>OY728137.1:44775000-54775000 GCA_963277665.1 Viscum album
TAATAAATAATAAATAAATATAAATAATAAATAAATACAAATAATAAATAATAAATAATAAATAAATATAAATGATAAATAAATATAAATAATAAATAATAAATAATAAATAATAAATAAATATAAATAATAAATAATAAATAATAAATAATAAATAACAACTAATAACTAATAAATAAATATAAATAATAAATAATAAATGAACATAAATAATTAATAAATATAAAGAATAAAGAATAAAGAATAAATAAATATAAAAAATAAATAATAAATAAATATAAATAATTAATAATAAATAAATATAAATAATACATAATAAATAATAAATAATAAATAAATATAAATAATAAATAAATAATAAATAATAAATAATAAATAATAAATAAATATAAATAATAAATAATAAATAATAAATAAATATAAATAATAAATAATAAATAATAAATAATAAATAATAAATAAAGATAAATAATAAATAATAAATAATAACTAATAAATAAATATAAATAATAAATAATAAATAATAAATAATAAATAATAAATAATAAATAAATAATAAATAATAAATAATAAATAAATATAAATAATAAATAAATATAAATAATAAATAATAAATAATAAATAAATATAAATGATAAATAAATATAAATAATAAATAATAAATAATAAATAATAAATAATAAATAATAAATAACAAATAAATATAAATAATAAATAATAACTAATAACTAATAAATAAATATAAATAATAAATAATAAATAATAAACATTAAATAATAAATAATCATAAATAATTAATTAATATAAAGAATAAATAATAAATAATAAATAATAAATAACCAGTTACAAATAATAGATAATAAATAAATTAAAGTATATTATAAATAATAAATAATAAATAATAAAGGAAACACATGAAAAAGTATGAAAAGACGTGATAAGGGATGAAAAATCATGAAAACGCATGAAAAAGGATGGAGAAACATATGAAGAATGAGCCATTAGAAAGAATGAGAACGCATGAAAACTCGTGACAACTCTGGAAAACTCCTTAATAATTCAACATAATCATCATAATAACCCACAAAAAATCATTGATAAAGATAAAAAGTCATGGAAACCTAAATAAACAGTATTAAGTGGAGCTACTGTTAAAACCCGTCAAAACGGTCATAAAGAGACAAAAACATTGGACTCACATTAACAAAGATAACTTATGATCCGAGAGTTTAGATCCGAGACCTGTCAAATCAAAGATCCTGAAACGATCTTCAACCTGAAAGGTGAAATAGTGTGAATGGACAGGCGGATCAGAAGTTACGACCATTTAAAAAAAGCCGATGGGGAACGGGTGCTAGAAACGAGGCATTGAAAAACATAACAAACCCGATACCCACTAAAAAGGCCATAACATATGATCTAGGAGTGAATGTGGGTGCCGCAACTAGTCAAACTAAAGCTCATGGAACGAGCTATGATCTGGCAGGTGGAGGAGGCCGAACTGACACGCGGATCGAAAGTTAGGTCCGTTTGAAGACAAGTTCGACGGGACACCGGTGACGGAAACGGGGTTTTGGAGTCCTTCGGAGGGGTTTTGGGGGTCTAAAAACACAACAGAAGCTAGCTTGTGTTGATCTGGTGCGTAGCTCTCTTCGCTGGCTTCGATTTGATATGTGGTAGAGCCCAAACGGACACCCGGAGCGAAAGTTATGGTCGTTTGAAGTTGGAGAACTTTTTTCAACTTTCTTATAACTCTAATATCATCCACACCTTAGACCGTCTCACGGTTTTGATTATATGTGCCTCTATATCTCTTCATGAGGTTCTATTTGACTGGCCGTGGCGCTTCAATGGATGCCCAGATCAAATGTTATGGTCGTTTTAGTGATTTCGGGGTTTCTCGTGTTTTTTTATTTTTTCATTTCATTTCGCGGCGGTTTTACTGAAACCGCTGCTATTTCACGGCGGTTTTTAAAAAAACCGCCGCTAATCATCGAATAAAATTAAAAAAATAAATAAAAAAATAAAAAAAAAATTGCCGTTTAGAGGCGGTTTTTTCGTGGTGGTTTTAAAATCCGCCACGAAATGCCGGTCCGAAACGCATTTCGCGGCGGTTTTTAAAACCTCCGCGAAAAAACCGCTGCTAAACGGCGGTTTTCTTGTAGTGAGTCTTATTGAAATACTTAATTATTAGACTTCATGTATCTAGAACATGTACCACTACTATCAAGTCCTTTCACAGGACATTTTAATCTTTATGGGAAAAACCCCATTTATTTTTTCCACATTATTCATATCATGAGACTATAGATGCATCGATATTCTTTTCTATATCGGTTACCCTCCCGTTATTATGCCCAAAGAATTCATTATATATCAAAATGATCGATTTAATACATCACATACATCATCCACCCTTTGAAGACTAATATTTTCAATATCATGATATAAAAATAATTCTATTTCTTATTGTTGATGGGATTTAATTTTCAGACGTCAAATCTTCCACTTCATTAGCCATATCATGCAAGTATCTTTACTTTATGTGAACAACTAAACTCCACCCATTATCAATAACATCTTCCACAAAATATAAAATTTTCTTTTGGGATCATAAGAAATATGGATCATGTAATTCATGGTCATCGACATCCATTAAGAGAGAGAAGTTCATAAAATTAAATTTCAGGGAATCTCTTTTAACACACCCAATAATATTGACCCACTTTCATTTGAAAAAAAACAACTGAAAATGCTTCTGGTAGTTTAATTTGATAATATCAAACAAATTTTCACAATATTAAATTTTTGAAACTATTAATATACCATTATACTATGTTTATAAACCCTCTTCGCAATTGACTTTATTAAATTTAAATTCATTCACATTGTAAGCATTAACCTTTTTTACATGCTTTAGAAGAACTCGAACAAAAAATATCAAATATTCTGACAACTCAACCTGAGTATCAGTTTTCATGATATATAAAAAATAATATATATTATTATATTTACAAAATATATGTGTCAACATAATATCTATATTTATTGCAATATTTGTGAACTTACATGACGTACAAACCATTCTATAAGCTCTTTATTAAAAGATTTTGTTATATCTTTCTCATTTCATGTTCGACTTCTCATTTCTCTATTTGTTTGTGTCTTGATATCTTCACTAAATGGATCTATAGTTTCACTATTCAATAACAACTATATATGTACCTGCAATAATTCCATTTCTTTCAGTGTAATATTTAAGATCCTCCCACCTAATCAGCCAATATTAAGATAGATTTTTGATTTATTATATATTTGAGATTGAGTTGATGTGTCATCCACATAACCAACTTGATTTAATCTTGTATAAATATCATCTAAGTATCTAAAACAAAAGGTAAGACACTACTCTACTAAATAGAATTTATAAATATAGCCTTCAGGTTGATCTTTATTTTTCATGTACGATTTTAAAATACCAAGGTATATGTGAAATAAAATAAAAAAACATAATTATATATTTAATTAAGTAACAATAATTATTTACATAGGATGAAAAACATATAAATAAAGTACCACTCAATTAGATACATCCATCAATAATGTAAAAGACTTCCTAATTTAGTTTCCTTGGCCAAATGTACAGTTAAATGCATCATAACAGTAAAAAAATGGTGGAAATATTATCTACATTGCAAAAAGTGTCAATACAAATCTTTCATGAAGGTTTTCAATATCAGCTGTTTATAGATTTTTCCCTCATAGTTTTCTAAATAATGTGAAAAATTGTAGTACAAATGTAGTAACCTTTTCAGGTAACAATGTATGAAATGTTAATGGAAGTAAATTCTGTAACAAAATATGCGAATCATGACTTTTCAATCCATGTAACCTACGATGCTTTATGTAAACACACCTTGAGATGTTAATTGAATACCCATAAGATACCTTAAAATGTTTTAAAATTTGGAGTAATATATATTTATCCCTAATTTTCAATGTCAAAATTGTCAGAGAATACTTTCTATTATCATTTGGTCATAGATCATGCTTTATATTCATTTTTTGTAATTCCTTTTGAGCAGTGAGATGATCATTCTATTTTCCATGTGCATTAAGAAATGTGAAGATCAAATTTATACAAAAATCTTTCTCAATATGAAAAACATCAAGATTATGACACAACAAAGTAAATTACCAATCCTTAAAGTTGAACAATATAATTTTTTTCTTCCATTTTTGTGTTTTTATTTCAATTAATGATTCACTTCAAACTCATTTCCCACTACCATTCAAATGATTCACCTTCCCAAATTTTTTTAACATTTCCAAGTTGTGCCAATATTTAAAAACCTTTCAACAAATTTGGAGGTGGTCTACGATCAATAGAACCATTGAATTTTGACTTTTTGAACTAAAATCTATGAGACTCATCAAGAAATATATAATTACACAAGAAGAACCCTTTTTACTATAATTTAGTCGTTGGGACTCAAAATGAAAGTTACAAATAGGAAAAACAGACCCATGTAAGTGTTCCAACCACATAAGTTTCCATGTATAGGGAAGTCACTAATGGTTCACAATATAGTAGTGTGCATTTTGAATATTGTTTGAGAAGATTAATCATATATCTCAACACCATTACTCCAAAAATAAATTAATTCTTCAATTAGAGGCTGAAAGTATAGATAAATATTATTTCTAAGTATTTTTTTCTTGAAATAATCATTGAAATGATAAAATACATTTTTTGAATACACATCTATAGACATAGATTATAATTGATCAAAACAACCATCCAAATGCTATAACTGGTACCCAAAGACCCAAATGGGTGGAATCTATTAGCATGAAATCCTAATCACACATTTCTAGGATCTGATGATAAATCTAGATGTAATGAATCAAATGACTTCTCTGATTTTGAATCTCTTTAATGTCGCATTAAAACAACATTGTTATTATCTATAGAATACCACCTCATGTACTCATTGGTTTTCAATGACACGAACAATATTGAAAATCAAGGTTTTAAAGGGGAGTAATGAAAAAATATTACAGTTTTTTTCTTTTTCTTCTTATTCATAGTAGAATGTTGATTCATACATCCAATATCACCCATTAACTTCCATCTCTAAGTATAGCATTTTTTTCCATCATGTATGTTGGAATCCTCTCCCCAATAAAGTACAAAATCATTAAGACATGCATTTATTTTTGTATAATTCATTCCAAGATTGTTAACAACTTTTTTATATCTTAAAATGACTCGGGGATCTTAGATTTAGGAAACGAATCACCCAACAATTATAAAGTTCTAAAGGATCAAATAATAACTAAAAAGGGGGGTTTGAATTAGTTATTAACTTTTCATAAGTTTCAATACTTTTAGAAACTTAACCCCTATAATCTATTAATATTATTTACCATGTCATCTTATATTAAATACTCATTCATGAAAAAGTATGAAAGAATGTAAAGTATATAAGATTTACAAATTTTGGCATCAGTGTGAGAACATACATTCTTTCCATACCCACTCATGTGGGTTTATAAAAATACACTATAATGAATAAGTGAATAAAATTTATGTCAAGTCCCATTATAAACCTTATATATTCTTATAGGAATGATTATACTGACTCCTATTAGTTTGAAAAGTTTTCTTACAAACAATTGATCCACAAAATAAAATATCACAAAAACCTCTACTCCTCAAAACTCTGTCTTGAACCTTATTCTGATTACCTTAGTTCTTATTTCTTCATTCTAATTGGATCATTATGATGAACTCGTTACGATGAACCCTTTTCTCAAAATACACATACCAAACACTTCTCAAATGCTCAGTTTGATCATCCTCAATCTGATCTTCATCAATATGGTAAGAAAAATTTAAACAATATGATCTTCTAATGAGATATATGTATGTAAATTAACTCTTAATCAAACTATGAAATGATCTACCTTTTTATCATATGAAAAGGTTGAAAAGTAAGAATGTATTATACAACTATTTATAGGAATCCCATAACGGAAAAGGTGGAAAACTGAAAAACGTTTCCCGCTTACTTAAATTTTAAAAACTCTCATATCTACAGATATTTTAATTTCAAGTTTTACAACTTCAAATATTCATTAATATTATGAAATATTCTTTATTCTTTCTTATAATTAGTCTTCCTAGACTTTCTAACTTTTCTTCAGTATGATGGGAGTTCCTCAGATCATTCTAAATTGACTTTCCTTATCAGAGTTATTCATATTGACATTCATTTTCAGATTCAGTATAAATTAATTTTCTCATTAGTGTCAGTTTGATTTAACTTCCTTCTTAGAGTCATTATAATTGAATTTCCTTCTGGAAGTCATTCTAATTGAATTTCCTCCTCATATTTAATCTGATTTACATTCCTCCTCAGAGTCAGACCAATTAAATTTCCTTCATAGAGTCTGTCGGATGGAACTTCATCAGATTTAGTCTCATGGAATCCTTATAATTTTTTAATTCCCACCATAATGGAATTCTCATTATTACATAAACTTCACTGCGTAACTTGGAAATTATTCAAAACTCATCAGATATAACTCATTAAAACTAATGAAAAATTATGTTCCCAGTACTTATAGATCTAATATAAACCTTTTCTTGATTATTGGAACTAATAAAATCTTTATGATACCTCTATTTCTTGAAATTATTTTATCATGAGAGTTTTCATGATTTATGAGAACTTAAATATTGGGAAATTACCGTCTGACATACATAGTAGAGTATTATGACTTCCCTTACATTTATAACCTTATTTATTTCCAACCAAAACAAAATATGATTAGTTTCAACTATTATCCCACATTATCTTCCTAAGTCTTTCATCAAAAGTTTTATAGACAACTTATGATATTTGAGAATTAAAAAACTGCAAAGCATCATCTGATATAAGGTTAGAAAGTTTAAGAACATTATAACTCCTAACATCACTATCTTCATTCAACCGCTTAGGAAAAATTCTGACCTTATAACTTAGTAAATTATTTATAAAAAACATAATGTCTGATAGATCTTGAAATTCATGCCAATGGATCTGAGACTGATGATGTGTCTGATCAAAAACTTAAACTTTCTAAAGACTTCTATGTTCAGTGCTACTTTGTCTGATACTCTTCATCTGGAACAGTTCAGTATGATCTTCTATGTCTAGAAAAAAATTCTCAAAAACAAAACTTTTATTCCATATATATTTTTTGGGTTCTAAAATTAAAAATATTTCACCTATTTTTCAAAAAAAATATTTTACAAAAGATTAATCGTCAACAAAGAAAAAAATATTTAAAACAAAACATCACAAAGGTTCTTCAATCTCCCACTTTGGATTATTTTAACAAATTTCATTAATAAAATTTAAAACTGACTTGTTGTAAACAACTCAAGTTTTCTAACTTTTAAAAAAACACATTCTTTCTCAAAAAAGAGTGTCTTAACACCACACTACTGGGTTATGTAATTTTTTGAAGGAATTCTATCCTTGGGTGACAAGATAATTTTATAACCATGTTACCATCAACTCCGCATCACATTTATCTTTTCTCACTTTTCATTTTCTCTCCTCCTTGATTATTATATCTCCAATTATCTGATAAAAATGGCATCAAATCTATAAAATAAATATAAGTAAAAAATTATTACAAAGTAAAAATGTTTTTAATTTTTCTCTCCCTTTGTAAAAAATCCAAAGCTTGGTGGGGGGACTTACTTGTGAGATTTATGAAGTCATTGGAGGAGGTTGAATATGAAGGTTATCCCTCAACTCAACAAACCTCTCTTTTTGAATTTCCTTTGTAAAGATATTAGTAATTCGATACTTCATTGAGATATATTCCTGAAAAAATATCCAGCAGAAAATTTATCTTTTATAAAGTGAAACTGTATATTAATTTATTTTTATTATGAATGCTTGACAGTATTTTTAGAAAGATTAATTCCATTCTGATTATGAAAAAGTATCCTAAATGGATTAAAAACTATTACTTTCAAATCTTCTAATTGAACTTTTATCCACAACATCTAAGTATAAAATTGAGTAGCCACAACATATTTTGATTATTTTTTTCTCAAAGTTACTAAACATTGTTTATTACTATGATTGATTACACATAATTCACCCAAGAAAAATGTTCTTACTAAGGTTGATTTTCTATCATTATAATCTCCAGTGCAATCAGCATCAGCATAACCATGAAACTTTATCTCATAATTTATTTTGTAAAAAAAAACATGTCAAGTTTTTCCTTCGAAATTTCTTATAATTCTCTTTTCCACAAACAAATTTGATTATTTTAGATTACTTTGATACTTGGTAGAAAAAGTCACAACATAAAAATATTAGTCCTTGAGGTTTTAAGGTGATGTAGACTTCCTATCAGCTTCCAAAAGTATTTCTGATTCACACTTTTACCAGACTCATCTTTACTCAATTTTATCCCCACTGAGATAGGAATTTAAAATTCTTTGGATTATGTCATGCCAAACATTTGTAACAATTCCCCATCATACTTTTCTTGTGATAATAAAATGTATTTTTGTTTTTTTAGAACTAGTAAACCATGGAATAATATTAATTATCCTAACATTTACATATCAAAGTTCCTTTTCATTTTATTAAAAAATATTTTACAAACATATTCTCTATCCCTAGAAAAAAATAATATCACCTACATAAATAGTTATAATTAGAGTTATGGAGTCAATGTAATTCACATATAAGTTTCTATAAAGTTTTCCTTTTCAAAAATTCAACTTTCTCAAAAAAATTATCAAACTAATAATACCATGAACATTGAGATTGTTTCATCCCGTACAAATATTTCTTCAATATACAAACTTTTCTTCATCCTCATAAACTAGAAACCCACAAGGTTTTTCAATGTAAACTTATTCCTCAATTTCTCTATTGAGAAATGATGACTTTGAATCCATATTATATACATTATAATTCTTATGAGTAGCCACCTCTAGAAACATTATAGTAGTTTATAAACTTACAATGGGGAAAATGTTTCATCAAAATCCACACCTTCCATCTGTGCATAACCTTTACAAATAAGACTAGCTATATTTCTTGAAACCTATCCATGTATATTCAACTTGTTCATATAAAACCATTTTTTTCAAATAACATTTTTCCGTTCGGATGTGGAAAAAGTTCTCGGGTTTCATTTTTCTCAATTTGATTCAACTCTTCTTTCATAGCATTCACCCGTTATTTTTGTTTAATAGCTTCTGAAACTGATTCTCATTGAACTTTTCAGATGAGTGAAGTTTGATTTTCTAATACCATCTTTCTTCATGTCTAAGTTGGAGCCTTTCGATTCCCAAGAATATTTTTGGTCTCAACATGTATTTTTTATGTATTAAATTTCATATTTCCTATTCCTACTTCACTTTCCTCGTAACATGATTTTTCTGAATCTTCATGCACATTAATTTGATCACTTTCATTTTCATTAGAATCATTTTGTTTGTCTTCCTCAACATTCCTAGAAACTTTTTTAAAATAATTTGGATTCTCTATAACTTTAACATCATATGATTCAACCAACTTTTGTAAACATTTTTTCCAATATTTGGAACTTCTTCCATTGGGTGAATACCCTATAAAACATTCTTCCTCGGGTTTCTCATAAAAATTTCCAAGATCTAGATTTTTTATTTTAAGTAAACATGGACTTCTAAAAACATTGAAGCACTTCAATGAAGGTTTTTTGTTATACCAAATTTCATAAAACTTCATGTTGGATTCCAATATTAATAGACCACTATTATGAACATGTAAATGAGTACTAGAAGCTTCTCTCAAATATAAATTTAAATGTTTGTATTCTGGTAACATGATTCTTCCCATTTCCACAAAAATTTTGTTCATGATTTCATATAATTTATTTTTGGGGGTATATGGAGCACTATACCGATGTTTAATACCATTATTTCTAAGATAAGTTTCAAAATTATTGTTTGTAAACTCTGTTCCATTATTTTTTATCAACTTCTTTATATAAACCACCATTTCATTCTCAACTTCTTTTTTAAAGACTCTAAACATTTTTACAGACTCAGACTTCTGTTTCCTAAACAGGATTTTTTTTATCCAAGTGAAATAATTAATAAAAGTTCTTAATTATGAATCCCCTTTGGTTTAGTGATATCTCATCAGCCTGCATAAATTGGAATGAAAAAGGTTTAAAGCGTCTAATAGACTGCATCTCAACTCTCTTATGACTTTTATTAGTCATCAAACCATTATCACAAGTTACACAAACATATTATTCACTTCTTTTAAATTATAGAATGTTTTGAGCATCATCAACCTTATAAACTTTGTTCATGTTTTTCTACTCGAGGTGGAAAAGTACTCAGTGCCACAGCTTATTTTCATCTTCAGCACTTAAGTAACAAGAGTTACTAAATTCTTCTATTTATAAGATATTCCCACTAGTTATTTCTCCTTTTTTAATAACATTTACATATTTCATGATTTTTATAACTCAAGAATAATTTCAAAATATCACTTTTTTCTCATCATCACAAAGTTGACATACACTAAGTAAGTTATGTTTTAGTTCATCAACGAATAAGACTTCCTTAGATTTTAACTTTTCTACTTCAATATAAACCATCCCAATTCCATTTATTTGTAGAGAACTATCATTCCAAAAGGTTATAGCACCTCCATCATGATTCTAAACATGTTTTATGATTTTTAAATCACCTTTCATATGTAAATAACAACCACTATCAAGTATCTATTATTTATTCTTTTTACTTTATTTCAAGGAAGTCTCAAAAAAAGGAACTTTATTAAACTTTATTCTTTCCTTATTCCTTTAATTTTCATGCATAAAAAACTTTAACTGGAAGAATAGTTATGCATTCTTTTGAAATATGACCCATTTAATCACATCTACCACAAAATTATTTCATACAGTCAAACTAATTCTTTATTGTAAATTTTCTAACATCTTGATAATTTATTTTTAAACTTTTTTAAGTTAGAAAAGTTACTAATTCAACTTTTACTATTTCTTCTACTCTGCTCAAACATTTTTTCAGGTAGAGGTAAGTTGTGCCAACAATTATAATCCATATTTACATAGATTGCACAACACAAATAAAAACCATGAAATAATAATTTTTTGTTGAATTAAAATATGTATCTGTAGAAACTTTTATGTGGTTGATAACATCTTTCTTCTCTAACATACTCTAGGTGTAGACCATATTTCCTATAGAAATATTTTTCAACTTTTGTTGATAGGATAGGTTTCTTACATCCCTTATCAACCCATGTTTTTCAAACATTTTTATTCTTACCTAAAATGTTATAAAAATCAAATAATACATTAATTTTTGTGGGTAAGGATTTCACTTGATTTTTAATTTGAACTTTCTCAACAACTTTAGAAGTCCATATTTTACAGCTAAAGCTTTTTTGAATTTTTAAATCATCGTACTCATGGTACATTTAGAATCAATAAGTTTTGACTGAAAATTTTTAACTTCTTCTTTATTTCCTTCCAGCTTCTTACTGAGATATTCAACCATATTTCTTTGTTCAGAAATTATTAGTTTCTAACCTAATATATCATGGATGTATTTTTATTCTTTCTTGAAAAAAAAAATTCACATTCAAAAACTTTTCACCGCCTTTATTTATCATTCTGATTTCTTTCTTGAGAGATCTATTTTTTTCAAGACATGCACCAAGTTCTATTCGAATCGGATATTATCTATAAGATTATTCACCTCCTTTTTCTTAAATATTTTAGAATACTCCAATTTTCTAAACTTTTTCAATTAATGTTCTAACCTTTTCTGAACTTTCATCTTCTGATGAATCATTTTTAGTTGAGTCTAATTCAGTTTTCTTACTCAACATACTTTTCTTGTTCCTAGTAAACTTATTCTTAGATTTCTTTTCAAGAATTCTATTCTTTAGAATTTTTTTCACTTATTACATTAAGGTTTTCCATCAAAATAATCTCAATATTCTCCAACATTCTTTTTTGGACAATTCATAGAAAAATTTCTAATTCCACCACACTCAAAACATTTGATAGGAATTTTACCTCTATATTTTCATCTTACCTTTCGTTAGTTATTAGATATATGATACATGATTTTATCATTCAACTCATCATCCTCTTTATCCTCAGAATCACAAGGATCAGTAGCTTCAACATCTTGAATATTCATTTTTCTCATAGCTTCAATACTCATTTCATCTATTATCTTCTTTTTTAACATTGAAGATTTTATCATTTCAAAATAAATAAGAAAGTTATTAATTTCATCAAAAGAAAAAACATATTATCTTCTAATGTGTAAATTTTAGAATCAAACCTATTTGGAAAGTTTCCCATAATTTTCTTCACTATTTTATAATCTTCCAGAACTTCTCTAAATCCTCTGATATTTCAAACAATTTCATTTACCCAAGTGAAGTATTCATCAATAGTTTCTTCTTCTCTCATTATTATATATTCAAATCTATTGTACCATATTTGTATATTTTCTTCTTTCACTTTAGTATTCCCTTCAAAAATACTTTACATATTATATCACATTCTCTTTGAAGTTTTGAGACCCATCAAATTCATATATATATTTTCTGTTAGAGAAATAAGAATTTAAGTCCTATATTTTCAATCAAATTAAGTATTTATCTTATCAGAAAAATTCATTAGGGAATCATTATCAATTTGTGGAAACCCAATTGTAGCAGCATCAAAAAATTCTAGTCCAAGATATAGGAGATAATGAATCATCCTATTTTTTCATCCATAATAATTTTCTTTGTTGAATGTAGGAATTAATCTACTATTGATAGAATTGATATTGTTCATGATAAGAATTCATTAAGGGAACCTTTTCTCCAATACCATTATTAAAGTTCCAACGGATAAAATAATAACTAAGAAAGGTGTATTTAGTCATTTGTAAACTTTTTATATGTTTTAAAACTTTTAGAAACTTAAACCAATAAACCTATAAAAGTTCATTATCTTATCATCTTATAATAAATAATCATGCATGAAAAAGTAATAAAGAAAGTAATCACAAAACATTTACAAGGTCCAGACTTAATTTGAGAACCTACATCCTTTCTATAGCCACTCCCATGGGTCTGTGGAAACTCACCATAATGAAGAAGTGAATGTAACTTATATCAAATTCTATTATACACATTTTATCACCCAATATGAATGATTATGCTTAATCCCATAGGTTTACAATGTTTTCATAGATATAATTGATCTACAAAATAAAATATCACAAAATATTTTACTCCTAAAAACTCTATCTAGAACTTCAATCTGATGACCCTAAGTCTAATTTCCTTAGTTCGACTAGATCTTTATGATGAACTTATAATGATGAACCATTTTCTCAAATTTCACTTATCAAAATTTTCTCGACTTCAAAGTATGATCTTCCTCAGTATGATATTCCTTAGTACGGTAATAAAACATTCATTTTTCTGATCTTATAATGATATCTCTATTTAGAAAGTAACTCTTACTCAAACTCTACAGTGATCCACCTTTTTTTCACATGAAAAGGTTAAAGTAAAAATGTATTGTGCATCTAATTATAGTCATCCTAGAATGGAAAATGTGGGAAACTAAAAAAAATTCCCCATTACACAAATTAAAAATCTTTAAGATATATGAATATTTGAATTCCATGTTTGAACATTGAAAATATTCACTAATATTATAGAATCTTCTTGAGTATTTTCTGTAATCATTCTTCTATACTTTATAACTTTTCTTCAATACAATAGAACTTCCCCAGATCATTCTGAATTGAATTTCCTCATCAAAGTTAGTTGGATTGAATTTCCTTCTTAGATTCATACTGATTGACTTTACTTCTCATAGTTGGTCTGATTGAATTTCATTCTCAGAGTTATCCTAATTGACTTTCCTTCTCAGATTTAGTCTAATTGAATTTCCTCCTTAGAGTCAATCTGATTGAATTTTTGCCTCAGAGTCAGTCCAATTAACTTTCCTTCTAAGATTTCATCTGATAGAACTTCCTCAACTTTAGTCTGATGGAATCCACATAATGATGGAATTATCATTGTAATGTAATTCTCATTACATTGAAACTCCACTCTATAAATTTAAAATTCCACAAACATTATAATCTATAAATCATTCAGACTTATGAAAAATTTTGTTCTCAGTACTTCTTGATCTGATGCAGACATTTTCTTGATTTATAGAACCGATAAATTTTTTATGATTCCTCCATTTATTTAAAAGCTTTTATCATGATAGTTTTTCATATTTATGAGAACATTAGGACTATAAAATCACTATCTCACTTTCATAAGAAGTTATTATTACTCCCCTTACTTTCATCAGCTTATTTATTTCCAATCAAAACTAAATTTAATTGTATTCACCTATTATCTCACTTTTCTTCATAATCCTTACATAAAATGTGTTATAGAAAACTTATGATATTTGAGAATTGAAAACAATAAAAGTATCATCAGAATTATGTTTATAAAGTTTAAGAACTTATCAACTCCTAACATCACTATCCTCATTCAATCTCTTTATCAATATTCAAACTTTATAACTCAGTATCTTCTTTCTAAAAAATATCATGTATGATAGATCTTTAACTTCATGCTAATGGATATGAGATTGATGATGTGTCTAATCTACAACATTAAATTTTTTATGAATTTTGAGACCAATTCTACTCATTCCAATACTCTGCATCTGGTGCTTCCCAGTCTGATCCTCTACGTCTGGAAAAAAAATTTCTAAAAAATGATTCCCCCCCCCTATATGTTTGGGTTCTAACATTCATCAAATTTAACATATTTTTTAAAAAAACATTCTTTTAAAAAATATTAGTTTTCAAAAAATAAAAAATCCTTTTTAAAACAAAACATCACAAAGGTTCTTAAAATTTCAATATCATTAACATTGCCTTATTTTTAATTATGTATAGGCATTTCATATGATAAAATTTATGTAGAAAAGAATTTTTTGAATATTTTAGGCATCCACCATACAGATATTCAATTCCATCATCAACTATATAATGAACTTCATTTTTCTTCTTAGTGATGTTCTCTCATATATTAGTCTTTGTAGAATCAAGAGGAGGATCTGGTGATATGTTACAATCTTGATTTTTTTGTCTTATAGTACCAAAAACATCACTTTTCAACATACTATTTGTTGCACACTCAACTGGTTGTTCTGATATGTTTTGATATTGATGTTGTTGTATTACAATGTAAAAAAGCATCATTTATATGGTTTTTCATTTCATTATCCATTTTCAATGATGTTGGGCGCACATTCTATTGACTGAAATTAGTGCTCAAACTTTTTGTAACGTTTGATTATCCATGGAAAATATAACCAAAATATTGAGTAAGGAATTACTTCAATATCAAGTGTTTATTAACTTCATCTCTTCTCAACTATATTCTAAATTTATATTTTGTGCATGAACATATTAATTTCCCATAAATGGATTAATTGGAAATTTCAAGGTCTAAAAACTCCTCCAAACCCTTAGTATACTGAGTTGTGTTCCTTGGTAATTTGATGCATATTTTATCCATATATCACAATGTGGATACACTTCATTAACTAAAATTAAAATGTATTAAAAATATTGTTTCATTTAGAAAATAATTACTAATTTATTAAAAATCAATAATATAAAAAATTATGTATACTTTTTAATTTTATTAAATTTTTGAATAATATAATTTTTCTAAAATTTTATTTCGAATATATAAAATTCATCACAAAGTGTAGCCCAACATGATCTAAACGTCCTATTTTATAGTAGTAAAAATTAAACCTTAAAGGTTAAACTCCAAATTTAAAACAAAAAAATATTATGGAACCTTAAATAAATAAAGAACAATAACATTAAATAATTACAAAATCACCAAAAAATGTTTGAATTCTGTAAACAAGATAGAAAGAACTTGAAATAAACAAAAAAATACATTTAAAAAAAATTCAAAGAACTCCTATATTAATGATAAAATATCCTTCAAAACATTTAACATATTAATTAAAGTTAATTAGGGTGTTTACACAAAAACTATTATACAAAATTAATTAAAATTGATTTTTAACAAACTTCTAAATTTTGGAAATCATTTTAATTGATGTAGATATCAACTAAAAATTGTTTTCCCCTTAAAACATCTATTAAACATATTTATTATAATAATTTTTTATCTAAAAGATGTAAAATAAAATAAAGATATGAATTTAAAGACTTAAAACTAGGTAACCTACCTAAAACTTTCTATACATGAAAATTATGGTGAAATTCTACCCCAAAAGAGCCAATGACACCCGAAAAAATAATAGGGACCTAAAAATAACAAAATAAATAAATTTAATTTGATCCAAAATTGAAGAAAAATAAAAAATCCTACCTCAAATTAGGAAAACCCCATTCCCTTCGATGAACATCTCCAAAACAAGCCAAAAATCACTCATGAAGAACTCTAAAAACCAAAAAACAACAAAAGAAACTGCCTTAATTCATTAGGTTTCAACCATGGAATGTGAGCAATTAAGAAGAAGAGTAAAAGTCAAGAATAAAATGATAATTTATTACCCAAAATATCATAATAGTATCCAGAGGTGGTGGGAAGGGGAAAGGGAGATAGAAAAGGGGAATCAGGGAGTAGAAAAAAAGGGGAAGGGTGGTGGTGAAGGCACGAGCTTGGGGAAATTTGGGGGGCTTGGGGGAGAATGGGGTTCTTGAAGGAGGAAGTTCCATTTATAAAAAGAAAAAAATAACATTGTTTTTTTAAAACTACCACTAATCTCCGGTATTTTTTTATTGTTTCATTCTTTATTTATCTCTCTATAACCTTATTTAATGAACTTTCCTTTTTCCATCGTGAACATAAATTTAGTTATGGTACTAACATCCTAATAAAATGGAAAAGATTATCTTCTTTCTATACTCAGAAGTGATAAATCCTTTCTTTCCCTTTCTCAATTAATGTTATTCCACTAGTGATACACCCAACGTAAGCTACCTCAACATTAACATAAAAGGTCATGCATTTTATCATACATCAAAGTATGTGATTCATAGTAAATATTTATAATTATTTTTTGTTAAGATACCAATACAAATTCACTTAGATTGGAACATCCAAAGACACCCAAAACATATATTGGTCATATTGGAGGTCAATCCTAATGATCTCCTATACCTGAGATCACCAAGTACAAAATTTATGAAAATAATTATCAATGATTTTGATGTGACAATACATGATAGTCATACATCATCTTTATCTACTAATATTATTCTATCTAGACCATAAGACATATGTTTAAGATCAGTGTAAGGATATGATAAGTTTATCATCATAGAGAGAAACTAGTATATATTTTTGATATCTCAAATAAACCAAATATTGTCCCAGAAAGTGAAGGTAGATAAAGGTACATTGGGATAGATTGTAGTCAAAAACCCAACTTACAATTTGTGTCCACATCAATCTGTTAGTTGATCAGAAATTTCATCATCTGATTAAACCAAAATTTATCTGATTTAAAAAGTGTCAATGAATTGGAAATTAATTTTAATTATTTATTAAATGGATAATATAAAATTATATACTTATTTTAAAAAATATTTATTATTTAAGGTTTGATAAATGTTGAGGAGGATTGATAGGATGATTTAAGGGCCTGATATAAATGATGTATTTTATTTAATATTATTTAAATTAATATTAATTTATTTATTTAAGAAATTATAATTAAACTTCTATGAGTTAGTGCATGTCATTAAGTATAATATTATTATTATTATTATTTGACATGGGGTTTATTTAGGGAAAAAAATTAGTTAAGGTCCTCTATGAAATAACTAATTCTTAACTATATAATTCAAATTATATCATTTTAAATGAAATAGATAATTTTGTGTAAAATATATTCTCTTAAACAATTCTCTGAAAGGCTCATGGTGAACTCTCAAGAACTCTCTCAATAATGATATAAATTCCTCCTACTCTCCCTCAAGACTGAGAGGACAAGAGAATAATTCTTCAAGAATTAAATAATTCTTGTTGTGATTAATGGATAATGATAAAAGGTGTTTAGTACCATTATTCTACCACGTAGGATACCAATGAAGACATTTCCAAATTTTTGTTTCATTTATAGACAATGCTAGAGGAATTATACTTTGGATTCTTTCACTAAAACAACATAACTATGGGAGTAGTTTTTATCAACACTGAAAAAGGCCTAAAGGCTCACATGCTAACTGTATTCATAATATCAACTAAATTCAATTTCAATTTAACAATTCAAATAACTATTATTCTCTATTTTTGGATTAATAATTATCTATGTTAAGTTGATCGCATAAATTCAATCACCAGTTATTCAAGTTTTGAATATACATGAGTTGAATATTAAATAAATATTATTTTCCAGTTAGAAAATGTACTATTTATTTATCACTTGTTTATTATTTTCAAAGTTATAAATAAATTGTTATTTATTAATTAGTTAGTGAATATATTAAAATAAATATTTATTTTCTTATGTGAATATTTAAAATATATTGATTTTTGAGTTACTGAAAATAATATTTATTTATTAATTTAAAAAATAATATAAAATTAATCATTTATTTAAAAAAAATATTGATTATTAAAGGTTTGATAAATGTCAAGGAGGATTTATTAAATGAGTTAAGGGCCTGATGGAAATGGTATATTTTATTTTATATTATTTAAATAAATATTAATTTTTTATTTAAACATATCTGAGTTACTACATGTTGTGAAATATAATATTATTATTACTATTAATATTTGACATGGGGTTTTTTTAGGATAAATGAATAGTTTAGGGATTTTCTATAATAAATAATTGTTAACTCTAAGTATATAATTCAAATTATATCATTTTAAAGGAAATAAATAATTTTGGACACAATGGATTCAGCTAATGAATTATTTTAAAGGCTTACAGTGAACTCTGAATAAGTCTATCAAGAATGAGAGATTTTCCTCCTCATCTCTCTCAAGATTGAGAGGACAAGAGAATAATTATTCAAGAATGAGAGAATTCTTGTTCTGATTAATGGAGATTGATGAAATGCATTTGGTACCATTGTGTTACCACCTAGGATACCAACAATAAAATTTTGAAATTCATAGAGCATGTGTGGATAATGCTAGAAGAATTATTATTTGGATTATTTCATTACAACAATGTGACTATGGGAGCATTTTTTTAACTGATCGACATTGAAGAAATAATTATCAAGCCACACTAGCACAAATCCCCCTTTTAACAATGCATGAAAACACTTTTATCAGTGCTAGAAAAGAGCAGATAATATAAGAACCATTAAAAGGGGGTCCCTTTTATCAGCTATTTTCTTGTACTAAAATTTTCCCCTTTTATCATTGTTAAAAAAAGTGAAGATAAAACGGGTCTTTTATCAGCATTGAAAAAAAGCACTTATAAAAGTGAAAAAGATTTTTTTTTTTAAATTCATAGGATGGAGACCCCCCCCCCATAATCAAAAATCAACCACCTCCTCCTCCCCCTTTAATAGGGATCATATATCCCCCGCTTCTTTATCAATGCTCGTAGCCCCATATTTAACAGTGTTAGGCCCACCTTCTTCACACACCCACTCGCCCCTACCTTTACAGAGTTTCGAACATGAGACATCCCCCTTATATATTTTCACCTTTATCACTCCTCTATATTGTTTTGTTCTGTATTTTATGATATATCTATTTATTTATATATTTTTTGTTACATTTTTATCCATATATATATATAGTTAATTTTAAATACATATATAGAATATTTTGTGTGTGTGTGTGTGTTTATAAATATATACATATAAATATATATACATTTATATGTCTGCATGTTTCTATAAATATAATTGTACATATTTATATTTATTCACAGTTTCCTCAGTGTGGAAGTTGGTGACGATGTGGGGGCGGGTCGAGGATGACCTTGGGAGATGATGGGTGATGACCTAGGGTCACAGGATGTTGGATATGAATTTGGATTATAGATGATTATGGGGGGTTTTTTTTCTTGGGATGTGCATGGTACAGGCTGTCTTCACTTATTGGAGGTGACATTAGGAATGGCAGACCACCTTTTTGACGGGCCTTTAAATCACATAAGTGATGGGTGGGAGGTGTTATTGATTCTTAGATGTAGTACAACTGACAATGGTATGTGACACTGTCTGTAGATGTTCTCAGGTACCAAGGGATATCAGTGGTATATGACAGTGTTGGTGAGAAACTCCTACTAATGATGGGAAGACCGAAACCTTTGGTGATGAGAATTAGGGGAGAGCATGATCACAACAGTAATGACGCTAAAGAGAATTGTGACATCATATGGTGATCATTGTAGATAGTCTATAGTTGCTATCATTTCATTCAGGATATCATCCTCATGTGGAGTTTTGTCAGCCAGCCTCATCGATGCGGTTGAGTGTGCGATGTCTTCATGGTTGGCATTTGTTGGATGGTATCATGGATGATTTGGAAATGTAGGTATTTTTTGGCCTTTGGGCCTTATGATGTTGGATTTCTGGTTTTGTAAAATGTGGGCCCTCTTGCCAGGTTATGTGTATATGTTTGCCTTAACTTTTTAAAAAAAATTATGAGGTCATAGATTTGGGATACCAAAGCTATGATTAGAACTGTTCTGGTATATATTAATAAATATATATAATTATATATATATATAATTTTATAAATATATATAAAAATATTTATAGTTATATACACATATTTATAAATATATTTTTCTATAATTATAATTATAATCAAATATATTTTTGTTAAATAATTTTATATATATAAAGTTATCAAATTTATATTAGTCAAAATGTTTAATAGTTTATTTATATACATTGATTAAAAAATGTGTATATAATTAAAATAAATATAATATATTAATATTTTATTTAAACAATTATATGATATATAAATGAATATATTTATTTAGATATATATATTTATATTGATATTAAATTATTTAAAGTATGTGTACATGTATAACTGCATGTATGTATGTGTATGTGTGTGTATACATGTGTGTATGTATATGTGTATACATGTGTATGTGTACATATGTATGTTTTTAATTCACATAAATGTTACAAATTCACTTATTAATATTTTTTAATTTGTTTAATTTAATTTATCCATTTATTATTTATATTCATTAATAATGTTAAAAATATATTTAATCATTTTGTAATATTTATTTATACATATATATTTAATTACTATACATGTAATATTTTCAATATGTTTGTAATTTCTATGAATAATATATATTATTTTTTATTTATTAAGTTTTAACATTTAAAATATGTTTTAAATTTATATAATTAACCTATTTAAATATATTTTTAATAATTTTTTAATTTAAATATTTAATTATATAGTTATAAATATATATAACTTTCTTAAAAGTATTTATAAAATTATAAATATATATATAAATTTATTTAAACAATTATAAAATTATATTAAATATATTTAAATAATAAATATATTTTGTATATTTATAATTATATATTAATAAATTTATATTTATATAAATATATTTATAATTATCTATAAATAATTTTTAAATATATTTATTTATAATTATTATTATAAATAAATACATCAATATTTAAATAATTATAAAATTATAACAAATATATTTAAATAATAAATATATATTTATATTTATAATTATACCCTGGTCGGTTTCAATTTATGGGGGATTTCCCTGCAATTCTTTCCGCTGAGTTGAGGGGCCCACTCGGCAGGATGGTGATGAAAGAAGAGCATGCATCATGACACACAGTGTGGCAGGGTTGTACTTCATAGCCTATATTGGATGACGACAATATGGTTATCGATGGTGACGATTGGTTGGGGTAGGCACCAAGGTATCAATGACGGTATAAAATGATGTTTGCTCGGGATCAGGTGACGAAGGGGTGGGCCAGCTGACGGCAGGGGAGAGACTAGGTGGCGCCAGTGGTAGCATAGGCGTGAGGTGATGGGCCAACTATGGTATGTATCGAGAATGATTTTAGCCTAGGATAAAGTGATGAAGGGGTGGTCAGTTGACTACGGGGGAGCGATGAGGGGGGTCTAGGGGTGGCATAGGTCTACGGCGATGGGGCCAATTGTGGGTTGTCTCGATCGGCATCAACATGGTGGCAAGGGTCTTGACTAAATGGGATTGGAGAACCCAAGCTCGATGGTTGGGGTGGGGGTCAGGCGGTTATAGGTGGCACCACCACGACATCCAACAAGATGATGGTGGGATGTGTCCTCCATTGTTTGTTTGCAAGGGGGGCTCATTCAGTGGTGATGGTAGTGTTGTTGACTCATAAAGTCATGATGTGAGGCGGCATATCATTGGTGACGAGGTGTTGTGCGGCAGTAGATAATTGGTGACGAGGCTTTGTGTGGCGGCAGTCCTTGGATAGAGGGTGCACAAGCCCGATTGGATCTTGCGAGCCATTGTGATCTGGCCATATAGTTGGGATTTTATTACAGGTCTTTAAGAGCAATATTAGTTTGGGTCTACAATCCATTAATGGGTGGGTCAACCCTGGGGGGGCTATGACCTACCCACTGAGGTTGAGATATGTGTGTGTGTGTGTGTTTCAGTGTAGTTGTACCACAATTACCTAATGTGTGTGTGTGTGTGTAATTATATAAAAATAATTTTTAGATATATTTATTTACAATTATAATTATAAATAAAAAAATATTTATTTAAATAACTATAAAATTAAAATAAATATATTTAAATAATAAATATAGTTATTATATTTATAATTATAAATATTTAAATATTGATATAAATATACCAAAGTAGTGTGGACCATGAGTTATAATTATAAAAATATATATAATTATATTTATAATTATATAGAAATTTTTTTAAATACATTTATTTATAATTATAGTTATAAATAAATATATATATTTATATAAAAGTAAATATAAATTAAAATAAATATATTTAAATAATAAATTTTTTTATTTATAATTTGATAAATATATATAATTATATAATTATGTTTATAAATACATTTATTTATAATATTAATTATAAATATATAAATATATATTTGTTATATATATAATTTTCAAAATATATATAATAATATAAATATATTATTGAGATTAGATCTTTATCAGTGTTTTTTTAGCGGTGAAAAAGAGCACTGATAAAACATTTCTATCAATGCTAAAATTTTAGCACTAATAAAGTAATGTTTTATTAGTCGTTTTTTACTGATAATAAATATGTATCATTATCAGCACTGATAAAGAGTAGTTTTATCAGATCTTTCTATTTTAACAATGATAAAACTAATCTTTATTAAAACTTTTTTGAAAGCAATGATAAAAGCCTTACGGGTTCTTATAAAAAGAACCCTAACAGTGTGTTGTCACCGCTCGCACCTTCAAGATTTAGTGGAACTAAAGTATTTTCACTAGATCCTACTACTACCTTCGGTCATTTTTCTAGACAAATTTATCTCTACAAATCTAAGGTATGTCCCGATTTTCCTTGTTAGCACCTCCGATGAAATTATTTCTTCAGTCGCACCTCACCAGAATCCTATTATGCACATCTTCCCTTATTCTTGTTGAACCAAACAAATAGCCCCAAAAATAAACCTCTTTGTTTTACAATGTCAACATATTTTCACCACTAACCTTTTCAATGGCTTCATCTCCTTCTAAACAACCTAACACTCACCCACACACAACTAATTCTTAAAAAACCTACCTCTAATCACTCTGCACATATCCCTTTTCTCCAGGGTTCATGATTGTGGTTCTCGTGTGTTTAGTAGATATTTTGTATTGTGTTAGTCTATGGTTTTTCTGTGCAATGATTTGAGGGTACCATTGGTTACATTCCTTGAAACGTATTTCTAGTTATAGATCCATGTAAGGAAAGTTCATGAGTATAAATTATTCATGTGGTGATTTCTTTTGTTATTTGAAGATTGATAGAGTGATAATCCATATATGATTATCAATAAGTTTAATTATTTTCAAATTCATTATTTTTTTGAGAATTGGTGTCATTTAGGATATTAATTAGGGTTTTCATTTAGTTTTATTAACATCAATTATTACTTTAATAAATTTATAAATAATAATAAATAGAAATTTATAATTTTTTATAGGTATAATTTGTCATATTTATACTTCTAGATATAATTTCTTATACTTATATTTATATTTATAAATGATATAGTATATATTATTATATTTATATAATTTATATATAAACTTTTTTTAAACATTTATAATTATATAGTTTTATACGTTTTTAAATTTATATACTTTTATAAATTTTATAATATATTGTATTTTACTAATATAATTTAATAATAATGTTTTATTAAATATTTATACTTTTATATTTTTATTCATTTATAAATTTGTATAATTTTATTAATTTTACAGTATATAATATTATACATATATAATTTAAATAAAAAAAATATTAATTATTTTTAAGTTTATAGTTTTCTTGATTTATAAATTAATATACAATTATACATATATTCATTATAAATTATTATACTTTTATACTTTCATAAATTTTACTTTTATATATTATAATCATATACTTTCATAAATTTATAGAACTATATACTTCTATAAATTATGTATACTTTTATAACATATATGTACTTTTATATAGTTTTATAAATTTATATACATTTATAAATTATGTATATTTTTTAAAAATATATATTATTTTATAAATTTTATATAATTTCATACTTCTATATATGTCTATAATTTTATATTCTAATATAAATATATATACATTTGTAATTTATACGTTATACCATTATAATTTTTCTATTAATCAATAGTTTAATACTTTTATACTTTCATAGATTTTACTTCTATAAATTAGACTTTTATATCTCTATAATTTTGTAACAGGATTATTCTTTTTTTAGAAAAATCATTTGGATAATTAAGAGTTATTTTATTATATGTGATATTTTATGTTTTAAATCATAATGGTTAAAATTTGGATGTATGCTTTTAATTGAGTGGTGAGTTTAAAAATTATCTTTGTTTTTTTTGGATTTCATGTTCAAAAATTTATCTATGGGGGAACTTATTCTATTAATTTTAATAATTGTATCAATAGAACATGTTTTACTCATAAATAAGTAAGTTATCATATCACTAGAGTTAGATTTCAAACCAACTATGAGGTATGATTCCATAATAGAGAAACAATTCAAAAACTAGAAAATGTTGATAGACCTAAGAGGTGTGATTGGAATGATATGATATTTGATCAGTTTTATTTTCTTTTACAATATAAGTATGAAATTAATGACTATAAATTCAATTTCATTGTTCTAAATATTTTAAAAAATATAATAATTTATTTTCTTTATTTGTGAATCCATTATTATATTTAATATTCATAATTTCTGTTATGAAAATGGTTTTCAAATAATATAGATTTTATTTTTTTTATTTCCATTATTACATTCAATAGTCATATTTTACTTTGTTGTTTATAATTTAAATGTGACTTTAAGGGAAAATTATTAGTTTTAAAGTTAATAAATTGGATTTCTATGATGTTTCAGAATGAGAATAATATTTTGGATTTCAATGATGTTATAAATAAATGATATTTTAAATCTCACATCAAATTTAAAATGGAGTGTTATTATTTGAAATTAAAGTGAATAGATTCGTTGGGTTTTTTTAGAGGGTAGTATGCTCTATCAACAGAATGAGTGGTATCTATATTTATAAATGCAAACGCGTGAAAGGAAAAAGGGTGTTATCTATATTTATATGATCGTATTAAATTTCAAAGACCTATTAGATACATATAATCTCACCTCATACAAAATATATATTGATAATAAAACCATGGAAAGGGAGTTTCATAAACTCTATCCAACCCATGGGATATCCATTATAACCTCACACTTGCAAAAGTTGAATTAATTTTTAACCCCATTGTATCTCATAAAACTACTTCCCATCGAACATCACATGCACAGTTTAAATTAGGGGAGTCCTCAACAACTACATATTCTCTCTGATTTGGCATTAGTTTCTAAGGGGATGACTCTCAGGAAAAAAAGGAAATAATAACTATCATCCTCATTAGCTTCAACTCCTGAATAGTTATTATTGCATTTTGTTTCCTTAAACTCATCACACATTACTTCTGGACATTCACCTATATTTCTTGAACTACCTTGAGTAGTATTCATCCCAAACCAGGTACCGGTGATCATTATGGATGAATTCATAAGATAAAACATACCACCAATAGATTAATTCTGGTCTTAAATTAAATTACCCTTTTTCTTCAAATCATGATGAGATTGTTTGAAACATTCAAATACTGGGTTCCCCTTATTTAAAATTCCACATTTTTATATTTATTTAATTTCTTAAATATTAATATTATCGAGTCAAATGCGATGTATATGAATAAAAAAAAGATGTATGCCAATCAAATAACAAAAGAGTAAAAAGATGGGGTGAAAGAGTTCATAAAGTTTGAAAAAGATAATGCATATGACCCTTCTCAAATCCTTTGTATGTGTTTACACTGTTGTTATTCAATACTAGCTAGTGAAGAGGAGTTGGAAGAACACTAGATCTATCACAGAATAGATCAAAGTTATAAATTTTGGAATAAACATGGGGAAAATAGAATACAACTTGTGACTAGGATGACACTTTATTTTATGGATCATCTAATATAAATATAAGTGTGTACAATGGATAAGAGTACATTGAGGATGTGATTTCTAGTGTGAATAATGATGAATATTATATTGAGTATATGATAAGGATTGTTTAAGATGAACTTCCTGATTGTCCAAAATTGTTTGATGAGATGTGAAAAGACACCATTGTATGTTTTTTTCAATAAATATATAGCATCGTCAGCCATACTGAAGCTTTATAATTTAAAATCTAGCAACATATGGAGTGATTCTGGTTTTAATAAACTACTTTCTCTCTTTAATGATATTCTCTCAGAAGATAATGAGCTTCTTATCCAAACATATAATGTTAAATGAATGCTGAATTCAAAGGGTATGATCTCTGAAATAATGCATGCCTCTCTAAATGACTATACACTATTTATCAAGAACCAAAAATTACTTAAAGAATTACCAAAGTGTTGTAATTATCAATAAAAGAAGGATGAATCAGGTCCTAATAAAGTTTTATGGTGTTTTCCAATCATTTTAATGTTTAGGTGCCTATATAGAAGTGAGGATACTACAAGTTAATTGACATGGAATTCATACACAAGAAATAAATATGGAAAACTTAGTCACCTTCTAGATTCTTCTTTGAGGAAGAGAATTGATCACGAGTATCCTAAATTTAGAAACAAGCTGAGAAACATTCATCTTGTACTATCTATAGATGTATTGAATCCTTTTTTCAAATAAGTAAGCACAGTACATGGCTGATTATGTTGGAAAATTATAACTTACCACCATGGTTATGCATGAAATGAAAATACATTATGTTATATATTCTTATATCAGGACCAAAATAAACGGATAATGATATTTATGTTTATTTGGATCCATTGATTGAAGATTTGAAATTATTATGGGATTTAGGTGTTACGTTGTATGATGCTTATAGAAATGAAAATTTCATGTTGATATCCATCTTGTACGGGATGATAAATGGATTTCCTATATATATAAATTTATCAGGATATAACATTAATGGAACTCAAGGGTGTCCCATTTCTGAATAATATACTTGATCAATTAGTTTAAAACATTAATATGTGAGTGTGTTTCTATCCAATCATATATTTCTACCCATGAGACATAAGTACATATCTTATATTACATCATTTGATGGGAGTTTAGAAGAACTTATGTCACTTTATCCACTAACAAGTCATTAACTATTTGAGAAATTAAAAGTTACATCCACTATTTCTTGTAACCTTTTTTGAAAAACGTTACATAAACCAGTTAGAAAAAGTGATCATTTTTTTAATTACCATACTGGAATGGTCTGTACGTTATACATTTTCTTGATGTTATGCATGTTGAAAAAAATGTATGTGAAAGTTTCATTGGATAATTACTAAATTCAACCAGTAAAATAAATGATGAAATTAATTCTATATTAGACTTTATTAACATGGTAATATGAGAAGATTTAGTGCTAGTGAAGTGTGAAAATAAGACTTTTCTTCTGCCAGATGCTTACACTTTTTCCAGCCAGGAGAGATATCAGTTTTGCAACTTCATGAATGATGTAAAAGGTTCCAGAGGCGTATTCATATAAAACTAAGAATATCATATCAATAACTGATTTAAATGGGTTTAAAATCATAGGACTGTCATTTTTTGATTCTAGATTTAATGTCTATATCTTTACATTACATTTTTTCTAAAAAAAATTATCATATATTAACTATGCTCTAGTTTTTTTAAATATATATCCAGATAATTTTTAGAATTAGAGAGATAAAAACTTTAAAAAATTAAATTAACATCATATTATTTTATTTTAAAATGTTTTTACCACCAACATTATTTGATATGATGGTTCACTTAGTGAGAGAGATTTAATTATGTGGTTTAGTACATTATAGATGTATGCACCCAATTGAATGGTACATGGTGATTTTGAAAGGGTATTCCAAAAATAAAATTCAGAAATAGGTTTCTATTATGGAGTGATATATTGTTGATAAAGCCATTAAATTCTATACCAACTACTTGTTGGTGTGAAAATAATTGGTCTACCAAAATCTCATCACACTAGGCAGTTTGTAGGTGAAGGAATTTATGGAATAGATTTTGTCACAATCACTATTATATATTGACAATTGTCACACCATTATGTTTTGTATAACATTTTATAGGTTTTCCCATTTGTTGAAACCCACAAAGAAATTCTTAGCCATTTGAATTCATCAAGGCCAGGGTTTATAACCAGAATTCTATTAAAATATATCGAGTGGTAAAATCCATTCAGCATTCAAAAAAAGATATTTTATTAATAAAGTAATATTTTTTTGTAATATACATTGTGTTACCTCGTTTTATTATCTATTTATGTTGTATTTACATAATCTAAATTAAATGTAGAACCACTTTTGAAGATAATGTCTTATTCACATGTTGATGCTCCCAATCCCAAGGAACAATAGGTTTATCAACCAGTTGTTGCTCACATTACAGAGGAACATTGACCATCTCCACATGTCGATCCTACCAATCTATAGGAACAACATATTGATTATTTTGAACCGAAATAAATGGTAGATAATGAAGAACTTTTGTCCCAAAAAAATATTATCATCTTAGTGTGATGATTTAAGTAAAAAATATTAAGGCCAAAAAACCAAAGGTATCAAATTCGAGGTCAGATAGAATGCACATGGACCACCTATTAACCTCAAGAAGTCCATATTGAGTAGTTTCATGGGCATCATTAATCGGAAGCATTACCGATTGATCTAAATTCATGGAACCATTTTTTTCCATGCTTAGGAACCTTATTTGAGAATACGTTAGGGTAAAATTATGATATAATTTCTTTATTTAAATAAAAAATGAAACATTGACTTATTATTCATCATACTTTACTGAGTGAATTTATAGTAGATGACTCCCATAATAAATTATTAATAATTCTTGCGGGAAAGTATCACATAGTCTTTCAAAAAATTCAAACAATATTTCATATCAAAGATGTTGAAGGTAAAATAAACCCTCACCCACTACATATGTATACACACCTAATAAGCCAAGAAGCATGGGATTTGTTTACTGACCATCATGGGGAGATATATTTACAGGTACATTGAGGTTGGTAATACATTCTTCGAAAATATGTGAACTGATAACTTTGATTGAGAGTTTTTAATTTATGAAACAACAACTAGGTGTTGAAAATAAGAAACAAGCACCAAAACCAATGTACCTCTACCATAAAGCAAGGATTGGGTATTCTTCACTTGAAAAAAATTAGTATGTATTTTAAATATATTATAATACTTTTATGTGACATGAAATAATAACATAATTGTGTTCCTCTATATATATTCAAATTAATGAAAATAAAACTAAACCACTTTCATCCCATGTCATGTTAAATTTAATTATCCAATTGTAAATAAAGAGGGCATACTAGTATATAAAAACACACAAAAAGTGTGATAATCATGTGAAAGTTGACACTGTAGGTTCCGGGCGCAGCGGAAGCGCGTTGGTGGGTTTTCCCAACTTAATTTTTTCGTTAAACAATGTTCAACCCGAGATCCGTCACGATATAAAATGCTGAATCATCGGAATAGAACGAAGAACGAAAAGAAAAGATGAGTCCTGGAACCCTTGATGAGGATCATCATATGTTGATTATAATTAATTTAATTAATGCATAAGAATTACCTCGTTGGAATTCTTTCTTCGTTGATGTGTCCAGTCACGATTCGGTGATCCGTCATTGCATCATAGAATCCAAGTGTAGGATTCCTCTAGCGGTGATCCACACGTGTGTCACGTATCTCCGGACGTCTCCGAAGAGATCTCCGGGTGCTAGCGCGGAAGAACCTTCGCTTGCGATGTCCTCCTTCGACCGCCTTGATCCGGTGGAGGATCTTTCTCTCATAACTTGAGGGCGTTCTTGGTGGAAAGGGAATTCTCTCTTGGATTGAGAGTATTTCCAAATCCGTTGTGCACAACAATGGCTCTCCAAAATGTTGTGGTTGTGAGGATATTTATAATCATGTTTGAGGTTAATAGAGTTATGACACTAAATAAATGCGTTACGCGTTTTATTTATTTCATTAACTCTTATTTAAAACCCCCCATGTCGAATTATTAATTCCTTGACATGCGCCCACGCTGATTATAATAAATATCATTTAATAAAACAATATTAAATCCTCAAAATCCCAACTGGAAAAACTACACAGCGTGTAATAATTAATACAGGGCGTGTACTTTTATTTTCCATTTTTCTCCACCACATTTATTAGACCTTGAGTAATGACTATTTATTTCTTAAATAAATTTAACTGCATTACTCGCTAATAAATATATTATTTCGTCCACAATATATTCTCTTGAATAACTAGTGTCAAAATAAATGCGATCAGACATCCTTAAATAATTATTAAACCACATTCGGGAATAATATTTATTTAACTTGTTAAATTAATATTTAACTGAGATACAAGGACACACTTAGTGTGTGACCCTCTAGGCCTCTTTCTCAGTGGAATTAGGTTGAGCCTACCTAAAGTCCAAGGTTAGCGTCTAGCAACATGCCAAGGCACCCATAGAGAAAGAAGTTAACGCCGCAATGACGTGTCACCTCCTACGAACGCTTACCGTGTAATATAATCCCTATGTCTCGATATCTCCAATCAAGCGGGTTGCATGCTAGTGCCATCAACCCATGTGCTTGATTATTCTTTCTTTGACTTCCCAGAATTGAACTTGCCCATACCTTACCATGGCCATGGATTTATTTAGGCTATATCAATTTCATCAAAGGGCCTGAGATATCTACTTCCGTTATAGAACGGAAGGGACAAATCCTTTCTCGCATTATCTATTAATGCGGTATTACTCGTGAGGCACCCAACGTATCCTACCTCGCTGCGAACAGTGTGTCGTCACAGTTTTCATCAATACATTTAAGTGCGCGAGTTGTAATACCCATTAATAATAATCTTAAAGTCTAAGGATCAATACAAACGTCTGTAGATAGGAACATCCAATGACACTATGAAATGTGTATTTCCTACTAGCGGGTCTCGTTCTCATAATATCCTCCTGGATATTACCAAGGGCGCACACCATGAGAAGGTGCCTCAAAGTTTTATGAGTCCTCACCCCTAATGACCTGTATTATTTGTGTCCCTCAAAAAATATCATCCGGCCATAGAACATACATTCAAGAACAGTGTTATGGCACTTCTAGGTTCTCATCATAGCAGGGATCTGCTACGACCCTTTAATGCAACAGTTGTTCTTAGGACATTATCACATGACATGTCACGCAGAAGAACAATCAAGATGTGATAAGGCTTTTATTTAATGAATAAAGTACAAAGTAGTTGGTTCTAGACCACAAACTCCAACAGACTCCCACTTGGACTAGATCCAACTGCTAACAACCTTTAACCCACTAACTCTCACATGATATTCATGCTTCTGCTGAGATAGGCCTTTAGTCATGGGGTCTGCCACGTTCTCTTCCGTGGACACTCTGCTCACTGCAACTTCACCTCTTTGATAGAAATCCCTCAAGAGGTGATACTTCCGGAGTATGTGTTTTGTACGTTGATGTGACCTTGGTTCTTTTGCAAGAGCCACCACTGCAGTATTATCACAATACAATGTAATGGGATATTTACTGCTAGGCACCACATCAAGCTCCTGGACAAAGTTCTGAATCCAAACGGCTTCTTTGGCTGCATCAAAAGCCGCTATATACTCGGACTCCACTGTAGAATCGGCGACAACTGGCTGCTTTGAACTCTTCCAGCTCACAGCTCCTCCATTGAGACAGAAAACATATCTAGATTGCGACTTCAGATCATTCTGATCTGTTTGATAACCAGCATCAGCATACCCTCTGATGACAAGCTCCTCATCTCCTCCATACACCAGGAACATATCCTTAGTTCTTCTCAAATACTTAAGGATAGTCTTAACAGCAGTCCGATGTTGTTCTCCGGAATCTTCTTGATATCTGCCTACCATGCTCAGTGCATAGGCAACATCAAGCCTGGTAAATAACATGTCATACATGATGGATCCTATAGCCGAAGCGTATGGGATCTTGCTCATCCTATCTTTCTCCTGTTGTGTCTGGGGACACATTTTCTTAGAAAGATGTAAGCCATGTGACACTGGAACCAATCCCCTCTTGGATTTTTCCATACTAAATATCTTTAGTATCTGGTCAATGTATGTACCATGACTTAGTCCAAGCAGCCTCTTGGATCTATCACGAATGATCTTGATCCCTAGAATGTAGGCTGCTTCTCCTAAGTCCTTCATGGAGAAACACTTGTTCAACCAGTCCTTAACTGACTGTAAGGCTGGTACGTCATTTCCAATAAGCAATATGTCATCAACAAATACCACTAGGATGACGACCGCATTCCCATTAAACCTCTTATAAACACATGGCTCACATTCGTTCTTAATGAAACAAAATTCCTTTATGGATTCATCAAATCAAATTTTCCATGACCTGGATGCTTGATTCAATCCATAAATGGATTTCTGCAACTTGCAAACCCGTTTGGCTTCACATGGTGTCACAAACCCTTCTGGTTGTGTCATATAGACATCTTCCTGAAGGTTCCCGTAAAGGAATGCTGTTTTGACGTCCATCTTCCAAATCTCGTAGTCATGGTAAGCTGCTATGGCAAGTATGATTCTTATGGATTTAAACATGGAAACTGGCGAGAAGGTTTCATCATAGTCAATTCCTTGACGTTGTCTGAATCCTTTTGCCACTAGCCTTGATTTATAGGTGATAACTTGACCTTCCATGTCCATATTTCTTTTGAATACCCATTTGCATCCAACAGGCTTTACATCAACTGGCTCATCGACCAGAACCCAAACTTGGTTCTGATACATGGAATCCATCTCAGAATTCATAGCTTCTAGCCATCTTGATTCTTCTGAGCTTTCTACTACTTCCTTGTAGGAGAGAGGTTCATCATTGTCCAATAATAATGATTCACCATCCTCAGTGACTAGGAAACCAAATCTCTCTGGTTACCTTACCTCTCTTGAGCTCCTACGCAGTAATTGTGTTTGTGGAACCTCTTCCACGGGGACCTGTGGAACTTGTTCTTGTACCAACTCATGTGTATCTTGAGCATCAACTTTGTCGAGGTCAATCTTGCTCCCACTATCCTTCTTGAGGATGTGCTCCCTCTCAAGAAAGACGGCTTGTCTGGCGACAGTCACTTTCTTGTCTTGGGGGTTATATAGGTAATATCCTTTTGTTTCCTTCGGATATCCTATAAAGATACACTTTGTGCCTCGGGGTGCTAGTTTGTTGCCTGAGAAGGTCTTAACAAACGCCTCGCATCCCCATACACGTGTGTGCGACAAAGTGGGTTTCCTTCCATTCCATAACTCGGATGGAATTCCATTTGTCGCATTATTTGGTACTCGGTTTAATGTGTATGCCTTAGTTTGTAATGCATATCCCCAAAAGGATAATGGAAGATACGCATGACTCATCATCGACCTCACCATGTCCAACAAGGTGCGGTTCCTCCTTTCACTAACACCATTCCACTGTGGTGTATAAGGAGGAGTGAGCTGAGATAGAATCCCAGACTCCCGTAAAAGATCGATGAACTCTTGGTTCAGATATTCTCCACCTCGATCCGATCAAAGCTTCTTTATCTTCTTACCAAGTTGATTCTCTACTTCATTCTTGAATTCCTTAAATTTCTCTAAGGACTCTGACTATACCTCATTAAGTAGACATAGCCATATCTACTCAAATCATCAGTAAAAGTAATAAATTAAGAATATCCACCTCTAGCTTCTACTGGAAATGGTCCACACACATCTATGTGTACCAATCCTAGAATCTCTGTGGCCCTTTCACCTTGTCCACCAAAAGGCGGCTTGGTCATTTTTCCTTGTAAACAAGTGTGACATCTACCAAGTGGTTTTAGCTCATTAGAGTCTAAATAGCCATCTTGGCAGAGCTTTGTCAAGCGCTTCTCATTCACATGACCAAGGCGGTGATGCCATAACTGGGTGATGTATGAGTCATGTGAGTTTGTTTTGTTATCGATTGCCAACACTTGGTTTTCGTAATTTAATACATTCAAACCATTATTCAAATGTGCCATACCATAACATACATTGTTCTTATAAAAGAGACAAACCTTATTTCCAAACTTGAAAATAAATCCATCCATATCCAAACAAGATAAAGAAATTATGTTCTTGGTAACACTAGGCACAAAATAACAGTTTTGTAAAACCAAAATCATGTCAGTTGGAAATGAGATGTGATAGTCACCAATAGCCAACGCATCCAGCCTTGCGCCATTGGAAGCTCGAAGATCCACCTCTCCTCTGGCGATCTTTCTAAATCTACTTGGTTCCTGCATTTGAATACAGATGTGAGCCCCACAAGCTGTATCTAATACCCAATGTGTAGAAATAGAAAGATTTCACTCGATAAAGAACGCACCTTTTGCATCCCCACGCTTCTGGGTGCAGTTCCTCTTCCAATGGCCCTGCTTGCCACATGAAAAACACACTGCTTCCCATTCCTTGCCCTGCCTCTTGATCTTCCCCTTCTTGGAGGGACGGTTCTCGGGGGCTTCAGACCGTTTATAAGTCTTTGGCCCCTTTGCCTTGTCCTTCCTTTTCTTGTTCACCATAAGGACCGTGGGTTTGTCACGCCCCATGTCCTTATCTACATGGCGAATCAAGGTCAGAAGCTCTGATAGACTCTTCTCATTGCCGCTCATGTTATAGTTGACAATGAAGCTAGAGAAGGTCTTGGGAAATGATGATAGGATGAAATCTGTACGCAACTCATCTGGGAATTTAATCCCTAAGATGTCCAAGCGTTCAATGTAGCCAATAAGCTTGACCACATGAGGCCCAGTTGGCGCAGACTCTCCAAGCTTCGTGGCAAACAAAGCATTGGAGATCTCATACCTCTCCTGTCTCACCTTCTCTTGGTAGAGATCTTTAAGGTGAGACATCATGCTATACGCATCCATGTTTTCATGTTGCTTCAAGAGCTCATTAGACATGGCCGATAGCATGAAACACAGGACATATGTGGCATCATCCATGTGTTTCATGTAGAGATATAATTCCTCATCACTAGCCTCTTTCCCAGGCGCAACTGGAATAGGTTCTTCCAGCACATATAATTTCCTTTCGTGGTGAAGGACGATGCGTAAACGCCTCTGCCACTCTTGGAAATTGGTGCCGGTGAGAAGGTTTTCGTTTTCGAGTATGGTGCGCAATGATATTTTTGAAGTCATTTTCTTGCCGTTTCTACAATTTAAGATGAGAAAAGGTTTAGTACTTTATTATAAAAATTGAGACAAATAAATAAATTAATACTTATTAGTCTCCCACTATTTTATCGAAATCCAATAGCCCTCACCATTGAATTCAGAATATTCTATTGCGTGAATATTCTAGTGGCAAGGATCCATATTGCCCTTCGCATTACCCCAACTAGGGTTGGTCAAGAAACTTGAAGGGTTTTCGGTAGGTATTCCAAATGCCAACTGCATTAACTCGCAGTTCCTTGATCCGTTGAGTGGACTCCCCAATCCTGAAATCCTTTTTGGATTTCCTCAATCTTTTCCTCTTGGTCATACCAAATCCTGCTATGGCAGTCAACCCTTGATGCGAACCAAGTCAAGTCAACCCAAAACCTTGAATTAGAATTCCCCGATAATTGAAAGCACCCCAACTAGGGTTGGTCAAGCACTTTCAACTATGGTTCGATTCTAACCAAGATTATGGAAGGCTATGACGACTTAATATTTATTTTGATGGATTTTATCCTTATACGTAAATTGCCATTTTATTATCTTTGATTACATGCTTGTTAATATTAAGTGGGATATACTTGAGTGATTAACCATGTCTAAGATAATATTTACGTATAAGCCAATTTTATTTTAGTTCCATCTTGCATGCTCGTTTAATTCATTAATTGTGTGATCGTGACAACACACCCACAATAAATAAACCATGCAACTGATAGAAATAAAATAAATGGTATGATCCTGAGATTTTCTATTGGTTAGTTTATCTAGCAGTTGATAAACTAACCCAATACCTAGGGGAGAAACACCTTGAACCTTTCGGGTTCGTGTTTACAGCTTTCCACCTGTCCACCTTTGTATCTCCTTGGATTGGTTTCATCTTGGCTCCTGACTTGAGCCGCCTCCACTAGCTTGGGAGCTCCATCAATTACATATGCATTTATCTCACACGCAGGTGAGGGGAAAAAAGGGGTTTTTACATAAATGAATCATTGGGCACGCAGGCCCTACATATTAATGAGGAGATGGATCGTAGGACAACAAATTTAATTTAGATAAATAAATTAAAAGAAACCATTCACATACAAAGGTCTTGGTCTAGCTCATGATCATCCATACATGCAACTATATTTACGCATAAATAAAACTAGCATTCAATTCTTTAATCGTTCTTGTTTAAGATAAATCACGCTCGAATCAATTAATTATCTTTAATTAATCAATCCTTTTATCTTAAATCCCTTTTTCTGAATTTCCTTGAGATTCTCATCCATCATAATTTTAAAATAAATTCATTTAAAATTATCCTTGTACGTAACTTGTACCTTGGAGTCAATCCGGTGAATTCCCATTTATTACGCAGATGTTAAATTAAACACATATATATAAAACACCTATCACGTGTTGTGCCTCAGCTTTACGCCTTCACCATGGTACACGTCTCAAGGGTTTGTATAATATAATAATAAATTTTAATAAATCTGCATAATTTGGGTGAGTACATGGCGTGTAGTTCCGACTACATGGCGTGTACTTTTTCTTTACCGTCCATCCGAAGTACACGCCCAGGGATAGGGTGTGTTAATGTACTTCGGAAATTTTCGGAGTACATGGCGTGTACAGTGGGACACACACCGTGTAGTTTCCGTGTTACATGGTTTCCAGCCGGGCAGGCTATGTACGGAGTACACGACCCAACCCTAACCCGAAGGGACTACACGCCGTGTTCATTGGACCATACGGCATGTATTCCGGAAACCATGTGCCACCTGTTTCTGGTCAACACACGGTGTCTTAAATTCTTATAAAGAATCCAATACACGGCCTGATTTAGAGGATCAGTCAATGCATTGAACCTAGACTACACGGTGTGTACTTCCGAATACACACCCTGTATTCTAGTGTTATACGGCCAGAAACATTTGGCTCCTCCGGATGAGTTCCTCTATTTTATTTTAGTCAAAATTAAAAGAAAAATCTGTTTCTGTGAGGTGAACGAGAAACGAGAGAGGAGGAACAGATCTCGATATTCAGATTTCCAGAACGATTAAACATGAATTGAAATAACTAAATTATTAAATGCGTAAATCACCAACAAAAAACTAAATAATTATAACCAATGATATGACCCCACTCTGATACCACTTGTAGGTTCCGGGCGCAGCAGAAGTGCGTTGGTGGGTTTTCCCAACTTAATTTTTTCGTTAAACAATGTTCAATCCGAGATCCGTCACGATATAAAATGCCAAATCTTCAAAATAGAATGAAGAACTAAAAGAAAAGATGAGTCCCGGAACCCTTGAGGAGGATCGTCATATGTTGATTATAATTAATTTAATTAATGCATAAGAATTACCTCGTTTTAATTCTTTCTTCGTTGATGTGTCCGGTCACGATTCGGTGATCCGTCGTTGCATCGTAGAATCCAAGTGTAGGATTCCTCTAGCGGTGATCCACATGTGTTTCATGTATCTCCGGACGTCACCGAAGAGATCTCCGGGTGCTAGCACGGAAGAACCTTCGCTTGCGATGTCCGCCTTCGACCGCCTTGATCCGGTGGAGGACCTTTCTCTCATAACTTGAGGGCGTTCTTGGTGGAAAGGGAATTCTCTCTTGGCTTGAGAGTATTTCCAAATCCGTTGTGCACAACAATGGATCTCCAAAATGTTGGGGTTGTGAGGATAATTGTAATCATGTTTGAGGTTAATAGAGTTATGACAATAAATAAACGCGTTATGCGTTTTATTTATTTCATTAACTCTTATTGAAAACCCCCCATGTCGAATTATTAATTCCTTGACATGTACCCACGCTGATTATAATAAATATCATTTAATAAAACAATATTAAATCCTCAAAATCCTAACTGGAAAAACTACACGGCGTGTAATAATTAATACACGGCGTGTACTTTTATTTTCCATTTTTATCCACCACATTTATTAGACCTTGAGTAATGACTATTTATTTCTTAAATAAATTTAACTGCATTACTCGCTAATAAATATATTATTTCCTCCATAATATATTCTCTCGGATAACTAGTGTCAAAATAAATGCGATCAGACATCCTTAAATAATTATTAAACCACATTCGGGAATAATATTTATTTAACTTGTTAAATTAATATTTAACTGAGATACATGGACACACTTAGTGTGTGACCCTCTAGGCCTCTTTCTCAGTGGCATTAGGCTGAGCCTGCCTAAAGTCCAAGGTTAGCATCTAGCAACACACCAAGGCACCCATAGAGAAATAAGTTAATGCTGCAATGACGTGTCACCTCCTACGAATGCTTACCGTGTAATATAATCCCTTTGTCTCGATATCTCCAATCAAGCGGGTTGCATGCTAGTGCCTTCAACCCATGTGCTTGATTATTCTTTCTTTGACTTCACGGAATTGAAATTGCCCATACCTTACCATGGCCATGGATTTATTTAGGCTATATCAATTTCATCAAAGGGCCTGAGATATCTACTTCCGTTATGGAACGGAAGGGACAAATCCTTTCTCTCATTATCTATTAATGCGGTATTACTCGTGACGCACCCAACGTATCCTACCTCGCTGCGAACAGTGTGTCGTCACAGTTTTCGTCAATAAATTTAATTGCGCGAGTTGTAATACCCATTAATAATAATCTTAAAGTCTAAGGATCAATACACACGTCCGTAGATAGGAACATCCAATGACACTATGAAATGTGGATTTCCTACTGGCGAGTCTCGTTCTCATAATATCCTCCTGGATATTACCAAGGGCGCACACCATGAGAAGGTGCCTCAAAGTTTTATGAGTCCTCACCCCTAATGACCTGTATTATTTGTGTCCCTCAAATAATATCATCCGGCCATAGAACATACATTCAAGAACAGTGTTATGGCACTTCTGAGTTCTCATCATAGCAGGGATCTGCTACGACCCTTTAATGCAACAGCTGTTCTTAGGACATTATCACATGACAGGTCACGCAGAAGAACAATAAAGATGTGATAAGGCTTTTATTTAATGAATAATGTACAAAGTAGTTGGTTCTAGACCACCAACTCCAACAGACACAATAAAAAGTTTCTTTAAATCACTATTACATAAGAATGATTACTTATTTTCCTATATTTTATATCTGACTTAGACATAGGAATCATCAACAATTGTACTATATGAACACCTACAATCAGTGTACTTGAATCATCCAGAATAGTATGGTCATGTCAGAGGTGCGAGTTTTGGAGGGAAACCCCAAACACATTTTGAGAAAAAATAAAAGAACAGGGGGATAAAGATAAACAAATGGAAGAGATTTGGACATGATTATCTTCCCTTGAAGAAACATTTAATTAAAAATATAAGTTACTAGAAAATGTTATGGGGGAAGTAAAGATAAGAAAAAACTCAAGAACAACCATTGCATGAAGATTCCCCCACCACCACCATCTTTTAGGTAAGCCATTACCTTTAAAAGATATATCTTAGATATGGTAATCAATATTATCATAATTATATCTATGAAATTTGAATTACGTAGACATTGATATCTTTCTTGTACTGATATTATATAGTGTGAGAATTATTGTGATTTATATCTATCAACACCCACTCATCACCTTATTGTCAGTGTTATTATTCTCAATGTCAAAGAAGACACTCTACACAACTGAAAATTTTTAATAGGTGATGTGATGGTGGAGATTAGAATAGCTCATGAGCCGAACACCGAGATCCACTTGATGATGTAGGTATTCATACGGTTGAGTAAGCTATTAGAATATTCATCACATAGCCAACAGATCTTGTAAAAAATATGTCCACAAGGAGTTATTCATTTCTAATTTAGTTTTCATATTAAACCTCTAACAATGTTATTATAAATGGACAAAGGGAAGGGGTTGAATTGAAAGTTCAAATCAAAACCATCTAAAGTATCAACCAATTGATTAAAAAGATATTTATAAATTACCTTTACTTTACCCACTAAATATCCTCATTTACTAACATTGACAGTTCATGTGGATACAAGGTTACAAATTAGTAGTAATCTCATAGTTTATTTTGATGAAAAATGTACAAAGAGTTTATTAAATTATTCATTCCTCTTGATAATGTAAATTAAAGCCTCAAGTATTAATGGATAAGAGTCTCAATTTTAAATGTATACATGAGGTGTGTTTTCACCATTTTTTTTTCCAATAGTTGATTTACTATTTTAATTATGTATAAATACAATTAATGTTTGTTATAGGCATATATATGAATACAAATTTAATAGATTACCCCATGAATATAAATATGGACTCATTAGTCCCCATGTCACTTTTACATACCAAAAAAATGGAATTAGTTAAATTTGATGAAATAGTATAAACTATCCAAATCATTTAAAAGAAAACTTACAGATGATAGATTCCTCTTAATATCAAGGATGTCGTGGTAAAATTATACAATTTAATCATATTAAATATATTTTCATTCATTTCATTACTCATATCATTTTTTAGGAAACATTGGGTACTCATTGCGATCAATTTTGATACTCCAAATATTTATTTTCTAGATTTACTATATAGATACCCAATAAATAGACCACATGTGATAACCTTTATCAATTTTTAATACACAACATCCAATGTTTTATAACTAAAATTCATGTTATACATTTTATATTATGTTTTAATGAGAATTATTTTAGGATAGGGTCATGTAAAATTATCATGAAAATCATGGCATGAGGATAGTCCATGTGCACAAGGATCCAATCAACTTCTAAAATTGGATCAGTATCTAGGTATATATGATAATATTTCACTATCAAAACACATATCGAAAAAAATTACTTATTTTTCTCAATATTTCTGTAGTTTCTGAAATAAACAAATAGAAAATATTATGGTTTTCATGCTTGTAAATTTATGATAGATATTAAATTCCATCAAAAAAAATAGCTTCTCCAAAGAGGTATTTTAGAAGATAATTACTATTTTAATTAGAATATTTATTAATATACTATGTATTTAAATTTTTTTAGTACTAACAATACTATTAAAATTCCTTATATTGAAAACATGAAATAGATTTGTTTGGAAAAAAATGAGAAGAATACCCGGTGTCATGATGTACACATATATCATGACGATATGACTTCCCACTTCTTATTTAGTTGATTTTCTCATCATTTTACATACTTTTTCAGTTAGTTTTCTCATAATTTATATCTGATTCTTATTTTTTTAATTTTCATAGATATCATAAAGAAATGACTTCATCAATAAGTATGATTCACTACTTTACTATGATCATGCACTCAATATGATACATGGTGTTCCTATTATGACTCAAATTGTATAGTTTTAATTTAAAATTTTCTTTTTATTAATAAATTATTTCATATTTTTGTTTAATTTATTTATTTATAGTTTTATTAATATAAGAAATTTTTTCTTTATATAGGTGGATTCTTTTTCTTAGGTTGTGGTGGTTTGTTTGAAGCTACTAGTTATCATGCGAGATTGGGATTTGAGGCTATAACTAAGATAATGACAATAAGGAAATGGGTCAGGAATATAGACAACCATCATAAAGAGGTTAATTCCTACTACTTATTTAATTAATTATGTCATCATTTTATCTATTTTTGTGAGTTAATTTCCTTATAATTTTATCTAATACTTATTTATTTTTTCACAAATCTTTTAGGAAGTCGTTTATTTGTTTCTACTATCTGTGACAAGCTAGATAAGAAATAACATTTTAATTTTTAATGGAAGAGAAAACCCCATGCTGCAGAAAGCATGAAGTGTTTGAGGCATTATGGGGTTAACTTTTCCATCAGAATGGTATAAGTTATCTATTTTCTTGGTTTTTGTATATTTTTGGAAGTAAAAAACATATTTCGTGATAAATTAGTGGAACCTCAATCTGATACATTGTATGATTAGTATGAGTCAGACTATATTTTTTTAGTTTATATTTTACATTTTAGTTCAAAACACACATCAAATTATCAAAACCAAGAAAATGAATTAATATTTTTTCTGATATTTATGAAAAAAAATCCATAAGTCATTTGGGACATGTAAGATTCAGATTCTCCTTAATCTGACATATAGTGCCTCCAATATGACTTCAAGTGTGTCTTTTTATTTAAAATTGAAATTAATTTTAGTAAAAATAACAAGTGAAATACTCAATATAGTTAAAAACACATTTTTATTATTAGGATACTTTATAAAAATGGTTTATAAGTTGTTTTTTTCATGTAGGAATCAACCACACCACAATATAAGACACTGTTCAACTGATATGACTCCAAGTGTGTCTTTTTATTTTAAATTTACTTCAATTTCAGTAAAAAGAACAAGTGACATATTCAAAAATAATAAAATGGATTCAAATTATTTTTATACATTAGGAAAATGATTCATATGTCATTTTTTTATATTTAGGAATCATAATCACCTCAATCTGACTTATGGTGTGACCGATATTACTCCAAGTGTGGCTTTTTATTTCAAATTTATAATAATTTTAATAAAAAGAACAAATCACATACTGAAAACTAATAAAATTCATTTATATTATTTTTATACTTTAATAAAATTATATATAAGTCATTTATAATGTGTAGGAACCAGTTTTACCTCAATCAAATACACTCTATGCTCGACATGTCTCAAAGTGTTTGTTATCATTTTTAAATTAACATTTTAGTTCAAAACATGTGTCACCCATAGAAAAATAATAAAACTTTCTCTGATTGTCTTTATAATTTGGTAAAATGACTCATAAGTCATTTATTATGTGTAAGAACTAGTATCTTATCAAATTGATAAAAAATGTGACTGGTATGACACAAAATGCATGTTTTCTCTTGGAAATGACATTTTAGTAAAAAAACAAGTGACATAATCAAAACCAAGAAAAAACATTCAAATTATTTTGATAATTTTGGAAAACGATCCATAAGTCATTTTTGATGTGTAGTAATTAGATACACATCACTCTGATGCATGGTGTGACTGATATGCCTCCAAGTGTGTCTTCTTATTTAAAATTTACATTAATTTTAGTAAAAAGAAAATTGACATACTCAAATATGAGAAAATTCATTCAGATTGATTTGTTTATTTAGTAAAACAATTCATAAACCATTTTTAACATGAACGAATAAATCGTACCTCAATCTGACACACGTTGTGACTGTTATCACTCCAAGTATGTCTTTTTATTGAAAATTGACATTACTTTTAGTAAAAAGAAAATGGCATACTAAAATCTGATAAAATGCATTTAGATTGTTTTTATTATTTATTAAAATGATCTAAAAGTTATTTTTGATGTATATAAATCAACATCACCTCAATAAAATGTATGGTGTGACCTATATTACTCCAAGTGTGTCTTCTTATATAAATTTGACATTAATTTTTGTAAAAAGATCAAGTAACATACTGAAAATAGAGAAAAATAATTTTGATTGTTTGGATACATTAAGAAAAATATACATAAGTCATTTTTTACATGTAAGAATCAAACAAACCTATATCAGATGTACAGTGTGACTGGTATGACTCCAAGTGTGTCTTTTTATTTAAAATTGAAAATAGTTTTAGTAAAAAGAAAAGTGACATACAAAAGATAGAGTAAACACATTTAGACTATTTTGATACATTGGTAAAATTATCTATAAGTCATTTGGGATATTTAGGAATTAGCATAACCTCAATCAAATACACCAGCTGTTCGGTATGATTCAAAATTCTTGTTATCAGTTAAAAATTGAAATTTTATTTCAAAACATGTGTCGCTAATTGAAAACTAAGAAAACACACACTGATTAACTTGATAATTCATTAAAATGAATTATAATTCATTTTTGACATGTGGGAATAATTCTCACATTAAAATCAAACATGATGTGACTAGTATGACTCAAAGTGTGTGTTTCCTGTTTAAAATGAAATTTCAGTAAAAAACACATGTGACATACTCAAAAACAATAAAATTCATTTTTATTATTTTGATACTTTATGGAAATGATTCATAGGTTATTTTTGACATTTAGGAATCAACCTCACCTCAATCTGATGCACGGTGTGATTGATATGACTCCTAGTGTGTCTTTTTACTTAAAATTGAAATTAATATTAGTAAAAAGAAAACATAGAATACACAAAACCTAGAAAATACATTTTTATTGTTTTAATACTTTAGTAAGATGATTCATAAATCATTTTCAACATATAGGAATCAACTGAACCTCAATTCAACACACTATGTGACCAGTATAACTCTAAGTGTGTCTTTTTATTTTAAATCGACTTTAATTTTAGTAAAAATAACAATTGGAAAACTAAAAAATGAAAAAATTCATTCATATTGTTTTGATGACTTATGAAAACAATACATAAGTCATTTTTTGTGTGTAGGAATCACTCATACCTCAATTCGACTCACGGTGTTACAGGTATGACTCAAAGTGTGTCTTTTTATTTAAAATTGATATTAATTTTAGTAAAAATAAAAAGTGACATACTAAAAACCAAGAAAATGAATTCAGGTTGTTTTGATACTTTTAGAAAATGATCATAAGTCATTTGTGACATTTAATAATCAACCACACATCAATATGACACATGGTATGAATGTTATGACTCAAAGTGTCTGTTGTTAGTTTAAAATTGATATCTTAGTTCAAAACATGTTTCACTCAATAAAAACCAATAAAACACACTCTGATTTTCTTGATAATTAAGTCATTTTTGATTTGTAAGAATCAGTCTCACATCAAACTGACACATGATGTAACCAATATAATCCATAGAGCATTCTTTTAGTATAAAATGACATTTTAGTAAAAAGAACATTAACATACTAAAAATAAATAAAACACCTTTGTATTGTTTTGATACTTTATAAAAATGATCCATAATTCATTTTTGACATGTATGAATCACTTTCACCTCAATCGGATGCATTGTGTGACCGTTATTGCTTCAAGTGTGACTTTTTAATTAAATTTTACATTTTTGTAAAAAAAAGTGACATACTCAAAACTAATAAAACACATTTTTATTATTTTGATACTTTGATAAAACAATTAATTAGTCATTTGTGAATATTTGAAATCTACCTCACTTTAATCCAATACACAGTGTTCCTGGTACGAATCAAAGTGTCTATTATCCATATAAAGTTTACATTTTAGTTCAGAACGTATGTCACTCAGTGAAAAACAAATCTCTTGTATAACCTTGATACATTTGAAAAAAAAATTCATAAGAAATTTTTGATGTGTATGAATTAGTATCATGTCAAACAGACACAGGATGTGATGGGTATGACTAAAAGTATATGTTTACAGTTTAAAATGTCATTTTAGAAAAAAAAAGACAAGTGACATACTCAAAACTTAGGAAACATATTCGGATTGTTTTGATACTTTAGGAAAATGGTTTATAAGTCATTTTTTATTTATAGGAATCCTCCCCACCTCAATTTGATAGATGGTGTGACCAGTATGACTCTAAGTGTGTCCTTTTATTGAAAATAAATATTTTATTAATGTATTATTTAATATTTATGTTTAATTTATTTATTTATAATATTACTAACATGAGATTTTTTTTATATAGGTGGATTCATTTTCTCAGGATGGGGTGGTCTATTTAGTAACTGATACCATGGTTGGGTTTTTTTAGAGGGGAAGCGGATTCCAATGATCATGAAACATTAATTTTTTTAAATTTTTGTGGATAGTAATTATAAATTTAATTATACAAAACATTTTTTTAAATGCATAAAGTATTTTTTATTTTATTATATTTGTGATGTAAAATTAATTTCAACGAAATTATGTATTTTTATACAGGTTACAGGTGTATTTTCTATAGTGTGTTTTTATTCAAACAGAATTATGTAGAAGTTGGAACTTTATCATAACTAAACTAGCACTAATAAAGGTATTCCTTTATTAGTTCTTTTTTAATTCTGATAAATCCTCCCCACCCCACCTAATGGAGTTAAAAACAACATTTCTTTTTTAGCACTGTTAAATCCCTTTTTGCATGATATTAAAGGGTCAATCTGTAGTAGTAATGATAAATTTTAACATCATAATATCCATATGTCTATTATTATTGATAATAAATTTAACCTTAACAAAAAAAGATAATAAGACTCCCATAAATTATTATGTAATTCCATCAAATGTTAAAAAATGGGGGTACCTTGAAAAAAACTTAGTTTTGGAGGCTTTCTAGGAATTTTTTTACCCCAATATCAGTGCTTTTTTGGAGTTGAAAATGGTAGCACTGGATAAAGAAATTTTTTTGGTACTTTCAATGTAATTATAGTTATAAATTAATTACAAGGCACAAGTGATAAGATACAGTCTATAAATAATTTGGGGTTGGTTCATTCAATTCTGAGGATTTTATCCAAAAAATGATGGAAAACATTGTTGGGAACAATTCTAACTACTTCCATTGTACTCATGAACATTCATAGTGTCCCATATCCTGATTCCCTCAATACCCTAACAACCTCTATTGGTAATTCACTTGACCACCTACAATGCCAATTGTGCAGCCTCCATGGGCACAGATTGTATGGTCTTATGATCTCAACTACCGATGACGGCCAAACAACCACCCCAAATAGTGAATATTCACGTATTAGAATGGTAACCTTTATCAACTATAAAATAGTGTTTTCTAAAGGTTTTAATACCCCCCACCCCAAAACATCTGTCATTTGACGATCTCTAGGCATATGCTAAAGGGAATTGGTGTTTACTTTGGGTGACCACTTTTAATTCTATTAGTGTTACTTCTATCTAGGGATGACACTAGATAACCATTAAATAGGTACCCAATACTACCTAATCCCATTTTATATAGTTATAATAGTAATAAATAGGGTTTTTATAGGGTTGCGATAGAGAATCCAGGTAAGGTGAGGGTAATAGTATTAGTGTATCCTAAACCCAAACCTGATTAATATATATATTATTAATTTAATAATTATATGATTTTAAATAATAGAAAAATGATAAACATATTTTGGCTAGGGTGGTAGGGGGTGGGGTTTGGTGCACTGATCACAGGGCCGACTCCTCGGGCCACTTTATTTGTTGGTTTCTTTGTAGTTTGTGTACTATTATTGGAATTTATAACCCAACTTTTAAAATGAAAAATATATTCATATACTATAATTTTTTATTCTCTTATAATTATAAATGAATTTTAAACCTGAATCTAGTTAAATTAATTATTATCAATTTAATAAATATATTTTTTTTAAATGGTTATAAAATTTTAATATATATTTATTTAATTAGGTATATATAATAATTAAATTTATAAATTAATATTTAAATGATATAGAGTATTTTAAATTATTATTAGTTATCATTTTAAATTTTAGCTTTAAATATATGAAAAAAAGCACAATATTCGGTTTATCTCTCAAAGATTTAGAGAAAACTATGATCTATTCTACATTGTAATAATAAATAGCATTGTCACACACTGAGTTTGGGTTATCAATTTCTAGATTCAAATCCATACCCTCATCCACCCCCCCCCCCACACATGGTCACCATTAGTGTAGTCTCCATCATTATATCCCACTACCTAGTGGTGTTCCTCACCCTCTTGAATATCTAATAGTGTTTTATTTCCCCCTTTTATCATCACTTTCTATTTAGCATTGATAAATGCATGCATTGCTTATGTATCGATTTATGGTAGTGAAATATGAATATATAGATAAAAAATATGTGTATAAATATATGTAAATAAATAGATATTTCTTAAAATGTAGAAGCAACTAAGATAGAGAACTGTTAAGGGCATTATCTTTGTACATGGAGGTCACTTTTTCAAATCCAAGTGTGCACGATTGAGTATGGATTGGGGTAAGTGTTTAAAAGTGGGGAAGGGTGGTCATCACACTAGAAGAGGTGGGTGGGTTGGGGGGGAGAGTGCTGATGGGTGGGGGTATAAATAATTTAAAAAATATATTTTTTAGTTTTATCATAACTAAAAAATAGCTAATAAATACTCTCTATTTGTGGGAAACAAAATCGATAAAAGGTGTATTTATCAACACTACAAAAAACATTGATAAAGACCTCTATTATCAACACTTTTTTAGTGTGTATAAAATGTTCATTTATTCTCACTTTCACTAGCATAGATAAAAACATCTAAATTTATGATCAATTAGCATAAAAACAATTTCATTGGATCGACAACGCCCTTAATGAGAATTGATAAAGAACAGTTATGTAGTAACGAGAGATTTTCATATGGTGGTGTCCCGCTTACCTCGACCCAAATACTGAATTATTTGGTAGTATGATCACCATTTTCATATCGATGCCACATTTTTTCATCATAATTTTTACTTCAATTGAAGTTTCATACCATGTTTGAAAGAAAGTCCCCAGCACTATATGGTCACCTTCACTATCACCTCCATCATCGGAACTTTCTGTCTGATGACTTTCCTCATACTCTTGAATATCTATTGGTGTGTGATTTGGCCCCTTCTACAGAAGATTTTGATATTATATGGACACTAGATTCTTCCAGAGGTCATAAATGATCACAGAGGTGATGGTGGTAGTGTGTTAGTGATTATTCTATCCATAATCGAGATGGGCCACACTGCCCACACTGATATGGACCCACTGGGGTTGATCATGATCCAGGTGTGTTTACCAACAAAATTTCCTATGGAAATGAAGCTAAAAGAGGTATTATATAACCATGGAGCGGATACAGAGGAGTATCTAGTGGCATTTGTGAGTGACAAGTAGTGCTCAATCTTTATGGAGGAGTTTCTGAAAGGTGCCGCATGATGGATTCAAATAGCCTGCAGTCATGGATTCCACTCTCCCAGTGCCAGCTAGTGGTCATACTTTTTATGGGTATCACCATCTTTCCATATTTCCAATTAATTATAATGGTTATTTATAAAATATATATATTTTTGTTTTCTTTCTATAGGTCTACCCAAGGTTACCTTGTAACTACTAGTAGATTTTATTTGTAATTTGTAATTCCCCCACCCTTCTATTTGTAAATTTTTCTAAAAATGTTATTGTTTATAATTTAATTATGTATAATATATTATTTAATATTTAAATGAAAATGTTTATTATTTTTAAAATATAATCATACAACATGTTCTCTATTTTTTTAAGATTTTAACTATATTTTGTGACTTATTAATGATGAAATTTTGTTTAAAATTGGAACTATGTTTTAAGTGTGATTCAAGTTACTTTTACTTTTTGAAATTATCTTGAAATTTTTTGTGGTTTAATATGAGTTATTTTCAGTGCAAATTGATTGGTAATGCATAAAATATGTTATGTGATTAATTTGTTATTTAAATTGAGTAAAATTATTGTTGTGATTAAAGTTCATTAACATAACATTGTTTTCTTTATTTATTTTTTTATTGATATAACATGTATTATTTTCAATATTTTCAAAAAAATTAAAATAGAGGTTGTGTTTTCTTATAAAATTTTATTTGATGTTAAATATTTTTATTTTTACTTATTTTAATGTACAATGATTTTGTGTTATTTATAATAAACATTTAAAAATAAAATATTTTGTGAATTAAGTGTTTAAATATTATAATTGATATGTTTTGCTAAATCTAGGTTTGAAGGATGGTGTATTGGTAATTACTTTAATGTAATGTGAAATAGTAGTATGTCTTCTTTGATAAGCTATCACAGGTACATAGGTTTAGTAAAATTTGTGTCTGGGAAAACATCATGATTCTTTTATTTTACATGTTGGTCCCTAATCAAGACATATACCCTGAGGGGGTGAATTAGGGTATGACATTTTCTCTTTTAAGGAACGCTTCTCTCTCCCTCCACCAACAAATATTTTTTTTGGTTAAATGGGACCCGATACCGAAATCATCCATGAAACACGAAAATTTAAAAACCATCCATGAATTCAAAATCCAAAATTCAATATTCAAAGCGAAAGAACCCACATCAGGCCTTATACCCATTATCAACTCCTTGGGTTCTTAGACACCTCAGGTCAGTGTTTCCTTGAACACAACCCCACTAGAAAATAGGTTGTCAAATATAACCAGAAACGCCTCATTTTGAATGTTCACTAAGATAAAAGAATAAAAAAACAACAAACACCAAAGGGGAATATTTTAAGAGTAGAAAAAGGAAGATAAATCCATGACTATAAATATAGAAAATTACCAAAACAAATTTCCAAGAAAAGACTAATAAGAAAAAAAACTATCCAAAGGGGATAAGTGACAATCAATAAACACAACTATTACTAACACAATACCAAACTATCTAGGCCCTTAGAGTAGTAAAAAACCAAAACCACCAACAAAAAGAGACCCAGAAACCTGAGGTCACAAAAGAAATAAGAAACTATAAAAGGCACATCAAGTATGAGGTAAAGGAGAATCATGATGTAGATAGAAACATATATAAGAGATATAGTGAGACACACAGTGAGTATGGTGAGATGTGAAGATTCTTAGTTAAGATGTGAGGAAAGTGAAGAATGGGACTAGTTGAGATTCGAAGAGGCCCAGTCAAGATGTGAGGAAAGTGGGGAAGAGGCATAGTTGATATGTGAAGATTCCTAATAGATATAGTGCATAGGATTATCCTCCTTCAAGCTTGACTTCACCATTACATGTTTCCAATTCAACACTCTTGTAGTGGAATTACTCATGGATCATAGGTAGTACAAAAACATATCATGACTTCCACTATGATGTGTACTTTTTTGGTTTCCCATTTTGATTGTATTCCCATGTTGTTTGTCACTAGACTTCTTCAACCTCACTGACAGTCACAAAAATTCTCTTGTTAGGTTTACCTATTTTGAACAAGAAAAAATCTAGAGAGAAATATTTAGATCTATGATGTGTTGTGAATCCTATAACCATTTGGAAACCACTATGGAATGGTACTCTTGAACCACGACATGGTCTACCTTTGTATTCCAAAAGAACACCTTCCATCATTTTTGTTAAACATTTCTTTTTTGAAGTTGTCCCACATCAAAAGATAACTAGATAAAGTGATTGAATATATATGAGGATGATTTTTCACTATTGTGTCAAATTACATTATTGACCTACCAATTCTGATAGTTCACCATGCCACCTGAGGTCATAAACTATTGTATAGGTTATGAGAGGGGAACGATGGTGATTATTTCAGCTAGGGTCAAGACAGGACACGCCACCCACATCAAAACAGACCCACTAGAGATAGGGTTGATGGTGGTGTGAATAATGTAAATTTTTTCTATGGAGTACTGAATAAAAGAAGTATTCTCTGACTACATAGGGGATACAAAGGTGAATCTGGTGGTGGTGGTGAGGGAGGGAGAAGGACTGCGTGATCTGCATGGAAGAGTTTTTCAAAGGGGTGTCATGTTGGGTTCTACCAATGTATGACCATGGATTTCACATCTTTAGATTACAATATACCCATATGAATTATGGTATTCATTTATTTGTTTTTATATTGAAATTCCATTTTGTTTATTCTTCATTTTTAACTGCTTCAAAGCATGCATAAGAAATTATGTTTTTAATGTAGTTAATTTATTTTAATATACTGGAATTCTGTATACATCGGGCCATTACCTTCCCATGTGGTTCTACTTTGATGGGATATTCACTTGGTATTCTTTTATCTTGGCCTGTATTGTCTTTGATTTCCACTCTAGGAAATTGTGTAATGTTTATCCTTATCTGTTGATCCACTTTGTCGCCCATTTTCTTGATGTCGTCAATTTATCCTATCCATTTGAGTATGTTTTTTGGAATTCTATTCAATATAGGATCCTCGCTCCCTCTGATTGGATGTGTTTCTCTCAACTGAATATGGTGTCAGAGGTTATTGATCATCCTCATGTCCCTCATCACTTCGATATTTGATCACTTTTTCATTTACCTCATCCTGGTTTTGGATCCAGATATTCTCTGGTGAAACCCTAACTCTTTATAGATGATTAGGGAACGTAAGCTTCAAGGGTATAGAGGAACTCAAGAAGAAAGGGATATTGACTAACATCACCTTTCAACCTTCCATTTTGTGAATATTGTGTGATGGTAAAGGCTAAGAGAGTCACCTTTAATAAATCCAATTTTAAAGATTCAATCCCTTTAAAATACATCCATTCTAACCTATGAAGACTATATAGGACTACAAATATATAAATTGGGCCTTTAACGATTTTAATAAAATATATTTATCATCAATATAGAAGCTTTAATAATCTAAGTGCAGTTAAATGGTCAAATTTAATAGTTCTTGTAAAAAGAACAGACAAAGGCCCCCTTTATCAGTTCTTTTTTAGTGTAGTTAAATGAAACAGTTATTAGAAATTTTTTAGAACTATTAGAGTCCCCCTTTAATAGTGCTAAAAAAAATTGTGATAAATTCTCCATAGATAAAGGGTATAAAAAAAATCACGCCCCTTATCAGCGCTTCCCTGCCCTATACTATTTTGTTTTACATTTTATGATATATCTATATATTAATATATATTTCATTATATGTTTATATACTTATATTTATATATATATATATATGTATATATATATATATATAAATACATATTTATTTATATAAATATATATATTAAAATAGATATTAACTCTAAAACCCCTTAAAACACATAAGAATGTTAAGAAACTATGAAAACCCTAAAACCCCTAAAAATAATGAAATGGCCATAACTTATGATATTGGAGTCCATTTAATCTCAATAACAATTAAAATTAAATCTTTTGAAATTATCTTAGATATTATATGTGGTACAGGCCGAACATACACTTGGATAAGAAGCTGCAGTCGTTTGAATTTTAAGAAATCGGGGTCGGTGATAAAAAACAATGTTTTAGAATCCTTATGAGCCTTTATAGGGTTTAAAAACTAGAAAAATCACATAGAATTCAGTATTACACCCTTTTTAGCATAGATCTCATCACAGGATTCGACTTTATATGTGATAGAGCTGAAATAGACACTCGGATCCAAAGTTATGGTCGTTTGAAGTTCGAGTTCGATTTATAGCTTTTTTGAAACTGTAATATATATTATTACTTTAATTATCACATGATTTCAATATCATTTGGTTTTATATCATTTAATAGTCTTCAATTTCACTATTTTTTAAGATGAAATGGTGTTTGGGATCGAAAGTTATGATCTTTTTAGGATTTTTTGGGTTTTAAGGGTTTTGAGGGTTTTCCACATTCAACAACCTTTCAAATGGAAATAACATATGAACCAGGTGTTTGTTTTTTATCTGTCATATATCAAACAAAATATTGAAATGATATATTTTCCTTTTTGACCCACAAGAACCTTAGATCACCTCTATTGAGTCAAAAAAAAAGTCTAAGAAGACCTGTAAGAGGCCATAACTTCTACTACGGTTGTCCGTTATTGAAATATAATTTTTATTAGATCAATTTTATCAAAGATAGTTAAAAAGTAATGATAAAAGGGGGTATTTATTAGTTCTTATAAAAAATAATTTATAAAGACCACCCTTTTATCAAAACATTTTTAAAAGCGCTTTTAAATACTTCCCTTTATCATCACTTTTTAAAAGAAATAATAAATTTCTGTTTTATCAATGCTTTTTTACTAGCGCTAATAAATGTGTGGCCCTTATCAGTGATTTTTTACAATAAATAATAAAGGTACCCCTTTAAAAACTCTTTTTTGAGCTATGTTAAATACCCCTTTAACAATAATTTTTTCTCATGATCAGAAAGGGGGTTTTTAACAGTGCTTTTAGCAAGCACTGTTAAAGCCCTAGCATTGGATAAACCAATTTTTGTAGTAGTGCTTCCTCCCATGGTGGTGGTACTTATTTTTTCACTTTCATAGATGAATTCTCAAGAAAAAATTTTGTTTATGTTCTAAAAAATAAATCTTATTTTTTCCCATCCTTTAAAACGTGGAACAACTTAGATAAAAATTAGGTTGGGATAAAAATTAAAACCATGAGAACGTATAATGGATTAGAGTACCTATCCACTGATTTTATCCAATTCTATGAAACTGAGGGTGTTTATAGACAATAAAATATTAGGTAAACCCCTATAAAATAGTCTTGTATAAAACATTAATAGAGCCATTTTAGAAATGGTCTGAAGCATGCATGTATGCTTGGGTCTCTCTAAATATTTTTGGTAAAAGGCTTCCAACACGTAAGTATACCTCATTAATATATTTCTTTATTCTTCTAATCAATTTAAAACCACATAAGAATTTTGGAATGGTAATACCCCCTCTTATAGTTCCTTAATATTGTTCGGGTCCACTACTTATGCACATATTAAAACTCATAAGATTGAAACTAGAGCTCTTAAATGCATATTTTTAGTGTATCCCAAGGGTTTAAAGGGTTAGAAATATGGATAGATAAACCTAATTAGAAAAAATGTATTTTAAGTATGGATTTAGTGTTCCATGAGTCTTCTTTTCCCAAAACCAAGGCTGCCACATCTGGAAATAGTGATCCATCACTATAAAAGGCTAAAGAAACCAAGCCACCGGTCCATTTTGAGGTTGTTGACTCTCCCACTCCACTTGATACACAACATATTACATAGGCCGATTCAACGTCTAGTTCTGATTCATGTTCTAAAATATAATCTTCTTCCAATAAGAGGGACTATTAATTAACCTAAGATAGGGAGATGTGTTATTATGCCTTCTTCTTTGTTCAGCCAATATGATATCGCTTCTTATGACTTTCATATTTCCCAAGATCTTATTGATGATGATCATCAAACCTATAGACAAACCCTAAATTAAAAAGACTCTAAATAGTGGATCTTGGACATAGATGAAGAAATTAACTCCTTGAGAAAAAATCACACTTTTCTGATTATAAATAAATAACCCAATGGTAAAATAATTTGTTTTAATTGGGTTTATAAAAGTAAAGAATATAAAACTACTGAAAATAAAATAAAATTTAAATAAAGACTAGTTTTAAAGGGATTACTTCTAAGAAAAGAAATATAATATTCTGAAATTTGTTCCCCTATTGTTAAGAAATATTCAATTAGGCTATTAATTTATTTTTATGCCTACAATGATTTGCTTAATGAACAAATTGATGTTCAAACATCGTTTCTTTATGGTGATTTAAATGAGAATATTTATATCAAGCCTCTTGATGGTTACTCTAAAGGATTAAAATTAAATCAAGTTTTCCTCTTGAATAAATAATTGTACAATTTAAAACAATCCTCAAGAAAATAGAATAACAAATTTGATTCACTTATGCTTGATAACCAGTTTAAAAGGATCCAATATAATGATTTGTTATATTTCAAATCAACTAAAAATTTAATGCTTTATTTATTGTTGTATTTTGATGATATTCTTATTATTTTCAAAATCATGAGTTCATTACTATTATAAAATCTCAATTAAAAGGTATGTTTGAAATGAAATACTTAGGTGTAGTTAAGCAGATTTTAGGTGTTAAAATAATTAGGCACGTACCTAATAAACTACTTTACTTATCTCAGCATGCTTACATTTTAATGATTCTAAAGAGATACTTGTTTGAATATCTCAAAACTATTGATGTACTTGGATAATACTTTAAATTTCATTTGACACAAGAACCCACTTCTGATGATGATATTTGGTTTGTCTAAAATCCCTTTTGTTAATATTGTTGGTAGTATCATGTAATCATGATATGCACTTGGTCTAACATGGACTTTGTAATATACACCCTCAGCAGGTTTATGGACACTCTAGGGAAGACAAATTAGCATGCCTTGAGATGGATTCTTCAATATTTGTCTTATAGTTGTAATATTTCATTGTGTTGTGGTAAATGTGTGGACACTTTGGAAATTATAGTTGGATATATAGTTGCTGACTATATAGAAAATATTGAAACCCAAAAGTCTTTGACTGGGAATGTGTTTACTTCTTGTGGTGGTGTCATTTCCTAGAAGTGTAACATGTATTCCATGGTTTCCCTTTTAACCATATAATCAAAGTACATAACTTTGGCTGACGTGGTTAGAGATGCATTATGCCTTAAAGTCTTGTCCTCTAAAATCAACCTTTATAATTATGTTGTTAATGTTTATTCTTATCATTAATATGTTATTAATTTATCCAAGAATTTAGGATATCATGACAAATCCAAACACATATACATTAGACTACACTTTATTAGAGATATTGTATAATTAAGAACCATGTGTGTCAACAAGATAAACATTAATGATAACATGGTTGGTAGTTTGAATATAGATATGGTGTTGTCTAAATTCATTTATTGTTTTTATAGGATGAATTTGGTTATAATTATATAACCATGGGTTCAATAACATAGAAAATTTCAATTGAAAATAGTGGAGATTTTTAAATTATGGTATTCATGTATTTGTTTACATATTGAAATTCCATTTGTGTATTCTACCTTTTGAACTATTTAAAACCATGCATGAAAAATTATGTTTCTATTTTATTTTATCTATTTTAATATGCTAGGATTCTTTATGAACTATTACATTTCCATCCGGTGTGGGTATGCACTGCTGGACTGCTCACTTGGCTTGGTTGGCTCCTGGCCTATCTTTTCTTTGATTTCACTCTGATAATAGGTGTGATGTTTATCACTAATTGTTAATCCACTTTACCGTACATTATTTTGATGTTTTCTATTTGTTCTGACTATTTGAGTATGATTTTCGGTACTCTACTTGGCATGGGTTCATGGATCTCTCAAATTGGATGTGATACTGCTAACAACATATGGTGTTAGGGTGAATTGATCACCCTTAGTTCCCTCATCTCATTGACCTTCAATCACTTTTTTAGTTCCATCATCCTGCTTTTGGATCCTAGTATTCTCTGGTGAAACACTAGCTTTCCATCACTAGATTTCTTCATTGGAGTTTGAGTTCTAGATTTTTTCCCTCCAAATATGCATCTCATTGTCATTTTATAGAGGAATCTATATCCCTTCCATAGAGTAAGACATGTGGCCATTTCAGTGATAGAACTAGAAGATTTGAATAAGAAATATTCCTTAGATACAGGTGTCCCTTGCATCTCAAATCCAGCACCAAGAGTTCAGGACCTCCAGGGTACTACCCACTCTAACACTGTAAGTATTGCAGTTTAATATTCTTTTAGTTTCAAGGTTTGAAATCCCCACATACTTCTATTTCTAGTATATTATTACTGAATTTATTTTTGTACCGATTTATTTTCTTGAGCATTAATAAAACCTATGTGTGAGGGTGGGGTTATTATCTTGTACATAGGTCCAAAAGGAATTGAATTATGTAAATCAGGTGTTATTTACATATTTATTTGTTTCTTACATCTTGTACATTCAATTTCTCTTCAATTTGGCAATTTCATGGAAAATCCCCAATTCTAGTCCTTTGGATTTGAGTTTTCCCTTATCACCTATGCACTATTACCCCTCACAGCCCCATATGTATGGCTTCTATTTGATCGGCTAGTTATGAGATCTAATTAATTTCACTAATTAGTTTCCATCAGGGGATAGTGGTCATGATTTTTAGGGGTATCATCACGTCTTCAGTACTTCTGATTAATTCTTCTATTTATTTGTGATTTTGTTATAATAAATTATAAAGTAGATTATTTTTTTGTTTTTTGTTTTATTTTTGGGGGTATATCAGAGTTCACTTTGTAATAAATAGTATATTTTATTTGTAATTTGTAATTATTTATCCTGATTGTTTGTAATTTTTTTTAAAATTTAATATTTATAACTTAATGATACATAATATTTTTTTAATGAATTCAGTGATGGTGATGGGGGATATGTTCACAATTATCTTGGGAGATTTTCAAGAAGGGGCGGTGTGTTGGGTTCTACTAGCATGTGACCATGGATTCCACTTGACTTGTATCAGCCGACGACTATTAGAGAATCCAATCTTCCCCACATGTTGGACTTCCGTTTGATCGACTGATTAAGAGATCTAATTAACTCTTCATATTTTCCACTATGGGAGAGTGGTCACACTTTCTAGGGGTATCACCACGTGTCGATTATTTCAGATTAATTCTATTGGTTATTTTTTATTTTATTATTGTAAATTATAATGTAGGTTAATTTTTTTTCATGGGTCTCCCAGAGTTCACTCTATAGATACCAATGGATTTCAGTTGTAATTTTTAATTTGTTCTCTCATAAGTTTGAATTTTTTTAAATAATATTGTTTATAATTTAATGAAGTATAATCTATTTTTTAATGAATCTGGTGGAGATTTTGAGGGAGAAGGAGTGTGTGATTTTTATGGAGTAGTTTCTAAAAGGGGTGGCATGTTGGGTTCTACCAGAGTCTCGCCATGGATTTTACTCAGCCTATGTCGGTCAGTAGCTGTCAGAGAATCTAATAAGCATCATATATAGGGATTTCATTTGATTGGATGGCTAGGGGAACTAATTAATTTTTTGTTTATTTCCAACCAGCGGTAAGTGCTCCAGCTTCTTAGGGGAATCACCACATGTTAAGTATTCTTGATTAATTATGTTGGTTATTTTATATTTTATTATTGTAAATTATAAAGTAGATTATTTGTTTTTGTTTTTTTTTTATTTATGTGAGTATCCTAGATGTCACTTTTTAACTACTCATAGATTTTGTCTCTAATTTATAATTCCTTCTCCGGATCATTTGTATATTATTTTAAAAATATATTTTTTATAATTTAATAACACATAATATATTTCATAAATAATGTGGTGGTGGTGGTGAGGGATAAGTAGTGTGTTATCTTCATAGAGGAGTTTTAGGAAGGGGTGGCATGTTGGGTTCTACTATTGTGTGACCATGGATTCTACTCAGCCTATGCCGACTAGTGTCTTTCGTAGAATCCAATCTTCCCCATATATAGGGCTTCCGTTTGATCATCCAATTAAGACATCTAAATAATTATACTTCTTATTTTCTACTAAGGGATAATGGTCATGATTTTAAGGGGTATCATCATGTGTTCAGTATATCTGATTAATCCTTCTAGTTATTTGTGATTTGATTATTGTAAATTATAAAGTATATTAATTTTGTTTGTTTTTTTATTTTTAGGGTTTTCTTAGAGGTCACTTTGTAACTACCGATAGTTTTTGTTTTTAATTTGTAATTCCTTCTTCTGACCATTTTTAAATTTTTTTTAATGTTATTATTTATAATTTAATGATACATTGTTTTTTAATGAGTCTTGTGGTGGTGGTGAGCAAGAAATAGTAAACGATCTAAATTGAGGAATTTCTAAAATGGACATCGTGTTGGGTTCTATCCATGTCCAACCATGGGTTCTACTCGGCCTATATTATCCAGTGGATGCCAGATAATCGGATCTGTCCCATCTACAGGGCTTTTGTTTGATCAACCTGTTATGAGATCTGATTTATTTTTCTATTTATTTTCAACTGGGGGTTAGTGGTCACACTTTATAGGGGTATCTCCATGTTTCTAGTATTTCCAATTAATTCTACTGATTATTTTTTATTTGATTATTGTAAATTATAAAGTAAATAAATGTTTTTGTTTTTTATTTTTATTTTCACGGGTCTCCCAAAAGCCACTTTGTAACTACCTTTAGATTTTTTTTAATTTTTAATTCCTTCCCCGACCATTTTTCATATTTTTTAAAATTTTATTGTTTATAATTTTATGATAAATAATCTATTTTTTAATGAATATGGTAGTGGTGGTTCTACTAGCGAGTGGCCATGGGTTCCAATCATCTTGCATTGACTGGTGGATGTTGGAGAATCGCATCTACCCCATATATAGGGCTTCTATTTTATTGCCTAGTTAGGATATTTGATTAACACTATTGCTTATTTTCCACCAGGGGATAGTGGTCATACTTTTTTGGGGTATCACCACATATCATGTATTTCCGATTAATTCTACTAATTATTTTTTATTTGATTATTGTAAATTATATAGTATAATAACTATTTTCTATTTTTTTTATTTTCATGGGTCTCTTAGAGGACTCTTTGTAATGACCAGTAAATTGTTTTTTAATTGGTAACTCTTTCTCCTGAGAAATTGTAAATTATTTTGAAAATGTTATTGTTTATAATTTAATGATACATAATCTTTTTTAATGAATCTAATGGTGGTGGTGAAGAAGAAGTAGTGTGATATATACATGATGAGTTTCTGAAAGGATCAGCATGTTGGGTTCTACCAATGTGCAACCATGGCTTACAATCAGTTAGTGTCGTTCGGTTAGAAGATCCCATTAATACTACTACTTATTTTCCACCAAGGGCTACTGGTTATTATTTTTAGGGACATCACCGCATGTCCAGTATTTTTTAATTAATTATATGGGTTATTTATTATTTCATTATTATATATTATAAAGTCGATTATTTTTTTTCATGGGTCTCTTTATGGTCACTTCGTAACTACCAATATTTTTTTTGTAATTACCTCTCCCAAATGTTTTTAATTTCTTTTGAAAATGTTTTTGTTTATAATTTAATGATACATAATCTATTTTTTAATGAATCTAGTGGTGATTGTGAGGGAGGAGTGTGCAGTCTTCTTGGAGGAGTTTCTGAAAGGGGTGATGTGTTGGGTTCTACTAGCGTGTGTCCATGGATTCCACTTAGCCTATGCCAGCTGGTAGCTATCAGAGAATACGATATGCCCCATATTTAGGGCTTCCATTTGATAGTCTGGTAAGAAGATATTATTAATTCTGTTGATTATTTTCTAGTAGGGGCTAGTGATCACAATTTTTAAGCGTATCATCATGTGTCCAGTATTTTCAATTAATTCTATTAGTTAATTATTATTTGAGTACTGTAAATTATAAATTTGAATAATTGTTTTGGTTTTTCTATTTTCATGGGACTCCTTGTGGTAACTTTATAACTACTAGTATATTTTATTTTTAAATTGTAATTTCTTCCCTTGATTGTTTGAATTTTTTTTGAAGATATTATTGTTTATAATTTAATGATATATAATCTATTTTTTAATGAATCCAGTGGAGGTGGTGAGGTAGAATGAGTACGATCTCTTAATATAGGTGTTTCTAAAAGGGGTGTAATGTTGAGTTCTACAAGTGTGTTACCAGGGATTACACTCGGTCGGTGGCTATTGGAGAATCTGGTCTTCCCTATATGCAGGCATTCCATTTGATTAGCCGATTAGAAGATCCGATTAATTATGCTTCTTATTTTCCACCAGGGGATATTAGTCACATTTTTTAAGGGTATCACCATGTATATAGTATTTATAATTAATTAATATTGTTAGTTTTTACTTGATTATTATAAATTATAAATTAGATTAATTATTGTTGTTTTTTGTTTTATTTCTGCAGGTCGCTCAGAGGTCACTTTGTAACCACCAGTAGATTTTTTTTTGTAATTTTTAATTCCTTATGAGTTATATTTATATTTTTTCTTTCAAAATGTTATTTTTTATAATTTAAAGATAAATAATCTATTTTTAATGAATCTGATGGTGGTGGTGAGGGAGAAATAGTACACGATCTTCATGGAGTAATTTCTAAAAGGCGCAGCGTGTTGGGTTTTACCAACTTCTGGCCATGGTTTCCAATCAACATATGCTAGCTGGTGGATGCTAGAGAATATGATATGACCTATATATAGGGATTCCATTTGATCATTCAGTCAAGGGATCTGATTAATTCGGCTACTTATTTTCCACCAAGGGCTAGTGGAGACACTTTTTTAGGGATATCACTATCTGTCCAGTATTTCTGATTAATTATGCTGGTTATTTGTGATTTCATTAATTTAAATTATAAAGTTTATTAATTGTGTTTTTTTATGTTATTTATGTGGGTCTCCCATAGTTCACTTTGTAACTATTGGTTTATTTTGTTTTAAATTTGTAATTCTATCTCGTGGCCATTTTTAAATTTTTTTGAAAATGTTATTTTTTATAATTTAATGATACAGAATCTAATTTATAATATTTAAATGAAACTTTGGATTATTTTTAAATTATAGTCACATAACATGTTCTCTATTTGTTGTGAGATTTTAGCTACATTTTTTTATTTATTAAAGATGAAATTTCAGTTAAAATTAGAATTGTGTTTTAAGTGCGATTTTTGTTATATTGATTTTTGAAATTATCATGAAAACTTTGATGGAAAAATATGGGTTATTTTCAACGATCATTGATTGGTAAGACTGAACATGTGGTTTTTGATTAGTTTGTTATTTTAATTGAATAAAATTTTTTTTATTGATAGAACAAGTATTATTTGTGACCTTTTCAGTTTTTTTAAATGGATATTGTGTTTTCTTATAAATTTGTATTTCATTTTAAAAAAATTATTTTTGTTTTCTTTTTGTATGTTCTATGATTTTATTTTGTTTTTAATAAATATTTTCAAATAAAATATTATGTATGGGGGGGGTATATTAAGTGTTTAATTTTTGAAGATTCTTTGTTATGGTTTTTTTACAAAGTTTTTATTTTTGTTGATAACCAATGTTTTATAAAAATAATGTTTTTATAAATAAGTTAAAGTAGTGATTTATGAAATTTTATAACTTTTTCATTGAGAAGTTTCAAAAAATAGATAAAATAAATTTTTTGCAATGTTGGAAATTGGATTCTTGATTCGAAAATCCATTAGACATCGTCCATCAGATTTTTTTTAAAATTAAGAGGTTATTGAAATGAAGAAAGTTTGAATATTATTGGGCTCAAAGAGTTGTGAATTCATAGAACTTATAAAAACAAGTCCTAAGATGAATTTCTATTATTTTAACTTCCTTAACATCATATAGAATTCATGATACAAGATGAAGGTAGAAGAAGAAAAGAGAAAGATAAACTTCTAAAGTTTCTAGAATTAAAGTGTTCTTGATATAGATAATTGGACCAAGAAGAACTGGATGAAGAATCTTTCAAAATCATAGAAGTTTGAATTTAAATTAATTTTTAAGAAATTAAATGTTTGTGATCAGATGTTGTTTATCTGATCAGACTCAAATCATAGGATGTTTCTTTTATTTGATAATCTTATTTTGTAGTTTCTGATTCCTAAGTTATTGTAGTGTTACAAATTTAAAATAAATATGAAAAGGATGAAGTTGTAAGGTTATAATATTTAAGAAACGTTAAAGGAACAGATCATCTTTTCTATGAACCAAAAATATAAAGTAAGAATTTTTTCACTATAGAATTTTATCGAATATAGAAGTTGATGAAAGATTTAAAAGTTCAAGTTTTATTTCAGACATAGAATTTTTCATAAAGATGAAGTGTTTTAGTTTATGAGATCATATGGTTCTGAAAAACATAATATAAGAAGAATATTTATTGAATGAGGTTTTGACACTGAAAAGACCTTAGTTGCAGATACTGATTCATTAAATGATATGTGGGTATTGATACATTTATTGAGAATTGGACATCAATTCATTGAATGAGGAGATTCAATAAAGACCCTTGAAGGAAAAAGTATAATATTTCAAAGTCTCTGAATAAATAAAATGTTTGAAAGGAGGAAGCTACTATAAAACTGTTGTTTTCGGTTCCTAATTTCTTTATAAGTTGCAACAATGTAGTTAACCATTTTCTTTTGTATCTAAGAATTGACGAAAGAAATCATATATTTGTTTTATTTGAATTTTTTAAGGTAAAAATATGCGAGTTACTTAAATTGGTTCAAGAAAATTAGTTTTTGAAATTGTATTTTTAAAGTTTAATTGGGTCAAAATAACTAGAATGATAAACAAAGTTCCATACTAAAATGTTCTAAAGTTTTAATTTCTATAAAAATATTTTACAAAGTGTGAGATAATTATTTAGTATGTTTCATGTGGGTTAAGAGAATAAAAAATATGATGAATTTTCTATATCAACATTTCTGGACTGATGTTTTGAAATTTGAGAAGAGTTAAAGTTATAAATATTCACCAGAAGAGTTGAGAATATTTTAAATACTCAAAATGAAACTCAAATGAATGAGAAATTCAGATTTTTTGGAATTTGTGTGTGTGGGAAAATATTTTTAATTACCACCGTTACTATTTCTAGAGAACTTATAAATAGAGGTGAAAAGTAAAAGTGCACCAGACTCTGTTCACCCATGTAAAAAGATGATACTCTACCAAATTGATTTTAGAAGTGATTTTTTCAATCGAAGTTGTTTCGTGTTGAGGAAGTGTTTTTAGACAGAGGATTTTTATCAGAAGAGTAGACTAGAGGTAGTTCAGATTACTGGACATAAGGTTATCTATCTAAGGAATATCAGATTCATTATTTGAGTAAAAGTTTTAGAATAAAATATTTTTTAAATAATAAGATCATGAAGTTTTGTGATAAGCACAGATTGGGAGAAGGTGAATCATAATGAGTCTATTGGACTGAGGAAATCTAAACCAAGCACATCAGATGGAGGTTCCATAAATATCTTTATTAATCAAAAAGTTTTTTTGTAACACTTTATTTTCTGGATAAATTTATTGAAAGAAAAATTTGTAAACTAGAAAGAGTCAATATAATCATTTCTATTGGGAGATAGAAGGTGTCTAATGGGAGTTAACACAAGTTTTATTCACTTCTTATAAATAGTTAATCTTCATAGACCCATGGGAGTAGCTATAGAAAGGATGTTGGTTCTCACACTAAGGCTAAACCTTTTAAATCATGTGTTCCATGCTTACTTTTCCATTTCTATATGACCTTGAGTTTTATAAAATTTGAAAAAGGAGAAACACTGAAAATTCTTAGAAATTAAGTTTTCTAAAGTTGTAATTTATAAAAAGAACATAATTGATTCACCCCCCCCCCCTCCCTGTTGTTGTTTTGAAATCCTTTTGAACATCAATTTGTATCCGAGTGAGGTTCCCTTCTTAAATCCTTATCAGGGAAAATATCAATTCCATCAACATTATATAGATTCCTACATTTTTGTAAAATTTATTATGGTTGCAGAAATGGGATGATTCCATATCTCCAATATCTTGGCCAATAAGTTATTGATGTGGCTACAATTGGGTTTCCACCCATTGAGAAATATTCCTTGATGAATTTTACTAACAAGATAAATATTGAATTTTATAGAAAATCTAAAAATTATTTTTATGTCTTTATGACAAAATGTTTATATGAAGGTGATGGGTCTCAAAATGGAAAGTATTATGCGACACAAGATTGAAAGTATCTTCATGGGGAATTATAAACTAAAGAAAAAAATATATATATATCTGGAATAGAAATTTTGACTACCTAAGAATGAGAGATGGAGAATCTATTGGTGATTAATTCATCAGAGTAAATGAAGTTTTCTTCAACACCAAGGGTTTTGGAGATGTCTTAGAAGATTATAAAATTTTTAAGAAACTCATGATAAACATTTTGAATAGGTCTGATTCTAAAATTTCTAATTTAAAATGTAATGATGATTTATCTCCTGATGAACTTCATAACTTTATTGTATATTATGAAATGATAAAAACTCTAGTGTTCAAAAATAATATGAAAGATGAAATTTCATTTGAATCTATGCGAAATATGAAAATTAAAAATGTTTAATACGTAAATCCCTGTGATTTTAAAGATAATTATGATGATGAATTGAATGACAAAAAAATCACTTCTCTTATCACTAAGAACTATCAGATAGGATAAAGAAAGTATGAAGGAAACAATTACTCTTAAATATTTTGAGTGTGGTAGAATCGATCTTTTTTCTATGAATTTACCCAAAAAGGTATTTTGGGAATTTGAAGATCATTCTGAAGGAAAATATTGGTAGAAGAATTTTAAAAAAACTTACAGGAAAGAAAATAAATAATTTTTTGGAAATAAGTTTCTTGTAAATAAAAGAAGCATGAAAAGAAAGAAACATGAATCTGAATCAAATAACAAAAATTATTCAGAAGATGAAAGTTTAAAAAAGTTTAAAACATTCATTGAAAATTTTGAGAAAACTAAAATTCCACAAATAGTGGTAAAGAAAGAGGTGAAGAATCATACAAAGTATCATCTAATATCACAACTTGTTTTATATGTCCATAAAAATATAAATCTCAAGAAAGAAATCATATTGATAAAGAAAGATAGTGAAAAAGTTATTGAAGAGAGAAAATATGTTATCAAGAAGGAAGAGGAATACATCTAGGAGATTTTATGTTGCAAAATGAGAATTGTTGAATAGTGAAATAAGATTAATGAACTTAGTAAGAAGTTGTAATATAAGGAATATGAAGTTAATAAAACACGATAAAAACTTCTTGAGGATGAAATTACTTTAATAATGATGAATAAAAACTTCAAAAAATATTCAGAAGTAAAATATGAGACTTATAAGGTTTTTGAGAAAGCCCATAACAACAATCAGGTGAAGTCCTCACCCACTAAATGTAATAGTGCATTTGGTTTTACTAACCATATAGGTGTTAAGAGAGATTTTGGGAAATCTTGGGTTGATAAAGGATGTGAAAAATATATTACATAAACAATACCCCTAGAATAAATCTATCACACACCCAAAGGTAAATGATGTTAGAATATGTAATGAACCTCAATAATCTTTTTATATAGAAATTATTATACTGAAAAAAGATATTTTGTGGGTTATGTTGATGTTCTGGAGTTTATGGGAATAGAGCATATAATTTTTTTTATAACATTTCTCTTTCAAGAAAAGGATATGAATAGAGTGGAAGAAATCGAGGGAGAAGAATGAGTAACTTTCTTGTAATATTTCAGGTTTTCTTATGAGGTATGACCCTTTTTAAGTTTAAATACTATTTTTTTCCTAGTGTGATTGCCTAATGATATAATGGGAGTTTATAAGGTGTATTAGGATTTTTCAGAGCCTCGATCCTGACTCTTGGTGAAAAACAGATGGGCCGAATAGTTAGAAGAAACCATGTGAGGCTAGGAAGTGGTTATAAGAGGAATCACGGTTTGAGGAAACCGCATATCCCGGACTGCACGCCCATGAGAGGGTTTTATAGTTTATAGGATAGGCTCAACCTAGAGTTTTTATAACCACGTGACATGACCGTGAGAGTTCCCCCTTCAGAACGTAGAGGCTACATGGTTTGCACACAGTTTGTCCAACCATGCATCCAAACCATGCAACCTAGTTAAAATAGAGGAAATGACCATTTCACCCTTAAAATCCATTATAACTGAATTTTTTTCTCTTATTTCCTTTGGTGGAAAAGATATTCAAGTGGGGATATCCTGTGAAGCCCAATTCATATCCTTTTCTCATGTTTCTATTTCAACTCTCAGATTCAAACATTGTTTGTCATGTTGAATCCATGTCGGTGAGAAATCCATTCATCTTGTGACATTCATTGTATGTCTTTATATCGATGGAGTTATTTAGGTTTAAGCTAATATGCTTTATTTCTAGTATTTTTGTCTGTTATTAATTTTCTATTGATCTGAACCGAATCATAGATTGATATTTGATGAGTTCTCTACTACATACCAATTTTAGGTGGTCTATACCTTTTACCGTTTGTTTTGGTTGGTAAATATCTTTTCACAGTTTCACCACATGACGAACCTTTCGGTGTTGACCCTAAAATTAATTTAACCCCTTGAATAAATTGTTGGAACCTGATTAGGTTACCCACTTAGTGCTTTTTTATTTTTTGAGGTTTTTATCCCCAACCAAGGTCATCTATGGGATGTTCCCTTATAACTTTCCAATGTTATACCACCTCGTTTGGTGTGTGTGAGCTTTACAATTTTAGTGGGAGCCTTAATGATTTGAAATAAAATTGAATGAATGTTTAGAATAATTTTATTCTTCCTTCTCATGTTATTACATGATGTGAATTGAATTAATTGTATAAATGCAAATTATTATATTATTTGAATGAACTCATGGAATGTAAATGATTACTTGATGAATGATTATGGTAGTGGATTACTTGGATGAGATTCTTGGATATTGATTCCATAGGAATCCATGGATGTTTATACTACATGGGTCTTGATTACATATGTGGATTCCTTGGACCTATTTACTCCTTGGATCCTAATTCTATAGGATACAATGGGCCTTAAAACCCCTTGTATCCATCTTTCTTAGACTTTCTTTGGACAAGGTCAGTTGACATGCTCCTTAGACTCCACCTAAATCTTTACCAAGTTCCCATTGAGATGCTCCAAGGACTCAATGAGGATGCCTTGGTCTTCTATACCTTGGATCCAACCCTTCATGTTATAAAACTTTTGATTATAGGGTGTGGCTGTTGTGGATCAATTAATTACGTTTCATGTCCACTACTAATGTTTACACTAGATTACATGGTGAGGCAATTGTGGATGTTTTTTATTCTTTATAGATAACCCTAGTATGGTTATCAGATTATAGTTGATATACTAGACCATATTATACCTACTATGTATGATTCATATATACCCTTGTTATGGGAGATTTTCTATTGTTCACTATATAGGATGGATAGTATCACTTGATAGGATCAGCCTTTACTTTTATTTCTATTCTAGCTGTGATATATTGCACACTTCTTTTGTTCGTATTACATGGACAAGATTTTTTGTAGACACCATTTATAGTGTGGTATTGAGTTTTATCTCATACCATATTAAGGTTGTCATTCGGTACCTAGATAGGATTCACAAATGTAGGAAGGGACTGGAGAAAGCGTATGTTGTATGATGATTGATTTTATCACTGCTTAGGAGCAGGGGAGAAAAGGACCAATCTTGGCTCATGATTCTATCTATATAAGTTTCCTTTGGTCTTTTGTACCTTTTAATACATGTATTGTATTGGTTTCTTGTATACCTATTTCTTACTTTTTAGAGACATGATGTGATTGTCATATTGTACATGACTTCTTTTGGTTATTTATTACTACTTTATTATGGATGTTTGTCTTCTGTATGGATAATTTATTGATTCCTCTATTGACTATTGGTATTATACCTCTATGATAAAATATGAAATGTGGTCATATTCTCCCCAAAAAAACACCATATTTTCTCACTACTAGTTGGTATCCTCTAGCATATTGGGAGGCATGCTTGAGGCCAAGTGACCCACTGTCTCAGGGAACCATTAGTGGAACCCAAGTAGAGATGTTACAAAGTGGTATCAGAGTGGTTTTTTTTGGATTTACTATTCTAAAAAAATTGATTAGAGATTATAAATGAATTGGAATTTGGTAATGATCTATGTTTGGGAGTAGCTAACCCATGAATGGGGAAGATCCAAATTTCCTATAACGGAAAATTGTTGTTCTGTATTTTTCATATTACAGTTCATTGAATTTGACTAATGGGTAATGAAATTATTGTTTGATGTTACTTATGATTTTGTATTTAATTATTTTTTAATGAGATGAGGGTATGAATCTCATGCATCATTTTAGGAACCTGGTATAATTCACATTCCATGCATTTTTCCATGCCATATAGGGTGAATTATTGACTACAAGAAATTTATGATGTGTTCCTTGTGTGATATACCTGTTTTTTTATAAGAATTTTGTGTAGTGGATTGAGAAACATAGTTGGTACTTAGAATTCCTGCTTTATCCTAAATAGATTTTTCCTACTAAGGATACAACAGACACCCTAATCAGTCAACTATGGCATCTTTAGTCATGGACCATTGGTTGCATGGACTGGAACATTTTATGGTTTTGATTAAGTGGATGACACACTTCCATTCATACAATATATATAACCTTATGTATTAGAAGTGGTGATCCATTTGGTTCTTCCATTTAAATAGAATTTTAAATTAAATAGGGATTCATATGAAATTGAAACTGTGAAACTGAGAACCTGACCTTGACCTGACTTCAGAGTGGGAAATAGGTAATGTCTGTGGTGCTTTTATGACAATTCCTTTTTACCCAGTCTTTGCTTTATGAGAAGACAGAGGGGTATGGATGGTTTATAGGAACACTTCAACCCATCCAATTATTTTTAACTATGATCTTTTGGGTATTGATCTTTTCTAAGGTGAGTAATTACAATTGTAGATACATGCCGCCACGACATCCTCCAGTTGTACACCAGGGGGTGGCGAAGACCATGCTCTGAAGGTGGTGGTCCTTGGGATACCAGTAGATCCTCTTGTAGTGACTATTGTGGAACTATTGGTAGTACTGGATATGGGTGTTGAGTCATAGTTTTTTGAGAGTTTTATGGGGTTTATGAAAACCATTTAGAGTGCCCCGCATCCTACCTTGTCTAACGAAGAGCTAAAATGTGTGTTCCAGCAGCAACATACTTCCAAGTTTTTAGGGAATGGATATGCATATATTGTTGCGATATGGATAGATACTATATTTTCTATATTAGATAATCTAGAGACACATATTGAGAATATATTCAAGGTTTTGAAATATATGCTTTGGGGAGTATAAAAACACTGGTTGGTTGTTTTGAACTAGGATAATATGCTCTGAGATATGATTTTGAGGGATTTCCAATCCAAGTTTTATGAAGACTTTTTCCCTAAGAACTTGAGACCTGAAAGGTCCTGTGAGTTCATTCATATAGAGTAGGTCACGATGACTGTTATGGTATATTTATATTGCTTTATATATCTTTAGTGTTTTTCCAAGCTATCTTATTGATGAGATATCAAGGGTTAGATGCTTCTAGGAAGGTAGCATCCATGTATTTTGATCATAGGACAACATGTTTTGGTGTAAGACTATCATAGAGATAGTGGGTCAAGTTTTGATTTTATATTGGAACCTGAGGGAAGTTGGGGGGCATAGAGCAGGTTAGTTCATCCTCTTGACCCAGTGGTCCATCTTTTAGTGAAAGGAAGCTCCATTTTGAGTTTTTCCATAAGGGGAGTACCATCTAGATTATTAGTGCTAGAAGATACATTTTTTTAATTAGTGCGGTAGATAGGGGCATATGATAAATCAATGTGATATAGACCCACTCGAGTGTCTAGATTGTAGTAGGATGGTCCATGTACAACATTTTTTCATGACCTTCCCTCCAGTAGTAAGTAGAAGGGGATCGACTCTGAATCCTGGTTCAGAATAAGGTTTCACAAATCCATGTTAGGTTGGGATATTGAGTTTTACTAGACATTTAGGCCAAGGTGGTGGTCATGGTTGAGGTAGTCATGAACCATTTGTACCTAGAAATCAGGGTTCTCTTGATTCAGGTATTGAGGTTGTTTCACAGGACTGCAGTTCAGGATAGATATTTTATGTACAGCCTACCCCTGAGGAGAAGAGCATCGAGACATCTACGGTTAGTGGTATGATTTTAGTATCTTATACTTTATTATGTTCCCATTTTTATACAAGGGAATCACATAGTATTATATTTGTACCTGTTTTGGGGATCATTGGGCTCATTTTTTAGTTTTTTGATGGTGCCATGACACTTGATACTCTTTTAGGGATCAAAATGGAGGTTATATACTAGTTAAGGGAGTCCCCCCTTGAGATTGGTGGTTGATAATTTGTATGGGATCTTTTTTTCCTTAAGATAACTAGGTATGATAGTATAATTAGGATGTATTATCTAGTTTCTTATTGATCCCATATTGATTGATATCACCAAAGGGTGAACTTCACATCACTAAAAGGTGAATTTTTTTTCACAAGGGTGAATGGGATGTTAAGTAAATATGAATTGGACCAGAGCATCGTGGGTTGTGTGGGATGACATCCCATATTGTTAGTTTATATTTGGATGATCAGGTGATACGTCAGGCATACTTTCCTCTAGTGATTGATCTTTTTAGGAAAATCTTCTCATATTAATTTTCTAGTTTACGACCTAAGAGAGAGAAGGAGTTCTCTATAAATCATCCTAGGAGCTACACTGGTATCCATTCCACCTTATAGGATGGATAATATGGAGTTTTGGGAGCTTAAGAGGCAGCTATAGGATTCGGAGGCAAAGGGGTTAATAAGACCCAGTACTCCTCTGTGGGGTTCTCTGGTCCTTTTGTGAGAAAGTTGGATAGTAACCTCAAACTATGTGTAAATTATTGAAAGTTAAACCAGTTTAAGGTTAAGAACTAGTATCCCTTTCCATGGATAGATGAACTTTTTGATCATCATTAAGGAGCTCAGGTTTTCTCAAAGTACGAATTTTGGTCGGGATATCACCAGGTACGTGTTCAACCTATAGTCATACCTCATATATATTTTCATAGTAGGTATGATTTATATGAGTATCTAGTTATATTGTTCAGTCTAACGAATGCATCATTAGTTTTTATGGAATTGATGAACTGATTTTTCCATCCTTATCTAGATTTTTTTGTGGTGGTATTCTTGGATGATATCATGGTGTATTGTTATAATCAACACAACCATTCCAAACATCTTGATATCATTTTTTAAACATAGATAGAGCATCATTTATATTCTAAGATCACAAAGTTCCACCTATAGATGGATAATTCTTAATTCATGGGTCATAATATCTCAGAGACATGAGTATCAGTTGACCCGAAAAAAGGTGAGAGATATAGATTCTTGGAAGAATCCCAAGAACATATTTGATATATGGAGTTTCTTGGGGAAATTTGGATATTACATGCATTTCATACAGGACTTATCACACCTACTCGCACCTCTAATTTCCTTGAATAAAACTGGTGTAAAGTTTTTATAGACAGATACATATGAGACATACTTTCCAGAGATGAAAGTGAGACTAAATTCATCTCCAATACTAATTCTTCTAGATTTAGGAATGAGATACACTGTGTATTTTGATGCATCAGATATATGCCTTGGAGCAGTTCTAATGTGGGAGGATATATTCAGGGAATATAGGTCTCATCATTTAAGATCACATGAGAGGAATTACACTACACAATGATTTAGTTGTTGTTGAAAATGACTTACATTGTTGGAGGCATTATGTACTGGGGTAGAATTTTGTGTTGTACATGGAACATAAAATCCTCAAGAATATAATTATACAGAATGGTCTGAATTAGAGGTAGTGAAGTTAGTTTGAGTACCTATAGTCTTTTGACTTTGATCTTTCCTACATTCTTTCTAAAGGAAAATCAATTACCAATGCACTGAGCAGGAGGACTCAAATACAGGATGTTTAGGAGGCCTATAGTGAGTGTAAACTTATGGCCTTAATATCATATATACACTTACAGGTGAAAGAAATTATCAGGAAGACTTTTCTCTAATCCTTAATGGTGACCTCCACTCTTTTTTATATATTGAGGATGAGATAGCTATTTGATGTTGGGGACAATTTATACTGGAGAGTGTGGCTGGTGAGGACCCGCCTCTTAGTTGTACCATTGGTGAGGATGAAATTTAATGTATTCATGATCGCATTTGGGTCCCAAAAGACATACACGAGAATATGATGTGAGAGTTTTATACCACGATTTGGGTAGTGCACCCTGGTGTCACTAAGATGAATCGTGACTTATGTCATCAATACTGGGGGTCAGGCATGAAATTTGAGGTAGCTTGTTTTTTAATGAGATTTCCTACCTATCAGTAGGTGAAGGAATAAAACCAAAAAACAACTAGTATTTTATATTTGCTTCCAATTTTTGAGTTGAGATGGGAATATATTACACTAGATTTTGTGACCGGTTTGCTGGGGCCTTCTCGAGGTAGTGATGTTGTAAGTTTTGTGGTGGAAAGGCTCACAAAGGTCACTCATTTCATGCTGATCAGGGAGAACTTCCTCATAAATGATCTTTTGGGTTTATACATCCATCATATAGTGTGACATCATGGGGTTCCTCAGACCATTGAATAAGATAGGGACGTCCAATTTACATCTCGATTATGGATGATTTTGTAGAGGTCTTTGGGCACACAAGTGCTTATGATCACATCACACCACCCTCAGACAACTATCTAGTCAGAGAACATAATTTAAGAGCTTTAGTGCAAGATAAGAGAATGCATCCATGATTTTGGGGGCTCTTGGGAGAAGCATATACCCCTGGTTTAGTTCTCCTAAAAACAATAACAATCATGCGACTATACAGATGACACCTTTTGAGGATTTGTATAGTTGTTCATGTCGATCACCCCTATGATAGTTAGAGGAAGGAGAGGTAGAATTATTGGGACCTTATGTTGTTTAGTATACTTTGGAGTAGGGTCATCTTATTATAAATAGGATTAATTTTACATAGTCTAGACATAAATCTTATGCCGATCATCATTGATTAAATTTGAATTTTCAGGTTGAGGATCGGGTTTTTCGTGTATCCCACTGAGGCTGGGACATAGATGGATTTGGAGACAGGGTATGTTTTCACCAGGATATGTCAAGATATTTGAGATTCTAGAGAGAGTAGTTCTGTTAGACTATTATTTACAACAACCTCAAAGGTACTAAGCCATACATGATATATTCCATGTATCTCAGCTCTGCCATTATCACTCAGAACTATATAACACTCTACATTCAGATGAGGTTTAGATACAGGTAGATGCATCTTTATAGGATCATCTTATTCATATTATTTATAGAATCATAAAGGTTCTCTATGGCCAGCCAGTTCCTCTAGTATAGGTGCTATGATAGCATGGTCGTTTATAGGATGATAATTGGGAGTGGGAGGCCGATGTACATACTCAATGTTCAGAGTTATTATCATATATTTCTTTACCATCCTTGGAATGGAAATTAAGGGATGAATTAATTTAAGGGGGAATATTGTAAGATCCAGGGTTTTTTTATGAGGTATGTACATTTTTTGGTTTAAATACTTTTTTGGCTTCGTGTGATTGTCTAATGAGATCATAGGAGTTTGGGGCGTGTTTGGGGGTTGTTTGGAGGCTAGAGCTAGATTCTTAGGGGAAAATTGTTTGGCCATGCTATTAGGAGAAATTGTGCGACCCAAGCCGCATGGTTAGGAGTAACCATTCAAGGTTGGACATTGGATTGTAGGAGGATGCATGGTTTAAGGAAACCATGTAGCCTGGAGCACATTCCCATGTGGGAGCTCTACTATATTTATCAAAGGATCATCATATGTTTTTGTAACCATGAACCATAATCATGTGAGGTCCCCGTTAAGGTAGTGTAGGGTTCATGGTTAGCGCATGGTTTGGTGAATTGTGTGGCCAAACTATTTGACCCAATTAAAAGAGAATAAATGGCCATTTAACCCAGAGAATATACCTAATTTCTTTCTCTTATTTCCTCTAGTGCATATCCTATTTACATGGGGAGATACTTTGAATATAATTTCATAGAATTTACTCTCGTTTCTCTATCTATACTTGGATTCTAATACCATTAGTTTTGTTGGTTCTGTGATGGTGAGTACACCATTCATATTGTGTATTTTGTCATTTGTATTCATATTGACAGAGTTATTTAGGTGAAAGATAATATTCCCTAAATCTAGGATTTTCATCAATTATTCAATTTTCACTCAATATTAAAAGAATCATAGATCGATACTGGATGATTTCTCTAATACAGACGTATGGTAGGTGATCTATACCTTTTCCTTTACATTTTTCTTGTTTTATTGCTTGTCACAATTGTGTTGCATGCTGGAACTTTCATAACTTCCCGAAAAATTAATTGAACAGATTGAATAAATTGTTGGAACCCAATTAGGTTTCCGACTTAGTGAATTTTTATTTTTTGACATTGTTATCCCTAACTTAATCCACCCATGGGATGTTCTCTTGTACCTGCCCTATGTTATACCACCCCTCTGGGTGCGTGTGAGCTTTCCAATTTTAGTGGGAGCCTTAATGAATTGAATGAGAATTAAATTAATTTTTAGGAGAAGGTAATGCATCCTTTCTATGTTATTACATGATGTGAATTGATTTAATTATTTAAATTAAAATTATTATACGAGTTGGATGAACTCATGGAATGTAAATGATTTCATGATGAATTGTTATGGTAGTGGATTCCTTGGATGAGCTCCTTGGATCCTAATTCCATAGGACATGGTGGAAATTTCTACTCCATGGGAATTGATTATGGTAGTGGATGCCTTGGACCTATTTACTCCTTGGATACTGATTCTATAGGATGTCGCAAGACTTACTACCCCTTGGAGCTAGATTTCTTGGACTCACTTTGGACATGGTATGTTGACATGCTCCTTGGACTCCACCAAAGTATTTATCGAGTTTTCATCAAGATGATTCTAGGACTCAACAACAATTCCTTGGTCTTTTATACCTTGTATTTGACCCTTCATGGTCTGACACTTTTGATTATACAGCATGGACATTATAGATGACTTGATTACCCAGTATGGCCATTGTGGATGTTGACACTAGATTACATGTCGAGACCATTGTGGATGTTTTTTATGCTTTGGATATAGCCTTCATATGGGTATCATATTACAGTTTTTATATTAGACCATATTATACCTACTATGTATGATTCACGACTTTCCTTATTATGGGAGCTTGAATAATGTTCATGGGGAGACTTCGTAGGCAGGATAGTATCACTTGAAAGGATCACACTTTACATTTATTTCTATTATAACTCTGATATATTTCACAATGATTTTGTTTATATTACATAGACTGTATTTTTCATATTCATCATTGGTGGTGGCCTACTGAGTGTTATCTCACACCCTATTCGGGCTACCATTGGGTACCTGAAAAGGATTAATGGATAGAGGTAGGGATTGGGGAAAATGTCCACTGTATGATTCTTGATTTGATCACTACTTAGGAGGAGGAGAGCATAGAGAAAAGATATGTTGATGATTTTATCTGAAGATAGTTATCTTGGTCTTTTGTACCATTTTATACATGTATTATACTAGTTTCATGTATGCATGTTTCCCTATTTTAGAGATATGAAATGATCATCATATTGTAAATGACTGCTTTGGGTTATTTTTTATTACTATGATGTGTATGTTTATCTTCTATCTGAATGATTTACTACTTCCTCTATTGACTATTGATATTGTAACACTAAGTTACACTCTGATAATAGGGCATAGTCTCCCCACAGACACACCATAGGACCTTGTTTCTAGTTGGAATCCTCCAGCGTATGGGGAGGCATGTTTGAGGCCATGTGACCCACTAGATTGGGGAACCATTTTGTGGAACCAAATTCATGATGTTACATTTCCAAACCCACAGGAAGTACGAAAAGTAAAATCTAAAGGTGTTATAGAACTTCCAACATAAAAAAATTATTGTATGGAATAGGTTTTTGGAATATGTGACTAGCGAAGTTACTATGCTGAATAATGTATAACACTCCTTCAAAAACAAGTTTTTTTATAATTTAAAAGAAACAAAAGATAAAATTAATAAAGTTTAAAAAATATATTTTGTTTTTTAGAAAAAAAAATTGAAAACCACAAAAAATAAAAAATTGACTCTTGATAGTGGTTATTCCTCACATATTAAAAGAGGTATAAAAATCTTGAAAAATATTTAAAATCATGATGGATATGAAGTTACTTTTGGAAATTAAATTTTCTTAAAAATTATAGGAATAGATACAACTAAGATAGAACCTTAAAAACTAAATTATAAGGAAGTTCTATTTTTTGATGGGATCAAACATAACATAATTAGTGTGAGTCAACTGTGTGATTATGGAAAAAAGTTTTTTTTAAGAAAATATTATTATATCATAAAAAGTATATAAGATAAAAAATTTGTAATGAGGGGAGAAAGAACTAGTGGAAATCCTTTTTAGATTGGATAACTTGATAACTCGTGTTATCTAAGTATCGAAGATGAAAATGAATTATGGAATCACAGACTAGGGAATCTTGGGAAGAAAATAATGAACAATATTTTTAAAGTTGATTCTATTTGAAATTTTCCAAAATTGAAAATAACATAATAAAATGATTGTATAACATGTCATAAAGGTAAAATGAAAAATAAGTGATTATAAAGTTGAGATTCAGTCTAATAGACCTCTTTAACTTATTAATTATGATATGTGTGGTCTGATGAGACATAAATAAAAAAATATTTGAACTTCCTCACTTTTATTGATGATTTCAGCCAGATAAAAAACATCATGTTTTTTAAGAACAAGTCATAGGTTGTAGAGATGTTCAGATTCTTCAAAATATATGTTGGGAGGGAAATGTGGGTTTATATAAAGAAGTTAAGAATAGATAATGGGATACAATACACATGAAATTACTTGGAATAGTATTTGAAGAAATATATAATAAAACATCATTATTGTACTCCATACACCCCATAACAAAATGGAGTAACAGACAAGAAAATAGGAGTTTGGTGGAAATGGGAAGAAGCATGTCAGTAGAATAAAAACATTCAAAGTTATACTGGAGATAAGTTGTTATAACTTCTGTAAATGTAAAAAATAGACTCATTTTGAGTCCATAATTCAACATGAATTACTGTGAAAATTTTTATAAAAAAGCTTCACTGAAATATATTAAATCTTTTAGAAGTCTATATTTATTAAAAATAAAAATCTGGATCTTGGAAAATTTGATGATAATGAGGAAGAATATGTTTTCAAGTTATATTCACCCAATGGAGGAAGTTAAAAATGTTGGAAAAACAATTGAATTTTGTTTGACTCCTATGATGTGAAAGTTATTAAAAATATAAATTCTATAATAAATAATGTTGAAAAATTTTAGGAAGAAAAACTAATGATTTCCAACAAAATGATAGTGATTAAAAATATGTGTATCAAGACTCAAAGGAATCATGTGGTGATGAAGTTGAAGCACTAAGAGAAAATTTGAAATATCCTACCTTTATAAAACATGTTGAAATATAAAATATTCTTGGGAATCAGAAAATATAAGTTCATTGAAGATGAATATTGAGATTATAAAATCAGACATCAATCATTTCACAAATTCAACGAGAATCAGTTTTAGAAGCAATTCAAACCAAAAATTTATTTGATGTAATTAATGAAGGTTTGGATCATATTTAGAAAAATAATACATGATAACTTGTTCCACATATAGAAAATAAAAAATTTATTGGAACATAATGGGAGTACAGAAACAAGTTGAATGAACTTGGAGAAATTTTAAGAAATAAAGAAATACTTTTTTGAAAAGTTTATTCATGGGTGGAAGGTGTGTATTTTTAAGAAACTTTTTCCATAATTACAATATTAGAAACTATTAAAATGTTTCTAAAATCGGATACACATAAAAATTAAAAAAATTATCAAATGGATGTAAATTCATCATTTCTTAATGCTAAAATTGAATAATAATTCTACATAAAGAAATCTTGTGTGTTTATACTTAATAAAGATGGAATTAAGGTTTTTAAATTGTAGATATACTTGTATGGGTTGAAACAACATTCATGATCTTGTTATTTCAAGCTTGATAGTTGTTTTAGAACATTGACCTTTTCTAAAGAAAAAGTTGATAGCAACTTGTATGTAAAATAATTTAATTCCATTACTCTGATAGTAATTGTGTGCGTAGATGAAATAATTTTTTTATAGATAAATAAAAGTTTTGTAAATATTTTTCTAATTAAATTAATAACTTTGATATGTCAATATTGGTAGATTTAATATTCTTCCTTGATTTACAACTTCAAAAAAAAATTCCCTATCTCAAAAAAAGTATGTCAAGGAATTTTTACAAAATTTTGGTATGGAAAAATATAAAGAAGTTTTCACTCTTATTTGAGTTGAAACAAAATTTAACAAAGATAAACCTAGAAAATTTTTAAATAAAAAAAATAATAATATGATATGTAGTTTTCTTTATCTCACAACCTCAATATGTGATGTTTTCTATATTGTGACTTTGTTTTCCAGATATCAGAGTGATCCAAAAGAATCTCAAATGTTTGTAGTAAAGAGAATTTTGAGATTTGTTAAAGTTGCATGAGATATTATAAAAAAAAAATTTAAAATAAAATTTCATGGTTATATTGATGCCGAATGGGATTTATATTGCAATGATAGAAAATCAACTTCTGAAGGAACATTTTTCTTAGGATAATGTTATGTAAGTAGGTGTAGTAAGAAACTGATTTCAATAACTTTGAGCATAGTGAAATAAAAATATATTTCTCATATATAGTATTTTACTCAAATGTTATGGATGACAGTTCAGTTGAAATATTTTAAATTTTAGGTTTTAAAACCATTTAATATTCATTGTGATAATCAGAGTGTAATATATCTTAATAAAAATCTTTTTCAACACTCAATATCATAATAAATTGATATTAGGTTTCATTTCAAAAAAAAAATTGGTGGAGATGTTGTGTTATAATATATTTCAATGAAATATAAAATTGCTAATATTATCATAAAATAAATTTCCAAATAAATATTTATGGAATTGAGGCTATAAATTCATGTTTGGCCTCTACCAATAACTTTCTGAACAATATAAGGATAATCCCCCACCATGCATTGGATTATGTTGAAAATGGGGGAGAGAAAGTAAAAACTTCATAATAATTTCATAAATTTCTTTATGTATTGAATATAAAGATGCGGTTATCATAAATGGGGGAGAGAAATAAAAGTGATAGGAAAAGATAAAGTGAGGCAGAGTTTATCTTAACATGGTAGCAAATTTTCTCATCACCAAGGGCTGGAATTAATTCAAAAACATTACATTATCTGGTAGTGTGGTGTTAGGAAACTCTTTTTTGAGAAATTCTATGTTTTGATAAATTTTCAAAAATGGTTTGTAAGAAGGCTGAGTGTTGAAAAATGATGAGTTGGAAAAGTTGTTAAATAGAGTGGTCAAAAAATTCAAAGGGGGATATTGAAGATCCTCTATGATGGTTTTGTTTTTAAAAAGTTTTAGTTTTTATTAAAAGATAATATTTTTTAAAAATAATATTTCTATAAATTAAGTGACGAAGTGATTTTTGAAAGTGTATAAATTTTTCATTGATAAGTTACTAAAAATGTGAATAAAATAATTTTTTTTTAAAAGTTTTTTATCAGACGCTCAATCGAACAATCAATCATACATATTTCATTAGATTGAGTTTTTCTTTTTGAAAAGTAAAGTTTTTTTAAATGAATAAAGTTTGAATGTTATTGGACTAGAAGAGTTTTGAAGTCAAATAACTTCCAAATATTAGTTATATGGTGCATTTATATTATTTAAAGTTTCTTAAAATTGTGAAGAATTTATGATACAAGATGAAGGTAGAATAACAAAATAGAAATGAAAACTTCTGGAGTTACCAAAATTAAAGTGTTCTAGATACAAATAATCAAACCAATAAATATCAGATGAAGAAGTTTTTGAAACCTTGAAAGATTTAATTTTGATGAATTTTGAAGAATTATAATGTTATTGATCATATGCAGTTCATCAGATTAGACACACATGATTGGATACGAATAATCAGAATTTTATTTTGTTTTATAATCATTATTTGTAGTTTCTAATTCCTATGTTTTTTTGGTGTTGAAAATGTAAAAGAAATATAAAGAGGATCAAGTTTTCTTATTTTAATATATGAAAAATACAAAGGAGGAGATCATATTTACTATGAACCAAAAATATGAAGATATAAGAAGTTGACTCATCACAAAATTTGATTGGATATAGAAGTTGTGTAAAGATTCAAAACTTTGAGTTTTCTATTAGACAAATATTTTTTCAAAAAGATGAAAGTGTTTGGTTTCTGAGATCATGAAATTATGAAAAATATATTATAAGAATAATATTTATCTAACTAGATTTTGACATTGATTCATTGGACGAGGAGAATCACTAAATACTTGTGGAGAAAGAAGTAGAATATTTCAAAGTCTTTGGAAAAAGAAATATTTTGAAAGGATAAATCTTCTACCAGATAGATGTTATAGGTTTATAAAGTCTTTATGGGTTGAAAAAATTTAGTCAACCATTTTTAGTTGGAGATTAACATCAAAGACAACAATTACATAATTTTTTTGTTTCAATATTTCAAAAGAAAAATATGTGAGTTACTTAAATTGGGTCAAGAACATCGAACTTTTCAATTTTGTTTTTATATTTCAATTGGTTCCAGAGAACTATAATGATAAACATATTTCCTGACTAAAATGATTTGGACATTTAATTTTAGGGAAGATCTTTTACAAAGTGTGAGATTATTATTGATTGTGTTTCAAGTGGGCCAATATAATCAAATATATGATTAATTTTCTAGATAATCATTTCTGGACTGATGTTTTGAAATTTAAGAATAGTTGTGATGATTCAAGAAGTTTTGAGAAGTCGCTAGAAGAGTTGAGATGATTTTAAATGGTAAAAATAAAGCTCAAATAAATGATAAATTTAGAGTTTTTTAATTTGGCTAATCACGAAAAAAATTTAATTTCCCACCTATATTGTTTCTAGAGAACCTACAAATAGAGCTGAAAAGTATAATAGAACTCAACATTGTTCACCCACAAAAAAATTTGATACTCTGTATAATTGGTGTTAAATGTGATTATGTCAACCAAAATTGTTTTGTGTTGACGAAGAGTTTTTTAATTGAGTATTCTGATCAGAAGATCGGAATATAGATATTTTAGATTACTAGATAGAAGGTTATCCATCTAAGGAAGATTAAATTGAGTATTTGAGTATAAGTTTGAGAAGTGTAGATTTGTTAAAAAATAATATCAATTAGTTTTGTGACATGCATAGATTAAGAAAAGTTTAATCAGGATGAGTCAATCAGACTGAGGCAGTTAGACCCAATAACATCAGATTGAGGTTCTATATTGATCCTTATGGTGAGGAATGTTCATTTGTTTCATTTTCTTTTTTGGCTCAAATTTTTTGTAAGAAAGATTTACGAATTGGTGGTATTCATTATAATCATTCCTATCAAGAGATAGAAGTAATCTAATGGGAGTTGACATATTTTTTATTAACTTCTTTATAATAGTTAATTTCTATAGACCCACGAGAGTGGATAGGGAAAGGATGTAGGTTCTCACACTAAGGTTGAACCTTTTAAATCATGTGTTCCAAATTTAATTTTATATTTTTTATACACTGAAGTTTTATAAAATTTAATAAGGAAGAAACTCTAAAAAGTTTTAGGGGTTAATTTTACTAAAGTTCAAATTTGTAAAAATTTAAAAACTCATTCACCACCTCCCCCTTTATTTGTTCTGAGATCCTTTAGAAATTCAGTTATTATAATTGATATGTTTTTTAATTTATATTTTAAGGATAATATGTTGTTGGTAATTACTTTAACGTAATTTTAAATCAATGTTATGTCCACTTTGATAAGATATCATAGGTACATAGGTTTAGTGAAATTTAATAAAAATATAACTTCATGTTTCTTTTATTTTATTTGTTAGTCCCTAATAAAGTAATATACCCTGAGGGAGGTGAATCAATGTATTATAGTTTCAAACTTTATCTTTGATCATAATATTATTCTCTCTTTTAAGAACACTCTTCTCTCCCTCCACCATCAATTTTTTTTTGATTTTTAAATAATCCATTTTTATGGTTAAATGGGAACACTTACACATATTCCCAATGCCAAAATAATCCATAAAAATGAAAATTTCAAAACCAATCATGAATTCGAAATCCAAAATTCAATATTCAAAGATAAAGAACCTAAGATGATCCATGTACCCTCTATCAACACCTTGATTTCTGAGGCACCTCAGGTAATAAATCTTATAGCCTATCATCTAAACACCCTCATCATGTCACTATTTCCTTTAAAAAACCCAATAGAAATTAGACTGTTGAACAAAACCAAAAAAACCATAGTTTTTAAATCTTTACTAAAGATTCAGACAGAAATAGACACAACACCAATATGAAAGAAAACTAAAAGTAATAAACACCAAACCAGTCACTACTACCTTGAAACAATCCAGATTCAACCACCATCCTCAAAAATAGATCTTCATCATTGAAGAAACTAGAAACCTTCCAACAATAAAATTTCATGTTTGGCTTGTATTAGTACAAAATTTATAGAACCATCCAAGATTAAACTCGGTCAAATAATAATATAAGATCAATAAACAAAAATAAACCCAAAACCAAAACTACATTAGGGAAAAAACATCAAGAAATACCTACTAAAAACCAACTTGAGATGCATCGTTAATGCTAAATTCAACCATCAACACAATCCCAAAACCACCAAAATTACCATTGTACCAGACTAGGAATGGAGTCCTACACAAAGTGGAAGATGGTAATAGTAGATGAAGGATGAGTAATCCATGACTACAAGTGTATAAAAAGACTCAAAAAAATTTCTAGGAGAGGATCAATAATTAAAAAACTGTCAAAAGGGGATAAAAAATCAGCCAAAAGAACCACTATCACTAACACAATCCCAAAATACCTAAGATCCATCATGGAAAACAAATATATAGTTTATAATGGTGAATTGGGAAATAAGATTGGTGATAAAAATGATTGAGGCCCTTGGAGAAGCAACAAAACCCAAAATCACCAATAAAACATAGAGAAAATCCCTAAATAAGAGGTCGCAAAAGGAATGAGAAACTACAAAAGGAACATTACTAATGTGGTAAAGGGGAAGCACGACACAAAAATAAACACTCTCCATGGGAGAGATGATGAGGGGAAAAAGGGTTCAACACTAGTATAGAAACATATCTAAGGGAGAGAGTGAGATACCAAGTGAGTATGGTGAGATGTGAAGAGTCCTAGTTCAGATGAGAGGATAGTGTGAAAGGTTGAGGAAGTAAAAAACATCCCAAGGATTGGGGGAAGTTTGGTCACGAGATATTGGGAAGATCTCCTGATCAAGTTGTGATGCCTTATCAACATCTAATTTTCTCTTCTCTCAATCACTATCCCTTTTGAGTGAAAAATATTAAAAGAAAAAAATAAATTTTACTTCGTTTAACCAAATAGGATAATCCCTATAGTATGTGTGAAAAACCTTTGAAAATCTCATAACACTTCTTCACAGATAGATTCTCACTACTCCTTCTCTGATGATCTTCTCATCCATAAACTTTTTATGAGAAATCACACCACATATGGTGTATCACATTGCTCAACCTTATTTAGTTTGATGAACTTAACAAGTCTTCTAGTGAGAAAGGGTCCCATGTATCTCTTTATTCTTCTTTCGAGTAATTATTATGTAATTACCTTATTGATTTTCTCTAAAATAATGATTTATTCTACATAATAATCTATTCTTCTATATTAAGGATTAAATTCTTCTCAAACATGTAAAATTTTTAATTTGACATTTTTTTGTACTAATGGGTCTTCAAACTACTCATAAATCATCCATAAATTGATCATTTCCACCAAATTTAGTGCACCCAAAAATCATGGTTAAATTATTCATTTCCTAAAAAACCATAAGCATAGATTATATCCTTAATCACCATGGAACAAGGTTTGACCAGGAAAACACGTTATGAAACACCTATAATTACACTTACTTTCTTCTTTTTACTTATTCTCGAAATGATCGACATCCAACACACCTAAACATATGGCGAATAGGATTCCCCTCCTTCCATCTCAACATCACCTTTACATGTGTCAAATATAATGCTCATAGTTTCATTCCTCATGGATCATAGGTAGCTCAAAAACATGACACAACTTCCACAATGGTGTGTACTCTTCTAGTTTCTCATTTTTGTTTGCTTCCCATGTTGTTTGTCACTAGACTTATTCAATTTACCCACAATAACAGAAATTTTCATGTTATCCTTCACTATTTTTTACATGTAAACTTATATATTGAAATGTACAGATCAATGATATGGTGTAAATATTATGACCATTTTGAAATCGTTATTACATGATACTTCAGAAACACAATATAGTATTCCTTTCTCTTTTAAAAGAACACCTTTCGTCATTTATAGTAAACAATACTCATTTGATGTTTTCCCACATTGAATGATAACTCTATAGAGTTCTTGAATATACATGAGGATGCTTTATCAGTTTTTTTTTTCAAAATCCCTTAAGATCCGAACAATTATGGCGGGTCACCATGCCACCTGACATGTGTGCTAAATTATTTACCATCACAAGTGCCAGTGCCAACCCGAATTAGTACTCACATTCACATTTACACCTCTAACCTAGATTTAAATTGAAGATTTTTAACACCTTTTTTATGACATTATCTTGACAAAATGAAAAGATTTTGCCCCAAAATTTTTTACCTATCCATTACAACACTTTTTTTCTCTTTCTCAAGCTCCACCACAACATTCACTGTACTATAGTTTGTCCTCATTGTTTTATATGGGGTCTTCACTTCCTCAAAAATCCATACACCACTGTGCTGGAGTTGGTTCCTTAGAGAAAACATCTATATAATTTATGATTACTTATATTCATCATTTTTAATATTAATAAACTTATTATTTTATCATGATTGTTCTTTTGTGTGACATAGTATGTGATAATGTATGAAGAGTAACTGTCGAACTGAATGGTCATAGCAGTTCCCTATAATAATGAGAACCCAAAAAATCCATGATAATATTCTCAAATATATTTTCTATAGTCAGGTGGCATTATTTGAAAGGCCACAAATGATATAGGGTATCTGGATTGAAGACTCATAGGAATTTGAGGTACTTTCTCATAGTGTATTCCTTTAGTAATTTTCAGTGAATGAGATTATGAGAAGATGACCCACTAGTAGTAAATCCACAATTATATATTTTATTATATGTTCATGTCTGTGGACTTGTGCATTAATACTTTTAATTTAAAAATATTATTAATTGATATAATTATTCACGTACTTTGATGTATTGATGAAAACCATGATGACATATGTTCACAGTGATGTAGGATATGTTGGGTGAGTCACGAGTGATATTACATTAATGAAAAATGTGAGAAATGATTTGTCCCTTATATTCTTTAATGGATGTTGATATCTATGCTCATTTGATGAGAATGAAAAAACTTAAATAAATCCCTGGCTATGGTGTTCTCTAAGTAGTTTTATTTCCTGAAATTCAAAGAAAGAGACATCGAGCATATTGGTTGATGACTCTAGCATGCAACCTACTTGATTGGAGATATTTTGATAAAGAGATTTTATTACACATTAGGTTTTCATATGAGGTTTTATATCATTATAAGATTATCTTACTTATCTATAGGTTCTTTGAAATGTTTCTAGATGTTAACCTTGGACTTTAGATAGCTCCACCTATTTCCACTAAGAAAGAGTCCTAGAGGGTCACACACTAAGTGGATCCAGAGCCCTAGTTAAATAATATTATTATTTATTATTCAACAAGTTGAATAAAATTTATTATCCTTCATGGTGTAATAATTATTAATGATTGTATTGATTGTATATGTTCAGTTTTAAGTTATTTGAGTGAATATTTTATGATCATAATATTTAATAAATATTTATTCTATATATAGTGAATATAATATTAATTTATTTATTAGTGAATAATGTACTGATATTTATTTATTAAATAAATAGTCATTATTCAAGACCAGATAAATATTTTGGAGGAATGGTGGACCAAGTTTAATTTTCTATTCAAAATAATATATACAAAATACTATTTAAATAAATTTTAAACAATTTATTCAATAAATAATATTTAATTAATTTATTGGTTTTGTGTGTGTCAAGAAATATTATTATTATTATTATTATTATTATTATTATTATTATTATTATTATTATAGACATGGGTTTTCCAAGGGATTAAGGAAATAGTTATGGAGCATGTGAAATAATTATCTTCAAACCCTAACACTTTTTAAACCAATTTATATTATATTCAAATTTAACACTAGACATTTGTTAATTGTGCACAATGACATCTGGACAATCCTCTCAAGCCCTAAAGATATCCTATCCCAAATCACTCATAATAATAGAGAGTGATCCACCTCCACCACCCCTCTTGATTATAGAGAGATAAAAGAGAATCCTTCTTGGAATAAATTCCCATGGTGATCGAAGATAGATGACACAAGCATTAGGATCTTTTGGGATGGAACATGGAGATTCCAATGATAATGATCGAAGGTTCATGAAGAACGTGTGGATCACTACTAGAGAGAATTTATACTTGATTTCTATGATGAAACGATGATGTGATGTATATACAATTTCATATTCACTAATGAAGAAATAATTCATCATAAGTTAACTCTTTAACTACTTTAAATATAAATCAATATGTAATGATCCTGCATTTTTTATGTTCTCATGTGAATTAATCATTGATTCAATTCGGTTGGTCACAAAATTATTTTCGATGTATATCTCATACTAATCATTGGTTATAACAAAAAACTGAAATGGTAATTCCCCCACTGAATATTTCATTATTCCCAAAACCTTCAATTAATATCAGAGTGGCAACATAATTGTTTATAATTATTTAAAAATCAATGAATTATTTATGAATTTATCATTACTTTTTATTTTTAGTTTAATTTTTCTTTGATCCAAATTGTGATATCTTATCTTCTTCTTATTTATTATTATAAATATAAAAAAATTATTAATTGTGAATGAAAAACATTCAAAAACTCATCTATAGGTGCAAAGGATTCTAAATGGTAAACACAAGAGTACATGGTGTGTAGCCTATTGGTACATGTTGTGTACCCATGTTGAATGCACCAAGATGACTCATGAATTAATTTGTAGTTTCATGCATTTATTTCATAATTATTGTATTTAATGAAACACATGTGTAATGGTATATCATGGAATATAGTTATCCAGACTGCATGGTGTGTAACATGCATACACAATGTGTAATACCATAACCAAAGATGGGTCATTTGATTTTTCATAGCACATGTTATTGGTAACTGTGTAACTTGGATACCACAAAAAGTGAAAATCCAATACATGTTGTGTTCTCCATTCATGTTTGTATCATGCCAACGCGCTCAGTCCCTAGGAATGTGCCCCAAATAAACAGTTAATATTTATACATTACATGTAACTGGCATGTACATGCCATGAATTTTACATGTTTATGTATAATTTAAAATTAATTTACTATACTATTTAGACCTTATAAACATGTGTTTTTTGATTAATTCATTTGAATCATACATTCCATGTGATTGGTTTTATATATATATTAAATGACTAATTAATTTATATGTAATATTCAGAACTACATATCATGTATAAGTCATAATACAAAGATTACTCTACGTGTATTAAAACATAAAACACTAAATAAATAACATGTGTCTACATGTCATTTATTTTATAGCACGCACCATGAAATTATATGATAATATAGATATTCCAGATGTCTCATGAGTAAATAGTATCTAAATATCGTACAAGCCAGGTGGTTTGGATGAGTACTCATTGAGTTTCCTCTAATGTACATTTTTTACTTAGTCAATTTTAAATAAATTTATTTAATTGGTTTAAATTTGTGATGGATGGGAATATAAATAATGTTTTTATGTGAATTAATATAAAATAATTGGTTAATTAAAAAAGATAATTAATAAATTTGGTCATGATTTATCTAAAATAAAAATAACTGGGAATGGATGATATTTATTAAATACATAATTTTTTATATCTATGTGAATGGCCATGAGAATATACTAGAACATTGTATGTGATTTTTTTAAATTAATTTATTATTAAATTAAATTGATGGTTTATACATCATACCTCCTCTTATTATGTAAGGGATTATGTTCCATTGGTTTCCTTTTATGTAACCCCCCATAGCCAATACTTTGGTTCCCATCACCTTCATTTCAGTAACATATTATGTAATGGATGGACCTCCCAATAAAGTGGATGTGGTTCAAATTTGGATCAAAAATAAAACCATTCCAAGAGACACAAGTGTAGATAGGTGGAAAGCTGTAACATGAACCAAGTCATGGTTGAAGATTTTTTTTCTCTAAGTGGTCTTTTAGTTTATCATTCTATAAATAAACTAAATATTGGGAAAAGATCATGATTTATTTATATTAATTTTAATGTTTAATTAAAATATGTTTTCTTTTTCATGATCACATGAATTAATGAATTAAAAATCATGAAAGATAAAACTAAAATGAATTGGATTATACGTAAAATTTATTTAATACATGGTTAATAACTTAAGTAAATCCCCTTAAAATTAAAAGGCATTTATTAAAGATAAAATGGGATCTTTATGCATAAATATTAAAATAAATCCACTATAAGTATTTAATCAGTATAGATTTTCACTAATTAAGTTGAAATTAAACCGTAGTTCAAAGTTCTTGATTGACTAAATTCATGGTTATTTCAATTATCAAGGAATTATAACTTGTCTTTTGGGTCAACTTAACATAGTTCACATCAAGGGTTAACTTCCAAAGAAATACTTGGTGTATCTGATTTACAGGGGTTGAGGAAATAAAAATTGAGGATTTTATGATTATAGAGTCCACTAAATAGATCAAGTAACTATGAGTTAAGGAAGTTGGAAAATTATGCCTACCTTAAACCATTAAAATAACTTTTTAGTACAAATTTTAGGTTATGAGAAGAGTAATATGGATACATTCTACTAGAATGTCTAAGAAATGATATATTATGAAACTAATGGTTAGGTATATTTGGTTTTAAAAAAATAATCGGGGATTAATAAATATAATTTTTATTTTCCAGTTTTATAAATCAAATTATTTATAGAAATTCATCACTTCTTAATTGTAGAAATAGAATTCCACATGACTTTAACCATATCACTGACATCCATACTTGATAATTATAACCTTTTCACTGGAACTAATTTTCAAAAATAGAAAAGGCACTTTTGAATTATTATACAATATGAAATAAAATTATATATTCTTGAAAACCCCATTCTTAATGTAACTTCCTAAGAGGCCAATGGGGAAGAATTATCTCTATATGAGGAATATTTGGATGATCCCACATATATCCAGTGTTTCATGAAACCATCCATGTATAATGAGATTTTAAAGAAATGTGTGGTTATGGATTCATATAACATGATGTATCACCTTTATGATCTCTATCAAGATAAAGAAAGACAAGAGATATATGAGACCTATAATTCACTACTCACATGTTGGCTTGGAGAGTCAGCACATTTTCCGCCTCATATAGTCAAGATGATTAGATATATAGAGTGATTATACATCTTGGGAATTAAATTCCTATATGATATACACATATATCTCAACCTTTTCTCACAAATTAAATCATTCACTAGTTTCATTTTGAGTTTCAACTTGAGAAATAGTGGGAAGACACTTTCAGAAATTCTTACTCTAATTATCCAAGTTGACCATAACATGGGGCATGAAAAACCCATTTTCCTTATGGTGAAAAAGAAAAGGAAGAAAAAGTAAAATGGGACCAATAATAATTCTAATTATAAAGAACATAAGAACTATCCTTCTAAAAATAAGAAGATCCAAAGATAGATGAAGGAAAAAAGAAACAGTATGTTTTTCATGTGGCGAGCTAGGCCACTGGAAGAAGAACTTCACCCAAATGTAAAGGGAATCTAAAGTTGTGTTCATTATCAAGTGTAATATTTCTATATTCACATATTGGGTAATAGATATAGCTTGTAGTACTCACATATGTATCCAAATATAGAAACCAATTAGATTTCATAATATTTTCAGAGTAGAGGTGGATCTTCAAGAAGCTAATGGCGTATGACTCATTACTTTTTCTATAGAATTCTACCACCTACTTTTTTCAACTAGAATGATTTTATTTTTAAAATAATTGTTATTTTGTGAAAATTTTTATTAAGAACATCATATTTATTTATTACCATGAAAAGGATGTGTTTATTTTTAAATATGAAAATAAGTAATGCTTATTTTAAAATGATAGTGTTTATTATGGTATAGAACAACAAAATTCCAGTCATTCTATATTAAATTAGAAAAACCAAGTATAGAAAATTAAATAATGAAACATGTTCGCATGACTCATATAACACCCATATTTTTCATCACCACCTTGGTCATGTAAACAAGTAATGTTTTACAAATCCTTATCAAGATGGTTATTTAGAATCTTTTGATCTAAGACTACTTGTAATATTTTATGCTTGTTTTCAAGGAAAAATGATTAAACCACCATTCAATGGATAGGGTGAAAGGGCCAACAAGATTCTAGGATTGGTAAAAACAAATGGGTTTAGACCTTTTATAGAATAATTCATAGGTGGATATTATTTCTTCATAAATTTTACTGATGACTTGAGTATATGTGGAGATGTCCACTTAATGAGGTATAAGTCTGATTCCTTCAAAAATTCATAAAATTAAATATTGAATTAGAGAATAAACTTGATTAGAATATAAAGAAGATTAAATATGATCAAAGTGGTGAATATCTTAACCATGATTTTATCAAATTTTTACAGGAGTTTAGGATTCTATCTCAATTCATTCCACCTTATACACCACAGTGTAATGGTTTTAGTTAAAGGATGAAATCTCACCCATTTGACATGGTAAGGTTGATAATGAGTCATGAAGATATTCCATTATCGTTTTGGGGTTATTCATTACATCTTACAACAAAAATTATAAACCAATTATTAGCTCAGGTGATAAATAGAAATCTATATTAGTTAATTCATGGAAATAAATCCATGTTGTCATGCTCTTGTTTATAGAAATGTAAGGAATTTTTTAGTCCCATATCAGAAAAAAAATTAACACCCCAAGTCATAAAGTGTATCTTTATGGGGTATCCCATGGAAATAAGAGGATAATATATTTATAATACCTCAGACAAGAAATTTATTATCATATAAAAATTCATCCTTCTTGAGGGGGGAGAACACTATCAAGAGGGATAGTGGGAGCAAGATTGACTCTGATGAAGTTGATGCTCAAGATACATAAGAGTTGATACAAGAATAGATTATATAGGTCCATGTGGAATAATTTGTTCCTAAAACACAAGTACTTCATTGGAATACTAGAGAGGTAAGATAAATAGAAATATATGGTTTTATATAAACAAAAATTATGACTCATTATTTATTGAAAATAATGAATCTCTCTCCTACAAGGAGGAAGTGAATAGGTTGAAATCTACAAGAAGGGAAGAATCCATGAATTTTAAGATGGACTCTATGTATCAAAACTAACTTTGGGTTATGGTCAATACATCAGTTGATGTAAATCCTATTGGGTTTAAATGGGTATTCAAGAGAAAAAAATACATGGAAGTTAAAGTAAATACCTAAAAGGAAAGACTAGTGGAAAAAGTGTTTAAACAATTTCAAGGAATCAATTATGAAGAAACATATTTTTACAATTTTTATGATTAAATCTATTAGAGTTATTCGTTATATTATATCCAACCATGACTGTGAAATTTGGAAGATGGATGTAAAAACAACTTTACTTAATGGGAACCTTAAGGAAAATTATTATATGATGAAAAATGAAGGGTAGATGAATACATCCAATGACAAAGTATATACAAGTCAAAGATACCCATTTATATATTAAAGAAAGCATATAGATCATGGAACAATTAGTTTGATGAATCTATAAAAGAATTTGTCTTCATTAAGAACTAATCTAATCCATGTGTTTACTAGAGGTTTAGTGGGATTATGGGTGTTATCCTAGTAGTATATTTCGATGAAATATTACTTATTGTAAATGATGTAACAGTCTTATAGTCATTTAAGGAGTAATTAAACAAGTGCATCACCATGAAGGAATTAGGTGAACCTGCCTACATTCTAGGGATCAAGATCACTCATGATAGATATAAGAGGTTTCTTGGACTAAGTGTGACACCTCTAGATTTTAAAGGAAGAAAATTATATTTATGAGTATAAAGGACACACAACACTAATTTTATATTGTCTTACATGTAACACTGAATTTATCTCACGTTACATTCAACCCCAAAAAAAATTTATGTTCGATAGCTTATTCAACGCGCAACACCAAACTTAAATGAACAATGATATATATTACTGTTATAACATAGATATTGGAATGGCAGTTATATACAGTATTAACTGAATTATGAAAATATGATTTACACATGTATATATAATTAATTCATTGGTGACCAATTAATTATAAATAAAAATAAAGCCCTATTGAAAATAAAAGGAAGTCTTTTTATGAAAAGAAAACTATTTTAATAAACATAAGTGTGTTTTATAAAAATAAATTAAAAAAATCTCTTATTGAATTATATTAATGAAATTTATATATAATACAATAAATATATTTTTTAATTTTATTCCGATGTTTTTTCAATACATCATATAAAAATAAATCCAAATTTTTGCTTAAAACTCTAGATTTTCCAAAAATTTGTTTTGTCACTTTTTTATGGTGCACTTATTTAAAAAAAATTCATAATTTTATAAAAAAAATTTGAAAAAATAAACTTACTTTTTTGAATTATAATATCAAATTTACTTTGGATAAATTTCTTGTATTTTTGGAAAATATTGATTTTTTAGTGAATAGTGAAAAATGGTGTTTTTTATAAAAAAAATCATTTATTTTAATAAATTTGGTAATTTAAAAGTATAAATATGTTTTCAAATAACCAAATATTATTTATTTATTTTTAATAATTAATTAATTTTTCATCAACATTATATAGGTTTTTAGTTTAAGTTCTTTTTAGGTTTAAAAATAGGTTTTCCTAAAAATTGTTTCAAAATGCATAATGTTTCACATTTTTAATTAATTAAAATAATCCCTGATATGGAATGTTTTAAATGAAATGTATATAATATATATAATAATTTATTAATTTAGTTTCATACAATTATCATTATTAGTTATAGCGTTAATATGGAATCATATTTTTCTAAAAAATACTCGTCTTAAAAAATCGTTGCCTCACCGCGACTGCGGGATCAATATTAAATTAAAAAATTTTAACTTTGGTAATTGAATTTGGAAAATTTGATTCCATATTTTCAATAAGTATAATTTATAATTTCTAATAATTCCAACTTAATTTTTGACCAAAGTGGTTAGTGAGAACAATAAAATTAATTACAGTGATTAAGGTAAAAATGAGTTTACTTAGTTGTTAAACTTTAAACTTAAGGGGGAAATGAATTAGAAAAGTGTGAATAACACATTGTATGGCCATATTTATAAAATATACCTTCTAGGGTATATTTTTTCATTATTGGAGAAAATTTACTTGGAAAAAACGTGGGTGGAATTCCCTTTTCAAATATTTATAAGTTTGTCACTCCTCAACTATAATAAGGTACTCACTCTCCTAACTTATTCACACATGTAAAGAATTTGACTCAGAAAATACCTGACCAAATAACTTATATACTTCTATAATACCATCCTATAATCCTTAATTTTGGCATAAATTTAACCAAGGAAGTCATTTGGTGAAAACCAAAAGGACATACCTGAAGAAGGGGTAATGTTCTCCAATGAGTGCTTCTATTTTATTTTTTTCTCCCCCCTTAAATTTCTATTATACCATACTTATATAATAACCTCAGTATAATAAATTTAATTAAATTTTTTTAAGTTAATTATATGAGCAAAAAACATACACACTTCCATCAAATGGTTTATGAAATCATCATTTGTGTGTACGGTGGACCAAAGCCTCTCGAAACAATGTTGTTCGTTTTTCCATTATCACCTCTCATGGTTGGTCATAATAATGTACATACAATTTATATATTATATTTAGTATATTTATAAGATAATTATTCATCTAGATTCATTATATCATCTACACCCTTTTTTACATTCCATATCCTATTGGATACGATAACATCACTCATGTGTACAGTGGACTACCGCCTCACGAAGTGATGTGAAGCGTTTTTCAATATCGTGTTACATGAAAGGTAATAAGGGTTAATATAATTAATATATATGATATAAATGACATAATTATGATATTAATTACATAATTATATTTATTTTAACATAATATATCATTTTCTTCTTATCATTTCACACACTAAAAAAGTGATAATGTTGTTCTTGGACGTGTGGACTACCACCTCCTCGAAGCAATAGGATTCTTATTTTTTCATCACCAGATCACAAGAATGATAAATAAAAGTGTATATAATTAAATAATATTTTTTTATTATATAATTATCATTATTTAAATATAAAATATTACTTACCTTCCTTCTATAAGGATCATTGAAAAATGGGAACATTATTCATGCATGTGTACAGCCTACTATTTCCATGATCCTAATGTTGGTTCATTTTTCATAAACATAATTCATGATTTATTTTAATAGTATAATTTATTTATAAATATGATAATTATTTCATGATTACCTTTTTAGATACCTTTAAATAATGAACTCATTGACCTTAGTTAACCCTTCGAAATCATTTTTGACACATAAGGTGAATATAGTCAAAACATTCGATATAAAATTAATTGATTAAGTAGTTGTATATAAATTGTTAATAAGGAAAATAAAAGTAATAATGAATTTTAAAAAGGTTCAAAAGAAATTAAATAATTAAAATAAGATTATTATTCAAGAATTTAAATAAAAAGTGTGACGAATCAGACTCAAGGTAAGGGATTTTCTCATCTCACTTGTATTTCTTTGAGATATATGTCACATTCACCACTTATTTTCTTTATGTGGTGTATATAATAACAATTAGTTTATTTTATAATTATTATAATTAAATATATTATGATTTAAATATACATTTTATGATCACTATTTCATGGGGTTTGCAGCTTCAAAGTTACCAAAGTGATAAGAAATTTTTGTCACAATGTTCCTTCCTTGAGAAATTCGGTATGTTATACACTTATATTATTTTATGAGGTGTATATACTCACTATTTGAAATTTTATATCATGAATATCATTATTTTAATTATATTATATGTTTCATTTTATTTTATTCCTTCATGTAGATTATGATTCAAAGTTTCAAAAGTGGTAAGAGTGTTTTGTTACAATCTCATTATTTATCGGGATTGTGTATGATAAGGTATCACATGATGAAATATTATAATTATCACATTTTATATTAAATTATATTTATTCCGTATATTTTCATATAATAGTTCCATTTTCCACTCTTTAGTATTATAATAACTGAGATAGTCATTTTAATAAAAATTGAATTCTTTTCTCTCTTTAGTAAGAAATTCATTTTCTTCCAAAACCATGTCTTACAAAAATGTTTTAAAAAATGTTTTAAAAATTTTAAAAATTAATTATAAAATGAATTTTCACCCTTTTTTACTCCTTACAAAAAAATCAAATTAATATTTTGTTTTTTTCAAAACAATGCGTGTTTAATGTTTACCAAATATTTGAAAGGAATCCTCTTTTCATTTTATGACCAAGGCACTTTCCTAAATTTTTACAATGAAAAAGGAATGTTATTTTATGGCATGTATATAATTACCCTATGTTATGAATAGAATTTTTTTTAAGGTTAATTTTCAATTTTATGAGGTTATTTTTAAAGATATATTTTTTAAAAATGATATTCAAAAAAATGTATTTTTAAAAAAAATTGAAAAGTGATTTCCAAAATGAAAAGAATATTTTTATAAAGAATGTCTTAATTGATATTTTATTGATATTTCAATTCATAAAATTCAACAAACCTAGTTATTAATTATCCTCCACTGGGGATATTTTGAAATAATATTATCCTTGATCTTTCTTTAGAAGTATTAAGATTGTTTCAATGAGACTGTTATGAAACTCATTTATTTTCCATGGGTTAATCATGTTTCAAAGAGATTGTTATAGAACCCATTTATTTTCCATATGTTGACCATGTTTCAATGAGATTGTTATAGAACCCATTTCCACCCCATAGGTTAATCAAGTTCTAAAAATAATAAAGGTTGTTTCAATTAGATATGATGAAATTAATTCTCTATGTGCTTTATTAATTATTCAGTTATTGGACATTATAAATGATGGGTGCACCTAGATGGCACTGGGTGATCCTGTTATATCTTATATAATGGGTGTTCTTAGATATTGTTCCAATTCATTTGGTAATGATTATTTTCTATAGATATTTATATTGTAAGTCATCCATATGGTTTTTCTAATTTGTAAGGGTTATCTAAGGGTTCTCTAAGGGTTCTATGAGATGATGTTTCAAGATACCAATATGTTTTATCTATTTTTTCTATGGGTTTATAATGTTTCTTATGATCAATATTTTTATCACATTTCTCATGATTATTGATTTTTATAACTTTATTTTTCCTTGTTTTCATATTTTATGATCCATGTATTGATGGTCATGATTTATTTTACGAATCACTTATACACTTTGATTAAGTTGGAAAACCCATATGCACTTCTTATTATCATTGATTACATTCAATTGTTAATGCACATTCTTTCCCTTAATGAGAATTTTAGCTCACCCTTATTATGTTTCCTTTTCCCCTAACTTATAAATAATTATGTTGAACAAATTATGACTAGAAGGGATTTCATCGGGATAATGATGAATTAAATTGGAATAGGAAATGATGAGTTAAGTGGGAGAAATACTCATTTTACGATATGGTTATTGATTGTGTAGTAGTTTGTCCTAATTTTATAAAACTCTAAACCTAAAAGGTCCTTTAGAATGTAAGTGATCCTATTTTTTCTTTTGATGATGTAAGTATTATTTTGGAAAAATTGTGTCATAATTATCAATATCATATCCAGAAATGTAATGTTTATGTTTTCAACACAGGATCTAGGAGTGTATGTTCTAGGATGTTAAATTTTGTATCATAGGTCGTTTTATATGACTTTGGAGATAAGTATGTTTTCATGTTAGGATATATTAAGTGTTATGGAAACCATAATAGGTCTATAATATTAAGTAGGATCATATGTTCAAAGTATTAGACACTTTATTGAGGTTTTAAATGATGAGATCATAAAGTGATTAATGGCATTTTTGGAGATGTTTTATTAGGATAGGGAATTTATAACCCCCAGTATCAATATGAAGTGATGTTTACAGAAGATTTGTTTCTTCATGTTTTAAGTAAAAAAAGGACAAATCTAAGGCTAGGTAACAACCCATCACATCCACCATGATCGTGGGTCCTAAACCCACAACTGAAGGGAAACAAGGGTGTAGTGCCTACCACTGGCCTACATGATGTCTTGGTCAGTTTGAAATTTTTACAGTTTAAGATTAAATTTATTTTAGAAATATATGGGATTTTATTTGAAGAATAATGGTTGATTTATCTTAAAATAATATATGATCAAATCCTTCAAATCATTGGGTTTAAATATTAGTCAGGAAATATAATGAATTTTAAGGATAGATATTAATTGAATAATTTAGTTTGAACATTCGGTATTATTGTTTAATTTTAAATATTATTGTATCATATAAAGGTTTATTCCTTTTGGGAATTATATTATCATGTGATGGCCATTTTGTTTTTGGTTAATGTTTAAATATTGGAGGAATAACATGTAATCTATTTTAAGTTTATGTGGTATTTAAATTTTGATTTTAGTTCTTACAGAATTAAAAATTCCTCTTGAATACACATAATTTGTAGAAAAAGATGATGTTAAGGTGTAATATTATTAAAGTATGAAATTCTACTAATAATGTAATTATATTTCCATATTATCTGACCCAATATGGTAAAATAATTCCTTAACTCTAGGAAAAGGATCTTGAAAAACAATTGTAATCCTAGTACCTTGATTTTTGATGAACCAGTGGTCTTTTCAATCATAAAATATTTATGGGCTTATGTCTCTTAACTTTCCAATGATCATTCATTTGTTTATGATAAATGACCTTAGTCACTTTCTATAATTATTTATGATTTTTCTTCATTTCCAACTATGTTATCCTATTTGGAATCCTTTTAATTTGTTATTATATATGACCTTTATACTTAACTTTCTCACTTATTAAGAGGATGTTTTATTAAATCTATTTATGATGTGGGTTTACAAGAAAAGTATTTTTAAATTTCCATACTTTGATTGGTGAGATAAAGTTAAAATTTTGAAGATGTAATTTAATAAAGGGGGGAGGATGTAACACCCTTATATTTTAAAAGAATAAAATTATATACAATAGCATAAATGACATAAAACACTGAGTTTATGTTATTTTACATGCAACACTTAGTTAATATTTCGTTATACATGACCCTGATATTTTTTTATGTTCGATAGCATATTCAACATGTAACACTAAACTTAAATGACCCATGATATATATTACTATTATAATATATTCATTAGAATTGAAAGTATGAAAAGGATTAACTGAATTATCAAACTATGATTTAAAAATGTACATATAATAAATTCATTGGTGACCAATAAATTATAAATGAAAATAAAACCATTTTAAAAATAAAACGAAATATTTTTTTCAAAAAAAACAATTTTAAAAACTATTTAAATGAACATAAGTTTGTTTTTCACTTTACATAGAAAAATATTTGGTGGAATACTCTTTCAAAAATTAACAAGTTTTCCACTCCTCTTTAACTATCGAAAAGAAATCACTCTTCCCACTTCTTCACACCTATAAATCCTTTGTCTTGGAAAATACCTGAAAAAATAACTTATAGACTTCCCTAATATCATAATAGAAGCCTTAAGTTTGGCATAAATCCAACTAAGGAAGTCCTTTGGTGAAAATAAAAATAAGATACCCAGAGAAGAGGTAATATTCTCCAATAAGCGTTCCAATTTTATTTCTTTCTCCCCCCATCCAATTATTCTTATGCCACAATTATATAATAACCTCAGTATCCTCAATATATTGAGATTTTTTTATTTTAATGTTATCACCTTAAAACACAAACACTTTCAATAAATGGGTTATGAAATCATCATTCATGTGTACGGCAGACTACGGCCTCACAAAATGAAGTTATTCGTTTTTCCATTGCCACATCTCATGGTTGAGAAAAATGATGGAAATACTATTTATATATTATATTTATTATATATATAACATAATTATACCTATTTAGTCCATAAATAATATAAAACCTTTTTACATTTTATACCATAGGGGATACGATAGCATTGATCATGTGTATGGTGGATTACCGCCTCACGAAGCGATGTGAGGCGTTTTTCACTAATGTATTTCATAGAAGGAAATAAAGTGTAACTATAATAAATATATATGATATAAATGAAATAACAATGATATTAATGACAAAATTATATTTTTTAAATATAATATATCATTTTATTCTTACCATTTCACACATTGAAAATTTGAGAATGTCATTCTGGGATGTGTGGACTATCTCCTCCTCAAAGTGATGTGATTCTTATTTTTTCATCGTCACATAATAATAATGATATAATAAGTATATATAATTAAATTATATGTTTTTATTATGTAATTATCATTTTTTAAAGATAAAATATTACTTACCTTCTTTCCATAATGATCATTGGAAAATGGGAACATTACTCAATTGTATGTACGACCTACCGTCACAATGATTGTAACATTGTTCCGTTTCTCATAACCATATTTCATGATTTATTTTAATATTATAATTTATTTATAAATATGATAATTATTTCATGATTTTTATTCAAGATATGTTTAAATAATGAACACATTAACCTTAGTCGACCTACCAAAGTAGGTTTTGACACATAAGACGAATATGGTCAAAACATCCAACATAAACATAAATGATTAAGTAGTTATATATAACTTGTTAAAAATGGAAATAATATTAATAAAAAACATGAAAAAAGGTTCTCAATCAATTAAATAATAAACATAATTTTATTATTCAGGAATATAAATAACAAGTGTGATGAATCAGACTCAAGGTAAGGGTTTTTCGTGTCTCATTTTTATTTCAATGATATATATGCCATATTCACCACTTAAAATCATTTTGTGGTGTATATACTTCCAATGAATGTATTTTATGATTATTATACGTATATTTATTGGTATTTACATATCCATTTTATGATCTGTCTTTCATGGGGTTTATGTTTTAAAAGTTACCAATGTGGTAAGATATTTTTGTCATGGTTCACCTTATTTGAGACATTTTTTATCTTATACTACTATATTATTTTATGATAAGTACATACTAAGACTTTGAAATGTTATATCATGAATATAATTATTTTAATTATATTATTAGTTTAATTTAATGTTATTCCTTCCTTGGGATTACGGTTCAATTTTTTCAAAGTGGTAAGAGTCTTTTATTACAATCTCATCATTTATCAAGATTGTATATGATTAAGTATCTGATGTTGAAATATTATAATTATTAATAATTATATTATAATATAGTTATTAGTTTTATTTTCATGTAATAAAACCATTTTACACTCTTTGGTACTTAGAATAATTGAGAAAAAAATTTAACAAAATCCAAATTCATTTCTCTCTTTGATCGGAAAGATGTTTCCTTTCAAAACCATGTCTTCTAAAAATGTTTTCAACCTTTTAAAAATAAATCATCAAGGTAATTTTCACCCATTTTTACTATTTAAAAAAATAAAGGGAATATTATTTCGTTTTTAAAACAATTTTCATTTTTCATTTAGCTAAATTATGAAATGAATTTTCTTGTTTTTTTAACCAAGGAACTTTCCTAACTTTTTACAATGAAAATAGAATATTATTTTATAGAATGTATAGAATTACTTATTTTTATGACCATCATTTATTTTAAATTACTTTTCAATATTATGAGGTTATTTTTAAATATAATGGTTTTAAATGTGATTTTCAAAGAAAATGATTTTTAAAATGTTTAAAAAAGTGATTTTCAATATGAAAAGTATATTTTTCTCAAGAATTTTTTTGTTGATATTTTAATTTTATTTCTATTTATCAACATCGACAACCCTTGTTGTTAATTATCCTCTACAGGGGATATTTTTTAATAATTCTATTCTCATTATTTCTCTAGATCGATCAATATTGTTTCAATGAGATTGTTATGAAACCCTTTTTCCCTGAGTTAATCATGTATTAAAGAGATTGTTATAGAACTCATTTATTTTCCACAGGTCAACCATGTTTAAAAGAGATTTAAACAGAACCCATTTTATTTCTATGGTTTAATTATGTTTTGAAAAGAATAAAGGTTTTTTCAATGAGTTATGTTGAAATTAATTCTCTAGGTTCTTTATTCATCATTCAGTTCTTGGACATTTTAAATGATGGTTGCACCCAGATAGCACTAGGTGAGCCTGTTAAATCTTATATGATTTTTTCACTTAGATAGTGGTCCAATTCATTGGGTAATTATTATGTTATCCATATAATTATATTTTAATTCGGTCATATGGTTATTCCAATTTGTAAGGGTTAGGAAATACTTCTATGAGATGATTTTCCAAGATACCAATATGTTTTATCTATATTTTCTATGGGTTTATAATGTTTCGTATGATCAATATTGATATAAAATTGATCATTATTATTGATTTTTGTGACTCTTTATTTTTCCATGTTTTCATATTTTATGATCTAGGTATTTATGGGTATGATTTATTTTATGAATCTCTCATAAACTCTTATAATATTTCCATACACTTATAAACTTCTTATACTCATTGATGACGTTCAATTATTAATTATTTTTCTTAACCTTAATAATAATTTGATATCACCCTTATTATGTTTCATCTTCCCCTTTTTTATAAATAATGAGGTTCAACTAATTATATCTACAAGTAGTTTTATATGGATGATGATGATAACTTAAAGTGAAATAGGAAAATCTATGTTAAGTGGGATAAATAACCATTTAATGATATGGTTATTTATTATGTAGGAATTTATCATAATTATATAAAACTTTAAACCTAAAAAGTCCTTGAGAATATAAGTGATCCATTTTTTCCTATTGATGATGTAAATTTTTGTTCAGAAAAAATTGGGTCACAATTATCGGAATCAAAGAAAAAAATGTAAAGTTTGTGTTTTTAGCACATGATTTAGGGGTGAGTGTTATAGGATGTTATACTAAGTCAAGGTACATACATTTACTAGATATTAAAGAGATTTAGTATGGAATGGTTTAAGAGAGTATTGGTTCTGGTGTCAAATGGTATATATATTTCCAAGAAAATGTGTCATTATACATGATATGAGAAAGAGTGAATGAGAAAGATACCATAAAATTTTGTGATAAGATTAATCATGCATTTCATTTTATATAAAAATATTATCATTTCTTATTTTTTAATTATGGTAGGCAAATATAAATTTGATCCAGGCGAACAACATTGGTTTGTTCTTAAGGATATCCTTAAGTATATATGAAGAACTAAGGATATGTTCCAGGTGTATAGAGGAGAAAATGAGCTAGTCATTAGAAGATATACTATTTATTACTTCTAAATAGAATATAATGATCTGAAGTCACATTTAGGATATTTCTTTAGTCTCAATGGAGGAGTTGTGAGTAGAAATAGTTCACAATAGGTAGTTATCACCAATTATATAGTGGTGTCTAAGAATATAAAGACTATTGATACAGCCGAAGAAGTTGTTTAGATATAAAAAAATTTCTAATAACATTATATGGTACCTATTATTCCATACCATGTCATGATATATTGTGATATTGTAGTGGTGGATCTCTCAAAGGATCCAAGATCACACCAACAGACAAACCACATACTTTGTAAATATCACCTATAGCAGGATTTTTCTCAGAGGGGTGAGGTTGAGGTTACCAGAGTTTCCATGTAAGAAAACTTGGTTAACCCATTGTCTAAAGTCTTATATCAGTAGAATCATGAGTATTATGTGGGATTTAGGGGACTAAAGGTTGTTAATTGTTGGCTCTAGTGCAGGTGGGAGTCTATTGGAGTTGAAGCCCTAAAATCAACTTATATATACTTTATGATTATCTATATTATTCATTTTTAATATTAATAAACTTATGATCATATCACGATTTTTCTTATTCATGAAATAGTATGTGATAGTTTTCTAGAGTTATTGTCACACTAAAAGGTTATACCAATTCCTTGCTATGTTGAGAATCTAGAAGTGCCATGATAGTATTCTTAAATATTTTTTCTATAGCTAGATGATATTATTTGATGGGTCAAAAATGATATAGGATAATAGGGGTAGAGACTCATAGGACTTTGAGGGGATTTCTCATGGTGTACACCATTGATAATTTCTAGTGTATGAGATTGTGAGAACACGACCCACCAGTAAGAAATCCAAATTTATATGTGTAATTGGATGTTCCTATATATGGATGTGTGTATTGATCCTCATAATTTAATATTATCATTAATGGATACTATTAGTCATGTAATTTGATGTATTGATGAAAATCGTGACAACATATGTTCGTGGTAAAGTAGGATACGTTGGGTGTGTCACAAGTGATACTGCATTAATGGATAATACAAGAAAGAATTTTTTCCTTCTACTATTTAATGAAATTTTATATCTCTAGACCATTTATGGGAATGAAACAGCCTAAATAAATCAATGTATATGATGTTTTGGGGGCATGTTCATTTTTGGTATGTCAGAAAAGGATACATTAAACACATAGGATGAAGAAACCAGCATAAAACCTATTTTATTAGAGATATCATGATAAAGGATTTATATTACACATTAGGAATTCGTATGTGGTTATATGTCTTTGTGACATTAACTTCCTTATCTATGGGTGTATTGGCATGTTGCTAGATGCTAACATTGCACTTCGAGTGGCTTCACCTAATGCCACTAAGATAGAGGCTTAGAGAGTCACACAATAAGTGTATATAGAACCTTAGTTAAATAATATTATTATTTATTATTTAACATGTTGAATAACTATTATTCTCATACATGGTTCGCTAATTATTCATGATTATATTGATCTCATATATTCAGTAACTAGTTATTTGAGAGAATATTTATTTAGAATAATATTTAATAAATATTAATTTTCGCTTTAGTGAATAAAATGTTTATTTACTTATCAGATAATAATGAAATGTAATGTCCCGGTGTCAGGTGCCACTCAACGGGTGCCCCGAACCCGGTTCGCCATGTGACCTCAAGAGCATTTCCCCAAACGCCAGAGGCTGCCGACTAGAAGTGAGGTCCCAGGTCTGATAGTGGGGAAACTATGTCATAATTTGTCAAAGTGTAGCGTAGCAGAATTTAAAATAAACATACAACAAACAGCGGAAGCAGTAAACCATACACAACTGAAATAATCAACAGTAGTGGATATAACCAATAGTATATAAATAATGATGCTACATGTCTCAAGTTCTAAGAAAATATCCAGAACATGTTATACATCAATGCAGTACAACCAAAAGAAGAGTACAGCAAAACCATGCAAAACAGCTGGCAGCAGCATCGCAAGCCTAGGCTCGGTCTCATGCCCTTCTACTCCTCAGCGACAGTCAAGTACCTATATAGGGACTCCCTCCACTATCAACACCTGTAGAAATGTAATCTGTTTGGGCCGAAAATCGTGACCCAAATAGGGTGTGAGAAATATATCTCAGTAGGCACCCACCAAAGGCCCATGCCCAACTGCATGTAAGCATGCAACAATAGTGTGCAATAGTAAAATGCAATAAAGTAAGTAGTACTGAAAAGTAACTAACTTAACCAGTTATATTTCCATTTTAATATTCTTTTTAATCATTTAATTTAAGATACCACCACAGTGAATATTCTAAGTAAACATCCAAATGTCCACAGACACGTAAAATCACACCCTTGGGTGAAGAGAAACCAACACGAGAATTTTCCCACAGGAACACGGATATTGCCCACAGGCGTAAATAGTGTCACCCACAGGCACAGAATCATCTGCCCATAGGCACGGAAGAAGTTTCCCACAGGCTAGGTAGTACAATGCCCACAGGCAAATCACAACACTGCCCTCAGGCTAACAGGTAACCGGGCTATGCCAAACATGTAAACAAAAATGCAGTAAACAAGAAATTACTCTCGAGGCAATTCTAAAAATACTATTTTAAGGGCATACCCTCGGGTATTCTGGCCAAATGGATAAACAGTGGTACACACCCTCGGGGTGGTTCCGAATCCAAGCAGCGATCCCAACCAGAATTTTAATATCACAATTACATACTTAATCAATTCTATGTGTTAAATAGAGCAACGACCTCAGCCACACGACACCCCAACGTGGGTTCGTGGCACAAAAAAGCACAAAACACACGACAGTTGGAAAAACAAACACCAAGACACCTACCTTATACACCAACGAGCAGTATACCCAAACGTCGACTCCAGAAATGCCCAATAACGGCGTAGATCTGATGAAGAAAAAAACTCTCTTAACCTCAAATAACTCCAGTTAGGAGAAAAATTAGTAAGCAACACGCTATGAGAAGAGAGGGCTTACCCACGTGGTTCCAACGAGATCGTTCGAGGAGGAATCGGATTCCAGACGCTCAATTGGTGGATCTCCAAAGGTCTGGTCGTCCACTCCTGGTCCTTCCTCTGATTCTAAGACTTCCCTATGAACAGGGGAGGCTACTGCCCGATTTAAGAAAAAAAATAAAGTACACGGCATGTACTTCCAAGTACACAGCGTGTACTCCCTTTATTTAACTGTTCCTCTAGCGGCACCGCCATACTGTTCACCCATCGACATGAGTACACGACATGTACTTCCAAGTACATGGCGTGTACTATCACCCAGCTGGCGGCTGCTCCACTGCCTTACTGTTTTGTCATGCCGACTGAATACCTGGCGTGTAAATTACCACTACACGGCGTGTAGTCGGTTCCTACACCCTTTGTCGCCGACATGGCTAAACGCCCCGTGTACTCATCCCCACAAGGCCAAAAGTACACGGCGTGTGGAAAAAAGTACACGGCGTGTTGATCCAAAATGTAGGATTTTTCCCCATTTTCCATATTTTCTTAAAAACACTTAAGGAAAAGAGAAAAGAAGAAGCCCGTACCTCAAATATATGAACTTGGTTCTTACAAACTTCCCCCCTTATAACAATTTGTCCCTGAATTTCCCTTCCAAGGGTGGAGAAGATATAGCCGTGAATAACTCCGACCACTGAGCACGTGTGTTGGCCTCCCGCTCCTAGGTCTCGTCCTGCACTCGGCCATGCTGCCATAGCACCCGTACGAGAGGAACTGACCAGCCCCGAAGAACCTTTGTTCTCCTGTCAACGATACGGATCGAATTCTCCTCAAAGGACACTTCTGCCTCCAACTCAACCTCCTCAGGATGAAAGATGTGAGATGGGTCTGAATGATAGTGATGCAACTAAGATACGTGGAAGACGTACCGCTGCGGTAACCGCAACCTATAAGCAACCAGCCTGACTCTCTCCAGAATCTCAAATGGCCCCATATACCGCGGTAAAAGTTTACCCTGTCTCCTGATCCACTTGTGTCCCAGCCTCGGTGAAACACATATAAAAACCTGATTCCCGACCACGAACTCCAATGGTCGTTTGCGGCGATCAGCATAAGATTTCTGTTGATACTGTGCGGTCGCCATCCGCTTCTGAATTAACTGGACCTACTCAGATGTCTCCTACACGAGCTGTGGCCCCAGTAAAGCTGCCTCACCTGCCTCTAACTAGCACAAGGTTGATCGGAATGGCCTACCATATAAATCCTCGTATGGTGCCATCTTAATAGTCACCTGGAAACTATTGTTATAGGAAAACTAGACTAAGGGTGTATGCTTCTCCCAAGAGCCCCCAAAGTCTAGGACGTATGCACGCAGCATGTCCTCTAACACCTGTATCGTACACTCTGACTGTTCATTGGTCTGAGGGTGGTAAACTGTGCTCAGAAGCACCTGTGTACCCAGTGCCCTATGAAAACTCTGCTAGAAACGAGAATTAAAGAGGGTGTCTCTATCTGAAACGATAGAACGAGGGACCCCATGAAGACGTACTATCTCTTGTACATACAACCTTCTGGGCTTGTCAACACCGAAGGTCTCCTTGATCGGCAAGAAGTGAGCTACCTTTGTAAGTCTGTCCACAAAAACCCACACGGCGTCATTTCCATGAGGTGACCTCGGCAATCCAGTCACGAAATCCATCGCGACATCATCCCACTTCCACTCTAGAATGGGTAACTGTTGCAATAGCCCGGATGGTCTCTGATGCTCTACCTTCACCTACTGACAGGTGGAACACCTCGTAACAAAACTAGTTATCTCTCTCTTCACACCCAGCCACCAGTACTGACATCTCATGTCTCGGTACATCTTGGTAACCCCGGGATGAACTGCCCAAGCTGAAACATGGAACTCTCACATCAGATCCTCGTGTATATCCCCTGGAACCCATACTCGTCCATGTAAACGCAACACCTCATCATCGTCTATCGTCCACCCAGGATAAGGGTCCCCACTTGCCACCGACTCTCGCAGAACTAGGCCTTCTGAATCTGATAGTTGTCTCATCATCACTCTATCCAGAAGTGTAGAAGTCACAGTTAAAGATGAAAGATAAGACAGCCCCTGACTGTAGTGCACCTCCAGATGCATCTCAGAGAACAAGGCCATGAGATTCCACTCACCACTGGCCTCCTGCACTGCCTGTATCTGAGTCTTCCTACTCAGTGCATCAGCTACTGCATTACCCTTACCAGGAGTATAGGCAAGCTCAAAATCAAAGGACTGTAGGTACTCGACCCACCTCCTCTGCCTCATATTCAGGTCACGCTGAGTAAAGATATACTTGAGGCTTTTTTGGTCAGTGAAAACCACAAAACATTCTCCCAATAGATAATGTCTCCAACAGCGCACCGCATGCACAACTACAGCCAACTCGAGATCTTACATAGAGTAATTCCTCTCATGTGGCCTCAACTGCCGAGACCCATACGCAACAACTCAGTCGCCCTACATCAACACTGCTCCTATCCCAATACCTGATGCATCACAATAAACTGTATAGCTCTTCCCCTGATCTGGGAGTATCAGGATCGGTGCTGATGTCAACCTTCCTTTCAGGTCCTGAAAGGTTGTCTCGCAAGCTTCCGACCAAAAGAACTTCACACCCTTCTTAGTCAGACCTATCAACGGTGCTTCTAAGTGGGAGAAGTCCTATATGAAGCGTCTGTAGTAACCATCCAGCCATAAGAAACTTCGTATCTCAAACACGTTCTTAGGCTACTCCTAGGAAACTACTGCTCTCACCTTCTCTGGGTCTACTGAAACTCCTACCTCAGAGATTATATGTCCCAGGAAGTGAATCTGGTCCATCCAAAAGTGGCACTTTGAGAGCTCAGCATATAGCCGATGCTCCCTCAGTGTACTCAATACGATCTCAAGGTTAGTTCCATGGTCGTGTTGAGTGTGAGTGTACACCAAGATGTCGTCCATGAATACTACCACAAAAGAATCAAGATAGGGATGGAACACACGATTAATAAGAGCCATGAAAACTATTGGCGTGTTCGTGAGTCCAACCGGCATAACCGTATACTCATATAGACCATACCTACTCCTAAAATCCGTGAGAGGTATATCAGATGGTCTAACGCGCAACTGATGATATCCTGACCTCAGGTCAATCTTCGAGAACACTCGTGCTCCACAAAGCTGATAAAAAAGATCATCAGTCCTTGGTAAAGGATATCGGTTATTAACCATCAACTGGTTCAGCTTCTGATAATCCACACAGAGTCTGAGGGTACCATCCGTCTTCTTCACAAAAAGGACCAGAGAAACCCAAGGTGAAGTACTGGGTCGGATAAAGCAATTTTCTTGTAACTCCTCTAACTGCCTCTTGAGCTCCTGCAACTCAGGTGTGGACATCCTATAAGGAGGAATGGACATCGGTGATGCCCATGGAACAAGCTCGATTGAGAAATCCACCTCGCACTCCGGAGGTAGACTCGAAAAGTCGCCCGGGAATACATCCCTGAAATGATCAACAACTGGAGGTAAATCTGTCTGGAAAGTCCCCTAATCATCCAGATATAAGCTCTCAATCTGGGTTGTGACTCCACCTCGCCCACGATTCTCTTGTCCAGCTCGACTTGCCTAAACATTCCATTCACCCTTGTATAGAAACTCTCCGCCCTATAGTGACGTGAAACTCACCCAGCGACGATATCAGTCTACAAAGGCTCGATAGGGAACCAACCATCCCATCCCGAGAATGACGTCATAAGCTGTCATCTCTAAGACATAGAGGTCCCAAAGAAAGTGACACCCACCAACCTCAAGGGGTCACTCCTTTCACTAACTCACACTAGCCGTTCTAGTCCCCAACGGAGTGTCTAGCGTCATGAAATCGGAAGAAGTAGAAACACAGAGCCCAAGGCTCTCCACAACGGGCACAAATATAAAACTATGCGTAGAACTCGTATCAAAAAGTACTGAAGATAAGACAGAAGCTACTAAAATAGTACCTCTGACTGTAGAAGGTCCGGGATCCAGCTCCTGTTGGGTCTGTTGCACTGCATAAGCCTGCCCAGTGTCGCGGCCCTACAACACAGCCTGACTACCCTGAGCTGTCCCGCCCTGCTACCTCTAAGATCCTAGTGTCTGGATACCACAGCCACGACCACCATCACTGCCTGTATGCCCTAACGTATTCCAGTTCCCGGACTGGTAAGAAGCCACCGGTCTTACTCCCGCACGCAGAGTCTGCACAGAGCCCCTCTCACTAGCCACTGGTGGAAACGCCCTACAAAAGCGTTGCAGATGACCCATCCTACCACAATCTCGGCACTCCCCTGGGTCTCGTGGACACTATGGCCTCTTGTGCCCCTCTCTACCACACTGGTAGCACATAACCTAGCCACCTAAAGCATTCTTCTGACTGGTACTGCCGCCCTGAGAGAATTCCATCTGTCTCTTCCTCTTGCTCACAGAAATAGTACCAGTAACTGGTGTTGAACCGCCCTGGCCCACACCACTAGATTCTCGAAGGTTCCTCTCTGTGACCAGCGCCTGGTTCACAATAGCATGTACAGTAGGCAACCTGAAAACATTCACCAGTGCTCGGATGTCATACTAAAGACCATCCTCAAAACGTCTAGCTCTAAATGTCTCATCACCCACTAGCACGGGTGTGAAGCACTAAAACTTGGTGAAATGAGCAAAATAGTCCATCACTGACATAGCGCCCTGCTGCAGATTCATGAACTATTGAGCTCTATCAGCTCTCAGCGTCTACAGGAAGAAAAAGTCATAGAATACTACCTAAAAATATTCCCACGCCATGTCTCTGTGATGCTCTGACTAGGTGGTAACATACCACCACCTCTTGGTGGAATCATGCAGCATATATGTCGCGAGCTTGACCCTCCGCCTGGGAGGTGTCTCTAGATGCTCGAAAATAGTCTGCATCGATCCCATCCAAGACTCTACAGCATGTGGTCCGCCATCCCTTGAAAACGTAGGTGGATGCTGCTGCTAGAAGATATGTGTCAGCTCGGCCATCAATGTGGCAACCTGCGGTGCTCCCTGAAAGGTCTGCATGAACCACATAAAGCCCGCACGGAACTGCGCCTCCGCGCCTGTGTCTGGTATAGTAGCTGGTGTCGTATCTGGCTGTGCTGGAGGATCAATTGGTATCCCATGGCCCACTATCTCCGGAGTATAGTCGTCACCACTCTCCTGGCGAACAACGCGTGGACTTCTAGGCAGCATGACACAACAAGTTCAAAATCACGCCTTAGATCCAGATTTATCGAAACTGAAAGCGAAGGATCCACAAAGGGAACAAGAGGAAGAAGACATTTTAATATTTGAAAAACAATACTTCACGGAGTGTATACTGACTACATGGCGTGTACTTGACTTCCCTTCCCCTGCCCGGGTCCTTCGACACGGCTAAGCCACACGACTTCCATAAAGAAAACTACACGGCGTGTATAATATCTACACGGCGTGTATGGTGTTATTTTCTAACTGCCCGTGTCGTATGTGACATGGATGACTACTCGGCTTGAAACTACACAGCGTGTTACACCCGCACACGGCATGTACACAACCCCATTTTCCCTTCCACGTGGCTAAGTCCACACGTTCTGTCCTCGGACAAGACTACACAGCATGTCCCAAAGGTACACGGAGTGTTCTAGGAATGGTGACACTGGCTCGTGTTGTTAGTTACACGGCCGAGTCCCCGGGTCACACTACACGGCGTGTTCATCATTGAAACGGCGTGTTCTGTAAAGGATTTCACCGCCCCGTGTTGTTAGTTACACGGCCGAACTCCGGGTCAACACTACACGACGTGTACATCGTGTACACGGCGTGTTTTACCCAAGACTTCCCTAACCCGTGTCACCGCCCACACATTTTGTGACACGGAAAGAGACTGTATGGCGTATACTCAGAGTACACGGTGTGTACTTAAAAAGTTCATTTTTTTCTTCCTAAACAGAAGGCCATACATGGCGTGTTTAAAGATACTACACGGCGTGTATACTGGGTTTCCGGACAGTATGCCTCAGAAAATTCCCCGAAACCCAGAAAATACAGAAAAACAACACCTAAGTGTCAAATTCTGACCCGTGAGGGCCCATACTCCCCACGAATCAAAGTTTTACATCTTCTCTGTGTTGTTACTAATAAATAGTCAATAACCCACCAAATTCCGGTCAATGGGGGCCCATACTCCACAAAGACCAAAGTTCGTCGTTCATTCTATAAACAGGCTCAAATAAAATTACCTTATCATGCAGCATGTATTTATCAAGCAGCTATCACAACAGCATGCTTATCTAGCATAGAAACTATCACAACAACATGCAATTTCTAATGCAGCTACTTGGCATGGAACTATGCATGGCATGTGATTTATAGCATGTTCTAGTATGATGCATGAGATGGCATACCCTCATATCATCGGGTTGCAAACTAAATAGAATCCATAGATAAAATGGAAACAGCACAATCCAAGTGAATCACCCTACGGTGAAATCATATCAACTATAAATTTTGCAAAATCAAAAGAATTGAAAAAATACGAGGTACACTAGATTTTCCCTGTACATGGGTTAACTACGCCCGGGCACAGCTTATTACCAACTATTGTTCGTCCTATCCCTGACTACGGCTCCAAATAGTAATTCAAAAGAAAAGAACGCCTCTGATACCACTTTGTAACATCCTGGTGTCGGGTGCCACTCAACGAGTGCCCCGAACCCGGTTCGCCACGTGACCTCAAGTGCATTTCCCCAAACATCGGAGGCTTCCGACTTGCAGCGAGGGCTCAAGTATGATAGTGGGGAAATTATGCCTTCATTTTTCAAAGTGTAGCGCAGTGAAATTTAAAATAAACATACAACAAACAGTGTAAGCAGTAATCCATACACAACTGAAATAATCAACAACAGTGGATATAACCAACAATATATAAATAATGATGCTACATGTATCAAGTTCTAAGAAAATATCCAGAACATGTTATACATCAATACAGTACAACCAAAAGCAGAGTACAGCAAAAAAAAAGCAAAACAGCTAGCAGCAGCATCGCGAGCCTAGGCTCAGTCCCATGCCCTCGTAATCCCCAGCAACAGTCAAGTACCTGTATAGGGACTCTTTCCCCTATCCATTCCTGTAGAAATGTAATCTGTTTGGGACGAAAATCGTGACCCAAACAGGGTGTGAGAAATATATCTCAGTAGGCACCCACCAAAGGCCCGTGCCCAACTGCGTGTAAGCATGCAACAATAGTGTGCAATAGTAAAATGCAATAAAGTAAGCAGTACTGAAAAGTAACTAACTTAACTAGTTATATTTCCATTTTAATATTATTTTTAATCATTTAATTTAAGATACCACCACAGTGAATATTCTAAGTAAACAACCAAATGTCCACAGACACGTAAACTCTCACCCATGGGTGAAGAAAAACCAACACAGGAATTTTCCCACAGGCACATGGATATTGCCCACAGGCGTAAATAGTGTCTCCCACAGGCACAGAATCATCTGCCCACAAGCACGGAAGAAGTTGCCCACAGGCTAGGTAGTACAACGCCCACAGGCTAATCACAACACTGCCCTCAGGCTAATAGGTAACCGGGCCATGCCCAACATGTATACAAAAATGTAGTAAAAAAGCAATTCCTCTCGAGGCAATTCTACAATTACTACTTTAAGGTCATACCCTCGGGTATCCTGGCCAAATGGCTAACCAGTGGAACACACCCCCAGGGTGGTTCCGGATCCGAGCAGCGATCCCAACCAGTATTTTAATATCACAATTACATACTTAATCAATTCTAGGTGTTAAATAGAGCAACGGCCTCAGCCACATGACACCCCAACGTGGGTTCATGGCACAAAAACGCACAAAACACACGACAGCTGGAAAAACAAACACCAATCCACCTACCTTAAACGGAAACAAGCGGTATACCTGAATGTCAACTCCAGAAACGCCCAAGATCGGCGTAGATATGGCGAAGAATAAAACTCGCTTAACCTAAAATAACTCCTGTTAGGAGAAGATTTGGTAAGCAACACGCTAGGAGAATAGAGGGCTTACCCGCGCGGTTCCAACGAGATTGTCCGAGGCGGAATCAGATTCCAGACACTCAATTGGTGGATCTCCAAAGTTCCGGCCGTCCACTCCCACTCCTTCCACTAGTTCTAAGCCTTCCCTATGAACAGGGGAGGCTACAGCTCGATTTAAGAAAAAAAACAAATTACACGGCGTGTACTTCCTAGTACACGGCGTGTACTCCCTTCATTTAATTGTTCTTCTAGAGGCACCGCCATACTTTTCACCCATCAACATGAGTACACGGCATGTACTTCCAAGTACATGGCGTGTACTATCACCCAGCTGGTGGCTGCTCCACCACCTTACTATTTTGGCATGCCGACTGACTACACGGCGTGTAAAGTACCACTACACGGCGTGTAGTCGGTTCCTACACCCTTTGTCGCCGACATGGCTACACGCCCTATGTACTCATCCCCACACGGCCAAAATTACACAGCGTGCGGAAAAAGTACACGGTGTTTAGTTCCAAAATTTAGGATTTTCCCCCATTTTCTATATTTTCTTAAAAACACTTAAGGAAAAGAGAAAAGAATAAGCTCGTACCTCAAAGATATGAACCGGGTTCTTACATGAAATTATATTTATTTATTAAATAAATAGTCATTATTCAAATTTAGATAAAAAATATTATGGAGTAATGAAAGAATGAGTTTAAAGGTCTGTTGTAAGTATTATATATTAAATGTTATTTTAATAAATTTCAAAAAAAATCAAGAAATAATGTTGAATTAATTCGTTGGTTTTGAAAATGTTAAGAAATAATAATATTATTATTATTATTACAGACAAGGGGTTATGTGGGGATCATTAAAATAATAATTTTTCATGTGAAATTATTATTTTTTAGCCTTAGAACTATTTAAACACAATTATATTATTTAAAACCCTAACACTAGCCATTTTTTGGTTGTGCATAATGAAATCCAAAGAATAGTATCAATCACTAGAGATATCCTCTATAATAAACCTATCAATAATTAAGAGTGATCCCCCACCACCAACCCTCTCAATTATATAAAGATCAATGATAATCCTTCTTGGAAGTGATTCTCATAGTGAGAAAAGATAAATGATATAAGCATTAGGATCTTCTGTGCTAACACTCATAGATTCCTACGACAATGTTCATAGGTTAATAGTGCATGTGTGGATCATGGATAGAGGTAATATACACATGATTTATATAATGCAATGAAATTATGACATATATATATTTTCAGGTTCATCAACAACAAAATTATTCATTGTAAGTTAATTATTTGACTGCTTAAATTAATTATAAATTATTATGTGATAATCTTACATTTGGTTTCATTATTCCCATGTCAATTAATAATTTATTAAACTATGTTGGTCATGAAATTATTAATTGATGTGAATATAATATTAATCATCAATTATGAAAAAAATCTGATTTGGGAATGCCCCCATCAGTGCTTTTTCTATGCCTAGAACCTTCACATGGTGTGGTGTAAGTCCTTTCAGCATTTTCGCATCCCCCATGATCCGTACTAATTCACCATGATGTAGTTTCCTCCTACTTATACCAAGAATCTTCTTGATCACTATATTCTATAAAAATTAGACATATGAACGTATATTTTATTTTGTAAATACCCTCAAAACAATTTTCCTCAAACACAACCTAATAACCCATTCATAGGGGTATTTTTTCTAATAATATCCTGCTTTTGTTTTGTTGAAAATTCTAATAAAAATTAAAAACTTCTTTAAATTTAAAACTTTAGATCAATATGGTTCTTCAATTTGACCTCCTCTCCTTCAAGTTGTAACACATGAGCTTCAATTATAGTAAGCTTTTCTTTTTAAAGAAACAACATCACAATACACATTGTTTTATTCAAGAATGTGATTTCAAACTAAATTAAAAAAAATTAAATTTATTTTTATTAATTTTATTCCATTTTTGAAATCATAATATCAAAAATAACTTGGGGAGTAATTTTGGTATTTTTTAAAATGAATTATTTTTTAGTGAATAGTGAATAATGGAAATTTCTCAAATATTATCATCTATTTTCATTAAATCAAGTAATTTTATTGTAAAATTATATTTTTTATTTTTTATTAAAGTAAAATATGATATATTTTCTTTTTAGTAATCTAATTTGAATAAATAATTTTCATGATTGTGATATTGGTTAGTTTTTATACTTAAAACCACATTTTTCTAAAAATTGTTTTTTATTAGGTTTTACAAATTTATATTAAAATTAATTTTCTCCACTAATATAAATAAAATCGTGAAAAATAGATACAATATTTACAATCATGATGTCAAAATTTGGAAAATTGGTACCTTTTATTTTTTATTATATTGAATAGTAATCATGGTAAAATTTATATCCTCGGTAAATGTTAAATCACGCAATTAAGGTTAAAAAATGTGATAAGGAATTAAAAATCAATCCACCACTTGACTTTATTTCATTGGTTGAGTGTAATTCTACAATAGGCATTAACAATTCTAATATATGTCATTTTGGTTCCATTTGACCATGGAAATGACATTTATATTATTGTTAGTAAACAAAAGTCCAAAATAACACATTCTTACTTTTAATTTCATTTATAAGTTTTTATAAGGATAATAATATGTTATGGACAAATAAAAAAATTTATTTTAAAAATAATTTATTTATTTTTATCATGTTAATTTATTTTTAATTTTTAGTGATTGAATAATTATCTTAAATACTTATGCAATGCCGATACAATATTTATTCAATTATAGAAAAATAAAATAAATGATTTTAAAAATATGAAAAGTAATAAAATATAGATGAATTATTGTGTCCCATGAATTTTATAGATAAATATAATATATTTGTGATGTTTTAAAGGTTTGTATTTAAATTTATTTTCTATCATGTTATTTTCAATGTGAAATTAAATGAATTGTTCCAAAATTTAGATTAATGATATTTTATAGTAAATAATATTTTATTAAATGATTTCAAATTCAGAAAAATATTATATTTATCAAATTGAATAGTATATTATTGAAAATATCATTCATAATACATTTATGTTTCTATTTTAATTTTATGGTATCATTATTGACCCTTAAAGTCTAGAAAACCTTTATATTCATATAATTGTCAAATGGGTTTATGGGGGTCCAAACTAAGAGATGCGGGTGAAAAAATAACCAAAAATATTTCCAATTTTATTTTATGAGGATATTTAAACTAAAAATCATATTATATTAAAATTATATCAATTTGGATCCATTTTTCAAGGAAAATTAATTTATATAAATTTAATACGTTAAGTAATTCTAAGAGTGTCCCTCCCCTCAATTATAAAAGTACGCCTCTTCTCTCTTTTCTTTACACAAAATTGAGCAACCTATATCAACCAAACCCTATAAATTTTAATTATAAAAATAATTATACAAGTTATAGAGGTTTTTTTATTTCTAAAGTACCAACTCTAGGTCCCGTAAGAGAATATCTAAAGGAAGTCCACCAAAGAAGTAGTAATCATCTTTACCAACCCTTTTAAATTTATTTCTTCTTTTACTTCCTCTAAATCTATTGTACCCATTATAAAATAATAAATAAAGTATAATAAATATATTTTTATGTTATTATTATTATGATAAAATATTTTTATACATCTTTTCAATCATATAGAAAGTTAAAACATTGCTCGTGTGTATGTACGACTTACCGTCTCCACATAGCGATGTAATTATTTTTTCATCACCATTTTGTTTGGATGGTTATAAAGATATAAATACTAAATATATATGATATTTATGATATAATTATTATTATATAATTATAATATATTATAAAACTTCTTACCTTCTAATTCTTTGGAAAATGATAGAGTCGCTCATGTGTACGTGTGGACTACCACCTCTACGAAGCGATGTGATCCATTTTTCATTTCTGCTTTACATGGATGGTAATAAGTATATATTTAATGAATATAAATTATATATATAACAAAAAAATATTATTTAAAGTTTAATATTGTTTAATTTTAGTTCTTTCCAACTGTCAAAAAGTTAATACAATGTTCATGCATACGTACGACCGATTATCCCCATGAATGGTGTATTTTATTTTTCTACCTCTGCCTTTTATAAATGAATATATATATATATATATAGTGAATATATATGATATTTATATCATGATAAATATTATTTATATGATGGAACCATAAATAAAGTACAAGTACAAGAACTTCTATGATAAAACATACATGAAAAAATAAAGCAGTTAACACCCAAAATAATGATAATAATAAAATATTTTTAATAAAAAAGTGATAAGATGTTATAATATGATCATATATGATATTATAAATATGAATATAGTTAATTTATAAATTAATAACATTTTTAAAACCATAATAAAGTATGTTAAAGAACATTCAAATAAGAGGAAGTGTGAGGTAAGGGATTTCATCTCAATTTCCACTTCATTGAAACATACTTGGCAATATGCACTAATTTTTGTTATGTGGTGTATATACTACCCATTTGATGTATTTAAAATGAATATATATTTATTCATGATGATTAAATTTTCAATTAAATATACTCCTTAAAGGGGTTAAATTTAAATGATACCAAATAATTAATAATTTATTTTACAATCTCATATTCTTTTGGGATTGCTTATATTTTCATTGAAAGAATCTTATAATCATTCCATTTAAAACTCCATATATTTTATTATTGTCTATATATTTAAGGATTTTCAAATTTTTCTTCTAAATTTTATTATCTTTGTATCTTAAATCGTGAAAAGTAATACTTAATGGGAAAATATATCTTATTTCACATTTTGATTGGGTATATTTTTCTTCTATACCCATATTTTTCAAAATTGTTTTACAAAAGTCCTTTTTATTTACTCAAATTATTTATAAAGGATATTTAATGTTGTATTTTAATTTTTAAAGGGTTTTGAATAAATATTTATAATTTTTTATGAAAGTTAATTTTTTTATTTATTTATAAAAAGTTAAAAGGAATGTTTCTTTTTAACGTATATGACATTAATATAGTTCCCCCCAACTATAATTTTTTTACACTATTTAGATTCTTATATATGATTCCAATGGTTTTAGAAAGAAAACTATTATGTGTAAATTTATTTTAAATATTTCACTTTCATTTTCTTTTATTCTTTAAAATACATGATTTTATTACAAAAACTTCTTTTCTAATGAATTTAGGGTCATCTCTCATATCTTGATTAATTTTTTGGTCATTAAATTCTGAATCAAATAATCACCTTCTTATGATCATTGGAATTTTCATTTCTATAAAATATGCATATTTTTTTTATCATGGATATGATTATTTCCTAAATCGCACACCATTTTTACATATGGAATTTTACTTTGAAAAATATTTTACTAATTAGTGAAATATTGATATTTCATATTATTTACTCAATATAGATATTTATTGATATGGAATCTTATTCATGAATTATATTTTATCATTAAATATATGACTAATGCATTAGACATACAATGATGTTTGGGGCTTGGAATTATATATCTCATTGATGAATCGATAGGTCTCATGAGACAATCATGTTGGGTAACCTTATTAAATGTGTTTTTGGTGTATGTATACCCATAGTTTAAACTATCTAGGAAAATAGCCTTTGTGGTAAAGATATCATGATGTATGAGATAATGATGTAATATATTTTTCATTTCCATCATAAAGAATTCAGTTATTACTATCAATCATATTATTTCATTTGATATTATCCATCGATGCAATTTGTGATCAATTTATTGATTAAATAATAGGTGTTTTAAATTATTTAATTCTCTAAATTGATTATGTCTTATTTACTTGTAATATATTATATTGTACTTAACCCTTATTGATAATTTATGATTACCCTTATTTTTTTCCTTTCCCTAGGATATGAAGAAGAAATATTTGAATGATTTTAAAGGATTCCTAGAATTTTCTATTGTTATGTTTTATATATTATTTCAAATGTAAAAAATGGGAATCAGGTGTGTATCTGGTTCTTCAAGACTACTAAACTAATATGTACTTTGGGATTAAATACCTTTTATATTATCTAAATGTAAAAAAGTTTATACTAGCTCTAGGTTATTGGATTTGGGGGTTTTATAGTGGGTATCAAAGTAAGTTTAGTAGAAAGCATGAGAACTATATTTTAAATGAACATAGCTAACATGAGAATTATGATAATTTCTTATAGTATTTGGGAACTTTTATCATTATAGGGATTTTAATTTTATTCCTTAATATTCATTATGATTTATATCTAACTCATTGTGTACCATTATTTAGTAATGCAACCTGATGGAATAAAGGGAATAAAAACTCATGGTTAATGTAGGGATTTTCAAGCTGATCAAGCCAATACAATTGGTGTTGGAGTAGAATAGATCATATACATGTTAGGGAATTTTACTTAGGTTATGACTAATAACCTTGCACATGTGGAGAAACATTATGTTCCATAATATGATACACCTATATTGGATCCTTTCATGTGACAAAATCCTCTATATTTTAGTGTAAATAATAATCTAGTGGTAGCTGAGTAATGGATTAAGTCACTTGAAAAGATATTTATATCCTTGGGATGAAATGAAAAGGTACTATAAATTTATTCCCTTATAGGTGATGATGATCAATGGTCGTCATTAATCTAGGATACTAGGGATGAATAATAAATAAAACCTATATAATTGAGAGATTTTAAATTATCATTGTTTAAAAAATATTTCCCTCTTGAGAAATGACCTGAAATTTAGAGAAATCTCTACATCTTAAAGAAAAAGGAAGAATAAAGTATTGTAGAGTATGAGGATACCTTTAAATGACTATTCGGGTATACTAAAGATTAAATACATAATCTAAAGATCAATATTGGTCATTTTTTAATTACGTAAGACAACCCTCTGAAGGGAACTAGTTTCGCAAAAAATTTCACCATATGATGAAATAGTATTATATTCCATAAAAATAAGAATTAATTTTATAGATCCTATATCTTAAATGGAAACAATAAGAATAAGTGGTTAATTTATAAATAATAAAATGGTAAAGAGTCAAAGAAGAATAAGGGAATTAAGAAAATCTCATCATATAAATTTTTTTAAAAGAATAATCTTGGAAAATACTTTAAGGGAATAGGGTTTTATTATAAGTGTGAAGATAAGGGTCACATGTGTAATTAATGCAAGAGGAATAAAGAAGTTAATATTTTTTAGTGCTTCAATTGTAGGGTAATGAGGCATTATTCACACCAATGTACCAACCGTTAAGAGAACCTATTATAGAAGAGGCTAAGGGGAGAAGTCCAAGATTATGAGATCATTATAACTGAGGTTAAAGTACCTAAAGATATTTTGGTAAGTATATTAATCATAGCCTAAAATTTATCTAATTACTTATTTTATTTGGGATCTTTTCACTTGTTTAAATCTTTCATATTTTCTAAGAAAAAGTTTATTTTTCCCTAGCACATTAAGAAGGGAGTTATCAGTCAAAAATCATAGTGGAAATCTTATCGTAATAAGGATGTGTTATTTAGCTCCCATTATGACACAAAATTGTTCCATATTTTTATACTTGATTATTATAGATATGGTTTATTATGATATAATCCTTGTTCTGGATTAGAATTAAAAATATAATGCAGAAATTTATTTCCAAGAGAAGTAAATTATGAATTGTGAGGATGTAGAATTTCTTGTATTTTGAGGGGAGACTTAATCATCTTATTTGTGACTAGATCTACCTCCAGTAGATCTTATAAATGAGATTATTTGGAAATAAAAGAAGATATAATCTAAAGATGGAAAGATTAATCTTCAAATTGAGGATGTATCTATTTTAGAGGAATACATTGATGTATTTCCTTCTATGGAATTACCTTGAAATCCACCAGAATGTCAAGTTGAGTTTTCAATTATATTAATCCATAACACAAGACTGATATCAAAGACTCCCTATAGAATATCCACTGTGGAATTAGTGGAGTTGAAGAAACAACTACAAGAGTTATATGATAAGGGGTTTATATTCCCTAGTGTTTCACATTGGGGATACCCTATTCTTTTCATTAAAAAGAAATATAGATCTATGAGTATATTCATTTATTATAGGGAGATAAATGTTATTACTATAAGGAATAAGTTTCCACTATATCACATTGATGACTTATTTGATCAAATTTATGGAGCCCGGTATTTTTCAAATATTTGAATTCATTTCGGGTATCATTAATTGTGAGTAAAGAAGGAAGATATTTCAAAGACAACATTTCATATGAGGTATGTACATTATGAGTTTAAATTAATTCTATTTTGATTGACTAATGAACCCTATGTTTTAATGGATCTAATTAACAGAGTATTTAAGGAATATATTGATAATTTTATTGTGGCATTTATTGATGATATCTTGTTGTAATCCAAAACCTATGATGACTATGAGAATCACTCGAAGATCATTATTAAGAGTCTTATAGAAAATGAGTTATATGGTATATTTAGCAAGTGTGCATTTTTTTCTTCAAAAATTTCCTTTTCATGACCATATTGTCTCGAAGAATGGAGTATCATTTTATCATGCAAATAAAAAGGTAGTCAAATAATGGACTACACCAATGAAAATAATTTAGGTACATAGTTTCATTGGTTTAATAGGTTACTATCATTAATTTATTCAAAATTTATTCCAATTGGCTAACCCAATAACCAAGATTATATGTAAAGGGGTAAAGTTCACATATACAAATTAATGTGAACAATGTTTTGAAGAATTAAGGAAGATATTGGTGAATTATCCAATTTTGTCTCTACCATTAAGAAATAATTGAATTGTGATATATAGTGATGAATCAAAGTATGGAAATGGTTGTGTCTTTATGTAGAATGATAAATTTATTTTCTATGAATCAAGATAGTGAAAAATTCATGAATATAACTATCCAACTCATGATCTTGACTTGGAAGCCATAATATTTGCTATGAATATATAGAGAAATTATCTCTATAGTGAAAGATATGAGATATATTCAAACAATGAGAGCCTAAAATATATTTATACATATTAATAGATCAATATGAGGCAAATGTGGTGGCTCGATAAAATTAAGGATTATGATTTCTCAATACACTACCACCCAGGGAAGGAAACAAAGTTAGCAGATGCATTGAGCACATAGATTCCAGAACAAAATGTTGACTGATAGGGATACTGTATTCATGGATTTAGTAAAATGGATATGGGAATTATTAAGGGGAATAATTACTCCATTTTCAAATGATTTAAAAAATATCTTTATTAGAAAATATAAAAATTTCCCAACCCAATGATGAAAATTTTCAATATAAAATGAAATTCTTGAACGATGGGATGTTGGAAGACTTCAAATATGAGGATGGAATTGTAAAATTTAGAAATATTATTTTTTTCATCTATACCAGAGATGAAGTGGGAATTTGTTGATTATATATCAAAATGTTTCATTTTTTAATATGTGAAGACTGAGATACAACATCCTAGAGGATTTATGTAGCCTCAAATTTTCCCTATGTGTAAATGGGGTGACATTTCTATGGATTTTTTCACTCACTTAACAAAGAATCCTAGAAATAATTGATTGTCTCACCAAATATGAACATTTTATCACTATAAGAGAATATTTACCCCTTGGTCACCTTGAAAAAATATATATTAATGATGTTGTATGAATTCATGGTTCATATATCTCAATTCTGTTTGATCATGACCCATGATTTACATTGAAATTTTGGAAAATTCTTCATAAGGCTCTAGATATTGAGCATAATTTGAGCATTTTCAACCACCCTCAAATCGATGGATAGTATGAAAGAACAATTAAAACTTTAGAAGATATATTTAGGTCATTATCACTTAACATTCAAGGTATATGAGATTAGTTTTTACCTTTGGTAGAGTTTTCCTATAACAATATCTTCCATTCAAGTATTCAAATGGTTTCATATAAAGCATTATATGGTAAGATATATCGTACTCCAACTTTTTGGGATTAATTTTATGAAAAAAAATATTTTGTATAGTGGCCCAAGATTTTTACACATAATATTACATGATTTTTTACATAAACATCCATTAATTACAACCCAAATATCATGAGGCACAGTGTATATGGAATACCCATTACATAAAACATCAAAAGAAATTAAAACATAACATATTTATTTTTATTATCCTAAGTGATCTCCTAAAACTATATTCGGTAACCTGCATAATACATAAAAGAAAGGGGTGATCTAAAAAACATGGTTAGTGAATAAATATGATAAGGAAACATAACATGTGATTTAATGTTATAATATGATATCATAAAATATAATACTCTTGAGTAATCACATGGAAGAAAACCATAAGGAACATGGTATAATAATACCATAGCCACATAGGAAATTTGGTATCAATATATAACATGACATAAAAATGAGTTAAGGATAACTTCCTGGACAATATTACATGGTGAAAAAATTCCCATAATAGATTATGTTTACTCCTTAATCCTAAAAATAACATCTCATGAGACCAAAAACATTACTTTACGCATTGAAGATATATCTAGGAATACCAATTATAACATGTACATTATTTTTTGTGCCAAAAAAAAGAAATCAATAATATGGTACAAACATAAGAATTACCCATGGAAAGAAATGGGTTGCATAATCTCTCCTCATGTCGTAATAGAAGAAGATTTCAAAAATAAGGCATTTGATCAATGAACTTAAGGCATGTATTACCCCATCAAAGGAAGGGAGATTAAGATATATATATATATATGTAAGAGACATATATACAGAATTTATAAGTAATATATAACATAAAAGTTTGTCATAATTAATGAAAACGTATTTAAAAGATCACATGGAATATTTCTTGAAGAAAATACCATTTTCACTTTGAAATCAATTCTTTAAAATCTAAAAATTTACAAAGTATTATAGAAAAAAATTATTTTAAAAGAAACATGGAAAATTTTCAAATAAAAATCAAAGAATTGAGTGGTCATGACTGTAGTAAATTATCTTTATGCAGTATAATTTAAAATAAAACATTAATTTCATACTTTTTTAAAAAAAGTAAAAAAGTACCTTATTCGATAAATATAAGAAATATTCCTTTTCAACCATTTTCTAAAACATATCAAACATGTGTAAAAAATTATTTAATAAATCATTATATAATTTTAAAAAACATTATATAAAATATTTTAAGAAAAATATAGATATGGAATAGAAATATTCTAGATCTAAAAGTCGATACAAGATCAATATTACCTACAAAAAAAAATTCTAAATGTTTCATTATTCAATAAGGGAGGAAATGAAAACCAAAAATGTAAACCAAATTAATGAACATAGGAAATTAATATATATGTGGTTCAACAAAATAATTTTATATTATTTCCCTTAAAATAACCTTAAATATTAAAATTCTCAAAAAGAAAGTTGATTACAACATAAATCCTCTTCCACTTTAGTAACATTAAAACAAAATCCCCTAGGATGAAAAAAATGAATTTTATCTTAAAATACCATGATTTATGATGGGTTCATGATATAATATGTAAAAAAATTATTATATACACCATATAAATAAAATTGGATGCATAACATTAAAATATGCCTCAATGAAGGGAACCTGAGATGGAATCTCTTAACTCAAGTTTAACTCATCATGTACGTACTTTATCTTCCTAAATAATAAAATTATATTAATTATTTACTTTTTTAACAACTCTTTTTAAGTTTACTATTCATTTTATTTTATATATTATCATGTTATATTTATTTACTTAATCAATTAAGTTTACATCAGACATTTTGATGATATTCTATTCATATGTCCAAAATGACTTTGATAGGCTGACTATAGTAAAAGAAGTCACTATTACATCATATAAATAATAACAATCATAACAGGATTATCATTTTTATAAATAAATTATACTTTTAAAACTAATAATTAAATATAATTATAAAAAATTAACTACATTATAATCATTGAGACGGTAGGTCATACGTATTCATGAATAACATTTCCATTTTTCAATGATCATGATGAAAAGAAGGTAAGTATTATTTTATTTTTTTTAAATGATCATTATATCATAAATACAATAATATTTCTTTAAATACACCTATATATTCCATCCATGTGATGTTGTGATTAAAAATGAATCGCATCACTTTGTGGAGGTGGTAGTCCACACGCATGCACGAACGGCGTTATCATTTTTCAGTGAAGGGAAAGATAAAAAAATAAATAATATATTAATTTTCCAAAATGAAAAATATATCATAAGTAAGGTATTTTATTTTCCTATGACATATTTATATTTTATTTTTTGGTTTAACTTCATGTTTTTGTCCTAGGGTGAGTGCCCAATGAGATCACATGAGTTTTGGGGGTGTTTGAGGATTTTTCAGATCCCGAAGACCGACTTTTGGATAAAAGAATTTGAGCCACATAGTAAAGAGAAACCTTTAAACCTAAGACACATGGTTAGTAGAAACCAAGTGGGGGCTGGATAGAGGACTGAATGAGGCCACATGGTTTGAAGAAACTATGCTCCCAAAGGTGCATTCCCTTGTAAGATGTTTCGGACCTTTAACGTAGGTTCAACATATGGTCAGAAAAAAATTTGTCTAAACTTGTTCCATGACCACCTGAGGTTCTCACTTTAGACAGATAGGGGCACATGGATAGAACATGGTTTAGCCAACTGTGTATCAATAATGTGTGAACAAATTAAAATTTTGAGAAATTACTACTTTTCTCATGTTTCTTTTTAAGTTTAAACCTCCATTTTTCCTTTATTTTTCTTCAGTGGAATTATTTATACCATGAGAGATCCATGGAAGCCTAGAGTTAGGATTTTCCTTAAATTCTTTGTCTAATTCCCAAATCAATAACTATTTTTCTCTTTGGATCTACGCTGGTAATTTCTATGTTCAACTTGTGTCAGTTTTTATTTGTCTTTATATCGATGAAGTTATTTAGGTGCTAGATAACATGCCATGTTTTCAATATTTTCATAAGTTATTCATTTTTCTTATGTTTTGGACTTAATAATAGATTTATACTAGATGATTATTCTAATAAGGATCTATAGTAGTTTTTATATACCTTTCCCTAAAGGTTCTAGTGATTTATAAGAATTGTTTCCATTATATCGCATTACAAACTTTTAAGTGGTGCCCCTTTAATTAATTAAATGCTTAAAATGAATTAAATAGAACCTATTTATCTTTCCCACTAGTAACTTTGTAATGTTTTTAGGTTATTAGCCCAAAACCAATCCACCCATGGGGCAAATATTTGTATCTACCCATTTTATAACACCCCACTAGGTGAGTATAAGATCACCACTTGTTTTGAGAGCCCTGATAAATTTAATTTAATTGAATTGATTAATAGAAGGTTATGACTCCTTTCCATGTGATTAATGATGTTTAAATGGTTTATTTTCTTTAATAGAAAGCATGTATATGCATTGTAAGAACTCATGGAATGTTAATTCTTATTAAATGGTTAATGAAATGATATTATGAATTGCTTATGGTAGTGGATTCCTTAGATGAGCTCCTAGGATCTTGATTCCATAGGATTCCACATACATTTCTACTCCATGGGCCTTGATTATGATAGTGGATTTCTTGTACCTATTTACACCTTGGGTCCTGATTCTGTAAGATTCCACAGGCCTTGATACCCCTTGGATCTAGCTAGCATGGACTCTATTTGGACATGGTATATTGACATGCTCCTTGCAATCCACCAAAGTCATTATAAAGTTTCCATCTAGATTCTCCTAGAACTCAACATGTATGACTTGGTCTTATATACCTTGGATCTATCCCTTTGTAGTCTAACATTATTGATTACATGACATGAACATTTTGAATGACTTGATTACATGGTGTATTCTTTGTGTATGTTTACACTTAAATACATAGTGAGGCTATTGTGGATGTTTTGTATGCTTTACAGATATCCTTGGTGTGGGTATTAGTTTTCAGTAGTTAGACTAGATAGTATCAAACCTACTTATGTATTATTTACATCTTCCCTTATTAATAGGATCTTGGCTATTGGTTATAGGGATCCATGTATGTCCGAACAGGATCACACATTACTTTCAGTACTTTTATTCCTATGGTATATTTCACACTAGTTTTTTTATATTACACAGACTAGATGTGTTATATACATCATTACTTATGGCCTACTAATTGTAATCTTACACCCTATTTGGGCCACCATTGTGTACCTGGATAGACTTCATGAATGAAGGTAGGGACTAGGGCAAGAACCCACTATACAATTATTCACTTGGTTTGTTCATTTCTTAGGAGTAGGGAAGAACAAGACTGAGCTATGTCCATGATGATGGATAGGATAGTTTTTTTGGGTTTTTTACCTTTTGATACATGTATTTTATAGTATGAATGTATACCCATTTTAGTATATTTTAGAGACAAGACATGATCATCATATTTTATATGACTACTTTTGGATTATTTACTATTACTATCTTTTGGATATTCATGTTTTGTCTACTACTAAATTACTATATCTACTTATGGTATTTGAATGATGTGTTTATACCACTATGCTACACTCTGGCATGGGTTAATAGTCTCCACACAAACACACCATATTCCCTATCTGCTAGTCAACAACCTCTGGAATACAAGGAGGCATACTTGAGGCCATGTGACCCACCATATTGAGGAACCATTTATTTGAACCAGGGTTGGGATATTACAAAGTTGTATTAGAGTAGTTTTTATTTTCTTTATTTACTATTTCGAGACAATGGATAGGGGATTAGAAAGGTATTTCAATTTGGTAATGAGTTATGCCTAGGAGTATCTAACCCATTTATGGGAAAAGAAAAATTTCCTAGAACAAGAATTTTTTTTATTATGAATTTTTTCTATTACAGTCAATTTGATCCCACCATTGGGTGATGAACATGATGTTTTATATTTCTTATGATTATGGATTTTATTGTTTTCAGATGAGATGAGGGTATGCATCTCATGCATCATTTTAGGTACCTAGTATAATTCATATGTCATCCATTATTCAATGCCATATAGGATGAATTAATTGACTAAATTAGATTATTATATGTGCCTTTAATGATATACATGTTATTTGTTAATGATTTGTGAAGTGTATTGAGAAGCATAGTTGGTACTTAGAGTGACTTGCGTAACCTAAATAGTTTTTTCCTATATAATCTACAACAGACACCCTAATCAGCCAATTATGGCATGTTGATTCATGGACCATCAGTCGCATAGACTAGAATGTGTTATGGTTTGGATTAAGTGGATGCCACATTTACGTTTATGAGATATATGTGGCCTTACAGGTTAGAAGTGGTAAACCATTTGGTTCAACCATTTTAACTGAATTTTAAAATAAATATGAATTGAAATGGAATTTAAAGTTGTGAAAAAGAGAACTTGACCTAGACCTAGCTTTTTAGTGTGTAGTAGGTAGTGTCTATGGTGCATTATATGGATATTTCTATTAACATATCCTAGTTTTAAGAGCATACAGAGGGGTGTAACTTGTTTATAGGAATTATTTTAAATTTCATGTTCTTATAACTGTGACCTTATCATTATCGATCCTTTCTTAGGCATGTGTTTGGAATTTTAAAGACATTCCATAATGATTAGCTTCAGTCATATGCTATGAGAGTGGCAAGGACCATGCTCCAGAGGTGGTGGGAAGTGAGATACTGGTAGATCCTCCTATAGTGCCTTCTGTAGTACTAGTGGTAGTACCAGATATGGGTGATGAGGTAAAATTTAGAGATATTTTTATAATATTTATGAAGACTATTCAGGGAGGACTAAAACCTTCTTCTTATATGGAAGAGTTGACGCATGTGTTCTAGTAGTAGTATCATCCCGCATTTTTGGGGGATAGTGGTCTATAGGCTGCTGAGCTATGTCTTGAGACTAATTTTTTGATATTCAAGTATCTTGAGACACCTCTTGAGAGGAGAATGAATCTCACAACATATATGCTTTGGGTAGAAAAAAATTGTTAGTGGGATGTTTTGAACTAAGCTGATGCACTATGAGATATGGGTTAGAGGGATTTCCAATCCAGGTTTTATGATTAATTTTTTCTTGATGTCATAATAGATGAAAGGGTTAGTGAGTTTATGTGTCTAGAGTAGGGCATGATGACTTTTATAGAGTATTCAAATTACTTTATAGAGCTTCATCATTTTTTTCTCATCAATCTTACTGATGAGACATCGAGGGAGAGACGCTTTGAGGAAGGTATCAGAAATATCATTTGATAATAGGTCAATGTGTTTGGGTTGATGACTACTACTAAAATAGTGAATCAAGAACTGATTATAAAGCAAATAATAAGGGAATATGGTAGTACATAGCATGAAAGTTCAGCCTCTTAACCAAATGATTCATCTTCTAGTGGTAGAAAGTTCTGCTTGGAGGTTTCCCATGTGGGGAGTACCAACCAGTCTATGAGTGTTGTTAGTACTATTTTCTATCATCAATGTGGAATATAGATGAATAAGAGGAATCAATGTGATAGATACCTAATTGTGTGATGGTATTATGGTATGATGGGCCACGTAAAGTTTTTTTGTAGTACCTTACCTAAAACAGTTAGTGGAAGAGGATTGACTCCAAATATAGATTTCAGAATAGGATTCACAGCTCCTTGTTAGGATGCGATGTGGAGTAATGACAATCATTAAGGTTTAGGTGGTTTTCATGTCTGAGGAAACCATACACCAATCGTACCTAGACAATAGAGTGGGCCTACTCTGGGTAGTGATGTTGTTTCACAGGGTCATGGTTTTGGCCAGGTATATTCTGTACAGCCTACAAATGAGTAGCAGAGAATTGGGTTGTCTATGGGGAGAGGTATGATCTTATTAGACTCTAATATTGTATATATACTTTTTAATATAGGTGCATCACAAAGTTTCAAATATTAACCTATTGTGGAGATCCTAGGGCTCATTATTCAGTTTTATAATGGTTTCATGACACTTGATACTCTATTAGGGATTATAACAGAGGGTGTGGACAAATGTAGGGATTTTTTACTTGATATTGGTGGGTTTCACTTCGTATGGGATCATTTTTCTTTGAGATGAGAGGGTTTGACTTCATACTCTAGATGGACTAGCTAGTTACTTATCAAGCCCATGTTGATTTCTTTCACTGGAGGGTAACCTTTAAATCACCATAGTATGGAGTTTTTATTCACAAGGGTGAATGGGATTTCTATGTGAGCTAAGTTGGACCAGACCATCATGGATTGGGTGGGATGTCAGCCCAAATTTCTAGAATATATCTAGATGATCAGGGAATTAATCGAGTGAATTTTATTTTAGTGGTTGATCATTTTATGGATGTCTTTCTATATGAATTTTATATCTTACCTCTTTAAAGAGATGAAAAGTTATCTATTGATCTAGTTCCAAGAGATTCACCAGTATCCATTCCTCCTAAGAGGATGGCTACTATAGAGTTACAGGATCTCAAGAAAAAACTAGAGGACTTGGAAGCAATGGGGTTTATATGAATTGGTACTTCTATGTGGGGTTCTCCATTCCTTTTGTGAAAAAGGTGAAAAAAAACCATAAGGATATGTGTGGATTAATAAAAATTGAACTATTTTATGGTTAATAACTGGTATCCATTTTCCACAGATAGATGATCTCTTAAAATATCTTCGAGGAGCTTAGGTTTTCTCAAAAATTGATTTGAGGTCTGGTTATCATCAGTTGTGTATTCAACATGAAGGCATAGATTATATGCCTTTTCATAGAAGGTATAGTCTATATGAGTACTTTGTTATGTCATTCGGTCTTAGGAACACGCCAATAATTTTTTGGTGATGTTAAACAGATTTTTTCATCCTTATCTGGATTTGTTTATGGTGGTATTCATGGATGATATCTTGGTGTATTCTCACAATCAACATGACCATTCCAAAAATCTTGAGATTATTTTAGATACACTTAGAGATAATAATTTATTTTCTAATATAAATAAGTTCCACTTCTGTATGGATAAGATTCACTTCCTAGTTTATATTATCTTAGAGACACCAGTATCATTTGACCTAGAGAAGGTGAGAGTTGTTGTTTCCTAGGAGTATCCCAAGAATGTCTTTGATATATACAGTTTCTTGGGGTTGTTTGGATATTACAAGCATTTCATAAAAGTCTTATCATTCCTATAATCACATATTATGGGATTTAATAAGAAGGGTGTGAGGTTTTCTTAGTTATATACCTATGAGACAGCCTTTTAGGGGCTGAAAGGGAGACTGAATTTAGCATCGATACTGATTTTTCTAGATTTGGAAAGGAGATACACTTTTTATTATGATGCATCAGGTATTAGTCTAGTAGAAAATATGATATAGGAGAAGGTAGTATTGGAATTAGCATCTTAATAGTTGAGGACACATGAGAAAAATTTCCTAACATATGATCTTGAGTTAGCCCTTGTTGTGCATGCCTTGCATGGTTGGAGGTATTATTTTCTAGGAATGGATTTTGTGATATACACAGACTACAAAATCCCTAAGTATATATTTACATAGTGTAATTTTAGTTTGATGTATCATAGGTGGGTTGATTAACTATAGTATTTTGACTTTGATCTTTCCTATACGCCTGGTAAAGTCAATGTAGTTATCAATGCACTGAGTAGGCTGAGTCAGATATAGGTAGTTCAAAAGACCAGTAGCTAGTGGTATCTTATGAATTTATTCTCTAAGATGCACTTGAAGGTGTATTATGGACAAGGGAATAGTTTTATATCATCCTTAATAGTGAAATATACTCTTATGGATATAGTGATGATGATACAGTTATCAGAAGTTGAGGGCCTAGTAATATGGGAGAGTGTGGCAGGTGAGGACCCACCTCCGAGTTGGACTATGGTGAGGATAAAATATGTGTATCCATGATCGTGTTTGGGTCCCATATAACATATTCAAAGAGATGATGAAATATTTTCATGCCTCAGTTTGGTCTGTACACACCAGCATCACCAATATGTATCATGACTTGCACCATTAATAGTGGTGGTAGAGTATGAAACATGAGGTTGTTGGTTTTATCATGAGGTGTTCTACATGTTAGTGGGTGAAGGCAGAGCATCAGTGACCAGCTAGGATTTTATAGCAGTTATATATATTCCTAAGTTGAAATGGGATGATGTTTTTGTGGATTTCTTGGTTTGGTTTCCAAGGTCCCCTTGAGGTAGTGATGTTGTATAGGTTTTTGTGGACAAACTCAAGAAGGTCACTCATTTCCTACTAATTTGTGAGACCTTATCAATATATGAGAATGAGAGGTTGTATATCCATGAGATAGTGTGACTTCATGGAGTTCCTCGGACTGTGGTATCAAATAAGGAGACCTAGTTTAGGTCTTGTTTTTAGAATATTTTGCATAGGTATTTGGGTACACAGGTGCTTTTGAGTATAATATACCACCCTCAGACTGATGGAAAATCAAAGTGATTGATTCAAGTGCTTGAGGACATTATGGGAGAATAAATACTTGATTTTGGGGGTTCTTGGGAGATACATATACCCCTGGTTATGTTCATCTATAATAATCAGTAAACAATAAAGATGGCACATTATGAGGATTTATATAGTAGGATATGTTGATCTCCTATGTGCTGGTTATAGGTAGGAGAGGTAGTGATTCTTTGGACTCATCTCATTTAAGATACTTCAGATTAGGTCCAATTTATCAAAAAGTAGATGAATGCCACACGGTCGAGGCATAAATCTTACACAAATAATTTTTTATGACCTATGGAGTATGAGGTCAGGGATTCGTTATTTTTTCTATATCTCACCGAGGTTGGGATAGAGATGGATTATGATATAGGGTAAGATTTCACCGCAATACTTCAGGACATTCTAGATTCTAGAGAGAGTCGAACCAATAGTCTATCAGTTGTAGTTACCTCTGAGGTATCAATCCAGAAACGATGTATTCTATGTATCTCATTTGTGCTATTATCACTCAGATTTGTCTCACACTCTACAATCAGATGAGGTTGATTTATAGTTAGATGCATCCTTTGACGAGCATCCTATTTGTATTATTAATAGGAAAACAAAGCTTCTATGAGGATAGTAAGTTCCTCTAGTATGGTTGTTATTTAGGCACATCCATTTATAATATGACACTTGGGAATGATAGGTCAAATTACATGCTCAGTAGCTGGAATTATTCTTAGGTGATTCTTAACCACCCTTATAAGGGAGATTTGGGGATGAGTTTATTTAAGGGGGAAGATTATAAGTTCTCAGGTTTTCCTATGAGGTGTAGATCTTTTGTTTTATAATTTAACTCTTTTTTTGTATAGTGTTAGTTTTTAGTGAGATAATGGAAGTTTTGGGGGTGTTCGAGGCTTGTTCGGAGCCCGGATCCCGAATTTTGGATAAAAACATTTGGGTTTCATGGTGGGGATAAACCATGAAACCCAATCCACAAAGTTAAGAGTACTAGAGTGGGGACTAGATAGAGGGATGAAGTAGGATACATGGTTTGAGGAAACTATATGGCTTGAGGCGCATGTCTGTGTGATATACTACAAACCTTTGATAGAGGTTTAGTGCATCGTCAGCACAAGGTTTTTTTAACTGTGTTCCATGATCGTTTGAGGTCCCCCTTGAGATAGTGAAGGGCACATGGTTGGAACACAGTTTAGAAAACCATGTGGCCAAACCAAGAGACCTAATTAAAAATTGGAAATTGCGATTTTACCACGTTTTTTTAAGTGTAAACCTCCTCATTCCTTTCTTTTTCTCCAGAAGTCTTCTTCCTTCCCTGAGTGCTTCATTGAGTCCTATAGTTAGGATTCTCTATAACTTCTTTTTTTTTTTGAAACGTGAATCAAGAACCATTTGTCTCATTGTATCCACACTAGTAAGTTCTATTTCCATCATCATGTTCTCCATTTTTCTTCATATTGAATGAGTTATTTAGGTGTAATCTAATATTCCATATTTTTAGGATTGTCATTCATTCTTATTTTTTCTTCCAATCTAGACTGAATTAGAGATAGAAAATGGATAAGTGTTCTACTATGGACCTATGGCAGCTGGTCTATATCATTACCTTGGGGTTTGATGTTTTATAAGAATCTCCTTTAATAAATTAAATGCTTGAATTGAATGAAATGGAACATGTTTATTTTTCCCACTAGTACCTTTATGGTGGTTGGTGGATATTATCCCCAACCTAGGACACCCATGGGGTGTGTATTTGTATCTTTCCTTTTTATACCACCCTACTTGGAGAGTTTTATCTTTCCACTTATTTTGGGAGCCTTGATAAATTGAATGGAATTGAATTGAATTAATTACGAGAAAGTTATTACTCCTTTCCATGTGATACATGATGTTTAAATGGTTTATTTTTTTAAATGGAAAGTGTGGATATGAGTTGGAAGAACTCTAGGAAGGTGAATGATTATGAATTGTTAAATGAAGTTAGATGATAATTTTTTTGTGGTAGTGAATTCCTTGGATGAGTTCCTTAGATCCTGATTCCATAATATGCCACAGACATTTCTACTCCATGGGTATTTATTAAGGTAGTGGATGCCCTAGACTTGTTTACACCTGGGATCCTAATTCCTTAGTATGCAATGGGCCTTGATACCCTGGGTAGATGAATTTCTTGGACTCCCTTTAAACATAGTCTACTGAAATGATCCTTGGAATCCACCCAAGTCTTTATCAAGTTTCTATCAAGATGCTTTTGAGACTCAATATGGATTCATTGGTTTCTATACCTTGGATTTGGCCCTTCATGTTTTGACACTTTTAATTACCTAGAATGGCCATTATGTATTACTTGATTACATGACGTATCCATTGTGGATGTTTACACTTTAATACACAGCAAGGTCATTATGGATGTATTGCAGACATTACCGATAGCCCTGGTATGGATATCAGTTTTTAGTTGGTATACTAGATAGTATCACACCAACTTATGTATTATTAATAACCTCCCTTGTTTATGGGATCTTAACTATTGGTTATAGTAATCCATGTATGGCTAGACAGGATCACACTTTACTTTCAATGATTTTATACCTATGATATATTGCACACTAATTTTGTTTATATGAAATGGATTGTGTTTTTTATAGAAACTATTGGTGGTGGCCTATTGAGTTTTATCTCACACCCTATTCAGTCCATCATTGGGTACCTAAACAGACTTCATGGATGTAGGTAGGGACTGGGGAAAAAACCCATTGTATGATGATTGAATTGATTTGTTCGTTGCTTTAGAACTAGGGAGCACTAGAATGAGTTATGATTATGATGGTAACTCGGATAATTCTTTTGGTATTTTTGTACCTTTTGAGGCATTTATTATACTAGGTGTATGTATATCAATTTTCCTACTTTGTAGAGACATGACACGATCATCATATTATAAATGACTACTTTTGGCTTATTTAATATTACAGACTTCTATATATTTATATTTTGTCTTATTATTAGTAATTATATCTGCTCCCTATATTTGGATAATATGTTCATAACATTTTTTTACACTCTAACATGAGGTCATAGTCTCCCCACAGACATACTTGAGGCCCTCACTTTTATTTGGCAGCCACTGGCATACGAGGAGGTGTGCTTGAGGCCATGTACCCATAGGCTTGGGTACCATTTAGGGGAACCCAAGTCGAGATGTTACATCATGACTATCATATATATACATTAAGTCTATCATCATAAATATCCATGAGAGGTGATAATGGAAAATGAATTACATCGGTTCACAAGGTGGTAATCCGTCGTACATACAAACGATGGTTTTGATTCCCATTTCATGAAAGAGGATATGGATATTGGTTTTTTCATTAAGATAATAACATCTCAAAATATAGTAGATAATTATATTATTATATCAGCATGGTTTAATATAATTTTAATTAGGTTGAAGAATAAATAACAAAAAATGCTCGGTTAAGAACGATACCACTTCTTCAGACAATCGCTTTTGGTTTGAACCAAAATCCTTCCATGGAGAGTTTTATAATCAAAACAAGGCCTCTAGGATGTGTTAAATGGAGTAATGAACTGATTTGGGTAGGTATTTTATGAAAAAAAATATTTTTATTTGTTAATAAGAGAGAGGATGAGGGTCCCTTTTGTAAGTAGAAACAGTGACATTTTTTTAAATACCCAAAACAATTCAATAATGGGAAGACGCTCTCAAACCAAGTGCCTCAAAAATTTATAAATAATTAATTTTAGGTAAGATAAGGTTGATATAAACTTACACCATTAAAAAATAAAGTTTTTTAATACATATTTTATCCTTTACCTCTAAGGTTACTCACTTTTACCATTTTAATTTTCACCATATTAATTAGTTTTTTTACTTAGGTAATTTATCATTTAAGCCTAAAAATAAAATGGTTCATTTTAAATAATTTAGAAACAATTATTATAAATATTAAATCAAATTTAGTAAACAAAAAACTATGTGTGTGGAAAATTAATCTTAACATAGGCACATGTAACACACAAAACCTCGTTTTAACCTTACTCGTGATAACAACTATTTTGATTTTAAAGGGTTGAGAAAGTTATAATAAATATAAAAATGACTTATAAATGGAACATGGTTGATATTTTTAAATATATGACAATAAAATGGTTGTATATATTATTTTTAGGAATTTTAAAATATTTAATAAAATGTTATTTATTATATAATATCATTAATGCAGATTTTAGAACTATTAATTTAATTTAATTTTAAAAACATTAAGAAAAATATGGAATTAGAATATAAACCTTTCACAATTCCAAAAAGTTTTATATTAATATAAAAATTTTGAAACACAATAATTCCTTCATATTATATTACTTTTAATATTTTTAAAATCATTTATTTTATTTTCATTTTAATTTTATAATTATTGTATCGGCATTGCGTAAACATTTAGAGTAATTATTTCATTACTAAAAAAATAGAAATAAATTACCAATATGAAAATATCATTTATCATTCAAATTACTATTTATAACTGAACATTGGTTATTTTTATATTTTTCACAAAATATTATAGTTATTAAAAGCAATAAAGTGACATTTTTCCGTTACAAAAAGTATTATAAAGGTCACAATCATGACCATATAGAAAAAGGTTATATATTTTAATTTTGGATTATTATGGATGAAATATACTCATCCAATAAAAGTAAATTGTTACGATAACTTTTTTTCCTTATAAAATTATAGTTTTCCTTCATTAGCCCATTTTACCATTACTATGGTGAAAGATATTTACTATGGTTACTATTCATAATGGCCAAAAATAAAAGGGAATATTTACAAAATTTGAAAATATTTATTATAAATATGAAATACATTTTTCAATATTAAAAAAATAAAATTGGTATAATTCAAATTAATATTAAACCAAAAAATGTGATAAAAAATGGTTTTTCATAAAAAACCATTTTCCAAGAAATATATGATCTTATATTAACTTTATGACTAGAAATAATAATTATATTAATTTCAATTAATATAAATATACATATAATATATATATTTCATTTAAATATTTTCTTATTAGGGATTATTTTAATTAATTAAAATAGATAAAATTTATGCACTTAAAAATAGTTTTCAAAAAACAGCATTTTCATGCATTAAAATAAAATTATACCAAAACCATAAAAATTATTGATTCAAATGAAATTAAATAAAATATTTTAAATAAAGTTGTTAATATTTTACTTTAATAACAAATCTAAAAAATAATGGTACTTTTAAATTACTTGATTTAATGGAATGAAATGATATTGTTTAAAAAATCGATAATTATTTACTATTCACTGAAAAATCAATCATTTTAGAAAAATGAATCATTTCAGAAAAATTCCAAAAATTTACCCTAAATTAATTTTGATATGATAATTTCAAAAATTAATTTTATTATATAAAATATATTTTATAGAAGTTATAGTATTTAATTATTATATTTTCTCATAAAAATAAATAAAAAATATATTTTGAAGAAAATATATTTTTTTGAAGAATAAAATGTCTTCATTAAAAATCGAGTGACTATTTCCTTGGAATTTATCAATACATTTATATGGAGTATGATATTTATATATATTTCATAAATCAATTAATCCAATTTATACCTACCAAATTAAAAGCTAGGTAATAATGGTCATATTTAAATAATAATAATTCATGGTATGATTAGGCTCGGTGTTGTATGTCGTATACACTGACAAACATAGTTTTATTATTAAAAAACTCAGGTTGTTACATCCCCCACCACCACCATAATAAATTAATTCCTCATAATTTGAACTTGATCTCAGTAATTAATGGTTTTCCACCTGAAAATACCTTTTTTGAAATCCCTCATCATAAAAAGGGTTTATAAAACTTCCTCTTGATAAGAGAGAAAGGGAAGTGAGAAGATAATCTTGAATAAAACATAACTAAGTTTCCAAGTAGGAAAACATTAGTGTGAAGTGAAAATATGTACATATATAAAAATAATAATGGTTGAATAATGATGAAGAGTGACAAAGATCATTGATCATGAGATAGTGAATGATCATGAGAAAGTTAAAGACCAACAAATCATAATCCCAAGAGGTGTTGAAAAGACTATTGATTCAATGGAAATAAAGGAAATAGGATTACATTTTTATTTCAAGATCATTTTCCTATATTTGGAGAATTCATTACCATCTAGACTAAGTTCATATGGAATATATACTTACTTGAAAAGTATAATTTCATTCTTTAATTAATTTATACCATAATATCATCTCTTACTCCAAATAATGAGTATTTAAGATGAAATTTTTTATTTTTAAAGCACTAAAATCAACTTATAATAAATCAAAATATTCTATAAAATGATAACAATCTATTCCTACTATCTCTATACATTAATGAAAATCAAAATGGTTAGCACAAGGTTAGATAATTCCCAAAATGAATAAACCATCCTATGATTAAATACAACATTAATCTCTAAAGCCTCAAAAATATCACCCAAATTTCAACTTAGGTCATTTTATAAATAAACTTAAAATTCTTCAAAATATTCCTAACTAAGTTTGAAACCCAAATATTTGACCGATTTGATCACATATTTATCCAGGAAATATTTAACATTTATCTCCAAATAAAATCAATCACTCTTAAATTCTCATGAAAAAATGTAAATTCCCTAATCATATATGATAACCATTTCTATAAATAACCAAAATCACCATAAAACCATAGTAAATTCATATATGATTCCAAAAATTAACACAATCCTTAGATGTTTCATGATTCTTATAACCAAAACACCATCAATAAAAAAAATTATGAAATATAATTATCGAATCCCAATATATAAATACTTAAATCCTTTCACCTAAATGGTTGGTATAACATAGGTTATTCCTTGGTCTAGTAAAACCATATAATATCTTCATTACCAAAAACAATTAGACTGGTATTATATACTTAGAATTATCCCTAGGGTTTTTATAAAAGTTCACTAATCCTAATCTCAAAAAATAACTAGACCATGCTCCAATACCAACTATAGTGATCTAAGCCTCTTACATATATCAAAATATGATTTTTAGCATAAATATACACTAGATACAACCCAAATAGTGTGAGAACTAGTGTATTTGGAATAATATGTACTTAAAACATAAAAATAAACTAAAAAATAACATCTTTAATTTTATTCTCCTTGGTGAGATCTTAAATCTTTTTAAGATCCTCAAATTTTATAGGATAACCTGAAGAATACATAAAAGAAAGTGGTGAGGTAAAAAAACTCAGTAAGGGAATAAACATGATACGGAAACATAACATGTGATTCAAAGGTATAACATGATATCATAAAAGAAAAGTCTTGTGAGTAATCACATAGAAGCATAACATAAATAACATGGTAACATAAGATCATAGAAAAAATGAAATGTGGTGGAAATATATAACATGACATAAACATGAGTCAAGGATAACTGTCTAGGCAATATCATATGGTGTAAAAATACCCATAATGGATTATTTTAACACCCTATTACCATACATAATGTCTCATGAGATTAAAAACATTACCCAATGCATTAGAGCGCAATCTAAGAACACCCATCATAACATGTATATGTTTATGTGTTCGAAAAAATTAAATAAATCATAAGGTGTGAACATAAGAATTAACCAAGTTAATAAATGGGTTTCATAATCTTTCCTCATATTGTAATCAATTATATTTTATAAATATAGTAATTGATAAATGAAATTAAGTTGTGTATTGCCCTTATCAAAGGAAGGTAAAATGAGATAGGTATATTTGTAAGAGACATATATAAATAATTTATAAGCAATCTATAACATAAAAGGTATTATTAATTGATGAAAATATGTTTAAAATATCACATAGAATATTTCTTAAGGAAAATACCCTTTTCACTTTGAAATCGCTTCTTTATAAAAATTTCCAAATTATTATAGAAAACATTTTCCTCGAAAAGAACCATTGAAACTTGTGGAGGAAGATTCAAATAATTAAGTGTTCATGATGGTGGGAAATTCTATGTAGTTTCCCACCTTATATTCCACTTATTAGTGCCCCAATACGGTGACCACAATACCTCAAGTGAGCCTCCCTAAATACCAGAGGCTGCAGACTAGCAGTGGGGGACTAGGGTGTGTTTGTGGGGAGACTATGCCCTAATTGATTAGAGTATAGTGCAACAATATATATGGAATAAGAAATAAAATAATAATGTGATATATGACTATGATAGTATCTTTCCATAGTAGATATATAAATTAACAATAGATTGTACTAGAAATAATATAAATAAACCAATCAATATAATTGAACAAGTGGAAGCTGAGTAATAAACATATAAAAAGTGATAATGATTGAATAACATATAATATAAAAAAGTACATATTATTGTGATAGGGGATATAGGAATATACCACATAGTATACAAAAAAAACTAAAAAAAGACCAAAAACTGCTATAACTAGCATCTCGAGCATAGGCTCGGTCCTCTTCTCCCATAATCTATCCTAATGTTATAAATCAAACATCAAAAGTTAGATGCTTCCCTTTATCTATTCCTGTACCCATAAAGTATACTTAGGGACCAAAGGCGGCCTAAGTAGGGTTTGAAATAAAATCCCCATAGGCCACCACCAATATTATCTTGATCAATTCATTCATGCAATATAAAATCAACAGCGTTCCATAATTAATAAATGAAAGACAAGAATAAATAAATAAATAAATTGGAATTTGTTCCAGTAGGACACCTATCCAATTCCACCTGCTTCAGCCTAAGCTGATGAGTCTGAACCAAGGGATCCTATAAAGGTAAATTGAGTGATATAATTTATAAGAATATGGGATATCCCTGAGCTTATGATTAAGCTTGGAGGATGTGTCCCTAAGTTTCTAGAACCAAAAGATCATTTCTTAATTAAAATCATTCACTTTATTTTTAAATTCAATTAAACCACTTTATAAAATATTACGATTCACCTTGAAACCATAAAATTCAATTCTAAAATAATTCCAAGTATCACTCTAGGGGATCATTATAGGTCCAATTCCTAATGAGTCCATCCTAGGTTACCTAAGAATGAAGTCTGAGGTGTCACTCCATGTATGGTGTGAAAATAACATGAACTAACCTCTGAGTCCATCCCTCGTATAGTATGCAGGGACCCAAGTCTCTCTAATGTAATGGTAAAACCATCATTCCATCGATCCCATACACAGGGTCTCCCCAAGGGAACTAGTTTCAATCATCTACAGGTTAAATAGATACAACACTTGGTGATCCCATCCTAGGCATAGATAGTGTCTCCCCCGACAAGTTTACATGGAATTGAAAATTTATAACTAGGGAATGATGGGCCCATCTGAGGGGTCCTTAAGTTGAAACCCCTTGTATCACCCTTTTTACCATGGTGAAAACATTTAATCAGTCATTCATATCATAATAGGAAATTTGTTCAAGGAATTTAATTAAACAAACCATTAATGGCATGGGGTGTGAAGGCTTAACTCATGGTTCGTCACCCTAACTAAACAATTTATCACATCAAGGAATCTATGATTTGAAAAACCATTCAAGGGGTGTTAGTAAATTTAGAATAAGGGTAAATTAGTACTCTAATGTTGAGCACACCCATTAGGGTGGCATAATTAAAGGCAACTAACACAAGGGGTTGATTCACCACTAGATCGGGTTGTAAATGAAATGGTAAGGCTTTCTATTTAATTTAATTATCAATTATAAGGAATCACTAGAAGCGTCTAGATCATGGAACAATATTAAATATTATATGTAGTGACTTGGGTTTTGGCCCTGTCAAACTTTGGAATATTCCGATAAATAATTCCAGAGCTAGGCGCAAAGACGGCGTGCGATTTCGAGGCCCGGTGTGCCCAGAATTAATTTTATAAAAATATTAAGTATTTTTATATTATGCGCAAGGTGAGAACAATTTTTCTCATAAACAGTAGCTCATAATAGGAATATGAGGTCATGGTTGCATCTGGAGCATGCCGTTTACCCTAGGCGGGGTGTAAACTTTGCTCGCGCGGGCCTACTGTGGAAAAAGCCACTAGGGGCATTTTAGTAAATAAATGAAAAAGTTTATTTATGAGTGTCGGCACAAATAACTTCTGAATAGAGTCTCAGATTGAAAATTTGATCCCACTGTTGCGTTCATAATGGCGCGTTTACCCCAGGGGTGACCTCATCTTCTCTGCGCCGGGAGGTTTGGTCTGAGGCGGAGTCGTGTGTTGATTTCATTGGTATAAAAAAAAGAAATAAATATCAAATCCCCACCCCTCCTTCCTCTACGCTACAACGAGTACCTCCACCTTCCTCCTCCATTCTTCACCGAGGATCCGCCGAATGGAGCAAACGAAGCGCCCACAAGCTCGGATCTTGATGGCGGACACTCCCGGATCGTGCAGCAGCAGTAGCGGAGTGTGCAAAGCATCGGAGATCCGCAAAAAGGTAGGCAGTTTCAGTTTTAAAATCCTGGATCCCATTATTGTGTTTTTTTTCTTCAAATTTTCATAAGTTTTTTATATTTTGGGTCCCGAGCTTTCCAAAACATGTTTCGAATCTGAATTTGGAGCACCGGGGTGCTCCCGGTAGTTCCCAGAAGTTTTCCAGCGGAAAACACGGTTTTTCGGTGTTGAGGGTGGCAGTCATGGAAGATTCCGAAGAAACTGCAGCAGCGCTGCAGCAGTACAGTGATTTTCGGTGGTGGCACAATGGAATTTGGCAGCGGCATGGTGGTTTCTGGTGGCGGCGCGGTGGTTTCTGGTGAGGCAAGCGGTGGTCCGGCCAGGTTTTTCCAGGGGTTCTTTAAACCCCTGTAACTCGCAAACCGGGAGTCCGATTTGAGAGTCATTTGCAGCGATACGAAAATTTCATAGAGAAGGAATTCTTGATATTCTTTAGAAAAATTTTTGAGTCGGTTTTTTGGACCGGGGAAATGAAATGTTGAAAATAAAAATAATATTTTATTATTTTCAACTTTGGTCCTCCATAACTCCTTCACGGAGTGTCCAAATGACATTTCATCAGTGGCGTTGATACCGTGATGGTATGATAGAAATTTCAAGAGAGTTTATAGGTGTTGGTACTGAGAACAGGGTGTGGGCCCCATGAGGCCGGGTTCTGGTGTTTGCAGAGAAACGTGACTTTTCCACCGGGTGTCTGTTTTGGACGATCGAGTAGTCGATCCCGTGTGTTTTTTCGAGGGGATCGCAGTGGTGCGATCTGATTGACGATTTTTGGGAGTGTGTTGTGGGCCCCTATTGGGATGGCTTTGGTGAATAGTAAATTTTCACTGGGTGTCCATTTGGGACGATTGAGTAGTCGATATCGTGTTCTTTTTCGAGGGGATCGCAGTGGTATGATTCGCTTAATGAGTTTTGGGATTATACTGTGGGCCACACACGAGCTAGCTGTGGTGAATAGTTACTTTTTCACCTGTTGTCCATTCTGATCGAGTAAATAGTCTATCCTGCTTTTTTTCATGTCGATCGCGATGGTGGCCTCGGTATTGGCCTTGGAGGTGCGTGGTGTGGCATTGTGGCGATGTTGCGGGTTGCTCGGGTTTGCGACGTTTGGACCAACAGTGGTTTAGGGTACTCCCTTGGGTCACTTCTATGAGGGTTCGTGCGGAATCACAACTATGGTATGGGTTTGTGATCCCCTCGATAGAATCTCTAATCTATTAGAGTTATGGCATCCCTCCACTTGGCCCGAGGCGGGATCCTCTAGCTTCGCTACCCTAGATTGGGTTCTTGGTATCGCTGTGACCACTTTTCCACGGCCAGCGATACCCTATCTAGCAGGTTAAACCTAGTAGATTTTGTGGAATCATAAAAAATATAATCACCTATGCATTGGGCCATGATCAGTAGGGTTGTGGCATCATCGAGTATAAAATCCCCTACTCAGCATGTGGTTTATAGTAGGGTCACGACATCGTTGGTTATACGATACCCTACTCAGTGTGTGGTTTCTGTAGGGTTGCGGCATCGTCAGTTTGATCCCCTAGAGTGTGAGATGTACTAGATTGGTTTTCGTTATTTTCATGGTCCTCATGACATGGGTGACGATCCTCTATCTAAGTGATGTATTTATGTCGAGCGCCAGATCAGGTTGTGGTATCCCCCAGTGGATCCTGGGAGTGATCCCCTATCTGTGAGATCTACGAATTCCAAATCTGGTTGTGGTATTCCCCAGTGGATCCTGGGAGTGATCCACTATCTGTGAGATCTACGAATGCAAGATCGGGTTGTGGTATCCCCCGGCGGACCATGGGAGTGATCTCCTATCTGTGAGATCTTTGTATACTGATATGGGTTCTGGTATCCCCTAGCGTACCCTATGAGTGATCCCCTATTCGAGGAGTTTGGTGTTTATGTTGTTTCAGCGAGGTTTCCTCAATGATGATATCCGAGGAGCGTGATCTCTCAGGTGAGTGTCTGAGATGTTTGTGTGGGACCCGATGGAGTGTATCTCTCGGACGAGTGTCATATGGGATGACAGTGATCATGGAGTGTGCTCTCCTGGTTGGGAACCATTACAGGTGAAGAGGTTGGTACCTCATGTGGCTTGGTGTGTGAGATGAGTATAACTAGATGTTTTTGGTATATGTAAGAGTGTATATCTGAGCGGATGTTCATGGTATATATATGGACATATACCTAGGAAGATGTTCGGGATAGATGTTTGGGCGTATACCTGAGCGGATGTTCAAGGTGTTTGTATGGGCATACACTTGGATTGAGCTGACTTGTTGTGTTTAGCCGAGGATGGTCACGAGATGGAGTTTCTCTCTCATCCGGGTTCCCTCTGGCTAGGCTGAGCTGACTGTTTTCTTTCAGTTTCTCTCTTTTGTTTTGGGTTTTTGAGGTTCCTATTGAGTATTTTTATACTCACCCCTACATGGGTTTTTCCCTCACATGTTTGTGTCTTGTGAAGACCACGTTCCTTTCAATGGAGTCCCAGTAGGACCCAGAGCAGGCAGAGCCTAGTGGGCGAGACTGACCGGGGTGTTTACCGGAGCTGTGCCGAGGAGCTTACCGGCGGGTGCTTTTGGAAGTGTTTCCCTCCTTCTGAGCTGGTTGGATGATTTTGTAGTTTTCTTTTTGTGGGCCCTGTTTTCCCCTTTTGTACTTTTTTTGTACTCTGTTTGTGGGTTTTATGTATGCATGTATTTCTTTCCAGTTTGTCTATATATCTCTGCACTATTGCATGGAGGTGTATGTGGGTGCGTGTGTACAGGTTCCTTAGGCTAATTCCTTTCATGTGTGTGATAGCCTACTTGGCACTAGTCGCCAGCCCCTGGCCTATTTGAGGCAGGCTTGGGGAGTCACGGCTCAAGCCCCATTGGGTCGGGTCATGACAGAGTGGTTGTAACACCCGAGATTTCTATGAGTAATATTTTGTTTTTATATATCATCAAAGGAATCTTTCACTAAATACTAGCTTGACTTACTTTACACGCAATCGCGACCTTCCTCGATAGTTTGCGTCGTACGCAATACCGAGTTTCACTAAACAACGATATGCTATTAAAATATTATTAAAACTAGCCGTTATGAATAGTAATAACCAATTTTTGAAATTTTATAAATTTTATTTTTCAAAATGGACTTCATTTTTGGATTCGGAATACCGAAATTAGCCTAGGGTGAAATTTTGGTATTTTTCTGAAAACTTTCAATTTTTGATGAATAGTGAAACCACTAAGTGGTAGGTTAAAAACTAAATTTTTGCATAAACCTTAATTTTACTGCTTCTGTGAATGGAATTTCGAAAATCCGACAGACACGGTTGATATCAGTAAGTAAAATGTGGTTCAATGAGATAAAAATAATTTTTTGGTGAATAGTAACTTTTTACTTTTTTTTACCGCAGTTAATAGTAAATAGGGTAACTAAGGGTAAATATGATATTACTATTACCCTAACACATGTCCTAATTCTATTGGATAAGTTTAATTCGACCAAAAACAAACTTAGGAATAAAATATGACCATTTAGGCCCACTTGGGTTAGATTAGGACATTTATTATTAATTTATTTAAAGAAGGGTTAAAATAGATAAAATCAAAGTTTAATAAGTAAATAATTTTTAATATGGGGCTATACATAAGATAAATTCGACTATAAATATTCATTAGAAAGATAAAAATATTTCCTACATAATGGTATTTTATTTATAATTTTTAGACATTAAATAATTTAATGTAATTATGACACAACGATGATGCAGTAATTATCATATTTATGAAATATTGACATAATTGATGTTATAAACACCAAAATAAATGTAATTTGAGACTTTTTATGAATTAAACTAATTTTCTAGGTTACTATGATATATTAGTGTTGATTTAATCAACTTTTTTAGAACATATAATTCTGTTATGACTTTCACAAAAATCATATATCAAATAGTGTCAAAATTGACACAAAATAGTTTTTAAATCAAATATTATATTATTAATTGTTATTTTATTCCTAAAAATCTAAGGTTCGTCCAAATGACTTAGATAAGGATATATATATTAATAATAAACAATTTGGGGTTCGTTTGGCATGTTATAGTAAGTGTATTAACCATATAGTGAAAGAAAACAAAAAGACACGGTAAAAGTTAAATTATTTAACTTAGAGTTAAATCTAATTGATAAGGTTAAAATAATACCCTAAACTTGTCTAAATCCTATTGTTTGATAGTATTTCGACCCATCCCCACTTTAGCTTCTAAATAAGACCCTTTGGAACCATTATAAACCGATTTTAACTTTAATATGAAATAATATTTTGAGATATTCCTAAGGTGCCCCTCTCCTCCCTTATAAAAGGGAACCTCCTCCCCCTCCTCCTCACACCAATTTGAGCACTCAAGCTCGGAAAACCCCTGCCATTTTCTCCTCTTTACTTACCTATAATAATCCTATAGGTCCTTGTCTTCTTCAAATACCAATCTTAGTTCCCTAAGTGGAGGATTCAAAGAGGCGTTCCAAAGAAGAGGTAATATCCATTACCGATCTTTTCAATTTCTTTCTTCTTCAACTTCTTCTTATTTAGTTGTTTCATGATAAAGTAATAACATCAGTATTACTTACATACTGATATGTTATTATAAATATGAAACAACCCTAATTCACCTTCTATCCATCCTACGGAAAAATGAAATCACCGCGCGTGCGTACGTACGGAACACCGTCTCCACGTCGTGGTGTAATCTATTTTCCACCATCACCTTACAAGGATGGGTATAATGGTGTAATGAGTAACTATTTATGATTATTATAAAGTAATATTGATACTGAAATAATATATATATACTCCAATACAATTACATGATCATAGGAACGATATCATCACTCGTGCGTACGTACGGAATACCGTCTCCACGATGTGATGCGACTTGTTCTACATGATCATCATTACATAGTAATTATATAAATTAATTGAATGAATAAATATGATATATTTTACACTAATACCATTCTGGATATAAGGTATCTATAACCTTAAAAGAAGAATAAGAATTTATTCGGCAAAACGCGCATAAGAACAAAAGGAAATAAAGACCCGAGTAACAAGTAACAATGAAATATTACTAATAAGAAGCTAATAATATGACCATATATGATATCATATCAATATGTATGATTCTGGAATAAGTCAATAACATTATTTAAACCATTATACAGGAGCTTCGGACACGTACAAAGAAAATCGGACCTAAGGTAAGGGAAATATCACAATCTCATTTTTATCTGAGATTGTTTATTCGTAAGTATTTACTGGGGTGTATTTTATCATACACATCCATGTTTCATCAATATGTAATATTATTTACATCCACGTACAATTTTTTAAATCCATTTTTACCCTTTGGTGAGTTTTAGTAATATGTATGAAAGGAATCTTTTGTCGTTTTTCGTACGAGGTACTTTTTGACTTTTCCGACAAAAGTACGAAGAATGTTTTTTTTAACTTAAACGGCATGAATGGATTTTTAAGAAACTTACTTTACAAGTTTTCAAGTTTATTTTTAATCAACTTCTTTTATTTTAAAGTCGTATGACATTTTATGAAAGGAAAAATGTTTTTGAAGTAGAAAGGATATTTTCCTCAAGAATGGAGTTCAAGTATTTTATCAAAATTATTTTCCATCTAAGATAATAAAAGGGTTATGTTTTTATCCCTATTATTACATTGGTTTGATTATGTTGTGATGGAAATATTTTTATGAATTCCTTTATCTTATATGAATTGTTTTATGATGTCATGTTGTTTAAGAATCCCATTTTTATTACATGGGTTACGCTATGATGTATGGTTTATGATTATGTGGAACACATATGAAAGGATTCATTATAAGATGGGTGGGACCTATATCTCCCTCCAATTCATTGGGTAAAGATTTTATATCTCATGAGATAGACATGGCTGGAACGGTAGGTTATACCGGTTCAGTGAAACAGGACTGGAACGAGGGAGACTCGGTTCAGAAAGGGACTTTGTCCACTAAGATAGTCTTGGAAATGAGTCATGACTAACAAGAAATGATTTTCCATGATTATCTGTGCATGCCACAAAGTTTCAAGTTTCATGTTATGATTATGGGGATCTTATTTTCACTTCTATGATTGGTTCCATGTTAAGATATTATGATCTCTTTTGCAGGTTATGATTTTCAAAAAGATATGATATGATTTTTATTTCCTTTATTTGCCCTTGCTGAGCATTTGAGATCAACCTTTTATGTTTCCTTTTCCCCAGGTCAGGAAGATGGATATTAAGTAGAATATGCTAAAAGGGACCCTTGATATGATGAAATAAATGGGAGACACTGTAGAAGATTTATGAACCAGTTGTTTATGTTTCCCAGTTTCTAAAGACACTATACCTATACGGTCCTTTGTGGTTTTGTCATATGTTGTAATAAGTGTGCTTCAATTTTGAAGTATTAACAATGTATGTAAAGTATGGGTCGTTATAGTTGGTATCATAGGCAAAGGAGGTAGGAATGTATCATATCCTTGTGAACTCTCACATGTGAGCGTTGGACGAAGCATGGCTCTCCGCCCAAGGGCTTCATGAGGAAATGGCTGCCACTGGGGATGGTGGTGTGTCCCATCTAGGGGGTGTAGCCGCCCATGGAGTGCCCTGATAGGTATCAATTATAGTCCACTGGAAGTAATTCCAGACCGCTATAGTTGGTATCAGAGGAAAGGTATAGTCAACCTTTGGAAACTAGGATGTGAAAGCCTTAGTAAGAACCCTAAGGATAAGTCTAAGCATAGAACACAATCTTAGTGTTTTAGAAATGGCCATGAATACCCTAGGATAAGACCTTAAGTGTGAAATTTTATCCTTGATTATGTGGTTTTCCTATTATAATTAGTGTTGCTCACACTATTCTTCTTGGTTTTAGTCAATGGCTGGAACCCGAAGGAACCGTGTTAATGCGGAATGTGATGGGCAATGCAATGATTGTCACCCTGAGCAACCAAACGATATGGGAGATGGAATGCAAAATCTTGTAGCCATGCTCACACAACTTTCTCAAGCTATGAATCATGAAGGACTTCCAAACGAACAAAGGAAGGAGAAACATTCTGTTGAATCCTTCATGAGTCAGCGTTCACCTTCTTTCAGTGGGTCTACTGATCCATTAGTTGCTGAACAATAGATTAGTACTACTGAAAAGATATTTTCAGTTCTTCAATGTTCTGAACATGATAAAGTCATCCTAGCAGTGTATCGTTTGGAAGGAGATGTTGATCAATGGTGGAATCTTATTAAGAATACGAGGCAAAGGGATGAAATTGAGTCTATGGAATGGGATGAGTTCAAGAACTTATTTTTCAATAAGTACTTCCCTCGTATTCTCCGAACAAAGATGGATAAAGAGTTTCTTGAACTGAAGCAAAGGGATGATGAATCTGTTGGTACCTATGAATCAAATTTTACAAGACTTGCAAGGTACGCTTCTGGTATTATTATCCAACCTGAGAGTAAGATCGATCGATTCTTTAGTGGCTTAAAACCAAGTCTTTGAAGGGCGTTAGCCATAAGGGACTTCAATAGCTACGAGGAAATCATTCGATGTGCTCTCAAAGTCGAGATGGAGATTGGAGTAACCCATCAGTCACATGGGTTTGATAAGAAGAGGAAGATAGAATTCAAAGGAAAATCTAAAGAGCACACTGAAAAGAAGATGAGCTTTCCCTTATGCTCAAAGTGTGGAAAGAAACATGGAGGGAGTTGTCTTAAAGGGACAAGTAAATGTTTCAAATGTGGAAAGGAAGGTCATCGGGCATTTGAATGCTGCGATAATGGGAAGAAGATGTCTAATGATGCAAACAAAGGAAGAGATACACAGAATGAACCTACTACACTTCAATGTTTCAAGTGCAAGGAGATGGGGCATTATGCCAATCAATGCCCAAATCCAAGGGTTGATGATGATGGTCGACGTCAAGAAAATATTAAGGCTAAAGACAAAGGAAAGTCACATGAAATTTCTATCAGCGATGTGGAGTACGATAACGAAGTGGTGAAAGGTACACTTACCATCCACTCTAAAGTAGAAAATGTTTTATTTGATTCTGGATCCACCCACTCTTTTATTTCTGAAAAATTTTCTAAGGGTATCACTGTATTACCTCAACAATTAGATGTTGAGTTAGCTGTGACAACACCTAATGGCACAACAGTCGCATCAAAAGTTTATAATTCTTCTCCGATCGAAGTTTGTGGGAAAGTGCTTCCTGCAAATCTTGTGATCCTTCCTTTAGTGGAATTTTATGTGATTCTTGGCATGGATTGGCTTTCTCTACATGGATCTCATATCAATTTCCAAATAAGGGAAGTCACATTTCATATTCCAGATCAATCTACGATCGTCTATCGATGCAATGATGAATATAACCTTCCAGTGGAAATTCCTTCCATCTTATGGGTCTTGATTCCACTAAATGAAGGTTATTTATCTCAAATGGTTGGTGAGAAACTCACGATTAAGAATATGCCCATCGTACGGGAGTTTGATGATGTCTTTCCGGAGGAATTACCGGGTCTTCCACCAAATCGTGAAGTTGAGTTTTCAATAGAACTCGTACCGGGTGCTTTGCCTATTTCAAAGACACCTTATAGAATGGCCCCAATTGAGTTGCAGGAATTGAAGAAGCAACTCCAAGAGAATCTTGATAAGGGATTCATACGTCCTAGTGCATCACCTTGGGGAGCACCTGTTCTATTTGTTAAGAAGAAAGATGGATCAATGAGACTCTGCATTGATTATCGAGAACTTAACAAGATCACTATCAAGAACAAATATCCTCTCCCACGCATTTATGACTTATTTGACCAACTACGCGGAGCTCAATACTTTTACAAGATTGATCTTCGTTCAGGGTATCATCAATTAAGGTTCAAAAGGGAGGATATACCAAATACGGCTTTCCGTACAAGGTATGGACACTATGAATTTATAGTGATGCCATTTGGTCTTACTAATGCCCCTGCTATCTTCATGGATCTAATGAATAGATTCTTTAGAGACTATCTTGATCAATTTGTGGTAGTCTTTATAGACGATATTCTTGTCTATTCAAAGAGAAAGGAAGAGCATGAAGATCACTTGAGAATTATATTAAAGACCCTGAGAAAGGAGAAGCTTTATGCCAAATTTACGAAGTGTGAATTTTGGCTTCAAAAAGTTGCATTTTTGGGTCACATAATCTCAAAAGAGGGGATATCTGTGGATCCAGCAAAAACAGAGGCTATCGAAAGATGGTAAAGACCAACAACAGTAACTGAGATCCGAAGTTTTCTTGGTTTGGCTGGATATTATCGACGTTTTGTAAAAGATTTTTCACGATTATCTAATCCACTCACCAAGTTGACTCGGAAAGGAGTTATGTTTGTCTGGACATAGGAATGTGAAAATAATTTCAAGGAGTTGAAAAGAAGGTTATCCAGTGCACCTGTGCTCACACTTCCTTGTAGTGGAGAAAGGTTTGTGATCTACAGTGATGAATCCAAGAAGGGATTGGGGTGTGTTCTTATGCAAAATTATATGGTGATAGCTTATGCCTCATGACAGTTGAAAATCCATGAGCAAAATTACCCAACACATAATTTGGAGTTGGTTTCGGTAATCTTTGCATTAAAGATTTGGAGGCATTACCTTTATGGTGAAAGGTGTGATATTTATACTGATCATAAAAGTTTAAAGTATATTTTCACACAAAAGGAGCTGAATATGAGTCAAAGAATATGGTTGGAGCTGATTAAGGATTATGACTGCTCAATCCATTACCACCCTGGGAAAGAAAACAAGGTGGCAGATGCATTAAGTCGACAAGACCATGCTAGTTTATCCATGATGAGGATCACAAAAGATCCAATATTTATGGATTTACAAAGGATGGATCTTGGAATTATAATGGAAGGGGAAAAATCTTATCTTTCTCAAATGAATGTTCAACCATCTATACACGTGAAGATTAAAGAGGCACAGAAATAAGATGTCGAGTTACAAAAGAAGGTGAGAAATGTTCCTGAATTCAACCTTGATTGTGATGGGATAATAAATTTCAGGAATCGGGTTTGTGTTCCTCCCATCCCCGAATTAAAGTAGGATCTGCTGGATGAGGCTCATAGTTCTTCATTCTCTATTCATCCTGGAAGCACGAAGATTTATAGGGACCTGAAAGAGTACTTCTGGTGGGATGGCATGAAAAGAGATGTTGCTGAATATGTCTCTCGATGCTTGGTTTGTCAACAAGTTAAAGCTGAGAGACAAAATTATAAGGGGATGTTACAACCATTACCCATACCCGAATGGAAATGGGAAAACATCACTATGGACTTTGTCACGGGACTTCCTAAAACATCCAAAGGAAATAATGCTATTTGGGTCATAGTTGATCGTCTTACAAAGTCAGCACACTTCATTGCTATTAGAGAGGATTTCTCTCTAGATCAGCTTGCCAGGATATATGTAAAGGAAGTGGTAAGATTGCATGGAGTACCACTTTCTATTATATTTGATCGGGATCCGAGATTTACCTCAAAGTTCTGGCGAAGTCTTCAGCATACTCTGGATACAGAGTTGAGTTTCAGCACTGCTTATCATCCCCAGACAGACGGTCAGTCTGAGAGAACAATTCAAACCCTAGAAGATATGTTGAGAGCTTGCTCTATGGATTTCAAAGGAGGTTGGGATCAACACCTACCTTTGGTGGAATTTTCTTATAATAATAGCTTTCACTCCAGTATTCAGATGGCTCCTTATGAAGCTCTCTATGGAAAGAAATGCAGGACTCCAACTTGCTGGGATGAAGTTGGGGAAAGAAAGCTATTAGGACCTGATCTCGTTGATGAAATGGCAGAAAAGGTCAGATCTATTTAACAACACATAAGAGCAGCTCAGAGTCGACAGAAAAGTTATGCCGACAACCGAAGAAAAGACCTAGAGTTTGAAGTGGGTGATAAAGTGTTCTTATGAATATCTCCCTGGAAGAGGGTTATGAGATTTAGAAAGAAGGGGAAGTTTAGCCCTAGATATATCGGTCCTTTCGAAATACTGGATCGTGTTGGAAAGGTAGCTTACCGATTGGCGCTTCCACTGAATCTCTCTCAAGTTCACGATGTGTTCCATGTATCTCTCCTAAGAAAGTGCATACCTGATCCTTCACATGTACTCAGCTCAGAAGTTGTACCGCTGGAGCAAGATCTTTCTTATGAAGAACAGCCGATAGAGATTCTGGATCGTAGCGAAAAATTCCTACGAAACCAGACCACTCGATTGGTGAAAGTTTTATGGAGGAACCACCAATTAGAAGAAGCTACATGGGAGCTTGAGGATATGTTGAGGGAGAAGTATCCTCATCTGTTTGTTACAAAGTGACGAATTTCGAGGGCGAAATTCTTTTTAAGGGGGGTAGAATGTAACACCCGAGATTTCTATGAGTAATATTTTGTTTTTATATATCATCAAAGTAATATTTCACTAAATACTAGCTTGGATTACTTTACACGCAATCGCGACCTTCCTCGATAGCTTGCGTCATATGCAATACCGAGTTTCACTAAACAACGATATGCTATTAAAATATTATTAAAACTAGCCGTTATGAATAGTAATAACCACTTTTTGAAATTTTATAAATTTTATTTTTCAAAATGGGCTTCATTTTTGGATTCGGAATACCGAAATTATCCTAGGGTGAAATTTTGGTATTTTTCTGAAAACTTTCAATTTTTGATGAATAGTAAAACCACTAAGTGGTAGGTTAAAAACTGAATTTTTGCATAAAACTTAATTTTACCGCTTCTGTGAATGGAATTTCGAAAATCCGACAGACACGGTTGATATCAGTAAGTAAAATGTGGTTCAATGAGATAAAAATAATTTTTTGGTGAATAGTAACTTTTTACTTTTTTTTACCGCGGTTAATAGTAAATAGGGTAACTAAGGGTAAATATGATATTACTATTACCCTAACACATGTCCTAATTCTATTGGATAAGTTTAATTCGACCAAAAACAAACTTAGGAATAAAATATGACCATTTAGGCCCACTTGGGTTAGATTAGGACATTTATTATTAATTTATTTAAAGAAGGGTTAAAATAGTTAAAATCAAAGTTTAATAAGTAAATCATTTTTAATATGGGGTTATACATAAGATAAATTCGACTATAAATATTCATTAGAAATCTAAAAAGATTTACTACATAATGGTATTTTATTTATAATTTTTAGACATTAAATAATTTAATTTAATTATGATACAACGATGATGCAGTAATTATCATATTTATGAAATATTGACATAATTGATGTTATAAACACCAAAATAAATGTAATTTGAGACTTTTTATGAATTACACTAATTTTATAGGTTACTATGATATATTAGTGTTGATTTAATCAACTTGGTTCGAACATATAATTCTGTTATGACTTTCACAAAAATCATATATCAAATAGTGTCAAAATTGACACAAAATAGTTTTTAAATCAAATATTATATTATTAATTGTTATTTTATTTCTAAAAATCTAAGGTTCGGCCAAATGACTTATATAAGGATATATATATTAATAATAAACAATTTGGGGTTCGTTTGGCATGTTATAGTAAGTGTATTAACCATATAGTGAAAGAAAACAAAAAGACACGGTAAAAGTTAAATTATTTAACTTAGAGTTAAATCTAATTGATAAGGTTAAAATAATACCCTAAACTTGTATAAATCCTATTGGTTGATAGGATTTCGACCCATCCCCACTTTATCTTAGAAATAAGACCCTTTGGAACCATTATAAACCGATTTTAACTTTAATATAAAATAATATTTTGAGATATTCCTAAGGTGCCCCTCTCCTCCCTTATAAAAGGGCACCTCCTCCCCCTCCTCCTCACACCAATTTGAGCACTCAAGCTCGGCCAAACCCTGAAATTTTCTCCTCTCCACTTCCCTAGAATAATCCTAGAGGTCCTTGTCTTCTTCAAAGACCAATCTTAGTTCCCTAAGTGGAGGATTCAAAGAGGCGTTCCAAAGAAGAGGTAATATCCATTACCGATCTTTTCAATTTCTTTCTTCTTCAACTTCTTCTTCTTTAGTTGTTTCATGATAAAGTAATAACATCAGTATTACTTACATACTGACATGTTATTATAAATATGAAACAACCCTAATTCACCTTCTATCCATCCTACGGAAAAATGAAATCACCGCGCGTGCGTACGTACGGAATACCGTCTCCACGCCGTGGTGTGATCTATTTTCCACCATCACCTTACAAGGATGGGTATAATGGTGTAATGAGTAACTATTTATTATTATTATAAAGTAATATTGATACTGAAATAATATATATATACTCCAATACAATTCCATGATCATAGGAACGATATCATCACTCGTGCGTACGTACGGAATACCGTCTCCACGATGTGATGCGACTCGTTCTACATGATCATCATTACATAGTAATTATATAAATGAATTGAATGAATAAATATGATATATGTTACACTAATACCATTCTGTATATAAGGTATATATAACCTTAAAAGAAGAATAAGAATTTATTCTGTAAAACACGCATAAGAACAAAAGGCAATAAAGTCCCGAGTAACAAGTAACAATGAAATATTACTAATAAGAAGCTAATAATATGACCATATATGATATCATATCAATATTTATGATTCTGGAATAAGTCAATAACATTATTTAAACCATTATACAGGAGCTTCGGACACGTACAAAGCAAATCGGACCTAAGGTAAGGGAAATATCACAATCTCATTTTTATCCGAGATTGTTTATTCGTAAGTATTTACTGGGGTGTATTTTATCATCCACATCCATGTTTCATCAATATGTAATATTATTTCCATCCACCTACAGTTGTTTAAATCCATTTTTACCCTTTGGTGAGTTTTAGTAATATGTATGAAAGGAATCTTTTGTCATTTTTCGTACGAGGTACTTTTTGACTTTTCCGACAAAAGTACGAAGAATGTTTTTTTTAACTTATACGGCATGAATGGATTTTTAAGAAACTTATTTTACAAGTTTTCAAGTTTATTTTTAATCAACTTATTTTATTTTAAAGTCTTATGACAAGTTATGAAAGGAAAAATGTTTTTGAAGTAGAAAGGATATTTTCCTCAAGAATGGAGTTCAAGTATTTTATCAAAATTATTTTCCATATAAGATAATAAAAGGGTTATGTTTTTATCCCTATTATTACATTGGTTTTATTATGTTGTGATGGAAATATTTTTATGAATTCCTTTATCTTATATGAATTGTTTTATGATGTCATGTTGTTTAAGAATCCCATTTTTATTACATGGGTTACGCTATGTTGTATGGTTTATGATTATGTGGCACACATAAGAAAGGATTCATTATAAGATGGGTGGGACCTATATCTCCCTCCAATGCATTGGGTAAAGATTTTATATCTCATGAGATAGACATGGCTGGAACGGTAGGTTATACCGATTCAGTGAAACAGGACTGGAACGAGGGTGACTCGGTTCAGAAAGGGACTTTGTCCACTAAGATAGTCTTGGCAATGAGTCATGACTAACAAGAAATGATTTTCCATGATTATGTGTTCATGCCACAAAGTTTCAAGTTTCATGTTATGATTATGGGGATCTCATTTTCACTTCTATGATTGGTTCCATGTTAAGATATTATGATCTCTTTTGCAGGTTATGATTTTCAAAAAGATATGATATGATTTTTATTTCCTTTATTTGCCCTTGCTGAGCATTTGAGCTCACCCTTTTATGTTTTCTTTTCCCCAGGTCAGGAAGATGGATATTAAGTAGAATATGCTAAAAGGGACCCTAGATATGATGAAATAAATGGGAGACACTGTAGAAGATTTATGAACCAGTTGTTTATGTTTCCCAGTTTCTAAAGACACTATACCTATACGGTCCTTTGTGGTTTTGTCATATGTTGTAATAAGTGTGATTCAATTTTGAAGTATTAACAATGTATGTAAAGTATGGGTCGTTATAGTGGTATCAGAGTAGGTTCCACCTTTGGGATCTCAGAGCGTAGCTAGTCTAGCTGTGAGTTTGGTTTGGGTTTCATAGCGACAGTGTCAAGATGTTTTGAGTTCGACTTTCAGGCCAGGGACTCCAGTGTTGGCGCAGCGGCCGACGTATCTATTCAATAGGACTCTGATAACCTACCTTTTGACTCGGGACGTTTGGACACTAGTCGCAGGGACATAATGGTACATGCATCATATAAGATTGGGTTTTTGGTTTTCCCTTGTTCTTCTTGAGTCAACTCTCTAGATATACTCTTTTCCTATGGTGTGTCTTGATTTTATTTCAGGATGCATCCATGAGGACAGCCCGTGAGAGTTCCGCAGCAGGATTGTGGTGACAATTCGCCATGTGTAGAGGCCTTGGAGTAGGGTGCAAATTCTGAGGCTAGACCTCCAGGTGGTCCACCTGAGGGGCCACCACCTGTTGAGCAGCTGGTTGTGCTGAAAAGTGAGGACGAGGTTTCACACAGGATGAGTGTGATGCACAAGTTCCAGAGGCTGTGACCTCTGAGGTTCTGGGGTGATCCAGACCCTCAGGCAGCTGATGACTCGCTCGTAGCAGTCACCCGAGTTTTCCACCTGGTGAGGACACCCCCAGATCAGATGGTGGTCCTAGCGGTGAGCCGTCTGCATGGTTCGGCCGGGCAATGGTAGAGTTTGGTGACGCAGTCCCATGATGAAGAGACGCTCACGTGGTCAGAGTTTGAGCAGCTCTTCAGGGAAGAGTTCGATCTGGTGACACTGAGGTCAGTGCGGATTTAGGAGATTCTACAGCTTTGGCAGGAGGGCATGACTGTGTTAGAGTACTCAGTGAGGTTTACATACCTGTTGTGCTACTCCTTGGATATGGTTTGGGACCCGTTCTTTAGGGCTTGAACCTTTGAGCAGGGCTTATGCAGATACATCCGAGCAGGTTTGGTTTCCCTATGCTCGTCCACCTATGTTGGAATGCTAGAGCGAGGCTTCCTGGTGGAGAGATTTATGGCTGAGCAGATTCAGCCCGTTAGTGTTGGGCGCATGGCAGCTGAGAAGTCGGAAACTGGTAGCCAGTGGTAGACGCAAGGGTCCGAACGTGGCCAACATTTTAGGAGGTGACCCCAAGATGGAGAATCTGGGGCTTAGGGCTCACAGGGATCATAGGACAGTTTTGGTTAGCCACAGGAGAGGCGGTGTTACGCTTGCGACGGTCGGGGAAATCTTGCTAGAGATTGTTTGACACGTCATGCTGTTGAGAGGGAGCTAGTTGATAGGCCACCTTGGCAGCAGCAACGTCTCGAGTTTGGAGTTCTGCAGGGTGGTGGACATGGCGATGGAGCTGGTACAGCAGTGGGAGGTGGTAGGTGGTATCCGATACCACCACCACCACCCCCAGGTGGTCCATGCCGAGCTCAGGGAGCTGGAGGGCGAGGAAGAGGAAAGATACATTCCCTATAGGTTGTTGACTCAAAGGCTCCATGGATGTATAGAGTTATGCCTTGTGTCCTTTCTACTTTCTATATTTGTTTTTATAGACACTGTTTAGTGGTACTCTTCCCTTTATGTGCTTTCTTGAGTTTTGTTCAGGTCGTTGGTAAGACCCTGTGTGGGTGTTGTTTGGCATGATTCGAATGCGTGAGGAAGAGGGATCCTTCCCCCACTGAGACGTGTTTTTGTGACGCGATTAAAACCATACGGGTGAGTTAGTGCTACCCAAAGTGGATAGTGTTGAGTTGTGGTGGATGAGTCCCTCTGACTTATGTGTTCGGGCATGGGAATTTGTTGGCGAACTCACTAGCGTGGGAAACCCAGTTGAGATTCCAGTTTCTTTCCTTGTGCTTAAGGATTTTCAGGGACGAAAATTTATAATGTGGGGAGGATTTAGCGACTCGTGTTTTGGCCCTGTCAGACTTTGTAATATTCTGATGAATAATTTCAGAGCTAGGCGCGAAGACGGTGTGCGATTCCGAGGCCCGGTGTGCCCGAAATTAATTTTATAAAAATATTAAGTATTTTTATACTATGCATCAGGAGAGAACAACTTTTCTCCTAAAAGGTAGCTCAAAACAAGAATCTGAGGGCACAGTTGCGTCTTGAGCTTTCCGGTTACCCTAGGCGGGGTGTAAACTTTGCTGGCGCGGGTCTGCTGTGGAAAAAGACACTAGGGTAATTTATGTAAATAAATGTTAAAGTTTATTTATGAGCATCGACTCAAATAACTTCTAAACGGAGTCTCGGATTGAAAATCTTAGCCCGACATTGATTTCAGAACTGTGTGTTTACCCTAGGGGCAACCTCATCTTCTTTGCGTCAGGGAGGTTTGGTCTGAGGCGAGGTCGTGTGTTGATTTCATTGTTTTAAAAAAAATATCAACTCCCCACCCCTCCTTCCTCTACACGCCGTCAATCCCCTCAACCTTCCTCCTCTGTTCTTCACCGACGATCCACCGAATCGTGCAAACAAATCGCCCACGAGCTCGGATCTTGACGGCGGACGCTCCCTGATCGTGCAACAACAACAGCGGAGCATGCAAAGCGTCGGCGATCCGCCAAAAGGTAGGCAGTTTGAGTTTTAAAATCACATATCCTGTTATTTTGTTGTTTTTATTCAAATTTTTGTAAGGTTTGTATAGTTTGGGTCCTGATCTTTCTGAAACACATTTCAGATCTGAATTTGGAGCAACGGGGTGCTCCCGGTGACTCCCGGAAGTTTTCCGGCGGAAAACCCGGTTTTCCAGCAATGAGGGCAGCGACCATGGCAGATTCCAGTGAAGTGGTGGTGACGCAGCGGCAGTGCGGTGATTTCCAGCGGCGGAGCGGAGGAATCTGGTGGCGGCACGGTGGTTTCCGATGGCGACACGGTGGTTTCTGGTGGCGGCACGGTGGTTTCCGGCGGTGGAACGGTGGTTTCTGGCGGCGGCACGGTGGTTTCTGACGGCGGCACGGTGGTTTTCGGCGAGGCAGGCGGTGGTCCGGCCAGGTTTTTCCAGGGGTTCTTTAAACCCCTGTAACTCGCAAACCGAGAGTCCGATTTTAGAGCCAGTTTAGAAGACTTGAATCTTGCGTTGATATGGACCTCTTGAGATTCTTTAGAGAATTTTGTGAGTCGGGTTTTTGGCCTTGGCCATGAAACGTTGAAAATAATAATAATAATTTATTATTTTCAACTTCGATCCGTCGTAACTCATGCACGGAGTGTCCAAATGATGTGTCATCAGTGGCTTTAATACCCTAATGGTATGATGGAATTTTCAAGATAGTTTCTGGGTGTTGGGACTTAGAACAGGGTGTGGGCCCCATGAGGCAGGGTTCCGGCGTTTGAGGAGAAACGTGACTTTTCCGTCGGGTGTCTGTTTTGGATGATCAAGTAGTCAATCCCATGTGTTTTTCCGAGGGCATCACAGTGGTGCGATCTACTTGACGAGTTTCGGGAGCGTCGTGTGGACCCCACCCGGGATGGCCTTGGTGAATAGTATTTTTCACCAGGTGTCTGTTTGGGACGATCGAGTAGTTGATCCCATGTGTTTTTTCGAGGGGATCACAGTGGTATGATCTGGTTGATGAGTTTCGGGATCGTAGTGTGGGTCCCACATGGGCTAACTACAGTGAATAGTTCCTTTTTCACTGGTTTTCCATTTCGGGTGAGTAAACAGCTTATCCTGTATGTTTTTCCATGTAGATCGCGATAGTGGCCTCGGTATTGGCCTTGGAGGTGTGCGGTGTGGCATTGTGGTGATGTTGCGGGTTTCTTGGGTTTGCGATGTTTGGACCAGCAGTGGTTGAGGGTACTCCCTTGGTTCACTCCTATGAGGGTTTGTGTGGCATCACAATCATGGTATGGATTTGTGATCCCCTCTATAGGATATCTAATCTATTAGAGTTGTGGCATCCCTCCGGTAGGCCCGGGGCGGGATCCTCTAGCTTCGCTACCCTAAATCGGGTTCTTGGTATCGTTGTGACCGCTTATCCATGGGAGGTGCTCCCCTATCTAGCAGGTTAACCCTCGTAGGGTTTGTGGCATCATCAGGAATATGATCCCCTACTCATTGGGTCGTGCTTAGTAGGGTTGTGGAATCATCGGGTATATGATCCCCTACTCAGCATGTGGTTTATAGTATGGTTGTGGCATCGTTGGTTATTCGATCCCCTACTCAGCACGTGGTTTCTGTAGGGTTGTGGCATCATCAGTTCAATCCCCTACAGCTTGAGATGTACCAGATAGGGTTTCGGTATCATCGTGACTGTCGTGACACGGGTGATGATCCTCTATCTGAGTGATGTATTTCTGTCGAGCGCCAGATCGGGTTGTGGTATCCCCTAGCAGATCCTAGGAGTGATCCCCTATCTGTGAGATCTACGAATGCCAGATCGGGTTGTGGTATTCCCCAGTGGATCCGGGGAGTGATCCCCTATCTTTGAGATCTACGAATTCTAGATCAGGTTGTGGTATCACCCAGCGGACCCTAGGAGTGATCCCCTATCCGTGAGATCTTCGTATACCAGTGTGGATTCTGGTATCCCCTAGCAGACCCTAGGAGCGATCATTTATCCAAGTAGTTTGTTGTTTATGTAATTTCAATGAGGCTTCCTTAGTGATGATATCTGAGGAGCGTGATCTCTCGGGTGAGCATCTGAGATGTTTGTGTGGGACCCGATATAGTGTATCTCTCGGACGAGTGTCATCTGGGTTGACAGTGATCATGGAGTGTGCTCTCTTGGTTGTGAACCGTTGCTGGTGAAGAGGTCGGTACCTCATGTAGCTTGGTGCGTGAGCTGAGTATATCTGGATGTTTTTGGTATACATAAGAGCATATATCTGAGTGGATGTTCATGGTATATGTATAGGTGTATACCTGGGTAGATGTTTTAGAAAGATGTTTGGGAGTATACCCGAGTGGATGTTCAAGGTGTATGTATGGGCATACAATTTTATTGATCTAACTAGTTGTGTTTAGCTGAGGATGGTCATGAGATAGAGTTTCTCTCTCATCTGGTTCCCTCTGGCTGGGTTGATCTGATTGTTGCCTTTTAGTTTCTCTCTGGTGTTTTGGGTTTTTGGGGTGCCTACTGAGTATTTTTATACTCACCCCTGCATGGGCTTTTCCCACACATGTTTGTGTCTTATGCAGACCACAGACGTTTCGATAGAGTCCCAGGAGGACCCAGAGTAGGCGGAGCCTAGTGAGCTAGACTGACCGGGGTGTTTACCGGAGCTGTTCCGAGGAGCTTACCAGCGGGTGCTTTTGGAAGTGTTTCCCTCCTTTTGAGCAGGTTGGATGCTTTTGTAGTTTTCTTTTGGTGGGCCCTATTTTTCCCTTTTGTACTTTTATTGTACTCCGGTTGTGGGTTAGATGTATGCATGCATTTCTTTCTAGTTTGTGTATATATCTCTACACTGTTGCACGGTGGTGTATGTGGGTGTGTGTGTATAGGTACCTTAGGCTAAAGCCTTCCATGTGTGTGATAGCCTACTCAGCGCTAGTCGCCAGCCCCTGGCATGTTGGAGGTGGGCTTGGGGAGTCACAGCTCGAGCCCCATTGGGTCGGTTCATGACATTATATAACTCAATGAAACATGAGGAAAGAACCTTGACTATATACCTTATCCTCATATTTCTTCCTTCATCCAACCTCAGCCATTGATTTGAGCTAGAATGAAAGATATCAAAGAAACAATCAAATTCCATGAAAATAGATGAAATGATCTTGCACTGAGATAGTACAATTTATAGGAATATAAACTAAAAAATAAGGGAGATTATTGAAGAGGTTATCTTTAACTTCTCGATGGATCTGACGGTGAGAAATACAGATGTCGGATAGAGGAGTTAGCTTGATACCTATTTCTTGAGAGCGGTGGGTTCTTAGGGGAGCAAGAGGGATAGTTCACTGGAGAAAATGGTGGAATAAAGAGAAATGATATTTAAAAAAATTATGGTAAAAACATTAAAATCACCCACATAATAAGGGGCACATAGTTTTTTTACACGGTTGGCCAAATTGTGTGCCAGTCGTGCCCTATGTTCTGCTCCAAGGGGCACCCTATATGAGCTAAGTGCATGGTTCGGTTAACCATGCATAACCTGTGTAGAAAAACTCTATAACTTTTCTCAGACAAGTTTCATCGGTGTGCGGGCTCCCTCACACAGTTTCATAGAAACTGTCTAGAGCCCTACCCCCCACTGTGTGAAGTTGCACGGTAAGAGAAATCGTGTGGGATGGGCAATATAGTTTCTACTAATCATGTGTCCCTGTCTGTCTCTTCCAATTTTGAGGATTTGGGATTTGAATTATCCCATTATGCACCTGATGCCTCCATGACTCCACCAGGCATCATTATTAAGGCCAAACAAAGGAATTAAAACCCAAAACTAATGGTTCATACCTAGAAGGAAATTTTAGGATGTTAAAATGAATAAAAAAAGTGAGAATAATTTACCAAATATTTGTCACTTGATTCAAAATAATAAATCCATTTTCAAAGATTAAAAACATAAAAATATTATAATTTAATTTAATATTAAACAAGAAAAATATTATGAAAAATGGTTTTCCAGAAAAATAAAATGCATTTTCAAGCAGCATATGATCTTATATTAACTATATGATTAGAAATCATCATTATATGAATTTAAATTAATATATATATATATATAATATGTAAATTTTATTTATATTTTTTCTTTATTAGGGTTTATTTTAATTAATTAAAATGGATAAACTTCATTCACATAAAAATGTTTATATAAAACTATGTTTTTAAGCATAAAAATAAACTTAAACCAAAATCCTGAAAATTGATGATTAAAATGAAATTAATTAGATTATTAAAAATAAAATGGTTCATATTTAATTTTAAGAACAAATCCAAAATATAATGAAACTTTTAAATTAATTTATTTAATAGAAAAAAATAAAAATATTTGAAAAATCAGTAATTTTCACAGTTCACAGAAAAATATATCATTTTAGAAAAATACCAAAATTTCACCCTAAATTAATTTTGATATATTTCTTTTAAAAATAAAATTAATTATATAAAAAAAATTCTAGATTTTCAGAAATTAATTATAATATTTTCTCACAAAAAATAATAAAAATCATTTTTGAAGGAAACATATTTTTTTGGAAGAATAAAATATATTCATTAAAAATTAATTTCCTATTTATTAATTATTTATTGATAAATTTATCTTGAGTGGTATCTTTGTATATATTTCATAAATAGGTTAATTATATCCATACCCACCAAATTAATGACTAGGCTATGGCAATTAAATTTAAATAATAATATTTCATAGTTCATTTAGGCTCGATTTTGCATGTCGTAAACACTATCAAATATAGTTTTCCTTTTTAAAAACTCTAGGTGTTACATTTTGGGCCCATAACTTGTTGAGGATAAAATGGTAAAGGAAAAAACTATTCAAAATTTAGAGATAGGTTTTACTGTGTAATACTTTTAAATATTCCTAGAAATTTTTTAAAAGGCGTAATTTGAGGTGGCATGTGATTCCAAGGTCAGGTGAGCCCGAAATTAATTTCATAAAAATACTAAATATATTTTGTATCACACACACTATTTTTAAGAAATAATGGAATATATATTAAACAAATTATGGGATTAAAAATATGAGTCCATGCTTGAGTCTGTAATGTGGGGTTTACCTTTGGTGTGATCTAGGTTGGTTGGAACGGGATATCCGTTAGAGGCAGCCATTGGTGGGTGCATGCAATTAAAAATAAATAAATGAATTGTTTATTTTTTTGTTTTATTAAACTACATAATTAAATATTTTATAAATACCCTCTTATGTATATTTTCCAAGGGTTTTTTTATAACCCTTTTTATATCTCATGGGAGAAGAGATTGTTCTTCATTGGTGAATCAACATCGAATGATGAATGATGATCAGATCAAGGATAATCAAGAGATAAATGATGAACACAATGGTATCATTACCTTAATCAATTTTTTATTCTTTATACACCAATGATCGATCCATAATTGAGGTTTGGATATAAATTTGTGGTTTTATACATTTTATTAAAGTATTGAGCATGGATTTTATCTTATTTTGATTTGAGATAATTGTTCTTCAGATGATCCTTGCAATTTATTTATTATATTGATCTGGAATAATTATTTCCTTGTTACACATGTTATCACCCTATTTATATTATCTATGTCTAATAACTCTTGAAAAAATATGGTTCCCTTTTTATTTTTATTTTTCCCACTTCGTTCATCGCATTATTCACCGTTGGCTAATGAGGCCGCGATTCAATATTATCGGGGCAAGTTTGAGCACGATCGAACACGAAGATTGGTTTCAGTATCATAAACAACATAAAAATCAATAGTTTGTGGAAATATTGATAAACAATGAAGGATACAGGTGATACTTCATGGATCTGTGATCTATACGGGTGACGAGATTGAGTAGCAGGAGCGTGAGAGGCATGTCTGGGGACATGTGAATGCTATGGATCGAATCGGTGCTACAGGTGAGGGTTTATGATAGATGATATGATCAAGATGTGATGATAATGGAAATTTATAGGAGGTCGCTCAGGATAAAATTGATGATCCCTATTTTCCCAGTTGATGTATGGAGAAGATATTCGATGTGACGAGATCAGTTCCAAGTGGAGGTTGTGTACAGGGTCTCATTGTAGGGGTTGCATGTATGGTGATCAGGATGTGATTAATTGTGTCATGTTTTGGTTTTGTGTATTATCCCTACATCAATTAAATGATTTTCGTATAATTTATATTTTAATGTATTAATTTACCTTGGGTTGAGTTGTAATTAATAATAACAATAATCATAATGAAGAGAGGGAGGCGTTGGGGGATCATGTACGCAATACCTAGAAAATTGGGTGCCCTTGGATGTATATAATTTATTATATACACTTGATGATAATAATAATAATAATAATAATGTTATTATAATCACTAGAAAGATAAGACCTTGGGCCACATGAAAAATGCGTAGAAAAACTTCTAGATGTGTGAAAAAGTGGGGAGGTGTGTGGGATACTCCTAAAATTAAATAAAAATATATTAATAATAATATTATAAATTATTGTTGTTATTTTCATTGTTATCAAATCTTGAATCAGATATAACTTCTCCATGTGGTGTCGGATTAGCGATCCATATATGGAATTGTGATCCTGGTTTTGAGATAGATGATTCAAGTCCAATGTTAGATATCATTTTCTAACTTATGGCTCAGGTCCACAGAGTGCCCAATAATAATAATAGTATTATTATTATTATTATTATTATTATTATTATTATTATTATTATGGAATATAGTATCCAATATACCTTCTTCATATGGTGTCTGAATGACAAACCATCTGTGACATCGTGACCCTAATATTGAGGTAGACATTTCAAAACTTATATCAGGTACTTAATTTGGTTTTATGGCTTTGTCCCATGAAACCCATTTGTGTGTTATATGGTGAAATGTGTATTTCCCACTGGGTGTCTGATTTGGTAAAGTAAATAGCCTATCCCAGTCATTTTTTCATGATTATTGTAATGGTGTGATATGTTTGGCCATTCTTGTCCATTTGTGATGATATATCAGGGGCTTGACATTTTCTCTCACCGGACTAATGACGAGCCTCTTGCATTCGTCGAGCTTTTTGGCCAGACACGTCATGTACTAGGGGAGTACACAGGCATGTCCAGGGGTACATGGGCACATACCAGTAGTTGTTCATACATAGGTACACATCTAGGAATCAAATTCAGACCACACATCTTATATACCCCCCTTACACATTGTGTACTTATTTATGAATATTCTACCTTTCGTATCACCTTCTTTTTCACTCAGATTTTGGCCCGTGAGTAGCCTATACCGATTTTTTTTCACATACAACATGATGGTGGAATTTTTAGTGGATTTTTAGATATGATTTGAGATGTTGAATGCTTGATAATTCTTTAGGCAGCACTTGATGATGGCAGTGATCAGGAAGGATCGTCATAGAGAGGCTATGGTGTGGATCCCCTGTACTTCTTACACCAGTCTGAGTGGAAATCTCCTATCATATTAGGGCACAGGTCCTCTACCTACCCATTGGAACCCTTATATTTTATTAGGTAATGGGTCCTCAACCTACTAAGTGTAACTCTCCTATTTTATTAGGGCATGGGTCCTCTACCTACTGAGTGGAACTCTCATACTATATCTGGGAATTGGTCCTATTCATACTGAGTGGAACCCTCTTGTTATATCATGTCATGGTTCATATACTTATTGAGTGGATTCATACTATTTTTTCAACACATGGTTCCTCTACCTAATGATTGGAACTCTCCTTTTGTATCAGAGAATGAGTCCTCTACCTATTGATTGGAACCTGCTTGTGGTATCAGGGCATGGTTTCTCAACCTACTGAGTGGTAACCTCCTGTCGTATCAAGTCATGGGTCCTCTACCTACTGAGTAAAACCCTCCTGTTGTATCAAGGCATTCATCCTATAACTATTGATTGAAACCCTCCTGTGGTATCAAGGAATTTGTCCTCTACATAGAGAGTATGCCCCTTTAGGTTGTGGAGTAGTGTCAAGGTGTGTACCCTCCTCATGTTTTCTTCAGATAGACACATGAGATGTTAGGCGTTGATGATGGACCTCTTGGAACCATTGGCATACTCTTTCCTAAACTTAAATCTATGATACATAGATCCCATTCCTTTCTCATATGGGTTTATTATTTGATCATATATATATCTATGTCTTTAGGTTTCATTTTCACTCCTTCTTTGGGATGACCTAACTACTTTTATCATGTCTCATTTTTCTCCCCCACTAGTTTTCAAGGATTTCTAATGGATATGTATATACTCACCCATTTATGTTCTTTTCCCATATGTGTAATGTATTATGAAGATGATGGATAAGTCGTTGAAGATTTCAGAGGATCATAGGGATATCTAGGTGAATTTGACTATTTACGGTGGTTGAGGCCTGAAGATCTAGAGCTAGGCGCTCTAATAATTTCTTTTCTAGTTTTTGTTAGGTTGAGACATCTATTTCTATTGGGCATGTACTTTTCCCCCTAAACTTTTTGAATTTCACTGTTTCACTCTTTTGTATTCCCTAGATCTTGTTACATCCATGGTTTTACTCTATATGTTACAGTATCTTATTATTATTACTCTACACTTCTACATGGAGATGATTGGGTGCATTCATACAAGTACATTAGGAAAAGGCCTCCCATTTTTAGTTATGTCTTTCAGTGTTTATTTAAAATCTCGGTCCTATAGAGGTGGTATTGTGGTAGTTGTGTCTCGACCTTCTACCATCTAGACACACCCTGATGGGTCAGATCATGTCACAAACCCTTATTAAAGCTTCTCAAAGCAGACAAAAGATATATACGGATAAATGAAGGAATGATTTTAAATTTCAAGTGGTATATCGCATTTTATTGAAAGTATATCCATGGAAGGATTTTATAAGGTTCGATAAGAAAAAAAATGTATCCCCAAGTACATCAGAACTTTTAAATTTTTTTAAATAATTAGATTTTTGGATTACTGAATTTCCAAAGGATTAGATAACAACTGAGAATGGGGGTTGAATCAGTTTTTCACTTTTTATAAGTTTCAAAACTTAACCCTTGAATCCTATTAATATTTATTTCCTTATCGACTTTCAGTAAATACTCATTCATGAGAAAGTTGAAAATAAATTAAAGCACACAAGATTCAAAAGGTTCATCCACAGTGTGAGAACCTACACCCTTTTCATAGCCACTCTCGTGGGTCTATGGAAATCCACTATTATAGAGAAGTGAAAAAAGTGGTTCCAACTCCTGTTAGACACATTATATCTCCCAATATGAATGATTATTCTGACTCCCATTAGTTTATATTTTTTTCTTATAAATAATTAGATCCAAATAAAAGAATAAATAATTTGTTGAAAGTGATCCCCAATTGCTAAGTCTGAATCCACATACCGATTTGGATGGATCCGATTTTCCAATTGGATGAGTTTGGATTTAATTCTCTCAATATGATGAGTCTAGATATGATTCTCTCAATACTATGAATCTAGATCTGATTCTCTCAATATGATGAACCCATTCTGAATCTAAAATACTCAAACACTTTTAAAATACTCAAAAAGGTATTATTTAGTTTGATTGACTAAATTTGATTGACTGAATATGATATTCTCAATATGATCTTGCTCAATCTGGTGAACAAAAACTCAATTGTTTGATCCTCCTTACAAGATCTCTAGCTGATAATGACTCTCACCTTATTTCTTCAAATCTCCTCTTTTTCCTCTTTCATTAAAGTTAACAATGAAAAATGATCTAAGGAATTATTTATGAGAAACTCATAAAAAAAGGTTGGAAACTTGAAAACTTTATCTTCTTCCTGAAATTTCAAAAAATTTCTAATATCTCCTATTTAAACTTCAACTTTGACTTCTTTAATCATAATTAGATTTCTCTAAGATTTATACAAAATTTAATTTTGATTTTGACCTCTTCAACTCTTTAAAAAACTTATAGAATATTGCTTTGGAGTCTTATTCTTAATCATCTCATTAAAAATATTTTTCATTATTAACTCATTATAAATTATGTTTCTTTCTTAGCTCATTATGAATTCTATTTCCTTGTCATCTTATTATGAATTTTTTTTCCTTCTCAACTCATTATGAATTTTTTTTCCTTCTAAACTCATTCTGAATTCCATTTCCTTCTAAGATCATTATGAATTTCCTTTATTTCTCAGCTCACTATGATCTACCTTTAGTTTCAGCCCAATGAAATCTTCATAATGATGTAATTTTCATTACAATGTAATTCCCATTATGATATATTTTTCCATTATAATGGAAATCCCATTATGATGGAATATCTATACTTAATCTTTTAAATTCTTTAAACTTCATCAGCTTCACACATTCTGACTTATAGATATGATCTATTAAAGTATTCTGTGTTTGATGGATTTATTCATAATGATGAAATCCATTTTATGATGAAATTATCATTATGACAGAATTTCTCATTATGTTGGAATTATTTACTCTGAAATTTTTAATTTCTTCAAACCACTTCAGCATTTGATCAAAATATGTTATCATGAAAGTTTTCATGAATTGTGAAAACTTCTTGATTAGTAAAGAATCATCTGATTTAGTTTAGAAATATTGAAAACATTCTAACTTGTGACCTCATTTTCTTCAATAAAACTCTTCAGCATCACTACGACTTTATCACTCAACAACTTTTTTCTTTCTCTGATTAAGGAAAAGGAAAGCTTCTAAAAATCAACAAGTTCTGCCTCCAATTATTCTAGATCTAATGATATAAATCTGATGTAGAAGAATATGATAATTTGAGTCTGATGAAACTTCCTTATGATGGATATGGGTCTGACTCCTGAATAATAAAAACAATATTTTTCAAAGAGGTTAGTTTTCAACAAATACAAAAACTTTTTTAGAAAAATTTATCACAAAGGCACTTCAATCACCCCATTTGGATTTATTGACATCCCTTGTTAACAAATTTTCCAACTCTCATAATTATTTCACAACTAAACTTTTTTAAACAACTCAAGTTTTTTACTGTAATTAAAAACATAAGTGGGTTTCTTGAAACCACACTACTAGATAAAGTAATGTATTTGAATTAATTTTATCCCTCATTAGAAAAAAAGTTTTGTATCCATGTGAAGATAATTTTACCTCACTTTTAAGTTATCCTCTCTCAATTTTATTTTTCTCTCCCACATTTTATGATAACTACAGCTTTAGATTCATAAAATAAAGATAAGTAAAAACTTATTACAAAGTAAAAAAGTTGTTACTTTCTCTCCCCCTTTGTCAACACAATATAAATCATGGTGGGGGTCCTTCCTTACGTGGTTTAGGAATACATGGGAGGAGGATCAACATGAATTTACATCCTCAATTCCACAAACATTTCTTTCGACATTGATTTTTTTAGATATCAGAAATTTGATACTTAGTTGAAATTTATTTTTCAAAACATATCCAATAGAAACATTCTCTTTTATAAAGTAAAACATAATATAAATTTGTTTTGATCTTGAATGTTGGATAGGATTCTTAGAAATATTAATTTCACTCTAATTATCACAAAGTATCTTTAATGGTTTAGAAACTTTTACTTTCAAATATTTCCAAATGAACTTTCATTCAAAATATTTGAGTACAAGATTGAGTAGCTGCATCATATTCATATTCAGTTGTTCTCAAAATTACTGAACTTTATTTCTTACTATGACAACTCACACAACATTCACCAAAGAAAAATGTTCCTCCTGAGTTTTATTTTCTATCATTACAATATCCATCCCAATTGGCATGAGTATAGCCATGGAACTTCATATAACTATTTATTTTGTATAACAACCCATGTGAATTTGTTCCTTTGACATATCTTATAATCTTATTTGCTACCAACATGTGTGATTCTTTCAGATTACTTTTATACCTAGCACACAAATTCACAGCATAAACAATATCAGACCTTGAGGTTGTAAGGTAAATAAGTCTTCCTATCAGCTTCTAAATTTATTTCTGATTCACACTTCTTCCAAATTAATATTTAATCAAATTTATACTCACTGAAATAGGATTTGAAACTTATTTAGATTCTACAATCCCAAAATTATTTAACAATTCTCTGGCATACTTTTCTTGAGATTATAAAATGTATTTTTCCTTTTACTGAACTTGTAATTCAAGGAAGAAAGTTAATTATCCCAACATTAAAATTTAAAAAAATTCTTCATTTCTTCATAAAATGTGTTAAAAACATCCTCTCTAACCCCAGAAAAAATTATATCATCCACATAAACAATTACAGTTAGAGATCCAAAGTCAAAATATTTCACATATAAGTTTCTTTAAACTTTTCCTTTAGAAAAATTTAACATTCTCAAATAGTTTTCAAGTTTTTAATAACAATCATGTGGATCTTGTTTCAACCCATACAAAGAATTATTAAATTTAAAAACATTGTTTTTAGCCTCATTAAGTAGAAACCCAAAAGTTTGTTCAATGTAAGATTCTTCTTCAATCTCACCATTTAAGAAAGTTGACTTTTCATTCATCTGATAAACTTTTTAATTCTGATGTGCACCCATCTAAATAAACATTCTAATAGTTTCTAATCTTGAAACTCGGGAAAATGTTTCTTCAAAATACACACCTTCCACCTGTTCATAGCCTTTACAAACAAGCTTGTATTTCTTTCTTGAAACTTCTCCATGTTCATTTAATTTGTTTTTATAAACCCACTTGGTTATGATAACATTTCTATTTATTATTCATGAAACAAGTTACCATGTTTCATTCTTTTCAATCTGATACAATTATTCATACATAGAATCAACCCACTATTTGTGTTGAATAGATTCTAAAACTGATTTTGTTTCAACATTTGAGATCAGTGAAGTCTGATTATCTAATCTCAACTTTATTATTGTCTAGATTGGATCCTTTTGATTCAAAATATTTTTTTTGGATTTAACATGTTTTTGTAATGTATAAAATTTAAAAGTTTCTTTTCTAGCTAAAATTTCCTCATCTCATGATTCTTCTTAATCTTGATAAAGATGTTTTGAATTACTTTCACTATTGTTGGAAATATCCTGTTTTTCCTCCTCATCATTATCAAAAAAAATGTTAAGGAGCTTTTATTTTCAATTAACTTCACATAATATGAGTCCATTAAATTTTTTAAATATTTGTTCCAATATTTTAACTTCTTTCATTTTGTAAATAAGCCATAAAATTTCCTTCCACATCTTTCTGATCAAACTATCCTAAATCTGGATTTTTGATTTTGATCAAACATGGAATTCCAAAAACTTTGAAGTATTTCAATGAAGATTTTCTGTTATACCACATTTAATAGAGTCATGTTAGTTTTTGGTCTCAATAAGCATCTATTTTGAACATGTAAAACAGTACTAACAGCTTCTCTCTAATAGAATTTTGAAAGTTTGTATTCTGCTAACATAATTATTCTCATTTCCACTAAAATTATATTCTTTCTTTCTGCTACTCCATTTTTTGTGGAGTATAGGGATAACCATACTGATATTCGATACCATGCTTTCTCAAATAAGTTTTTAAAGTGTTTCTTTTAAATTTGGTACAATTATTTTTTCTCAACTTCTTTATGAAAACCCCCATTTCTTTCTCAACATCTTTTTTAAAGAAATTGAACATTTCAATATCCTGTGACTTTTGCTTAATAATCATGATATTTTTTATCTGAGTGAAATCATCAATAAAAGTGATAAAGTAAAAATAGCCTTTTATTGATTGATGTATCATCTTTCCACAAAAATTGGAATGAATAAGTTTAAGAGCTATGGCAGATTGAATCTTAATTCTCTTATAACTTTTGTTAGTAATATTTCCTTCCTGGAAATTAATACAAACATCTTGATCTCTTCTTTTCAATATGAAAAACTATGGACAACATAAACTTTAGAAAGTTTATTCATGTTTTTATTCCAAAGGTGGATAAGTCTTTGGTGCCATAATATTTTTTCATCTTCAGCACTCAAGTAATAGGATTTTTTGAATTATTCTATTTGAAAGAGATTACAACTGATTCTTTCTTCTTTTTTAATTACTTTTCCATCTTTCACACTTTTTATGATAAAAAATATATTTTTTTAAAACAACTTATTTTCCATAATCAAAAAATTTTACTTATTTCTTCCACTTTGCTCAAATATTCTTCCATGTAAAGATAAGTTGTGCCGAAAATTATATTACATGTTCCAACAGTTTACAAAACACCGGTAATATCCATAAAATCTTGATTTTATATTTAATAAAGATCTTTATTTGTGGAAACCTTATTGAGGTTGGTAACTTCTTTTAACTATAACATACTTAGGACATAGACCATGTTTTATTTTGAGTGAGTTTCATACTTTTGTAGATTTAATAGATTTTTCACATCCTTTCTCCACCTAATTTTTCCCAATCCTTTTTCCAGAACCTAAAATGTCAAAAGAATCAGATGAAATATTATTTTTTGTAAGAGAATATTTCACTCGATTATCGTATTGAGCCTTCCCAACAACTTTAAAAGTCTCTGATTTTACTTCTAAAGATTTCTTGAAGTTTTCATTCATCTTCCATATGGTACTTTCAGACTCAAGAAGTTTTGATTGAAACTTGTTAAATTCTTCTTCCTCAGATTCCAGCTTCATACTAAGATCTTCAATCATATTTCCCTGTTCATAAATTCTTAGTTTTTAACTTAAGATCTTTTGAATGTATTAATACTTTTTCTTGTGAATTTATTTTCTTTCATTAGAAACTTCCTCACAGTATTTATTTATTAATATAATTTATTTCTTAATAGTTTTTTTTCTCGATACATGCAATAAGTTCTATTTTTATTTGATACTCACTATAATATTCTTCATCGCACTCTTAATTATTTAAATAATATTTTATTTTCCCAACTTTTTTAATGAATGTACTTAATTTTTATGAACTTTAATCTTAAAAATAATTTTTTTCATTTGAGTATAATTTAAATTTCTTGCTCAACATACATATTTTTTCAGTAAACTTTTTCTTGTATTTATTGGAAGACTTTTCTTCTTCTTCATTTTTGTTCCACTTCTTCCATCAAGATTTTTCATCAGAATAATCTTGATATTTTCCTACTTTCTTCTTAGAGAAATTCATAGAAAAGTGTATTATTTCACCACACTCAAAACATTTTAGAGATACTTTCCTCTTCCTATTCAATATTTCTTTGAGATAAGAGACATGATTTTATCATTCGACTCATCATCCTCTTTACCTAGATTCACAAGGATCAACATCTTCAATATCTTGTATTTTCATATTTATCATAGCTTTAAATTCAATTTCATCTTTCATCTTATTTTTAAACATTAGATATTTCCTCATTTCATAAGCATTAAAAAATTTATGCAATTCATTAAGAGATAAATCATCATTGTTTTATAAAGAAGAAATTTTATAATCAAACCTATCCAGAATGTTTCTCAAAAGTTTCTTCACAATTGTATAATCTTCCAAGAAATCTCTAAATCCTATAATGTTGCAAACAATTTCATTTACTCTGGTGAAGTATTCATCAGTTGTTTCTTCATCTATCATTATAATGTCTCCATACTTACTATTCCAAATTTATATCTTTGTTTCCTTAACTTTAGTATTACCTTATAAAACACTTTCCAGTCTATCCCACATATTTTTTAAAGTATTGAGACCCATCACCTTATAATAAATATTCTCTAATGATTACATAAGTATTTAATTTCTAGACTTTACATAAACTTCAATATTTGTATTATCAACAAATGTCATAGGATCATCTTTGTCAATAGGTAGAAAACCAATAGTAGCAACATCAACAAATTCCAAGTCAAGGGATAGGAGATAAGGAATCATCCTATTTTTTCATCCATAATAATTCTGGTCATCAAACGTACGAATTCTTATCTTATTGATTGAATTGATATTATCTATGATAATAATTCAACAAGGGAACCATCCCTATAATACTAATTGAAGTTCCAAAGGATCGAATAACAACTAATAAGGCGAGGTTGAATCAGTTGTTCACTTTTTATAAGTTTCAGAACTTAACCCCTATAACCTGCTAAAATTTATTTTATTATCAACTTTTAGTAAATACTTATGCATTGAAAATTAGGAAATTAGTTAAATCACACAATATTTACAAGTTTTGAACTCAGTGTTTGAACCTATATCCTTGACATAGCCACTCCTATGAGTATATGTAAATCCACTATTATGAAGAAGTGAATAAAACTTGTGTCAACTCCTACTAGACACCTTATATCTTCTAATAGGAATGATTATACTGAATCTCACTAGTTTACAATGTCTTGTTATAAAATATTTGATCCAAAAAAAATAATAAAGTATTTGTTAATACTGCTTCATAATTGGTCAGTCCAAATCCTCATACTGATTTGGCTAGATCTGATTTTCCAATCTGATGAGTCTGTATTTGATTCTCGCAATACGATGAGTCAAGATCTGATTCTCTTAATATAATGAGTCTGGGTCAGATTATTTCAATACAATGGAATCAATATGATGAACCAATTCTCAATCTGAAAAACTCAAACTCTTCTCAAATACTCAAAATGATCTTCTTAAGTTCTATTGACTCAATACAATTAACTAAGTACAATCTTATTAATACAATATTGCTCAATTTTCTAAATAGACATTCGGTTGTCTGATCATCCTTACAAGATATCTGGCTAGAAATGACTCTCAATTGACTTTTCCAGTGCTCTGCCTTTTCCTCTTGCATGAAAGTTAACAATGAATGAATGATCTGAGGAAGTATTTATAGGAGACTCAAAAAAAGGAAGGAAACTTGAAAACTTTCCTTAATTCATCAAATTTCAAAACTCTACAAATATCTTTAATTTAAACTTAAAATTTGACTTCTTCAATCCTCCTTAGATTTCTCTGACATTTATGCAAAATTTAATTTCAAGTTTGACCTCTTAAACACTTCATAAACTTTTAGAATATTATTTGTGACTCTTATTCATAATCAGATAGTTATGAATCTATTTCCTTCTCATCCCATTATGAATTATATTTCCTTATCAGATCATTGTGAATTTTGTTTCCTTCTTAGCTTATTATGAATTTTGTTTCTTTATCATCTCATTATGAATTTTTTTCCTTCTTAGCTCATTATGAATTTGGTTTCCTTCCCATATCATTATGAATTACCTTTCTTTCACAACTCATTATGATCTAACTTCAGCCTCAACCTGATGGAATCCTTATAATGATGGAATTATCATTATGATAGAATTATCATTATGATGGATTAACCCGTTATAATAAATATCCCATAATAATTAAATTCCCATTATGATAGAATCTCCATACTTCAACTTTTAAATTCTTCAAACTTCATCAGCTTCACATATTATGACTTTTGGATCTGATCTTCTGAAACATTTTTTCTTTGATGTATTTCTTCAAAATGATGGAATATTCATTATGATGAAATTATCATTATGATATAATTTCTCATTATTATGGAATTATTCACTCTGAAATTTTGAATTTCCTCAAACCACTCCACTATTTCCTCAAAATCTTTTTTCATAAATTTTTTTAGGATTTTTGATAACTTATTGATTAGAAAAGAATCACCTGATTTAGTTTAAAAAGTTTAAAAAATTTATAAATCCTTAATTAACTTTATTAAAAAAAACTCTTAAGCATCACTAAAACCTCATCACTTAGCATATTTTATCTTTCTCTGATTAAAGCAAAGGAAAAATTCCAACAATCAACAAGTTTTCCCTCCAATTATTATGGATCTGATGAACTGAATATGATGCAGATGAATATGATACTTTGAGTCTAGTGAATCTTCATTATGATGAATATGGGTCCAATTCCTAAATAACAAAAATAATATTTTTCAAATAGTTTATTTGTCAAAAAATACAAAAACATTGTTAAAATAATTTATCACAAAATTTATTCACTTACCATTAGGCAATTCCATCGAGCCCCTCTAATGTGCATTATTAGTTCCAGGACTCGTTTTGAGGAAGTATATGCCAAACCCAATAATTGGGATCACCTATAAGGAAATATAATTGGAAACTAATTTATCTTACTTTGAAGAGGCTATCTATATTATAGACACTTGAGAATAAGTGTTGAGGAATCAGATGACTCGGTTAGTAAAGGTACTTTAGAGAAATCATAAGATAGAAGAGGAAACATTGAAAACTGAAGAAATTATGATGGATAAAAACCCAAATATTTTCATGAGGTGATATTTTAGAAATTTAGAGGATGAAATTTTTAAAGGGGGGACGAATGTAGCATCTATGAATTAATTATAGTAAGTTTTCCTTTTAAAAGAAATAACACCATAATACACATAGTTTTATTCAAGAATGTGATTGAAACAAAAATTCTAAAATTTCATAAATTTAATTTTTTTAAATCATCATATCAAAATTAACTTATAGAGAAATTTTGGTATTTTTTTGAAATGATTGATTTTTAGTGAATAGTGAAAATGTCGATTTTTCAAATACAATCATTTCTTTTCAGTAAATAAGGTAATTTAAAAGTATCATTATATTTTTGATATTGTATTAAAGCTTTATATTAAGTTTTTTTTATAATAATCTAATTTTAATCAATTATTTTATTTATTATGATATTCATTAATTTTTATGCTTAAAAACGTATTTTTCTAAAATAATTTTTCGTTGCGTTTTATAAATTTATATTAAAATTAATTTTTTCCACTTCTAAAAATTGAATCATGAAAAATATATGCCATATTTTTAATTAGGTGGTTCAAATATTTTAAATAGGTCACTTTTATTTTTTTCATTATGAATTGTAATCATGGTAAAATTTATGACCTCAGTGAAGGGTAAATCGGGTAATTAAGGTTAAAAATAATGTGATAAGGCATTAAAAATCAACCTAACACTTGAATTTATTTACTTTTATGGGATTAATTCTAAAATATCAGTCATAAATTCTAATATATTTCATTTTAGTTTCATTTAACCTTAGTAATGGCATTTATATTATTTTAAGTAGAGAAAATTCCAAAATGTCAATATCTTTTAACTTCTTTTATATGTTCACATATGAATAAGAATATGTTATAAATGAATATAAAAGTTTATTTTAAACATAATTTATTTATTTTTATCATGTTAAAATATTTTTAATTTTTATTGATTGAATATTCATCTTAAAGGTTTACGCAACGCCGACACAATATTTATTCAATTAATAGAAAAATAAAATAAATGATTTTAAAAATATTAAAAGTAATGAAATTTGGATGAATTATTGTGTAACATGAATTTTATAGGTAAATATAAAATATTATTTATATTTTATATTTTTATATTCCAATTAATTTTCTATAATGTTATTTTGAAATTCAAATTAAATGAATAATTCTAAAAATGACATTAATGATAATTTATAATAAATATTATTTTATTAAATTTTTTTAAATTCCTAAAAATATTTTATTTGACCATGTGAAATATATATGGTTTAAAATATCATCCATATTTCATTTATGGTTTGATTTTATTTTTATGGACAAATTATTGACCCTTACAGGGTAGAAAGATTTTATATTGAGGTAATTGTCAAAGGGGTTAACGAGGGGAAAAGCTAAGAGATAAGGGTGAAAACATAACAAAAACTTGTCCAAATTTTATTTTATGAGATTATTTCAACTCCCAATCATCTTATAATATAATTATATAAATTTGGATTAATTTTTTTATGAAAATTAATTTATATAAATTTAATACTTTAAGTAATTTCAAGAGTTCCCCTCCCCTCATTTATAAAAGGACACCCCTTCTCTCTTTTCTTTACAGCACATTGAGTAACATAGATCTACCAAACCATATTAATTTATCTTATAAAAATAATTATCTAAGTTATAGAGGTGATTTTATTTCCAAAGTACCAACCCTAGGTCCCTTAAGAGGATATCTAAAGGAATTCTATCAAAGAAGAGGTAATCATCTTTACCAACTCTTTCAATTTACTTTCTTATTATACTTCCTATAAATATATTTTATCCATTCTAAAATAATGAATATAATATCGTAAATATATTTATATATTATAATAATTATTGTACAAAATTTTTTCTCCTCTTTTATATCCTATAGAAAGTGAAGACATCGCTTGTACATGCATACAACTTGTCATCTCCACATAGCAGTGCAATTTGTTTTTCATCACCATTTCACTTGTATGGTAATAAATATGTAAATAATAAATATATATGATATTTATGATATAATTATAATATTTTAATTATAATATAATATATACCTTCTTACCTTCCAATCTGTTGGAAAACAATAACATCGCACATGCGTACATGCGGACTACCATCTCTATAAAGCGATGTGATCTGTTTTTAATTTCTTATTTGCATGAATTGAAATTATGATAGATTTTATGAATATATATGATATATATAATATAAAAATAATTATTTAAAATTTAATTATTATTTACATTTCTTTTGTTCCATCCGTTGAAAATTGAAAATGGTGTTCATGTATATGTACGACCTATCATCTCCATGAACAATGTAATACATTTTTCTACCTCTAACTTTTGTGGAAGAATCTAAATATATACATATTATTAATATATGTGATATTTATATAATTATTAACATTATATATATTATGAAAACATAATAAAAGTACAAGTACTAGGACTTCCAAGATAAAACATGCATGAGAAAATAAAGATGTTAACATGAGAAACGATGATAATAATGAAAGGTTGCTAACGAACAGGTGATAAGATGTTACAAGATTATCATATATGAAATAATAAATATAAATATGGTTATGGAATAAATTAATAACTTTTTTAAAAAAATTATACAGGATTTTGAAACGTGTTCAACTAAGGGGAGACATAAGGTAAGGGATTTTGTCCCAATTTCCACTCTATTGAGACATATTTGGTAATATGAACATATTTATTTTTTGATGGTGCATATACTATAACATTATTTATAATGAAAATAAATTTATTATTCATAGTTTCAATTAAAGTTACTCTTTAAAGGGGTTACACTTTAAAAGATACCAAATAGGTAAGGATTTATTTTACAATCTCATTTTATTTTGTGATGGCTTGTATTTTGATTGAAGGAATCATATAATATTTCCTTTATAAAATCCTTCTATTTTCTTATCATCTATATATTTAAGGATTTTACAAGTTTTCTTCTAAATTTTTATTTCTTTGGTACTTGAATCAAAATAAGTAATACGTAAAATAAATATTGATCATATTTATCTTTTCAATCGAGTATATTTTTCTTCCATGTCCATATTTTTCAAAAAAAATTAAAAATTCCTTTTTATTTACTCAAATTATTTATTGAGGATATTTTATATCATATTTGAATTTTTACAAAGTTTTAAATGAATCTTTCTAATGTTTTATGAAAGGGTAATTTTTATCTTTATTTATAAGAAGTCAAAACGAATGTTTCTTTTTAACATATGTGGTATTAAAGGATTTTCCAACTGTCATGATCATTTTACACTATTTAGTTTCTTTTAAAATATTTCTAGTGTTTTAAAAATAAAACTCTCTTTTGGACATTTATTTTAAAAAAATTCTTTAATTTTATTCTATTCTTTAAAAGACATGATTTTACTATAAAATATTCTTTTATGATGAATTAATGGTCATGTCTCATATCTTGATTAATTTTGTGGTAATTGACATCCTATTAAAATATTCACTTTCTCGTGATGATTTTACATTAAATATCTCTTAAATATCCATATTATATTTATCATAGATATGATGATTTCCTAAACCGTATACCTTTTCCACATATGGTGTCTTACTTTGATATTTATTTTATTGACTAGGGAATTTTTTGTTCTTTAATTAGTAAAAATATTTTTTGATATGGTATATTTTTCATGAATTAAATTTATGGCATACTGTATTTTTATTACATAACTTTACATTACATTATACAAATAGAGGTTATTTTAAAGTTTATTTTATTGTAAATAATGTACATAATACATGAAAATATAAAAAATTATTCTAATACACTTGAATGGATTAATAATAGGTTTTTCTTAAGTAAAATTACTACATCTCATGACCTGGGGACATACATCAAAGGAAAGGGTGAGCATAATGCCTAGTAAGGGAAAGTAAGGGAAATAGTTTACATGTGATCATGATAATTATCAATAAGAACTTGAGGAATATCATAAAGGCATACCCAAGTGGCATATCATAATAATAATAAAATGAATCAAAACTTTTAAATGTGGAAGAAACATTTAAATGAGACATTTATAATCATATCAATAAGTTTTGTCACTAAGGTGTCATAAAAATTATCAAGGTTATTCACCAAGGTATCGTAAAACATGGCATCTCTAGAGATTAAATTATTTACCCAATGCATTGGAGAAATATCAAGTCACACCATTAATATGTATTAAATTTAATTTGATCCATATATATCATAATAAAATATTTCTTAAATAACCAGTGGAGAATAAAAGAAATGGGTTTCATATCAAAATCATGGTGTTTCAAAAAGAGCTTGAAGAACGTGATCATTATCTCTTTTTTCACCCAAAAAATGGAATGTGGGTTTTATGTATGTGAAACCCAAAATAAAATAAATAATTTAAACATATTTTTTAATACCCCTAGAAAATAAATAGTTTTTTGTATTCACAAAAAGAAAATAAAATAGAATTTATTGTGGAGAAGAGATAAATTTTGAGAAGTAAAATCGACATCATAACAGGTATAAAATGTGGTTTTAGAAAAAGATTAAAAATAGAGGGGATAAGTTTCAACCGTTATTAAAATACTATTAATAAAATATAGATATAAAATAAATTGGACAGAAGAACATAGTTTGGAACTTTGAAAGATGTACCACAAAAAAGGGCACTTGAAAGGAAAAGAGAAGTTGAGATTTCCCTTACCTTGAAGAGTAACTCTTAAAACTCAAAGATTGGGACCTTGGGGGTTGATGAAACCTTGTGAGGATTCATTGGGATTTAAAACTATCATATCCTCATGGAGTATAAAATTTCAGTGAATAGAAATTTAGAAATGGGTGGGTATTTATAGCAAAAGTGGGGGATTTTTTATAAATTTTCAAATGAAGGCATTCAACACCTAGGTAGTGGTAATTGAAAAACCATGGGCTTAACCATGGTATTATCCCATGATTTTGGGAACTTCGATAATATTTTATTGAATTTTATCCCAAAATAGACGACCGTAATTTTATATTACTTATTTTGTCATGGAAAAGTAAATTTTCCACAAAATATCATTTTTTAAGTCAAAGTTTCCATTTTAGATTTTGGAAAGTAAATTATATATTTGAAATTTGATTAAAATATATTAAAATATTTGATATTAATAAAATAACATAATTTTAGTCTTTTATTGTGTTTGAATTATTATTACATCAATATGAAATAATTATGACGTCATTAAACTTACAAAAAAACTCAAACTGTTTTTTACTATTCACCCAAAAAAAATATTTAAGAAAATTATCACAAATTCACCCTAACCTAATTTAGATGTTATGATTTAAAAAATGATATTTATTTTATCATAATAATTATCTAAATATTATAATTTTAAATTTTGAATATAAAAACATTATTTATTAAAAATAATAGTGGATAGAAAATACATGGTAAAATTTATGACACTTGAAAAAAAATATTTTATCATTTATTTTCATATAAAATTGTTTTAAACATACTATTTCATTAAAATAATCAATATTAATAATACCTTAATTTATTTTAATAATTATATCTTTTTTGAAAAGTATAATATCTTTCTAAAAAACCAATTTATCAAATTCCATCTAAATTTGTTAAGAAAAATTGTTCCTAAAACAGAATTGATGTAAAAAAATATTTATATAATGTAATTACACTTTTAAGTAGATAGGGTCTTGACACATAACCCCTTATTACACCTGCATGCACCATAAGATTAAGGTGTGTAATGGTGGTAGTTTTATGGGTTTCTAGGGCTAACATTGATCGAGTGGTAATCTCCACTAGGTTGAACTTCCCCCATAGGAGATTTTGTTCAAGCTTCACTTATTGAAGCTTGAATCTTGATCAAGAGAAAATCCCAGTGATGATACCTCCCTCCCAAGTTTTGACAGAAGGGATTCAAATGGAACGAATCTACTGTTTGAGGCCATCGACTCTTCTTTCTGTATCAATTTTCCTTTGTCAAAATTTTACTTATAAAAATTAATGATAACATTAAAATTATTATCAAGAGTATAGTTTCCATTGATCGTATTGAAAAATAGTTATAATTTACCTATGTTCATATAACGATCAAAAACCAAAAGGTTATATTTCAATTTACACTCTCTTCATTATTAAAGAGATATAGTTTTGTTATGTACAAAACTCACATTTTTAGAAAATAATTATCATTAAAAAAATTTGGGCCATCACATTCTTCCCACCTTAATAAATTTCATCCCTGAAATTTAAACTCTTTCCCTTGGTTGAGAAAATGTGTAGTTATTTAAACCTCATTGTTTCCTCTAGTTCTCACATCACTTCTTCATATTTTTTGTTCCTCCACAACACTTTGATGAGGTGGATAGTCTTTTTGCATAGATACTTATCTCTATGGTCAAAGATATCCATTTAATTCTCCTCATAAGTGAGGTCATGTTCTAGTTATACAACCTAAGGATTAAATACATGTGAAGGATCAGGTATGTTCTTCCTTGGGATAGATATGTGGAAAACATCATGAACTTGAGTTAGGTTTGGTGGAAGTGCTATTTTATAGGCCACTGCTCCTATGTGATCAAGGATTTTATAGGGTCCAATGTACTTATGGTTGAGCTCCCCTTTCTTCTCAAACTGCATGACTCTATTCCAAGGTTAAATTAGAAGGAAGGCTTTGTCACCAATATCAAACTCCAAGTCCCTTTAATGGTTTTCAGCATATCTCTAATACTGACTCTAAGAAGCCTTTATGTTTTTTTGTATGGAAATAATATTTTATGTCATCTCTTGCACAAGATCAGGCCTAAGAATCTTTATCTCACCAAATTTTTTCCAACAAGTAGGAGTTTTTACATTCCTTCCCATATAGATCTTCATAGGGTGACATTTGAATACTCGAATGAAATATATTGTTATATGAGAACTCAACTAATGGGATATGTTTATCATGACCGCCTTTAAATTCTATTGACCATGTTCCCATAATCTATTCAACTGTATGAATATTCCTTTTAGATTGTCCTTCAGTTTTTGGGTGATAAGCCATACTGAAATTCAATTCTATATTCAAAGCATGTTCAATAATTCTACAGAATTTTGATGTGAACCTTGCATCATTATTAGAAACAATATAAAGTGTCACTTCATGCAACCTCACCACTTACTTTACATAAATCTTGGAAAGTTTTTCAAGTGAAAAATCTTCCTGAACAGCGATGAAATGGGAAGTCTTAGTGGACAATCCACTATAACTCAAATTGAATTGTTTCCTTTGGATGTTCTTGGGAGACTAGTAACAAAATCCATAGTGATATTTTCCCACTTATAATGCTGGTATGGGTAGTGGTTGTAATACCACTTTAGAAATTTAATGCTCTACCTTCACTTATTGACACACCAGGAACCCTGTTGTGTAGTTAGAAATCTCCCTTTTCATGTTATCCCACCAATAATGATCGCAAAGGTCCCTATAAATTTAAGTGATTCCAGGATGTATAGAGAATTTAGATCTATGAGATTCATCCATCATATACTTCTTTATTTCTAGAATATATGTAACACATAGACTTGTATGAAATTTAATTACACCTACTTTATCAATATTGAACTCAAGAAACTTCACATTCTTCATAGTCTCTATCTTCTTCTAGAACAAAGCATATTCTCTTTGAGATTTTTTGATTTTTTCTAGTAATGAAGGTTGAGAAATCATTTGGTATAGGTTTGACAATCTCCCTTACCTTACAATTCCCATGTCCAGTTTTACTAAGTATTTGATCAAAGGATATCCTTAAATCCTCATCATTTCCAGTACAACAAGTTCTTTCCTACTTAATGAATCAACTAATTTTTTTGATCTTCTATGATGATAATGAATTGAAAAATCATAATATTTTAGAAGTTACAACCATATCCTATATATCATGTTAAATTATTTTTGTGTGAAAATATACTTCAAAATTTGGTGGTATGTGTATATATCACATTTTTACCCATAAAGATAGTGTCTCCATATCTTTATATAAAATATAACTGCATCTAGTTCAATGTCATGATTAGGATAATTATGTTCATGCGTCTTTAACCTTTATTTTCATAATCAATCACCTTTTCATTTTTCATGAGGACACACCCAATACCTTTTAGAGATGAATCTCTAAAATAACAAATCCTTCTCTAGTAAAGGGTATAGTTAACACAGGTGTAGTAACCAATCTCTTCAGCTCTTGGAAACTTTCTTCACACTTTTTTATCCAGATGAACTTAACCCCTTTTCAAGTTATCTTGGTTTGTGGATTTTAAATTTGTGAAATTTTTTCCACAAAACTCCTATAATATCCTTCTAATCCAAGGAAAATATGAATCTCATATACTATTGTCGGATGAGGAAACTCCTCCACAACCTTTTTCTTTCCTGTGTCAATTGATATTTCTTCATTGGTTACAATGTTCCCCAAGAAATCAACTTTTTTAAACCAAAATTCACATTTTTTGAAATTTTAAAATAGCCACTTTTTCTTTATAGTTTTTAATATAAACATTAGATGATCCTCATTCTCATCATGGATTTTATAATATATCATAATACCATCATTAAAAACTACCAAAAAGTTATCAAGGTAGTCCTTAAAGACTCTATTCATCAAATCCATAAAAATAACAGGAGCGTTATTCAAGCTGAAGGGCATAACAAAAAAATCATAATTCTCATACCTTGATTGAAAGGAGGACTTTGAAATATATTTTTTATTCAACCTCAATTGATGATAACTAAATAAAATATCAATCTTGGAGAATAATTGATCCCCATGAAGCTAGTCAAATAAATCATCAATCCTTGGAAGAGGGTACTTGTTCGTCACTATGATCCCATTAAGTTCTCTATAATCAATGTATATCCACATTGATCCATCCTTCTTATTTACAAAGAGAATAGGTTCTCTCTAAGGAGAAAGGCTTGGTCAGATAAACCCCTTCTCCAAAATATCTTAGTTTTTTTCTTTAATTCCTCCAGCTCCACATTTTCCATTCTATATAGGGTCTTTGATATCATCTTGGATTTAAGAAATGAGCTCAATGGATAACTCTACCTCTCTTTTTAGAGGAGGTCCAGGTAACTCCTTGGGAAATACATTAATGTATTCCTAAATTATAGAGACATTTTATATTCATATAATTTCAATTCATTCTTCATATTCACTGATCATCTCTATAAATAAGGCTATGGGAGGTGATTCTAGACAAATATCTTGTTGAGATATCTCTCCTTTGAAGATAATTGTAGGTTTTCCATTCAAGACTACTGTGATTTCCTTGATTCCTAATATGATCTTAGCATTATACTTTTAGAGCCAGTACCTCCCTAATATAATGTCAAATTCCAACATGGGAGTGACTACTAGATTTCTAATGAGGTTGTGCTCGCCAAAGTGAATACTATAGTTTCTGCACACCGTTAATGCTTAGATAATCCATCGAAAAGTCTTTAATGATAACTCTACTGCAATAAGTTCAAGGATTGATTCTTCATTATTTTCAAACATGGAGAAAATAAAGTAATTCATAGAACTAGAATCAAAAAAAGTACTTACTAGAATTGAGAGAACAATGAGAGTACCTGACACAACATCATTAGGATATTCAACTTCATCTGTCGTAATAAAAAAATCTTAACCTTTCTCTCTTGGCCTATATTCAGGTTGGTGGTGATTCCCCTATATTAACTTTGTATTTGTAAAGTGATTGGAAAATTGATCAAGTTTTCCACACTTAAATTTTTGGACTTCACTCTATGCCAGCACTATCTTCCCTTTTTCATTAGTGTTGATAAGTTAAGGTTTCACCTCACTACGATAGTTCCGAGAAATATGGTCATCCCTTCCACACTTGTAAAATTTCCTGGTCCTAAGTAATTAGTTCCCTAAATACTTTTTCCCATATTTTTTCATGTGGAAAGTTTCACTTTCTTTCCTCCTTTTAAATGGTCAATTTTACTCCCAAATATTGTCTCCATTTATCTCTTATTTTCATTCAATCTATGGGACCACTACATCTCTTCGAACTCTAGTTCAACTTTCATTTCACTTTTCACTATCTCCTAATAGTTTTCATAGTCTCTATTGGGTATATTATATCATATATGGGGTCTTAGTCCATTTAAAAACCTATCAGACTTTCCATTATGATGAATTAAAAATCTAGAGGTATAGCGAGAAAGTCTTGTAAAGTTCATCTCATAGATTCCCACAGATTTATTTTCCTTTGCATTAGCTCTAGGAATCCCTTCTCTATTTTATTTCACATCAAATAGGGTAAATATTTTTTTTAAATGGTTCCCCTAAACTCTTCCCATTCCAAATATTCAATATAACTTCTTGTATTTGTGTTTTTAATCGGTTTACATCACTGGTCAACTTCTCCCTCTAAGAAGTACACAACCAGGGTGACTTTATCTTTTTCTGAATAATGGAGTACAGAAAAGATATTTTCTATAGAGATTATCCACTATTCATAAATCAATGGGTCAACAGATCTACTGAAATAAGATGTTCGTTGAAATATGAAGGACTTAATGGAAAGTTTTTCCCTTCGAGGAGAATATGGTATCTCAACTTGATTCAAGTTATTTCTCATAACTTGAGTTAGTTGATTCATCATCCTCATGAAGTTTTCCATTCCAGTTTCCATTGGAGGTTCTTCAGTTCCTGGTCCACTATTCTCACCATTTATGTGGTTCCTTCTATTTCTCGCCATTTTCTAAAAAAAATAAAACCTTATTGAGAAATGTGTTTCACTTAATAATCTTATAACTCTAAAGGAATTTTATGTCATAAAACATCATGCTTCAATATTTTATTCTCTAAAAATAGTTACATTTTATAAAAAACCTTCATAATAGTTCATAAAAACCTTATGATTAACCAAAAATATCTCCCAAGAGTTTTAAACTAGGTGTTCAGTAAGGCCCATTTTCATATACTAGGTTATGCTTAGTTAGACCTGACACACCTTGTCAGAGCTGTTACCCCTAGGTACATTCATGCCAGAACCACATCCACTTTTTCATATCTAGATAGGTATTTCTCTATTTGGAAACCACTTACATAATACTATACCAAAATACCAAGATGTTTTTCTATATTTTAATTTATTCCTAAAGTTATTCCTAATGTTTTAAAATCCTAATTTCCACAAATAACTAAACCATCCTCTGATACCAGTTATGTATCCCACCTTTTTATTATATAACTTTACATTACATTATACAAACCGATGATCTTTTAAAGTGTAGTTTCTTAGAAATAAGGTATATAATACAGGAAAACATAAAACACTCTTATAATACTCTTGAATGGATTCTTCATAGGTTTATCCTAATTAAAATTATTGGATCTCATAAAATGGAGTCATACATCAAAGGAAAGGGTAAGCATAAGACCTAGTAAGGGAAATAAAGTGAGACAGTTTACATGTGAACATGATAATTATCAATAAGAACTTGAGGAATATCATAAAGGAATGAGAAAAATAAATATAATAATAATAATAATAACATGAATAATAACTTTTAAATGTGGATAAAACATTTAAATGATAAATTCATAACCATATCACCAAGGTTTTTCATTGAGGTGTCATAAAAATTACTAAGGTTATTCACCAGGGTATCATAAAACATGTCATCTCTAGAGATTAAATTATTTACCCAATGTATTGGAGCGCTCTCAAGGTGAAGCCTTAATATTTATTAACTTTAATTTTATCCATATATATAATAACAAAAAATTTCATAATTAACCTATGGATAATAAAATAATCATATCAAAATCATTGAGTTTTAAAAAGATCTTGAAGAACTTGATCATTATGTAATTTTTAACCCACAAAAAGTGGATAATAATCTTATGTATGTCAAGTACACAATAAAATAAATAATTTAAAAATATTTTTTAATACCCCTATAAAATAAAGATTTTTGGTTATTCACAAAAAGAAAATAAAATGGAATTTCTTGTGGAGAAGAGACAAATTTTGAGTAGTAAAATCAGCATCATAATGTGTATAAAATGTGGTTTTAGAAATTATTAAAAAGAGAGGGGACAAGGTCATACCATTATTAAAAGACTATTAATATGGTATAAAGATAAAATAAATTTTACATAATAACATAGTTTTTAAATTTGAAATATGTACCACATAAAAAAGGAAACTTGAAAGGAAAAGAAAAATTGTGATTTCCTTTATGTTGAAGAGTAACTCCTAAAACTCACAGATTGGGACCTTGGGGGATTGAGGACACATTTAGAAGACTCATTTTAATATAAAACTATCATATATTCGTGTATTATTAAATGATACTAAAAATAAATGGATAAATGGGGGGGTATTTATAGAAAAAGTGGTGGATTTGTTTATTAATTTCTAATAAAGGCATTGGACACCTAGGTAGTGGAAATTGAAAAAACATGGTCTTTCCCATGGAATTTTCCCATATTATTAGACACTTGTATTATATTTTATGTAATTTATCCCAAAAGAGTCAATCATAATTTTATATTACTTATTTTTTCAAGGAAAAGTAAAGTTTCCACAAAATAACATTTTTTAAGTTAAAATTTCCATTTTAAAATTTGGAAAGTAAATTATATATTTGGAAATTGATTAAAACATATTAAAATACTTTATATTAATAAAATAACATAATTTTATTATTTTATTATGTTTAACTAATTATTAAATCAATATGACATAATTATTATGTCATTGAACTTACTGGAAAAACTCAAACTGTATTTTTACTATTCACCGAAAAAAAAAATATTTTAGAAAATTATCATAAATTTACCCTAAAATAATTTTTATGTGTTGATTTAAAAATTATATTTATTTTATCATAATAACTCTCTAAATATGATAAATTTAACTTTTAAATCTAAAAATAATTATTTATTAAAAATAATAGAAGATGGAAAATGCATAGTGAAATGTCTGACACATGAAAAAAATATTTTATCATTTATTTTTAAATAAGAGAATTTTAACCATACTATTTAATTAAAATAATAATTATTAATAATAACTTATTTTATTATAATAATTATATCCTTTATAAAAAGTACAATTTCTATCCGAAAAACCAATTTATCAAATTTCATATAAATTTAATAAGTAAAACTATTCTTAAAATAGAGTTGATGGAAAAAATATTTATAAAAAAGAATTACACTTTTAAATTACTAGATAATAAACACATAACCCATTATTACACTCTCATACTCCCTAATATTAAGGTTTGAAATGCTGGTAGTTTCATGGGGTGCCTCGGCTAACATCGACCAAGTGGTAATCTCCACTAGCTTAAACTTATCTCATAGGTGATTTCATTCAATCTTCACTTATTGAAGCTTATATTGGGCTTGGTCAAGAGCTAAGCCCAATGATGATAGCTCCCTCCTAAGTTCTAATGGATGGGATTCAAATGGAATGAATCTACTGGTTGAGGTCATCGACTCTTCTTTCGATATCAATTTTCCTTTGTCAAAATGTTACTTATAAACTCTAATGATAACATTAAAATTATTATCAAGAGTATAGTTCTCAAAGGTCATATTGACCAATGGTCATAATTGACCTACGGTCATATAATGGTCGAATTCCAAAATGTCACATTTCAATTTACACTTACTTCATTATTAAATAGATATAGTTTTATTGTGTGTAAAACACACATTTTCATAAAACAATTATCATTCAAAAAGTTTGGGTCCTTACATTCATTCCCCCTTAAGAAAATACATCCCTATAATTTCAAATCACTCCTTCAATTGAGAAAACGTGTTGGTACTTCTAGATCATTGTTTCATTTGGTTCCCACTTCGCTTGTTCATATTTGTGGTTCCTCTACAACACTTTGATGAGGTGGGTAGTCTTGTTTCATAGAACCTTATCTCTAAGTTCCAAGATCCCCACTGGATTATCCTCATAAGAGAGGTCATGTTCTAGTTGTACCACCTTGGTATTAAGTACATATGAAGGTTCGGGTATATACTTCCTTAAGAGATATACTTGAAAAACATCATGAACTTGAGTTGGGTTTGGTGGAAGTTCTAGCTGATAGGTCATTGATACTATGCAATCAAGGATTTCATAAGGTAAAATGTACTTGGGGTTGATCTTCCCTTTCTTCTCAAACTGTATGACTCTCTTCCAAGGTAAAATTCAAAGGAAGACTTTGTCAGCAACATTAAACTCTAAGTCCCTTTGATGGATGTTAGCATAGATCTTCCACCGAATCTAAGTAACCTTTATGTGTTGTTGGATGGAAAGAACATTTTTTGTCATCTCTTGTACAATATTAGACCCAATAAGCTTTCTCTCACCAGCTTCATCCCAACAAGTAGGAGTTATACATCATTTCCCATATAGAACATCATAGGGTGTCCTTTGAATACTCGAATGGAAGTTGTTGTTGTATAATAACTCAACTAATGGGAGATGTTTATCCCATCCACCTTTAAATTACATTGAGCATGTTCTTATCATGACCTCAATTTTTTGAATAGTCCTTTCAGTTTGGGCATCAATTTGTGGGTGATAGGCCATACTAAAATTCAATTCAGTATTTAAAGCATGTTGAATACTTCTCCATAATTTTGATATGAACCTTATATCACGATAAAAACAATATAAAGTGTCACTCCATGAAACCTCACCACTTCCTTTACATAAATCTTGAAAATTTGTTTAAGATATAAATCTTCCTAAATAGTGATGAAATCGGTAGTCTTAGTGATTCTATCCACTATAACCCAAATCATGTTATTTTTTTGATGTTATTGGGAGACGAGTGAAAAAATCCATATTGATATTTTCATACTTCCATGTTGGTATAGGTAGTCGTTGTAATACCCCTTTAGAAAGTTGTCACTCTACCTTCACTTTTTGACACACCTGGCACCTTGTAGTGTAGTTAGTTTTCTCTCTTTTCATGTTATCTCACCAATAATGATCATGAAGGTCCCTATATATTTTAGTTCTTCCAAGATAAATATAGAATGTATATCTATGAGATTTATCCATCATATCCTTCTTTATTTTCATAATAGATGGAACACATAGCCTTGTATAAAATTTTAGGACACCTTCTTGATAAATATTGAACTCAGGAAACTTTTCATTCTTCATAGCCTCTATCTTATTCTAAAAAAGGATCTTCTATTTGATCCTTCTTGATATTTTCTAGTAATGATGGTTGAGAATTCATTTGGGATAGGTTTTATGATGTCCCCTACCTTAATATTTCCATGTCTAGTTTTACTAGGTCTTTGATTAAAGGATATCCTTGAATCCTCATCATTTCCAGCACAATAGGGTCTTTCCTAAATAATGCATCAGTAACATTGTTTGCTATTCTGGGATGATAATTAATTGAACAATCATAGTCTTTGAGAATTTATTACCATCTACTTTGTCTCATGTTCAATTCCTTTTGTGTGAAAATATAATTCAAACATTAGGGGTCTATGTATATATCACATTTCTCCCCTTAAATATAGTACCTCCATACATTCGTAGAAAAAACAATTGTATCCAGTTCCAAGTCATGCATACACTACGGGAAAAATGGGTATTTGCGACGGGTCATTTGCGATGGGATCTCGTCGCAAATGGCCTTTTGCGATGGGGGTCCGTCGCAAATCGCCCGTTGCGGAAAACGCCATCGCAACAACAATTATTTGCAACGGGCCCATCACTAAAGCTATTATTTGTGACAGGGATCCTTCCCGTCACAAATAATACTCCGTATATTTGTAAAAGCTTTTAAAAAAAGTAATTGTGACGGGCCCCGTCGCAACAGGTATTTGCGACGGGCCCGTCGCAATTGCTTTTTTTTTAAAAAAAATAAAAAACTATTATTAAATTATTTTAATGGATATAATAATAATATTATTTGCGATGGGCATAGTATCCCATCACAAATACTATAAAAAAATATTAATAAATTATTTTAATTAATATAATAATAATCCAATTATAATTCAAAGATAAAAAATAATAAAATAATAAATGATTTTAATTAATATAATAATAGAATTACAATTCACAAATAAAAATAATAAATTATTAATAAATTATTTTAATTTATATAATAATAATAGAATTATAATTCAAAAATAAAAAATAATAGAATATTAATAAATGATTTAATTAATATAATAATATTAAAATTATAATTCATAAATAAAAAAAATATTAATAAGTTGTTTTAATTAATATAAAAATAATAGAATTATTTTACATTAAATATTAAAATAATTCAAATATTACAAAAAAATATAATTAAATTATAATATTATAAAATTTTAATATATATGTAAAATTTAATATTATAAAATATAAATAATATTATTATTCATATTAATATTGTTATTTCAAAATATAATATTATTAATATTTTATAATGAGACAGAAACTACGAATAGAAAAAAATTCATATTTTGATTTAACAAACTTTATAACATAAAAACAAACTCTAATCTGAAGGAGGGGGAGGGGGGAGGGGGGGATCTACAGATGCTGGTGGAGGAAACTCCATCCCTAAAGCATGAGTGAGTCGGCGCATGTACTCCATCTACTCCTGATGCTGCTGCTGCCACCGACTCATCTGCTCCTCGTACAACTACTGCTGGCGTCGACGCTCCTCCTCATGCTGCTGCTGCTGCTGACGCATCTGCTCATGCTCCTGTCGGAGACTCTCTATCAATGCAGTCTGAGATCGCAACTGATCCTCATATTGTGTAGCAGAAGAAGATGCACGAGCTCCTCTCGAGCTGGACGCCGACATCGCAGTACTGCCATAATAATCTCCGGGAGTCAGTCGAGAGCTAATACCAACTACCCGGCCCTTCTCGAAGGCATACTGGGTGGCCTGCATCCATGCCGCCTCATCAAACTGACGGCCAGTGGTCTGATATGATGACTCGGCCTGACTCTCAGGCCGGGTCTGTGACGCTGCGGCCTCATATGACTCCTGTAGTTGCAATTTAAAATTAAAATTGTGAATATATTATATGCAGTTAATTTTTAAACTTGAAAACAAATAATACTAACCACGATGTGATACTGATGATCACCTCTAAGCTCCCCAGTAGCAGGATCACTATACATCCTATGATATACATCGTACTCCGTAATGTCTGGGTGTTTGACAGCCTATAAGAATAAAAAATAAACTGTTAATATTTATAGTTATATAAAATATTTATAAATAATGTACGTACCAGATGTTGTCTATGAGTACTGAAAGAACGACTCCCAGCTCGATGAGTCACCTCCTGTCTCCCCCAATTCTGCCTCCCCACCAATGATCTCCTCTGAAAGTCACCACTCAACCAGTGCGCACATAATCCATCCCATACATGGGATGAAATGTACTCTGGTCGGTGTGCTCTACATGACTCGTCAAAATCTGACACTCCTGCTTTCTTCATGGAAGCTTTTCTTAAATTGTGAAAATATTGATGCAAGCGATCACGCATGGCCACCTCCCATACCTTGTGGACGGCGTCACTCATGGTATCCTCGATCGGATACCATAAACCCTACAAATAAATCAAAATATCAAGTTAGAAATGAAATAATTTTCAAAATAAAAATTATTTATTTACGTACGTACCAACCAATGGCCGAACATGGCCTGCTGCACATCAATGGGAATCTGCTCCCATGTGGTCCACGACTGAGAGAAATAGTTGCAAAAAATAGCGTTGCCCTGTCCGACTGCTATATGCGGAAAACTGTAAAAATAATAAACATTTATTATGTGAATAGATTAATGAAATCTTAGTCAAATCCACAGATTATCACACAGCTTACCACACCTCCGTGTGCGTGGATAAAACCCAAGACGTGGACGTCGCTCGGGGACGGGGTCAGGAATCATCAATCGTGCAAGACTGCGCCCTCTCCGTGTACTCCCTGGAGCGCCTGCAGGCTGAGGGTCATCTGCCAGCAACTCATCCGCATCGAAATGCAGGTCAGCATCCGCCAACTCACGAAATATCTCGTCGTCCATCTGAAACAGAAAATTTTAATGTTGTTAGAAAATAATTAATAATTACTATTATATATATATATATATATATTATGATTGTATATAACTACCATGGAATTCTATCAGTGTTCATGTTCATCATCATCTTCATATATGTCAATGTCATCTTCATATTCCTCCTCAACATCATCGATATCCATTCGAGTTCCAGTTGCTTCATCTCTTACCATTTCAAATTCATATGTAACATCATTAACATCATCGTCATCACCGACTCTTAAATGTGGGGTGTCGTCATCGATACTCATGTCTCTTTGTAAAAAAGATTGATTTTGATGACTCTCTTGAAAAACTTCAATTCTTTGCACATCAGTGAAAGCACATTCACTTTGACTAAACTGATTGTCTCAAATTTTGATTTTTATTACACTCCACCAATCAGTCAAGTCTCTTGATGTAGCACAGTACTTTGCGTAATAAACTTGATGTGCCTGTTGAGCCAATAAGAATGGTTCATTTACTGCGAGAACACTTTTACATTTAATATCGATGATTCCATGAGTCGGATGAACACGCACGGCTCTCTCTGTATCCAACCACTGACATTTGAACATGGTTATGTAATGTTGTCCAAGATAACAGAGTTCAATGATTTCATCAAGTATGCCATAAAATTCAACTTCATTTTCTCGATGATGAGATCCTCTCAAGCTAACTCCACTGTTCATTTTTTTTTTCAATTCCCCATATGCATGTGTGTGAAATCAAAATCCATTCACCACATATGCATTATAAGTTTTAACAAATTTGGAAGGTGGGTTACTCAATATACACAGCCGTTTGTCAATTTTATCAGCATGTCGAGACACCTGAAAAGTTGTGAAATAATTATCAATATAGTAAACTATACATTGAATGAGTTGCTAAAAGATAAAGAATTTATGTTACCAGTTTTTTAAACGACTAAGAGAAATTTTTCAGTCGGCGTTCTTCGAGAGCAGCTGCTGTAATTTGTGGAATTTGTTTCTTGATATGATTATCATACAACCTACAAAAACCAAAGTTATTTACTGTAACATAAATGGTAGAATAAGTGATATAAACACTTACAGTACAACTGATGTCATCTCTTCACAGTTGAGCAGAACATACGTATGAGCTCTGTGATGTTCATCATCTGAAAGCCAGCGTTCATAAACTCCACCAAAACCAAGCTCTGGCTGGTTGAAAACAGATAATTGATTGTCGATTTCATCAATATTCCTCTCGTTCTGTCCCATTCGGTTGTGTTTTGAAGGATACTCAGATTCAAAATAATGGGAGCAGAAAAAAGATATTTCCTCTTGCAAATAAGCTTCTGCAATAGATCCTTCAACAGATGCTTTGTTATGTACTTTTCTTTTCAATTTTTGCATGCATCTTTCAAATGGGTACATCCATCAAAACTGTACTGGACCACCACATTTGGTAATTATTACTAATTATTGGTAATTATTATTAATTATTACTAATTATTGGTAATTATTGGTAATTATTGGTAATTATTACTAATTACTACTATTTAGTACTAATTATTGGTAATTATTTCTAATTATTGATAATTATTCCTAATTACTGATAATTATTCCTAATTATTACTATAATAATGTAATAATGTTATTATTCCTAATTATTGGTAATTATTCCTAATTATTGGTAATTATTCATATAATTACCAATAATTAGGAATAATAACCTTATTAGTATATTTTATTATTAATATTAAAATAATATAATTTTCTATATTATATACAATTCTCCTTTCATTTGTGTGTTTTCTGTCTCCACATACAAATATTAAATGTGGAGATAGAAAACACACAGATGAAAAGAGAATTGTATATAATATAAAAAATTATGTTATTTTAATATTAATAATAAAATATAATAATAATGTAATAATGTTATTATTCCTAATTATTGGTAATTATTCATAATTATTGGTAATTATTACTAATTATTGGTAATCATTACGAATCATTACTAATTATTGGTAATTATTCCTAATTATTGGTAATTATTTCTAATTATTGATAATTATTCCTAATTACTGGTAATTATTCCTAATTACTGGTAATTATTCCTAATTAATACTAATTAGTGGTAATTATTGGTAATTATTACTAATTATTACCAATTATTGCTAATTATTGGTAATTATTGGTAATTATTGGTAATTATTGGTAATTATTGGTAATTATGGGTAATTATTACTAATTATGGATAATTATCGGTAATTATTACTAATTATGGATAATTATTGGTAATTATTTCTACCTAATGGTAATTATTGGTAATTATTTCTAACTAATGGTAATTATTGGTAATTATTGGTAATTATTGGTAATTATTACTAATTATTGGTAATTATTACTAATTATTACTAATTATTGGTAATTATTACTAATTATTACTAATTATTGGTAATTATTATTAATTATTACTGATTATTGGTAATTATTATTAATTATTACTAATTAGTGATAATTATTAATAATTATTAACAATTATTACTAATTTTTGGTAATTATTGGTAATTATTGGTAATTATCACTAATTATTGGTAATTATTACTAATTACTACTAATTATTGGTAATTATTACTAATTATTACTAATTATTACTAATTATTGGTAATTATTATTAATTATTACTAATTATTGGTAATTATTATTAATTATTACTAATTATTGGTAATTATTATTAATTATTACTAATTAGTGACAATTATTACTAATTAGTGACAATTATTACTAATTATTGATAATTATTACTAATTATTGGTAATTATTGGTAATTATTACTAATTATTGGTAATTATTTTTAATTATTACTAATTATTACTAATTATTGGTAATTATTACTAATTATTACTAATTATTCGTAATTATTACTAATTATGGATAATTATTGATAATTATTTGTAATTATTACTAATTATTGGTAATTATTACTAATTATTGGTAATTATTATTAATTATTACTAATTATTGGTAATTATTGGTAATTATTACCAATTATTGTTAATTATTGGTAATTATTACTAATTATTACTAATTATTGGTATTTAGTACTAAATATTACTATTTAGTACTAAATATTACTATTTAGCACTAAATATTGGTAATTCTAATTATTAGTAATTATTACCAATTATTGTTAATTATTAGTAATTATTACTAATTATTGTTAATTATTACTAATTATTAGTAATTATTACTAATTATTACTAATTATTAGTAATTATTACTAATTATTACTAATTATTACTAATTATTGGTAATTATTGGAAATTATTACTAATTATTGGTAATTATTGGAAATTATTACTAATTATTGGCAATTATTACTAATTATTGGCAATTATTACTAATTATTGACAATTATTACTAATTATTCGTAATTATTACTAATTATTACTAATTATTGGTAATTATTGTTAATTATTACTAATTATTCCTAATTATTGGTATTTATTACTAATTATTAGCATTTATTCTTAATTATTGAAAATTATTACTAATTATTCCTAATTACCATTAACTATGAACAATGAATACTAATAATTTAAATTTATTAAGTAACAAAACAATGTAAACATAATTACAACTAATTAAAATTAATTGAAACTAATAAAAAATTTAAAATAAATATTAAATTAAAATGAACATAAATACCTTCAAAATTGATCTGAGGTTGATCTCTGAGCGTTGTTGAAAACTTCAATATCAACTCCGGAAAAAAAAAGTAAACTTCAGAAACGCTGAACTCTAAAATAGAGTTTTGAGAGAAGGAAAAGATGGAGTTTGAAAATGAATGAAAAAAAACGGATGGGGGTATTTATAGGTTAGATTATTTGCGACGGGTCTATTTGCGACGGGATACCCATCGCAAATACCTTAGCCCTCATTTATTACGGTCAATGGTTAAATAGTTATTTGCGACGGGTCCCGTCGCAAATAATAACCTGCCGACATACTATTTGCGACGGGGGTATATTCCCGTCGCAAATAGCTTTTACCGCCGCCGGTTATTTGCGACGGGCGGTTACCACCCGTCGCAAATAACTTTCCCGCGATTTGGCGCGCAAAGCGCGCCAGTCCTTTTGCGACGGGGTAAGCTAACCCGTCACAAATAAGTAGTTATTTGCGACCGGAAAATTTCCCCATCGCAAATAAGTTTCTAACGGGACTATTTGCGACGGGATTTGTTCCCGTCGCAAATACCCATTTTTCCCGTAGTGATAGGATAATTCTATTCATGAGTCTTTAACTATTGATATACATAAGTAATCACATTTTAATTTTTCATGATGAAACACCCAATCCCTTCCATAGATTCATCATTAAAAAAATAAATCCTTCTCTGATAGATGGTAGAGTTAACATAGGTGCATTAACCAATCTATTGTTTAGATCTTAGAAACTTTCTTCACACTCCTTTGTCCAGATGAGCTCAAACTCTTTTTGAGTTAGCTTGGTTAGTGGACATAAAATTCATGAAATGTTTTTCACAAATCTCCTATAATATCCTGATATTCCTAATAAATGATGAATCTTAGTTGTTATTATAGGATGATGTCACTCCTCCATAACCTTTATCTTGGAAGGGTCAACTAAGATTCTTTCACTGTTTACAATGTTCCCCAAGAAATAAAGTTATTTTAACCCAAATTCACATTTATTGAACTTTCCAAATATCCCCTCCATTATATTTTTTAATATAACCCTTAGATGATCCTCATGCTCCTCATGACTTTTGGAATATATCATAATATCATTAATAAAAACTACCACAAACTTATCAAGGAAGTCCTCGAAGACTCTATTCATCAAATCCATAAAAATATCAGGATCATTAGTTAAACATAAGGTCATAAAAACAAACTCATAATTCCCATTCCTTTATCAGAAGGTGAACTCTGTAATATCTTATTTCTTCACCCTCAATTGATGATAATCAGAACGAAGATCAATCTTGGGGAAGAATTGAGCCCCATAAATATGGACAAATAAATCATTAATCCATGGAATAGGGTACTTGTTATTCAATGTAATCACATTAAGTTCTCTATAATAAATTCATATTCACATTGATCCATCCTTATTCTTCACAAAGAGAACAAGTTCTCCCCAAGGAGACACACTTGGTTAGATAAACCCCTTCTCCAAAATATCTTGGAGTTTTTTATTTAACTACTCCAACTCCAAATTTTTTATTCTATATGGGGTCTTTGATATAGTCTTAGATCTAGGCATGAGTTCAATAGAGAACTCTACCTCTATTTCTGGGGGGAATGTCTAGGTAACTACTCATGATATATGTCAATGTATTCCTAAATTATGAGGAAATTTTCTATTCATGTACTTTCATTTACCTCTTCATCTTCACCGATCATATCCATAAAACATTCTACCCCTAGAAAGTCATATTCATATATGTTGAACAAATAGAAAGAATAGGTTCAACCTTTTAAGGGACAATTCGATTTCCAAAACCATGGAACACCCCGATGACTAACACAGAACATTCCATGATGTCAATAAACATGAGACAAACCGCTAACCCAATTTATCTCTCGAAGAACCCTAAAAAGTTTACCCATGAATCATACATCATACTATTACCACAAACTTTTGGAATTCCCAAAGTTCCCCACCTCACCACACAAGAGAATGATGAAAGGTTCAAATCGATCCACTAGAATATTCAAAGACTAGAAAACTAGAAACCAATAAAGGGATAGGATGGGTTGGATAACCAAATATAGAAACCAAGCTCTCAATATCATAAGATCAACTATGGTGATCTCCCCATAATATTTATAATTTCACTAGGTTATCTATTATTTGGAAGCAACCCATCAGTTCCAAAACTAAACAAAAATAATAACTAGAAGGATATTCATCATAAAATCATAATACTAAAAGAAACTATCAACCACAAAGGAAATAACCTAACCAATGACACCAAAATTCAAAGTTCCACATAATAAAACACTATTAATATGGTATTTATACATCCTCTCCAACTGAGACTAGGCTTAGGGGAAAGGGATGGACCAACTCATGTTAGGAACTAAAACAAAACTATCCCACTATTTTCAAATATCCATGATCAGAGATTTTAACTAGTCCCATCCACAATGATACCCCAAGACTAGGAAAAAGAGGGTATAATCAGAAGAACAAAAACATTATAAATAATCTCCATGAGATAAAACTGACTTCCAATCAGGGAAGGCTAAGACATGATTCTCATCCAAGGGCATATTCATCATCCCATAAAACAAAAATTTACTATCTAAACAAGAAAAAGGTATAAATTATACTGAATATTCATGTCAAAGGAAATAATGAATAAGATAATGGTACATATAGGAATAATAAAAGGGACATCCTGATCCAGCACTCTCAACCACCACCAAAATTTGGGACACTAGGCCTCAATTCACTGAAACCTCATAAGGGACCGGTTATCCATAAGAAAAAAAATAGTCACAATTTAAAAGAAGAAAAACTCATATGCCTAAAAGAGATAGTATGTCCATCATAAGAAAATAAAAATAGCTACACATTCAAGATGAAATAATAAGTACGGTTGACTGAAAACTCCACCCAAAGTCTGGGTGGAATTAACAACTGGAAAAGAAACACTTATATCCTAGGAGACACAATTCAAAAGGAAACCATATAGTATCATGAATTTACTTAGAATCACGGTTTAAAATAGTAAAATAGAAATACCCATTTAAATTTCCCAACTCAAATCACATACAATAAATGAAAATCCCAAGTCAAATCAATTTCTCGAAGAATAAACCACTTGTATCAAACAATAAAAAAAATCAAATAATTTCAAAAAAACATGCCTTAATTTATTAAAAATATCACTAGTTTTGAAAATATAATTTTATAAAACTTTATAGAGATAAATATTGAACCAATTTTTTACACATATTATTACATGATTTTTATCATAAATATCTAATAAATACGACCCAAATATTGAGAGATGTATAATATTTGGAAGATTATGTTCAAAATATATTAAAATAAGAATAAAACACAAAATATTTATTTTATTCTCTATAATGAGATCCTAAATCCCTTTGATCTCCTAAAACAGCCTTAGATAACCTAGTGAAAACATAAAGAAAAGTGGTGATCTATAAAACTCAGTAAGGGAACAAGCATGATAAAGGACCATAACATATGTGTCAAATAGAATATCATGATATCATAAATGAAAGGCTAATGAATAATCATATGAATGAATGACATAAGGAATATGAAATCATAATATCATGGAATCATGTGAATGTTTAATAAATATAAAACATGACATAAGCATAAGCCAAGGTTAACTACCATGACTACATCACATGTTCGATAGGGTCCCATAATATATTAGGTTTACTCCATAATATCATACATATCATCTCATGAGACATAAACATTACTCAATTCATTGGAGCGATATCTAGCCACACCCATCATAACATGTACATGAATATGTGTTCCACATAAGAAAATCATACACAAGTAATAAGCACAAGAGAAACCCATGTAAAGGAAATGGGTTACATAATCATGTCTTATAACATAGACAAATGAAATTTAATAATGAATTCCATGAAATAAGGGAATAAATAATTATCATATGTTCATAGATAGATAAAGAAGCATAAGATTTGAAAATTATTCTATTTTAATTGAAGATAGAAAACAGATTGGAGAAATAATTTTGTAAATATTCCTTTTAAGTGGGGTTTTAGAGAAAATTGTAATGAATCATTAAAGAGGGAAAGAGAATAATAGATTTCATAAAACAAAAAAGTAATTAAAATGGTTTTAATAATCATTTTTTTAAATCCATGTAAGTTTAAAAACATTTCATTGAGTGGTACTTTAAATGAGGAAAGAAAAAAAGAGAAGTTCCCTTTAATTATCCATGCTTAACAAAATAAATTAAGAAGGGAACCTTTAAACCTGTATATCTTCATAAATTAAAGGTTAATTAAAATAGGTATATATGTGTGGGATATATAAATATAATATATAATTAATATATAAGATTAATAGAGAGATAAATTTAGGTAAATTTATAGAAAGAATAACCTAAATAAAATGGTGTGGTTCAAATAGATCCCTTACCTTGGGTCCAAAATCATTTTACACTTGCATTTAACATTCTGAATAATAAAATTAGATTCATAAAATACTTAATTTAGAACCTTTTACATATATATTTTATTTAATATAATTATATTATGTTCGTCTACAACCATTTAAATGAGATATAGAGTTCAATTTCACTTTTCTAAGGGTGTTTGTTTAATGGTTCCAAGGTCAGATCACTTATGGATAATTGTGTATGTTCTTGTAAAATGGGACTACAACTCCAGAAGTAAAATAAAATTATATTAACATCCTTCACAAAATTGAAATTCTACCAAATATCCATATGTTTTCTAAAATAAGGATGATTCATTCAATATAAACATTGTTGTCGTACTATTATTTTGTTTAGACAATTTTACCGACCATCATGAAATATATTTGTTTTATTTAATTAAATGATTATTAATATATTCCATAAAATAAAATAATTTATTATATACTTATTATCATCATATTTAACCACAATATTATTTCTATAACTATCCTTGAATAAGGTGGAGAAAACAAAGTCGTTGTTCATGGAGGTGGTGAGATGACCATATTGTAAACAACATTTGTATTTTAGAATCATTTAAATGGAGGTAGAATGTGACACCCTATGGGTCACTAGTACATCAAATTTTGGTTTTTATTTACTATTTTTCTTTCATTTGGAGGTCCTAGGTGTTGGGGGTCAAAAAACACATTTTTAGGAAAGGCAAACCCAGGCATAAAGTTAGTGCATAATTTTCCTAACAATGTGGATAACCATATGATGGTGTTGTGGGTTGGGATAGTGGAATTTTTCAAATCGTTTATCTCAAATGGATAACCATGTAACTTTAATTTTTGTGAGATAATATCCCCGCATAGTTGGATCATGGTTTTATTGACTATGCGTCCAAACTGTGTGTCCTAGCTAGGTCACTTAAAAATTAGTATTTTACCATTTTCCCTTATCATTTTTACAGAATTTGTCCCTCATTTTTCTCCCCCATTAAGAAAAACCCCTCATCCTTGGTGGGGAAGCTTATCCTCTCCATCCTTTGTGTATTTCCCTTTTATTCATGCTAATTTTTGTTGATGTAAGTCAAAATCTTTATGGTTTCTTCTTCCTTCCCCCTTCTCTTTATTGTTCTTCCATTTACATGGTAGTGTGTAACTATCACGAACCAGGCCGGGTCACCCGACCCGGTCCGCGACATGGCCTGAAGGGTGTTCCCGATCCCCACGGGCTGGCACAAGTGCCCAGGTATCAAAATTAACACATGGGAACGATTTTACCCAAAAAAGTAAACTCAAAACCATTGATAAGATAAATAAACTGAAACTAAAAATATACAACCAAACAGGGCCTTGAACTGAAAACAAAATCAGGGGTTTACAACTTGAACCCACAACCAAAATAAGCAACAACAAAAGAAACTCAAAATCAAACCTCCAAGCAACCAGAGAGACGCATCATCCACACGCCACACCACCAACCTGCACGAGGAGACCATCAACGACCAGAACCACCATCGTTGATCACGATGTCACAACCTGGAATACACAAGAAACAAAATTTACATACACCCAAAGGTGTATGTAGGGTGTGATCCAAAATCCTAGTAGGACGTCACCCAATAAAAAGGTTCCATGCCACAACATCAAAGAGATAATTTAATGTGCTTATTAAAAATTATACTTTCAAAAAAAATGTTTTTAAAGAAAACATTTAAAATCTAAATACTAAAAGAAAACACTAAGAGAACTCATTTCACAAACACGAATTGAAAGAGGAAAAGAGAAATTCATTTAAGGGAATACTTACACATACTCACACACACACACACACACATACTCACACACACACACACAAGTAGTCCTCCATATGCCGATAGAAGGCACCAAGACATTGATGGTATAGAACTATAGGTAAATTCCCTAAGGTTCATCTAGTTCGAGTGGGACCCTAGAACCTCGTGTCTCGGTGAAACGTGGCTTAGAAACCACGACCCTCAGAAACGTGGCTTAGAAGACCATGGCCCTCAGAAAACATGTCTTAGAAGGCCACGAACCTCAGTCATCATATGTTTAGTTAGTGTTCCAATCGTCAATCCAGCTAAGTGAAACAGGGACGATTCCCATCTGGCTCACTAGCGCACTAGTTCTAGTCCGCCCACCTAGATACCCATGGTTTTCCCTTATGCTCAAACATGTTCCACATTCACATAACACATCACTTTCACATTTCACAAACCAAACATGACATTACACAAAAAAGTCACCACTTGAATACCAAAGAACTATTTTAAAGACACATGCACACCAAGAACATGTCTTGTTTTATAAAAATACACCACATTAAAAAAGAACGTGTAATCAAGTCCTTCAAAATACCATTTTTTGCGCTATATAAATGTAGAAAAGAATCATTTGAGCTATTAATGAAATTTTTTCAAGAAAAACCAAGAAGACTTTACACCAAAACCCACTTGATTCTATATAAAGGAGTCACTTAAAAAAACTTGATACACAAGGTAACCATATCAAAACTTGTTTTCCATTGTTCAAAGAATTTTTCATTTCAATTTCAAAAGTACACAATAAGGCAAACACACCAAAATTGATTCATTTTACTTTGAAAATGTCTATTTAAATACACAACACCTAAAGTGACCTGAAAACACCTTTCGCACCTACCAAACAACCCTAAAAAACCTTTCAACCATGTTTCGCACTCAAAACACCTCTTAAATAACAATTCCTCAATTTATAAAACATATCGCATGCAAAAGAAACCATTAAAAAATCAATTTCACAAATTGACCCTTCTAAAACCTCATTAGAACTCTATAATCAATTATTAAATGCTTCTAAAATTTACCATAATAGGATCGAAATGAAAAAGAACATAACCATTTCTAAAGAGTGTTCAATTTTCATCACGCACGCATGTCAAATAATTTTTTAAAACGCCTTTCACAAAACTTATTAAACACAACCAATCATTTATACAACAACACGCATATAAACAAAAAAAGCATACTATTTCAAAAACCCAATTTTCATCAAACGAACAATCCAAAACATTATAAACATAGATCGCACCATGCAACTAAATCATAGAACATAATAAATTAAACTAAGCAAACAAATTAAATTATCTAAATGATGCAAAGGCATGGAACCACCTACCTTGTTAGAGCAGACTTCACAACCATGGTGCACAATGACCACCGCTCGCCAACCACACCTCCAACAACCGAGCGCGAATCCAAAACAAGGAAAACTCACCCAACACTACCAAAATAAACCCCAAAATCAGACCTCATACTCGCCAAAAAGAACAAAATGAATAACACATTAAGGGGTAAAGCAAGAGGACTTCACCGGAGGGGGTTTCTTACATGCGGAAGGAGAGCAAGATGCTGGAGGGGGAGCCAGAACAGTGCCGACCAGCGAGGGGGTTGCACTATGGTGTGAGCCATCCTGGCCGGGGGTCAGGGAGGTGTGGGGTGGCTGCTCGGCGGCGGAAAGGGGGTGCGGGACAGCTGGTGCAAGGCTGCCCGGTCAGCGGGGTCACCGGAAAAAAAAAAGGAGGTGGCAAGAGGCATGTGGGTGCGGCACTACGGTTCGCCGGACAAAACAAGGGGGGGTTCGCCGGAGTCGGAGGCCGGTGAGGGCGGCGCCAGCTGGTAAGGAGGCCGGCGGTGGGGTGCATCGCTAAATAGAGCAGGGCAGCGGTCCGGTGCTTCGCCGGATGGAGTAGTCGGTGGGGTGGTGCATCGCCGGATGGAGCAGGCCGGAGCAGAGGAAGGAGCGTAAGGCGCAGCAGGGGAGGTCGGGTTCAGCGCCGGACTAAGAGGGCACAGCGCCACCGGAGGGGGAAAGGAAGACTGGTCTGGTGAGGGGAGGAGCAGCGGCCTAGGGATTTTTTCTGGAGGCGGCGTGATGAGATGGGTAGGAGGGTCGCTGCGGAACAAGAGGTGTGTGCTAGGGTTTTGCGCACTAGGGGGATCTGACGGGAATAGGGAGAATTAAGGGAGGAAAAAAAAGAAAACAGAGATAAATAAATAAAAATAGAATGAAATAGAGGGATAAAACCTTAAAAAAAGTTGAAAAATATAATAACAATAATAATAATAATAATAAAGCTAAAACAAGAATAATAATTTTAATAATATCATTAATAAATTAATTAAAACATTAATAAAAGGGATAATTATAATAATAATAATTTTATTATTATTATTATTATTATTATTATTATTATTAAAACTCGTAATTCACTTTATTCTTCCCATTTTATTTTGTGCGAAGGACCATATTCATCTCATAAAATTTTATTTCTTTATCAATAATTATTTTTATTTAAATAGTTGCACGTCGAAGAGGCGTGCGGGGAACCGAGCGAGGCCGCGCGCTGACCCAAGCAAGGTCGTGCAGTTTCAACAGCGGCGCGCTGAACGCTGAAAAGGCCAGAAAGCGCGTTTCTAAATAAAAACTCGGAAATTTTAAGTCGGGCCTCGACCCGAACTATCTGATGCCTAATAAAAATAATAAAATTTAAAATTTAAAAAGATGGGTGTGACAATTCTCCCCACAATAAATATTTCCTTCCTCGGAAATCCACAACCAGAACCAAACCCCACGGTAGAAAAACAGACTCCCTTAAGGTTCAAAGGGGATCCCCACAGACACCAAGAAAAGAGAGTCAAAAGCATCGTGCTCAGAGAAAGTGACTCAAATGACAACCTCAAGAAATGCATAAAAGAGAATTTCTAATATGTGTCGCCTACCCCGAAGAGCTAGAATGCCTCCAATTGAATGATAAAGGAAAAAGACTCTCGAACCCGCGGAAACTAACCTCATAAGATGAAACAACTCAAACATTATTAAATGAAAACCACACCATTTGGTTGGAATCAACAGACAAGGTCAGACCATGTCCAAGGAACACTCTTATCACTTATCACCAAGCCATATTTAAAAACAGAAGAAAAAGATCAATATGGGGAGGCCCGGAGGGCTACCCACCATTAGGAACTCACCTGCGCTCGAAACGAGACTAGAAAGCCAACACGGGGAGGTTCAAGCGGACTCCCCGCCATTAAAGAAAAGTTCAGCACTGGTTCATTCTAATGACATTCCTGTGAGACCCAATGTGGGTCTCCCCACCATTAAGAACCTACCAACGCCCAAGGCGAGACTAGAAAACCAACATGGGGAGGTATGGGAGAACTCCCCACCATTAAGGAAAGGCCAACACAGATTTATTCCAGAAACCTTTGTGCGAGACTCATCGTGGGTCTCGCCGCCATTAGAACTAACAAAGGATACAGAACTTTAGAAATTTTCTGACGAGGACCAAGCACCCCACCACCAGGGGCGGGGAGGGTCAGGCCTAACTACCGGGCATCAAATCCACGGCCGGATACAGACCAACATCCCCAAATCCCATGATGATTATCATTCAAAATTAAGAATTATTTACCCAACAAACTCTCATAAGGACCACTAAAGCGATTGCATCCAGTGGAGCACAACCCCCAAGACTTTAAGGCACGAGACGAACACGCCTCCACATGGACATGAAAACCATACACAACCAGACGGCTCATTTGAAGTGGAACAACCATAGAAACAATTTAAAGCACCTCTATTTTAACACTGATGACAGAAATAAAGTTGGGGTCCCATACACTCCCGAGGTTCCTGACCACGTGCCAGCTTCACTCCGAGGCCTATGGCTAGAGCCTTGATATGTGAAGCATCTTCTACCTAGCAGTCAGGTGTCGAAGACTCCCTAATGGAGCTTCCCCTTTTTGGTGTCACATGCCACCACACTACAACCAAGACACCACCAGCAAACACGACACATTACAGCATCTGATTGATCATACATGGAACATTCACCAACAGAAGAGCTGAAATGGTGCATGCGCATCACTCTTTGTCTCACTGGATGAGAACATGAAACCAAAAAAGTCACCTGAACATGACCATTTTCTGTTGTGAGGAACATTATACGGAGAGGGACTTCAAACTAAGTCTTAAACAACACGTGATTCCTACAATTGACCGTAGCATCCCCATGTGACTGGGTCTTCCACACTAGTGGCCTAACGTAGACCCTTTCTTAAACGAAACCAATGAAAGACCAAAGGTTATTTAGAATAGTGGCCCGCACTGATGTAAATACTAAAAATCCCTTCAAGACACTGGTCAACACTGAAAATTCTGAACCGTCTTCACCCTTCCCTTCTGAAACTCCTTTCACCGTTTCAAGGGGAAAACTTCAGACGCAACGATGTCAAACTTCATACCCGATGACTCAGACAACTCAAAGAGACCGAAACTCCCTTCAACTCCTCTCGCATCTGTCATCCCACTGCGAGAGGATGCGCTTAGTTGTAAAAAGGAGAGGAGGGTTCAATTCTAGAATTCAAGAAGATATTCCTCTAATAAACTGAAGGGTCGACCAACGGATAATTTCTTGTGGCCACACTTTAATCACATGTCAACACTTTATGGGAGGGGCGTACACTAGTTGAGAAAGAAAACCATGGACCCAACCAAACTAGTTCAGTGGTCAACACATACCAGAAGCGTACACTAAACGTGCGGGGGGGAACCACTGAAAGGGCTCCCCGAAGAACTTTCAAAAGAATTCACTAACTACACGAAAACATACCAACTTACAATTAATAATTCAAACTCAAAACACAAATCAGTCAAAAAGGTTCCTCAACTCAAAATGCCTCACATATGACATTTTCAAAAAATAAGGACACACCACACAGTCATTGGTTATATAAAAACACCAAATTTTCATTTAACCAAAACATTTTGAAAATAAGAAAAGCCAGTGGGTTGCACAAATATCAATGGTGTCCCATGGGCCTAGCACATGCATGCTCTCATGCCGCACCGGCACCCACCTCATATCCATCCAGGAACTCATCCGCTCGTGCCATTAACCCTTTCTCTTTCCATATACACTCATGCATGTGGTTTTCCATGAGAACACCAATGATCAAAACCAAACCTTTCCATTTTTCAAAACCAAAACATGCAACCCACACTTTCCAAACCTTTCAAATCATTTTATTTTTAAAGCGCTTTATTTGAAAAAAAAATTCCAAGACCAAAACATTTTTACTTAAAAACCAAATTTCCACGAATCCAAAACAAAGAGATGAGAAACAATGCAGGAGGAAACTAGTGTCAGCGGGTGATTGGAGCATATGGTAGGCAGTCATATGTCAATCACGCCATTGGCCACAGATAGTATTTTAGGACAGTGTCCCCGGCTCCACAAGGCTTTCCAGACCCTGAGAGCTCACTAAGACCACTGACCTTACTCCCTTTTCATTTACCTTAGACAAGATTAACTGTAATGACTAAAAAATCATACAAACCTCAATATACTTTGGTAACTTGAGTCCCGCCACGAGGTGTGCTATCCAGGCACCTTACTCGTAGCCAGGACGTCGAGTCCCGACAACTTTAACTCAAGTCTACTGTGACTCTATCCCAAAACAAAACGACCCAAGAGAGAAAACCTTTCCCTCTGATACCATTTTGTCGTGAACCAGGCCGGGTCACTCGACCCGGTCCGTGACATGGCTCGAAGGGCGTTCCCGATCCCCACGAGCTGGCACATGCGCCCGAGTATCAAAATTAACACATGGGAATTATTTTACCCGAAAAAGTAAACGTAAAACCATTGATAAGATAAATAAACTGAATCTAAAAATATACAACCAAACGGGGCCTTGAACTGAAAACAAAATCAGGGATTTACAACTTGAACCCACAACCAAAATAAGCGACAACAAAAGAAACTCAAACTCAAACCTCCAAGTAACCAGAGAGAAGCAGGATTCACACGCCACACCACCAACCTACACGAGGAGACCATCAACGACCAGAACCACCATCGCTAAGCACGATGTCCCAACCTGGAATACACAAGAAACAAAATCTATATACACCCAAAAGTGTATGTAGGGTGTGAGCCAAAAGCCTAATAGGAACGTCACCCAATAAAAAGGTTCCATGCCACAACATCAAAGAGATAATTTAATGTGCTTATTAAAAATTATACTTTCAAAAAAAATGTTTTTAAAGAAAACATTTACAAGATAAATACTAAAAGAAAACACTAAGAGAACTCATTTCACAAACATGAATTCAAAGAGGAAAAGAGAAATTCATTTAAGGGCATACTTACACATACTCACACACACACACACACACATACTCACACACACACACACAAGTGGTCCTCCATATGCTGACAGAAGGCACCATGAAATTGATGGTAGAGCACTATGGGTAAATTCCCTAAGGTTCATCTAGTTCGAGTGGGACCCTAGAACCTCGTGTCTCGGTAAAATGTGGCTTAGAAACCATGACCCTCAGAAACGTGGCTTAGAAGCCCAAGAACCTCAGAAAACGTGGCTTAGAAGGCCACGACCCTCAGTCATCATATGTTTAGTTAGTGTTGCAATCGTCAATACAGCTAAGTGAAACAGGGACAATGCCCATCCGGCTCACTAGCGCACTAGTTCTAGTCCGCCCACCTAGATACCCAGGGTTTTCCATTATACTCAAACATGTTCCACATTCACATAACACGTCACTTTCACATTTCACAAACCAAACATGACATTACACAAAAAATTCACCACTTTCATACCAAATCACTATTTGAAAGACACACGCACACCAAGAACATGTCTCGTTTTTTAAAAATACACCACATTAAAAAAGAGGGCGTAATCAAGTCCTTTAAAATACCATTTTTGCATTATATAAATGCAGCAAAGAATCATTTTAGCTATTAATGAAATCGTTTAAAGAAAAACCAAGAATACTTTACACCAAAACCCACTTGATTCTATATAAAGGTGTCACTTAAAAAAACTTGATACACGAGGTAATCATATCAAAACTTGTTTTCCATTATTCAAAGAATTTTTCATTTCAATTTCAAAAGTACACAACAAGGAAAACACACCAAAAGTGATTCATTTTACTTTGAAAATGTCTATTTAAATACACAACACCTAAAGTGACCTGAAAACACCTTTCGCACCTAACAAACAACCCTTAAAAACCTTTCAACCGTGTTCCGCACTCAAAACACCTCTTAAATAACAATTCCTCAATTTATAAAACATATCGCATGAAAAAGAAACCATTAAAAATAAATTTCACAAATTGACCCTTCTAAAACCTCATTGGAACTCTATAAACAATTATTAAATGCTTCTCAAATTTACCACAATAGGATCGAAATGAAAAAGAACATAACCATTTCTAAAGAGTGTGCAATTTTCATCACGCACACATGTCAAATAATTTTTTAAAACGCCTTTCGCACAACTTATTAAACACAACCAATCATTTATACAACAACACGCATATAAACAACAAAATCATACTATTTCAGAAACCCAATTTTCATCAAATGAACATGCCAAAACATTATGAACATAGATCGCACTATGAAACTAAATCATAGAACATAATAAATTAAACTAAACAAACAAATTAAATTATCTAAATGATGCAAAGTCATGGAACCATCTACCTTGTCAGAGCGGACTTCACAACCATGGTGCACAACGACCACCGCTCGCCAACTGCACCTCCAACTGCACCTCCAACAACTGAGCGCTAATCCAAAACAAGGCAAACTCACCCAACACTACCAAAATAAACCCCAAAATCAGACCTTATACTCGCCAAAAAGAACAAAATGAATAACACATTAAGGGGTAAAGCAAGAGGACTTCACTGGAGGGGGTTTCGTACACGCGGAAGGAGAGCAAGATGCTGGCGGGGGAGCCGGAACAGTACCGACCAGCGAGGGGGTTGCGCTATGGTGTGAGTCGTCCTGGCTGGGGGTAGGGGAGGTGTGGGGTGGCTGCTCGGCGGCAGAAAGGGGGTGCGGGATGGTCGGTGCAAGGTTGTCCGGTCAGCAGGGTCTCCGAAAAAAAAAGTGGCGGCAAGTGGCATGGGGGTGCGGCACTGGAGTTCGCCGGACAAAACAAGGGGGGTTCACCGGAGTCGGAGGTCGGTGAGGGCGGCACCGGTTGGTAAGGAGGCCGGCGGTGGGGTGCATCGCCAAACGGAGAAGGGCAGCGGTCCAGTGCTTCGCCGGAAGGAGAATGCGGCGGGGTGGTGCGTCGCCGGTTGGAGCAGGCCGGAGCAGAGGAAGTAGGGTAAGGCATAGCAAGGGAGGTCGGGTCCAGCGCTGGACTAAGAGGGCGTAACGCCACCGGAGGGGGAAAGGAAGACTGGTCTGGCGAGGGGAGGAGCAGCGGCCTAGGTTTTTTTTCTGGATGCGGCATGATGAGCTGGGTAGGAGGGTCATTATGGCAGAGGAGGTGTGCGCTAGGGTTTTGCGAACAAGGGGGATCCGATGGGAATATAGAGAATTAAGGAAAAAAATAGAGGGATAAATAAATAAAAATAGAATGAAATAGAGGGATAAAACCTTAAAAAGGGGGGGGGAATATACTAATAATAATAATAAGGCTAAAACAAGAATAATAATTTTAATAATATCATTAATAAATTAGTTAAAACATTAATAAAAGGAATAATTATAATAATAATAATTTTATTATTATTATTATTATTATTATTACTATTATTATTATTTAAACTCATAATTCACTTTATTCTTCCCATTTTATTTTGTGCGAAGTACCATATTCATCTCATAAAATTTTATTTCTTTATCAATAATTATTTTTATTTAAATAGTTGCACGCCGAAGAGGCGTGCGGGGAACCGAGCGAGGTCGCGCGGTGAACCAAGCAAGGTCATGCAGTTTTGACAGCGGCGCGTTGAATGTTGAAAAGGCCAGAAAGCACGTTTCTAAATAAGAACTCGGAAATTTTAAGTCGGGCCTTGACCCGAACTATCTAATGCCTAATAAAAATAATAAAAATTAAAATTTAAAAAGATGGGTGTGACAGTAACCCTAAGTGGTGGGGATTTAAAAACCTAGGTTTTTAATGGGTTATTTGGTTTTTTTCCTGGGGTTTGGGTGTGTGAGGTCTTATTCTACCTATTTAGGGTTTTAATCATTGAAGGTGATGAAGTTGGAACCGATTTTAAGGAAGGTGTCTCTATTTAAGATAATTTTCATTACATTACCTTTAGATTTCTAATCACCTTTGGTTTGGGTTGTTTTAATTTATATTGAAATGGTTTGTGGTTGATTTTTTTCACGTTCTTGTTGTGATTTATCACTTGGTTTGGAAATTTAAAAGGTTTAAAGTGGGGTTTCCAAATGGGGGTGGCATGTGTGAACCCAAAGTGATTGATGAAATGGATCAAAGGGGTTGTATGGATTTAAATGGATTTATAAAATAATTTTAAAAAAAATTACCTTGTGAAAAGGTGGTTTAATGAAAATGGAAATTTCTGTTTATGGAATTGGACTGTGAACTGGTTTTTTAGGGAGTAGAACGTGTTTTTTATTTTGTTGGCATGGATTAGCACATGAATTAACCCAGGTATGAGAGATGGGTTGTCTATGGGGTTGTGATATCCTTTGAGTAGGAATAACATGGAAGATTCCATTTTGGTTTCTAAGGGGCTGTGAGAGACTTTGGGTAGGAATACCCTGAGAGCTTCTATTTGTTTTCTGAGAGATCGTGAGATCTCTTATAATTGGTCTCAAGGAAGACTGTGAGAGATTCCACTTTGTTTAGCCAGTCATCATACTTTTTTTAGACTCACTCACATTATACCCTTATGGTTAGATCCCTAGGCATACTTACTCATTCCAGATTGGTTTATATGATTTTATATTATTTCATACATTTTAGTACCACCATGTTTGATGTGATGATTTATGTTATGATCATTTTCATCTATTGGTTTTATTTTGATAATTCTTATGCTTAAACATTGTTATTCCTTGATTAGGGTGGTTTAATAATTTTTTTCCTTATGGTAGTGTTTCTTCATTTGATCCATGTTATAAGTTTTTATGAAAAACATGTGTATTTTAAAGGAAATCCAAATGGATTTATAGGGATTGTTTTAAATAATATTTTGTTAAATATGGATTGGTTTTGAAAAGTGTTTTAAAAAAAATTATTAGTTTGCATGAGTAAAATTCTTAAATAGATTCATGGTGGTATCATTCTAGTATTTGTGACTCACACCCTATATAGCCTTTGGGAATATGTAGATTTCATTTTGTAGGATGCAAGTAAAGGAAAGGGCGCCATGTACCTAGGTGGATCTTATTGATTACCATCATCTGTGTTTTTGTGTAGGATACATGGTCTTGTGGAGTTTACTCATGTGGATCTATTTTGAGAGTTTATACCCATTGGTATTTATATATGGGCCTTGTTTGGCACTATTCCCATTATTTTGAGTTTTGGTATTTTTACTTGAGATACCATGCTTATGTTATGTTATGGCATGTTTTGTATATGATGTATTGTTGTTTATGCTGTCTAATTAGTCATTATTGCATACTATGGATGTTTCACACTATTGAACCTGATGATATTGGTGTCTTCATCCTATTTAATGGAGGTTCTATGTTGGTTTACCATGGAAAAAATCATTCCCAGTAGATTTTTGGTTATTTATAGTGCTTGTCTCCAGACTATGGGGATTGGGAACACACTTCGGGCCATGGGGAGGGCTAGCTCAGGTGATGGGTTGGGTCGACCTGGGTTGGTTCATTGCAAAATGGTATTTGCGTGGTTGTTATTTGGGAGTCAATGGTAGATTGTGACTAGGACCATTAGAACTCAGGATGTGGGAATGGGGGAGTTCTTGGATAACCCTTCTTTATGTTGGGCCTCAACTTTCCATGGGTGTTATTGTATTATGATTATGATTTTACCATGGTTATGTGTTGTTTTGATGAGATTTTGAGGTATTTCCATATTAGTGACCAGTTATGGGGCATTCTTGGGGGTCATTTTGATTTTTTTTGTGAAATGAGGAGTTATATAGGAGGCACATGGTTAAGGAACATGGTTATTAGTAATCATGCACAACCCATGTGGCCTTTCCTGTCAACTATAGTGACACCTGCATAGTTAGTTCATGGTTTACATAACTGTGTGACCAAAGTGTTCATAGTAGTAAATACTTGTACTTTTTTGTGTTTTTTCTCCATCTTCATTTGGATTTACCTATGATTATAGTGTTACTTCTTAATACCCATGATGTGGGTTTCCTTTAGATATTTTGATGTGATTTGAGATGGAATTATTCTTGAAAAATTTTGTTTTTATACCTTATAGGTAATTCCTTCGAAAAGAACCTCATATATGCATAAAGGGTGTGATGTAAAGAACACTCTAAGGGTGAACCCTCCTCTTGATCTATATTTGGTGAAGTCAGTGATTTGTATGATCCAATACATGGGTCAAGTGGGTGTTCAATGAGTAGACAAAGGTAGTGGACCATACTCAGGAGTTTATGAGACAAGAACCACTAGTGTTCTATGGAAACAAGGGGGATGATGAGAATGAGGAGTGGTTGGATCATATAAAGCATATATTTGATTTCTTGAATACCCCAGAGACCTCAAAAGTGGGATTTTCCATGTATGTGTTGGAAGGAAAGGGTATGAAATGGTGGGAGTTGATGGTTATTTTGAGGCTTCACTAGGATCTCACATGGAAAACTTTTAAGGTGGAATTTAACCAACTATTTTACCCAGAGATTATGAGGGTAGAGAAGTCCCATGAGTTCTTGAAGTTGTATTTGGGATTATTTGGTGATAGATTATTGTTCCCAATTTACTAAATTGGTATATGTCTCTTTAGATCTCCTTATAAATGTCTAAGTTAAGGCTTGGAGATTTTAGATGGGCCTAAGACAATATATCAGGTCTAAGATTATTATTTTATGTATATTGATCCTCTCAAAGGTGGTTGAAAAGGAAGATATAGAATAGGCCAATTTGACTAGTCAGAGAGGCCTCAGTGGTGTTCTTTCAGTAGGTGGTAGTTAGAGTTCTTCTTTTTTCTAGAAGCGGAAGCAGTATGAGCCTCTTAGAGGTAGTGGAAAGAGTTTACAGAAGTCATTAGGTTCAAATATTATGGATTCTTTAGGGAATAATCCAGTAGTATGTTACCAGTGCAAGAATTTTGGACACACCAGGCCTAGTTTCCCATAGACTACGAGGGTGTGCCATTAATGTAGATGTTTGGGTCATCTCTAGTGCTTTGTTCAGTTGGATTTGTGGGGGATCAGTGTGGGGTCCACTTTTCTATGGTCTCTCAGGTGTAGTCAAAGGATTCCAAGGGTATAAAATCTCACCCTCATGGTAAGGGAGATTCCCACCAAGGGAAAAGGCGCAAGGTGGGTATGAGCCAGGGCATCTCCATGCAACCGAAGTTATTCCATTGGACTCAAATTATGGGACGAACACCGTGATAGGTATGGTGTTTATTCCTTAATCCATGGAAACAATTTTATTTGACATTGGCACATCCCATTATTTCATTTCATTGAAATTGATTGATTCTTTGGGTATGCGAGATGAGTTGATTCCATATGTTATGGATTTTCTGACCTCTTTGGGTAGCAAGAAAGAGCAAGGTTTAAAGTTCCATGAGTGTTGTTTTTTAATTTCTAGTATGGAATTTGTTTGGGAATTAATTATTTTAGACTTGGATGCACTACTACAAAATTGGGTTTATACAACTCTAGGCTTTATCAGTGTTGTAAAAAGTGTTGGTAAGGGGGGCCTTTATCATTTCTTTTTTTTAGAATTGATAAAGAGGCCCTTTATCAGTGTTGATAAAGGGTGAACTTTATTAGTACTAATAAAAAAATCACTAATAAAGGTCACCCTTTATCATCACTACTAGAAAAGTGATAATAAAGGGTTTCATTTATTAGTGCAAATAAAAAAGCGCTGACAAAGGGGGCCTTTATCACCACTAATAAAAAACACTGATAAAGGGTATATTTCAAAAAAAATGATTAAAAATAATATATTAATATATAAATATATTGATATTGATATAAATATAATATTTTAAAAAAAATATGCTTTGGGTAAGGCTAAATATTCATTTATGCATAATATATAATATATTTAGTAAAAATAACTTATAAAACAATTAAAAAATATTATTAAATAATAATTTTCTAATTATTGTCAAGTAATAGTCATTTAATAATAATTGTATGACATAAAAAAAATTAATTAATTAACAATCTAAGATAAGTTGAAAACATGACTTGAAATTAAAACAGCCATAACTTTTGATCTGTGTGTCCGTTTGGGATTTATCGCACATAAAATCAAATCCTACAAAGAGATCTATGCACTAGTGACTTGGGGGGACCCTCAGTCACATTGTTCAAGGCCAAAAAATACCTAGAATTCCTCTAAAACTGATTTTTTAGTTAGGGTATCCCAATTTTTTTACATTCGATGAAATTCCAGCCTCATTTAGGGGGATATTATTATCTTTTTTTGGAGGAGACTAAATTTATTTCCAAGGATTACATTTATATTAATATTATGGTTTTGATTTTTTTATCATTTTTTATAATGTAGTTTCATTTATAATTATATATATTCATATTTTTTTATATTTATTTATAATAAATCAATTTTATAAATACATATTTAAACATATTTACATAAAAATGTATTTTTAAATATATAAAATAAATATGTATTATTAATTTTATTTAAAAAAAATTCCATTTTATATACATTATAAAAATGCATTAATATGTATATATTCACCTATACAAGTAATTTTTATATATAAACATGTGTGTGTCAATAAAAAAATATGTATGTATTTTCATATTCTAATATATCTAAATAAATAAATATTATATAAATAGTTTTACGTGTATATGATAAATATAAATGTATACTTATGTGTGTGTGTCAATATTATGTATATACATCGTATATAAATTTATTTTTATAAATAAATCATTATCATTATCATTAAATATAATATATAAATTTATTTTATAGTAAATATTTATAAATACATTATAAGAAATTTATATGTAAATATACAATTATATATGAATATGTAAATATATAAACAATTAAATATATATGTAATGTATAAAATTTATATATAAATATATATAAATGTTCTAAAAATGTATTTAAAACAATATCTAACCATTTTTACATTATAAAAATTTATGAAAATATATATATACTTATACAAATATATATGTAAGTTAATATATACATATATGTGTGTATTAATAAATGGATATATATTTATATTATATTCTAGTATATATAAATGAATATAATATATGATATATTTAAATAAATATAAGTATATATATCGCACACACACACACAAACAAATATATATTTTATAGATGTATTTAAAAATAATTATATGAATATATGAATAAAAAATATATATGTAAATATATTTAAATAAATATAAATATCATAAAATAGAAAATAAAAAATCTTGTTGTAGTTTTAAAGGCGTTCGAGTTCCAAAGCATAGGTAAAGGGATCAAATCCAAGCATGTGTAGGAGGCTAGAATTTTACAAAGCACTGATAAAGGGGTGGGGAAGTATTGATAAAGGGTCGTTGGAGAGTGGGTGAAAATTGATGATAAAGGGGGAAGAGAAGCACTTATAAATGGGTGGTTGGTGAGTGGTTGAAAAGTTCTGATAGGGGGAAGCGATGATAGGGGGCTCATAGAGGTCTGGAAAAAATCCACCTTTATGAGTGCTAAAAAGAGCATTAATAAAGGTCCCCTTTAACATCCCTAAAAAAAGCACTGGTAAAGGCCCCCTTTATCATCATTTTGTTATCACAGTTAAAGGGGCCTTTATCAGTGCATTTTTTGCACTGATAAAGCTTTTACTTTAACATTTCTTTCATTATCAGTGCTTCTTTAGTGATGATTAATCCATTTTTAGCACTGCTAAAGGGAAGATTTCCAATTGTTATGTTTTTGACCTTATCATTGGCATGGATTGGTTGATCAAATTCAAGGTACTAGTTGAATTCTATCATTGTATACTATAGTTCCTTACTAATTATAGGAGCACTCATGTCTTCTAGAGTGAGTGGGATCCATGAATGATGAAGGAAAAACTAGTTGCTTCAGAGTTGGGGTTGATTTCATTTCAGTTGTCTAGGTTTTTCCTTGATGCTTCTAAGTAGATTTCCATGAGTGAACTTATAGTGGTCATGTATAAGTACCCATATGAGTTTCTAGATCATTTTTTAGGACTACCACCCCAAAAATAGGTTGATTTCACTATTAATTTGCTCTTGGGGATGAGTCTAATTTCCTTACCGTCTTACAGAATGGAACCAGCCGAGCTGAAAGAGCTTAAAGTTCAACTAGAGGACCTCAAGGGTAAGAATTTTATTTGTCCTATAATTTCACCATGGGCTTCCCTAGTTCTATTTATAATGAAGTAGGATATAAGCCTCCAACATTTTATATAACATCATATTCCTAACAAGGTGACCGTGAAGAATAAATACCCATTTCCCAGAATTGATGATCTTTTTGGCCAGCTCATAAGATCCCATTGGTTTTCAAAAATCAACCTGAGATCTAAGTGCCATAAGTTGAGGGTCTAGGAAGAGGATGTTCCAAATAACTCATTTTAAAGCCAGTATATAAATTTTGAGTATTTTTTATGTCATTTGAGCTTACTAATTCCCTAGTGGTCTTTATGGCATTGATGAATCGGATCATCCACTTATTTTTGGAATCCTTCATGGTTATGTTTGTGGACAGAATATTGGGGTGTTATAAGATGAATTAGGATCATATTAACCATTTAGAGGTTGTTTTGAGTTCTTTTAGGGACCATCGTCGATATTCTAAGTTGTCCAAGTACTAGTTTTGGATCCAAGAAGTGAGATTTTTAGGACCTGTAATTTTAGAGGTAAGAGTTTTAGTGGATCCAGAGAAGGTTTAAACATTAATGTCTTAGGAAAATACTAAGAATGTGTTCGAGATGTATAGATTTATTGTCTTTTCTAGGTATTATATATGTTTCATCTGGTTATTCTTCAAGATGGCTTCTCCCTTGATGGTGTTGACCAGGAAAGGGGTGAATTTCAAGTGGGATGAGAGTTTCCAGCACACTTTTGAGCAACTATAGACCTATTTGACACCTACACTAGTTTTTATTCTTCGCAATAATGGGAGATCCTATGGAGTTTATTGTGATGATTCTAGTGTGGGTTTTGGATATGTGATGATGCAGGATGACCATGTGGTGGCATATATCTCATGCAATCTATGCCCACATGAGTGGAACTATCCCACTCACGGCCCGGAATTAGTAGTGGTTATGTAGTTTCAGAAGACATGGAAATATTACCTCTTCAGTGATCATTTTATAGTGTATTCAGATCATAAGATCATAGTGGATGAGTGGGGCCTGATGAGTTATATAATCAGGAAGGGAAATGCTAGGTATAATATCTTTGGACCTTTAATTTTGATATTACTTATACACCCAGGAAGGGAAATGAAGTTGCTGATACATTAATTAGGAAACTTCTAGTCAAGAAATTCTAGAATTAGTGGATGAGTGGGGTCTGATGAGTTTGTTTTCTAATCTTAATATGGAGGTGTAGGGAGATGTAGATAATGTGTTCTTATACATTATGTAGGTTAAACCCCCTCTCATCGATCAGGTAAGGAGTGATCAAGTATCTGAACCTAAGTTCCAGAATTTTAGAAAAGCCTTAAATAGTGGTGAGACCTCAAGTGATTTGTATTAGTCTCTTATTTGTTCTCTCCTTTTAAGGATGAAGCTGGTGCTTCCTTTGAGCATGAGGTAGGAGGTGATATGTGAGGTACATTGTTCTAGTTGGGTTATTCACCCCAGGGAAACCAAGATTTTCTATACCTTGAGAGTCTAGTATTGGTGGCATGGAATGATATGTACAATGGTAAACTTTGTTTCTATATACTTTTCCTATCAATGGATCAAAGCTAAGCACCAGATACCAGCCAGTTTTTTGTAGCCACTTCCTATTCTAGTGTGAAAGTGGGATGAGATATCTATGTATTTTATGATCAGGTTACCTCATAATCTAATTTGGAATGATTCAATATGGGTGATTGTTGATTATATGAAGAAATCAACCCGTTTTCATCCCATCAAGGAGTCAATAAAGGTGGAGGACCACTGATGGTTTTATGTTCAAGAGGTTGTTTGACTTCATGGAGTTCCCTCGGTGATAGTTTTGGATTAGGATGCATGTTTTACTTACCAATTTTGTAAGGGATTCTAGGAGTATTTGGGAACCAAGATGAAATTGATCCCCATATATCACCCATAGATGGATGGCCAGTCTAAGTGGGTCATCTAGACTCTTAAGGATGTGTTGTGAGTGTTTTATTGATTTTGGAGGTTTTTGGGAAAGGCACATGTTGTTGGATGAGTCTTCTTATAAAAATGGTTATCATGCCTCAATAATTATGGACCCATTTGAGGTTTTTTATGAGTATTCATTCCAATCTATGTTGTGTTGGTTTGAGGTGGGTGAGCATTCCCTGGTTGGATGGCCCTCATTTAGGAGACGACCAAGACTGTACGGCTGATTTAGAAATAGCTAGTGATAGCTCAAAGTCACCAGAAGTCAAATGTTGACTATCTTCATTATTTGTTTGAGTTTTAGGTTGGTGATTAGGTGTTCCTTTGGGTATCCATTTTTCAAGGGAATCATTTCTTGGGGAAGTAGGGAAAATTGGTGTCATGTTATGTCGGATTATTTTGTGTTGTGGAGCATCTTGGGAAGCTAACCTATCGTTTAGAGTTTCCTCTATAGATGAACTATATCCAAATCATCTTCCATGTATCCCAGCTAAATAGATACATATATACTCATCTCATGTGTTAGAGTGGGAAGATTTAGATTTTGAGCCTGATACCTCTATGGTGGAGTAGCATGTTCATATCTTGGATTGTCAAAACAAGGTTCTCCATGGTATGTTAATCTTTTTGGTCTGTGTGCTCTGGTATTATGGTGGAGTTAGCTATAATACATGAGTGTATTAATCTTTGGTGAGGGATTAGCGGCCTCACTTGTTTTATTCTTTAGAATCTTGAGAAATTTATGGGGTAGAAAGTGGCATGGTAGGGATTTTGTAACATCCATCAGATCACTAATACATTAAATTTAATGTTTTATTTACCATTTTGGTTTTTATCTATAGGCTCCATGTGTTAGGGATTGAAAAACCCATTTTTGGGAAAGGTGGACCTAGGCACATGATTTTCCTAACCATGTGGCTAAACATGTGAGGTTGTTGTATGTTGGGAGAATATGATTTTTCAAGGTTTATCAAATTGTGTAACTCCCAAGGATAATTGTGTGGCTCTAATTTTGAGGATAAAATATCTTTGAATGGTTAGTGCATGTATTTACTAACTGTGCGGACAAACCATGTGGCAAGTCTAGGCCACTTAAAATTTTGTATTTTACCATTTTACCCAATAATTTAAAGGCTTTTGGCCCTTATTTTTCTCCTCCCATCATACGTATCCCCTCCTTAGTTTGGAATCTTCCCCTCTCTATACATGGTATATTTTCCTTTTACTATTGGTTATTTGGATTGAGGTAAGTCCAAATATTCATGTTTTTTTTATTTTCCCCCTTCTCTTGTTTTTTCTTCTATTTATATGGGAGTTTGTAACTCTAAGTGATGGTGATGGATGAACGTAGGGTTTTAATGTGGGATTTAGTTTTTTTTTCTTGTGTTTTAGGTGTGTGAGGTATTCTTTTACCTATTTCGAGTGGTTATCATTGAAGGTGAGGAAGTGAAATTGATTATAAGTTAAGAGTATATATTTAAGGGAAGTTTCCATAGCATACCTTTAAATTTATGATCACCTTTGGTTTGGGTTGTTTTAATTATCAGTTTATGGTTGATGTTGTCCCCATGCTTGATGTGGTTTATGGCTTGGTTTGGCAATTTTAGAGGATTAAACTGGGTTTTCTGAATGGGGGTGGCATGTGTCCACCCCAAGTGTTTGATGAAATGGATCAAAGGGATCTGAGTGATTTAAATGGATTTATAAAATTGTTTTACCTTGTGAAAAAAATTAATGAAAGTGGTCATGTTTGTTTATGTAAATGTATTATTAAATGTATTTTCATGGATTAGCACTTTTTTTATTTTTTTGGCATGGAGTAGCACATGGGTTAACTAGGGTGCGAGTGAGGGGTTGTCTGAGGGACTATGAGAGCCTTCAAGAAGGAAGACCATGAAAGCTTCTATTTTGGTCTCTAAGGTACTATGAGATCCTATGGGTGGGAAGACCATGATAGATTCCATTTCTGTCAGGATATTGTGATATATCTTATAGTTGGTCCCACTGAAGACCGTGAGAGCTTCCACATTGTTTAGCTAGATATCATACATTGTTTAAACTAAATCACTTTATACCCTTATGGTTAGATCTCTAGGTTCAATTACTCATGAAAAATTTATTTATATACTTTTATTCATTCTAGTAGTTCCACATTTGATGTGATGATTTATGTTTTACCAATTTTAATCTATTGGTTATATGATGATGATTCTTATGCTTATACCTTGGGTTGAGCATGTTTTGTCTTGTGGATTTTTTTCTTCATTTCATCCATGTTATAAGTTGTTATAGAAAACATGTGTATTTTAAATGAAATCAAAAGGGATTTAAAAGGAATATTTTAATGAAAAATTTGTTCGAATTGTCTTAGTTTTTAAAAGTGTTTTCAAACTAATTTATTGGTTTGTGTGGGTAAAATCCTTAAATAGATTCATAGTGGTATACTACTAGGCTATGTGTCTCATAAATTACATATGCCTTTGGGAATATGTATATTTTATTTTGTAAGACAGGGGTAAAAGAAAGATCACGATGTACTTAGGTGGCTCTTCTTGATTACTATCATCAGTACTTTTGTGGAGACATAGTCTCACGGAGCTAACTCGTGTGGAGTCATTTTGGTAGTTTTTACCTATTGGGATATATATATGGTCCTTGTTTAGAACTGTTCCCATTATTTTGAGTTTTGTGATTTTTGACTTTTGATACCATGTATATGTCATGTTATGACATGTTTTGTATATGATGTATTATTGCTTATGGTATCTGCTTAATCATTATTGCGTACTTTGGATGTTTCATTTCATAATGTTGACTCTAATAATATTTGTGTGGTTATACCATTTCATGGATGGGTCATGTTGTTTTACCGTGGGTGAAACTATCATCAATAGATTTTTTGTTATGCCCGGTGCTTGTCACTAGCCTGTGGTGATCAGAAATGTGCTTTGGTCCATGTGGTGGGCTAGCTCAGGTGACGGGTTGGGTCAAACCGAGTTGGTTTGTTTCATAAAAGATGTATATTCAATCATAATAATACCATATCAGTATATTTATTACACTATTTTTACTATTTCTAGGTGTATGGAAAACATATCAGGATGGTAAAAGAATAATAAAATTGAAAGTGGTTTAGTTAACAATTTACCTCTCCCTTTGGTTGTCTCCTCTTAGGAAACCCCTTAAGGATCATTTGAATGGTCTTTGGTTAGACCAAGGCCTAGAGGGAAGTGGTGAGAGATATGAGGAGAGAGTTTGATAGAGTTTTGTTGAGCTCAAAGTCCTGGAATTTGTGAGGAGAATAGGTGGTGATGGGTGATATTTATAAGTGGGGAGAGGGGTGTTTTTGAATATAATATTAATTATTTTATTATTTGGGATCAAGACTAACAATAGTGATGATTCTTGAAATTTTATATAATAATTATATCATGTGAGGCCGAGATAATGGACACTTACATCATCAATGACTTATTTATGCATGTATTTTTCTTATTTTCAAAATTATTGTTGTTTTCCATATTTCACTATTCACCAAAAATTCAACTATTTCAGAAAAATACCAAAAAATCACCATAACAATTTTTATATATGTAGATTCCAAAAATGAAATAAATTTTATGAAAATAATTTTCTAAATATGAGAAATTTAATTTTTAAATAAAAATCTTATTTATTTGAAAAATACCAATATTAATATTATGATCATTTTTCTAACCCTTTGAAAAATTACTTATGGTATCATAAAATTATATTATAATTATAATACAACTCAATATAAATTTATAACTATGTTTTATAATAATAAAATCTCTTCTAAATATTTATATTTTTCATAAAAATGAAAATAAAACATATATGTTTTACAAAAATACAAACACATATTTTATCATCTTTAAAATAGTTATTTACTTGTATCATGATAAAAATATGTCATATTTTCATTTTATAAGATACCTAGATATTATTTTACACTTAAATGGGTGAGTATACTATTTTAATGGTCATTTTACTATTCTTAATGGTCTGATTATTGTTCCAGTGTTCAGATTACTTTTTTAAGGGTCATATTAACAATCATATGGGTTCCCTGCTTTTTATAAATACCTCATATTTTATTCATTATTCATTCAATTATATTTTATTTTAAGGGTATATATATATATATATTCATTTTCAAAATGAATATTTTATTACTACTATTATGTTTCATTTCTACAGTGTTATTCGTGAGTGTAATCATTATAGGGGAATGAGAATATCCAAATTTTTATATTATAATTATCTTATTTTCTAGTTTTTTCTCATTGTAATATTTTCAATTCTTATGGCCATATTTATTCTCTAAATGTATTGTTTAAATTAATAAAATTATGTTGGTTCTATCATGTGTTGCATGTGATTTATATAATGCTACATTACTAAATATGACACAATTATATAATCAGAAGGAAAATTTAATTGATAAAATTATGGGGCATTACATTATTTCACCCTTATGAAATCCCATCCTCAAATTTTTATTTTAAATACTAAGGTGAAAATAGGTGAGGGTAATTTTTTTCCATTTATTCCTCTTATTCCCATGTCACCTACTCATATTTATAGTTATGACATAGCACTTTGACTAAGTGAGTTGTATTATTGCATAAAATTTTGTCTCTATGGTTCAATATATTCAATGGATTATCCTTATAAGAGATATAATTTTCTATCTATACCACCTCTAAATTTAGTATATGTGATGAATCTGGTATGTACTTCCTCAAGAGGGATATGTGGATCACGTTATGTACTTGAGATAGGGTTGGTGGTAGTGTACTCAACAGGTCACAGCTTTGATATGATAAAGAATATAAAATAGGTCGATGTACCTGAGAATTAGATTTCCCTTCCTCACAAATCTCATGACTCTCTTCCATAGAGATATTCATAAGAACACTTTATCTCCAACCTTAAAAACTAGTTCAGTCTAATGGTTATTAGTATAGCTCTTTTTTTAACTCTGATTTTCCCTAATTTTATACTAAATAGTTGTAACTTCCCACCCCTCATAATTGGTTTGAGCCGAAGTGGAATTTCTATTTGGCCTTAGGTGACATTACCAAGATACCAAAGGAAGGTAATAAATTCCAAGGGCTTCACTTACAATTTTGGGGATTATTTTCCCTTTAAAAATAAAACAAACACAACCGAGGTGGCTATAACCAAAACCACGAAATGATACATGATAACAATGTAAAACAAATCAAGTAATACCAATTGATATCAAAACCAAACTATGCCAGAGTACCAAAGTGCAAGATAGTGAACATCAAAGTACAAAGTGGAAGACAAAACCACAAAGATCAAAGACTCCAAAGACATAACTCCACAACTCCAAACTTTCTCTATGCTCCAACTCCACAACACAACCCAAGTATCACGAAGCACCACTAAATAAATGTGATACTTTCCCTTTACCTATGTCTCGATAAAAAATATATGTAAAATAATTAATGTTCCAAATCAGGGGGTGAGTAAAAAAAACTCAGTAGGTTTTCCCCAAATGAATTCCCTACTCATTCTAATAGGATAAAACATGTTAGCATGTTTATATAAAATAATTTATATAAAACACTTTAAAACATATTGAAAATTTATATCAAATACAAGTAGTTTCATATGAAAACAATTTTCCAAGGAAATTATACAAAAAATTATCTAACCCATTTCACATTCCCTTTTTGTCATACCCATTCCATAATTCACTCACACACACCCACAAACATGCATGCTTCACTGACAGTTCCATACTCATTATAGGTTTCTCATCCATCCATTAATTCATCACTAATTATACAATATCTTTGTGTCCCAATGACACACACCCCCTATCTAGGGTCACGTACCTTTGTTCCCTAATGGTATACGACCCTTATTCAGGGTCATGTTGGAAGCATGAAATCACACAAAACCATGTATTCCAAAACCATTTCAGACCAACCATTTCAAAAAAATCAATAAAACTTCATTTTTATTGAAAACATTTTGATCAAAGAATTATCATGGATTAAAAAAAACCCCAATTTAAAATGATTATTTTAAAATCCATAAATAATGCACTTTTCACAACAACCAATTTTTACAATTCCATAAATCCACAATCCATCACTAAAGAGGGTTTCTACCATGCTTTTCAAATCAATTTCATAATAAATTTTAATCAATTTAAAAAAATTTAAACTAAGAATTCAAGTTATAAGAATATGAGTTGAGAGTGAAGCCACCTACCTTAGGAATTATGACAAAAACAAAGAACGGTGTGAATTCTTCAACGAAACCGGGTTGAATCTCCAAAAACCCACCTTGGATCTATTTCCCTAACATCAACACAGTAATATATGATTATTATTGGCATAAATCATCATATATTTATCCCCAAAAAACTATGTATATAATTTCATGGAGGGAAGTAAAGTAGATCTAAGATAAACTACCACAAAAGAAGAATTACCAAGGGAAACAGGCTTCAACACACCAAGAAAAGCCTTCAAATCACTTCTAGTTTGAAGGGGAGAGACTCCACAGCCATTGGGAGGAAGAAAAATTGAATTAGGGTTGAAATGGATAAAAAATGAGTCCATTATGGGTAAATCCAAGTGAGGTCCACTTTTTTAGGATTTGACTTTTAAACTGTTCATGGTTAGTCACACGCTTAGAAAAACTGTGTGCTAACCATGAACTGGCCTCTGCTTCAAGGATAACCTTTCATAGTTGGCCCACATGGTTAGACAAACTATGTACCAACCATGCAAAAGTCCTTTGTCCCACTTTTCATGGTTTCTTTTGGGTGGTTTCATAGTTTGGCCAAATTGTACACCTAATCGTGAACCTTCCCATAAGCCCATATCTCACTATTCAAGGTTTCCTATAGGAATTCCATGGTTTTTACTAACTATTTTCAAACCATGCACCACCAAAAAAGCCCCAAAATCATTCCAAAAGTCTTTCAAACCCTACCAAACTTCACCCAAACACTTTACATACTTAAAAAGAATAAATAATGGTTCACTTAATTGAAACTGGGGGTTGATTAGGGTTAGTGAAACACTTTAACCTTGTAATTTATATCATTTGAAAAAGTAAAATTAACTTCATAATGTATATTTCAAAACAATCAAGCAGAAAATTAATTTACAAATGATAGAAGATGCATATAACTAGAAATCAAAATATACATAGGTGTGATAATAAATGACTGCACATAAAAAAATATAACATTTATGTTTTCAAAATTAAACAACTCATGCATAAAAATCAATTTAAATATGATAAAAAATCCAAAGTATTTTAAATGAATAACATATAGTATAGTTGGATGATAAGTTAATGGATGACTAGACATAAAATCATTTTTCCCTTCAATCGTGTCATTATCCTACTCCATCATTACTTTATCTACTTCATCCACCCGTGTAAGACTAATATCTTCAATATCATGATGGAAAAATAAGTCTATTTCTTGTTGTTGATTAGATTCAATTTCAAAGGTCAAATATTCCACTTCATCTTCCACATCATACAAGTCTCTTTATTTTATGTGAAAAAATAGTCTCCACCCTTTATCCATGAAATATTCTACATAATATACCATTTTTTCTTGTGATGAGAAGCTATATGGATCATTTAATTCATGCTCACTGATATCCATTAAGCGAGAGAAGTTCAACAAATTAAATTGAAAAGAATATTTTTTTAATACCCCTAGCAATATCGACCCACTTTCATTTGAATAAAACAACTAAAAATGACTATGGTATTTTAATTATATAATATCAGTCAACTTTCCATAGTATCCCATTTTGGAAACTATAAATATACCACTATTTTATGTCTCTAAAACCTCTTCCTGATTGATTATATGAAATTTAAATACATTCACATTGTAAGAGTCAAACCTTTTAGCTTGTTTTAGAGGACCTCGAGCCAAAAAACTTCAAATACTCTAAAAACTCAACCCGAGTCTTAGTATTCATGATCTATAAAAAACAATATACATTATTATATTTAAAAAATATATGTGTCAAGCTAATATCTATATTGATTTAAATATTTATGAACTTACATCATGTAAAAACCATTCTACAAGCTCTTTATTAATAGATTTAGTTATATCTTTCTAATTTCATGTTTGACTTCTCATTCATCTCTTTGTTTGTATCCTGATCTCTTCAATAAATGGATATAAAATTTCACTATTCATAAGTACATATCTATGTGTCTGCAATAATTCTATTTCTATTAGTGTAATATTTTAGATCCTCTCACCTGATCAGCCAATAATAGGAAATATTTTTTATTTCCTATATTGTTGAGATTAATATGATTTGTCATCAACACGTCAAACTCAATTTAATATTGTATCAATATCATACAAGTATCTAGAAAAAATGGGAAGACACTCCTCTGCTAAATATTTTTTATAAATGGATCTTTCTGGTTGATCATTATTTTTCATGTATGATTTTAAATGAAAAAGGTATCTGTGAAATAAAATAAATAAAACAAAATTATGTATTTAATGAAGTTCCAAAAAAAATTACTTAAGATAAAAAACATATAAATAAAGTACCTATCAATTGGATACATCCATTGAAAATGTACAAGACCTCCAAATTTAGTTTCCTCAACCAAATGCATAGTTAAATGTGTCATGACAGTAAAAAAGATGATGGAAAGATCATCTACATTGCACAAATATTCAGTAAAAATATATCATGAAGGATGTCAATCTCAACTGGTTGTAGAATTTTCTCATATAGTTGTCTGAATAATATACAAAATTAGAGTACAAATACAGTTTCCTTTTCAGGTAACAATGTATGTAATGTCAATGATAGTAATTGGGGTAACAAAATATGTGAATTGTGACATTTCAATCCATGTAACCTATGATTCTTTAAGTAAACACACCTTGAGATGTGACTTGAATAACTATTATATACATTCACATGTTTTAAAATTTGAAGTAATGTATCATTATCCCTATTTTTTATTGAAAATTTTATTAGAGCGTACTTTCTATTCTCATCTGGCCACATATCATGCTTTAAATTCATTTTTCGTAAGCCCTTCCAAGAAATTAGATGTTCCTTTTGCTTTCCATTATCATTAAAAAATTTGAAGATCACATTGTCACAAACATGCTTATTAATATGCATAACATCAAGATTATGACGTAACAAATTAAATTCCCCATACAAATGTTTGAAAAATATAATTTTTTTCTTCCATTTTTGCATTCTGATTTCAATTGATGATTCACTTCGAACTCATTTCCCACTATCATTCAAATTATGTACCTTTCTAAATTTTGTTTCAACATTTCCAAGTTGTTCCAATATTTCAAAACCTTTCAACAACTTTAGAGGTGGTCTATGATCAATAGAACCATTTAATTTTGACTTGTTAAACTAATATCTATGAGATGCATTTAGAAATATAAGATGAAACAAGAAGAAATATTTTTTACTATAAGGTAGTCATTTAGGCTCAAAATCAAAGTTAAAAATAGGAAAAACCAAACCCATGTAATTTTTTCAACCAGATAAGTTCCCAAGTCTTTTGAAGTCACTAATGGCCAACATTAGAGTAGCATTCATTTTGAACATTGTTCTAGAAGATGCATCATATGTCTCAACACCATTTCTCTATAACTATTATTATTATTTAATTAGCGGATGAAAGTATAGATCATTATCATTTATATGAATTTTTTTTAGGAATAATCATTCAAATGATAAAATATTTTTATTGCATACACTTTCACAGAGGTAGACTATAAGGGATCAAAAAAAACCAACCAAATGCTAAAACTGGTACTCAAAGTCCCAAATGGGTTGAATCCATCAGCATCTAATCCCAATCACACATTATTAGGATTAGATGAGAAATCTAGATGTAATGAATCAAATGTCTTTCATTATTTTGAATCTATTAGATGTTTCATTAAAAAATTGTTGTTATTATCTATAGAAAGAGACATCATGTACTCAATGGTTTTCAATGACATGAATAATCTTTGAAATCAAGGTTTTAAAGGTATGTAATGGAAAAACCTTTGTAGGCTTGTTCTTTTTTTGTATTTTCATAGTATTATGTTGATTCAGACTTCCAAAATCACCCATTCATTGCCATCTAGAAGTGGAACATTTTTTTCAATCATGTTTGCTTGAATCCTCTCCCCAATAAATCATATAATCATTGGGAAAAGCATGTATTTATATATAATTTATACTGATCTTGTTAACAACATTTTTTATAGCATAAAATAACTCTAGGATCTCAACTACAAGAATTGCATCACACAACAATTCTAATGTTTAAAAGGATTGAATAACAATTGAGAAGGGGAGTTTAATTAGTTATTAACTTTTTATAAATTTCAAGACTTTTCGAAACATAACCCCTACAACCCATTAAATTTCATTACCATATCATCTTATAGTAAATACTCATGCCAGAAAAAGTAGGAGATAAAGTAAATCGCACGAGATTTACAAGGTTCGGCCTCAATGTGAGAACCTACATCCTTGTCATAGCCACTCTCATGGGTCTATGAAAATTAACTATAATTAATAAGTGAATAAAAATTATTTCAACTCCCATTAGAACCATTATATCTCTTGATAGTAATGATTATACAAACCCACATCAGTTTACAAATTTTTCTTATAAATAATTGAGCCACAAAATAGAATATCACAAAAACTTTTTCTTCACAAAACTCTATCTAGAACCACATTAAAATAACCCCAATTCCAATAACCTAGGTCCAACTGGATCATAATGATGAAATCATTACATTGAACTTATTATAATGAACCCTTTTCTCAAACTACACTTCTTAAACTCTTCTCAACTACTCAGTATGATCTTCCTCAGTCTGATCTTTCTCAGTCTGGTAAGAAAACTTTAAATTGTCTAATCTTCTAATGATATATTTTTTTAGAAAGTAACTCTTACTCAAACTATGCAGTGCTCTTACTTTTTCACACATTAAGAGGTTTCAATTTACAAATGTACTATCCATCTATTTATAGGAATCCTAAAATAGAAAATGTGGGAAACTAAAAAACTTTTCTTGTTTAATCAAATTTAAAAAATATAAGATCTATACATATTTGAATTTCAAGTCTAACCACTTCCACTCTTCACTAATATTTTGGAATTTTCTTGAGTCTTCTCTATAATACGTCTTCCCAAACATCCTAAATTTTTTCAATATGATGGAAGTTCCTCATCTCATTCCAAAATGACTTTCATCATCAGAGTTAGTCAAATTGACTTTCCTTATCAGAGTCGGTTTAATTGAGTTTCTTCCTCAAATTCAGTATAATTGACTTTCTTTCTTAGATTCATTCAGATTGACTTTCCTTCTTAGATTCAGTCTGATTGAATTTCCTCCTCAAAGTTAGTTTGGTTGTCTTTCCCCCTCATAGTCAGTCTGATTAACTTTCCTTCTCAAAGTTAGTATGATGGAACATCCTTGGCTTTAGTCTGGTGGAATCCTAATAATGATTTAATTCTCATTATGATGGAATTATCATTATGATAGAAACTCCACTCTATGAATTTTAAATTCTACAAACCTCATCAGCTATAACTCATTCAGACTTATGAAAAAAAAATTCCCGGTACTTCTATATTCAATGAAAACTTTGTCTTAATTCCCGGAATCGATACAATCTTTTTGATTCCTAAATTTCTTCAAAATCTTTTATTATGAGAGTTTTCATGATTTATGAGAACTTCAATATTAGAAAAAATCTATCTGAATTACATAGGAAAGTATTATAACTTCCCTTACTTTCATCACCTTATTTCCTTCCAACAAAAACACAATATGATTGGTTTCATCTATTATCCCCATTTTCTTCATAATTCTTGCATCATAAGTGTTATAGAAAAATTTTGATATTTGAGAATTACAAACCAAAAAATCATTGTCTGACTTAAGGTTAGAAAGTTTAAGAACTTTCTAACTCCTGACATCACTATCTTCAGTAAACCGCTTCAGTAATATTCTGACTTTCTAACTCAGTAAATTTTTTCTAAAAAACATCATGTTTGATAGATCTTGAACTTCATGCTAATGGATCTAAGATTGATGATGTGTCTGATCAACAACTTTAACTTTTTAATGATTTCTATGACCGGTGATGCCCAGTCTGATACTCTGCATCAGGTGCTACTCAGTATAATCCTCTATGTCTATAAAACAACTTTATCAAAAAAAATCTCCCCCTATATGTTTGGGTTCTGACATTCAAAAAATTTCACCTATTTTTCAAAAAAGACTCCATTAAAAAAGATTATTTGTCAAAAAATAAACAAACTTTGTTAAAACAAAACATCACAAAGGTACTTAAATCTCCCCCTTTGGATTTTTTGACAACTTTCATTAAAAACTATTACAACTCACCAATTATAAACAACTCAAGTTTATTTACTTTTACCAAAACACAACCTTTCTTAAAAGAGTGCATCCTGACACCACACTACTATATGAAATAATTTTTTTGAAGAAATTCCATCCCTCGGTGACAAAAATATTTTAAGACATGTTAAGATAAATTCCCCCCTTATTTTTATCTTTTCTCACTTTTATTTTTCTATCCCCCTTGATTTTTATCTCCCCAATTATCTGATAAACATTGATTAAAATTCATAAAAGAAATATAAGTAAAAACTTTTTACAAAGTACAAAGTTGTTGCTTTATTTCCCCCTTTATCCTAAAAATCCAAAGCATGATGGGGGAATTCATTATTAGATTTAGAAAGTCATTAGAGGATTCTGAACATGAAGTTGCATCCTTAACACAATAAATATTTCTTCTGGCATTTTATTTGTGAAGATATCAGTAATTTCATACTTTGTTGAGATATATTCCTGGAAAACATCTCCAATGGCAACTTTATATTTTATAAAGTAAAACTTTATATCATAGTGTTTTGATATTGAATGTTGTATAGGATTTTTAGAAAGATAAATTTCACTGTGATTATCACAAAGCATCTTCAATGGTTTAGAAACTTTAACTTTCAAATCTTCCAGATGAACTTTTATCCCCAACATCTAAGTAAAAACCTGAGTATCCATAACATATTCTGATTCTATTATTCTCAAAGTTATTTCACTTTGATTATTACTATTCTAACTTTCCTAACATTTACTTAAGAAAAAATTTCTTACAAAGGTTAATTTTCTATCATTACAATCTCCATCCTAATCAGAATCAGTATAACCATGAAACTTAATCTCATAATTTCTTTTGTATAAAAACCCATGTGAAGATGTTCCTTTGACATTTCTTATAATTCTATTTTCTTTCAAGATATGCGGTTATTTCTGATTACTATAATACTTGGTAAAAAAATTCATAGTGTAAACAATATTAGGCCTTGAGTCTATAAGGTAATATAGACTACTTATCAGCTTCCAAAAGTCTTTCTAATTCACACTTTTACCAGACTTATCTTTATTCAACTTTATCCCCACTGAGATAAGAGTATAAACTTCTTTGGATTCTTCCATGCCAAACTTTTGTAACAATTTCTCATCATAATTTCCTTTAGATAGTAAAATGTATTTCTATTTTTGTTGAACTTGTAAAATAAGGAATAATGTTATTTATCCTAACATTAACATCTCAAAGTTACTGTTCATTTCTTCAGAATTTTTTTTACCAAAATCTTCTCTATCCCTAGCAAAAAATATATCATCCACATAAATAATTATAATTAGAGTTATAGATTCAACATCTTTCATATATAAGTTTCTATAAACATTTAATTTAGAAAATTTCAACATTCTCAAACAATTTTCAAGCTTAGAATACTGTGCACATGGGGATTATTTTATCTCACACAAAGCTTTCTTTAATCTATAGCCATGTTTTCATCCTCGTCAAGTAGAAACCCACAAGGTTGTGAAATGTAAAATTATTATTCAATTTATCCATTGAGAAATGATGAATTTATATCCATTTGATATACTTTGTAATTATGATGAGAATCCACTAATAAAAACATTCTAGTAGTTTTTAAACTTACAATAGAGGGAAAGGTTGCATCAAAATCCACACCTTCCACCTGTATAGAGCCTTTACAAACAAGCCTTGCACTATTTCTTGAAACTTCTCTAGGTAAATTCAAATTATTTATATAAACCCATTTTGTCCTGATAACATTTTTAACTTTTAGACGTGGAACAATTTCCCATGTTTCATTTTTCTCAATTTTATCCCACTCTGCATTCATAGAATTATCTTTTTATTTGTATTGAATAGATTTTAAAATTGATTCTGGTTCAAATTTTGAGATGACTGAAGTTTGATTTTATAATCTTAGCTTTCTTCTAGTATGAACTGGAGCCTTATGATTCCCAAGAATACTTTTGGTCTCAACATTTTTTTAAAATTAGGAAATTTTTGATTTCCTCTTCCGACTTCACTTTCCTCATCACATGATTCATCTGAATCTTCATGCACATTACTTTGATCACTTTTATTTTAGATGGAAACTTTAAGTTTTTCTTCCTCAACATTCCTAGTAACTTCTGTTAAAGAAGTTGGATTCTCAATAACTTTCACATCATATGAGTCCACCAACTTTTTTAAACATTTGATCCAAAAATTTTAACTTCATCCATTAGGTGAATAACCCATAAAATTTCCTTCCTCGTTATTCTCATAAAACTTTCCTAGATCCATATTTTTTATTTTAAGTAAACATGGACTTCCAAAAACTTTTAAGTACTTCAATGAAGGTTTTTTGTTATACAAAATTTTATAATAATTCATTTTGGATTCTAATGTTAACAAACCTCTATTCTGAACATCTACATGAGTACTAATATCTTCTCTCTAGAAGAACTTTGAAAGTTTGTATTTTTCTAACATGCTTCTTCCCATTTCCACCAAATTTATATTCTTCCTTTCAAGAACTTTGTTTTGTTGTGGGGTATATGGAGAACTATACTAATGTTTAATACCATGAATTTTGAGATAAGTTTCAAAAGTATTTCTAGTAAACTATATTCCATTATTTGTTCTCATCTTCTTTATATAAACCCCTATTTCTTTATCAACTTTTTTTTTGAAGAATCTGAACATTTTTAGAGCCTCTGACTTGTGTTTCATAAACATGATGTTTGTCATCTGAGTGAAATAATCAATAAAAGTGATAATGAACAAATATTATTTTTTGATTGATGTATCATCGTCCCACATAAATAGGAATGAATAAGTTCAAGAGGTCTGGTAGACTGAATCTCAACTCTATTATGACTTTTATTAGTCATATTAACTTTATGAAAAGTTTCACAAACATCTTCTTCTCTTATTTTAAATTCTGAAAAAAAAAATTAGCAGCATCAACCTTAGAAAGTTTTTTCATGTTTTTTACCCAAGTTTGAAATGTCTTTGGTGCCAAAACTTATTTTTATCTTCATCACTTAAGTAATAGGAGTTGTTAAATTTGTCTATTTAGAAGAGATTCCCATTGGTTCTTTATCTTTTTGTAATAACTTTTCCATATTTCATGCTTTAGATAACACAAAAATCTTTTTTGAAGATCACTTATTTTCTGTTATTACAAAGTTTAATTACACTAAGTTATGTTTTATTCCATCGACAAACAAGACTTCCTTATATTTCAACATTTTATCTTCAATCTCAGCCATCCTGATTCCTTTGATTTTTAGAGAACTATTATTCCAAAAGGTGACAATGCCTCCATCACGATTTTCAACATGTTTCGTGTTTTTTAAATCAACTTCATGTGTGAAGGAAAACCATGATAAAGTATCCATGGTTTATTCTTTTTATTTTCTTTCAAGGCAGTATCAATAACAAAGTATCTTTATTCATCTTTCTTCTTTCTTACTTCCTTTTATTTTCTTACATACAAAACTTGTCCTAGAAGACGGGTCATACATTCTTCAGAGATATTACCCGGTTGATCACATATTCCAAAAAATTCTTCCATAAATTCAAACTAATTCTTTATTGGGAAGTTTCTAACATCTTGAGAATTCATTTTTTTTTACTTTCTCTAAGTTAGGAAATTTACTCATTCTAATTTCACTATTTATTCCACTCTGATCAAACCTTCTTCTAGGTAGAGATATGTTGTACCAACAGTTATAATACCTATGTCCATATATTCCAAATAACTAACAAAAACCATAAAATCTTGATTTTCTATTTAATAAAAATATTTCTCTATTGAAACTTTTTTGAGGTTGATAACTTATTTCTACTATAACATACTCTGGGTGTGAACCATCTTTCCTACTGAGGGAGTTTTCAACTTTTGTAGATATGATAGGTTTCTCATATCCCTTGTCAACCCATGCTTTACCAAAACTTTTATTCTCACCTTAAATGTTTGAAAATTTTTAAGAAATATTAATTTTGGTGGGTAAGGATTTCACTTGATTCTTGATTTAAAATTTCTCAGTAACTTTAGAATTATCATATTTTACTTCCAAATCTTTGTTAAATTTTTCATTCATCTTCCTCAAGGTATTTTCAAACTCAAGAAGTCTTGATTGAAACTTGTTAACTTCTTCTTCCTTATCTTCTAGCTTCTTAATGATATCTTCAACCATCTTTCCCAATTCAATAATTATAAGTTTTTAACTTAATATCTTCTCGATGTATTCTTCTTCCTACTTGAAAACATATTTTTCACCTTCAACAAATTTTCCACTGTATTTATTTATCATTATTATTTCCTTCTTGATAGATCTGTTTTTCTCAAGACATGAAAAAGTTATGTTCTGAGCTAATATTCTCAGTAAAATTATTCACCTCCTTCTTCTTCACAATTTGAGGAGTCTTCAATTTTTTCAACTTTTTCAATGAATGTTCTAACCTTTTCTAAACTTTCAACTTCTGAAGAATCATTTTTAGTTGAGTCTAATTTAGAATTATTACTCAATATACTTCTCTTGTTCCCAATAAACTTATTCTTAGATTTTTTGGATGAATTTTATTATTTAGAAATTTTATTCAACTTTATCCAATGATGTTTTTCATTAGAATCATCTCGATATTATCCAACATTTTTATTGGGACAATTTATAGAAAAATTAAAAATTCCACCACACTCAAAACATTTGAGAGTGACTTTAACTTCATACTTTCATCTTCCTCTTTGATTATTCTTGGATATAAGAGACATGGTTTTATCATTAAACTCATCATCCTATCTATCTTCATAATCACAAGGATCAATAGCTTCAATATCTTGAATCTTCATTTATCTCATAGTTTCAAAAGCCATTTAATATTTCATCTTCTTTTTGAACATTGGATATTTTCTAATTTGATAAGAAACCATAAATTTATGCATTTCATCAAGATATAAATCATATTTATCTTCTAAAAAAGAAATTTTAGAATCAAGCCTATCAAGAAAGTTACTCATAAGTTTCTTCACTACTATAGAATATTCTAGAACTTATCCAAATTCTATGATGTTATAAAAAAATTCATTTACCCTAGTGAAGTATTCATCAATATTTTCTTAATATCTCATTCTTATTTCATCAAACTTTCTATGATAGATTTGTAGCTTTTCTTCCTTCACTTTAGTATACCCTTTAAAAATACTTTGCAAATTATCCCAAATTCTCTTTGAAGATTTATGACCCATCACCTTCATATAAATATTTTCTGATAGAGACATAAGAATAATAGTCCTAGATTTTCCATCAACTTAAATATTTCTATTATTAGAGAAATTCATTGGGGCATCTTTATCAATAGGTGGAAACCTAATTTTAGCAGCATCAAAAACTTCAAGGAAAATATATAGGAGATAATAAATCATCTTATTTTTCATACTTATTAATTTTCTCTATAAAATGTAGTAATTCCTTTACTATTGATAGAATTGATATTATCCATGATAATAACTCAACAAGGGAAGCTTCGCTCTGATACCAATTAAAGTTACAAAATATTGAATAACAACAATAAGGTGGATTGAATCAGTTGTTAACTTTTTATATGTTTTAAAACTTGTAGAAACTTAACCCTTATAACCTATTAAAGTTCATTACCTTAGAATATTACAGTAAATAATCATGCCTAAAAAATTAGTAAAGTAAGTAAAGCACATGAGATCTACAAGGTTCAACCTCAGTGTGAGAACTTTAATCCTTTCAATGTCCACTCTCATGAGTCTATGAAAATTAACTATAATGAATAAGTGAATAAAACTTGTGTCAACTTCCATTAGGAACCTTCTATCTCCTGATAGGAATGATTATGCTGACACCCATCAGTTTACAATGTTTTCTTACATACAATTGATCCCAAAAAAAAGCTCACAAATACTTATGCTCCTCAAAACTCTGTCTGGAACCTCAATCTGATGACCCTGGGTCTGATTTCCTATATATGATTGGCTCATTATAATGAAATTGTTACGATGAACTTATTACAATGAACCCTTTTCTCAAACTTCACTTCTCAAAATATTCTCAACTGCTCAGTCTGATCTTCCTCAATCGGATCTTCCTCAGTATGGTAAGAAAACTTTTAACTATCTAATCTTCTAATGGGATATCTATTCAGAAAGTAACTTTTACTCAAACTCTATAGAGCTCCACCTTTTATGAAAATGAAAAGGTTGAAAATTATTAATGTATTGTGCATCTATTTATAGGAATCCTAGAATGGAAAAGGTGGGAAATTTAAAAACTTTTCCCTCTTACTCAAATTCAAAAACTCTGAGATCTACGCATATCTAAATTTCAAGTTTGACAACTTCAACTATTCACTAATCTTCTGGAATTGTCTTGAGTATTCTCCATAATTAGACTTCCCAGACTTCCTAACTTTTCTTTGGTATGATATAACTTCCACATATCATTCAGAATTAACTTTTTTCATCAATGTTAGCCAAATTAACATTCCTTATTAGAGTCAATCTGATTTAATTTACATCTCATAGTTAGTATTATTGACTTTATTTCTTAGATTTAGTCTAATTGAATTTCCTCCTTATAGTCAGTCTGATTGACTTTCCTCCTCAGAGTTAATCCGATTAACTTTCCTTCTAACAGTCATATTGATGGAACTTCCTCAGCTTCAGTCTGATGGTATCGTTATAATGATAGAATTATCATTATAATGAAATTCTAATTATGATGTATACTCCACTCTACAACTTTTAAATTCTTCAAACCTCATAATCTATAACTCATTCATACTTATGAAAAATTTTGTTCCTGGTACTTCTTGATATCATGAAAACTTTGTCTTGATTCTTGTTACTAAAAAATATTTATTATTCACCATTTATTCAAAAGATTTTATCATGAGAGTTTTCATGACTTATGAGAACGTTAATATTGAAAAAGGAAAGTATGAATTGCATAGGAAAGTATTATAAATTCCCTTTATTTCATCACCTTCTTTCTTTCCAACCAAAACTTAATATTATTGGTTGTATCTATTCTCCCCCTTTTCTTCATAAGGATTTCATCATAAGTGTTATGGATGATTTATAATATTTGATAATTACAAACCAGAAAAGCATCATCTAACTTAAGTTTATAAAGTTTAAGAAGTTTCTAACTCGTAACATCATTGTCTTCATTCAACCTCTTTATAAATATTACTACTTTCTAACTCACCATATTATTTCTAAAAAAAATCATGTCTAATACATCTTGAACTTCATGTTGATGGATCTAAGATCGATGATGTGTCTGATCTATAACTTTAACTTTTTGAAAACTTCTCTGACTAATTATACTCAGTACAATAATCTGCATCTGGTGCTACTCAGTCCGATCCTCTACATCTGGAAAACTACTTCCTCAAAATTAAAACTTTTCCCCCCTTTATGTTTGGGTTTGATAATTTAGTAAAATTCACTTATTTTTCAAAAAATATTATTTTATAAAAGATCATTTGTCAAAAAATTAAAAAAAATGTTAAAAAAAACATCACAAAGGTTATTCAAATTATAATATCATGGACACCACCTTATTTTTAGTTCTTCATAAACATTTTATATGGTTAAAATTCTATTGAAAACAAATTTTTTGAATATTTTAAAAATCCACCATACATCTCTTAATTTCCATCATCAACTAAATAATGAAACACATTTGTCTTATCAGTGAAATTATCTCTTATATCAGTCTATCTAGAATAAATAAGAGGATATAGTGATATGTTACAATCTTGATTTGGTTGTCCTATAGTCCCAAAAACATCACTTGTCAAGCTACTATTTTTAGCACTCTCAATTGGTTGTTCTGATATGTTTTAATGTTGATGTTTCTTTATTGCAATGCTGAAAGCATCATTTATAAGGATTTTCATTTCATTTTCCATTTTCAATGATGTTGGGAGCTCATTATATTGACTGACATCAGTGCTCAAAAATTTTATAACATTCGATTCTCCATACCAAATCTAAAACAAATATTGAGCAGGGAATTGCTTCAATATCAAGTGTTCATAAACTTTATCTCTCTTTAACCATCTACTAAATTTACATTTAGTGCATGAACGTATTATTGTCCTATCAATAGATCAATTGGAAATTTCAAAATCTAAGAACTCATCCAAACCCTTAGAATACTAAGTTGTGTTCTTTAGTAATGTGATCCAATTTTTATCCATATATCACAATGTGACTACAATTCGTTAAAGAAAATTAAAATGAATTAAAAATATTATTTCATTTAAAAAATAATTACTAATTTATTTGAAATCAATAATATAAAAACTTCTTTATACTTTTTAATTTTTTTACATTTTTTAATAACATCACTTTTCTTAGATTTTAACTTGAATGTATTTAAATCATCACACATTGCAGGTCAAAATGATCTAAAATTTCTATTTTATGGTAGTAGAAATTAAACCTTGAAGTAGAAACCCCCACTTTAAAACCAAAAAATCTTATAGAACCTTAAATAAATGAGGAAAAACAACATTAAACAATTACAAAATCACAATAAAACATGTAAAATCAATAAACAAGATAGAAAAAACTTGAAAAACACAAATAATTCCATTTAAAAATGAATTTCAAATAACTCCTCTTTTAGCGAAAAAACATCCCTTAAATCATTTAACATATTAATTAAAGTTAACTATGGAATTTACACAATAACTGGTATAAAAAATGAATTAAAATAGATTTTTAAAAAACTTCTAAATTAGTGAAATCCTTTAAATTGAAGTACATATCAACTGAAAATTGATTTTCCCTTCAAACATCCATTAAACATATTTATTATAATAATTTATTTTCTAAAAGAGGGGTTAAAAATAAAAGAAAGCTAGGTTTTATAATTTAAAGATCTAAAATAAAGGAACCTACCTAAAAGTTGTTTCCCTTGAAAATGATGTTGAAATTACACCCCAAAAGAACCAATGATGCCCTATAAAATTAATAAGAACCTAATAATAACAAAAGGAAAAAATAATTTGATCAAAAAAGGAATAACAATATAAAAAACTACCTTAAATAGGGTGAAACCCATCACCTTAAATGAACATCACCAGAACAAGCCACAAATCACTTTTAGCGAGCTTTAAGAAACAAAAATTGACAAAAGAAACCACCCTAATTTGTTAGGCATCAACCATGGTGTGTGAGTAGCTAATGATAAGAGGAAGAATAAAGAATAAAAAAAAGGATGTCGCACCCTGAATATCTGGACAGGATCGGGAAGCAATGGCAAGGGGAAAGTGTGGCGGTGAAGGTGGATCAGGGAGAGGTGGAAATGGGAAGGGGTGGTGGAGAGGGCATGGGATCGGGGAAAGTTGGGTGGCTTAGGGGAGAAGGGGGGGTTCTTGGGGGATGAAGTGTCATTTAAAAAAAATATTTAACATCAGTTTTTAAAAAAACCACCACCACTTCTCTGCTTTGTTGTAGTGTTTCATGATTTATTTATCTTTCTATAACCATATTAGATGAAATTTATTTCTTCCACCATGACCATTGATTTAGTTAAGGAACTAACATCCTAGTAAAATGAAAAAATATGTCTTCTTCATATACTCAGAAGCGGTAAATACTTTCTTGACCATTCTCAATTAATTTTATACCACTAGTGACACACCCAATGTAAACTACCTCAACATTAACATAAAAGTTCATGCTTTGTATCATGAATCAAATTATATTATTTAGAGTACACATTGATAATGATTTAATGTTGAGATACCAATACAAATTTTCATATATAGGAACATCTAAAGACACCCAAAACATATAGTGGTCCTATTGGTGGGTCATCCCTCATGATATCATATACCTGAGATCACCAATTATGGACTTTATGAAAACATTATCAATGATTATGATGTGCCAATACTTGATAGTCATACATCATCTTTTTCCAGTAATATTATTTTATCTAGACTATAAGATATATTTTTAAGATAAGTGTTAGGGTATGTCAAGTTTATCATTGTAGATAGGAACTAATATAACTTTTTTATATGAAAAATAAACCAAATGTTGTCTGAGAAAGTGGAGGTAGGTAAAGGGAAAGGGGGGATTTTAGTCAAAAACTCGACTTACAATTTTTTTCTACAACAAGGTGTTAGCTAATCCTAAATTTGATCATCTGATTAAAACGTAATTTATCAGAGTAAAAATGTGTAAATGCATTTGAAATTAATTTTATTTATTTATTGAACAAATAATATAAAATTATTTATTTATTTACAAAAATATTTATTATTCAAAGTTCGATAAATGTCAAGGAGGATTAATGGGCTGAGTTAAGGGCCTGATGGAAATGATATATTTTATTTAATATTATTAAAATAAATATTAATTTATTTATTTAAGAAATTATATTTAAATATCTATGAGTCAGTGAATGTTAGGAAATATAATAATATTATTATTATTATTACTTGACATGGGGTTTATTTAGAAAAAAAATTAGTTTTGGGCCATTGTGAAATAACTAATTGTTAACTATATAATTAAAATTATTTTATTTTAAATGAAATATAGAATTTTATGCACAATTAATTCTCCCAAAGAATTACATGAAAATCTTATGGTGAACTCTCAAACAATCCTCCTCCTACCTCTCAAGACTAAGAGGGAAAGAGAAGAATTCTTCAAGCTTTAGAGAATTATTATTTTAATTAATGGAGAATGATCCAAGGAATTAGGTACCATCACACTAGCACCTAGGATACAAACTATGACATTTTGAAATTCATCAAGAAATTGTAAATAATTCTATAGGAATTATACTTTGGATTATTTCAGTGCAAAAACATGACTATGGGAGTAGTTTTGATCAACATTAAAATAGGCCTAAAGGATCACACACTAATTGTATTGATAATATCATTTAAATTTAGTTTGAATTTAAGAATTTAAATAAATATAATTCTCAAATTTTGGTTTAATGATTATCCAGGTTAAGTTGATCACATAAATTCAATCACCAGTTATTAAAGTTTTGAATATACATGAGTTGAATATTAAATAAATATTATTTTACAGTTAGAAAATATAATATTTATTTATCACTTGTTTATTATTTGTAAGGTAATAAATAAATTATTTTTTATTAATTAGTTAGTGAATATATTAAAATAAATATTTAGTTGTTTTTGTGAATATTTAAAAAACACTGATTCATGAGTTAGTGAAAATGATATTTATCTATTTATTGAAAAAATAATATAAATTTATTTATTTATTTGAAAAAAAAATTATTATTTAAGGTTCAATAAATGTATATGAGGATTGATAGGCTGAGTTAAGGGCATGATGGAAATGATATATTTTATTTAATATTATTTAAATAAATATTAATTTATTTATTTAAGAAATTATATTTAAACATCTAGGAGTTAGGGAATGTCATGACATATAATAATATTATTATTAAAAATATTTAAAATGGGATTAATTTAGGATAAACAGTTATTTAAGGTCCTTTCTACAATAATTAATTATTAAATCAAAGTATATAATTCAAATTATACGATTTTAAAGGAAATAGATAATTTTGTGCACAATGGATTCTCTTAATGAATTATTTGAAAGGATTATGATGAACTCTCAAGAATTATCTCAATAATAGAATATATTCATCCTCCTCCCTCTCAATATCAATAGAAAAAGTGAATAATTCATCAAGCTCGATAGAATTCTAGTTGCGATTAATGGAAAATGATGCAAGGCATTTGGTACCATCGAGCTAGAACCCATGATACCAATGATGACATTTTGAAATTCATGGAGCATGTGTGGATAATTCTAGAGGAATTATGATTTAGATTATTTCATCACAAAAATGTGACTATGTTAGTAGTTTTTGAATTGATTGACATTGAAGAAATACTTATTAATTCACACAACCATAAATCTCACTTTTAATAATTCTAGAAATAAATTTTATCAGTGCTAGAAAATAACTAATAATATTACCACTATTAAAAGTGAGTCCCTTTTATCGGTTCTTTTTTTAGAAATGATAAAGTCACCTTTTATCAGTTCTAAAAAACTGAAGATAAAATGGGACTTTTATTAGTACTGGAAGAAATCACGGTTAAAAGTCAAAAAAATAATATTTTTTTATAAAAGATTTCTTTTTTTCAATTCGGAGGGTGGAGACCAATCCCCCTTTTATTAGTGCCCAACCCCCCCCCAATAGTACTCATATAGCCACCACCCCTTCATCAACATGCATAACCCCCTTTTTAACAGTGTTAGGCTCTCCTACTTCACATGCCTGTGTGCTCCTACCTTTAGTGAGTTTTTAACCTAAGACCTCCCCCTCATGAATCAACGCCTTTATCACTACAAAAGAAATTGTGGGCTGAAATTGTTGTGAAGGAGGTCATTCCAAAAACTTATCCTAGTGTGCATGGACCTTCTAAGAAATATGGGTATTATGTTATCCCTCTTTCAAAGGATTACATAGGGGAGTAGGATAACAAGCATGATGATTCTATTAATGATTCCAATGATTTGGAGCAGGTTGAAAATGCTATCCAAACTGAAGTGGATAAGGAATTTATCCAAGAACAATCTTTGACTGCCTCTAAGAGTAAGGGTAAATATAATTTGTACCCTCTTCCTTTTAAGAAGAATGTGGTGAGTAACACTACCTCTGATCTTGAACAATTCTCTCCATAGAGCAAGGGTATGATGCAGGTTACTACCTCAAATAATTTTGATTTTCTTGATCTGGTGCAGGCAGTACCAATTTTTGACAGCTGTAATGAAGTTGATATCCCTTATATGGACACTGAGTATATTAATGTTAATGATAAAATTCTCTTGGAGAGAGGAATTTTTGAATTGAGGGGCTCGCTCGGTGGTAAAGTGATGACAGAACAGCGTGCATCACGACACCCAAGGTGACAAAGCTGTACTCCGTAGCCTATGTTGGACGACATCGGTATGGATATTGATGGTGATGATGGGATGTGGTAGGAAGAAAGGTATTGATAATAGTAGATAATGATGTTGGCTCGAGATCAGGTGATGAAGGGGTGGGTCGACTGACGGTGGGGGAGAGACTCGGTGACCCCAGCGATGGAGTAGGCATGTGGTGATGGGTCCAAAAATGGATTATCTTGAGAATGATTATCGCCCGGGATCAGGGGACGAAGGGGTGGTAGGAAGACTGTGGGGGAGCGATGAGGTGGCTCCAGCAGCGGAAGAGGTGTGCGGTGACGGGGCCAACTGTGGGTTTTCTCGATCGATGGCAGCATGGTGGCAAGCCTCTTGACTGAATAGGATCGGTGAACCCCCGCTCGATAGTGGGGGTGGTGGTATGGCAGTCATCAGTGCCACCGCCACGATGTCCGGTGAGACGATGGTGGGGGGAGGCCCCCATTTTTGGTTTGTAGGGGAGGCCCATTTGGTGGTGATGGAAGTGTTGCAAACTGATGAAAGCATGTTGTGAGGTGGAAGATCCTTGGGTGATGAGGCGTTGTGCAGCGACAATGCTTGAGTAGGGGGTGCACAGGCAGGATTGGAGCTTACGGGCCATAGTGATCTAGCCAAATATATTGGTTGTTATTACGGGTCTTTCCGAGTAATATTTGTTTGGGTTTATGAGCCATTAATGGGTGGGTCAACCCTGGGGGGGCTATGACCTACCCACTAGGGTTGAGAAGTGTGTGTGTGTGTGTGTTTCTGTGTAATTGTGCCCCAAATGACTAATAAATATATGTATAATTATATATATATACTTTTTAAATATATTTATTTATAATTATAATTATAAATAAAAAATATTTATTTAAAAAATTGTAAAATTATAAAAAATATATTTAAATAATAAATATAGTTACTATATTTATAATTATATATATTTAAATATTAATATAAATATAAAAAATTATATAAATATACCAAATTGGTGTAGACCATGAGGTATAATTATATAAATATATAAAATTTTATCAATATATTTATAATTATATAGAAATATTTTTAAATACATTTATTTATAATTATAATTAGAAAAAATAAATATATTTATAAAATTATAATAAATATATTTATTTATAATTTTATAAATATATATAATTATATAAATATATTTATAAAAATATACAAATATATATAAATATATTTATTTATAATTATAATTATAAATATATATATATATATAATTTGTAGTTGGGGGCTTACCCGAGTGGTAAAGGCTCTCCATAATCCTATATCAAACCCAAGTTCAAATCTAGGTGGGAGCAAATTTCTGCATGTAGGTGGTGATGCAGGCATGACACGGGGCTGATGATGTAGGAAGTATGATGCAGACATGATGTTGCACTAGGCCTTTGGGCTAGTTTGTGGGCCTTTGGGTCATGTAATGGGCTTCATTCCCAATGGGCTTTTGGGTCGTGTACTGAATAAATAAAGATTGATGGGTGGACTATCCCTTATGGGGGGGCTATGGCCTGCCTTTCCAGTCTGTGTATATGGTGTGTGTGTGTGTGTTTAATGTAATTATACCCCCAAGAACCTAATATATATATAATTTTATAAATATCTATAATAATATGAATATGTTATTAAGATTATATCTTTATTAGCTCTTTTTTAGTAGTGATAAAGATACCCCTTTATCAGCACTAAAAAAGCATTGATAAAACATGTCTTTATCAATATTAGAATTTTAGCGCTGATAAAGTCACGTTTTATCAATGTTTTTTTAGGATTGATAAAGGGGTATCTTTATCAGCACTAAAAATAACTAATAAAGAGTAGTTTTATTAGGGATATCTATTTTTATTCTGATAAAACTACTTTTTATCAGTGATTTTTTGAAAGCGCTAATAAAAGCCTTACATGTTCTTTTAAAAAACCATAACAGAGTGTTGTCGCTACTTGCACCTTCAAGCTTTCACAGAACTAAAGTGTTGTTGTTGCTGTCTCTAAACTCAACTATTTCCTCTGGTCATATTTCTTGAAAAATCGATCTCTCCAAATCTAAGGTATGTCCTGATTTTCCTTGTTATCACCTTCGACCATAATATTTCTTCAGTTTCTCCTTTCCATAACCCTACTGCGGGTGTCTTCACTTCTTATTGATGAACCGAACAAATAACCCCAAAAACAACCATCCCTATTATACAGGATCAACATATCATCCACCACTATCCTTTTCCATGGATTCATCTCCTTCACAAAAACCTAACACTCACTCCCACACAACTAATTCCCAAAACCACTTATCTCTAAACACTCTTCACATCTCCCTTTTCTCCAAGGTTCATAATTATGGTTCTCATGTTTTTAGTAGATATTGTGTATGGTATTATTCTATGGTTTTTGTAATCAATGATTTGAGGGAACCATTGGTTACATTCCTTGAACAATAGTTCTAGTTGCATAGCCAAGTGTGGGCAGCTCATTAGTTTTAATGATGCAAACAGTGTTTTCTTTTGTTATTTGATAATTGACAGTGGTGTTCCATATATGATTATAAATATGTTTAATTATTTTCAAATTCATTTTTTTCTAAAAATGGGCATTATTTAGGATATTAATTAGGGTTTTCATTAAGTTTTATTAAAATCAATTATTAATTTTATAAATTTATAAATAATAATAAATAGAAATTTATTAATTTTTATAATTTTAATTTGTTATATTTATACTTATAGATATAGTTGTTTATAAGTATATATACATCTATAAATTATATATCATATCTTATTATATTTATATAATTTATATATAAACTTTTTTTAAGCATTTATATTTTTATAGTTCTATACATTTTTAAATATATATACTTTTACAAATTTTAAAATACATCATATTATAATAATAAAATTTAATAATAATTTTTTATTAAATATTTATAATTTTATAATTTTATTCATTTATAAATTTATATACTTTTATTATTTTTATATCATTTCATATTATACATATATAGATTAAATATAAAATCTTATTAATTATTTATACTTTTATAGTTTTCTTGATTTATAAATTAATATACAATTATACTTTTATTCATTATAAATTATTATACTTTTATACTTTCATAAATTTTACATTTATATATTATAACTTTATACTTTTATAAATTTGTAAAACTATATACTTTTGTGAATTATGTATACCTTTATAACATATGTGTACTTTTATACAGTTTTATAAATTTATATACATTAATAAATTGTGTATATTTCATTAAAATATATATTATTTTATAAATTGTATATAATTTTATACTTCTATATATGTCTATAATTTTATATAATAATATAAATATATATATATATATATTTGTAATTTATAATTTATACCTGTATAATTTTTTCAATTTATCAATATTTTAATACTTTTGTACTTTTATAAATTTTATTTCTATAAATTATACTTTTATATTTTTATAATTTTGTAATATTATTATTATTTTTTCAACAAATTCATTTGGCTAATTAAGATTTATTTTATTATATGTGATATTTTATGTTTTAAATCATAACAGATAGTAGTTAGATGTATGATTTTAATTGAGTTTTGAGTTTCAAAATTAGATTTCATTTTTTTTGGATTTCATGTTCAACAATTTATCTAAGGGGGACTTATTCAATTCCCTTTTATAATTGCATTTTTAGACCATGTTTTACTCATAAATAAGTAAGTTATCATATCACTGAAGTTGGATTTAAAACCAACTATGATGTATGACACCATAACAGAGAAACAGTTCAAAAACTATAAAATGTTGATAGAGCTAAGAGGTGTGATGTGAAAGATACGGTATTTGATTAGTTTTCTTTTCTTTCACAATATTATTATGAACTTAATGACTAGAAATTCAATGTTAGTGTTGAAAATATTTTAAAAAATATAATAATTTATTTTTTTAATTATGAAACCATTATTATATTCAATAGCCATATTTTTTGTTATGAAAATGGTTTTTAAATAATATAGATTTTTTCCATTATTACATTCAATAGACATATTTTCATTAGGTTTTTATAATGTAAATGGGATTTTAAGGGTAAATAATTTATTTTAAAGTTATTAAATTGGATTTCTATGATGATTCATAATGAAGATTATATTTTTTATTTCAATGATGATCTAAATAAATTATATTTTATATTTCACATTAAATTTAAAATGGAGTGTTGTGATTTGAAATTAGAGTGAATAGATTCATTAGATTTTTTTTATAATGTAGTATGTTATATCAACGGGATGAGTGATATAAATATTTATAAATGAAATAATGTGTAAGTAAAAAGGGTTATATCTATATTTATATAATGATATTAACTTTCAGATACCTCCTAGATACATAGAATCTCACCTAATACATAATATATATTGATAATAACACCATGTAAAGGGCATGTCACTAACTCTGTCCAACCCATAAGATATCCATAATGACCTCACTCCTGTAAAAGGTGAATTAATGTTTAACCCCATTGTAGCTTCTAAACCAATTTTTCCTCCAACATCAAATGCATGTTTAAATTAGGGGATTCCTCCATAACTACATCTTCTCTCTAATTTGGAATTAGCTTTTAAAGGGATGAGTCTTGGACAAAAAATGATCTATTAAATATCATCCTCATCAGCTTCATCTCCCAAATAGTTATTATTTCATTTTTTTCTGATACTCATCCCCTATCTCTTTAGAAAATTCACCTATGTTTCTTGAACTTCCCTGAGCAGTAGTCATCCCATACCAGGTATCAATGATCATTGTGGATAAATTCAGAGGATGACGCCTACCTCCAGTAGAGTAATTCTTTTCTTAAATTAAATTAGCCATTTCCTTCAAAGCATGATGAAATTATTTGAAACATTCAAATGTTGTGTTCCCCTTATTTAAAATGTACTTTTTTGTGTATTTATTTATTTTGTTAAATATTAATATTACCAAATCAAATATTATGGATATTAATAGAAAATAGATTGATTTCAATTGTATAATAAAAGAGTGTGAAGATAGGGTGAAAGAGTTCATCAAGTTTGCAAAAGATCAAGCATATAACCCTTCTCAAATCCTTTTCCCATGTTTACACTGTTATTATTCAAGACTAATTAGTCAAGAAGATTTAGAAGAACACTAGATCTGTCACAGAATATATCAAAGTTATAAATGATGGAATAAACAAGGGAAAAATCAAATGTAGCTAGTGATTGGGATGAAACTACTTTTTATGGATCATCTAATATGATTATAAGTGTGGAAAATGAAGAATAATACATTGAGGATGTGATTATAGGTATGAATGATGATGAAGATCATATTAAGGAAATGATCATGACAGTTGAAGATGAACTTCATGATTGTCCAAAATTGTTTAAGAAGTTAAAGAGTTCTGAAAAGATACCATTGTATATTGGTTTCACTAAATATAAAGTATTTTTAGTCGTACTAAAGTTGTATAATTTAAAATCTAGAATTGGATGGTGTCATGAATCAAGTTGGGTCATCATCTAACCCAGTACCCGACCCAGTATGTGGAAGGGACCGATGGGTGTTCTCGATCCCCACAGGCTGACAACTAGTGCTTGGGTATCTATAACATGATTTGGGAAAATTTTACCCATTTTTATACATATAGAAAACAAACAATACAAATAAACCAAAACTAAAAAAGTACAACCAAACATGTAATAACTAATTTCCAAATTTAAAGTTTATAACTTTGAAAAAATCCTCAAAGGACTGCAATAAAGGGGAACTGTAACTCCAACCCAAACCTCCATGTAATGAGATTGCGACATCCTTAAGCCACCACCACCAAGATCCACAAGAGAGACCACTAGAAACACAAACCTTCATCTCAAACAACTTTACTTTACCTGGAACAAAAAAAATACCAAGTTCTACATACATACAAAGGTGTATGTATGGTGTGAGACAAAGACCAGTTGGATGCCACCCAAGTAAAAAAAATTCCTACCAAAGGATTTAAAATATAATCTAACATGAAAATTTAAGTGAAGTATTTTAAAAACATTTATAAGGAGAAAATTTTATGGTTAAAGACTTTAAAAAATAAAACTTTCGAAGAAAACCATTTTATAACAACTTACATTAAGAAGAAAAAGGTATTTTATCATAACACACACACTATAGGTCCACTATATGTTGAAAGATGGCACCACATCATAAAGGGGTATAGGATCATGGATAAATACATAGAGTTAATATAGCTTGAGTGGGAAAATATAACCTCATACCTTGGTATAAGGTGGCTTATAAACCACAATAACATCTTTCTCATTCACGATCCACTATGAGGGGACACCCCAATTTCCTAGTGGTATCCCATCATCATTATATTTCAGTTAGTAAAGTAAGTGTCAATCCTACTAGATGAAATTGAGACAAACCACTTCCATATCATCTAGCATGATAGAACTAGTCATCCCACTTAGATACTAGGTATTCCCTTGTGCTCAAGTTAATTTTCACATGTCACACAACATACCAATTTCACAAACCATTGCCAAGCATTCTAGGAAAATCACCCCTTTTCTACAAAACAACCCATTTCCTATTTTACTCACACCAAAAACTCTTTTTAGATATATTTACCATCAATTAAATAATTCATAAATTTTACTTTTTACAAAACACAAGAAAGGCATACAATTAATCAACCAAAACCATGGGACAAGCCCCTTTTAAAAACCACATATCAACCAATTCCACTTTAAAACAGCTTCCCAATCTTTGAAAAATTACAAGTTAATTAAAGAGAACTAAAAAAACCCCTTATGACATAAAAATACAATTCTTTTGAAAACATAACTTTAAATACATTCTCACCTTGGGTTCCTTGAGAAACACATTCTTCACCTTACATACTAGGCATAAACCCCTTTCAAGAAACATCACAATGGATCACATACAAAATAAAACCATTTTCCCCTTCAAAAATCCACTTTCACCACATAAAAGGGAAAAATAATTTCAAACCACATTTCACACCACATAATTAATATATAGAATAATAATAAATACACAAACAATCATATTGAAAACATTTAAAAATGCTAAAGCATGGAACCACCTACCTTGAACCAATAATCCTTCGAAAAAGGGTGATAAACCACAACTGCACCTCGATCAAACCCTAATAAGGAAATATCGAACATAAGACATCAAGATTTAACCCTAACCATCAATATATAACCCTAAATCGAACCCCCTACCCACTGGAAAACTGAAACCCCAAAGGAGAATAGAGGAAACCCTAAAAATAAGAGAGAAACAAGGGCTAAGAGGACTTAATTTAGAGATATTGAGGAAAATGAGCCAAAGGCACCCAAAAATTGAATCCCAAGGGGAGGGGAGGATGGAGGGAGGTGCACCTAGGTTTTTTAGGTATGAGAGGGTCGAGAAAGAGAGGTTAAAGGGGTTAAAATCACAGAGAGAGAAAAGAGGGAAAACATTTTTAATGAGTTGGCATGGTCACACAATTTGTCAAACCGTTCGGCGACTATCTCTGTCGAGGGAGACACCTACTGCATGGGAAATCTTCATGGTCTGAATTACTCTGTGGAAGCCATGTGGTTGCTTCTGGACTTGACCCAAACCTACCTCATGGTTACTTGGGTAGGGTGCATGGTTTCTTTTAATCGTGCACCAACCATGCGCCAAGGTCTATCCACCCATTTTTTAAAACTGTTTCTTGAAAATTCGAGGGATAAATCAAGGGAAAGCGCTGGGATAAGGATGGAAAAATGAAATACCTAAAAATTCAAACCCAAAATACCTATTTTATACAAAAAATAACTGGGAACCCAACCTAAATCAGAACAAAGGCAAATCCAAAAATCTTGGTGTGACAATTCTCCCCACCATAATGCTTTCCACCCTCGAAAAACCAAAATAAGGCCTAATCCAAAAATGAAAACTGATACTTCTTCACATCTCACAGAGATTCCCAAAGAATTAGAAGAAGATAATAAAATCATTAATAGAAAAAATAGACTTACTAATTGATCTTAGGAGACTAAAATGGACTCCCTGCTAGGTGCCACCCACCCCCAAAAGTGAAAACACCTCCATGATAGCATACTAGAACTAGTCATCCCACCTATATACTAGGTATTTACCCATGGTGCTCTACCCCTTTATGATGTAGTTCCATTTTTTGGCATGCGGTTGACCTCTAGTGTGTGTGTTTTGATAAAAATCCCTTTTTATTTTAATTCAATTTGTTTTAAAATGGTTTTCTTCGGAAGTTTTTCTTTTTAAAGTTTTTTCCCAAAAAAAATCCTTAGAAATGTTTTTAAAATCCTTCACTTAAATGTGCATGTTAGAATATAATTTAAATACTTTTTCATGAAATATTTTTACTTGGGTGTCATTCTACTAGGCTTTGGATCACACCCTACATACACCTTTGGGTGTATGTAAACCTTGGTATTTGTTTGTTCCAGGTAAAGGAAATTTGTTTGAGATAGAAGATTGGGTTTCTAGTGGTCTCTCTTGTGGATCTTGGTGGCGGTGATTTGAGGATGTCATCCTCTCACTAGATGGATGTTTTTGTTGGATTTATAGTTCCCCTTTGTTGTAATCCTTTGGGGATTTGTTCAAAGTTGTAAAATTTAAATTTGGAAATTCATTATGCCATGTTTGGTTTTACTTCTTTAGTTTTGGTTTATTTGTCTTTTTTTTAGTCTATATATATGGAAATGGGTAAAATCATTCCCAAATAATGTTATAGATACCCAAGTGCTAGTTTCCAACCAGTGGGGATCGAGAATGCCCTTCAGGATATTCCACAGACTGGGTCGGGCACCGGGTCTGATGGAAACCCAACTTGGTTTGTGAAAGATGGAGTGACGCCAGTTTTACTAAACTAATTACCCTATTAAATGATATGCTCCTAAAAGATAATGAGATTCCTATCCAAACATATAATGATAAATGAATGCTACATTCAATGGGTATGATATCTGAAAGAATATATGCCTTTCCAAATGACTGTATACTATTTCCCAAGGACCAAAATTCACTTCAAGAATGCCTAAAGTGTGGTGTTTCTCAATAAAAGAAAGATGAATTGGGTCCTATAAAAGTTGTATGGTACTTTACAATCATTTTTAGGTTTTGGTGCCTATATAGAAGTGAGGAGACTACAAGGTAATTGGCGTGGCACACAGATACAAGAAATAAATATAGGAAACTTATTCACTTTCCAAAATATCCTTAGTATAAGAGAATTGAACATGAGTATCCTGAATTTTGGAATGAGATGAAAAACCTGCATCTTGAACTGTCTATAGATGGAGAAAATCCTTTTGGTTTTCAAAGAATCACTCATAGTACATGGCTAGTTATATTGTTAAATTATAACGTTCCACCGTGGTTATGCATTAAATGAAAATACATTATGTTATTTATGCTTATCTCAGGACCAAAACAACCAGGTAATGATATTTATGTTTATTTGGATCCATTGATTAAAGATTTAAAATTATCACGGTATTTAGAAGTCATGTTTTATGATTCTTATAGAAATGAATATTTCATATTGAGATCCATGTTATATGAGACGATAAATGACATTCATACTAATAGAAATTTTTTAGGATATAACATTAAAGTAATTAAAGGGTGTCCCATTTTTGAATAAGGTGCGCAATAAATTATTTTGAAACATTCATCAATGACTATGTTTTCAGGAAATCATAGATTTCTACCCTATGAACATAAGTACCAATCTTGGATGACATCATTCGATGGGAGTTTAGAAGAACGTACATAACCGCCCCCACTAAGAGATGATCAACTGTTTGAGAAATTAAAATATGTGGACACTTCTTTTGGTAAATATTTTTAAAAAACCTTATGAAGATCAATTAGAAAAAGAGATCGATTTTTTTAATTATCATACCGGAATTGTATGTACATCAGAAATTTTCTTGATGTTATGCATGTTGAAAAAAATATATGTGATGGTGTCATTTTCATGTTACTAAATGCACCCAAAAAAACAAATGATATAATTAAGCCTAGTTTAGACATGATTTACAAGAGATTATGAGAAGATTTGGTGCCAGTAAAGGTTGAAAACAGACTTTTCTTCCTCCAGTAGCTTACACTCTTTACAGGTAAGATAGATATTATTTTTTTAGCTTTTTTAATGATGTAAAATTTTTTAAAGGGGTGTTCATATAATATCAATAATATTATTTCAATGACTGATTTAAAGTTAAAGGTTCTGAAAGCACATTATTTTCGTGTTTTGATTCAAGATCTAGTGTTTGTATATTTACGTTACAATTTTCACAAGAATGTTTGTCATACATTAACCAAAATATTTTTTTTCAAAGATATATCCATCAAATTTATAGACTAGATGAAATTGATAACTATGGAAAATGAAATTTCCATTGTATTATGGGAATTAGAAATGTTATTCCCACCAAAATTATTTGATGTGATGGTTCACTTGATGGTTCACTTGGTGAGAGAGATTTGACTATGTGGTCTTGTACATTATAGATGGATGCACCCCATTTAATGGTACATTAATATTTTTAAAGGGTATGTAAAAAATATAATTTGGCCATAGGGTTATATTATGGTGAAATATATTGTTGAGTAAGTCATTGAATTTTGTACCGATTACTTGTATGGTGTGGAAACCATTGGTTTTAGGAAATATCATCACACTAGGTAACTTTTGGGTGAAGGAATTTATTGAATAGATGTTCATCACAATCACTATTACAAATCATGAGAATATCCACCTACAAATTTTGTATAATTTTTTAGAGGTTTCCTCATATGTTGAAACCCACAAAGAAATTTTTATCCATTTGAATTCATCAAGGGAAGAAAGTTGGATATCAAATATACATAATCAATGGTTTACATGATGGTTTTGAGACCATATTTTTAATGAGACAAATGAAAATTAAGATTCAATTTTAGAATGAATTTGATGGCTAGCCAGAGGACTAAGTGTGCAGATATTATCTTATAATGGTTATGTAATTAATGGCTACATGTTCTATACAAATGAACATGATTAAGGAAGTACCATGAAAAATAGTGGAGTTGCATTTGTGGCCAAAGTGATGCATGTATCTCGTATCAAGGATAAAAATATAATTTATGTAAATATGTCATACTTTGGAATATTCAAATAAATATGGGAGTTAGATTATACAACATTCAAAGTGTTGATTTTTTAATTCAACTGGGTTAATAATAGTAATTATGTTAAAATGGATGAATTGGGATTCATGAAAGTGGATTTCAGTAAGGAAGGGTACAAAGAAGAACCCTTTATAATGGAATCACAGGAAGTGAAAGTATTTTATGTTCTAGATCCTACAAACTGAAATTGGTCAATTTTTCTGTTATCAACCAAAACCACTGAAGGATCAGATGAAAATTCAACTGAGGATGAACCTTTAATTGGGACATCACAATCATTTCACAGTGGTCCCAATGTAGATAGGGTATTGTATTTCATAGTGAAGCACAATGAAGGGGTTTGGATACTCGATAGAGGGGTAAAATCCCTTTAAACTTTAAAAAAAATCAATAATCAGGTTATATTTTTTTAATGTACACTGTGTTACCTCATGTTATTATTTTTTCACTGTTGTATTTACATAATATAAATTAAATGTTGAACCAATTCTACAGATAATGAATTTTTCATGTATTTATGCTCTCAATCTTGAGGAACAATAGGTTTCTCAACTTACTACTACTCATAGTGCAGGGGAACAATGACCTTCTACACATGTTGATGGTACCAATATAGGGGAAAAACATATTGATGATTTTGAACCCAAGGTGTAAAGACCTGGAAATTCTATATAATTTTTTTTTATTAAATGGGAATTTTACGAGTCCGCAAAAAATGACAGCGCTTGATTCTGATGCCCAGAGTGCCCGTAATGAATTTCTGAACTTTTTTTTGGGTACGTTTAGTAAACGTGTGAGCGGGTTTTTCTAACTTTTGAATCGGTGCTCGGAATTGAAATATGATGGCATCGTTGAACTCACAGCGCCGGTATTCACTTAAGGAGACCTTCACCTCGACCGCAGTAGGTCGAGGGTGGAAGTTAGTTTTTGTGATTTTCATGAAAGAATTAAATAAAATAAAAATATTTAACATTTTTATTTTAGAAACCCCCTCAACATGGGTTATAGTGGTGGGGACCACCCGAGCCTAAACCTCCCATGTGAATGTTAAGAGGTGGGGACCACCTGAACTAACCCCCATTTTGAATTTAGAGGTGGGGACCACCACAACCCCTTTAATGAGAGAAAACCTCTCAACTACTCCAACTTTAGTTATGCCAACAAAAATCCATTTAATCGGGCCAAATGAAATGAGATAATTAATGGTGCCAATGCAGTACATTAATTATGCCAACTTCGTTCTTCCAACTAAATTTATTTTGATAAACTTAAATTAACAAGTTGGATATTTCAAATTTTGGGTGGAATTGGGAGAGGATAACTATTGGAGGATTATTCTCTCCAATGAAGAATGTGTTCTCCAATGAAGAATGTGCTCCCCAAAGAAGAACACTCTCGCCAATGAGGAACTTCTTAAAAAACAATGAACCGACGATCAAGGAAACACCGATCGCACCGACATCCGTCTATCCTAAACGACATCATCTCTTTCCTCGTGACCTCCATCAACAAACCTCTGAGTTAGGGTTTTTATTATGTGGGATTATGGATTCCCATGATCTTCCCTTCTAAACAAAGAATGTGGATCAAATCTCTAACTAGTTGATCCACGGATGATTTCTTTTCGGTGGGTTTGGGGATAATCATTGTCGGAGGTTTAAGATTTTTATGTTCTTCATTAAAAGTTTATGTGAAGTCGCTTGCTACCACTCTAATGAAGAGGGTGCATGCCAAACAAACATGGCCCGACCCCTCCGTCATTCTTCATTTTCGGTGTGTTCTTCGCGATGGAAGAATACAGATTTGTGCCACGGCGACGAACGAAGAGTGGTCGGCCGAACCGGCCGCTGTAAAAGGCATGGCGCCCCGCCACACCACAGCTACACCACCGCACTGTGGCCACCCCGCCGCACCGTGGCCCCTCTGCGGCCTTCACCGCTCCACGGCCTCCGCCCTCCAACGGCCTCGCCACCCCGCGGCCCCTATGGCCTCTGTCATCTCATGGCCTCGTGGCCCTCCACGGCCTCTAATTCCCCACGGACTCCACCGTCTCGCGGCCTCATGGCCCCCCGCAGCCTCGGCACCCTGCGGCCCCCGCATCCTCTCCCATCCAGCGGCCTCGTGGCCCTCCGTGGCCTCTGCGGCCTCCGCTGCCCTGCAGCCTCGCCCCCCCCCCCCCTGTGGCCTCGCCACCGCATAGCCCTTCGCGACCCCCACAGCCTCTTTCGTCCCACGAAATCGTGGCCCCCCACGGCCCTCCCGCCCCGCTACCATCCACAGCCCCCGCGGCCTCGCCGCCCTGTGTCCCTCTACGGCCCCCGCCGGCTCCGCCGCCTCGTGGCCTTCTCTTCCCTCGCGGCCTCCGCACCGCCCTCATGGCCTCACGCCACTCCATGGCCCCCACGCCACCCAATGAAGGTCGGGCTGAACCCAGTCTGCTGGATCGACCCAAACTGGGTCGGGTCGGGCCACGCCGGGTCGGACCGGACCCGGACCAGCTACGAGCTTTTCGCTCTATCGGCCATAACTTTGGAACCAGGCATCTATTTGACAAACTGTTGATGGCGCTATAAACCTTGGAGTGAGACTATCCCTTTGGTATACCCCCACTGGAGTTTTGGGTAAATTTGGGCTACAGTTGGGTTGGATCGATCACAAATCCAACTGAGCCTTTGGAACTAAAAGGCTAATAACTTACAAATTGGGCATCCGATTGACGCACTGTTTGTTGCATTGAGACCCCTATAATGTGGTGGTACTTTGAGATACTTCTTAGTGAGACTTCATGGAAGTTGGAGTATTGAACAGTGTCTTGTGGAGAGGACTCTCCTGGAGACGAGAAAGCTTAGTGCAAGAACCCAGTAGCTGGCTGTGACGTGAAGAATGAATAGAAATCCTGTGTGGGTCAACACCGAGAGATCTTGTGTGGGTCAGCACTGAACAATCCTGTTGGGTCAACACCGAGCAATCCTGTGTGGGTCAGCACTGAGCGATCGTGTGTAGGTCAGCACCTAGAGATCATGTGTGGTTTAACACCAAGCGATCCTGTGTGGGTCAGCACCGAGCGATCTTGTGTGGGTCAGCACCGAGCGATCCTGTGTGGGTCATCACCTAGCAGTCATGTGTGGGTCATCACCAAGAAATCTTATGTGGGTCATCACCATGCGATCCTGTGTGGGTCATCACTGAGCGATCCTGTGTGGGTCAACACCTAGAGATCCTATGTGGGTCTGACGACGTAATGACGATGTACTACGATCCTCCGTGAGTCTGATGATGATTAGGGATCCTTCATGGGTTTGCCTCTTAATAGAGTAAGATGATTCATTAGTTACATCTAATCATCTCTACTACTATACTTAAGAAATACCTAGTGTGAGATGAGTTCGTACCTGAGCGGTAATTTATTTTGTGGTAATACCTTGGTGGTATTCTTCTGTGTGGAATACATGAGTGGTAGTTACCATCGTGGTACTCCTTCTTTTGTGGAACAGTTGAGCTTTGGGCTTTTGAGTTGGAATCTGTGTTTCCTCATGATTGAGATGGGTATACTTGATAACTTAGGTATATGTATGGGCATATACCTAAGTACAGTTGTCAGTTGATTTCATGCTTTGTGGTTTATCCTTTGTGGATTTTGTGAGACCTTGAGGGTTTCAGGGTCCCTATTGAGTATCGTTATACTCACCCCTATATGGGTTATTCCTGCACTTCGTTGTGTTTGGTGCAGACGACGGACAACGCTGACTGAGGACGAGAGTACCAGGATTGGAGCTAGCTCAGAGGAGGACCTTAGATGAGGCATACCGAAGAGACTACTGATTGAGGATGAGGGTATCAGGACTGGATGGTGCCTGGAGGTGGACCATATGGAGTGTCGGTACGTAGAGGAGATGGGCGGATGTGGAGTGCTAAGGAGGTGATCTGTACCTACTCTTCAGGTGGGAACCTCGGAGGATGACCCAGTAGCTGTCTTTCTCTTTCTTCAGTTGTATTGTATTTCAGTTGTACTTGTACCTTTACTGTTGGGCTTGTATTCTAGCCCATTTTACTTACTGTACTCACTCTGTTTACTATTCAGTTTACTTGAGTTCGTATCTTTTTGTGTGTTTGGTTGCGTGTGTTTATAAGTTATAAAGGCAATGCCTTCCCAGTTTTAGGGAATACACCTTCGGTGCTAGTCTCCAGCCCCTAGCCTATAGAAGGCAGGCTTGGGTTAGTCACGGCATGGGTCCCGGGGGATGGTTCGTGACACAAGGAAATGGTAGACAGTGAAGAATTGATGTCATATAAAAAACAAAAGCGCCATAGTGTGATAGTGTTAGAAAAAACTATTAAGAAGAAAGCAAAGGCATAAAATTTGAGATTATATGGAATGTATACGGCCATCTTGTTAACCCCAATAAGGTCATGTTTAGTAGTTTCATTGAGATCATCACTTGGAAACATGTTTCCATTGATGTAGATTTGTGGTACCATGTTTTTCCCCTACTTAAGACACAAATTTGGGAATATATTAGGGTAGCATTATGATATCGTTTATTTATTTTACTAAAAAAATAAAATAATGAAACATTGACTTATTCTTCATCATCCTTTGTAGATTACATTTATAGTAGATGACTCCCACAATAAATTTTTATTAATTCTTTTTGTAAAGGATCACAAAGGCTTTCAAAAAATTCTAATGAAATTTCATCTCAAAGGCACTGAAGGGAAAATAAACCCTCACCCACCACATATGTATACACACCTGATAATCCAAGCAGCATGGGATGCATTTATCGGCCATAATGGGGAGATATATTTTCAGGTACATTATGGTTGGTAATAAATTGCTTGAAAATACATGTATTAATCACTTTGATTGAGAGTTTATAATTTATGAAACAACAAATGAGTTTGGAAAATAAGAAATGGGCAAAAAAAATAATGTACCCCTACCATAAAACAAGTATGGGGTATACTTCACTTGAAAAAAATTGGTATGTACTTTAAATCTATAGTAATACTTTTATGTGACATGAAACAATAACATAATTATGTTCCTCTATTTATATACAGATTGATGAATCCAAATCCAAAACCACTTCCATCCCATGTCATGTGATATGGAAGAAGACAAGTGTAAAAAAAGAGGGGATACTAGTAGATGGAAACACACAAAAAGTGTGGGAAACATGTGAAAGTATGACATAATTAAAAAAATGATTTAAATATATATTACATAATAATGATTACTTATTTTCCTATATTTTCTATCTGATTTAGAAATGGGAATCATCAATTACTGTACGAGATGAAAACCTACTATTGGTGGACTTGAAGTAGCTAGAACAGTATGGCCATGTTAGAGGTATGGGTTTTGGGGTGACAACCTGAAAATATTTTTAGAAAAGAAAATAACAGGGGGATAAAGATAAACAAATGGAAGAGATGAAAACAAGATTAGTTACCCTTGAAGAAAAATTTCATTGACAATCTGAGTTAATAAAAAATGTTATGGGGGAGTAAAGAGAAGAAACAACTCATGAACAACCATTTCATAAAGATCCCCACCCCACCCCACCCCCACCCCCACCAGCTTTGAGGTGAGAAATTACCCTCAAAGAGATGTCTTAGATAAGGTAATCAATATTCTAATAATTGTTTCTAGGAAATGTGAATCAAGAAGACACTAATACCTTTCCTATAATGATATTATATAGGGTGAAAATGATTTTGAATTATATCTATCAACACCTTCCCATCACCTTGTTGTGAGGGCTACCGTGTTCAATATCCAAGAATACACTCTACACAACAAACAACTTTCAACAGGTCATGTGAGAGTGGGGATTAGCATAGCTCATGATCCGAGAATCAAGATACATCTTCCACTTGATGAAGTAGATATTCATATGGTTGAGCAAGATATTGAAACATTCATAGCATGGTCGTCAGATCTTGTAAAAAACATGTTGATAAGGAGGTATTCATTTATAATTTATTTTTCATGCTAAACCTTTGACAATGTTATTACAAATGGAAAAAGGGAAGGGATGAAATTAAAGGTCAAATCAAAACCATATAAATTATCAACCAACTGATCAAAAATATATTTAGAAATCACCTTTACCTTATACTTTAAATATCTATATTTACTAACATTGAAGGTTCATACGGATACAAGGTTACAAAGTCGTAGTAATCACATAGTTTATTTTGAAGAATAAATATATGGAGAGGTTGTCATAGGATTAATTAGTCTTGAGAATGTAAATGAAATCCTCATGTATGAATGGTTAGGAGTCTTAGTTATAAATTTATGCATGAGGTGTGTTTTCACGATTCTTTTTTTCCAATAGCTAATCTACTATGTTAATTATGAATAAATAAAATTCATATTTTTATAAGAATATATATGAATACCAATTTAATGGATTACCCTATGAACATAAATATGGACTCATTAGTCCTCACATCACTTCTATAGACTAAACCAAAATGGAATCAGTTAAAATCGATGAAATAGTGGTAAAATGGACAAATCATTTGAAAGAAAAATTACAGATGAAGAACTATTATTAATACCAACGATGTAGTGGAAAAACTATACAATTTAATCATATAAAATATATTTTCATTCCTTTCATTACTTGTTTTTTTAGAAAACATTGGGTACTCTTTGTGGTCAATTTTGATACTCCAAAGATTTATTTTTTGGATTCACTGCATGGATACCCAACAAACTGAACACATGTGACGATGTTTGTCAATTTTTAATACACTAAATCCAATGTTTTAGAACTAAACTTCAAGTTATATATTTTATATTATGTTTTAATGAGAATTCAATTAGAATAGGGTGGTGTTTAAATATTGTGAAAATCATGGCATGAGGACAGTCCATGCGTACAAGGAGCCTGTAGAATTCTATAAGTGGATAAGTATCAGGGTATATATAATAATATTTCACTATCAAAACACATATCAAAACAAATTACTTATTTTTCTCAATGTTTATACAGTGTCTGAAACAAACAAATGTAAAGGATTTTGGTTATTATGTTTATAAATTTATGAGAGATATCTATACCATAAACAAACTATCATCCCCGAAGAGGTGTTTTTGAAGATAATTACTATTTCAATTAAAATATTTATTAATCCTTTGTGTATTTGTAATTTTTCAATACTACCATGACTGTCAAAAATCCTTATATTCACATGAAAAATAGATTTGTTTATAAACTCATGGGTATCATACCTGGTGTCAAAATGTACACATATATCCTGACGATGTGACTTCTGACTTCTTATTTAGTTGATTTTATCATCATTTTATCTAATTTTTTTAGTTAATTTCTTTATCATTTATATATGATACTTATTTTGTTAATTTTCATAGTGATAATATAGAAATGACTTCATCAGCAAGGATTATTCACTCTTGTACTATGATCATGCACTCAATCTAATACACGGTGTACCTGATATGACTCAAATTGTATGGTTTCAGTTTAATATTGATATTTTAATAATATATTTTTTCATATTTTTGTTTAATTTATTTCTTTATAGTATTACTAATATAAGAATCTTTGGCGGTGGCGTAGCGGTGAAGGAGAGGGGCATAACCACATCGTTCTTTGGGAGGTTCAGTGTTCGAATCTTGGGAGTCTGTTTTCGGGGTGAACCTCTCCCCCAGGATATACTCACCTTACCGGGTCACCTGGTTCCTGACTGGGTGGGAAAAATGAGGCATGACCCACCTATGCTAATGGATTACTGTGTCGAACCATCGTCGCTCAGGTCGTTACCCTCCGGGACGCTCTGCCATCTCGGCCGGCAACGACTCCTTCCTAGTTGGGACTCTCTCCGGAGTGATCCCTTTATGGGGAGGGGGGTTTTCTGGTATTGAGGTTTATAAAAGGGCACACTTAGTGGATTAACTTTTTGAAAAAAAAATATTATTAATATAATAATTATTCTATTTTATAGGTGGATTCTTTTTCTTAGGTTGTGGTGGTTTGTTTGAAGTTGCTCGTTCTCGTGTGAGATTAGAATTTGAGGTTGCAGCTGAGATAATGAAAATAAATAAATGGTTCAATAATGTATACAACCATTATGAAAAGGTAAATTCCTACTACTTATTTAATTAATTTTTTCATCATTTTATCTATTATCCATAAGTTAATTTTTTTATCATTTTTATCTAATAATTATTCATTCTTTTAAAAAATATTTTTGGAAGTCATATTTTTCTTTCAACTATCTGTAATAATCCAAAAAAGAAAGAACATTTTCCTTTTTTATGGAAGAGTAAATCACATGGTGCCTGAAACTTGAAGTGGTTGAGGTAGTATAGGGTTTCCTCTTCCATCAGAATGAAACATGTTCTCTATTTTATGGGTTTTTTCATATAGATGAAAGAAAAAAACCATATCTCATACTCAATCAACTTCACCTCAATCTGATACACAATTTTCTCTATGTGACTTGGATTTTATTTTTTTAGTTTATAATTTACATTTTAGTTCAAAACACACATCACATACTCAAAACCAATCATGTAGGACCCCAGAACACCCTGAGAGAAGAGGGGTTAATCAGGGTGTCAAAATTTTCTTCTACACTGATGGATCTTATTCTCACATTGGTAGGAACCTGTTAAACTTGTCTGATTAGAATGTGCAGAAAATAAACAATCACATGAAAAGAGATGACACAACAATTTTACTTGGTTCACCACTAAGGGATAGTCTAAGGATCATACACCGACAAGTTTTCAGTTATACCAAAGTTCACTAATATTCACTAGTTATGGAGTATAAGAGTTTAGACATGGTCACTCAATGCTAAGAACGCTTCCTTTAAAATTATTTTAGGGATAACACACTATGTCTTTCTGAACACTTACATTGAATCCAGCTTTCTCACTATTTCAGGTGAAGTATTACTTAGTTTATCGACTTGAATGTCACTACAATATATTGGCATTGAAGTCTTTGTATCTATCCAGCACGAGGCACTGCTTGCATCAAAGTCATGAATTGATACACTTGAAAGAACTATTCACTTAAAACCAAATGTTCAAATCTGCCTTTCGTGAAGTTCCCTTTCCTTCATGGAACAAACTATCTTCATGAAGCACCCTTTCCTTCTTGGAACAAACTCTTTCGTGAATCACACAAAGTCAACATGGTAAACCCTATCATCGCAAAGCACCCTTTTCTTAAAATCATTAGCATCAGTAAAGACTTTGTAAGTATTTTCACGATGCTCAAGATCACATGGAATGATAGTTTCATAGAGCTCCCTTAGCTTCACAAAATTAGAGAGATTCCATATTTTCCTTGTAAAAATTCTTTTTAAGTGAAAAGGGGTATCCTCTTATTTATAAGCTCAACCATTTGAGAAGCTCCACCACCTCCAGTGCATTTTCCGAATCCATCAAAAACATCTTCACTATGTACCTCCTTTCACTAAACACCATTGGGATTTGACATTGTTGTGATGATCTCCATAAAACCCTTCATGTCGTCGTGATGCTACAATTATCGTAATCATGGATATCACTGTCACCGATTGTGATGCTCCAATTCTCTATCGTTCGCAATGCTCATCGTAATCACGGAGCACACCATTAGAATTCATAAATCCTTTATGAAACACAACTCATGTAGCCCTTATTATAAAAACTCACACCTTTTCCATATTTTTATAAGGCCTTCAAGGAAATCCACTTTTCAAGATGCAAGACAACTTCCAAATTGTGGACCCCCAAAATTTAGCAAACACTGGGAAATAACACCACCTTCAATATTGTTGTCAGCTAAAACTGTAAGATCACTTTTCATTAAATCTACCTAATATTCCATATAATCCATGATCTTACTTGATGAGGATTGAAAAAAAAACATAAACCACACCCCATTTATAGAAAATAATAGCCTTGGTTCCAATAATCTACCCCTTTGGGTTTGTTAGAAATACGTAGATAAATTCAATGAATCACCTACTGTAATCAAAACCTAATATGTGAGAAACAAAACATAAAACACTCTAAGTCTATGTGAGTAATGCTTGGTGAAGAAAACAAGAGGGGAATCTTGAATTGGGTTCTCGTGTTTTGGAATGTTTAAAGTTGTCCAAGATATTCTCTGACCGTGTCATAGAAGCATTACATGCCCTGAACTGTTTCCTAATAACACCAAATTCTCATTTTCACCCTTTACAACTCATCAAATTTAACCATTCTCTATTATCCGCCTTTGTACAATTTCTCCATTCTTTTTTAACTATAAAAACATTTCATCTTCTTCCTTTTTATCATTGAACCGTTGAATTTATTCATTCTCCCCCATTGGCAACATACCCAAAGAGACTGATTTTGACTTGTACAGCTCAAAACATACTCCCCTTGGATCATATCTCCCCCATAATCCTATATCACATTATTAAATTGATTAGAATAGTTAATTTAACTGGGGATAAGGGATTTTTGTAACCTCCTCATGCACTGAGATGTGGATGAACACCATGATTCAACCGATGTTTCTCAAACATAGCCACTTCCAATGGCTTGGTTAGAATATCAGCTAGTTGCTCATCATTTCCCACATGATCTAGTTTAAACAAACCTAGTTTGACTTTTTCCTTGATGAAGTGATATGTTATTTAAATTTTCTTCATAAGAGAATACTAAACATGATTCTTTATGAGATCGATCACACTCTTGTTATCACGGTGAATCACCATTGGTCGTTTCACCTAATCAACAATATCTTTCAGCTATTGTTTCATCCACAGTAGTTGATTGTATGCCTTTTAGTAGAGATATACTTAGCTTCAACAGTACTGAGAGAATTAATTTCCTATTTCTTACTTAACCAGCCCACACATTTCTTTCTAATAAAGAATTCTCCACCACTTTTGGACTTTCTTTCTACCACATCTTCAGCCAAGTCAGCATCAAAAAACACATAAAGCTCCCTATATCTTCCTGAAAAAAATTATAATCAATAATTGTGAGTACCTTGAATGTACCTCATAATTATTTTCACTACCACCATATTTTATTCTTTCAGATTACTTTGAAATCAAGATGCTAAGAATGTTGAAAAGTCAATATTTGATCATGTCATTTTCAAGTATAGTAAGCTTCCAATGATTCTCCTGTACATCCTAAGATCTACAGATGTCCCATCCTCATGATTTCCTAGTTTTTTCCCAACCGCAATCGAAGTTGACATTGGTTTGGATTCACGTATATTGAATTTATTTAGTAACTCCCTTGCATACTTTTCCTGAGAAATAAAATTGAAGTATTTCTTCTTAATCGCTTGCATCCCCAAAAAATACATGAGTTCCCCAATCATAGACATTTAAAATTCTATTTTCATGTGATTGGAAAATTCATCCATTGATTCCTATCTATTGCCACCAAATATAATATCATCTATGTACACCATCACCATGAACTGATCTTTCTAATAATTCTTCACATAGAGATTGTGATCCACTCCTCCCCTTTTAAACTTGAGCTTATTTAGATAAGAATCCAGTTTGGAATACCATGCTCGTGGTGTATGTTTTAATCCATAGAGATCCTTCTTTAATCTTGAAACCTTTATCTCATCATTACCAAGAAAAAAACCCGCTGGCTGTTCTATGTAGACTTCTTCTTCAAGAACACCATTTAACAAGGATTTTTTGACATCCATTTGATACACTTTGTATCCTCTCTAAATTTACATGGTAAGAAAAAGTTTGATTGACTCTATTATAGACACCAGAGCAAATATTTCTTCAACATCAGCACCTTCAATATATGAATATCTTTTACACACAAATCACGCTTTGTTTCTGATCATATTACCATGATCATCGAATTTATTATTTAAAATTCAATATTTTTCAATCATATTGTGATTTTCTAGTCTCTTAAAAAGATCCCATGTTTGGTTATTGTCGATCTGATCCAACTCTTCATTCATGGATTTAACCCATGATTCATCTTTTGTAGCTTCTTCAAATGAGGATGGTTCCACAACTGATAGGAAGTAATATTGTACATTATTCTTCACTCTCCTTGTTTTTGTGGGTTTTTTACAATCCCCAATGATGTTGGATTGATCAATTTATGCTCTTTGATTTCTCTTGTAAGGTTCAGAAGAGTTTTCTTCAGCCACAATTTCATCTTCTTATTCTTCTTCTAAATCAACATCTTGTTGGGATCTATAAAAGTTTTTCACTCCTTCCTCTACATCTGCATTTGAATCTGTTCCATGTCCACTATCTTCTACATATTTAATCACATCAGCATATGATCCCCTACTAGTATTTTTGGTCTTATATTCAACTATATTAACATCGCTACTTTCCACAATTTTTCTAAGATTCTTATTGTAACACTTGCAGGATTTTCTATTCATTGAATATCCAAGGAATATTCCTTCATCAGCCAAATCACCATAATTTCCTTGATTTCATTCTTTGTTTCTGATAAAACATTTACTTATGAAAACATGAAAATACATCAGAGAGATCTTCCTTCTATACCAAAACTCATACAGTGTCTTTGTTTCACCAATATAAATCCCTGTTTGATTTTCAATATACACCACAGCTTGAACATCCTCTTTCCAATAATATTGAGGGATGTGACTCTCAATCAGAATAGTTTTAGTCATATTGTTCATATATCGATTCCTATGCTCAACAACTCCATTTTTCGGTGAAATTATCATACCAGCCACCTATTGTTGTATCTCCTGCTTCTCTAGGTAGTTTTCAAACTCAATAGATGTATATTATCTACCATTGTCAGTCCATAGAACTTTGATTTCCATCCAGTATCATTTTAGGCTATTCAGTGATAAGTTTTCATGCAATAAAACACCTATTATTTTCTATGTATAACCATCACACAAGACATTCTACTATAATCATCAATTAAAAGGATGAAGTTACTTTATCCATGAGTTCTCGCATCATTTATCGGACCACATACGTCTGCACGGATGAGATCAAGAAGATTTCATTCCCTTTTCTTATTTAGAAAATATGACCTACAAACCAACTTCTATGTCTTGTTGATTAATGTGACCCAACCTTCGATGCCACAAGTTGTTTTCTTCTTTAACTATAAGATAAAAAATATTCTCTTTACTGTAAACTTGATATAAGTTTCCATCTGTTCCATAGCCTTTCATGAGATAATTCTGTCTTTCCCTTTATAGTGCATCCTTTTTTATTGAATGTCATTATAAGTCATGAGTCATAGAGTAGACTCACACTAAGGATATTGTGATGAAAACCATCCACATAAAGAAATTCAATTTTCTTCAGCTCTCCATTATCCAGTTTAGTACTTTCATTTCTTTTGATCTTCAATGCACCATCATTACCAAACCTTACCATTCCATCAACCTTTTTCTTAACATTTATTAATAAGTCGGTATTACTCGTCATGTGGGACAAATATATTCTATCAAGAATCTGGGTGTTGTTTATCTTTGTAGATTTGAGATCTACTTCTGCAAGGTTGGACTTTACAATTTTCTTCTTTTCCTTCCCTGAAATATTATATTGAGTAAAGGATAAATATGGCCTTTCATATCTATCTTTAATGTGGGAAGGTTATTCATACTCATACTCTTATTTCAAAGGAGAAAATCTATTTTTAAAAGAAATACCATCTGGTTGATGATTATTGACTTGTCTCTGAGTTCTATATGAATTGTTCATGACTTTCCTCTACTTGCAATAAACATCTTTATAAAAAAAGTTAGAACAAAAAAAACAATATCCATAGAAATTATTTCTTCTATAATAAGTAAGATATGAATTTTTTCTCCTTTGTACACTTCCTAGATCTTCCCCATTCAAATAGACCCTTTCTTCTTCACAGTATGACATGGTATGTCCCAGATAGCCACAAAATTGACATTTCATAAGTGGAAATGTCTTATCATTTCTATTCCTCCTCATGCCTCCTTTCTTAGGAAGGTAGTTTTGCTGCCTATCATTTTTGGATTCCTAAGGATAGTTTTCCATTATCCTTTCAGTTTGAATTGATGGTTTCTTTTTCACCACTTTAGGTGAAATTTCAACATGTTTAACTTTCATATTTCTTTTATTTTGACCCATTTTATTTGCAGTATTTTATGTTTTAGCATCATTGTCGATTCCACTATTTATCATGCATAAAGGTCTTTGATCATTCAAAATATTTTCAACTCCATCAGAACCACACTTAGCTCTCTCTGGCAACTCATCATATGAGAATTTTCCAAAATATATTTTCTTCTTTGCTTATTTTGAATTTGATTCACTTTAGAGTTTACTCCTAAGAGTAACAAATTCTTCTTATATCCCCTTAATAGTCTTGGACTTCTCATCCAGTCTGAAGGTAAGTTCATTGATGACCTTTTCCTGTTCTTCAATTCTAATATTTATTTCCACCATATCTTATGTGATTTCAAGGTTTGTTGATTGAACATTCCCTAATTCTTAGAGTCATTCAATTTCATCCTCAAGATGATCAACATATTTTGATGATTCTTATACAACTGTTCTCCACTTTTTTCATTTGTTACTTTCATTATCAAGATTACCAAGGGAATACTTAATTTGTAACTTTAGATCGACATCATCACTCAACTGATGATCTCTAGCTTTATCTTTTGATGGTTGATTATCTAATAAAAACATTTATTTTAATTACATTTTAATGGTATTAAATGTTCATTTTTGATCTTATGGTCCTGAGTTAGTGCATTTTCATTATGAACATCCATTCTCATTATTTGTGCACATCATGCCTAATATACACCAATTTAGGCCCAATGAGTCATCTGATTCTAATGAATGTAATTATCAATATTTTAATTTGATATTTTTGTAACTATATCTACACTTAAATGTGAACATTTTTCATTTAGGGATCAATGGATGATTCATAAATGATGATGAAGATATTTGGAGATGAATGGAAGAAATTCTAGAGAAGGCAGATTGGACACCAGCCCACTTATGAGACTGTGGGGACCAAAATACATACCAATGAATCCCGAATTTTTTTGTATTATATAAGAAATGTTGAGGAACAAATCACTATTTAGGATATAATTCTAATTCGGCCTCTATGGTGGTCATTAAGGCGCCCCAAGTTAGAGATACAATTCTGGGCCAGATTCTGCGGCCCAAAAAAACAGCCCACTAATTTGATCATATCTAGGAATACAAAACTCCAAATGGGACCAAATTGTACAGACGGTTATAAGACATCCGAAGATCCATTTTCTTCTTCTATGGTATACTCTGATTCGGCCATCTATAAGGTCATCCAAATGCGTCTGTTCGGTGGATGAAAGCTGGCTGCCACCTCGGGTCAAATGTGGAAAAGTCCAAATTCCACAAGCTTTCCACCACCTATGGCCTACCAAAATTAATTGAGATGCTTTGTACTGTTGGAGGATCTACCCAAGGGATCAAAAATTCCTATTTAATGTAGTGGTTTTGGAGGATTTATCAATCTTTGGTGCTTGGTTTCATTGTAGTGTTATGATGCCGCTTTGTGTTTGTAATCGCATTTCTTTCTCATGTAAGTTGTTTAATTCACCTTAGTTTCTTAATAAAAGTTATTTTTTACTCTTATTCTGTTCTTATACTTATCACGTTGATACTTTTGGTTCAAGGTGTGAATTTATTCAAACCATACTTTCTGATATTTATCACACAACGGAGGAGTGATCTTTTTTTGTTGTTTTTACTTCTTCAATTCCACCTTTGTAAGTCTACTTTCCGCTTCCGTTGAAGACATTTCATCAATGGAGGGCTAACTCTTTTATGGGTTGATCCAAGGGAGTAGCAAGGGGCTTTATTGGATGTTATTTATCACTCCATTAATGGCTAATCACTTCTTTTAAATGAGATTTTTATTTGATGATTTTAAAACATCTTCATCCTTATTGAATTTAAGGTCACACATTTCAAGTGTTAATACGAAACTCTACCTTGGAGTGCTCAAAACTTTGATCCTTAAAGTGTATAGGTGATTAGTATTAGGGTTTGTAGGCATTAAACCAGTAAGTGATGATTTTTTTTGATCTTCTTAAATGAATCCATCTCAATTATAAGAAATTGAAATCATTAAAAAAGTAATTCATCCAATCCACCCCGAGCGATAACCTAGGATCAAATCATTCTTTTAAATTGAATTCACTTAAATCTGTTAGTTATCCTTTAAACCCATATAAAATCAACCCAAGTTGGCCAATTAATAGCCAAAAACAGTCCATAGAGTGTACGTGTCTATAGGTTTCTTCTTAGGTCTCTGAGGATTCGATAACCCAAGTTAAACTACAAGGACCGTTCTACCTTCATCTCTTGGGTAAATTTGAGCGAGAATCAAATTTTGGAGTTGTTGTCGGGGACCCAGGTAAGTCATCTAAACACCCATTCTATTCTCCCCCATTTCTTCTTTTCTCATCCAAATTCTCTTATCTTGTCCCTTTCTCATTTTTTTTCTTTTGGCGCATGCCCGCCTACACTCGCGATCAATCAAACCGTCTAGTTAGGGTGGATAGTCCTGGGGTTGGGGAGTCAAGTACACCAAGGGAACTCTTTTCATTAGATCCTAATCTTCCAAACACCCCCGAGTCAAAAATTGAGCCCATTTCAATGGAAGGTCTTCAAAGAAACCAACTCATAAACCCGGGTGGAAACCAAAATAGAAACCCAAATGAGGCAGCCCCAAACTTGGGGAATGTGGTCGATCAAACCATGAATGACTACCTCACACCTTCTTGGACCAATTCCCCCTCATGCATTAGACAAAATTCCATAGAAGATGCCAACTACATATTTAAACCTCATGACCTAAACCATCTTCCCACATTCCATGGAATGGAGTCCGAGATGCCCTACCTTCACATTAAGGGGTTCAATGACATTGTAGAAACCATGTGTCCCCCACATCAACTAGAATCAGCTAAGATGAGGCTATTTCCTTTTTCTTTAAAGGATCGATCTAAAAATTGGATAAAAAATTTGAGACCATCATCCATAAACTCTTGGTACCAACTGCAAAGAGAATTCTACAAAAAATACTTTCCCCACCACAAAACAATTGCACTTAAAAAGAGCATCCAAAACTTTTTTGAAAAAGAGGGAGAGTCATTCTATGAAACATGGGAGAGGTTAAAAGACACTCTAAACATGGTTCCACACCATGGTTTTTCTATTCCTGAACAAGTGATAATTTTCTATGAAGGGTTGGGTACGGGGAACAAACAATTCATTGACATGATGTGTAATGGAACCTTTAAAAACAAAGCCCCAAATGATGCTTACGAGTATCTAGAAATCCTTTCTGAACAAAACCGAACATGGGGAACTTCACCTTATTCTGAAAATCTACAAAGAACTACTATAATTCATACACTTAGAGAAGAGGAAATCCTTAGGGCTAAACTCGCAGCACTCTCTAGGAAGGTTGAAGAAATAGACCTTAGGAAAGTCCATGAAATCCAAACTGTTGACCTTGTTTTCACAATTTGTGACAAACATGACCATAAGATAGACAACTGCCCAACTATTCCATCCATCAAGGATGTTCTTTTAGGAGGACCTGCAGCAGAAGTAAATGCTTTGAACTTTCAAAATCCTGAATACCAAAACAACTTCAACCCAAGGTATAATGACCACCCAGGCTTCTGCTGGAAAGATAACCAACAACCTAGACAACCACAGGGACAAAATCCTTACCCCCATCAGAACTACCAAACCCATAACCAATTCCAAACCCAACCTATCCAATACCAACAGCCACCGGTCCATTTTCAACAAACCATCCCACCTCCAAAATATCCCCCTGGGATAAACCAACCTACTCAAGCACCCACCCAAACTGTTCCACAAAGCCTACTATAACAACTGTGCAAACAAATGGAGAGGATGAACTCGGAGGTATCTTCCCTAAAACAAGAACTTCAAACCATCAAAACTGGAAAGGCACCCATTCCTACTCAGGCGGTGTCATCCTCAACTTCAAGGGGAGAGTCAAGTTGTGCTCAAACAACTCATGAACAACTAAAGGCTGTGACTGTTTTAAGAATTGGGAAATAAATTGAAAAACCTGAACAACTAATTCAGAACCAACCTGAAGATTCAAACTTGGATGAAAATTCAAATGAACCACAAGATCAAACTGAGGAAACTGATAACATTTTCAAGGAAACAACTCTTAAACAAACAACCCCACAACCTGCACCATTTCCTCAATGCATGAGGGGGAAACCCAAGCCTGAACTGAGTGAAACATTGAGAGAAATATTTTCACAAGTCAAGTTGAACATACCCCTTCTCGATGAAATCCAAACCATACCTTCATACTCAAAGTACCTTAAGGACTTGTTCACTTTTAAAAGAAAATTTTCACATAAAAACCAAGTCCTTTTGGCTGTTAATGTGAGTACCACCATTCAAGGGACCATTCCTCCTAAGTTGAAAGACCCAGGTTTCCCTTACATAAATGTTGAACTAGGAGAAAGCAAAGTTGTCAAGGCCTTGTGTGACCTAGGTGCTAGTGTCAACCTCATCCCATATGTTGTGTACTGCCAGTTAGGCCTAGAAGAACTCCAACCCACATCTGTCACACTTCAACTTGTTGATCGTAGCATTACGGTTCCAAAGGGTATTTTAAAGGACGTTCTGGTAAAGGTTGAAAACTTCATCTGCCCTGCTGACTTCATTGTCCTTGAAAACCATCCAAACTTAGGAAATAAGGAACAAACCCCAATCATACTTGGTCGTCCTTTCCTTGCAACAATCAACTCTGTTATCCAAGTTCAAAATGGGAACATGACCATCACCTTTGGGAACATGAGTCTAGACTTGAACATCTATAATGCAAGCTCACAAATAGGGGATGATGAGGACATTCATGAAGTAAACATGATAGGAAGCATTGATAATTAATCCATAGAACATCAAGGAATATTTGATGAATGTTTAAGTCAGGATGAGATTGATTTCCTTTTTTCATATGAAGGAAGTTTATCTCCTTGGCTTGAATCATTTTCAAATTGCTCTTATGATGAAGTCTTAGGTCCAACAATCAGTGAAACCTTTCAAGAAACCACTTTTATGGAGACCACTTCAATTTCCTTCCCAAAATATGATCAAGCCAATCTAGTAGCTGAAACTTCTACATGTGGGGAATCAATCCTATCTGAAACTCTAAAAAAGAAATTGAACTTGATCCAATGTCCCAATCTTCTGTTGAAATTCCGAACCAACCTGATCTTGAATTGAAGGAACTTCCCGCTACTCTCAAGTATGCTTTCCTAGGGGACAATCAAACACATCTTATTGTCATTTCTTCTTCTCTTGAATCCAATCATGAAAGGATGATTCTAGATGTCCTTAGGAAGCATAAGAAAGCCATTGGTTGGACCCTTTCTGATATTCCTGGGATTAGCCCACTTATCGGGACTCATAGGATTGTTCTAGAATCTGATTCAAAGCCATGTCGTCAACCTCAAAGACGACTCAATACTAATATCATGGAGGTATTAAGAAAATAACTTCTGAAATTGTTAAAATCTGGTATTATATATCCCATAGATGAGAGTGAATGGGTGAGCCCAATCCAAGTCGTTCCAAAAAAAGGCTGGAATCATAGTGATAACCAATAAGGATAGAGAGATTCTTCCAACAAGGGTGAGTAGTGGATGGAGGGTCTGCATTGACTATAGGAAGTTAAACTCATTCACCAAGAAAGACCATTTCCCCTTACCATTCATTGACCAAGTCCTTGAGAGAATGGCAGGTCATGCGTTCTACTGTTTCTTAGATGGGTACTCGGGGTATAATCAAATTGAGGTCTCCCTAGAGGATCAAGGGAAGACTACATTCACATGTCGATTCGGTACTTTTGCCTTCAAACGCATGCCCTTTGGTTTATGCAATGCTCCTAGAACCTTCCAGTGGTGCATGATGGGAATCTTCTCAGACATGGTAGGGGATTTTCTTGAGGTCTTCATGGATGACTTCTCTGTGTTTGGGGATACTTTTGAGGGATGTCTGAGGAATGTAGAGAGAGTCTTTTCAAGATGTGAAGAAAATAATCTGGTCCTAAACTGGGAAAAATGTCATTTCATGGTTAAAGAGGGACTTTTTCTAGGCCATCTGGTCTCGAGTAGGGGGATTGAAGTTGATAAAGCAAAGTTTGACATCATTCGTCACCTTCCATCACCCAAAACTGTCAAGGAAGTGAGGTCTTTCTTAGGACATGCTGGTTTCTATAGAAGATTCATCAAGGACTTTAGTTCAATATCTCGTCCCCTTTGTGCTCTCCTAGTAAAGGATGCTCCATTTGTTTGGACAGAAAGCTGTGAGGGTTCATTCTCAACCCTCAAATCCTCTCTCACCTATCCTCCCATTATGAAATCTCCAAATTGGAACCTTCCTTTTGAACTTATGTGTGATTCTAGTGACTTTGTTGTTGGAGTTGTGTTAGGAAAACACTGTGATAAAACTCCTTATGTCATTTATTATGCAAGAAAATCCTTAAATGATGCCCAAATAAACTACACCACTACTGAAAATGAGTTACTTGTTATTGTGTTTGATTTAGAGAAGTTTAGGTCCTACCTCTTAGGATCCCCCATCACTGTGTTCACTGACCATTCTGCACTAAAATACCTCTTCCAAAAATAAGATTCCAAGGCTAGACTGATTAGGTGGGTCCTTCTCTTACAAGAATTTGACCTCACAATCAAGGATAAAAAGGGTGTTGAAAATGTTGTAGCTGATCACCTCTATAGGATGGAATTAAAAGAAAACTCAAATCACCTTTCTATGTCTGATTCATTTTCTGATGAACACCTATACTCTGTGAGTGACTGCCCTTGGTATGCCGACATAGCCAATTTCTTAGTTACAGGAGTCATTCCAAAATTCTTAGGGGCTCAAGATCGAAGGAAATTTCTTTCTGATGTCAGACACTATGTGTTTGATGATCCATACCTCTATAAGTTCTGCCCTGACCAAGTCATTAGGAGGTGTGTCCCAGAATCTGAACAAGAGTCCATCCTTAAATTCTGTCATAGTGAGGCATGTGGAGTTCACTTTTCCTCTAAGAAAACATCTGCTAAGATTCTTCAATGTGGTCTCTTCTGGCCCACCCTTTCAAGGGACTCTTACACATTTTTTCAAAGTTGTCCTAGGTGTCAACAAGTAGGGTACATCACAAAAAGGAATCAAATTCCACTCACTCCCATCTTAGTGGTTGAAATCTTTAACTGTTGGGGAATTTATTTCATGGGTCCCTTCCCAAACTCTATGGGATACCTCTATATACTCCTAGCTGTTGATTATGTCTCAAAATGGGTTGAGGTTATTCCCACTAAGTCCAATGATCATCAAGTTGTGATTTGATTTCTGAAAGAGAACATATTTTCTCGATTTGGAATTCCTAGGGCTATAATCAATGATCGAGGAACCCATTTCTGTAACCACCCATTCTCTTCACTCATGTCTAAGTATGGTATTTCTCATAAAGTGTCCACTTCATACTATCCTCAAACCAATGGTCAAGATGAGTTAGCGAATAGGGAGATTAAACAAATTCTTGAGAAAACTTTCAATCCTTCTAGGAAAGATTGGTCTAAGAAAATCTTAGATTCTCTTTGGGCATATCGTACAGCATACAAAACCATCCTAGGAATGTCACCATATAGGTTGGTTTATGGAAAAGCATTCCATTTACCTGTTGAAATTAAGCATAAGGCCTTTTGGGCAATTAAGAAAATGGATTATGACCTCTCATTGGCCGGAACAAAAAGGAAATTAGATCTCAATGAACTGGAGGAATTAAGGATGGAGGCTTATGAAAATTCAAGGATCAATAAAGCTAGAGTTCAAGCCTACCAATCTAGGAATATCAAGGTCAAAAATTTTGAACCGGGAAAACTTGTTCTCTTGTATAGTTCAAAACATCATTTACACCCAGGAAAGTTAAGGTCTAGATGGTCATGTCCTTTCATAATGCATCATGTATACCCCCATGGGGCAGTAGAGATTCAAGATCCCACTAGTGGTCACATTTTCAAGGTCAATGGTCAAAGGTTAAAAACATTCATTGAATCATTCAATAAATAGGAAATAGATGTTGAGTTAATTGAGCCAATCTATAAACCAGGAAAAAATTGATAAATTTAGGATCTATGTCGGGCTAACGACGTTAAACAAGGCGTTGTACGGGAGGCAACCCGTGGTTTTTATGTTTCTAATCTTTCTGAATCATCTTTATTTTTCAAATAATATTAATTAATCATTTTTATATTTAAAAATAAAAAAATAGACTTTTGACCTGTTCTTCTATTATGAGTATGGATGGGTACGAAAGGGGAGCACCATATTCATCCATGTCATGTGGTGTGATCCTTGAGTAATACCTTACCCAGAAATTTAAAAAGAATATAATGTATCATCAGTTTATTTTTTTGTATTTTTATTTTTTTATAGGTTAAGATAAAAATAATAAAAATAATAAAAATAATATAATAATTAAAAAAAGGGGACACGCCATAGGCCGTGGGGAAAACCCCGTCACAACCGGCAAAGCCGCGGGGACTCGAACCCGGGACCGAAGGGAGACAGGGGTGCGCACTTACCACTGACATACGGCTTAATGGAACTTTGCAAGCGACATGGATATCAAAGGACTAAATTCGAGCGACAAGAGCTTCAAACTTGAACCACCAGGTGACTTTATTCCATGATCCACATATTTCAATTTCCTTATTGAACTTCCCTTTTATTCCTCTACCCCATTCTAAATTTTATTTTTACGAAACTAGGGACAGTTTCATTCTAAGTTGGGGGGTGTGGAAACAAAATGTTTGTTTTAAAGAAAAACAATGAAAAAAAAAGAAGTAAAATTCCTTTATCATTCATATAATAACATCTTTGCTCACATTAAAACTACATAGAAAATAACTTTTATTTCCTTGACTCTTAATTTAATTCATGATTGAGTTTAAAAGCATTGATTTTGGAAGTTTGGTTGTCTAATGAAAATTTTCATCATTTTTATTTTCATCCATTAAATCAAAATTCCACAATGCACGTCCTCTAGACTGTGGGGTACTAATTTGAATTTTTGGGGTCCCATAATAAATAGCATAGGCTGGTTTTATTTTTATGAATAATATGAGTATTCAATAAAATAAAAAAAATACATAAAAAATAATAATAAATAAATAAAAAATTTGCGTGTAGAGCAATGGATTGATAAAATGCGAGGCTTTTAGCACTTGGGGATCGTGACTCCAGAGTTGTCCAGCCCTGAGTTTTTCAATCTATCTCTATTTATGGTAATATGAATTTGTTTTTGATTAAGTTAACTAGAGATGATGCCCGAGTATGTTGGATTCACTTGGTGCCCTAAGGCCTTTGAGTCTGGGAGTCATCGGTAAAGTCTTTCTACAAGGGTTAATTTGATTAACTGCAATCTCAATTACTATAGCAATATTGCAAAAAATAATAAAAAAAAAATATCCAAAAAAAAGGAATGAAGAATACTCATATTAGGACTAAATGTGATCCCACCTAGCGCTTCCATGATTTCCCCCTTGAATGAAAATGAACCCCCATATCTATTGTGATTCACAACACATCATTTCACCTAATTGAGTTGGATAAAGTATGATGATGGATTTTATCAAAGGAATGGGCTTGGGATTGGGATCTGATTTTAAATTCATCTTGTTTTAAATTATCTTGATAGGTTATAAAAATATATTTGTGTGCAGTTTACATTGTGAGCACTGTTTGTTATAATGTGTTTGAAGAAAGGAATTCAAATAAAATCATTGAATTATTTGCTCGGGACTAGAAAATATCAAGTTGGGGGTGTGATTATCCAATAAAAAAAATTATTTTAATTACATTTTAATGGTATTAAATGTTCATTTTTTATCTTATGGGCCTGAGTTAGTGCATTTTCATTATTAACATCCATTCTCATCATTTGTGCACATCATGCCTAATATACACCAATTTAGGCCCAATGAGTCATCTGATTCTAATGAATGTAATTATAAATATTTTAATTTGATATTTTTGGAACTATATATACACTTAAATTTGAACATTTTTCATTCAGGAATCAATGGATGATTCATAAACGATGATAGAGATATTTGGAGATGAATGGAAGCAATTCTAGAGAAGGCAGATTGGACACCAGACCACTTATGAGACTGTGTGGCCCAACATATAGGCCCAATGAATCCAATTTGTTTTGGGATGATATAAGAAATGTTGAGGAACAAATAACTATTCAGGAGATAATGCTAATTCGGCCTCTATGGTAGTCATTAAGGCGCCCCAAGTTAGAGATACAATTATGGGTCAGATTCTGCGGCCCAGAAAAACAGACACTAATTTGATCATATCTCGGAATCCACAGCTTCAAATGGGCCCAAATTTTACATACGGTTAGAAGACATACGGAGATCCATTTTCTTTTTATATGTCCCACTCTGATTCGGCCATCTCGAAGGTCATCCAAATGCGTCTGTTCGGTGGATGAAAGCTGGCTACCACCTCGGGTCAAATGTGGAAAAGTCCAAATTCCACAAGCTTTCCACCACCTATGGCCTACCAAAATTAATTGAGATGCTTTGTACTATTGGAGGATCGACCCAAGAAATAAAAAATGCCTATTTAAGGTAGTGGTGTTGGAGTATTTAGCAATCTTTGGTGCTTGGTTTCATTGTAGTGTTATACTGCCGCTTTGTGTTTGTAATCGCATTTCTTTCTCATGTAAGTTGTTTAATTCACCTTAGTTTCTTAATAAAAGTTCTTTGTTTACTCTTATTATATTCTTCTAATTATCACGATGATACCTTTGGTTCAAGGTGTGAATTTATTCACACCATACTTTGTGATATTTATCACACAACGGAAGAGTGATCTTTTTTTGTTGTTGTTTTTACTTCTTCAATTCCACCTTTGTAAGTCTACTTCCCGCTTTCGTTGAAGACATGTCATCAATGGAGGGATAACTCTTTTATGGGTTGATCCAAGGGAGTATCAAGGGGCTTTATTGGATGTTATTTATCACTCCATTAATGGCTAATCACTTCTTTTAAATGAGATTTTTATTTGATGATTTTAAAACATCTTCATCCTTATTGAATTTAAGGTCACACATTTCAAGTGCTAATACGAACCTCTGCCTTGGAGTGCTCAAAACTTTGATCATTAAAGTGTATAGGTGATTAGTATTAGGGTGTGTAGGCATTAAACCATTAAGTGATGATTTTGTTTGATCTTCTTAAATGAATCCATCTCAATTATAAGAAATTGAAATCATTAAAAAAGTAATTCATCCAATCCACCCTGAGCGATAACCTAGGATCAACTCATTCTTTTAAATTGAATTCACTTAAATCTGTTAGTTATCCTTTAAACCCATATAAAATCAACCCAATTTGGCCACTTCATATCCAAAAACAGTCCATAGAATGTACGTGTCTATAGGTTTCTTCTTAGGTCTCTGAGGATTCGATAGCCCAAGCTAAACTACAAGGACCATTCTACCTTCATCTCTTGGGTAAATTTGAGCGAGAATCAATGTTTCTGACTTCTCAACGGTAGAAATCATAGATGCTTGGTTTCCAGATTTAAATTTTGGTTCTTCTTTCTCAAGTAATCCATTATCATCATCATCATCTTCACAGACAAAATTCTTTTTCTGTAGTTTCTTTCCATATTTGATGTTTCCCTTTTGAGGAAACCTTTTTTAAAGATTCTACAAGTTTCTAGATTTACCTTCATCATCATCGAACTTCCTTGATCACTGAGAATCAATGTTCCCAACTCTAACATAATGAAAACATGCCAAGGGTTGCTTTCCTTCAAATATATCGTTTCCTTTCTTGAACTTCCTGGAAAAGAGGGAAAGGAATTATTCTTCCTCATTGTCTTCATTAACACTATCACCTGAAATATATAGTTTTTCCATGCATTTTAATTCCATTTCCTTACCGACATGTTCCATTGCATCGTCTGGATTGACTCTCAATTCATAGGTGACCACACTACTTAGAAGATCATATAGAGAAAGTTTAGACAAGTCCCTTTTCTCAAGGTTTAACACTTTTTGATTGTAGAGAGGTGGAATCCTTCTTAAAATCTTTTTTACAATGTCAATGTCTTTGATCTCTTTGACAAGACCTAAAATTTCTCCTACAAGTTCAGTAATTAGATTGAAGAAGGAATTTTCTTTTTCATTAGGATGAATCTTTAGATCATCAAACCTATTGTAAAAAACTTACAGTTTTTCTCCTTCACTTTACTATCTCCTTCATAAATATTTTTGAGTTTTTTTTTTCACATAGAATTTATTGAGGTACAACTCATCACCTTTAGATAGATATGGTCAGAAAGAGTAGTAGTGAGGTAATTTTATGCTTTAGAATCTACATCAACCATTTTTTTTCTGAATTGGTTATAGATATCCCTATAGGATCAATGACATTTATTCCTTATGAAATATAAAAAAAGGACTTTCATTACAAGATATATTAGATGAGATCTCATCATATTCCTTAAGATCTGAAAGTTTCGTCCATAAAAGAGGGGTACTCTCCTAACATTCACTATATTCACCATGATATAAAAGAAGGAAAGATTTAACACCAGCAAGCTTTACCCTCTGATACCACTTGTAGGACCCTAGAACACCCTGAGAGGGGAGGGGTGAATCAGGGTGTTAACTTTTTCTTATACACTGATGGATCTTATTCCTACATTGGTAGGAACTTGTTACACCTATCTAATGAGAATGTACATAAAAAAATAATCACATGCAAAGATATGACACAACAAGTTTACTTGGTTCAATACTAAAGGCTAGTCTAAAGAGCATACACTGACAGGTTGTCGATCATAAAAAAGTTCACTAATATTCACTAGTTGTTGAGTATAAGAGTTCAAACATAGTCACTCATTACCAAGCACACTACCTTTACAATGATTTTAGGGATAGTACAATGTTTCCCTCGAAACACTTCCATTGACTACCCCTTCCTCACTGCTGTGGGTGAAGTCTTACTCATTTTATCGACTTGACGGTCTCTTCAATATATTGTAATTGAAGTCTTTATCTTTTCTCATCATGAGACAGTGCTTGAATCGAAGTCCTAAATTGATGCACTTGAAATCACTATTCACTTAAAACCAAATATTCAAAAATGCCTTTCCCAAAGCTCCTTTACGAAGCTCCCTTGCCTTCACGGAATAAACTTCCTTCGCAAAGCATCCCTACCTTCATGGAACAAACTCTTTTGCGAAACTCACAAATTCAATGTGGTAAACCCTGTCATCGTGAAGCACCCTTTTCTTAAAATCATTGGCATTAGTCAAGACTTTACAAGTCTTTTCATGATGCTCAAGATCACATGGAATGTCAGTTTCATAGAGCTCCCTTAGCTTCCTGAAATCAGAGTGATTTTGGATTTTCCTTGTAAAAATCATTTTAAGTGAATAGGGGTATCCTCTTATTTATAGTCTCGGTCATTCGTGAAGCTACACCGCCTCTAGTTCATTTTCTAGATCCATCAAAAACATCTTTTCAACACACCTCCTTTCGTGAAGCACTATTTGGATTTGACGTTATCATGACGCTCTTCGTCAAACCCTTCGTGTCATCACGATGCTACAATTCTCATAATCGCGAAGATCACCATCACTCATCACAATGATCCAGTTCTCTTTTGTTCACGATGCTCATCATAATCGCGGAGCACACCATCAGAATTCATAAATCCTTTGCAAAACACAACTCATGTATCCCTTCTTCATGAAACTCGTTCATTTTCCATATTTTCATAAAGCCTTAAAGGAAATCCACTTTTCGCTATGCAAACCAACTTTCAAATTTTGGACCCCAAAAATTTGACAAACATAGGAAAATGATGCCACCTTCAATAGTGTTATCAGTTGAAATTGTAAGATCCCTTTTCATTCAATCTCCCTAATATTCCATATACTCCAAGATCTTCCTTGATGAGGATTGAAAACAAACACAAACCACACCCCATTTCTAGAAAAGAAGAGTTGTGGTTCCAATAAATAAAACACATTAATATTGTTTTCATACTTTAAGAAAAAAAATATAAGTCATTTTTAACATGTAAGAATTAGTTTCACCTTAATCTGACATATGGTGTGGCCAGTATGACTTCAAGTGTGTCTTTTTTTTAAATTGATATTAATTTCAGTAAAAAGAACAAGTAATATACTCAAAATATAGAAAACACATTTATATTGTTCTAATACTTTATATAAATGATACACAAGTCATTTTGGACATGTATGAATCACTCACACCTCAATATGACACATGGTGTGACCGATATGACTCCAAGTGTGTCTTTTTATTTAAAATTAACATTAATTTTAGTACAAAAAACAATTGGCATACTCAAAATTTAGAATGTATTCAAGTTGTTTTGAGACTTTAGTAAAATGATCCATAAGTCATTTGTGATGTTTAGTAATCATCTGCACCTCAATCTGACATACAATGTGACCAGTATATCTCAAAGTGTGTCTTTTTATTTAAAATTGACATTAATTTTAGTAAAAATAACAAGTGACATACTGAAAATCAAAAAAAATGCATTTTGATTGTTTTTATACTTTAATTAAATGATCCATAAGTCATTTGTGATGTTTAGGAATCAGTTTTACCTTAATCAATTACATTGTGTAATCGATATGACTCAAAGTGTTTGTTATTAGTTTAAATTGACATTTTAGTTTAAAACGTGTTTCACTCACTGAAAACCAATAAAACGTACTTTGATTATCTTGATAATTTAATAAAATAATTCATAAGTCATTTTTTATGTGTAAGAACCAATATCTTATCAAACTGACACACAATGTGACTGATATGACTCAAAGTGCATGTTTCTAGTTTAAAATAACATTTTAGTAAAAAACATAAGTGGCATACTCAAAACAAAAAAAACATTAGGATTATTTTTATACTTTATAAAAATTAACCATAAGTCATTTGTGATGTGTAGGAATTATATGTACCTCACTCTAATGCATGGTGTGACAGATATGACTCAAGTATGTATTTTTATTTAAAATTAGCATTAATTTTAGTAAAAAAAGTGACATACTAAAAATGAGAAAACACATTTAGATTGATTTTATACTTTAATAAAAAATACATAAACTATTTTTGACATATAGGAATCAATCGTACCTCAATCCAACACACGATGTGACCGGTATCACTCAAAGTGTATTTTTTTATTTAAAATTGACATTAATTTTAGTAAAAAGAAAGAGTGACATACTAAAAACCAAGAAAAAACATTATAATTGTTTTGATAATTTATTAAAATGATATATAATTCATTTTTTATGTGTATGAATCAACCCCACCTCAATCTAATGTACAGTGTGACCGATATGACTCCAAGTGTGTCTTTTTATTTAAAATTGGCATTAATTTTAGTAAAAAGAACAAGTGACATAGTGAAAACTAAGAAAATGTATTTTTATTGTTTTTATAATTTATTAAAAAGATCCATAAGTCATTTTTTATGTTTAAGAATAAACCACAACTCAATATGACGCATGGTGTGACCGATATGATTCTAAGTGTGTCTTTTTATTTAAAATTCAAATTAATTTTAGTAAAAAGACAAGTGACATACTAAAGAATGATAAAACATATTTAGACTATGTTTATACTTTATAAAAATGATCTATAAGTCATTTGGGACATATAGTAATCAAATTCACCTTAATCAAATACACATTGTGTCCGGTATGACTCAAAATGTCTGTTATCAATTTAAAATTGACATTTTAGTTCAAAATGTATGTCAGTCACTGAAAACTAATCAAATGTGCTATAATTTCCTTGATAATTTATGAAAATGATTCATAAGTCATTTTTGATGTATGGGAAGAATTATCACATCAAATCGACACACGATGTGATCGGTATGACTCAAAGGGAGTGTTTCCAGTTTGAAATGATATTTTAGTAAAAAACACAAGTGACATACCCAAAACTGAGAAAACACATTCATATTATTTTGATACTTTATGAAGATAATTCATAATTCATTTTTAACATGTATGAATTAGTCTCACCTCGATCTGATGTACGGTGTGACCGATATGACTCCAAGTGTATCTTTTCATTTAAATTTGACATTAATTTTAGTAAAAAAAAGTAACATACTCAAAACCAAGAAAATGACTTCGGATTATTTTAAAACTTTAGGAAAATGATTTATAAGTAATTTTTGACATGTAAGAATCAATTTTTCCTCAATATGACGCATAGTGTGACTAGTATAACTCTAAGTGTATCTTTTTATTTAAAATTGACATTAATTTTAGTAAAAAAACAACTGACATACTAAAAACTAAGAAAACACCTTCATATTATTTTGATACTTTTGTAAAATGGCTCATAAGTTATTTTTGATGTATAGGAATCACTCGTACCATAATCTGATGCATGATTTGATAGATATAGCTCAAAGTGTGTATTTTTATTTAAAATTGATATTAATTTTAGTAAAAAGAACAAGTGACATACTGAAAACTAAGAAAACACCTTAAGATTGTTTTGAAACTTTGGGAAAATTATTCATAAGTCATTTTTGATATGTAATAATCAACCATACATAAATATAATGCATGTTGTGACTAGTATGACTCAAAGTTTCTATTATCAGTTTAAAATTGACATTTTAGTTCAAAACATGTTTCACTCACTAAAAACAAAAAAAACACTCTAACTATCTTGATAATTTAGGGAAATGATTTATAAGTCATTTGTGATGTGTAGGAATCAGTATCATATCAAACTGACACACAGTGTGATCAATACAACCCAAAGTGCATGTTTTCAGTTTAAAATGACATTTTAGTAAAAATAACAAGTGACATACTCAAAACTAAGAAAACAAATTTGGGTTATTTTTATAGTTTAGGATAATGATCCATAATTCATTTGTGACATGTATAAATCAATTTCACCTCAATCTGATGCATGGTGTGACTGGTATGAATTCAAGTGTGTTTCTTAATTAAAATTGGTATTTTAGTAAAAAACACAAGTGACATACTCACTAGTAGAAAAAATATTTTTAACATCACTTTTATAACATCAGTTCTACATAACTAACATTATAATAGTAAAGACTTTATATTTTGTTGTTTGTTATTTTAATAACCAACACCGAAAATATAACGAGTGACATTTTCAGCATCGATTTTATGGAAAACCAATGTCAAAAATTATGTATAATATTTTTGGCATCAGTTTTAGTATAAACCAACACCAAAAATCTTGGCGAACATATTTTTCACGTCATTTTATTGAAACATACGTGAAAAATTAAAAAAAAAACTTTTATTTTTGGCGTCGGTTTTTCATAAAACCGATGCCGAAAATAAAAAATTAAATTGTTTTAATGTCAGTTTTAGTAAAAAATGATGTTAAAACTCTTAAAAAAACCTAACACTGAACCCTTATTTTGAGTGTCACTCATTCTTTCATTCTCTCGAGCAAAGGTGATTTTGATAGCTACCAAAACCGTTCTGACCGAGTTTGTGGTTGTGTATTCTAGATTTAAAACATATTTTGATGATTTCTGATCATTAATACTTCATTCATCCGTGATTCAGGTTTATATTTCATCTCTATAACATTTATATGATCGATTGGAATGGAGATCGTAAGTTTTTACATTCTTTTTTGTTGTTCATTATTTTGAGAAAAAAAATTGAGTGTTTTTATTACCAACTTCAAGGGACGTCTATCATGTTTGAGCCACACTACGATTAGAGGATTTTTGTTGTTTTTTTCTTGTTTGTTTTATTTTGAAAATGTTTTAATCGTTTGTTTTAGTGTTCTTACTTCCATCAAATTCAAGGTATGTTATCTATATTCAGGATCAATCTTGCAGTGTACAACTCCTAAATTTGTAAGTGGTTTGTAAAAAAATTTAAGATAAATTTGTTATTTTTTAGTTATAAATTTGATTTACTCAATCATTTTTGTGTATGTAGTTTACTTTTAATTATTAAGTTTTGTTAAAGTTTGTTTAATTATATAAATTATTTATTTAGTGGGATTATCAAATGGTTTTGTTCTAGGTTATAACTAAGAGGAATATTGATTTCTCTTTTGACGAATCTAGGTAGAACGACAATGGTGTTGTTTGATAGTCGATTAAAAAATCTATGTAAACTTGACATAAGTATCTTTATTCTTTACCATGTTCATAAAGCATTGTTTATAATTATTTATTTAAATAAAATAAATACCTGCAGTAATTTATTTTTTATTTTATTCCTTATAATAATCATTGATCTCTCACCAGATCATAAATTTTTTTAATTATTTTTTTTGTTTAAAATGTTTATATTCATATATATATATTTAAATGTTTATATGTTATATATATATGTTTGTATATATGTGTATATATATCAATTGAAATTAGTTATATTTTGAAATTTTTTGATTCTAAACAAATCATCTACTTTTGGATCAGTGACACGTCATGAAAAATAAATACCTATAGTAGATTAGTTTTTATTTTATTCCTAATAATCGTTAATATTTCATGTATGAATACCAATCATTTTTATTGTATGTTTTTTATGATTAAAATTTATCTATTTATATATATTTATTTATTTATTTAAATGTGTATATGTTTTAATATATTCACTAATTATATTATGATCTCATGTTTTAAATGGATAGTAATTGGATAAATTTACGAAGAACCATTAATGAATATGAAAAATGAGTTGATGATTTCTTGTAATTTGATAAACATACTCTTCAAAACACAGATTTGTTTTATATCCATATGTGAAGTGTTTGAATATGAGAAAGTTAAATTCTAGATAAATCAAGGATCATCTCATTGGAAATGGTTTTAGCCTTAATTATACATGTTGGATCTTTCATGGGGAAATTAATGTAAATTCAACATCTAATTTTTATAACAATTTTCATGATGACACAGAGGATCATATTGAAGAATTAATTCATGATTTAGGTGTTGAAACTATTGAAAAAACAGAAATTATTGAACTATTGTATGGAGATTCTGAAAAACCATTATTCACTGGTTGTAAATATATAGTGTTATCATCAATTTTGAGATTGGTTAACTTGAAAGAAAAAAATGGTTGGAATGATAAATATTTTTCTAAATTACTTGAGCTTTTGAAAGAGCTACTTACATAAGGAAATGGGCTTTTAGATTCCAATTATGAGGCAAATAAAATATTATTCCCAATGGGATTAGGGTATAAAAAGATACATTCTTTCCCCAATGATTGTGTGTTGTATAGGAAAGAATGTGATTTTTTTATCAAAATGTCCTACATGTGGAACATCACGTTATAATATGGATTCAAAAGTCAATTCAGATTCATTCTAAGGTACTGACATCTAACCTCATGCTAAATCAAATAATTTCTTCCAATAATCCCTTCATATAATTCCAATAAATTAACTCTAATTTATTCTTAGGTACTAAAATAAAAGATCTTGCTAAAACAATTTTGCACCTTCTAATAATTCCTCATTTGAAGCATTTATTTTCAAATTCAATTGATGCAAAAAGGTTGATATGAAATTTATATGAACACATCTCTGATGGTAAATTATATCACCCTACTGAATCATCACAATGGAAGAGATTTAATAAATAATTTAATGGTTTTGGAAGTAAAGTTAGAAATCTTAGAATGGGAGTGTGTACAGATAGAATGAATCCATATCGGATACTAAGTAGCCAACATAGTTCATGGCCTATTTTATTAGTAGTTTAAAACTTATCCTCATAGATATGTATGAAGAAAAAATATGTTATGATGAGATTGATGATTTATAGACCAAAATATCCAGAAAACAATATTAATGTGTATTTTTCACTATTGATTAATGATTTGAAACTTCTATGGGAAGCAGGTGTTAATGTTTTTGATGCATACAAGAAATAGTATTTTCTTTTGTGTGTTATAATATAATGTTTAGTATAAATGACTTTTCGGCATATGGAAACTTATCTAGATACAATGTTAAGTTACATAAATCATGCCTAATTTGTGAAGAAGAGACTTCATGTTATCAATTGAAAACTGGAAGAAAGACATTGTACATGGGACATCAAAGATTTTTGCGAATTGATCATCCTTATCATAGATTGAAAAAGGAATTTAATAGTTTACAGAAATAAAATATTCCCCAAAAACCATTTTTAGTTGAATAATATTACAATAGGATGAAAAATATTGATTTGACATTTGGAAAGAAAAGTAGTTATGGTCTTCAAAAAAATATATGGAAGAAACAATATTTTTTTGAACTACCTTATCGGAGATTTTTAGAGATAAAACCTAATATTGATATTATGCATGTTGAAAAAAAAAATATGTGAAATTTTGATTGGAAATTTAATAGACATAAAAGGAAATACAAAATATGTATTGAATTATAGATTAGACTTGATTGAAATGGGAATATGTTTGGAGTTAGTTCCCACTATGAAAGGAAACAAAACATATTTACCTATGGCTTGTCACACATTAAGGAAGAGTGAGAAGTTGAATTTTTATCAGTGTCGGTATGGTATAAAATTAACAAGTGGATATTCTTCATATGTGGATAATTTAATGTCAGTGAAGGATTTAAAATTAATAGGTATTAAATCTCATGACTGTCATGTATTGATGCAATAACTACTATCAATCACATTATGTGTTATATTACTGTCAGCTGTCAGAAAGACTATCATCAGGTTATGTAATTTTTTTCAAATCCATTTGTATCAAAGTTATTGATCCAAATTTGTAAGATGAGTTGGAGAATGAATCTTCTATTATACTTTATGAACTAGAAATTTATTTTCCACCTACATTTTTTGATATAATGTTTCATCTGGTGATTCATCTAGTGCGTGAGATAAGAATATGTGGGCTTGTTTATTTACGTTGGATGTATCCTTTTAAAAGGCGTATGAAAATTTTAAAGGGATATGTTAAAAATACTTATCGATCGAAGGCCACTATTATTCAAAATTTTGTATCAGAATAAGTGATTGAGTTCTGTACTAATTATTTGTATGAAGTGGAGCATATTGGTCTCCCTATATCTCGACATTTGATAGTTGATAGTAAAGGTAGAGGGATTCAAGGCTTAAAGGTAAAGTTTATTTCACTTGATGAAGTGATGCATGCACATTTATATATGTTTAACAACACATATTATATTCAATCATATATATCATCACATATTGCTGAATTAAAGAGATGGTATCCAAAAATAAATGAAAAGTGGTTGATAATTGAGCATAAAAGACATTTATTTCATGGTTTAAAGAGAAAGTGAGAATAGATATATCTGCATCAGAAATGTTGAAATGGTTATCAGGGGGACCATCTATTAATTTGATAACATGGACTGAATTGATATTAATGGGTACACATTTTACACAAAAAAAATCTGGATGACAAGAGTACCGTTCAAAATAGTGGTGTGATGGTTATCGCTGAAGCAGTTCATTTTTCAAGTGAAAAAGATAAATACCCAATTTCTACTTCATCGGCATATTTTGGAGTTCTTGAGGATATATGGGAAATTGATTATATAAAATTTTGAGTCACTATGTTTAAGTGTAATTGGGTTGATAACAATAGTGGTGTGAAATATGGTGATTACATATTTACACTGGTTGATTTGAAAAGATTTAATTATGTTGAGGAACCATTTATCATGGCGACACATGCAAAGCAGATATTTTATGTCATTGATCCATAGAATGATCAGTGGTCCATCGTTTTGCAAAGAAAAATATAATATTTGGGTGATGATAATGATATTGATTATGTTATTTATTTACATGAGTCAAATTCAACTATTGTGTGATTTTCGGATGATTTCAATGCAGACATAGTGCATGCAGTACATAATGATCATGATGAAGGCATATGGGAAAACACTAAATTAGTCTCCTAATTTTTCTAGTAATTATTTATATTTTGTTTCTTTTTTTTAAACATTCAAATGTGTGTATCTTTTTATACTTATTTTTGTCATCCTTGTTTCTAAATATTCATTTTTTTAATGATATGCAGGTACACACAATTTCATTACACTTTCTTGTGTCAATGTTAGATACAGAGATAGGGGAGTATTTACTAAGGTATATCTATTTTTTCATATTTTTAAATATTCAATAATATACTTATTTAAGGAAAGAAAACTTTTAATTTAAATTTCTTTTGCAGTACTACTGATGCGTCCTTAGCGGAGGATATTTCTCCTGTTACTACAAAGAAATAAATTTCTCAAGTTGGTAAATGCGGTATTAAAAGTTTACCAAAACGGTCACTTGCTCATGGAGATGGGAGATTACATATTCATTTTGATGATAATAATAATGCAACTGCCTCAAATGCAGTTCAGTTTATCAGTTATATATCAATGTAGAGTCATTGCAGGATTAGTATTTTATATCCTGATTGGAAGTCTATGGACAGGATGGATAAACAACAGCTTTGTGAGGTCGTGATGGTAAAATATCATAATTGATTTATTTTATCTCATTTTTTGAATATTAAATATTTTAAATGACATATTTCTTTTATTCAATTATAGATGATATTCAATTTTGAGGAAACAAAAGAAATCAAGAAAAGGCATCGCTCTTTAGCAGTGGTTCGATAGAGATATTTTAAAACAAAACTAACAAAAAATTATGTTTTTGGAAAGAAAAAGTTTAAAAACCGATACCTTAAGTATCAGTTTATAGATGCAGATACATGGAAGAAATTTGTTGACAACCATCATGAAGAAAAAATTTAGGTATGATAATTATTTTATATTTTAAAATTTATTATATATTTATCTAATTACTTATTAGTTTATTTTTATATAACATGCCTCCAGGAGATCTCATCAAGAGATCCATTTGAAAAACGTATACCCTCATACTTTATCATGTGGAGGGTATCCATTTTTTTAGCAGAAAATGATTGAAGAAAATTTTAAAGCATTAAGAGCTCGAAGTAGTAGTGGTTCAGAAGAGGTCCAGTTTGGTTCTCCATTTCCTCCCACTCACTGTGAGAAATGAAAACGAGCGAGAAGAAGGAAAAATGAAAATCATCTTACAAAGGAATCAAAAGAAGTAACTGATAAAATTGTAAGTAAATATTATTTATTTTTCATGAATTTTTCTATTTTATAAATTATAAACACTAATATAACCTTTTCATTTTTTATTTTAGGATGAACTTCAAGAGCAAGAGACACAGGACTCTTTTATCCCTGAGGGTAGGAAGGACATCCTAGCCACTGCTTTAGGAAAGGCAGAACACCCCGACCGTGTTAGAGGATATTAGGCAGGTGTTAGTATTCGAAAAGTTTTTGGTTAGAGTAAGCAATCAAAATACCCAAAAATAGAATCCTTAAAATTCGAGATGAAAGAGATGAAATAGTCTATGGGTGATCAAATTCAAGCAGTCGTGCAGCAGGCTTTGTTAGAACACTTGATAAAACAGTCACAGTCTGCACAGCCTTCCCAGCCTTCCCAAACTGGTTAGCTGGTTTTGTAGCCTCTACAGTCATCCCAACTAGACTACCCTACCCAACCTGCCTACTTAGATCCTTTACCTCCTCGCTCAGACCAAACTGTATATTATGATTTGTTTGTTGGAGATCCTTGTATACATATTGTTGTGTTAGGACTCGTGCATTTTTTGGGGAATTCTATACATCACTAGTCTGTGCAGATGGGTCAGGTTAAAGTATTATTACTTGATATTATTGATCCTAATGCTCTACTACCATTTCCTACTGAGGAGATCACTAGAGTTGGGGATTGTCTGGGTCATTTTTTACTTTGGTCAACTAGTCTTCTTTTTTATATTTCATATGAGGTATGTGTTTTTTAAAATATTAATTACATATGATTAAAAATTACTTATAATGTTTTCTGACATTTAACTTATATAGGATTATATGAAAGAAAAAGAAATTAGACAAATGAAACAAAACGTTTAGGAGCAATCGACTGTAAATACTTCTGATATTTCTTATGGGATACAAAGATTATCTTAGGTTTCTTCTTCCTTAAATTATATCTATGAGTTTTAGATGAAGTATGATATATGTGGAAGATATTATCTATTGAGATTACTCAAATAAGATATCATGCATCTAGTTGATTTTGAAGAGCTCGACCTGAATGTGCAACAGTTGTTTTCCATGTAAGTAAATTGATGTTTAAATTTTTATTTCTTTAATAAAAGATGGTTTAAATTGACTAACTAAATTTCCTTTTTAAATTAGGTATCCGCACACGCTTCTTGTACAAAATGAAAGCACATACATTTATGGTTTTATAGATCCAGAATACATTTCCATGGAAGTGCAGCTTGTGAAGAATGTTAATAGAGTTGCATACATTTGTGAGAGATTATCACATACGGAGATTGGATGTTGGTTTTTTCCATTTCTTGATAAGGAAGAACAGAAACTTAATTATGAACTAATGATCATTATAATGTCATTAGTTGTGAACTTTTTGTATTGTAGGAGGCATTGGATGTTAGGCATATTTTTCCCAAGTGAATGCACGTCACATTGGTTTTTCTCTTTATCAGGGACTATTCGTAAAAGATTTTTCACCTTATTAGATAGATCTGTTTTTTTTTGTTTTTTATAAGCTCATTTTGTTTGATTATAATTATTTATACATGTATTATTAGTTCATATATATGAAAATGAAGTTCATGAAAAAAAATTAACAAAGAACACATGTCGATAAAGAAACCAAATGCAATCCAATATGTGAAAGTAAAGGTAATTAATAATTATATTAGATAGTATTCTAATTTTTTTGATATATATATATATATATATTAGTTTTTATTATCAAGTTAATGTTTTATAACCATAGTGTCATCATCAACAAGGACATATTGAATGTGGTTATTATGTTCTACAATTCATATACAAGATAATCAGAACTGGAGTAACTACTGAATTTGATAAGGTTAGTTATATTAATTTTTTTCTATTTTCTTTCATAGTATTCTATTTTTTAATCTCATATCATTCAATGTTATTGTAGACATTCAATGATGACGGGTCTTATACCCAAACTGAACTTACCCATCTTCGATCTTTGTTTGTGAACTATTTATTAGGTCTGATTACGATTTGAGGTATGTATATTCTAATATTTATGAATAATATTATATTTTCCTAATAACATGTGTTCAAAAAACTAATTCATTTGTTATAATAGGTTTTTGAACATAATGATATCAAATGAATGCTTCAACAATAACCAACACTACTCATGTTGTAAATTTTAGGCATGTGTATTTTAATTCTACTTTATAATACAAATACATAGATAATTTTTTGATTAACTAGATAAAAGTATGTAAGTTTTTATAGATTTTTAGTCAATGATAAATGTTGTTTAACTGTTGTATACTGCATTTTATTACATGGATTTTGATTATTTTGGAAGTGTAATATTATAAATTTTCTAAAAAAAATTAGCTTTTGATCGAAACATTTTTAAAATATATATGAGGTTTTCAGCATCGGTTTATTAAATAAATTGGTGCTGAAAACCGACTCATCTATGGTTTTCGACGTTGGTTTATAACAAACCGTCACGGAAAACAAGCCGGTGCTCAGTTTTCAGTGTCAGTTTTTATAGAAACCAATGCTGAAAATCGGTTTTCCGCGTCGGTTTATTGGTAAAACTAATGCAGAAAACCAAGGACGTATCATTTATGGTGTTAGTTTTTGAAAACTGATGCCAAAAATCTTGTTTTTTTTACATCGTCTTTATAGAAGTCGGTTAAAAATCAACGTCAAAAATTCAACAAAACCGACGTGAAATCCAATTTTTGAACTTGTGACTCAAAACTGAGCAAACTCATTTATATTGTTTTGATAGATTAATATAATGATCCATAAGTCATTTCTGATGAGTAGGAATCCACCACACCTTAATCCAATATACGGTGTGCCCGGTATAACTCAAAGTGTCTGTTATCAGTTTAAAATTGACATTTTAGTTCAAAACATGTGTCACTCACTTAAAACTGATAAAATTCTCTCATATTGTCTTGATACTTTAGTAAAATGATTCATAAGCCATTTGTGACGTGTACAAATCAGTCTCATGTCAAACCGACACATGATGTGATCAATATGACTCAAAGTACGTGTTTATGGTAAAAAATGTCATTTTAGAAAAAAAGACAAGTGATATAATCAAAACTGAGAAAATGTATTCGGATTGTTTTGATACTTTAGGACAACGATCCATTAGTCATTTTTCATGTATAGGAATCTGCCCCACCTCAATTCGACACATGGTGTGACCGGTGTGACTCTAAGTGTGTCCTTTTATTTAAAATTGACATTTTATTAATGTATTATTTCATATTTATGTTTAATTTATTTCTTTATGGTATTACTAACATAAGATTTGTTTTCTTATATAGGTGGATTTTTTTTTGCTTGGGTTGGGGTGGTTTGTTTGGTAACTTATACCATGGTCGGGTTTTTTTGAGAGGGGGCGTGGGTGCCAAAGACGATGAAACATTAATGTTTTTAAATGTTGGTGAATACTAATTGTAAATTTGATTATACAAAATATTGCTTCAAATGTATAAAGTAGTGTTTTTTTGTATTTGTGATGTAAAATTTATTTCTATTAAATTATGTATTTGCATATAGGTTATAGGTGTATTTGATGCAGTGTGTTGTTATTCAAACAGCACGTTGCAGTAGGTGGACCTTTATCATCACTAAACTAGCGTTGATAAAGCCCCCCTAATGACACTAAGGACATCATTGCTTTTTTAGCGCTATTAAAGTCCTTTTTGCGTGTTATTAAAGGGATAATCTGTAGTAGTGATGATAAAATTTGAACATCATAATATCAATATGTGTGTTAGTCTTGAGAATAAATTAAGTCTCCACCAAAAAAAGATAAGAAGACTCTTCATAAATGAGAAAGAAATTCCATCAATGTTAATAAATGGGGGTACCCCGACAAAAAACCCAATTTTGGAGGCCTTTTGGACCTTTTTTACCCCAATATTAGTGTTTTTTAGAGCTGATAAATGGTAGTAGTGAATAAAGCCAATTTTGTGGTAGTGTCAATGTAATTCGTGTTGTAAATTAATTATAAGGTACAAGTGAAACGATCCTCTCTATAAAGAATTTGGAGTTGGTTTGTTCAATTTTGAGGATTTTTTCCAAAAAACCGATGAAAAATTTTGTTGGGCATGGGTCCGACTGCTTTCATTGTGCACATGAACCTTCATAGTTGTCCACCCCCAATGCCCTTGATACCCTCATGACCTCAATGATTCACTTGACCACTTGCAATGCTTATTGTGCATCCACCATGTGTAACAGTTCAGTCCAACCCGCGATCATGATATTGTCCGCTTTGGGCCTAGCCCGCATGGTTTTGTTTTTCCTGGGCTTTGTTCCTCGGGCATCCCCCGGGAAAAGACCTCATGATGGGAGAGGTATTTACACCACCTTATAAAGGAGTGCTTAGTGCTTCTCCTCATTCGATGTGAGATTGCCATAATCCACCCCCTAGAAGGGTCCAACGTCCTCATTGGCACATCAAATGGATATCAACTCTGATACCATTTGTAACGGCTCAATCCAACCCACGATTATGATATTGTTCGCTTTAGGCCTAGTCCGCACGATTTTGCTTTCTTTGGGCTCTAGCCCTCAGACATCCCCTAGGAAAAGATCTCACGATGGGAGAGGTATCTACACCACCTTATAAAGGGGTGCTTCGTGCTCATCCTCCTTCGATATGAGATTGTCATAATCCACCCCCCTAGAAGGGCTCAGCGTTCTCGCTGACACATTAAATGGACATCGGGTCTGATACCATTTGTAACGGCCCAGTCCAACTCACGATTATGATATTGTTCGCTTTGGACCTAGCCCGCACGGTTTCCCTTTCCTTGGGCTCTAGCCCTCAGGCATCCTCCAGTAAAAGGCCTCATGATGGGAGATGTATCCACATCACCTTATAAAGGGTGCTTCGTGCTCCTCCTTATAAGGTGGGGTGAATACCTCTCTCATCATGAAGCCTTTTCCTGTGGGATGACTGAGAGCCAGAGTCCAAAGAAAGAAAAACCGTGCGGGCTAGGCCCAAAACGAACAATATCATGATCGTGAGCCAGACTTAGCCGTTACAAATGCTATCAGAGCCCATGTCCATTTGATGTGTCAGTGAGGACGTTGAGCCCTTCTAGGAGGGGTGGATTATGGTTATCCCACATCGAAGGAGGAGGAGCACGAAACACCGCTTTAGAAGGTGGTGTGGATACCTCTCCCATTACGAAACTTTTTTCTGGGGGATGCTTGAGGGCTAGAACCCAAGGAAAGTAAAACCGTGCGAGCTAGGTCTAAAACGAACAATATAATGATCGTGAGTTGGTGAGAGTAATAGTATTGATGTATCCTAAACTCGAACCCAATTAAAATAGATATTATTAATTTAATAATTATATATTTTTAAATAATGGTAAAATGATAAACATATTCATCTACTATGATTTGGTATCTTTTTATAATTATAAATGAATTTTAAACCTGAATCAAGTTAAATTAATTATTATCAATTTATTAAATATATATATGTTTTAAATGATTACAAAATTTTAATATTTCTATATTTAATTCGAGATACATACAAATTAAATTTATAAATAAATATTTAAATGAGGGAGTATTTTAAACGATTATTAGTTACCATTTTAAAGGGCAGTGCATTGACCATTTCCATCGGTTTGAAACCCAGCTTGCAATCAGCGTCAATAGTATATATGGTTTTGAAAACCTAACGCAATCTTAAAGCCAAACAAATAAATATAAAATTTAATGCATTTTAAAGTTTAACTTTAAATATATAAACAAACCACAATATTCGGTGTATCCGTAACAGATTTATGGAAACCTGAAAATCGTTCCGCGTCAGCGAAATAAATAGGGCCGCGCCCCGCTGAGTCTGGGGAATCGATTTCCTGATTCGATGCCCTACTCGCGATCAGCCCCCTCCGCCGCATGGTCACCTTCGCCGCCGCCGCCATCATCGGAACTCGCTACCTGGTGGCGTTCTTCTTCCTATTGAACATCTGCTGGTGTGTGATTTGGCCCCTGCTACGGCGGCTTTGGGTATTCTGCGGGCGTCAGAGGCCGCCGGAGGTCGTAAACGATCGGAGAGGCGACGGCGGCAGCGCGGTGGTGGTTACTCCGGCCAGGGTCGAGGCGGGCCACGCCGCCCGCGCCGTGACGGACCCGCTGGGGTTGAGCGTGATCGAGGTGTGCGTGCAGGAAATGTTTCCTGTGGCGCCGCGAGTGAATGCGGTAGTCTACAACCGCGGAGGGGGGACGGAGGTGAATCCGGCGGCGGTGGTGGGGGAGAAGGAGTGCTCGATCTGCATGGAGGAGTTTCTCAAAGGGGCGGCGTGTTGGGTGCTACCTGCGTGCGGCCATGGATTCCATTCGATCTGCGCTGCCCTGTGGCTGATGGAGAATCCGATCTGCCCCATTTGCAGGACTTCGGTTTGATCTGCAGGTTAGGGGATCCGATTATTTGTACATATTTTTTTGATTATAAAACCTAGCATTGGTACATAGGTCTTTTTAGTATCAAGAATGACTTTTGCTTTGTAGTCAGTCACTTGTCTAGCACATTGTTGTGATTGATCAAATTTTTGAAGGAGGGTCAAATGAATTTTGCATTGCCTTTTTGTAAATATGTTATAGAAGTTCATTTTGAGTTCAAATATCTTAAATATAATAGGACCATGATCATAACAGAATGTGTTTTGAAAGGTGCACATGGAGAGCTTATATTGTTTTTGTTCCACAATCTTGGTATTGTTCTATTAAAGATGTTATTCATCTTTATAATTTAATGATGTATAATCTGCTTTTTAATATTTAAATGAAACTGTTGCATATTTTTAAATTACATTCATATAATCTGTTCTCTATTTTTTTTGTAAGATTTTAACTATATTGAGAATTAACTCTCCATTGGAACTGTGTTTTAAGTGCGATTTGAGTTGGTTTAATTGTTGAAATTATCTTGAAAGTTATGAGTGATTTTCAATGACAATTGATTGGTAAGACATAACATATGATGTGTGATTAATTTGTTATTTAAATTGAATAATATTGTTGTGATTAAATTTCATTGACATAAGTTTTCTTTATTTTGGTTTTGTTATTTTGTTGATAAAACATGTATTATTTGCGAGCATTCCGATTTTTTAAATGGATGTGGTTTTTTTTATGAAATGTTATTTAATTTTAAAGATTTTCTCTGTGCTTTTTTTTGTGAATGTACTATAATTTTGTGTCGTTTGTAATAAACATTTTGAAATAAAATATTGTGTGTGTATTGAGTGTTTAATTACCGTGTTGCTTTGAACACAACTTCACTGGGAAGTAGCCTGTCGAACAGAACCAGAAACACCACAGTCGTCGAACCTTCACCGGAGATTTAGACTAACAATGAGGTCCTGTGCAACCGTATCTACTATGCTTTGTAACCTTAAAATGGTATCAAAACGATCACATTATTTTATTATTATTTTTGATTGTTTTCCACATTTGTTGTCTTAGTATTCATTTTCAATTTTTGTTTTTTAATCTGATTGTCGTGATAACATGATTGTTCAGTTTCATATGACCAAGAATAGGATAAGAACATATATCGAATTCTCAAAGAGCTTATTTGAAGGTTTTGAGGGTGTGACGAATGACATGGTTACATGGAATGTAACTAAAAAGTACACGCTTTCTACATATGGTCAACTACACAAAGTAGATTTGTGGTAATCATGAAACATTTTATAGATGTCAGTATGTGGTGTGTTAAATTACATGTCATGTATTGATTGTCAGTCAGCGTATGTCTTGACAAGGTTACATAGCGTGTATTTGGTGTAAACACCGTGTAACCCCACAGTTTTGGCAATTTTATATGACCAAGAATAGGATAAGAACATATATTGAATTCTCAAAGAACTTATTCAGAGGTTTTGACCATGTGAGTCGAATGACATGGTTACATGGAATGTAACTAAAAAGTACACATCATGTACATATGGCCAACTGCACAAGGTAGATTCGTGGTAATCATGAAACATTGTATAGGTGTTGGTATGCAGTGTGTTAAGTCATGTATTGATTGTCAGTCAACGCATGTCTTGACAAGGTTATACAGTGTGTATCTGGTGTATACATTTTGTAACCCCACACAATTGTGATAATGTGGTCAAAGTATATGGTGTGTAATTAAAACACACTCCATGTATTAACTACCATATGAAGGACATAGGAAGATGTGACTACATGGCCTCTATATGCCATGTAACACATAATATCCTTTGTGGGATAAATGTCATTTCCCTTGGTGTGTTATGTGGGTTGACAAAAATAGATTACATGGTGTGTGGATGGTTGTACACACCGTGTAACTCGTGCAAACTCCTAAAAGGTACATGCTGAGATAAGCAACGTCATGTGAGTCAACACATGGAGAAAATTAATTAAATTTAAAATACCAAACTATATTGTGTAGTTGGTGGATACACCGTGTGATAGGTTTTTTTCCTACAAATTACATGATGAGTGATTTTTGATTGGTTGTGTGGATTTAAATGCTTTAAAAATTATTTTCCATGTAATTTTATACACGCGCGATGTGTACGGTCATTGTACATGTTATGTACTTTATGGGAATTTCCAACAGTATATGTTGCATATATTAAAGGCAAGTCGTGTAGTCTACATGTCGCGTATATTCAAGGCATTTTCTGTGGTCTACACACCACGTAGACTGCACAAATGAACCCATGAAACGACAAATCATGTATATCGTGACACGTCGTGTAGGCTTACATGCCATGTAAGTACAAATTTCATGACAAGGGCCATACATGATGTGTAATTATTAAACTCCCTATGTGGGTTTTCATAGAAGGGCACACACCGTGTTACCTCCAATACATGTCACATATATTAAATTCCAAACTAAATTTAAATACATGATCTGAAGGGTACACATGATGTTCCTTGTTATTAAATACTAATTGATTTTAAATTAAATTTATTTTAAATTAAAGGGGGTGGATATCTTGGGGGTTGTTTGGATAAATAATCAAGATAAAATAATTAATTAATTAATAATACAATTAATTTATTAATTTGATGAATTTATCTTAATAAAGGATGAATTCAAATGAATGATATCACGTTTAATTATTTATTACATGAGTTTTTATGATAAATTTATTATTAAATTGAATATGTTGATTTCTGAATCGCCTCTTCCCCCTTATTATTTACAGGCCTGTGTGTTCATGGTTTATTTATATAACCCTAAAACCTTTGCACCTCTCACTTATGTGTGAGTAAGCATATATAAATTATGGAGCTCCCATGAGACGATTCAAGACCAAGTCAAGGTGAAACCAACCAAGAAGATACATGGCTTAAAGGTAGAATGTTGCAACTCAAGTTAGGTATCAACTCAAGGAGTTATTCCCCTATGGTCAAGGGTTGATTTATCATCTACTCGATAAACCAATCAATAGTTAAAATCTCATGATCATATTACATGTTTATTTTATTTTGTTTAATGCATGGTTATTTACTTTTTTATGTAATGCATGGTTTATTTAATGTTTAAATGTGATCACTTAAAGTAAATAAATTAACACGCATTCAGTGATGAAATAAAATAAATGGATTATGCATCAATTATTTTATCATACATGGTGAATTAATTATATAAAATCCACATAATATTAACAAGTATGTAAAGGATATAATAAATAATATTTTTTCATAAGAAAAAAATCCTTTAAAAAACATTAAGTTAAATATCGTCTTCCATTGCTTGATTTAGAATATAACCATAGTTCAAAGTACATATCTAGCCCAAGTTAATGTGATATTAATTATTGGGGAGTTCTAAGAAAAGTTTTGGGTTGAATTACCCTTGTCAACATCAAGGATTGATTTTCTATGTACAACCTGGTGCAACATGAAATCAAGTGTTGAGGAAATCCAAGTATAGTATTTTAAATTACGAAGTCCACTCAATGAATCAAGAAACTATGAGTTAATGTAGTTGGAAAGACGACCTACCTAAATACTTTGAAGTAGTTTTTCAAGTCGAAATCTGAATTATTTGAAGGGGAATATGAATTCTTACCACTATAATATCCATGTGATAGGAAATTCTGAATCCAATGATTTGGGCTATTGAGATTTGAAAAAATAGTGGGAGACTAATAAAATAAAATTTATTATGTCACACTTAGTAATCAATATAACGCACTACAGGAAAATTTATACAATATTCTAGAATCCCATATTCCCAATTAGCCACCCCAATGAGTGAGTTTGGGTAAAAAGGACGCCTATATGAGATATATAAAGGATGCATCAATTGTTTGTTGTATCATGCTTTCATCTATATTTAGAGAGCTGAAGACGCAACACAAAGACGTGGATGCTTACATTATGATAACTCATCTCGTACAATATGAAAAGGAGAAAGAGTTGTTAAAGGCAAGTGAGATTGTCATTGCATTGTATAAGTGTAAACCAGAATATGAGTACATAACTTGTGATTTGGCCTTCAAGATACTAAAGTACATTGATCAATTAGAAAAGTTGGGCTTCCATATGGATACCAAATTATTCATTAATCTTATATTATCATCCTTACCACTAAGATTTTCCATATTAATAATGAATTACAGGATAAATGACACAGAGAAGCCACTCAAGAATCATTTGACTATGCTTTTTCCAGGCTGATAAGGAATGATGGAACCATAGTTACCCACCCCTTATGGGGAATGAGGTGAAATATAGGGTTGAAAAGTCCATGAAAAGTTCAAAGTCGATGGGACCTTTAATACACCCTTTAAAGAGACAAAAGATTCAGATAGAGGGAAATGAGCATGAGGATATTTGCTTAATATGTGGCAAGAAAGGTCAATGGAAGATGAATTACAATGAATTTAAGAACAAGCAAGTAGAGACTTCTACTTTAGATATATTTATCATTATATGTGATATTTCTATTTCACTTTTTGGGTAATAAATATAATGTGTATCTCATACATTTGTATTCAGATAAAAGAACCAAGGGAGTTTAGAAATATTACAAGAAGTTAGGTGAATTCTTCAAGTAGCTAAGAGAGAGTGATTCCTAAGTTAGTTTTTAGTTTTCTAAGTGGATTGATTCTCATAAAACTATTATTTTGTATTGAGTGTTACCAAAACATTTAACTCAATGTACTGTTTTAGACACGATACCACATTATTTCATATTTGAAATGATTGTTGTCATGGTACTTCATACATAATAGATTATTAATAGGTGAATCGCAAATATCCAATATTGGTGATTAATGATGGATATAAAATATAAGACTCATACCCAATTATGCAAAGACAATTCTTTTTCAAGTAAGGATGAACAGTAATTTTCAAGGACATACTCAGTAAGGTTTTTAGACTCTTTGGAGTTAAATCTTAAGTATTTGACATTCTTATTCAGTTTTAGACAAAGAATCTTTTTGAGATTATGTAAGGACCCGACCCCAGTTACCAAGAGCCAATGCCTTATTGGTTACATTGGCATACAAACAAGGAATAAGCATCCCAAAGGATCGAGTAGTTTAGTATTATTGGAAACAAGATACATACATAAGTCCATCATTACAACTTGAAATGAAAAACAACATAGAAACTCCTTAGACAACTTCCATAACTCCTAGGTTATTTCAGCATGTCATTCATAATGAAATTCTTCTTGCCCTGTGCAAATGAAACATAATAAAGGGGTGAACTCAAACGCTCAGTAAGGGTAAGCAATATAGCGGAAGATAACATAAACATTAGACATGATGAATAATTGAAAACACATGCCTTTAGAAATAAACTTGAACATAATATGGTAGAAATATGAGCTGAGTAAATATTGTTATAACATAATATAATCATGAGTATTCTACTAGTCGATTAACCACATGAACCATCAATACTACATTCATAATGAGGGAATGCATAATGCGAGACAATATAACCATACTGTCAAGGCCTCGTGCCAAGACCATAAATAATCGTTTTGTCAAGGTCTTGTGCCAAGATCGTAGTTTGTCTCATGAGACCTACCGATGCACCGAGGGGCTATAGCAGGCCCTACCCGACACTTACTATGTCCAATGCATTCCTCATATGAACGAGGATAAACATAAACAACATACACATTAGTATATTAAATGTAAATAGCTTTCCTCGAACATTAAGCCAAAACACTAACCATTCGAAGTAAAATGATGAATGGTTTAAAGATAGCTCATCAATAGCCAAAATAATCATAAACCATTAAACTGAATATGGTAGATGATAATATGGAATAATAATCCCAATAATACATAAGAATCAACAAGTGTGTTGAAATAGAGGAAGATACTCTTATATAATCTTCGAGTAATTCTTGAAATAAATACTCTTTTACTTTGAAAAGAAGTGTTCTTTTTGAAAAATCTTTGTATAAAACCAGAAGTGAAGTAAGATTTTATTTTCATAACAAAATGAGTGATTTTATAGATATAATGTTTTCCAAAAAACAGATTAGAGATTTCCCTTGAAAATAGGTAAGAAATTGAGATATTCCCTTGAATCGGTCTTGTATTTCAGAAACGATTTGAAATATCTTTTTAAAGAATGTAACTAACCATAAAATAAAGAAGGATTATGGTTTGTGTACATACATAGAACACTCAAACATAATTTATGATGAGTATATAATAATACATTAGAATTTCATTGAGGTAATAACCCGAATAGAAATGGAAGTTCGGGTGGAAAAAACCCTTACCTTAAATCCGAATGTGTTCCCCTCTTGAACTTAAGGTCCTGGAATATGAAATTATACATATCAATAACTTATTATAGAACCTAATAGCCATGTATTTAGTTTATCATAATTATGTTTAGTTCATTTATGTTATTATTTATAAGTTATTATATTGAATTTCGTCGTTCCAGAGTGTTTGTTTTCTTGATTTTCATAATTGGTTCACTTGTTTTTAAGTAATGAAGTTCATGTGGAATGGTTATAAATCTTCAGGATTGAAATTATATATTATTTATGAACATAAAGAATTCATAATGGTCATTTCTATCATTTGGTTACATAGAATGAGGATGAATCATTAGATGACAACCACTTCGATTATTCGGCGGTATTTGGATTATTATGAACTAGTTTTGTCATATAACTTAATTATATGTACATATTCTGGTTCCTGAATATTAATTATGTTATAATACATATATTATAGTCTGGTTCAACCATAAATATGATTTCATGACCAGTAATGAAGAAGAAATTGAAGAACAAAACTTTGTCGTCCATGAAGGCTATAAATTGGAACCTCATGGACGTTGATTTCGTTTATAAAAATAAAATGGAGGGAGTAAGAATATTTATGATGGTTCTTCCATTCACATGATATAATTCCAGTATATAGATGATACTGGAGTTATTGTGATAATTTGGACAGAGGATGTGAGGAGAGAATATCAAAAGAAGATAAACTCAAATGAAACTCAAAGAAAAAGAAAGGTGTTTTACCTCTTGAAATAACTTCCTCGAAAACCTCCTTAAGGGAAGGGATTTAGGTCTTTTGGCAAGACTAAGAGCTTCCTGGTCATGGGGAGTGACTAGGGAAGAGTATTTGGGCAAAACTTTTAGGAGCTTCAAGGCTTAGAGGAGTGAAGAGAAGATGGAGTGGTGAAGGGTTTTTATAGTGGAGGAGAGGAGTAAATTTTGAATATTTAATTCATTATTTTATTATTTCCTTCAAGACAACCAATAGTATTGTTTCATGTGACCCCTAATAGTAATAAGTGCGTGTGAGTTCGAACCAAGTGGTCTTGCATCACTTGTGATGTCATGAATAGTATATTTAACTGATAATTTGTATATACGGTATTTTATCGTATTTCACTATTCATAAAAAATTTTAGAATTTCAGAAAAATACAAAAATTTACCCCTACCATTTTTCGACGTGTAGAATTCAAAAATGAGATCCATTTTTCAAAATAAATTTTCTAAATATTATTAATTTAATTTTTAAATAAAGTCATAGTTAATTAGAAAAATAACAATTTTAAGGTGCAATTATTTTTATTTCACATTGAAAAATTAATTAAGATCTCATTATCTTATTGCCTTAAGAAAATAAAATAATAATATTATTTACTATTCATAAGGGTCATATTACTATTCATATAACTATTCATAAGGGTATGTTACTATTCACCAAAAAATCAAGTTTGTTCCATCAGACTCTAAATGACTTACTGGTCACAACTCTAGATGACCGTTATTCGAAATTCCAAACATAATAGAGACAAAGTTGTGTTTACTTGCTAGATTATAAAATGCATTCAATATTTATTTTCAAAATCATGGGGTGTTACATTCTCCTCTCCTTACAAAAATTTCGCCCTCGAAATTTCATTTTAAAATCCAGGCCAAAAACAGGTGGGGGTACTTTTCCTTCATTGCTTCCTCCAGTTCCCTTGTTGTCTCTTTGTACTTATGGTTTCGCCATAGTACCTTGACCAGATGAGTAGTCTTGTTGCGTATAACTTTGTCTCTACGATCCAAGATTCTCACTGGCTGCTCCTCATAGGAAAGATCATCCTCCAACTGTACCACTTCTGAAGAGAGTACATGTGAATGGTCTAGTATGTACTTTTTAAGAGGGATACATGAAAGACATCATGTACTTTCGACAAGGTAGGTGGAAGTGCCAGTTGATAGGCCACAACTCCAACTCGATCAAGGATCTCAAAGGGGCCGATATATCTGGGACTTAACTTTACTTTCTTCCCAAACCTCATGACCTTATTCCATGGAGATATGCGTAGAAATACCAGGTCTCCAACTTTTAATTCAAGGTCTCGTTGACGGTTATCCTTTTAACTCTTCTGTCGACTTTGGGCTACCTTGATATGTTGCTGAATGGTTTTCACCTTCTCTGCCATTTCTTTAACCATTTCAGGTCCTAGCAGCTTACACTCACTGACTTCATCCCAACATGCTGTTGTTCTGCACCTTTTCCCATAAAGGGCTTCATATGGTGCCATTCAGATGCTCGAGTGGAAACTGTTGTTGTAGGAGAAAGCAAACAGTGGAAGATGTTGGTCCCATCCTCCTTTGAATTCCATAGAACATGCTCTCAACATGTCTTCTAGTGTCTGAATTGTCCGCTCAGATTGGCCATTAGTTTGAGGATGATAGGCCGTACTGAAGTTCAGTTCAGTGCTTAAAGCATATTGGAGACTTTTCCAAATCTTCGAGGTGAATCTAGGGTCACAGTCAGATACAATAGATAGTGGTACTCTATGCAGCCTTACCACTTCTTTGATGTAAATTTGTGCAAGTTGATCCAATGAGAAGTCCTCTCGAATCGCGATGAAGCGAGCTGTCTTTGTAAGACGATCCACAACGAACCATATAACATTGTTTCCTCTGGATGTCCTTGGAAGTCCAGTGACAAAGTCCATGGTAATGTTCTCCCACTTCCATGTTGGTATGGGTAGTGGTTGCATCATCCCCTTAGAATTTTTCCTCTCAGCCTTTACTTGTTGACATACCAGACATTTTGATGTATAATCAGCAATCTCCCTTTTCATATTGTCCCACCAAATTTTTTCTCAGAGATCTCGATACATCTTTGTGCTACCAGGGTGTATAGAGAAATTAGAGCTATGTGCATCATACAATAGTTCTCTCTTTAGCTCAGGAATAGCGGGAACACAAAGCCTCTTCCCGAATTTCAAAATGCCACCTTCATATGCGAAGTCAGTCAACTTCCCATCATTTATAGCTTTAATTTTCTTTTGAAACTCCTCATCATCAGTCTGAGAATTTTTTATCCTCTCCAGTAAAGAAGGTTGGGCAACCATTTGAAAAAGTAGCGATGTGTTACCTTCCTTGATAATTACCATATCCATCTTTACTAGATCCATGAACAAAGGATCCCTTTCAACTTTCATCTTGTTCAGAACTCCATGATCCTTTCTGCTCAAAGCATATGCTACCTTATTTTCCTTCCTCGGGTGGTAGTGTATTGTGCAATCATAGTCTTTGAGTAGCTCAATCCATCTACTTTGTCTCATGTTGAGTTCTTTTTTTGAGAATATATATTTCAAACTCTTATGATCTGTATATATCTCACATTTTTTGCCATAGAGGTAATGTCTCCAAATCATCAAAGCAAAGATTACCGCTGCTAACTCAAGATCATGATTTGGATAGTTTTGTTCATGAATTTTTAGCTGTCTAGATGCATAGGCAATCACTTGATCATTCTGCATAAGGACACAACCAAGTCCTTTCTTTGATGCGTTTCTATAGATAACAAAACCATCATTCCTCGATGGTAGGGTTAGGATCGAAGCATTCACTAACCTCCTATTCAATTCTTCAAAACATTCTTCGAATTCCTTTGTCCATACGAACTTAACCCCTTTTTGTGTGAGCTTGGTCATTGGGTTAGCTAAACGAGCAAAGTTCTGAACGAAACGTCAATAATAACATGCTAAATCAATAAAACCACATACCTCAGTTACATTCGTTGGAGTAGGCCATTCTTGCACAACCTTTGTCTTCGCAGGATCTATATATATTCCATCCTTAGAAATAATGTGGCCTAGAAAGGCAACTTATTGGAGCCAAAAATCACACTTTCTAAACTTCCCATATAATTTATTTTTTCTCAGAGTCATCAGAATAGTGCGCAAGTGATTTTCATGTTCTTCATAGCTTTTAGAGTACACCAGGATATCATCAGTAAACACCACCACAAAGTCATCAAAATATTCCTTGAAAACTCTATTCATCAAATCTATGAAAACATATGGTGTATTAGTTAGTCCAAAAGACATTACTGTAAACTCGTAATGCCCGTACCTAGTTCGGAATGCTGTTTTTAGAATGTATTCTTTCCTCACAAGTAACTGATGATATCCAGATCAAAGATCAATCTTCGAAAAATATTGGGCTCCATGAAGTTGATCGAATAAATCATCAATTCATGGTAGATGATACTTATTATTTATTGTAACAACATTGATTTCCCTGTAATCTATGCACAACCTCGTAGACCCATCTTTCTTCTTAACAAAAAGAACAGGGGCTCCCCATGGAGAAACGCTAGGGTGAATAAATCCTTTACTCTAGTTGTTTCTTTAGCTCACTAACTCCACAGTGGATATTCTATAAGGGGTCTTTGATATGGGCCTTGAACCATGAATTAAATCAATGGAAAACTCAATTTCCCGCTCTCGAGGATGTCCAGGTAAATCCTCTAGAAAGACATCAATATATTCTTTCACAACAGGTACATCTTCTATCTGTACATTCTTCTCCTCACCTATATTTATTTCATTCCCTTCCTCCCCAATAATTGAATTCAGTAGAGCTACTGGGGGTGGATCTAGATGAGAATCACATGGTGAGGTTTCTGCTCTAAAAATAAGGGATTCTACCCCATTCTTGAAAATTGTAACTTCCTTCTTCTTGCAATAGATCTTCGCATCATAATTTGAGATCCAATCCATACCGAGAATTATATCATAGTCAACCATTGGTATGATGATAAGGTTAGCAACTAAAGCACGTTTATGTGTTACGAGGGGGACTAATCGATACGCCTTTGTTGCAATGATACATCCACTATGAGTTTTGACTGATAACTCCTTTATTAAATCAAATTGGACATATCTAATTTTCTTGGAAAATTGGGAAGATATAAATGAATGCGAGGATCCAGAATCAAATAAAGTATTGGCTAAGTTGGATGAAACAATCAATGTACCTGCCACCACTTCGTTTGGAACTTAAACCTCCGCAGTTGTAACCGCATAAGCTTGGCCTTGCTCCCTTGGCCTTCTTTAGGGAACATTTCCCCGACTCTTAGGACATTCATGTGCATAATGTCCCATCTCCCTGCAATTGTAGCACATAACATTGGTAGCTTCTTTCTTCCCCTTACAATCCCAAGATAAGTGGCCTTTTTCTCCGCACTTGTAACAGACTTCCATTCCCTTCAAGCATGTGCCATGGTGTTTCTTCCCACAATTACTACATAATGGAAATTCAACTCTTCCCTTCTTCCCCATTTCCTTATTTCTTTTCCCAGAGTTTTCAGATGCCCTCTTCTTCTCTTGCTTTCCTTTAAAGTCATAAGACTTAGAGAATTCATTTTCTGTCTTGATAGCACTTGAGACTATATCTTCATATGATTCAAATCTTTGGGTGACAAGAGCCCTTCAGAGGAATGGTTTTAAACCATCAAAGAATCGATCAATTTTGCTCCTTGGATTACGTATGTAGTCTGCAGCATGCCTTGCTAGCCTTGTAAAGTTGGATTCATACTTGACAACATTTTCATCCTCCTTCTGCCTTAGATTCAAGAATTACCACTCCATATCTGCTCGCTGTTCACGAGGGAAATACTTTTCTAAGAAGATTTTCGTAAAATCCCTCCATTCCATCTCTTCTATTTCTTCCTCCTCCTTTGTATTTTGGACTAAGGACCACCACTGATCTGCATCACCCGTTAGACGATAAACAGCCATAACAACCTTCTCTCTTTCATTACATCCCAAGGTGAGAAATATCTTCTCAAGGGAACATATCCACTGCACTGCTACAAAAGGGTTTGTAGTCCCGTTGAATGATGAAGGTTTTTGTCGCATAAAGTGATATAACATAGCTCCTCCATGTGGTGGATCTGGATGCTCCATACGAGTAAGGTTATTATTCATAACCTGAGTAAGTTGTCTCAGTATAGTTATGAGTTGCTCAGCACCAGAGCCAACATCATTATCTTGCATCAGAGGGAAATCCCTACAGGGAAAACGTGTGTTCATGCGGTTTCCATTCCTTCCACTTGGCGCCATCTCTAGATAATGGAATGCACTAGATTAGGCTATGAATCATAATGTATAATCTTAACTTAACAAAATACTTAGAAAAAATTGAGATCCTACACATGGCTAATCCCATATTCAAAAATGGTTTCTTTGAGGAAAATTTTACATTTCAATCCTTCATAATGGCTTGCAAAGAAAACGTGAATTATCCTAAGCATATCCCCTGGGAGTGTCGTAACCAAGAGTGCAGCAAGGCCCGTTGTCGTGCACCAGTTCCCGTTCGAGTTTAGCTCAAAGCGGTGTTTTCAGGTTTTACCCCTAGATACATCTATGCCAGATCCGCCTCTACCTGCTCGTATCCAGACAAGGATGCATTGTTTGAAAGATCCACATAATCTATTCCTTACCAAAATACCAGGACGTTATTGTATGTATATCCTCAAAGACTAACTTAGGGACTCTTCCCTAATTCTACATTTTCTAAATCTAGTTTCCAAGTATTCTACTAAACTTCTTCTGATACCAACTGTAAGGACCCAACCCCAGTTACCCAGAGCCGGTGCCTTATTGGTTACATTGACATACAAACAAGGAATAAGCATCTCAAAGGACCGAGTAGTTTAGTTTTATTAGAAACAAGATACATACATAAGTTCATCATTACAACTTGAAATGAAAAACAACATAGAAACTCCTTAGACAACTTCCATAACTCCTAGGTTATTTTAGCATGTCATTTATAATGGAATTCTTCTTGCCCTGTGCAAATGAAACATAATAAAGGGGTGATCTCAAATGCTCAATAAGGGTAAGCAATACAGTGAAAGATAACAAAAACATTAGACATGGTGAATAATTGAAAACACATGCCTTTAGAAATAAACTTGAACATAATATGGTAGAAATATGAGCTGAGTAAATGTTGCTATAACATAACATAATCATGGGTATTCTACTAGTCGATTAACCACATGAACCATTAATACTACATTCATAATGAGGGAATGCATAATGCAGGACAATATAACCATACCGTCAAGGCCTCGTGCCAAGACCATAAATAATCGTTTTGTCAAGGTCTTGTGCCAAGACCGTAGTTTGTCTCATGAGACCTACTGATGCACCAAGGGGCTATAACGGGCCCCACCCGACACTTACTATGTCCAATTCATTCCTCATATGAACAAGGATAAACATAAACAATATACACATTAATATATTAAATGTAAATAGATTTCCCTGAACATTAAGCCAAACACTAACCATTTGAAGTAAACTGATGAATGGTTTAAAGATAGCTCATAAATAGCCAAAATAATCATAAACCATTAAATTGAATATGGTGGATGATAATATGGAATAATAATCCCAATAATACATAAGAATCAACAAGTGTGTTGAAATAGATGAAGATACTCTTATATAATCTTCGCACAATTCTTGAAATAGATACTCTTTTACTTTGAAAAGAAGAGTTTATTTTTGAAAAATCTTTGTATAAAACCAGAAGTGAAGTAAGATATTATTTTCATAACAAAATGAGTGATTTTATAGATATAATGTTTTCCAAAAAAGAGATTAGAGATTTCCCTTGAAAATAGGTAAGAAATTGAGATATTCCCTTGAATCGGTCTTGTATTTCAGAAACGATTTGAAATATCCTTTTAAAGAATGTAACTAGCCATAAAATAAAGAAGGATTATGGTTTGTGTACATACATAGAACACTCAAATAGAATTTATGATGAGTATATAATAATACATTAGAATTTCATTGAGGTAATAACCCGAATGGAAATGTAAGTTCGGGTGAAAAAACCCTTACCTTAAATTCGAATGTGTCCCCCTCTTAAACTTAAGGTCCTGGAATATGAAATTATACATATCAATAACTTATTACAGAACCTAATAGACATGTATTTAGTTTATCATAATTATGTTTAGTTCATTTATGTTATTATTTATAAGTTATTATATTGAATTCTGTCGTTCCAGAGTGTTTGTTTTCTTGATTTTCATAATTGGTTCACTTGTTTTTAAGTAATGAAGTTCATGTGGAATGGTTATAAATCTCCAAGATTGAAATTATATATTATTTATGAATATAAAGAATTCATAATGGTCATTTCTATCATTTGGTTACATAGAATGAAGATGAATCATTAGATGAAAACCACTTCGATTATTTGGCGGTATTTGGATTATTATGAACTAGTTTTGTCATATAACTTAATTATATGTACATATTCTGATCCCTGAATATTAATTATGTTATAATACATATATTATAGTTCAGTTCAACCATAAATATGGGTTCATGACCAGTAATGAAGAAGAAATTGAAGAATGAAACTTCGTCGTCCACAAAGGCTATAAATTGGAACCTCATGGACGTTGATTTTGTTTATAAAAATAAAAGGGCGGGAGTAAGAATATTTATGATGGTTCTTCCATTCACATGATATAATTCCAGTATATAGATGATACTGGAGTTATCATGATCATTTGGACAGAGGAGGTGAGGAGAGGATAACAAAAGAAGATAAACTCAAATGAAACTCAAAGAAAAAGAAAGGTGCTTTACCTCTTGAAATAGCTTCCTCGAGAACCTCCTTAAGGGAAGAGATTTAGGTTTTTTGGAAAGACTAAGAACTTCGTGGTCATGGGGAGTGACTAGGTAAGGGTATTTGGGCAGAACTTTGACGAGCTTCAAGGCTTAGAAGAGTGAAGAGAAGAGGGAGTGGTGAGAGGTTTTTATAGTGGAGGAGAGGAGTAAATTTTGAATATTTAATTCATTATTTTATTATTTCCTTCAAGACAACCAATAGTATTGTTTCATGTGACCCCTAATAGTAATAAGTGCGTGTGAGTTCGAACCAAGTGGTCTTGCATCACTTGTGATGTCATGAATAGTATATTTAACTGATAATTTGTATATACGGTATTTTATCGTATTTCACTATTCATAAAAATTTCTAGAATTTCAGAAAAATCCCAAAAAATTACCCCTCCCATTTTTTGTTGTGTAGAATTCAAAAATGAAATCCATTTTTCAAAATTAAATTTCTAAATATTATTAATTTAATTTTTAAATAAATTCATAGTTAATTAGAAAAATAACAATTTTAAGGTGCAATTAGTTTTATTTCACATTGAAAAATTAATTAAGATCTCATTATCTTATTTCCTTAAGAAAATAAAATAATAATATTATTTACTATTAATAAGGGTCATATTGCTATTCATATTACTATTCATAAGGGTATGTTACTATTCACCAAAAAATCAAGTTTGTTCTATCAGACTCTAAACGACTTACTGGTCACAAATTTAGATGACCGTTATTCGAAATTCCATACACAGTAGAGGCAAAGTTGCGTTTAATGGCTAGATTATAAAATTCATTCAATATTTGAGGTATGTAGCCCTTGTTTATGCATTTTTATGTGTTTAAAGCGCACGAGATGAGTGAGGAAAATGTTGGGTGAGTTTGGAATGGTTTGGAATAAGTTTGGAGGCTTTTCTTAGGGAGCACGTTTTGAGCACGGTTAGTGGTAACCGTGCGGGTTCTCCAGAAAACCGTGCAGGGGGAGGCAGTAGGTTTCGCACGACCTGCGCACGGTTTTCCAAACTGTGTGAGGCAACCATGCAGATCCCTCCTCTCGAGACAGTAGCATGCGCACGGTTAGCGCACGGTTTGTCAAACCGTGCGGGTTAACCGTGCGACCACTTAAAAGTAGGGTTTTTAAATCTGGGCTCCCTCGGGCTTGCCTCATTCCTCTCCAAATCCTCTCCCACTCGATCCTCACTCAGGATTTTCGGTTCTCAAGGGTTGGAGGGGCTCTCCCACATGTTTTGGAAGCAAATCGAAGGGGTTTCGTGGTGGTTTGAAGGCGGTTCTTCTCGGGTAAGTCTTCTCTCGTGGTTGTTTGTGGTTTCCTCTAGATCTACATCTTCCTCTCTCTCGGTTTTCTAGATCTACATCCGTTGTGTGTAGATCTAAAGTTGTGGTTGCCTTGGATGTTGATTTTAAGGCTTTTGGATGTTAGGGAAGGAGATCTATAGAGGTTTCGGTGGTGCGTTCGCCAGTTTTGAGGAGTAGTTACTTGTGGGTCGATTTCGCCGGAACCCTAAAGGTAGGGGGCTTCTCTCTCGATTCCACTTGGTTAGAACCATGGGTTTTGGTTACAATTAATTTGTGTTTCTTAAAATTAATTATGTTTTGATATGCGAAATTGGTTGGAAATCCCTTGGGTGATGTTTTGGGGATTTTTGGGAAAAAGTGGTGTTGTGGTGAAATGATATTATTGTGGATTTTAAAATGGGGATTTTAAAATGGGTTGCTGAGATTAATGTGTGGAAATGGTTTATGAAAATGGTTTTCAATAAAGAGGTTGTTTTATTGATTTGGGGTTTTGGCATGGAAAATGGTTTAAGGGTGGTTTCAATAAATGGGTGATTTATTAAAGTGGTTTGGCATGTTATGGAAATGGTTGATTGCATGTTGTGTGTGGCTTGCATAGATGGGATTTGTTGTGAAAATGTGAAATGGTTGATTTGGCTTCCTTGCTTATTTGCATGTTGGTTGTGTGGAAGTGGGAGGGAAGTCTCACTATAAAAGGCGAACGTGATGGGCGGGAAGTCCCACCGTTTTGGTTTTTGGGTAGTGGTCGGGAAGTACCGCTAGCTGAAAATGGGGTGAACGGGATGGACAGGAAGTCCCACTATTATGGTTATTTTTTTTGTGAATTGCTTTGCAAGATGGAAATGGTTGTGAAAATATGAAATGGTGAAATGGATTATAGCATGATTGTTTGGCTTTCCCTTGGTTGCTTGGTTTGGGTGAGATGGCTTGGTACGGGTGTGTTTGGCTTATGACATGTTTTTCTTATAAATGATTGGTAGCTTGTTTTTGCTTTATATAAAATGTTTTATATAAATGTGCTGACAGTTTTATCCTTGTAGTGTGTGTAGGGAAGTCATTTGGGTAAAACCTACTGAGTATTAGTACTCACCCCCTGCTTTGGCACTTTGGTGCTTTTGCAGATGTTGTATTCCAGGACACAGGTAAAGGTAAAAGATCTCATTGCTAGTGGTTCATGGTGATGCTTAGGATATGTGGTGGTGATTGGAGCATGGAGCTTGGTGTGGAGCAATGGAGTGTGCCTGGTCTTATTTTGTGTCTGTTGTTTAGTCTTCCACATAGTACTCTGATATCATGTTGGTTGTATTGGTTTGTGGGTTGTATTATGGAATAGTGTAGTTCTCTTTTGGTAATGTAAGAGTTGGTTGTTTTGTTGACATGCATCATGTAGTTGTTGAAAGTGGGTCATTGGGTTGGTTGATTTTTTCTCAAGGGCAAATTGTTCCCCAATCATTTCTTGAAGACCTCGACATTTATTTCCAGCCTTTGGCACCTTGAGAACATTGCTTAAGGCCAAGTAATCCCTCACCGCCTCCTCAAGCCAATGAGGTAGGGGCGGGGTGTTACAAGTGGTATCAGCTTGTTCGGTCCTTTGGAGTTGATTATTGGATTTGGAGTTGACATTCGTTGTGGTATATTCTTTGAGTCGGGATGGTAGCAAGGTGTAGGAATGTCGGAACTTGGAATGTATAGCATAAAAGGACGTAGCTAACCCTTTTATGCTGAACTTCAAGTTACTAGGGAGTTGGGTACATAAGTGTTTTGGAGACACTTATAGGCATTGACAATCTCATTGTCGTGGGTGTAGCCAATGAGATGTGCATGGCATATATGGTAGAGATGACTTCCCTCTAGGATTCATATTTCATTGGGCATAATGATTTATGGGCTAAATTGAGAAATGGTTTTTCAAATGTGTGAAATTGTAATGTGAATAAATTTTGTATTTTGAAAAAGGTATGATTTTCAAAAATCATGAAAAATGGAAAAGGTGGAAAGGTGGAAAGCCTCGTTGTGATTATGTTGTGTAATGCAATGTGAAATGGGAATTCTTGATGTCTACGGAAGTGAGACTCATGGTTGTTTGTTTTTCTGTTTATAGAAATGACACCGGGTAGGCATCGTAGAGACCAACCGAAAGTGGATGATGAGAATGTGGTTTCACCTGAGCCCCAGGTGAACCAGTAGTTAGTGTAAAGTATAGTGAAAGCTTTCCAAGCTATGAAAAGTGGAAATAAAGCGGATGAAACAAGGCATGTGGATCATGTGGTTCAGTTTCAGAAGCAAAATCCACCCATCTTAAGGGGCGATTCGGACCCGGAAAGGGAAGAGGTGTGGCTGTCCAGAATGAACAGAGTTTTTGAATTCTTGGGGATGCTGGTAGAGTTGAAAGTAAAGCTAGAAATGTATGAGCTAGAGGATCTTGCTCTTCAGTGGTGGGATTTGGTAGTCCAAGCAGGGAAGGACCAGGGTATGACGTGGGATGGCTTTGAGGAATTGTTTAATAAACAATTCTACCCACATACGTTAAAAATTCAGCGCACAACTGATTTCTTCAGTCTGAAGAAAGTGCATATGTCTGTGATAGAATATACAACAAAGTTTATGAGCTTAGTACGGTTTGCACCCGAGGTGGTAGGTAGCATGTCGTTGAAGGAAAGGATCTTCAAGGCGGGGTTAAGCCAAGAGATCTGTTCAAAGATAACAGTGCTGTGTATTGGTGATTACACAAAGATGGTGAATCGAGCATCGGTGGCTGAGTAGGATCTGTTGGGAGCTCTGGGTGGAGGAAGCATGGTGGTACCCATGGGGAATAGTGGGAACTCTAATTCTGGGTTCAAGTGGAGGAGGGACACTTATTCCCAGGGTGGGAGTATGGCACATAATCCGACTGTAGGATAAGTGAATCTTCCTCTGAATCCCCAGACCAAACCAGGATGTTTTCAGTGTGGTTCGACAAGCCACATCAAGTAGGACTTTACGACACAACCTCGAGCATGTCATAATTACAAGCAGATGGGGCATCTTCAGCGATATTGTAGGAATGCTCCAAGGTCGGGTGCGCATGACACTCCTCAGGGATCACTAATGTCGTATGCTTCGACGGGACGAGGACAACAGTATACCCCTCGTCAGCAGAGCAAAGTCAGTTATGGTGATTTTCGGAACACCACAACTCCCCAGTAGGGCAATAAAGAGCAGAGTGTGGCAACCAAGGTGTTGTTCGGAGCCGAGCAGGTTGTGGTGGATGATCAGTCGGGACCATCCATGGTGTGAGGTACTATTCTTTTAATTTCTACCTTGATGCAAGTGTTGTTTGATACGGGATGCCTCACTCTTTTATTACTACACGTGTGGTTGAGTTGCTGGGTTTAAGGGTAGAAATGATGCCTTCGGTTTTGAAACTTCAAACTCCTCTGGGTCGAAGAGAGTGTCGAGCCTTCTTGTGTAGAGCATGTTGTGTCATTGTGGGCGAGGATGAGCTAATGTGGAATTTCTCAGTGCTTGAGATAGATGGGAATGATGTAATCCTGGGAATGGATTGACTAGTGGTGTTTAAGGCCCACATCGACTGTAATGCACAGACAGTGACTTTTACAACACACGATGGTGTTAGACATATCTTTAGAGGAGAGAGTCATGAAAGGTAGGGTGCAACGGGTTTGTTGGCACCAGCAGTGGGCACGTTATTGTATCAGTTGGCGGTGTTGTCATTGGAATCGATAGAGGGTGTTGAACAAAGTGTTCTTCCGACAGTGGTGGATCAGTTCATGGATGTTTTTCCTGAAAAAATTCTTTGGGTTACCTCTCGTAAGAGAAGTGGAGTTTATGATTGCTCTCCTTTCGGGGATCAGTCCTATCTCACTTTCGTCTTATTGGATGACACCAGCTAAATTGTGGTAATTGAAAGTCCAGTTGGAAGAGTTAGAAAACAAAGGGTTTATCCAGCCTAGCACGTCACTGTGGGCAGCGCCGATGTTGTTTGTGAAAAAGGCGGATAGAACTTTGAGGCTCTGTGTTGATTATCATCAATTTAACCAAGTTATGATAAAGAATAGATATCCACTTCCATGAATTGATGATTTGTTCAAGCAGTTGAGGGGAGCCCAGTGGTTCTCCAAAATCGATCTGAGGTCGGGATATCATCAATTGCGGGTGAGGAAGGATGATATTCCTAAAACAGCTTTCAAAAGTAGATATGGTCATTATGAATATGTGGTTATGCCCTTTGGTCTAACGAATGCGTCAACGGTATTCATGGCATTGATGAATATTATATTTTAGAGATATCTGAATTCATTTGTGGTGGTGTTTGTAGACGATATTCTGGTTTATTCAAAGATAAGGGTGGAGCATGAGCAGCACTTGGCGACAGTGTTGGGGATCTTGAGGGATCAACGGTTGTATGCTAAATTGTTAAAGTGTGACTTTTGGATATAGGAAGTCCATTTTCTTGGCCATGTGATTTCTGAAAAGGGCGTTTCAGTGGATCCGAAAAAGATAGAGTCTGTTATCTCGTGGCAACTGCCAAAGAATATGTTTGAGGTATGGAGTTTCCTCAGTCCAGCTGGGTATTATCGGCGTTTTGTTCGTGATTTTTCACGTTTGGCTGCACCGATGACATCTTTGACAAGAAAGAATGTTCCATTCCAGTGGAATGAATAGTTTCAGGAGTGTTTCGAAAAGCTAAAGGGTCGCCTTACATCAGCACCAATCTTGGTTTTTCCAGAACAAGGAGAAGGGTACGTGGTGTATTGCGATGCATCGAGATCAGGGTTGGGGTGCGTTCTCATGAAAGGGAATCATGTGGTTGTGTATGGCTCACGGTAGTTGAGGGTGCTTGAGAATAACTACCCAATTCATGATTTGGAATTGGTAGCAGTGGTCCATGCTTTGAAAGTGTGGCGTCATTATCTCTTCGGTGAGAAATTCACGGTATATATAGATCATAAGAGCTTGAAGCACATTTTCTCACAAAGGGATTTGAACTTGAGGCAAAGGAGATGGATGGAATATCTTCAGATGTTTGATTTTGACTTGATGTATACATTGGGTAAGGGAAATTCAGTGGCGAATGCATTAAGTAGAAAATCATATGCTCAGGTGGTGAAACAAGCATCAGACCAGTGGTAGTTGATGTCGGTTATAGCTGACATGCGGTTGGAATGTGAGGACCAGGGTGATAAAGCGGTCTTCTTTCCAGTCTTGTTGATTCTTGACATGGTTGCACTGGTTAAAGAGGCCCCAATATCTGATTCTGAGTGTGTGACCATGAGGTCGAAACTCAATGGTGGGGAGACCATTGAGGGTTGGCAACTAAATGGAGATTCGGTTTTGTGTTTTCGGAATCAGATGGTTGTACCAGTTGCTCGTCAAGAGGATCTTCTCAGGGAGTATCATCATTCCAGGTGGGATGTTCATCCTAGAATTCAGAAAATGTATAAAGTGTTGAAAACACAGTTCTGGTGGGTTGGTATGAAAAGAGTAGTGGCTGAGTTTGTTTTGAGATTCTTGAATTGCCAGCAGGCCAAGAAAGAGCATCAGAGGCCAGTGAGAATGTTGCAGTCTTTACCAATCCCTGTTTGGAAGTGGGAGCAAATAGCGATGGATTTTTTTACAGGTCTCCCAAGAACGGTCAGAAAGCATGATAGCATTTGGGTGATAGTGGATCAGCTAACGAAGTCGGCCCATTTCATTCAAATTCGTGAATCTCATACGTGGAGGATCTATCCAAAATCTATATCCGGGTGGTAGTAAAGAGGCATGGTGTTCCGGTTTCGATTGTATCAGATAGAGATAGGAGTTTTACATCTCATTTTTGGAAATCTTTGCAGTAAGCCGTTGGGACACAATTGACTATGAGCACGGCGTATCACCCTTAGACGAATGGTCAATCTGAGAGGATGATACAAACTTTGGAAGATATGTTGCAGGCTTGTGTCATGGATTTTGGTGGCTCGTGGGAGGAGCACTTGTTGTTGGTTGAGTTCTCGTACAATAACAATTATCAGGCATCCATACATGGCTCCGTTTGAAGCGTTGTATGGGCAGCCGTGTCATTCTCCACTATGCTGGGTGGAAACCGGTGAGTCCTCGATGGTTGGACCGAGCCTTATCCAGGAGACTACAGAGAAGATCAAGTTAATCAGGAAGAGAACAGAGATGGCTCAGAGTCATCAGAAATCGTATGCGGGTCATCATCGGCGGCCATTTTCATTTGAGGTGAGTGATCATGTTTTCCTGAGGATCTCTCCTAGGTTGGGACATTGTCGGTTTGGGAAGCAGATAAATTTATCTCCGAGGTATATTGGACCTTTTGAGATTCTTGAGCGGGTTGGTGAGGTGGCTTATCGTTCGGCTTTTCCACCTAGGTTTAGTGCGGTACACAATGTGTTTCTTGTGTCACAGTTGAAAAAGTACCAGCCAGATCCGGTCCAAGTTATTCAATGGGATCATGTTGAGCTAGAGCCGGATGCTTCGTTGGTGCACGTGCCAGTACGGGTTGTGGGTAGGTAAGTGAAATTCTTGCGGGGTAAAAACATCGTTCTGGTTTGGGTTTTATGGCAGCATGGCTAGATCCAAGAGGAGACTTGGGAGTGAGAGAAAGAGATGGTCGAGCAATGGGCCGAGCTCTTTCGGCAAAAGGATGGGTTCACTACTTTTTGAGGACGGAAAGACCAATGGTGGGGAGAATGTAGTACCCCCGGTTTGAGGTTTGTAGATCTTGTTTATGTCTTTTTATGTGTTTAAAGTGCATGGGATGAGTGGGGAAGAGGTTGGGTGAGTTTTTAATGGTTTGGAATAAGTTTGGAGGCTTTTCTTAGGGAGCACGGTTTGAGCACGATTAGTGGAAACCGTGCGGGTTCTCCAGGAAACTGTGCAGGGGGAGGCAGTAGGCTTCGCACATCCTGCGTACGGTTTTCCAAACCATGCGAGGCAACCATGCAGACCCCTCCTCTCGAGACAGTAGCATGCACACAGTTAGCGCACGGTTTGTCAAACCGTGGGGGTTAACCGTGCGACCAATTAAAAGTAGGGTTTTTAAATCCAGGCTCCCTCAGGCTTGCCTCATTCCTCTCCAAATCCTCTCCCACTCGAGCCTCACTCGGGATTTTTAGTTCTCAAGGGTTGGAGGGGCTCTCCCACTCGTTTTGGAAGAAAATCGAAGGGGTTTCGTGGTGGTTTGAAGGTGGTTCTTCTCGGGTAAGTCTTCTCTCGTTGTTGTTTGTGGTTTCCTCTAGATCTACATCTTCCCCTCTCTCGGTTTTCTAGATCTACACTTTTTGTGTGTAGATATATGGGTTTGGTTGCCTTGGATGTTGATTTTAAGGCTTGTGGATGTTAAGGAAGGAGATCTATAGAGGTTTCAGTGGTGCGTTCACCAGTTTTGAGGAGTAGTTTCTTGTAGGTTGATTTCATTGGAACCTTAAAGGTAGGAGACTTCTCTCTCTACTCCATTTGGTTAGAACCAAGGGTTTTAGTTACAATTAATTTTTTTTGTTTAAAATTAATTGTGTTTTGATATGCGAAATTGGTTGGAAATCACATGGGTGATGTTTTGGGGATTTTTGGGAAAAAGTGGTGTTGTGGTGAAATGATATTATTGTGGATTTTAAAATGGGTATTTTAAAATGGGTTGCTGAGATTAATGTGTGGAAATGGTTTTCAATAAAGGGGTTGTTTTATTGAATCGGGGTTTTGGCATGGAAAATGGTTTAAGGGTGGTTTCAGTAAATGGGTGATTTATTGAAGTGGTTTGGCATGTTATGGAAATGGTTGATTACATGTTGTGCGTGGCTTTGCATAGATGGGATTTGTTGTGAAATTGTGAAATGGTTGATTTGGCTTCCTTGCTTATTTGTATGTTGTTTGTGTGGAAGTGGGTGGGAAGTCTCACTATAAAAGGTGAACGGGATGGGTGGGAAGTCGCATCGTTTTGGTTTTTGGGTAGTGGTCGGGAAGTACCGCTAGCTGAAAATGGGGTGAACGGGATGGGCAGGAAGTCCCACCGTTATAGTTGTTTTATTGTGCATTTCATTGCAAGATGGAAATGGTTGTGAAAATATGAAATGGTGAAATGGCTTATAGCATGATTTTTTGGATTTCCCTTGGTTGCTTGGTTTGGGTGAGATGACTTGGTAAGGGTGTGTTTGGCTTATGACATGTTTTGCTTATAAACGATTGGTAGCTTGGTTTTGCTTTATATAAAATGTTTTATATAAATGTTCTAATGGTTTTATCCTAGTGGCGTGTGTAGGGAAGTCATTTGGGGAAAACCTACTGAGTATTAGTACTCACCCCCTGCTTTGGCACTTTGGTGCTTTTGCAGATGTCGTATTCTGGGACACAGGTAAAGGTTAAACATCTCATTACTAGTGGTTCATGGTGATGCTTGAGATATGTGGTGGTGCTTGGAGCATGGAGCTTGGTGTGGAGCCGTGGAGTGTGTCTTGGCTTATTTTGGGTATGTTGTTTAGTCTTCTGCATAGTACTATGATATTGTGTTGGTTGGATTGGTTTGTGGGTTGTATTATGGAATAGTGTAATTCCCTTTTGGTAATGTAAGAGTTGGTTGTTTTGTTGACATGCATCATGTAGTTATTTATAGTGGATCATTGGGTTGGTTGGTTTTGTCTCAAGGGAAAATCATTCCCCAATTGTTTCTTGAAGCCCTCGACATTTATTGCCAGCCTTTGACACCTTAAGAAGGTCGCTTAAGGCCAAGTAATCCCTCACCGCCTCCTCAAGCCAATGAGGTAGGGGCGGGGTGTTACATCTTCCATAATCTCTTTCAAAACATGTTTCTCAAATAGAAATTTAACATCTAACCATATGCCAACTAGATTGACTATTAGATGTCATATAAGTTATGATATGATGGGAGTCTATTATGTTACAACCTCCTATGTTTGATGAGAACTATTTGTTAAAGATGGATTTAGCTACAAATTCACATCAAGGAATACACTAAGTTCACATCAATTAATTATTCTATAATTATTGAGGATATCAATATTCCTAAGATAGAAAGGTTTTATTCAATGCTGAATATATTTTTATAAAAGGCAAACACATCCTTCTTGAGACAATGTGAGTAGGCTATACATCAATGAAGCGAAGACTTCGAATGCACATGAGTTGGCATTGGAACAATAAAATCCACAAGATTTAGTGGGAGAAGTTATTCTAGAGACACATATTATGTAGAAAAGTTAAAATCAAAGAGGGGGTTTTATATTCACCAAGACAAGTGATATATTATTTGATGATAATAATGAGTCCTATAAGGAACCAGTAAATAGAAACCTGCTATGATTTTCAACTTGATATGAATTCAATGATAGATTCCATATACCAAAATTTAGTTCCATATTTTGGAAGCTTCTATAGTTGATGTAAAGTCATTGGTGCATATTCAAGAAGAAACTAGACATGGATGGTGCATGCTAGTACCAATAAAGATTCACCAGTTATTGAAGGTTCAACTAATGTCAATACATAGTCTATGATGAATCCTTACACCAGTCATCATGCTAAAATCCATTAGAATTATAATTTTTATAGAAAAATTCCATGATCATTACATTTGGCAATTGGATGTCAAAAACACCTTGGAAGATGTCTTTATGACACAACCAAAGGGGTTGGTGATTCCAAATAAATCCAATAAGGTATGTGAGATAGAGAAATCCATTTATGTATTGAATGCAACATCATTATCATAGAATATTCATTTAATAAAGCCATAAGAGTTATTTTATTAAGAATAAAAATGTGATAGGTTTCTGTATGTGATTAGTGGGCACACTATAGTTTTCCAAGGAAAATATGATTATCACACATGGAACATGAATATTGTTGGTACCAAGTGGTCCAGATGGTGTTTTTAGAAGTTGAAAAGAAGGTTATGCCGATAGTATTGTATTTTGTTGGTCAAGGAAATAAAATCACCTCACTTTGTAAAATTGGTGATCAGACTCAAAAATCGTATTTAGGAAATCAGACTCACAATGCTTAAAAAGTATATCATATTGAGAAGATGGTTTTTGAAAGAAAAGGTTCATCAGAATCACCTTAGGTTCAGAATGGAAGGAAAATCGTAATGAGGTGCTGCTTCAGAGTCTACATGGCTCCAAAAAGGATCTGACAATTCTTTGCTGATTTTTATTTCACAAATATCATAAATTGTTTGGAGAAATTGTGATACAAGCCTTATGAAGGTAGGGGGAAGGTGTTTCTAATCATATTTGGGTTTGATTAGAAATAAATATGTTTCTGGAAGACAAGGAAGTTACAATAATTTCCTTGGTAAGTCAGATTATGCTAAAGTTGATCTTTAATATAATCAAAGTCATGAAGGAAGACATGTTTACAAACAAAAGTTTGTAGAAGAAGTAAGTTGCATAAGTAAAATATTTCTGGTCTCAAATCATTAGATTCAGATTTTTTTGAAGGTTGGGAGTGCTTGATCATAATGATAGAAACCGAAGGTGCTGTTTTTCAGTAAGACCAAAAGCCAAAATATTTAAGTCTTCAGAGAATGAATTTGATAATTACATAATCAGAAAAGAGAAATAATTTGAGTGTTGAAATATATTTTGTATCGTATTCATAAAAGAAAAATTAGAATAAATTGAAGAAGTTTGAAATAATCTTCCATCTCCATCATAATAAAGAAATCAAAATGAGAGAATCGTAATGAGAAGACATATGCTTTCCTTCTTACATTTATTGTAGAGAAATGTAATGAAGAAACTATTGTTGAACATATACTTCCATCGTAATGAGGTAATTAGAATGGGAATATAGTCTTTCAGGTGGTGTAGAGAAACACAATGAAATATCTTAAGTTCCAATTTGTTTACAATTGGGTCAAGAAATTCAAAGTGACTTAATGACTTTATCGTAATGAAGAAATCATATTCGGCAATCGGAATAAAAATTGGAATCAAACTAAAGATTTGTTAGAAATTCTAAAGCATTGAAGAAGTTAAAGATAGATTCAAAAATCAAGGAGATTTGAATATTTGAAAAGGTGTTAAAGAATTCAAATATAGATATTAGATTTAAGGAAAGATTAAAGATTTAATAAATTTGGTGAAGTGGGAAAACATTTTTCAGAATCCCACTTAAACCATTTTGGTGTGTCTATAAAAGGAGGAGAATACTTTGTGTATTCAGTGACTTGCATTATTCATGAAAAAGGAGAGAGAAGCTCCATAATTTAAGTAAGAACAAGTTTCTAGTTTATGTTTTTTGAAGAGGTTTTCCGGATAGAAGAGAGAAAGGAGAGAGAAGATTGTAATAAGAGTTTTCATATTGGGAAATCGTACTGGGATTTCCAGACCAAAGAAGAAGTAAGTTCATATTTGTTTCAAGCAGTATTTTGTCGAAGTTACATTTTCTGTATTGAACAATCAGACTTGGGAATTAGACAGGGAAATCAGATTGAGTATCATCATTAAGTCCAATAAGTTCTTACCAACTTCTGGTTAAGAAATTGAAGAATTATTTTGAAGGATCACATTTGTGGAAGTTGATAAAGAAGCATCGTAACATGTTTGTTACACAAATTGTCTCGCATCATTTCATGATACTTGAATAACATGCACTGTAGTATTGAACATAGTGTTACATGAGTGTAAGGGCATAATCCTACTTGTTGTATTCCACACAAAAGGATTGTTTTCTAGTGGATTGTGTGGTATTGGATTATTTTTAAACCATACCAAGGACTATCTACTCTTGTTGAGTAGCGAACCTTGTAAATACTTGTCTTCCTATGGTTATGTGTTTGATTTTTTTTCAATAGAGAAAGAAATATTTAATAGTAGGTGAAAGTTGTTTCTTAATAAAGGAAACTTACAAAAATATCACTAATTCACCCCTCCCCCTCTCAGTGATACTTGAATCCTGGTTGAGTAATATCAATTGGTATCAGACCCATAGGTTCCTTTTTTTTCTTTGCTAAAGTTTTGAAGAGAAGATATGATGGAGAATCTGAATTGTGTGAACAGTAAGAGGATTATGATCTTCGATGGAAAGAACTATCGTATCTAGAGAGATAGAATGATGCCTTATCTTACGTCTCTTGGGTATGATGTTCTTGAAGCCACAATATATGGATTTCATCCTTTGATGATAAGGTTACTCTTAAACTTGTCGATAATAAGAATCTTGAGAATTATGGAAGCACTAAAAATTCTTTACTCTCATCACTTTATAAAAGTAAGTTTCTAAGAGTGAAAGGTGTTTCCACTGCCAAAGGTATCTGGGATAAGTTGAAAAACATTTATAAAGGTAATAAAAAAGTAAAGAAGGAAAAGTTTCAAATATGGAAATTAAAGTATGAAGATCTCAAGATGGGTGAATATGAATCTGTTGGTGACTTCTTTACCAGAGTAAATAACATAGTCAACACTATCAGATGTCTTGGTGAAAATTTGGAAGACTATACAGTTGTTGAAAAGACCTTAAGAATCCTTCCCAACAAGTTTGATGCCAAAGTTTCTTCATTGGAAGATAGAGATCCTGAAACTCTATCTCTAGATGATCTTCATAGTATTCTCATTACTTATGAAATGAGAAGGGAAAAAGTTATAAAGGGAAAAAAGCTTATTGAGAAACATCTTTCAAAGCTTCCAGGAAAGAAAAGTCTAAGAAGGTTCTTGAGGAAGATGATGTTACCGACTCTTACTCAAAAAACGAGGCATGTAAAAATCATGATTAATTTTTATCCTTGTTTTCTAAAAATGTAAGAATAGGTATAGGTAAATATAAAGGGAAACTTCTCTTGAAGTGTTTTGAATGTGGAGCCACTGGACACTTTGTAGTTAATTTTTTTTGAAGAAAGAAAGAAGAGGATAGTGATGATGAAAAAAGAAGGCCAAGAAGGTCGTGGAAGAAACATGGTGATAAGGATAAATCTTTTGTCCAAGTGAAAGATAAAAAGTTCTTCAAATCTAAAAGAGTAATATTTTTGTCTAAAGTTGAAGAATAAGAAGATTGTGAAGTTGAATCCAAAAAATATTTTACTGAGAAAGATGGAGAGAATAATTTTATTGCAACAGTGAATAATGAAGATTTTGGAAGCAACAGTTTTGAAGAATAAGAAACTCAACTTGAATTTCATTTGAAAGAAGAGTTGAAAGAATGTCTGAGAAAGATTAGAAGGCTTGAGAAGGAGAATAGGAAGTTGATAAATGAAAGTTCCTCAAAAAAAATATAGAATGTTTTCCCGATGATAAAGTTAAGCTGTTGAAAGAGATTTATGATTTCAAGAAATCGCTTGAGAAAGAAAAGAATCGTAATGAACATCTAGAAGTTAAGTTAAAATAAAAAGAAGAATTAGAACTTGTTAAAAAAAACTTTCTAATGTTGAACAAAAGGTTACAAGTTTCAAGAATTCTACTTATGAAGTTGGTGAAAGCTCAGGAAAGGATAAACCTGGTAAGGAACAACAAAAGTTACCTTCAAAGGTTGTTAAGAACGTTGAAATTCTTTGCTAGAAAAAGAAAGCTTAGAAATTTTTGTATATGGACAAGATTAACAAAGTGGAGAATTTAGAAGTTTCTAAAAATCGTGAGTTTGAAAAATTTTCAATTAATTCTAGTTCTGATAAGTCTAGAAAGAAATATGAACTGAAGAATAAAGATTCGTTTTAAAATAGAAAGGTTGGTGGTCAAAAAAGTTCTATTAAGAAGGTTTCTGAGAAACATACTCACAACACCAGTCAATCCGAAAATTTTAGAGGAAAATACTCTTTCTATGGATACTGCTGGAATTGTGGTGGATTCATATGTACGAAAAATATGTGTTGGTTCAACCAACAACATTACTACTATTCCATAGGTTATGGATGGCAAGGGTTTAGGGGGATCCAAACCTCTTAAAATAATAATACTGAGAAGGAAGTTCTGAAGAAACCTGAGAAGGTTGGTGTAAAAGTTGAAAATAGGTTATAATCCTTGGAAACTATTTGTGAAAGATGTGAACAACCTGGACATCTTCCTAAAGGTTATATTTTTTTGTTACCATCACAACAAAATTTTCTTAACAATTCACTGATGCCGGTGGTGAAGAATGAAATAGGAAAAGAAAAGGCTCTTGTTGTTGAAACCGCTTTGAAATCTATAAAAGGAGAAAAACCTTGGATTATTGATAGTGGTTATTATTCTCATATAACAGGAGACTTAAAGTTGTTAAAGAATGTGAAAAACTTCAAAGAAGGAATGGTGACATTTGGAAATGATGAATCTCTGAGAATCAAAGGTGTTGGATCATCCATCAGTGGGAAAGAAAAGATGAAATCCAAGAAAGATTTATATGTTGATGGGCCGAAACACAACCTACTGAGTATTTCAAAACTTTGTGATGAGGGTAACAAAATTATCTTCATAAAATTTTGATTTTTTGTGAAAAGTGAGGAAGATGAAAAGATAGTTACAAGAGGCCAACGTACAAAAGGAAACTTGTTCCAAGTTGGTGAAATACAAAACTCTTGTTACTTGGGTATAGTGGAAGAAAATAAAATGTGGCGTAAAAGGATGGGAAATATATGTCAAAGAAACATGAACAAGTTATCAACGTGAGATAGTGTCTGTGACATTCTTAATATGTCAAGAATAAAATATTGGTATTTTACTATTTTTTAGAAAGGAAAAATTACAAACCCAGTGCATAAGAAAGTTAATATTTGTTCAAAACAACCCCTAGAACTTATCCATTCCGATATATGTGGGCCAATGAGAAAATAATCAACTAGTGGAGATAAGTACTTCATTAATTTTATTGATGAAGTTACTTGCATTACTTGTGTTATGTATATGAAACATAAGTCAGATGCTATGAAAATGTTTAAAATTTTCAGGAGGAAAGGTGAGGAGGAATGTGAGTATTCAGTGAAGAAATTGAGAACTGATAATGGTGGTGAGTATAAAAATGAATAATTTGAAAGTTATCTTGGAAAACATGAAATTTGGCATGTGTTTAGTTCACCATACACTCCTCAACAAAATGGGGTTGTTAAAAGGAAGAATAGAATTCTGGTTGAAATTTTCACGACCCATCCCCCGGGGACTGTATCGTGACTACCCCAAGCCCGCCTTCTATAGAACAGGGGCTGGTGACTAGCACCAAAGGCGTAAATACCTAAATTGGGAAGGCATTGCTTCTATAACTCTAAAAAAACACATCAGAGTACACAACTGGAAGAAAAGAACTAAGTAAAACTATATACAAAAGAACTGATAGAAAGTAAAAGGGCCCAGAAATACAAGCCCAACAGGAAAGTACAAGTACAACTAAAATTCAAGTACAACTGAAGAAAAGTAAAGCCGCTACTGGGTCATCCTCCAGGGTTCCTACCTGAAGGGTAGGTACATATGGCCTCCTCAGCACTCCACGTCTGTCCATTCACTCCGTGTATTGTCATGCTGAGTGGTCCACCTCTGGGTACCATCCAGTCCTGCTACTCTCTACCTCAGTCAGTGCTGTCTGTCGTCTGTAACCAACACAACGAGGTGCGGGCATAGCCCATGTAGGGGTGAGTATAACGATACTCAGTAGGGACCTCGAGACCCTCAAGGTCTCACAAAATTCAACAAGGATAAAACACAAAGTATGAATTCAATGGATAAACATTACTTAAGTATATGCTCATACATATACCTAAGTTATCTAGTAACTCATCTCAATCATGAGGAAAATACAAAAGTCACTAACTCAGCTCAAACCAGGATTTTATTCTTGGGGGTAGTATCAAGTAACAACCCAAGTCACACTGTCGAAACCTAGGCTAATGGTGTACTCCTCTTCTATCGAGTATAGTGGGCCTACTGCGTCACACATAGGCGCTTCCCACTATCCTTGGACTGCTGAGGTACTCCTCCTGTCAAGTACCATGGATTTGCTGCGCTCACATAGAGGCGCTCTCCACTGTGGGTCTGCCTCACTCACACAGAGGCGCTCCCCCTCGTAGCCTGCTGAGGTACTCCTCCTGTCGAGTACTGTGGGTCTACTGCGTCACACAGAGGCGCTCCCCAATGTGAGTCTGCCATGTCACACAGAGGCACTTCCCACTGGACTAGTCGAAACACTCCGAGTCGAAAGGCCAACAGTCGTCAAGTCTCAGCCATCTACTAGGTCTCCGTACTCCGCTCACTTGTCTCTGGGAGGATCCAGTCCATGAGCTACTAGTTGATACTCCAACTGTCACGAATTCCCAAGTATAAGTATCTCAAAGGTCCTCCACGTCATAGGAGTCTCAACGCAACAGATGACGCGTCAATCAGACGCCTGGTCTGTGAGTTATTGGCATTTCCATCCCGGGGGCCCGGTTGGATTTTAGGTTCAAACCAATCCGACCATACGCCAACTGTGTCTAAACCTCAAGTGGGGTATGCCAAAAGAACCATCTCACTCAAAGTATTCCATTTACGTAGACGGATCGTCGATCGGACACCCGTAGCCCAAGTTATGGGTGAAAAGGTGTATTCAGGCAAACAGGTCTGGACTGGGGTCCGACCCGGTCCGCGGGTCCAACCCGACCCAAGGGGGAAGCCCAGCCAGAGGGGGCCGCCCAGCCCGAGGGCGGCCCAACAGCCCGCGTGGCCTACTGGAGGCCCGTGGGGCCCGCCCTATCTGCGTCCAGGGGGGAGGCGCACACCCCCTGGAATCCCGAACCATCAAACCATTCGGGTGGAACCAAACCGGCTCCAGGTGGTGCCGATCCAGCTCATGCGGGACCTAGCAGGGTCCCGCTTCTCCTAACTGGTCGAGCGGCCAGCTGCTCCGCACCACCAGCGGTTGGCCCGTCACCGGCCGCTCCTATTCCTCTACTGCGGCCCACCCTGGCTGCGGCTCTGCTTCTCCGCGCGGCGCGACGGCGCCGCGCCCCTCCGCCGCGGCCTGCCCTGGCCACGAATCTCCTCCTCCGCGTGGTGTGACGACGCCATGCCCTTCCGCCACGGCCCGACCCAGCCGCAACCTCCCTTTCATCCACGCGGCATGACGGTGCCATGTCCTTCCGGTAACCTGGTGGCCTTGCACCACTGGTTTCTTCGCGGCCGGCCCGTCACCTGCCTCCGTTTCTCCACCGCGGTCCACTCTTCCGGCGGCGCCGTTGCGCCGCCACCTTCGTGATGTCGTCATCATCGTCAACAAGCGAGGTAAAATGAAGGGGGAGGGTCGGGCCGTGTTCGTGTGGCCCGAGCCTTCCACGTTATGGTGATATCAATAGGCAATTCACGTTCCATAAATTGAACGACATAGAACGGGAACAAAATCAACTCAAAACCCCTACCTTGGGTTCGTTATTCATTGAAGATGTCGAGGAAAGCGAATGTTGATTCATCGTTCGCCGCGTTCGTCACACACTCCCAATTTCAAGCTCATGCGTCCGAAAGTGTCCGGGGTAGAAGACTGAGGAAGAAGCGTCACCAGCATTCATCGCATTCTTCGTTGGAGAGTTCTTCTCCTCCCCAAGCTCCACCAAAATGCCAAGGGAAAAATAATAGAAGAAGATGTCAATTATTTGTTGGCTCAACATTACAACATTTTGTGTTTAATTAAATGATACAACTCATTTAATTAATGGGGTGTAATAGGTTCAAATTCAAAATTAGGGGAGGTGGAGAGTTTCAATTAAGTGAAGAGAGTTGGAAAAAATTAAACAAAGGTACGTTTAAAGGTTTCTCCACTTAATTGGGGGGTTCCAAGGGGTTACAAGCCTGGGTGGTCCCCACCGAAAAATATCCTCCCAAGGGGGTTATGTTCGGGTAGGCCCCACCACCATAACATCTCATGGGAGGTTATGGTGTGGTGGCCCCTACCTCTAACCATCTCTTGGAGGTTTTAACCACAAAATAAATAAAAATAAGATAACACTTTATTTTTATTTAATTTTATTAAAAACCTGATATCTAACTTCCATTCTCGAATAATTATTGTTGAGGTGAAAGTCTTCTTAAGCTAATAACGAAACTACGAGTTGAACGGTGCCCTCAGATTTCATTTACAAGCACCGGTTAAAAAGTTATAAAATCTCTCTCGCACATTTACTGAACGTACCCAAAAAAAACTTCAGAAATTGATTCCAGGCACACCGGGTCTCGAAATCAAGCGCTGTAAATTTTCGAAGACTTGTATAAATCCCATGTATTTAAGAAAAAAAATTTCCATGGAATTTACGAGTCTTTACATTCTCCTGACCTCAGGGATTTACGTCCCTGTAAGCTACAACTCGAACTAAGAGAACAAATGGGGGTACTGAGCACGCATATGAGCCTCTCACTCCCATGTGCTCTCCTGAAGGTTCCCGTGCTTCCAACGTACACGCAACAGAGATATTTAACATCCATGTAGGACCCGCTCCAATCGATCCTCAATCTCCACTGGAACCTCTGTGAAAGTCTCCCCATCATCGATGTCCAACTCCCCGTGGTCGATGATGTGGGATGAGTCATGAACATATCTCCTCAGCTAAGATACATGGAAGACGTCATGCACCTGGTGAAACTGAGGTGGAAGAGCTAAGTAGTAAGCCACCTCGCCTACTCTACTGAGGACTTGGAAAGGTTTGATGAATCGTGGAGATAACTTTCCGCCTCGGCCAAATATCTGCTGACCTCGTCGAGGTGAGACCCATAGGAAGATGTGGTCGCCATCCTTGAACTCCAGAGGTCTCCGCCTCCTATCAGCATATGACTTATGCCTGCTCTGTTTAGTCTTCATCTGCTCCTGGATGATCTACACCTTCTCGGTTTTAGCTCGCACCATCTCTGGTCCCACTAGTGCTGGCTCCCCTAGGTCTGTCTATCACAGTGGTGATATGTAAGGTTGACCATACAAGGCCTCAAAAGGTTCCATACCGATGGTGAATGATAGCTGTTGTTGTAGGCAAACTCTACCAACGGTAAGTGATCCTCCCAGCTGCGACCAAAGTTGAGGACACAAGTACGGAGCATGTCCTCAAGGGTTTGAATAGTCCGCTCAGTCTGACCATCCATCTTAGGATGGAAAGCGGTGCTCAAACGAAGCTGCATCCCGAAAGCATCCTACAACCCCTTCCATAGCCGGGAAGTGAACCGTGCGTCACGGTCAGAGATAATAGAAGAAGGTACTCCATGTAAATGCACAATATCCTGCACATAGAGGTATCCCAAGCTCTATACTGAGCCCTGCTCTCTAATCGGTAGGAAGTGGGCCGACTTGGTGAGTCGATCGACGATCACCCAAATCGAGTCATGACGCCTATATGTACATGGAAGACCCGTCACGAATTCCATGGATATCCCATCCCACTTTCACTCTGGGACCTCTAAAGGATGAACCAAACTTGCTGATACCTGGTGCTCTACCTTCACTTGCTGAAAAGTGAGGCACCGTGAGACAAACTCCACTACTGCCTTCTTCATACCTAGCCACCAGTGCTGTTGTCGAAGGTCCTGGTACATCTTCGCCACTCCTGGATTTACTGCAAGAGGAGACATTTGAAACTCCCTCAACACTTCCTCCTAAAGTGCTACTGGTACCATAGTACGTCTTCTTTTGAGGATGACGTGCTCCCCACCTTCAGAAAATCCATCAGGAGCTTTTTCTATGGATATCTGAGCACGTCATGTCTCGCAGTCAGCATCCCCACGCTGCGCCTCCCTGAATCGCTGAAGAAGTGGAGGAGTGACTGTAAGAGACTGTAGAAAGGCTTCTCCATACCTATCCACAAAGGATATCTGTAAGGCAGCTAGCTGCTCTGTCGCCTCTCCTAGCAACTGTATACCAGATCTCCTGCTGAGTGAATCCGCAACAACATTCCCCTTCCTAGGAGTATAGACTATCTCGAAGTCATAGTCATGGAGGAACTCAAGACAACGTCACTGTCTCAAGTTTAGGTCCTTCTGGGAGAAGATATACCTGAGACTCTTTTGATCTGAGTAGACTGTGAAACGCTCACCCATCAGATAGTGTCGCCACATCTTCAAGGAAAATACCACTACTACTAACTCCAGGTCATGGGTAGTATAGTTCTTCTCATGATGTCTCAGCTGCCGAGAACCATATGCGATCACTGCTCGCTCCTGCATCAGGACACACCCAAGTCCGGTCCCTGATACGTCGCAGTAAACTACGTACCCTACGCCTTCCTCTGGAAGCCTCAAGATGGGGGAACTAGTCAGCCTCTGCCTCAGCTCCTGAAATCTCTGTTGGCACCTCTCCGACCACATGAAGGGTTTCCCCTTATTCGTCAAGGCTAACAGTGGTGCTGAAACTTTGGAGAAGTCTGGAATGAATCTCCAGTAGTATCCAGCTAAGCCCAGGAAACTCCGTACCTCCGTCACACTTCTGGGTGGCTCCTAAGAAAGTACCACCTCGATCTTCACTGGATCTACTACAACTCCAGCCTCCAAGATGACATGTCCCAAGAAGTGAACCTCTCAAATCCAAAACTGGCACTTCGAGAGCTTACCATAAAGCTGGTGCTCTCAGAGTGTATCTTGTACTACCTGTAAATGGTAGGCATGCTCCTCCTCAGTATTCGAGTAGATCAAAATGTCATCGATGAAGACCACGAAAAAGTGATCGAGGTAAGGCTAGAAGATCCTGTTCATGAGACACATGAACACAGCTGGAGCATTGGTTACACCGAAGGGCATAACCAAGAACTCATAGTGGCCATACCGACACCTAAAGGCTGTCTTCTGCACATCGTCGTCTGGAACTATGATCTGGTGATAGCCTGATCTAAGGTATATCTTTGAGAACCACCGTGCTCCCTTGAGATGATCAAAGAGGTTGTCAATCCTCGAGAGTGGGTACTTGTTCTTCACGGTCACCTGGTTCAGGAGACGGTAGTCAACACAGAGCCTCAAGCTCCCATCCGCCTTCTTGGTGAATAGAATCAGGGCTGCCCATGGAAAAACACTGGGTCAGATGAATCCCTTTCCCTACAAGTCCTCTAGCTATACCCGCAGCTCGTGAAGCTCTACGAGAGTCATCCGATACACTAGAGTAGATATCAGTGCCGTCCCGGGGTACAAGTCTATGTATAAGTCCACCTCTCTGTGAGGAGGTATTCCTGGAACATCGTTAGGGAAAACATCCGCATACTGGTCCACCACTACAGGATAAGTCGGACTCTCCACATCAATTGCTCCGAGGGTAAGGCAAGCCAACTGGTGAGTGATCGGAAGCACCCTCCTTTGAGTGAGTTCGTCCTGTGCTTCAAAGGTTCCCTTCTCACCAGTGAAGGTAAACCTAGTCCCATCCGTGCATACACACCTCATTTTTCACCTAATACAGTTGATCTGATCATGGAATGTAGATAACTAGTCCATACCCAAGATGATTCCGTAAGGCCTCGACGCCGCTACGAGGAGATCCCAGCTGAAGATCTTTCCTCCTAGAGTATTATCACACTGCCGGCACCAGTGCGTAATCATCGAGTCTGCTCCCATAGGAGTCTCTAGCCGTAAGGATCGAGCCAACAGATCCATCAAAATATCTGAGCTCCGAATGAGGGAAGTGACAATGAAAGAATGACTGACACCTGTGTCTATAAGAACTGCAGCTAAAGTGGAGTAGACACAGATCGTACCTCGAATCATCTCCGGAGCCCCGTGATCATAAGCCTCAGCTTCCTGAAGCTGTGCTCTCCCCTGTCCACCCATTCTCTGTGGTCGGGGTGGACCTCCTGGTGGTGGTGGTGTCAACACCTCGAAACATTGTCCACTGCCAGTTGCTCGACCAGATCCTCTGCCACGTCCTCCTGCGCCCTGCGGACCGCCTCGATAGAACCTCTGCCTTTACCTGGGAGGTCCCTCAACTGTCTATTGATCATCTGAACGACGGGTCAGATAGTCACAAGCCATGTGACCCTGCCCGCCGCATGAGTAACACTGCCTGCTCCTGGCAGGTAAGTCACTACCTCGGGTGCCCCGCACGACTGATCCTAAGTCATGTGGTTGTCCACCCATGGGTCTGGTCCTCTTAGACCTCTGAATCATCTGTCTACTGCCAGCTATAGAAGACTCCACTGCATGTCGACTAGTAGTGGGTCTCACTGCTGGTGACTGCTCACTAAGGAAACTCTCCACTAGGAGGGCTCTATCTAACACCCCCGCCTGCATCGGGATGCTGAGTGAGATCATCGAAGCCCTGATCTCTCTCTTGAGCCCCTGATCAAAGGTTCGGGCCCTAAAGAATGGGTCCCGTACCATATCTGTAGAGTATCGCGAGAGATCGGTGAACCTCACTGAGTACTGAGCCACCATCATGCTACCCTGTTGTAGATGGAGTAGCTCCTGTATCCGTACCACTCGTAGGGTCGCTAGAACAAACTCCACCTGGAACAGGCTCTCGAAGTCTGTCCAGAGTAGTGTCGCCTCGTCATGCACCTAGAGCATCAGGCTCCACTATCTTCCTGCTGATGCCTGAAGGAGGCTGGCAGTAAGGATCACCATAAAGTCTGCTGGTGTCCCTACTAGCCTGAAGACTCTCACCACAGCCTCCAGCCAATACTCAGCTACCTGTAGGTCCGTCTCTCCCTGGAACCTAGGTGGCCTCTGGTGCTAGAAATCATGCAACGCGCTCAAGCGGCGTGCATCGTCTGCTGCTGGGGTTGGTGGCATCAGTGGCCCAATAGGAAGTGGTACCGCTGGTGCCTCTGCTGGAAAGGGGTCCTGCACCAAGGCCTCGTTGCTCGGTGGGCTGTCAGAGCGTACGACTCTGGGGTCTCTATGGGGAGGCATCCTGAAAGAAACAGATGCGACACAGTCAAAAGATTATACCTGGTGAGCTGAACTGGTTGAGCTGACTTAAGAAAACTTTTAAAGACACGCACACAATCAGTGTTTTCGTGCACTAAGTCGGAAATCAGTAGTTAGGGTCCTGGTGTATGGATACGTCAGCTACTCGCAACAAAACTGGACTCCCTGAACTGAAAACCACACTTAGTACCCTTAACACTATTGCTTCACAGAAAATAATGACAAGATTCCTAAGTTTTTCCCTAGAACCGACTCCTCTGATACCAATTTGTCACGACCTGTCCCCTGGGGCCTATATCATGACTACCCCAAGCCCGCCTTCCATAGGCCAGGGGCTGGCGACTAGCACCAAAGGCGTAAATCCCTAAACTGGGAAGTCATTTCCTTTATAACTGTAAACAAACACATCAGAGTACAGAACTGGAAGCAAAGAACTAAGTAAAACTGTATACAAAAGAAGTGCTGGAAAGTAAGAGGGGCCAGAAATACAAGCCCAAAAGGAAAGTACAAGTACAACTGAAATTCAAGTACAAATGAAGAAAAGTAAAGCAGCTACTGGGTCATCCTCCGGGGTTACTACCTGAAGGGTAGGTACAAATGGCCTCCTCAGCACTCCACGTCCGTCCATTCGCTCCGTGTACCGTCACGCCGAGTGGTCCACCTCTGGGTACCGTCCAGTCCTACTACTCTCTGCCCCATTCAGCGCTGTCCGTCATCTATAACCAACACAACGAGGTGCGGGTATAGACCGTGCATGGGTGAGTATAACAATACTCATTAGGGACCCCGAGACCCTCAAGGTCTCACAAAATCTAACAAGGATAAACCACAAAATATGAATTCAACGGATAAGCATTACATAGGTATATGCCCATACATATACCTAAGTTATCTAGTAACTCATCTCAATCATGAGGAAAACACAAAAGTCATTAACTCAGCTCAAATCAGGATTTTATTCTAGGGGTAGTACCAAGTAACAACCGCAGTCACACTGTTGGAACCTCGGATGATGGTGTACTCCTCTATCGAGTACAGTGGGCCTACCGCGTCACATAGAGGGCTTCCCACTATCATTGGACTACTGAGGTACTCCTCCTATCGAGTACCGTGGATCTTCTGTGCTCACACAGAGGCGCTCCCCAATGTGGGTCTACCGCGCTCACACAGAGGCGCTCCCCCTCGTAGCCTGCTGAGGTACTCCTCCTGTCGAGTACCGTGGGTCTGCTGCATAACACAGAGGCACTCCCCACTGTGGGTCTACTGCATCACATGGAGGCTCTCCCCACTAGACTAGTCGAAACACTTCGATTCGAAATGTCAGCAGTCATCAGGTCTCAGCCATCTACTCGGTCTCCGTACTCCGCTCACTTGTATCAAGGAGGATCCGCTCCACGAGCTACTGGTTGATACTAAAACTGTCACAAAGTCCCAAGTAGAAGTATCTCAAAGGTATGACTCATCATAGGGGTCTAAACACAATAGACTGCGTGTCAATCTGATGCCCGGTCTGTGATTTATTGACATTTTCGTCCTGGGGGCTTGGTTGAATTTTAGGTTCAAACCAACCCGAATGTACCCCAAATGTGTCCAAACCTCAAGTGGGGTATTCCAAAAGAACCGGATCGATCTAATATTTCCGTCACCACAGACGGTTCGTCGATCGGACACCCGTAGCCCAAGTTATGAGTGAAAAGGTGTATTCGGGCAAACGGGTCCGGACAGGGGTCCGACCCGGTCCGCGGGTCCGTCCCGGCCCGAGGGGGTGGCCTGGCCCGAGAGGGTGGCCCGACTCGAGAGGGCGGCCCAGCCCGAGGGTGGCCTGACTCGAGGGGGCGGCCCGGCCCAGCCCGAGGGTGGACCGACGGCCCGCGTGGCCTGCCCGGCAGCCCGCATGGCCTCCTGGCGGCCCGTGTGGCCAGCTGGCGGCCCGCATGGCCTGGATGGTCAGTGGATGGTGGTGACCTGCGGGGCCCGCCCTAACCGTGTCTAGGGGAGAGGCGCACGCCCCATGGAATCCCGAATGGTCGAACCATTCTGGTGGAACCAAACCGGCGCCAGGTGGTGCCAGTCCAGCTCACAAGGGACCCAGCGGGGTCCTGCTTCTCTCGGCTGGCCGAGCGGCCAGCCGCTCTGCACCACCGGCGGCCGACCCATCGCCGTCCACTCCTGTTCCTCCACCTCGGCCTGTCCTGGTTATGGTTTTGCTTCTCCGTGCGGTGCGACGACACCACGCCCCTCTGCCGCGGCCCGCCCTGGCTGCGACTCTCCTCCTTCGTGGGGCGCAACGAAACTGCGCCCTTCCGTTGCGGCTCGGCCTGGCCGCGACTCTTATCCTCCGCACGGCGTGATGACGCTACGGCTCGGCCTGGCCACGACCTCCCTTTCATCCACACGACACGACGGTGCTGTGCCCCTTCGGTAACCCGACGACCTTGCGCCGCCGGTTTCTTCGCGGCCAGCCCGTCGCCGGCCACTGTTGTTCCGCCGCGGTCCACTCTTCCGGCGGGGCTGTTGCGCTGCTGCCTCCTCCATCAACAAGTGAGGTAAAACGAAGGGGGAGGGTCAGGCCGTGTTCTTGTGGCTCGACCCTTCTATATTATGGTGATATCAATAGGCAATTCACATTCCATAAATTGAACGACGTAGAACGGGAACAAAATCAACTCAAAACCCCTACCTCGGGTTCGTTATTCATTGACGATGTCGAGGAAAGAAAATGTTGATTCTTCATTCTCCACGTTCATCACACACTCCCAATTTCAAGCTCATGTGTTGAAAAGTGTCCGGGGTAGAAGACCGAGGAAGAAGCGTCACCGGTGTTCTTCACCTTCTTTGTTGGAGAGTTCTTCTCCTCCCCAAGCTCCACCAAAATGCCAAGGGAAAAATAATAGAAGAAGATGTCCATTATTTGTTGGCTCAACATTACAACATTTTGTGTTTAATTAAATGAGACAACTCATTTAATTAATGGGGTGGAATAAGTTCAAATTCAAAATTAGGGGAGGTGGAGAGTTTCAATTAAGTGAAGAGAGTTGGAAAAAATTAAACAAAGGTAAGTTTAAAGGTTTATCCACTTAATTGGGGGGGGGGGGTTCCAAGGGGTTACAAGCCCGGGTGGTCCCCACTGAAAAATATCCTCCCCAGGGAGGTTATGTGCGGGTGGTCCCCACCACCATAACCTCTCATGGGAGGTTATGGTGTGGTGACCCCCACCTCTAACCACCTCTTGGATGTTTTAACCACCAAATAAATAAAAATAAGCTAACACTTTATTTTTATTTAATTTTAATAAAAACCCAAAATCTAACTTCCATTCTCGAACAACTGCCGTCGAGGTGAAAGTATTATTAAGTGAATACCGGCGCTGCAAGTTCAACGGTGCCCTCAGATTTCAGTTTTGAGAACTGATTCAAAAGTTATAAAATCTCACTCGCACGTTTACTGAACATACTCGAACAAAACTTCAGAAATTGATTCCGGGCACACCCGACCTCGGAATCAAGCGCCGTAAATTTTAGCGGACTTGTTAAAATCCCATGTATTCAAGAAAAAAAAATTCCATAGAATTTCCAGGTATTTACAGAAATGGGGTGAACTATGTTACTTGAATATGGTCTCTCTCATTACTATTGGAGGCAAGCCACAAGTACTACTGTGTATATTCAAAATTGATGTTTCTATAATCCAAGTTCATATATGAATCCATATGAAATGTTTTATGTAAAAAATACAAGTTTTAAATGCTTAATAGTTTTTGGGAGTCCATGAATTATAAATAAGAAAGGTGGAAATCTTGGAATGCTTGTGCATATAGGTGAAGATTGAATTTTTCTTGGCTATGCTCCAAAAAGAATAAGATACAAACGATTCAACAAATAAATGGGAAGAATAGTTGATTATGTTGATGTGAAACTTATTGAAAATGATGAGAAAGATAAACAAACTTATGCTGATAAGGAAGTTGAGTAGGATAAGGAAAGTTTTGTTAATAATTCTGATAAGGATACTGACAATGGTAATCCTACTCAAGAGGAAGAATCAGGCTCATCTATTTCAAGTGATGAGGATGAAATTCAAATAACTCATCCTAGGTTGAGGAAGCTATTGGTGGCTTAGAACATTATTAATGATCAAAATCAGAAGGTTTAAACAAGAAGAACTTCAAAAATTGTTACACATATTTCTTTGTATTCAAAAGTCGAGCCAAAAGATGCGGATGAAGCTTTGAAGCATCTAGAATGGGTTCAAGCTATAAATAAAGATCTTAACTAGATAGAAAATAATTATACTTGGGAACTCAGACCCAAGACGTGTAACAAAAATGTTATTGGTACAAAATGGGTTTTTTCAGAACAAGATGAATGAAGAAGGCGAAGTGATAAGGAACAAATAAAGATTAGCGTGAAAAGGTTACTCACAAATTGAAGGAGTTTATTTTGATGAGACTTTTGCTCTGGTAGCAATGTTAGAAACAATCAGAACCTTTCTTTATATTATTGCACAACAAAGTTACAAAATTTTTCAAATGGATGTGAAGTCCGCATTTCTGATTGAGGATCTTGATGATCTTTGTTATTGTGAAATATGAAAGTTATGTGTATAAGAAGAAGAAAGCCTTGTATGGGCTAAAATAAGCTATGAGAGCATGATATTCCAAATTAGATACTTTCTTGAGGAAGACGAGTTTCAAGAAAGGAAGATCTGATAGAAATATTTACATCAAGGAAATTCAAGAGTTTTTCCTCATCATAATTGTTTATGTTGATGACATTATCTTTGCTGGGAATGATAAAAGATCCTATTAATGTTTTTTTAAAGAAATGAGAAATTTGTTTGATATGTCTATGCTAGGAGAAATGAAATACTTTCTTAGGATACAAATCTCACAAAATAAGAAACACATTTTTCTTTCTCAAGAAAAGTATGATGAGGAAATTATTAAGAATTTTGGCATGGAAAAATCGAAACCAATTTCCACATTGATTTTAGTGGGAACCAAGTTGAGTAAAGATGGAGAAGGTAAGGAAGCTGATCAGAAAGAGTTTCAGAAGATGATTATAAGTTTGTTATATTTAACTGCCTCAAGACCTGACATTGTTTATGTTGTTACCTTATGTGTAAGATTTCATAGTTCTCCTAAATAATCACATTTTCTTATTGGAAAAAAAATCTCAGATATATTAAAGGCATAAAAAATTTCAGATTCAGACATGATAGTTCAGAAAGTATTGACTTGTTTGGGTATTCAAATTCTAATTAGGAAGAAAATGTTGATGATAAAATATTCACATATGGTGGAGTTTTCTTTATGGGGAAAATTTGTGTTAGTTTTCATACAAAGAAAAAAAATTAGAAACTCTTAGGACGACTGAAGCTGAGTATGTTTCTAGCACTCAAGCTGCTACCCAACTTATATTAATGAAAACTCATTTGGAAGACTTACTTGTTGAAGTAAAGTTACCCATGCTCTTGGGATGTGATAATCAAAGTGAAATCAACCTTACAAAGAATCCGATACAACATTATAATTCAAAACATATTGACACAAAATACCACTTCATAAAAGATCATGCGGAGAAGAGTTAATTGAAGCTGAAGTATGTTCCTACATCGGAACAAGTTGCTGATGTATTCATAAAACATCCACCAAAGGAACCTTTTTATAAATTGAGGTTGGACATGGCTATCAAACCTCTTTCTCATCAAGGTTAAGGTATGTGTTTTTATCCCCTCTCTCGTCTTATCTTTGGATAGTGTTTTCAAGGGGGATAATTGTTTCATAAATCTATCCTTATTGAAGCAAGAATGAATAAAGGGAGAGTTGTGGGTAAGCTATAAATCCTACATGTAAGTGTGTGAACTATTCTAACTATTTATTGGAGTGGTTGTAGGATTTTTTTTGTATTCCAGAGAAGTTGAAGAAGTGGAGACAAGTTGAGGAAGAAAGGATGACGAATAAAGATAGTTACTTGGGTATGGTGGAAGAAAATAAAATGGACGGGACATATGTGTCAAAGGAACATGAGAAAGTTTTCAACATGTGACAGTGTCCGTGACATTCTTAATATTTCAAGAAGAAAATATTGGTGTTTCAATATTTTTTAGAAAGGAAAAATTACAAACCCAGTGCATAAGAAAGTTGAGATTAGTACAAAACAACCCCTAGAACTTATCCATTCTGATATATGTGGGCCAATGATAAAATAATCAACTAATGGAGATAAGTACTTAATTACTTTTATTGATGAATTTACATTCATTAATTGTGTTATTTATATGAAACATAAGTCAGATGCTATGAAAATGTATAAAAGTTTTAGGAGGAAAGGTGAGGATAAATGCGAGTATTTAGTGAAGAAATTGAGAACTGATAATGGTGGTGAGTATAAAAATGAAGAATTTTAAAGTTTTCTTGAGAAGCATGAAATTCAGCATGTGTTTAGTTCAAAATATACTCCTCAACAAAATGGGGTTGTTGAAAGGGAGAATGGAAGTCTGGTTGAAATGGGGAAAACTATGTTACTTGACATGGTCTCTTTCATTACTATTGGAGGCAATCCATGAATACTACTGTGTATATTCAAAACTGATTTTCTATAATCCAAGTACATATATGACTCCATATGAAATGTTTTATGGAAAAAATCTAAGTTTGAAACACTTAAGAGTTTTTGGGAGTCAATGAATAATAAATAAGAAAGGTGGAAATCTTGGAATGTTTGTGCATAGAAGTGAAGATGGAATTTTTCTTGGCTATGATCCAAAAAGAAGAAGATACAAATTATTCAACAAAGAAATGAGAAGTAAAGTTAATTATGTTGATGTGAAACTTATTTTAAATGCTGAGAAAGATAAACAGACTTATACTGATTAGGAAGTTGAGTAGGATAAGGAAAGTTTTGTTAATAATTCTGATAAGGATACCGACAATGGTAATCCTAATCAAGAAGAAGAATCAGGCTAATCTATTTCAAGTGATGAGGATGAAACTCAAATAAATCATCTTAGGTTGAGGAAGCTAGTGGAGGATCAAAACATTATTGGTGATTAAAATAAGAAGGTTTAAACAATAATAACTTCAAAAATTGTTACACATACTTATTTGTATTCAAAAGTCGAGCCAAAAGTTGCGAATGAAGCTTTCTAGCATCCAGAATGAGTTCAAGCTATAAATGAAGAGTTTGATCAGATAGAAAATAATGATACTTGGGAACTCATACCCAAGATGTATAACAAAAATGTTATTGGTACAAAATAGGTTTTTCAGAACAATACGAACGAAGAAGGTGAAGTGATAATGAACAAAGAAAGATTAGCATATAAAGGTTACTCACAAATTGAAGGAGTTGATTTTGATGATACTTTTTCTCTGGTATAAATGTTAGAAACAATCAGAATCTTTATTTCTATTACTGCACAATGAAGTTACAAAATTTTTCAAATGGATGTGAAGTCTGCATTTCTGAATGGGTATTTTGATGAAGAAGTTTACATTGAACAACTTTGTGTCTTTGTTATTATGAAATATGAAAGTTATGTGTATAAGAAGAAGAAATCCTTGTATGGGATAAAATAAGCTATGAGAGCATGATATTCCAAATTGGATACTTGTTTTAGGAAAACGAGTTTCAAGAAAAGAAGATTTGATATAAATATTTACAACAAGGAAATTCAGGAGTTTTCCCTCATCATAATTTTTTATGTTGATTACATTATATTTGATGGGAATAATGAAAGATCATATTAAATATTTGTTGAAGAAATGAAAAAGTTGCTTAATATGTCCACTGGGAGAAATGAAATACTTCTTAGGTTACAAATCTCACAAAATAAGAAACACATTTTTTCTTTCTCAAGAAAAGTATGCTGAGGAACTTCTTAAGAAGTTTGGAATAGAAAAATCGAAACTAGTTTCCACATCGATTTTAGTGGGAACAAAGTTGAGTAAAGATGGAGAAGGTGAGGATATTGATTGGAAGTTTGTTATATTTGACTGCCTCAAGACCTAATATTGTTTACGTTGTTAGCTTATGTGAAAGATTTCATAGTTATCCTAAAGAATCACATTTACTTATTGGAAAACAAAATCTCAGATATATTAAAGGCAATTTTTTTTCCAGATTCAGGCATGATAGTTCAAAACGTATTGAATTGTTTGGGTATTCAGATGCTAATTGGGCATAAAATGTTGATAATAGAAGATACACATCTGATGGAGTTTTCTTTATAAGGAAAAGTTGTGTTAGTTGGCATACAAAGAAAAAAAATCAGCAAATCTTAGCATGACTGAAGCTGAGTATGTTTCTATCACTCAAGATGCTACCCAACTTATATGAATGAAAACTCAGTTGGAAGACTTACTTGTTAAAGTAAAGTTACCCTTGCTCTTGGGATATGATAATCAAAGTGAAATCAACCTTACAAGTAATACATTACAACATTCTAATTCAAAACATATTGACACGAAGTACCACTTCATAAAATATCATGTGGAAAAGAATAAATTGAATCTAAAGTATGTTCCTACATCGGAACAAGTTGTTGACGTATTCATAAAACCTTCACCAAAGAAACCTTTTTATAAATTGAGGTTGAACATGGGCGTCAAACCTCTTTCTCATCAAGTTTGAGGTATGTGTTTTTATCCCCTCTCTCATATTATCTTTGGATAGTGTTTTCAAGGAGGAGAATTATTTCATAAATCTATCCTTATCAAAGCAAGAATTCATAAAGGGAGAGTTGTGGGTAAGCTATAAATCCTGCATGTAAGTGTGTGAACTATTCTAACTATTTGTTGGAGTGGTTGTAGGATTTTTTTTGTATTCCAGAGAAGTTGAAGAAGTGGATATAGGTTGAGGAAGAAAGGATGAGGAATAAATGTTGAGGAAGAAAAGCTGAGGAATAAGGAAGAAAGTCTAAGCAAGAAAGCTGAGGAAGTTTTTCATGAGTCACTACTTTTGGAAAACATGGTTTTGCAGTCAATGATTCTTATTTCATACAACGAGTTAGCTCACGTATGCTTAGAATTACTGATAAGTAATCCATAGCATGAGGTTAAAAATTTAAGTGATTTATGAATCCTAATTGATAACAAAATTGAAAGGGGGGAGATTTTTGGGACCAAGTTATCCATATAGTGTTTTTGGAAGCTGAAAAGAAGGTTATGTCAATATTATTGTCCAGTCAAGGAAATAAAATCACCTCACTTTGTAAAAATGATGATTAGAATCAAAAATCATATTCAGGAAATTAGACTCACAATACTTAAAAATTCTATTGTATTGAGAAGATTATTTTTGGAAGAAAAGGTTCATCAGACTCACCTTAGGTCTAGAATGAAAGGAAATGCATAATGAGGTGATAATTTAGAGTCTACCTGGCTTCATCATGAATTTGATGATGCTTTGATGATTTGTATTTCAAAAATATCATAAGTTGTTTGGAGAACTTTTGATATAAGACTTATGAAGGTAAGAGGGAGAAAAGGTGCTGGCAATCGTATTCAGGTTTGATTGAAAAGAAAGATGTTTCTGGAAGATAGAGAAGTTACGATAATTTTCTTGGTAAGTTAGACGATGCTAAAGATGATATTCAATGTAATCAAAGTCATGAAGGAAGTCACGATTATAAGAAAAAGTTTGTGAAAGAAGGATGTTGCTGAAGTAAAAGCTTTCTGGTCTCAGATCATCAGATTCAGGTTTTTTTGAAAGATAGGAAGGTTTTCTTGATCGTAATGAGAGAATCCAAAGGTACTGGTTTTCAGTTAGAACAAAAGACAAAATATTTAAGTCTTCAGAGAATGAATTTGATAAGTATCATAATTAGAAAAGATATATAAGTTGACTATTGAAAGATATTTGGTTTTGTATTTAGTAAAGAAGAAGTAGAAGCGATTGAAGAAGTTTGAAATAATTTGTTGTCTCCATCTTAATAAAGAAATAAGAACGAGAGTTGGTTTCAAGGATCAAATGAGAAGACATATATTTTCCTTCTTACATTTGGTGTAGAGAAATGTAATGAAGAAACTATTGTTGGACATATACTTCCATCGTAATGAGGAAATCAGAATGGGAAGATCGTCTTTCTGGTGGTGCAGAGAAACGTAATGAAATTTCTTCAGTTCTGATTTGTTTACAAGTGGGACAAGAAAATTAGAGTGACCTAAGGCCTTTATTGTAATGAAGAAATCATATTCAACAATCAGAATCAGAATTAGAATAGGACTGAACATTTTTTAAAAAGTCTGAAGTATTGAAGAAGACAAATAGAGATCTAAAAATAAAAGAGATTTAAAGATTCAAAAAGGTGTTGAAGAATTCAAGGAGAGATCTGATATTTAAGGAAGATTAAATATTCAAGAAATTCAGTGAAATGGGAAAACCTTTTCAGAATCCTGATTAAAACATTTTGGTGTGACTATAAAAGGAGGAGAATACTTTATGTATTCAATGACTTGCATTATTCGTGAAAGAGGAGAGAGAATCTCCACAATTTAAGTAAGAAGAAGTTTTTTGGTTTATGTTTACTTGAAGAGGTTTTCCGGATAGAAGAGAGAAATTAGAAGAGAGAAATTAGAAGAGAGAAGATTGTAACCATAATTTCCATATTGGGAAATAGGACTGGGTTTTTTGGACCGAAGAAAAAGTAAGTTCAGAATTTTTTCAAGTGGTATTTTTTCAAAGTTACATTTTCCATATTGAACAATAAGAATTGGGAATCTGAGTAGGAAATAAGACTGAGTATCATCATTAAGTCCAAGAAGTTATTCCCAGCTTCTGGGTAAGAAAATGAATAATTGTTTTGAAAGATCACATTTGTGAAAGTTGATCAAGAAGCACCGTAACATGTTTGTTGCACAAATTGTATCACATCATTTTGTGATACTTAAATCATATACACTATTGTATTGAACATAGTTCTACATGAGTGTAATGGAATATTCTACTCATTGTATTCCACAAAAAAATGATTTTTTTTCTATTGGATTGTGTGGTATTGGATTATTTACGAACCATACCAAGGACTAGATACTCTTATTGAGTAGTGAACTTTGTAAATTATTTTGTTCTTGTGGTTATGTGTTTGATTTTTTTTCAGTAGAGAAAGAAATCTTTAACAGGAGGTAGATGTTGTTTCTTAATAAAGGAAACTTAAAAGAAAAAATATCACCGAGTCACCCCTCTCCCTCTCATTGATACTTGAATACTGGTTGGGTAATCTAAGATATTAAGCCTTATAGTTTGTTAAGACTAAGGAATGATATTTCTCTAATAATGACTTAAAATGGAAAACCATTTCTATGAAATAAGATCTACATGCATAGATCCATAGGGTTTCTTATATCTAGTCATAGTTCATACTTGGACAAGGTATTAATAAATACAAGATGGAAGAATTCAAGATCAAATAGTTTCCCTTCTTAAACGACATGAAATCTATCAAGTTGATTTGTGAAACCACAAGAAGAGATTATTTTGATGAACAGAGTTCCCAGTATCTAATATTACTTAGGACTCTATCTCATATTCCTTGATATGTGAAGTTTCAAAGTATCTAATAACAACTGAGGTGGGGGGGGGGGTTGAATCAGTTATTCACTTTTTATAAGTTTCAAAAAATTTAGAAAATTAACCACTACAACCTGTTAAGATTTATTTCCTTAAATTTTAGTAAATACTCATGCATGAAAAAGTAGAGAAGTAAGTAAAGAACATAAGATTTATAAGTTTTGACCTTAGTGTGAGAACCTGCATCCTTTCCATAGCTACTCCCGTGGGTGTATGGAAATCCACTATTAAGAATAAGTGAACAAAACTTGTTCCAACTCCCATTAGACACCTTCTATCTCTCGATAGGAATGATTATACCGACTCCTATTAGTTTAAAATGTTTTCTTATAGAAAAATTGATCTAAAAAAAGAATAAAGACTTTGTTGAATCTGCTTCACAATTGATCAGTATGAATCCTCAGTCTGATTTGGATGGATTCAATTTTTTCTCAACACAATGATGCTGGATTTTGGGTCCAATCTTCTCAATATAATGATTCTAGATTTGATTATCTCAAAACAATGATGTTGGATTTTGGATTTGATTTTCTCAATACAAAGACGTTGGATCCGATTTTCTGAATATGATAATTCTATATCTGATTTACTGAATACGATAATATTAGATATGATTCTCTAAACACAATAAACTCACTCTCAATATGAAAAAAATAAAACTATTATAGAATGGTCAATTCAATACTTCTTCATTCAGATGGGAACTTTCACTTTTGAATTCTCCAGTGCTCTGCATTTTTTGTGTGTGTGAAAGTTGCAAATGAATGAATGATCTGAGGAAATATTTATAGGATACTCAGAAAATAAAAGCGGGAAACTTAATAAATTTCCTGCTTTCTCAAATCTCAAAATCTTCACAAATCTCTCACATTTAAAACTTCAATTTTTACTTCTTCAAAGTTCCTTAGATTTCTCTGAGATTTACGCAAAATTGAAATTCAAGTTTGACCACTTCAATTTATCATACCTTTCTCAGCTTATTAAGATCTATTTCTTTCTCAGCTCATTATGATCTGTTTCTTTCTCAATTAATTACAATCTTTTTCTTTCTCAGCTCATTATGATCTATTTATTTCTCAGTTCATTATGATATTTTTCTTTCTTAGCTCATTATAATCTGTTTCTTTCTTAGTATGATTTTCTCATTACAAAAATATGAGTATGATCATTCTGAATACAATCATACTGGGTACGATCTCTTTCTTCCGGATCCTGAGTACGACCATCCTCTCATTATGATGAAATTCTCAATATGGTCAAATTCCCATTATGATAGAATTCTCATTAATATGAAATTCCCATTACGATGGAATTCTCATTATAATAAAATTATCATTATGATGGAATTCTCATTATGATGGAATTATCATTACGATGAAATTCTCATTACGATGGAATTCTCATTATGATAAAATTCCCATTACGATGGAATTCTTCACTTTATAATTTTGAATTTATTCAAAACTCTCCAAAATTTCTTTAAAAGATTTTATCATGAATGTTTTCATGATTTGTGAGAACTTCATGATCAGCACAGCATCGTTTGATTTTGTTTTAGAAAGTATGAAAATTTTCTAACTCCTGTCTTCAATTTCTTATCTCAAAACTCTTCATAAACTTCATTCTTTCTCCAATTATTTTGAATTCAATTATTTTAAATGTCATGCCAATGGACTTGAATATGATTCTAGGTATATGGTGCTTCTCAGTCTGATTCTTCTAAATACAAAAAGAAACTTTCTCCCCCTTTTTGTTTGGATCTGATCTTTCAGTATTCTTTACAGAAACCTCATTAAGATGAATCTGAATACGATGCCTAGAAAGAAAAAACATTCTTTTACAAAGTGAGTTAGTTTTCAACAAATACAAAATATTGTTAAAACAAAACACCTCAAAGGTTCTTAAATTTCCCCCTTTGTATTTTTTGACAAATCTCATTAATAACTTTTCCAACTCAGAATTTTTCACAACTCAACTTTTGAATTTTATCAAAACACTACCTTTTTTAAAAGAGAGTTTCTTGACACCACACTATTAGATAAATTAATGTTTTTGAATGAATCCTATCCCTCAGTGGAAAGAAAATTTTGTTTCCATGTAAAAATAAAATCTCCTTACTTTTCTTTTCACATTTCTTTTCTCAATTTCCTTTTCTCTCCCCTATTCTTTCCTTTCTCACTTTTTTTATCTCTCCCCCATTATATGATAACCACAAATTCATATTCATAAAATAAAGATAAGTAAAAACTTATTACAAAGTAAAAAGTTGTTACTTTCTCTCCCTCTTTGTCAACATAATCCAAATCATGGTGGGGGTCTTCCTTATGAGGTTTAGAAAGACATGGGAGGAGGCTGAACATGAAGTTTTAGCCTCAATTCCACAAACCTTTCTTTTAAATCTTCTAGCTAAACTTTCATCCACAACATTTGAGTATAATCCTGAGTAACTGCAATATATTCAGATTCAGATATGCTCAATATCACTGAACTTTGATTCTAACTATGCCAACTCAGACAACATTCATCCAAGAAAAATGTTCCTCCTGAGGTTTATTTTCTATCATTTCAATCTCTATCCCAATCGACATCAGTATAACCAGAAACTTCATTTCACTATTTATTTTGTATAACAATCCTTGTGAAGTTGTTCCTTTGACATATCTTAGAATTCTTTTTACTGCCAACATATGTGATTATTTCAAATTACTTTGATACCTAGCACACAAAGTTACAACATAAACAATATCAGGCCTTGAGGTTGTATGGTAAAGAAGGCTTCCTATTATATTCCGAAATTCTTTCTAATTCACACTTGTTCCAGATTCATCTTTTATCAACTTTTTGCTCACTGAAATAGGAGTTGAAACTTATTTGGATTCAACCATCCCAAACTTCTTTAACAATTCCCTGGCATAATTTTCTTGAGATAAGAAAATATAGTTTTTTTTGTCGAACTTGTAAGCCAAGGAGGGAAGTTAATTCTCCCAACATTAAAATTTCAAAATTCTTCTTCATTTTTTCGGAAAATTCTTTTCAAACCTTTTCTTCATCCCTATCAAAAATTATATCATCTATATAAATAATTATAATTAAAGTTCCAAAGTCAACATATTTCACATAAATTTTTTTATCAACTTTTCCTTTAGAAAAGTTTATCATTCTCAAACAATTGTCAAGCTTCAAATACCAAGCACGTGGAACTTATTTCAGTCCATACAAAGAATTCTTCAATTTAAAAACATTGTTTTCATCCCCATCAAGTAGAAACCCATAAGTCTGATCAATGTAAAATTCTTCTTCAATCTAAATATTTAATAAAGATGACTTTAAATCAATCTGATAAACTCTGTAATTCCGATGAGAATCCACTACAAGAAACATTCGAATGGTTTATAGCCTTGAAATGGGGGAAAAGGTTTCATCAAAATCCACACCTTCCACCTTTTCATAACAATTAAAAACAAGTCTTTCTTTTCTTCTTGAGAATTCTCCATGCTCATTAAATTTGATTCTATAAACCCACTTGGTTACGATAACTTGTTTATTTGATGGCCTTGGAACAAGTTTCCATTTTCCATTCTTCTTAATCTGACCAAACTATTCATTCATAGAATCCACCCATTATTTATATTGAATAGCCTCTGAAACTGATTCTAGTTCAAATTTTAAGATAAGTGAAGACTGATTTTTTAATATAAACTTTCTTCTGGTCTGAACCAGAGTCTTATGATTCCCAATAATGTTTTCATATTCAACATGTTTTCATAAGGTAGGAAATTTCAAGGTGTCTCTCCCAGCTTCACTTCCCTCACCACATGACTCATCTGAATCTTGATGAGGATATTTTGGATAACATTCACTATTGTTGGAATTCTCTAATGTATCCTCCTCATCATTCTCAATAACTTTTTTTAAGGAACTTTAGTTTTCAATTACCTTCACATCATACGAGTCCACAAAATTTTATAAATGTTTGTTCCAACATTTGAAACTTCTCTCATTTGGTGAATAACCATAAAAGTACCTTCCTTAACTTTCTCATAAAACTTTCCCAAATCCATATTTTTGATTTTGAGAAAACATGGAATTCCAAAAACTTTCAAGTATTTCAATGAAAGTTTTTCATTATACCATATTTGATAAGGATTCATGTTTTTTTACAGTCTCAACAAGCATATATTTTGAACATGTACATTATTACTAATAGATTCTCTCCAAAATAATTTTGAAAGTTTGTATTCTACTAACACACTTCTTCCCATTTCCACCAAGCTTATATTATTTGATTCTGCTACTCCATTTTGTTGTGGTGTATAGGGAGCATGACATTGATGTTTGATACCATGTTTTCTCAGATAATCTTCCAAAGAATTGTTTGTGAATTCAGTACCATAATTTGTTCTCAACTTCTTTATGGAAACCCCCAATTATTTCTCAACATATTTTATGAAGAATTTGAACATTTCAATGGCCACTGATTTATTCTTCATGAACATGTTTTTCATCCTAGTGAAATCATTAATAAAAGTGATAAATTTAAAGTATCCTTTTGCTTATTGATGTCTCATCAGTACACAAAAATCAAAATGAATAAACTCAAGTGGTTTGGTAGATTTAATCTCAACTATTTTATGATTTTTGTTAGTTATCTTTCCTTTCTATCAAGTAATACAAAAATATTCATCTCTTATTTTCAATTCTAGAAAATTCTAGAAATCATCAACTTTAGAAAGTTTATTCATGTTTTCTTCCCAAGGTGGCTAAGTCTTCGGTTCCACAACTTGTTTTCATCTTCAGTAATCAAGTAATAGGATTTATTAAATTCTCCTATTGGAAAGAGATTCCCACTGGTTCTTTCTCCCTTTGTAATGAATTTTCCATCTTTAACACTTTTTATTATACAAGAATCATTTTTGAAGATTACTTCTTTTCCATCATCACAAATTTGACTTACACTACATAAGTTTTAGCCCATAAAAAATTAAAACTTCCTTAGATTTCAATTTCTATGCTTCAATCTCTGCCATTTATATTCCTCTGATTTTTAAGGAACTATCATTGCCAAAAGTAACTGATCCTCCATCACGACTTTCAATATGTTTCAATATTTTTATATCACCTATCAAATGTGAAGAAAAACCACTATCAAGTATCCATGGTTTGTTCCTCTTACTTGTTTTCAAAACTATCTCAAAAACAAAATATCTTTCCTCAACCTTATTCTTTTCAAATTTCTTTCCTTTTTTATCATAAGAAACTTGTTCTGGAAGGAGTGTAATACATCTTTTAGCATGATGACTAGAAAAGTCACATCTTTTACAAACATATTCCATACATTCAAATTTATTATTTGTTGGAAATTTTCTAACATCTTGATAATTCACCTTTCCAACTTTCTATAAGTTAGGAGAGTTTTTCATTATTCTTTCACTATTTCTTCCACTTTTCTCAAAAATTTTTCTAGGTAGAGATAAGTTGTGCAAAAAATTATAAGTTCAATGCCCATAGATTCCACAACACTAGCAATAGCCTTCAAATATTGATTTTCAATTCAAGAAAGATCTTTCTCTATAGAAACTTTGTTTAGGTTGGTAACTTCTTTCAGCTCTAACATACTCAAGATGTAGGCCATCTTTTCTTTTGAGTGAGTTTTTTACCTTTTATATTTGATAGGTTTCTCACATCCTTTTTCCACCTAATATTTCCCAATACTTTTTCCGGAACCTGAAATATTAAAAGAATTAGATGAAACATTATTTTTGGTAAGAGAATATTTCACCTGATTCTCATATTGAGCCTTCTCAGCAACTTTAGAAGTCTCATCTTTTACTTCTGAAGCTTTTTTTAAGTTTTCATTTATATTCCTCAAGGTGCGTTCAGAATCAAGAAATTTTGATTGAAACTTGTTAACTTCTTCTTCCTTAGTTTCCACCATCTTACTAAGATCTTCAATCATCTTTCCCTGATCATCCATTATAAGTTTGTAACTTAAAATATTCTTGATGTATTCTTCCTCCTGCTTGATAAAATCTTTTCTTCCATAAAAAACTTCTTGAAAATATTTCTTCATAACTCTAATTTATTTCTTGAGAGTTTTGTTTTGATCAAGACATGTAACAAGTTCTATTCTAAGCTGATATTCTCTATAAGATTCTTCACCACCTTCTTTACTCTCTGTGGAATCTTTTGTTTTCTAAACTTTTTCAATGAAGGTTTTGAATTGTTTTGAACTTTCATCTTCAGAAGAATTGTTTTCAGTTGAGTTCGATTCAACTTTCCTACTCAACATACTTCTTTTGTTTCCAGTAAACTTCTTCTTGTATCTATTGGAAGACTTTTCTTCTTTATCATTTTTGTTCCACTTCTTCCATCAAGGTTTTCCATAAGAATCATCTAAATATTCTATAACTTTCTTCTCGGGGAAATTCATAGAAAAGTGTCTGATTCCACCAAACTCAAAAAATTTTATAGTAAGTCTACCTCCATACTCTCCTCTTCCTCTTCAATAGTTCTTGGATATAAGCGACATGATTTTTTCATTCAACTCATCATCCTCTTTATCTTTATATTCACAAGGATCAACATCTTCAACATCTTGAATTTTCAAATTTCTCATAGCTTCAAAAGCCATTACATCTTTTATCTTCTTTTTAAACATTAGAGATTTCCTCTTTTCATAAGCAATAAGAAAGGTATGCAATTTATCTAAAGATAAATCATTTGTATCTTATAAAGAAGAAATTTTAGAATCACAATGTTTGGAAAGTTTCTAATAAGTTTCTTCACAATTATAGAATCTTTCAAGACATCTCTAAATCCTTTGATGTTGCAAAAAAGTTCATTTAATCCAGTGAAGTATTCATCAATTTTTTCTTCATCTCTCATTCTGATGTCTTCATACTTAATATGCTAGATTTGTATCCTTTCTTCATTAAATTTTGTATTGCCTTCAAAAACACCCTCCAAATTATCCTACATACTTTTTTAAGTTTTGAGACCCATCAAATTCTGATAAACATTATCTGATAAGGACATAAGGATTGCATTTCTATCCTTTCCATCAACTTCTATATTTCTCTTATCAGCAAACATCATAGGTGCATCTTTCTCAATATGTGGAAAACCAATAGTATAAGCATCAACAACTTCAAAGACAAGATATAGGAGATAATGAATCATCCTATTTTCCAACCATAATAATTTTTTTCATCAAATGTAGGAATTACTCTACTGTTGATAGAATTGATATTATCCGTGACAAGGATTCAATAAGGTAACCTTCCATCTGATACCAATTGAGTTCCAAAGGATCGAATAACAACTGGGGGGGGGGGGGTTGAGTAAGTTGTTAAATTTTTATAAGTTTTAAAACATTTAAAAGTTAACCCCTAAAACATATTAATATTTATTTCCTTATCATTTTTTAGTAAATACTCATGCATGAAAAAGTAGGAAATAAAGTAAAGAACACAAGATTTACAAGGTTTGGCCACAGTCTGATAACCTACATCCTTACCATATCCACTCTGTGGGTCTATGGAAATCCACTATTAAGAAGTGAATACAACTTATGCCAAATCCTTTTAGACACCTTATATCTTCTGATAGAAATAATTATACTAACTCCTGTCAGTTTAAAATGTTTTCTTTTAAAAGAACAAATCCAAACAAAATAATAAAGACTTTGTTGAATCTACTTCACAATTGCTCAGTCCGAATACTTAGTATAATTTGGATGGATTCTATTTTTGATCAATATAACGCTGTTTGATTTTGGATTTGATTTTCTCAATACAATGATGCTAGATTCGATTTCCTAAATATGATAATTTTGGATCTGATTCCTGAATACGATAATGCTAAATATGATTCTCTAAATATTATGAACTCACTCTCAATCTAGAAAAATCAAACTCTGATAGAATGCTCAATTCAATAATTCTTCAATCATATGGGAACTTTCACTTTTAAATTCTACAACGCTCCTACTTTTTCATATGTGTGAAAGTTGTGAATGAATGGATGATCTAAGGAAGTATTTATAAGTAACTCAGAAAACAAAGTTGGGAAACTTGAAAACTTTCCCACTTCCTCAAATATCAAAATCTCTACAAATCTCTCGCATTAAAAACTTCAATTTTGAATTCTTTAAAGCTCCATATATTTCTTCAAGATTTACGCAAAATTCAAATTCATGTTTGACCACTTTAATTTATCATACTTTTCTCATCTTATTAAGATATGTTTCTTTCTTAGATCATTATGATATTTTTCTTTCTCTTCTCATTATGATCTTTTTCTTTCTCAGTTCATTGCAATCTATTTATTTATCAGTTCATTATGATATTTTTATTTTTCAGCTCATTACCATCTGTTTCTTTCTCAGTATGATTTTCTCAGCATGAAAATCTAAGTACGATCATTCTGAATCTAATCACACTATGTATGATCTCTTTCTTCCTAAGCCTAAGTACGATCATCCTGGGTACAAAAAGTTTTTATGCTTCAAATGGATGATTCGATGCAACATCACCTGATGCTGATCGACCTCAATATGATGTGAATCCCATTACTATGGAATTCTCATTATGATGAAATTATCATTACGATCAAATTCCTATTACAATGGAATTCTCATTATGATGAAATTCCCATTATGATGGAATTCTCATTAAAATAAAATTCTCATTATGATAAAATTCCCATTACGATGGAATTCTCATTACGATGAAATTCCCCTTACGATGGAATTATCATTATGATAAAATTCCCATTATGATGGAATTCTTCACTCTGCAATTTTGAATTTCTTCAAATCTCTCCACCATTTCTTCAAAATATTTTATCATGAATGTTTTCATGATTTATGAGAACTTATTGATAAGAAAATCATCGTCTGATTTTGTTTTAGAAAGTATGAAATATTTCTAGATACTGACTTCACTTTCTTCTCTCAAAACTCTTTAGAAACTTCATTATTTCTCCAATTATTTTGAATTCAATTATTTTCAATGTCATGATGATGGACCTGAATACAATTCTATATATCTTTTGCTTCTTAGTATGATTCTTCTGAATACGAAAAACAAATTTCTCCCCCCTTTTGTTTGGATCCAATCTTTCAGTATTGTTTACAGAAATTTCATTATGATGAATCTAAATACCATTCCTGGAAAACAAAAACAGTATCTTACAAAGAGAGTTATTTGTTAATAAATACAAAACATTGTTAAAACAAAACACCCCAAAGGTTCTTCAATATGTATAGAGTTTTGATATTTATTATGTGTAAATAATATAGGGAAATTATCAAATGGAACCAGAAAAAATTCATAGGATAGTAATAATAATTTTCTGAAACTACTTGAAAAAGTAAAAATGCATGAGTTCTTAAAAATTAAAGAGAATAGAATGTTATTTTTTTAAGGGGATATAAAATTAGTCTTCCTTCAAATCATTTTGATCTAGTATCATAGTAAGGTTAAGGTAATATAGTGGAAAAACATATTATAACCAGTGGTTTCCAAATCTATATAGACCAAGTACGTCAGGGATTCTGATGTAGCTTAAGAATAAGTTTAGAAACAATTTTTTATAGGATATGGTATTTTCCAATGTGTCAATAATGTCAAATAACAAATGGTAAATAATCGATGATATCACTGTTTGAGGAAATTTCTCAGAGGAGTGAAGTCACAATAAGTGGTATAGCTACAAGATAACATGGTAGTCCCAAAAACTATAACCATAACTCAGAAGAATCATGTTTATCATGTTAAAACTAATGAGACCATCAACAGTTGGAACTAGTGAAAGTGGGAGACAATTTGTCTTGGTTCCCCAAAACTAGCCGACATTGTACTTTCAATTACCAGAATATTCAAATTCCTAAACATTACTATTTTATCACATGATGATTGTTATTTTTCATAACATTAATATGATAATTTATTTAGAGTATATATGACATTGAAAGGTTATAATGGTTCCCCACTTTAATGTGAACATGGAAATGCTATGAAAATAATCTTATGGTCATGTTGACATTTATCTAATAGGAAACAAATGATATTTGACTATCAGGTGTTAGGGGTACATAAGAAATTAAGACTTCATCTCATGAGGTTCTCATTTGGTAACATCCAAGAGAGAAAGTTTTGAGGAAATACTTGCCAATAATAAATGTATATGTTATATGTTTCATTGGATATTCCTATATACGAACATGTTCATTGGTCCTTATTTTTGAGATTATTATTAATGTATATCATGAAATCATATATTGTGATGTATTAATGAAAAACACGATGACATATGATGAAAGAAAGGTATGATACATTGGGTGTGTCATAAGTAATATAAATTAATTGAATATGTCAAGAAATGATTTTTCCATTACGAGTTAGGGTAGATAATATCTTTGACCCTATGATTGAAGTAGAACTGTCTGATTAAATCCATGTCCATTGTAGTCCATCGATAATTTCTTTTCCAGGAGTCAAATAAAGATAAACCAAACATATAGGTTGATGACACAAGTATGATAACTACTTGATGAGAAATATGTTAGGGTTTTGTGTGATAACTATTTTTTTGGTCAAGTGTCAGAGCTCTTAAAGTTCATTCATCATAAGAAACACCTGGGAGCTAGAAGTCGGGTTTAGGTAGCAGAAGTCAATTCATAGGACATTCAGAAGGAGAACGGGTTAGTTAACTGGAGGTAGTAAGTGTGAGATGAATGGATTTTTGATAAATCCTCAGGATGTCTGGTCACTAAATGATGGTAGTTGGATAATGATTTCACTAGATGTTAAACAGTAGTGCATTCACCAGATGTTCAATCGTTTCTTAGTAGGTTAAGTGGAGGATGTTAGATGGAGTTAGTCTAGTATATGGGGCATGGTGGAGTCCAAGAACTTTAATTCTAAAGAGGGGTATCTAAATATTCTACTTGGGGATTCATTCATGGATTTAGAGAATTTAGTGAGACAAAAAAAGTGGCAGATTTTGGTAGCTGAATGTAATTCTAGAGTAGGTGAAGGTTATACGAAAGGTCACGAGTTATATGAACTATGATGATTGGGTGTAGAAGTTTTTCTTAGAGAATGTGGTAAATAGAGATTCTTCAAAGTCATTAGAGTGAAGTGGAGATGATGCGAACTTGTTTACTGAGGATTATCGGTTGATGCAATTAATGCTACCAGAAATTATTAGTTTCTCATATCAATAGAAGGATGCCTAAAATTGCTGGAAGGTGGTTGTGACTAGATAGCTGGCTGAGAACCACTATAAAGAGTAGGCCGAAACACATGTGCAAACTGAACAAAGTATGAATTACAAAAGTACTATAAGGATATCAATAACTGATAGAGTTATGGGTGGCTCTGGAAATAATGCACCTGGGCATATCTAGATGTTGGGGGTTGAAGTGTCAAAGGTGGAAGTCTAGGAGGAGGGGCATTAGAAGATGGAGTTTCTTCCAATGGTTTAATATTGTTATCAAAAGTTGATATTCCTTGTAACTCAAATGCACCTCTATTTCTGATGGAATGAAAAGATATGTTTTCATTATCCTGTGCACATAGGACACATCATCTAAACCACATAATCCTTGTGTACATTGAATTTACAACTTTGTGCTTAAACATGTGTATTTTTCGTGTGCTTGTTTGAGTGTACGCTTATCGACAGGAGGTTCATGAGGTGACCAGAACCATAAGTTGGAGGATGACTCGATGCTATGGTTGAGGTGACTGATCTTCCCGGTTTTGGTCTTTGAATTCGGGGGGAATGATTCGATTAGAAGTTAGACTGATTCCATTGACTGAAGTTTCACTACATTAGATTACCACAAGGGTTAAATTCTGGTGATCAGAGAAATGAACCCTCATCTTCAACTATATTATCACAACCTGTCCTAATGGGGCTTGTGTCAAGACTCCCCAAGCTCGACTCCAATAGTTTAGGGGTTCATGACTAGTACTGAGTAGGTATATCACTAACATGGGAGGCCTTAGCCTAAGTAGCTATAAACAAGAACACATCTCCATGACCATAGAATGTTAAAATGTAAAAAAACCTGAACAACCATGCAAGCATACATCTATATCCCATAACCAGAGTATGAAAGGAAGTAAAGGAATATAAACATGGATAAATATAATCCCACCACAAAGAGTCTGAAAATAAGTCCAACCTAAAAGTAAACAGGATACTGTTGTCAAGATACCACTGGAACACACCTCATTTTGTCCGGTCTCACTAAGTACCTCCTGGTCCTGGTCCCTCAGGGGCTCTTTGAAAAGTTCTATCATCTACACAAGAAATGAAACATGTGAGAAAATCCCATGTAGGGGTGAGTATAACAATATCTAGTAGGACACCCTGAATCCACAAATCATACAAAAAAAGTATAATAGGTAGCTTTATATAGGTAAATATCTACAGTACATACAACAAGAATATGTAGATATACTCAAAAAGTACACACAGTATCAAGGTAAATTCACAACCGTAATGTCATCCTAGGATTCCAGCTTGAAGGTTCCACAAAACACTCATCTAGGAGAACACACTCCACGAGTTTGATAGCACTGATGACATTCTAAGAGATACAATACATAAATGAGGATCACACCCAAGGATATTGGGGATACCAACAACTCAATATGGAATAATCAGATGAGTATAGTATTGGTTCCCACATAGTGTTGGTCACAATGATACTAATAACTCCACCTAGGGTAAGAAGATGATAGAGGATCTCACTGTGGACCTCATGAAAGGATTCCAACAACTCTATCTAAAAAGTCCCGCTGAAGGGATTGTTGTCCTATGTGTAGGAGACGATTCCATAATAATCCCCTAGGAATGGATATAGGGAACATAACCTACCAAAAATTGTCTAAGATGAAGAGGATAAGGGATCCAATCCAATATTTAAGGATAAAACGACATGTAGTAGAAGTAAACACCGTTTCCCTTCGACCCCATGTCCTTCCCATGTAAACAACTAGTGTCTGTGTCTGTGTAGAAGTACACATCGCACTGTTGACCATGTACTACCACTCGTTTACCAGTACATGATTTAACCCATGTATACCCAGCCTAGTCATGTCCTTGTAGGAGTACACGGTGTGCCTGTGACCATGTATTCCAACCTCTATCCGTGTACCCTCATAGGTATATGCTGATCCATCGGGGAGGGCTCACACATCAGGTGACAAGGTCACACACTATGTGATCCTTAACGTCCTCCTGAAACCTACCAATCGCTATAAGTTCCCCACACATTGTGTAGCTTCAAAGTACACTCAGTGTTGATTAGGTTTTTATAGAAACCCTAGTTCTTGCTTCTTCATATGATCATACTTTCCCTACCTCAAAAATCAACTTTGATCTCATTGAAAAATAATAGATCTACTCTGGTCGGGCCTCTCCATGGATACTTGCTAGAATCTAACCTTCAAAACCATTTGAGAAATATTTTTCATAGGTTCTCATCACTGTTTGCACACCCCACTCAAATTGGGGTTCTCAAATTTGGTATGATCCGCACGTCACTACCTCCGTCGCACGATCCTCACACCATACTGAGTCCAGATCTACGATATCGAATCGTTGAACCAAGAAACATGTGCAAAATGATTGATTCCTCAGTATTTGGTTCGAACCATAGGATAATGAATAACACTCCTGATGAATGAAGAATTGGGGGGGGGGGAGTACATAAAAAATCACGAGGAATGGATCTCAGTCGATGTTCACATCAACCTCAATTCATTGCCTTTAGAATAATGAATTAAGAGATAACAAATAATCACAAATAAATTCTCTTAATAAAACTTCGCAATAATCTCACCCTATAATACACATGATCCTCAGATCAAACTGTTGGTTGATTGATCCTTGTACATAATAAAAATAAAAACAAGGAATGAAATATAAATCAAACAACATCCTACCATGAGATGGATTGATCGCCAACAAAGAACAATCATGTGTCGTTGTTGTTGGCAAGATCTCTGAATCCCGTTGCACATTTATCGTTGATCTATTATCTAGTTGGGGTTCATATGAGAGAGATCCTCTAATTCTCTCTCCAACAGTTCTCTAACGACTCTAGAGTTATGTGGATAACCCTGAGGAATTGGCATATTAGTATACTTACAGAAGAATTTATGTCAATATGTCAATTGATAAATAAAATAATTTTATTTATTTTACTTCCACAACAACTTTTTCCCAAATTTCCCACACTAACAAAAGTTATATCACTTCTAGGATAAAACCCATGTTCTGAACTCAACAATGACATCATATTTTTGATCTAACCCACTGTTTAGAAGTTCTTACATTTTTTGAGAAAAAGTTTTCACATGTGCTATTTAATATATTTAATATATTTAATATATTTCAAACATTTATTCTGGGCACATCGGGTCTTGGAATCGCACATCCTATTAGCACCTAGTCTTGAAAATAATCCATATAATATTGAAAAAAAATACATGGAAAATTCCAAGGAATTACATTCTCCCTACCTTGGGGATTTATGTCCCAAAAATCCAAAACAAGTGGCTACACAAAGAGATGTGGTTAATGAGCACATATCTAAGCCTCCCACCCTCATGTGCTCTCTTGAAGATTCTCATGCTGCCACCGAACACACAATAAAGGGATCATTCACCCATGAGGGATCCTCTCCTGCCGATCCTCAATCTCCATCGAGTACTTATCAAAGGTAGATCCATCCTCGATGTCCATCTCACCCCACTTGATAACGTGCAATGGGTTATGCATGTACCTCCTCATCCGTGACATGGGGAAGATGTCATGTACCTGATCTAATTGTGGCAATGAAGCTAAGTGGTACACTATCTTTCCAAATCTACCTAGTATTTGGAAAGGGCCAATGAATCTCATAGATATCTTTCCACCTTATCCAAAACTCCATAATCCACATTGAGGTGAAACCCGTAGGAATAAATGGTCTCCCTCCTTGAACTTTAAGGGCCTCCATCATTTTTCCGCATAAGAATTATAACAACTCTTTGTAGTCTTCATCCACCTCTGCATGATTTACACCTTTTCAGTAGTGTCTCACCCCAACTTCAGGTCCATGAGTGCTGACTCTCCTAGGTCAGTCCAACAAAGTAGTGACCTACAAGGTCACCCATACAAAGCCTCGAATGGTGTCATACCTATGGTGGAATGTTAGTTGTTGTTGTATGAAAAATCCACTAGTGTAAGATGATCATCCCAACTATGGATAAAGTCCAACAAGAAATTTCACAACATGTCCCGCAGAACCTGAATGGCCCACTCAGTCTGGCTATTAGTATGGTGGTGAAATGCTATGATTAAGCATAACTGAGTCCCAAAAGCCTCATGTAATCCCTTCCATAAATGATATTTTAAGTGAGCATTATGGTTAGAAACGATCATCGATGGAACTCTATGGATTTGTAAAATCTTCTACACATAGTGGAATCCTAAGCTCCTACTAAAATATGCTCCCAGATAGCTAGGAAGTGGGACAACTTGGTAAGTCCTTCTATGATCATCCAAATTGGATCATGTCCCCTGGACATACATGTCAATCCATCCACAAAGTCCATGGATATCCCATCTCACTTACACTCTGGAAACTCAAGGGTTTGAGATAAACCAACTGTAACTTGGTGCTTAGACTTCACCTATAGACAAGTAAGGCATCAGGAGACAAACTCTGAAACTCCCTTATTTATCTATGGACACAAAAGCTGATGTTCGAGGTCTTGGTACATCTTTTTCACACTTGAATGTACCGCCAAAGGAGATGTATGAAAGTATCTCAGAACCTCTTCTTACAACATCACGGTACCATTATGCATATTCTGAAATGAATGACATGATCCCCACCTTCAGAAAATCAATCAGGAGCATGTCTACTGGATATTTGAGAATGTAGGGTCTCACAGTTGGTATCCCCAATCCATACCTCCCTGACTCACTACAAAAGCAGAGGGGCGACAACCATCGACTGGAGGTAAGCTAATCCATCTCCATCCATAGAGTATAATTGCAATGAGGCCAACTACTCTGACACCACATTCAGTAACTGCGGACAAGATCTACTACTGAGAGAATCTACTACCACATTCCCCTTCCTAGGAGTATAGAAAATTTCTAAGTTATAATCTTGAAAGAACTCTAGCCATCACCCCAATCTCAAGTTAAGATCCTTCTAATATAAGATATACTTGATACTCTTTTGATCATAATAGACGATAAATAACTCACCCATCAAGTAGTTTTTTCCATATATTCAGTGAAAAGACAACCAATTCTAACTCAAGATTGTGGATCACATAGTTTTGCTCGTGTGCTCTCAACAAACCTAAACCATATGCAACCACCACCTAAATTTTCATTAGAACACATCCAAGACTGGTTCCTAATGCATCAAAAAATACTATATACTCGACACCTTCCTCTGGTAAACTCAAGATGGTAACACTTGTCAATTTATGCCTCAACTCCTAAAAATCCTACCAGAACCTCTCTGTCCACACAGAAGGTTTCCCCTTTTGGGTCAAATCTGTCATGGGTGATAATGTCCTGGAGAAATTAGTTATGAATCTACATTAATATCCTTTAAACCCAACGAATATTCTCACTTCCATCATTCTCTTGGGTGGATCCAAATCTAACACTACCTCAACCTTGGCTGGGTCCACTGGAACTCCATCTGATGAGACAAAATTTCCTAAAAAGTGGACATCCTGTATCCACAATGGACACTTTTAGAGATTCCTATAAAGCCGATGCTTTTGAAGTATATACAAAAACATCCTCAAGTGTATCACATGCTCCTCCTTGGACACTAAGTACACAAGGATATCATCGATGAAGACTACCATGAACCAATCTAAGAAGGGATGAAAGATACGGTTTATGAGTCCCATATAATTACTGGAGAATTCATCATTCCATAGGGCATCACTAAGAAATCATAGTGACCATAGTGACATTTGAATGTTTTCTTCACTATATCCTCATCCCGTACTCACAACTGGTGATAGCCTAACGTAAAGTCAACCTTTAGGAATCATCATGCCCCTATAAACTGATCAAAGAGGTCATAGATCCTTATTAGTGGATATTTATTCTTCACAATCACCTAGTTCAAGTACTAGTAGTCTACACATAACCTCAAGATCATGTTCGCCTTCTTGAAAAAAAAATCAGGGTTTCCCAGGGTGAAACACTAGGTCTAACAAATTCCTTACTCTATATGTCCTCCAACTATACCCTCAGCTCCACGGGAGCCATCTGATTTGTTGACGCAAATATCAGTGCCATCCTAGGGTGTAGGTAAATGAAGAAGTCTATCTCTCAACGGGGAGGTAAGCCTGGAACATCCTTAGGGAAGACGTCCTTGTACTCTACCACCACTGCAAGGAACTGAAAACTCATAACATCCACTGCACTAAGGGTCATGCTAGCCAACTAATGAGTAATTGACTACACACTCCTATAAATGAGTCTATCATGCATTGCTTATGATTCCTTTTCACCCACAAATAAAAACATGGTCCCATCACTATAGATACACCACATTCTCCACCTGAAACAATCAATTTGGGAATGAGCAGCAGATAACTAGTCCATATCTAAGATGAAATCATAAGGCCTCATTGTTTCTATAAAGAGATCCCAATAGAAACTATTGCCTCCAATAGTCAGGTCACACTCTCAGCATAATTTTGTGATCACCGTGTCTTCTCTAGTAGGAGTCTCCAAGTGCAAGGTTCAAGCTAAGGGCTCAATTGAAATCTCTAAGTCTCATACCAGATATGTGGTAATTAAGGAATGAATAACACCTTTTTCTATCAATAATGTAGCTTAGGTATAAAAGATATAGATCTTAACTCAAATCATTCCTAGAGCCTCTGGTTCATAAGACTTGACCGCTTGCAGCTGCCCCCGCCCCTGTCCTCCAGCTCACTGAGCCTGATGTGGACCACCTGGAGGTGGTGGTGGTAACAAGTCAAAGTTTCGACCACATCTGGATGCTATTCCAACTCCTATACCATGTCCTAATACCTATGGAACTATCATCTCCTATCGATGTATCTGCCTCAATTTCCCATCCAAAGTCTCTCTATATAAGGACCCAACCTTAAAACATTACATAATATTGAGTTATGTCAAGAATTTTACTTTCTTTTACACTGAAGATATTTTTAGGATTGAAGCCTTACAAAATTAAGCCATAAACCATACATACCAAAACTATAACAATACTAAGTGGAAACTTAAGAACAATATGAATTTTTCCTATAGTCTAAAATATTTAAAATATAGCATGATCATTTTTATGAAAAATCTTCATGACATTCAACATGACATATCCTGATCCTTAATCACCCTTAAGTCCTAAGAAAAATATTAAAAAAACATGGTATGATCCTAAAAAGATTAGTAAGGGATATAAAAAGATGGAAACCATTAGTCCATTTATGAACATTAAAACCCATGAAAACTTTATCATAAAGGAATATTTTTCACCCTTAATAAGTAGTAAATACTTTCCTTTGAAAATATTCTCATTCTATTTTTTTTTAAATCACAAGATTACTGTAAAACCCATAGAAAGCATAGAAAATACATAAAGGTAACTTGGGACATAATTATACTTAAATGGAATAACCATGCGGTCAACTTCCATACATGCCACTCTTACAAAATGGAATAACCATACGGTTGAATTCCATACCCAATGCATTAGAGGTTATAACATAACTACCCATCCATTGTTTATCATGGAACCACCCGTCCTTGGTTTATCATGTAACCACCCATCAAATGTCCAAGTACCATTATATAATCATAACACGTAATATATTATGATTTTCAATATTTTACTCTTAAAATTTAATTTTCAATCACAAGAAATCATTTCAAGATATTGAAATAATCAATCCATTTTCAAAACCATTTTCAATTCAAATAACCAAAAAAGGGAAAAATGATTTATTTTCCTTTTTAAAAACATGGTGGCTTATAGAGGAATCCAAATAGTAAATAATTTTCATGACGACTTAGAATTCTTTGTCATCATATATATTAAAAAAAGAACATTCCTTTTTTTGTTTGTAAGTAAAATCAAACGCTACATATAAAAAACATAAAAATATTCCTTTTTTAAAACCTATGAATGAAATTAAAAACATACATAATATATCCTTTATAATCCTTTTATATCCATATAAATATGTAAAATATTATCATGAATATTTAAATGGGGAAAAAGATGTGATAATTAAATCTTAAAACATTTAAGGTGTCCCATACCAATTTGAACATTTAAATATTAATCCCCATAAAATAATAATATTTAACAAAACATTAAATAACATGATAATAAATAAATAAATGGCATGATAAGTCAAAGGGGCTGTAGATACATCTAATAAAATAATGCGGGTGTATAACATCAAACTATACCTAAATGAAAAGAGATTGAGATGAAGTCCCTTACCTTGAGACCGATTCATCACGTATGTTATTTATCTTCCTAAATAATACAATTTGCATAATTATTTACTTTCTTAAGAACATTTTTCAAGTTTATTATTCCTTTTAAATCAATTATTACCATATTATAACAATTATATAATTATTTAAGTTCTTGATGGACGTTTTGATGATATTCGATACATGAGTCCAAAATGAATTTGGTATGATGTCTATATTCAAATTTGGTCATTATTCCATTATCTATAGAAAAAAATTAATGACCTAATAATAAATTTTATACATTAATTATACATTTAAATCCATAAATTACATATGGATATGAAAAATGAGCTACATTACAATCACGGAGACGGTAAGTTGTACGTACTCACGAGTAACGTTTCCATTTTTCGATGATCATTACGAAAAGAAGGTAAGTATTATTTTATCTTAATAAAATTATAATAATATAATTAATATCTTATTAATCATTTAAATATACTCATACATATTATTCATGCGATGTGGTGATTAAAAACTAATCATATCACTTCATGGAGGTGATAGTTCTCACGTACACACGAACGACGTTATCATTTTTATGTGCATAGAAAGTAAGAACATAATTGATATATTATAATATTATAATGATAAATATTTTATTAATATCATATATAAAATTAATTCCATCATTATAAAAATTATTAAGAGATGGTAATGGAAAACAAATTATATTGGTCCATGGAGGTGATAGTTCACACATACGCACAAACAATTAATACCTTTCCCATTTGATAGAAGTGGAAATGGATTTAGGTGATGATATTAACATAATAAAATCTCAGAATATTGAGTATAATATAGTTATTATATCATCATGTATGAATAATATTTGAATGAAATGGAAGAAGAAATAAAATAGAAACACTTAATTAAAAATGATAAGTCTTTTCCGGATGATCTCCTTTAATTAACACCTTAACACCTATAAGGTGAGTGTTATGCCTAAAATAAGAGATCTAGAATGTAGGGAGGTATTATAGGAAGGTATTTGGGAAGATATTGGCCAAACCAAAATGGTTTTAAAGTGTATATAAATTTGAATAATGGGTTCCCTTTTATTGGAGAGGGGAAGGGAACTCTTAGAATTATTCAAAATATTAAATTAATATAAATTAATTGACTATTAAAAATGGATCAAAATTGAGTTATTTAGAATATAGGATGAGTATGGGATGACTAAAATTCATCCAATGAAAATTATAAAGGTTTTTAGTATTTTTGTAATCTTTATCTTTTTTCTTTAACCCTTATTTTACCCTTGTAACTCTAATCATGTTATCATGTAATTTACACTTTGAGGGTTAATATAATTACTATAAAATTACTAAAGATCAATAAATGAGAAATTTATAAAAATTTAGGGATTATCACAATTATTTTTATGAATCTTATATTTTTATAAATTTTATATCATTTAATAAAATATTTTATATTTTAAAATACCATTAGTGTCAATTTCGACACTATTCATTTGATGACTTTTTAAAAATATCACAACAACAAGATAAATTAGAACCAATAATTATAAAAAATCACTAACATGAATAATTATTCTAAAAAATTCATATATGAAATTAATAATCTCAAATTATATTTATTTTATTATTTTTAATATCATTTATTTGATATTTTATTTAATTAAACAATTACAACATCATCATTGTGAAAAAATTTAATTTAATTATTTAATCTATAAAAATTAAAAATAAATCATCATGATAAATATTAATGTTTTATATTTCAAAATACTATTTATAGTCAACCATATCCCCTATATAACCCCATATTAAAAATATTTCACTTGGTAAAAACAAAAGTGTGACAAAATTGTCTTTTCATTGAATATAATATTATAAATGTAATAATATTATCCAAGTGGATTACAAAGGTTATATTTAAGAAAAATAATAATTTTATATCTAAATAAACTCATAAAATGAAATTAGGAAAAGTTTTAGGGTAATTTTATAGTATTTATAATATTATTTTTACCCTTAATTACCTAATTTACCCTTAACCGTGATAATAAAAAAAATTACTAAAGTTATTATTCATATTGTCCAAAAATAAAGGGGACCTATTTAAATAATTTAGACCTTATGATTCCAAATATAAAATAAATTTTTTATAATTCAAAATACATAAGTGGATAAAATTAATTTAAAATTAATCCCGTTGACAGATCAAGAAAACATGCTTTTAAATAAAAATTGTTAAATGGTTCACAAAGTTTTTATATCCAATTTCAATGTGAAATTTATTCTAATGAACTAAATTGGATTAAATGATGAAAACATAATTTAATTATACTTTTAAACCATTCAAATATATAATTTAACACTATAAATAAATTTGATGAAAAAATAGTTTTCAATTAAAATGCATTATTTTTTTAACTATTCATCAAAGCATGAAACTTATTAGAAAAATATCAAAAATGCATCCAAAGTAAAATTTTATACTAATATTTAAAAGAATAAGTTTATTTTTTCAAATATTATTTATAAATTATCAAAAACTATAATTAAAACAAGTGCTCCATCAAAAGATGGTAAAACAAATTTTTAGAAAAATACTTCTTTTATATTTAAAATTAGATTTGTTCTTATATCATGACTTGAAAACACATAATATGAATGTTAAATATTTGATTAAATATATTATATATATATTTCATTAATATAATCCAAAAATACTGATTTTATTATTTATTGGTATAAAAAAACTTATGCACATTTAAATAGATTTTTAGAAAAATATTTTCTTTTATTTTACAAAGGGTTTTACATTCATTTATATTAGTCAAATAGTTCATTATATGTACATGTGTAAACCATATTTTCTTAATTCAATAAATACTATTCATTACTTTAATTCTAACGACTATGTTATAATGGTAACGTTTGAATAATAATATATAATTATTCATTTAAACTTGTTGTGGTGTATCATGTACTCTATCAAATATAGTTTTCCTTTTTAAAAACTTGGGATGTTACATTATTCCCACCTTAATAAATTTAATCATTTAAATTTTAACTCGAGATCAAATACTAGGGGTTTGACTTTTCAAAACATATTTGCTGAAATCCCACACCAGAAAAAGGATTAATGTAACTTCCACTTAAAAATAAAGGGAAGTATGAAGGTTACCAAATATAACACATACAATGTTACCATGTAGGAAAACATGGACATGGAGGAAAAAAACCATCATGTTCTGATGGAGAGTGATAGAAAACATGGTCTTTATAAAGTTATCCATCACAAAACCATAAATATGTGATGGTTAAAAGTTCATTAATTTTTAGTGAGAAAAGTAAACACATACCATTTTTGTTTTAAGATCTATTTCATAGAGTTCAGGAATTATTTTAATGTCTAAGAATATAAGGAAATTTACTTTATATATTTCCATTTCATAAGAACCATTTCACCCTCATATGATGAACATCCCTAAAAATAACCTTAATCACAAAATATTATATAAAACCTAAAGTTTATTAATACCTTAAAACTCATGTACAAAATTATAGGCATGATTCTCATTAAACTAAACCCTTAAATAAAAATAAACCCAACTAAACATATCCCAAAAGTTATTAATCACTTTATGATCACATCAATTAAAACATCGGAAGGAGTGTCTAAAACCTTAAACATAGGGCTAACCTTTGAAAAATACTGAGCTCCCTAGAGCTTTCATAACTTCACCAGATGTATCAACATCAACTACAATAGTAGAAAAATATTTTTCCACACCCTTTTGCTTTTGATATTGACGGTTTCCACCTTAGGTAATCAAATTTGGACACACATTATCATAATTCCCTAACTCATTGCAACTAAAACATCTTAACATTGGCTTTTAATTTCTTTCCTGGTCATCTCCCTTGTAGTCATGAACAATATGAAAAATCTCACCACATCAGAAGAACTTACTAAACTTTGAAAGACATTCTCCAAGATTATTTTTACCAAACTTCTCACAAGATGAAAATTTGGTTTTCTTACCTTCAATATTTTTTGATGAATTATTTCCCATTTCCTGCCAATTGGACCTCTTATTTTTCTTATTCTCATGGGACACATTATCATAACAAAAATCCATTTTTTACTTTATCAGCACATCAATCAAGTTTATCATATCTTTTGAACTCATGAGAATCTAATTCCCTTCGATATCTTGGCTTTAATCCTAAGTGAAATTGATTTATCTTACTATCAAGACCTCGGATAAAATTTGGTATGTAACTTTTAAAAAAGGTGAAATTTTCTTCATATGTAGCCACCAAATATTTCTCATTTTCTCTAAATTCCAAGAATGTATTTTCCATCCTAAGTCGAACATCCTTTGTAAAATATTTCTCAAGGAATATATTATTATATTAATCCCATTCCCTTGCATCAATATCTTCACTTCCTCTGATATTTTTAACCATTGACCACTACAGATAGGATTGAACTTCAAAATGATAAATTTAAAGAGTTTCCTTTTGGAAATCCAAACAACCCATGAAATCAAATATATTTTCTAAGTCTTTAATCCATACTTTATCTATCATGAGGTTAGATGATCCTATGAATGATGGGGGATGTTTCCTCATGAAATTTTACACTATAGACATGTTCTTTCGTGGTATATTGGGTTCCTCTTTAGCATGGATACCACCACCATTTATAGCTCATGTAAACTGATCCATCACTATAACAAACTGTTCTGTTCCAATTTCAAAAATCTCAAGATGCTGATTTGGAAGGATGTTTTCTTCTTGATTCCTTCCCACCACAACTTCCCTATTTTATATGTGAAACAACATTCTTAAAAGACATATCTTAGATTAAGAAACAAGGTAATCTTAAAATGATACATTATTTCAAATTATACATGTAGTTAAATATTCTAATGGAATGCTATTAACACTATCCAAACCTCTAGATTTTTCCAAACCTTTCCTTTGATACCAACTATAAGGACCTAAACTTAAAACATTACATAATCTTGAGTTAAGTGAAGATTTTTACTTTATTTCATATTTAGTACCTTTTCAGGTTTATAGATTTTGAAAATTAGGACATAACTCATACATAACAAAACTATAACAATACAAAGTGGAAACTTAGGAATAATATCCATTTTTTCTATAATCTAAAAAATTTAAAATATAGCATGATCAATTTTATGAAAACTCTTCATGAAATTCAACATGAAATTTAAAGCCCCGACCCCAGTTACCTAGAGTCGGTGCATTATTACCTAACATTGACATGATACAAGGAACCATGTCCTGAAAGAACGATTAGTTTAGTAGCCTTAGAAGTACTAGATACATTTATAAGTTTTACATTACATTATGAAAATAAAAAAACAACATTGTGTCCCCTTTGAACACACTCATATCCTTGGCCTATCCATGTAGTTTAATCATGATATATTTCTTCACATTCTGGGAAAATAAAACATAGAAAGGGGTGAGTTTAGATGCTCAGTAAAGATAACAATATGGAGAAAACTATCATAAGTAAACATAAACATTTAAGGAAATGTATAAGACTAAAACAAAATATTTTTAAACTTGAAATTCAGTATAATATGGAAAAGATAAATCAAATAATTCCATTTAATTATTCACATGTTTATTCTACTAGTCTAATAATCACATGTAATATCAATAGATAATTTTGTAATGATGGAATGCATATCGCGGGACATCATAACCACATTGTCAATGCCTCATTCCAAGACTATAAATAAGATTTTTTCAAGGCCTTGCGCCAAGACACTAGTTTGTCTCATGAGACCTACCAATGCACCGATGAGCTATAGTAGGATCAACTCATCACTTACTAAGTCCAATTCATCCCTCATATGAAAATGTTGAAACATAATCTAAACATTCGTATTAAAACTAGCATACGAAATGTCAATAATTTAACCGCAAACCTTGAATGGTATAAAAATAGCACATCCAAAGTCAAACATAACTCATTCAATACAATTTGGAAGATTTTATTATACTAAAACAACCTCAATAAATAACAAATTACAATGAATGATATTTCCAAATATGAAAATAATCAGTAAAACTATATGAGGGAAATATCCCCTTTTTCTTGGAAACATTTAAAAGTCTCACTATTTATCAAGAAGCAGTTTAAAAGATATTTTTGAATCAAAGTGTTCCACATCACTTTGAAGCATTTAAAAGGAATTTTAATTTTAAAACATTCATGTATAAATAAATAAATCCATAAAACCATTTTTAAAACACAAACATTAAAGGGAAATATTTTGAAGAATAAATCTTTAAAACATTTAAAACAATATTTTAGTTAAAGAGTTCCTAACCAAATGAAAGTCACTTGAATACAAATAATAGCATAAATCAATTTTTTTAATATCATGAGAATAAAGGGATTCATGATATAATATGTCAAAGGACAATATATACACCATATAAAAGTGAATTGGTGCATAACAACAAAGAAGTCTCAATGGAATGTAAATTGAGATGAAATCCCTTATAAAGACCACATACTTAAGGATAAATCAATGAAATAATTATGTGTGACAAATATAAATACACTCAATATGATTGGATTTTTTTTGTAAATCAATCAGAGGACATTCACACACATTCTTATAAAAACAACACTAATGACTTCGATGTTTAACTCAATGAATATAAATTGAGTTAAAATTACTCTGATCAAGTTCATATAGATTACTTGAGAATTTATAAATGGAGTGATTATGTGTATAAAAAGTATATCCACACAAAGGGGAGTGGAAATTACTACATAAGTAATAAATAGTGATTTTACACATAATATTGGAGTAAAATAATCAATGAAGTTTGTAAAAAACCCAATGAGTGGAAATTGAAATTAGAAATTCCCTTACCAATTTGGTAACTTACGAAACATACACACCATGAAAGAAGGATAATAAAATGAATATGTAAATACCCATAAATTAAAGTATATTACACAAAGAATACAATCATGGTCAGAACATACACCACACAAAAGGAAATAGTTGCAATATAGCATGAATCTCATGGGAATAAGAAGTGAGATGAAAACCCCTTAACTTGTACTTTTTATTAGTTGATGGAACATTAAACTCATTTATAATTTTGAAATAATTGTTATTAATTTATAAAATAACTATATACATAAATATGATATCATATATGATATTTTAATATTGATTTGTTAATAATATTTCAGTAGTGTCATTGTTTCGGGGGTTAACCGATTCATTTTTCATTATATGTTTTGTTACATAGGTCATGTTTGTTATGGATAGGATGTATTTGATTAATATAAATAATTATATTATATTCTTAAACATAATTTTTTAATCATTAAATGATATTTATTCTAGAATGGTTACGATGTGGAATGAATCTCTCGCGTTCTTGGAGATGGTAATCCGTACGTACGCACGAGCGACAATACCATTCTATTGATGGTGAAATCATATGTAATTGGATGGTATATCATATATACATAATAATTAACATGTTATATTTATTACTTAAATCAATTATATTCATTATTATACCCATCCAAATAATTAAGTGTTGAATAACAAGCTACACCACGACGTGGAGATGGTAAGCTGTACGTATGCACGTAGGGTGGCTCTGTCATTCATTGGATGGATAGAATAATGAATATGGTTGTACCATATTTATAATAAAATCATAGTATTTATAAGGTACTAGAGTTATTATTTTGGTATGAAAACAACAAAGAAAGAGGAAGTGGAAGAATAAAAGAGCATTAAAAGAGGTGATGAAATAATTACCTCTTCTTCAGGTGCTTCCTTTTGATTTGATCAAAAAGGTATCCTTAGGTTGGATTTCTGATCAAATTAATTCCTCTAGGTTTAGGTGATGGTAGTTGGAAGGATATTTGAGTAGGGGTTGGCTGAGACAAATGTCTTTGTAGCTATGATTTTGAGATAAGGTGAAATACCCTTTTATAAGCGAGGTGAGAGTCACTTTAAGAAAACCTTGAAATATTATTTTATTATACAATAAAATTTGGTTTATAATGGCTCCAAAAGGATTTATTTAGATTATAAGGTTGGGATTGGTCTAAAAACTCTTAACCAATATGTTTTAGACAGGTTTAGGTCAGCATATTAACCTTATCTTTTAGATTTAACTCTTGGTTAAATAGTTTAACATTTACCATATGTCCTTGTATTTTTATATTATATTGTCAATAAACTTACTATAAAATGTAAAGAGAACCATAAGTGATTCATTAATTACATAGATATTATTATATAAGTCCTTTGGCTGAACCTTATATTTTTAGGACTATTATATCATTTAATAATATAGTATTTCATTTAAAAACTCATTTATGTCAATTTTGACATTATTTAGTATTTGGTTTTAGTGAAACTCATAATAATATGATTTCTTTGAAAAAAATAAATTGAATAAAACCTAACATGTAATATTAACCTATAATTTTTTTAATTCATCAAAATTCTCAATTTACATTTATTTTAATATTTATAATATCAATTATTTTAATCTTTCATTAATAAGGCAATTACTGCATCATCATTGTGTCATAAATAAATTTACTTATTTAATGTCTAAAAATTATAAATAAAATATAATGATGTATGAAATATTTTTATCTTTATAATTAATATTTATAGTCTAAATTATATTATGTATTACCCAATATTAAAAATATTTTATTTATTAAAATTTGAATTTAACACTTTTAACTCTTCTTTAAATAAAATAATAATAAATGTCCTAATCTAAACCAAGTGGACCAAAAAGATCATATTTTATTCCTAAGGTTGATTTTAATCAAAATACACTTATCCAATAGAATTATGATATGTGTTAGAGTAATTATAATATCATTTTTACCTTTAATTACCCTATTTACTTTTAATTGTGGTAAATAAAATTCAAAAGTTACTATTCACCAAAAATTATTTTCATCTTATTGAAGCACATTTTACTTACTGATATAAACCATGTTTCTCAGATTTTTAAAATTCAACTCATAGAAGCGGTAAAATTACGTTTTATACAAATTTTCTAACGTGCCTAGAAGATGGGTAAAAGATGTTAAAAATTTCAATAAAATTTTATATATCTAATTTTATTATAAAATTTTATATATCTAATTTTATTATAAAATGAATCCAATGAATTAAATTGAACTAATATAGGTATTATGTATCTATTTTGACTTAAAACAATTTTAAATAAAATAAATAATTATTTAAATAAAATTCAGTTTTTAAACAATAACGCAATGTTTTTCACTATTCATAAAAAATTGAACGTTTTCAGAAAAATACCAAAAATTCACCCTAAGATAATTTTAATATTCCGAATCCAAAAATTATGTCTATTTTACCAAATTAAAATCATATAAGTCACATTAATTAATTTAAAATTAATTCTCATTTTCAAAACCAAAAAGCAAGTTTTTGAGAAGTAAAAACTCTCAAAAGATTGATATGTGTTTATGTCTGGTTTAAATGTGAAATTACTTCCAATTACCAAAATTGGATTAAATGATAAAAATATAATCTAATTATACGTAAAAACCATTCAAATTTACTATTTAACACTATATATTATTTTGATTAAAAAATTTGTTTCCAATTAAAATTTAGTATCTTTCACTATTCATCAAAATATGAAAGTTATCAGAAAAACACCAAAAATTTATCCAAACTAAAATTTTTCATCACGCTTATAAAGAAGAATTTAATTTAATCAAATTGAATATATCAAAGTTTCAAATATTGGATTTAGAAAGGTTTCACCATTAAAAGGTGGAAAAAACTGTATTTTTTGAAAAATACTTCTTTTATATGAAAAATTGAATTTATCCTTATATTATGTCTAAGAAACACACAATATGAATGTTAAAATTATATGAGATATATATAAAATTTAAAATTTGGTTATTACTATTCATAACTATTTTTTAAATGGCTAGTTTGATAGGTTGTGGTGCGCTTGAACTCAGTGTTGCGTATATTGCACACTATTGTATTATTCAAAGAGAAGCATATTGTGGAAGCTTGGGGTGTTACATTATTCCATCCTTCAATAAATTTCATCCTTGAAATTTGAAATTGTTATTATGAAATAAAAGGTTAAAAAATAGAAAATAACTTTGTGGAAAACCCACATCAGAAATAGGGTTAATAAAATTTAGTCTTAATAAGAGGGAAAGAGAAATGAAAAATTCACCACCAAATTAGGATTTCTAATAGGATAACATTGGTGGAAATTATAATTAGAGGAAAAACATAAATATTTATAGGGAGTTATTGAGGTCATAAATCACAAACAAGTGAATGGAAAATTGAGGGCCTAAAAGGCATAAATCTATGATGAGTGACGTAAGGTGTTGGGATAACACATTTTTGGGTTTAAGATCCTTTTAATAAGGTTTAATAATTAATTTATTCATATAATAATAAAAATAATTGATAAGTTTAGTTTTATCCTTTAACTAATTTCTACCATAAACTCATCTTTCACTCCAAACGATGAGTATTCAAGATGACTTGGTCACACCTGAAGTGCTAGAATAAACTTATAGAGAATCACATAATACACAAAAGATGAAATATATATTCCCCTTGTCTTTAGAGATTAACCAAAACCAAAATGGTTAGTACAAGATCATATGATCCCTAAAAGGATAATCCTTTAGAGAAAGAAATACTAATCTAAATTTCTAAAATTAAACCAATAATACCCAAAGTTCAATAAATACCATTCAATGAACAATTATCCTTAAAATAGTTGAATATAATCCAAACTAAGATTGAAACCCAAAATTCATAAGAATTTGATTACATAGTCTTCCACATTAAATTGTATCTCCAAATAACATTGAATACTCTTAAAGTCACATACTTAAAAGTAATTAACCTAATCACATATTCTATATTATAGGTTAATCATTTCAATAAAGAACCAAAATCGCTATAAGATCACAACAAAAACATAGATAAAAATCTACCATCACTCCTCAAATGAAATCCCATAGCATTCTATTTTCCTTAGGCATATTGTGTTCCCAACAGAGTGAACGTCTTCCAAAATTACATTTATCACTTAATAACCAAATCATTTTCCTATAATAAGAATATCCATTTGATAAAACATAAGATCCCAAATCAACTTATTATTGATCAATAAAATCATTTTACTAAAAATAATTAGTCACACTAACTAGGGACTTCACGTATTCCAGTGGTAGGTGATAAATCCCAGTTGCACTTTGGTTGTGGGTTTTATTCCCGCAACTTTATCTGACGCGATGGGTTGTTACACGATCTGGGTGTTGTTCTTTTTCAAAAACTATATTTTATAACATTCTCAAAATGAGATAAATTCCTCAAAATAACAATAACATAATTTAACCACAAATGTTATCTCATACCTTGCATTTTCATACCAAAAATTAATAACCTATAATTGCCTCAAATTCAAGGATCATATAAACCCAAATGGTTATTTATAACTATATCCACAAAAGAAAATATAATTATTGCTCGAATAGCATTTTCACATAACAAACTATAGGGTCACACATACAAGAGAAAGTTTTTCCAAAGTAATCCCATCAACAAAGAGCACTAATTATTTTAAACATTTCTCTATCCATTTATTTCCACAAAGGTTCTTCCTTGATCAAGAGGTTATCCAATAGAATTGGGTATTGACTCGGGTAATGACCAGGTCCCCTACATTTACTAAAAATGACTATAAATGGATTGTTGGGATCATTTTTATTTTGTTCCATATCACTCTTCATTTTTCCTCAGCAATTATTTAATTTATGTCCTTCATTAGCATACATAAAAAATTTCTTTGTTCCATTGAGACACTTTCCTGGGTGTCTCTTTCCACATTTCCTACATAATGGAAATTGAACTTTATTTTCTCTATGGTCTCCACTGCTGAAGATCTTATCATTCACTTCCTTTCTCTTCTTTGTTGAGTCTGGGAGTTGGTTAATATATATGTTGTTGGTCATATTTTTGGAAAATTTATTCATTATGAACATGATATATTTTATGAATATCATCATTCCATTTTGTTTCTCATTTCTTCCACCATTCCCACTTTATACTTCATGTTCAATTTTACTATGAATTCCTTGGAATCCAGCCATTGAATAAAACCAAAATGCATTTTGTGAGTAAAAATAGTCATAAAATCATTTAGATAATATCATGACACCTTATTTTCAATCTAAAACACCTTAGGATTAACCATGGTTATTTATTCTCATCTTATATTAAAATCCTTCAAATCCATTTTTAAAGAAAATGTGAATTATCCTAATAATATCCCCTAGGAGTGTCATAACTAAGAGTGTAGTAAGGCTTGTTATCGTGCACCAGTTCTCGTTTGAGTCTAGAAAAAAGCGGTGTTTTCAGGTTTTACCCCTAGGTACATATATGCTAGATCCGCCTCTACCTGCTCGTATCCAGACAGGGATGTATTGCTTGGAAAAACCACATAATATTTACATTACTAAATTTTTTGGATGTTCTTCTATACAAATCCCCAAATTCTATCCTAGAGTAATGTTATCTAATCAGAGTTTTTCTAAATCTAGTTTCCAAGGTTTGTACTAAACTTCCTCCGATACCAACTATAACACCCCAAACCTAGTTACCCAGAGTCGGTGCATTATTACATAACATTGGCATGATACAAGGAATCATGTCCTGAAAGACCAATCAGTTTAGCAGCTTTGGAAGTACTAGATATATTCATAAGTTTTATATTACATTATGAAAATAAAAAAAAACAACATTGTGTCTCCTTTGAACACACTCATATCCTTGTCCTATCCCTACAATTTAATCATGATATACTTCTTCACATTATGGAAAAAATAAAACATATAAAGGGGTGAGCTCAGATGCTCAGTAAGGATAAAAATATGGTGAAAAATATCATAAGTAAGCATAAAAATTTAAGGCAATGTATAAGACTAAAACAGAAGCCTTTTAAATGAAAACTTCAGCATAATATGACAAAGATAAATCAAATAATTCCATTTACTTATTCACATGGTTATTCTACTAGTCGAATAATCATATGTAATATTAATAGCTAATTTCATAATGAAGGAATGCATAATGGTGGACATCATAACCACATAGTCAAGGCCTCATGCCAAGACTACAAATAAGATTTTGTCAAGGCCTTGTGCTAAGACACTAGTTTGTCTCATGAGACCTACCGATGCATCGATGAGATATAGTAGGATCCACCCATCACGTACTAATTCTAATGCATTCCTCATATGAAAATAGTGAAATGTAATCTAAACATTCGTATTAAAACTAGAATACGAAATGTCAATACTTTAACCAAAAACCATGAATGGTATAAAAATAGCACATCCACAGTCAAATATAACTCATTCAATACAATATGGAAGATTGTATTATAATAAATCAACCTCAATCAATAATAAAATACAATGAAGGATATTTACATAGATGAAAATAATCAGTAAAACTATTTGAGATAAATATCCCCTTTTTCTTGGAAACATTTAAAAGTCTCACTATTTATCAAGAAGCCATTTAAAAGAGATTTTTGAATCAAAGTGTCTCATACCACTTTGAAACATTTAAAAGGAATTTTAATTTTAAAAAATTTATGTCCAAATAAATAAATCCATAAAACCATTTTTAAAACACGGACATTAACACTACTGGAAATAACATATTTCCCAACGGTTCAGAACTGTTGGGATAGACTGCAGAACTGTTGGTATATCTTATACCAACAGTTCTACCAACCGTAGGGAAGTAAGATGTTGGGAAAAAGTTTTCGCAACGGTTTGTGTAGAACCGTTGGGATAGGTTGGTTACAGTAACATACCCAATGGTTTGGATGAACCGTTGGTATAAGTTTTGCCAACGATTCAACCAAACCGTTGGCAAAAACCTCTTTGAGGAACCATTTCCAACGGTTTACAAAACCATTAGGAAAGGGTTTTTACCAACGGTTCTCATTGAACCGTTGGTAAAAACATCATACAAAATGTATGCCAACGGTTTGAAACCGTTGGCATAGGCTATGCTCTGAAAATTGCACAGCAGCCTGAGATTTACCTATAATTTACACAAGTGTGCAATCCCATTCCTATCAATTATGCTGTAATTCTCAATTCCCTATCCTTTCCAATTATTTAACATATAATGCATACACATTTAAAATTGCACCCCATAACTATACACATCCATAATTAAATCATAATTTATAACGTAATTATAAACATACATAATTGATTTAGAATTCAATTTAAAACTTAGATGAAAATTATATGTAGAATTTGGAATTCAATTCATAATTGAATACATACATAATTTAATTATCATTTATCAATAAAATACATAAAAAATTGAATAAGTAATTATATGTGTTATACACAATTAAGAATACATACAAGTGGTTTTTACTAAAAATGATGTCCATTTTAAACATTATACATACAATTGGAGTGATATCGGCCACATCATGTCTTGGATTGAGGCAGGGTTGACTCATACACATCACATATGACCCATGGATCGTTTTCCTAAAGTTCCAATGGAATCCGAATGCATTTGGTCGGTTTTCTGTATGTCATTTATTGTTTTCACTTTAAATGAAGCCTATTTTAAACGAAAGAGAGACAATTTGAGTGGTTACAGCCACACCGTGCCTCATATTGAGGCGAGGCTGACTCTTACATGTCACAAATGACCCATGGATTGTTGTACTAAAGGTTAAATAGAATCTGAATGCGTTTGGTTAGTTTTCCTTATGTCAGTTGTTGTTTTCACTTAAAATGAAGTCCATTTTAAACTAAAGAGAGACACTTTGAGTGGTTCTAACCACACCGCACCTCGGATTGAGGTGGGGTTCACTCATTCATGTCATATATGACCCATGGATCATTGTGCTAAAGTATTAACACAATCAGAATCAATTTGGTCAGTTTTCCATACGTACTTAAAATGTTGTCCATTTTAAACAAAAGAGATACACTTAGAGTGATCCCGACCACACTATAATTCAGATTGAGGTGCAGTTTACTCGAACACGTCACATTTGACCCATGAATCATTATCCTAAAATTTTAATAGAATACGAATTCCTTTGGTCAGATTACCATATGTCAGTTGTTGTTTTCAATTAAAATGAAGTCCATTTTAAACTATAGAGAGACACTTCGAGTGGTGTCAGCCACTCCACACCTTAGATTGAGGCTGGGTTGACATGTACATGTCACATATTACCCATGGATCATTTTCCTAAAGTTTCAACTGAATCCTAATGTGTTTAGTCAGTTTTCCGTATGTCAGTAGTTGTTTTCATTTAAAATGTTGTCTATTTCAAATATACCTGAGACACTTTGAGTAGTGTCTGTCACACTTGGACTCATATTGAGGTGGGGTTGACTCGTACATGTCACAAATTACTCATGGAATAGTGTCTTAAATTTTCAACAGAATCTGAATGCGTTTGGTTGGTTTTCTGTATGTCAGCTGTTGTTTTCAATTAAAATGAAGTCCATTTTAAACTATAGAGAGACGCTTCGATTGGTGCCGGCCACACCAGACCTCGAATTGAGACAGGGTTGACTCTTACACGTCATATATGACCCATGGATCGTTTTCCTAAAGTTTCAACGGAATATGAATGCATTTGGTCTGTTTTCCGTATGTATTTTTTTGTTTTCACTTAAAATGAAGTCTATTTTAAACAAAAGAGAGACAATTTGAGTTGTTATGGCCAAAAAATGCCTCGGATTGAGGCGATGTTGACTCATACATGTCACAAATGACCCATGGATCATTTAACTAAAGGTTCAACAGAATCTGAATGCGTTTGGTCGGTTTTCTGTATGTCAGTTGTTGTTTTCACTTAAAATGAAGTCCATTTTAAACTAAACAGAGACACTTTGAGTGGTTCTGGCCACACGGTGCCACTAATTGAGGCGGGGTTGACTCGTGCACATCTTATATGAACCATGTGTCGTTTTCCTAAAGAATCAACACATTCAAAATGCGTTTGGTCAGTTTTCTATATGTCATTAAAATGTTGTCCATTTTAAACAAATTAGAGACACTTAGAGTGATCCCGGCCACACTACGACTCAGATTGAGGCGCAGTTGACTCGAACACGTCACATATGACACATTGATATTTTTCCTAAAGTTTTAATATAATCTAAATGCGTTTGGTCAGATTACCGTATGTCATTTGTTGTTTTTAATTAAAATGAAGTCCATTTTAAACTATAGAGATAAACTTCAAGTGGTTTCAGCCACTCCGCACCTCATATTGAGGTTGGGTTGACACATACATGTCACATATGACCCATGGATCATTTTCCTAAAGTTTCAACTGAATCCAAATGCATTTAGTCAGTTTTTCGTATGTCAGTTGTTGTTTTCATTTAAAATGTTGTCTTTTCAAATAAACTTGAGACACTTTGAGTGGTGTCTGCCAAACCTGGACTCAGATTGTGGTGGGGTTGACTCTTACATTTCACAAATTACTCATGGAACGTTGTCTTAAATTTTGAACAGAATCTGAATGCATTTGGTTGGTTTTCCGTGTGTCAGTTGTTGTTTTCAATTAAAATGAATTCCATTTTAAACTATAGAGAGACAATTCGATTGGTTCCGGCCACACCAGGCCTCGAATTGAGGTGGGGTTGACTCGTACATGTCACATATGACCCATGGATCGTTGTTCTAAAGTTTCAACATAATATGAATGCATTTTGTTGGTTTTCCATATGTCATTTTTTGTTTTCACTTAAAATAAAGTCTATTTTAAACGAAAGAGAGACAATTTGAGTGGTTACGGCCACACCATGCCTCAGATTGAGGTGATGTTGACTTATACACGTCATAAATGACCCATGGATCGTTGCACTAAAGGTTCAATAGAATCTGAATGCATTTGGTCAGTTTTCCGTATGTCAGTTGTTGTTTTCACTTAAAATGAAGTCTATTTTAAACTAAACAGAGACACTTTGAGTGGTGATGGCCACATGGTGGCTCGGATTGAGTCTAGGTTGACTCGTGAACATCATATATGACCCATGTATCATTTTCCTAAAGTATCAACAAATTCATAATGCATTTGGTCGGTTTTTTATATGTCATTAAAATGTTGTCCATTTTAAACAAAAGAGATACACTTAGAGTGATCTCGGCCACACTGCGACTCGGATTGAGGCAAAGTTGACTCGAAAACGTCACATATGACCCATGGATCGTTGTCCTAAAGTTTTAATAGAATCTGAATGCGTTTGGTCAGATTATCGTATGTTAGTTGCTGTTTTCAATTAAAATGAAGTCCATTTTAAATTATAGAGAGACACTTCGAGTGGTGTCAGCCACTCCATGCCTCAGATTGAGGCTGGGTTAACACGTACACATCACATATGACCCATGGATCATTTTCCTAAAGTTTCAACTGAATCCTAATGCGTTTGGTCAGATTACCGTATATCAGTTGTTGTTTTCAATTAAAATGAAGTCCATTTTAAACTATAGAGAGACACTTAGAGTGGTGTCAGCCACTATGCACCTCAGATTGAAGCTGGGTTGACACGTAAACATTACATATGACCCATGGATAGTTGTCCTAAAGTTTCAACTGAATCCGAATGCGTTTAGTTGGTTTTCCGTATGTCAGTTGTTGTTTTCACTTAAAATAAAGTCCATTTTAAACTAAAGAGAGACACTTTTGAGTGGTGCCAGCCACACTGCGCCTCATATTGAAGCATGGTTAACTCGTGCATGTCATATATGACCCATGGATCATTGTGCTAAAGTATCAAAACAATCAGAATCCGTTTGGTCAGTTTTCCATATGTACTTAAAATGTTGTCCATTTTAAACAAAAGAGAGAAACTTAGAGTGATCCTGGCTACACTGTGACTCAGATTGAGGCGCGATTGACTTGAACACGTCACATATGACCCATGGATCTTTGTCCTAAAGTTTTAATAGAATCTAAATTTGTTTGGTTGGATTACCGTATGTCAGTTGTTGTTATCAATTAAAATGAAGTCCATTTTAAACTATAGAGAGACACTTCGAGTGGTGTCGGCCACTCCACGCCTCAGATTGAGGCTGGGTTGACACATACACATCACATATGACCCATGGATCGTTTTCCTAAATTTTCAACTGAATTTGAATGCGTTTAGTCAGTTTTCCGTATGTCAGTTTTTGTTTTCATTTAAAATGTTGTCTATTTCAAATAAACCTGAGACACTTTGAAGGGTGTCTGCCACAAATGGCCTTAGATTTAGGCGGGTTTGACTCGTACATGTCACAAATTACTCATGGAACGTTTTTATAAATTTTCAACAGAATCTGAATGTATTTGGTTGGTATTCTATATGTCAGTTGTTGTTTTCAATTAAAATGAAGTCCATTTTAAATTATAGAGAGACACTTCGATTGTTGTTGACCACACCAGGCCTCAGATTGAGGCGAGGTTGACTCATACACATCACATATGACCCATGGACCATTGTCCTAAAGTTTCAACGGAATATGAATGCATTTGGTCAGTTTTCCGTATGTCATTTTTTGTTTTCACTTAAAATGAAGTCTATTTTAAACGAAAGAGAGACAATTTGAGTGGTTACAACCACACCATGCCTCATATTGAGGTGAGGTTGACTCATACACGTCAAAAATTACCCATGTATCATTTCATTAAAGGTTCAACAGAATCTGAATGCATTTGGTCAGTTTTCCGTATGTCAGTTGCTGTTTTCACTTAAAATGAAGTCCATTTTAAACTAAACAGAGACACTTTAAGTGGTGCTGGCCACACAAAACCTCAGATTGAGGCGGGTTTAACTCGTGCACGTTATATATGACCCATGTATTGTTTTACTAAAGTATCAACACATTCATAATGCATTTGGTCGGTTTTCTGTATGTCATTAAAATATTGTGCATTTTAAACAAAAGAGGTACACTTAGAGTGATCCCGGCCACAATGCGACTCAGATTGAGGCACGATTGACTTGAACACGTCACATATAACCCATGGATCTTTTTCCTAAAGTTTCAACAGAATCCAAATGTGTTTGGTCGGATTACCGTATATCAGTTGTTGTTTTCAATTAAAATGAAGTCCATTTTAAACTATAGAGAGACACTTTGAGTGGTGTTGGCCACTCCACTCCTTGAATTGAGGATGAGTTGACACATACACGTCACATATAACCCATGGATCATTGTCCTAAAGTTTCAACCGAATAGGAATGCGTTTAGTCGGTTTTTCGTATGTCAGTTGTTGTTTTCGCTTAAAATAAAGTCCATTTTAAACTAAAGAGAGACACTTTGAGTGGTACTGGCCACACCGCGCCTCAGATTGAGGTGGGGTTGACTCATGCACGTCATATATGACCCATGTATCATTTTCTTAAATCATAAACACATTCATAATGCGTTTCGTCAGTTTTCTATATGTCATTAAAATGTTGTCCATTTTAAACAAAAGAGAGACATTTAGAGTGATCCCGGCCACACTACGACTCATATTGAGATGTGTTTGACTCGAACATGTCACATATGACCCATGGATATTTTTCCTAAAGTTTCAATAGAATCCGAATGCGTTTGGTTGGATTACCGTATGTCAGTTGTTGTTTTCAATTAAAATGAAGTCAATTTTAAACTATAGAGAGACACTCTGAGTGGTGTCGGCAACTCCTCACCTTGAATTGAGGCTGGGTTAACACGTACACATCACATATGACCCATGGATCATTTTCCTAAAGTTTAATCTGAATCTGAATGTGTTTATTCGGTTTTCCGTATGTCAGTTGTTGTTTTCATTTATAATGTTGTCTATTTCAAATAAACCTGAGACACTTTGAGTGGTGCTGGCCACACCTGGCCTCGGATTGAGGCGGGGTTGACTTTTACATGTCAAAAATGTCTCATAGAACATTGTACTAAAGTTTCAACAGAATCTGAATGCATTTAGTCTGTTTTCCATATTCCAGTATTTGTTTTCAATTAAAATGTTTTCCACTTCAAATAAATCTGAGACACTTAAATTATTGGTGGTCACACCAGGCCTCGGATTAAGGCGGGGTTGACAATTCAAAGAATAAATGTACCATTAAATATGTACATTGGTCAACTTGTTTTGGAAATTGTTTATCTTCATCCATTCCTTGTACTTACACCCATGAATTTGAAGGTGAGTATGCGTACACGATAGTTTACCTTCTTAGAGAAGAGTTTCTGGAAGAGTATAAGAGACATGAAGCAATTAAAATCATTAGAGTGTTGGAGAAAATGTGGTTTCTACAAATAATGTGGCAACCGGCTTGTGCAAAGCGGCCTAAGTTACAACCTGCAGGTATTGTACTATATTTTTTTCTAGAGGCTTTCAGTGTAAATGAATTTTGGAATGATAATTGCTATTCATTTCCTTTTAGGTTCTTTTGACATCCGAGGGGAAATGGTGGGGTCTAAAGACATTGGAGGATATGTCGAAGGGTGATTTTGTGTGTGAATATGTTGGAGAAATGGCCTCTTTTCCCTTCAAGCTCCCCGAACCCCGATCACAATCGGGGTTCATGGAGCTTGAAGGGAAAAGAGGCCATTTGGTTAGATGTTAGATACTATGGAAATGTTACAAAAATATAGGATATAATTTCCAATAAAGTCACCCTTCGACATATCCTCCAATGTCTGCAGACCCCACCCTTTCCCCTCGGCTATCAAAAAACCTAAAAGACAATGAATAGCAATGATCATTCCAAAATGCATTTACACTAAAACCCTCTAGAAAAAAATAAAGTACAATACCTGCAAGTTGTAACTTAGGCCGCGTTGCATAAGCCAATTTTCACATTGTTTGTACCAACCACATTTGCTCCAACACTCTAATGATCTTCATTCCCCACTTGGAAAACCCCACCCCCACCCCCACCCCACTTGGACAACTCTACCCCCACCCCACTTGGACAACCCAGCCCCCCCACCCCACTTGGAATGCCCTACCCCCACCCCACTTGGAAAACCCAACCCCCCCCCACCCCACCTGGACAAACCTAACTGTATTTATGGCTAACCAACAAAATCAAGTCAATAGACATTAAATTTAAAATAAATCAAGGATAAAATAACTCAGGATCATATTGACCTCTTCAATATCAAGAAAAATTATTCAATACAGACAAATCACAACAATAGCACAACCTAAAATGATATATTGATTGTGTTCATAAGGGAATCATAATACACAATACATTGTAGAAAAATGGAATGAAAAAATCTAAAATAAATGAAGGCACACCTATCAATTTATAATGGAAGAACAACAATTTCTTGAATCAAAGATAGATTTCCCATTGGAAATTAGAGTTAGCACCCTCTAGAGCAGTTTGGGATGTAGGGTTCGAACCATAACAAAAAATTATATATGCCTTATTTTTGTAAGGGGATCATAATACACAAATATAAAATAAATTAACACACATGAACCTATTTAAACTGGAAGAACAAATCTAAAATAAATTAACTCACACATACCGATTTAAACGGGAAGAAAAGATCATTAGAAACCAGACCTGTTGTCTTGGGAAGTAGAGTTTGCGTCAAGATTTAGAGGCAAACCTTTGAGAGGGTGCATCTAGGTCTCGGTTTGGGCAAAATTTTCGAGATATCTGGAGTTGAAGATCGATGATATTTGGGGATTTTCTTTCCCAACGGTTTTAAAAAACCATTGGGAAAGTTATTTTATCCCAACGGTTTCAAAAAACCGTTGTGAAAAACCTATTAATACCATATATACCAACGGTTCTGTAGAACCGTTGGTATATGAGTCTTCATATTTCCCAACGGTTTCACTAAACCGCTGGGAAAACTCCTTTTTACCCATTTTTCCCAACGGTTTCATCAAACCATTGGGAAAACACAATTTTTACAGATTTTTACCAATGGTTTATGAAAACCGTTGGTAAAGATAACCTATACCAACAGTTTCAAAGAACCGTTGGTATACAAGAATTGGGAAAAGCATGATTTCCAGTAGTGTAAAGAGAAATATTTAGAAGAATAAATCTTTAAAACATTTAAAACAATATTTTACTAAAAGAGTTACTAACCAAATGAATACGCTTGAATAAGAATAATAAAAACAATAATTTTTTTATTATCATGAGAATAAAAGGATTCATGATATAATATGTCAAAGGACAGTATATACACCATATAAAAGTGAATTGGTGCATAATAACAAAGAAGTCTCAATGGAATGTAAATTGATATAAAATCCCTTATAAAGACTGTATCCTAAAGGATAAATCAATAAAATAATTATGTGTGACAAATATAAATACACTCAATATGATTTTATTTTTAATGTAAATCAATCATAGGTTATTCACACATATTCTTGTAAAAACAACATAAATGACTTGGATGTTTAGCTCGATGCATAGAAATTGAGTTAAAATTACTCTTATCAAGTTCATATCGATGACTCAAGAATTTATCAATGGAGTGATTATGTGTATCAAAAGTATATCAACACAAAGGGGAGTGGAAATTACTATATAAGTAATAAATAATGATTTCACACATAATTTTGGAGTAAAATAATCAATGAAGTTTTCATAAAATCCAATGAGTGGAAATTGAAATTAGAAATTACCTTACAAATTTGGTAACTTATGAAACATACATGCCCTGAAAGAAGGATCATAAAATTAAGATGTAAATACCCAAAAATTAAAGTATATTACACAAATAATACAATCATGGGCAGAACATACACCACACAAAAGGAAATAGTGGCAATATAGCATGAATCTCACGAGAATAAGAAGTGAGATGAAAACCCCTTACCTTGTAATTTTCCTTAGTTTAGGGTAATTTAACCTCATGTAAAATGGTGAAATAATTTTTATTAAATTATAAAATAACCATATAAATAAATATGATATCATATATGATCTTCTAATATTTCTTTGTTAATAATATTTTAGTAGTATCATTGTTTCAGGTGTTAACTGATTCATTTTTCTTTATATGTTTTGTTACATAAGTCATGTTTGTTATGTATAGGATGTATTTGATTAATATAAATAATTATATTATGTTCTTAAACATTATTTTTTAATCATAAAATGATTTTTATTCTAGAATGGTTACGATGGGGAATGAATCTCATGTCGTTCGTGGATACGGTAATCCGTACGTATGCATGAGTGACAATACCAATCTATTGATGGTGAAATCATATGTAATTGGATGGTATATTATATATAAAGAATAATTAACATGTTATATTTATTATTTAAATCAATTATACTCATTATTATACCCATCCAAATAATTAAGTGTTGAATAACAAGCTACACCATGACGTGGAGACGGTATGCTGTATGTACGCACCTATGGTGGTTTGTCATTCATAGGATAGATAGAATGATAAATATGATTGTACCATATTTATAATAACATCATAGTATTTAGAAGGTGCTGGAGTTATTATTTTGGTATGGAAACAACAAAGAAAGAGGAAGTGGAAGAAGAAAAGAACACTGAAAGAGTTGATGTAATACTTACCTCTTCTTCGGGTACTTCCTTTTGATTTGATCAAAAAGGGATCCTTAGGTTGGATTTATGATCAAATTAAGGCCTCTAGGTTTAAGTGAGGGTATTTGGGAGGATATTTGAGTAGGTATTGGCCAATAAAAATGGATTTGGAGTTTTGATTTTGAGAGAAGGGGAAGCTCCCTTTTATAAGAGAGGCGAGGGTCACTTTAGGAAAACCTTGAAATATTATTTTATTATACAATCACATTTAGTTTACAATGGCTACAAAATGATTTATTTAGAGGATAATTTGGGTCTGGGTCAAAAAACTCTCAACCAATAGGTTTTATACAGGTTTAGGTAACCATATTAACCTTATCTTTTAGATTTAACTCTTGGTTAAATAGTTTAACATTTACCATGTCTCCTTGTATTTTTATATTATATGGTTAATACACTTAATATAAAATGACAAGAGAATCCAAAGTGGTTAATTAATGACATATATATTATTATATAAGTACTTTGGACTAACCTTATATTTTTAGGACTATTATATCATTTATTAATATAGTATTTGTTTTTAAAAACTCATTTATGTCAATATTGACATTATTTAGTATTTGGTTTTTGTGAAAGTCATAAAAATATGATTTCTTCATACAAAATAAACTGGATAAAACCTAACATGTAATATTAACCTAGATTTTTTTTGAAATCATTAAAAGTCTCAATTTACATTTATTTTAATATTTATAATCTCAATTATTTTAATCTTTCATTAATAAGGTAATTACTGCATCCTCATTGGGTCATAAATATATTTACTTATTTAATTTCTAAAAATTATAAATAAAATACCTTTATGTAGGAAATACTTTTATCTTTATAATTAATATTTCTGGTCGAAAGTATCTTATTTATAACCCTATAGTAAAATATTTTAGTTATTAAAATTTGAATTTAACACTTTTAACTCTTTTTTAAATAAAATAATAATAAATGTCCCAATTTAAAACAAGTGGACCAAAAGGATCATATTTTATTTCTAAGGTTTATTTTTTTCGAAATAAACTTATCCAATATAATTATGACATGTTTTAGGGTAATTATAATATCATTTTTACCTTTAATTACCCTATTTACTTTTAACCGTGGTAAATAAAATTCAAAAGTTACTATTCACCAAAAATTATTTTATCTTTTTGAGCTACATTTTAATTACTTATTTCAACCATGTCTCTTGTATTTTGGAAATTCAATTCATATAAGTGGTAAAATTACATTTTATGCAAATTTGCTAATGCGCCTAGAAGGTGGGTAAGAGACGTTAAAAAATTCAATAAAATTTTATACATCTAATTTTATTATAAAATGAATCCAATAAATTACATTGAACTAATATAGGTATTATGTATCTATTTTGACTTAAAGTAAATTTAAATAAAATAAATAATTATTTAAATAAAAATTCGGTTTTTAAACAACAACGTAGTGTTTTTCACTATTCATCAAAAATTGAAAGGTTTCAGAAAAATACCAAAAATTCACCCTAAGTTAATTTTGATATTAAAAATCCAAAAATGATGTATATTTAACAAAATTAAAAACATATAAGTTTCACCAATTAATATAAAATTAATTCTCATTGTCAAAACCAAAAAGCTGGTTTTTTAGAAGTAAAAACTATCAAAAGATTGACATGTGTTTATGTCCGATTTAAAAGTGAAATTACTTCCGATGACCAAAATTAGATTAAATGTTAACCATATAATATAATTATTCTTAAAAACCATTAAAATTTATAATTTAACACTATATATTATTTTGATTAAAAAAGTTTGTTTTAATTAAAATTTAGTATCTTTCACTATTCATTAAAATATGAAAGTTATCAGAAAAACACCAAAAATTTATCCAAACTAATTTTTTTACATCGTGCTTTTAAATAAGAATTTAATTTCATCAAATTAAATATATAAAATGTTTCAAATATGTGATTTAGAAAGGGTTCTCCATTAAAAGGCGGAAAAACTGTTTTTTTTGAAAAATACTTCTTTTATCTGAAAAACTGAATTTGTCCTTATATTATGTCTAATAAAAACAAAAGATGAATGTTAAAATTATATGGGATATATATAAAATTCAAAATTTAGTTATTAATATTCATAACTGCTTTTTTAAACGGCTAGTTTGATAGGTCATGGTATACTTGAACTCGGTGTTGCGTACATTACACGCTATCGTATTATTGAAAGAGAAGCATACCGTGGAAGCTTGGGGTGTTACATTACATTTCCCAATTCTTACTCATCCTTAAGTCTTGTGAAAAATATTAAAAAAACATGGGATGACCATAAAAATATAATTAAGGGATGAAAAAAGATAGAAACCATTAGTCTATTGATAAACATTAAAACCCATGAAAAATTTATCATGAAGTAATACTTTTCACCCTTAATAAGTAGTAAATACTTTCCTTTTAAAATAATCTCATTCCACAATTTTTTAAATCCAAAGATTACCATGAAACCCATAGAAAGAATATTAAATACCTACATTTAACTTGGGACATAATTATACTTAAATGGAATAACCATGAGATCGAATTCCACACATATCACTCTTATAAAATAGAATAACCATACGGTCGACTTCCATAACCAATGCATTGGAGGTTATAACATAAACACATTTCATTGGTTTATCATTGAACCAACCACCATTGGTTTATTAGGAAACCAACCATAAAATTTCTAAGTACTATTATATAATCATAACACATAAAATATTGTAATTTTTAGTATTTTACTATTAAAATTTTATTTGTAATCATAAGAAATCATTTCAAGATATTGAAATAATCAATCCATTTTCAAAAAAATTTTCAATACCAAAATACCCCAAAAAAGGAAAAAAATGGGTTCTTTTCCTTTTTAAAAATATGAAGGCTTTTAGAGGAATCCAAATATAAAATAATTGTCATGATGATGTAGAATTAGTTGTTGCCGTATACGTTAAAAAAAGAACATTCCTTTTGTTGTTTGTAAAGAAAGTCAAATGATCCATATAGAAAACATAAAAAGATTACTTTTTGAAAGCCTTTGAATGAAATTAAAAATAGACATAAAATGTTCTTTATAATCATTTTATAACCATATAAATATGTGAAATAATATCATGAATATTTAATTGGAGAAAATGATGTGATAATTAAATCTTTAAAGATTCAAGGTGTCCCGTACCACTTTGAACATTTAAATATTAAAACCTGTAAAAGAATAACATTTAAAAAAACATTAAATAACATGATAATAAATATATTAATGACATTATAAGTTAAAGGGTCTGTATATACACATAATAAAAGAAGGTTTGCGTATAAAATCAAACTATGCCTCAGTGAAAGGAGATTGAGACAAAGTCCCTTACCTCGAGTTTGATTCATCATGTATGTTCATTATCTTTCTAAATAATAAACTTAGGATAATTATTTACTTTCTTGATAACCTTTATCAAGTTCATTATTCATTTTATACCACTTATTACTATGTTATAATAATTACTAAATTATTTACGTTCTCGAAGGATGTTTTGAAGATGTTCGGTACATGAGTCCAAAATGACTTTGGTATGATGTATATAGTCAAAGTTTGTCATTAGTCCATCATCTACAGAATAATATTCATGTCATAATAATAAATTTTATAAATTAATTATACTTTTGAACCCATCCATTACATACAGATATGAAAAATGAACTACGTTATAATCACGGAGATAGTAAGTCGTACATACGCATGAATGAAATTTCCATTTTTCAATGATCATTATGGAAAGAAGGTAAGTATTATTTTATCTTTCCAGAATGATAATAATTTAATTAATATTATATTAATCATTTAATTATATTTATATATGTTATCCATGTGATTTGGTGATTAAAAAATGAATCACATCACTTTGATGGAGGTGATAGCTCACACATAGGCACAAATGATGTTATCATTTTTATGTACATGGAAATTAAGAACTTAATTGATATATTATTCTCTTATATTGATAAATATGTCATTAATATCTTATATAAAAAATAATTCCATCATTATAACCTGTCTTGAGAGACGGTACTGGGAAACAAATTATATTTTTTCATGGAGGTGATAGTTCACTTGTACGCACAAACAATTAATTATTTTCCCATTTAATGGAAGTTGAAATGGATTTAGTTGATGACGTTAATATAATAAAATCTCATTATATTAAAGATACTATATTTATTTTATCATCAAGGATGAAGAATATTTAAAATAAATAGAAGAATAAATAAAATAAAAACACTTAATTAAAAATGATACCTATTATTTGGATGATATCCTTTGATTAAGATCTTAACACCTCTAAGGTGAGTGTTATTCATAAAATAAGAGCTTTATAATGTGAGGAAGGATTCTAGGAAGGCATTTTGACTTATATTGGCTGATAAAAATGGATCCAAATTGAGTTATTTTGATGATAAGATGAGTATGGATTGAAATCCATTAATCCAATGAAAATTAGATAGGTTTTGATTATTTTTTTAATCCTTATATTTTTATTTTAACCCTTATTGTACCCTTTTAACTCTTACCGTGTTATCATGTAATTACATTTTTAGGGTTAATATAATTACTATAACATGGAAAACTACCAATAAATGATTTATTTATGAAATTTTGGGACCTATCCCAATTATTTGTCTGAATATTAATTTTTTTATAAATTTTATATCATTTAATAAAATATTTTATATTTTAAAATACCATTAGTGATAATTTTGATACAATTCATTTCTTGGCTTTTTAAAGATATCATAACAAGATAAATTCTAAAAAATACATATAAAACATCACTAACATGACAAAGGCGTCTAAAAAATTTGTGAATGGAATTAATCACCTCAAATTATATTTATTTTAGTATTTTTAATATCAATTATTTTATATTTCCTTTAATTAAACAATTACTGCATCATCATTATGCAATAATTTAATTTAATTACATGTTCCCAAAAAATTATAAATAAATTATCATGATAAATATAAATGTTTCATCTTTAAAAATACTATTTATAGTCAATATAATCCTCTATATAACCCCATATTAAAAATATTTCACTTGATAAAAATAAGTGTGAAAAAAGTGACTTTTCATTGAATATAAAATTATAAATGTCATACTTCACCCAAGTGACTTACAAAGGTTATATTTCAGAAAAAGGATGATTTTATGTCAAAACACACTCAAACAATGAAATTAAGATAAGTGTTATGGTAATTTTATAATATTTATAATATTATTTTTACCCTTAATCACTGATTTACCCTTCACAGTGGTAATAAAAATAATTACTAAAGTTACTATTCATATTATCCAAAAATAAAGGGAACCTATTTACATAATTTGGAACTTATAATTCCAAATATGGAATCATTTTTTCACAATTCAAACACATAAGTGGCTAAAATTAATTTAAAATTAATCTTGTTAACAGATTGAGAAAATGAGTTTTTAAATAAAAAATGTTCAAATTTTCAAAAAGTTTTTATATCCAATTTCAATGTGAAATTGATTACAATGACCTAAATTGAATTAAATAATAAAGAATGATCTAATTATACTTTAAAACCATTGAAATGGATATTTTAACACTATAAATAAATTTGATGAAAAAGAAGTTTTCAATTAAAATGCATTTTTTTTTCACTATTCAACAAAGCATGACACTTATTAGAAAAATACCAAAAATTCAACCAAAGTAAATTTTGATACTCTACTTTCAAAGAATAAGTTTATTTTTTCAAATGTAATTTATTAGTGTCAAAAACTAGATTTAAAATAAGTGTTCCATCAAAAGGATGAAAAACTACATTTTTAGAAAATACTTCTATTATATTCAAAATTGTATTTGTTCTTATATCATGTATTGAAACCACCTAATATGAATATTAAATATTGGATTAAATATATTATATATATTTCATTAATATAATCCAACAATATTTATTTTATTATTTTTTGGTATAAAAAAACTTGTTCACATTTATGTAGTTTTATAGAAAAAATATTTTCTTTTATTTTACCAAGGGTTTTACATTAATTTATAATTAATTGGTCAAATAATTAATTATAAATACATGTGTAAACCATATTTTTATAATTCAATTAATACTATTCATTACCTCTATTATAATTACTATTCTATAACAGTAACATTTAAATAATAAAATTTAATTGTATATTTAAACTTGATGTGGTGTATCATGTACACTATCAAATATAGTCTTTCCTTTCAAAAAAATTAGGATGTTATACTCTATCAGCCATATATAGGGTCTGAAAATATTGTTCAAGTTATCCCCTACCACCACATTAGTAGAACCACCTCTCTCTGGGACAACTGGATCTATCCTGTGAGCCCTGAACTGCAAACCCTATATCCTGGGATCTCCTCCTGAAACAACTCATGCATCTAGGTCCCTGAGACTGACGTCAGATCCCTACTTTCAAGGTCTCTACTCCCATGGGCCCACTGCTAGAAACCAGTGGGTGTGTCTACTCAGCCAATAAAATCTAAACCACCAAAGATCACTTTAACACTCTAATATAAGTAGGAATGCATAGAGGGATAGCAATGGAATATATGTATCTACAGAGTTCTTAATCGAAGGTCCGAGATTGAAAGAACCGATCCTCAACCAATTTTTTCATGTACTAAGTAAAAAAGTTAGGTGATCAGAGTCCTGGTGTATGGATATGTCTGTCACCGCACCAACACTGGGGTGTTTGGCCTGAAATACAAACTTGAAACACTTAACACTGTTGCCCCAAATCAATCTCATAGACCCTTCTCCTAAGGTAGAACCAAATACTTTGATACCAATCTCTCACTAAACATCCCAATGGGGCTCATTATGCGACTCCCCAGCCCATATCCAATAGGACAGGGGCTAGAATCTAGTGCCGAGTTGGCATATCACTAACATGGGAGGCCTTAACCTAAGTACTTGTACACAATAACACATCTCCAAGCCCATACAATGCTTAAATGTAAAAACAAATGAACAACCATGCATGAATACATATAAATCCCACAATAAAAGTATGATAAGAAGTGAAGGAATGTAAACAAGGCCAAATATAATCCCACCAAAAAGAGTCTAAAGACAAGTAAAACCTGAAAGTAAACTTCATAATGTTGTCAAGATACCATAGGAACACACCTCAGTCCATCCGGTCTCATTAAGCACCACCTAGTCTTGATCCCTTAAAGACTCTGTCAAAAGGTCAATCATCTCCAAAAGACATGAAAAATTCAGAAAAATCCCATGTTAGGGTGAGTATAAAAATTCCCATTAGGAATCCATAAAACCACAAATCATACAAAAAAGTATAACAATAAGCTTTACATATGTATATATCTATAAATCATACAATAATAGTATCCAAATAAACTCAATAAAGATACAGAGTCTAAAGGCAAAGTCATTAACGTAATGTTAGACTAGGATTTAAACTTGAAGGTTCCATAAAGAACTCATCTAGGAGAACACACTCCATGAGTTTGATAGCAATAATGACTTATAAAGAGATATAATACACAAACGAAGCTCAAACCCAGAGCTATGGGGGATACCAACAACTAAATATCAAATAACCAGCTGATTAGAGGATTGGAGCTTGCATAGTGTTGATCATTACGATACCAAGAATTCCACCTAGGGAAAGAATATGATAAAGTATCTCACTCTGGTCCTTTTGAAAGGATTTCAACAACTCTATGTAAGAAGTCATGCTGAAGGGATCACTGTCCTATATATAGGAGATGATTCCATACTAACCCTCAGGGAATGGATATGGAAAACATACCTTAATTAAAATTTTCCAAGATACAAAGGAAAAGGGATCCAAGACAACATTTAAAGAGTACTTGAAGTGTAGTGTGAGTACATGTCGTGTGCCTTCAACCCTAGGTCTTGCCTGTGTAAAAGTCTATGTCTACATAGAAGTACATGGATTTATACTGACCATGTAATTTTTCCCATTTACTATTACATGGCTTAACCTTTGTATTCCCAGTTTAGCTATGTCCGTATAGGTGTACACAATGTTCCCTTACCAGTGTAATCCAACCTGTGTCTGTGTACCCTTTGAAGTACATGTTGAGCCATTGGGGAGGGGTCACATGTCATATGACAGGGTCACATGCCATGTGATCCATAAATTCCTCCTAGACCTTGACACCACTTCAAGGGCCCCACACGACGTGTGTCTCTAAAGTACATGCCAAGTTGATTGGATTTTTCTATAAACCCTAGTTTTTCCTTCTACATATGCTCGCATTGTCTCCAACTAGGAAATCAGCTTCAATATCACTAGAAAATCATGGATCTACTCCTGTCAACCCTCTAAGTGGTCAATTTCTTGAATGCATCCTTATAAACTATCTGGGAAATTCCTGCCATAGGTTCCCATCACCATTCGCATGCACTACTTGAATCAGGGGTCTCTAATTTGGTCTGATCCACATGCTGCTACTATCATTACATGATCCTCATTCCATACCAAGTCCAAATCTATGATATTGAATCATTTCTCTAGGAAACATGAGTGAAATGATAAATTCCTCAATATTTGGGTCAAACCTTGGTCTAATGAAGAACACCCATGATGAAGGAAGAATTGGCGGGAGAAAAGCACCAAAAACAATCATGGGTAACAGATCTCGGTCGATGTTCATGTCGACCTCAATTCTTTATTTTTAGAATGAAAAATGAATAGATAAAAAAATCACAAAGAAATTATCTCAATAAAACCTCAAAATACGCACGATCTATAGATCAATCTATTGGTTGATTGATTTGTGTACATCATAGAAATAAAAATAGTGAAATAAATCCAAATATGTCACATTCGTGTTTTCATTTTGAGTTATTCCTTTGTTTATTTTTAGTATAGTGCTAATACATGGGCCCCCTTGAGTTTTGTTGCAAAATTGAGATTTTGGGCTTGAAAGCATGAGGTGAATGATTGGTGCATGGTTTGTCAAACCATGCACCCTTTCCTAGGAAACCATGCATCCAGGTGACATTTTTGGACAATAGTGAATTACATGGTTTGTGCATAGTATGGTAACTGTGTGGAAAATGTTAGGTCTGAATAATACAAATATACAAAAGAGGGGGGGGGGTGAATTGTATCTTTTCAAAAATCTCTACAGATTCTGGATTTTAATTCTATTTTTGATTTATACATAAATGTTACATTCTCTTCTGTGATAGTTATGAGTTGTGGATAAATAAAAATAATGAAAACAACAATTTTATAGTGGTTCGGGGCACAGAGATCCCCTAGTCCACTCCACCAATGCTCTTTCTGTGAGCTTGGTGAATTTCATGAGAAAGGTCCTCTTATCACAAGACCTTTAAAATCTAAAATTGAGTGCAGGTAGTTGAAACCTTTTCAATAAGGCTACATAGTGTCTTATGGTTCTTTTATAGGGAACTGGTTATCCACAACTTAGTGTAAGAAGCTTAAACTTCATCCATGACTGAGTTTGAGCAGTCGAAACACCAATAAATCAAAAGAGTTTTATTTGATGATGGTTCAGGTTGAACTTCTCAATTGTAGAAACATTATCTGACAATAGGTGGATCTTCTTCTTCAGAAATTAAAGTCTTTAAGAAATAATAACTCTGAAGTGATCCTAGTTGCAAATTATCTTCAATAAAAGTAGTAAAAAACAATCAGTATTTCGATGTAGAAAATGTATGTCTCTAAAGTGTAGCCTCTTTAAAAAATAACAGAGTCGGTCATTAGAAGCAGAAAAACTATAAAAAATATTCCCAGGTATATAGTCATATATAATTCAAAATAAATTGAGATATAATATATAGAGTAGACAGCTTTCTTCGGTATTTTAGATCCAAAAAAATTTTCTGACAGTTCGCATATATTCAAATATGAAATAATCAGGGGAGACACAACTTCCCTTAAGAATAAGAGTGATTTTCTCTGATGAAGACAGTTCTTTGAATCGATCAAAAAAACCCTTTGAATTGGTCATAAGTGAGATTTTATTATATCTTTAATTCCAACAAGACCATTTCATGAATCCCAGATAAAATCATGGATTTAAATTTCTAACATTGAATAGTTAAATGCAAGGTTACTTCATAAAATGAAAAAAATTTCAAATGTAGGGTTCAACTATGTAGAATTCATTATATGATTGTAAGGTTGAAAATGTAAGTTTGATCATAAAATTAAGGTTGATGAACCATATGTTTGTTTCTCAAATATAGGGTTCCTTACTTATGTAGGGTTCCTTAACCATACTTTCTTCTCTTAACAAATGTAAGGTTTTATCTAAAAGTAAGGTTCTTTAACCATATTTTTCTAAAAACATAGGGTTGATGATCCATACGTACTATTATGAACATAGGTTTCATTCCTTATGCTATGTTTACCAATATAGGGTTCATTACTTACATGTTGTTCTGAACATAGGGTATGAACAATGTTTCCAGAAAACATAAAAACAAATTCCAAATGCTTAGACTAATAATCCTTGTAGATTAAAAACTTGAATATAATTCTAGAATAAATATTGCAAATAATATTTTTTATTTTTTATTAATATTAAAAAGAATATTAATTTCCTAAAATAAACTTAAAGTAATATCATTAGTAAAAAAAGGGTATTTGTTGTTGGAGTGGTGGCCTAGAACCAACTACTTCGTACTTTATTTATTAATAAAAGCCTTATCGCATCTTGATTGTTCTTATGCGTGACAATGTATGTGATAATGTCCAAAGGATAGCTATTGCATTAAAAGTTCATAGCGGATCCATACTATGATGAGAACCCGGAATTTCCATAACACTGTTCTTAAATATATGTTCTATGGCCAGATGATGTTATTTGAGGGACACAAATAATACAGGCCATTAGGGGTGAGGACTCATAAAAATTTGAGGCAATTTCTCATGGTGTGCGGCCTTGGTAATATCCAAGAGGATATTATGAGAACGAAACCCGCCAGTAGGAAATCTATATTTCATAGTGTCATTGGATGTTCCCATCTTCAGACGTGTGTATTGGTCCTTAGACTTTAAGATTATTATTAATGGGTATTACAACTCGCACACTTAGATGTATTGACAAAAACTGTGATGACACACTATTCGCAACAAGGTAGGATACGTTGGGTGCGTCATGAGTAATACCACATTAATAAATAATGTGATAAAGGATTTTTCCCTTCTGTTCTACAGCAGAAGTAGATATCTCAGACCCTTTGATGGAATTGATATAGCCTAAGTAAATCCATGGCCATTGTAAGGAATGGGAAAGTTCAATTCCAGAAAGTCAAATAAAGAATAATCGAGCACATGGGTTGATGACACTAGCATGCAACCCTCTTGATTAGAGATATTGAGACAAAAGGATTATATTACACAGTAAGCGTTCATATGAGGTGACATGTCAATGCGGCGTCAACTTCTTTCTCTTGGGTGCCTTGACCCGTTATTAGACAGTAATATTGGACTTTATGCAAGCCCGCTTAATGCCAACGAGAAAGAGGCCTAGAGGGTCACACACTAAGTGTGTCCATGTATCTCAATTAAATATTAATTTAACAAGTTGAATAAATTTTATTCTCGACCGTGGTTTAATAATTATTCAAGGATGCCTGATCGCATTTATTTTGACACTAGTTATTCGAGAGAATATATCGTGGGTGAAATAATATGTTTATTAGCGAGTAATATAGTTACATTTATTTAAGAAATAAATACCCATTACTCAAGGTCTCATAAATGTGGTGGAGGAAATAAAGAAAAATGGAAAATAAAAGTACACGCCATGTATATTAAAGATACATGCTGTGTAGTTTTATGGAAAAAGAGTACACACCGTGTATTAATGATTACATGCCGTGTAGTTTTTTCAGTTTGGATTTTGAGGATATAATATTGTTTTATTAAATGATATTTATTATAATCAGCACGGGTGCATGTCAAGGAATTAATAATTCAACATGGGGGTTTTCAATAAGAGTTAATGAAATAAATAAAACACATAACGCATTTATTTATTATCATAACTCTATAACCTCAAACCCGATTATAAATATCCTCACAACCCCAAAACTTTTCCCCAATAGTTGTGCACAAAAATTCTTGAGAATTCTTTCATGGTCGAAATAACTACTTCCTCCAAGAACGCTCTCAAGACTGAGAGAGGTCCTCATCCATCGGATCAAGGAGATAAAAGGCAGACATAACAAGAAAAGGTTCCTCCGCACTAGCACCTAGAGATCCCTTCGGCGACATCTAGAGATACGTGGCACACATGTGGATCACCGCTAGAGGAATCCTATACTTGGATTCTATGATGAAACGACACAAGATCGTGACCGGAGACATCAATGAAGAAAGAATTCCACCAAGATAATTCTTGTGAAATAAATAAATTAATTATAGACAACATATGATGATCCTATCTCTATGGTTCCAGGACTCCATTTTTGATTTTCTTTCTTCATTCTATTCTGAAGATCCGACGTTTTATATCGTGAAGGATCTCGATTTGAACGTTTTTTAATGCTAAAATAAAAGTTAGGAAAACCCACCAATGCGCTTCCACTACACCCGAAACCAACAAGTGGTATCAGAGCGGTCATGTCATTTATTATAATTATTTATTTTTTCGTTGGTGTTTTATGCATTTAATAATTTAGTTTTTTCAATTCAAGTTAATCATTATTTAAATCTGAATTTTGAGATCTGTTCCTCCTCTATCATTTCTCATTCACCATACAGAAACGACATTTCCTTTTAATTTTTGATTAAAATAAAATAGAGGATCTCATCCAGAGGAGCCAAATGTTTCTGGACATACAACACAAGAATACACGGCATGTATTCGGAAGTACATTTCGTGTTGTCTAGGTTCAATATATTAAATGATCTGCCAAATCAGGTCGTGTATTGGATCCTATATAATTCATTTATGACACCATGTGTTAACCAGAAATAGGTGGCACACAGTTTCTGGATTACACGTCATGTGGTCCAACTGAACACGACGTGTAGTCCCTTCGGGTTAGGGTTGGACCGTGTACCCCGTACATGGTTTGCCCAGCTGGAAACTGTTTAACACAGAAACTTCACAGCGTGTGTCCCACTAAACACGCTATGTACTCCAAAAATTTCCAAAATACATTTACACGCCATGTCCCTGGGTGTGTACTTCTGATGGATGGTGAAGAAAAGTACACGCCATGCAGTTGGAACTACACACCGTGTACTCATCCAAATTACATAGATTTATTAAAATTTATTATTATATTATACAAACCATTGAGATGTGTACTATAGTGCAGGCGTAAAGCTGAGGTACAACATGTGATAGGTGTTTTATATATATGTGTTTAATTTAACATCTGCGTAACGAATGGAAATTCACTAGGTTGCCTCCAAGGTACAAGTTACGCACAAGGATAATTTTAAATGAATTTATTTGTTTAAAATTATGATGGATGAGAATCTGAAGGAAATTCAGAAAAGGGTTTAAGATAAAACGATTGATTAATTAAAGATAATTAATTGATTCAAGCATGATTTATCTTAAACAATAACAATTAAAGAATTGAATGCTAGTTTTATTTATGCATAAATTTCGTTGCATGTATGTATGATCATGATCTAGACCAAGAAATTTTTATGTGAATGGTTTATTTTAATTAATTTATTTAAATTAAATTTGTTGGCCTGTGATCCTTCTCCTCATTAATATGCAGGGCCTGCGTGCCCAATGATTATTTTATGTAAAACCCCCTTTTTACCCCTCACCTGCATGTGAGATAAATGCATATGTAATGGATGGAACTCCCAAGGTGGTGGAGGTGGCTCAATTCAGGAGCCAAGGCGAAACAAATCCAAGGAGATACAAAGGTGGATAGGTGGAAAGCTGTAAACACAAACCCGAAAGGTTCAAGGTGTTTCTCCCCTAGGTCTTGGGTTAGTTTATCAACCTATTGATAAAATAACCAATAGAAAAATCTCATGATCATACCATTTATTTTATTTTTGTCAGTTTCATGGTTTATTTATTGTGTGCGTGTTGTCACGATCACACAATTAATGAATTAAACGAGCATGCAAGATGGAACTAAAATAAAACCGGCTTATACATAAATATTATATTAGACACGGTTAATCACTTAAGTATATCCCACTTAATATTAATAAGAATGTAATAAAAGATAATAAATTAGAAATTTACGTATAAGGATAAAATCCCTCAAAGAAATATTAAGTTGGTATAGCCTTCCATAACCATGGTTAGAATCGAACCATAGTTCAAAGTGCTTAACCAACCCTAGTTGGGGTGCTTTCAATTATCGGGGAATTCTAATTTAGGGTTTTGGGTTGACTTGAATTGGTTCACGTCAAGGGTTGACTACCACAACAGGACTTGGTGTGACCAAGAGGCAAAGGTTGAGGAAATCCAAAATAAAAGGATTTCAGGATTGGGGAGTCCACTCAGCAGATCAAGGAGTTGCGAGTTAATGCAGTTGGAATTTGGAATGCCTACCCAAAACCCTTCAAGTTTCTTGACCAACCCTAGTTGGGGTAATTATAAGGGAAATATGGATCCTTGCCACTAGAATATTTAGGCAAAAAAATATTATGAAGTTAATGATGAGGGCTATTGGATTTTGATAAAATATTTGGAGACTAATAAGTATTAATTAATTTATTTGAATCAGTTTTGTAATAAAGTACTAAAACATTGCTCATCTTAATTTTTAGAAACGACAAGAAAATGACTTCAAACATATAATTCTGAACCATACTCGAGAAGGAAAACCTTCTCACTGGCACTAATTTCCAAGAGTGGCAGAGCCATTTACGCATCATCCATCGCCATGAAAAGAAATTGTATGTGCTGGAAGAGCCTATTCTAGTTGCACTTAGAAAAGAGGCTAGTGATGAGGAAATATCTCTCTATGAGAAACACATGGATGATGCCATAGATGTCCAGTGTTTCATGCTATTGGCCATGTCCAATGAGCTCTTTAAGCAACATGAAAACATAGATGCGTATTGAATGATGTCTCACCTTAAGGATCTCTACCAAGAGAAGGCAATATAAGAGAGGTATGGGATCTCTAATGCTTTGTTTACAACTAAGCTTGGAGAGTCTACGCCATATGGGACTCATGTAGTCAAGCTTATTGGCTACATTGAAGGCCTGGACATCTTAAGGATTAAATTCCTGGATGATTTGCATACAGATCTCATCCTATCATCACTGCCCAAGAACTTCTCTAGATTTATTGTCAACTAAAACATGAGAAACAATGAGAAGAGTCTATCAAAACTTTTAACCTTGATACACCAGGTAAATAAGGACATGGGGTGTGACAAACCCGCAGTCCTTATAGTGAATAGGAAAAGGAAGGACAAGGAAAATGTGCCAAATACTTATAAACGGTCTGAAGCCCCTGAGATATATCCCTCCAAGAAGGGGAAGATCCAGAGGAAGGGCAAGGAATGGGAGGCAGTGTGTTTTTCATGTAGCAAGCAAGGCCACTGGAAGAGGAACTACACCCAGAAGCGTGGGGACGCTAAAGGTGCGTTCATTATCGAGTGTAATCTTTCTATTTCTACACATTGGGTATTAGATATAACTTGTGGGGATCACATCTATATTCAAATGTAGAAACCAAGTAGATTTAAAAGGATTTTCATAGGAGTGGTGGATCTTTGAGCTTCCAATGGCGCAAGGATAGACGTGTTGGCTATTGGAGATTACCACCTCTCATTGCCAACTGGCATGATTTTGGTTTTACATAACTGTTATTATGTGCCCAGTGTTACCAAGAACATAATTTCTGTATCTTGTTTTCATATAAATGGATTTATTTTCAAGTTTAGAAATAAGGGTTGTCTCTTTTATAAGAAAAACGTATGTTATAGTATGGTTCATTTAAATAATGGTTTGTATGTATTAAATTATGAGAAACAAGTGTTGAAAATCGATAAAGAAACAAACTCACATGACTCATACATCAACCAGTTGTGGCATCACCATCTTGGTCATGTAAACGAGAAGCCCTTGAAAAAGCTCTTCCAAGATGGCTATTTTGAATTTACTGAGCTAAAACCACTTGACAGATGTCATGCTTGTTTACAAAGTAAAATGACCAAGCCTCCTTTTGGTGGACAGGGTGAAAGGGCCACAGAGCTTCTTGGATTGGTGCACACGGATGTATGTGGACCATTTCGAGTAGAAGCTAGAGGTGGATATTATTACTTCATTACTTTTACTGATGATTTAAGTAGATATGGATATGTATAATTAATGAGGTATAAGTCATAAGCCTTAGAGAAATTTAAGGAATTCAAAAATGAAGTAGATAATCAGCTTGGTAAGAAGGTTAAGAAACTTCGATCAGATTGAGGTGGAGAATATCTAAACCAAGAGTTCATTGATCTTCTATAGGAGTCTGGGATTCTATCTCATCTCACTCCTCCTTATACACCATAGTGTAATGGTGTTAGTGAAACGAGGAACCACACATTTTTGGACATGGTGAGCTCGATGATGATCCATGCAGATCTTCCATTATCCTTTTGGTGATATGAATTATAAACTGCATCATATACATTAAACTGAGTACCAACTAATGCGGAAAATGGAATTCCATATGAGTTATGGAATGGAAGGAAAATCACTTTGTCGCACACATGTGTATGGGGATGGGAGGCATTTGTGAAGGCCTTATTAGGAAATAAACTAGCATCATGGGGCACGAGGTGTATCTTTATAGGATATCCTAAGGAAAAGAAAGGATATTACCTATATAACCCTCAGGACAAGAAAGTGATTGTCACTAGACAATCCGTTTTTTTGAGAGGGAGCACATCCTCAAAAAGGATAGTGGGAGAAATATTGACTTCGACGAAGTTGATGCTCAAGATACACAAGAGTTGGTACAGGAACAAGTTCCACAGGTCCCTATGTAAGAGGTTATAGAAACACAAGTACTGCATAGGATCTCAAGAGAGGTAAGGGAACCAGAGAGATTTGGTTTCCTAGTCACTAAGGATGGTGAATCATTTTTGTTGGACAATGATGAATCTCTCTCCTACAAGGAATTAGTAGAAAGATCAGAAGCTGCAAGATGGCTAGAAGCTATGAAATCTGAGATAAATTCCATGTATCAGAACCAATTCTAGGTTCTGGTCGATGAGCCAGTTGATGTAAAGCCTATTGGATGCAAATGGTTATTCAAGAGAAATATAGACATGGAAGGTCAAGTTAGAACCTATAAAGAAAGGTTAGTGGATAAAGGATTCAGACAGCATCAAGGAATTGACTATGATGAAACCTTCTCGCCAGTTTCCATGTTTAAATCCATAAGAATCATACTTGCCATAACAACTTGCAATGACTATGAGATTTGGCAGAAGGATGTCAAAAATGGAATTACTTAATAGGAACCTTAAGGAATATGTCTATATGACACAACCAGAAGGGTTTGTGACACCAGGTGTATAACATCCCGTCTTTTTATAACATGAACTTTCATTTCATTACACGGAACTGAGGATCTTTAAGGTTTAGTGTCTTGGAAACAAGGAACATAATAATGAAAACAACATAAAACATTCTTCTTAAACACTTGAAAGGATTCTCCTTAAGTTCATCCTAGGTTCATTACTGCATCTCATAACCTGGGGAAATACATCAAAAGAAAGGGTGAGAAGAAGGCCCAGTAAGGGAAACAAGAGAAACATTTTACATGTGAACTTGAGATACTTCAATAAGGACATGAAAAGAACTTTAAGGCATGAGAAAGAAATCATGATATATATCATAATAAAAATAACATTTTTCATAACTTGAAGATGTGGCTGCAACATTTAATATTGACAATCATTTCGTTTCACCAAGGTCCATCCCCAAGGTGTCATTTAAAAATTACCAAGGTTATTCACCAAGGTATCAGTCTAAAAAGTCATCTCTAGAGATTAAGTCTTTACCCAATACATTGGAGCGCTATCTGGGAACACCCTTAACATGTCTTTATTATCATGTGAGCCACATATATCATCATCAATCACTTTATAAACAACCCATATAGCATAAAATAAATGGGTTTCATTTCATAATCATAACGTTTTAAAAAATTCTTTTAAGACATGATCTTTATGTCACTTTAAACCCACGGAAAGGGAAAGCGGGTTTCATGTACGTAAATACCAGAATTTAAAATAGAAAATTTTGATATATATGTGAATACCCCTATAGAAATAAGATCTTTGAGTATTCACTTAATAACATAAAATAATTTTGAGATAAAGAGAGAGGCATTTTGAGACGAAAATTCTACAGCATAACGGCTACGTTACAGGGTTTTAGAAAACGTTGAAAAGAGAGGGGATATGGGTATCCCACTCATAAATGATCTATAAAAATAGTATAGGGACAGAATATAAGGGATATGAATCATGGTAATGAAATTTTAAGTACATACCATTTGAAATGAAAAACATGGAAGTAAGACAAAAATAAGATTTCTCTTATAAAAATTCGGCAGCCTAACGACGTCACTTAAACTTCAATAAAAAAATGATTTGACAAGATAAAATAGGGTCTCTAATCATATGATCATAAGATATCAGTATGATAGATATAGAGATCATACCCCAACATAATAAAAAGGAACTTGAAAGACTTGACATGAAAATCAAACTTGAAAAATTAGAAAGGTGAAAGAACCCCTAAAATATTTGGCAGCCTAACGGCGTCACTAAAACTTTCATAAACGAAATGATGAGAGTAAGAGGGGATCTCTCATCATATAAACGTGAAAGGGGTCTTAAGAGGAATATAAAGGAACATACTCTCACATAAGAACATGGAGCATAAAAGTAATGACATAAAAGAGATTACATGAAAAGAAAGAGAGAGGTCGGATCCCTTACCTTAAAACGTAACTCTTAAAACTCAAAGGTTTAGACCTTGAGGGCTTGGGGGCACCTTGGGAGGACTCCTTGGGAGGTAAGGAGACCAGAACTTTGTTGGGGGCGATTTGGGAGTGAAAACTAAAGGAGGAAAGGGTGGGTATTTATAGGGAAAGTGAGGGGACAAGACATTAATGGCCAAGGGACACCTCACAAGTGCTTTTCTCAAAACCATGTGCTCTCCCATGGAATTTACCATGGAGTTAGGCCACATGGGGCCCCCAAAACAATAATTCATCACCCTTGGCCGAAAAACCCTTAAAATATCTCATGACATCATCATGACACAATTATGATGTCATTAAACATACCGAAACCCTAAAACTGTATTTTTACTATTCACTGAAAATTCAACTTTCTCAGAAAAATCCCAAAATTTCATCTTAACCAAATATCGATGCTCTAAGTACATTCATGAACTCCATTTTATAAAAATAATTTTCTAAATATTTTTAATTTAATTTTTAAATAAAAGCACTATTCATCGAGAATTCATTTTTTTCAAAAAAATCCCCAAAAATTACCATAACATAATATCGATGCTCTGAGTTCAAAAATAAAGTCCATTTTATAAAAATAATTTTCTAATTATTTTTAATTAAATTTTTAATTAAAAAACACTATTCACCAGAAAAAACTAATACTTGACTAATAATTTATGAAACTGTTATTTACCCATTTTATTGAATCTCATTACTTAATCAAGGTTTCTAAATTATATTAAAACTTTATTTGAGTGAAATTACTAATACATTTGGTCACATTACTAATCCTAAGCGTAAAATCACTATTCATAATTTACTATTCATCAAAAATTAAGTCGATCTTATTAGACTCCAAATTCCTTACTGAACACTTTTGCAGAAGACCATTTTTTGAAAATCATTATACATCATTAATTATTTAGGGTTTACATAAATATTTTAAAATATCCTTTTTTCAAAACTCATCAATAAAATACATCCTAAAATTATCCGGACATTTGAAATTTCACAAACATCACTAAAGGAAGAAATCTCAATTCATTCATCCCAAAGGATTACACAAAGAAGCTAGGGTCTCGTCACATAGCCCCTTATAACACCGGAATATGACCTAAGTGTAAGGTGTGCTATGGTGAGAGAATCCGAGGGAGGCTCAGATAACATTGCCCTAGTATTAATATCTATTAACTTGAACTTATCCCGTAGGCATTTCCGTTCAAGTTTGACGCACTGAAGATCAGCTTGGGCTTGGTCCAAAGCGAAGCCCAAAGATGCCACCTCCTTCCCAAGCTCTGATAAGTGGGATTCATAAGGTTCGAGTCTGTTGGATGAAGCCATCGACTCCTCTTTCTGCATTAACCATTAACATCTCTATTAAATCGTTAAGAGTAAGTTAATATACTATTTAAAAAGTTTGGGTCGTTACATTCTTCCCCCCTTAAGAAATTTCGTCCCTGAAATTTATACTTGAGGCCTAGTCGAAAAGGTGAGTGTAATTTTGCTTCATTGTTTCCTCAGGCTCCCAAGTCGCTTCTTCATATTTATGATTCCTCCACAACACTTTCACAAGGTGGGTAGTCTTGTTTCGTAGAACCTTGTCTCTACGGTCTAAGATCTCCACTGGCCGCTCCTCATAAGAGAGGTCATATTCCAGTTGTACCACATCTAGGTTCAGTACATGCGAAGGGTCGGGTATGTACTTCCTCAAGAGAGATACATGGAAGACATTGTGAACTTGAGCTAGGTTCGGTGGAAGTGCTAGACGATAGGCCACTGCTCCTATGCGATCAAGGATTTCATAGGGGCCAATGTACCTAGGGCTGAGCTTCCCTTTCTTCCCAAACCGCATGACTCTCTTCCATGGAGAAATTCGAAGGAATACTTTGTCACCAACACCAAACTCCAAGTCCCTTCGACGATTGTCAGCATAGCTCTTCTGCCGAATCTGAGAAGCCTTTATGTGTTGTTGGATGGCATGAACCTGTTCCGTCATCTCTTGAACGAGATTAGGCCCAAGAAGATTCCTCTCACCAGTTTCATCCCAACAAGTAGGAGTTCTACATCGCTTTCCATATAGAGCTTCATAGGGTTCCATCTGAATACTCGAATGGAAGCTGTTGTTATAGGAGAACTGAACTAATGGGAGGTGTTGATCCCATCCACCATTAAATTCCATTGAGCATAATCTCATCATGTCTTCGAGTGTTTTAATAGTCCTTTCATATTGGCCATCAGTTTGAGGATGATAGACCGTACTAAAATTCAATTCAGTATTCAGAGCATGTTGAAGAATTCTCTAGAATTTTGATGTGAATCTTGGGTCATGATCAGACACGATGGATAGTGGTACCCCATGCAGCCTCACCACTTCCTTTACGTATATCTTGGCAAGCTGATCTAGAGAGAAATCTTCTTGAATAGAGATAAAATGGACTGTCTTGGTGAGACGATCCACAATAACCCATATCGCATTGTTTCCTTTGGATGTTTTTGGGAGACTAGTTACAAATTCCATAGTGATATTATCCCTCCTCGATACTGGTATGGGTAGCGATTGTAATACCCCCTTAGGAAGTTGTCTTTCTGCCTTTACTTGCTGACACACCAGGCACCTTGTAGTGTAATCAGCAATGTCCCTCTTCATGTTATCCCACCAATAATGATCACGAAGGTCTCTATACATCTTAGTGCTTCCCGGATGTATAGATAAAGTAGATCTATGAGCTTCATCCATCAGTTCTTTCTTTATCTCCGGAATAGATGGAACACATAGTCTTGTACGAAATTTCAATACACCTTCTTGATCAATATTGAAATCAGGGAAATTCCCATCTTTTACAGCCTCCAACTTCTCCTGTAGCAAATGATCTTCTTTTTGAGCCTTCTTGATCTTCTCTAGTAATGAAGGTTGATAAATCATTTGGGATAGGGTTGATGATGTCCTTTTCCTTATAATTCCCATGTCCAGTTTTACTAGATCTTTAATCAAGGGATCTCCTAGGATCCTCATTGTTTCCAGAACAACAGGGTATTTCCTGCTTAATGCATCCGTGACTTTGTTTTCTCTTCTAGGGTGATAATGAATTGAACAATCATAGTCTTTAATAAGCTCCAACCATCTCCTTTGTCTCATGTTCAATTCTTTCTGTGTGAAAATATACTTTGGACTTTGGTGGTCAGTGTATATATAAAATTTCTCCCCATAAAGATAGTGCCTCCATATCTTTAGAGCAAAAACAACTGCCGCTAGCTCTAGATCATGCGTAGGATAATTCTTCTCATGAATCTTCAACTGTCGAGATGCATAAGCAATTACCTTGTCATTTTGCATGAGGAAACACCCAAGACCTTTCATAAATGCATCGCTAAAAATAATGAATCCTTCTCCGATAGAGGGTAGTGTTAACACAGGTGCAGTAACCAATCTCTTCTTCAGCTCTTGGAAACTTTCTTCGCATTCCTTTGTCCAGATGAACTTAACCCCTTTTCGAGTCAACTTGGTTAGTGGATTAGAAATCCATGAAAAGTTTTTCACAAACCTCCTATAATATCCCGCTAAAACAAGGAAACTACGAATCTCAGTTACTTTTGTGGGTTGAGGCCACTCCTCCACAACCATTATCTTTGCAGGGTCAACTGAGATTCCTTCATTGGTTATGCTGTGCCCCAAGAAAGCCACTTGTTGTAACCAAAACTCACACTTGCTGAACTTTCCAAAGAGCCTCTCCTTCCGTAGAGTTTTCAAAATAACCCTCATATGATCTTCATGCTCCTCACGACTTTTTGAATATATCAAAATATCATCAATAAAAACTACCACAAAGTTATCAAGGTAGTCCTTAAATACTCTATTCATCAAATCCATGAAAATAGCAGGAGCATTAGTCAAGACAAAGGGCATAACAGTAAACTCATAATGCCCATATCTTGATCGGAAGGTAGTCTTTGGAATATCTTCCTTCTTCACCCTCAGTTGATGATAACTAGATCGAAGGTCAATCTTAGAGAATAATTGAGCCCCATGAAGTTGGTCAAATAAATCATCAATTCTTGGAAGAGGATATCTGTTCTTCACTGTGATCTCGTTCAGTTCTCTATAATCAATGCATAGCCGCATGGATCCATCCTTCTTCTTCACAAAGAGAACTGGTGCTCCCTAAGGAGACACACTCGGTCGGATAAACCCCTTCTCCAACAAGTCTTGGAGTTGTTTCTTTAACTCTTCTAGCTCCACATTTTCCATTCTATACAGGGTCTTTGATATCGGTTGAGATCCAGGTATGAGTTCAATGGATAACTCTACCTCTCTTTCTGGGGGAGGTCCAGGTAACTCCTCAGGAAATACATCCATGTATTCCTGAACAATTGGAACATCTTCTATCGGTATGCTCCCTTTTCCTTCTTCATCATCACCGATTAACTCCATAAAGAAAGCTATAGGAGGTGCTTCTAGATAGGGATCAGTTCGGGATATCTCTCCTTGGAAGATAACTGTAGGTTGTTTATTCAAGACTACTGAGATTTCCTTACTTCTGCATTTGATCTTAGCATTATACTTTGAGAGCCAGTCTATCCATAGTATAATGTCGAATTCCAAAATGGGAATGACTAATAGATTTGCGATAAGATTATGCTCACTAAAGTAAACACTAGAGTCTCTAAACACTGTTGATTCATGGATAATCCCACTTGGAGTCTTGACTGACAACTCTACCTCAAGAAATTCGGGGATTGATTCTATATTCTTTGCAAACTTGGAAGAAATAAAGGAATGCGTAGAAACATAATCAAACAAAGTAGTTGCTAGTTTTGAGAGGATAACAAGAGTACCTGATACCACGTCATTCGGAGCTTCAACTTCAATTTTCGTGATAGAAAAAGCACAACCTTTCTCCCCTGGCCTTTGATGGGGTTGATGGTGATTCCCCTCCACTTCCCTTGGATTTGGACAGAGATTAGCATAGTGCCCAAGATGTACACACTTGAAGCAATGGACTTAGGGTAAGGCCATAACCATATTTCCTCTGTCGTTAGTGTTGCGGAGTTGAGGCTTCACCTCACTACGACAATTCCGAGAAATATGGCCTCATCTTCCACACTTGTAGCACTTGCCACTTCCGACCAAGCAGTTCCCCGGATGCTTCTTCCCACATTTATTTCATGTGGTAAGTTGAATTTTCTTTCCACCTCTTCCCTGATCAAAAGTCTTCCCTAAACTGGGCTCCAATGATCTCTTCTTTTCATTTTATTTATGAGACCACTGTGTCTCACCAAACTCCAGCTCGACTTTCATTGCACTCCGCACGATCTCCTCGTAGCTATCGTAGTCCCGGTTGGCTAAATTCTTCCACAGATGAGGTCTCAGCCCACCGAAAAATCTATCAACCTTCCCACTTGGATCCATGACAAATCTAGAGGTATATCGTGAAAGTTGGGTGAAGTTCATCTCATAGCTTCTGACAGATTCGTTCTCCTTCTGCTTCAGCTCGAGAAACTCTTTCTCCATTCTCGTTCTCATGGAACGACAAAAATACTTGTTAAAGAATATTCCCCAGAATTCTTCCCAATCCATAGCTTCCATCTCTCCTTTAGGCTTCGTGTTTTTGACCAGTGACCACCACTGATCAGCTTCTCCCTCTAGGCGATAAACAACAAGGGTGACTTTTTCTTGTCCCAAACAAAGGAGTACAGAAAAGATCTTTTCAATGGAGCTTATCCATTGTTCGAAAACCAAAGGTCCCGTAGATCCACTGAATGATGGTGGTCGTTGATGCATGAAGGACTCAATAGAGTATTGTTCCCTTCGTGGTGAGATTGGCCTCTCAGCTTGATTCAAGTTATTACTCATAACTTGGGTCAGTTGGTTCATCATTCGCATGAATGTTTCCATTCCGGCTTCCATCGGAGGGCTGTCAGCACATGGTGAATTGCGGTCACCATCGGCACAGTTCCTCCTATTTCCCTCCATTTTCTAAACGAATAAAACCTTAGTAAGAAACTTATTTCATTTATGAATCTTTTAACTAAGACTTCATTCTTAGACAATTACACTTCTCTATAATTCCTTCATAATGATTCATAAAAAGCTTGTGATTAACCAAACATATCCCCCGGGAGTGTTGTAACCAAGAGTGCAGCAATGCCCGTTATCGTGCACCAGTTCCCGTTCGAGTCTAGCTCAAAGTGGAGTTTTCGGGTTTTACCCCTATGTACAGCTGTTCCAGAGCCGCCTCTACCTGCTCATATCCAGACATGGATGTATTTGTTTGATAAACCACTCACTCAATACATACCAAAATACTAGGAAGTTTTCCTATATTTAAACTTTTCTATAGGGTTCTTCCTAAAGTTTTTATATCCTAATTTCCAAAAATAACTAAACCATCCTTTTATACCAACTATAGCATCCTGTCTTTTTATAACATGAACTTTCATTTCATTACACAGAACTGAGGATCTTTAAGGTTTAGTGTCTTGGAAACAAGGAACATAATACATGAAAACAACATAAAACATTCTTCTTAAACACTTGAAAGGATTCTCCTTAAGTTCATCCTAGGTTCATTACTGCATCTCATAACCTGGGGACATACATCAAAAGAAAGGGTGAGCAGAAGGCCCAGTAAGGAAAACAAGAGAAAATTTTACATGTGAACTTGAGATACTTCAATAAGGACATGAAAAGAACTTTAAGGCATGAGAAAGAAATCATGAGATATATCATAATAAAAATAACATTTTTCATAACTTGAAGATGTGGCTACAACATTTAATATTGACAATCATTTTGTTTCACCAAGGTCCACCCCCAAGGTGTCATTTAAAAATTACCAAGGTTATTCACCAAGGTATCAGTCTAAAAAGTCATCTCTATAGATGAAGTCTTTACCCAATACATTGGAGCGCTATCTGGGAGCACCCTTGACATTTATTTATTATCATGTGAGCCACATATATCATCATCAATCATTTAATAAACAACCCATATAACATAAAATAAATGGGTTTCATTTCATAATCATAACATTTTAAAAACTGCTTTCAAGACATGATCTTTATGTCACTTTAAACCCACGGAAAGGGAAAGCGGGTTTCATGTACGTAAATACTAGAATTTAAAATAGAAAATTTTGATATATATGTGAATACCCCTATAGAAATAAGATCTTTGAGTATTCACTTAATAACATAAAATAATTTTGAGACAAAGAGAGTGGCCTTTTGAGACGAAAATTCTGCAACATAACGACTACGTTACAGGGTTTTAGAAAACATTGAAAAGAGATGGGACATGGGTCACCCACTCATAAATTATCTATAAAAACAGTATAGGGACATAATTTAAGGGATATGAATCACGGTAATGAAATTTTAAGGACATACCATTTGAAATGAAAAACATGGAAGTAAGACAAAAATAAGATTTCTCTTATAAAAATTCGGCAGCCTAACGACGTCACTTAAACTTCAATAAAAAAATGATTTGACAAGATAAAATAGGGTATCTCATCATATGATCATAAGAGATCAGTATGATAGATATAGAGATCATACCCCAACATAATAAAAAGGAACTTGAAAGACTTGACATGAAAATCGAACTTGAAAAATGAGAAGGGTGAAAGAATCCCTTAAAAATTCGGCAGCCTAACGGCGTCACTTAAACTTTCATAAAACGAAATGATGAGAGTAAGAGGGGATCTATCATCATATAAACATGAAAAGGGAAGTAAGAGGAATATAAAGGAACATACTCTCACATAAGAACATGGAGCATAAAAGGAATGACATAAAAGAGATTACATGAAAAGAAAGAGAGAGGTCAGATCCCTTACCTTAAAACGTAACTCTTAAAACTCAAAGGTTTAGACCTTCAGGGCTTGGGGAAACCTTTGGAGGACTCATTGGGAGGTAAGGAGACCAAAACTTCGTTGGGAGTGAGTTGGGAGTGAAAACTACAGGAGAAAAGGGTGGGTATTTATAGGGAAAGTGAGGGGACAAGGCATTAATGGCCAAGGGACACCTCACAAGTGCTTTTCTCAAAACCATGTGCTCTCCCATGGAATTTACCATGGAGTTAGGCCACATGGGGCCCCAAAAAAAATAATTCATCACCCTTGGCTGGCCAACCCTTAAAATATCTCATGACATAATCATGACACAGTTATGATGTCATTAAACATACCAAAACCCTAAAACTGTATTTTTACAATTCACTGAAAATTCAACTTTCTCAGAAAAATCCCAAAATTTCACCTTAACCAAATATTGATGCTCTAAGTACATTCATGAACTCCATTTTATAAAAATAATTTTCTAAATATTTGTAATTTAATTTTTAAATAAAAGCACTATTCATCGAGAATTCATTTTTTCAGAAAAATCCCCAAAAATTATCATAACATAATATCGATGCTTTGAGTTCAAAAATAAAGTCTATTTTATAAAAATAATTTTCTAATTATTTTTAATTAAATTTTTAATTAAAAAACACTATTCACACGAAAAAACTAATACTTGACTAATAATTTATGAAACCGTTGTTTACCCATTTTATTGAATCTCATTACTTAATCAAGGTGTCTAAATTATATTAAAACTTTCTTTGAGTGAAATTACTAATCCATTTGGTCACATTACTAATCCTAAGCGTAAAATCACTATTCATAATTTACTATTCATCAAAAATTAAGTTGATATTATTAGACTCCAAATTCCTTACTGAACACTTTTGCAAAATACCATTTTTTGAAAATCATTATACATCATTAATTATTTAGGGTTTACATAAATATTTTAAAATATCATTTTTTCAAAATTCATCAATAAAATATATCCTAAAATTATACGGACATTTGAAATTTCACAAACATCACTAAAGGAAGAAATCTCAATTCATTCATCCCAAAGGATTACACAAAGAAGCTAGGGTCTCGTCACATAGCCCCTTATAACACCGGCATATGACCTAAGTGTAAGGTGTGCTATGGTGAGAGAATCTGAGGGAGGCTCAGATAACATTTCCCTAGTAGTAATCTCTACTAACTTGAACTTATCCCGTAGGCATTTCCATTCAAGCTTGATGCACTAGGGTTCAGCTTGGGCTTGGTCCAAATCGAAGCCCAAAGATGCCACCTCCTTCCCAAGCTCTGATAAGTGGGCTTCATAAGGTTCGAGTCTGCTGGATGAAGCCATCAAATCCTCTTTCTGCATTAACCATTAACATCTCTATTAAATCGTTAAGAGGAAGTTAATATACTATTTAAAAAGTTTGGGTCGTTACAAGGTGAATCCAAACAGGTTTGCAAGTTGTAGAAATCCATTTATGGATTAAAGCAAGCATCCAGGTCATGGAACATTTGATTTGATGAAGATATAAAGGAATTTGGTTTCATTAAGAACGAATGTGAGCCGTGTGTTTATAAGTGGTTTAATGGGAATGCGATCGTTATCCTAGTAGTATATGTTGATGATATATTGCTTATTAAAAATGATGTACTAGTAATATAGTCAGTTAAGTATTGGTTGAACAAGTGTTTCTCCATGAAGGACTTGGGTGAAGCATCCTACATTCTAGGGATCAAGATCATTCGTGAAAGATCCAAGATGCTGCTTGGACTAAGTCAGGGTACATACACTGACCAAATACTAAAGAGATTTATTATGGAACAATCCAAGAGAGGATTAGTTCCAGTGTCACATGGCCTACATATTTATAAGAAAATGTGTCCACAGACACAATAGGATAAATATAGAATGAGTAAGATCCCATACGCTTCGGCTATAGGATCCATTATATATGCCATGTTATGTACCAGGCTTGATGTTGCCTATGCACTGAGCATGGTAGGCATATATCAAGTAGATCCAGGAGAACTGCATTGGATTGCTGTTAAGACTATCCTTACGTATCTGAGAAGAACTAAGAATATGTTCCTGGTGTATGGAGGAGACGAGGAGCTTGTCATCAGAGGGTATGTTTATGCTGGTTTTCAGACAGATTAGAATGATCTTAAGTTTCAATCTGGATATGTTTTCTGTCTCCATGGAGGATCTATGAGCTGGAAGAGTTCAAAGAAACCAGTTGTCGCCGATTCTACAACGTATTCTGAATATATAGCAGCTTCTGATGAAGCCAAGGAATCAGTTTGGATTCAGAACATTTTCCCGGAACTTTTTCCAAGGAAGCAGTCTGAAGAGAACGCGGCTGACCCCATGACTAAAGGTCTATCTCAGCAGAAGCATAAATATCACGTGAGAGATAGAGGGTTAAAGGTTGTCAGTAGTTGTCTCTATTCCAAGTGGGAGTCTATTGGAGTGGTGGCCTAGAACCAACTACTTTTTACTTTATTCATTAATAAAAGCCTTATCACATCTTGATTGTACTTCTACATGAAAATGAATGTGATAATGTCCTAAGGATAGCTGTTGCATTAAAGGGTCATAGAGGATCCCTGCTATGATGAGAACCTGGAATTGCCATAACATTGTTCTTGAATATATGTTCTATGGCCAGATGATGTTATTTGAGGGAAACAAATAATACAAACCATTAGGGGTGAGGACTCAAAAAACTTTGAGGCACTTTCTATTGGTGTGCACCCTTGGTAATATCTAGGTGGATATTATGAGAACGAGACATGATAGTAGGAAATCTACATTTCATAGTGTCATTGGATGTTCCTATCTGCGGACGTGTGTATTGGTCCTTAAACTTTAAGATTATTATTAATGGGTATTACAACTCGCACACATAGATGTATTGACGAAAACTGTAACGACACACTGTTTGCAGCGAGGTAGGATACATTGGGTGCGTCACGAGTAATACCAAATTAATAGATAATGTGAGAAAGGATTTGTACCTTTTGTTGCATAATAGAAGTAGATATCTCACACCTTTTGATGGAATTGATATAGCCTAAGTAAATCCATGGCCATGGTAAGGAATGGGAAAGTTCAATTCCAAAAAGTCAAAGAAAGAATAATCAAGCACATGGGTTAATGGAACTAGCATGCAACCCGCTTGATTAGAGTAATTGAGACAAAGGGATTATATTACACAGTAAGCGTTTGTATGAGGTGACACGTCAATACGACTTCAACTTCTTTCTCTTGGGTGCCTTGACCCGTTGCTAGATAGTAATCTTGGACTTTATGCAAGCCCGCCTAATGCCAACGAGAAAGAGGCCTAGAGGGTCACACACTAAGTGTGTCCATGTATCTCAGTTAAATATTAATTTAACAAGTTGAATAAATATTACTCCCGACTGTGGTTAAATAATTATTCAAGGATTCCTTATCGCATTTATTTCGACACTAGTTATTCGAGAGAATATATTTTGGGTGAAATAATATATTTATTAGCGAGTAATGCAGTTACATTTATTTAAGAAATAAATATCCATTACTCAAGGTCTAATAAATGTGGTGGAGGAAATAAAGAAAAATGGAAAATAAAAGTACATGCCTTGTATATTAAATATACACGCCGTGTAGTTTTATAGAAAACGAGTACACGTCGTGTATTAATGATTACATGCCGTGTAGTTTTTCCAGTCGGGATTTTGAGGATATAATATTGTTTTATTAAATGATATTTATTATAATCAGTGCAGGTGCATTCCAAGAAATTAATAATTAAACATGGGGGATTTCAATAAGAGTTAATGAAATAAATAAAATTCATAACGTGCTTATTTATTGTCATAACTCTATAACCTCAAACCTGATTATAAATATCCTCACAACCCCAACAATTTTCCCCAATCATTGTGCACAAAAATTCTGGAGAATTCTTTCAAGGCCGAAAGAACTACTTCCTCCAAGAATGATCTCAAGACCGAGAGAGATCCCCCTCCATCGGATCAAGGCGATCGAAGGCGGACATCGCAAGAAAAGGTTCCTCCGCACTAGCACCCGGAGATCCCTTCAACGACGTCCAGAGATACGTGGCACATGTGTGGATCACTACTAGAGGAATCCTACATTTGGATTCTATGACATAATGACAGATCACAAGATCATGACCGGAGACATCAACGAAGAAAGAATTACACCAAGGTAATTCTTATGAATTAATTAAATTAATTATAACCAACATATGATGATCCTATATCTATGGTTCCAGGAATCCGTTTTTGTTTTTTATTCTTCATTCTATTATGAAGATCCGGCGTTTTATATCATGAAAGATCTCGGTTTGAACATTGTTTAACGCTAAAATCAAAGTTGGGAAAACCCAGCAATGCGCTTCCGCTATGCCCGAAACCTAAATTTGTGAGCATAAAAATCAATAATATTTATAGAGTATTATTGAGAAAATACATTCCAAACAATATCCCCATTTTTTATGATTACAAAACCCATAAAATAATTTACAGAAAAAAATTAGGATTTTTAAAAAAATAAAGAAATAATATTTTAAAGAAAATAATTGTTGCTTTAAATAATAATTTTATCAAAGAAATATTTTTATTTTACAAAACTATTTTGATTATTATTTTTTGAATGTTGTGTTTACCCAATTTTATCCCCCTTCTCGTGATATCAGAAAGAAAGTACAAGAAAAAGGATTATAACACTTTGAATTTTGCACAGAATAATAAATGAATGTTATTGTGTACTGGTTATAAAAATGAGACATCAATTTTGGAAGTAAATATAAACATTTAATAAAATATATAAATGAAGCACAAAATATAAAAGGAACAATGAAAGTTTTATTATTAAAATTATAAAAATACATGAGTGGCTTTTTTGAGAAAAAATGTTTAAAAAATAGGACTGGTAGATGGTGAATGGTTTTGATCATGAGAAATTTCTAGTTTTGGTGAATCTTGAGAAACCTGAAAAACTTCTTTTAATTATGATATCTAACCTTGAATCCTTTTTGAAATATTTTCTACCAACTTCCATATCATCCATCCAACATTATAAATTTTATTCATAGAAGGGGGTGGGGGCTGAGGGCCAATCATGGAATGGGAAACCCATATTATGGGGGCCTGAAATGATGAAGGACAAGGGCATCACCCTGGATAAGATTCACCCCCTCCGGTTTAAGATGGTACACATTAGTAAGACACGACACCTGATAACCAAGGACTGAAAGAGAGGCCATATGATCCGCCACTTTGTTCCCCTTGCACCACGTATGCGAAATACTAATGTTATCATTGAGGAGAGCCTTGCACTGTCTAATCATATAGGTAATTGACCAGGGGATGGTGCCTTTATCATGAAGAACGTTATGGATAATCATTGAGTCCGTTTCCATGTGGTCAATGGAAATTCCCCTACGACTGAATAAGGATAGGCCTGTCAATAACACCATCACTTCCGCCCATATAGAGGATCTACTACCATAATGCACTATGAAGGACAACACCAGACTCCCTTTGGAGTCCTGAATGATGCCTCCTCCTCACATGTCACCCAATACACAAGATCCATCAGTATTGAGCTTAAGTCCGATTCTTGGAGGAATCCACTGAATCCACCTTCCCTGTTTCTTATCACTATTCCAGGTGACCCTCCTAAGGTGATCCTACAACACACAAATATAAGGCATCCCCATCCCAATGCCCATAGTTCCAATCAAGTAAAAATTCTTGAATCTTGACTTAATTTCAAATTTTAAATCAAATAGTCTTTCAAATGGTCACGCATATTCTCTTTTGTCGGCAGAAATTGAGATATATCATCGCTGAAATTATTAAGTAGCATCCTGATTTTGGGTTCACTTGAAGTGAGTTTCTTAAAAATATATTTATGATTATCCAATAGAACCAAAAAAGGTGCACTATTACACTGAAGTGATTGAAGCGTTTCATTCATATCATCCATTATTGATGTGATAGATTGAAATATTCTAATCAGATCTGGTGATGTTTGAGGTGTAGATATAGAATCCATGGACTGATTTATACTCCCCTTTATTGATTCCAGTTAATTTCTAAAATTCCATTTCAAATCTGAAAAATCAATTTTAGAAACCGATTCTGATTTTAGTTTTCCAAAATAATCCAACAAATCTCTCTTGAATGCATCAAAATATATTTTTGAATTTTTTTTCTCTAAACTATTTAAGTTGTGTATGAATAGACTCTAATTCCATCCTTGGAATAGATGAGTTTCTTAAATTATTAAAATATTTTCTTGTAGCTTCCATTTATTATCGAAGACTAGAGTTCTCCTCTCAAACCATGTTAAAATTTATGAAATCATATTCAATTTGATTTGTTAGAGAATCAGATGTTCTTTCATCACGATTCTTTGACTGAGGAGACTCTTCCAAAATATATAAGGGATTATCTAATGACTTCTCACTTGAAAAATAAATACCATCAAGGACTTATGTAATTTCTCTAGAGATAGATGCAGTTCTTTCTATGGAATGACCAAAGGCAGAGACAAACTAAATTTTAATGATATCAGTGGTATTAATTAATGATTTTTGAAATTTCTATTATTCTTGGGTAGTTTATTTCTATTTATTTGGTTAAGGAACAACCCAAAGTTCTTAAGCTTGAATTTCTTCTTATTGATCTGCAACATGATCTGGTTCTTCCAAATGGACTAAAAAAGTTGAATCTCTAGATCCTAACACTGGATCCTCATGCTTGGGTTATTCTTTGATCCTTGTTCTTAAGAAAAGTTCCCCACAATTTCCTTCTATTGAAACTTCTTTAGTAAGATCTGTATCATCGTATTGACACTTATCTTTTGGTTGGATAAGTAATACCTTATATTCTAGATTTTCCAAATTCTTCATTTCTTGATCAAGAGGAACCTACAGAAATTGAGGTTTCCTTAATCCCTCTGAGAAAAAGATCTATATTTTTGTTGGTTATCTGCACCAATATGAATTATTTTACCTTTTACTGTAGTCCAAAACAAAAAAAATTTCTTGGAGTAACAACATTCAAAACATTTCTACAGTGACATCTAACTTTAGAATCAAAAAGACAAATCAAAATTTTCCTGAACAAAAGAAGAGAAAGGATCTGTCCATAAGGATAGAATGATATCCTTGTCTTGGAATGGAAAAAATAACTTAGATATCTTAGCATATATTTGTGAATTTTCAGTTTTATGTCACTAATAAATAGAAACATAATATACATGTCTAGGTACAAAATATTCTCCATCTCAACAACCCTTGAAGCCATAGAAGTTTGAATAAACTTTACCCAAACTTTTTGGTCTGCCTCAAGATCCTTTACTAAAATTTTCTCAATATTTTTTGAACAAAAAAGAAGAAAAATTATATCTTCTGATTTTTGATATTGATTTCCAATTGATAAAATATCAAAATAAAATACTCCTTAATGAGGTAATTTTAAAATCGGAGCAATTTCAACCAAGGAGATAAAAATTACTTATCATACAATTGAGAAAATATTGTATCTTCTATTTCCCCAAATCTAAACTGAACATTCATGTAAAACTATTTTAGTTCCAAATCATAAAAATATATATATTTTCCCCATTAAATAGAAATTCCAAACCTTGAAATGCAAGAGCTTACTTGAGTAGTGTAGGATCAAAATTTAGATATAGATTACTCAATTACAAGGGGGGGGGGGTGAAATGTAGGTTTAAAAAATTCTATTTTTATCCTTAAGAAAATATATATTTAACAAAGTTAAACAAGCTGGATTCACAAACCCTCTTTAGTTCTTAACAAAGAAACTAACTTGATTAGGATCCGATAAGATAAATTCGATAAAGAAACTTAATAAAAGTTTACTTAGGGAAAGATTCTACCTTAAAGTGTATATAATCTTATTTATATCAGAGTAAACAAGTATAATAAAGTATAAGAAAGTTACAATTTATTTCTTTAACAAAATGCAGAAGAATTAGAACTTGTAACAAAACAGGAAAAGTATAAAAAATATTTTGACCCAAAGAGAAGGGTATCTAACAACCTCGGATAAAGGTCCCTTGATTTATACTTTCAAGAACCTCTATCTTACCTACACTATGGTAATCCCTCGATATGAATATCAAAATCTATCTTTATATCCTCGCAGGTCCTTGATCTCTAAGTTGATCAGAACCTCTGTATTCTTATCCTTGGAAGCCCTCAATTGATAAGAAACAATCAGAATCACACTTGGTAGGTTGAACAAGATGTTCACAGCTTTGAAAAAGTTGTTCAAAATATTCACAAAAAGTAGGTTGAGTAGATATTTCATAGCTTCAATATAGAGCTCCGAGAAATCCACTCTTGATTCGTAGCTCATAGAAAATACTCTAGTTTTGAGATCGTTCAAATGGCTGGGTATTTATAGGCATGGATTCCAATGGTCATATTTTTCCATAAATTTTAGAGGAACCTATACACATTTCAGTCATCCAACAGTTAGGTTAAAACATATTGGATGACATCATTTTTTATAACAAACTATGAGAAACATTAACATGATTAAGAAACATTATCATGTTTAGGATCTAATAAAATGAAACTTTACTTTAAGAAAATGAGGTAACTATAAGAAAATAATTTAATCATATTTTTAAGATATTGAAACATGGAGTTTAGAAACATTGATGAACAGATTCTTGGAAAATAGATAATTAGAGTTTAAATTATAATGAATCCAGAATCTAATTTATGAAGAGATCAGAGTCTGATTTCAGAAAAAATAGGAGTCTGATTTCAGGAGAAATCAGAGCCTGATTTCATGATAAATCAAAGTCATATTTCAGAAGAAATCGGAGTCTGATTTGAGAATAAATCAGAGTCAGATTTTAAAATAAATAGGATTCTGATTTCAAAAGAAATCAGATTCACAATTCTGGGAGAATCAGATTCTAAGAAACTGTAAGGTTCTGATTTAGATAAGGATCCAATTTTTTGACTTAAGAAAAATATGGTTAGACTTAGTTTGATAAAAAATTAAATAAGACAAAGTTAGAGTCAAAAAATATTCTTAGAGAAAGAAAATTTTCCTTAATAAAATGTTTTTGTGATTTTAAAAAAATAAAGGAATGGAAAATTCATAAGGAAACTTATTGACTCAACAAGAAGAAGATTCATCTCATGTAGACATTCAAAATATATGACTTTTCCTTCTAGAATATTCATGAAGGGGACATGCTAATGCTTCAGATCACTTGGTTCACCTTAATCTATTCTCTTGGTCTTCATCATTTCTAAGAATCTTAAAGTTGATGGTTTTCAGATTATATGGTTTGGAAGAAAGATGAGGGCTTCAGTAGGTGAAATGGTTTGAAAACAAAGGGCAAGGAAAGTTGAAGGGGTTTTCTGATGGATGGTGAAATGGTCTAGTTTCTCATGCCGATTACATAGGGTAATCATTAATTTTTTAGTTTTTTTTAAAAACACACAGTTTAAAAACTAAAAATGATAAAAAAATTATTTAAACAAATAAATGAAATAATAATTTGACAAAGAAATTAAAATAAATTAAAATGTATTAAAACTATAAATACATTAATTGAAATAAATTGATAAACATTTATTTGAAATTAAATAAACCTAACTCCACATTAATAAAATTAAAACTTGCAGTGGGAAGTGGTTTAACAAAAATATCAGCTAATTGATATTCAGTATTTACAAATTCTAAAGATATATTCTTTTTAAGAACATGATCCCTTACAAAATGATGCCTTATATCAATATTCTTAGTCCTATAATGACTTATAGGGTTTTTTGAAATATTTATTGCACTAGTATTATCACATAAAATAGGTATATTGTTAAAATTTATGCCAAAATACAGTAGAGAGTGTTTCATCCATAACAATTGCGCCCAACAACTGCCATCAGACACATATTCCACCTTGACTGTTGACAGGGAAACTGAGTGTTGTTTCTTGCTCGACAATAATACTAATGATTTTCCTAAAAAGTGACAGGTTCCTAAGGTACTTTTTCTATCTAATCTACAACCACCAAAATTAGCATCAAAATATAAAATTAAAATAAAATAAAAATTTTTAGGGTAAAGAATATATTGAAAAATAGTTCCTTTTAAATATCTAAAAATTGTTTTAACAGTAGTAAGATGAGATTATTTTGGATTTAAATAAAATATAGCGCATAGGCATACAAAAAACTTTATGTCTGGTATGCTATAATTAAGATACAATAAACTACCAATCATACCTCTGTATAACTTGTTTTCAACTGGTTTTCCTGCTTAATCCAAATCAAGTATTATATTTGTATACATTAGAGTTGTATTGGTCTTACTATTTTCAAGTCCAAAATTTTTCAATAAATAAATAATATATTTAAATTGATTTTAAAAAATTCAATAATCTTTTTGATAAATCTGAAATCCTAAAAATAAATTTAAATCTACCATCATACTCATTTAAAATTCTTTTTTCATTAAATTTGAGAAATAATTACAAATACTTTTATTTATTGAACTAAAAATAACATCATAAATACAAATTCGTACTAATAAAATATTATAAAAAATAGTTTTCTTAAAAATATTAGGATTAAATAATCCTACTAAAAAAACATCTTCCAATAAAAAAGAGTTTAATCTTTCATACCATTCACTATGTGCCTGTTTAAGGCCATAAAGAGCTTTGGTAAGTTTGAAAACAAAATTTTTTTATGAGGGTTTTCAAAACCTAGAGTTTTTTCAAAATAAACTTCCTCCATTAAATAACCATTTAGAAAGGTAGATTTAACATCCATATGATATAATTTATAGTTCATATGAGATGCATAATCTAAAAGGATTATAATGGATTCTAATATAGCTATAGGTGAAATGGTTTCATCATAATATATACCTTCTTACAAATTATATCCTTTAGATACTAATATAGATTTGTTTATAGTTATGATACCTTGATCATCCTATTTATTTTTAAAGATCTATTTAGTTCATATTACTGGATAATATGATGGTATTTCGAATAAATCTCAAACTTCATTTCTTTTCAATTGGTTTAGTTCTTCTTGCATGGATAACATCAAAATCTCATCTTCCAAAGTTTTTCCAATAGATTTAGGTTTTAACTAAGATACAAAGGTAGACAATTAAACTAGGTTTTCTATATTTCTTTAGTTCTAATTTCTATGTCTAGGTTTCCTAAAACAGTTTAAAAATGATGGTTTATTAAGATTATAGACTATCTAGGTTAGAAACTTCCATGTTCCTTAGTTTTATGTTCTTCTAAACTAGACTGAATTTTATTTAAAAAATTTTCAAAACTAGACTTAGGAGCATCAAGTCTCATGTTTTAAAAATAGTTAGTATTTTCATTTGTTTTATCTTTCTCTTTATTAAAAGGGTCAGTTTCATCAAACTTCACATGAACTGATTCTTCAACAATCTTTGACTTTTTATTAAAAACTCTACAGGATTTAGAAGTGAAAAAATAACCTAGAAATATTCCTTTATCAACTTTTGGATTGAATTTACCAAGGTTTTACTTTGTATTCAAGATATATACCTTGTATCCAAAAAATTTAAAGTATTTTACTTTAGTATTTCTATTATTATAAAGTTCATAGTTTTTTTTAATAATTGGTCTTATTAAAACTCTATTCATGATATAGAAAGCTGTTCTTATATCTTATACTTAGAAATAGGTAGAAATACTGTATTCATTCAGTATAGTCCTTGACATTTCTTGAATATTTCTATTTATTCTTTAAAAAATTACATTTTTAGAGGTGTTATTGGTGCATAAAATGTGTGTTCAATACCTAGATTTGAGAAAATAGAATTAAATTATTGATTCTAAAATTCTCTACCATTATTAATTCTTAATAAAATTATTTTAAAATATTTTTCATTTTGAACAATTTTCTAAAAGCTTTCAAAAACATCGAATACTTCACTTTTGAGTTTTAGAAAATAAACCCAAGTAAATCTAGAAAAATCATCAACTAAAACAAAAAAAATTTAATTTACCATCCAAACTTTTTACTCTAGATGGCCCAAACAAATTTACAAGGATAAGTTCTAATGGGTTAGATGTAGCAATTTTGTAAATTGATTTGAAAGATGATTTGTGTTGTTTAATGATTTGATATGCATCTCATAATCTATCATTTTGAAACTTAAGACTAGAAAAATCAGAAACTAACTATTTATTAGATAATTTTTGTAAAGAATATATATTATAGTGTCCAAGTATTCTATTCCATATCCATGACTCATTTGTATTAGCAGTTAAACAGTTCACTTTTTGTTTACACTAGGAATTAATATCCAAAGTATAAACATTCTTAGTTCTAGATAATCTAAATTTAAGCATTTTATCTTTGAAAATAGAGTAGGAATTGTTAGATAAATCAACATAATAGCCATCATCACAAAGTTGAGAGATGCTTATTAGGTTGTGTTTTATCCCTTGTACATACAATACTTTGTTGATTGATTTAGTTTTTGTATCTCTAACAGTTCCAATTCCAACAATCTTTCCTTTTTTATTTTCACCAAAAGTGACTAGACCTCCATTCATTTGAGTCAATTTATGGAAATTTGATGAGTCTCTACTCATGTGTCTGGAGTATCTGCTATCCATAAATTATATGGATTCTCTATTCCTATGGACTTTTTACTTCAAAATCAATTAAACATGTGTTTGTTTTGGTACCCATATTTTCTTGGGTCCAGTAGTGTTAGAAAGAAAAGATATAGGAATCCATATCTACCCAATTTTTCCAAAATTTGAATTATTACCTTCATACACACTTTTAGTAATAAAATATTTTTTAATACCACTAATTTAAAGATTTCTCAAATAACAGTTGTTAGTGAAATGACCTTTTATTCCATAATGATAGTAGGTAGATTTTTTTTGAATTGGGCACAAAATATTTTTTATATAATTTTAAATTTTCACCCTTGCTTATTATTCCAAAATTTTCTATTTTAAGAACATTCTTTCCAAGGATCTCATTCATATAATTTTCTCCTTTTGTTAAAATACTTGGAATAATTTTATAAGATTCTACTTCATCCTATAGTTCTTTAATCCTTTTTTATGATCAATACAATTTGATATAGATGAATTGAATTTTTCAATTAGATATTGATGTTGGTTTATTATTGTGTCTCTTTCACATAAAACAAAATTATGTATATTATATTATATTTATTTTATTTATTTATTAAATAATCATATTTTTCTTCTACCATAGAATAGTAAACTACAAATTTATCATTTGAACAACTATTAGAGTCAGAGGCATAAGAATAATAACTTTGTACATATTCATTTTCTTTATCCATAAAGCATATATTGGATTTTAGATTTTGTGGCTCTTTTTCTGAATCATATTTTAAAGAGCTACTAGAGTATTTAGATACACTCCACATAGATTTCATGTATATTTTTTTTCCTTTATGCTCATAATCTACATTCTTTTGATATTTATTTTCTGCGCTTCTTCTTTCATATTTTAAATTGTGGTAATCAGGTCTGATGTGACCCAAATTCTTGCTTTCGTAGTATCTCACTTCTCTTAGTTTCTTTTCATCCTTCTTAATGGTTTTTTTGAAGTCTCTTTTCTTCTTTTATAATTTTCTAAACTTTTTGGCTAACTTAGCCAGTTCTATTCTAAAGTATGGGGAATCTATATTTTTTCTTTTGAATTCTTATTTTGATTTTCTTTTATGCTTCTGAGATATTACCTTAAGGATAATGTTTTACCTTTTCAAAATTATCTTGTGATCTTCAGATTCATCTTGTATTTCTACTTCACACATAATCAATATTACAGTCAGTTCCTTCATAGTCAAATTTTTGATATGTGATGATTGTCGAATGGCTGCAGATATGCCATTCCATTTTTAGGGTAGTACTCTAAGTACCTTTAGCGCTTGATTAGATTGACTGATGGGATATCACAAGGTAGTAATATTGTTGATAATATCTGTTAATATCCCATTAATTTGTGTGATAATTTCACCATAAAACATTCTAGAGGTTTCAAACTTTATTTTTGAAGTAGCATACCTCATTTGTCTAATATTTACTGTTCTTTCATAAGCAACTGTGATTGTAAGCTACATTTCATAGGCCGTGGGATATTGTGATACTCGATTGAATTCATCAAGTCCAAGACCACAGATGATAGAAATCATTTACTTTGAGTTGATGTGATATTCACCTTTTATTTTAGTATCCAAAGTTTGTAGATTATCAAGAATTTCATAAAAAGTAATGATCTTTTAATAGACTTTGGAACCCATATTTTTCATATAAATGATCATATGTGATTTCCAACATGCATAGTTTTCACAATTAAAATATGAAGCACGAACCATAGACACACATTCTTTTTGATAATATATTTTATATAATTTTTATATAACTTATTCCTAGATTTATTAAAAATTACTCCTCTGATACCAATTTCAGGTTGGAATAATACAAATATACACAAGAGGGGGGGTGAATTTAATATTTTTGAAAATCTATAAAGATTATAGATTTTAAATCTTTTTTTGATTTATGAAGATATGAAAAATTCTATTCTATAATATGTATTAGTAATAGATCAAAAAAAAAAAAAACAATGAACACAATAATTTTATAGTGGTTCAGGGCACAAAGATCTCCTAGTTCTATCCACCAATTCACATTCTGCAAACTTGGTGAATTTCACTAGAAAGGTCCTCTTATCATAATACCTTTATATCCATAACTAAGTATGGGAAGTTGAAACATTTAAAATAAGGATAAATAGAGCCTTATGGTTCTTTTATAGGGATCCATTTATCTACAACTTAGTAAAAGAAGCCGATATTGCATCTACAACTAATTCTGATTAGTCAAAACTCCACTAAATCAAAATAGTTTTATTTGATGATGGTTTAGGTTGAACTTCTCAATTACAATAGTATAAAATGATATTATATGGATCTTATTCTTTATAAATAAAATTATTCAATAAATAATAACTCTTAAGCAATCCTATTTGCAAATGATCTTCAATAAAAGTCATAACAAACAAGCTGTAGTTTGAGGTAGAAAATTTATATCTCCAAAGTGTAGCCTCTTTCGAAAATAACACAGTCGATCATTCGAAGTAGAATCACTATAGAAAATATTCCCAGGTATATAGTCATATATAATTCAAAATAAATTTCAATATAATATGTAGAGTATATAGCTCGATTCAGTATTCTAGATTCAAGAAAATCACCTGAAAGATCGCAGATATTTAAATATGAAATAATTAGGGGAGACGTAACTTACCTTAAGAATAAGAGTGATTTTTTATGATGAATATGGCTCTTTGAATCAATATAAATGATCTTTTGAATTGTTCATAAGTGATATTTTATCAGATCTTTATTTATGAAAAGTCCATTGCATGAATCCCAGATAAAATCGTGGATTTAAATTTCCAACATTGAATAGTCAAACGTAAGGTTTATTCATAAAATGAAAAAACACCAAAATTAGGGTTCAACTGTCTAGTGTTCATTCTCAAAACATAAGGTTGAAAACATAAGGCTAATCATAAAAGTAAGTTTGATGAACCATACGTGTGTTTCTCAAACATAGGTTTCCTTACATACACAGGGTTCCTTAATCATAATTTTTTCTCTTAAAAAATGCAAGGTTCTATCCAAACGTAAGTTTATTTAACCATAATTTTATTAAAATGTAGGGTTTATGATCCATACTTAGTATTTTTAACATAGGGTTAATTCTTTACACTACATTTACCAACATAGGTTTCATTCCTTATGCTTTGTTCTAAATGTAGGGTATGAACAATGTTTCTAGAAATTATAAAAACACATTCCAAATAATTTGATGAATAATACTTGGATATGAACAACTTGAATATAATTAAAGAATAAATATTGAAAAGAATATTAATTTTCTAAAATACACTTAAAGCAATATCATTAGTAAAAAAACAAGGGAATTTGTGAGCATCAAAATCAATAAGATTTATAGAGTATTATTGAGATAATACATGAAAATTAGGTTAACCATGATGCATGTGCCTCTTGGACAGTTCAGGGTGCATTGATGTCACACGGTTTGGAAAATCAAGCGGGAAAACTATGCATTATGTCCAAGTCATTAAAATTGAAAAATAAAGGTTGTGTCCTCTCAGGATCTAACCCCAAATCACCAATTTTCTTCCCCATTAAGGATTTTCATCCCTAGGAACCTCCCCCCTAGCCACCTTGATCCATTGGACCTTCATTTTGGTGGTGATTTTGGTGTGGTTTCTCTATGATTCTTCAAATAAGTGCCATTTCTTCCTTGATTTATCCTCTTTTCTAAGGTTTATCTTCTACTCTCTTGGGGATTCACTTTTCTACTAGGTTGGGTGACCTATTTAGGGTTGTCTTGTTATTTAGGATTCAATCCTCATTTTTTGGTTATATCCTTCCCTTATAGGGTTTTCTTGAGGTATGGTCGTGGTTTTCCACTGTATTTCATAAATTTATACACTTGAGGTAGGTGGTCCCATGATTAAACATTATTTGGTGACTTTGATATTCATGCCTTTCTTCTTGGTTATGTTCTATGTATTGTGAATGGGGTGAAATATGTGTTTTTAAAGGGATTCAAGGTGAATTTGTGGTAAAATATGGTTTTCCAAAGGAAATGGGTTACGTTCCATGTTTATTTTGTTTGTGTTTCCTTATTTTCTTCTTAAAGGTGTTTAATAAAATGTTTAAATGTTGTGAAACATGTTTTAAAATGTATTTGGTGTGCGTTATTATTCAAAATATGTTTTGGGTTGTAGAAATGGTGATTTATCATGTGTGTTATATTAATGGGATTTTGCATGTATGAAAGTGATGTTTCAGGTGATACATGGAATGAAAATTGAGCACAAAAAGGGAATACTAGGTGACTAGGTGGGCGGAGTAGGACTGTTATTATAGTTGGATCACCAGGGCCGAGGCCCGGTTCTTCCTAATAGGATTAACATTACAACACTAACTAAATTAATGATGATTGTGTACTACTGGAACTTTGTATGGATTCATCTCTAGTGGCTCATGGAAAATGATGGTGATCAGTGTGGTTACCATACCATGTTTTATTGAGATATGATATACCTAGTGTCCCACTATAAGTAATTCCTAAAGAGATTTTCCATGACTTAGTGCTCTTTTGTAATATTTTTCTTACCATAAGCATATAGTTCACTAGGTTGGCACTTTAAAAGAAAGGCATGCTTCCCCTTTAAAAATTTTTCTATAAAAATTTTCCTAGACTTTTTATAAAACTCACATGTTGAATTGTCTTATAATGTTTTTTCATGGAATATTTTTTGTTGGGTGACATTCTAATGGGTTTTGGATCACACCCTACATACACCATTGGGTGTATGTAAACTTGGTTATGTTTGAATCAGGTAAAGGAAAGATGTATCATGATGGTGGTTCAAGTTTCTAGTGGACTTATCTTGCAGGTGTTGGTGGTGATAGCTTGAGGTTGATAACCCTCACATTGCATGGATTTTTTTGGGTTGTGTTTGGTTTTTATCCCACCCCATTTTTGTTTTTTTTGATTTTATTTAAAGTATTAAATGTTGAATCTGAAAATATTTGTAACTTATTTGGATATGATTATTTATTCCTGTGATGATTATTTACGTGAATTGTTTATGAACATATGCATGGGGGAAATCATTCCCACTAGTCACTAGCCCATGGGGATTGAGAATGCCCTTCGATACATGCCACGAACTGGGCCAAGTGTCTGGTTGAATTGAAATCTTGATTGGTTCATGAAAAAATTCTATCAAAGGAGGTCACACTCTTTTTGGGTCAAGTTATTTGTGATGAGTTTGCATAGAGAGGATCTAGTACTATTAGGTATTGAGGGTTTGGTTGCGAATATGGTTCCTATATAGCACACCTCATAAAGGTAATCGAGTAACCATGGGATGTTGTGATTTTATGTGACTTCTCCAGGTGAGACGTACATGCTATATACTGTATATGGACACTGGGTGAGGGTGGAGTAGATTTTTTACTTTGGATTTTTATTGTGTTTGATTTGGTTATGTTTTGATTCATACAATTTGTTGATATTTTTTATTGTTACTAAAAATTTTCAGAATGGCTCTATTGATGGGTTTCATTGTGGTTATAGATTCTTGTAGATATAATGCCTTACTAGAGACTTCTTATGTATACATAAGAAGATTTTAGAGAGATTTACCTCTCACCAATTGATCTAAGACTAGTAGAAGCTATGTTCCGGGTTGTCCAGGCCTTGGAATAGAGAGCAGGTACTGGTCTTGCTTCGGTTAGGGAGGTTGGACCAGGTCCTGGGAAGGAAAAAGCTTAGGAGTTTATCAAGAACTAGCCTCCTTCTTTTTGGGGAAATAAAAAAGCTTGGGAAAAAGAGGAATGTCTTGAGAAGATCAAGTGGATGTTTTTATTTTTTTATAATCTTGAGGTAGTTAGAGTGAAATGTGATTCATTGTTGTTGGAAGGTCCTAGTTAGAGGTGGTGGGATTCAGTGGTTCAAGCTGGGAAGCATAAGCAGATGAGTTGGAAATATTTCAAGATCATTTTCAATGAGCATTATTCTCCTGAGGTATCAACCTATGCTAGGTACTGGGAGTTTATGGACCACACCTAGGGATACCAAATAGTGATGGAGTATGTTAATTACTTTTTAGAGATGGTACAGTACATACATGAGATCATTTCTAATGAGAAGATGAAGGTTTAGAGGCTTGAAATGGGGTTGTGACCAGAGATTTATTTTCAGGTATTTTTCTTTAATTTGAGGACCTATGCTAAGGTGGTCAGTTTTTCCATGATGGTAGAAATTGATCGGAAGGTCAAGCATGGTTTCCCTAGATCAGTGTAATTAGTGTGTAGTGTTAGTTCATCTATGAAGAAGAGAAAGTAGGACAAGTAGGAAAGGAAAGGAGGTGGTTGCTTGGTCCATCCTTCCTGAATATCATCATCAATAGTTTTAGATACTAGATCAGTTGTGTTCCATCAGTGTGGGAAGCTCGGACATGTGTGGTCAATATGTCTGGATCCCCCTATATATTTTCATCGTTGCGTACATATGGGGAATTGGCAATGGTTTTTAGTGCCACACATTTCTATTAGAGTGGTGTGGGATCTATAGCTTCCATAGGAATTTCAGTATAGTTAGAACCATCTAGGACAACGGGATCTTGGTTTAGCCGTCATGGTGGAAGGATTAGATCCTCTTTTGGTTAGAGTTAGTTCAGGGCATAGCTACAGGATAGTGGTCATTATTAGTATTAATTTGAGATGAAAAATCTTCATCATATGGACCAGGAATCCTCAGGATCAGATGAGTGACCTATGATAGTTCAAGGTACTATTTTTATTGCATCGTCCTTAGATATTTTTTGTTTGAAACTGATGTATCTATTTCATTTATCTTTTCTCATATTTTGGATGTGTTAAAATTACTAACTAAGATGATTTCTTATTCAATAGAGTTGACAATGACACTTGGTAAAAAGATAGAGAAGGGTATTAGGTTTCTGTCCTGTGCACTCACTATGTCAGGGATCAAATTGGAATGAGATTTCATCATTTTAAAGATAGACCTATTTGACATAATCCTTGATATGTATTTAATGGTGTGTTTTCAGGTACACATATATTTTTATAGGTGGATAGAGCATTTTATGGAACCAGATAGAAGTACCCAAGTTTTTCATGGTGAATGGGATCCTCGGTCAGGACGTGCTGGACCTCCACTTCCGAAATTGAGAAATCTTGTTTTTTGGATATCATCACTCGCATTGGAGAATGATGGTGGTGCTCGTGAGGGTGAATTATCCCTTGGGGTGAATGAGTTCCCAGAGTTTTTTCCAAAAGATGTTTTGTGTTTTTTTCTAGAGCAGGATGTGGAGTTTTCCATTTATTTGGAACTAGAAATACAACCTATATATCTTCTATCATACTATATGTCACACACCGAGTTGAGGGAATTAAAGGTATAGCTGGATGATTTGGAATCCAAAGGATTTATTCTCTAGAGTATATCTCCTTGGGCCTCCCCAGTCCTATTTGTGAAAAAGGCTGATGGAAATCACTAGTTATGCATTGATTACTAGAATCTAAACAAGGTAAAGATAAATAATAAGTATTCATTACAACATATTGATGAACTTTTTGACCATCTTAAGGGGGAAAGATGGTTTTCCAAATTTTTCTTATGTTCCGGGTATCACCAAGTCACATTTTGAGTGGAGGATGTTCCAAAAATAGCTTTACAAAGTAGGGATGACCATTTTTTAATATGTTTTCATTACTTTCAGGTTGAATAATTCTCTAGAAATATTTATGGCACTCATGAATAGGGTGTTTCATTAGTATCTTGACTCCTTCATCATGGTATTTTTGGATGACATTATGGTTTATTCTAGATCTGAGAAGGAGCATGAGAAGCATTTGAGGTTTGTTTTGGGCACTCTATGGGACCATCTACTCTATGCTAAGTTTCTTAAGTACACCTTCTAGATTAGGGAGGTGAAGTTTCTTGGACATGTGATCTCGAAATGAGGAATTTTGGTGGACCTTGATAAAATCAGTGTAATGATGTCATGGGAACAACTGAACAATGTTTTTTAGATCAAGTGTTTTTTTTGGGTTTGGTGGGTTATTATAGGTGGTTTATTCAGGATTTATCTAAAATGGATTCATCCATGACAACACTCACTCAAATAGGGGTGAAGTTTAAATGGAGTTTTTAATTCCAAGCATCCTTTGACTAGCTTAAGTGGTGATTAACTACTTCCCCTATTTTAATCTTTCCAGAATCTAGAATGGGGTATGTGGTTTATTGCGATGCCTCAATTATGGGAATTGGGCGTGTGATGATGCAGGATAATCACATGGTGGAAAATGGATCTCTTAATCTTTGGTCACATGAGAAGAACTATCTGACCCATGACATGGAATTATTAGTGGTTGGGAATTCCTTGAAGACATGGTGCCATTATATTTTAAGGAGAAATTTGTGGTTTATCCTGATCATAAGATCTTAGCCTACATTTTCTCCTAGAAATATCTGAATCTAAGACATTTTTGTTGGGTTGAGTAACTTCTGGGTTTTTACTTTGATATAGTTTATACTCATAGAATGGGTAATGTTGTGGATGATGCTTTAAGTAGAAAAGTGCCAATGCAGGATTTGAAAGAGTACAATGATGAGTGGACTTTGATGAGGATCTTTATTCAGATCCACCTAGAGAACATGGATCATAGTGGATGTTTGTTCTTGGCTAGTGTTTAGGTGACTAGTTCTATTCTGGATTTGATTCAATGGGAGAAGCTTGGTGATGAGTTATGCTAGTAGAGTATGCAATTCCTTAATTTTGGGGAGACACTTTTATGATTGGTAGTTTTCTCTTGGGGGAGTCTTGTGCTTCAAGGGTTACTTTGTGGTGTCATTATCTATGAATAATGTGGTGATGCAGGATAGACACCAGTTTTAGTGGGCCATTCATCTTGGCACCAACAAGATGTTTTATGATGTGCGTTTGATGTTTTGGTGGCTAGGTATGATGAGGGACATAACTAACTTCATATTGTGGTGTTATACATGTATGAAGTTCAAATCAGAGCACTGAAGACCTTCCAGTTTTCTCCATCCACCACCCATTCCAACTTGGATGTGGGATGAGATCTCCATGTACTTTATTTTCAGATTAACTCATACACCTCAGGGAAGGAATGCCATCAGGGTGGTAATTTTCCATTTGAACAAGTCATCCCAGTTTATCCCAATTAAGGACTCAACCAAGGTAGATGAGTTAGGCCATTTGTATATTCGGGAGTTAGTAAGGCTTCATGGTGTGCCATTGACAATTGTATCTGACAGAGACCCCCATTTTACATCATGGTTTTGGGAATTCATTCAGAAGGGAATGGGGTCACAGGTCATGTTAATCACAACATACCATCTTCAAATGGATGGTCAGACGAAGCGGGAAAATCATATTTTGGAAGACATGCTTCAGGCATGTGTGTTGGATTTTTGTGGTTCATGGGATAACCATTTTGGATTGGTTAAGTTTTTATATAAAAATGGTTAGCAATATTATATTTGAATGGATCATTTTGAGGTTCTTTGTGGTCAGTCATGTCGGTCACCTTTGTGTTGGGATGAGGTGGGTGAGAACTCATTGTTGGGATTGAGCCTTCTACAAGAGATTTCTGATAAAGTCAAATTGACCAAGAATTGTTTTTTGAGAGCTATAAGTCACTATAAGTCTTATGAAAATCAAGGGAGATGATCTTGGGAGTTCATTGTGGGTGATCAGGTGTTCCTGAAAGTATCAACTCATTTGGGTCACTGTCATTCAGGAAATCAAGGAAATCTAACATTGAGGTATTCTGGACCTTTTGAGATTACTAAGTGGGTTTGTAAGGTGGTATACCAGTTCTCTTTTATCTCTTAATTTATGTCAATTCATGAATTTTTTCATGGTTCTCAGCTAAAATGGTATCACCCATATCTGTCTCATGTGATGAATTGGGAAGAGTTAGAGTTGGAGCTCAATTTTTCTGTGTTTGAGTAGACGATACGGATTATGGATTCTTAGGAGAAAGTGATTAGTGGGAAGTCCATTCTGTTGGTCTAATTTATTTGGAAACATAGTAATGATGAACATGATACTTGGGAGTGGAAGTCTTGGGTTGAGGAGGATTATCTGTTTTTGTTCACTGATCAAACTTTGGGTCGAATTTTTGAGGGTGGAATGTTTTCTTGGTGGGGAGAATTGTCACATCCATGTTTTAATTTTGAGTTATCCCTTTTTTTATTTTCAGTATAGTGCTTATCCATAGGTTTACCACTTGATTTTTGGTGAAAATTGATATTTTGGGCTTTATAGCATGAGGTGCATGGTAAGCGCATGGTTTGTCAAAACAATGCGCCCTTTCCCAGGAAACCATGCAACCAAGTGACATTTTTAGACATTGGAAAACTGCACGCTTTGCACACGGTTTGGTAATCATGCGGGATAAATGTGTGGCATGTGCCTCTTGGATAGTGATGGGATCATGGTTTTCGTATGGTTTGGAAAACTGTGCGCCATGTCTAGGACATTAAAAATTTAAAAATTACAGTTGTGTCCTCTCAGGATTTAACCCATAATCCCCCATTTTCTTCCCCATTCAGAATTCTCAGCCCTAAGCACCTCGCACTAGCCCTATTGCTCACTTGGAGCTCTATTTTTGTGGTGATTTTGGTGTGGTTTCTCCAAGATTCCTAAAGTAAGTTCCATTTATTCCTTCATTTCTCCTATTTTATAGGGTTTCTCTTATTCTCACACTAGTATAATTATAGGCTTTAACGTATTTTTTTCTGAGTTTTTGGTGTCATTTTTTAACTGATGTTTATAAAGGAGATGTTAAAAATAACCTTTTAGCATCGGTTTTATGAAACCAATGCTGATACCCATCCATAAAAGTGTTTCGATGTCAATTTATACAATAACCAACACCAAATAATTTTTTAGTGCGGTCTTTGACATCAATTATAATGGTAAACGACACCAAACGTTCAATTTTTTTTGATCTTCAGCATCTGTTTTTATTAAAAACGATGCCCAAGATCTAGTTTGAGGAGACATTAAGCATCCGTTAACATTGAAAACAATGCTAAAAAATGATATAAATTTCTTTCGGTGTGGGTTTATATATTAAACCGACTCTGAAAAAAATTTCAATGGCGATTATTAAAATAACAGACCTTAAAAATTATAATCTTTTTAAAAAAAAGAAATTAATTTTATAAAATCCCAAAATCAAAAACCATTTAGAAAACACAATAGATGGATATAAAACACAAAAATGAACAAAAATCATATTATCATATCTAAATCAAACCATTAAAATGTCATAAACATAACTAATAACCCAAGAAACTGATACTCATTCCAGCCTTGACATAGCCTCCTGAATTACTAACCATCACCTAAATCATAAAAAATTCAAAGGAATGGTTCTTCCATTAGAACAAAAAACATCAGAAGATAAATAAATACAATATTTGTTTCAAAAATTCCTTAAAAGGAAAATTATCACAAAAGCCATGTTAAAAATGTATTTTTCATTTTAAACCAAATTAATAGGTTTTTATAAAATTCATGACTTTTAAAATCATTTTTCATTTAAATCCAATATTCTAAAGAATCAAAATCAAATAATAATATGAAATCAAATTATAATTCAACCCATCATTTTTCTCAAAATTCTTAAAAACAACCATAATTTAACAACTTAATCAAAATGACATTATCTATATAATTGTATTTTAAACTAGAATCAAATATCAGATACCTACTAATTTATAAAATAATCAATCAAAAATGTTGAATCATATGTTGAGAATATTAGGATCAAACAAATATAATAACAAAAGAATTTATTTTTAAACACTTTATTAGAAAAAATGTAAGATTAATTTTAAACATTAAAAGATACATACCTAATAATTTAATTCACAACCAAACTTATCAAATAGTTATAAAATAAAATAAAATATGGTTCATCTCATCATTAATATATGGATTAACATCATTGAACATCTACAATAGTACTAAAATCAAAATACAAAATACTATGAAATAAAATATAAAATAATTTATATATATAACCTTATCAAATTCTGTCAAAATCCCAGTTGTGATTATCTCATAAATGAATTTTAAAACATAATAAAAACATTCCATGCTTCCATTTTTAAGATTATATTGAGGTTATAAAACACAAACATGATATTAAAAACTAACATATATAAATATTAAAAATCAAAATATTATGGAAAATTAAAATATTTACCATTAGTTCAAAATATTTGATTGGATTTGGATTCTTTATCTTTAACTTATTTTTGTTAAACCTATTCCATTACCTACATTTTCATTTATATCAACCAATAAAACATGTAAAACAATAAAAATTACAAGTAAGGAACTTATAAAAAGTAATAAAACTTACTCATTTAATAAGGTGCTAAAAGCCTTATGAACACCACCTAATAAATAGAAAAACTAGTATAGCTTGCATTCCATTGGCCCTAATACCCCTAACATCCAATTACCTCTATAATTTAAAATGTTGAAAATTAATTAAATTATAATAAATATTAGTTCATAATTATATTAATGTTCTTACCTATCAAGGAATGAAAAAAACAACATCCAATCTCAATCCTTGATAATCTCTTGGATATATATTTTTTTTTCAGGATGTATCACATATTTCGTATTTGTTGAAATGAATGCTGGATCCATAAGACCATAAACATCAGTGGTCTCATTTTGTCTCATAAGTACGTGTAGATATCTAATTAAATGCATAATATAGTAGGTCAATTAAAATCATATTTACTTAAATGTTTAAAAAATTAAACTAGAATTTACTTACATGGAAAACAACTACAACACAGTTAGGCTGAGCTCTTCAAGCTGAATCAGATCAGTGATATATTTTTTGAATATTCTCACTGGAAAGTTTATTCCACATATTTCAGCTATCATATGAAACTCAAATAAATTATCTAATAAATAAAAAAACCAGGACAATTTATTTATCCCATAAAAAATAGAAGTACTTACAGCTATTACTTCCTAAACCATATGTTTTTTCCTTTGTATCATTTCTTTGTATTTTACATAATCCTATAAAAAATTAAATGTCAGAAAACATTATAAGTAATTTTCAATTAAATTTAATTAATATTTAAAAACAACACATACCATATATGGAATATAATGTGGAGGGTTGTCCGACCAAACTAAAAATTAACCTACACAATCCCCAACTCTGGTAACCTCCTTGGTAGGAAATGTTAATAGAAAATTAGGATCAATAATATTAGTCACTGAAACTCTGAAACAACCCAACTACAAAGGCTTGTGATGTACATTATCCACAAAAAATGTAAAACTATGTATGATACAATACATAAATTATTATCTACACTTTACAACTCACAATATAATGTTGGGTCTGAACGAGGAGGTGGAGGATATAAGGAGGCGTACTTGGTAGGGTCGAATAGCTGGGAAGTCTATAAATGATGTGCATATAGCTATTAAGGCAGAAAATACTAGGCATGCTGGGTGGGATGAGTATGTTGTGATTTTATCATCAATTATTCAAACATAGACTTCACAGTTGATTGAATTTGATCACCCATGGACTATTTCATTTCTTTCAGCTTAGGTTTTAATAAATGAACTTATGGATCTCTTGAATGATTACTTTGTTTACCAAAAACTTTCCTAATAATAACACCTTCTTGATAACCTCTTACTTGGCCTGGGTATTCTTACATTCCTAAATCTGTAACTTGGATATCTATCATACCCTCAGGGATAAAACTTCCTTGGATCTATTTTTCATGAATATCATCTTGAAATATAAAATGAAATTGTTATATCAATGTTTTTAAATTAATAAAATAAAAACATAAATGAAAGATAAAAAAAATATTTACTTAAAATTACTTCAGCTACTTACTTATCTTGCTCTATAAGATATATTTCATTTTTCTTTCTTCTCACTCGTTTCCATTTTTCATGGAGAGTAGGTGGAGATGGAGGACCAAACTGCACCTCTTCTGAACCCCTACTAGATCAATCGTTTAATGCTTCAAATTTTTATTCAACTATTTTATTCTCCAAAAATAGATACCCTCCATGTGATAAAGTATGAGGGTATAAATTTTTCTGCAGGATATTTTGATGAGATCTCTTGGAGACCTGATATATAAAAATAAACTAATAAGTAATTAGATAAATATATAATAAATTTTACAATATAAAATAATTATCATACCTGAAATTTTTCTTCATAACGACTATCAACAAAATTATTCCATGTATCTGAATATATAAACTGATATTTAAGGCTTGGGTTTTCAAAATTTTTCTTTCCAAAACAATTTTTTTTGTTAGTTTTGTTTTAAAATCTCTCCATTAAACTACAACTAAAGAGATATGTCTTCTCTAATTTATTGTTTTCCTAAAAATTGAATTTCATTTATAATTGAATAAATTAAATTTCATTTAAAATATTTAATATTCAAAAAATGAGTTAAAATAAATCAATTGAGATATTTTAATATCAAAACCTCCCAAAGATACTATTTTGCCACCCTATCCACAGAATTCCAATCAGGATATAAAATAATAAGCTTGTAATGTCTTTGCATTGATATACAACTGATAAAACAAACTTCATTTGGGCTAGTTACATTATTATTATCATCAACACGAATATGTAATCTCTCATCTCCATGAGAAAGTGACAGTTTTGGAAAACATGTAATACCACATTTACCAACTTGAAAACTTGATTTCTCTATAGTAGTAGGAGATGTCACCTCCGCTAAGGATGCATGAGTAGTCCTGCAAAAAAATTTATAAATTAAAATTTTCTTTCATTAAATAAGTATATTACTGAATATTTAATAATACGAAAAAATAGATATACCTCGGTAATTTATCCCCTCTCTCTATATCTGAAATTGAAATAAGAAAATGTAATGAAATTTTGTGTACCTTATAACATTAGAAAACAGAATATTTAAAAACAAGGATGAAAAAAAGTAAGTAAAAAAGAGGCACACATTTGTAAGTTAAAAAAAAAGAAAAAAAATATAAATAATTACTTGAAAAATTAGGAGACTAATTTAAGGTTTTCCCATATTCCTTTATCATGATCATTACGTACTACATGCACTATGTCTGACTTATAGTCATTGTAATCATCCAAAAATCATGTAATAGATGAATAAGACTCATGTAAATCAATACCATCATCAGCATCATCCTCATCACCCAAATGGTATATATTTCCTTGCAAAATGATAGACCAATGATCATTCAATGGATCAATGACATAAAATATCTTCTTTTCATGTGTCTCTATGATAAATGGTTCCTCATTATAAATAAATATTTTCAAATCAACCAGTGTAAGTCCACAATCATCACATTTCACACCACTATTTGTATCATCTCAATTAAACTTAAACATTGTGACTCAAAATTTTATATAATCAATTTCCCTTATATCTTCAAGAACTCCAAAATATGTTGATGAAACAAAAATGGGGTTTTTATCTTTTTCACTTGAAAAATGAACTGATTCAGCGATAACTATCACACCACTATTTCAAATGGTTCTCTTTTCATCCAACTTTTTTATGTAAAATATATACCCATTAATATCAAAACCAGTCCATGTTATCACATAAAGAGGTGGTCCCACTACCAACAATTTCAATATTTTTTATGCAGATATATCTATTTTCACTTTCTCTTTAAACCATGAAAAAAATGTCTTTTTATGCTCAATCATCAACCAATTTTCATTTCTTTTTGGATATCATCTCTTTAATTCAGCAATATGTGATGATATATATGATTGAACATCATATGAGTTCTTTAAAAATGTATAAATGTGATTGCATTACTTCATCATGTGGAATGAATTTATCTTTAAGTCTTGAATCCCTTTAACTTCACTATCAACTATAGAATGTCATGATATTAGAAGAAAAATATGCTACACTTCATTCAAATAATCAGTACATAACTCAATCAACTCTTTCGATACATATTTTTGAACAATATAGGTATCTGGTCGATAGTTATTTTTAACATATCCTTTTAAAATTTTCATATACATTTCAAAAGGATACATCCAACGTAATTAAATAGGCCCACATATTCTTATCTCATGCATCATATGAATCACAAGATGAACCATTATATTAAAAAATGTAGGTGGAAAATACATTTATAGATGAAAAAGTATCAGAGTAGATTTATTCTCCAACTCATCTAACAAATATGGATAAAAAACTTTCATACAATTTTTTTTAAAAAATTACATTACCTGATAATAGTCTTTCTGACAGGTGATGATAATATACCATGCAGTGTGACTAGTAGTAGTTGTTGCATCAATATATGACAGTTGTGAGATTTCAAACCTATTAATTTTTAAAACACAATTTATACAAAATTCTTCACATTTTAAGAATATCCACTAGGTATTTTTATACCATACATATACTGACAGAAATTAAACTTCTCACTCTTTCTTAATGTGTGACAAGCTGGAGGTAAATATGTTTTGTTTCCTTTCATAGTGGGAGCTAACTCCAAACGTATTACCATTTCTATCAAGTCCAATATATAATTAAATCCATATTTTATCTTTCCTTTTATGTCTAAAATATTTCAAATCAAACTTTCACATATATTTTTCTCAACATTCATAACATCAATGTTATGTTTTATTTCTAAAAATCTCCAATAAGGTAGTTAAGAAAATAAAATTTTTCTTCCAGATATTTTTTGAAGACCATTACTACTTTTATTTCCAAATATCGAATCAATATTTTCCACCCTATCATTATATTATTCAACTAAAAATTATTGTGGGGGAATATTTTATTCCTATAAACTATTAAATTATTTTTTCAATCTATGATAAGGATGATCAATTCATAAAAATCTTCGACATCACATGTACATTGTCTTTCTTCCATTTTTCAATTGATAATATAAAGTATGTTCTTCACAAATTGGACATGATTTATGTACCTAAACACCATATCCAGATATGTTTCTACATATAGGAAAGTTATTTATACCAAACACTATCATAATATGAAAAAGGAAATACTCTTTTTTGTATGCATAAAAAACATTAACACCTGTATCCCATAAAAGTTTCAAATCATAAATCAATGGTATAAGATACACATCAATATCGTTTCCTAGCAATTTTGGTCCATAAATTATCAAGATCATCATAACATATTTTTTCTCCATACATATATTTGGGGATAAGTTGTAAACTACCAACAAAACAGGCCATAAACTATATTGGCTACATAGGCTCCAATATGGATTCATTTCATTTATGCACACTCCCATTCTGAGATTTATAAATTCACTTACAAAATTATGAAATTTTTTATCAAATATATTCCATTGTGATGAGTCAGTAGGGTGATGTAATTTACCATCAGATATGTGCTCATCTAAATTCCATATTAACCTTTTTGTGTCAATTGAATTTTACAATAGATGCTTCAAATAAGAAATTATTGGAAGGTTCCAAATTTATTTAGTAGGAGCTATGATTATAGTACCTAATATTGAAATATAGTATAACTATCATAATTTTATGAAATAATTATTGTATGACATCATTATAATGTACAATTTTTTTTTTCATGAGCTTAGATGTTAGTACCTGAGAATGAATCTGAGTTGAATTTTTCATCCATCTTATAGTGTGATGTCCCACATGTAGGAAAGCTTGATAAATATTCATATTATTACCTGTAGAACAAAAAATCATTGGGGAAATCATGTATCTTTTTGTACCCCAATCCCATTGGGAATAATATTTTCTCCACCTCATAATTTGAATCTGGAATCCCATTGCCTTCTATAAGTAGCTCTTTTAAAAGTGCAAGTAAGTTAGAGAAACTTTTATCACTCCACCCATTTTCTTCTTTCAAGTTAAATAATCTCAAAACTTCTGATAACATTTTATATTCACTAATACTTTGGAATAATGGTTTCTTAGAATCTTCGTACAATCGTTCAACAGTTGCTAATTTTTTCAATGGTTTCAACACCTAAATCATGAATTAGTTCTTCAAAACGGCCCTATTTTTCATTATGAATATTTTCATCAACATTGGATGTTTAATTTTTTGTATTTTCACTATGTTTGATCAAAAGTGTATAATTAAGGATAAAACAATAACAAATGAGATGATTTTTTATTTCTTTAGAGTTTAACTTTCTCATATTCAAACACTTTACACATGGACATAAAATCAAATCTATGTTTTGAAGATTGTGTTTAGTGAATTCCAAGAATTCATCAACTCCTTTTTCATATTCAGTAGTGGTTATTCATAAATATATCCCATTACGATCCATTCAATACCTGATATCATGATATTATTGGTGAATATATTAAATAATATAACCATTTAAATATATATATATAAACAGATAAATTTTAAACATAAAAATATTTAATAAAAATGATTGGTGATAAAATTTTATAACTTGTCAAAAAAAAATGATGATCTTAATTCTAACAAAAAATTATACATATTGATCAAATCATATTATACATGATATATCTTAATAAATAACAAACAATTATACATAAATTATCTTTTAAAAAATATTCACAACTTATCTTCACATATAAAAAAATACCTTACAGACTTATACATAAACTATAAAACATTAATAACATAAAATAACTAACAAAAAATTATCATCATAATCAAACATAAAAAAATTACTTATAGATAATTATGAAAAAAAGAAGTTGAATTCAATACAATTATACAAAAAATTATAGAAACATTTATACAAATATAAATTACACAATTATCATAATAATTATATCTAAGATACAATTGAACATAAAAACATATAATAACTTATGAACTATTATATATAAATTATTTTCGAAATAAAAATTACAAAAAAACATACAAAAAAACTTAATAAATTATATATAAATTTTGGATTTGAATAATGAAAAAAGTTTATAGAAATATAAAAAACCCTACAAGATTCAAGAAAAAAAGTACAAAAAAAAATTAAAATTTAAAAACTATTATCATGAATAATGAAAAATGTATCCTAAATGGTAGTGCAAAAAAAAAAAAAAATTCCCAGAACAAAATATTAATTCAAAATGACTGCAACATTTAATCGACATCAAAATGAATCTTGAATAATTAGAATTATATTCTGAATAAAAAATTGTACCCTATAAAATGAAAAATGTATACTGAATAAAAAATGAGTAAAAAATGTATGTTAAATGTAGTGAAAAAAGAATTAATAAACTATCATGATAATAAACAATTATATATAAATTATTTTCAATAAAAACTTACAAATTTTGGAGTTGAATAATGAAAAATGTATCCTAGATTATAAGAAACTCAATAAAATCTTGTGGTAATAGAGAGAACCCTACAAGATTCAAGAAAAACGAGTGAAAAAATGTATTAAAATAAAAAACCAAAACATACCTCAAATAATTGTTACAAATTGGATGAAAGAGCTTGATAATGAGAAAATATGTATAAAAGATGGAAGATTTAAGAGAAGGAAAAATAAAATATGAAAAAAATGTGATTAACATAGTTAATCGAGGTCGTTGGGGGTGGTCAATGGTCGTTGAGTTCATTCAGATCCATCACCTTTCGAGATAGGTAGAGTTTCGAGTGAAATAAATTTCACGATTCAAGATCTTGTTATATTTTTAAAATCTTTATGGAGTCAGTTTTTTTAAAACTGACGTGGTAAATTTTTTTAAAAAATATTTTCAACGTCAGTTTCCATTAAAACCGACGTCGAAAATAATTTGCTTTATATTTTCGGTGTTGGTTTTCATGGAATCCAATATCAAAAATATTTCCCCTAATCTTTGACGTTGGTTTTCAAAAAAATTGACGCCAAATATTATATTGAACTGGTTTTGGCATTGGTTTTTATTAAAACCTATGTCAAAACTCCACTTTATTTGTTTGTAACATCAATTTTTTATAATCCAACGTCAAAATACCAATGTTAAAGCCTATATTTCTACTACTTTAACTTAGTTATTAAGTTTTTCAGTGGTTTGGGTAAACTATTTAGGGTTAGATCTTGATATTTAGGGTCTAATATTGATTTTTATGCTTTGATCCTTCCCTTATAGTGTTCTTTTGAGGTGTGGTTATGGTTTTCCATCAGATTATAGAAATTTCTACACTTCAGGTAGGTGGTACCATGTTTAAACATTATTTAGTGATGTTGAAACACTTTACTTGCTTCTCGATTATATTTTATGTATTGTGCGTGGGGTGAGAAATGCATTTTTAAATGTATTCGAGCTACGTTTGTGGTGGAAGATGGGTTTCCAAAGGAAATGGGTTATGTTCTATGTGTATTGTTTTTGTGTTTCCTTATTTTCTTCTTAAAGGTGTTTGATAAAATGTGTAAATGGTGTAAAAAATGTTTTAAAATGGATTTTTTGTGCGTTTGTATTCAAAAGAGGATTTGGGTTGCAGAAATGGTGATTTATAATGTGTGTTATATTGATTGGATTATGCATCTGTGATAGTGAGGTTTCATTTGATATGTGGAATGGAAATTGAGGACAAGAAGGTAATCCTAGGTAACTAGGTGGGTGGACTAGGACTAATATTCTAGTTGGATCGATAGGAACGATGTTCAGTTCCTCATAATAGGATTGTCATTACAACACTAACTAAACTAATGATGATTGGGGACCATTGGAAATTTGGATGGATTCCACTCTAATGGATCATGTATGAGGATGATGGTCAGTGTGGTTTCTATACCATTTTTCACTGAGATATGATGTACCTAGTGTCCTACTATAACTAGTGGCCATAGGGATTTTCTGTCATTTAGTTCTCTTTTACAATATTGTTCTTACCATTGGTATATGGTGCACTATATTGGGGACTTGAAAAGAAAGGCATGTTTCCAATTTAAAATGTTTTCTATAAAAATTTTCCTATCCTTTTTCTACAAATCGCATGTTGATTTGTCATATAATGTTTTTCCATAGAATTTTTTTCTATTGGGTGGCATCCTGCTGGGCATGCTCTCACACCCTGCATACACCTTTGGGTGTATGTGGACTTGGTTATGTTTGACTCAGGTAAAGAAAAGATGTATCATAATGGTGGTTCAGGTTTTTAGTGGTCTTCTCTTGTAGGTGTTGGTGGTGATATCTTGAGGGTGATGACCCTCACGTTGCATGGAGGTTTTTGGGTTGTGTTCGTTTGGTATCCCTCCCAATTTTGGTTTTTATGGTTTTAGTTAAAGTTTTAAATATTGAATTTGAAAATTATTATTCATTGTTTGGATATGATTATTGATTCTTATGATAATTATTTATGTGAATTTTTATGATCATATTCATGTGTGAAATCATTCCCAAGATGTATTGTTGATACCTAGGAACTAGTTACCAGCTCGTGGGGATCGAGAATGCCCATTAGGCCATGCCACAGATCGGGGCAAGTGTCATGTTGGATGGAACTCTGGCTTGGTTTGTGAAAATATCAAATAGTGTCCTACCTCAATATGGTTAAATCATTGATGAAGAATGACTCCTCATAATTTTCATTGTAATGATCTCCGAATCTTGTTCCACACCGATCGCCGATCTATGATTCGGTTGGCATTTGTCTGAGAGAGATCCTTCAATGATCTCTCCAATGGTTCTCCAATATCTCTAGGTTTATGAATCTAACCTAGAGGAATTGGAATAGTTTTATACTTATAGAATAATTTAGGTCTCTACATCAACAGACACACAAAATAATTTTATTTATTTTACTCTCATGAAGAATTTTCCACAAACATCCCATGTCGACAAAGGCTATGTCGCACCTAGGGTAAAACCTGCATTCTGAAATCGATGGTGCCTTTATATTTCTGTTCTAGTTCCCCATTTAGAATTTATTCCATTTTTTTAGAAAAACTATGTGTGCGTGCTATTTAATATATTTAATATATTTCAAATATTTATTCCAGGAACACCGAGCTTCATAATCGCACACCGTCTGAGTGACTAGTCTCGAAAAAAGTCCATACAATATTGGAAAATAATATATGGAAATATTTGAGTCATTAAACATATAGAGACAAAATGATTATATCACACAGTAAATGTTTCTTTAAAATTGTTGTTATTACATCATTAACTTCTTTCTTTAAGAGTGCTTTGATGTGTTGCTAGATGTCAATCTTGGAATTTAGGAAATTCTGCTAAATGATGCCAATAAAGTGGCCTAATGGGTCACATACTAGGTGTATTCATAATCTTAGTTAAATACAATTTGAATTTAACATTTTAAATAAATATTATTCTTAAATTTTGGTTTAATAATTATTCAGGTTAAGTTGATCGCATAAATTCAATCACCACTCATTCAAGTTTTCAATATACATGAGTTTAATATTAAATTAATATTATTTTTCATTTAGAAAATATAATATTTTTTATCACTTTTTTTTATTTTCAAGGTAATAAATGAATATTTATTAATTAATTAGTTAGTGAATAGATTAAAATAAATATTTAGTTATTTATGTGAATACTAAAAAAATATTTATTCATGAGTTAGTGAAAAAAACTTATTTATTCATTGAATGAATAATATAAAATTACTTATTTATTTTAAAAAATATTTATTATTGAAGGTTAGATAAATATTGAGGAGGATTGAGATACTGAGTTAAGAGTATGGGGAAAATGATACATTTTATTGAATATTATTTAAATAAATATTAATTTATTTATTTAATAAATTATATCTAACCATTTTAAAGTTAGTTTATGTAATGAAATATAATAATAATAATATTATAAATATTTTACAAGGTGTTTATTTAGGATAAAAAATTAGTTGAGGGACTTTGTGCTATAATTAATTTTTAACTCTATGTATATAATTCAAATTATACAATTTTAAAGGAAATACAAAATTGTGTGCATAATGGATTCTCCAAAATAATTCTCTGAAAGGATTATGATGAACTCTAAAGAACTCTATCAACAATGTGAGGTAGTGTTACTCCCTCTCAAGACTGAGATGAAATGAGAATAATTCTTCAGGATTGAGATAATTCTTGTTTCAATTAATGACTAATGATGCATGGAATTTGGAACCATCATGCTTGCACCTAGGATACTAAGGAAAAAATTCCAGAATTCATGGACCTTGTGTGGATAATGCTAGAGGAATTATGCTTTGGTTTATTTCACTATAACAATGTGAGTATGGGATTAGTTTATGAATTGGTCAACATTGAATAAATAATTATCATGTAAAGGTAACTCATGTTATAAATTAATTATATGAAGTATGTGAAAAGGTCATATCTATAAATAATTTGGGTTTAGTTCGTTCAATTTTGAGGATTTTAGCGAAACAATGATAAAAATTATTGTTGGGCATGAGCCTGACTACTTCTGTTCTACTCAAGAACTTTCATTATCATCTACCCCCTAATTCCCTCGATGCCCTCACAACCTTGATCATCATTTTACTCAACCACCTGTAATGCCTATTGTGCATCCAGTATGGGAACTAATCACATGTTCATGAAATCTCAAATTTTCACATACATGAATTCTTTTAAAGTTATTTTTTCATTTAATTTACATTATTTCTTTGTTTGGGGGGTTTTGCATGCTTTTTGTACGCTACACCAAAAGGAGCTTGCACAACACGCATCCTTGACTTGCCTTGCATTACATGAAATCACGACCTTCCTCGATAGCGTGTGTAGTACGCAATACTGAGTTTCACTAAACAATGATATGCTATTAAAATATTATTAAAAATAGCCGTTATGAATAGTAATAACCACTTTTTGGAATTTTTTAAATTTTATTTTTCAAAATGGACTTCATTTTTGGATTCAGAATATCGAAATTAGCTTAGGGTGAAATTTTGGTACTTTTCGGATAACTTTCATATTCTGATGAATAGTGAAAATTACTATATTTTAATTAAAAACAACCCTTTTAATCGAAATAATTAATAGTGATAAATTATTAATTTTAGTGGTTTTAAAGTATATTTAGAATATATTTTTACAATTTAATACAATGTTGGTCATTGGATGTAATTTCACATTTAAACCAGACATAAACAAGTGTCAATCTTTTGATAGTTATTATCTCTTAAGAACACGCTATTTGTTTTGACGACGGGAATTAATTTTTAAATTAATTAATGCAACTAATATGTTTTGAATTTGGTAAATTAGACATCATTTTTGAGTTCATAATATCAAATATAGCTTAGGCCTAATTTTTGGTATTTTTCTGGAAACTTTCATTTTTTTGATGAATAGTGAAACCACGAAGTGGTAGTTAAAAAAAATGATTTTTTCATAAAACTTAATTTTACCGCTTCTGTGAGTGGAATTTCAAAAATCCGAGAGACACGGTTGATGTCAGTTAGTAAAATGTGGTTCAATGAGATGAAAATAAATTTTGGTGAATAGTAACTTTTTACTTTTTTTTACCACGGTTAAAAGTAAATAGGGTAATTAAGGGTAAAAATGATATTATTATTACCCTAACACATGTCATAATTATATTGGATAAGTGTAATTCGACCAAAAACAACCTTAGGAATAAAATATGACCATTTAGGCCCACTTGGATTAGATTAGGACATTTATTATTATTTAATTCAAAGAAGAGTTAAAAGAGTTAAAATCAAAGTTTATTTACTAAAACATTTTTAATATAAGGTTATACATAAGATAAATTCGATTGTAAACATTCACTAGAAATCTAATAATATTTCATACATAATGATATTTTATTTGTAATTTTTATACATTGAATAATTGAATTTATTTATGACACAATGATGATGCAGTAATTACCATCATAGTGAAAAATTAGAATAATTGATATTATAAATACCCAAATAAATATAATTTGAGACTTTTTATGAATTCCACTAATTTTATAGGTTAATATGACATATTATTATTTATTTAATAAACTTTTTTCGAACTAATCATTCTGTTATAATTTTCACAAAAATCAATTACTAAATAGTGTCAAAATTGACATAAAATAGTTTTTAAAACAAATATTATATTATTAATTGTTATTTTATTCCTAAAAATCTAAGGTTATGATAAATGACTTATATAAGGTTATATATATTAATTAAACACAACTTGTGGGTCGTTTGGAAGTATATGGTAAGTTTATTAACTATATAATATAAAAATACAAAGTGACATGGTAAATGTCAATCTAATTAACTAAGAGTTAAAACTAAAAGATAAGGTTAATATAATGACCTAAACTTGTCTAAATTCTATTGGATTACATTATTTCAACCCATCCCCACCTTATATTCGAAATAAATCAATTTTGATCTATTTAAAGCCGAACTTGACTTTATAATCAAATAATATTTTTAGTTATTCCCAAGGTGCCCCTCTCCTCCCTTATAAAAGGGCACCTCCTCCCTCTCTTCCTCACACCACTTTGAGCCTTCAAGCTCGGCCAAAACCTGCCAATTTCTCCCCTCCACTTCCCTAGAAACATCCTATAGGTTCTGGTCTTCTTCAAAGACCAATCTTAGTTCCCTAAGAAGAGGTTTCAAAGAGGCATATCGAAGAAGAGGTAATTTCTTCTACCGATTATTTCAAGCTTCTTTCTTCATCAACTTCTTCTTCTTAGGTTGTTTCATTATGAAGTAATAACATCAGTATCACTCATATACTGATATGTTATTATAAGTATGAAATAACCTTATTTCACCATCTATCCATCCTACGGAAAATGAAATCACCACGCGTGCGTACGTACGGAGTACCGTCTCCACGCTATGGTGTAATCTGTTTTTCCAATACCACCTTACTTGGATGGGTAAAATGGTGTAAAGAATAACTATACATAGTTATTATAACATTATACTGATTCTGATATATTGTATCATTCACTCCAATTCAATTCAATAATTATGAAAACGATATCATCGCTCGTGCGTACGTACGGACTACCGTCTCCACGACGCGATGAGATTCATTTTCCATGTTAACCATTAAAGAATGATTATAAAGTATATATAAGATATAATAATGAAATATATGACATTATAAAGCTACTGTATTTATTTATATTTATATGTATGTCATCTACTTAATTCGATCATACTCAATAAGGAAACGAAAACAGCGTTCATGCGTACGTACGACCTACCGTCTCCATGAACGGTGTATTTCTTTCCATTTACTGATATATTATATATAAGTACATTCTGACTATATATTATATATAAATCATGTTTTATATTCTGGAATTAAGTAATCATGATCTAAGTAATCATATGAATAATTACAAGTCAAAACACGGACAACAAATGAAACGATTTTACCCAAAACACTCTTTAACATGGAATTTACAAAAAAACGGGTAATATAAAGTCATAAGTGAACCATATATGATATCATAACAATGAGTATGATTTTGGAATAAGTAAATAACATTATTTAAATCATTATACAGGAGGTTTGGACACTTACGAAGAAAATCGGATCTAAGGTAAGGGAAAATATCACAATCTCATTTTTATTCGGGATTGTTTATACTTTGGTATTTACTGGGATGTATTTTATCATCCACATCCATGTTTCCTCAATATGTAATATTTATATACTTCTACAATAGTTTATATCCAATTTTACCCTTTGGTGAGTTTTTAGTAAATGATATGAAAGGAATCTTTTGTTGTTTTTCATACGAGATACTTTTTGACTTTTCCGACAAAAGTACGAGAAGAATGTTTTTTTTAACATATACGGCATGAAAGGATTTTTACGGTTTTATAAAGCATTATTTTCATGAAGCTTCCTAAAAAATATTTCATGACTATTTTCAACAAAATCATTTTCTTTTAAAATTGCATGATGTTTTTTGAAAAGAAATTGATTTTGAAGAAGAAAGGATATTTTCCTCAAGAATTCATTTCAAGTGTTTTATCAAAACTATTTTCTTTCTAAGATGAAATTATTTCATATGTGTATGTTTCAAGTATAATGTATCTATGATTTACATGGATTCAATTTTATTATGATGAAATATCCATTTTTTTATATGGATTATGTGATGATGGGATGATGTTTATGAAACCCATTTTATTCTTTGGGTTATGATGAATGTTTTAAGTTTATTTTGTGGCACAAGTAAGAATGATTTCATTATGAGATGGGTGGGACCTATATCTCCCTCCAATGCATTGGGTAAAGATTTATATCTCATGAGATAGACATGGCTGGAATGGCAAGTTAAACAGGTTCGGTAATACAGGACTGGAACGAGGAGTGAACTCGATTCAGAAAGGGACTTTGTCCACTAAGATGGTCTTGGAAGAAATGCCTTGGATACTATGGAAATCATATCATGTGCTTAATGGTTTCCACAATTACATGTTTTATTCCCATGCTATTTTATCATTCTTAATGTTTCATTGTGATCTATGACTTGCGTACTTCCATGTTTTATGTCATTACTCAAGCTTTTTATGTTTAAACATTATGTTCATGTTTTTAAGTTCAAATGTATATGGTATGTTTTATTTTATCCATGCTTACCCTTACTGAGCATTTGAGCTCACCCTTTTTATGTTTTCTTTTCCCCAGGATATAAAGAAAGGTTTTAGGTAAGAAAAAAAAGGGGAAGATCTTTATGAGAGATGTTGAAGATCTTTCACCACGATTAGAAGATTACGTTCCAAGTTTCCAAAGACACTAAACTATTATAGTCCTTGTGTTTCTATTTTTGTTATGTACTAAGTATTCTGCAAAAGTAATGTAATGTCTATGTACGTCAAGCTTCGGGTCTCTACAGTTGGTATCAGAGGAAAGATTTAGTCAACCTTTGGAAACTAGGATACGAGAACATTAGTGAGATCCCTAGAGATATTTATAAGGTATGTCTTGGGATGTCCCTAAGGATAAGTATACGTATAGGATATAGTCTTAGAACTATGGTAACGATCTTAGAATTTAACCTAATATATTAGATATTGAGGGTACTCCCCCTTTACTATGTTGTTTTCCCTAGCATGATTTTTGCCTCCCACACTATTCTTTTTGGGTTTTAGACGATGGCTGGAACCCGAAGGAACCGCGTTGATCAATGCAATGGACAATGAAATGATTGTCCTCCTGAACAAAAAAATGTTATAGGAGATGGAGTGAAAAATCTTATTACTATACTTACACAAGCTGTGAATCATTCTGGACTTCCAAATGAGCAGAGAAGGGAACAATATTCTATTGAGTCCTTCATGAGGCAACATCCACCTTCTTTAAGTGGGTCTTCTGATCCACTTGTTGCTGAACAATGGATCAGTACTACTGAAAAGATATTTTCAGTTCTTCAATGTTCTGAACATGATAAAGTCATCTTAGCAGTGTATCGTTTGGAAGGTGAAGCTGATCAATGGTGGAATCTTATCAAGAATATGAGGCAAAGAGATGAAATTGAGTCCATGGAATGGGACGAGTTCAAGAAATTATTTTTCAAAAAGTACTTCCCTCGTATTCTTAGAAAAAAGATGGAGAAAGAGTTTCTTGAACTAAAGAAAAAGGATGATGAATCTGTTGGTATATACGAAGCGAATTTTACAAGGCTTGCAAGGTATGCATCTGGATTTATCATTCAACCTGAAAGTAAAGTTGATCGATTCTTCAGTGGCTTAAAACCAAATCTTCGAAGGGCATTAGCTATAAGAGACTTCAGTAGCTATGAAGAAATTGTGCATTGTGCTATCAAGGTAGAAATGGAAGTTGGTGTTACTTATCCATCTCATAGTTTTGACAAGAAACCAAAGATGGAGTTCAAGGAGAAATCTCAGAATAATGGTGAAAAGAAGATGAATGTTTCCTTATGCTCAAAGTGTGGAAAGAAGCATGGTGGAGATTATCTTAAAGGGACTAGAAAATGTTTTAAGTGTGGAAAAGAAGGTCATCGAGTAGATGAGTGTCGAAGTAATGGAAAAAGGGTTTCTAATGATGAGAATAAAGAAAAGACTATAGAGAACTCTCCACTAACACTTCAATGCTTCAAGTGCAAGGAAATGGGGCATTATGCTAATAAATGCCCTAATCCAAGGGTTAGTGATGATCGACATGAGAAACCACTTAAGGCAAAGGACAAAGGGAAGTCACATGTGATCACTATTGGCGATGTTGAATATGACAACGATATGGTGGAATGATTAAGTGTTTATGTAATGGGATTCCAAAATAATGTTGTATATAGTATCGTGGAATATTGGAATATTTATGTATTGGTCTATTGTGGTTTTCAATAATTTTATGGTACCAGTAACCATGGAAAGTGATTGAGATATTTTTGTAAAAAAGAATTATATGCGCATAATGAAGGGAAAATGAGAAAATGAAATGTTTGACAGTATTAATGAGCTCATGATTGTTATAAGGACTAAGTGATATCATGGTTTAAGTATACAGAATTTTGGGATTTTGGTATGTGGAAAGAGTTAACTTTTGACAGCACTCATGTTTTCAATAAGGTTTAATGGGTATTCATTTTTCAAGAGAATACATGATTAAGGTATTCACATGATTGGAATGTGAACAATAAGATATATGGGGGATAAATGATGGTATTCACATGCTTGGTTGATGAAATTTCAAGTAATTGATTTCTTTATATTATGAGCTTGAACCGAAGTATTTTAGATAAGCCTAAAGATTGGAATGGATTATGTTGAAAATATGCTATTATTTTTTAAGGATAGAAATTTTTTCAATATTACTCATGGGATTTTATAGTAATGTAGTTTTAGAAAAAGGACAACCTGTAGGATGGGCGACAACCCATCGCGTTGGACAAGGTTGTGGGAATCGAACCCACAACCGAAGTGCGACTGACCTTGATCGCCTACCACTAGCCTACAGGAAGTCCCTATTTAGTATAAACTAGTTTTATTATATTAAGCAGTATGATATATGAAGTATAAGTCCATTTTAGGAACCATATATGATTAATCTCACTATAGATGGACTTATGTATTTTTTGACAACTTTTCTAACCTTTTGTTTGAGACAGATGGAATGACCCATCATTCTATCACATGATCTGCTAACACATCACGAATGAAAAATTCAACTTCATTTATTTAAGAGATGAAGTGGAAATTGTCCAAAGAACGACCAACGGTGAGACTATACCAAAATCACGAAAGTATTTCTTCTAATTCCAATTTCATTATCTTTAGGGAAATGATATTGTAAACCAAAAATGTTGTCCTAGTGCTCTTATATATGATGAATCAGATGGTACCTTAGATCGTCACAAATTTATGGCTTTGTGATTGCTGGATTTTCCATAGCCATGTTCTCTACCACTCTCCATCAGAACATGATGGTTAGATTTCTCTTCCATATCCATATTTTCACCTATGTGGAAACCCAGGGATTAGTTTATTTGGGTAACCATTATGTTTCATACTTTTGTTTTTAAAGATTGGTTTTGGGATTCCTTTTTACAATGTGGGTTTCTATTAATGAAACTTTCGAGTAGTAAACCATTTATAACCCCGACGAATTTCGAGGGCGAAATTCATTTTAAGGGGGGTAGAATGTAACACCCCGAGATTTTATGAAAAATATTCTTTTTAATTTCATTAATGTGTTGTGTTGTACGCTACACCAAAAGGAGCTTGCACAACACACATCCTTGACTTGCCTTGCATTACATGCAATCACGACCTTCCTCGATAGCGTGTGTAGTACACAATACTGAGTTTCACTAAACAATGACATGCTATTAAAATATTATTAAAACTAGCTGTTATGAATAGTAATAACCACTTTTTGAAATTTTTTAAATTTTATTTTTCAAAATGGACTTCATTTTTGGATTTGGAATATTGAAATTATCTTAGGGTGAAATTTTGGTACTTTTCGGATAACTTTCATATTTTGATGAATAGTGAAAATTACTAAATTTTAATTAAAAACAACCTTTTTTATCGAAATAATTAATAGTGATAAATTATTAATTTTAGTGGTTTTAAAGTATATTTAGAATATATTTTTTACAATTTAATACAATTTTGGTCATTGGATGTAATTTCACATTTAAACCAGACATAAACAAGTGTCAATCTTTTGATAGTTATTATCTCTTAAGAACACGCTATTTGTTTTGACGACGGGAATTAATTTTTAAATTAATTAATGAAATTCATATGTTTTGAATTTGGTAAAATAGACATCATTTTTTAGTTCATAATATCAAATATAGCTTAGGCCTAATTTTTGGTATTTTTCTAGAAACTTTCATTTTTTTGATGAATAGTGAAACCACTAAGTGGTAGTTAAAAAAAATGATTTTTTCATAAAACTTAATTTTACCGCTTCTGTGAGTAGAATTTCAAAAATTCGAGAGACACAGTTGATGTCAGTTAGTAAAATGTGGTTCAATGGGATGAAAATAATTTTTGGTGAATAGTAACTTTTTACTTTTTTTTACCACGGTTAAAAGTAAATAGGGTAATTAAGGGTAAAAATGATATTATTATTACCCTAACACATGTAATAATTATATTGGATAAGTTTTATTCGACCAAAAACAACCTTAGGAATAAAATATAACCATTTAGGCCCACTTGGATTAGATTAGGACATTTATTATTATTTAATTCAAAGAAGAGTTAAAAGAGTTAAAATCAAAGTTTATTTACTAAAACATTTTTAATATAGAGTTATACATAAGATAAATTCCATTGTAAATATTCATTAGAAATCTAATAATATTTCCTACATAAAGATATTTTATTTGTAGTTTTTAGACATTAAATAATTTAATTTATTTATGACACAATGATGATGCAGTAATTACCATAATAGTGAAAAATTAGAATAATTGATATTATAAATACCCAAAAAAATTATAATTTGAGACTTTTTATGAATTCCACTAATTTTATAGGTTAATATGACATGTTATTATTGATTTAATTAACTTTTTTCGAACTAATAATTCTGTTATGAGTTTCACAAAAATCAATTGCTAAATAGTGTCAAAATTGACATAAAATAGTTTTTAAAACAAACATTATATTATTAATTGTTATTTTATTTCTAAAAATCTAAGGCTCGGCCAAATGACTTAGATAAGGTTATATATATTAATAAAACACAACTTGGGGGTCGTTTGGATGTATATGGTAAGTTTATTAACTATATAATATAAAAATACAAAGTGACATGGTAAATATCAATCTAATTAACTAAGAGTTAAAACTAAAAGATAAGGTTAATATAATGACCTAAACTTTTCTAAATTCTATTGGATGATTGGATGTCGACCTATCACCAACTTAGCTTAGAATTAAATTAATTTAGAGCTATTTAAAACCGAACTTGACTTTATAATAAAATAATATTTTTAGTTATTCCAAAGGTGCCCCTCTCCTCCCTTATAAAAGGGCACCTCCTCCCTCTCTTCCTCACACCACTTTGAGCTTTCAAGCTCAGCCAAACCCTGACAATTTCTCCCCTACACTTCCCTAGAAAAATACTAGAGGTTCAGGTCTTCTTCAAAGACCAATATTAGTTCCCTAAGAGGAGGTTTCAAAGAGGCATATCGAAGAAGAGGTAATTTCTTCTACCGATTCATTCAAGCTTCTTTCTTCTTCAACTTCTTCTTCTTATGTTGTTTCATTATGAAGTAATAACATAAGTATCACTCATATAATGATATGTTATTATAATTATTAAACAACCTTATTTCACCATCTATCCATCCTACGGAAAATGAAATCACCACGCGTGCGTACGTACGGAGTACCGTCTCCACGCCGTGGTGTAATCTATTTTTCCAATACCACCTTACTTGGATGGGTAAAATGGTGTAAAGAATAACTATAAATAGTAATTATAACATCATACTGATTCTGATATATTGTATCATCCACTCCACTCCAATTCAATAATAATGAAAATGATATCATCTCTCGTGTGTACGTACGGACTACCGTCTCCACGACGCGATGAGATTCATTTTCCATGTTAACCATTAAAGAATGATTATAAAGTATATATAAGCTATAATAATGAAATAAATGAAATTATAAAGCTATTGGATTTATGTATATATATATGTATGTCATCTACTTAATTCGTTCATACTCAATAAGGAAACGAAAACAATGTTCATGCGTATGTACGACCTACCGTCTCCATGAACGGCGTATTTCTTTCCATTTACTGATCTATTATATATAAGTATATTCTGACTATATATTATATATAAATAATGTTTTATATTCTGGAATTAATTAATACTTATCTAAGTAATCATATGAATAATTACAAGTCAAAACACGAACAAAAAATGAAACGATTTTACCCAGAACGCTCTTTAACATGGAATTTACAAAAGAATGGGTAATATAAAGTCATAAGTGAACCATATATGATATCATAACAATGAGTATGATTTTTGAATAAGTAAATAACATTATTTAAATCATTATATAGGAGGTTAGGACACTTATGAAGCAAATCAGACCTAAGGTAAGGGAAAATATCACAATCTCATTTTTATCCGAGATTGTTTATACTTTGGTATTTACTGGGGTGTATTTTATCATCCACATCCATGTTTCCTCAATATGTAATATTTATATACTTCTACAATAGTTTATATCCAATTTTACCCATTAGTGAGTTTTTAGTAAAAGATATGAAAGGAATCTTTTGTCGTTTTACGTACGAGGTACTTTTTGGATTTTCTGACAAAAGTACGAGAAAAATGTTTTTTAACGTATACGGTATGAAAGGATTTTTACGGTTTTATAAAGAATTATTTTCATGAAGCTTCCTACAAAAGATTTCATGAATATTTTCAACAAAATCCTTTTCTTTTAAAATTTCATGATGTTTTGTGAAAAGAAATTGATTTTGAAGAAGAAAAGATATTTTCCTCAAGAATTCATTTCAAGTGTTTTATAAAAACTATTTTCTTTCTAAGATGACATTATTTCATATGTGTATGTTTCAAGTATAATGTCTCTATGATTTACATGGATTCAATTTTCTTATAATGAAATATCCATTTGTTTTATATGGATTATGTGATGATGGGATGATGTTTATGAAACCCATTTTATTCTTTAGGTTATGATTATTATTTTAAGTTTATTTTGTGGCACAAGTAAGATGATTTCATTATGAGATGGGTGGGACCTATATCTCCCTCCAATGCATTGGGTAAAGATTTATATCTCATGATATAGACATGGCTGGAACGACAAGTTAAACCGGTTCAGTAATACAGGACTGGAACGAGGAGTGAACTCGATTCAGAAAGGGACTTTTTCCACTAAGATGGTCTTGGAAGAAATGCCTTGGCTACTATGGAAATAATATCATGTTCTTAATGATTTCCACAATTACATGTTTTATTCCCATGCTATTTTATCATTCTTAATGTGTCATTGTGATCTATGCCTTGCGTACTTCCATGTTTTATGTCATTACTCAATATTTTGATGTTTAAACATTATGTTCATGTTTTTAAGTTCAAATTTATATGGTATGTTTTATTTTATCCATGATTACCCTTAATGAGCATTTTAGTTCACCCTTTTTATGTTTTCTTTTCCCCCGGATATAAAGAAAGGTTTTAGGTAAGAAAAAAAGGGGAAGATCTTTATGGGAGATGTTGAAGATCTTTCACCATGATTAGAAGATTATGTTCCAAGTTTCCAAAGACACTAAAATATTACGGTCCTTGTGTGTCTGTTTTTGTTATGTAATAAGTATTTCGCAAAAGTAATGTAATGTCTATGTACATCAAGATTCAGGTCTCTACAAAACCATGAGCCCATTTTCAGATTTAAAAAACAATTTTGTTTATTTTATAACTCATTCATTTTTTAAGATTTTACAACAATTAAACTTCTCAATTGTCATACCCTAATATATAAAAACTACCATATCCATTTGGGCCTCATAAAAATCCATAATCATGATGGATTTGGGTTTTTTATTAAGGTTTTGGGCCAGCCCGAAAGCCCATTTCCCACTTTAAGTTTTATTTTTAGTATTTTAATATCTCACTAAATATTTACTATTTTTTGGTGATTCCAACTCCAAATCAAATAAAAAAACCTAAGGAGAACCCAAATTATCTATTTCGACACTTTTGATCTCATGTGTTTCTCGAATTTGGGCAAAACTTCTCTGGATTTCTCAAATCATCCAAATTTGAAGAGGTAAATTGTTTCTTTCATAAATCCTTTAATTTATACTATTTTTCCCTTATTTCAGTCCCCAAATGACCTTATCATCCCCATTAGAGCCTCCATATCATGTTTGGTTGCTTGGAGATTCAAATTTTTGTGTATTTGGTTCGTTTGATTCAAGATGTTTCAAGTAAGTGTTTCTTTCCTTGATTTCCTCCCCTTCCTTAGGATTTCTTTCACCCTTTCTTGAAGTTACTCATGTCAAGAAGCTGAGGTTAGAACCTAGAGTTTTATTTGGTGTCTTGTTGGTCAAATATTTTGGTCTAGGGCTGGATTCATATTCCATGAGGTGTGGCTATGGTGCAGTTGATGTTCGCACCATGTTTTGAGGGTTTCAGCATAAAAGGTAGGTGATTCCATGTGTAATAATTTCTAGATGAGTTAGTTTTCTTGAATTACTTATTATGAATGTTCATAATATGCTGTGTGTGGTGCAAGAACTGTTTACGTTGGATTTGGTAAAGCATTTGTTTTTATAGTTTCATTTTATCTTAAAATTGGGTGTTTTTCATGTGCAACCCTTTGGGTATTGTTTTGGTGTGTTTTCTAACATATGAAATTGGTTTAATAAATCTTGTTTGGGATGAAAATTATGATTTGGTAGGGTATTTATGTGCCATTAGGTCTTAAAGAGGTTTTTTAAATGGGTTTAAGGTGTAAAACCTTATTGTACTTCTTGAAAGTGATTTTGAAAACGTGTTCTTTTCATGTGGATCTTTTGTGGTGTTGTTTGAGGTATTTTTATAACAATTGGGGGTAGTTTAATAAATGTTTTTGGGGATGAAAATTCTGTTTTGAATTTTTATTGGTGTGATTTTGTCCTTGAAATACAGTTTTGAAATGGGTTTTATGTGAAAATCTTTGGTACACTCTTTATAATTGTTTTATGAAAGTTTTGAATGGTTTAATGATTTATGTAAGAGGTAAAACCATATTGGAAAAACTATTTTAGATTGATTATACTTTCAAATGGACCATTTTAAATGTTAATAGGTCTGTCATGTGATGTGTATTCTCTTGGAATTTTTTTATAAAAATGTTTAATGGATTTACTAAAATGTGAAAGAGGTGTGAACGTGACGTGGGCTGTTTGTGTGAGTGTGATGTGAAAAATGGATTTTTTTTTATAAAAAGGGTTTTAGGAAACATGTGAGTGGGCTGTTATTTGATGTTTATCATATTTTAAGGGACTTTATAAAATTGTTAAAGGATGTGTTGGATTGTGAAAGTTATGAAAAAAGTGTTGTGGGCTATTTTGGTTTGAGTTTGATTTCAAAATGCATTTGAATGAAAAGTGGAATTTGTGACTTGTGTGATGTACATGGGGATGTTTGGTTAATGTGTGAAGTGGAAGTGATATTTTCATGTGAAAAATATATTTCTTGGCTTGTTGAACTTGTTTGATCACAAAGGGAAAACCCGAGTATCTAGGTGGGTGGACGTGTACTGGTATGCTAGTGAATCTGTGGGGTTTGGCCTTAGTTTCACATAGAAATATTGATGCTTAAAACTATAAATAAACTATGATGATGATGATTAGGGACCACTAGGTTATGGGTATGTTTCCTACTAGTGGCTCGTGCACGTGTATGGATATTTTTTTGTGGTTACTCTCACCAAGATATGAGGTACTTGGGACCCACAACTAGTTAGTGCCTAGGAGTTATTTCCTATTGCTTGTGCTCATTAGATAATTCATACTTACCATCTACATACAGTATATTTGGCTGAAAAAATTCAGTACCTTTTGAATTTATTTTAAAATTGTTGATTCTTTAAATTAGCCCACTTGAAAACTGATTTTTTTGTTGCATCTTTTAGAAATTGTAACTAGAAATTACATGTTTTTGAAAACTTGCATACTTTTCGTCTTTGAATGTTTATCACATGGAATCTCTTAGTGGTGGTATCCTACTGGGAATTGGATCACACCCTTCTTACACCCTTGGGTGTAAGTAGACTTGGTTATTTTTGTTGTTGTAGGTTTGGGTACAAATTTTGTGCCAACAGTTCGGGTTTTTAGCGGTCCATCATGATACAGTGTTGTGGATATGGATTGAGGGCAGTGCCTCTCACCATGTGGAGGTTCTTGGGATATCCATTGTGGGTTTATTCAGTTGTTATAGTTTTTTATAGTTGTTTTAAATTATGTAATTCAGTTCTTAAATTTTTTAAAAGATAGTTTTTTTTGAAAAATCCAGATTTGTTTTATTGGATTCGTTCGTTGTTTTATGTTTATAAACTTGGGTAAATCGTTCCCAAATTTTATTTTCTATTACCCAGGAACTTTTTCCAGCCCATGAGGATCGGGAACGCCCTTCGGGCCTTGCCACAAGCTGGGTTTGGTGCCATTTTTGATGGTGACCAAATTCGGTTTGTGACACAACTACCCATGACACCCAAAATACCACCCCCAACATCACATATGAATGTTTTGATATGGTCACCTTTATCGACCATCAAAGAGTGTATTCTAAGGGTTTTAGTCACCTCCTCCCCCAAAAAACCATCCATCATTTAATGATCACTAGGGAATCTATAAAGGGAATTATTAACTACTTTTCAAGACCAATCTTAATTCTAGTAGTGTTTCTTTTATCTAGAGATGAAACTGGATACTCATTAAATTGGAACCCAACACCACCCAATCCCATTAAGAAGGGTTAAAATAGTTATTAATAGAGTTATCATAGGGTTAGGGTAGAGAATCCAAGTAAGGTGAGAGTAATAGAATTAGTGTATCCTAAACCTGAACCTGATTAAAATAGATATTAATAAATGTATTAATCATATATTTTTAAATAATTGTAAAATAGTAAATATATTCATCAACTGTGATTTTGTATCCTATTATAATTATAAATGAATTTTAAACCTGAATCCATTTAATTTAATTATTATAAATTTATTAAATATATATGTTTTAAATGATTAAAGAATTTTAAAATATATTTATTTAATTTTTTATACTGACAAATTAAATTTATAAATGAACATTTAAAAGATATGGGGTATTTTTAACGGTTATTTAAACATGACATAATTATTATTTTAAAGTTTAATTTTAAATATATGAAATAAATCGAAATATTTGGTTTATCTCTTAAATATTTATAGAAATATGGGATTCATTTCGCATCACCATCATAAATAGCACCTCCTCACGCCATGTTTGGTTTATTTGAAGCCATACTTGCGTCTAGCCCCACACCGCCACACGGTCACCTTCAGGGTAGTTTCTATCATTGAAACCTGCTACCTGGTGGATTCCTCATCCTCTTGAATATCTGATGGTGTGTGATTTTCCCCTGGTATGGTGGATTTGACTATTTTGTGGGTGTTTGAGGTTTCTAGAGGTTGTAAACTATTTCAGAGGAGATAGAAGAAACATAGTGGTGATTATTCCATCTAGGATCGAGGCTGGCCATGCCACCGACACCAAGACCAACCCACTGGATATAGGGTTGAGGGTGATCCAGGTGTGCATGGTAGTTAGGGTTCCTATGGCGTAGTTGGTGAAGGTGGTAGTGTACAACTACAGAGGGGAGACAAAGGCGAATCCAATTGCAGTGGTGTGGGAGGAGTGCTCAATTTTAATGGAGGATTTTTTTGAAAGGGATGGATTGTTGGGTTCTACTGGCATGCGGGCATGGATTCCATTCAACTTGCACTCACTGATGGTTGGCAGAGAACCTGATCTACCCCATATATAAGGATTTCGCTTGATCAGAGAACCAGTTATTTCTGTTGATTATTTGACACGATGGATATTCAAAGGTCACTTTGTAACCAATTATATATATATATTTTAATTTTTAATTTTGTAAACTTTTATGAAAATGTTATTGTTTATAATTTAATGACACATAATTTTTTTTAATATTTAAAAGAAACAATTGATTATTTTTAATTTATAGTCACATAACATGTTCACTATTTTTTGGATATTTTAGGCATATCTTATGAATTATTAGAGATGAAATTTTGGTTAAAATTGGAGCTGTGTTTTAAGTGTGATTCAAATTAGTTTAATTATTGAAATTATCGTAAAAATTTTGATGGTTTAATATGAGTGATTTTCATTGACAATTTATTGGTAAGTCCTAACATATGTTATGTGATTAATTTTTTATTTAAATTGAATAATTTTTTTAATTAAATTTTATAGGCATAATATTGTTTTATTTATTTTTGTTTTGTTATTTTGTTGATAAAACATATATTATTTGCGATCATTTTGGTTTTTCTAATGTATTTGTTTTTTTATAAAATTTTATTTCATTTTAAAGATTTTATTTTTGTTTTTTATGAATGTACTATGATTTTTCATTGTTTATAATAATAATTTTTTAAATAAAATGTAATGTGTGTGTGTTAAGTGTTTAGTTATTATAATAATTGATTCTTGGTATTATAGTTTCAAACTTCTGCATTATCATGAAATACATCAGTTTTTTTCCTTATAATTTTAAAATAATAAATTTTTAGGGTTGAATGAGAAGACTTACATTCATTATCATCCATGAAACATGAAAAATTTAAAAATGAACCATGAATTTGAAATCCAAAATTCAATATTCAAAGACAAAGAACTGACATCGAGCCATGTAGCCTGTATCAAATCCTTGGGTTCTAAGACACTTGGTGTCACAAATCCTATAGATCATCACCTCAACACCACCTCGTGTCACTATTTTCTTAATTAAAAACCCACTAGAGATGGGCCACACTGCCCATGCTGAGACAAGCCCACTGGAGATGTGATTGATGGTTGTGTGTGTGGTGGTGAGGTTTCCTACGGTGTGGCGGGTGAAGGCGGGTAGTCTATTGTTGATAGTATTTCATTTTTTGGATAATTTCCACCCCTCCTTTATCAAAGGGAGGAAGGTGGGTGGAGGATGAGGTGGGTGTCCAACCCCACTAAACCCACAAGTGTAGGAATAGAAGACAAAGGTAGAGACATCCTATAAAAGGAAAGATCCTCCTCTCATTCTAGCATCACCTTCAGCTTCTCATCACAGAAAATTTATCCTTTTGAGAGATATCTATGAGGTTGTTTCCCAATTATTAAAGTGATATTTTATTAGGGTTTTCTCTTAGTAATAGTGAGGTAGTGTGTACCCACTTTTACCCATACTAATTCTTCTATTTTCTACTAGTTTTTACCCCTTTTATTTTGGTGGTTTTCCACATTACATCTGGTGTCTATTTATTTCTGCATTTTTTCACTTTATTTTGTCTTGTGATTATTACTAAACTAGTGGTCCAATCATTTATGATCCCAAAAAGTGGTATTATAGAATGGTTTTTGCCCGATGCTGTTCACATTTCTAGGTATTAATAATTTATATAAATTTGAGTATGATCTGTGATTGCGACTCTGGTTGATCTTTCACATCATAAAATATTTATTAAAGTTATTAATTTTTTTAAAATATAGTAGGTTATGAAATTATGTCATGTCCAGATGATGGTGAAATTATTTATTGAAAAATTCAATAGAAATAATTTTTTATTGTGTAAAATGAATATGCAGGCGATGCTGTAGAAGGATAATTGTCGATTGGAAATCGGAGAAAGACCGAAATATGTGATGATGGAATGCGGTTTCAATGGGATCAAATATCATGAAATGGATAGAAATATGAATAATACCTCTAGAAAAGAAGATATACTAGTTAGTGATGTAGAATGATTGATTGAAGCAGGAAGCTTCTCAATAATGCATGGATAATCGACTTAGGAGCAACATGACACATGAAATCTCGATGGGAATGGTTTTACTAGTATAAAACTATCCTAAAATTATTTTTACATGGGGAATGATCAAACCTTAAAGATCATTGGATTCGGTACCATCGAATTGAATATGCATGATGGTATTGTTCAAACCATCCAAGGAGTATGTTATGTGAAGGACCAGAAGAAGAACATATTGTCTTTGGAACAATTTGATGATATTGGATGCAAGAATCACTCCAAGAATGGAGTGATGAGAATTTTTAAGGGTGTTCTTGAGATAATAAATGTGGATAATATCTCAAAGAACCTATACATTATTACGGGAGAAACATACAAGGAGGTGGAGATTGTTGTTACATCAACTACCTCGATGGGATCATTGATGACGTTATGACATCAGAAGCCTGTCCATATGTCAAAACAAGGCCTGAAGATTCTTACAAATCAAGAGTTTCTGCATGGTCTTAAAAAGTTATCTTTACTATTTTTTGGGCATTTTGTTTTTAGAAAGAAACATAGGTTAAAGTTCAAGATTTCAACAACACGATGAAAATAGATCTTAGAGTTGATCCATTCCAATGTTTAGTAAGCACCAATTATATACCTAGGAGGAGAAAGGTACTTGTATTATTCATTGATGATTATTATAGGAGATTTTGGGTTTAACCAATCAAGAAGAAGGATGTTGTTTTTGAAGTCTTCAAAACATTCAAAGCGTAGAATGAGCTTGAATCTGGAAATAAGGCCAAGTGTCTGAGTACTGAAAATGGTGGAGAATATATAAGCGAGGAGTTTGATAATTTTTTTCAATATGAATGAATCAAGAGATATTTAAAGGTGGCGTAAACTCCTCAATATAATGGAGTGTTAGAGTGGATGAATAGAAACCTATTGGATAGAACACGAGTAATGTTGAAGACTATAGGAATTGCCAAAATATTTTTGGCAGAAGTGGTAAATACCGCCTGTTATGTGATCAACCGATATCCTTCAATGGAGATTAATCTAGAGACAGCAATGGAGACATGAATAAAGTGAATAAAAAAATAAAAATAGTCAAAGTCGAGGAAAAATCCGAATAAGAACTAGTTTCCTCTAAGGTATTACTAGAGCATTAAGATCAAGAACTAGTTGAGTCTGGACCACGATGGCCAACTCGGGAGAAAAGAGCACTAGTATGGCATTCAGACTATGTCACTGAGAGAAATTTTGCATACTACTTATTGACAGAGGATGGAGATCCATCTTATTTTTTGGAGGTGACCCAGAGTCCAAATGTATCCTCTTAGATGGAAGTGATTTAGGAGGAACTTGAATCCTTACTGAAGAACAAGACTTGGGATCTTATTCCATTACCTCATGGAAGGAAGGATATCAGAAAAAATGGGTCTCTAATATAAAGTGGGATGGATTAGACTTGGTGGAATGATATTTTGAATGACTGGTGGTTAAAGGATATTCTTAGAAGGAAGGTATTGATTTCAATGAAATATTTTCTCCTATTTTTAGTCCAACAGATGTTTGGATAGTTCCGACAACATGTGAAACACACAATTTACATCTAGAGAAATTGGATGTGAAGAGTTATTTTATTAATAGTGGTCTTGATGAAGATATCTATAAGATCTAACTGGAAGGTTTTTTAGAATAAAGAAAAGGGAACTTGGTTTGCAGGTTGAACAAATCTCTATATGGTCTTAAGTCGGCACCGAGGTGTTGGTGTAATAGATTTTATTCCTATTTCACAATCCTTAGATACAATATATATTTGTTAGATCCTTGTGAATATTTTAGGGGTTTAGATGGTAATGATTTCATTATTCTTCAGTTTTATGTGGATGAAATGTTTGTTGCAAGCCCCAAAAAAGATCATATCCAGGAGATGAAGGCACAGTTGGCTAGGCAGTTTGATATGAAGGACTTGGGACTAACAAACAAGATTCTTGAGATGCAGATTTACCGAGATATAAATAATGGTAATATTTGGATCTCATAGAAGAATTAATTACGAAATTTCTTGAAATGATTCAACATGAAAGACTATAATTCAATCTCTACCCCTATTCCTATTAATTTCAAGTTATCCTCTATGATGAGTCCTAACAGTGAAGCAGAGAGGATGGGAATGTCTTGAGTACCATATGAATCTATAGTGGGATGTATGATGTTCACTATGTTTTATACTAGAATATAAATTGCACATACATTGGGATAAGTTAGTCGGTACATGGAGAATCTAGGACAGAAGCATTGGAGAATAGTGAAGAGGATCTTGAGATACATCAAGGAAACCTCAGATGCTTCATTATATTATGGAGGATCATATTTCACTATCAGAGGCTATGTTGATTCATATTTTTGAAGGTGATTGTAAATAGAAGAAATCCATTACTGGTTATGTATTTACTCTTGCAGTAGGAGTTGTGAGATGGATTTAGAAGTGACAGTCAGTTGTAGATTTATCCATGATGGCAGCGGAGTTCATGATAGCTACACAGGCTTGAAAAGAGGTGATTTGGATGAGAAGGTTGTTAGAGGAGATCAAGAACATATATGAGAATATTACATAGTTTATTTATAGTAATAGTGCCTTGCACATTGCAAGGAATCCATGTTTTCATTCCAGAATGAAGCAAATTGGGGTAAAATATCACATTTTCAGAGACATGGTGGAGGAAGGAAGTGTGGACATGTAGAAAATTAACACTAAAGAAAATATGGTAGATTTACCAATGATGGAGGTTGACTCTGATAAGATCATATGGTGAATATCCTCAAGTGTCCTTATATATACATGAGTAGAATGGTTTGGATGTTAGAAAGGATGTGTGGAGATGTTATTCGTTCTCAATCAAATATCAAAGTTGGAGTTGTTCCAGTCATCATTTATACATTGGCTAGTTATTCCACCTCCTTTGTCAAAGGTAGGTAGGAGGGTGGAGGATAAGGTGGGTGGACAACCCCAAAAAACCCATCTATGGAGGAAGAAAAGGTAGGGGGATAGATAGACAATAAAAGTTAGGAGAATCTTCCCATTCTAGCATCACCTTCAGCTCATCATCACCAACAATTCATCCTTTTGAGTAGTATCTATGAGGTTGTTTCCCCGTTATTCAAGAGATATTTTAAAATGGTTTTCTCCTTATAACTATGAGACAGTTTTTAACCACTTTTACACATAGTTATTATTCTATTTTCAAGTGGTTTTTACCCCTTTCATTTTGGGGGTTTTCTACATTACATCTAGTGTCCATTTATTTTCTCATTTTTTTTCATATTATTTTATCTTGTGATTATTAGTGAACTAGTGGGCCAATCATTTATGGTCCTAAAATATATGACTATGAAGGGGAGATGAAGGTGAATATGGTGGTATTGGTGAGGGAGAAATAGTGCGTGATCTGCATAGAGGAGTTTCTAAAAGGGGTAGAGTGTTGGGTTCTACTAATGTGCAGCCATGGATTCCACTTGGCCTATGCCGACCAGCTGGTTCTGGAGAATCTGATCAGCCCATATGAATTATGGTATTCATTTATTTGTTTTCATATTAAAAATAAATGTTTTTTATTGTTCCTTTTGAACTAAAACCATGCATACAAAATAATGTTTTTATTTTATTTGATAATTTTCAATATGCTAGGATTCTTTATTCCCTAGGCCATTTCTTTCCCATGTGGGTCTACTTTTCTAGGGTTTTCAGTCATCCTACTTGTATCATGTCCCATCTTATCTTCAATTTCCACTATTGAGATCCGTGTGATGATTAGCCCTATCCATTGATCCTCTTTTATGCCCCTTTTCCAGATTTCATCCATTTTCCTTGACTATTTGAGTATGCCATTTGGCATTTTGCTCGATGTGGCTTCATGGATCACTCTGATCAGATGTGATGGTTCCAACTATAGATGGTTTTAAGGGTAATGGATCACCCCGATCTCCCTTGTTGCTTCAACATTCAATCAACTTTTCATTTCCCTCATCCTCATTTTGGATCCCCATATTCTATGGTAAAACCCTAGCTCACCATTTTTAGATTTATTTATCATATTATGAGTTTTGTCCTGTCACCCACCTCGAAAGAATATCATGGACAGTTTATGGTGGAATCGATGTCCCTTCCACAAAGGAAGATATTTTTCCATCTTGACAACTAAACCAAAAGCTCGAAAGAAGGAATACTTGGATCCAGGTGTCCCTTATAGCTCGAATCCAGCACCAAGAGTCTAGGTTCTACAGAGTGCCATTCGTTGTGGCACTATAAGTATTATAGTTTTTTATTATTTTAGTTTTAAGGTTTTCAATCCCTACATACTTCTGTTTCTAGTCCATTCATGATGGATTTCTTCCTGCATCATTTTATTTTCTTGAGGATTAATAAAATGATTTTGTGAGGGTGATGTTCTCACCATGAAAATAGGTCCTAAAGTGAATGAAGCACACAAATCTTGTGTTCTTTACTACTTTATTTTTTTTCTTGCATCTTGTACACTCAATTTTTGTTCGACTCAACTATTGTGTGAAAAATCCCCAATTCTTTTCCTTTGGCACTTCTACAAAACTAGGGTTATCCAACGCTAAGGCTTTAATAGAACTAGATAAAAGCACTATTAAAATCCCATTTTTCAGCGCTAGAGAAAGTATTGTTAAAGGGGGTCTTTAACAACACTTTTAGCACTGTTAAAGGGGGTCTTTAGCATTGCTTAAAAAAGTGTTAAATGGGTCCCTTTATTAGAGATTTTTAAAAAATCACTAAAAAAGGTTCTCCTTTATAAATACTAGTAAAAAAACACCGATAAATGGGTGTCTTTATCAGTGCTAGTAAAAATCACCTATAGGGGGGGATTTATCAATGCTTGTAAAAAATCGGTCATAAAAGGTATATTTAAAAAAAACATTTCATTAAAAATAATATATTAATATATTAATATATAAATATAAATATATTTATATAAATATAATATATATTTTTGAAATATGTTTTAGACAAGGATAAATAGGAATTTACACATAATATATAATATATTTAGTGAAAATTAATTTTAAAATAATTAAAAAAATATTTTTAATTAATAATTTTCTAATTATTATTGAGTAATAGTCATTTAGTAACAATTTGAAGATAAAAAAATCATAAAATTTAGAAAAGATCTAAAATAAGTTTAAAACGTAACTCTAACTTCAAACGACCATAACTTTTAATCCAAGTGTCCATTTGGGTTCTACCACATATCAATTGAATATTGAAATGAGCTCTATGCCCTAGCAACTTAGGGGGACCCTCGTCATGTTTTTTGAGTATAAAAAACCCAAAAGCCCTCCAAAACTAAATTTTTAGTCAGTGTACCCCAATTTTTTAACATTTGATTGATTTTTAGACTCGTTTAATGGATTATTTTCCCCTTTTTTAGGGGGGATTGAATTTATTCCTAGGGATTACATTCATATTGATATTATGGATTTGAAATTTTATCATTTTTCATAATGTATTATTATTTTTAATCAAATATATAACAATATATACATATTTTTTTTATATTTTCACACATAAAAATTTAATTTTATAAATAAATATTTAATCATATTTATATATAAAATATATTCCTCAATATATAAAACTTATATAAATAAAAACTAATATCCATTTTGTTTTAAATAAAAATGTATGAATATATATATACATATACAATTAATCTATATATAATGTTTATATATATATATTTGTGTGTGTATTGAAAATAGATATATATTCATCTATATTTTCTAATATATGTACATAAATATTAATACATAACATATTTAAATAAATATAAATAAATATAATTATATTTATAGATGGAAATATATATATATATATATATATGTATGTATGTATTTATAAACACACACATACACAAAAAATATATTTTATATATGTATTTATATATATATATAAATATATGTAAATATATGGATAAAAAATGTAATGAAATATATATAAATATATAGATATATCCTAAAATGGAGGACAAAAAAATATAGGTTAGTGTAAAAAGCACTGGCGTTTGAGATGGAGGTCTCATGTTCTAAACTCACTAGAGGTAGGAGCACATACAGGAGGGTGGAATTATATAAATCACTGATGGTGGGGGGGGATAGCTGATAAAAAGGTGGAGGGGAAAAAATATCCCATTTATCAGTGTGGACTTTAACAACACTAAAAAAGATCTATTAAAGGTGGCCTTTAACAACACTAAAAAAGAGCTATTAAAGGCTATCTTTATGAGTGGTAAAAAAAGCGCTGATAAATTCCCCCTTTATTAGTTCTTTTTTTAGCACTATTAAAGGAGGACTTTATCAATGCTTTTTACGAGCGCTGTTAAATCCAACCCTGTAACATTTCTCACATTAAAGGGGTCCTTTAACAATGCTAAAAAAATTCCATTAAAGGTGGTATTTTAAAGTGCTATTAAGGGTCGCCTTTATGAGCTCTAAAAAAATAACTGATAAAGGCCCCCTTTATCAATGCTTTTTAGCACTATTAAATATGGCATTTATCAGAGCTTTTTGTAAGCACTATTAAATCCAAACCTTTAATATCGCTCACATCATCAGCACTTCTATAACACTAATAATTCCATTTTAATAGCACTTTTAAAGTCCTTAATTGTAGTATAGTGATTTTGAGTGTTCCATTATCGCCAGTGCACTCTTAACCCTCACAAAGTGGTATCAAATCCATCATTGGTTATCTTTTGTTTTCAAACCTATTTCTTGGTTCAATAACTATTTATGTTTAATTTCTGCATTGTGATATATTCTTAAATCACCTCTCTTATCTTTTTTATTCAATTACAACCATTGTCCCATCAATAATTCCATTGTATTTTGAATGTATTTGGATAAACATAGTTTACACTTGAGATTGGTTGGTTTTTGGGAGAGTATGCATAATGTTGTCTGAAATAACTTGACATCTACTATTTTGGTAAACATGTTAACAACTAGGTTCTAAATTGATAAATTCTATGGAGATAATGACTATAATATTTGGATAATTACTATGAGATCCCTACTGGTTTATCTGGGATTAATTAATGCCCTCTATGGGCCAAAGAAACCCACTGTAACTGTGAATGAAACTGGACAAACTATCACTAAATTTCGAGATGTTTTAGTTAAAGTACATAGTTCTCAACTACTTTCTTTAATAGATAAATATCTTAGGGAAAATTCCTATGAATTTACTAATTCCGGTATATGGATTAAACTAGAGAAACTATACATGACAACATATTTAGTTGGTGGGATTTATAAAAAACACTGAATGTTCTATTTTAAGATAAATCCGCGTAGTTTTATTAAATCCTATTTAGATGAATTTAACAATGTTATATTATATTTAGCCAACATAAATGTAACTATTGAGGATAAAGACCAATCAATGATCCTTCTAATTTCTTTAGATAATGTCTGTAACACCTTAATAGAAACTGTGATGTACGACAATGACTCATTAACCCTTAAAGAGGTTAAGTATTCTAGTCTCTTAAAATAAATACATTCTAAACCTAAAAAAAATGAAGAGCCCAAGATAGTATTTACTAGGGGTAGGCCACAGTTCAAAGGTAAAATAAGTAGTTTAATAAAGATAAAATCAAGAAGAATAAGAAAACCAAACCTAGGTTTAATTCAAGGGAAAGAAAAGCTGTTTGATTTAATTATGGTAATCCCAAGAACACTAAAACTGAATGTAGAAAATTTAAACAAGAACTTGAAAATAAGAAGCCCACTGACTAGTCCCTTTCAGTAGATTTTGGTTATAACACAACTTAAGTGTTAAATATGTCCAACTGCTATCTCAATCCATAGTGATTCCTTAACTCGTATGATCCTTTCACATGTTTTCTTTTAAATAACAATTCATAGAATTGGTAGTGAGAGTAGAAGGAGATGTCCTATTAGGGAATAATAAGTGGTGTAAGGTAGAGGGTAGATATTATATTTTGATATAACTAGATGAAAATTCCATCATCACTTTTATTGATGTTAGGTGGGTTCAAAACCTTAATATAAACATGATTTACTTAAATATTCTAGACAAAAAAGGGTTCACTTTTAGGTATGAAACATGATTTATAAAAATATAAAATGGATCTAGAACTATAATTAAAGGTTCTCTCATTAATGGGATGTATGTTTTGAATGGAAAGACACATTCAAGACAATTAGGTAGTTTCTATAACACTAATACTAATAATACCCTATTATGGAATATGATATTGGGGAATATAAGATCCAAGGGTCTAGAGGAACTCAACAAGAAAGGGATATTGAGTGACATCAAACCTTACAAACTTTTATTTTGTAAAGATTATGTGATGGGAAAGTCTTAGAGAGTCAAATTTAATAGGTCCAATCTTAAAGTTTCCATCCCCTTAGAATGTATCCATTCTCTAAACTATGGGGACAAGATAGAATTACCTCCCATGGTGGAGGTTCTTATTTTTTTCACTTTCATAGATGAATTCTCAAGATATGCCTAGATTTATATTCTGAAAAATAAATCTTATGTTTTTCAGACTATTAAAACCTTGAAAAATTTACCTGAAAATCTAGTTGGGACAAAAATTAAAACCATGTGAATAGATAATAGATTGGAGTACCATCCACTGATTTTATCTAATACTAGGAATAATAGGGTATTAAAAACATTGAACTATTAGGGACCCCCCCTGAAAAAAAGTGGTATTGCTAAAAGAATGAATATAACCATTTTATAGGGTCCGAAGCATGATTTCATTCTTAGGTCTGTCTAAATATTTTTGAGCATCAGATGGCCTCACAACATTTTACCTCATTAATATATTTCCTTCTTCTAATAATCAATTTAAAACACTAGAATAATTGTAGAATGGTAAGCCTCCCTCTTATAGTTACTTAAGAGTGCTCAGGTTCACTGCTTATGAACATATTAAAACTAATAATCTTGAACCTAGAGCTCTTAAATTTATCTTCCTATGGTATCCTAAGTGTGTTAAGGGTTAAAAAGTTTGGGTAGAAAAAATAGGTTACCAAAAATGAATTTTAAGTAGGGATGTAGTGTTCCATGAGTCTTCTTCTCCCAAATACAAGGCTTCCACATTTGGAAGTAGTGATCCAGCCCTAGAATAGGATGAATAAATTGAGGCACCAAACCATTTTGAGGATATTTTCCAGACCACTACACCTGATAAACAACCTATTACATAGGTTTATTAAAACCCCTGTTCTAGTTTATATTCTAAAACATAATTTCTTTCCAATAATAGAGACTATTAATTGAACTGAGATAGAGGAGTGTTCCTAAACCTCATACTTGGTTCATCCAATATGATATAGATTATTATGCATTTAATTTTGCTAAGGATATTTTTGATGATGATCCTCTAACCTATTGGCAATCCCTAAATGAAAAATAATCTAAAAAATAAGTCTTTAACATTGATGAAGAAATGAAATCCTTAAAAAATCACACTTTTTTCTATTATAAATAAACCCCAATGCTAAAATAATTGGTTGTAAGTGGATTTATAGAAGGAAATAAGATAACAATGATGGAAATAAAATCAAATTCAAAGAAATAATGATTTTTAAATTATTTATTCAAATAAAAAAATAGACTATTCTAAATTTTCCTCCAATTTCTATGCATTCTTCAATTAGTATTTTAATTTATTTTTCTTCCTATAGTGATCATTACATTGAATTTTTTTTTGTTAAAATGGATTTTCTTCATGGTGATTTAAATAAGAATATTTACATGGGGCCACCTAATGGTTACTTTAAATAATTCAATTTAAATAAATTTTTCCTTTAGAATAAATCAATGTATGGTTTAAAACTGGCTATAAAGAAATGGTATAAGAAATTTTATTATTTTATTCTTGATAAAAAATTTACAAGGATCCAATATGATGATTATGTATATTTTAAATCAACAAAAAATTGCATGATTTATTTTTTACTGTATATTGATGATATGTTTATTTTTTGATTAAATATGAGTCTCATTACTGCTATAAAAACTCAACTAAAAGGTACGCTTGAAATCAAAGACTTAGTGCATCTAAGAAGATTTTAAGTGTTCAAATAATTCGTGAAAACCTAATAAACTTATTTATTTATCTTAACATGATTAAATTTTGAAAATTCTCATGAGATACTTGTTTAAATATCTGAAACCTGTTAATGTACCACTTAGCAACAATTTAATTTTTTTTCCATAAGCTCCCACTTTGGATAATTACATTCAAGTTTATGTCTAAAATATTTTACTCTAGTATTGTTGGAAGCATCATGTATAGAATGATCTACACTAGAAATGATATATCTTTTATAATATAAACCCTTAGTAGATTTATGGACACTCTAGGGAAGCTACATTAGCACACCCTGAAATGGATTCTTCAATATTTGTATTATAGTTCTAATCTTTCATCGTGTTATGGTAAAAATGTGCATACTTATGAAATTATTGTTGGATATGTAGATGCTGACTATAAAGGAAATATTGATACCCAAAACTCTTTGAATGGGTATGTGTTTACAAATTGTGGTGGTTCTATTTACTTGAAGTGTAACATGATATCCATGGTTACCCTTTTAACCATAAAATTAGAGTATATAGCTTTAACCAAGGCATTCAAAGAGGCATTATGACTTAAAGGCTTTTCTTATGAACTCAAAATTTATAATTATCCTATTAATTTTTATTCTAATAGTTAATATTATCTTCATTTATCTAAGGATTTAGTATTCCATAGTAAATCCAAACACATAGAAATTAAACTAAACTTTATCAGAGATATTGTAGAATTTGGAACCATGTGTGTCAATAGGGTACACACTGATTATAACCCAAATGATAGTTTGAATAAAGTTTTGGTACTATCTAAATTCAATCAATGTTTATATAGGATGAATTTGGTTTCAATTATATAACCATAGGTGTTAAAACACTTCCTATTTCGATTGAAAATTGTGGATATTTTTGAATTATGGTATTCATTTATTTGTTTTCATATTGAAATGTCATGTTTTTTATTCTTTATTTTAAACTATTTAAAATCATTCATTAAAAATTACATTTTGATTTTAGATTCTCTATTTTAATTTTCAAGGATTGTTTATGCATCGAGCCATTTCTTTCTTGTGTGGGCCTACTTTTCTAGGCTATTCTCTTTGCCTGCTTAGCTCCTAACACGTCTTGTATTTGATTTCCACTCCAGTGATCCATCTGATGTTTATCCTTGGCCATTGATCTGATTTATGTCCCTTTTTCCATCCATTTGTCCCATCTATTGGAGTACTTCGTTTGGAATTCTGTTCAGCATGGATTCATGAATCGCTCTGATTAGATGTACTATTGCCAATTTCAGTTGGTGTCAGGGGGAATTTATCACCCCTGGATCCCTCATTACTTTGACATTCAATCACTTTTTCATTCCCCTTATCCTAGTTTTTCCTCTCATTATTCTCAAGTGAAACCCTAGCTATCCATCACCAGATTACTTCATCAGAGTTTGAGTTCTAGCCTATCATCCTCCTTGGCTACATCTTATGACTAGTTTGTGGTCAAGTAAATGCCCCAAACATAGAGGAAGATGTGTGGCCATTTTAGTGACTAAACCAGAAGCTCATAAGAAGAAGGATTCCTTGGATCTGGGTGTCCCTTGCAGCTCGAATCCAGCACCAAGAGTTCAGGACCACCGTAGTGCTACTCACCTCGACACTGTAAGTATTGTAGTGTGTTATTATTTTGGTTTCAAGGTTTTAAATCCCTTCATACTTCTATTTATATTCCATTATTTCTATATTTCTCCACATACCATTTTATTTTTCTTGAGAACTAATAAAACGCATGTGTGAGGGTGGTGTTCTTGCTATGCATGTAGGTCCCAAAGGGACCGAAGCATGTAAATATTGGATTTTTACTACTTTATTTGTTTCTTGCATATTGTACATTCAATTTCTATTCAATTAGACTATTGTTTGTAGAAGCCCCAATTTTGGACCTTTGGGTTTGAGTGTTGTATTATTTCTAGTTCACTCTTACCCCTCACAACCTCATATTCATGGATTCCATTTGATTGATCAGTTAAGATATTCAATTAATTCCATTTCTTATTTTCCACATGGGGCTAGTGGATATTATTTTTAGGGGTATCACCACATGTTGAGTATTTATGATTAAATTTTCTTGTTATTTGTGATTTTATTATTATAAATTATAACGTAGATTAATTTTTTTTTATTTTTACGGGTCTCCCAGAGGTCACTTTGTAACTACTGATAGAATTTGTTTTCAATTTGAAATTCCTTATCATGATAGTTTTTATTTTTTTTGAAAATATAATTTTTACATAATTTAATGATACAAATCTATTTTTAATTAATCCAGTGGTGGTGGTGAGGGAGAAGGAGTTCACGATATTCATGGAGGAGTTTTTGGAAGGGGTATCATGTTGGGTTATACCAGCATGGGGCCATGGATTCTATTCATCCTGTGCCAGACAATGGCTGTCATAGAATTCAATCTTCCCCATATGCAGGGATTCCATTTGATAGGTTATTTTGTAGATCCAATTAATTATTCTCCTTATATTTCACTATGGGATAATGTTCATGATTTTTAGGGGTATCAACATGTGTCTTGTATTTTCAATTAATTATGATTTTTATTTTTGATTTGATTATTGTAAATTATAATGTAGATGTTTTATTTTTATTTTAATTATTTCCGTAGGTATCTTAGAGTTCACTTTGTAACTATAAGTATATTTTGATGGTAATTCCAAAGTCCTTATCTGGACCATTTTTAATTTTTTTTGAAAATGTTATTGTTTTATAATTTAATGATACATAATCTATAATTAATGAATCTGGTGGTAGTGGTGAGAGAGAAGAAGTGGGTGATTTTCATGGAGTATTTTATATAAGAGTTGGTGTGTTGGGCTATACAAGCATGCAACCATGGATTTTATTGGTAAAAAATCCCTCAAGGCACCATTGAATTATTTTTGAGGTGATTGTGTTTGTTGACTAAGTGAACATCTGTGTTGTGATTTTTGACAATGCAAACCATGGCATACAAATTTGTTGACAAAGGGGATTTCACGGTGGAATTCTGAGTTAAAGAGATGTGGTCAACGATCCATGTTTGAATCAAGAACATCGACAAAGTAATGGATGATCTGAAGGCGACATAAAAAGAATAGATACAAGGTGGTACCGTTTTCTAGTGTTTGCCAAATTTTTGGGCCTGGAAATCGAAAAATAAAGAAAAGTGTTTTTGGAAAAGGGACTTGTGCACTGAGGTCTTGGAGGATAGGAAACTTGCGTGCCATATGTTTTTAAAGATCAGATCATCAAAATATAGAAAAAGGGATAAGGGTCGCACAAGTATTGGTGTGGTCGCGCGGGTGACTTGCGCGCTGTGAAGAGACTTGCACGCCGATGCGTTGGATGCTTGAGAACTTGTGCGCCTATTGTTTTTCAAGATCAGAAGATCAAAATATGACAAAGGAAATAAAGTCACATAGGTTTTTTGTTTGGTCGCACAAGTGACCTGTAGTGAAGAAACTTGCACGCCGAGGGGAGACTTGCGCGCCATCGCGCAATGTGTCCAAAATGCCTATAATTACTGGACCAACCCTCCTCATTTTCAATGGAGTTCAACACTTTGAAAAATCAGAGATCCCATCGCACATGTGTGGTGGTCGCGCAAGTGGTGGTGTGTCGCCCAAGTGGGACTTGCGCGCCAGATTTGAAGAAGCACGGTTGTTGTTAGTTGCGTGCCAATATTGGTTTGAGCATAAAGGGAAGTGCGCCGCACAAGATTGGAGTTTAAGAAACTTTTTTCGTGCAAGTGTATAAGGTGGACTTGTAGTCCAATTGTGACTTGCACGCCGAGACTTGTGCACCGGGTTTGACTTGCGCACCAAGTAAGGTTGATTCCTCGGTAGTGTTCTCAGGCTGTGTGGAAGCTGTAAGTTTGCCCGATACCTTCGGTGCAAAGATAGATTCACCTATGGGTGAAAGTTGTACTTCAACAAAGCATATACATACAGAGGAAGATTCATTTCTTCATGAAAATGAAGGGACCTATAGGTCTATAAACTATGAGTGGATCCTTTCCGGAGCAGTGAGCAAAGAAAGAGGAAGAAGCTGATCCTCTCCACTGGTAGTGAGCCAGAGAGAGAGAAACAGGGAGTGACCCTTGGGAAAGCAGTGAGCTGAACCTAAACTTTGTAAAGGTAGTGAGCCTGGGAATAGAAGTGATCTATTCCGAAACTTTGTATCCACATCTATTGAAGAATAGTAGAATTTGGTACGACCGGAAACTTGTCGACATATGATCCTTGGACGTAGCCCAATGAGGGTGAACCAAGTAAAAATCTATGTGTCAGCATGCTTACTTCCCTGAATCTCATTTAAAGCATCATCATCAGATAAAGAAGAAAATAAGTGATCATAATAAGCACACAAGTGCAAACAAAGTGACCCTTGTAATAAAGAGGTCAAGATTCAGTTGGGAAGGAAGAAATTTGAAAAAGAATATCTATACCCTGATTCACCCCCCCCTCAGGATATATAGGTCCTATTGGTCCTAACAGATTCCAATCGTCCAACATCAAACAATGGCTGTCAGAGAATCTGATCTATCCCATATGTAGGTATTTTTTTTGATAAACTAGTTAGGAGATCTGATCAATTATGGTAATTAATTTCTACCAGGGCTTGTAGTCATACTTTTTAGGGGTATCAATATTGGTCTAGTATTTTTAATTAATTCGACTAGTTATTTTTGATTTTATTTTTGTAAATTATAATTTATATTAATTATTTTTTTATTATTTCTGTGGGTCTCCCAGTGGTCACTTTGTAACTACTTATAGATTTTGTTTGTAATTTGAAATTCCTTCCCCTAACCATTTTTAAATTATTTTGAAAATGTTATTGTTTATAATTTAATGATATATAATCTGTTTTTTGATGAATCTAGTGGTGGTGGTGAGGGAGGAGTGCACAATATGCATAGAGGAGTTTTTAGAAGTTGTGGAATGTTGGGTTTTACTAGTGCACATCCATGGATTCCACTCAACCTACACCGAATGGTCGATACCAGAGAATATAGTCATCTCCATATGTAGGAATTCAATTTGATTGGCTAGTTATGAGATCTGATTAATTCTGATGCTTGTATTCCACTCGGGGACAGTGTTCATGCTTTTTAGGGGTATCACCCTATGTACAATATTTCTAATTAATTTTGATAGTTATTTATGATTTTCTTATTTTAAATTATAAAGTATATTCATTGGTTTTACTTTTTTATTTCTAAAGGTCTTCCAAAGGTCACTTTGTAACTATCCATAGATTTTGTTTGTATTTTTTAATTCCTTCTCTTATCCCTGTGTATTTTTTTGGAAATATTATTGTTTATAATTTAATGATACATAATCTATTTTTTAATGAATCTAGTTGAAGAGGTGAGGTAGAAGAAGTTTGTGATATACATTGAGGAGTTTCTAAAAGGGGTGGCTTGTTGGGTTCTACCAACGTATGACCATTGATTCCACACATCCTATGCCAACCGGTGTTTATTGAATAATACAATCTTTCCCATATGTATGGATTCCATTTGATCTTTTGGTTAGAATATCTGATTGATTCTGATTCTTATTTTCCAGTAGGGGCTAGTGGTCACTCTTTTTAGGGGTATCACCACATGTCTAGTATTTCTGATCAATTTTACTGGTTATTTGTGATTTTATTATTATAAATTATAAATTAGATTAATTGTTTTTGTTTTATTTCCATAGGTCCTTTGGAGGTCACTTTGTAACTACCGATAGATTTGTTTTTTTATAATTTGTAATTTATTCTCCTGACCGTTTGTAATTTTTCTTGAAATTGTTATTATTTATAATTTAATGATACATAATTTTTTTAATGAATTCGATGGCGGTGGTGAGGGTGGAGTGTACTGCATAGAGGAGTTTCTAAAAGGGGTATCGTGTTAGGTTCTACTAGTGTGCGACCATGGATTCCACTTGACCTACACCAGCCGATGACTGCTAGAGAATCTGATCTATTGCATATGTAGGTTTCAGTTTGATTGGATAGATATGAGATCTAATTAATTCTACAATTTATTTTCCACCAGAGTCTAGTGGTCTATATTTTTAGCCGTATCACCATGTGTCTAGTATATCCGATTAATTATACTGGTTATTTTTGATTTGATTATTCTAAATTATAAAGTAAATTAATTGTTTTTGTTTTTTATTTTTGCAGGTCTCCCAGAGGTCACTTTGTTAATATCAGTATAACAAACAATTCTATCCAGAAGAAAAATCTTCTGACCATTTATTAAAAACATAATAAAAAGTATACAAGGAAGTATATGAGGTCAAACAAAGGGAATTTCCCTCATCCAGTAAACAACAGAAATAATGATCATAATATGAAAGATATTTTTCATAATCACAGTCATTAGTAGTTTCCCACTCATACTAATAATTAACTTTATTTAAGATCTTAAGGATCTCTACATTGGTCCTTCTTGGAACCTTATAAGAAGATCTGATAGACATGCCCCTTGGTAGGTTGGAGTAGTCATTCAGTGACCTTATCTTCATTAGAGTTGGAGTGAAACACTCCTTTCCAATCGCCTTTTTCTTTACATTTATGATAACATCCTTAAATGAGTAATGAACATTTACAAATCCTTAAGGGGAGTTCTATGATTCACCCTTTCTTTAATAGAAATGTTCCCCCACTTAATAGAGATTTTTAAAGAGTTGAAAATGTTCTGGATATCATTATGATAATTAGAATTTTTTTTGAGAAGCATATTAGTTGAAATCCCGATCCTTTGGATGCCTTGGATCTTAAATTTGTTTACCCTCACTTTAGATATGATAATATAGGACTAGAGGTAGGACATCCTCCCTATATGCAACCAACCCAGCTTATTATTGAAGCCCAAATTCACCATCAATAGGAGGACCAACCAGATACATCCCCTTTTCCACCAATTGTTCTACTTCATGAATAGGTTTCCACTACTAGGGATGAAATTAATTATGAATATGTTTATCAGATCTAGATGAACCATCCTTAAAGGATACTAAAAATTCCAAAGGTTCCTTATACCATTAATTTGGCCTCTTTCTTGAAGAAGAGGTATTCCCTTTCAAAGCATTGGTAGAACAAAAAAACATGGTGATATAAAGAACCATCAGCCAAAGAGTTAGAAACATAAATAGGAAACTTCCTAGAATCCTTCTCATCCTTATCACTGGTAGGGGGATGCTCATAATAACCATCAATATTTTTTACCAATTAGGAAATATTTTCTTACACATAGAGGTATCATGACCTCTATTAAGGAAAATTGTTTATGTTATAGAATTTATACAAGAATTACTATTATGAAGAATTTACTTGAAAGAAAAAAAAATTAGGGAGCCTCTCATAAACAAAATGAATTTTCCTATATTCATTTTGTGTGGATAAAAATACATTCCTAGTTAGAATTCATCTCAAATAAACTTCCACTAAGAACCTGAAAAAATAGAGGAAAGAAGCGTGATCTGTAATTCTATACATCTTAATTTGAACTCCAATTGATGAAGCTAAATCAAACAAAATCTTAGGGTGCCAGTAGATCCAATTATTACTGAAAAATCTAACCCATACGTGAGCGAAGGATATCTTAAAATCAAAGGGATTGAATATCAAGTTCCATTCATGGATTCTAAGAGAACCTGGACTCATTGAAATCAAACCAAATCCCCATGACCTCTTCATCAATTGTGAAATAGGAAACAAAAAGTGCAAGAATACATTCCCAACTGAAATACATTTTCAGTTTGAAAATCCAAAAACCAAAGTTAGTCTCCACACAAGATCATCATATTTCCATGGTTTCTTCCCTTTAGAAAGTAAAAAACATTATATAATATATTGAAGACAAAGATCAATGATTTCTGGGACTAAAACTTTCCTCATGATAACACAAGAAATATCACCTATTTTAATGATCCGACATGAGTCGTCAAAACGAAGGGATGGGAAAAGCCTTCAATTCATATCCAAGGGATTACCTCCATACGAGGGAATCTATTTGAAAGGTGAATCAATAGGGATCTAAGACTTCAAGGAAGAGAAGATATTTTAAATTTCATCCTCACCCAAAGAGTTCCTGATCGTGTTTGGATTGTTGTCCACTATCCTTCCTATAGAGGCATCCTTGCTTAGATTCCCCAACGGGGGTTGCCCGCCATAGATCAGATCAAACCCTATAAAGTGTGAAAGCATTATAGATAATCAAAACCCTAAACACCATATTCTACATCTCTAGGATGGATCCCATGACAACACTCCATTATATTATTATATTTTATAACTACCGGTATATTTTTTTATATCTTTTAATTACTTCTCATGACCATTTGTAAATTATTTTGAAGATGTTATTGTTTACAATTTAATGATAGATAATATATTTTTAATGAATTTGGTGGAAGTGATGAGGGATGAGTGTGTGATATGAATGGAGGATTTTTTGAATGGGGCGATATGTTGGGTTCTACCAACATGCGGACATGGATTCCACTCAGCCGATGTAGATTAGTGGGTATGGGAGAATCTGATCTTCCCCATATAAAGGGCTTTTATTAGATTGGCTGGTTAAGAGACCTGATTAATTATTCTTCTTATTTTTCCCTAGGGACAAGTGGTCATTATTTTTAGGGGTGTCACCCCATGTATAGTATGTTCAATTAATTATACTATTTATTTTTGATTTGATTATTGTAAATTATAAAGTAGATTGATTGTTTTTTTGTTTTATTTTTGTGGGTCTCCAAAAGATCACTTTGTAACTATTGGTAGATTTTTTTTATAATTTTTAATTACTTATCCCAACCATTTTTATTTTTTTAAATGTTATTGTTTCAAATTTAATGATACACAATCAAATTTTTAATGAATTCGGTGGTGGTGGTGAGGGAGAAGGACGATCTACATAGAGGAGTTTCTAAAAGGGGTTGCAGGTTGGGTTCTTCTAGTGTGCGAGCATAAATTACACTCAAACCATGCCAGTCGGTGGCTGTTGGAGAATCCAATGTACCCCATATATAGGGATTCCATTTGGTCATTTGGTCATGATATTTGATTAATTCATCTACTTATTTTCTTCCAAGGGATAGTGTTCAAGCTTTTTAGGGATATCACCACAAGTCCAGTTTTTTCGATTAATTTTGATGGTTATTTATAATTTTATTATTTTAAATTATAAATAATAATATTTTTTGTTTTTTTTCCATGGGTATCTCAGAGGTCAATTCATAACTACTGGTATATTTTGTTTAAAATTTTTAATTCATTCTCCCGACAATTTGTAATTTTTTTTGAAAATGTTATTACTTATAATTTAATGAGAAATAATATATTTTTAATGAATTTGGTGGTGGTGGTGAGTGAGAAAAATCATGTGATTAGCATGGAGGAGTTTCTAAAAGGGGATGCATGTTGGGTTCTACCAGTATGCAGACATGAATTCCACTCATCCTAAGCCGACTGATGAATCCCAAAGAAACTGATCTACCCCATATATAGGGCTTCCTTTTGATCAGCCTGTTGGCATATCCGATTAATTATTCTTCTTATTTACCACCAAGGGATAATATTCACACATTTTAAGGGTATCACCATATGTCTAGTATTTCTAATTAATTCTGATAGTTATTTGTGAATTGATTATTATAAATTATAAAGCAGATTAATTATTTTTGTTTTTTTATTTTATTTCCATGGGCCTCCTATAGGTCACTTTGTAACTATTGGTATTTTTTTTTTGTAATTTGTATTTTCTTATCCTGACCATTTATAATTTTATTTGAGAATTTATTTTTTTATAATTTATTGATACATAATTTTTTTAATGAATCTGTTGGCGGTGGTGAGGGAGGAATGAGCGATCTGCATAGAGGAGTTTCTAAAAGGGGTAGCATGTTGGGTTCTACTAGCATTCAACCATCAATTCCACTCAGCCTCCACTAGTTAGTAGCTATCGGAGAATCCAATCTACCCCACATATAGTGATTCCATTTGATCAGCCAGTTAGGAGATCCAATTAATTCTGTTGCTAATTTTCTACCAGGGGATAGTGGTAAAAATTTTTAGGGGTATCACCATGTTTCTAGTATTTATGATTAATTTTGATTTTGATTTTTGATTTGATTATTGTAAATTAGAAAGCAGATTAGTTGTTTTTTTGTTTTATTTCTGTGGGTCTCTCAGAGGTCACTTTTTAACTACCGATAGTTTTTTTGTAATTTTTAATTCTTTCTCCCAACCTTTTTTAATTTTTTTGAAAATGTTATTGTTTATATTTTAATTTTACATGAACTATTTTTAAATATTTAAATGAAAATATTGATTATTTTTAAATTATAGTCACATAATATGTTCTCTATTTTTTGTAATATTTTAGCAATATTTTTTGATTTACTAAAGATGATTTTTTTTTTAAAATTGGAATTGTGTTTTAAGTGTGATTTGAGTTATTTTAATTTTTGAAATTATCTTGAAATTTTTTATTGTTTAATATGAGTGATTTTCAATGAAAATTGATTGGTATGACCAGACATATGTAATGTGATTATCATTTTATTTAAATTGAATAAAATTTTTATTGTGATTAAATTTTATAGAGATAACATTGTTTTATTTATTTCTTTTATTATTTTTTTGGTATAATATGTATTATTTGTTTTATTTCCTTTTTTAAATGGATGTTGTGTGTTTTTTATAAATTTTTATTTCATTTTAAACATTTTATTTGATTTTTTTAATGTACTATGATTTTTTGTTTTTTATAATTGTAACACCCCAGGTAAATAAAGAATATGACATTTCATATTTATCCATATTTGTGAATAAAATATTTAAATGACTTTAAAGGGGACGCTATGCTCGATGGCGTACCCAACACGCAACAACGAGTTTCTTGGGAATCTTACGTTGCACTCTAATAATAAAATAATATTATTTTAAATGGTAGTTAACATGTAGCCGTTGTAATGGAGGGAATGGATAGAAATAACTAAAATATGATTATATATGTTTTTAAATGTTTTTACATTTATCCAATAAATGATAGAGGCTTAAAATACGGAAAGAATTCAATTTTAGGCGTATATGCCCTAGTTTTCACTAAAGGTTCACTTATCACCTTTTGATGGAGAACCATCATTAAATTTAGTTTTTTTCACTCTTAAACATTCTATTGGACCAAATAAAACTCTTCTTAAGAATCGGGACATCAAAATTTACTTTGTGTAAATTTTTGGTATCTTTCCGATAATGTTCATTTTTTTTAATGAATAGTGTAAAATATTGTATTTTAATTCAAAACCACTTTTTAATCTAATTTATTTATATGATTAGATTATATTTTGAATTGGTTTTGAAGTGAAATTAGAAAATATTTTTACCATTAAATCCAATAGTGGTCGTTGGAATCAATTTCACTTTGAAATCAGACTTAAACTAGTGTCAATCTTTTGATACTTATTGTTTTATAAAAACACGCTGTTTGCTCTGACAGCGAGAATTAATTATTAAATTAATTAACATGACTAATATGTTTTGATTTTAAAACGGACTTCATTTTTGAATTCGGAATATCAAATATAGCTTAGGGTGAAGTTTTGGTATTTTTCTGAAAAACGTCAATTTTTGATGAATAGTGAAACCACTAAGTGGTACTTATAAAAACTGATTTTCCATTTAAATGAAATTTTTCCATCATTTTGTTTTGATTTTCAAAAATCCGACATACATGGTTGTCATTAAGAAGTAAAATGTGGTTCAATGAGATTAAAATAATTTTTGGTGAATAGTAACTTATTAAGTTTTTAATCGCGATTAGTGGTAATTAGTGTTGTTTAAGGTAAAAATAATGCTTTAATAAAATGAGATGAGATTGAAACATGTCTTACCCTCATTGGTTGTATCATGGACGACCAAGACAAGCCATGGGTCAACTTGGGGACCCCATGGATCCACTTTGGTTGGGAAATGACATAAATAACATTTTATTTAATGTAAAAGTAAAATTGACACAAACATGATATGTTCTACTAAAACAATTTTTAAGTGGGGTTACACAAGTCCAAATTTTGATTATAAATATTCATTGGAAATCTAAACAGATTTAATACATCATAGTATTTTTTTTTGTAATTTATAGACATTAAATAAATTAAATTATTTATGACATAATAATGATGCAGTGATGACATCATTATTTGACGATTTAAATAAAATGGAATGATAATGTAAAATCTATGAACTAAACATGTCCAAAACTTATTGGATGAGTGGATTTCGAAGCCTAATCACCTTATCCACGAATTATATCAATGTGGGACCTTTTGAAACCGAAACACATTTTCAAATAAAGTAATATTTCTTTACTTTCCAAAAGTGCCCCTCCTCTCCTCTTATAAAAGGCCCCCACCTCTACCTCATTTAACACACTCCTCAAGCCTTTGGATCGGCCAACACCTGCCCATTTACTCTCTCCACATCCCTCTCCTCATCATAGAGGATTACCTTTGGGCAGAATCCTTTCAAAGGAAGCCTTTAGGCTCAAATCAAAAGGAGTTACACTTTTAAAGGTAATTCATTCTCTCATGTTCATTTGTTTTATTTTGCTTCTCCAACCCCCTAAACTCTTTTTATTTACTTATTTTGTAACAAAAACAGTATCTTAAATATACTAGGATGTTTTTATAAGATTTATTAGAGCTACACTCTCACACAACTACATCAAATGGTTAAAGAACATACGGTTTCCGTGGATGGTGAAATTCTGCCTCCCGAAACGATGATTGTTCAATACTCATTTAACACCTTCAAAGGTGGCCATTATGATGTCACTATTTTTATATATGATATATAATATGTTTATGTTTTATTTATGCTTCTGTATTTTTCATTTTTGTCTTACCTTTATGGCTTCCATTATGGGTATACGCGATATCTTCATTTAAGGAAGTGCGGACTACCGCCCCCTCAAAGTGAATTGATTCGTTAAATACCATATGTGGGATGTATAAAGGATGGAAATATGATATTATATATGATATTATACTGGAATTATAATATACCTTTATATAATTATTATTCCATTCTATAAAATACGAAATATAAATGAAAGTAGCGTTCATGCGTACGTACGGCTTACCGTCTCCATGAACGGTGCATTTCATTTCTTACCTCTAAATCATTATGTAATGTTGTAAATGCATGCATGTACTGGATATATAAGACATATATGATATCTACATAATGAATACAATTCTGGATATAATAAACATTTGGCCACACGAACAACATGTAATTGTAAGAAGTCCACTTTCGACTTAGGAACCAAACATCGGCAAAACAAATATTATTAACTTAAATGATTACATAATGTTTATGACATGGTAATAAGTGATATAAAAGGAATAATGAACTTGAAAAATGTTCTTAAGGAAGTATAAATTAACTCAAGTTTATTATTCAGGAGATTAAAGAACGATCGAGTCAAGTCGGACCCGAGGTAAGGGATCCTACTCCTCTCTTTCTTTTCAAGTACACACTTTTATGTCATTCCTTTTAAATCTCATATTTCTTGTTATTGGGATGATATTTTATATTAAACTTACTGTAATTTTTATGTTCATGTGATTAGAGACCCTATTCTCTCTCATCAATCCATTTTGGAAGTTTTGAGTGGCGCCGTTAGACTGCCGAACTTTCGTAAGAGATCTAACCTCTCTCTTTCTTTTTAAGTACTCTCCTTTATGTCACTTCTTTTAAGCTCCTCTTTGTAATGTTGGGGGATGTTCTTTTATATTCCTCTTTCTGTAAATTTTATTGTAATGTGATGAGATACCCTATTTGATCTCATCAATCCATATTCGGAAGTTTTATGTGGCGCTGTTAGGCTGCCGAGTTTTCGTAAGGGATTTTTCATCTCACTTTTATTCCCGTGAGATTTATGCTACATTTGCCACAAATTACATTGAGTGGTGTATGTACTTCCCATTATTCTACTCTTTGTGTAATATAATTTCATTTATGAGTATTTACATCAATGATCTATTGTCCTTCTTTCATGGGGTGTATGTTTTGAAAGATACCCAAGTCGGTAAGGGAACCTTTCACCCTCCTCTTTTTTAAAAGACTTATTTTGTTGGGTCTTTTAATTTACATATTGTTATGTTGGGATATGTTCTCATATATCCTTATTGATGTAAATTTTATGTCCAAGTGATGAGATAATCTTTTTATCTCTCATCAACTCATTTTGATGTGATGCCGTTAGGCTGTCAAGGGAACTTTTTAACCCAATTTCGATTTCTTTGGGTTCAACATGTAGTCATTGAATATATCATCCATTGAATATGTGTGAATGAACTTTTATTGTTTTACACTTAATACCCACTTATATTGGGTGTATTTATATTTGTCACACATATTTTTGAGATTGATTTGTCCTTAATTTAAGGATACCTTCTTTATAAGGGATTTCATCACATTTGACATTTCTATTGAGGGTTCATTGTTGTTATGCACCAATTAACTCTTATATGGTGTATATACTGTCCTTTGGAGTATTATATCATGAATCCTTTTATTCTCATGATATTATAAAGTTCTGACTAAATATTATTCCTTGATTATTGTATTCAAGTGTCTCTAATTTTGGTAAAACCCCTTTAACCAAAATATCGTTTTAAATGTTTTAATTATTTGTTCTTATTAATATCCATGTTTTCAAAATGGTTTTAAGGATTTATTTATATGGATATTAATGGTTTAAAATGTTAAAAGCTTTAAGGTGGTATGGGACACTTTGATTCAAAAATCTCTTTATTAAATGTTTTAAATGGTTTTGGAAATGGTTTCTTTTTGAATGGATTCATTATTTCAATATCCTAAAATGTTATATTGTGATTGAAATGTGGAAATGTTATGTTTCCTTTATTCATGTTTATGTGATACGATTATGTTATGGTTCTTGGGCATTGTTATGAAGAACGGGTGGTTCCGTGATAAACTAAGGGCGGGTGAGCCCGATATAGCTCTCCAATGCATTGGGTAACGCGAAGGAGTGAAACGTTAAGGTTTCTCCGAAGAGATTTAGGGAATATACTGTGATGGGTATTCCAAACGTAACCAAGAGGGTTACTCCCCACGTAAGAATGTTATGAATGCCTCAAGTTACCTTTATGTCTTATGATTTCTATGATTTATTCATGATTTGATATGCCTATGTTTTATGGGTAAAGTATGATTTCATTCTTATGTATACATGTACTCATGTTTCCTTTCCATATCTATATATCCCTTACTGAGCTTTTTATGCTCATCCCAAGTTTTTGAAATGTTTTTCACAGGTCAAGGGAAGGGTAAATGATGTGATGATAGTTTCAAGGATGTGTCAAGAAAGAATCCATGTTTTATTTTAAATATGTTTCCGTTGATGGGAAGAATGAATACTGTCTTTTATGTAACCACTTTGTTTAAATGTGGAATGTAATGCAAGTTTCATGATCTAATTCTCTAAAACTCTAAACCTAAAAAGATCCTCAATGTGTAATCTTGTAATAACTCAAGATTAAGTAAGGTTTAAGGCTGGGGCCTTATAGTTGGTATCAAAGGTCGGTTTAGATAACTTTAGAGGTTAGGGTATTCTTTAAGCATAAGTGAAATTACCATAATGGTTAGGATTTCAGAAAGAGTCCTAGTTTTAGATAAAGTGAATGAGTAAGTGTATCTTAGTGTTTACCTTCCTCATTAGTACATGATGGTTTTGTTGATATACTCACACTGACATTTCTATTTTTAGTGAATAGATGGATCTAGCAGGCACCAAAGAGACAACAGGTTTGAAGGAAACTATGGTGGTTCTCTGATTAAGATACTAGATAAAATGGAGGATTCAATGAGGAAACTCGTGGTTGTTCTAAACCAAATATCAAGGAGTCGTGATCAACCACTTCAACCTTGGTGAGTTCTCTAATTCATCATGTACAAGATGGCCAACTCGATGTGGAAATTCAGGTAATAATTAGGGTTTATATGATACTTAATTTTTAGGTAATTATGGGTTACTCTATGATATGATGGAAAATGAAAGGAATGAGATAAAATTGAGGTTAAAATATGTTATGATTATTCTTGAAGATTTTTTTCTCATTTTGGGGAATGTTTTAAGAATTATATAGTTTTGGAAAAAGGAAAACACGCAGACCGTGTGACTACCCGTCGCATCGGACAAAGCTGCGGGAATCGAACCTACAACCAAAGTGCGACTGGTATTTATCGCCTACCACTGGACTACGTGAAGTCCCTGGTTAGTTTGGATGATTATTTCTAGTTATATGATTTTATGAATTAAGAGTAAGTTGATTTTGGGTTCTTTATGAAAATGATTAACCTATCTTGGAGGATATGTGATTAAGTTAATTACTTTTCAGTACGAGACTTTATGGGAAACTAATGTTGTTTGGAGATAAATGTTACGATTTAACTTGGAAGACTATGTGACTAAATCCTTCAAATATTTGGGTTTCAATCTTATATTTGTTTACTTTGAATAATTTTATGGAAAAATTGTTTATCGGATGGTCCTCGTTGAACTTTGGGTTTTGTTGGACAAATTTTGGAGATTAAGCATAGATTTTCTTTTTAAAGGGTTATCCTTTTCTGGATTATCTGACCTTGTACTAACCTTTTTGGTTTTGGTTCTGGATAAAGCCTAAAGACATGGGAAGTTTATAGTTCTCTTTTGTGGATTAGGTGATTCTCTAGAAGTTGATTATAGTACTCTTAATTTTAACAAGTCTTCCTAAATACTCTCCTTTTGGAGAAAATATGAGTTTGTGTAAGGAATCTAATAAAAGTTGAGAGTCAACATGATAAGTGATTATGCTTCCTTATGAATAAATTCCTCAATAAAAAGTAACTTAAAACAAAAATTTTGTCTATTAACTTTTCCTACTGGGGAATCGAATACCGTTTAACCCATCACAAGTTTGTGATTTTCTCATGGTTAACTTTCTCCTAAACATGTTTTCTATCACTCTCCATCAGAACATGACCCTTTGTTTTTTTCCTCCATGTCCATATTTTCATACTTAGAATCCTAGTATGGGTTAACTCGGGTGACCTCTGTGCTTATCTTTCTTTATTTTAAAGTGTTTGTTTTACCGACTTTTGTTCCGATGTGGGACTTTCAAGGATCTTTCCAAGCGCAATTTTAAAATTGCGAGGACGCAATTCCCAAAAGGGGGGAAGGATGTAACACCCCAGGTAAATAAAGAATATGACATTTCATATTTATCCATATTTGTGAATAAAATATTTAAATAACTTTAAAGGGGACGTTATGCTCGATGGCGTACCCAACACGCAACAATGAGTTTCTTGGGAATCTTACGTTGCACTCTAATAATAAAATAATATTATTTTAAATGGTAGTTAACATGTAGCCGTTGTAATGCTGGGAATGGATAGAAATAACTAAAATATGATTATATATGTTTTTAAATGTTTTTACATTTATCCAATAAAGGATAGAGGCTTAAAATACGGAAAGAATTCAATTTTAGGCGTATATGCCCTAGTTTTCACTAAAGGTTCACTTATCACCTTTTGATGGAGAACCGTCATTAAATATAGTTTTGTTCACTCTTAAACATTCTATTGGACCAAATAAAACTCTTCTTAAGAATCGGGACATCAAAATTTACTTTGTGTAAATTTTTGGTATCTTTCCGATAATGTTCACTTTTTAATGAATAGTGTAAAATGTTGTATTTTAATTCAAAACCACTTTTTAATCTAATTTATTTATATGATTAGATTATATTTTGAATTGGTTTTTAAGTGAAATTAGAAAATATTTTTACCATTAAATCCAATAGTGGTCGTTGGAATCAATTTCACTTTGAAATCAGACTTAAACTAGTGTCAATCTTTTGATACTTATTGTTTTATAAAAACACGCTGTTTGCTCTGACAGCGGGAATTAATTATTAAATTAATTAATGTGACTAATATGTTTTGATTTTAAAACGGACTTCATTTTTGAATTCGGAATATAAAATATAGCTTAGGGTGATGTTTTGGTATTTTTCTGAAAAACGTCAATTTTTGATGAATAGTGAAACCACTAAGTGGTACTTATAAAAACTGATTTTCCGTTTAAATGAAATTTTTCCATCATTGTGTTTTGATTTTCAAAAATCCGACATACATGGTTGTCATTAAGAAGTAAAATGTGGTTCAATGAGATTAAAATAATTTTTGGTGAATAGTAACTTATTAAGTTTTTAATCGCGATTAGTGGTAATTAGTGTAGTTTAAGGTAAAAATAATGCTTTAATAAAATGATATGAGATTGACACATGTCTTACCCTCATTGGTTGTATCATGGCCGACCAAGACAAGCCATGGGTCAACTTGGGGACCCCATGGATCCACTTTGGTTGGGAAATGACATAAATAACATTTTATTTAATGTAAAAGTAAAATTGACACAAACATGATATGTTCTACTAAAACAATTTTTAAGTGAGGTTACACAAGTACAAATTTTGATTACAAATATTTATTGTAAATCTAAAAATATTTCCTACATCATAGTATTTTTTTATAATTTATAGACATTAAATAAATTAAATTATTTATGACATAATAATGATGCAGCGATGACATCATTATTTCACGATTTAAATAAAATGGAAAGATAATGTAAAATATATGAACTACACATGTACAAAACTTATTGGATGAGTGTATTTCGAAGCCTCATCACCTTATCCACGAATTATATCAATGTGAGACCTTTTGAAACCGAAACACATTTTCAAATAATGTAATATTTCTTTACTTTCCAAAAGTGCCCCTCCTCTCCTCTTATAAAAGGCCCCCACCTCTACCTCATTTAACACACTCCTCAAGACTTTGGCTCGGCCAACCCCTACCCATTTACTCTCTCCACATCCCTCTCCTCATCCTAGAGGATTCCCTTTGGGCAGAATCCTTTCAAAGGAAGCCTTTAGGCTCAAATCAAAAGGAGTTACACTTTTAAAGGTAATTCATTCTCTCATGTTCATTTGTTTTATTTTGCTTATCCAACCCCCTAAACTCTTTTTATTTAATTATTTTGTAACAACACCAGTATCTTCAATATACTAGGATGTTTTTATAAGATTTATTCGAGCTACACTCTCACACAACTACATCAAATGGTTAAAGAACATACGGTTTCCGTGGATGGTGAAATTCTGCCTCCCGAAACGATGATTGTTCAATACTCATTTAACACCTTCAAAGGTGGCCATTATGATGTCACTATTTTTATATATGATATATAATATGTTTATGTTTTATTTATGCTTCTGTATTTTTCATTTTTGTCTTACCTTTATGGCTTCCATTATGGGTATACGCGATATCTTCATTTAAGGAAGTGCGGACTACCGCCCCCTCAAAGTGATTTGATTCATTAAATACCATATGTGGGATGTATAAAGGATGGAAATATGATATTATATATTATATTATACTGGAATTATAATATACCTTTATATCATTATTATTCCATTCTATAAAATACGAAATAGAAATGAAAGTAGCGTTCATGCGTACGTACGGCTTACCGTCTCCATGAACGGTGCATTTCATTTCTTACCTCTAAATGATTATGTAATGTTGTAAATTCATGAATTTACTGGATATATATGACATATATGATATCTACATCATGAATACAATTCTGGATATAATAAACATTTGGCCACACGAACAACATGTAATTGTAAGAAGTCCACTTTCGACTTAGGAACCAAACATCGGCAAAACAAATATTATTAACTTAAATGATTACATAATGTTTATGACATGGTAATAAGTGATATAAAAGGAATAATGAACTTGAAAAATTTTCTTAAGGAAGTATAAATTAACTCAAGTTTATTATTCAGGAGATTAAAGAACGATCGAGTCAAGTCGGACCCGAGGTAAGGGATCCTACTCCTCTCTTTCTTTTCAAGTACACACTTTTATGTCATTCCTTTTAAAGCTCATCTTTATTGTTATTGGGATGATCTTTTATATTACACTTACTGTAATTTTTATGTTCATGTGATGAGAGACCCTATTCTCTCTCATCAATCCATTTTGGAAGTTTTGAGTGGCGCCGTTAGGCTGCCGAACTTTCGTAAGAGATCTAACCTCTCTCTTTCTTTTTAAGTACTCTCCTTTATGTCACTTCTTTTAATCTCCTCTTTGTAATGTTGGGGGATGTTATTTTATATTCCTCTTTATGTAAATTTTATTGTAATGTGATGGGATACCATATTTGATCTCGTCAATCCATATTCGGAAGTTTTATGTGGCGCTGTTAGGCTGCCGAGTTTTTGTAAGGGATTTTTCATCTCACTTTTATTCCCGTGAGATTTATGCTACATTTGCCACAAATTCCATTGAGTGGTGTATGTACTTCCCATTATTATACTCTTTGTTTAATATACTTTCATTTATGAGTATTTACATCAATGATCTATTGTCCTTCTTTCATGGGGTGTATATTTTGAAAGATACCCAAGTCGGTAAGGGAACCTTTCACCCTCCTCTTTTTTAAAAGACTTCTTTTGTTGGGTCTTTTAATTTACATATTGTTATGTTGGGATATGTTCTCATATATCCTTATTGATGTAAATTTTGTGTCCAAGTGATTAGATACTCTTTTTATCTCTCATCAACTCATTTTGATGTGATGCCGTTAGGCTGTCAAGGGAACTTTTTAACCCAATTTCGATTTCTTTGGGTTCAACATGTAGTCATTGAATATATCATCCATTGAATATGTGTGAATGACCTTTTATTGTTTTACACTTAATATTCACTTATATTGGGTGTATTTATATTTGTCACACATATTTTTGAGATTGATTTGTCCTTAATTTAAGGATACCTTCTTTATAAGGGATTTCATCACATTTGACATTTCTATTGAGGGTTCATTGTTGTTATGCACCAATTCACTCTTATAAGGTGTATATACTATCCTTTGGAGTATTATATCATGAATCCTTTTATTCTCATGATATTATAAAGTTCTTACTAAATATTATTCCTCGATTATTGTATTCAAGTGTCTCTAATTTTGGTAAAACCCCTTTAACCAAAATATCATTTTAAATGTTTTAATTATTTGTTCTTATTAATATCCATGTTTTCAAAATGGTTTTAAGGATTTATTTATATGGATATTAATGGTTTAAAATGTTAAAAGCTTCAAGGTGGTATGGGACACTTTGATTCAAAAATCTCTTTATTAAATGTTTTAAATGGTTTTGGAAATGGTTTCTTTTTGAATGGATTCATTATTTCAATATCCTAAAATGTTATATTGTGATTGAAATGTGGAAATGTTATGTTTCCTTTATTCATGTTTATGCGATACGATTATGTTATGGTTCTTGGGCATTGTTATGAAGAACGGGTGGTTCCGTGATAAACTAAGGGCGGGTGAGCCCGATATAGCTCTCCAATGCATTGGGTAACGTGAAGGAGTGAAACGTTAAGGTTTCTCCGAAGAGATTTAGGGAATATTATGTGATGGGTATTCCAAACGTAACCAAGAGGGTTACTCCCCACGTAAGAATGTTATGAATGCCTCAAGTTACCTTTATGTCTTATGATTTCTATGATTTATTCATGATTTGATATGCCTATGTTTTATGGGTAAAGTATGATTTCATTCTTATGTATACATGTACTCATGTTTCCTTTCCATATCTATATATCCCTTACCGAGCTTTTTATGCTCATCCCAAGTTTTTGAAATGTTTTTCACAGGTCAAGGGAAGGGTACATGATGTGATGATAGTGTCAAGGATGTGTCAAGAAAGAATCCATGTTTTATTTTAAATATGTTTCCGTTGATGGGAAGAATGAATACTGTCTTTTATGTAACCACTTTGTTTAAATGTGGAATGTAATGCAAGTTTCATGATCTAATTTTCTAAAACTCTAAACCTGAAAAGATCCTCAATGTGTAATCTTGTAATAACTCAAGATTAAGTAAGGTTTAAGGCTGGGGCCTTATAATAATAAACATTTTTAAAAAAAATATTATGTGTGCATGTGTGTGTATTAAGTGTTTAATTATCAATGATCCTTTGTGATGGGTTTTTTACAAATTTTTTATCTTTGTTGAAAACCAACTTTTAAAAAAAATGTTTTTGTAAATTAGTTGAAGAAGTTATTTCTGAATGTTCATAACATTTTCATTGAGAATTTTCTAAAAATACAGATAAAAGATTTTTTTTAAAAGATAGAGATCAGATGCTCGATTAGACAATCCATCAAACACAGTTTATTGGATTGAGTTTTTGTAAAATGTTAGAGGTTGTTGAAATAAATAACTTTGAAATTTGTTGGTCATGAAGAGTTGTGAAGTCATAGAAGTTCTAAAAACGATTCATATGATGCTTTGATATAATTTCAGGTTCCTTAACATCATGAATAAGTCATGATACAAGCTGAAGGTGGAAGAAGAAAAGGGAAATGTTGACTTCTAGAGTTTTCCAAAATTTAAGTGTTCCAGACATAGATAATTGGACTAATAAGTACCAAATGAAGAAGTTGTCCAATTTCAAGAAGTTTAAAGAAATTTAAATTTGGTGATAAAATGTGTTTGATCGGATCTGACATGAATCCTTAGACGTTTATATTGTTTGATAGTTTCTTTTGTGGTTTATTATTATTGAGTTGTTGTGATGTTGAAAATTTAAAAGAAATATGAATAGGATCGAGTTTTTAGATTTGATATTTTGAGAAAAAAAGAAGAGATCATATTTTCTATCAACAAAAAATATGAAGAATTAATAAGTTGATTTAATAATGAAGTTGATCAGATTTAGAAGTTGTTGAAAGATTAAAAAGTTCAATTTTTCTAGTTGACATAGAATTTTTCAGAAATTAAGAAGTGTTATGGTTTATAATATCATGAATATTGGAATGATATGATAGAAGAATAAGATTTATCGATTGATATTTTGACACTGATAAGTCATCATTTGTAGATACTGATTCATTGGAAGAGATACAGATACTGATCCTTTAGATGATCTTTTAACACTGATTCATTAGATGAGTAGAGTCACTAAATACTTGTGAGGAAAGAAGTAAAAGAGTTCAAAGTCTCTAGATAAATAATTTTTTTTAAAAGATAGAGTTGCTACCAGATAAATGTTTTAGGTTCTGGAATTCTTTAGAAGTTGCAAAAATATTTTCAACCATTTTTAGTTGGCTATGATAATTGAAGAAGAAATTATATATTTGTTTTATTTAAATATTTCAAGATAAAAATATTTGAGTAACTGAAATTGGGTTGACAACATCATAGTGTGAAATTGGGTTTTTATATTTTAATTGAATAAAGAGAACCAAAATGATAAATAGAGTTCTGTACATAAATGTTCTGGATTTTCAATTTCTTGAAAAATCTTTTAAAAAGCGTGAGCTGATGATTGAGTGTGTTTCAAGTGGGTTAATAGAATAAAATGAATGATGAATTTTCAGAATCATCATTTCTATATTTATGTTTTGAAATTTGAGAAGAGATGTGAAGATTCTAGAAGTTTCAAGAATTCACCAAAAGAGTTGTGAAGATTTGAAACAGTCAGAATGAAGCTCAAACGGACAAGAAATTCAGAGTTTTAAAATTTGGGTGAGTGGGAAAATATTTCATTTTCCCATGTTTACTATTTCTAGAGAACCTATTAATAGAGCTAAAAATTAAAATGGTAATCAACATGGTTTACCCATTAAAAAAGTTGATACTCTATAGAATTTGTGTTAGAAGTAAGTTTTCTATCCAAAGTTGTTTTATATTGAGGAAGTGTTTTCAAACAGAGGGATCTGATCAAAAGATAACACTAGAGATAGTTCATATTACTGGGTAAAGGTTATCAGTCTGAGGAAGATCATATTGAGTATTTGAGAAGAATTTTGAGAAGCACATATTTGTTAAACTGAAAAATATGGAAGTTTTTTGGTAGGTGAAGATTGAGAAAAGGTGAATTGGATTGAGTATATTGGAAAGAGTTTATCAAAATGATCCAATCCGACCTAGGAACATTAAAATGAGGTTCAAGATAGATTCTTATAAAGAAGAAATATTATTTGTTACATTTTCTTTTGTGGATCAATTTTTTTTTAAATTGACTAGAGTCAGTATAATCATTCCTATTGGGAGATAGAAGGTTTCTATGTGGAGTTAACACAAGTTGTATTCACTTCTTCATAATTTTGAATTTTCATTGACCCTAGAGAGTGGCTATGTTAAGGATGTAGGTTATCAATATACAATCAAAACCTGTAAATCACATGTTCCATGTTTACATTTCTATTTATGTATGCACTTGAGTTTTCTAAAATTTGATAAGGACAAAAATATTACAATTTTTAGGGGTTATGTTTCCTAAAGTTGAAATTTTTAAAAATACAAAAACTAATTCACCCCCTATCATTTGTTCTATGATCTATTGGAACTTCAATTTTTATCATAGAAAGGTTCCCCCTTTCAAGTCCTTATCTTGGAAAATATTGATTTTGTCAACAACAGAGGTATTTCTATATTTATTTGAAAAAAATATTATGGTAGGATAAATAGAATGATTCCATATCTCATATCTCTTGTCTTTGAAGTTGTTGATGCTGATACAATTGAGTTTCCACCAATTGAGTAAGATACCGCAATGATTTTTTCTAACAAGAGAAATTCTAAAGTCGATGGAAAATATAGAAATTATATTCTTATGTTTCAATCAGAAAATGTTTATATGAATGTGATGAGTCTCAAAATAGAAAAGATTATGTGGGAAAAGCTCAAAATTATTTTTTAAGGTAATACTAATGTGAAGGATTCAAAACCACAAATCCATGGTAAGAAGTTTGAATAAATAAGAATAAGAGATGAATAAACTACAGATGAGTAATTTACCAGAGTAAATGAGGTTTTTTACAATATCATAGATTTTAGAGATGTCCTGTAAGATACTATAATTGTTAAAAAACCTATGGGAAATTTTTAAGAAACGTTTGATTCTAAAATTTAAACATTAAAAGATAATTACTATTTATCTCTTAATGAACTACATAACATTATTATGTCTTATGAAATGATAAAATATCCAGTATTCAAAAATAATATGAAAGATGAAATGTATTTTGAAGCTATGAGAAAGATGAAAATTAAAAATGGTGAATTTGATGATCCTTGTGATTTCAAAGATAAGGAGGATTATGAATTGAATGAGAAAATCACGTCTCTTATCTCCAAGAACTATCAGAGAGGAAGAGGAAAGTATGGATGGAAACATCCCCTGAAATTTTTTGAGCATGTATAAATCGATAATTTTATATGAATTTTCCTAAAAATAAAGTTGGTGACTTTGATGATCATTCTAATGAAAAAAATTAGTGGAAAAAGTTTGAAAAAACTATCAAGAAAAAAATAAGTTCTTTGGTGGAAAGAAGAAGTTCACTGGAAATAGAAGAAGTATGTTGAGAAATAAAGATGAATCTAATTCAATTAAAAATTATTTAGAAGTTGAAAGTTTATAAAATTTTAGAATATTCATTGAAAAAGTTTAGAAAATATAATATTTCTTAAATATTGAAGTAGAAGGAGGTGAAGATATATACAAAGTATCAGTTCAGATCAGAACATGTTACTTGTCTTGAGAAAAATAGAACTCTCAATAAAGAAATCATAATAATAAAGAAGGATGGTGAAAAATTTGTTAAAGGGGGAAAAGATATTGTCAAGTAGGAAGAGTAATACACTCAAGAGACATTAATTTACAAACTGATAATTTCTGAATAGGGAAAGATGGTTGAAGACCTTTGAAATAAGTTGGAAGCTAAGTAAGATAAGGTTATAAAAATAAAATCAAAACTTCTTGAGGCTAAAATTAATTTAATAAAGATGAATGAAAACTTCAAAAAAGATTCGGAAATAAAATACGAGACTTATAAAGTTGTTGAGAAAGCTTAGATAAAGAATGAGGTGAAATCATCACCCACTAAATTTATTTGTTTGTCTGGTTTTACTAACCATGTAGGTGTTATGAAAAAATACTGGGAAAGATTATTTTGATAAAGTATGTGAAAAATATATCACATCAAAAAAATTTGAATATACCCCCATAAGAAATCTACCAAGCCCAGAGATAACTAATGTTTGAATATTTCATAAACCCTGACAATATTTTTATAAGGAAATATCATTCTTCTACATAAAATCAAGATTTGATGTGTTTTGTTGGCGTTGTAGAGTTTATGGGTAGAGAGCTTACAACTGTTGGTATAACATGTATCTTTGAAGAAAAGGATTTGAATATTGTGGAAGAAATGGTTAGAGCGAAATGAGTAACTATCCAAACCCATAGGAAGTAAAGAACGTAAAATCACAAGATGTTAGAAAACTTCCAATAGAATTTTTTTTTAATATTTGGAAGAATTTTTTAGAAGATGTGACAAACCTGGTAATTTTTTTAAAAATATATGACACTCCTTCCATAATAAGTTTATTATTATAGAAAAGAAAAGGAATCTTGAAACAACAAAAGTTGAGGAAATAGATTTTTTTTTGTTGAGACAACTTTGAAAACTATAAAAAAGAACATACCATTGATTATTGATACTGATTGTTCCTAACTTATTATAGGATATATACAAATCTTGAAAAATGTTCAAAAATATGATGGAGGAGTAGTTAATTTTAGAAATTATTGTTCCTTGAAAATTATAGGAATAGTGACTGATGAGATGGAACCTCAAAAACTAAAGTATAAGGAAGTTCTATTTTTTGATTGGATAAAAAAACTTACTTAGTATGAGTCAACATTGAAATGATGGAAAAGAAGCTGTTTTAAGAAAATATTATTGAATCATCAGAAGTATATAAGATAGAAAAGTTGTTACGAGGGGAGAAAGAACAAGTGGAAATCCTTTTTATATTAGAGAACTTGATAACTCATGTTATATATGTGCTGAAGATGATAATAAATTATGTCATAATAGACTTGGCCATCTTGAAAAAAAGAATGAACAAGATTTCTAGAGATGATAATGTTCACAATTTTATATAATTAAAAAAATTATAAAAATATGTTTTTATAACTTGTCAGAAAGGGAAAATGAAAAATAAAAGTCATAAGAAAGTTGAGATTCAGTCTACCAGACCTCTTTAACTTATTCATTCTGATATGTGTGGTCTGATGTGTCACGACCCCCTTCCATCAAAGATGCCCCTCCTGAGCTGGAAATGGTGAAAGGGAGATAATGACCCCTGAGTCCCGCCTCCAGTAGGCCCCGGGGTGGAGACTAGCACCAAGGGTATGAGTTTATTTTTTTTCCATCATGGGAGGCATTACCCTTTTTATAGTTAGGATCGGAAATAGGACAAGTCAACCACCAAAAAGGAAAAAGAACAAAGGTGATGAAAAGAAACCCAAACCAGTCCCATATGCATGTATAAATAAACTGAAACAGGTACAAGTACAAATAAGCTCAAAGTACAAGTGAGTACAGTACCAAAAGAAAAACAAGAAAACAGCAACTGCACAGCTCCCACTGACTGACTAGTGGGGTCCCGCACGGCCCGGGTAGTCCTCCTGAAAACCCGAAACAACGTAGGGTGAGCATACAAGTATACTCAGTAGAGAACCTAAAGCTCTCGTGCACAAGTGGGGAGACACCCTAAGGTCCCGTGAGAAAACAGAAGAACCAGAAACTAACAAGGAAAAACTATCCACCCAGCCTCACTGGTCACACTCACCAAGTAACACAAAGAAGTTTAGTATATATATAGAACAAAAGTATTGGGTACCCCGCACCATTTCCCACTTAATTAGATGCTGCTCTTCCTAAAGGCAAACGTCCTGACGCTACCACACTCTTCCCGCCCGCACAAACCTGGGCCAAACCACGCATCCCGCCCGAACACACCTAGGCCACAACCACTAACCCGCCCGCAGACACCTGGGCCTCATCCCGAAGGTTCTTGGGAACGATAAGCCTGCCTGAAGAGTCTTGGGATAAAGGTAGCCTCAAGCCATCATAGCCTCCGAGACCTACCCGAAGAGTCTTGGGTGTAAGGTCACCTCAAGCCATCATAGCCTATGGAAGAAGGAGCAGGAAGGAGCTAATAACTAAGGGGGAACACCCTCTCCCATAAAATGGGAGTGTTCGGCACTAGGTGCTTGACATGGGTGTGGTGCGACAAAACACAAAGATACAATTATATATATACATATACCAAACACACAGCCCAACCTATGGCTTCTTAAAAAGAGAAACTGAGCATGTGCCTCGGCACTACTACCACAAAGCATGCATCAACAACCAAACAATCATCCCCCAACCCCATTTAGGTTTTCATGTTTCATGCAATGGTTTAACAAATTATTACTACTGGGCAACTATCATCCAGACAAAACCTTTCACAAACATATCCCTGCCATCCACAACCAAGGTTAGGTAAAACTCAAGCAACCACATGCCATTTCATTTACAAAAGATTATCACAACCATACAACATTCCATCATTCATTTATTTCAAAGTTCCACACATAAAACCCTTTCCACACACAAAACATTTCCGTATTTGAAAACACCTTTTACTTCAAAACACATTTCATAATCAAAACACTTTTCATAAATAAAGGCATTTTCCACAAAACAACCAAACCACCAACATGTTCATTATTCCAACTTTGTTCAACCGGGGTGATCACACAAGGTTTTCATTCTCATTTAATCAGCCAGTCTTTACGTGCTTATCCATTTTCCATGTTTTAACAAAACCAACCACAAACAATTCAGATATCAATTGCGCACGCAAAGGCCACCAACGACCTTGATTTTCAGTAGGCAAAGGCCTTTCAATCCAAAATCACAATCAGAAGATAAAGAAACTGGAAGGCAATAGAAACAGAAAAAAACCCCAAACCCTTCTTTATCCAGTTATTATATTTATTTAAAGTTCAACTGCATCCCATGGAACAAAAGAAAAATATCCCACCCCACATGTTGCACCAAAAAGAGAGACGAAGGTAAACCCCTACCTCAAAAGGTCCCGATCACGTCGCTTCCGACGACGTCCTTCGGTGTCCTCCGCCTTCGCCAAACCCGACAAACGCCTCCTAGGATGGAAGCTGGAGAAGGAAGGAAGGAAGGAAAGGTGACAAGTCTTGGCTTAGAAGCTTCGTCTTGTCGCTACGATCCTGTGGCCGCTGACGGATCGTAATTCGGAGCTCGGACAAAGAAGTTAGAGGAGGAATACTTCTCGATCGTCCAAGAGCGTCGTCGTGCGACAAAGAAGCGATCGATATGGAAGATAAAACATGACCTCGTTCTTATATAGGCAACTAATAGGTAAATCTGTATTCAGTGTGCATTAATTAATACACGATGTGACCGTACATACGTTACAAGTTTTGATTGGTCAACACACAACACGTCATGCGGTTTCCACGCGTTTTAATAATAATGATAATTCTATCAATATGTGGTGTTTCGTTGACCCGAGGCATGAGTCATAAAAGTAGCTCATTAATGGTCTTAAAATTACCTTCATAATTTTAGGGTTACGCTGTCGCTGACGGATCTTCAATCCGATACCATATGAGGGAGATACGTTGGATACAATATCCCGTAATAATAACAATATTAAATCTATTAATTCATGAGCGTTTCGAGTACCCAATCCGAAAACCCGAAAAAGACATCCCATATTGGACTCATAATTTCCGTCTCGTAGTCAGGGTCACACTGCCACTGACGGTTCGTGAAACCGAGGTCGCACGAAGAAGTTATTGTGAAAAAAGTGTTTTATTATAAAAAAAAAGATAACAATATTTTATTAATTAATTAATTATTTATTTCTCTAACTCCAATCAATCACCATTTGTCATTTTTCACACTGGAAATTCATCACCAAATATCTCCTTTACTATTTATTTCACACTAAATTTTATTCCCATTAATATCTTATAACTCCTCCCTCTCTCCAATCTTTATTAATTCTTTCTCCCAAGATTCTCTCCCACAAAAAGTGGCGCCTCTCTCTTATATTTATTTTTCAATAAATTTTATTTTCTCTCTCCAATCTTTATTTTGTTGGTGCGCCTCCCCTTTTATTTCATATTATTATATTTTTCATCTTCTCTCTCCTTGTGGCACGCCCCAAATTTATTTTAAACCTTTATTTATTTATTTTTTACACAATTATCATAACATCTTTAATTTATTCTCATATCTCAAATCTCATTTCATTTAATTCAAAACATAATTCTCATTAAATCATTATTACCAGATCTATCAAAAAAAACCAACATTATTATTATAATTATTTAGTATAACACTTATAACAAAACCCCAAAAAAAATTTATTAACACGTCACCATTTATTATTAATAATAATTATTATTTTTGATGTTCGCCGCATTGACCACATAAAAAGAAAACGTTTTCACAAAGTAATCGACCGGAGAGGTCCAGGCCATTACATTAGATACCTCTCAAAACATTCTCGTCCTCGAGAATTAAAAACTGACCCAGAAGAAGGAAAGGATCTGAAGAACCACTCCACAAGATACCTCTCAGGGCTCTCGTCATGACAAGGAACCAACCAACATATCTATGAGTTAGGAATTCCCTCTCCTATGTCAAGATACTATCCGATTTAGGCGGCACTGACTCGCCTGCACGGGTTTAATCGCATCCTCATTAATGCGTCTTGATTAAGGATCAGGTTTTTCCTTTCCCATATATCCGGACAAGCCACACACTTCCCAAGAACAAGGAACAAAGATCTCACATCCAACAAGCCAACATTTTATATATCAAAGGTACAGGGTAACACCAACAAACAAAGGAAGGTACAAGTCAAAAAAACCCCAGGTACTGAGCGCGCATCTGGGTCTCCTGCTCCCAAGTGCTCTCCTCAAGGCCGCCATGCCTCCACAACACACGAACCAAGCTGATGGTTCGTCCACGGAGCACTTTCTCCTTGCGATCCTTGATCCTGACTGGCCGTTCCTCGAAGGTCGCGTCTTCTCCCACATCTAGCTCTCCCCAGTTGATGACATGAGAGTCATAATGTAAGTACTGACGAAGCTGGGAGACATGGAAGACGTCATGGACCCTCTCCAACTGAGGTGGTAGGGCCAGCTGATATGCCACCTCGCCAACTCGCCTCAGCACCTCGAAAGGTCCGATGAACCTAGGGGAGAGCTTACTCCCCTTTCCGAACCTCCGCTGCCCCCGTCGAGGAGAAACCTTCAAGAACACATGATCTCCCACCTCGAACTCCAAGGGCCTCCTCCGACGATCAGCATAAGACTTCTGCCGATCCTGAGCTGCTTTCATCCTCTCCCGCACTAGCTGGACCTTCTCCGTGGTGCTCTGCACTACTTCTGGTCCAAGAGTACCAGTCTCACCAACCTCTGCCCAGCAAAAGGGTGAACGACATGGTCTTCCATACAAAGCCTCAAAAGGAGCCATGCCGATAGTAGAGTGGAAGCTGTTGTTGTAGGAAAACTCTACTAAAGGCAAGTGTCGTACCCATGATCCTCCGAAATCCAGAACACATGCTCGCAGCATGTCCTCTAATGTCTGGATAGTCCACTCTGTCTGTCCATCAGTCTGAGGGTGAAAAGCAGTGCTAAGGCGTAGCTGGGTTCCAAAAGCATGCTGTAACCCCTTCCAGACTCGTGAGGTGAACCGAGTGTCCCGATCTGAGACGATAGTCTTTGGAACTCCATGCAAACGCACCACCTCATCCACGTACCTCTGTGCTAAGGTACTCACAGGTCCTAACTCCTTGATGGCCAAGAAGTGAGAAGATTTTGTCAGTCGATCCACCACTACCCAGATAGCATCATGCCCTCCCTGAGCTCTGGGTAGTCCTGTGACGAAGTCCATCGAGACATCGTCCCACTTCCACTCGGGAACATCTAAAGGATGCAACAAACCACCCGAAACGCGGTGTTCAGCCTTCACCTGCTGACACACCAGGCATTTAGCCACAAACTCTACCACTACCCGTTTCACCCCGGGCCACCAAAAATGTCCCCTCAGGCCTTGGTACATTTTAGAAACACCTGGATGTACTGCCAAGGCTGAGCTATGGAACTCACGAAGGACTTCATCATGCATCACCTCTGGAACAAACAACCTTCCATGAAAGAGAATCCGATGTCGGCTGTCCTCTGACCATCCTTCCGGAGCGTTCCCCTGATCGACACGATCCCGCAACACTTCCACCTCAGGGTCTCCCCACTGAGACTCTTCCACTTGCTGCAACAAAGAGGACTGTACCGTCATCTGAAACAAGCAGCCTCTAGCACCTTCCACCCTCACATCCAAGTGCAAGGCAGCCAACTCCCCCATCACCTTCCAAGCATCAGCAGATTCCCGAACCACTTCCTAATGCGGCTTCCTGCTCAGGGCATCAGCCACAACGTTTCCCTTACCTTCAGTGTACGAGATCTCAAAGTCGTAGTCTTGGAGAAACTCGACCCATCTCCGCTGTCGCAAGTTCAAGTCACGCTGGGAGAAGATATAGCGCAAGATCTTGTGATCGGTGAAGACCACAAAGCGCTCCCCAAAGAGGTAATGTCGCCACAGCTTCAATGCGAACACTACTGCTACAAGCTCTAAGTCATGGGTGGCATAGTTCCGCTCGTGAGGACGCAACTGCCTAGACCCATAGCAGATCACACCCTTCTTCTACATCAGCACACATCCCAAGCCAAGGATAGAGGCATCACAAAACCCCTCATACAAGGATCCTTCCTCTGGCAACCTAAGGATGGGAGCACTAACCAACTTCTCCTTCAGGTAGTCGAAAGCTTCCTGGAACTGCTCATTCCACAGGAAGACCTAATTCTTCCTAGTGAAAGCTGTCAACGGAGCAGCAACTCGAGAGAAGTCCGAGACGAACCTCCGATAGTATCCAGCCAACCCCATGAAACTACGAACTTCTGCCACGCTCTTGGGTGCTGTATAAGAAACAACTGCTTCTACCTTCGACGGGTCCACTGACACTCCATGCTGAGACACCACGTGCCCAAGGAAGTGTACTTCTTGTGTCAAGAACTTACATTTTGACAACTTTCCATAAAGCTGATGGTGCGGAAGGACTTCCAAGACAACCCTGAGATGCTCAACGTGCTCCTCCTTTGATCTTGAGTAGATCAAGATGTCATCGATGAACACAACAACGAACTGGTCCAGGAACTCTCGGAAGACAAAGTTCATAAGACCCATGAACACAGCTGGTGCATTCGTAACCCCAAACGGAATCACTACAAACTCTAAGGGCCCATACCTGCACCTGAAAGCTGTCTTTGGGATGTCACTGTCTTTTACCCTCAGCTGATGATATCCCGACCGCAGATCAATCTTAGAAAACCAACATGCTCCCCTCAGCTGGTCGAAGAGATCATCTATTCTCGGAAGGGGGTAACGGTTCTTGACCATTACCTGATTAAGCCTCCGGTAGTCTATGAATAGATTGAGACCACCATCCGCCTTTTTCACGAACAGAACCGGAGCACCCCATGGCGACACACTGGGTCGAACGAAACCCTTCTCCATCAGATCGTCAATATGAATCCGCAACTCCCGCAACTCTGAAGGTGCCATCCGATATGGAGCCATTGAGATTGGACGGGCACCTGGCTGTAAGTCTATCCCAAAATCAACATCACGTCGAGGGGGTAGAGTCACAACCTCCTCGGGAAAGACATCGAGGAATTCCCCAACAACTTCTGGAACATTCATCATCTCCGTATCAGCTGGAACTGCTGATATCCCACCCAACAAAGAAAAGAGAGGCTTCACATGCCGGCTTCCCACCTGATATCTCCTCTCGCCAACAAAAGTCACACGCTGTCCATCCATATTGGAGAACACGACTCTTCTCCGGAAGCAGTCGATAACAGCACTAACAGAGAACAGCCAGTCGATGCCTAAGATGACGTCGTATGGCTGCATCTGTAGCAAAAGAAGATCTCCAATGGACCGATGTAGTCCCAACGTCATCTCGCATCCCCGACAAACACAAGACAAACGGGTCTGACCTCCAACAGGCGTACTCAGTACCAGGGGTATAGAAAGTCTCTCTATGTCTAGACCCAAAGAGTGGGCTAGACTGGGTGCAAAAAAAGAGTGCGAAGCTCCTGAATCGAACAAGGTAAAAACAAGAGTGATGAACAAACAGATCGTACCTCGTACCACCTCTGGTCCTGCTGGAGCTGCCAACTCTGCTGCGTGCAACTGTCCACGCCCAGCTCCTCTGCCTCTCTGATGTCGACCGCCTCCCCGACCACGCCCTGGTCGAGGTCCCTAAGGAGCACCCTGAGATCGGCCTCCTCCTACAGGGTCTACCCTCGGAGGGCCCTGCTGCTGCTGAAAGGGCCTTGACGACAACTGCTGCTGAGGCGGGTACTGATCCTGACCACCTCCACCGTGCTGAGCTCTGGTCGGGCACTAACTCCGGACGTGCCCGAAACCTCCACAAGAAAAACACTTCAGTCCAGGACTCGAGAAGGAAGGACGAGGGCCTGAAGTCCTGAACTGGAACCGCTGGGGCCTGCTCCCCACCGGCCTGAACCTGGAAGGTCCGGTCGCAGGAGGTCTGCTACTGACTGCCTTCCCCTTCGACGGACCCGCCTGGATCCCTTCTCGGGGTGCACCTCCCTGCAAGTGCATCCCCTCTACAACTTCCACCTTCTTCTGTACGGCTAAGTATGTCGGAAGGGTGAAGGGGGTCACAACATACTGGAGCGAAGGACGAAGCGCCTCTTCCAAACGTCTCGCCCGAGACTCTTCATCCGGGAAGAGTTCCGGAGCAAAGCGTAGGAGATTCTTGAACTTAATTCCCAACTCTCGAATAGTCATACTCCCCTGCTGAAGGGAGAGCAACTCCTGACGCTTTTCCGCCATGATAAAAGAAGAAAGGAATTCCTCTCGGAACTCCTTTTCGAAGTCAGCCCATGGAATCTCTGCCTCCTTCCTCTCCCCGAGGTAGAGCATCCACCATTGGCGCGCCGCGCCTCTCAGCTGATTGACCGCTAGGGGGACCCAGTACTCCTTCGGAGCACGGATCAAGGTAAAAGCGATCCCTAGCTCTTCAAGCCACCCCTCCGTCTCCAGGTCCGAAGTACTTCCCTCGTACTTCTTGAGAGTCTGACGCTGGAAAGAACGGAGGGTCTTCTGCCACTGGCTGTCTTCCTCCTCTCGATCGATCCTCAGTTGATCGATCGCCTGAACCTGCTGGGCCTCGGCCACCTGAGCCACCTGGGAACGCCGTCCAGGTGCCATAGCTGTACGGTAAACAAGGAAAACCTAAGCATGAATAGTAAGGAGATTTCTCAAGGGTTCATTTTATAATTTTACTTTATTCCCAGAACGCCCCAAATCAAGTAAAACACAAACATGATGATGCATGTACCTTTCCTAGGGTTTCTACCCTAAAATCAATGTAGCCTCACTTGGTTGTTCGGTAGGCTCAGAGTCCTTGCATCGGATCAAGGGGGGCCCTAAAATCCCATGTCCTAGCCGGTCTTCCCTGGCCTATGTCACACACCAAGATCAGCTAACACTGTTTCCCTACCATCCCATGCAATCCTCACTGTGCCTAACTCCAAACTCCATCCTATCTATCAACCATTCCTCTGATACCATTCTGTCACAACCCCCTTCCATCAAAGATGCCCCTCCTGAGCTGGCAATGGTGAAAGGGAGATAATGACCCCCGAGTCCCGCCTCCAGTAGGCCCCGGGGTGGAGACTAGCACCAAGGGTATGAGTTTATTTTTTTTTTCAATCATGGGAGGCATTACCCTTTTTATAGTTAGGATCGGAAATAGGACAAGTCAACCACCAAAAAGGAAAAAGAACAAAGGTGCTGAAAAGAAACCCAAACCAGTCCCATATGCATGTATAAATAAACTGAAACAGGTACAAGTACAAATAAGCTCAAAGTACAAGTGAGTACAGTACCAAAAGAAAAACAAGAAAACAGCAACTGCACAGCTCCCACTGCCTGACTAGTAGGGTCCCGCACGGCCCTGGTAGTCCTCCTGAAAACCTGAAACAACGTAGGGTGAGCATACAAGTATACTCAGTAGAGAACCTAAAGCTCTCGTGCACAAGTGGGGAGACACCCTAAGGTCCCGTGAGAAAACAGAAGAACCAGAAACTAACAAGGAAAAACTATCCACCCAGCCTCACTGGTCACACTCACCAAGTAACACAAACAAGTTTAGTATATATATAGAACAAAAGTATTGGGTACCCCGCACCATTTCCCACTTAATTAGATGCTGCTCTTCCTAACGGCAAACGTCCTGACGCTACCACACTCTTCCCGCCCGCACACACCTAGGCCAAACCACGCATCCTGCCTGCACACACCTGGGCCACAACCACTAACCCGCCCGCAGACACCTGGGCCTCATCCCGAAGGATCTTGGGAACGGTAAGCCTACCCCAAGAGTCTTGGGCTAAAGGTCGCCTCAAGCCATCACAGCCTCCGAGACCTACCCGAAGAGTCTTGGGTGTAAGGTCACCTCAAGCCATCATAGCTTATGGAAGAAGGAGCAGGAAGGAGCTAGTAACTAAGGGGGAACACCCTCTCCCATAAAATGGGAGTGTTCGGCACTAGGTGCTTGACATGGGTGTGGTGAGACAAAACACAAAGATACAATTATATATATACATATACCAAACACACAGCCCAACCTATGGCTTCTTAAAAAGAGAAACTGAGCATGTGCCTCGGCACTGCTACCACGAAGCATGCATCAACAACCAAACAATCATCCCCCAACCCCATTTAGGTTTTCATGTTTCATGCAATGGTTTAACAAATTATTACTACTGGGAAACTATCATCCAGACAAAACCTTTCACAAACATATCCCTGCCATCCACAACCAAGGTTAGGTAAAATGCAAGCAACCACATGCCATTTCATTTACAAAAGATTATCACAACCATACAACATTCCACCATTCATTTATTTCAAAGTTCCACACATAAAACCCTTTCCACACACAAAAAATTTCCGCATTTGAAAAAACCTTTTACTTCGAAACACATTTCATAATCAAAACACTTTTCATAAATAAAGGAATTTTCCACAAAACAACCAAACCACCAACATGTTCATTATTCCAACTTTGTTCAACCGGGGTGATCACACAAGGTTTTCATTCTCATTTAATCAGCCAATCTTTACGTGCTTATCCATTTTCCATGTTTTAACAAAACCAACCACAAACAATTCATATATCAATTGCGCACGCAAAGGCCACCAACAGCCTTGATTTTCAGTAGGCAAAGGCCTTTCAATCCATAATCACAATCAGAAGATAAAGAAACTGGAAGGAAATAGAAACAGCAGAAAACCCCAAACCCTTCTTTATCCGGTTATTATCTTTATTTAAAGTTCAACTGCATCCCATGGAACAAAAGAAAAATATCCCACCCCGCATGTTGCACCAAAAAGAGAGACGAAGGTAAACCCCTACCTCAAAAGGTCCCGATCACGTCGCTTCCGACGACGTCCTTCGGTGTCCTCCGCCTTCGCCAAACCCGAAAAACGCCTCCTAGGATGGAAGCTGGAGAAGGAAGGAAGGAAGGAAAGGTGACAAGTCCGGTCTTAGAAGCTTCGTCTCATCGCTACGATCCTGTGGCCGCTGACGGATCGTAATTCGGAGCTCGGACAAAGAAGTTAGAGGAGGAATACTTCTCGATCGTCCAAGAGCGTCATCGTGCGACAAAGAAGCGATCGATATGGAAGATAAAACATGACCTCGTTCTTATATAGGCAACGAATAGGTAAATCCGTATTCAGCGTGCATTAATGAATACACGATGTGACCGTACATACGTTACACGTTTTTATTAGTTAACACACAACACGTCACGCGGTTTCCACGCGTTTTAATAATAATGATAATTCTATCAATATGTGGTGTTTCGTTGACCTGAGGCATGAGTCATAAAAGTAGCTCATTAATGGTCTTAAAATGACCGTCATAATTTCAGGGTTACGCTGTCGCTGACGGATCGTCAATCCGATACCGTATGAGGGAGATACGTTGGATACAAGATCCCGTAATAATAACAATATTAAATCTATTAATTCATGAGCGTTTCGGGTACCCAATCCGAAAACCCGAAAAATACATCCAATATTGGTCTCATAATTTTTGTCTCGTAGTCAGGGTCGCACTGCCACTGACGGTTCGTGAAACCGAGGTCGCACGAAGAAGTTATTGTGGAAAAAGTGTTTTATTATAAAAAAAAAGATAACAATATTTTATTAATTAATTAATTATTTATTTCTCTAACTCCAATCAATCACCATTTGTCATTTTTCATGCTGGAAATTCATCACCAAATATCTCCTTTACGATTTATTTCACACTAAATTTTATTCCCATTAATATCTTATAACTCCTCCCTCTCTCCAATCTTTATTAATTCTTTCTCCCAAGATTCTCTCCCACAAAAAGTGGCGCCTCTCTCTTATATTTATTTTTCAATAAATTTTATTTTCTCTCTCCAATCTTTATTTTGTTGGTGCGCCTCCCCTTTTATTTCATATTATTATATTTTTCATCTTCTCTCTCCTTGTGGCACGCCCCAAATTTATTTTAAACCTTTATTTATTTATTTTTTACACAATTATCATAACATCTTTAATTTATTCTCATATCTCAAATCTCATTTCATTTAATTCAAAACATAATTCTCATTAAATCATTATTACCAGATCTATCAAAAAAAACAAACATTATTATTATAATTATTTAGTATAACACTTATAACAAAACCCCAAAAAAAATTTATTAACACGTCACCATTTATTATTATTAATAATTATTATTTTTGATGTTCGCCGCATTGACCACATCAAAAAAAAAAACGTTTTTACAAAGTAATCGACCGGAGAGGTCCGGACCATTACATTATGAGACATTAATCAATAAAAGGGGATTTTTACTTCATCACTTTTATTGATGATTTCACCTGGATAACCAACATCATATTATTGAACCACAAGTAAGAGGCTATAGAGATGTTTAGATTCATCCAAAAAGATATTGAGAGAGAAAAGAGGGTTTATATAAAGTAGTTTAGAGTAGATAATGGGATATAATACACATGAAATTCCTTCAAATAATATTTTACCAAACATGAAATCAAACAACAGTATAGTCCTCCGTACACCCCCAAAAAAATGGAGTAAAAAGAAAGAAAAATAGAAGTTTACTGCAAATGGGAAGAATCATGTTATCAGAATACAAACTTTCAAAGTTCTTCTAGAGAGAAGCTATTAGTATTGTTGTACATGTACAAAATAGATGCATTCTGAATCTAGAATCCAACGTTACTTCTAAAAAAATGTGGTATAACAAAAAAACTTCATTGAAATACTTAAAAGTTTTAATAATTCCATGTTTACTAAAAATTAAAAATATGGATCTTGGAAAATTTGATGAGAAAGAAGAAGAAGGAATTTTCATGGAATATTCACCCAACAGAAGAAGTTAAAAATGTTGGTTTTTTTTTGAAAAATTTGGCGGAATCCTATGATGTGAAAGTTATTAAAAATCCAATTTCCTTATCAAATAATGTTTTAAATGTTGAGGAAGACATACTAAATATTTCCAATGAGAATGGTAGTGAGTCAAAATAGGTGTATCAAGAATCAAATAAATCATGTGATGAGGAAAGTGAAGTTGGAAGAGAAACTTTAATGTTTAAAACCTTACAAAAACATGTTGAAATTGAAAATATTTTTGGGAATCAGAAAGCACCAGTTAATATGAGAAGAAGGTTGATATTTGAAAACCAAACATCACAAATTTATTAAATTGAACCAAAATCTATTTCGACAGTAGTTGAACTTAAAGAACAGGTTGATGGAATGAATTAAGTGTTAGATAAGATTAAGAAAAACAATACTTGGAAAATTTTTCCATGTACAAAAAATAAAAATGTTAATAGAACAAAATGGGTGTATAAAAACAAGTTGAATGAACATGGATAAGTTTTACAAAACAAAGAAAGACTTGTTTTCAAAGGCTATGGATAGGTGGAAGGTGTGGATTTTGAACAAACCTTTCCCCCCATTGCAATATTAGAAATAATTAAAATGTTTCTAGTAGTGCATGTACTTGAAAATTACAAATTTTATAAAATGGATGTAAATTAATATTTTCTAAATGGTGAAATTAAATAAGAATTCTACATTTACTTTTACAAAACATGCCTTTAACAGTGCTAGAATCATCCTTTATTAATTCTAGAAAAGTGCTGAATACCTTAGTGAGGTTAAAAGTCCATAGATTTTATCAGTGATAAAAAGCACTGATAAAGGGTAGCTTTATCATCCAAAAGAAAAAAACCAATAAAATACCCCATTTATCATAGGTATTTAAATTGTTGGTTAAATAATGATTTATTAGAACTTTTATTTTCACTAATAAAAGTATGATTTATCAATGCTTTATTTGCGCTGATAAAAGTATGATTTATCAGTGATTATATTTTCACTAATAAAAGAATGATTTATCAGCACATTTAAAATCACTAATAAAGGGTATATTTATAAGAACATTTAAAAGTGCTGATAAATCATAATTTTATCCGCGCATTTAGTAGAGTTGATAATGGTTAAAATTACAGTGTGATGTTGCAGCACACTGCATCACCAGAAATTGGTGTAGTGTGCTGCAACAACACACTACATCACTATAAATAGAAAAAAAAACACCAAAATAAGATAAAAATACTTTATTTAAATGAAATAAAATTCATAACACATATACAAGAAAAATAAAACACTATTATAGAGTATGCATGTTGTTTTTTCACTAAAATTAATGTCAATTTTGAAAAAAAATATACACTTGGTGTTATACCAGTCCCACCATTCATTGGATTGAGGTGTGGTTGATCCCTACATGTCCCAAATTATGTATGGATCATTTTACTAAAGTACCAAAACAAATAGAATACATTTTCTCAATTTTGAGCATGTTATTTGTTTGTTTCAATAAAATTAATATCAAATTTGAATAAAAAACGCACTTAAAGTCATATTGGACACACCATGCAGTGGATTGAGGCACAACTGATCATTACAAGTCCCAAAAGACTCATGGATCATTTTCCTAAAGTATCAACCAAATAAAAATGCGTTTCTTCAATTTCTGAGTACACCATGCTTGTTGTTTATGAAAATGTCAGTTTAAACTGGAAACACACATTTTGAACCATACAAGTGGCATCATGTGTGGGTTTTTCATGAGACTGGTTCATACACATCATAACGAAATTATTAATTTTTCCCCAAATTATCAAGATAATAAAAGTGAATTTTCTCAGTTTTTAGTGAGTGACACTTTGTTTGTATTAAATTGCCAATTTTAAACTAATAACAGACACTTGGAGTAATACCAGTCAAACTATGTGTCAGATTGAGGTGTGGATAATTAATAAAGGTAAAAAATGATGTATGTATTCTTTTTTTATAAAAGGTTGAGGGGAAATCCCTCTTTATGGAACTAAAAAGAAACAACCTCTTAAATATAATGGGATAAGAGGCAACCCACTAGATGACAAGGGCACAGATGCCCATAAAGCAGAGCCCGAAGGCTTACAAAATTATTTGAAGACAAAAAGGAAGCAGACAGAAAAAACAAGCATTATACCGTGTGTTAGATTTAGGTGCACCTAATCCATAAATTTGAAAAATGATGTATGGATCATTTTACTAAAGTACAAAAATAATCCAAATTAATTTTTTCAGTTTTGATTATGTCAATTGTTTTTTTCACAAAAGTTAATGTCAATTTTGAATAAAAAGACACACTTGGAGTCATATTGGTCACACCATGCATCGTATTGTGGTATTTCTAATCCATACACAACCCAAATAACTAATGGATTATTATTCTAAAGTACCAAAAAAAATCGGAATGCGTTTCCTTGGTTTTGAGTATGATGTGTGTGTTTTTTATTAAAATGTCATTCTAAACTGGAAACACGTACTTTGTGCCATAAAGGTGGCATCATGTGTGGGTTTGACATGAGATCAATTCATACATGTCATAAATGAATTATGAATCATTTTCCCAAATTATAAAGACAATCCATTTTAATTTTCTTGATTTTCAGTGAGTGACACTCTTTTGTATTAAAATTTCAATTTTAAATCAATAACAAACACTTGGGGTCATACCAGTTACACCGCGCATAATATTGAGGTGCGGAAGATACCTTCAAGTAAAAAATGACATATGGATTTTTTTCCTAAAGCACCAAAACAATATGAATGTGTTTTCTTTGTTTTGAGTATTTCAGTTATTTTTTTCCACTAAAATTAATGTTAATTTTAAATAAAAAGACATACTTGGAGTCATACTGATCACACTATGCGTCAGATTGAGGCGTGCATGATCTATACACATCAAAAATGAATCATGGATCATTTTTTTAAAATACCAAAACAATCTAAATGATTTTTCTTAGTTTTGAGTAACCCACACATGTTTTTACTAAAATTTCATTTTAAAATGGAAACACGTACTTTGAGCAATACAGGTGGCATCGTGTGTGGGATTGGCATGAGACTAATTCAAACTTGTCACAAATGAATTATGAATTGTTTTACCAAATTATCAAAACAATATGAGCATGTTTTCTTTGTTTTCAGTGAGTGACACTTTTTTGTATTAAAATATAAATTTTAAATTGATAATGGACACTCGAAGTCATACCGGTCACAATGTGTGTTAGATTGAGGTGCGGCAGATCCCTACATGTCAAAAATGAAGTATGGACCATTTTACTAAATTACCAAAATAATCCAAATGTTTTTTCTCCATTTTGAGTATGTCAATTTTTTCACTAAAATTAATGTCAATTTTTAATGAAAAGATTCACTTAGAGTCATACTGGTCACACCGTGCATCAGATTGAGATTCGGCTGTTCCTACACATCCCAAATGGCATATGAAGCATTTTTATAATGAAAAAGAACAATATGTATGCATTTTATTCTCAGTTGTTTTTTCCCACTAAAATTAATGTTTATTTTGAATAAAAAGACACACTTGGAGTCATGACGGTCACAACCTAAATAAGATTGAGGTGCCACTGATCCTTACACATCCAAAATGTCTCATGTATCACTGTACTAAAGTATTGAACCAATCAGAATGCATTTTATCAGTTTTGAGTATGCCACATGTGTTTTTTACTCAAATGTCATTTTAAACTAATAACACGCACTTTGAGCTATATAGGAGGAATCATGTTGTGGTTTTATGTGGGAATTATTTATATACACCATAAATTAATTATGAATCATTTTCCCAAATTATCAAGACAATCAGAGAATGTTTTCTCAATTTTTAGTGAGTGAAACTTTATTGTATTAAAATTTCAAATTTAAACTGATAAGAGACACTTGGAGTCATAACAGTCACACTATGAATCAGATTGAGTTTTGGATAATCCATATATGTTAAAAATTATTTATAGATTGTTTTCTTAAAGTACCAAAACAATATTAATTCATTTTCTCCATTTTTGTGAATGTTAGTTATTTTTTCACTAAAATTAATGTCAATTTTGAATAAAAAGACACATTTGGAGTCATACTGGTCATACCATGCATATTATTGAGAAATAACTAATTTCCACATGTCCCAAATGACTCATGTATATTTTTACTAAAGTACCAAAACAATTCAAATGTGTTTTATTAGTTTTGAGTATGCCACATGTGTTTTTTACTAACAAGCCATGTTAAACTAGAAACATGCACTTTGATCCATTTAGGTGGAATTATGTGTAAGTTTTACATTAGACTGATTCATAAACATAAAAAACTAATTATAAATATTTTCCAAAAATTATCAAGACAATTTGAGCACATTTTATCTGTTTTTAGTGAGTAAAAATTTTTTGTATTAAAAGACCAATTTTAAAATGATAACAGACACTTGGAGTCATACCAATCACACTGTGAATTGGATTAAGGAGAATCTAATACCTAAATGTTAAAAATGATATATGGATCATTTTACTAAATTTCTAAAACGATCCAAATGTGCTTTCTTGGTTTTCAGTGTGTCACATGTTTTTATCACTAAAATTAATGTCAATTTTGATTAAAAAGACGCACTTAGAGTTCTACTGGTCACACTGTGCATTATATTGAGGTGATGTTTATCCCTAAACATACCAAATAAAATATGCATCATTTTACTAAAGTAACAAAACAATATGAATTCATTTTTTAGGTTTTGAGTATATCAGTTATTTTTTCACTAAAATTAATGTCAATTTTGAATAAAAAGACACACTTAAAGTCACACCGATCACACCATGCATTGTATTGAGGTGAATATAATCCCTACACTTACCAAATGACTCATTTATTATTTTACTAAAGTAAAAAAAAACAATCCGAATTCGTTTTCTTGGTTTTGAGAACACCACATGTGTTTTTTTTACTAAAATTTCATTTTAAACTTGAAGCACGCACTTTGAGCGATACATGTGGAATCATATACGGGTTTGACATGAGATTGATTAATACTTGTCAAAAATTAATTATGAATCATTTTACTAAATTATCAAGACAATGTGAGCACATTCACCCAGTTTTTAGTGAGTAAAACTTTTTTATATTAAAATATCAATTTAAAATCATAATAGACACTTGGAGTCATACCGATCACACCGTGTGTTATATTGAGGCACGATTGATTTCTACACATCCCAAATGATGTATGTATCATTTTACTGAAGTAAAAAAACAATCTGAATGTGTTTTATTGGGTTTTAGTTTGTCTGTTATTTTTTCACTAAAATTAATGTCAATTATGAATAAAAAGAAGCATTTGGAGTCATACCGATCACACCATCAATTGGATTGAAGTGTGGATGATCCCTACACGTCCCATATTATGTATGGATCATTTTACTAAAGTAACAAAAGAATCCAATTTTTTTTTTCTATTTTGAGTATGTTAGTTGTTTTTTCACTAAAATTAATGTCAATTTTGAATAAAAAGACACATTTGTTGTCATACCGGTCACACCATGAGTCGTATTGAGGCACGAATGCTCCCCACATGTCCCAAATGACTCAAGTATTTTTTTAATAAAGTATTAAAACAATATTAATTTATTTTCTTGGTTTTGAGTGTGTCAGTTGTTTTTTCACTAAAATTAATGCCAAATTTGAATAAAATGATGCACTTAGAGTCATACTAGTCACACCATGTGTCAGATTGAGGTTAAAATTATCCATATATGTCCCAAATGACTCATGGATCATTTTAATAAAGTATCAAAACAATCAGAATGTGTTTACTCAATTTTGAGTACACCACATGTATCTTTTACTAAAATGTAATTTTAAACTAAAAACATGCACAATGGATATTATCTTAAGTGAAAAGTGTTGTGTAAAGTTTTAAACATTTTTTATAAAACAAAATCATGGTATTATATTTATTCTACTTCATTTCCCATAATTTTATTATTTGAAATCCAACGCTGCTTATCCTCCTCAACCCCGGTCTCCACCTCAGTCTTCACCTATAACTACTCCTCCACATCGGTCTCCAACTCTGACTCTGCCTATGACTTCACCTATTCTTACAAATCTTCCTTCTCCTTCAGCTCCATGTCCACCTCTTCCTCTGTGATTTCCCAATAATTTTATTATTTGTAGGTCAGTTCTTCTAGACAAATTATTTTACTCCATTATTCTTTTCCTTGATAAAGAGATAAAAAATAATATATAAACATTATGGAACTAATGATTCACACCCAAAATATATTTTAAAGGTTATAACTCATATTATACCACAAAATTAGTAGGTAATAACCTAATTTTTTTAGCACACATTCTAACAAAAAGCACACTGCCCACTCATCACTAAGAAAATTGAATTTTTTTGAGTAACTATATTGTCAAAAATCTTGATTGTACTGAGAAAATATATACAAACAAATTATTATGAAATATATTTAAAGAAATTTTAATTACCTTTTGAAATTAAATATTGGGGGATGTTGGTATTTTTAAACTTTATGATTTCTCTCATAAATTTGCAAAAATAATATCCACAATCAATTTCATTATCTTTTTTAGGACACTGCAAAAACATTGACCAAAATAAGTAAACTATTTTAAAGTGTTTTGATAGTTAAATATTTCTATATATACTTTAATTTTTTTCGTTTTTTTGTTAATACATAGGCTTTATATTTTCAGACACTGAATTCATGCCACGATCTAGCCTATATTAACCAACCACCATATCATAACAAAATTCTCATTAAAACACATACTAAAAATATAATTTGGATTTTATAAATAAAATGTATATTATAGTGTATTAAATATTCACAATACACATCATGTGTGGTTGGTTTATTTCATATCCATGCATTGAATCCAAAAAATAAATATTCAGGGTGTCTATATTAATAGCTATCAGCATCCAATGCCTCCTAAAAAAATAATTAAGTAATGAAAAAATTAAAAATATATTTAATATGATTAGATCATAGAGTTTTACCCTTGAAATGTAAGAATAAAAAAGAGTCCATTGTCTGATTATTTTTTATTAAATTCTTTGAGTAACTTTCCTTTTTTCTAGTTAATTTCTTCCTCCTTCAGAAAAAATTCTTGTAGAGAAATGATATTGGGATTAATGAATCCAAATTGTGATTCTCACAATCTTCCATTTATATAGTTGTAATATAAATTCCTCTAAAATATATGAATAGTTATTAACTTTAATAAACATATTTATCTCACTATTTGGATTAACATATTATGAAAATGTACCTTATGTATGTATTCACAACTAAGATGCCCAACCATTCATGCTTGAGAATCTTAGTTAGACTCTTGAGACCAATTATGCATGTGAAGAAATATCCATATATGTTTTCTTAATATTCAATGTAAGACATAGTTTTATATTTAAATTTTATCTCTACATGAAGTTGTAAAGATAATAAATGTTTCTCTGGAACTAGCTGGGAGAAGGTACTCTCAGAAGGTAGTTTTATTTTCTTGGTCGATTCACTATATTTTCTTAATTCGACCTTTTTTTATCCATTGATTTATCCATATGTAATATCATACCTCACTTAAAACCTTTTATCATCAACTATTACATATTTTCCATATGATTTTTTTAAATATGCACCTCATGTGTCTTTATAAGGTTAGACAACCATGCTATGAAATCACTAATAGTAGCTTCGACTGTTGTAATATCCAGATCATCAAGTGGAACATGCAACTTAGTAGTCAGCTCATAATCTACCTCAATCCCCACTCCCATGTGATTTTTTTGAGGGTTTGATTGTGTACCTAGTCTCCCTGAACATTATAAACTATACCCATTGCAACATGGCGGTACATGGGTGTTTACAGATAAAATTCTCATACAACTGTACCCTGTAGAATTTTACTAAAATAAAGTTATCAAAAGTTGTTTGATTAAAATTAGGAGAAATAGTAATGAAAAAATTGATTACTTGGGTAAGGTATGTGGTTGGGTGGAATGACTAGCCTCAAATATAGTGAGATCATTTGGTTTATGTGTGGATATTTTCTCCACCACCGGTTTTCTTTGATCCTTTATTATACATTGGTCTACCAAACCAGACCGCAAAATAATATATTGTAGTGAGTCTATTTGTGTATTCAATCATCTCATCATATTATATGTATCTTCATGTGGTTTTATATTCTTGAAATATGTTCATGGAGAGACTCAAAAACCTAATCCTCTAACACGTTCATATTGTTCATGCCACTTCAAAGCTACTAAAAGTCCATTTTCTTTTATTATGATCGTTGCCGATTCTTGTGTCTAAACCATTTAAAAAATATGAATATATTTATTTTTTTTGTAATATTGTTATAAATAATAATGAATTAAAATTATTTCATTCTTACACATGATTCCCATACTAATTTTGTGTTTTCATTAACTAATATACCCTCCTTATTTACAAAAGCGTCCATCCATAGCACATGATGTGGGATAGAAGTGGATTTGAATTTTGATTCATCAATATGCATATAAAAAAGGAACATATGTTTTTTCATATCACATAATTAAAATTTGGTTGTTGATGTAAAATAAATACCAATTTATTATCTAATAAAGCATAACCCATCCTTCCTTGGTGATATGGATACATTGGTTTTGATGAACATTATTTATTTTCAGCACTCTTTTACTATTTCATAAATTAATAATTTTGAACCAAGTTGGATAAAATAAATAATGAAAAATAAAATATTATCAACCGCAATGCACCTAAAATGATATCTCATTGCGTTGATTGGAGGAAGAAGTCCATGTTTCTTGATTTATAATGTGTGCATAACTAAGTGGTGGGTGGGGCTTTATTTTCTCCTCAACATCCCTAAGATGTAACTTCTTTAGAAGAGACTATAAGACTCTATGGGATTTTACAATGGCCATTAAGAAAATTTTCTTATGAAATTATTCTCAAATAAATGAATTCTACAAAGAATAATGAAAACTAAATCAATATTTCATTATACAATTCTTCATTATATTTGAGATAGTATATTGTAACATTACCATTACATCTTTCCAAAGGATTTACTTCGTTACAGGTTGGATGTGGCGCCATGAGTCAATATCAATGGGCACATTAATCATCCATGTGACCACAAGATAACTAATTAATGTTGAATTTTTGGGTTTAATAGGTTGGACATGTTGATTCCAACCAACCTCCAATTTTATACCCTGACTTCTTTCCATGATATATTTTTTCAAAACTATGATGCTGCATCATTTTTGTTTTTTACATAAACATATTCTTGATCCTCAAATAATTCCATAGTTTCATGATCAATAATATTTTCTTCCTCAGGATTGGTAACATCATATTTTTTAGAAGACATTGTCTGCACAAGTAGTCAAACATTTAATTTGTATTGAATAACAACAAAATAATACACTCCATGAATAAAAGTCCACAATTTCATGCATCTGTTATGAAAATTGTTACTATCTTGAATAGAGATATAATACTTCAATAATACAGTACAAATAACCTTCAATTCGTTTATTTAATATGTATTTAGTTGCTTGATTGTATTCCATCTCTTGATGATGTATTTGAGGCTACTCATTGCCTCTTCTAAACTAGCCTTCCTCCCATCACTATTTGGGTGGTATGTCATAAATGAACTTTAAAACCACAAGGATTGGAGGAAGGATACTTTGAAAGAGGGAGTCCAATCCATCATCAATATAGGAAAGAAAATCAAGCGTCTAAAGATTAAAGTGTCCTAGGAACCTATACTAATGGAATCACTCGATAAGTATCCTCAATTGAAGAGGATTTAGAATAAATCCACTATAGTGGTCTTGAAAAAATTAATCTCACCCAACCTACATTGGACATCACATCTGTCAACTCAAGGATTCCTAACCTTCCTATTTTGGATATTTTTTTAATCCACCATAAGATCCCTCCAATAACATGCATCCCTTTAAAGGGTGAATTTTTTAAATTATGATCAGTATTGATTTAGTATTTTTTACTCTTATAAATGAAATGAATATATTCAATATAATCCAAAATTTATTTTTATGTCATATTACCATAAAATCTTAGAGGAACCATAGATACTTCTCTTAATTAAAAATTATAACAAATATCATGAAGTAGATATATAATTAACTCTAGGAAATGAGGATCAAAATAAGTTATAACATACAAAGTATGTTCATTGGATCCTTCTTATAGAGATATATGGTTCATAGTGGTGAATTATTCTATATTAATTTAGAGATTCACATAATTTTACCCTTCTAAAAAACAATAATCTTCCAGAAATAGGCACAAAATAATCTATATTAAATGTGAACCCCTACCCCTTTCTCTCATTCATTTCCTTTTTAATAAGTATTTTCATAATTTATATATAATTTAAAATATTTTAGAAGAATTATTTTAAATATAAGTATGAAACAACTAACTAATAGTATCATTAAAAGGGTTTACTAAATAAACTCAATCAATTAATAAGTTATATAAACCTAATAATCACTAATAAGTAAATAAAAATGAATTATTTATTTACTATTCAAATTTCTATTAATATAAATTTATAATTGATTCTAGAAAAGAATGACACATAAGAACATGACATTTCATATATTCTTACCGATTCCTACCTATCAACTCCCAAATAAGAGGCATGAGACTAGAGAATATAGGTCAAGAAAAAATCAAAAAATACACCCAACCTTGATAAGGATAAACCACCAGTCCACAAGAACCAATCAAAAAATACCACAAATTATGTGTCCTAGTCAAAAATTTCATGAAGACCATATAAACAACCACACATTTAAAGAAGGTTATATCCAAACAATGAGGCTCATCAAGGAAAACAAAGACTATAAAAAACAATAAAAGAACCAAACACTAGATTCCAAAGTCTCAAACTACTCTACATCCACAAAATAAATATCCTAAGATGGGGTTTGAGATAAAAAAGGTTCCATGTTCCCCACTCGATTTAGTGTATGGGTAGAGATTGAAACAAAATGAGTCTCCACATAATGAAGAGAGAAATCACTAAGAGGGTTATCCTAGGAGATAAACCCTCTACTATTTTATTTGAACATTTTAGAGGAATAATTTAAATGACACAATACATGAACTCAACTAGTTAATGTCCAACATATCAAACTAAACATTCCCTCCAAGACCACAGGAAAAATCCAAAAGCATAAACACCAAAAAAAAATGAAACATCAACAGATTATACAACTTATTTTTATTGAAAATCACTATCTTTATATAAAGAGTTTTAAAACACTACAATCAATTAAAAATATAACAAACCATTTTTAGAGTTTATTAATAGTAAAATACATTTTTAAATAAATCTGGTTCATTTTAAATCATTTCCATAAAAATATAATTTTTTTACAAATCATTTTTTTCAAAACCCATAAGGTAATCAACCAATTTTTTAAATACCTTTTATGATATAATAAATCCATTTTAAAATAAATAATTAAAAATATTTAAGAACATAACCTATTTTAGAAAATAAGAAAAACCCATTTTAACCCCAAAAAACATTTAAAATTTTCAAAACACTACACAACACCACATAAAATTCATTTCAATAATGTCAAACAACACCAACCCCTCTTTAATTAACCCCCCACAAGTGATAATTAACTTTAAGAGTAATTTAATAATTAACAATGGTTGAAATAAGTCTAAAATGAAATGAAAAACTTCTTTTGGGTTCAGTGGAGTCCTTAAAACTATCCACATGGGTTCCACATGGTTGGATAGAAGATGAGGACCAACCCTGTAGCTCCATATCTTAATCCACCATCACCCCAAGCTAAAACAAATACAAAAATCACTTGAAACTAATTGGGAATTTAAATATAAATGTTAAAATAAAACTCATAAAATTGATCCAAATATCTGTCAAATTCCTAACCACAATCCCAAATTTCCCTGGAAAATATTTTCTCTAAACGAAAGAGAGTTCTTGACACTCTCCCCCTCATATACTAACAAGTTCTAAAAACATAACTCCACACTAACCCTACTATTAAAATAAAAAATCACACTTTGAAACATAGGAACTATGAAGTACTGATGCTCAAAAACCATTTTTCATGAACTAGCCAAAGTCATGTGTCAATGCTAAGGGATATAGATAACATGTTTGAGAAATGGGTTAACCTCTTCAATGTTTAACTAAACTCAATCTGATAGTGTTATAAAGACAACATTACCTTTGTATAAGTGTGAGGTGAAAAATATATTTTATTTATCCATATATTCCCATACACATATGTTGACTAACCTCACCATATGAAAATACCCATATCTTTCTTCGAAACCATTGTCCATGGAGGAAAATGATAAAATAAAACCACTCATTGTATTTAAGTAGTGAGGAGAAGATATGTAAGGTTCTTAATGGTTAAGAAAATTTCAAAAATGCGAAAAGTGGAACCCAAAACATCAAACAATGATAGAGGAGAAGTAGAAAATGATATACATTGGATTCCAACCTTGATTAATTAGAGGGAACATAGAGGAGTCGCACCGAAAGTAGAGGAGTTCCACAAGAGATTGAGAACCGCGAGTGACTAAGTTGTGGTTAGGGTTATTTTAAATAGATCGTGAACACTTTTAATAGTCCGTTTAGGAAAGTGCTGATAAAGATCTATTTTATTAGAGCTAAATTTATAATTTCTATTAAAAGGAATATTTATCATCACTTTTTTAGCACTAGTAAATCAAGAGCTTTATTTGCACTAAAAAAGTGCCGATAAAAGACATATTTATTAGTGATAATGTTTTAGTGGTGATAAAGGTTTTATAATTATAATTATTTAAATAAATTTATTATAAATTTTTAATTATTTAATTAAATTTATTATAATTTAATAATTATTTAACTATATATAATTATTTATTTATAATTATATAAATACTTATTTAAAAAATAATAATTATTTATTTATAATAATTATAAATATAGTAAATTTAAATTTATAGATATATTTATTTATAAATATTTTTTTACAATTATATTTTTAACATTATTAATGGATATATAGTATTAAATACATGCATTTTAAAAATGAGTGAAATTGAATAATTCAAAATGAGTAAACTTTAAAAATAATGAAAAAGTGGATAAGTTTTATTAATTAAATATAAGTTATTAAAAAAATATGGATATATATATATATATTGAAGTGGATTAATACATAATAAAAATACTAAAACATAGTAAATAAATAAATATAAATAAATAATATAAAATGATCAAATTAAAAAAAAAAATTAAAAAATAAAAATAAAAATTAATAACCTAATTGTAGTATTAAAAAATAAATAAATAAAATTAACCTATTAAAAAAATAATATATATTAAATGTATCATGTTATAATGAAATTCTAAAATATACTAAAATTTGAATAAATTACATAAATATTAGGTGTATGTGTTTCTATATATTGTGTAAATATTTTTCTATGTGAATTTGTGTATAAAAATGCATTGATATATATATATACATGTGAAATAAATGCAACACATGACATATGATATAGGTTAAATTGAAAAATTAAACAACATTAAAAATGAATATGACATTAATTTTTTTAATTAACATTTTATATATATTATACTTATTCTTTTTCTGTATCAATATTTAATATATAATATTTATTAATATTTATAATCTATATACATGTATATTAAATTTATTCATTTTTTTTAAAATTTTTTAATTAATAAAATGTTTCATATTTTTCTTAATTTACTCATTTTATTTTTGTTTGTTTAGATTTTCATTTTATTTTGGACCCTTTTTAGTGCTAAAAAATACAGATAAGGGGAATGTTTTATCAGTGTTAAAAAATTATTGATAAAGGGCACCTTTTATCAGTGCTAAAAATAAAGCACTGATAAAGTTTCCCTTTATCAGTGCTAAAATAAAGTAATGAGAAATGTTACCTTTTATTAGTGCTAAAAAATCACTGATAAATGGTTACCTCTATCAGTTATTTTTTAGCATTGATAAAGCGATTCCTTTATCAGTGCTTATTTTAGTGCTGATAAAAGGAAACATTTATCAACAGATTTTTCTGGCACTGGTAAATGCCATCACTATTATACAAGTGTTTTGTAGAAGTGATTGAATAACCTTCTGAATTTATACTTGATAAAGATAAAAGTAATGTTTTTTAATTTAAGAAAGATTTTTATGGTTTGAAACAAGTCCCATGTTATTGGTATTCCAAACTCGATAGTTGTTTAAGAATGTTGAAATTTTATAAAGGAAAAGTTGATAGTAGCTTTTATGTGAAAGAAGTTAATTCCAACACTTTGATAGTAATTATTTATGTGGATGACATAAATTTTTCTAGAGATAATTAAAGATTATTTTAAGAAATAAAAAATAACTTTGAAATTTCAATTTTGGGAGATTTAACATTATTCTTTGTTTTACAAGTTCAATAAAAGTAAAAATACATTTTCCAATCCCAAGAAAAGTATGCTAGGGAATTTATAAAAAATTTTGGTATGGAAGAATATAAAGTAGTTTCCAATCATATTTACTTTAGAATGAATATGATCAAAGATGAATCCAAAACAAAAGTGTGAATCAAAAACATTTTTTAAAGCTGATAGGAAGTTTACTTTATCTCGTAGCCTCAAGACCTGATATTGTTTATGTTGTGAATTTGTGTGGTAGATATCAGAGTGATTTGAAATAATTTCATATATTGGTAGCAAAGAGAATTATAAGATATGTTAGAGGAACATATTTACATGATATGTTATAAAAAATAAGTTATGAAATGAACTTTCATGGTTATAATGATGCTATTTGGGATGAAGATTGAAATGAAATAAAATCTACTTTTGAAGAGAATTTTTTCTTAGGAGAATGTTGTGGGATTTGTCATAGTAAGAAACAAATTTCAATAACTTTGATCACAATGAAATCATAATATACTTATGATACATAGTATTATACTCAAATTTTATGTATGAGAGTTCATTTGGAAGATTTTAAAGTTGAGGTTTACAATCCCTTGAAGATACATTGTGATAATTAGAGTGGAATTTTTATTTCTAAAAATCCTGTCTAACACTCAAGATAAAAAAATTGATATTAAGTTTCATTGCAGAAAATAAAAAGTTTCTGGTGGAGATGTTGTGATGGAATATATTTTAACGAAATATCAAATTGTTGATATTTTCATAAAAGCAATTCCAAAAGAAAGATTTGTGGAATTAAGGATGAAACTCCATGTTCATCCTTCACAATGACTTCCTAAACAACTTAGGGATAATCCCCCATAGTTATTTCAATTATGTTTACAAAGGGGGAGATAAAGTAACAACTTTGTAATAAATTTTTACATTTCTTTCTATATTTAATTTGAAGCTGTGGTTAACATAAAATGGGTTAGAGAAAGAAAATTGAGAGAAAAAGATAAAGTGAGAGGGAGTTTATATTAACATGGTCGAAAATTTTCTTATCACAAAGGGATGAAATTAATTCAAAAAAATTACTTTATACGGTAGTGTGGTGACATGACACTCTCTTTTGAGAAAGGATATTTTTTGATAGTTTTCCAAAAATGAGTTATGAAATTTCTGAGTGTTGAAAAAATTAATTTGAAAAAGTTGTTAATAAGAGTTTTTTGAAAATACAAAAGGGATATATTGAAGATCCTTTATGATGGTTTTGTTTTTAAAAAGTTTTTGTGTTGAAAACTATTTTTTTAAAAAAGAATGTTTTTATAAATTAGGTGAAGAATTGGTTGATAAATTATTATAACTTTTTCATTGAGATGTTTCTAAAAATATGGTTAAAATATATTTTTTTCAATTTTTGTGATCCGACGCTTGATTAGACACTCCCTCAGACATAGTCCATCAGATTGAGTTTTTTTGAAAAGTCACAGGTTATTGAAATGAATAAAGTTTTAATGTTATTGGGAATAAGGAGTTGAGATGTCATAGAACTTTTAAAAGAGAGTTATATAATGATTTCATATTTTTTAATTTTCCTTAACATTAATAAGAATTCATGATATAGTATGAAGGTAGAAGTAGAAAAGAGAAATGAAAACTTCTAGAGTTCCCAAAATTGAATTGTTTTGGATGTAGATAATTAGACCAAGAAGCACCAGATGAAGAAGTTTTTAGAATCTTGGAAGTTTGAATTTTGATGATGTTTGAATAAATGCAAAGTTTCTGATGAGATGTAGTTCATTGGTTTAGACACACATGATCGAATTAGAATCATTAGATTTTTTTTGATAATATTGTTTTTTAGTTTCTGATTCCTGAGTTGTTTAGGTGTTGTAAATGTAAAAGAAATATAAATTGGATGAAGTTTTCTGATTTAAATATTTGAGTAAATATAGAGGGAGATATTATATTTTTTATCAACCAAAAATATAAATAAGTAATAAGTTTCTTCACCACAAAAGATGATCAGATGCATAAGTTGTTGAAATATTGAAAAGTTTGAATTTTCTATCAAAAAATTAATTTTTTATAAACATGGAAGTGTTGTGGTTGCTGAGATCATGTGGTTCTAAAAAACATGGTATATGAAAAAGATTTATCAAACGAGTTGATGGTTTCAGGTGCAGTGGAAGCATGCATAGGTGGGAGATATATTAAATTTTATTTTAACAATCATTGCTTGAAACAATGAGTGAGGATATTACACGTAATATTTATAACTAATTTATTTAATATTTGAAGAAATAAATACCCAGGATTAGGAAATTTTTTCATTGGTGAATGTTGATCGTCTAAAAAGACCCTTTTAGATTAACTTCATTGGTAATGTGGATCCCATGATAAATTCACTCTAGTAGTGATCCACACGTGCTCCTATGATATCTGAGAAAACCACTCAATATCTGGGTTATAGCATGGTGAGTCGAATGTCTTGTGTTATTCGTTCTTGATCAATCATTCTTTGGTCTTTAAGAAATCTCTTTTTCACTTCCTATTCTTGAGATAGAGTGAGAAAGAGGATTTGAGAGATAATTCATTGTGCGTAATAATTCTCTATTCTCAATTTTTGTATGCTCAACACAATAGACATAACTCTATATTTATAGAGTTAATATTTAAGTTAAAATACTATTTAATTGAATACAGACCATTAAATAACATTAATTCACTTTAATAAACTTCATTCTACAAAATAATAACTATATTATTATTATTTTGTGGTGCGTGACAACTTGAGCAGTAAAAAATATTATGTAACGATTTTGTTAATTTATATTGTTCACCAAACTCCGTTTTGGTCCATTCAAACTCCTCTATCATTTATTGAACAACTTAATAAATAATTTATTCATAAATAAATATTTTATTCATAGTCTAGTGAATAAATATTTATTAAAATATTCAATAAATAAAATAAATATATTATTCACAAGTTGGAGAATAAATATTTATTTAATTTATTTGATCAATATAACTTGAATAAAATTATTTCTTGGACTAGAGAATAATATTTATTCCATTAATTATACTCAAATATAATTTTATTGAGGTCAATAGAAACAATTAGTGTGCGACCCTTTGGGATTTTCTTTCTCATTGGTATTTAGTGAGCTTACCTAAAGTCCAATATTACTATCTAGAAATGTTTTAAGGCACCCAAGATAAATAAATTACTATTTTAATGTTGAAAATAACATATGGACACTCACTATGTAATATAATCCTTTTAAAAAAATATATCATCTAGTAGGTTTCACATCTATACCACCAAACTATATTATTTATATATAATTCTTTGACTATCTAAAATAAACATGTAATTACACCATGGAAATTGAATTTAATGAAATGGTTCTATTCCAATCATAGGACCACGATGTCATCTTCTATAAATATGGAAGGTACAAATCCTTTCTCAACTTATTCATTAATGACATGTCACTCGTGACGCACCCAACGTATCCAACTTTTTCATGAGATGTTATTGTCATGGTTTATGAAATAAATCTAAGTACGTGAGTTGTAACACTCATTAATAATAATATTAATGTATAAGGACCATCACACATTCTCATAGATAGGATTATCCTATGGAAAAAATATGCATAATTTCTAATGGGGGTCTGTTATCATAATATACTGCCTTTGAGATTTCTATGTGCGAATTTCAGGGGAATAAGCCTCATCTTCTTATGAGTACTCATATATGATAGTCTATATACTATATGTCCCATCATAGTACTATATCTAACCGAATAATATTATAATATAATATCATCATATCACATCATGGTTCTCATCATAGAGGGGAACTTCTATGAACTTATCAATGCAACATATACTCTAGGACATTATTACATTAGAGACATACCGAAAAACAAACAAGATCTAATAATAAGTTTTATTAATATTCAACAAATTTAATATACATGTAATAAAAGTACAAATACTTGGTCCTAGGATATAAAATCTAAAAAATACCAATTGGACTAGAGCCAACTACCTACGACCTTCAGTCTGCTAGACCTCACATGATAGTCATGTTTTTGCTCAGTTAAAGATTTAGTCAATGGGTCATCCATGTTGTCTTCTATGGGAATATTTTTCACCACAACTTCACATATCTGAGAAAAATCCCTCAAGAGATGATACTTATAAAGTATTTTATTCATCATTTGATGTAACCTTGGATCTTTTTCAAGAGAAAAAATGCATTATTATCACAATATAGTGTGATGGGATCTTTACTTCTAGATACCACATCAAGATCTTGAATGAAGTTTCACATCCATACTGCTTCTTTAGGTACCTAAAAATCTGAAATATACTCAGAATATACTATAAAATCTGAAACCACAACCTTCTTTGAGCACTTCCAGCTTACAACACCACAATTTAAAGTGAAAATGTATTCCATTTGTGACTTCATGTCATATTGATTAGTTTGGAAACTAGAATCATCATATCCTTTGATAAATACTCCCTCATCTCCTCCATAAACTAGGAACATATCCTTAGTATGCCTCATATAATTTAGAATAGTCTTGAATGCCATCCATTGGAGGTCACCTAGATCAGCTTGATATCTTCCTACCATACTTAATTCGTAGTCGAAATCTAGCCTATTATATAGAATAACATACATGAATTACCCAATCGATGATTCGTATGGAATCCTTATCATTCTATTTCTTTCCTTATTTTTATAAGGAAACATTGTCATGGAGATATTAATGCCATGTGATGTTGACAACAATTCCCTCTGGGATTTTTCCATACTGAACATCTTCAGTATCTTGTCAATGTATGTACTTTGACTTAGGTTGAGAAACCTCTTGGATCTATCATGAAGGATCTTTATCCCAAGAATATATGATGCCTTTTCCAATTCCTTCATAGAGAATAATTTATTCAAACACACCTTAATAGACTATAAGACTGGTATTTCATTTCCAATGAGTAGTATTTCATCAACACATACTATTAAGAAAATCAATGCATTCCCACTAAACCATTTATATACACATGACTTGAATTCATTATTTGTGAAACCATATTTCATTATGGCCTCATAAAAATGAATGTTCCATGACCTATATACTTTATTTAATCTATAAATTGATTTTTTTAACTTGAATACCTTTTTTGGAATCCTTTGGAGTCACAAACCCTATAGGATGTGAGATATAGACATCTTCCTAAAGGTTCCCATTATGGATGGATGTTTTGAAATCCATTTTCAAAATCTCATAATCATGGAAAAATGAAATGGAAAGTATAATTATGATAGATTTCAATATTGAAACTGGTGGAAAGGTTTCATCATAGTCAATTACTTAATGTTTTTTAAACCCTTTTGCAACCAGTCATGTCTTATAGGTACTAAATTATCCTTCTATTTAGAGTTTCTTATTGAATACCCTTTTGAATCCAACATTATTTACATCTACTAGATGGTATACCAAAATCAATACATGGTTTTGGTACATGGAATCCATTTCAGAATTCATGGAAACATTCCACATCACAACATATTTACCACTTACTGCTTTCATGTAGGTTAGAGGATCATTATTATCAAGAAATAACGAGTAACCATCCCCAGTGATAAGAAAAACACACCTTTGTGGTTATATAATCTCTCTAGTACTCCTACATAGTAGTTGTGTCTCTGGAATAATTTATTATTCCATAAGGATCTGTGGATTTTTTTACTATGCCTAATATTGTGTATCTTGAGTTTGAACTTTATCGAAGTCTATCTCCTTCCCACTATCTCTTTTAGAGATATGATCCCCCTCAATAAATGTGGGGTGTCTATCAACCACAAATTTTTTTTATGAAGGATGGTATAGGAAATATCCATTTATTTCTTTCGGATATCCTATAAAGATACACTTTGTGACTTAGGGTGCAAGATTATTACCTGAATATGCCTTAGTAAATGCTTCTCAACCCCACACATGTAAGTAAGACAACACATATTTCATTAGATTCCATAATTGGCATGGTAGACTATATGTTTCTTTAGTTTTCACTCGATTTAGTATGTATGTTGTTGTTATTAACATGTATCCCCAAAAATATAATGGAAGACTCATATGAATCATCATTTATCAGACCATGTTCAATAAGGTGTAGTTACTCCTTTCACTTACAACATTATACTAAGGCGTATAAGGAGGTGTGAGTTGAGATAAAATCACAAACTACCAAAAATAATCAATGAATTCTTGATTATTATATTCTCCACCATGGTTTGAGTGATGTTTCTAAATCTTCTTACCGGGATGGTTCTCAAATTCTTTCTTTTTTCCCTTGAATTTATCAAAAGAATCCAACTTATACCTCATTAATTATACATATCCATATCTACTAAAATCATCATTAAAAGTTATAAATTATGAGTACCCACCCATTGATTTAATAAGAAATGGTCTACATACATCGGTATGAACTAATTAAAGAAGCTCTTAATCCCTTTTACCATTCCCACTTATTGGATATTTGGTCATTTTTCCTTTTAAAAATGTATGACATACACCAAGTGGTTTTATTTCAAAATAATCTAAATATACAACTTGATGTAATTTAATCAAGTGATTTTAATTTATATAACATAGCTAGTGATTCCATAGTTGGTTCTGCTATGAGTCATGTGAAGTAACTTTTTTTTATCAATTTCCATTATTTGGTTCATGTAATACAACACATAATGACCATTATTTAAATGTTCCTTACATAAAAAATTATATATTTATAAAATAAGAAATATTTTCTCCCAAATTTGAAAATAAGACCATTTGTATCAAGTCTGGATAAAAATATAATGTTTTTTTGTAACTGAAGGTACATAATAAAAACCCTTTAAAACCAATATCATTCCAATCGTAAAAGTGAGGTGGTATTCCCTGACATCTACAGCAAAAAGTTTAGCTCTGTTGGATGCTCAAAGATCCATCTCTCCTCGATCAATATTTTTGAATCTAATTGGTTCTTGTATTTCAATACATATGTGATCACCACAAGTTATATCTAATACACAATTTGTATAAATAGATAAATTTAACTTGATAAAAAATTCATCTGAAGCTTCCCCCTACTTCTTTTTCTAGGTGAATTTTTTCTTCTAGTGTCCCTTATTTCCACATGAAAAACAAACAACATTTTATTCCCCTAATTTTTCCTTTATATTTCTCTTCCTGGATGGGCCTAAAGAAGCTTTGGGATTAAAGATTTTCACTTTCCCTTTAATTGTTTTCACCATAATGACAAAAGGATTTTTACACTTCGTATCCTTATCTATTTGGAAGATAAGAGTAAGAAGATCTGGAAGATACTTATCAATATTGTTCATATTAAAATTCACAATAAAGATGGAGAAGATTTGAGGGAGGGATGCCATAATGAGGTTAGTTCCCAGTTATTTTGGGAGTTTAAAACCTTGATCCTCTAATCACTTAATGTATCCAATGAGCTTGACTATCTGGGGCCTAGTTAGGGAACCCTATCCAAGATTTATTTGAAACAGCACCTTGGAAATAACATACCATTCGTATCTAGATCTCTCATAGTAAAGTCCATCGATGTTATCAATCATTATATATTAATCCATGTTTTTGTAAGACTTCATTAGTTCACTAGACATCGATGAAAGAATCAAACATTGAATAGAGATTGCGTTTCTAATTTTTTTTCATAGATAACTGACTCTTCACCACACTCCTCTTTAGCAGACAAATAAGGAATTGAGGATTCTAGCCCATAATATTTTCATTATTTTCATAGCACAACCTAAATATGTCTAAACCACTTGTGGAATCTACAACAAGTTAGGATGTTATCTTTCTCCAATATCGACTGTAGGGATATTGTGGGTGATGAACTTGTCATTTATTCTACAATTAAAAAGAGAATATTATTAGTACTTTTCTTTATTAAAAAATAAGTGAGATATAATAAATTAAATGTTTTATTTATTTATTTATTTTTAAAATATCCCACTATTTTAGAAAGTCTCAATATCCCTCACCATTAAACTCAGAATGCCCATTTGTTTTAACATTATAGTAGAAATGATTCCCATTCCTTTTTATAATGATCCAAACTTTGGCCATGAAAACTATAATAAAGTAATTAGGTAGGTGGTCTCTCCAATCACGGACTTGCACCTCCTTGATTCATTGAGTGGATTTCCCTATCCTGAAATCTTAACATGTATTTCCTCAACACTTACCTCCATATTTTTATTGAAAAGACTTCTGTCTTTAAACTAAATAAAATTTAGGATAAGAAAACAAAAAAATCTCATGATAACTCCTTGATAAAAGTGAGTGTCCAAACATTGTCTATGTACTACACTTAGTTCTGTGGTTTCATTACCCATAAAGTAATGGATGGTTTAGTTTAAATTAATATTTAACTTGGGGATTTTAATTTATTATAAATAAATTTTATATTTTTTATCCAATACACATCTTGTTAAGATTAAGTGTATGTTAATTAATTAACTATGTTGGATAAAATATTTACACATGAGTAATTAATTTATTTTTTTGTCTTTTCATATTAATTCATTTATTTATTTGATCGCAGCCTTGCATCCATAATATAAATAATTTCATAGATAAAAATGAATAATTAATTTAATGACCTATTAATGAGATTTATCTAATGGTTTATTTAATGTGATGACATTAAATTATCCTTTGACCTAGGGGAAATTAATCCTATTTCCAGTATTGGCATGAGTTATAACATTCCACCTATCCACCTGTGTATCACCTAAGTTGGCATCATTATGGTTCTGTCTTGAACTACCTCCATGCACCTTGTGATGCTCCATTAATTAAAAATATTTACTAATTACATGCTAGTGAGGGGAACCAATGGATTGGTTAAAGGGTTACATAAATGTCCTTGGTCATGTAGGTCCTACATAACAAGGGAGGGAGGGATGACTCACATACCATCATTTAATTTAAAATTAAATAATTGAAAACTCATGAAACAAATAAAATTAAAATATCCAACACATATACAGGTATTGGTCAATCTCATGAACAATCATATATGAAATGAAAATCAAAAAGTAAATGGATAGCATTTATTTTTTATAATTTATTTTATTATTGAATAAAAAAATTCTTTAATTAATTAATTAATTTATTCAATTTTATCTTAATGATCATATAATCTTATTTGGAGATACCCATCATTAATGGAATTCATGGAAAATAAATTATAGATACAATAATGACATATTAATTACAATAAATTAATTAATAATTTAAAATTATTTAAAAACATTATTAAATTACAAACACACAATAGTGAACCAATCAATAAACTATGGTTTTAATGATGTAATTTTCAAATTTATTATAATTTTATTTTTTCCACTAATGGGAGACTACACAATGTGTACATCCAGGTACATTCCATGTACATCAGTTTCCATTTATCCAAGTTACACGCCTGGGGCTTCGATGTGTTAACTCAGCCAGACAACAAGACATGTACATGCTAGCTAAAAACCAATTATCTAATTTCCATGTGACAGGGTTGGCCTATTCAATATGTGTTATTAAATAAAATCACCATGTGTAATTAATTTACCGAAACATCTAGATACAACGCACATGGGAATATGACATGTACTCCGACCGCACACCATGTAACCTAGTTTTACCAGCCAAATGTTTGGCCGTTCCTAATGGCATCTACAATCATTATTCATTTGTTCTTAAACCTCTAGGAAAATTAAACACTGAACAAACATGAATAATATGTCAATAACATATTAATTTAAATAATATTAAAAAAATTAATAACATGAAATGAAAATCTACCCAAAATTACTCATTGATCAACAATCAAATAAATAATTATAAATTTAAACATGGACACTTTGATAATAATTGATGGTTCTGGGAGTAGTGGAAGCATGAGTAGGTGGGTGATATACTAAAATTTATTTTAATAATCATTTCCCAAAATCAAGCGTGAGGATCTTTCTTGTCAAATTTATAATTAATTTATTTAATATTTAAAGAAATAATTACAATGGTTTTGGAACCTTCTTTTTTGGTCAATATTGATCATATGAAAATACCTTTTTAGATTACCTTCATTGTGCTGTGAGGATCTGAGGATATAATCCCTCTAGTAGTGACCACACATGCTATTATGACATCTGAGAAACACCACTTGATCTCCGAGTGCTATCATGACAATTTGAATGTCTTGCATTATTCATTCTTGATTTCTCGTTCTTCAATTTAAGAGAAATATCACTTTCACTTCTCATTATTAAGAGGGTTATTGAAGGAGATTTTATAGAGAATTATTTGTGTGCAATAATTCTATATTATCAATTTTTGTATGCTCTACACAATATACATTGTCATCTATTTATAGAGATAAGATTAAATTTAAAATATTATTTAATTGTATACCATCTCTTAAAATAACATTAATTACCTTTAATAATCCACATTCCACATAATAATAATTATATTATTATTATTTCGTGGTGGGTTCCAACTTTCACAATAACAAACATTATTTAAATGCTTTGTTAATTTATATTGGTCATCGAACTCGTTCATTGTCTGTTCAAAATCCTATAGAATTTATCAAACAACCAAATAAATATTTTATTAATAAATATATATTTTATTCATAAATAAATATTTTACTCACAATCTTTCAAAGAAAAATTTATAGAAATATTCAATAAATAAAATAAATATTTTATTCACAAGCTGATAAATAAATATTTAATTAATTTATGTGATCAATATAACTTGAATAAAATCATTCCTCAAGCTTAAAAATAATATTTATTATGTTAAATATACTCAAATAGAATTTAATTAAGATCAACACAAATATTTAGTGTGCGAACCTCTAGGATTCTTTCTCATTAGCATTGGGTGGGCTTGATTCAAGTCCAAGATTACTATCTAGCAACAGTTTAAGGAACCTAAGAGAAAGAATGTAATGTCACAAAATTAACAACCACATACAAATTCTCATTTTTCAATGTAATCCCTTTGTCACAATATCTCATCAAGTTGGTTTCATATATGTGTCACCAACCTATATTCTCAATATGTCTTTCTTTGAATATCTAAAATAAACATGGCATTACACCATTTCCATAGAATTTAATGAATCAGTTATATTCTAACCAAAGGGCCAAGATATAATATTCCATAAATATGGAAGGGAAAAATTGATCCTTGAATTATTCATTAATGACATGTCACTTGTGACACACCCAACGTATCCAACTTATCCATGAACTATTACCATCATGGTTTATGAAATACATCTAAGTATGTGAGTTTTAACATGAATTGATAACTATCTTAAAGTCTAAGGAACATCACACATACTTGTAGATAGGAATATCTAATGACACCAAAACATGTGTAATTCCAACCAACATGAATTTTTATATAATTTACCATCTTGGAGATTACCTAGTGTGAAATTCATGAGAAGAAGCCTCATATACTTACAATTACTCACACCTAAAAATATATGTATTTTGTGTCTCATCATAGTACGTTATCCAACTAGAAAAATTATTTGAGAATATCTTCACAACGCATCAAGGTTATCACATAGTGGAGAACTGCTATGACCTTATCAATGTGATGTATACTATTCGACATTATAATATTAGAGTGATGCAGGAAAAAAACAATATGTAATAATAAGATTTACAAATATTAAATACATTGAATATACATGTAATCAAAGTAAAAATAGTTGGTCCTAGGACACTAACTCCAAAATTTTCTACATTGATAAGTCATGAATGGAATATATCAATTCATCATAAAAGATGAAAATACTAGTCTATTTTATGAGCTTTTTACACCAATTAATTAGATGAGAAGAGTCCCTAAAGTATTGTGAAGATAAATGTAGAAGAGTTCAAAGTATCTAGATGAATAAAATTTGTAAAAGGTTAAAGTTTCTACTAGATAGACGCTGCTATTTTATGGAGTCTTTATGAGTTGCAATAATGTAGTAAATCATTTTTAGTTGGATATGAGCATCATAGAAAACAATCATATATTTGTTTTATTTCAATTTTTTAAGATCAAAATCTGTGAGTTACTTAAATTTTGTCAAGAAAATTGGAGTGTGAAATTTTGCTTATATATTTTAATTAGTTCAAGATAACCAAAATGAAAAATAGAGTTCCAAACTAAAATTTTATAGACATGAAATTTCTTGAAAAAGATTTTAAAAATGATGAGATGATGATTGAGTGTGTTTCAAATGGGTCAGGAAAATTAAAAAGATATTTAATTATCTAAATCACCATTTTTGGACTGAGGTTTTGAAATTAAAAAAGATATCTAAAGATTTGATAAGTTTCATGAAGTAACCATAATATTTTAGAAGATTTTAAATGGTCAAAATAAAGATAAACTAAATAATAAATTTAGAGTTTTTGAATTTGGGTGAGTGTGAAAAATTTTCAGTTTCCCTCCATTAATATTTCTAGAGAAACTATAAATAGAGTCGAAAAGTACAATGATACTAAAAACTGTTCACCTTGGAAAAAATGTGATACTCTACAAAATTGGAGTTAGAAGTGAGTTTTTCAACGAAAGTTGTTTTGTGTTAAAGAAGAGTTTCTAGATAGAGTGTTCTTATCATAAGATCTGACTAGAGATAGTTCAAATTATAGTATTTATTTGAGGAGGATCAGATTGAGTATTCAAGCAGAAGTTTTAGAATTGAATATTTATTAAATAGGATGATCATGGTTTTTTTGGTAGGCACAAATTGAGAAAATGTGAATCAGACCTAGTCTATCAGACTAAGTTCACCAGACTCAGGAAATTAGACCTAGGTACACCAGACTGAGGTTCCAAACAAATCCTTATGGAGAAGAAAGTTTGTTTGTTAGGTTTTCCTTTGTGGATCAAATTTTTGTAAGAATTTTTTTTGAACTGATGGGAGTCAATATAAATATTCTTATCATGATATAGAATACATCTAATAGGAGTTGACATAAGTTTTATTAACTTCTTAATAATTGTGAATTTTTATATACCCATGAGAGTGTCTATGGAAAGAATTTAAGTTATCACATTGATGATATAACTTTTATATAACGTGTTCTATGTTTAATTTTCTATTTGAATATGCACTTGAGTTTTTTACCGCTAATAAGGAAGAAAATATAACATGTTTTAGGGGTTAAGTTTCCTAAAGTTGAAATTTGTAAAAAGACAAAAACTGATTCACCCCCTTCTCAATTATTCTAAGATACTTTGAAGCTTCAATTATTAAAATTGATATGTTTTTTTAAATGTTTGTTTAAAGGATGATATGTTTTTAGTAATTACTGTAATTTAACGTAAAATTAGTATTATGTATACTTTGATAAGATATCATAGGAACATAAGTTTAGTAAATTTTTTTCCAGAGATAACTTCAGGTTTATTTTATTTTATTTCTTGGTTCCTAATAATAGAATTTAACTTTTGTGTGTGTGTGTGAGGGGGGGGGGTGATCGAGGGAATTAAAGTTTCAAACTTTATCCTTGATAATGATATTCTTCTCTCTTTTACGGAATACTCCTCTCTCCCTCCACCATTAAATATTTTTTCTTCTAATTTACAAATAATCTATTTTAGTGTCAAATGGTTACACTTACATGCATTCCCAATACCAAAATCATCCATGACACACATAAATTTCAAAACCAACCTTGAATTTGAAATCCAAAATTCAATATTCAAAGTGAAAGAAACCATGTCTATCCATATAACCTATATCTACTCCTTGGTTTCCAAGACACCTTGGGCCAAAAATCCGGCAACCTATCACCTTAACATCATCCTAATGCCATTGTTGAATTAAAAAAAATCTCACTAGAAAGTAGAATATCAAATAGAATTAAAAACACCACAATCACCAAACCTTCACAAGGGATTTAGACTGTAAGATACACATCACACAGATGGAAGAAAAACACAAACCACAAACACCAAAGCAGTAATTGTTGACTTGAAACAAGATAGATTCAACCTCCATCAACAAAAACACATAATCACCATAGAAGAAACTAGAAACTTTAAAAATAGACACCATATTTTCTCTGTATTATAAAAATAATTATGGAACCATCCAATACTGAACTAGATCGAAGAAAAATGGAAGATTAATTAAAAAAATGAACCACTAATGAGAAACAGAATAGGGATAAATTTATTAGGAAATATGAGGAATATATGACTAAAAGTGTATAAAATGACCAAAAAAAATATCCAGGATAGGACTGATAAGTAAAAAACATCTAAAGGGGATAAGAAACCATCCAAAAACACTGAAATAATTAACACAATACCAAACTACCAAAGTTCCATCATGGAAAACCAATATAGAGTTTATAATGATGGATCAAGAAATTAGAGTAGTGATAACAATGATCTAGGCCCTTAGGGCATCAAAAAATCCCAAATCACTAATAAAAAGAGAGAAAAACCCATAAAAAGTGGTCACTAATGGAAGAATAAACTATAAAAAGAACATCAAGAATGAGGTAAAGGGGAATCCAAGCATAGAAATAAACACTCTCCATAAGAGGGATGATGAGGGGAAAGTAGAATCAACAATATTATATAAAACCTACCAAGTGAGAGAGTGAGATACCTAATAAGTATGGTGAGATGCGAAGAGGCTGAGTTGAGATACGAGGAAAGTGGGGAAGGTTGAGGAAGAAAAAAACCTTCCTGAGGATTTGGGGAAGCTTGGTTAGGAGACCATGGGATGAGATTACGATTGAGGTGTGATTTATTCCAAACATATAATTCCAATCTTCTCTCTGTCACTATCATTTTTGAGTGAAAAAATATTAAATAAACACAAGAAATTTTACTTAGTTCACCCAAATGGGATAATCCAAGGAGTATGTATGTAATACCTTTGAACATGTCACTGGTTTTCTTCATAGATAGGTTCTCACCACTCCTTCTCTGACCATCTTCTTATCTATAAAATATTGATGCGAAAATAGACCACATATAGTGTATCACATTTCTATACCATATTTAGTTTGATGAAATTAACAAGTCTTCCAGTGAGAAAGGGTACCAAAAATCTCTTTATTCTTATTTCTGATAATTATTATGGAATTCCCATCTTGATTTTCTATAACCTCATGATTTCTTCAACATACTAATATGTTCTCCTCTATTGGGAATTAAATCCTTCTCAAACTTGTAAACTTATTAATTGTAAAGTTTTTAGCACTAAATGGGTCTTCAAAACACTCATAAATCATCCATAAATTTATGATTTACTCATACTTTAGTGTTATAGCATCCCACTCTGTAATCCACTTAGCAGTGGACTGAGATGATGGGCCACAAGCCCTCAAGAGTACCTTCTCGTATTCCCAAGGCTGCCAACTAACAGCAAGGGCCTAGGTTGTGTCTATGGAGAGACTATAACCCCATTGACCAGAGTGGATCATTATGTTATATACTAAATAAGAAACATCGTAAGTAGTAATAATCGATTAGAAATAGTGTAATATCAATAATAAATCATCCTAGAATAAACAGAAATATGTGAAAGAGGAATAAAAAATAGATAGAAAATGATGATGATGATATGTCTATACAAAAATGAGTACATTGGGAATAGGTGATAGAGGCATATTCTACATGATAAAAAAAATAAACAGAGGAAAAAAAAGAAGTAACTACTAGAATCATGAGCATAGTCTTGATCTATTTCTCTAGTAATCCATCCTAGAACTGTCAATCAAGAATCAGAAACCATAAGCTTCCTTTATCTACACGTACAATCATGAATTATACTTGGGTAACAAATGCAGCCCAAGAAGGGTGTAAGATATACTTATTATCCCCCCCAGAAATGTTGTCTAGATCAATATAGTTTATGCAATATAAAATGACTTGTGTTCCAATAATAGGAAACAGAAGGGAATAAATAAATAAAACATGATGGTCCGATTTCAACCTGGATACCTAACCACCACTACCTTCTTTAGCCTAAGATCGATGTCCAAACAATGTATCCTATACAAAAGTGGTAAGGTGTGTGCATGAGTCATCATAAATAAAGAATCAATTGTGAACAGTACCCAATAATGTGATTTGTCTTGGAAGACGCATCCTTAGGACACCAGTTAAGTATTCTCATAAATTAACAATAATACATTACATGTAATCCAAGAAAGGAAACAATAAAATACCATATGGCATCCTGAGCTCATCCTAGGTGATCCATAAAGGAATCCCAAGGGTAGCTACAGGCACTCCTAAAACACAAAATACCATAGATCCCATCCAAGGTGATATTTAAAAGTAATCCCTCATATCACTCTCGGTATGGTGCAATAATAAACCTTCAAGCTCATCCCAGGTTTGTCAAATAGGGGACCAAGTATCACTTGAGGAATTGTATTACCATCTTACCAATGGTCCCATCCATGATTCCTCACATAGGGAACTAGTGTAACTCATTTTTATAAACAATCCACCCAAATAGCCCATATAAGGATATAAGAAAAGAAAGTATCACTCATAGAATGTCTATTAGTTATAATACCAAACATGGTGATCCCATCCATGACATCCTTAATTCGGGACCCGTGTTCACTCCTGCACCATAAGAAGGTAAGGCATATCAAACAAGATCACATATCATCAACAAGGCATTTCAATACCACAATACAAACAAGCTAGAAAATTTATTTTATTCAATACAAACATCTATGGAATAAGGTAATAAGGAAAAGGAATGATACAACAAGATTAAAGCACAAGGTAAATGTAATGGGAAATGAGCATAAATCATAAAACAATAAGGCATAAATCAAAAATCATAGGGCTTAAGGTCTTAACCCTTGGAACACCATTCATCTCAATTCAATTCATTAATTTAAGGAATTTATTACAAGTGAAACACACCTCAAGTGGTGATTAAACAATTTAAGGTAAAGGGAATTAGGATATTAAGAGGAAAACTCACCCATTGGGGTGGGATGAGTTAAGGTGATCAACCAAAGGGTTGATTCTCCAATCACTAGAGTCATAATAGGGATGAAAAAGCTTTCAATTTTATTTAATAATAATTTAGCGGTGTCCTTAGAAGGGTTTGGTGAGTGACACAATGGTGCACCTTATAAAGACATTGAAATTTGTGGGAAAGAACTAGTCCACTTAACTTAGTTTCGTAGAAGACCACTCATCCATTGTTGGCCCTTGAATAAATCTAGAACAAAAGTTATCCAAAGAATCATTAAATACCCTAAAAATGGGGAAAATGAATTCACCCCAAAATAGCACAACATACAACAAAATAAAATAGAAATAGAAGAAATAAGACTAAAGATATCACCTCAATATTTCCAATGCATCTGTTTGTGAATGGTTTAGAGATCAGATGGAGGAGGAACCAAAATCCATAGGTGGAGAAGATAAGAGGAGATCATGCTTGGGAGATATCCTATGAAGGGGGAGGAATTGAGGGTAAGGGATTAAAAATATAATTTAAAAAAGTTCTTTTCCACTTCATTTAATGGGATGTATAGTTGTCCAAACCAAGCACCAACTGTGCACCCCTCACTATCTAAGGGGACTCCTCGTACGGTCTTGGAGTACGGTTTGACTAACCTTACACAAGGCATGAAAAAATCCACTGTCACCCTACTTATTAAATTCCACACAGGCATGCAACCCTACTTTCATGGTTTCAGACTAACTGTGTGGATTCCCCTATGTACTAGGTATCCCATATAGTTGAGTCACACAGTTAGCACTAACCATGCGCTGACCATACGACCCATTCTACCTTCTCGTTTTCCAAAACCATGAGCTCTGAATAAACCCCAAACCCTCATAAACCATTCCTTAAATTCTATATCATAGATTAAAATCTCAAAACATGAGGTTTTAAACTATAACACAAGGATCTAAACCTATTAGAAAAGCCAATATGTTATAACCTTGCCTCTTTAAGACAAATCGTCCCATAGTTTCCCTTCCAAGGGTAGTAAGATGTCATCTGATAAGATCTATGGATACTTTTCATGTATATCAGCCTCATTATCCCAGGTCTCATCCTATACATGGCTGTGATACCATAGCACCCAAACTAGTGGAATTGACCTACCTTGGAGAGCCTTTATGCTCTAATCAATTATAAGTATCACATGATTTTCTAAGGATGCATCCACATCCAGCTCAATATCCTCAGGGTCAAATGAATGATAAGGATCAAAATGATAATGATTAATCTATGATATTTATATCACCTCATTCATAGAAAGGTAAATCATAGGTAACTACAATCAATACACTACCATACCGACTCTCTCGAGTATCTCAAAAGGCCTAACATAATGAGTGATAACTTTCCCTAGCTCCAAATTCGTCTATAAACTAATATAGGTGACATACGTAGAAATAACTGATGTCTCACCTCAAAATCTAGAGGTCGATGGTGCAGATCGATATAAGAATTAATCCTAGACTAAGCTATAACCATATGTTTCTAAATTAGTTGGACTTGATATGAAGTCTCTAGAATGAGATGAGAACCCATTAGTACTGCCTCACCTACCTCATACTAGTACATAGGTGAATAACATGGCCTAAAATAAAGGGCCTCATAATGGTTTATCTGAATTGTTTCTTGAAAAATATAATTCTAGGAAAACTCTAAAAGAGGTATATTATTTTCCCATAAACCTCTAAATTCAAGGACACATTCCTGAATAATGTCCTCTAAAACCCGTATCATACACTCAGACTACCCATTAGTCTGAGGGTGAAATATTGTACTCAAGATCACATATGAACACAATTACTTATATATCTCTTTCCATAACTATGTTGTAAAACAATAATATCATTTCGATATAATAGAATGGAAAACACTATGATAGAGAACAATATCTCAGATATAAAGCCTCGTGAGCTCTTCAAAAATGAAGGCCTCTCAGATAAGTAAGAAGTGTGCGACTTTGGTGAACCTATCTATGATCACCCATACTGTATTTCTGCCGTAAGGAGATCTTAAAAAGCTTATCCTGATATCCATGGTGAAGTCATTATATTTCCACTTCGGAATGGATAGAGGTTGTAAAAGTATAGCAGGTCATTGGTGATCCACCTTCACCCGCTAACAGGTGGAATACCGAATGATAAAGCCTTCAATATTCCTCTTCATACCTGGAAAATGATACTGATGAGATACATCTCAGTACATATTGGTAATTCTTGGGTGAACTGTCCAAACAGAGTTATGCGATTCTCGCATCAACTCTTCCGGAATATATGAAGGAATCTAGATAAATCCATAAAAGAGCTGGGTATCATTCTCATAGATAACCTAACCAAGTGATGGGTTCTCACCTGAGATGCTATCACTTCATATGAGACCCTCAAAATCTTAGACTAGTCTCCCATACACCCTCTCCAAAAGGTATGGTGTCATTGTTGGAGATGCTAAAAAACATTTCCCATGATGTTATTGAAACTATGAGTGCATATTAGAAAACAAAACCATCAAATTTGACTCACAAATGTCCTTCTAGATGGTCTATGTTTGAGTCTTTCAACTTAGAGAATAATCCACAACATTTACATTATCAGGTGTGTAAGAAAGATCAAAGTCAAATGACTATAGGTATTCTACCCACCAACATTGCCTCATATTCAAGTCTCTCTATGTGGAGATTTATTTTAGACTCATATGATTCATGTAAACAAAAAACTTCTCACCTAATAAGTAATGCCTCAAAAAATGTAAATCATGAACCATGGTTGTTACCTCGAGGTCATGTGTAGGGTGATTCTGCCCATAAGGCCTCATATAGAGGGACCCATACTTGATCAACCTACATCAAAAATACACCCAGACAAATTTTTGAAGTGGAACAATAAAAAATATAGATTTCTCCTAGATATTGAAGAATCAGGATCAGTGTTGAAGTTAGTATACGCTTAAAATTTTAAAAATCTATCTCAAAATCTTCTGACTAGATGAATTTGACACTCTTCTTAGTCAATCCTGTAATAGGTACCTCTATGCAGGATAAATAATAAATAAATTTCCTATAATATCCAACGATATCTAAGAAACAATGTACATCAAACACATTATTGGGCTACTCCCAAAAAACCATGGCACTCAACATCTCTGTATCAATAGATATGCCTACCTATGAAATGATATGACCCAATAAGTGAACCTTACTGATCCAAAAGTGGAATTTTATGAGATTTTCATAAAATTAGTGTTCTATTAGTGTATTGAGTATGATATTAAGATGGATATGATATTCTTGTTTTGTGTGAGAATACATTAAGATTTAAAATAAAAATACTACCACAAATTAATCTAGGTATTGGTGGAAAAACCTATTCATCATATCGATAATGAATTCCTTCATACTTTAAAGTTTGAACGGAATAACTAGATTATCATAAAATCATACCTATTTTTGAACACTATACATGGAATTCCTGATGTTCTAACACACACCAGATGGTATCCCAACCTCAAATTGATCTTATAGAAAATGGTCACTCATCAAAACTAGTCGAAGAGGTCCTGTATATGAGGATGTGGATACTATTTCTTCACCGTAAGATGTTTATTTAAAATATAAGGGTATCATCCGCCTTCTTGGATAAAATAATAGGTGAACCCGATGGAGATGTGTTGGGATGAATAAAAACCTTCTCCTTTAAATATTCCAACTAATAATTAAGCTCTTAGAGATTTGTAGGAACCATCTGATAGAGAAGAATAGACACTGATCCCACACATGGAACATACTTGATGGTGAAATCATCATATATATTAGGAGGTAATATAGATAAATGTTCAAGGAATATGTACTTGAAATGATCTACATAATGAGGGAATTTTAAAACCGCGTCCCCTAATCGTTCATAAAGAGACCCGCCATCTGGGTCGTCACTCTTCCTAGACCATGAAGCTTAGTTCCAACTCAACTTTCCTAGATATCCCATTCACCCTTATAAATATATATGCTTCCCTAAGGTGATGTTAGAGACACCCTTTGATGATATCTATAAAAATGGGTTTGATAAGGGACAATCCAGTCCATATCAAAAATGAAGTTGAAGATGATTATCTAAAGGATGAAGAAATTACACAAGAAATGGAACCTAGCTATCTCAAGGGACACTCCTTTCACTAGGGTATACTCTCATAACGAACTCCTAATGGCATGTTGAGAGTTATACTACCACATAATAACTCTATTACTAGGCCCAAAATTTATATAACCACAATATATATGAAATATTGTGATGAAACTGTATCAAAAAAGGAAGATACTTAAGTATAGGATACCTAAATAGTACCTCGTACTACAAAAGTCCATGGACTCTTCTCTTTAGGCATAGGATTCACTGTATATATATGGCCCAATCTATGGCCCTAATATAAAACCTGACTAGCCTGGGAAGGTCTATTATACTTGAGATAATCCCTAGATGTAAGACTACCTAGACCATGACCATATACTTGTCCTGATTGAATGATAGATGAACAACTCCCAGCTAAACATGGAGTTTTGGACCCTGTACTTGAAAGAGGAATCGATACTGATCCCCTCTCACAAGGCGATGGAGGAAAATATTGGAAGAAGAATTGAAGGTGATCTATCCTTCTGCAATTTTGGAACTCTTTTGGGTTCCTCATTAATTAAGGATTCTTATGGTATGGCCTTCCACACTGGTGACACACCACATAGCCGTCAGTGCATGTCACCTAGTTTTCACTACCCACTCATGAACCCTTTAAGCGATGCTTCCTGCTTCCAGATGAACCATAGCCTTGCCTAAGAACTAAAATGAATTGGGTCACATTTCTAACGTAACTTAGGTTCCATTATGTAATGAGGGCCTAGTTCACTATCTTTATAATAGTGGTCAAGTGGAATAAATTCACCTATGATCGGACAACATATACAATCCCATCCTCAAATCATCTCACAGTCATCAACTTGTGAATAATTAGTGTCAAATAAGAATGATAAAGCTTGGAGAAGCAATCATAATACTTTATCATGGAAAAAACACCATTCTAGAGATAAATAAACTCCAGGGTGTGGTACACTCTCAACTTCCATTGAAATAAGTGATCATAGAAGGCTATCTGAAAGTCTTTCTAGACCATTCCCCTATGGTGATCATCTTGAGAGGTTAAATCCCCACAACAATTGGAAGACTCACATAACATATAGGTAGTGATATTTACCCTCCACTGTGGATGCATCTCAAGATGGTCAGATATAGACAGAATGGCCTCCAGCCATGACTCAATAGATGAGGTATGCCATCCCCCAAGAAGGTGGGAAGATGATGCTTCTGAAACTCCCAAGATAAATCTACCATAGTAGGGGCAGGTTGGGGAGTACCTTCTATAAACTGCATAAAGTGAAAGGACCTATCATGGAACTGAACATCAGTGCCTAGTGTAAGATCAACAGGAGGTGCCTTAGGTGGCACTATATGAGGTATCACTGGTGGCCTAGGGACCACCACCTCTGAAGCATGGTTGTCGCTAATATATTGGTGTGTGACATGAGGGAATCACAGAGGAATAATTCTATAATTTCTAAGAACAATCCTTAGATAAGATTTATAATAGAAGATAAGAAAATATTAAGTTGGAAAGAAAAAACACATAACATTCCTATATCGAGTCACACCTCTCAGCCTGCTCCTAGAGCTAGGTCTAGGTAATAAGAAAGAGTCATAGAGGGATCACAAGTTACACAACCTACTTCACACTACCAAGGTTGATTCAGGGACAAGGTATCATAAAAGATAGAATATGATATGGTATATGGAGTTTTAAATTCATTGTATAGAGGAAACACCCTTTAATTTTAAATTAGAATCCCATTTAGTGGTTATAATTTTATTCAGAAACTTTATTTTATTGATGTTTATTCTTATTTATTTGGTTATAGATATCTCAATATAATTAATTGCATCACCAATTACAAATTTATAAGGGAACATACTCTTTAAAAATTAAAGTTAGCATGTCAAGTAACTATGATATGACCTTTAGATCCAATATCAGGATGTAATAGGTGATGTATAGTTATTTTATTTAACGAAACACCACTTAAAATTCTTAGAAGTACTTTCTTCTTAAATGGCCATTATAATTCATCAAAAAAAATCAACTAATGTGACATAATTGGTAAATTAATGTGTTATCATAAATATATGCAAGAAAACACTATTTATATTGATGTAGGAACTTTAATTAATCCAATTATGACATTTTTCAAAGAACACTAGAACAATGCGATTCATAACAACAATTCACAACAACAAGCACATGCAATAAAATAAATGAATGTATAAACTTAGATATGTCATGGAAGAATGCGTGACATTTAATCTAATGACCCAAGGTTGAAATCCATTGATATTATATCCTTTTTTTCAGAATACATAGCACATTACAAAAAATCTTGCCCAAATACAGAATTAGTTTAGTGTATTTGGAAATTGGAAAACATAAACAACTGGTTCTTAAAACATCTACATCTTCTCCTTCTTTTTTCTTTATAACTATAACCCCATTTTGACATATCTTATTTAATACTCTCTTTATATGTCAAGGAAAAGAAACATAAAAAAGAGCGATATCAAATGCTCCATAAGGGTAAACAAGGGATATATCAATAATATCATAATCATAATACACAAGAACATAACAATTGAAAATTGTATCCAGCATATCAAAGATCATGATATCATGTAATGGAATAAATCATAATAGTTCATAAAGAACCAATGAACATATTCCAAAAGGGAATAACATTAGATACGGAATTTGTGGTATATAAATAAGCATAAAAAACCATTTCAAATTATTCAAGGCTCATTTCTAAGACCATCATAGTGGGAAAATTCCATTACTTAACCGAGTTCACTCCTCATTCCAGTCCTTTATTACTAAACCAAGTTTACTTCTCATTCCATACCTGTGTTACTGAACTGAGATCATTTCTCATTCCAACCCTATTTATATCATGATATATATATATATTTAACCAATTAATTTAAGGGATATATAGGTCCCACCCATCTTACAATGAAATCATTCTTATGTGTGCCACAAAAACAGAAATCATTCATCATAGCATAACCTAAGGAATAAAATGGGTTTCTTAAAAATCATTCCATCATAAAATTATCCATGTAAAACAAATGGATTTCATAAATAGAATTCCAGAATAAATATACTCAATCTATTGGAATAATAGGTATAATATAAATGAAATATAACCCAATTAAATAATTTCCATCTAAGATGGAAAATAATTTTGATTGAACACTAGAAATTAATTCTTGAGGAAAATATCCATTATTTTTCAAAAATGTTTTCTTTTCTAAAAATTCCATGAAATTTTAATAGAAAAGAATTTATTTAAAAATAAATTTGAAATATTATAAAATAATATTCATGAAAATAAGGATTTATGAAAATTTAAAAATCTATTCATGCTTTATAAGTTAAGAAAAACATTCTTCTCATACTTTTGTCAGATAAGTCAAAAAGTACCTCATATTAAAGATGAAAAAAGATTCATTTTATACCATTTAATAAAATTAAAAAATGGGTAAAATTGAATTTAAACAATTTTATAATAACAGAAATAATAATTTGGAATACATATTTATAAAATATGGCGATGGGTGATAAATATAACCTTGTTAATACTTATGTATAAATAATCTTGGATAATAATGAGATTGTGAAATTATCCCTTACCTTAGGTCCGATATCCTTTGTATGTATCCTAAAATCTTGTACAAAGATTTAAATGATTTCATTAACTTATTCTAGAATCATAATAATTTTTATTATGTCATATATCATCATATTATTATACATTTGTTAATAAAATTTCATTATTACTCGTTATTCGAGGATTAACTACTTCATTTTCTTATGCGTACGTTGTTAAATAAGTTCTGATTATCCTTATTAGGTTATAGTTATATCATTTTAAAAATAATATTAATATAATATATATCATACTAATTTATTATATACATTTATATAATCATTCTTGAATGGATATCATGTAGAACGAATCACATTGCATCGTGGAGACAGTAGACTCTACGTACACACGAGTGGCGATATCATTACCATAATTGTGAAATGGTATGGAAGTGGATGGTATATATTTTGTTTTATAATCCATTTCACATTATAATAATCATATATAGTTATTATTTCCATCAATATACCCATCCATGTAAGTTGGTACTGGAAAACAGATTACATCACGATGTGGAGATGGTAAACCGTACGTACACACGCGCGGTGATTTTGTTTTTTGTAGGATGGATATAAGGTGGAATATGGTTGTTTCATAATCATAATAACATATAATTTTATAATTTATTCTGTATATATTACTTTATAATGGAAACAAGTCTTGAATAGTATGTATAAGAAGAAATAATTTTGAATGAATCGGTAGAGGAGATTACCTCTTTTTCGATGAGCTCTCTCTAGATCTCTTCTTAAAAGAAATAGAGTTGGTATTTTGAGAAGAAAAGAACCTATATAATGTAACTAGGGAATTTTATAATGGAAATAGTCAGGGTATGAATTTTAGTGAAGGCTAAAAGTGAAGTGAAGAAGTGATGGAGGAGGTTCCCTTTTATAATTGAGGTGAAGGTCACTTTTGGAGTCTCCAAAAAAATTAATTTATAATAAAATAAAAACCTATAAAAAACCACAAAAATTTTATATTTCCGAATATTATATGATATTGGGTTTTAATATCATCAAAAATAAATTTTAGATAAATTTTTCTATCAATTTATACATTATCATTTTAATTAACCCTTAGTTATTCTATTTTAATTTTAACTAAGGTAACAAATGTTTCAATATTAAAAGAGTGTAATTTTTACTAATATTATGTAGATTAGACCATAAATGAAACATATATAATATTTTTGACAATATAATAATTATTTAATATTTTTAAAAATATTTTGTGATTTTCAAATATTTTAATAGAACATTATTTTGAAAGAATATTAATAGTGTCAATTTTGAAACTATTCATTTCATGGATTTTTAAAAAAATCAAGATAAGATTTTAAACCTGAAAAAATATTTTATTATATCTATAAGGGGTAAATTTATTCTATAATTTTTTTTGGATATATTAATTATATGAAATTAAATTAAATTTAATATTTTTAATAACATTAATTTGATATATACATTAATAAAACAATTACTACATCAGATTTTGTAATTATTTATTATATTTATTTGTTACGTAAAAATTAAAAATAAAATACCATGATGAAAATAAATCTTCTATATTTCATAGGAATAGTTATTGTTAAATATATCTTCTGTAAAATCTTATATTAAAAATTTTATGTTTATTAAAACATGAGTACTACAACTTTAACATCACTTTAAATTAAATATTATAAGTTTCATAATATTTTATATATGGATCCAAATGTTTAATAACCTAAAACTTGGATTATTATAGTCGATATATAATTAACCAATAATATTTTTTCAAGTGTTTTGGTCTTTTAATTGTTATTATTATTTTAACTAAAATTATTTTATTTATTTTTCATCAATTAAATAATTTATACATCATCACTGCATAAGAATTTGAGGTAATTATTTATTTATTAGATATTAAAAATAAATTAACATGATAAATAAAAACATGTTATATTTCAAATTAGTATCTATATTAGAATTTATTTTTTGTATAACCTTATATTAAAAATGATATAGTTATTAAAATTTGAGTAATACATATTTAAATTTTCTTTAAATAAAATATATTAACTATCTTAATCTCATCCAATTGGCTTCCGAAAGGATAATATTTAGACCCAAGGATTATTTAGGTCGAAAAAAAACTCATCCAATGATATTAGGACAAGTATTAGGGTAATTTTATATTATTATTTTTACCCTTAATTACCCGATTTACCTTTTCACCCTATAAATAAAAAATTACTAAAGTTTCTATTAATAATGGAAAAAAATAAAATAAATATATTTACATAATTTAAAGCCAATGATTAAAAATATAGAATACATTATTCAAAATTTAAAACATAGAAGTTGTAGTGATTAATTTAAAATTAATCCCGTTGTCAGAATGAGGAAACACGTTTTAAAAGTTAAAAAATGCAAAAGATTGAAATGTTTTTACATCTAAATTCAATGTAAAATTAATGAAAATAAACTAAATCATATTAAATAATAAAAATATAATCTTTTTATACATTAAAACCATTAAAATATATAATTTTACACTATAAATCATCTTTTTGAAAAAGTAGTTTTCAATTAAAATGCATTATTTTTTTACTATTCATCAAAATGTGAAACTTATGAGAAAAATACCAAAAATTAAAACAAAACAAATTTTTATACTCCAATTTCAAATAATAAATTTATTATTTTTGAATATAATCTAAAAAATTGTCTAAAACTGGATTTAAAATGGGTGTTTCATCAAAATAAGGCAAAACTACATTTTTTAAAAAATACTAATCTTATCTAAAAAATTGAATTTGTTCTTATATCATGTCTAGAAAACATATAATATGAATTTTAAACATTATATTTAAAATATATTACATATATATTTCATTAATAAAATCCATTAAGAGTGACTTTATTATTTTATAAAATCACTTATTTTCATTTAAATAGTTTTTTTAGAAAAACATTTTTTTATTTAAAAGGGGTTTTATTTTCATTTATAATTAATCGATCAAAAAAAATTAATTATATATACATGTATATATAATATTTTCATAATTTAGCTAATACTGTTCATACTCACCATTATAATGGCTAGGTTATATGGTAATATAATAACATTTAGTTTTTGTTTAAACCTAGTCTTGTGTGAAATGAATTATTTCAAAAGAACTTAACATTGTGTGAAACACAAGACAAGAATATTTTTTCATATACCACAAGATAAGATGGTGTTTTGTTTGGAAGAATATTTTCTAGGTGTAGCATACAACAAAATAAATCAAATATTTTAAAAAATAAAAATAAAATCAATCTCATAAAAATCTCAGTGTTTTACATTTAATCCCTATGGTGCCTAGTATGATTCATAAATGATACACCCTCAAATTATTTGGCCATGGTTTAAGAAATGTCATCAAAATAAAATTAAAAATAATACTAGCACACAACAAGTGGAAAACCTAATGGTGATATCTGTAAAACTATAATACGTTCAAAATATAACTACATTTACCTATCATAGGAAATTTGGGTTTCCCCTGTACGTGGGTTAGCTACTCCCAGGAACATGCTCATTTCCAAACTACAATACATCCTAGTCTCCTATCTAATACCCAAATGGAAATATAAAAGGGAAAATAGGCTCTGATACCCCTTTGTAGCATCCCACCCAAGAATCCACTTAGCGGTGCCCCGAAATAGTGGGCCACAAGACCTAAATCATGCCTCCCCGTACACCAGAGGATAAAAAATAGAAAAAAGGGCCTTAGATATGTATGTGGGGAGACTATTCCATCATATATCTAAGTAGATCACAGAGGTGTATACTAAATAAGAAATAGTGTAAGTAGTAATAATAGACAGACAACTACAGAATAATAGTAATAAATCATATAAGAATAAAGAGAAACATGTGAATGCAAAATAATAAATAGATAAAACATGATTATGATGATATTTCTATTCAAAAATGAGTACTCAAGGAATAGAGGATACAAGCATATACCACATGGAAACAAAAATAAAAAAGGATAAAAAGAAGTAACTACTAGCTTAACGAGCATAGGCTTAGTCCCTTGCTCCCATACTCCATCCTAGAATAGTCAATCAAGCATAAAAAACTAGATGATTCCCTTTATCTACACCTATAATCATGTAGTATTCTTGGGTTCCAAATGTGTCCCAAGCCTGGTGTGAGATGTAATCTATAGGCTACCACAAAAAGTGTCTAGATTAATCAAGTTCATGAAATATAAAATGAGTAGTGTTCCAATAATAGGAAATAAAAGACAGTAAATAAATAAAACATGACAGTTAGGGTTCTACCCAGATACCCGACTACTACTACCTGCTTTGGCCTAAACCATATGTATGAACCAAGGGATCCTGTACAAAAATGGTAAGGTGTGTACATGGGTCGTCATAAATAAATAATTTATTGTGGACCATCCCCAATTATTTGATTTGGCTTAGTGGATGTGTCCCTAGGACACCAGTTAAGCATTCTCATTAATTAACAAGGCATTACATGTCATGTAGGTAAGGTAATCGTCAAATATTGTATGGAATCTTGATCCCATATTAGGAGATCCATAATGGAATCCCATAGGTCGCTATAGGAGCTCCCAAAATACCAAATACCATAGATCTCATCCAAGGAGATCTATAAATGGAGCCCCTCATATCACTCTTAGCATAGTGAAAGCATAAACCTCTAAGCCTATCCTAGGCATCACACACAGGGGACCGAGTATTACCTGAGGAATGGTTTAACTATCATGCCAATGGGCCCATCCAAAGTTCCTCCCCTAGGGAATCTATATCACTCATGGATATAAATAATCTTCTTGGAGATCCTATACACAAAAATCCAAGTATCACTCTCGACATGTCCATCAGTTCCAATACCATGCATGGTGAGCCTGTCTATGGTTTCCATAAGTTGGGACCTGTTTTCTCTATCGTTCCTTAATTAGGTATGTCACAACAACCAAGATATGATATTACCAATAAGGAATTTTAATAACATAAGAAACTAAATCTATCCAATTCATTTTATTTAATCCAAACATCTATGGCATAAGGAAATAAGAACAAGGAATGAGACAAAAATCTTAAATCATAAGTCACACAGAATGAGGCATGAGCATAAAACATAAAACAATAAGGAATAAATCATAAATCATAAATATTAATGGCCTAACCCATAAAATACCATTCATATCAATTCAATTTATTAATTTAAGGCATTTATTACAAGTGCAATACACCTCAAGAGGTGTTTAAACAATTTAAGGTAAAGTTAATTAAGACTTTAAAAGGAAAACTCACCCATTTGGGTGGATTGAGTTTAGGTGACCAACCAAAGGCTTGATTATTCGCTCCCTAGAGTTGCAATGGGGATGTAAAAACATTAAATTGGATTTATTTAACAATTTAGAGGCATCACTATAAGGGCATGAACTATGGAACAATGGTGCACCATATAAAAGTAATGAAACTTTTTGGAAATATCTATACCAATAACCTTAGGTTTGTAGAAAACCATTCATCCATTGTTAGCCCTTGAATTGATCTAGAATGAAATTTACTAGAAGAATCGTCAGATTACCTAAAAATGGGGAAAATGAGGTCGCACTAAAATAGTACAAAAGATGGAAATAGAAACTAGAAATATAAGGAAGAGGATTAAAGATATCACCTCAAGATTTCCAATGCATCTGATGGTGAATATTTTGGAGATTGGAAGGAGTAGAAACCAAAATCCTAGAAGAGGAGAGGAGCTCATGTATAGGGGATTTCCTCTATAAGTGTAGGAAATTAGGGCGAGGGATTAAGAACATAATTGGTGAAAAAGTTCTTTTCTCATTCATTTATTCAGCCACACGTTTTTTCCTCATGGTTGGATAAATTGTGCGCCAATCGTGTGCCCTTCACTATTTATGGGGACCCCTCACATGAACTTGGTGAACAGTTTGAAAAACCATGAACAAGATATGTGTGAAGCCACTATACACCTACCTCTACATTTCTACATGTGCATGTTTCCTGTCTTGCATGGTTTTAGACTAACAGTGAAGCTTGCACTGTGCATTGGGTAGCCCGCATGGTTGAGGTGCACAGTTAGAACTATTTGTGCTCTAACTGCACAACTCAGTTTGTTTTACCATTTTTTAGAACTCTAGGATCTGAATGATCCCCAGACTCTCGAAACATTCCTTAACTTCTAGAGTACATTACAATATTGAAATAATAGGTTTAAAATTGTAACACAAGGATCTGCAAATCTCCAAAAACCGGGATGTTACAATTGTGACAAAAAATCATGGCTTAATTACGCATTTCCTAAAAAACCATAACCATAGTTTGTAGCCTTAGTTACCATGGAAAAATGTTCCACCTAGAAAAATACCCTATGAAACACCTATAATTACACTTTCTTTCCTATTTTTTCTTTTAAAAAACCTCGACATCAAACACACCTAACCATACAATGCATATGGTTCTCCTCTTTACAACTTGAATTCAAAATTACATGTTTCCACTATAATGATTATAGAGGAATTCATCATGGATCATAGGTTGGTTAAAATCATGCGATTAATTCTACTATAATGTGTACTCTGTTGGTTTCCCATTTTGATTGGATTCCCATGTTGTTTGTCACTATAATTCTTCAACCTCACCCACAGTCACAAAAATGTGGATGTTAGGATTCCCCATTTTTTACAGGTAAAATTCTAGAGGTAAACATATAGATCCATGATTGGTGTGAATTCGATGACTATTTTTCAACTACTATTATGTGGTAATCCAAAACCATAACATGGTTTTCCTTTGTCTTCTAGAAGAATTTATTCCATTATTTACACTAAACAATACTCATTTGAAGTTCTCCCACATTTAAGGATAACTCCATAGAGTTATTGAATATATATGATGATGATTTATCAGTTTTTTTTCAAAATCCCATTGTCCCTTATAGATTATGGTGGGTTACCGTGCCGCCCAACACATGTGGTGTACTCTTTACCTTTATAAGTTCCAATTCCAACCCGTATTAGTACTCACCTTCACATTTACACATTTAACCAAGATTTTCATTGAATCTTGTTTCCACCTTGTGTGTGAAATTATCCATCCAATATGATAAGAGTTTTCCCCAATTTTTTTACATATCCATAATAACACTTTTCTTATCTTTCTCAAGATACACCATACCTTTCAAAATGTTGAAGTTTGGCCTCCCAATTTTATACAGGGAATTCAATTTATCAAAACTCCACACACCATGGTGTTGGAGTTACTGCCCTAGAACTAAATTTTATGTAATTTATGATTACTTATTTTCATAATTTTTAATATTAATAAAATTCTTATAAAATCATGATTTTTCTTTTGTGTGACATAGTACGTGATAATGTTCCAAGAATAGGTGTCACACTGAAAGGTTATAGAAGTTCCATGTAATGATGAGAACTCAAAAGAGACACAAAATTATTCTGAAATATATGTTCTATAGTTGGATGATATTATTTGATAGAACACAAATGATATAGGATATCTGGTGTGAATACTAATAGGACTTTGAGGTCCATTCTCATAGTGTATGCCTTTGGTAATTTATAATGCAAGAGATTATGCGAACATGACCCGCCATTAATAAATCTAAATTTATATATTTAATTAGATGTTTCTATCTGTGAATGTGCGTATTGATCATTAGGATTTAAGATTATTATTAATGGATATTATTAGACACTTAATTTTATATATTGATGAAAACCATTATGACATATCTTCACGGTGAAGTAGGATATTTTGGGTGTGTCACAAGTGATATTTCATTAGTGAATAATGTGAGAATTTTTTTCCCATTATATTATTTAAATTATTTTGTTATATTTATACCTTTGAAGAGAATGAAATAGCCTAAATAAATTAATGGTTATGGTGTTATGTAAGTATTTCTATTTCCAAAAATTCAAATAAAGTGACATTGAACACATTAGTTGATGACATCATCATGAAACCTACTTGATTGGTGATATCATGATAGAGAGATTATATTACAAATTTGGCATTCATAAAAGGTTGTCTGTGTTTATGACAGTAACTTATTTATATATAGGTTCCTTGGTGAGTTTCTAGATACTAACCTTGGACTTTGGATTGCTCCACCTAATCCTACTGAGAAAGAGGCCTAGAGGGTTACACACTAAGTGAATTCAGAACCTCAGCTAACAAATAATATTATTTATTACTCAACATGTTGAATGAAAATTATTCTTGTATGTGTTATAATAATTATTCATGATTAGATTGATTTTATATATTCAGTTTCTGGTTATTCGAGAGAATATATTGTGAGAATAATATTTAATAAATATTTATTTGATATTTCTTGAATATAATATTTATTTATTTATTGGAGAATAATGCAGTGATGTTTATTTATTAAATTAAAAGTTCTTATTCAAGGCCTGATAAATATTTTGGATTAATTATGGACTGAGTTTAAAGGTAATTTGGACATAATATATATTAAATATGATTTAAAATTTTTAAGCAATTTACTCAAGATATAATATTAAATTAATTTATTGGTTTTGCGCATGTCAAGAGATAATAATAATAATAATAATATTATTATTATTATAAGAATGAGGTTTCTTCGGGATTAAAGAAATAATTAGGGCACATGTGAAATTATTATTTTCTAATCCTATCACTTTTTAAACCCAATTATATTATTTCCAATCCTAACGCTAGCCATTTGTTGGTTGTGAAAAACAACATTTGTAGAATCCTCTCAAGACCTAAAGAGAGCATTTCACAAAAAAATTTAAAAAATGGAGAGAAATAATCCTCCATCACCCCTGTTGATTATAAAAGGATCAAGGAGAATCCTTCTTGGAAGAAATTCTCATGGAAATCAAAGATAAAAAAACACAAGCATTAAGATCTTCCATGCTAGCACTCAGATATTCCTATAGAGATGGTAAAAGGTTCATGATGCATGTGTGGATCACTGAAAGGGTGAATGTACACTTTATTTATGTGACATAATGAAGATATGACATAGAGACGTTTTTAGGTTCACCAATTAAGAAATAATTCTTCACAAGTTAACTATTTAATTTCTTTAATTATAAATCATTATCTAATAATCCTGCATTGGGTTCTAGTGTTCTCATGTCAATTAATCTTTGTTTAATTTTTGTTGGTCACAAAATTCTTCATTAGTGTATATCTTGCATTAATTTATAGTTATGATAAAAAAATGAGTTGATCATTCCCCCATAGGCACTTCTGTTGTTCCTAAAACCTTAAAGTGATATTAGAGTGGCCAAATAATTATTTACAATTATTAAATATCATTGGTTGATTTATTCATTTACAATTACTTATCATTTTTAATTTATTTTTTATTTGATCCAAATTGTGATATCTTATCTTCTTCCTCTTCATTCTCATAAATATATATAAAAATAGATTTATTGTAAATGGATAACATTCAAAGAACTCCTATGGAGGTGAAAATGATTCTATATAGTTAGCACAAGAGTACATATCATTTATCACATTGGTACATGATGTGTACCCAAGTTCAATGCACCAGGATGACTCATGAATTAATTCATTGTATCATGCATTTATTTCATGAATCGTGTATTTAATACAACATGTGTGGATTTCCCATCCTGACACACTATTAGCAGAACTACATGGCATGTAACATGCATACATGATGCGCAATCCATCAGATAAAGATGAGTTGTGTGTTTTCACACAACACATGGGACTGATAACAATGTAACCTAGAGACCACATGAAGTGTAACTCTTATACATAATGTGTACCCCATTCATGTCTGTGACATGCCAACACACCTAGTCCTTAATAACATTTCGTGGATAAATGGGGAAGATTTATACGTGATGTACATAACTAGAATATACATTACCTATATATTACATGTATATGTAGAATATAATCTTAATTTATCATGTTCCATGATTTTTTAGGAGACTCCTAAACAAATGTAGCTCTGATGAATGTGTCCATCCAATTTGGTGAAAACTAAACCTCCCGAGTATTTCTCACCTCTTCTTCATGGATGAACTTGTTATATTTTTCAATGGGGGTAATCAGATCATTTAAGTAATTCTTTATATCCTTGATATCTATTGTAACTGGAGTGGGTAGGTAATCAATCTTGGGAAGATTGGTGTTTATATATCTAAACTTTTCTCTAGTTTAAGGAGTAAAGAGATTAAAGATTAATTGGGGGTTAAAAAAAAGACATTTTTTCCATGGAATAACTTGGGGCACCCATTTCTCCAGGGAAGATATGCATCCAATAGTTTGACGGTATTGTGGAAAAAAATCACTGCTCACATTCTCAATTGGAAGAACTATTTTCTCTCATTTGGGGAGAGAATTACCTTGTTCAACTATGTGTTAACCTCTATCCCCATGTATTTAATTTCTGCCACTACTTTCCCCCAAGTTAATTCTATGTAATATTGAAAAAATAATTGTTATCTTTATTTGGGATGCCTAAGTAGATGGAAAGTATCTTTGAGCTTCATGGAATAGATTGGTACTCAGTGTTGAGGAGGGTGATATAAACCTCAGAAGAAACACTGATTCTATGTTCTTCCTTCATGAAATGTTGGATTGGGATGTTTTGTAGGGGAATTATCTTTGGACAAGGATCTCTATTAAAACAAATGGATCTCAGTTTGATGTTGTAGGAAGGAGATGATCCAAACATTGGGAGACTACTTGGTGTCATATCTTTAATCTACAATGGCACTCGAGGTGGATTGTGGGGGAGTGGATGATCAAATTTTGGAATAATAACTAGTTGGGGAGTATCTTTGGATTTTTGGGTTGTCCAGTTCCTGACATTTCTTTCTTATAGGCCTCCTCCTTCCCTTCTTTCACATAGGCTGTCCTCAACCCTCATCTATTGGCCTTTTTCCACAATATTACTTTTTCCAATTACTCGGGTTGTTTAGTGTTGATGGGATACTAATCTGGTTTATTCTCATAAAAGGAATATCATGAATTTTTATAGACCAATGCTATTCAAAACTCACGGGGAGGGGTTCTATAGTGAAATCCCATCCCAAAAAAGCTGACCTAGATCGTCTGGTGCCTCTGCAACAATGTTATATCCATAGATGATGAGGTTTTAAGAAAGAGATTTATATTGTTTCCAAGTTCCACCATTTCCTCTGACCTAAGGGAGATTCGGCCTACCATATATTTTTTGAAAATGATTTGAATGGCCACATTTGGAATTACTTCATCGATGCAGTTGGGCGGGCAATACATGGTTTAACCGGGGACACTTTCCAATAGTCCCAGTTCTAAGGGTCGATTGACTATCCACGTGAATGTAAAAAATGGGACTTATTTTTTTAAGTGGGGTGCTGGGTCCTTTGGAATACCTTTAAGAAGGCTAGTTTCTAGGGTCTATCCTCCTATAGAATGAATCTCAAGGTTAGGGTGAGGGATTTTTCATTGAACCTTGTGTCGTTTCTCAAGTATGGTAGTCTATCTTCTTCTTTACAGAGACTTTTGGATATAAATGGAATCCCCCTTCTGTCACCCTGTGTGTTGTCCCACGAAAACTAGGTTTAGTGGAAACCCCTTATGATAGGTTTCAAATTGAATGTTGATGGGTCCTATTTGAATGGTTCTGTGAAGGGTGGAGGTGTTGTCCATGATCATAGGGGTTCATGGCTTTTTCTTTTATCTAATGGCTTGGGAAGGGTGACTCCCTCTTTGACAAGGATTATTATTTGCTCAAAGGTTTGGAATTGTGTAGCTCCCATGAATTATATATTCATCTAGTAGAGACTGATTCTGTGGTCCACCTCCAGTCAATCCAAGGTGTGACCAATATTCCCTAGGTAGTCACATAATTAGTTCTCAACTGCAGAAAGTTACTCCCTAATAGTATTGATCTCCTTCACACACGGAGATAAGGAATTAAAGTTGAATATTTCCTAGCATCTTGGGATTCAGCGGTTAATCCTTGTAACATTTTCAGTTCCACTAGATCCCTTCCCCCCCTGAGTACATTTTTATTGGTGTATGTTGATGCTTTATGTATTCACTACTTCAGGCCGACTTAACCTATTTTGGGCCACAACCCCCCTTTTCCCTCTTAATAACATTTTATAAATGTTGTATGGATGTAAAAACTAAATAAAGGTATTTATATATTATATTAAAGAAACCAAGTATTAGAAATTTAATAATTAATTAAGTTCACATGAATCATATAACACCTAGATGTGATATCACCACCTTGGTCATGTAAACAATAATTATCTTACAAATCTCTATCAAGAAGTTTATTTAGACTCTTTTGATATAATACCACTAGTTTTATGTCATGCTTGTTTTAAAGAAAAAATGAATAAACCACCATTTTATGGATAGGGTGAAAGGGCCCCTGTGATTTTTGGATTGGTGCACAATACCGTGTTTGGACCTTTTATAGTAGAATTTAGAGGTGGATAATATTACTTCATAACTTTTTTTGATGACTTGAGTATATGTGGATATATATAATTAATGAGGTATAAGTCAGATTCCTTTGAAAAATTCATCAAATTAAAAATTTTACTATATAACAAACTTGGTTAGAAGATAAAGAAGCTTCAATACGATCGATGTAGTTAATATCTTAACCAATATTTTATCAACTTTCTATAGGATTTAGAGATTTTATCTCAACTCACTCCACCTTATACACCAAATTGGAATTGTTTTAGTGAAATGAGGAACTATACCATGGTTTACATGGTAAGGTTAATGATGAGTAATCTAGATATTTCACTTTTATTTTGGTGATATGAATTACATCCTAAAACACACATTCTAAACCAAGTATTAGATAAGGAATTAAATGATATTCCATGTGAGTTAATGTATGGAATGAAATCAATGTTGTCACACTCTTTTGTATGGAAATGTGAGGCATTTTTTAAGCCCATAAAAAGAAACAAACTATTAACCTGAGGAACTTTTGCATTATTATGTTCCATTAAAGAAAATTATATGTGACGAAAATCCACATTCTTAAGGCACTTGACTAATAGGATAGTGGGGAAGATTTATCTCTATATGAGGAACAGTTAGATAATTTCATATATTTTTAATGTTTCATGCTATATTCCAAGTATGATAAGATTTTAAATAAGCATAAAAATATTTATGCATATAACATGATGTATCACCTTCATGATCTTTATTAAGAGAAGGAAATATAGGATAGATATGAAAACTCTAATTCACTATTCACTAGAAATCTTGGATATTCAGCACATTCTAGGCCTCATGTTGACAAGATGATTGGCTACATAGAGTGCTTAGAACTATTGAACATTAAATTACCTAATGATATATTCATATATCTCATCCTCTCATCACTACTTAAAATATTCTCTAGTTTCATTTTGAATGAAAACATGAGAAATAGTGAGAAGACTCTTTCAGAACTTCTTACTCTAATTTGCTAAGTCGACTTGGACATGGGGTGTGAAAACCCAGAGTCCTTATGGTGAAAAATAAAGGATGAAAAAGGAAAAGGGGAACAACACTCATGCCAATTCTAAATATCCCATGAATTATCATTCTTAATATAATAAGATCAAAATATAGGTGAAGGAAAAAATAAGCTGTATGATTTACATGTGGAAAGCTAGGCCGCTGGAAGAAGAAGTTCTCCCAGAAGTATGGGGAAGCTAAATGTGTGTTTGTTATCAAGTGTAATATTTATATATATAAAAATTGGGTATTAGATAAATCTTTTAGAACTCATAGCTATATCCAAATATAGAAAACAAGTAGATTTTATATGATTACCATAGGAGAGGTGGATCTTCAAGAAGCTAATGGTGTATGAATAGATACTTTTTTATATGATTCTACCACCTTTTGTTGCCAAATAAAATGATTTTGGTTTTAAAATAACTATTAATTTGTGCCAAGTGTTATTATGAACATCATATCCATTTCTTTCATTGATAAGGATGAATTTATTTTCAAATTTGGAAATAAATAATGCTTCTTTAACAATGACAATATTTATTATGGCGTGACATAACTAAATAATGGTCTATATGTATTAAATTATGAAAAGTAAGAATTTTAAATTAAATAATGAATCTTGTTCTCAAGACTCATATAACACCCATATATTGAATCACCACCTTGGACATGTAAACTAGAAGTTACTTAAAAATCTCTATCAAGATGTTTATTTAGTCTCTTTTGAGCTAGGACCACTTGTAAGATTTTGAGATTGTTTAGAAGAAAAAATGACCAGATAACCATTTAGCGGATAGGGTGAAAGTGCCACCAAGATTATAGGATTAGTGAACAATGATTTGTATAGATATTTTATAGTAGAATCTAGAGGTGGATATTATTACTTCATAACTTTTATTGACGACTTGAGTATATGTGGCTATGTCTACTTAATGAGGTATAAGTTCAATTCCTTTGAAAAATTAATAGAATCCATAATGAAATAGAGAATAAACTTAGTCAAAAGTTAATGAAGTTTCAATTTAATCAAGTTAGTGAATATATTAACCAAAATATTAGGAATTTGATATTTTATCTCAACTCACTCCACTTTATACACCACAGTGGAATGATGTTAATGAATGAAGGAACTTACCCTGGTTGACATGATAAGGTTGATGATCAATCATGTAGATATTACATTATCCTTTTGGGTATATTAATTACATACTGTAACAAAAATTATAAACCATGTATTTACTAAGAAGGTGAAAATAATTCCATATGACTTAATGTATGGAATTAAATCCATGTTGTCACACTGTTGTGTATGGGAATGCGAGGAATTTGTTAAGACCATATCAAGCAACAAACTAACACCATGAGGCCTGAAGTGTATCTTTATTAGGTATAGAAAGTAAATAGAGGGAAAGTATATATCAAGCAACAAACTAACACCATGAGTCCCCGAACTAGGTTCTGATACATGGGATCCATCTCAAAATTAATGGATTCATTCCATATTTTAGTTTCCAAACTCCCTAATTACTCTTTTAAGGAGAGGGATTCATTATTGTCAATCAATAATGAGTCCCCATCATTGGTTTCTATAAAACCATATCTTTCAATTTCTTTTATCTCTCTAGTATTCATTGGCAGTGTTTGTGTTTTAGGAATAAATTACTCCATGGGGACCTATGGAATATTTTCCCATATCAACTCTTGTGTATATTGAGCATAAAAGATTGAATATTTGGGTATATTAATTGATTTTGTTACCAAATATGCACATTTTGTCAATATAAGAGGCAATTTAACCATTAATAACATTGAAAGACTCTATTATTATGGTTCACCTATTTCCATTGATTTTGATCCTGATCCATGATTTAAATAGAAATTATCGAAAATTATTCAAAAGGATCTAGACATTGAGCTTAATTTGAGCACTATCTATCACCATCAAACTGATGGATAGTCTGAAAGAACTATTCAAACATTAAAAGAAATGTTTAACTCATTCTCACTTAACTTTACAGGTATATGGGATTATTGTTTACCTTTGGTGTAGTTTTCATATAATAATATATTCCATTTTAGTATTCAAATGGCCCCGTATAAAGAATTATATGGTAATAGATTTCATACTAAAAGTTTTTAGGATGAATTTGGTGAAATAAATATTCTGTATAGTGACTTAAGACTTTTAATCATATTATTACATGTTTTAAAATTAAAAAAATCATTAATTACAACCCAAATATCATGTGGACTAGTGTATTTGGAAGATTAGGTAGATAAAAAATCAAAAGAAACTAAAACATAACATATTTATTTTTATTCTCCTTAGTGATCGCCAAAAACTACATAGGATAAACTACAGAATAAATAAAATAAAGGGGTGATCTAGATAACCCATTAATGGAATAAACATTATAAGTAAACATGACATGTGAGTCAAAGGTATAATATGAAATCATAAGATAGAAGGCTCACGAGTAATCACATAAAAGTATAACATAAACAAAATTGTATCATATGATCATAGAAACATAGGAAATGTGGTAGAAACATATAAAATTACTTAAACATGATTCAAGGCTAACTTACTAGACAATATCATATGGTATAAAAATTCCCATAGTAGACCAGGTTTACTCTCTAATCCCACACATAACATCTCATGAGACCAAAAACGATAACTGATGCATTAGATTGTTATCTAAGAACTCCCATCATATCATGTACATTATTATGAGTGTCATAAAAATAAATCAATCATAAGGCATAAACATAATAATTACCCATGGAAATATGTGGGTTGTACAATAATGCCTCACGTCATAATAAAAAGATATTTTATAAAGAATGAATTTGATAAATGAACTTTAAAGCATGTATTAACCAATAAAAGGAAAGGATAATGAGATAGGTATATTTTTAGAGACTTATATAAGGAATTTATAATTAATTCATAACATTAAAGGTTTTCTTAATTTATTAAAACATCTTTAAAATGTCACATGAAATATTTCTTGAGGAAAATACCTTTTTCAATTTAAAATAAAATTTTTAAAATTTAAAAATCTAAAGGGTATTGTAGAAAACATTTTATTTTAAAAGAACCATGGATACCTATAAAATAAGCTTCAAATAATTGAGCAGTCATGATATTGGTAAATTTTATTCATACTATATTTGTTAAAAGAAAACATTCATTTCACACTTTTGTAAAAAAAATCAAAAAGTACCTTGTTTGGAAAAGAGAAGAAAGATTAATTTTATACCATTTTATAAAAAAATTCAGACGTGTGTAAAAAGTTATTTACTAAATAATAGTAAAAACATTACTTATAATATTTTATGGAAAATATATACCTGTAAGAGAAAGATTAGAGATCTAAAATAATATACAAGATCAATATTAACTACAAACGCCTTTCTTAAAGTTTCTTTATCAAATAAAGAATGAAATGGAAACCAAATAAGTAAAACACATTAATGAATATAGGATAAAAAAATATACATGTTTAAATAAAATAATTATATATTATTTCCCTCAAAGGATCCTTGAATATAAACATTCTCGAAAAGAAAAGTGATTTTAACATAAAGCCTCTACCGCTTTAGTGACATTTTAATCAAATCCAATTAGATGAAATTAAATGAATTATAACTTAAAATACCATTAAGTATTAAATATTAATAATGTAATATGTAAAAGTGTCATAATATATGCCATATAAAAGAAATTATGCACATAACATTAAAATAAGCTTCAATAAATGGAAGTTAAGATAGAATCCCTTACCTTGAGTTTGACTGATCACATATGTAATTTATCATCCTAAATAATAAATTTATATTAATTAAGTAATTTCTAAATAAAATTTCTCAAGTTTAATACTCCTTTTATTTTACTTATTACTATGTTATATTTATTTAATAAATCAATTAAGTTCACATCAGACGTTTTGATAATATCCGGTTTATGTGTACAAAATGACTTTGGTAGGTTGAATTTGGAAAAAGAATTCACTATTACATCATATAAAGAATAATAATCATGATATAATTATTATTTTTACACATAAATTATACTTTTAAAACCAACCATGAAACATGGGTATGAAAAATGAACCACATTACAATCATAGATACGGTAGGTCATATGTACACATAAGTAACATTTCCATTTTTCAACGATCATGATTGAATAAAGGAAAGTATTATTTTATTTTTCAAGAATGATAATTATTTCATAAATAAAATATTATTTATTTAAATACACTTATATATACCATCCATGTGATGTGAATATGAAAATTGAATCACATCACTTCATGAAGGTGATAGTCCACACGTATGGGCGAATGATGTTATCATTTTTTAGTGAATGGAAGGGGAAGAAAATATATGATATATTATATTTCTAGAATGATAAATATTTCATGAATATAATATATATATATATATATATATATTAATTAAATAATCTTAAATAGCTGTGATATATGATGATAGAAAATTAATTACATAGGTTTGCGAGGCGGTAGTCTGCCGTACACACGAATGATGGTTTTATTTCCCATTTGTTGAAAGAGTAGATGGATGTAGGTTATTAAATTAACATAATAACATTTAATTTTATTTAATATACTAATATTATTATACTATAATGGTTCAATAAGGTTTTAAGTAAGTTAAAAATAAAACAAAATGCTCGACTTCGAACTATCCCTCTTCTTCTAACATCCTCTTTTAGTTTTCACCAAAATAATTCCACAGGCAGTTTTATAATAAAATCAAGGCTTATAAAAAACATATTTTTAAGTAAGGTATTTCAGGCACTTTATAAAGAAAAATTCTTTTTATGTTTCAGGAAGAGAGAAGATAAGGGTCCCTTTTATAAGTGGGAAGGACTGACATTTTTTATAAATACATAAAACTATTCAATAATGGGAAGGAAATATCAAACCAATTGCTTATTGTTTTTAAATAATGTATTTTAGGGAAGATAAGATCCATATAAACCTCTAAAACTAAAAAATAATCATGTTTTAAACATGTTATTTCCTTTACCTCTAAGGTTACTCACTTTTACCATTTTAATTTTCACCACGATAACTAGTTTTTTACATAGGCAATTTATCCTTTAAGTATAAAAATAAAATAGTCCATTTTATATAATTTAGACCCATTTATTATAAATAATAAATCTAATTTTTCAAATAAAGAACTATGTGTGTTGAAAATTAATTTTAACCCACACACATGTAATGCACGAAACCTCATTTTAATGTTAACAATGGTAACAATTATTTCAATATTAAAGGGTTAAGAATGTTATTATAAATAGAAAAATGACTCATAAATGGAACTTGGTTGTTATTTTTAAATATAGAAAAATAAATTTGTTAGATTTTTTATTTTTAGGAATTTTAAATCTTTTAATAAAACTTTATTTATTATATAATATTAATAATGTTAATTTTGGAACTATTCACTTAATTTAATTTTATAAAACAGAAAGATAAATATGGAATTAGAAAATATACCTTTAACACTTCCCAAACATGTTATATTTATGTAAAAAATTTGGAAAACAATAATTCATTCAAATTCTATTACTTTTGTCCTTATAAAATTATTTTTTCCCTTAATTAACCCATTTTACCTTTACCGTGGTGACAAATATTTACTAAGGTTACTATTAAAAATGGAAAAAATTAAAATAGAAATATTTACCAAGTTAAGACCTATTTATTTAAAATACAGTCTCATGAAAATTAATAATTCAAATGAAATTAGTTATATTATTGTAAATAAAATGGGTAATATGTAACTTTAAGAGAAAATGAAATATATAATGGTACTTTTAAATTAATTTCTTTAATATAATGAAATGACAGTTTTTGAAAAATTTAAAAATATCACTATTCACTAAAAAATCAATCATTTTAGAAAAATACCAAAATTTCACCCTAAGTTAATTTTGATATGATTATTTCAAAAATGAACTTAATTATTTAAAATATATTTTCTATAATTTTCATAAATAAATTAAAATATTTTTTTACAAAAAAGTAATAAAAATCAATTTTGAAGAAGGAATATTTTTTAAAGAATAAAATGTTTTAATTAAAAATTGAGTGTCTATTTCCTAATAATTTATAAATACATTTATATTGAGTCATATTTTTATATATATTTAATAAATTATTTAATACTATTCATATCTACCAATTTAACAGCTTGGTTATAATGGTCATGTTTAAATAATAATATTTCATAGTTCATTTTTTCTTAGTGTTGTGTGTCGTATACACTGTTGAACATTGTTTTCCTTTTAAAAAATAGGGTTGTTACATTCCTTACCCAAAATAATAAATTTATTCCTTAAAATTTTAACTTGATCTCAGTAATCAAAGGTTTTCCACATGAAAATACCTTCATTGAAACCCCACATCATAAAAGAGGATTATAAAACTTATTCTACATAATAGAGAAAGGAAAGTGCAAAGATCATACATAATAACACATAACTATGTTTCCATATAGAAAATAATTAGTGGGAAGTGAAAATATGGACATGGAAGAAAAGTATAATGTATAAATAATGATGTAGAGTGACATAGATCATTGTTCATAATAAAGTGAATGATCATGAGAAAGTTAATGACCACAAAATCAGAAACCCAAGATGTGTAAAAAAGACCATTTATTCATTTTAAATAAAGTTAATAAGATACCATTTTCATTTCAAGATACTTTTCCTAGAGTTTGAGAATAGATTTCAATTTATACATATAGAATATATACTTACTTGAAAAGTATAATTTCATCTTTTAATCAATTTATACTACGATATAATATATTTCTTTAAAGGATGAGTATTTAAGATGATATTTTTAATGCTTAGAACACTAAAATAAACTTCTAAAAGATCAAATTATTCCAAAAAAGGATAATAGGACATTCATCCCATATTTAAACATTAACTAAAATCAAAATGTATAGTAAAAGGTAAGATAATTCAAAAAATGAATAAATATTAATATGATCAAATACAAAAATTAATCTCTAAAGCCTAAAAAATAGCACTAAAAGTTAAAATTAGATTATTTAATAAATAACTAACCTTAATGTTTTTCAAAATATTCCTAACTAAGGTTGAAACCCAAATATTTTAATGATTTGATCGCATAATCATATAAGATAAATTTAATATTTATCTTGAAATAAAATAAATCACTCTTAATGTCTCATGGTAAAATTTTTATTCCACAAACATATATGATAATCATATCTATAATTAACTTGAATCACAATAACTCCATTGTAAAATCATACATGTTTCCAAAAAACCACATAATCCTTAGATGTTTCATGATTATTATAACTAAAACACTATCGATAAAAATACATAACTCTATAATTTTTTAATCCCAATACATAAATACTTAAATAGTTTCACATAAATGATTGGTATAACATAAGTCCTTACTTGTTCTAGTAAAACCATATAATCTATTATTTAAAAAAACTTTAGGATGGTATACTATACTTTGACTTATCCCTAGGGGTTTTACTAAAGTTCTCTAATCCTAATACCAAAAAATATCTAGACCCTTATATGATACAAACTATAGTTACCCAAGCCTTTTACACGTATTATTACATAATTTTTAACATAAATATCCATTAATTACAACCTAAATATTAGGAGAACTAGTGTCTCTGGAAGACTATGTAAATAAAATATAAAAAGAAACTAAAACATAACATCCTTATTTTTATTCTCTATAGTGAGATCATAAATATATTTGAGCTCCTAAAATTACATAGGATAAGCTACTAAATAAATAAAATAAAGTGGTGAGATAAAAACCCCAATAAGGGTATAAACATGATAAGGAAAAATAACATGCTAATCATAGGTATAACATGATATCATAAAAGAGAAGGCTCATGAGTCATTATGTGGAAGTATAACATAAAGAACATGGTGTAATATGATTATATAAATACATTAAATGTGGTAGAAATATATAAAATGACATGAACATGATTAAAGGCTGACTGACTAGATAATATAACATGGTGGATAAAGTCCCATAATGGATTTGGTTTACTCCCTAATCCCGTACATAACATCTCATGAGATCCAAAATATTACCCAATGCATTAGAGCTCTATCTGTGAACACCCATCATAACATGAACATGTTTATATGTGCCATAAAAGGAAATAAATCATAAGGTATATACATAATAATTACCCAGGAAATGAAATGAGTTATATAATCTTAACTCATGTTTTAATCAAACGAGATTTCATAAAGAAGGCATTTGATAAATAAACTTTTAAGGAATGTATTAACCCATAAAAGGTAGGGATAATGAGATATATATATTTAAGAGACATATATACATAACTTAGAATCAATATGTAATATCAAATATTATCTTCATTGATGAAAATGTCTTTAAAATATCATATGTAATATTTTTTTAAAGAAAATACCCTTTTTACTTTGAAATCAGTTCATTAAAATATAAAAATTTCCATATTATTATATAAAAAATTTTCATCAAAAATTAACAAGGAAACTTTAAAATTAATATTAAAAGTTTTGAGTGTTCATGATGGTGGAAATTTCCATTCACTTCATATAAGATAAAAGAAAACATTCATTTCACACTTTTATAAAAAATGTCACAAAATACCTTGTTCAGAAAATGATAGAAATATTCCTCTTAAAATATTTTTTAAACAATTTCAAACATGGATGATTTTTTTAATAAATAATTTAATAATATTAAAAAAATTCTTTAAAATATTTTATGTAAAATATAATATTGAAGAGAAATATTCCAGATTGAAAAAAAATATAAGATTGGTATTACTTGAAAAAAGAATTATTTACGATTATTTATTGAATATGAGAAAAATGAAAAAAATTAAACAACATTCAGGAATAGGGGAGAATAAAATAGATTTGTTTTAATAAAATAATTTTATTTTATTTCCCCCAAATCAACCTTGAAGATAAAAATTCTAAAAAAGAAAATATATTGTAACATAAAGCTTCTACCATTTTGGTAACATTCCAATCAAATCCCCTTGGATGAATTAAAATGAATTGTAACTTAAAATACCATGAATTATGAAGTATTCATTATATAAGATGTTAAATTTGTAGTATATACACCATATAAAAGAAATTAATCACAAAAAATTAAAATATGCCTCAATGAAGGGAAATTGAGATAGAATCTCTTACTTAGAGTTTGACTCATCATGTATGTACTTTATATTATTAAATAATAAAATTATGTTAATTAATTAATTTATTAAGAAAATATTCCATGTTTAATATTCCTATTTTATTTATTACCATGTTATATTTATTTACTTAATCAATTAAGTTCATGTTGGACATTTTCATGATATTCAATTCATATGTCCAAAATGACTTTGATAGGTTGACTATGGTAAAGGAAGTCATTTTTAAATCATATAAAAAATAATAATTATGACATAATTATCATTTTCATATGTAAATTATACTTTCAAAACCAACCATGAAATATGTTTATGAAAAATGAACTACATTAAAATCTTGTAGATGATAGGCTGTATGTATTCATGAGTAATGTTTCCATTTTTCAACGATCATGATAGAAATAATATGAGTGTTATTTTATCTTTATATAAGTTTAATTATATCATAAATACCATATTATTTGTTTAAATACACTTATATATACCATACATGTGATGCGGTGATGAAAAATGAACCATATCTCTTCAGGGAGGTGGTAGTCCATAAAGATGCATGAATGACGTTATCATTTTTAGTGAATAGAAAGGTAAGAAAACATATGATATATTAATTTTATAGGATGATAAATATATAATTAATATCATATATATAAATTAAATTCATCATAAAAAATATCCATGATAGGTGATGATGGAAAAAATCACATCAGTCCATGAGGTGATAGTCCTCTATACACATGAACGATGGTTTCATTTCCCATTTAATGGAAGATTTTGCAGATGTAGGTTATTACACTAACATAATAAAATATTATTATTTTTGATATAATTATGTTATTATATCATATTTCTTGAATAATATTTTAAGGATATGGAAGAATAAGTAAGACAAAATTCTCGGTTAAGAATGATACCTCTTCTTCAGACAACCTCACCAAAATCCTTCCAACAAGGGTTTTATAATCAAACCAAGGACTCTAGGAAGTGGTAATGGGAGTAAGGAAGTGATTTTGGTATCCATTTTCAGAAATAAATTTCATTTTAAGTATGAAGAATATAGAATAGGATGTTCCCTTTTACAGAGAATATAATAGCAATACACAAAAACACCACTAAGAAATAAAGTTTTTTTAAACATTTTATTCCCTTCATATATAAGGTTACTACCTTTTACCATTTTAGTTTTCACCACGATAACTCATTTTTTATCTAGTTAATTTATTATTTAAACCTAAAAATAAAATACAAATTATTAAATAATTTTTAACAAAAAATTATAAATATAAAATCTAATTCATCAAATAATTAAAACCATGTGTGGAAAATTAATTTTAATGCATTCACATGTAACACACAAAACCCCAATTTAACTTGAACCACGATAACAACTATTTCAATATTAAAGGGTTAAGAATGTTATTATAAATAAATAAATAACTAATAAATATAATATTATTGATATTTTTAAAAATATAAAAAATAAATTTTCATAATATAGTATTTTTTGGAATTTTAAATCATTTAATAAAACATTATTTATTATAAAATATTAGTAATGTTAATTTTGACACTATCAATTTAATTTGACTTCAAAAACATAAAGGAAAATATGTAATTTTAATATATTCCTTTGAAATTTCCCCAAAATGTTATATTTAACTAATGTTTTTTTGGAATGCAATATTTTATTTAACTTTTATTAATTTTAACATTTTTAAAATCATTTATTTTATTTTACTTTTAATTAAATAATTATTATATCGGTGTTGTATTAGTATTTATGGTAATTATTTCATTACTAAAAATTATAAATAAATTAACATGATAAAAAAATAATTTATATTTTAAATGATTATTTATAACTGAACACAGGTTATTTTTATCCCTATCAAAAAATATTATAGTTATTAAAAGAAAGAAATTGTCATTTTTGGATTTTATTTACTTAAGTATTATAAAGGTCACAATGCTTTTTATAGGGATAAAAAGGTAATATATTTGAATTTTGGATGATTATGGATGAAATATAATCATAAAATATAAATAAGTCTACTATTAGGGTAACTTTTTAGCCCTTATCAAATTATTTTTACCCTTAATTAAATATTTTACCCTTATCACAATAACAAATATTTACTATGGTTAATATTAATAATGACTAAAAAATAAAATATACCTATTTACAATATATAGACCACATGATTAAAAATATGGAATGCATTTTAGATGATTAAAAACACATAGATGGAAAATTTTTAATTTAACATTATACTAGAAAAATGTTATGAAAAACATTTTTTTTAGAAAAATGCATTTTTCAAGCAATAAATGATCTTATATTAACTCCATGACTAGAAATAATCATTATATTAATTTCAATTAATATATATATATATATATAATATATAAATTTCATTTAAATATTTCCTTATTAGGGGTTATTTTATTTAATTAAAATGGATAAACTTTATGCACATAAAAATAATTTTCAAAAAATTGTGTTTTTAACATAAAAATAAATTTATAAAAAAATTATGAAATTAATGATTCAAATGAAAATAATTATATTATTTTAGATAAAATGTTTCATATGTAACTTTAAGATGAAATCCAAAATATAACGGGACTTTTAAATTACTTGATTTATTGGAAAGAAATGACAATATTTGAAAAATCAGAAATTATCACTATTCCCTGAAAAATTTATGATTTTAGAAAAATACAAATATTTCACCATAATTTAATTTTTATAAGATTATTTAAAAAATTACGTTCAATATATCAAATATATTTTCTAAAATTTGAGTAAATTAATTATAATATGTTATCATGAAAGAATTGAAAATCATTTTTGAAGAAAACATATTTTTTAGAAGAATAAAATGTCTTTATTAAATAATGATATCTTTTTTTTTCAATGTATTTATCAATATGTTTATCTTGAGTAGTATCTTTATATATATTTCATATTTTAATAAATCCTATTCAAAACCACAAATTTAAAGTCTAGGTTATAACGATGATATTTAAATAATAATATTTCATAGTTCATTTAGACTCGGTGTTGCGTGTCGTATGTATTATCAGACATAGTTTTAATTTTTTAATAACTTTAGGTGTTAAATTTTGGGCCAAAAAATTCTTGAGTATAGAATGGTTAAGGTAAAAACTATTCAAACTATGGAGTCTCTGGATTTACCAGGTAAGACTATGGAATATTCCTAGGAATATTTTTGGAGTAAGGTGTTGTGATGTCGTGCAATTTCAGGGCCTGGTGATCCCAAAATTAATTTTATAAAAATATTAAAAATATTTTATATCACACATAAAATATTCTTTTAGAAATATTTAAATATCTCCATAATTGAGTCTCAGGTGAAATATACAAGACCATAGTTAAGTTCAGAATGTGGGGTTTACCCTAGGCTTGATCTATGGTTGGTCAGTGCGAGATGTCCAATAGTGGCATCCGTTGATGGGTGAATTTAATTAAAAATAAATAAATAATTTATTTATTTGATTAATTAAATGAAAAAATTAAATCCTTTATGAATCCCCCCTTAAGAAAATTTTCCTAGGGTTGGTCGTGTAACCCTTGCAAAATATGAGAGGAGTAGGAAAGTCTTCTTCAATGGTGGATCAACATCGAACGACAAATGATAATCATATTGAGGATAATCATGAGAAAAATGAAGAAAGTAGTGGGATAATCAGATTCATCTCTATAGGATTTGTTTTTCACAAACTATCTATCTATAATCGAGGTTGGTATCATCATATGTGGTTTTCTACCTTTTGATTAAAATATTGAGCATGGATTTTATATTATTTTGATCTGTGATAATTATTCTTCGCATGAGGCCCATAATTTATTAATTATATTGATATGGAATAATTATTCCCTTATTTCACATTTTATCACCATGTTTATATAATTGATTTCTAAGGTAACTTTTCCAATGATGTTTCACCTTTTTTCCCGTTCTTTTCCCCTCTCTGTCTATCGTATTCTTCACCCTTGGCCAACGGGGTCATGGTTCAACATTTTCAGGGTGAGTTTGAGTGTGATAGAACCACCAAATTCATTATAGTAGCACAAATGGCATGCAGATTGATGATTTTTGGATAGATTGATGAGCTACAAGGGATATAGGTGATACAAAATGAATTGGGGATCCAATGGGGTGATGAGATCGAGTGTCAGGAACATGAGAGGCGCCTCCAGGGACATGTGATTATTACAGATCATTTTGGTATTGTGGGACTGGGTTCACAATTGATCTGTGATGAGAATGGTAGTTTATCAAAGGTGGTTCAAGATCATATTATTCATCCTTGTTTTCCTAGTTAACGCGTGATACCGACATGCGATGAGATGAGATCGGTTCCTAGAGGAGGTCATGTGCAGGGTCATGGGGTGGGGGCTGTCTGTATGGTGATCTGAACATGGTTAATTGTTCCCTGTTTTGGGGATCTGTGTTGTACCTATTTCAATTAAAAAATATTTGTATAGTTAATATTTTAATATATTAATTTTTCATATGATGAGTTGTAATTAATAATAATAATAATAATAATGAAGAGAGGGAAGTGTTGGGGGATCATTTGAACACCACCTAGAAAATGGGGAACACATGGTTGTATATAATTTATTATATACACTTAATAATAATAATAATAATTAGGTTATTATAATTTTTTTAAAGATAAGACCTTGAACCACATGGAAAATGGAGAGAAATACTCCTCTATATGTGTAGGAGTGGGGCGGTGTGTGGGATACTTCTCAGATTTAATAAAAATATATAATTAATAATATTATAAAATATTATTATTATCATTGTTATCAAATATTGAATTGGATGTAACTTCTCCGTGCAGTTTCAGATTGGAAATCCATATGTGCTATCACGATTGTGGTTTTGAGTTAGGCGAATCATGACCAATGTTAGATACCTTTTTCTGACTCATGGATCGGGTCCATAGAGTGCCCAATAATAATAATAATAATCATAGTAATATTATTATTAATATAGATTCTAGTATATGATATACCTTCTTCATACGATGTCAGAATAGAAAACTGTTTGTGGCACTGTGACCCTGAGGCTGAAATTTCAAGACCAATATTGAGTACTTAATTCAGGTTCGTGGATTGGGCCCATGAAGTACCATTCATGCGTTATATGGTGAAATGTGTCTTTATCACTAGGAATCTTTTTTAGGAAAGTAAATAGCATATCCTGAGATTTTTTCCATAAGGATTACAATGGTGAAATCCTATTTTCCATTAATATCCATTTGTGATAACATATCGATGGTTTTAAATTTTTTCTTATCAAGCCAAAAATGAGCCTCATGCATTCCTCAGGATTTTGGATAGACATGTCGTATACTAGGGGAGTACACAGGCACACCCATGGGTATACAGGCATGTCCTGGTACACAATAATAGTCAGGTACAAGAACAGGAAGTAGAGTGGGACTACACACCGTGTGATACCACTTACATGACATTTACTTCTTTATGAATGTTCTACCTCTATTATCTACTTCATTTTTACTTAAGTTTTGGTCTATGAGTAGCCTATACTTAGTGTTTTTCTAATTACAACATGATAGTGGTCTTCATAGTGTATGTTTTGATATGATATGAGATTTTCTAAACATGATGATTATTTAGGTGATGATTGATGATGATAGTGATCACGCAGGATCATCAGAGTGTGGCTAGGGTGTGGGTACCCCATACTCCTCACACTGGTCAATGTGGAACTCTTTTATCATATCATGTCATGGGTCATATACCTAATGAGTGGAACCCTCTTGTTTTAATAGGGCATGGGTCCTCTACCTACTGAGTGGATCCCCCATGTTGTATCAGTGCATGGGTCCTCTACCTACTGCGTGTCACCCACCAATTGTATCTAGGAATGAGTCCTCTTCCTATTGAGTGGAAACCATTGGTTGTATCATGTCATGGTTCATATAACTTTTCAGTGGAACCCTCTAATTATATCAAGTCATGGGAATAATAAATTTTGATTATATCGCTCCTATTGTATCATGTAATGGGTCATCTACCTATTAAGAGGAACCCTCCTATAGTATCAAGGAATGAGTCCTCTACATACTGAGTGGAACACTCCTATCATATCAAGGCATGTGTCCACTAATTACTATTTTTCACCCTCCTATTGTATCAGGTAATGTTTCCTATACCTTTTTAGTGGCACCCTCATGCTGTATCAGATAATGTGTCCTTTATATAGAGATTTTTCCACTTGGGACCATGGAGAAGTGGAAAGGTCTGGACCCTCCTCATGTTTTCTTTGGACAAACAGACAATATGTTGGGAATCAATGATAGACCTCTTCAAATTATTAAAAAACTATTTCCCAATCTAGGAGTAGTGAGTTAGAGATCCCCATTATTTCTCTTATGGGTTTCTTATTTGATCTTATATATTTGTGTCATTGGTTTAATTTTCTCTCTTGGTTTGGTCTGGGCTAACTGCTTCAATTATGTCTCCTTTTTTCTCCCCCTCTAGATTTTAGGGAATCATAATAGATATGCATATACTCAAACTTTAATTGGGTTTTCCCACACGTGTCATGTCTTATAAATAATATATAGAGGTTAATGGTGATTTTAGAGGAGAATAGGTATATCCTAGTTCATTTTACCACGTATGGTGGTCAAGTCCTCAAGATCTGGATCCAAGATCTCTTAGAATTTTTTTTCTAGTTGGTTTTATGTTGGGAAATCTCTTCTAATGTGGTGTGTATTTTTCCCTCTAAAATTTTTGTATTTCATTATTTTACTCTTTTATATTCCCTAATTTTTTCACATGCATGGTTTTACTCTATATTTTATAGTCTTTTATTAGTATTATTCATCGTCACTTCTGTATGGAGATGATTGCGTGTGATCATACATATAAATTAGGTAAAGGCCTTCCATTTTTATTTATTCCATTTTAAACTTGTTTCTATCCCCTAAACTATAGATATGAGATTGGGAAAGTTGTTTCTTATCCTTCCACCAGCCATACAGACCTTAGTTGGTTTGGTCATGACACAAACCCATATTAAAGCAGCTCAAAACTGGTAATCGAGATATATTGATAACCCAAATAGTGATTTAAAATTTAAAGTAGTAGATCATGTTTTATTGAATATATATCCCTGGAAGAGTGTTATAAGTTTTGACAAAAAATAAAAACATTCCCCAGGTACATCTGACCTTTTAATTTTTTTTAAAGAATTTCATTTTTGTCTCACTTTTTAGAAATGCCCCTAAGCCTCTCTAAAGTACATGATCAGTTTCATGTCTCATTATTAAGGAGGTATATGTTAGAGAAAACACATGAGATCATCTATTTGGAACTATAATTGGATCCTAATTTATCTTACTATGAAGAGGCTATCTAGATTCTAGACACTAGATAACAAGTGTTGAGGAATTAGAAGACTCGACTGGTAAAACTACTTTTTAGAAATCATAATATAGAAAGGCAATGTGGGAACCTGAAGAAATTATGATGAATAAAATATAAAATATGATCATGATATGATATTATATAAATTTATAGGATAATATATTTTAAGGAGGGATGAATTTAACATCTGAGCCTCAATTATAGTAAGTTTATCTTTTAAAAGAAACAATAGTGCAATACGAATAGTTTTATTCATGAATGTGATTAAAAAAAATTCCAAAATTTTATAAATTGAATTTTATTAAATTAATTTTATTTTTGAAATCATCATATCAAAATTAAGTTAGAGTGAAATTTTGGTTTTTTTGAAATGATTTATTTTTTAGTGAATACTGAAAAATGCCAATTTTTCAAAAACAGTTATTTATTTTCATTTAATAAAGTAATTTAAAAGTATCATTATATTTTAGATATGGTATTAAATTTAATATGATTTTTTTATAATAATCTAATTTTAATCAATAGATTTCATGATTATTATATTCCTTAATTTTTATGCTTTAAAGCATATTTTTCTAAATGATGGTTTTCATTGCATGTTATAAATATATATTAAAATTTATTTTTTTCCACTTCTATATATTGAATATTTAAAAATATAAACCATATTTGTAATATGGAGGTTGAAATTTTTTTAATAGGACCATTTTATTTTTTATTAGTATGAAAAGTAACTGTTGTAAAATTTATGACCCCAGTAAAGGGTAAATTGGGAATTTAAGGTTACAAATAATGCAATTAGACATTAAAAATCTACCTAAAACTTGAATTTATTTCATTATATGGGATTAATGTAGTTATATCCATCCAAAATTCTAATATATGTCATTTTGGTTCTACATAACTATATTACTAACATTTATATTATTTTAAGTAGAGACAATTCCAAAATGTCACCCTCTTGCATTTTATTTATTTCATATGTTCACATATGGATAATAATATGTTATAAATGAATCTAAAAGTTTATTTTTAACACAATTAATTTATTTTTATCTTGATATATTACTTTTAATTTTAAGTGATTGAATAATAAACTTAAATGCTTACGTAATGTCGAGACAATAATTATTCAATCAACAGAAAAATAAGATAATTTTTTTAAATATATTAAAAGTTATAAAATTATTATGTCACATGAATTTTATAGATAAATATAAAATATTTTGTATTTTTTAAAGTTTATATTCCAATTAATTTCTATAATGTAATTTTCAAAGTCAAATTAAATGGATAGTTCTAGAAATGACATTAATGATAATTTATAATAAATAATATTTTATTAAATTATATAAAATTCATAAAAATATTATCTTTGACCATGTGAATGAGATATAGTTTAAAATATCATCCATATTCCATTTATGGGTCAATTTTCCTTTTATTGAAACATTATTGACCTTTAAAGGGTAGAAAACTTTCATATTGAGGTAATTGTCAAAAGGTTTAACAAGGGTTAAAACTAAGAGATAAGGTTAAAAAAATAACCGAAAGTTTTCCAAACTTTATTGTATGATACTATTTTGAATCAAAATCATCATATATTAAAATTATAGAAATTTGGATGAATTTTTCTAGGAAAAATAATTTAATTAAATTTTATACTTTAAGTAATTCCAAGAGTGCCCCTCTCATCACTTATAAAAGAACAACATATAATGTCATGAATTTTATGTATATTATGTTTAAATATTATATGTATTTTATTCAAGACCAGGTGATGATACAATATGCGATTTTTAGGCTTGGTGTTCCTGTAATAAATGTTTTAAATATGTTAAAATATTAAATACCATGCACGTACAATTTTCCTAAAAAATAGGAATAACTTCTAAACAAGTTCCCCAATTATAAATATGAGGGAACCATTGTGTTTAGAGTTTCGGCTTCACCATCTGCTATAACTAACATTGGTCAATGCAGGTTAACTCTGGAAATTAGTTTTAGGCATTTTCAATGAATAAAATAAATTAAATATATTTTTTCAATTTCATCAAAGCAATGACTAAACAATGGTTTTATTTGAAATAAACCATTAGGTAGGGATCCATTCTTAGTCTCATAACCTTTTAATTCTGTAGAGACTATGGAGTGGAAACAATGGATTTCTCTCAATGGTTGATGACAGAATTGTGGATTGAAGATCGATGAACACCATTCTTGACAGATCTTGCCAGTGAAAATCAATCTTCATGAGCGAGCGATTCAATTCCCAAGTTGGAATTGTTATTTTTTATTTCCTTCCCCATTATTAGATTCAACAATGAAAATGGACCAACCAATGAACAAGTTGATATGTCGTTTGGTCATTCTTTGCAGGATGCGCTTTAATTGTGGTATTTATGGGGTTTGATCATGGATAAATGTTTTGATTATCAATAATTATTATGGGAATAGATCGAGGTCAGAACGAACAATGGTCAAGGTTTTTTCCTTATATTTTTTATTTTTTTCTCCTGATATTTCTATGTGTTTTATTCATTTTTCGATGTGTTCATGAGTGATTGATCATTGCAGCTTCATTTCTTGGCACAATGATCCGAAATTTAAGATCCAACATCAGGAAGACCTAAAAGAGGTGAAACAATGAGGGTGACAGATGAATCATACTAGATTTGAAGAAACCGTTCTTCGAGTGATTTAAATCAGAATTGATTGAAATGGTTTTACATGCTGATTGAAGGCCCAAAACACCTTGTTTTGGTGTTTGGGTGATGAAACAACCATAGATCCAGAGTTTTGAGTTGAATAGACCATTAGAGACGAACCCAGGAGATCGACTGAGGTGCACGGAGGAAGAACCAGACTTTTTGGAAAAGCTCGATGAACACGACATGTAACCTAGGGTTAAATGACATGTGTCCCCCACTGAGTGGTGACTAGGGTTTTGGGTAATAGTTAAATATCACATGATGTGTGACCCCAATAACTTGGTGTGTAGGTACTCCCTAAAGACTCGGTGTGTATCTCTTGAGATACACAAACATGGGGTGGAGTACACGGTTTGCCTACATGGTGTGTACCCCCCCACATGACTTGGATTGGACTAAGTCCATGGACTACTCTATGTACAGGTATAAAATATGAGACTCATGGGTTGAAACCATGTACTGGAACACGACCAGAGCACACGAACATACCCAATATGGAAGGAAACAACGTGTGACTCTTTCTACATGGTGTGTACGCATATTATACACAACATGTTCTAAAGACATGGGCCATTGTACACCTGTGGTACCCGACATCAAGGGACATGGCATGCGACCCTAATAAACATTGTGTACCCCTTTCTACATGAATTTATTATATAGTCCTTCATATCTTGGTTGAGTTTTGTTAGGGTTAGTTCCCTTTATTTTTTTTATTTGAATGTCTGTACGAATCACTTCTTACTCATAGGAGTGTGATCCCTTTAGTATAACTTTCTGGATAGAGTTTTGGAATCCACTGAGAGGCCCAGAGCAGGATCCTCTATTCATTCATTGTGACCTAGTTAAGTTTTTGGTATTGATGTGACCATCTATACTTGGAGTCGATCCTCTACATAATGGGTTAATCCAAATTGAGTTGTTTTTATCACCCCATGGACTTGTATGTGATCCTCATATGTGTATCGTATCTCTCTCTTTAGATCTATTAGCATATCTCTCTCATGACGGTTCCTGATGAGAAATAATTCTCAGACAGACATCATCAGTGCTATCGAAATTAGGAGTGCGTTATCTCGAATGAGTGATTCTTGGAATCTTCGAGCTAAGTCCATAGTGTTGGTATGAAGGAGTCGTGACTTATCTATGGACTACATGTCTTGGATTGTGTATATTTTGATATTATTGTATGTTCTGTTGACATATACTTATGTAGATTTGATTGTACATTCCTTTTTTATATTGATTTTTAGTTTTGGGGTTTCCTATTGAGTATTGTTATACTCACCCCTGCATGGGATTTTCCCTCACGTGTCATGTCTTGTGTAGACAAGCGGCCTTTTGATGGTGTCCTAGGTGGACCAGGACCAGATGGTGCTTTGTGAGATTAGGCAGGATGAGGTGTCTTCCTACAACTATAAACAACAATCCTAATACCTTTCCTTATAGGTTGGACTTGTGGTTACCAAATTCAATTGGTGGTATTGTATTTGGCCTAGAATCACTTTAATTTACTTTCCTGTCATAATTTTTTGGGTGAGATATAGTGGTTTTCATGCACTATTTACATAGTGGTTTTTTACATTTCAACATTTTGTGGGCTTGGAGATGGGTGTGTGCATACAGGTATATAGGAATTATCTTCCATGTTTTTGATATACCTACTCGATTCTAGTCACCAAACCATATCCTATTGGAGGCAGGCTCGAGGAGTGGAAGAATGGGCCCCACTAGGATGGGTCGTGACAAAGTTGTATCCGAGCTGGGCAATTTTACTTTAGGACTAAGAATCTGTGAGAATTATTTGTGGAAACAGTGTTAAGTTTTTTGAGTTTGGATTTCAGGATAGAGACTCTAGTGTTGGCACGGGCATTAGACGTATCCACACAATAGAACTCTAATAACCTACCTTTTGACTTGTACATGAGAACAATGGTTGTAGGGAAAATAATGGTACATGCATCATATAGGAATGGGTTGTGGTTTTTATTTCCTTCTTGTATAAGCTCTCTATATAAACTCATTGATCGTGGTATATCCTATTTTCTTATAGGATGACTCTATGAGACATACCAGCTTGTATTTAGTCTCTTGATAATGAGGATGACCCCCTCAGGGATGAGGCTTTGATATAGGGACCAGTTCCCCAGATGCTACCTCTACCTAGTGAACTTGCTATATTACCACCTGTTGAGCAGCACATGGTATCCCTAGTACCGGTGGATGAGGAGTGCAGACTGAGCACACTACACAAGTTTCAGAGACAAAGACCACTCAGGTTCTGAGGTGATCCCAACCCTTAGGCAATTGAGGACTGTTTTGAGGTGGTGACCAGATTTTTCTGCCTAGTCTGGACACCAGTATATCAGATGGAGGTTCTGGTGATGATCCTTCCACATGTCTTAGTAGGAAGATGGTGGAGTTTGTCTATCCAGACTCATGAAGAGTTGAATATTTCATAGATATAGTTTGATCATCTCTTTGGATTGGTGTTCTCACTGGTTACACTAAAAACTATGTGTATACAAGAACTTCTTCAGCTCTAGTAAGGTATCATGATAGTTGTTGATTATTCATCAAGGTTCACCAACCTCTCCAGCTACTCGATGGATATGGTTATATATCAGTACTTCAGGTATTGGAACTTCGAGTGAGCTCTATGTAGAGACATCCAAGCCAACATTATCCCTTTATTCATTCTGACTTATGTTTAGGTTCCTGAGTGAGATTTGGTGGTTTAAATCTTCTTAGTCAAGTAGATACATCTAATAATAGTCAATAGTGGAAGAGAAGGAGTAGAGACCTCAACATTAGGGATCAAAATCAATCCCAGGGACCTGGGCTTGGGGGAAATTTCCAAAGGAGGTCTTGGGATAAAGGATCTATAGTTTAGGGCTCACATGGTGAGCCCGATCAACCTAGGGAGAGGTGGTTCTATTCATGTAACAGCAGGGGACATCTCATTAGAGATTGTCCAAATAACCATGCTGATGATAGGGAGACCATGGATGGACCAACAAAGAAGAGACAAAAACACGATCATGTAGATCCATATGGTGGTGGGTGTGATAGAGGAGCTTGGAGAGTAGTAGGAGGTGGTTAATATTTTAACTTATTACCACCACCACCCCCAGGAGGTCCATGCCAGGCACATGGAGCTGGAGAACATGGGAGATGATTGCTGCATGCACTTGAGGAATATGAACCAAGGGATCTAGGAATGATCTTAGTTATGATATGTCTCTTTTACACATTAGATTTAGTACTAATATAAATAGGTTCTAGTCTTTCCTTTCTCACCACATGTTCTGTTCGAGACCTTTAGATTCTGATTGAACTGCCGACTCAACCCTTATGCTTGGAAAAAACTACTATAGAAGACTCAATGATCAAAAATCTATATCAATAGTGTGACCTAACCCTTAGAGGTGATAGTTTTGATTGAAACCTCTTGGTGGAAGTGTCAAGGTCTTAGGATGTCATTCTTGGTATGAATTGGTTATCCAAAGTCCATGCCCATATTGACTATTTTAGGTGAAGGATGTGGTGTGTCTGCAATGATAGAATGTGGTTTTCCTTTTTCATTGAAAAGGAAACCAATGAAACATAGGATGGACATATGAATAGGGAGTTTAGTCAATTACTCATCAGTTGGATAGCTTGAACCTTAGTGCAAAAGATGTTATGAGCTTTCAATTTGCAGTGGTGGTGGAAGAGTATGAGGCCATTTTTCTTGAAGACATTCTAGGATTTCCTCCCCACTATGAGATATAATTCTTCATTGATTTATAACCTGGGAAGACATCGTTATCTACACCAACATATCAGATGGATCCCATAGAGCTTCATGAGATAAGGGTACAATTGGAGGACTTGTAGAGGAATGAATTCATGAGACACAGTGTTTCACCCTGGGTGACCCTAGTTTTATTTTCCAAAAAGGTATATGGGAGCTTGAGGTTGTGTGTGGACTACCATCACTTGAACTAGGTGACCATGAAGAACAAGTATCTACTACCAAAGATCAATGACCTCTTTGATCTGTTTAGAGGGGCATGATGGTTCTAAAAGGTTAAAATTTGATTGGTCTATCACCAGTTGAGAGTATGGGATGAGGATATACCAAAGATGAATTTCAGATGTTTTTATGGTCATTATGAGTACTTGGTGATGCCCTTTCGCATAAAAAAAATCCCAAGTAGTGTTCATGGGACTGATGAACTGGACCTTCCATCCTTACTTGGACCAGTTCTTGGTAGTCTTCATCAACAATATCCTTGTGTATTCATCATATGAGGAGGAGTAGGACAGAAACTTAAAGATGGTTCTAGATGCACTCTGAGAGAACCAGATTGATAGGAAACTCTAAAAACTACTGTTTTGGATTTAGGTGGTCCACTTTCTGGGACACATTATCCCATCAGATGGAGTGGTAGTGGACTCATCCAAGGTTGAGGCTGTGTTAGCATGTGAACTACCTAAGAATGTGAAATAGGTTCAGAGATTCCTTGAGATACTAGGATATTATTGGAGATTCATATATGATTTATCTAGGATATTAAAACATATGGAATCTTTGACTCAAAATGGGGATCCTTTTCTATAGATAGAGAAGTGCCAGTGTGATTTTCAGTAGTTGAGGTAGAGTTTGATGAGTGCTCTGATATTGAAATTACCAGAGGAAGGTGTCAAGTACATTATGTTCTGAGATGCATCTGGAACCTGGATTTGTTGTGTCATAATGTGAAGGAAATTTGTGATTTCCTATGATTACCTCTAGTTTATACCACATGAGAAGAACTATGTGACCCATGATCTTGAGTTAGAAACGATAGTCTTCACGTTAAAGATGTGGTGACACTACCTAATGGGAAAGTGGTTTATCATGTACTTCAACCACAAGAGTCTCAAGTATATCTTCTCTCAGAAGGATTTGAACTTGAGATAGATGAAATGGATATAGTTCCTACAGGACTTTGACTTTGAGATTGTATATACTCCTAAGAAGGGTACCATGGTTGTAGATTCTCTTAGCAGGAGATCTATTTTAAAGTGTCTTAACGAGGCGTCAGTGTAGTTAGCCTTGTTATAGTTATCCAGTATGGATGGAGATGAAGAAGATTACCTCTATTTGATGGTTTTTAACCCTCTATTCTTATAGTGAGTTAGGAATGCACAACTTGGGGATACCTACTGTGAGACCCTACATGCTCAGATATCCACAAGGCATGATCTTGATGGATATTCACATGGTGGGGAGTATGTCATTCTTTTCAGAGTACACAAAGTAGTACCAGTGATGTTGCGGGAGGAGGTTTTGAGGGAGTTTCATACATCCCCATTTCCAGTATATTCAGGTGTGGTAAAGATGTAAAAGGACCTCTGATGTCAGTTTTGGTGGTCAGGGATGAAGATGAGTGTTGTAGAGTTTGTTTTTTGATGCCTTACTTTTGATCAATTGAAGGATGAGCACCAGGTTCCAATGGGTTTATATCAACACCTTGAGGTGTATAAATGTAAGTTGTATGGGTTATTGCTAGACTTTATGATGAGTGTATCACATACTTCCAGGGTACACGATTCCATCTGGGTGATCATCAACTGACTCACCAAGTTGGCCCACTTCCCAGCTATCTGAGAGCAGAGTTTAATAGAGATTTTGGGATGCCGCTAAGTTCATGAGGTTGTTCCACTCAATGAAGCTTTGTCGACGATAGTTTTAGATCATGATTCTAATTTTACAATATGGTTTTGGAAGTCATTACATGAGTCATTTGGGACCTAGTTACGCTTGAGCACAACATTTCACCCACATATGGATGACTAGATGGAGCGTACCATTCAGGTCCTAGAGTACATAATGAGAGATTGAATGCTAGAAATCAACCGTAGTTTGAAGGATCACTTAACACTGGTGGAGTTTGTGTAAAATAACATCTAACATTCCACCATTAGTATGACACCATTCAAGGTTTTGTACTGGACACCCTGTAGGTCACCACTTGGCTGGAATGACCTAGGAGAGTTAGAACTCATGGGCCCAAAGTTAATATGATCTACTAAAGAGAAGGTACAGATCATCCAAGAGTGGATGGAGACTCAACAAAGCTATCAAAATTATTATGATGACAAGTGATAAATGCCTTTGGATTTCGAGGAAGGAGACCATGTGTTCCTACAGGTTTCACCTCAATATGGATTATAGATATTTGGTCAGGGAGGAAATTTATCTCTGAGATTTATCATACCTTTTCATATACTAAATAGAGTTGCAAAGGTGGGCTACCATTTAGATCTACCCCCACAGTTGGATCGAGTACACGACATCTTCCACATGTCACAGCTGATGAGGTACACACATGACTCATCACACATCATCGACTGGGGTGATCTAGACATCGAGGATGGACAATTTTTTTTGAGTACCTAGTAGATTTCTAGGATTAGTAGGAGAGGATACTTCTTGGGTGAGTGATCAATTTAGTGCATGTTTTATGGAAGCTCAAGAATCTCCATGAGAGAACATGGGAGTGGGAGGCTCAGATTCATTCACATTACCCACATCTTTTTGAGTAGCCTTTGTTTTGGAATTTTGGAGATGTAAATCTCCAAGGTGGGGAGATTTTAATTCCTCAGATCTTTCCCATATTATTTTTAAATATTATATGGATTATATTCAAGATTAGAAGCTAAGACGATATGCAATTCTGAGGCCTAGTATTCCTAGAATAAATGTTTTAAATATATTATGATATTAAATATCATGCACGTGCAATTTTCCTAAAAAAGTAGAATAACTTCTCAATAGGTTCCTAGATCATAAATCCTAGGGAACCATTGCGTTCATAGAAGTGACTTTACCCTAGGCATGATCTAACTTTGGCCAGCATATTTCATCCATGAAAATTAGTTTCAGGAGTTTTTAATGAATAACATAAATTGATGATTTATTTTATTTTTTCGTTTCATCAATGCAAAAAAGTAGTGACGATATTATTTTAAATAAAACATTAGGAAGGGATCCAAGGTTAGGCTCATAACCTTATAATTACTTGGAGGCCCTTGAGAGGAAACCTTGAAGATTTCTTTTAGCAGGCGATGGTGAAATTGTGGATCGAAGATTGACAAATGCCATTCTTGATGGATCTCACCAGCGGAAATTAACCTTCAATATCCAATGATCGAATTCCTAGGTAGGATGTGTTATTTTTTATTTACTTATCTGTTCTTATATTGAATTATGAACACAGAACAACAAAAAAATAGGTCGATCCGTGGTTCGATTGTGTTTTTTGGGATGGACTTTAATTGTGGGATTTATAGGGGTTGATCACAGAGAATTGTTTTGATTATTGATCCTTCTTACGAGAATGGATCAAGGTCAGAATGAATAGTGGATGAGGTTCATTCCTCATATTTCTTCTTTGTGATTTTTCTCCCCTGGTATTTCTAGGTGTGTTCTTTGTTCTTTGATGTGTTCATGATCAATCAATCATTATGCATTTGTTTCTTGGTGAAATGATCCAAAATTGAAGATCCAACATCAGGACAACCTAACAGAGGTGTGACAGTGATGGTGATAAATGAATTGGATTAAATCAAAATAAATCCTTCTTTGAGTAGTTTTCATCTGAAAGGATAGCAACAATTTTCTAAGCTGATTGAAGGCCCTAACACCTCGATTCGGTGTTAGGGTGATGAAACGAGCCTATATCCAGATTTTTGAGGTGTACGGACCATTGGATCCAAACCCAAGAGATTGGACAAGGCGTGTGGAGGAATAACTAGACTTTATGGAAAAACCTGATGAACACGACATTTAACCCAGGGTTACATGGCATGTGGACCCCACTGAGTGGTTGATAGGGTTTATGGGAATAGTTAAATATCACAATGCATGTGACCCGAGTCACATGGCCTGTATGTACTCCCCAAATACTTGGAATGCATCTCAGGATATGCATGGAATCATGGTGGAGTAAATGGGTTGCCTACATGACATGTACCCCACCACATGACTTGGCCAAGACCAAGTCCACAGACTACCCCATGTACTGGTACATCGGAAGAGACACACGGGTCGGAATCATGTGTTAAAACACATCCAGAGCACATAAGAGGATCCCGAATGGTAGGACATGGTGTGTGACTCCTTCTAAATAGCATGTACCCATCTTCTATATGACATGTTCAAAAGAGATGATCCGTTGTACATGGGCAGTACCTGGTGTCAAGGAACATGATGCATGAGCCTACTACACACCGCATAGCCCTTTCTACCAGGATTGATTCTCTTATCCTCCGTATCATGGAAATGTTTCATTAGGGTTTGTTCCCATTATCATTTTACCTAAAGGTATACAAGAATCATTTCCTATTAATAGAACTATGATCCCTTTAGCATGACTTTATGGATAGAGTTGTGGAATCCCCTGAGAGGCCCAAAGTGAGATCCAATATTCATTCTTAGTTCCTTAGGTAGAGTCTTTAGTATTGACATGACCAAATTTTTAGGTCATAGATCCCATACTTAGTGGGTTAATACAGATTGAGTTTTTGGCATCACCCCATATCCCTAGCTGTGATCCTCATCTATGTATCATATCTCTATGTTCAGATCTACCAACAAATATCTCTTATGATGGTTCCCAATGAAAAATACTTCTTGAACGGACATCATCAGTACTATGAGACTCACGAGTGTCTTTTCCTAGATGAATTCTTCCTTGAATCATTGAGATGAATCCCTAGTGTTGTTAGGTGGTATTCGTGACATAACTCTAGACTGTGTCTTGGATTGAGTATATCTGGATATTATTATATGTGTTATAGACATATACTTGTGTAGTGATGACTGTACTTCACTTTGTTATATTGATTTGTGTTTTTGGGGTGTCCTATTGAGTATTTTTATACTCACCCTTGCATGTTATTTTCCCACACGTGTTGTTTATTGTGCATACGAGCGACCTTTTGACGGAGTCCTTGGGGGACCAGGGCTAGATGGTGCTTTGTGAGATCAGGGAGGATGGGGTGTGTTCCTATGTCTATAGAAATAAATCCCAATACCTCTTTATATAGGTTATACTTGTGTTTATAGACTTAATTTTGTGGGCTTGTATTTGGCCAAACTTTACTTTACTTTACTTTCTTGTTGTACTCAGTTGGTTGGGATATAGTGGTATGCATGCATTGTTCACTTAGTGTTTTTTATATTTCAGTATTTTATAGGATCAGTTATGGGTGTGTGTATACATGTACATAAGAAATGCCTCCCATGATAGTGATATGCCTACTCAGTGGTAGTTACAAACCCCTGGCCTATTGGAGGAAGGCTAGGGGAGTCGTGGAATGGGCCCCACTGGGATGGTTCATGACACACCCATTATCTCATTTCTTTACACCATATTGAGAAACTTTAATTGAACAAACCATAAAAATTTATCTTTTAAAAATCCCTATTCAAGTTATAGAGGTTATTTTCTTTTCAAAGGACCAACCCTATGTCTCTTAAGAGTAGATCTAAAGGAAGTCTAAAAAAGAAGAGGTAATCGTCTTTACTGACTCTTTAAAATTTATTTATTCTTCTAATTCCTCTAAATAATCTATAACCATTATAAATTAATTAATAAAGCATCATAAATATATTTATATATTATTATGATTATGGGACTACCTTTTTCCACCTCTTTTATATCCTATATAATGAATAAAACATTTCATGTGCATATGCATGACTTACCGTCTCCGCGTAGTTGTGTAATTTTATTTTCACAACCATTTTACTTGTATAGTCATAAATATGAAAATAATGACTATATAATATATTTTTGAACCAATTATACATCTAAAATTATAATATAATATATACCTTTTTACCTTTTAATCTTTTGGAAAATGATAACGCCGCTCGTGTGTACATGTAGACTACCACCTCCATAAAGTGATGTGATCCATTTTACATTTTCAATTTACATGGATGATAATAATGATATATTTAATGAATATATATTATATATATAATAAAAAAATAATTATTTAATTTTGAATTATTATTTACTACCTTTTATTCCATCTATCAAAAATTTAAAACAGTGTTCAAGAGTATGTATGACCAACTCTATTTATGAACGGTGTAATCCATTTTCTATCTCTACCTTTTGTGGAAGAATATATATATAAAATGAATATATATGATATTTATATAATGTTTAAAATTATATAGATTAGAGAAACATATTAAAAGTATATGGACTAGGGCTTCTATGAAAGAAAATGATTGAGAAAATAAATAGTTAACACAAGATACTATGATTATAATGAAAGGTTGTTAACGAAAGGGTGATAAGATGTTATAAGAGAATAATATATGATATTATAATATGAATATTGTTTTGGTATAAATTATAAACTTTTTTAAAACCATTATATAGGAGGTTTAAGCACCTTTAACTAAGGGGAAATGTGAGGTTATGGATTTAATCCAAATTTTCACTCCACTGAGACATATTTGGTAATAAGAACCTATTTATTTTTATATGGTGCATATAATACCTGTTTTATTTATTTATCATGAATATATATTTATTAGTGATTATTAAATTTTCAATTCAATTTACTCTTTCAAGGGGTTACAATTTAAATGATACCAAAGAGGTAATAATTTATTTTACAATCTCATTTTATTTTTGGATTCCTTATATTTTCATTGAAGGAATAATATAATATTTAATTTATAAAATCCATCTATTTTATTATAATCTATATATTTAAATATTGGACATGTTTTATTATATTTTTTTCTCACTTTGGGACTTGAATCAAGAAATGTAATATGTAAAATAAAATTCAGTCACATTTGTCTTTTTGATCATGTATATTTTTTCCTCCTAGTTTATATTTTTCAAAATTATTTTAAAAAATTGATTTTTATTTAATCAAATGATTTATAAAGGATATGTTATATTATATATGAATTTTTAGAAGGTTTAAAATGAATATTTATATTGTTTTATAAAAGGGTCATTTTCAACTTTATTTATAAAAAATCAATAAGAGTGTTTCTTTTTAACATATACAACATTAAAGAATTTTCCCACCACCATAATAATTTTACACTATTTAGATACTTTTAAAAGATTTAAATGGTTTTAAAATGGAATAACTTTTCAGAAAATTTATTTTTAATTTTTTTCTTTCATTTTCTTCTACTCTTTAAAAGACATGATTTTACTACAAAATCTTCTTTTCTAATGAATTAATTCTCATCTCTCATATCATGGTTAATTTTAGGGTCATTAAATTCCTTTTGAAATAATCACTTTCTTTTTATAATTGAAAATTAAATTTATATAGAATATCCATATTCTTTGTATCATGGATATGATTATTTCTAAACCATATACATTTTTTACATATGGTGTTTTACTTTGAAAGTTATTTGATTGAATGAGGAAATATTGATATTTTGTTTTCTTTACTCAACAAATATATTTATTGATATAACATTTTTTAATGAATTAAATTGAACATCTAATATATGAGGAATTCATTAGGAATGAAGTAATGGGTGTGGCCTGGAATATATAGCCCCTTGATGCATCGACATGTCACATGATACAAACCAGTTTGTTAGCCTTATTAAATGGGTTTTTGGTGTACGCCTATCTTGGAACAAGGCCTTGGATATAGAGATACCATATTTTCTAATATCATGGAATCTATCACTATGCATCTCCATTGTTGAGAATTTAGTTATTATTATCCATGAGATCATTTCATTTGATATTATATAGGGATTCATTTCATCCTAAAGTTTTTTATTAAAAGGATTTTTTTCAGTTATTTACCTTAATATATTGTTTATGCCTTATTTACTCATAATAGATTCAATTTTACTTAACACTTACTGAGAGTTTTAACTCACCCTTATTTCGTTTCCTTTCCCTAGGATATGAAGAAGAAATATTGAATGACTTCCTAGGATGTTGAAAATTTTCTTTTGTTATGTTTTATATTTTTTTCCATTGTAAAAATGGGAATCATGTGTGTATTTAGTTCTTTATGACTACTAAACTGATTGGTCCTTTTTGATGTGACCCCTTGTATCTTTTTTCAATGTAATAAACTATACACCGACTCTGGGTTACTATAGTTGGGGTTGTTACATGAGGAGTGTGTTAATGATTTATTAGTCACTAACTCTAAGCTTGTGTGAGACAACTATGGTGTGAGAAAAAAGAGTAAGATGAAAGAATAAAAAAGTTAAATATTATATACCAACCTAATCCATCAATTTTTTGGATTCCTAAGACAACATGTGATAGGGATTGAGGGGCGTTCCTGATTCATCCGTATAGACAAAAAGTGTTGGGGTATCAGAAATAACAAAGTGGGGATGACTTCACCCCTAAAATAAATTAAATAAGCAGTGGAAATTTTACCAAAAAAATTTCATAGATTGTCCATAAATTGGATTCTCATACATAAGAAAATATATATAAATAAAAAAATAATGCACAAACAAAAAATCTCCCTCACCTCCCACTCCCTCGCAAGCAAAAAACCTTATTATTCAACATCTAAAATGCCACATGCATAAGAACCACTCATAAAATAAATGAAAAAATATAATTATCAATTTGGTCAATACAATAAGGGAACATAAATAAAATAAAATAACCAACTAACCACTATGTAATTTTAGGACATTTTATAATCCCAAAATAATAAATACTCTAAGGATGATCATTAGACGAGGCAAAACCTAAAACTAATATATAATATAGGCGTGGGAATAAAAATTCCTAGTAGAACACCACCCGAATTTCCTCATCATTAATCTTAAATGAAAGATCCATTTTCAAGATAGTTTGATAAATACATGTATAATTTTTTTTAAAAGACATTTAACTTAAAGTTTGGAGTTATATATTTAAATGAAATATCATATTTTAAAAAAATCCAATGAAAGGAAAAACATTTAAATTATCCTTTGAAATGGTTAAAAAGAATAATAAACCATTTTATAATTAAAAGTAGGTACGTTATTTATTTTAAGAAATATGATCATCTGAAAAAATGATTCAATAATAATAATATTAAATATAGTAATAAAAATACATCATTAAAATAAAGACATAAGTAAACTACTTTACAAAAAATGAGTATACTCGTCATAGCATAAATAGGAATCTAAGATCATGGGAATAATTTGGAGCATAGGGGATGATCTTGAACATACTAAAATAGGATCCATACTAAATGGAATGCTTGATGAAATCCAACCACCCTAAAGATTTTTATTTCCCTAGTTGTCCTAATCAAGGGGAAAATTCCCAAAGCATGGTGAACACCATAATAAGGGCCTCTAGTCAGAGCATGATCCTAAACTAGGGAAATATGCGTTCCCAAAAGTTCTTCTAGCTACTCTTGGTTTCCCAAGAAGTATAAAATGTGAGAAATCCAATGATTCATGAAAAAATGGATATAAATACATATCTAAACACAAAAAGTAGAAACAATAAGCAAGTATCACCACAAAACCCTTCATAGAAACAACCCCTCTCTCACAAGAATAGAAATATAATAATGGCATCTTATATCAAATACACTTAATCCATTTAAAAATAACCAAATCAAGGTGCATGCTCCTAGGGTGTGTTTTCATTAAGAAAATTTTCATTAAAATATCTAAACAAGACTCATAAATCTTTTTTAAAAGTTCCAATAGAGCCTCATAATTAGAAAATACTATATATCATTCAGAATAACACTTATAGAAACTCATTTTAAAATATCACTTGAAAACTAGTTTTAGGATATAAAATATAAATTTTTCAATTATTCCATTATCCTTACTCACATATGATCTTAAATACATAAATACATTTTTTTTCTAAATTCACATATTCATCCATCATTTTATGAATATGTGCATAATGCATCTATATAGATTTCTATGAATACAGGTATAAGTATCATGGTAATAGTGAAATTTTTATAACATGATTTACAAGATAAAAACATTTATATTGACAAAATATATTAAAAAACTCAATATCTTAAAACACCTATTTTAAAATTATAAGACTAGAAAATAAACCTTTGGAACCAAATTAATAATAATAAAAAATACTTAATATCTTTAAGTAATTGAAAAAATTTATCTTTAAACCAAGAAAACCTTAAAGTTATAATAATAAATTTTGGAAAATCAATTTTAAATATATAAATATCTTTATAAACTTCAAAATACCTTTTAAAATTCATTCGAGTAATTTTATAATAATTTGGTGAACGTGGTTAAGTAAAAATTAGATTTAAACTATTGTTTAAAATATTCAATGCCTTTAATTTATTTGAAAACCATGTTGAAATCAAATTTCCTCCCTATAAATTCCATAAATTCACATAGTAATATTATTTGGTAATTTAAACATAAATTTAAAATCTAAAAAATCAATGTTTCTAAAATTAAAGATTCAAGCATGGAGAAAACCTACTTCAAATCAAAGTTGAAAGGTTCAAAATTTTGAATATGGGGTTAAGGGAACCTAAAAGAGATATCACACACCCTAGGTACATGAAAAACATAAAAATGAATCAAGAATACACCCCAGGGTTTGGCTATCCACACATGCAGTCAGAGAAGGATAAGAAAACAAGAGGGAAAGAAGAAAGTAGGGAAGATTAATCTTAACCATGGAGATTCGACACTAAATTGTCGATAAATCACCTTAGAATCACTATAGAAGAAGATAAAATATAGGAGGAGGAACACTTGGGGGTAAACTAGCTATGTGTCCCATATAGTTGAGAAAAAAGGGGGAGGATTCCGATTTTAGGTTAAGATGAGAGAGAGGAATTTAGTTAAAATTAAAAAATTTAATGAATCTTGTACATGGTTTGGAAACCTTTTTTACTAAACGATGCACCAAACATGTGAACCACACTAGAAACACTTCTTCACTCAGATGGTTTAGATGCATGGTGAGAAAATAATTCTCTAGAAATTATAAATGACTTTTATAAAAATTTTAGGCCTATATACAGTTTCCAAAGTGTTAGTACTAATTGTTCGCTAATCGTGTACTATACACTAGAATTTAATTTTTAATTTTTTTTGAAGTGGTTCACCCAGAAACTTATCACCAATAAAAAAATTTATAATTAAATAAAATAATGAGGAAAATATGTATTTGGGGTGTAATTTTACTTCCCAACATATCACATTATACCCCTATGAAGTCACATTCAGAGATGTTGAACAAATATAAAGAATAGGTTCTAACTTTCCAGGGACAATTTTATTTCAATGACCATGGAACACCCCAATGACTAACATGATATAGTCCATGATGTTAATCAATACAAGATATATCACTAACCCAATTAAAATCTTGAAGAACACTAAAAAATTGACCCACGAATCAGATATCTTACTATCACCACTATCTCTGGGAATTCTCCAAGTGCCCACCTCATCACACAAGAGAATGATAAAAGTTTCCAATCAAGACACTACAGGTTTAAAAGACTATAAATATAGAAACCAATCAAGGGATAAGTCAGTTTAGATAGCCAAACATGGAAACTAGATTCTCGATGTCACAAGATCATCTATGGTGGTCTCCCCACCATATTTATAAATTCACAAGGTTATCGATTTTTTGGAATCAACCCATCACTTCTCAAACAAAAAAATTCATAACTAGAAGGATTTTCATCATAAAATCATAAAACTAAATGAAAAAACCAACCAAAAAAATATCCTAACCAATGAAACTACAGTTCAATGTTATCCATAATAAAAAACTATTAAGTTGGAATTTAGACATCCTCTCTAACTGAGGGGTACAAAAAATAGATTGGGCGTAGGGTACAGGGAGGGACCAACTCATGTCCAGAACTAAAAAAACCAACCAAATCCTTCCACACCTCCATGATTATAGAATTTCACTAGTACCAACCACAATTATACCCCAAGCCTAAGCGTAGGAAGGTATAAGCATAAGAATAAAAACATTCTAAAGAATCTCGATGATATAAAACTGACTTCCATTCAAGAAAGGAATAAACATGATTCTCATCCAATGGAATATTCATCATCCTGTAGAACCAAAATTTCCTCTCTAAATAAGAATAAGGTATAGAGTACAACAAAAATTCATGTCAATGGAAAAAATAAATTTGATGATGGTATATAGAGGAAATAAAAATAGGGACATCCAAATCCAACACTATCCCACCACCACATAAATTTGGGAAACTAGGCCTCAATTCACTGAAACCTCATCAGGTCATGGTTGTCACCTAGATAAATAATAGTCAAAATTTTAAATAATAGAAACTTCGATTACCAAAACAGTTTTAAGGTGAATCCTAATAATATACATGTTCCTACACACTCAATATGAAATAATAAGAAATATTGAACTAGGACTCCACCCAGAGTATGGGTGGGATAAACAACTGGAAATTCCACACTTATATCGTAAGATACACAATTCAAAATAAAACTAGATATCATCATGAATTTAATAGGAATAATGTTTTAAAATAGTAAACGTGAAAGAAACATTAAAATTTACCAAATGAAATCACTTATAGTAAATGCATATCCCAACTCAAATTAATTTCTCAAAGAATAAACCACATGCATCGAACAATAAATAATTTTTTAAAAACATTTAAAAAAACATGACTAAATTTAAAAAAATGATCATTAATTTTAAATATATAATTTCAAAAACCTTTATGAAGATATTTAGTGACCTTTGTCTTTTATATATATTATTGCATGTTTTTTAACAAAAATATACAATAAACACAACCCAAAGACTGAGTGACCTAGAATATTTTGAAGACTATGTTCACAATAAATCAAAATGGTAATGAAACAAAAAATATTTATTTTATTCCATATAATGATCTGATAAATAAATTTGATCTCCTAAAACTATATAAGATAACATGGATAATACATAAATAAAAGTGGTGAGATATGAAACCCAATAAGGGAATACGAACGAAAAATGGGAATATCATATGTGCCAAATGGAATATCATGAAATCATAAAGACAAGAATACTAAATAATCATATGGAAGAATGAAATAATGAATATATAATCATGATATCATGTCATAATATGAATTTTGTAGCAACATAAAACATGACACAAGAATAAGTCGAGGATAACTGCCATGATAACATTACATTGTAGAAATACTCCCATTATAGATTTCGTTTACTCCCTAATCCCATAAATATTATCTCATGAGACATTAAAATTACACAATGCATTGGATTTATATCTGAGAACACCCATCAAAACATGTGCATTCATATTTTTTCCAAGTAATGAAATTATATGAAATTAATAAGCATAATAAAAAACCATGGAAAGGGAAGGGGTTACATAATCATGTCTTATAACATATCAAAATAGAAATTCATAATGAATTCCATGAAAAAACGGAATAAATAATTCTTGGATGTTCATAGAAAAATAATTAAGTGTAATAAATCAAAATGAGTCCATGTGAATTGAAGAAAAAAATGAATTGTGGAAATAATTTTGGAAATCTTCCTTTTAAGTGGGGTTTTATGGAAAATGGTAAAGAATTATTAAAGAGGGTAAGGGATTAATAGATTCCATAAAACCAAAAATGAACTAAAATGGGTTTCCATAATAAAATTAGTGTTTTTATAATACATTTAGGTTTAAAAACTTTTTATGAAGTGGTAATTGATATGAGGAAACAAAATAGATAAGTTCCCTTTAATCATCCCTTCTTAACAAAATAAATTAAGAAGATAAGCTTTAAACATGTAAATTAATATCAAGTAATGGTGAAATAAAATAGGTATATATGTGTGGGATATATATATAAATATAATAATTAGTAAATATTATTAATAAAGAGATAAATTGATGTGATGTGAGAGAAATAATAACACAAAGAAAATGGTGTGGTTTAGAGAGATCCCTTACCATGGGTCCAGAATTGTTCCGCACTTGCACTTAAAATCCTAAATAAACAAATTAGATTAAAAAATTACTTAATTTAGAACTTTATATATATATATATATTTTATTTAATAGAAATATATTATGTACATTTACAACCATTTCAATGAGATATAAAGTTCAATTTTACTTTTTAAGGGGGTTCGTTTCATGGTTCCATGGTCGAATCGCTTGAGGATATTTGTGGGAGTTCTTGTAAAATAGGACCACAACTCCAAAATTAAAATGAAATAATATTCATGACGTTGAATTAATTTAAATTTTCCCAAATATCCATATTTATTTTTATATAAGGATAATTCATTATGTATAAACATTTTTGTTATATGATTAGTTTGTTTAGGCGGTTTTACCAACCATCATGAACTTGATTTTTTTAATTAAATGATTATTAATATATTCCAAAACATGAAATAAGTTATAATATACTTATTATAATCATATTTAAACATAATATTATTTCTATAACCATCTATGAATAAGGTGGATAAAAACAAAGTCATTGTTCATAGTGGTGGTTAACCAACCATATTACGAACAACATTTTTGTTTTAGAATAATTTAAAGGGTGGGTAGAATGTGACACCCAACATGGAACTAGTGCATCAGAATTTTAATTTTATTTAACATATGGTTTTATTTTGAAGTTTTTGGGTGTTGGGGGTCGAAAAAACTATTTTTGGTAAAGGAAAACCCTGGCATACAGTTACCGTATTATTTTCCTAAAAATGTGGCTTACCATGAGAGGGTGATACAAGCTGAGATATTAGAAATTTTTATGGTTTGAGAATTTTTTTCAAAACATTTATCTCATAGGGATAAAAATGTATCATTTATTTTAGGGAGATAGTTTCCCTGCATGGTTGGAACACGATTTTCTTAACTATGCATCCAAACCATGCAGACTAGACAGGTCACATAAAATTAGTATATTACCATTTCACCCTATAATTTTTAAGGAATATAACCCTTTTTTGTTCTCCAATTATGAAAATACTCTCCTCCACGGTGGGAAAGGTTTTCCTCTCCATACTTTGTGGATATATCTTGGATGTTAGTTTGTTTGGCAGGAGGTAAGTCCAAATATTTATGGTTTTTTAATTCTTCACCCCTTCTCTTTATTGTTCTTCCATTTCCATGGGATTTTGTAAATATAAGTGGTAGGAGAAACAAAAATATTTTTTAATGGGGGATTTGTTTTTTTAATTTTTAGTTTAGGTGTGTGAGGTCTTTTCTACCAATTTAGTGTGTTTATCATTGATGGTGGTGAACTTGGAACAGATTATAAGGTTGGTGTCTCTATTTAAGGGGGTTTACCATGGATTACCTTTAAATTTCTAATAACATTTGATTTGTGTTATTTTAATTTCCATTAAAATGATTTATATTTTATTTTGTTCACATGATTGATGTAATTTTTTGATTGTTTTGGAAATTTAAATTTTTTAAAGTAGTTTTACAAATGGTGGTGGAATGTGTGCACCTAAAGTGTTTGATGAAATAGATAAAATATATTTTATGGATTTAAATGGATTTATAAAATGTTTTTATAAATGGTTTTACCTTGTAGAAGGTGTTTTAATTAAAATGATCATTTTTTCTATAATTGGATTGTGAAATGGATTTTCATGGATTAACATTTTATTTATTTTTTTGGCATGGAGTAGCACATTGGTTTACCAGGGTGTGAGTGAGGGGTTGTTTGAGGGGTCATCAGAGCCTTTGAGGAGGAAGAAAATGAGTTATTATATTTTTCTTTCCAATGGATTGATAGAGACTTTAGGTAGTAATACCATGAGAGCTTCCATTTTATTTCCGAGAGACTGTGAGAGCTCTTAGAGTTGCACCCAGGGAAGACTGTGTGGGATTATACTTTGTTTATCTTGCTATAAAACTTTTTTAGACTCAGTCACATTAGAACCTTATGGTTATATCCCTAGGTAAAATTACTCATGCCATATTGTTTTATATGATTTTATTCATTATAGTATCAGTAATTTATGTAATTCCCATTTTCATCTATTATTTATATGTTGATAAATCTTATTCTTATACCTTATTATTCCTTGATTAGGGTGGGTAGGGAATGTTTTTCCTTGAGGTAGTGTTTCTTTACATTATTCATGTTATAAATTGTTATGGAAAACATATGTATTTTAAAGGAAATCCAAAGGGATTTCAAAGGATCGTTTTTAATAAAATTGTGTTCAATATGGATTAGTTTTGAAAAGTCTATTAAAAAAATTATAGGTTTTCATGGGTAAAATACATAAATAAATTCATGTTCATATCATATTGTAATTTCTTACACACACCCTACATAGACTTTGGGTATATATATATATATATATATTGTAGGACCTAGGTAAAGGAAAGGTCACCATTTACCTAGGTGGATCACTTTCATACATGTTTTTTTGTGGAAGAGAAGTTGTCTTGTGGAGTTGAATTATGTAGATCCATTTTGGAAGTTTTTACCTATAGGGATGCGTGTATAGAAATTTTGGAACTATTACCATTATTTTGAGTTTTGGGCTTTTGACTTGAGATAACATTTATTTATCTATTATGGATTGTTTTTTATATGATGTATTGTTTTTTATAACATCTACTTAGTCATTATTGCATACTCTAGATATTTTATTTCATACTGTTTACCCTAATGATATTGGTGTGTTCATATCATTTCATGGAGGGGTCATGCCTCTTTACCCAGGGAAAAATCATTCCCAATAGATTTTTGGTTATTCTTGATGCTTTTCGCCAACCTATGGTGATTGAGAACACACTTTGACTTGTGTGTCATGCCAACTTGGGTGATGGGTTGGGTCAAACTATGTTGGATCATTGCCAAATGGTTTCATGGTGGTTGTTATTTGGGATTCATTGGTGTAATGGATCTAGGATCATCGGGTCTTGGGAGGTAGGAATGGTGGAGTTCCTGGATAACTCTTCTTTGTGTCGGGACTCAATTTTCCATGGGTGGTCTTGGATTGTGGCTTTTATTTGTTTTCTATTATGTGTTGTTTTGATGCAATTTTGAGGTATTTCTCAATTGGCAACAAGTCCTAGGATTCTATTTCAGTTTTGGTTTGAAACAAGGAGGTTTAGAGGAGTCACACAGTTAATGGACACAACTATTTATAACCATGTGCAACCCATGAAGCCTTTTCTTCTAACTCTAGTGAAACCCACATTGTTGGTACACAATTTTCCTAACCATGTGGCAAAAACATACACAGTGGAAAATAATTAATATTTTTTTTCTGTTTTTTCTCCATCTTTTTTTGGAGTTACCTATGATTCTAGTGTTAATTGTTAATACCCATGATGTGGGTTTCCTTTGTACTTTTCATGTGATTTTAGATATTATTTTTCTTAAAGAATCTTGTTTTTATATCTTGTAGATAATACCTCCCAAAAGAAATTCATCTATTCATATAGAAGGTTTTGTGGAGAAAACCTTGTAAGAGAACCCTCTTCTTGATCTATATTTGGTGGAGTTGGTGATTCATATGATCCAACCCATGGGTTAAGTGGGTGGTTGAGAGTAGGCACAGAAAGTGGACCATGCTCAGGAGATTAAGAGACAAAACCACTGGCACACATTGGAAACAATGGCCCAATGATCTTGATGAGTGGTTAGATCACATCTTGTGGGTATTTGAGTTCTTGAAGAGCCATGAGACATATAAAGTGTCATTTCCACGTATTTTCTATAATAACTCTATAGAAAGTGGTGGGAGTAGGTAGTGCCTTTTAGGTGGCACCAAGATCTCACATGAACCACTTTTAATATGGAATTTCACCAAAATTTCTACCAAAAAACCAGGAGGGTGGTGAGGGCCCATGATTTCTTAAAGTTAGAGTAAAGATTGTTTGGTGATAAAGTTTTCCACCCAATTTACCAAATTTGTACATGTATCTCCAGATCTTATGAATGACTACCATAAGGCTTGACATATCAAGATGTTCCTAGGAAAAAAGATCATGTCTAAGATTATTATTTTATGTATATTGACCTAATTATATGTGGGTAACAAGTAAGCTCTGGAAGAGGCTAATTTTACTAGTAAGATGGGCCTCAATGGTGTTCTTTCAGTGGGTAAAAATTAGAGTTATTCTTTTGGTCTGAAGTGAAAGAAGTATGAGCCTCACTGAGGCAGTGTAAAGAGTGTATGGCAGTTTTCATGTTCAGATCCTATAGCCTCTTTGGGGTATAATCATGTTTTTCATTACTATTACGAGATGATTGGATAGACCGAGCCTAGTTTCCTAGATACTTTGAGGGTGTGGCACAAGTGTGGATGTCTAGGTTATTTATATCACTTCTATCAGTTGGATTCATGGGGGAGTAGTGTGGGATTCAATTTTTTGATGGGCTATCAGGTGTAGTCAGAGGCATCAAAGGTTGGAGGATCTCTCCCTTTTATAAAATGAGATTCTCACTTGGGAAAAAAGGAATAAGGTAGGTTTGATGTAGGGAATATCCATAAAACTATGATTATGGAAAAGGAATCAGATTCTAGGACGACCACCATGAGAGATATGGTGTTTATTAGTTATTCTATGGAATCTATTTTATTTGACCATGGAACACCTCATTATTTTATTTCATTGAAACTGATTAATTCTCTAGGTATGAGAGCTAAGTTAATTCCATATGTTATTTATTTTTTAACCTCTTAGGTAGAAAGAAGGATCAAGGTTTTAAGTTCCCTAAGTGTCATGTTTTAATTGCTGGCATGAAATTTATTTAATACTTTCTTTCTTTAGACCTGGATGTTTTTGACCCTATAATCAGTATTGATTGGTTGATAAATATCAAGGATCTAGTCAACTTCTATTGCAGTAGGGTATAGTTTCTTACTTCAAATGGGAGTTCTCATATCTTTGAAGGTGAGTTGGATCCATGATTAAGGAGGGAGGAACACGTTTCTGTGGACTTGGGTTTTATTTCATGCCATTTGTATAGGTTGTTCCTTAATTCTTCTAAGTATAGTTCTATGAATGAACTTATAATTGTCATGTATAAGTACTCAGATGTGTTTTTTGATCATTTTTAGGAATACTTCCCTAGCGAGTGAACAATTTCACTATAAATACACTCCTTAAGATTATCTATATTGTCTTTCCATATTTTTGTATGGATATATCTGAGCTGAAAGAGATGAAAGTTTAGATATGAGACCTCAAGGGAAAGGGTTTTATCCATCCTATCATGTCATTAGGGGATTCCTCAGTTTTATTTATAAATAAAGAGGATGTAATCCTTTTACCTTTCATATATTATCATTATACTAACCATGTGATCGTGAAGAATAGATACCTATTTCCCAAAATTGATGAGCCTTTTGACCAGCTTAGTGAACCCCATTGGTTCTCTAAGATCAACATGAGATCTAAGTACCACCAATTGAGGATCCATGAAATGGATACTCCAAAGACCAAATTTATAATCATGTATGAACATTTTGAGTATTTAGTTATGCTGTTTGGTCTTACCAATGCTCCAATAGTCTTTTGGCATTGATGAAACAGATCATCCATCTCCTTTTGGACTCTATATTGGTCATTTTTATGGATGAAATATTAGTGTTTTCTAAGAAAAATAAGTATCATGTAGACTATTTGGATGTGGTTTTTATGATTTTGAGGGAGCATCATCTATATTACAAGTTGTCCAAGTGCCAGTTTTGGATACAAGAAGTGGTCTTTTTAGGCCAAATGATTTATGAAGAATGAGTCTCAATGGATCCAGAGAAGGTTCAAGCATTCATGTCTTGGGATAATCCTGAGAATGTGTTTGAGATTCGTATATTTATGGGTTTGAATAGGTATTATAGGAGTTTCATTCGGGACTTATCTAGGCTATATTCTCACTTAATGACATTGACTAAGAAAGGGTTCAAGTTAGAGTGAGATGAGAGGTTTTAGAACACTTTTTAAATTTTGCATACCCGTTTGAAATATGCACTAGTTGTGATTATTCTTGATCTTGGGAGAGCTTATGTGGTGTATTATGAGGATTATTGTGTGGGTTTTGGATGTTTGTTAATGTATGATGACCATGTGATGGACTATAACTCAAAAAATTTACTCCCACATGATAGGGACTATCTTGCCCATGACCTAAAATTAGAAGCAGTTATGTATGTGATAAAGAAAATGAAACATAACATATTTGCAGATAATTTTACATTGTATTCAGATCATAAGATCCTATAGTAAATGATTACCCAAAGGGACCTAAGTATTAGATGGAGACGTTAGGTAGAATACGTTCATACCTTTGACTTTGAGATTTCTTATACACTTGAGAATGAAAATGTCATCTTCAATGTGTTGAGAAGGAATATTCCAGTGGTGGAAATTCTAAATCAGTGGATGAGGGGTCTTGATGAGTTTTTTATTGATCTAAATCTATAGTGGGGGGATGGATAGTAGGTGTTCTTATCCAATGTGTAGGTGACACCCCCTCTCATGGATTTATTAAGGAGTGATAAAGTATTTGACCATGATTTCTAGTAGTTTATCAAAGCCTTAATTAGTGGGGAGATCATAAGTGATTGTTCTCGGTCTCTCATTGGTCCTCTCCTTTGAAGGAAGAAGATGGTGGTTCATTTGAGATTGAGGTAGGAGGTGATGTGTGAGGTCAATCATTCTAGTTCGGTCATTCACCCCATGGAAACCAATATGTTCTATACATTAGTAGTCTATTTTTGGTGGACTCGGATGATACATGAAGTGAAGAACTTTGTTTCTAGATGCTTGACCTACCAGTGGATCAAAACTGAGCACAAGGGACCATCCAGGTTGTTCCTACCACTTCCCATTCCAATGTGGAAGTGGGATGTGATATCTATGGATTTTTCGAGTAGGATAACTCATACTCTATGTGGGAAAGATTCCATATGGGTTATTATCATTCATCTAATGAAATAATCCAATTATCTTCCCATTATGGAGTTTATAAAGGTAGAGGAATGCAAATTAATGAACATTTGAGAGGTTGTTCGGCTTCATGGAGTTCCCTTAGTGATAGTTTCAGATATTAATGTGTGTTTTACTTCCCAATTATAAAAGGGACTCTAGGAGTCTTTGGAAACCAAGATGACATTGAGCACCATGTATCACCCGTAGATGGATTGTCAGTTTGAGTGGACAATCCAGATTCTTGAGGATATGTTGTGTGTGCATGTGCTTGATTTAATATATTCATGGTAAATGCACCTACTATTATAAATTTTTTTATTATAATAATGGTCATCAGGCCTCAATGAGGATTAACCCATTTGATAAGTTGTATGGGTGGTCCTTCTAATCCCTATTGTATTGGGTTGAGGTGGGTGATCATTCCCTGGGTGGACCGATCTTTGTCTAGGATATGATCAAGATAGTACGGATGATTTTGAAATGGATAATGATTCACTGTATGGAATGGGTGAGTTGGTTATTGGTGGTGGCATCTTGACCCCTAGGTTCTAGGTTCGAGTCCATCACAAGGCAACGTGAGATATATTCTGTTATAACCACTCATGAGACCCTCTACCACATTTGTAACTGTCTTAATCCCAAGGTTGGACACTTTGGACCTCACCGGGGACATGTGGAATGTAGGTGGTGAGCCCGCACCTATAACTCATTACTGAAATACACATTTTTTAAGGTTCTCGACTTATGCTGAGAGCTCTTGGTGATTAGGGTTTCTCCCTTGGGATGTATCTTTTCTCTCTTCGTCAGTGGGATGTGGTGGGGCTTTGATTTTCAGTAGAGTCTAGGTTCTCGGTCTGTGACATTGCAGGAAGTTTGTAGTTGGACTTATAATCGTTGGTCTATTCTAGATCTAGAGGTCTGGTTGTAACGACCCGAAATTTTGAATAAATATTGTTTCCTAATTTTGTGTGTTATTTTATTTTATTTTTTATACTCAACAAAAATGTTTCATTTGATAACATGAGTATAATTAAAATGAGACCATTGGGCTTTGACTGTTATATGACCATTGGTCAATATGACCACTGGAAACTAAACGTTTTGATTATTGCCTCTAAATACAAGTAATCTTGGTTAATTATTATAGAAAGAAGATTTTGATGGCCTCACCCAGTAGTCTTGGACCGATCGAATCCCATCTAACAGAACTTGGGAAGGAGGTAGCACCACTAGGCTTTGCTCTGGACCAAACCCAAACCGAACTTCATCGTGTGAAGCTAGAACGGAATCGCCTTTGTGATAAGTTCAAACTAATAGAAATTACTACTCGTGCGATGTTAGCTGAGCCTCCCTCAGATTCTCTCACCTTAGCACACCTTACACTTAGGTCCTATGCTGGTGTGATAAGGGGCTATGTAAAGAGACCGTAATTGCCTTGTGTAATCCTTTGTTTTAAATAAAAATTGGGATTTCTTATTATGATGAAGTTTATGAATTTTCAAATGACCGGATAAATATAGTATACATATTTTTGATGAATTTTAGAAAAAGGATATTTTAAAAATGGTCATGTAAACCTTAAATAATTAAAAATGTGTAATGATTTTCGAAAAATGGTCTTCTACAATTATGTTCAGTACGAAATTTAGAGTCTAATAAGATCAACTTAATTTTTGATGAATAGTAAATTATGCATAGTGATTTTATGATTAGGATTAGTAATGTGTCCAAATGGATTAGTATTCTCACTTAAAGAAAGTATTAATATAATCTAGGCACCTTGATTAAGTAATGTGATTCAATAAAATGGTTAAATAACGGTTTCATAAATTATTATTCAAGTATTAGTTTTTTCAGGTGAATAGTGTTTTTTAATTAAAAATTTAATTAAAAATATTTAAAAAATTATTTTTATAAAACAGATTTCATTTTTGAACTCAGAGCACTGATATTATGCTATGGTAATTTTTGGGGTTTTTTTAAAAAAATGAATTTTCGGTGAATAGTGTTTTTATTTAAAAATTAAATTAAAAATATTTAGAAAATTGTTTTTATAAAATGGAGTTCATATTTGTAATCAGAGCCTTGATATTTGGTTATGGTGAAGTTTTGGGATTATTCTGAGAAAGTTGAATTTTCGATGAATAGTGAAAATACAGTTTTTAAGTTACGAGTGTCTAATGACATCATTAAATGATGTATTAATTATGTAATAAATATGGTCGACTTATGAATAGTAAGATAAGGGATTAGGTGTCCCAAGTGGCCAATACCATGGGCAAGCCCATGGTTTTTCCAAAACCACTAATGAGGTGTCCCTTGGCCATTAATGCCTTGTCCTCTCACTTTCCATATAAATACCAAGCCATATTCTCATCCATTCGACTCCCCACTCTCACCCAACGAAGTTCTGGTCTCATTACCTCCCAAGGAGTCCTCCCATGGTTCCCCAAGCCCTCAAGGTCCCAACCTTTGAGTTTTAAGAGTTATGTTTTAAGGTAAGGGATCCGACCCCTCTCTTTCTTTTCTTGTAATCTCTTTTATGTTATTCCTTTTATGCTCCATGTTCTTATGTGATAGGATGTTATTTTATATTCCTCTTACTTAAATTTTCATGTTTATATGATGAGATATCCCCTCTTACTCTCATCCTTTCGTTTTATGAAAGTTTAAGTGACGCCGTTAGGCTGTCGATTTTTTAAGTGATTCTTTCACCCTTCTCATTTTTCAAGTTCGATTTTCATGTCAAATATTTCAAGTTCCTTTTTATTATGTTGGGGTATGATCTATATATCTATCTTAATGATCTCTTATTATCATATGATGAGAGACCCTATTTTATCTTGTCAAATCATTTTTTTATTAAAGTTAAGTGACGCCGTTAGGCTGCCGAATTTTCATAAGAGAAATCTTATTTTTGTCTCACTTCCATGTTTTTCATTTCATATGGTATATATTTCAAATTTCATTAAAATCTTATTAAATACCTTATATTCTGTCCCCCTAATGTTTTATGGATAATTTATGAGTGGGTGACCCATGTCCCCTCTCTTTTAAATGTTTTCTAAAACCTCGTAACATAGCCGTTATGCTGCAGAATTTTCGTCTCAAAATGCCTCTCTCTTTTCACAAAATTATTTTATGTTATAAAGTGAATACTCAAAGATATTATTTCTAAAAGGGTATTCACATATATATCGAAATGTTCTATTTTAAATTCTGGGATTTACATATATGATACCCACTTTCCCTTTCCGTGGGTTTAAAGTGACGTAAAGATCATGTCGTTAAAGCAGTTTTTAAAACGTTATGATTATGAAATGAAACCCATTTATTTTATGCTGTATGGGTTATTTATGAAATTTTTGATGATGATATATGTGGCTCACATTATAATAAAGGAAAATTTAATGGTTCACCCAGATATCGCTCCAATGCATTGGGTAATGATGTAACCACTAGAGATTACAGTTTTCACGATACCTTGGTGAATAACCTTGGTAATTTTCAAATGACACCTTGGGGATGGACCTTGGTGATATGTTCATGATTGTCTATGTTAAATGATGTAGCCACATATTCAAGTTATGAAAATCTTATTTTTATTATGATATGTCTCATGATTTCATTCTCATGCCTTAAAGTTCTTTTCATGAACTTATTGAAGTATCTCAAGTTCACATGTAAAATGTTTCTCTTGTTTCCTTTACTGGGATTTTTTCTCACCCTTTCTTTTGATGTATGTCCCCAGGTTATGTGATGCAGTAATGAACCTAGTATGAACATGGAGAGAAGCCTTTCAAGTGTTTTAGAAGAATGTTTTATGTTTTCATGTTTAAAGTTCCTGGTTTCCAAGACACTAAACCTTAAAGATCCTCGGTTTTGTAAAATGTAATGAAAGTTTATGTGATAAAAGGCGGGATGCTATAGTTGGTATCAAAGGATGGTTTAGTTATTAGTGGAAATTAGGATATGAAAACTCTAGAAAGAAACCTATAGAAAAGTTTAAATATAGGAAATCTTCCTGGTATTTTGGTGAGTATTGAGTAAGGGGTTGCCAAGCAAATACATCCCTGTCTGAATACGAGCAAGTAGAGGTGGTTCTTGAACAGATGTACATAGGGGTAAAACCCGAAAACACCGCTTTGATCTAGACTCGAACGGGAACTGATACATGACAACGGGCCTTGCTACACTCTTGGTTACGACACTCCCGGGGGATATGCTTTGGTAAATTAATAAGCTTAGTATGAACCATTGTTAAAGGAACAAAGATAAAATAAAATAAAGATTCACATAAGAATATATGATCATGGATAACTTATATGAGAACCTAGGGGATCATAAGTTAGGGTATAATTTTCTTCTACAATTTATCCTTATATGCCTTCAATTCCTTTTCATGATTATTGGCTAAGTACTTAAGCCCCTAATTATGCTTTCTCTTCTTAGTTAATGGTGGGAAATGCAAGAACATGTCCTGACAACCAATGTGATAGAAAATGTGACGATTTTAGTATTAATATGATTGGGATTATTAGGGGATTAAAAGATGATTATTTTGGAAGACGTTCACTATTTTGGGGACCCTATATGATTGAGGTAAATAGATTACTACGGTATTTTCATTGAGGAGTAAGGTTGACTTATATTTTGAAGAATCTATGAATTTATGGTGGACTTATAATAATTTAGATTACTTATGGGAATGATTAATCTATCTTGGGTAAAATATGTTTAGGTTAGATACTTTTGTTATAAGATGTTAGGAGTGGTTGATGTTGTTTGGAGATGAACAATGAAGTTTATTTTGGAAGACTATGTTATCAAATCCTTCTTGTATTTGGGTTTCAATCTTAGTTTGGTTTATTTTGAGGAATTTTAAGGACCGTTATTTATGGAATGGACTATGATGAACTTTGGGTAGTACCATGGAACTTTGAAGATTTAAAAGTAGTTTCCATTCCTATGTGATTATTTCTTTTTGAAGAGTTGTTTTACCTTACCCTTTCTGTTTTTGGGATAATGTTTAATGATAGAAGAAATAGATAGTTAATATTTTGTGGATTATGAAGATGATTCTTGTGTTTTGATGAGACCAAGTAGTTTTGAATGCTCATAGTTTGGAGAAAATATTAGTTTTGGGTAGAAAATTATTAAAGTATGAAGATCTACATGAAGATAGGTATATTTTATTATGTTTTTGTTTTATGTTGTAAATGAATTCCTCAAAATTATGAAAAGGAACGTAAAACAAAAACGTTGTTGGTTTACGTTTCCTACTAGGCAATCAAAGACCGTTTACACACATCATAAGTCTGGGATTTTCTTATGGTTAACTTTCTCCTAATCATGTTCTCTATCACTCTCCCCCAGAACTTGACCCTTTGTTTTTCTTCCATGTCCATGTTTTCCTCCATGGAATCCTAATATGGGTTAACTCGGGTGACCTTTGTACTTCCCTTTATTTCTTTTAAAGTAATAGTTTTTCTGACTCCTTTTCCGATGTGGGACTTTCAATGAAATTTAAAAAACAATTTTTTTTTAAAAAAATGCGAGGACGCAATTTCTTAATGGGGGAAGATTGTAACGACCCGAAATTTTGAGTAAATTTTATTTCCTAATTTTGTGTGTTATTTTATTTTTTATACTCAACAAAAATGTTTCATTTGATAACATGAGTATAATTAAAATGAGACCGTTGGGCTTTGACTGTTATATGACCATTGGTCAATATGACCACTGGAAACTAAACGTTTTGATTATTGCCTCTAAATACAAGTAATCTTGGTTAATTATTATAGAAAGAAGATTCGATGGCCTCACCCAGTAGTCTTGGACCGATTGAAGCCCATCTAACAGAACTTGGGAAGGAGGTAGCACCACTAGGCTTTGCTCTGGACCAAACCCAAGCCGAACTTCATTGTGTGAAGCTAGAACGGAATTGCCTTTGCGAGAAGTTCAAACTAATAGAAATTACTACTCGTGCGATGTTAGCCGATCCTCCCTCAGATTCTCTCACCTTAGCACACCTTACACTTAGGTCCTATGCTGGTGTGATAAGGGGCTATGCAAGGAGACTGTAACTGCCTTGTGTAATCCTTTTTTTTAAATAAAAATTGGGATTTCTTCTTATGATGAAGTTTATGAATTTTCAAATGACCGGATAAATATAGTATGCATATTTTTGATGAATTTTAGAAAAAGGATATTTTAAAAATGGTTATGTAAACCTTAAATAATTAAAAATGTGTAATGATTTTCGAAAAATGGTCTTCTACAATTATGTTCAGTACAAAATTTAGAGTCTAATAAGATCAACTTAATTTTTGATGAATAGTAAATTATGCATAGTGATTTTATGATTAGGATTAGTAATGTGTCCAAATGGATTAGTAATCTCACTTAAAGAAAGTATTAATATAATCTAGGCACCTTGATTAAGTAATGTGATTCAATAAAATGGTTAAATAACGGTTTCATAAATTATTATTCAAGTAATAGTTTTTTCAGGTGAATAGTGTTTTTTAATTAAAAATTTAATTAAAAATATTTAAAAAATTATTTTTATAAAACGGATTTTATTTTTGAACTCAGAGCACCGATATTATGCTATGGTAATTTTTGGGTTTTTTTCTAAAAAAATGAATTTTCGGTGAATACTGTTTTTATTTAAAAATTAAATTAAAAATATTTAGAAAATTATTTTTATAAAATGGAGTTCATATTTGTAATCAGAGCGTTGATATTTGGTTAAGGTGAAATTTTGGGATTATTCTGAGAAAGTTGAATTTTCGATGAATAGTGAAAATACAGTTTTTAAGTTACGGGTGTCTAATGACATCATTAAATGATGTATTAAGTATGTAATCAATATGGTCGAATTATGAATAGTAAGATAAGGTATGAGGTTTCCCAAGTGGCCAATACCATGGGCAAATACCATGGGTAAGCCCATGGTTTTGCCAAAACCATTAATGAGGTGTCCCTTGGCCATTAATGCCTTGTCCCCTCACTTTCCCTATAAATACCAAGCCATCCTCTCATCCATTCGACTACCCACTCTCACCCAACAAAGTTCTGGTCTCATTACCTCACAAGGAGTCCTCCCATGGTGCCCCCAAGCCCTCAAGGTCCCAACCTTTGAGTTTTAAGAGTTATGTTTTAAGGTAAGGGATCCGACCTCTCTCTTTCTTTTCATGTAATCTCTTTTATGTCATTACTTTTATGGTCCATGTTCTTATGTGAGAGGATGTTCTTTTATATTACTCTTACTGAACTTTTCATGTTTATATGATGAGAGATCCCCTCTTACTCTAATCCTTTCGTTTTATGAATGTTTAAGTGACACCGTTAGGCTGTCGAATTTTTAAGTGATTCTTTCACCCTTCTCAATTTTCAAGTTCGATTTTCATGTCAAATATTTCATGTTCCTTTTTATTATGTTGGGGTATGATCTCTATATCTATCTTAATGATCTCTTATTATCATATGATGAGAGTCCCTATTTTATCTTGTCAAATCATTTTTTTATTGAAGTTAAGTGACGCCGTTAGGCTTCCGAATTTTCATAAGAGAAATCTTATTTTTGTCTCACTTCCATGTTTTTCATTTCATATGGTATATCTTTAAAATTTCATTACCATGTTCTTAAATCCCTTATATTCTGTCCCCCTACTGTTTTATGAATCATTTATGAGAGGGTGACCCATGTCCCCTCTCTTTTCAATGTTTTCTAAAACCTTGTAACATAGCCGTTATGCTGCAGAATTTTCGTCTCAAAATGCCTCTCTCTTTTCTCAAAATTATTTTATGTTATAAAGTGAATACTCAAAGATCTTATTTCTAAAAGGGTATTCACATATATATCATTATTTTCTATTTTAAATTCTGGGATTTACATACATGAGACCCGCTTTCCCTTTCTGTGGGTTTAAAGTGACGTAAAGATCTTGTCATTAAAGCAGTTTTTAAAACGTTATGATTATGAAATGAAACCCATTTATTTTATGATATATGGGTTATTTATTAAATGTTTGATGATGATATATGTGGATCACATGATAATAAAGGAAAATTTAAGGGTGCGCCCAGATAGCGCTCCAATGCATTGGGTAATGATGTAACCACTAGAGATTACAATTCTCACGATACCTTGGTGAATAACCTTGGTAATTTTAAAATGACACCTTGGGGATGGACCTTGGTGACATGTTCATGATTGTCTATGTTAAATGATGTAGCCACATCTTCAAGTTATGAAAATTTTATTTTTATTATGATATGCCTCATGATTTCATTCTCATGCCTTAAAGTTCTTTTCATGACCTTATTGAAGTATCTCAAGTTCACATGTAAAATGTTTCTCTTGTTTCACTTACTGGGATTTTTTCTCAACCTTTCTTTTGATGTATGTCCCCAGGTTATGTGATGCAGTAATTAACCTATTATGAACATGAGGAGAAGCCTTTCAAGTGTTTTAGAAGAATGTTTTATGTTTTCATGTTTAAAGTTCCTGGTTTCCAAGACACTAAACCTTAAAGATCCTCAGTTTTGTAAAATGTAATGAAAGTTTATGTGATAAAAGGAGGGATTCTATAGTTGGTATCAAAGGATGGTTTAGTTATTTGTGGAAATTAGGATATGAAAACTCTAGGAAGAACCCTATAGAAAGGTTTAAATATAGGAAATTTTTCTGGTATTTTGGTGAGTATTGAGTAAGGGGTTGCCAAGAAAATACATCCCTGTCTGGATATGAGTAGGTAGAGATGGCTCTGGCACAAATGTACATAGGGGTAAAACCCGAAAACATCACTTTGAGCTAGACTCGAACGGGAACTGGTACACGACAATGGGCCTTGCTGCACTCTTGGTTACGACACTCTAGGGGGATATACTTTGGTAAATTCATAAGCTTAGTATGAACCATTATTAAAGGAACAAAGATAAAATAAAATAAAGATTCACATAAGAATATATGATCATGGATAACCTAGATGGGAACCTAGGGGATCACAAGTTAGGGTATACTTTTCTTCTACAAGTTATCCTTATATTCCTTCAGTCCCTTTTCATGATTATTGGCTAAGTACTTAAGCCCCTAATTATGGTTTCTCTTCTTAGTTAATGGTGGGAAATGCAAGAACATGTCCCAACAACAAATGTGATAGGAAATGCGATGATTTTCGTATTAATATGACAGGGATTATTAGGGGATTAAAATATGATTATTATTTTGAGAGATGTTCACTATTTTGGGGACCCTATATGATCGAGGTAAATAGATTACTACGGTATTTTCATTGAGGAGTAAGGTTGACTTATATTTTAAAGAATCGATGAATTTAAGGTGGACTTATAGTAATTTAGGTTACTTATGGGAATGATTAACCTATCTTGGGTAAAATATGTTTAGTTTAGATACTTTTGTTATAAGATGTTAGGAGTGGTTGATGTTGTTTGGAGATGAACAATGAAGTTTATTTTGGAAGACTATGTTATCAAATCCTTCTTATATTTGGGTTTCAATCTTAGTTTGGTTTATTTTGAGGAATTTTAAGGACCGTTATTTATGGAATGGACTATGATGAACTTTGGGTAGTACCATGGAACTTTGAAGATTTAAAAGTAGTTTCCATTCCTATGGGATTATTTCTTTTTGAAGAGTTGTTTTACCTTACCCTTTCTGTTTTTGGGATAATGTTTAAAGATAGAAGAAATAGATAGTTAATCTTTTGTGGATTATGAAGATGATTCTTGTGTTTTGATGAGAGCAAGTAGTTTTGAATGATCATAGTTTGGAGAAAAGATTAGTTTTGGGTAGAAACTTATTAAAGGATGAAACTCTACATGAAGATAGGTATATTTTCTTATGTTTTTGTTTTATGTTGTAAATGAATTCCTCAAAATTATGAAAAGGAACGTAAAACAAAAATGTTGTTGGTTTATGTTTCCTACTAGGTAATCAAAGACCGTTTACACACATCATAAGTTTGGGATTTTCTTATGGTTAACTTTCTCCTAATCATGTTCTCTATCACTCTCCCCCAGAACTTGACCCTTTTTTTTTCTTCCATGTCCATGTTTTCCTCCATGGAATCCTAGTATGGGTTAACTCGGGTGACCTTTGTACTTCCCTTTCTTTCTTTTAAAGTAATAGTTTTTCTGACTCCCTTTCTGATGTGGGACTTTCAATGAAATTTCAAAAGCCAATTTTTTAAAAAAAATTGCGAGGACGCAATTTCTTACGGGGGGAGATTGTGACGACCTGAAATTTTGAATAAATATTGTTTCCTAATTTTGTGTGTTATTTTATTTTATTTTTTATACTAAAAAAAATGTTTCATTTGATAACATGAGTATAATTAAAATGAGACCGTTTGGCTTTGACTGTTATATGACCATTGGTCAATATGACCACTAGAAACTAAACGTTTTGATTATTTCCTCTAAATACAAGTAATCTTGGTTAATTATTATAGAAAGAAGGTTCGATGGCCTCACCCAGTAGTCTTGGACCGATCGAAGCCCATCTAATAGAACTTGGGAAGGAGGTAGCACCACTAGGCTTTGCTCTGGACCAAACCCAAGCCGAACTTCATTGTGTGAAGCTAGAACGGAATTGCCTTTGCGAGAAGTTCAAACTAATAGAAATTACTAATTGTGCGATATTAGCCGAGCCTCCCTCAGATTCTCTCACCTTAGCACACCTTACACTTAGGTCCTATGCTGGTGTGATAAGGGGCTATGTAAGGAGACCGTAACTGCCTTGTGTAATCCTTTGTTTTAAATAAAAATTGGGATTTCTTCTTATGATGAAGTTTATGAATTTTCAAAAGACTGGATAAATATAGTATGCGTATTTTTGATGAATTTTAGAAAAAGGATATTTTAAAAATGGTTATGTAAACCTTAAATAATTAAAAATGTGTAATGAATTTCGAAAAATGGTCTTCTACAATTATGTTCAGTACGAAATTTAGAGTCTAAGAAGATCAACTTAATTTTTGATGAATAGTAAATTATGAATAGTGATTTTATGATTAGGATTAGTAATGTGTCCAAATGGATTAGTAATCTCACTTAAAGAAAGTATTAATATAATCTAGGCACCTTGATTAAGTAATGTGATTCAATAAAATGGTTAAATAACGGTTTCATAAATTATTATTCAAGTATTAGTTTTTTTAGGTGAATAGTGTTTTTTAATTAAAAATTTAATTAAAAATATTTTAAAAAATATTTTTATAAAACGGATTTCATTTTTGAACTCAGAGAACCGATATTATGCTATGGTAATTTTTGGGGTTTTTTCTGAAAAAATGAATTTTCGGTGAATAGTGTTTTTATTTAAAAATTAAATTAAAAATATTTAGAAAATTATTTTTATAAAATGGAGTTCATATTTGTAATTAGAGCGTTGATATTTGGTTAAGGTGAAATTTTGGGATTATTGTGAGAAAGTTGAATTTTCGATGAATAGTGAAAATACAGTTTTTAAGTTATGAGTGTCTAATGACATCATTAAATGATGTATTAATTATGTAATCAATGTGGTCGACTTATGAATAGTATGATAACGTATGAGGTGTCCCACGTGGCCAATACCATGGGAAAATACCATGGGCAAGCCCATGGTTTTGCCAAAACCACTAATGAGGTGTCCCTTGGCCATTAATGCCTTGTCCCCTCACTTTCCCTATAAATACCAAGACATCCTCTCATCCATTCGACTCCCCACTCTCACCCAACGAATTTCTGGTCACATTACCTCCCACGGAGTCCTCCCACGGAGTCCTCCCATGGTGCCCCCAAGCCCTCACGGTCCCAACCTTTGAGTTTTAAGAGTTATGTTTTAAGGTAAGGGATCCGACCTCTCTCTTTCTTTTCATGTAATCTCTTTTATGTCATTCCTTTTATGATCCATGTTCTTATGTGAGAGGATGTTCTTTTATATTCCTCTTACTTCAATTTTCATGTTTATATGATGATAGATCACCTCTTACTCTCATCCTTTCGTTTTATGAAAGTTTAAGTGACGCCGTTAGGCTGCCGAATTTTTAAGTGATTCTTTCACCCTTCTCATTTTTCAAGTTCGACTTTCATGTCAAATCATTCAAGTTCCTTTTTATTATGTTGGGGTATGATCTCTATATATATCTTAATGATATCTTATGATCATATGATGAGAGACCCTATTTGATCTTGTCAAATCATTTTTTTATTGAAGTTAAGTGACGCCGTTAGGCTGCCGAATTTTCATAAGAGAAATCTTATTTTTGTCTCACTTCCATGTTTTTCATTTCATATGGTATATCTTTCCAATTTCATTACCATGTTCTTAAATCCCTTATATTCTGTCCCCCTATTGTTCTATGGATCATTTATTAGTGGGTGACCCATGTCCCCTCTCTTTTCAATGTTTTCTAAAACCTTGTAACATAGCCGTTATGCTGCAGAATTTTCGTCTCAAAATGCCTCTTTCTTTTCTCAAAATTATTTTATGTTATAAAGTGAATACTCAAAGATCTTATTTCTACAAGGGTATTCACATATATATCAAAATGTTCTATTTTAAATTCTGGGATTTACATACATGAGACCCGCTTTCGCTTTCCGTGGGTTTAAAGTGACGTAAAGATCATGTCTTTAATGTTTTTAAAACGTTATGATTATGAAATGAAACCCATTTATTTTATGCTATATGGGTTATTTATGAAATGTTTGATGATTATATATGTGGCTCACATGATAATAAAGGCAAATTTAAGGGTGCGCCCTGATAGCGCTCCAATGCATTGGGTAATGATGTAACCACTAGAGATTACAATTTTCACGATACCTTGGTGAATAACCTTGGTAATTTTCAAATGACACCTTGGGGATGGACCTTGGTAATATGTTCATGATTTTATATGTTAAATGATGTATCCACATCTTCACGTTATGAAAATGTTATTTTTATTATGATATTCCTCATGATTTCCTTCTCATGCCTTAAAGTTCTTTTCATGACCTTATTGAAGTATCTCAAGTTCACATGTAAAATGTTTCTCTTGTTTCCCTTACTGGGATTTTTTCTAACCATTTCTTTTGATGTATGTCCCCAGGTTATGTGATGAAATAATGAACCTAGTATTAACATGAGGAGAAGCCTTTCAAGTGTTTTAGAAGAATGTTTTATGTTTTCATGTTTAAAGTTCCTGGTTTCCAAGACACTAAACCTTAAAGATCCTCGGTTTTGTAAAATGTAATGAAAGTTTATTTGATAAAAAGGCGGTATGATATATTGGTCTTCAGTGGTCTCATTTTCTAATCTGCGGTACGATGGATCTGGGTTAGCGCATCGAGTAGTGCGATGGTTGATGTGGATTCTATGGTGGTAGCCTCTGGGTGACAATGAAAAAGGTTGCAGAGAAGGGAAGATAGATGGTGACACTCAACCGTCTCATCTAGATATGTTATGTCTAGGTCAAGTTTGGTTTATAGAGGTGCGAGCATCACCAGGAGCTTTAACGAGGATGATGCGACAATTCAACGAGGGAGGGAGTCTGGATTCTTCTGGCTACAACACGGCTGTGCAGGAGTTGACAGGTGGTATTGGTCAATGATTTTTAGGGTATCCTTCCTTGGGTTCTTTAGTATTGGGAAATTTTTATTCATGGGTTGGGCTTTGATCTTGTATTGGTTTTTTCTCTCTGGGCACTCAGGCCATTGGATCTTGAGGCTATGTCCCTCTGGGCCTACGGGCTTGTAACGGGTTCACGGTTACCTGGTTCAAAAGGGGTTGTTGTTATATTTTTTTAATAAAGGGTATTGAACCCAAATTTCTAGTATAAATGGTGAACGACAGATTAGAGTCAATATAAGTTGTACGTTGACCATCATCATCATCTATTGGAGTTTTAGGTTCATGATCAGGTGTTCCTTCGAGTATCCATTTAGATGGGACACTGTCACTTGAGAGAGCATGGTAAATTTTTGTTGTGTTATGTCAGGTCATCTTATTTTGTGGAGAATCTTGGGAAGGAAACCTATCAGTTAGAGTTTCCACCAGGACTAACCTTGGTCCATGTAATATTCCATTTATACTAGCTGAAGAGATACCATATTACCCATCTCATGTGTTAGAGTTGTAGTATTTGTAGTTTGAGCTTGACAACTCTATTGTGGAGCAAACTTTTCTTATCTTGGATCATTAGAACATGGTTATCCATGGTAATTCGATCTTGTTAGTCTTTGTGCTATGGAAGAAAGGTGGTTGTATCCATGAGACATGGTGTAGGAAACTTTGGTGAGGGAGTAATGGACTCACCGATTTTATTCTTAGGATACTTGAGGAGTTTTTAGAGGTATTAAGTGGCATGTGGGGAGTTTGTGACACCCGCTGAGTCACTGGTATGTCAAATTTTATGTTTTATTTACCATTTAGATTTTCTCTAAGTTTCAGGTGACAAAGGTTTAAAATCACATTTTTTGGGAAAGAAAAACCGAGGAACATGATTTGACTAATCGCATTGATAACCATGTGAGGGTGTTTCATGTTGGGATAGTTGGGTTTTTGATGCTTTATAAAACTATATAGTTCTTAGGGATAACCTTGAGGATTAGATTTTGGGGAGATAATATCCCTGTAAAGGTTGGTACATGGTTTTCCTGACCATGCGGCCTGTCTAGGTCAATTAGAAATTGGTATTTTACTATTTCCTCTATCATTTAAAGGCTTTTGGCCCTTATTTTTCTCCGTCCATCATGATAATCCCCCACCTTGGTTCAAAAGATTCTCCTATCTACCCTTGGAAGATTTCCCTTTGATTCTTGGTTGTTTGGATTGAGTTAAGTCCAAATATTTGTGGTTTCTTCTTCCCCCATTTCTCTTGATTTTTCTTCCATTTACTTGGGTGTGTGTAACTCTAAGTGGTGGGTATTGATTAAACATGAGTTTTAACATGGGATTTGGATTGTTTTCTTGTATTTTATGTCTTTTAGGTCTTCTTCTACCTATTATGAGATGTTATCATCAAAAGTGATGAATTTATAATTGATTCTTAGGTAAGTATCTATATTTTAGGGTATTTTACATGGATTAACTTTAAATTTCTAATCAAATTTGGTTTCAGTTGTCTTAATTTCCATTCAAATGGTTTATAGTTGATTTTTACCCATTCATGATGTTCTTTAGGGATTGGTTTGGAAATTTTAAATGTTTAAACTAGGTTTTCCCAAAGGGGGTGACATGTGTCTAGCCCAAGTGTTTGATGAAATAGATCAAAGGTATTTGAGGGATTTAAATGGATTTATATAATGATTTTGGAAATGTTTTTACCTTGTTAAAGGCATTTTAATTAAAGTTGACATGTTTTTCTGATGTAATTGAATTGTGAAATGTATTTTCATGGATTAACACTCATTTTTTATTTTTTTGGAATGGAGTAAACCATGGGTTAACTAAGTATGAGAAAGGGGTTGTCTAAGGGGATGTGAGAGCCTTCAGGGAGGAATATCTAGAGAGATTCCATTTTGGTTTTTAAGGGAATGTGAGTGCCTTTGGGTAGGAATACCATGAGATCCTACATTTGTTTTTTATGAGACCATGAGATCTGTTAGTGTTGGGATCATTGAATACCATGTGAGATTCCACATTGTTTATCCATCTAGCAAACTTTGTTTAGAATTACTCAAATTATACCCTTTTGGTTAGAGTTTTAGGTGCACTTACTCATTAAAAATTAATTTATATGCTCTTATGCATTCTAATAAGGTCATGTTTGATGTGATTATTTATGTTATGCCTATTTTAATATATTGGTTATATAATAAATATTCTTATTCTTACACATTAGGTTGAGCATGTTTTTCATTTTGGAATTGTTTCTTAATTTGGGAAATGTTATGAGTTGTTTTAGAAAATGAATGTATTTTGAAGGAAATTCAAAGGGATTTCATAGACTTGTTTTAAATAAAATTCTTCTCAGAGGGTCTTAGTTTTGAAAAGTGTTTTCATATTAATTTATTAGTTTGCATACGTAAAATTATTAAATTGGTTCATGGTGGTATCCTACTGTGATATGTTTCTAACACCTCACATATACCTTTGTGAATATGAAGCTTTTTTTTCAAGGAATATGTAAAGGAAAGGGTACCGTGTACCTAGGTGGATCTTCTTAATTATCATCATCCATTTTTTATGGTGGAGATGTGGTCTCATGGAGTTAACTAATGGGGTGTAATTTTTGAATTTTTACTCATTGGGATGTATATATGGGCCTTGTTTATAACTATTCCAATTCTTTTTATTTTTAGGTATTTTACTTGTAATACCACATATATGTCTTGTTATGGCATGTTTTTATATGATTTATTGTTTCTTATGACATCTTATTATTCATTATTGCATTCTCTAGAAGTTTCATTTAATACTATTGGCTCTGATGATATTGGTGTGTTTGTCCTATTTCATGGACATGTCATGGTGGTTTACCATGGGTGAAACCATTCCCAATACATTGTTGGTTATTCCCGGTTGTTGTCGCCATCCTCTAGCGATCAAGAATGTTCTGCGAACCATGTGGTGAGCCAGCTCAGGTGACAGGTTGGGTTGATCCAGGTAAAATTTTTTACATAGAAGATGGATATTCCAATACAATAATTCCATTTTGGTATATTTAGTACATTAATGTAACTATGTTCATATGGATGGAAAAAATAAGGGGGTAGTAGTAGAAAAATAAAATTGAAAGAGGTTTAGTTGAGAACATACCTCTTCCTTTGGTTGTATCCTCTTAGGATACCCATTAAGGCTCCATGGGATGGCCTTTGGTGAGACCAAGGATTCTAGGGAAGTGGGTAGGAATATGAGGAGAGAGATTTATTTGTTTTGGCTAAGCTCAAATACTTATAACATGTAATGAGAATCAGCAGTGAGGGGTGATATTTATTAGGTGGGAGAGGGGTGTTTTTAAATAAAATATTAATTATTTTATTAGTTTGGATCAAGATTACCAATATTGATGATTCCTGTGACTATATACATTAATTATTTCATTTTAGGTAGAGAAAATGGTCATTGACATCATAAAGGACTAATTTTTTCATGGATTTTTATATTTTCGCAAACTAATGTATTTTTCCGTATTTCACTATTAAAAAAATCAACTATTTCAGAAAAATACCAAAAATCCACAATAACTATTTTTAGACATATATAATCATAAAATGAAATCAATTTTATGAAAATAATTTTCTAAATATGAAAAATTTAATTTTTAAATAAAACCCTTAATTATTTGAAAAATATCAATCTTAATATCACGATCATTTTTATAACCCTTTGAAAAATTACTTATTGTATCATAAAATTATATTATAATTATAATAAAAATAAATATAAATTTATAAACATATTTTATGATCATAAAATTTCTTTTAAATCTTAATATTTTCTATAAAAATTAAAATAAAACATATATAGTATACAAAAAAATTCAAAAACATATTATTTCATCATTAAAACATTTATTTACTTGTATCATTATAAAAATATGTCATATTTTTATTTTATAAGATACTGAGATATTATTTTACACTTTCATGGGTAAGGAATAGTCAGGTTACTATTCTTAAGGGTCAGATTAATATTTCAGTGAAAAGATTAATTTTCCAATGATCTTATTAATGGTCATATGGGTTCCCTAATTTTTAGAAGTACCTTTTATTTCATTCCTTATTCAGTTAATTATATATTATTTCAAGTTTATATATATATTCATTTTAAAAATTAATTTTTTATTACTAATATTATGTTTTTTTCTATAATTTTTTCATCAGTGTGATCATTATAGGGGAAAAAGAAGATCCAAATTTTTATATCATAGTTATCTTATTTAAATTTTTTATCTCATTGTAACACTTTCAATTATTATGGCCATATATATTATCTAAACGTATTTTTTGAATTAATAAAATTTAATTGGTTGTATCAGGTGGTGAATTTGATTTATATAATACTATATTACTAAATATACACAATTATATAATCATAAGAGAAATTTCATTGATAAAATTCTAGATCATTATATTATTTATCCATTAAGAAAATTCATCCTCAAAATTTCATTTTACATACTAAGGTGAAAACATGTGAGGGTACCTTTTTTCATTTCTTTCTGTGATTCCCTTATCTACTCCTTATATTTATGGTCATTTCATAATACTTTTACTAAGTGAGTTGTATTATTGCATAAAACTTTGTCTCTATGGTCCAATATCTTCACCATATTCCCTTTATAAGAGAGAATATTTTCTAGCTCTACCACCTTTAAATTATGTAAATGTGATGGATTTGGTATATACTTATTCAAGAGGTATACATGGTACATGTTATATACTTGAGATTGGGTTGGTGGTAGTGTAGTCGATAGGCCACAACTTTGATGTGATCAAGAATCTCAATGAGTTTTATGTACCTCAGACTTGGATTTCCCCTCCTCCAAAATCTAACGACTCGCTTTCATGAAGATATGCATCAGAACACTTTATCTCTAACTATAAACTCTAGGTATATTCTTCTTTTATAAGCATTTCTCTCTTGTCAACATTGAGTTTCCATGATGTGATACTAAATGGTATTGACATTTTCTACCATTTTTTTTGAAAATTTTAAATATCATATGCTTGTATTAACTAACTTCATCCCAACACATAGGTGTTCTACATCTCTCTCCATAAAATGGATTCATATGGTTCCATTTTGATGGTTGAGTGAAAACTGTTATTGTATGATAACTCTATGAGAAAAATATGTGGATCTCATCATCCTTTGAAGTTCATCGATCATGGTCGCAATATGTTCTCTAGTGTCTGAATATTCATATTAGATTGACCATTATTTTGGGTGTGATAAGTCTTACTAAAATTTAACTCAGTGTTTTGAACATATTGGATAAATTTTCTAAACATAGAAGTAAATATGAAATCTAGATCAGATATAATTGATAGTGGTGTTCCATGTCTCCTCACTACTTCTTTGATGCTCATCTTGATTGAGTGAGAAGTACTATCAAATTAAAATTAAGTGAAATATCTTTATAGATGATCCACTATAACCCATATGACCTTATTTCCTCTAGATGTCTTTAGAAGACTTGTGAAAAAGTCCATGATGATATTTTATCTTTTCCATATAGGTATAGGAAATGGTTGAATCATCCCCTTGGAATTTTTCATTTATGACTTCACTTGATGACATAATAACACTTTGATGTATATTTTGTGATCACCTTCTTCATGTTGTCCCACCAATAGGGTTTTTAAATATTTCAATACATCCTTGTTCTCCCTGTGTGGATGGTGAAGCTCGAGTTTTGTTAATCATTCAACAACTCTTTTATCTTAGGATGGGATGATATGAATAGTCATGACCCAAATCTTACAACCCCTTCATCAATTCTGAACTATGATGATTTACTTTTTCTTATATGTTACACATCACTACTACAAAAAATCCTATACCAACAGTTTGGAACCATTGGTATAGGTCTCCAGACTGTTGGTATAACCTATACCAATGGTTTTGAGGGGAATTGGATTTTATGATGCTGGTATAGATGTATACCAACAGTTTTGTGAAAACCATTATTATCTACCCATACTATCGATTTTGTAAAACCATTGGTCTGGATCACATGAAAAACCTATACCAACAGTTTTTTCAAAACCATTGGTATAACAAATCTAAAAAGTAAAACCCAACTGGTTTTGATCTGACACATCCCATTTATATTCCAATGTCCTAACAACCAATCTAAGATGATTTTTGTGAAGATAATTTTATTAATATATATATATATACAAATGTATATTTACAAGTATTTTAACTTTTGATGTATTTAATATTATTTGACGAATGAATTCATAAAAAATATGGGTACTTATACCAATGATTCTCAAAACCATTAGTATAGGTCTATACTAACTATTTTTTGAACTTTTTGTATAGGTACCATGGTTTTTTGACCTATACCAATGGTTTTTATAAAACTGTTGGTATAGGGTGAACCTATAACAACGGTTTTGGTAAAACAATTAGTATAGGGTCTCTACAAGGGACCTATACCGATGATTTTGGAAAAAACATGAGTATAGGTTACTATAAAGGACTTATACCAATGGTTTTGGAATTTTTTTTTGGTATAGGGTATTTTTTAAGGTACCTATACCAATGATTTTATCCAAACCATTGGTATAGGTCTATCATTATAGCTCTAATTTCTAGTAGTACTTTCTTCTATATTTATAAATCATATCTGTAAGTATCCCTTATGTTCTCCATAATGGATGATTGTACAATAATTTTAGAAAATAATGATGATGGTCCTTTCTTTATTAAATTCATGTTCATCCTTTGAAAGTTTAAGAAGATTGGATCCTTCTCAATTTTTATCATTGATAGGGTTTTTGGATCTTTTTTACGTAGAGCATTTTACACTTTATTCACCATCCCTAAATGTTATTAGATTATGCTGTCATAATATTTGATCATATATAACTATTTTCACTAATTCATATTAAGATACTTCTATAAAAGAATAATAATATATAATATATTTAAATAAATATAAATATAAATATCCCACACATACACACAAACACATATTTTATAAATTTATTTTAAAATAATTATATAAATAATTATATAAATAATTATATGAATATTTATGAATATATAGATAAAAAATATGTATATATATATATATATATCATAAAATATATAACAAACTAAGATAGATTAGTGGCTAAGAGCATTCACTTTGCACATGGAGGACTCATGTTCAAATCCATGTGAGCATGTCTGAGTAGAGATTGGGTGCAGCACTGATACATGGGGGTGGTCATTGTGCATGTGAACATGTGGGTGGGGTGGGGGAGAGTGCTGACAGGTTGGGGGGATAAATAATTTGAAAAATATATTTTTCTAGTTTTATCAGCAGTAAAAAAAGTTTATAAAGACTCTTTATTTGTGATAAAAAATGCTAATATAGGGTGCCTTTATCTATGCTACAAAAAACAATGATAAAGACCTCCCATTATCACTGAATTTTTTATCATAGATAAAATGTACATTTATTAGAGATTTCTCTAGCACTTATGGGTTAGAGGGGATAAGTAATTTGAAAAATACATTTTTCTTAGTATTTTGACCACAAAAAAATGTTTATAAAGAATATCTTTATTTGTGCTAAAAAATGTTGATAAGTGATGTCTTTATCAGCGCTACAAAAAACATTTATATAGACTCCCTTTATCAATACTTTTTTAACACAGATAAAATGTTCATTTATCATCTATTTCTTTAGAACTGCTAAAAACTTATGATTTTATGTTCAGTTAGCACATCAATATTTTTATTTCATTGAAAATTCCCATTATGAGTATTGAAAAATAATGACTATATGGTAATAATAGACCAACAAATGGTGTTCTACTTCTTCCCTTGACAAATATACTCAATTCTCTAGTAGTGCTTTCACCATCACAATCCCACCGTCACATTTTGGTCATCATCGGTTCACCTTGAATTGATGTTTCATACCTAGTTTGAATCCTAACATTAAATGTTGTTTAATAGTATATATGAATTTTATAAACTAATGAAATATTAAATTCAAAACAATAGTTATAAATTTCAATGAATTTTAATATTGAACTTTAAAAATTTAAAACAAACAAAAATATTTGGGGTATCTCTCAAATATTTACAGAAATATGAGATTGATTCCACATCACCATAATAAATAGTGGTGCCACCCACTAAGTCTGGGGAATATCTGTTGGTGGGTTACCTTCCCTATGGTATGGTGAAATCGAATATTATATGGGTACCCAAGGCTGCTAGATGTCATTAAATATCAAATAGATAACAACGACCGTGCGATGGTGGTTATTCCAGCTAGGGTCAAGATGGGCCTTGCTGAACCTTTTGAGATGGAGTTGAGGGTGATATAGGTGCACGCGGAGGGGACTTTTCCTATGGATCCACAAGTTAAGGTTGTAGTCTATGACTACGGAGGGGAGAGAGGTGAATTTGGTGGCGGTGGTGGGGTAAAAGGAGTGCATGATCTATATGAAGGAGTTTTTGAAAGGGGATATGTGTTGGGTTATACCAGTGTGCATCCATGGATTCTACTCCATGTGCACCAGCTGGAGCCTAAGAGATAATCTAATATTCCCCATCTGCATGGCTTCAGATTGATCAACCGTTTAAGAGATCTAATAATTATTCTGATTATTTGTACATATTTTTTTGAGATGTGATTTTATTACTGTAATATATTTGTTATATAAAACCTATCATAGGTACATATGTATTTTTAGTGTCAATAATTAATTTTTATTTGTCTTCACTTGTCTAGAACATAGTTGAGATTGATCAAATTTTTGGAGGTGCAAATGAATTTTTTATTTATTTTTATAAATATGTTATATAAGTTAAATTTGAGTTCAAATATGTTAAAAATAATAAGACCATGATAAAAAAATAGTTTTTTAAAAGAATATGTTGGGTGTATATAGAGGTATTATATTGTATTGGTTCCACAATCCTGTTATTGGTTTATTAAATAATCATCTTCATTCGAGTATTGAAGGAACTCAGGCACAACATAAGCCTTTAATGGGAGAAAATTTATTATTATTTTTGACTAGAACTCCATCATAACATGATATATAGAATACCTTCCCATGGGTTCTCCAAAAGATCATGAAAAAAAAACATAATCAGAAATAATAATTAATAAATAATAAAAATGATACCTTGGTGGAACAACGTGATCCTGCAATACTCAGCTCATTAGTGGATTGCTGTAACCTAGATGAACCAAGAAAGGCTCCCTCTATATATCCACATATTTTACAAAGATCATTATTTCTTCAACCAATTACTTTGAGATATCCCAAATGGATTGAGTGATTTTTGATGCCTACATGATCACTAGAAAAACAAAGAATCTATTTGAGAATGGGAGATCAATTTGATCTTGTTCTTGTCACTTATTTCTCTCTAAGCTCAAGAGAAAGTGTGGGAGGTGTGAAATTTGGGCAATGGATACCCACATTCATTTTGGGCCTAACATTTCCTTATATAACTTGGTTTAAGTTTCAATAAATTTCATTTAAGGCCTTATTGAAACATAACCATCATAAACATCCCAAAACCATAGTTATGATTAATAAATCTTGTTATAAGTTTCATGAACATTTTATCACTCAATTGTAACACTATCACGTGTTATGTGATAAAATAAAAGATATCAACTTATCGTGTTTCTTATCATATTAATTTAATAAATCTTTAATGTGTTACAATCATTCCGATAATATATTACTTATATGCACTTATTTAACCATTAAATTACGTTTGAATATTTTGAGAATAAATTCTATCAACATTATTCTAATTAAAATAACTTACCACAGAGTTTATTTATTTGTTTACTTGTGACTTTTCACACTTGGATGAATATCATCCCATAGGCATGGGCCCCACTTTGTGGCCTATAAAAAGAAAAAGATAATTCATAACAACAAAAACCACTGATAAAAATTCATCATTTAATATAATCTTCATTTATTTTAATATCATATTATGTAATATATATACTTAGTATCATAGTCCTTCCACTAAAAAAATAGTGGAACCACGATGGTTTTTTAAAATTAGTTTTGGTTTAAACCATTGATAAAGTTGGTTTTGGAATCCAACTTTTGTTAGTTTCATCTATTTAAAGGTAGTTTAAACCACTATTAAATTTTTTTGACCATATTTGACAGCATTTTAAACTGACAATATATAGTGATGCTAGAAAAAGTATGAAAAAATGCATTCCCAAAAAATCGATAAATTATAACACATAAAACATCCATCTTAATTACCAACATAACATAAATACCAAGGTGAATAATAAATCTAAACTAGAATCTCATAATATAGAGAAGCTAAATTTTATGATACATACATGGTATAATTTAAGATAGAAAACCCAAAATAATAAATTGGAAAACTCCATGTGAACTAAGGGAACAATCCAAAACCATCACTGAAAGAAGTTATTCAAAAAAGAAAAATACAATTGAACTAAACCATAAAATACATAAGGAAGAGAATCACATATAAGGAAATAATAATAAATTAAAAATAAAGAAGAAGAATAATCAATTATATTATTAATAAAGGCACATAATGCATATGTAATCATTAGAAACTCACATGGTCTTAGTGACATGGTCCTATATATACTTGGGTGGAACTATCTTGTAGCCTATTAATAAATTTTCTAGACAATAACCTCCTGGATTACCACCATAATCCTCACTATATAGAATTCCACATAGTCAGAACAAATCATACAACAGAGGACCCTAGTTAGTGTCTCATCATGACTAGCATATAAACCGTCTCTCAATCTCCCACATAGATTTCAAGGGTTACCATGATACTAGATACTGATGGTGGGGAAACATGTATCTCATATCAATCACACTATAATAACATGCCACAAGGAAGAGCATATAAATGTCATAACTCATCCCTACCCCATACACCCTACTTATAAATTACCCATATATAGTTCACATAACAACAAATAATGATCACAATTCTCTTGTAGGATCCAAAAAATAATATAAAACAATGTTATATTTGGGAATAAACCATGTGTGTAACACATTTTTGAAAAAAAAACATTGTATAATGGGTCAAACCTAACATTGGTTTTAAGCTAATAACCATACATATAAAACCTTCCCAAATAACCACTTTATATATAAACTATTATTTAGACACATGATTCAGGTGTCTTTTTGAAACCACCATAAGGAGAAACATACCTTTTAAAACACTAAATCCGACATATCATATATGAATACAAACAAAACCTTGATAAAAAAAATAGAAAACCTCATAAGAAAAATTCATCAATAAAGAAACATCAGACCATATCAAAGAAACTATTGTAACCCATGTGTTGTTTCGAATTAAAATTGTTTATCGATCAGTGAATCTATTAAAAATATTAGTTTTTTAATTATGGAATTGTGTAAAGGGTTTATTCTTAGGGAAAATATATAAATTATAAAATCGAGTACATGGATAAAACATAAGAGCCTAAAAATATTGATTATAAGGATAACTTTAGAAGAAAAAATATAAAATCAAATAAGCATATATATTTCAAAAAATTCAATGAAAATACAAATATCCCCTACATCATAACACAACATGGTTTCTTAATCACCATATCAGTGTAAATTAGTATCGATTTTAGTTACACATCACCACCATTGAATCCAAACTCAACCCTATTCACTACCTAAAAAACTAATATCGACATTGTCACTCTCTCTCTCTCTCCAATACCTACTACCAACATCTGTATTTCAATTAGATTGAAATTTAAATAGTGTTTTATATTAAAAATTAAACTTTAAACCAAAAAAGTTTTTGTAATGATGATCATGAAGTTGTGTGGTTTACCAACCCACTCAAACCATCTATCGATGCAATATTACTGGGGACACATCTAGTTGTCTTCTGATATAATTCAACCAATTGATTTTGCATAGAAATAGTAAAGTGGAATAATATCTATACATAGAGATAAATTTTTAAAATATTAGAATTCAATTACATAATGGGATTCAATTGAGGAATAATTTATTAAAATTACTTTTATCTAGGAATCAAATAATTCAATCTTACATGATTGAGGTATATAAACCCAATCAGAATATGTTATAAAAAGGTCAACCGACTCCACTGCTAAATACTCTATAATATGGAAAAATAATTTAGCACAATCATTCATGGGTACCCCATTACAATCAAATGAGACAACTATCTTTAATCAGTTCAGATTTTAGACATTTGAATTGTTCATGTTTGTCTTAGTTGTAACATTTCTTTTCATCTTTTTTAAAAAATGGTTGTAACTATAAAAAATTGAAATAAATTTATTAAAATTTAAATCTGTACCTATAATTTTCACCCTCTAATATCCTTATGAATAAATAAGAGTGATGACTTGTTCCCTCACTATAAATTCACCATGTGATGAAGTTACTGAATATGGAGGAAATGTGTCAGATGCTAATGGAAAAGAGAAGGAGGGTGTGATATAAACTAATGTAAGGGATGATAAAGGTGTGTTATATATTTATGGGAGCATCCATAGGGTGTCCTAGATGCTATATAGATGGATCTCGATGGATCATTAGGTGTATTTGTTCTCGAGGGAACATCAGATGAGAGTCAACTGAGATCAGTGAAACACTTTCTCCTTGGAATTCCTTTCATTTAAACAAGTAAAATTAACTTTAGAATATATATTTCCAAAAAATCATGTAGAAAAATAAATTTAGAAATGAAAATAGATGCACATTACTTCCAATCAAGATATATATTGTTATAATTATGAATGACTGCACATAAAAACAACTATAACATTTTTGTTTTCAAAATTAAACAAATAATGAATAAAAATTAATTTAAATATGATAATAGATCCAAATTATTATAAATGTATAACATATAATATAAGTGGTTGATAAGTTAATATATGAATGCACATATAGTCATTTTGTCCTTTAATCATGTCATTACCCTACTCCATCATTACTTCATCAACTTCATCACCCTTGAAAGACTATTATTTTCAATATCATGATGGAAAAATAAGTTTGTTTCTTATTGTTAATGGGATTCAATATTAGGGGTTAAATCTTCCATATCATCACCCATACCATACAAGTCTCTTTTTTATGTGAAAAACTACACTCCACCCTTTATCCATTATATCTTCCACAAAATATACCATTTTCTCTTATGATGGGAAGATATATGGATTATGTAATTCATGGTCATCAAAATCTATCAAGATAGATAATTGCATATAAGTAAAATGTAATGAATATATTTTAGTACCCTTTATAATATCGACCCACTTTCATTTAAATAAAAGAACCAAAAAATTATCGTGGTAGTTTATTTTGATAATATCAGTCAACTTTCGATAGTATCCCATTTTATAAACTATAACACTATTTTTTTTCTTTTAAACCCTATTCCCAATTTAATGTACACAAATTTAAGTCATTCACATTATAAACATCAAAATTTATAGCCTATTTTAAAGGACCTTGATCCAAAACTTAAAATCATGTAACAACTCAACTTGAGTATCCATATTCAAATTCTAGAAAAATAATATACATTATTATATTTAAAAAATGTATGTGTCAAGCTAATATCTACATTGATTTAAATATTTATGAACTTATACAACTTACAAACCATTCTACAAGCTCTTTATTAATAGATTTTTCTATATCTTTATTATATCATGTTCAAATACTCATTCATCTCTTGCTTTTTATTATGATATATTTAATAAATGGATATGAAATTTCACTAATCAGTAGAATATATCTATGTGCCTCTAATAATTCCATTTATGTTAGTGTAATATTTGATATCCTCCCAATTGATCATCCAATAGTTGGAAATATTTTTGATTTCCCATATGGATGAGATTGATTTGATGTGTCTTTAACATATAAAACTGGATTTAATCTTGTCTATATATCATCCAAGTATCTATTACAAAAGTTAAGATTCTACATTGCTAAATATCCTTTTCAAATAGAGCCTTTATTTCGAGTTTTATTTTTTGCGTATGATTTCAAATGACTAAGGTATCTGTAAAATAAAATAAATAAAACATAATTATGTGTTTAATGAATCTCTAAAAATTGTTTACTTAAGATGGAAACATCTAAATAATGTACCTCTCAATTGGATACATCCATCAATATTGGATGAGACCTCCTAATTTATTTTTCTTGACCATAAGAATATTTAAATGCATCATGACAGAATAAAATACGGTGGAAAAATCATCTTCATTTCAAAAACCATCAGTACAAATCTATCCCAAAGGCTGTTAAGCTTAAATGGCTTAGAGTTTTCTCACATTTTTTTCTAAAGAATGTTCAAAATTAGAGTACAAATATATTAACCTTTTCATGTAACAATGTACGCAATTCCCTTGGTAGTAACTGCTCTTAAAGATATGTGAATCATGAATTTTCAATCAATAAAACCTACTATTCTTCAAGTTGACACACCTTGAGATGTTACTCGAATAAACATATGATTCCTTCATATGTTTTAAAAATTCAAAGGAGTGTATCTTTATCCTAACTTTTCATTTAATTTTTTTAAAGAATACTTTCCATTTTCATCTGGACATAGATCATGCTTTATATTCTTTGTTTTTAGTTCATTCTAAGAATTGATATGGTCCTTATATTTTCCATGCACATTAAGTAATGTAAAGATCAAATTAAAAAAGAAAACTTCTCAATATGCATAACGAAAAAATTATGAAAAAAATAATTCCTCAATATATAAATTCTAAGAATATACGTGTTTTTTTACCATTTTGTATTCCAATTTCAATTGATGATGCACTTTAAACATTTTTCCCACTATCATTCAAATTATGCACCTTCCCAAATTCTGTTTCAACATTTCAAAGTTGTGCCAATATTTTATAACCTATCAAAAACTTTGGAGGTGGTCTATGATCAACAGAAAAATTGAATTTTGACTTATTTAATTAAAATCTATGAGATACATCTATAAATATATGATGACATAGGAATTTTTTTTTCCTTTAAGGTAGTTTTTAGAGCTCAAAATTAAAGTTACAAATAGGACAAGCCAAACCCATGTATGTTTTCCAACCAGATAAGTTCCCAAGTCTAGGGATGTCACTAATGGTCCACATTAGAGGAATGTGCATTTTGAACATTTTTCTATAATATGAATCATATTTTTCAATTATTTTTCTCTATAATCCCTGTGATTATAAATTATTATTATTTATTTCGAAAACCCTTTTGAGGAAAAGTGAGAAACCAAAATAGTTAAAAGAAATTGGTTTGTTAGCATAGTAAGAGATCAAAAAATCATTAAAAAAGACTGAAATTATTGGAATCTCTTACCCTATATAGAACCCATTGAAGTACATGTATTTTCATATTCAAATATTCTTTGAATAAGTCTTCAAAGTGGGTGGAAAAATTTTCCCAATCTTTGATGTATTCCTACGTATTTATCTTCCATTCATTGAATCCATGTGCTAAAATTTGGTCTTGTTTTCTAATCCAATCCCTTTGTTCCTAATTAAAATTGACTCGAAGTATAATTTCTATGATTATATCCACCTATTCCTTTAGTGAATTAATCTAGAAGGATGCTGCGCACAATTCTTCATTAGAATTTAGGATGATCTCTATATGTTTTCCATTTTATTTTTATTTTTCCCCATCCACATTCTCTGCCCTTCGGACATTCCCATGTTCCTTGGGGTCATTGCTCTTGGTCTTTTTCTTTCCACTTAAAATATTCAGAGTCTTTATGAATTCCTAGACTTGTATCATTATTACTCCAACCATCACCATGTTTCTTATATTAAACCTTGTTTCCATCATCTTAGGTAGCTGAGAGTAATCTTTTCAACTTTTAGTTTTCTTCCCCTTAACCACAATACACCCCGCATCATAGTTCCCCTTCCATCCATTCTTATTACTAGGAATCTGAATCCATTTATGAATTTCTCCCTCCAAACAATCAGCTGAAAATTGTCTAGAAATCTCTACATCATAATCAGCCTCATAGAAACCCTGGTCAACTATGGGGTTCTCCCCTCACAAAGGCATACACATTCCCAAATTAGCTAGATTTTATGTCCCTATTATTGAACTGGACTTGAGGTCCTATTATCTTATTATTAACCTTTCTCATCCAACCCTTCAATAGGATTAATTATATTAATAGGAAAAATTCTATTACTTGGACTTATCATACTCGCAAGCTTCTCCTAACCCCCTGTAAAGCATGAGATTCCCAAGTGGAATTCTCCTAGGCCATGCCACCCGATGAGTCTCTTTCATTATTATCCTGGATTGCCTCCTTAAATTGAGGTAAGGACTATGGTATGAGGGATCCTTGTTCCCCAAATATGAATATTAACACCTCCTCAAACCCTTATAGGCTCAACGAGACCTCCCTATGATTGGAATCATCCTATGCTATAAAAATCTGGTTCACTGTAGGGTCATCAGTAGCCTCTATCACGAATTCCAGTATTAAGATAGATTCATGCCTTTGATAATCCCTACTACCTAAAATACATTATGAAAGAATATTCCCCAACTGTTTTCAAGATTAATAGTAATCAGTCCATGAATTAAAAAACCACTACTTTCTTCCATCTAAATTCTTCCCGGACTGCGATCTAAATCCATAACATTGAAGGATTTGAAACATCAACCTCAATATGGATTATTAGTGATATAGAGTGAGAAATAGTTGTATTTTTTACTATCATAACATAAATAATGGCTTACCATTTTCCCCAACATACTGATAATCAGTGGATTTTTGGAAATTCAAAGGTAGTTCTAGAAAACAAACCCAAACCACAGTGTAAGGAACATCACCTTTCATGTGAAAATAATAGGACCATATAAATAGATAAAAGTGGAACACATTGAGAGATTGAGGAGATCTGGACTAGTCAGTAATTAGATCATCCTACAAAGAAAATCATATCATCATATTCCTCTTATCAAGAATAATGAACAATGCTCATTCTTGAAGACCCCAAGAACCAAAGGAAAACCTTTTGAAGGCGTTGACCTTAGGTTGATGATTCCTAAACCGATCCACTAATGTCAGATTGAGAAGATCCTAATCCTGTACGAACTCATTGGATGAAATCACTAGATGAGGAAAACCATTGAAGAGATCTGCAATCTTAGGGCTAATTGAAATCACTAGGAAAGTAGGAAAGAAATAAGGATTAGATAAAGGAAGGGAAGAGAGAACCCTAGAACTAGAATATGGAAGAGGGAGATTTTCCCCCTCTATTCTAGTGAGGGAGGGGATAGATCCATGAACATAACAACCTTAGTTAATCACTGTGAGAAGAGTGTGTTTTATTCCCATAACCTATTAATTCCACTCCATAAATTCTATAATTTTTCAATTATATGTTTTAAGTATACATCAATATCATTTCCATACATTGATTTTTTAAGAATAATCATTGAAATGATAAAAGATATTTATTTCATACATATCCATAGAGGTATATTTTATGGGATTAAAACAATCGTCCAAATACTATAACTGGCATTCAAAGTCTCAAATGGGTTGAATCCATTGACATCAAATCCTAATAACACATTCCTAGGATCAGATGAGAAATATGGATGTAATGAATAAAATTTATTCCACAATTTTTAATCTCTTGGATTCCAAATTTACCCATAATTGTAATTATCTATAGAATTCCACTTCATGTGATCGATAATTTTTGATGACATGAATAATCTTTGTAATCAATGTTTTAAATGGAAGTAACAAAAAACCTTTTATGGTGTGTTATTTTTCTTATTCTTCATAGTAGAATGTTGATTCAGACTTCTAACATCACCCATTGGCTGCGATCTAAGAGAGGAATACTTTTTCAATCATATTTACTTTAATCCTCTCCTAATACATCATACAATCATTGGGACAAGCAAGTATATTTTTATAATTCATACCAATATTGTTAACAAAATTTTAATATCATTAAAATACTCAGGGATCTTAGCTTTATTAAATTCATCATGAAACAATTCCAATATAATGGAAATTACCTTATTTGTAATTCTGAATAGGCATTTGATATGGTACAACTTTAGTAGAAAATAAATTTTTGAATATTTCAAACATACTCCATACAACTCTTAATTTCCATCTTCTTCTAAATCACGAAGTTCATTTGTCCTCTCAGTGAAGTTATATCTTTCATTAGTCTTTGTAGCATCAAGAGGAGGATCCAGTGATATGTTATAGTCTTGATCTGGTTGTCCTATAGTCCCAAAGACATTACTTATCAAGTTACTATTTGTAGCACTCCCAACTGGTTGTTTTGATATGTTTTAATGTTGATGTTTTTATATTGAAATGAAAATATCATAGTTCATATGGTTTTTCATTTCATTTTCCTTTGTTCATGAAGTTGGTAGCTCATTATGTTGGCTGATATATGTGCTCAAACTTTTTATAACATTGTATTCTCTATGCAAAATCCAATAAAAATATTCAAGAGGGAATTTATTCAATATCATGTTCTCAGAAACTTCATCTCTCTTCTACCATATTTTAAATTTACATTTAGTGCATGTAAATCTTATTATTCCATTAATGGGTTAATTCGAAATTGAAAAATCTAAGAACTCTTCCAAACCCTTATCATATGGAGATGTATTCCTTGGTAATGTGATTCGGAATTTATCCATATGTCACAATGTACCTACACTTCATTAAATAAACTTACAAAAATGAAAAATATTATCTAATTTTACTAATTTATTCTAAATCAATAATATAAAAACTTATTTAAGAATTTTAATTTTATAACATTTCAAAATTACATAATTTTTATTAGATTTTAATTTGAATGTATATAATCCATCTCATAGTATATATCGAGATGATATAAAATATCTCTTTTGTAGTATTATAAATTAAACCTTTAAGGAGAAACCCCCAATTTAAAACCAAAAAATCTTATAGAACCTTAAATCAATGAGGCACAACAACATTAAATAATTACAAAATCATTATAAAACATATGAAGACTATAAAAAATATAGAAAAAACATGAAACACACAAATAATTCCATTTAAAAATGAATTTCAAAGAACCCCTCTTTAAACTCCAAAACATACCATAAATCTTTTAACATATTAATTAATGAAAATGAGGTCATTTACAAAACAACTGGTATACAAAATGAATTAAAATAGATTTTTAACAAACATATAAATTAGGGTAATCCTTTAAATTGAAATAGATATCAACTGAAATGTGATTTTCCCTTTAAAAGGTAATTAATTTTTTTTATTATAATAATTTTTATCTAAATGATGGATTATAAATAAAAGAAATATAGGTTCTAGAATTTAAAAACCTAAAATAAGGGACCCTACCTGAAACTCATGGCCCTTAGAAATTATGGTGAAATTACACCCCAAAAGAGGAAATGATGCCCTGAAAATTAGTAGGAACCTAAAAATAAAAAAATAAAAAATTTGATTTGATCTAAAATGGAATAACAATAGAAAACCCTACCTTAAATAGGGTGAAACCCATCACCTTCAATGAAAGTCAACAGAATGAGACACAAAGAACTCATGAAGAACCCAAATAACAAAAAATAAACAAAACAAACCACCCTTATTATTTAGGTTTCAACCATAGCATGTGATAAATGAAGGAGAAGAGTAAAGAGCAGGAATAAAAGGAGGATTTATTACCCCGAAATTATGATGGGATCAAGAAGCAGCAATAAGGGGAAAGGGTGATAGTGATGGGGGATAAGGGAGTTGCGGAATGGGGAAGGGGTAGCGGTGAAGGCACAATCTCGAGTAGAGTGAGGGGGGAGGGGGGTTCTCGGGGGAGGAAGTGATGTCTTTTAAAAATAAAATAAAAAGAGTTAGTGTTTTTTTAAAAAAATTCCACTACTCTTCTTTTTTATTATATTATTCTATGATTTATTTATCTTTCTATAATTATATTAGATGAACTATCCTTCCTCCACCATGACCATGAATATAGTAAGGGTACTAAAACACTATTTAAATGGATAAACATATCTTATTACTATACTTGAAAGTGAAAAATCCTTTCTTGACCATTCTTAATTAATGTTATACCATTAGGGAGACACCCGATGTAAACTATGTCAACATTAACATAAAATTTCATGTTTTTTATCTTGAATCAAAGTATGTGAATCCGAGTACACATTGTTAATGATTTAATTTTTAGATACCAATACAAATTGTCATAGATAGGATCATCCAAATTCACCCAAAACATGTAGTGGTCCTATTAGCTGGTTAGTCCTCATTCTCTCCTGTACCTAAGATCACCAAGTATAGACTTTATGAAAATAATTATCAATGATTATGATGCGAAAAAAATTTATATTCATACATCATATTTGTCTAATAAGATTAATGAATATAGACCATAAGTCATATGTTTATGATTACTGTTAGGGTATGTCAAGTTTATCATCACAGAGAGGAACTAATATAACTTTTGATCTGAAAAATAAACCAAATGTTATCCCAGAAAGTTAAGGTAGATAAATTTATGGGGGGTGTTTTGTAGTGAAAAACTCAACCTAATTTTTTTTTCCACATTAAGGTTTTAGAAAATAAAAAATTTTCCCATCTAATTAAACCGAAATTTATCAGATCAAAAAAGTGTAAATGAATTTAAATGAATTTTATTTATTTATTAAATGAATAATATAAAATTATATATTTATTTTAAAAAATATTTATTATTAAAGGTTTAATAAATGTCGAGGAGGAATGATAGGATTAGTTAAGGGAATGATGGACATGATATATTTTATTTCATAGTATTTAGATAAATATTAATAAATTTACTTAAGAAATTATATTTAAACAGCTATGAGTTAGTTCATGACAAGAAATATAATAATAATAAAAATATCATTACTATTTCACATGGGGTTTATTTAGGATAAAAAATTAGTTAGGGGCATTTTTGAAATAACTAATTGTTAAATCTAAGTATATAGTTAAAATTATATCATTTTAAGTGAGATGGATAATTGTGGACACAACATATTCTCCAAAATAATTCTCTTAAAGGATTATGGTGAACTATCAAGAAATCTCTCAAGAATGAGATACAATCCTCCTCCTCCCTCTCAAGACTGATAGGACAAAGAATAATTATTCAATATTGAGAGAATTATTGCTAGGATTAATGGTGAGCGATGAAAGGCATTTGGTACCATCATACTAGCACCCAAGATACCAACAATGACATTTAAAAATTCATGTAGCATGTGTATATAATTATATAGGAATTATAGTTTGGATTATTTCACTAGAGTAACATTACTATGGGATTAGTTTTGATCGAAATTGAAATAGCCCAAAAGGTTCACACACTAAGTATATTCAAAGTATCATTTAAATTAAAATTGAATTGAATAATTTAAATAAATATTATTCTTTAATCTTGTTTTAATGATTATCCAAATAAATTTGATCACATAAATTAAATAAAAAGTTGTTAATGTTTTTATTATGCGTGATTTGAATATTAAATAAATATTATTTTCATGTTAGAAAATAAAATATTTATTTACCACTTGTTTATTATTATTAAGGTAATAAATACATTGTTAGTTATTAATTAGTTTGGGAATAGAATAAAATAAATGTTTTTTTGGTTATGTGAGTATTTAAAAAATATTAATTCATGAGTTAGTGAAAATAATATTTATTTCTTTATTGAATGAATAATATAAAATTATTTATTTATATTAAGAAAATATTCATTATTCAAGGTTCAATAAATGTCTATGAGGTTTGAGAGGTTGAGATAAGGGCCTGATGGAGATGAGATATTTTATTTAATATTATTTAAATAAATTTTCTTAATTTATTTAAGAAATTATATTTAAACATCTGCAAGTTAGTGAATGTTAAGAAATATAATGATAATATTATTATTAATATCTTACATGTTGTTTATTTTGTATAAATAATTATTTAAGGTCCTTTTTTCAATAAGTAATTATTAACTCTAAGTATATAATTAAAATTATATTAATTTAAATGAAATAGAGAATTTTCCACACAAAGAATTATCCAAAATAATAATTTGAAAGGTTTCCAATGAACTCTAAAGAACTCTCTTAAGAATGAGAGACAACCCTCCCACTCTCTCTCCACATCGATAGAAAAAGAGTATAACTCTTTAAGGTCAATAGAATTCTTATTACGATTATTGGATAATTGTGAAAGGAATTTGGTACCATCATACTAGCACCCAAGATAGAAACGATCAAATTTATAAATTCATGGATCATGTGTGGATAACGCAAGAGAATTTTTTATTTGAATTATTTCATTACAGCAATGTGACTATAGGATCATTTTTGAATTGATCAATATTGAAGAAATAATCATCAAGTAACACTACAACAAATCTCCCTTTTAACAGAACTATAAATCACTTTTATCTATGCTAGAAAATCACTGATAATATAAGCACCATTAAATGGGGGTCCTTTTATCAGTGTTTTTCAGCAATGATGAAGGGTCGTTTTATCAATTCTAAAAAAAGTGATGACAAAAGGGGTCTTTTATCAGAGATGAAAAATGTGCTGATGATATTAAATTTTTTTAAAAAGGTTTTTTTTTTCAATTCATGGGGAGGAGATAACCCCGTTTTAACATAACTTAAAACCCCTTTTAATAGATCTTATCTGGTCCCCACAACTTTATTAGTGCTCGTATCCCCCCTTTAACAGCACCGGGCCCCCTTTCTTCACACTCCCACCACTACTACAAAACATACGTTTAAAAATGGTAGAGAAATCTACTGATAAAGTCTATATTTATTAGTGATAAACTAAACACTAATAATAGAATCCATTTATCATAGCTAACAAAATTGTTGATAAATTTATCAATTTATTAATGCATTTCTAAGCATTAATAAAAGTTAACCTTTATCAAAGCTTCATTTTAACATTGATAAAGGGAAATTTTATCAAAATTTTATTTTTAGCACTGATAAAAGGTGACCCTTATTAGCATATTTTTAGCTCTCATAAAGGATTCCCTTTATTAGTGCTTTTTTAGCAGTGAAAAAGGTCCATATTAAAATGAAAAATTAAAAAATAATACTAAAATGAGTAATTTAAGAAAAATATGTAACATTTTATTTATTATATAATTATTGATCAAAATAAATAAATTTAATATACATATATATTATAAATATTAATAAATAGTATATATTAAATATAGATATATAAAATTAATAAGTATAATATATATTAAATTTTATTTAAATACATGTTAATATCCAATTCATTTTTAATGTTGTTTGAAATTTTAATTTAACCTATATCAAATATTTTGTGTTGCATTTATTTAACACACACACACACACACACACACTCACATATATATGTGTGTTAATTTATTTGTATATAAACACACACACAAATATATTTACACAATATATAGAAACAAATACACTTAATATTTAGGTAATTTATTCAAATTTTAGTATATTTTAGAAATTCATTATAACATGATACATTTAATATATATTATGGTTTTTATCGGTCAATTTTATTTTCTTGTTTTCAATACTACAATTTAATTTCTAATGTTTTTTATTTTTTATTTTATTTTTAAATTTGATTACTTTCTATTATTTATTTATATATATATTTTTACTATGATTTAGTATTTTTAAAATGTATTCATCCACTTCAATATATATATATGTATATCAATATTTTTTTAACAACTTATATTTAACTAGTAAAACTTATACATTTTTTGAATATTTTTAAACTGTACTCATTTTGAATTATTCAATTTCCCTCATTTTGAAAATGCATGTATTTAAGATTATATATCCATTAATAATGTTAAAAATATATATGTAAATATGTATTTATAAATAAATATTTTTAAATAAATAAAAATAAATAAATAAATCTATAATTGTATATTTACTATATTTATAATTATTATAAAGAAAAAATTATTATAAATAAAAATTTATTACTTTTTTAATAATTATTTATGTAATTATAAAGAAATAATTATATATATTTAAATAATTATAAAATTATAATTAATTTATTTAAATAATTATAAAATTATAATAAAGTTATTTAAATTATTATAATTACAAAACTTTTATCAGTGCTTTTTTGCACTGATAAATATTAATCTTTATTATCATTATTAAAAGTTATATTTATCTGTGCTAAAATGCTTGCACTAATAAATATGAATTTTATTAGTGTTTTCTTAGAACTAACAATGCTCAAGATTTATCTGTGCTAAAAAAGCACTAATAAATACTCCTTTTATCAATAGTTATAAATTTATCACTGATTAAAGGGATCTTTATCAACACTTTTTTGAAAGTGATGCTAAAAGTGTCCTTGATCTATTTAAGAAAACCTTGACTACGACTTAGTCGCTCACGATTCTCAATCTCTCGTGGAATCCCTCTACTGCAGGCGTGACTCCTCGATGTTCCCTTAGATTAATCAAGGAAAGGATCCAATTTATGTTATTTTCTACTATTCCTTTATCATTTTTTGATGTTTTGGGTTCTGCGTTTTTCATTTTCGTGCTCTTCATAGACATGAATAACCCTACATAACATCTCATCATTACTGAAATTCAAAGAATATGGTTCTATTTATTCTTCTTCTATCATATGTATTTGAGTGTCAAATCCATTTTCCCCTAGAGAAACACAAAGATGGGTTACTCTACTATGTATGTTTATAAGTAGACCTCTCATCCCCCCTTGGTTTTCTCTTCCTATGAATAATATAAGGTTCTAAAATCTAGATTGTTTCTCAAATTTAATTCATCTTATATGCTATATTATAGATTATAAAGGCTTAATTATGAAGGTTTTAATGATTAGGGGATGCCAAATTGTGGCCCTCATTTATGAGTGATGAACATATTGGGACCAAGGTAAGTGTTAAAATCATTAAATCATGTTTTGGGGATTTTGGTTATTCATGTAAATTCTTAAACCATGAAATAGGTTATTTAGATTTATGATTTTGATGAATAATTTTTTATTGAATTAAAAAAAATATTGAATTAATTAGTCACATTCAAAAAAATATTTTAGTGATGCATGTTGTGAGAGTTTTTTAATTAATTAAAGAATTTTATTAAACTTTAACCATGGTATACAAATAGTGATGGGAAATTTTATTGGTTTGAAAAGTATTCCCAATTTTTTTTAAAAAATTTCATAGATTGTATAGAGTTGAGAAATCATTGGGTAAATGGGCTTAAAAATACACAAAACGTATAAGAAGTGCATTCCCAAAAGTACGTTAGTTATCCATGGTTGGATAGTTGGTCAGGAAAACTATGATACATGATTAATTAATAGATTCACTAATCAAAATAGATAGATAATTAATTTATAGGATATAAAAATAATTTTAAAATCCATTTAACATGGTGAATAACCTTAGAGGGAACAAAAATTGATTAAAATATACTTTTGATGGTTTGGATCTTTCCATCCTATAAGTCAATTAATTTGTCTTCCATGTCCAATATACACAAAATGGAGATATGATCCCCCTATTGTAATTAACCCTTTGTTTCATTCCATTTGCAAACCTCTCTTCTTCTTTGATCACTATTTATCACTAGGTTAAGGTGCTAGTACACCTTCGGTGATCATCTGATGATACCCTAAAACTCATAAGTGGTATCAGAGACTTGTTCTTTAAGGAAACAATGTATTATTCTATTTTTTTGAAGAAATACATTTCATATTGTATTATTTCAATATCATATATTATGATATGAAGGATTTCTTTGTTCAGCCACAACATATGGCTATAATATATCATATGGTATGAAATATAAGAAATCTAAGGATTTGAACTATGTTTTATCATACAATTTATTATATCATAAAATATGACTCTACCCATGGTTTGTGTGAAAAGAGAGGATCAAATCACATAGAGAATATCACCTCAATTGTGAAATATGATAAAAGAAATATGATATATCCTATCATATTTGGTGAGAGTAGTCATGGAATATTATTAAAGTTTCATTATAGAATATTATTGAGTTGTGGGAATACCAATCTACGATATTATATTTTACAACTGATAATATCATTATCAGTAGTAAATAAGGACATTCCTAGATGTAATTGTAGATCTACTTAATTTTATGTGGTATAATTTTTAGTGATAAGATGTATTTATGGTTCCTCTAAGATTTTATGGTAATATATCATTGTAATAAATTTTGGATTTCATTGAATAAATTAATTTCATTTATAAGAGTAAAAACATTCTAGATCAATACTGAGCATTAGTTGAAAAAATAACCCTTTAAAGGGATGTATGTTATTAGAGGGATCTTATGGGGGATTAAAAGAATATCTGAAATTGTAAGGTAATGAATCCTTGAGTAGAAAAAGTGATGTCCAATGTCGGTGGGGTGAGATTAATTTCATCAAGACCATTAAAGTGGAGGCATTCCATTTCCTTGTTAATCGAGGAGAATTTTTGAGTGATTCTAGTAGGGTTGGTCCCTAAGATACTTTAATCCTTAGACGCTTGATTGTATTTCATCTCTTAATGATGGACTGTACTTCCTATTTTAAACTAAAATTCCTCCCATTATCAAGAGATGGAAGGCAATCAAGCATCTGAGGATGGATTAAATAAAGGTAGTGAAGGTCAGTTGTACTATAATACTGAAATATTATATCTCTGTTCAAGAGAGTAACAATTTTCATGAAAGATGGATGAAATTGTGTACTTTTATGCATAGAGTGTATTTCATTGTTTTTATTCAATAAAATTTAAATGATTGACTACTCATGCAGACAATGTCTTCTAAACATGATGGTGTTTTCAATCCTGAGCAAGAATATAATGTTGATGATGAAACTGTGGAATTATTGTGGGATTAAAAACATGTGGATGAAAGAAATCACAAAAAAGAATGATGAAAAATTAGAGTTTTGAATATCTTATCAAGGAAAGAATTAATGGGATAAAATTTTATGTTCGTTGGAATCAACACAACCAAGCTATTAACCCCAAAAAATCAATGTTCATTAGTTATCTTTGGGTCACAATGAGGATGAATGTGTCAATTGATTTTGACTCATAGAACTACTTCCAAAATGTAATGAAGGAAATCATTTGGAAATATATAATTGTAATGTTACAATATGACTTTTCTATTTTACTAAAAAATTATATAATGAAACATTTATTCAGTTTTCATTATTTCTTTCAGACTTCTTTTATTTTAGAATATTTCCATAAGAAATTTTTCTTAATGACCGTTTGAAAATACCACAGAGGATTACACACTCTACTAATGAAGTTACATCTTAGGGATGTTGAGGGGAAAATAAATCCACACCCACAACTTAGTTATACACACATTATAAATTAAGAAACATTGACTATTTTCTACAACCATCACAATGAGGAATAATTTTAGGTGCATTATGGAAAATAATATATAATTTAAAATTATTTATTTTATCCAACTTGATTCAAAATTGTTAATTTATGAAACAATAAAAGAGTTTTGAAAATAAAGAATGTGCATAAAAACAAATGTACCCCTATCACAAATGAAGGATGGGGTACACTTCATTAGAGAATAAATTGGTATGTATTTTAAATAAACCAAAAAAGTTCAATTATGTCATATGAAACAACATATGTTCCTTTTTTTATATGTATATTAATGACTCAAAATCTAAATACACTTCCATCCCACATCATGTGCTATGGAAGGAGGCTCATGTAAATAAGGATGGTACATTAGTTGATGAAAATAAAAAAGAAGTATGGGAAGCATGTGTATGTATGACATAATCGTAATTCCTTATGATTTATGAAAATATTACATAAAAACAAATATTCTAATATTTTTTATATGGTTTAGACACAAGAATCGGGAATGACCGTACCAGAATGAAAGTGACTTTCAGTAGATTTGAAGCGTCCTGAACAATGTTGTCAGATTAGAGGATTAGCTTTTAGAGTCTCTCCAAGAACATATTTCGTGAAGATAAAACCACATGAAGATATATATAATATAGAGAGATGAATGTAGGCACAAATAGAATAACTTTAAGATATTATATTCTGTCTAGTTTGGTAGAACAATGTATTGGAAATGATCAAAGTGAACCGGTGGAGGAGAAAAGATCCGCACATGAATGAGATGATCCCACTATCTTTGAGGACAATCATTCCTCCAAACACATAATTTACCTAAGGTAATCAATTTTTTCATACTCTTTCTCCAAAATGTGTATCAAATATCTTCTGATAACTTTATATTACAAAATTATTTAGGGTATAATTGCATGTGATTTCTATCCCCCACCACCCTTGTACCACCGTGCTGTGATGGGAAGAGTGTATAATATTCCAGGAGACCAGCTACAAAATCATCCCCTACCAAAAAATCACATGAGAGTGGGTATTGAGGTAGCTTATGAGCTGACTCTTGAGTTTCTTATTCCACTCAATGGTACAGATAATACAATGGTTGAAGATTCTATTGGAGATTTCATAGCTTAGCCATATAATCTTATAAAAACACATGAGGTAAGTCTATAAAAAAATTTCATATGAAAAACATGTAACAGTTGATGATAAAAGGTCTGAAGTGAGGTATGATATTACAGATGGATAAAGTGGTTGATAAATGAATGTTCTAATCAAGAAAATCAAGTGAATCGAACAAGAAAACAAAACAACCTTCTGAGAGTACCTTCTCCTCACCTATTCAGATAATTATTTATTATCATTACAACTATATACAAAGACCAAATTTAATGATAAAACTATGTCTTACATTTAATATGAATAAATCATATATGGGAAATCCTTAAAAGACATAATTGGTCATGAGACTCTAACTGATATTCTCAAGCATGAATGGTTGGGCATCTCAGTTGTGATTACATAAATATGGTACATTTTCATAATACATCAACCCAAATAATGAGATAAATATGTTTATTAAATTTAATAACTATTCATATTTTGTACAAGAATTTATATTAAAACTATATAAAGGGAAGACCATGCAAAGAAATATTTTGATTCACTAATACATATATCATTTCTATGCCAAAAATTAGTTTTCATAAGGATGAAATAGAGAAGAAAAAAGGAAAGTTACTCAAAATGTTTAATAAAAATAAATCATATAAAAGAATATATTTGTAACTTCCTGGACCCAACCAGCCACCCGAACAGTGCCGAACTGGTCGGGTGTTTATACCTTAGGCACACCTCCCCAAACGCCAAAGGCTGCCGACTAACAGTGAAGGTTTTCTAGGTATAGTGGGGAGGCTATACCCTATCAGAGGATCATAATAAGGGTACTGGTCCAAGTATAATAGTAAATATGCAGCGGAAAGAAAGACTCAACAGACTCGAACCAGACTCGCAGAGCAGAAGCATAATCAATATAGACAAACAGCGGAAGCAATACATATAAAAACTGTAGTGTAAATAACACAACAGTAGGCTAATAACATGTAACTACAAATGAACAGTACAACATGCATCCAAAGTAGGTAATACACAACTAAATATAAAAAAGGGCACCAATGGCTAACCAACAGTTTCTACAACAAGTAAGCATACCGATACAGAAAAGTAAACAAAACAAAGAAACCCAGCTAGGCATGACCTCAAGGTCCATACCCTCTCCATGCAATAACTAACTCATCCCAGCTCTTGAAGCTGGCCTCTTTCCTGCACGTAAATCCATAAAGCCTACACGCGTCCCAGAGGGCCCGTGTAGGGTGTGAGACAAATCTCAGTTGGATACCACCCAATGGTGCATACCAAATATAAGTGTTTAAGCAGTCATGCATTTAAAAGTAAAGTAGTAAACAGTACAATGCACAATTAAACACAAACTCCACTGGTGCTCAATAGCCACCATGGAGTGTCACCTGCTTCGGCCAATGCCGATATCTCTGTCGTGTAACCCGACACCACGTGCCACCTGACACCTCGTATCTCAAGTACCGACGTCCCAATGGAATTCCCAAAAATATTAACCCAACACCATGTTCCTCCTGACACCTCGTGTCTCAAGTACCGACGTTCCGAAGGCACACCCAAAAATAGTAACCCAGCACCATGTGCCTCCTGACACCTCATGTCTCAAGTACCAACATCCCGAAGGCACGCCCAAAAATCGTAACCCGGTACCATGTGCCTCCTGACACCTTGTGTCTCAAGTACCGACGTCCCGAAGGCACGCCCATCCCCTGAAGGCTCCTTACCTCCCCCGTGGCTTTCTACGGCAAGAACCCCCAACGAAATTACCTAACCGCAACTACGAGGGCCTCTACGCACACGAGTGGTCAAAACCACCACATCACGGAGTATCTCTGTGTGCACACTACTCAAAGTCCCGGTGAGAGGTAATCAACAAATATTCCTAAGCCACCCACACGTCTGACATCTCGTGTCCCTGCGACCTTGTTGCTCAAGTCCGATGGCATCGCTATCCTAGTATCCCGGGCCATGCCCACCTGACAGTCATACTTCCTTAAGCCGACGTCCATGACACCCAACCCTGTGGTCGAAACCACCCAAAGTATCCCGAGAAAATCCCCAACCTATGATCAGCATCACTCAAGCGTAACTGATCCAAGCCCAACATAACCCCAAAATGTCCAGAAGATGCAATCTAGACATTGCATATAAAACATATTTAACCAGAAAACATAACCAGGAAAAACAAACTAAACAGTTGAATTGCACTATGCAGGGTGTTGTCCCATACCAGCAACAAGGTCTTAAATTCCTCTAACAATTATAATAGGATTTAATAAATTAAACTAAACAACTTAACACCTTAATAATTTAATAAAACCATTTTGGCATTCCCCGGCCAAAATGCCCCGATGAGCAACGACCCCTCACCCGGCCCTGCTCACACAAACTGGTAACCGGGCATACCCAAAGGCATCCTAGAGGTCCCATAAGCAATTCAGTATAAAAAAACCGATAAAACAGGTCCCACTCAAAATACTCGAAAACGCGCCAAAGTCCGCATCACCCAAACAACCACGAAAACACAAACTGAGGTATGCACCACCTACCTGAGACTCGTACGATGATACTCATCCGGTAACACCCGCCAATTCGGTCTAAAACGCGGTAAATCAACAAAAGATTAAAACCCTCTAAAACGCCTAAAAATCATTATATAACAAAAATCAGACAAAACAGACAAAGAGGAATCGAGGCCTTACCGAGGGGGTTCCAACGCATCTAACTGGGATCAGATTGGAGTTCGGACGAAGTACCGGGAAGGAAATGAAGATCCGACCAACTTGGTTTGCTAAACCCGAGCAAAATATTGAGGTTCTGGCTCAATACGAGGCTACTGCCCATTTTAAGAGAAAAAAAGAAAGTACACATCATGTACTTTGGGACTACATGCCGTGTATGGTTCATTTAACTGTTCAAAAGATGGAAAGATTCCTCCGACTTACTTTCTGAGCCTGCCGACATGAGTACACAGTGTGTACCTAGGGGTACACGGCGTGTACTTGGTTCCTCTTCCATTCCTCACCGATGGACCTACACACCATGTGTTTTCCTTATACACGGCAAGACTACACGTAATGTCCAAAGGGAGCACGGTTTTCCCCTGGTTCTACCCGGCCAATAGGCCTACACGCCATTTATGGCCTCACACGGCCAGGGGTACACACGACGTGTGAAAAATTACACGCCGTGTAGTAAGAAACTACTATACGTTCATTACACGGCATGTAATCGGTGAGCACATGGCCAACCACTCACCTGCACATACACGACATGTACTTAAAGTACACGACGTGTAGTCTGGAAATTTTCAAGAAGTTTCTGTTTCTCCAGTTTCCTCAGAAACCAGTCAAAAATTTAAACAGGGTCAGGATTTTGACCCGTTACAAAAACCTCCAATGAAAAGGTAAAACTATGTGATCTAATCACAATTTTTTTTTATTTTTTTCATTACTAATTTTTTTTGTTTTTTAGCCAACACAGGATGCTGATAATAGTCAACATAGACACCCCAAATATATTTTTTGGATTCCATTATTGTATTTTCAACAAACTGAACACACATGATGTGTATTGTGAATATGTAATACACTAAAATCATCATTTTATAGATAAAATTAAACCTTTATATTCATTCCGTATTTTAATGAGAATTTTGTTATGATAGGATGGTCTCCCAATACAGGATAGATCATGGAATGTAGTAGATGTCTAAAAAGCTAAAGCCTATGGATTAAAACAACTGGAAACAAATTAAGGTATATATATAAATATTAAACTAAAAAACATTTCAAAACATTTTACTTATTTTTCTCAATGTTTTTATAGTGTCTAAATAAATATAATGATATCAGTTGTGGATATTATGTCTAAAAATTTATGAGATAAATCATAAATCATGAAAATAACATCATCCCCCAATAGGTAATTTTTTAATTTAATTATAATTTCATTAAATATATTTCATAATCATTAGTTTTTATATATTGTTTCATAGTAATATCAAGATTTCTGACAATAGAGTTACTCAAAATAAGAAATAAATTTGTTTAGAGATGAGTTGGAAATATAAGTTTTGTCAGAATGTATGCCAACAACAAATTTAGGCAATTACCTATGATGTTTGTGATCTAGTACAAGTTATGACCTTCGAAATATTTTTGGGGTTTGAATCATTAGTGTTAGAATGATTATATATTATTTTTATCTCTTTCTCTAGGAAAATAATAACGTACTAAATCAATTTGTTTTGAAGCACTGACTTACAAACAATATTTTTTTGGGAAATTGTGGAGGCGGAGGTGGAGGTGAAGGTGGAGGCAGAGTCGGAGTCAAAGACTGGCATGGAGGAGGATGCAGAGGCAAAGACCACGATGGAGTCCAAGGAAGAGGACGATAAGATGTGCTGGCTTAAAAATAATAAAATTGTTGGGAAATGAAGTAGAATAAAGATCATATGATTTTTGTATTTGAGAATAATGGTTTAAAAGTACAAAAAACACTTTTCACATAACATAAGTGTCATTGTTTCTCTTTCCATTTTAAAATTATATTTTAGTAAAAAAATAGATGTGTCATACTGAAAAACAATATAACACATTCTTATTGTTTTTTTACTTTAAAAAAATGATCCATACATCATTTGTGATGTATAGGGATCAACCAAACTTCAATCTGACGCATGGTGTGACTGGTATGACTCTAAGTGTCTATTATCAATTTAAAATTGACATTGTAATATAAAATGTGTTACTCACTAAAAATCGAGAAAACACACTGATATTTTCTTGATAATTTTTGAAAACAATTCATAATTTATTTGTGACATGTATGAATCAATCTCATATCAAACTAACAATCAATGCCACTTGGAAATCTCAAAGTGTGTATTTCGAGTTTAAAATGACTTATTAGTGAAAAAAATACGCAATATACTCAAAACCAAGAAAAAACAATCGGATTGTTTTGGTACTTTAGGAAAATGATCCATACGTCACTTGTGATGTGTAGGGATTAGCCACACCTCAATCTGACGCACAGTGTGACCTGTATGACTCCAAGTGTCACGAACCAGGCCGAGTCGCCATCGATCCCGACACCCAACCCAGTCTGCGACATGGACAGAAGGGCGTTCCCTATCCCCATGGGTTGGCACAAGTTCCCGAGTATCAGGAGTAACATGTGGTAATGGTTTACTTGAAATATTAAACAAAAAACCACTAACAAGATAAATACAATAAAACTGTGAACTGACAACCAAAAAGACCCTTAAACAAAAATCAAATTTAACAATTTACAACTTGAACCAACTTCCTAAAATAAATGACAATGAAAGAAACTAAAACTATAAATCAATCCTCCAAGAAACCAGAGGGGTGCAACATCCACACACCACAAACACCAAACTACACGAGAAGACCATAAAAAACCAAAACAACCATTGCTGAGTTCAACAATTCAACCTGGAATACAAAAGAAACAAGATATATATACACCCAAAGATGTATTTAGGGTGTGAGACAAAATCCTAGTAGGACGTCACCCAGTAAAAAGGTTCCATGAAAAATTATTAAATGACAAATACATTTGCAATTTTAATTAAAGTAAAGAAGTTAATGCTGGAATAGTTTTAAAGAAAATGGGATTAAGGAAAATAGTTTCAAATGTAACAAATTAAATTAACACACACATACCACTACTTTTTAAAATAACCTATGTGTCACACTGATGAGAGTAAGGTAACCAATGAGCACAAAATATGGGGGAGGCCTCATGGGTGTTAGCTAGCTCGGGTCCCTAGATCTTCACGTCTTGGTGAAACGTGGATTAGAAACCAAAACCCCTAGAAAACATGGCTTAGAAGGCCCTAACCCCCAAACAACATGTCTTAGAAGACCATGACCTTTAGAAAAGCATATGTTTAGTTAGTGTTGCAATCGTCAGTCCTGCCAGTGAAACTGGGTCGAGTTACCTCCAGAACACTAGCCCACTAGTCTAGTCCACCCTTCTAACTACCTAGGCTTTCTGCTTTGTGATCAAGCCAATTTCAAGTTCATGTCACCCGTCACACTTATGCATAAAATCCCAACATGGCACTTACACACGCAAAATCACCATTTGCACACCCAAACCCTCTTTTAAAACTACATGAACACAAAAAAATATTCTCAAAACATAATCTTTATAGGTCACATACTCAATTAAACCATATTCACAATTTAAAATAACTTATCATTAAACAAACTTCCACTTACACACATTAATACCCTTTTGAAATAATACGCACACTAAAAAAATTTTCAAACCCCCACCAGTGAAATAATTTAATAAACCATAAATAAAAAATATGAACAATAGTAAAAGAATGTAACATGGATTTACACACACTAAAGTAAAAATTTATACATTCAAAAGAATTTTTACATCACAAGAACTAGAATAAAATTTTAAAATGTGATCTGCACCACAAAAATAGTTTTATGGAAACCCTTGAACCATATGTAAAGAAAATTTTCACAAAACACATAATTTAATAAGCCAAAAGTAAAAGCTTATAAAACAATTTAAAATAATCACTTGGCATTACCCACTTAACTCAAGAAAAAACTTCTTTTATGACCAAACGCACCTGACGCCATGTCAAAAAAAAAGTTCGCACCACTTTTTCAAATTAACAAGATAACAAAACAACTTAAAAATCACGAACAAAGTTCTCAGCAGAAAACACACACAAAAGATAAACAATTTACTAAACAATTTCAATGCAATTCATATTAAAAAAAAAGAAAATAAACTTCTCACTACCCAAATTAATTAAAAAATATTATAAACAAATTAATCTTTCAAATTAATTCATCAAATAATAATTAGATGCAGAACCACCTACCTCAACCTGAAACCCCGAAAATTGATGTGAAATATTCAAATTCTAGCGCAAAACCTCAATCGCGTGCCGTTTGCACAACAAGGAACCTAGTGGAGACTCAAACACATTAATTCGAACCCATAACATAAAACTAGAACCCCAAAAAATATGGAAAGCCACCCCAAAATTGAATAAACAACTAAATGAGGGAGAACACACTAGTGGCGAGGCTGCAAGAGGCTGGAAGAAGATTATAGGAGGCCATCAGAGGTGTGTCGTGCTGGTGAAACCAGTTGGAATGGAGAAAACAGGGCACCAGACAGGAGGGGGTGTGTCAGACAGGCTGGGTAGGAGGGATCCGATGGGAAAATGGGGAAAAAGGGAGGAGTTGCTCGTGGAGAAAATGGGCAAGGTACCGGAGGTGTCACCAACTAGAAAGAGGAGGATGCGGCTCACCAAGAGATGGAGGGTGGTCTGGTGGCTAGACCTAGGTGCGTCGCGATGATGTGTATATAGAGAACATGTAGGGTGTTGTGAGGAGGTCAGCATGGGCTACTAGCTGAGAGATGAAGGATGGGGTCGATGACCATAGGGTGCGGTAGACTGAGGAGAGGACAAGGGGCGGGGGGGGGGGGGGGGGGTCGTACGACGGGAAGTGGAAGACATCATGGGAGGTCTCCAGAGAGGGTTTTCTCAATTATGAGTGGGGGATAGGGTGTGAGGGAGTTGGGAACTGGACAGAGTAGGAGATGCGCTGGGGTTCATCGGATAGAGGAAGGAGGGCCGTCATTGGGAGGTAGAGCGGCCAATGCGGGGTGTGAGTAGAACTAGGGAGAGGGAGAGAAACCTGCAGCGTGACACCAAGGGGATGAGGAGAGGTATTCCACACACAGAAAACCTAAAAAAATAATAAGATAAAAATAAAAGTAAAAAAAAACAAACTAAGAGAAATAGTCATAATAATAGTCATATTCAGAATAATAATATTCTCAAATTAAAAACATTGACAATAATAACCTAATAATGTTAATAATGTCCATATTAATAACTTAATTAAAACATCTCCATTAATAATAATATTAATAAGGTTAGTAATAGTTATATTCCTAAAAATAATAAGATTAATGATATTAATAATAATATTAATTTTCTAACACTAGCACTAATAATAACAATAATAATAAGAATAATAATAATAATAAACTAAACACGAGTGATAAAAATAATAATAACTCATATGTCATCCATAATATAAATAATAATAATACTCATTAATAATTAATATTATACTCAAATAATTATAATAATAATATTATTATCCATAAACCAATTCATTAAATTTTTATCACTCTCCTTATTTTATTTTATTTTTATTTTACCATTAATTTAATTTTATTTATTCATTGTTAATTCATTTCATTTAATTAATAGAACATGGGGAGGTCACCCAGTGCACTAGGTGAGGCCACATGGTTTCAAAATCATGCCTCTCGTGAGGCCCCGTGGTCTCAATTTTCGTTGTATTCCCATTTTATTATTCATCACATAATTTTTCATCTTCCTTGAATATCGGTCAGGCTGTGCAGTGAAGTGGGAAAGGTCGTGCGACGACCCAAGTGAGGTCGCGCGGTTTCGACCGCAGTGCGCTGGACGCAACCAAGGAAAAAACATCCATTTCTGAATAAGAACTCAGAAATTTTAATTCAGGCCTCGACCCGAACCACCCGATTCCCAATAAAAATCAACAAAATAAATAATGGAAAAGATATGGGTGTGACAATTCTCCCCACCATAAATATTTTCATACCTAAAAAGCCACAAATAAGGTTGTGACTCAATGAGGAAACTGATACCCCATTAAGGATCCGAGAGGATCACTATAGAAAACAAGAAAAAAGAGGCAAATGTACAATGCTTAGGGAAAGTGACTTAAATGACGACCCCAAGAAACCCATAAAAGGAATTCTGACATGTGTCTCCCACCCCAAAGAGGTAAAACAGCTCCAGCTCACTGATCAAGAAAAGGAACTCTCGTACCCACAAAAACCAATTTCACAAGCCGAAACACCTCCAACATCGTTGAACAAAAACCACACCATTTGACTGGAATGGTCATACATGACCAAGCATGTCCAAGAAACACTCTGATCACCTACCACCCAGTCATCTCTAGGAAAGGACTAAAAGCAAATAGGGTGAAATCCCAAAGGGGCTCCCCACTATTAGAAATCTATTCACACTCAATACGAGATTGGAAGACAGACCCGGGGAGGCCCGGGTGGACTCCGTACTATAAGAATAGGGTAAAATCAGTTTATTTCTGGGGGGTTTCAGCAAGACCCTCAATGGGTCTCATAACCATTAGCACCAAAAAAACAAAATAACTCAGAGGATTCCCGGAACTAACCCGACAACCCACCTAAACGGTTGGGCGGGCGGGGCCCAACCATTGGGCGTTAAAGCCACAACCGAAGACAAAAAAACATCTCGACATCCCGTGATAAGAACCATTCAAATTTGAGAACAATTTAACCAATAGACCTCATAAGTGCCACTAAATGTGATTACATCTGAGGGGATGCGACCACCAAGACTTTAAGGCAATGAGATGAACATGCCTCTACATAGTCACAGAAACCTTACGCTGCCAGACAATTTATTCAGAATATAACAACCACAAAATACAATTTAAAATGTCTTTACTTTCAACACCAATGACAGAAATAAATTCGGGGTCCCATACACTCTCAGGGTTCCTGACCGCACGCCATCTTCACTTCGAGGCCTATGACTGAGGCCCTAATATTTGAAGCATCCCATGACTTGCAGCCTGGTATTGAAGACTCCCGAAGGAAGATTCTTCTTTTTGGTGCCACACGCAACCACACCGCAACCGAGACAACACCAACAAACACAATGCACCATGACATCCCACTACTCCCACACAGAGCATTTACCGACACAGGGGTTTAGATGATGCATGTTAATTACCTCTTCACCTTAACTAAGAAAATTAATAAAGAAAGATGTGTGACAAACACTCCTATTTTGACAGAAAAATCCAAACTCCCCAAGAGGATGACACACTCCTATGAAAACAAGGATTCTCTAAGGGTCCCACGAAATCCACCTTTTCTCTTCAAGAGAACTCACGATCCAGACGTCACCAAACATGACCCTTCCAAATGATGGAAGCACTACAAACCATTCAAGACATCGGTCAACACAGATAATTCCAAACCACCTTCACCCTTCCCCACTAGAATTCCTTTCATCATTACTAGGGGAATCCTTCCGATGCAATAGTGTCAAACTTCATACCCGATGACCCAGACAACTCAAATAAACCAAAACTTCTATAAATTTCCCTAGTGTCTATCATCCCACTTCAATAGGATCTACTTAACCAAAAAGAAAAAGGAATAGACTTAGCACTATCACTCAAAAGGGAGAGTCCTTGCTTTAATCAACTAGAGGAATGACCAATGGAGAATTGCCCGTGGCCACACTTCAATCGCATGTCAATGCCTTATGAGGGTGTACACTAGTCAAGAAATAGAACCATGGACCTAATTAAATTGTTCCAATGGAAAAGACATATCGCAATTGAACACTAAGCGTGCAGGGGGAACAACCACAGGGGCTTCCCGAAGAACTTTTCAAAAGAAACAGTTAACCATAAAATTGCACTCTAGCTTAAAAATAAGAATTCAAACTCATGTCACAAATCAGTCAAAAAGGATTTATGGATCGAAATGCATCACATCCAAAATTTTACAAAACACAATGACACACCACACATTCATCGATTATTAAAACACCTAATTCTATTTTAACAAAACTTTTTGAAAATGACCACAGCTGGTGGGTTGCACAAACACTAATGGTGTCTTGTGGGTCTCACACATTGATGTTATCATGTCACTCTAGGAAATCAATTACATTTCCACCTATGAACTCATGCACTCATACCATTAATAATTCCTCCTTCCACATATAACCATGAACGAGGTTTCCCACAAGAACACCAAGGGTCAAAACCAGAACTTTTCATTTTTCAAAACAAAAACCTTCAACTCAAAATTTTCAAACCTTAAAAATTATTTTATTTGTGCTTCATTTCAAAACATGTTTCCAAGACCAAATAATTTTTACTAAAAAAACATATTTTTATGAATCCAAAACGAAGAGACAAGGAAAGAAGAAAGAGGTAACTAGTGAAAACGGGTGACTAGGACATATGGTGGGCGGCCATACGACAATCCTGAAACCACCATAGAAGGTATTCTGGGACATATTCCATAGCTCCACATGGATTTCAAGAATCTGCGAGCACACTAGGACCACTAACCATACTCCTTTCTCATTTTCCATAAACAAGATTAACCACAAGGACCAAAGACTTAAAAAAACTCAACTTACTCTGGTAACTTGAGTCCCGCCATGAGGTGTGCTGGCCAGGCACCTTACTCGTAGCGAGGACGTTGAGTCCTGCCAACCTAAAATTTAGTCTACCATGACTCTATCCTAAACAAACACGACCCAAGAGAGAAAAAATCCACCTTGATATCATTTTGTCATGAACTAGGCCAAGACACCATCCTACCCGGTGCCCGACCCAGTCCGTGACATGGACCAAAGGGCGTTCTCAATCCCCATGGGCTGGAACAAGTGCTCAGGTATCAAGAGTAACATGTGGGAATGGTTTACCTGAAATAGTAAACACAAAACCACTAACAAGAAAAATAAAATAAAACTGTGAACAAAAAACCAGACAGACCCTTAATCAAAAATCAAATTTAAAGGTTTATAACTTGAACCAACATCCAAAAATAAAAGACAATGAAAGAAACTAAAAATCCAACTCAAACCTCCAAGCAACCAGATGGGTGCAACATCCCCACGCCACAAACACCAACCTACATGAGAAGACCATCAACGATCAAAACCACCATCGCTGAGTTCAATGCTTTAACCTAGAATACCGAAGAAACAGAATCTACATACACCCAAAGGTGTATGTAGGGTGTGAGCCAAAATAGCAGTAGGACGTCACCCAGTAAAAAGGTTCCATGCAAAATTGTTAAATGAAAAATACATTTTCAACTTTAATTAAAGTAAATAAGTAAACGCGTGAACAGTTTTAAAGAAAACTGGATTAAGGAAAACAGTTTCAAATATAACAGTTTTGTCATGAATATGGCACAACCACCCCGTCTTAACATGGCCGTCAGGTCCTGGCCCTCCAGGTACCACCGGTTTCCCCGTATACACATGGTCCCAACCCTGGGGCCCACCCATGTGCCTGAACAAGTCATCTGACTAATGACAGTCCCCATAGGGCAACACATGTCCTTTCTAGTGTTCTTTTTCCTCACTCACACACACCTTGGGACGCTTCCCAAAAGGTCACCCATCCTGATCACTAATCTAGCCTAAGAACACTTAAATGTTGAGTTCTAATATGGTAGGCTCTCGAAAAAGAAGGTTCACCTTGTTGACATGAGTCATATAATTTATTCATTTAACCCTTTATCATTCTGGGGTGTTACAATTACCCCCATTTAGAGCACAATGTCCTTGTTGTGGTACCAAAATATCAACCTAGGTAGTGCACCACACTTAAGGCTGGGTTCCTCCTCTGATACCAAATGTAACAACTGGGTCCCGGTGATGGCACAACCATCCCGCCTTAACATGGATGTTGGTTCCTGGCCCGCCAGGTACCACCCGTTTCCCCATAGACACGTGGTCCCCACCTTGGGGCCCAATTGTCACATAAGTCATTTTTGATTTAGAGGAATCATTCACACCTCAATATGATACATGATGTGCCTGGTTTTCACATTTGGTATCAGAAGAGGAACCCAACCTTAAGTGCGGTGCACTGCCTGGGTTGATATTTTGGGACCACAACAAGGATGTTGTGGTATAAAGGGGGGGGGGGGGGGGGTGATTGTAACACCCCAGAATGATAAAGGGTTAAATGGATAAATGATATGACTCATGTCAACAAGGTGAACCTTTCTTTTCAGAAGCCTACCAGATTAGAACTCTATAGTTAAGCGTGCCTGACCTGGAGTAGTGATCAATATGGGTGACTTTCTGGGAAGTGTCCTAGGGTGTGTGTGACTAAGGAAAAAGCACAATAGAAAGGACATGTGTTGGCCTATGGGGACTGTCATTAGTCAGATGACTAGTTCGAGCATGTGGGTGGGTCCCAGGGTGGGGACCACATGTTTGCAGGGCAACTGGTGGTACCTGGAGGGTTGGGACCCAACGACCATGTTAAGGCGAGGTGGTTGTGCCATCATCGGGACCCGTATGTTACACCAAGTGCATCTTTTTATTCATAATTGACATTAATTTTAATTAAAACAATAACAAACATGATAAAAAATGAGAACATGAATTCAGAGTGTTTTCCTAGGGTGGGGACCACGTGTCTGCATGGCAACTGGTGGTACCTGGTGGGTTGGGACCCAATGAACATGTTAAGGCGATGTGGTTGTGCCATCACCGGGACCTAGTTTTTACACCAAGTGTGTCTTTTTATTCATAATGGACATTAATTTTAATTAAAAAAATAACTAACATGATCAAAAATGAGAAAATGAATTCAAAGTGTTTTCCTAGGGTGGGGACCACGTGTCTTCAGGGAAATTGGTGGCACCTGGAGGGTTGGGACCCAACGACCATGTTAAGGTGAGGTGGTTGTGCTGTCATCGAGACCCAGTTGTTATACTAAGGGTGTCTTTTTTTTCATAATTGACATTAATTTTAATTAAAAAAACAATTAACATGCTCAAAAATGAGAAAACGAATTCAGAGTGTTTTGATAATTTAGGAAAACAATCCATACATTATTTGTGATGTGTAGGGATCAGCTACATCTTAATCCAACACACAATGTGATTGGTATGACTCCCAGGGTGAAGACCACGTGTCTGTAGGGCAACTGGTGGTACCTGGAGGGCTGGGACCCGATGACCATGTTAAGGCGAGGTGGTTGTGCCGTCACCGAGACCCAGTTGCTACACCAAGTTCGTCTTTTTATTCATAATTTAAATAAATTTTAATTAAAAAAACAACTAACATGCTCAAAAATGAGAAAATGAATTCAGAGTGTTTTCCTAGGGTGGGGCCACGTGTCTGCAGGGAAAATGGTGGTACCTGGAGGGTTGGGACACAATGACCATGTTAAGGCGAGGTGGTTGTGCCATCACCGGGACCCATTTTTCACACCAAGTGTGTCTTTTTATTCCTAATTGACATTAATTTTAATTAAAAAAACAACTAACATGCTCAAAAATGATAAAATGAATTCAGATTGTTTTGATACATTAGGAAAACAATCCATACATTAGTTGTGATGTGTAGGGATCAGCTACACCTCAATTCAACACATAATGTGATTCATATGACTCCAAGTGTCCATTATCAGGTTTAAATTGACATTTTAATACAAAAAAGTGTCACTCACTAAAAACCAAGAAAGTATGCTCAGATTGTCTTGATAATTTAGTAAAACAATTAATCATTCATTTTTGATGTGTCTGAATTAGTCTCATGTGAAACCCACACACAATTCTACATGTATGACTCAAAGTGCGTGTTTCAAGTTTAAAATGACAATTTAGTAAAAAATACACTTGGCATACTCAAAAATAAGGAAACCTATTCAAATTGTTTTGATACTTTAGGAAAATGATCTATGATTCATTTGAGAAGTGTATCATTTATCCGTGCCTCAATCTGACGCACAATGTTACTGGTTTGACTCTAAGTGTGCCTGTTTATTCAAAATTGACATTAATTTTAGTGAAAAAAACAACTTACATACTCAAAACCGAGAAATTTTTTTCAAATTGTTTTGGTACTTTTGGAAAATGATCCATATGTCACTTGTGACTTGAAGGGATTAGACGCACCTCTATCTGACGTACGGTGTGACCAGTATGACTCCAAGTGAATCTTTTTTTTCAAAATCGACATTAAATTTAATAAAAAAACTAACATACTCAAAACTGAGAAAATACATTCTGATTATTTTGGTACTTTAGGAAAATGACTCATAAGTCTTTTATGATGTGTAAGAATCACTCATTTCTCAATTAGACTCATGGTGTAATTAGTATGACTCCAAGTACGCCTTTTTGTTCAAATTTTACATTAATTTTTGTAAAAAAACAACTTACAAACTCTATAATAGTGATTTCTTTTTCATGTTTTTGTGTTAGAAATTTTATTTCATTTGAATTAAGTATTTATATCTTATTTTGGTAATTTTTTTTTGTTTTTTCTGCTTATGTAGTGTGTTTTTATAGCACACTACACCTATTTCTTGTGATGTAGTGTGCTTCAGCATCACAATGTAGTTTTCACCTTCATCAGTACTAATTAATGCGCTGATGAATACATGATTTATCAGCACTTTAAGAGGTTCTTATAAAGCTACCCTTTATCAGTGCTTTAGAAAGCACTGATAAATAATACTTTTATCAACACAAATAAAATCGTTGATAAAGGGTATATTTATTAGCTCTAATTAAAACTGCTAATAAATGGGGTCTTTTAAAATCACTTTTATTTGCGCTGATAAATCTACCCTATATTATCTCCTTTTTAACGCTGATAAAATCCATGGATTTTTAGACACACTGAGGTAGTCAATGCTTTTCTAGCACTAATGAAGGATGATTGTAGCGTTGTTAAAAGCACGCTATGTAGTAATGCATGTTCCCCTACCTTCAGCGAGTTTAGAACCTGAGACCTCTCCCTCAATTATACTATTTTGTCACTTCTATATATTGTTTTATTCTATATTTTATGATATATCTATTTATTTATAAATATTTCATTACATTTTTTTATCAATATATATATTTATATGTATATATATATTTAATTTTAAATTCATATATAAAATATGTTTTGTGTTTGTGTGTTTATAAATATATACATACATACATACATATATACATTTATATACACGAGTGTCTATAAAAATAATTATACATATTTACATTTATTTACATATATTATATATTAATATTTATATACATATATTATATTATATAGATAAATATATATATGTTTTTCAGTACACACCCACAAATATATTTATATATATATATAAACATTATATATACAATATTTATATAGGTATATAAATACCGAGACATTTTTATTTTCAATAAAATAGATATTATTATTATTTTGATATGGTTTATATAATTAGAAAGATATTTTATATGTAAATATGTTTACATATTTATTTATAACATTTAATTTTTAATGTGTTAATATATACAAATATGTATACATGTGTGTATATTTAATTGTAAATAACAGTACAATATGAAAAATTCACTACCACAAATCGATGCATGTATAGTGCATTCTTTTACCAGTGCTAAAAAGAAATCTCTTAAAAAAGGGAAACTTTTATTAGTGTTAGCTAAAAGTGCTAATAAAGGCGTACCCTTTATTAATGATTTTCTTAGTACTGATAAAGGTTGATCCTTATGAGATCTATTCTTAGTACTCATAAAACCTTTTAATAAAAAATATTGGGAATATATATAATTTTTTTTATTTATGTTTAAAAAATAATGTTTATTAGTATACATTAATTAAAAAATACATGTTTATGATTAATATAAATCTGATATATTAATATATATTTTTTAATAATTCAAATATATATATATATATAATGTTTTTAAAAAATTATTTATAAAATTAAAAAACTAAATATATATTTAAATAATTATAAATTCATTATTAATATATTTATATAATAATATATATATATTAATAAATATATTTATAATTATAAAAACATATTTTTATTTGTATATAAATGTTTATAAATATATTTATTTATTATTACAATTATAAATAAATAAATAAATTTTATTAATTATAAAATTATAATAAAGATATTTAAATAATATATATTTATTATATCTATAATTATATATACTTACATATTAGTAAATATATTTAAATATATAAATATATTTATAATTATATACAAATATTTGAGGATGGAGATGTGTGAGCTCTGTTGGGTTCTCTCCCTGGTTAATCATGGCATCTAGGTTGATGAATCGATGGGGTATTTTTTGGATTGCTTCCTTGACCAACGAGTGGTGTTTATTGGTCCTTTGAAGAAGACCGATGCTACGATGGAAGGTGCTAATCGGAATATAGATCAAGAATCACTTGCTACTTTCAGATGCTGGTTTCCTAGATATAGTGTTCTTGTTTATAACATGAATCTGGCTTCTTTGAAAATCAATTTGGATTTTGATGCAAAGAATCCTTCTAATTTGAAGTTTTTTACTGAGTCCCTGACTAAGGGTCACAACTACAACAGGATATCACCATGAATGGAGCCATGGAATTTTTCGAATCTAACCCTAAGTTCTTCCATGAATGTATGAAAAATTACAAGAATTCTATTATTGGGTGGATTTCTCTACTGAGCATGAGTAATTCATAGAAGCTAGAGGATTTGCGAAATCAACTTCAATCAATTTGGGGATTTGATGATTGGAGAGTTGTTTCCATTGGTATGGGATATTTTCATTTAGTATTTCTATAACTTTATATCAGGTTGAAGGCATTGAGTTTAGGGTTTATTTCTCTTAAGTTGGGGGTATTAATACTGCAGAACTGAGATCCCTAGTTCGATCCATCCAAGGCACACAATTCAATCACTCAAACATGGATCCAGATCAGGGGTTGAATTAGTTTTTTTGGCATCCCCAGATACACTGGTATGTCACTTAAACTATTGATATACTGATAAAATTTCACAAGGAAACTTAGATTTCATGGTATTGGAATTATTCTATAGTTATTTTAGAGGTTATTCTTGCTTCGATGTTTATTGAAAATGTTTTTTCTGGTTTCCAATGAGTTCACGTATGAGCTCTCCATTGAGTTTGAATATATGCCTCATTTTTTTAATTGTCAATGTATTGAATATCTTAGAGAATCATGTCTAAAGGGGGTGAAATTATCCAAATTAAATAGGATTGGACAGAAGGTTCAAAAGTGCAAGTTTAAATTTCTATTGAGAGAGCCTTACCCCTCGGGTATAGTGAATAAGCTTGTGGAAGTTGGCTATCATGGACTTGGGGATAAAATGGATAAATCTTTTTTCAAACATTGTTAAATATGTTAAAGTTTTAGACATTTCTAATAAAGATGTGAACAATTTGAAATGGAGATACATGTGTGTGGATCTTGAAAATAAGGATAAGGAGGTGCCTATGGTGCTTCTTAAGGAGCATGTTTCTAGTGATCAATCTGATGGTGGGAATAGTTCTCAGTATCCTATTTTGCATACTTCATAGAATGCTTAACTGTGTGAGGGTGTGGCTAGTACTACAATTGAACCAAAGGAGAGGGATTATGGGCATGCAGGTGATGCTGCATCTTGAATGGTGCCTTCTGAAAAATTTGTTCAGCAACCTAAAAGGGACAAAAACCATATAGACAAGGTCGAGTAGGTTGGGGATTTAAATGATAGTTATAGGTAGGAGAATATTTATTGTAATAAATATATTGATTGGAATAATTTTTAGTATCCCATTTCATAGGTTGTTTGTGTATTTAAGGGAGTGGATGATGGGCATACATGTGAAGCTACATCTGAAATAGTTCTTCCTTAAAAATATTTTCAATAGATTGAAAGGGATAAAACTCATATGAATAGGTCCAAATATGTTGATAATGGTGAGGTTGAGGCTCTAATTTCTCTAGAATGGGATGTGAATGTTGCAGGTCCTAGACAATCTCCTTCACATATGGCTAATATTTTAGTGTCCTCTCCACCAAAGGTGGAAGGAATTTTTTTTACAATTCTTGAATTCATTAGTAATATGGAATTTGATCAAATTTATCTTGATGGATTGGAGATGTTTGGTGTGTGGAATAAAAGGCCACCTATTTCTACCAATATTGGAAATGTTAGTGTACTCAAACCCCTTGGACAAGTGCCAGTTCACCATGTATTGGAGGGACTGATTGGCCTACATAATACTATGCCGGAGCATGTAGGTGGGTTGGAGCATCTATCTTATCAAGAGGGAGGAGGAAATGATATGGATATGAGACAGTAGTCATAAATTAGTTTAAATATGGTGACAGACAGTGAACCTGCATCTCACGATGTTGGGGATTTAAAAAGCATGGATGATCTGGGTGGACCTTGGGTCATGCCTAAATAGAGGAGGAGAAGTCATCCTCAAGGTTGTGGCAAGTGCTAGTTTTGCTTATTTGGTGTTCTTTTTATTCATTTTAGATTTGTTTTGGCAGATTATGTCATCTATCTATGATGTGTGTGTGCTCGTGGTACTTTGGGACCCTTATGCTATACTTCACTTTTTTAATAAATCTTTTTGGGACCATGGGTTAGACCATGGATCACAACATTTTTAGTAGTAATATATACAAATACTTATAAATATATTTATTATTAATTTTTTTATTTATAAATAAATAAATATTTATATATTTTTAAATAATTTTGTATATGAAAAATTATCGAATTTATATTAGTCAAAATGTTTCATAGTTTATTTATATACATTGATTAGAAAATGTGTTTATAATTAATATAAATATAATATATTGATATTTTATTTAAATAATTATATAATATATAAATGGATATATTTATTTAGATATATATTTATATTAATATTAAATAAATTAAAATATATGTACATGTATAACTGCATGTATGTACGTGTATTTGTATATATACATGTGTGTGTTGATTTATATGTGTATGTATGTATGTTTGTAATTCATGTAAATTTTACAAATTCAATTTTTAATATTATTTTGTAATTTATTAAATTTAATTTATCCATTTATTATTATACATTCATTAATAATGTTAAACATTTATTTAATCATTTTGTAATATTTATGTATACATATATTTATTTACTATGCATGTAATATTTTTAATATGTTTGTAATTTATATGAATAATATTTATTCATTTTTATTTATTACGTTTTTTCATTTAAAATATGTTTGAAATTTAGATAATTAACCTATTTAAATAGAACAATGCGCATCATGACACAAAGGGCGACATGGCTGTATTTCACAACCTATTTTGGACGACGGTGGTAAGGTTGTCAATGGTAATTATGGGATGTGGTAGGTAGCAAGGTATTGGTGGTGGTAGAGAATGACAATGTTCTGGGATCCGGTGATGAAGGGGTGGGTTGAATGACGACAGGGGAGTGATGAGGTGACCCCAACAGTGGCGTAGGCATGCAGGGACGAGGCCAACTATGGGTTGTCTTGAGAACAATGCTGCCTTGGGACCAGGTGATGAAGGGGTGGTCGGCTGACGACAGGGGAGAGATGAGGTGGCTCTAGCGGTGACGTAGGCATGCAATGACAGGGAAAACCATGGGTTTCCTCGATCAACATTGGAATGGTAGCAAGCATCCTGACTGAAGGGGGTCGAGGAACACCTACTTGATGGAGTGGGTGGTGGCATGGTAGTAGTTGGTGGTACCACCACAATGTTCAACGAGATGATGGTGGGAGGATGCCTCCATTATTGGTTTGTAGGGGAGACCCATTTAGTGGTGAGAGATGTGTTGCAGACAGATGAATTCATGGTGTGAGGCATCCTATACTTGGGTGATGAGGTGATGTGTGGTGACAACGCTTGGACAGGGGGTGCATAGGCGTAATTTGAGCTTATAGGATGTGGTGCTTTGGCCATATATATGGGTTGTTATTATGGGTATTTTTGGGTAATATTAGTTTGGGTCTACGAGCCATTAATGGGTGGGACAACCCTGGGGGGGGGGGGGGGGGGGCTATGACCCACCAACTGGGGTTGAGATGTGTCTGTGTGTGTTCTGGTGCAGTTTCACCCCCATATACCTCATATATATATAATTATATATAAATATTTTTTAAATGAATTTATTTATAAATATAATTAAAAATAAATATATATTTAAATAATTATAAAAATATAATAAATATATTTAAACAATAAATATAGTTATTATATTTATAATTATATATATTTATATATTGATATAAATATATAAAACATAAAAAATATACCAAAGCGGTGAAGGCCATGAGGTATAATTATATAAATATATTTATAATTATATAGAAATATTTTTAGATAAATTTATTTATAATTATAATTAGAAATCAATAAATAAATATTTAAATAATTATAAAATTATAATAAATATATTTAAATAATAAATATATTTATTTTTAATTTTATAAATATATGCAATTATATAAATATATTTAAAAATATATACTGATATTTATAAATTTATAAATTTATAATTATAAATATAAATAAATAAATAAATATTATATATATATAATTTTATAAATATATATAATAATATAAATATATTATTAAGATTAGATCTTTATCAATGCTTTTTTAGTTCTGATATAGATACCCCTTTATGAGTACTAAAAAAGTACTGATAAAATTCGTCTTTATTAGTGCTAGAATTTAACATTGATAAAAACACATTTTATCATTACTTTTTTATCACTGATAAAGGGGTATCTTTATCAGTGCTAAAAAAGCACTGATAAATAGTAGATTTATCAGAACATTGTATTTTAGATATGATAAAACTACTCTTCACGAGCACTTTTTGAAAGCGATGATAAAAATAGCACCCCAAACACTTCATGGTATATTCATCTTAAATATATTCTAGTTATAGCCTATATTTCATGAATCATTGAGCCTATATTGAACAAAACATAGTTACTTATAGGAGATATCCGAAACCTAGCCATTAAACTTAAATTTGTCATCTCTATGATTTGAGTTTTAAAAATATTACATACACAATGGTGTTCAAGATGATATTTAGAGTCTGATAGAATTAAATTAATTTTAGGTGAATATTAACCTACCCTTATGAATATTAACTTACCATTATGAATAGTAATATGACTTTTATGAATGGTATCCATACCCTTGAGTGTATAAGTGAATTTAGGCACCTTAAAAATAAAGATGAATATTTTACGTGTTTATATTTTTCGATTAAATAATGATTTTAATTAAATATTTAATTAATCATATTTAGGAAATTATTTTTGAAAAATGGAATTTATTTTTGGATTCTACATGTCAAAAAATAGTTAGGGCTAATTTTTGATATTTTTCTGAAATACTTGAATTTTTGATGAATAATAAAATCCGATAATTCACAATAAATGCTAAATAATGGATTAATTGAGTCATTGATGATGATCTACTGATTTAAGTCCAATTTATTCATATTCACATGATAAAATTACTATTCTTGGTCAAGGAAGACTCACTATTCCTTGTCCTGTGGAGAAATATTAAATTAATGAATTTTATATTAAGAAAACTCCTCTCTCCTTCACTATAACCCCCCCTTCACTCCTTCTCTTCACTCCCCTCAAGCCTTTTGCATTGCCAACATTATGCCCAAATATCTCCCCAGGATCCTCCCCCATGTCCAAAAGCTCATAGACTCTTCAAAATACCAAACCCTCTCCCCTTAAGAGGTTCTCAATGGAGGAAGTCTCAAGAGGTAAATTCCTCTTTCCAATTCCTTCATTTCTTTTAATTTCTTTTCTTTTTGTTTATTTCCTCACCTCCCTTCACACAAATAGTATGATAACTCCAGTGACATACATGTGATGGAATTTTTTTATTCTAATGGGAGATTTCATTATCTTTTCTCCTTTCCCCACCCTTTATTTGGAAGAAATGAAAGCATTATTTGAGATGTGCTAATTTAGCACATTCAAGGACAACAGTTCATCAATTTCTATTATAATATTTAATTATGGTCATGAAACCATTGGTGATATGGTTGAATCAGATTATTATATATGTAATATATCCAATTTTTTTGTTTTATAATCCTTTTGTAAAAATGGTATTAAGTTATAAAGAAAAACATGTTCATTGTAATCAAACCCACCGATTAACCAAAATGGTTGTCACTAAGGTTATATATATAATAATTAGAATTCACTCTAAGTAACCAAATTAAATTTAAAACCATATAATCTCCTCAAATTTCACTAATGGCATATAACTTCATTTCTGTATAACCACTTCCCTCTTTCATATTTATCCGAACTTGAATATAATCGAACCGATCTTTTAAATACAAGTAATCAAACGAGCCCGAACAATGAAATTGAACATTCTAACTAATAAAAAAGGAGATTTATGAACTAAAAAGGGTTATAATAAATAATTTACATATATTAGAAGTTCTATAATTATAAATTAATAAGCCTAATTTGTTTATTCATGTCTTTTAGAACAAGTCCAGAACACCTTCAAGCATAATGTAAGGGATTTCTAAACACAATTTTATTTCTTTGAGTTAAACAAATATTTAATTGGTCACATTTTTCCAAGAATATGTGTGAATGACCTATGATTGTTTTATTATTTATATCCAATTTTATTTTGTAGGTTTATTTTTTTCACACATAATTATGTCATTGATTTGTCCTCAATCTAATGATGTGTTCTTTGAAAGGGATCCTCTCTCTCAGTTTTGTTCAAGAATATCCCCTATGTTGTTCCCTTTTAATTTTAATTACTAATGATGGGGTATGTTTTTTCACCTTCCCCATATGACATATAAATAATGGAATACCCCTTTAAATATCATTAATCCCTCGCAATAACACTCATTACCATGCCGAAATGTTTGTAAGGGGTTTCTCATCTCACTTTCATTTCTGTGAGATTTTCATTGTTCACCACTTATGTGTACTTACATTTGATATATAATAACATGAATATCTTTATATTCATGTTATTCAATGATTCATTTGAGGGTTATTATGTTCTGCTCATATGATTTGACCGATTACATTTTGGTAAGAGACAATGTCTCAACTAATATTTTGTTGTGACTAACTTTGTATTGTGAACCTAATAATCCTTATGTGGTGTACCTACTGACCATTTGAGATCAAATTTCATTTTAAATTATATTGATATTAAATATTAAAAATCTCATATCATTGATATGTTGTTGTCTAAACCATATATCATTTTACATATGGTGTTTATTTGGAAAGTTATTTTAATGATGAAAATATTGATGAATTTGTATACTCTGGTCTATACAGATATTGAAAAGGAATATTGATCTTGTATTGAATCAATGTATAAATAATTCTTTGGACATGCAGTGGTGGGTGGGGCCTGCTATAGCCCCTCGAGGCATCAGTAGGTCTCATGAGACAAATCCATTGGCGACAGACCCTTCGACTTTATTTCCAAAAACCATATGGGTTTCTACCCATAGAACCAAACCGTTTTTACAGTATTATGGTTCAATGTTCCAGATAGATGACATCTAATTAATAAGAATTATCTTTATTCACTATCAGTTATTACTATCCATTATGTTTTCACGATGAGAAAATCTATGGATGCAGTTTCAATCTCAGTTTATTAATGGCGTTAGTTTTTCATTTATTCACCATTCCATATTGATTATGTCGGATTGATTATGATTCACTTATTATTTTATTCATTCTTCTGCTATTTTTAATCCTTACTAAGCGTTTGAGCTCACCACTTTCATTGTTTACATTCAACATGTGACAAATAGGAGATTATTTATTGAGTTCTTGTGGATGCTGTTTTTATAGGAGATGCTCTCGGTTTACATTAATTTAGACCCCCTTGTTCCCGTATGTCGTCATATTTTTCTCTTGTTTTGTTTTCTTGTCATCTTCATTTGTTACATTTGTCTTCCTTAATAAAAATTTGATGACTATGATGATGTGTATGAAAATTTTAGTTTTCATTATGTATTGTATTTTGTAAACTTTGCCAATGTAATTTGAGTAACATCTATGTATCTAGTTTCTTCTAGACTACTAAAATGATCGTTACTTTAGGATTTTAATTCATTCTAACCATGAAAATATCACATGTAATGCACTAGCTTCAGTCTAGAGGGGTCTGAGTGTTACAATAAAAGTCTTATGGGTTCTTATTAAAAGAAACCTAATAGAGTGTTTCCACTGCTTGCACCTTCAAACTTTTGTGGAACTAGAGCGCTACTATGTTGTTACTGGACCCTACTGATTCCATCAGTTATCTTTATCGATGAATTAATCTCTCCAAATATAAGGGTTTTCTAGATTTGTCTTTTTTCGTGCCTTCGACCACACTACTTCTTCAGCCGCACCTCACCAGAACTCTATTGCACACATTTTCACTTCTTCTGAATGAACTGAACAAATAGACCCTAAAACAAACACCCCTATTGTACAAGATCAACATATCATCCCCCACCACCATTTAACATGGATTTTTCTGCTTTGAAACAACCTAACTCTCACATGCACACAAATAATACCTAAAATCACCTACCTCTAAAAACTCTTCACATATCCATTTTCTCCAGGGTTCATGATTGTGGTTCTAATGTTTTTAGAATATATTTTGTATGGTCTTAGTTTGTGGTTTTGTGCACAATGATATGAGGGAACTGTTGGTTACAATCCTTCCACATCAGTTCAGTTGCATAGCCAGGTGTGGCCAGTTCTTGAGTGTCAATGATGCATGTGGTGTTTTTTTGTTATTTGGTAATTGATAGTATGATGTTCTATATATAATTATCAATACATTTAATTATTTTCAAATTCATTTTTTCTGGAAATGGGTGTTATTTTGGACATTAGTTAGTGTTCTAATTTAGTTTTATTAACAACAATTATTACTTTTATAAATTTATAAATAATAATCAATATAAATTTATTACTTTTTATTAGTATAAATTTCTATATTTATACTTAAAGATATAAATTTTTATACTTATCTATAAATTAAAATGTATATCTTATTATATTAATATAATTTATATATAAATTTTTTAAGAACATTTATAATTTTATATGTTTTTAAATTAATATACTTTTACAAATTTTATAATATATCATATTATACTAATATAATTTAATAATAAATTTTTATAAAACATTTATGCTTTTATAGTTTTATTTATTTATAAATTTATGTAATTTTATTAATTTTATAGTAAATTATATTATACATATGTAGTTTAAATATAAAATTTTATTAATAATTTATAATTTTATAGTTTTTTGATTTATAAATTAATACAAAATTATAGTTTCATTCGTTAGAAATTATTATACTTTTATACTTTCAAACATTTTAATTTTATATATTAGAATTTTATATTTTTAAAAATTTATAAAACTATGTACTTTTATAAATTATCTATACTTTTATAACATATATGTACTTTTATATAGTTATATAAATTTATATAAATTTATAAATTATGTATATTTCTTTAATATATATATATATATTATAAATTATATTTAATTTTATACTTCTATATACGTCTATAATTTTATATACTAATATAAATATATATAAATTTGTAATTTATACTTTTATATCTCAATTTTTTTAATTTATTAATAGTTTACTAATTTTATATTTTCATAAATTTTATTTCAATAAATTATACTTTTATATTTTATAATTTTCTAATATGATTATTATTTTTTCAACATATTCATTTGGATAATTAATAGTTATTTTATTATATGAAATATTTTGTGTTTTAAATCATAACAGATAAAATTTGGATGTTGGATTTTAATTGAGTTTTGAATGAGTTTCAAAATTAGATTTAATTTTTATTTGATTTCATATTCAATAATTTATCTAACTAGGAAAATATTTGATTCTATTTTATTGTTTCATTGGTGGAACATGGTTTATTCAAAAATAAGTAAGCCGTCATATTACTAGTGTAATTCTTTGGAATTTCATGTATTTTTTTAAATTGTATGAGATTATTTAGAGGCCACGCGCTTAGACGACACTTGATTTTGAGGCCAAGTGATCACAAAATAAATGTTTGAAATTTTTTAAGTTTATTTTAAATAACGACAAGAACAATTTTTTCAAACTTCTAAACAGGTTCTAGGATTAAAAATTAAAGGGAATAATTGTGTTTGGAATGATTAATTCACCTAATAAAGGATTTAACCACGTCTGGTATGGGTCGAGGGAAAACGTTAGTTTTTGGACATTTTATGAAAAAAAAAAATATTTCTTAAGGGAAATAAAATAAACCTTAAAGTTTATTTTATTTGAAATTATAAATTTGTTTCAATGTAATGATCTTGCAACTTGAATGTAACTGAAATGCTATTTCATAAATTAAACAACGTAAAGAGACTACAAAGAAACATAATAGAAAAGCTGAAACACATTTTTTGCTTTTATTGGTTTAAATAAGGACATATTATTAACACGATTCAGGACTGCTCTGATCTCTTTTAGATTTGGTGTTGGCGTGTGATGATTTATGAATGGATGCCAATGACAGATTGTGGAGTGATGAATGAAGCGGTGTGATCTTCACCAACGAATGATCCAACGTCGAGGTAGGGGCTTGTTCTTGATTGAAATTATTTTCCCGTTCTTTCTTTATAAAAAATAAACACAGATCAACCCACTAATAGGTTGATCCATGGGACATTTTTTCTTGAGGGAGGGTTACATGATATTGGGGTTTTTAATTCAAGGTCATACTTGATAGAATCTTAAAACCTCCCCAACTTGTTCTAAATTCTTAGGCGGAGTGATCGGGCGGACAAAAACAAGGCCCAAATCCCTCCATTGTGGGAATTCTTGTATTCTTTGTGACTGAACCCCCCGATTGATAGCAAGAAAAATTTGATCATATAACAGTGATGATACAGATCTGAGAATCCTGAATATGATCACGGATCATAAAAAAGGCCCCCGGAGCGGACTCGGTGGCCCACCGAAGGGGCCACCAATGAACCTGCAATGGCCGACATCGAAATGTGCTGGAGACTATGTGTGGGAGGCGGCACGTGTCGATGGCATGCCTTGTTGGCAACCGCATGTGGGAGGAAGAACACAGTGACAACACACTATGGTTCAGAACAAATACTATGGTAAGGGGCCATGGATCGATAGTTGCGACGGTGTGGGAATGCTGCGAGTCGGCGAGGTTGAATGTGGCATTGGTTGTGGGATTTGTATCAGGCCACCGGTAATGGCCGATGGTGGTAGCATGAGTAAAAATAGCTAGAGGGAAGTAGTTAACTTGGACCGTGATAGTGGACCCTGCAGAGACCCCCTGGGTGGAGGGAGACATGGAATTACCACTACATCTCAGCCAGAGCTGGCCGGTCTACTCCCAACGTGCCACATTAGAGTTGGAGGGCTGCCCCGGGTGGCCCTGCAGGCTGGACCCACAACCCAGCCAAGCCCATTAGGACAATTTTGACATAGACTAGGTCGTATCTAGGTCGGGACATACCCAGGTCGGGTTGGAGGACCCATTCCCCACTATCCCCTTTTTATTTAAATGGAGTTAACTTCCAAAATGTATGTTTGATTGGTGATCCATTTTCAGCATTGGGACCCTCACGATGAGGTAATCCTTTTGACATACTACAACTGATTTTCTATGGAGGTGGATTTATGAATGATTTATTGAAGAGTATATTCTCCCAGAATCAAGCACGCTATGAGCAAAAATTCTACAACTGGTTGTGATGAGAATGAAGTGATGAGTGGACCTCAATGGCTCGATAGCCAAGTTGACCTTAGAAGACCAACAAAAGAGTAGACCTTTGTGCCTGGGAATATGAGAGAACCTCAGTGGACCAGAGGATGAGAAAACCTTAGTGGCCCAGTAGTTGAGCGGACCATAGTGGCCCAGTAGCCGAGCGAACCTCTGTGTCCTGAAAGACGAGCAAACCTCAGTGGCCCAGTATCCGAGCGGACCATAGTGTCCTGAAAGATTAATGAACACCAGTGGCCTAACATACCTTTGTGACTCATAGGGGATGAGTCCCTCAGTGGTTCAAGATGTTCATCCTTATGAATGATAATATTTCTTTCTATAATTTTGGTTATACCTGTGTGAACTAAAAATTCTTAGTGTGTACTTTTCCTTTGTGGTGTTTCTTTGTGGTTTGGGGACCCTACTGAGTATTTTGTTACTCACCCCTACACAGGCTTCATTCAAACATGTCACGTATTGTGCAAAAGACCGATGCTTTGATAGAGACCTTGGTGGTCCATGACCAGGGGTGCTCAGTGATATCAGACATGTGAGGCATACTTCTACAGCTTCTAGAATCTACTCTATACCTACCCTTTAGGAAGGGTTTTATGTGGATGGATTATTAGAGACCTTATACACCCTTTTATACTGCTTGTCTTTTTATGGGTTTGTATTCTGACCTATTTTACTTATAGCTTGTACTTATACCTTCAGTGGTTGTCTTAGTGGCATGCATTATTTTTTTTAGCATTTCGGGCTAGGGTTGTGAGTGTTCATGTGTACAGGTACTCGAAAAATGCCTCCCACTTACAGGATAAAGACTTCAGTGTTAGATTACGACCCCTGTCTTTTGAGAGGCGTGATTGGGGTAGCTGTGACACGATCCCTGAGGGATGGGTCATAACAAATAGAGATGGATTTAAAACCAACTATAAGGTATGGCACCATAAGAGAGAAAAAATTCAACAATCAAAAAATGTTGATAGACCTAAGAGGTGTGATATAAAATATATGACATTTGATTAAATTTATTTTCTTTCACATTCTGACTATGAAATTAATGACTATAAATTCAATATCTATGTTGAAAATATTTTAAAAAATATATTAATTTTTTTTATTTGTGAAACCATTATAATATTTAATATCCATATTTTTTTATTATAAAAAATTTCAAATAATATTGATTTTATTTTTTTATATTTGAATTATTATATTTCATAAACATGTTTTCACTAGTTTTTAAAATGTAAATGTGTTTTTGTGGGAAAATGATTTGTTTAAAAGTTAACAAATTGGATTTCTATGATGTTTTAGGATAAGGATGATATTTTGTATTTCAGTGATGATCTAATTAAACAATTATTGAAATTTGAAATTGAATTTAAAATGGATTGTTGTGATTTTAAATTAGAGTGAATAGATTCATCTAGTTTTTTTTATATTTTAGCATGCTCTTTAATGGGATGATTTATATCTATATTTATAATTGCAAACAAGTGTATGGAAAGAGGGTGCCTCTATATTTATATGATCATATTAACTTTTAGAGACATCCTAGATACACATAATCTCACCTCATTCATAATATATATTGATAAAAACACCACAAAAATGTAATATCACAGTTTCTATCCAACCCATAGGATATCCATCATGACCTTACTCTCAAAAAAGGTGAATTAATGTTTAACCCCATTTTGAATACTAGACATACTTTTCATTAAACATCACCTTCATGGTTTAAATTAGGGGATTCCTCCAAAACTACATTTTGTCTCTAAGTTGGCGTTAGCTTCTAAGGGGATGGTTCATAGTAAATAAATTGCAATTATAACTATCATCCTCATCATATTCATCTACTGAATAGTTATTATTTATTTTTTTCCTAAGACTAATCCCCCTTCTCTTATGAACATTCACCTATGTTGTTTGAACTGACATGAGAAGTAGTCATCCCATACTGGGTACCAGTGATCATTTTTAATGAATTCATAGGATAACACCTACCACTAGTGGTGTAATTATTTTCTTAAATTTAATTACCCATTTCCATCAAAACATGATAAAATTATTTGAAACATTAAAATGTTGATTTACCCTTATTTTAAATCCCATTTTTTGTATTTTTTTAAATATTAACATTACCAAATAAAATAGGATGGATATGAATAGAAAATGCATGGATTCTAATCATATGAAAAAAGAGTTTGAAGATTGGGTGAAAGAGTTCATCATGTTTAAAAATGACCATGCATATGAACCTTCTAAAATCCTCTTTCCATGCTTACACTGTTATTATTCATGACTAATTATTCTAGAGGAGTTGGAAGAGCACTAGATATATCCTAGAATAGATTGAAGTTATAAATGTTTGAATAAACATAAATAAAAATCAAATATAGAAAATGACTGGGATAACACTACATTTTATAGATAATCAAATATGATTACATGTATGGATAATGAAGAAGACCATATCAAGGATGTGATTACAAGTGCGAATGATGACGAAGATCATATTGAGTGAGAGATAATGATAGTTGAATATGAACTTCATGATTGAGAAAAATTATTTGAGAAGATAAAGAGTTGTGCAAAGATTCCATTGTATGCTGGTCACACTAAATATACAACATTGTCACCTGTACATAAGCTATAAAATTTAAAATATGGAAATAGATGGAGTGACCCTTGTTTTACTGAAATTCTTTCTCTCTTGAAAGATATTCTCCCATATGATAATGAGCTTCCAAGATGAACATATGATGCTAAACGAATTCTATGTTTAATGTGAATGATCTTCGATAGAACAAATTTCTCTTAAAGTGACTATATTCTATTTCTCCAGGACCAAAAATCACCTAAATAATTCCCAAAGTTTGGTGTTTCACGATATAAGATAGTTGAATCATGTCCTATAAAATTTTAATGGTTTTTTACAATCATTTCATGGTTTAGGCGCTTATATAGAAGTGAGAAGATAGTAAGGTAATTGATGTGGAACACATATACATGAAATAAAAATAGGAAACTTATTCACCTAATAGACTCTACTCAATGGAATAGAATTGATCATGAATATCTTGAATTTAGAAATGAGTTGAGAAACCTTAATCTTACGCTATATACATAATGAGTGAATACTTTTTGTTTTCAAAGCAACTCTTACAGTACATGGATGGTTATGTTGATAATTTATAACTTTCCACTATGTTTATTAATGAAAATTATAATAAATTATGTTATCTATTATTATCTCAAGACTAAAACCATTGGGTAATGATATTTATGTTTATTTGGCTCCATTGAATTATGATTTGAAATTATTATGGGATTTAGGTGAAATATTGTTTGATGCCTAGAGAACTAAAGATTTAATGATGAGAGCCATGCAATATGGGATATTAAATGAATTTATTTCATTTAGAAAATTTTTAGGATATATCATTAAAGGAACTGAAGGGTGTCCCATTTGTGAACAAGGTAAACAATCAAATAGGTTGAAACATTAATCAAAGGATTTGTTTCTAAAACATCACATATTTCTACCCTAGAGACATATGTACTGATCATAGATGACCTAATTTTATGTGAGTTTATAAGAACATTAATCACCATATCCACTAATAGTTGATAAAATATTTTAGAAAATAAAAGATATAGATACTGATTTTTTGTAATGTTTTTTAAAAAATCTAATGAAAATGAGTTGGAAAAATTGATTAGTTTTCTTTGAATTACCATATAGAATTTTTTTTTCAGACATCTTCTCGATGTTATTTATGTTGAAAAAATGTATGTGATAGTGTCATTGAAACATTACTAAATGAACCTATAAAAACAAAATAAGTAATTCAATATAGGTTGACCATGATTGACTTTGGAATACTGGAAGTGTCGGTTCCAGTGAAGGATGAAAAATAGACTTTTCTTCCTTTAGTAGTTTACACTCTTTTCTGGAAGAAGAGATATTAATTTTTTAGCATCTTGAATGATGTAAAAGTTTATAGTGGGGTATTCATAGAATATCAAGAATTTCATTTCAATGAATAATTTAAAGTTAAAGGGTCTAATATCAAATAACTATCATGTTTTGATAAAAGATCCAATTCCTATAGATTTACATTACATTTTTTCAAAGAATGTCTATCATACATTAACAAAGATATATTTATTTTTCCAATCTATATATAGAAAAGTTATAGACTTGGTGAAATTTCCAACAATGGAAATATAAATTTACATCATATTATGTGAATTGGAAATGTCATTCCTACCGGAATTATTTGATATGATTGTTCATTTGATGGTTTAATTGGTGAGAGAGATTCGACTTTGTGGTCCTGTTCATTATAGACAGATATATGCCATTGAATGGTACATGTAGATTTTGAAAGTGTATGTCAAAAATTTAAGTCATCTTGAGGGTTTTATTATGGAGATATATATTGTAGATGCAACCATTGAATTCTATACTAACTACTTGTTCAATGTGGAAAGAAATGGTCTACCAAAATATCATTTGACTGGGTGTCTTGTGCATGAAGGAATTTATGGAATTGATGTTTTCATAATCATTATTACAGATCGGGAGTGGGACCACCTTTACATTATTGATAAAAATTTAGAGGTTAACCCCTATTTTGAAACCCACAAAGAAATTATTAGGCACTTAAATTCATCAAGGGATAAATTTTGGATATCATTGGATATCAAATACACATAATTAATAGGTTTTAGGATGGTTTCTAGATCATATTTTGATGGAGTCATATGAAAATACCGATTTAATTTCAGAAATAATTTGATATATAGCCAAAGGACCAAGTGTGAATGCATTAACTTATAATGGTTATGTAATGTATGGTTATATGATCTATATAAATGAAAAATATGAATGAAGTACCATGAAAAATAATAGAGTTACACTTATGGTCAAAGATATGCATGTATTTGGTACCAATTATAGATTTCCAATTTTTGTAAATATGTCATACTTTGGAATTGTCAAAAAAATATGAGAGTCTGATTATACAACATTCCAAGTGCCAATTTTTCAATTAAAGTGGGTTGATAACATGAGATCTATCAAAATAGATTAACTAAGATTCATGGAAGTTGATTTCAGTAAGGAAGGATACAATGAAAAACCATTTATAATGGAATCATAGGCAGTACAAGTACTTTATATTCTAGATCCCACAAATAGAAAGTGGTCAATTCTTATGGTATCAACAAAAACCACTGAAGGGTATATTGAAAATAAAACTAAGTATAACCCTTTCATTGGGACGTCAAAATCGTTTCACATAGGTCCCAATGTAACTGAGGTCTTGTATATCAAAGGAGACCATAATAAAGGGATTTGGATACTTGATAGAGGGATCAAATCCATTCATCCTTTTAAAAAAGAGAGTTCAATAATTATGTTATATTTTATTTATAATATACATTGTGTTACCTTATGTTATAATATGTTCACTTCTGTATTTAAATAATCTAAATTAAATTTTGATCCACTTATGAAGATTATGATTTATACTTGTGTAGATGTCCTTTCTGTTGAGGAACAATAGGCTTCTCAACCTACTGCTACTACCTGTGTCAAGGTACAATGACCTTATACACATGCTGATGATACCAATATACTGGAACAACATATTACCTATGTTGAACATGAGAAAATGGTATAGGGAAAAGAACTAATGTCCTATAAAAAATAGGAGCCCCATATTTTGACGATGTTATAAAAAATTATTAGGGTGAAAAGTAATGGAATCAAATTTGAGGTCTAATGGAATGTGTATGGCTAGCCTGTTAACCCCAACAAGTCCATTCTTAGTAGTTTCATTGGGATCATCAATTAGAAGTGTGTGCCGATTGATGTAGATTCGTGGAACCATGTTGTTCCCATTATTAAGAAACTAATTTGGGGATATATTAATGCAACATTATGATATTTTTTTATTTTATTGAAAAATAAAATAACGAAACATTGACTTACTCTTCATTATCCCTTAGAGAGTGCATTTATAGTAGATAACACACACAGTAAATTTGTATTAATGATTGCTGGAAAGTCTCACAGTGGATTTAAAACCATTATAATGAAATTTAACCTTGAAGATACTGAAGGGAAAATAAACCATAACCCACCACATATGTATACATGCTTTATAAGCCATACAACATGGGATTCAATTACTGGGTGTCGTGGGGAGATATATTTTTAGTTACATTGTATCCAGTAATAAACTGTTTGAATATATGTGTATTTATCACTTTGAGTGATATTTTTTAATTTATAAAGGATCAAATAGGTGCTGAAAATAATAAATGGTTAGAAAAACCAATGTACACCTACCATAAATTAAGTATGGGGTATTCTTCACATGAAAAAATGGTAAGTATTTTAAATATATCATAATAGATATATGTGAAATGAAAAAAACATAATTAAAATTTTCTATTTATATGAATATTGATGAATCAAAATCCAAAAACCACTTCCATCCCACTTCATGTTCTATGGAATGAGGAAGTGTAAATAAATAGGGGATTCTAATAGATGAAAACAAAAAAATAGTGGGAATCATTTTTATTTATGACATAATATTTTTTTTTGATTTAAATCACTATTACATAACAATTATTAATTATGTTTCTATATTTTATATTCAAATTAGACACATGAATAATTAACAACTATACTAGATGAACAACTATTTTCAGTATCCTAGAATAAAATAGAAAAATATGGCTACTTTAGAGGAGTGGGTTTTAGGGTCACACACTAAACATATTTTGAGAAAATAAAAGAGTAGAGGATAAAGATAAACACATAGAAGAGATACATGCACAATCAACTTCTGTTGAATAAAAATTTCATTGACTATCTATGTTGCTAGAAACTATTATAGGGTGGGGTGGGGTGGGGTGGGCTGAATGTAAAGAGAATAAAAAACTCACGAACAAGCACTACATGAAAATCCCTTCACCCTCACTAGCTTTGAGGTGATCTATTCCCCTAAAAGATATATCTATGATATGGTAATCAATATTTTCATAATTATTTATATGAAACATGAATTAGGAATACACTGAGACCTTTTGTGTATTCATATTCTATAGGGTGAAAATTACTATGATTTATATCTATCAACACCCACTCATGACCTTGTTGTGAGTGATACCATATTCAATATCCAAGAAGACACTCTACACAGCATATAACTTTCAATTGTTCATGTGGGAGTGGGGATTAACATAGCTCATGAACTGAGCACTAAGATAAATAATCCACTTTATGATGCATATATTCCTATGGTTGATAAATATATTGTAAAATTCATAGCATGACAGTCAAGTCTTGTGAAAAAACATGTCGATAAGGAGGTATTCATTACCAATTTATTTTATATGCTAAATATTTAACAGTGTTACTGTATATGGAAAATGGAAGGGGTTAAATTAAAGGTCTAATTAAAACCATATAATGGATCAACCAACCTATTGAAAAGATCTATAGAATTCACCTTCACCCTACACATTAAATATATGCACTTACTTACAATTAAGGTTCTTGAGGATATAAGATTACAAATTAGTAGTAATATTATAGTTTATTTTTAAAAACAAATGTGTGGGTATGCCATTACCCACTTCATTACTCATGATAATGTAAATGAAATCATCATGTATGATTGGATATGAGTCTCATTTGTAAATGTGTACATGAGATGTGTTTTCACAATTTTTTTCCAATAGCTGGTCTACTATGTTAATTATTTTAAAATATAATTCATATTTGTAGGCATATATATGAATACCAATTAATGGTATTACCCCATGAACATAAATATGGGATAATTAGTCCTTACATCACCTCTATAGACCAAACCAATATTTAATCAGCTAAAATTCATGAAATAGTGGAATAACTTGCCAAATAGTTTGAAAGAAAAATTATAGATGACATACTCTTCTTAATACAGACGATGAAGGGGTAAAACTATAATATTTTATCATATAAAATATATTTCAATTTATTTCATTACTTATTAATTTTTTAGGAAACATTAGGTACTCATTTCATATAATTTGGATACTCCAATGATTTATTTTCTGAATTCACTGGATGGATAGCCAAAAAACTGACCACATGTGACGATATTTGTGAATTTTTAATACACTACGTCCAAAATTTTAGAACTAAAATTAATGTTATATATTTTATATTATGTTTTAATGAGAAATATATTAGGATAGGGAGGTGTTTAAATATCATGAAATCATTTCATGAGGGAAGTCCACACACACAAGGATCCTATCGACTTCTATAAGTGGACAAGTATTAGGTTATATATAATAATATTTCACTATAAAAACACATATTAAAATAAATTAATTTTTTTTCTCAATGATTCTATAGTTTCTAAAACAAAAAATGCAAATTTGATTGTTATTATGTTTTTAAATTTATGAGAGATATCATATACCCTAAAAAACTAGAATCCCAAAAGATGTATTTTCAAATATAATTACAATTTCATTTAAAATATTTATTAATCCTATGTGTATTTATATTTTCCTATAATACCATGACTGTTGAAAATCCTCATATTCACAAGATGAAATATATTTGTTTTGAAATGAATGGGAAGCATACCTGGTGTCAGAATGTACACATATATCATGAAGATGTGACTTCTAACTTCTTATTTGGTGGCTTTTATCATTATTTTATCTACTTTTTTGGTTAATTTCCTTATAATTTCTATTTGATAATTAATTTGTTAGTTTTTATAGAGATTATAAAGAAATAACTTCATCGACAATGATGATTCACTTCTGTACTATGATCATACACTTAATCTGATACACAGTTTACTCTGTATGACTCAGAGTGTATGGTTTTAGTTTAAAATTTACATTTTATTAATGTACTATTTCATATGTTTGTTTAATTTATTTCTTTATAGTATTACAAAAATAATAATTGTTTTATTATACAGGTGGATTCTTTTTCTCAGGTTTGGGTGATTTGTTTGAAAATTATCATGCTCACGTAAGATTGGAATTTGAGGCTACAAATGAAATAATGTTAATAAGGTAATGGGTCACGAATGTATATTAATATCATTAAAATTTGAATTACTAATACTTATTTAATTAATTTTATCATAATTATACCTATTATTTATAGAATAATTTCCTTATAATTTTTATCAAACACTTAATTTTTTCAAAGATCTTTTTGGAATTCATATTTTACTTCCAAATATCTAAAATAATCTAAAAAACAAAGAGTATTTTCCTTTTTGATGGAGCAGGAAACCACATGGTGACTGAAATGTGAAGTATTTGAGGCATTATGGGGTTTAATCTTCTATCAAAATAGAACATGTTCTTTATTTTCTAGAAATTATTATATAGATGAAAGTAAAACACAAATCACATACTCAATCATCCACACATCAATATGATACACAATGTTCTCTGTATGACTCAGAATATATGTTTTTTATTTTATAATTTATATGTTAGTTCAAAATATACATCACATATTTAAAACCAACAAAACATATTAATATTATTTTGATACTTTAGGAACGAAATCCTTAAGTCATCTGTGACATGTAATAATCAACTACACCTCAATTCGATGCATGGTGTGGGTGGTATGACTTCAAGTGTGTATTTTTATTTCAAATTGACATTAATTTTAGCAAAAAGGACAAGCAACAGAGTCAAAACTGAGAAAACAAATTTATATTGTTTTGATACTTTATGAAAATAATCTATATGTCATTTTTGACAGGTAGGAATCAAACACACTTCAATATGACACACTGTGAGACCAATATGACTCAAAGTGTGTATTTTTATTTAAAATTGACATTTATTTTAGTAAAAAGAACATGTGACATACTCAAAACCAAGAAAATGAATTCATATTGTTTTTAAAATTTACTAAAATGATCCATATGTTATTTTTTATGTATAGGAATAAATCATACCTCAATCCTATGTATAGTGTGACCAGTATGACTCCAAGTGTGTCTTTTTATTTAGAATTGACATTAATTAAAGTAAAAAAGAACAAGTAACATAATAAAAACCAAGAAAACACATTCAAAATGTTTTTATACTTTAGGAAAATTGTACATAAGTCATTTGTGATGTGTAGGATTTACTTGTATATAAATGAAACACACCGTGTTCCCGGTATGACTCAAAGTGTCTGTTAACAGTTTAAAACCGACAATTTATTTCAAAACATGTGTCACTCCCTGAAAACCAAGAAAATAAAATTTAGTTGTCTTAATAATTTTGGAAAAAAATTTATAAGTCATTTGTTACATTTAATAAGTATCCTCACATCAAACCAACACATAATGTGACTGGTATGACTCAAATCTCTTTCTTCTAGTTTGAAATGACATTTTACTAAAAAACCACAAGTTACATACTCAAAACCGAGATTTTTTGAGTTTATTTTGATAATTTATGAAAATGGTACATATGTCATTTATTTTGTGTAGAATTCAGCTTCACCTTAATAAGATACGTGGTGTGACTGATATGAATCCACATGTTTCTTTTTTATTTAAAATTGACATTAATTTTAGCAAGAAAAAACAAGTGACACATCAAAACTAAGAAAAGAAATTTATATTTATTTTATAATTTATAAAAACAATCCATAAGTAATTTTTTATGTGTAATAATCAACCTCATATCAATTCTACACACAGTGTGACATGTATAATTCTAGGTGTTCCTTTTTATTTAAAATTTACATTAATTTTAGTAAAAAGAAAAATTGACATACTTAAAACCAATAAAATAGATTTGGATTGTTTTTATACTTTAGGAAAATTATCTATAAGCCATTTTTTATGTGTATTAATCAACTTCACCTCAATATAATGTATGGTGTGATCTATATGACTCAAAGTGTGTCTTTTTATTTAAAATTGGCATTAATTTAAGTAAAAAGAACAAGTGACATATTGAAAACTGAGAAAAAGAATTCATATTGTTTTTATTGTTTAGTAAAAATATCCATAAGTAATTTTTGAAATGTAATAATAAACCACATATCAATCTGACAAACTGTGTGACCAGAATGACTCCAAGTGCGTCTTTTTATTTATATTTTACAATAATTTTAGTATGAGTGACAAGTAACATACTCAAGACTGAGAAAACACCTTCAGATTGTTTTTATACACTATAAATATTATACATAAGAAATTTTTTATTTTTAGGAATCAGATAAACCTCAATCAAATACAAAATGTTCTCGGTGTTACTTAAAGTGTCTATTATCAGTTTAAAATTGACATTTTAGTTCAAAAAGTGTGCTGCTCACCGAAATCGAAGAAAATGAACTCCAATTATCTTGATAATTTGAGAAAACTATTCATAAGTCATTTATAATGTGTAGGAAGAACTCTCATATAAAATTGACACACGATGTGACTGTTATAACTCAAAGTGCATGTTTCTAGTTTTAAATGAAATTTTAGTAAAATACACAAGTGATATAATCAAAACTAAGAAAACACATAAATATTATTTTTATACTTTATGAAAATGATCCATATGTCATTTGTGATGTATAGAAACTGGCCTCACCTCAATCTAATTCATGGTGTGATCAATATGATTGTAATAGTGTCTTTTTATTTAAAATTAACATTAATCTTAGTAAAAAATGTGACATACTAAAAAATAATAAAATGCATTCTGATTATTTTGATACATTGGGAAAATGATTCATAATTCATTTTGGACATGTTAGAAACAAGAACACCTCAATCCGACACACAGTGTGACTAGTATGACTCCAAGTGTGAATTTTTATTTAAAATTGACATTAATTTTAGTTAAAAGAACAAGTGTAATACTGAAAACTAATAAAATTCATTCATATTGTTTATATTATTTAGTAAAATTATCCATAAGTCATTTTTGATGTGTAGGAATCAACCGTACCTCAATCCAACCCAAAGTGTGATAGATATGATCCCAACTGTGTATTTTTACTTAAAATTGACATTAATTTTAGTAAAAAGAACTAGTGATATACTGAAAATTGATAAAACATACTAAAATTATTTTGAAACTTTAGGAGAATGAACCATAAGTCATTTTTTGACATTCAATAATCAACCACACCTCAATCAAATGCACAATGTGATCGATATGACATAAAGTTTCTGTTATAATTTTAACATTGACATTTTAGTTTCAAAAGTGTGTCACTCATTGAAAAACAATAAAACACACTCATATTAGCTTGATAATTTTTAAAAATAATTCATGAGTCATATTTTATGTGTATGAATCAATATCACATCAAACTAACACATGATGTGACTGATACGACCCAAAGTGTGTTTTCTCAGTTTATAATGACATTTTAGTGAAAAGAATAAGAAACATACTCAAAACCAAGAAAAAAATTTTGTATTATATGAATACATTAAGATAATGATCGATAATTCATTTTTGATAAGTATGAATCACTTTCACCTTAGTCCAATGCACAATGTGACCAATATGATTTCAAGTGTGTCTTTTTAATTAAAATTTTCCTTTTCATAAAAAAAACAAGTGACATACTCAAAACCAAGAAAATGATTTCTGATTATTCTGATTCTTTAATTCAAATATCCATATTTCATTTTTGATGAGTACGAATTTTTCATGCCTTAATCTGATACACGGTGTGCCCAATATGAATCAAATTTTCGGTTATCGGTCTAAAATTGATTTTTTAGTTCAAAACACGTGTCACTAAATTAAAATTAAAAATGATATTAGACTGTATTAATAATTTATGAAAATTATTCATTAGTCATTTGTGATGGTTAAAAATTAGTCTCAAGTCAAACAGACACATTTTGTGACCGATATGACTCCAAGTGCATGTTTTCAGTTTAAAATGACATTTTATAAAAATAAAAAAGTGAGATACTAAAAATAGAGAAAATATATTATGATTGTTTTGATACTTTAGTATAACAATCCATATGTCATTTGTGATATATAAGAATCAACCCCACCTCAATATGACACACAATGTGACCGTTATGATTCTAAGTGTGTCTTTTTATTTAAAATTGAAATTTTATTAATGTATTCATTCAAATTTAAGCTTGATTTATTTCGTTATAGTATTAATAACATATTTTTTGTTTTCTTATATAGGTGGATTCATTTTCTCGGGTTTGGATGGTTTGTTCGGCTACTAATACCATGGATTGGATTTTTTGGGAGGGGGAATGGGTGCCAAAGATGATGAAAAATTAATGTTTTTAAATGTTTGTGGATAATTATTGTAAATTTAATTATAAAAAACATTGTTTGAAAAGTATAGAGTAGTGTTTTTTATATTTTTAAAGTTAAATTTATTTCAATTAAATTATGTATTTTCATATAGGTACCAGTGTATTTACTACAACATGCTGTTATTCAAAAAAACACTACATCAGGTGGGCCTTTTTCAGTACTAAACTAGTGTTGATAAAGGGGGGACTTTATGGATGTTTTTTAGCACTGATAAACCCTCCAAATTTAAAAGTTCTTAAGACAAAAATGCTTTTTTTGTGCTATTAAATCCCTTTTTGAGTGATATTAAATTGTCAATTTTTAGTGGTGATGATAAAATTTTAACATCATAATATCCATATTTGTGTTAGTGATGAGAATATATTGAGTCCCCAATAAAAAATGATAAGATGACTTCCTTAAACAAGGATGAAATTCCATCAAATTCTCAGTTTTGGAGATCTTCTGGGCCTTTTTAACCCAAAAAAATGATGACTAGGTTTCCATAGTCACTATTGTGTAGATATTTTCACAAGCTTCAATATTATATGTGGTAGAGATCAAATGGGAACCTGGATCAAAAGTTATGGCTGATTGATATTCAAGTATATTTTAAACTTATTTTAGACCATTTATTAATTTATTAAATTTTTATAGATTCATATTTTAATTAAATGACTATTACTCAATAATTACCACATTTTTAATTAATATTATTTTTTAATTATTTTATAAACCAGTTCATAAAAAATATATTATATATTAAGTGTGATTACACATTTCGTGTTATAAAAATCATATTCTAAAAATTATATTATATTTCTATCAGTATAAATATGTTTATATATTAATATATTATTATTAATGATATATAACTTTTTTATGAAATATACATTTTATCAGCGCTAAAATCCATTTTTTAGCACTGAAAAAATACATAATTTTATCAGTACTAATAAACCCACTAATCAATGTACCCATTATTAGAACTAAAAAATCATCTAAAGAGGGGGAACCATTATTAGTGATAAAAAACACTAATAAAGGGTTATTTTTATCAATAATTTTTTTAGTGATGATAAATGGTAGCACTAGGTAAATCCAATTCTATGGTAGTATGAATATAATTTGTGTATTAAATTAACTATAAGGTACACATGAAAAGATCCTCTATATAAATAATATGGGTTTGTTTGTTCAATTCCAAGGATTTATCTAAAAAACTGATGAAAAACATTATTGGGCATGGGTCCGACCACTTTTTTTGGTCCCATGGTTCTAGGGTTGATTCTGATTCAGGTATGTGTGCCAGAAAAGTTATTATAGTGACATAAGATAAGGTTGTAGTCTACGACTATGGAGGGGTGAAAGAGGTGACACTAGGGTGGTGGTGGGGGAGGAGTGGTCAATTTTAAAGGATGATTTTATGAACGGAGACAGTTGTTTGGTTCTACCAGCATGCGACCATGGATTCCATTCAAATAAGATTTTCCCCATATAGAGGGCTCTAATTTCATCGTCTCATTAGGAGATATGATTAATTATACAGATTATTTTACCCTAGAAACCATTGGTCACACTTTATAGGGGTATCACCTTATGTACACTACTTCCAATTAATTATGATGGTTATTTATAAAGTAGATTAATTGTTTTTGTTTTTGTTTTATTTTTGCGGGTCCACCAAAGGTTACTTTTTAATTACCGGTAGATTTTTTTTGTAATTTGAAATTCCTCCACCTGATGATTTATATTTTGTTTGAAAATTTTATTATTTATAAATTAATGATGTATAATCTATTTTTTAATATTCAAATGAAATTATTTCTTATTTTAATATTACAATCATATAACCTGTTCTTTATTTTTTGTAAGATTTTGGCTATATTTTGTGACTTATTAAAGAAGAAATTTTGGTTAAAATTACAAGTGTGTTTTAAGTGTGATTCGAGTTATTTTTATTGTTGAAATTATCATGAAAATTTTTATGGTTTAATATGAGTGATTTTTAATGGAAATTGATTTGTAAGACCTAACATCTATTATGTGATTAATTTTTTATTTGAATTTAATAAAATTATGGTTGTGATTAATTTTCATAGACATAACATTGTTTTTTATTTTTTGGTAGAACCTGTATTATTTGTGAGTTTTCCATTTTTTTTAGTGGATGTTGTTTTTTTTATAAAATTTTATTTAATTTTAAATATTTCATTTCTTTTTTTTGTGAGTGTACTATGAATTTTTGTTAATTATAATAAACATATTTAAATAAAATATTATGTTTGTTTTAATTGTTTAATTATTATAATTGACATGTTTTATAAAAATTTATGTTTTAAGGAAGATATGTTTTTGGTAATTAATTTTATGTAATGTGAAATCAGTGTTATGTTCACTTTCATAAGCTATCATAGGTATATAGGTTTGGTAAAATATCTTCCTAATGAAAATTCATGTTTCTGTTATTTAATATTTTGGTCCCTAATCAAGGAATATACTTGGGGGGCTGAATCAGACTATTAAAGTTTCAAACTTTATCCTTAATCATTATATTGTTCTATTTTAAAGGAACACTCCTCTCTCCCTCCACCATCAAATATGTTTTTTATTTTTTTGGTTTTCCAATAATATATTTTTTGGGTTAAATGGGGAAACTTATATGCATCCTGCATCCTATCACCTTAACATTATCCTCGTGTCATTATTTCCTTGAAAAAACCCCATTGGAAAGTATCCTATCAAATAGAGCTGGAAACACCACATAGACTTATACTGAAACATACACATCACTAATATTAAAGAAAAACAAAAATCAAAAACACCAAAGAATTATCTGTTTCCTAAAAATAATACAGATTCAACCACAACCCACACAAACACATCTTCACCACTTGAGAAACTAGAAACCATCGAAAAAAACCACCATCTTTTCTAATGAAAGTACTACATAAGATCAATCAACCAAAATGAACCATAAAATAAAAATAGAATAGGGGAAAATGCATCCATAAATTCCTATAAAACAACTTGAGATACACCATAGATGCCAAACTCAACCACAAAAAAAGTCAAAGAACCATAGTAATTAGTATTGTACCAGACTAATAATGGGATCCTATGAAAAGGGGACGGAAGTAACAATAGAGGTAGAATGAAAAATCCATGACTAAGAGTGTATAAGAGGACCAAAAAAAATTTAATGAAGTTATAATGTCTTCCTGTGAGAAAGGTTCCAATATATATATATATTTATTCTCCTTTCCAATAAGTATTTTGGAATCCTCCTATTGGTTTTATCTAACCTCATGTTTTCTTATATGTAATAATATGTTCTCCTATATAAGGGATTAAATACTTCTCAAACATGTATAGTTTTTAATTTTTAATTTTTTAGCACTAAATTATTCTTCAAACCTCTTATAAATCATATATAAATCAATGGTTTACTCCTCTATTAGTGTACCCAAAAATCAAGGCAGGATTCCCTATTTCCTTAAAATCTATAACCATGGCTTGTAGGCAGAGTCACTATGTCACAATGTTCAACCAGGAAAAACACCTTGTGATGAACCTATCATTACAATTTCCCATTTTTATTTCATCTCTAAATTTCCAACATCCAACACACCTAAACATATAGTGCATAGGATTCTACACTTTCCTGATTAACTTCATCTTTACACATGTCCACTACAACACTCGTAGTGGCATTCCTTTTAACTCATAGAAATCTAGAAAAACGCCAAATCTTCCACTATGATGTATACTTAGTTGGTTTTCCATTTTTATTGGCTTCCCATATTTTTAGCCACTATACTTCTTCAACCTCACCCATATTCATAGAAATTTTCGTGTTATGATTATATATTTTCCATAGGTAAACTTCTAGAAAAAAACATCTATCTCCATGATGTGGTGTTACACCTATGAACATTTTCCAACATCTATGATGTGGTACTACAGAAGGAAAAGGTGGTATATCTTTGTACATGAGAATACAACTTTCCATCATTTACGATAAACAATGTTTGTCTCAAGATCTCCAACATTAAAGGATTACTTAATGGAGTGATTAAATATATATGTGGATTCTTTATCAGTGTTGCGTAAAAATAATTTATGAACCAACCAATTCTGGAGGGTCACTGTGATGCCCGATGTCATAAAATATCATATAGGAAATAAAATAATTTCATTAGTGATTATTCCGACCAGGGTCGAGATGGTCCACGCCACCCGCGCCAAGAGAGGCCTGTTGGAGAATGGATTGATGGTGGTATGAAAATCTGTGAAGTTTCCTATGGTACAATGAGTGAAGACGGTAGTCTATGACTGTGGAGGGGATACATAGGTGAATCCAGTGGAAATAGTAAGGTAGAAGGAGTGTGTGATCCATCTAGATGCATTTCTAAAAGGGGAGGGGTGTTTGGTTTTACCAATGTGTGACCATGGATTCCACTCAGGCTGTGCTGGTCGGTGGCTTCCGGATAATCTAATCTACCCCTTTGAATTATGGTATTCATTTATTTGTTTTCATATTGACATTAAATGTTTTTTATTTTTTCTTTCGCACTATTTAAAATAATTCATGTAGAATTATATTTTTATTTTATTTTCTCTATTTTAATATGTAGGGTTTGTTTATTTCTTGGGCCATTTCCTTCCCATGTGGGCCTGTTATGATAGTTTTTTCATTAATCCTTCTTATATTCTTTCTAATCTTATCATCTATTTCCACTATGGTGATCCATGTGATGTTTATCCCTGAATATTGATCCTCTTTTACACCCCTTTACTCAATTCCATCCATTTGTCCTGATTATTTAATTATGCCATTTGGAATTATATTTGGTGTGGCTATGTGGGTCACTCTAATTGGATGTGCTGCTATCGACTAAAGATGGCGTTAGGAGGAATTTATCATGTAAGATCTAAGATCTCATTGAGGTGTAAAAAAATTAAATTTTTTGTTTTAATCTCTTGTTTTTGTCTAATGCAATGTTTTCTGAGAATACTAGGGGCCTCATGGGTGTTCTGAGGGTCTAGGGAATAAATGTAAAGAAATTCGAGCCAACCTATGTAAGATGCATGGTTGGTGCACAATTAAGCAAACCGTGCGGCTTCCCCAGTAAAAAAATGCAACCTTGGATAGAGGAGTTGTACATGGTTGGACCATAATTTGTTAAACTATGGGGAATCCCCAGGTAACCTTGTGATTTAGACTCACCTTGGGTAGAGGAAGGTGCACGGTTGGTGGACAATTTGACAAACCGTGCAACCAAATCATAGTGTGATTTCATTGTTTCCCCCTTGGTATTTTAATTATGCCACCCAAATTTATTCCCTCATCCTCCTCCAATAACCATAGTGATAACCCCAAGACACCCAATCTTTCCATGTGTGTTTCTCCTTAGATTCTAGGTCATTTGGATTGTCATTGGTTGTGGATAGAAGCTACAGGTAAGTCTAATCCTCATCTTGATTATCTTTTATAGATTAGGGATTATAGCTTCGTCCATATTCATATGAATCCCTAAAACCCCTTTTTTCTAGTTTAGTCGAGGTTGTGAGTTCAAATGGTTTTTGGATCCAGATCTAAGTCTATGACTAAGTGTGTGTTCCTCATCAGATTTGAGGTAGGCGATATAGAGGTTATATCCCACTGTATCATTATCTATTTTTTCATGTGTGTTTTTACTATTTATTCCCGTTTATTGTTCTTTTTACTCCATTAGTGATATTTGGTATGTTGGTTGGCTAAACGATGAATTTAACCCATCATGATCCTCATAGAAAATGTTGAGGTTGACTTAACCAGATTAGGGTCACCCATGGGGTGCACCGACATTACCAAACATAAAAAATGGTAAGGTTAATAATAGAGTAGATTTTTGTTGAATTAGATCCATAGTAAATATGTTGACATGTTAGTTGAATGACTAAGAGGCCCAAAATATCATTCTTTCTAGTTGTTAGCATGAAATAAGGGGTTGGTTGGATTATGGTTAATGAGTTAGTTACATTATGAATTATAAAGGGTGTTTTGGTTGATAGTCTAAGGAATGTTAATGATCAATGGGATAATTAGGTTAAGGAACATGAAATGGTGAACATGTTAAATTGGTAAATTCTTGTGAATTGGTAAATGATTTAAGTGGGTTACCATATAATTTTTTTTATAAATTATATATTAAATTAATAGGAGAGTTAATGCATGTGAAATTATGAAGAGGATAAATAGTTTAACATATAATAATAGAGGAATATGTTAATGGGAAAAAATATGAGAATTTTGTATTATGCAAATGGGATAAGCATGTGAATTGAGGAATATGTTAAATGGGTGTAATGTAAGGGAATGATTTAATATGCTTAGTGAGTTGGGCATTATAAAGGCAAATGGGTTAAATGGTATATGTAATGAAAATAGTGAATGTGTTAATGGGGTATAATGCAATATTAATTCCCATTCTTTTTGTTTTGAATTTTGACTATTATGTGTTTTTTAGTATGGCTTGAGATATGGTATGTGTGTTGTGAATGGAAAAATAAGCATGTGAACATGGATCAGTAGTGTAGGATATTGAATTGAGGTTCTATACCCATGACTCGATTTAGACCGAGGCTCTAAGCTCTAATAAAAAATGCACGGGTTAGGGAAGGGGATGGAGGATCTATTCCCCTAATGGTTGAATTTGATGAGACCACCTAGATTGAGGCTTTTAGGTGAGTGTAATGTATTTTTTGTGATATGTTTATCCCTAATGAGATAGGGAGTTGGATTATTCTCTAATGTATATTAGTTGACTTCCTTAGAACCTTGTGCAAATGATATAACAACCTAACCCATGGAACATGTGATGAATATGTATTAAGTAATGAAAAATTTTATAAATGACAAAAATTGTAATAATGATAGAAATGGTTTAAGTAAACATTATTATCTAATGGAACCCAAGTTGCCTCTTATTTTATTGTATTTTACCATGTAGTTGCGTGAAATATTTGTTTATATTGGATATTTTATAGACACCATTGGTCGTGACCTACTGAGTTATTCTCACACCCCTCTTAGGCCACTGTTGGGTACTCGAGCAGATTTTATACTTGTAGGCCAGGATAAGGGAAAAGTATTATTCTTGGGAGTCAAGTTAGGCATGGGATGTGCACATATGAGGTTCCATAATTGAAGTCAAAACCATTTGGGGATTTTTTTTCTCAATTTTCCTCCACTTTTGACACTATAAGCACAACATGGAATAGTTATTGTTGGTTTGTAATTTGTACCTAGTTTGGAGAGATTTTTGTTTATGAATGTTCATTAGGTAATACAAATTGTTATCATTTATATATTTTTATCTTCTGTGGATTACTCTAGTAAAGAGCGTATAGTCTCCCCATGTCATTTATATGATCCTCGCTACTTGTCGGAAGCCTCTAGCATATGGGGAGGCATGCTTTAGGTCATGTGGTGACTCAGCTTGGGGACCTGGTTTAGTATCCCCTGGGTCGAGGATGTTACAAAGTGGTATTAGAGGTGTTTTTTCTATGGTATTATTATTTGAGATATTATATAATTAATTAGAATATGTTGGGACATAGAAATGAGATTATTTTTGGGAGTATCTAATCCATGTATGAGGGAAAACTCAAGTCACCTAGGGTGGGATTATCATTTTTTGTGTTTTGTTTTGATTGAACGATATTTCACAATCAGGTGATGCATTTTTTGTGTGATGTGACTATTTTATGATGTTTTTCTCTGGTCAATAGGACATGAGGTTGTGTATCCACACATCATTATAGGCACCTAATGCTATATGTGGCATGCATCATGATATGAAAACACAAGATGGATGTGCGGGACTTGGACGGAATGATGAATTTTACTTTATTGAGAAACATTAAAAAAATATTCCGAATAAAGATGATGAAAATGGGTTAATGGAAAGAATTTAATTGAATGGCTTAAGAATAGTGTGCTTAATGAAATGCTATATATGGGTTAAAATGTTTTTGGTTGTGGTAATTTGTAATGATGGTATGGTGACTAAAAGAGAAATATTTTTGTTGTGATGGTAAAATGGTCAAAGAATTGTGATTAATAAATTATTTTAATGAGTTAAAAAATTGGTTGTAAAAATTTGAAAAATGTAATGTTTTCTAAAATGGGAAATATTTGCATAGTGAAAGTGGAAATAGTTTAAAAAGAGGGTTTCTAATGAATGAATTGTATCCACGTTGGTTGGATTACCCAATGTTGACCATGACCAATAGAAGGAATAGTTGAGGGTAGTATTATAGATGTGAGAATGTACGTTTGGATAGTGTATGTAGAGTAGTTTGATTATGGAAGACAATGTATTTTCTTTTGTGGTCTACAAAGCTTTTAATTTCCTCAAAAATTTTATTGTTGAAAATGTTTTGAAATATGAATCTGAATAAGTAGGGATTTTTTAAATGTTGGGAAAATAGAATGTTCTAAAGCGTGTAACCTTAGGGTTTCAAAATAGTAATGTTACTTATATGAGAATGTTTAATGATGGAACAATTAGTTAAGAATGATATTGAAACTCTTTGTGTTGTTTATCTAGCCCTTTGTATGGGTTGTTTGGCCAGTGAGAGTTCCCTAGGATGAGTACTAGATTATATCAGCAGAATTGGATGAGTATCGATGTGTGGACAAGGGGGTGTTCCTTTTTATGATTTTATTATGGTTGTGACCTCAAGGTTTTGAGATTTTTTTTGAATATGAGAAAGTTATGAACCTTTTGAGTTATAATTTTGTGAGTTGTACTTTGGATAATAAAAATGAATGTATTGGTTGTGGAATCATTAGTGATTGGTGTTTTGTTGTGGGTGTAGTGAACCTTGTGGATTCAGACATTACGGGTTTTATTTTGGACTCTAGAGTGGGGGTTTTGGTTTTTAGTGTTGAATTATGTGTGTGATTTTTATTGGTGAGAAACCTAGAGTAAATGGTCACTTGGTTCTCTAGATGCAATGTGTATCAGATCATTAGTAAGAGTGCCACCCATGAGTTACAGTTTGTTTATGGCTTGATGTGTATGGATTAGAGATAGGGCTAGTGTATTTTGATTTTTGTGACTCTAGTTTAGGGATTTGGTATCATTCGGACTTTTAGGTGACCTATAAGAGAAGCCAGACAAGGTTTATAGTGATTTTGGGGGTGTACCATGGAGGTGGATGCTTTAGACATTGGAAGTGGAACATAGATAGTGTTTCCTAGTGAGGTTTTGGACAATTAGGATAAGTCATAAGGTTGATGGTTTTGGTGATGCATCTCGATCTATGGTTATGCATTGAATGTTTGGTGAAATTGAGTTTAACCTCAAGGGAGGTTGGCCAAGTGTTTAAGGTTTCTTCATATGTGAATCAAAATTTTTCGCTTTAGAGATGGTATCGAAGCACGATGGGTGTCACTATGTTTTTGTAAGAATGTATGGTTATTCCATGGTTTCTCTCTTAGGGAAGCACCTAAGTGTTGGTTAGGGTTTTATGGTTGATTTCAAAGGAATAGATCATTTGGGTTTTTGATCCATCTGCTTGGATGATAATTAATAGATACCATGATATTGATTTCAGGTGGAAGGTATAAGGGTGACTGAAGCTTGTTAGATGTTTTCATCATGAATATGACACTTGAGGTGAGGGTGGTCACATGGTTGAGCATGTTTGTATGAATGGTTTTATTATTGGGTGATATGTTTAGAATGAACTGAGGATGATATGGATGATGGACCAAGTGACATGATAAAGTGAGTAAACGGGCACTGAAATTGGATCTGGTGATGGTTGGATTATGAAAACTAAAGTCGGTTTAAGTGTGTGGTCACAGAAAATTTTGAGACCATGAGGACTCTAAGGAGGTCCAGATGTGGGAAGACACTGGTAAGGCATGATTTCGATCAGAATGGGTGAACAAGTGACTCAGGACTAGTACTTTTCAATCTTTATGAAACTGAATTAGGAAGCATGGATATGTGAGATACCATTTGTTTTGATTGGTGTGGTGGACTACTGTGTCTCCATTTTCACCTACCAGAGTCTTTTCAGAAGTACCCAAGTGGTGTGGTGGAAGTAGTTCCAAAGGAATCCTTGGTTCACTACTTCTTGGAAGATGATAATGGAGTGGTGGTGAGTAATGGTTAGCATTTGTTTCTAAGAGGTGGTGGTTAAGTGCTTATGAGATGTGTACGGGTAGGTAAGACAAAAATTCTAGGAAAGTCATTGTGTTATTTAGTGGGAGGTGTCATTAGTGAAGGATATGTTGTGGTGGTGTTCTTTGTTAACTTCTTATCATAATTTTAGCTAGTTATTATTATTCCCAACATCTTGACATCATCCCAATTATTCCTAGATAGCTCTATCTTTACATCAAGTGACTTGAATGTGTTTAGGTTGTATGTGGGACATCATGAAATTTATAGTCATGGAGTGGTATATGTGGACATGGATGGTTTAATTTTCACCTTTGATCATTTAGGAGTGGGGTTCTTGAAATGGACTAGGTGTCATTGAATACTATAAGTTCCATTCACAGAAGTTGGAGACAGGTATCTGGGGGTTCATGTATTCTTAATCTATAAAAATCTAGAAGGATGTGTCAAATATTTGGGTTTTGATCATGATCTAGGAATAAACCATGGTAGTTGGAATTCCATGGGTAAAGTGATGGTAACAACACTTCTAATGTGGGGAGTGATATGTTAGTCTTGGATGTGTGGTGTTGAGCGTGGAGTTGATGTATTGGTTATTGATTAAGACAAGCATTATCATTTGGCTCAGGGTGGTTCCAAATGAACTTCAAGATTCCTGTATAAAATTTATCAATGGAATGGTGAGACTTAAAAATGATTTGGGTCAAGAGAGGTTGGGTTCTATAAATCTATCATAAATTAGGCATAGACTTGGGTAGGTGTCTTTGGGTGATGTTGGAATGACTTGATGTGTACAGGAACCTTCACAATGTGATGTAGTATCATACCAATAGTGATGGTAAGAATTTCCAAGACGAGTCAACTGGGGAAAACTCAATTCAGTTAGGATAAAGGGATGAATGTTGCGATTTTTAAACCACTGTTGGTGGATGTTTTGGAGAGGAGATTATGTTTAAAATTTTGGAATGGTTGTGTGTAAGAACTTAACCATATTTATTCAATGTTTGGATGGTGGAAATGTTTGTGTTGGGAATGTTTATGGGTACGGCAGACCACAATGATGGTTTGGAGGGAAGTGGATGCTGTGGTGGTGGGGTTCTATCAAAATTTAGAGAACGGCCCCAGCAGGTGCATTGAACAATATTGATAGGTCTCAAGTTAGTAAGTGACTTAGAGAGGTAAAACCGTGTAGAGTTCCATTAGTGGAAAATGTATTTCTAGGAAAAGACAATTGGGGATGGTCTGACATGATATAGAAAGATGAATGGTTGTTTTAAGCTTTAAACCACCTTTGGTTTGATATTTTTAGTGGAAAGTGCTTTTCAAAAATGAAGGCAAACAAGAGGTAGTTAAAGTTGTTCTAGGTCTGTGAAAGGATGGTGTAGCGATGTCCTTTAGGGTGGTTTCCATGGAAAATATGAATGAAAATAAAGGGTGAATTCTTTCAAAATGATCATTCACGGTGAGTTGTGAACACATTAGGTCTGTTATGAAGTTTAATTGTGGTGATGGTGGTTCTTTTAGATAGCGGGGTTCCAATACCGGAATATGTTAGGGGTGAGATAATGTGTATGGTGGACTAAAAAAAATGGGAAAGTACCATTTTGGTTAGTTGATGGCCTGAATAGAGTTTTCGGTTGAAGGGAATCAAGTAAGCACCATTTTTGTAGTTTTTCCTTGATAATGAGCATTGATTGAGGTTTTACTGATTGAGTGCCTTGATTTTTTTTCGTTATGTTTGGATTATTGAGTATGTAATGGGATTTTTGGGGATGGAGTTGTGGGTTGATGTAGGTTAAAAAATTTGGTTGATAAAGATTGTGTGTTTCTTTGGGTGGTGTCAAGTTTGGTTCAATTTTAGAGTTTTGAAAAATGGGTATAATGGCGCCAAGTGATTTAGGCCATGAGCTGCGAAGAGGATCAGGCTGATAGGGTACCAATTGAATCATCCATGATGGTAGGAATATGAGTGTCTCTTTTCCTTGTCCGTGATTTAGGTAGTGTTTCCTAGGCCTCCCTATGAAGTTCTGGTGGTTGATATATGGTTTGAGGTTGACGCATCTTCTGAGGAGCTTCTAGTTCATTTTTTGGATCGTAGTAAAAAGTATTGTGAGGAAGGACCATGTCCTAGGTTCTGTTTTTCATAAGAATAGAAATTTTTAGTTGGAGACATAGGAAAGGTAGATTTATACGTGAGCTTAGTGTCAGGATCTCTTTACCTTGGATGTCTAGTGATGCTTGGGTGTATGAATTGAGGATGATCCTTTATAAGGTAGGGAGGTTGTAAGATCTCAAATCTCAAAGAGGCATTCCCCTATAATTTTGTTTTGTTTTAATCTATTTTTTTTGTATAATGGAAAGTGTTTCGGAAGTACGAGGGACCATGGGGGTGTTTCGAGGGTTTAGTTCATGAAAGGATGTAAAACTGGGCGAACCTGTGCAAGGTGAACAATTGACGCATTGTTAAGAAAACCATACAACCTCCCTAGGAAAACAATGGAAACTTGGATAGAGGCAATACACACTATTGGTGCACAGTTTGTTAGACTATACCGAATACATAGGTAACTATGTGACTTAGAATCACCTTGGGTAGAGGTAGGCACATATTTGTCACATGGTCTAGAAAACCATATGACCGAACCATGCAGCTCATTAAAAATGTGATTTTCCAGTTTTCCTCAGTATTTTAAGTATCCCACCAAAATATTTTCCTTTATCCTACTACATCAATCCTAGTGAAGAACCAAATTGACCCAATCTTCCCAAGGTTTTTGATACTTTGATTCTAGGCCGTTCAGAGTGCCATTGATTAAAAATCGATGCTCTGGGTAAGTCTAATCCTCCTCTTGATTTTATATTATAGATTATGGTTTGTAGCTTCATTTATCTTCTTCCAAAGCACTAGAAACCTATTTTTGAATGGAATATAGGTTGGGTATTCAAAGGTTGTTTGGATCTGTATCTAAGGCTATGATTAAGAGTGTGTTCATTATCTAACTCAAGTTAGGTTGTCTAAGAGTTATATACCATAGTCACATCGTCGATTTGTGCATGTGTGTTTGTGTTATTGATTCCCTCTTATTGTGATTTGGATTCCATTAGTGTTATTTGGCATATTGGTTGGATACACAATATATTGTACCCCTCATGATCCCCATGGGATGAATTTAGTTTTACTTAACTGACTTAGGGCCACCAATGGGGTGCACTGACATTCCTAAACATTGAAAATGGTAAGGTTTAGAATAGATTTTATTTGTGTTGAATTAGTGCCATGATAAATATGATGACATGTTGGTTTAATGACTAATAATCCCAAAATATCATTGTGTCTAGTTTTTTACAGGGTATAAGGAGTTTTCAAGATTAAAGTTAATGAGTTAATTGAGTTATGAATTGTAAATGGTTTTTGGTTGATTTTATAAGGAATGTTAATGATGAATAGGCTAATTGGGTTAAGGTAAATGAAATGTTCAACATGTTAAATTAGTAAATTCCTATGAATTGATAAATTAGATAATTGGGTTATCTTATCAAATAGTCTATAAATTGTATATGAAATGCATAGGAGGGTTAATACACGTGAAATGATAAAGGGGATAAATGGGTTAACATTTGGGAATGGAGGAAAATGTTAATGGGATAATGTATTAGAATTATGGATTATTATAATGGTATTAATCATGTGAATTGATGAATGTGTTAAATGGGGTAATGTATTGGAATTATTGAATATGTTTAGAGATTTAGGAATGAGAAAGAGAAATGGGTTAAATGGGATATGTAATTAAAATGGTAAATGTATTAATGGGTTACATCATACTGTTAATTACCATGTTTTTTTGTGGATTGTGATTGTTATGTGTTTCATTTTGGATATGGATTGAGATATGGTATGTGTGTGGTGAATGGATAAATATGAAAGTTCACATGGCTTGGTAGTTTGGTGTATTGACTAGAGATTTTATACCCATGGGTTGAGTTAGACCGAGGTTCTAAACTCCACCCTAAAATTCATGGGTTCTAGAAGAAGATGGAGGATCTATTCCCCTAATGGTTGCATTCGATGAGACCACCTGGATTGAAGATTGGACATGAGTGTAATGTATTTATTGTGATATGTAAATCCCTAGTGAGATATGTATTTGGATTATTCCCTTATGCATATTAGTTGACAGCCTTAGACCCTTATGTAAATGATCTAAATGCCTAACCTATGGAACACGTGAAGAAAATGGATTAAGTAATGAAGAATGGTATAAATGATGAAAATGGTAATAAAGACAGATTTTTTAATGGAAATATTGTTAAATAAAGGATCATGAGTTTCCTTTTGTATGATTTTATTTTACCTTGTACATTCATGCACTATATATTTAGATATGACATTTTGTAGACACCATTGGTGTTGGACTACTGAGTTATTATCACACCCCTATCAGGCTGCCATTGGGTGCCTGAGGAGATTTCATACTTGCAGGTTAGGATAAGGAAAAAGGAATGTGCTTGGGAGTTGAGTTAGGCTTGAGATGTTAATGTATGAGGTTATGAACTTGGAGTTAAGAACATTTGGGGATTTTGTTACTGTTTTTTTTATGGGATTTTCCTACACTTTTGGAACTATTAGCTTGAGATGAAATAGTTATTATCGGTTTGTGGTTTGTACCTAGTTTTGGAGATGTTTGTTTATTCATGTTCATTAGTTATTACAAATTGTTCTTCTATTTATATTGTTATATACTATGGATTACTTTGGTAAAGAGGGTATAGTATCCCCATGCGACTTAATAGACCCCTGCCTCTAGTCTACAAATTATGTGTTATGGGGAGATGTGCTTGAGGTATTGTGGTGACTTGAATTGGGGCCCCTGTTTAGTTGATATCGGGTTGGGGATGTTACAGATCACCCCTATCTCCCTCACCGCTTTGACATTTGATCACATTTTCATTTACCACATCTTGTTTTTGGATCATAGTATTCACTACTGAAACTCCAACTCACCCTGACCAAATTGCTTCATTGGATTTTTAGTTTTTTCTTATCGCCCTCATGGAAAGAATATCACGGTCAGTTTATGGTGGAGTTGATGTCCCTTCCATAGAGGAATATGTGTGGCCATCCCAACGACTGAACCAAAATCTTGGAATAAGGAGTCCTTAGTTCAATGTGTCCCTTTAATATTGAATCCAACACTAATTCTAATGACCGAAGCTTTAAGTACATGAACATTAGATTACTTTTTTGGAATACTTAATACATTACATAAACAAATTCCCAAAGACTATATTAGTTTAGTGCCTTTGGAATCATAGAACACCTTATTATAATTTGGTGAAAGATCTTAAACATATACCATTAAGATCTTCCCCTTTATTTTTTCTACCTAACACCTTTCTTTATATCTTTTGGAAAAGAAAACATGTGAAAAGGGTGAACTTAGATGCTCAGTAAGGGTAAACAAGGAAAGTATCAAATAGAACATGAACATAAGAATGTAAAAAAAGGAACATAACATTTGAAAATAATACCATGTATAACATATATCTTGATATTGAGTCCTGAAATAAATCTTGTTAGTTCACGAGGCATAAATTATAAAGGAACACAGGAAAAGAGAAAATATAATTGGTATAAAACATGGAATTGTGGAAACACATAAGCATATAATTTTTTTTCATATTATCCAAGGATCATTTACAAGATGATCATAGTGGAAAAATTATTTACTAAACTGAGTTCACTCCTTTTCCCAACCCTTTATTACTGAATTAGTTTTACTTTCCATTACATGCCTATATTATTGAACCAAAAATATTTCCCGTTCCATCCCAGTATTATAAAACCGGGATCATTTCCCACTCCAACATTATATTATTGAATTGATATCATTTCACATTCTAGTATTATCTATCTCCTAACATATAAATATTTACCTAATAAATTGGAGGAAGATATAGGTCCCTCCCATCTCATAATTAAATCATTCTTATGTGTTCTATAAAAACATAAATCATTCTTTATAGCATAATCGATAGAATAAAATGGGTTTCTTAAAAAACATTCCATCATAACATAATCCATGAAAAAATGGACTTCCTAAATATCATTCCATAATAAACACAATCAAAACATAGGAATAATTGGGATAGTATATGTGAAACATAAACCTATTAAATAATGTCATCTTACATGGGTAATTTTTTGAGAGAACACTTGAAATTAATTCTCAAAGAAAATCTCCTTTCTTGTTTGAAAACATTTTCTTTTCATTAAATTCCATTAAATTTTAAAATAAAAGAATTTATTTTAAAATAATATTTAAATATTGAAAGGGAAGCATCTATGAAATAAAACGTTATGAAATTGTAAAAATCTATTCATGCCAAATAAGTTAATAAATATTCATCTCATACTTTTTCCAAAAAATTGAAAAAGTACCCCATTGGGAAAATAAAAGAAAGATTCCTTTCAAAATATGTAGAAAAAAAAGTAAAAAATGGGTAAAACTGACTATAAAAATCTATAGTATAATAGTCAACATTTTATGAAAACATTTTTAGAAAACATCGATATATATGATAAATAAACACCTATAAATACTTACGTATAAACAGTCTTGGATAATAATGAGATTGTGTGATTATTCCTTACATTAGGTTTGGGATCCTTAATATGTATAAAAATTCCTATATAATATACTAAAGAGTGTTATAAAATTCATTCAGAACCATATTTATATTTATGATATCAGATGTGATCATATTATCACCCGTTTAATAATATTTCATTATTACTCTTCTTTCGGGCGCTAATTGCTGCTTGTTTTGTCATATAAATACAATTTATTCTTTATGGGTTTCATTTATTTAATTTATATAATGATAATAATGTTATATATATATCATATTTATTCATTCAATATTTTTATATAATCAGGATATAAATTAGATCATAGAGAATGAATTTCATCACTTCATGGAGACGGGAGGTCGTATGTACGCAAGAGCGATAATATCATTACCTTAATTGTGAAACAGTATTGAAGTAGATGGTGAATATTTTGTTACAGAATTAATATCATGTTATAATAATCTCATATAGTTTTTATTTAATTCATTATACCTATACAAGTAAAGTGGTGGTAAAAAATTGATTACTCTATGGGGTGAAGACAATAGGTCGTACGTATGCACCCGTGGTGATTTCATTTTTCGTAAAATGGATAAAATGTGGAATATGGTTGTTCCATAATCCTAATAAAATATAATAATATATGTTATAATGTATTTATTAAATTATAATTCAAACAAATAATTAATAGAAGGTATAATAATAAATAAGTTTGAAAGAATCGGTAGAGGAGATTACCTCTTCGTGGACAATCTCCCTCAAAATACCTTATTAGAGGCACTAGAGTTGTTATTTTGAGAATAGAAAAACCTATATAATTTAACTAGGGGAAATTAAAATGGAGATTATTAGGTTATTGATGAGATCTAAGGCTTGATGTGAATTGAATAATTAAGGGAGGTGGTGCCCTTTTATAATTGACGTGATGGGCACTTTTAGAATCTCAAAAAATATTAATTTATAATAAAATAAAACCCCATAAAAAAACTCAAAAAATTAATATTTTAAAATGTGAGATTATATTTTGTTGTAATATCATCAACTAATAAAGTTTAGACAAGTTTCTATGTCAATTTATACCTTATCATTTAAATTAAACCTTAGTTATTATATTTTAATTTTTACTTAGGTAACAAATTATTCAATATTAAAATAGTGTATTTGGTTACTTATATACACCATAAATGAAAAATTTAGAACATTTCATACCATACCATAATTATTTTACATTAAAAGAAATTATTATGATCTTCAAATAATTTAATGAAACCTTATTTTGACAAAGTATCAAGTGTCAATTTGGGCACAATTCATTTCATGGTTTTTAAAAATACCAAGATAAGATTTTATCCTCAAATAAATATTTTATTATATCCCTAAGGAGTGAAGTTTTTATAATAAATTATTTTTATATATTAACTATCATAAATTATAATTATTTTATTATTTTTAATAACAATAATTTTATATTTCCATTAATAAAATAGTTACTATATGAGTTGTGTGTAATTATTTAATATAATTATTTATTGGGTAATTTTTTAAAAAAATAATATGATAAAGATAAACAATCTACCTTTAATAAGAATATTTATAGTCAGATACAACTTTTAGAAAATCCTATATTAAAAATTTTATATTTATTAAAACATGAATTTGACAACTTTAACATCATTTTAAATAAAACATTAAAAAGGTCATTATCATTTCCATGTGGCTACAAATGGTTAATAATTATACCCATTTATGATTATGGTCATATATACTCGACCAATAATATTGGGTCAAGTGTTTTGGTCTTTTAATGGTTATAAGTTTTTTAATTAAAATTATTTTATTGTTTTCTCATCAACTAAATAATTTCCGCATCATCAGTGTATAAGACTTTAAAGTAATTATTAATATCCTAAAAATGAAAAATAAATTACCATGATAAAGAAAAAAAATCAGCTTTCAAATTATTATTTATAGTCAAACTTATCTTTTGTATAACCTTATATTAAAAATGATATAGTTATTGATCTTTAAGTGAGAAATATTTAAATTTTTTATAAATAAATTATATTAAATGTCTTAATATCATCCAAGCGGCTTTCAAAGGATAAAATTTAGACCCAAGGATAATTTATCTCAAAACACACTCATAAAATGATAGTAGGACAAGTGTAAGTGTAATTTTATAATATTATTTTTACCCTTTACTACCTAATTTACCTTTTTATTATATTAGTAAAAATTACTGATGTTACTTGTCATAATGCCAAAAAATAAAAAGAACATGTTTACATATTTCATATCCACTTATTCCAATTATGTAATCTATTTTTCAAAATTTAAAACATAGAAGTCTTAGTAACTAATTTAAAATTAATCCTATTGTCGGAATGAGAAAAAAAGTTTTAAAAGTTAAAACATGAAAAAGATTAATTTGTTTTTACATATAAATTCAATGTAAAATTAATTCCAATGACCAAAATTATATTAACTGATAAAAATAAAATCTATTTAAACTTTAAAACCATTCAAATATATAATTTATGTTACATCCAAAAGGGGCCTAGATACCTTGAGGGGGGGGGGGTGAATCAGGGTATGTATATTCTTTTCTAAATTTTTCCTACCCCAATAGATCTTGAACTCACTATTATAAGGGTCACTTTATTTTAAATTAAGTGTTAATTTTGATATTATCCATTCATTATTTATCAGATGATGAAACTTTTATTATAATGTAGGAAACCAAGCATAATGATGCATCAATTTTTACATGGTTAACACTCACTAGGCTACATCTAAGGAGAATAGAACGACGATGTGCCGATTGTACCAAATTCACTAAGGATACCTACCAATAATTATATTTTGGGCTTGATCTCATCTATACCTAGGCTCACTAACTTTACAAGGTTTAGGGTAATCTCACTCATTCCCAAGGGTCTCTCTTTATGTCTCTTTCTCTGGTTCACTGATGGTGGAAAGGATCATCATCTTCCACTTCCTTCACTCACAACTCTTATAAGGGATTCACCCACAGTTTATGGAATTGTAGGTCCATTCATTATCTATAATGAATACATCCTCTATGATAGATAGATTCTCTATTGATTGCCACTTTCATTGACTGATGAATAACACTTTACCCCAGATTTAATGGGAAATGCATTCTGAATAACTTTTGTAATGCTTACTACCTTCATTAAGTGCCTCTTTTGTGAAGATAAAATACCCCTCATGAAGAGCATTCCATTTCTGAATCTCAGTTTTCCTTCAAAAATAATATCTCTTTCATGAAGATCAACTAGCCTTTGTGAAGCTCCTTCCTTTCATGAATCATACACTACCTTCATGAATTTCCTTACTTTCATAATGATCATAAAATTCAGTTAGCTTTAATAACATTTGTGAACTTCCTCACATGAAACTCATTCAAAAAAAACCTTCGAGAACCAACTTCATGATTCTGGATCCTTAATATCATTGTTAAGTCTTGATGATTTTATGATGGGGGTATAGGCCTATTTATAGGTGTTTCCACTGATTCCAGAACCTTCCAGCCACGTTATCCCCATTTCATGATGCTCCCTCTTTTTCACTATGATGATCCATCTTATACAAATCTCCACACAAATTTACGATTATCAATGATTTTCATAACTATGGAGACTTCATTCAAAACCTTCATGCCATCGTGCTGCTCCACTCGCGATGCTCCTCCACTTCGTCATTTGAGATGCTCATTGCTGTCATGTAGATCTCCGTCGTATTTCACTAATCCTTCCCGCAAGACCCTTTATGAAGCCCATTCTTTGTGAAATTTATTCCTTTTACATAGTTTTATAAGGACTTCAAGAAAATACAATTTTTGAGATGATATCCCAAATTCAAATTTTAGACCCCAAAAATTGGGCAAACACTAGGAACAACGTCACCTTTTTTAAGTGATTTTCTATGCCACTTCCAGGGAATCCATTCCTATGTTTGGGTCATTGTCAACATTACTAGTCAATAATATCTCTATATCTCCATAACATACCTTGTAGAACATCTTTTTTAACAAATACAATCATCCAAAAAATACTGCAATGTTACCTTGAGGTATTTTTTCCCAATAATATCTCTCTAGTTTTATTGAAAACTCATCTCACTTTGATACATCATTGAAGATTCTTCCATATTCTATCACCATTATATTCTTGGGATATATATAGTTATCAATGTTTTACTAAAAAAACACTCTAATCCAACATGAGAAATTCTCGGTGTGGGAATCCAGAGTAGCATGAAAATCTAATCAATGAAACACTTCATTTATGAAACCATTAAACTGATTTCATCATAGAATCCATATGTAATTATATATATCATTTTATTTATCACTTATAGAATCATCATATTTAATTCTCCCCCTATCTCACTACTCCACCTATCAGCTTCTCCCTAACTTCGTTAACATTTTCTCCCCTTTGATAGAAATAATTTCTCCAAATTTTCTTATAAACCTAAAGGCCAATCTATTGTGGTCTGCAATAGGGTAAAGGAAACCGATCAATACATTAGGGAAAAACACACCATACCCTAGGGAAAGGGGGTCCCAAATCCACACTTTTTCTAGTGTGGGGAGTCGAATAAACTCCTAGATACAGTCGATGCCTCTCAAATGCTTCTTTGGGTAATACCTTTGTCATAATGTCTATAACCTATAGTTCTATAGACACATACTTCAACTTCACAATCCCTTTCTCTACCTTCTCCTTGATAAAATGATACATGATTTCAATGTGCTTTTTTCCTTGAGTGATGGATTATATTTTCTCTAATATTTATAGCACATTAATTATCGTAATGGATTTTGATTAGAGACTTCACTTCAAATCCCATATCATCAAGCTACTGTTTCATCCACAATTACTTCATGGAAGCTTGAGTATTCATAATATATTAAGATTATACAGTGATCAACAAAATGAAATAATATTTCTTGTGTAGTCAAAAAATATAGAAACCACCATGATATAATGAACCACACAATATTGATTTTCTATAATATGATGAACCGACCCAATCTGCATATGTAAAGACCAATAACTCCTTCTGAGATTTTTCAGTGTACAAAAATATTAAATCCACCATTCACTTGATATACTGAAGTTTTATTTTCACTCTAAGCATGTGGATTTCATTGGGATTGATTTTATACCTCACTCCTAGTCGTGTGAAAAAAAAATGGTTGTGTTGCTATTAAGTACAATATACTTCAAATTATGTGCCTGTATTCTATGACATTAACCACTTTACCTACATCATCTCATGATAGTTTCATCCGGGTAGCCACCAGAGTCGTCATCTACTTGGAATCATCCATTACCAATATTCTCAAAACCACATTATAATATTTACATTGAGAAATAAAAGTTCCATTATTTCCTTATATCACCTATAAACCAGGGAAGACACTAGTTCACCAATCATTGACATTTAGAACTCATTTTTCATGAATTCAGAAGTCTGTTTTCACTATTATTCATATAATCCACCAAAGTCTATGTCATATAGATATACCAACACTATCATTCATTGATTACTTTCACTGTTCACATATAGATTGTAATCAAATAAACCACACTAGAAACTAAGCTTCTTCAAAAAGTGATCTAGTCTTGAATACCATGCTCTTAGTGCCTAGTTAAACCCATATAACACCTTCTTTGGAAATTTTATTTCTCATATTCATGAATGAGAAAACCATTTGGATTCTCAATGTAAACATATTATTCTAGAACCACATGAAAAGATTATGAATTGATATCCATCTGGAAAACATTGAAATTTATTTACACTACAATGGAAAAAAATAATATGATTGTCTCTATCCTTGAAACATGTGAAAATGTGTAATCAACATTGATACCCTCTATCTGGTAGTACCCTTTTCACACTATGTTGTTGAAGATTCTGAAAATTCGCTACTACATTGACATCATTGTTTTCAACTATTTTCATAGCCTCTTGTTGAACCATTCCTAATATTCTCTCCCAGCATGCTGGTATCGTGAAAATATTCAAAAAATACCATATTATTAGAATAAAATATATAATCCTGAAATACATGAGTTTTTATGATTCTCCCCCAATTGGTCTTCTTAATTCCAGACAAGATACACTCTAATTATTTTTATCCAATTGAGATCTGGCATCTGATTTGGAGATAGAATTCCCCCCCATGATAGGAAACTATTACCATTGTTGGGACTACTATTTAGGCCCAAAAACATTTTTATCCCCCTGTTTCATTTATTCTCATGAAACACATTACATTGATCCATCAACAGAACCTCTATGCCTACTGAGTCAAAACTCAGTGTAGTGAAAATGTGATAAAGTTATCAAGATAATCACTATCTATTTCACTCAATTACTTATATATATTTCAAAGATCCATAAACCATTAACTTATGTCAAGGAATTCTTCCAAATTAATTATTCAGATCTTGTGACTGATTTGAATTAGATAAAATTATGGGGAACATCACATCACCATTTTGCATCTTTTAATTCCACTTACCATTGGATTGTATCTCCCTAATATTTAAAACAATTTAATCATTAGTTAATGGTATTTATAAACATAGTAAGAGGGGTTCTACTGGAATCCTCAAGAAGAGGATTTTGGTCCATCCAGATTGATCAACACTTTGATACTTTCTGGAAAATTACCATACTGTTTTTGTGCTAGTTCCAACTACCTAACCAACATTAATTGTTCTGGACATATGAATAAGAATTACTTACCCACATGTTGTGTCTTCTTCTGATATTCTATTTCTTTTGGTTCTCCCTTTTTCAAAATTTTGGGTTAAAGTATAATGGTACCAATTTACTTAGTTTATGCTCTACCTGAATTCCATTTTCGTGACTCTTTCTCAGAGCAAGAATCTCTCCAATTCCCTTTTGCTCATGCTTTTTCTCCAATTGGAGAGCTCTTTATCTTGCGTTAAAAGTTTTCCTTGTATCATGAAATGTGAATTTCTCAATACATTCTTTATTCAGTTTTATTTTGTTAGTTACCCAATTCGAATTAATCAAATGTGATGGGAGTGAGTCCTTTACTGAATGTACATTCTTCTATCTCAAAATTGGAGTAGCTCCTCCCTTTTTCTTTCAGATTTGATCACATTCATTCAAATAAAGATAGTGTGAATACAAAATAGGAGTTTATTAATTCACCTTTTAGGGATTTTATTATGCATCCCCTAAGATTTTAAATCTATTTTTTAACTTATCATTATGGAAACCAATATAGGATTTCTTTTTATACACCACTAAAGTTGGGGGTCTCCTTTTGAGTTTCTTTTTCTCCCCTGCTTTATTCCTGCTGCAATATCTTACTAAATTCCCATGATTATAACATATAAACCATATCTCATTAAAAACATACCATGTTTCATAGTTACTCGTATGAGATGTTGATACAAGTTGAATTTTTCTTCTGAAATTGATCTCTTGGGATTCTTGGCACATACTCATGGTGTGTATCATTATTCCATAATAATATAATTTCACGGATAAATTATTTTGAGAGACTCTTCTTTCAAATTTCTGAAGAAGCTTCTTCTTATTCTCAAATTTAGAAATATTTCTATCTTTACATCATGAAATATAATCCAAATCCTCTAAACAAAAACTTGATGTATGATCCTAAATCCCTTAGAAATAGAACATTCTATCATTAATCCCTATAGAAAACTTTTTAAGTATGTTTCCAGTATCTATATGTTTATTACTATTTTTGGAACTGTTCAAAACTCTCATCTTATCATTCATGGGAGAGCGTTCATCATATCCAATACTGGTTTTTCCCAAACTATATAACCTTTAAGATGAGAATTTTTTTTCTTATTTATCCTCGGAAATCACATATTTTATTTCCATTTCATTATCACCTACTGAAGGATAATCAAATAGAAAATGTAAAGTATCATTAAATTTAGGCACACATTTGGAATTAGATTTCTCCACCTATTTATTTACTAATTCTTGAACTTCTCATAGTTGTTGAATCTTTATATTCCTTGATTAATGGTGATAATTAAGTTATCTATTGAAATTATTCTTACTAATCATCTCATCTTCCAATTATTGGGTGATATTATCCACAATTTCAATTTTCTTCTTTATTTTAAATATTTCTTGAGAAATAGAATCAACACAACATACATTATATTATTGTATCATTTTGTTCTCCTGAAATAGTTTAGATAGCTGTGTAGTAAAATCATCATTCATGGATTTGATATTATGAATTTATTAATAGTTTATATTCTTCCCCTATCATCAGCTTTGAGTTTTTCTATCTTTTTAGAAATATTTTGAATTTCTTTGATATGGAAATTATTATTATCCCTCATATATTTAGCCACTTCTAGGATTATTTTATTTAAACCTATCAACTTTTTGACTTCAATTTTCTACCCTTGGATCTGGATATATTTTGACTTATTTTTTTCATCTAGTTTTTGATTAAATTATTTTTTTAGAAAACTTCAAATTTTTGTCTTCTTTCAATTTCTTCATCTTTTAAAGTACCAAAATTCCTTGTAATATCATGTTCTTCACTCATTACTTAAAAATCATTGATTGAGTGAATAGTTTCACTATCTAATTCATCCCAGAAATTCTTTAGTATGTTGCTGGTTTCCTTTAACTGAATCATTCTCTTTCTGTAGAAACTTCCACACTGAGGAATTCCACCAGATTTATTATTCTTTTTTGATGTTATACCCTTTTCCATGGAACACCAAGATAAGAGCATACTAAATCCCAAACTTCAAAAATAGATTGAACCAAGTAAGAGAAATCACATATGATAAACAAAACCTCACATATGATACCAATTGTTAAGTCCAAAAGAGTCCTAGATACCCTGAGGGGGGGGGGAATCAAAATGTAAATATTATTTTCTCAATTATTCTTACCCCAAAAGATATTGACTTATTTATTATAAGGGTCACTTTGTTTGCACTTAAGTGTTAGTGATGATATTATCTTTTAGTTCTTTATTAGATGATGATACTTTGAATGTAATATAGGAAATAAATCACAAGGATGTATATATTTTTACTTAACTCACCCTCACTAGGCTTCATCTAAGGGGAATAAATGAAGATGTTATGTTTATACGTAATTCACTAGGGCTCACTTCTAATAATGATGGTTCTAGATAGATCACATATATACTCAGGATCACTACCTTTGAAAGGTTTGGAGTCTTCTCACAAAATTACAAAGGGTCAATCCTTATATCTTTTTCTCTAGATCACTATTAGTAGAAAGGTCACCATCTTCCTCTTTTTCACTCACTACTCTTGGAAGGGATTCACCCACAGTTTATGGAATTGTAAGTCCTTTTATTATCTATAATGAATACATCCTCAGTTATAGATTGATTCTCTATTGATTACCACTTTCATCTAATTATGAATACCACTTCACCACATATTTACTGGGCAATGCCTTCTTAACAACTTTCGTGACGATCACTACCTTCACGAAGATCCTCTTTCATGAAGCTCAAATAGCCTTCACAAAGATCCTGACTTTTGCAAATCTCACTTAGCCCTCGCGATGCACAATTATTTCATGAAGATCAACTAGCCTTATCAAAGATCCTTACTTTCACAATTCTTAGTTAGAATTGATGAATTTACTAACTTTCATGATACTCAGAACATTCAGTTAGCTTTTATAGCATTCATGAACTTCTTAGAATGAAACACCTTTGCAAACAAACTTCATGAACTACCATCCATATTTCAGATACCTAAGATCTTTGATAAGTATAACTACTTTTGTAAAGGGAATAAAGTCTTATTTAGAGGCATTTACACCAATTCTATAACCTTCTGGACACATCCTCTCTATTTTGTGATGCTCCATTTTTTCGCAAAGCTCCAGAGAAAGTTACCATTTGTGATTATTTTAATAATCATGGATATTTATTTAAAAATATTAATGCCACCATGATGATCCACTCACAATTATTCTCACCATAGTCATTCATGATTATCATCACTGTCACGTAGATCATCGTTAGCTTTCTTTGATTGTTCACGAAACACCCTTCGTGAAGCCCATTATTCATGAAATTCATTCATTTTCTATATTATTATAAATAATTCAAGGAATTTTTTTATGAAGCTATCCAAACTCCAATTTTTGAGCCTTAGAAATTTAGCAAACACTTGTAATCGTTGTTAGCTTGTGTACACAATTTTCTATATTGCTTCCATAGTATCCATTACTTGGTACTGGATCTTTATCAACATGCCTAGTCAATAATATCTCTGGATCTCCACGACAAACCTTGGTGACCTACTTTGTCAACAAACACAATCAAAACAAAAAATAATTCAATGTTACATAGAGGTATTTTTTCCCAACAATTTATCACTATAAATAAATTTTATGAGAAATTAGTTTTCATTTACAAATCATTATTTTTTACTATTTATCAATACATGAAACTTATCATAAATTTACCAAAAACTCAAAAAATGTAAATTTTGATATTCCAATTTCAAAGAAGAAGTATATTTTGTAAAATAGAATATAATTTTTTTTTAAAAACATGATTTAAAAATGGTGTGCCATCAAAAGGCTGTAAAACTACATTTTTTGAAAAATAATTCTTCTATCCAAATAATTGAATTTATTCTTATATCTTTTCTAGAAAACATACAATATGAATTTGATACATTATATTGAATATATTACATATATATATCATTAATAAAATCTATGATTAGTGATTCTATTTTTTATAAACTCTCTTATTGACATTTAAATAAATATTTTTTTAGAAAAACATTTCCTTTTACTTTAAAAGGGTTTTATTTTCATTTATAATTTAATACTCACCAAATAATTAATTATATATACATGTGTATAGAATAATTTCATAATTAATATAATAATTCTAATAATATCTATTATAATATATAGGTTTTAAGGTAATATAATAATTTTTAGTTGTTTGCTTAAACTCAGTCTTATGTGAAATGAAATATATCGAAATAACTCGAACTTGTGTATAACACAAGATAAGAATATTATTACATATACCATAATAAAATTATGTGTTGTGTGTGGCATAATATTATCTGGGTGTATTGTACAACACAAGACATGAAATAAAAAAAATATACCTCATAAAAATCTCTGGTTGTTACATTCTGCCCCACTTTAAATGAATTCCACCCTCAAAATTTATATAGGTTATAGAAGGATTAATACTTGAAATTTTATTTCATAGAAACCCACATCATAAAAATGAATAATAAATGTTCTTTTAAAAAATTAATGTTTGAAACATAATGGTTACCCAATGTAACTCATAACTAGGTTTCTACATAATAGAACACAGGAGAATATTTTGGCCTGAAGGAAAAGTGTAAATATTCATAGAGATTGACAAAGATAACTGATCCCATGAAAGTGGGTGATCTTGGTAAAGATAAAAATCACAAATCCATATGCTAAAGAAGCGTGGTAGGGGTCATTGATATCATCAAAATGATGATAACATGAAATCCTTTTTTACATCATGATATTTTTTCAAATGTTAAAGAATTTTCATAACTTAACACTTTTTCTAAGAAATATAATAGCACATTTCACGGAATACTAATATAGTTATGGGAAAAAATGATCCATTTATAGGCATGATCATACAAATTGTACAGTGTACTAAGTAAAAAGTAAAATTAATTAAAAATTATATGGAAATTCATGTACAAAATTTAAATCTAAGAGTAACACATGATCAGAGTTGCACATAAAATAATAACTTCTATTTCATCCTTTACTACTGTGAATCATACACTGGAAGATAAATCTCTGAGTGATGAATAATTAATAATCCACAAGCTTTTACTTTCTTTGATACACATAGGCACAAGCTCCTTAACCAAGCATATTGTTCAGTTGCATACACACTTGGTTAATTAAATTATCTAAATCTATTAATCAAGCATATTCTCCAGTTGAATACAAACTTGATTAATTAAACAAAATGAGAGAATGTATAATTCCAGACTCTGTCAAAACCTCATGTCAAGACCTGAAATATAAATGGCCTCGTGCCATGACATGATTGTCTAATGAGAACTACTGATGCATCAAGGTACTTTCATTAACTGGTACCCAACCCCTTATACCAAGTTTAATACATTCCTCATATGCCAAATAGTGTCATATATTGAAAATGTCTCCTTTCACATTAAATATCTAATTTCTCATTTCATATTATTCAAAGTGTCCTATATAACTTTTAACAATTAAATTCTTAATCCATAAAAGGTCATAAGAGTTTAATTTAATTATTTACCATTTAGGTGTATTTAGTAAATCATGCATATCAGTGTTAATAATAATAATTTCAACTGTAAGGATATGAAAATAAATGGAATGTATGATAAGCTGATAATAGCCTATGTGATGATAACTAATTCACAAAAATAAATACAAATTTTGTCACATAAAATGATAACCCTAAATTCTAAAATCTTATTACTAAAATACATATTGAAAATTCATAATGAATTGTATGCATAATTAATTTAAGGGTAAACCAAATATTTCATGTGGGGTATTAAACACATAGGTCCAAACATTTATTACTGGTATACTTATGTATAACATATCACATGGGTATACATAATGTGAAAAATTAAAAGCATGAAATTCAACGATAACTAATACCATTTAATATATATGAAAATAAGTGATTCATACATATGTATATAAGAGTAGAGTACCCCAAATATTATACTCATGAATTCTCCATAATTACTAAACTCATCAAAAGAATAATATTGGGAATATCCAAAATTAGAGTTTAGTGTTGTGTAAATCCGTTTATACACAAGGGTGTATATAATGAGTTTTATTTTTAAATAAAAACCAATCATATTTCGAAAACAACATGTTTTAATCTTTCTTATAATTACTTGTAAATTTCTAAATAAAATTTAGGATCAAAGTTTATATGTATACACATATATTCACATAACCGAATATACATTATGTATTAAAGGGTTTATACCAAAAGTCTAAGGACACCAATATGACTTTAATATATTCATCACATTTATTGACAAGGGTCCCTAAATTTTCTTAAATTTAAAAGGATTATTTATTAAACAGATCATATATGTGTATAAGTAACATCAATATACATATATTATTTATGTGTATAATCGATTATACAAAGTATATATATGTATAAGAGTCTTACACTGAGATTTATTAACACTTACACGTTTTAATTTATTAGGAACATTATTAAAAACAAGGGTTCATAAATTTCAAAATGTGCCATTAATTATAAAAAGTTATGTTTATGAAATATGTATAAATATATATCCTTATGTATATTTCAATTTATATAGAATCACAAAAAGTCACACATCCTTTACATGATAAAGAATTACAAACTACATGTTGGATTAAGGACTCACCATATTAAGGAATCAATATTCATTTACTCAACCGTTTAAATATATATATGTATATACATCTATATTTACTTATATATATATATATATTCAAACCGAGACATGTAAAGACAATATATGACCCTTACTTGATTTGAATAAGGAGGAGAGGCTCGGGAAGGCTTGAAAGAGGCTTGAGAAGTGAATGAACAGAGAGGATAGAGGGAAAATGAGATATCTATATATAAAATATCTTATACAATAAATAAAATAGTTTTAATGCCACTTGTGTGGAATCTGAGACCTACTCAGTTTATAAAATGACAGAGGGCGAGTATTTGTGAAAAATGAGTGAAAACTAAGGGCCAATGGTGTCCTGGATGTAGAATAAATGAAAATGGGAAAGTGGGATAAAAGTGCAATGCTTGTGGAGGAAGAAGAAGACTCCATGGGAGAGGAATACTGGAAATTAAATGGGCAGTCGGGATTAGATTTCGCATAGATCCGATGTCTTGGGTGAGTCCGCAAATTTTATAAAAGATGAAAGGATGAGATTTTCTGAGGATTAGATGAGATGGCTACGGTGCAACAGAGAGATTTTAAAAGACTTGGACGATTTTAGTTAAATTGAGAGGGATCATACGACACACAAAAATATGGAAGATATACCATGACTGTGGAGGATTGAAGACAGAACCGAATTGGATGACCCAGATCACACGCTGTGAGATCTGACGGCCCAGATCCTATCCTGACTGAATTTCTCCATCCCACATCAAAACGAGGAGGCTTCTGCATCTCCTTTATAAGCCCGAGACTCTGAGATATCACTCATATTACTCCCTCTCCCCTCCCTGTACTGCCTTGTTCTGGGTTCATCTGCGGGCGTGCTCCTGCGCCCACCCACACCGCCATTTCGCCCCACACTATTGTGTGGTTTGGAGCTTGCACACACACCCATGCGTGTGACTTAGCACACACCCTATGTGCGGACCACCCATGGGCCATTGTCATGGGTTGTGGGTGAGATGCCCATCAAAGCTTTGAGGGATTCCTAAGAGGTGGACCTTGGATAGGTTGGGTACTCACCTAAATTTTAACAAAGTAAATATTTGTTTCTTGTTAAATATAAAAATGGGTTTTCATATACATATATAGGTTTCTTCAATCAAACATGAACTCTATTTTTATGAATAAACAAAGTCCTAAAGATAATATTTTCCATATTCTTATAAATGTTAAAGTTTAGAATCACAAAGTGATAACTCAATGTTTAATACATCATTAAAAACATCTTATATTAGTATTATACAAATAAAAAAAACATTCTTATTTAATACCTTGGTTTAAACATCAAGAATGAATTTTTTTTAGAAATCTTCAACTCATTTGAAATATTTAAAAGTATTTAAAATACATACCTAATTTTGAAGTTTTGTAATTGTATCTAAAATATTAAATAATGGTCTTTTTTTAAAGTTTATAAAATGAGTTTATATGTTTAAATTTATTATTTGAATACATAACTTTAATATTTTGGAAAACTAATTATACCTGTATATTTTAATTTAAACCACCAGAATGACCCACAAATATAATTATTGCCGTTAGAAACTCAATTTTCACTTAATGGGAAGAAGTCGAATTGAAATGTTATATAAACATGTATTAGGGTGTTTCAATTTCAAGACGATTTGATGAAGATGGTGCTTATCATCCCACTGATGCTTAGTACAACTATCATGGTTCTGGATGGGATGTTTTTAGTTTTGACTGACCCGAAGGATCTTCATTATTTACAGGGTCTCATTTTTGTGTTAGGTGGCCTTCCAATATAACTAATTGGGATTTTAGTAGGTATTTTTGGTTAGTTGGATTCTCTTAGTTTTGAATCAATGTAATCATTTCATTGTTTTATTTAAATAATGAAGCTCTTGTTGTTTATTTGCGAGTATTGTTTCAGATAACATGGAAATTAAATAGAATAAAACTATATTATTATTATTATTACATAAGAAATATGTTTTGGGGCCTCACATTATCCCCCCTTAAAATACTTGTTTCCTCAAAAATATTCATACACAAACCACTAGAAAAACAAGACTCACATCACCTCCCAAAACCCCTCACAAAGTTGGCCAAAGAGGTCAACCTTCTGAATACACCCAAGTTAATCCCTATATTAGTTTCCAGTCCCTTTAATTCTTTGACCCAAATATCCCTAGAGCACTGAGGGAAGCTAGGATAATCCCTATGCATAAAGTATTCGGGTATTTAGAAGAAGGCTTCTGTGGTATCGTGATCAGCAATGTGAGAGTGGACTAGATCTCTATAAATATATCGAAATACGTTGTGCTTGAAAACATCAAAGTCATAGAGTACTCCATATATAGTAAAACTTAGAACGTGAATCAGATAGACTGCCCGAAGGTCACCCTCCAAAGAATCTTCATGAAACTTCATCTATGCTTGATTGTTTTCTGACAAGGGGAAACAAAGAAAAAGACCTTTGTGGTACTTCCCTTTTTTCCTATGGTTTTCAAATTGGGACTCTGCAATATAGTGATAAATGTAGCTCTCTACTTTTAAGGAACCGAGGATATTTGAGATGAGGGATACCTTATAATGTCATTTTCAAGTCAGATGTATGCTTGGATAGGGTTGGTATTCTTCTGAGCATGTCTTGACAAATATAATTTCTAAAATTTCGGTAGGAAGTGATAGGAGATTGGTTGGTGAACTCATGTCTTTTATCTGAAAATTTCAAGAGATATATTTTTTTCAGCAAGCATAACCATATAAAAATAGAGTCTTTATTTGAAATAGCATGTTAAGGCATAAAAACATATAACATTATTTAGTTATACAAAGTTCATAAACCCAAGGTGTTATATAACTACTCGCTCATTCTCACAACACTAGTATAGATTTCCTAACGTCCTCCTTTACTAGGTCCACCATCATAAGATAATTTATTGGTAGGTTATTCTAGTCATATTTAACCCCAAAACGTTCTTATACTTTTCAATTTTATTCGCTATGATACACTTCTCACAGCTCGAGTCAAACTCATGCAGGAAACATCAGTTCCTCGAAAGGTTGGCATGAGAGGTGTAAAGTTCAGAGATATCAGAATGAATGTAGTTCCGATAGACCAATTAGAAGACTTGGTTTTATGAAAACCCAATTTTGTAATTCCTCCCTTACCTACCGAAACACATGACTTTGAACATATAGGCCTCGTGGGGGTCTTCCACCTCTATAGCTTCCCATAACTTCTCTAGGGATAGATAACCCTTAGATAGGGTGAAACCCAAGAAGAGGCCTTTGTAGTAACTTCCTTTGTGTGCCTAAAAATCAAGTTGTGCTTAAAAAATGAGGTAGTAATTGTGATTCGGTCCTTGATAAAGTCAAAGGATATTTGGGTTGTTAGACACTTGATAAAGGCATTTAAAGTATAGATGAAGGTTCACAAATTGAAGGTATGTCTCTGAAAAATACTGGACAATTATATGTTATAGTAACTCGGTGGGGAGAGGCAAAAGGCCGGTTTTGTCTTCCAGATGAAAATTTAAAGAAAAATTATACGTATTGAGACATAAAAAAGTTTTTACTATTTTTATAATTTTCCAAGGTTTTCTAAATTAATCCTCTGATACTAACTATCGCACCCCGACCCCGGATTTCCAAAAAGCCGATGTAGAGCTGAAATAAAACATGGTGTGTAAAATATTTTATAAAAAGGAAACCTGAAAACACACACACATATTCCACTAGAGAGGATAATTTAGGTTTAGGTTTTGTAGAATCAGATACAATTATTACATTTCTTTCAAAACTAGAAGAGAAAGAAACTCCACAAAGATTCCATTGAACAAAGTGACTTAAATCTACTAAACCTATAAAAGAAAACAGATTGAAAATGTAGGGTGAGCATATGAATGTAGAGTAAGGGGTTCTAAAATAACATAATATAGCAATTAAAACTTTTTGAAAACATTCCTTTAAAATTATTCATAAAAACTTTTCTTAAGGAATGTTGTAACACATGCATCATAACTTAACACTTTGTCTAAGAAATATAAGACCATATTTCAAGGAATACTAATAGAGTTATAAGGAAACATATTCCATTTATTATAATTCTCATACAGATTGTATGGTGTACTGAGTAATATGTAAAATTAATTCAAAATTATGTGGAAATGTATGTACAAAATTTAAAGCTAAGAGTAACACATGATCAATGTTGCACATAAAATAATAACTTCTATTTCATCCTTTACTACTATGAATCATAAATTGGCTGATTAATATCAGAGTGATGAATACTTAGTTAGCCCTAATATTTTACTTTCTCTGATACTCATAGGTAAAATCTTTTTAACCAAGCATATTCTCCAGTTGCATACACACTTGGTTAATTAAATTCCATAAATCTCTTAATCAAGCAGATTCTATAGTTGAATACACACTTGATTAATTAAACAAAATGAGGGAACATATAATTTTAGACTCTATCAAGACCTCGTGTCAAGACCTGAAATATCAATGGCTTCAGGTCATGACCAGATTGTCTCATGAGAACTACCAATGCATCAAGGGGCTTCCATTAACCAGTCCCAAACCCATTATTCCGAGTCTAATACATTCCTTATATTCTAAATAGGGTGATATATTCAAAATGTCCCATACCAGTTTGAATATTTAATTTCTAATTTCATATTATTCAAAGTGTCACATATCACATTGAATAATTAAATTCTTAATTCATAAAAGGTCATAAGAGTTTAATTTCATTCTTTAGAATTCACATATATTTATTAAATCATTCATATTAAAGTTAATAATAATACTATCAACTGCAAGGCTATGGACATAAATGGAAAGTATGATAAACTGATAATAACATATGTGATGACAACTAATGAACATAAATAAATACATTTTTTTTCACATAAAATGATAACCCTAAATTCTAAAATCTTATTAATAAAATACATATTGTAAATTCATCATGGATTGGATGCATAATTACTTTAAAGCTAAACCAGAGATTTCAGGTGGGGTATTAAACACATAGGTACAAACATTTATTGTTTGTATTCTTATGTATAACATATCACAAGGGTAGACATAATTTTAAAAATGAAAAGAATGAAATTCAACCATAACTAACACCATTTAATATATATCAAAATAAGTGATTCATACATAAGTATATAAGAGTATAAAACTAAAAAAATTATACTCATGAATTCTCAATAATTACTAAATTCATCGAAAGTATAATATAAGCAATATCCAAAATTAGGTTTTAGTGTTGTGTAAATTCGTTTATACACAAGGTTGTATTTAAAGAGTTGAATTTTTAAATAAAAACCATTAATATTTTGAAAACAACATGTTTTATTCCTTTTTATCAATCCTTGGATATTTCTAAATAAAATTTAGGATAAAAGTTTACATGTATACCCATATATTCACATAACCAAATATACATTATTTATTAAAGGGTTTATAATACAAATTCAATGACACCCATTTGACTTTAATATATTTGTCACATTAATTAAAAAGCGTCCTTAAATTTTATAAAATTTAAAATGATTATTTTTTAAACAACTAATATATGTGTTTATGTAACATTTATATACATATATTATTTATGTGTATAACTAATTATACATAGTATATATATAAGGTTCTTACACTGAGATTTATTAACACTTACGTGTTTTAATTTATTAGAAGCATTAGTAAAAACAAGGGTTCATAAATTTCAAAACGTTCCATTAATTATAAAATGTTTTTTTATGAAATATGTATACATATATATGATTTTGTATATTTCAATTTATATAGAATCACAAAACCTCACACATCCTTTGAATGATAAAGAATTAAAAAATATATATAGGATTATGGATTCAACATCTTAAGGAATTAGTAGTCTTGTACTCAAACGTTGACATATATATATATGTATAATCATCTATTTGTACTTATTTAAATATATATATTCAAATCGAGACATGGAAAGACAATATAAGACACTTACTGGATTTTAATGAGGAGAAGAGGCTCGAGAAGGCTTGAAGGAGTCTTGAGAAGAGGAAGAACCAAGAGGCTAGGGTGAAAACGAGATATCTATATATAAAATATCTTATACATTATAAAAAATAGTTTTAATTCCAATTCCATCGAATCTGAGACCTAATCAGTTTATAAAATGACTGAGGGTGAGTCTTTGTGAAAACATGAGTGAAAACCAGGGGCCACTAGTTTCACAGGCGTGGAATAATTGAATATGAGAATGTGGGATAAACCACTGGTGCAACGAATTTAGAGGAAGGAGAAGACTCCGCAAGAGAGGATGACTGAAAATTAAATGGACTGCCAGGATTAGACCTCACCCAGATTTGATGGCTGGGTTGCGTCTGTGAATTTTATAAATGATGAACGATTAAGATCTACTGAGGATTGGATTGGATGGATACGGTGCAATAAAAAGTATTTAAAAGAATTAGATGACTACGATTATATCACGATGGATCAAATGGTGCACAAAAACATAAAAGATATACCACGAAAGAACAAGATTGAGGACCAAACCGAATCAGATGGCCAGATCTCACGCGGAGAGATCTGATGGCCCATATCTGATCATGGATGAATTTTTCCTTCCCACATCGAAATGGGGAGGCTTCTACGACTCCTATATAAGCCCCTGACTCTCAGGCATCACTCAGATTACTCCCTCTCCATCCAAAGTACCACCTTGTACCATGTTATTCTATGGGCGTGCCCTTACACCCACCCTTGCCGCCATGTCACCCCACATAGTGGCACGCTCTGGTCCTTTCACATGCACCCATGCATTCTGAGGGCAAGCTATGAATCTTGTGCGGGTGACTTAGGATGCACCTTGTGTACGCACCACCCCTGGGCCATTTCCAGGGGGTTGTGGGTGAGATGCCCATCAAGGCATTAAGGGCTTTCTAGGAGGTGGCCCTTGGCTAGGTGAGGTAATCAACTAAATTTTTACAAAGTAAATATTTGTTTTTTATTAAATATAAAATTATGTTTTCATATAATTATATAGGTGTCTTCAATCAAACATGAACCATCTTATTATGACTAAACGAAGTCCCAAATCCAATACTTTCATTAGTCTTATAAATGATAAATTTAAAAAAAAGTTACAAATCAATGTTTAATACATCCTTAAGAACATATTATACTAGTATTATAAAAATCAAAAAAATATTCTTAGTTAATACATTGGTTTAAACATTAAGAATTAAAACATTTATAAAAGTTGTTCAACACATCTGACGTATTTGAAAACAATTTCAAATACATACCTATTTATAAAATTCTACTAACTATAGCTAAAATATTAAATCACTATCTTTTTTTAAAGTTTATTAAAAGAGTTTACATGTTTAAATTTATAATTTCAATACATTACTTATATATTTTGGAAAACTAATTATACCTAGATATTTTAATTTAAAACACCAGAATGACCAATGAATATAATTACAGTCGTCAGAAACATAATGGTAACCTAAGGGGAAACAATCGAACTGAGGCCTTATATAAACATGTATCAGGGTGTTTAAAGTTCAATTTGATTTGATGAAGATAGTGATTATCATCCCACTGATTCTTAGTACAACTATCATGGTTCTGGATGTGATGTTTTTTGTTCTGACTGACCTGAAGTATCATCACTATTTATTGGGTCTCACTGTTGTGTTATGTGGCCTACCAATAGCAATGACAAGGCTTTTAGTAGGTATTTTTGGTTAGTTGTATTCTATTAGTTTTGAAGAAATGTAATCATTTCAATGCTTTATTTAAATAAAGAAGGACTTGTTGTTTATTTGTGAGTATTGTTTCGAATAACATGAAAATTAAAAATAACAAAACCAGAATATTATTATTACATGAGAAATATGTTTTTGGGCCTCACATTATCTCCCCCTTCAATAAATTTCCTCCTCAAAATTCTATAATATTCACACACAACCCACTAGAAAAACTATAATCACGTCACCTCCTAAATCACCTCACAATGTCAGCCAATGAGGTCAATCTTCTAAATACCCCCAAGAGGATCCCTAGACTGGTTTCTAGTCCCTCAACTTCTTTGACCCAAATACACTGAGAGCACTGAGGGAAACTAGGATTATCCCTATATATAAATCATTTGGGTTTCAAGAAGAAGGCTTTTGCGGTATAGAGATCAGTGAAGTGATAGAGGACTATATCTCTATAGATCTCATGAAATACATCATTTTTGAAAAATTCAAAGTTATAGAGAACTCTATACATAGTAAAACATAGAAATTGAAAAAGATAGACCGACTGAAGGTCACCCTCCAAAGTATTTTCCCGAAACTTCATCAAATCTTGATAGTTTTTTGACAAGGTGAAATAAAGGAAAATACCTTCTTGGTACTTCCCTTTTTTTTCTATACTTTGAAAATTGGGCCTCTACAATACAGTGATAAATGTAGCTATCTCCTTAGAAGGAACATAGGATATTTGAGTTGAGGGATACCCTATAAATTCATTTTCAAGTCAGATGTAAGCTTTCATATGGTTGGTATTCTTTTGAGCATGTCTTGAAAATTATAATTTCTAAAATTTCAGTAGGAAGTTATAGGAGATTAGTTGGAGAACTCATGTCTTCTATCTGAAAATTTCAAGAGATATGTTTTATTCAGCTAGGAATAACCATATCAAAATTGAGACTTTATTTGAAATAGCATGTTAAGGCATCAAAACGTATAACATTATTCAGTTATACAAAGTTCATAAACCCTAGGTGTTACATAACTACTCGCTCACTCTCAAAACACTAATATGGATTTAATAACGTCCTCCTTTACCAGGTCCACCATCATCAAAGACATTCTTGGTTGGTTCTTCTAGTTAGATTGATCCCAAAAAATTCTTAAACTCCTTAATTTCATTCACCTAGATAAAATTCTCACAGTTTGAGTCAAACTAATGAATGCAACAGTAGTTCTGCAAAAGGGTGGCATGAGAGGTGTTGAGTTTGGAGATATCAGAATGAACGTGGTTCTAGATGACCAATCAGACGACTTGGATTTCTAAAAAGTAGATTTTTTGAATCCTACCATACCTACTGAAACTCTATACTTTGAACATATAGTCCCTATGGGGGTCTCTCCCCTCTGTAGGTTCCCTGAACTTCTTTAGGACCAGATAACCCTCAGATAGGGTGAAACAAAAGAAGTGGCCTTCATAGAAACTTCCTTTGTGTGCGTAACAAGCAGGTTGTGCTTGCGACATAAGGTAGTAAATGTGACTTGGTCCTTGATAAAGTAGAAGGATATTTGGGTTGTGAGAAAATTTATAAAGTTGTTTACAGGATAGACATAGGTTCACAAATGTAAGGTACATCTCTGAACAATACTGGACAATTATATGTTCTTGTAACTCAGTGGGGAGAGACAAAAGACTTGTTTCGTATGCCATATGAAAATTTTATGAAAACTTATACTTAGTAAGACATAAACATGTTTTTTGTATTGTTCAAATTTTCCAGGGTTTTCTAAAAAAATCCTCTGATACCAACTATCACACACCAGCCCCGAGATGCCCCCGAGCCGGTGTAGAGCTGAAATAAACTATGGTGTGTAAATTTTTTATAAAAAGGAAAGACAAATACACACACACATCTTCCACTAGAGGGGATCATTTTTTATATCCTGGAGAGTTAGATATAATTATTACATTTCTTTAAAAACATGAAGAGAAAGAAACTACAGAAATCTGCCACAGAACAAAGTGACTTAAATATACAAAACCTATAAAAGAAAACAAATTGAAAACATAGGGTGGGCATAAAAATTCATAGTAAGGGGTTTTAAAATAACATAATATACCAATTAAAACATTTTGAAAACATTTCCATAAAATTATTCATAAAACATTTTCTTAAGTAATTCTATAACAAATTTATCATAACTTATCACTTTTTATAATAAATAGAAGAGCACAATTCAAGGAATACTAACAAAGTTATAAAGAAACATGTTCCATTTATTGGCATGCTCATACAGATTTTATGGTGTATTGAGTAATAAGTAAAATTAATTCAAACTTATGTGGAAATGCATGTACTGAATTTGAAGCAAAGAGTAACTCATGATCAGAGTAGCACATAAAATAATAACTTCTATTTCATCCTTTACTATAGTGAATCAAACATTGGCTGATAAATCTCTAAGTGATGAATAATTAATAAGCCATAAGATTTTACTTTATCTGATACTAACATGTACAAGCTCTTTAAACTAGCATATTCTCTAGTTCCATACATAATTGGTTAATTAAATTATATAAATCTCTTAATCAAGAATATTCTCAAATTGAATACACACTTGATTAATTAAACAAAATGAGGGAACGTATAATGACAGACTCTATCAAGACCTCGTGTCAAGACCTAAAATACCAATGGCCTCACACCATGACATGATTTTCTCATGAGAACTACTGATTCATCAGGGGGATTTCATTAACTGGTCCCCAACCAATTATACCATGTCCAATACATTCCTCATATGCTAAATAGAATCATATATTTAAAATGTCCCATACCACTTTGTATATTTAATTTCTCATATAATATTATTCTTAGTTTCCCATACCACTTTGAATAATTAAATTCTAAATCCATAAAAATTCATAAGAGTTTAATTTCATTATTCAGAATTTACATATATTTAGTAAATCATGCATATTAGTGTTAATAATAACACTATCAACTGAAAGGCTATAGAAATAAATGGAAAGTATGATAAGAAGATAAAAGCATATGTGATGAAAACTAATGCACAAAAATAAATACATGTTTTGTCACATAAAATGATAACTCTATACTCTGAAATCTTATTAATAAAATATATATCGGGAATTCATCATGAATTGGATGAATAATTAATTTAAAGGTAAACCAAATATTTCACGTGGGGTATTAAACACATAGGTCCAAACATTTATTACTGGTATGCTTATGTATAACAAATCACAAGGGTACACATAATGTTAAAAATTAAAAGCATGAAATTCAACCATAACTAATACCATTTAATATATATGAAAATAAGTGATTCATACATATGTATATAAGAGTATAAAAACCCAAATATTATACTCATGAATTCTACATAACTTCTAAATGCATCATAAGTATAATATTTGGAATATCAAAAATTAGGGTTTAGTGTTGTTTAAATCTGTTTATACACAAGGGTGTATATAAAGAGTTGTATTTTTAAATAAAAATCATTCATATTTTGAAAACAACATGTTTTATTCTTTATTATCAATCCTTGTAAATTTCTAAATAAAATTGAGGATCAAAGTTTATATGTATCAACATATATTCACATTACTGAATATATGTTATGTATTAAAAGGTTTATACCAAAAATCCAATGACACCCATATGACTTTAATATATTCATCACATTAATTAATAAGGGTCCCTAAATTTTATAAAATTTAAAAGGTTTATTTATTAAAAATCTCAAATATGTGTTTATGTAACATCAATATACATATATTATTTATGGGTATAACCGATTATAAATAGTATATATATAAGGTTCTTACACTGAGATTTATTAACACATACCTATTTTAATTAATTAGAAACTTTAGTAAAAACAAGGGTTCAAAAATTTAAAAACATGACATTAATTATAAAAAGTGTTGTTTATGAAATATGTATACATATATATGCTTTTTTATATTTGACTTTATATATAATAAAAAAACCTTACACATCCTTTGCATAATAATGATTTAAAAACTACATGTAGGATTAAGGACTTATCTTCTTAATGAATTAATAGTCTTGTACTCAACTATTTACACACATATATATGTATATACATCAATATGTACTTATATATATATATATATATAAATTCAATCCTAGACATGGAAAGACAATATAATACCCTTACTTGATTTGAATGAGGAGGAGAGGCCCGGGAAGGCTCAAAGGAAGCTTGAGAAGAGGAATAACTGAGATACTAGGGTGAAAACGAGATATCTATATATAAAATTTCTTATAAATTATATAAAATATTTTAAATTCCAATTTCATGGAATCTGAAACCTACTAGGTTTATAAAATGGCCGAGGGTGAGTCTTTGTGGAATATGAGTGAAAACCAGGGGACACTGGTGTCATGGCCGTGGAAGGAATGAAAATGAGAAAGTGGGATAAACCACTGGTGCAACGCATGTGGAGGAAGAAGAAGACACCGTGGGAGAGGAAGACTAGAAAATAAACAGACGGCGAGGATTAGATCTTGCCCAGATCCTATGGTTGGGGTGCTTCTGTGAATTTTATAAAAGATGAACAATTGATATTTGTTGAGGATTGGATCAAATGACTATGATGAAACACATATTTTAAAAGACTCAAATGGATTAAATTAAATCTTGATGTTTCAGACGACACACAAAAATATGAAAGATATACCGTGGCTATTGAGGGCCGTGGACTGTACCAAATCGGATGGGCCTGATTGCACGCGGTGAGATATTTCAGCCAAGATCTGATCCCGACTGAATTTTGATATTCCACATCGAAATGGGGAGGCTTCATGACTGCCTTATAAGCCTGGGACTCTGAGACATCACTTAGATTACTCCCTCTCCCCACCCAGTACCGCTCTGTAATATGATCTTCTGTGGGTGCACTTCTGCACCCACCCACACCACCGTACTGGCCCACACGGTGGCATGCTATAGTCCTTGCACATGCACTGGTTTGCACTGAGGGCAAGCTATGCTTCCCGTTCACGTGACTTAGCATGCACTCTACGTGTGCACCACCCCTGGCCCATTGCCAGAGGGCTGTGAGTGAGATGCCCATCAAGTCTTTGAGGTCTTCCTAAGAGGTGGCCCTCAGCTAGGTGGGGTACTCAACTAAATTTTAACAAATTAAATATTTGTTTTTTGTTAAATATAAAAATAGGTATTCATATACTTATATCTGTGTCTTCAATCAAACATAAACTCTCTTATTATGATTAAAAAAAGTCCTAATGATAACATTAACCTTAGTCTTATAAATGCTGATGTTTAAAAACACAAAGTGATAACTCAAGGTTTAATATATCATTAACAATATCTTATAATAGTGTTATAAAAATCAAAAACATATTATTAGTTAATACCTTGGTTTAAACATCAAGAATGAAAAAATTTATAAATTTTTTTCAACACTTTTGAAATATTTGAAAAGTATTTGAAATACATACCTAATTTTAAATTATACTAATCTTAGATAAAATATTAAATCACTATATTTTTTTAAATTTTATAAAAAGAGTTTGTATGTTTAAAGTTATAATTTCGGTACATAACTTAAATATTTTGGAAAACTGATTATACCTTGAAATTATAATTTAAACCACCAGAATGACCAACAGATATAATTATATCCTTTAGAAACTCAATGGTCACCTAAGGGGAAATGGTTGATTTGAGGCCTTATATAAACATGTATCAGGGTTCTCTAAGATCAAGATGATTTGATAAAGATGGTTCTTATCATCCCACTGATGCTCAGTACAACTGTCACGGTTCTGGCCATGATGTTTTTTATTCTAACTGACCCGAAGGATCCTAACTATTTACTAGGTCTCATTGTTGTGTTAGGTGGCCTTACAATATATTTTATAGGGCTTCTAGTAGGTATTTTTGGTTAGTTGAATTATATTAGTTTTGAAGCAATGTAATCATTTTACTGTTTTATTTAAATAAATAAGGTATTTTTGTTTATTTGTGAGTATTGTTTTGGATAACATGAAAATTAAATAGAAAATACCATAATATTATTATTACATGATAAATAAGTTTTGGGGCATCACACTGGGGAAACAAAAACATATGAAAAGGGTGAGCTCACTTGCTCAGTAAGGGTTAAAAAGGAAAATATCAAACAAAACATGAACATAAGAATGTAAAAACATGAACATAAAATTTGAAAATATTACAATTTATAACATATAACAAAATATTGATTCATGAAATAAATCTTGGTAGTTAATAAGGCATAAATTATAATGGAATATGAGATAATAAAAAATAGCATTGGCATAGAACAAGGAATTTTGAGAAACATATAATCATAGAAAATCATTTTCATATTAGACAAGGATCGTTGCCAATACCATCATAGTTGAAATATTCCTTACTGAATTGTGTTCACTACTCATTCCATACATGTATTATAGAACTAGGTTTACTTAATATTCCAACCCTGTATTATTGAACTAAGATCATTTCGTATTCCAACACTATATTTATAAACCAAGATCATTTCCCATTCCAGCTATGTATTACTAAAATGAGATCATTTCCCATTATAGTCCTGTCTATCTCATGAGATATAAATATTTACCCAATTTATTAGAGGGAGATATAGGTCCAACCCATCTCATAGTGAAATCATTCTTATATGTGCCACAAAAACATAAATCATTCATCATTGCGTAACATGAGGAATAAAATGGGTTTCTTAAATATCATTCCATCATAACATTATCCATGTAAAACAAATGGATTTCATAAATATCATTCCATTATAAACACAAATAAAACCCTAGGAATAATTGGGATAATATACTTGAATGAAACCCTATTAAAGAGTTTCATCTTAGATGGAAAATAATTTTGAGAGAACACTTGAAATTAACCCTTGAGGAAAATATCCTTTCTTCCTAAAAAACATTTTCTTTTCCTAAAATATAGTAAAAATTCTAAAAGAAAATAATTTCATTGAGAATAAAATTGAAATATTCTAATGGAATATTCTCGAAAATAAATCATCATGAAAGAATAAAAATCCATTCATGCCGTATAAGTTAAAAAATATTATTCCCATGCTTTTTTTCTTCAGAAAACTAAAAAATAACCACGTGTGGAAAATGAAATAAAGATTCATTTCAAACCATGTATTAAAAATTCAAAAATAGATAAAAATGAATTTAAAAATACATAGGATAATAATAAAAATTTTATGAAAACATGTTTATAAAACATGGACATGGTTGATATATATACCCCCATAAACACTTACATATAAACAATCTCAGATAATAATGAGATTATGAAATTATACATTAAATTAGGTATGGGTTCCTTCTTGTGTATCCTAAGATCCTATATATTGGATTAAATAGTTTAATATAATTTATCCATAAACATATTTATATTAATGATATAATATGTGATAATATTATCACTAGTTTAATAATATTTCATTATTACTATTATTTCGGGTGGTAATTGCTGCCTATTTTTTCATATAAGTCCCAGTTATTCTTCATGGGATTCATTTATTTAATTTATAGAATGATCATAATGTAATATATATCATATTTATTAATTATATATATTTATATAATAATTATTTAAATGTGATCATGGATAATGACTCACATCGTGTCCTGGAGACAGTAGGCCAAATGCAGTCATGCGTGACGATATCATTCTCTTAATTGTGAAATGGTATTGAAGTGGATAGTTTATATTTTTTTAAAAAAATCAATATAATGTTATAATAATCATATATAGTTATTATTTCTATCATTATACCCATCCAAGAAAAAGTGGTGGTGAAAAATATATTACACCACGGTGTGGATACGGTAGGCCGTACATACACACGCGTGGTGATTTCATTTTCTGTGGGATGGATAAAAGGTGGAATATGGTTGTGATATAATCATAATAAAATCTTATAATATACATTAAAATATATTTATTACATTAAAATAGAAAAAACTAATGAATAGTAAGTAGAATAAGAAATAAACATGAATGAATTGGTAGAGGATATTACCTCTTATTAGAAGAGCTCCCTCAAGATATGCTCTTAAAGGCACTAGAGTGGGTCTTTTGAGAAGACCAGAACATCTATAATGTAAATATGAAAGTTTTTAATGGAAATTATTAGGGTATAAATGATATTTAAGGCTCAATGTTAAGTAAATAGGTGAGGGAGAAAGCACACTTTTATAATTGAAGTGAGGGTCACTTTTAGAATCACCAAAAATATCAATTTATAATAAAATAAAACCGCATTAAAAAACCACAAAAATGTAATAATTTGTGAGTTGAGATGAAATAGGGTTTTAATATCATCATCCAATAAATTTGAGACAAGTTTTTATTTCAATTTATTCATTATAAGTTTAATTGAACATTAATTATTTTATTTTAATTTCAACTAAGGTATCAAATTATTCAATTTTAAAATAATGAAATTTTTACTTATTTTATGAAATTAGACCATAAATTAATACTTTAGAAAATTTTAGACCATATAATAATTATTTAATATTTTTTTAAAATAAATTAATATTTTTAAATAATTAATAAAACATTATTTTGACAAAATATCAATAGTGTCAATTTGAACACTATTCAATTCATGGATTTTTAAAAATATAAATATAAGATGTTATCCTAGAACAAAATATTTTATTATATCCTAAATATATATAAAAAGTCTAAAAAATTTGTTGGATATATTAATTATCTGGAATTATATTCATTTTAATATTTTTATTAATATTAATTTGATATTTCCATTAATAAAATAGTTACTACATCTATTTTTTGTAATTATTTAATATAAATTTTTGATGGGTAAAAATTAAAAATATAATACTATGAAGAATATAAATCCTCTATATTTAATATGAATATTTATAGTCAGATATATCATCTGGATAAGACTATATTAAAAATGTTATATTTACTAAAATAGGAATGTGATAGCTTTGACATCACATTAAATAAAATATTATTAGTGTCATAATCTTTTACATGTTGCTTCAAATGGTCGTTAATTAGACCCTTGCATGATTTTTTTTCAAGATATACTTCACAAATAATATTGGGTCAAGTGTTTTGGTCTTTTAATGGTTATTCTTATTTTAATTAAAATTATTTTATTGATTTTTTATCAATTAAATAATTTCTGCATCATCAATGTATATGAATTTAGGTAATTATTTATATCCTCAAAATAAATAATAAATTTGCATGATAAATTCAAATTTTTTATATTTTAAATTATTATTCATAGTCAATCTTATATTTTTAATTTCATTATATGAAAAATGATATAGTTATTAAAATTTGAGTAAAACATAAATAAACTATATTAAATGTCCTAATAACATAAAAGTGGACTTAAAAGGATAAAATTTATAACCAAGGATGATTAGGTCAAAACACACTCATCCAATGATATTATGACAAGTGTTAGGGTGATTTTATAATATTATTTTTACCCTTAATTACCTGATTTACTTTTTACCGTATTAATAACAATTACTGAAGTTACAATTCATAATGCCACAAAATAAATGGAATATATTTATATAATTTCAACTCACTGATTAAAATTATAGAATAAATTTTAAAAAATAAAAAACACAAAATTTTTAGTAATTAATTTAAAATTAATCGTATTGTTGGAATGAGAAAACATGGTTTAAAAGTTAAAACATATAAATGATTGAAATGTTTTTACATCTAAATTAAATGTAAAATTAATTACAATGAAATAAATTAAATAAAATGATAAAAATATAATATATTTAATTTAAAACCATTAAAACATTTAATTTAACACTATAAATAAATATGACGAAAAAATAGTTTTCAATTGAATTGCATTATTTTTTTTCCTATTAATCAAAATGTGAAACTTATCAAGAAATATAAAAACATTCAACCAAAGTAAATTTTGATACATTGATTTCAAATAAGAAATTTATTTTTTCAAATATAATATATGTATTTTTAAAAAAATATATTTTAAATGGGTGCCCCATCAAAAGGCAGAAAACCTGTATTTTTTTAAAAATACTTCTTTTATCCAAAAAATTAAATTTTTTCTTATATGATATATATAAAATATATAATATGAATTTTAAACATCAGATTGAATATATTACATGTATAATTCCTTAATAAAATCCATTAAGATTTATTTTATTATTTTATAAACTCACTTATTTTTATTTAAATAGTTTTTCTGAAAAACATTTCACTTAATTTTAAAAAATGGTTTTTTAATTTATAATTTATTTTTCACAAAATAATTAATTATATATAATTTTATAAATAATAATTTCATAATTAATTTAATAATATTCAAACTCACCCTTAAGATGGCAAGGTTACAAGGTAAAGTAATAATATTTAGTTCTCTTAAACTCAGTCTTGCGAGAAATGAAATCTATCAAAATAACAGAAACTTATGTATAACATAAGCCAAACATACTATTGCATATAAAACAATCTAAGTCAGTGTTGCTTGTAACGCCATAATATCTTTGTGTAGCATAAAACATATGAAATCAAAGAAAAAAGAATCTATCTCATAAAAATCTCAGGGTATTACACCAAGAGTTCAGGACTACTAAAGTGATACCCGTTCCAGCACTATAAGTATTAATGTTTTTTTTATTCTTTTTAATTTCATTGTTTGAAATCCCTATATACTATTGTTTCTAGTCATTATTTCTGGATTAATTCCTCTATACTTTCATTTTATTAAGTATTAATAAAACACTTGTGTGAGGGTGGCGTTCATTCCATTTAGTTATGTCCCAAAGGGACTGAAGAACCTAAATCCAGTTTTCTATACTATTTTATTTGTTTCTTCCATCTTGCACATTAAATTTTTGTTTGATTGGACTATTGTTTGAAAGATGCCCAATTTTATTCCTTTGGGTTTGAGTGTTCCATTATCAGTAGTGCACTCTTACCCCTCACAAAGTGGTATTAGATCCGTTATTGGTTCTCTTTTTCTGTTGAACTTGTTTCTTATTTCAGTAATAGTTTCTGTTTAATTTCTACAGATAACCTCTCTTCTATTATTTGTCTAATTTGATTCACATTCCTTTCAATAATCCATTTTTATTTATAATATATTTGTATAAACATAGTTTACCCTCAATATTATTCAGTTTTTGGGGGGAGTACGCTTAATGTTTTCTATAAGAACTCGACATTTACTATTTGGGTAAACATGTCAACAACTAGGTTTGAAATAAAGTAATTTGATGGAGATAATGACTTTAATCTTTTCTGAATTAAGATAAGGGACCTACTAGTTCATAAGGGCTTAATTTATGCCCTTTTTGGTTTAAATAAAACCATTGTAACTATGAACGACAATAGATAGACTGTCAATGAATATGAGCATGTTTCCCTTGATGTTTTAGTTAAAAAACAAATTTCCCTACTTTTTTCTTTAAGAGATAATGATATTTGGGAAGTTTCCTTTGAATTTAGTATTATTGGTTTATATCTTAAACTAGAAAAACTATACATTTCTACCTCTTTAGTTGTTTTTTTATAAAAAACATAGAATATTAAAATTTAAAATGAAACCCAATAGTTTTTTCAAATTTAATTTATATGAATTTAACAAATTTATGTTAGATTTATCAAGCCTAAAAAAAATCATTGAATATGGAGACTAATCACTGATCCTTATAATTTTTTTAGATAATTCCCACAACACCTTAGTAGAAACCATGATGTATGGTCGTGACTCATTATCCCTTGAAGAGGTTAAGCCCACCCTTCTATCCAAGTAATTACATTCTAATCCTAGAATAAAAGGAGATTCTTAGAGCTTGTTTACTAGGGGTAGAAAATAGTCTAAAGGTAAAAATATGCAGTTTAATAAAGATAAAAGCAATTAGAATGAGGAACCCAAACCTATTTCTAATTAGAGGGAAATAAAAGTTGTTTGTTTTCATTGTGGTAATCCAAGACACTCTAAAATCAAATGTATAAAACTGAAAAAAGAATTTGAAAAATAAGAAGACCATCGACCATTCCCTTTTAGTAGATTCTAGCTATGACCTAACTAAAGTATTAAATGTGTCCAACCACTCTCTAAATCAATAGTGAGTTTTTAAACCTAGATGCTTCTTTCACATGTGTCCTTTTAGAGAATCATTCCTAGAATTGGTATAGTGAGTAGAAGGAGAAGTCCTCTTAGGGGATAATAAGAAGTGTAAGGTTCAGGGAAGATTTTCTTTTTTGATAGAACTAGATGACCATTCCATCATCAATTTTTTTTGTTAGGTGGGTTCACAAACTTCATAAAAACCTGATTTCATTAAGGATTGTAAACCAAAAAGGGTTTAATTTTTGGTCTGAAATTGGCTATTTCAAAAACTAAAAAGGATATAGAAGCGTCATTAAATGTTATCTCATTAATGGGTTGTCTGTTTTGAATTAAAAGAACCATTCATGACAATTATTTAGGTTCTATACCTATGATAATAATAATACCCTGGTATGACATAGGTCTCTCCAAATATTTTTTTTAATAAAACCCACTTTGGGGATAAATGGGAATTGTTCCAAAACATAAAATAGGCTGAATCGAATCATAATTACAAGACTAAAAAATTAAAAAATAATAGGAAATCACAACATGAAATTTATAATTGCCACTACCATCCACGAGCTAGCACAAATGAACATATCAAAATTAGAAATTAAAATGAAATAAATGATGGTCTGAAAATACATAGAAAATTACAGACCACATCACACCTTTACCGAGCAACCGATACTCTATCATTATCAATGTCTCCAACAAAACTGATGAGAACAACCCTCTACAATGTCAACCGTGAATAAATAACACAAAAAGGCACATCCGTGGAATGAACTAGATCCACCATATAGCTTGTGAAGTCAAAATTCTACAGAAAAAACCATACACACCATCATAAAAATCCTAAATAAATGAGTGAATCCACCAGAAGTTGCAACTCCTAGATCACTTGTGACTACACAAACTATACATCCCAAAGACTTAACAATAACCACCACACCAAACCGACATGTATAGGAGCATTGGAGTTGGAAACCAAGGTATATTTTGAGAAGAAATATCCTCAACATCCTCCCCAAGTTTTCAAAGACCATCAAACCCTTCCAAAAAACCCTAACTTCGAACCTTCATCATAGAATCAAAGACCACAACACCACCTGAACCCACTTTTATCTAATATGAAAACAACAGAACCCATCATGGCTAAGGATGAAACACCAAGAGAAAAATTGGAAAAAACATGATTCATCAACATATAAAGGGTCAAAATCGATATCTAGAGGATCTAAATAAACCAAAAAAAAATGAACAAAAACACATAATGGAAATAACGAAACCATAAAGAAGATTGTGTGATGGGAAATTCTAAGAGATTAACCTTTAATAGATCAATATTTATTGCTACCTGACCATTAGAATACATCCATTATTACCTATGGGAACCATCTAGGACAACCTATCATGGTGGGAATTCTTATTTTTTTCACATTAATATATTAATTCTTAAGAAAATTTTGGATTAATATTTTTCAAAATAAATCAGATGTTTCTTAGACAGTTAAGACCTGAAAGAAGTTAGGTGAAACTCAGGTTGGGAGAGAAATTAAAACCATGAGAATAGATAATGGATTAGAGTACCTATATACTAATTTTATCCAATTTTGTGAATATTAGGGTCTTAAAATACACATAAATATTAAGGGAACCCCCCAAAAATGGTATTGTTGAAATAATGAATAAAACCATTTTAGAAATGGATTGAAGCATGATTATATGCTCAGGTCACTATAAATCATTTTTGGAAGAGGCTTACAACACCAAATTCTACCTCATCAACAAATTTAATTCTTATGATAATTAGTATAAAACCCCATAAGAATTATAGGATTGTAATATTCCCTCTTATAGTTACTTAAGAGTGTTTGGTTTCACTGCTTATACACATATTAAAACTAATAATATTGAACCTAGAGCTCTTAAATGCATCTTTGTAGAGTATCCTATGGGTGTTAAGGGTTACAAACATTGGGTAACAAAACCCAATTTACAAAAATGTATTTAAAGTAGGGATGTAGTGTTCAATGAGTCTTATTCTTCCAGATCCAGAGGTTCCATATTAGGAAGCAATGATCCACACCTAAAAAAGATAAAGAAACTGAGACACCATCCAATTTTTAGGTTATTATCCATCCCACTAAACTTGATACAAATCCTATTACATAGGATAATTCATCTTCAAGTTCCGGTTTAGACTCTAAAACAGAATATCCTTCTAATAATAGAGACTATCAATTTACCCGAGATGGAGAAAGGAAAGTGCCTAGAAATCCTACTTGGTTCAACCAATATGATAAGGATTATTATGTCCTTTATGTTACCAATGATCTTATTTATGATGATATTAAAACCTATTGGAAATCCCTAAATAACAAAGAATAGAAATAGTGATTCTTTTCTATGGATGAAGAAATTCATTCCTTAAGAAAAAAATCATACTTGGTCTATTATAAGTAGACCCACTAAATGCTAAAATAAATAGTTGTAAGTGGATTTATAAATGAAAAGAATATAAAATTATAGGAAATAAAACAAAATTAAAAGAAAGTATAGCTATTAGGGGAATCCCTTAAGGATAAGGAATAAACTATTTTTAAAAAATATACCTTGTTTCAATGCATTATTCAATTGGTTTATTAATTTATTTTTCTTTCTATATTTATTTTCACATTGATTTTTTGGTTAAAATTACCGTTATTCATGGTGATTTAAATAATAATATTTATATGAAGCCTCTATATGGTTACTCTATAGAGTTTAAATTAAATAATATTTTCCTTTTGAATAAATAATTGTATAGTTTAAAACAATCCTCAAATAAATGATATAATAAATTTGATTCTCTTATTCATGATAACCAATTTACAAGGATCCAATATGACGATTTTGTATATTTAAAATCAACTAAAAATATCATGCCTTATTTGATGTTGTATATTTATGATATGTTTATTATTTTCAAAAAACGTGTCTCATTACTCTTGTAAAATATGAACTAAAAGGTATGTTTGAAATAAATTACCAAGGTGAAACTAAAGATATTTTAGGTGTTCAAATAATTAGGGAAAGAAATAATAAACTAGTTTACTTATCTCATCAGGTTTAAATTTTAATGATTATCATGAGATACATGTTTGAATCTCTCAAAACTATTAATTTACCTCTTGGAGAACAATTTAAATTGTGTTTCATATAAGATCCCATTGCTGATGTTGATATTCTATTTATGTCTAAAACTACTTATGCTAATATTGTTGACAACATCATGTATAACATTATCTGTACTAGTCCTGACATACCATTTTCAATCTACACCCCTAGTAAGTTTGTGGCTACTAAAGGGAATCCACATTAACATGCCCTAAAATGGATTCATTGATATTTTTCTTATAGTTATAATCTTTCACTGTGTTATGGTAAAAATTAGGATACTTCTCATTTTATAATTGGATATGTAGATGATAACTTTGAAGGAAACATTGATACCCAAAAGTCTTTAATAGGGTATGTGTTTAATGATTTTTGTGGTCTAATTTCTTATAAGTGAAACATGCAGTCCGTGGAGTCCCTTTCAACCACTGAATTAGAGTACATATCTTCAACTGAGGTAGTCAAAGGGGAATTATGGAATAATGTCTTGTATTATAAACTCAACCTTTATAATCATGTTTTTAATATTTATTCAAATAGACAATATTATCTTAAATTATAAAATAATTTAGTATTCCATGGTATATCAAAACATATAAATATTAGATTACAGTTTATTAGATATGTTGTTGAATTTGGAACCATTTGTTTCAACAAGATACACACTAATGATAACCTGCCTGATATTTTGACTAAATCAATGGTATTGTCTAAATTCTTTTAGTTTTTAGATTCAATGAATTTGGTTCCAATTCTATAACCATAGGTATAAGAACATCATAAATTTCAATTGAGAAAGGTGGAGATTTTCAAATTATGGTATTCATTTATTTTTTTAATTGAGAAATTCAATGTAGTTTATTTTGTATTTTGAATTATTTAAAACCATGACTGAAAATTATGTTATTTCAGTTTCTCTATTTTAATATACCAGGCTTCTTTAAGCACTGATATAATGCCTTCTTGTGTGGACCTACTCTACTAGGCTATTCTCTCATCTTTCTTCTCAAAGCCCATCTTTTCTCCAATTACCAATCTAGGGATTCATGTGATGTTTGTCCTTTGTGGTTGATCCCCTTTACTGCCACTTTTCTTATTTTCATCCATTTTCCCAGCTATTTGAGTACGATCTTTGGAATTATGTTAGAAATGTATACACAAATCTATCTAATTGGATGTTCTGTTACCGATTTTAAATGGTGTTAGAAGGAATTGATCACCCCTCGACTCCCTCATCACTTTAAAATTCAATCACTTTTTCATTTCCCTCATCCTAGGTTTGGATCGAAATATTCTATGGTAAAACCCTATCTCACCATCATCACATTGCTTCATCGGAGTTCATGTTTTGGAATGTCATCCTCTATGGCTGCATCTCAGGGGAAATTTATGGTGGAGTCAAAATCCCTTACATAGAGGAAGATGTGTGGTGATCTCAATGACTGAACCGAAGGATTTAAAGAATTATTACTTAGATATAGGTGTCCCTTATAGCTCAAATACATCACTGAGAGTTCAAGACCAATGGAGTACTACCTTCTATGACTCTATAGGTATTTTAATTTATTATTCTTTTGGTTTCATTTTTTTCAATCCCTACAGACTTATATTTTTTTTCACTTCTTTTTGGATTTCTTCATATACTATTTTATTTTCTTGAGCATTAATCAAACTCATGTGTGAGGTTGGTGTTCTTTCCATGCATGTTGGTCCCAAAGAGACTGAACCAGGTAAATCTCATTTTCTTTAATACTTTATTTTTTTCTTCATCTTGTACATTCAATTTATGTGTCATTCGACTATTGTGTTAAAAATCACCAATTATAGTCCGTTGGCTTTGAGTGTTCCATTATTTCTAGTGCACTCTTACCCATAACAGCCCCATATATAGGGATTCCTTTTTATTAGCTGGTGAAGAGATCTAATTAATTATCATTCTTATTTTCAAATAGGGGTTAGTGGATATAATTTTTAGGGGTATCCACATGCGTATAGTATTTATTATTACTTATAATGGTTATTTTTGATTTTATTATTTTAAATTATAAATTAGATTCATTCATTCTATTATTTTGTTTCATTTCTATAGCTCTCTCAGAGGTCAATTTGTAGATAACATTAGATTTGTTTTTGTAAATTTTAATTCTTTCTGCCAATTGTTTTTATTTTTTTTGAAAATATTATTATTTATAATTTAATGGAACAAAATATATTTTTAATAAATCTGTCGGTGGTGGTGAGGGACAAGGAATGTGCGATCTACATGAAGGAGTTCTTGAAAGAGGTGACCTGTTGGGATCTACAAGAATATGGCCATGAATTCTATTCTACCTACGTTGGCTGGTGGATGTTAGAGAATTTCCTATTCCCCATATGTAGGGCTTCTGTTTGATAGGTCAACTAGAAGATCTGATTAATTCAGCTACTTATATTCCACTATGGGCTAGTGGTTATTCTTTTAGTGGTATCACCATGTGTCTAATATTTTCAATTAACTCTGCTGGTTATTTTTTATTTTATTATTATAAATTGTAAATTAGATTAATTGTTTTTGTTTTTTGTTTTATTTATATGTGTCTCCCAGAGGCCACTTTGTAACTACTAGTATATATTTTTTATTATAATTTGCAATTCCTTCTACCAAATATTTTCAATTACTTTTCAAAATGTTATTGTTCATAATTTATTGATTCATAATCTCTTTTTAATGAATCTGGTGGCAATTGTGAGGGAGAAGGAGTGCACAGTTTTCATGGAGGATTTTTAGGAAGGGGTTGTGTGTTGGGTTGTACCAATATGTGGCCTTGGATTCTAGTCAACCTACATCGGTTGGTAGCTACCAGAGAACAAGATCTTCCCCATATGTAGAGCTTCCATTTGATCGGCCGGTTAGGAGATCTAATAAATTTTTATACTTATTTCTCACTAGGAGATAGTGGCCATGCTTTTTAATGGTATCACCATGCATCTAGTATTTCATATTTATTATTCTAGTTATTTATGATTTGAATAATATAAATTATAATGTAGTTTAATTGTTTTTATTGTTTTTATTTTTGTGGGTCTCCCAGAGTTTAATTTGTAACTATCGATAGTATATGTAAATATTTAATTAAAATTCTACAATTAATAATATTAATCTAAAAAAATTATTTTTATAAAATATATTTATAAATTAATATTTTTGACTTATTATTTTAAGATATTTTTATGATACATTAGTTAATTTTTCAAAGTTTTATAAAATCTGTTATAAATTTAAAATCTTTATTTTTCATGTAAATGATGACTTTAATTTAAAATAAAATTTCCTATATTTAAAAAATTATTTTAATAAAATGGTATTTTTTTAATTCTACACAACAAAAAATGGTTGGGGTAATGTTTTGGGATTTTTAAAAAATACTTCAGTTTTTGGTGAATAGAGAAATGTGATAATTTTCAATAAATGCTAATTATATGAATTATTGAGTCATAAGTGACATGTGGATGATGTAATCAAATAATATCAAACTATACATCATTATTTTAATATATTTGGTAATAATAATCAAAGTTTTCATAGTCTTGATCCAAGACATAAACAAATGAATAAAATATTAAAAAAACACCCCTCTCCACCACTATAAATACCACCACTCACCACCCCTTCTATTTACAAATTCCATGCTTGAGAGCCTTGTAAAATTTCTTACCAATACTCTTCCCAAGAACCTCTCCCAAGAAAAAAACCCTTTGGTCTTAAAAACATACCCAAACCAATCCCTTTAAAGAGGTTCTTAAGGATGAGAATTCAATAGGTAAATTTCCTCTTTATTTTCATTTATTTTCTTTTCAATTTGTTTTATTTTATTATCCTTCAATCACCTCGTCAAAAGTGAAATGATAACTCTATTATAAATTATATATTATAATTCTATCATGATAATGGAATATACATCATCAAAATAATTTCTCTCTCTATTATATTTTATAAATGAAAACATCACCTGTGATGAGTCAATTTAACGACATCATGAATGATGAATTTTTATTTTCCTTTAACTCCTTCTTAGGCAGTCATAAAACCATTTTTCAGCTAAGAAAGATTATAATATACGTATAATAATATATAACCATTACATACACGTGATGTTAATTAATTAAACAAAATTATTTTGTGATGATAAAAAAACCACCAAAATAATCTAAAGGATTACTACAAACGTCTTATCTAATGATTCATACTCACACCAAATAAAAAAAATGAATTATATAAACATTTAATCTTATGTATGCTAATTAATAACATATAACATCAATTATTGGTATCTAGTTCCATTTTACATGAGCATTCGTACTCATATTCGAATAAACTGATCATGAAAACCAAGTAAATGAATGAACTTGAATGATAAAATTGTATATTATGACTCATAAAAAAGAACATAAATGAACTTAATAAAATTATAATAAATAAAATAAATGTATATAATGTTTTAAATTAATTAATTAATGATTTTAATTTTATTATCCATGACATTAAGGTCAAGTGTAGAACACTTTGGGACATAAGGTAAGGTTTTCTACCGGAATATCAATTTTCACTATAGTTATGATTTATCCCTATTTAAACTAATGAAATTATTATTTACTTATATATAATACTACAAAATTATTTTTAAATTTTCAAAACTCATGTATCTAATTTTTTCATCTTTATATTATGAGAAAATTCTTGTTTTACAAGTTTACCTTTTCGATTCTTCCCGATACACCGGCCCGATTAAATGGAACGTCTCAAATTTTTACCCCTCTTAAATTACCTTCCATAATCTAATTTAAGACACAATTATTTTTATAAAATCACAATTCTTCCATGAAAACTATATTTTTCCATTACTAGTTTTATACAATCAATTATAACAAAAAAAATGATTTTTTACAAAATAACTCTTCTTTATAAAGTAAAAGTGGTATTTATCTCAAGAATTCATTGTTGATTTTATTAATGTATTTTCATCCATTTAAGTACATCTATTTAATTTTATCCTTGATATATTATGATTATCAAACACCATATTTTGTTAAATGTTTTATGATTAGTTTAACTATAAATGTTCTATCTTAATACCATTCACCATACCACTTAGAATGGTTATTGACTATTTGACAGATTAAGGAAATTCATATACATTTAATATGTATATTTTGATTATATATAACCCCATTCATACGAGTAATTCATTTAACTTAGTAAGTGATGGGTGGGGACACCTATATCCCATTGATGTATCGTTGGGTATCATGAGGAAAAACAGAAATGGATTTTGGATGAGGGCTTAACAATTTATTTTTAAGTGTCTTGGCTGAGGACTCAACAATACGTTTATGATGTACAGAATATTAATAACCTAATTATGATTATTTATTTACTATCCATGTAAATATTCTACTATATTAATATCCTTGGTTATTCTTGATTATCATAAGATTATTTTTCTGTAATTTTTTATTCATTTTTTATTCTTTCCATATTATGCTCATGTTTATGTTATAATGTCATGTGTTATTAGTCATTAACCATGCCTTAATTTTTATATTACCTTTTGTTGTATTACATAAACTTAACAATAATATGATCTCATCCACTTATTATGTTTTATTTTTCATAAAGATGAAAAGATGTATATTATGATTGATTTGCAACAATAATCTAGGAGTCTATGGTTGTTTCCAATGGAGTTGATATGTTTTTTTCCTTTAAATTTGTAATGTAAAACATTTTTATATATATAATTTTACAAAAATAATAAAATATTTTGTGCTTTAGGATGTTAATTCATTTTTATTATACCAATTTAATAATGTATGTTAGTGTCCTTGGATAATGGGGGTCATAGTCTTTATAGTTGTTATCAGAGGAAGTTTAGTAGAAACCTTGAAAACTAGATTTATAAAACATTGATTAGAAAATAGAATCCATGATAGAATTTTAGGATGAACATAGAGGAACATCCTATAATTTGTATAAGGTAGTTATTATGTGGGTCTTCCTAGAAATACATCCCTATCTAGATACTACAAGTGGACATGGTTCTTGTACAAATATACATTTGGGTAAAAACTCCAACAAAGTGTCCCAGGTCTAACTCGGGGTAACCTGGTACTTGACAATAAGCCTTAATATGCACCTAGTTTGACACTCTCCTGGTATATTATTAAAACAATTCACATTTTATTTACAAACCATTATGAAGGATTAAAAAGTAAAGAAATCCCCAGAGAAACTATAATTATGATTATGAGATTTTCTATGCATAAATTTAAAATTTATGGTATGTTTTTTTCTAGTTAGAAAATTTTTCATTATTATTGATAACCTAATTTAGTGTATTACATTATTTATAAATGGTGCATACTTTGATGAATGGAAACCGTATTAATGTGTGTATCCCATGTAGGTATTTCCCACCAATGCAATATAATGATGTTGGTATTGGATATGAAACTAGTTTTAAAAACTTATAACTATACTGGGATAACTGAATCAGGTTATGAAACATAACCTTACCCTTATGGAGAAACCTGATCCACAATACGAAGAAGAAATTTTAGACCAATTTATGCAACAACAACTCCATTATTAAATGGGACTAAAAACCCATTTGTAGAGAATGAGTGGATAAGTTTATTAGAGAAGTTATTTCTCACTTTTGGAAGCGATGAAAGGGAGAAAGTTATCATTACAGTTTATCATATCTTTGAAGATGTTGATCTATAATGGCCACTAATTCAAATCAAAAAGGAGTAAGAAGAAATTGAAAATATTGAATGGAATGATTTTATGGAAATTTTCTTAGAAAAATATTTTACACATGAATAGTGAGGGGATATGGAGAGGCAATTCTTGAGTCTAAAACAAAAATATAAGGAATACGTTCTGAAGAATGAAGATAACTTTACAAGGCTATAAATGAATGTTGTAGAATACATATTTAATTAAAGTAGAGCGATTTATTTGTTCTTTGATGGTTTAAAACCATTCCTATAAAGGTCACTAGTCTCTCAAAATTTCTCATCATATAAAGATATAGTCTTCTCTACTGTCAAGATGTAGATATAATTCTCAAAGTATTTTGAATTTAGGGAAAAATAGGAGGAGAATAGGGTGGAAGAGGGAATAATGGATAATGTTAATAATAAAAAAGTGATTTTTCCAATGTTTGATACTTATGGGAAGAAACATCATAGTTCTTGCATAAAAGGAAAAGGAGTCTATTATAAGTGTGGAGAAAAAGGCCACCAAGCCCATGATTGAAAGGGAAAGAACGAAGCTACCAATATTCAATGCCAAAATTGTAGGGATATGGGACACTATGAAACAAATTTTCCTATGAATCAAAAAACTATTCCCTAGAAAAGTCCAAGGGAGCAAGGACAAGCTTATGCGATCACAATTGCAATGGTTGAAGTTCCTAACGATGCAGTGGTAGGTAATTTAATCATTTACTAAAACTTATCCAATGCATTATTTGATTCTAGAGAATCACATTCTTTTATGTCTTCCCAATTTTCCAATAAAATTATTAATTTATCATTTGATTTAATAAATGAGTTTTCAATTAAAACTAAAAAGGGAAGTATCATTGCAACACGGATGTGTTTGTTAGTCCCCTTTATGAAACATAAATTTTATTTAGTTGTAAACCTTATCATCATACCTATAGTAGATTTTGATATAATACATTGTATGTACTAGCTTTAAAAATATGATGTGAAAATATATTTCAATAATAAGGAAGTTACAATTTCCTAAGAAGATGAAAAATCCCTTATCTTTAGAGAAGAAACATCATCATCTATTTCTTATCTATATCCATTAATAATAGCTCTTCTATATTAAATTCTAGGGGGGGAGGATGAGAAAACATAGTCTATGTATATTTAAGTTAAATATATACCTATTGTGAAATAATATATTGATGTATTTATAAGGGAATTAACTAGACATACTATTGGGTGGGAAGTTGAGTTCTCTATTAATTTAATTTATGGTGTAAGACCTATATCAAAGACTCCTTATAGAATAGAAACTAAAAAAATTATTAAATATGAAGAAACAAATAGAGGATTTGAGTGATAAAGGATTTATTCTCCATAGTTTTTCTATATGGGGATCCCCTATTCTCTTGGTCAAGAAGAAATATGGGTACATTTGGATTTTCATTGACTATAGAGAAATAAATTCTATTAAAATAAATGGAAAGTATTCCCTACCATGAAATGATGATTTATTTGACAAACTACATGGTGCTCAATATTTTTTGAAGATTGAACTTTATTCTGGATATCATCAATTGCATGAAAAGAAGAAAGACATTCCAAAGACAACATTTTGGACAAGTGATGGACATTAAGAGTTTACAATAATTCCATTTGGACTAACTAAGACACCATTTATTTTTACAGATCTAATGAATAGAGTGTTCAAGGAATATCTTGATGATTTTTTTGTGGCATTTATTGATGAAATTTTGATGTATTCCAAAAGCTATGTGGACCATGAGAAGTACTTGTGAGTTGTTATGTAGACTCTTATAAGAAAAAATTTACACGGGATGTTTAGAAAGTGTAAATTATAACTTCGAATAGTTTCTTTTCTTGTCCATATTTTCTATAAGGATGGAATATCAGTTTATCCTATGAAGAAAAATTTTGTCCAAGAATGACCTACAGAAATGAAAAAAACTGAGGTATGTAGTTTTATTGGTTTATAGTTTTTACCGGTGTTTCGTTTATAAGTTTTCCCAATTAAATAACCCAATAAACAATATTACACGTAAAGGGGTTAAGTAAATTTGGGAAAAGGAATGTGAATAAAGCTTTAAAGACTTTAATAATAGAATAGTTAATTCTCTAATCCTGACTCTACCATCAAGAAATGACGGTTTTGTGATTTATAGTGATTTATCAAAGAAAATACATGAATGTGTCCTTATGCATAATGATAGAGTTATTGACTATGAATCAAGGAAGTTAAAAAATCATGAAAAAACTATACAAATCATGATACTGAGTGAGAAACTATAATATTTTATCTAAAAATATGGAGTAACTATCACTATAGTGAAAATTTTAGATATATAAAAATCAAAATAGTTTGAGATAAATCCTATCATAGAAAAAACTCAACATGAGGAAAAGTCGATGACTCAAGATGATCAAGGATTAAGATTGTTCAATACACTGCCACCCAAGGAAGGCGAATAATGTATAAAATGCATTGATCATGAAGGATTATGTTTTTCTGAACAATATGAGGATTAATAAGGATCCTGTGTACATGGATATAGAAAATATACACATGGGAATTATCAAGGAAGGTGAAACATCATTACTTTTTCAATTGGTTCACTATTACAAACATGGATTTTATCAGCGCTAGAAAAGAGAACTAACAACACTAAAAAAAACTGTTAATCAAGGTGAAGATAAAGGGGGGTCCATTTTCTCAGTGCTCAGATAAGTGATGATAAATACCCCTTTTATCAGTGCCAAAATAAGAACTGATAAAAGTCCCCTTTTATCAGCACTAAAAAAAGGGCTGATAAAAGGGGTCTTTTATCAGCGCTTTTTTTAGCACTGATTAAATGTGACTTTTATCAGTGCTTTTAAAAATCATTGATAAAACTCAAAAAACAAAGAAAATAAAATAAAAATTAATAATTTATATTCAGGTGGGAGCTTTTAACAGCGCTTGAACCCCCCTTTTCAATGCTAGGAAGACTCCTCCCAATCCCGCACAGTGCCCTTTCCTGTGCATCTTGCACTTTCCTATGCGCCCTTCCCTGCTTCCACCCAGATTCGAACCCATGACATCCCCCTTGCACGCCTGCACCTTTACCAATAAGCCATTTCATTTTTATCTATTTAATAATACATATATTTTTTATATATATATAGTTTTATTTATTTGTATATTATTATAGATTCATATTAATATAAATATATTTATTTATATTAATAAATATATATTTATTCATATAGTAATATATATATATATATATTGATTTTTATATTAATATATATTTATATTTATTTGTATATATATAGTTATATTTATTCGTATATTAATATAAATTCAGATTAATATAAATATATTTAGTTATATGAATACATATATGTTTATTCATATATTAGTATATATATATTCATTTGTATATTAATATATATTTATATATATATATATATATATTTGTAGTTACAATTTTTTATCCGTATATTTATTTGTATATTAATATATATTATTAAGATTAGTTTTAAATACATTTATAAAAGTTTTTTATGTGTGATTATAAATAAATAAATAAATACATATATACATATATTCAACACACACACACACAGACACATATATATTTACGAATAAATATATATATATGTGTGTATTTGAAAAGCCATAAAATGTTAAAACGACCATAACTTATATTCCACAAGTCTGTTTCAACTCTATAACCAGTCAAATTGAATAAAATTAAACAATCTTCGATATGATATGTGGTCCAAGGCTAACAGAAATCCAGATGAGATGTTATACCTGTTTAAATGTTAACAAATCGGGGTATGCCGACTAAAAACTCAGTTTTAGAGGCCTTATGGGACTTTTTTGGCCTTGAAAATTGTGACTGAGTCTTCTCCTGGGTCACCAGCACGTAGTTCTCATCGCATTCTTCAATTTTATATTCTGTAGAGCTCAAACAGACACTCAGATCAAAAGTTATGGCCGTTTAAAGTTTGAGTTACATTTACAACGTATTTTAGATCTTTTATTAATTTTTTTGATTATTTGTGTCTTCAAATTGTTATTTAATGATTATTAATTGATGATAATTAGTAAATTATTAATTAATAATATTTTTTAAAAAAATTTAAAGCCTTTTTCATTAAATTTTTTATATATTAAATGTAGTAGTCTATTTATACTTTTCTAAAACATATTTCAAAAATATATATTATATTTATATCAATATAAATATACTTATATAAAAATATATTATTTTTCATGATTTTTTTTGAAATATAAAATTTACCAGCGCTAAGAAAAAGCGATGATAAATCCCCCCTTTATTAGTGGTACTAAAAAAAGCGCTGATAAAGGGGGGGGGGGGGCTTTATCAGCGCTAAAAAAATAACTGATAAAAGGTTACTTTTAACAGTTCTTTATTTAGTGCTGTTAAAAGTTCCCCTTTATCAGCGCTTTTTTTAGCCCTCATAAAGGCCCCCCTTTATCAGCGCTTTTTTTAGCTTTGTTAAAGGGTGGTGCTGTGGAAACCCAGTTTTGTGGTAGTGGTTTCCCACCATCCTTATTAAAAATGATTAAAATTTCATAGTCTAATGATGATAATACTCAAAATAAAATTAAAATTTTGAATGATGGGAAGTTGGAAAACTTCGAGTATGATGATGGAATACTAAAATTTGGGAGGAGGTTATGTGTTCCCTCTATACCCGATCTAAAAATATATTTATTGGATAATGCCCATAGATCGAATTTCTCTATACACCTTAGTAGTAATAATATGTATAGATATTCGAAAGAACATTTTTGGGGGGATATTATGAAGTGAGAAATTGCTGATTATGTATCATGATGTTTAGTATATCAATATGTGAAGGCTAAAAGAAAACATACTAGAGGATTCATGCAAACTCTACCCATTCCTCCCTTTAAATGGTATGATATCACCATGGATTTTTTCATTTGATTAAAAAAACTCCAATAAATAATGATGTAATATGGGTAATTTTTGATCGACTTACTAAATATACACATTTCCCCACTATAAGGGAGGATTTTACACTATATCACCTTCTATGAATCTATATTAATGAAGTTATTAATCATATAAAAAAACTGAATAAAATTATTCTAAATAAAATAAAAACTCATGAAAAAACTATCCAACTCATGATATTGAGTTAGTAGCTGTAATATTTTATCTGAAAATATGGAGGCACTATCACTATGGTGAAAATATGAGATATATATAGATCAAAAGTGTTTGAGATATATCCTCTCATAGAAATAACTCAACATGAGGAAAAGGCAACGACTCACGCTGATTAAGTATTATTATTTTTTAATACACTACAACCCAAGGAAGGTGGATAATGTAAAAAATGCATTGAGCATGAAGGATCATGCAGTTCTGAACAAAATGAGGATTGACAAGGATCCTTTGTACATGGAATTAAGAAATAAGGACATGGGAATTATCATGGAAGGTGAAACGTCATTACTTTTTTAATTGGTTTCCCACCATCTCTATTAGAAAATATTAAAATGTCATAGTCTAATGATGATAATATTCAAAATAAAATAAAATTTTTGAATCATGGGAAGTTGGAGGACTTCATGTATGAAGATAGAATTCTGAAATTTGGGAAGTGGTTATGTGTTCTCTCTATACCTGACCTAAAAATAGAGTTATTGGATGATTCCCATAGCTCTAATTTATTTATACACCCTATTAGAAATAATTTGTATAGATATTTTAAGGAACATTTTTGGTGGGATATTATGAAGAGAGAAATTGTTGATTATGTATCAAGATGTTTAGTCTATCAATATGTGAAGGCTGAAAGGAAACATCCTTGAGGGTTCATGAAACCTCAACCTGTTTATCCATGTAAATGGGATGATATCACCATAGATTTTTTCATTGGATTTACAAAAACTCAATGAAGGAATGATTAAATATGGGTAATTGATGATCAACATACCAGATCTGTACATTTCCTCGCTATAAGGGAGGATTTTCCACTGTAGCACCTTGCATGAATCTATATTAATAAATTTATTACTCATAAAAAAACAAAAAATGAAAGGAAAAAAATTATTCTAAATGAAAGAAATATATAAATGATTATAAATTTATTAATTAATGGATTTAATATGATTACCCAGAACATTAAGGACAAGGGCATAACACTTTCCGACATAAGTTACGGGTTTATTCACGGACATCAATTTTCATTTGGGTTATGATTTATCCCTCCCAAATCCAATGAAATTATTCATTATTTTTATATAATTATCCTAAATTCTATGTATATATTCAAAAATAAGGTATCTAGACCAGTGTATCTTTATTTTATGGGGAAATACATGTTTTACATGTTTCCCTTATCAATTATTCCTAATACACAAACCCAATTATTGGGAACATCTCGATTTCTTACACATTTTCAAGTACCATCCATAATATGTTTTAAGAAACAATTTTTTTTATAAAATCACTAATTTTTTCATGAAAAACAATATTTTCTCATTTTTATTTTTATACAGAAAATCATGAAAAATAAAAATTATTTTTAAAAAAGAAATATTCTTTGCGAAGTAAAAGTGGTATTTCTCTCAAGATTTTCTAGATGATTTTATTAGAGTATTTTTAGATATTTAAATACCTCTATTGAATTTTATGCTTAATATCTTCTGATTATAATCTTTCATATCTTTTTAAATGGTTTATGATTAATTTGAATATAGATGTGATATCTTTACACCATTCATCATACTACTGAAAATGGTTATTAATCATGTTTACTGATTATGGAATGTTATTTACATTTTATATGTATATTATTTTTATGTCTAACCCCATTCATATGAGGAAATTATTGGACTTAGTAATTGATATGTGGTGCCCACTATATCCCCTCAATAGATCAGTAGATCTCATGAGACAAAACAAAAATGGATTTTGGTTGAGGTTGTAACCATTTATTTTTAGTTGTCTTGGACAATGCCGCAATGGTATGTTTATGATGTTCAGTATATTAATTCACTCATTATGATTATTAATTCACTATCAATGTGAATATTTTACTAGTATGATATCCATGTTTATGATTCATTATCATGTGATTATTTTTATGGAAATATTTATTCAACATTTATTCTTTCCAAATTATGCTCAATTTTATGTTGTAATGGAATGAATTGTTAGTCATTAACCATGACATATTATTTATATTGGCTTCCATTATATTATGTACCCTTTCTGAGCAATTGATCTCACCCCTTTTTTATTATTTTCCTTAGGATGCGAATATGTATATTATGAATGAATTACTAGAATAATCTAGGAGTCTATTGGTGTTTCTAGTGGAGTTTTTATGTTTTTTTCCTTTCAATTTTCAATGTAAAACTCATGTTTGAATTTGGTTTTCCAAAAATACAAAACCATTCAGTCCTTCTGTATGTGTTTCTTTGTTTATTATACCAATTTAATAATGTAAGGTTCTTGATCTGGGAAACTGCGGTCAGGGTCATTACAAGTGGTGGGGGAGGAGTGTGTGGTATGTATTGAGGTGTTTCTGAAAGGGTTAGTGTGTTGGGTTATAGCAATGTGCCTCCTTGGATTTTACATGGTCTATGTCAGCTGATGTCTATCAGTGAATTTATCCTGCCTTAAATGAAGGGCTTCCATTTGATGTACCTCTTATGAGATCAGATAAATTCTTCTTCTTATTTTACACCAGGGGATAGTGGTCTTGCTTTTTATGGGTATCACCACTTGTCTAGTATTTTTGATTAATTCTGTTGGTTATATGGGATTTCATTATTGTAAATTATAAATTATATATATTTTTTATTTTTTCAGGTCTCCCAGAGGTCACTTTGTAACTATGAGTATATTTTGGGATAATTTATAATTCCTTCTCCAGATTGTTTGTAATATTATTTTAAATTATTATTGATTATAATTTAAAAATTCATAATATTTTTAATGAATTTGGTGTTAGTGGTGAGGGAAGAGTGCACAATCTTCATGGAGAAGTTTCTAAAAGGGTGGTGTGTTAGGTTCAACCAATGTGCAACCATATATTGAACTTAGCCTACACCAGCCATTGAATTTTCAAGAATCTAATCTTATCAATATATAGGGTTTCCATTTTATTGCCAGTTAAGGGATCCAATTAATTACACAACTTATTTTCCACAAGAGGCCAATGGTATAGTTTTTAGGGTTATCACCATGTGTCAAGAATATCAATTTAATTATGCTGTTTATTTGATATTTGATTATTGTAAATTATAAAGTAGATTTTTTTTAGATTTTTGTTTTATTTATGGAGGACTATAGGATTCCACTTTGTAACTAATAATATATTTTGTTCTTAATATGTAACTCCTTCTCATGATCATTTGTAAATTATTTTTAAAGTTTTATTGCTTATATTTTAATTATAAATAATGTGTTTTTAATGAATTCAGTGGAAGTGGTGAGGGAGGAGTGTGTGATATATATGGAGGAGTTTATGAAAGGGGTGGAATATTAGGTTATACCAGTGTATGGCCATAGATTCCACTCATCCTACCCCAGTCAGTGGGGGATGGAGAATTCGATCTGCCCATATATAACGCTTCTATTTCGATTAGACGGTTAGGAGGTATGATTAATTTTGATACTTATTTTCTATCAGGGTCTAGTGGTCTTTCTTTTTAGGGGTATCCCCAAATGTAAAAATATTTCCAATTAATCATATTGGTTATTTTTGATTTTATTATTTTAAATTATAAATTAGATTTTTTTTATTTCTATGGGTCTAATAACAGTCACTTTGTAACTACCAGTATTTTTTTTTATAATTTATAATTCATTCTCCCAATTTTTTTTTATTTTTTTAAAATGTTTGTATTTGTAATTTAATGATACTTAATAAATTTTTTATGAATCTAATGGAATTGGTGAGGGTAAATGAGTGTAAAATTTTCATGGAAGAGTTTTAGAAAGGGGAAGAGTGTTGTGCTCTACTAGTATGCAACCATCGTTTCCACTCAACCCACACTGACCAATGGATACCAGATAACTCAATATACCCCATATGTTGAGCTTTTATTTGATTGGATTGTTAGGAGAACCCGTTAATAATACAACTTATTTTTCACTAGGGGATATTGTTCAATATTTTTAGGGGCGTCACCACAAGTCCATTTGTTTGATTTATTTTTTTGGTTATTTGTGATTTGATTATTATAAATTATAAAAGAGAATAATTTTTTTTTCAAGGGTATCTCAGAAGGCACTTTTTATCTACAAGTATTTCTTTTGTAATTTTTAATCCCCTCTCCCAACCATTTGTAATTTTTTGAAAATGTTATTGTTTATAATCTAATAATATATAATCTATTTTTCAAAAATCCAGTGGTAGTGGTGAGGGATAAGGATTATGTGATCCTCATGGTGGAGTTTATAAAAGGGGAAAATTTTTGGGTTCTACCAGGGTGAGGACATGGATTCCACTCGGCCTGCACCAATTGGTGACTACTAGAGAATCCAATCTGCCCTATATACAAGGATTCTGTTTGATCAACTCGATTGGAGATCCAATTAATTTTGATACTTATTTTCTACCAGGGGATAGTGCTCAAGATTTTTAAGGGCATCAAAATGTTTCTATAATTTCCAATTAATTCTAATATTTTATTTGTGATTTAAATATTTTTAAATTATAAATGAGATTAATTGTTTTTGTTTTTTCTTTTATTTATGACGGTCTCTCAGAGATCACTCTGTAATTACTGGTAGATTTTTTTTGTAATTTTTAATTACTTATCCCTACTATTAATATTTTTTTTTGAAAAATTTATTGTTTATAATTTTTTGAACCATAAACTATTTTTTAATGAATCTGGTGGCAGTGGTGAGGGAGTAGGAGTGTGAAATCTATATGGAGGAGTTACTGAAAGGGGTGGTGTGTTGGATTTTACTAGTGTGAAACCATCAATTCAAATTACCCTACACAGGCTAGTGGCTATTGGAGAATCTGAACTTCCCCATATGCAGGACTTTCATTTGATTGGCTGGTTAGGAGATTAGATCTATTTGTTTTTCTTATTTTCCAACTGGGAATAATGTTCATGATTTTTAGGGGTATCACCAAGTGTCCAATATTTCTGATTAATTATTATAGTTATTTGTGATTCAGTTATTGTAAATTATAAATCATATTAGTTTTTTTTATTTTTTTATTTAAATGGGTCTCTCTAATTCCACTTTTTAACTATCGGTAGATTTTGTTTTTAATTTTTAATTCCTTCTCCCAATCATTTGTAGTTTTTTTTGAAATTTAATTTTTTTAACTTAGTGGTCCATAACCTTTTTTCAAAATTTTATTTGAATCTATTGATTATTTTTAAATTAAAGTCACATAATATGTACTCTATTATTTGTAATATTTTTTATAAATTTTTTGATTTAGTAAATTTTAATTTTTTTAATATTGGAACTATGATTTAAATTTTATGTAGTTATTTAATATTTTAAAATTATATTGAAAATTTTTATAGTTTAATATGATTAATTTTCAATGAAAATTTATTTTCATGACCTAACATATGTTATGTGATTAATTTGTTATTTAAAGTGAATAATTTTTTTGATAATTTCATCAGTAAAAAAATGATTTACTTATTGTTTTTGTAATTTTGTTTATAGAACATGTATTAATTTCCATATTTCTAGTCTTTTAAATGGATTTTGTGTTTTTTTAAATTTTATTTCATTTTAGAGATTTTTTTGTATTTTTTTTGTGAATGTACTATAATTTGTTTGGTTAAAATATAAATTCTTAAATAAAATATTATGTGTGTACTTGTGTTTGCATTAAGTGTTTAATTATAGAAGATCCTTTATGATGGTTTCGTTTCTACAAAGTTTTTTCTTTTTTGGAAACCAAATTTATGTAAAAGAATGTTTTGTAAACAAGTTGAAGAAGTGATTGATGAAAGTATATAGCTTGTTCATTGAGAATCTGTTTAAAATATAGACAAAAGAAAGTGTTTTTCGAATATTAAGATCAGAAACTTGATTGGGAAATTCATCAAACATAATCCATAGAATTGAGTTTTTTTGAATATCCTGTGGTTGTTGAAGTGAAGGAATTTTAAAAGTTGTTGGACATGAAGAATTGGGAATTCATAGAACCTAAAAAATGTTTCAGATAATGCATTTCTATTATTTCATGTTCCTTAACATCATGAAAAAGTATTGATACATGCTAAATGTAGAAGAATAGAAGACAAATATTGATTTTATTAGTTTTCCAAAATTAATGTGGTAGAGACACAGATAATCAAACTAAGAATCTTCAGATGAATAAGTTTTCATATGCCTAGAAGTTTGAATTTTGATTAAGTTTAATGAAATGAAATGTTGGCGATCAAACATGGTTAATAGTATTAGACATGAATCGTCAGAAGTTTATTTTATTTGATAATATATATATATATATATATATATATATATTTTATTCCCGAGTTGTTGTGGTGTTTTAAATATAAAATAAATATGAGGAGGATCAAATTTCCAGATTTTAATATATAAGAATTGAAAATGAAAGAGATCATCATTACTAAAAACTAAAAATTCAAAGAAGTAAGAGGTTCTATCCCCACATAAGTTTATTAGATGTAGAAGTTGTTGAAATATTGAAAATTTCAAGTTTTCTATCTGACATAGAATTAATTAGGAACAAGGAAGTGTTGTGGTTGAGGATATCATATTGTTCTGAAAAATATGAGAGAAGAAGAAGATTTATCGATTGATATTTTTACATTGACATGTCTTCATTTGTAGATGCTGATTCATTGGATGTGATATAGATACTAATCCATTAGAAGATATTTTGAAATTGGTTCATTAGATGTGAGGAGTCACTAAATACTTTTAAATAAATAAGTATAATAGTTAGAAGTATTTGGAAAAAGAACTTTTTTTGAAAGGAAGAAGTTGGTACTGAACAAATGTTGTAGGTTTCTAAATTATTTATAATTTTCAATAATATAGTCAACCATTTTCAGTTGGTTATGAAAATAGAAGTGAGAAATCATAAAATTATTTTATTTAAATTTATCAAGATAAAAATAGGTGAGTTACTTAAATTGGGTCAAGAAAATCAGAGTGTGAAACTGTGTTTTTAAATTTTAGTTGGGTTAATAGAAGCAAAATGATAATAAAATTTCTAGACTGAAATGTTATATATTTTTAATCCCTTTACAATGATTTTATAAAGTGTGAGATAACAATTAAGTGTGTTTTATATGGGTTAAGAGAATAAAATAGATGGTGAATTATTTGTATCATCATTTATAGACCATTTTTTTGAAATTTCAGAAGAGTTGTGAAGATTCTAAAAGTATTTAGAATTAACCAAAAGATTTGATAATATTTTAAATGGTAAAAATAAAGCTCAAATGAATGATAAATTTAGAGTTTTTGAATTTGGATTAGAGGTAAAATATTTCAGTTTAATCCATTTTCTATTTCTTGGTAACCTATAAATAGAAGTGAAAAGTACAATAGTACTCAAAAGTGTTCACCCATGAAAAAAGATGATACTCTATAGAATTGGTTTCATAAGTGAGTTTTCTAGATGAAGTTGTTTTGTGTTGAGGAAGAGTTTCTAAATAGATGGTTCTAAACATAAGATTGTACAAATGATTCTTTAGATTATCGGGTAAAATATTATCGGTCTAAGGAATATTATATTGAATAATTGAGTATAAGTTTGATAAGAGATGATTTGTTAAACAGAAAAATCAGGATGTTTTATGATAGGTGCGTGTTGAGAAAAGGTGAATCAGATTGATTCTATCAAACTATATTCATGGGACTAAACTAATTATACCTAGGCACATCATATTGAGTTTTTATATGGGTCCTTGGGGAGAAGAAAGTTTATTTGTTTCAATTTATTTTGTGTCTCAATTATTATTAAGAAAAATCTATAAATTGACAAGTGTCACCATAATAATTTATATTGGGATATAGATGATGTATAATAGGATTTTACACACGCTAAATTCACTTATTGATAATATTTAATTTTATAGACCCATGAGAGTGTCTTTGGAAGGTGTGTAGGTTCTCACACTAAGGCCAAAAATTATAAATCATGTGTTCTATGTTTTATTTTCTAGTTAGGAATGCACTTTATTTTTCTTAAAGTTTATATGGATAAAACTCTAACATGTTGCGTGGATTAATTTTTTTAATGGTGAAATTTGTATAAAAACAACTAATTTACCCCACTCTTAGTTGTTATAGAATACTTTTGAACTTCAATTCGTATCAAAGTGAGGTTCCCCTGTTAAATCCTTATCATGTAAAATATCAATTCTGTCAATAACTGTGGGACTCCAATATTTTATGGAAATAATTATTATGGTTGGATAAATAGGATGATTCCATATCTCATATCCCTTATCCTAGAAGTTTTTTATGCTGATACAATTAGGTTTCAACCGATTGAGAAAGCTCTCTTAATCACTTTTTCTGATAATAGAAATATTCAAGTTGGTGGAAAAGATAGAAATTATATTGTGATTTCTCTATTAGAAAATGATTATATGAAGGTTATCAGTATCAAAATGGAAAATATTATATGGTAAAATCTCGAAAGTATTTTTGAAGGGAATACTAAAATGAAGGAAGAAAAGCCACAAATCCAGCATAGTAATTTTGAATACATAATAATGAGAGATAAAGAAACTATTGATTAGTACTTCACCAAAGAATATGATGTTTCTTTCAATATTAGGGGTTTTTTTTTTATTTTTCCTGAAATATTCTATAAATATTAAGAAACTCTTGAGAATCGTTTCAGATAGGTTTGATTCTAAAATTTCATATTTAAAATATAATGATGATTTGTCTCTATATGGACTACATAACATTGTATTGTCTATTGAAATAAAAAAAATATACATTGTTTATAAATAAGATAAAAGATGAAATTTATTTTGAATATTTGAAAATGATGAACATTGAGAATGTTCAATATACTGATAGTTGTGACTTCAAAGATAATGGGAATGATGAATTGATAAAAATAATCATGTCCTTTATCTCTAAGAACTATGAGAGAGGAAGAGGAAAATATTTAGTAATAATTTATCTCAAATTTTTTGAGGGTGGAAAAATTGAGAATTGTTCTATGAATTTCCCTAAAAATAAAATTAGTGAATTTGAAGATCATTCTAAAGAAAAACTTCTGCGGAAGAAGTTTGGTAAAACATCCAAGAAATAAAATAAGTTCTTTGGTGTAAAGAATATATTAATTAGAAATAGTATAACCATGCTTAGAATGAAAGATTAATTTGACTCAATTGAAAAAAAGTCATTATATGATGAAATTTAAGAAAATTTTAGAATATTAATTGTAAAATTTTAGAAAATAGAGGACTCCTAAAATAGTTAAGAAGAAATAGGTGAAGAGTCGTATAATGTATCATCTCATATAAAAAATTGAAGCATTTCTTGAGAAAAATAGAACTCTTAGGAAATAAATAATAACAATAAATAAATACGGTGAAAATGTTATTGAGGGGAGAAAATATGTTTGCAAGACAGAAGACTAACACCACCAAGATATCTTAAGTTATAAAATGAGAATTATGGAATATGGAAATATGGTTGAGGACCTTATTAAGAAGTTGGAAGCAAAGGAAGTTGAGGTTAACAAAATACAATAAAATATTATTGATGTTGAATGTACTTTAAGAAATATGAATGAAAAATTCAACAAAGATTCAAAAATAAATGCCGATAATTCTATTGTTTCATGGAATTCTAATGTTTTGAAAAAATATCAGAAGAAGAATAATGTAAAATCATCACACACTAAATGTATTATTTCACATTGTTTTAATATTAATTTAGGTGTTATGAAAAATATTGGGAAACATGGAGATGAGAAAGTATGTGAAAAATATATCACATTAACAAAAGTAGGAAATACCCCAAGAAGAAATATGCAACCCACGCAAAGATAACAAAATATGGAATATGTCATGAACCTCGACAATCTCTCTATAGGGATAGATAATTATTGTACTAAAAACCAATATTTGATGGGTTATATTGGTGTTGTGTAGTTTATTTGGAGAGATCATACAAATTTTGTTATAAAATGTCTATTCCAAGAAAAGGATTTGAGTATAGTGGATGAAATGGTGGGAGAGTAATGAGTAACATTAAAACCCCATAATAAGTAAGAAAATTAAAATCTCAAGATGTTAGAAAACATAAAATAGAAATCAAAGTTGAATGTTTGGAATAAGTTTATAGAATTTTTGACCAACTTGTTCACTTTTCTGAAAAATTTATAAAATTCCACCAGGAAAATGTTTGTTATAATAGAAAATAAATGGAAGATGAAATGAAGAATGTCTAGGAAATAGATTTTCTTGTCGAGAAAACATTGAAAACTATCAAAAAGAACAAACCATTTATTCTTAATATTGTTTGTTGCTCATATATGATAAGAGATATAAAAATATTGAAAATATTGAAAATCATGATGTAGGAGTAGTTTCTTTTGGAAATGATAGTTCCTTGAAAATTAGAGGAATAAGGATATCTAAGATAGAACTTAAAAAACTAAATTCTAGGGATGTTATATTTTTTTATGGGATCAAAAATATCTTACTTAGTGTAACTAAAATTTTTGACGATAAAAAGAGGTTATTTTTAGAAAATATTTTTGTATCATCAGATGTATAGAAGATATAAAACTTGTTACGAGAGGAGAAAGAACTAATGGAGATCCTTTTTATATTGGAGAACTTTATTAATCATGTTATATAAGTGCTGAAGATGAGAATAAATTATGGAATCATAGATATATCTATCTAGGAAAAAAAATAATTAATAATATTTCTAATGGTGATGTTGTTCAAAATTTTATAGTATTAAAAAATAGAATAAGATTTTTTATAATACTTCAAAAATGGGAAATGAAAAATAAAAGTCTAAGAAAGTTGAGATTCAGCCTAATATTCCTCTTGAAATTATTTATTTCTTTATGTGTTGGAATATGAGATATCATTCAATAAAAGGATATTTTTACTTCGTCACTTTTATTGATGATTTCAACTGTATAACTGTTATCATGTTTTTCAAGAACAAGTTAGAAGCTGCAGAGATGTTCAGATTATTCTAAAATTATGATGAGAGAGAAATAGGTGTTTATATAAAACCATTGGGAATAGATATTGAAATAAAATACCCATATAATTCACTTGAATGATATTTTCAGAAACATGGAATAAAAAATAATTATATTCATCCATACACCACATAAAAAATGGAGTATCAGAAATAAAAAAAAATAGATGTTTTGTGGAAATGGGAAGAAACATGTTAGCAGAATACAAAATTTCAAGGTTCTACCAGAGAAAACCTATTAACATTGTTGTACATGTACAAAAAAATTATTTTGTGTATGTAATCCAAAATTACTTTCTAATAAATGTTGTATAATAAAATACCTTTATTAAAATACTTAAATTTTTTTGGAAGTCCATTTTTACTAAAAATCATAAATCCATATCTTGAAAAATTTTATGAGAAAGAATAAGAATGATTTTTCATGGGATATTCTCCCAACATAAGAAGTTAAAAATGTTAGAATTTTTTTTTGAAAAATTATCGGACTCTTGTGATGTTAATGTTATTGAAAATATGAATTCTTTAACAAATAATGTTGTAATTGTTGAGGTATACAAACCATATATTTACAATTAGAATGATTGTGAGTGAAAATAGGTGTATCAGGAATCTATGGAATTATTTAATGAGGAAAGTAAATTTGGAAGAGAAACTTTGAAATTTACTTCCTTAAAAGACATGTTGAAACAAAAAAAATTACTGGGAATAAAAAACAACTGATTTAGACTATAAGAAGGTTTATATTATAAAATTAGATATCACACATTTCACAAATTATAACAAAATCGGTTTCAGAAGCAGTTGATGATAAATAATGGGTAGATTCAATGAATTAAGAGTTAGATAAGATTGAGAAAAATAATAATTGAGAACTTGGTCCATGTCCATAAAATAAAAATGTTATTGGAACAAAATGGGTATATAGAGACAATTTGAATGAAGACGAAGATGTTTTGAGAAACAAAGAAACACTAGTTTGAGAAATATATGCACAGGTTAAAGGAATGAATTTTGAAGAAACATTTGCCACAATTGCAAGATTTGAAACTATTAGAGTGTTTCTAGTAGTGGATTTACATCAAAATTACAAATTTTATCAAATGGATATAAATTCATATTTTTTAATTGGTGAAATTGAATAAGAATTCTATATTAAGAAACCTTCTGTATTTATACTTAATAAATATGGGAGTAATGATTATTAATTTGAAAAATATTTTTATGGGTTGAAAATTCCTCACAAGATTAGTATTCCAAACATGATAGTTTTGTAGGAACATTGATATTTTATAACAGAAAAGATGATAGAAAAGTTTATGTAAAAGATGTTATTCCCAACACTCTGATAGTAATTGTGCATGTGGATGACATAAATTTTTTTGGAGGTGAAGAATTTTTTTTAAATAATTTATTGATAAAATAAAGAAAAACGTTGGGATGTAAATTTTGGGAGATTTTACATTATTCCTTGCTTTACAAGTTCAGTAAAAGGAAAAATAAATTTATTATCTCAAGAAATGTATTCTAGGGAATTGTTACCAAATTTTGGTATAGAATATTCTAAAGAAGTTTCCACTCCTATTTTAGTTGAAATTAAGATGAGAAAATCTAATTCTTGAAAAAGTATGAATCAAAAATATTTTCATAAGTTGATTGAAATTTTTATTTATCTCAAATCCTCAAGACTTTATATTTTTTATAGTATGACTTTGTGTGCTAGATATTAGAGCGATATAGAATAATTTCACATGTTAGACGAAAATATAAATATAATATATGTTAAAGGAACAAATTCAAATGGGATGTTATACAAAATTAATTTTAAAATGGACTCTCATGGATATAATGATGTTTATTAGGATAAATATTACAAATATAAACTATATGAACATTTTTCTAAAGAGAATATTGTGTGATTTGTCATAGTAAGAGACAAAGTTTAGTAACTTTGAGTATAATAGAATGAGAATATGTTTCTACTACATAGGATTGTACTCAAATTTTTTGGATGAGAGTTCAATTAGAAGATTAAAAATTTGAGTTTTTCAAACCATTGAAGATACATTTTGAAAATTAGAGTGCAATTGATCATTCTAAAAATCAATTCCAAAACTCAGGATCAAAAACACATTGATATTATGTTTCATTTTATAAAATAAAAATTTACTAGGGGATATGTTGTGCTGGATTATATTTCAATGAAATATCAAATTACTAATATTTTCACAAAAAGAAATTCCCAATGAAATATTTGCGAAATTGAGGTGGAAACTTCCAGTTCAACCTCCACCAATAACTTTCTAAAAAACTTAAGGATAATCCCCAATTTTCATTTTTTTTATTCTAAAAAAGGGGGACAGAAATTAATAACTTTTAACAAGTTTTTACAATTATTTATTTAATGAATATTAATATTTGGTAAACATAAAATAGGGGAGACAAAGAAAAGTGAGAGGAAAAGATAAAGTAAGGGGGGAGGTTATCTTAACATTGTCACAAATTTACTTTTCATCAAGGGATGAAATTCCTTCAAAAAAATATTTTATCCAGTATCATGGTGTCAAAAATGTTTCTTTTGAGAATGAATATGTTTTGATAAATGTTCAAAAATGTGTTTTGAGATGTCTAAGTGTTGAAAAATACTGAGTTGAAGTAATTTTTTATAAGATTTTTCAAAAAACAAAAAGGGAGTGATTGAAGATCCAATGTGATGGTTTTGTTTTTAATTTTTTTTGAAATATATTTTTTAAAAAAGAATGATTTTTTAAATTAGATGAAGAAGTGATTGAAAAATTTTATATCATGTTTGTTGAGAATTTACTGAATATATGGATAAAATAAACTATTTTTTAATGTTGGCGATCTGACACTCAATCAGAATATCTATCAGACATAGTCCATCAGATTTAGTTTTTTTTGAAAATTTAGATATTATTGAAAAGAATAATGTTTGAAAGTTATTGGTCTTGAAGTGTTGGGAAGTCATTAAAATTACAAAAAAAATTCATACGTTACTGTTATATTCTTTAATGTTACTAACATCATAAATAATTAATGATATAATATGAAGGTAGAATAAGTAAATAGAAATGAGAACATCTAGTGTTTAGAAAATTGATGTGTTCCAGATGCAGCTAAGTGGACCAAGAAGTACCAGATGAAGAAGGTTTCAGAATCTTGTATGTTTGAAATCTGATGAATTTTGAAGGAATGTGAAGTTTCTAATTGGACATGGCTCATCGAGTCTGGTACACATGATCACACGTGAATCATAAAATGTTTCTTTACTTTGATAATCCTATTTTTTAGTTTCTAATTCCTACGTTATTACGGTGTTGAAATTTTAAATGAAATATAAAGAGAATTGTGTTGTCATATTTTAATATTTGATCAATGAAAAGGGGGGGGGTATCATCTTTGTTATCAACTAAAAATATGAAGAAGTGAGAAGTTTCCTCACCAAAGAAGTTAACTAGACAAATAGTTCATAGAATGATGGAAAAGATAGAGTTTGTAATCAGACACAGAATTTGTCTGAAAGATGGATGTTTTTGGGTAGTTGAGATTATGAGGATCTGAAAAATATTATTGAATAAAAATATTTTTATAATGATATTTTGACATCGATAAATATTCAATTCCATAAACTTATTAATCATAAAAGATATAAATACTGATCCATTAGATGATCTTTTGACACTAATTCATCATTTGAGGACAATCATTGAAGACTTGTGAAGATATAAGTAGAATATTTCAATGTCTCTATTTAAAGAAAATGTTTTAAAGGATAAAGATGCTACCAGAAAAACATTGTAGGGTTTTGAAGTCATTAGGAGTTTTAAAAATGTAGTCAACTTTTTTTAGTTGGCTATGAGAATCATAACAAAAAATCATATTTTTTTATTTCAATTTTTTAAGATCTAAAGATGTGAGTTGCTTAAATTGGGTAATGAGTATCCTAGTGTGTAATTTTTTTATATTTAAATTGTTTCAAGAGAAATAGAATGATAAATAGTGTTCCATAATTAAATTTTCCATACTTTAAATTTTTTTAAAAATATTTTTCAAACTATAATATGATGATTGATTGTGTTTCAAATGGGTCAATAGAATCAAAAAAATGATGAATTTTCTGAATCATCATTTTCAGAATGAGTTTTTGTAATTTGAGAAGATATTTGAAGATTTGATAAGTTTTGATAAGTCTCTAGAATATTTTAGAAGATTTGAAATGGTCAGAATGAAGCTCAAATAAATGAGAAAATCATATTTTTGGAATTTGGGCGAGTGGGAATTATTTTAGTTTCCCAGTATTACAATTTCTAGAGAACTTATAAATAGTGGGGAAAAGTATAATGGTAATTGAAACTATTCAACTTTGAAAAAAAATTTATACTTTAAAAAATTGGTGTCAAATGTGAGTTTGTCACCCAAAGTTGTTTCATGTTGAAGACGAGTTTCCGGATAGAGGGTTCAGATCATAAGATCATATATGAGATAGTTAAAATTATCAGATAGATGGTTATTGGCTAGGGAAATATTATATTAAGTATTTGAGCTATAGTGGGAGAATTACAGATTTGTTAACTTGGTAGACCATAAAGGTTTTTGGTAGGCACAGATTGAGAAAATGTGATTCAGATAGAGTTCATCGGACTAAATAAATGGGACCGTGGAACATCATATTTCTGTTTTATATGAATATTTATGGATAATAAAGTATATTTTTTACATTTTATTTTGTGGATCAATTTTTTTCAACATATTTATTAATCTGATTGAATTCATTACAATAATTCATATCAAGAGATAGAAGGCATCTAATGAGAGTAGACAGAAGGTGTATTAACTTCTTCATAATTGTGAATTTCTACAAACCCAAGTGAGTGGATATAGAATTCATGTATGTTATCACACTTTGTTTTAACTTTTTAGATATTTGATTCCATGTTTAATTTTTTTATTTCAGTATGCACTTTATTTTTCTAAAAGTTTATGAGGAATGAACTCTAATAGTTTAGTGAAATTAATTTTCCTAAATTTGAAATTTTTAAGAACAAAAACAATTGATTCGGCCCCCTCTAAATTTTTCTAATATCCTTTGGTACTTCAATTATTATAATTGATATGTTTTTAATTGTAGGTTATAAGTATGATATTTTGTTGGTAATTAACTTAATGTAATGTGAAATCTTTATTACGTCCACTTTGATAATATATCATAGGTACATAAGTTTAGTAAAATTTCTACCCGAGCAAACATCATGTTTATTTTATTTTATTTGTTGGTCCCTAATCATGGAATATACCTTTAGGAGGGGGTGAGTTAGGTTATTATAGTTATAATCATTATACTCGATCATGATATTGTTTTCTCTTTAAAGAACACTCAAATATCCCTCCACCATCAAATATTTCTTTCTTAATATTTTCAAATAGTGTTTTTGAGGGTTATATAGGTACACTTACATGATTTTGAAATACAAAAATCATCCCTAAAACATGAAAATTTAAAAATTAACCATGAATTTGAAATAATAAATTCAATATTATAAGTGAAAGACCCCATGTTGAGCTTTGTACCATCTATCAACTCCTTAGGTTCTGAGACACCTTGGGCCGCAAATCTTGCATCCCATCACCTTAACACCATCATCATGCCACTATTTTCTTGAAAAAAACCACAATAAAAATTTGACTATCAAATAGAACTAGAAACACCACAGTCGTCAAACCATCATTGGATATTTAGACCAAAACAAACACATCACCAAGATGAAAGAAAACAAAAAAACCAAACAAATCAGTCACTATTTCCTTGAAGCAAGCTATATTCAACCACCACCCACACAAACACATCTTCACCATCTAAGAAACTAGAAACTATCAAACAAAAAAACACCATATTTTCCTCATATTAAAATGGTATTGATAGAACCATCCAAGATAAAAATCAATAAAAGAAAAATAGAAGATCAATACAAAATAATAAACCCGTAACAAGAACCAGAATAGAGAAAAATGAATCCATAACTACCTACTATAAACCAACTTAAGATGCACCATTGACGTCAAAATTAGCCACCAAAATAGTCACCAAACCACCATAATCACCATTGTACCAGACTAAGAATGGGGTCCTTCCCAAAGGGGAAGGTGACAAGAGATGGGAAGGAATCACAATCTATGACTAAAAGTGTATAAAATGATGAAAAAATAGCCATGAAAGGAATAATAAGTAAAAAAATATCTAAATTGGATAATAAACCATCCAAAAAAAATTACCATCACTAACACTATACCAAACTTCTAAGGATCCATCATGGAAAACCAATATGGAGTTTAGAACGATGGATTGGGAAATTAGGGTAGTGATAACAATGATCGAGGCCCTTGGAGTAGCAACAAAACACAAAATAACTAGTAAAAAGGGATAAAACCCATAACATAAGTTCAAAGATATAAAAAATTGAAAAAGGAAGATCAAGAATGAGGTAATGGGGAATCAAGACATAGAAAGAAACACTCACCATAGGAGGGATGATGAGGGGAAAGGTGCAGGAAAACTAGGATAGAAACCTTTCCAAGGGGGAGAGTGAGATACCTATTGAGTATGATGAGATATGAAGATGCCTAGTCAAGATGAAATGACTATGTGGAAGGTTGAGGAACGAAATAACTATCACACTGATTGGGGGACGTTAGTTCGATATCTCTTAAGAAGATCTGAGGATTTATGTGTGATGTCTGTCCAACCACTAATTCCACTTGTCTTTCCCTCACCATAACTTTTTAGTGAAAAAATATTAAAATAGCACAATAACTTCTAATTTGTCCACCCAAATGGAATAATCCAAGGAGTATGTATGGAAAACTGTTGAACATTCCATTTCAAGTCTTCAAAGATGGGTTCACACTACTCATTCTTTGATGATGTTATTATCCATAAAATGTTTATGAGAAATGACACCACATTAGTGTATCACATTGCACTACCTTCTTTAGTTTGATGAACATGACAATTCATCCCATGATAAAGGGTCCCATGGATCACTTTATTAATATTTCTGGGAAGTATTATGAAACTGCCCTCTTGATTCTCTCAACCTTACGAATTCTTCAACATGTTATTCTATTTTCTTTTACTGGGTATTAAATACTTCTCAAACATGTACATTTTGCAAGTTTAGTTTTGTTACCACTAAATGGGTCTTCAAACCACTCAATAATCATCCATAAATCATTGGTATCCTCCTCCTTTAGTGATATAGTGTCCTTCTCTGGAAGCTACTTAGTGGTGACATGAGACGAATGGCCAGAAGACCTCAAGCATTCAACCTCATACACCATAGGCTTCTGAATTGAATAAAGGTTTTAGTTTGTGTCCATGGGGATACTATACAACCATAGGTCAGAGTATATCACTACGGTATATACTATGTAAAAGTGGAATCAGTAAAAACACACATAAAATAATTTAATAGTAGTAATAAATCATCCAATAATTAAGAGAAATAGGAAGAAGAGGAATAATAAATTGATATAGAATTATGATTATGATATATCTATAAAAAAAATGAGTACCCTCAGAACAATTTATGTAGTCATATACCACCTACTAATGACTATAAAAAATGGCTAAAAAGAAGTAAATACTAGAATCATGAACATAGGTTCGACCACTTTCACCCATACTCAATCCTAAAACTACAAATCATGAATTAGAAATTGGATGCTTTCCTTTATCTACACCAATAATCATGAAGTCTACTCATTTTCCAAAGATGGAACAATTAGGGTGTGAGATTTACTTAGTAGGACAAAAAAATGGTGTCTTGATCAATATAGTTTGTGAAATATAAAATGAAAAGTGTGAAAATAATTGGGAATGTATAAAAATAAATAAATAAAACATGATAATATGGGTTCTTCTGTATACCTGACCACCACTACATACTTCAGCCAAATACAAATGTCTAAATAAATGGATCTTATACAAAAGTGTTATGGTGGATACATGAGTCATCATAAATAAATAATAAATTGTGGACCATCCTTAATCATGCGATTTGGATTGGAAGAAGTGTCTCTAGGACATTAGTTAATAATTCTCATAAATTAACATTAAGTCAATACATGTAATATAGAAAATGAAACTTCCAAATCCTATATGGAAACATGATACTATCTTAGGTGACCCAAAAAGGAATCCCAAGGGTCCCTAGAGGATCCCCCAAAATTCCCAATACCACAGAGCCATTCTAAAGTGATATATAAAAGGAATCCCTCATATCACTATTATCATGGTGTACGCATAAACCTATAATCCCATCCCATGTATCTCAGATAGGGGAATGATTATAACCTGAGGCACGGTGTAACCATATTTCCAATGAAACCATACATAGTGCCTCCCCTTGGTAATTGATTCCACTCATGTGTACAAATATACTGCTTTGAGATCTCATATAAGGCAAGCCAAGTATCACTCTCGGTGTGTCCAGCTATTCCAATACCAAGCATGGTGATCCCATCTATTTCATCCTTATATTAGGACCATGTTCTCTCTTAGCCTATAATATGGAAAGTCATTGCAAACAAGTTCACATATCATCAACAAGGCATTTCAATACCACACGAGAAGCATGATATCCAATTTATTTTAAACAATCCAAACATCTATGGAATAAGGAAATATTCAAAATCCATGAGACAAAAATCTTAAATCATACATCACATAGAATGGGGAATGAGCATAAATAATAAAATAATAAGTTACAATGAATAAAGAATTATGTTTAAGGGCCGAACCCATGGCCTACCATTCATCTCAATTGAATTCATTAATTTAAGGTAGTTATTACAAGTGAAACACACCACAATACGTGATTAAAAATTTTAAGTTGAAGGGAATTAAGATTTTAAGAGTAATACTCATCCATTTGGGTGTCTTGAGTTATGGTGATCAACTAAAGGGTTGATTCTCCACTCAAAAGAATTGTAATAGTGATGAAAAATCATACAATTTTATTTTTTAATAATTTATTGGTTTCATTGAAAGGGTCAAGTGTGAGGCATAATGGAGAACCACATAAAGGTGATGAAACTTTTGGAAAAGAACTAGAACATGTACCTTTAGTTCATAGAATATAACTCATCCATTATCAACCCTTGAATCAAGCTAAAATTGGAGTTATCAAAAGTATCGTCAAAATTTTTGAAAATGGGGAAAATTAGGGCACAAAAAAAACAAAAAAAAAACATGTGGCATGATAAAATATAAATATAATGAGGAAGATTAAAGATATCACTTCAAAATTTAAAATGGTCTTAACAGTGATGGGTTTGGAGATCAGATGGAGGAGGAACCAAAATACCAAGGTGGAGAAGAGGAGAGGAGGTTTCACGTGGGAGATATCTGGTGGAGGAAGATAAACTGAGGGTGATGGATTAATAACATAATAGGGAAAAAGGACCTTTCAACCTCATTTACTGGGATTCATGGTTGAACAAACTGTGTGCCAACCGTGAATCCATCACAATCTAAGGGGAACCCTCACCCGGGATAGGCGTATGGTTTGACTAACCGTGCCGAAGCCATGCATGAAGCCACTATAGCCATTTTCATGCAATTTCACATGGTCATGTGGCCCTCATTTCATAGTTTCAATCTAACAGTCTGGCTTCCCCTATAGACTGGGTATCCTGTATGGTAGAGTCGAATGGTTAGCACCAACAGTTTCCTAACCCTGCTACCTAGACTACCATCCCATTATTTTATAATTCTAGGATCCCAAAAATCCCTATAATATCCTAAACCATTCCTTAGTCACTAGAGAAAATTAAAGTCTTAAAACTATAGGTTTTAAACATTAACATAAGGATCCTTACCTCTTCAAAAATTAGGGACATTACAACCACCCATCAATAAGATAACTTGTCTCCGAGTTTCCCTTTCGAGGGTGGTAAGATGTCATATGAGCAGAGCTCCAACCGTTATGCACATACATCGGCCGCCCACTACTAGGTCTTGTCATACAAATGGTCATGTTTACAGATACCCTGGACCAGTTTAACTGACCTTTCTTGGAGATACTTTGTGCTCTGATTAGAGATACCTATCAGATACTCCTCTAAGGATGCATCCACCTCCAACTCAATATCCATTTGGTAAAATGAATGAGAAGGATTAGAATTATAATGATCATGTTTGGATATATGGATGACATCATGAAAGGTATTCTACCACTAGGGTAATTGAAATTGATAGGCTATCGACCCAACACTATCCACTACCTCAAAAGGCCTGACAAAATGGGTGATAACTTTCCCTACCTCTGAATTTTTCTATGACCTAATCTAGGTGAAAAACATAAAAAGACCGGATGTCCAACCTAAAAATATAGAGGAAGATGGTGACGATAGGTATAAAAATTTTTCCTGTACTGAACAATATCCATATTTTTTTGAATTAGGTGGACTTGTTCTAAAGTCTCCAGAATGAGATGAGGACCCAATAGTGATGCCTCACCAACCTAAAACTAGAATAGAGGTAAATGGAATGGACTATCGTAAAGGTCATCATAAAGATCCATATGAATCCTTGCCTAAAAATTGTTATTGTAGGAAAAATACACAAGATGTATATGCATTAATCATGAACCATATAAGTTAACGATGAATTCCTGAAGCATGTTCTATAACACCTGTATCATGTACTCTGACTGCCCATTGGTCTGTGGGTGACATGTCGTACTCAAGAGAACCTATGAACCCAATACCTTATATAGACCTTTAATGAATTTTTATGTAAAACGAGCATCACAGTATGATGACATAGAATGGTAAATACATTCAATGTGGAAAATATTCTTGATATGAAGCCTCATATTCTCACCAAAAATAAGATTTCTTAGATAAGTAGGATGTGTGCGACTATGGTCAACATGTTGACGATAACCCATACAATATCAGTTCCTCAAGGGGATCTTGGAAATACCGTTACAAAATAAATGGTGATATCATTACATTTCCACTCAGTAATAGATAGAGGATGTAAAAGTATAGTAAGTCACTAGTGCTCCACATTTAGCTGCTGACAGGTGGAACACCTTTTGATAAATATTGCAATATGACACTTTATACCTAGACAATATTACTAAAAGCGTATATCTGAAAACAACTTGGTAACTCTTGGGTGAAATACACAAATAGAGGTATAATATTATTGTTTTAGATCTATCTACATGTCTGAATGAACATAGATATGCCCATAAAATATTAGGGTCTCATTCTCATCAACAACCCAACTAGGTGATGGGTTATCATTATGACACACTTGCTCAAGAAGAGGCCCTTGGGATTTAAGAGATTTCTCCCCCAATCCCACATCAAAAGGAAATGCATCATTGCTAGAGAAAAAAAAGTATATTGTGATTTCCTTGAACCTCCAAGTTCATATTAGAAAAAAAAAACCATCAATATCCACTCATAGATGGGCTCCTGGATGGCTTGTGTTCGAGTCATCCAGTTTAGGGTGTCAGCCACAACATTTAAATTTCCGGTTGTGTAAGTAATCTCAATGTTGAACAATTAAAGGTATTATACTCACTCATGCTACATAAAATTCAAGTCTCACTATATGGAGATGTGTTTTAGACTCTTGTGATCAATGTAAACAATGAACTACTCACCCAATAAATAATTCCTCCAAAAAATTTAAGCTTGAAGCATGACTGTAATATCAATGTTGTGTGTAGTGTAATTATGCTCATGTGGTCTTAGATGGAGGGGACCATATTCTATAACCCAATCAACCTACACCAGAACTAATACAAGACCAATTCCTAAAGTGTTAAAATAAATATTTTATCTTTCTCCAAGATCTAATAGAATTCAGATCGACATTGAAGTTAGTATCCCCTTTAATTCCAAAAAATCTATATCACAAGATTTTGACTGGATGAATTTCAAACCCTTATTATTCAATATTATAAGAGGAACTTATATGATGGGGAGATTATGAATTTATTTACTATAATATCCATCCAAACCTAAGAAAATACATATATCAAACACATTCTTAGAGTTCCCCTAGGAAACTACGATTCTCATCCTCTCTAGATCAAAATATACGCCTGAATATAAAATTATATAACCATAGAAGTGAACCTTACTGATATAAAAGAGTAATTTGATGAGATTCACATAATTATAGTTATATCTTAGTTTATTCAAAATGATCTTGAGATGGTTTTCTTGGTCATTTATGGTGTAGGAATACACTAATATGTCATTTACGAAGACTACCACAAATGAATCTTTGTATGGGTGGAAAACCAGATTCATCAGAGCCAAAAATATTATATGTTAAAGGATGAATGACATAACCAGATAGTCATATAATCCCACTTTCTTTTGAACACTGTACATGGTATGTCCGATGGTCTCAGATGCACCTGATGGTGGCCCAGCCTCAAATCAGTCTTAGAGAAAATGGCCACTTTTCAGAGTTTGTTGAAGAGGTCATCTATATGAGGTAGTGGATACCATTTATTCACCATAAGTTGGTTCAATAAATTGTAATACATATATAATAAAGGGGTAATATCCAATTTTTTGGTGTAAAAGATGGGTGAAACCCATGGTGATGTGTTGGGTTAAATAGAACCCTTCACCTCTAGATATACCAACTGCTTTAAATGCTCCTAGAGCTCTATAGATTCCATCTTATTAGGAGTAATGGACACTAGTGTGACACCCTAAACTAACTAAATGGTCATATAAACCTATAAATAAAGAGTTAATATAGATATATGTTTACATAAGATGTCCCTAAAATGATCTATAACAAGAGTGGGTTCTAAAATCTATGTTCCCTGATCTGTCAAAAAGAGACTCACCAACTAGTCCATCACTCTTCCCAGCCCATGATTCTCATGTCTATCTCAAAATTACTATATATACCATTCACCCTTATGAATATACGTTATTACCTCAAGTGATGTGAGAGAGACCCTTTGATGATATCAATCAACATGGGCTCGATAAGGGACAAGCTGGTCCATACCGAGAATGATGTCGAAGTCAATAATCTTGAGGATGAAGAAATTATATAGGAAATTTTATCCACATATATCAAGGGGAATTCATTTCAATTTTTTATAATATAAAAATTAAATCCAAATTGAATTTCAAGAGTCATGCTCTCATATAAGCACTCTATTTTTAGGCCCAATCATTCTGTAACCACAATAGATTTAAAAAAGTGTGATGCACCTATATAAAAATGACCAGAAACTAAAAAATAGGATTCAAGAATAGTAACTCATACTCTAGAAGTTCCAGGACACTGATCCTCTGGAATAGGATACATTTCATAGATGTGGCTCGATCCAAGGACCTCAAATGAAACTTGAATAGCTTGGGCAGGTCTACTATTCTTGATATGATCCTCAAATGTATGACTACCTTGGCCACGTCCACATCCTCAGCCAGATTAGTAGGTTTATGACCAACCCCCAGCCTGGAAAGGAGTTATGGACCCTATACCCAAAAGAGGTTTCGGTATTGATACCCTCTTACTAGGAACTTTAGTAAAAGATTAGATGAAGCGTTTAAGGGAACCTATCCAACCAAAATTTCAGCACTAGATTAGGTTCCTCATGCATTGAGGCTTCTTATGATCTAGGCTAACACACTAGTGACACAACACATAACATTTAGTGCATGGAACCTGGCTGGTGCTACCCCAACGTGCAACCCCAAAGCGACACTTCCTTTTTCTAGACAAAACATCTCCCTGACTCATAACTACAATGACCAAGCTCGAATTACCGGTCTCCCTCAGGTTCCATTATATAATGAGGCCCCAGTTAAGTATCTCTATAATTGTGGACAACTAAAATAGATTCACTAACAATTAGATGGTGTATAAAATCCCTTCATTAAATCATATCTTATTTACAAACTCATCATAAATTAGAGTCAGATAAAAATAGTAAATCACTTTGAAGTGAGAATAATAATCTGGCATCGAAATACTGCCCTGCGGAAGATGCATAAAATCCCTAGCATGGTCTACTCTCATCATTTGCATAAAAAGGTAATTATAAATGACTGTCTAGAGGTCCTCCCAGAACATACCCCGATGAATATCATCATGAGAGATAAAATATACCAAAAAATTGGAAGAGTCATGAAACAAAAATGTAGTGAGATTAACCCTCCACTATATAGGCATCCCAATAATGTCAAATATAAAAAGTTTGTACACTATCCACAACTCAGTAGCCTAAGGTCTTTCATCACTTAGAAGGTGGGAGGATGTTTTTATTGAAACTCATGAGTCGGCTCTACCATAGTAGGGGAGAGTGGGGGAGTACCCTATACAGACCACATAAAGAAGAATAAGTTATAAGAAAACTAAGATTCTTCACCTAGTGGAAGATCAACATGAGCTTCCTTAGGTGGAATTATATGAGGTATCATTGGTATCCTAGGGACAACCAACCAGGGAGCATGCTTATCGCTGCTCTCTTAGATTATACCATGAGGGCTTCATAGTGGAATAATTATACAATTTCTAAATTAACTACTTAGATAATATTTATAATAGTAGATAAGAACAGTGAAATAAAGAAATAACATGAACATCACTTTCCAATATTGAATCACACCTCTCATCTTACTCCTTGATCCAGGTATATGTAATAAGAAAGTGTCAGAGAAGGATCAAATGCGACAAAACCTACCTCTCACTACCAAGGTTGGGTCTGGGTTGGGGTCTCATACAACACTTGAGAGGTTCCGATATCTGGAGTGTTAATTTCAAGCTATAGAGGAAAACAACCTTTAATTTGTAATTATCATCCCATATAGCAATAATGATTTTATTCTAAAACTATAGTCTATTAAAGCTAATTATTTTTTATTTGGTTATAGATATCTCAATGTAGTTAATTAATTCATCAATTATAAATTTATACAGGCCCATACCCTTTAGAAATTAAAATTACCATTCCATGTATCTACAATCTTACCATTATGTCTGGTATCAGGATGTAACAAGTCATGTATATAGTGATTCTACTAAATGATCTACCATTTTAATTTTTTATAAGTAACCGATTCTTAAATGGAATTTGGAATTCATTAAAAAAATCTAATAATGCTGCATAATTAGTTAATTAAGGTGTCATCATCATTATATGTAGGAAAAACCATTTATATTGATGCTGACACATTAATTAATCCAATTATTTCATTCCTACAAGAACACTAGAACACTGCAATAAATAATAACAAGGTACCACAACAAGCATATGAAATACATGAAATTCACTTAGAAATATAGTTATGGAATAGAATAATGACTAATATTTAATCCATATGGTGAAAATTATGATGAATGAATGATACACCCTCATATGATCAGTTCATGGTAGAAGAGATCTTATCATAATAACATTAACAATATACCGGCACACAACAAGTGCATCACAAAATATTAAAATCTGTATAACTGTGATAGGTGAAAAATAGAACTACATTTAACTATCCTAGGAAATTTGGGTTTCCCCTATATGTGGGTCAACTACTCCTGAGAATAAGATCATCACCAAACTAAAATACATCCTAGTCTCTTATCTAATACCCAAATAGTAATACAGAGAAAAAAAGAGGATCTAATACCAATTTATAGCATCCCACTAATGAATCCACTTAGCAGTTCCCCAAGACAATGGGCTACAAGATCTTAATCATTACTCCCCATATTACAGAAGATGTCGACTAGAAAAGAGGGCCTAGTTTTGTTAGTGGGGTGAATATGCACACAACGATCTAAGTGAATCATAGTGGTATATCCTAAATAAAAAATAGTATAAGTAGTAATAATAGATAGATAATAGTGGAAAAGAAATAATAAATCATCCATGAATAAATAGTAACGAGATAAAGTATAATAATTAATAGATACAAAGTGATGATGATGATATGTCTATACAAAAACGAGTACACGAGGAACAAAGGATACACGAGTATACCACATGATAACAAAAATAAAAAAGACAAAAAAGAAGTAACTACAAGAATCATGAGCACAGGCTTGGACTCTTTCTCCTATACTCCATCATATAACTATCAATAAAGCATCATATACTAGACACTTCCCTTTATATACACTTACAATAATAAATTCTTGTTGGGTAACAAAGGAGGACCAAATAGGGTGTGAGATATACTCAGTAGGCCACCACCAATGGTGTCTAGTTCAATCTAGTTCATGAAATATAAAATTTGAAGTGTGTTAATAATAATAAATTCAACGAAATAAATAAACAAAACATGATATTCTTGTTTCCATCCATATACCAGGCTACCATTGCCTGCATTGTCCTTAGTTGTATATCTAAACCAAGGGATCCATTAAAAAATTGGTAAGGTACGTACATGGGTCATCGTATTTAAAACATCAATTGCAGACCATCCCCAAGCATGTGACATGGCTTCATGGAAATGTTCATAGGATTACAGTTAGGCATTCACAAATATTAAAAATAATATATTTCATGCAATCCAGTCACAGAAACCATCAAATCCTATATGGAATCCTGAGACTGTCTTAGGTGATCTATAAAAGAATCCCAAGGGTCACTATATGAGCTCCTCAAATACCCAACAACATATATCCCATATAAGAATATTTGGAGATGCAATCCCTCATATCACACTCAGTGAGGTGCAAAAAATAAACCAATAATACCTTCTCAATTATCTCATATTGAGCATTGAGTATCACCTGAGGCATGGAATAACCATCTTGCAAATGATCTCATCCACAATGCCTCCCCTAGGGAACCAGTATTACCCATGGGTATAAATAATCCACTTGGAGAGCCCAAAATTTTTAAGCCAAGTATCATTCCAGATGTATCCAGTAGTTCCAATACCAAGTACTATGATCCCATCCACTGTGTCCTTAATTCGAAACCCGTAGTCGATATCAGCCTGTAAGTAGGTAAGACATAGTAAACGAGATCACATATCATCAACAAGGAATTACAATAACATAAGAAAAGAAATCTATCCAATTATATTTATTAAATCCAAATTTCTATGATAGAAAGAAATAACCACAAGGCTTGAGACAAAAATGTTAAATCATAAGGCACATTGAATGGGGAATGTACATCAAGCATAAAAAAATAAGGCATAAATCATAAAGCATAAAGATTAAGGGACTAACCCATGGACTTCTATTCATATCAATTCAATTAATTAATTTAAGGCAATTATTCCAAGTACAAAAAAACTCAATATTTGTTTAAACAATTTAGGGTAAAGGTAAATAGGCCTTTTGAAGGACAAACCACCCATTATAGTGGCTTGAGTTAAGGAGATCAAAAAAACAATTGATTCACTGCTCACTAAAGTCATAATGAGGATAAAAACTCATTAAATTTGATTCATTTAACAATTTAGACTCATCATTAGAAGGGTATGATTCATGGAACAATGTCACACCCTATAAAATCTAAAAAACTTACTAGAAATAACTACACCACCTATATTAGCCTCATAGAAAAATAATCAGCCATTACCATCCCTTGAATCGGTCTAGAAAGAGAGTTATCAAATGAATAACAGAATTACCTAAAAATGGGGAAAATAAGATCACACCAAAATAGAACAACATACAGAAGTAGAAACTAGAAATAAATGTAAAAGGATTAAAGAGATCACCTCAATATTTACACCACATCCGACGATGAAGGTTTTTGAGATTAGAATGAGGAGGAACCAAAATACCTAGGTGTAGAAGATGAGAGGATCTCATGTGTAGAAGCGGTCCATTGGAGGTGGAAGTAATGAGGGTGAGGGATTAAAAACATAATAGTGGGAAAAATGTTTTTTACCCTTCATTTACTCAGCTGCATCGTTTGGCTTCACGGTTGGCCAAACCATGTGCCGACCATGCTCCCCTGATTATCCAAGGGGACCCCTCGCATGGGTTGGGTGCATGTTTTGACTAACCATGTGCATGAAATGAAAAAATCCAAAGTCTTCCTACCTCTATAAATAGGCATTAGAATGGGGACCTCCTTGCATTGTTTTGGAATAACCATGTGACTTCCATTATGCATTGGGTAGCTCGTACTGTTGAACAACATGGCTAGCAATTACCATGTGGCTTAGTCTGCATTACCATTTTTTGGAATGAGAGGATCTGAATGAGAACCAGAATCCTCAACCCATTCATTATATGATAAATCATATTATAAGTTTAAAACGAGAGGTTTTAAATAGTATCAAAAGGATCCATACTTATTTTGAAAAAAATGGGATGTTATATGTGTTCCTAGAAATCATGGAATAATTCCACATTTCTTGAAAATACATAACCACATATTTTGGACTTTGTCACCATGGAGCAATGTTCCACCAGGAAAAATACATTGATAAATAACTATAATTACACTTACATTCCTATTTTTTCTTCTTATCTAAATGATCGACATCCAAAACACCAAAACACCAAAACATTTATCATATAAGGTTCTCCTCCTTCTATATCTACTTCACCAATACACATGTCCACTACAATTCTCATAGTGGAATTACTCATGGCACATAGGTATCCCAAAAACATTCCACAACTTCCACTATGGTGTTTACTCTATTGGTTTCCCATTTTCATTGGATTTCCATGTGGTTTTGACTGGACTTCTTCAACCTCACCTACAATCACAGAAATTCACATGTTAGGATTCCCTATTTTTATAAGGTACACTTATAGAGATAAAAATATATATCCATGATATGGAATGAATCCAATGAAAATTTTGGAACCTCTACAACATTGTACTCCAGAACCACAACATGGTCTTCCTTTGTATTTTATTATAATTCCTACCATTATTTATGCTAAACAATACTCGTTTTCTTTTTTCCCACATTGAAAGATAACTCAGTAGAGTGATTAAATATATGTGAGGATTATTTATCAGTTTTTTGTCAAAATCTCTGACCCCTACCAATTCTGGTGGGTCACAATTCCACCCAACACATGTCCTAATCTCTTTACCTTCACAAGTTTAAGTGGAAACATGCATTTGTACTCACCTTCAAAATTTCCACATCTGATCTAGTTTTGCATTGAATCTTGTTTCCTCCTTATGTTTCCATTATTCAACCAACATGATATGTTTTGGAACAAATATTTTTACCTATCCATTAAAAAACTTTATTTCTTTTTCTCAAGCTAAACTATAACTTTCACTATTATGGAGTTTGGCCTTTGTATTTTATACAATGAATTCACTTTCTCAAAACTCCACACACCATGGTGTTGGAATTATCTCCCTAGAATCATATTTTATGTACGTTGTGGTTACTTATGTTCATAATTATGAATATTAATAAACTTATCATCATATCATGATTGTTCTTTTGCTTGAAATATTATGAGATAATGTTCTACGAGTAACTGTTTCCTTGAAAGGTCTTAGATGTTTCGGACAATGATGAGAAACAAAAAGAGACATGAATATATTTTGAAATATATGTTTTGTAGTAATATGATATTATTTGACAAGACATAAATGATATAGAATATTAGGGTGAAGGTTCATAGGAGTTTGAGGTACTTTCTCATAGTATATGCCTTTGGTAATTTCCAGTGCAAGAGATTATGATAACATGACCCACAAGTAGAAAAATCACATTTATATATGTCATTAGATTTTAGAATCTATAGATCTGTGTATTGATAGTTAGAATTTAATTTTGTTATTAATGGATATTATTAGTCACATGCATTGATTATTTATGAGAACTTTAATGACATATGTTCATGGTGAAGTAGGATATGTCGGGTGGGTCACAAATTTTATTAAATTATTTAATAATGAAAGAAAGGATTTATCCCTCCCATTCATTAACATATGTTGATATCTCTAGCGAATTTATTATAATGAAATGAACTAAATAAATCCATGGTTATGGTTTTATATAAGTAGTTTCATTTCTAAAAATTTAAAGAAAGAGTCATCGAGCACATTGGTCGATGACACCAACATGAAAACCTACATGATTGGAGATATCATGATAAAGAGATTATATTAAAAATTCTTAATTAATATGAGGTTGTATGTATTTATGAAATTATCATCTTTATCTATCAGTTAATTGGTCTGTTTCTAGATTCTAACCTTGGATTTAGGATGGATCCTCCTGATCCCACTAAGAAAGAGGCCTAGAGGACCAAACACTATATGTATCTAGAAAATTAGTTAAATAATTATATTATTTATTATTAAATATATTGAATGAAAATTAATATTGTGCACGGTGTAATAATTATTCATGATTATCTTGATTTCTTATATACATTTGATAATTATCCGAGAGAATATATTGTGAGAATAATATTTAATAAATATATTTTTTAATATTTAGTGAATATAATATTTATTTATTTATTAGTGAATAATGAAATGATATTTATTTATTAAATAAAAAATAATTATTGGAGACCCAATAAATATTTTGAGGAATGGTGAACCAATATTAATGTTCAGTTAGACATAATATATTTTAAATATTATTTAAATAAATTTTTAACAATTTATTCAAGAAATAATATTTAATTAATTCATTGGTTTTGAGCATTTCAAGGAATAGTATTAGTAAAAATATTATTATACTTATTATAGTCCTGAGGTTATATAGGGATTATGTAAATAATTACGGCACATGTGAAATTATTTTTTTCTAACCATAACACTTTTTTAAATCCAATAATATTATTTCAAACCCTAACACTAGCCATTTTTTATTTATGCACAATGACATCTAGAGAATCCTACCATTCCCTAAAAGGATCCTATCCCAAACACTCTCATGAATGGAGATAAATTCTCATCCTCTACCATCATGATTTTATAGAGATCATGAAGAATAATTCTTGGAATAAATTATAGTGCCAATAAAAGATAAATGACACAACCATTAGGTTTCTTCCATGATAGTACTTAGAGATTACTATGGTGATTCTCAAAGGTTCTTGATGCCATGTGGATCACTACTAGAGGGAATTTACACCTGATTTACACAATGAAACTGTGATATGATGTAGAGACATTTTCAGATAGATCAATAAAGTATGAATTCATCACAAGGTAACACTTTAACTGCTTTATTTATAAATCCTTATGTAATTATCCGGTGTTTGTTTACAATATTATAATATCAATTAATCTTTGATTAAATAATTTTGGTCATGATGTTTTTCATCTATGTATATCTCAGACTAATCATCGATTATGACAAAAAAATGAGTTGAACATGCACCCACCAACACTTCCTTTGTTCCAAAAACCTTTATGTGATATGAGAGTGGTTACATAATTATTTATAATTATTAAATATCATTGATTTTTTTATGTATTTATTAGTAGTTGTCATTTTCATTTTAATTTTTATTTTGTCCAAAATATTATATATCCTCTTCTTCCTCTTCATCTCACAGATATAAACAAAAATCGATTAATTATGAATGGAGAACATTCAAATAACTCATCTAGAGGTGAAAAGGACTTTAGCTAGTTAGGAAAAGAGTACGCGGCGTGTATCCCATTGGTACATGCCACGTACCCATGATTAATGTTGTATGAAGAATCAATAATTAATATAATGTATTATGTATTTATTTAATGTGGTGTGTATTCAATACAACATGTGTGGACTGGTCCATCCTAATACACTATTAGCCAGACTATATGTGGTGTAACATGTGTAAAAAATCAGTAATCCATTATGAAAAGATGATTATTTCGTTTTTTCATGTAACATGTTACTGGATACCATGTAACATAGATAACACATGAATTATAAGTACTATAAATGTTGTGTAATCCATTCATGTTTGAGACATGGTATTACAACCCTACCCTTTATTACACCATTAAACATGATTTATTACATAAACATTATGTTATAAAACAAAGAAGATCGAGAGGTCTAGTGCCTTTGGGGATTAATATCATTACATAACAACATAAAAGATGAAATATGACATCTTTATTGAAAGATTCATTTATATGACCACTACATTCCCTCGTACATAGCATTGCATGGGATAACCTGAAAACATGCATAAAAAAGGGCGAGCTATAAATTCTAATAAAGGAATAAACATGGAATAACATGAGGAATACAATAAATGTTAGACAATAGACATATTAATTGAGAACATGAGAAACATTAACATAAAGGCATGATAAATCATGATAATAATAACATGGAGATGTGGAAACAACACTTAACATGGAATTAGCATGATCCAAGGCTCATTGCACATGGAGCATGAGTAAACCCTCATTGAAAATGAAGAATGATTAAACCTTAATTTCACTTAAATTATCATGAGTAAAAACCCATTAGACATGACGTATAATGATACTATACTTTACCCAATTCATTGGAGAGCAATCAGGGCCCACCCTTCTTAATCATTTCATTTCATGCATAAGTGTGCCACATGGATCATATAACATGGAATCAGTCAACATCATAAGTTATTCCATGATTAAGTAAAGTGGAATAAATACATGAAATTAACATTCAATATGTACATGTTCATAAATTTGAATACCCTTGATAGAGACATGGGTATGGTATTCACTACACAATGATATTGGCAAGAAAAAACACGGTGCAATTTTGGCAACATAACGGCGTGACATAAGGATTCAAAAAAATGGTTGATGAGAGAGAAATGAGAGTCTCATCATATGTAAATTAAATTGATAGTATGGTGGGGGGGGGGGTTCTTATATACACATGTCCCAACAAACATAATGGAATTTAGATACATAATACAAAATAATTTCTTGAATGTAAATGAGGAGAGGGAAATTCCTTACAGAATTTCGGCATGGTAATGAGTGTACATGGGAGACATTAATGTGAGAGAAAAGGGATATCTCATTATTAAAACATGAATAGTTCATTATGGGGGAGGTGGGAAATCATACCCCAACATTTTTAGTTGAAATCAAAAGGATATAACAATATAAAGAAACCTGGACAAAATTTAGAAAGGAAGAAATCCCTTACTTGGAAGTGTGATCCCAAAAGCTTGGGATAGGCTTGAGAGATACTTCATGGGAGCTTGGGAAATTTTAGGAGGATTATAGAGAGAGGAGGACAAAGGTTGGATGAACTAAAAGAGATTTTAGTGAAGAGGAAGTGGGATCTTGGGTGGGTTTATATAGGAAAGGAGAGGGAATTCTTTATTATTTAGGTTTGGGACACCACACATTAAACTAATCAAAAACCCAAACCAACCCCTGGTATTTGAAAATGGTTTTTTGACAAAGGGGAGCGAAATAAATATTTTATAAGTCCAATAGATGAACTTATAAAAATAATAGGGTTGCTTATGTGAAGGTGAGTCACAGAATAAAAAAAACAATTTAAAAGGAAAAAATGTTTTATAATCCTTGAAGGGACCAATAAATCTTTGTAAAATAAATAAAAAAAATCAAAAATCATATTATTTTAATGTTAAAACATATATTTTCTGAACATAATGTCTATAGTATTTTATTACATCACTATTTGGTCATTATGATGTCATAAAACACATTATATATTTAAACGGTATTAAAGTTTAACCCAAAAATTTGACTATCTCAGAAAATTATGAAAAATTCACTATTGTGTAATTTTGATGTTATGATTCCAAAAATAATATTCATTTCATTTAAATAATTTTTAAAATATGGGAATTTTTTACTTTTAAAATAAAAACTAACATTTATCGAAAATTCATGGGTTTTGACAAAAAATCATTCAAACCTTAATAAAAATTATAATTTAATTCTTAAAATTAAAAAATAATTAATATTTAATAAAAATTAATTTAATAATAATAGTAATAATTTTTTAAAATATTATTTAATTCAAAAATCCATTAATTAATCAAAATAGATTTCTTAGTTGAATTTTGATTAAAAATACTTTTTGTGCTCTAAAAACTATTTAGAAAGTAACAATAATAAAAAGAAGGTATATTGTCTATACAAGAATACTGTAAATAATTGTAGTACTAGGGTATTATTGCATAACCCCTTAAAACCCCTGCATACGACCTTAGGGTAAGGTTCTCAATGGTGGCAGAATCTGGTGGTGGCTCAGATAACATTGCTCGAGTTGTAATCTCTATCAACTTCCACTTATCTCATAGGTGGTTCCGGTTGAGCTTAATGTATTCAATATTCTCTTGGTCTTGGTCTAGAGTGAAGCCTAATGAGGAAAACTCTTTTATGTTCTCAGCAAATGGGATCCATATGGGGAAAGTCTAGTAGAGGAGGACATCACTTCCTTTTTCTGAGTACACTGGACATGTTAAAGCCCTATATTTGTACTAATCATGTGACCACTGTTCAATGAATATATTAGCAATAGTAAAAATTATTAACAGTATTTTAAAATCCAAAACATAGATACAAATAAGTTCATATGTTTTACATAACCATAAGAAGACATTTAAATAAACCAAGAGGAATTTTCATTAATTAATTTTTGGGTTGTTACAATCTTCCCCCTTAAGAAATTTCACCCGCTCGATTTCTTTTCCCACACTAAAGTAGATATGGGTAACTCTGCTTCTTCACTTCTTCTGATTCCCATGTTTCTTCTTCAAACAAGTGGTTTTTCCACAACACCGTGACAAGGGGCATTGTATTATTTCGTAGAACATTTTCTCTACTATCTAAGATCTTCACTGGTTGCTCCTCTAAGAAGGATCATCCTCTAACTGTACTACTTATGAAGAGAGTACATGTGAAGGTTATGGTATGTAATTCCTTAAGAGGGATACCTCAAAGACATCATGTACTTTGGCCATGGTATGTGGACGTGCTAGTTGATATTCCACAACCCTGACACAATCTGGAATCTCGAAGGGGCCGATGTACCAAGGAATTAAATTACCTATATTTCAAAACATAATGACCTTATTACATGTAGATATGCGTAGAAATAACATTTATCCAACTTTGAACTCAAGGTCTCATTGATAGTTATCCGTATAACTCTTCTATTTACTTTGGGTTGCCTTGATATGCTACTGAATGGTTTTCACCTTCTCCACTATTTCTTTGAGCTTTTTAGGTCCTAGAAGCATACACTCACCGACTTCATCCTAACATGTTGGTGTTCTGAACCTCTTCCCATACAGGGCTTCATAAGGTTCCATTCAGATGCTCGAATGAAAACTGTTATTATAAGAGAACTCAACCAGAGGAAGATGTTGACCCCATCCTCCTTTGATGTCCATTGATCACGCTCTCAACATTTCCCTATGTGTTTGGATAGTACGCTTGGATTTTCCATCATTTTGAGGATGATAAGCTATGCTAAAGTTAATCTCAGAATCTAGAGCATGTCTAAGAATATTCTACAACTTAGAGGTGAATCTTGGATCTCGATCAAATACAATAGATAGTGGTACTCCATACAGCCTAACCACTTCCCTGATGTAAATTCATGCCAGTTGATCCAATGATAAATCCTCCTAAATTGCAATGAAGTGGGCAGACTTTCTATGACGATCCAAAACAACCCAGATTGCATTATTTCCTTCAGTTTTCTTCAAAAGTCCTGTTACAATGTCCATGGTGATGTTCTCCCACTTCCATACTGGTTTGGGCAATGATTTCATCATCCCCTTAGACTTTTGCCTCTTTGCATTCACTTGCTGACACACTAGGAACTTTGATGTATACTCAGTGATCTCCTTCTTCATATTATCCCACCATTAATGATCTCTTAGATCTCGATACATCTTTTTGTTTCCTAGGTGAATAGAAAAATTTGAACTATGTGAATCATCCAAAATTTCCTTCTTCAGCTCCAGTCTTTATGGAACACATAGTCTTTCCCCAAATCTCACAATTCCTTCTTCATTAACATTGAACTCAGATGATTTCCCTTTTCTGATATATTCCATTTTCTTCTGAATTCCCACATCATCCTTTTGAGCATCCTTTAACCATTCCAAAAGAGATGGTTGAACAATCATTTGTGAAAGGATTAATGATGTTCCCTTCTATAGGATTCTCATGTCTATATTCACCAAATATAAGTAGATTGGATCGTTTTCAATTCTAATCAATGATATAATTGTTGGGTCCTTCCTAATTAGAGTATCTTCCACATTGTTCGCTTTCCTAGGGTGGTAATGGATTGAGTAGTCGTAGTCTTTGATCAGCTCAAACCATATTTGTTGGTGCATGTTCAACTCTTCCTGTGTGAATATATACTTGAGGCTTCTATGGTCCATATATATTTCACACTTCTCCCAAAAGAGATAATGATGAAAATTTTTTAAAGAAAAGATCACAGAACCAACTCCAGATCATGTGTTAGATAATTTTTCTCATGAACTTTCAATTTCCTTGAAGTATAGGCAATGAATTTTTCATTTTGAATCAACACACAACCCATGACCTTATTCGAATATTCACTAAATACAACAAAAAGTTGTCAAATTATGGGAAATGTGAGCATGGGTGTAGTGATAAGCCCATTTTTCAACTCCTTGAAGTTTTTTTCAAATTCATCACTCCACGAAAACTTTACTCCCTTCAGTGTTGGCTTGGTAAGAGGGTTGGACAATCGTGATAAATTTCTCACAAATCGTTGATAATATCCATATAACCCCAAGAAGCTACGAATATCCTTTAACAATGATAGCCTCCAACATTCCTCTATTGATGTTGTATTGGAGGGATCCATAGATATTCCATTTCTTGTGATTATATGGCCCAAGAATGAGAGCTCCTTTAATCAGAACTCACACTTTATGTACTTTGCATAGAGCTTCTCCTTTCACATGGTCTTTAGTACAGTTCTTAGATGCTCCTCATGATGATCCTTGGTTTTATAGTATATTAGAATATCATCTATAAAGACTACCAAAAATTTTTTAAGGTAATCACAAAAGAATCTATTCATTAAGTCCATGAAGATTGTTGGAGTACTAGTGAGTTAAAAAGGATTTACTACAAATTTATAGTGCCCGTATCTTGTACAAAAAGAAATCTTGGGGACATCTTCCATATTCACCCTTACTTGATAATATCCCAACTGCAAATCTACCTTGGAGAAGTATTGTTCTCCATGCATCAGATCTAACAAGTCATTAATTCTTGGGAGAGGTTACTTGTTCTTTATCGTCATTTTGTTAAGATCACGATAATTGATGCAAAGGCACATTGACACATCCTTCTTCTTGACGAAGAGGACCGGTGCACCCCATGGTGAAGCACTTGGGCATATAAACCCTATATCTAGATTCTCCTATAGTTGTTTCTTCATCTCCTCAAGCTCCACAACAACCATTCTATACAGAGTCTTTGATATTGGAAATGCCCAAGGTATAAGATCAATTGAGAATTCAACATATCTTCTATGAGGAAGACCGAGCAATTCCTCCGAAAACACTTTAGCAAATTCTCTCACAATAATCATGTCTTCATGGATGGTTGCCTCCTTAGACTCAATAATCTGATCTAGATATATGTGTTCATTGGGAAAAAATGTCTACACTTGAGATGATTGATCTAAAGAAGATTCATATTCCTCCTTGCACTTGTACAAAATCGGGGGTTGATTCGACACATGGAAAGTGATTTCCCTCTCATGTAAATTTATGTTGGCTCTGTAAAAGGGAATCCAATATATTCCAATAATTTATTAAAATTACATTAGTGGGAGTATGATGAGGTTCACTGGGAAGTTCAATCCACTGATTATGATTTGGGAGGAGTTATATTCATGGGATGCAATGTTTCCCCATTTTTCATACTCACCGAAACCTTTACTTCCAAGATTTTTGGTGATGTTGGGATTTTTCTAATAAACTATCTAGATATAAAATAATGTGTAGATCCTAAATCAAAAATTAAGTTTTCTATTCTTGAATTAATAACTAGCTTACCTGTCCCTACTTTTTTTTTCAGGGTCCACATCGGCGATAGTGATGGAAAAATCTCACCCTTCATGCCTTGGAGGTTATTGTTTGCCTCCGAAAACCCTTGTCTTAAGGCACTGATTTTCAAGATGCCCTGTTTCTTTGTTGTTGAAGTAACGAACAAAAAGTTGAGAGTCGAACGGAGTGTTCCTCTCCTCTGTCGTAGCCGTGGGTTTTTCTTGTTGGCAGTTAACAGCTAGGTGTCCTTCTCTTCTAAACCTAATGCATTTCCTCATCCCCTCCAAGTAAAATCCAAGGTTCTTCTTTCTGTACCTTGGGAAAGTGGTGTAATGGATCTTCTTAGCACCATTGTATTTATCAATCAGACTACCAGAATTGATATCCACATTACGCTTCTTATCCCCATGATACCCCTGATATTCTCTAATCTTTATTTTGACCTTGAGGGAACATACGACATTTTCCTCATAGCTATCAAAGTCACGGATCACCGGTTCTTTCCATAGGTTAGGTTAGAACCCACCAAAGAAGCGGTCCACCATGAATTCGATGGTAACGATAAAGCTAGAGGAGTATCGTGAAAGTCATTTGAGGTTTTCCAAGTATGCTTTGAAAGATTCGTCTTCTTTTTTCTTGAGTGAAATGAAGTCTCTTTCTATATTAATCTTTAAGGTGCATGGAAAATATTTTTCGGAAATTTTTTTTTTGGAAATCTTTCTATTCTAACACCTCGATCTCCTCCAAAGGTTTCATATTTTTGATCAATGTCCACCATTGATCGGGTTCACCCTCCAAATTATATGCAGCCAAAATAACCTTCCCTTGTTTGGAAATTGAATGATGGAGAATATATTTTTAATGGAGTCGATCAATTGTTTGACGATTGAGTGATCAGATGATCCATTAAAAGTAGGAGGCCTTTGTCTCATGAAGCACTCGATAATGAGTTGTTCATTCTTAGAGGGGGTTGAACGGTACACTTGACCCATGTTTCTATTAAAATCTTGAGTTCACTGAGATAGAATCATGAAAAAGTTTGTGATTCCCTCTCCCATCAGATTGAGCATCTCATTAACACAGTCATCACATTGATCTTCAAATCGGTTGTTATCCTAAGTTCTATTACCATCCATTGGCTAGAATAAAAGGAAAGTTAAGGGTAACACATAAAGGGTAATCTAAAAAAATGGATGACTTATAAATTATTTTTATTTCCTTAACTTAAGAATATATAAGTCTCAATCTATGTTATCCACGACCAACTTTAAAACATGTATTCTTAGAGGAATTTGTTTTAAATTTCATTAATAATTGTTCATACTATGCCTGTTTATTTATCATATCATATCCACCGAGAGTATCATAACCAAGAGTGCTGTAAGGCCCATTTTCATGTACTCGGATACCCTGGGTCAAGCCTTCAACTCCTTGTTGGGGTTTTCACCCCTAGGTACATCTGTTCCAGAGCCGCCTCTACCTGCTCGTGTCTAGAGAGGGATGTATTTTCTTGATAAACCACTTACTCAATACCTACCCAAACTTAGGGATGTTTTTTTATTATACTTATTTTTGTCTCTAAGGCTTCAATAAGGTTTTATAATATTAATCCCCAATATAACTAAACCTATCATCTGATACCAACTATAAAAACCCTTTTCTTTATTACACATTTAAACATGATTTATTACATAAACATCCTTGATAAAACATAGAAGATTGAGAGTTCTAATGTATTTGGGGATTAATATCATTAAATAACAACATAAAACATGAAGTAAAACATATTTATTGAAAACATCCTTTACATGACCACTGCATTCCCTCATACTTAGCATTGCATGAGATAACCTGAGGACATGCAAAAGAAAAGGGTGAGCTATAAAGACCAGTAAGGAAATAAACATTGAATAACATGAGGAATATAATAAATGTTAGACAATATGAATATAAATTGAGAACAAGAGAAACATGAACATAAAGGAATGATAAAGCATGATAATCATAACATGGAGATGTGTCAACAACACTTAACATGGAATTAACATGAGCCAAGACTCATTGCACATGGAGCATGAGTAAACCCTAATTGCACATGAAGAATGAGTAAAACCTAAATTAAATTTAATTAGCATGATTCAACACCCATTGCATATAATGTATCATGATACTATACCTTACCCAATGCATTAGAGCACTATCAAGGCGCCCGCTTGTAAATCATTTTAGTTCATGCATAAGTGTTTCACATGGATCATATAACATGGAATCAATAAACATCATGAGTTATTACATGATTAAGTAATGTGGAATAAATAAATGAAAGTACCATTAAATATGTATATGTTCAAAAAGGTGAATAGCCTTGATAGAGACATAGGTATGGTATTCACTACACAATGATCTTGTCTTGAAAAAACGCGGTGCAATTTCTACAACATAACGACGTGACGTAAGGATTCATAAAAATGGTTGTTGAGAGAGAAATGGGTGTCTCATCAATTTTAAATGAAATTTAATGTAAGGGGGATCATATAGATACATTTACCAACATATGTAATGGAATTTAGATATGTAATACAAAATAAGTTCTTGAATGGAAATGAGTAGAGAGAAATTCCTTACGTTATTTTAGCATGGTAACAGGTGTACATGGGTGGAATTAATGAGAGAGAAAGAGGATATATCATTATTAAAACATGAATAGGGAATTATGGGGGATGTATTAAATAATACCTCAAAATTTTTAATTAAATAAAAAATGATATAACAATAGAAAGAAACTTTGACAAAATTTATAAAGGAAGAAATCCCTTACATGGAAGTGTGATCCGAAAAGCTTGGGAGAGGCTTGAGAGAGGATTCTTGGGGGCTTGGGGAACCTTTGGAGGATTATAAGGAGAGTAGGGAAGAGGATGGAAGTAATAAAAGGTAATTGAGTGAATAGGAAGTGGGAGCATGGGTGGGTTTATATAGGAAAGGAGGGGGCATTCTTTACTATTTAAGTTTGGGACACCACACATTAAAATAATAAAAAATATATACCAGCCCATGGTTTTTTCCAATGGATTTTTCCAAAGGGGATTAAAAAAATATATTTTATAATTCCAATGACCAAACATATTAAAATAATAGGGTTTCTTATGTAGATATGAGTCACACTCAAGAAAAACAAATTTAAAAAGACATAATGTTTTATAAGCCTTGAATGGTCCACTAAATATTTGTAAAATTAATAAAACAAACCAAAAATCACATTATTTAATTATTAAAACATATATTTTACGAAAATAATGTTTATAGTTTTTTATTATATAACAATGGGTCATTATGATGTCATAAAACACATTATATATTAAAACTGTATTTAATTTTTACCCAAAAATTTGACTATCTCAAAAAATTATGAAAAACTCACAATTTGATAATTTCAATATCCTGATTCCAAAAATAATATTCATTTCATCTAAATAATTTTCTAAATATGTGATTTTTTAGTTTTAAAATACAATCTGACATTTGTCGAAAATTAATGGGTTTTGACAAAAATAGCTTTCAAACCTTAATAAAAATTACAATTGCATTCATAAAATTATATGATCATTTATATTTAATAAAAAGTAATTTAATAATAATAATATTTTATTAAAATATTTTTTAATTAAAAAATCTATTAATTCATCAAAATATATTTCTTAGTATATTATTAACTAAAAATACTTTTTGTTCTTTAAAAACTATTTACAAACTAACAATATTAAATAGAATGTATATTCTCTATACAAGAATAATGTACATAATTATTGTACTAGGGTTTTCTTACATAACCCCTTAAAACACCCGCATAAGACCTTAGGGTAAGGTGTGTGATGGTGACCAACTCTTTTGGTGGCTCAGATAACATTGCTTGAGTGGTAATCTCTATCAACTTCCACATCACTCATAGGAGGTTCCGCTTGAGCATAATGTATTAAAGATTGGCTCGGGCATGGTCTAGAGTAAAGCCCAATGATTCCACCACCTTTCTAAGATCTAAAAAATGGGCTTCGTATGGGGAAAGTCTACTGGAGGAGGCCATCACTTCATTTTCCTGAGAAAATATGATTTGTTATATCCCTATATTTATACTAATCATTTGATCACTGTTCAAAAACTATATTAGCAACAGTCACAATTCTTAACGGTATTTTAAAATCCAAATCATATAAGTAAATACATTCATACATTTTACATAACCATAAGAAGAAATTTAAATTTACCAAGAGGAATTTTCATTAATGAATTTTTAGGTCATTACCCATGGAAACACCCCCATCCCCTAGGTCTGCTCCATGGATCAACAATGATGATTTTTATGCGACGTGTAATTAGAATGTAAATTCTGTGTATATTACGTGTTTATGTAGAATTTTAAACTAATTTATTATATTGTTTAAACCTTATAAATATGTGTTTCATTAAATTGACTCTTTCATTCAATGTGATAGGTTATATATATATATATATATCAATTTTTTAATTAATTTCTACTTAATATTTAGAACTACATATCTTGAATAAGTAATAATATAATGATTACTCTATGTGTATTAAAACATAACACACTACATAAATAACATTACATCACATGTCATTTATTTTAAAACACACATAATGAAATTATATTATAATATAAGTATGTCCCATAACACATGAGTAAAAAATATATGAATATCATACACCAAAGGTTGTTCGGATGGGTACTCGTCATGTTTCCTCCAAGGTACATTTTTTTACTTAGTAAATTTTAAATAAGTTTATTTAATTGGTTTGATATAGTAATGGTAGATAATTTCATGAAATATTTGTCAAGAATTAGGATATTATAATTGATTAATTAAAGAATATAATTAATTTATTCATGTAAATTTTATCTTAAATAACAAAGATTTGGAATGAATGTTTTTTATTAAATGAGTAATTTTTTACATGTATATGGATGAACATTAGAATCATCCAAATAATTGTATGCGATTAGTTTCATTTTTTGTTATAATTAAATTAAATTGATGGTTTGTGCTTCATTCCTACAATTATTATGTAAGGTCCTCTGTTTTCTTTTATGTAAACCCCCTTATCAAATGCTTTGGTCCCCTCATTAGCATGTGATTAATAGATAATGTAATTGGTGGATCTACCAAGAGAGTGAAGGTAGTTCATGTTTGGATCCAAGATGAAACTAATCCAAGAGAACATGGCTGGATAGGTGGTAAGCCGCAACACGAACCAAGTCACGGTCTATGTTTTTTCACTATGTTGATTGTTAGTTTATTATTAACTAGATAAAATAACTATTAAGAAATACTCATGGTCGTTAAACTCTTATTATTTTATTTCTATTAAGTTTAATGGTTATATAAATATATATATTTTTTCATGATCACATGAATTAATGAATTAACAACCATGCAAGATAAAACTAAAAAAACTGTATTATATGTAAACATTATCTAAGACATGGTTAATGACTCAAGTAAATCCAATTAATATTAAAAAACATTTAATATAGATAAAATGGTCTATTTATGCATAAATATTAAAGTCCCTCAACTATACATATTAATCCAATATAGCATTCCACTACGTAAGTTAAAAAATTAAACCATAATTCAAAGTTATTAACAAAAAAAATTCATGGTTGCTTCAATTATCTTGGAGTTATAACATGTGTTTTGGTTTGAATTAACTTAGTTCACATCAAGGGTTTACTGTAAAATATAGAATTGGTGTATCTGAGAGGAAAGGGTTGAGGAAATCAAAATCAAGGATTTTAGGATTAGGGTGTCCAATCAAAAGATCAAGGATTTGTGTATTAATTAAGTTGGAAAATTATGCTTACCTATAACCATTTAAATAACTTTTCCATCCAAATTTTTGCTTATAAGAAGAGGAATATGGATCCTTGCCACTAGAATGTCTAAGAAATGAGATATTTTGAAACCAATGGTGAGGGATATTGGGTTTCAAAAAACTAACATGGGATTAATAAATTTTATATTTAGTATCTAATTTTATTAATCAAATAAAGTAAAAATATTATTATCTTCTTAATTATATTAATGTAATTCCACATGACTTAAACCATATCACTATGATCCATACTTGAGAAGGAAAACCTTCTAAATGTCACAAATTTTCAAGAATAGAAATGGAACATTAGCGTAATTATTTTAAATGAAATAAAATTAAATGTGCTATAAAACCACCTTCTTAAAGAAATTGACAAAGTGTCTGGTGGGGAATAATTATCCATGTATGAGGAACATTTGGATGATTCTAAATATGTCCAATGTTTTATTCCATCTTCCAGGTACATTAAGATTTTAATGCAACACGTGGATATAGATGCGTATAACATGATTTATCACCTTCATGATCTCTACCAAGATAAGGAATAAAAAGAGAGATATGAGAACTCTAATTCACTACTCACATGCAAGCTTAGAGAGATGAGACCAACTAGTCCTCATGTATTCAAGATTATTGGAAACATAAAGTGATTATAAATATTGGTCATTAAAATCCACGAGGATATGAAAATATATCTCATCCTTTTCTTACTACATAAGTAACTCTCTAGTTTCATTGTGAATTACAATATGATAAATAGTAAGAAGAGACTTTCAGAACTTCCTACTCTAATTCTATATATTGACAAGAACATGGGGTGTGAAAAACCCATTTTCATTATGGTGAAAAAGAAAAAGATGAAAATAGAAAATGGCTAAACAATCATTCTTACTCTAATGCTCCTGATAAATATCCTTCTAGAAATTATAAGATCTAAAGGTAGGTGAGGGAAAAAAGTAATATGTATGTTTTCCATGTGGAAAGATAGTCCACTGGAAGAATGACTTCACCTAGAAGTAAGGAGAAACTAAAGGCATATTTTTACCAAGTGTAATATTTCTATATCCACACATTATATATTATATAAAACTTTTAGTACTCACATATGTATCTAAATATATAAACCATGTAGAATTAATAATATTTCCACAGGAGAGATGTATCTTCAAGTAGCCAACGAAGTATGACTCACTGCTTTTCAATAGTAGAATACCACCTTCCATTTCCCAATGAAATGTTTTTTGTTTTAAAAGAACTATTATTTTGTGCAATGTTTTATTAATAACATCATATCTATTTCTTACCTTGAAAATGATGGAATTATTTTCAAATTTTGAAATAAAGAATGCTTCTTTTACAATGATATTGTTTATTACAGCATAAAACAACTAAATAATGGTCTTTATGTATTAAATTAACAAAAAAATGTTTTGAGAATTAAATAACAAATACTATTCACATGATTCATATGACACCCAAATGTGGAGTCATCACCATTTTAATGTAAATAAAATTGTATTAAAAAGCTCTGTCAAGATGGTTATTTTGACTCTTTTGATCTAAGACCACTTTTAAGATGTCATGATTGTTTTCATGGAAAAATTAACAAACCACCATTAGGTGGAAAGGGTGGAAGGGACATATAGATTATAGGATTGGTTTACACTGATGTGTTTAGTCATTTTATAGTAGAATATAGAGGTGGATGTTTTACTTCAAAATAATTAATTATGACTTGAGTAGAAGGGTTAATGTAAAATTAATGATGTATAAGTCCAGTTTCTTTGAAAAATTAATTGACATCAAGATTGAAGCAGAGAAATAAATTGTTTAGAAGATATAAAATCTTCAATATTATTGAGGTGGTGAATATCTTAACCAATATTTTATTTAATTTCTATAGGATTTTGGGATTCCATCTCAACTCACTGCACCTTATACACCATTGTGGAAGGATGTTAGTGAAAGGGGAACTCTACCCTAGTTGACCTGGTAAGGTTGATGATGAGTTATATAGATTTACATTTACATTTTGGGGATGTAAATTACATCCTGTAACACACATTCTAAGAAAAATATTAGATAAGGTGGTAAAAAAAATTCAATAGGAGTTAATGTGTAGAAATAAATCCATGTTGTCACACACTTGTGTGTTGGAATGCAGAGCATTTTTTGGCTAATCCCATGAAAAAAACTAGCACCCTAAGGCACTTGTGTGCTATTATATACAATTTAATAAAATTATATGTGATGGAAACCACATTTCTAAATCACTAGACTAATATTCTAGTGTAGAAGATTTATCTCTATATGGGGAACATTTGGATGATTCCACAAATGTCCAATTTTCCATGCTATCTTCCTTGTAAAATAAGATTTTAAAGCATCATGAAGATATGTATGCATTTAAAATTTTTTCTCACCTTATTGATATATATCAAGAGAAGGAAATACAAGAGATATATGGAAACTATAATGAACTGTTGACATGAAATCTTGAAGAGGTGACACCTTCTTGGCCTCATGTAGTCAAGAAGATTGGCTATATAGAGTGGTTAAGAATCTTGGGAATTAAATTCCTTAAAGAGATATGCATATATATCATCATTTACTCATTAAATAATTCTCTCGTCGCATTTTTAAATAAAATATGTGAAATAATTATAATAATATTTCATAACTTCTTAATATAATTTTCCATGTTATCCGGGACTTGGGGTGTGAAAACCCATTGCCCTTATGGTGAAAAAGAAAAGAAGAAAAAGGAAAAGGGACCCAACACCCGTGATAATTATAAATATCCTTGAAACTATAATTATAAAAATTATATGATCCAAATATAGGTTAATGAAAAAATATTATGTATCTTTTTCATGTGGCAGGTTAGGCTACTGGAAGAAGAACTTTACCCAGATGTAAGGGGAATCTAAAGGTGTGTTTGTTATTGAGTGTTTTATTTCAATATATACACATTGTATATCAGATAAAACCCTTAAAACTCACATATGTATCCAAATACAGAACCAAATTAGATTGAGAAGATATTCAGAGTGGAGGTGGATCTTCAAGTTTCCAATGGAATATGACATAATTATTTTGTTATAGGAGTCTATCACCTTCTTTTTCCAACTGGGTTGACTATGGTTTTAAAATAACTATTATTTTTTGAAAATAATAATTAAGAACATAATATAAAATTATTACCCTTAAAATGATGGATTTATTTTCAAATTTTGAAATAAAGAATGATTCTTTTACATTAACAAAGTTTATTATGGTATGGCTTAACTAAATAAAGGTATTTATGTATTAAATTATGAAAACCAAGTATTGTGAATTAAATAATGAATATTCTTCACATGAATATTATAAAAACAAATTATCGAATCACTAACTCGGTCATGTGAACAATAAGTTCCTTAAAATTATTTATCAAGATGGTTATTTAAACTCTTTTGAGGTATGATCACTTCTAAGATGCAATGTTTGTTTCCATGGAAAATGGTCCAGACCACCATTCAATGGATATATTGAAAGGGACAAAAATATTATAGGATTATTGAACACTGATGTTTCTAAACCTTTTGTAGTAGAATAAAGATTTCTATATTCTTTCTTAATAACTTTTATTGATTAATTGAGTATATGTGGATATGTCTACTTAATGAGGTGTAAGTACAAGTCCTTTGAAGAATTTATAGAATTCAAGAATTAAGTAGAGAATAAACTTGGTTAGTTTTTAAATAAGTTTCAATCTTATAAATGTTGTTAGTATATTAACCAATATGTTATCTAATTTCCATAGGAGTTTGGTATTTTTCTCAACTCACTATACCATATACACCACAATGGAATGATGTTAGTGAATTGAGGAATTATACCCTGGTTGACATGGTAAGGTTGATGAAGATTCATTCAAATATTCCATTATCCTATTTGGGATATGCATTAAATACTAAAACACATATCATAAATTAATCATTATCTATGGTGGTAAACATAATTCCAAATGAGTTAATGTAAGGAATGAATTCCACACTATCGAACTCTTGTGTATAAGAATGAGAGGCACTTGTTAACCCTATATCAGGAAATAAACTAACACCAAGAGGAATGAATTTTATCTTTATAGGGTACCCCAAGAAAATATGTGGACAATATCTGTAAAATTACTCATTAAAGAAAGTTATTATTCTATGAACATTTATATTTATCGAGTCAAGAACACCCTCAAGAGGGATAACAGGAGTTTGATTATGTTCGATGAAGTTTATGATCTAGATACGCAAGAGTTGATATAAGAATAGATTCTATAAGCCCCCATGGTATAATTCTTTTCCAAAAATATATGTACTACCTAGAAATACCAAAGTGGTAAGAGAAATATAAAGATATAGTTTTATAGATACAAATGATGGTGACCCATTATTGATTGAAAATAATGAACCACTTTCTTATAAAGAGTATGTTGAGAGGTTGGATGTTTCTATATGAAACAAATCTCTGAATTTTGATATGGATTCTTTGTATTAGAACCAAGTTTGGGATTTGGTTGATCAATCGGTTGATATAAATCATGTTAGATGTAAATGGGTATTCAAGAGAAAATTGGACATGGAAGGTAAAGTAAGAACCTAAAAGGAATGAATAGAGGCTAGAGGGTTTAAAAAGGGTCAAGTAATTGAATATGAAGAAACATTTTCTCTAATATTTATGATTAAATATATTATAATTCTAATTAATATAACAACTTATCGAGAATATCAAATTTTTTAATATGGATGTAAAAATAGATTTCCTTAATGTTCAGCAACAAGAAAATTTCTATATGACTCAACTTGAAGGGTCTTTGACTCCATCCAATGATAAAATATATACAAGTCCCAAACATCCATTTATTGTTTGATGAACGAATATTAATAATGGAACATTCAATTTTATTAAGCTGTGAAAGAATTTGGTTTCATTAATAACTAATCTAAGAAATGTTTTTATAAGAGATTTACTGGGAGTGAATGAATTATCCTAGTATTATATTTTGATGGCATATTATTTATTTAAACTGATGTAAATGTATTACATTTTGTTAAGGAAAAATTAAACATGTTCTTATATATGAAGGAAATAGGTGATGTTTCATACATTATATGGATTAGGATCATTCTTGATAGATCCAATAGGTTTCATGGAATAAGTCAATGTAAATAGTTTGACTACAAACTATACATATTTATTATAGAATAATCCAAGATAGGATTTGTTCCAGTTTTCCATGGTATATATTTTTCCGGTGTTACATGGTATGTATCTTGAGTGGGAAGCTATAATATTTATCGTGAAGATATAGAGACATTATCTATATACTGAAATATTTTATACATATAAAAACCATAAGAGCCTAAAATACATATTTTCAAATAAATATATCAATATATGGGAATATAGATCTCTCTAGAAAATTAAGGATTATGATTTCTCAATTCAGTACCACCTAGAGAAGAAAAATTAGGTAGAAGATGTATTATGCATGAATGATCCAGGAGATATGTCCAAAATGTGGATTAATAAGGATCCTATGTTCATGGATTTAGTAAATATGTATATGATAATTCATAAGTAAGGGGAATAATTAATCATTTTCAAATTTTTTCTGAAATAACTTTATCAGAAAACATAAAAAGTTATTAGAATAATGAAGAGAATTTTCAAAATAAAATGAAATATGTGAATAATGGATAATTGGATGACTTTGAATATTAAGAAGGCTTTATAAAATTTGGAAATATATTATGGGTTTCATTTATAATAGATATGAAAAGGAAATTATTAGATGATACTCCTAGATTTAATATCTCTATATACCTTGGTATCACTAAGATGTATAGATATTTGAAGGATATTTTTTGTAGAATAATATGAAGATGGATATTTATAACTATGTATTAAAATGTTTTTTATAATAGGTTAATACTGAGAGACAATATATTTGAGGATTTTTGAAGCCTCTCCATATTACTATATGGAAATGAGATGGGATTGCTATAAAATGTTTCACTATATTACTAAATTCTCTTAGAAATAATGATGCGATATGGGTTTTTATTGATTGGATTACCAAATATGAACATTTTCTCACTATAAGTGATGATTTAAACATAGATAACCTTGAAAAAATTAATATTAATGAATTTAAAATACTTATTGGTGAACCTATTTCAATTATGTCTTATTGTGATCCATGATTTATAATGAAATAACTCAAAATTATTCAAAAGGATCTGGACAGTTAGCTTCATTTGAGAACTGTCTATCACCCTCAAACTGATGGATAGTCTAAAAGAACTATTAAAACATTAGTAGTCATGTTTAAGTCTTGGTCACATAACTTCTAAGGTATATGGGATCAATATTTAGCTTGGTCTGGATTTTACGATAACAGTATATTCCTTTCAAGTATTCAAATTGTGTCGTATAAAGTATTATATGGTAAGATTTTTCATAATTCATATTTTTGGGATGAATTTGGTGAAATAAATCTTATTTATAGTGTCCCAAGACATTTACACATATTATTACATGATTTTTAATAAAAAATATATTAATTTAGAACCAATGATAATAATTCCAAGTTTCGTTGGAATATTACTTATATAAAACATCAAAAGAAATTAAATATATTACATTTATTTTTATTATCCTTAGTGAGATCATAGAACTAAATAGGATAACCTATGGAATAATTAAAATAAATGGGAGATCTATAAAAACTATAAGTTAATAAACATGAAAGGAAACATAACATGTGATTCAAAGGTATAATAATATATCATAAAATAGAAAGCTCATGAGTAAAGAAATGAAACCATATCATATAGTACATGGTATAATAAGACTATAGAAACAATTTAAATGTGGTATAAACAAATAAAACGACATAAACATGAGTCATGGATAACTGCATAGACAATTGTACATGGTAGAAAAAGTCCCATAATGGATGAGGTTTACTCTCTAATCCCATACACAACGTCTCATGAGAGTAAAAAATGTTAACCGATGCATTAGATCAATATCTTGGCACACTGTTAATAACATGTACAAAGTTATTTTTTTTCATAAAAATAAACTAATCATAATGTATAATCATAATAATTACCCCTGGAAAGAAATTAGTTTCATAATCATTCCTCATGTCTTAATGAAAGGATATTTCATAAATAAGTAATTTGATAAAGAGCTCAATGCATGTATTACTCTATCAAAGGAAGGGAGAATTAGGTAGGTATATATGTAATATACATATAGAAAATATTTATAGGTAATATGTAATATTAAAGGTTATCATCATTGATGAAAATGTATTTAAAATATCACATGGAATATTTCTTGAGGAAAATACCCTTTTCACTTTGGAATCACTTCATTAAAATCTAAAAATTCATAAAGTATTTTCGAAACATTTTATTCAAAAAAAACCATAGTAAATTGTAAAATACGTTTTAAATCATTGATCATTCTTAATGATGAGAAATTACTTTCATGATCTATATGTTAATATAAAAAATTCCTTTTAAACTTTTTTGAAAAAGTCAAAAAGTACATTATTCTGAAAATGGAAGAAAGATTCCATTTAAACCATTTTTTTTAAAAAATTCAAACATTTGTAATATTTTTTTTGATAAATTATTAGAGAATATTGAAAAAATTATTTAAAATATTTTATGTAAAATATATATATCTAAGAGAAATATTCAAAATCTAAAATATGATAAAATACGATTATTATCTAAAAATAATTTCTTGGTGTTTCTTTTTTTAGTATGGGAAGGAATGGAAAAAAACATGTAAAAACATTCATGAGAATATGAGAATAATATATATATGTTTCAATAAATTAATTGTATCTGATTTCCCCCAAAGGAACCTTGAACATAAACATTCTCAAAAGAAAATGATATTTTAACTTAAAGCCTCTACCACTTTAGTATCATTCGAAAAAAATACCCTTGGATAAAATAAAATTAAATTTAACTTATTAGACCATGAATTAAGAATTTTTTATAAAATAATATGTAAATGTTTTATAATTTACACTATATAAAATAAAGTAGGTTTGTAACATTAAAATATTCCCCAATGAAGGAAAATTGAGTTGAAATCCCTTACCTCATGTTTGACTCATCACGTATGTAATTTATATTCTTATATAAAAAAATAATATCAATCATTTAATTTATTAATAACATTTTTCAAGTTAATTAATAATTTTATTTTATTTATACTATGTTATATATTTTTTCTTAATCAATTACGTTCAGGTTGGGCATTTTGATGATATTCGGTTCATATGTCCAAAATGACATTGGTTGGTCAAAATGGAAAAAAATTTAACTATCAAATCATATATAGATTAATAAAAATGTCATAATTATATTTTTTATACATAAACTATACCTTTAAAACCAACCATACAAGATTTTTATGAAAAATGAACTATATTACAATCATGGAGATGGTATGTCATACACACAAATGAGTAACATATCTATTTTTCAATAATTGTGATCAAGAGAAAGTAAGTATTATATAATCTTAAAATAATGATAATTATATTATAAATATCATATTTTTTATTTAATTTCAGTTTTATAAACCATCCATGTGGTTTGGTTTTGAAAAATAAATCACATTGCTCTGTTGTTGTAGTAGAGCACATGTACTCATGAACAATGTTATAATTTTTTAGTGAATGGAAAGGTAAGAAAATATTTGATATATTTATTTTAAAAAATGATAATTATATAATTAATATATGATATATATTTTAAATCCATCATCATAAATATCCATGAGATATGATGATGGAAAATGAATTACATTGATTTGTAAGGCAGTTGTCCACCATATACACGAGCGATGGTTTTGTTTCCAATTTGATGAATGAGGAGATGAATTTAGGTTATTATATTAATAAAATAACATATAATTATAAGGGATATAATAATATTATTATATTATAATGGTTTAATTAAATTTTAAGGAGGTTTGAGTATAAATAAAACTAAATTCTCAGTTAATAACTATACGCCTTTTTCAGAAAACTTCTTTTGGTTTGCACAAAAATACATCCACGGAGAATTTATAATCAAACCATGGAATATAGGATGTCATACGGGGATTAATTATGTTATATTTTCTGGGATTTTACAAACCAAAAGGCTTTCTACATTTCAATTAGAGAGAATATAAGGGTCCCTTTTATAGGTTGTAAAGAGTGATGTTTTAGGAACTACCAAACAATATTCAATAATGGGAAGAAAATATCAAAATAAATGCCTCAAAAATTTATAAATAATGTATTTTAGGGAATATAAGTTCTATCCAAACATTAAACACTAAAATAATATTACATTATTTACCTATAAAGTTACTCACTTTTACCATTTTAATTTTCACCTCACCTATATAATTAAAACTTTTGGTCTAAAAATAAAATAGGAAATTTTATATAATTTGGACCCAATGATTCTAAATAAGAAATATAATTGATCAAATAAAAAACAATGTGTGTTTAAAATTTATTTCAACACATGCACATGTAATGCGCAAAACACCAATTTAATATTAACTACGGTAACCACCATTTAAATCTTAAATGGTTGACAATGTTATGATAAAAATAAAAATATCCCATTAATGGACCATGGTTGATATTTTTAAACATATAATAATATATTGGTATAGATTTAGGATTTTTAGGAATTTTATATCATTAAATAAAACATTACTTATTATATAATATCATTAATGTTGATTTTGGAACCATTCATTTAATTTAATTTTAAAAACATAAATACAAAATGGAATTAAAAACTATACCTCTGAAAATTTCAGAACACATTATATTTATCTAAGAAAATTTGGAATGTAATAATTTATTCAAATTATATTATGTTTAATATTTTTAAAATCATTTATTTTATTTTCATTTTAATTAATTAATTACTGTGTCAGTATTGTATAATAATTTAAGGTAATTATTTTATTAATAAAAAGTATAAATAAATTCCAATGATAAAAAATATTAATTTATCAAATTACTATTTTTAACTGAATATTGGTTATTTTTATCTCTATCACCAAATATTATATTTATCAAAATCAAGAAAGTGACATTTTTTTCTTTTCTTAAAATAACATATTCTAAAGTTCTAAATCATGAAAATATGGAAGAGAAGTCATATATTTAAATGTTGGATTATTATGAATGAAATATACTCATCCAATAAAATTAAGTCAAGTGTTTTGGTTACGTTTTAGCCTTTATCAAATTATTTTTTCCTTAATTAACAAATTTTACCTTTACTATGGTGAGATATATTTTTTGAGGTTACTATTCACAAAGGAAAATAGAAAAGGGAAATATTTTGAAAAGGTGGGTATATTTATGCTTAGTTTTGTGTGTCATTAACAACATCGAACATAGTTTTACTTTTAAAAAAAATCAGGGTTTTACATCCCCTCTCCCACCTTAATAAATTGCGTCCTTTCAATTTCAACTTGATCTTAGTAATGAAAGTATTTTTACTTGAAAATAACTTTGTTGAAATCTCACATCATAAACTGGGTATATAAAAATTACTCTCGATAAGAGTGAAAGGGAGGTATTAATTTTATCTTGAATAACACGTAACTATGTTTCCAAGTATGAAAAAGTTTATGGGAAGTGAAAACATGGACATGTAAGACAAATATAATACCTATATAATGATGAAGAGAGATAAAGACAATTGATCATAAGAAAGTTAATGATCATGGGAATGTTAATGACCACAAAATAATAAACCCATGATGTGTGAAAAAACCACTGATTTGATGGAATTGAATATAATAATATAACATTTTCATTTCAAGATACATTTCCTAGATTTGGATAATTCCTTAACATATATACTAAGAATATATGGCATACATACTTACTTGAAAAATTATAATTTCACAAATTAATAAATTTATACCACAATATCATCTCTTGCTCCAAACGATGAGTATTCAAGAAGAAATATTTTTCCCTAAAGCACTAAAATCAACTTCTGACAGACCAAATTACTCTATAAAAAGATAATAAGATATTCCCCCTATATTTAGACATTAAACAAAATCAAAATAGTTATAACAAGGTAAGATAATTCAAAAAATTAATATTCCTTCATTTGATAAAATAAAAAATTAATCTTTAAAGCTTCAATAATAGCACACAAAGTATAACAATGATCATTTGATATATAACTGTGCTTAAAATTCTTCAAAATAATCTGTACTAATGTTGGAACCCAAAAATTTGAATGATTTGATCACATATTCATTCAAGATAAATTTAACATTTATCCCCAAATAAAATCAATAACTCTTAAATTATCTATCCAAGATTTTTATTCCCTAATAATATATGATAACCAATTCTATATATAACATTTTTTTCTCTAACTCCAAATTAAAATGATACATTCTTCCTAAAAATAACACAATCCTTAGATGTTTCACAATTCCTATAACCAAAAAACCATTGATAAAAGTAATTATACACCATAATTATGGAATCCCAATACATAAACACTTCAATCCTTTCACTTAAATTATTATTATAACATAGGTCCCTGCTTGTTCTTTGAAAACATTATAATCTACTCCATACCAAATCTTTAGGATGGTATACTACACTAAGACTTATCCCCATAGTTTTTACTAAAGTCATCTAATACTAATCCACAAAAAAACTAGACCGTATCCGTTTCAAAATATAGTTACATAATTATTATATATATATTATAACACATTTTTTAACATCAATATTCATAAATTACAACCCAAATATAAATTGAACTAGTGTCTCTATAAGACTAGGTACATAAAAGATAAAAATAAAGTAAAACATGACATCTTTATTTTTATTCTCCTTAGTATTCTCTGAAACCTCATTGAGATACTAAAACTATATAGGATAACTTGTAAAATGCATAAATGAACGAGGTGAGATAAAAAACATAGTTAGTGGATAAACATTTTAAGGAAACATAACATGTGAGTCATAGGTATAATATGATATCAGAATAGAGAAGGATCATGAGTAATCACATGGAAGTATAAAATGAATAACATAGTATCAAAATATCATAGAAACATAGGAAATATGTTACAAATATATAGCATGGCATAAACATGAGTTAAGGCTAACTACATAGATTTTATCACATGGTGGACTAATTCCCATAATGGATTAAGATTACTCCCTAATATCATACAAAATGTCTCATTAGATTAACAAAATACCAAATAAATTGGAGCACTATCTGTGCCCACACATCATAACATTCACATGTTTATGTGTGAAAAAAATAAAATCAATCATAAGGTATAAACACAATAATTTACCATGGAAATAAATGGGTTGTATAATATTTCCTCATGTAGTAATCAGAGCTGATTTCATAAAGAAGGTATTTGATAAATGTAGTTAAGAAATGTATTACCCCATCAAAGGATGGGAGAAGGAGCTAAGTATATATTTAAGATTCATATATACATAACTTCTAAACAATATGTAACATCAAAGGTTGTCATCAATGTTGAAAACATATTTAAAATATCTCATTGAATATTTCACAAATAAAATATTTTTTTACTTTGAAATCACTTCATTAAAATTTATAAATTTTAAAATTATTATAATTTTTTTCTTGAAAAGTAAAATGGAAAATATTAAAGGATGATTCAATTCATGGAGTTTTCATGATATTGGGAAATTATGTTCATGTTTTATAAGTTAAAATAAAACATTGATTTCATACTTTTGTAAAACATGTCAAAAAGTACCTTGTTTAGAAAATGATATAAGATTACTTTTAAACCATTTTGTAAAAAATTTAAAACATGGGTGAAAATATATCTGATAATAATAAAAAAATATTTAAAATATTTTAAGGAAAATATAGAAATTGAAGGGAAATATTCAATAATGAAAATAAGATACAAGATTGGTATAACTAGTAAAAAACCTTATTGATGTTTCTCTATTCAGTAAGGGAATAAATGAAAAAAGAATTTAAACCAAATTCATGAAAAAGGGATAATAAAATAGATGTGATTCAAGGAAATAATTTTATATGATTTCTACTGAAGGAACCTTGAACATAAATATTCTCAAAAAGAAAGGGTATTGAAACACAAATCCTCCACCACATTGGAATCATTAAAATCAAATCCTATAAGATGAAGTAAAATGAATTGTATCTTAGAACACAATTAATTATGAATGATTCATGATATAATATTTAAAAGGTTCATTATATACACCATATAAAATAAATTATGTGTATAACATTAAAATATACCTCAATGAAGGGAAATTGAGATAGAATCCCTTACCTCGAGTTCGAATCATCACGTACAAAACTTTATCTTCTCAATTAATATAATTATGTTAATTATTGTCTTTAATATGAAATTTTTTACTTATTATTATTCTTCATTTATTTATTACCATTATATATTTATATACTTTTTCAATTAAGGTCATGTCAAACATTTTTGATGAAATTAAATTCATATATTCAAAATGACTTTGATAGGTAGACTATGGAAAAATAATTCATCATTAAATAATCTAAAAAATAATATTAAATAAATAATTTTCATTTTTATAGATCAATTATAATTAAAAAAAACCATAAAATATGGTTACGGAAAATGAACCACCATAAAATCATGTAGGTAGTAGGCCACACGTACACATGAGTTAGGATTAAATTTTTCAATGATCATGAATAAAAGAAGGGAAGTGTTGTTATATAATTAAATAATGATAACTATATCAAATAACTATATTATTTTTTTAAATTCACTTTTATATACCATTAATTTGATGTGGTGACAGAAAATGAATCACATCGCTTTGTAGAGGTGGTCGTCAACACACATGTTACAAAAATATACATACATCACCAAAGGAATCTCCAGGTTTTAGAATGACATATCTTTATGCTTGTGTCATCCGCCATTTGATCGCTTTGAGAATCGCTTCCAGAGAGTTATCCTTGATCTGGAGGAGGAGGATTTCTGGCCATTCATGGGAGTGTTCTTGGAGAAGGGATCTCTCTAGACTTGAGATGATTCTCTAAATCTATTTTATAATGAAAATAAAAATTAATTGTATATCTTGAGGAAATAACATTATTTTTTTTTTAAATTGTGATGGTTAAAAGAAAAATAATTTTACAAGCACCCTTAATTATTTATTTAATCATAGAAAAACCACATGTTAAATAATAACAATAATAATAATAATATCATTTATCAACATGACATTAACATGTAAGTTAAAATTAAATACTAATTAATTAAATAATATTCAATATTCATTATTTCTCACCAGACCATTAAACTCAGTTTTCCATTCCTCCATAATATTTATCTATTATTGAATAATATCTATTTATTTATTAAATAAATATCATTGAATTAATATCCAAATAATAAATAAACATTATATTCACTAAATAGAAAATAAATATTTATATATGATCAATCATACATGTGTAATTATTAAACCACATACATGAACAATATTTATTCGACCTGTTAAATAATAAATATTAGTATATTATTTAACAGAGATTCTGGATACACTTAGAGTGTGACCCTCTAGTCATATTTCTCAGTGAAATTAGGAAAAGTAGCCTAAAGTATAAGGTTAGTATATAGAAACATACCCAGGAACCCATAAAGAAATAGGTTAATGATGCAACGCCATGTTACCTCATGCAGACACCTATTATGTAATATAACCCTTTATCTCGATATCTCTAATCAAGTTGGTTTCATTCTAGTGCCATCAATATATCTACTTAATTTCTATTCCTTTGACTTTTTAGAAATTGAAATTTCCTATAGAACTCCATGGACATGGATTTACTTTGTCTATATAATTTCAATCAAAGGGCCTAGGATATCAACTTTCATTAATAAATAGATGGGACAAATACTTTCTCACATTATTCATTATTGCAATATTACTAATGACACACCGAACATATCTTACCTCTCCATGAACATCTTTCATCATGGTGTTTGTCAACATATCTAAGTGTTTGAATCATAATAATCATTAATAAATTTTTTAAATTTTAAATACTAATACACATGTCCGTAGATTGGAACATACAATGACACATATAAATGTTGATTTCGTACAGGAGGGTCTCATTCCAATAACATCCTATTGGATATTACCAAGGGTGTAAACTATGATAAGGTTCCTTAAAGTCTTATGAGTCTCCACCTTTGATATCATGAATCATTTATGTCCCTCAAATGACATAATCTGGATGAAGGAAATGTATTCAAGAATAGTTTCATAGCACTTACAGGTTCTTATCATATCATGGAACGACTATAACCTTTTAGTACAGAAACTACTATTAAGACATTATCACATACTACATTACGTAGAAAAAAATTAATGATATGATAATAAGATTAGTAATATTAAAAACCATTAATACAAGTTAACATAAAGTAAATAAAAGTTGGTTCTAGAGAACTAACTCCAATAGAATCCCACTAACACTAGATCCAGCTGCTAACAACTTTAATTCTTCTAGCTCTCAAATGATACTAATTCTATTACCAAGATAAGTATTTAGTCAATGGGTCTACTATGTTATCTTTTTTGGGTACTCTGCTTACTAAAACGTTACCCTAATGACATAAATATATCAATAGGTGATATTTCTTGAGTATATTATTTTTCCGTTGGTGTGACCTTAGATATTTTAAAGAGCCACCACTATTGTATTATAACAATATAGTGTTATAAGATCTTTATTGATATGTTATACATCAAGATCCTAGAAAAAGTTATGAATCCAATCGGCTTCCTTTAAAGTATTAAAAACCACTATATACTCAGACTCTATTATAGAATCAATGAAAACTGGCTACTTTGAACTCTTCTAGAACATAGCTCCTCTATTGAAATAGAACACATATCCTGATTGAGACATCAGATCATTTTGATCTATATGAAAACCAGCATTAGTATAACCCCTAATGACTAGATCCTATTCTTCTCCATATAGTAGGAACATATCCTTAGTTCTTCATAGATACTTAAGTATAACCTTAAAATAAGTCAAATTTTGTTCTCTTGGATCTTCTTGATTTATAAATACCATGCTCAATGCATCGGAAACATCATGTCTAGTATATTACATGGAATAATTGACTAATCCTATCACGGAAGTGTATGGGATATTACTCATTCTCTATTTCTCTTGTTGTGTCTGAGGACACATTTTCTAAGAAAGATGTAAACCACCTAACATTGGAACCAATCACATCTTGGATTATTCAATACTAAATAACTTTAGTATTCTGAAAATATATATATTATGACTTAGTCCCAACTGACACATGGATCAACCAGGAATGGTCTTAATCTGTCATTTATAGTGAAAAACTTCTTTAATCAATAAATAATTGACCATATGAATGGTATGTAATTTCAAATAAGAAATGTTTCATCAAAATATAATACAAGGATAACGAACACATTCCCAATAAAAATCATGTAAACATAGGGCTCACGTTCATTCTTAATGAAATCAAATTATTTTAGGGATTCATCAAATCTAATGTTCCATGACTCGGATGCTTCATTCAATCCATAAATTGATCTCTGAAATATAAAAATACTTCTGTAATCACTAATAGTCACAAACCCTTCTAGTTGTTTTATATAGAAATCTTCTTGAAGGTTCCCATTAAGTAATTTAGTTTTGACATCTATATTCCCAATATTATAGTCATAGTAAAATGATATAGCAACTAGAATTATAATTTATTTAAACATAAAAAATGGTGAAAAGGTTTCATCATAGTCAATTCATTGACAGTGCTTCAACGCAGTATCCACTACACTTACTTTATAGGTATTTAATTTTCATTCCATTTCGAGTTTCCTCTTGAATACCCATTTATATATAATAATCTCTACATCAACTTGTGCATTAACCATAAACCAAACATATTTTTGATCTATGGAATCCATTTCAAAATTCATGGTTTCATTCCATTTTAATCTTATGAGATTTCTATTTTCTCCTTATAGGATAGAGGTTTATCATTTTCAACTAATAATGAGTAACTGTCCTTAGTGACTAGAAAAACTGACCTCTCTAGTTCTCTGACCTCTATTATGATCCTATGCGATACTTGTGTTTCATGAACTTATTCTTCAATGGGGACCTATGGAATATGTTACTATTAAAAATCTTATGTATCATGAGAATAAGATTCTTTAAAGTTAATATTTCTCCCACTATCCATTTTGAAGATGTGATCCCTCTCATGAAATATGATTTGTTTGGGGACTATATAATTCTTGTCTGAGGAATTTTATAGGTATTATCCTCTCATTTCAATGGGATTCCCAATAAATATACACTTCATGCCATGGGGTTCCAGTTTTTTTTCCCAAGAGGGCCATAACAAATGCCTTGCAACCCCATACACATGTTTGTGACAAAATGAGTTTCTTTCTACTCTATAGCCCAAAGGGAATTCCATTTTCCAGTTTAGTTAGAAGTTAGTTTAATTTGTATGCTACAGTTTGTAATGCATTTCCCCGAATGGATAATTGAAGATCTACACAATTCATCATAAACCATACCATGTCTAACAAGGTACAATTACTCCTTTCAATAACACCATTCCACTATAGTGTATAAGGTGGAGTGAGTTGAGATATAAACACTCGTAAAAAGTTGATGAAATATTGGTTAAGATATTCACCTCCTCGATCTGAAATTTTTTTATTTATCTTCATACTAATTTGATTCTCTACTTTATTCTTAAATTTATTGAATTTCTCATGGGGCTCAGACTTATACCTCATCAAGTAGTGATAGACATGTCTACTCAAGTAATTAGTAAAAGTTATGAAGTAACAAGATCCACCTCCATATTCAATTGGAAACGGTCCACAAAAATCAGTGTGTGGATTTCATAGAATCTCTCTGTCCCTTTCACCATGTCCACCAAATTGTTGTTTGGTAATTTTTCCTAGTGAAAAACTATGAAATATTCCATGTGGTTTTAGTTCAGAAGAGTCTAAATAGCCATCTCGATAGAGCTTTGTCAAGCAATTCTCATTTACATGATAAAGATGGTGATTCCAAATATGGGTGTTGTATGAGTTGTATAAACATGATTTGTTATCTATTTCAAATGTTTTTGGTAACTCAATGAACATAATAAAAATCCTTCAATACTAAAATCATTCCCATTAGAAATGAGAGGTGGTAGTCACCAATTATTAGAATAGCCAGCCTCACACCATTAGCATCTCTAAGATCAACCTATCCTATGGAAATCTGTTCAAATCTACTTGGTCCCCACATTTGGATACAAATGGGAACCCCAAAAGTTGTATATAATACCCGATGTATATATATTGAAATATTAAACATGATAATCAATGAAAAATTGGATTGCCATTGCTTATTGGTGTATTTATTCTTCTAGTGGATTGAATTTAAACATTAAAAACATATTGGCTCATTTTTCTTTCCCTGCCTATGGATCTTATTACTCTTGGAAAGATGATTATGGAGATATTTAGCCTATTTATAAGTCTTGGTCTCCTTTGCATTATTTTTCATTTTCTTATTCACCATAAGGACTTCTAGTTTTTCATACCCAATGTCCTTATCCACTAGGATAATTAAAGTAAGAAGTTCCAAAATTCTATTCTTATTATTTCTCATATTGTATTTAATAATAAATTTGTAGAAGGTCTTTGGATGTGACAAATTTTTGAGATCTATATGAAACTAATCTTTGAATTTAATTCCTAAGATGTCTAGGAATTCAATATATCCAATAGGTATGACTACATGAGGTCCAACAAGTACAGGATCTCCAAGAATAGTTGTAAACAAGGCATTGGAGATCTCATACCTCTCTTGTCTCACCTTACCTTGATAATGACCCTGAAGGTGAGGCATCATGCTGTAGGAATCCATACCCTCATGTTGCTTCAAAATATCATTAGAAATAAATGATAGAATGAAACACTAAATATCTATAGCATCCTTCAGATATTTCTCAGAGAGAGATAACTCTTCATCACATGTTTCATTACTCGGAGAAACATGAAATGGTTCTTCCAGCACATATAATTTCCTTTCATGGAGAAGGATGGAACATATGCACCTTTTCCACTCTTGGAAATTTCTAATAGTCAGAAGATTTTACATCTTAAGTATTGATCACAATGATATGTTTTATTTCATTTTAATTATATTTCTATTAAATAATATAGGAAAATTTTTAGTATTTTTTCTGATAAAATTTAGACAAATAAATAAATATAATATTTATTAGATTCCCACTATTGTACTTAGACCCAATATCCCTCACTATAGAATTCATAATATCTTGTTCCTTAGATATTCAAGTGGAATGGATCTATATTATCATTCTTATTACCCCAACCTGGTTTGGTCAAGAAATGTGAATGGTTTTAGGCATTCATTCCAAATTCCAACTGTATTAACTCGTAGTTCCTTGATATACTTAGTGGACTCCCTTATCCTAAAATCCATAATTGGATTTTATCAACTTTTTCCTCTTAGTTACATCTTGTCCTACTTTGGATTTCAACCCTTGATATGAACCATGTTAAGTCAGACAAAAACTTCAAGTTAAAATTATCTAATAATTGAAAGCACCCCAACTTGGGCTGGTCAAGCACTTCGAACCATTATTTGATTTTAACCAAAGTAATGGAAGGATGTACTAACATAATATATTTAATTGAGAAATTTTATCTTTTTATACATAAATTTAAAAGTATTATCTTTATCAAATTCTTTATAATTTTAAGTGGATTTACTTAAGTGATTAACCATGTATTAAATACTATTTATGCAAAAGAAAACTTATTTTAATTCTATAGTTCATTCTATTTAATTTCATTAATTTATGTGATTGTGAAAAAACATCTATAATGAAATAACAATGCAACTGAAAGAAATAAAATAATAAAGGGTATTATCATATTCTTATACTAATGGTTATATTATCTAGAATTTGATAAACTAACCATTAACCTATGCAAAAAAAAACCGTCAACCAATTAAGGTTTATGTTTATAGTTTTCCACTTATCCACCTATGTATCTCCTTGGATTGGTTTCTCCTTGGCTCCAAAATTGAACTGCCTCCACTAGCATGGGAGTTCCATCCATTACATATGCCTTTTTATCACAAAAAGGTGATGGGAAAAGGGGTTTACATAAAATAAACCACAAAAACATATTGCGTACATAATAAGAGGAGAGAAGGCATGCATGACAACAATTTAATTTGATAAAAAATTAAATGAAACCAATGGCATAAATGGGATAACAAACCTTTACCCAAGTGGTATAGGATATTTATAGGCATCCAAAATACCTAGAATCAAATCTGGGTAGGGGAAGAATTCATGAGTCACTATAGCATAATTGTAGCAGGTACTGTAGCAGTGAAGGTACTGTAGTAGTGGTGGCATTGTAGCGGTAGTGGTACTGTAACAGATGCTATAACGACATCAAAACTATATCATCCTGAGTACGGTAATATTACTATTCAATAAAGGAACCTTTGGAAAAAATGGGCTTTCATGCCTTGTATTCATGAAAAAATGCACATTTAATAAAAATATTATTCAATTCATAATCCTTCTTATTTAAGATAAATCATGGTCGAATCAATTAATTATTATCCTTAATTAATCAATTTTTTTATCTTAATTATTATCCAAATTTACATGATATTATCATCCATTATAATTTTTAAAAAATAAAAAAATTTATATAAAGTTAAATATGTACATAAATGTACATTGGAGGAAACATGGTGAATACCCATACAATTCTTCCCAACATGTATTATACCCTTATACGATTTTACTCTTGTAAAAAATGGAATAAAAAACTAATCCCAGAATCTAAAAACATGTAATTCACAGATGATTATAAAAATAACATGATTTTTTCGATCAAGTGTTATGCTTAAATTCATGTAGAGTAACAACTTTTAATACCACTCATTCATGATATGTAGGTCTGAATATTTTGTATATATTAGTTAAAAAAATAAATATTTATGTATATTAAAATCTATCACATGGAATGTCCTATCTTTATGACCACACTCAAGAACATGCCTCAAGGTTTACATAGTAAAATAAATAAATTCTAAATCTGTGTAACTTGGTATAAGTACATGTCATGTGCAGCCAAGCTACATAGTGTGTAAATCTCTCACCATCTATATGAGGTATATGCCTAGGGACACGACGTGTGATTCATACATCAGAAACTGCATCACACAGCCTATCCAATGGGCTACATGCCATGGGTCTCCAAATTACACGGTCACCAGTCAGGTAGGCCATCTATTGAAATAGATGGACTATCTTTGACTCAAAGGGAATATTCATTTTATATGGGGGATAAACGGTGGGTAATCTGACAAACTTTGTGCCATTATGTTTTCATCAACATGATGTTCTATTAAATCTTGTAATTAATGAAAAAAATTGATTTAATTTTTGAATCAATTCTGATGCATTGAACATGACTACAATGTGTGTAGTCTTTTGCTGTCTGAACAGAAACATTTTCACCTTTGGATGATTTCCACAATTTTATATCAATCATAAAAATAATTTCCTTAATTGAATCTACAAGAAATTTTGGATTTAGATGTAATATTGGGATTTGGATTAAAAGAATGACTAAAATTGAATTGATAAACTAAATCTAAAATACATAAATAACTAATTTTCTTTAAATAATTATAAATAATTATGTGACCGATTTGATATCATTTCAAGGTTCCTGGAACAAAAGAATAATGTGATGGGCTGTGCCGAACTTTGATTTTTACCATAATTGACGATCAATCCAAGATTTATGCAAAAATGAATTCCATAATCAACAGAATTGAATCAATGAAATAGATAGTGGATAACTATTCCATAACCTAAGAGAGGATCATAACTTGTTGTTTTTAATTAATTTAATGAAATAAATAATTACCTTTTGGGAATTCTTTCTTCGAAGATGAATCTGGTGACTAATCTGTTGTCTACCATTATTTCATTGTACAATCCAATTGTAAATTTTCTCTAGAGGTTATCCACATGTGTTCAATGAAATTTCATATGGTACCATAGGAATCTACAGGGTCTGGCATGATAGACCCTTTCACTTGCATCATCCACTTTTGATCACTTTGATAAACACTTCAAAAGAATTCTCCTTGATCTGGTGGAGGAGGATGTCTCACTATTCTTGGTAGAATTCTTGGAGAAGGTAGTTCTCTAGGCTTGAGAAGATTCCCTATATCCATTGTACACAACCAAGAAAAATGAATTGGATATCTTAAGAACATTAAATAATTTTTTATTTATATTTCAAGGGATAAAATAAAATAATTGCACAAGTGCCCTTAATTATTTATTTAATCCTAGAAAAATCCCATGCCAAATAATAATAATGTTATCATTTCTCGACATATTCTTAACTTGAAAATTAAAATTATATAGTTTTAATTAAATGATATAAAATATTTATTAGTTTTCACTGGACCATTAAACTCATTCTATAATTCCTCCACAATATTTATTGGCCCTTGAATAATGTCTATTTATTTATTAAATAAATATCAAAACATTATTCACCAAAAAATAAATAAATATTATATTTTATAAATATAAAATAAATATTTATATGAAATCGTTCATAAATGAATAATTATTAAAACATGAATAAGAATAATATTTTTTAAAACTATTAAATAATAAATAATAATATATTATTTAACTGGGATTCTGGATACACTTAGCGGGTGAACCTATAGGCCACTTTCTCAGTGGCATTTGAAAAAGCGGCCTAAAGTTCATGGTGTGTGTCTAAAAACATGACATGGAACCCATAGATAATGAAGTTAATAATTAAATTACATGTTACCTCAAATAGATGCTTAATGTGTCATATAATCCATTTATCTTGATATCTCAAATCAAGAAGGTTGTATTCTAGTTCCATTAATCTATGTGCTAAATTTCTCTTTCTTTGACTTTTTAGAAATTGAAATTTCCTGTATAACAATGTGGCCATGGATTTATTTATTCTCTATCATTTCTATCAATGGGATTGAGATATTTACTTCAGTTAATAAAAATAATGTAAAAAACCTTTCTTTAATTATTCATTAATGAAATATTACTCTTGACGCACCCAACATATCCAACCGTGCCTTGAACATATGTCATCATGATTTTTATCAATACATATATTTTTGAAACTCATTATACTCATTAATATTGATATTAATGTCTAAGGACTTATATACACATCTGTAGATAAGAGAATCCAGTGACACATATAAATGTGGACTTCCTACAATCGGGTCTTGTTCTCATAATATCCTACTAGATATTACCAAGGGAGTACACCATGAGAAGGTAACTTAATGTCCTATGAGTATCCACCCTTGATAGCCTCTATCATATGTGTCCCTAAAATGATATTATATAGGCATATAACATATATTCAATAATAGGTTATTATCACATTTGGGTTCTCATCAATGCATGGAATTGATATGACCTTTTATTGTGAAAACTAATTTCAGGAAATTATCACATATTACGCTATGCAGAAAAACAATAATGCTATCATAAGGGGTTTATTATTTTTCAAAACCATGAATACATATTATCATAATGTACATAGAAGTTGGTTATAGAGTACCAAATCCAAAATTATATACACGGATAGTATGCCCTTTTGGGATGTGGTGCAGTGGAAAGGTGTTAAACCCCTTATGTTTTCTTTGAATAGAGAATCAAGATACTGGGTGTTGATGATAGACCTGTTCGAACTATTGGGAAACTCTTTCTTGAGTTGGGAGCTGTGAGATGGAGTGTAACAGACCAAAGTTTTATCAATGAAATTATTTTCTTATAATTATGACTTATATTATAATACCATTAGGAAGTAAAATTTCATATAATTAAACTATATACCAAGTAAACATTATATCAAAATTTTCCACTTCTATGTTTTTAATTTCGAAAATCTAACATACACGGTTGCGTTCTGGGTGATTTTTGGAGTCAAATAGAACAAACATAATTTTTAGTAAACGGAAACATAAAATTATGAACAGTGACATACCCTAATGAATAGTATCCTTACATATGATATTATTTATATGATATTTAAGTTAAAGTACGATGTACCTATTTTTTTGAAAAAGTAAATAAATGTTTTAAAACCTGTATTTTTCAATTAAATTTTGATTTTTTTTAAAAATTAAATTTACCATATTAGGAAAACTATTTTTGAAAAATGGTCTTCATTTTAAGATTCTCCAAATCAAAAAATGGTTAGGGTGATTTTTTGATATTTTTCTGAAATACATGAATTGTTGATGAATAATGAAATACCATAATTTACAAAATAAGAAAAATATACTAATTATAGGGTCATGTATGATGTTCTATAGATGTAAGCCCTTTTGGTTAGGATTCACATGAAAAAATTACTCTTATTAGTCAGGGAATACTCACTATTCCTTGTCTTGGGGAGAAATAATAAATTAATGAATATTATATTAAGAAAACCCCCCTCCCCTCCACTGTAAATACCACCCTTCACACCCTCATTTCCTCACACCTCTAAAGCATCAAGCCTTGTATAAACTCTACCCAAAATCTTACCTAGACCCTCCCCCATGTCTATGAATCTTCTAGCCCCATCAAAAGACCAATCCAACATTACTTGAGGAGGATCTCAAGAGGATAACTCAAGAGGTAATTCCCCCTATCATTTTCTTTAATTTCCTTTCAACTTCAATTTCTTTTTTTATTATCTACCCAACTATCTTCATCCACATGGTATTTAAACTCTATTATTATATATATTATGTAATTTTATGATAATATTTGGATATTATGTCATCTTACCCCTTATCCTCTTCTTTTTATTTTGTAAAAGATAACGCTGTTTGTGAGGTGTTAATTTATCACCTTCAAGAACAACATGTTTTCTTATTTTTTCCATTTATATCTTCAGATCTGGTCAGGATAATTTTTTATGGTTGAAACAGAATATGTTATAAGTATTATATCCTATTTAATGTTCTATATATTACTTATATACATATTACTAAATGATTAAACAAAACAATTTCGTTGTGGTCGAAAACCACCCAAATTAACCCAAACAATCACCATTAAATTTCTATATAATCATTCATCGACATGGTATATAATATAATGAATTATAAGATCATTAAAACTCCTGGAATATCATTAATAACATTAATTATACATTCTAGATTCTTATCCATGTTCTACATGAACTTATATTTATGAATACAATTGAACTGTTCAAGAAAACCATAAAAACAAACATTCTCGAATGATAGATTTAAACCCTATAACTGATACAAAGGACCATAAAATAACTTAATTAAACCATAGTGAACCATATTAATGTACATAAGGTTATTTAATCATTAATTAATGAATCTAATATGGTTATACTGGACATTAAAGTGATGAAACCATTCAGATACAAGGTAAGGGGAAATTCTTGAACCCAACTTTTGTTTCTTTGGGTTCTACCTCTTTCACTCCCTTTTTGGTGTGGTCACTCATTTAAAATTAGTTTTTATCATTATATTAGCTTTCATTGGATATAAATGTTTTCCACCAGTGTTATTTCAACAAAATTGTTTCCAAATGAACTCTTCTTTCAAAAAAATACCTTTTATTTCTTACTCAAGGTTGATGGTTATTGTATCAAGTATGTTATTAACACTTTAATTTGGGAACCCAAACACACCTTTTATACTAATCATTTAATCACTATTCAAAAACTATATTAGAAACTATCACAATTCTTAATGGTATTTTAAAATCAAAAACAAATAAACAAATACATTCATACATTTTACATAACCATAAGAAGAAATTTAAATTGACCAAGAGGAATTTTCATTAATGAATTTTTGGGTCATTACCCATGGAAACACCCCCATCCCCTAGGTTTGCTCTATGGATCAGCAATGCGGATTTTTATGTGATGTGTAATTGGAATATAAATTCCATGTATATTACATGTTTATGTAGAATTTAAAACTAATTTATTATATTGTTTAAACCTTATAAATATGTGTTTCGTGTTTCATTAAATTGACTCGTTCATTCAATGTGATAGGTAATATATATACATATATATATATCAATTTTTTAATTAATTTCTACTTAATATTCAGAATTACATATCTTGAATAAGTCATAATATAATGATTACTCTATGTGTATTAAAACATAACACACTACATAAATAACATTACTTCACATGTCATTTATTTAAAAACACACATAATGAAATTATATGATAATATAATTATGTCACATGACACATGAGTAAACAATATATGAATATCATACACCGAAGTAGTTCAGATGGGTACTCTTCATGTTTCTTCCAAGGTATATTTTTTTTACTTAGTAAATTTTAAATAAATTTATTTAATTGGTTTGATATAGTAATGGTTGAAAATTTCATGAAATATTTGTCAAGAATGAGGATATTATAATTGATTAATTAGAGAATATAATTAATTTATTCATGCAAAATTTATCTTAAATAACAAAGATTGGGAATGAATGTTTTTTATTAAATATGTAATTTTTTACATGTATATGGATGGACATTAGAATCAACCAATGAATTGTATGTGATTGGTTTCATTTTATGTTATTATTAAATTAAATTGATGGTTTTTGCTTCATACCTACACTTATTATGTAAGGTCCTCTGTATTCATTTATGTAAACCCCCTTATCTAATGGTTTGGTCCCCTCACCAGCATGTGAGTAATAGATAATGTAATTGTTGGATCTCCCCAGTGTGTGAAGGTAGTTCATGTTTGGTTCCAAGATGAAACTAATCCAAGAGAACATAACTGGATAGATGGTAAGCCACAACACGAACCAAGTCACGATCTATGTTTTTTTCACTATGTTGATTGTTAGTTTATTATTCACTAGATAAAATAACCAGAAGGGGGAATCTCTGAATCTTGATCCTGGGAACATTAATGTCCACCAAACTGTGAGTGAAACAAAATAAAACCAAAATAATTCTGCTAAACCTATAAGAATCTCCTAGGATGATAGATCAGAAAGTGGTATTGAGTCTTTAGAAAAGTCTCAACATGAGTTTGATGATCTAGAACACAATGTTGTTCATGATGATAATGCCAAAAATCAGATTCTTACTACTCAGATGAAGTTAATTTCAGGGAAGCACACTGAGATTGATTTTTCTCAGCAACTAAGGACTACTCCAATGGAAGCTCATATAGCTTCTGTTAATCAAACTTACCTCACTGAAACATCCACTGAAGGGGTGGTTGGGATTTCATCTCAGGAAAAAAATCCTTGATTGTAATCCTGATGAAGTAAGGAAACAAATTGCAGCACAATGTAGGCCTCATTTTGAGGCTGGAACTCAATCGAAGCAGGTTCCTACCCTGGTTGCTCCAGTTACCATCAGGAGCCTAAACCATCAGAATTCTGTTGCTGCTGCTACAGCTTCTAGGAATGTTGGTACATTTTCCACTCCCTTGAAGATTCAGTCATCTGTGGCTGGGGATTTGGCCATCCCTGAAAAATAGGTGAGTATCTATCATGGGGAACCCTCTAACTTTTTGCCTCCCTCAGCTATGTAGGTGGTAGAAAAATCAAGGAAGGATGATGAACTGAAAGGTGACGAAGATAGTACTTGGAAACAGGTTCGAACAAGAATCCAAAAGAAAGCAGTAAGAAAAGAGGAAAGGAAGAAGGAGGAGGAGCAAACTGAAAGTTCAGATGAAGATGTGGAAACATTTCTATAGAAAGATAAAGATATTGAATAATGCTACACTATAGGAAGGAAAGGCCAGGGGGGCATCAATATAGAGGCATGGAATGAGATGAGAGAACATGAATGAGGAATTGGAAACAAGTTGAGGAAAAAGCTTGGCCCAACAATAGGGGGAATTTGATATCTTTGTTGTACTTTTCTTATCCTTCCAGACTTTTCTTTTTATAATAATTAGGGGCTCTGCCTCTATCTTTCTAAAAAAAAGGTTATATCAATATTTTTTTTTTCATGATCACATGAATTAATGAATTAACAACCATGCAAGATAAAACTAAAAACATTGTATTATATGTAAACATTATCTAAGACAAGGTTAATGACTCAAGTAAATCCAATTAATATTAAAAAAAATTTAATATAGATACAATGGTCTATTTATGCATAAATATTAATGTCCCTCAACTATACATATTAATCCAGTACAACATTCCACTACATAAGTTAAAAATTAAACCATAATACAAAGTTATTAATAAAAAACAATTTATGTTTGTTTCGATTATCATAGAATTATAACATGTGTTTTGGTTTGACTTACCTTAGTTCACATCAAGGGTTTACTGCAGAAGAAGGAATTGTTGTATCTAAGAGGAAAAGGTTGAGGAAATCAAAATAAAGGATTTCAGGATTAGGGAGTCCACTCAAAAGATCAAGGATTTGTGTGGTAATTAAGTTGAAAAACTATGCTTACCTATAACCATTTAAATTACTTTTCCAACCAAGTTTTTGTTTATGAGAAGAGGAATATGGATCCTTGCCACTAGAATGTCTAAGCAATGAGATATTTTGAAACCAATGGTGAGGGACATTGGGTTTCAAAAAATTAATGTGGGATTAATAAATTTTATATTTAGTATCTAATTTTATTAATCAAATAAAGTAAAAATATTATTATCTTCTTAATTATATTAATGTAATTCCACATGACTTAAACCATATCACTATGATCCAAACTTGAGAAGAAAAACCTTCTCAATGTCACAAATTTTTATGAATAGAAATGGAACATGAGTATAATTATTTTCCAGGAAATAAAATTACATGTGCTATAAAACCACCTTCTTAATGAAATTGACCAAGATTCCGCTGGGGAATAATTATCCATGTATGAGGAACATTTGGATGATTCTAAAGATGTCCAATGTTTCATTCCATCTTCCAAGTATATTTATATTTTAATGCAACACGTGGATATAGATGTGTATAACATGATCTATCACCTTCATGATCTCTACCAAGATAAGGAATGACAAGAGAGATATGAGATATCTAATTCACTACTCACATGAAATCTTGGAGAGATGACACCAACTAGTCCTCATGTATTCAAGATGATTGGAAACATAAAGTGATTAGAAATATTGGTCTTTAAATTCCATGATGATATGAAATTATATCTCATCCTTTCCTTACTACATAAGTCACTCTCTAGCTTTATTGTGAATTACAGTATGAGAAATAGTAAAAAGAGACTTTCAGAACTTCCTACTATAATTCTCCAAGTTGACAAGAACATGGGGTGTGAAAAACCCATTTTCATTATGGTGAAAAAGAAAATGAAGAAAATGGAAAATGGCCAAACAATTATTCTTACTCTAATGCTCTTGATAACTATCCTTCTAGAAATTATAAGATCTAATGGTAGGTGAAGGAAAAAAAATAATCCGTGTGTTTTCTATGTGGAAAGATAGTCCACTGGAAGAATGACTTCACCTAGAAGTAAGGGGAAACTAAAGGCATGTTTTTACTAAGTGTAATATTTATATATCCACACATTATATATTATATACAACTTTTAGTACTTACATATGTATCTAAATATATAAACCATGTAGAATTAATAATATTTCCATAGGAGAGATGGATCTTCAAGTATCCAATGAAGTATGACTCACTACATCTCAATAGTAGAATACCACCTTCCATTTCTCAATGAAATGTTTTTTGTTTTAAAGGAACTATTATTTTGTGCCAAGTTTTATTAATAACATCATATCTATTTCTTACCTTGAAAATTATGGACTTATTTTCAAATTTTTAAATAAATAATTCTTCTTTTACAATGATATTGTTTATTACAGCATAAAACAACTAAATAATGGTCTTTATGTATTAAATTACAAGAAACATGTTTTGAGAATTAAATAACAAATACTATTCACACGATTCATATGACACCTAAATGTGGAGTCATCACCATTTTCATGTAAATAAAGGTGTATTAAAAATCTCTGTCAAGATGGTTATTTTGAGTCTTTTGATCTAAGACCACTTTTAAGATGTCATGATTGTTTTCATGGAAAAAAGAACAAACCACCATTAGGTGGAAAGGGTGGAAGGGAAATAGAGATTCTAGTATTGGTTTACACTAATGTGTTTAGTCCTTTTATAGTAGAATATATAGGTGGATGTTTTTACTTCAAAACATTTAATTATGACCTGACTAGAAGGGTCTATGTAAACTTAATGAGTTATAAGTCCAATTTCTTTGAAAAATTAATTGACATCAAGATTGAAGTAGAGAATTAACTTGTTTAGAAGATATACAATCTTCAATATTATTTAGGTGGTGAATATCTTAACCAATATTTTATTTAATTTCTATAGGATTTTGGGATTCTATCTCAACTCACTGCACCTTATACACCATTGTGGAATGATGTTAGTGAAAGGGGAACTCTACCCTAGTTGACATGGTAAGGCTGATGATGAGTCATGTAGATTTACATTTTCATTTTGGGGATGTAAATTACATCTCGTAACACACATTCTAAGAAAAATATTAGATAAGGTAGTAAACGAAATTCTATTGGAGTTAATGTATAGAATTAAATCCATGTTGTAACACACTTGTGTATGGGAATGCAGAGCATTTTTAGGCTAATCCCATGAAAAAAACTAGAACCCTAAGGAACTTTTGTGGTATTATATAACATTTAATAAAATTATATGTGATGTAAAACCCCATTTCTAAATCACTAGACTAATAGTCTAGTTTGGAAGATTTATATCTATATGGGTAAAATTTGGATGATTCCACAAATGTCCAATTTTTCATTCTATCTTCCATGTAAAATAATATTTTAAAGCAGCATAAAGATATGTATGCATATAAAATTTTGTCTCACCTTAATGATATATATCAAGAGATGGAAATATAAGAGATATATGGAAACTCTAATGAAATATTAACATGAAAGCTTGAAGAGGTGGCACCTTCTTGGCCACATGTAGTCAAGATGATTGGATATATAGAGTAGTTAGGCATCTTGGGAATTAAATTCCTTACAGAGATATGCATATATATCATCATTTACTCATTAAATCATTCTCTCATCTCATTTTTAATTACAATATGAGAAATAATGATAATAATCTTTCATAATTTCTTACTCTTATTTTCTAAGTTAGACGAGACATGGCATGTGAAAACCCATAGTCCATATGGTGAAAAAGAAAGGAATAAAAAGGAAAAGGGACCCAACACCCATGATAATTATAAATATCCATGGAAAAATAATTCTTGAAATTATAAGATCCAAATATATGTTAATGAAAAAATATTCTGTATGTTTTTCATGTGGTAGGTTAGGATACTGGAAGAAGAACTTTACCAAGATGTAAGGGGAATCTAAAGGTGTGTTTGTCATTGAGTGTTGTATTTCAATATCTACACATTGGATATCAGATACAACCCTTAAAACTCACATATGTATCCAAATATAGAAACCAAGTAGATTGATAATATTTCTAGAGTGGAGGTGGATCTTCATGTTTCCAATGCAATATGACTTACTTATTTTGTTAGAGGAGTCTATCACCTTCTTTTTCCAACTAGTATGATTATGGTTTTAAAATAAATATTATTTTGTGAAAATAATAATTAAGAACATAATATACATTTAATACCTTTAAAATAAAGGATTTATTTTCAAATTTTTAAATAAAGAATCATTCTTTTACATTCACAATGTTTATTCTAGTATGGCTTAACTAAATAAAGGTATTTATGTATTAAATTATGAAAACCAAGTATTATGAATTAAATAATGAATACTTTTCACATAAATAATATAAAACCAAGTTGTGGAATCACTAACTCGGTCATGTAAATAATAAGTGACTTAAAATTATTTATCAATATGGTTATTTAAACTATATTGAGATATTATCACTTCTAAGATGTGATTCTTGTTTTCATGGAAAATAGTACAGACCACCATTCAGTGGATAGGTTGAAAGGGACAACAATATTATAGGATTATTTAACACTGATGTGTCTAGACCTTTTGTAGTATAATCTATATATCTGTATTCTTACTTAATAACTTTTATTAATTAATTGAGTATATGCGGCTATTTCTACATAATGAGATATAAGTCTGAGTCCTTTGAAGAATTCATAGAATTCAAGAATTAAGTAGAGAATAAACTTTGTTAGATGTTAAATAAGTTTTAATCTTATAAATGTTGTTAATATATTAACCAATATGTTATCTAATTACTATAGGAGTTTGGGATTTTTCTCAACTCACTATACCACATACACCACAGTGGAATGATGTTAGTGAATTGACGAATTATACCTTGGTTGACATGTTAAGGTTGATAAAGAGTCATTCAAATATTCCATTATCCTATTAGGGATATACATAACATACTAAAACACATAGTATAACATAAACATTACCTATAGTGGTAAACATAATTCCAAATGAGTTAATGTATGGAATGAAATCCATACTATCAAACTCTTATGTATAGGAATGAGAGGCACTTGTTAACACCATATCAGGAAATAAACTAACTTCAAGAGAAATGAAGTTTATCTTTATAGGGTACCCCAAGGAAATATGTAGACAATATATATAAAATTCCTTATTAAAGAAAGTTATTGTTCTATGAAAAGTTATATTTATTGAGGGAAGAACACCCTCAAGAGGGATAATAGGAGCTTGATCAACTTTGAGGAAGTTTATGATCAAGATACACAATAGTTTATATAAGAATAGATTCCATAGGTCCCCATGGTATAATTATTTTCCAAAAATAGATATACTACCTAGAAATACCAAAGCGGTAAGAGAAATATAAAGATATAGTTTTATAGATACAAATGATAGTGACCTATTATTGATTAAAAATAATGAACCACTTTCTTATAAGGAGTATGTAGAGAGGTTGGATGTTTCTAGATGAAAAAAATCATGGAATTTTGAGATGGATTATTTTTATTATAACCAAGTTTGGGATTTGGTTGATTAATCGGTTGATATAAATCATGTTCGATGTAAATGGGTATTCAAGAGAAAATTGGACATGGAAGGTAAATTAATAACCTTAAAGGAATGAATAGTGGATAAAGGGTTTAAAAAGGCTCATGTAATTGAATATGAAAAAACATTTTCTCTAATTTTTATGATTAAATATATTATAATTCTAATTAATATAACAACTTATTGAGAATATCAAAATTTCGAATATGGATGTAAAAATAGATTTCCTTAATGTGAAGCATCAATAAAATTTCTATATGACTCAACTTGAAGGGTCTATGACTCCATCCCATGATAAAATATATACAAGTCCCAAAGAACCAATTATTGTTTGAAGAAAGAATATTAATAATGGAACATTTAATTTGATTGAGATGTAAAAGAATTTGGTTTCATTAAGAACTAATCTAAGAAATTTTTTTACAAGAGATTTATTGGGAGTGAATGAATTATCCTAGTAGTATATTTTGATGGAATATTATTTATTTAAACTGATGTAAAAATATTACATTTAGGTAAGGAAAAATTAAACAAGTTCCTATCTACGAAGGAAATAGGTGATGTTTCCTACATTATAAGGATTAGGATCATTCTTGATATATCTAATAGGTTTCACAGACTAAGTCAACGTAAATAGTTTGACTATAAACTATATAGATTTTGTATTGAATAAACCATGATAGGATTAGTTCCATTTTTCCATGCTATATATTTTTCCGGTGTTACATGGTATGTATCTTGAGTGGGAATCTGTAATATTTTTCGTGAATATATAGAGACATTATCTCTATACTGAAATATTATATATATATAAAATACATAAGAGCCTAAAATACATATTTTCAAAGAAATATATCAATATTTGGGAAAGTATATCTCTCTAGAAAATAACGTATTATGATTTCTCAATACAGTACCACCTAGGGAAGAAAAATTAGGTAGAAAGTGTATTAACCATGAATGATCTAAGAGTTATGACCAAAATATAGACTAATATGGATCCTATGTTCATGGATTTAGTAAATATGTATATTATAAATCTTATAGAAGTTGAATAATTAATCATTTTTCAAATTTTTTCTGAAATACCTTTATCATAAAATATAAAATGTTCTTAGAATAATGATGAGAATTTTCAAAATAAAATAAAATATGTGAATGATGGATAAATGGAAGACTTTGAATATTAAGAAGGCTTAATAAAATTTGGAAAGATGTTATGGGTTTCATATATAATAGATATGAAAAGGGAATTATTAGATGATACTCATAGATTGAATTTCTCTATACACCTTGGTATCACCAAGATGTATAAATATTTTAAGGATATTTTTTTGTAGAATAATATAAAGTAGGATACTTATAACTACATGTTAAAATGTTTTTTTAAATAGGTTAAGACCTAGAGACAATATCTTAGAGGAGTTTTTAAGCCTTGCCTTATTACTATATGGAAATGAGATGGGATTACTATAAAATGTTTCACTGTATTACTAAATTCTCATTGAAATAATGATGCAATATGGGTTATTATTGATTGGATTACCAAATATGAACATTTTCTCACTATAAGTGATGATTTAAACATAGATAACCTTGAAAAAATCAATATTAATGAATTTAAAATAATTATTTGTGAACCTATTTCAATTATGTCTTATTGTGATCCATGATTTAAAATGAAATTATTAAAAATTATTCAGAAGGATCTGGACAGTTAGCTTCATTTGAGCACTGTCTATCACCCTCAAACTAATGGATAGTCTAAAAGAGCTATTAAAACTTTAGAAGGCATGTTTAAGTTATAATCACATATCATCTAAGGTATTTGTGATCAATATTTAGCTTGGGCTGAGTTTTCCAATAAGAGTATATTCCTTTCATGAATTCAAGTTGTGTCTTACAAAGTATTATATGTATGAGTTGTCGTAATTCAAATTTTTGGGATGAAGTTGGTGAAATAAATATTATTTATAGTGTCCCAAGACTTTTACACATATTATTACATTATTTTTAACATAGAAATTTATTAATTTAAAACCAATGATAATAATGCCAAGTTTCATTTGAAGATTACTTATATAAAACATCAAAATAAATTAAATATATTATCTTTATTTTTATTATCCTCAGTGAGATTATACAACTAAATAGGATAACCTATGGAATAAATAAAATAAAGGGGATATCTAAAAAAACTATAAGATAATAAACATGAAAGAAAACATAACATATGATTCAAAGATATACTAAGATATCATAAAAGAGAAAGCTCATGAGTAATCACATGAAACCATAACATATAGTACATGGTATCATAAGACAATAGAAACAATGTAAATGTGGTATAAACAAATAAAATGACATAAAAACGAGTCAGGGCTAACTGTATAGACAATTTCACATGGTAGAAAAAGTCCCATAATGGACGAGGTTGACTCTTTAATCCCATACATAATGTCTCATGAGAGTAAAAATGTTAACCGATGAATTAGTTCAATATCTAGGCACACCGTTAATAACATGTACAAAGATTTTTTCTTTCATAAAAAGAAACTAATCATAATGTATAATCATAATAATTACCCCTGGAAAGAAATGAGTTGCATAATATTTCTTCATGTCTTAATGAAATAATATTTGATAAAGAGGGAATTTGATAAATGATCTCAATACATGTATTAATCTATCAAAGGAAGGGAGAATGATGTAGGTAAATATGTAATATACATATATAAAAAATTTATAGGTAATATGTAACATTAAAGGTTTTCATAATTGATGAAAATATATTTAAAATATTACATGGAATATTTCTTGAGGAAAATACCCTTTTCAATTTGGAATCACTTCTTTAAAATCTAAAAAATCATAAAGTATTATCGAAACATTTTATTCAGAAAAAACCATAGTAACTTGTAAAATATATTTAAAAGCATTGATCATTCCTGATGATGAGAAATTTCTTTCATGCTGTATATGTTAACATAAAACATTCCTTTTACACTTTTTTAAAAATTTCTGAAAGTACATTGTTCGGAAAATGGAAGAAAGATTCCATTTAAACCATTTTTTTTAAAAATTCAGACATGTGTAATTTTTTTTGATAAATTATTAGAGAATAATGATAAAATTATTTAAAATATTTTATGTAAGAGATATATATATATAAGAGAAATATTCACGATCTAAAATATGATAAAATATGATAATTATCTAAAAATAATTTCCTGATTTTTCTTTATTCAGTAAGGGAAGGAATGGAAAAAAAATGTAAAACACATTCATGAGAATATGATAATAATATATATATGTTTTAATAAATTAATTGTATCTTATTTCCCCTAAAGGAACCTTGAACATAAACATTCTCAAAAGAAAATGAGATTTTAACATAAAGCCTCTACCACTTTAGTATCATTAAAAAAATACCATTTGCTGAAATAAAATTAAATTCAACTTATTAGACCATGAATTATGAATTTTTCATGAAAAAATATGTAAAAGTTTTATAATTTACATTATATAAAAAAGAAGGTTTATAACAATAAAATATTCCCTAATGAAGGGAAATTGAGTTGAAATCCCTTACCTCATGTTTGACTCATCACACATGTAATTTATCTTCCTAAATAAAAAAATAATATTAATTATTTAATTTCTTAATAACATTTTTCAAGTTTATTAATACTTTTATTTTATTTATACTATGTTTTATTTATTTACTTAATAAATTAAGTTCAGGTTGGGAATTTTGATTATATTCAGTTCATATGTCAAAAATGACATTGGTTGGTCAAAATGGGAAAATAATTAACTATTAAATCATATATAGAACAATAAAAATGTCATAATTATAATTTTTATACATAAATTATACTTTTAAAACCAACCATAAAATATTTTTATGAAAAATGAACTAAATTACAATCATGGAGATGGTATGTCATACACACAAATGAGTAACATCTATTTTTCAATGATTGTGATCAAAAGAAAGTTATTATTATATAATCATAAAATAATGATAATTATATTATAAATGTCATATTTTTTATTTAATTTCACTTTTATATACCATCCATGTGGTTTGGTTTTGAAAAATAAATCACATTTCTTTATTGTGGTGGTAGAGCACATGTACTCATGAAAAATGTTATAATTTTTTAGTGAATGCAAAGGTAAGAATATATTTGATATATTTATTTTAAAAAACGATAATTATATCATTAATATAAGATATATATTTTAAATCCATCATCATAAATATCCATGATAGATGATGATGGAAAATGAATTACATCGATTTGTAAGGTGGTAGTCCACCATATACACTAACGATGGTTTTGTTTCCCATATGATGAAAGAGGAGATGGATTTAGGTTATTATATTAATACAATAACATATAATTATAAGGGATATAATAATATTATTATATTATAATGGTTTAATAAAATTTTAAGGAGTTTTAAGTATAAATAAAACTAAATTCTCAATTAAGAACTATACGTCTTTTTCGAAAAACTTCTTTTGGTTTTCACAAAAATACATCCACAGAGAATTTATAATCAATCCATGGAATCTAGGATGTCATATGGGGATTAAGTATGTTATATTTTACAGGATTTTTCAAACCAAAAGGCTTTCTATATTTTAATTAGAGAGAATATAAGGGTCTCTTTTATAGGTGGGAAAGAGTGATGTTTTAGGATATTCCCAAAAATATTCAATAATGGGAAGAAAATATCAAAATAATTGCCTCAAAAATTTATAAATAATGTATTTTAGGGAATATAAGTTCTATCCAAACCTGAAACACTACAAAAATATTACATTATTTACCTCTAAAGTTACTCACTTTTACCATTTTAATTTTCACTACAATAACTAATTTTTTCACTTATATAATATAACCTTATGGTCTAAAAATAAAATAGGAAATTTTATATAATTTGGACCCAATTATTCCAAATAATAAATATAATTTATCAAATAAAAAACAACATGTTTTTAAATTTTATATTAACACATGAACATGTAATACGCAAAACACCAATTTAATATTAACTGTGGTAACCACTATTTAAATCATAAATGTTTGATAATGTTATGATAAAAATAAAAATATCCCATTAATGGACCATGGCTTATATTTTTAAACATATAATAATATCTTGGTATAGATATAGGATTTTTAGGAATTTTAAATCATTAAATAAAACATTTCTTACTATATAATATCATTAATGTTGATTTTGGAACCATTCATTTAATTTAATTTTAAAAACATAAATTCAAAATGGAATTAAAAACTATACCTCTAAAAATTCCCAAACACATTATATTTATCTAAGAATATTTAGAAAGAAATAATTTATTCGAATTATATTACGTTTAATATTTTTAAATTCATTTATTTTATTTTCCTTTTAATTAATTAATTACTGTGTCAGTATTGTATAATAATTTCATTAATAAAAATTAAAAACAAATTACCATGATAAAAAATATTAATATTTCAAATTACTATTTATAACTGAATATTGTTTTTTATCTCTATCACCAAATATTAAAGTTATCAAAATCAATAAAGTAATTTTTTTTATCTTTTATTTACATAAAGTATTCTAAAGGTCTAAATCATGAAAATATGGAAGAAAAGCAAAATATTTAAATGTTGGATTATTATGGATGAAATATAATCATCCAATAAAATTAATTCAAGTGTTTTTGTTAGGTTTTAGTCCTTATCAAATTATTTTTGTCCTTAATTAACTAATTTTACCTTTACTATGGTGACATATATTTTTTGAGGTTACAATTCGCAAAGGAAAAAATAAAAGGGAAATATTTAAAAAAGTTGGGTCTATTTATGTTTAGTGTTGTGTGTCATTAACACTATCGAACATAGTTTTCATTTTAAAAAAATCATGGTTTTACATCCCCTCTCCCACATTAATAAATTTTTCCCTTTCAATTTCAACTTGATCTTAGTAATCAAAGGATTTTTACTTGAAAATAACTTTATTTAAATCTCACATCATAAAAAAGGTATATAAAAATTACGCTTGATAAGAGAGAAAGGGAGGTATGAATATTATCTAGAATAGCACGTAACTATGCTTCCAAGTATGAAAAAATTTATTGTAAGTGAAAACATGGACATGTAAGACAATTATAATTCCTAAATAATGATGAAGAGATATAAAGATAATTGATCATAAGAAAGTGAATGATCATGGGAAAGTTAATGACCACAAAATAATAAACCCATGATGTGTGAAAATACCACTGATTTGTTGGAATTGAATATAATAATATAACATTTTCATGTCAAGATACATTTCCTAGATTTGGATAATTCCTTACCACCTATACTAAGAACATATGGCATACATACTTACTTGAAAAATTATAATTTAATTGTTTAATAAATTTCTACCACAATATCATCTCTTTCTCAAAATGTTGAGTATTCAAGAAGAAATATTTTTTCTTGAATCACTAAAATCAACTTCTGACAGAACAAATTACTCCATAAAAAGATAATAAAATATTACCCCTATATTTAGACATTAACCAAAATCAAAATAGTTATAACAAGGTATGATAATTTAAAAAATAAATAATCCTTCATATGATAAGATAAAATAACAATATTTAAAGCCTCAATAATATCACACAAAGTTTTGACAATGATCATTTGATATATAACTAAGCTTAAAATTCTTCAAAATATTCCGTACTAATGTTAAAACCCAAAAATTAGAATGATTTGATCACATATTCCTTAAAGATAAATTTAACATTTATCCCCAAATAAAATCAATAACTCTTAAATTCTCATGCAAACATTTTTATTCCCTAATCATATATGATAACCATTTCTATAAATAACATTAATTTCTCTAACTCCAAAGTAAAATGATACATTCTTCCTAAAATTAACACAATCCTTAGATGTTTCACTATTCTTATAACCAAAACACCATCGATAAAAGTAATTCTACACCATAATTATGGAATCCCAATACATAAATACATAAATCCTTTCACCAAAATTATTATTATAACATAAGACCCTGCTTGTTCTATGACAACCTTATCCAAAACTTTAGGATGGTATACTACACTTAGACTTATCCCCATAGTTTTTACTAAAGTCATCTAATACTTATCCATAAAAAAACTAGACCTTATCTATTTCCAAATATAGTTATATAATTATTATATATATATTATTAGATATTTTTTAACATAAATATCCATAAGTTATTAGCCTAATATAGAGAGAACTAGTGTATCTATAAGACTAGGTACATAAAACATAAAAATAAAGTAAAATATGACCTCTTTATTTTTATTCTCCTTAGTAAGATCTAAAACCTCATTGAGATACTAAAACTATATAGGTTAACCTATCAAATACATAAATGAATGAGGTGAGACAAAAAACACAGTTAGGGGATAAACATGTTAAGGAAACATAAAATGTGAGTCATTGGTATAAAATGATATTATAATAGAGAAGGCTCATCAGTAATCACATGGAAGTATAAAATAAAGAGCATAGTATCAAAATATCATAGAAATATAGGAAATATGTTATAAATATATAACATGAAATAAACATGAGTCAAGGATAACTACCTAGATAATATCACATGGTGGACTAATTTTCATAATGGATTAAGATCACTCTCTAATCCCATACATATTGTCTCATTAGATTAACAAAATACCAAATGAATTGGAACTCTATCTCTGGCCACCCATCATAACATTCACATGTTTATGTGTGAAAAAAATAAAATCAATCATAAGGTATAAATATAATAATTTACCATGTAAATAAATGGGTTGCATAATATTTCCTCATGTAGTAATCAGAGATGATTTCAAAAAGAAGGTATTTGATAAATGAAGTTAAGAAATGTATTACCCCATGAAATGATGGTAGAAGGAGCTAAGTATATATTTAAGATTCATATATCCATAACTGCTAAACAATATGTATCATCAATGGTTGTCATCATTGTTGAAAACATATTTAAAATATTAAATTGAATATTTCATAAAGAAAATAACTTTTTCACTTTGAAATCACTTCATTAAAATTTATAAATTTTAAAATTATTAGAATTTTTTTCTTGAAAAGTAAAATGGAAAAATTTTAAAGGAAAATTCAAAGCATGGAGTTTTAATGATATTGGGAATTTCTATTCATGTTTTATAAGGTAAACAAAAACATTCATTTCATACTTTTTTAAACATTTCAAAAAGTACCTTTTTCAGAAAATGATATAATATTATTTTTAAACAATTTTTTTAAAAATTTCAAACATGGGTGAAAAAATATTTGATAATATTGAAAAAATCATTAAAATATTTTAAGGAAAATATAGAAATTGAAGGGAAATATTAAAGAATGAAAAGAAGATACAAGATTGGTATAACTAGTAAAAAACCTTATTGATATTTCTCTATTCAGTAAGGGAATAAATGAAAAAATAATTTAAACCACATTCATGAAAAAAGGAGAATAAAATAGATGTGATTCAAGGAAATAATTTTATATGATTTCTCCTAAAAGAACCTTGAACATAAATATTCTCGAAAAGAAAGGGTATTGAAAGAAGAATCCTATACCACTTTGGTTACATTGAAATCAATTCCTATGAGATGAAGTAAAATGAATTATAACTTGGAATAAAATTAATGATGAATGATTCATGATATAATATATAAAAGGTTCATTATATACCCCATATAAAATAAATTATGTGTATAACATTAAAATATGCCTCAATGAAGGGAAATTGAGACGAAATCCCTTACCTCGAGTTCGAATCCTCACGTACATACCTTATGTTATGAAATAATATAATTATGTTAATTATTTTCTTTAATATGAAATTTTTTACTTATTATTATTACTCATTTATTTATTACCATTATATATTTATTTACTTTATAAATTAAGTTCATTTCAAACATTTTTGATGATATTAAATTCATATGTTCAAAATGACTTTGATAGGTAGACCATGGTAAAATAATTCATCATTAAATAATCGAATAAATAATATTAACTAAATAATTTCCATTTTTATAGATCAATTATACTTAAAAAAAACTATAAAATATTGTTATGAAAAATGAACCACCATAAAATCAAGTAGGCGGTAGGCCACACGTACACATGAGTTATGTTTAAATTTTTCAATGATCATGAATAAAAGAAGGGAAGTGTTATTATATAATTAAATAATGATAACTATATCAGAAATACTATATTATTTATTTAAATACACTTTTATATACCATCAATTTGATGTGGTGATGGAAAATGAATCACATCGCTCTGTAGAGGTGGTCGTCCACACACATGCATGAACGACGTTATCATTTTATATTGAATGGAATGTTAAGAAAATATTTGATATAATAATTTAATATAATAATAAATATATAATTAATATAACATTTAAAAATTAAATTCATCTTAAAAAATATCAATGAGAGGTGATGATAGAAAAAAATTACATCAGTCTATGAGGCGGTAGTCCACCGTACACACGAATAATGGCTTTGTTTCCCATTTAATGGAATATTATAAGGATATAGGTTATTACAATAAAATAATAATATATAATTATTTTGGTTATAATTATGGTATTTTATCACCTTGGTTTAATAATATTTTATAGATGTGGAAGAAGAAATAAAAAAAATGCTAGGTTATGAACAAAACCTCTTCTTCAGACAACCTCTTAGGTTTGCACCAAAAGAATTACAATAAATAGTTTTTATTAAAAACAAGTTCTATAAGTCGTGGTAATGGGAGTAATTAAGTGATTTGGGAACTTATTTTATGACAAAAGGGTTTTTATGTGTGAATAATAGAGAATAGGACGTTCTATTTTATATGTGGGATAGAGTAAAAGTTTTGTAAATACAAAGATGTTTTCAATAATGGTATGTCACTCTAAAAACAATTCCTCCAAAAATGATAAATAATGGTGTATAGGTCATATAAGTTCAATAAAAAATCACAACACTAAGAAATAGACATGTTCTAAACATGTTTTTTTCTTTACCTCTTTGGTTACTCACTTTTACCATTTTAGTTTTCACCTAGGTAACTTGTTTTTTTATCTAAGTAATATAAACTGTAAGACAAAAATAAAATGGGACTTATTAGATACTTCATAAAAAATAATTACAAATATCAAATATAATTAATTAAATAATAAAAACCATATTTGTGGAAATTTAATTTTAACACATTCACATGCAACGTGCAAACCCCCATTTTAACCTTAAATGCGGTAACAACTATTTTAATATTAGAGGGTTAATAATGTTATCATAAATAGGAAAATAAATAATAAATGGATTATCATTTAAAATTAAAAAAATATATCAATAAATTTATTGAATATTGTATTTTTGGAATTTTAAATCAATTAATAAAACATTATTTATTATTAAATATCATTATTGTCAATTTTGACACTATTCATTTAATTTGACTTTACAAACATCAAAACAAAGGTGGAACTCAAATATTTACCTTTAAAACATCCCCAAAATGTTATAGTTATCTGAAAAATTTATGGAATTCAATAATTAATTTAAATTATTTTTCATTTAATATTTTTAGAATCATTTATTTTATTTTCCTTTTAATTTAATAATTATCATGTCGGTGTTGAGTGAACATTTATGGTAATTATTTCAATAATAAAAATTAGAAATAAATTACCATGATAAAATAATAATTTATATTTTTAATGATTATTTGTAACCTAACATGGGTTGTTTTTTCCCTATCAAAAAATTTTTGTAGTTATTAAAATAATGAAAGTGACATTTTTGGATTTTCTTTACATAAAGTATAATAAAGGTCAAAATCCTGGAAATATGAAACAATGTCATATATTTTATTTTTTTGATTATTTTGGATGAAATATTATCATCAAATAAAAATAACGCATGTTTTAGGGTGTCTTTTTAGTCCTTGTAAAATTATTTTTACCCTTAATTAACCCATTTTTCCATAAACATGATTACATATATTAAATACAGTTACTATTCAAAATTACTAAAAATAAAAGATAATTATTTAAAAAATATAGAAATATTTATTAAAAATAGGAAATACATTTTAAAAGATTATAAACAATTAAATGAAAAGAATTAATTTATGATTAATCTAAAAAAATGATACAAAATACTTTTTTTTCAGAAAAAAGCATTTTCAAGCAATATATGATCTTATATTAACTATATAAATAAAAATAATCATTATATATATTTAAATTAATGCATTTATATATATATAATATAATTTGTATAAAATATATCATTATTATGGGCTATTTTAATTAATTAAATACGGTAAACATTATGTATATAAAAACAGTATGTAGAAAACACTATTTTTAAGTACAATCATAAAATTATACCAAAATCATGGAAATTTATTCTGAAAATGAAATTTATTATATTATTATTAATATAATGGTTCATTTTTAACTTTAATACTAAATAAAAAAATATAATACTACTTTTAAGTTACCTGATTTAAAGGAATGAAATGACAATATTTGAAAAATTGAAAATTTTCACTATTCACTTAAAAATCTACCATTTCAGAAAGAAAAAAAAACTTAACCATAGGATAATTTTTATATGATGGTTTTAAAAATTAATTTCATTATTTAAAGTATAGTTTCATAAATCTCAAGAAATTTATTATCATATTTTATGGAAAAAAATAAAATACCATTTTTGAAGAATATATATATTTCAGAAGAATAAAATGTCATTATTACAAATTGACTACTCATTTCATAATTATTTATAAATATATTTATCTTGAGTAGGATATGTAAAAATATTTCATAAATTAGTTAATTTTATTCACTCCGAATAATTTAATGCCTAGGTTATAACAATGATATTTAAAAAATAATATTTCATTATTTATTTAGGCTTAATGTTGCATGTCTTATACACTATCAAACATAGTTTTCCTTTTTAGAAACTCAATGTGTTACATTGTGGGAAAATACATTTTTTATGATAAAATGGGTAATTTAAACCCTATTAATACCGTAGATACTTTGAAGTTACTATATAATACTTTGGCATATTCCAAGTAATATTTTTAGAGTAAGGCTTTGAGACTGTGCATGATTCTGAGGCACAATGATCCACAAATTAATTTTATAAAAATATTAAAAATATTTTATATCACATAGAAATATTTTTAGAAATAATTATTTGTCTCCTAAATGGAGTTTGAAATATTAAATATAATATCATGGTTAGTTCTCACATGTGGAGTTTACCCTATGCTCGATCTATGGTTCTTCAAGATGAGATGCCCGCTAGAGGAAACCATTGGAGGGTGTGTTTAATTAAAAATATATAAATATTTTATTTTAAATAATTTTTAAATACCCCCATTTAGAAATATTCAAAGCTTTTTTTGTATAAATATTTCTAGATTTGAGAGGATGAGGAGTGAATTCGTCCTCAGTGGACTGACATTCAACAACAAGCGATGATCTAATCGTGTATAATCATGAAACCAATGAAGAATGCAGTGGAATCATCACATTCAACTCTAGAGAATTATTTATTCACTAAAAATCTATCTATAATCAAGGTAGGGATTCTCATTTGTGGTTTCCACCATTTTGATTAAAATATTGAGAATTTATTTTATCTTTTTTTGATCTTCTAAAATTATTTATCACATGAGCCCAATAATTTTTTAATTATGTTGATCTGAAATAATTATTCCCTTATTGCCCATGTTATCACCCCATTTATATAATCATTATACAAGAACACTTTTCCTATTATGATTCACTCTGTTCTTGCTTTCCCCATATCAGTTCATCGCATTATTTATCGTTGGCCAATGGGGCTGTGGTTTGACATTGTGTGGGTAAGTTCGAGCATGATCAGAACCCCCCAAATTAGTTATAGTTGCATTAAAGACCCACATATTGATTTTTAGTAGATTTATTTATGAATAAAATGGAATAATAGTGATACTCCATCGATTTGAGATCATGAGGGGTGACGAGATTGAGTTGAAGGTGCATAAGAGTCACATTCCGGGACCTGTGGTTTCTACAGATCAAATTGGTACTACAAGTGTGGGTTCATGATCAAGGTGTGAGGAGAAAAAAATTTGATCAGAGGTGTTTTGGGATCATATTATCCATGTATGTTTCCCCACTTGAAATGTGACGACATCGTGTGGTGCGATGAGATTAGTTCTAACCGCAGGTCATGTGTGATGTCTTGTGGAAGGGGCTGCCCATATGGTGATCTGAATTTAATTAATTACACCACTTTGTGGGGATCTATTTCAAAACTATTATATTTTTTTGATATTGGTATAATTAGTATTTAAATATGGTAATTTATCTTTTATTGACTTGAAGTTAATAATTATAATAATAATGAAGAGAGGGAGGCATTAAGGGATCATGTTCCCACTACCTGTAAAATGGGGTTCCCTTGGATATATTTATTTTATTACATATATATATACTTTAAAATCATAGTAATTTTTTATTATAATCATTTGAAATAGAAGACCTTGAACAATATGTAAAGTGGAGAGAAAACCTCCTGGACAAGTGAAGGAGTGGGGAGGTGGATGGGATACTACTCAAATTGAATAAAAATATACTATTAACAATATTATGACATAGTATTATTATTATTATTATTATTAAATCTTGTGTCAGATGTATATTCTCTATGATGTTTCATATTCATGATCTATCTGTTGAATCAAGATTATGGTTTTGAGATATATGAATCAAGACCAATGTTAGATCCCTTCTTCTGACTCATGGCTCGAGTCCACAGAGCACCCATTAATAATAATAGTAATAGTAATAATAATATTAATATATATTCTTGTATCTAAAATAACTTCTTCATACAGTGTTAGAATGACAAACCATCTATGGTGTAACAACCCTCATATTGAGGTATACATTTCAATACTGATATTAGGTACTTAATTTGGGTTTGTGGCTTGGTCCTATAAAGCACCGTGTGTGCATTATATGGTTAAATGTGTCTTTCTCATTAGTTGTCCAATTTGGGTAGATAAACGTCCTATTTGGAGAATTTTTCCATGAGAATTGTAATGGTTCAATCTGTCTGGACATTAATAGACATTTGTGATCACTAATATATAGTTTGAATTTTTTCTCTATAGACCCAATAATGAACCTCAAGAATTCATCAAGATTTTGGACAGAAATTCTATGTACTATGGGAGTACACAAGCACATCTAGGGGTACATGGGCATGAAACGGTAAGAGGGCTTAGGCAGGTACATAACCAAGAATTATTAGTAATGTGAAATGGGCAGATCAGGGTGGGGTTCACCAAGCTGTATGCGATTGTCCATAAAATCCAGCATATAATGCAAACAATAAATTTCAAGCCCACCCACCCCACATAAGCATGAAGGTTTCCCCTGGGTTCCCCATATTTAAAAAGTAATTTACTATTTATAATCATGTAAATATTTTATTTTTTATAATTCATAGTGGTAGTTGTGGGGAGAAGTACGGATTGAAAATTGCTATAGTTTTAAGGGATGTGATGGAACATTTTTCTATTGGTTACTGATGGAATGAGGTGATGATAATATTGTGAAAAAATAATGTGATGCAATGTCGGTGGGTGATCGATGAGGAGTGGTGAATGAAGATGTTGGTTATGTGGTGATGCGAATGTCTGGACTTGTGAATGAATGATAACTCCCCAGAAATCAACCAATTTCATTGGATGCAATTAGGTTTCCTATCATTTCATTTCCTATTTTCATAATAACAAAATAAAATTAAATAATATCAAAATTAAATCGACCAAGAAATATTATGATTATAATAACTATTTTAGAATTGAAACCATGGGTTGGGGAGAAGAGTTCCATTTTTGGAGAGGTGGTATGACACCCCATTAGAATACTATAATTAAAATATTAATATTATACTATCATATTAAAACAATAAATATAGACCTATTTAAAATTTAAATGTTAATGTATGGGGAATTATTATGAAATTTTGTTTAAAAATCATATGTCATGGTTTAATAATGATTTTTATTAAAAAAATAAAATGTTAAGGAAGAATATGTTGTAAAATAAATTAAATTAAGCTCATGGGTAAGCTCGCACCCACATGGTCAAATCCCACCTTAGCCACACTTGCACAAGATCAACCCACATTGACCCATTCTCTTAACGGTCAAATTTTTTAGATCAACCCACCCCACATCTTCCCCATACCCACTAAGCCCACGAGACCATTTTTCATCACTAGGAAGTTGAGTGGGACCACATGAAATGCAGAACAACTTACATTCCATATAATTCTTTTTTCATATTCTACCTATAGTATATCATTCATTTTGAAATGGATTTTGGACCATGAGTATTTTATATTGTGTTTTTTATCATGTACAATGGGATCATAGAATTAGTAGTGCCTTTTGAGATGTGATACGAGATGTTCAAACCATGATGCTTTTTTAGGTGATGCTTAATTGTGGCAGTGATCGAGAATGATCATCAGAGAGAGGCTAGTGTGTGGGACCCCCATAATCCTCATACTGGTTTGAGTGTCACTCTCATATCATTTCAAGGTATGGTTCCTCTACATGATGGATGGAACTGTCCTATTTTATTAGGACATGGGTCCTCTACCAACTGAGTGGCACCCTACAATTGTGTCATTGCTTGAGTCCTCTACTAATTGAGTTGAACCCTCTTGTCGTATCAGGGTACGGGTCCCCTACTTACTATTTAGAATCCTCTTGTTGTATCAGGGTCATGGTTCATCTACCTACTGAGTGGAAACCTCGTTTTGCATCAGGGCAAAAGTCCTTTACTTATTGAGTGGAACCCTCTTATTGGATCAAGGAATGAGAAATTTTCCTACTAAGGGGAAACCTCATACAGTATTGGGGCATGGGTCTTATACCTTTTGAGTGACACCCTCCCTTTTTATCAGGTCATGGGTAAACTATCCACAGAGTGTCACCCTCATATTTTATGATGGGATGGGTCCTCTACTTATTGATTGGAACCATCCTTTTTATTAGGTCGTGGGTCCTATTTTGGTTTCGGGTGGAGCAGAAGTGTGCGGTGGGTGGTGCCCAACTTGGATTTTTTCCATAATCGATGATCAATATGATTTCTATGCGATGATTAAAACCACGATCAACAAAATTGAATAAATTAAATAGAAAATGGATAATTACACAAGAACTAGAGAGAGGTTCACCACATGTTATTTAACATTAATTTAATCAAATAAAGAATTATATTTAAAGAATTATTTCTTCATTGATTAATTTAGTTATAGATATGTGGTCAACCATCGTTTTGTTGTAGAAACCTAGTGTATATTTACACTAGTAGTGATAAAAAAATCTACATACATCACCAAAGGAATCTCTAGGTTCTAGAATGAAATATCCTTATGCTTGTGTCATCCACCATTTGATCTCTTTGAGAACAGCTTCCAGAGAGTTATCCTTGATCTAGTGGAGGAGAATTTCTGGCCATTCATGGGAGTGTTCTTGGAGAAGGGAGCTCTCTATACATGAGAGGATTCTCCAAATCAATTGTACAAAGCAAATATAAATTAATTGTATATCATGAGAAAATAACTTAATTTTTTATTTATATTGCAATGGTCAAAAGAAAAATAATTTCACGAGCACCCTTAATTATTCATTTAATCATAGAAAAAACACATGTTAAATAATAATATAAATAATAATAATAATAATAATAATATCATTTATCAACATTCCCTTAACTTGGAAATTAAAATTAAAAACTATTTAATTAAATAATATTCAATATTCATCATTTCTCACCAGACTATTAAACTCATTTTTCCATTCCTCTAGAATATTTATCATTCATTGAATAATATGTTTTTATTTATTAAATAAATATCACTGAATTAATCACCAAATAATAAATAAACATTATATTCACTAAATAGAAAGTAAATATTTATATATGATCAATCATACATGTTTAATTATTAAACCACATACACAAACAATATTTTTTCGACCTATTAAATAATAAGTATTAATATATTATTTAACTAAGATTCTGGATACACTAAGAGTGTGACCCTCTTCTCTTATTTCTTAGTGGAATTAGGAAAAGCAGCCTAAAGTATAAGGTTAGTATCTAGAAACATGGCAAGGAACCCATAAAGAAACAAGTTAATGATGCAACGCCATGTTACCTCATGGAGACACCTACTATGTAATATAGCCCCTTAATCTCAATATATCTAATCAAGCAGGTTTCATGCTAGTTCCATCAATATATGTACTTAACTTCTCTTCCTTTTACTTTTTAGAAATTGAAATTTCCTATAGAACTCCATGGATATGGATTTACTTTGTCTATATAATTTCCATCAAAGGTCCTAGGATATCAACTTTCATTAATAAATAGAAGGGAAAAATACTTTCTCGCATTATTCATTAATGAAATATTACTAATGACACACTGAACATAGCCTACCTCACCAAGAACATCTTTCATCATGGTGTTTGTCAACATATCTAAGTGCTTAAATCATAATAATCATTAATAAATATTTTAATGTTTAAATACCAATACACATGTCCATAGATTGGAACATACAATGACACATATAAATGTTGATTTCGAATAGGAGGGCCTCATTCCAATAACATCCTATTGGATATTACTAAGGGTGTAAACTATGATAAGGTTCCTCAATGTCTTATGAGTCTCCACCTTTGATAGCATGCATCAATTATGTCCCTCAAATGACATTATCTGGATGTAGGAAACGTATTCAAGAATAGTTTCATTGCACTTATAGGTTCTTATCATAGCATAGAACAACTATAACCTTTTAGTATGGAAACTAATATTAAGACATTATCACATACGATGTTACGTAGAAAAACAATAATGATGTGATAAGAAGTTCAGTAATATTAAAAACCATGAATAAAAGTTAACATAAAGTACATAGAATTTGGTTCTAGATCACTAACTCCAATAGAATCCCAATAACACTAGATCCAGCTGCTAATAACCTTTATTCTGCTAGCTCTGAAATGATACTAATGCTTTTACCATGATAAGTATTTAGTCAATTGGTCTACCATGTTATCTTTTATAGGTAATCATCTTACTGAAACTTCACCCTAATGATAGAAATATATTAATAAGTGATACTTCTTGTGTATATTAATTTTCTGTTGGTGTGACCATGGATATTTTGAAAGAGCCACCACTATTGTATTATCACAATATAGTGTTGTAAGATCTTTACTGATATGTTATACATCAAGATCCTAGAAAAAGGTCTGAATCCAATCGGCTTCCTTTAAAGTATTAAAAACCACTATATACTTAGACTCTATTATAGAATCAGTGAAAACTGTCTATTTTGAACTCTTCTAGATCATAGCACCTCTATTGAAATAGAACACATATCTTGATTGAGACATTAGATCATTTTGATCTATATGAAAACCAGCATTAGTATAACCCCTAATGACTATATCCTATTCTTCTCCATATAGTAGGAACATATCCTTAGTTCTTCATAGATACTTAATTATAACCTTAAAATAAGTCCAATTTTGTTCTCTTGGATCTTTTTGATATATAAATACCATGCTCAATGTATAGGAAACATCATGTCTAGTATATTACATGGAATAATTGACTAATCCTATCCCCAAAGTGTATGAGATATTACTCATTCTCTATTTCTCTTGTTGTTTCTGAGGACACATTTTCTAAGAAAGATGTAAACCACCTAACATTGGAACCAATCACATCTTGGATTATTCAATACCAAATCGCTTTAGTATCCTGACAATATATATATTTTGACTTAGTCCAAACTGACACATGGATCTATCATGAATGGTCTTAATCAGTCATTTATAGAGAAAAACATCTTTAATCAATACATAATTGACCGTATGAATGGTACATAATTTCAAATAAGAAATATTTCATCAAAATATAATACAAGGATAACGAACAATTTACCAATAAAACTATTTTAAACACAGGGCTAACATTCATTATTAATGAAATCAAATTATTTTAGGGATTCATCAAATCTAATGTTCCATGACCCGGATGCTTCATTCAATCCATAAATTGATCTCTGAAACATAAAAATCCTTCTATAATCACCTATACTCACAAACCCTTCTAGTAGTTTCATATAGAAATCTTCTTGAAGGTTCCCATTATGTTATTTAGTTTTGACATCAATCTTCCAAATCTTATAGTCATAGTAAAATTATATAACAACTAGAATTATAATGGATTTAAACATAAAAAATGGTGAAAAGGATTCATCATAGTCAATCCATTGACACTTCTTAAACCCATTATCCAGTACCCTTACTTTATAGGTATTTAATTTTCATTCCATTTCGAGTTTCCTCTTAAATACCCATTTACGTATAATAAGATCTACATCAACTTGTGTATTAACCATAAACCAAACATAGTTCTGATCTATGGAATCCATTTCAAAATTCATGGTTTCTTTCCATTTCAATCTTCTAATATTTCTATTTGCTCCTTATTGGATAAAGGTTTATCATTTTTAACCAATATTGAGTCACTATCTCTAGTTACTAGAAAAACATACCTCTCTAGTTCTCTTACCTCTATTACGATCCAATGTGATACTTGTGTTTCAAGAACTTATTCTTCCATGGGGACCTATGGAATCTGTTCCTATTCAAAATATTATGTATCTTGAGCATAAGATTATTCAAAGTTAATATTTCTCCCACTATCCTTTATGAATATGTGATCCCTCTCAAGAAATATTATTTTTTTGGGGACTATCACATTCTTGTCTAATGGATTTTATAGGTATTATCCCCTCATTTGAATGGGATACCCAATAACGATACACTTTATGCCATGGGGTTCCAGTTTGTTTCCCAAGAGGACCATAACAAACACCTTGCAACCCCATACAGATGTATGTGAAAAAATGAGTTTCTTTCTACTCTATAGCCCAAAGGGAATTCCATTTTCCAGTTTAGTTAGAAGTCAGTTTAATGTGTATACTGCAGTTTGTAACGTATATCCCCAAATGGATAATGGAAGATCTACACAACTCATAATCAACCATACCATGTCTAACAAGGTACAATTCCTCCATTCACTAACACCATTCCACTATGGTGTATAAGGTGGAGTGAGTTGAGATATAAATAGTCGTAAAAAGTTGATGAAATCTTGGTTAAGATATTCACCTCCTCAATATGATAAAATTTTATTTATCTTCATACTAATTTGATTCTCTACTTTATTCTTAAATTTCTTGAATTTCTCATGGGGATCAGACTTATACCTCATCAAGTATAGATAGACACATCTACTCAAGTCATAAGTAAAAGTTATGAAGTAAGAAGATCCACCTCCATATTAAATTGGAAACCGTCCAAAACCATCAGTGTGTGAAAATCCTAGAATCTATCTCGCCATTTCACCATGTACACCAAATGGTCGTTTGGTAATTTTTCCTAGTGAAAAAGTATGAAATATTTCATGTGGTTTTAGTTTAGAAGAGTATAAATATCCATCTCGATAGAGCTTTGTCGAGCGATTCTCGTTTACATGATCAAGGTGGTGATTCCAAAGCTGGGTTTTGTATGAGTTATATTAAAATGATTTGTTATCTATTTCGAATGTTTTTGGTAGATGAATGAACATAATAAAAATCATTCAATACTAAAATCATTCCCATTAGAAATTATATGTGGTAGTCACCAAATGTTAGAATATCCAGCCTCACACCATTAGCATCTCTCAGATCAACATATCCTATGGAAATTTGTTCAAATCTACTTGGTCCCCACATTTGAATACAAATGGGAACCCCAAAAGTTGTATATAATAACCGATGTATAGATATTGAAATATTAAACATGACAATAAATGAAACATTGTATTGAAATTGCTTATTGGTTTATTTATTCTTCTAGTAGATTGAATTTAAACATGAAAAACATATTTCCTCGTTTTCCTTTCCCTGCCTATGTATCTTATTATCCTTGGAAGGATGATTTTGGAGATATTAAGCCTATTTATAAGTCTTGGACCCCTTTAAATTATTGTTCATTTTCTTATTCACCATAAGGACTTCTGGTTTTTCATGCCCCATGTCCTTATCCACTTGGATAATTAAAGTAATAGTTTTCAAAATACTATTCTTATTATTTCTTATATTGTAATTTAAAATAAATTTGTAGAAGGTCTTTGAATGTGATGAATGTTTTAGATCTATATGAAACTAATCTATAAATTTAATTCCTAAGATGTCTAGGCATTCAATATAGCCAATAAGTATGACAACATGAGGCCCAACTAGTGCAGAATCTCCAAGCATAGTTGTAAACAAGGCATTGGAGATCTCATACCTCTCTTGTCTTACCTTACCTTGATAAAGACCTTGAAGGTGAGGCATCATGCTGTAGGAATCCATACCCTCATGTTGCTTCAAAATATCATTAGAAATAAATGATAGAATGAAACACCAAACATCTATAGCATCCTTCAGATAATTCTCAGAGAGAGATAACACTTCATCATATGTTTCATTACTAGGAGAAACATGAAATGTTTCTTCCAACACATATAATTTCCTTTCATGGAGAAGGATGGAACGTATGCACCTTTTCTACTCTTGGAAATTTCTAATAGCCCGACGATTTTCCATCTTAGGTATTTATCACAATGATATATTTTATTTAATTTTAATTATATTTCTATTAAATAATATAAGGAAAATTTTAGTATTTTTTCTGATAAAATTTAGACAAATAAATAAATATAATATTTATTAGACTCCCACTATTGTAATTAGACCAAAATCCCTCACTATATGATTCAGAATATCTTGTTCCTTAGATATTCCAGTGGAAAGGATCTATATTATCATTTTTATTTCCCCAACTTGTTTTAGTTAAGAAACATGAATGGTTTTAGGTAGTCATTCCAAATGCAAACTCTATTAACTTGTAGTTCCTTGATACACTTAGTGGACTCCCTAATCCTAAAATCTGTAATTGTATTTTCTCATCTTTTTCCTCTCAGTTATATCTTGTCCTACATAGGATGTCAACCCTTGATATAAACTATGTTAAGTCAAACAAAGACATAAAATTAAAATTATCTGATAATTGGAAGCACCCCAACTTGGGATGGTCAAGCACTTCAAACCATTGTTTGATTTTAACCAAAGTAATGGAAGGATATACTGACTTAATATATTTAAATGAGAGATTTTATCTTTTTATACCTAAATTTAAAATTATTATCTTTATCAAATGATTTATAATATTAAGTGTATTTACTTAAGTGATTAACCATGTATTAGATAATATTTATGCATAAGAAAACTTATTTTAATTCTATAGTTCATTCTCTTTACTTTCATTAATTTAAGTGATTGTGAAAAAACATCTATAATGAAATAACCATGCATCTAAAAGAAATAAAATAATAAAGGGTATTATCATATGCTTATACTAATGGTTGTATTATCTATAAGTTAATAAACTAATTGTTGACCTATGGAAAAAACCTTCAACCAATTAAGGGTTGTGTTTATAGTTTTCCACTTATCCACCTATGTATCTCATTGGATTGGTTTCTCCTTGGCTCCAAACATGAACCGCCTCCCCTAGCTTGGGAGTTCTATCCATTAATTATGCCTTTTTATCACAAAAATGTGATGGAAAAATGGGTTTACATAAAAGAAACCAGAAACACATATTCCCTACATAATAAGAGGAGAGAAGGAATATATAACAACAATTTGATTTGATAAAAAATTAAATGAAACCAATAACATACAATGGGATAACAAGCCTTTACCCAAGTGGTATAGGATACTTCTGGGTATCCAAAAGACCTAGGATCAAATATGGGTAGGGGAAGAATTCATGAGTCACTATAGCATCATTGTAGCAGGTACTGTAGCAGTGAAGGTACTGTAGCAGTGGTGGCATTGTAGAGGAAGTGGTACTGTAACAGATGCTATAGCGACATTGAAACTATATCATCCTGAGTAATATAGTAGTACTATTCAATAAATGGCCCTTTGGAAAAAAATGGACATTCATGACTTGTATTAATGAAAAAAATGCAAATTTAATAAAAATAGTATTCAATTCGTAATTCATTTTATTTAAGATAATTCATGGTCAAATCAATTAATTATTATCTTTAATTAATCAATTTTTTATCTTAATTATTATCCAAATTTCCATGATATTATCATCCATTATAATTTATAAAAAATAAAAAAAGTTATTTAAAATTAAATGTGTACATAAATGTACCTTGGAGGAAACACTGTGAATACCCATCTAATTCTTCCCAACATGTATTAGACCCTTATAATATTTTACTCTTGTGAAAAATGGAATAAAAAACTAATCACAGACTTTAAAAACATGTAATTCACAGATTATTACACAAATTACATGAGTTTTTCGATCATGTGTTATACTTAAATTCATGTAGAGTAACAACTTTTAATTACACTCATACATAATATGTAGGTCTGAACATTATGTAGATATTAGTTAAAAATTTAAAAATTTATGTATATTAAAACCTATCACATGCAATGTCTTATCTTTATGACCAGACTCAAGAACATGCCTCAAGGTTTTCATAGGAAAATAAATAAATTTTAAATCTGTGTAACTTGGTATAAGTACATGGCATGTGCAGCTGAGCTACATAGTGTGTACATCTCTCACTATCTATACATGGTACATTCATAGGGACACAACATGTTATTCATACCTCAAAAACTGGAGTACACAGCCTGTCTAATGGGCTACATTTCGTGGGTCTTTAAATTACATGATCACCAGTCAGGTAGGCCATGTATTGAAATACACGAACTATCTTTGACTCAAAGGGACTATGTATTTAATATGTGGGATACACGGTGGGTAATCTGACTTACTATGTGCCATTATGTTTTCATTAACATGATGTTCTATTAAATCATGTAATTAATGAAAAATATTGCATTAATTTCAAAATCAATTCTGATGCATTGAACATGACTACAATGTGTGTAGTCTTGTGCTGTCTGAACAGAAACATTGGCACATTTGGATGATTTCCTCAATTTTATTTCAATAATAAAATTAATTTCCTTAATTAGATCTACAAGAAATTTTTGATTAAGATGTAGATAATGGGATTTGGATTAAAAGAACGATTAAACTTGAATTGATAAACTAAATTTAATATAAATAAATAACCAAGTTTTTTTAAATAATTGTAAATAATTATGTGACCGATTTGATATCATTTCAAGGTTCTAGGTATAGTGGAAGAATGTGATGGGCAGTTCCCAACTTGGCTTTTCATCATAATTGATGATCAATCCAAAATTTATGCTAAAATTAATGCCATTATCAACAGAATTGAATCAATGAAATAGATAGTGGATAATTATTCTATAACCAGAGAGAGGATCATAAATTTTTGTTTATAATTAATTTAATGAAATAAATAATTACCTTTTGGGAATTATTTCTTCATAGATGAATCTCGTGACTAATCTGTGGTCTACCATTATTTCATTGTAGAACCCAAATGTAAATTTTCTCTAGAGGTGATCCACACGTGTTCAATGAATCTTCATATGGCAGCATAGGAATCTACAGGGTCTGGCATGATAGACCCTTGCTCTTGCATCATCCACTTTTGATCACTTTGAGAAACACTTCCAAAGAATTCTCCTTGATATGGTGGAGGAGGATTGCTCACTATTATTGGTAGAATTCATAGAGAAGTGAGATCTCTTGGCTTGAGAGGATTCCCCAAACCCATTGTACACAACCAAGACAAATGAATTGGATATCTTAAGAACATTACATAATTTTGTGTTTATATTTCAAGGGATAAAATCAAATAATTGCACAAGTTCCCTTAACTAATTATTTAATCCTAGAAAAATCCCATGTCAAATAATAATAATATTATCATTTCTCAACATATGCTTAACTTGAAAATTAAAATTAAATTGTTTTAAATAAATTATATTAAATATTTTTTATTTCTCAATGGACCATTAAACTCATTCTTCAATTCCTCCACAATATTTATTGGCCCTCGAATAATGTCTATTTATTTATTAAATAAATATCACTGCATTATTCACCAACAAATAAATAAATATTATATTCACTAAATATAAATAAATATTTATATGCAATCATGCATACATGAATAATTATTAAACCATGAAGAATAATAATATTTATTAAAATATTTAAATAATAAATAATAATATATTATTTAACTTGGATTCTGGATACACTTAGTGGGTGAACCTATATGCCTCTTTCTCAGTGGCATTAGGCAAAGCAGCCTAAAGTACATGATGAGTGTCTAAAAACATGCCATGGAACCCATAGATAATGAAGTTAATAATTAAATTACATGTTACCTCATACAGATTCTTAATGTGTAATATAATCCATTTATCTCGATATCTCTAATCAAGAAGGTTGTGTTCTAGTTCCATCAATCTATGTGCTCAATTTTTCTTTCTTTGAGTTTTTAGAATTTGAAATTTCTTGTATAACAACATGGCCATGGATTTATTTATTCACTATCATTTTAATCAAAGGGATTGAGATATTTACTTCAGTTAATAAAAATAAACTAAAAACCCTTTATTTCATTATTCATTAATGCAATATTACTCACGACGCACCCAACATATCCTACCATGCCTTGAACATCTTTCATCATGATTTTCATCCATACATCTATGTGTGAAACTTATTATACTCATTAATATTAATATTAAAGTCTAATGACTTATATACACATATGTAGATAAGAGCATCGAGTGACACATATAAATGTGGACTTCCTACCATCGGGTCTTGTTCTCATAATATCCTACTAGATATTACCATGGTATTACACCATGTGAAGGTACTGTAATGTCCTATGAGTATCCAACCCTGATAGCCTCTATCATTTATGTCCCTAAAATGATATTATATGGATATATATCATATATTCAAGAATAGGTTCTTATCACTTTTGGGCTCTCATCAAAGCATGTAATTGATATGAACTTTTAGTGTGCCAACTAATTTCAAGAAATTATCACATATTACGCTATGCAGAAGAACAATAATGATTTGATAAGGGGTTTATTATTGTTCAAAACCATGAATACATGTTATCATAATGTACATAGAAGTTGGTTCTAGAGTACCAAATCCAACATTCTATACATGGATAGTATGCCCCTTCATGATGTGGTGCATTTGAAAGGTGTGAAACCCCTTATGTTTTATTCAGACAGACAAGCAAGATACTGGGTGTTGATGATTGACCTGTTCGAACTATCAGGAAACTCTTTCTTGAGTTGGGAGGTGTGAGATGGAGTGTAACGACCCAAAGTTTTATCAATGAAATTTTTTTCTTATAATTATGACCTATATTATAATTCCATTAGGAAGTGAAATTTAATATAATGATACTAAATACTAAGTAACCATTATATCAAATTTTTCCACTTCTATGTTTTGAATTTTGAAAATCTAACATACACGGTTGCGTTCTGGGTGATTTTTGGAGTCAAATAGAACAAACATATTTTTTGGTGAATAGTAACATAAAATTATGAATAGTGACGCACCCTAATGAATAGTAACCTTACATATGATAGTATTTATATGATATTTAAATTAAAGTATAATGTACTTATGTTTTTGAAAAAGTAAATAAACATTTTAAAAACTGTATTTTTCAATTAAATAATGATTTTATTTAAAAATTAAATTCCCCATATTAGGAAGACTATTTTTGAAAAATGGAATTCATTTTAAGATTCAACAAATCAAAAAATGGTTAGGGTGAATTTTTGATATTTTTCTTAAAAACTTGAATTTTTGATGAATAATGAAATACCATAATTTACAAAAGAAGCTAAATATACTAATTATAGTGTCATTTATGATGTTATATAGATGTAAGCCCTTTTGGTAAGGATTAACATGATAAAATTACTATTATTGGTCATGTAATACTCACTATTCGTTGTCTTGGGGAGAAATGATAAATTAATGAATATTATATTAAGAAAACCCCTCTCCACCCACTATAAATACCACCCTTCACACCCTCATTTCCTCACACCTCTCAAGAATCAAGCCTTGTATAAACCCTGCCCAAGGATCTTATCTAGACCCTATCCCATGTCCAAGAATATTCTTGCCTCATCAAAAGACCAAACTAACGTGCCTTGAGGAGGATCTCAAGAGGATAAATCAAGAGGTAATTCCCCACTCTCATTTTCTTTAATTTCCTTTCAAATTCACTTTCTTTTCTTATTATCTACCCACCTATATTTATCTACATGGTATTTTAACTCTAGTATTATATATATTATGTAATTTTATGATACTATTTGGATATTATATCGTCTTACCCCCTTCTCTTCTTCTTTTTATTTGGTAAAAGAAAACGCTGTTCGTGTGGTGTTAATTTATCACCTTCAAGAACAATAGTTTTGTTTTCCATTTATAACTTCAGATCTGATCAGGAAAATTTTTTATGGTTGAAACAGAATATGTTATATGTATTATATACTATTTAATGTTCTGTATCTTACTTATGTACATATTACTAAATGATTAAACAAAACAAGTTCGTTGTGGTCGAAAAACCACCCAAACTAAACCAAATGATCACCATTAAATTTCTATCCAATCATTCATCCACATGGTATATAATATAATGAATTATAAGAACATTTATACTCCTGTAATATCATTAATAACATTAATTATACATTCTTTATGTTTATCCACATTCTACATGAACTTCTATTTATGAATACAAGTGAACCGTTCAAGAAAACCATAAAAACAAACATTCTCGAACAATAAATTTAAACCCTATAACTCATAAAAGGACCATAAAATAAATTAATGAAACCATAATTAACTATATTCATGTACATAAGGTTATTTAATTGTTAATTAATGAATCTAATATGGTTATACTGGACATTAAAGTGAATAATCCATTCAGATACAATGTAAGGGGAAATTCTTGAACCCAACTTTTGTTTCATTGGGTTCTCCCTCTTTTACTCCATTTTTGGTATGGTCACTCATTTAAAATCATTTTTTATTATTATATTACCTATTCATGGATATACATGTTTTTCACTATTGTTATTTCAAAAAAATGGTTTCCAAATGAACTCTTGTTTCAAAAACACACCTTTTATTTCTTACTCAAGGTTGATGGTTATTATATCAAGTATATTTTTACCACTTTCATTTGGGAAGTGAAAGATTATGAATTTGTTATAATGAGATGAAACCCATTACTTTCAACGGTTTAGTTATGTTCATTTTTTAAATATGTTCTATGTGACATGCAGGATAATGACAATGATATGATGTGACGGGTGCATTCAGAATTCTATAACACAATATTAATGTTTCAATGTGATGAGTGTGCCTAGAATTATCCAGTGCTTCAATGCATTGGGTAAAGTGACGAATCTCATGATTTAAATTGAAAATACATGTGAAAAAGATTCTTGTTTTTTTCACAAGTATTTTTGGTAGTTAACCAGTAAGACATTATGTCTCATTTTTTATGCATTGCCACATTTCATTCTTTTTATTAATGATATCTCTAATATTTATGATCCCTTTCCTATATTATGATTATTCTCTCTCATTGTTATATTGATCTTATATAACCTCTAATTGGGATTTTTATCACCCCATTTTGATGTATATCCTTATGTAACTACATGTACTAAGGAGAGTTCAAGTGCCAATAAGAAGCTAGAGAAGAATAAATTAAATAAATGTTTATGTTCTATGTTGTAAATGTTATGTTTGTTTATAGTTTTTAGAAAAACACTAAACCTATATATCCTCATGGGTTAATAATATTATGTTTTTTTATTTATAATGATGTAATTGTAATGTAGGAAATGTTTGGGTCATTATAGTTGGTATTAGAGGAATTGTTTAGTTAATTTGGGAATTAGGATTAGTGAACCCTAGAGAAAACCTCAAGTATGAGACTAAGTAAAAATATTCACACAAGAACATTTAAATAGGTATACCATATGTTATTCTTTTAGTGATAATTGTACAAATTAATATGTTATTTATTCATGACTTTTCGACTTATGTTTTGATCTAACCTTTTCTATTTTAGAAATGGTGGGAACCACGAGAAACCGGGCCAACAACTCGTGAAAGGGTGAATGGAACAATTGACCAAATGACATCCTTAATACTTTGGGAGGTGGAGTTCAAAAAATAGTGGTGATTCTTACCCAACTATCTCAGGTTATTAAAAATAACCAGGATAATGGGGAACGTCCTCATTCACCTAAGAGGGAGAAAATAACTGTCGAGTGTTTTAGGAGATAATGACCGCCGATGTTTAGTGGATCTTCTGATCCACTAATTTTAGAATACTGGTCCAAATACATGGAGAATATCTTTTCTATGCTTCACTGTTCTGAGATAGATAAGGTGAATTTATCCATTTATTGTCTAGATGGAGAGGCCGATCAATGGTGGGCTTTGATTAAAAACACCAAGCCAAGGGAGGAAATCGAATAGATGGATTGGGAAGACTTTAAGATCACGTTTCTTAATAATTATTCCCTACAAACTATTGTTCCAAATATAGATAGATAAATCATATAGCTCAAGAAAAAATAAGGATAATCTGTCGCAACCACAGAAGAAAATTTCACAGGTCCGGCAAGGTCATCTCTGGGTTTTGTTATAAAAAATGATAGAAAAATTAATAGAATATTTAATTGATTAAAACCACACCTTCGAAAGGATCTTGAAATTAGAGACTTTGGGAGTTATGAAGAAGTTGTTCGATGTGCTCTCAAAGTGGATATCTGGTTTGGATAATGGTCAAACAACTATGGTGATAAAAAATGAAATATGGAGTTCCAAGATGGATGATCTAATGATAAATGTGGGAAGAAAAGTCAATGACCCACATGAAAAAACATGTGGGAAGTTGCCTCATGGGAAATACCTCAAAGGGATGGGTAAATTATTAAAGTGTGGGAAAAAAGGACACCTTGATCAATAGTGTCGAAAATATATGAAAAGGAAGGATAATTTAGTGGAATAAAGGGGAGCACCACCCATTGTTAAATTCTACAACTATATGGAGCAAGGGAACTATGCAATCCAGTTCACTAAACCTCGAGTTCTCAAGGGTAATCAGCATCATTATCCATGAAATCCAAAGGAATATGGGAAGGCTTATGCCATCAATACTAAAGAAGTGGAGAAAGGTAATGAAGTCATGGAAGGTATGCTTCCTATTAAATCAAGAATGGGAAAATTATTATTTGATTCTGATTCTAAACATTACTTTATATCCTGAAAGTTAGTCAGAACTATAGAATCAATTCCCCAAAACCTTGAAGTAGAGATATCTATAAAAACACCAAGTGGGGCAATCATTCCAACCCAAGTGTTTGAATCTTCTCCTATTGGTTCATGTGGGAAGATTCTTCCAACGAGTCTTGTAATACTTCCCTTGGTGGAATTTGGTGCTATAATAGGAATTGATTGGCTCTCATTATATAGAGCAGATATCAACTATCGAAAAAAGGAAATATCTTTTCATATTACAAACCATCCCTTGATCCTCTAAAAATTCAAGGAAGATCATGAATATCCATTATAAAACCCTTCAACTATCTAGATTTTGATTCCCTATGAAGAAGCGTACCTCTCCCAAATGGTTTAGACAAAGGAAATTTCAAAAAATGAGGAAATTCCCCCAATGAGGGAATAAAGTAACGTATTTCATGAAGAGTTACCCAGAATTCCCCCATATTGTGAGGTAATGTTCTCAATAGAACTCATACCCGAAGCTACTCCTATCTCAATGTGTCTCTATAGGATGGACCCTACGAAACTGAAGGAGTTAAAGAAGAAACTGCAAGAGAATTTGGAAAATGGGTTTTTATTCCCTAGTGTATCATCTTGGGGTTCATCAGTGCACTTTGTGAAGAAGGATGGAACAATGTAGCTGTGTATCGACTATCATGAACTCAACAAGATCACCATATAGAACATGTATCCCCTTCCAAGGATTGATGACTTGTTTGATAAGATAATAGGAGATCAATACTTATCAATGATAGATCTTCATTATGGATATCATCAGCTAAAGTTGAAGAAGGAAGATATTCAGAAGGTTGCCTTCCATACAAGGTATGGGATCTATGAATTTATTGTGATGTCTTTCATACTTACTAATTCCCCTAAATTCTTCATGGATTTTATGAATACATTCTTTATACATTACCTCAATAAATTTTTTGTTGTGTTTATTGATGATATTCTCATCTACTCCAAGAGAAAGGAGGAACATGAAGAACATTTAAGACTTGTGTTGGAGAAATTTTAGAATGGAGAAGTTGTGCACCATGTTTAACAAGTTTGACTTCTGGATTAACTAGTCACATTAATGTGACATGTGATCACAAGTGGGGGAATTTATGTGGACCCTTAAAAAAGGAAATTGAAGAATGGCCCAGGCCCTTTAGTGTCACATAAATCCAAAGTTTTCTTAGATTAGCTGGGTACTACTGACATTTTGTGAGAACATTTCTCCTGGTTTTCAATCACACTAACTATGTTAATGAGGAAATGGGTATTGTATGTCTGGACGAAAGAATGTGAGGGATGATTCAAGGAGCTAAAGAGAAGGCTGATCACTGCACTTGTACTCACACTACTGAAAAGTGGACCAGGTTTTGTGATATACAGTGATGCTTCAAAGAAATTCATTGGTTTTGTACTCATGAAAAATGAAAATGTGATATCCTATGCCACATGAAGTTGAGGATCCATGAGCATAACTACACAAAGCATGATCTAGATCTGTTATCATATATTTTTTCCTTGAAAATATAGCATTACTACCTTCATGGTGAGAAGTGTTAAATATACACCTACCACAAAATCCAAGATTATATATTCACACAAAATGAAATAAACATGAGTCAAACAAGTTGGTTAGAACTAATCAATGATTATAATTTCCCTATTCACTATCAACTTGGAAATGTGAAAAATATTGCTGATTCTCTAAGAAAAAAATAACCAGCTACTCTATCCATGTTATGGATTGAGAAAGACCTTATCTTCTTTGACATGCAAAGGATGTATTTTGAAATCATAAGGGCTGGGGAAACATACTACCATTCCCAATTGATTTCAGAACCATCCATCCAAGAGTAGATTAAGGAGGCACAAAATGATGATCAAGAGTTACAAAAGAAGGTGAATGCACTAAAGGAAGAGAAGCTATATGAGTTCCATATCAATGATTATAATGACGTGATTCGGCATGGAATGTGAATTTGTGTGACTTCATCACCTAGGATAAAGAAGGATATATTGGAAAATGAAAATTAATCAACATTCTCTATCCATCATGGTTGCACCAAGATGTACCAAGATATTTTTGAACACATATGGTGGGATTACATGAAGTAGGATATCACCGAATATATCTCAATGTGCTTGGTATGTCAGAAACTTAAATCAGAATGAGAAAAGTTCAAAGGGTTGACGAAACCAATGCCTGCACCCATTTGGAACTGGGAGAACGTTACTATGGACATTTTAATGGGTCTCCTGAAGAGGATGAAGGGAAATAATGTGATATGGGTTTTTGTTGACCGACCCACCAAGACTGCCCATTTATCTCTATTCAGGAAGGCCTCTCTCTTAAACAACTTGAAAAGCTATATGTGAAGGAAGTGGTGAGACTACATGGATTTACACACTCAATTTTCTCTAATCATCATCCAAGGTTCACGTCTAAATTCTGGAGGTGCCATAAATATTCTTTGAGTACTGAATTAAATTTCAGCATTGCCTAACACCCCCAAATTGATGGAAAATCTGAAAGGACTATTTAGATGATTAAAGACAAGTTAAGAGCCTACTATCTAGAATTAAAATGTGGATGGGATCAACATCTCACATCTATTATGTTCTCAAACAAAAATATCTTCCACTCGAGTATTCAGATGGCTCTATTTGACGCTTTTTATGGAAATTGATGTAGAACTTCAACATGTTGGGATGAATTTTGTGAAAGAAAGCTACTTGGACCCGATCTTGTGATAGAGATGACATAGAAGGTTCAAGTCATCTAGAAACACATCAAAGCTTCTTAGAGTTGGAAAAAGAGCTATGCTGACAACTGTTGAAGGGACTTGGAGTTCGATGTTGGAGATAAAGTCTTTCTTCTAACATCACCATGGAAGAGATTCATGCAATTTGGGATGAAAGGGAATATAAGACCAAGTTATATTGGCCCCTTTGAGATCCTTGACCACATAGGATCCATGGCGTATCGACTTTCACTTCCACAAAATATGGGTTAAGTTCATGATGTGTTCCATGTAACAATCTTGAGGAAGTACATACCTGATCCCTCACATGTACTGGACTCCGAGGTGGTGCATCTAGAAGATGATATCTCCTATGAGGAGCAACCGGTAGAGATTCTGGACCATAGAGATAAGGTTCTATGCAATAAGACAACCCACCTTGTCAAAGTGTTGTGGAGTGACCATAGGTTTGAATAAGAAACTTGGTAATCAGGGGAGGTGATGAAGGAGATGTACCCTCACCTATTTGTTTAAAAAGAAATTTCTTGGGAGAAACTTCATAACGAGGGAAGAATGCAACGATGCAAAGTTTTATCAATGGAATTGTATTATTTTAATTATTACTTATTGTATAATACCATTATGAAGCACAATGACATATAATGATACTAAATACTATGTAATCATTAAAATTAATTTTTCCACTTTTATGTTTTGAATTTCGAAAATCTGATATACACGGTTGCATTCAGGGTGATTTTGGGAGTCTAATAGAACAAACATAATTTTTGGGGAATAGTAACATACCCTTATGAATAGTAATGTGACCCTTATGAATAGTGACATACACTAATTAATAGTAACCTTAAATATGATAGTATATATATGATATTTAAGTAAACGTATTATGTACTTATGTTTTGGAAAAAGTAAATAAATGTTTTAAAAACAGTATTTTTCAATTAAATTATGATTTTAAAAAAAAATTAAATTTACCACATTAAAAAAATTATTTTGGAAAAATGGAATTCATTTTTGGATTATACATGTTGATAAATGGTCAGTAGATTTTTTGGTATTTTTCTGAAATACTTGAATTTTTTAGGAATAGTTAAATACAATAATTTACAAAAATAAGCTAAATAAACTTATTATAGAGTCATGTATGATCTTATACTGATGTAAAAACAATTGGTTCAGATTCACATGATATGATTACTATTCTTGGACATAGAATAATCACTATTCTATGTCATGTGGAGAAATAATAAATTAATGAATATTATATTAAGAAAACCCCTCTCCCATCAACTGTAAATACCGCCTTTCACACCCTTATTTCTTAACACCTATCAAGCTTCAAGCCTTGTCTAAACTCTGACCAAGAATCTTCCCTAGCCCCTCTACCTCATGAAAGAAGCTTATAGTCTCATCAAAAGACAAATCCTAGGTTCCTTGAGGAGGATCCCAAGAGGATAACTCAAGAGTTAATCCCCCACTCTTTTACATTAATTTTATTTCAACTTCAAGTCCTTTTCTTATTATCTCCCCACCTATCTTCATCCAAATCTTATGGTAACAAAAATATTATAAATATTCTTTAATTTGATTATAATAATGGGATATTATATCATCAAACCCCATTCTCCTCTTCTTTTTATTTTGTAAAACAAAATGTTGTTCGTGAGTTGTTAATTTATCACCTTCAAGAACGACATGTTTTATTTTTTTCCATTTCTAAATTCAGATATGGTCATGAAACCATTTTTATAGTTGTACCAGAATATTTTCTATGCACTAAATCATATTTAATGTTCTTGATCTGACTTATGTACGTATTACTATATGATAAAACAATACTGGTTCATTGGGGTCGAAAAAACGCCCAAATTAACCCAAACGATCATTATTAAATTCATATCTAATGATTCATCAACATGATATATATTATAATAAACTATAAGATCATTAAAACGCCTATAATATATTTAATAACATGAATGATCAGTTCTAGATGTTTATCCATACTCTACACAAACTTCCATTTATGAATACAAGTGAACTGTTCATGAAAGCCATAAAAAGAACATTCTCGAACAATGGATTTAATCACTATAATTAATCTGAAGGCCCATAAAATAACATAATGAAACCATAATTAACCATATTCAGTAAAAACTGTTTCTTTAATTTTTAATTAATTAATCTAATGTAGTCATACAGAGTATTAAAATGAAGAAAGCGCTCAGGTACAAGGTAAGGGGAAATTCTGGAACCCAACTTTCCTTCTTCGGGTTCTCCCTCTTTCACTCCATTTTTGGTATGGTCACCCCTTAAAAATCACTTTTTCATCATTATCCTAAATTTTATGGGATATAAATGTTTTAAAATGGAGTTATTTCAAACAAATGTTTTCTAAAAGAACTCTTCTTTCAACAACACACCTTTTATTTTTCACTCAAGGTTGATGGTTATTTTATCAAGTATGTTATTCCCGCTTTGTTTTTGAAACCAAAAATTTATGAATGTGTTCTTATTAGATGAAACCCATTCCTTTCCATGGGTTATTTATGTTCATTTTTTATATATTTTCTTTGTGTCCAGAATTATAATGAAAATGTTTGGATGTGACAGGTGTGCCCGAAATTATATAGTGCAATATGAATGTTTCAATGTCATGGGTGAACTCAAAATTATACAGCGCTCCAACGCAATGGGTAAAGTGATTAATCTCATGAGTTAAATTGAAATAATATGTGAAAAAGATAAAATATTTATTCACAACTATGTGTGGTAGTTAACCACTAAGACATGATGTTTCATTTTTTATGCATTTCCACATTTCAAGCATTTTTTTAACGATTCATATATTGTTCATGATCCTTTTTCTACGTTACGATTATTATATCCCATTATTATATTGATCTTTTCTACCATATTAAAAGTATTTTAGCTCACTTTATTTTGATGTATCTCCTTCGGTGACTACATATACTAAGGAGCAGTCATGTTCCAATAAGAATCTAGAGATGAAGAAATTAAATAAATGTTTATGTTTGATGTTGTAAATGTTATGTTTGGTCCTAGTTTTTCCAAGACACTTAAACTTTGGATCCTCAAAGTGTAATAATATTATGTTATTTATCTTTTTAATGATGTAATAGTAATGTCAGAAAAGGATGGGTTGTTATATGGAGACCCCCTTTTCTTTCGCATATAGGTTTCTTATTTGAGTATATATATCTATTTTATTTGGTTTCATTTTCTCTATTATGTTGGGCTGAGATAACTACATATCTCATGTTTCCTATTACCCCATCTAGTATTTGGGGTGTCATAATTTATATTTATATACTCACCCCTATATGGAATTTTCCAACATGTGTAATGTCTTATGAAGATGATAGACACGTTAGTCATGATTTTAGAGGAGAATATGGATATTTGGGTGCATTTGAATGCTTACAGTGCTCGAGGCCTTGGGAATTCGAGCCACACTATCTCATCATTTATTTTCTAGTTGTTGTTAGGTTTGACCATTACTTTTGGTCGCATTTTTATTTTTAACCCATCACATTTTGGATTAAACTACTTCACTTTTTTTATTCCCCATTGCTTTTTACATGCACAATTTTACTCTATATGTTACATTCTTTTATTATTATTCCTCTGTACTTATTTGTAGAGATTATTGGGTGTGTGAATACATGTACATTATGTAAAGGCCACCCATTTTTATTTATTAAATTCATTAATTTTCACCAGACCCTAGCCTATGGATATGTTCTTGGGGTTGTTGCAGCTCAACCTTCGGCTGACCAGACGAGACCATGTGGGTAAAGTTATGACCCAAACCCATATTAATGCTATTCAAAGAAGATAAAAGAGATATACTGATAACATAAGAAAATATTTAAAATTTCATATAGGAGATCATGTTTTCTTAAAATTATTTCCACAAAAGGGTGTTATAAGGTTCTATAAGAAATCAAAATGCAGCCCTAGGTACATCAGGCCTTTTAATTTTTTTTTCATGGAATTTAGGAAGTATCTTATCATTTGGAAATGCCATTAAGCCTCTCTAAATTACATAATCAGTTCCATGTAACATTATTAAAGAATTATTTTTCAAAACCAACACATGAGATCAAATATGAGGAAAAATAATTAGAACCTAATTTACTATACTATGAAGATGCTATCAAGATTATGGACACTAGAGAAAAAGTGTTGAGGAATCAGACGACTTGGATGGTAAAGGTACTTTAGAGAAATCATAATATAGAAGAAGAAATCTGGGAAACTGAATAAATTATGATGAATAAAAGCTCAAATATCTTCATGAGGTGATATTCTATAAATTTATCAGATGATATTTTTGAATGATGGAAGAATGAAATATTTGAGCTTCAATTATAGTAAAATTTTCTTTTTGAATAAATAATAACAAAATACACATATTTTCGTTAAATAATGTGTTTAAAAAAAATTCTATTTTTTAAATTTAATTTTATTAGTTTAGTTTTATTTTTTAAATAATCATATTAAAAATAAATTAGGGTAAAACTTTTGAATTTATTTTTGAAATGATTGATTTATAGTGAATAGTGAAGGATTACAATTTTTCAAATACTGTCATTTATTTTCATTAAATAACTTAATTTAAAAGACCCATTATATTTTTGGATATGGTATTAAATTTATATATGACCTATTTTATTTAGAATAATCTAATTTGAAAAAATAATTTTCATGATTTTGATATTCTTTAATTTTTATTATTAGAAACACAATTTTCTAAAAAAAATTCTTATAGCGTTTTATAAATTTATATTAAATTTACTTTTTTTCACCTATAGAAATTAAATCTTGAATATGGTTTACCATATTTTTAATCTATAGGGATATTTTTTTTAAATATATCCCTTTTATTGTTGGTTATTATGAATGATAACCATTGTAAAATTTATGACCTCGATAAATGATACACCAGACAATTTATGTAAAAGAAAATGTGATAAGGAATTAACAATCAACCTAACACTTACTTTATATAATTTTATGGGACGAATTCCACCATATAAATTTAAAATTCATATAAATTTCATTTTGGTTCTATTTAACATTAATAATGACATTTAAATTGTTATAAGTAGAGAAAATTCCAAAATATCACCCTTTTGCCTTTAGTTTATCTTACAGGTTCACATACGAATAATAATATTTTATAAATTGATATACAATTATAATTTAAAAATAATTAATTTATTTTTACCATGTTAACATATTTTTAATTTTTAGTGATTGAATAATTAGTTTAAATTCTAACGTAACACTATCACAATATTAATTAAATTAATAGAAAAATAAAATAAATGATTTTAAAAATATTAAAAGTATTAATGTTTGGATAAATTATTGTATCTCATGAATTTTCTAGATAAATATTACATATTAGGGACGTTTTAAAAGTTTATATACTAATTAATTTTCAATTTTTTAATTATCAATGTCAAATTAAATTAATAGTTCCAAAAATGAAATTAATGGGAATTTATAATAAATAATATTTTATTAGATTATTTAGAAATCATAAAAATATCATATTTGGACATGTGAATTACATATAGTTTAAAATATCATACATAGTCCATTTTTGGGTCTATTTCCCTTTTATGGTAACATTGTTAACCCTTAAATGTTTGAAAACTTTTATATTGTGGTAATGGTCAAAAGGGTTTGAAAAGGTTAAGACTAAGAGATAAGGTAAAAAACATAACCAAAACGTGTCCATTTTTTATTGTATTAGAGTATTTAAACTAAATATACTATTTTATTTAAATTATATATATTTTGATCCATATTTTGAAGAAAATTAATCTATATAAATTTAATACTTTGAGTAATTCCAATAGTTCCTCTCCCCTCACTTATATAAGGATACCCCTAATATCTTTTATTTACACCATATTGAGCAACATATATTGATAAAAGAATAAAAATTTCTATTTTAAACATTATTATCCAAGATATAGAGGTAATTTTATTTCCAATGGTCTATCCATAGGTCCCTTATAATGATATCTAAAGGAAGTCCTCTAATGAAGATGTAATCTTATTGAATCTTTCCATTTTTCTTCTTCTTCTACATCCTATAAATATTATATACCCATTATAAAATAATTAATCCAGAGTAAATAATATACTTATATATTATTATGATTATGGGGAATTTTTTTTGACCAGTTTTCTATTATATAGAAAGGGAAAACATCGCCTGTGCATATATACAACTCACCGTCACCACGTAGTGGTGTAGTTAAATTTTCACCACCATTTTACAAGTATGACCATAAATATGGAAATAATGAATATATAATATATTTATGAAATAATTATATATAACTATAATATAATATCTTCATTTTTTACTTGCAATCCTTTGAAAAATGATAACTTTGCTGATGTACACATACTGACTACCAGCTCCATGAAGGGATGATATTTATTTTTAAGTTATGGTTTACATGGATGGTAATAAGGATAAATTTAATTAATATATATGATATAATTAATATAATCATAACTATTTAATATTAAATTATTATTTACCTTTATTTTGTTCCATGTATCAAAAATTGAAAACATCGTTCATGCATATGCACGACCAACCATCTTCATAAATAGTGAAGTTCATTTTTCTACCTATAACTTATTTGGAAGACTATATATATATAATTAATATATATGATCTTTAGATAATGATTAAAATTATAAAGATGATGGAAATATAATAAGATTAAAAGGATCGTGGCTTCCATGAAAAAACATGCATGGGAAAATAACGCAGGTAACACCATAAACTTTGATAAAAATGAAAGGTTTTTAATTAAAGGGTGATAAAATGTTATAAGAAGATCATATATGATATTATAAATATGAATATGGTTTGTTATAAATTAATAAAATTTTTAAAACTATTATTCTAGAGGTTGAAGAATGCTCAACTAAGATGAAATGTAAGGTAAGGTATTTCACCACAATTTCCAATCCATTGAGACATATTTAGTAATAAGCACCTATTTATTTTTATATGGTGTATATACTACCACTTTTTCATTGAAGGAATCATAAAATATTTACTTTATAAATTACATATATTTTCTTATCATATTGATATCTATGTAGTTTATATATTTTTTATAACTTTTTCTCACTTAGGGACTTGAATCAAACAAATTAATATGAAAATGAATATTCGAACTTATTTCTCATTTTGGTCATGTCGATTTTTCATCCATGTCCATATCTTTAAAAAATGATATACAAAAGTCCTTTTTATTTACTAAAATAATTTATCAAGGATATTTAATATTATCATTTTTTTAAAAGGATTGAAATTAATCTTTATAATGTTTTATGAATGTTTCATTATTATCATTATTTATAAAAAATAAAAATGAATATTTATTTTTATCATATTCGACATTATTAGATTTCTCACCACAATAATCATTTTACACTATTTAGATAATTTTAAAAAATTTCAATGGTTTAAAAAATAAAAAAAATTTATGAAAGATTATTTTAAATGTTTTTATTTAATTTTAGTTTACTCTTTAAAAGACAATATTTTTTTTATAAATCTTCTTTTTCTAATGAATTAATGGTCTTGTCTTATATTTTGATTAATTTTGTGGTGATTAACTTCCTCTTGAAACATTCAATTTCTTTTTATAATTTTACAATAAAGTTATATTAAATATCAGTATTATTTAAATCATGGATATGATTATTTCCAAAACTATACACCCTTTCTACATATGGTGTCTTACATTAAAAGTTATTTGTATGGCTTTGGAAATATTTATATTTTGTATTATTTACTCAATAAAGATATTTTTTGATATATTATATTGTTCATGAACTAAATTGACCATTAAATATATGAATAGTGAATTGGAAGTGCAATAATGAATGTTACCTAGAATTATATGGCCTCTCTATGCATTAATAGGCCACATGGGAAAAAAAATTTGACTATACTTATTAAATGGGTTTTTGGTGCATTCTTACCAATATTTTAAACTATCTTGGAAAAAGGAGTTGGAAATAAAGATATCATAATGTCTAAGATCATAAATTTTAACATTATTGATGTCCCTAAATGAGAATTCAGTTATTATTATCCATGGGATTATTACATTTGATATTATCCATTTATGAATTTCATGATCAATTTCTTGATTTAGTGGAATGTGTTTTCAGTAATTTACCTTTCCATATTGATTATTTCTTATTTACTCATAAATGATTCCATTCTAATTAACCTTTATTGATCATTTTAACTAACCCTTATTTTTTTTCTTTTCCCCAATATTTCAATAATGAATCATTGAATGAGTTCCAAGGATTTCAAAATTTTTTTTATGATTTTTATTTTATTTACTATGTAAAAAAATGAATCATTTGTCTATTAATTTCTAAAAAATTAATGAAATGATCATTCCTTAGGGATTATAACCATTTTATCTTATGGAAATGTAATATAGTAAACATAATCTCTGGGTTACTAGAGTTTGGGTTGTTAAAAAATAAGTGTATCAATGATTCACCATTCACCAACTCTATGCCTATGTGATGCAAGAATAGTGTGAGAACAAGAGTTAGATGAAATAATTCTAAGGATAACTATTAGAAACCAACACAACCCATCCTTTTATTAAATTCCTGAACTAATATGAGATAGGTAGTGAGGGGAATTCTAGATTCCTCATGGTCAACAACAAGTTTTGGGGTGTTATAAAAAACATAGTGGGAATGAATTCACCCATAAAATAAATTAAACTAGACAATGTAATTTTATAAAAAAATTCATGGCACATCTGCACATTAGATTCTTATACATAACATTTCCATACATAAGAAATTAATCAGTTATAAAAAAATAATTTAAAATAAAAAATCACCCTCACTTAAAGATCCCTATAAAATATTGAACCATATTATTCAACATCTGAAATTATATATCAATATACACCACTTATAAAAGTAAAGGAAAATTGGAATGATCTATTTGGACAATCCATTAGTGGGGAAAAATAAAATAAAATAACCAACTACCCTCTATGTGATTTTAGGTCGTTGAATAGTCCTTAAATAATAAATACTTTAAGAATGATCATTATATGATCTAAAACCTAAAATTGAGATATAATATAGGCATGGGTATACAAATTTCTAGATTTCCAACACCTGAATTTTCACATGATTCATCTTAAACAAAAGATAAATTTTCAATATAGTTTAAAAATTACAAGTATAATTTTTTTTATAAAATATTTACCTTAAATTTTGGACTTATATATTTCATTGAATGATCTTTCTTTCAAAAAAAATCTTTGAAAAGAAGCACATATTAAGTTGTCCTTTGAAAAATTAAATAAGTATAAAAACCCATTTTATAATTAAAAGGAGAGCATTTCTATTTTTTAAGAGTAATGGGACTTTGAAACCATGAGTGAATAATAATAATATCAAATATTGTAATTAAAATCTATTAGTCCAAGAAATACATTCGTAAACTACCATGGAAGTAAAGGAGTATACTCTTCATAGTATAAATAAGAATCTAATATCATGAGAATACCTTGGAGAATATGGGTTGATCTAGAACATACAAAAATAGGATCCATCCAAAATTGGATTCTTTATTCAATCTAATCACCCTAAAGAATTATATTTACCTACCTAGAATAATCGAGGTGAAAATTTGAAAAGGAAGGTTAACAATATACTATGGTCTACCAGTCAGAGAATGATCCTAAATGAGTGAATCATGTGTTCTTATAAGTTCTTATAGCTACTATTGGTTTATCATGAAGTGTAAAATGGGTTTTAGTAAATGAGTCATGAAAAAATATGGATATAAATACATATATAAACCCATAAGGTAGAAACCATACTCAATTCTCACCACCGAAAACCCTTTATTAAAACAACCCTCTCCCACAAGAATAGAAATATTACAATTGTATCTTATGTCACATACACTTAATCCATTTCAAAATAAAAAAGTCATGGTGCATGTTCCAAGGGTGTGTTATAATGAATAAACTTTTCATTAAAAGTTCCAACCATGCCTCATAACACATTTTTAAAAGGTCCAATTGAGCCTCATAATTATAAAATTGTATATATCATTAAAAATAACACTTTGAGAACCCCTTTTTAAAATATCACATTAAAACTAATTTTAAGATATTAAATATAATGTTTACAATAATTCAATTATTCTTAAACACATATGATATTAAATACATATATAATTTTTTATCAAAACATACATATTCATGAATCGTTGTATAAATATGTGATCAATGTATATATATACATTTCTAGGCATACGCGTATAAGTATCATGCTTAACATGAAAGTTATATAACATGAGTTTCAAGAAAAGAATTCAGATTTACAAAATATATTAAAACACATAATAGTTTAAAATACCTGATATAAAATTCTAAGACAATTAAAAAAATCCCTTGAAACTATCTTGATTATAATAATAAATAATTATGAGATTTTTGTAATTTTAAAAATTTCTTTTTAAAATAATTACACTTTAAAATTATAATAATTCCTTTTAGAAAATAAATTTTTAACCTATAAAAATCATTTTAAATTTATAAATAAATTTTAACAATCATTAAAGAAATTTAACAATAATATGGTGCACACGATTAAGTGAAAATATGAATTGACCAATCATTTGAAATAGGGTAACCATTACCTTTATATGAAAACAAAGTTGAAATAAAATTTAATCCTTACTAATTTCATAATCATGAATAATACAATCAGTTAGTAATTTACACATAAATTTAAAATATTAGAAATCAATGGTTCTAAAATTTATGTGTCATGCATGGAGATAACCTACATCAAATTAAAGGTTAAAGGTTTTATGTTTTGAATACATAGTGAAGGGAACCAAAAAGACAGATAACATACCATATGTGAAAAAAATATAAATTAGTCAAGAATAAACCCTTGGGACCAACAATCCATGTAAAACTCAATGGAAGGAGAAACAAATAAAAGGGAAATGAGAAAAGATGGAATATGAGTAGTAACCTTGGAGATTCCATACTAAATTATAAATAAATCACCCTAGAATTAACATATAAGAGGATAAAATAGAGGATGAGGCACACCTGGGGGCACACTAGCTACGTTTCCCACATAGGTTAGAAGAACGGGGGAGGGGTGTGATTTTAGGTAATAAGGGGATAGTGGATTTTTAAAAAAAATAATAATAACCCATTTACATGTTTTTGACATATTTTTTAATAAACGGGGCACCAAATGTGTTTCACACATTAGACCCACCTAGGTACTCATACAGTTTGGATGTATGGTGGAAAACAACTCTCCAACCATTGAAAATGGATTTTCTAAAAATTGAGGCTTAAAAACAGTCTCCACAATTTTATTACTATCTTTTTTGTAATGATGCACCCTACATTGGAATTTGATTTTTTCATTTTTTTTGAATAAGTCCACCCTAAAAATCAGCACAATTACTAAAATTAGAAATTATATAAAATAATGGGGAAAATATTTGGTTGAGGGGTAATTTTACTTCCCACCTTAAAACATTATACCCCTAGAAATTCTTATTCAGATATGTTGAATAATTAGAAAGAATAGGTTCAACCTTTCTAGAGAGAATTTGATTTCCAAAACTATGGAACCCCCCAAAGACTAAAAGTACATATTCCATAATGCCAACTAACATGAGATGTACCAATAACCCAATTAAACTCCCAAATAAAAATAAAAATTTTATCTATGAATCATACATCCAACTAGTACCACAAACTTTGGTAACTCTCTAAGTGCTCCACATCATCACATAAGAGAATAATGAAAGGTGAAAATCGATGCAAAAAAAATAAAAGAATAGAAATATGATAATAAATCAAGGTAATGGTTAGGTTTGAGATAAAAATATGGAAACTAGATGGTCGATATCTCAAGATAAACCATGGTGGTATACCTAATATATTTAGAATTTCACTTGGTTATTGATTCTTTCGAAGAAACCCATCACTTCCGAAACAAAAAAAACTAAAGAATGTTTATCATGAAAAAATAAAACTAAAAGAAACCACCAAACAAAAAAAATTATCCTAAAAAATGACACTACAGTTCAATGTTATCCATAAAAAACACTATTAAGATGGTGTTTAGAAATCCTCTCCACCTAAGGGTTAAGAAAATTAGACTAGTCTTAGGGAACATGGAGGGACATACTCATGTCTATAAACTGGCTTACTCTTTCCAAATCTCAATGCTCGTAGATGTTCACTAGTCCCAACCACAATGATACCCCAAGACTAAGCACAAGATTGTATAAGTGGAAGAATAACAAAAACTAAATAATCTTCATGAGACAAAACTTACTTCCAATCGGGGAAGGGTCAAAACAAGATTCTCATCGGATGGAATATTCATCATCGCATAGAACCTATGTTTCCTCTATAAAAATAAAAATGGTATATACTATACCAAATATTAATACCAAAGTAAAAAATGAATAAGATTATGTTTCATATATGGAATAAGAAGTACATTTTCATCCAGAACTCTCCAACCACCACCTAAATTTGGGACACTAGGAATCCATTCATAAAAAAATCATAAGGGTACGATTATCCCCTAGAGTAATAATAGTCATAATTTTAAAGAAGAAAACCTTAGATTCCCAAAATAGGTTGAAGTTATATAACAAGAATACACAAAAAAACACACTCAAGATGAAATAATAAAGAGGTTTGACTTACCACTCCACCTGGAGTATGGCTGGGATAAACAACTAGAAAGGACACACTTATATCCTAAGAGAAAAAATTAAAAATAAAACTACACAGTATCATGAATTTTGTTGGATGAATGGTTTCAAATAGTAAAAGAGAAATATCCATTTAAAATTTCCAACTGAAATCACATATAATCAATGCATATCCTAAGTCAAATCAACCCTTCAATAAATAAACCACATGCATTGAACAAAAAATAATTTTTTCAAAGCATTTAAAAACAATAAAACTCAGTATATTAAGATTACCAGAAGTTTTAAAAATATAACTTCACAAAAATTTATGAAGATATATAGTGACCCAAGTCATTTAAACATATTATTACATTTTTTAATATAAAAATCCAACAAAACGACCCAAAGATCAAGTGGCATAGAATATTTTGAATACTATGTTGACAGTACATCAAAATGAGACCAAAACACAAAATAATTATTTTATTCTCTATAAGGAGCTCTTAAATCCCAATAAGCTCCTAAAATTGTAATGGTAAACCAAGGGAATTCATAAAGAAAAGTGGTGAGATATAAAACCCAGTAAGGGAATAGTCATGAAAAAGGAGCATAATATATGGGTCAAATAGAATATCATGATATCATATAGACAAGGCTACTAAATAATCATATTGAATCATGAAATAAGAAACATGGCATCATAATATCCTGAAATCATATGAATGTGGTAGAAATATAAAAAATTACCTAAGAATAAGTCAAGGATCACTATGAAGAAAATATCCCATGGTGGAAAGACCCCCATCATAGAATAAGTTTACTCTTTAATCCCATACGTATCATCTCATGAGACATAACCATTACTCAATGCATTATAGTGAATCTGGGAACAAACATTATAACATTTACAAGCATATTTGTTCCCTGTAAGGAAATTATACATAAGTAACAACAATAGAAAAAACCATGGAAATGAAATGGGTTAAATTATCATGTCTTATAACATATAAAAATGGAAATTCATGATAAATTCCATGGATTAATGAAATAAATAATTCCTAGATATTCATAGATAAATAAATAAGAAAAAGAGATAAAAATTTGTTCGTGTGAATTTAAGACATAAAAAATTGGTGAAATAATTTTTCATATGTTCTTTTTAAGTGGGGTTTTAAGGAAAAGGGTAAATAATCATTAAAGAGGGTAAGAAAATAATGGACCATATAAAACAAAAAAACGAACTAAAATTGTTTACCATAATAAGATGAGTGTTTTTATAATTTGTATAATTTTAAAAAAATTTCATTGAGTTATATTTTAAATGAGGAAATAAAATAGATAAGTTTCCTTTAATATTCCCTGAAAAATTGGCGTATGGTTTGCCTAACCATGTCGCCAAACCATCCAGCCTATCTAGGTCACTAAAAAATTGGAATTTTACCATTTACACTATAAAAGTTTTAGTACTTTGGACATTATTTTTCTCCTCTTATCATGCACAGCCTATCCTCTTTGGATTAAAGCTTCTCTTCTCCATCCATGGTGGATTTCCCATGGATTCTTGATTATAAGGATTGATTTATTTCCAAATATTCATTGTTTATTCTTATCTCCCCTATGGTTATTTTTCTTATGATTATGGAGATAATGGGGAAGGTGAACATGTGGTAGTGGGGGCTGGACATTAGTAGGTAATTGAATCCTGAAATCAAATCTTCTTTATCAATATTTTGTAGTGTATAAAAAATGTGCAATTATTTTTGATTTATCTAGAACTGTCTGGTTGGGGAGGATAAATAAATTGAAAAATATATATTTCAAGTTTCTTCACCACTAACAAAAGTTTATAAAGACTAATTATTTTTGCTAAAAAAATTCTAATATATGGATCATTAATTAGCGATACAAAATGAAATTTATAAATACCACCTTTACCAATGTTTTTTTATAATATACCACTTTTCGCAACAAAAATACTCAATTATTTGGCATTGATTTCACCATCACCATTCCAGAATTGAATTTCACCTGTCATCAGTTCACCTTCTATTGATGTTTCATACCTACTTTGAAATCCATATTTTAATCAACATTAATAGTATATATGATTTGGAAAAATAAAATGATCTTAAATTCATATAAATATTTATAAAATTTAATGAATTTTAATTTTTAACTTTAATAATATGTTACATATAACAATATTTAGTGCATGTATCAAATAATTATGGAAAATTGAAATTTTTTCAGCATCACCGTAATAAAGTGTTCTGCGACCTGTTGAGTTTGGGGAATGGATTTCTAGATTTGATGCCCTACTCTCACCCACCCCCACCAAAGAATGGTCACCATCACCGCCATCACCATTATCATAACTCACTACCTAGTGGCATTCCACATCCTCTTGAATATCTGATGGTGTATGATTTTCCCCCTATAATAGTGGCTTCGACTACTCTATGATTTCCCAAGGCCGTCAAAGGTTATAAACTATTGAAGAGGTGATGATGCCAGTTCGATAGTTATTATTTGACAGAGGGTTGAGACGGGACACACCAACATTACTAAGAAAGAATTGTTGGAGATGGGGTTGAGGGTGATCCTTGTGTGCGTGGTGATGATGTTTCCTATGGAACGATAGGTGAAGGCAGTGGTATACAATGAAAGTGGGGAGATGAAGGTGAATCCAGTGGTAGTGGTGTGGGATAAAGAGTGTGTGATCCATATAGAGGAGTTTGTTAAAGGTTTAGTGTGTTATATGCTACTTGTATGTGGCTATGGATTCCACTCAACCTGCACAGGTCTTTTTTTGACTTAGAATATGATCTACCCTATATTCGTGGATTCTATTTTATGGGAAGGATAAGCAATCTGATTAATTTTGATGATTATTTATATATATTATTTTGATTTTTTTTGATTTATTTTATTCTATTACAATAGTTTAGGTAGGGGATTAAATAGTAACAAATAATCTACTACAACTACAAGTACTCATGAATACTTGATGATAAGACCTCTCATGATACCCACAGGGACACAACCTCTAGGAAGAAACCCTAGGGTTCATTAATGTAATATATTTGTTATAAAAAATCAATCATAGTTACATAGATATTTTTAGTATAAAGAATAAAATTTTCTTTTTAGTCACTTCTCTATCACATCATTGAGATTGATTAAATTTTCAAAGGAGGTGAATATGAATTTTTTAGTTTTTTAAATATGTTATAGAAGTTCATTTTGAGTTCAAATATATCAAATATAATAGGTCCATTATCTGAAAAATGTGATTTTAAAAATCTATTGGTCATATATGGTGATATTATATTGTGATTATTCCGAAATATAGGCATTGTTCTATTAAATATCTTATTCATCTTCTTTCGATGAATATTGAAGGAACTTGGGTGCAAATGAAGCATTCAATGAGTTAAATCTTTAAATTTTTTGACTAGATCTTCATCATAACATCACATCTGACAAACTATCCTCGAAGATCTACCAAAAATCATGTACACAAAAATAAGCACAATGAACTATTAATAAACAATAAAAATGATATCTTAGTGGTACAACATGTTCCTTGAATTATCTCCTAATTGTTGGATTTATGTAACCCGAAAAAACTAAAAAAGACTCCATATAGAACATGCCCTAGAAGAGGATCATAGATACAAGAGTATCATCCACCAAAAATAGAGGTAACCAAATTTGAAGAATGAGAGGGTATGACAGCCGCCATCAGGACCAGGCCTCGTGAAGCTTTGTACGGGGCAATGCTAGCCGACCAACAATAAAAGGTGGGGTTCTAGGTGATCAATGATGCAGAAGATGGGGATGGGAAGTTCAAGTGGGATGTGCCTATGGGTCATGTATTGGGCATGGTATATCTTTGGGCCTTTGGGTCATGTATTGCGGGTCAGTTGGGCCTTGTGTCTTGGGCCTACAGGTCTTGTACGAGTTCTCCTTCAACCCTTAAAAGGGGGATTATCCATAATAAAATTAAAATGAAGGCCTTCGGGCTATTCAGAAATTTAGGCTATACAGATATCTTCACATTTACCAGGGGTCATTGGTATGTCAATCTATGATTTTGTGCTATCAATAATGAATTGAGTGCTTTTTGAGGCCACTTTTATCACCAGAACAATAAAGACTCTATCCGAGAATGAAGTATTAATATGATCATTTTCTTCTTATTTATTTCTATCCAAACATGAGTGAAAACATGGGAGGTGTAAAATTAGTGCAAGGGATACCCAATTTCATTTTGGGCTTAACATTTCCTTATATACCTAGGTTTAGGATTCTATAAATTTCACTTAGTCCCTTATTGAAACTTAACCTTCATAAACATCACAAAACAATAATTATGATTAATAAATCTTATCATAAGTGTTCTGATCGTTTCATTACTCATTTATAATATATTTACATGTTTTGTGATGAAATAAAATCCATCAATTTGTATTTTTTCTTTTGTGTTCATTTAATGATTCTTGAACTTGTAACTGTAGTTCCAAAAATATATTTCTTATATATACTTATTTAAACTAAAAAAAACTTATGAATATTTTGAGAAGAAATTGTATCAACATTTTTCTAATATCAAATAACTTATAGTTGATTTTATTTATTTATTTACATGAAACTGTTTACACTCAGAAGAATATCAACCTATTGGCATGGGCCCCACTTCATGACCCCTAAAGAGATAAAGATAAGTCATAACTACGAAAACCACGTATAAAACCTTATTATGTAATATAATATATTTGTGTTTCAATATCTCTTAATGTATGATACATTATTAGTATCATTATACATTTGTTCATTATTTATCTTCCTATAACCATATTAAATGAAATTTCCTTCTTCCACCATGTACATGAATTTAGTCAAGGCTCTAATATCATAGTCAAATTAAAAAAAAATATTCATTCTATACTCAAAAGAGATAAATAGTTTCTTGACCATTAATGTAAGATTGTGCCACTAGTGACAGACCCAATATAAGATACCAAACCATTGACATAAAAGGTCATGATTTTTAACATTCATCAAAGTCTCTAATTCATGGTAAACATTGATATTGATTTCATGTTCAGAGGTGAATATAAATTATCATAGATAGAAACATCTAAAGACACCCAAAAAATATATTGGTCTTATTAGAAGTTGAGATCTTAAGATCTTTTATACCTAAGATCACAAAGTATTTACTATATGATAATAATTATCTATTATTATGATACTTTCATCGCCTTTTTTATAGTATTATTAATGAATATATACCATAATACACTTGTGTAAGATGTATTTCAGGGTATGTCATGTTTCTCATTATATATAGGAACTAATATAACTTTGTGACAAGTAAAATAAGCCAAATTTATTACTACATAGTTAATGAGAAGAAACCTTCAAGGGGGAGATCATTGCCAAAAACTCAACATATATATTTTTACACCTTAAAGTGTCAGTGGATTAGAAATTTGATCATCTTATTTGAACAAAATTTGTAATAGTTAAAAGTGTAAATGCAATGGAAATTAATGTATTTAGATGAAATCATCACTTGAATAAATCTATATACCCCATGAAAAATCAGTTTATCAAAAATAAAAAAAAAATTGAAAAATATAAATACAATGAAAATATAAATTTCAACATATTTTATAAAAGAAATTCATGGAGTAAATATTGAAATCCTTAAACTCTGAAAAATGATATTATTTCATAAGCACACTTTTATACAAAGTGTTACGAGGATCTTTTCACTTGGTCCAAGGTTACATATCTTCCTATCCTCAAAATACATTAATTATAAACTAGTCTAAGGGTGAATTTGTATTCCATTCCATGAAATACCATGATCATGATAATCAAAACAAGATATGTTATTTTATCTCTAGAATCCCTTATTCTAACTGGATCAGAATATCAACTGTTTTAATATCTTTAGAAGTCATTGATCACATAGGATCGTAAAAATTAATATAATCCAAACATTCTTAATATCATAACTATGTGAATCCTCATACAATGATATATCTTAATAAAAAACACTTAGAAAGAAAAATCCAACATTGATCAGAAGAACTCTCAGCAATAAGAAGTTTCAAAACATCAAAATAACCAAAAGCTTTCATAATACATGACAATTCATATCTTATTAATTTTAATACATGAAACTATAGTCCTATTAATAAAACAATGATATAAGAAACTCTAATGATGGAATTAATCATTCTTTGGGTTTAGTAGAAATTACATCAGAATCTTCAAATCCATCTTCTAGTGGTGTCACCGATGTTTTCTATCTTCTGATGACATTGTTTAGTGCCGCCACAATGATATAAAAATCCATTTAATGTAATCATGCATTATACTTCACTTATTTAGATTCTCAAAATTCAACTAAAAACCAATAGAAATAAAGTTATCAATAATTAATTCTTCCCAAAAAACATCTTAAATAAAAATTCATGTTATACCAGGTTCTTATAAAATGTATCTTGATTTTCAAAACAAAGGAAGAAAAGGAGTAATTTTCTAAAAAATATCCTCCTTTTTGAAAAACAAAAGACACATGAGAAAAATTAAAAGTTGTACTAAATTTAAAGTAAATATTCCCTATAAGTTATAATAAAGAACATTTTATGCACTTTTATCTCAATATTAAAAACAAACTCATTGGTCATAAAATAATTTAGTAGAATACATAAATTTTTTTATTAAATAATAAAAATTTAAACTATTTTATAAATCCCCCACAACTAGGAATAAATTTTCTCAATTTCTCTTATAAAATAACATTTTTCAGATACAATTTTTCAATTTTTCCCTCATTATGATTTTCAAAAATAAGGAAATAAAGGGGAAAATAAACAAACTATATTAGTAAAAAAATGAATTCTATTAATTCATTCAACAGAACCATCCTTGAATATTCATATCTCCCTATTTAATATTCAATAAATTAATAAATATAAACAGAATAAAAAAATTTGATAGGAATAAAGATATTTACTCTGCCTTATGTTGTCTCCCAATGAAAATAGATGATATTCTTTATTTTAAGATAGTTATGGAAAATGTTCAAATCAAAACTTTTTTTCTTTCATAGTTTTGAGGATTTATCGCTTTGAAAAATGATAGAATGTATCCATTTTAAACAATGTAAATATGATATGTTGACATGAATTTTGGGATACAGAAAAGTATTAATCAATGAAATCATAGTATTAATTTATATAAGTAGTAAAATATATCCTACTGAAGTATAAAATTTAACTTAAAAACTTACCTTCATTAGGTAAAATTTTGATGATAGATTATTTTTTTGTTAATACTCCCAAAACAATGATAAAATTAAAAAATAGTTAGTGAAACAATTCAAATAAAACACATATGCCACCTTTCTTGAGGCATTTTTTAATGTTAAGAGATAAGAAAAAAAATAAGTGAATTGAAGATAATTTTTAATGATAATTATTAAATTTTATTTAATATATTCGATTATATTATAAATTAAAGGTTTAGTAAATATAACTGGACATTGATTACCAGTTTCAAGAAAATCAAATAAAATACCCCCTTTCATAAAATAGATAAATTTAATGTCTTGGTATCCAAAATTTCATGGGTACAAAAATATTAGCAAATGAATCCTTAAGAACCTACATATATACAAACCTTTTATATTAAAAAATCTAAGATATTTATAATAAAATATTTATGAAAACCGAATAATTTAACTCTATTTAATAAGAAACGACTTTTTTATTGACATCCCTTTGATATTCAATGCGAAAGGGTACACTCTTAGGGACACAATAATTTGATTCAAAATGTGATTTTATGAATGCATAACTTATGTTATAAGATTATCTTAATGGTTTTAAAAATATTAACATCTTATCAGAATTTTATCCAACGAAATTTAAATTAGGAAAATGAATCTTCAAACCACTAACATTAGATTTTATTTTATTAAATAATTTTCAATCCGAATAATTCAAACTAGAGTTAGTTTTAGACTCTAATTAGGATGAATGTTTATAAATTTTGGTAGTAAAATATGAAATTATAATATTTTCTTTTATAATATTAGATTTAGAAAAATCATATTTATTTTTAAATTTTTATTTTTTTATAAGAATCACGGATCTATCAATTTCATCACAAATAGGGAATTATTCTTCATCTTTCGATTAATTAACTTTTTCATCATCCAATGAATTTAAATAATCACCATATAAAGTATAAGAAAAATTATAATTGAATGTAAAATTTTAAATAGACATAGTGGTTACCTTATCTATGGTAAAATATTCGTCCTTGGTAACATTCTCATAGAATCTGACAATCCCCATGTTGTTTTCACTTTATTCCAATAAATTGTCAAAAGTAGTGTATACACCACTTACACTCCAAGTGTCCTATATCTTTAGAATTTTTTCCATTAAAATTAGAATATATATTTTATTTTACTCATTTCCTCTTTAATTTTGTACAATCTATTCTAATATGAAGAACTTTAATACATTCATAACATGTGACCTTTTTAAGAATCCTTATTCACTGATATTTCTCTTATTCATTTATGCCAATCATAACAAAAGTTATTAGATCTAATAATTGTATCAATAATTTTTGAAATTAGAGAAAATTAATTCCCAATATATTCATAATCACTATAATTATAATGATCCTAAAATTTAGTCATAAAATTATTTGAACCAATATCTATAGTATTAAGAAGAGTATAAGTAATATTTTCAAAAGTAAATGCATATGTTATCCCATTCTCTCTATTATCTTTCTTAGAATCCCTTTTCAATATAATATAATCTTGAATAAAATTTTCAAAGTGATCATTAATACTCATCTTAGTCAAATGTTTAATATCATTGATCGTAGTTTGTTTAAAATTCCTATTATTTAGAATAATATCATTTTTTTCAACTAGCCAATACTTAATCAATTAATTATCACCAAGGTATTTTAAAATATTTACTATATGCATAAATCTATGATGTATTGAGGTAGAAAATTATATAAGAAGAAAATATAATGCTTGATAATACACATGAACTATATGTCTCATGGATCCAATAACATTTTAAGTTCTGAAATTTTTAATTTTCAATTTCTTCTAAATTCTAGTTTCTATTTCACAAGAAGATATTTTGTTGTATATGTTTTTCATCATCTATCATAATAATGTTTTTCACACATTATAGTTAGCATAAAATACAAGATTCATATCTATGGAAAATGTAGAGATATCCTTCTATAGGACATTATTGTTTCTATTTATCATTGAATAATAATCAACACCAGTATTGATAACAAATGTATTCATCCATCCATTTCAATACTTATAATAATTTCAATAAAAAAATAAAAGTCTGTTTAAATTCATATTTTCAATGTATTATATAGCTATTCCCACAATAATTTTTTTTCACTACCACATGTCTAATGATAGAAAACTATGACATTTCTCATAAACAAACAAAAAAACAAAAAACAAAAATAGATATATAGTCCCAACTATAGATATGTACTATTGTAGAGAATATTACTCCAAAAAGTTAAGGAATGCACACCTACAAGAGGGTGGGGGGGGGGGTGAATTCCAATAAATAAATAAACATACAATTTCTATCCACCAAAAATGCTAGTTGATCAGAAATTGGATCATTCCATAAAACGATAATTTATCAGAGTAAAAAAGAATAAATTCATCATAAATTAAAGTAGTCAAAAGACATAACTACCCAAAACATCTATATGTAAAAAATAAAATCAGTTTGTCAAAAATTCATAGCGTTTAACAAATAATTATACAACGGAAATATAAATTTCAACACAATTTATAAATTCAATTCATGGGAGTAAGGATTTAAATCCCGAAACTATTAAAATGATATTATTATTAAACGTCACTTTTATCCCAACTGTAAGGATAATATTTGAGCATGATCCAAGGTAACATGCCTCCATATCCCTATAATTCCACAACTATAATCCCATAAAACATGTATCTATCTTCTTGTCCCACTAATCCCTCGATCAAGTTGATCAGAACAATATACATATTTCTATATGTAATGGACCTTTAAGATCATTGAAGACACATTAGAGGAGGGTAAATCAGGTGTTGTATAATTTTAATGAAACTCTTAATACTCTTTAAAACATTAAATGATTATAGTTATGAACATATGGTTCTAGTTAATTATGTTGGATCATTTTATGTTCTGTTAGGAAATCATCTACCTCCTGAAAAGTAGTGAATCAGGTAAAGATAAAACACATTTTTTATAATGTTTGGCTCTAATACCCACTCCTTATCATGATTATTTATTATCCCCAATAATGTATTATATTCTCCAGTCAATCTCATATTACAATGTGTTTGGTTTTTCTCACACCAACAATTATCGGCATCTCACTAGAATTCACTTGCCAACGTCATAGTAGACTTCTTTTAATAACTTCTCACTATAGTCGTAGAGTCTCACTTGGAACTCCCTGAACACCCATAGTCCTATTGGTTTGAAAGAATCAAACCATTTATATTTAAATATTACTTATAATATCCTTTTTAAATTCATTCACTGATAATCATAAAAATGATAGAAAATCCATATAATAGATATACGTGTCAATAAAAGAGTCTTTGAACACTAAAAAACATTCAAGAATAATACATGAAACTCAACCTACTCTTTCATATAATATTAACAAATCCTTATAGAACCTAATCACCTAGATTTATCAACTCAATCATGAGATTCTATGATCTTAAAATATCCATAAACTCCTTAATAATTGAAAGGCTCAATGCACACATCAATCACATGAACAACAATGTTCATATGTCCTCAATATCTTCTTCTTAAAATTGTACAACCATATATATAAGATCATCCTATACTTTATTCATCATTGACACCCAAAAAGTCTTATCTTATTAATATCATATCCACCATCTTCTTGTTCACCTTTGAGAGACTTATTGGTTCTTCTTTTCTAATAGATCTCAAACTCCACAACTCATTATCTCTATATTTTTTTACATAGGTCACCATAATTTTGTTTTCAAATATTTAAAATATATAATATATCCATATTATTCAATTACCGTGATCTATAATTTAATTTATCCAAATTTTTTAATGTGAGGGTCTCCCATGATCTCAATTTTCTATTTTCCCTTCAATGTAAATCTTCTATAGGTTCACAAGAATACATTTTCTCTTCTTCTCAATTTTATTAGTTCTCATTAACATAGAATATTATATATTTTCCTTTAACAATATTTGAGACTTTACCTTTCTTACTCATCTCCCACATAAATCCATAAAAAATATATTGAATGGATGTATTAAAAATTTCACAACATTATGATTTATGTTTTGACTCAAATATTTGAATCTAGAGAGAATCTCATTAATCCAATAATGATTCATCTGTAATATATAAATTTCATATTATATATCAAATTTACTCTTATATTACTCTATTTATCTTGAATCACATTCTATTGTGATTTTATCAAAAATTAGGAATAACTCTTGAATCTTTAAATTTATTTCCAAATTTAATAAATATAGAATTTTTACTTCATACATAACTTATTTTGCATAAATTTATTCATTAATTTATATTCTATATTTATAAAAATGTTATATTGAATCAAAAAATTCATATAATATTTATATCATTGAAAATCATATGAATAATATTCTTATTTTTTTATCAATTCTAATCACCAATATAGAATTTCAAATATAATGCTTTGAAATTACTAGATATTGAAAAATGACTATATTCATAATCTTTATCATTGATCTTCAAAAAACCAAGATTATATCATTCAAATTAAAGGATTAATGATGGTTTGTACATGTTATAATAGCTCAGTCATAATCCAAATTTACATTTTCATCTTCAAAAATTAATTCTAGAAAAATCATTTTTCCTATACCAAAATTTATCATATGTTTCTTAGTGTTAATGTTTTCATAGATGAATTTTCATTCTTATGAATCACCAAATGATGTTTACATAGATAGGATATATGATTACATAGTTCATTTGATACTTATTTGGACACCAAATCATGTATAGGCATATGATTTGTTCTTATATAGGTGAGTATCATGTTTACACCGAGGTCGGGTGATCCATACACATAACTATATTCTTTCTTATAGACATCCTAATCAATCTTAAATAGTGTTTATATAGTACTTGATAATATAAGTATTGTTTTTTATCTCTGAGACGATGTATATGAAAAATTCATGACTTAGATAATTTTCAAACTTAATATGAAAAATAATTAATTCTTTACTTAAGATTAGAATATCGTCATATTATTTGAGGTCATCTTTAATAACCTTAAAACTCTTCATAACATATTTTAAATTTTATAAAAACTTATAAAACACAATCCCCCCATTATGAATAATTATATCATCATATTAATACTCAAATTAGAGTATCTTCAAGCAACTCACTACACATATATTTTAGCTTCAACCTGAAACTATATAAACCGTCATCCATGTGGGATTCATCACTAAAATTAGTATCCTTATAGTTTAGTTACTATAGGTTTATTTCCCCAACACCTTGGGTCTTCAATGTTACCAATTAGTTATCTTTTAGAATCATTTATAACTAATATTAGATCTTCCCAAAGTATTCAACTATCCACTCTTCTAAACTATAGTAGTGAACAATTTTCGCACTTTTCAGAACCTATATTTTCAATGAATACCAAATGTATCAATATTATGATGTGTTGGGATGCATACCAAGAAGCTTATATTTTATCCTTTACATTGGAAACATCTTTTATTTTCATATAATTTTTAATTTTATCCTATAGAAACCTAATTTTTTTACTTGAAATAATTTAAAATATATCAGTGAATATTTTCAAAGCCAGACACAGAGAGAGCGTGAGATTTCAAGGCACGGTGACCCTAAAATTGATATTTTAAATTTTTTAATATCAAGCGTATGTAGTTTTTCTAAAATAATGGAATATATCATAAATGGTGTCTCAGATTGAAAAAATTATACACAAGGTTTACCCTAGTCATTCTATAAAGATGGTCAGTGTCGGACATTTGGTTGATGCGACCATTGGTGGGTGCATTTAATTAAAATAAAAAATTATATAAATTATTTATTTTACTAAATGGCCTAATTAAATCCTATTCTAATAATTCATATTGAAAATTATATACTTTTATCTACATAAACATTGGGATAATTAAGAGGAGCTTTTATGTCCTTCATTTGCGAATCGATATTAGACAACAATCAATTATCTGATCGAGGTGAATCAACAGAAAGTAGATACAATAGATCATTCTCAACACTAATGAATTAATTATTCAGGAATAATTGATCTACAATCTTGGAATGTATCTTAAATTTATGTTTCTATCCTTTATTAAACTTTTTAGCATGAATATTTAATTATATTCTCTTGATCTATATTTTCCCACCCTACATGTGTCCCCATTGTTGAATTAAATTGTTTTATTAAATTTACTCTACCTATTTCACATATTATAACCCATGGAAAACCCATGATTTATGATAATTTTCCAATAATAGTTGGTTATTTTTTATGTTCTTCAACCCCCTCCATTCTTCACGTTATTCACTATTAGCCTACTAGGTTATAGTTTGACTTTTCTAGGGTATGTCCAAGTGCGATAAGACCCTCTTATTTGGGGAAATTCCACATACAATGACAGGATTCAAAAATAAAGGATGGATTAAGTTGGATTATAGGTTGAGGGGGATTCTCTATGGATTTATATCAATAAAGGGTGATAGGATCGAGTGGAAACAACATCAGGTTGCATACAAGATTTGTGAAAATTACTGATTTTCAATTTATGGTCACCGGAGGGCCAAAGTAAATGGCCATAAGAAAATACATTAAATTTTGGGTATCCGACCCGTGTGGATCAAAGAAAAAAGGATAGAACTAGAAGTAATATGAATTAAAATCTTGAATCTAGAAAATTCTTGACTAAATGCGGTGTAACCTAGAACAACATGCAACATGTAGACCCCTTACAATGGCATTAGTGTTTTGGTCAAATTTATGGATCACACGACATGTGACCCTCCCCAAGCGGCTATGTCATGTGCTATTAGAACATTCCTAAGACCCCATATGGTAAGACATGTCATATACTCTAGGAGTATATGGGTATGGTCCGATACTCAGCATGACCAGGTACACAATCCAGTGCATAGGCATGGACCGATGAACATGAGCATGACCACAAGCACACAAGCATGCCTTGGGTTGCTAAGACACACCATGTGGTACCCTTATATTCCATGTAAGGGATATGGCCTACGATCCATGTCCAGAGGAGAACACATCCATGATTACAAGTGGGACAACATGCCATGTGGACCCCTTACACGCAATGTAAAACATTTATGAAATTCCACGTTGCATTTGACCTTCATCTAGACAAAGATTTTAAACTATGAGTAGCCTACCATGAGAATGTTTCCACATAGAAAACTATGTTATCCTATGTGGAGGCTTTCAAGAATCGACATGGAATGATCTGAGTGTGAATATTTTCTAGGTTACACCTGACGATGAAAATGAACTAGAGGGATCATCAGATTGAGTTTGGGGTTGGAAACCCCCTATATCATTTAGGGCATGTGTCCACCATACCACTTGGATAGGTTTGAGTGGAACCCCCTAACAGACTAGGGAATGATCCCTCTACCTACTAAGTGGAAACCACATGATCGTCTAGGTCGTGGTGCCTCTACCTAATAAGTGAACCCCCCTATGGTCTAGGGCATGAGTCCTCTACCTATTGACTGGAACCCCTGGACAGAATGGGGTGTGGGTCCTCTATATACTGAGTGGAAAACCCAAAGGCACTAGGGTGTGGGTTCTATATTGGGATATTGTCCCCCCTTAACTATGTGACATAATGAATAGGTGTGGATCCTCTACGTGGTTACCTTATTGGATAAACGAGTTTCTAGACATCATAAATGGAACCCTTTGGAGGTATTGAATGACTCATCGACCTGGGATAGGTTGTGAGTTTGAGATCCCATTTCTCTCTCATCTGAGTATCTTTTACGAGCACACACACACACACACATGTTGTTGGGTTTCATTTCCCTCTTTCTTGGGGATGAGATAACTACTTCTATCATATTTCTCTGTTAATCCCCTTTAGTTTTTGGGCCATCCTACATGGTATGTTTATACTCACCCATGCATGGGATTTTACTACACGTGTAATATCTTATGCAGATGAAAGATAGATTGGTGGTGATTTTGGTGGAATATAGGGATACTCAGATTCCTAGACCGCATACAGTGTTCTGGTTTGGAGATGGGGAGATGGGCCCTCTTATACATTTTTTATTCCAACTATTTTTAGTTTGGGACTTCATATCTGGTTGGGAAGGTGTTTTTTACATTTATAGTTTGGTTATTGTCTATTGTACTCTAATTTTATTCCATAGACGTTTTTACATGCATGGTTTTACTCTAGATGTTAACACCCATTTTATTATTACTCTACATTGTTTCATGAATATTTTTATGTGAATTAATAAAAGTAAACTATGAAAATTCCTCCCATTTATGTTATTCCCTCTCAGTGATTTTCAATAGATGTTGGCCTTTGGAGATGGGTTTATGTTTGTGGAAGCCTAACCATTGGATAGCCAAGAGGGACATGGTATGGTGGGTAATTACAGATTGTTCTTAGAGGTGGTTCAATATTTGGATGGTATTTGGAGTTTTTTCCACTTATGAGGATTGGTTAAGAACTATTGGAAAATATGTTTGAAATTCCTGATTAAGAATTTCTATCCAAGGAACTGAGTGTTGGTTTGAAAGAAAAAACATACCTATAACTAGACGCAGAATACCTTGTTTTTGACTAAGCATACTAAGACACTAGTTGTAAAGAACATTTGTAAATCCATTATAAAAAATAAAGACTTTTTCTTTTTCATTTTTAGGTTAGCTCCCCATATATATTTATATTCCCATTTGACCATGATACATCTCAATAACATGCAGGACGACTTTGTGAAGAATGAAAATAAGGAAACAGATTCAAGATCATGATGATGACCCAATGAGTGATGATGCCTTAGTTTAGGGGCCATTTGATGCGGTTTTTCTGCTAGGAAGGTAGGTAACAACACTCCCTCTTATCGAGTACCAGATTATAAAAATAGAGTACGTTTAAGATATGTATTGGCATAACACACTCTACGAGTTCTTGCACCAGAGGACACTGAGGTTCAACAACGAGACATATCCCCAGGAATTAGAGGTTTAAATTGAGCTTGTGATCCAAGTGTTGATGATCATACAATCCCTGACAAATCAGATGGTTTCACTGACAACTAGTATTTTCCATGGAACTATAGGGTGATGGTGATGTCTAGTCTCAAATATGTGTGATGATGAAAATTGACTTGGAACGACCTACATAATTTATTATATGTGGATTACTACCCATAATTCTTATAATCTACTCTAATTTAGGAACTTATGGATCTTCTCTAGTGTTGAATGTCAGTTTTTGAGTATACTATAAGGTTTTATGACCTCACACAGTACTCCAACAACTTGGTTTGTGATTATTAATAATAGGAATGGAAGGCTGAGTGGGGTACTCACCAAGACATCCACACTGGTGTATTTATTCTATTCATTCCCACCTATGTTGTAGTTTTATAGTAGTCACTACTAAACTATATGTTATAATCTGACGGACTCCATGCAGATGAATATAGTAGTGGGAGTTTTGGCCCTAAGTTTTCTGTAATTGTTATAAGACACCCGTCATTAGTATCATGGTGCAAGAGATCTTCCCATGAATGGTATCAGTTATGTGGACATGAAGAACAAGGTTTGTATGAGGACTAGGTCATCCCAGAGAGGGGTGACTCAATTGAAGTTGGGGGTATGGTCACATGGAACATGATTTCCTGACTTGACGTACTAAGGTGGGAAGGAAGGAAGGGGATGGACATCCATGGAAGGGGGAGTGCCATAATCAGGGTTCTCATTATTGTGTCCAAGGTGGTCTCCAAGGAGGTGGTGATAACATAAGAGAATGTTGAGGTCTAGGAGAAGGAGATTATGGTGGAGAGAGATTCTATAAAAATCATTGACCACCCCCACCACCAGGATACTCATTCTAGGTTTATGAAGTTGGATAATGGTGTTTTAGACAACTGTAGGCCATGGATGATTATAACATGATAGCTCCAGAGATGATAAGAGGTCCGATTTTTGTTTATTTTAAACATTATACCACACTTTTAGAAAAATATGTATGCCACTCATTAATTTTGGTTAGCCCTTGTATGAGATATAGAGCTTCCCTTTGAAACCTTAGCATAAGTTCTTTTTTCAAGAGGTTCTAGCTAGGTGTGAGTCCTTGATATCACTTATCTAGAAGAAGTGTAGGAATTCCTTTAGTGTAGAGAGTCCCATGTGGGACCTCTTGGTCATCATGATAAAACCTTATGAAATTATCTTTGGTATAAATTGGTTGTCCATGGTTTGATCCCATATAGACTACCATCTCATTTGGATAATAATCATTCAGATAGATGGGGCAAGATTCACTTTTACCCATGAGAGACATATTATGGCCTAGTGAGTAGACCATGTGAGATGTTGGTCATATCCCATCACCCATCAATTGGTGAGTTTACCCCATGGATAAGTTGAATCTTCAAGCATATGGATTTCTTCACTAGGTGATGAAATTATGGATATATTACCCAAGGACGTCTGAGACTACCTCCAAGGAGTAAGATGGACATCTGCATCGACATGAACCCTTGGACCACACCAATATCTTCAATAGTATATTGGATGTCTCCTAGCGATATCTGAGAGACTAGGGCATAGTTGGAGGACATTTAAGAGAAGGGTCTTAGGAGACTAAACGAGTCCCAATGAAAAACTCTAGTTTTTTCTCAAAAATGGTGGATTAGATATTCCTATTTTGTGTTGATTATTGTATCTTGAACTAGACAATGTTAAATAAAAAGTACCCCTTTGCATAGATTGATTTTTTTTTTGAAAAGATGCAAGGCATGAGTTGGTTCTCGATGTTAGATCTTAGGTACAACTACCACCATTTGATGGCTCATGGTGATGATATTCTAAAGTTGTCATTAAAATGATTCAATAGACAGTAGGAATTTTTTCTAATGACTTTTGGTGTGATGAATGCCTCTGCAAATTTTTTGGATTTTATGAGATAGATCTTATAGCCATTCAAGGACCATTTTATTGTTGTCTTCATTGATTACATAATCATATACTCTACATTAGAGTATGAGAGTACATTATAATTTATTATGGTACTAGACTTACTTTGAGAGAGACTTATTTTTTAAGATCTCAATGTTCCAAATCTGGATTCTCACGTTTTAATTTCTACGACATGTAATTTCTGAGCATAGATTATTTATAGAACTAGTAAAGATTGATTTAATTATTTCTGGGATCCACTCAATATAATTTCATATGTGTGTAGTTTTCTTGTCTTAGACTAGTACTATAGGAGGGTCATGTAATATTTCTCCTAGATTACAATGCCATTGACTTCCCAGATTAAAAAAGGCCAGTTGTTTACCTAGAATGAGTAGTTTTAGAGAGGATAAGAGGATTTGAGGCTGATTCTCAGTAGTGATCTTATTTTAAGACTACCATAGGATGTTGTGGAGTATGTAGTGTATTATGATGCCTATGGAGCCAGTATCAGCTATGCGTTGATGTAGAGGCTAGCATTTATTACATGTGGTTCGAGGAAGTTGAGACCCCATGAGAAAAACTACAAAATCATGACCTGGAGCTGGATTCCATAGTATTTACTCTAAATATATAAAGGAACTATCTTCTTGGAGATCACTTTTTGGTATACATTATCCACCAGACTATCAGGTCTATCTTTACATAGAGAGATATGAAACTGATACACAGGTGTTATTTGGATTTTTTAATGGAATATAGATTTGAGATAATCTATACTTCTAGGAAGGGAAATGTGGTGGCATATGAACATAGAACGAAGTCCTATTATCTCTTGGTATAAGTGGCATCTGATCGACTGTCTTCTTGGAAACTGATATTTCTCTAGGAGAGGTGTAAAATTTTATTCAATTGATGGTGTTGAATCCTATACTTTTTTAGAATGTGAGAGAGGAATAGTCAAGATACATCAATGGTGAGGTCCTACATGACCAGATGGATTCTATGAAGGATGTAATCCCGTTATAATTTTCTAGGGATGGATGGTTATTCCGGTCATATTGAGAGAGTTTGTGATGAGGAAGTTTCAAACTTCTCATTTGGTTGTACATCCCAATGTTGGGATGATTCACAAGGACCTTAAGAATCTATTTTTATGGGATGCCATGTGGAAAAGTTTTTATAAGTTCCCATCTTTTTGTATCAATTGTTTATAGGTGACTGATTATCAAAAAGTTCTAGTAGGCTTGTTACAACCTCGTAAGTTCCCAGAGTTGAAATGGGAAGACATATCCATGGACGTTGTGAGGGGTATTCCGTAGACAACGAGAGACCATGATGCAATCAAGGTCATTGATGACTGAATTAACAAGTCAATGAAATTATATACTATTTTGGAGCATAGTTTGGTATAGAGTTTGGGGTATTTGTACATGCAAGATATCATTTAGATTCCTAGGGTTCCGCCAAATATTTTCTATGATCGTGATGCATGGTTTACGTCACAATTATGGATAGGTCTATAGGAGGAATTCAAGACCTAGTTGAGGTTAAGTACATCGTTTCACATCCATAAGGATGGGAAGATTGAGCGTGCCATCATGGTGTTGGAAGAAACACTGAGTGAATGCATGTTGAACTTCGACTGGTGCTGGGAAGATCACTTTCTATTAGTGGAATTTACTTATAATAAAAAATTTCACTCTAATGTCAACATGATACCTTTGAAGTGCTAAAAAAGGAAACCCTACTAGTCACCCTTGTGTTTTTTTGAGGTTGAAAAGAATTCTCTTTTCGAACCATAAATGGTGCAGACAAAAATAGAGAAGGTTTAGATGATACAAGAGAAGATGAGGATATCCCATAAATTATAAAAATATTAGGAATACCAATGCCATATAACTTTGGGGTTTTACAAGGGAGAGTATGTTTTTATAATATTCTCCCTAATATAGGAAATACATAGATTCAACTGAGGAGGAAATATATCCTTGAGGTTCATTGGGTGGTTTGAAATCTTGTGGAGGGTGGTGAGGTTTCTCAGCACACAACCCTTTCACCACAACTGTACTAGGTTCATGAAGTATTATATGTGTTGAAGCTAAGGATATGTGTGCATAATATTACACATGTTATTGAATAAGTAGATATGAAAATTGAGGATGGTTCCACCTTCATGTAGCATACAGTGGTGATCAAGGATCAGTATGAAAGGACCATGCATGGATAAACCATCCCATTAGTTAGTGTGTTGTGGAAGCATGAGATCATGCATTAGAGAACCTAGGAGTGGGGGTGTTAGATGAGGGCTCAATATCCCCATATTTTTGTTTAGATTATGATCTTTTAGATGAAAATATTTTAGGTTGGGAATAATGTAGACCCTATTTTTGAAATCTTATAAATTCAAATATATCAAGGAATATTTTTTGAGATATTTTCTGAGTCGGTGTGATTTTCCTAGCCCCAATGAGCCCAAAATTGATATTTCAAATATATTACATTAAAATATGTATATAATTTAGAAATAATTAAATTTATCCTAAAAATTATATTAGATCAACAATTCGATGGCTTAGTTGAATCCATAAAATGGGGTTTACCCTAAGAATGATTTAATGTTGGTTTGATCAGGATGTCTCATTGAAGAAACCATTGGTGGGTACACCTAATTAAAATAAATAAATAAATTATTATTTTTATTAATTAACTAATTAAATTATTTTTAAATACTCTATTATAAAAATTCTCTAGGTTTTTCCACATAAATCCTAGGAGAATTGAGAGGAGCTACAATGACCTATGTTGGTGAATCAACCTCAGACAAAGATCAACAAATGGATCAAGTTGGATCGATATAAATTAGATGGAACATATCATACTCATCACTGGTGAATGCATTATTTAGTAGTCATCAATCCATAATTGAGGTAGGTCTCTTCAGTTGCAGTTACAACCCCTTAATAAATGTTTCATAATGTATATATTATTATATACTATTGATCTTCAAATTCCCACCCTTCACATGAGCCCATTTTTGAATTAAATGGTTTTGTTCAATTTTTCTCCCTATTTAACATATTATCACCTATGGAAAATCATTGATTTATTGTCATTGGAGAAGACTACTTGTCCTGTGATAGCTTCACTTGGTATACCTACTTCATCCACTCTGTTATATGTGTTCTTCACTATTGGCTTATGGGGTTGTAGTGACACATTCCCAGGTTGGGTTTGAGCATGATCAAGCCCTCATAATAATGGAATTTTTGCATATGATGAATAGATTGGGAAATATAGGATTGATTGAGATGGATCATACGTTACAGGTGTTAATCCAAGGATCCAAGAACTAGAGTAGTGATAGGATCAAGTGGAAATGATTTCAGGTGGTGTTTTGGCCTTGAGTGAATGACTGGTTTCCAATTTTTTAACACCAAAGTGATTGAATTAACAAATTTAGGAAAATGCCTTCGATTCTAGGTAGTCAATTGAAAGAGATAATGGAGGTGATTCCAGATCTAGAAGACACATCATGTAAAATCAGTGATCTTTAAAATTTCTAACTATATACCATGGAATTCATAAGAACTTGCAGAATATATCCCCATAGATGTAGTGATATGTTTTCTGGTGATGTTAAGGATCACACACCATATGGATGGGTCATACATCTTGTGACCCTCCCCCAGCATCTAGGCCATGTGATAGTATCATATTCCTAGGAACCCCTATAGGGAGACATGTCATGTAATCTAGGAGTATATAGGCATGGACTGGTACCGGGGCATGACCAAGTACACCGTTCGAAACATAGGAATGGAATAACGAACATAGGCATGATCCCGAGCACACGTGTTGGCCCCAAGTGACTGAGACATTCCATATTGGACCCTTACACTATTTGTAAGGTGATATAGAATCTAATCCATTTACAGAGGAGAACATGTCGAAGTAGCAGGCCAGGAACACAAACCATGTAGACCACATACATGTCACGTACCCCCTTTTAGAAACATCCTACGTTCCTATCTCCTACATCTATAATTGGATTTTAGAATGTGGATTTTCAATACCCCTCCCTCAAAATATACCAATTTAATGGGGGAGAGATAATGAACCCTGAGTCCCACCTCTAGTAGGCCCCAGGTTGGTGACTAGAACTGAGGGTATAAAAAAATGACATGGGAGGAATTACCCTATATAATAATATATTATTAGGAGAAAAGATAAATAAACCACAAACAACAGCAAAATATAATACAAAATAAATCCAAAATAGGTCAAACACTCATATTTAAATAGAAATGATATAAAAAATGAATACAAATTAAATACCCACAAGTAATGATTATGAAAATGACACAAAAACTTTCAAGCATCTGAGCTAGTTATGTCCAGAACAGTTTACGTAGTCCTATTAGAAACCTGAAAAATATTTTTTTATACGTAGGGTGATCATACAAGTATACTCAGCATAGAAACCGTGTTCTGTCATGTACATTTTAAATAGGCATACTAAATCACCTTTTAGTAAACAATATAACCAAACAACACCTATCAAGGTATACTAACTATCTGAAACTGGATAAGGAACTCTTACCAAATAACGTAATCCATGTAATATAATATAATAAGAATCACATCAATAAGGTTAACCTTCACCACTTTACCACTGGTAATCCACTCTCACAACCAACATCATACATCATGTAACTCTCATATCTTTTGTATATTAGACTGCCCCACAATATTAGTCACAGTACTGCTCTCCTGAAGGAAACTATGCTCTCTACCCCACAAGCATAACCATATCACGTATCACTTGAAAGAACCTGGTACACAAAAAAAATACTTACATAACTACAATTTATGGTTATCATGAACATATAAGACGTCTAACTCATTCCCCCCCTCCTCCCATGCACAACCCCAACCATAAGCCACCCCACAAGCATGATCATATCACATATTTCCAAAAAAACCTAGGCCATTTCCCCGAATGCACGATCACATATCGTCAAAAAACAATGGGTTGATCAAAACAACTATATATTGAATTAAAATACCTATGACCATCATAACCTATACAATACATACATAGTCTGGAAGAGAGTGTGAATGAGTTGGTACCCTTCCATCCGTACTCTTCACCGGATGTTAAAAAACACCACACATGACTATGAGGGTGTTGGAACGTAGTAATTGATGTGGGTGGGGTGTGTATAGAAATAAAAAAATATATAGGTATATATATATTGAATCAAACACTCAAGCCCAACATATTGGTTTATAAAGAAACTAACCAACTCACAACGTCGTCACATTTTCTGCCACCTCTAATTCAATAACACCAGGAAAAAATCCATGTTCCACATTCACATTTACAAAAAAAATCATTTAATCATCTCATTATTTTCGTGGTTTATCATCAACCACATTTAACCACACAACCCACCATTTAATTATTCATTAACCATTTTCATTCCATTAACTAGACCAACCCATGTCATTTCAATCATTACAAAACAATTATTCCATCACTAATTGGGAATCTAGAAAAAATATACCACCACATCGCCACCCTAAAAGCATGGCCCACAAACCACCTCATTTCCCCAAAATCATTGTCCACAAACCACCTCATCATCCCAAAAGAAACGCCAACAAATCACCTCACCACCCCAAAAGTACGGCCCCAAACAATCTTGTCATCTCAAATGCATGATCAAACATCACAACATATCAAGATCATTTTATAGATTTACAATGAGGATTTTAGCACATTCCAAATTATTGTAGGGGTGTTATCACACAAGTCATAATCATGGGGAAACCATTTAATTATATAAATATAAGTGATTAACCAATTTCATTTTTATATTGTTATTGCAACAATAATAACCAAAGAAGAAATAACTACACATATCAACCAGCATAAAAAAATCCCCCAAATCCCACAATTTTAAGCTGGAGCACAAGCCCGTACAATCCACAATATCATCATAGTATCAAAGCTCTAAAATCATGTGAATAAAACCCCATTTATGAATTTAAAATTCAATTTAACCAATTAATTATTAATCCTACATAACCACCATCAATAGATAAATAAAAGTAAAACCCTATTGAATGATACATAATAGGATAAATGAGGGAATCCCTACCCCATGGAAGCTTTTTTTATTTTTACTACACTAATGGACAATGAAGAACACCTACAAACCACAAATACAACATGGAAACCACATATCAACCTACATCACAACCAAAGATCATCAAAACACATCCCAACACACAACCCAAACCATAAAAATATTATGTTATTGAATTCCTAGGAGAATAACAGAAGAAAACTTGTTAGGAAAAAATAAGGGATTACAATGGATTTCCGAAAAAAAAACCACCAGGAACAATATATAAAATAGAGAAGAAGAGGGCTTGATGAAATTATTGGGGTGCTTAGGGTTCTCCCAAAATGGGAGGAAGAAGAATACCTGACCGAATGAATGAAAATTCAGATTGAAATAAATATTAAAACTATACTACATTGCAAATTTATGTGATGTCTAATCCCTTTCCATGTTGTGTAATCGTTAGAGTTCTGTTTTTCTAAAAAATGCATCTTCTATTCATTATTTATCACCCATAAATCTAAAAATCATGAAAAAGACTAGGAAAATCCATAAAACCAACTTTCACATCATATAAACTATACATGATGTGTATTTCTTACAGCTTCTCAAATGCAACTCTAGCTTCCACCAAGAACCTTCAGAACCTCCCCCGAACACCACCAATGCTCAAAACCAAAAATGTAATGGATCTAGAGGGAAGAGAACATTACATGGATAACCTATAAAGATATTTTTTTCCACATATAACATGATATTTTAATATTTAGTGGATTTCTAAATATGATTTGGAATCATCTAGGCATGACACTTCTTTATGTGATGCTTTATGTTAACTGTGGTTAGGCGAGACCATCTAAGAGAGGCCAGGGATAGAAAACCCCTTATTGTATCAGGTATTGTGTCCTCCATACACCTTTCAATTGTTTTAGTGGAGTTAATAGATAAACTAAAAAATGGGTCCTATACCTATTGAGTGACACCCCATCATTGAATAAGGTGTGGTTTTTTACCTACTAAGTAGACACCCCTTGACAGACTACAATGTGGGTCCTCTAACTATTGAGTGTCACCCCATGAAATACTGGGGAATAGATCCTCTACCTATAGAGTGTGTCACAATATAGATAGGGTACCCTGGTATTCTGTTAACAAGGAAAAAAATTAAATGACCCAAAGGGAATTTCTGATCCCCATGTCTTGGAGAATAGAAAATGACATCAAAAAAGAGGAAAGCGGGAACCGATTTTCCAAAAAAATTGCGGAAGAAAGATAAAAAATCAGTATTCATAAAAAATAAAGTCCTCATAGAGAAGTGTACTAGAAGTTAAATAGTTATTTATAAATCAAAGTGCTATATAGTACTATAAACGGAAAGATCAACCCATGATCTAACATACTCAACTCTCCAAGCCAAAAGATCAATAGATTGAACAACCTTTAAGTGGTTATTTTCCATTAATCAAACCTGGAATGAGATAATCATCCAACAACTAAAGGAACATGTAGGTTGTGATAAAAATGACTAGTAGTGTCTCACCATGGATTCCATAATAGATGCCAATATTTAATTAACCCAATAAATATCTTTTAATTTTTAATAAACAGGTTTGTAATTTCAAAATAATATTTAAACAAATCATGCTTTTCATTTCAAATGATGGAAATTTATAAATAACATCTTAATATAACATTTTATATAATTTTTTTTTATAAATTTAAAAGGAATGTAAAACTGTTTAAAAAAATGGCATATATTACTTTCAAATACAAACAACTGAGAAATAGGGTTATATGCCTAAAAGGTTTGATAATTCCATTCGATAAAACTTCAAACACTCAATGTGACACAAAAATATGTGAATATACACAGCGCCTTTAACACTGGTCAATATGGATACATCAATATCTCATCGGGGATGTGACATGCTACATTTTTTTTGGAACATTGTAAATCATAATTTACAGTCCAAATAACTCACTAACTACCTATGTCTTGAATATTATATAGTAAAAAAAATAAACAATGTGAAATTTATTTTAAAAATATTCTAAATAGAATTCATACCATTCTTCATTTCAATTTTGAAATTTTCCATTTAATAACCTATACAAAATTTTAATTAAAAGCATTCCTTTTTTCCAAAGATAAAACATAAAGTTTTCTATCAAAACTATTTTATACCATTTTTATCCAATAAGAATTTAAAATCAATTAAAAATTCAATTTATAATTTAATTTCATAATTTAAATTCTATAATTTAAATTTCAAACAATTTCTATAAATTTCACAATTTCACCCCAATTCATTAGATTTGGCTATTGTTTCGAATTTCATAAAAAAATCTAATTTCAAAAATGAATCCCCCAATTCAATAGAATTTGGGTTTTAATAGTTCAAATTCAATAGAATAAAATCCCATATTTTCAATTCAATGTAATTTAATCAAATCAAACAATTTAGGGTTAATTAAATTTGATAATCAAAATAAAACCACCTACCTTCATCAGGGAAATATAAAGCATGTAACAGAATCCACCAATAAGAACAAAGGTGCTGAAGATCATGGAACTCATCTTAGAAAAATGACTCAATAACACGGAGATTCGATATATCAATTATAATATGATCTATCAAACTCAAAGTAGGAAGAGAGAATTAGACAATGATATTGGGAGAACTCTTATAAAGAAAGTCACACTTCAATTTCAGTCACCTCCAATAGTTGAAAAAATGACCCGGAAGGGTTTGAGGGATCAAAAATTCTTCTTAATGGATATTGTGTAGAGATAAAGGATGTTTTGAGAGGATTTAAATAAACTTTTCAACCAATAATCCAATTTAAAAACAATACTCAGGACATTACAAGATGTGTAAACCAATTACACATCGTGTAATTGAAAAATTCCAAAATTCAAAAAAAAAATGCGTTTCTTTCTATTTAAATGTATTTTTAATTATTTTAGATTTAAACATAGTGTAACCTTATTACAAGACTTGTAAATTCCTTGTAGGATGTAGAACTGACAAGTTTTATGTTGAAAATACAACAAATCTTAAACTTCACCATTATAGTTATCCTCATAATTTCTTCTTGGTTGTTCTTAGGTAATTAAAAAGGAAAAACATGACAAGGTTTAATGATATCTATCATAAGGGTAATGAGGTAATATTGAGTGAAAAACCTGATAAATTTGGGCATGATTCCTCTACCTACTGAGTGGAACCCCCTTACAGACTTGAGTTTAGGCCCTCTATCCACTGAGTAAAACCCCCATGAGATGTTAGGGCATGCGTCCACTACCAACTATGTATCAAACCCATGTTGCACTAGGGTGTATGTAGTTTAGTTGTTTATTTTTACCCTCAATTTTGCGTCATAGTGTCAATGTGTGGCTCCTCCACATGATTACCTCGATGGACACAGAAGATGTTGGGAATCATAAATTGACCCCTTTAGATCTGTTGGCAGACTCTTTGATCTGGGATGGGCTATGAGAACGAGATGCCCTTTCTCTCTCATATGGGATTATTCTATGAGTATATATATATATATATATGTTGTTGGGTTTTTATTCCCTCTTGATTTGGTTTTAGTTGACTACTTATATTGTATCTCCTTATTCACCCCCTTCTGTTTTTGGGGTATCCTATTGGGTATGTATATACTCACCCTTGCATGGAATTTTATCTCACATTTAATGTCTTATGTAGATAAGAAACAAATTGGTAGTGATTCTAGTAGAGAATTGGGATACTCATGTTCATAGACTGTGTATGGTGGTTACACTTGGAGATCAGAAGATGGACTCTCTTAACTATTTTATATTCCATTTTTTGTTAGGTTGGGACTTCATATCTAGTTGGGAATGTATTTTTTCCCTTTACACTTTGTTTTTTATTTCATACTCTAATTATATTTCCTCAGGGTTTATACATGCATGTTTGTACTCTAGATGTTACCTCCCTTTTTGTTACTCCACTTCAATATCGAATGGATGTAGTTGTGTGCGTTCATACTAGTATACTAGGAAAAGGATTCCCATTTATGTTATGCCTTCTCGGTGATTTTCGCCATCCCCTTGCCTATGGAGGCAACTTGGGGTTGTGGTAACCCAACCTTCCTTTAACCTGGAAGGCCCCAATGGGCCGGTTCAGTAAGCAACCATATCTTTTTTTAATTTCTCATAATACATAGTAATCTTCTCTTATTCTTCATTAGGTAGATTCTAATTTTATAACCCTACTGCTTCTTCATCACAAAACATTATAAACTAGCCATTAATACATTGAAAAAAATTAAATCAAGAACTACATCAATCCACTAGGGATACTTCATCCTACCCCTTTCAATTTGATGTTAATACCCACTTTAAAACTAAATTCAACGCCAGAATAAACCTTAATTGAAAAATTAAAAGGGTGGATTTTTTTTCTGTTCCTTATTGATCTATAAATTTTATTGGAAGGACATATAATCCTTCCAAATTTCATGAATTACCAAACATCCCCTTGATATTTTCTTCATTTATTAATAGAAGGATAACACCAAAACATTTATTAGAAACAAGACTTAGTTAAGTCATCACTAATTCTACACTAACTTACTCAATGTAAAAAATAAGAGTGATATCACTAAAGCGTCTTGGTTTTACATAAACATCTCACAATGTGGTAATAACATAGAACTAAATAAATTTAAAATAAAAAAGTATATTTTTAAGGAAAATTTGACCTGAACAAATATCAATAGAAAATTCAAAATATCTCATGTGAAAGAAATATAAATCCATATTTTTTTTGTGATAAACATGCCCACTTTATTATTAAAAAATCACGAACCATAATACGAAATGTTCAGTGAGTATCATACATCAAAATTAGAAATTTTCATGGGCTTCCAAAAACTTTATATTTATGTTAAAACAATAATTATCTTGTATCCCTGACATATTTATTATCCCCCCTCAAGGTACGCTTTATATACATCATCACTATATATGTTTTATTCTAAAAATATGATCCCAAAATCATTGATACTTTCTTTGTGTGATAAAAATTTAAATAATTTTCACATATTACATAGTAAGGAGACATCAATATATCAATTGAATTTTATCTCCATGGTGGTTTCTATATAGTTGTGTATTATTCAAAACCTTCAATAGCTTCTTTATTTTCACCACAATCAATTCCATTTTCTATAAATTATAGCGAACAATATATGGGAATATGGTGGGTTATCAACAAAAACTTAGTTATAGAAGTAGAGTTGAGATTTCTTTCCCATCCCATGAAATTTATTATTTAAATCTCTACTTATTTTATAAAACATCAGGAAATCATTTACCTTTATTTTTCAATTATAATTTAGTTTCTAAATCATGGATTTCTTAATGTTTTTAGATTTATTTCTTGTTAGAACATACTATTTTAAATGGGAAAGTAGTGGAATTTTGTTCTATTCAGCTTGATCTATTCCCTTGAACTCTTAAAACTAGATCAGACAAAAATCCATGCACAACTTTTTTAATTTATCATCCTTATTATTTAGTGTGTTAGTATTCTTTGTTGTATTAGGCATAAATGTTGAAATTATTAGTGGTTTCCCTATATTAATTTTTATGAGATTATTATGATCATGTGTCTATTTTATATATTTCATTGTACTATGAGCTACCTATTTTCACTTTCCACACACATCTTATATATCCTTTCAAAAACCTTTCTTTGATAGTACCTAAAACACATCCTATGTTATGTATTCCACCATGAAAAGTTTCTTATACCTCTCATATATTGACTAAATTTTTGTTCAAGATTAATTTTATTTACTTTCTAAATATTCATCAAAATGTTTCAATATTTCATGCTATGTCCTCTCCTACCATATTATATATATATTATATTCCCTAGGGTGACATATTTTTTAATCTTTCATTACATAAATTTTGGGAGATTTTTATTGAATGATTTTATTACTTTTTTACTCCTAAAAGAATAAAAACATTAATGTACTTGTTTATTTTTCTATTGAAATGTTCTATTCACATGATCATAATAGTTATATTTTTATTGAAAAAATATTTTTGTAATAATCAAATAAATTTCCATGTTATTTGTATCTATTCTAATGAGACATATTTTGATTCTTTTGTGCATCCCAATTCTGGACAATATGAATTTTTTCATATTTGATCCCACTTTCTTTTTTAATTTTATCACTTTTATATATTGAGATATTATTCCAATAGTGTATGATAATATGTCCAATCCTCCAACAACATCAACAGTTTCCTATAAACCACTTCCTTTTTTTATAAGGTCAAAAGGTCTGGATTTTTGTGCTTGGTCACCTTTTATTTTTTGGGTCAAAACCAAAACTTTTTATACTAAATTTTAAAAGATCCTCTTATTATACTTAATAAAATCCTCCAATAATAAATTAGTTTAGTATTTATAATTTTTGGTTATCCACATTTGTATATATTTTTACTTTTATCAATTCCTATTGAAAAAAATAGGTTTAGAATTCACTACTTTATCAGGGATGTGAGATAATATTCTATATGAGACTGATTGGGATAATTATCCATAATATATAAAGATATATTTACTAATAGTATCATTTATTTTTTAAAGAAAAAAATCTCAAAACCTGATGTGGAAATATTCCATATTTCATCATCTTGGGATGTTACATGTTGTGTGATTTCAATATTTTTCAACATTGCCTCAAACTCTAGACACATCATGTTGAGAGAATATTTCTCACACTCCATTTATTTTAATAAATCTTCAAATTATATATTAAACTTGTAATTTTTTTTTTCTTTTATATATGAAATATATTGTAGAAAACTATGAAACTCTTTTGATATTTTTATTTTTACATCTTTCTATGCATCTTCAAAATTCATTATGAATTTATGTAACTTTTCTAATGAATGAAATACTTTCATGAAAATATATTTAAAATAATATTTATCAAAAACTATTATTTAAATGTCTTCAACATAATAAAAATATCATTTATTTTAAAGTGATATAGTATCATAATTTTCTCTCTTTAGTTTTGTGAGGGTGTTTCATATACCATCCCTTTTATCCAATGAATCTTCAATGGAATATACTTATTTACATAGATGTGGTTTTTTACTCTACATTCCCATGATAAAATATAATACACATGAAAATAATTTATCATATAACTTTCTTTATAAAACCTATAAATTTAGAATAAAAATCATGATGTTATTTATCACTTAACTCATCTTCTTCATTGATTAAATTTTATTCATTAGAAGAATAAAATATAATATATTAAGCTATCCACCCACCACTCTAACTACAGTTATCTGGTTTCTATTCCACTTTATTCATTAATATTTTACATAGATTTTATATGTGTATATTTTATATGGTTAGTAATATCTTGGTTCGAACTCCAATTTCACATTCAGTAGAAATAAAGACAGATGTCTTGATAAGATATTATTATTTAAAAAAAATCAAATATTCACTTCATATATTCATATTTAAATATAATATAAATAAGAATTTGATCAAAATAAAAGAAACATTGGTTTTTATACCACTTGAAATACCCATTTAGGATTACTGTAGACACATGAGTGGTGGGGGGATTATTTGTTTTATAATTTTAAATGAAATGATTAGAAAAAAACATACAAAAAGAGGAGCATGGGGGTGGGGGGTGAATCAAATGTTGTCTTATTTTAAATGACTAGTTAGATAAAACCATAAACCAATAGGGGCATGGTGGGGGTGGGGGTGAATAAAGTTTTGTCTAATTTTAAGGTAAAAATTATGGATAAACCCTACACCAGGAGGGACATGTGTGGGGTGGGGGGAGGGTGAATTAGTGTTGGTGAATTTTAATTCAATTTGTACTATATTTTTTTAACCATTTACTTTTACCATTGTCACTATTAGATTAGTGGTTCTATTTTTCTATATTTTTGATTCGGTATTTCTCATAACACCAACATACATGCACAAAAAATAAAGTCACAATAATTCAAAAGGTTAACCTTAGAAGGAAAAATTTTAGTCATTAGTGTGAAAAAGTATAACCCAAGATCACACAAACCACTAGTAAAACCCTATAAACATTAAAAAATTATCTCCCAATAGAGTAAAATGTTTATCACATGTACTAGTTTGTTGAATCTCTCACTCATCTATATTATGAACCTTTATAATTATTTATAATGGTCTAATAATAAGTTATTTTAACTCCAATTTAGAATTATTCCTTGTTGTTATTGTTTTGGTGTTTCTTATTTCTTGTTATTCATCTTCCCTTTCACGGTAGAAAGTCCCTTATTATATTTGTGTAAAAAACCAAATACAACCTATTCTTCTTCTTCAAACCAATAAATTAATATGTTGAATCCTATTATTCCTATTTTTTTATGAAAAATAAAATTCCATACACTCTTCATCTCTTATCTTATTTTGTGTGAAATGAGGTGGAAAAATATATTCTTCTTATAGGGAACATCATGAGAAACTCAGTCACTTTTTCTTCCTCTTCTATATTTCTCTTCAAAACATTCAGTGCACAAAAAACTACACTTAATATTTATATTTTATCCAATATATTTAGCAAATAGAAGTTATTTAGATTACAGAAAGTACCAAATGATCTTGTCAATATAATATAACTACACTAAGTTTCTCTATATTCAATTAATTAATTTTATAAGATTGATCAGATTAATATTTATCTTGACTTGGAACACATACATCTTTTCACATCAAATAATGGAGTTGAACATCCTTTATATTTCTTCTATGACCATCAACATTATATTTATTTCTATAGAATAATATTCAACAGTTTTTGTTATCTTCTAATACTTCTATATCGTTTTATATTTTCAAAATATAATTTTAATACTTGAATATAAATATATGTATATTTTAGAATTTCAAAACATCTAAAATGATTGATCTTGAATTCTAACAACTCTTCCTGAAAACTGTTTCATAATCTGTAACTGTATTGAATGTGCAGTAAATATCATGGGCCTTTTGTATTTCAGTCTTGGCTTCCCAACATTTTTCCATGATTCATGCCTTTAAATTTAGATTATTGTATAATCATGGATATATTTATGTCACAACAAGGAATGTGAATGTGGCCTCATCCTTCATGGAATAACTCTCCCAAAAACATCTTCCTTTATAAATCTTGGCATTCTTCCTTATAAAATCAACAAAACCTATATTTTTTATATGATGCATGAATTTGATTATTTTCAAGCATTATATTTATAGTCTTCGGTAAATATGTTTCTTCACTATATGAGAAAAAACATAATGATTTATTCTCCCTTATTTAATCTTGAAATTATTTATCTTTAACCTATCAAGATGACGTATCCATGTTTACACAACATTCAATGTATTTATGATCATCTTGTATGCATTAGATAATTCAAATAATGATCATGGAATTTCTCTTCTCTTTATGATAATTCAAATTTTATTAACGATATATATAGATATATATTCAGGCATACATGAACCAAGTACAAGAATTAATTCCTTCTTTTGAGGAAAATATATGTACAAATATATTCTTATTTTTCATTCATAAAAAATTATTGAATCTTGATAATATGTTCCATGATATTTATTATCAATAAAATAAAAACACAATTTACATCTTCTAGATTATCTAATATTATGAATATAAAAATTTAGAAGAAAACATACATGGATCTTATATGTCCATTGATAAATTCCATAACTAAATAATTTTAACCTTGTATAACACTTATATTGGATATTTTAATCATTGGAAATTGTCTCAATCATAATCTCACCAAATTCCCATTAGATATTAAAATATGAAAAATTATATTTTTCCCCTATAATTTTATCAAAAAATATATAAGTATGGAAATGATCATGGGATAGATCAACCTTATGAGGCATTAAAAATGACCATGCTTGTTTAAATAACCATGAGTATCGAAATCATAAACAATTTGTTGACTTTATGGATCGATCGTGTGATTTGGATCGATCACGTGTCTTAGTTTGGATTAACCTCATGAACAAACCAATTGACCATATAGATCAACCACGTAAAAAAATCAATAAACCATGTGATGCCATGGTTAGTGGAATGACCACACATAAAAATCCAAATTACTATGATGAAATTGAGCAAAAAAATAATTTTGGATAAATCTTGGGGATGAGTCAATCAAAATTTTGGCCATCAAGTAACCATGCGTTTTTTTGAGTTTTGACATTCCATACATTCTTCAACTTAAAAAATATGCTCTTAAAAAAATCTCCAACCTTAATTAACTTGATAAAAAACAATTACAATATTTTTAGACAGTTTCTCTGTATACAGTAACACTTTAACATGATTTTATTCAAGAACATTTCTACAATCATCACCTTTTAAAATACTTTGGTTCATAAAAAAAACTTTTAGGTGATTCTTCATGACACTAATTCTTTTCCTATTGATTAACATATTGACATAAATAATGAATGATACTTTAATATCAATGAAAACCATTGAAAAAAATACAACTTAAAAAAGTGGGATAAAAAATCCCCCTTTTTATTTGTCTGAAATACCCATATAAAATGATTCGTCAGTATATACTTCATTCAATATCATCTTCACTTCTCTAACCATTTCAATTTTCTTTCCTTTTTATCATGATTTTATAATTATCTCTCTATTATTGAAAATAAATACAAATTATATGACAATTTGGTACCAATTTATGCTAAATAAAAGTGTCATAAACCATTCCATTCTATGTCTACTTGAGGAATGCATAGTTTTGAAAACCAGAGGGATTGATTTAGACAACAAAACCATCCCTTATAAAATAAATTGATATAAAATAAAATCCGATAACTCAAAAAATATCTTCACGAGATATTAAATATGTATTAGGCTATGAAAAGTGATACCTATTGAGATAAATTATTAATTTCTAACATTTTTTATTAACCCCACTTGAATACAAATATTAAAAAATTTAAACACGTTATATTTTACAAAATCCCTAAAACTTATTCATCCATCCACTTTTATATCATTGCATAATTCAATTTATACCCATTTATATTATAATAACATTATTTGTAATAAATATTTAGAGAATTAGAAAACAAACCTCTTCAATGACACTTTCTTCATAAAATTTTAAGAATAATCAGATTTGTATGAAATGATAATCTAGAATCTAATTCACCATTATTAACTTATACCCACCACGAGGAGACACTAACTATGATATTCATAATGGTTGATCTATTTTAAGTTTAAATGAAAATATATTTCATGTTGAGAATACATCAAAATGGATTTTATTATTGCAGATTTAAATATTTGAATTTTTTTTACATTCACCAAATATGATCTCTTTTAACACATATTATTTAGAATATATGATTGTGAGATCAAACTATGATGTGATCAACTTCATTTTTTTTCTATAGTTGATAGACCACGATTAAAATTCATAAAATATTATCCTTTTATTATATTTTTAAAAATATTAATTGAGAGACAAATACTAAATTATGACTTCATGAACTAGTTTTTTGTAAATGTGGAAATGTATACATCTTAATTAATGATGTATCATTCACTAGATGTCTTATAGAATAAAAATTGATAAATAATTATGTGATGGTTACCCCTTTACCCACATATCAAGTTATGAAAATATACAGTCTTCATCCTGCTATGCCCATGATAAAATTGTCCACCAATAATTTCATTCCTTGTAATAAAAATATATAAAAAAAATGATTACCAGAATAATTTGTATCTTATTGTTACTGAAATTCAAAATGAAAGGTTTGAATGATTTTCTCCACAATGTTTCTCCATTATTTATATTTCCACATCTTTTATTCAATTATTATTTTTCTTGAATAAGTATGGATATGAATTCATTAATTTCTACATTTTATGGAAATTTTTTTGTTTTAGAATCCATCATGCATAATTAATTAATTATTCTTTTAAGGGACACTTATTATACTGGTATAATGGTTAAACAACATTTAACATTATGTACATCCTATTTTCATATCTCACACAATTCTTCTTTAAAATAAGGGTTTTATTTTGTTGAAAACATCTCATGAAATTTTGGTTCTTCATGGGGACCACATTCTTCTCCTTTGTCACTAGCTATTTCACTTTTACCTTCTTTTCATTCTTTCCATTACCAAATCTTCTATCCAAATGAATAAAATTTCATTGGATATATTATCTATAATAACTAGGACCCTATTATAAAAGGTTATCACTACACCCCAAACTATTTCACAATGTGCACTCCAATTGAGCCTTTTTTCAACATTGTACTTAAAAAACAAATTTTATAAAATTATATTATTTATATTTTGTAAAAGGACTTCATATTTGGATTAATTATGTAAAAATTAGAAGAGGGGGAATTTTTTGGTATTTTCAAGAAATAATTGATTTTTAGGTGAATAATAGCAATATAGTTTTATGAATTGAATCTAGAAAAATAGATTTTATATTTTATATTATCATATTCATATTTTGTGACAATAAAAATTTCATTTTTGTTTGGAAGAAAAATAAAATTACTCAGATTAATGTAAATTTCTGTGATAATGGTATAATTGTTATATTCAAAGAATTGTTTTATTAACACTATATAATTATTATCTAATAAAATAAATTAATATCTTCTAAAAAATTAATCTAATATAACCCTAAATTAAATATTTAAATATATTAATAGATAATAAATTGGAAATCAATACTAAATAAGATTAATAACACTTAATGGTTATAATAATATTTTTCTAAAAAATAGTTTTTTATATACTAAATGTTTTAATTAGAATTAGAATTTTTTATTCATTAGAAGTTGAATTAGATTATATAGATATTAAATTTAGGTTCAGAAAAAACAATTTGTTAGAATTTTTACCATATAATGTTCAAAATAAAAAAATTACTTCTGTAAAAAATAGTTATGATGGTAAAAACCAAAAAGGTAAAATGTTAAAATATAGTGGTGAAAGAAGTTTTATTAAAATGTTTGTAAAAATTAATGTTGGAGATTATATCAACCATATATCACCTCAAAATTCATTATTACCTAGTTATGTATCCATTTACCCTTGAATATTGTCATGTTATCATTGAAAAAGTAATGAGTAATTACAAAAATACAATTTTTGTTGAATATTAAAATAACATTTATTATATTGAATAACTGTTTACTAAATTTTTGAAATTAATATAAAAAAGAATAATTATTAAACCACATGAGGGAATAATATATGTTCAACATGTTAAATTCATATAGAATTTAACCAATTTTTTGGATACCCATAGTTTATTATCCTCTATGCCCCTTTCTCAGTGGCATTAGAGTGGACCACGTATATTGCAAGGTTAGGATATAGAAACAATCCAAAATAAGTTAATATATGAATGAAATATAGTATCATATGATCATACATTATGTACTATTTTATATTTATCAGGATAACTCTAATAAAGTATTTTGTACACTATTTTCATCAACCTAGATTCTCGATGTATATTTTTTTGATGTTTTGGAAACGATTTAGCTGAAATAATTCCATTGTCATGGATTTAGTATGGCAGTTCCATCCCCATAAAACTTCTTGAGATATAAACTTCCATTAAAGAATATAATGGATAAATACTATCTCTCATTATTAATTCATTTCATATCAGTTTTGATGCACTTAACATTATCACAAAAAATATATCATTAATGTTTACAAAATTTTTTCAAAGCACACAACTCATGATATTCATTAAAAACTACATTAAACAATAAGGACAATAAAAATTCCCATGGATAGAAACATCCAAAGGAATATATATGTGGACTTCCTATTTTTGGTTCATGTTCTCATAAACCTCCATTCTTAAAATTATCAATGGAGAAATTCTGGAGAAGAAGTATCAATGTATTATGAGCCCCCTACCCCTGAAATCATGTTTTATTTATATCCCATAAAATGAAATCATGTGAACATAGACCATATTTTTAAATATATTATCATTGATATTTTAGGTTCTCATCAGAACTGGGGACTCCTATGTCCATTTATTATGACAAGTACCCTTAGTACATTATCACATTAAATTTCATATAAGAGAATGATTATGATGTGATAAAACTTTATTAATTCAAATTTATGGAATTAAGTTCATCATAATGTCCATATAAATTGATTTTATAGAATCAAATTCAATAATCTAGACCATCCACATTGCCTTCAGCTATCGTGCATCTACCATGGCCACTAATGAATATGTTGGGTGACCTCAACTAAACAAAACATCATAACTTCAAGCCCCAACACAACACATAAGATTCATTCAATTTTAATATATTAATAGAATAAAATATTTAAAATTATAAATGCTTATTTCAATAAAATAATGTATTTAAAAAATAATTTCAAAATATAAAATGATAATGAATAATTTATTTGAAAAATGAAGGGTTAGATCTCAAATGTCTTAAATTTCACTTGTGGTCATCCCTTGGGTTCTCAGAACCCCCAAATGAACACCCAAAACATCATAGATGCATGTTTTGGTATGTTCACTTTTTGTGATCATAAAATACTGGTTTCTAAAGGCTTTATAGATCCTCCAAAGTTTCCATAATTTGGTGATAACCATGTTATCAAAAAATAAAATTGATGATTACTTTTGGTGGTTACTAAATCCCACAATTCATGTTGTGTTACTTCTATCAAGGGAAGAAACTTGGCACCTGTTAAATAGGTACCCAAAACTACCCAATTCAGTTAATTAATGATAGAATAATGGTTAATAGATTTTTAAAGGGTTAGAGAAATGAATCGATAACCCAATTAATAAAATGGTAATGTGAGGGTAATATTATTAGGGTATACTAAAGATTAATTTGGTTAAAATAGATATCATTTCGGTCAGGGATGATATGAGGTCAAGGTGGGGCATGCTACCCGCACCAAGATAGATCTTTTGGAGAAGAGGTTGTGGGTGATCCATGTGTGTATAGAGGTGATGTTCCCTATGGTGTGGTGGGTGAATTTAGTAGTATACAATTGTGGATGGGTTATGGAGGTCATTTCAGTAGTGGTGGTGGGGGAAAGGATAGTGTGATCTTCATGTAGGATTTTTTGGAATACGTAGTGAGTTGGGGTCAGCCTAGTGTGACCATAGATTCCATTTGGTTTGTATCAGGTGGTGGCTGATGGATAATTCAATCTTCCCCATTGTTAAGGTAGTAGTTTGATTAGCCAATTAAGAGATATAATTAATTCTACTTATTATTTATACTTATTTTATTAGGAGTTATTATTTGATTATTGTAATATATTTTTTATATAAAAACTATCACTTTTCTAGCACATTGTTGAGTTTGATCAAGATTTTGAAGGTAGTTCAAATGAATTTGACATTTATTTTTATAAACATTTAATAAAAGTTCATTTTCATTTCAAATATGTTAAGTATAATAAGTCCATGATCATAAAAAATGTTTTCTAAAATAACCCATATGGTGTATATACATGGATCATATATTTTTTCCACCACAGCCTTGGTATTATTCTATTAATGATGTTAATAATCATCATTCCAAGGGTATTGAGGAACTTAGGAATTGAGTAATCATTCATTGGGTGAAATTTTATTGACTATATATTTATCATAAAATGAGATCTAGAATAATATCCCATGTGTTATACCACAAATCAGGTATAAAAAACATAACCATTAAGAATAATTAATAAATTATAAAAATGATAACTTGATAGAAAAACATGATTAGGGAATGATATTCTCATAACTATATTTCTAGAACACAAATGAACCAATAAAGACACCCTTTAGATATCCATATATTTACCAAATCTTTTTTATATGTCAATGTATGATTATGTACTATCACTAATTAATTGTGTGTGTTCTGGAACCCACATGATTGCTAGAGAAACACATACTTGATATGTGAATAAATTATCAATCTTCTCTTATACTTTATAGTTATTTATCTCTATAAACTAAAGAAGAAACATGGGAGGTGTTAAATTCCTATAGGGGATACCCAATTTCTTATTGCAACTGATATTTAATTATATACCTAGGTTTATGGTTATATAAATTTAATTTAATACCTTATTTAATATTAAAATTCATAAATATCTATACACCATACTTATTTTTGATAACATGTGTTAAAAGTGTTTTGAACATTTCATCACACATTTCAAAAAGTATCCCATGTTATTTTTTGAAACAAAATCGATCAACTCAACTTTTTCCTCTCATAATCGTTTAATAAATCTTGAACTAACAATGATCATCCAAAAAATAGATTTCTCATATTCACTTAATTAAACCTAAATAACTTGTGAATATTTTGAGAATTAATATAACTAACATAATTCTAAACTCAAAAAACTTATAATTGAATTTATTTATTTCTTTATTTGTGACCATACACACTCAGATGAATATCTACCCATAATAATGGCCCCCCCTACATCCAATGCTCCTATAAACCCAAATTATTGTATCTTCTAGATACACTCTATGTCTGACCCTCCATACCCTTATCTCGATAGTGAAAAATTAGAATAACAAATAATGATCAGTTTCTAGTAATACATCATAGCCCTTAAAGAGATAATCAAATGTCATACCTATGGAAATCACCTAAAAACACTTATTGTGAAATATAATCTCTTTCTCTAGTAATATATCATAAATCATGATACATATACAGTGTAACTGTACTTATATAATTTAATTATATTTCTCTAACCATATTAGATCAACTAACCTTATTATGCATTGGATATGAATTTAATCAAGACATTACCTTCATAAATAAATGGGAAATTTTATATTATTCCAATACTCAGATGTGATAAATACTTTATTGACCATTCAATTTATATTATAACACTAATGACACAACCTAAATATGCTACCTCATCATTAACATAAAATTTCATTTTTTTATCATGTACAAAACTATGTGATTTATGGAGAACACTGATATTGATTTCTAGTTAAGAGGCCAATACAGATTCTTAGAGTTAGAAACATCCACGTAACCCAAAACATATAGTGGTCTTATTATAGGGTCACCCATCACGATGTCATATACATGAGATCACCATGTACAGACTTCATGAAAGTAATTATCAATATTTATGATAACCCAATACTGAATAGTGAGACATTATCTTTTTTGGTCATATTGATGTAGCAAGACCAAGTGAAATTTGTTTAAGATTATTTTCATTATATGTAGTGTTTTTCATGATAAAGAAGAACTTATCAAAATTTTTTATATGAAAAATAAACCAAATGTTGTCCCAAAATGAGACGGAAGGTAAACCAATAATGGAGGGGTTGAATTGTATTAAAAACTCAAATTAGAATTTTCATTCACCTAAAGCTGTCTGCCAATTTGAAATTAGATATTCACATAAAATCATATTTTATCAAAGTAAAAAACATAAATTTAGTGGAAATTATGATAGTTGAAATATGTCACAACCTAACTCTATCTATGCACAAAATGTAATATCACTTTTTCAAAAATTCACCCCATATAAAAAAATAAAAAATAAATGAAAATATAAATTTCCACACCATTTACTGAAATAATGAATGTAGTAATAATAACAACCCTTATACTCTAAAAAATGATATTATTTATAAACCACAATTTTATCCCAACTGTATGTATGATATTTGAACCTGATCCAAGGTAAACTTAATTCCTTTCCCGAGAATCCTTGAACTATAAACCCATTGGAGGGTCTATATGTCTTTCTATATTTATAATCTCTTGATCAATCTGATCAAAACAAACAATCCCTTCCCGTCTCTAGAATCCCTCAATCTTATTGAATTGTAATATTCTATGTTTTCATATCCTATGAATCCATTGATCATATAAGATTAAATAAATATATACTATTAGAAAATTATAAATATATTTACAATAGAAAAACACATAAAATGAAATATATTTTAAAAAACACTCCAAAAGATAAATCATACATTGATTATAAGTAGTCAAATTGGAATGAATTTTAACAACTTAAAAATAACCAAAAAAAATTAGAATTATTTCACATGCATATCTTGTCTCTTTTTATTTTTGAAGTTGAAATCCCATTAGTAAAATATATTATAGTCAACTAAAATATTGAAATTCTACATTCTTTTGGTTTAGTTGTAATAATTTCATTAGCTTCAAATATATCTTTTGATGTCCCTAACATTGTTTTCTATCTTCTAATGAAATTATTCAAAACCTCCAAAATGTTTCAAAAATCCATTTAATGTAATAAATAATTAAAATTCACTTATCATGATTCTAAAAATTCAACTAAAAACATATTTAAATAAATTTATTGTAAATTCATTGTGCACAAATAAATCCCAAACATAACATCAATTTATATTCGGTTATTTTAAAATGTATTCTGATTTTTAAAATAAGGGAAGAAAAAAGTAATTGGCTCAAAAATCTCAATAATTTTGGAAAATGAAATTCACCTGAGAAAAATTGAATGTTTAACATAATTTTAAAGAAACAATTTCTTTATGCTATAATGAAATAAATTTATTCCACCTTACTCAAAACATTCAAAACAAACTTGTTAGTAATCCATATTATAAGTAAAATAAATCTCAATTTTTGTTAATGATGATAATTTAAACAACCTCAAAACTTTAACTTATACTAGGAATAATGTTTCTAAATTTCTCCCTCAAAATAAACTTCCACATATATGATTTTTCAATTTTCCATCTTTTTGATTTACATAAAGATTCAAAGAAATTGGAAAAACATTAAATTATAGTAGTAAACAGAATATGTTACGTTAATTAATTAAATACACACCCATTCAGTATATATATATCCCTTTTAAATATTCAAAAATGTATAGGGATAAACAAAATGAATAATATTTTATAAGATTAAGGAAATTGAACCACCCAGAAGTTATCTTCCAAAGACAACTGATGATCTTCGTCACACAAAAAATGGTTCTAGAAAAAGTTTTAATCCAAAAATATTTTTTTCTATATTTGTATAGATTGATAGTTTTAAAAACAGAATAATTTTTCCCTCATTAACATGTTTAATGAAATAAATTATAATGATTTAAAGGATAAGTAAAAATGTTAATCAAATACGAATTTATTCTAGTGGTAAACTATAACTTACTAAATTATAAAATTAAAATTTTATATCAACATCTATTAGATGTACTTTATCTGAAATAACACTATTTATTAAACCTCTAAAATATAATAAAAAACTTAAAAATATTTTGTCAAAAAATTCAATGAAAATATGTCCTCCCCCTTCTCAAATTTTTTTTCCTGAAATAAATATAATTAATTCTTAGTTCCCAAACATTCTTTCACCAAAAAAATTAGAAACCAAAGCTTTAGGAACCCACATCTTTATAACTCTTTTATGTTGAACAACTACAAAATTTCCAGAAATTAAATCCCTATAAAAACTAAAATAGTGAACCATATTTAAAGAATAAATATTTTTTGAGTGACTGCCCCGTTGAATATATGTAAAAAAGGTGCACTGTTAGGAACCAAATAATTTTGTTGAAAATGATATTTTTTGAATGTATAACCTATATCTAAATATGTTCTGGAAGTTTTTAACTATTTATAAATCTTATTGAAATTTTCTATACTAAAAGTAAAATTATTAAAAAGTTTCTCAAAACAACTTGATTCAGATTTTAGTTTAACAAATAATTTGTTATTAAAATATTTGAAACTAGATCAAGTTTTTGAATTTAATTCCATTTAACATTTAGAAATTTTGGAATTAGTATTTTAAATTATACTATTTTCTATAGTAGGGTCAATTTTATCACAATCATAATTATTTTTCATATTTTTATTTTATTTTTACATAAATATCATAAAATATTTACATTTTATTATAAGTATGAAATTCTACCTCAAGATTCAACGAATTACATTTTTCATCATCTGATGTAGTTGAATAGTCATCATCTAAAGTATATGTAAAATTAGAATTGAATGTAAAATATGAAATTTAATTTTGGATACATTACTGTTTTCGGTTTTTTTTCATTGTTAGGAACATTATTATATACTTATAAAAACCTATAACCATTGTCACTTTCTTATGATAAAATATTAGAAGTAGTATGCTCACCACTCTCAGTATAAGTGTTTAATACCATTAATTTATTTCCATTACTTTTAGAAGATCCATTAGATTTTATTTATTTCCTATTAAATTTAGGATAATCATATCTTTTATGGATAACTTTTATACATTAATAATATCTAACCTTTGAGTAATCCTTTTTCTCATGTCTTTCCTCATTTTATTTTCAATGATCATACCAGAAGTTTTTATTTCTGATAATTTTATTCATTTTCATTGAAAGTGGAAAAAATTAATTCCCACTATCATTATAAAACCTAGAATTAGAATAATGCTTAAATTTATTTATAAAAATTCTCAAGACAATATCTTTGAAATTAAAAACACGGAAAGAAATATTTCTAGAAGTAGACATATATGATGCCCCCTTCTTTATCTTCTCTCTCTTATTATATATTTTTAATATATTATTATATTGAAAGAGAACACTAGTCCAATCATAAAGATATAACATGACCAAGTTCTTAATATAATCAATCATTATTTGTTTAAACTCACACTCCTTGAGAGGTATGTCAATATTTTTTTCAACCAACTGATCATTAACTAGTTCCTTTTCACTAGGGGATTTAAAACTGTTAACTATATCCATAACTATATGGATCATTAAAGAAACATTTTCTTCTAGGAGGTAATGAAAATATTGATAATTCACATGTAGTATAACTGTATTGGTTTTTACAATTTTAGAAGTTATGGAATGGATAATTTCAAAATTCTTCAAAATTCCATTTCTTATTTAACAAGAAGGTATCTTACTATATATATCCATCATCATCAAGAATATTATATTATTTCAAACTTTTTAGTTAGAATTAAAGTCCAGATTATCATTTCTAGAAAACATAAAAATATCATTTTTTAGTGTTTTATATCTTTCAGTCACCATCAAAAAATTATCCACACAAATGGAGAAAAAAATGTATTATTTTGTTCAAAAAAATACTCATAATTATTTATATAAAAAATTAGTGCATTGTTTAGATTCATATTATCAATTGATATAATAACTATTCCTACTATAAAAAATATTTTCTTCTACAGTAATTTTAGAGTTTGGAAACTAGAATATTTCTGATAAAACAACAAAATATAAAAAAATAATTACAGATACAATATCAACTAAAGAGATATTCTTTTCTAGCCACCATTATCCTTGGATATAAAGGTAAGAAAAGCTATAATGAGGCTGGGGGGAGGGGTGAGTGAATTATAGTAAAAATGTCAACTTACAATTTCTATCCACCTTAAGGTGTTAGTTTGAAAGAAATTATATACTTAAATCTATCCACATTTTATAATAGTAAAAGGTATTAATTCTGTGAAAATTACTATTTTTAAAAGATACCGCTACCCAACTAAAGGTATATTACTAATAGAAAATTAGTTTTTCATTAAGTCAAAGAGAATTAAAAATAAAAATATACATGAAAAATAAATTTCAATATAGTTTATAAAAAAAACTCATGGAGTAAGGAATACAATCCCTAAACTCTTGAAGATGATATTATTAAAAACCACACTTTTATTAAAAGTTTAAGAAGGATAATTAACATGTTCCTATTTTGGGGTTTGGAAAAAACAAATATAACCTCTATAAAAATTTATTATAGTGGGTTACCTATGTTGTCTCCAGAGAGGAGTGCTCAATAATAGTGTTTTTCAATTAAAATAAGAGGATTAAGTGATGTTGTTTTTGAAATTGTTTGATTTTTAAAATACATGAAAAAAAATAAATAAAGCGAAGAAATTAAGTGAAAGTTTTAAAAAAAATTGAAAAATGATGTGATTAAAATTAGTGATATGAAATGGTGATCAGGTTAGGGTCGGTTTCCCAATGGTAATTCTATCATAGTTCATTTTACACAATTCTATTCTGATAAATCGTTAAGAGTGAGAATTTACAATCGTTTCTTCTCACTCCATTGGTCAAATAAAAAACTGAGAATAAACCTTACTAAAGCCTCATATTGGTCTACTCTCCTTCCAATGTGTAATATATTTGTGTCAAATACCCCAAATTATCATAGGCAATTACCAATCAGGTCTTGTTTATCCCAAGTAATCAAGAACCTTGAATAATCCTCACACACGTACCAGGGATCACCGAGTACAACACCACTAAATCTTGGTCTATTCCATAGTTTAGAAACCAGAACCTAGTAGAGAAATATATTGATCATTGAACAAATATAAATAAACAATAGAATCTAAAATCAGATACAATCATACATGATAATAAAAACTGTTATAAGAAATTGAAACATATTCATAGAAGAGAAAAGATGATATTAAAACATTACGTGAAAGAACTCAAGAATTACAAAAGGGTAAACCTACCCTTCCCCAATCACTAAAAATATATATCCCACCTTGGTAAGGGTAACTGAGTTGAAGGGGGAATAAGAAGTCATTACAAGCTAAGAAGAACAAAAGAAAGAAAATCAGGAACATAAATTTTGATCCTCTAGAATCTGTACGCCAGACGTTTTCCTCTGTTCTGCCCACCAGCCAATCGAAAATCACTATTTTCACTTCTTATAAAATGTTTTAAATGACGTTTTATATCGACCCACAAAATTTTAGGGTTATTGGACGGGCGTAAAGAAATATATTGGAAAATCAATGAACATTACTTTTTTGGCTTCCAAAAACTGTTTCACCCACTCCACTTAGACGAGCCAAAAAGAGGTCTTGATGAGCTTCATATTTTATAACATTTACAGTGAACTGTACTTTTTATGTCCTATGTCAACACCATCTATAAGCACATAATTCTAAGTGGGGATGAATGAGATATTGTTGATTTAATTCGGTGGGGGTCCATTCTTCCATCCAGACTGAGTTTTCCAATTGATTGAATTTTCTGTACCATGGGGTTTCGAATTGGGTTTTGGTCTAGAAGAAAAAATTGAATCCGACGAGCATATGAAGCCTAAAAAAGGATTCACTTCAATTGGATCAATATTTTAAAAGTTATTCCTGAAAAAAAGAATCTATATAAAACTATCAATTTTACACAATTACCCCATTTTAACAATTAAGCCCAAAATATACCAAAAACACATAATTGATTCAAATACACTCAAATTAAATAATTGAGAGAGATTTAATCATTGAAAACATATTAATAATATTGAAAATATTAACTTTATCAAATCTACAACACTTACCACTTGGACTCATGGACAAGGCAGAATCAAAATAAAATCAATGTAAATTCAAAACACAAGACATTACGATCCATCAATGCCACACCAAGAAATAAAAGATATCATGTCTCATCCATAACCATTAATCCAAGTTCTCAAATAATATCAATCAATATTTTTCCTCTTCATTTCTCCTCCCATGCACACAAGAAACCTACCTCACATGAGTTTTCTCTCATCTCACAAATATCTATTTTCCACAATGTTTTTCTTATCCAAACCAATGCAAGGGTCACCATAGGTTTGAAAGACTCTTATTTATCCACCCAATGTGATTGAAGGACATGTGGTTATCATGAAGACTTTGCAGAGTTGTTCTGTGGCTTTTTGTTGGTAGGAATTTATGTGAAAAATTTTGAGGCTGATTGAAGAGGGCTTGGCTCTTTTTGAAGAAAAATTTCTTTACTATAATTTTCAAACAAGCATGGTATCCTCTTCACTCCCCTTAGTAGAAATTACGCTCCTTATTCATAGAATAGTAAGGAATTTTCACACAGTTCATCATTTCAGCATAAAATATTTTAATCTTCTCAAATATAATATTTATTGAAAGCTAAAGAAAAGGCACAACTTTCTTTTTACATTAGAAGCTCTAGAAAGGCACAAATAATCTCATCTTGAAATCTCCAGAAAAGGCACATATTTCAAGAGAATATTTTTTTTCTGTAGAAATAATATCTCTTTATTATTTTATTTTCTGCCCAATGTTTCATAAAATGAGCTAGCACAATACAAGACATCTCCCCCTACACTTAAGTTCAACTAGATCATTCATTTTCACTTCAAGAGTAGGTTGGATAGGGAAAATTGGCTTGTAATATGGCTAACCTAACAGGATGTTCATGGATTTTATTGGCTACAAGGATTAAATTTACAAGGTCATATAGAATGAAAGGGATTATATTGAAAAGGGGGCTTTCAAACCAAATAACTGCCTCAATCATTTAAAACACCTGTACCCCAAACCCTTATGTTTTGAAAGGAATAAATCAAATTCTGATTATGACAAGCATGGTCTGGTTCTCTTAAGAAGTGAGGATAATGAAAAGAATATGAAAACAATGGTTCAGAATCCTCACAAGAAAGTGATTTCAAAGATATAGTTAGTGAAATATTGCATGAGTTTAAAAAATCTAAGTACTTTTCATGAAATTATCAAAGAATTTAACTTGAAACAAAATCATTTTTAGCATTAATTTATGCTTAGTTTAATAGAATAAATTGGTTCACTCAATGACATGGGTTTCAAAAATATCAATGAAAATCATTTCAGGTCAAAAGTTTCAAAAACACACAAAAATTGAAAAATAAACACACAAAATTTTAAACAGACACATGTTTTTTTAAAACAAATTGGAAAACAAACAACACATAAAAATCCTAGTCTAAAAAGGTTCCCTCCCCCACAGTTAAATGATGCATTGTCCAAAATGCATTCAAATGTATTTAACACATATGAATATTGGAAATTAAATCACATCAATCATAAAAATATAAAGGAGAGGTACAACTTGATGGAGTTTATTGATAAAAATGTTGGAGGAGTGTGATCTCATCCATTGGCTCAGATGTAATGGTCCCATGGAATTTCTTCAATCTGTTCCCATTAACAGTGAATGGATCCTTCATTCCATCCTTCAATATCTGCACAGCACCAAAAGGATATACATGAGTAACTATAAATGGAGCTTCCAGCCTAGAATGAAGTTTACCTGGCATTAGCTTGAGTCTTGAATTGAATAACAACACTTTGTCTCCAAGATGAAAGTATTTTGGTTTGATCAGTTTATCATGAGCCACTCTTGTTCTCTCTTTGAAAATCATAGAATTTTCAAATGCATCCCTTATAATTTTTTCCATCTCCTGTAACTGAAATCTTTTCTCTTTCCCAACACTTTCAAGATCCATATTTTTCTTCCTCAAATCCCAGTATGCCTTGTGTCCCAATTCCACAGGTAGGTGACAACTTTTCCCATAAATCAACCTCTAGGGACTCATTTCAATTGGGGTTTTGTAGCCTATCCTATGACCCCATAATGTGTCTTCTATCCTTTGGCTCCAATCCTTCCTATTTGGATTAACAATCTTTTCCAAAATTCCTTTGATTTCCCTATTGGACACTCCAGCTTTCCCACTAGTCTGTGGATGATAGGGAGTTGATGTTTTATGATGCACCCCATTATTTTTCAAAAAATACGCCATTCTCCAATTACAAAAGTGAGTCCCATTATCACTAATGATGTATATAAGAACTCTAAACCTACAAAATATGTTAGCCTTGACAAAATCACAAACTACTTTAGCGTCGTCAGTCCTGGGGGCTTTTGCTTCCACCCATTTGGAAACATAATCAAAAGCAAGAAGAATATAAGAATTTACAAATGACATTGGGAAATGTCCCATAAAATCTATCCCCCAAACTTCAAATATTTCCCAAACATTAAGTGGATTTTGGGGCATTTCTTGTCACTTTGAAATATTTCTTCTAAACTGACATTTCTCACATCATTTTTAAAATTTATGAGAATCTTTGAAAAGCATTGGCCAATGAAGTCCAGATTCTAAAACCTTCCTTGTTACCCTTTGAGGTCCAAAGTGGCCTCCACAAGCTAATGTGTGACAAAACTTAAATACAGAATCAATTTCATTTTTAGGCAAACATATTCTTATCATTTGGTCATTGCAAATATTCCATAGAAATGGATCATACCAAATGTAATATTTAGATTCAGCTTTCAATTTGTGAATTTTGTGAGAATTTAAATGAGATGGGACCAAAGATGTTACCAGATAATTGACCATGTTAGCATACTAAGGTAGTTCTCCTTCAATCAAGTAAAACTTCTCTCCTAGAAGGAAATCATTTAGTGGTTCAGAGTCCGGAATTTCAACTTCAGCCTTGTTGGGTAGTCTACTTAAGTGATCAGCCACTTGGTTCTCGGATCCCTTCTTATATTTGATTTCTATGTTTAACTCCTATAGTTGTAGCATCCATATCACTAGCCTTGGTTTTGCTTCAGTCTTCTTCATCATGTACCTAAGAGCTGCATGATCAGAAAACACAATGACTTTAGTTCCAAGAAGATATGATCTAAATATTTCTAATGAAAAACAACTACTAAAAACTATTTTTCTATTATTGTGTAGTATAATTGGGCCCCATATAAGGTTTTCAAGGAATATGCAATGACTTGTAGCCTGTCATTAATTCTCTGAGAAAGTACTGCTCCAACTTCTTGGCTTGAAGCATCACAAAGTAGCTCAAATGGTTCTTCCCAATTGGGTGGCTACATTACTAGTGGTGTAATCAATCTCCTTTTCAACTCACCAATGAATTACCTACATGAACCATTTAAATAAAAATCAGTGTCTTTCAGAAGTAATCTAGATAGAGGGAGATAAATCTTACTGAAATCATTGATAATGTTCCTATAGAATCCTGCATGTACTAAAAATTATCTAACATGTTTCACACAAGTTGAGTAAGGAAATGAATTTATCACTTCAATTTTTGATTTATCAACTTCAATGCCTTTCGGAGAAATGACATGACCACAGACAATTCATCTCTCAACTATAAAATGAAACTTTTCAAAATTCAAAACAAGGTTTTTTAAATGCAATATTTCAAAACATTTTCTAGATTTTTCAAACAATGGTCAAAATAATTTCTAGAAAATATTAAATTATCCAAGAAAACCTCCAAGAAATATTTAATGTGATTAGAAAATATACGTACCATACACCTCTAAAATGTACCTGGGGCATTACACAATCCAAATTGCATCCTTTTGTATGATAAAGTACTGAAAGGACAAGTAAAGGTAGTCTTTTCTTGATCCTCAAGAGAAATGGGTACTTGAAAATAACTTAAAAATCCATCCAAAAAGAAATAATGAGTTCTACCGGCCAACCACTCTAGCATATAGTCAATGAAAGCGATAGGGAAATGATCTTTTCGAGTGACCTGATGCAACTTCCAAAAATCTATGCATACTCTCCAGCTATTCTGAATTCTCACAGGGATTAATTCATTCATTTCATTCCTCACAATAGTTCGGCCAGTTTTCTTTGGGACTACATGGATGGGGCTAACCCATTGTGAATTTGTAATTGTATAGATGATTCCAGCTTCTAATCGCTTCTCAATATATTTTTTCACTACCTCCATCAAGGTGGGGTTCAACCTCCTTTGGGATTGTCTGATAGGTTTAGAATCTCCCTTAATAAATATTCTATTTGAGAATTTTTTCGTGTTTATTCCAGGGATATCACCTAAGCTCCTCCCAATTTATTGGACATTCTCTCTCAAAAGCTCAATAAATGATTTTCTTGAGTTTCAGATAGATTATTAGCAATTATTACTGGTAATTACTCTCCCTCTATAAGGTAATCATATTTTAAATCAGTGGGGAGTGGTTTCAATTCTAGATCAGAAGGATGCACAATGGATAAAACTAAATTTTGTTTCTCCACTTCCAACAGTTTGAAATCATTCACATAAGAAATTATATCATCTTCATCATCATTTAAAAAATTATCAAAGAAGTCATATTTTACCTCTTTTTCCAACAGGCTATCAGAATATCCAAGAGTTTGTACATCCATATGTTCAGTGATATTTTTAATGGAAAAATTCTCTCATAATGATTAAAATTCATGAAACATACCTGATTCTTAAACTGGTTCTATACAATATTCATGGGAGAGTGAGAAGAGTGAATGATCATCTCACGGGTTCCTCATGGATTCAAAAATATTGATGTGGACGGTGAAATCTCCAAACTCAATGGTAAGTGTCCCTTCATGGACATTGATGATGGTTTTGGCCATCTTAAATAAAGTTCTTCCCAAAATTAAGGGTGAGTGTGATGGGATCCTATCATCTTCCAAATTCAACACAAAAAAGTTCTTAGGGAATAAAAGATCTTTGACTTTTACTAATACATCCACCAGAACTCCTTCTGGGAAAGCTATTGATGTGTTTTCAAGTTGGACCACCAATCTTGTGGGCTTCATGTCTTCCTTATGCAAAGAATTATATACTGAGTGAGGCAATAAATTAATTAATTCACCTAAATTGCACAAATCATTAGAGAAATTTAATGAACCAATGGTTCATGGAATAGAAAATGCCCCTGAATGTTGACATTTGGTTGGCAATTGTGGTTTGATAAGGGCTGAGATGATTTTTCTCAAATTGATCATTTCATTCCCTTGAAGTATCCTTTTCTTGGTGCAAATATCCCTCAAAAATTTATCATACTTTGGAATTTCTTTGAGTGCTTCAAGCAGATGTATATTGATTTCCACTTTCTGGAAGGTGTCCCGAATTTCTTTTTTCAGTGCTTCTTCTTGCAACCTCTTTGATTCAATCATCCTTGATGGAAATGGCGGGGGTATATATTTCTTCCCTTTTTGTTTCCTTTGAAATGGTGTTTCTTGTTTCTTAGTCCTTTTCCTATCCTTATCCTCCACTTTTTTCTTATGTCCTTCCTGATGAATTTTCATAGAATTTCAAACCACATTCTCTCCCAGTTCAGATATTCTTTTTTTCAGGTTCAATGGTTAATGGTGGTGGGAGTTCTTTTCCACTTCTTTTAGTTATAATATTAACATTCTCTTTTGGGTTTGGGATTGTTTGGGAAGGGATTTTACCTTTATTTTTGGTTAGAAAGTCCATGAGACTTTCAAACTTGTTGGACAAATCTTTAACAGTGTCTTTTAGTCCTTCAAACTCAGATTTTTGTTGGTTTTGAATTAGAGGTTATTCACTGGTGGATGGTTTCTCGTAGGGTATTTTTTGGTTGGTTGGTTTTTGTTAAGAAGGCTGGTTATAATATGGTTTCTATTGAAATGGTGGTGGATTCTGGAATTGATTCTGGAATGGTGGTTGGTTTTGAAACTGGTTTTGGTATGGGGGGTCTACCTTGATTCTGCTGATTTCCAAACCCGTATTGGACATGGTTATGATCTCTCCATACTTGATTTTTTTGGAACTACCTTGGATGAAAGGCTGATGCACATGTTTCCATTCCCCGTATTTCAGAACAATAGTTAGTAAAATGATTAGGTGATGAGCATAAACCACATACCTTAGCTGGCGCTTGTTGGTCACTAACTTACTTCAAGGCCATCTGCCTCACCATACGAGTTAGCTCTTAAATATTAGTTTCTAATAAGGGTAATGTATGATAAGTTTGTACCTCATAAATAACTCTTGTTCCAATACCTCTTGTTCCAAATTGCTGCGAGTTTTGGGAAATCTTCTCAATCAATCCATTGGCTTCTTTTGGTGACTTTTCAATCAGTGCACCTCCAGATGATGCACCAAGAAGGTTTCTGTCATTGTTCAGTAGTCCTTGATAGAAGAAGACAAGAAAGTGGTGTTCCTCAATGGCTTGATGTAAAAAGCTGGTACATAACTTCTTAAATCTCTCTCAGTACTCGTAAAGGGTTTCTCCAGATGATTTTCATACGTCGTAGATTTCCTTCTGAATGGCTATGCTTCTAGAGGTGGGGAAGAATATTTGCATAAAACATCTTACCAGGTCATTTCAGTCATGCACGTCTCCTGGTTATAGGCCCTACAATGATTATTTTTCATCCCATCCAATGAAAATGGAAATTCCTTCCACTTTACCTGCTCCTCAGTATTTCCACGGGGTCTAAAAGTTGAGCACACATGTGTGAACTCTTTAATGTGTTTGTTTGGATCTTTACCTACCAAATCATGATACTTTGGAAGTAAAGAAATAATGTTAGGTTTCATTTAAAAATCATTTTGTAACATTGGCATGGAATGTTTATTGTTTTGATTAATGAATTGTGGTGCAGTGAGGTCTCTAAGTGTTTGGTTCTGATATTCAGCCATCATGATAGGCTCAGAATGAACACTTGAAGTTTCACTTGAGTCTGCAAGCAGAACTTCATCAAATTATGATTCCAAATTAATGTTTATAAGTCTATTCAACAAGGTTCCCTCAAATTAAGGATCTATGGGTAAAGGTTTAATTTTTGAGGTTCTAGTCATGCAATTTTGAAGAGAAAAGATGAAGAGATAAAGGAAAGAAAAGAAAAGAAATGTTGGCACTACCTCCCTAGAAACAACACCAAGGTTTGACATGTGCCTCTTGTGGGGTGTCGAAAAAACAAATATAACCTATGTTAAAATGTATTATAGTGGGTTACATAGGTTTTCTCTGTATAGGAGTGCTCAACAATAGTGTTTGTCACTTAAAATAAGAGGATGAAGTGATGTTGTTTTTGAAATTGATTGATTTTGAAAATACATGAAATAAAATAAATAAAGAAAAGAAATTGAGTGAATGTTTTAAAAAAAATTGAAAAATGACGTGATTAAAATCAGTGATATGAAATGGTGATCAGGTTATGGTCGGTTTTCCAATTATAATTCAATCATAGTTCATTTTACCGAATTCTCTTCTGCTAAATCGTTATGAGTGAGAATCCAAAATCGTTTCTTCTCACTCCCTTGGTCAAATAAAAATGTGAGAATAAATCTTACTAAAACCTCATATTGGTCTATTCTCCTTCCAATGTGTAATAGAGTTATATAAAAAACCCCCAATTATCTTAGGCAATTACCAATCATGTCTTGTTTATCCCAAGCATTCAAGAACCTTCAATACTCCTCACACACATACCTGTGATCACAGAGTATAACACCACCAAATCCCAGTCTATTCCATTATTTATAAACCAGAACCTAGTGGAAAGAGATATTTATCATTTACCAAATATAAATAAACAAGAAAATCTAAAATCAGATACAATCGTACATGATTATAAAAACTGTTATAATAAATTGAAACAGATTCACAGAAGAGATAAGAGGATATTAAAACACTACGTGCAAGAACTCAAGAATTGAAAATGGGTAAACCTAACCTTCCACAATCAACCAAAAGATATACCCCACCATGGTAAGGTTAAATGAGTTGAAGGGGGAAGAAGAAGTCATTACAAGCTAAGAAGAACAAAAGAAAGAAAAGAAAGAACATAAATTTTGATCCTCCAGAATCCGTCCTCCAGATGATTGCCTCTGTTCTTCCCACCATATGGTCGAAACTCACTGAGGTCCCATCTAATAGAATGTTGGAAATGAAGTTGGATATCAACCCTCAAAATTTTAGAGTCATTGGACTGGTTAAAGAAATATATGGTCGAATCAATGACCATAACTTTTCTGAATGCCAAAAACTGTTTCAACCACTCCACTTAGATGGGCCAAAAAGTGGCGTTGATGGGATTCATATTTTGTAAAATTTATTTTAAACCGTACATTTTATGTCCTCTCTCAACAACAGCTACAAGGACCTCATTCTAATGTTAGCTGAATGAGATATAGTTGATTTAATTCAGTGGGGTCCATTCTTCCATCCAGACCGAGTTCTCTACTTGATTGAATTTTCGGTACCATTGGGTTTCGAATTGGATTTTGGTATGGAAGAAAAAATTAAATCCCACGAGTATATGAAGCCTAAAAAAATATTCACATAAATTGGATAAATATTTTAAGAGTTATTACCAAAAAACAGATGCTATATAAAACTGTCAATTTTACAGAATTACCCGATTTTCACATTTAAGCCCAAAATATACCAAAAACACATAATTGATACAAATACACTCCAATTGAATAATTTTTGAGGTATTATATCATTTAAAACGTATTTATAATTTTTAAATTATTAACTATATCAATAATTTAAACTGATCCAAGGAAACCTGTCTTACTATACCCATATTTCCTCAACAATAAATCCAAAAAGTGTTTATATGGATTCTTGTAACTATAATCCATCGATCAATCTAATGAGAAGATGATATTTATTTTTATATTGAATACCAATATAGGATCAATGTAGGCACTTATGTGGGGTGAGGGGGGGGGGGTGGATCTTTTGTTGTCCCAAAATCTAAATCATCTTGTAAACTTTTACCCCCTTTGGTTAAGATCCTCTATTTCTGATTAAGATAGGTGAATAATTTTATGTATTACCATGACACCATCAAACAATAGACAAGTATTAACGCATGTAAATATGGAACAAAATATTTTTATTAGGTTCGACTCTAAAGCATACTCCTTACCATGATTGGTTATTCACTCCAATTATGTATTTTCTACTATAATCAATCTCATGTTACAATGCAATTAGTGTATAATACACCTAGTATTACTAAAATCTTACTAGAATTCTAATTCCATCCTCAACTTGGACTTCTTTTAGGAAATTATCACTATAGTCATAGAACTTCAGTATGATCTCCCTACATACACAAAGTCCCACTTTTTCGACAACTTTACACCGTGTTTTTTTAAATGTTTCTTCACTAATTATTATTAAATTAAATCGCTGATCAACACAGGGATTTCATAGTATCAGTTTTAATATCTCATTATAAACAACAAATCTTCAAAAGCCAAGAACTCAATAAGAATAACCGTGAAACATGATACCCACTTTTAGATCTACTTTGTAGATCTTCATATAACCTAATCATCAGTGTCTATCGAATCATAATTGAGCTCCCATGATCTTAAAATATCTACGAACTTATCAACAATAGAAATTCTTAAAAAACACATCAGTATCATGCACAATAATTTTAGTGTCTCCTCAATTTATTCTTCTCAAACATCTATATCCATGGATGTAACATGGTCCTCTTCTTCCTTCAACTACAAACCCAGTATGACATTTTTTTGTTTTGTATTAGATCCTCCTCCTTATTATTATTATCCATTGAGACAATTAATAGTTATTATTTTCTAACAAATCTCAGACTTTAGAACTCCAAATGTTATTCTCTCTTATTTTTTTTCTTTTATATTAGTCCCTAAATGTTTTTTCCAATAATTAGAATATATCATATCTCTATCATATTCAGCTCCAATGATCCTCCATTTCATTTATCTCACATTTTTTGTACATGGGTGTCTCTCATGATATTAATATTCCATTTTCCCTCCTCAATGCATGTCTTCTATATGTTTATAAGAATAAAGTTATTCTTCTTTTAATTTTTATTATTTATCTGGACCATTAAATATTTTAGATTATTATTTTATAGTATTTTGGACCCCACATTTATTATTAATCATCCCACAAAACACACTAACTACATTTTATATTTCTATATTAAAAATTACATAACATTATGATTATTGACGTGTAACAAATATTTATAGCTTGATAGAATGTCATTAATCATATAATGATCAATATAGAATCAATAAGATTTAGACTGTATCTCAAAATCATTGTTCTTATTCTCTAGTAATCTTTAATTACATTTTCTTTTGATGTTTTAAATATTCAAGAAAAACTCTTGATTCTTCATAAATATTTCCAATTTTAATAAATATAAACTTCCAACATTAGGATTAATTTATTTATCATAAATTTACTCATGCCTTTATGTTCTATTTTTCTCAAACACAAAGATTTAATCAAAAATTTAATGTAATAATTATATCCTTGGAAATTATTTGGATAATTTAATATTTATTTCACAATTCTGAAAAATTATATAAATTTTCATGTATTCTCATTTAAAATTACTATATATTGAACATTGATATTCTCTATCTTCTTTCTCATTAATAATCCTAAAATAAATATTAAATCATGTCTCTTGAATGATTCCTAATTTTTTTAACATGCTATAACAACTCACGAATAATCCAAATTTTCATTTTCATCATCAAAAATTTATTGCAGAAAACTCACTCTACATCTAAAAGAATTTATCAAATTTATCTAAGTGTTAATGTTCACACAGATGAATGTTCATTCTTATGAATCACTAAATCATGTTTACATAGTTATTATTCATGATTAAATATCCATTTTCTTATTTACATAGACACAACATCTTGTACATTGATACGATTCATGCTTGCATAAGTGGGAATCATGTTTATGTAGAGGCTAGATGGTCCTTACAAAAACCAATATTTATACATAGGAAGAAATTTGGAAGACTTAGATGATTTTTATGTAGAAAATTACAATATATATATATATATATATTACCATTTTCTCTAATAATATGAATACATAAAATTCAATACATAGTTAAATTTCATCATTAAACTCAAAAATCTATAATTAATTAAATAAGTTTAAAATATCTTAAAATCATATGAAAACCTCCTCAATCTGTTGAAAACTCTTCAAAAAAAGTTTGTTAAATTTAAAAAACATAGAAAAAATGTTAGTTCCATCCCCAATAATTCTTTAATGACATTAATACCCTAGTTAAAGTATCTTCAAGAACCTCACAAGATATATGTTTTATCCTCAACTTCATCCAATATAAATAATAATATAAGTGGAATTATTCATTGAAATTAGTATCCTTTATGTTTATTGACACTATAATAATTTCTCTAACACCATGGGCATTGAAGCTCCCAAAAAAAAATCTTTCAACTCTTTTTAAAACAACACTTAAAGTTTTACAATTTATCCAATAATTACCTCTTATAAAAATTTTTAGAAAGAAAATTTCAAACTTGTTTGAAGCTATATTTTCAATGAAAATTAGATCTATAAATACTACGATTTATTGGGATACATACCTAGTAGCTTCTTAATTTGAAATTACCTTTCTAACATATATTGTTTTCATATAATTAACAATTTAATCTATCTCTCTATTACATTCACCATAATAGAAATGAAATTTCTCTTGTTCTTCATTGTGTGTATTCAAATTACATCACCCAACTTATTCTTCAACATGATCAAATTGAAAAATAAACCACAAAACATTTAAAAAATAAAACAATAGCTTAATCAATCCACCAAGTATACTTTAACCCACCCCTTTGAATTTTTTATTGATACCAACATTAAATCCATAATAAATTCCATACTACCCCTAATTTATAATAAATACAATGGATATAATTTTTTATCCATCTTGTTGATCTCTAAAAATTATGTAATTACATCTCAACCTCTAAACATTCCTAAGTTACTAAAAATATCATCCCATTAATATTTTATTCCTTTCTTGAGAAAAGGAATTCACCTGAGAATGTATTTTCAATGATACTTTGGTAATTATTCTATAATTATTCATGGGATAACCCAGTTACAGGGTCCTAAAAATTCCACCAAGGGGAGAAAATACCCTCACAAACACTTTACAGAAGTAATTAAGTACTTATACATGTTTAGAAAGTTGAATGGAATCAATATAAGTTGCTATTTTCAGAATAAAAATGAAGTAATTAATGTTTTAAAGGAATTTTAAGTAAACTACATACCATCACCGGTAAAGGTACATAGACCAGATAGATCGTGAAACAACATGTACGTGGAAGGATCTGCGAACCACTGACCCAGGAGGTGAAGACCAATGAGCATGGTAGACTATGAACCAAGTCTCTAAAGGATTCATACGCGTGAGGACTGTCTGCGTACCATGCCACGAACTCATCAATTCACGAACAAAGCAAACTATTATCATGAACTGAAGACTCCACAAACCTCAGTTGACCGCGCCTTTCATAGGATAATATATTGATTCAATGGGCCTCCACAAATAGTGTTGCATTCCCAACAGATACAATTGATCCGATGGTCTAAAAAAAGATAATCTTTATAGTATGGAAGACACATAGAGGGAGATGGACAGAGAGAAGGATGGATGCAGAAATATTGAGGGAGACTCAAATGCTGCACTCTTGATACCTTCTTGTTTCATCGATAATGACCAAACTGTGAACCACTCCCTTCGCAGGTATAGGCAACTGCGAACCATAAAATGTGGAAATTGAATAATAATAATAGAACATCAAACCTAACTGGTGAAATATGAACAAAATAATTCTTTTAGATGAAATCCCTGGGAACGATGATCCCTCGGACCCTCCTTTAATATCATGCTCCATGTAATGTACCACTACCCAGACTAAAACCGGTGATGCGTACTGCATCAGTGTGTGGATGGAACACAAAGAGGAATGATGGGTCACTTACCAATATGATACATGGTTGTCTATACCCATTCCCACATACCGTAGTGGTATACGAACAACCCCTAGGACCACACACCGCTATTGTATGTAGATCCCCCCATCCCTCATAAAAAGTCAGTACACATAATGGGGGGTTTAGGGTATTTTTTATTCCAGTTCCACATCACCGATCCACTACCGTCTAGTCCTCCATGATCCCTCTACAAAAAAGTACTCTAACATTAGGCCAAATCCTCCTACAGAGCCACCAGACCTGTATGATGAGACCATCGGGTGCATTAGAATGCCCCATTGAGTCTATATACCCATGGTAAGCAGTGTCACGAAGGCCCTCCCCACAATGGTGAAGGAAACATGAATTCATGTGGGGATAAAATCCCATGGTAACCTAGATTCCAACCTTGGGACGCCGACGTGAACCTCCCCATTCTAGTGATTAAGGGTGATCACTTGCATTTCCATTTAATGAGGAATAGTGATAACTCAAATGGGTTTTGTTTGCTTCCCCCTTTGACGAGGATGAAACTCCTCCTCTTCCCAGAACGTTCTCCAGGGCCCTACCACTTAAGTAAGTCCCTAATCTTATAGGATAGGGCAACGTGACCTTCAATTCAATTTCACATTGAAGTGTTCATTACATCGTTCCCCTCGCCCATAGTCTCCCCAAACTCTTCTATCATAGGGTCTCCCTCCCCCACCAACAGGGGAGGAGGCATGTTCATTTTTGAATCTTTCACATCCTCTTGTTCCTCACACCGAGCATGAATCAGGTGGGCTTAGAATTTTATGAGGATTACAAAATCACCATTCTAAACTACAAGAACTCTAATTCCTGATTAAATCATGATATGTAGGACACCTACCAGAAGGCCCGAGCTCAAAAGGGTGACATCCATAAAGGTTCCACCCAATCATGTCCCATTAAATGGGTAGCTTCCATGTGTAATCCCTGTACATTCTAAACTACATGAACATTGATTCTTGATCAAACCAGGATATGTAGGATGCTTGTCAGAAGGCCCAAGCTCAAAAGGATTCTCATTTAGAAGTGTCCACCCAATTAGGTCTCCTCAAATGGGAATCTTTCACACCTAATACCCACACAATCTGAACTATATGGGTTTTGATTCGTCACTCAAGGATATGTAGGAAGCCCTAATTTTGATCCTGATCCCAACATCAAGTCACCTTCCATCCCCCAGGTTGACGTTAAACTCTAGTGTTTCTTATAATATGGCTGAAGTTGGTATCACTTCTATAGCATCAAGTATATGCACTCTTACGATGATCCCGCAAAAAAGGGTATCTTGTGGACACACTCTTTGGGAATGAACTGAGGATTCAAAAACATATGAACATGACTTAAATCTATAAAATAGTCCTAGAACATGCAATAATCTTCCCCCAGAAGGGTGCAGTGAGTTTGGCCTCCCATCCTCTCGACCAATAGAGTCCTTAAGTGTCGTTGGCCAAATTGTCATCCAATGTGTGCATGCCTTTGGCAAAAAGGTCCCTGAATCATAGATACTAGGGCCACTAGGAATTATTATCTCCATGAATCAACTAGTTGGATACCATATGAGGAAGTCATATTTGAGAAGGACTGATTGCATGAGTGATTGACCCACACACAATCGCCCGCTGGGACTAACAGTTCCCACAAGGTTAATTCAACCGCCTTTAAAGGATAATGACACTAAATGGGTTGAAAAAAAGGAATGGTGAATTCAACAGTGCTCATCTCTATATAAAAAGGGATAGGTGATGATCCTCATCGGACTATTTATGCACCTCTTGGAAACACACCACCTCAGAGGTGGAACAAAAATGGTGAACCTGACGTGAATCCTTAACCAAGGTGGAGGTTCTACCCAAATGATAATAATACACATCAAACCATTTTGTTTTCCCTGGTATGCTCTAAACACGCAACCTCATAGGTGGAATAAAAATGGTGACCCTGAGGTGAATCCTTAACTATGGTGGCAGTCTCACCTTACTTAGGCCCATTCGCCCCACAACAAAATAAAAGGGAAAGAGGACATGCTAAATCACAAAATATACATATGTTTAAACAAATTATACTTTGATGATGATTTTTTTCCTGTATTTCATGTACATATCTTTCAGGTTCCCACAGATCAACCTTCAATCCAAATGACATCCCAACAACCCATGAAAACACGCACATCAGCAACCATGCAGGGTATAGGGGCCCAACAAAGAGTAGGACCCCCTCACCCACCAATCGTCTTCAATGCTGGGTATCCAAAAAGATGATCAAAGAGTACCACTAATATGGTACTATCCCCATGCTCTAGGTTCCGTGACAAGACCTCCAGTCTACAAAGGACCTCCAGCCGCCTCTTCAGCTGCTACCGACACCCCAACACATGGCGGCTCCGGTGGTCGTCTCCTACCATTTCAAGAGCTCGTCCCTAGAACGTGAAAAATGAGTTCCTACCTTATCTCAATGATGAAGATGAATTCAATACTGACAAATTCATCTTAATAGCACTGGGGTCCTACCCACCGACCCCCCACTAGAGAACATCGCCACTGAAACTAGATGACCAAGCCTCGTACTGCTGAGGAGGACCTTATGTTGAGGGAAAATACCAAATTCTAGGATACCTGAGCCTCTCAGGCTACCCACCATGGGTGGAAAATATATAACTAGAAACATACTATCACACTTGTTCCTAAGGATCTGATCTATCATAATAACATGATAGTATTCAATGGGAAGACATACGACTCTATCCTCTCCACTCAAGACCACCACAGAAATAGGGTGGCACAATACGAGCACATACACGTTCTTGCTGATGCTCACCGGTCCCACCACACAGACAGAGCAGAAAACTATAGGAAGATGCCGATATCTGCCGACACACAACAACCCCATCACCAAATAGGGTAGAACTCAGCAACATGCAAGCACATATACATGTTGAGTCATTTCAAGACTACCATCTAAATAGGGAAACAATAGGATATACAAAGGTACAAATACCTGCTGATGCATGTCAAGTCCATAGGGAGGAAATAAAATACAAGTTGTGTCAAATTCATACCGATTCATACAAATATTGTTAGACATATACAATGAAACGAGGGTGGATGAAAATACCCATTCATGAATATGAAGGCCATTAGTCAAATAAAGTGGAAACCGGAGAAGACAACCAGTGAGAGACTCATTCCTCTATCCCAAAACAAGAGAATTCCCAATATATACTGGATACTCATGGAGGAACAGAAGAGGCACCAACTCTTGCTCTGACATCAGAATGGGCCTTCAAACCCATTCCATCTGAATTTGTATCTCAGCACATATGGACAATGATGGAGGATCATATATTGATTCCAGACCATATCCTCCAAACATGCCAGGATAACATTGCATCGGCGGAAAAGACGAGAAATCAGACCAACATCCCGATTTCCTCAAACATAATGACACCCTCCAAAACTGATTTAGTCTCTATGGAGCAGTCATGCATCCCTGATCCAGTTCAAGAGGTTCTACAGAAATATGGCATGATACATGGGCACCTGGATAGGGAACAAATACCTTTTAAAACTAGGGGATGCCGGTCCAATATGGTGGCCGCTCTAGGGCAGGCATATATCCCCACAAAAACTCAAGATTTTTGTCATCATATCCCAACAAAATTATGGGACACAAAAAGATAGGGACCCATATATGACGTCCATTACAAACAAAATATGGCCCTAGATACCCACAAGAGAGCGCTCAAAGATAAAATGTGGAAAAGGAAACTGGAAATGGATGAGCACATAAATGATGCTGCTCTTCCAGAAGCTGGGGTTCTTGACACCGTCAAATATATATCAACAAAGGTTCAAGACCCTATCATTACATTAACAAATTATATAAGTGGTTGTATCAGTTGTCAAGGTCCTCCCCATAATGTCACTACCAGCAGTTCTTAACGCCCTCCACAGAGCTCCCACATGGGCTTACTCTGCATCAGGAATGATCGATCTTGAGATCCTATATCATGATGCATGTCGGGGTAGCCCTCCCCTCAACCTAAAGATTAGATAGTAAGAAGGTCCTCCCCTTGATTTCATCTACCCTGATGATCCTCCCCAGGGCATATTCTATAGATATTCTTCTTCCTATAGTCGTACATTATGTAACGATGGTAGTCCTCTCCATGATGGAAGTCATTGAAAAGGCCCTCCCCACAATGATAGTTGCTATGAATGTCCTCCTCATAGTATCATTATGAAACAAGAAGGTAATCTCCAAGTTATTGGACATCCTGAAGGCCCTCCCTTAGATGTGAACTATAGAAATTTTCCCTATATCCAGGTATCATGTCAGGATGGTAGTTTTCACAATGATGATAGTCATTGAGAAGGACCTCCCCACAATGACAGTTGCTGTGAAGGTCCTCCCCTCAGTGGAATCAAGAATCAAGAAGGTCCTCCCCTTGTTATAGCCTGCCCGGAAGTTCCTCCTAAAGGTATACATGGTTAGGAAAATTCTTGATGTTAGGAATCAAGTTATAATAGTATCCCTCACCATTACAGCACTAATTGAAGAGGTCCTCCATGCAATAAAAATTCATGCTTGCAAGAAGGTCCTCCTCATGTCGGAATAAATATGAGATGTCCCTCCTACACTAAGGTGCTCAGAAAGGAGTCAGACACATTGGGCACTCCTTCCATAACGAGTAATATTTTTTATCAACCAGAGGATGGCCTGGGGCCATGATCATCCTTCAAGACACCCCCAAACCGTCCACAAATCAATAAGTCTCCTACATGCCTTGTTTCTTGGAACGAAATTATTACGAACCAGTCAAGCAAGGCATATCAAGTAGAGGAGACTCTGGAAGAACAACAACATGATATGTTGCTTGTGAAAAGACAACTATTTAGGGATAATACATCAGTCATCAGTGTTGTGTTGTCCTATGACCACTTCTCACTTCGACATACTAGTAGATTTGTCTAGGGAAAGGACACATGACATTCACCTAAACATATGGATTAATCTTCATTAGTTGAAATAAAAATTCCTACCCTATGAAGGGTATACAGACCATGTTAGCACGATAGGGGAGATTCTCCATCAAATAGACCTGGAATCCCTCCTGTCCGCAAGGTAGGTACAATTATATAGGAAAAAGAAAAACCTTGAACTGTCCTACCTATATGTATTGCATATGTTGTGTCACCTCATTGGAAACGCCCTGACTACATTTCACATTTGAGGATGGGAAGAACATGTTACTCTACACTTCACCCTAGGTCACATCTAGTAGGACCCATAGAAAATGACATACTACAATGTCACCATCCAGAGGAAACAGTTTGATGAACTTACTACTTAGGAAAGATGGGATACTCAAAAAAACCCAGAAAAGAGTAAGTCTCAAAAGAGTGAGGGACGAAGAGATCATGCCACCAAAACTATTCAGAGTCAGGGAACCAAGAACATCTAGTAGGATTTCCTCCTAAGGTAAGCCAACCAGAAAGCAGTGCTCATGTCTTCAAAGTATTATAGACTCTATACAGGCTCAATTCCAAACTCAACATACACACATGCTGGAGTACACAAAATTGAAAAGTTGGAAATAGTGGCTGCTACTGCTTCAATATGGTAACAAACCCAACCCATAGGTCTTAGAGCATTTTTATTTCAAAATTACCCCATAAGACCAAAAATTACCGCCCGTAGCACATCAACGAGAGAATGGGAACAACCCCAGCCCGTAGGGCTGGGGGAATGTTTACCTCAAATCCCTGCATAGTGGATTATTTGTCTTCCAATATCTCAGAAGAACGATGGAAAGAGGAGTTACTCGTTCCAACCCTTCTCGTGGTTCACATCCTCTGAGACAAAGGCACGTTATGAGGTCAGACTAGGGCTCCCTTTGGGTTAATAGTTTCTAAGAGACCTAAAAAATACCACATAATGAAAGGAGAATGTTTAATAAATGGGGTAGGAAGCCTTCCTACCATTTGGTTCCAGGTACACCACCCCCAATGTGGTATGCATCAGTGAGTGTGGTAAACGTCAACCCCACAGATCTCATAGGAAATGATGTAGGGGGAGAGGACATGAAGGAAGATAGTTCCCTCCCAGAGTCATCCCACACTGAACCTGATGGTGTGCATACCCAGAACCAGAGGGCCGTCCAAAATCATGCTTCCCCATCAGTAAATCTGACATTAACTCCCACGTGAAACCCCAAAAGAAGAAGAATAAATCCAAGGTTGTATATGACCCGCCCCCTCCTCCCCTAAGAATGAATCCTTTACTCTTGAAAAGAGGATTTCCAAGTAGGAGGAATAAATGAAAGATATCAGGTGAATTAATGCAGAGCTACGTTGAGGGAGCTACCATTCCAGACATGTTCTTGCCATAGAACGCTAGTAGGTGCCCCTATAAGAGGTTCTCATGCCACATGCACTCATTCCGATGAATGAAGGTAAACATATAAGACCATTACATCCAACATCTGAAGGACGTCAAGACATACCCCCACTAGGAAGGAAGACATAATATGTTCAGGTAAACCCACAAATGATACCACCAATAGTGTATCCACCCCAAATTACACCATCATCGGCAAGCCTAGTCTTGGCCACTACTGTACCAGCTCAGGCTCCAGACCAACAATATATGCATCAATGGGTCTTAACCACCTTCATGTAGTGAACCAGTCGACTAGAATCCACGGAGGGGTGTCACGCTTCGATACAAACAGGGCACAAACCCTACCCTGAATGGGTGGGCAATGTTCTTCCACTAGAAATCTTCGGTAACCCCATATTTCTAGTATTCAATGGCTTGAAGGACCTGTAATAGAATTTGATGCACTACATATATTAATGAGACCCCATAATGGGCACTCTAGAGTAGTAAGAATCCATAAAAGTCAGTTAATTTGTACGAACCCAATAGGGCTCAACCTTCATATGGTATACTAGCATGCCAACCAATTCAATCACAAGATAGGAGGACCTCCGATGACAATTTCTCTTCTAGTTCAGTTCAACACTACCTAAGAAAACTATTAGTGAACTCATGAACTGCAAACAATGAGAGAATGAATGAGTCTCATACATGATTTCCAAATGGTGGGGCTTGTCATATTCTCTGAACCAGCCACTCCCCAAGGATGAGATTCTCTCCATGTTCATTGATAGACATCGGGATGAATTGCGAACACCGCTCATCTAAGTAACATTTACAAGTGGGTTTAGATACTTCTATACCATTTCTAAAAGGATATAATACTCATTGAAAAGGACCAAACTTATGTCCAGAGTGGGCCCATCAACCGTTTGGAAAAGAACGTGAAAAGCTGAAGTGACTTCTCTCATGCTTAAGCCACCCCTGGAACTAGCTCTAGTTGCGAGGCCCCCACCGAACTGTGCAAGACCCTCTAGACGCCAACAACCATGCCCACCTCAGCATTATGAGAGACTAGTGATAAAAGAAATCAGTTCTAAGGACAAAGATATAACGTTTATTCATTCTGAGATGACAAGGTCCACAACTATTTCATAGATACCATTAATTTCAACTTGCTCTGGATAACAAAGACAAAGTGGTCACTTAAAGTGAGTCTTGGAGATTGTCCAAATTATTTTCCCTACCATCGAATACCAGGACACACCATCCAAGAATTATTTGTTTTCAAAGATCTCCTGCAAAAGATGGTGAGTTTCTGGCAAGTCAAGTTGGGTCTGCCACCGGTACAAGTTGCATGTTTTTTCCATCTCAGACTCAAGAGAAGAAGGGGAATGGAAAAAATTATATAGTAATAAGGATAAAATTTTGACAATTGGATGACCCATAAGACCATCAAATGAGTCCATGGATTCCTCCAATCATAGTTAAAACAACCAACTTTGCCCCCAAAATCTCCAAATACAACACATCCATCCAACTTGGCCCCACTATTCTCCAAAGGCTATAAGGGAATAAATCAAGAGCATGATGATGAGATGACACAAAAGACAAAGTCAGTGTTGAATATTTCAGACTTAATGACAACAATCTTGGTACTATGGGACCACCCCACCAAATTTTATAGTGGGGACCACCCCACCAAAAGACACCATCAGAAGGAGACAATCAGACAGAAATGGTATCAGATCAAGAACTGATCTTCAGCTCCATTAATGTCATTCACTAGATGGACCCCTTCTCAGAAGAAGACTATGGCCATGAAAACCAAGTTATCCACACCATACTGGAGAGCTAGAGGAAGAGGCTGCAGAGGCTGGGGGTCTCATGGATAGAATGTTCGTGGAAGGAGTCAAATTCCCAGCCACTCCACATTTCGAGCAATACACATCATGGAAACTCGTGGGAGGATCCCCCCAATAAAATGATCCATTTCCCCCATCAGAATAAATCCAATTCCAGTTATATTAGAATACCAATAAAGGGAAGAATAAATACTAAATCTCACAAGGCATGTAGGAAGACCAATTCGACCAAACTTGGAAAGGATTGCAGCATTGCCGACCCCTGTTACAAAGGCCAAACCATCTACATCCAAAGCTCCAACCCCTAAAGTGTACGTAAAATAACTACCATGAGCCATGAAGTGCCGAACATTAGAGAAGTAGTATGAAATTATAATGCAGCTGGATTCGGTACCAAAAAAGATTTTAATCCTGGATGATTTGAGATTATCTGCAGATCCTAGGCAGGCACTCATTGAAGCCTTGATAAGTCCCTAGGAGTTCAAAGATGAAGTAGCAGCAGCAGATGTCTACCAGATGGATACTAGTCCTGAGAAATGTCACACTGTCATCTCATTCATAGATAAGGGTAAAGATTCCATCATGAAAGGGAACATCAAACCATTATATGTTTCCATCAAGATAAATGGAATTATTGTTCAGAGGATATTCATTGACAACATCTCTGATGTTAACCTCCTCCCGCTGCGAACACTTCGTCGACTGGGATAAGATGAAGAAAACGTAGCACCATGAACTATAACTCTACTGGGATATGAAAACAATAAGAATAAACTATTGGGCCGAATCATGCATAAAACCTGGATCAGAGATCTCATATCAGATCTTGATTTCCTGGTAGTGAAAAAAGTTATAGCCTTCAATGTCCTGTTACGGAGGCCTTGGCAGCATCCGCACGCTACAGTTCTATCCTCATACCATCTATTCATCGAATATTGATCTAATGGAAAAATGATACATTTCACACTAATAAATAAACAATTAAGTCCTTTGAGTCACATTATATTGACCCAGGGTTCTATTAATCAGAAGAGAAACATCTTTCAGTCGATGATGTTGATTGGATCAATTCCCCGATTGGATTTGAGATGCTCCCACCGACCCATCTATCAACTTGGGGAAGAGTATGTACTACCCATCAACCATGTTGAATCCATAAGTCCACATGCAGATGCAAAATAAATAGTTTTCATGATTGTTTCTATGACAATAAATTCCAGAGACATAGAAAAGTGGTCTGACTCCCATGCTTTCAAGAAAATACCTATCAATGATGATCTTGGCCCATCCTTAGGACATTAAAAATACCTTTCCTTGCCCAATAAGGAAAAATATTATTTCTCTCCCACCATTGGAGAGTTCATCTAAAAAAATACATACTCCATCAGAAGATGAAGATGATGAAGATGATGATGCAGAAGAAGAACAAGAAGAAGACCTAAATGATGCCCCTCCTACATTCGAAGAAGGAATTTCCACTAAAATTGATGAACATAAAAAGATAAACTTGGGCAGTGAAAATGACCAATGGACCACTCTGATCAGTGTGGTTATGCTTGTCAAGGTGTAGGAGGCATATACCTCCTTCCTAAAGAATAATTGAGATGTGTTTTTTGGAATTATGCAGAAATTATAGTCCTCGGTCCTGAGGTCTCCACCCATCATTTGGGCATACTAGAAGATCGCCGGGGCTATAAGTAGGCTGCTAAAAGAATCCACCCAACACATGATACAAAAATAGAGTCCGAAGTTAACAATATGATCAAATCAAACTTAATAGGGGAGTCCTAATATCAGATATAGTTGGAAAACGTTGTTCCGGCAAAAAATAAGAAGGGGAAGATTAGAATCTTCATTAATTTCAAGTACCTTAATCTCCATTTCACAAAATATGACCTCCCAGTCCTGATCACAGTTTTTTTGATTGATGAAACATCTATGTACGAATCCCTTGCTTTTATGGATGGCTATTTTAGATAAAATCAAATTCGAATGGGAAAAGGAGATGAAGAAGCAACTGATCTTAGGGTCCCTCTGGGAGTGTTCCATTATAAAATGATTCCATTTGGTCTAATTCATGTTGAATCCACATATATGCGTTCCATGCATCCCATCTTGAAGCCTTTGTTGGGAAAATTTATCGAGTGTTATGTCGAAGGGCTGGTGGTTAATTAAAGATAGCGCTTGAACCACCTGACTGATCATGGATATCCCTTCAAAAAATTGAGACAACATAGTTAAAATATGAATCCCTTAAAATGTTCCTTTGGAGTTACATCAATAAAATTCCTCGACTTTTTTATACGCCATCACAACATCGCAGTCGACCCTGAGAAGGTAAAATACATCCTCGGCATGTCCCCACCTCAATACCTTACCGAGTTGAGAGGTCTCTAGGGGCACCTCGCATACATTCAATGATTCATAGCCAACCTATCAGGTAAATGTTTACTTTTCACCAGGATCATGAAGAAAGGATTTACGTATGAGTGGGATAATGATTGTCAAGAAGTGTTCCACAATATTAAAAGATATATCCTAAGACCACCAATACACATGCTTCTTGTTTAAGGGAGACCACTAATTTTTTATGAAACTTCCCTAGAACAGTCATTAGGTTCCTTCCTCATGCAGAAGAATGATGCTGGCGGAGAGAACAACCTCTACTACCTCATCCAGACAATGACCGATAATGTAACTTGGTATTCAAAGATTGAAAATACCTTCATATCCATATTCCTTGTCGGTAAGAAGTTCAGGCATTACCTACAGCACCATGAGGTCCACCTAGTCTACCGGTGCAGCCACTCAAATATATCATCAACCATCCCATGATAAATGGGATCCTATCATGATAAGTGGTCATCCTAAAATAGTTTTAAATATGGTACATTCCCCAAAAGGCTATCAAAGACCAAGCATTAGTAGAATTCCTAGATGAGCACCCCTCAGATGAAACAACACCATTGGATACCGAACTCTCGGATGAAGAAGTGTTTTACATTCAGGAGGACCCCAAAAGTGGGAAATTTACTTAGATGGTGCTTCCTGAATCCCGATAGGGACAAGAATGGAAGATCACAATATAAATAATGTGGGGCTGGGAGTTATACTCATATCTCTAAAAAAGTCCATCTTTCCTTACTATGTCCTTCTTTCAGAAGGGTTTTCAAACAATGAAGTGGAGTATTAGGCTCTCATTGTTGGCCTGGAATTTGGAACATCAGGTGCAACCCAGACACCTAAAAATAAAATTTAATTCAAAACAAATCTTCAAACATGTCAATGGTGACTAATCCATCAAGTAAGAGGTATTGGTCCCCTTGAAGAACCATGATCAATTATTTATAGTAGAATTACCATCATACACATTGTTGACTTATGTCCCCTGGTCATAAAATGCTCAAGCTAACGCTTTGGAAAATTCATTCATAGCCTTGGCCGATCCAGACTTGGTTGAAACAATCATTAGCATTGCTCACCACCAGATGGTCTTGCCATTAATCTTGAGAAATATAGAGTAAATCGATGAAATTAGCCCCATATCTGAACCTTATGGTCATACCCTTGGTCGGATGATTCCCATTGAAAATTACCTTTGGAATGGGGAACTCCCACCAGATAGGGCTGAAAAAGAGCAGGTCTGAAGCGGGGCAGTCAATTTTTTCCTCTACAATGGAATAAAATAGTACAATGTCCTCTACAAATAAGGCCTTGAGGGAATCATTATTAGGTGCATTGATGGATAAGACACAATTGTCGTCAGGAAATAAGTTCACACTATAGCTTGTGGGGTGAACCAATCAGCAACCAAGCTCTCTCACCAAATTCGAAGGCTTGGGTATCACTGTTAGACTATGATATAGGATTATTTCATATTAACCATGAAGTGTCATTCCTTCTAAGTTCTTGATAATTTCATACAATTCCCCCCATAGTTACTTCATATATCTAAGTACTCCTAGCCATTCGTTACCTGGGGGTGGATGTTGTGGGACCATATCCTCCTGTTATAAGCAGATAATTCAATTTCATACTCATGGTGATCGAATTATTTTCCAAATGTTTCGAATCCATACCCCTTAACGAAGTTGGGATGAGAAACATTGTTATCTTTTTGAAGACCTACATCATTACCAGATTTTGTGTCCCTCATATTATCCGGATGGAAAATGGAACCAACTTCTGCTCTACTAAGTTGGACAAACTATAACAGAAGTATGGAACTAAATCCAACCATTCATCTCATTACCACATGGTGGCCAATTGAAATATAGGGGTTTTCAACAAGACACTATCCAACATACTTCAAAATATAGTTTATAAGGATGAGAAATTATGGCCAGACAAGCTCTTTCAGGATTTATGGTCTTACTGGACCATGAACCACAAGACCACACAAGAAACCCTGTACTCACTAGTATACATGCAAAAAGTGGTTTTACCAATCAAAATCATGGTGACATCACTTCATGTGGCCATTTGGGATCAACTATCAATGGAAGAGAAATCATAGAGATGATTTAATTAATTAGAGAAGCTAGATGAGAAAAGAATTCACACTCTACACCATTTAGAAATCTACCAAAATTAGATTGCACGAGCCTTCAACAAAAAGGATCACCTTCAATATTTCCTCAAAGGTGAAATGGTTTTAGTCCTCAGAACCCTGATGATACTTGGGATGAATCCCCCAAATATTGAAGAAAATTGGGACGAACCATTTTTCATATATAGGGGCTATTGCAATGGAGGATACATCCTGATATCAATGGACATATAGCTGATCAGGGCTCCTACAAATGCAATGTTCTTGATGAAATACTTCGCATAACAGAAATTCCATGACAATTTCCGAACATTAAGAACATAAACTATGAGTAATATAAATTACATTCCAATGTTCATAATTCTATGATATTAAACTCTGGGTAAAAAAAATGAAATGTCAATGGTACGAACACTAAGACCTTAAACTTTGACTAATGAAATGAAATGTCAAAGGTCCGAACTTTATAACCATAAACTATGAGTAATAGAACTTCCATGTCCAAGGTCCAAAATCTAAGACCATAAACTACGAGTAATAGAAAATCCATGTCATAGGTCTTCACTTTATGACCTAAAACAATGAGTAACCGAAATGTTTTGGTCCAAACTATATGACCCTGAACAATGAGTTATAAAACCTCCCATGTTATGGTCCAAACTCTTAGACTCTAAACTATGAGTTATAACACAGAAAATCCATGGTCCAAACTCTATGACCTTAAAAAATGAGTCATTTTACTTTCTAAATGATGTTATAATGTAAGGAACTCATCACCAAAACATAACGATAATCTACACAATCTTATACATAACTTCGTACGACTTGATTCTTGCCCGCGTATGATATGCAGTGACACCTCAATCTTCGATTCTGGCCTAGACCCCACCATAAAAAATGACTCCATCATGCCCCCTATCTATTCATATTTGTAAGGGGAACTCTTATCACCCCTTTTTTACCACACCGATTATAACTACCATGAGCATAGTATTAGTGGTAGGGATTCTCTTATGAAATAAAACTATAGAGTAACATGGTAGACCTAGAAACCGTGAAGGATAGAACAAAAATTCCCCTTCCCTTGGACCGAGCCAAATCAGTATATGGTACATAAAAAACTATGTAAAACTTGATTCATACCCTTTCAGGATACATAGTGATGCCTTGATCCTTGATCTTGGTCCAACCCCACTAGGAAGGAAAAATAAAATTCCCCCATCATATCTCTGCCTCCTCACACTTGCGAAGGAGTCTCTATGACCACTCCTTGTTTCTCACATCGAGTATAACTCATGTGAGCTTAGGATCAGTGGTAAGGATTATCATACACAAATATATTGTATTGAAATATGGTAGGCCTGAAACCTGTATCAATTGAAACAATAATTCCCTCACATGTCCTCACACATGGACCATGCCAAATAGGTACAAGTAATTTTCAGATTTATGTCTGGCTTGATTCCTGCTCTCGAAATATACATAGTGATGTCTGGATTTGGAATCTCGGCCCAACCATTATCATAAAAAAGTCCCTCAAGTGTCCCTACACATAGAGAAAACATTTGTAGGGAACATTCAGAATTATGCGTGTGGCTTGATTCCTTCCCTCATAGGATATGTAGTGATGCTCTAATTCAGCATCCTGGCCCCACCAACCACAAAATAATTACCCTTTATCACATAAATATGTTAGACTTGTATGGGGAGTCCATGAATGGTCCTATTACAAGAAATTAAACTGAAAAATTCTTCAAGAATTAGGTGTGGCCCAGTCCTCAGTATTATGAGATTCCACATATTCCTCTCAGTCATGAGAAGAAAAAAGATCCATCTTCCCCTAAACATATGGGTCAGACCTATGTGGGAGCTCCGAGTAGTTCACAAATAATCATGGTATGGGTATTATCACATTCCCAGTCACATCATTCACATTTTTTATACTCTATATCTCAGAAAAATCGGGATCCCCATATTCATTCCAGGCTATCTGAAATGGAAGGCCAGTGTCCCGCAGACGCCTTTACTTGATTATACACATAATAATCCATTGGCTCTGCATATGATTCCCACAAAAATGGAAATCAATCAAAGGAAAATTCATTCCCCAGAGAGTCCTCTCCTCTATCAATACACCGAATGGCTTCCAAGCCCCATGTCATCCCTCCTGATTCAAGATTCCCCCAAGATTATGGTTTATAATTTCTATCATCAATCACGTCTAAGGAATTACAGAACATGCTAATTTTTATTAACCTAAAACCATTAAAGATATTTATTATAGTATAATTTTCCTCACTACATGAATCTAAACTACATAGCATCATTTTCTCACTACATGACGTTAAACTGCAAGGCCAAAATGGTCCTTGCTATATGACATTAAACTATATAACAATGGTTTAATCCCAAAGTACACTTTAATGTTGATTTTACTATTCCTAATCAATTACATAGAATCCTAGAAATCCCTTTTTTCTCACAATGTTCATAGCTCACATGAGCATAGTGATTTCAATGAGAGATCAACTGTGGCATAATGAAAAAATTGCCTATAAATTTGGTCCTAGTAGCACAAACCTAAATGGAATGTCACGATTCCCTCCCCTGAGAGGAACCCCATGTCCTGGTCATGTGATGATAAATAACCAGGTATCCCAAAGATGAAACAAATGCCTCACCCTAAGTACAAGTCAGATCTTCAGAAGGGACACCCAATTCCATGAGTAAATCACATTCCAATTGTCTAAAATATATCCAGATACACTCCTTCCATATTTCAAACTCCATTATCTAAACAATATTGAATCTAAATAACCCTCTTAGGTTATCTGGGATAGAAGGCCAGCGTCCAATGAACAACTTGGTTTGACTATTCACATCAAGCCCTGGAGGATCTATATATACTTAACACAAAAAAGATTGTCAATCAAATGCAAATTTGTCTCCAGGGGAGTCCTCTCCTATCTCAGTATGCCCAAAGCTTACAAGACTTATCCCATCCCTCATAATTCAAGGGACCTTAAAGTCATGGTTTACACTTTCCTCCTTACACATATTCTAGATATATCAGAACATATAGGCCTGATTCATAATTGGTCCCTTTTGAGGTTTCGAAAGATATCCCATCCGTTTGCGTGAAGTTGATCTACATACAAAAGAATATTTCCCCCACTCATTTCCAAGTTTCCCTAAAGATGATCTGTTAAAATGCATCATTTTGTGTTCAGGATCACCCCTGGTCGAAGGGCACAAAACATATTCAGAAAGGTCCCAATCTACATAATTATCAATGGCCATCATAGATGGAAGTCCAGTATCCTATGGAAATGTTTTCTTGACTATGCATATCATGCATCGGTGGCTCTTCATATATTTCACACCAAAAGGTCCATCAATCAAAGAAAAATTCATTCCCAAGAGATTCCTTTCCAACTTTCGTACGCTGAAATGACATTCATGTCTTGTCACACCCCCCATATTTTTAAAAACACCTAGATGACAGCTTATGTACCTCTTTCTTTCAATGTTCCCCTGACATAAACAAAGTCTCTTAACTGAACTGACCATTTTCTAGATCACCCTCATGCATGTTTAAAATTCACGAGAATTGTTTCCCACTCAGGGCCAATATGAATGTTTCTAATGTTTTTAGACAACACTACTCTGCCCATCCAACCATTGGGGATCCCAAAATCAAATTAAATTCAAAATGTTACAAATCGCACCAGGCCATCGGAAATAGAAGGCAAGTTTCTTGTAGTATCATTTTCATGACTATGCACATTATTCTTCAGTCGCTCTGCATATATCACCCAGAAAATGGCCATCAATCAATAGAAAATTCATCTCTTATAGAATAATTTCCTACTTATGTACACCTAAAATGGCTCTCGAGTCTTATGCATGCACAAATTCACAAGTCAAGGGACAAGTAAAATCCATAATCCATGTCTGAAGGATGTTAGAACATTCCCATAAAACAATCCTGTGTTAGGGCCCTATGCCATTAAGTTTGGTCACAGTTGTTAAACCTAGAAAACCAGTAATAAGTTTGAATGATAGGACTATGAACTACCAGTGAAAAAGACACCATATTTTCCAGAGGAAAAATGAAAATCCAAAAAAGGAACCTCTGGGTAAAATTTGAGTATTAAATCTTTAAAAATAACTGAGCCATCAAAAATGGAATAAATATTGTGAGGTCAAAAACCCAAAAAGGGTGTCCTATGAAAAATTCAAGTTATACCTAATAAGCCCACAACAATAAGGTTTAAGAAAAAATTAGGGTGATAATGAAAAAGACATAAAAATATCTTGAGGTGTTTCATAAAACCACAGAAATAGATGAACTATGCTCACTAAGTCTCTTGGATCAGGGAAAAAAATAGAGCATTTGCTGATCATTTATGTCAAGACCACTTATACATCGGAATAGCCCCCTCTTTATACTGATTGGTCCCCATTCAATTGGGGGGATTTTTTAGGGTCTTGAAAATTTCAGAGAGGCAAGGAATATACTCCCAAATGTTTGGTAAAGAAGATGGATGAACGATTCATTGAAAAATGTAGGAGAAAGGTGAGGAAATCAAATTTTGAAAAGTGAGTTGGCCCAAACACTTACTGACTACCGAGAACGGTTCACAGAAGTCGTAAGATGCGAAAAACCGATATGCGAATGGCCTAAGACGCACTGGCTTGTGAGGCGTTGGCAAGAAAACTAAGCTATTCACAGTGAATTTCCACTTGTAAATTGAAGTCACTATGAAATGGGTTTCACTAGAAGTAATCTGACTAATGTATGGAACACGCACCATTCCCACAAAATTTGTGGTTTGCGGATGAGAAGATCTTGACAGTGTACCATACCTTTGGAAATGTTGGTTGATTGAGTCTTCTGTGGATCTAGATATCTCCCCATGAGATTCCGCAGAAGGTGTCATGCGAACCGCAAATACAGATTCCCCAATGCTCAATAAAAGGAGCGTAGAAGATGTGTAAGGGGAGAAAAAAAGAGGGATTTGTGATGGGAGAAAAGTGGAAGATGAATGTAGAGGGTGTGAGAGAAATTTGTCCCACACCCGAAGTAGTTCACAGGACTCCATCCCACATCTCAAACAGTTTGCGGAATCTATCCTATGAACCATAAGTAGAAAGCAGTTTACGGAAGTCCTCCCCGCAAACCGTATCTAGAAAATAGTTCACAGAAGTCCTCCCCATGAACAGTATTATGAAGACCTTCTGCTTCCAACCAGCTTTCTAATAAAAATATATAATAAAAAAATGGTTCACAGATGCCCATGTTGGGAAGATAGTACACGAATTCCCATTTGCAGAAGATAGTTTGCAGATGTCCATATGTGGTAGATGGTATGCAGACACCCATATTCGGAAGACAGTACATGAGACCCCCCTATATGGAAGAAAGTTCACAGAAATCTTGTCCATGTACCATTATACGCGGCCAGCTCATCCACATACCATCATAAGTGGCCAGTTATTATGCAGCTAGCTCTTACACTGACACTCTATGCAGAAAACTGCTCGGACCCACCGGTCAATATCCCAGGGGATTCGCCCCCTCTCCCCCACTTTGGATTAGTGCCCGGCTACGATTTTGGCCCTCTGGCCCAGTCCCTTTATGACTGTCACTAACCCCCATGAAAAATAGAGAGTCACACTGTGATCTTTTCTAGCCAGGTCGACGACATTTTTCAAGTGCTCCCTTATGCCATCGAAACATCCATCCCTTAAATTCCATTAGAAGATAAATTCCTCATGCACCTCCTAAAAACCATATCACCTACCTACTATACCAGGTTGACACAGAACTCCATGATAATCATAGCCCGAATGTTTCTTAAATGCTCGGACACATCCTTTCCATCTATAAAAATATGTATCTCTGGTGATTATGGATCCTCAAAAACCTCCATGGGCATCAGAAGAGGAAGAAAAGTGTCTTGAAGACACACTTTCATGACTATGCACATCATGCTCTAGTGGATCTATATATGTTTCCAAACAAAATATCCATTATCCAAAGGAAAATTCATCCTTAATAGAGTACTTTACTACCCTTTTACGCCACAATGGCTTCCATTCCCCATATCATTTCTCCTCATATGAGAATCCTTAAATCCATGGTCCACACATTCATTCCCCCTCATGTTTGAGGAATTTTCAAACATCCCAGCCTAATTTTTTGAGAGATAATTATGTATTCGATAAAAAATGGTCCAAAATCTATGACCTTAAACTACAAGTTACCATCTTAACTACAAGACATTAAACTATATGGTACTAGTCCTAACAACACATCATTAAATAGTGTTGTCATTGTGCATGCTATATGACATTAGACTGTATTATACTAGATGATTTCAAATATTCATAATGTTGAGTCAATAAGGTTTCATTATGAATTTTCCATTCCTTCATGATTGGGAATATTGTTGAGTCAATAAGGTTTCTTTACTTCTTTACCATTCCTTCATGTTTTGAAAATCACAAACACCTTATCTTAAGGAAATTTTCATTTACCCTAAGTTTTAACATGATAAGGAAAATTTTCCTTCCCCATAGAAATTTATCCTTACTATGTTTTTCATTGTTCATATCTTAACCTAAATCATTTTTCTTCTAAGTGTAAAATTTAGTTTCGTATCAAAACCCTCAGAATCTTATATATACTTTGATATAATAAATTCTTTTTTAGAATCTAAATTCAGGATCCAAGTTCTCTGATTCTAACTCTGAACTTTTTGAGTTCAAACTCCGAGTTCTCTGAATTCAGACTCTGAACATTCTAGGTTCAGACTTCTAATTATAATGAATTTATACACCAAACATTGTATGTTCATACTCTAAATTCTTATGAAATCAGACTCCAAACTTTGTAAGTTCAGACACCGAATTCTTATAAATTCAGACTCTGAATACTACTAAATTTAGACGCCAAATTTTCTTGAAATTTAGACTCTAGAATTATATTGAATTCAGGTTTTGAATTCCTTTGAAGACAGAATCTGAATATCTATTTGTTATAGACACCAAATGGTTTTTTTGGTTAGATTCTGAGCTTTTGTTTCCTTACACTCCAAAAAACGAATTTTGTTAAGGAACCATATTTCTGATTACTCTTGTTTTGGTTATAAAATGATGTCATGCATTTAGTTACTAACTAATCGTTGTTTGAGTGACATGTGTATAGGTCCCTCTAAAATTCAATGAAAAATATGACCATTAGAGAAGGGATCTGACTGTTGAGAATGTTTCTATAAATAGGAGCTCATTTGAAAGAGCTCACAACTTTGACGAACAAGTTAATCAATCTAGAGATTACATGCTGCCAAAGTGATTTCTAGATAGAGAGACTTTATTTCTTTTTGCATGCTGAACATATTGTTTAGAATCTCTTTGTGTGACTATGAATGTTTCTAAGTACATTCGAGGGCTTCTAAAGATAGGAAGAGAGAGGTGCCGACTAACTTGAAGTTCGAGGGATTGCGGGAATAGTAAGACAGACTCTGATCTTCATATCAAAGGATTACTCTGGTGTGAGCAATATAGACTTTCTTGAAAGTATAAATAAAGGGTCCTTTATCCAAGGTTTTTGGATACCCTTCTATTTGGGTTAAAAGAATTACTACTTGTTACATGTTTAGTTTCAAGTTTTCCGCTGCATTTTGGTTGTTGAGGAATCTATAACTATCTTATACTTTATTATAATTGTATACTCTGATTTATTGAGTTTCTATATGCTTTATGGTAGAATCTTTATCTTTGTAAACATTTGTTATGTTTCATTTCCGAAACAACATTTTCAGAATTAAATTCTTGAAATCACATTTCTAGAATCAATAATGTATGTATAACTAGAGGTTTTGTGAATTTACCTTGTTTAACATTGTTAAAAATTACCATCTTTAAAAGTTCCCAAGGAATTTCTAAAGTATAAAATTTACCCCCTCTTTTATTTTGAGCATCTATATCATTATTTCGATCTTACAGTTGGTATCATAGGAGAATATCATACTCCATACCAAAATAAAAATGGGTATCAGAGGAGGTCTATAAAAGAATTAAACCCACATATAAGTTTTCTTTCTCAAGTTTATCATTGTTATATATTTTCCCTACTTAAAATAATTTTATCCTTGTTTACAAAGTTTTATTACTAACAAGTTAGTGTGGAATTATTTTCTTTGAGTTGGAATGAATCAATGTTGGTTCCATAGACATCCAAAATACTACTAGACCACCAATTTTTGATGGAAACGATTACGATTATTGGAGAGATCGCCTGAAGACATATATTATCAATACTGGAGTAGAAAATTTTGTTATGCTTACTAGAGGATATAAAATCCCTAACAAGGAAGTCATTACTTCCACCAACCAAGAAAATCATGAATATCAGATAAACGATAAGGCACACAATACATTTCTTTGTTCTATGACTAGAAATATATATAGTCAGATTTCATATTGTGAAGTAGAAAATTTTATTTGGAAGAAGCTTGAAGTTACTCACTTCGGAACTTATAAAGTCATTGAAACTAGAAGAACAATGCTTAGAGATGAATATCATGGTTTTTCATTCCTTATGGAGAACCCATATGTAAGGTACAACAACGATTCATGACTATTTTGAATAGTTTACAATCCATGGGTGAGAAAGGATTAAATGATGAAGCTCTTGTGGATAATATCATAGACATCATGCCCAATGAGTGGGAATCCAAGAGGACAGCTATAGATAAGAATTGGAAGGTTACTCAAATTTCCCTTGATGAATTATTTGGATCTATTCTTCAACATGAGACTAGGATTAAGAGAGATGTTAAAAATGTCAAGAAGAAAAATGGAAATTGCAGAGTTTCTTTTATAACAACTTCAAATCATATGAATGCCAAGACTCCTGAGGGAGTTAAAATATCTAAATATAAGAATGTTTTTATTCAATATGAAGCTAGTGGAAGTGAATCTTCATAAAATTAATTATACAATCTTTCTCAAATAATGAACAAGATTGTTGGACAAAATAAAATTCAATCTAGAATCAATAAGAAAGAAATAAATGAGAAGAAATACTCTGAAGTCACATGTTACGAATGTAAAAGATCTAGACATATACGACCAGATTGTCCTATGATTAAGAGAAGATAAATAATGGAAAATAATTCTAAAATAAATAGGAATAAGTACTAAAAAGCTAATGCTAAGAATGTTTTGAAATCTAATGACACCTTAAGTGGTAGTGGTGGTGACTCTTCTGATGAATCCTTAGATTACGAATCCCCTGGATAGAAGAATCTTGGTTTATTTTCCAGACTACCTATTTAAAATCATTACTTAATGGCTAAGGTACACAATTCTAAATCAATGACCAATGTATCCTTGAATTCCAGTTATAGTGATAATAAATTTTATGAATCATCAGATGAAGAATCTTCTTCTGATGAGGATAATATTTTACCTACGTATGAACAAGTTTTTAGGTTGGCTAAGATTCTTGAGAATGAGAATTCAAAACTCTAGAAAAATATTCATAAAGAAAATTCAACAAACACTATTCTTACTAAGGAAATATCAGATCATTCTAAGAATCATGATAAGGAAACCCATGATTTTTAATGTATTTTAAAAAACCATGAGGAAGTTAATTCTGAGAAGGAAAACATTCTAAGGAACTAGAAAAATTAATTTCTAAGAAATTTTTTTTCGAGCCTAACTGTAGTGCTAAAGCAAATGTTTTTGAAGAAAATAACATTGATATTAGACTAAAGTCAGAAATATTTTCCTTGAGGAAGTGTTTTTCAAACATTACCTTATGTAAATAAAATTTTGATAAAATGTATTCTCAAATTCGACATCTAAGGAATAATTATGGATTTGGTTATACTAGTTCAAAACCAATTTCTAGTAACAATTATTTTGTTACTCAAAGTGCTACTTTCTACACTATGTGTCAGTGTAGTGGGAATTGGGAAAAAAGTTGTTCTATAAATAAATATCAGTCTTTATCATTTCATAAAGATTATTTTTTTAAGAAAATGTGGATACCTAAGATTTTCATTTCTGATATTTCTGGATCCATGAAAGTTTGGGTTTTGAATATTTTCAGGAAAATAATGAAAGTATGAACAAAAATACTTGTTACAAGTATAGTGGAAGTTCCCTGTATATGATTGGTGACAAAAACATCTTTGAAAAGATTATCAAGATGAAAGGAGAGAATATAACATTTGGAGATAATGCTAAAGGAGAAATTATTGGTATAGGTAACATCATTCTTCTTGGAAAAACATTGATTTCAAATGTTTTATTTGTTAATGGTCTTAAGCAAAATCTCATATGCATTAATCAATTTTGTGATGGAGGTTACCTTGTGAATTTTATAAATGAAAAGTGCTTAGTACACAATTTCAAGGAAGAGTTTTTTTCTGCCAATAGGCAAGAGAATTTTTACACAATAAACATAGAAGACCTTAGGATCCAAGACCGACCATGCCTTATTGAAACAGAAGATCATACTTGGTTCTGGTATAGAGGGTTAGGACACTGTAACCTTAGAAAACTATGCAGACTCTCTAAGAAAACACTAGTTAAGGATCTACTAGAGCTCAGATTTAATTCTTCAAAAGTTTATGATCCTTGTCAATTTGTCAAGAAACATAAATAATGTTTTAAATCAGTCGATGAATTCTTAAACACTAATTCATTACAGTTAATGGATATGGATATTTTTGGCCCAAGAAAAACTGGAATAATTGGAGGCAAATATTATGTATTTTTCTTAGTTGATGATTACACTATATTTTCATGGGTCTATTTTCTAGAAAATAAATCTGAATCTTTTTCTTATTTCAAAAGTTATAGAGCCCATGTAAAAAATAAGAAATCCTTCTTTTGATAACTATTCATAGTGATCATGGAGGTGAATTTCAAAATTTTGATTTTGAAACTTTTTCTAGTAGAAAATGAATTACTCAAAACTTCTCAACACCTAGAGCACCTCAATAAAATGTTGTTGTTGAAAAAAGAAACAGAATTCTTCAATAGATAACAAGAACCATGTTGAGTGAATATACGGTAGCCAAACATTTTTGGGCTCCAGCTATAAGTACTACATGTTATACTATAAATCATGTTTTGATTAGACCATTTCTTAATAAAACTCATTATGAGTTATGGAGTGGTAGAAAACCTAGAATTTCATACTTTAAGGTATTTCATTTCAAGGTATTCATTCTAAATACTAATGATAATATACACAAATTCACACCAAAATCTGATGATGTAATTTTCTTAGGCTACTACATAACTTCTAAGGCATATAGAGAATTCAATAAAAACACTTGTACTATTGAAGAAATAGTACATTTCAAATTTTATGAAACTAATAATTTTTTTATTAAACAACCTCAACCAACATCTTCAGATTTTTTTTAACAAAAACTAATTATCAACCATTGTTAGATTATCCTTCTGATACTGAAAATGTTCAAGAAATTTTTCTTAAACATTTACCCCAGAAGATTTCTTACCCTATGTTGATGAACATGTTTTACAAAACCCAAATCAGTTATTTTTAAAGAATCATCCTAGTGATAGTATCATTGGTGATGTAAATCAACCTGTAAGGACTATAAGTTCCTTAAGAAATGAAGTAGAACATCTAGAATTCCTTTCCCAATTAGAACGAAAAAGAACTGATGAATCTTTAGGTGATGATTATTGGACTAAATTTATTCAAGATAAGCTAAATGAATTTAAAAGGAATAAATTATGGACCTTGTTTGAAAAACCTAAGAAAACTTTTATTATTGGAGTAAAATGGTTCATTAGAAATAAACGTGATGAAAATGGAATCATAGAAAGAAATAAATCTAAACTAGTTTCTAAAGGATATAATATACAAGAAGGACTATACTATGATGAAACCTATGCTTCAGTAGCTAGAATTGAATCTATTTGTATTCCACATACCTTTGCAGCATTCTACAATTTTAAAATTTTGAAAATGGATGTTAAATGTGATTTCCTTAATGGTTTTTTACAAGAGGATGTTTTTGTTGAACAACCTCCTGGTTTTGAAGATTCAAAACATCCTTAACATGTTCACAAACTTACCAAATCTTTTTTTGGACTTAATAAATCCCCTCAAAATTGGTATGATTTGATTACAAGATTTTTGCTTCAAAATAATTATGTTAAGGGAAATGCAGATCCAACTATTTTTATAAATAATGATAAGAAAAATGTTTTTATTGTTCAAATTTTAGTTGATGACATTATATTTGGTTCAACTCATCAATCATTAACTAATTCCTTTGTAGACCTAATGAAATTTGAGTTTGAAATGAGTATGATGGGTGAGTTAAAAATTTTCCTTAGTATTCAAATTTCTCAAAAAACCATGAGGTATCTATATATCCCAACATAATTATATTAAAAATATTCTTAAAAGGTATGGATATGACAACACTAAGAAGATAAGTACTCTCATTGGTACATCACATTCACTTGATCTAGATGATGTTGGGAAACTAGTAGACCAAAAATCATTTGAAGGTATGATATGAAGTATACTTTACTTAATATCTAGTCAACCAGAACAAATTTTTTCAGTATGGTTATGTGCAATATATAAATAAAATACTAAGGAATCTCATTTAAATGGAGGGAAAATAATTTTTCTCTACATAAAGGGAAGCATGGATCTTGTACTCTTTTATACTTCTAGAAATGATTTTGTTTTAAAATGTTTATCAGATTCTAACTTTGGTGGATATAGAATGGATAGGAAAAGTACATCCAGAACTTGTCATTTATTAAGAGATTCATTAGTTTCTTGCTGATGCAAAAAGCGACACTCAGTATCACTTTCCACTACTGAAGTAGAATATGTAGTAGTTGGAAGTTTTTGTGATCAAGTGTTGTGGATACAACACACACACACACACTATGGTATGAATTTTACTAAAAAAAATAATTTTTGTGATAATACTAGTGCCATTGCCTTAAGTAAATACCCAACACACCACTCTCGTGAAAAACACATAGATATTAGGCATCAATTTCTTTGGGATCACACACAAAAAGAGGATATCATTCTTTAATTTAGCGGAATGCAAGATCAACATGCTGATATTTTCTCAAAATCTTTACCCTTCGATAGATTTAAAAACATAAAATAGAAGCTAGTAATGATAACTGTAAGGTAATATTACTTATTAACATCTTGTTAAAACTTATCTCATTACAGTTGAAACTTCATTTTATAGGGGTAGTACATTTTTTTGATAGATATCTAAATTTTTGTATAGTCTAGAAATTTTTCATTTTCATGATTTTCTAAATTTTCATAATGAATATTTTCTAAATTTTGGTACTGAAGATTTTCTATATTTTCATAATGTATATTTTCTAACATTTTCGTAATGATGTTTTTTTTTTAATTTTCTGAAGTCTAATTTTTTTTCGTAGTGTAAAAATTATTTTCATATTGGGGATTTTTGTAATCAAAAGTTTTCAAAATATAAAGTTATTCAAGAAGAATGTTCCTCATTATGAATAATCTTCCTAGAAATCCAAAAGGTACATTTCCTATCTCATTTTTTTGTAATCATATTTTATTTGTTGGAGTTTTCATTTGTTTTTAAATGTTCATATTCACTGTTTCATAAATCCAAATGTTTTTATTAAAAAACTCAAAAGATCAGATTCTATCAAAATTTCGTTCCGACTATCATCTCAACCATCAGATCAAATCACATGTTTTTCAACTATTGGATTGAGCTTAGAAGATGAACCATCACCCAAACGCCTATATAAAGCACATATGAGGGTTTCCCCACATCGATCCCAAAGTTTTCGCGTGCTGAATCCCTGTCCTCCTACATATGCCCATTCCAGACTTTCAAGGTTTCCTCAACTCCAAATGTCTGTTGAAGTATCTTCCCAGAAACACATGTCAACTATCAAACCGATTTCTCAATGGCTTATTTAGAGAGAATGGTTGGTACATTAAAATTTCTTTGCAATGTATAATTCTATCATCTTAAAGAAAATCAAGATGAATGGATTGAAGAGTTTTTGCGTATCAAAACAAGGAGCTCATGATCTGGTATATCCAGACTTATTGATTGAATTCTTCGAGTCAACAAGTTTTTTCAGGGAATAAGGAAATGATAAATTTTATTTTAAGAGCTATGGGAAGTCATATTCTCTTTCTTACACCAAGGAAGCTAGTTTGATTGGGGTTCCTTATGAGGGATAAGCTGAGTTTTGTTCTCATAAGATATAGGATGTTCAAGGAGGATTTGTTAAGGTGAATGCTATGGAATGCCTCAGTCTTTCAGATGTAAAGGCTCCGAATATTGTTCACCTATTTACAAACTTCTGGATTATTCAACAGTGGGTTCAAGGATTCATCATTCCAAGAAAAGGGGAGAAGGATACATTGAATAAGATTGACACATATATCTTTGATTTATAGATGAATCTATGAAATATTAACTCGGTTAAGCATATTCTATTTAAAATTGAGAATATAACGAATGGAAATTTGAAGGCTCAAATTATTATGTATCCAACCATTCTCTCAAAGATGATTGTTTGGTGTTTAGAGTCCTTCAAAATACCTTGTATTTCTATGACATGGAATTAAAAAGTTATGCTGGTAATTGATGACACTATGAGAATTAGTAATGATGTATTTTCTAAATAATTCAAAGAATTTTATGATTTTCTTGAGGAAGAAGATGATTCCGGATCAATGAAACATGAAGTGGATGAGACTTACAAAAAGGGTATAAGGAAGAGGAATGTTGAGGAAGTGGATGAAAAGGAAAAAAACTCCAATGGCCAAGGAATTCCAATCAGTACCACAAAAGAGTATGACTAAAAAGAATATAGGGATATGGTAGTAGCAAAATGGAGGGAAGATAAACAGAAAAAGAAATCTAGGGATCCTAGCTTTGGATTGGATCCTGTTGAAGAAAAAGCTTTAAGAGAAGAGACTACTGATGAACATGAAAATAAAGAGAAAAAAAAGAAGCAAAAGAAGAAGATCATTAAAGAATATATTGTGCAATCTCTTCTAAAGGATGCTGAGAAAGCCCCAAAAAATATTCTGGTACCACAATCCTTCTTAGTAGATGCATTACAAGAGACGCCGAGATAGAAATTTGTTACACCGGAAAAAGTCCAAGAAAATGTAGTGAAGGAAGAAGAAGAAGAAAAAAAGGTAGTAGTGATACTGAAGATCTCATTAAACATGTTGAAGATTTTCATAAGAAGGAAAGTCTATATGGGAAGCTTTAAATCCGGACATCTGAAGCTAAGTATTCAATGTTTTCTACCCCTGGGAAAGATGAGATAGTTGAAGACGACAAGGTTGAAGAAGAAGTGAATTAGTTGTATAAAGAAGAATGTTCTAATCATGATTTCATTCATCTAGGAGATGCAAAGGCAGGAGTTGAGAAGGAAGAGATAGAGGAAGAAAAAATTGTTCAGCTGTATGATAGTGAGCACGGATCCGCTAACCAAGAGGAAGCCATTCTGAAAACTAATAATGGAAAATAGGAGGTTTTTGATAAAACTTCCAAAGATGTTGTTAAGAAGAAAGATACTGGTGGTTCTTAAAAGAAGAAATCTGCTGAGTTAGAAAAAGAAACCTCACCAAGAAAAATTTATGATTCAGAATCATCCTCTATGAAACATGATTTCGTAGTTCAGTCCTTGATGATGCTTGTAGGAACTATACCAATATGTCCCTTCACTTATTCCAGATTCCAGAAGCTCCAACACACCTTAATCAAAAATCAGATTCAGTATCCATGGTTGTAACCCCCCGAACCCAGTTACCCAGAGTCGGTGCATTATTACATAATATTGGCATGATCACAAGAAAGATCAAATCTTGAAAGACTGATTAGTTTAGTAGCCTTGGAAGCACTAGATATTTTCATAAAGTTTCATATCATAAAAATGAAAACTACAGGAACATAGTCTCCATAGACCACACTCTTATCCCCTCATACTATCCCTGCAGGTCATTCATAATTTACTTCTTCATAACCTGGGAAAAAAAAACATAGAAAAGGGGTGAGCTCAAATGCCCAGTAAGGATAACAATATAGTGGAAACATTAATAAATAAGAATAAAAATTTAGGGAAATGTATAAATAAACAAAAGCCTTCTAAACTTGAACTTCAACATAGTATGGAAAAAATAAAATGAAATAATTCTATTTACTTATTCACATGGATATTCTACTAATCTAATAATCATATGCAATATCAATGACCACTTTCATAATGATGGAATGCATAATGCCAGACTATCATAACCACGTAGCCAAGGCCTCGTGCCAAGACTAAAAATAAGATTTTGTCAAGGCCTTGTGCCAAGACACTAGTTTGTCACATGAGACCTACCAATGCATCGAGAAGATTTAGTGGGCTCCACCCATCACATATTGAGTCCAATGCATTCCCATATAAAAAACTTTAAACATAACATAAACATTCGTATTAAAACTAGCATACAAAATGTCAATACTTTCACCATAAACCATGAAGGGTAAAAAAATAACATATCCATAGTCGAACATATCACAAAACCTTCAATACAATATGGAAGTTTTGTTTCATAATAAATTAGCTTCAAATAAGCTTAAAATCCAACAAAGGATGTTCACATAGATGAAATCAAAACTCTTTTTGGAGAAATATCTCTTTTTATTATGAAATCATTTAAGATCCATATATAATAAAACATTTTCTTTGAAAATATTATTATAATCATGTAAGGTAAGCTTCGATGATTTTCGAACGGCAGAAAATAGATGCACCCACCGTATAAGTTAAAAAACATTCTTACCTTAATTCTGTCGAAAAGGTTAAAAAGATCCTTGTTTGGAAAATGATAGAAAGATTCCTTTATAAACCTCTTATAAAAATTCAAACAAGGGTATAAATGATTTTAACCTATATTCATGTAAGTGGTAAAAAAATTTTGAAATACATTTTGAAGAAACAAGGATGTGGATGATAAAGAAATCCCAGTAGATTATTACGTATAAAAAACCTCAGATAATGAAGAGATTGCAAAGTAAACCCTTACCTTGTACTTTTCCTTGGATGAGGGTAGGTTAACCTCCTGTGTAATGGTGAAATAATTGTTATTAAATTATACAAGAATCATATATATTAATATGATATCATATATGATCTTTTAACATTTCTTTGTTAATAATATCTTAGTATTATCGTCGTTTTGGGTGTTAACTTACTCATTTTCTTTTATATGTTTTGTTATGTAAGCCATGTTTGTCATAGATAGGTTCTATTTTATTTATATCCAGAATGATATCAAGTCCTTAAACATTATTTTTAAATCATCAAATGATAGTTATACTTGAATGGATACGATGGAGAATGAATCTCATCGCGTTCGTGGAGACGGTAGTCCGTACGCACGCACAAGTGACAATATCATTCTTTTGATATTAAAATAATATATAATTTGCTGGTAAATTATATATACAGAATCATTATCATGTTATATTTATTATTTAAATGAATTACACATCATTATTATACCCATCCAAATAATAATGTTTTGAATAACAATTACACCACGACATGGAGACGGTAAGCCGTACGTACGCACGTATGGTGACATGTCCTTAAAAGGATGGATAGAATACTAAAATATGGTTGTACCATGTTTATAATAACATAAAAGTATATATTATACTGGAGTTATTATTTCAGAATGGTAATAACAATGAAATAAGAAGTGGAAGAAGAAAAGAACTTGAAAAAGGGTGGTGAAATCATTACCTCTTCTTCGGGATCTTCCTTTTGATTTGATCAAAAGGGCTCCATAGGTTAGCTTTCTAATAAAAATAAGGCCACTAGGTTGTATTCAGGGTAGTTGGTAGTGTATTTGGGTAGAGTTTGGCCGAACCAAAAGGCTTTGAAGGTTTGAAGTAATGAGAAGGAGGAGTTCCCTTTTATAAGAGGGGTGAGGGGCACCTTTGGAAAAGATAGAAATATTAATTTATAATAAATTAATATTCGGTTTCTAATAGCTGTAAAGTTGAATATTTAAAAGTTAAGGTGGGTATGGGTCTCAAACCACTCAACCAATAGAATTTAGACAGGTTTGGGTTACTATATTAACCTTATCTTTAAGTATTAACTCTAAGTTAATTAGTTTCACTTTTACAATGTCTCTTTGTATTTTAATATTATATGGTTAATAAACATACTATATACATCCAAGAGACCTTAAAGTGGTCCATTAATGATACACCTATCATGATATAAGTCTCTTGTCCAACCCTTAGATTTTTAGGAATTTAATATCAATTAATAATATAATATTTGTTTTAAAAACTCATTTATGTCAATTTTGACACTATTCAATAGTTGATTTTTGTAAAAATCATAACAGAATGATTACTTTGAAAACAGTCAATTAAATCAATACTAATATGTCATATTATACCAGAAAATTATTTTTAATTCATTAAAAGTCTCAAATTATATTTATTTGGGTATTTATAATATCAATTATTTAAATTTTTCACTATTATGGTAATTACTGCATCGTCATTGTGTCATAAATAAATTAAATTATTTAATGTATAAAAATTATAAATAAAATATAATTATTTAGGAAATCTATTTATCTTTCTAATGAGTATTTATAGTTGAAAATCCAACATATATAACCCAATGTAAAAATTGGTTTTCTAAAATATATACGCTTATGTCATTTTTGTACTCATTTTAACTTAATTAAATTTAAGTGTCCCTATCACCTACAAGTGGCTCCATGGGGTCCCAAAATAGACCCAAATATGCCCATGGTCGGACATGTATCCACCAATTAGTTTAGGTCATGTTTAGGATAATTTAGTATTATTATAATATTATTTTTTAACCTTTATTTACCAGATTTACCCTTAACCATGGAAAATAAAATATTTACCGAAGTAATTATTCAAAATGTCTAAAAATAAAAGTTTCCTATTTACACAATATGAAAATAATAATTCCAAATATTTAATCCATTTTTCCAAATTCAAAACACATAAGTGGCAGAAATTAATTTAATATTAATTCCCGTTGTTAAAACAAAAAGCGTGTTTTTAAGAGATAATAACTATGAAAATATTGACACTTATTTATGTCCAGTTTAATCGTAAAATTATGTACAATGACCAAAATTGTATTAAATGGTAAAAATATATTATAAATATATTTTAAAACCACTCAAATTCATAATTTATCAATAAAATTTTTTTCGATTATAAAAGTTGTTTTTTATTACAATTTAGTAATTTTCACTATTCATAAAAATATAAATGTTATCCGAAAAGTTCCAAAATTTCACCCTAGGTTAAATTCAATATTCCGAATCCAAAAATGAAGTCCATTTTGAGATATAAAATTTATAAAATTTAAAAAAATAGGTATTACTATTCATAACTTCTATTTTGAGGGGTTTTAGTGTGTTAGAACTCGATGTTATGTACAACACATGCTATCACATTATTCAAAAAGAAGCATATCGTAGAAGCCTGTGGTGTTACATTCTACCCTCCTTCAAATAATTTCATCCTCGAAATTTCTAGAATACTATCGCATGAAATGACTGAGGAGGTTCTTCATCATAAGTTCTTCGTGTTCCCACGTTGCCTCTTCCATCTTATGGTTTCACCACAAAACATTTACCAGACTCGTCATCCGGATTCTTAGTACCTATTCTCTCGTATCAAGAATCCTAACGAGCTCTTCACAATAAGACAGATCGGGTTCTAGTTCTAATTCCTCATAGGTGAATACATGCGTTGGGTCAGGCATGTATTTCCTCAACAGAGATACGTGGAACACATCATGAACTTTGGAGAGACTTGGCGGCATTGCCAATCTGTAAGCTACAACCCTAAGTCGTTCTAGAATTTCGAAAGATCCGATGTACCTGGGACTCAATTTACTTTTCTTACCAAAACGTATGACTCCCTTCCATGGAGATACCTTCAGGAAAACATGATCACTGACTTGAAATTCCAAATCCTTCCTTCGATTATCAGCATAACTCTTCTGCCTACTTTGAGCTGCGTTGATGTGATTTTTGATTACCTTCACCTTTTCCACTATTTCCTCCACTAGTTATGGACCTACAAGTTTTCTTTCACCAACGTCATCCCAACAGGTTGGTGTGCAACATCTCTTTCCGTAAAACACTTCATACGGTGCCATATGAATACTTGAATGGAAGATATTGTTATAGGAAAATTCTACCAAAGGTAAATATTGATCCCACATACCATGAAAGTCCAGTGATCAAGATCTCAACATGTCTTCTAAGGTTTGAATAGTCCGTTCTGATTGTCCGTCTGTCTGAGGGTGGTAGGCAGTTCTCAAATGAAGTTCAGTATCTAGGGATTTCTGAATACTTTTCCAGAATCTTGAAGTAAAATAGGGATCACAATCAGAAACAATAGATAAGGGTACTCCATGAAGTCTCACAACTTCATTAATATATAGTCTTGCTAGACGTTCTAGTGGTAGATCTTCTCTTATAGAATGAAAATGTGCTGACTTGGTAAGACGATCAACAATAACCCATATTGCATCGTTCCTTCTAGGAGTCTTTGGTAGCCCCATTAAAAAGTCCATCGTAATATTGTCCCATTACCACTCCGGTATGGGAAGAGGTTGCATGAATCCTCCAGGCTGTTGCCTTCCAGCTTTCACTTGTTGACAAACCATATATCTTGACACAAAATCAGCAATTTCCCTCTTCATGTTTTCCCACCAAAAATGTTCCTTCAAATCTCTATACATTTTGGTGCTCCCAGGGTGTATAGAGAAATTGGAAAAATGAGCATCATCTAGCAATTCCCTTTTTAGATCAGGTATATTGGGAACACAATGTCTCTTCCCAAATTTCAAAATTCCATCTTCATACACAAAGTCTCTCAATCTCCCATCAGTCACAGCTTTAATCTTCTTTTGAAATTCTTCATCGTCGGTCTGAGAACTCTTAATCCTTTCTAGTAAATATTTTTTGGCCACAATTTGAAAAAGCATTGATGTTTCACCTTCCCTGGTTATTCCCAGGTCCATCTTCACTAGATGCATGAAAATTGGATCCCATTCAATTCTCATCACGTTCAAAACTCCATGATATTTTCTTCTCAAAGCATCTTCCACCTTATTTGCTTTCACCAGGTTGTTGTGAATCGTACAATCATAATCCTTGAGTAATTCAAGCCATATCCTTTGCCTCATGTTGAGTTCTTTTTATGAGAAAATATACTTCAAACTCTTGTGATCAGTATAAATCTCACATTTCTCACCATAGAGGTAGTACCTCCATATAATCAAAGCAATGATCACAGCTGCTAACTCGAGATCATGAGTAGGATAGTTTTGTTCATAAATTTTCAACTGTCATGATGCATAGGTAATAACCATATCATTCTGCATAAGGACACATCCAAGTCCTTTCTTTGATGCATCACTATAAATGACGAACCCATCATTCCCCGATGGTAGAGTCAATTTTGAAGCATTGACTAATCTTATATTCAGTTATTCGAATCATTCCTCACACTCTTTTGTCCAAACAAATTTAACCCCTTTACGTGTGAGCTTCGTTAATGGGTTTGCCAATAGGGCAAAATTCTGGACGAAACGTCGATAATAACCTGCCAAACCAATAAAACTGCATACCTCAGTTATACTCGTAGGTGCTGGCCATTCTTGAATTACCTTGGTATTAGAGGGATCAACAATGATTCCATATTTAGAGACATTATTTCCAAGAAAAGAAATCTCTTGAAACTAGAATTCACACTTGCTAAACATCCAATATAATTCATGTCTTCTCAGAGTCTTCAGGTTAATGCGCAAGTGATTTTCATGATCTTCATCATTTTTAGAGTATACCAAGATATCATCAATAAATAACACCACAAATTCATCGAGATATTCCTTGAAAACTCTATTCATCAGATCCATGAATACAGAGGGTGCATTAATCAATCAAAAAGGCATTACTGTAAACTCGTAATGCCCGTACCTGGTTCGAAATGTTGTCTTCGGAATGTCTTCCTTCTTCACACACAATTGATGGTATCCAGATCGAAGTTCAATCTTTGAAAAGTATTTAGCTCCATGTAGTTGGTCAAATAAATCATCAATGCGAGTTAGGGGATACTTTTTCTTTTTTGTTATAGCATTGATCTCCCTGTAGTTGATACATAACCTCATAGATCCATCTTTCTTTTTAACAAAAAGAACAGGGTATCCCCATGGAGAAACACTAGGGCGAATAAATCCTTTAATACTCAGTTCCTCTAGTTGTTTCTTTAGTTTGAATAATTCTACAGTTTCCATTCTATAAGGGGTCTTCTATATAGGCCTTGATCCAGGAATTAAATCAATGGAAAACTCAACTTCCCGTTCTGGAGGATGTCCAGGTAAATCTTCTGGAAATACATCTACATATTCTTTCAAAACATGTACATCCTCTATTTGAACATTCCTTTCATCACCCACAGTCATTTCATTCTCTTCCTCCACAATAGTTGAATTTAGTTGAGCTACTGGGGGTGGATCTAGATAATAATTAGGTGGTGAAGATTCTGCTCTAAAGATAAGGTGTTCCTTATCATCATCATCAAGAATCGTAACCTCTTTCTTCTTACAATAAATCTTCACATCATAGTCCGAAAGCCAGTCCATACCAAGGATTATATCAAACTCAATCATAGGAATGATGATGAGATCAGCAGATAAAGAAAATTTATGTGCTCTAATGGGGACTGAATCACAAAACATTGTTGCAATGATACTTCCCATAGGAGTTTTAATTGACAACTCCCTTGGTAAATCAAATTGGAAATATCTAATTTTATTAGCAAACTGGGAAGATATGAAACAATTTGATGATCCAGAATCAAATAATGCATTTTCTAAACTTGAGGAAACCATTAAATTACTTGTCACCACGTCTTTTGGAGCTTCTACCTCAGCAGTAGTGATAGCATAAACTTGTCCTTGATCCCTTGGCATTTTCTGAGGTAATATCCCTTGATGCTTAGGACATTCATTTTCATAATGTCCCATCTCCCTGCAATTGTATCACTAAACATTGGTAGCTTCCTTCTTCCCTTTCCAATCACAAGCTTGGTGGCATTTTTCACCTCACTTGTAACAGACTCCCATTCCCTTCAAGCAAGTACCGGGGTGTTTCTCCCCACATTTACCACAGGATGGATAATCAACCTTTCCCTTATTCCACTTATTTCCATTCCCAGATTGATCAGTAGATCTCTTCTTATCTTTCTTTGCTTTAAAGTCATAAGACTTAGAGAATTATTTTTCGGTCTTCATAGCACATGAGACAATGTCTTCGTATGACGAGAAGGATTGTGAGACTAATGCTCGACGGAGAAATGGTTTTAAACCATCAAAGAAACAATCAATCTTACTTCTTGGGTTACGTATATAATCTCCAGCATACCTTGATAACCTTGTAATGTTAGCCTCATACTTTGTGACATTTTCATCCTACTTTTGTCTCAGACTCAGAAATTGCCTTTCCATATCTGCTCGATGGTCACGAGGAAAGTATTTTTCTAAAAACAGATCTTTGAACTCCCTCCATTCCATATTTGATACTTCATCATCTTCCTTCGTGTTTTGAATCAATGACCACCATTGATCAGCATCTCCAGTGATGCGGTAAAGTACCATGATAACTTTTTCCCTTTCACTATACCCCAAAGCCTCAAATATTTTCTCTAGGGAGTTTGTCTATTGCTCAGATACTAAGGGATTTTTAATCCCATTTAATGTTGGTGATTGTTGCCTCATGAATCTATCTAACATTGATTTTCCATGCTGCGGATCAGGGTGCTCCATATGGGTAAGGTTATTATTCATAACCTGAGTGAGTTGTCCCAGTATGGTGATTAGCTGATCGGCACCAATTGCATCACCAACTCCACTATAATTATCTTGAGTAGGAGGGAAATCCCTATAAGGAGTGCATGAATTGATACAGTTTCCATTTCCTCCACTAAGTCCCATTTCTAGACAATGGCATAAACTAGATCAGTTTATGAATCAAAATATATAATCCTATACTTATAAAAACACTTAACATAAATTGAACTATTTATGGATATAATCCATAATCATAAGAATGTTTTCTTTGAGGAATTATATACTCATAAACCCTTCATAATGATTTGTAATTAAAATAAGAGTTATCCTAAGCATATCCCCTGGGAGTGTTGTTTCCAAGAGTGCAGCAAGGCCCGCTGTCGTGCACCAGTTCCCGTTTGAGTCTAGCTCAAAGCGTTGTTTTAGGGTTTTACCCTTAGGAACATCTGTGCCAGAGCCGCCTCTACCAGCTCATATCCAGACATGGATGTATTTCTTGGAAAACTCACAAAATCTCTACAATACCAAAATTCTAGGAAGTTCTTCTATACTAATCCTCAAAGTCCATCTTAAATCTATGTTCTCTAATCAGAGTTTATCTAAATCTAGCTTCCAAGGTTTGTACTAAACTTCCTCTGATAACAACTGTAATGCCCCAACCCCAGTTACCCAGAGTCGGTGCATTATTACAAAATATTGGCATGATCACAATAAAGATCAAATATCTAAAGACCGATTATTTTAGTAGCCTTGGAAGTACTAGATATATTCATAAAGTTTTACATCATAAAAATGAAAACTAAAGCAACATAGTCTCCATAGACCACACTCTTAACCCCTCATAATATCCATACAGGTCATTCATAATTTACTTCTTCATACCCTGGGAAAAATAAAACATAGAATAGGGGTGAGCTCAAATGCCCAGTAAGGATAACAATATAGCATAAACATTCATAAATAAGAATAAACATTTAAGGAAATGTATAACTAAAACAAAAGCCTTTTAAACTTGAACTTCAACATAGTATGACAAAAATAAAATGAAACAATGCCATTTACTTATTCACATGGATATTCTACTAATCGAATAATCACATGCAATATCAATAACCACTTTCATAATGATGGAATGCATAATGCCAGACTATCATAACCACATAGACAAGGCCTCGTGCCAAGACTACAAATAAGATTTTGTCAAGGCCCTGTTCCAAGACACTAGTTTGTCTCATGAGACCTACCGATGCATCGAGGAGCTATAGCGGGCTCCACCTGTCACATATTAAGTCCAATGCATTCTCATATGAAAAGGTTTAAACATAACATAAACATTCGTATTAAAACTAGCATACGAAATGTCTATAGTTTCACCATAAACCATGAAGGGTATAAAAATAACATGTCCATAGTCGAACATATCACAAAACCTTCAATACAATATGGAATTTTTGTTTCATATTAAATCAGCTTCAAATAAGCTTAAAATCCCACAAAGGATGTTGACATAGATGAAATCAAAACTCTTTTTAGAGAAATATCTCTTTTTTATTTTGAAATCATTTAAGAGCCATATAAAATAAAACATTTTCTTTGAAAATATTCTTATAATCTTGTAAGGGAAGAGTTGACGATTTTATAATGGCGGAAAATAGCCGCACCTGCCGTATAATTCACATGTAGTATAACTCTATTGGTTTTTACAATTTTAGAAGTTATGGAATGGATAATTTCAAAATTCTTCAAAATTCCATTTCTTATTTAACATGATGGTATCTTACTATATATATCCATCATCATCAAGAATATTATATTATTTCAAACTTTTTAGTTAGAATTAAAGTCCAGATTATCATTTCTAGAAAACATAAAAATATCATTTTTTAGTGTTTTATAGATTTCAGTCACCATCAAAAAATTATCCACACCAATGGAGAAAAAAAATGTATTATTTTGTTCAAAAAAATACTCATAATTATTTATATAAAAAATTAGTGCATTGTTTAGATTCATATTATCAATTGATATAATAACTATTCCTACTATAAAAAATATTTTCTTCTACAGTAATTTTAGAGTTTGGAAACAAGAATATTTCTGATAAAACAACAAAATATAAAAAAATAATTACATATACAATATCAACTAAAGAGACATTCTTTTCTAGCCACCATTATCCTTGGATATAAAGGTAAGAAAAGCTATAATGAGGCTGGGGGGAGGGGTGAGTGAATTATAGTAAAAAAATCAACTTATAATTTCTATCCACCTTAAGGTGTTAGTTTGAAAGAAATTATATACTTAAATCTATCCACATTTTATAATAGTAAAAGGTATTAATTCAGTGAAAATTACTATTTTTAAAAGATACCGCTACCCAACTAAAGGTATATTACCAATAGAAAATTAGTTTTTCATTAAGTCAAATAGAATTAAAAATAAAAATAAACATGAAAAAAAAATTTCAAAATAGTTTATAAAAATAACTCATGGAGTAAGGAATATAATCCCTAAACTGTTGAAAATGATATTATTAAAAACCACACTTTTATTAAAAGTTTAAGAAGGATAATTAACATGTTCCTATTTTGGGGTTTGGAAAAAACAAATATAACCTCTATTAAAATGTATTATAGTGGGTTACCTAGGTTGTCTCCAGAGAGGAGTGCTCAATAATAGTGTTTGTCAATTAAAATAAGAGGATTAAGTGATGTTGTTTTTGAAATTGTTTGATTTTGAAAATACATGAAAAAAAATAAATAAAGCGAAGAAATTAAGTGAAAGTTTTAAAACAAATTGAAAAATTATGTGATTAAAATTAGTGATATGAAATGGTGATCAGGTTAGGGTCGGTTTCCCAATTGTAATTCTATCATAGTTCATTTTACACAATTCTATTCTGATAAATCGTTAAGAGTGATAATTTACAATCGTTTCTTCTCACTCCATTGGTCAAATAAAAAACTGAGAATAAACCTTAATAAAGCCTCATATTGGTCTACTCTCCTTCCAATGTGTAATATATTTGTGTCAAATACCCCAAATTATCATAGGAAATTACCAATCAGGTCTTGTTTATCCCAAGTAATCAAGAACCTTGAATAATCCTCACACACGTACCAGGGATCACCGAGTACAACACCACTAAAACCTGGTCTATTCCATAGTTTAGAAACCAGAACCTAGTAGAGAAATATATTGATCATTGAACAAATATAAATAATCAATAGAATCTAAAATCAGATACAATCATACATGATAATAAAAACTGTTATAAGAAATTGAAACTGATTCGTAGAAGAGAAAAGAGGATATTAAAACATTACGTGAAAGAACTCAAGAATTACAAAAGGGTAAACCTACCCTTCCCCAATCACTCAAAATATATATCCCACCTTGGTAAGGGTAACTGAGTTGAAGGGGGAATAAGAAGTCATTACAAGCTAAGAAGAACAAAAGAAAGAAAATCAGGAACAGAAATTTTGATCCTCTAGAATCTGTACGCCAGAAGTTTTCCTCTGTTCTGCCCACCAGCCAATCGAAAATCACTATTTTCACTTCTTATAAAATGTTTTAAATGAAGTTTTATATCGACCCACAAAATTTTAGGGATATTGGACAGGCGTAAAGAAATATATTGGAAAATCAATGAACATTACTTTTTTGGATTCCAAAAACTGTTTCACCCACTCCACTTAGACGAGCCAAAAAGAGGTCTTGATGAGCTTCATATTTTATAAAATTTATAGCGAACTGTACTTTTTATGTCCTATGTCAACACCATCTAGAAGCACATAATTCTAAGGGGGGATGAATGAGATATTGTTGATTTAATTCGGTGGGGGTCCATTCTGCCATCCAGACTGAGTTTTCCAATTGATTGAATTTTCTGTACCATGGGGTTTCGAATTGGGTTTTGGTCTAGAAGAAAAAATTGAAGCCGACGAGCATATGAAGCCTAAAAAAGGATTCACTTCAATTGGATCAATATTTTAAAAGTTATTCCTGAAAAACAGAATCTATATAAAACTATCAATTTTACAGAATTACCCCATTTTAACAATTAAGCCCAAAATATACCAAAAACACATAATTGATGCAAATACACTCAAATTAAATAATTGAGAGAGATTTAATCATTGAAAACATATTAATAATATTGAAAATATTAACTTTATCAAATATACAACACTTATCACTTAGACTCCTGGACAAGGCAGAATCAAAATAAAATCAATGTAAATTCAAAACACAAGCCATTACGATCCATCAATGCCACACCAAGAAATAAAAGATATCATGTCTCATCCATAACCATTAATCCAAGTTCTCAAATCATATCAATCAATATTTTTCCTCTTCATTTCTCCTCCCATGCACACAAGAAACCTACCTCACATGAGTTTTCTCTCATCTCACAAATATCTATTTTCCACAATGTTTTTCTTATGAAAACCAATGCAAGGGTCACCATAGGTTTGAAAGACTCTTATTTATCCACCCGATGTGATTGAAGGACATGTGGTTATCATGAAGACTTTGCAGAGTTGTTCTGTGGCTTTTTGTTGGTTGAATTTATGTGAAAAATTTTGAGGCTGATTGAAGAGGGCTTGGCTCTTTTTGAAGAAAAATTTCTTTACTATAATTTTCAAACAAGCATGGTATCCTCTTCACTCCACTTAGTATAAAATAAGCTCCTTATTCATAGAATAGTAAGGAATTTTCACACAGTTCATCATTTCAGCATAAAATATTTTAATCTTCTCAAATATAATATTTCTTGAAAGCTAAAGAAAAGGCACAACTTTCTTTTTACATTAGAAGCTCTAGAAAGGCACAAATAATCTCATCTTGAAATCTCTAGAAAAGGCACATATTTCAAGAGAATATTTTTTTTTCTGTAGAAATAATATCTATTCATTATTTTATTTTCTGCCCAATGTTTCAGAAAATGAGCTAGAACAATACAAGACATCTCCCCCTACACTTAAGTTCAACTAGATCATTCATTTTCACATCAAGAGTAGGTTGGATAGGGAAAATTGGCTTGTAATGTGGCTAACCTAACAGGATGTTCATGGATTTTATTAGGTACAAGGATTAAATTTACAAGGTCATATAGAATGAAAGGGATTATATTGAAAAGGGGGCTTTCAAACCAAATAACTGCCTCAATCATTTAAAACACCTGTACCCCAAACCCTTATGTTTTGAAAGGAATAAATCAAATTCTGGTTATGACAAGCATGGTCTGGTTCTCTTAAGAAGTGAGGTGAATGAAAAGAATATGAAAAAAATGGTTCAGAATCCTCACAAGAAAGTGATTTCAAAGATATAGTTAGTGAAATATTGCATGAGTTTAAAAAATCTAAGTACTTTTCATGAAATTATCAAAGAATTTAACTTGAAACAAAATCATTTTTAGCATTAATTTATGCTTAGTTTAATAGAATAAATTGGTTCACTCAATGACATGGGTTTCAAAAATATCAATGAAAATCATTTCAGCTCAAAAGTTTCAAAAACACACAAAAATTGAAAAATAAACACACAAAATTTTAAACAGACACATGTTTTTTTAAAACAAATTGAAAAACAAACAACACATAAAAATCCTAGACTAAAAAGGTTCCCTCACCCACACTTAAATGATGCATTCTCCACAATGCATTCAAATGTATTTAACACATATGAATATTGGAAATTAAATCACATCAATCAGGAAAATATAAAGGAGAGGTACAACTTGATGGAGTTTATTGATAAAAATTTTGGAGGAGTGTGATCTCCTCCATTGGCTCAGATGGAATGGTCCCATGGAATTTCATCAATCTGTTCCCATTAACAGTGAATGGATCCTTCATTCCATCCTTCAATATCTGCACAACACCAAAAGGATATACATGAGTAACTATAAATGGAACTTCCCACCTAGAATGAAGTTTACCTGGCATTAGCTTGAGTCTTGAATTGAATAACAACACTTTGTCTCCAAGATGAAAGTATTTTGGTTTGATCAGTTTATCATGAGCCACTCTTGTTCTCTCTTTGAAAATCATTGAATTTTCAAATGCACCCCTTATAATTTTTTCCATATCCTATAACTGAAATCTTCTCTCTTTCCCAACACTTTCAAGATCCATATTTTTCTTCCTCAAAGCCCAGTATGCCTTGTGTCCCAATTCCACAGGTAGGTGACAACTTTTCACATAAATCAACCTCTAGGGACTCATTTCAATTGGGGTTTTGTAGGCTGTCCTATAACCCCATAATGTGTCTTCTATCCTTTGTCTCCAATCCTTCCTATTTGGATTAACAATCTTTTCCAAAATTCCTTTTATTTCCCTATTGGACACTCCAGCTTTCCCATTAGTCTGTGGATGATAGGGAGTTGATGTTTTATGATGCACCCCTTTATTTTTCAAAAAAGACGCCATTCTCCAATTACAAAAGTGAGTCCCATTATCACTAATGATGGCTATAAGAACTCTAAACCTACAAAATATGTAAGCCTTGACAAAATCACAAACTACTTTAGCGTCGTCAGTCCTGGTGGCTTTTGCTTCCACCCATTTGGAAACATAATCAACAGCAAGCAGAATATAAGAATTTACAAATGACATTGGGAAATGTCCCATAAAATCTATCCCCCAAACTTCAAATATTTCCCAAACATTAAGTGGATTTTGGGGCATTTCTTGTCACTTTGAAATATTTCTTCAAAACTGACATTTCTCACATCATTTTTAAAATTTATGAGAATCTTTGAAAAGCATTGGGCAATGAAGTCCAGATTCTAAAACCTTCCTTGTTACCCTTTGAGGTCCAAAGTGGCCTCCACAAGCTAATGTGTGACAAAACATAAATACAGAATCAATTTCATTTTTAGGCAAACATATTCTTATCATTTGGTCATTGCAAATATTCCATAGAAATGGATCATACCAAATGTAATATTTAGATTCAGCTTTCAATTTGTGAATTTTGTGAGAATTTAAATGAGATGGGACCAAAGATGTTACCAGATAATTGACCATGTTAGCATACTAAGGTAGTTCTCCTTCAATTAAGTAAAACTTCTCTCCTAGAAGGCAATCATTTAGTGGTTCAGAGTCCGGAATTTCAACTTCAGCCTTGTTGGGTAGTCTACTTAAGTGATCAGCCACTTGGTTCTCAGATCCCTTCTTATCTTTGATTTCTATGTTGAACTCCTATAGTTGTAGCATCCATATCACTAGCCTTGGTTTTGCTTCAGTCTTCTTCATCAAGTACCTAAGAGCTGCATGATCAGAAAACACAATGACTTTAGTTCCAAGAAGATATGATCTAAATATTTCTAATGAAAAACAACTACTAAAAACTATTTTTCTATTGTTGTGTAGTATAATTGGGCCCCATATAAGGTTTTCAAGGAATATGCAATGACTTGTAGCCTGTCATTAATTCTCTGAGAAAGTACTGCTCCAACTTCTTGGCTTGAAGCATCACAAAGTAGCTCAAATGGTTCTTCCCAATTGGGTGGATACATTACTAGTGGTGTAATCAATCTCCTTTTCAACTCACCAATGAATTACCTACATGAACCATTTAAATCAAAATCAGTGTCTTTCAGAAATAATCTAGATAGAGGGAGATAAATCTTACTGAAATCATTGATAAGCTTCCTATAGAATCCTGCATGTACTAAAAATGATCTAACATGTTTCACACAAGTTTAGTAAGGCAATGAATTTATCACTTCAATTTTTGATTTATCAACTTCAATGCCTTTCGGAGAAATGACATGACCACAGACAATTCATCTCTCAACTATAAAATGAAACTTTTCAAAATTCAAAACAAGGTTTTTTAAATGCAAGATTTCAAAACATTTTCTAGATTTTTCAAACAATGGTCAAAATAATTTCTAGAAAATATTAAATTATCCAAGAAAACCTCCAAGAAATATTTAATGTGATTAGAAAATATACGTACCATACACCTCTAAAATGTACCTGGGGCATTACACAATCCAAATTTCATCCTTTTGTATGATAAAGTACTGAAAGGACAAGTAAAGGTAGTCTTTTATTGATCCTCAAGAGAAATGGGTACTTGAAAATAACTTAAAAATCCATCCAAAAAGAAATAATGAGTTCTACCGGCCAACCACTCTAGCATATAGTCAATGAAAGGGATAGGGAAATGATCTTTTCGAGTGACCTGATGCAACTTCCAAAAATCTATGCATACTCTCCAGCTATTCTGAATTCTCACAGGGATTAATTCATTCATTTCATTCCTCACAATAGTTCAGACAGTTTTCTTTGGGACTACATGGATGGGGATAACCCATTGTGAATTTGTAATTGTATAGATGATTCCAGCTTCTAATCGTTTCTCAATATATTTTTTCACTACCTCCATCAAGGTGGGGTTCAGCCTCCTTTGGGGTTGTCTGATAGGTTTAGAATCTCCCTTAATAAATATTCTATTTGAGAATTTTTTCGGGTTTATTCCAGGGATATCACCTAAGCTCCTCCCAATTTATTGGACATTCTCTCTCAAAAGCTCAATAAATGATTTTCATGAGTTTCAGATAGATTATTAGCAATTATTACTGGTAATTACTCTCCCTCCATAAGGTAATCATATTTTAAATCAGTGGGGAGTGGTTTGAATTCTAGAACCGGAGGATGCAGAATGGATAAAACTAAATTTTGTTTCTCCACTTCCAATAGTTTGAAATCATTCACATAAGAAATCATATCATCTTCATCATCATTTAAAAAATTATCAAAGAAGTCATATTTTACCTCTTTTTCCAATAGGCTATCAGAATATCCAAGAGTTTGTACATCCATATGTTCAGTGATATTTTTAATGGAAAAATTCTCTCCTAATGATTAAAATTCATGAAACATACCTGATTCTTAAACTGGTTCTATACAATATTCATGGGAGAGTGAGAAGAGTGAATGATCATCTCACGGGTTCCTCATGGATTCAAAAATATTGATGTGGACGGTGCAATCTCCAAACTCAATGGTAAGTGTCCCTTCATTGACATTGATGATGGTTTTGGCCATCTTAAATAAAGTTCTTCCCAAAATGATGGGTGAGTGTGATGGGATCCTATCATCTTCCAAATTCAACACAAAAAAGTTCTTAGGGAATAAAAGATCTTTTACTTTTACTAATACATCCACCAGAACTCCTTCTGGGAAAGCTATTGATGTGTTTGCAAGTTGGACCACCAATCTTGTGGGCTTCATGTCTTCCTTATGCAAAGAATTATATATTGAGTGAGGCAATAAATTAATTAATTCACCTAAATTGCACAAATCATTAGAGAAATTTAATGAACCAATGGTTCATGGAATAGAAAATGCCCCTGAATGTTGACATTTGGTTGGCAATTGTGGTTTGATTAGGGCTGAGATGATTTTTCTCAAATTGATCATTTCATTCCCTTGAAGTCTCCTTTTCTTGGTGCAAATATCCTTCAAAAATTTATCATACTTTGGAATTTCTTTGAGTGCTTCAAGCAGAGGTATATTGATTTCCACTTTCTGGAAGGTGTCCAGAATTTCTTTTTTCAGTGGTTCTTCTTGCATCCTCTTTGATTCAATCATCCTTGATGGAAATGGTGGGGGTATATATTTCTTCTCTTTTTGTTTCCTTTGAAATGGTGTTTCTTGTTTCTTAGTCCTTTTCCTATCCTTATCCTCCACTTTTTTCTTATGTCCTTCCCGATGAATTTTCATAAAATTTCAAACCACATTCTCTCCCAGTTCAGATATTCTTTTTTTCAGGTTCAATGGTTAATGGTGGTGGGAGTTCTTTTCCACTTCTTTTAGTTATAATATTAACATTCTCTTTTGGGTTTGGGATTGTTTGGGAAGGGATTTTACCTTTATTTTTTGTTAGAAAGTCCATGAGACTTTCAAACTTGTTGGACAAATCTTTAACAGTGTCTTTTAGTCCTTCAAACTCAGATTTTTGTTGGTTTTGAATTAGAGGTTATGCACTGGTGGATGGTTTCTCGTAGGGTATTTGTTGGTTGGTTGGTTTTTGTTAAGAAGGCTGGTTATAATATGGTTTCTATTGAAATGGTGGTGGATTCTGTAATTGATTATGGAATGGTGGTTGGTTTTGAAACTGGTTTTGGTATGGGGGGTCTACCTTGATTCTGCTGATTTCCAAACCCGTATTGGACATGGTTATGATCTCTCCATACTTGATTTGTTGGAACTACCTTGGATGAAAGGCTGATGCACATGTTTCCATTCCCCGTATTTCAGAACAATAGTCAGTAAAATGATTAGGTGATGAGCATAAACCACATACCTTAGCTGGCGTTTGTTGGTCACTAACTTACTTCAAGGCCATCTGCCTCACCATACTAGTTAGATCTTAAATATTAGTTTCTAATAAGGGTAATGTATGATAAGTTTGTACCTCATAACTAACTCTTGTTCCAATACCTCTTGTTCCAAATTGCTGTGAGTTTTGGGAAATCTTCTCAATCAATCCATTGGCTTCTTTTGGTGACTTTTCAATCAGTGCACCTCCAGATGATGCACCAAGAAGGTTTCTGTCATTGTTCAGTAGTCCTTGATAGAAGAAGACAAGAAAGTGGTGTTCCTCAATGGCTTGATGTAAAAATCTGGTACATAACTTCTTAAATCTCTCTCCGTACTCGTAAAGGGTTTCTCCAGATGATTTTCATACGTCGTAGATTTCTTTCTGAATGGCTATGCTTCTAGAGGTGGGGAAGAATATTTGCATAAAACATCTTACCAGGTCATTTCATTCATGCACGTCTCCTGGTTATAGGCCCTACAATGATTATTTTTCAGCCCATCCAATGAAAATGGAAATTCCTTCCACTTTACCTGCTCCTCAGTATTTCCACGGGGTCTAAAAGTTGAGCACACATGTGTGAACTCTTTAATGTGTTTGTTTGGATCTTTACCTACCAAATCATGAAACTTTGGAAGTAAAGAAATAATTTTAGGTTTCATTTCAAAATCATTTTGTAACATTGGCATGGAATGTTTATTGTTTTGATTAATGAATTGTGGTGCACAGAGGTCTCTAAGTGTTTGGTTCTGATATTCAGCCATCATGATAGGCTCAGAATGAACACTTGAAGTTTTACTTGAGTCTGAAAGCAGAACTTCATCAAATTATGATTCCAAATTAATGTTTATAAGTCTATTCAACAAGGTTCTCTCAAATTCGGGATCTATGGGTAAAGGTTTAATTTTTGAGGTTCTAGTCATGCAATTTTGAAGAGAAAAGATGAAAAGATAAAGGAAAGAAAAGAAAAGAAATGTTGGCACTACCTCCCTAGAAACAACACCAAGGTTTGACATGTGCCTGTTGTGGGGTGTCGAAAAAACAAATATAACCTATGTTAAAATGTATTATAGTGGGTTACATAGGTTTTCTCTGTATAGGAGTGCTCAACAATAGTGTTTGTCACTTAAAATAAGAGGATGAAGTGATGTTGTTTTTGAAATTGATTGATTTTGAAAATACATGAAATAAAATAAATAAAGAAAAGAAATTGAGTGAATGTTTTAAAAAAAATTGAAAAATGATGTGATTAAAATCAGTGATATGAAATGGTGATCAGGTTATGGTCGGTTTTCCAATTGTAATTCAATCATAGTTCATTTTACCCAATTCTCTTCTGCTAAATCGTTATGAGTGAGAATCCAAAATCGTTTCCTCTCACTCCCTTGGTCAAATAAAAATGTGAGAATAAATCTTACTAAAACCTCAGATTGGTCTACACTTTTTCCAATGTGTAATATAGTTATATAAAATACCCCCAATTATCTTAGGCAATTACCAATCATGTCTTGTTTATCCCAAGAATTCAAGAACCTTCAATACTCCTCACACACATACCTGTGATCACAGAGTATAACACCACCAAATCACAGTCTATTCCATTATTTATAAACCAGATCCTAGTGGAGGGAGATATTTATCATTTACCAAATATAAACAAACAAGAAAATCTAAAATCAGATACAATCGTACATGATAATAAAAACTGTTATAATAAATTGAAACAGATTCACAGAAGTGATAAGAGGATATTAAAACACTACGTGCAAGAACTCAAGAATTTCAAATGGGTAAACCTAACCTTCCACAATCAACCAAAAGATATACCCCACCATGGTAAGGTTAACTGAGTTGAAGGGGGAAGAAGAAGTCATTACAAGCTAAGAAGAACAAAAGAAAGAAAAGCAAGAACATAAATTTTGATCCTCCAGAATCCGTCCTCCAGATGATTGCCTCTGTTCTTCCCACCATCTGTTCAAAACTCACTGAGGTCCCATCTAATAGAATGTTGGAAATGAAGTTGGATATCAACCCTAAAAATTTTAGAGTCATTGGACTGGTTAAAGAAATATATGGTCGAATCAATGACCATAACTTTTCTGAATGCCAAAAACTGTTTCAACCACTCCACTTAGACGGGCCAAAAAGTGGCGTTGATGGGCTTCATATTTTGTAAAATTTATTTTAAACCGTACATTTTATGTCCTCTCTCGATAACAGCTACAAGGACCTCATTCTAATGTTAGTTGAATGAGATATAGTTGATTTAATTCAGTGGGGTCCATTCTTCCATCCAGACCGAGTTCTCTACTTGATTGAATTTTCGGTACCATTGGGTTTCAAATTGGATTTTGGTATGGAAGAAAAAATTTAATCCCACGAGTATATGAAGCCTAAAAAAATATTCACATAAATTGGATAAATATTTTAAGAGTTATTACCAAAAAACAGATGCTATATAAAACTGCCAATTTTACAGAATTACCTGATTTTCACATTTAAGCCCAAAATATACCAAAAACACATAATTGATACAAATAAACTCCAATTGAATAATTTTTGAGGTATTATATCATTTAAAACGTATTTATAATTTTGAAATTATTAACTATATCAATAATTTAAACTGATCCAAGGAAACCTGTCTTACTATACCCATATTTCCTCAACAATAAATCCAAAAAGTGTTTATACGGATTCTTGTAACTATAATCCATCGATCAATCTAATGAGAAGATGATATTTATTTTTATATTAAATACCAATATAGGATCAATGTAGGCACTTATGTGGGGTGTGGGGGGGGGGGGGGGGCGTGGATCTTTTGTTGTCCCAAAATCTAAATCATCTTGTAAACTTTTACCCCCTTTGGTTAAGATCCTCTATTTCTAATTAAGATAGGTGAATAATTTTATGTATTACCATGACACCATCAAACAATAGATAAGTATTAACGCATGTAAATATGGAACAAAATATTTTTATTAGGTTCGACTCTAAAGCATACTCCTTACCATGATTGGCTATTCACCCCAATTATGTATTTTCTACTATAATCAATCTCATGTTACAATGAAATTAGTGTATAATACACCTAGTATTACTAAACTCTTACTAGAATTATAATTCCATCCTCAACTTGGACTTCTTTTAGAAAATTATCACTATAGTCATAGAGCTTCAGTATGATCTCCCTACATACACAAAGTCCCACTTTTTCGACAACTTTACACCGTGTTTTTGTAAATGTTTCTTCACTAATTATTATTAAATTAAATCGCTGATCAACACAGGGATTTCATAGTATCAGTTTTAATATCTCATTCTCAACAACAAATCTTCGAAAGCCAAGAACTCAATAAGAATAACAGTGAAACATGATACCCACTTTTAGATCTACTTTGTAGATCGTCATATAACCTAATCATCAGTGTCTATCGAATCATAATTGAGCTCCCATGATCTTAAAATATCTACGAACTTATCAATAATAGAAATTCTTAAAAAACACATCAGTATCATGCACAATAATTTTAGTGTCTCCTCAATTTATTCTTCTCAAACATCTATATCCATGGATGTAACATGGTCCTCTTCTTCCTTCAACTACAAACCCAGTATGACATTTTTTTGTTTTGTATTAGATCCTCCTCCTTATTATTATTATCCGTTGAGACACTTAATAGTTATTATTTTCTAACAAATCTCAGACTTTAGAACTCCAAATGTTATTCTCTCTTTTTTTTTTCTTTTATATTAGTCCCTAAATGTTTTTTCCAATAATTAGAATATATCATATCTCTATCATATTCAGCTCCAATGATCCTCCATTTCATTTATCTCACATTTTTTGTACATGGGTGTCTCTCATGATATTAATATTCCATTTTCACTCCTCAATGCATGTCTTCTATATGTTTATAAGAATAAAGTTATTCTTCTTTTAATTTTAATTATTTATCTGGACCATTAAATATTTTAGATTATTACTTTATAGTATTTTGGACCCCACATTTATTATTAATCATCCCACAAAACACACTAACTACATTTTATATTTCTATATTAAAAATTACATAACATTAAGATTATTGACGTGTAACAAATATTTATAGCTTGATAGAATCTCATTAATCATATAATGATCAATATAGAATCAATAACATTTAGACTGTATCTCAAAATCATTGTTCTTATTCTCTAGTAATCTTTAATTACATTTTCATTTGATGTTTTAAATATTCAAGAAAAACTATTGATTCGTCATAAATATTTCCAATTTTAATAAATATAAACTTCCAACATTAGGATTAATTTATTTATCATAAATTTACTCATGCCTTTATGTTCTATTTTTCTCAAACACCAAGATTTAATCAAAAATTTAATGTAATAATTATATCCTTGGAAATTATTTGGATAATTTAATATTTATTTCACAATTCTGAAAAATTATATAAATTTTCATGTATTCTCATTTAAAATTACTATATATTGAACATTGATATTCTCTATCTTCTTTCTCATTAATAATCCTAAAATAAATATTAAATCATGTCTCTTGAATGATTCCTAATTTTTTTAACATGCTATAACAACTCACGAATAATCCAAATTTTCATTTTCATCATCAAAAATTTATTGCAGAAAACTCACTCTACATCTAAAAGAATTTATCAAATTTATCTAAGTGTTAATGTTCACACAGATCAATGTTCATTCTTATGAATCACTAAATCATGTTTACATAGTTATTATTCATGATTAAATATCCATTTTCTTATTTACATAGACACAACATCTTGTACATTGATACGATTCATGCTTGCATAAGTGGGAATCATGTTTATGTAGAGGCTAGATGGTCCTTACAGAAACCAAGATTTATACATAGGAAGAAATTTGGCAGACTTAGATGATTTTTATGTAGAAAATTACAATATATATATATATATATATTACCATTTTCTCTAATAATATGAATACATAAAATTCAATACATAGTTAAATTTCAACATTAAACTCAAAAATCTATAATTAATTAAATAAGTTTAAAATCTCTTAAAATCATATGAAAACCTCCTCAATCTGTTGAAAACTCTTCAAAAAAAGTTTGTTAAATTTAAAAAACATAGAAAAAATGTTAGTTCCATCCCCAATAATTCTTTAATGACATTAATACCCTAGTTAAAGTATCTTCAAGAACCTCACAAGATATATGTTTTATCCTCAACTTCATGCAATATAAATAATAATCTAAGTGGAATTATTCATTGAAATTAGTATCCTTTATGTTTATTGACACTATAATAATTTCTCTAACTCCATGGTCATTGAAGCTCCCAAAAAAAAATCTTTCAACTCTTTTTAAAACAACACTTAAAGTTTTACAATTTATCCAATAATTCCTTCTTATAAAAAGTTGTAGAAAGAAAATTTCAAACTTGTTTGAAGCTATATTTTCAATGAAAACTAGATCTATAAATACTACGATTTACTGGGATACATACATAGTAGCTTCTTAATTTGAAATTACCTTTCTAACATATATTGTTTTCATATAATTAACAATTTAATCTATCTCTCTATTACATTCCCCATAATATAAAGGAAATTTCTCTTGTTCTTCATTGTGTGGATTCAAATTACATCACCCAACTTATTCTTCAACATGATGAAATTGAAAAATAAACCACAAAACATTTAAAAAATAAAACAATAGCTTAATCAATCCACCAAGTATACTTTAACCCACCCCTTTGAATTTTTTATTGATACCAACATTAAATCCATAATCAATTCCATACTACCCATAATTTATAATAAATACAATGGATATAATTTTTTATCCATCTTGTTGATCTCTAAAAATTATGTAATTACATCTCAACCTCTAAACATTCCTAAGTTACTAAAAATATCATCCCATTAATATTTTATTCCTTTCTTGAGAAAAGTAATTCACCTGAGAATGTATTTTAAATGATACTTTGGTAATTATTCTATAATTATTCATGGGATAACCCAATTACAGGGTCCTAAAAATTCCACCAAGGGGAGAAAATACCCTCACAAACACTTTAAAGAAGTAATTAAGTACTTATACATGTTTAGAAAGTTGAATGGAATCAATATAAGTTGCTATATTCAGAATAAAAATGAAGTAATTAATGTTTTAAAGGAATTTTAAGTAAACTACATACCATCACCGGTAAAGGTACATAGACCAGATAGATCGTGAAACACCATGTACGTGGAAGGATCTGCGAACCACTGACCCAGGAGGTGAAGACCAATGAGCATGGTAGACTATGAACCAAGTCTCTAAAGGATTCATACGCGTGAGGACTGTCTGCGTACCATGCCACGAACTCATCAATTCACGGACAAAGCAAACTATTATCATGAACAGAAGACTCCACAAACCTCAGTTGACCACGCCTTTCATAGGATAGTATATTGATTCAATGGGCCTCCACAAATAGTGTTGCATTCCCAACAGATACAATTGATCCGATGGTCTAAAAAAGATAATCTTTATTGTATGGAAGACACATAGAGGGAGATGGATAGAGAGAAGGATGGATGCAGAAATATTGAGGGAGACTCAAATGCTGCACTCTTGATACCTTCTTGTTTCATCAATAATGACCAAACTGTGAACCACTCCCTTCGCAGGTATAGCCAACTGCGAACCATAAAATGTGGAAATTGAATAATAATAATAGAACATCAAACCTAACTGGTGAAATATGAAAAGAATAATTCTTTTAGATGAAATCCCTGGGAATGATGATCCCTCAGACCCTCCTTTAATATCATGCTCCATGTAATGTACCACTACGCAGACTAAACCTGGTGATGCGTACTGCATCAGTATGTGGATGGAACACAAAGAGGAATGATGGGTCACTTACCAATATGATACATGGTTGTCTATACCCATTCCCACATACCGTAGTGGTATACGAACAACCCCTAGGACCACACACTGCTATTGTATGTAGATCCCCCCATCCCTCATAAAAAGTCAGTACACAGAATGGGGGGTTTAGGGTATTTTTTATTCCAGTTCCACATCACCCATCCACTACCGTCTAGTCCTCCATGATCCCTCTACAAAAAAGTACTCTAACATTAGGCCAAATCCTCCTACAGAGCCACCTGACCTGTATGATGAGACCATCGGGTGCATTAGAATGCCCCATTGAGTCTATATACCCATGGTAAGCAGTGTCACGAAGGCCCTCCCCACAATGGTGAAGGAAACATGAATTCATGTGAGGCTACAATCCCATGGTAACCTAGATTCCAACCTTGGGACGCCGACGTGAACCTCCCCATTCTAGTGATTAAGGGTGATCACTCGCATTTCCATTTAATGAGGAATAGTGATAACTCAAATGGGTTTTGTTTTCTTCCCCCTTTGACGAGGATGAAACTCCTCCTCTTCCCAGAACGTTCTCCAGGGCCCTACCACTTAGGTAAGTCCCTAATATTATAGGATTGGGCAACGTGACCTTCAATTCAATTTCACAATGAAGTGTTCATTACATCGTTCCCCTCGCCCATAGTCTCCCCAAAGTCTTCTATCATAGGGTCTCCCTCCCCCACCAACAGGGGAGGAGGCATGTTCATTTTTGAATCTTTCACATCCTCTTGTTCCTCACACCGAGCATGAATCAGGTCGGCTTAGAGTTTTATGAGGATTACAAAATCACCATTCTAAACTAAAAGAACTCTAATTCCTGATTAAATCATGATATGTAGGACACCTACCAGAAGGCCCGAGCTCAAAAGGGTGCCATCCATAAAGGTTCCACCCAATCATGTCCCATTAAATGGGTAGCTTCCATGTGTAATCCCTGTACATTCTAAACTACATGAACATTGATTCTTGATCAAACCAGGATATGTAGGATGCTTGTCAGAAGGCCCAAGCTCAAAAGGCTTCTCATTTAGAAGTGTCCACCCAATTAGGTCTCCTCAAATGGGAATCTTTCACACCTAATACCCACACAATCTGAACTATATGGGTTTTGATTCGTCACTCAAGGATATGTAGGAATCCCTAATTTTGATCCTGATCCCAACATCAATTCACCTTCCATCCCCCAGGTTGACGTTAAACTCTAGTGTTTCTTATAATATGGCTGAAGTTGGTATCACTTCTATAGCATCAAGTATATGCACGCTTACGATGATCCCACAAAAAAGGGTATCCTGTGGACACACTCTTTGGGAATGAACTGAGGATTCAAAAACATATGAACATGACTTAAATCTATAAAAGAGTCCTAGAACATGCAATAATCTTCCCCCAGAAGGGTGCAGTGAGTTTGGCCTCCCAACCTCTCGACCAATAGAGTCCTTAAGTGTCGTTGGCCAAATTGTCATCAAATGTGTGCATGCCTTTGGAAAAAAGGTCCCTGAATCATAGATACTAGGGCCACTAGGAATTATTATCTCCATGAATCAACTAGTTGGAGACCATATGAGGAAGTCATATTTGAGAAGGACTGATTGCATGAGTGATTTACCCACACAAAATCGCCCGCTGGGACTAACAGTTCCCACAAGGTTAATTCAACCGCCTTTAAAGGATAATGACACTAAATGGGTTGAAACAAAGGAATGGTGAATTCAACAGTGCTCATCTCTATATAAAAAAGGGATAGGTGATGATCCTCATCAGACTATTTATGCACCTCCTGGAAACACACCACCTCAGAGGTGGAACAAAAATGGTGAACCTGACGTGAATCCTTAACCAAGGTGGAGGTTCTACCCAAATGATAATAATACACATCAAACCATTTTGTTTGCCCTGGTATGCTCTAAACACGCCACCTCATAGGTGGAATAAAAATGGTGATCCTGAGGTGAATCCTTAACTATGGTGGCAGTCTCACCTTACTTAGGCCCCTTCGCCCCACAACAAAATAAAAGGGAAAGAGGACATGCTGAATCACAAAATATACATATGTTTAAACAAATTATACTTTGATGATGATTTTTTTCCTGTATTTCATGTACATATCTTTCAGGTTCCCACATATCAACCTTCAATCCAAATGACATCCCAACAACCCATGAAAACACGCACATCAGCAACCATGCAGGGTATAGGGGCCCAACAAAGAGTAGGACCCCCTCACCCACCAATCGTCTTCAATGCTGGGTATCCAAAAAGATGATCAAAGAGTACCACTGATATGGTACTATACCCATGCTCTAGGTTCCGTGACAAGACCTCCAGTCTACAAAGGACCTCCAGCCGCCTCTTCAGCTGCTACCGACACCCCAACACATGGCGGCTCCGGTGGTCATCTCCTACCATTTCAAGAGCTCGTCCCTAGAACGTGAAAAATGAGTACCTACCTTATCTCAAGGATGAAGATGAATTCAATACTGACAACTTCATCTTAATAGCACTGTGGTCCTACCCACCGACCCCCACTAGAGAACATCGCCACTGAAACTAGATGACCAAGCCTCGTACTACTGAGGAGGACCTTATGTTGAGGGAAAATACCAAATTCTAGGATACCTGAGCCTCTCAGGCTACCCACCATGGGTGGAAAATATATAACTAGAAACATACTATCACACTAGTTCCTAAGGATCTGATCTATCATAATAACATGATAGTATTAAATGGGAAGACATAAGACTCTATCCTCTCCACTCAAGACCACCACAGAAATAGGGTGGCACAATACGAGCACATACACGTTCTTGATGATGCTCACCGGTCCCACCACACAGACAGAGCAGAAAAGTATAGGAAGATGCCGATATCTGCCGACACACAACAACCCCATCACCAAATAGGGTAGAACTCAGCAACATGCAAGCACATATACATGTTGAGTCATTTCAAGCCTACCATCTAAATAGAGCAGCAATAGGATATACAAAGGTACAAATACCTGCTGATGCATGTCAAGTCCATAGGGAGGAAATAAAATACAAGTTGTGTCAAATTCATACCGATTCATACAAATATTGTTAGACATATACAATGAAACGAGAGTGGATGAAAATACCCATTCATGAATTTGAAGTCCATTAGTAAAATAAAGTGGCAACCGGAGAAGACAACCAGTGGGAGACTCATTCCTCTATCCCAAAACAGGAGAATTCCCAATATATACTGGATACTCATGGAGGAACAGAAGAGGCACCAACTCTTGCTCCGACATCAGAATGGGCCTTCAAACCCATTCCATATGAATCTGTATCTCAGAACATATGGACAATGATGGAGGATCATATATTGATTCCAGACCATATCCTCCAAACATGCCAGGATAACATTGCATCGGCGGAAAAGACGAGAAATCAGACCAACATCCCGATTTCCTCAAACATAATGACTCCCTCCAAAACTGATTTAGTCTCTATGGAGCAGTCATGCATCCCTGACCCAGTTCAAGAGGTTCTACAGAAATATGTCATGATACATGGGCACCTGGATAGGGAACAAATACCTGTTAAAACTGGGGGATGCCGGTCCAATATGGTGGCTGCTCTAGGGCAGGCATATATCCCCACAAAAACTCAAGATGTTTGTCATCATATCCCAACAAAATTATGGGACAAAAAAAGATAGGGACCCATATATGACGGCCATTATAAACAAAATATGGCCCTAGATACCCACAAGAGAGCGCTCGAAGATAAAATGTGGAAAAGGAAACTGGAAATGGATGAGCACATAAATGATGCTGCTCTTCCAGAAGCTGGGGTTCTTGACACCGTCAAATATATATCAACAAAGGTTCAAGACCCTATCATTACATTAACAAATTATATAAGTGGTTGTATCAGTAGTCAAGGTCCTCCCCATAATGTCACTACCAGCAGTTCTTAACACCCTCCACAGAGCTCCCACATGGGCTTACTCTATGCATCAGGAATGATCGATCTTGAGATCCTATATCATGATGCGTGTCGGGGTAGCCCTCCCCTCAACCTAAAGATTAGATAGTAAGAAGGTCCTCCCCTTGATTTCATCTACCCTGATGATCCTCCCCAGGGCATATGCTATAGATATTCTTCTTCCTATAGTCGTACATTAAGTAATGATGGTAGTCCTCTCCATGATGGAAGTCATTGAAAAGGCCCTCCCCACAATGATAGTTTCTATGAATGTCCTCCTCATAGTATCATTATGAAACAAGAAGGTACTCTCCAAGTTATTGGACATCCTGAAGGCCCTCCCTTAGATGGGAACTATAGAAATTTTCCCTATATCCAGGTATCATGTCAGGATGGTAGTTTTCACAATGATGATAGTCATTGAGAAGGACCTCCCCACAATGACAGTTGCTGTGAAGGTCCTCCCCTCAGTGGAATCAAGAATCAAGAAGGTCCTCCCCTTGTTATAGCCTTCTCGGAAGTTCCTCCTAAAGGTATACATGGTTAGGAAAATTCTTGATGTTGGGAATCAAGTTATAATAGTATCCCTCACCATTACAGCACTAATTGAAGAGGTCCTCCATGCAATAAAAATTCATGCTTTCAAGAAGGTCCTCCTCATGTCGGAATAAATATGAGATGTCCCTCCTACACTAAGGTGCTCAGAAAGGAGTCAGACACATTGGGCACTCCTTCCATAACGAGTAATATTTTTTATCAACCATAGGATGGCCTGGGGCCATGCTCATCCTTCAAGACACCCCCAAACCGTCCACAAATCAATAAGTCTCCTACATGCCTTGTTTCTTGGAACGAAATTATTACGAACCAGTCAAGCAAGGCATATCAAGTAGAGGAGACTCTGGAAGAACAACAACATGATATGTTGCTTGTTAAAAGACAACTATTTAGGGATAATACATCAGTCATCAGTGTTGTGTTGTCCTATGACCACTTCTCACTTCGACATACTAGGAGAGTTGTCTAGGGAAAGGACACATGACATTCACCTAAACATATGGATGAATCTTCATTAGTTGAAATAAAAATTCCTACCCTATGAAGGGTATACAGACCATGTTAGCACGATAGGGGAGATTCTCCATCAAATAGACCTGGAATCCCTCCTGTCCGCAAGGTAGATACAATTAGATAGGAAAAAGAAAAACCTTGAACTGTCCTACCTATATGTATTGCATATGTTGTGTCACCTCATTGGAAATTCCCTGACTACATTTCACATTTGAGGATGGGAAGAACATGTTACTCTACACTTCACCCTAGGTCACGTCTAGTAGGCCCCATAGAAAATGACATACTACAATGTCACCATCCAGAGGAAACAGTTTGATGAACTTACTACTTAGGAAAGATGGGATACTAAAAAAACCCCCAGAAAAGAGTAAGTCTCAAAAGAGTGAGGGACGAAGAGATCATGCCACCAAAACTATTCAGAGTCAGGGAACCAAGAACATATAGTAGGATTTCCTCCTAAGGTAAGCCAACCAGAAAGCAGTGCTCATGTCTTCAAAGTATTATAGACTCTATATAGGCTCAATTCCAAACTCAACATACACACATGCTGGAGTACAAAAAATTGAAAAGTTGGAAATAGTGGCTGCTACTGCTTCAATATGGTAACAAACCCAATCCATAGGTCTTGGAGCATTTTTATTTCAAAATTACCCCATAAGACCAAAAATTACCGCCCGTGGCGCATCAACGAGAGAATGGGAACAACCCCAGCCCGTAGGGCTGGGGGAATGTTTACCTCAAATCCCTGCATAGTGGATTATTTGTCTTCCAATATCTCAGAAGAACGATGGAAATAGGAGTTACTCGTTCCACCCCTTCTCGTGGTTCACATCCTCTGAGACAAAGGCACGTTATGAGGTCAGACTAGGGCTCCCTTTGGGTCAATAGTTTCTAAGAGACCTAAAAAATACCACATAATGAAAGGAGAATGTTTAATAAATGGGGTAGGAAGCCTTCCTACCATTTGGTGCCAGGTACACCACCCCCAATGTGGTATGCATCAGTGAGTGTGGTAAACGTCAACCCCACGGATCTCATAGGAAATGATGTAGGGGGAGAGGACATGAAGGAAGATAGTTCCCTCCCAGAGTCATCCCACACTGAACCTGATGGTGTGCATACCCAGAACCAGAGGGCCGTCCAAAATCATGCTGCCCCATCAGTAAATCTGACATTAACTCCCACGTGAAACCCCAAAAGAAGAAGAATAAATCCAAGGTTGTATATGACCCGCCCCCTCCTCCCCTAAGAATGAATCCATTACTCTTGAGGAGAGGATTTCCAAGTAGGAGGAATAAATGAAATATATCAGGTGAATTAATGCAGAGCTACGTTGAGGGAGCTACCATTCCAGACATGTTCTCGCCATAGAACGGTAGTAGGTGGCCCTATAAGAGGTTCTCATGCCACATGCACTCATTCTGATGAATGAAGGTAAACATATAAGACCATTACAGCCAGCATCTGAAGGACGTCAAGACATCCCCCCACTAGGAAGGAAGACATAATATGTTCAGGTAAACCCACAAATGATACCACCAATAGTGTATCCACCCCAAATTACACCATCATCGGCAAGCCTAGTCTTGTCCACTACTGTACCAGCTCAGGCTCCAACCCAACAATATATGCATCAAGGGGTCTTAACCACCTTCATGTAGTGAACCAGTCGACTAGAATCCACGGAGGGGTGTCACGCTTCGATACAAACAGGGAAAAAACCCTACCCTGAATGGGTGGGAAATGTTCTTCCACTAGAAATCTTCGGTAACCCCATATTTCTAGTATTCAATGGCTTGAAGGACCTGTAATAGAATTTGATGCACTACATCTATTAATGAGACCCCATAATGGGCACTCTAGAGTTGTAAGAATCCATAAAAGTCAGTTAATTTGTACAAACCCAATAGGGATCAACCTTCATATGGTATACTAGCATGCCAACCAATTCAATCACAAGATAGGAGGACCTCCGATGACAATTTCTCTTCTGGTTCAGTTCAACACTACCTAAGAAAACTATTAGTGAACTCATGAACTGCAAACAATGAGAGAATGAATGAGTCTCATACATGATTTCCAAATGGTGGGGCTTGTCATATTCTCTGAACCAGCCACTCCCCAAGGATGATATTCTCTCCATGTCCATTGATAGACATCGGGATGAATTGCGAACATCGCTCATCTAAGTAACACTCACAAGTGGGTTTAGATACTTCTATACCATTGCTAAAAGGATAGAATACTCATTGAAAAGGACCAAACTTATGTCCAGAGTGGGCCCATCAACCCTTTGGAAAATAACGTGAAAAGCTGAAGTGACTTCTCTCATGCTTAAGCCACCCCTGGAACTAGCTCCAGTTGCGAGGCCCCCACCGAACTGTGCAAGACCCTCTAGACGCCAACAACCATGCCCACCTCAGCATTATGAGAGACTAGTGATAAAAGAAATCAGTTCTAAGGACAAAGATATAACGTTTATTCATTCTAAGATGACAAGGTCCACAACTATTTCATAACTACCATTAATTTCAACTTTCTCTGGATAACAAAGACAAAGTGGTCATTTAAAGTGAGTCTTGGAGATTGTCCAAATTATTTTCCCTACCATCGGATTCCAGGACACACCATCCAAGAATTATTTGTTTTCAAAGATCTCCTGCAAAGGATGGTGAGTTTCTGGCAAGTCATGTTGGGTCTGTCACTGGTACAAGTGGCATGTTTTTTCCATCTCAGACTCAAGAGAAGAAGGGGAATGGAAAAAATTATATAGTAATAAGGATAAATTTTTTGACAATTGGATGACCCATAAGACCATCAAATGAGTCCATGGCTTCCTCCAATCATATTTAAAACAACCAACTTTGCCCCCAAAATCTCCAAATACAACACATCCATCCAACTTGGCCCCACTATTCTCCAAAGGCTATAAGGGAATAAATCAAGAGCATGATGATGAGATGACACAAAAGACAAAGTCAGTGTTGAAAATTTCAGACTTAATGACAACAGTCTTGGTACTATGGGACCACCCCACCAAATTTTATAGTGGGGACCACCCCACCAAAGGACACCATCAGAAGGAGACAATCAGACAGAAACGGTATCAGATCAAGAACTGATCTTCGGCTCCATTAATGTCATTCACTAGATGGACACCTTCTCAGAAGAAGACTATGGCCATGAAAACCAAGTTATCCACACCATACTGGATATCTAGAGGAAGAGGCTGCAGAGGGTGGGGGTTTCATGGATAGAATGTTCGTGGAAGGAGTCAAATTCCCAGCCACTCCACATTTCGAGCAATACACATCATGGAAACTCGTGGGAGGAACCCCCCAATAAAATGCTCCATTTCCCCCATCAGAATAAATCCAATTCCAGTTATATTAGAATACCAATAAAGGGAAGAATAAATACTATATCTCACAAGGCATGTAGGAAGACCAATTCGACCAAACTTGGAAAGGATTGCAGCACTGCCGACCCCTATTACAAAGGCCAAACCATCTACATCCAAAGCTCCAACCCCTAAAGTGTACGTAAAAGAACTACCATGAGCCATGAAGTGCCGAACATTAGAGAAGTAGTTTGAAGTTATAATGCAGCTGGATTCGGTACCAAAAAAGATTTTAATCCTGGATGATTTGAGATTATCTGTAGATCCTAGGCAGGCACTCATCGAAGCCTTGATAAGTCCCTAGGAGTTCAAAGATGAAGTAGCAGCAGCAGATGTCTACCGGATGGATACTAGTCCTAAGAAATGTCACACTATTATCTAATTCATAGATAAGGGTAAAGATTCCATCATGAAAGGGAACATCAAACCATTATATGTTTCCATCAAGATAAATGGAATTATTGTTCAGAGGATATTCATTGACAACATCTCTGATGTTAACCTCCTCCCGCTGCGAACACTTCGTCGACTGGGATAAGATGAATAAAACGTAGCACCATGCACTATAACTCTGCTGGGATATGACAACAGTAAGCATAAACTATTGGGCCGAATCATGCATAAAACCTGGATCAGAGATCTCAAATCAGATCTTGATTTCCTGGTAGTGAAAAAAGTTATGGCCTTCAATGTCCTGTTAGGGAGGCCTTGGCAGCATCCGCACGCTACAGTTCTATCCTCATACCATCTATTCATCGAATATTGATCTAATGGAAAAATGATACATTTCACACTGATAAATAAACAATTGAGTCCTTTGAGTCACATTATATTGACCCGGGGTTCTATGAATCAGAAGAGAAACATCTTTCAGTCGATGATGTTGATTGGATCAATTCCCCGAGTGGATTTGAGATGCTCCCACCGACCCATCTATCAACTTGGGGAAGAGTATGTACTACCCATCAACCATGTTGAATCCATAGGTCCACATCCAGATGAAAAATAAATAGTTTTCATGATCGTTTCTATGACAATAAATTCCAGAGACATAGAAAAGTGGTCTGACTCCCATGCTTTCAAGAAAATACCTATCAATGATGATCCTGGCCCATCCTTAGGACATTAAAAATACCTTTCCTTGCCCAATAAGGAAAAATATGATTTCTCTCCCACCATTGGAGAGTTCATCTAAAAAAATACATACTCCATCAGAAGATGAAGATGATGAAGATGATGATGCAGAAGAAGAACAAGAAGAAGACCTAAATGATGCCCCTCCTACATTCGAAGAATGCATTTCCACTAAAATTTATGAACATAAAAAGATAAACTTGGGCAGTGAAAATGACCTGTGGACCACTCTGATCAGTGTGGTTATGCTTGTCATGGAGTAGGAGGCATATACCTCCTTCCCAAAGAATAATTGAGATGTGTTTTCTGGAATTACGCAGAAATTATAGTCCTCGGTCCTGAGGTCTCCACCCATCATTTGGGCATACTAGAAGATCGCCGGGGCTATAAGTAGGCTGCTAAAAGAATCCACCCAACACATGATACAAAAATAGAGTCTGAAGTTAACAATCTGATCAAATCAAACTTCATACGGGAGTCCTAATATCAGATATAGTTGGAAAACGTTGTTCCTGCAAAAAATAAGAAGGGGAAGATTAGAATATTCATTAATTTCAAGTACCTTAATCTCCATTTCACAAAAGATGACCTCCCAGTCCTGATCACAGTTTTTTTGATTGATGAAACATCTATGTACGAATCCCTTTCTTTTATGGATGGCTATTTTAGATAAAATCAAATTCGAATGGGCAAAGGAGATGAAGAAGCAACTGATCTTAGGGTCCCTCTGGGAGTGTTCCATTATAAAATGATTCACTTTGGTCTAATGCATGTTTAATCCACATATATGCGTTCCATGCATCCCATCTTGAAGCCTTTGTTGGGAAAATTCATCGAGTGTTATGTCGAAGGGCTGGTGGTTAAATAAAGATAGCGCTTGAACCACCTGACTGATCATGGAAATCCCTCCAAAAAATTGAGACAACATAGTTAAAATATGAATCCCCTAAAATGTTCCTTTGGAGTTACATCAATAAAATTCCTCGACTTTTTTATACGCCATCATGACATCGCAGTCGACCCTGAGAAGGTAAAATACATCCTCGGCATGTCCCCACCTCAATACCTTACCGAGTTGAGAGGTCTCTAGGGGCACCTCGCATACATTCAATGATTCATAGCCAACCTATCAGGTAAATGTTTACTTTTCACCAGGATCATGAAGAAAGGATTTACGTATGAGTGGGATAATGATTGTCAAGAAGTGTTCCACAATATTAAAAGATATATCCTAAGACCACCAATACACATGCTTCTTGTTTAAGGGAGACCACTAATTTTTTATGAAACTTCCCTAGAACAGTCATTAGGTTCCTTCCTCATGCAGAAGAATGATGCTGGCGGAGAGAACAACCTCTACTACCTCATCCAGACAATGACCGATAATGTAACTTGGTATTCAAAGATTGAAAATACCTTCATATCCCTATTCCTTGTCGGTAAGAAGTTCAGGCATTACCTGCAGCACCATGAGGTCCACCTAGTCTACCGGTGCAGCCACTCAAATATATCATCAACCATCCCATGATAAATGGGATCCTATCATGATAAGTGGTCATCCTAAAATAGTTTGAAATATGGTACATTCCCCAATAGGCTATAAAAGACCAAGCATTAGTAGAATTCCTAGATGAGCACCCCTCAGATGAAACAACACCATTGGATACCGAACTCTCGGATGAAGAAGTGTTTTACATTCAGGAGGACCCCAAAAGTGGGAAATTTACTTAGATGGTGCTTCCTGAATCCCGATAGGGACAAGAATGGAAGATCAAAATATAAATAATGTGGGGCTGGGAGTTATACTCATATCTCTAAAAAAGTCCATCTTTCCTTACTATGTCCTACTTGTAGAAGGGTTTTCAAACAATGAAGTGGAGTATTAGGCTCTCATTGTTGGCCTGGAATTTGGAACATCAGGTGCAACCCAGACACCTAAAAATAAAATTTAATTCAAAACAAATCATCAAACATGTCAATGGTGACTAATCCATCAAGTAAGAGGTATTGGTCCCCTTGAAGAACCATGTTCAATTATTTATATTAGAATTACCATCATACACATTGTTGACTTATGTCCCCTGGTCATAAAATGCTCAAGCTAACGCTTTGGAAAATTCATTCATAGCCTTGGTCGATCCAGACTTGGTTGAAACAATAATTAGCATTGCTCACCACCAGATGGTCTTGCCATTAATCTTGAGAAATATAGAGTAAATCGATGAAATTAGCCCCATATCTGAACCTTATGGTCATACCCTTGGTCGGATGATTCCCATTGAAAATTACCTTTGGAATGGGGAACTCCCACCAGATAGGGCTGAAAAGGAGCAGGTCTGAAGGCGGGAAGTCAATTTTGTCCTCTACAATGGAATAAAATAGTAAAATGTCCTCTACAAATAAGGCCTTGAGGGAATCATTATTAGGTGCATTGATGGATAAGACACAATTTTCGTCAGGAAATAAGTTCACACTATAGCTTGTGGGGTGAACCAATCAGCAACCAAGCTCTCTCACCAAATTCGAAGGCTTGGGTATCACTGTTAGACTATGATATAGGATTATTTCATATTAACCATGAAGTTTCATTCCTTCTAAGTTCCTGATAATTTCATACAATGCCCCCCATAGTTACTTCATATATCTAAGTACTCCTAGCCCTTCGTTACCTGTGGGTGGATGTTGTGGGACCATATCCTCCTGTTATAAGCAGATAATTCAATTTCATACTCATGGTGATCGAATTATTTTCCAAATGTTTCGAAGCCATACCATTTCACGAAGTTGGGCTGAGAAACATTGTTATCTTTTTTAAGACCTACATCATTACCAGATTTTGTGTCCCTCATATTATCCTGATGGAAAATGGAACCAACTTCTGCTCTACTAAGTTGGACAAACTATAACAGAAGTATGGAATTAAATCCAACCATTCATCTCATTACCACATGGTAGCCAATTGAAATATAGGGGTTTTCAACAAGACACTATCCAACATACTTCAAAATATAGTTTATAAGGATGAGAAATTATGGCCAGACAAGCTCTTTCATGATTTATGGTCTTACTGGACCATGAACCACAAGACCACACAAGAAACCCCGTACTCACTAGTATACATGAAAAAAGTGGTTTTACCAATCAAAATCATGGTGACATCACTTCATGTGGCCATTTGGGATCAACTATCAATGGAAGAGAAATCATAGAGATGATTTAATTAATTAGAGAAGCTAGATGAGAAAAGAATTCACACTCTACACCATTTAAAAATCTACCAAAATTAGATTGCACGAGCCTTCAACAAAAAGGATCACCTTCAATATTTCCTCAAAGGTGAAATGGTTTTAGTCCTCAGAACCCTGATGATACTTGGGATGAATCCCCCAAATATTGAAGAAAAATGGGACGAACCATTTGTCATATATAGGGGCTATTGCAATGGAGGATACATCCTGATATCAATGGACATATAGCTGATCAGGGCTCCTACAAATGCAATGATCTTGATGAAATACTTCACATAACAGAAATTCCTTGACAATTTCCGAACATTAAGAACATAAACTATGAGTAATATAAATTACATTCCAATGTTCATAATTCTATGATATTAAACTCTGGGTAAAAAAAATGAAATGTCAAAGGTACGAACACTAAGACCTTAAACTTTGACTAATGAAATGAAATGTCAAAGGTCCGAACTTTATAACCATAAACTATGAGTAATAGAACTTCCATGTCCAAGGTCCAAAATCTAGGACCATAAACTATGAGTAATAGAAAAGCCATGTCATAGGTCTGCACTCTATGACCTAAAACAATGAGTAACCGAAATGTTTTGGTCCAAACTATATGACCCTGAACAATGAGTTATAAAACCTCCCATGTTATGGTCCAAACTCTTAGACTCTAAAATATGAGTTATAACACAGAAAATCCATGGTCCAAACTCTATGACCTTAAAAAATGAGTCATTTTACTTTCTAAATGATGTTATAATGTAAGGAACTCATCACCAAAACATAACGATAAACTACACAATCTTATACATAACTTCGTACGACTTGATTCTTGCCCGCGTATGATATGCAGTGACACCTCAATCTTCGATTCTGGCCTAGACCCCACCATAATAAATGACTCCATCATGCCCCCTATCTATTCATATTTGTAAGGGAAACTCTTATCACCCCTTTTTTACCACACCGATTATAACTACCATGAGCATAGTATTAGTGGTAGGGATTCTCTTATGAAATAAAACTATAGAGTAACATGGTAGACCTAGAAACCGTGAAGGATAGAACAAAAATTCCCCTTCCCTGGGACCGAGCCAAATCAGTATATGGTACATAAAAAACTATGTAAAACTTGATTCATACCCTTTCAGGATACATAGTGATGCATTGATCCTTGATCTTGGTCCAACCCCACCAGGAAGGAAAAATAAAATTCCCCCATCATATCTCTGCCTCCTCACACTTGCGAAGGAGTCTCTATGACCACTCCTTGTTTCTCACATCGAGTATAACTCATGTGAGCTTAGGATCAGTGGTAAGGATTATCATACACAAATATATTGTATAGAAATATGGTAGGACTGAAACCTGTATCAATTGAAACAATAATTCCCTCACATGTCCTCACACATGGACCATGCCAAATTGGTACAAGTAATTTTCAGATTTATGTCTGGCTTGATTCCGGGTCTCGAAATATACATAGTGATGTCTGGATTTGGAATCTCGGACCAACCATTATCATAAAAAATTCCCTCAAGTGTCCCTACACATAGAGAAAACATTTGTTGGGAACATTCAGAATTATGCGTGTGGCTTGATTCCTTCCCTCATAGGATATGTAGTGATGCTCTGATTCAGCATCCTGGCCCCACCAACCACAAAATAATTACCCTTTCTCACATAAATATGTTAGACTTGTAAGGGGAGTCCATGAAAGGTCCTATTACATGAAATTAAACTGAAAAATTCTTCAAGAATTAGGTGTGGCCCGGTCCTCAGTATTATGAGATTCCACATATTCCTCTCAGTCATGAGAAGAAAAAAGATCCATCTTCCCCTAAACATATGGGTCAGACCTATGTGGGAGCTCCGAGTAGTTCAAAATTAATCATGGTATGGGTATTATCACATTCCCAGTCACATCATTCACATTTTTTATACTCTATATCTCAGAAAAATCGGGATCCCCATATTCATTCCAGGCTATCTGAAATGGAAGGCTAGTGTCCCGCAGAAGCCTTTACTTGATTATACACATAATAATCCATTGGCTCTGCATATGATTCCCACAAAAATGGACATCAATCAAAGGAAAATTCATTCCCCAGAGAGTCCTCTCCTCTATCAATACACCGAATGGCTTCCAAGCCCCATGTCATCCCTCCTGATTCAAGTTTCCCCCAAGATTATGGTTTATAATTTCTATCATCAATCACGTCTAAGGAATTACAGAACATGCTAATTTTTGTTAACCTAAAACCATTAAAGATATTTATTATAGTATAATTTTCCTCACTACATGAATCTAAACTACATAGCATCATTTTCTCACAACATGACGTTAAACTGCAAGGCCAAAATGGTCCTTGCTATATGACATTAAACAGTATAACAATGGTTTAATCCCAAAGTACACTTTAATGTTGATTTTACTATTCCTAATCAATTACATAGAATCCTAGAAATCCCTTGTTTCTCATAATGTTCATAGCTCAAATGAGAATAGTGATTTCAATGAGAGATCAACTGTGGCATTATGAAAAAATTGCCTATAAATTTGGTCCTAGTAGCACAAACCTAAATGGAATGTCACGATTCTCTCCCCTGAGAGGAACCCCATGTCCTGGTCATGTGATGATAAATAACCAGGTATCCCAAAGATGAAACGAATGCCTCACCCTACGTACAAGTCAGATCTTCAGAAGGGACACCCAATTCCATGAGTAAATCACATTCCAAATGTCTGAAATATATCCAGATACACTCCTTCCATATTGCAAACTCCATTATCTAAACAATATTGAATCTAAATAACCCTCTTAGGTCATCTGGGATAGAAGGCCAGCGTCCAATGAACAACTTGGTTTGACTATTCACATCAAGCCCTGGAGGATCTTCATATACTTAACACAAAAAAGATTGTCAATCAAATGCAAATTTGTCTCCAGGGGAGTCCTCTCCTATCTCAGTATGCCCAAAGCTTACAAGACTTATCCCATCCCTCATGATTCAAGGGACCTTAAAGTCATGGTTTACACTTTCCTCCTTACACATATTCTAGATATATCAGAACATATAGTCCTGATTCATAATTGGTCCCTTTTGAGGTTTCTAAAGATATCCCATCTGTTTGCGTGAAGTTGATCTACATACAAAAGAATATTTCCCCCACTCATTTCCTAGTTTACCTAAAGATGATCAGTTAAAATGCATCATTTTGTGTTCAGTATCACCCCTGGTCGAAGGGAACAAAACATATTCAGAAAGGTCCCAATCTACATAATTATCAATGGCCATCGTAGATGGAAGTCCAGTATCCTATGGAAATGTTTTCTTGACTATGCATATCATGCCTCAGTGGCTCTTCATATATTTCACACCAAAAGGTCCATCAATCAAAGGAAAATTCATTCCCAAGAGATTCCTTTCCAACTTTTGTACGCTAAAATGACATTCATGTCTTGTCACACCCCCCATATTTTTAAAAACACCTAGATGACAGCTTATGTACCTATTTCTTTCAATGTTCCCCTGACATAAACAAAGTCTCTTAACTGAACTGACCATTTTCTAGATCACCCTCATGCAAGTTTAAAATTCACGAGAATTGTTGCCAACTCAGGGCCAATATGAATGTTTCTAATGTTTTTAGACAACACTACTCTGCCCATCAAACCATTGGGGATCCCAAAATCAAATTAAATTCAAAATGTTACAAATCGCACCAGGCCATCGGAAATAGAAGGCCAGTTTCTTGTAGTATCATTTTCATGACTATGCACATTATTCTTCAGTCGCTCTGCATATATCACCGAGAAAATGGCCATCAATCAATAGAAAATTCATCTCTTATAGAATAATTTCCTACTTATGTACACCTAAAATGGCTCTCGAGTCTTATGCATGCACAAATTCACAAGTCAAGGGGCAAGTAAAATCCATAATCCATGTTTGAAGGATGTTAGAACATTCCCATAAAACAATCCTATGTTAGGGCCCTATGCCATTAAGTTTGTTCACAATTGTTAAACCTAGAAAACCAGTAATAAGTTTGAATGATAGGACTATGAACTACCAGTGAAAAAGACACCATATTTTCCAGAGGGAAAATGAAAATCCAAAAAAGGAACCTCTGGGTAAAATTTGAGTATTAAATCTTTAAAAATAACTGAGCCATCAAAAATGGAATAAATATTGTGAGGTCAAAAACCCAAAAAGGGTGTCCTTAGAAAAATTCAAGTTATACCTAATAAGCCCAAAACAATAAGGTTTAAGAAAAAATTAGGGTGATAATGAAAAAGACATAAAAATATCTTGAGGTGTTTCATAAAACCACAGAAATAGATGAACTATGCTCACTAAGTCTCTTGGATCAGGGAAAAAAATAGAGCATTTTCTGATCATTTATGTCAAGAACACTTCTACATCAGAATAGCCCCCTCTTTATGCTGATTGGTCCCCATTCAATTGGGGGGATTTTTTAGGGTCTTGAAAATTTCGGAGAGGCAAGGAATAATCTCCCAAATGTTTGGTAAAGAAGATGGATGAACGATTCAATGAAAAATGTAGGAGAAAGGTGAGGAAATCAAATTTTGAAAAGTGAGTTGGCCCAAACACTTACTGACTACCGAGAAAGGTTCACAGAAGTCATAAGATGCGAAAAACCGATATGCGAATGGCCTAAGACGCACTGGCTTGTGAGGCGTTGGCAAGAAAACTAAGCTATTCACAGTGAATTTCCACTTGTAAATTGAAGTCACTATGAAATGGGTTTCACTAGAAGTAATCTGACTAATGTATGGAACACGCACCATTCCCACAAAATTTGTGGTTTGCGGATGAGAAGATCTTGACAGTGTACCATACCTTTGGAAATGTTGGTTGATTGAGTCTTTTGTGGATCTAGATATCTCCCCATGAGATTCTGCAGAAGGTGTCATGCGAACCGCAAATACAGATTCCCCAATGCTCAATAAAAGGAGCGTAGAAGATGTGTAAGGGGAGAAAAAAAGAGGGATTTGTGATGGGAGAAAAGTGGAATATGAATGTAGAGGGTGTGAGAGAAATGTGTCCCACACCCGAAGTAGTTCACAAGACTCCATCCCACATCTCAAACAGTTTGCGGAATCTATCCTATGAACCATAAGTAGAAAGCAGTTTACGGAAGTCCTCCCCGCAAACCGTTTCTAGAAAATAGTTCACAGAAGTCCTCCCCATGAACAGTATTATGAAGACCTTCTTCTTCCAACCAGCTTTCTAATAAAAATATATAATAAAAAAATGGTTCACAGATGCCCATGTTGGGAAGATAGTACACGAATTCCCATTTGCAGAAGATAGTTTGCAGATGTCCATATGTGGTAGATGGTATGAAGACACCCATATTCGGAAGACAGTACATGATACCCCCCTATATGGAAGAAAGTTCACAGAAATCTTGTCCATGTACCATTATACGCGGCCAACTCCTCCACTTACCATCATAAGTGGCCAGTTATTATGCAGCTAGTTCTTACACTGACACTCTATGCAGAAAACTGCTCGGACGCACCGGTCAATATCCCAGGGGATTCGCCCCCTCTCCCCCACTTTGGATTAGTGCCCGGCTACGATTTTGGTCCTCTGGACCAGTCCCTTTATGACTGTCACTAACCCCCATGAAAAATAGAGAGTCACACTGTGATCTTTTCTAGCCAGGTCGACGACATTTTTCAAGTTCTCCCTTATTCCATCGAAACATCCATCCCTTAAATTCCATTAGAAGAGACATTCCTCATGCACCTCCTAAAAACCATATCACCTACCTCCTATACCAGGTTGACACAGAACTCCATGATAATCATAGCCCGAATGTTTCTTAAATGCTCGGACACATCCTTTCCATCTATAAAAATATGTATCTCTGGTGATTATGGATCCTCAAAAACCTCCATGGGTATCAGAAGAGGAAGAAAAGTGTCTTCAAGACACCCTTTCATGACTATGCACATCATGCTCTGGTGGATCTATATATGTTTCCCAACAAAATATCCATTATCCAAAGGAAAATTCATCCTTAATAGAGTACTTTACTACCCTTGTACGCCACAATGGCTTCCATTCCCCATATCATTTCTCCTCATATGAGAATCCTTAAATCCATGGTCCACACATTCATTCCCCCTCATGTTTGAGGAATTTTCAAACATCCCAGCCTAATTTTTTGAGAGATAATTATGTATTCGATAAAAAATGGTCCAAACTCTATGACCTTAAACTACAAGTTACCATCTTAACTACAAGACATTAAACTATATGGTACTAGTCCTAACAACACATCATTAAATAGTGTTGTCATTGTGCATGCTATATGACATTAGACTGTATTATACTAGATGATTTCAAATATTCATAATGTTGAGTCAATAAGGTTTCATTATGAATTTTCCATTCCTTCGTGATTGGGAATATTGTTGAGTCAATAAGGTTTCTTTACTTCTTTACCATTCCTTCATGTTTTGAAAATCACAAACACCTTATCTTAAGGAAATTTTCATTTACCCTAAGTTTTAACATGATAAGGAAAATTTTCCTTCCCCATAGAAATTTATCCTTACTCTGTTTTTCATTGTTCATATCTTAACCTAACTCATTTTTCTTCGAAGTGTAAAATTTAGTTTCGTATCAAAACCCTCAGAATCTTATATATACTTTGATATAATAAATTCTGTTTTAGAATCTAAATTCAGGATCCAAGTTCTCTGATTCTAACTCCGAACTTTCTGAGTTCAAACTCCGAGTTCTCTGAATTCAAACTCTGAACATTCTAGGTTCAGACTTCTAATTATAATGAATTTAGACACCAAACATTGTATGTTCATACTCTAAATTCTTATGAAATCAGACTCCAAATTTTGTAAGTTCAGACACCGAATTCTTATAAATTCAGACTCTGAATACTACTAAATTTAGACGCCAAATTTTCTTGAAATTTAGACTCTAGAATTATATTGAATTCAGGTTTTGAATTCCTTTGAAGACAGAGTCGGAATATCTATTTGTTATAGACACCAAATGGTTTTTTTGGTTAGATTCTGAGGTTTTTTTTCCTTACACTCCAAAAAACGAATTTTGTTAAGGAACCATATTTCTGATTACTCTTGTTTTGGTTATAAAATGATGTCATGCATTTAGTTACTAAATAATCGTTGTTTGAGTGACATGTGTATAGGTCCCTCTGAAATTCAAGGAAAAATATGACCATTAGAGAAGGGATCTGACCGTTGAGAATGTGTCTATAAATATGAGCTCATTTGAAAGAGCTCACAACTTTGACGAACAAGTTAATCAATCTAGAGATTACATGCTGCCAAAGTGATTTCTAGATAGAGAGACTTTATTGCTTTGTGCATGCTGAACATATTGTTCAGAATCTCTTTGTGTGACTATGAATGTTTCTAAGTACATTCGAGGGCTTCTAAAGTTAGGAAGAGAGAGGTTCCGACTAACTTGAAGTTCGAGGGATTGCGGGAATAGTAAGACAGACTCTGAACTTCATATCAAAGGATTACTCTGGTGTGAGCAATATAGACTTTCTTGAAAGTATAAATCAAGGTTCCTTTATCCAAGGTTGTTGGATACCCTTCTATTTGGGTTAAAATAATTACTACTTGTTACATGTTTAGTTTCCAGTTTTCCGCTGCATTTTGGTTGTTGAGGAATCTATAACTATCTTATACTTTATTATAATTGTATACTCTGATTTATTGAGTTTCTATATGCTTTATGGTAGAATCTTTATCTTTGTAAACATTTGTTATGTTTCATTTCCGAAACAACATTTTCAGAATTAAATTCTTGAAATCACATTTCTAGAATCAATAATGTATGTAGAACTAGAGGTTTTGTGAATTTACCTTGTTTAACATTGTTAAAAATTACCATCTTTAAAAGTTACCAAGGAATTTCTAAAGTATAAAATTTACCCCCTCTTTTATTTTGAGCATCTATATCATTATTTTGATCTTACAGTTGGTATCATAGGAGAATATCATACTCCATACCAAACTAAAAATTGGTATCAGGGGAGGTCTATAAAAGAATTAAACCCACATATAAGTTTTCTTTCTCAAGTTTATCATTGTTATATATTTTCCCTGCTTAAAATAATTTTATCCTTGTTTACAAAGATTTATTACTAACAAGTTAGTGTGGAATGATTTTCATTGAGTTGGAATGAATCAATGTTGGTTCCAAAGACATCCAAAATACTACTAGACCACCAATTTTTGATTGAAACGATTACGATTATTGGAGAGATCGCCTGAAGACATATATTATCAATACTGGAGTAGAAAATTTTGTTATGCTTACTAGAGGATATAAAATCCCTAACAAGGAAGTCATTACTTCCACCAACCAAGAAAATCATGAATATCAGATAAACTATAAGGTACACAATACATTGCTTTGTTCTATGACTAGAAATATATATAGTCATATTTCATCTTGTGAAGTAGAAATTTTTATTTGGAAGAAGCTTGAAGTTACTCACTTCAGAACTTCTAAAGTCATTGAAACTAGAAGAACCATGCTTAGAGATGAATATCATGGTTTTTCATTCCTTATGGAGAACCCATATGTAAGGTACAACAACGATTCATGACTATTTTGAATAGTTTACAATCCATGGGTGAGAAAGGATTAAATGATGAAGCTCTTGTGGATAATATCATAGACATCATGCCCAATGAGTGGGAATCCAAGAGGACAGCTATAGATAAGAATTGGAAGGTTACTCAAATTTCCCTTGATGAATTATTTGGATCTATTCTTCAACATGAGACTAGGATTAAGAGAGATGTTGACAATGTCAAGAAGAAAAATGGAAATTGCAGTGTTTCTTTTATAACAACTTCAAATCATATGAATGCCAAGACTCTTGAGGGAGTTAAAATATCTAAATATAAGAATGTTTTTATTCAATATGAAGCTAGTGGAAGTGAATCTTTATAAAATTAATTATACAATCTTTCTCAAATAATGAACAAGATTTTTGGACAAAATAAAATTCAATCTAGAATCAATAAGAAAGAAATAAATGAGAAGAAATACTCTGAAGTCACATGTTATGAATGTAAAAGATCTAGACATATACGACCAGATTGTCCTATGATTAAGAGAAGAGAAATAATGGAAAATCATTCTAAAATAAATAGGAATAAGTACTAGAAAGCTAATGCTAAGAATGTTTTGAAATCTAATGACACCTTAAGTGGTAGTGGTGGTGACTCTTCTGATGAATCCTTAGATTACGAATCCCCTGGATAGAAGAATCTTGGTTTATTTTCCAGACTACCTATTTAAAATCATTACTTAATGGCTAAGGTACACAATTATAAATCAATGACCAATGTATCCTTGAATTCCAGTTATAGTGATAGTAAATTTTATGAATCATCAGATGAAGAATCTTCTTCTGATGAGGATAATATTTTACCTATGTATGAACAAGTTTTTAGGTTGGCTAAGATTCTTGAGAATGAGAATTAAAAACTCTAGAAAAATATTCATAAAGCAAATTCAACAAACACTATTCTTACTAAGGAAATATCAGATCATTCTAAGAATCATGATAAGAAAACCCATGTTTTTTAATGTATTTTAAAAAACCGTGAGGAAGTTAATTCTGAGAAGGAAAACATTCTAAGGAACTAGAAAAATTAATTTCTAAGAAATTTTTTTTCGAGCCTATCTCTAGTGCTAAAGCAAATGTTTTTGAAGAAAATAACATTGATATTAGACTAAAGTCAGAAATATTTTCCTTGAGGAAGTGTTTTTCAAACATTACCTTATGTAAATAAAATTTTGATAAAATGTATTCTCAAATTCGACATCTAAGGAATAATTATGGATTTGGTTATACTAGTTCAAAACCAATTTTTAGTAACAATTATTTTGTTACTCAAAGTGCTACTTTCTACACTATGTGTCAGTGTAGTGGGCATTGGGAAAAAAGTTGTTCTATAAATAAATCTCAGTCTTTATGATTTCATAAAGATTATTTTTTTAAGAAAATGTGGATACCTAAGATTTTCATTTCTGATATTTCTGGATCCATGAAAGTTTGGGTTTTGAATATTTTCAGGAAAATAATGAAAGTATGAACAACAATACTTGTTACAAGTATAGTGGAAGTTCCCTGCATATGATTGGTGACAAAAACATCTTTGAAAAGATTATCAAGATGAAAGGAGAGAATATAACATTTGGAGATAATGCTAAAGGAGAAATTATTGGTATAGGTAACATCATTCTTCTTGGAAAAACATTGATTTCAAATGTTTTATTTGTTAATGGTCTTAAGCACAATCTCATAAGCATTAATCAATTTTGTGATGGAGGTTACCTTGTGAATTTTATAAATGAAAAGTGCTTAGTACACAATTTCAAGGAAGAGTTTTTTTTTCTGCCAATAGGCAAGAGAATTTTTACACACTAAACATAGAAGACATTAGGAGCCAAGACCGACCATGCCTTATTGAAACAGAAGATCATTCTTGGTTCTGGTATAGAGGGTTAGGACACTGTAACCTTTGAAAACTATGCAGACTCTCTAAGAAAACACTAGTTAAGGATCTACTAGAGCTCAGATTTATTTCTTCAAAAGTTTATGATCCTTGTCAATATGTCAAGAAACATAAATAATGTTTTAAATCAGTCGATGAATTCTTAAACACAAATTCATTACAGTTAATGGATATGGATATTTTTGGCCCAAGAAAAACTGGAATAATTGGAAGCAAATATTATGTATTTTTCCTAGTTGATGATTACACAGTATTTGCATGGGTCTATTTTCTAGAAAATAAATCTAAATCTTTTTCTTATTTCAAAAGTTATAGAGCCCATGTAAAAAATAAGAAATCCTTCTTTTGATAACTATTCATAGTGATCATGAAGGTGAATTTCAAAATTTTGATTTTGAAACTTTTTGTAGTAGAAAATGAATTACTCAAAACTTCTCAACACCTAGAGCACCTCAATAAAATGGTGTTGTTGAAAAAAGAAATAGAATTCTTCAATAGATAACAAGAACCATGTTGAGTGAATATACGGTAGCCAAACATTTTTGGGCTCCAGCTATAAGTACTACATGTTATACTATAAATCATGTTTTGATTAGACCATTTCTTAATAAAACTAATTATGAGTTATGGAGTGGTAGAAAACCTAGAATTTCATACTTTAAGGTATTTCATTTCAAGGTATTCATTCTAAATACTAATGATAATATACACAAATTCACACCAAAATCTGATGATGTAATTTTCTTAGGCTACTACATAACTTCTAAGGCATATAGAGAATTCAATAAAAACACTTGTACTATTGAAGAAATAGTACATTTCAAATTTTATGAAACTAATACTTTTTTTATTAAACAACCTCAACTCACATCTTCAGATTTTTTTAACAAAAACTAATTATCAACCATTGTTAGATTATCCTACTGATACTGAAAATGTTCAAGAAATTTTTCTTAAACATTTACCCCAGAAGATTTCCTACCCTATGTTGATGAACATGTTTTACAAAACCCAAATCAGTTATTTTTAAAGAATCATCCTAGTGATAGTATCATTGGTGATGTAAATCAACCTGTAAGGACTATAAGTTCCTTAAGAAATGAAGTAGAACATCTAGAATTCCTTTCCCAATTAGAACGAAAAAGAACTGATGAATCTTTAGGTGATGATTATTGGACTAAATTTATTCAAGATAAGCTAAATGAATTTAAAAGGAATAAATTCTGGACCTTGGTTGAAAAACCTAAGCAAACTTTTATTATTGGAGTAAAATGGTTCTTTAGAAATAAACGTGATGAAAATGGAATCATAGAAAGAAATAAATCTAAACTAGTTACTAAAGGATATAATATACAAGAAGGACTATACTATGATGAAACCTATGCTTCAGTAGCTAGAATTGAATCTATTTGTATTCCACATACCTTTGCAGCATTCTAAAATTTTAAAATTTTGAAAATGGATGTTAAATGTGATTTCCTTAATGGTTTTTTACAAGAGGATGTTTTTGTTGAACAACCTCCTGGTTTTGAAGATTAAAAACATCCTTAACATGTTCACAAACTTACCAAATCTTTTTTTGGACTTAATAAATCCCCTCAAAATTGGTATGATATGATTACAAGATTTTTGCTTCAAAATAATTATGTTAAGGGAAATGCAGATCCAACTATTTTTATAAATAATGATAAGAAAAATGTTTTTATTGTTCAAATTTTAGTTAATGACATTATATTTGGTTCAACTCATCAATCATTAACTAATTCCTTTGTAGACCTAATGAAATTTGAGTTTGAAATGAGTATGATGGGTGAGTTAAAAATTTTCCTTAGTATTCAAATTTCTCAAAAAACCATGAGGTATCTATATATCCCAACATAATTATATTAAAAATATTCTTAAAAGGTATGGATATGACAACACTAACAAGATAAGTACTCTCATTGGTACATCACATTCACTTGATCTAGATGATGTTGGGAAACTAGTAGACCAAAAATCATTTGAAGGTATGATATGAAGTATACTTTACTTAATAGCTAGTCAACCAGAACTAATTTTTTCAGTATGGTTATGTGAAATATATAAATAAAATACTAAGGAATCTCATTTAAATGGAGGGAAAATAATTTTTCGCTACATAAAGGGAAGCATGGATCTTGTACTCTTTTATACTTCTAGAAATGATTTTGTTTTAAAAAGTTTATCAGATTCTAACTTTGGTGGATATAGAATGGATAGGAAAAGTACATCCGGAACTTGTCATTTATTAAGAGATTCATTAGTTTCTTGCTGATTCAAAAAGCGACACTCAGTATCACTTTCCACTACTGAAGTAGAATATGTAGTAGTTGGAAGTTTTTGTGCTCAAGTGTTGTGGATACAACACACACACACACACACTATGGTATGAATTTTACTAAAACAAATAATTTTTGTGATAATACTAGTGCCATTGCCTTAAGTAAATACCCAACACACCACTCTCGTGAAAAACACATAGATATTAGGCATCAATTTCTTTGGGATCACACACAAAAAGGGGATATCATTCTTTAATTTAGCAGAATGCAAGATCAACATGCTGATATTTTCTCAAAATCTTTACCCTCCGATAGATTTAAAAACATTAAATAGAAGCTAGTAATGATAACTGTAAGGTAATATTACTTATTAACATCTTGTTAAAACTTATCTCATTACAGTTGAAACTCCATTTTATAGGGGTAGTACATTTTTTTGATAGATATCTAAATTTTTGTATAGTCTAGAAATTTTTCATTTTCATGATTTTCTAAATTTTCATAATGAAGATTTTCTAAATTTTGGTACTGAATATTTTCTATATTTTCATAATGTATATTTTCTAACATTTTCGTAATGATTTTTTTTTTAATTTTCTGAAGTCTAATTTTTTTTTCGTAGTGTAAAAATTATTTTCATATTGGGGATTTTTGTAATCAAATGTTTTCAAAATATAAAGTTATTCAAGAAGAATGTTCCTCATTATGAATAATCTTCCTAGAAATCCAAAAGGTACATTTCCTATCTCATTTTTTTGTAATCATATTTTATTTGCTGGAGTTTTCATTTGTTTTTAAATGTTCATATTCACTGTTTCATAAATCCAAATGTTTTTATTAAAAAACTCAAAAGATCAGATTCTATCAAAATTTTGTTCCGACTATCATCTCAACCATCAGATCAAATCACATGTTTTTCAACTATTGGATTGAGATTAGAAGATGAACCATCACCCAAACACCTATATAAAGCACCTATGAGGGTTTCCCCACATCGATCCCAAAGTTTTCGCGTGCTGAATCCCTGTCCTCCTACATATGCCCATTCCAGACTTTCAAGGTTTCCTCAACTCCAAATGTCTGTTGAAGTATCTTCCCAGAAACACATGTCAACTGTCAAACCGATTTCTCAATGGCTTATTTAGAGAGAATGGCTGGTACATTAAAATTTCTTTGCTAAGTATAATTATATCATCTTAAAGAAAATCAAGATGAATGGATTGAAGAGTTTTTGCGTATCAAAACAAGGAGCTCATGATCTGGTATATCCAGACTTATTGATTGAATTCTTTGAGTCAACAAGTTTTTTCATGGAATAAGGAAATGATAAATTTTATTTTAAGAGATATGGGAAGTCATATTCTCTTTCTTACACCAAGGAAGCTAGTTTGATTGGGGTTCCTTATGAGGGATAAGCTGAGTTTTGTTCTCATAAGATATAGGATGTTCAAGGAGGATTTGTTAAGGTGAATGCTATGGAATGCCTCAGTCTTTCAGATGTAAAGGCTCCGAATATTGTTCACCTATTTACAAACTTCTGGATTATTCAACAGTGGGTTCAAGGATTCATCATTCCAAGAAAAGGGGAGAAGGATACATTGAATAAGAGTGAAACATATATCTTTTATTTATAGATGAATCTATGAAATATTAACTCGGTTAAGCATATTCTATTTAAAATTGAGAATATAACTAATAGAAATTTGAAAGATCAAATTATTATGTATCCAACCATTCTCTCAAAGATGATTGTTTGGTGTTTAGAGTCCTTCAAAATACCTTGTATTTATATGACATGGAATTAAAAAGTTATGCTGGTAATTGATGACACTATGAGAATTATTAATGATGTATTTTCTAAATAATTCAAAGAATTTTATGATTTTCTTGAGGAAGAAGCTGATTCCTGATCAATGAAACATGAAGTGGATGAGACTTACAAAAAGGGTATAAGGAAGAGGAATGTTAAGGAAGTGGATGAAAAGGAAAAAAACTCCGATGGCCAAGGAATTCCAATCCGTACCACAAAAGAGTATGACTAAAAAGAATATCGGGATATGGTAGTAGCAAAATAGAGGGAAGATAAACAGAAAAAGAAATCTAGGGATCCTAGCTTTGGATTCGATCCTGTTAAAGAAAAAGATTTAAGAGAAGAGACTACTGATGAGCATTAAAATAAAGAGAAAAAAAAGAAGCAAAAGAAGATGATCATTAAAGAATAGATTGTGAAATCTCTTCTAAAGGATGCTGAGAAAGCCCCAAAAAATATTCTGGTACCACAATCCTTCTTAGTAGAAGCATTACAAGAGACCCCGAGATAGAAATTTGTTACACCGGAAAAAGTCCAAGAAAATGTAGTGAAGGAAGAAGAAGAAGAAAAAAAGGTAGTAGTGATACTAAAGATCTCATTAAACATGTTGAAGATTTTCATAAGAAGGAAAGTCTATATGGGATTCTTTAAATCCGGACATCTGAAGCTAAGTCTTCAACGTTTTCTACCCCTGGGAAAGATGAGATAGTTGAAGACGACAAGGTTGAAGAAGTAGTGAACTAGTTGTATAAAGAAGAATGTTCTAATCATGATTTCATTCATCTAGGAGATGCAAAGGCAGGAGTTAAGAAGGAAGAGATAGAGGAAGAAAAAATTGTTCAGTTGTATGATAGTGAGCACGGATCCGCTAACCAAGAGGAAGCCATTCTGAAAACTAATAATGGAAAATAGGAGGTTTTTGATAAAACTTCCAAAGATGTCGTTAAGAAGAAAGATACGGGTGGTTCTTCAAAGAAGAAATCTGCTGAGTTAGAAAAAGAAACCTCACCAAGAAAAATTTATGATTCAGAATCATCCTCTATGAAACATGATTTCGTAGTTCAGTCCTTGATGATGCTTGTAGGAACTATACCAATATTTCCCTGCAATTATTCCAGATTCCAGAAGCTTCAACACACCTTAATCAAAAATTAGATTCAGTATCCATAGTTGTAACCCCCCGAACCCAGTTACCCAGAGTCAGTGCATTATTACATAATATTGGCATGATCACAAGAAAGATAAAATCTTGAAAGACTGATTAGTTTAGTAGCCTTGGAAGCACTAGATATTTTTATAAAGTTTCATATCATAAAAATGATAACTACAGCAACATAGTCTCCATAGACCACACTCTTATCCCCTCATACTATCCCTGCAGGTCATTCATAATTTACTTCTTCATAACCTGGGAAAAATAAAACATAGAAAAGGGGTGAGCTCAAATGCTCAGTAAGGATAACAATATAGTGGAAACATTAATAAATAAGAATAAACATTTAGGGAAATGTATAAATAAACAAAAGCCTTCTAAACTTGAACTTAAACATAGTATGGAAAAAATAAAATTAAATAATTCTATTTACTTATTCACATGGATATTCTACTAATCGAATAATCATATGCAATATCAATAACCACTTTCATAATGATGGAATGCATAATGCCAGACTATCATAACCACATAGCCAAGGCCTCGTGCCAAGACTAAAAATAAGATTTTGTCAAGGCCTTGTGCCAAGACACTAGTTTGTCACATGAGACCTACCAATGCATCGAGAAGATATAGTGGGCTCCACCCATCACATATTGAGTCCAATGCATTCCCATATGAAAAACTTTAAACATAACATAAACATTCGTATTAAAACTAGCATACAAAATGTCAATACTTTCACCATAAACCATGAAGGGTAAAAAAATAACATATCCATAGTCGAACATATCACAAAACCTTCAATACAATATGGAAGTTTTGTTTCATAATAAATTAGCTTCAAATAAGCTTAAAATCCAACAAAGGATGTTCACATAGATGAAATCAAAACTCTTTTTGGAGAAATATCTCTTTTTATTATGAAATCATTTAATATCCATATATAATAAAACATTTTCATTGAAAATATTATTATAATCATGTAAGGTAAGCTTCGATGATTTTAGAACGGCGGAAAATAGATGTACCCACCGTATAAGTTAAAAAACATTCTTACCTTAATTCTGTCGAAAAGGTTAAAAAGATCCTTGTTTGGAAAATGATAGAAAGATTCCTTTATAAACCTCTTATAAAAATTCAAACAAGGGTATAAATGATTTTAACCTATATTCTTGTAAGTGGTAAAAAAAATTTGAAATACATTTTGAAGAAACATGGATGTGGATGATAAAGAAATCCCAGTAGATTATTACGTATAAAAAACCTCAGATAATGAAGAGATTGCAAAGTAAACCCTTACCTTGTACTTTTCCTTAGATGAGGGTAGGTTAACCTCCTGTGTAATGGCGAAATAATTGTTATTAAATTATACAAGAATCATATATATTAATATGATATCATATATGATCTTTTAACATTTCTTTGTTAATAATATCTTAGTATTATCATCGTTTTGGGTGTTAACTTACTCATTTTATTTTATATGTTTTGTTATGTAAGCCATGTTTGTCATAGATAGGTTCTATGTTATTCATATCCATGAATGATATCAAGTCCTTAAACATTATTTTTAAATCATCAAATGATAGTTATACTTGAATGGATACGATGGAGAATGAATCTCATCGCGTTCGTGGAGACGGTAGTCCGTACGCACGCACAAGTGACAATATCATTCTTTTGATATTAACATAATATATAATTTGATGGTAAATTATATATACAGAATAATTATCATGTTATATTTATTATTTAAATGAATTACACATCATTATTATACCCATCCAAATAATAATGTTTTGAATAACAATTACACCACGACATGGAGACGGTAAGCCGTACGTACGCACGTATGGTGACATGTCATTAAAAGGATGGATAGAATACTAAAATATGGTTGTACCATGTTTATAATAACATAAAAGTATATATAATATACTGGAGTTATTATTTCAGAATGGTAATAACAATGAAATAATAAGTGGAAGAAGAAAAGAACTTGAAAAAGGGTGGTGAAATCATTACCTCTTCTTCGGGATCTTCCTTTTGATTTGATCAAAAGGGCTCCATAGGTTAGCTTTCTAATAAAAATAAGGCCACTAGGTTGTATTCAGGGAAGTTGGTAGAGTATTTGGGCAGTGTTTGGCCGAACCCAAAGGCTTTGAAGGTTTGAAGTAATGAGAAGGAGGAGTTCCCTTTTATAAGAGGGGTGAGGGGCACCTTTGGAAAAGATAGAAATATTAATTTATAATAAATTAATATTCGGTTTCTAATAGATGTAAAGTTGAATATTTAAAAGTTCAGGTGGGTATGGGTCTCAAACCACTCAACCAATAGAATTTAGACAGGTTTGGGTTACTATATTAACCTTATCTTTAAGTATTAACTCTAAGTTAATTAGTTTCACTTTTACAATGTCTCTTTGTATTTTAATATTATATGGTTAATAAACATACTATATACATCCAAGAGACCTTAAAGTGGTCCATTAATGATACACCTATCATGATATAAGTCTCTTGTCCAACCCTTATATTTTTAGGAATTTAATATCAATTAATAATTTAATATTTTTTTTAAAAACTCATTTATGTCAATTTTGACACTATTCAATAGTTGATTTTTGTAAAAATCATAACAGAATGATTACTTTGAAAACAGTCAATTAAATCAATACTAATATGTCATATTATACTAGAAAATTATTTTTAATTCATTAAAAGTCTCAAATTATATTTATTTGGGTATTTATAATATCAATTATTTAAATTTTTCACTATTATGGTAATTACTGCATCGTCATTGTGTCATAAATAAATTAAATTATTTAATGTATAAAAATTATAAATAAAATATAATTATTTAGGAAATCTATTTATATTTCTAATGAGTATTTATAGTTGAAAATCCAACATATATAACCCAATGTAAAAATTGGTTTTCTAAAATATATATGCTGATGTCATTTTTGTACTCATTTTAACTTAATTAAAATTAAGTGTCCCTATCACCTACAAGTGGCTCCATGGGGTCCCAAAATAGACCCAAATATGCCCATGGTCGGACATGTATCCACCAATAAGGTTAGGTCATGTTTAGGATAATTTAGTATTATTATAATATTATTTTTTAACCCTTATTTACCAGATTTACCCTTAACCATGGAAAATAAAATATTTACCGAAGTAATTATTCAAAATGTCTAAAAATAAAATTTTCCTATTTACACAATATGAAAATACTAATTCCAAATATTTAATCCATTTTTCCAAATTCAAAACACATAAGTGGCAGAAATTAATTTAATATTAATTCTCGTTGTTAAAACAAAAAGCGTGTTTTTAAGAGATAATAACTATGAAAATATTGACACTTATTTATGTCCAGTTTAATCGTAAAATTATGAACAATGACCAAAATTGTATTAAATGGTAAAAATATATTATAAATATATTTTAAAACCACTCAAATTCATAATTTATCAATAATTTTTTTTTCGATTATAAAAGTTGTTTTTAATTACAATTTAGTAATTTTCACTATTCATAAAAATATAAATGTTATCCGAAAAGTTCCAAAATTTCACCCTAGGTTAAATTCGATATTCCGAATCCAAAAATGAAGTCCATTTTGAGATATAAAATTTATAAAATTTCAAAAAATAGGTATTACTATTCATAACTTCTAGTTTGAGGGGTTTTAGTGTGTTAGAACTCGATGTTACGTACAACACATGCTATGACATTATTCAAAGAGAAGCATACCGTAGAAGCCTGTGGTGTTACATTCTACCCTCCTTCAAATAATTTCATCCTCGAAATTTCTATAATACTATCGCATGAAATGACTGAGGAGGTTCTTCATCATAAGTTCTTCGGGTTCCCACGTTGCCTCTTCCATCTTATGGTTTCACCACAAAACATTTACCAGACGCGTCATCCGGATTCTTAGTACCTATTCTCTCGTATCAAGAATCCTAACGAGCTCTTCACAATAAGAAATATCGGGTTCTAGTTCTAATTCCTCATAGGTGAGTACATGCGTTGGGTCAGGCATGTATTTCCTCAACAGAGATACGTGGAACACATTGTGAACTTTGGAGAGACTTGGCGGCATTGCCAATCTATAAGCTACAACCCTAAGTCGTTCTAGAATTTCGAAAGATCCGATGTACCTGGGACTCAATTTACTTTTTTTACCAAAATGTATGACTCCCTTCCATGGAGATACCTTCAGGAAAACATGATCACTGACTTGAAATTCCAAATCCTTCCTTCGATTATCAGCATAACTCTTATGCGTACTTTGAGCTGCGTTGATGTGATTTTTGATTACCTTCACCTTTTCCACTGTTTCCTCCACTAGTTATGGACCTACAAGTTTTCTTTCACCAACGTCCTCCCAACAGGTTGGTTTGCAACATCTCTTTCCGTAAAAAACTTCATACGGTGCCATATGAATACTTGAATGGAAGCTATTGTTATAGGAAAATTCTACCAAAGGTAAATATTGATCCCACATACCATGAAAGTCAAGTGATCAAGATCTCAACATGTCTTCTAAGGTTTGAATAGTCCGTTCTGATTGTCCGTCTGTCTGAGGGTGGTAGGCAGTTCTCAAATGAAGTTCAGTATCTAGGGATTTCTGAATACTTTTCCAGAATCTTGAAGTAAAATAGGGATCACGATCAGAAACAATAGATAAGGGTACTCCATGAAGTCTCACAACTTCATTAATATATAGTCTTGCTAGACGTTCTAGTGGTAGATATTCTCTTATAGAATGAAAATGTGCTGACTTGGTAAGATGATCAACAATAACCCATATTGCATCGTTCCTTCTAGGAGTCTTTGGTAGCCCCATTACAAAGTCCATCGTAATATTGTCCCATTACCACTCCGGTATGGGAAGAGGTTGCATGAATCCTCCAGGCTGTTGCCTTCCAGCTTTCACTTGTTGACAAACCATATATCTTGACACAAAATCAGAAATTTCCCTCTTCATGTTTTCCCACCAAAAATGTTCCTTCAAATCTCTATACATTTTGGTGCTCCCAGGGTGTATAGAGAAATTGGAAATATGAGCATCATCTAGCAATTCCCTTTTTAGATCAGGTATATTGGGAACACAATGTCTCTTCCCAAATTTCAAAATTCCATCTTCATACACAAAGTCTCTCAATCTCCCATCAGTCACATCTTTAATCTTCTTTTGAAATTCTTCATCGTCGGTCTGAGAACTCTTAATCCTTTCTAGTAAATATTTTTTGGAAACAATTTGAAAAAGCATTGATGTTTCACCTTCCCTGGTTATTCCCATGTCCATCTTCACTAGATGCATGAAAATTGGATCCCTTTCAATTCTCATCACGTTCAAAACTCCATGATATTTTCTTCTCAAAGCATCTGCCACCTTATTTGCTTTCACCGGGTTGTTGTGAATCGTACAATCATAATCCTTGAGTAATTCAAGCTATATCCTTTGCCTCATGTTGAGTTCTTTTTATGAGAAAATATATTTCAAACTCTTGTGATCAGTATAAATCTCACATTTCTCACCATAGAGGTAGTGCCTCCATATCATCAAAGCAATGATCACAGCTGCTAACTCGAGATCAGGAGTAGGATAGTTTTGTTCATAAATTTTCAACTGTCGTGATGCATAGGTAATAACCCTATCATTATGCATAAGGACACATCCAAGTCCTTTCTTTGATGCATCACTATAAATGACGAACCCATCATTCCCCGATGGCAGAGTCAATTTTGAAGCATTGACTAATATTATATTCAGTTATTCAAAACATTCCTCACACTCTTTTTTCCAAACAAATTTAACCCCTTTACGTGTGAGCTTCGTTAATGGGTTTGCCAATAGGGCAAAATTCTGGAAGAAACGTCGATAATAACCTGCCAAACCAATAAAACTGCATACCTCAGTTATACTCGTAGGTGCTGGACATTCTTGAATTACCTTGGTCTTAGAGGGATCAACAAAGATTCCATCTTTAGAGACATTATTTCCAAGAAAAGAAATCTCTTGAAACTAGAATTCACACTTGATAAACATCCAATATAATTCATGTCTTCTCAGAGTCTTCAGGATAATGCGCAAGTGATTTTCATGATCTTCATCGTTTTTAGAGTATACCAAGATATCATCAATAAATAACACCACAAATTCATCAAGATATTCCTTGAAAACTCTATTCATCAGATCCATGAATACAGAGGGTGCATTAATCAATCAAAAAGGCATTACTGTAAACTCGTAATGCCCGTACCTAGTTCGAAATGCTGTCTTCGGAATGTCTTCCTTCTTCACACACAACTGATGGTATCCAGATCGAAGTTCAATCTTTGAAAAGTATTGAGCTCCATGTAGTTGGTCAAATAAATCATCAATGCGAGTTAGGGGATACTTGTTCTTTATTGTTATAGCATTGATCTCCCTGTAGTTGATACATAACCTCATAGATCCATCTTTCTTTTTAACAAAAAGAACAGGGGATCCCCATGGAGAAACACTAGGGCGAATAAATCCTTTAATACTCAGTTCCTCTAGTTGTTTCTTTAGTTTGAATAATTCTACAGTTTCCATTCTATAAGGGGTATTCTATATAGGCCTTGATCCAGGAATTAAATCAATGGAAAACTCAACTTCCCGTTCTGGAGGATGTCCAGGTAAATCTTCTGGAAATACATCTAAATATTCTTTCACAACATGTACATCCTCTATTTGAACATTCCTTTCATCACCCACAGTCATTTAATTCTCTTCCTCCACAATAATTGAATTTAGTTGAGCTACTGGGGGTGGATCTAGATAATAATTAGGTGGTGAAGATTCTGCTCTAAAGATAAGGTGTTCCTTATCATCATCATCAAGAATCGTAACCTCTTTCTTCTTACAATAAATCTTCACATCATAGTCCGAAAGCCAGTCCATACCAAGGATTATATCAAACACAATCATAGGTATGATGATGAGATCAGCAGATAAAGAACATTTATGTTCTCTAATGGGGACTGAATCACAAAACATTGTTGCAATGATACTTCCCATACGAGTTTTAATTGACAACTCCCTTGGTAAATCAAATTGGAAATATCTAATTTTATTAGAAAACTGGGAAGATATGAAACAATTTGATGATCCATAATCAAATAATGCATTTTCTAAACTTGAGGAAACCATTAAATTACTTGTCACCACGTCTTTTGGAGCTTCTACCTCAGTATTAGTGATAGCATAAACTTGGCCTTGATCCCTTGGGATTTTCTGAGGTAATATCCCCTGATGCTTAGGACATTCATTTGCATAATGTCCCATCTCCCTGAAATTGTATCACTAAACATTGGTAGCTTCCTTCTTCCCTTTCCAATCACAAGCTTGGTGGCATTTTTCACCATACTTGTAACAGACTCCCATTCCCTTCAAGCAAGTACCGGGGTGTTTCTTCCCACATTTACCACAGGATGGATAATCAACCTTTCCCTTATTCCACTTATTTCCATTCCCAGATTGATCAGCAGATCTCTTCTTCTCTTGCTTTGCTTTAAAGTCATAAGACTTAGAGAATTATTTTTCGGTCTTCATAGCACATGAGACAATGTCTTCGTATGACGAGAAGGATTGTGAGACTAATTCTCGATGGAGAAATGGTTTTAACCCATCAAAGAAACAATCAATCTTACTTCTTGGGTTATGTATATAATCTCCAGCATACCTTTCTAACCTTGTAATGTTAGCCTCATACTTTGTGACATGTCATCCTACTTTTGTCTCAGACTCAGAAATTGCCTTTCCATATATGCTCGATGGTCGCGAGGAAAGTATTTTTCTAAAAACAGATCTTTGAACTCCCTCCATTCCATATTTGATACTTCATCATCTTCCTTCGTGTTTTGAATCAATGACCACCATTGATCAGCATCTCCGGTGACGCGGTAAAGTACCATGATAACTTTTTCCCTTTCACTATACCCCAAAGCCTCAAATATTTTCTCTAGGGAGTTTGTCTATTGCTCAGATACTAAGGGATTTTTAATCCCATTTAATGTTGGTGATTGTTGCCTCATGAATCGATCTAACATTGATTTTCCATGCTGCGGATCAGGGTGCTCCATATGGGTAAGGTTATTATTCATAACCTGAGTAAGTTGTCCCAGTATGGTGATTAGCTTATAGGCACCAATTGCATCACCAACTCCACTATAATTATCTTGAGTAGGAGGGAAATCCCTATAAGGAGTGCATGAATTGATATAGTTTCCATTTCCTCCACTAAGTGCTATTTCTAGACAATGGCATAAACTAGATCAGTTTATGAATCAAAATATACAATCCCATACTTATAAAAACACTTAACATAAATTGAACTATTTATGGATATAATCCATAATCATAAGAATGTTTTATTTGAGGAATTATATACTCATAAACCCTTCATAATGATTTGTAATGAAAATAAGAGTTATCCTAAGCATATCCCCCAGGAGTGTTGTTTCCAAGAGTGCAGCAAGGCCCGCTGTCGTGCACCAGTTCCCGTTTGAGTCTAGCTCAAAGCGTTGTTTTAGGGTTTTACCCTTAGGAACATCTGTGCCAGAGCCGCCTCTACCAGCTCATATCCATACATGGATGTATTTCTTGGAAAACTCACAAAATCTCTACAATACCAAAATTCTAGGAAGTTCTTCTATACTAATCCTCAAAGTCCATCTTAAATCTATGTTCTCTAATCAGAGTTTATCTAAATCTAGCTTCCAAGGTTTGTACTAAACTTCCTCTGATATCAACTGTAATGCCGCAACCCCAGTTACCCAGAGTCGGTGCATTATTACAAAATATTGGCATGATCACAAGAATGATCAAATATCAAAAGACCGATTATTTTAGTAGCCTTGGAAGTACTAGATATATTCATAAAGTTTTACATCATAAAAATGAAAACTAAAGAAACATAGTCTCCATAGACCACACTCTTAACCCCTCATAATATCCCTACAGGTCATTCATAATTTACTTCTTCATACCCTGGGAAAAGATAAACATAGAATAGGGGTGAGCTCAAATGCCCAGTAAGGATAACAATATAGCATAAACATTCATAAATAATAATAAACATTAAGGAAATGTATAACTAAAACAAAAGCCTTTTAAACTTGAACTTCAACATAGTATGACAAAAATAAAATGAAACAATGCCATTTACTTACTCACATGGATATTCTACTAATCGAATAATCACATGCAATATCAATAACCACTTTCATAATGATGGAATGCATAATGCCAGACTATCATAACCACATAGACAAGGCCTCGTGCCAAGACTACAAATAAGATTTTGTCAAGGCCCTGTTCCAAGACAGTAGTTTGTCTCATGAGACCTACCGATGCATTGAGGAGCTATAGCAGGCTCCACCTGTCACATATTAAGTCCAATGCATTCCCATATGAAAAGGTTTAAACATAACATAAACATTCGTATTAAAACTAGCATACGAAATGTCTATAGTTTCACCATAAACCATGAAGGGTATAAAAATAACATGTACATAGTCGAACATATCACAAAACCTTCAATACAATATGGAATTTTTGTTTCATATTAAATCAGCTTCAAATAAGATTAAAATCCCACAAAGGATGTTGACATAGATGAAATCAAAACTCTTTTTAGAGAAATATATCTTTTTTATTTTTAAATAATTTAAGAGCCATATAAAATAAAGCATTTTCTTTGAAAATATTATTATAATCTTGTAAGGGAAGAGTTGACGATTTTATAACGGCGGAAAATAGCCGCACCTGCCGTATAAGTTAAAAAACATTCTTACCTTAATTCTGTCTAATAGGTTAAAAAACACCTTGTTTGGAAAATGACGAAATGATTCCTTTATAAAACTCTTATAAAAATTAAAACAAGGGTATAAATGAATTTAACCCATATTCTTGTAAATGGTAAAAATGTTTTTAAATACATTTTGAAGAAACATGGATATGGATGATAAAGAAATCCCAGTAGATTATTACGTATAAACAACCTCGGATAATGAAGAGATTGCAAAGTAAACCCTTACCTTGTACTTTTCCTTGGTTGAGGGTAGGTTAACCTCTTGTATAATTGTGAAATAATTGTTATTAAATTATACAAGAATCATATATATTAATATGATATCATATATGATCTTTTAACATTTCTTTGTTAATAATATCTTAGTACTATCGTCGTTTCGTGTGTTAACTTACTCATTTTCTTTTATATGTTTTGTTATGTAAGACATGTTTTTCATGGATAGGTTGTATCTTATTCATATCCAGAATGATGTCATGTCCTTAAACATTATTTTTAAATAATATAATGATAATTATACTTTAATGGATATGATGGAGAATGAATCTCATCGCGTTCGTGGAGACGGTAGTCCGTACGTACGCACGAGCGACAATATCATTCTTTTGATATTAAAATAATATATAATTGGATGGTATATTTTATATAAATAATAATTATCATGTTATATTTATTATTTACATGAATTAAACATCATTATTATACCCATCCAAATAATAATGTTTTGAAAAAACAATTACACCACGACGTGGAGACGGTAAGCCGTACGTACGCACATATGGTGACATGTCATTAAAAGGACAGATAGGATATTAAAATATGGTTGTAACATGTTTATAATAACATAAAATTATATATAATATACTAGAGTTATTTTTTTAGAATGTTAATAACAATGAATGAAGAAGTGGAAGAAGAAAAGAACTTGAAAAAGGGTGGTGAAATCATTACCTCTTCTTCAGGTTCTTCTTTTTGATTTGATAAAAAGGGCTCCATAGGATGGCTTTCTGATCCCACTAAGGCCTATAGGATGTATTTATGGAAGTTGGGAGAGTATTTGGGTAGAGTTTGGCCGAACCAAAAGGATTTTAAGGAGTGAAGTAATGATAAGGAGGAGTGCCGTTTTATAAGAGGGGTGAGGAGCACCTTTGGAAAAGATAGAAATATTAATTTATAATAAATTCATATTCAGTTTTTAATGGCCCAAAAGTTGATTATTTAAAGATTAATGTGGGTATGGTTCTAAAACCACTCAAAAATTAAAATTTAGATAGGTTTGGGTTACTATATTAACCTTATCTTTAAGTATAAACTCTGAGTTAATTAGTTTCACTTTTACAATGTCTCTTTGTATTTTTATATTATATGGTTAATAAACTTACAATATACATCCAATCGACCCCCAAGTGGTACAGTAATGATACAACTATAATGATATAAGGCTCTTGGACGAACCTTAGATTTTTAGGAATTTAATATCAATTAATAATATAATATTTGTTTTAAAAACACTTTTATGTCAATTTTGACACTATTCAATAGCTGATTTTTGTAAAAATTATAAAAGAATGATTAATTCAAAAAAATTCAATTAAATAAATCCCAATATGTCATATTATCCTAGAAAATTAGTTTTAATTCATTAAATGTCTCAAATTATATTTATTTGGGTATTTATAATATCAATTATTTTAATTTTTCACTATTATGGTAATTACTGCATCATCATTGTATCATAAATAAATTAAATTATTTAATGTCTAAAAAATATAAATAAAATAACATTATGTAGGAAATATTTTTAGCTTTATAATGAATATTTATAGTCGAAAATCAAACATACATAACCCTATGTGAATTTTTTTCTCTAAAAGATATATGCTTATGTCATTTTTGTACTTATTTTAACATAATTAAAATAAAGTGTCCCTATCACCTACAAGTGGATCCATGGGCTCCAATAATAGACCCAAAGATTCTAATGGTAGGACATGTATCCAATAATAAGGTTATGACACGTTTTAGGGTAATTTATTATTATTATAATATTATTTTTTAACCCTTATTTACCGAATTTACCCTTAACCATGGTAAATAAAATATTTACCGAAGTAATAATTCAAAATGTATAAAAATAAAAGTTAACTATTTACACAATATGTAAATCCTGATTCCAAATATGGAATACATTTTTCCAAATTCAAAACATATAAGTGGTAGAAAATAATTTAATATTAATTCTCGTTGTTAAAACAAAAAGAGTGTTTTTAAGAGATAATAACAATCAAAATATTGACACTTGTTTATGTCTGGTTTAATTGTAAAATTATGTACAATGAACAACATTGTATTAAATAGTAAAAATATATTCTAAATATACTTTAAAACCACTCAAATTTATAATTTATCAATATAAATTATTTCGATTAAAAAAGTTATTTTTAACTAAATTTTAGTAATTTTCACTATTCATCAAAATATAAATGTTATCCGAAAAGTTTAAAAATTTCACACTAGGATAAATTCGATATTCAGAATCAAAAAATGAAGTCCATTTTGAGAGATAAAATTGATAAAATTTTAAAAAGTAGGTATTACTATTCATAACGGCTAGTTTGATTGGTTGTGGTGTGTTAGAACTCGATGTTGCGTACAACACACGCTATCACATTATTCAAAGAGAAATGTACCGTAAAAGCTTGGGGTGTTACAATGGTGATGGATAAGTGTGTCAAGATTGAATTAGATTTCAAATCTTTTTTGATAAATTACAAATTCCGAAAAATATCTTGCAAGAAAATGACCAGTAGGTCAAGGAAAACTATTGAAGACATGATAATTCATGATAAGTTACAAGATAGTTTCAAGGATGCCTTTGACACCAAAGATGTAAAAATAAAGGATCTCACAAATAGTTTTGAGGAAAATCTTACTCTATAATAGAATTATCAAGTTCAAAAATTAAATGATCTGAATGGAATTTTTTTTAGTTTCTTAGTTTTGGAAAAGAGAAAGGGATATCAGGATTGAAATTGAAGAAAAACTTGCTAAGTAAGAAGAAGTCTTGAAGGCTCAGCCAGATGTTCTTAAGTCTTAGGAGGAAAAAATAAAAGCCTTATATAAGAAACAAGAAGATTAGGATAAGCTTCTCAAATTACCAAAGGAAGATAACAAGGAGATGGAGAAGCACAAAACTATTGTGAAGAATTTGATTCTGAAGGAAAAGGAAAGAAAAATTTTGTTCAAAACAAATCTTTTGTTGTATTCCTTCCTCGTACAAATATTTTTAATCATAATAAATTTTTTTTGTATATTTTGTTCTCTAGTACTAATATTTTAGGTACCATATTATGTTTTCCATTCCCTTTAATCCTTTTTTAGAATCACAAAGGGGGAGATATGATAAAATACTACTAATTAGAGAAGAAATTTCCCTAAGTAAGGGGGAGTTCATCAAAGGGGTAGTTCTTATCCCAGAAGATTTCCGTATGCAATAAAATGCTATGTCTCATTCCAAATATCTAGAATACAAACCTTAGTGTGTCCAAATCCTAAGGGGGAGTTAGTAGTATTTATTATTTCTCATGTGTTAAGGGAGATAGGTCTTTCTTTCAAAGTCCATAAAAATATTTTCTAATACCTTATATTTTTTTAGAAAGGATGTTTGTGCTTTCCATAAAGGTAGAGATTGTTGCATCAATAAGGTTTCCTTATGACTATTCCATTCCTTCATGATTGGTGAGATTTTTGAGTCAATAAGGCTTCTTTATGAATTTATCATTTCTTCATGTTTTGAAAATCACAAACACCGTATCTTAAGGTAAATTTCATTTACCGTAAGTTTTATCTTGATAAGGAAAATTTTCCTTCCCCAAGGAAATTTATCCTTAACATGTTTTTTATTGTTCATATATTAATCTAAATCATTTTTCTTCTAAGTGTAAAATACGGTTTCATATCCAAAACCTCAGAATCTTATATGAACATATATATAAATAATTCTATTTTCCAAATCTGAATTCAGGTTCTGAGTTCTTTGAATTCAGACTCCAATTTTTTTGAGTTCAGACTCCGAGTTCTCTGAATTCAAACTCTGAAATTTGTATGTTCTGACTCTGACTTCTTATGAATTCAGAATCCAAACTTGGTATGTTCAGACTCCAAATTATTATGAATTCAGACTCTGAATTCTAATCCATTCAGACTCAAAACATTGTAAGTTCAGACTCCAAATTCTTATGAATTTAGACTCCAAATTCTTATGAATTCAGAATGTGAATTCTACTGAATTCAGAACAAGAATTTCCTTGAAATTCAGACTGCATAATTCTATATAATTATGGTTCTGAATTTCTATGAAGATAGAATACGAATATTTATGTGTTATAAAAACCAAATGGTTTTTTGGTTAGACTCGAAACTTTTATTTCCTTACACTCTAAAAAATGAATTTTGTTAAGCAACCATATTTTTTCTTACTCTTGTTTTGGTTATAAAATGATGTCATGAATTCAGTTACTAACTAACTGTTTTTGAGTGACATGTGTACATGTACCTCCAAAATAAAGGAAAAATATGACCATTGGAGGAGGGAGCCGACCTTGGAGAATGTGCCTATAAACAGCAGCTCATTTGAAAGAGCTCACAACTTTGATGAACAAGTTGATCAATATGGAGATAAAATGCTGCTAAATTTATTTCTAGAGAGAGAGAATTTAATGATTCGTGCATACTGAACATCTTGTTCAGAATTGATTTGTGCAACTCCAAATGTTACTGAGTACATTCGAGGGATTGCAAAGATATGAAGATAGAGGTGCCAAATACCTTGAAGTTCGAGGGCTTGCAGGGATAGAAAGACAGACTCTGATCTTCATATCGAGAGATTACCCTGGTTTGGTTAAGACAGAAATTCTTAAAATTATAAAACAAGGGACATTTTTCCAAGGTTGTTGGATACCCTTCGCTTTGGGTTAAAATATGTACTACTTGTTACTTGTTTTGATTCTAGTTTTATGCTGCATTTTGGTTGTTGTGGAAAGTATGACTATCTTATACTTTCTTGTACTTTTATACACTAATTTAGTGAGATTATATACACATTAAGGTAAAATAATTAACTTTGTAAACTTTTGTTATGTTTAATTTTTGGAACAACTTTTTCAGAATTACATTCTCAGAATCACATTTCCTGAATAAAGAATGTTTGTAGAACTAGATGTTATGGGAATTTACCTTCTTTAACTTTTTTAAACATTACCATTTTTAAAAGTTCCAAAGTAATTTTTAATGTATACAATTCACCCCTATATATTTTGAGAATCTAAATCTTTTTTTGATCCTACAGTAGGTATCATAGAAAAATATTATACTCCATACCAACCTAACACATAAACCTCCCTGGCCCTTAGAAGAGGAAGGCCAATGTCCTGAGGACACCTCTTCTTGACTATACACATCATGCCTGTAACGACCCAAACTTTTTAAATAGTATAATAACTTTCTCTTAATTATTTAATAGAGATGTTAATGGTTAATGCATAAAGAGGAGTCGATGGCTTCATCCAGCAGACTCGAACCTTATGAAGCCCACTTATCAGAGCTTGGGAAGGAGGTAACATCTGTGGGCTTCGCTTTGGACCAAGCCCAAGCCGAACTCCAGCGTGTCAAGCTTGAACGGAAAAGCCTACGAGAGAAGTTCAAGTTAGTAGAGATTACTACTAGGGCAATGTTATCTGAGCCTCCCTCATATTCTCTCACCATAGCACACCTTACACTTAGGTCATATGCCGGTGTTATAAGGGGCTATGTGACGAGACTCTAGCTTCTTTGTGTAATCCTTTGGGACGAATGAATTGAGATTTCTTCCTTTAGTGATGTTTGTGATATTTCAAATGTCCAGATAATTTTAGGTTGTATTTTGAAAAAAGGATATTTTAAAATATTTATGAAAACCCTAAATAACTAATGATGTGTAATGATTTCCAAAAAATGGTCTTCTACAAAAGTGTTCAGTAAGGAATCTGGAGTCTAATAAGATCAACTTAATTTTTGATGAATAGTAAACTATGAATAGTGATTTTACACTTAGGATTAGTAATGTGACCAAATTAATTAGTAATTTCACTCAAATAAAGTTTTAATATAATTTAGACACCTAGATTAAGTAATGTGATTCAATAAAATGGGTAAATAACGGTTTCATAAATGATTAATCAAGTATTAGTTTTTTTCGGTGATTAGTGTTTTTTAATTAAAAATTTAATTAAAAATAATTAGATAATTATTTTTATAAAAAGGACTTTATTTTTGAACTCAGAGCATCGATATTGTGGTATGGTAATTTTTGGGGATTTTTCTGAAAAAAAGGAATTTTCGATGAATAGTGCTTTTATTTAAAAATTAAATTAAAAATATTTAGAAAATTATTTTTATAAAATGGATTTCATAAATGTATTTAGAGCATCGATAATTAGTTAAGGTGAAATTTTGGTATTTTTCTGAGAAAGTTGAATTTTCAGTGAATAGTAAAAATACAGTTTTAGGGGTTCGGTATGTTTAATGACATCATAACTGTGTTATGATGATGTCATGAGATATTTTAAGGGTTTTCCGGCCAACGGTGATGAATTATTGTTTTGGGGGCCCCATGTGGCCTAACTTTATGGAAAATATCATGAGAGAGCACATGGGTTTGAGAAAAGCACTTATGAGGTGTCCCTTGGCCATTAATGCCTTGTCCCCTCACTTTCCCTATAAATACCCACCCTTTCCTCCTTTATTTTTCACTCCCAACTCTCCCCCAACGAAGTTCTGGTCTTCTTACCTCCCAAGGAGTCCTCCCAAGGTTCCCCCAAGCCCTCAAGGTCCAAACCTTTGAGTTTCAAGAGTCACGTTTTAAGGTAAGGGATCCGACCTCTCTCTTTCTTTCATGTAATCTCTTTTATGTCATTACTTTTATGCTCCATGTTCTTATGTGAGAGGATGTTCTATTATATTTCTCTTACTTCCCTTTTCATTTTTTTATGATAAGAGATCCCCTCTTACTCTCATCATTTCGTTTTATGAAAGTTTAAGTGATGCCGTTAGGCTGCCGAATTTTTAAGGGATTCTTTCACCCTTCTCTTTTTTTTAAGTTCTATTTTCATGTCATGTCTTTCAAGTTCCTTTTAATTATGTTGGGGTATGATCTCTATATCTATCATACTAATATCTTATTATCATATGATGAGATACCATATTTTGACCTTGTCTAATATTTTTTTATTAAAGTTTTAGTGACGCCGTTAGGCTGCCGAATTTTCATAAAAGAAATCTTATTTTTGTCTCATTTCCATGTTTCTCATTTCATATGGTATATCTTTCAAATTTCATTACCATGTTCTTAAATCCCTTATATTTTGTCCCCCTTCTGTTTTATGGATCATTTATGAGTGGGTGACCCATGTCCCCTCTCTTTTCAATGTTTTCTAAAACCTTGTAACATAGCCGTTATGCTGCAGAATTTTCATCTCAAAATGCCTCTCTCTTTTCTCAAAATTATTTTATGTTATAAAGTGAAGACTCAAAGATTTTATTTCTACAAGGGTATTCACACATATATCAAAATGTTCTATTTTAAATTCTGGGATTTACATACATGAGACCCGCTTTCCCTTTCCGTGGGTTTAAAGTGACGTAAAGTTCATGCCTTTAAAGCAGTATTTAAAACATTTTGATTATGAAATGAAACCCATTTATTTTATTCTATATGGGTTATTTATGAAATGTTTGATGATGATATATTTGGCTCACATGATAATAAAGGAAAATTTAAGGGTGCGCCCTGATAGCGCCCCATTGCATTGGATAATGATGTAACCACAATAGATTACAGTTTAAGGGTGAGCCAAGATAGCGCTCTAATGCATTGGGTAAAGACTTAATCTCATGAGATGACTTTTTAGACTAATACCTTGGTGAATAACCTTGGTAATTTTTAATGACACCTTGGGGATGGACCTTGGTGAAACGAAATGATTGTCAATATTAAATGTTGCAGCCACATCTTCAAGTTATGAAAAATGTTATTTTTATTATGATATGCCTCATGATTTCATTCTCATGCCTTAAAGTTCTTTTCATGGCGTTATTGAAGTATATCAAGTTCACATGTAAAATGATCCTCTTGTTTCCCTTACTGGGCCTTCTACTCACCCTTTCTTTTGATGTATGTCCCCAGGTTATGAGATGCAGTAATGAACCTAGGATGAACTTAAGGAGAAGCCTTTCAAGTGTTTAAGAAGAATGATTTATGTTGTTTTCATGTATCAGGTTCCTGGTTTCCAAGACACTAAACCTTAAAGATCCTCAGTTTTGTGTAATGTAATGAAAGTTTATGTTATAAAAAGACGGGATGTTATAGTTGGTATCAAAGGATGGTTTAGTTATTTGTGGAAATTAGGATATAAAAAACTTTAGGAAGAGCCCTATAGAAAAGTTTAAATATAGGAAAACATCCTGGTATTTTGGTAAGTATTGATTAAGTGGTTTATCAAACAGATACATCCATGTCTGGATACGAGCAGGTAGAGGCGGCTCTGGCACAGATGTACATAGGGGTAAAACCCAAAAACACCGCTTTGAGCTAGACTCGAACTAGAACTGGTGCACGATAACGGGCCTTGCTGCACTCATGGTTACGACACTCCCGGGGGATATGTTTGGTTAATCACAAGCTTTTTATGAATCATTATGAAGGAATTATAGAGAAGTGTAATTGTCTAAGCATGAATTCTTAGTTAAAAGATTCATAAATGAAATAAGTTTCTCACTAAGGTTTTATTCTTTTAGAAAATGGCGGGCAATAGGAGAAACCGTGCCGATGGTGACCGCAATGCACCATGTGCTGACGGCCCTCCGATGGAAGCTGGAATGGAAACATTCATGTGAATGATGAACCAACTGACTCAATTTATGAGTAATAACTTGAATCAAGCTGAGAGGCCGATCTCACCACGAAGGGAGAAACTTTCTGTTGAGTCCTTTATGCGTCAACGACCGCCAACATTTAGTGGATCTACTGACCCATTGGTTGTGGAACAATGGATAAGATCCATTGAAAAGATCTTTTCTATACTTCATTGTTCGGAACAAGAAAAAGTCACCCTTGCTGTTTACCGCCTAGAGGGAGAAGCTGATCAGTGGTGGTCACTGATCAGAAACACGAAGCCACAAGGAGATATGGAAGCTATGGAGTGGGAAGAATTCTGGGGAATATTCTTTAACAAGTATTTCCCTCATTCCATGAGAATGAGAATGGAGAAAGAGTTTCTCGAGCCGAAGCAGAAGGAGAACGAATTTGTCGGAAGCTATGAGATGAACATCACAAGGCATTCCCGTTATAACTCAAGATTTGTCATGGACCCTAATGGGAAGGTTGATAGATTCTTTGGTGGACTACGACCTCATCTACGGAAGAATCTAGCCAACAGTGACTATGATAGCTATGAAGAAATAGTTCGAAGTGCTATGAAAGTCGAACTAGAGTTTGGTAAGACACAGTGGTCTCATAAATCCAATGAAAAGAAGAGATCATTGGAGCCCAGTTTAGGGAAGACTTTTGATCAGGGAAGAGGTGGAAAGAAAATGCAACTTACCACATGAAATAAATGTGGGAATAAGCATCCGAGGAATTGCTTGAATGGAAGTGGCAAGTGATACAAGTGTTTAAGAGGAGGCCATATTGCTCAGAATTGTCATAGTGAGGTGAAGCCTCAGCTTCCCAACACTAACGACAGCGGAAAGATGGTTCTGTCCCTACCCAAAGTCACATTCTTCAAGTGTGGATAGCTTGGGAACTTTTCTAATCAATGTCCAAATCCGAGGGCGGTGGAGGGGAATCACCATCATCCTCAGCAGAGGCCAAGGGAGCAAGGTCGTGCTTTCGCTATCACAACAACTGAAGTTTAAGTTCCAAACGATATGGTAGAAGGTACTCTTGTTGTCCTCTCAAAACTAGGAAGCACTTTATTTGATTCTGGTTCTACGCATTCCTTTATTTCTTCCATGTTTGAAAAGAATATAGAATCAATCCTCGAATTTCTTGAGGTAGAGTTGTCAGTCAAGACTCCAAGTGGGATTATCCATGCATCAACAGTGTTTAGAGACTCTAGTGTTTACTTTAGTGAGCACAATCTTATCTCAAATCTAGTAGTCATTCCCATGTTGGAATTCGACATTATACTAGGGATGGAATGGCTCTCAAAGTATAATGCTAAGATCAAATGCATAAGTAAGGAAATCTCAGTAGTCTTGAATAAACGACCTATAGTTATCTTCCAAGGAGAGATATCCCGAACTGATCCCTATCTAGAAGAACCTATCATAGCATTCTTTAGGGAGATAATCGGTGATGATGGAGAAGGGAAATGGAGCATACAAATTGAAGATCTTCCGATTGTTCAGGAATACATGGATGTATTTCCTGAGGAGTTACCTGGACCTCCCCCAGAAAGAGAGGCAGAGTTCTCCATTGATCCCGTACCTGGGTCTCAACCGATAAGAAAGACGCCGTATAGAATGGAAAATGTGGAGCTAGAAGAGTTAAAGAAAAAACTCCAAGACTTGTTGGAGAAGGGGTTTATCCGACCAAGTGTGTCTCCTTGGGGAGCACCGGTTCTCTTTGTGAAGAAGAAGGATGGATCAATGCGGCTATGCATTGATTATAGAGAACTGAATGGGATCACAGTGAAGAACAGATACCATCTTCCAAGAATCGATGATTTATTTGACCAACTTCGTGGGGCTCAATTCTTCTCTAAGATTGACCTTCGATCTGGTTATCATCAACTGAGGGTGAAGAAGGAAGATATTTCAAAGGCTTCCTTCTGATCAAGATATGGGCATTATGAGTTTACTGTTATGCCTTTCGGCTTGACTAATTCTCCTGCTATTTTCATGGATTTAATGAATGGAGTCTTTAAGGACTACATTGATAACTTTGTGGTAGTTTTTATTGATGATATTTTGATATATTAAAAAAGTTATGAGGAGCATGAAGATCATCTGAGGGTTATTTTGAAAACTCTACGGAAGGAGAGGCTCTTTGGGAAGTTCAGCAAGTGTGAGTTTTGGTTACAACAAGTGGCTTTCTTGGGGCACATCATAACCAATGAAGGAATCTTTGTTGACCCTGCAATGACAATGGTTGTGGAGGAGTGGCCTCAACCCACAACAATAACTGAGATTTGTAGTTTCCTTGGTTTAGCGGGATATTATAGGAGGTTTGTGAAAAACTTTTCACGACTTTCTAATCCACTAACCAAGTTGACTCGAAAAGGGGTTAAGTTTATCTGGACAAAGGAATGCGAGGAAAATTTCCAAGAGCTGAAGAAGAGATTGGTTACTGCACCTCTATTAACACTACCCTCTATCAGAGAAGGATTCGTTATTTTTAGCGATGCATCTCTGAAAGGGCTTGGGTGCGTCCTCATGAAAAATGACAATGTAATTGCTTATGCATCACGACAGTTGAAGATTCATGAGCAGAATTATCCTAAGCATGATCTAGAGCTACCAGCAGTTGTTTTTGCTCTAAAGATATGGAGGCACTATCTTTATGGGGAGAAATGTGATATATACACTTACCACCAAAGTCTAAAGTATATTTTCACACAGAAAGAATTGAACATGAGACAAAGTAGATGGTTGGAGCTTATTAAAGACTATGATTGTTCAATACATTATCACCCTGGAAGAGAAAACAAAGTCACGGATGCATTAAGCAGGAAATATCCTGTTGTTCAGGAAAAAATGAGGATCTTAGGAGATCCCTTGATTAAAGATCTAGTAAAACTGGGCATGGGAATTATAAGGAAAGGGACATCATCAAACCAATCCCAAATGATTTCTCAACCTTCATTACTAGAGAAGATCAAAAAGGCTAAAAAAGAAGATCCTTTGCTGTAGGAGAAGTTTGAGGCTGTAAAGGATGGGAAGTTCCATGATTTCAATATTGATAAAGAAGGTGTATTGAAATTTCGTACAATACTATGTGTTCCATCTATTCCGGAGATAAAGAAATAACTGATGGATGAAGCTCATAGCTCTACATTCTCTATACATCCGGGAAGCACTAAGATGTATAGAGACCTTCGTGATCATTATTGGTGGGATAACATGAAGAGGGAGATTTCAAATTACACTACAAGGTGCTTGGTGTGTCAGCAAGTAAAGGCAGAATGACAACTTCCTAAGGGGGTATTACAACCGCTACCCATACCAGTATGGAAGTTGGATAATATCACTATGGACTTTGTAACTGGTCTCTCGAAAACATCCAAAGGAAACAATGCGATATGGGTTATTGTGGACCGTCTCACCAAGACAGCCCATTTTATCTCTATTTGGGAAGATTTCTCTCTGGATCAGCTTCCCAAGATATACGTGAAGGAAGTGGTAAGGCTGCATGGGGTACCACTATCCATCGTATCTGATCGTGACCCAAGATTCACATCAAAATTCTGGAGAAGTCTTCAACATGATCTGAATACTGAATTGAATTTTAGTACGGCCTATCATCCTCAAACTGATGGCCAATCTGAAAGGACTATTCAGACACTCGAAGACATGATGAGATTATGCTCAATGGAATTTAAAGGTGGATGGGATCAACACCTCCCATTAGTGGAGTTCTCCTACAACAACAGCTTCCATGCGAGTATTCAGATGGCACCCTATGAAGCTATGTATAGAAAGTGGTGTAGAACTCTTACTTGTTGGGATGAAATTGGTGAGAGGAAGCTTCTTGGGCCTGATCTCGTGCAAGAGATGACGGAACAGGTTCATGCCATCCAACAACACATAAAGGCAGCTCAGAGTTGGCAGAAGAGCTATGCTGACAATCATCGAAGGGACTTGGAGTTTGGTGTTGGTGACAAAGTCTTCCTTCGAATCTCTCCATGGAAGAGAGTCATGCGGTTTGGGAAGAAAGGGAAGCTCAGCCCTAGGTACATTGGCCCCTATGAAATCCTTGATCGCATAGGAGCAGTGGCCTATCATCTAGCACTTCCACCAAACCTAGCTCAAGTTCATAATGTCTTCCATGTATCTCTCTTCAGGAAGTACATACCCGACCCTTCGCATGTACTAAACCCAGAGGTGGTACAACTGGAACATGACCTCTCTTATGAGGAGCATCCAGTGGAAATCTTGGACCGTAGAGACAAGGTTCTATGAAACAAGACTACCCACCTTGTGAAAGTGTTGTGGAGGAATCATAAGTATGAAGAAGTGACTTGGGAGCATGAGGAAATGATGAAGCAAAAGTACCCTCACCTTTTCGACTAAGCCTCAAGTATAAATTTCGGGAACGAAATTTCTTAAGGGGGGAAGAATGTAACGACCCAAAATTTTTAAATAGTATATTAAATTACTCTTAATGATTTAATAGAGATTTTAATGGTTAATGCAGAAAGAGGAGTCGATGGATTCATCCTGTAGACTCGAAACTTATGAAGCCCACTTATCAGAGCTTGGGAAGGAGGTAGCATCTGTGGGCTTCTCTTTGGACCAAGCCCAAGCCAAACTCCAGCGTGTCAAGCTTGAATGGAAATCCCTACGGGAGAAGTTCAAGTTAGTAGAGATTACTACTAGGGCAATGTTATCTGAGCCTCCCTCAGATTCTCTCACCATAGCACACCTTACACTTAGGTCATATGTCGGTGTTATAAGGGGCTATGTGACGAGACCCTAGCTTCTTTGTGTAATCCTTTGGGATGAATGAATTGAGATTTCTTCCTTTAGTGATGTTTGTGAAATTTCAAATGTCCGGGTAATTTTATATTGTATTTTGAAAAAAGGATATTTTAAAATATTTATGAAAACCCTAAATAACTAATGATGTGTAATGATTTCCAAAAAAATTTTCTTCTACAAAAGTGTTCAGTAAGGAATTTGGAGTCTAATAAGATCAACTTAATTTTTGATGAATAGTAAATTATGAATAGTGATTTTACGCTTAGGATTAGTAATGTGACCAAATGGATTAGTAATTTCACTCAAAGAAAGTTTTAATATAATTTAGACACCTAGATTAAGTAATGTGATTCAATAAAATGGGTAAACAACGGTTTCATAAATGATTAATCAAGTATTAGTTTTTTACGGGTGAATAGTGTTTTTTAATTAAAAATTTAATTAAAAATAATTAGATAATTATTTTTATAAAAAGGACTTTATTTTTGAACTCAGAGCATCGATATTTTGGTATGGTAATTTTTGGGGATTTTTCTGAAAAAAAAGAATTTTCTATGAATAGTGTTTTGATTTAAAAATTAAATTAAAAATATTTAAAAAAATATTTTTATAAAATGGAGTTCATAAATGTAATTAGGGCATCAATAATTGTTTAAGGTGAAATTTTGGTATTTTGCTGAGAAAGTTGAATTTTCAGTGAATAGTAAAAATACAGTTTTAGGGCTTCGGTATGTTTAATGACATCATAACTGTGTTATGATGATTTCATGAGATATTTTAAGGGTTGGACGGACAAGGGTGATGAATTATTGTTTTGGGGGCCCCATTTGGCCTAACTTTATGGAAAATATCATGAGAGAGCACATGGGTTTGAGAAAAGCACTTGTGAGGTGTCCCTTGGCCATTAATGCCTTGTCTCCTCACTTTCCCTATAAATACCCACCCATTTCTCCTTTATTTTTCACTCCCAACTCTCCCACAATGATGTTCATGTCTCCTTACCTCCCAAGGAGTCCTCCCAAGGTTCCCCCAAGCCCTCAGGGTCCAATCCTTTGACTTTCAAGAGTCACGTTTTAAGGTAAGGGATCTGACCTCTCTCTTTCTTTCATGTAATCTCTTTTATGTCATTCCTTTTATGCTCCATGTTCTTATGTGAGAGGGTGTTCTTTTATATTCCTCTTACTGCCCTTTTCATGTTTTTTTGATGAGATATCCCCTCTTACTCTCATCATTTCATTTTATGAATGTTTAAGGGACACCGTTAGGCTACCGAATATTTAAGGGATTCTTTCACCCTTCTCTTTTTTTAAGTTCTATTTTCATGTCAATCTTTAAAGTTCCTTTTTATTATGTTGGGGTATGATCTCTATATCTATCATACTGATATCTTATGATGATATGATGAGAGACCCTATTTTGACCTTGTTTAATATTTTTTTATTAATGTTTAAGTGACACCGTTAGGATGCCGAATTTTCATAAAAGAAATCATATTTTTGTCTCACTTCCATGTTGTTCATTTCATATGGTATATATTTCAAATTTCATTACCATGTTCTTAAATCCCTTATATTATGTCCCCCTACTGTTTTATGGATCATTTATGAGTGGGTGACCTATGTCCCCTCTCTTTTCAATGTTTTCTAAAACCTTGTAACATAGCCGTTATGCTACAGAATTTTCGTCTCAAAATGCCTCTCTCTTTTCTCAAAATTATTTTATGTTATAAAGTGAAGACTCAAAGCTCTTATTTCTACAAGGGTATTCACACATATATCAAAATGTTCTATTTTAAATTCTGGGATTTACATATATGAGACCCACTTTCCTTTTCCGTGGGTTTAAAGTGACGTAAAGATCATACCTTTAAAGTAGTTTTTAAAACATTATGATTATGAAATGAAACCCATTTATTCTATGCTATATGGGTTATTTATGAAATTTTTGATGATGATATATGTGGCTCACATGATAATAAAGGAAAATTTAAGGGTGTGACCAGATAGGGCCCCATTGCATTGGATAATGATGTAACCACAATAGATTACAATTTAAGGGTGCGCCCAGATAGTACTCTAATGCATTGGGTAAAGACTTAATCTCATGAGATGACTTTTTAGACTGATACCTTGGTGAATAACCTTGGTAATTTTTAATGAAACCTTGGGGATGGACCTTGGTGAAACGAAATGATTGTCAATATTAAATGTTGCAGCCACATCTTCAAGTTATGAAAAATGTTATTTTTATTATGATATGCCTCATGATTTCATTCTCATGCCTTAAAGTTCTTTTCATGGTGTTATTGAAGTATATCAAGTTCACATGTAAAATGTTTCTCTTGTTTCCCTTACTGGGCCTTCTGCTCACCCTTTCTTTTGATTTATGTCCCCAGGTTATGAGATGCAGTAATGAACCTAGGATGAACTTAAGGGGAATCCTTTCAAGTGTTTAAGAAGAATGCTTTATGTTGTTTTCATGTATCAGGTTCCTGGTTTCCAAGACACTAAACCTTAAAGATCCTCAGTTTTGGGTAATGTAATGAAAGTTTATGTTATAAAAAGACGGGATGTTATAATGCCCCTGTGGCTCTGCATATATTTCCCACAAAACAACCATCAACCAAAGGCATATTTGTCCTCATGAGAGTCATTTCCTACCTCTGTTCGCCTCAATGGATCCCATGCCTCGAATAATTTCACCTAATCTAATATCCTTCATGATCATGGATTACAAATTCTGTCCCTCTCATGTTTGAGGAATATCAATGAATCAAAACATGATTTTACTCCAGATAATCATGATTTTTAAAGTGGTCCTCATCACATGGCCAGAACAACAAGACCCAAGTAGAACTATCCACATGATGTTAAATAGTGTTGCCATAATCCAAGATATATGAATTTAAACTATAATATACCTCATATAATGTTCTGGGGCCCTCCCATTGATCTAATTCCCTAATCTTACGAGGCCAGGCTGCATGACCTTTAATTTATTTTCATATTGAAATGTTCATCGCTCTGTTCCATCGGCCACCATCTCCCCGACCTCTTCCTCTGTGGGATCTCCCTCCCCCACCAATAGGGGAGGAAGCATGATCATTGTTTAATATTTAAAATCCTTATGTTTTTCACACAAATCTTGACTTATGTGGGATTAGAGGTTTGTGAGGATTACAACCTCCATGTGATTCTGAACTATGAGAAATCTTATTCCTGATCAAATTAGAATACATAGGATGCCTTCCAGAAGGCCCAATCATAAATGGGTGCCCATCAATAAATTTTCCACCCAATCATGCCCCATAAAATGGGAAGTTTCGATGTTTAAGCCCCACACATTCTGAACTACAAGAACATTGATTCCAGATCAAATCACGATAAGTAGGACACCTAGTAAAAGTTCTAATCTCAAAAGGGTGCCCATCCATAAAAGGTCAACCCAATCTTGTTCCATAAAATGGGAAGTTTCCAAGTGTAATCCCCACACATTCTGAACTATGATAACTCTAATTCTTGATCAAACTAGGATACGTAGGATTCCTGTCAGAAGGCTCGAGCTCAAAAAGGTTCCCATTCAAAAGGGTCAACCCAATCTTGTCTCCTCAAATGGAAAGCCTCAATGCATAAGCCCAACACAATCAGAACTATGTGGTTCTGATTCCTCTCCCAAGGATACATATGAATCCCTCCTTGTGGGCCCGATCCCAACATCATGTCACCTTCCATCCCTCTGGATGAAAATAATCTCAAGAGTGCCTTATTATATGGATAAAGTTAGCATCACCTTCATAGCATCAAATATATTCATTCCTACGATGATCCTGCAAACCAAGGGTAGCATGTGGACACACTCTTCGGGAATGAGAAAAAGATTCACAAACATATTAACATGAATTAAATCTATATGGGAGTTCCGAAATAGTCAATAATCCACCCCCAAAAGTGTACGGTGACCCTGACCTCTCATTCTCTCGACCAATGGAGTCTTTAAGTGTTGCTGGCCAAATCGTAAGCCAATGAGTGCCTGAATTTTGAATAAAGGTGCACGAATCATCAATACCTGGGATATTGGGTGTTCTAGGCACCAAAAATCAACCCAATGGAGAGAATTTGAGCAAGTTATGTCTAAGAAGGACTGATTGCCTAAGTTCTTGACCACCACGTAATAGCCCACTGGGACTAACAGTTCCCACATGGCAAATTCAAACTTCTTTAAAGTATAATGATGTTTAATGGGTTGAAACAAATAATTGGTGAATTCAATAAGGGCTCATCTCTATAGAAAAAGGGATGTGTGATGATCGTCATTTGAACATTTCCGCACCACTAAAAAACTCACTACCTTGGAGGCAAAACACCAGTATAGAAAACAAGAGTGATTGTAGTAAATAATCATGATTTTCTATAAACCTATCTCAATGTGGCTCCAACTTATAATTAACTACTTTTTTTCTTTAAAAATACATTTTCATGGAAAATTTTTTCCAATAAAATTCTCAATATGCTCATCAAGATTACTCATTTGAATAAAAAATAACTCCTCATTTGGTGTTATAAACACTACCCTTTCATTATTAGAAAAATAAAAATCCATAATAGGTATAGATTATCTAGTATAAAACCTTATAGTTATTAACTCGATATATATGATTGAAATTTTATATTTATGGAAGATAATAATTATCTTGTAGCCTTGATTTTTTCAACAAACTACCTCAAGTGATGCTCTATAAAATTAATCACTATGATATTTTTATACGATTTTTTTTATAACATTCCCTAATACTTATTTTTGTATGATACTAATTGAAATAATTTAAAAATATTATGATGTAAGGAGTCATTAAGATATCAACTAAAATTTATTTCCATCTTGGTTTCTTTCAAGATATATCTAAGTCAAAAATATAAAAAACAATTATATTTGTATCAATTTTTATTTAATTTTCTAGAATACACCACCAAAAATATATTGTAATAAGGCGGTTCATAAAAAATCCATATTTATAGTAATAGAGTTGATATTTTTTCCTTAAAACATATATCTTATTCTTTATATCTCTACTACTTTGAGAACACTTTATGATATAATTTACCTCGATTTTTTAATTATGATTTAGTTTCAACAACATGTATGTCTTCATATTTTAAAATTTATTTTTAACTAGAATAGGTTATTTTACCTTGGAAAGAAGATTTTTTTTTTATTTTAATATTTCTCTATAATATTGATATCTTATAACCATTCTTCCAAAATTTCTAATAATAACATTTAATTTATCACAATCGTCTTCTTTAGTATGAAATTATTTTTTTCAAACTTTTGTTAGATAGTTTAAATTTTTGGTGCCTTTCCTAAGCTATTTTTTAAAAAATTCATTTTAATAGGCATCTTTAATATATATGATTGGGCTATGACTTATATCTTTGAAACATCCACACAAATATTTTTTAATATTAGATCTACCATTACTTATAATCCTCTCAAAAAAATCTTCTATGACGTCTTTCACCATGCCAATAATATCGTTCCTATCCTCGGTTCACATTATTTTTAGTTGAAACATGTTTCTATTATATTAATGAATATTAATGGAAATTAATCAATGGTCCATGATATATATTTTTGTACCATAGTGTAATAATATTATATTCTCTATAATAAAATTTTTTCTAGCTTTATCACTCACTTCTTATGATAAACCTTCTCAAATGCTTTCTTTATAGGGTTACTCTAGAAAGAATAATCAATTTAATTTATTTGTTTTTTGTAAGTATTTTTGAATCCTATTTACATTATTTTAAGAGTTATACGATTATGGAATAATTATATTTTAATAATAAAATAAATTTACACGTGATTTGAATTTGTTCTTATGATATTGTCTTTTTTCTTCCGTGTATCCAGATTATGAAAAAAATGTTTTATTCTGATTTCATATTTGAACTCTATTTAATCATAACTTATATAACTATTATATTTTGAGAAAGTATTACAATAGTCAATTTACAAATTCCAAAACATCCAAAAACACCCATAGTGGCCAACAAACCTCTACCTTTTGCTTGTAGTCACACATTATCTAGATTTTTCTTGTTTGAGTACCAAACTATTTTTGGGTTAAAAGGACAAATTTTTAGGCTATAATTTTGGATATTGTTTTACTATTATTGTGAAAAAAATACCTTAATAAATTGGAGGATAATTTTATAATTTTTTGTTACCCAAATTTTAACGTATTTGGTGTTTTTTCTGCACTTACACATTAAATTGGTTTAGAACTCACAAATTAATCTAGATAGATGGATATATTTATCAATGGGAATTACATGGAGGATTATCCACATGAAATAATGATATTTTTACCATTTTTATAATTCCATTTTTTGTTAGAAAATCATAGAAACCAATGTGGAAACACTCCATAATTCAGTTTTTTGGGTTGTCCAGGATGTGTCTATTCGAGATTCTTCAACTAAACCACAGTGTCTAGAAAATTATTAATTAGGGAATATTTCATAGAATAAAAAAAATTAATCTATCTTCTTAATCTCCCTTAATAATTTGAATATTTTCCTCTAATTTCTTAGTAATCTCTTATTGTAAACTATCAAACCATTTCAACCTTTTTTACATCAACATCCACCTGTCCATATTTGATATTTATTATGACATTTTGTAACTTCTCTATTGTGTGTAAGAAATTAATGACACTATCTTTAAACACCAAATTCATTAAAACTATTTTTTTACTGTTTATAAATACATTAAAATATATTTCATTTCAAATTGTTATAGTTTCATCCCTTTCTATCATAAAAGTTTATGGGTGTTTCATGTTCTAATCATATTATAAAATATTTATTCCATGAAATAAATATTTTTCCATAATTTTGGTTTTTTATTGAATAGTAATTGTATATAAGATAATTTTAATGAATAAATTTGTTTATAAATTTCATTATATGACCTCTAAATTTAGAATAAAAATCTTATAGGGTTTCATTAAAGAACTCATCTTCTTCAATGATTGAATTTTTTCATTATAGGAATAATACCCAATATATTTTGCTACCCACTCACCACTCTGACTACCATAAGATGGTGGTTGTTCATCTAGATTATTTGATATTTTCCTTAGGTTATTTATATCTTTATTTTTCATGTTCTATATCTTATTTTTTGAAAATATAATGTTTGATTTAGTACAAATAGATATAGAATTATTGATCTATGATTATTCTTAAAAAATTTAAATATTCACTTTATTTATTTAGATAGAAAATACAGGGTAAATAATTTCATGTTCTAACCAAAGGAATTATTAATTTTTATATAACTTGATATAACCCACATTGGATCAATGAAAGCACATTAGTAGGGTGGGAGGGGTGGGGGTGAATTAGATAGTGTCTAATTTTATAGGACTGTTAAGGATAATCTATACACTAAAATAGGGGGGAGGTGAACAAATATTGGTAAATTCTAATTCAGTTTCATCATTAAATATTTTATCCCTTCAACTTTGACGTCTATAATTGTTAGATGAGTGGTTCTATTTTTCTCCCTTTTTTCGTTTTTTCTTTATTACAACACTATAAGACAAAAAATAGGAAACAAAATTATAAGGATCCTTTTTTCAAGAAAAAAGGGTTTCCCTTGGAATGAATAGATAAAACCATGGATCACACAACCCACTAGTAAAACCATATAATTATTACATGATTATCACATGACAGTTTAGAGTTTTCATCCTACACACTTCTTGGGTGAATCACAAACTAAAGTAGATCTATCACCTTTAAAATGATTTTAAGGGAAAATAATAAGATATTATAACACCGTTTTAGAATTCTAATTTTTTCTTGATATATTTCTTATTTATTATTATTCTTTAATTTAGAAATAGAAATTTAGTCCATCTAATTGTATTAATAAAATTTTATAAATTTTTTTTTTCTTATTCATATTAGAAAATTGTTAGGCTTCAACCTCTTATTCCTATTCTTTCTTATGAAAACGCGAATTTATATCACTCTTCCTCACTTATCTTATTCTTTGAGAACTAGAGTACATGAATATATTCTTATAGTGATATTTACTACTAAATTAGTCACTTATTCTTCCTCTTTTCTATTCTTATTTAACTCATTTATGGAATAATAGAATGTAATAAATATTCCCATTTTTTTCAATTGGCTTCAAAACATAAAATATATTTCTATTAGATGAAATTCCTTATCTTCTATCCTATGAAATATGATGTCACTAAGTATTTATATCTTTTAATATTTATATTTATTAGAATGATAAATGTTTTATCTCTCTTCACATAGTAGACATAAATCTTTTCTCAAGAAATAATAGTGTCGAACATATTGTATATTTATTTTTTATCCTACAATAATTGATATATTTCTATAGAATAATATTTAATAGTGTAAGTTATTTTCTCTTTATTCTTTCAAATGGTTTATATTCAAAATACCATGTAAATACTTAATTTTAATTGTAAATATATTTAGGTATTTATAAATTATAGAAATTATGGATCTTTAATTCTATATTATCTTCTTAGAAATCTATTCAAAAACTATAATAACATTTTATGCGAAGTAACTATTATAAATATTCATTATTCAATACCATATTCTCCAAAATTTATCCTCAATTAATGGATTTAAATTTAAATTTCTATTCATGAATTGATTTCTTTATATTACTCCATGAAAAAAATATTGTTGCTTCCTTCATGGAATAAATCTCAGAAACTCTCCATATTTTATTAATATTGGTATTGCTCTTCATAAAAACCTTCTAAAACGTATTTACTCAATAATTCATGAATTTGAATTCATGTGTGCAAGCTATTTATTATCTCCTATAAATATATGGCTTCACCATACACAACATATACCTCATGATTTCTTATCCCTTATTCAATCATTTAATTTTTCATCTTAAACCCACCAAGCACACATCTCCTTCTTTCCATGATATTATATTTATTGTATGTATCAAGTAAGTCACATTATTATTATGGAATTCCTCTTCCCCCTATTAATATTGAAATTAATTAATTATATATATATATATATGCATCCAAAACTGAACAATTTACATGACTAAATTCCTTGTTTTTTGGTATAAATATCCATGAATAATCTTTCTATTCTTTATTCATAAAACCTACCGGAATTAGGATACAATGTATCATGAAATCTATCAACATTAGAAGGAGATCACTTACAAACAATTTCTTCATGAATGGTAGAGCCTTTCATTACCTTGGATCACCACAAACTTCATTATTTATTTCTTTTTGTATCCATTTAATATTGAATAGTTTCATTCCATCATTTAAAAAGTAATGGGTATTTTAAAAAATTCAATTTATTTTTCACTTATAAAAGAAGACCACTTTAAAAAAATTTTATCCATACCTTCAAAAGACATAGCTCAACCAAAAATCCCCCAATTATCTCTTAAACTCTCTACCCATTTCCTTTGACAATGTTAATTTCCAAAAGAACAATTAAAGGAGAAATAAGTTGTTACTTAAGGGAGATCATCCAAATAGATAGGTTATGTTCACAACCAAGACCATTAAAATCGTTTCTTCTTATAACACCTCATTAATATTATATCCATGAATTTATGATAACATAAATAGTAATAATATTATGAAATTTTATTTTTATAATTGAATATAAATTTTATATCCTCTTCCTAATAATCCAAAAAAATGTCACTAGTGTTACCCATAGTCTTCTGCTTCCACGAAAGTGACGTATTTCATTATTCTCTCTAATATTTTATTATCACTTTCTTAACAATACTCACCCCTAAATTATAGCTTGTTCTTATCTGGGTTGATTGAACCACCTACCGGGACAATGATACAAATATTTACCATGGATGAAATTGGGATGTTAACTATTTGGGTTATTAGTCATTAGTTAAAAAATATTTTTTTATTTATTGTTTTAGAATGTTTGTATTAATATTTATCTAATTGTTATGATACCACCCATCATTCATTAAAATGTACAAAAATAAACATGTCCCCAACTTCATCATAAAAAATCATTATGAAAACAATTACAAAATGAAATTAGAAATTTATAAATAATTATATTTTTATAGTGTATTTAAATATCTTTGAATTATTAAATTTGAATATAAAAATAAGAATCATGACCACCATTATGAAAAAAATAATAAAAAAACAATCAAAACTAATAACATATGATAAAGAAAATTAAATTTTAATAACTAATATATTTTTAGTAAAGGATTATAAACAAAGTTTATAAAAGGATACATGAATGAATAATTATCTAAAATCAGTTGTTATGATAGTTATTATTTATATAGGAGGTTATATAATGTTCAACTAAACAAAATTAATTGTAAGTGTATTTTCATCTCAAATTACTTTTAATTAATTCATGTTTTATATAGTGCACCTAATTCCAATTATATGGTGTATATAAAACCTATATGATTTATTATCTCATGAATTTTATTTTATTCATGGTATTTTAATTCTATTTACAATATCTATTTTAAAAATGAGTTTTTATTGAAATGTTACCAAATTTATATGGGTTCTAATACATCCATTTCCTTTTTAATTGTAATTATTTTGGTATAATACCACCTTAAGAAATTTAATTGATCTTAATTTCATGGTATTATATCCTATTAATATGTTTCTAAGGATAAATTACTAATTTAATATTATTATAGTCTTTTATTAAGCCATCATGACACCCTAAAATTATTTTTTTTAAATTAATGTTTGTGTGGTTTTCTAAGAAATTAAATCCCTATTTAGATACTAGAAAGTAGTTGTGGTTGTAGGAAAAGATGAAACTCAGTGAAATAACCTCGAAAAATATGGTTTAATATCTCATATATATTAATTTGGTGCATAATGTGTAGAAATAAGACTAAACAACTAACTAGACACTCCCAATGGATACACATATGGTAATTTTCATGCACTTTATAAACCATAATAATAGACTTTCCTACTGTTGCTTTGGTATCCTACCATTGGAAACTATTTGAAGAAATTACTATCTTCTATTGATTTCCCAATAATTTATAATTACCCACTTACACTAAATTATCTATATTTAATTTATAAGAGTACTTCCTATTACATTGATAATACCCTATAGATTCTATGTCAATTAAGGGATATTCTCTTAGATAGAAACACTATTCAACTAAATGGGGAAATATTTCTTATTAGTGTTTCCATTATACAAACAACCACTGTTTTATTTAGTCATGATTATGTAATAAGTTCCTTATGGAATGTATTTTTTACTCATATAATGAATGAACTGGACTTAATTGAAGACTGGTGCGGCCTAATATATATATATATATCCCCTCAATGAATTGGTGGGTCTCAACAGAGAAACTAGCTATAGTATTTTCATATGTTTTACCAATTTACATATCATGTATTGAAATGAGGTTATGAGAGGTTGTTGTAGTTTTTTTAGAGAAATTATAGTAGAAAAATAAAAGACTAGATTTAGAGGAACATGTTTATAAAGAACGAAATAATATGAAAACCCATTAATATTTTAAGAAATTTTCTAGAAAATACCAATAATAATTTTATTTTATAATTTAATATCATGAAATAATTGTGCGAATTCTATTTTATAGAGATGAAGGATAAGGGAAATAATGAAAATCATTTCAACATGAGTATTCAATGTAGGTATTTCCCTCCCAAAGAAGTCAATAAAGATGGAGTTAAAGCTGATCAAATCATTACCATATTATGGAAGTTAACCAAAGCTATAAAAAATAACCTCACTCATATAGAGAAACTTTATGACTCAAAATGTGGTAAAACTATTTTAGACCACTTGATGTGATAACAAACTCTATCATTCAATGAAATCAAAAATCCTTTGCTTACTGATCAATTGATCAACTCTATAAAAAAGGAATTTCTCACTTTGGGAAATAGAAAATATAACATCCATAGACTTATACACTAATTTACATGACTTAAAAAAATATTTTATAAAAATAAATTCCCAATTCCTTTTAGGTTTATAATTTTAGAGAATCAAGGAAAAATTAATTAATAAATACCATGTTATTTGTATCAATTGGACATTTTCTTATTATATTCAAAACTAATTAATCCATATTGAGTGTTCAATGTATCACACAAACTCTCTATGTAAGAAACAATTTTATTCAAATTATACTTTTCCTATCTTTAAAACCTAGAAAAATTGAAATATAAGATAATGGTGATCTTATATGCCCAGCAAGGGAAAAAATAATTGATAAAAATTTATAATTATAAGTAAGAATAAGAGAAGAATATGAGTATTATCGATACACATATGAATTTTATACCCAATAATTCATATATTATAAATCTGGGTATAATATAATAATACACCATTATAATATTTCATATCATATATGTAGCAACCCCAAACCCAGGGTGCCTATGATACATGATATCCACAACATTTCATTACATCATTTACAAATAAGATATCATGTCTCATTACTACAGAAGATCGCAAGGCTCAGGATTCTGGGAAGGCTGCTGCTTCTGATAAACTTCATTAGTACCAACCATGCCTGAATTTTAAAAAAAAAACATAGGGTGAGAAAATATACCCAGTAAGGGGTTTTAAAAATGTTTTAAGAAAACTCTTTCTCAAAGTAGTCCTTTTGAAAAGAATAAAACAATTTTCTGAAAATGAAACATTTTCTTTCCAAAATTTTCTTGAAAACCACTTGCACAGAGAAGTATGTACTTGAATTAAGCTTTAATGTAAACATGATCAGAGAGCGCAACATAAGAAGAATAAACAATGCATAATATTAAAACAAGGTTACTTAAATTCAAAAATTATTCTGTGACTAAACAGGGAAAACATTGATAACATGGCTCATGAGAATATACGGTTCGTTTAACTGTTTACCAAATGAAAAATAGTTCTTAACACATAAATTACTTTTTCATAGTCATGGGAGTTTTTAAATAGGGGTTGTCCTGTTAGTTGAACTAACCCATGCTTAACCAATTATCTTTACATGCAGAAAGAATGTATAATACTAGACTTTTTCAAGAACTTTAATCAAGACCGTATAACATACTTAACGGGTCAAGGCTCACTGTCAATCCTGTTTCCATGGTAGCACAAGCCAAGGTTAAATGCCAAGACCGTTGCACATAACATCTCATGAGACTCTTGTTTTACCCAATGCATTGGAGCGCTGTAAAATTCCGAGCGCACCCGTCACATTTAAGTCCTATACATCCCTCACATATCTTGACATGGTCATTCATTCATAGGGTTTCATACATTCTTAATCAACCCCCTTTTCACATACATATCCATAACTTGAAGATAGTTTAATCATAAATAAACTAAGACATGAATGCTAAATTCGTACACATAAGAAATTATCTTAACAATTGAAACATGGGTTTGAAGGAAATAATCATAAACACTTGACATTCCATAACATCATAATACCCAGTTAAAACAAGGTCATTCATAACTTACACATATGCTGAAAAATGGGAATTGTGGGTGTTTAATTAAAACTGTTTAAATATACAAGTAGTAGGAGATACAATGTGTATAATAAAGTCCATCTTCGGAAAATCATGTATATAATTGTGTAAAAACTCTTTTATTAGCACTTTTAATAACATGACCCCCTTTTCATTGTAAAGTTAGAAAACATCTTAAAAGAACATGTAATTGAAGACAACATAATGATACATGGTTATTTATACTCCTATATATATATAAATTTAGGTTTGTATACACATATGCATGGGTTACCACATTAAACCATACTCAAAAAAATATTTCCCAAGTTATACATTAAACAATATTAATTTTTGACAAACCGAGTGGGATTATTTTATAAAAAAGAAATGAACTCAACTTTCATAAAACTTTTATTGGCATAAAAAAAATCAATCTTGCATGCAACATGGTCGATCCATAGACATGTGTACGTATACATTAATACATGTATATAAAAGTTTAAGGAATTCTTGCAATCCATTTTCTTAAAACCAAAAATCCCGATTCATCAAGAATGATGATAAATGAAAATGTTCCATTGAAAGTGCTATTTTGGTATCAAAATAACCCTTAAACTTCATCGTGCATATAAACATGTTTATAAATAGATTTCAGGTACTATTCTTTAAATAATATGCTTTTGAGTAAATAAATTATCATATTAAATTTTACAAAATAAAAGAGATAAATTCATCCCTTATGCACATTGATGTACATGTACATCTATATGATTACATGTAGATATACATATTTATGCTTCATATAATTGCGTGATTTACATGTTCACGCAATCATTCAAAAACTCCATTTTTCATAGGTGAAAAGAAAATTAGGGTTAAATACATTTGAATTAAAGGTGTTCATATGGGTGTATCATCTTATATATATGTATGAATACAAATATATATATGTCCACACATATGTACGATGTGTATATACGTATAACCATATATATTCACTGAAGTATGTGACAAATTAATACAAGAAGACCTCCCCTACACAGGTTCGAACCTCAGAAGAGGTAAAATGGGTATAAATAGGTTCATATGGTCCTATATATTCTTATACACATTTATATAACAAGGGTATATAAATATGTAAATCTTATAGAAATTGTAGGAAACCATGAAGTGGATTTCCCCCTTACTCTTGTTCTGTTCTTCAAGCTAAGAGGGAGATCTCATGGTCTGGGTTTGCACCAGGTTCATGCACACCAGAAATATATAACATGTATATATACATATTTATATAAACCGAATCTCGAAAAAACCAAACAAAAATAATACCTGCCTCTTACCTTGATCGGAGAGGAGGAGAAGAAGATGTGGCAACGAGTCAAGTGAAATCCTAGGTATAAACACAAAAGGTATACATATACACATAACACGTATATATGTATATATATAAAAACCGAAGCTCAAACAAAAGAAACCAAAACAGAACTTCTCCCTTACCTTAGCTCGGAGATGGGGAGAGGAAACGATGCAGCGACGAGGACTGGTGGTCAGATAGATCAAAGAAGTCGTGTGAAAAACTTCGAGCCTTCGGTGCAACTTGGGGTTTTCAAAAAAACAGAATACATCGGACTCTCCTTCTGTGGAAAAACCGACGAGGTAATCGAGGTTGTGCCCATGCCAACCCATTGAAAAGAGTGATCAGAGCCGGGTCTACAAGCCGGCCTACGAGAAGAAAAACAAGCCACCCTAACCTACTGGTATATAGACACAACGAAGAAGAAGAAGCGGACCCAGGGAAGAAGATGTCGTGGGGTGAGAGACACGGAACGGGATGACCGACAAGGATTACACCGAAGATGATCTGATGGCCTAGAATCAGCACGACATTAAAAAGGATGGACGACTGCGATCGGGGGTAGGAAGATCAGACGGCCCAGGGGTGACGTGGCATTTATAAAATGCGGTTTTAGAAAGTTTTTTTTTAAAAAATTGTTTTATTAATATCCTTATTAATTTATTAAATCATTGTTTTTATTATTGAAGAATTCAATTATAAAACCAACTTTTATTATTTTAATAAAAATCATTGGTCAATAAAATTATATAATGGTTCAATCAAAACGTATTACTATATAAATATATGTATATATATATTTTATTCTTAAAACATCAATAATTTTTATTAACCTTATTATATTATCATTATTATTAAACAATAATTACTAATTACTTAATAGTTCATTATGAAAATCAATGATTAAAAACATTTGGTAATCAAAACATTACACACACATATATATATATATTTTAATTTCCTTTATTAGCTAATTACCTTAATTTTCTTAATTAAATATTATTATTAAACTTAACTACATAAGAGTGTATTGATATAAATATCACCACCACGAAACACATAAGTAAAAGAAATCATAGTTTGACGTAGTTTCCAAAACTGTTTATCCAAGTTATAAACATTTGCATTAACATTAGCCCATATATTTAATTTAGAGAAAAAGAATTATTTAATTTGATGCAATATATATATATATATATAACTCTAGGGTTATTACATATTTAGACAAAATAAAAACCCATCAGCTTTAATATAATTACAACATAAAATTTTAATAGTTCAAATTAAGAAGATAAGTGTAGTGAATAATAATATTAATTTTCATAACTTTAATTTTTGGGAAAACAAGAAATAAATTGATTAAATTATCATTGATGTCATTCTTTAATCATTAAAGAAAATTTCATAATTAATTTTCCAAAACTTTCGGGGTGAGCCATTCTTATTTCCAACTGCCAAGAACAAAACATAGAAGATAGGAGAATCCAATGGTCATATTTATAACCGTTTGGGTTCAACAGTCGGATTGGTGTGCTTATAAAGGGTCTGGTCTCGGGGTGTCCCTCACTCCAGGTGACTGAAGGAGAAAAATAGATGGTTAGTGTGATTCCCTTGGTACCTAACATGGTTGCAGTGGCTTCGGCCATCCTCATGTTCATTCTGATGGATGCCAGAAACCCCTACCGCATTCTTGGGCTGTTGGTGGTTTTAAGCGGTCTTCCTATTATTGTAATCGGGTTCTTAGTTGGGATTTTTGGTTATTTTATCTTCTCCTTCGGTCAGTGGAAGTTGTATCGGAGATGTTACTTATTTGAATAAAAGGGGGTTTCATTCATTTGATTCATTTTATTATTATTACCTTATTAGTTGATTGTTGGTTCAATTAACGGGTGACTTTGAAAGAAAACTTGTCAAAAATCAAAACATAGTTTCTCGGGTCGTTACATCACTCCCCCCTTCAATGAATTGTTCCCTCGCAATTCTATCATAAAAAGAGAAACTGAAACCCCATACGTACAACAATACCGAAACAGTGGATCTGGCTCAGTTAACAGGATACCAAAGTTGGCACACAGCTCTTCTGTTTCCCTAGTCCAGATGCACTTCGAATAGTACATCCGGAAATCATGTTCGTGCGTACTACACACAGGCTACCAAAGGGAGGCTCGTGCCATGAAAAGCTCGGAAACGTCCAAGTAGATAAACTCCTTGATAACTATTCTGGCCACATCACAATCGAGGTAGTCGAGAGGAATTATGCGGTTGAGGAGACTAAAGTTCAAGACCTGGAACATGTAGGCTGCAGTAAGGTGGCCATTCCAAACAGCCACGAGGATGCACGCTCTGGCAGAAAGGTTCTGTGCCAGAGTAAAACACTAGAACATGCCCTCATGATACCTTCCCCTTCGCCTATAGCAAGTGAGTTGAGCAGTGGTGATGAAGTGAAAAAAACGATCATCCTCTTGACATAAACGAAAAATCTCTAGACCGTTTGCTAGATCATGAAGACGTTGAAAACACCCTCGCAGGTGGAGATAGGATGGATAATCCACCGTTCAGGCCCTAATCAAGATGACTTCTACTAACTCATCAGGTAGTGATGAGAAGTTTGTTTGAGAAGCCATCTGAAAACCATCAAAAGGAAACTCTTAACAAAATTGATAGGGTGGAGACATGAAAGGAAACATGAAACTTCCATTTATGCAAAGTTTACATGACGAAGCCTGAGTTTACTAGACGTACACCACAAAGAGTGAAAAAACTTCATAACTCTTCAAACCACACGCAGGCTTAAAAGACTGAACTAAACTCATGGGAACATTTATGATGCCTCCTGAGTTTAGTGTGAGGGGTATGGACTTAGGAAACATCGGTATACACCTCTTGTCTTAGAAACAGTCGGGCAGACTCATTTTCCAACACTCGAAGGTCCACTAACTAGCCCCAGAAGCCGTAGTGCAAAATCTGGCACAGGTAAGCTGCTCGGAGGTCTCCGGTAGTAGCAGCTTATTGAAAAGGGTTGTCAACCATCGTGCCAAATTCCTCGCCAGTTGTGAACACTCGGAAGAGTACCTCATGAAATTTCCCCTGATGTGCATAAGAGGGAAATTTGGTCATCATCATTAAGAGATAATCCATCCCCAATCCCTGGTGAAGACTAAGCACCCTAGGTGAGTTTGATACGTCATATAGGTGCCTACATGTCATGCGAATTCGGGCATAGTTTAGAATGTTCTCATGGCTAGCTAGAGATATAATGTTCTCTAGAGCCTCAGTGGGTAGTGACAGTAGGTCGGTAGGTACATTTTCATCAGCCATCTATAAGTTATAACATTTTTACATAGTCAATAATAGTAATACATTTATACCACTTGGTTTTCCAGAGTTGCCTGAACCCATCCTCTGATACCAACTGTAGAAACCCCAAACCCAGGGTGCCTATGAGACATGATATACTTAACATTTCATTACATCATTTACAAATAAGATATCATGTCTGATTACTAAAGAAGATCGCGAGGCTCAGGATTCTAGGAAACCAACTGCTTCTGATAAAATTAATTAGTACCAACCATGCCTGAAAAATTTTAAACAAAAATGTAGGGTGAGCAAATATTCCCAGTAAGGGGGTTTAAAAAAGTTTTAAGAAAACTCTTTCTCAAAGTAATCCTTTTGAAGAGAATAAAACACTTTGCTATAAACAAAACATTTTCTTTCTAACATTGTTTTTCAAAACCACTTGCACAGAGAAGTGCATACTTGAAATAAGCTTTAAAGTAAACATGATCAGAGAGTGCACCATAAGAAGAATAAACAATGAATAATATTCAAACAAGGTTACTTAAATACTAAAAAGAATTATTTGACTAAATAGGGAAAACGTTCATAACATGGATCATCAGAATATACAGTTCTTCTAATAGTTTACCAAATGAAAAACAGTTCTTGATACATAAATTACATTTTCATAGTCATGGGAGTTTCTAACTAGGGGTTGTCCTGTTAGTTGAACTAACCCCTGGTTAACCAATTATCATCACATGTAGAGGGAATGTATAATACTGGACTTTGTCAAGACCTTTCGTCAAGACCGTATAACATACTTAACTGGTCAAGGCTCACTGCCAATCCTATTTCCATGGTAGCAGAAGCCATGGATAACTGCTAAGACCGTCGTACATAGCGTCTCATGAGACTCTTGCTTTACCCAATGCATTGGAGCGCTGTATAATTCCGGGTGAACCCATCACATCATTCATATTGTGCTATATAATTCCGGGTGCACCCTTCACATTTAAGTCCTATACATACCTAACATATCTTGACATGGTCATTCATTCATAGGGTTTCATACATTCATAATCAACCCCCTTTTCATATACATATCCATAACTTGAATAAAGTTTAATCATAAATAAACAGAGACATGCATGCTAAATTCGTACACATAAGAAATTATCTTAACAATTGAAACATGGGTTTTAAGGAAATCATATTAAACACTTAACATTCCATAACATCATAATACCCAGTTAAAACAAGGTCATTCATAACTTACACATATGCTGAAAAATGGAAATTGTGGGTGTTTAATTAAAACTGTGTAAATATACAAGTAGTCGGCGATACAATGTGAATAATCAAGTCCATCTTGGGAAAATCATATATATAATTGTGTTAAAACTCATTTATTAGCACTTTGAATAACATGACCCCCTTTTCTTTGTAAAGTTAGAAAACATCTTAAAAGAACATGTAATTGAAGACAACATAATGTTACATGGTTATTTATACTCTTATATATATATAAATTTAGGTTTGTATACACATATGCATTGGTTACGACATTAAACCATACTCAAAAAAATATTTCCCATGTTATACATTAAACAATATTAATGTTTGAAAAACCGAGTGGGGTTCTTTTTTATAAAATAAATGAACTTTACTTTTATAAAACTTTTATCAGCATAAAAAAATCAATCTTGCATGCAACATGGTCGATCCATAGACATGTGTACGTATACATGAATACATGTATATAAATGTTTAAGGAATTCTTACTATCCATTTCCTTAAAACCAAAAATCCGGATTCATCAAGAATGATGATAAATGAAAATGTTCCATTGAAAGTCCTATTTTGGTATCAAAATAACCCTTAAAGTTCATCATACATATAAACAAGTTTATAAATAGTTTTCAGGTACTTTTCTTGAAATAATATGCTTTTGAGTAAATAAATTATCAAATTATATTGTACAAAACAAAAGAGCTAAATTCATGCCTTATGCACATTGATGTACATATACATCTATATGATTACATGTAGATATACATCTTTATGCTTCATATAATTGCGTGATTAAAATGTTCACACAATCATTCGACAACTCCATTTTTCATAGGAGAAATAAAATTTAGGGTTATAAACATGTGAATTAAAGGTGTTCATATGCGTGTATCATCTTATATATATGTATGAATACAAATATATATATGTACACACATATGTACGAAGTGTATATACGTATAACCATGTATACTCACTGAAGTAGGTGACAAATTAATACAAGAAGACCTCCCCTACTCTGGTTCGAACCTCGGAAGAGGTAAAACAAGTATAAATAGGTTCATATAGTCCTATATATTCTTATACACATTTATATAACAAGTGTATATAACTATGTAAAAATTATAGAAATGGTAGGAAACGTTGAAGAGGATATCCCCCTTACTCCTGTTCGGTTCTTCAAGATGAGAAAGAGATCTCATGGTCTAGGTTTGAACTAGGTTCACGCACACCAGAAATATATAACATGTATATATACATATTTATATAAACTGAAGCTCGACAAAACCAAACCAAAATAAAACCTGCCTCTTACCTTTCTCGGAGAGGAGGAGAGGAAGATGCGGCAACGAGGCAAGTGAAATCAGAGGTATAAATACAGAAGGTATACATATACACATAACACGTATATATGTATATATATAAAAACCGAAGCTAAAAAAAACCAAAACAGAACTTCTCCCTTACCATAGCTCAGAGAGGTTGAGAGGAAATGGTGCAACAACGAGGACCGGTGGTCGGAGGGATCAAAGAAGTCAGGTGAAAAACTTCCGGACATTAGTGCCACATGGGTTTTAAAAAAAAATAGAAGACAACAAACTCTCCTTGTGTGGAAAACCCGACGAGGTAATCGAGGTCGTGCCAGTGCCAACCCATGGAAAAGAGGGAGCAGAGCCGGGACTACAAGCCAGCCTACGAGAAGAAAAACAAGCCACCCTAACCTACTGGTACAAAGATGCAACGAAGAAGAATAAGCGGACCCGGGGAAGAAGAAGCCGTGAGGCGAGAGACGCGGAACGGGATAAACGGCTAGGATTACACCGATGATGATCTTACAGCCTGGAATCAGCGCTGTATTAAAAAGGATGGACGACTGCGATCGGGGGGAGGAAGATCGGACGACCCAGGGGTGATGCGACGTTTATAAAATGTTGTTTCAGAAAGTTTGTTTAAAAAAATGTTTTATTAATATCCTTATTAATTTATTAAATCATTGTTTTTATTATTAAAGAATTCAATTATTAAACCAACTTTTATTATTTTAATAAAAATCATTGGTCAAGAAAATTATATAATGGTTCAATCAAAATGTATTACTATATAAATATAGGTATATATATATTTTATTCTTAAAACATCGATAATTTTTATTCTCCTTATTATATTATCATTAATATTAAACCATAATTACTAATTACTTAATATTTCATTATGAAAATCAATGATTAAAAACATTGGGTAATCAAAACATAACACATATGTATATATATATATACATTAATTTCCTTTATTAGCTAATTACCTTAATTTTCTTAATTAATGATTATTATTTAACATAACTACATAAGAGTGTGTTGATATAAATATCACCACCATGAAATACATAAGTAAAAGAAATCATAGTTTGACGTAGTTTCCAAAACTGGTTATCCAAGTTATAAACATTTGCATTAAAATTAGCCCTTATATTTAATTTAGAGAAAAAGAATTATTTAATTTGATGCAATATATATATATATAACTCAAGGGTTAGTACATATTTATACAAAATAATAACCCATCAGCTTTAATATAATTACAATATAAAATTTTAATTGTTTAAATTAAGAAAATAAGTGTATTGAATAATAATATTAATTTTCATAACTCGTATTTTTGGGAAAAAAAGAAATAAATTGATTAAATTATCATTGATGTCATTCTTTAAACATTAAAGCAAATTTCATAATTAATTTTCCAAACCATTCGGGGTAATCCATTCTAATTTACAACAGTAAAGAACAAAACATAGAAGATAGGAGAATCCAACAGTCATATTTATAGTTGTTTGGGTTCAACAGTCGGATTGGTGTGTGTATAAAGGGTCTGGTCTCGGGGTGTCCCTCACTCCAGGTGACTGAAGGAGAAAAAGAGATGGTTCGTGTGATTCCCTTGGTTCTTAGCACGGTTTCAGTGGCTTTGGCCATCCTCATGTTCATTCTGATGGATGCCAGAAACCCCTACCGCATTCTTGGGATCTTGGTGGTTTTAAGCGGTCTCCCCATTATTGTAATCGGGTTCTTAGTTGGGATTTTTAGTTAGTTTATCTTCTTGTTCGGTCAGTGGAAGTTGTAGCTGAGATGTTACTTATTTGAATAAAAGGAGGTTTCATTCATTTGATATATTTTATTATTATTACCTTATTAGTTGATTGTTGGTTCACTTAATGGGTGACATTGAAAGAAAACTTGTCAAAAATCAAAACATAGTTTCCCAGGACGTTACAATATAAAGATAGAATACTTGATAATTGTGAAACATACAAAAACATAGAAATAAAAACATATTGGATAAGGTATCAAAGATATTTCCCTCTGTGGATTAAGATTCATTCACTTGTTTCCCTTTGTTAATGATGCATCACTCACATGTTTCCCATAGAAGATCTGGAATCAAAACCAGTTTCCCATTTTGGATCGAGTATCTCCAATCATTTCACCATTATCTCAGATATGTAATGATTTACCAAATGTATTAGAGGGATATATAGGTATGAATTGTAACTTTAAAATTAACTATAAAAATTTGGGATAAAAGAAAACATCTAACTATTACATTATTAAAATCTATTATTAATAATGGGTTTCAAAACATATTCAAAATAAAACCATTAAAATTTTTATTTCATAATGATCCAATGGATATAAAATGAGTTTAGTTCAATAGGCCATAAAAAACGTGGAAATAAAACTTTTCTCATTTCCTTATCAAATAGATTCACTTAAGGAAATCATTTATAATTCCATCAATAATCAAAACATGATAAACCCATGGAATATTAATGGTTATCCAATGACATCATGTAACTTTTTAGGTAAATACCATTTAACGATGAAAATAAATAACATGGTATTTGTACCACATAGAAAATGATTATATGGTTTTGACTATATTTTTACTAATAAATAAATTTATAACAAATAGGAAAACACGCATCGTTAAATAGAATAAAAAATATGGTATTTATAGAAAAAAATTTTACTTGAATAAAAAATATTATTATACAAAAAAATTGATTTGGAAATCCAATGGAAGTGATGGATCATTTATCCAAAAGGGAATGAAATTACATAATTTATAGAGATTGTGAAGGTGGTTTATTATATTTTCAAAACATCATTTAACAATAAAAAGATATTTAAATTGAAAATTTCGGGAAAAATATTTTTAGGGAGTTTTTTGAATTTTTTTGGAAATATTTAATATCCGTGATCTTTTGGAATCATTTTAAAAGAGATATTTTAATAATTTAGATTAAAAATAATTTCATTTAAAACCATGAATACATAGATATAATTTTCCAAAAAAATTACAAGGATGTTAAAAAATGTATTACCAAGGAAAACATTAAAAGGGAACATTTTCAATATATTCATATGATGGATATGTTTTGGGTCACTTTAATTTATTATTTTCAAAAAATTAAGGTGAGAAATTTGGAAAATATATTCATTTAAAAAAAATTAAATAAATTATTCCTTGTAAATTCTTAAATACAATCAAAGGAAATTTGTGGTGGTAGATAAGAAATTTGATATTGAAAAGATGAAAAATATTGTGAAATACATTTGTCTTAAATCCCACACCATAAAAAAAGAATCAGTCTTTCAATACGAAAAAGGGTAAATATGATTATTAAAATAATATAAAATTATCCATATTATATTTAATAAAAATATGATATAACATTTTTATAATGGAAAATATAGGTTTTAAATAAAGATCCCATTATGATATAAATGTTCATTCCGAGTAACATTTTACATTTATGTGAGAGAACAATCAAGTTGGAATCATTGAATAAAAAGAGAAATTATCCCTAAAAAGATAAAACGGAACATCATAAAAAAATTTAAAATCATTTAATAGATATAATACCAAAGGATTAGGTTAAAAAGAAACCATATTACTGAATGAAATAGATTTAAGTTACCAAAGTCTCGTTCGTACAACATAGTTCATGACGTAAGAAACATTTGGAAATGGGTTTATGTGGTTAAAATGTAAATAGATATAATATAAAGATAAAATACCATGAAATAAAATCATTTGAAGTATTTTACCCAACTTATATGAAATATTTTTGTGAAGAACAAATATAAATAAATTAACAAGATTTCAGTAAACAAAAACCCTCACAAGTTGGGGAGAATTGAAATAAAAAACTCTTGAAAGGTTAGATTCAAATTAAACATAAATTACCATGAACATAAGATATTTCATTATATTAAATATAAATTAGTCATTATACACACCTCATAAAAAAATTAATATCATAATTCAAAACATGTCTCTAGGAGTTGAATTCGAGTTGAAAACCCATACTTTAGTCTTGATTCATTTTACACTGGATCCTAACATCCTGAATAATTAAACTAGTTTTGATAAATAAATAACTAATAAACCTAATCATTAATATAACTATTTATACACCTCATTCTTAATAATTACCAATATATATAGTTATTTTTTATATATTTTCAATATCTCATGCAATTATTCTTGATCGTTTCGTACCAGTTTTTATAAAAGTGATGTAAGTATTCATTATTATTAAAGTTTTTTCCATTAACATTTAATTAAATATATTTTAATGTCTGAATAATAATTATTTATGATGTTTTAACTTCCTTTCATGGTTTTTTAAATCTCTATCCTTGTTGATTAAATTAGTAACAAATATATTTATGTGACTCTTAACCAATAAAGCGTGTTTTCTTAATTAGTGGGATAAATATTGATATAACCTTTGAAGAAAGAAATAAATAATTATTGACATTTTTATATCATATTATTCCAATGATTAGGTTCCCATATTCATCTATGATATAAATTCATTTTATTTTTCAAGTAGGTGGTTAAACCAAACCAAAGATGAACGTACCATGTTTAATGCGTGATTATGAGATGGTATAGTTGAAATATAATTATATAAGTAGTATAATGATACTATTTAGTTTTAATTGTGGTGATATATCATAATTATAAATAATTTTGAGAATAAAATATGGATACAAAATAATTACATAGTATGAATAAATTGTTTTCCTTCTTAGTTTTTTCGTTTAAGACAATTAATTTTATAATGATTTTTCATCATTCATGTCATTAATAGGTTATTCAATTTGTATTATCAGTAACTTATCAATACTATAAAACTATATTTATAATTTAAAATTAGTCATAGAAAAATCTATTAAAGAAGATAATGAAAAATGCAACACACTATCCTATAGAGGTGATAGTCCGCACATACGCATGGATGATGCTTTCATTTTCCTTAGATCATGAGAGAGGAGTGATATGGTTAATAATATATTTTTTTTGAATAAAATTGATATATATATATATATATATTATATTAAATTATTTTTAAAAAACATATATTATAGGTTGTGAATGAAAACAAATGTGTTACTCTATTGAGGCGGTAGTCCCTATAACACACGATTAATGATACCATTTTTCATTATTAGAAATATTAGAATGGGGGTATATGGGTGTACCATAATTATAATAAAATATCAGTATAATAAATATTTCAATGCTATCATTTTAATATGGTGTAGTGAAGTTTTAAGAAGAAGGTTTGCTAAAAAAGAAATAGAAATGAGAGGTTAGGAAGTTATACCAAACTACATGTACTATCTCCTTTGAAAAGGGAGTTAAACCTTTAATGGATAGTCATTTCAGAATAAAAAAACCTCTTAACTGTTTATAGTAATGTTTAGGATTTGTTTTTGTAGATTTTGGGTGGATCTACTTTGGTTTTGGTGAGAGGATAAGTGGGGAATGAAGTTCCGTTTTTATAAGTGAAAAAGGATGACATTTTTTGTAAATACCCAAATATTTTCAATAATGGGAATTAATATGTAAATTAATGTGGCTTAAAAATTGATAAATTTTGGATTAGGAAATAGATAATGTTAAAAAAACCTGAATAAATCAATTAAAAACATATTTTAAAAATTTTAGGCCCATTACCTCCTAGGTAACTCATTTTTTTCATTTTGGTTTTTACCCCAATAACACGTTTTACCAATGTAATTTAACCTTTATTCCCAAAAACTAAAATTGTGCATATTATATAATATGAATCCAATGATTCAAAATATGTTATCATATTTTTGGAAATTTATTCATTTGATAACAATTAATTTTAAAATATGAAGTATATAATATATTAATTTTTTTAAAATATATGGTATGTTCTAAAATGTAAAATATTGGTTTGTAAATTAATAATTTTTTAAAAAAATTATATATTTAATTAAAAAATTCATATTTTTATAAAGAAAAATGTTTACCCAATTTTCGATTCATAATTATATACTAATAATGTTATAAAATTAATGCAATTTATAAAAATGATATTTTACACAATTCACATAAAAATAAATATCATTAGAAAAATCTCAAAAAATATACATAATATAATTTTTCACATTATGAATTTAGATATTTATTTATATAAAATATAAAATATAATAAATAAATATTTAGTTTTTTAAATAAAAACTCAAAATATAAAGAAAAGTAGTTTTTATTGAAAAAAGAGTTCTTAAAATTCAAACCACATTAATATTTTTTTATATAAGATTATAAATAATTGAATCTCAGAATAATAGTTTTAAAATACAAATATTTCTTACTAAAATAAACTTTTAACTATGATCAATTTAAAAATTTATGGTAGAATATAATAGGCCAGTTTTTATTTTTTTCAAAGGACATAATTTTATAAATAGTAATCAAATATAATACTAATTTATTATTATATTAATTTATTATTATACTTTTATACAATAATTATTATATTATTCATGTAATTTTGAATATTTTATCATTCATTTTAGTTGGGTTTTGTATTATTTCAGTGTTGCATGTGATAGAATCTATTGAACGAACTAATAATTTATGTTGTCCAATATCGTGGGCAATTAATTATCCCTATAAAAACAAAAAAAAATATTGGTTAAAATAATATTAATCCTGATAACTTTCTTGACACACAACACCAATCATTAAGAAAATTGAGATATATTATAGAAATATAATTATTTAAATGTGATCGTTATATGATTTTTGTTGAATTGATGAGTATAAATATGAATAACTATATGTTGAAATTACTATATAATGGTCCTACTCAGTTAAAATCAATTGATTAATTCTTATGAAATAATCAGTCAATTTTCAGTAAATTTTTTTTGCTTTAAAAGTCATTTTAAAAAAAAATGATTTTTATTTAATTTTGTGTGTAGAAATTATAATTACTTACTACAACAATTATAAATTTTATTTTATAAAATAATGATAATTTTTTTGAATTAACATATCAGAATTCACATAGGGTGAACATTTAGGATTTCTGTACAATTATTGATTTTATAGAGTATACTGAAAAATACAATGTTTTCTAATACAATCATTAATTTTCATTAAATCAAGTTACATAAAAGTCCCATTATATTTTTAATTTGGTATTAAAATATCATATGATCTATTTTATTAAAGAATAATCTATTTAATTCCATTTGAATAAGTAATATTCCTAATTTCTATATAAGTTAATTTTAATTCTTAAAAAAACATTTTCCTAAAAAATATTTTCCATTTTGTTTTATGAATTTATATTAAAATTGATTTCTGCAATTTTTCGAGATTAAATGTGGAAATACTTATACCATATTTGGAATTACGTGGTTTATTTTTTTAAATAGGTCCCTTTTATATTTTTACATTTTTAATAGTAATAGTGACAAATATTTATCATCTTGGTTAGGGTAAATTATGAAAAAGTGGGTTAAAACCATGAGACAAGGTCTTTAAATCTACCAAAAACTTTCTCTTATTTCGACGGATAGAATAAATATGACCAAATACATTTGAAATTCAAATATATGGCATTTGTGATCTATTCTCCACTAATAAAAAAATTTCTATTATTTTAAGTAATGAGAATTAAAAAATTCCAATCTCTTGATTTTAATGTCTCTAATTTTTTTTCCTAAGGTTAAAATAGGACACAAGAAATTATATATATTAATTTTAAAAAATAATTAGTTTTTTCAACATATTAATTTATTTATAATTTTGAGTAATTGTATTTCCATAAAATCCTACAAAACATCGAAAAAATACGTAGTTAATTAATAGAAAAATAAAATAAATGATTTCAGGAATATTAAAATTATTATAATTTATGTGAATTATTGTGTTCCTAGAAATTTTAATTAAAATTTAAAATTTTAAGGATGTGTGAATGGTTTATATATGAATTTCATAACTATCCTGATAATTTTATATAAAAGTTAATGAATAGTTTCAAAAAAAAAATGACATAATGAAACTTTATGAAAAATAATATATTATTAAATTATTTAAAAATAGTATATTTTTTTAATTGTTTTTTTTAGATGATAAATGATCCAAAATTTATTCCCTTAGTAATTTATGAGCTATTATTGACATATAAGTAAAATTATATCCCTTTAATATGGAAAAATTCATTATCACAGTTAAGGTTCGAATCAGATAATAAAAGGGTTAAACCAAAATATATGGTTTAAAATGACACGAGTACCTATTGAAATTTTATTGGATGATAATATATATACCTTATCATATTTTTATTCAAATATATATCAATTTTGAATCATTTTTATTGAGAAAGGCATGACAATAAATTAATTTTTTTTTAGTTTCTATGTTTTTTCTTTTTCTCATTTATAAAAGGATTCCCCTTTTCTCTTTCCATTACACCAATTTGATCTATCAATATCGATCATGGAATATCCAATTATATTCTAAAATTCCCTATACACAATTTTAATGTGCTAGTTTTTATAAAAGACCCTTCTAATGGTCCTTATTAAATGAACTAAAGGTGGTCTCTTGAAGAAGATGTAATCATCTTACCGAACCTTCATCAATTTATATCTTATTATATCTACTCTATTTTTTTTGTATTCATCATAAAATAATTTATTTATTATTATAATTATATTTAAATGTTATTATTATCATGAAACCACCATTATTTATCCAATGTTATATCAAATGGGTAGTAGATGTATCAGTACTGGAAATATGTGGAATACCCCCTCCAAAAAGTGATACAATATGTTATGGATAATAATAAATATATATATAATTAATCTAATTTTGAATAAGAAATTACCATAATCAAAGTAAAAGGATAGTAACTACCAAAATGAAATTATTATAAAAAGAAAAACAATTAACACCCGAAAATGATGATTTTAATATGGAATTATTAATAAATGAAAGTTGAAATGTTATAATGGGATTATATATAAAATTATAACTAAATCAATTTTTATGTTATATAATAATAATAAATTTAAATTTATTATACTAGATTTTATAGTGGTTTCATAGAAAGTCGAACTTGTGGTAAGTAGATATCTCATCCCAGTTTTATTTCTGTGAGACGTATTCCATATTCACCACTTGAATACTTTGTGTGGTGTATGTATTTACCATGAATTTATTTTACGATTATTTTTATGTAAATTATGGGGATTTAATAATATTTATAAGTTTATTTCTTTCATAAGGTTTAGATTATAATATTATTATAGAGTTAAATATTTTTCATCTTTATTCTATTTCATTCAAACATGTTTGATGTGAGGAAACTATTGTTAGTTTATGAGGTGTATATACTACATTGCTGGCATGTTATATCATGGTTGTTCTTATTTTCATGATTTTTAATGTTTTATTTGAATTTATTCTTTCATGGGTTGTATGATTAAAATTTTAAAAAATTGGTAAGAGACTTATGTTTCAAACTCATTTTAATCAAGAATTTTTATCTAGGAATTTTAATTAATGAAAATTAAACAATACTTTAAATATATATCCCTATAATTTCATCTGGTTATTTATTAAGAATACATGTTTTAATTTCACTTTACTCACACTAAGTACCCATGATATTGAAATAGATGTTTTAAGTAAAGAAGACTTTATTTTTCTGTTCGGTCAGAAATCATACCTTTTCCATGAATATTTGTTCTAAAAATGTTTTCAATAATTTTTTAACTCTTATCCTGTGATTTTTTAAATTAAATTTTATTTGTGTTTTAAATTTTTAAAAAATATATTAAAATTAATATTTTTTTTCATTTTCTAAACAAGGTAACTTTTTTCTGGAACCGTGAAAGGAATCATTGTTCAATGCACCCAACATGAATGAAATTTACATCTATCATAAACACTTAGTGCTTCAAAACATCCTCTAATTGTTAATAAGATTGTTTTAACAGAAAAAAATTTCCTTAATATTTGGGAATTTTTTATATTTTAGGAAACCTATTTCAACATGTACAGTACATTTTCTTGAAGAAATATTTCAGTGATCCTTTGAAGAAAAGCTTCAACTATGATAACACAATTTGATATTAATAACGATTCACTGGGGAGATGATCCAATGATACCATCTTTATTATTTATATGGATGGTTTTTTATCTTGATGAGAATATATTTAGGCAATCTATTTGTTTTCAAGTTGTTATTGTATGATAAAATTTTGAACCTTTTATGAAGCCCATTTCCTTTCCCTGATTTATGATATGATTAATGTTTTTATGATATGGTAGAGTACATATGAATAAATTTATTATTATGCATTGGGTGGTATCAAAATTAATTACCCCTCTAATTTATTTGGAGGAGTGTAATGTTATGTGGGATCAAAGGGTATAAGACTGGTTATCCCTAACCCGACTGAGGGTACACGATAGGTTATCTGACACTCAAAAGAGGGAACATGAGATTTTATCCCAAGCCTAAAGCTGGTACATGAGTGAATTTTCCAATTCTAACATGTTATGAATGTATTGGTGGATAGAATAGATATAATATTTATATTATTATTATTATGCCACACTTTATTCTACTCTTTTATGACATGATCATATAACAATGTAATTTTCTCATGTCTCATGTTCATTGACCCCTTTACAATTTATGTCCTAATAAATGCGAAGATTTACTCCATGAATAAGGTTTATTATATTAGAATTTCTATTTATTATTTTAAATGGTTAATATCTTGTCTTCATACCTTTTATGCATATGTTATGTTTAAATGATCATTGATATCTCCCTTGGTTACCCCCACTGAGAATTTCAAATCACAATTTTTTATGTTTTATTTTACCTAAGATATGAAGAAATGTTTTATGTATGGCATGTATAATAAGGGTGATAGTTATGATAAACTAATTTAAGAATATTTAAATTTTATTGAACCTATTTTTTATGTATTCAAGTTTGAAAATACATTGAAACTTTATGGTTCCAGCATGGATTGTAATGTTATGTATTGAATATGAATCTAATAAGATGTAATATTTGTGTATGAAATGTATGGATCTCCATACTACACCCTTAAAGAAATTCCATCCCCTCAATTTTAATTAATAACTATTTATAAATATAGGCAATGTTAATCTTAACATATCCATCATTCGTGATATAACTTCTAATATAAAATCTATCATACTCTATTGGGTTATACCACATTACTTATCTTTCTAAAAAACATTTATCATTCATACAATCACATATACAAGTTTGTATATACCCTAATAATATTTTATCCATTACACACATTTCATAATACTTCTTAAATATCCAAAACATTGAACCAAATTGAAATAATATATTTATTCAAAAATAAGCTCTTATATTAAACTTTTAGTTCATAAATTCAAACACAAGTCTATATATATCACAATCCTAAAAATGAGATAAAATTAACAAAAAATACCATGGATCAAATTTTTATTAAATCAATAGTAAACTATAAAGATATTATAACTATATTACTCACCATTCTCAAAATTAACCAACCATTTAATATCCCAACATAAAACATATATTAAACCTAAGAGTTATCCATACCTCAATCACATGTTCTCTAATAGTTGTCCCAAAAAATATATCCTTATCATAAAATTAATTTTCAAGGTTATTCATACCATTTAATAAATGTTTAAATTCCTTTAATTAAAAAATATTAAAGGAAAATCCCTAGATATTTCATGTAGTCCCCATAATTTTTATAATATATCAAAATATCATCAATAAATATCAATTATTAATGAAAATAAATAACATTATCAAGACTTAATTTTTATAAATATATCTCATTACTACCTTATATATGATGTGGATACTCAAATTTCATAGTATAACAATAATATACTAATATTTTTAAACATTTAAGTAGTATAACTTTTTTTGGTTATCATACATAGTAGTTTTTAGATACATACCTTTCTCATATTCATTTCCATGATCCTGTTCCCACATAATACTATAGCCCAAAATTGTTATCAATAAAAAAATAATAAAGGATCATATAAATATGAAAAATAAATCCCAAGATTTCTTCTTCAATGAAACATTCATTTCAATAATCACTACAAAAATGTTTCTTTTACCAACAGAAAATTAGTGACATATTAATATATGTGTTGGTGAAAATTCTTAATTCGATCATATATTTGGTTTTTCCAATATTAATTTTAATTACTAATATTTTTTTTACCGATATGTATATCTGTTGGTATTATCTATTTATTACAAACACATATTTTACTAATAGTAAAATATGTAATCATTTCATTTTAATACTAACATATTTTTACCAAAACATGAACATGTTATTAATAACTATTATTACCAACAAATATTTTACCATTAGAAAAATTTGTTCCAATATATTGTTTTATATTTAAATTTTATATGAACAACAAAATATATATGTATAACAACAAATCATTTGTTAATACAAATATATATAATTATACATTGTATTAATGTAACTATTAAATGAAAAATATTTGTTTGAATGAATACACACAAACATATCGTGTGTGTCTCTATTAACATGTTACATGAGTTTTTTTGGATGTCACAACTGATATACACTCAACTTACTAATGGTGGAAAAATATAAAGGATATTATTTTCAGTATGAAGGGCCCATTCTAAATATATTTGAAATATTATCATCTATCTTCAAAAAATACATACGAGCTAATTTCAAATCCACTGTTAATAATTTTTAATGAATATTTTTAAAAACTATTTGAAATAAATAAATAAAATTTAAATAAAAAATAATATCATTTGGAAGTAATTTAAAATATATTTTCAATAATAATAGAAATATTTAAAAAAATTAAAATATTGTATTAACCCTAGTGATTCGCCTCAGCCTCCCTATCATCCTGCCTCCCTATTGTTCTGCCTCCCAGCCACGACCTAGCCTGAATCCTCCACCTCCCTATTGTTCTACCTCCCCTTTTCTTCCTCCCATCCATGAACATGCCATAATCCTTCACCTTCCTTTTGTTATACCTACCAGCCACGACCTCGCCTAAATCCACCACCTTCTTATCATTCTTCCCCCATCCCTGACCTTGCCAGGATCCAAAGACTCCCTATCATTCTGCCTCCCCCATTCCACATCCCAGCAATGACCAAACAAAATCTGACCTTGCCTCCATCCTAAATCTGCCTCTTCTTCCATCACTTCACTACTTTCCTCCCTAGTCGATCACCGGCTCCACATGCACCTGATCTCTTTCCAGCTTCTATGGATGTGATTATTAATGACTCACAAGATTATGATCACAATAAATAATGAGGAGTGTGAAGATGATGTTTGTTGGATGGTTCAACTCATCAACCTTTAGATTATTTTTGTTTTATGATATTGTGTTCTTCTTGGTATAGAAAAATAATTATAGATTGACATTAGAAGATATCCCCTCCTCTATTAGCCATTTTATTTTTTCCATACCTAGAAGATTGTTACATGAATAAATTTAATATAATGGTTTTTTCTGATCTATTAGGTTGTCTTTACACAAAAAAATGATTTGTGATGTATTGGGTTATCTATGAACCAATAGGTAATTCATTTTAAATGGGTTTTCTATACACAAACAAATGGGTCCAACAGGTAATTCTAAAATGGGTTGTCTGTACACTTCAAGATGTCTACAACTTTTTCAAATGGGTTTTCAGTACAAAAAATTGGAATAAAAGGTAATTCCTCTTAGTTGTTCACTTCATAATCTTAAATGAAACAACAAGGTATTTATTGAATTAGATTCAAAATTTTTAAGATCCTATGATATGTCACTGATCTATTGAAAAGACATTTTGGATTTCAAGAAAATGGTTGTAATTGAGAAGAAACCAAACAAGGTGAACTTAGTGGATTAATCTTTAATTCCATCAATTTTGGTTGCATCTTAGAATCAAAAAAGTATTTAATGGTTTGTATTATATTAATTTGATGTTCCATATGCTAGAATCAATTGTCCTATTATATAAAAAATCTATAGATCTTGATTTATGATTAAAAGATTGAATCTAGGTATCCAGCTCTTCAGAACATAATTTTCGGAGATGGAATTGGAACTACACATCCACATAACATCTAGATTTCCAGATTAAACTCTTTTATAATATTTGTGATAAAAATGTAATCAACATGTGAGGGTACTAAAAAATAATTTATCCGGTTTTGTTGATACTATTTTCACCACCATTGTGGGTAGTGTAATTATCCCACATGATTAGAAGACCTGGAAGTGCTTCATGAATCTCAAGAAGCAACCCAATACGTGGATGAATGTGTCCACTCTATGTCTAATGATTATTTAAATGATATTGGGGACCAAACCACTTAGATTGAGGAAGATTATATAATTTTATGTGCTAGAAATGGTAAATAACCAATAACTAATTCAAAAGGATTTATCAATCCAAATTCTAGGAAGACCAGGAAATGTATAGATTATTCTAACATATAGGGGAAAATAGTAATGAGATATTGTGATGTTGTAAGGACTCAAAATATCGACACACCACTGATAGAGGATAAACCCTATTTCAGTAATATCAAATTTTTCCTAAAAGAATATGTTTCTGATTAGGATATTGTTCATACCTTGAAAGATGCTTATCGAGTCAAGGAGGATCTGATTAAGGATTTGATGACCTGGATGGATGAACAATACATAGTGGTTTAAAAAAAATACAAATATTATAAATTCACTACCAAAGTTTACCTTTAAGTCAGAGAGCATAGGATCTCTAAAATGGAAGAACAGTTTAGAAGAAATATCATATTTAAATAATTCACATCTCTTGGGTATGACTAAGTTACATAGTTTTTTTATATATATGTGGATCTTCTATTGTTTCTGGTATATGGGTGAAGTAGTAGGTTTCTTTAGTATTTCATTATGATTTTTGAGCTTCTATGGTTCTCAGGTAGCTTGGCGACATCCTACACATGGAGTTTTAGATGATATTTCTTTTTTGATCCATTGCTAAAAGGATAATACAATGAAGTTGATGGCATTAGTATGATGAAGTCGTTTTCTTAAGAGTTTGTTTTATAAAATGACATGATGGTTCACAACATGTCTGCAGTAGAGGGATTAAAATTTTGTATATGTACTGTTCTGAAGAGGAACCTTCTACTGCATGTATAATAGTTTTAAAAAACATATCCTTCTTGATGAACAGCCGTGTGGGGGATCATTAGTTTCTATTGATAAAGTTATGTGTTAACTTATTCAAGTCCTCCCTAACCACAATGAAAGTGGTATGAGTAGAAACTGGATTGGTTTTGTAGACAAGACTCCTATAAGGTGCATTTTGTATTGGATTTTGTATCACTCATTTTTTTAGTCAATCCACTAATAGTGTAAGTATGTTAGACCTCATGTTTATTCTGCCAACTTTTAAAATTTTAATTAATCTATAGAGGCATGAATTGGTTGAACAATTCATATCTATTTTTTTCTAAAACAAGTCCCTAGTAATATTTATAATATTTGAAAATTTCATTTAAGAATTTCTATGAAACAATACACTGAATTCTTAAAGATATCATTGCATTAAATGGTTTGTTAGAGGCTAATTCAGTTTCTATTTTTTGTTCTGTTTAGTTTTTTACTTCTTGAGTTTATTTATGGAATTTATAGATTGAGTTTCTCTTTGAAATGTATAGCTTTATGTAATGCTTGATTTTATATATTTTGTTGTTGTTTTGATTATAAGTTTGTGACATAGTTCTTTTCAGTATATTTATGAATTTATTGATTACTGAAGTAGGTTGATTTCAGAAGATCAAGGATTGATACTAGAAGAGTATGATATGTAGCATGGTTTTTTGTTTTTTAAATAGGTTGAGTTTTTATTTAAAATTCACATCTTTAAGTACTGCTTGATTTTTTGTTTTTTTCTATATAGTTATGATTATATGATTTTGAAGTACATATTTTTTTTAGATTTTTTATTGAAGTTGGTTGATGTTGGAATACCATTGATGGATGGTGGAGGAGTATGAGAAAATATTGGTCCTTCCAGTATGGTGTTGGATCATGATGTGCATGATACTATACCAAAACTTCCTCTGTTTGCAGTCAATGTTAAACCTACTTCTATCTGGAGCTGGTCGCTGGAGTTGGAGCTGACTAGATGACCTGGATGGGTTGCTAGAACTGGAGCTAACTAGAAGGCATGGATGAGTCTCTTTGGGGGTGGGGGATGGATCCTTTTTGGAGATCCAACATTTTGTATGAAATTTCATTATTAATATAATATTTTTACCTATGTTTTAATATGTGTTAAAATCAAATTTTATTTTAATATTAAAACCGATGTATTATATATGGTAAAATAATAAATATAATATGAAATTTTACTAGCAATAAAATTTTATAATTTTTATTCAAATTTAATTTATAAAAGGATATTATATATTTCTGAAATTATTACCAATAGAAAAATTCGTCATGAGAACATGTTTCTAAAAACATTTTCCCACATATATATTATCTGTTTGTACAATTATAATTGCAACATAACTGTTTTATCTCTTGCAAAAACATTTAATTATAGAGTTTTTCCAACAGTTTTGCGATATGAATATATATGTTGGTAAGATTATTTACCAACAGAAAATTCAATTTTACCAACATATTTTCCTTTTCTTGAAAAAAGTGAAATATTTTTTAGTATATAATGATTTCAATTTAACTATGTCACACATGGTTTATCCTATAAATATTTTTGTTCTACGTAGGATAATTTTTGTTCACTCACTATTCATAACATAATTATTTAAATTAATAATGGTGTAAACCATTCATAAAGGTTTGTAAATATATTTTCATTGAGAAAATCATATCCCCTAGAAGTTTCTATCCAAGTGTGCAGTCTTAGGTCAACTCATCTTGTACCCGAGTAAGGATTGAGTCAATGGTTAACTGGCCTTTCTTGGGATGATTACCCCTAGTTTAATATGTGACACAACTATATCCACTTGTAAGGATCCATGGAATTATGTATTTTTTATAGTAACCACACAATATCCATTTTACCAAAATTTCATGATTTTATCCTATACGTAGACTTATCCCATTGACTTATCCCTAGGGTTTTCAATAAAATACATTATCATAATCCTTATAGTATTACCTCAACAAGCCTAATAGTGATTAGTGCCTTTTTAATTATGATAAACCATAAATTATGAAAATTTGATGAAATTTCTATCTCTTAAATTATTGTTGACTTATATCATCATAAAATTCAAAGTTATCCAAATTGTACCATGATACCAAATTTTGTTTCCCATATATGTGACTATCAATTTACATTCCTTAAATCAAATATTTCACTAAAATACATTCCTAATAAATTTTAGGTTTAGAGTTTTAGAGAATTAGGGAAAAAATTAATTAAAAAATACCATGTTATTTATATCAATAAGAAATTTTTACCATTATATTTAAAACTAAATAATCCATAACGGGTCTTCAAGTACTCCAAAAAATCTCAACAAAAGAAACTCTTCTATACATTAAATACTTTTCCTATAATTATAACCCTAATAAATTAAAATATAAGAAATGTGTGAGATCAGATACTCAATAAGTGTATAAATGATTGATAACAATCAATAATGATAAGTGAGAATCAGTTAATCATATGGTTATAAGAAAGAAACATATGAAAGTTTTACCAAATAAAGAATAAATCATAAATTAGGGAATAACATAATAATTTATCATGGATATTAAATATATCATTGAAATAAAAAACAATTGAGAATTGTAGAAAATCCATAAACATAGAAACCATATCATTGGTGATTTAGTAACACAACATATTTATGTTATTATATTAGGTTTAAGTCACCTATTTACATTGGGAATTGGTATCTTGATGGAAAATCGTGGAGGTTTTCGTGAGGGATGGGGTGTTGTGTGGGGTTGGGAGGAAATGGTGATGAAGTCCTGAAGCTAACCTGGAATCGGTTGTCTTATGAGTGGTATTCATATATTTTGTTTTGTGTATTATTACGGTATGGGTGGGTTATATGTTATAATAACATGATAGATAATCATTCATGGTTTTCAGGTTGATTTTGGTTCATTTTAGGTCTTGGGATTGACTCTCTGATGTGCTACATTGCCTTTGAGAGATCTGGATTTGTTTTTCTTGTATATGGAAGATGGTTCTTCTTCTTGGAGGTGTCATCAAGAGAGAATCCTTTAATTAGGGAAGTGTGCTATGAAATCCATAATTAAACCATTTTCATTATGCTTTATTAATGTATGATAACTATATCATTTATTGTTTTATGTTGTTTTTTATCTTACTTTTCAACTCATCAGATTGAAAGTGTAGTGTGCACCTCACCGGAACCATTGGGTAGAAATCTCAAGAGAGAGATTCGTGTGCTATAACATATCATTTAGTCCCAATACCACATCTTAGTGATGTATGAAGGAGTGATCTTCCATGTTTTGTATCCATCATGACAGAATTATTGGTGTGGGGGGGGGGGGAGTGCTTCATCTTCGATAAGAATCTCTATTTCATTATCTAAAGGGGGTTATTTGACTTATTAATGATTCTTATTATGATATATGTTTATTATTTGTAATTTGGAACCATATAAGGTCTTGAAGTCATGTTTTTAAGGATTTTTTACACCTATGTGATTTAATGGGTTTTCCATATTCCATGTTTACACAAGGTTATTTCTCTATTTTATTGTTTAATAATGAGGTTTTGATGCTGAACCTTTTGAAAAAAATTCAATACAGTAAATCATATAGTATTAAAATTTTATAGATAAATATAATATAGGTACGGTAATAATTTACCCTATAAATATATGTAGGATATCTTGGTGAAAACCCCTTAATCAAAGGAATAATAAAATATCGTATCTATAGAATAATGTTACTTGAAAAAAATTATCATTATAAATAAAATGATTAATAAAGAAAAGGGAATTTATGAATCATGTCTCCAAAAAAATAAGGACATTACATATGCTATAATAATAAACAAGGTGGAGGGTATGATATTTAAAATATCCTTGGTCATGAATAAGAAATGTTAAAGGATAATGACTTAGATGAAAAACAAATTTAAGGATTTTTGAAAAAATCACTATGGAAATAATAAGTATCCTTAATATTTTGAAATAATTTTAAAATAGTGATTTTTTAAATCTAAGGGAAAACAAGTTTCTTTTAGAAACCATGAAGACATATAGATAAGCTTTACAATAAAATTTAAATATTGGTGGAAATATGTTTTCCTTTGTAAATGTTAAAAGATATCATTTTTAATATATTCAATGAGTAACATTAAACTGTTATTACAAAAAATTTCAATTGAAAAAAAAGGAAACTATTTAAATTTTAAAAATAGACTTCAATAAATGATTTATTGAAAATCTATAAAAATTTTAAAAAAAAAATGTGACGTGGAAGAAAAAATATTTTATTTGGAATCAAAGGAAAATATTTTGAAATATCTTTTTTCTAGAAATCCAAATAATAAAAAGTGTATTAGATTTTCCATTTGAAAAGGGATAAAAAAATTTATTATAATAATAGAATGTAATTCATATTATATCTCCCAAAAATAAGGGATGAAATTGATGGGAAGGGAAATATGGGATTGAAACAATGATCTAATTAATTAATGGAGGTCTGGTCTTAATAGGGTTATACTTTTATGCGAATGAACAATAATGTTGGATGTTTTGAATCAATAGAGACATTATAGAATGAAATATAAATTATAAAATCATAAAAGTTTCGAAATCAATTAATAAAGTGAATATTAATGGTTGAAGTTAAAAAGAAACCATATAAATAAAATATAGAGATTTAAGTTACCAAAATCCCTTACAAGCAACATAGTTCATGATGTAAAAAAATTTTGACAAGGGTTTTATGTGGTAAAATTTAAATTAACATAATTAAAAGATAAAAAAACACATAATACACCAATAATGAATAATTTACTTAACTTATATGAAATATATTCAAGATAAACAATTATAACTTAAGGATCAATATTTGAGTTAACAAAAACCATTACAACTTGAGGAGAATTTAAATAAAAATATCTTAAAAGATAGATATTTAAATTAAAATTTAGTTAAAAATTATAACATGTATTTAATGATATAATATATCAATTAAGAATCATACACACTGCATAAAATAATTAATGTTCTTAATATAAAACATGTCTCACAAAGAGGAATTTCAGATGCACACTATTACCATAGTCCCTATTCATTATGCACTTTCACAAAAATCAAAAATAATTACATTAATTTTATAAAATATAATCCTAATAACATTAATAATTTATGAATCCATATATAACCATAGTTTATAAACATTATATACAAATATAAAGTTAGATTCTAACTATTTCCAATATCTAATGTTAGTAATCTTGATCACTTTGAACTAGTTTTGTAGGATCAATGTTAGTATTCATTAGTCATCCCTATTTAATAATTAACGTATCATTAACATAGTTTTTTTGGGTAAATCATAATTATTTATGAATTTTTAACTTCCTTCCATGAGTTTTCCATTCTTTATCCTTGAATATGAAATGGACAACAAGTATATTTCTGCGATTCTTAAGCAATGAAGGGTGTTTTCATAATTAATGAGTTATATATTGATATAAAAATGTCATAAAAATAATAATTAATTATTTTAATATTTATATAATATTATATAAATAATTATGTTCTCATATTAATCTATGATATAAATTAATAACATTGTTCAAGTTGGTGGTCAAACTGACCCATATATGAACATACCATGATTAATGAGTGATTATGAGGTGGTATAGTTAAAATATCATTATAAATGTATCATAATGATCCTATGTATTGATAATTAGTGTGATATATCAAAATTATAAATATTTTGGAGAATATTTGGTAGATATGAAACAATTTTTTATTATGAATAAATTAATTTTCCTTTATAGTTTTCTTATTTACAATTATTAATTTTATATTTCATTTATCATTAATTTCATTAATAGGTTATTTTATTTTTATTAATAAAAATCTTTAATATCATATAAATGGTATTTATCATTTAAAACAATTCTTAGAACCATCTATGAAATTTGGTTATGATAAATAGAACAAACCATTCCTTGGAGGCTGTAATCCGTAAATACATATAGATGATGCTTTTATTTACCTTAAATTAAGAGATATGGGTAACCTAGTTTATAATTTATGTATATTAAATATGTTTTATATATAAAATATTTATATATAATATTCACTTTTAAAACATCCATGTTATGTTGTGAAGGAAAACGAACATGTTACTTCGTGAAAGCGGTAGTCTGCAAAAAGTATGATTAATAGTTTCATTTTTATTAATAAATTATATTGAAAAGTAAAATGATTTTTAAATAATTATAAGAACATATAATTATAATAAATAAAATTGGGTTTCCATTTTTTTATGGTTTAGGGAAATTTGAGTAATAATGAGTGCAGAAAAATAAATAGAAATGAGGTAGAGAAGTAAGTGACTTATACCTCTCGACAAGGAATTTATTCTTTAAGAAGGGAGTTAAGCTGCATGGGGATGGTCTTTTGAGAATACCAGAACCAATTTAAGGTAACTAGTACTAATAAAAGTAAAATTAGTATTTTTTTGGCTGGCGAAAGTATGTTCTAGAGTGAGGGTAATTGAGTAAATGAGTCCCCATTTTATAAGTGAAAATTAATATTTTAATGTACATTACAAAAAAATTTCAGTAATGTGATGTAAGTATAATGAAAAAAGGCTTAAAATTGAGAAATAATGGTGTGAGGATTAAATAACGTCAAAAAAAACATCATAAAATCAATCATAAATATTTTTCTAAACATGTTAGGCCATCTACCACTTAGGTTTCTCATTTTTAACATTTTGGTTTTCACCACTGTAACTTGTTTTTACTTGTATAATTTATACATTATGACCAAAAATAAAATATCTCTTATTAATCAATTGGGAAATAATGATTAAAAATTTTAGATCTATTTTTTTATTAAATTTCTAAAATTGATAAAAAGTAATTTGAAAATACTAAATGTATAATGTATTTAATTTTTTTTGTAAAAACACACATCTTAAGTTCTAAAATGTAAAATATGGGGTTGTAAATTAATTTTTTTTAAATTATTAAGTCACTTATAAAATATATATTCTGTGTTAATTTTTTTTCTTGAATTTCAAACTCAAACATATATACTTGTAATTTCAAAAAAGTCATGTTATTTGTAAAAATGGTATTTTTCACTATTGACCTAAAAATCAATATTTCATAAAAAACTAAAAATTAAACATAATATAATTCTTAAAATTAAAAATTAAACTATTAATTTCTTTTTATCAAATTTAAATAATAATAAATTATTTTATTTTCATTTAAATAAAAAAATAATGAAAAACTATTTTTATAGTAAAATAAATTCTAAAACCTCAATAGTCTTTAAACTTGTGTTATATAAATTTCTATGTAATTAAATATTGAAATGAAAGTTTAAAAATATTTATATTACTTATTATAGTATAATATTTACTATGATAAATTTAATTTATTAAGGGAGAATAAAACAGACACTTTTTAAATGGTTTTTCAAAAGGAATATATTTTTACAATATTTATCACAAGTAATTGTAATATGTAGTTATTTTAACTATTTATTATTATTTTATATAATAATTATTAATTTATTCATGTAATTTTAATTTGGCACAATTTATTTTAGTTGGGGATTGTGTTAGTTTGGTGTTGCGTGTGATAAACACAATTGAATGTAATATTCATTAAAGGGTACAAAATCTAAGGTTATTAAAATTAAGGGGAAAACATTATCATGGTATTATATCATAAAAAGGAAGATGCAAATAAATTATGCTCACTAATTTAGAACACTAAATAGGAATTATAGATAGAGGACTTGGAATGATTACTTCTAAAGAGATATTATATAAAAAATAATTTCTTTATGAGCGAAGGGATAAAATGGAATATAAATTACTCAATATCAGATAGAGGGATGTGGAAAATGATATTAAGTATGAAGAGTATATTATAAGGTTATCTTAAAATTTTATAGATTATGTGTGTAGAAAAAAATAAATATTGACTATTTATTTTGTACTCTAAAGTTGATGTTTTGGAGGGAGTTACTATCTTATAAAATTTTATCATATGATAATATAGTATCTAGTGACTTCAGATAAAAAATTATTTATCCATGAATTATATAATTAAATGAAATTTTGAGATGAATGGATCTGTTGAGAACCAATAAAATTATAGTACAATAAAGTGATAAAACAATGTGTGGAATGTCACACATGTAATAACTGTGGAGAGAAATACCTTGGGACTTTCTTGAAGGTAATGAAAATTAGTTTCAAGTGTTGATAAAAAGTAAATCAAGCTCATGAATGTAATATAAATGTAAAAGTTTCTAATGATAAATTATTTAATTTCAAGGATACAGATTTCTATGAAAACTAATTCCCCAAACATAAAAGGTATTTAGGCATGAAAATTCTGAGAGATAAAGGAAAAGCATATGAAATAACTACAACTAAATTTTTCGAGCCAAATGATTCAATAATAGGTACATTGATCCTAAAAATTAAGTTAAATAATGATTTATTAGATTCCATATCAAAGAACTTACTTATAACATGCATGTTTACTAAGAATAATGAATCACCCCTTAATAATTTATAAAATGAATTTTCATTTAAGACACCTAATTAAAACATTGATTTAATAATTTTTCCCTATTATGTTTCATAAAATTCCCTGGTGGAAAATGAGATTTTAATACATATGAATTATTTTGAATGAATCCCTAGTTTTTATTATATCTCAATGTATAATAAAAAATTTATTATCTATTTAAGGGGATTTCAATTTGTGATGTGGGAGTACAATCCCTTATTTTCAAGGGAGAGACATTACCACTCGAGTCTTTTCTAAAACTACATCCATTAAGTCACCTAAATGAAATTATAGGATAATAGGAATAGGAAACACTATATCTAGATGAGAAATAATTAATAAGGATATAGGATGTACCAATTGTACAAAAATACATTTATTTTATTAAATAGTAATTAGTTTGTCATCCAGTCAAGTGTGAAGATGAGTTTTCCATTGAAATCACTAAAAATTAATGAACCATATTTAAAAATCCTTATAGAATAGAACTAGTGGAGTTTATAGAGTATAATAAACAACTACATGATCTGTGTGTTAAGGATTCTATACACCCCTATTTTTCACTATAGGGATCCCCTATTTTTTGTGAAAAATAAGGATAGGTCAATGTTATTTTCCATCAATTATAATGTGGCCAATTCCATTACTACACAGAATAAGTATCCATTACGACACATTAATGACTTATTTTTGCTAATTTATGATGGTTAAAATTATTCAAAGATAATACTTTTCAATTTTTATCATAATTTAAGGGGGAAGAAAGATGATATACAGAAGAATATTTTTTATATAAGCTATATAAATTATGAGATTATGGTAATTACCTTTGTATTGACTAATGAACTGAATTTTTTTATTGATTAATGAATAGATTATTCATATATTATCTTGATAAATTTACTGTATTATTCATTGATGACATATTTATATACTCTACAATTTATGAATATAATGAGAACCATCTATGATATATTTCTTCATACCCTCATAGAAAATAAATTATGTGAAAAGTTCAGTAAGAGTAAATTTTGGTTTCATGGTGTTTCATTTATTAGATATATTTTATCCAAGGATGTAATATATATAGATACATAAAAAGGTAGTTAAATAATATACTACAACTAAAAATATATCTAAGATATATAGTTTCCTCAATTTAGAAGGTTATTTCCAATAGTTGTTTAATTTTTTTCCCTATCAGAAAGCATGCTAATTAATTTTACAAATAAAAGGGTTATATTCATATAGTATAGGAAAGGTGAATAATGTTTTGAATTAATAAAGTGGATATTAATAAATTCATCTTTGTTTAATTTACCATCATTAATGGAATTATTTTTAATATATAGTGATGCTTGGATGAAAGGATTGAGATGAGTCCTTATACGTAATTATAGAGTGGTTTCATATATATTAAGTCAATTAAGATTCTTCAATGAAACCATATAACTCATGAAATTGATATGGATTCCATATTTTTTTCTTCATGATATGATGGTACTATCTTCATAGAGAAGGATAAAATATATATAAAGATGTAAAATTTTTAAAGTATATTTCATCTCCAACGGAGCTCGACATGAGGCTAAGCATATGGTCAAAACCACTCAAGGATTATGATTTCTTGATACACTACCACCCTGAGAAGGAAAAAATGGCGGCAGGTACATTAAGTAGAAGGGACCAAGGAGTCTTTATTTTTTTTATGATTAATAAGGATTCACTATTTAGGGATTTAGAAAAGATTAATATTGTAATTTTCAGTCACGGAGTTCCATAATTACTTCTATAAGAAGTTTTCTAAACCATATTTAATGGAAAATATATAAAATCACTAAAATGATTATAAATATTTTAAATGGATGAATAAATTAGTGAATGATAGAAAATTGAAAGACTTCATCTATAAATATAGAGCGTTGATGTTTGGAAAGGGGTTATATGATCTATATGTACTAGATATGAAGAGTTATCTACTAGATGAAGTACATAGTGAGAATTTCCCTATGATCCCTAGCAGCATGATTATGTTTTGGGATTTAAGCAAACATTTTTGGTGGAATGGTATGAAGTGTGAAATTAATGACCATGCTACCAAATGCTTTGTATGATATCAGTTAAATGAAGAAAAAGACATCCTAAAAAAGTTTTGAAACCTATTCCTACACCTATATAGAATTTGGATAACTTTATAATGGAATTTTTCATTATAATTATGAATACTCCAATGAATAATGAGGCTATAAGGATCATTAACAACCTCCTTACCAAGTCTTAACATTTCATATAAGTAACTATAAGACCTACACCATGAGGGATTTTTTCAGATATATATATATATGAAATTTTTAGAATTAAATAGTCACCTATATCAATTGTATCTATTATAACCCTTAGTAAACATTTAAATTTTGGAATATTCTTCAGATGGATCTCGAGAATGAGGTAAATTTCATAATTTCATGTTATCATAAAATTTTTGTATAGTCTTAAAGGAATAGTAATAAATTTAAAAACATGCTGACCTCATGTTCACTTTTATTCCCATGATCATGGATTAATTATCTACTAATGGAAATATTTATATAAAATAATTGTTTCGATTCATGAATCTAGATAGAATCATATGAGGCATTGTTTGGGAAGAGATTTCATACTCCAATTTATAGGGAAGAAGTTGGTGATATGAAGCTAGTAGGAAAAAACATATAGAAGTGAAATTTGGGAATTTATAGAAAATTCATAATAATATTAAAGCAACTCAATGTAAACAAAATATTTATGTCAATAGTTGAAGGAAAAACTAGAATTTCAGGTTATGGATTATGTATTTATAAAGGTGTCCCCAGGGAAGGGAATTGTATGATTTAGTAGAACGGGAATGTTATACCCTATATACATTGGGTCTTCTGAAATTCGAGATAAAATTGATTTTTTATATTACCGAATGGCTATGCCACCATACCATTAAAAAGTACATGAAAAATTTGATGTTTCATTAATGAGGTATTACATTTCAGATACAACACATGTAATCACATATGATGGAATATATTTGGAACATGACTTGTCTTATAACAAAGAGTATATCCAGATTTTTGACACCATAGATAATGTGTTGTTGAATTAGACAACAACGGTAGTGAATTTCCTCTAGAGAAATAAACAGTAGAGCGGGAATGATGAGAGCTAGAAGAATCTATAAGGAAGAAATACACAAGTTTTTTTAATATATGACATATATCCTAATAATTAGAAAAAATATTTGTGTGTGTATGGGGGGGGGGTGAGAATGTAATACTCGAGACCCTATTATATTTGAGAGTATTACTCCCCAAAGCTATTACACAATTTTAACTCTAAAGAAAATTTGTTCATTGTTATAATTAAAAGTTGAATTTATAAATTTATAGTATTTATATTTGAAAAAATTAACCCATATTTTGAATAATCATGACAAAATTAGTTTTTTTTGGATTTTTTGATATTTTTCTCAAATAAATGATTTTATATGAACAGTGAAAAATACAATTTATACAATAATCATAGGATTTTTGATCATATAAAGAGGTAAGTATAAAATTAAAACTTTTAAACCTTTTTCATGATAATTTTTTAATTTAAATAGTATAATTATTCTTTTAAAATTTCTATGTAGCATTTTTAAGACCCATGTTTGATGTTTTTGAAACATAAGATAATATTTTCCCCAATAATTATTTTTATTCATTTATTTTAAAAATTGATTTTAATCATTGATATGATTTTATTATAGAAAATGGATTTAATATTTTATTTTATATTTTTAATATTATTTAATAATTTAACTTTAATTTTAGGGCATATAAATAAGATTACAAGGATTAAAGTTAATCACTTTGATAATAATAAGACTCGTATATATAAATAATTTTTTTTTAACATTGTGTAATTTTATCTAATAAAATAAATTAAGCTATTCTAGAAAATTAATCTAATATAATTATTAAACAAATATATACATATATTAACACCCATTAAATTAGTAATCAATACTAATTAATATTAATAATACTTAATGGAAAAATAATAATTTTATACAAATTTTTTTTTCTAAATATTAAATGTTTTAATTTAAAAGTTAACTTCTGATTATTTAAAAATTTAATACCATTATATAGAGATAAGTTTTTGTTTAATAACACTAAAAAATAGTAGTAAATTATAACTTATATTTTTTTAATAAAATATAAATTACTTGGGTAAAAACAAGTTAACAATGTAAAACCAAAAAAGGAAAAATGAAATAATCTAGTAGAAAAATATTATAAAGCCATTTAAAACATGTGCAAAAATTAATTTTATAGGATTTATCAACCTTATATGACCCCAAACAAGATTACTTCTAATTTTAGGAGACATTAACCCTTGAATACTGTCATACCATCATTGAAAAAGGAATGGATATTTAATTGTTTTCATCACTTATAAAAGGAGATCACTTCCACAAAATTAATAAATACATTAAAAATAATTAGATCAATAAAACCTATACCCTAGTATCTTCTAAACACTCTAACCGTACCCTAGAATCCTTTAACTTCCCAAAATACCAATCTAAGGAGTCATATGTTTTTTCCCCAAGGGAGAACATCTAAAGTGAGTGAGAAAGTTCTCCACTGACCACTCTTTATTATTTTCTTACTCTACCATATGAAACCTATTTTATTTATGAAATTATGTTAATATAATTATTAATAATATTATTAAATGTTATTATACAAAGGTAATATTCATTTTTAACCCCCTCCAAACCATCTGAAAAACGAAAATGTCAGTTGTGTTGTGTGCGGACTACTACCCCTCCATAAGTGACATATTTCATTATTCACAATAGTATTTTCTTATTTATCAAAATAATAAATAACCCAATTAAACAATTTAAGAAACATAAATAATATAATTATAATTATTTAATATAGATATCATTTCAACGGAATCACGTCATAACTATACTCACCCGTACATTATAGGTTGTTCTTGTTTGGGTGGGTTTAGAAACCTACATGACTAATGATACAAATTTATATCATGGATAAATATAGAAAATTAAGCATTGTAGTTATTATAAATTAATGAAAAAATTATGTTTTTAGTTCTTTTGGAATGTTTGTATTAATATCTAACTTATTATCAAGATATCACCCCTCACTCATTAATAAATACCGAGACAAGATCATCACCAACTTCATCATCACAAATTATAACCATAACACTTTTGAAATTAGTGAATTATAAATGAATATAAAAGATATATTCTTTTATCTATTATGATATATTAATGACGAAGTTATAATTTATATATAAAAATTGACATCACCATTACAAAACAAGTATTAAACAATCAATCGAAACTAATAGAGTATGATGATGAAAGTAAAATATAACTAACTAATATATATGTACTAAATTATTACAAAATATTTTCAAAAATAGATATAGTAATGAATAAGGTTACAAAATATGTCATTAAGGTATTTATAATAGTTATACATGATGTTAAATGACATTTAACTAAGTTGTATTAAATGTAAGGTTCTTTTCCTATTAAACTCATTTCCCTTGAAAAATGTTTTATATTGTGCACCTAATTCCTATTACATGGTGTGTCTACTACCTATTTTACTTTTTATAACATAAACTGTGTTTTATTCATGGTATTTTATTTTTAATTACCCAATCTATTTTTCAAATGGATTTTGTTTTAAATTTTACTTAAGCCGCAAGGGTTTATAATCTTTCCCTTTTTTTAATTTAAATTATTTTGTTATAATAACACTTTCACATGTTTAATTGATTTTAATTTCACAGTATTAGAATCAATTAATATTTTCTTATTGATAAATTTAATATTTTATATTATTATAGCTTTTCCCAAAACCATCATAATTACCAAGAATACTAAATTTTTGATGGAAAAGTGTGTAGTTTTCATAGAAATTAGAGCCCTATCTGAATACTGTTAAGTGGATGTGACTGCATCCTAGATCCACCTAGGGTTAATCTTATTAAAAGGGTATTTGAATAAAAAATTGAACTTCACATAGTGAAATATGAGTGGAAATAATAATATAATCCTAGCTATACACTCATGGGTGATATGAATTGGATAATTCACACACTCATTATATACTATAAAAAAAGATTTACATACCATTGTTTTGGAATACTACCATTGAAAACTATTGAACTCAATTTCTATCTTATATTGACAACCCAGCACATTTAATGAAACATACACCACTACATCATATATATTTATTTGATAAGGGTAAATCCTATATCTTTGAGTGTATCCTATAGTTTTGATGTTGATTAAAAGATATTATATTAAATAGACACATTATTTAATTTATTGAGAAAATATTTTTTATTCTCAATTATATTATACAGGTAACCACAATTTTATTTTTTTTTTCAATTTGGAAATAGGTTCCATAGGGAATGTTGTGAAATGTCATGTTAAATAATATGATTAATTCATTGGAGTTAACTAGCAATGGATATGGCATTGCATATATACACCCTCGATGCATTAATTGGTCTCATTAGAAAAAATAGCTTGGGTATTAGAATACACATTTCAAGTTTAGATTTAATTTCCTAGAAATATGACTTGGATACATTTTTATGATGTCCAACATTATGCATTCCCTTAGTGTGAGATCAATATTTGTTACTAATGTTTTTATTTATTACCATGCATATAATATAACCTCATTTTCATTTTATTAAGGACTTTTTTATCATTATTTCTACACTATTTTTTCTATGATTATGTTATGATATATTTAATTATATGATACTCTTTAGTGAGAATCCAAGCTTAAAATTATTTTATTTTAATTACCTAAAGAAACTTAGTAGAGAACTCTGTGTAATTTTTAAGGATATACTAGAAGGGATAACAAGGTTTTATTATATTTTTTATTTTTTATTTTATGTTTTCAAGTATAATGGGGAAAATAAGTATGTATCTAGTCTTCCAATACTAATAAAATGTTGGATCATATGGGAATAAATTTATTCGAAATGAATAATTTAATATCATTTCCAATTATAGGTTTCTAGAGTCTTGGTTGTTGCATTAGAATATTCATTTTGTTCTCCACATGGAATATTTTGAGTTCTTGTATTCTCAACAGATCCTTTAGATGATGCAATATCCTTTAACTCCTTTGTACTATTACCTAAGGACGAATTATTAGCCTTATTAGTATACTATTTTGGTGTATCAATATTTACACATCCCTTCAACTTCTTTTTATGGCCTATAATTCATTTTTATCATTAGGTTATATTTGTATACATTCAGATGATATATATTAGGATAAGAATGCACCTTACCTATAACTAAAACATTTTAAAAAACTAAATATATCTCAAAGATTTTTTTTGAACATGATATATTTCTCTTTATTATTTGAGTGTGTTTCTTACTCACCAGATTATTTCCTTTTAATATGGGACTTATATGAACATCAATATTTAAAGGATCATAAAATGTATTCCTAGTATGGTGACCAAAAATATTACAACACCACATCTCCATATGAATCTTGATATACATTTCAAAACTACTTACCATTATAATTTTATAGTACATTGACTATGAAATTTCCCCACCACTTTTGCCACTATTCATAGTAAAACAATAATTATACCCTTTCTTCTATCCTCCCCATTTATGGTGGTATGTTTTTGTACAATTCAACTCTCCCATATTTATATAGAATTATATTTTAAATATGCACAATGATATGAATTATATTTATATTATTCATTAGAATTTAATATGGATGGAACCAATTTATTATTGAATTATCTAGAATGATCATTAGATGATGTAATGATATTCGTTCCATGTAATGAAGCTATTTCAATTCTAGTATCCCCCTTTGAAAAATATGTTGTGGAAAATTTAATTTCAATAGCTTCTTAAAATGGCATAACTTGATTTTTCTTAAAATAATTCAATTTAATTTATAGCTCTAGGAATAACATATTATGAATATATTTCTAATTTTAAACTTCCATAAATATCTCTTTACATTCTATATTAATTCATTCCAAATACTTATCTTTTAATTTTATTTTTTAATTTGAAAATGTGTCAAGGTTCTTAATCCTCTTGGAAAGGAAATCCATTTGAGCATTCTTGATTGAAATGTATTCTTAAAATTCATGAAACCTATTCTAAAATTCTCTTGATATATACTAATTGTCACTAATGGTAATAATGCACTCTTATTTAAATTTTAAGAATCTATCTTCTAGATCATAATTATAATCTTCATTGAGGAAAAATTGTTTAGAGATACTTATGCATGTTTGATTTAATTATCTTAAAATTTTCTCTATGTTATATTACCAAAATTCAAAATGGGTGATATGTTTTTTATTTATTTAAAAATTCCTCAAATTAAAGTGAAATTCTATTTATAATGGAGTGAATATTTTTTTAATTTTCAAAAAGATATACCATGTGAATCAGAAAAAATATTATCACTCCCACTGATGATTCGATCATATATAAGATATTTTGAGAAAGAATTTTCACATAACTCAAGTTCATTTGAACTAGTTGATCCTAATAAAATTAAATGATTCCTAATTCCTTGGTGATAGTATAAACCACCCATCCTTTTCCTATGAAACTATAAAAGTATGATTCATTATAAATAGGGACTAAACTTCTTTTTCATTATTTGGAAAGGAAAATACATTTCATATTTGTCTTTACATTATTTTTCATATATAACAATGTCTTGGTATAGAATGAATCATTATTTTAAATAAATAATTTTTCTCCAAAATGTCACTTTATTATAAAACAGTAGAGAAAGATAAAATTTTCAAAAGTTAACAACTTCAAATAATAAGAATCCAATAAGAGGTGAACCGGGATCTGATACCAATTAAAGGAACCAGTGAGGGATGAACCACACATCAAGTGGAAAAAAATTACAATGTTCACCTTTAATATTTATGGATAGTCATTGTTATGAACTATTAAAACCCAAGAACATAATACCCACTAGTATAACATAATGATCATTACACTATTCTGTCATGTTAGTATTGAGCATGCTTCTCTCACACTTATTTGGTGCATCCGACTATCCAGTACATCCTACACCTTAATAATTATTTAACTTTTGTAACAAAAAATGTATTCTTAGGAAATAATAGTTTTAAACATCTTATATATTTCTCTTTAAAACCTGTAATAATATATATATTTCTATAGAATAATATAAAATTATTTCATTTAGCTTATATTCCTCATTTCTAATTTTTTTTACAATTCGACATGAATATTTTATTTAAAATATCAATATATTTCATTATATCAAAACACATTAAATAATGGATCTTTAGTTATTATACTCTTCTTGAAAACCACTTAAAAACTGTAACTACATCGAATATACAATAATTTATGTTGTCCTTATACCTTTAATCTCATAATATCCAATATATTTAAATGATTCCTGATTTTAAATTTAAATTACCATGTATGCATTGATATATTTATGTTATAGCAAGGCACAATAACTTCACATCTTCAGTCATGAAAAAATCCTCAAAAAATCATCTTAAATTGTTAATGTTTCTATTCTTCCTTATAAATACCATCAAAACTATATTTCCTTTTCCTTTCATGAATTTTAATTTAATCATGTTTGATATTTACTATCTCTTGTAAATACAACTTTTCACTATATAAGGCACATACCACATGATTTATTTTCCCTTATTTAATATAGAACATTTTCTTCTTTTACCCATCAATCAGGTATCTTTTTTTTCATTGATATTATATATAGTTAATATCACCTCATATTCATGAAATAATTCATATTATTTTTAGGGGATTCACCTTCTTTATATGATAATTTTTAAGAATAATATATGAATATAGATATATATTCATAAAATCGAGAACATTATAAATGCATGGATTCATTCTTTTTTGGAATAAGTATCCCTACAAGATCATCATATTTGCCCTTCATAAAACCTACCAGAATCCTAATAATAATAATGATGATAGTTTTTGTAATTAAAGAACATATTACTTAATATCAAATATATTTTCTAATCTTTAGAATATAAAAATCATGGAAACAATTTTTTTCGATATTATCTACACATTGATAAAGATCATAACTCAGTAATTACATGAATGTATGGAATTTATGGTGATTTATTAATCATTAGAATATTTACCATGCATAAACTCGTCAAATTTACCTTATGATATTCATATATAGAAAACACATATTTTTATCCATAATTTTTAAATAAAATCACAAATTATTTAACTAAACGTGAGATAGATCGATCATATGATGTAGACAAATAAACCATGCTTGTTTGACGAACCATGAGTATCGACTAGATAAAAAGTAAACTAACATTATGGATTGATCATGTGATTTGGATAAACCATGACTCTTAGTTTTGATCAAACACATAGACCAAAAAATTGAATATATTGACAGACCATATGAAAAAATTAATTGACTGTGTAACTCTGTATTCAATAGAATAATTATAGATAAAAAATCATTTCCTCTATGAAGAAATCAACCCTATGAAAATGTTCGGATTGACCAGATGAACAACTCAATTGACCATGAGGTATAAATGTGACTGTGCATATATCTCTATTTATAAATTTGAGAATTTATTCAAATTTATCTATATCATTCTCAAAACATATCTTGTCTTCCTCAACCAGCTAATAATTTTTACAACATGTTATAGAAAATTTCTATATTTCCACCAACAAATTCACTTGATTTTATTTAATAAAATCTCAAAAATCATCTGTTTTCAACAAGATCAGGTTAATAAAAAACATCCAATAATTTCTACATCACACTAATTCTTAAATATTTTTCAATATATTAACAAAAATAATCAATTATACTCTAGTATCATTGACAACCATTAACAAAAAATAAAACATATAAAAATTTGGATACGATTTTTTTTTACTAAAATCCAAATATTCATTAATACTTTAACCCCTTTGGTTATGAAAATATATTTATAGTTATGATTGTTGGATCATTTTCTATTTTAACAAAAGTTAATTTACCATATGAAAAGTTTCCCATAAAGTGATGATGGAACATGGTATTTTTTTACAAGGTTGGACTCCAATTACAACTCCTTTTAATTATTGGTAATTATCCCAAATCATATATTCTATACTATAATAAATCTTGTATTACATTTGGATCAGTGCATCTCACATCTATAATTAAAACCATATCACTAGGCTTCTCATGTCAGCTTCACACTAGACATATTTAAAAAACTTATCACTCTAGTCATAGAGTCACTCTGTGATATTACTACACACCCAGAGTCCCACTAGTTTGATATATTCACATTGTATATTTACATGTGTTACTATTATTATCCTTCTTGAATTTTACCATTGATCAAAACAAAGATGGATCAAACTCTATATATTAAATCTAATTCTTTACAACAGTAGAATTTTTTAATTATAAAATATGTTTATGAATAATAACATCGACTCAGTTTATTATCTCAAATTAAATTGATAGATATATACAAAACTTTACCACCTATATTTTCACCCTAATATTTATCTCATATGATCATTAGATATCCCAAAACTCCTCAATAACAAAAAGGTTAAACACACACATCAATGACATTTGAAACAATTTTAGTTTGTCCTATGTCTCTTATTTCTTATCTTTTGAATCTATGGAATTAATAAGATCCTTTTATTCCATCATATTTGAGTCCAATATGTGTTAATATTTTCTATGTATCATATTTACTATATTTTTCATATCTTTTGATGTACTCATGGGTTATTCTATGATAATAGCTCTTAGAATCCATGAATCTCACTACTATTATAATTCCTTATTATTTTTAAATATAATTCATCATTTTTTTCATTTTTAATATAGAATATCTCCATCATATTTGGTTACCAAGATAATCAATTTATTTTATTTATCCCTTTTTAGGTTGGTGTCTCCCACGGTCACAATATTCCATTTTTTCTCTTAAATAACTATCTCTTATATATTTATAGAAGTAACCTTATCTTTATTCTCAATTTACTAATTTAAATCACAAAAAAATATAAATCCTTTAAATTTTATAATATATTTTTATTTAAATAGGATTATTTTATTTTTTAGCTTGTGTTAGATGCACCATTTAGTTTAATTGAATTGTGATATATAATTAAAAATATTATTATTTAAACATGGCCATTACAATATAGCATTTGAATTAATGGGTATAAATATGAGTAAATACATTATGAAATACATTTATAATGTTCTTACTCAATATAAATTAATTTATTATTTTTTAGGAAATAAGAAATTTATTTTTTTGTGTCATTTTTATGCCTGAAAAAATGTATTTTCATCAAAATTTCTTCTTATTTCATTATGTGTGTGAAAAATATAATTAATTTATAACACTTTTTGAAATTTTATTTTATTAAATGGGCATAATTTTTGAAATAATTATATAAAAATTTACATAGGGTGAAATATATGGATCCTTCATAAATTATTGATTTTTTAGTGAATAGTGAAAAATACTAGCCCGAATCACCAGAATGCCATCATTTTTACTGATTTTCGATAACCCTCCTTTCAAGGGATAAGGGGGAACCCTTAAAAGGCCCATAGGATTAGAGATCACTAGAACCAATGGTCTTAGGGAATTCAACCAGACTATAACTACAAGGAACTTCCCCTACCCAGCATCTACATCATGAAGATATCTCTCCACCTTCCTGTGATCGTCTTTCTAGGATTATTGTGAATGCACATGCTAGTCCTAATGGCATAGATATACACTTTCATTCTTCCAAATCCATTTAGTTCTGCTCTAGTGAGTGCACTTTCTTTGAATCCCCCTCTGGGGATACTCCTTCTTTTTAGATTTTTTCTGGGAAAACTACATTGATCATGTGGCTGAAAGGCCTTGAGGAGGCCTGAATGCCTTACTGACCTGAAGGCTTTGGTGACCCGAAGTCCTTAAGGACTCCAGTCCCAAATCGGCAGTCTATGGTTAATAGTTCCATCTTCTAGAGTAACGAAAAATTTCAAACAGTACGAAACATTACCTGATACAGTACCTTCTATAATACCAGTTACAGTATTGGTACAGTGCCTGGAATTATGCCTCCCCTAATTTCAAACCTGGGTCTCGTGGATGCACATAAGGGGTCCTCAACAACTAGGCTAATACGCCTGTGAAAAATATAGATATCTCAAATACTATAATTTCACTTCACAAAATAAATTAATTTTAAAGTCTCATTATATCTTTGATTTATTATCAAATTAAAATATTATCCATTTTATTTTGAATAATCAAATTTATGTGTGTTATTTTCATGATTTTTATTTTTGTGTTTAAAAGACATTATTTTAAAAACTATTTTTTCTTTCAATTTACAAAATTATTTTAAAATTGATTTCTTCCACTTATATGAAATGATTATTAAAAAAATATCAACATATTTGTAATCAATAGGTTCAAATTTTTTATATAGGTTAATTTTATTTTTATAGGCATTATATATAGTTACCATGGAAATATTTATGAGCTTATTAAAGGGTAAATTGGAAATTAAGGTTAAAAATATTGTTACATGACATTAAAAATCAACCCAAAACATTAAATTACTTAATTTGGTGGGATACATGAGTCTATATACATAACAAATTTTAATATATGTAATTTTGGTGCCATTTGACCCTAGTAATGATATTTATATTATTCTATGTAAATACAATTAAAAAATGTCACTCTCTTGCATTTAACAACTTTAACGTGTTCACATAAATATAATTTTATGTTATGTATGAATATAAATTTTTATTTTAACCATAATTAATTAATTTTTATTTTGCTAATTTATTTGTAATTTTTAGTGATTGAATAATTAGCTTACATTCTTATGCAACACTAACACAATATTTATTCAATTAATTGAAAATAAAAAAAATTATTTTAAAAAATATAAAAATCAACAAAATTTGAATGAATTGTTGTGTCCCATGAATTTCATAGAAAAAAGTGATGTTTTAATTGATTTTTTTCTAATTATATAATTTCCATGTTGATTTTAAAGTGTAATTAAGTGAATAGTGTCAAAAATGACATTAATGATATTTTATGAAGATAGTATTTTATTAAAATATTATAAAATCAAAAAAACATTTATAGGACAATGGGGATAATATATGGTATAAAATGTCATCTACTAGAAATTTATGTCCAATTTCCTTTTATGGTACAATTCTTGACCCTTAAAGGGTAGAAAACTTTTATATTTTGGTAATTGAAAAAAGGGTTAAGGAGGGGTTAAAACAAAGTGATATGGGTGAAAAAATTACAAAAAATGGAATGTATTTTATTTCATAATATTATTTTTACTCTTACAAATATTTTATTTTTATTATATAAATTTGAATCCATTTTTTCATAAAAATTAATTTATATTAATTTCATACTTTTGTAAATTCCATGAAAGCCTCTCCCCTCATATATAAAAGTACACTCATTATCTATTTTCATTGCACCACATTGAGAAACCTATATAAAAAAAACTTCCCATTTATATTTTAAACATCTATATACAAGTGATAATTGTTATTTTCCATCCAAAATACCAATCCAATGTCCCTTAATAGGATACCTAAAAGATGTTTACCAAAGAATAGGTAATTATCATTACTGACTTTTTCAAAATTATTTCTTCTAATACATCCCATAAGTCTTTTAAACCCATTATAAAATAATTAGTACACTATAATTAATATATTATTATATTTATATTATCACAGGACATCCATTTTCCACCTCTTTTTCATCATATATAAATAGAAAACATCACTTTTTCATACATACAATAGTCTGTCACCAAGTAGTAGCGTAATTTGTTTTTCATCACTAATTTACTTTAATGGTTAAATATATGGAACTAAATTTAATATGTTATATTAATGAAACAATTATTAATTATTAATTATAATATGATATATACATTTTTAAATTCCTATCCATTGAATAAAGATAATGTCACTCATGCATACATGTGGACAACCACCTCTACAAAAAAATGAGATCTATTTTTCATATACATTTTACAATGATGTTAATAAGAATAAATTTAATGAATAAATATGATATTTATATCATGATTAAAATTATGGATATTATGGGTCAATAATAAAAGTACAATGACTTGAACTTCCCTGAAAAAACATTCATGAGAAAATAATGTAGTTATTAACCAAAATAAGGATAAAAATGAAATATTGTTGACAATTAGGGGACAAGATGTTATAAGATGATAATATATGTTATTATCAATATTAAAATGGTTATTTTATACATTTATATCTTGGTTAAAAACATTATATATGAGGTTAATGTATTTTCAATAGAGGGGAAATGTGAGGATAGGGGTTTCGTAACTCAATTTCTATTCATTATGTTATACTTATAATTTGTTAACAATGTTTTGCCATAATTTTTTGATAAATGAATTATAATTTTATTATTTTTTATTTCACTTGGTTTTTTTATTTTAATATGTGTCACGACCCTTCCTCGGGACCCGTTCCGTGCCTACCCCAAGCCCGCCTTCCATAGGCCAGGGGATGGCGACTAGCACCAAATGCATAAATCCCTAAGATGGGAAGACGTTACCTTTATAAAAAGTAAACACGCACAATCAGAGTACACTAATGGAAGAAAAGAACTAAGTAATACTAAATACAAAAGAGGTGAGGGAAATTAAAAAGGGGTTGGGAATAAAATCCCAACAGGAAAGTACAAGTACAATTGGAAACATGTACCTTTGAAAAAGGGACAAACGACTGAAAAGTAAAGAGCAGCTCCTGGATCATCCTCTGGGGTTCCTAAAAGAAGGGTAGGTATAGATGGACACTTCATCCCTCCACGTCTATCAGACTAATCAGTGTACTGTAGCAACTCGGGTTTTTGGCCCTGTCAGACTTTGTAATATTTCTACGAATAATTCCAGAGTTAGGCGCGAAAACGGCGTGCGATTCCGAGGCCCTATGTGCTCGGAATTAATTTTATAAAAATATTAAGTATTTTAATACTGTGCACGTCGAGGGGGTGTGATATCTCCTAAACGGTAGCTCAGAACGAGAATCTGAGGGCACAGTTGCGTCTGGAACGTTCCGTTTATCCTAGGCGGGGTGTAAACTTTGCGGGCGCGGGCCTGCGGTGAGAAACGCCACCAGGGGCGTTTTCGTAAATAAGTAGCAAGTTAGTGTGCGAGCGTCGGCTCAAATAACTTATGAACGGAGTCTCGGATGGAAAATCTGAGTCTGCCGTTGCATTCAGAATGGCACGTTTACCCTAGGGGTGACCTTACTTTTGTTCGTATAGGGCGTCGGGTCCGAGTCGGGTTTGGCGCCGGCGGGAGGCTGATATAAATATCAGCGCCCCCCCCCTTTATCGTTCCTCTCAGCGTTCTTCGCCATTCTTCGCCGCCGCTCTGCCAAATCGAGCAAACGAAGCGCCCACGAGCTCGGAATTCGACGGCGGACGTTCCAGGAGCGCGCATCGGAAGCTCTGGAGTGCGGATCTGAGGTAGAACGTCGGTGTTTCGCCCGCGAGGTAGGCGGTTTGAGTTTTACAATCCCGGATCCCGTTTTTGTGTTGTTTTTCTTCATGTTTTCATAAGATTTGTATAGTTCGGGTCCCGAGCTTTCTGAAACATGTTTCGGATCTGAATTTGGAGCACCGGGGTGCTCCCGGTGGCTCCCAGAAGTTTTCCGGCGAAAAACTCGGTTTTCCGGTGAGACCCGCGTTGGCCATTGCGGATTCCGGCGAGTTCCACGGTGGAGTCTGGTGGCGACGCGGTGGTTTCCGGCTCCGGAACGGCGGAGTCCGGCGGCGACGCGGTGGTTTCCGGCTCCGGAACGGCGGAGTCCGGCGGCGACGCAGTGGTTTCCGGCGACCCTGCGGTGGTCCGGCCAGAATGTTCTAGGGGTTCTTTAAACCCCCGTAACTCGCAAACCGTAACTCCGATTTGCGAGCCGTTTGCGGCGACGCACTCCTTGCATTGAGACGGACCTTTTGAACTCACATGGAGGGTTTAAACGTTCGGGATCGTGGCCCGGGAGCTAGAAACGTCGTATAAAATAATAATATTTTATTATTTTACGACTACGGGCCGTTGTAACTTCTACCGGGAGCGTCCGATTGACGTGCCGTCAGTGGCGTTGAGACCCTAATGGTACGGCAGACTTTTTGAGATTGTTTCTGGGTGTCGGGACTGAGAACGGGGTGCGGGCCCCATGAGGCCAGGTTTTGGCATTTGCGGAGAAACACAACTTTTGCACCAGGAGTCCGATTTTGGCTGATGAATAGTCGATCCTGTGTGTTTTTCCGATAGGATCGCAATGGTGCGTTCCGTTCGATGAGTTTCGGAATCCAGGCGTGTGGCCCACCCGAGCTGGCCTTTGATGAATAGTACCTTTTTCACCGGGTGTCCGTTTTGGACGAGCGAGTAGTCGATTCCGCTTGTTTTTTGAGGGGATCATCGTGGTATGGTCCGCTCGATGAGTTACGGGATCGTTGTGTGGGCCCCGCACGAGCTAGCTACGGTGAATAGTGCCTTTTTCACTGGTGCTCCGTTTCGGGCGAGTAAATAGCCTATCCTGCGTGTTTTTCCGTGTGGAACGCGATGGTGGCCTCGGTTTTGGCCTAGGAGATGCGCAGTGTGGTGTTGTGGCGGGTCGCTCGGGTTAGTGACGTTTGGACCAGTAGTGGTTGAGGGTTCTCCCTTGGTTCGTTTTCTACGAGGGTTCGTATGGAATCACAACCTTCATATGGGTTTGTGATCCTCTCGATGGGATGTTTAAACTGTTAGAGTTGTGGTATCCCTCCGGAGGGCCCGTAGTGGATCCTCTAGCATCTTTACCTAGATTGGGTTCTTGGTATCGCTGTGACCGCTTATTTACGAGCGACGATCCCCTATCTAGAAGGTTAACCCCATAGGGTTTGTGGCATCATCAGAAATATGATCCCCTATGTGGTGGGCCGTTCTCAGTAGGGTTGTGGCATCGTCGGGTATACGATCCCGTACTCAGCATGTGATTTATAGTAGGGTTACGGTATCGCTGGTTATGCGATCCCCTACTCAGTGCGTGGTTTCGGTAGGGTTGCAGCATCGTCGGTTCGATCCCCTACATCACGAGTTATACTAGATAGGGTTCCGGTATCGTCGTGACCATCTTTATATGGACGATTATCCTCTATCTGAGTGTGGAGCTTCTGTCGAGCGCCAGATCGGGTTGTGGTATCCCCCAGCGGATCTTGGGTGTGATCCCCTATCTGTGAGAACTACGTATGCCAGATCAGGTCGTGGTATCCCCCAGCAGACCCTGGGAGTGATCCCTTATCTCTGAGCTACGTATACCGTAGTGGGTATTGGTATCCCCTAGCGGACCCTAGCGGTGATCCCCTATCCAAGGAGTTTGGTGGTTATGGTGTTTCAGCGATGTTTCCTCCGTGATGTTATCCGATGAGCGCAGTCTCTCGGGTGAGCGTCTGAGATGTTTGTTTGGGACACGATGGAGTGTATCTCTCAGATGAGTGTCATCTGGTATGACAGTGTTCGAGGTGTACTCTCCTGGTTGTGGACAGTTGCTGGTGATGAGGTCGGTACCTCTTGTGGCTTTGTGGCATGAGCTGTGTATATCTGGATTGTTCAAGGTGTATGTATGGGCATACACCTGAGCTAAGATGAGCTGACTTGTTGTGTTTAGCCGAGGATGGTCACGAGATGGATTTTCTCTCTCGTCTGGGTTCCCTCTGGCTGAGTTGAGCGGACTGTTTCCTTTCAGTTTCTCCATTGGGTTCTGGGTTTTTGGGGTGCCTACTGAGTATGCTTATACTCACCCCTGCACGGGCTTTGCCCGCACATGTTTGTGTCTTGTGCAGACCACATGCCTTTTGACGGAGTCCCAGGAGGACCCGGAGCAGGCGGAGCTTAGTGAGCGGGTTGACCCGGGGTGTTTACCGGAGCTGTGCCGAGGGAGCTTTCTGGTGGGTGTTTGTGGAAGTGTTCCCCTTCTTCAGAGCAAGTTGGATGCGCTTTGTAGTTTTCTTTTGGTGGGCCATGTTTTTCCCTTGTACTTTTGCTGTTTCTCTCTGGTTGTGGGATAGTGTATGCATGCATTTACTTTCCAGTTTGTATATCTCTGCACTGTTGCATGGAGGTGTTTGTGGGTGCGTGTGTACATGTAACTTAGGCTAATGCCTCCCATGTGTGTGATAGCCTACTCGGCGCTGATCGCCAGCCCCTGGTCTATTGGGGGCGGGCTTGGGGAGTCGCGGCTCGAGCCCCGTTGGGTCGGGTCGTGACAGAGTGGTATCAAAGGAGGTTCCACCTTTGGGATCTCAGAGCATAGCTGGTCTAGCTGTGAGCTTGGTTTGGGTTGCATAGCGGTAGTGTTAGGATGTTTCGAGTTTGGCATTCAGGCCTGGGACTCTAGTGTTGGTGCGGCGGCCGACGTATCCATACACCATGACTCTGATAACCTGCCTTTCGACTCGGGACATTCATACACTGGTCGCAATGAAATAATGGTACATGCATTATATAGGACTGGGTTTTTTGTTTTTCCTTGTTCTTCTTGAGTCAGCTCTCCAGATATACTCTTTGACTATGGTGCGTCTTGAATGTATTTCATGATGCCTCCACGACGACAGCTAGCAAGGGTTCCGCAGCAGGATTGTGCTGATGACCCGCCCCGTGTAGTGGCTGTGGAGTAGGGCACAGGTTCTGAGGTTGCACCTCCAGGTGGTCTGCCAGTTGAGCCACCACCTGTCGAGCAGCTGGTTGTGCCGGCGGTGCAGGACGAGGTTGCACGCAGGCTGAGTGCGCTACACGAGTTCCAGAGGCAGCGACCTCTGAGGTTCCGGGGTGATCTAGACCCCCAGACATCTGATGACTGGCTTGAGGCAGTCACCCGAGTTTTCCGCCTAGTGAGGACACCTCCAGATCAGATGGTGGTCCTAGCGGCGAGCCTTCTGCATGGTTCTTTCGGGCGATGGTGGAGTTTGGTGACACAGTCCCATGACGAGGAGACGCTCACGTTGGAAGAGTTTGAGCGACTCTTCAGGGAGGAGTTCTATCCGGTGATGTTGAGGTCAGTGCGGATCCAGGTGCTTCTGCAGCTTCGATAGGAGAGCATGACTGTGTCGGAGTACTCAGTGAGGTTTATAGACCTGTCACGCTACTCCCTGGATATGGTTCGAGACCCGTTCTTTAGGGCTCAGACCTTCGAGCAGGGCTTACGTAGGGACATCCGAGAAGGTGTGGTTTCCTTGTGCCTTCCCACCTATGCTGGAGTGCTGAAGCGCGCGTTGGTGGTGGAGAGTTTTCTGGCTGAGCAGAGCTTGCCTATTAGTGCTCGGCACGCGAGAGATGAGACTTTGTCAGTCGGATCAGCATCTGGTAGCCGACGACAGACTCAGCGGTCTGGACGTGGCCGATGTTTCATGAGGCGACCCCAGGATGGAGGATCTGAGCCTCAGGGCTCGCAGGCCAGTTTTGGTCAGCCGCAGGAGAGGCGGTGTTACGCTTGCGACGGTTGGGGACATATTTATAGAGATTTTCCGAACCGACGTTCTGCTGAGAAGGATCTGGTCGATGGACCGCCTTGGCAGAGGTAGCATCTCGACCAAGGAGGTCTGCAGGGCGGCGGACGTGGCGGCGGAGCTGGTACAGCGGGAGGCGGTGGTAGGCAGTACCAGTTGCCACCACCCCCACCCCCAGGTGATCCACGCCAAGCTCAGAGAGCTGGTGGCCTAGGGAGAGGACATCTGCATGCCCTGGAGGCAGTCGACCCAGAGGCACCGCGGATGGATCGAGGTACGCCTTGTTTCCTTTTGTTTCTTGCTCGAGTTTTGTTCAGGGCGTTGGTAAGAACCTATGTGGGTGTTGGTTGGTGAGCTCGCTGATGTGTGAGACCCATTTGAGAGTCTAGTCTCTTTCCTTATGCTTAGGGCTTTTCGGGGACGAAAATTTCTAAGGGGGGAGGATGTAGCGACTTGGGTTTTTGGCCCTGTCAGACTTTGGAATATTTCTACGAATAATTCCAGAGCTAGGCGCGAAAACGGCGTGCGATTCCGAGGCCCTGTGTGCCCGGAATTAATTTTATAAAAATATTAAGTATTTATATACTATGCACATGGAGGGGGTGTGATATATCCTAAAAGGTAGCTCAGAACGAGAATCTGAGGGCACGGTTGCGTCCGGAATGTTCCGTTTACCCTAGGCGGGGTGTAAACTTTGCGGGCGCAGGCCTGCGGTGAGAAATGCCACCAGGGGCGTTTCCATAAATAAGTAGCAAGTTAGTGTGCGAGAGTCGGCTCAAATAACTTCTGAACGGAGTCTCGGATGGAAAATCTGAGTCCGCCGTTGCGTTCAGAACGGCGCGTTTACCCTAGGGGTGACCTTACATTTGTTCGCATCGGGCGTCGGGTCCGAGCCGGGTTTGGCGCCGGTGGGCGGCTGATATAAATATCAGCGCACCCCTTTATCGTTCCTCTCAGCGTTCTTTCACCGTCCTTTGCCGCCGCTCCACCTAATTGAGCAAACGAAGCGCCCACGAGCTCGGAATTCGACGGCGGACGTTCCAGGAGTGGGCAGCGGAAGCTCTGAAGCGCGGATCTGAGGCAGAACGTCGGCGTTTCGCCTGTGAGGTAGGCGGTTTGAGTTTTACAATCCCGGATCCCATTTTTGTGTTTTTTTTCTTCATATTTTCATAAGATTTGTATAGTTCAGGTCCCGAGCTTTCCGAAACATGTTTCGGATCTGAATTTGGAGCATCGGGGTGCTCCCGGTGGCTCCCGGAAGTTTTCCGGCGAAAAACCCGGTTTTCCGGCGAGACCCGCGATGGCCATGGCAGATTCTGGCGAGTTCCACGGCGGAGTCCGGCAGCGACGCGGTGGTTTCCGGCTCCGGCACGGCGGAGTCCGGCGGCGGAGCGGTGGTTTCCGGCGACCCTGCGGTGGTCCGGCCAGAATGTTCCGGGGGTTCTTTAAACCCCCGTAACTCGCAAACCGTAACTCCGATTTGCCAGCCGTTTGCGGAAATGCGCTCCTTGCGTCGAGACGGACCTTTTGAACTCACTTTGAGGGTTTAAAGGTTCAGGATCATGGCCCGGGAGCTAGAAACGTTGTATAAAATAATATTATTATATTATTTTACGACTAGAGGCCGTTGTAACTTCTACCCAGAGCGTCCGATTGATGTGCCGTCAGTGGCGTTGAGACCCTGATGGTACGACAGACTTTTCGAGATTGTTTCTAGGTGTTGGGACTGAGAACGAGGTGTGGGCCCCGCGAGGCCGGGTTTTAGCGTTTGCGGAGAAACGCAACTTTTGCACCAGGAGTCTGATTTTGGCGGATGAATAGTCGATCCTGTGTGTTTTTACGAGAGGATCACAATCATGCCTTCCGTTCGATGAGTTTCGGAATCCAGGCGTGGGCACCACCCGAGCTGGCCTTCGGTGAATAGTACCTTTTTCACCGGGTGTCCGTTTTGGACGAGCGAGTGGTCGATTCCACTTTTTTTTTTGAGGGGATCGTCGTGGTATGGTCCGCTCGATGAGTTTCGGGATTGTTGTGTGGGCCCCACACGAGCTAGCTATGGTGAACAGTGCCTTTTTCACCGGTGCTCCACTTTGGGCGAGTAAACAGCCTGTCCTGCGTGTTTTTCCGCGTGGAACACGATGGTGGCCTCGGTTTTGGCCTAGGAGATGCGCAGTGTGGTGTTGTGGCGGGTCGCTCGGGTTAGCGACGTTTGGACTAGCAGTGGTTGAGGGTTCTACCTTGGTTCTTTCCTACGAGGGTTCATGTGGCATCACAACCTTCGTATGGGTTTGTGATCCTCTCGATGGGATGTTTAAACTTTTAGAGTTGTGGTATCCCTCCGGAGGGCCCATAGTGGATCCTCTAGCATCTTTACCTAGATCGGGTTCTTGGTATATCTGTGACCACTTATTTACGGGCGGCGATCCCCTATCTAGCAGGTTAACCCCGTAGGGTTTGTGGAATCATCAGAAATATGATCCCCTACTTGGTGGGCCATTCTCAGTAGGGTTGTGGCATCGTCGGGTATACGATCCCCTACTTAGCATGTGATTTATAGTAGGGTTACGGTATCGTTGGTTATGCGATCCCCTACTCAGCACGTGGTTTCGGTAGGGTTGTGGCATCGTCGGTTCGATCCCCTACATCGCGAGTTATACCAGATAGGGTTCTGGTATCGTCGTGACCATCTTTATATGGACGATGATCCTCTATCTGAGTGTGGAGCTTCTGTCGAGCGCCAGATCGGGTTGTGTTATCCCCCAGTGGATCCTGGGTGTGATCCCCTATCTGTGGGAACTACGTATGCCAGATCGAGTCGTGGTATCCCCCAACGGACACTGGGAGTGATCCCTTATCTGTGAGCTACGTATACCGGAGTGGGTCTTGGTATCCCCTAGAGGAACCTAGCGGCGATCCCCTATCCGAGGAGTTTGGTGGTTATGGTGTTTCAGCGATGTTTCCTCAGTGATGTTATCCGACGAGCGCGGTCTCTCGGGTGAGCGTCTGAGATGTTTGTTTGGGACCCGATGGAGTGTATCTCTCGGATGAGTGTCATCTGGTATGACAGTGTTCGAGGTGTACTCTCCTGGTTGTGGACAGTTTCTGGTGATGAGGTCGATACCTCTTGTGGCTTTGTGGTGTGAGCTGTGTATATCTGGATTGTTCAAGGTGTATGTATGGGCATACACCTGTGCTAAGCTGAGCTGACTTGTTGTGTTTAGCTGAGGATGGTCACGAGATGGATTTTCTCTCTCGTCTGGGTTCCCTCTGGCTGGGTTGAGCGGACTGTTGCCTTTCAGTTACTCCCTTGAGTTTTGGGTTTTTGGGGTGCCTACTGAGTATGTTTATACTCACCCCTACATGGGAATTGCCCGCACAAGTTTGTGTCTTGTGAAGACCACAAGCCTTTTGACGGAGTCCCAAGAGGACCTGGAGCAGGCGGAGCTTAGTGAGCGGGTTGACCGGGGTGTTTACCGGAGCTGTGCCGAGGGAGCTTTCCGGCGGGTGTTTGTGGCAGCGTTCCCATTCTTCAGAGCAGGTTGGACACGCTTTGTAGTTTTCTTTTGGTGGGCCCTGTTTTTCCCTTGAACTTTTGCTGTTGCTCTCTGGTTGTGGGATAGTGTATGCATGCATTTACTTTCCAGTTTCTATATCTCTGCACTGTTGCATGGAGGTGTTTGTGGGTGCGTGTGTACAGGTACCTTATGCTAATGCCTCCCATGTGTGTGATAACCTACTCGGCGCTGGTCACCAGCCCCAGGCCTATTGGAGGCGGGCTTGGGGAGTCGCGGCTTGAGCCCCGTTGGGTCGGGTTGTGACATGTACAGACTCCTAGAAAGGTCCACCTCCATGCAGCGTCTAGTCTTGGTGCTCTCAGCCTCCATAAATGTTGTTCGTCATCAGCATCCAGCACAACGAGGTGTGGGCATAGCCCGTGCAGGGGTGAGTATAACGTTACTTCGTAGGGACCCCGAGACCCTCAAGTTCTCACAATATCCAACAAGGATAAACCACAAAGTAAAAATTCAATGGATTACCCATACTTAAGTATATACCCATACATAAACCCAAGTAATCAAGTAACCCATCTCAATCATGAGGAAACACAATAGTCATTGACTCTACTCAAACTAGGATTTTCATTATCGAAACCATGGCTACAGGAGAACTCCTCCTCTGTTGAGAACAGTGGGCCTGTCGCGACACCAAGTCGCTTCTCACTAACCTTGGACTACTGAGGTACTCCTCTTATCGAGTACCGCAGGTCTGCCACCAAATACCAGGCATTCCTCCTCTGTGGGTCTGCGGACAAATACCATGTGCTCCCCCTAATTTCCTATAGAGTTAATCCTCTTATCGAGTACCATGGGTATGCCACCAAATACCAGGCTCTCCTCCACCATGGGTCTGCCTCCAAGTACTGTGCACTCCCCATTGGGATAGTCGAATCGGTCATGCAGTCGTTAGGTCTATCAGAAACTAGGTCTCCTCAATATGTCTGCTCGTCACTGGAAGGATCTGCTGCATGAGCTACTAGAAATACTCCAACTTTCACGAAGTTCCACGAAAAAGTATATCAAAGTTCCACCACATCAAAGAGGACTCAATACAATAGATGGCGCGTCAATCAGATGCTCGGTCTGTGAGTTATTAGCCTTTTTGTCTTAGGGGCTAGGTTGGTTTCGTGTACAAACAAACCTAACTGTATCTCAACTATACCCTGAAAACTAGTGGGGTATTCTTAAATGTATGTCTTCATTCCACGAATATCGGCGAAACTGACGGTTTTTCAAACAGATGCCCGTAGAACAAGATATGAGTGAAAAGGTGTAATCGGGCTATAGCGTGTCCATGTCCGTTCCGACCTAGTTGGACTGACCTGGACTTGCCTGGTTCGAACAGGGGTCTGACCCGGTCCGCAGGTCTGACCTGCTTTAAGGAAATGGCCCGGTTTGAAGGGGAATCCCAGCTCGAAGGCAGCCCGGCCCGAGGGCGGCCCTACCGCGGGAGGCCCGGCCCAAGGGTGGCCTGTCCGAGGGCATCCCGGCTGGCCACACCGTGGGGGGGGGGGGGGGTGGCTCCCCCTGGTTTTTGAATTAACTAGCACTAGACATCGGTTCAGTGAACATGGGGACCCGATGGGTCCCTCCTGTAGCACGCACCGGCGGCCGGCTTAGCCGGTTGCCCTTGTTCATCCCCCGCGGTGCGACAATGCCACAATCCTACTGGCATCCACGTGGAACGATGGAGTCGTGCCTACTCCACTACGGTCCGGCCTGGCCACGGCTTCCCACTCCTCTGCACGGCGCGACGATGCCGTTCTCGTCGTCCGACCACTGCGGCCCTCCTCGCCATGGTTCTTCCTTCCAGCATTGTGCGACGGCCCCGTGCCCCTCCGGTACCACCGCAACCAACCTAGCTGCGTCTTGGTTCTCTACACAGCACGGCGGTGGCACACCCTTATGGAAACCCGACGCCCTTAAGCCGTCGGCTTCTTCGCGGCTGGCTCATTGCCGATCACCTCTTGTACCACCGCCGTCGTCATCAAACAAGACAAACAAAATGGGAGGGTCGGGTCGTGTTCGTGCGGTCCGATCCCTCCTCGTCATAAAGAACCATAATCCAAAAAATTTAAACGACGAAGAATGGAGGTTTATACTCATATATAAATTAACTAAAACCCCCTACCTCGAGTGTAGTGATTTTGACGGAGTCACGAGAAGGCGGCGTCATTTCATCAATGTCGGAGGAGGAAGAGTGTACTTGTCGTTGGTAGATGAGCGTTCAAAGGTGACGAAGTCGAAGACGACATCGGCGTTCTTCGTGGGCGTCGCTTCCTTTTCATTCCCCAATTGAAGAAGGAATAAGACGGTGTCATTCTTAGTTGGAGAGAAAAGGATCCTCCCTAGCACTCAAATTTCTCTATTCCACCCATGAATAATGCCCAACAAAATAAAATAATAGTTTTTCTTATTAATTTTTTGTTGGCATGAATTTGAAAAGTTTTAAAATTAATTAAGTTACCTAACTTATATAATGGGTGAAGTTGGCCTAATTAATTTGTGGGAGGAAGGTGAAGAATTTCAAAGTTTTCCCCCACTTTATAGAGAGTTATAAGGGGTTAATGCTCGTGTAGTCCCATCCCTTTGATTTCAAGAGAGGATAAAACTTTGGGTTGGCCCCACAAAAAAATATCCTCCCAAGGGAGTTTATGTGTGGGTGGGCCCCACCTCTAACCTCCCTTGGGAGGTTTTAACAATGTAAAATAAAAATAACTGCACCTTATTTTTATTTAATTTAATTACCCCCCAAATAATTGTCTTCCATTCTCGTTAGGATGCAACTATGTTGAAGGTCTCATTAAGCAATCACTGATGTTGCGAGTTCAACGGTGCCCCTAGATTTCAATTCTGTGCAACGGTTCAAAAGTTATAAAATCCCAAACATATGTTTACTGAACGTACCTGAATAAAACTTCAGAATTTGATTCTGGGCACACCGAGCCTCATAATCAAGTGCCATCACAAACTACAGACTCTTAAGAATTCCCATGTATTTTTAAAAAAATTTCCATGGAAATTCCAGGTCATTACAATATGTTGCATACCATCAATTAATTGATTAATCCTCACTTTAATGATAAAAAATATGTAAGGTATTTTATCTCAATTTCAACTCAATTGATACATTTTTGGTATTATACGAACACTTTATTTTATGTGGTCTATATACTGAAACATTAATAAATTTAACCTGAATTTTTATTTATTCATTAATATTAATGATTCAATTCAATTATCTCTTTCAAAAATTATTTTTAATATAAAATCTTGCCTTATTTTTCTTTTTGGTTGGGTATATTTTTCTCCCTTGTCCGTATTTTTCAAAATTGATTTACTGAAGTCCTTTTTATTACTCAAATAATTTATTATAGATATTTTAAGTTATCCTTGAATTTTTACATGGTTTTAAAGGATTATTTCTGTTTTTTCGGGAAATTATCATTTTTATCTTTCTTCAAAACGATTCAGAAAGAATTCTTTGTTCTTAATATATATGATGTTAACAGACTTTACCAATTACAAAACCAATTTACACCCTTTAACTTTTTATATAATATATAAACGATTTTAAAGGAAAAATATTTATAGTAAAATATTTATTTGTTTCATTCAGAATTATTTCAATTATTAAAATTATTTTATTTTAGTATAAAATATACTTTCTTGAAGATCAACTGTCATCTCATGATTAATATTGTGGATAGTAACTTTCCGTCGAAAAATTAACATTCTTATGATCAATAGAGAATAAATTTATTCTAATTATCTGTATTCTTTTTATCATGGATATGATTATTTACTAAACCATATAACATTTCAACATAATGTGTTTTACTATTAATATTATTTTATTTATTGAGGAAATATTAAGATTTTGTATTCTATATTAAATATAGATATTTATTGATAAGGAATATTGTTTACGATTTAAGTCAATCATCCAATATATAAAGAATAAAATGGGAATGTTGTGATAGTTGGTACCATGAATTATATATACCCTCAATGGATCGATAAGTCTCATGAGACAAACAACTTGGCTGGCCTTATTATACTTGGTTTTAGTGCTTGCCTACCCATAATTTAAATTATCTTGGCGCAAGGCCTTGGAACTAAATATATCACTATTTTTAAGATCTTGAATTAAAAAATTGTTCATTTATTTTTTTTAGAATTCAATTATAATTATTCATGAAATTATTTGATTTGATATTATCCATAAATTCATTTAATTCCCAAGTTATTGATTAAATGGAATAGGTTAATAGTTATTTATCATTCCACATTGATTATGCCTTATTTACTCAAAATATCTTCAATTTTACATAAAACTTATTTAGAATTTTAAAAAACCCTTACTTTTTTCCATTAACCAGTATATGAAGCTGAAATATTTTAATCAGTTTTGAGGTTTATGATCATTTTATTTTGTTTTGATTTTTTATTTTATTTCAACTATAAAATGGGAATAATGTATGTATCTATTTCTCTAAGACCAATAAACAATTTGGACATTCAGGATGAGATCCATTTTATCTTATGATACTATAATAATTTAGATATCATATTTGGGATACTTGTGTTGGGGTCTTTATAGTTGGTATCAGAGGTATTTTATTAGAAAACATGAAAACTAGATTTTGGAAAATATATATTGGGGAACATAACTCTATGAAGATATTTTAGGATATCTAATTATACAAAAATAAAATTATGGTTTTGGTAAGGTAAACATTATTTGGTTTTCACTATAAATGAACCCCTATAAAGATACTAAAATAGGATATAGTTTTAGTATAGATGCATCTAGGGGTAGTAATCCCAAAAAGAGATGGTTAAATATATCTCAGCCATCATTCTGGTTCACAGTGAATGTTACCACACCACACAAGTAGTTTAATATTATTGAAGAATATGTTTGAGTTAACTCTCTTGTTCTTAGTAAACCATTATGAAAAATTAGATTAAATTAAACTAAGGATGACCTTGGATAAACCTACGATGTAAAAAACTGAAAATAATATTAGATGATTAAGACATCCTATATATGATATTTCATGATTCCCATGATGATTATTGTCTATAATACAATATTTTTTAATATATGTGAATGGTTGGAACTAGAAGGAACAATGTTAAAGATTCATGAGATGGATAATGTGGTGATTATGAGAAACCAAATCTGATGATGACTGGAGTAAAACTATTGAGTACATGTCTAATAACATATCAAGATATATGATTAACAACTTTCACCTTAACCAACTCTAGGACTCAACAAACAAGATAAATAAAGAGCTTTCTAGGAGTTTAGGTTGTGGATACCATAGAATATATAAGTCACAACTTATTTCATCTCAAAAATGATGAATGTGACACCTTGGAGAATGTGTCATATGAATGGTAAAATGGTTTATTTGTTGAAGAGATTAATATAGATCAAAGAATTATCAATAAAAAATAAATAGTATGATCGAAGTAAATAGATTTTATCCCACAATACCATTTATTGATCAATTTATTGTCTATGGAGAAAGAGGAATTATCCAAGTCAATGACCAAATCCAAGGGTTAACTACTAAACTACAGAAGTACCTATTCCGTGTTAATAATTGAAGTGGAAGGATTGAAGTGTTAATATATTGGGATTTTAGAATTCCTTTATGTGTTTTATCAATTATATTCTAGTTATAAAAATTATTAAACATATAAGGATTGTTCTACTATAGTTGTTTTAGGATTTGAAATAATATATTGAATGATACCAATAACCAAGAAAATTGATTTAGTGGTATGGTGATATTTCATAGAGATAAATTTATTAAGGGGAAAGTAACCCTTAAGATATGATTGATATTGATGAAGTAAATGAAATATTATTTGTTTCCATGACATTAGTTAGTGATTTAGATCATATTGGTTTATGTTTATTTAATTTTTGGATTTATGGAATATAATGAAAATGTCTATTATTTTATTTGAGGTATAAGGATTGTGTTAATTTTTGAATCATATATATTTTCATTAAGATTTTATGGTGATTACTATTATTAATTTATTTTAATAGAATACCTAATAACGACATTCACATGGTTGGTATGTGACATTATGAACCAATTTATATTGTTAGGTGATAATGCTTTGTTCAAATATTTTATGTTTTTGGGATTTTAATTTGGTCACACATATTTTGGAGGTTTCTAAAGGATAACTATTTATGCAATAGATTAAGTTGAAATTTGGGATTTATTGTTGATGTTTTAGAGATAAATGTTTTGTATTTATTCAAATGAGAGAACTTATGATAACCATATTCAATTTTTTAATATATATAAATAAGGAGTGACTTTTTATTATTTTATGGATAATATGTTGCATTACAATTTGATTTTTATTTCTCTGAACTTGAGAAATCAATATTTTATATCATTTTATTGGAGTAATGTATAAATATGGAATTTATCAAAGGCCAACTAAATGAAAAAATTATTCTTATGAAATGAAAAGAAATGAAGTATTTATAATTTCTCATGTTTTATATCTTGATAATAAAAGAATCCACGAACTTTAGGAAAATTATATTGATTTAAAAATGGCTTCCAATTACATTCATTACTTTTGAATCATTATTCATTTTACCCCTCACTGGGTTTTGTTTTTTTTCATTAACTTTCTCAATATCAGGTTCTCTATCACTTTTTATTAGTCCTTGGATGTTATTTTTCTCCTCCATATCTTTAATTTACCTTTACATCATCTTTCTCCTAATATGGGAACCCGATTATGTGTTATTTCGATCAACCTTTATGATTACCATATTACCTTTTCAAAGAATGGTTTATTATACCTCTATTCTATGTGGGTTTTCAATAAATGTATTATCTAATATTAAATATTTTATATCTAAAATAAAATTGTGAGGGTGGAATTTATTCAATATGTTATAATAAAACACCCCAAGATTTTATAATATATTTCTCTTTAAATAAATTTATATTCATTGATAGCGTATTTAACATGAAATAATGAGTTTAAATAAACCAAAATATACTATAAAAATATTATGGTTTAAATGTGACTGTTATAACCCATCTAATCAGTTGGTGGTTATGAAGATGAGAAAAAAATTGTTAAATATATTTATAATATTTCAACTCAAAAATATATATATATTAATTCTATGTAAATAAACACTTATTTTTAATAAATTTATTTTTATTCATCAAAATGCATTTTCTTTAAAAGTGTATTTTATTATATTATGTGTATAGAAATTATTATAATTTTATAAAAAATTTAAAATTTTTATTTTATAAAATAATAATCATTTTTAAAATCATAATATCTAAATTAATTTAGGGTGAAATCTGGGGATTCTTCCAAAATAATAATTTTTTCACTCAATTGTGGAAAATGCAAATTTTTCAAATATTGTCATTTAATCTCACAAAGAAATTCAATTTAAAAGTAAAATTATATTTTGGATGTGGTATTATATTATAATATGACTCAATTAATTTATAATAATCTAATGTTTATAATAAATTTTCATGAATTAGATTTTTATACATAAAAATTATTTTTTAAAACTGTTCTTCATTGCATTTTACACAATTATATTAAAATTGATTTATACTGATTTTATGATTTTGATAATACAAAATGGAATCCATATTTTTAATTATGAGATTCAATTTTCAGTCAATATGAACCTTGTAATTTTAGGTATTATGATTTGTAACCATGGTGAAATTTATCATATCATAAATGGTTAAATCAGATAATTATGTTTAAAAATAATGTTATAAGTTATTAAAAATAAAAAAACATTACGTTATTTAATTGGATTGGTTTAATTTGGAAATATACATCTATAATTATTATATATGATATTTTGGGTCCATTTTATCTTGGAAATGTCATTGACAATAGTTTACATAATGAAAACTCTAAAATGTCATTGTCTTGTTTTTGACTTCTTTTAAAAGTTAACATATGGATAAGAATATGTTATTAATGAATAAAAAAATTATTTTAAGCATAATTGAATTATTTTTTGGTAATTTATTTATAATATTTAGTGATTGAATAATTTGTAAAAAACTTACTCAACAGTTCCACAATATAGATCAATTAAAAGAAAAACAAAATAAATGATTTTAATAATAATAAACGTCATAAATTTTTATGAATTATTGTGTCCCATGAATTTTATTGATATATATATATATATATCATATTATTGATGTGTAAAATATTACATTCAATTATCACTATTGTCTTATAATTTTTAATATCAAATTAAATGAATAGTGTTAGAAATGACATTAATTATATTATATGAAAAAAATATTTTATTCAATTATTAATAAATATTATAAAACTTGAAATAGGATAAAATGGGATAATATATGGTCAAAAAATTTACCCCTTTTCCATTTAAAGGAAAATTTTACTATTATTATAGCATAAATGGATATTAAATTGTAGAAATTTTTTATATTTATGAAATTATGAAAATAGTTAATAATAGGATAAATCAAAGAGATAAGGGTGAAAACATAACCAAATGTTATCAAAATTTCATCATATGAGTGGATTTATTATATTAGTCTTTATATATTCAAATTATAAATATTTGTATCTATTTTTTCAGGAAAAGTAATTAATATTAATTTAATACTTTAGAAAATTCTATGAATCCCCCTCCTCATACTAATGAAAGGTCACCCCTTCTCAATTTTATTTTCATGAAATTAAAAAACCTATATAAACAAAATAATGACCATTTATATAATAAACATACTTTTACAATTTCTAGTAGTTTTGTATCATCCAAAATACCAACAATTGGTCCCTTAATTGGATATTTAATGGAAGTATACCAAAGAAGAGTTAATAATATTTACTGATTCTTTCAAATTTATTTATTCATATACTTTCAAACAATTTCTCAAAAACATTATAAAATAATGAATATAGTATTATAATTAAACAATTATTTTATTATAATTGTATTAAAAACCATTTTACACTTATTTTATATCATGTGGAAAAGAAAACATCACTAGTGCTTACGTATAGATCATTATCTCCATGTCGTGGTATAATTTGTTTTTCATCACTAATTTACATGGATGGTTATAAATACGTCATGGTTTTATATTTTATATTTATAATATAATTAAAATTACTTAATTAAAATATTATATCTATTATCATCCCTTCAAATATGTTAGAAACTGACAACATCGCTGAAGCATATGTGGGGACTACCACCTCCATAAAGCGATGCGATCCATTATTCAACTCTTTTTAATATGAAAGAAAACACAGATATATTTATTGAATATATTTTAAATTAATTTCATAATTATAATTGTATATATTATAGAACCATAATAAATGTACAATGGATGAAACTACAACAAAAATACGAATGAGAAAATAAAGTAGATTCCACCTAAAACAATGATAATATTAAAATATTGTTAATAAATGGGTTATAAGATTTTTAAAGGGGATCATATATGATATTATAAATTTTAATAGTGTTTTATTATGAAATAAATACATAATTAAATTCATTATACAAGGGTTAAGATCATGTTAAACTAATAATAAATGCGGGGTAAGTGGTTTCTTAACTAAATTTCTATTCATTGGGTTATACATATACTTTGTTGACTATGTTATGAAAATATTATGTAATAAATGAAATATGATTACATTATGTTTAATTTTAATTTTTTTATTGTGGATATATATTTTTAACACATAATCACTTCGTTGGTTAATTCCTACTTCAAATACATGTTATTTTTAAGGGATTTCCTCTCAATTTCAACTCCATTAACAAATATTTGGTAGTACGAAAAACTTTAATTTTATGTTGTGTATATAAAAATCATTGAATGTATTTAACATGATTATATATTTATTAATTATTTTTAAGGATTAAATTCAATTTACTATTAGAAGATGAATATTTAGAAGAAAATCCATTCTCATTTCAAATTTTGATTTGTTATTTTTTTTATTCCATGTCAATATTTTTCAAAATTTTTTAAAATTAATTTTTTATTGATCAAATTATTTACTAAAATCATTTAAATTATGCTTTTTTTTCATGGTTTTAATGTTTTATTTTTAAATATTTACTTAAAGGTTCATTTTTAATATTCATTAAAAGATGAAAAATTGAATATATTCTTTTTAATGTGTATGGTGTTAATAGACTTTCCTACCACCATAACCGTTTATTCCATTTGTCTTATTCTATAGGATTTCAATGATTTTGAAATGGAAAATATTTATGGAAAATTATTTTAAATGATTCATTTCAATTTTCTTATATTATATAATATAATTTATTTTACAATAATATCTAATTTTAGGATTTTCATCTCTAATCTATTGAATAATTTTATTTTCTGTAACTTTCTGTTGATGAATTCAATTTCATGCGATCATTTTAAATTACATTTCTCTTAAATATCCATATTCATTATATCATTGGTGTAATTATTTATTAAAATATATATAATTTTTATAAACTATGTTTTAATAATAAGGTGTTTCGATAGGATGGGGAAATATTTAAATTTTATATTATTTATAAAATATAGAAATATATTAATAACACATATTTTTTGATAAATTAAATTGACCATTCAATATTTGAGGAATGAATTTGACATATTGTGATAAGTAGAACACCAAATAATATATCCCATTGTTGAATCAACATGTATCATGATACAAACCAGTTTCCAAGACTTATTAAATTGATTTTTAGTGTATACATACACATTTTTTAAAAAGTATTGTCATTCGACCTTGGCGGTTTAGAAATCATGATGTTTGCGATCATGATGCCCAATTTTAAACATTTAATTCAATTAGAATTATATTATTATTATCCATGAAATTATTTCATTTGATAATATCCATGGATTCATTTCATGATTATGTTATTGATTTAATGGGATGTGTTATCTATTGTTTTCCTGTCCATACTAATTATTTATTATTTGTCCACAAAAACATTCATTTTACTTAAACCTTATTTGGAATTTGTGATCAACCATATATTTTTCATTTCCCTAGGATAAGATATAAGAAAAATTTAAATTAATTTCAAAGATTACAATCAATTTTTTATGTTTTATATTCTATTTTTAATGTAAAATTGGAATCATATATAAATCTGGTTCTTCAAGACCACTAAACTGATCAAACCTTTGGGATGAGATCCCTTGTATCTTATGCCAATGTAATAAATTATACACCGGATATAGGTTACTAGATTTGGGTTATTTAAATATATATTATAGAATCTTATTTTATAGGCATCAATAAACCACCTTTTTAACTTATCTTCCCACAGAAATACTTAAAGAACAATTTTAGTGGCTATATTAAAAATCACACAATATTTATAATCATGATTTGAGTCAAATATTTTTATTTTGAGAGTATATAATTATTCCTATAAATATTATTCTCAAATATATAAATTAAATATATTATAATTGTCTCACTCTTCATAATCTTTATTTAGTTTGAATCATGTTCTCTTACGATATTTTAAAAATTGAGGAACCAATCTTGAATATTCATATTTATATCTTGATTTAATTAATATTGAATTATAGATTTAGTTATAATCTATTTATCATAAATTTTTTTCTTCCTTTATCTTCTCTTTTTTCCCAAACACATAACTTTAATAACAACAATTTTTTGGTTTTTAGATCACTGAAAACTAGCTTTAGAGAGTTCATATTTATTTCTCATTTTAGACCACCAATATAAAATTTTAAATATTCCCATTGGAAATTATAAGATATTAAAAAATGATCTTATCCATATTGAAACTCATTCATTATCCCCTCACCATGCTTAGATTATGGATATTTAATTCTTAATGATGTTTTGATCATGTTATAACAAATAAGGAATCATACAAATTGTCATATTCATATTCACGAAATAAATTCTAGAAAACTCTATTTTCATATTGTAGAATTCATACAATTCCTCTAAGTGTTGATATTTATGAAGATTCATGTTTATTATTATATAATTACAAATCATGTTAATTTATTTAATGTAGAGACCCAAATCTTGACGTACATGGACATTACATTACTTTTGAGGAATACTTAGTACATAACAAAAACACACACACAAGGACCGTAATAGTTGTAGTGTCTTTGGAAACTCGGAACGTAATCTTCTAATCAGGGTGAAAGATCTTCAACATCTCCCATAAAGATTTTCCCATTTTTTTACCTAAAACCTTTCTTTATATCCTGGGTAAAGGAAAACATAAAAAGGGTGAGCTCAAATGCTCAGTAAGGGTAAATAAAAGAAAAAAATCAACCACATCATATTCATAAGAACATAACATTTTGGAAATCTTAACCTGCAAAAGAGAGCATAATTTCATAACATGGGATAAATCATAGTAGTGAAATGAAATCCCAATAATCATAAATAAAACATTAAACATTGTGGCATACACACATAATCATAGATAATCATATCTTATTAGTCAAGACTCATTGCCAGGACTATCTTAGTGGACAAAGTCCATTTCTGAACCGAGTCACCCTCGTTTCAGTCCTGTTTCACTGAACCGGTATAACCTACCGTTCCAGCCATATCTATCTCATGAGATATAAAATCTTTACCCAATGCATTGGAGGGGGATATATGTCCCACCCATCTCATAATGATACAATTCTTATGTGTGCCACAAAATCATAAATCATACATCATTTCATAACCCATGTAATACAAATAGGAATCTTAAACATCATGACATCATAAAACAATTCATATAAGATAAAGGAATTCATAAAAATAATTCCATCACAACATAATAAAATCAATGTAATAATAGGGATAAAAACAGAACCCTTTATTATCTTAGATGGAAAATAATTTTGATAAAACACTTGAACTCCATTCTAGAGAGGAAAATATCCTTTCTTCTTCAAAAACATTTTTCCTTTCTTAAAATTTCATACAACTTTAAACTAAAAGAAGTTGATTAAAAATAAACATGAAAAATTGTAAAGGAAGCTTCTTGGAAATAATGTTTTAAAAATTCATTCATGCCGTATAAGTTAAAAAAAATTCTTCGTGCTTTTGTCAGAAAAGTCAAAAAGTACCTCGTACGAAAAACGACAAAAGATTCCTTTCATATCTTTTACTAAAAACTCACTGAAGTGTAAAATTGGATTTAAAAAATTGTAGGTTGATGGAAATAATATTACATATTGAGGAAACATGGACATGGATGATAAAATATTCCCCAGTAAATACCAAAGTATAAACAATCTCGGATAAAAATGAGATTGTGATATTTCCCTTACCTTAGGTCCGATTTTCTTTGTAAGTGTCCGAACCTCCTCTTCTTTGAAGTGATTCGTTGAGACCTCCTTTTAGGGAACAAAAATGGGTCTTTGAAGAAGAACAGAACCTCTAGGATGTTTATAGGGAAGTGGAGAAGAGAATTTGGTAGGGGTTGGCCGAGCTTGAAGGCTCAAAGTTGTGTGAGGAAGAGAGGGAAGAGGTGCCCTTTTTATAAGGGAAGAGAGGGGCTCCTTTGGAAAAACTAAAAATATTATTTTATTATAAAGTAAAGTTCGGTTTTAAATAGCTCCAAATTGATTTATTTCTAGGATAAGGTGGGGATGGGTAAAAATCCTCTCATCCAGTAGAACTTAGACAAGTTTAGGTTCCTATTTTAACCTTATCATTTAGATTTAACATTAAGTTAAATAATTTTACTTTTACCATGTCTTCTTGTGTTCTTACAATATAAGGTTAATAAACTTACTATAAGAATCCAAACGAACCCCAATTTGTTTATTATTAATATATATAACCTTATCTATGTCATTTGGATGAACCTCAGATTTTTAGGAATAAAATAACAATTAATAATATAATATCTTTTTTAAAAACGATTTTAAGTCAATTTTGACACTATTTAGTAATTGATTATTGTGAAAATCATAACAGAATGATAAGTTCGAAAAAGGTTAATTAAATAAATACTAACATGTCATATTAACCTAGAAAATTAGTGGAATTCATAAAAAGTCTCAAATTACATTTATTTGAGCATTTATAACATCAATTATGTTAACATTTCCTTAAAAGGGTAATTTCTGCATCATTGTTGTGTCACAAATAAATTAATTTATTTTAAGTCTAAAAAATATAAATAAACTATCATTATGTAGTAAATCTTTTTATCTTTCTAATGAATATTTATTGTCGAATTTATCTTATGTATATCCCCAAATTAAAAATGTTTTATTTACTAAACTTTGAATTTAACTATTTTAACTATTCATTAAATAAAATAATATTAAATGTCATAATCTAATACAAGTGGACCTAAAAGGTCATATTATATTCATAAGGTTGTTTTCGGTCGAATTACACTTATCCAATAGAATTAGGACATGTGTTAGGGTAATAGTAATATCATATTTACCCTTTGTTACCCTATTTACTATTAACCGCGGTAAAAAAAAGTAAAAAGTTACTATTCACCAAAAATTATTTTTATCTCATTGAACCACATTTTACTTACTGATATCCACCGTGTCTGTCGGATTTTCGAAATTCCATTCACAGAAGTGGTAAAATTAAGTTTTATGCAAAATTCAGTTTTTAACCTACCACTTAGTGGTTTCACTATTCATCAAAAATTGAAAGTTTTCAGAAAAATTCCAAAAATTAGGCCTAAGATATATTTGATATTATGAACCAAATTCAAAACATATTAGTTGCATTAATTAATTTAAAGATTAATTCCCGTCGTCAAAACAAATAGCGTGTTCTTAAGAGATAATAACTATCAAAAGATTGACACTTGTTTATGTCTCGTTTAAATGTGAAATTACATCCAATGAACAACATTGTATTAAATTGTAAAAATATATTCTAAATATACTTTAAAACCACTCAAATTAATAATTTATCACTATTAATTATTTCGATTGAAAAAGTTGTTTTTAATTAAAATTTAGTAATTTTCACTATTTATCAAAATATGAAAGTTATCCGAAAATCACCAAAATTTCACCCTAAGCTAATTTCGATATTCCGAATCCAAAAATGAAGTCCATTTTGAAAAATAGAAATTACAAAATTTCAAAAAGTGGTTATTACTATTCATAACGTCTAGTTTTAATAATATTTTAATAGCATATCGTTGTTTAGCGAAACTTGGTGTTGCGTACAACACACACTATCGTGGAAGGTCGCGATTGTGTGTAATTCAAGCCAGGTCAGTGATGTGTGTTATGAAAGCTCCTTTTGGTGTAGCGTATGACACAAGACATTAATGAAATTAAAAAAAATATTTTTCATAAAATCTCGGGGTGTTACATTTAATATTTATTCTTATATATTCTTATTGATGTTTATATAAAACCAAATTAGGTAAACCCAAATGATTCATGCTTCTGTAAGTGAGGATGATGTATACACAAAAGATAGATGATTATTAATATCATCCAGATTCACGCATACACAATTTTCGAATTAGTTCTTATAATTTTTAAACAACACTATATTATATATAAACTAGGCCTTTTTCTCTAAGATGGTCCATACATAGAATTCTATACTTATCCAACATTTGTTTTTAAACACAAAATACTATAATTATTAAAATAATATTTAACTCCTTTAAATTATTCTTATAGAATCTTCAATTTTATCAAATATCTTCAAAATATCTCTGGGAATTTATCAAAACTTGTAAAACACATTACATTCATTCCTAATAACTCTTATAGAATATTAATATTCTATTTGGAGTATCTTCAAGAGCCTCACTACACATATATGCCATCTTCAGCTTCACTCTATATAAAACATTATCCAACTAAAATTCTTCACCTAAATTAGTAAACATCATTATCAATGAAACTAGGATGGTTTCTATAATATATTGGGTCATATAACTCTTAATGTTTCAAAATTAATCCCACCCTTCACTATTCTAGAATGTAAAACACAACAAATTTCACACTATTTGACACCTGTATTTTCAATTAGGTTAATCTATATATATCATCTCATGTGTAGGGATGTATACCAAGAATCTTCATTTTTTTCATTACATTTCTAACCTATGCCATTTTATTTTTATTTACAATTATATCTAGATCCACTTTACTCTTCCAATAATACAAGGGAATCTTATCATGTTCTTCATTGGGTGGATTCAAATTGCATCACCAAATATCGTCTTTAAGACAATGACACTCATAACTGACCAAAATGACATTGAAAATAAATATAACAACAACTACATCATTCCATCAATAGAAATAATACCTCCCATTTGGATTATTGTCAATACAAACATTAAAACCAATATAAGTTTTATACTATCCCTCTATTTACTATAAATTTAAATAGTGGAAAAATATTTCCCCCCATTATTGATATCTAAAAATAGAGGGAAGATAATCTCATTATTATAAATATCATGATTTATTAAGAATATTATCCCCTTGATATCATATTTGTTTATTGATAGAAGGATGGAATAACGAAATTTATTGGAAATGATACTTAGATGAGTCATCTCTAAGTTTAAATTTTTTTAACTGATGTAGAAAAAAAGAGTGAGTTTACCAAAACATAAATCATATCCCTAAACAAATATCAATGCGGTAGTAACATAGAAATAACTACTTTGTGTTGGTAAGAATATATTTTTTTGTAAAATTTGATCCTTTACAAATATCGATAAACACATCAAAATAAACCATGTACGAGAAATATAACTCTTTATTTTTGTGCGGTAGTCACTTCCCCATTGTTGTTAGAAAAAGAAAAATCTATAACAGGTATAAGAGAGTGAGTATCATTACTCCACATCTAATATTCTATGGGATTATATATAATTTTATATTTATATAAAAAAATTATATGGTATCTACAACTTCTTTAGTAGATCCCCCTCAAGGGATGCTCTCTACAATTCATCACAATAATAGTTTTCTTATAAAAAGATACTCCAAATTTCCTTTAGAAAAGTTTTTGTATGACATTATTTAAAATAATTTTCAAATATTCTGTATTAATGATATATCAAGATATCAATTGATATTTCTCTCCATGGTGGTTTTTTAATTTAATATTAGTCAAATCCTTCAATAGTTTCTTTATTAGACTCACCTTTGATTATATTTTTTAGAATATATTTACAATAATTTTTGAGAATAACAAGGGCATCAAAATAATCAATGATCTTTCATTAGGGATGGGATATCTACCTCAACTCAGACATTTTCTTATTTTTGGATCAGCATCTTTTAGAACAAATCATACTATTATTTCTATTTAATTTAAAATACCGATTGATTTGGGGAAGAATGGATTTCTTATTCTTTTTTTTCAAATATATTTCGATCTAGAATAAACTATTTTAATTGGTCTAGAAGATACAATTTTTATTTTATTATTCCTTACAATCTTCTAAAAGAACTTCCCAAATTTAAAAACATGCATTTTTCACTTTCTTATCCATATTCTTTGGTGTAAAATTATTCTTTATATCATTATCTTTGATAGTTAAAAATTTTTGTCGTTTTATATTTAATTGTTTTTCTTTTTTACCATGTATCCTAGTCATACATATAAATTATTTTTGACCTACCTATTTACACCTTCCAAACACACATTCTTTAACATTTGAGATACACTTCTTTGGATGCCTCTCAAACTCATCCTCTGTAATTTATTCCACTATTATTATCTTTACGTGCCTCTCATTGATTGAATATATTTTAGGTTCAATGTTTCGTCCCTAATATTTCTGAATCTTCATGAAATGTTTTCAATGTTCTTTGATGTTTCCTATCCTAGAATATTCTCTTCATTGGTGTGACATATTTTTTCATCTATATTATTTAGCATTAACTAATGTTTAAGATATTTTATGTTGAGGGAATATATATACGTGAAAAATAATTTTAATTTCTCTTCTCATTTTATAATTATTTTATGATATTTTTTATGCATATTGGTATTCTCTAATAGCGAACTATCAATCTATTTTACTCTTTTTTACTTTAACATCTAGTATTGTATCCTTGAAATCCACTTTTGTAACGACCGAAGATTGAAAATGATATTATTTTATTGAAATAAAGGAGTGTTATAATATAATATATTATATTATAAAAATAAATAAATAAGAAAATTTTATTCCATTAATTATCAATGAGAGAAATTAAATTTTATATTAGAAGAAATTATAAAATAGAAAAAAGGGAAAATATGGATCAATCTACTGAAATAATCTCCCCCACTTCCAAAACTATATAATTAAGACCAAATATTATTAAAAAATCATAATTATAGATAGTGGAAATATATGACCATTAGAATTGAGTTGAATGTTGAATAAAGGAAATTGAAGATCTTTATAGGAAGTACTGTGACCTCTAGAATAGTAACATGATGCTTGGAATAATAATTTTATCTGAAAATAAAATATTTTGAGATAAACAATATTTATTATGATAAATTTATGTAAATATAAATTTTATAGTTCTATAAAATAAATATCATTAATAAAAAATCAAAGAACATATCAGAACATTTTTAATAAACTATATATTAAAATATTTTGTATTTTTTTTAATAAAGAAAAAAATAAAGTTATGTAAAAATTTATTTTTTATAAAATTAAGATCAATTTTTAAATAATCATGTAAATTTTTTCCAAGTGTTATTTTTCTGTAATTTTCATAAATACTTTAATTTTCAAGCGACGAGTAAAAAATCATTTTTTTCTCATCAAAAGTGTTTCTTAAATTACATTATTCATGATGTAATAATGAAAAATCTAATTTATATAACTTTATGTTCGTCCATGATATATTTAATTTCATATATGAGTCATTAAAATTCTTTAACCTATTTTCTAAACATAAAAGGTACTTTCAAAAGCCTAAAAATCAAATGTATTACATTAAAATATTATTATCCTTTTTTCTTCCATTACTCTAGATTAAAATAATGAATTATAATTATAAAGATAACCAAATTATTAAAATCATGATTTTTAATTCAAATATGTTTTATAATTTGAAAAATTCCCTATTACATGTTTCCTAATGGATTTAATATTTTATTCTAAAAATACACTTATCCTCAAGTATATATAACCCCTCTCTATTCACTTCAAAAAAAGACATCTAAACCATTATAATGACCAATATCTATCCATATACTCCTTCTCAATACAATTATAATAGTTGGGTACATTCTAGAGAAATAAAACTCTAATCACTAATGGAGTTGTAGTGTCGTTCTTGAGAATATACTCGGATGATAGATTAAGTGTCTTTTAACACTTATATAATTCCTTATTATATTTTTTTACCAATTAATTTTAAAAATGTATTGTAAAAATAATTATGTAGTAATTTAAAATTATATTAATGATGTTAAATTACTCTAATTGTCAAATTTTCCATAAATATAATGTTCATTCTTCCCTATCCCACTCTTTTGACAACGTCTTTTTAAGTGTCAGTTAACCACCTATAGAGACATTAACAATAAAATTATTATAACCTCCTTCATGTATGGAAAGTATTAATTATATATAATATATAAAAAACTAATTACATGTAATATAGTATTTTATAGATATTCATAATTTCCTATAAATAACATTGAATGAAAATAGATAAATGGAAGCAAAATGGCAACCTTTTAAGAACAACATGATGTCAAAATGTGACAATTTCATTAAATGAAATTAATAAATATAATAAAAAGATTATAATTGATAAATAGTTTAATGAATTATTATAATTTACTTGTTTATCATTTTTTTATAAATCTACATTTATTATTATGTGGTTTAAAAGCAACAAAATAAAGAGGGGATAACGGTAAGGGGATTATCCAACCCAACTCCTTTTATTTCTATTATCCCTCTTTCATGAATTATTTTGTATAGATACTAATATAATGACTATTAAATATCATTCATTTATTTTTATATTTTCTTTTTGATGATATAAATGTTCAAACATTATTTTATGACAAATATAAATATTTTACAAAAGAAATATTATATACAAAAAACACATCATGACTCATATTGAGTTATTTTTTCTTCTCTCAAGAAAGATGATTCTTATAAAAAATATTTTTTCACCCCTTTTTTATTATTGTACAACCATTGTATTCATGAAATCATGATTTAGGAAATCCTTATGAAACTAATTTATTTTGATAGGTTAATTAATTACTATGATTGTAATACTTTCTATGTGGCATGCATGATTGTGTAAATATTATGATGTGAAGGGTGGGACCAAAAATATATAACTCTATAATGAAATGTGTAATGTGATGTATGTTATGAGTTAATGTGTATTATGCATGAACATGATGCTATATTGTTTTAAAATTGTTTTATGATTAGCACATATGTTATGTTAGAACCTGATTCTTGATTTATTCATAATAATGTTTAGTATTTGACCACTACAAAATGATGTTTAATTTTTATGAATTTCCTCATTCCATACCATTATCACAAGTTTATTTCATTATTTTTATGTTGATCCTATTCTTATGATTTGAGTATTATGATTATAGTCACCCATTGTATAAATAATTATGTTCCTTAATAATCATGTTACTTTGATTTTATCTCTCCCCTTTCATTGATGTACATACTCTGGTGATTAAATGTACTAAACTAAATGCATGAATTTAAAATAATAAAGAATAAGGATTAATATAAATTTTTATGTTTTACTATATATAGGTTATGTATTATCCTAGTGTTAACAAGGCATTAAACTTTTGGATCCTGGATTTTTTACACTATTGTGTTGTTTATCATTAAAATAGTAATGCACAAAATAATCGGGTCTCTATTGTTGCTATCAGAGCATGATTTAGTTAATTTGGGAAGTAGGATTAGAAAAAATAGTGAATACAATAAGTATAAGAGTGATTATGTGTAAAACATCCTAGAATATTCATTTTAATAAAAGGATAATCAAAGAGATCCCATAAGATATTCCATTATAATTGATTTACTAAAATGAAATAATTATTTACTCTTTCCTTGTTGACAAAAATTTTGATAAAAAAATATATATTTTAGAAAATGGTGGGAGCTAAGAGAAACCCCACCAAAAACTCATTTTGAGGGACAATGAAATTATTATCCAAACAAAATCCCCAATTCCATGGGAGTTGGAGTTCAAAATAAAAAAGGAATTCTTACCTAGATGTCTTATGATATAAAAAATTATCCATACCACATTAAACATCCCCCTTCAGTCATGAAGGGGAAATAGCTATTGGGTCCTTTATAAAGTAGCGACCACCAATGCTTAGTAGAACTTCTGATCTACTTGTTGTGAAATAGTGGGTCAACATAATAGAAAATATCTTTTCTATGCACCATTGTTCTAAGAAGGGGAAGGTGGCCCTGAACGTATATCATTTCGATGGGGGCAGAAGATCAACGATAAGAGTATATAAGGAATACCAAGACATATTATAATATAAAAGAGACGGAGTGGGAGGAATTTAATAAAATATTTCTTAACATGTTTTTCCCTAAAACTCATTGAAGAAATATAGAAGGATAAATATACGAGGTAAAGTAAAAGGAATGATAATTTTTCATGGATTATGAGGAAAACATCACAAGTATTTCAAGACACACCTTAGGTTTTGTTATAAACAATTATAGAAAAATAGACAGATTTATTAGTGGAATAAAAAAAAACCATCAAAAGAATATATTTACCAATGATTGGTAGTTATGAATAAGTGGATTGATGAGATCTGAAAGTATAGATGGTATCCATAGAATGGTATCATGGTTATAGAGATTATAAGATCAGAATGGAGTTTCCAACTAGTGAGTTAAATGAAAAAATATGAAAGATGTTCCAAGCACCCACATGTAAAAAATTCGGAAAGAAACATTATGAGAATTTCTTTAAAGGTATAGGGAATTGCTTCATGTGTAGAAGAAAAATCCATTAAGATCAGAAATTTTTTAGAGATATAGATAATATGGACAAGACGATAGAGGAAATGAGGTAAGCCTCTAATGCACCACATATAGTTCAACGGTTCAACTATAGGGAGAATAAAAGATATGTAAGCCAGTTCACTAAACCTCATGCCCTAGAGTGTTATTAAAATTATCATCCACCAAACAATATTATTGAAGGTAAATATTATACCCTTAGTACTAGTGAAGTGGATAAAAAATGAGGTTTTACAAGGTAGACCTCATATTCAACCAATAAGGGAAAAAATTATATTTGATTTTGGATCTACACAATCCATTTTATCCTATAATATTTCTATAAATACTAAATAAAGTCCCCAAAACCATAAAGTAAAGATATTTGTAAAAACACTTAGTAGTGAAATCACTCCAACAGAAGTGTTGCATATTTATCCTATTAGCATATGTGGGAATATTTTTCTAATAATGATTATAATGTTCCCCTAGTAGAATAAAATGTTATACTGTGTAGGGATTGGCTCATATCTTATAGAGAATATATCAATATTTATAAAGAATAAATCTCTTTTAATGTTATGAACCATCCCATGATCCTCAAAAAATACAAGGAAGATTATGAATCTGCATTGGAAAATCCCTCAACGGTGTGGGTTTTGATACTCGGTGAAGAATCATATATGGAAAAATAGTTTCATCAAAGGAAGTAATCATACATGAGAAAATTCCCATAATAAGGGAATACAAAGATGTATTTTTCAACATGTTACTTAGAATTCCTCTTGATCATGAGGTACGTTTCTCAATAGATAACATACATGGATCTACTCCTATCTCAAAATGACCCGATAGGATATCCCCAATCGAACTCGATGATTTAATGAAGTAGCTGTAAAAAAATTGAAAAAAGGGTTAATATACCATATATAATCACATTAGGGTGTGTAGATGCTATTTTTCATGAATAATGATGGATTAATTTGGCTGTGTATCAATTAATAAGAACGTAACAAGATCACAATAAAGAAAAAGTATATCCTTCCAAGGATTAATGACTATTTGATAAATTATGATGAGCTCAATAATTCTCAATTTTGGATCTTCAGGATAGATATCATCAACTAAAAGTTAAGAAGGAAAATATTTATAAAACTACTTTTCGTACAAGTTATAGACAATATGAGTTCATAATGATTCCCTACATACTAACAAATTCCCCTGAAATCTTCATGGATTTGATGAATAGAGTATGTATAGACTACCTTGAAAAATTTTTGGTTGTGTTGATAGATTATATTATCATTTACTCTATGATAGTGGTGGATCGTGACGAACATCCAAGTATTGTGCTATAGATATAAAAGAAGGAGATATTTTATTCCATGTTTAGCAAGTGTGACTTTTGGATGCAGAAGGTCACATTATTGAGGCACATGATCATAAATGAGTGAATTTATATAGAACGTTAAAAAAGAAATTTTTTAATAGATGAGACCCTCTAATGTTACATAAATACATAGTTTTACAATTTCATATCATGCTAACTATGTTAACATGGAATTGAGTAAGGTATGTCTGGACAGAATAATTTGACGAAATCTCTATAGATATCCAAAAAGATACTATCACTACACATGTAGTAACACTTCCAACTTTTATAGAATTTTTTTAATATAAAACTATGTTTCCAATAATGTATTGGGTTTTGTACTCAGAAAAAATGAAAAAGTGACTGCCTCTTTTTCATTATAGTTGAATATCCATAAAAAGAATTACCCTACACATGATATAGAGTTAAAACATGTGATATTTGTATTGAAGATTTGAATTAACTACCTATATTTTTAAAAGTGTGATATATATATATAAATATATATTTATAATAAGAGTCTAAATTATATTTTTACATTAAATGAACTCAACATGTGTCAAAAAATATGGTTAGAGATAATCAGGAACAATGACTACTCTATTCACTTCTATTCAGGAAAGGTGAAAAAGGTAGATGATTCTCTTAGAAGAAAAGAACCTATCACTATATCTACGATACAGATTGAAAAAGAAACTATCATCATAGATATGAAATAAGTGGATATAGAAATTAAATAAGAAGGGAATACATACTACCTTTCCCAATTTATTTCCCAGCCATCTATCTAATTTAAGATCAAGGAGGCCCAAACAGATGATATAGAGACAGAAAAGAATGTGGAAGAACTAAAGGAAGGTATGATAGTAAAACATTGATTATGGTGGTGTTATTTTGTTTTGAATGAGGATTTTTGTGCCTGCATCACTTGATATAATGAAGGGGCTAGTAGATTATGTGCATAGACCGTATTTCTCCATCAACCATGGAAGTACCAAGATGCATCACAATCATTAACACAACTTCAAGTGGGAAAACATGATGAAGTAGATTGCTAAGTATATCTAAATATTCATGGTATGTTGTCAAGTTAAATAATATATAAAAAGTACCAGGGAATTAGTGAGGATGTACATACCTGATCCCTCACATATACTGAATCTAGAGGTGTTAAAATGGAGAATGAACTCTCATAAGAAGAATAACTAGTGAGGATGTAGGACCATATGGAGAATTATCTACACAATAAGACAACCTACCATTTTAAAGTATTATAGAGGAATCATAAGTATTATTAGGTGACATGAGAACCGTAGGAAACAATGAAACAAAAGTACCATCACCCATTCTCAACTAAGAATACAAGTTGAAAATTTAGGGGTGAAATTTTTAAATGGAGGAATAATGTAGGGAACTAGTGTTTTAAAATGATATTTGAATCTTGAAATAAAATAATGTTATAAAATACAATATATTATTACACACATGAAAAAATAACAAAATTTATTCTATTAATCATTAATGAAACTAATTAAAATACAAAATTGACAAAAAATATAAAATAGAAAAAAACTAAAATGGGAAAATATGTATCAATATACTAGTATCATCACCCCACATAAAATAATTTAGAAAAGAAACAAAATATAAATATAAAAATAAATATTATAGAAAATATAAATAAATAAACTTTATAATTGACTTGAATGGTAAATAAAGGAAAGTAGAGATTTTTATAGGAGGTAATATGACCGTTGGAATAATAACCTCATAGTTGGAATAATAATTTTACCAAAAAATAATAAATTTTTATATACATATTATTTATTATGATCAATTTAATATAATTTAATTTTTATAATGAAAAAAAATAAATTTTAGTATTAAAAAAACTCAAATAAAATATAATTAGAATTTTATTAAACCTTATTTTAAAGTTTTTTATAAAAATATTATTATTTATATGAAAAATTAAAATCACCTATTTTAAATTTTTTTTATAACATGAACATCATTTTTTAAATCATCATGTCAAAATTTTCCATGGTTAATTGTTTTGGTAATTTTCTCAAATAATCCAAATTTCAGGTAAATAGTAAAAATACATTTTTTCTCATCAATAGTGTATCTTAAAATAAATCAATCATGATGTAATAATGTACTAATACTTTCCCAACATTATATTTAGACATTATATATTTAATATTATAAATGTGTTATTAAAAAAATGATAAATTTATTTTCCAAACCTATAATGTACTTTTTAAAGCCTAAAAATCCAAAGAATTACATTAAAATATTATTTTCATATTTTTCAACATTTCTTTTTGATTAAGCTAATGACTATGTTATTATAATGTGAAAGAAGTCATAAAATCCCGTTATTTAATTCAAATATGGTTTATAATGTCAAAATATTTACTAGTACATAGTTTAGAATGGATATAATATTTTATTTTAAAGTACCCCTCTACTCAAGATTAAATAAACCCTCTCCCATCACATTGAAGACCACTCCTATCACCCATTCCAAAGACCAATATTTTCCAAAATGCGCACTCTGAGTCCCCTTATAATACATAGTGACATTCTTGAGCAATACAACTGTAATCATCGAGGTAGTTATAGTGTCGTACAAGATATGTTAGACTAAAGAGAGTGTAAGTCTCTATTAACACTTCCCTATTTTTATATTACATTTCTTCCTTTTCCCTATTTCTTTAAAAATAATATACAATAAAAATAATTATTTAGTAATTTAACATTATATAAATTATTTTAAACTATTTTAATTATCATAGTTATGGAAAATCTAAATTTCATACTTCCCATTCCCGCTCTTTCAACATCGTCTCGTTAAAGATCGATTAACCATCTACAAAGAAAATTCCCAAACTATTATTATAACCATATTCATTTATGGATAATATTAACTATATATTATATATAAATAAGTAATAAAATGTTTTATAATCTTCTGGAGATAATCATACTTTTCTATAAATGACATAGAATGAAAATATTGAAATCAAAGCGAAATATGAATTTGAAATAAAAATATGATATCAAAATGATTCAATTTAATCCAAAAGAAAATAACAAATATAATTCAATGATTATAATTAATAAATAGTTGTATAAATGAATATAATTCACTTCTAGATAAATGTTTTAATAAATCTATATTTATTATTTATAAGGAATAAATGAAATAGATAAAGAATGAATTAATGTAAATGGATTCTCAAACACAACTCCTTTTCTATGAGTTATCCATCATTCATGACTTTTTGGTTTGAATATTCCTATAATGTCCCTTAAATATCATATCATTATTTTTCCCTTTAATTTTCATGTATATTCAGTTTTCCAACATGATTTATGGAAAATAAAAATATTTTACAAAAGGTATCTTCTTTCAAAAAACACATCTTGACTCCCCTTATGTTATATCTAATTCACTCAAGAATAATTTTTATAATAAAAGCATGTTTTTATCATTTTCATTTGGGAACCCCAATTTTTTGTGATGAAATCATGATTAATGAAATACTTATAAAACCCATACCTTTCAATGGGTTAATTCATGAATATTATTGTAAAATGTTCTCTGTGACAAGAATGATTATGAAAAAATTATGATGCGACCGGTGGGAGTTGAATTATATATACCTCCAATGAATTTGGTAATGTGATGTATATCATGAGATAATTTGTATTATGCATGAACATGATAATATATTTTTTTCACAAGATTATTATTAGATTATGAAAATATGTTATGTGTGAACATGATGATAGTTATGCTCACAACTATGGGTGGTATTTGAACACTAAGACATGATGTTTCATTTTTATACATTTCCATATTCCGTTTCACTATTACATGATTCTGTCATGTCATTTATGTTGATCCGATGATTCTGAAATGATGATGGTGATTATCCTCAACCATTTTATATTAATTCATGTCCCGTATTCATCAACTTATAATGACTATTTCTCACCACATTCCTTGATGTATATGATATGGAGATTACATATATTAAAGGGAATGAGAGATTTTAGAAGAATAAATAAGAAGGATTTAATGAAATATTTTTTTATTATGTACAAGTTTTGTATGATCCTAATTTTTCAAAGACACTAAACGTTTGGATCTTGGATGTGTAACAATATAATGTTATTTATCTTTTAAAAGATGTAATAACCATGTAAGAAAAATAATGGTCTCTAAAACAGTGACTGTATGAAACTTTTCTAATTCATGAAATACATTAATGAAAATAGATTGGAACATCCATTTTCACAAAAAAATTATGTTCAATTATTCAATATCATGGAAATATATTTCATAACAAAGTGTTAAAGTTCCATGCATTACTATCACAAGTTTTGTGAGGGTGTTTCATATGCCAACAATTTTAACCAATGATTCTTCAATGATATTATCTGCCTTTCCATGTTGTGTTTTTTAATTATTTAGTTCCTTTATATGAGATAATATATATGGAAAAAAATCCAAATTAAATATCATTAGATTACTTCTAATTTTATAATAAAAATCACAAAGTGATTCCTAACTAAAATCATCATCTTCAATTTTAAAATTTCATCAATTGAAGAATAATAATTAATAGATTTAGATATACACTCACTACACTGGATAACTTTATCTAGTAAATATTCATCTTTCTCCATTTATATTTTTTCTTAGATTCCTTATCTCTTTCATTTCATGTGCTATAATGTCATGAGTAAAAATACCTTTTTAGATACAATAGGAATGGAGATAAAATTATTGATATCAGATTCTTCTTCAAACACATAAAATATTCACTTCATCTATTCAAATTAGATTATCAGGTAAGGAAAAAGAATATCCAAATAGAGTAAACATTTAATTTTATAAAATAAGAAATACCACATTAAGATTACTGTAGACACCTAAGGGGGGGGGGGTGAATCAATTGTTGCCTAATTTAAAAAAATTATCTTATTTAAATGTTTAACCCTTTTGATTATGATTCGTTTTTTATTTGTTAAATAAATTATATAATTTTTTGTTTTACTATAAAACCATCAACCACGTTCAAATTAGTAAAACATGTATAGATGAAACATGGTATTTTTACAAGGTTTGGATCTAAGTCCCACTCCTTGTCAGGGATGGTTAGTTTCCAAATTCATAGATTATTTAATATAATAAATCTATTTTTATAATGGGCTTGGTACATCTAAAACATATAAATACTATCCTCTCACTACAATTATTAGCACAACTTCACACTAGGCTTGTTTCAATAACTTTTCACTATAGTCGTAGAGCCCCACTATGATATCACTACATTCCCAGATTCTATTTAGTTTTATGGATTCAAACCGTGTATGTGGAAGTGTTCCTTTTTGGTTTCTTCTTAAATATGATTAAAGATTTACATAACAAAGATAAAATATTCATATAAAATAAATCCTTTTTTTGAATTGTATAGTCTTCAAAAGAAAAAAATATTCAAGAATAATACATGAAATCTTGTCTCCAAAATAAACTTTAATTCATAGATCTGTATAAAATCTTGTCATTTTTATTTTTATAATAATACTATATATTCAAGGATTTATATATATATATATAACCAAATCAATAAAAAAAAATTTCTACAGACACATAAATATAATGGAAAAAAATTCTGTTTTTACAAAATGTATTTGTCTTAAAAAATTTAAATAATGGATGTTTTAGGATCGAATTATTCCTTCAACATTGAAACCTAGATGATATTCACTTTTTTCAGTACCATATCCACCATATTCTTCAATTTCTTTAAGAGACTCACTCATTATTCTTTGCTAACATCTTTCTTAATCAATGAATCCAACTACTACACTCTCTCATTAATTTTATTTTTATACATAGTTCACTAAAAATTTATTTTCCTTTTTTTAGAATTTAGAATATCTCCATAATATCCAATAACCACAATCATCCATTTACATTATCTCATATTTTTTTATGTGGGTGTCTTCCATGATCTCAATATTCCAAGTTACATTTTCAACGATGTTATTCGTCTTTTTTATCAGAATATTGTTTTACTTATTCTAATTTTTATTATTTCTATCAACCATTATATATTATTGTTTTTTATTTTTTATGATTTGAGATTTCTATTTTCTTATTCACCTTTTTTTTTTAAATTTGAAAGAAAACATTTTCTATTACAATATTTTTTAATCACACAAAATTATGTTTTATAGTTTTCCTCTAATATTTAAATATTGAGATAATCTCATTAAACATATATAGATTCATCTAAAATTATAACTTTTATATAGTATATCACCTTACCTATACTTCATCTTCATTTATCATGAACCAACTTCTCTTGTGATATTTTAAATAATTTGCAATAAACCTTTCATATTTATATTTATTTCTAGATTATAAAAATAAAAATTTATATATTGAAAAATATTTTAATTATTATAAATTTCATTCAAACTTGATATTATCCATTTCACAATCACCCATATATAATAAAATATTTCTTATGATGTTTTCATCATTGAGAATTCTCTTAAGATTTTTTAATTTTGTATATAAATTTTCATAACCAATATAGAATTTAAAATATTTTACTTTAAAATTCATAGATATTGAACAATGATATTCTCTATATTACACATCAATAAAATCCTCAAACCATGTTTTGATTCTGAAAATTGAAGGATTCATGATGTCTGGAACATTTTACAATAGCCCATCCATCATTTAATATTCATCTTTATAAATTATTTCTGGAAAAACCACTTTTCATATAGAAAAATTCATCATATTTATCTATGTTTGTATTTTTATTAAGTTACATGTTTATGAATATGAAACACCAATTATTATTTTCATATATTATATTCTTTCTTTTACATTCTTGTTGATGTTTATGTTGAAACATAATCATCTTTACAGAGATGATTCATTTCTACCCTAGTTAGGATCATGTTTATGAAAAGGCTATATGAACATTACACATATATAGATTTGTGATTACTCACAACTTAGATAAACTCATATCATCTAAAATAGAACTATTTTATCCATACAAGTATCTTTTATCTCTTAGATGATGTTTGCACATAATTTCAAACTTATCCAAATACTAAAATTGTGATTTATTTAATAAATCTCAGAATATCATTAAATGACCTTAGGCCCTCTCAATATCTTCAACTCTTGAAACCACATTTTGGAAAACATTAGAAATTCAAAAACACTTTATAACTATTTGAATTAACTCTTATAACATATTATTACTCAAGTTATATAATATTTAAGATCCTCACTTCATATATATTTCAACTTCAACATTAGTTGATATAAACCATCATCAAAGATGAATTATTTACTATAATTAGTATCCTTCAAGACTTGTTTCACTGGTTTTTCCTCTAATTCCATACATCATCAAAACCCCCCAATTATAAATAATAAAACTCCATTTATATCTAATCTTAAATATGTACAAATAAAACAACTCTCCACTCTTCTAAACTATAATAGACAACACTTTTCACACATTTTAGAACCTATGTTTTCAATGTGGCCTGACTCTCTCAGTCGTATGATGTGAATGTATACATACTAAAAATATTATCTTCTTTTACATTGCCATAATAATGTATGTTAATTTCTTTTCATTTATAATAGAAGATAGTTCCACACCACATTTCCTATAATTCATAGGTAGATTCTCACGTTCTTCATTCGGTGTATTCTAATTCTATCAACCAAATTATTCTTTAAAATAGTGACATTGATATCTAACCAAAAACATATTTATTTAAAATTTTATAATAACTACCTAAAAACACAAATGAAACATCACTATCCTTGAAAGGACTTTATTTAACCGGATTATAAAATGCTCTATCATTATAGTCCAATAATCCCTTGATCAAACAGTATTGTAAATTGTAATACAATTACAAAATTCTAAACATATTTATAATTGAAATCCTCAAAAATGGTGGGTCTTATAAAAAACACTCGGAAAGGAAAATATTATGATAATTGGATATTATTTCAGTAACACACTATTTTAAAACATTAGAATTATTAGAATATTTCACAGTTCTTGCACATTTATATATCATATCTTCAGATCCATGACGGCACATTCCTATTAATATATCATTTTGTTACAAACTCCAACATTTAGATTTTGTATTATTTAGGATCAATTGAAGAAAAATTAAAATATTCAAATATATCTTTTAATCATCTTAGAAATGTTTGATATCCTATAACATTATTTGTCAGCACCACTACAAAACTCAAAAAATCAGTTAAATTTAATTTAGCATGGAACTTCAATTTTTTTAATTTTCATTATGAAACACAAAACATATAGAAATTCATTCCTTAAAAAACAATAAAACACAACGTCAAGTATTAATAATTTCTTATGAATAGTGTTTTATTTTTAAAAATAAAGGAAAAAAACGAGTCATTAAATAAACCCCAAATACATTACCATATAAATATTATATATATATATGTAACACCAATATCATCATAATAATTAATTATGAATAAAAAATTATGCATGATGTTGTAACTTAAAACTATTAATCAAGTAGAGTTTGGGGCACACACTCTCAAAGAACTACCACTTGCACTCATGTAAAATTTATAACCATTATCTTATAATCTCTCACAAGTTATTTACCCTTTCTCTGAGCCATCAATCTTGTCACTAGGACCACCACATATGAAATTGTGGTTAATTTTATTTATGTAAATTTATAATTTAAACCAGTTGAATTTTATATGTATATACTTTAGTCCACCCTCTTAGGTTGTGTTCCATGGTTCTAATTCCATTACTATAATATTATCACAATATTTCATACTATGAAATTAAAACAATTTATTTCAAAAACAATAAGATATAGTATTTTTTTTACATTTTAAATTTCTTATTAAACTACATAAGAAGCTAAAAATACATGGATTATATATAATTGGACAGTATATTCTTAATTGACCTATTTTCACACATTACCATATTCTTATGATGTGATCAAAGATCAAGTTTAACATATAATGGACAATTTTATGTCACTAGATATCTATCATTTATACCTATCTATGTATAAGAAATATATATAATTTATACTATTTATTATAATTTTAATTAATTCTTAACACAACTCTTCTAAGAATTTTAATGAAACAATGTTTAGTAAAAAGAAAGGGATATGTTTTATATTCAACTAATTTAAACATTAGAAACAAGATTAATTTTCTCAATATCCTTTTATTTTAAAAAAACATCTTCTCAATGATATTCATGACATGAAAGATAAGAAAAAACTCACTTTTGTTGTTATATAGTTTATTTCTAAATATATTTTCAATGAATATACTTAATCATAGATCAATAATCTCATAGATCAGTCTCATTAGATCTTGTTTATTAGAATATTGGTTTCTAATTTAAGTCATTCTAGGAGAAATATTTTTTACAATGTAATATATAACATTATGAAAAAAAATTTACCTTCCATATATTTTCAAGATATCTTTTTTAAAAATAATTCATCTCTCAATAAACTCTTGTTAACATATGAAAAAATAATTATCTAATTATTTAATTTATTCTTTAATCACAAAAATTAAGAGAAATTAATGAATATTGAACATGATGATTTGGAATTAAAGATACCTTGGGATGTGAATTAATAATGTGGAGCCTCTAGTTTATCCCTAAAGAACTCAATGGATTACATTGGATGTATTTTTTTCAATGATAAAATCAATATATCTTGGTATATTCATGTATTGGGTGATTAAGGAAGAGTACACTATATATGATATGGTTCATATATAATGATAGAAAAAGTGATAGAGTTATTTCCATCATAAATGAATGAAAAATGGTATGTATATGGAGTTTCTATCATGGAATTCCTAGATAGACATATTCTAGGAATAATACAGAAACACACAAACATATCTAATTATTTTATAGATATTTTTAATGTAAATGATAATTGATACTTGTTATATGAGAAATCACTATTGTCTATAACATTTTTAAAGAGTATAGAGTTATCTAGACATATTGTAAACTTGTATCATTATGTGGAGTTGTGAAGAAGTATAAAAACTAGATATGGGTGTGATAACACATCCTAGCATTGTCAATAATTTTGGTTGATTCATACACTATCTAATATTTCTTGGATGAAGATTTTGAGATATCTAAAAGCAAGATAGTGTTGAATATGGAGTTATTAAAGTAGTATAAGTTCCTGGAAGTACCCAAAATTGAGTATATATATGATGAAAAGGTATTTGTAATTAGGGATGAATAATTTGAGAATATTATGATATTTTTCATAGTCATTTAATTTTGATTAAAATTTTATAAATTGATTAGAGATACATTGAGATGAATTGAATATGTTTGGAGAATATTTGAACAATTTTAGAGATATTCTAGATATTATAATTTAGTTCGAAATTGGTTAAGTATGAAAAATGTAACATTCTTATGGAATTATATAAAATTAATCCTTGAAGTAGAGTAGACAAATTTTATAGAGGAATGAAACTTCATATGAGTAACTTTGATGTACAAAAGAATCATATAATAAACTTATGAAAGTAGTTTATTAGTGTATAAGAGTCAGTTACATTTTTATAAGAATCATCTTTAATGTGTAAGAGACATTTCAAAAATGTATGAATAACTTAATATTATGAAAAATAAGAAAATAAAATGTAATGGTTAGTTAATTAGAATAATTTGATAAATTTATAGACATAAAAAATTATATATATATATATATATTTTAAAGGGTTTAATAATTTATAAAAAATTTATATTAGTAGTTATATTAATATATTTATACTTAAAATATTATTTAGTGAATTTAACATTACATATTGTATTGTGATTCATGAGAATTGTTTTGGATAACAGGATCATGTCATGATCAAATTTCATAATTAAAGTTCAAACTTAAGTCTATTATGGAATTTTTGATGAAATCACACTATAGAGAAAAATAAAATACCACAAAATATTATTTTATCATGTTTTCATATAGATGCAATTTTTAAATATTTTTAGGATTTTTGAAAATATTTTCGATGGAGAATTCTGGGTCACTAGTAAAATAAAATAGAGATATGTTGATTATAATTAAATAAGAATAAAAGATGGATTTTATTTTTGATCAACTTAAAAAGGAGATAACATTCCTATAAATATTAAGTATATTTTCATATTCCAAGTATATAGAATATTATAATTTCAATTTTGTGAATAAATATGAAGTGAAGAACCCATTTTTTGGGATTTTATACTAGTGCTACATTGGTTCAATTCTAGCACAGAAATAATAAAGGGATGAGAGCATGATATCTATATCTAAATAAAATTTTCTATATCGAGGGAGATGTTGAAGAGATTTAAAATGAACTAATATTGTACATGAAAGAAAAGGAAGGAGGAATCATAATTTTGGAATTCTCCTTTCATGGAAAGGACGATGATCTTGAATAAATATTAGATCAAACACCTTAAAGAAATATTTTAGGTAATGGTAATGTAATCATCAAAAAAACACATGAAGATTGTGTAGGTTGAACCTGAATGTGCTAATTTCATGAGAATATACATTTTAGAATTTTAAACCATGTGAATAACTATCAAAATAAATCATCATTATCTCAAGTCTTATATTTTTTGATAGAAAGGACCCTATGGCACCTCATTTTCACCATTTGGAAGCTGAAGTGGTGACCAAATTCTCTTCTTACACTAGACACTCATACAATTATTCAAACCCCATAAGTATCTTTTTCAATCCTTTAACCAATGCTAATTAAACAATATATATGTTATATAAGTTCTCTAAAGGTCTAAAACATCAAGAATATTTATTAGGAACCACTTCCTACATAGTTTTAAAACACTATCAAAATGGAATCTTACCCAATAATAAACATTTGCATAACTCTTCCAATGGATTTTTTGAGGCCCTCTACAACTAGGGTGATGATTTTCCAAAGTACAATCACCCATAACATCACTTCACATTAGTATCACTTGGGATAATCCCTATCATTTTTCTATAGTATCACTTAGGTGAAGCCTTATCAATCTCCGTAGTATTACTTGGTCGAGGTCTTCTTGCATCCCTTTACTATGGAAAACCATCCTTTTGTACTCTAATATCTATGTATCATGAACTAAAGATATTTTATGGAGTGTATTCCTACCTACAAATTTCATATTTAGACCATTAATTAACAAGGAATCCTCTAAATCCACCATATGATTTGAATTATGGTATGGACACAAGTATATGGTTCTTTTAATCCTATATTCCAAGGATAAAATGTGTATAATCTATGTCTCCCCTAAAAAATAAAAAACCTAATGGATTTTCAATACTTGATTATCTTCATAAGTGGGTGCTTATCATAATTAAATAGGGATAATTCTCATGATAGATATATAAATAATTTCTTGAATCAGGTTTGAGTTTGATCATCCTAGGAACCCTATAGACTCCTATTTTCTCCTAAAGAGGGAGAAAACCACAACTAGAATAATCCCTACATCTTCTCTTCTATCCCAATGATTAGGAGAAATACTCCCACATACTTCCTAAAATTGGTGACATCTATACCTACTTTTATATAATCACACATGTTCCAAAGAATTGAAATCCTCAGAAGTGTAGCTATTGAGAATGAACACATCACATCCTTCTATCATCAACTCCTAATTTGGAATGGGTATATTAAAACATAATGACCAAAATTATGTCTGGTCGACATGAAATTAAATTTCAAACAACCATTTTATATTCACATGAAAATAAACTACCTGAAAATATACTTAGTTTAAGACATTAAACCATATCCCTATCCTATGTGATTAACCTAGCATTTCTATCACAATGAGTTTTGGATATGTCATGACACAATCATGATATTATTCACTAAAATCTATGGGCCACCTCCTTAGTTATAAGTCACATAAATTTTAACTTACCACTGTAATACAATGTTCCAAATCATCCATTATCTATTGTATCTCACACCGAGTATAAATCATGTGATATTATATATTTGAGTTGATCATTCTATTAGTAAAATTAATAATATCCATAATTGATATTTCAATAAGGGATTAATCCCCACCCATTATCTTATATTAGCTTTATATGCATAATCCCGACACAAAGTTATATTGAAACATCTTTCACGACATACAAATATCTACAGTATGAAATAAAATTAGAAAAAAACTCCCTTAAAAAATGAAACTAAACTAAATGGTACATTATTGTCATATGAACTTAAAAAATGTTACCCAAACAACATATTATTTTATTCTATTTTCAATGGGATATGTTGGACACCTCCCTAAGGATCAAAACTGACATCATTGATCTTCAATTTCATCGTAATTAAGTCATGATCATCATAATATTATTCCCATTCTTATCTCACCTGGATGTATTACCACAAGTATAGATGTCCCATTTATCAGGGACATAATACCTATGAACCACACATTAGTCAATACATATTCCTGATAGTATCATTCCCACATTCAAAGTGAAATATTCATTCATGGTGTTATCATATCATCCTTATCAGGCTATATTCATGATGATTCCCCCTTCTCACAGAGACACTTTCATTGTGAGACCAACCTATACTTATTGGTACATATTCTCATAAAGGTCAACCTGAAATTTAAACTTATTCTTATGTCCCAAACCAAACATTACTAGTAATCTTTCTTCATATCGTCCTCACTACATGACATTAAACTGCATGGAGTATTTTTTTTCATATGACATTAAAAGGTATGATGTTACCATTAATTGGGAAAAAATACATGGGTTTGAATTCATTCAACAAGGATACATTGGAATTTAATTTTATGGTCTCAATCCTAGCATAAGTAAAATTTACTACCTTCTCGGATGGTGAAAAACTCTATATCACCATATTGTGTAGCATAAACCATAGTGACCTATAAATAACCAACATTATGTAAAAATAAGATAAATATAGAGAAGCTCAAATACATATAAATGGTTTAATAAATGAATAAAAAATGATATATATATATGTTTACATAATGGGATGCCTCTGATATATACATATATTCTGTAATACCCAAGACCATATTGTAGAAAGTAAACACCAAATGTAAAACTATCATACAATAAGCACTTTAAAGAGAATGTATTAAAAATTTATTAAAAATTTATATGTTAGAATTTAAAATTGACCAAATTAAATTTAATCTTGAATTAAAAATATCAAAATTATATTATTATTAAATTTTCTGTTTTATCTGTGTCCGGTTTTCAGTCAAAAAATACAATTTTCATGATACGTATAATTTTATGACTTTATGAGTAAATATTAATGGGGAATAAGTTTTAAATTCCTTAAAAGTAATCAAATATGAGTTTAAGGTATAATAATATGCATTTTGAAATATTATTGCAACTTATAAATTCTATTTTCATCATTTTATGGACTAATTAAAATCATACTTTAATAAAAAAAATGTTTTCCATCTTTTATTTAAATCAAGTATTTTCAAAGGAGATTCACATTTTAATTTTTTGAAATAATTATATATTCTATAAATTTTATAATAATTTATTAATTTTATTCAAATATTTATCCAAGACAATTTTATATTATATGAATAATAAAATAATAAAAACATTATTTTTAAAAAATTCATTTTTATGCGATTAAGTGTGTTTAGTTTAAAATTAAATCCCCATAACATAAGATATTTTATTTAATAATTTTAATTTCAAATTTGATATTGTATTTATCAAATTGGTAATTTTTTTAATCCTAATCATTTTCATTCAAATTATTTACAAATACTAGAAATTAATTACCAATGTAAATGTATATTTGGAAAAAAGCTACAAATCTGAAGAAAAAACATAAAACACTAAATGTTTCTAAAAAAGGAGTGGTTGTGGTGTGTTTCTACCCAAAATTATTGTAATCTTATATTTAGTTAATTTTTAAAACTTTGAACCTTGAACAATAACCTCACATTTTAGAAAAGGTAAGTGTTACTCTGAAAACTACCCTTATCCGAACTTATAAAAGAGTATCATCTACACCAAATGAAGACTCACCGTATATTCAAATTTACTCTTAATTTTTCCCATATTTCTCTATATAAATCTATACCTTTCATTCAAAATCTTATGGTCACAATTATTTAGTGAAATTCATTCATTTCCATTGAAACTGCATAGGAAAATTAAAGTCCTCGACTTGTGTATTATTAACTATATATATATTCTCCTTAATTGTATTCATTTAAATTTATTCTAAGCACACTAATATAATGATATTATTATAATTTATATATTTATATGTAATTATATTATAGTAATTATTTTTTTTATTCATATAATCCATGCATCAAGAAAAAATCACTATTCATGCGTTGTAAAGACTACCACCTCTACGACACATTTCATTTTATTTACCTTCACCCACTTGAAAAATGGATATATGGATGGTATTAAAAGATAAATATGATATTTATTATATAATTATGATTTTGGTATGAAAATTTGGAGAACATATTAATGATATGGTCAATAAATGACCATTGTTAATTTAATCGTTTAAAGCCAGAGTACTAAGATGATAATATTATATTCTAATTGTGTAATATTTTCATATGAATTATTTATTATTAAAATTTCTTATAATTATGATATATCACAATATTAAATACAAAATAAAATAAATATTTTTTCTATCATAATGATATTACAAACGAACCACATCGTAATAATTCATTAAATCATTGTCTATTCAAGTGTGTATTGGTTTAACAACCCACTTGACCAATAATATGCCTTTATATAATAGATATTTATAAAAAATTATTTCATAATATTTTATTATATAAATTTTTAAATAATTATATTTTTCATATTGGTTATGTTATATCAATATCTAATTAATCAATTAAGAAAACACCAAATGTTTGTCACAAATCACCAAATCATGCTTATTATCGATTTAATCATCTATGATAAAGATAAAAACCCACATGAAATGAATTTTAAAAATAATAAATTGTTATATATAATCCCTAAAATTAACTTTATTAATGTATTAATGATGAAATTTGGAAGAAGAATGAATAAAATCATTGCTAATATGAATCAAGTAAAAATGAACAAAAATATAATCACCATATGAAAAAAATCAGAAGCATTCATATATATAATGAATATTCATGAAGAGTATAAGTTAAATTGGATATGAACAAGGTTCTAAATTATATTATTAAAATATCTATTTTTATAAACGATGAGGGTAATTTTTGTTCATGGATTTCAGGATAAGAGTTAAGAGTTTTCAATCTCAAATTTGTCTCTTGGATAAATGTTTTGTACTATGGATATAATTACATTTATGTGGTTTATAAAATAAATATTTTACATTTTATATTGTAAAATATATTTATTAATGGTATTTTAAAATCGAATTTAACTCCTCTATTTCCAGGTGTTTTGATTAAAATTCTACCCAAGCCGCATGTTGTGGCTTTTCATCCAAATTTTCATTTTTTGGGACTCATGTTATATTCACCATGAATTTATTTTTTGTGTCCTGAAATTTTTTCCATGAACTAATTTTACCATATTACTCATGAAATTTAAGGGATTTCAATTTCTATATTGTTATCCCTCTCTCGTGTTTATTGATTCCGGAGTTACCAAAACTATTGTAAAAGTAAATAATTTCTATGGTGAATAACCAATCCTATTATTCGTTAAATTATAACTATGTGTACTTTCATACATAGGATATCCCTATACGAATTCTGGGAAGTGGATGCAGCTATGTCTTAGATTCACCTAGGAGTAATAAATTCAAAAAGTTTTGGTTGATCTTTGACATAATCATCACTCTTATACAAGTTGAATGTGACTAAGATTTAACACAAGGCTAAACACTGTCAAGGGATATTATTTTTAATATTCACAAGGAATCTATAATCAATGATTTTGGATATTTCTAAAATTTTCCCCAGGATCCTGCTATTAAAATATATTGAACCCTATAATTGTCTTCCATGTATAATTCAACACATTATAAGTACCCTCTCTATTATATTTATTTGATATGGGTAATTCCTTTCACATTGATGATACCGGAAATTTCTAAGATGATCCATGTTTTATATCCTATACATCAAAATGATTCTTTTTAATGGGGATATATTTTATTTCTATACTTCTCATTAAATAAATATAAAAGTTTTACTTATTAATATATTCCTTCTAGAATTGTATGAATGATCTTGATGAATTTTGTAGTGAATTTTCCATACTTAAGTTAGGTGACTAGTGGGGCCTAGAATTACATTACCCATCATTGAATCAATAGGTCTCTTGATAAAAAACAAGTTGGGTTTTTGTTTAAACGTATCCTTATAATATGATAGTTTCTTGGTGCTAGGCCTTAACATAATGTTATTGACAATCAAAATTATGGTTTCCATTTGTACAAGATCCAAAATTATTTTTATCAATGTTTTTATTTGTTTTCGTGGATATATCTTGTCCTCAGTTTTAGCTGATTATGGATTCTTGTTTTTTATTTATTCTATCCGTATAAGTTATGACATGTTTATGTTTTGAAACCTTCAATTTTATGATACTCCTTATGTAGGATCCGAGCTCACCATTATTTGTTTTCTATTCTTTAGGAAACCTTGAGGAGGACCATGTGTTATTTATAAGAATAATCCTAAAGAGATAATAATTTTTACTCAATATGTTAATTATATATCATAGGTTTTAAAATGTACTATATGTATGTAACTATATTTCAAGAATACTTAATTATTTGATCCTTTAGGTACTCCAGTATTCTATACTAGTAATGTCATATAAATACTAAATCAATGTTTTTGGAGTGTTTCATGTCATAGTTGGTATCAAAATATGTTTAATAGCATCTGCGAGTATTAGATGTTGATAAACCAATTGAGATATTAAGGCTACTATTAAAATTTTTCAATATTTCTATGGAACAATGTAGAAAACATAATTGACATTTAACTTTCACAATTCAATATAACGAGTTAATTTTGTGTATTCTATGGTAGGAAGATGATGACTAATGAGAGAAATGAAAATCATATAAAAATAGGTAGTTAATTTATATATATTCCCTTTTGACATGTTAATAAAGATGTATTTTTTGGCTAATTGATCCATATCCATGTTAGAATAATTGACATAGGTAATGAAAAATTGTCTTACATTCATAGAGTAACCTTCAGATCCATAATATTTTATCACTATGTTAGACCACTTAATGAGAAAGAAACCTCCCACATTTAGTTAAACTACCAATCCATTGGTAGATAAACAATGTATCAAGTACCTAGACAATATCTTTCATTCTTTAGGAATTATTGAGAATGAAAAAAATCATCTTGAAAATCATTTATATTATGGGATAAGGGGGACAGTGGTGGTTTTTAATTCAAAAAACTATTGAGTAAGATGATATCAAGTGCATGGAATCAATAAATTTTAAGGATGTATTCTTAGAATAATACTTTCCTCATGCCCATAGAGTGGAAACAGAAAGGCATTTCCTCAATCTTTGAAAAAAGGAGGAATTTTTTTGAATATGAGATTAATGTTACATGGTTAGATAGGTATGTTTGAGACTATGTGAATATACTCCAAGGAAAACTTTATCATTTATTTGATGGGTAAAAGTGAATAATTCAATGGGATTTGGTCTCTCAGATGATTCCTTCAAATGGGGATATAGTCTCATGTACTATTAATATAGAATATGAGTTCTCTAGGATGTATGTATTTAGGGTAAATAATGTGAAGAAGAATCCAACTAAGCATCATGGGAAGAGAAATAAAATAAAGTGGAAGAAAGTAGGGGTGATATTTTCCACATGTGGTAACTATAGGTAGAAAAAACCTTGTGATTTCATGAAGGGAACATGATTTTATTACTAGTGGAGAAAAAAAGCAATCAAGTTCACGAATGCAAGGGAAATTTTGAATTTGTTGATACTTGTTAGGTCTAAAAGGGGTCATAATACCATAAGGGGGGGGGGAGGGAGTGAATCAGGGTATAGATATTATTTTAAAAATTATTCCAACCCCTATTTTCACATACATGACTTATTTTAATGTTAAATTTCATTTAATTTCAATTCATTATTTGTTTTTGGGGTTTACCCAGCTTTTATGGAGGAATCGATGTGTTTTCATGAATTGGGATAAATCGTGAGCACAATTCCAGATGTAAAAATAAATTTCGATTCCTTTATAACCCCATCATTTTTCAACATTTTGTTTCCATTCTAATTCCTACCCGCTATCCCCAGACCTATGCGTACCAAAAAATTAATTTGGGGCATTTATAAATCTATAATCATGGTGGATTTTGGCTTTTATTTAAGGGATTAAGCCTACCTGAAAGCTCATTTCTTGAATTAGAAATAACTTTTAATTCTTTAATAACACAATCTATATTTATGGTTTTTTAGTGATTCCAACTCCCACCCAAGCCTCCATACCAAGGTGGGTCCCCTATTCTCTCCTCCACCTATTTGGAGCTAAATAGAATCTCTAAATGGGGCGAACCTTTTCTGGATGTTAAAAGTCACCCAGATTTGAAGAGTTAAATTGATCCTTTCATAACTCCTTCTATTTTTACTATTTTCCGACATTATAGTTCCCATATGACCTCTTTATCATTGTTTGAAACTCCCTTAAATTTGTAGAAGTTTCAAAATTCAGATTCGAGTGGAATTTGGGTCGTTTTCTTCAATTTTATTTTGGGTAAGTGTTTTTCTCTTCAATTCCTTCATTATCCTTAGGGTTTCCTCCCTAATTCCTAAATTTATAGTGTCCAGAAGTTTGGGTTTATACCTAGGGTTTGGTTTTGGGTATTTTTGGTGAAATATTATCGTTTAGGGTTCGTTTTCACTTCCTTGTGGTGTGGTGGAGGCGCGATTGAGGTTTTGAACCATGATTCAAGTGTTTTGACTCCAAAGGTAGGTGGATCCATGTGTAAATAGTTATTGATGAGTTAGCTTTATGTATTCACTCATTTATCATATTCCTTATATGTTGGCTGTGATGAAAAAAAAGTTTATGATTGATTTAGTTTAGTTTTAAATTTTATAATTGCTTTTTAACTTGAAATTGGGTATTTTCATGTGTAACTCATGGGGTATTATTTGGGTGTATTTTATAACTTATAAAATTGCTTTACTAAATCTTTTTGGCTTGAAAATTATGGTTTGTAATGTATTAGTGTAATGTGGTCCTAAGAAGAAGGTTTTTGAGTAGGTTTGATGTTTAAAACATTGTTATACTTTTTGAGATCATTTTATGAAAATGTTTGTTTTCATTTGTATCTTTTATGGTATTATAAAAGTTTACTTATAAGCCTTTAATGTGGTTTTATAAATGTTTCTAGGGATGAAAATTATGTTTTGGATAAGAATTGGTATGTTTTTGGTCTTAAATGGGGGTTTTGAAATGGGTTTTGTGTGCAAGACATAGTTACACCCCTTGAGTTTGTTTTATGAAAATTCTGAATGTTTTTTTGGTTAACAAATGTGGGTAAAAGGGGGTATATGTAATTTTTGGGGGATGTGTTCACCTATTATGGGTTTTTGAAAGTAATTTGGTTATTTATGTAGTAAAATATTGTTTTAGAATGTTTTATAAAGTGCTGAAATGTTTTAGAAAATGGAAAGAGAGCTGCAAAACATGGTTGGGGGATGTTTTTGTGAGTGTGTTGCAAAAAATGAATTTTGTTGATGAAAAAGGTATTATATGATATTTGAGTGGGTTGTTATGTGAGTTATAATGTCATGGATTTGTTTATAATTTTTTTTAAAGGTTTCTGGAAGTATAAAAGAAATGTGAAATGTGTTGTGGGCTATTTTGGTGTGAGTCAGATTTCAAAATCAATTTGAATGAAATGTTGACTTTTATTACCTGTGTGGTATAAATATGCGCTGTTTTGTGAATTTGTGATTTGGAAATGATATTTTCGTGTGAGAATTATATTTCGTGACTTGTTGAACTTGTTTGAGCACAATGGGAAAACCCGAGAATCTAGGTGGGGGGACATGTAATAGAATGCTAGTGAATCCGTGGGGTTTGGACATAGTTTCACTTAGAAATATTGACGCAAAAAACTCTAAATAATATATGATGATGATGATTGGGGACCAATAGGTTATGGGTATGTTCCATACTAGTGGATTCTACCCGAGAACAAATATTTGTGATGGATATTCCCACCGAGGTATGATGTACCTGGGACCCACAACGAGCTAGTGCCTAGGGGTTATTTCCTATTTCTTGGTCTCATTAAATCCTTTACAATTACCATCAGCATATGATACATTTATATGGAAATTTCAGTATCTTTGTAATTTATTTTAAAAGTGTTGAAACTTAAATTATCCAACCTGAAAACTATTTTTTTAAGTTGCATCCTTTAGAAATTGTAACTAAAAATTACATGTTTTTGAAAACATGCATGCTTTTCATATTTGAATGTTTATCACATGGAATATCTTAGTGGTGTAATCCTACTTGGCATTTTCTCAAACCCTAATTACACATTTGGGTGTAAGTATACTTGTTTATTTTTATTGTCACAGGTTGGGTACAATTTTTTAGTTCCAGTGGTTTGGGTTTCTAACAGGTCCTTGGTGGTGAAGTCTTGCAGAGATGGCTTGAGAGCGGTACCCCTTTCCATGAGGGCTCTTGGCCAAGTTCATTTTGGGTTTTTACCTTTTTTATAGTCTTATTTAATTTTTTTAAAAATATAATTCAGTTCTGAATTTTTGTAAAAGATTATTTGGTTAGAAAAATCCATATTCGTTTTATTGGATTATTTTGTTGTTTTATGTTTATAAACTTGGGTAAATCATTCCCAATTCTCATTTTATGATACCTGAGAACTTGCTCCAGCCTGTGGGGATCCTGAATGCTCTTCGTGCCTTGTCACGGGCTGGGTTTGGTTCCAGTTTTGGTGGTGACCAGATCAGTTTCGTGACAAAATGGTATCAGAGGAGGTTCACTCTCTTTGGGTCATATTATATGGGGAAAAGTCTGGATAATCTTGGGATAATATTGTTATGAATTGGAATTATGTTTAGAATTAGTTTATCTATTCACCACACCTCATGACATGATTCAAGTCTCTAGGGGATGTTGAGACTTTTCTGAGTCCTTTGGTTTTCTTGGTTTGATGATGAATAGTGGAAATGAAAAGAGAGTTGGGTTAATTGTCTCAGTGAGATTGCAGGGTCGGGAAAGCAATTTAGAGCCATGGATATTTCTATGTAACACTCTATGAGATGATGAAGTGATTGGAATATGTCCACCATCCATATATCCATGTCACCCACAGAAACTAGTTTCCTGTCACATTGTCTTTTGTTCTTTAGTTTTGAAATCATGGAACTTTGGTTTTAAACTAATTTTTTTTAAGAAGCCTAAAGTTTTTATGAAATAATTATCTAATAAATAGGGAATGGTTAGATTTTTAGAAATTGAGAACTAAATTTTCAGAATTATATTGGAATGGAAAATGGTGTGTTTTCACCTCTTTTGAAAGCATGAACTATGTCAAGGTTGGTTTTGAAAAAGTGCTTCCAATAGAGTTTTATAACCTATTGAAAGGTGTTTTAATGCGATGAGATGTTTCTAAATTTATGTGAATAACTTGAAAGTGAGTTTTCATTGGAATGATTGTGCATTTCTGAAAAGTTTTTTAATGCAGTAATTTGGGTTTGATTTCATGGTTAGCAATCTTGAGAAAAAAGAAGTATTGGTTGATTTTTTTTGTTTTGAAATGTGGAATGAGTTTTTATATTAACCATTGGTATTTTCGTGAGTGAACACATGCATGAGGTTATATGGGATGATGGTTGATTAATGGTATGACTGGATGAGTTTATGGATGGATATGAGGAGGGTTCCCGGTGTTGCAAAAAAACATGCATGTTTGAGCCCCATGGGGAAACATTGGTGGATACGCTAACCGCTGAAACAGTTATTTTAAAAAAGATGATTTTGGAGGAAAAAGTTGATGTCTTGATGACTAGTTTGGGATAGTGTGTATTATGTGTTTTTAAAAATTTTGATATTGTGGGATGTTTTGAGTCCAAGAACCCCTCCTGTTTGAACTGTGTTTTGCGTTTGTGTTTGGTGAGTGATATGTGTTGAAGGTCTGGTCAGTAGTCTCTTCTAAGAAATGTTTTGGAATGCCTTTACGGTGGTTCCCTTCATGTGTTTGGATCTAGTTTGTGGTATATCGTGACCAATGGTCCATCTTGGTTGGGTCCATAGGTTCAATCATTGGATAAGTTACTCCCCATTACGGGTTAGTGCTCAACTGAAGTGCAACCTGGATTGTTTCGTTGTTTGAAGACCCTCCAGTTGATCAATATGAGGAATCATTTTCCTGATCTTTTTAGATTTAGTATACACCCTTTGTTTTCATGGTTTGGTGTATCCTCTTGTAGTGTGAAAGTGATCATGGAAGGTTGAATGAGACCTTAGCTTCTTATGTTTTTTGATTTTTCGAAGGTGGAAGTCGTCTGGGGTTGTTAGCAAGGTGGAGTATCTGGATAGTGTCAAAGAGGTCCTCTCGGTCCTTCATAGTCTCTTAGAAGAACAAGTTCACGTTAAGCAACCAGTGTGGAAAATCTGGTCATGAGATGATACTGTGGCCACTTTATAGAATTATGTGTTGTTTTGGGATGTTTTATAAGGTCCCTCTCCAAGAATAGTTTATATCAGTCACAATAGTAATGTTCGGTGACACCTTTTGATGTCATGTGTTCGATTTGATGTAAAGGTGAAAGTCGTGAAATCCTTTTAGAGTCTCTGTATTGTTTGGAGAATGTATCCCTTGACAAAAAAAATAAAAATCATATATTTTAGAGGAAGGTTATTATAGGCGTTCTTTTAATTCTATTGGTTCTCCCCCGAAGAAACAATGTGTGATGCGTGTGCATCTTCTAAGCCCTTGTTTCAATGAAATATCGAGTAAAGGTAAAGTGAGTTTGGAATGTGTTATGTCTTGGAAATCTTTTCAGGGATTGAGGTGTGGTTTTTGGTTGCACTGAAGGAATAATTCTCATTAATGGGGATTCCAAAGCCTAACTATGAGGCTGAATATGCTTCAATCATTGAGCTCCAGCCATAGGTCAAGGAGAGAACTAGCTCATAGTCATGGGAAACTTCAGGGTCATTTAAACCCTTGTACAAAGTCTTATCCTTAGTATTAAAGATGGGAATATTTCAAACGTTTAGATTATTCATGGTTGAGAACATAGTTTTTACAATAATAGTAGTGGTATTATGCTAGGAATTCATATAGAAAGAATTATCTTCACAATTAGCGCACAATTTCCCAAACCCTATGGACTAACCTCGCACCCTTCCAAAATCATTAAATATTTTGGGACTTTCTGTGTCGGCCCATGATGGTAGATTAAGATGGTTGGTTCTTATAGTGGGGAGACCCACTATGATTATCATGTATGATCCTTTGTGGGCATTTAAGGGAAAACTAACCTATGTACTAGGGAGTTTGTTCAGGCCTCCCACTTTTAGTGTTCTGATTCTATCTCAGAAAAACACTGGTTGTCTCTTATGGTGGGGTGCCTATTTGTCTTCCCCCATACCAATAGGTCAGATTTATCCATAGTCTTGGCTAGGCCGTAGGTAGTCTCATTCGGAACTATCTATCCACCAAAATCTTTAATGAGTAAATGTTGGGATTGATGAGCACCTAATGGTTTAGTTAAAGTAAGGTAAGTGTAATCTTGTTCTAAGTTGTTGTTCGTTTGGATGAATTGCTTGAGTCTTGTTCGGATAGTGTGTACGGATTTTTATTTTGTGATAATGTTTGAATGTGATTGATCATTTTAAGAAATTGTTTTAAGTTTGGGCTGTGAGATTATTCCTTCCATAATTGAACATTGGAGGTGTTTGGGCCCTTGGGTACGAAACTTGGCAAAGAAGTACATCTTGGTTTATCGGTTGGGTTTGGTTTTGGTATATGGCCTTGTTGTGTATTTTCGGAGGTGGATTGTTTTCTTGGTGGGGGATAATTTTCACATAAATGAATTATTTTAAAGTTAATTTTTTTTAATTTCCAATCATGCTTTAATTTTGGGGTTTCCCCTGATTTTATAGAGGAATGAGAGAGTTTTCATGAATTGTGCTGAACTGTGAGCTCAATTCCAGATTTAAAAATAAATTTTGATTCCTTTATAACTCCATTATTTTTCAACATGTTTAGTCTATTCCAATTCATACCAGTCATCCCTGACCTATGATCCCCAAAAAATTAATTTGGACTATTTAGTAATCTATAATCATGGTGGAGTTTAGTTTTTATTTAATGGATTGGGCCTACTCGAAAGCCAATTTCCTGCATTAAAAATAAATTTTAATTCTTTAATAAATCATTATATTTTTTAGTTTTTATGGTGATTCTATCTCCCACGCGAGACCACATACCTAATTAGAGCCCCCATTCTCTCCTACCCCAATTTGGAACTCAATAGAACCGTGAAAGTGGGATAAACGTCTCTGGATTACACAAATCGCCCAGATTTGAATAGGTAAATTGATCCTTTAATAACTCCTTCTATTTTTCCTCATTTCCCCCATTATAGTTATTTCAGGACCTCTGCATACTTTTTAGAAAATATCTTAAATTTGTATCTATTTTAAAATTATGATTCTAGTGGAAGTTGGGTCATTTTCTTCAGGATTGTTTTGGGTAAGTGTTTCTCTCTTTAATTCCTTCCTTCTCCTTAGGGTGTCCTCCCTCTTTCATATATTTATAGAGTTTCCAGATGTTAGGGTTCATAACTGGGGTTTACGTTTTTGTATTTATGGTGAAATATTATGTTTTAGGGTTCATTTTAACTTCTTTGTGGTGCAATAAAGGTGCGGTTGAGGTTTTGAACCAAGATTCAATGGTTTTGACTGAAAAGGTAGGTGGTTCCATGTGTAAACAATTATTAATGAGTTATCTTTCTGTATTTACTCATTTTTCATATTCCTCATATGTTGGGTGTGGTGAAAAAAATGTTTATGATTAATTTAGTTAAGTGTTTAATTTTATAGTATCTTTTTAACCTGGAATTGGGTGTTTTCATGTGTAACTCATGGGGTATTATTTGGGAGTATTTTATAACTTATGGAATTGGTTTACTAAATATTGTTTGGCCAGAAAAATCTTCTTTGGTAATGTATTAGTGTCATGTGCTCTTAGAAATAAGGTTTTTGAATAGGTTTGATGTGTAAGACATTGTTATACTTCTTGAGATCATTTAATGAAAATGTTTTTTTTCAATTGTATATTATGTGGTATTATTAAAGGTTATTTTATAACACATTAATGTGGTTTTGTAAATATATATTTGGCCGAAAATTCTTTTTTTGATAAGAATTGATATGGTTTTAGTCTTAAATAGGGGGTTTGTAAAGTGTTTTTTGTTCAAGACATAGTTACACCCCTTGAGTTCGTTTTATGAAAATTGTGAATGTTTTGTTTTCTTAAAAAAAGTGGGTAAAAGGGTGTATATGTACTGTTTGGGGGGGGGGGTTTGTTCACCTAATATCGGGTTTCTATGGTAAGGTGGTTATTTATAAAGTCAAATATTGTATTAGAAAGTTTTATAAAGTTCTGAAATGTGTTAGAAAATGGAAAGAGAGCTGAAAAACATGGTTGTGGGTAGTTTTTTGTGAGTGTGTTGTGAAAAATGAATATTATTGATGAAAGAGGTATTATATGATATTTTAGTGGTCTTTTATTTTAGTTATAATTTCATGGATTGTTTTATAAAAATTGGTTAATGGATTTGTGGAAGTGTTAAAGAAATGTGAAAAGTGTTGTGGGTTATTTTGGTGTGAGTCGGATTTCATAATCAATTTGAATGAAAAGTAAAATTTTGTGACTTTTGTGGTATACATGTGGGCATTTTGGTGAATTTGTGATTTTTAAATGATATTTCCATGCGAAAAGTATATTTATTGACTTGTTTAACTTGTTTGAGAACAAAGGGAAAACCCAAGTATCTAGGTCGGTGGATGTGTACTAATTTGCAAGAGAATCTTTTGGGTTTGGCCTCAGTTTCACATAACAAGACTGACGTAAACAACTCCAACAAAACTATGATGGTGATGATTGGGGACCACTAGGTTATGGATATGTTCTCTACTAGTGGCTCATGCACAAGAACGAAATTTTTTTGGTTATTCTCACCGATATATGTGGTACCTTGGACACACAACGAGCTAGTGACTAGGGTTATTCCATATTGCTTGTGCTCATTAAATTCTTTATACTTACCATCGTCATACGATATATTTGGCAGGAAAATTCAGTTTCCTTGGAATTGATTTTACAAGTGGTTATTCTTTAAATTATATCACTTGAAAAATATTTTTGTAAGTTGTATCCTTTAGAAATTGTAACTAGAAATTACATGTTCTTGAAAACATGCATGATTTTCATCTTTGAATGTTTATCGCATGTAATATCTTAGTGGTGGTATCCTATTGGGAATTGTCTCACACACTAATTACACCATTGGGTGTAATCATACTTGGTTGTTTTTCTTGTCATTGGTTGGGTACAATTTTTTAGTTCCAGTGGTTCGAGTTTCTAGGAGGTCCTTGGTGGTGAAGTCTTGTGGAGATGGCTTGAGGGCGGTGCCCCTTTACATGAGGGTCCTTGGGCTGTTTCCTTTTGGGTTTTTACGTTTTTTATAGTCTTATTTAGTTGTTTTAACATATGTAATTCGTTTCTTATTTTTTGTAAAATATTGTTTGGTTTAAAAAATATAGATCCATTTTATTGGATTCTATTGTTGTTTTAAGTTTATAAACTCATGTAAATCATTCCCAATTATAATGTTATGATACTCGGGAACTTGTGCCAGCCCATGGGGATCAAGAACGACATTCGGGCCTTGTCCCAGGTAGGGTTTGGTGACAATTTTTTTGGCACCCAGATCTGGTTCGTGACACCACTGGATCATGACCACTTTTTTATAAGGGTCACTTTGTTTAATGTTATGTTCTACTGATGATCTTGTTATTTTGTTTATCTGATGATGAATATTTGAATGTAATGTGGGAAATTAAGCGTACATACACAATTATTTTTTTACTTCTTTACCCATCAAGGGGCCACATCCAAGGATAATACAATGAGAATGTATGAATGTACCAAATTCACTATGGATAACATAGAAAATAATATTTGGTATCGATCACTTATATACCTAGGATCACTACCATTATAGGTTTTAGGGTTAGATCACTACTTTAACGTGGTTGAATTTCTATGTCTCTTTCTCTAGCACACTATCAGTTGAAAAGAACACCATCTTTGTTTTCATTTTCTCACTACTTAGGAAGCGATCCACACACAGTTTATGGGATTTTAGGTCCCTTTAATATCAATAATGAATATATCCTCTACTGTAGATAAAGTTTCTATTGAATTCCATATTTCATTCACTTGATGAAACTCACATTACCATATTTCAATGGGAAATCCCTTTCAATAACTATCACGATGCTCAATGTCTTCTTGAAGATCCCCTCTTTCACAAAGATCGACTAGCCTTCATGTAGCAACCACCGTTCACGAAGCTCACTTAGCCTTCAAAAAGAATCCCACTTTCATTGAAATCACTTAGACTTAATGTAGCATACAAACATTGGTTTATTTTTGATGGCCATCATGAACTCTCTTTAATTCATGATGATCACACTTTTTTTTTGGAATCTATAACATTCACGAACCACCTTCCTTCACGAGCATTTTTTCAAGGACAGCCTTCATGAACCACCTTCAAGAATCCAGAGCCTTAATATATTTGTTAAATCATTCTATTTGTCTGAAGAGGGTAGATAACTATTTATATTAATTTACACCAATTTTAGAAGCTTCTATCCTTGTCATAATCTTTTTAAAATTCTCTATGATGTGCTTCATGATGCACGCTATCTCACGATTCTCTAGGAAACTTTTTCTGTTGTGATTCTTGTCATAATTGAATATTCTTCCATAAAACCCATCATGTAATCCATGAAACACCCTTTGTGAATCTCAATTGTTGTGAAGTTCATGCATTTTCCATATTTTTATAATGCCGTAAAGGAAATATTATTTTCACATTACTAACAAAATTCTAAATTTTAGACCCCATGAATTTGGAAAACACTGGGAATTGGTGTCACCCTGGGTATTAAATTTTTTGTACCACTTACATGGAATAAATTCCTTTGTATTGGTTAAATTTTAACATACCATTTAAAAAATATTTTTAGACTCCAAGACTTTGCATTGAACCCGCTTCTTCAACAAACACAATCAACCCAAAAATGCTGCAATGTTACCTTGAAGGATTTCCCCACAAAATATCCCCCTTTGGGATTGTGGAATACTATTTCACAACATAATACCTCATTGAAGATTATTACATAATCCACCAACATTAAAATATAGAGATTCATATTACGATTAATAATTTACTTACTAGATACTATAATCCCACATGATCCATGCTTGAAATGAGAAACAAGAGTAACATGAAATGTGCATCAATGAATCAATTCGTTCCAAAACCACCCTGTTGTTTCATCATGAACTCCATATGTCATGATATATTCCATTTGATCAATCACCTTTAGCATCATCAGAATTAATAATCCCCTAATATTATACCTTATAATCCACTTATTTCATATTTAATAATGCCTATATTTCTGCTCCACTTATCAGCTTCTCCCCTGTATTTATAAACAAATTTATCCCCTTTATATCCACAATTTCCCTCATTTTTCAACAAACCTAAAGGTATATTCATTTTGTTACGAAATAGGGTAATGAACATAGGTCCAAAAATTAGGAACACCATACCATGGATAGATGGGGCTCCCAAATCCATTCTTTTTCAAGTTTGGGGAGTCGAATGAACTCCAAGAGCCATTCAATGTCATTCAAATGATTATTTGGGTAAATAATTTGACAGAATTTCTTCAACCTAGAGTTCAATACGAACATACTACAACTTCAAAAGCTTTTGATCCACCTTCTCATCGATGAAATGATTCTTTATTTCAATTTGATTTTCCTTTGAGTGATGGACATGATTTTTTCAAATATTTATATAACATGAATTGTCACAATGGATTGTCCTCATAGAATTCACTTGAACTCTATTATCATATAGATTTTAGTTCATCAACAATATCTATATTCATGCTTGAGTTTCCTCAATATATTCAGATTCTATGGTTCTAAATGAAATGCAATATTGTTTTTTCCCAGCTAAGAAATACATAAAGCATCAAGATATAATTCTCTACATGATGCTGATTTTCTATCATCCATTGAAACGAGCTGATCTGCATATGTATATCCCAAAAACTCTATATTATATTTTTTATTATACATTTAACATAAATAAACCATTTCTTTGATATACAAAAGGAATACTTTCAATGCATGAATGTGGACTTCATTGAGATGAATTTTATATGGTGCTTCTTTCCATGTGAAAAAAATAAAATCAGGTCTGGTTGTTTTCAAGTACCATAGACCAATCAATGATTTTCCTGTATTCTGTTACTTTTACTACACCACCTTCATCATAAAGTGATAGTTTCATCTATGTAGCTACTAGAGTCATCATATCCTTGGAAATATCCATTAAAAATCATCTCAATACCTCGTTGAAATATGTAGATTGAGAAATTAATGTGACTTTATTTACATATGTTACCCCCTTGTCACAATCATTATAAAATTGTTCAATTGGTGGTTGAAGATTTTGTTCATTCTCTACTATAGTGATGTCATTGCCTTCAACTACATTTATATCCCCTTGTTGAACCATTTTCAATGTTCCCTTGCTGATTCTTTGTATCCTAAAAGCAATTACATGATACCATATTGTTAGAAAAAATAGATCATCCTGAAATAAATGAATATTGATGCTTGTCCCCCAATTGGTCTTTTTGACATCGAACGACATAAAATTTCATCCCATCTATACAATTAAGACCATGTATCCTTTATCAATAATGGAAATGGGGTATTTTTGGTTCTCCTACTTGGTCCATATAGTCTTCAAATGTAATTAAGAGATAGAGTTCCCCCTTATGATACAAACATGTTCATGTTGTTACAAAAAATGTTTAAACCCACAAATATTCTTCTTTCCCTCTATCATTTCTTCACATGTGACTATATGTTTTTAAATCATCTAAAGCTCATTTTTTTTTTCTAATTATAGTTTCATTCAATAATATTTTCATCAATTGAACTTTCCATATATCAATTATCAATTAACAAGATTGCTAACCATATAGAGTCATAACTCTGTGTAGGAAACAATAGATAAATTAAATAAAATAAATACTGACAATTTCACTAAATTACTTCCATACAAATCAAGCATCTATAGATATTTATATCCATTAAAGAAATTAATATATATTTATTTCTCACCTATGGAAATTTATTTTAATTAGTTAATAATATAGATCACATAACATCACCACTAAGCATGTTTTAATGAATGTTTTCCTTGTATTGTATCTCCCCTAACACCCAAAACACTTGAAAATCAGTTAATTTAATTTAAAAACCTAGGGAGGCTGGATTCCTCTATAATCCACAAGAAGTCTATTCATGTTGATCTTTATGAATCAAACCTTTGACACTTTCTGACAGAGCACTAAACTCTTTTTATCTTGTTCAAATTACCCATCAAAATTCAACTAATATGTATATATAACAAATTTTTTTCCCCACATACTTAGCCTACTTCTTCTATGAATATTCTTTAGGATTGGTATTTTTCAAAATTTATGGTTTAAACCTACTGGTATAAATTTCCATATATGATTCACTACTAAAATTCCATTTTCATGATTCTTTCTGAGAGTTAGAATCATTCTAATGGTCATCTGATATTTTTGATTCCTCTATTGGAGGAATCTTTACTCTACCTTAAATTATCTTCATGTGGAATGGAATGAGAATTTTTCAAGGAATTATTTATTCATATTTCTTTTATCAGTTTTCCATGTCACCACATTTCGTCATGATGGTGGTGGTTCCTCTAATGAGTGTACATTTTCTTACTCACAACTGGAGTATATCCTCCTTTTTTTCTTCAGGTTTGATAACAGACTTTTAGAGAGGCTTGTTATGAGTGTGATAGAAGAATTACTTGATACAGATTTTATTGATCCCATTTTTTTCTCTGAGAATTTAAACTTAATTTACAACATATCACTTTGTCTCCCGGTACAGAAATTATCATTATACACCACTAGAGTAGGGGACCTCATTTCCAGTTCCCTTCCTATCCCAACTTTCTTCCTACTAAAATATCTTTCTAGATACCCATGATTAAAACATAAAAATTATCTCCCATTAAAAAAATACCTCGTGTCATCATTTTTTGGATTATATGTTGATTAATTCATAGTTATTAGTTTTATGAAATTAATTCCTTTGGATTCTTGAAACATAATCATTATGTGTCCTTATATTCCAAAATAATATAATATAATTGATGATTTCTTCTAAGAGGTATTCCTTTCATTAATTTCAGAATGCTTCTACTTATTATTATATTTATAAACATTTCAACATTAAAAATTTGAAATATAGTAACAGGATTCACAAAAAATTGATGTACAGATATGCATGCCAAAAAATAGTACATGAGGTCCTTAATTCCTAAAAAAAAAATATTTTTTTGGTCTTTCTATACAAACTAATGTTTTTTATATTTCTAGAACTATTCATAGATATCTTCCAATAATTCATAGGAGAGGGATAATCATATCCAATACTATTTTCCCCAAACATGATGTATTTTGGGATGTGAAAATGCATTCATGTTTCTCCTGTGAAGTGGAAAATTTTCTTTTCATTTCATCATCACATGGAAAAATATAATTCAATAGTAAGTGAAAATAATACATTAATTTAGGCTTGCCTTTGGAAAAAAATGTACCCACTTATTGCATCATTAATTCAATATCTCCTCTAATTATTAAATCTTCGTCTCCCTTGATTCAAGTTGAGCATTAAGTTCTCTCTTGAGATTCTTCCCACTACTCATATCATCTTCGAATTGTTTTGTGATCTTATCCACTGTGTCACTTTTCCCCTTTATTTTAAATTTATATTAAGCAACTTAATAAGAACATCATACATTCTCTTGTTGTATAATTTGGTTCCCCTGAATAAGTTCAGCTAGCCATGTAGCAAGATCATCATTTCTAGATTTCATATTTTGAGTTTTATCTGAGTTTAGAATCATTCCCTTGACAATATCTTCCTATTTTTCTATTTTTGAAGACTTATTTTGTAGTTATTTATCCTAGAAATAATTATTATCCCTCATATCATTACCCATATAACTAGGCCTATTATTTATTACTTTCATCTTATTAACCTCAATATCATGTACTTGAATCTGAATATATTTAGATTTAATTTATGTAACAAATTTCCGGTCCAATTCCTTTTTTTTGTGAAAAACATACACTTTTGGTCTTCTTTCAATTTCTAAATAATCAGTAATTATAAAATCACATAGAATATTTTGTTATTCATTCATTCCATTAGCATCATTGAATGTTTAAATATGCTCAATGCATGATTCATCAAAACCATTCTTCATTACATTTTTTGTTTATTTTAAATGAATAAAATTATTTCCATATACAATTCCACACTGAGGAATACCACAATATGTATGCTTCATCATTAAATTTTTACCAATTTCAATGGACCAAAAATATAAGAGTATAAGAAATATTTATCTTCAAAAATAAACTAAAACAAGTAAGAGAAAAAATATGATAATAGAAACCTTAACTCTCAAACTGATTATTATGTCCAAATGGGGCCTAGATACATAGATATGTGTGTGTGTGTGGGGGGGGGGGTGAATCAAGGTACATATATTATTTTCAAAATTATTCCCACCCCAATAAATATTATGTTATTTATTATAAGGGTCACTTTATTTGCTATTAAATGTTGTTGTTTATCTTATTATTTATTTATTTATCTGATTATAATGCTTTGATTGTAATATCAAAAATGTATAAGATAAGAAGTCCAAATTTTACTTAGTTCACCGTTACTAGGATACATCTAAGGAGCATAAAAAAGAAATCTTCTGATATTCCAAATCAACTAAGTCTTACTGAAAATATGCTTTTCATGATAGATCACATCTATTCCCAGGCTCACTGCCTTTACAAGGATCAACGTCATATCACTCCATTCCCAAGGGTCATTCCATATGATTCATTCTCTGGCTCACTATAGGTGGAAAGGATCACCATCTTCTTATTCCTTTATCATTTCTCTAGAAGGGATACACTAACATTTTATGGACTTGTAGATACCCTTATTATCATCAATAAATTTATCTTCACTTGTATACTAATGCTCTATTAATGTCCAAAATTCATCAACTTGATGAATATTAGTTTAAAATAGTTTAGTTGGAAATACCTCTTTATTAAATTGATGATTCTCACTACCTTTATAAAGATTCCCTCTTTCATAAAGCTTTACTAGCCTTCGCAAACCAAACACCTTTCACAAAGCTCACTTATTCTCTACGAAGAAACATTCTTTCAGGAAAATAACTAAGCCTTTCCGAGTAACACTACTATTTATCATCTTTTTATAGCCTTCATTAAATAACATTACTTAATGATGATAATAATTTATAGTTTGAATTTATATCTTTCATGAACCACATTCATTTGCGAACTTTTTCGCAAGGACCAATTTAACGAACCACCTTCATGAATCAAGAGCCTTAAGATATTCGTTAAGACTTGCTACATTTATAATGGTTTTAAATGCCTATTTATAAGAGTTTCCACTAATTATAGAAGCTTATAGCCCCATAGAGACCCTTTCAGGATGCTCCCTCATTTCCTTCACAATGATCACTATCTCACGATGCACCAGGAAATTTTTTCATTTGTGATGCTTGTCATAATCATCGTGATTTACGTAAAAACCTTCATATCATTCACAAAATACAATTCATATTACCAATTATATGAAAAACTCATTAATCTACCATATATTCATAAATAATTCATGGATATCCATTTTTTGTGATGCTGACCAAAATCCATATTTTTGGCCCCAATAATTTTGCAAACATTGGGTTACGACATCACCTTCTAGATATAATTTTTTGTACCACTTCTAAGAAATTCATTCATTCATCTTGGATATTTTTAACACAACTATTCATAAAAATATTTCGAATCCAAATGTTACCATAGAAACCAACTTTATCAAAAAACACAATCATCCCAAAAATGTTGCAATGTTACCCTCAGGGATTTTCACAACAATTATCAATTATTTATCTATATGTGGAAGTGACATTATTAGAAAAAATTCTCCAAAAATCTAGGTAATTTACCTTTGATTAGTACAAGGAAAAAAATCCTACATTAAGATGTTACAACAACTAAATTATAAGTTGTTATTGATACAATGGAATGTACTTTGATCAATTATTTAATGTTATTTAATTTATTTTTAATTCTATACCTTTATACTCTTTTATACCTTCCATGACTTAAAAAAAATTGATACTTACCTAATACACTATTAAGGTACTTATCAATTAAAAAACCTAGTAGGAATCTTATAGAATCAAATATGTTTCAGGAAGTTCCAATTATGATGCATGGATGAACCCTATTTGAAAACATGGTTTCTATGACTGTGTTTGAAATTGATATAATCCTTTTTATGGATTGGATTTCAAGGTATAATGCCAAAAAAAATTACAACAGAGGGATATTTTGATTTATGATGGTGATATGTAATCTAATATATATTTACCAGGGAAATTTCATTATCTAAATCTTGTTATGATACTCCCATAGTAGTTTTACTAATTAAGATTCTATGTAATGTGGAAGATCAATCCTGATCTATAGATGATTAAGATATCCTAATAATAGAAGAAAGACCCATGTTATAAAATTTAATTGATGTTTTTTTGAATAATTACATTCCCATCCACCAGTGCATGATGTCGAGTTCTCCATTAAAATCATTCCTGATGTCAGACCTATATTCTCAAACACCTTATATGAGGTCACTAGTGGAGTTGGTGGAGTTAGTGAAAAAAAAACAATAGATGTTTATTAATAGTGGATTAAAACATAGTTTCCACCATCGGGAGACCCTATTTTATTAATTAAAATGAATGATGGGTCTATGATATTGTGCATTGATTAAGAGACATAAATTCTATTTATATACTTAATAAGCATCCCATAACTTATATTGATTAATTATTTGATGAACTTAAAGGATATTAACACTTTTCAGTGATCAATATTCTCTCTAGTTATCATCATTTAGGCGTGAAATAGGATTATATAACAAATATGGCATTTCAAATAATGAATAAATATTAAATGTTTAAGATACTGCCTATTTGATTGAAAAATAAACCTCCTATATTTTTAGATCTAATCAATATAGTGTTCAAGGAGTATCTAGATAACCTTATGGTGTTATTAATTTATGATATCATGAAATAATATAATATATTTGATGATCATGAGAGACACAGATAATTTTGATGATCCTTATAAAAAAGGAATTATATAGAAAGTATAGTAAGTTCAAAATTTTGAACAATAATGTTTCGTTTGGTTTCCATATTTTCTCCATGGATGGAATAACCATTGATCCTTCCAAGAAGAAGTTAGTCAAATAATAGGCTACATTGATGAACATAACTGATAAATGAAGTTTATTGGGCTTAGTAGGTTAGTATAAATGGTTATAAATATTTTCCCTAATTATATGACAATTAACCATGTTAAAACATAAAGGGGTTAAATTTACATGGTCAATGGAATATGAAAATGATTTTAAAGAAAATTGGAGGGGACATATTAATGAACTTGTATTGAATATACCATAAGTTAAAGAATGATTTATAATATATAAATCGATTCATTGAATAACGTACTTGGCTTTATCATTATGTAAATTGATAGGGAAATTTATTATACATCAAGCAAATGAAAAATAAATGAATAGAACTTTCTAAATAATGGCCAATATCTGGAGTCCCAAATATTTTCATTTTAAATATGGATAAACTATGTAAATGGAAAATGATTTGATATATATACAAACTAAAATAGTTTTAATTATATATTCTTTAATAAAGAGATCAACATGAGGCAAAAAATATAATTCAAACTACTCAAGGTATTTTATAGCACAATACCGTAGAACCCTTGTAAGATAAAAAAGGTGGTTGACGAATTGAGTAGGAGGGACTATAGTGTTTTTACCATGAAGAGGATTAAAAATGATCATATATAAATATATCTAGCAAGGATGGATATGGTAATTTCAATCAAAGGGGAACCAACATCAATTTTCCTAGAAATTGATAATATTTCCTTACTAGAAAATATAAATAATTACCAATTGAATGATTATAACATAAAAAAATATTAAAGAACTAAATGATGGAAAATTAACAAAATTAAACTATAGATATGAATTCTTGATGTTTAGGAAGAGGTCTTGTGTTTTATATATGTTATAATTGATGATACAACTATTATATAGAGAATAAATCTCAAATTTAAAAATAATACCTAGTAGCATAAATATTTATAGTGATTTAAGAGAATATTTTGGGTGAGATCATCTAAGGATATAAACTATGAACTATGTGTCTCAATTCTTAGAATGATAATAGGTAACGATTGAAATAAAAAATCCTAACAGAGTTATGAATCCTATGCCTATACCTATATACAAGTGGTACATTGTTACAATGGACCTTTTCATTGGACTCCCAATGTCTCCAAGAAACATTGATTCTATATGGGCCATCATTGATTATCTTAATAAGTCTTCCCATTTATTAGGGATACGAGAATATCTACCCCTTCAACACATTTCTTGATTCTATATAAATAAAAAAGAATAGATTTATGGGGAACCTCTATCTATTATACCAGATCATGACACATGGTTTACATCAAAATTTTAGAAGAGTGTTGAATGGGATCTCAGCACTGAGATACATTTACGAACCTCCTATCATCCCTAAATGGATGGGTAGTCTATAAGGACTATCCAAAATTTGGACGACATGTTGAGATCATGTTATCTTGACTTATAAGGTATTTTGGATAGGTATCAACCATTGGTGGGATTTATATAAAAGACATAATTCCATCAAAGTGTCCCGATGGCACTATATGAAGCACTTAATAGGAAGAGGTGTAGTACTCCATCCTAATTGGTAGGAGTCAAAGAAATAATGTTAGTTGGACTAGATCTTATAGAAGATAAAAATATTAAATCATGGACTATTCATGATCATATTAAAGAATCCTAGGGAATAAAAAAGACCAATGTTGATAATTGAATTGAAGAATTAGAATTTGAAGTCGAGGATCGATTATTCTTAAAGGCATCATAATGGAAAGTAGTTAACATATTTTGTAAAAATGTGTTGTTAATACCTATGTATATTCATCATTTTGAAATACTAGAGTGAAATAGAGGTGTAACATATCGATTGTCAATGACCCCTAACCTTTCTAAAGTCAACGATGTACTCCATGTTTCATTATTAAGGAAATAATTTCCAGATCCAATGCATGTGCTCATATATGATATAATTAATTTGAATCTAGAATTTTTATATAATGAGGAGACTATCCAAAATCTTGATACTAGAGATAATGTATTATTTTAAATTAGACAACTTTATGGATGAATTTTTTTAGAGAAATTACAAAATAGAATAGGTAAACGAGCATATTAAAGAATATACCCAGAAGGAATTTCAAAATTTATTTAATATATAATATATAAACAAATATAAAGAAAAAAATAACTTAATGTGGGAGAATGTAATACCCAAGAGACTACTATAGAGGGTAATCACTATATCCTAAACAATCAAAAAATGTGTATTATAAAGACCCTTTACACAATAATTTATTTAAATTTTAATTTTTTTAAGTTTAAATTGACCAAATTACCATCATTTATGAATATATAATATTAAAATTATCTCATTATGACTTTTTGATACTTTTTTAAAAGGCTGGTTTTTAGTTGAAAAGTATGATTATCATGAAACTTTAAATTTGTATGACTTATTGATTATAAAATAATGACTTATTAGTTTTAAAAAAATCCATGTTGTCAAATATGAATTTATGGAATAATAAAATTCATCTTAAAATATTCATTGAACATATATGTTCAATGTCAAATATTTTTGGAACTAAGTCAAATGTTACATTAAAAAAACCATTTTCGATGTTATCTTTAAATCAAGTATTTTAATGGAATATTTTCTTTTGGATAGAATATTAACACTCATAAAATCTATTTTTTATAAAATAAACATTTATTTTATTAAAATAGGAATCCAAGAAAATATAATCTTATATATAAATTGGATTCTTACAAATGTTATTTTTCTAATGATTATTTTTACTCAATTAAGTATGCCTATTTTAAATTTAAATTTTCAAACATTTAAAAGTTATATTTGATAAATTAAATTTAGTATTTTAAATTAGAATTATAAATATATTTTAAAAAATAAATCTGAATGTTCTTAATTAAATTTAATTAATATAGTTAGAAATTAATTACAAATGTAAAAATACATTAGGGTAAAATTTAAAAGGTTCTATAAAAAACTCTAAAAAACAAAATTTCACAAAATGGAAAGTTTTTTAGGTGAGTTTCAACCAAAAATAATTTTTCTCACCTATTTTGTTTCCTTTAACATAATAATAATAACCTTAAATTGTTGAAAATGTAAGTATTTCTCCCAAAACCATGATACTCATTAGTATAAATGATTATCACATCCACAACATCAAGACACAACACACCTTATAATTTAATCTAAAAAATATTCCAATTTAATCCTCATATAATCATCTCCCATATTAAAAATTGTTTGGTCACCATTATTTATCATAAGGCCTTCATTTCAAGGGATACTAGATAGGAAAAGTTTAGTCCCTGACATGAGTATTACCAACTACTTAGTATTTATCCTCAATTATCTTATTTCAAATTTATTCTCGAAACACTAATATAAATATATTATTATAATTTATATAATTTTTTTATAATATGTGGTTTATTATCCTAATTTATTCATATACCCCTTCCAATATGAAAAACTAAACTATCGTTCATGAATTGTGAAGACAACCACCTCCACAATACAACATGCTTCTTTTTTCCATTCACCTCTTTACATGGTTGGATTTTTGGATGGGAATAAAGTGTAAATATTGTGATTATTACATAATAAATTTTATTTTATAAAAAATTGTAGATTCTATTAATGATACGATCAATAAATGATCATTGTTATTTTTATCACTTAAATCAAGCGTACTGCGAGGATTATTTTTTTTCTTCAAATCTTGTAGTATTTTAATACACATTATTTATTCATATAATTAATTAAATACATGATATATCACAGTAATTTAAACCAAATAATAATAATAGTATTCTTTCATAAATATATTACAACAAAACTATCTATTAATCATTCATTTAATCAAGGCATGTTCATATTTGGATTAGTTTAATCACCTACACGAACAATACTATGAATTTTTATCATGGATGATAAAAAACATATCTAATGGTTTAATATGGTATAACTATTTAAATAGTTATTTCTTTTATTCTTTAGATATTATATAAATATATATTTAATCAATTTAGGAAACACCCACTACTTTAAAAAATCATCCAAACATACTGATTGTTGATTTCATCTTCAAGGATAAGGACTAAAAAACTCATGAATGGAATTTGAAACATTTTTAATTATTATAAATAATCTATACAATTTAGTTAAGTTACATGGAAATGAATTAACTTTTATAAATAATTAATAAAAACATATCTATTATAAAACGAGTAAAAACATTCAAGACCATAAATATCTGCTGGAAAAAATTAAAAGAAAATCATATAGAAAATGACTATTTTAAAACCGTATAAATTAAAATGTATATGTGAATGTTTACAAAGTAATTTATGATTATATATATGTTTAAGATATAGGATTTTTATGTAACTTCATGGAAGCTGAGATAATAATTAAGGGGTTTCATTCTCAAATCTATCTCATTGTGAATATATTTTTATCACACACCTAATTAAATATTTGTGTTGTATATAATACCTATTTTAAATGTTATATAATGAAATATATAAATTTATTCTATTTTAAGATCAATTTTAATCCCCCTATTTCAATAAAATCTAATTTAAATTATACCAAATCAATAAGTGGGGTTTTTTCTATCCTGATTCTCAATTTTTCAAAATAATTTTAGATACATATTTTATTTTTTTCATTGTGGTCCATAAATTTCCATATAGAAATTTTACCATATTACTCATGTAATTTAAGGTATTTAAATGTCTATATTATTATCCCTCTATCATATTCATCAATTAACATGTTATCAAAAAATATTGTAAAACTCAATCATTTCCATGGTATAAAATCCATCCAAATTTTTGGTAAATTAAATGAATGTGTAGATTCCAAGATAATAAAAATATATTTGGATACTAAAGAGTGTATTTAATATCTTATTTATGTACTTATGGGTAATAATCATGAAAAGGGTTGGTTGAGAATTAACTCAATCATCACTTCACTGTGTGATGAATGGTCGTAATACTTCACACCCAGCTGGACACTCCTGGTGGATTTTCATTGGAATATTCGCATGATATTTATGAATAATTATTATGGATATTCCATACTATTTACTCAGTTTCCTAACATCCCAATATATTTAATCCATTCACTAACATACATGGATAATCCAACACATCATAAGTAACCTCCCCACTATATATCATTGATAATAGCACATCAGGTTACTTTAATGACACCCCATAGTTTCAATGTTGAATATGGTATGTTCTCATAGACGTCCAAATTATTCTACTTAATGTGTAAGTATTTAATATATGTGTTTACAATTATACATATATCCATGTGATATTCAGTATGATTTTCCTTAGGTAATGGTATAAATGGTATTGATGACCCTTATAGTCAATGTAATGGAATTTGTAACAACCTATCCCAAACCACTAGGATCGAGCTAGAGTTCTAGATAACCTTAGGAATTCCTCCCTATATTGACAAGGCTACCAACTAGTAACAAGTGTCTGATTCTATATATGGGTATGCTATACCCTCTTTGTCATGTCACAAGATCAATAATAAACCACAAACAATTTAATAATAATCTGAGTACATATGGATATTGAAATGGATGGAATACATGTAAGATAATAAAATGGGATAAGAAGTTTAATGTAAATCTAGAGTATAAATGGAGATTAAATAATAAATTATTTTTGTGATCCATCCTGATGTACTACCAACTGCATGATCCTTAGGTTATCCATCCATAAAAATCAGATTACCTATTTCTAGAATCATTAAATCTATAAGTAAAACAAAATTTCAATTTATTGTGTTATTAGAATAATTATTAGGACACCAAAACTGAATCCTTAACTCAGTGTTCTCATGTAAAAAATTGTATTCTATAAATAACTCTAAAATTTAAAGAAATAAATTTCCAAAATTAAGCGACTGTGTGCTAACCAAGCCACCACGAGCCCTAGATGTACCTGATTTAGCTCTGTGATTAAAGTAAAGTCAACATATCTGACGTAAACATAACATACCCAAAGTATAGTAATAATTCAACCTCCATACACTAAGAATCAAGCGATTCATGCCCATGATATGTGTTTGTTATTGGGAGATTTGTTTACTCAGCATCTACTAGGACTTGAATAACATACCCCTTTGTATCCACTAGTATTCATTATACATAGAATCTTGTATATGTACCACTCAACATCCAATAGAAATCATGAATGGTATGTCCTTGGAATCCACTAGGCATTGTTTGATCACACTTTTTAGTATCCACTAGGCCTTGGGTGACATACTCGTTGGCATCCACCAGGTCTTGAGTATAACATACAACATTCACAAGACATCGTCGTATCAAAACCCTATTCATTAGTCCACCATCACCATCATCATAGATTTTGGACACTCTCCCTTCAAGGGATAAACATATCATGATGGTCCACATGCATTATGAAGAAAAGGGAAATACCTCAAAAATAACACATAACATTGTAGAGCGTACATGAATTCATGATATATCATTATGATTAATGGTAGGATCATACAATATATGTGATCATCATCAAACATGAATAACACTCTATCAATATTAAAATGGAATCGAGTAACACATAAGGTTCATATGAGGTACACCCATAACAAAATGCATTCATAATCAGGAATGGAATGAACAAGTTCTATTACATGGTAGAAAGGGTAAATGAGAGGCCAAAAAGGAAAGGAACATAATAAATCATGGTTTTCAAATTTAAATATTATGTTTCTTCGAGGATGTCATCACCCAAACCATACTTGCGAACCAATTGAAAAAGGATCACATGTTAAGGGATCATAGAATGGGTTCTAATCTAACATGTCACAATTTATTGAGTAAGGAAAAGAAGATAAAATCAAAGGGGTAGATCCAAAAATACTCAGTGTCAAATTTCATCGAAAGGAATCCTAATTACATATCGAATAATGGATGAGGAGTTATAATAGGAAATTTGGTTTTCCCATAGCGTAAGGTAGGGACTATGGAATAGATATGAACTAGGAAACACTCTATAATACATGGGACGTTTCTATGCTGCATTGGCGAATTTTGAGGACCCACTATGACCTAAGGGATGAAAACCATTTTTAAAGGACTGTAAATATGGTGTGGAAACACTATGAAATAAAATAAAATTGTCCAAGTCATGTGATATGTTGTAGAACTAGGTTAGAAATTTTTCCACGAGTGTGAGGGCATGTACTATAGCATATAATTTTATCAATTTTTCTTCAATGAAATATATCAGTTATAGGAGATGATGGAGGTGCATCCTTATATAAGGGGTCATTAGGGGATAATCCATGTGAAACACCTTTATATAGTCTCATCAAAACAACCTCTAAAATTTTGAAATTCTATCCCTACATTCATATAGCAAACTCCTATTAAGTTTTTTAATTACCAAGTACCAAAAAAGATACCCATTATCCATAACTGATGTGGAGGGTCCTATTATACATGTTCTAAACCACTACAAGGAAACCCCCTTGAGTAAATCCTACATAGTAAATGATATCGTTTAACCTCACATAGATAAGTGCACAATATGGGGTAATATCGTCCTTCTGTGGAATATCATGGAATCCTCAACCTAGTACAACATAGCTAGATACACTATAGTGAAGCCGCCGCCTATACAACATGGTTTTGAGTGCATCAGAATAGCCACCCTCCATTTTGGAAATCAAAAAATACATAATCCCTCAATTATACCCTATGAAAAGCATTTTTTCAAAACATGTATTAACTTAATTGAACGTAGGAAATTATTGAAATAAGTCATTCTATTACAGAACAAAATATAAGGTTTTATAGTTATCCTTCTATTAAATAATTTTTTTCCTTGAGAAGGGATTGAAGGTTTGTTTTCAAATAACTCAGGTCACTGATCTTAAACACCAAACTCTCAATCCCATCCCTCCTCCTTGATTCATCAACAATTCCATGGAATTTGGATGTGTTGTACCATTCAACCTAGGAGGATTTTCTCAAAATTGTATAAAATCATCATTGGGTGATCCTCATAAGGTGCATCAAGATCTAACTAAACATCTGTATAGTCGATTGCATGTGTGAGTTTATATATATTCATCTCCAGATATGACACATGAAACATGGAATTCATACTCTAATAGAGATAAAGATGATCCAGATAGAATTCCACGAACACCATCAATTTCTTTATCTCAATTTTTCTGACAAAACTGGGTGCCAGATCACCCTACATGCTTATACATTAGTGCTCTAACTGAGGAGTCACTCTCTAGAAAACCTGACCACCCATAGTGGTCCCAAAATGTATACTCATATGGTTGTTATAATATATCTATCAGATTTTAGTGGTGACAAAACTATTCTGAATTACTGTTACTCCCTTGAATGTAATCTAATCCAAACAAGGGCTTAGAACTACCACCTCACATTTCTTGTGACTTCAATGTGGTGAACAAAATGACCTCATATAATGATAAACATTATGATTCATCATAATTAAATCCTATACTTGTTTTTGTATGAGAAATCAACCTGTGATAGATGATCATCACTAAATCTACCGACTTTTAAGAAAACACCTCATAGTATTTCTTCCAGTATGCCTATTATCCACTCCAGCTATCTACTTATCTATGGATGATACACTATTACCATGCTTAACTAAGTCCCTTAATCTCCCTATAATCCCATGCAAAACCATGAAGTAAAAGATGAAAAATATATTTTTGAGCCCCTATACTGAGTGAGTCTCTCTGATCAATATGAAGTGAGTAGTCATGATTTTTGAATTGAAAATCACCCAGACTGCATCATGAAATATTAGAATTCTGGATAAGTATCTTAATGAATACAATATTAATTCCTTTCACCTAGTGATATGGGATTAAACTCATTAGTCTCAAACTTATGGAATCATAAACAACTACTCTCATATAATTTTGTTTCAAAGTCATTTTTCAACAATGTTTCGAGGAAAACACGTTTGGGAAAAAACTGACAGGAAAGTCATGTACACACAAATATCATACAGATATAATGAGGGAAAATATTAGTATTAAATAAGGAATTATTTTAATTTGGAATTTTCAAGGCCAAAACTCATATAGTAAAAATTTCTTCATCAATAACTATTGGTGTTTGATACATTTTAGGGAAACTAACACCTTCATTCCATAACCCTAACCATGAATCACCTGAGTCCCCATCATTTGGAATTACTATTTAGGAACCAATTTTTATCTCTTCTATACTAAATTTTTTTTCTTGATCATATATAGAATCCTATCCTTATATTTCTAGAGAAAAACTATTGAAAATTACCCACCTTTCTATACTTTCAACATAGGCTTTCAGGTGATGAATAGTCTCTATGGTAATGACTGTTCATACCACTATTGAAACACTATGTTACTAATCCATCCCCAACAAGATGTGTTGAAGATCCTTTTCACAAAATGGACTATCCACCATAGTACTCATCTGATTTTTCTTATTTCCTTATCCTTCTATTAGAATGATATCCCGCAGTATTGAGATAAATATAAATCACTATACCCCTATGGGCTAAAAAAACAAATCTGTATCCTCATATAGTCCCTTATCAAAGGTCATGGAATTGGAAAAAACATGTTACTCATTCATCTAGTTTAATCACATAAAAATACATATGATCTCCAATTTAATTTTTATACAAATATTTTGAGCTTTATATAACCTTTTCCCAACCAAATAAGGTTGAAAGTGAATGAAATCTATAAATTGAGAAACATATACATATATAGTAATAAAACCTTATTGTGACTCCATGAAATCATGTGAATTATCCAGATTCATCACATCAAGGAAAATTTTATCAATAAAAATCTCCTTGAAGGTCGATAATTTAATACACTCATATCCAAGTCAGATTCATGGAAATAAACCATATCCTGGAAGGTCCTTGGAACATAATGGTTTCTTGAATCACTCCTCTTCCCCAACAGTTTAGAACATATTGAAAATGATCTCAATAAATTCCATCAAATCATCTAAATATTGTGTTTCCCCGATACATAATAACTATAGAGGTTTCCAGAGCTAGACATCCCGATCATGGACACTCATGGTCGTCTAAGTTGATTCACCTTGGATTGGCTTTGAAGAAAAGAGTCCTGGTTAAATGAGACCTTCAGACTAGATCACTTCTAAAGGTGTATGAGAGTTTTAGGTTATATCCTCTAACACCATGGGTAATGGTAGGGGAGCATTTTGGGGTACCAAAATTGGGGGTCTTGTAAAATGTATCTAAGGTGGAAATTTTGAAATACGTAACATTGGAACATAGTAAGTCATAACCTTTCTATGGGATATCAAAAAGGATTCACTAAGAGTCTACCCTCAACCCAAGGAATAACCCTCCTAGAAGTAAACATTGACTATATGTCTTCATATTGATTAAAATTAATATATATATATATCAAGACAACAACATGATCAGTTAAAATAATAAATTCATAATAGGTATATAACACAAAATAAAAGAGAAATTACCCTAAAAAGATTGAAAAAATCAAGGAATTTAATTAATTAACTCATATGCAGTAGAAAAAGAAGTATATATATGGATTTTGAACCAAATTTCCTAGTTATGATGCATAAACACACCCAAAATATCATAAATCAAATATGAATATCTTTTTCATCACTCAAGGTTAATTTAATCAAATGTAACAAAAAATATTCCACCCCCACTTTATAAAAAGTCAATGGAACACTATATAATGCTATACAGGCACTGTCATCGTTCCTCTACCTAATTCCAAAATATCATATTTCTTATATATCCTATGACAAATCAAGGAAAATATAAAATATAAGTTATTAATAAGGATCCTTTGATACTATTTTGTAATTTCCCAACCTGAACCACTATGTTCTCCCCAGAGTGATACATAAAATCATGAATTCCTCCCCATATGATAGAGGAAACTAAATAGATACGATGAGATTAATATATAAATGGTGAGACTATTCCCTCAATATCACATCATAAAGTCAATAATAAATCAAAGAAAATATAATAATAATTAGAGTACATGTGTAAAATAAATGGGTGTCATACATTTCATAAAATAAAATGGTCTCCCAAAGTGATAGGACAAACTAGAGTATAGATGTAGATAAATAAATAAATAAATATTGTAGTTCGTCCCAGTCACCACCAGCTCCTTGTTCATCCACACAGCTATACACTATAGGTCCTTGACCATTAATCAGATCTTTAGTCTATAAAATCTATAAATTCACTAAAATAACAATGTAGGGTGTTAGTATAAGACTCGGTAGTATAAAACAAATTAATTTTTAACCTAGTGTACTTGAGTAGAATTGTGTATTCCATTAATAACACTAAATGCACAATAAATAACTATATAAAAATGAGAAACTATTTTCTAACCATTCCACCATGAGTTCCGACTATACCTTATTCATATCTGTGAAAGAAGGAAATTTAAGATATCAAAAGTAACCATATTTGACCACAAGTCTAGTAATCATTCCACCCAGTATCCTCTGAGGATCGAGTGAGTCATTTAATTGAAATTCACAAACAATATAGTGATCATGCTACTCAACATCCAGTATGCCTCATGTGAGATACCCATTGGTATGCACTGGTAGTTATGGTCCTCAATATCATGTATATGTACCACTCAACATCCAATAAACATCATGCATGTCATGGCCACTGAGTCAACTAAGCATTAAGTGGCCATACTACATGGAATCTAATAAGCCTTTACTAACGTACTCCATGGAATCCTATTGGTCTTGAATGTAAGACTTGGAATCCAAGATCAATCATCATGTACCTACCCTACATGTTCATCCATCATCTCCATCATCAAAATTTATTCACATTCCCTCCCTAAGGGATAATCATGTCAAGATGGTCAACCTTCTTTGAGAATCAAGGACAATACCTCCAAAATCACACATAACTTGAAAAATCATACAAGAAAGCATAATATATCATCATGAGTAATGGTGGAAAAATATAATAAATGTGATCATCATAAATCATGGATAACAAACTAAAATAATACACATGGAATGAATAAGCACATATGGTTCTCAAAGGAATCACATAGTCCCAAAGTCAATCATGATCAAGTATGTAAGGAAATATTGTCATAACATGTTAAAATGTGTAAATGAGATCCCAAAAAGGCAAGGAAATTCTTACCTCATGGTTTCAAATGTTAGAATCAATGTTTTTTTTAGTATTTCATCTCCTAAAACACATTCATACTCTAACAATGTAACACCCCAAGCTTCTATGGTACGCTTCTCTTTGAATAATGCGATAGCATGTGTTGTACGCAACATCGAGTTCTAACACACCACAACCAATCAAACTACCATATATGAATAGTAATACCTACTTTTTAAAATTATTTACATTTTATATTTCAAAATGGACTTCTTTTTTTGTTTCAGAATATCAAAATTATCCTAAGATGAATTTTTGGGTTTTTTCTGAGAACTGACAATTTTTATGAATAGTGAAATTACTTAAAAACAACTTTTTTAATCAAAATAATTTATAGTGATAAATTATATTATTGAGTGGATTTAAAGTATAATTTTAATATATTTTTACCATTATATCCAATGGTGTTCATTAGAATTAATTTCACTTTGAAATTGGACCTAAACAATTGTCAATCTTTTGATCTATATTGTTTCTTAAGAAAACGCTATTTGTTGTGACAGCGGGAATTAATTATAAAATTAATTAATGCAACTTATAGGTTTTAATTTTTTAAAATAGACATCATTTTTGAATTCGGAATATAAATTACAGCTTAGGTTGAAATTTTGGCATTGTTCTGAAAAACTTCAATTTTTGATTAAAAAACTGAATTTTTCATAAAACATAATTTTACCACTTCTGTGAATGGAATTTCTAAAATTCAAGAGAAACGGTTAATATCAAGAAGTAAAATGAGATTCAATGCGATGAAAATAATTTTGGTGAATAGTAACTTTTTTATTTTATTTACCACGGTTAAAAGTAAATTGGGTAATTGAGGATAAAAATGATATTAATATTACCCTAACACATGTCTTAATTCTATTGTACAAGTTTATATCGATGAAAAACAACCTTAGGAATAAAATATTATCATTTAGGTCCACTTGGATTAGATTAGGACAGTTATTATTATTTAATTCAAAGAAGAGTTAAAAGAGTTAAAATTAATGTTTATTTACTAAAACATTTTTAATATAGAGTTATACATAAGATAAATTCGATTGTAAATATTCATTAGAAATATAATAAGATTTACTACATAATTATATTTTATTTATAATTTTTAGACATTAATTAATTTAATTTATTTATGACACAATGATGATTTCGTAATTACCATAAGAGTGAAAAATTAAAATAATTGATATTATAAATACCCAAATAAATATAATTTCAGGATTTTTATGAATTAAAATACTTTTCAAGTATAATGTGGCATGTTAGGATTGATTTATTTAACTTTTTTCGAAGTAATCATTCTGTTATGAATTTTAAAAAAATCAATTATTGAATAGTGTCAAAATTGACATAAAAGAGTTTTTAAAACAAATATTATATTATTAATTGATATTACATTCCTAAAAATCTAAGGTTCGTCCATGAGACTTATATCATGATATATGTATCATTAAAGTACCACTCGGGGGTCTCTTGGAGGTATATAGTATGATTATTAACTATATTATATAAAAATACAAAGTGACATCGTAAATGTCAAACTAATTAACTAAGAGTTAAAACTAAAAGATAAGGTTAATATAATGACCCAAACCTATCTAAATTATATTGGTTGAATGGATTTAGACCTATCCTCACCTTAAAATATAAATAATCAACTTTTAATCCCTTAGTAACTGAATATGAATTTATTATAAATTAATATTTCTAGCTTTTCCAAAGGTTCCCCTCACCCCTCTTATAAAAGGGCACTCCTACTTCTCATTTCTTCACACCGTAAAAGCCTTTTGGTTTGTCCAAAACCGTCCCAAATACTCTATCAACTTCCATCACTAAAACCTAGTTGCCGTAGTTTGATCATAAATCCAACCTATGGAGCCCTTTTGATCAAATGAAAGGAAGAACCCGAAAAAGTGGTAATGTTTTCACCACCCCTTTTCAAGTTCCTTTCTTCTTCCACTTCTTCTTTCATTTTTATTACCATTCTAAAATAATAACTCCAGTATCTTATTTATACTGTGATGTTATTATAAATATGGTACAACCATATTCAGTATTCTATCCACACTTTGAATAACATGTCACCATACGTGCGTACGTATGGCTTACCATATCCATGTCGTGGTGTAATTGTTATTTAATATATTATTATTTGGATGGGTATAATAATGATATATAATTAAGGTAAACAATAAATATAACATTTTAATGATTCTGTATATATAATATACCATCCAATTATATATTATTTTAATATCAAAAGAATGATATTGTCGCTCGTGCGTACGTACGGACTACCGTCTCCAAGAACGCGATGAGATTCATTCTCCATCATATCCATTCAAGTATAATTATCATTTTTTATTTAAAAATAATGTTTAAGAACTTGATATCATTCTGGATATGAATAAGATACAACCTACCCTTGACAAATATGGCTTATGTAACAAAACAAATAAAAGAAAACGAGTAAGTTAACACCCAAAACGATGATAATTCTAAGATATTATTAACAAAGCAATGTTAAAAGATCATATATGATATCATATTAATGAATATTATTCATGAATAATTTAATAACAATTATTTCAACATTATAAAGGAGGTTAACCTACCCCCAAACAAGGAAAAGTACAAGGTAAGGGGTTTCTTATCTCACTTTAAATTCTGTGAGATTTACATTATTCACCTCTTATTTATTGCATTTGTGTGTGTACTGCCCATGATTATATTGATTGTGTAATATACTTTAATTTATGGATATTTACATCATCATTGTATTATCTTTCTTTCATGGGTGCATGTTTTATAAGTTACCAAATCAATAAGGGAATTTGAAATTTCAATTTCCACTCATTCGGCTTTACGCATACTTCATTGATTATTTTACTCCAAGATTATGTGTGGAATCACTATTAATTTGATTATGTCATAATTTCTACTCCCCATTCTGTGGATATACTTTTGATACACATAATCACTCCATTGATAATTTCTCAAGTCATCTACATGAATTTGATAAGAGTAATTTTAACTCATTCTCCATTTGTTGAGTTAAACATCCAATTCATTGGTGTTGTTTTTACAAGATTATGTGTGAATGTCCTTTGATTGATTTACACTGAATATCCAATCATATTTATTGTATTTATATTTGTCGCACATAAATATGTCGTTGATTTATCCTTAACCTAAGGGTACGACCTTTATGAGAGATTTCATCTCAATTTAAATTCCATTGAGACTTCTTTGTTGATATACACCAAATCACTTTTATGTGGTGTATATAATGTACTTTGACATAGTATATCATGAATACCTTTATTCTCATGATATTACAATGTTTTGATTACCTCAATTATTTCTATTCAAGTGTCTCTGTTTTGGTTAGAATCTCTAACTAAAATACCATTTTTAAATGTTTTAAAGACTTATTTTTCTAAATATTGCTCATTAATGTCCATGTTTTAAAAAAATGGTTTTAAGGATATATTTATATGGACATTAAAGATTTAAAATTAGAACTCATTTTAAAAGTTTCAAAGTGGTAAGGGACACTTTGATTCAAAAATCTATTTTAAACGGCTTCTTGACAAATAATGTGAGTTTTAAATGTTTTCAAGAAAAGGGGGATATTTCTCACCAATAGTTTTGATGGTTATTTTCATCTATGTCAATAGCATTCATTATTATCTATTGAGGTTAATATGATACAACAAAATCTTTAATATTGTATCGAATGAGTTATGTTTGACTGTGAATGTGCTATTTTTATACCATTCATGGTATGTGGTTAAAGTATTGACATTTCGTATGATAGTTTTAATAATAATGTTTATGTTATGTTTAAACATTTTCATATGAGGAATGCATTGGACTGAGAAAGTGATGGGTGCAGCCTGCTATTGCTCCTCGATGCATCGGTAGGTCTCAAGAGAAAATCTAGTTTTTTGGCACAAGGCCTTGGAAAAATCTTATTTGTAGTCTTGGCACGAGGCCTTGGCAATGTGGTTATGATAGTTTGGAATTATGAATTCCATCATTATGAAAGTGGTTTTTGATATTTCATGTGATCATTCGACTAGTAGAATATCCATGGGAGTATGTAAATGGCATTATTTTATTTTATCTTTTCCATTTTTTTCTGACGTTAAAGTTTAAAAGGCTTTTGTTTTAGTTATAAATTTCCTTAAGTGTTTATGCTTATCTATGAATGCTTCTTCAATAATGTTATCCTTTCTGAGAATATGAGCTCACCACTTTCAATGATTTATTTTTCCCATGATTATGAAGAAGTAATTTATGAATGACCTGCAGGAATAGTATGAGGGGATATGAAGACAAGATGTTTTTTATGATGTAATGTAAAACTTTATGAATGTATCTAGTGTTTCCAAGGCTACTAAACTAATCGGTCCTTAGAGACTTGATCTTTCTTGTGATCATGCCAATGTTATATAATAATGCACCGACTCTGGGTAACTGGGGTCGGGGCGTTATAGTTGGTATCAGAGGAAGTTTTGTACAAACCTTGGAAGCTAGATTTAGATAAACTCTGATTAGAGCACGTAGACCTAAGATGAACTTTGAGAATTAGTATAGAAGAACATCCTAGAATTTTGGTATTGTAGAGATTTTTTGAATTTTTTGAGCAATACATCTGTATTTGGACACGAGCAGGTAGAGGCGTCTTTGGCACAGATTTACCTAGGGGTAAAAACTGAAAACACCGCTTTGAGCTATACTCGAACGGGAACTGGTGCACGACAATGGGCCTTGCTGCACTCTTGGTTACGACACTCCCGGGGGATATACTTAGGATAATATACATTTTCTTTACAAACCAATTTAAAGTATTATATATATAAGATGAGAGTAAATGACCTTGGTTAATCCTAATGTGTTTCAAATTGTGAATATGGTGACATGGTAATCCTTAAATGATTTTATGACTACTATTACTCACACAATGATTTCTAGTTTTAATCAATGGCTGGATTCCAAGGAAGTCATGGTGACTTTGAGAATGATGTACAATGTGGGAATGGTGGTGGAAATGAGCAACAAAATGGAATGTTGATAGGCATAGCAGATATCGTCTTTATGCCAAATCAATTTTCCAAAAATATAATCAACAATAAATATATTAACCAATTCCCAGACTCAACAAAGAAGAGTAAGGTGGTGAATGATAAGAGCTCCAGAAGTGGAGACCATGGAGAAAGAAAACCTCAATTTCCATCATACAAGAAATGTGGAAGGAGACACCCAGGAATGTGTCTCAATGGGACAAAGAAATGATTTATGTGCTGGAAGGAAGAACATAAAGTGACGAATTGCCAAAGAAAAATTAATAGTACTATGGAAGAAGAAAAAAATGGTCCCAAGAATCCATTTACAGTCATTTTCCGTAAATGTAGGGGACCTGGCCATTTCCCGAGTGAATGCCTTATTCGATAGGATATTTTCTTGGTCAAAGAAGAATCTATGTGGAAATAAAAGGTTGGATAAATGTTTAAAAATTATTAGTGATCCTTGTGGAAGGGTTTACATTGGAATAATTTTCTCTTGTATTGGTAACCCTAACGTTTTCCATGTGAGAATGATATTTGAGGAAGAATTATCTTTTTTCTTGTGGATATAGTTATAAATAACCATTTATTTTTATATGATCATTGGGTTTGAGGCAATTACAAATTATTATAATTTTGGATGAAAATGCAAGGTATGAGATAACATTTGTGGTTAAATTATGTTATAGTTGTTTTGATGAATTTATCTCATTTTGGTAATGTTATAAAATATAGTTTTTGAAAAAGGACAACATGCAGACCGTGTAATAACCCGCCGCGTCATAAAAAGCTGTGGGAATCGAACCCACAACCAAAGTGTGATTGGGATTTATCTCCTACCACTGGATTACCTGAAGTCCCTGGTTAGTGTGACTATTAATTTTAGTTAAATGATTTTATTGATCAATAATAATTTTATATGAGATCTTATGTCTTATCAAATGAACCACCTTAGAATAGGAAAATGATATGGTGATTAAGTGATAAATTTTATTTTGGAAGTTGTTCGCTTCGGTGTGAACACTATATGCCCAAGGGAAATAGAATAGTATGGGATTTCATTTGAGGAGTAATGGTGGATTTTTATCTATGTTTTTATTGTGGATTTATAATGATATGGGATATTTATCGAAATGATTAGCTTAATTACTTTTAAGTATGTGACATTAAGAGTAATAAATGTCATTTGGAGATACAATTTAACGTGGAAGACTAAATTCTTAATAAGTTTTGGTTTTCAATATTAGTTTTGATTATATTGAAGGATTTTAAGGACACTTGATTTTTGAATGGTATTTATTAATCTTTGGGGTATTGTTGGTTTAATTTTAGAAATTAAGAATAATGTTTATTTCTCGGAAGGAATATCCTTTTGGGGGATCATTAGATCTTGTACTAACTATTTTGGTTTTTATTAATCTCTAAAGACAATGTAAATATATAGTTCATCCTGCACGGATCATGTGATTCTATAGAAGTTTATTCTAGCTCTTTAGTGTGACCAAGTCTTCTTGAATACTCATCGTTTAAAAAAATGAGTTATTGGTGGAAATTTATTAAAGAATGAAACTCTACATAAAATATTTATATTCTTAGTCAATATCATAAATGATTTCCTCATCCTTATATAATGTAACTTAAAACAAAAAAGGTTTTCCATTTACTTTCCTACTAGGAGACTAATGGCCGTTTGTCCCAACACAACTTTGTGGTTTTCTTATTGTTAACTTTCTCCTGATCATGATTTCTATCCCTCTCTATCAAAACTTGACACTTAGTTTATTGTCCATATCAATGTTTTCCTACATGGAATCCGAGTATGGGCTGTCTTGGTTGACCTTTATACCTCTCTTTCTTTCTTTTAAAGTGATAGTTTTATGGACTCTTTTTCCGATGTGGGACTTTCCATTATATTCCCAAGCACAATTTTAAAAATTGCGAGGTTGAAATTTATTGAAGGAGGCGAGAATGTAACACCCCAAGCTTCTACGATACGCTTCTTTTTGAATAATGCGATAACATGTGTTGTACGCAACATCGAGTTCTAACACACCACAACCAATCAAACTAGCCTTTATGAAGCGTAATACCTACTATTTGAAATTATATATATTTTATATTTCAAAATGGACTTCATTTTTGGTTTCTTAATATCAAAATTTTCCTAAGATGATTTTTTGGTATTTTTTCTGAGAACATCCAATTTTTATGAATAGAGAAAAATACTTAAAAACAACTTTTTTAATCAAAATAATTTATAGTGATAAATTATATTATTGAGTGGTTTTAAAGTATAATTAGAATATATTTTTACCATTTTATCCAATGGTGTTTATTATAATTAATTTCACTTTTTAAATTGGACCTAAACAATTGTCAATCTTTTGATATATACTGTTTCTTAAGAACACGCTATTTGTTGTGACAGCGGGAATTAATTATAAAATAAATTAATGAAACTTATATTTATTGAATTTCATAAAATAGACATCATTTTTAAATTCAGAATACCAATTATAGCTTAGGGTGAAATTTTGGCATTGTTCTGAAAAACTTCAATTTTTGATGAATAGTGAAACTACTAAGTGGTAGTTAAAAAACTGAATTTTTCATAAAACTAAATTTTACCACTTCTGTGAATAGAATTTCGAAAATCCGAGAGACATGGTTAATATCAATAAGTAAAATGTGGTTCAATGAGATGAAAATAATTTTTGGTGAATAGTAACTTTTTACTTTTATTTACCACGGTTAAAAGTAAATAGGGTAATTAAGGGTACAACTGATATTAATATTACCCTAACACATGTCCTAATTCTATTGGAAAAGTGTATATCGACCAAAAACAACCTTAGGAATAATATATTATCATTTAGGTCCACATGGATTAGATTAGGACATTTATTTTTATTTAATTCAAAGAAGAGTTCAAAGAGTGAAAATCAATGTTTATTTACTAACACGTTTTTAATACATGGTTATACATTAGATAAATTCAATTGTAAATATTAATTAGAAAGCTAATAAGATTTCATAAATAATGATATTTTATTTATAATTTTAGATATTATATAATTTAATTTCTTTATGACACAATGATGATGCTGTAATTACCATAATAGTGAAAAATTAAAATAATTGATATTATAAATACCCAAATAAATACAATTTAAGACTTTTAATAAATTAAAATAATTTTATAGGATAATATGACATGCTAGGACTGTTTTAATTAACTTTGTTTACAGTAATAATTCTGTTATGATTTTTACAAAAATCAATTATTGAATAGTGTCAAAATTGACATAAAAGAGTATTTTAAAAAAATATTATATTATTAATTGATCCTAAATTTCTAAAAATCTATGGTTCGGCCAAGAGACTTATATCATGATAGGTGTATCATTAATGGACCACATTGTTGTCCCTTGGATGTATATAGTATTTTTATTAACTATATAATATAAAAATACAAAGTGACATGGTAAATGTCAAACTAATTAACTAAGAGTTAAAACTAAAATATAAGGTCAATATAATGACCCAAAACCTATCTAAATTCTATTGGTTGAATGTATTTTGACCTATCCCAAATTTAGCCTTTAAATAATCAACTTTTTAGCCATTATAAACAGAATATGAATTTATTATAAATTAATATTTCTAGCTTTTGAAAAGGTGCCTCTCACCCCTCTTATAAAAGGGCACTCCACCTTCTCATTTCATCACATCTTAAAATCCTTTTGGTTCCGCCAAACCCTGCCCAAATACTCTCTCAACTTCCCTAACTACAACCTAGAGGCCTCGGTTTGAATATAAATCCATCCCAAGGAGCCCTTTTGATCAAATCAAAAGGAAGAACCCAAAGAAGATTTAATGTTTTCACCACCCCTTCTCAAGTTCCTCTCTTCTTCCAGTTCTTCTTTCTTTGTTATTACCATTATAAAATAATAACTCCAGTATATTATATATACTATGATGTTATTATAAATATCGTACAACCATATTCAATATTCTATCAACCCTTTGAATAACATGTCACCATACGTGCGTAGGTACGACTTACCGTCTCCTCGTAGTGGTGTAATTGTTATTCAATATATTATTATTTGGATGGGTATAATAATGATGTATAATTCATGTAAAAAATAAATATAACATAATAATTATTCTATATATATAATATACCATCCAAGTATATATTATTTTAATATCAAAAGAATGATATTGTCGCTCGTGTGCACGTACGGACTACCGTCTCCACGAACGCGATGAGATTCACTATCCATCATATCCATTAAAGTATAATTATCATTTGATGATTTAAAAATAATGTTTAAGAACTTGATATAATTCTGGATATTAATAAAATAAAACCTATCCATGACAAACATGGTTTATGTAACAAAACATATAAAAGAAAATGAGTAAGTTAACTCCTGAAACGACGATAATTCTTAGATATTATTAAAAAAGCAATATTAAAAGATCATATATGATATCATATTAATGTATATGATTCATGAATAATTTAATAACAATTATTTAAACATTATAAAGGAGGTTAACCTACCCCCAACCAAGGAAAAGTACAATGTAAGGCGTTTCTTATCTCACTTTAAATTCCGCGAGATTTCCATTATTCACCACTTATTTATTGCATGTGGTGTGTGTACTGCCCATGATTGTATTTATTGTGTAATATACTATAATTTATGGATATTTACATCATCATTGTATTATACTTATTTTATGGGTTCATGTTTCATTTGTTACCAAATCGATAATTGAATTTAAATTTTCAATTTCCACTCATTCGGCTTTTCGCATACTTCATTGGTTATTTTACTCCAACATTATGTGTGGAATCACTATTCATTTGATTATGTCATAATTTACACTCACCTTTCTATGGATATACTTTTAATACACATAATCACTCCATTGATAATTTCTCAAGTCATCGATATGAATTTGATAAGAGTAATTTTAACTCATTCTCCATTTGTTGAGTTAAACATCCAATTCATTGGTGTTGTTTTTACAAGATTATTTGTGAATGTACTTCGATTGTTTTACACTGAATATCCAATCATATTTAGTGTATTTATATTTGTCACACTTAACTATGTCGTTGTTTTATCCTTAACCTAAGGGCACGACCATTATGAGAGTTTTCATCTCAATTTACATTCCATTGAGACTTCTTTGTTGATATACACCAAATCACTTTTATGTGGTGTATGTAATGTAATTTGACATAGTATATCATGAATCCCTTTATTCTCATGATATTACAATGTATTGATTACCTCAATTATTTTTATTCAATTGTCTCTATTTTGGTTAGAAACTCAAACTAAAATACCATTTTTAAATGTTTTAAAGACTTATTCTTCTAAATCTTTCTCATTAATTTCCATGTTTAAATTTTTTTAAGGATTTATTTATATGGACATTAAAGATTTAAAATTATAACTCCTTTTAAAAGTTTCAATGCGGTATAGGACACTTTGATTCAAAAATCTATTTTTAAACGGCTTCTTGACAAATAGTGTGAGTTTTAAATGTTTTCAAGAAATGGGGGATATTTCTCTAAAATAGTCTTAATGGTTATTTTCTTCTATGTCAATATCATTCATTATTATCTATTGAGGTTAATATGATACAATAAAATCATTCATATTGTATCGAATGAGTTTTTTTTGAATGTGGATGTGCTATTTTTATACCATTCATGGTATGTGGTTAAAGTATTGACATTTCGTATGCTAGTTTTAATATAAATGTTTATGTTATGTTTAAACTTGTTCATATGAAGAATGAATTGAACTTATTAAGTGATGGGTGGAGCTCGCTATAGCTCCTTGATGCATCGGTAGGTCTCATGAGAAAAACTAGTTTCTTAGCACAAGGCCTTGGTAAAATCTTATTTGTAGTCTTGGCACGAGGCCTTGGCTATGTGGTTATGATAGTCTGGAATTATGCATTCTATCATTATGAAAGTGTTTATTGATATTTCATGTGATCATTCGACTAGTAGAATATCCATGTGAGTAAGTAAATGGCATTATTTTATTTTATCTTTGCCATTTTATGTTGAAGTTCAAGTTTAAAAGGATTTTGTTTTAGTTATAAATTGCCTTAGGTGTTTATGCTTTTCTATGAAAGATTATGTTATAATGTTATCCTTACTGAGCATCTATGCTCACCTATTTAAATACTTTATTTTTCCCAGGATTATAAAGATATAATTTATGAATGACCTGTAGGGATAATATGAGGGGATATGAAGACAAGATGTTTTTTTAGGATGTAATGTAAAACTTTATGAATGTATATAGTGTTTCTAAGGCTACTAAACTAATCGGTTTTTTGAGACATGATCTTTCTTGTTATCATGCCAATGTTATGTAATAATGCACCGATTCTGGGTGACAGGGGTCAGGGCGTTACAAAAAAAATATGACTGCATCTAGGGGATGCTCGAGTCGATTCCAATCCATCATTTCAAGGGTTCTAGTATAAGGAAAAATGGAAAAAAATAAAAGGGGTAGAAATAAAAATACATATTTTTGATTGTACTCTAATGGAAACGAAAATCATGGCCTGAGAAGGAACGAGGAGTTCTACTAGAAAAAGGGGGTCTCTATGGTGTGAGGTAGGAGTTGCAGCATGTAGATACACCAAGAAACAGACAATGATGATGGAGAGGTTTCTACAACGTAGTGGTGAACTTGGAGTAGCTACAAAAATATAGGGTATGAACACCAAGGGGTAAGGAATACATGTATAGTGTGGAACCATTGTTCCAAGAACTCCCACGGTGCAGGAAAAGTGATATAGTGTAAACTGGGAGGAAACATGTGTTACTATGATGTGTGGGTCTATAGTCCTTCATATTTTTGGTCTATGAAAGGTGATGATGGAGGTAAAACTATATATAAGGATCACCAAGGGTTTAATTATTCATGAAAAAAAATTATAAAGGCTCATCCAAATGATATCTTAAATTCTAGAACACCTTCCGGGAATTGAATTCATAACAACCACATTAAGGTTTTTAGATATCAAAGACAACAACCATGTACTTTTATATATATCTTACATAGAAAGTCATTTATCTCATGGTCTAATTTGTTGTGGCATAGAACCCTTGAGCCTATCCCCCACGGGGAAAGCTATAATGTAACCTAACTCAGAAAACCCCCACAACAGTACAGTCCCCTTCTATCATGGTATAGCCTCGACACCTTAACCTATTACAATGTAGGCAGATACACTACGATGTAGACTCATCATATATGGTGGGGTTGTCAATTCGTTCCAAAAACCACCTTTATTTTGGAAACTGAAAACACACTTACTCCCCCTGAAGGTCCCCTAAGAACCTTATCCTTTTACAGAAAATGTATCAACATAGAATAATGTGGGAAAGTAGTGAAATAATTATTTCTATTACCGAAAATAAATTATTGTTTTTAAGAATTAATCTGGTAATAGGTGGGGAATAGAATTATTTAGACCCTCGATGTATAAATAAGGATCCTGAGAAAGAACTAGTTGGGTTTTAGCATATACCTCTTCCCACAATAGTATATTATCTTAGAAAATTACTTTGTTATAATGGTTTTGATATTTGAAATTATGCTTTCCATCAGTATGAGATCAATGATTTTTTATACATTCTTCTATTTATTTTCATAGATATATAATTCCCTCAGTTTCAGTTGATTATGGATTCTTGTTATTAATTAATTTCTAAATATCACTATTATTTTGTTTATGTTTTTAAATATTACAGTATATCATACTCCTTAATATGTATTTGAGATCACCCATATTTTTTCCCTTTCCCATAGAATCCTAGAGGCTGACCATTTATTATTTTTTGTTATATGAAAGAAGGGATAATCATGTCCTAATAATATGTTTTGTAATTTTCTTATGTTTTGAAATGTAATGTATATATGTATCTAGTCTTTTATGAATAATAAACTATTTTATCCTTAATTTACACTTATATTAATTACTAATAATGTAATATAACTACTTAATCTTCATTTTTGGAGTTCAGGATGTCAGAAATTCACATCAAAATATTCTAATAACTAGTTTCTAAGATGAGGTTAACTAGTATAATTCTAGGATTTGAGAAGGATTCACAAACATGACTTAAATAAAAATAAGAGTCCTAGTGAAAGTAATAAATCCACCAAAAAGGGTGTTATGAGATTGAAATACCATCCTCTCCACATATGTGAGTTCATATGTGTCATGTGTAATAAAATACAGTGACAACCTAAATTTTTAAAGTAGGTCCATAATGGATCCTCTTATCATATTTATGGTAATCATTTTGTGTTTTCAGTTCCTTAAAAAAATCATTAGAAACCGTTTGAATCAATAGTAGTGATCTAACATGAAGATTGTGTAATAAAAAATAGCCTACCAAATTCAAGAATTATAACACAAATTGCTCATGTTTTGGTTGAGAGAAAACTAGTAAACCATATATGAATTTTATAATGATTGATATAACTATATTTGTCACACATAATTAGTTATGCATGTTTTATTACATTTGATAGCACATTTAAAAGTTTCATTATTTTTTTTATATTTCCTTTCAAGTCCTAGAAAATTAGAACACCGTTTAATCTAAATCAAATCATTTGAATGATAGTCTCATTATGTTAAAATTGAACAAGTTGGGGATTAGAAAATCAGAGGAGTCTATCACTCACTCAGTTCATTCATCTCTAGTTGGAAAATAAATTAATCCAAGAGTAGCAACTGAAGGATAGTATTACAATGATAGAGTTTATGAATAATGGAGTCCAAGGCGTGAAAATCCACTAACCATTTTTCCAATGAAGAGGGGTAGAGATGTGTAAAATTACACTTTTTTCTATTTCAATCCATTTGAGGTTCATTTTCAGAAATGCAGCAATAATGTCCTCTCTTATCTTCGGGATATGGGGATGGAGATTAATTAAATCCTTACGTTCATATAAGAGTTTCTTATGAGTTATCTTTTCAATAGAAAAAATCATTAGTTCCATGTGACACCAATTCATCAGTAACCTATCATGGACACAAACATGTGGATTCCAACTCTATTCATTCATACCCGATCATCCAAAAAAAATTTCTAGGTATAAATACCTACCAAAAATCAAGACAAGTACAATATTAACATTTCCCCTAAAAGTAATTTTGGAAACATATTGTTGTAGCATTCAAAAAATAGGCATAGACCTCTTCCATTACCTAGAATTCTTTTCATCATCCTTTGGAAGAATCAATAAAATCCTTTTAATATATAACAATAGTAAGTAGTAGGCATACACATACTATTGACCTCAAAAATGAATTCCATGGGTGCATCGTATCAATAACTTGAGGAAATGATAAGGTTAATATCCCTGATTCCAGTAATTGATGTGAACGTATCCCCATTCCCACTACAAAATCCCATGAACACATTTAAAATCAATTGATGTGCAAGACAGTACCCCCAACAAAATTTTACATAGATATAAACATTTATGAATAACATCAGTTGTAAATGGATTTTAGAATACCCCAATAACCATTAGGGGATAGGAACAATATCTCTCCACTATCGAAAGAGGTTATCCTCAATATATGTAATGAGTTACCCAATAATAGGAACACATTCCATATCTAATTCAAGAATATCTTAAACACATCCCAATGGATAATGAATAATAGAATTATGTACACATTCCCATTCCAACAAGAGATCAAAATATTATATCAACAACAGATTTAGGGTAGAAACGTATCCATGAAAAATTTTCAATGGTATATTATGAAAGTAATTCAAGATAATTTATATATTTCTTCTTCCCTTTAGAACACAAAATGTCACCATAATTTATTTATGATAAACATGTGTCATGAACATATAACTTTCCATTAAATATAATCCTATCATCATATTCCAAGGAAAAAACTAGTAACATAAAATGAATCCCACATAATAAGGTCATTGTGAAAAACACCCAAATTTAACTACCCAACAAAGAGTATTAAAAAATAAATAATTCTATGTGTAGCCTAAAAAAATAGGGTAGTCCCATATTCTTTAATTACATATTCAAGGTATTTCTATGCCCTTTAATATTTTTCAATGGAAACCCAAGATCCTAATGACTCATTATCTGATCTTGAATGTAAGAGTAGTTGGAAAGGTCATACAAATAATATTATTACCGGAAACATTAGAGGTCCACCCCATATCACTTTACACAATGGACCTCCTCATGGTAGTATCAATATTGATCATACAAACTTTTCCAATGATGAGAACTATAAAAATCCTTATTAGTGTTAAATGTTAAAATTTTAATACGGTCCTCCATTTACTACTATCCACCATGGAGTTCCTTTATAGGGTATATGTTTTAGTAATTCCCCATCAACTAGATATCAACCATGATGGTTATATTCCTCCCAATGGTATTCATTCTAATGGACCCCTTGTAACTACAATTCATTAGAGAATGATGGTCCTCCCCTGGATGATGAATCTTTGAGAAATCTATAATATCACTAGGAACACAAAAAAATGTGGCCATTTTTACCTAATGATTTATCTTTGAGGGATGACATCATTTATCTGTCAAAATACATCCTGAGTAAATGTTCATTATTCAAGACACCCTCAGATCACTTCATATCCACCACAATAGAGAATATTATAATCAACCCTGCTCTCAAAAAATGGTATCCATGGAATAACCACACTTGTAAGAATACATAGATGAATATACTATAGAAGATAAATAGAACAAAATGTTTATGAAGAAAAAACTACCCAATGATAATAAACCAATAATTTTCTGGCCCATATCCACCACTCAGTATTACATTCCAAAAATTTTAGAGAGGAATGTATACACCATATTCATCTGAACATGTGGGTGACTCTTTGACATTTGATTGAGAAATTTCTTCATTATGTGTAATATTCAAACAATATCAAGGAAATATAATAATTTTACTGAAAATTTTATTTGGATTCTTTTTCTACTATATGAAACCCTATGTTAGAAAAGAAGAATAATATTATACAACATACACACCTTAATTCCTTAAGGAATGTATTTTAGTTGATTGTAGATTCTCCAACTGATGAACATATTTGGGTATGTGGTAAACATAGGGAATTTCATTTAACCTCACTCCACAACTAACATAACCCCTAAGAATAACACTATTTTTGTTCCTTATTCTATAGATATTATTTGTGCCTAATAACTGGTATAATAAAAAATGTTCTCTTAATTAAAAATATATGTATCTATGAACTGAAGGAGAAAGAGATATTAAAAGACCCCTGCATCAGGCGTATTAAAATTTTGAATAGTCATCTCTCATAAGAAATTACAAAATCATCGTCTATAATTCTTCCTAAAATAGAGATAAAATAATTATTAGATCATGCATTACACCTATACCATTCTTCAATAAAATAATCAATGATTTATAGGGTATTAGTAGTGGCCGTTGATGCAGCAATTTGGGTGGAACCCCAACTTGTAGGGATGTAGAAATATTTATAATCAACACCATCCCTATAGCCATCAAATATTTATCAGGTCCAAATTATTATATTAATGGATCCTAATCAACCCCATAATTTAACGATAGAGTTATTTTTTCCTCAACCACGCCCTCTCCTATTAAAGTAAGTCTTTTATTGAATGAGAGGAATGTTACATGAATATAAATCATATTTTGTCAAATTCCATGACTTGTATTTCTCCTTGGGGTTATATATGATGAAGTTTTAGTGTAATACATTTAGAATACCATCCATAATGATGTCCTAAAGAAGTCATATAAGGATATGTAAAAACATCATTGGGGATCAAATGAGAAGAGTAACCTAAAGAGGATGACAAATCAATAGAATTTGGACATAGTATTCGATATATACATCATGGGTGTTGAGATACCCTATCCTTCTAATGACGATAGAATACTTGAAGCACATTATGTATTCTCATATGACATCAATTCTGGAATATTTTTCTATTCAAAATACATTTTACACTAAAAATTTGAGAAATGAGTGTGTGTGTAATACTAAATTCCAAAAAAAAATCTAGTAACTCCCTTTAATTTTAATCTACCACCTCTCTTGTAGGCTTCAAACAAAGAAAAATGAAATGGTGTGGCTATGTCTCACCTATTACCCAAATAAGTTGAACCCCATGCAATTTAATAAGTATTTATTTAGTATGAAGAATAACTAAAGTAGTAAGGGAGGCTCAATACAATGTTAATCATGGGAAATATTTTTATGATTTATACTCTTCAAAAAATGACTCATATCCTCTTTCAACAAATCTACCTCAATAATACGAGCAACCTATACCAGATAGAGCATAACCGAGTCATCCATATAATAAGCTATCTAGAAAAATGACATATCTGGATTCAATTATAGATTAATATTAATAATTCCATTCATTAGGGTGATAAACATAGCATTATCTGGCATGTTGCCCATGGAAAACTCACACTGGTTTTCAATAGATAAAATAGGTAGTCCCACCTTGTTTAGATATTTATATCACTACCCACTCTGAAATTTCCTCCCAACCAGCTATTCCATCCGATCAAATTATATCTATTGATCGATTGGTAGTTTGAATGGAATCCATAGGGGGGGGGTATAGACCATTAAAACTAAAAAGAAACCCATATTCCAAATGGGTGGATGCTACTCTTATTCCACCCAACATTAAAATAAAATTACCAAATTTCAAGGAAAATAGGGACCAAAGTATCATTGGATTCATTTCATATTTCTATGTGGCATCTAATGGGTACCATGAAATAGTAATAGGAAATGAAGCCAGATGCTTCTTATAGACCCTAGATGAACAACCATTTTTCTGGTATAGAAATATATCTACCAGATTGATCACAGAATGGGAAGAACTCCACTAATATTTCCTCTACGAATTTAGGTATAGTCTGAAGAATATGAATGTCTATTACCTCTAAAACTAAAAAAATTGAGAAAATGAGAGATCCTTAGAATTTATTTTAATGTGAAATGGATTGAATTATTCCATGTATATACAACTCCATAACAAATATTTTCAATGAATCTACATTGTAAATCATCAGGATGAGTTACAAATACAACATATCCTAGTAAAGTACATAAAAGAGTTCTATAATATTTCTTAGTCACACATTGGTGAGGAGATTATATTAAATTGATTCAGAAAAAAACATGGATAAGACCTATAATTCTAGGAAATAGGACTATAAAATAAAAACAACTATAATAGTTATTCTTAAGCAGCCCATGAAACCATATTCCTCCCCTAAACCATAATAATAACAGGTTGTTATCCCTCATAAATAGAAAAATCATTCAATTGAATGATAAATAAGAGAAAGGTCACATTCCATATAAATAATAGAATAGAAAATTTTATTCTGGCTAAAATGATAAATTCCATGGATATTTAATCTTAAACATGGAAAATAATTCCCTAATGATTAGATATCCCATGTATCCGAATTAGGTGTGCCTCAAAACCACCCAAAATACTATATATTCCACTAATTGTTGTGGAAAACCATTCAAGATTAATTTTTTATTAAATAAATCTTTTAAAAAATAATGAAATTTGGACAAGTTATGTTAATAAATCCACCAACATAAGTGGATTGTGTTTTAAAAACTCACTAGAAAAATACGAGGAATGTATATATGTTTTGGATATGGGAGGTCATAGTTTTGATTATTGTATGACTAGAAAGTTAGTCTCTTAAGTTCACTCCATCATCAAGGTATAGCTAAACCAACAAATCATGTCCCCATTTTCTTATATAATATTTTGTCTAGCTTCTTCACCAACATATTTTTATAATAGTCGGTATATGAAAAGATGTTGTAAAAATATTTAAAAAAATAAAGTCTATGAAATTAGATTGATACTAATGTGCAAGAATTTTTGAACCATCTCAGATTTCAGGCCTTTGATATAATGAGGATGGGAATAACCTCTCCAAATAGTGAAATCTACACCTTCTCACCAAAGTAACCCTTGTCAGATAATGATTTAGTTTACAAATTTCTCATTGTGATTCAGTTGAGAAACTCATTCACTAATGAATAAGAATATTTATATGAATATGGTTTCCCCCGTCAAAATTGATGAGTAGATGAGATAAGTAGTTGGGATTGATGGGGTCAAGCAAAAGGTAGTCGAAAAATATCTCTTTATTTAGGTCACATCCATACTAGAACCATTTATGTTATTGAAACTTATAGATAATAATATTAGCTGGATATAAAGGATAATAAGCCTACTACTAATTCTTCTAGAGATTGATATAATTCGGTCCAATTGAAGAACCTATTTATATTAAAACATTCCCATGGTAAAAATAAAAACATGGGAATGAAGGATCAATCCAATTAACAAGTTTCTAAATGTTAACTAATTTTTTATCGAGAAGAATATATTTCAACATAGAAAACAATATAATATAAGAATTAAATCGAGTAGCATCATCAAGGTGGGAAGCACAAAACTTTGGCTGATAAATATAAAATCATGAATTAACTATATTAAATTATTGATAATACCATGATCATAGATACCCTTTATTTTCTAAAAGAGTTTTCTAAATCCCATATAGAGGCCCTTTTAATACCTCAATATTTTTAAGATGATTTCACTTCCACTGAAGTTTATCATAGAAAGATCAATCCATTTGAATGTCTGGAATTAATACCCTTCAAATAAAAATACACAAATACTATTATAAAATTATAAATCAAGACAATTTATGTATCGAGAAAATTAGATGACATCAATATCCATCATGTTTTGATTGAAAATTCATCTAGAATTAATCTCACCCTAGTTTGAATGCTCCAATGATTGGGATGAAATGAATTTTATCTTTCTCCCACAATATAGAAATTACAGGGGCATGAAAAAAATTAATAGAAGAGTCTTGGAAAAATTAATCATAGATCATAATAATGGGATCTCATATTTAACTCAAAATTTATGATTGTTCAATAGGATAAAAATTTAATGGTCTTATTATGAAGGATTTGGTAACATTATCATATATTAGTACCTTCATTATATCATCAGTGTGTCAAATACTTGGTTAATGGATGAACAGAGAGATTATATAATGAAAAGGCCCTTTTTCATATTATCAGTCTCATTATATTGATATATTATTCTACAAAAGAGAAGGAAAAACACATTAATGATAATGTTATTCGATTCACTACTCCAAATGGTTTGGATGTAGCCCCATCCCACCGATTCATTAAGATTGGTAATGAATATGTACTTCCCATCAATCAAATAGAGGTCATAACCTCATATTATAGACCCCTACTTTGTTAATGATATTATTCCAAGTAGTCGAATCCATATGTGGAGAAAATGGAGGAAATTGTGACTATATAAATGATTTCTTTGATGAATATAACCCTCTTAATACTCATGGTCTAACATGTTACTTACATCACCAACTATATATAAAGATACCTCCATTTTATCAGTGTGGATTGAAAATTCTATCACATAACATGAATATGATGACATCAACACCTCTTCCACCCCTAATAAAATTTGGGAAGAAATATATCATATATAGATTGTCCCTAAAAATGATACACATATATTTGTTTACTCGGAATCTAAAGATACACACTCCTTAGTGATGGGAGTAGAAATTTCTCCAACACAATCTCCAAAATTTAGGGATGTCAACACCTCATTGTCCCTCAATAATAATAGATAGGAAGGATAGATTTTCAAAAATTTCATCAATGAATATTTTTACATATTCCCCCCTTATAATTATAAGGGACCTTTTAAAAAATACATAATGATGAATCAACCTCATAATATATTATAAGTTAAAAAATTACCCTTAATTTGAATCATCTGTTGAAACTAAGTAAATGAATGAAGATGAAGAGTATCTTTAATATCCATCACTAACATTTGAGGAAGGAATCTCTTCCACCATTCGTGAGCTCAGATAAGTAAATATGGATATAGAGGAATATCTATGACATGATATAATTAGTTCCACCATGTATAATAAATAAAAATACACACATATAGATTCATTGAAAGAGAATCATGACTTATTCACTTGGAATTATTTATTAATGATTGGGCTTGATCCCGATGCCTCCATTCATCATCAGGGACTACCCCATAATCATTGTGGATAAAAAAATGTGGCCTAGAGAATGTAACTCTAGATTTAATGGTTGAAGATAATGTGAATGAATATTATCAATTATAACTTCTTTTGGAAGATATTGTTCCCAAAATGTATTTACAATATTATCCCAATCAATAAAAATAATAGATAGATCAGGGTCTGAATTAATTTTTGGGATCTCAACAAGCATTTCTCAAAGAATATTTCCAACTCTTGATTATATAACATCTGATTGATAAAACTTCTACCTATAAAAACCTATACTTTATGAACATATATTTATGATAAAACCAAATACGAATAGATCTATAAGATGAGGTGTAAAATATTTTAAGTCATCTTAATGTGTGTAATACTATCAAGTGATTTTGTTTTTCTTGAAGAAAATTTGGTACACATATCCACATTATATGAATAATTTGTTTAAACCCATAATAAAGATAAAGATGGAATGTTTTGTAGAAAAAATTTCTAGTCAAATCCTTATAGTTTTGAGATAATATTTCTGATCTTGAGATATGTCTCAACAAGTTACAGAAGAATAACCTGAAAATGAACCCCTTGAAATGTTAATTTGGGGTTACCTCAGGAAATTACCGCTGTTTCATGGTATTCCAACACAACATTAAATTAAAACATGATAAGAAAAAGGTGATAGGTAAAATACTATCTCCTTGAAACCTAAATGAGTTATGAGGGCTCATTCTATTCCTTTCTTACATTAGAGACTCTATAGAAAATTTTTCAAGAGGGTATTTAATTTTCACCAAGATAACGAAAAATGGAACCACATATTAGAGGGGTGAATGTTTCCAGTAGTATTTTGACAACATAAAATAATACCATTCAATACCAATTTCATTGATTCCACGAATCAATGGAAATCCAAAAATTATCAATGTGAAATATTTGTAGTGACCACTCAATGAATTTTTGGTATATAATATTGATGTAGTAAAATAATACAATATATATTATAATCATCTATCCATGATTAATACTGAGGCAAAATATTCCGATATAGAGAAGAAATATCTGGAATTTATATTTTATTTAAATAATTTGATACATTAACTATAATATATTGAGCTATATTTTCTCTCTCTTATCAACCCACTCAATTACATCTTCAATCATACAATGTTATCAAGACATATAGATGGGTGGTGAGTCCTTCTAAAATATTTTGAAATTCAATTTATATCATAAAAGGAAGCCAAAAATATTAACTGTATGAAATTATTATAAAATATCCCATCATAGAAAAAATTCCAGTTGGTTATAAGATTCCTGAAGAAAAGTTTTTCTCTGTTTGGGATAATCTTAAGATATAAGTGATATAAATTGATGTTGACTATATAATCCCAATAGGAAAAATAATCGAGAACCCAAAACACAACATGGGTAATTTGGGACTCATCCTTATTTATAGTAGTAAGAATACATTTCCTTATTATTTTCTATTATTAAAAGGCATAACAAATTATACGACAGAGTACCAATATCTTATTTCTGGCTTAGAATTAACATTGAATAAACTAAGGGACCACCTTAAACATAAAAGATTATTTAGTATCAGTAATAAAGTAAATAAATGGTGAAAATTTCATTAAGGAGGGGTAATTAATTCTTCTACATGATTAGAATTATGTTTTATAGAATAATTACACTTAGAACTAATGATTTCACACATCATGTTCTCAAAGATTTACTAGGATGATAAAATGGATAATGTAGCTATAACCCTAATATGTCCCAATCTGGGAAAAATAGTTATCAACGTCTAACACCATAGGATGGTATCCTTATTAATTTAAAAAAATGACAATTAATAATGATACAAAAAATATTATTTAATGCGAATAGATAACCTCTCCAAATTACACCACGAGTGGGTTGATGTCCTCTATATTTTACTACCTCTAAATCAGTATTCTTTCATCGGAATGAGAAAAGAAAGAATACATCCAATTTTAGATAGTTATATTTATTGTTCATGATGACCAAAATTATCACAAATTGATCTTAAAATGAGTATTTGTTGGATTCATCCTTATATGTATTAAAGGAGGAAAGAATATCACCATTATGTAAGAACTCCATGCAGCCACCTATGGCGCTCATGTGTTTGGAACCAAAATCGCTCCTCAGATCAGGAGGCTCAAGTATTTTTACCCATTGATAATATAGAATTTCAAAGAGTTCAAAAACACATTTCATTCCTTCTAAATACATTTCAACTTCATACATCAAACCCATAAATTTATTTTTAAAACCAAATATTCATGACTATTTGTCATCTGGGAAATAGATGTCATGTGGAAATATTTCTATCCTATATATATATGCAATTTAATTACATCCACACATCCACTGAATTTTTGTCTAAGTAAAATAAGGATATGTCCCTCAAAGTAGTTGGGACAATGAATTTTGAAAAAAATATCATTACTATATTTGGTGTCCATTATAGAATACCGAAAGTCAATGAAACTAATTTTTTCTATTCTAAGATAAAATGGGTGTATCAAAAATAAAATATTGAAAACAACCAATCATCTCACTACACTAAAACATAGAAAACAAATATATTCTTTCAACAATAATGTGTAACATCCCAGGTAAATAAAGAATAAAACATTTTCATATATTTTTGAATTAAATATTAATTTAACTTTAAAGGGGTCGCTATGTTCGATAGCGTACCTGATACGCAACAAAGAGTTTCTTTGAAATCTTACGTTGCACACTAGTAATAAAATAATATTATTTTAAATGGTAGTTAACACGTAGCCGTTGTATTGGAGGGAATGAATAGAAATAACTAAAATATGTTTATATATGTTTTTTAAATGTTTTTATATTTATCCAATAAAAGATAAAGGCTTAAAATAATAAAAGAATTCAATTTTAGGCATGCATACTCTAATTTTCACTAAAACGTCGAACTATCGCCTTTTGATGGCATACCCTATTTAAATATAGTTTGTTTTCACTCTTATACATTATATTGGAACAAATAAAATTCTTCTTTATAATACGAACATCAAAATTTACATTGTGTAAATTTTTGGTATTTTTCCGATAAAGTTCACTTTTTAAGGAATAGTGAAAAATGTTGTATTTTAATTCAAAACCACTTTCTAATCTAATTTATTTATATGATTATATTATCTTTATAATTGTTTTTAAAGTTCAATTAGAATATATTTTTACTATTTAATCCAATGGTGGTCATTGGAATTAATTTCACTTTGAAATTGGACTTAAACTAGTGTCAATCTTTTGATACATATTGTTTCTTAAAAACATGCTATTTGTCATGATGGCGGGAATTAATTATTAAATTAATTAATGAAACTTATGTGTTTTTAATTTCATAAAATAAACATGATTTTTGAATTCGTAATATCAAATATAGCTTTGGGTGAAGTTTTGGTACTTTTTAGAAAAACCTTAATTTTTGATGAATAGTGAAACCACAATGTGGTAGTTTCAAAAACTGATTTTTCGTTTAAATGGAACTTTACCACTTCTGTGATTTAAATTTCAAAAATCCAATATAAATTATTTTCAATAAGAAGTAAAATTTGGTTTAATGGGATTAAAATAATTTTTTTTGTGAATAGTAACTTTTATGTTTTTAATCGCGATTAAAGGTAATTAGTGTGATTTAATGTAAAAATGATATTATAATAAAATGAAAATATCTCTAAACATGTCATAACCCTATTTTATGAGTCATGGCCGACTAAGACAACCAATGGGTTGATTTTTGGGACCCCATGGAGCCACTTGGGTAACATAATGTCATTAATTCCATTTATTTAAAGTAAAAGTAAAAATGACACAAACATGTATTGTTTTACTAAAACAATTTTTACATGGGGTTATACAAGTCAGATTTTTAACTATAAAAATTAATTAGAAAGATAAAAAAATTTCCTACATCATGATATTTCTTTTATAATTTTTAGACTTAAAATAAATTAAATTATTTTTGACACCATGATGATGCAGTGATTACCTCATTATTTATCGATTTAAATAAAATGGAATGATAATGTAAAATCTAAGACCTAAACATATCAAAAACCTACTGGATGGGTGGATTTAGAATCCTTATCATCTTATCCTCTAAACACATCAATTTGGGACCATTAAAATCCAAAACTCATTTGAAAATAAAGTAACATCTTATACCATTCCAAGAATGCCCCTCCTCTCCTTTTATAAAAGCCCCCCACCTCTACCTCCTCACACACACTTCTCTAGAATTTAGCTCGGCCAAGATCTGATAATTTTGTCTCTCCACATACCTTTCCTCATCCTAGAAGAATTACCTTAGGTAGTAAGCTCTTAAAGAAATCATTTTGGTTCAAACCAAAGGGAGTTACCCGATTTTAAGGTAATGTCTTCACTTGTGTTCTTTTGTTTTATTTTGCTTCTCCAACCCCCTAAAATATTTTTATTAATTTATTTTGTAACAACTACGGTATAATAAATATACTAGGATGTTTTTATAATAAGTATTAGAGCTACACTTACACACAACTACATCTAATGGTTAAATAACATACTGTTTCTATGGATGGTGAATTTCTGCCTCACGAAACGAGGATTGTTCAATATTCATTTAACTCCTTCAAAGGTGGCCATTAAGATGTCACTATATTAATATATGATATATAATATGTTTATTTTTTTCTTAATCTTCTATATTTTTCATTTATATCATACCTTTATGGTTTCCATTATGTGTATACACAATATCTTCATTTTAGGAAGTGCGGACTACCGCCCCTCAAAGTGATTTGATTTGTTAATGCCATATGTAGGACATATAAAGGATGGAGTTAATGTTATTATATATGATGTTATACTAGAATTATAATATTCCCTAATATCATTATGGTTTCACTCCATTAAATATGAAATATAAATTAATCTAGCATCCATGCTTACGTACGACTTACCGTCTCCATGAACGGTGCATTTCATTTCTTACCTCTAAATGTTATGTACTATTATAAATACATGTATATGCTGGATATATATGATATATATGACATCCAAATAATGAATATCATTCTGGATATAATGAACCTTTGACCACATAAACAACATGTAATTGTAAGAAGTCTATTTTTGACTTATGAACCAGATATCGACAAAATGAACATTATTAACTTAAATGATTACATAATGCTTATAACATGGAAATAATTGATATAAAAGGAATATTAAGCTTGAAAAAGGTTCTTAAGCAAGTAGAAATTAATAGTAGTTTATTATTCAGGAGATTAAAGAGTAATCGAGTCACGTCAGACACGAGGTAAGGGACTTCATCTCAATCTCCTTTCATTGAGGCATATTTCATTTTATAGACAAATTTTTTTTATACAGTGTATAAAACCCTTTGAATTTTACTTTTAAACAAAAGGAATCTTTTTCTATGAAGATTTTTACTAAACGACAAAAAGGAATGTTTCTTTTAACGTACGCGGTGACAACGACCTTTTCCGCCGCTGCAAGTATTATTTTTTCTTTGGCTTCCTCAACAAACCGTAATGTTTTTAAAATGAAATAAATACCATATACTCTTTTATGAATTTTTGTATTGAAAATGGTTTTTATAATGGATTTGTTATGTCAATATATTTAAGTGATATATTGTGATAAAAGTGTGGAAATTTTTTCTTTCCATTATATTTTTTTATGTCTTATGATTTTATAATGTTACTTGGACATTTGACGGGTGGTTACATGATAAACCATATGAAGGGTGGTGTCATTAATACTAGGACGGGTGGTTACATCATAACCTCCAATGCATTAGGTATGGAAGTTGGTCGTATGGCTATTCTATTAAGTGATATGGGTTGAAGTCGACCGTATGGTTATTCCATTTAAGTTTGTTTATGTCCCAAGTTACCTTTATATGTTATGTGTTCTTTATATGGGTTTTATGATAATCTTTTGGTTACAAAAGGGTATGTGATGATCTTTTATTCAGTGAATAGTTTTTACTACTTCATAAAGTTGAAAGGTATTACTTTGATAAAGTATACATGGTTTAATTGTTGTTTTAAAAAACTAACAGTTTTCATTCTTTGTGTATCCCTTATTGAGCTTTTTATGTTCACCCCATGTTTTTTTGAAATATTTTTCACAGGACTTAATGTGGAGTAGGGTCAAGAATTGGATCAATGGAAAGTCATGCTATATAAAACGTGGAACTAGACATTTTTCATTTAAGTGTTTTTATTTTTATGGAAACTTAGTAGAAGTTTCTACTTTGTAATCTTTTGAGATGTAATAGTTATGTCCTAATTCTCTAAAACACTAAACCTGAAAAGATACTCAATGTGAATTATTCATTTAATTCAATATTAAGTAAGGTTTACCGTCGGGGCCTTATAGTTGGTATCAAAGGTCAGTTTAGACAACTATAGGAGTTAGAAAATTGATAAATTATAAATTAATTTATGGTATGACTGAAATTATATAGAATTTAATGATTACCATGTTGCTTTGCCTAAGATATTTCTCTGTTCAGAATGGTTTTCTGCCGAGGAAACAAGGTATCTATGTTGGGACGACATCATAAGGAAGACAACCTTCCAAATAAGTAACCTGAGATGGTCGTAATTGGAATTAAACAATTTTTTTGCAGTGATGGCACAATTGACTTAGGCTATAAATGGTGGTGGTATCCATGCACGAGATCAGACAGATCAACCATAGAGGGACATGTCAGTGGTGGAACATTTCATGAGCCAACATCCCCCATCATTCAGAGGATCATATGACCCTGTGCTAGCTGAAGGGTGGATTAATGAACTGGTGAATATTTTTGATGTCATGGGGTGTTCAGAACATCAAAAGGTTAGTCTTGTTGTTTACCATTTTCAAGGTGAAGCTGATCAGTGGTGGTCGATGGTGAAAAATATCAGGGATAGTGATGAAATTGATGATCTTCACTAGGACGAATTCAAATGTATGTTTCTTGAGAAATATTTTCCTAAGGTGGTTCATCTTAGGATGGAAAAACAATTCCTAGAATTGAGGTAGGAGGATGACTCAGTTCCTTCTTATGAAGTAGAGTTCACTCGACTTGCAGGGTATTCTACAAATTTTATACGAGATCTTGATAGTAAAATCAACTGTTTTTACTTAGTGTTAAATCCAAGGCATCGAAGGGATTTAGCTTCTCGTGAGTTTAAAAGTTATGAAAATATTGTTCGATGTGCGGAGAAGGTGGAAATGGAGTTTGTCGATGATCAGGTGTTCTTTGAAAAACAACATAATAAGAGGTCCAGTTGGCAGGAAAAAGGGATGAATTCATCAAAGAAGCAAGGAGGTAAGAAAACCAAATTTCCATCATATGAGAAGTGTGGTAAAATGCATCCTGGATAATGTTTATCCAAGTCTGGAAAGTGCTTTCGGTGTGGTGAGTCTGGTCATATTTCTCGTAACTGTAAGGAAGATGATCAAGCAGGTAATGAAAAGCCAGTAGTAAGATGTTATAAGTGTAATGAAATAGGTCATTATGCAAATGAGTGTCTAATGAAGTACTCAACTATGGGAAAGCAGCCAGACTACAAGAATATAGGGGTGGTGAAATCCTTTGTAACTACTTCGGCAGATTTTGGGCCATCGAATGAGGCAGTATCAGGTACAATGTTTGTTTTTACAGATTATGTCAATGTGTTGTTTGATTCAGGGTCTACACATTCTTTCATATCTGAGAAGTTTTCTAGTAAACTAGAAATTCCATCTCAACATATGAATCCTGAACTTATGGTAAAAACAACCATAGTAACGTTGTGACAAAATGAAATTATAAGAACCTTCCTATCCTTGTGAGCGGAAAGAATCTACCTTCAAACCTTATTGTTTTGCCTCTAGTAGAGTTTGATGTTATTTTGGGAAAGGATTGGCTTTCTGTTTATCATGCTAAGATTGACTACAGAGCTAAAATGGTTTCTTTTCAGAAAGATTTTCAGTTTGTGTACAAGAATGACCCCTTGCTTTTGATAACATATCCCAAAGTTGAGAAACTAGTAAAATATGGAAATTAATGTTATCTTGCTCATATCATTGAAAACAAGGGAACTATTCAGAATAATGATGTGCCAGTGTTAAATGAGTATCTTGATGTTTTCTTGATGAGTTTCCTGGTATTATTCATGATCGGGAGGTTGAATTTACTGTTGAATTAGTTCCTGATGCTAACCCAATTTCAAAACCACCTTATTGAATGGCTCAAGTTCAACTTTTATATTTAAATAATCAACTATAGGAGTTATTAGATAAAGGATTCATTCGACCTAGCACATCACCATGGGGTGCTCTTGTCTTGTTTGTTAAAAAGAAATATTGTTCAATGAGACTTTGCATTGATTATAGATCTTTGAATAATATCACTATTAAGAACAAGTATCTTTTGCCTCATATAAATGATTTGTTTGATCAGCAACAACGAGCTAAGTATTTTTCAATTATTTACTTGAGGTCGGGGTACCATCAGTTGAAAGTAAAAGAAGCAGAAGTTCTGAAGGCTGCGTTCTGTACTAGATATGGCCATTATGAATTTGTAGTTATGCCTTTTGGCTTAACCAATGTACTAGATATATTCATGGACCTTATGAATAGAATTTTCTATGAGTTCTTGGATATGTTTGTGGTTGTTTTCATCGATGATATTTTGGTGTTTTCTAAAAGTAAAGAGGAGAATAAAGGTCATTTAAGGGTTATCTTGCAAACCTTAAAAGAAAAAAAACATGTATGGAAAATTCAGCAAGTGTGAGTTTTGGTTACAAAAAATTACTTTCTTTGGTCACATTGTTTCAAAAGATGGCATAACAGTTGATCCTGCTAAAACAAAAGTTGTTGAGGAATGGACAAGACCCACAAATGTAACCAAGATCCATAGTTTTCTTGGTTTGGAAGGTTACTACAAAAGGTTTGTTGAAAAGTTTTCACAGTTTTCTAGTCCAATGACTAAGCTAACTCGGAAGGGTGTTAAGTTTATCTAGATAAAAGAATGTGAAGATTGTTTTCCGGAGTTGAAAAGAAGATTGGTGAATGCTCCAGTTTTGGAACTTCCTTCCAGGAATGGTGAGTTTGTTATCTACAGTGATGCTTCGTTGAAGGGACTTGGTTGTGTCCTTATGCAGAATGATCTAGTAATTGCTGTTTTTCTTCAAGTCAGTTGAAAACTCATGAGGTAAATTACCCAACACATGATTTGGAATTAGCTGCTGTTGTTTTTGCTCTAAAAATTTTGAGGCATCATTTGTATGGAGTAAAGTGTGAAATATATACTGATCACAAAATTTTAAAGTATATATTCACTCAGAAATAATTGAACATGAGACAGAGGAGATGGCTAGAATTAATCAAGGATTATGTTTGTACAATTCATTACCATCCAGGAAAAGCAAATAAAGTGGCTGATGCTTTGAGTCGAAAAAGTAATGCTTCATTAACCATGCTACGTTTGGAATGAATCATGTGGTTTTTGATATTATGAACTTTGGAATAGATGTTGTTGGTGCAAGATGTTCTTCTGTTTTGTTTCAGGTATCAGTGAGATCTTCTCTATCAGACAGAATTAAGCAACCACAGATTCAAGACAGTGAGTTTCAGAAAAAGGTATAGCTGGTTCAAAAGGGTAAGTTTCCTGAATTTAACATTTATAATTTTTGTGTTTTGAGGTTTGAGAAGAGATTTTGTGTGCCCGGTGATTCATAGTTGAAGAATGAGTTGATATGAGAGGCTCATAGTTCCCTGTTTTCAGTTCATCCTGGCAGTACCAAGATGTACAGAGATCTGTGAGAGTATTACTGGTGGGATGGAATGAAAAGAGATATTGTTGATTTTACTGTGAAGTGTTTGACTTGTTAGCAGGTTAAAGCAGAGCGGAAGTTACTGAAAGGGATGATTCATCATTTACCAGTGCCAGAGTGGAAATGGGAAAATATATCCATGGACTTTGTTGTGGGATTACCGAAGACATCTAGAGGTAATAATGCAATCTGGGTTATTGTTGATCGATTGACTAAATATTCTCATTTACTTCCAATTAGAGATACTTTGTCTCTAGATCAACATGCTCGGTTGTATCTTAAAGAGATAGTCAGGTTGCATGGAGTTCCCCTCTCCATTGTATCTGATCGTGATCCCCGGTTCACATCTAAATTTTGGAAAGGCCTTCAAAATTCGTTGGGTACTAAATTAAAATTTAGTACAGATTTTCATCCTCAATCAGATGGGCAGTCAGAACGAACAATTTAGACCTTGGAGGATATGCTACATGCTTGTTCGATGAATTATCCGGGATGTTGGGACCAACATCTTTCTTTGGTTGAGTTTTCTTATAATAACAGTTTTCATTCTAGTATACAGATGGAACCATTTGAGGCATTATGTGGGAAGCGGTGTCGAACTCAAGATTTTTGGGATGAAGTGGGTGAAAGGAAGCTGATGGGACCGGAATTGGTAGAAGAGATGGCAGAAAATGTTTAGTTGATTTATAAACACATGAAAACAGCTTAGAGAAGACAAAAAAGTTATGCAGATAACCAGAGGAAGGATCTATCTTTCGAGGTAGGTGATCTTGTTTTTCTCAAAGATTCACCATGGAAAAGTGTGATGTGATTTGGTAAGAAAGGAAAGCTGAGTCCAAGGTTCATTGTACCACTTGATATTATAGATAAAGTTGGATCAGTTGTATACAGAGTGGAATTACCTCTAAGTTTATCTCAGGTACACAATGTTTTTCATGTTTCGATGTTGAGAAAGTATAAGCCAGATCCATCTCATGTTTTGAGCCCAGAGGTAGTTCAGTTTGAAGAGAATCTCTCTTATGAAGAATAACCAGTCCAGATTCATGACCGAAGAGAGAATGTGTTGTGAAATAAGGTAATTTACCAGGTAAAGGTTTTGTGGAAAAACCATATTGTTGAAGAGGCAACATGGAAATCTGAAAATTCTATGAGGGATAAATACCCCCACTTATTTTGATAAGTGAATAAAATTGCGAGCACGCAATTCCCAAAAGGGGGGAAGGATGTAACATCCCAAGTAAATAAAGAATAATACATTTTAATATAGTTGCGAATTAAATATTAATTTTACTTTAAAGGGATCACTATGTTCAATAGCATACCCAATACGCAACAAAGAGTTTCTTTGAAATCCTACGTTTCACACTAGTAATAAAATAATATTATTTTAAATGGTAGTTAACACGTAGCCATTGTATTGGCGAGAATGAATATAAATAACTAAAATACTATTATATATGTTTTTTAATTTTTTTTAAATTTATCCAATACAAGATAAAGGCTTAAAATAAGAAAAGAATTGAATTTTAGGAAAGTATAATCTAATTTTCACTAAAAGGTCAAACTATCGCCTTTTGATGGAAAGCCCTATTTAAATATAGTTTTGGTCACTCTTATAAATTCTATTGGACGAAATAAAACTCTTCTTTAGAATCAGGACATCAAAATTTTCTTTGTGTAAATTTTTGGAATTTTTCCGGTAAAGTTCATTTTTTAATGAATTGTGAAAAATGTTGTATTTTAATTCAAAACCTATTTTTAATCTATTTTATTTATATGATTAGATTATCATTTTAATTTGTTTTAAAGTTCAATTAGAATATATTTTTACCATTTAATCCAATGGTTTTCATTAGAATTAATTTCACTTTGAAATTGGACTTAAACAAGTGTCAATCTTTTGATACATATTGTTTCTTAAAAACATGCTATTTGTCAAGTTAATGGGAATTAATTATTAAATTAATTAATGCAACTTATATGTTTTTAATTTCATAAAATAGACATCATTTTTGAATTTGAAATATCAAATATATATTAGGGTGATGTTTTGGTACTTTTCTGAAAAACCTTAATTTTTGATGAATAGTGAAACCACAAAGTGGTAGTTACAAAAACTGATTTTTTGTTTAAATGGAACATTACCACTTCTGTGATTTGAATTTAAAAAATGCAATATAAATTACTTTCATTAAGAAGTAAAATGTGGTTTAATGGGATTAAAATATTTTTTTGGGTGAATAGTAACTTTTATGTTTTTAATCGAGATTAATGGTAATTAGTGTGATTTAAGGTAAAAATGATATTATAATAAAATGAAAATATCTTGACACTTGTCCTAATGATATTTGATGAGTCATGTCCGACCAGGACAATCCATGGGTCTATTTGTGGGACCCCATGGAGCCACTTGGGTAAAATAATGACATTAATGCCTTTTAAAGTAAAAGTAAAAATGACACAAACATGTATTGTTTTGCTAAAACAATTTTTACATGGGGTTATACAAGTCATATTTTTGAATACAAATAGAAATTGGAAATATAAAAAGATTTCCCATATCATGATATTTTTTTATAATTTTTATACATTATATAAATTAAATTATTTATGACACCATGATGATGCAACGATTACCACATTATTTAACGATTTAAATAAAATGGAAAGATGATGTAAAATCTAAGACCTACACGTGTCAAAAACCTATTAGATGGGTGGATTTCTAATCCTTATCACCTTATCCTTGAAAAAAATCAATGTGGGACCATTAAAATCAAAAAAATATTTGAAAATAAAGTAACATTTTATACATTTCTAAGAGTGCCCCTCCTCTCCTCTTATTAAAGGCACCCACCTCTACCTCCATACCGACGCTTATAAAGCCTTTGGCTAAGCCAAGATCCGATCATTTTGTCTCTCCACATCCCTTTACTCATTCTAGAATACTTACCATAGATAGGAATCTCTTAAATAAACCCTTTTTGGTTCAAACCAAAGGGAGTTACCCGATTTTAAGGTAATGTCTTCACTTGTGTTCTTTTGTTTTATTTTTCCTCTCCAACCCCATAAAATATTTTTATTCATTTATTTTTTAACAACTCCAGTATATTAAATATATTAGGATGTTGTTATAAGAAGGATTTGAGCTACACTTGCACACAAATACATCTAATGGTTAAAGAACATACTGATTCTGTGGATGGTGAATTTCTGCCTCATGAAACGATGATTGTTCAATATTCATTTAACACCTTCAAAGGTGGCCATTAAGATGTCACTATATATATATACAATATATAATATGTTTAGGTTTTTCTTAAGCTTCTTTATTTTTTCATTTATGTCATAGCTTTATGGTTTCCATTTTGGGTATACGCGATATCTTCATTTTAGGAAGTGCGGACTACCGCCCCCTCAAAGTTATTTGATTCGTGAATGCCATATGTGGGACGTATAAAGGATGGAGTTAAAGTTATTATATATTATGTTATACTAAAATTATAATATAGCATTATATCATTATGGTTTCACTCCATTAAATACAAAATAGAAATGAAAGTAGCGTTCATGTGTACGTACGGCTTACCGTCTCCATGAACGGTGCATTTCATTTATTATCTCTAAATGTTATGTACTATTATAAATACATGTATATGCTAGATATATATGATATATATGATATCTAAATCATGAATATCATTCTGGATATAATGAACCTTTGACCACATAAACAACATGTAATTGTAAGAAGTCCATTTTTGACTTATGAACCAGATATCGACAAAACAAATATTATTAACTTAAATGATTACATAATGCTTATAAAATGGAAATAATTCTTATAAAAGGAATATTAAGCTTGAAAAATGTTCTTAAGCAAGTATAAATTAACACTAGTTATTATTTAGGAGATTAAAGAGTAATCCAGTCACGTTAGACACGAGGTAAGGGACTTCGTCTCAATCTCCTTTCATTGAGGCATATTTCGTTTTATACACAACTTTATTTTATACAGTGTAGAAACCCCTTTGACTTTTACTTTTATACAAAATAAATCTTTTTCTATGAATAATTTTACTAAACGACAAAAAGGAATGTTTATTTTAATGTACATGGTGACAACAACCTTTTCTGTCATCGTGAGTATTATTTGGTCTTTGGATACCTCAACAAGCCATAATGTTTTTAAAATGAAATAAATACCATATAATCTTTTATGTATTTTGGTATTGAAAATGGTTTTTATAATGGATTTGTTATGTCAATATATTTAAGTGATATATTGTGATCAATGTTTGGAAGTGTTTTCTTTCCATTATATTTGTTTTATGTCTTATGATTTTATAATGGTACTTGGACATTTGATGGGTGGTTACGTGATAAACCATATGAGTGGTGGTGTCTTGAATACCAAGACGAGTGGTTACGTTATAACCTCCATTGCATTGGGTATGGAAGTTGGCCGTATGGCTATTCCATTAAGTGATATGTGTGGAAGTAGACCATATGGTTATTCCATTTAAGTATGTTTATGTCCCAAGTTACCTTAATATGTTATGTGTTCTTTATATGGGTTTTATGGTAATCTTTTGGTTACAAAAGGGTAAGTGATGATCTTTTTTTCAGTGAGGAGTTTTTACTACTTCATAAAGGTGAAAGGTATTACTTTGATAATGTATACATGGTTTACTGGTTATTTTGAAAAACTAATAGTTTTTATTCTTTGTGTATCCCTTACTCGGCTTTTTATGCTCACCCCATGTTTTTTTGAAATTTATTTCACAGGACTTAATGTAGAGTAGGGTCAAGGATGTGATAAAGGGAAAGTCATGCTATATTAAACATGGAACTAGACATGTTTCTTTTAAGAGTATTTATTTTTATGGAAACTTAGTAGAAGTGTCTTCTTTGTAATCTTTTGAGATGTAATAGTTATGTTACAATTCTCTAAAACTCTAAACCTGAAAAGATCCTCAATGTGAAATATTCATTTAATTCAATATTATGTAAGGTTTAAGGCCGTGGCCTTATATAATGTATCTAAAGTAATATAGAAATTGGTGGATAAAAAAATTATTGTTTGGATAAACACTTTCATACTATATGGACCTTTCACTCCTCTACCAGTACAACTACCAAAGTAACCCTATATTATCTTATATAAAAAATAGAGTTAGTTTACCCATTAAAATATAACTACCACCTATTTAAATTTCCATATATAACCAGTTTTTTGAGGATGATAAATGTAAAAAATTACTGGATGAGTTGGAACACCTTGATGTGAAAAGATTTCACAACCTGAAAAACATAGATATCCATTAAAGAAAAGTTTCTCAAGTGTTATAAAAAATATTTTACTATATCTATTTCTACAATTAGAGATAGTGTTGGTTCTAAAAGACCTAATGATACATATGAATAAGCCTCTAATACCTGAATCAATGTGGGAAGGACCTTATGTTATACACAAATACCACTATAACAATACTTAATATTGGATCAATGTGGATATATATAACATCATGAAAAATAACAATTAAAGGATCCTCAATAAATAATATGCATAATATTACAATTGGATAACTTTCTTCCTTACTATACAATGTTAAACAACATGGTCAACATCCTTTCAACATGAATTTAAACTATATTACAGTTAGTTCCTAGTCATATGACATAAACTGGATGAAAACATCCAAGTATGAAAGTGTAAAATTAAATGAAAATATCAAATTTTCATGATATAAAAATACATGACAATATCCTAGTCACATTAATCTACAAGATATCACATCCCATGCATCCTGAAATTAAAATACATTCCCCCATAGGAACATTCTGTATGACCTAAAGTGTTTAAATATCATGATGGATATACTCCTTCTATTAAAATTCACCTTAGAAAAGTAACTACCTCTTTTACAAGTTTTCCACTTCCATTTGGGAACACAATTTATTGTATTTTCAAATCATACAGTTGGTATAGAGGATAAAGTTCCCCTCTTTAATATTAGTTTTTTGATATAAAACTGCATGAAAATTCCACCACTATATAATTTCAATTCATGAGGTGTGTGACCCTAACTAGTCCTTTTGTGTGGTTCATGTAATATTCCATGTATTTTATTGTTTCCCAAATCGACCGTGACCCATGTGATCATTGAGATGTCGATTGACTTCTCTAGTCAACATTACCAAACCACATAACTTCCAAATATAGGAAATAATTTTTTCCATCTTACAAAAACCTAAAACATTTAGAGAAAACAACTTTATATGACTTACTTACCTAACATGAGATCTAGTTCTATGTAATGATTATTGGTACATAACCTTCTTGTACCCATAAATAAAATTGTTCTCAACCTTATATATGATCTTGATCAGTATATGTGATATCCAATTAAAAATACATGTGAATTGATTTCTATTTCTGTTTGTATTGATAGAGACATCAGGATCCCATATCCTTGGACAATTCGCAAATCCATATAAATTCCCTCTTTCTATGTAGGATTTTTTTCATTAGAACTACATGTGCCTTGATTCCTACTTCAATAGGATACATACTGATTCCCAGATCTCCTATCCTATTTCAATCAATAAACTCAACTAATAAAATAGCCTTATATTTTCAATATTTCCCCATTACTTGATCCAGATCAATGAAATGAAAGATCATTTAAACTATATGTGGATTGATTCCTATTTATATTCGCATATGTAGTTTGGAAAAGATCTTATGTCCTTATACCAGTCAATAATTTGAAAAATCCAACTTTCCAGCAAAATAGTCTAATTTGAATTTGAAATTTATTTCATTAGAACTACACATGGCTTGATTCCAACATTGAAAAGAAATAATGTGATGCCAAGACCTTCTATCCTGGGCCCAACTACAAACTCCATGAATAAAATTTCATTATATTTCAAATTCCATTCTTTTATATTTTTGATAGATGAATTTACGAAGGGCTCATAAGAACTACATGGGACTTGATTCCTACATTGATAGGAAGCATAGGATAACCTATATTCTACATACAAGGAGAAACCACTAATTATGTCAACTCTAATTCTGCTTTTATACACATCGGAGTTTCTAGTGAATACAAAAATAATAACTTATACCAATAAATAATATAATATAAAAAAGTACCACATCCTAGAATTGGGGATATATACACATATCTATTCAATGTTAAAATATCACTATTTTAATATAATATAATTTATGTTCTTATTGCATGGAATTAAACGGCATGACACATAGTCCTCATTGAATTACATTGATCCTCCTAGAGAAGGCTCATACATGTGGCCTAGTTTCCTTACATGAGAGCTAGGTAGAGGTAAATGATCCTAATATAGGGTGGTTCTCCAAACAATCATCCTATTAAAATTCCATTTTCTTAGTATTATATCCTGAAATTTAGAGCATCCCCTACAATTTAAGGAATGTGAGGATCCTAACACTTGGTATCCTAGGATACATGTCTAAACCATATATTCAGTACCCGAACAGAAGTCCTCTTTCCCTTCCAATCATTTACAGTGAATCATAATAACCCAATAATGAAGTTATCAATCCCAATATAATTCCAACATGCTTTCTGAACTCTTCATTTTCATGAAAAATAGTTTAGTATTTAATAAATATAGATTTCTCAAATATTCTTGGCTATCGATGAATATCAGAGTCATAATTTACATATTTTTTTTATAAAAAGCATTATTTGGAATGCTTTAATTTATTAAACATTCTAGTATGTAATCTTGTTTTTTATTTAAGAAAGGATACCAGAAATATTTGTAAAATTGGTGTAAAAGTGTTGGTTTTAGAATTTTGAAGACACTTTTCACTACATTGTAAAGTGGCGTGGTGTAACAAATGATTTTTGAGGGTGTATTAATTCTCCAAAAGAGTAAATGGATAGAAAAGGACCATATATGGAGCTTAAAAATGAATAAATGAATTCAAATGGAGTGAACCTTGTTATAAAACCACATTAAATGTCATAAAATGCATTCACAATGTGTGTGTAAAAGGAATATATTATGTGAATCATGTAATGAGATGATTCAAAATCCTTAATATTACACATCGTGAATATTATTGATAATGTGAAAAAGGTATAACATGAAAAAAAATATACGATTTGATGGCCCCTAACATTACTTTTCAGGAAAACTATTCATGAAGTGAAACTCTCATAAAAATCCCGAAATAAAGATTTTGATGAAAATTAATGGGAAAACAACTTTTTCATAATGTGAGAAGACCCATTTTGACCTGAAATAATTTAATATTATATTTAGGATTCATTGGGGGTGGATTAGGTCATACAAACAAGAGGTTATATTTTGAATAAAATGGATCAGTTCTTGAGGTTATGCTGATACACTACACTATATGGATTCCACTACATGAGGTTTTCAATTTACATTTTATTTTATATTTATTGTTTTTTATCATGTAAAAAATTTAATTTTGTTTTATTCAATTCCAATTTTTCTTCCATATCTATCTCTTCTAACCCTAATTTCTTCCACTTTCCTTTTCCCACTATGATATTTTTTTACTTTGTAATGGCGTGTGTATAACTCGAGGTTTGGCCCTGGGAGAGGTTTAAAGGCATTCTAAATTAATATGTATTATTTTTTTAAATTATTTAATTAAATATATGGTTAATGATAGGGAAGTGAATATGTGTGGTGAACGTTCTACATGACAAGAAAATCATTTTCAATCTTAATCTCTACCTAGTTGATTTGAAATTTCATGTTCCAAAGTGGTTTCCTAGTCATGATACAAATACTGCTCTAGGTAGTGAGTAGAAGAAAATGTGTAGAAAAGTCTATATTATAAAATTGAATCAATAATGAATAAACTCATGTTACAAAACCCAATGACCAAGACCATTATATCCGAAAAAAATTATGTCTTCATTTGCATTTAGGATTTAATTCTTTATTTTATTATTTTAATTCTACATTTTATAAAACCCAAAAAATTTACTACATTCATAAAAAACAATTATATTTGAAAAATAGAATTATTGTTTGATTTTCCATGACACTCCCCAAGGGAGGCAACCCTGGTCATCCTTTATGATGGATATGGAAAAATAAAATTTCTTAGGTACATCCATATGACAGGAACATTAGTAACATGTGTATTTAACCCCAAATGATAGTTCTATTTGACTAATAAACTATTCATCTGATATATATCTATATATACTCCCAAAACATGGAAAGGCAACTAGAGGAATCTTCATACCTATGAGAAGTTACTCGAATCCCTATATACCCCCACAACATCACAATAAAAACCTTCAATTGAATGCAGACAATGATCATACCTTGCATACTTATCCGTTATCACTTCCGCAATTTGAGTAATATTGAGTTATAATTTATGATAACCATATTATATGATAAAAAGATATGGGAATGTTCTTTTACATTGAGCCCCATCTGGGCCATCATTCTCAGTTTATTACTCTAATCCCTATGTATTTAAACCATATAAACTCCACCTTAGGGGTAATTCATTGGAAATATAACCACTATAAATATGTGTGTCAAATGTGGTGGCATAACCTTTATTGTGTTGTAACCCTTCATGAGTAATTATTTTATCTATTAACCTACTTCAAGTAACAGTTGCATGAATACTAGAAATTTTTCTTGGATATCATTAATGAATGTATTCTATTCCCAAATTCACATTATCTTGACTATAAATATTATGTCCCCGATATGAATATTCATATGTGACCACAATATGTCTTGTAAATTGAAGGCATATTCATCATGAGGGGAAGATACTCTAATTAATATACTCCCTATAACTGTTGTAGTTGGATCATTATTTTGAATATGGTTTGTGATCATCCCAAACATACGTGTTTTGTTTCATCACTACTAATTTGATCTCCTCAAGTTTTTATTTATATAATTCATAATCTAACTATTCAATTAGATTTAGTACCCTCAGTGTTACACAATTTCACATTGTACTCATTTACAAGGTAGTGATATGATGTTTCATGCTGAAAACTTTTGAATTTTCCTCATCATGTGACGTTAAACCACATGGGATAATGTTCTTATATTTAAAACCATAAACTGAATGACCCTTTTTATTCTATAAAAAATCACAAGATTGTGGATTATTTTTAATATTTTACCATCAAGATCTAAAACACTCTTAATGAATATAATACCATCTTAACTTACAATTATAGTCACTATGATTGTGTTTTTAGGCCATTAACCACAAAAATATATTCACAAGGATTACTAACAATGAAACACCAAACATAATCACTTTTGGTTAGGTATAACTTACCTTTATCATTAAATGGGTAACATCACTTCTTTAGTCAAAGCTATACAACTTTAAAATGAATAAAAATTTGTTGAATTCTATAAGAAGATAAACAAATGCTTAATTAGGTCAAATATATATTAATTAATATAAAAAAACTTTGTTCAAAACTATATTTACTTAAAATTCTACAAAATTTGATGAAATTTAACAACTCTTATACATCATCTAAGTTGGTTTGAATAAAGAGACATTAAAAAACCAAAATAAATAGACATGGAAATTGTAAATTTGAAAACATATAAAGGGAACATTATAGAAAAATTTGAGTCCATTATCACTAGGAAGAAACTTCTTATGGTATAAGAAAAATTAACTATTTATTATAAAATAATAAGAATAAAACATGTTAAGTTAAAAACCCACAAGGGAAATTAAGTAAAAGTTGATTCCTACCTAATATGTATTCATAATAAAGGAATATGATATATTTAGGGTGACAAAATAATAGTCAAAAAATTACTAGACTCTTCATAAGGTCCTAGAAAAATTCAAATTTATAAACATTTGGTACCATAAAAAAGGAAAAAATTAGACCATTTATCTATACATGACTTGTCAGTTGAAATAACTTTGTAAAAGCTAACAAGAGAATGATTCCTCAACATTCGATTCCCATTGAACATCGGTATCCTAGTTCCTTAGTAAATTTTCGTTATAATAATATAATTAAACTATTACCATAACACCAAAATATTTTATGGAATATTTTTTTCAAATAGATCTAATTTGGATAGTGAAACATCCAAAACCCAAATAGCCACCTGAATAGTGCTATCGGGCAAGTGTTACTAACCTTAGGTGCACCTCCCCAAACCCCAATGGTTAAAGACTATTAGTGATTGTGTAAATAGGTATATTGGAGAGGCTATACCCTCTAGGAGGAAGATGAAGGTATAATTCCATGCATAAGATCATAACATGTAGTGGAAAATAAATGAATTAGTAGACTTGAACCATACCCCCAAAGCAGAATCACAGTATCATCAAATAAATAGGAGAAGTGATAAATAAACAGAAGTAGGAGAAAGTAAATAGAATAGAATGCTAAAATACACTTTTAATCATTATTAAAAGAAATAAAGGCTTCATCCATAGGATGTCATAAAACCAAATAAACAAAGGGTTCCCATGGATAACCATAGTAGCTACATATGATATCACACATGCTGATACAGAACGAAAGATAATCCAAAGTAAAAATCCATCTAGGAACAACCTCACAGTCCATGCCAATATTCATAAAAAATAGTATTACAATCTATCTCTTGAGGTTAATGCATTACCTATACATAAAACAATAAGGACTACAAGAATCCCGAAGGGCCCATGTAGGGTGGGAGACGAATCTCAATAGGATACCACCCAATGGTGCATACCTAGTATAAGTGTTTAAGTAGAAATGTGTCTCAAAATAAGGTAAATAACTTGATGTTCAAAATAAATGTAACTTTCATTGGAGCTCAACATCCACCAGGGAGAATATCCTACTTCATCAATCACCGAAGTCTCAGAAGAAAATATAGTCCTTAACCCATGGCCTAGATTATACCTGTAGTCACAAAGTTCTAGTGAACCTTCATGTTCCATCTCAAATATGTTTCTTGACACCATGTGAATCCTAACCCCTCATGTCTCAAGTACTTCCATCCTGAAGGAATGCCCAAACAAAAGTGTCCTGATTCCACAAACCCCTTCTTGTAATCTCATATCGGCCTATACAAGAAAACCAATGGAACAATGATGTTTGTCCTTAAATAAATATATATCCTGGCCCACAACCCCAAGTATAGTGATCCTCATCACCCAAAATGATAGCCTCTCCTCTATCCTCTGAAGGCACCACACCTTCCATGTGGATTTATTCAGCAAGAACCCCCCAAACCAAAAATACCTAAACTGAAACTATCGGGGGCCTCTACCGAGTTGGTCGGTCAAAATCACCTCATCATAGTGTCTACCTATGTGAACACGATTCAATTGTCACTTAGGCCATCATATTTGAGTGGAAATCAACAAAAATTATATAAGCCACAAAATTATAGGGTCCTTGTGTCACTACAACCATGTCTCTTAAATCCGATGAACATTCCATCCAAGTATCTCAGGCCATGCCCAACCTAAGAGTCAGGTAACGTCCTGATTTTGGAAGCCACCCAGAGGCTCCCCGTACCTGGTTGGTCACATGGCCTCATGTGAATTTCCCTGAATGCCAGAGGCTACCGACTAGAAACGAGGGCCTTGGGTGTGATAGTGGGGAAACTATGTCCTCATTGGTAGATTACACAATGGAAGTTATAAAATACATACAATCGCGGAAGCAGTAAATATCCAACATCAATAAACAGTAGAATACTGGAAAACTAAACAACTGAAGCACACACACACAAACACATATATAATGATGTATGACACATACGTCTAGGAAAACAGCCAAACAAGTCAGGTTGCAAGAATACAAATAGTACTAAACCCAAGTACATAATAAAAGGTAAAGAGCTACTGAACATCGCAAGCTTATGCTTGGCCCCATGATCTCCTGCTTCATAGCAAGTCAAGTACCTGAAATTGAAGTGCGCTTTCAATTGTCTATACCTGCAATAATAAAATCTATTTGGACCCAAAATCATGCCCCAAATAGGATGTGAGACTAAATCCAAGTAGGAAACCACCCAATGGTCTGTGCCTTACAGTCAGTGAATATATGGTAGGTAAAAGTACAAAAAATATTAAACAGAAAGGTGCTCAGTAGAAATAGTTCAACAAGTCAAACAATCAATCAAGCAGAGTAACCCTCTAGGATGTGCACACAAACCATCCTCTCTAGTTATGTATATGAACACTCTCCTAGGAAGCACTCACAATCAATTCCCCTTATAGTCTATGGTAGTTAGTAATTCTCTGAGGAAGATCACGCAGTCAATTCCTCTTATATACCCATGGTCAAGGACTCTCTGAGGAAGCTCACTCGATCAATTCCCCTTATAGCCCAGGTCATTCATAGACTCTCTAAGGAAGCACTCACCGTCAATTCCCCTTATAGTAAAAATAGTTCATGAATAAAAATCATAGATTATCTGAGGAATCTCACGCGGTCAATTCCCTTTATAGACTAAAGCAATCAAGGACTCTCTAAGGAAGCTCACTCGGTCAATCCCCTACAACCCAATGTAATCCTATGCTCTCTGAGGAAGCTGACACAGTCAATCCCCCTATAGCCTAATGCTCAAAGACTCTCTGAGGGAGCTCACTCAGTCAATTCCCCTTATAGTCTACAACACCAGGTTCTCACAGCCCTGTGTAGGATAACATCATTACCATGATATATAAAAAAATTAAACCTATAGAACTACATGGACAAATAGTCTACATCATATCATGAATGTTAGGATTCAAACTCTCCATCGTACAACAATAGGTATGAAAAAATAGGCAAAGTAGCCAAACTGGATTACATGACCAAACAGTTGTAAATAGAACATTCCTGGGAAAAGAATCCAAGTAATAGAAAAACAACCCTATTTTTATCAATTCAACCTCTACCAGTTATACAAGCATGGAAGAAAGAAAACCGGGGTAAAACGATAACCATGAAATACCCCATTCAAGGGTATTAGTGGAAATTTCACATAATACTCAAAGACTTTGAGTGTAAAGGGACAAACCACCTACATCGGGGTTAGGAGATTTCTATAAGTGAATGTCGAAGCATGAATCTACATAGAATGTCCAAGATCTACAAAAATTTCTAAAACATTCAACCCACGACAACATTGAAAATAGGAAGAATTGGAAAATGATTCTCTAGGATAAGGAATAAATCACCAATGTGATTCCAACATAACTGATGGTTTTTGATTTGGAGGACAGACGGAGGCTCGGGGGTTTGTCGAAGATCTATGGTCATACTCTCACTCTCGGACAAACCAGATCTAGAAGGAGTCGGTTCTGTTTGTTAGACGTGACCCCAATGCATTTAATGAAAAAAAAAACAAAATACAAGGCGTGTACTTTTTAAGTACACGGTGTGTACTCAACTATTTTATACTCCTCTATAAGTGGCCTCCAAGTCACTCCCACATGGCCGTGTGTGTGGCTACTACATAGCCAGTACACGACCTACTCTGGAAAGGAAGTACAGAACGTGTACTTAAAAAATTTCAATAATGTCTTCTTTTTCCCAAAAATAACCAGAAAAAGAAAAACATATCAGAAAAGATGATCTAGGTTCTTAAAAACTTCCCCTTAAAGAAATTCATTCCCAAATTTTCCTAGCACATTGTAGAAGAAGAAACCATGAACACCATCGGCCACTGAGCTTGTATATCAGCCTCCCTCTCCCAGGTATCTTCTTTTACTCACCCGTGCTACCATAGAACTTGTACCAGAGGAACATACCGACCATGGAGAACCTTTTTACTACGATCTACAATTTGGATAGGATTCTCCTCAAAAGATGCATCAACTTTGAGCTCAACCTCCTTAGGTTGAAAGAAGTCTGATGCGTTAGAAAAATAATGTCGAATATGTCAAACGTGGAAGACATCCTACATAGCTCGGTAACTCTGAGGTAACTGCAACCGATAGGCAAACAGCCCAACTCTCTCAAACACTTAAAACTGCCTGACGTATCTCAGTGAAAGCTTACCATATCTACTGACCCTCTTGTGTCCCAAACTTGGTGTGACACATAGGAAAACCTGATCCCTGACCTCAAACTATAGAGGTTGTCTCTGGTGATCAGCATAAGACTTCTATTGAGGCTGTGAAGAAGCAATCCTCTTCTGAATTAACTCTCTCTTCTCTGTGGTCTCCTCAGTAAGACGAGTTCCCAAAAAAGCTGCCTCTCATGCATCCATCCAACATAAGGGTGATCGGCATGGACTACCATACAAATCCTTATAAGGTTCCATCTGGATTGTTGCTTGAAAAATATTATTGTAGGCAAACTCCACAATAGTTATATGATTCTCCCAAGAACCTCCAAAATTCATAATTCATGCTCGGAGCATGTCCTCAAGAACTTGGATCATATGCTTGGACTGACCATCAGTCTGGGGGTGGTAAGCTGTACTCAAAAGTACCTGTGTACCCAATGCTTTCTGAAGCCACTTCCAGACCCATGAAGTAAAATGTGCATCCCTATCTGAAACAATGGAGTGTGGAAACCCATGAAGACGTAAAATATCTCAGATGTACAACCGCCCAACTCATCAAAACTAATGGTTTCCTTGATTGGAAAGAAGATAGAAACCTTCGTGAGCATATCAATGACATCCTAGAGTACGTTATTCCCTCGAGGTGACATTGGCAGCCCGATCACGAAGTCCAGCACGAAGCCATTCCACTTCTACTCGAGAACGGGTAACTTCTGTAAAAGACCTGATGGCCGCTGATGCTTTGATTTAACCTCTAACAAGTGGAACACCTCATGGCGAAACAAGTAAAATCTCTCTTAATACCTGGACACCAATACTGATGGTGTAGATCATGATACTTCTTAGTGACACAAGGATAAACTGTCCAAACTGAGGAATGAAAGTCCCGCATCAGATCCTCGTGTATATCTACTGTAACCCACATGAATCCCTAGAAATAAAAGATCTTATCCTCACCTACTATCCATCCATGAATAAGGACCTCTCCTGACACACTTTCTCATAGGACTCAGCCTTCATAATCTGATAGTTTCTTCATTTGTACTCGGTCACGAAGGGTAGAGGTAATAGAAACCGAATAAAGAAAATTCTCTCCCTGTTTATCATGCACCTACAAATGCATCTTATAGAACAGGTCCAGAAGCTGCCACTCACTACTGGCCTCCTAAACTGCCTATATCTAAGTCCTCCTGCTCAATGTATCATCCACCACATTTCCCTTGCAAGGCATATAGGAAAGCTCAAAGTCATAGGATTGTTGGTACTCGAACCACCTTCGCTGTCTCAAATTCATATCACGCTCAGAGAATATATACTTGAGACTCTTCTGGTCATTGAAAACCACAAGATGATCTCCTAGATGATAATGTATCCAGCATTATAGGACATGAGAAACAACTAGCAACTCCATATCGTGCATCAGGTAGTTCCTCTCATGTGGCCTCAACTTTTGAGACCCATACATAATGACCCCATCTCCCAGCATAAGCACAACTCACAGCCCAATACTTGAAGAATCAAAATAAGCAGTATAGATCTTTCCCATATCAGGCAATACTAGTATTAGGGCTGAGGCCAACCTCACCTTCAGCACTTGAATGGCTTACTCATAAGAATTTGACCTCAAGAACTTCGTACATTTCTTATTCAATCACATCAGTGGTTCTTCTAAGCGTAAAATGTCCTGTAAGAATCATCTATAGTAACCATACATCCCTATAAAACTCTTCACCTCAAAGGAGTTCTTTGGCTGCTCCCAATAAACTACTACTCTCACATTTTGGGTCAAATGATTGTCCTGTCTCTAAGATTACATGACCTAGGAAGTGAATTTGATCCATCCAAAAGTGGAATTTTGAGAGATTAGATTATAATTGATGCTCTCTCAGTGTACTCAAAACTATCTCAAGATGTGTGTCTTGGTCATGTAGAGTGTGAAAGTACACCAAGATATCATCCACAAAGACAACCATGAAGGAATCCAAGTATGGATGGAACACTTGTTTCATTAGTTCCATGAAAACTGCTGGCATATTCGTGAGAATGAACGGCATAACCATATTCTCGTATAGATCATACCTTCTCCAGAAGGATGCAAGAGGTATATCAGATGGTGTAATGCACAACTGAGGATAACCGGACCTTATGTAAATCTTCGAGAACACCTGGGCTCCGTGAAGCTGATCAAAGAGATCATCAATACTAGGAAAGGGATATTGGTTCTTGACTGGCAACTGGTTCAGCTTCTGATAATCCACACAAAGCATAAGGGTACCATATGCCTTCTTCACAAACATGATAGCAGAACACCAAGGAGATGTACTGTGTCAGCTGAAACCCTTCTCCTGCAAATTCTCCAACTATTTCTTGAGCTCCTGTAACTGTGGTGTAGCCATACTATTAGGAGGAATGGACACTAGTGCCACTCCTGTCACATGCTCAATAGAAAAGTATTCCTCACACTTTGGAGGCAAACCTGAAAATTCCTCTAGAATGACATCTCTAAAACAATTCAAAAATGATTGAAATTCTAACTGTGAAGTCCCCTAGTCATCCAGATATAGACTATAAATCTGGGATGTAACTCCTCCCAAACCATGATGCTCTAGACCCATTCTGCTCGCCTAGACATCCAATTCAACCATATGAAGAAAAGATTCACCTTCTGGTGATGTGGAACTCAACCTGCGATGAGAAAAGTTGACGACTGCCTGGAATAGAACTAACCAATCCATCATAAGGATGACATCATAGCTCATCATCTCTATGAAATAGAGGTCCCATAAAAAGTGACATTGTCTAACATCTAGAGGGAACTCCTTGCACTGACGTACAATACATGTTGTCATGACCAACGATGTGTCAAGTGTCAACATATCGATAGAAGAAAAGATACAGAGCCCAAGTATCTCTACAATAGAAAAAAAGATAAAGCTATGGGAAGCACCTATGTCGAAAAGAGAAGTAGATAAAACTAAGGCTACATTGACCATACCTCGAACTGTTTAGGGTTTCTGATCCTAATCTTGCTGGGTATGCTAAACTGTAAAAGTCTAGCCTGCACCATGGCTTTGTGACCATACATGACAGCTCTGAGCTGATCCACCCTGTTGTTTCTAAAGGACCGACGACTGACTACCCCGGCCATGACCTCCACCTTGGCCTGAACAGCTAGAAGAACTACAGTTCCCAGACTGGTGATACACTGGTGGTGATGGTCTCGAACGCAGGGTCATTGAAGAACCCCTATCTCCAGCTGCTAGAGAGAAAAACTGACATAAACGCTAGAGATTGACCATATTGCTGCCAGATCATAACTACATTATGTATCTGAGGAAACGTGGCCTTGTATGACCGCTCCTCCCGCACTAGTAGCATGCCATGTGGCTACAAGATGGTGCATCCCACTAACTCTTATCTCTCCATGCAGTCTCCCTGCAGTGCTTCCTGCTATCAGCTAGAGGAATACTAACTCTGGATGTCGAACCACCCTGCCTCACAGCTCTAGAATCCCCCATATTTCCCTCTATAATCAGTACCTGGTTGATGATAGATTACATAAAAGTCATCCTAAAGTTGTTCCCCTGGGAACAAATATCCTTCCTGAGACCATCCTCTAACATCCTAGCCAAGAACAACTCATCACCTGCTTGAATAGGCATGAAACGCTGCATCTCCATGAAGGGCGAGGAATACTCCATTATAGAAATAGTACCTTGCTCCCGTCTCATGAAATCCTAGGCTTGATTGTCCCTCAAGGTATCTGGGTAGAAGTAATCATAAATGATACGCTGGAACTCCTCCCAAGCCATATTCTGGTGGCGTCCTGCCTGAGAGATGACATACCACCACCTCTTGGAAGAGTCTCAGAGCATGTAGGTCATGAGATTCACCCTATTCTCTGGTGGTACCTTGAGAATATTGAAGATTGTTAGTGTGTCTTTGAGCCACGACTCTACAGCTTGTGGTCCTCCATCCCTTGAGAAGAAGGGAGGATGGTGCTACTGGAAAACATGCATAAAATCTGCCATCGATGTGGTAGGAGGTGGTGATCCCTTGAAGGTCTGCATCATCCTCACAAAACTCTCCCTAAACTGCGTATCGACACCTGCAACTAGTATAATTGTTGGTGCCAAGGCTGGCACAACAGGAGGATCTAAAAGAAGTCCCTGATCAGCTATATCAGGCATCTGATCATTGCCCCGCAACTGGCAGTCAACTAGAGAACATCTTTGTGGCATGAATCTGCATGTTCAAACACACACTTAGATTAAATATTATCAAGGAATGAAGAATAAAGGGACAAGAAGAAAACTAGAGATAGAATTCATTCAAGTTAAGAAAAACATGACTACATGGTGTGTATTTCACATACACGTCATGTTCCCTTATGTCATTCACATGGGCGTGAACTCCCACCACAACTGGTCGTGTAACAACCCAAAAAACACTGCATGTTGTCCCAGAACATGGCGTGTACCTCAATCCTCTTTCCCTGCCTGAGTCTTTCTACACGGTTATGTTACATGGAACTCCTAAGACAAGACTAAACAGTGTGTTCAACGATGAAATGGTGTGTAATATACAAGATTCACCTGGCCCATGTTGTTAGTGACATGGAATGACACACGACTGACACTACACGACATGTTCCAAAAGGACACAGCTTGTAGGAGAAAAGATAACCCGACCCATGTTGTTCGTGACATAGCTAGGTACCTGGGTTAGACTACAAAACGTGAAAAACTGGTACACAAAGTGTTCCTACAAGGAATTCTCTATCCCGTGTCTCTACCACACAACTTATGACACAGTTAGAGAATACATGATGTGTATATATGGTACATGGCGTGTAATTTAGATAAACTATTTCTTCCCGAACAGAATAACACATGGCATGTTGTCAATACTACATGGCATCTTTTCTGGGTTTTTCAGGACAGTAAGCTTCCCAAACTACTTCGGAGCCCAGAAAACACTTAAACAAACACTGAAAGTGCCAAATTCCATTCCATGAAGGCCCATACTCTGCGTGAATCAATGTTTGGCATATCGAACAGGTTATAAAAAAGTAAACAAGTCAATGATCCACCAAATTCTGGTCCATAAGGGCCCATAACACCTCTTGAACTAATGTTTGGAATTTGTTCAAACATACCTCACACAATCAATGCTCTAACAATAATTAGATATTTCTATCAAATAATCTATCAAAATAGTATTCATATTCTACCCAAAATCTATGACAACAACATGAAATTGCTAATTCATTCTAGATAGAATGGAAAGAATGCATGACATGTGATTTCTTGTAAGTTCTTACATGATGCGTGAGATTGAATACCCTTATCTCATCAGGTTGTGAGAGAAATAGAACCTCTTTAACATAAATAACAACAGGTCAAAACATGCGAATCACAAAACGGTGAAAATAAAATCAACTACAAACTTACAAAACCAGAAAAATTGCATTAATGAGGTAAATTTTCTTTTCCCTATATACGTGTTAGATAATCCCGGGCACAACTTATTAACAAGTACCTATTCCTTCCTATCCATAGATAGAGTCTCAAAAATGTAAATCAAGAAAAAAGAATTACTCTGATAACACTTTGTAATGGATTGGTTTCGGAAGCCACCCAGAGGCGCCCCATACCAGTTGGTCACATGGCCTCAAGAACATTTACCCAAATAGCAGAGTTTGCCAACTAGTAGTGAGGGACTTGGGTGTGATAGTGGGGAAACTAAGCTCTCATTGGCAGATTACACAACGAGTGTAAAAAAATAAATACAATGACAGAAGTAGTAAATATCCAACAACAGTAAACAATGGAAGACAGGAAAATTAAACAACTAAAGCACATATATATTAATTGATCCATGATACATGTGTCTGGGAAAATAGCCAAATAAGTCACAATTCGGGAATACAATTAGTACTAAACCCAAGTAAAAAATAAAAGATAAACAACTCCTCAAAATCGCACGCATATTCTTGGTCCCATGCTCTCCATCTCTACAGAAAGTAAAGTAACTGAAGTAGAGGGGTGCTTTACCTTATCTGTACCTAAAGCAATATAATCAGTTTGGTCCGAAAATCATGTCCCATATGGGGTGTGAGACTAGATCTTTGAAGGAAACCACCCAATGATCTGTGTCTAATAGCTAGTGAATATATTGTAGGTAAATGTATAGAAAACAGTAATCAGTAAGGGGTTTAGTAGTAAATAGTTCTACAAGTCAAACAATCAATTAGGCATGTAACCCTTTTAAAAGTGTACACAGCATATCCCCTCTAGTTTTTTTATATAAAGACTCTATGAGGAATCACTCACAGTCAATTCCCTTTGTATACTATGGTTGCCAGGAACTCTCTAAGGAAGCTCACGCGGTCAATTCCTCTTATATCCCCAAGGTCAAGGACTCTCTGAGGAATCTCAGAAGATAAATTCCTCCTAGAGCCTCGGTTATTCATAGACTCTCTGAGGAAGCACCCACTGTCAATTCCCCTTGTAGTCCAAATAGACCAGGAATGAAAATCATGGACTCTTTGAGGAATCTCACTCAGTCATTTCCCTTTATAGTCTAATGCAATCAAGGACTCTCTCAAGATGATCACTCATTAAATCCCCTATATCCCAAAGTAATCCTAGGCTCTCTGAGAAAGCTGACACAGTCTATCCCCCAATAGCCTAATTCTCAAAAACTCTCTGAGCACCCGGTTCTCATGGCCCTATGTAAGATAATGCCATAACAATACAATATAACCAAAGTAAACCTATATAACTACTTGGATAAACAATCTATATCATATCAAACTTGTCAGGATTCAAACTCTCCATCCTAGAGCAACAGGTATGGAAGAAACAGGAAAAGTAGCTAATCTGGATAACATGACCGAACTGTCATAAATAGAACATGCATGGTCAAGGAGGCCAAGTCATAGAAAAAAAACATATTCTTATCCATTCAACCTCTACACAAGCATATAAGCATGGTAGGAAGATAATAGTGGTAAAACGGTAACGACGCAACACCCTGTTCAAGGGTATTACTAAACATTGAACAAAACACTCAAAGTCTTTGAGAGGAAAGGAACAAACCACCTAACTTGGGGTTAAGAGATATCTATATGTGATCATCGAAGCTTGAATATCCCTATAAAATTTAATATCTACAAAAATGTCTAAAAATTCATCCCACAATAACATAGAAAAAAGGAGGAATTGGAAAACGAAGCTCTAGGAGAAGGAAGAACTCACTGATTCGATTCCAACGTGTCTGATGGTGTTTTATTTGGAGGACGAACGAAGGCTCGGGTGTTCATCGAAGATCCATAGTCGTACCTTGACTCTCAAACAAACCATACCTATAAGGAGTTCGTTCTATCAGTCAGATGTGACCCTGGTGCGTTTAAGAAGAAAAAACAAAATACATGGCGTATACTTTTGAAGTACACGACGTGTAATCACTGTTTCCATAATCTGCAATAAGCGGCCTCTAAGTCACTCCCATGCGACCGTGTGTGTGGAAACTACACAGCCATCACACGGCCTGCTACAGCAAGGAAGTACACAACTTTACTCATAATGTACACAGCCTTTACTCAAAAAATTTCCAAAAAAAGTCATGTTTTTTTTCCAAAAACGACTAGAAAAGAAAAAATATACCAGAAAAAAAGATCCAGGTTCTTACAAGTTGCACTTCCTCAAACCGACATCCATAAAACCCAATCTCATGGTCAAAACCACCCATGAAAATCTAGGACAAGCCCTAATAGTGAGATACATCAATCAATCCTAATGGTAATCTCATCCCAACTTCGGGCCTAACCCATCACATCCTAGACGAGATCATCACATGAAATTCAACAATTACATCTTTATATAAAATTTAATCAATTCAGTTTAATCAAACAATTCAATTTAAAGTGTTGTATTGCACTAGATATCAGCTATAACATAGTAGTACTTGGGTCTTGAATTCCTATAAATAGCGTAATCTATCTTTAAAAATATAAACTAAATATTTTAAATCAAAACAAAAAAGTTGTAACCATTTTGGAGCCCCGTCCAAAATTCCCCATGGAGTGGTGACCTCTAATCTAACCTCAATTGCATAATAATGGTAAGGAAATTCACAAAAAAATCACACAAGGAACATGGTCAATTTAATATGCAATAATAGGGGTTTTGATGAATACTCATAATTACGATAAACAGACGCAACCCCAAAATGTTTTTGAAGACACAAAACAAGGAATGAAACGACTTCCCTATATACCTATGAAACTCCTCATCAGGCATCAGCATTTAATTCATCCAAGAATGAGATATATCTATAAAAAAATAATTAATTCTCAAGGTCCAATAACTAGGTTTAGAAGAAAAATCATGAATAATGGCTTTAGAGGAATCAAGAGATTACTAATTGGGTTCCAATAGATTTGAAAACATTTTAATCAGACTCAATGACTATGAATTAAGATCCAAAATGAGGTTCAAATGGCAGGTTAATGAGGGTTCTATCAAGAATTAAAAAAATTAGGCCACTTCCCATTTTTAAAATAAAAAAGAAATTACATAGAGTGTACTATATATATACATGCTGTGTATATACCTAATGTGTCCATTTTCACTAACATACATTCTAGGTGAGTAAAAACTATAAATGACATGACTACTCAACATGTACTAGGAGTACACGATGTGTACATGGTTGGTCCTCTCTTCCTTGCCGACATCCCTACACACCATGTATGGACATCACACATGACCAAACTACACAAGGTGTACTTTGGATTATAGGAATTGTAACCCTAATCCATCTCATATTATATTTTTTTACTCAATACGTGGATTTCTTTCCCCCTTTCGCTTAAAAATAACCCAAAAAAGAATCTCATACCTCAAATGAAGAACCGGGTTCTTAAAAACACCCCCCCTTTAATCAAATTCATCCACAAATTCCCTTAAAAATGTTGGTGAAGGTGCATTCTTGAATAATTATAGCCCAATTAACAAATAAAAAAGTCCATATACCTCTTTCTGGACCAATGGTCCTCCTATGATGCATCGTCACCCTTGAACCCCATCATATGCTCATGTGTTTCTTCAAACACAAAATCATATCCTACACAACATCGGCACCCAACTCGAGCCCATGTCACCCATGGCACAATGAAGTCCCACATCCCATGGATTCTCAAAAGAACCCAGTTCCTTGAACCTCGACCTCAACCACATCCTCGATTCACCAATGCCTCAACATCTCTAGGAACCTACATCCCATGGATTCCCTGATTCCTCATCACCACAAAACATATGTCCAACCAGGCTCCTAATGCTAAGAACCTTATGTATATATATATATCATCACACACCTGATATGGTTATAACCTACTAACCAATGTCTGGTCAGTCCATATACATCATGTGCACCCCATGCACTCAACAAATACGTGCCTCAACAGGCCATGCCAAATATAAGACAAAAGGAAAATCATGGCCACACCTGTGGTGTACCTTTGACCATCATCAGCTCACCATAGGCCATGCCAAATATAAGAAAAAGGAAAATCATGGCCACGCCTGTGGAATACCTCTGACCATTGTCATATCACCAGACTGCTGATCCCCTAGTATCTCTAGGTTGGGAACCTGGCCTAACATATGACTACCCAAAGCTTGAACTCCTCGTGGTGCTGCACCAGTCACTAGCCACTTACCCCATTTTTGAGTCCCACTGTCTTTTCCGCGTCTTCCATGTGTAGCTAAACCTAAACTATCCTCACCTGGTACTAATACTGATATAATTCTAGATGCCACTATCTATCCTGGTCCCTCCCTGCCAGTAGTATGAGAAGGCTATTTGCAGAACCTTTCAAGATTCACATCCTTTCCACAAGACCAACCCTCCTTTAGCGGCCTATCACACTGAGTGTGGACATGAACTGATTCCCCACATAGAAAAAAACCATTTCTAAACATCCATTAGGTTTTCTAGATGAGTCCTTGTCCCGACCGCCCTACTGGAACATCTACCGACCTCATTATCTTCCATCTGAACTATCACCTGAAGGAACTGCTAGGCCCAAGTGAGACCTGTTTCTAAGGTTACCCTCGTCTATGAGAACCTGAATCACTACCTCTATGAAATAGTCCAACCTAAAGATGTTCACCTACACTCATATGGAATACCGTAATCCATCTTCAATGCGTATCACCCTCAAGATGTCAATGATTACAAAAAAAAGTGTAAAGAGAGAAATATCTGTGAAAGTAGCTGCATAGTCCATGAGAGACATGTGACCTTGTTAAAGGCTCAAGAACTCTTGATATCTCTCCATCCATGGTGTCTCTAGGAAAAAGTTATCGAAGAATCTATCCTAGATGTTCTTCTAGGGTAGTTCCTCCTATCTGCGAGCCTGCACCTGTACATCCCACTAGTGCTTCGTTGGCCCTCTTAGCATGTACGTCACCAGATTGACCCTCCTCCCTGGAGGAGTCTCAAGCTACTCAAAGATCATCTTCCTTCTCTCTATCAAAAATTCAACTGCCAATAGACCACCCCCACCTTAAAAAATTGGTGGGCGCTTCTATTGGAACTCCCATGTAAGATAGGACATAGAGGGATCTATTTCGTGAGCACCTCTGTTGATCCCCTGTAAGACATGTACTAGGCTTGTTAGGAGCTGCTTGTCGAGCCATGACCAAAATTCTATCAAACCTGAAATATTTACTACATAAGATGGATCCTAAAACTAATTATATTAATTATCTTATACCTACAGCTCATGTTATGCTAGACCCTTAGGGTTGTAAACCTGACCGTGCTCCTAGGACACTATAGCATCACACACCTGACACTCCCTCCAACCCGTCTAAGAGAAACCCACTGAATAAAATAAATAGTTAGACATCCCACATATATACCAATATATATTATATAACACAGATAGGGAATTTAGTAAAAAGATAGCGTATAACCACTACCATTACTATCCCCCATCCCAACCATGCCCATGTCATCCCGACATCGTAGCCTCCTTACCCTCCCTAAATAAGGCCAAAAATCTTAATATCCCCGGCTGATGCTTTTCCCAACAACCAACATTGCCACAATCCGATTTCTGAGTTTCCCAATCTAGGTGATCAAAATCAAGTCAACCGTAACACGTACCTGCTCACAAATGATCTAGGCCCATTCACATACCATATGAAATTTTACATAAATTTAAAGAATGTAATATAACATTGCATAAAATAGGAAATTATATCTTGAATTTCAAATTTTTCACATGAATATTTATATATTTCACATGGTACTATCACTTCATAAAGAATACATGTGTATATAAAATTGAAAAACCCTAAAAATCTGCCAATCAAAATCCAAAAAACCACACCTTTCTTATCAGCCATGATCCAATTCTCCCTTACCACACCAGGTCAAGGGTCACATATGAAAACAAATATTCATCTCAAACCAAGTGACCCACCAAAATTGGAAATCATATAAATTGTATGCTGAAAAAATTCTAAATAACAATTCCCACCCAAGGTAACTCAATCCTTCCCTCATACATTGTTCTGTAGGAACCCACGAACAAGCTTGAAATCCAGTTTTGAGAATAAACTATCTATAGTCAATCATAATAACAAATATTAATAGAAAGAATAAAGGAAAAAATAAACCCCTCTAGTACCACTTTGTAAAATCCCAAACTCAAAAATCTACTCAGATACTGTTATTGGGCCGGGTATTACTGACCTTAGGTGCACCTCCCCAAACACCAAATGTTTCTGACTAGCAGTGAGGGTGTAAAATTGTATAGTGTGTAGGATATACCCTTTGGGAAAAAGATAATGGTACTAGTAGATGCATAATATCAAAACATGTAGTGGAAAATAAATGGTTCAGTATACTCGAACAAGACTCAAAGAGAAGAAGCATACTAATATTAAACAAATAGCAGAAGTGATAAATAAACAGAAGCATTGGAAAATAAATAGAACAACATGCTAAACATCATTGGTAATCACTACTAAATCAAAATAGTCATGAATCCATAAGAGGTGATACATGTCAATTAACAATGGGAACCCATGGTTAATAATAGTAGATACATATGATATTAATCATGCTGACACCAGAATGCAAACTTGAAAAAATTTAAACTCCATCTAGGTAAGACCTCAAGGTCCATGCCAATATCCATACCAAACGGGACTACAATATATCTCTTGAGGTTGATCCTTTATTTTTAAGTAATACCATAAAGTCTACACACATACCGAAGGGACCATGTAAGGTGTGAGATAAATTTCAATAGAATTTCAAACAATGGTGCATACCATGTATAAAGGTTTAAGTAGACATGCTTCTATAAATAAGGTAAATGGCATGATTTATTAAATGAACACAACCTCCATCAGTGCTCAACACCCACTAGGGAGTGTCACCTTCTTCTCCCATCACCAGAGTCTCAGATGAAAAGAGAGTCCTTGAACCATGGACTTATATACTCCTATAGTCACGAAGTCCCAGAACACCCTCATGTTTTATCTCAATTATGTGACCAGGAACCATGTGCCTCTAGACACGTCATCTCTCAACTGCCGACATCTAGAAGGCACTCCCATACATTAGTGTCCCAGTCCCACAAACCCCTACTTGTAAGCTAATGTCATCCCATACATGACAACCAGAGGAATGACAATGTATGTCATCAAATAAATATATATCCTAACCCATGACCTCAATCACAAAGATCCTCAACCCTCAACCTAATAACATATCCTATATCATCTAGAGACCCCTCAACTTCAACGTGGATTTCTTTGGAAAGAACCACCAAACCAAAAATACCTAAACCACAACTGTCAAGGTCTTTTACCCATAAAATCAGTCAAAATAACCTCATCACAGAGTGTACCTATGTAACATGACTCAAAAGATTCTTTCCCCTCATGGGTGAGTGAAACTCTATAAAATGTATCTCAAGCCACACCATTATCGACAAATCATTCCCCATTCACCATGTAGTTGAAATCTAATGACCATTCCATCCAAGTCTCCTGGGCCAAGCCCAAATTGATAGTCACACTACATGAAATGGATGTCCATGACACCCAATCCCATGGTCAAAACCTGCCAAGCAAATATGGGTCAGAAACAGCCAGTGAACAACATCACTCGATCCCAATGGCCTTGCTATCCAAACCTTTAGACTAGGATATGATAATACAGTTGGTCTGATCACATGCAATTCATCATTTAGTTATTTATATCATATTTAAGAAATTCCCTTAAAACAGACAATTCAATTTAAACAACTGAACTACAAAAGTTATCAATTATAACATAGTTGTTCTAGGGTCATAAATTCATATAAATAATGTAATAAAAATTTATTAATTTAAACTAAATAGATTAAATAAATAAAAATAGTTATAAACATTTTTGCACCACCAGTCAAAATTCCCCCATGGAGTGGAGACCTCTAACCCAACCTCAGTCATATAATAAACATTAAGGAATTTCCAATGGTATACCACAAGGAACATGGCCAATTCAGTATGAAATAATATGGGTCTCTATCAATACCCATCATTTCACTAAAACATTGAAAACTGTACTTTTTTATGAAAATAGAAAAGAAGGTATGGACCACCTACCTTGTACATGTACGACACTCCTCATCCAATGTTGGCCCCCAATTTAGCATAGAATAGGATACATCTACTAAAGGGGAATAAACTATCATGGTCTGATAACCTGGTTGAGAAGAGAAATCATGAAGAATGACTAAAGTGGAATCAATATATTATCGATTGGGTTCCAATAGACATAACAGTTTTGAATTAGACAAAGAACTAAAAATCAAGATCCAAAATGAGGTTCTGTTGGCTGGTTTGTAGGGTTTATTTAAATAATTGCAAAAACAAGGCCAACACCAATTTTAACCAATAATTATAGTGTTCACGACTTATAGTATATATATACACACTGTGTATATGGGTGATATGGCCAGTTTCACTAGCATACATTCCAGGTCAATAAAAAGTTTTGTCCATATGACTACACAACATATACTGGGAGTAAATAGTGTGTACATGGTTGGTACTCTCTTACTTTCTGGCATCCCTACATTCCATTTATGTCCATCACACACTACATGGTGTGTACATTGGATTACATGGTTTATAACCCTAATCCAAGTCATGTAACAGTTTTTTTGCCAATACATGGCATGTTTTCCCCCTTTCTCTAAAAAAACTAAAATAACCCATACCTCAGAAGAAAATCGGGTTCTTACAGTAATCTTGAATTACTTGCAACACTGAATTTTAACTGAACATGATAATATTTTAATATTTTTATTTAACTATGTTCACTATAACCTATCCATTAAAATTTGTGTTAAAATATGAATAAATAAAATTTTCAATTAATTATACAGTTTTTAGACAAATAAAATGTATTGAAAAATATGTAATTAAATTTGATAAAGTCTTTACATAATTCTAAAATACATTTGTTCTAAAAATTAATTTTTATTTTTATGTGTTAACAAATAAAAAAATTATTTTTTTGCAGTATTATAAAATTTATTTTGAAAAATGGACTGAATTTTTGAATTGAACCTGTTAATATAATATTGGGTTGAATTTCTTATAGTTTTATAAAATGGTTTATTCTTCAAATAATAGTGAAATTACTGTTTTTTATTAAAATCATATTTTTCATTGAAATCATTTTTAATGATTAATAATGTTTTAAAATGGTCTGAAAATAAAATTAGTCCTATATTTTCATTTTTAATCCAATTTAGTTCATTAGAATAAAATTAATGCTGATTTTTAATATTAAACCAATATATACTTATGAAAATGTTCCCTTTGGAAAATAACTTTTTTATCACATCTGTGAGTTTAATATTGAATTAAATGTTACCTCTATTTTGAATTTCATTTTGGAAAAATGGATTCAATATTTGGAATAATAACATTTTACATTATATAATGAGGAAAAATTATTTTTTGTCCAAAATTAATGGTAAAAATAGTATGAATTAATTACCGCAATTAAAGTTAAAATGCATTTATTTGGTGCAAAACCAAAACATAAAGGTAATATTTTCAATAAAACATATCTAAATACTATATTAATTCCATATTAAAACTATATAATATATCAAGTAAGAATATATAGCCATTTGAAATATATTTTCTAGGTAATGACATTATCATTTATAGATTCTTTGGAGAAACTTTAAGTAGTTTCCAAGTGGTTTCCTTTTCCCACTTAAAAAAGGATATCTTCTCTCCTCCTATATTAAAATTTATAAAGAAATATTTAATCCAAGTCATAAAAAATTATATTTTTATATCTCTTCCCACTTTTTAGGCCTTATACTGATTAGGAAACCCTCCTTTAATGGAATTAGATATAAACATAAAGAAGCTCTCTAAAGTAGGGGAATAATTCCAAACCATGTGTAATCATTTTATTTACTCTTCCACTTCCTTAAAATATTATTTAACAATGATTATATAAAAAAATTATTATATAAAATGTAATTATATTTATTTATTTTATTGGAATAACCTATATCTATATCCTTTTCCATAAAATGTGAAACTAAATCATCAATTGTGTGTACAGTGGGCTATCACCTCATGAACTAATGTAATTAATTTTCCATAACCGCTTGTCATAGATGAATATAATAATTAATTTATGTATATATATGATATTTATAACATAATTATATTTTTTTGTTTATAACATCACACCTACATTCTTACATTCTAATTTGTTGGAGAACGATAATGCCGATCATGTGTACATGTAGACTACCACCTTCAAAAAGTGATTTGATGTTGTTTTTTCCAAGGATGGAATTAGAGATAATATAATTGTTATATATAATATATATTATATAAAAAATTATTCTAAAATTGTCTTATATTGTTTAACTTTATTTATTTTCATCTTTCAGGAAAAAGGAAACAACATTCGTGCTCATGTATGACCTACTGTCCCCATGATCATTATAATTCAGTTTCTATATTTATCTTTTATGAATTAAGATAAATAAATATATAATGAAAATATATTATTTTTATAATATTCAAGATATTATATAACCATGATGAAATTAAATGGATAAAAAATAACAAACAAAATCATTTATGAACAAGGAAGAAGTTATTAACCGAAACACGATTTAAAAAAAGAATTATTAATAAAAAGGTAATAGATTGTCATAATTAAATCATATATGCTGGGATATATATGATTTTAGATCTATAATATATGTATAATGAAAAAAGGTTATCTATATAGGTAATTTTATCTTGTATGAATTAATTAGATACTTGAGGTAAGGGATTTCTAGCCTCTCTTTTATTTCTAAGAGGCATATGCAATATTTACCACCAACTTATTTTAGGTAGCTTATATAATAACAATTTTATAGGTTATATCATGAATATAATTATTTTATTTATATTAAAAGTTTTTTTGGTGTTATTAATTAGTGGGACTTATGAATCAAAAGTTACCAATGTGGAAAGGGATTTTCATCTCACTTTTATCTCCATGAGACAGAAGCCATATTCACTACTTGATTCTTTTATGTAGTGAATATACATCCCATGAATGAATTTTATAATATTTATTTTTAATTGTATTGGGTTTAAAAATCTATCTAAGTTTATTTATTTTGTGGGGCTTATGATTCTGAAGAAACCAATGTTGTAATGGTTCAACGTTACAACCTCATTGTTTACCTAGGTTGTTTGTGATTATGTTTATGATGACGAAATATTATGAAATATATTTATTGAAAATATTGAAAAATAATTATCAAATGGTTATTTATAATAATTAATTACTTTAATTTCATTTTCCTCTAATTATTAAAATGGTCAAAATAATTTTTTTATAGAAAATAATCATTATTTCTCTTTTCGGTCAAAAATAATTTTCCTATAATTTTATGTTTATAAAAATGATTGAAGAATGTTTTATTATTATTTTATAAACTCATATAACACATGATTATATTCCTATAAATTATTTTAAAATTAATCATCCTTTTATTTTCTAAATGAGGTACTTTATTAATTTTATTACTAAAATGTGAAATGAATATTTGTTTTAATAAGTATAAAATAAACAATATTTACCACCACTATGAATTCTAAATTATTTAATGATCCATTTTCAGTGTTACAAGGTTATTTTAAAATAAAATGTTTTATTTAATATTTTTTAGGTTTTTATATTTTAAATATATTTTTTTGAATATAAAAATGATATTTTCCTCCAAAAAAGTTACAATTATTTTTTCGAAAAAAATTACATCTAAGATGACATCTTTTAATGTTACATAAGATTTAATGCAGATATGATCGAATGATACCATCCTTATTATTTCTCTAGATGGTTCTTGTTCATGATGAATTTTTTTAATCCATAACTTTTCCACAAGGGTTTATGTTGATTTTATGAAATGATTATGAAGACCATTTCTTTTTCATAAGTTATTTTATAATGAAATACTTTTGAAAATAATTTATTTTCTTGGTATTTGATATGGTAAATTATCTTTATATTGTGGAACACATATGTATGATGTTAATTATGGGATAGGTTGTTCAATTTTAAACAAAGTAATGTGGGTACGTTAAAACCAAGGATAGTGGTTACGTTACAACAAATAATGGTGGATATGTTGTAACTAAGGGATGTGGTTACATTATACCCAATTATGGGTGGTTAAATTATAAAATGAGATGGGTGGGACCATTATATCACTCGAATTCATTGGGCAATGATTAATATTCTATAACCTCAAAGGGTACACAAGAGGTTATTCGATTCCGGAAAAAGTGTACAAGGGAGGATATTAGAAGCCTTAAATATGGTATACGGGAGGCTATACCAATTTTGAAAGATGGTATAGGGGTAGTTATACCAAGGCCAAAAGAGGGTCCACTAGAGGTCATCCCATTCTCAATGTAGTTTTATGGGTGTTTAGCATAAGCATGACATGTTATGAATGTATTGTTGGGTAGCCTTGATATAATATTTCCTATTATTATGTGTACGCCAAAAATCTATGTATTATTCCATTTTTATGTTATCATGGATAATGTTTTTTTATTCCATTATGATCTATGTTTTATAAAATGCCATGATTTCTACCCTGAATCATGTATGTGATCAATGATATTAAGGGCATGGTTTTAAAATTTTATTATTATGTTCTCATACCCTTATTCTCATTTATGTGATGTATTCCTTGTTTACCTTTTCATAGAATATAATCTCACCCTATTATGTTTCGATTCCCTAGATTATAAAGTACGATATTATGTATGATATGTTTATGAAGGGTTCTAGTTAAGAATAACTTAGTGGGAGATGATGTAGTTCACCTATGACCTAATTTTCTATGCATCCATGTTTCTAAATAAACTTTACCCATATAATTGTTTTAATGAATCATAATGTTATGCAATTAATATTCATCTAATAAGTAGTAATATCAATATTTAAAATGTTTGGGTTTCTATATTTTGTATTAGAGAAATTGTTTAATTATGCTTTAGAAACTAGAATGAGAAAATTTTAGTGACCTGGTACATGACAACAAGACTTTCTACACACCTGGTTTGATTCTCTTTGGGGATATGATTTGGATATTCAAAAACTCTTTACAAACCATAATTAAGGATTTCAATAACATTAATGAATAACCTAAGTTAATCCTAAGGTTTAAAATATTAAAAATAAAATGTATTGATTTAGACATTTAATTAATAATTTTTATTAATTATGTGGTTTCACACGTTGAATATTGTTTCTCAAAATATACATTTTTATTTTATTCAATGGCGGGAACCCGAAGGATCATTCTTAAAGTTAAATGTGATACACAATGCTTTAATGAGAATCTAAATCAGGTAATGACTAGAGTAATGGATTTTGTGATTATTCTAAATTCATTATCATGATATATGATATAAAACATTCACCTGAACCAAGTCTTAGAATCACTAAAGAATTAAATGATATATTTTTCTGAGAGATCGGTTGGTAGAGACTACGGATAAAATATGACTTAGTTTCCTATATATTGAGAATGTGGGAAAAAACTCAATGGAATTTCTCAAAATAATTAGATGATATTTTATGTGTGGATAAGAAATTCCAAAATTAAATAATTTCCAAAGAAAAATTAAAATTTTGGTTAACACAATGGATGAAAATAATGGTTTTCCAAAGGCATCACTAATGGTTGAATTTTTTTAATGTGGAATGTATGGAGATTATGAAAATAATTTTTCGTGGGGTAAATTTCAAGAAGAGGATTATCATGGTTATAAAATTAATTGTTTGTCTATTTATGATTAATATACTAAAAATGAAATAATAAAGGAAGGAAATTTTAGGGAATAAGATAAAGAAGCCTATTTAACAATTTTGGATTTAAGTTGAATGGTTGTACTTTTCATGTAGTGGAAATCATGAATTATGTTAAATGAATCATGAAATATATAAATTTTATTTTATTAAAACTTTTAATTAAGGATTTTCAAGTATATATTGAATGGTTATGATGGCCTAGAAAATTGATTTAATGGAAATGTGATATTTATAGAAATCACACGATTAAAACAATAATAACCATGATATGATCTTGATTTTGATATAATGGTGTTCAGTTTGGATAAATAAATTATTGATATGAATAAATTAAATTGGATTGTATTGATGACCATGAAACATATTATTTAATTCTTGATAATGTTGGGTATGTTTTATTTTTGGAGATTTTAAATTTTTTGGTTTCATGGAATATATGCAACATTCTTTTGTTTTATTTACTGAATAAGGATGGTTTTCTATTTTCATTATTGTTTTATTATATTTAAAGTTATTACCGTGTTACAATATAATATATGGCCAAGTTATTCACATATTTGAAATGTAAAACTTATATAATTATTCATGGTATTTCGGGGATAAAAGTTAACTTCAAATTCGAAATTTAGTTGAATTTTTTACATGTTTTTTTAAATTTTTATGGTTTTTAAGGTCAAAATTTTACATTATGGTTTAAGATTATATTTGTATGTGGTTTTAAGGATTAATATATTATTTCATTACATGAATCTTTATCCATATTGGGTAACTTATGATACACATTTGGTTTTGATGATAACTATAGATACAAATAATGAATTGCCTTTCTTTTATGGATCCTATGAATTCTTATTTCCTCAGGAATGGAAAATTAATCTTCATTTTAATGATTAAGAGATGAATTTGAAATTGATCTATGCATTACCAATGTGATATATTATGATTTTTAAATGAATCTAACTCGTGTAAGTATATGTTCTCATGTCCTCTATCTTGATAGATAAAATTCTATAAAATTTAATAAATTGATATTGAAACACAATTTTTTCTATCTTATAATATTTTTTGATGAATTGAATGATATTTTCTCAACAATTTATTTTACAGTTTTCTGGTTGTGACCTTTCTCAGGACAATTCACATTATTGTGGTCAATGATCTGTAGACATAAATTTTATTCAATTTCCATATTATCACTCACCACTACTATTCTCATTTTATTAATCCAAGTATCTTTCAATTACAGAGGACCTTTTTATTTTACTTTTCATCTTTTTGGTGAATGTTTTATTTATTCTTTTTAGGATTTGGGTTTATCAACACATGGATTATCAAATATTCATCCCTTCTATCCCAATAACTTATTAAAATTTCAATTGAAAAATTATTTGAGGGGGTATAACATAACAACTTAATATTTTATGAATTTTTTAAAATATATTTTATTTCAATAGAATGTGTTAAAAAAATACCGAGTTTTAATGAACATTGATATACAATTTCTATTATCATTTTAAAAATAAATTAATAACCGAGACATTAAAATTGGTTGTATGTATAGTAATAACAAAATTTTTAAAATTAATTATAATGATTTTATATAAATAAAATTTATTGATAATACGTAATTAATTTTTGATAATGTATTTATATACTATTAAAATTCATTTCATCTAAAAAAATGATGTTCATTACTTTTTTTGAATAATAATAAAAATAATTTTTGAAACTATTAAAATATTTAATTTTAAAAAAAGAAAATTATTTTTTCAATTATAATTTTGAAACTATATTAAGGCGATTTTTTGAAAATTTTCTTAAATTGTTAATTTTTCATCGCTTAGGGAAAAAAACTAATGTATATTAAAAACTAATTTTTCATTAAATGTATTTACAAAGAAAAATTTATTTAATACGGTTTTAAAAGTAAAATTAGTAAAATTATTTTATTATTAATCAAATTTAGGTATTTGGAATAAAATTCATGTTGATTTTTAATAATAACAATTATATACTTATGAAAAATGTTTCTTTGGAAAACCGAGATTTGGTCATGTCTCTAGGTTTAATTTTAAATTACTTTTTTTTATAATTATATAAATTTAATTTATAAAATTTTATTTAATATTTTAAATCAGAATAATTAATATTTTTAAATAATTTCAAATTAATTTTATGTTTAAATGAATAGTAAAAATAGTAAAAATTAATTATTGTGGTTATCATTATAATAGGTTAACCATGTGTGAAACCAAAAGATAAGGGTAATGTTTGGAATAAAACGTTTATAAGTACTATTTTATGGTAATATTACAACCATAATCTGTACCATGTTGAAATATATGGTCACTTTGAATAAATTTTCATTTTATGTACTTTATTATTTTTGATTTGTTTGGGAAATTTCATAATAGTTTAGAAGTGGGTGTGTTTCCCTAATTATAAAAAGATGTCTCCTCTCCTCCACTATTCACACATCCAAATACCTTTTTTTTCCAAATATTTGGAAAATTTTAATCCTTAATTACCTACCCATGTATATGGTTGTTTTTATTTATTAATAAATCATTCTAATAATTAATTAGGTATAAACATAAAGAATCCCTTCGAAAAAGTGTTACAGATCCAAACCATGTATTATAATTTTACTTATTTAACCAATTCATTTAAATATTATTTAAATATAATAATATAATAAAATAATTATATAAAAAATAAATATATTTAATATTTTAGTTTAATATCCTATATCTATATCCTCTTCCATTAAATAGGAAAAAAATTGTTAATGATGTGTGCGGCAGACTTCCGCATCACAAACCAATGTAACAAGTTTGCCATCACCTCGTATCATGGATTGATATATTCATGGATATAATGTATATATGATATTTTTTACATAATTATAGTTATTTATTTATAGTATCACATATTAATACTTAACTTTAAATCCTTTGTAAAACAATAACGTTTCTCCCGTGTACATGTGGACTACCGCCTTTTTGAAGCAATCTGATAAAATTTTCATTTTATTTTAATATGTATGGTAATAAAGAAATATTTAATGGTTATATATGATATATATTACATAATAATTATTTTTTAATGTTTATATGTTATATACCTTTATTTCTATTCATCCATCAAAAAAATGGAACCATTGTTCATGAAAACGTGGGACCAACTTTCTCCAGGGACAATTTAATTCATTATATATCTTTATATTTTATTGATTAATATAATTAAATATATAATTAATATATATAATATATATATATATTTAATGTTATTTATATTATGAAACCATGATCTAATTAGTAATGAATATACCAAACCAAAACACACATGAAAAACATAGATGTTTTTACCCAAAAGGTGATTTTAACAAGGATTTGATAATAAATGGGTAGTAAATGGTCACAAGTAATTCATATATGGTATGAAATATATGAATATGGCTATGTGATAAATTTATAATAAACCAATATTTCTTATAAAGTAGGTTTAAAAATGTAAAAAAAAATTAATACTTAGGGTATGAGATCTCTAGTATCTCTTTTATATTTATGAGACATATGCCATATTCAGTACTCATTTATTTTTTATGGTCTATATACTGCCACATTGAAATTTCATAACATTAATATACTAATTCTAATGACTTATAAATTTTCATTTTATTTTATTCTTTTATAAGGATTATGATTCAAATGTTTCTATATTGGAAGTGTATTTTTGTCTCACTTTAATATATATGAGACACTTTCTATATTTACCACTTGTTTCACTTATGTGTTGTATATAATTACCCTGAAAGTATTTTGAGTTTATTATTATGATAAATAATAATTCAAATATAGAGATATGGTTATTTATTTCATTAGTCTTAAAATTCATAAGATAACAAAGCGGTATAGGTTTTACGTTACACCTCATTATTTATCAGTGCTGTTTTGGATTATGATTCTGATGATGAAATATTATGATCTATATTTCAAAAAGATAGGAATTTAATTATCTTACGATTATTTATGAAAAGTAAATTCATTCCTTTCATTTTAATCTCTCAATATACTCTAGACTTGAAAATAATATTTTTAAATAAAATAACATAATTTCTCTGTTTGGTTAAAAATACTTTTTCTTCCAACTTCATGTTTTCTATAAATATTTCAAAAATATTTTACTATGATGTTATAAATTTATTTTACCCATGTTTTTATTTTTATAAATTTTTTTAAAAGGAATCTTCCAATCAAATTTTGAAATGTTTTTCTTAAAATTTCTTATAAAATGTCAATGGAATAACTATTTTAATGTGTATAGCATGCATGATATTACCCACCATCATAACAATTCAATTATTTAAATCCCCATTTAAAATTTTACAATATTATTTTCGAATATAATGTTTTATTTAGAATTTTGATGTTCATTAAAATTTAAATAAATTATTTTCAAATAGAATAGTTTATTTTCCTATAGAAATATTCCAGGTGATTTTTAAAGGAATTTTCCATCTAAGATGACATCCTGTGATTCTACATAATAATTAAAGGGTATTTTATCCAAAAATATCATTCTAATTATTTCTCTGTATGTTTTATGTTTATTATGAAATTATATTTATGAAACCTATTTCTTTTCTATTAGATATTCTATGATGAATTTATGAAACGATTATATAACCACATTCTTTTCCATGGGTTATTCCATGAATCAATATTTATAAAACCCATTAATTTTCATAGATTCACATATGATTAATGTTTTTTGATATTTTGGTACACTTTTATGATTTTATTTAAGTTCTAGGTAGTTTAGTTATAAATAAATAGTTATCTTTATGTTATAACAAATAATGGAGATTACTTTATAACTAGATGGTAGTTACGTAATAACTAATGATGTTGGTTACATTATTTCAAAGGATGGGTGGCTATATTTTAAACTGATATGTGTGGGACCTATATATATCCATCTAATTCATTGGTCATTTATTAATGTTCAATAAGTTCAAAGGGTGAATGAGATGTTATCCCAATCCAGAAAATATTAAATGGTAGGCTATCACAACCCCAAAGGAGGGGTCGTAAAAGGTTATTCTAATCCTGAAATAAGGTACATATATGGATATCCCAAGCCCAAAAGAGGTTACACTGGAGGTTATCTAAATCCAAAAAAAGGAAAACAAGTGTTTATCCAAAGCCTAAATTGTTACGAATGACTTCGTGGGTAGTTTTAACTTAATATTTCCTATACTTATGTGTATGTCACAAATGTATGTCTTATGGTATTGTATTTTCTACATGATGAAGTTATTTGATTCCATTATGATTAATATGTTAATAATTACTAATATTAATTATATTACTCAATTTTATAATATATGATATGTATTCCATTGGTTTCAAATTTTATTCACATGTTCTAATACACATATTATCATGTTATGTTTATGTCTCCCATATTTTCCCTTAAAGAGCATATGAGATCATCATTTATTATGTGTTATTTATTTTGGTGATTAAAACTGGTATTGTGTATGATATGTCTAATAAGGGTTCAATTTATTAATTACTTAGTGGGAGATGATATTGTTAACCTTTGAACAAATTTTTTATGTATCTACGTTTCCAAAGGCATTATCCATAATTGATTATGGGGATCATAAGGATATGTAATGAATATTCATATAATATTATTAAATATCTATGTTTGAAATGTATGTGTCTTTATAAAATCACTAATATATATAGATTAAATCTAGTGTTATGGAGATGGTACGTATGCATATTCCCATCAATTAGCCATGCCTCTGAGGAAATTATCGTGAAACTAATTTTTGGGATTCAAAATTTTATTCAATCATTCTAAATTTATAATGTGAGTGATATTAAAATACATTTATTTAATTTTTATGTTATTATATGTTATTAAAGAAATGTATTATATTAAAAAAACAACTTTGAAAATTGAAAATTTACAAGTGATTGAAAAAACAGTTGTCCTAATTTATAAAAATGAAAGGGGAGTTTCCATAAGTTAGAGTCTCTCTTCATCAAAAGGCTATAATAAATTTTCTTATCAATAATATTATAGAGTTACATGATTTATACCTTATCCTCATCGATATTATATTAATCCTCATCCAACATCATAGCCCCAACTTCCTCTACAAGATGAAGATTTTACAACACTATATAAATTCGCTTTTTTACACTAGATTTTAATTTCTCTATGTGACGAATAGAGATGTAGTAACTATTACATGATTGTATCTCAGTATTGTGGGAGATGGATCACCTAGATATCTTTCTCATAAACATAGTGTTGAATTTCCTGTAGTGATTTTTTATGAAGAAAATATTCTTAAGATAATATAGTTCAGAGGTAAATAGTGTTTTCAAGCAATATTGTGTTAACATAAAGCTATTGTAATGATTGATCTTAGTATAATTTTTAAATAAAATCCCTTTCAAAAAATGGGATTAACAATTATTGAACCTACCATATCCAAATATGGTAAACAAAGTAGAGAGTTGGAAAAGGTGAGGGGGAAGGTCTAGTTAGGGTATATATAAAGCTACACTCTATATGTCTCACTAAATAAATTAGTGGGATACAAGAAAAGTGTTCTAGGCATCCCAATACACATTAGATACTCTCATAAAAAGTGAGTAATATACCACAAATTAATTTACTTAGGGAAATTAATTTAATCATACCCAAAAAGTTTGAAGGTTTTAGAGTAGTCTCAACCCTGTATCACTCTAATGATTCAATCATAGTTGGGAAATCTTTTGAAGGCTTGACCATTAATGTTGACACTACAAAGACAGATACAAAAGAGAAAGGACTATTATTGAATTAATAAGAGAATAATAAAATTTTAATAAATAAAGGTCACTATAAATACTTACCCATGGTCTAATTAACAGGCAGTTTTGAGTTTCTCTCTTCTTTTCTGACTTCATCAACCCTCAAATTTGGGATTTTTCAAGAGATCAAGATTTATGGATTAGTTTTAGTAAATTCCTTTGAAGAAATATAATAATTTAATGTTTTTCCAATGATCCCTCTATCGAAGAATTATGATATATATTGTTATCCTACAGATGGATTGTTTTGGTGACTTTCTCTGTGGATAAAGCTATGCAAGTCAGAAATCATGATCCACACACTATGTGTCTGGAGACCAATTAAGCATAAATAAGGTGTAAAATTTTATTAGAAATTTTTATTAAGAGTCTAAAACTCATATAAATATCCAGATATATCAATTCATGAGGGCATGTCATACATCACCAATGGGGAATTAAGTAGTGTATCAAGAATTGTTACATCTTTGGTAGTGGGAAAAAAGTTTAAGAAATTTGAATTAGGGTATAAGTTAATAATTTATTCAACTATACCCACCATATCCCTAGTGGTTTCCCCCTTAGAATGTGTGGGAACAATGAAAACTGAATTGGCGTTTATATCGAGGTTCATGGAGGCCAAAATAGTATCTATTCAAACCCATGAACCATCTGAGAAGTTTATTTAAATTAAATTTACATAAAATAAAGTATAAAATATACCTACAAGTATTGGGAAAATATGGGGTTCTAGTTCTTTCTCCTTATTCTATTTGTTGTCATGCTAATTATTTAATCTTCTACAATGGATGATTATTTAAATCATTGGAGGAACCTCCTTAGATTTGTATATTACAACCACTATGTTCCTTGTTAGATGAGGAGAATAATAATCCACTATCAAGGCATGACCATCCATTATGGTTTAACCTTCTTGTATAATTTCAGATCCCTCAACATGTTGGAAATCATTTTCCATGTAGGTAAGACCCTAATAAAGATGATCATGTACTACATTAAGAATACTCAATTCCTAACCAACTCTTTTTGGTATAGGTGGAGGTTCCATAATATATATGTTTTTCGAGATATACTCTAATGTGTGTGAGAATTATGGAAATATAATGGACCCTGATAGGAAATAAAAATTCAATAGTAATTACATAACATCACAACCATGCATGGTCTCTATATCTGGATTCACCCCCTTCATTGATAAGAGTTGTTGAGGTTATATTTTTTGATATGTTTCTTTCTAACGAAATGGTCCCATCATTAGGAATGTAATATCCACCCAATAAATATTACTTAATATCTAAAATATTGGATCCATATCCCATATGGTAAGATATAGGGATATATTTTTCATTTGAGAAACTAATTTACATATTATTAATAAATAAAGGATGGGTTGAAGCAATTAACCACAATTAAAACCTGGTTTGTTCAATGAATTTTATATCTACCAATGTTTGAATTAAAATTTATTATAGATACTATATTCTTTCACAATTTCTGATATTAGAGGGGGAAAGTGACAATGTACTCCATCTATATCTTCCTGAATGATACTCTGGTCTGGGTTTAACTCCCTTTCCCCAATAAAAGATGATCTTTTCACCCCAATGGTGCTACCGATTTCAATTCACCTTAGTAAAATTATTGGATGGGAATCTGTTTCCAACCCCTACAAATGTATATAATTTTTTGTCTTAAATAACATCCCATTATTATAATAGAATAATATTTACCTTGATATGAGACTTACATCCTCAAGATGGATAGATTCATACCATTCATCAGTAGACCGATCATCCACACCTTGTGTGGTCACACAATCCCTCATTTCCCTCACCAGTTTCATTGTATTGATTTAGATTTTAATAAAATAGAAGAGCATATCATGATATCAAACACACATTCCTACTACTATGGGATTGGTATCATAAATTATGTTTAGGGATTTTAATATATCCCCAATTTGGGGAATACACACTCCAATATGTTTAATTTCATATAGATTTTAAAAGTTGGAGGGCCCATTCTTCTAAAATTAGGCCACCTCAGGCCATATGTAGTATGAGGTATCCATAACCAGTTGTGAAGTGGAATATTGATCTTTAAACTACATTTTGTTTTTAGTCTTTCTAACTCAGTTAGCTTCAGACTTCACACCAATGAAAACTAGATTATCTCGACTCAAATTTTTGTTATTACCATGTCTTACACTATAGGTCATCGTAAAACCTATAGTTGGGGGTTTTTTTTATGAATCTAGAGCTTCATAAATATTTATATTTGGGGGATTCATTTTATTTTTATTTCCCTATCGTGGACTTGTAACAACATTAATTAGAAGAATTATTTTCACCAAAATTAATTATGGGAAAATGAAATATAAGAATTAGCATATATAGGGGTTAACGCGATAGATTTTCTCAGGGGGAGAAACTTTATCACTGTTAAGGAAACATCTTATAAAAATATTACCAGAGTTATCTTATTATAATTTGATATTTTTCTCATCAAAATTTCATTTGAGGAGATACTATTCGCTGAAGTATAAAACTAAATTTTCACATAACCATATAAGGCAAGTAAGCCTCATAGAAAACCTCACTATCTATCATTGACTCCAACACATAGTCTCTCATGTCATTCATATATTGAATTTTATATTATTCAACATGCTCAATGTAATAAATTTTACTATTGGTTGGATTCCAATATTTTATGAAGATGAATTCTAAATAAAAATTCAAAAACAATTCGAGTGGATCTGTACCTAAAAGATAATGGTTTGATTCCATAGATATATTGACTAAAATTATAGATCAAACATTCAATAATACCAATATTCTTGTGGAATTCATACACATTAATAAGAACTGATATCTATCCCTAAAAAAATATGAAAGAAACAAAAATACAAAAAAGGACCATGTCACACACTAATAATTCTGTATGAAAGTATACCATTCTTGATATCTTACTGAACACCCAAAAATAAGCTTTATGTGAACTACAATATACTGTAAAAATAATATTTTTGAAATGCGACCCTTATAAGCATGCTGTTAAATAATAAAAATATGTTGAATATTTCTCATAAATAATTAATCAATTTTCTATTAAGTCATTTATTGACACAAAAATATGTTCTATTAAAAAATATTTTTAATTTAATTGTTTTCATGGAAATTATAATTAATTTATTCCAATTAAAAAAAATTTATTTTAGAATATTTATATAATTTTTTAAATCTTAGTTTCAAAAATATATTTGCGTATTTTTTTAGTAATTTTTCTAGAAAAATTTAATTTCTGGTAAATACTGAAATATATTGTTTTTTGTAAAATTGCCATTTCTTTTCATTAAATAAATTAATGAAAAAGAATAATAATCATTTTAATTAATCATAAATAAACATAATAATCCTTTAATTATAAATAATTTAATTAATTACATATGAATCATCATTACTACTAACTTTTCTATAAGTTAATTTGTCGGCTTAATAACAGATTTGTCTAAAAATAGGTTTATTACACGCATTTTGTTTTTCTCTTAATAAATCAAATTAATATATATTAATTGGGTTTTTAAAGAAATTTATATATTATATAATTAATATAAATATTTTAACTTTCATTTTATGGTTTCTATAGGGTAATTAAATGATGTAAATTTAGTATTATCCTTCAAAATGCATTATTCTAGAAATGAGTTTTTATTTCATTTTTCACAATTATTATAAATTAAATTAAATACCTTATAAAAATTGAATATTCTAACATGTAATAAATATTTTTAATGATAATAATTTTCATAATTTAATCATTTCAATGTAATTTTGTTTTATAATAAATATTAAATGTAAAAAAAAATTTGTCACTATGGTTAAAATTAAAACATATTTACACAGGGATGCCTAAACAAAATGACAAGGATAATAATGACTCATAAAGTTTTGTAGTTTTTATTTTATATGAAATATAAAACTTATTTTATATTATTTTCACTTTATTAACATTTTTTTTCTTTTTCATTGAAGTGATGTTATGTTATTGAAATATTTTACATAATTCCTTATGTGTCCCACTTTCGAATTATAAATAGGAACCTCATCTCAAACCCAATTAAATTTTTTTAGCCTTATATATTGGAATATATATAACCCTAAAACATTAAATGAATCCTTTAAATATTCCTTGATCACCACTTCATCTCCAAAGACCAATCTTTTGGGGCTAAAAGTGTGAGACAAAGGGGGACTCTCAAAGAAGAGATAAAAATATTAACTCAACTCTTTCAATATTATTTCCATTTACACCTTTTATAAAACTTTTTTACCTATTCTAAAATTAAAAATATTTGATATAATATATAATTATATTTAATTATGTGAATGAACAACAATTTCCCACCAAATTTTCATTATATGGAAAATTAAAGTTGTACTGATGTGCATGTGGGGACTTCCACCTCCACATAGTGATACAATTCATTTTACATCATCATACTTATTAGTATTTTATTATGAATTAATAAATATTTATATATTATATTTATGAAAAAATTATTATCTTTTAAATATAATATCTTAACTACCTGATTACCTTTCCTTCCATTAGAAAACATTAATGTCGCATATGTGTACTTGTGGACGACTGCCACCACAAAGCATTGTGATTAATTTTTCATTTTGGATTCACATGGATGATAATAATGAACTATTTAATTAATATATTTGATATTAATTATATAATTTTTTATTATTATTTTGATTCTTTTTCTATCCATTGATAAGTGGAAACATCACTCGAGCATATGTATAAATTACTATTATGACGAAGTGATGTAAATAATTTTTTATCGCTACATTGTATGAATGGTTAGAAATGTTTATATAGTGATTAAATATTAAAATTATAACATGATTAAAATTTGGGTTATGATGGGACTATGATCAATGTGTTAGGGCCTTAACCTATGAACTAAAACACACATAAAAATGAAATAATCATCCCCAGGAAATGAGTATTTAAATAAAAAATTATTGATTAATGTATGATGAAATGTTATAAGATTATCATATATGATCATATACGTAATTATATTATTATTTTAGGTAATTATAAAAAATAAAAATTTATTATATCGGATATTAGTGAACAAATGAATCAATCCACATTTAGGTTACGGGTTTTTCATATGAATTTTGTTACATTGATACATGTTTAATGTTATACACCTATTTATGTTCATTAAGTGTATATAATGAAAATTTTAAAAAATATATTATGGATAATTTTTAATTCATAGTATTTAATGTTATAATTTCAATTATTTCATCCAAGGGAGTTTGACTCGAATGTTACAAATGTTGTAAGGGTTTGTCATCTCTAATTTGTTTTCTTGGGGACATATATTAGGTTATACTCATATATTGTTTTATGAGGTCTATATAATGACCCTTTAATATTTTTTATGATTAAAATATTTAGTTATATTTTATTTAAAGTATCTTTTTATTTTATTTATTCTAAGGTAATTTCTTCTCAAAAGTTACCAAAGCTCTAAGGGTTTTACAATAAAATTTATTTTTTACCAAGATTGTTTATGATTATATTTCTAATAATTAAATTATATAATATATCTATAAAAAATATATTTATTTTTCATAAAATTTTGTAATTTATATTAATTATAGTTTTTCTTTTTATTTTTCTCCCTCGATGTGCTCAAATGTCTGAAAAAATATTTGTAAGGAAAAGTGACCGTGATTCTCTTCGACCGATATTTTTTTTCATCATTGTCTATATTTTCATTAATTTTTTTTTCATATTTCATAATTAATTACTAAATAAATTTTACCCATTTTTTATTTAAAAAAAATTAAAAAAAAACATTACTAATCATTCTCCAAACGTAGCTTTTTGGACTTTTAGCTGAAAATGTGAATGGAATATTTGATTTAATATACATAGCAAGAAAGAATTTTTCTACCAAAAAGAAAATTTTTTATATTAATATTCATTTATATTTTTCCTTGGTTGTTTTAAAAAAAATAATTTCTAAACTATTTTTTAAATTTTTAGATCGGAAACATGTAATTTAAAAATAAAAAAGATATTTTTTGTAAGAAGTTTTCTTATGATGTTATGAATCCATTTTCAATTATAAATAATAATTTGAGGATTCTTATTATATACTTGGGAAATGATTCGATTTTACCATATTTATAATTAATTTGGATGGTTTATTATTATGATGAATAATTATTTTTGAAACATATATTTTTTTATATGGGTTAAAGATATATTTAATTGATAATCTTTGTCGCAAAATTATGGAAAATATATGAATGGATTATGATTATGTGATGGGTTATTATACTATATCAAAATTATTGAATGGGTAATTATTATTATTTGATGATAAAAAAGGGTACATGGGAGGTTATCCCTATCCAAAAAGGGTACATGGGTGTTTATGATTATCCCAAAAGAGGGTATAAAGGAAGCTATCCCAAGCCAAAAAGAGGATACACTACGGGTAATCCTATATTGAACCATAATATTAATACACAAGTATTACTTATTTTTAGGTTAATATTATTTACATAATAAGATGACTCACACTATAGTCAAATAGGTCTAATACATTTGGAAACATGTATATATAAATAATTGGTTCATAAGTAAACTACATCATTTCCCATATAGGTTCTCCATAACTAGAACCGTTATTAGAAATAAGATAAAAAATACTTTTCTTTATAACCTATTAAAAGAAAACATCAAAAGGGAGATCTTTAATGCTCAGTAATGGTAAACAGGAAATACATTTATGATCACACAAGTATAAAATCTGCATAAGGGTATGAGAAGCTGATTATAATATTTGAAATCAATTTCCTTCACATCATATAACATAATCTTGATTCATGGAAAAATGTATTTTATTTAATAATAAATGAATCATAAATTAATAAAATAAAATGATCAATCAGAGCATAAAATTATAAAAAGGCATGAAAACTGGACAAACATATAAGCATAAAAAATATTATTTCCAGGCTGTAACACCATGAGATTTTGACAAACATATATTTTAAATAAATTCAATAATTTTGAAATTTCTCATTACACACAAAACTTATTATATCATTTTTTATATGAAACAATTATTTTTTATTTCGTTACACATAATAATGAGTGTATTCTATGTTATATACAACACAGAGTTTCAATAAAACATGGCACATTACTAAAATATTATTATTTAATATGATAATTATCTCATTGCCTTTAGAATAGTGGATATGAATAGGATTAAATAAATTATTAAAATATATGCTTAAAAAATTATTTATAATAAATTATTCAGTGACCAATTAATTATAAATGAAAAGAAAACCTATTGGAAAATAAAGAGAGTCTTCTTCTAAAAATTCTATTTATGAGCACAAAGAAGTTTTTCCTCAATAAATTAAATAAATCACTTTTACTTAATTATATTAATAAAATGAATAAATTATATATCCATTTAAGTGATTGAAATTCATATTATGTGTTTTATTGACAAGAGATAAGAATGCATCCATTTTTATGCATAACAATATATTTTTCGAAAAAGCAGTTTTATTAGCTTTTCAAAAATTATTTTAAAAACAATTTTTTTCAAGATTTAGAAAAAAAATTTGATATAATAAAAAAAATTTATAAATCATCATATAAAAATTATATTTGCTTAATTTTTTGATAATTTTCAGTAAAGATAATTTTTTAGGAATAGTGAAAAATACTAGTTTTATTAAGAATTATTATTTATTTTAATGTATTTTAAAAAATAAATGTTTATTTAATATGGTTGTAAAGGTAATCTAATTTAAATAATATATATTTTAATCCAATTTTAGTTAGTTTGAGAAATTTAATATTTCATTTTTATATATAAACATTTAAAACATTGGAAACCGATTTCCCTATAAAAACCTAATTTCTCATCGAGTCTATTATATTAATTTTAGATTAAAAATTTACAATATTGTGAGTTTAATTAAAAAAAAATGGATTCCATATTTGGAATTATAATTTTTTTTATTATCTAATGGTTCAAATTAATTATTAACCATAATTAATTGTAAAAATTGTAGATACTAATTATGTTGTTATGGTAAAAATGGGTATACAAGGGGTTAAACTAAAACGATATGGGTTAAGAATTTCAAAAAACACGCAAAAAACCCATTATATGGCCATATTGAAACATTTTAATGTATTATTATCAGTAAATATATATTTTTATCCTTATTAATTGTAAAAAACATGGGTACACCTTTCCCTTTCCTAATATTACAAGTATTCCACTCACCTCACTTATAAAAGGTCCCCCTTATCCCCATCTATCCACAATTACAAAAACAGTCGACTCAAAAAATAACAATTAAAATAAATTAGTTTATTACCACTTATAATATTATAATCCTTATTTTATTTAAAAATTCAACCTATGGAGCCTTTTGTTGCAAAAAAATGTGTCCGAAGAAGAGGTAACATCCCAAATCAAGCGCTTTATCTTATTTATTACTCCACCTCCTTAAATATGTATCACAAAATTTTTAAATAATAATATAATCATTATTAAGATAATTATATTTTTTTATTCTAATGATGTGACCTATATTTATCTCATATTCCATCGAAGGTAATATAAAATAATCATTTGTGTGTACAACATACAACTGCCTCATGAACAGATGTAATTTTTTTCCATCATCACCTATCACAGATTGATATAATCATGGATTGAATTTTTATGCATTATATTTATTGTATTATTATAACTATTTAATTATAATTACATATCTCCCTTTAAATCTCAGTACCCATTTAGAAAGAATTAATGAAGCTCATCTCTACAACATACTACCGCCTTCCGAACTGATGTGACATGTTTTTAATTTTTCATTTAATTATACTGTATTAATGATAAATTAAATGGAAAAATATTATATTTTTAACATTATTTTTCTTCTTTAGTAGTCATATCACATTTAACTTATTTTTTTCCATTTCGTGGGGGATACATTGACATTGTTTGTGTATACGATAAACTACAACCTCACGAAGCGATGAGATTCATTCATGTTTTAATAAAATGAAATAGGGACAAGTTTAATGAAAATATTTACTATATATGGAATAAAAAATTTAATATAATGATAATATATAAATTAAATTTCTTTTGTTCAATCCATTGATGAAATGTAAAGAACTTTCACGCGTACGTATCACCTACCGTCTCTAAGAACAGTGTGTTTCATTTTCTATCTCTATCTTTTATGGATAACAATAAATACATATATACTAAATATATATTAAATTTATATCATTTTTAACATTATGGATATTACTTGACCATGGTAAAATTATGAGGTCCAAAAATAACAAATCAAAAGATACACGAAAAACAGTGTAATTATTGGTCGAAACGTGATTTTATTATTGAATTGTTAATAAACTGGTAATAAAAGTTCATAAGTAATACATAAATGGCATGATATATATAATTATATTTATATAATAGATTTATAATTAACTAATATTTATTATAAAGTAGGTTATAATTTGTATGAAGTATGTCGAGACTTAAGGTAAGTGGTTTCTAGTCTCCATTTTATTTTTAGGAGACAAGAAAAATTCACAACTCAATTATTTTTTGTGGTGCATATAATATTATTTTGGAATGTTATATAAAAAATAACATTATTTTAATAATATTTATATTTTCAGTTTACATTATTATTTTTTAGGTATTTTGATTCAAAATATTTATAAATCGGTAATGTATTTTTCCTCCCAGTTTTATATCTATGAGATATATTCTATATTAACCTCTTATTTATTATATATGGTGTATATAATGACCACAAATGAATTTTTTAGATATTATGTTTAAAATTATTTGTATTTAAATATCCATTTTAGGATCAAATTTTGATATAGTAAATAATTCAGAAGATACCCATGCGGTAATGCATTTCTATCACAATTTTCCTTCTTTAAGACATAAGTTATGTTATGCACCTATCTTATTTTCCGAGGTGTATATAAAACCCCTTTTTAATTTTGATAAAATGAATTTATTTCTTCAAAATATACTCTATATTTCATTAAAATTTATTCTTTCTATGGTGGTTCGGATTTAATGTTACCAAATCGGAATGGGTTTTTTTGTTACAATATCATGGTTTATCAGAATTGATCATGATTCTGCTTAAATTGAGGAAATTTTATGATATATCTCTCTATGAAATCTTGAATTATTTAATACTATATTTATTTCTAGTGAATAAATTTTTTACATTAATTTTCATTTTTATATTTACCCATTAGTTCAAAATAATGTTTTAAGTAAAATCCTCATTATTTCATTCTTCAATCGAAATGTTTTTTCTAATCAAACCATGTTTTCTAAAAACGTTTTTAAAAATTCTATTAACATTATCAAGAAAACTATTATATACTTTTTTACCAATGTTTTACTTTTTAATAGTTATTATGAATGTAATATTCATGTCATTTCTCAAGAAATTCTCATTTTCATTTTTAAAAAAATGTAATAGAAATATTTCTTCTAACAAATACCACATAAAAAAATTTCTATCCATCATGAACATTATTTTTTATGAATACTCCTTTATAAATTTTCACATTTTTTTGAAAGAAAATAATTTTTAAAATGTTTTTTTTGTTAAATATTTTTCCCAAATCAAGAAATATGTTATCCTCAAAAAAATTTATAAATGATTTTAAAATATTCATTTATAAATTTTCATAGTTATTTTAGAAGAAATGGATTTTCAAAATATTTTGTGTTTTAAAAAGTTTTTTTAGATTGGAATGTTTATTTTACTGAAGAAATGTTTTAAATTATTTTAATGTATCCTTTATAATTTTTGAAGGTTATTTTGAATTAAAATTTTCTCTAATGTATTTTAATAATTTATATTTTTTTAATAGTAATTTCCATAAAAAAGTTATTTTCCTCATGAAATGTTCCATGTTATCTTTTAATATATATATTTCTTTTAAGATGATAGGCTTTGAGGCTGATTATGATTTACAGAGGATATGATCCAAGGGTATGATATTTATTATTTCTCTGGATGGTTTTTTTGTGATAACAATATGATTATGAAACCCATTTCTCTTCCATGGGTTATACCATGATAAATGATTATGAAACCCACTTATTTTTAGGGGTTATTCTATGATTTAATGATAAAAGGATTATAAAACCTATCTATTTCCCCATTTTATTATATGATGAAATTTTTATGAAACTCTTTTAATTTCATGGGCAATGAAATGATGAATTTTTTATGATTTTATAGAAAACATACATATGATTTTCATTATGTGGATGGTGGGACCTGTGTCTCTCTCCAATGCATTGGGTAAACATTGAAATCTCATGAGGTAAATAGGACTAGAATGGGTAGTGGTCCAAGTTCAGTATGAGAATTTTACCATTATGATAATATTTCGGGTGAACCATTAGTACTAGGATGTTGTGGGGAGTGAACCTGTTCGACTGTGATAAACATGGAAATGATCCTTGATTACTAAGTAAATGATGATTTATGCTTATATGTATGCCCTAAATCTATGAATTTTTCCAATTTTAGGTTTTTATAGTTCATGTTATTTGGTTTCTTTATGATTTATGCCTTATGGATTACCAATATATATTCCATGACTCAAGATTATCATCTTCGATTTGTAGGTTATGTTTTTAAAATGTTATGGCCATGTTCTCATACCATTATGATCATGTTATGCTTTCATATATAACTTATTTACCTATATTGAGCATATGATCTTGAAATTTATTTTGTTTCCATTCCCTGGGTTATAAATAAACATTTTACGTATGGAATATCTAAGAAGAGTACTATGAGTGAATATCTTTATGGGATATATTAAACATATTTCAAGAAATAATTTTTTTCTAGCATACAAAGTCAATATAACATTATATTCCATTGGTTTGTGTTTTATTAATGGTTTTAATATTCGTACATAAATATGTAATATCAGTGTATGATATATTTAGGATTTTTATAGTTTTTATCATAGGAAAGGTTTAGTTAACAATTCGAAACATAGCTGAGAAAACTTTAATGAAATATCTAGTAATATATTTAAATATTCATCTAATGATAAAACTGTGAATGATTCAATGTATAGAAAAATGTATGGGAATATAGGTAAATCATAGAGGGTGTGGTTTTCAAGCACAACTAAAATATATTCCTTCAATAGTGTTGACCTTTATTAGAGATAGAAAAAAGCCATGATAATGGTGTCATTCATTAGTTCTACAAAAAAGTGCTGATAAAGGTACCCTTTATAACGACTTTTTTATCACTAATAAAGGGTGTAATTTCCCAACCTGAATTACCACTATTGTGATAGCCAGACTGGTAGATCATATGGCCTCAATTGCACATTCCCACACACCAAAGGCTACTTAAAAGAAATGAGGGGGTACTGAGGTGATTATGGGGAGACTACACCCTTATGCTCAAAGTATCCCAGTTCTATATGAAATAATAAATAACATACACTAGTGGAAGGAGAAATATATAAATTAAAATGAAGTTTAATAATAATAATCATTGAATATAAAAGATGGGAAATACTAATATAAAAAAAATCCACGCATGTTTTGATGATGATATATAAAATAAAACAAAAGAAATATAGTAGGATGTGATATAGGGTAGTACACAAAAAAATAAATAAAATAAAATAAAATCCCCAGGGGAGATATCTATTAACATCCTGTACTCTAGTTCGGTCCTATGCTTCTAACTCCCAAGCACTAACTAAAAAACTCAAGCAAACAAACATGGCCCAACAAAAATAATGTCTACATGGGTACCTATATACAATGGCATCCCTAGTAGGGTGTGAGATGTAAATACTTGTGGGTTACCACCCATAGTGTGTCTGACTAAATCAAGTTCATGAACATAAATTTTGGTTGTCTAAATGTAATAGGAAAAAATAAACAACAATGAAATAAATAAATAATCACAGATCAGATGCAGGTTTAATAGGTCACCTAGACAACTCTACCTTCTTCATCTCATGTCCGAAATGTTATGTCTGTCCGGTAACTATATACACATATATTAATAATTATATATATATATATATTATTTATATATTTCATCCACCTTTATGAATCAAGTACATGTGGATGTAAGTAGCCATATACCTAGAATACCAGTTACTAGATAGAACATGGTGTAACTCACCCGAACCTAACCAGTCTAAATGAGATTAAAAGATCAAGAAATATGGTACATTCCAAACATCCCATTAGAGTGAGAAACTTCATAAAAAACACTCATGACGGTGTGTGAGTCATCATGTAATCACATTAATCATTGAATGTGGTATGTATGGAACAAAAACCATATAGTATCACTAGTGTGAGACATTTTGAACTCAACACCCAATATATGGGAGAAAGATAATAAAATTCTCATCATTACCCTAACCATCATTCCATAGACTATATAAGGAATAATCACATAAAAATAATAATTATTAACCATATCGAAGCGCCAATACTACCCATGTTATACATTTATTAATCCATTATCAATAAATAATATCATTTCAATTTTGGCATGTACATAGACTGAAAATAATAGCATGGCCTTTCCACCCATTCTCAATTAATTTCATTAAATGCATTTGATTAATTAAATTAGGGAAAACCGTCATGTAAAGACACTCTACACACACACACACACATATATATACATATATCAACAACTAATTTAAATAATCCAACCAACATGAATAAACAATTTAATTAATGACATTACATTTAATCTATCAGAAGATGTAAATTCATTTATCATGGTTTTAAGAGTTACTTAGAAATTACCATGATCCATTTTCCAATTACCCATTGGTTGTCCATTTACTAAAAAACATGATCCTTTAGAAGAGCATGGTTCATCATGTTTGTAAATTTGGGATGGTCCAAGCCATGGACAGAGGAGGTGTAATGGTTCTACAAATTTTTTAAATGGAAAAATCCTTTTTTTAATTACATTAGAGGAAATATATTAAAAAATAAATATATCATGAAAAACGTAAAGAATATGAAATGTATTAAAGAATTAACTAAATGACATCAAAAAACATTAATTATCATTTTGTAATTTTGAAGAATCTACTCCTGAACTGAGTGGTTTAATTATAAAAACACAAAATTGTTCTTCAAAAAAATCATTAAGTATAGTTATTAATTTAACTCATTTTTATAAATCAATTCACTAAATTAAAAATTTATAAATGAAACACTCAAACATGGAAGAACACAATGATGATTTACATGGAAGTTAAGAGGGGATAACATCACTTCAAAAAAAAAACATACACGGAGGAAATTCAATTGTCCCTAATCAAAACGCTTAGAATGAATTCCATGATTTTAATAATTTACTAAAAATAGGATATTTGACTTGGTACACCAACGGGGCTTCCATAAATGAGGTTCGCATCCCATACATTATCAAACAAGATTCAAAGGATGCATATGATGGTTCAATGTTCGTTTTGATTTGAAGGAATCATCTATAAATTAACACTCAAAAAAGGATGGTGTGGAACAAAATAGCTCTATTTATAAAATGAAATCAAAAATTATTAAAAATACAGGGACTAACTATGTCATTGTTAGGATTACCCACTCATCCAATATCAATATCTAATTTAGTTTGTTTTTTGGGAGATCATTTTCCCTAAAAATCGGGCAGAGGAGTTCACACCAAAATAAAGAAATAGATAAAAGATTAAATAAATAACGATATAAAATAAATTGATAGCTTTCCATTGAGTACCTTAAGAGACCGGTGATGCTGATTATAGATTCAGACTAGGGAGATCTATCCCTAACTATGTTAGATAGGAGGGAAAATCCACAACACACATGGATGAGTTCATGAGGCTAGAGGAGGAGGAAGCAAGAAGGAAAATGATAAATTTAACTTCATTAAGTGATATTCATTAATATCATCCTCAAAATTGGGTCACAAGGTTTGGATACATGGTTTGGCCAAACCTTGCACCAACCGTGAAGGACCCCCTTCTTAAGAAACCATCTTTCATAGTTTGGGTCACATGGTTTCCCTAACCGTGTGTCAATCATGTGATTAATAGTGAAAAATAAATCTTAAGTGGCATTACTCGTGAATGACAGGCACACGGTATGGGAAAACTATTCATAGCCCATGTGAGTCATTTCATATCCCTTTATATTGCTACATAGTTTTCTGTTGGAGGCAGCACAGTTTTAGAAAAATTGTGTGCCTTTGTTAGACCATCCAAAACAATAATTTATTGACCCCTGTGCTCCTGAAACACAATGGAGCACCCGACCACATCTAGAAAAAAACATTTAAGTGTTTTAACGCTAAAAAATATGTTCTGATGTTCGGTTTTATAAATGGATATTCATGTAAATTCCATAATTTAAATTCCCTTATAATTTTATATTGAATCAAAATATAGGTTTCTACAACCTCCACACATTATAATTTTTCCAAGCCAAAAATCCTTTGGGAATAGAAAAAACATCACCCATCCTATAAGGTTTTGGAATCCTCCTTAAAAGGTCTACATAGTATTTAAAAACTTCCAACGCACCTTCCAACATTCACTTAATCACATGACACATAAGCCATAAAACTCAATAAAAATATCATTTTCCAAAAGAAACATAGACATAATGTGTATATGAGCCCTCTAATATAGAGGCATGAAAATTTAGTCATCTCATTAAACATATTTTCAATGTTTCTCCCCTCATTAGGCGTTATAAAAATAAGGGTCCAATTCTGATACATTGGTACCTCCACTTTAATAATTTTCTTAAAAGGAATTACATTGAGTGTTCTACAACACTCCTCGTGAGATTTATTTCAATGGTCACACCCAATTACATATGAGGTCATATCAAAAACATATTTGGAATGAAATAGTCTAATACTAATTGACCAAACTGAAACTAGTTGTGCACCCTTTCCGTGAAACACATAGCCGACCCTTTAATCCACACCCACCATAACCTAGTGTTGTGCTTCAAATGGTTTCATCATATTATACACATTATACAAGAATGATATAAAGTCATTTAATATCTAATTTACATATATCAAGGATTACCGTATTATATAGCTGAAAAATTTCAAGTATAAAAACAATTCCTTCCTCTAAGACATTTTGAATCTATCATGAACATAGTCCCCGAAGATCATTCCCAAATTTCGGTGATGTTCTCTGGAAAAAATCACATGATAATTTTAAACATCCATGCCTCTGAATGAACAAGGGAGTAACCCAGATCCATCCCACTAGAATTGATATCCTTTTTATGAATCACATTTGGGCCTGACAACAAGTCCAGGGTAACATCAAATTTGATGAAATAGAGTCAATGAAATGAACTAAAGGTATTCCATACTTTATATTTATAAGTGAGATGTCGGTATAAGGATACCACATCCACATTAGATCATTGACTGATCCTAAATGGACATCCTCCTAGTGGTAAAGTCATAGTAAATTTGATGTTTTCCTAATGTCCATCTATGGCACACCTATACATGAAACCTTGTATCTATCTGAACAAACCAAGACATGATAGAAACCACACATCCCATGTGTAATGTTGATAGAACCACCTAATCAATCACATAAACATTAAAAGATTTAGTAGGACAGATAACTAATTCTATCATAGTGCATAAAGGATGATGTCAATATTGGGTATCTTACAATCCCTTTCAGAAGTGTACACTAAGACGAAACCAAAATGCCTAAAAAAAATAATTTCCAAAAAACTACTAAGAAACTTCTCAAAAGAAACCAGCCTTCACATACTGACGCAACAACACAAATCGAACCACGATGCCTTCTCAACCTGAGGAATTCCTTATTCATTCACAATTAACCTATGAAGTTCACATATGAACAAAAATGTTCTCAGGGGTTTTATACACAACCAACCACATCAAATTCATTCTACCAAACAAGCACTGAAACTATATATAACTCGAAATCCTAAAAGGAATTCAAGAAAAAACTGACCATTTCATGAGGTCCTCTTTAACTGCATTCCTTCAAATTGGTAGGAAAAAACCACTAGAACTAAAGTGAAACTCCCACCTCACGAGTTTACTAGTTATAAAAAGGAAAAATAGACAAGCTACTCACAAGCATAATAAATTAGAACCACCTAAAACATATGTGCATCACTTCTCCGAGCGACGATCATGAAATTAATTTTTTTTAATAAAAACAAAAACCACCCCAACCATCATTTTAAAACACACAATCCTTTTTGTATTTTCATCCCAATAATTGGTAAAAGCTCGATTGTTTTACTCACATGTCACTATACTATGTAGATGACCCCAATATAAACCAAAAAACACTGATCTCAATGATTTACTGAACCAAAATTATTTTTTATATCATTGAGCACTAAATTGGAACCACAAACATAAACACCTATTACCCATAGGTTTGGAATCATAATGGAATATCCTCAAAAAATTCATAGGTTATCCACCTAATGAATCCATTTATCATGAGATTTGTATAAGTTATTTAGTTCAAAATCATATTTACCCATACAACCATTAACTAGGTTGAAGAAAGTCCAATTCTTCAACAAAAGATGAAGAAGAAAGGGGGTCACATGACCTTTGAAGTGGTCATCCAGGACTGAGGCATGTGTAACAAGATTAAACTGAGCATTAAATGATTCTCACACCCATAAAAAGGCCAAAAGAACATGACCACCTGCCAGAACATGGGTTTCATTTTGAAACTAAGAGATCTATAAGAGACAAAGACTCAAAATGTCATAAAAATCAAAATATTTAGAATGGTACTGACACAATAAGGGTTATACCTATTATGACCTAACCACTTTTGAAGAAAAAATTTCAACCCATTAACTATTTCACCCCAATATATTACACTAGTATTAAGAGATTATCTTTTTATTCATTTCTAAAAAGAATATAAGCCTTTAGAAAATGATCATGTTTTTGTTCCATGGAAACGCAATGAGAGTCTAAAACTACCATTAAAAAATATATTAAACAATTGAGACCTATGAGTGTGTAATTATTCAAACTATGGTTAATCATAACTCAAAATAATAGAATTTTCTTACTTTTTAATGTTTGAAAATACACCAAACAACTAATCTCATAAGAAACCTACCCTAACTGACCTACTCGGGCCTAGTTATGCATTTTTTTAATTAGATGATTCATTAATGATCAAAACTAAATAACTTTAACAATCATGACCATTTTAGTTTATATCATAGACATATAGATTATGAATAAATTACATGGGTTTCCGCCACCCCAATCTATAAAGCTCTATTACACTTCATTAACCAAAGTCTAGATCCCATTTAATCTAATCCAAATTTAGTTCAAAATATCAATTGATCATATATAATTCTTTAATAATATTGGGGTCCATATTATAATCTATAAAGTACCCATACACTTACAGATTAGAATTTGTGTCCTATTAATCAAAAACAAATTCACTATAGAACTTAAACGTTACCATCCTTTTACATTTTTTATAAGTGTTTAAATACATGTATAAATATAAAAGATGGTTCAATTATAAGGGTTAAATTTTATTAAATATAAGGCACCCATACACCATAAAACTAAAAAGCACTTCCCCTTTAGCCGCTACCACTAAATATTTCCAAATAAACTATTTACATATTAAGAAATTACATGCATGTTATAATAAATAATAAACACTAAGAAATAGACTATAAAATTCTAATTTTGAGGTACTAGAAAAAAATAATAAATAAATATAAATAATGGTAGATAATTACCTAATTATGTTATAATAGAATTAATTATAAATAATTTCATATGAATGAAAAAACTAATCATGTTATTAGAACACATAACATGATATGTAAAAAAATTCTAGTAAATAAAAAATCCTAAAAGAGAATTCAAGGAACACAAACTGAAAAAATGTAACCTAAAAATAAGATTACATGGCATGGAATATGCATGGAATGTGAATCTCAATTTTCATATGATGATGCATGAAATGCCTATTACTTTCCATATAATGAATAGGGTTATTATTATAAACTTCACAAATCAATAAGCTGTATAAATTAAATGAATCACTTAAGGAGAAATAATTATCAATTGTAACTGCAAAGATCACAAGCATCAATTTTCCTTGGCCACATGGAATTTTCTCCATGTGTGCGGTGATCAGTCCAAAACTCGACTATTTACTATTAAACAAACCATTCCGAGTGTACACTCTTCCAACCCAAACCAGTAATACAATGAAAGTAAAACTGCTCTCAGACCACATTTTCATTTATCAAGACTCGAATGACCAATAATATGATATCCTTAATGGTGGGTCACATGATCACAAATATGACTCCCAGTACATGAGAGGATTCTTACAAACATTGAGTGATTAAGGAGGTAATTTTGGGGAGACTATACCCTCATGATCAGAGTATCACCGTGTTATATCAGATAATAAATAATCGGTAATAGTGGAAGATATAAGGCCCTAGCCTTAGACATTACCTAATCTTGTCTTTAGTTAATAATTTTACATTAATTCACATTGAGGGACATTACAGGTTTAATGATTTAGAGAATTTGGTAATTGCTAAATTATAAAAACATAAATATTATAATTTAGAAAAGTATGTTCAATATCCATTTTTTCATAATCTAAAACAATTTTAAAAAATAATGATTTATTTTCGCAGATAAAAACCATCATAACATTTAGCTCATCTTATTCCATTATCTTAATGATCATTATTCCTCATGAAAAAACATTTCAAAAACATGGGGTGAAGACAAAAATCTCAGTAAAGGATATAAAATAAGTAAGGAATCCCTTAGTCCATTAAAACATTAAAATGATGAACTCATGTTCACAAAATCATTCATTTCACCCATAAAAAATAAACTCTTTAACATACCACTTTAAATAATAAGATTCATGAAAAAGTCTCAGTAATCATAAATAATAAATGTAATGTGTGTCATCCATTTCATACTTACATTGTAGCTCTCACTACTACATAGGGAGTAACCTTTATAGTTACATTTGTAATACCCATCATACTATATTTCCAAAATATCTTAGGAGAAACCACATCATTTAACTCTATCTAATTACCCAATGCATTGGAGAGATATCACAAGACCACCTTCCCACATTTTATCATGGAACCACCCGTATACATATGTGATTCCCAATAACCAAAACATAATCCTAACACATGAACATGAAAAAAGGAAAAACAAAATTTCCACATTACAATCATTATATATCTTTACAATATATTGGAATAATAAATCCATTATAAAAACAATTCAATAAAAAAAATACCAAAAAACGAAATTTGGTATTTATTTTCCTTAAAAAATCATTAATCTTACAGACAAATCCAAATATAAAATAATGGTAATAGGGGTAAAAAAGTCATTGTCATCGTGTATTTTGAAAAGAAACATTCCTTTTGTCATTTACTAAAATTCTTCATAGAGAAATATTCCTTTCAAAAAACATTGAATGAAATTAAAATTTAGAGGAGTTAATTATACACCGTATTAAAGATTGTAGTGTATAATACCGATTTATGTCATAATGGAAGGATATTGAGACGAAGTCCATTACCTTGATTTCAACTCATCGTGAACAAAATTTATATACTGAAATACTAAATTTTGGTTAATTTATAATTTATATAGAGCATTTTTCATGTTTATTATTCCTTTTATATCACTTATTACTATGTTATAAAAAGTACATAATTATTTACGTTCATATTGGTTGTTTTGTCGTTATCTGGTACTTCAGTAAAAAATGAAATTGTTATGATGTCAATACTCCATGTGTTCATGAAGTCCTTAATATCCAGAATAAATTTCACGACATAATAACTTGTTTTATATATAAATTATACTTTTAAATCCAACAATATATTTATGGTATGAAAAATTAAAAATTTCAAAATCATAGAGAAGGTAGGTTGTACTTATGTATGAGTAATGTTTCCATTTTTCATTTATCATTATGGAAATAAGGTAATTATTATTTTATCATTCTAAAATTATCATAATAAAATTAAAATTATAATAATAAATTATATATATATATACATACATAAATATATATATATATATATATTATACAATTGATTTGGTGAATAAAAATGATATATATCACTTTATGTAGGTGATAGTTCACACGTACGCGCGAACGATATTGTCATTTTACATGCATAGAATGTAAGAACATAATTGATATATTATTATATTATAATGATAAATATATCATGAAAATCATATAAAAACATTAATTCAATAATTATTACCTATATTGAGAGTTGATAATGAAAAATGAACTATATCATTCCACGAAGTGAAAGTCCTCCTCACATAAGAACGAAATTTTAATTTCACATTTGATGAAACTAGAGATGGATATGGGTGATGATATTAAAATTTTAAAATATCAGAATATTTAGGATACTTGATTTATTATCTCATCATGATTGGAGGTTATTTTAAGAAAGTGGAAGAAGAAATGAAATAGAAAAACTTAAATAAAATCATTATCTTTCATTCAGATGAACACCTTTTTTAAAACTATAACGCTTCTAAGGTGGGTATTATACAAAAAATAAGGCCTCCAGAATGTGGATAGAGATTATAGAAAGAGTTTTGGGAATATAATTTCTAAACAGTAATTTTTTTTTGAAGTGTTATTAATAGAGGGGAAGAGTGCCTTTATAGGAGAGGGCAGGGTCACTTTTGGAATTATGAAAATTATTAAATTAACATAAATTCAATTTTGATTCTAAGTGAGTAAAAAAATAAGTTATTAGAATGGATGAATACATCTTGAAATATAATCATACAATAAAATCAGAAATGTTTTATTATTTTTTAAATCCTTAACTTTTTTTCTTTAATCTCTTGAAACCCTTACCATTTTAACATGTAATTTACACTTTGAGAGTTAAAATAATAACCAAATCAAAAAATACCCATGAATGAATATTTAATAACATATTTAGAGTTATGTAAATGTTTTGGATTAATATTATAATTTTTGAAATTTTATATCATTTAATTAAATATTTTATATTTTCAAATATGAATTATGTCAATTTTGACACTATTCATTACATGACTTTGTAAAAAATCAAAAATAAAATTGATTAATTGAAACTAACTTTTTTAACTAATATAAAACATGTCAGATAGATATATAAATTTCGTGGATAGAATAAAATATTTCAAATCATATATATTTTAATATTATTAGTTTCATTTGTTTGATTCTTCTTTTATTAAATCTATTACTGAATCATTATTGTGTCATAATTAATTTTTTAAAATTTAATAATTAATTAACATAATGCAAGTAATGTTTTTATCTTTATAATGACTATTAATAGTTGAAGAGGTCACTTATATAAACCCATATTAAAAAAAATTTATTAAAAAGAATCATATTATTGATATATTTTCCCATACTTTAAATTAAATGTTATAAATGTCATAATCACACACAAGCAGCTTTTAAAGGCCAAATTTACAAACAAGGATGGTCATAGTGTATAATAAATCATATAATAATATTGTTACATATGTTATATGAATTTTATAATATTAAAATATTAATTTCACCATTAATTACCATATTTAACTTTAACCGTGGTAAAATACAATACTAATGTCACTATTTACCGAAAATTATTTTGATTATATTGAACCAAAATTTTTATATTTACTAGAACCATGTATGATATTTTTTGAAAATTTAATTCATATAAGTGGTTAAATTTTGTTTAATAGTAATAACGTCGGTGTATCGAGAAAATTAATTTTTAAGTTAAACATAAAAAAGATCACATTGTTTTAATATTTAATTTTAATTTGAAAAATCAACTAATGAAATAAATTTAATTAATGGATAAAAAATAATATAATTATTCATTCGAACCATGTAAAATTATTATCTAACTATATAAATATATTTGACAAAAATACAATTTTGAATTAAAATGCAGTATATATCACTATTCATTAAAATATGAATTTGACACAAAAAATATCAAAAATTCAACCAAATTAAATTTTAATGTCCACATTACAAATGAAAGGTTTATTTTCTCAAAATAACATATAAAAGTAAAAAAAAACTATATTTAAAAAGGGGTCCCAATTAAAATGTGGCAAAAGTATATTTTTTTGAAAAATACTCATTTTGTGAAAAAATTGAGTTTCTTCGGATGTAATGTTTAAAAAACATATAAGACGAATTTTAAACTTCATATATAATTTAAATTTCATTAATATATTCCAATAAAAATTATTTTATTATTTTATAAATATAATTATTCATACATAAATAGTTTATCATAAAATTCATCCTCTATATTCACTTTATTTTTATTTTTATTTATAATTAGTTTCTCACAAATGTGTAATTATATAGACTTGTGTAACACCTATTTTTGTATTTAATTTTATATCATTTTTTCTTGTTATTATAAGGACCATTTGATAACTATAACATAAAATAATAATATTAATAATATTTTATTATTTGTTATAACTAATATTTGTGGGCAACGTATGATTTCAGAGAAAACCACTGTTGAATGTCGGGTACGCTATTAGAAAAAACATAAATTTTTTTAATAAAATTACTATGTAATTCAGAAATATTAAAAAATGAAAAAAATATTATTTTATAATTACCTGGGATGTTACATTCTTCCCACGTATTGGATATTTTTTCCTATCAATTTTAAATATGGGCTCGATAAATATGGTTTCACTTTTGAAAATCACTTAATTGAAATCCAAAATAGGATAAAATTTCAATTCAACTTCCACTTTAAATGAAAGAAAGTGAATTACAAAGTTCACCTAAGATAAGACATACTAGGAATCCATTTTTGAAAATATGGTTATGGAAGAAAAACTAACCATCATGTGATGATGAAGAGTGATAAAAAACGTGATTACGATAAGGTTAACAATAAAAACATGAAAAAAACATGATGTGTTAAATGGTTTTTTTTCACAGTTGGAAAATTAAATAGAATTTTTTTTTGTTCTAAGATCCCTTTTATCATGTTTTGGAATTCATTTAATTCCTTGACTAAGAACAAAAAGAAAAATACTTACTTGAGAAGTATATTTTTATCCATTTGTCAATTTCTAATATAAACTCATTTTTTTATCCAAATAATCAGTATCTAAGATGATTTTTCATGCCTGAATAAACATCTAGAGAATCACATAATCCCTGAAACATTAACTATCAATTTATTCTATCATGAAAAATCAACCAAATAAAAAAAGGTTAAAAAAATTATCCAAAAATAATAAACGTTTCAATGAAGAAAAAATACTTTTAATCTCTAAAATTCATCTGTAATACAAAAAGTTCTACATAGAACATTAAATAAATAACTATCCTTAAAATATATAAAAATGTTACAACCCATATTTGAAACACAAATCTGAGAATGAATTTGACTGCCTAGTCCTACATTATAATTTTTAACATTTATCTCCAAATAAAATAAACCACTCTAAATGTATCATACAGAAAAGTAACTAAACTAATAACATATTATCCATGATAGGTTAATCATTTCAATAAAAAATCTAATTACCAATAAGTACAAAATTAAAATCATAAATTCTTCTAAAATACAATTCAATCATTACTTCTCAAATTAAATACCATAGTATTGTATTTACCTTAATCATATAAACCTTCAAAAATTGTGAACATATTCCAAAATAAAATTTATCACATAATCCCCAAGACATTTTCCAATACTAAGGATAAAAATTTCATAAAACATTAGTTACCAAAATCAAAATATTCTTATTTCATCATTTTTTAACTAAAAATAAAATTCTTTCTAACAAGTGACTTCGTGTAGGCTAGTGTAAGGTGTTAAATCATTATATCCATTATGTTGTGTATTCAATTCCAATAGACTTTTTTGACGTGACTGGTTTTCACCATTCTTACGGGTTTTTATTTTTCAAAAACAATATAATTTTTATAACATTATAAAAATGAAATTAAATCCATAAAAAGAACCATAACATATTTTAACTTTAAAGGATATCTTATAACTTTCATTTTTCATCCCAAAATTAAATATCCCATAATTAGCTCAAAATAAAGATCAAATAAACCCTAAAGGTTATTCATACCTTTATAATTATGTCCACATAAGAAAAGATAATTTTTACTCGAATAAAATTTTCACATAACAAACTTCAGGGTCAAACAAACTAGAAAATGTATTCCAAAGTAATACCATAATAAAAATAGAAATAATACTTTTAAACATTTCATCATCCATAAATATAATATAAATCTTTAATACATATATGTAGACTTATTAATCATTTTTCATTCTTCATGGTCCATTAACCATAATCTCCCATATTATTTTTTATTACTAATTTCTATTTATATTTCATTTTACGTTTCCTCATCTTCAATTAGAAGGGAATTATATATAACAAAATATATATTTTTATGTTATTACTGATCTCATTCCTAAACCGTATTTTTAGGACATATATCAATTTAATGACCATACTCTCCAATTTTAAAACATTCAATTGATAACTCAAAACAACTTCTTTCTCTTTCCTGGAGTAAACTGAACACTTCCTTTTCTTTGGATGTTTATTTATTTATGTACTTCATAACCACATAAATGACACCTTAAATTCTATTTAAAATATTTTCCTAGGTGTTTTTACACATAACTGTCACATAAGTTGACGAATATAATTTTTTATGGTCGTTGTTACCTGAACTTCCATAGGGATTCGTTTCTCTCATATATGATGCATCCAAAAAATCACCAAGGTTCAAGTGGTTAATCATTACTCCCGATAGTTGGTTTATAGTAACTCAATATATTTTCATCGTAGATCCCTTTTAATTTGGTTTCTTATTCATAGAACCACCACATTTTTCTTCACATTCATTGTCACATTGGTGTCTAGTGGATCCAACCAGTTACAAAAACTAAAATGGTTAGTTTGATTATATCAATAATATAATCATATGAAGAGGATAAAAACTAAGATATACTTATTTATGTTATGTCAAAATCATTAAATTCATATATAATAAATATAACCCCTATTATACTAACCATTTAGGTTGTATATATCCTGTAATTTATGCTTAAATATCATCTTATCCTCTAATGTCATCTAAACCGACCATTGATACTGACTATAGGTCCCTATCCTTAAACGATACATAATCTTATGTTACATCAATAATTTTACTTTAATTCAAATTTTGAATCTTTTTAGGTTTAGTGATTTAATTAATTAGGTCATAACTTAAATATTACATATTAAATATTACAAAGCAGACAAGCATTCTCAATATCAATTTTTTTTTTCATAATCTAATACATTTTAAAATAAATCATGATTTATTTTTCTTGATAAAAATATTCCTAACATTCTTCTTTAAATCTTCAATTTTCTTAATATTCATTAAAACCTATGTAAAAACACTTCAAAAACATGGGATGAAAAAATGTTTAATATGGGATATAATATAATAAATGAAACCGTTAGTCTAGGAATACATTAAACTCCTAATTTATTTCACAAAATCATAATTTTCACACATAAAACATAAAATATTTAACATACCTCATAATATCATAAGATTCATAAAAAACCACTTATAAACTACAAATCATAAAGGTAACTTGTGTAATACATAACATACTTACATTGTAGTATATACAAGTACATAGAGAATAACATTCATGATTATATTTGTTATATCCATCAAATTATATTCCCTAGATCTATTAGGAGAAATCTTATCATTGAGCTCCGTATCATTACCCAATGCACAAGAAAACGATCACAGGCTCACTCACACATATTTTATCACTAAACCACTCATATATATGAGTAATGCTGAATAACCAATACTTAATCATAATCCATTAACAAGAAAAAAATAGAATTTCCAAATTGAAATCAAAATATATCATTTCAAGATATTAAAAAATAAATCTATCATAAAAAATGTTTTCAATACATATATAACTAAAAATAAAATATTGTATTTATATTCAATTCAAAAAAAGTAAAAATTATAGGGGAATCCAAATATCAAATAATGGTTAGGGCAGTGGAAATATCATTATTGACATCAATGCTAAAAAAAATTAATTTTTTTCCTTCAATAAAATGATTCATAGACAAATGTTCCGTTTCATAAAACCTTTGAATTAATTTAAAATTAAAATATGTTAATTGTACAGTGTATAAATGATGTTGGTCTATATTATCAAAATATTCCTAAATGAAAGTACTTTGAGACAAAGTCCCTTACCTTGAGTCCAACTCGTCATGTAAAATCTTAATATTTCTGAATAATAAAATTAGGTAAATTTATATTTTATTTTGCAAATTTTTTATGTTTATTATTCCTTTTATATCACTTATTACCATGTTATAAAAATTATATAATTATTTAAGTTAATATCTAATCTTTTGTTGATATCTTGTACATAATTCCAAAATGAACTTGTTATGATTTCAATAGTCCATGTGTTAATTAATCCCATCATCAGTAGAATTTAATTAATGACATAATAATAAAATTTATACAACAATTATAATTTTAAATGAAACCATTTATTTATGGTATGATAAAAGAACCATGTTATAATGATGGATAGAGTAGGTCGTACGTACGCACGATTAAAGTTTCCATTTGTCATTAATCATTATAAAAATAAGTTAAATATTATTTTATCCTACCATAATGACAATAATATAATTAAAATATCAATAAGGATTAAAATATACTTATATATATTACAAGTGATGTGGTGAATAAAAATGATCCACATCGCTTTGTGGAGGTGATAGTTCACACGCACGCACGAATGAGGTAATAATTTTTATGTTCATAGAAAATAAGAAAATAGTTGATAATTTTTTTTGATATAATTATAAATATATAATTAATTTCATACAAAAACATTAATTACATAATTATGACCATTATTGTGAGTCGGCAATGAAAGATGAACTATATCGGTTCGCATGGTGGTAGTCCACCAAACACACAAATTAAATGTTCATTTCCCATTTGATGAAATTGGAGATGAATTAGGGTGATGATATTTACATAATAACATATCAGTATATTGAGGGAAATAGAGTTATTTTATCCTCATGGTTGGATGATAATTTAAGAATATTGAAGAAAAATGAAATAGAAACACATAAATAAAATGATTGCATTTCATTCGGATAAACACATTTCATAAAACCTAAACATTTCAAAGGATGATTTTACACAAAAAATAAGTTTTCAATAATGTTGGAATGGATTATAGTATAATAATTGGTCATATATTTTCTAATCTAAAATGTTTTTGAACTATGAGAAATAGAGGGGAAGGGTGCATTTTTATAAGAGAGGGTAGGGACACTTTTGGAATTATAAATTGTATTAAATTAACATAAATTCAATTTCAATTCAAAATGGATCTAATGTTATTTAGTTTTATGATAGTATCAGTATGAGATGAAATATAATCATCCAATGAATAATAGACAAATTTTAGTATTTTTTAATCCTAATATCTTTTCTTTAACCCTTTTTAACACTTACCTTTTTTATCAAGTAATTTACACATTGAAAGTAAAAATAATTACAAAATCATGAAAAACAACCAATTAATGATTATTTAATGAAAATTTTCGAGTTCTATAAATATTGTTTCGAAATATTATATTTTTATAAATTTTATATCATTTAATTAATTATATTGTATTTTAAAAAATGTATAATGTCAATTTTCAAACTATTAATTACTTGACTTTCTACAAAATCATAAAAACTAGAATCCTTCAAAATAACAACATCAAATCAACCCTATCATATTAGAGTCATCCAAAAAATTCTTATATTGAATATAATATTTCAGATTATATTTATTTTAATTTTATTAATATCATTTATTTGATTCCTACTTTAATAAATCTATTACAACATCATCATTGTGTCATAATAATATTTATTTATTTATTTATTTCTTTAAAAATATATATAAATTAACACGACATAGATAATGTATTTATCTTCATATTAAATATTTATATTTGAGAATATAACATAAATAACCCCATATTAATTTTTTTTCCTATGAAGAATCTTATTTATGACATATTTTCTATTAAATTGAATGTTACTAATGTCATAATCACAACCAAATGGCTTGAAAAAGTCCAATTTCGGCCCAAGGATGGGAATGGTCGACAATAACTCATAAAATAATATTACTACATGTGTTTGGGTAATTTTATTTTTTTATAATAATAATTTTACCTTTAATTACAATATTTACCTTTAACTGTGGTAAATAAAATATTAATGTTACCATGAACCAAAAATTATTTTTATCCTATTTAACATAATTACTCATATTGAGTAAAACCATGTGTTTTATTTTTTTATAATTCTATTCATAGAAATAGTTAAATTGTGTTGAACACTAATCCCGTTGGTGAATCAAGAAAAAGAGTTTTTTATGAAAAATGTTCAAATGTTCAGAGTATTTTTCTATTTAATTTTAATTTGAAAACGAATCGAATAAAATAAATTGTATTAATTGATAAAACATTCTTCTAATTATTCCTGAAACCAGGTAAATGTATAATCTAACAAAATAAATAATTTATATGAAAGGGCAGTTTTGAATGAAAATTCAATATTTTTCACAATTCATTAAAATATGAATTTTATGAGAAAAATACCAAAAAATAAACCAAACTAAATTTTGATGTCACTATTCACAGGAAGAAATTAATTTTCTCAAATATAAATTATAAATAGAAAAAATAATACTTTAAAAGGGTTCTCCGACAAAAGTTGGTAAAAATGCATTTTTTGAAATATAATTCTTTTAGGCATAAATTAGAATTTATTCTTATATACTGTCTAGAAATTGCATATATTATTTTTAAAAATCAAATTTAATTTATATTTCCCCAATATAAACTAAAAATTTTGATTTTATTATTTTATAAACACAATTATTCAGACATAAATATTTTTTTCATAAAGAAAATCCATTATATTCAATTGGTTTTTATTTTCATTTCTAATTAATTTTATAACAATAGAATCATTATATAAAGATGTGTAAATCGTATTTTAAAAATTTATTTAATATATTTCTTTCCATACATTCTAAAGGCTATGTGATAACTAAAACAGAATATAATATTATTAATAATATATTATTTTTTGGTATATGTCAGTCCTATGTGCAATGTATGATTTTGAAGAAATCCATTATTGAATTTTGGGTATGATATCTTACATTGCATCCCTTTTAACGTAAAATTACAATGCAATTCATAAATATTAACAAATATGAAGAAGTATTATTCTATAATTACCTAGGATGTTATAAAAGAAATATCAAATGAATAACAATGTACTGGGAGAATTATATAAACTAACTATCAAAGATGCATAATTCCAATAAACAACAAATAAAAAAATTTGAAAATAATGATCCATAAACTAAAAAAATAAATTCATTAGGTAGTGATACAATATAATATAAGAATAATGAAAAGAAATAATGGAAAATTACTCTTGGATATATACACAAGAATCCTGAGCTCTACCTCAGTTCTGTGCTCATAACACCTAGGTAATATCTAAATAGCTCAATAAATCCACAATGTTATTGCAATCATAAGGCCTACTAGTTTACCCAATTGTAATGGTGACCTGAGTAGGGTATGATATATAATTCCTAGTAGTTTACCACCCACTATATCCTCAACTGAATCTAGTTGGTGAATTAATAGTAAATCATTGTGTAGGTAATATGAATTAATAAACAATAATGTAATAAATAAATAAACACCAATCATCTTAGGTTCCACGAAGAAATATGGATGACTCTTCCATCATCAGCTCACAACCAGAATGAGATGTATGACCTGTAACTATATATATTAATAATTCTATGTATATATTTTTATAATATATTTCATCTATCTATATAAACCAATTATTCATGATGGTGACTAATTTATCATCGCGTAATTTTAATCATGGAATATGGTGTGTAAATCCTAACACCCCTATATTATAACTCGTGTGAGATTCCATGAATTCGACATGTGATGTAAGCTAGCATGATATTTACTTGATAAAAAAACCATAACCATTGTCCCACATCTTATATACGGAATAATAATAAAACAATAATAATTATTAACTAGATCTATGAGGAAATACTTCTCATTCTCTAAATTTATAAATATGTAATCAATATGGCATATAATTTCAACAGTGGCATGTATATATCATGAATTTAACATCATGTATTTTCCTCCCTTTATCAATTCATTTCATTTAAAACATTTTATTGTATCAATGAGGGTGATGAATTATGTAAATCCACTCTAAATATATATTGATATATAAACAAATCATTTAAATAATACAACCATCATGAATGAACCTTTTAATTAATGAATTTTCATTTAATCAATCAAAAAAATTGAATACATTTAACAAGGTCAAAAAGGTACATAGATGGTACCATGGTCCATTAGCCAATTACCAACATGTGTAATCCATTTATTAAACAATTAGAGCTTTTATAAAGAGATTTGTTCATTAGGTATTAATATGGGAGATGGTCTAGGCCATGCTCTAATGTGGTGTGATGGTTCTATTAAGATTTTCTAATGGAAAACTCCATTTTAAAATTCCATTATAGGTAATGTGAAAAATATTTAATGTATAATAAATAACCTAAAAACATACTATAAGAATCAATGAATTAACTCAAGAACATCTTAAACCATTAATCATAAATTTGTAATTCCTAAGACAACTCACATCTACCAAGGGGTATTATTATAACCACATAACAATTATATTCAAAAAATTAATTAAACATAATTGTGAATTTACGTGAGGAGTCATAAATCAATTCACTAAATAAAAAATTTAGAAATAAAGTAGTCAAATGTAGTAGAATACTATGATTCTTTACAATGCACTTAAGACGGGATAACATCACATGAAAAAAGACATACAATGGGAAATTCCTTCTATTGCCTAACCTGAATGATTAGAACGAGTTTTAGGTATTTTATCGTAGAGAAAAATGGTTTAGTTTGACATAGAACACCCATTTGGTGTCTATAAATGAGGTTCAAATCATCTAAATTACAAAACAAGAATCAAAGGATGTATATCATTGTGAAAAGTTTAATTTGATATGATTTAATCAATTATAAAGAAACACATGGAAAAGGTTAGTGTGTGGTGCAATGAATCTATTAATAAAATGATGGAAAAAATTTGGAAATATATTTAGAAAACCTACCTCATATTTATGAAGACCTACTCATCCAACATCATGTTATGATTTGGTCCGGTTTGGAAGAAATGTAAGAAATTGACCTCTGACACTAAAATAGGAAAAATGAGATCATAAAAAATAGCAAAATGTAGAGGAGTTTAAATGAATGATGATTAAAAAGGAATTGAGTGCTAACCATTTGAAATAAATATATATAAATGAAGTTTTATTTTTTCTTCAGATGAGGGAGATCCATCCACACCTAGGTTAGAGAGGAGAAGAAACCCACAACGCAAAGGGAGGAGCTCTCGCAGCTAGAGGAGGAAGAAAGAAGGGAAAATTTTGTAACTTCATTAATGAAATTTTGTTAATTTATCCGTCAAAATTGGGTCACATGGTTTGGTCACACGGTTTGGTCAAATTACATGCCAATTGTCTGACACCCACTGCTTATGAAACCATCTCGCACCGTTTTCACCATAGGATTACCCCAACCATGCATCAACAATGAGATAAACAGTTAATGGTTAATGACTAAGCGGAGATACCATTTTAAGATAGGTGAATAGTTTAATAATGCTATGAATAGTGTATTAAGGGTGTTTCTACTCCCGATATGTAGACACTTAGTTTACATTTAGAGGCTACATGGTTTCAAAGTTACAATGCACCTCTGTCATACCCTCCAAAACAAAGATTTACAGACCCCAGCACTCCCAAAACACGACGAAGCACCTAAGAAATCTTTCAAGCCTTCATCCACATCTCGAAACAACACATTGAAGTGTTCCAACTCTCAAAATTACATTCTAATGTTTGATTTTAAGAACTGATTTTTGATTAAATTGAAAAATTCTTTGTCCCAATCAATTTATCTTTATCTCAAAACACAGGTCGTTACAACGGGTAACCATTATGAGCGCTTTTATATATCCATGATAATGGTCTATAATAAAATGAAATAATGAGACAAGTAAAAATAAAAAATGCGTAAATTAAAAAGAATTAAAAAAATAAATTAACTAGATAATTATTGATTGAAATGAATAAATTGAATATACATATATATTTGTCAAAAGTATTAATAAATTGTATATATTAAATATACAAATAAATAAATAAAATAAAATAAAATAAAAAATAAAAAATAAAAAATAAAATGAGTAAATGAGGAAAAATATTAAACATTTTATTTATAAAAAAATTATTAATTGAAATGAATATATATATATATATATATATATTAAAATGAATAAATATATAAAATGAAAAATGGCAATAATTACGAAAAATAATTAAAATGTTTAAATTTTAATAATATATACAAAAATTATTAATGATTAAATTAAAAAATTATTAAAAATTTATTTATGAAAAAACTAATAATAAAAATGAACTAGTTTATTATATATATATTAATTATAAGTAGAAATAAATAATATATATTAAATATAAATATATATAAAATGAACAAAATGTAATAATTAGAAACATCTTAATGTCTTATTCATTTTTAATATTGTTTGATTTATCATTTTAACATATATCGAACATGAGTTATTGGATTTTACATAAATATACCTAATTAATGCCTTTTTATATACAATACCAACACAAATATTTATGCAATTATTGAAATCTTATACAGAAACACATAAACCTTATATTTATGAAGTTTATTTAAAATTTTGTATAATTTAGAATTTCATCATAACATGATATATTTATTATATTATGTATTTAATTGGTTATTTTTATTTGTTTATTTTTAATATTATTACTATTAGGTAATATTTATTAATTTTTAATATTTTCCATTTTTTTGAATTTAATCATTTTCAATAATTTATTTATATATATTTATTTACCATGTTTTGTTGTATTTAAAAGGTACCCATCTTTACTTCAATATATATCCATATTTTTTTAATAATTTATATTTAATTAATAAAACATATCTATTTTGTCAATTTTTTTAATGTGTACTCATTTGTAATTATTCAATTTCACTCATTTTTAAAATGCATGCATTTAAGATTAGATATTCTTTAATATTGTTTAAAATATATTTGTAAATAAATATTTATAAATAAATATATTTATAAATTTATATTAATTATTTTCTTAAATGTATAAATTCATAATTACATATAAATAAATATTATTTTTTAAAAAGTATTTATATAAATATAAATAAATAATTTTGTATATTTAAATTATTATAAAGTTATAATAAATTTATTTAAAGAATAATCAACTATATATATTTAGATTTATTTATTACATATATATATATATATAATTGTATATATATATATAATTATACAAATATAAAAATATTATATTTTAAAAGGATCATATATTTATAAATAAAATATTATATATATAAATAATTATAAAAATAAAATAAATTTATTTAAATAATGAATATATTTACTATATATTTTTTATTTTTATATATCTCAATTATATATATATAATTATATAAAGATATTTAATGATAAAAATATCATTATTATTATTAAATTAAAAAAATATAACTAAATATTGAATATATTTACTATATTTATATTTAAATATATTTTATTATATAAATATACACAATTGTATAAATATATTTTTATTATAAATAAATAATTTAAAATATGTCCACTAATATATTTATTTATAATGCATATTTATTATATTTTGAAAATTATATATTTACAATAATAAATAAAATAAATAATTTTTTGTAAAATGTATTTCTGTAGTTATAAAAAAATAATTATATATTTAAGTAATAATAATATAATAATAAATATATATATATATAATCTTTCCCATCTTATAATCTCTATAGTAAATAACTACTGCTTTTCTTCTAGGGAAGACATTATAGCTTTGAAACCTTCCAATAACGACATTCTATCTTCAAGAAATATCTATAATCATTTTATTCAAGGGAATCATGATTTTCATTGGATCAGTAATCTAAGGAGGAATTTTTTGTGGCCCTCCTGATCAACATTGGGTTGGATAGTGGCATATAGAAAATTACCAACAGATGACTTCTTGAAAAAATGTTGCATCTCACTATGTTCTTCTTGTGTGTTGTGTCATCATAATAGGGAAGATGTTGAACACAATTTCCTTAGAAGTGTGGTTTCTTTAGAAATGTTGAAATTTGTAGGAAAATTATTTGATGTGGCCTTGCCCTGTGTCAGCAGACTTCAGGATTTCTAGAAGGGCTGGTTCGAAATAAATCTGATTCCACGCATTTAGTTTCTTTTTCTAGAGGCTATGGAGGAACTAATTTACTACATATGGATATCTAGGATCAAGGTGATCTATGATTACCATTCATCCTAGGTTATTATGGATTTGACCAATATTATTTTTGTTGTGTGAAATGATCCAATTCCACAGAGGTTCTACTGCTCTAACTCTATTCACAATTTCACTATGTTGAACCGGGTTGGGGTTTACTGGAATCTTTTCCAGCCACATGGAATCATTGAATTAATTTGTTAGGCTCTTTTTATTTCTTGGATTAAAATCAACTCAGACAGTGCTTCCGGAGGTAATCTAGGACCTTTTGGTTTTGGTGCTATTTTTAGGGATCATAGTAGAAATGTTATTGGCTTCATGTATGGATATTGGGGCAATACTTATGCTCCTGAAGAAGAAATGTTTTCTAGTATCATGGTAGTGGAGCGGACCATGAAACGAGGATATAAGAATATTTGGAATTAATGAGCCTCTACCATGGTTATTCTTTCTATTTGTACTAGTTCTATACATCTTTCACGGAAGCTTACCAATAGATGGATTAGGTGCTTGGATTTGATTTACTCCATGGACCATATCATCACTGACCCTTATCGTGAAGATAATTCATTAGAAGATGGACATTCCAACAAAAGATTCAATAGAGTTTTTTTTAGTGGGATGATCAGGTACCTGATTTTCTTCTTCCAGTTCTCAAGAGGCACCAATTTAAACCTCCCATTTTCCAAATTTTGTATGTTTTTTTCAAAATAAAGGGATCTTTTTTTTCTGGTCAATGTCAAAGTATACAATTAATATATATATTAAATTAAAAATTTAATATTTATAATTATAATTATAAATTTTTCATCAGTGCAAAAGTATTACCACCTATAAATATTCTTTTTTATTAGTAATAAAAAAGTGATGATAAATATTCCTTTTATCAATGCGTATGAATTTAATATTGAGAAAATGAATCTTTATGTGGTATTTTTTTTGATTCTCTAATGAAATTATCCCTAATCAATTTAAAATAACCCGAAACATGACTGATTCTCTCACAATTCTCAAGCTCTCCTAGAACTCTCCTATTAATAGAACAAATCTAAATTATTTGAGAAGAATTATAGCTAGAATCCCTGGTGTGTTATTCTCTCTTTTACCTCTCTCATCTATTGGTAGTTTGGGTTATGTGGTTTTTATTTTTTGTTATGTTCTCATCCATGAAGATCCCTACTTTTCTTCTCCCATAACTATAGTCATAATTGGTCTCTCTCATTTTTGTTATTTTTTTCATTCATATCAACACCTTCACTCATGGTTCATTCCATTGTTAGCGCTATCGCTGTCTCTATCAACACCGTCAACATTGATCCATGAAAAATACTATTGAACAAAATATGGATTCAGAAAATATATCTTAAGTAGGAAGGACAAAGGGCTCCTTGTATATTTCCATGGATTTAGGTCTCTCTATGATGTTTGTTAATGATTCAAGAGACCTAATTCCATCAAACTACACTGTTATTGGCCACCATGATTTTAATTTGACATGCTCTTTAATTTTTTCAAAATAATGCTACATTGATAATTATATTTATTTATACACATATGTCAATATTATATACTGTCTAATTTCATGTAATGTTTTTAATGAATTTTTTTCAGACAATATTTTCTTTAAACCTATATTATTTTATATTATGGTATTTTATAAAAATAATTTTTATTTTTATTAAATTGATAATAAATAAACCATTATAATTAGAGAATTATATTTTTGAAATGTAATATTTTTGAATCCATGATTAAAATTTCATTTAGTATATTTTTTAATATGAGTGGGTTTATAATATATGTGGGAAAATCATATTTTAAAAAATAAGTGCTAGGTTTTATTTGGGTATAGAAATATAATCTTAATTAGTTTTTCATTCTAATTAGATGTAATAAATTGTTTTCTGTAAAATATATAAATCATTTCATGATTTCATTTAAGGATATATTTATCTATATTAATTTGAAAATATTAGGATCATTTAAGATATGTAAGAGTATATTTTATCACTTTTAGGGTATTTTTTGAAAAAAGAGAATTTATTGTTTATTAACAATTGAAATATATTATTCCCAATATAATTAATTAAACACTATTTAAATAAATCCCATGATAAAGGTTTTATATTGGTTTTGAGCATAATAAATGATGTTGAATTGTTTTAATTATGTTATGTATGAGGAAACATAGGTTATATATAATATTGATCAATTATTAAATATTAAAAATGATATACTATAAATATTTAAGTTATTATAATTTTTTATTATTCAATTATGGAATTTTATGTTTACAATACCATATTTTTTGTAGTTTCGATATATGTATTTAATATTTTATGTTTCACTTGAAATGGTTCATTAGATATATATTTTTATTGGATAAAGGTATTTTTCAAATTATTTCACTTTAATCATACAAAAATATGGTTTTAATAATATTTATATTGTAAAATAAACTAGTACACATTTATAGAAAAGTTTTTTAACTTAGGGAACTATATGAATTATTATAAAATGAAACATTATTTATATTTTATAAATTATAGTTATAAGAAATGGAAAATTAATGTCAATTTTGTATAGTTTGTATTAATTTTTTTCTTTGTATACATTTTTGGATAATTTTTTAACAAATGTTTTCGGTTTACTTTCCTATTAATTTGTTCTCTTGAGTAATTTTTTTGGAAAATTATTATTATAAACATAATATATAATTAATTTTTTTTGTTATTTTTTTTAATTTTTCCGTATAATATTTTATTCATATAATAACTTTATATTATTTGAAATAACATTTAATATACATCATAATGTATGATTACAATACTTTTCTACAGGAAATACATTTGTGGAAGTGAAAAAAATAATTTTTATCATATAACAGAATATGATGGTTATTATGCCAAGGATATGTATGGTATTTTAGAATTTTAATTATTATATATTTGTTATTTATTTATTAAGGGTAGGGTAAGGGTGATGTGGCATTTTTCTTATTTGTTATTCTTTATGAGTTTTAATAAGTTTGGCTTAACTAATGTATTGTTTCACCCATTGTGCAGTTCCTTCCTAAGGGAACTACTTTTGTTAAGGCTTCCCCAATTTTCAGATGAACCTCCTATGAAAAATGGATTTGTATACCAACATAATAATTTATACGCAACAAGTACATGTGATAGTTACCCTTGAGGGATATTATTGGATTCAAGTGGTTAGGAATCGAATCTCATGGTACCCATGATATGGTTATTTCTGGTGGGAGATAATTACTTTTTCTCCTCATATGATTCATATTTTAACCACTTGTTAGTTAAACGATTTTAATTTTAGGTAACAACCCTTGAATAAACATATTGTATGATTAGTATAATTTACCTATACGAGATGATGTTAGGTCCATTGGATTATCATGGTGTCCTGAATAGTATACAATAACTTGACTCACATTTGCTTTTTGAGTGTTACTACTTTAAACATATATAGAAATATTTCCATTTTATATATATTTTAGGGACCCTATTAGTATTTAATTGTTTGTTTTTATACTAAATTCTTAAGAAATAACCACTATTTAAATAGAGATATTATATTTGATATATATGTGAGGGAAGAGTATTAGTAACATTGATAAGAGTTAGTGAAATTATGTGGGAATGAGTTGATGTTCTCATGGTAGTTTCAATGACCTTTTATCATTTTGATAGGAGATTTTAAATTTTAAATTAAGATGTGGTTATTTAAAACGTTTTAAATAGAAAAATATAATCATAACCATCATAAAATGATGAAAGGTTATTATTGTATTTTATTCTTGAGACACGTCCCCCACATCTTATATGTTGCTTGAACAACATTGAGGTACCATAATCCAAAATAGATGGAAGATAATTTTTTTACAAAGATTAAGAGGATGGAGTTAAAGAGTTAATCATGTTTTCAATTTAGCATGCATATGACCATTCCATAATCCATTATTTGTGTTTAAATTGTTGTTTTTCAAGAGAAATTAAATGTTTTACTACTCATGAAGACAATATCTTATATATATGGAATTATTACCAATCCTATTAATGAATTGGCTGTTGATGATGAAGCTATAGAATTATTACAAGATCAATAAAAAATTGATGAAAAAAAACAATGTAACATTGTAGTTTTCAATAAAATTATCAAGGAAATATGTCGGGGGATAAAATTTGAGTTTGGTTAGAATAAAGATTCCCTACATATTAAACCCAAAAAATAAATGTTCATTAGTTATATTGGGGTCACAACGAGGATAAATGTGTTGATTGATATTGATTCATAGCACCACACCCATCATCTATTAAAGGAATCCTTTTGGAAATATAGCATGATAATTTTATAATATACCTTCTCTATTTTATTGAAAAATTATATAATGAAACATTGATTTAGTTTTCATTATTCATTATAGAGTTCATTTATTTTAGTATATTTTCATAATAAAATTTTTTTAATGGCCACTATAAGAGCCCATATAGGCTTCTAGATTATTCTTACCAAGTTACATCTTAGCGATTGTATGGGGATATTAAAACCTCACTAACTAGTTAGTTATGCACACATTATAAATAAGGAAACATGAAATTCATTCATCAATACTGGAAATGTGAAAACATTTCAGGTTCATTTTTTTAATAATATATTATTTGACATTATTTATTTTATCCAATTTGACTAAAAATATTTAATTTAGAAAAAAACAAAAGAAGGATGAAAATAAATAATTTCCATCAAAACCAATTTACTCCTATCAAAAATCAAGGATTTGGTACACTTAAATAAAGAATAAATTGTTATTTATTATAAATGAAAAATAAAAATTTTATGTGATATAAAACAACATATTTTACCTTTTCATATTCATATTAATGAATCAAAATCCCCATCCACTTCGATACCATATCTTGTGCTATGGAAGTAGGATCATATAAATTTGAATGGTAAAATGGTTGATGAAAACAAAGAAGGAATATAAAAAATATGAGTAAGTATGAAATAACAATAATAATTTATGATTTTTTAGAGTTTTACATAAAAATATATATTTATATTCATATTTCATTTATATGGTTCAGACACATGAATTAATAGCGACTGCACTAAAAGATAAACAAATTTCATCATCTTTGAAGATGTCAGAACAATATGGTCGTGTTAGAGGATTAGGTTTTGGATGGTCTCCCCAAATATATTTTGATAATACAAAAATATTTAAAGATACATACAATATGATGAATGTTTTTTAGATAGAAATAGATTATTTTCAAGATATTATTGTTTGGTATGGTTTTGTTGACCAATGTTTGAGAAAGAATAAAATAGAATCAGTGGTTGAACAAATATTCGCACAAAAACCTAATGAACCAACTAGCATTAATGATAGACATTCCACTCAACCACATACCTTACACTAGATAATCTAATTTCTCATTACCCATTATACTAAATGTGAATAAAAAATATTCCAATAACTTTATATTAATAAAATTTGTCTAGGGAACAATTACATGTGATTTATATCTATCAAAACCCACACACCACCCTGTTGTGATGAGTACAATGTATAATATCACGGGAGACAAGATACACTAGAAATACCTACCAAAATTTTATATGAGAGTAGAGATATAGGTAGCTCATGATCTGATGCTAGTGTTTTCTATTCCACATGGTGATTCAGTTATTACAATAGTCAATTATTCTATTTGAACATTCATAGCCTCGAAATATAATATTATTAAGATACAAGAGATATGTATTTAACAAATTTTTTTCATATGAAAACCCTATAATAGTGGATGAAAAATGTTATGAAGTGTGGTTGGATATTATATAAGGATAATGTGATGGGGAAATGGATGTTCAGAACAAGAAAATCTAGTGAATCAACTAAGAAATTAAAATGAGCTTCCAGGAGTACATTACCCCCAAAAGATCCATAAAAAATTTATTATTATTATAAATTCATGTAGAGACAATATTTAAAGATAAAAATATGTCTTAAATTCCATATGAGTTATAAATATATGAATCTTTTATGATAGACTGAATTGGTCTCGAGTGAGTTTAATTGAGGTTCAAAAGAATGAATGGATGAATGAATCAGTTGTGAATACCTAAATTAGGTATATTTTTATAATACGTTTGTCCAAATATTGAGATAATATGTTTATTAAAGATAATAACTATTAATATTTTCTATAAGTGTTTATGTTACTATTAAATAAATGTAAAACTGTGCGATGCATTATTTGGATTCATTAATCGCTGTACCATTTCTACATAAATCTTACTTTGGATAAGAAATAAATTGAGAATCAAATAGATGTGATACATGATGAATTTGAGAAATAAATATCAGATGACAAATGATTTTTGATAACAACAATGCAGAAGTGAAATTATATAATCTAATCAGATAAAATACATTTTTAATTTTTTTCATTGATTATTTGTTTAGATTTTTTATGATGTAGTGGATGTGGATCATATTCAATCAGGATACCCAAAATATATATTTTTTTGGATCCAATGCATAGACATCCAACAAATAGGCCACACATTATGTGTACTATGAATTTTTAATAAATTATAATCCTTACATTATATATAAAATTATAATTATATGTTTCAATATGTATCTTCATAACAATTTGGTTATGATACGAAAGTCTCTTAATATAGTCTCAATAATGGATTAATGTTGTTGTCTGAACATATAAATCCTATGGATTACTAAAACTGGGATCAGATTAAGGTATATATAGATAGATTTAACTATAAAAAGATATTTAAAAAAAATTTACTTATTCTAGTAAATGTTTCTCCATTGTCGGAAGTATGATGATGGATATGATTATAGATATAATGTTTGAAAAATTATTTGACAGATCTGAAACCATGAAAATACTAGTATCCTCAATCAGGTAATTTCCTATGGTAATTACAATACATTAAATAAATTTCATAATAAATTAGTTTTCTATATTTTCTTAGTACTACCATGATTTCTAACAACCATAATTCTCAAAAGAAGAAGTAAATTTTATTAGAGATGAGTGGGAACCATACATGATGTCAGAATATATGTAGAAAACAAAATTAGGTGATAACCATCATTTTCTGTGATCTATTATGAGCTATGATCATTGAGATATATTTTGTGTGTGAGTAATAATTGTTTAAATGCTTATATATTATTCTTTATCTATTTTTCATGGAGAATATTAGTTGAGGAAATCAATTCGGTTAGAGGTACTGAATCTCCAAAAAAAAGTATTCTTCAATGAAAGAGGTGGAGGTGGAGGAGGTGGAGACCGAGGTCGTGGAGGAGATGATGCCCAAATTTGCAGACAATAAAATTAATGTGGAATGAAGTATAATGGGGTTCATAACAAGGTTGTTTTTGTTAATAATTGTTAAAATGTTTTCCCAAAACATGTCACATATTATAAGATCCATTATTCTAGTGTTCCTAGTAGATTGTTAAAAATATGTTTTCAACACTTGTTTGATTGATTTTATACAAGAATATAAGTGGATGTTTTTTTAGAAAAAGAGCAATAATTATTTTTTCAAACTGATTATAATATGCTACAATTTCAATTATCACATTCCTTATATAATCAAATGTTACAAATGTTTGAAAGAAACCCATCACCAAGAAAAAATTGAACAAAAATAACATATATGGTGTTGCATTCCCTTTAATTCTTTAACTAATAAGAAAATGTTTTTAGTAGTGGATCCAATTGTCACATGAGGGTCATAAAACACCAATAAAATCATCCATCTTGTATATAATGAAACTAAAATTATTGGATTAATATGTGTGTAAACAGCCACAAAAGCCAGCATGTGTATGATAGAACTACTGGAGTACAACCATCTTCGGGAGATCTTGGTCAGTAAGGAGGAATGATGTCAGAGAAAACACAACATAAAATGAAATATCCCTTTTTTATGAATAAATCTCTAAAAAGGAAAACCATAATTCAAATTAAATCATAATGAAACGAAAATTAAACTGAATAACGACTTAAATAAACTATTAGAATGATAAAAAACATCTAAAATATATATAAATACAAAATTTTACCAACTCAATCAAAATTTTTTAGAAAAGAACAATACAACATTTTCTCTTTTGTGGGAAGGTGAAATATTTAAAGTATTTGATCAAAAATTTAATGCATGATATAATACCTAAAATTCTTGTGAAATCCATAAAAGTAATATTTATTATACCTGTCCACTTTCATTATGTAAAATTAACAATTTTAACAAAATCATTTATAAAAAAACTCATCATTATGGTCAATAAAAATAAATTAAAATATGGATATTAAAAGTTGAGAAAAAATAATTTGTATTATTTTTTAGAGTTTAACATCACACAGAATATTGAAATAGATATGATAATCTACAACAAAATCCTAGAAGATTTAATGCATACACCATATTTTAGTATCTTTTATATGGTATAAATGGATATATTGATGCTTAATACTATAGAAAAGGGGCTGACAATTTATAATATACTTTAGTTCATTCTAAAAAAACATAATGGGTCACCTAAATGTTTTTATATAAAATAAGGTATATAGTTTATGGTAGATTTTATACTATCTATGATGGTAAAAGTGACAGATATAATTTATAATAATCCATAATACCTCATATGTAGATATTTATTTTAGTTAAATAATTGAATATTAAAATTTTTAAACTATGGTATAATTTTTTTAGGAATAAATGACTTAATCACAAGGAATATTCTGTCTTATACGATGATCATGGACTCAACAAGGATTGTTCACTCATGATGATTCAATTACATTTTCATTCTCTAGTTCATTAAATATTCTAGGTTATCAAACTGCAATATTGTTAGATGTCTCAGTGTGTTTAATGCACTATAGGATAAAATGAAACACTTGAATTAAAAATAACTCAATAAAATACATGGTGTACCGAGTAAAGATCCCATTGTGTGGTTTTAGTTTTAAATAAAATTTCAATTAATTTATTTTCTAAATTTATGTTCAATTTATTTCTTTATATTATTACAAATATATGAATTTTTAATTCCCTTATCATTTTCATTGAGTATTTTTTTCATAGATCTTTTGGTAAGATATATTTTCCCTTTAGTAATCTGAAACAAGTTAGAAAAGAGAGAAAATAGTGCTTTTGGGTGAGGCATTTCAAACACCATGGGGTTTCTTCTTCCATAAAAATTGAAATTTTATTTCTTTTCTATATCGGTGCAAATGGTTGAAATAAAAACACACATCACATACTCAATCATCCATACATTAAGCCTATTCCTAGTGTGACAAACATGACTTGAACTGTATGTTTTAGTGTAAAATTTACATTATATTTCAAAACACACATCACATAATCAAAAAAATAAAACCCATTAATATTGTTTTTATACTTTTGGAAAAAATTTCATAAGTCATTTTAAAAATGTAGGAATAAAAAAAACATAATGTGAAATATGATGTGCTCAGTATGACTCAAAGTGTCCGTAAACAGTTTAAAATTGATAGTTATTTAGAAAAACATAGCTCACCAAAAACCAAGATTCTAAATTCAAATTTTCATGATAATTTAGGAAAATTATTTATAAGTTATTTCTGATCTTTAAGTACTAGTCTAATATCAAACCAGAATATGATGTGACAGGTATGACTCAAAGATCATATTTCCAGATTAAAATGTCATTTTAGAGAAAAACAGAAGTGGCATACTCCAAACCAAGAAAAAAATTAATATAGTTTTGATACATAATAAAATGATCCATACTTAATTTGCGATGTTTATGAATCATCTAAACCACTATGAAACCCAAGGTGTAACCGGTATGAAACTAAGTGCAATTTTTTTAATTTTAAATTGACATTAATTTTAGTAATAAACATATAAATAAAACAATAAAATGAGAAAAAACATTTTCATTATTTAATACAGTATTAAAATGATTTATAAGTCATTTTTGACGTGTAGTAATCATCCACACGTCAATTTGATACATGATGTTCTTGATATGACTCAAAATGTCTATTATATGTCTAAAATTGATATTTCTGGTAAAAACGTTTCACTCACTGAAAACCAAGAAAATTTTCAAAGACTAACTTTATTATTTAGGCAAATGATTCCTAAATCTGTTTTTATGAGTAGGAATTATTTTCACATCAACCCCACACATGATGTGACCAGTATGACTTAAATTTGGTGTTTCTATTTTGAAATGACATTTCATTAAAAAACATCGGATAATCATAAATAATAAAATTCATTTGAATTTTGTGCATATAATATTAAAATTATCCCTATATTATGTGGGATGTTTATGAATTTACCTCACCTCATTCTGGCACATGGTCTGGCTGGTATGACTCCTAGTGAGTTTTTTTATTTAAATTTTACATTAATTTTTCTAAAAAAGGAAACTGACATACTAAAAACTGATCAAGCACATTTGGATTTTTTCATACATTATTAAAATGAGCTAAAATTCATGTTATACATAAATGAATCAGTCTCACCTCAATTTGACACATGAAATTCCCAGAATGACTCAAAGTGTCTGTTATCAATTTTAAATTGACATTTTAGTTCAAAACCATTCAATTAATAAAAAATGAGAAAAAACATATATTTCATTTATAATTTAGTAAAATGTTAAAAAATTATTTTTTTACATGTCGCAATCAATCTCATGTCAAACCCAGACATGATGTGACCAATATGATTTAAAGTACATGTTTCGAGTTTAAAATGACATTTTAGTAAGAAAACATTAGTGGAATACTCATAAACGAGAAAACAAATTTGTAATTTTTTTTATAATTTATAAAAATTATACTTATGTAATTTGCGATTTGAATGAATTAGCCTCACCTAAATCTGATTCCTGATGTGAATGTTATGTCCCAAATGCTCTTATTTATTTAAAACTGATATTAATTTTAGAAAAAAATCAATGTGGAAGACACAAAACTAAGAAAAACATTTGGATTATTTCTATAATTTAATAAAATGACCCATAAGGAATTTTTTATGTTTATGAATCATTCCTCCCTCAATTTGTTTCATGGTGGGTCTGATATGACTCCAAGTGCGGGTTTTTATTGTAAATTTATATTAATTTAAGAAAAAAAAGAGAACTCACATATTGAAAACTGATAAAACATATTCTCATTATTTTGATACATTAGGAAAATGATTACTAAGTCATTTTTGACATGTATGAATCACATAAACCTCAACCCGATAGATGATGTTACCGGTATGACTCGAATTTCCCGTTATCAGTTTAAAATTGGCATTTTCATTCAAAAAGTGTCACTCACTAAAAAACAAGAAAACACACTTAGATTGTATATATAATTTACGATAATTATTTATAATTTCTTTGTGATGTTAAAGAGTTATTAACATGTTAAATACACACATTTTGTGACTAATATGAATCAATTTTTTTATCTAGTTTAAAATTAAATTTTGGTAAAAAATAACTTACAAGATCAAAATCCTGGAAAAACTTTTACATTTTTTGATACATTAGAAAAATTATTAATAAGACATTTGGAACATTTATTAATCATAATAACCTTAATCCAACACATGGTGTGACTAGTATGACTCCAACTGTGTCTTTTAATTCAAAATTGACATTGCTTTTAGTAATAATCACAAGTGGAAAACTCAAAATTAAGAATGTACATTCATATTCATCTGAAAATTTATTAAAATGATCCATATGTCATTTGGGAAATTTAAGAATTAGCTGAAACACAATACGAAAAATTTTGTTACAGGTATGACTCCATGTGTTCCATTTCATTTTAAATTTACATTAATTTTAGTAGAAAGGAAAACTATCATAAAAAAAATAGATGAAAATGAAACTAGATTGTTTTGATACATTAGGGAAAAAATCATTAAGTCATATTTCAAAAGTAGGAATCATACTCAACTCAATCTGATACTCGATGTTCTCGGTATGATTAAAGGTGTTTGTTATATGTTTAAAATTGGAATTTTAGTTCAAGAAGTATCACTTACTAAAAAATAATAAATACTGATCATATATCCCTAATAATTTAGGAAAATCATTCATAATTCATTTTTTCTTGGTAAGAATTAGTCTCACATAAAACCCATACATTATTTGACAAGTATGAATCAAAGTGATTTTTACCTATTTATAATGACATTTTAGAAAAAAAAACAAGTGACGTATTGAAAAACAAGAAACCATATTCAAATTAATTTAATACTTTAGTAAAATTATCCATAAGTCATTTGGTACATTTGGAATCATGCATACCACAATCTGAATCATGGTGTGATAGGTGCCAGTCCAAGTGTGTTTTTTCAATATATAAGTGTCTTTTTAGTTTAAAACACAAATCACATTTCTATAATCAAGAAAACAATCCTATATTGTTCTCTCAACATTATATATGCTATTAATTAATTAATTTCATTATAATTTCTATATGATACATAATTAGTTAATTATAATAGAGATAATTCATGAATAATAACAATAAATGGTGTTATGTGAAAAAATCAACAACAACTCAATTTTTTACCTAGTGTTCCTAGTATGAAATTTTTTTTGTATGACATTAACACATCCTATTAAATTTTATTCATTATTTTATAGGAGCGTAATTTTTTTTCAATCAGGGGCTATTTTTTCATAAAAGTGAGTTATTTAACTTTATAATAGGATTTTTATCTTTTATTTATGGAGTAAATTTTATTTAATTTAATTTATTTATTTGTATTTGATTTTGATAATTTCCAGTGTTTTTTCGGGTGTTGTTTTATGATGTGGCAGATCATTGTATTATCCTGTTTATATGGTTTTATAGTGTATTTTAATGAAACAGTAAAGTATGACCCATTATTAGTTCTATATAAAAGCGTTGATAAAAGAATTGGGATTTTAACCGCACTCATATAGTCTGTAGTTTTTAGCAGAAATAATTTCGATCCTAGCACTCTAAAGGGCCTATTTTGTATTTCAAAATCAATTACATCCCTATCTAGATACTTCTATTAGATGTGAATCTAACATAGATGTACCCATGGGTAATAAATACCAAAAGGGAACATTGATCTCGACTCAATTTTCACCTGGTGAATGATATTGGTTATTTATCCACAATTGGTTTGACACACTTGATGGATGCGAATAGTAAATTCCCAAACTCTTTATGAACCATCATGAAGGATTTAAATAATGAACACAAATGATAATGTCTAAGCCTCAGTTTTATTACATTGAAAACAAGGGGTCAAGATTTAGACATCATATAGGTGACTTCATATGATTATGTGGTTTCCCAATACGAATATAGTTACTAATAAAATTAATGTTGGTTGCAGTCAATGAATTTAACTAGAAGGAACATAATTAACGTTGTATGTGATAGAAAATGTGCTTATGAAAAACTATTTTGGAAGATGACTTGAGTGAATTATATTTTAATTATTCATAATAATTTATAATTATATCTGATTAGTGACTTGAACCTTAATCAACTCTTGGCCTCAAAAAATAAGATAAAGATAGAGTTTTTTGAGATTTAGGATTGTGGAAACCATGGATGAATAATTTTTTTCCCTATATGTCAATAAATTGGGAATAAAAACCCATGTAAATTTCTTAATGGATTGATATAAATTTTTAAGTCTGGTATATTATGAAAAAAATAAAGGGTATATTATAAAAGAAAAGTTTGGTTAATGTAATGGATAAGAATAATGGCCTCCCTAATATATCCTTGATCATTGAATGTTTCAAATGTAGAAATTTAGGGATTTATAGAAATAAATATCCTAAAAGAGAAATTCATGAATACAATTAGAAAAGTTGTATAAGTAAATGCTAAATTATATAAGATGAAGAGACCATGAATGCGATTAAAAAGAAATATTTGTTTAAAAATAAGTGGACTAATATTTTTTAATGGTGGACTAGAAAAGATGAATGATTGATGTGTTTATGTAATTTTATTCACATAATTATATTTTTATTATTGGTAATTTGGTTATTATAATAATAAATGATAAATGGATTATTCCTCATTAGTTTTCATTATGGATTTTTTTGAATATTTTAAATAGCACTAATGACCACAAAAATTGATTTAATGGAAATGTAATATTTTATGGGAAAAATATTATTAAGGGAAGATAACCATAAATATGTTCCCATTGTTGAGATAATGGTTTTTAGTTTAGATAATGAGGTGATTGGTATGAAAAACGTAAATTGTATAGTATTGATTTCATTTCAACTACATAATGAATCATTGGAAAATTGTTTTATCTTTTCACTGATAGATTTTACAATATATGTGTATTTGTATAATATATTAAATAATATATGATTTTATTTATGTAATAGGAAAAGTGTAAATTTATGAATGTCAATATGTTTTCATTATGTATTTATATTAATTAAAGATATTTACAAGTTTCAATAGAATATATGATCAATGTATCCATATATTTGGTACGTGTCATTAAGCGATACATAATGATGTTTTGGAGATTAGTGATAAGTTTTTTTTGGAAATTTTGTTACGTTCATTCCAAATTTTTGGATTTCAATTTAGTCCAAACATGTAAGAGCCTTAAGGATAACTATTCATGGAATGGGTTGGCTTAAAATTTAGATGAGGTTTTAGCGAATAATGTATTGTTTAACTATATGAGGATTTGTGAATATTTGATAAACTTTGATTATAATTAATTCTTTGATAATAACTAGAGAAATAAGAAATGGATATTCGTTGTTTTGTGGATCTAATGATCCACTAGAGATTTAGGAAAAAAATATATTTATTTATGTGAGTACGATATTAAATGAAAATTGATCAAAGCATAACTAAGGGCTAAGAATGGTTTTATGAAATGGAATGAAATCATATAAGTATATATTTTCATGAATATTTTCTATCTTTAGGAAAAAGGATCCTAAAATAAAATTCTCTCCTATTATCATCATTTCTGATGATATCATTGAAAATTTTCACACATCTTGGGTTTATGTTTTTATATTTGTTGACATTCACATGATTACTCACTTTCTTGTGATAAAAGATCTTTGTTACTATAGGGTCCTATAAATTCCACAAGAGGGAAATCCAATTACCCCAAAACATTGAAAAGGACTGAAATGGTCCGCGCACCAGCCCCCAATGGCTCCCAAGAACAGTACGTAGCCGGTTCGGCGAACCACCCTTCTGTAGACGCTGTCGTTCGCGAAATGGGGGTGGAGCCCCTATGTGGGCGCGAACCAGGAAGACCACAGACGAACACCAGGCCGATCCACCGCCGTGAACCGCAACAACCTGCCCATACCACGTGTGATGTAATTTGAGAAATGAAGGTGGAAGCCATATGCCACTGCGAACCTCATCATTCACAGAATATAGGTGGATTGGTGTGCCGGCGGGAAGAAACCCCGTATGCTGCAACTCATCAAATATGGATTGACCGAGTCATCTGCGGGTGGTGATTCTTTCACGGGCGTCCATAGAAAGTGTCATGTACCCATCGATATATTCTCTTTTCAACTCTATAAATAGTCACTAATGGGCACCAAAAATGGAGAGGAGGAAGGATAGGTGAGAACCCATGGGGAGACACTCGAGCAATAGCTCCCAGTGGTAATGTTCCACACCCATCCGCGGGCCCCATATCGTCCGCGAATGCACTCTTCCACATAGGGAAATAACCAAATCACAAACCACATGTGGCCAGCTCCTTCGTGACCTTCTCCTCTGCAGACAACCCCTTCACGACCATCCCACAACGGTCATTTCCTTCTCGGATAGTCCCTTCGCGGACACCCCCTCCATGGACTAGTATCATTCACGAAATGGAGTTGGGAACCCCTCCGCGGGCATGAATTAGGATGGGCGCCGACTCCTTCACTGACGGCCTCCTTCATGGCCTAGTCCTTCTCGGTCTTCTCCCTCATAGCCAGCTCCTCCGCAGACAACCTCCTTCACAGATAACCTCTTTCACGACCTAATCCTTCACGGCCTGCTCCCTTCGCGGACAACCAACCTGCAAACCACATGCCGCCAGCCCTATGCAGTCGGATCCTTCGCGGACAGCCCCTCCGTGGTCATCTCCTATATGGCCATCTCCATCGCACCTGGTCCCTCGAGGCCAGCTCCGTCAAAGCCAGTCCCTTCTCTACCATCACTGAACCCCATGAAAAATGGACAGTCACACCACGATCTTTTCGGGCTGGGATATTAGGAATTTCCCTTACACCCTTGTGCTGCCCCATAATCCTTATTTTACATTCTATGAGTTGACCTACTCCTAATGACTCTCCTATACACCCATTTCCTATCTCTTTTGGCTATTTCCATCCAGAATTGGCCGCCCTTGAATAAGTCCCACACCAACCATTGCTAGGTATCTCCTACCTAGACGTCCTAACCACATGACTTTAAACTGTATGGCCATATTCCTGACCATATGACATTAAACTATATGGAAACAATCATCTCTACATGACTATAAACATTAGAATTCCCTATCATTCAATAATTGGATGCCTCTTTCTCCATGTAAGAGATGCCTTATAATATGTTTACAGTGTCATAACTTCAAGAGCTCTAGAATACATTCAAAAATTCCATCACTCCACCTCACTCTTTTCATGTCCTTCATTCGGATCTTTATCCCTTGCATGTCTGAAGGGACCCCCTAACGGCCTGGTCCCATTCCCCATTGGCTCACCTACTATCCTGGGCCAACGCCCTAGATGACTTTTGACAAAACATTGAGTCAGGTCCTATGTTTCGAACACGGTCAGTAGTCTACCATCATTTTATTATCCCCATTTCAGGCTAACATGATATGGATGTTCTGTTTCGAACATGGTCAACAGTTATCCTCCATCACCATTTCACCCTCATTGCGTTCTGAATGTCGGGCATGTATTTCACACTTTTCATCTCCCTTTGTTCGGACTGATTCCAACGCCCATGGAGTTATCCCGCTTGTGCACTTGTGCATAGGAGTTGGCCCCCATTATATTACTCAACTCACCAATGGGTTGGGATTCCCTCATGGCCAGACATGAGGAAGACATTGGGCATCCTTCTCGGAGTAAGCCATGACCTTATGGGCCGCCCTATGCGTAAGCCCCACTCCACTTCCCATAGACGCACCTTTCGCGACGTGATCATCTGGTCCCTGCTACCTCTTATTTCTCACACCGAGCATGACTCACGTGGGTTTAGAGTAAGCATCGACCAAGATATCCTCTTATGGGCCTCCTTAGAGTGTAAGCCTCAATCCACACCAAGGTCCTCCTTAGAGTGTAAGCCCCAATCCACATTATGGGCCTCCTTAGAGTGTAAGCCCCAATCCACACTATGGGAATCCATCTTGGAGTAAGCCCCGACCTTATGGGCTGACCTATCCATAATCCCCATTCCACCTTCCATGGACGCAACTTTCACAACGTGATCATCTGGTCCCTACTGCCTCTTATTTCTCACACCTATCACGACTCACGTGGGCTTAGAGTAAAAGTATCAACCATGACATCCTCTTACGGGCATCCTCAGAGTGTAAACCCCAATCCACACTATGGTCCTCCTTAGAGTGTAAGATCCAATCCACACAATGGGCCTCCTCAGAGTGTAATCCCTAATCCACACCATGGGCCTCCTCAGAATGTAAGCCCCAATCCACATTATTGGCCTCCTTAGAGTGTAAGCCTCAATCATCATTATGGGCCTCCGCAGAGTGTATGCCCCAATCCACACTATGGGCATACATCTCAGAGTAAGCCCTAACCTTATGTGCCACCCTATGCGTAAGCCCCATTCCACCATCCACAGACACACCTTTTGCGACGTGATCGTCTGGTCCCTACTACCTCTTGTTTCTAACACCGAGCATGACTCACATGGGCTTAAAGTAAAATCATAGACCATGACATCCTCTTATGGCCTCCTCAGGGTGTAAGCCCCAATCCACACGATGGGCCTCCTCAGAGTGTAATCCCCAATCCACACCATGGGACTCCTCAATGTGTAAGCCCCAAGCCTATGAAGACTATAAGGACTTTGATCCATATTAAGGCATGGTACGTAGGAAGCCTGCCTGAGGATTAAGGCCGATCACCATCGGTCCCCTAGGTCCACCTTCATGTCAGTTCTCCAACACCCCGATGCAAACTACGAGGACTTTGATCCATGTTAAGGAATCGTACGTAGAAACCCCCCTGTGGTTCAAGCCCAATCACCATCGGACCCCCGGGTCCACCTTCTCGTTGGTTCTCTAACACCCCAATAGATCTATGTGGACTTTGATCCCTATCTCATAAGCAGGGTACGTAGGAAGCCTCCCCGAGGTTCATGCTCAACAACCAGTCGATCCGACTATACTCACATCGGTTCACCGTGCCACTCCTAGTACCACCTAAATTAGTCCCGACTCCTCGGGGTCATGAATCCAACGAGGGATGGTAAACCTCATGCATAAATGATTCTATACCCCTGTGTCAAGATGACCATTTCCAACCATGAGTAATCCATGGATACTATGCTTGGGTATAAACCAAAGATTTGAAAACATATGAATACATCTTAAATATATAAGAGATTCATCTAATAGGAAAAAATTTCCCCCCAAAGGGTGCGATGATCCCGACTTCCCATCCTCTCAACCAATGTGAGTTCGTAAGCGTCACTGGCAAAATCACCCAGTGAACGCCTGCCTTTGGAAAGCAGGTCCACGCATCGTCAGATATAGAACCGTTGTGCATTTTGAAACCAATCCGAAACAATAAATCTTCATCATTATTTAGACTTTATGCATTAATTCCATTTCTAAATAATCACTTCCCCCTATAATATGTTTTTTGGAAACCTAGTTTGTGTTATTCTAGATAACCATCAGTCATAACTTTATCCCTTTTCAAGAGTAATTTTTTCTAAACCTTTTTATAATGTGGGATTTCCATAGATGGATTTTCAAATGATCACCCCATTTTTACTAAGAAAAACATCAAATTATGAGGACATAATTTATTTAAGGAAGGTAAAATGTCACTCTGTAAGATTTTGGGAGAAATAATTGTTCAAATAAATAAAATCATTTTGATATTTTGGGTTACACACAATACAATGTATATTTTGGGTTATATGTAATACAGATTTTAGTAATCACTATACATAACCCCAAGTGGTTCTTGCATTAAACACAACCCTGAGTTTAAATGAATTGTGATGTAATATTAAAATATTATTATTTAAAATTATAGTTATCGTCTAGAAATTTTGATGTGGGGTATGAATATGAATATAAAAATTATGAAAATATATGGTTTATAAATTTATATATATGGAATTATTTAGTGACAAATTACTTAGAAATCAAAATAAAATCTATTTGAAAATAAGAGAAATATTCTTGTGAATTTTTTTTTATGAAAAAACCAATTTTAACGCAATAAATTAAATAAATATATTTTAAATAATTATTTATTGAAATTAATAGTTTATACATTTAATAATATTTTTCAAATTCATCTTATGTGTTTTGGAGACAAGATATTATAATAAATCCAATTTTACTCATGAACTGTATTGTTCTAAAATGCAGTTTTTTCGCTTTTTGAGAACAAATTTTAAGTTTTTGTTGTTGAACCTTTTCTACTTTTATTTAAAATAACAATAATTTTTAAAATTGTCATGTGAAAATTATAATAGTGTGAATTTTGGAAAATTTTAGGGGAAGGGAATTTTTTTGATGAATTGTGAAAAGAACCAAATTTATTTTATATTTTTCAAAATTTTTAAAGATTTAGATACATAAAAATATTATTTAATATTGTTTTAAAAGTATTATTAGTTAAATTTAATATCTATTAATACAATTTATCTTTTTAAAATCAATTTCATATTGAATTCGGATATAAAACCATATTAATCATTTGTAATTTTTTCTCTTTGAAAACTCTTTTTGTGATATTTTTTAGGTGATTAATATTATATTACTTTCCCAAATCTATAAATTTAATTTAAAAAAATGGATAAATTTATTGGAATCTAGATAATTTATATTATCTAATAAGTTATTATTAATTTTTTTACTATAATGAATCGTACAAATAGTAAAAATTAAACAACATAGTTAATGTAAAAATAGTTTTACTACGGGTTAAACAAAAAATATATGTGTAAAAAATGACCCAAAAATAACCGAAACACATTTTATGTCCATATTTAGTCATTGTAATGCCTATGGACCCAGAATGGTCCATTTTCTATCCCATTTGGTATGAAATCATTCTTTTTTATTACATAAAATTTCATTACATAGAAGAATACAGAGGATATTTTAAAGCATAGTTCCATGGAAATAAGGCACATAATATAGTATAAAAATGAACTATTAGAAATAAACTTGAATGAAATATTTATGTTTTCATTGTGAGTTATTTTTACTACATCTCATATCCAAGGGATTTAGATCAAATGAAAGGGGTGAGCATGAAGCCCTATAATGAACTAAGTTAGGGAGTCAAAAAAACATGTGATCATGATACATATCAATAAGAATACGAGGAATAATAATAATACATAAAGAAGAAGTCTATAATAATAAAAATAACATGATTTATACCATTTAAATTTTTATACAATATTTAAATAAGACATTCATAAGAATGCAAAGAATAATTATCACCAAGGCGTCATAAATGATAATTACCAAGATTATTAAACAAGGTATCATAAAACATCTCATATATTGATTGAATTACATACCCCATGCATTGGAATGATATAATGGAATGAAATTATTATGTATTAATTAATGAAATGTACATAGATAATAATAAACCACTTAGTTAATAACTCATGGAGAATAAAGAATCAGTTTTTAATAAAAATATTAGTGTACAAAAGTTGTTAAAGACGAGATCATTAAATCATCACTAATTGATGAATGTAATTATTTTTTTCAAATATGTAAATACCTAAATAAAAAATTAATTTTAAAATATATTTTAATACCCATTGAAAATAGAAGAAGTTTATGTTTAAAAAAAAGGGAAACATAAATTCTTATATAAACTAGGGAAATTTGAGATGTAAATTTTGCAGAATGGCGATTATAAAACGTGTTTTTTGAAGGGGGTAAAATGGGAAGAAAAAATGTGTCCCATTTATAAAACAATATTGTTACATTAAAAAGATAATATAAATTTGACCAAGTAACTTTATTTAGAAATTATAAGACATACCCATGAAAAAAGAACTTTAATTGAAAAGAGAATCGGAGATCTCCCTTACATTGATGGTTATTTCCAAAAACATGATGATGGAACCTTGGAGGCTTGAAAAAACCATAGGTGGATACATTTGGAGGAAAAATCACCAATTTATTTTTGATTATTTATTGGAAGTGAAGGGTAGTGTTGAAATGGGTGGGTTTTAATAACAAAAGTTGAGTAATTTTTAATAATTTTTAAATATAGGTATTCCAAATATTGGTTAGGAAAAAAACCATGTGTTTTTTCTCATGGTTTTGGAAATTTCGGTGAAAATTTATTATATTTTAATCCACAATAACTGAACACCATTTTTAATACCTATTTTGGATTAGAAATGAAAAGATTCCAAATAGAAATTTAAAAAAATATAATATTATCCTTTTTAGTATTTGGAAAACCATATATATTTTTAAAAATTGATTAAAAGATATTAAAATAATAAAAAATAATAAAATAACATTTTTTTGATAGTGTAATTTTTTTAATTAATTTTTACATCATGATGATACAAATATGATGTCATAAAATAGACTATAAAATGAAAAAAATATTTTATATTATTCAGGAAAAAACAATGTATTTTAGAAATTTTTTAAAAATTCACCTTATCTTATTTCAACATGATGATTTCAAATATAATTTTTTTTCAAAAATAATTCTCTAAATATGATAATTTTAACTTTTGTGTATAAAATTCCTTAATTATTTAAATGTATCATTTTGTATGGAACAATCAAATTTTTGACACTTATGAAAAAATTACCATGACATCATAAAATTATTTTTTCATTTCTATTTAGGTGAGTGTTTTAGAAGAATATTTTCCTAAACTAAATATTATTCATAATACGTCATTTTATTTTAAAATTGGATATATTTTCTATAAAATAGAAATATATTTCATTTGCGTCCAAAAAGAAATTTATAAAATTTATCTCAAATAAACTTATATTTTATTAAGAATTTTTTTTTAAAAATCTAATTGATTGAGAAAATATTTCATTTTCAAAAAGTAAATGACAATTCATGAATCTAAGGAATAGAAATATTACCCCTTATTACTCCAGTGTATTCCTTAATATTGATGTGTGTGTTGATAACAGTTTCTTGGGGGTAGATCAACTATCATCGACCAAGTTGTAATATCCACTTTTATTAACCTCTACTATTGTCAATTTTATTCAAGATTTACTTTTTAAAGCTTTAATTGGGATTGGAAAATTCTGAAACCTAGTAAAACTACTTTGTTCCCATTTTATATAAATTGGACTCAAATGGTATGACTATACTGGATGAGTCGATTGATTCTATTTTCTATTTCAATTATGCTTTACCATAACTACTTCTAAAAAATAATTATATTGTTAAAATTATCAACCAAGGGTATAGTTTCCAATTATTATTTTGAAAAATGGTTATATAATGGTTGAATCCCAATGGTCACATTTCCATTTATACCCTTTCAATATAATGCTATTCTTTCACTCCAAATTCATAATAATTCTCCATGAGGTTATATTTTTATTTTTCAAAATATTGATTGGTATATTGATATTTTTTTTAATTCTAAATAATTTTCTTTTGGGGAAACACCTATACCAGATTAGGGAGAACCATATTTTTTTGATTTTAGATATTCTCTATTATATATTTTTGTCTTTATGTAATTGTTTTTCATTTTAATTGGTTTCAAAACTCACTAATGTAATGATCATTTGTAATGAGAAAAACTTTTCATGGATTCTCGATATTTTCTACATGTATACTGTTATATAATATTAAATTAAATATATTTAAGAATGAAATTTCATTTAAAAAGACTGTGTTGTTACATTTGCCTTGTGAAAAACATGGGTACACCATTTTCATTCAAGAAATTACAAGTGTGCCACTCCCCCACTTATAAAAGGAAAACCCTCTCCTCTTATCTTCAAACTAAAAAAATAAATTGGTTATGAAAATACCTAACCAAAAGAATTCCATTATTCTCCCATATAATCATATAATCCATAGATTTCTCATAAATAAAACATAAGATTCATTTGGGTGGAAACCAAAAGTAGTTGTCCAAAGAATATGCAATATGACTAACCTTGTGTTTAATTTAATTTATTCATAAAACATTGTAATTTATTATTAAAACAATATAATATAAAAATAAAAGTATATTAAATATGATAATATATTTTCATGTTATGTTCATTACCTATATCCAAATCCTCTTCCATCGAATGGGATATAAATCATTATTGGTGTGCATGACAGACAACCTCCTAAAAAACCAATGTTATTCATTTTCTATAACCACCTATCATTGATGGATAAAATAATGGATTTAATTACTATATATTAAATTTATTATATTATCATACTTATGTAATTATTATACCACACCTACATTCTTATCCCCATATCTATTGGTAAAATAAAAATATTTCTTGTGTGCCTGGAGGATGAATGCCTCACGATCTGATGTGATGTGTTTTTCATTTATTATTTACTTGGATGGTAATAAAACAACTAAATTAATATATAATAATGTTTTAACAAAACATAAATTTTGGAATAATTATATCAAATATAACTTCATACTTTCAATTCTATGGGAGATACAATATTGTTATTCATGTGTACTGGAGACTACCGCCTCATTTATTAATGTAATTAATTCATGTTTTACATGAAAGGTAATAAGGATGGTTTTAATTAGTAAATTATTTATATATGAAATAAAAATTATTTTGGAATGATAATATATTATTTAAATATCTTTCTTTTAACCCGTCAGGGAAATGCAAATAGCTTTCATGCATATTATCAACCGTCTCCATGAACAATGTATTTAATTTTCTCTCTAACATTTATGGATTAATATAAATAAATATTTACATAATATATATTATATTTATATTAGGGTTAGTAATATATATATTATGGAGCCATGATAAATTTAATTGAACCAAAAATAATAAATAAAGAAATACATGAAAAAACAAAGCAATTATTGCTTGAAACATGACTATAACATAGATTTGTTAATAAATGGGAAATAAGTAGTCCTAGTAAAATATTATATGGTATGATATATATTATTATATTGATTAAATATGTGTTTAATATAAAAATATTTATCATATATTAAGTTTTAATTTGAATTTAAGATGTTGAGACATAAGGTAAGAGATTTATAGTCTTCCTTTAATTTATGGGATACATAGGAACACTCAAAACATGTTTCATTTATGTGGTCTATATAGTACCCAATTTAAATGTTATGTAAATAATATGCTTATTTTAGTTATATTTAATGTTTCATTTAATTTTATGATTTGTTGGGGATTACGATTCAATATATTACTGAAGCGGTAAATGATTATTCATCTCACTTTTATATTAGTGAGATACATGCCATATTACAAATTATTTCTTGTATGTGGTGTATATACCATCCATGAAAGTAATTTATATTAATTATAATAAATTATATGTTTATTTACATATCCATTAGGTTATATTAATTTCACAGGGTTTACAGTTCAAAAGTTTCAAAATTGTTAAGGGATTTTTTCTTAACTTTCTCCCTTGAGAAATATGTTATGTTATTCACCAATATTATACTGTGGGGTGTATATACAGATATTTTTGACATTTAATATCCAAAATTTATTTTTTCTTATGATATTCTATGTTTCATTTAACATTATTATTTCATGGATTTTATGATTCATATTTTCCAATGTGGTAATGTTTTTATGTTACAATATCATCTATCACCATGGTTGACCATGATTATACTTATAATGATAAAATATTATTATATATCTCTCATGAAACTCAACTTTTTTCTTCACTGATTATTTTTTCTAGAGAATACATGGGTTTCCTTCATTTTAATCTAATTTTATGAACATGATTTAAAATGAAATTTTTACAAAAAATCATACTTATTTCTCTCTTCAATCAAAATAGTTTTTTTCATCAAAAAATTTTCTGATTATTGCAACATTCCAAAACTTATTTAGTAACTAAATTCTTACCAATGTTTTACATATTAATTTTTTTTGAAGTGAATGATAATTTAATTTTTCAAACAATTCTAATTCGGATTTTTTAGAAAATGAGAACGAAATATTAGTTTTAACCTGTATGACAGGAATAAAATTTCTTATCAACCTGACCCTTATTTTAACTAATGTTTATTTTTTATTTTTATAGTATATATTAAAATTAATATATATTAAAATGTTTTATATTTGGAAATGTTTTTTTTAAGTGGAAGGGATAATTTACCCAAGAAATGTTTTAAATGATTTTTAGGATTACTTTATTAGTGTTGAAGGATATTTTAAAAGAAAATAAGTTTATAATTTTTTTATATTTTAATCTGTTTTTTCAAATAGGAATAGTGTTTTTCATTGGTAGTGATTTAAATTCTATTAAAATATTAATTTAAATAATATCAATGTTATTTTCAATGAAAATTATTTCCAAATTATTTTAGGAATTTCTAGTTTTTAAAAGTGATTTTTAAAGAATAGTTATTGTCCATAAGAAATGAATCAATTGATTACTATATTGGTTTGAGTAATGAACCCATTACACTATTATTTCCTTGGAACTAAGTATTTGATACGAAGGAAATGATAAAATTATTATTAAACTTGATCCTTTTCATGGGTTATGATATGATAATATGATGTAATGATTATTAAACCTATATTTATTATAGGTTATTATATGATGAAATTTTTATGAATTCTATTTAATTTAATGAGTTGTGATATGTTTAATGTTTTATAATATCATGGCACAAAAATGAATTATTTTAATTATGTAATGGGTCAGACCTATATCATCCTCAAATGAATTTGGTAAATATTGCAATATTGATTGATATATAGGACTAGATTAGGGAGTGACCCTAGTTCAATCTAGGACTTTGACCAATATGATAATCTTGTGAGTTAACTTTGAATAATATGATGGTTTGGAGAGTGAACCCATTACAATATTATTTCCATTGAAATAATCATTTGATACTAAGGAAATTGATGTTTTATACTTATGTGTATTCCAAAAAACTATGTATTATTCAAATGTTATGTTCTAATGGGTTATGTTCTTTAAATTACTTATGATTCATGTGTTATGAACTACCAATACATTTATCCATGACTTGTGATTATAATGTTCGATATGTATGGTATCACGACTATAAAACTCGTCTTTAACAGCGCTGGAAATAACCCTTGTCTTGGCTAGAATATCACTGACTACATGAGTGATGTTAAACCCTCTGGTATTTTATCGGTGCCTAAACAATAATGATAAATGGGTATTTATTAGAACTCAATAATGTGTAGATAAATGGGACCTTCATCAATTATTTTAAAATCTCTAATAATGTAACCATTTGTCCCCACATTAAATTTGCGCCACTAAAGGAACTATTTCTCATCGCTTTTTGATCATTGATAAAATATGCCTTTTTAGTGCTTCAATGATCACCAATAAAGTATAACTTAATCAAACATTTTAATGAGATGAATAATGGGGCATCCAGCAATGCTTTTAAAAGATCTGATAAAGATCTACACTGTGGTATGATGAAATATCACACTATAACACCACTATAGTTTGTTGTTACAACAAAACACAACACCAAAAACACACCAAATATAAACAAAAACAAGTCCCAATTTTTTATATAAATGATATCAAATTATCAACACAAAAACAAAACAAAACACTATATTATATACATTTTGAAAATTTTGTCATACAATTACATAAGTAAAAATTATTACATACATTCAAAAACAACAATGAAACTTTATCATTTAATCCTGATTTGACTCATTCCATTTCCAAACAAACCATACCATATCGAGAAAAAGAACACACCTGTATAAGAAAACAACTCTTATGTTTGTATTAATATAAAAATATAAATTAACAAAAAGTGTTAATTTTACTAAAATTTATATCAATTTTCAATAAAAAGATACACATGGAGTCATGTGGTCACATTGTGAATCAGATTGAGGTGTGACAGATTCCAACAAATCTCAAATGAATTTTTAGATCCTTATCCTAGTGTATCAAAAAAATATTAATATGGTTTCTCATTTTTGAGTATGTGAGTTGTACTTTTTGTTAAAATGTAATTTTAAACTGGAAAACTCACTTTTAAATACTTATCATCAATTTTTTTTTTCAGTTTAATGTGAAACAGATCCCTACATGTAAAAAATTACATATTAATCATTCTACTAAATTATCAAGAAAATAATATCATGTTTGATCAGTTTTTAGTGAGTGAAATTTTTGGACTAAAATGTTGATTTTAAATTGATAACAAACACATTGAGTTATACAGGAACATTGTGTATCAGATTTAGGTGGGGATGATTTCTACACCTAAATATGACATATTTATCATTATCTCAATGTATCAAAATAATCAGAATGTGTTTTCTAGGTTTTAAGTAGAGAAATTGTCCATTTTACTAAAATCGAGGAGAGTTTTAAATAAAAAGATTCACTTTGAGTCATACCAGTCAAAAAATGTATCATATTGATGTGAGGATGATTCCTACACATCTAAAATGACAAGTGGAATGTTTTCATGAAGTATCAAAACAATATGAAGATGTTTTCCTGGTTTTGATTATGATAGTTGTCTTTTTTTACTAAAATGTCATTTGAAATGGAAAACAAACAATTTTGACTCATTTTAATCACATCGTATATCAATTTGACATTAATGAAATTACTACATATAAAAAATGAAATATTAATCGTTATCAAAAATTATCAAGAAAATATGAGGGTGTTCGATTAGTTTTTAGTGAGTGAACTTTTTTGAACTAAAACGTTGATTTTAAGCTGATAACGGACACTTTGTGTCATACTAGGCACATTGTGTATCATGATAAGGTGTGGCTGATTCTAATATATAAAAAATTACCTATGAATTATTTTAATATAGTGTCAAAATAATAATAATTTGTTTTTTCGATTTTGAGTGGGGTAGTTTTCTATTTTACAAAAAATTATGTGAATTTTTTAAAAAATACATTTTAAGTCATACCGGTCAGACCATGCATCAGATTAAGGTCCATAGGATTTATACACATCCCAAATGACTTATGGAAGTTTTTCCCAATGTATAAAAACTATATGAACATGTTTTATTTGTTTTGTTTTAGTCACATAGCTTTTTTATGTAAATAACATTTTAATCTAGAAACATGGACTTTTGACTCATTCCTATTGCATCATGTATCCGATTGAGGTTTGGCTGATTCTGACACATCAAAAATTAATTATGAATCCTTTTCCTAAATTATCATTAAATGTTGATCACCTTCGATTGGTTTTCAGTGAGCAACATTTTTTGAACTCAAATGCTGATTTTAAACTAATTACATGCACTTTGAGTCATACTGGGCGCATCATGTATTGGATTAAGGTGTGACTGATTCCTGCACATAAAAAATTATTTTTTATTGTCTTAAAAAAATAACAAAATAATTAGAATGTGTTTTCTAATTTTTTAGTAGGTTAATATTTATTTTACTAAAATTTATTACAATTTCAAATAAAAAGATGCACCTTGAGTAATACCAGTCAAATAATGTGTCAAATTGGGGTGTGGATAATTATTAAATGTCCCAAATGACATATGGAATCTTATAATAAAGTATCAAAACAATATGATTTTTTTTTGTTTTATTTGAGTATATCACTAGATTTTTTTACTAAAATGTTATTTTAAAGTTGAAACATGTACTTTGACTCCTAACAATCACATTATGTATTATATTATTGTGAGTTTGATTCCTAAACAGCAAAAGTAACATACAAAAAATTTTCCCAAATTAATTAAACAATTTGATTGGGTTTTCCCAGTTTTGAGTAGGCCAGTTGTTCTTTTTACTAAAATGGTTGTCAATTTTAAATAATAACCCACACTAAGATTGATATCAGTCAGACTATGACTTAGATAGAGGTGTGACTGATTCATGCATGTCTTAAATCAAAAATTAATCATTTTTCTAAAGTATCAAAACAATCTTAATTTGTTTATTTTTTGGATTAGGTTTTTTTAGTAAAATTGATGTCAAGTATAAATAAAGACACACATAGAGTCATACCGGTCCAACCATGCCTTAAATTGAGGTGCCGCTAATTTATACATGTTTAAAAACACTTATGGATTATATTACAGAGGTATCAAAACAATATGAATTTTTTTGGTAGGTTTTGGTAACATAACTTGTATTTCTTTCTAAAATTTCATTTTAATCCCGAAACACAAACTTTGACTCTTTCGAATCACATTATGTATCTAATTTACCTGAGACCGATTGCTAAACGTCAAAATTGATTTTTGAATCGATGACCAAAATTATCATGAAAACCCAAGTGGGATGGATCCATTTACACTGAGTGAAACATTTTAAAGTCAAATTTTGATTTTAAACTGATAGCAGACACATTGGGCCAATTTTCTTTTTTGATAAAATTAATGTCAATTTAAAATATTATGATGTAAAAGGAGTTATAAAGTTCACATCTTGTCTCATATTGTGGTGTGGATGATTCATACCCATCCCAATTCTTCAAAACAATCCTAACTATCATTTTTACCATGATTTCCCTTGTCTTTCCTTGTCAAACATCCTACAATGCATGAATAACTTTGAAGAAACCCCATCAAATTGAAAAATGACATACCAGTATAAAAAAATTATTTTGATGAAAAAAAATAGTAAACATAAATAAAAAATAAAAAATTAATTCTATGGGTAATGATTTTAATATGAAAATATCAAGATTACCTCTATGATTGAGCAGAATATGGTACATGAAGGAATGTAATAAATATCAACACTGTAGGGGTGAATGGTTTTGAGGGAGAAGAATTATTTGGAATCTTTGGTGAAGAAAGGGATGAACGATGAATAGAGCACCCCAACTCTGTAATACCCCATGATTTCATAGTACATTATCTCTTTAATGATGTTTAATATCTTACATTTCATGCAATATAGACTTGGCTTGTATTATACACAAGATTGAGTTTCTACGAAACAACACATTTGTATTATAATTATCTAAATGAAATATTTATTTATAAATTAAATATTGTGATATGTATAGTAAAAAATAATTTTTAAATGTTATTTATAATTTTTTCACATAAATAATTAATATTTATAATGAAATGTATATCTTTTGTTAAAATAGTTATATATTTAAAAAAAATTTCATAAAAGAAATAATTTTATATCCTTTTATGAAAAATAATAAAAATAGTTCTAGAAACACCTAAAAATTGAATTTGAAAAAATAGACACCATTTTTGAATTCATAATATCAAAATTCTCTTAGGGTGAATATTTGGTATTTTTTGAAAACAATCATTTTTTGATGAATAGTGAAAAATATGGCATAGTACCTAAAAAACAACTTTTTCATTTAAATAATTATTTTTAATTAATATGTATATTACTATAATAATTGATACATAATATATATGTTTTTCCAATGCAAGACATTTGAGTCATTTTATAATAATATTAGATATATAAAATTTTATTCAACATTTTGACTTCTTTTACTGACCTTCTAGGCACATTTGCAAATTTGCATAAAATGTAACATTAATACTAATGTGAATTGAGTTTTATAATTTAGATAGACATATTTGTCATCAGTATGTAAAATTTGGTTCAATATAATGAAAATAATTGTTTGTAAATTGTAAATTTTGAATTTTATTTACCACAATTAAAATTATAAAAGGTAATTAAAGGTAAAAATTATATTATAAAAATTTAAAATTACCTCAAAAATTATCCTATTTATATTAGATAAGTCTATTTTGGCCAAAATCAACATTTTGAAAAAAATATTATCCTTTTTGATCCATTTGGGTTAATCAGGACAATTATTATATTTTATTTAAAGAAGAGTTAAAAGTGAAAAATTAAAATTTTAATAATTAACTGTTTTTAATATAGGGTTATGCATAAAATAAATTAGGCTATAAATAATTATTAGAAATAAAAAAAATTCATACATCATGTTATTTTATTTATATTATTTTGAAAATAAATAATTAAATCTATTTATGACACAATGATGATGCAGTAATTTCATTATCAATAAATGATTATTATAATTGATATTATAAATATCAAAATAAATAAGATTTGAAACATATTATTTCATACACTTATTTTATATGATACTATGAAATTTTAGGATTGATTCAATATATTTTATTTGAAGGAATCATGTTGTTAGTAGTTTTTCAAAAATCAATTATTAAATAGTAACAAAATTGACATAAATGATATTTCCAAATAAATATCGTTTTATTAAATAATATAAAAGTCATAAAAGTCTAATGATCTTACAAATAACTTTGGTAGTGTTAACATTACATAAATAATGCAATTTCGGTTTGTTTTTGAACATATAGTAACTATATTAACCTTATAGTGTAAAAACACAAGACGGCATGGTAAGATTTAAACTATTTATCTAAGGGTTAAATCTAAATGAGAGGGTTAATATGATGATATAAACAAGTCTGAAACATGTTGGTTGAGAAAATTTCGACACATCCTCTTCTTAGCCTCTATATAAATGAAATTGGTGCTATTTTTAATGCAAATTGTTTTTATAATAAATTAATATCTTAACATTTTTCCTAAAGTGCCCCTCACCTCTCTTATAAAAGGGAACATCCCTTTATTTTTAATTCACACCTCTGAAGCCATTTTGCTCTAAAAAACCCACCCAAATCTCCTCCAAACATTCCTCACTTAATACTAGAGGCTGTAACTTGAGATTATAGACATCCTAAAGATCCATTTTGTTCTAATCAAAAAGAAACACCCAAAGTAGAGGTAATTATTTTATCACATCTTTCAATGTTCTTTTATTTTTCTACATCTTCTTTATTTGTTGTTACCATAATAAAATAATAAATACATTAACTTCTACACGAATTGATGTTATTATAAATATTATATAACCATATTTATAATTTTATCCATCGTATAAATGAAAAAGTCATTATGAGAGCGTACAAAGGACTTACCGTCTCGACTTCATGGGGTAGCTTGTTATTCAACACTACATTATTTGGATGTGTATAATAATGAGAATAATTAATTTAAATAATGAATATAACATGGTAATGTTTTTTTATATATAATATAACATCCAATTAAAAACTGTTTCACCATCAATAGAATGATATTATCGCTCGTGGGTACGTATGGCTTACAGTATCCCTGATGCGATGAGATTCATTTTAAACGATCACCATTAAATAATTTTTATAAACATATATATTGATTAATATGAAATATATTAAATAATATTTCCATTTGAATAAAATATATATTTAGGTAGATAAATATATGTTTTTTACTTACTTCCATAATATACAATAAGAAAACAGATACAACATTCATGCGTATGTTCAGACTACCGTCTCCGTGAACGGTGTTTCAATTTCATATATATATACATATTATAAAAATTTATATTCTGAATATTTATTTGATATATATATATATATATATCATGTTTTAAATATCTAATTATTTAAATCATGATCTAATTGATAGAATCATTATTAACATGTTAGAACACGCATAATAATGAAAGCGATTATTTGCCAAAATGATACATTAACATAAAAATTATTATTAAATTGTTAGTATAAAGTCCTTAATTAATCTTATATGATATAGTAAATATCTATATGGTTATGTTGTAATTAAATATCATACTATGGTTATTATATAAGAGATTAAACGTACCCTCGACTAATGGAAAGTACAAGGTAAGGGTTAATTTTACAATCTCATTATTATTTGAGTTTTTTTATAAGTAAGTATCTAATAAGACATATTTAGCATACATATCCATGTTTCCTGAAAATGTTTTCGAAAGGAATATTTTATGGTTTTATGGAAGGGAATATTTACCTAGATCACCATTTTAAATGTTTTAAAGGATTATTTTTTCTAAATATTTTTAATTAATGTCCATGTTTGAAAGATGATTTCAATGATTTATTTATATGGGCATGATTGTTTTAAAATAAAAAATTACTTTCATAAGTTTCAAAGTGGTATGTGACACTTTGATTCAAAAATATATTTTAAATGACTTCCATTATAAATTGTGAATTTGTTAAATGATTTCAAGAAAAAGGTATCTTTCTCTAAAAGTGTTTTAATGGATTTATTATATTATTATCATCTATGTCAACAGCATTAGTTTTATTTTATGATTTTTTGAGGTTGATTTATTATGATACAATATTCCATATTGTGTTGATGGTTTTGTGATATGCTTGACTATACATGTTCTATGTTTATATTAGTCATGGTTTATAGTTAATGTATTAACATTTCATATGCTTGTTTTAATACGAATGTTTATGTTTTGTTTTAACCTTTTCATATGAGGAATGCATCAGACCAAGTATGTGACAGGAGGGGCCCGCTATAGCCCCTCGATAAATCGGTAGGTCTCAGAAGACAAACTAGTGTCTTAGAACAAGGAAATGACCGAATATTAGTTAATGGTATTGGAATAAAGAATTAATGTAGTAGTTATTTTTATGACATTATACATTCTATCATTATGAAATTAGTTATAACAGGTCATTATTCGACTACTAGAATATCCATGTGCATATATATATAGAAAATTTTGACTTATTTTCAACATATTATTTTCATGTTCTATATTTATAATGATACTATTTTTATTATAAATCTTTCCTTAAAATTATATTGCTTTCACGGAATTATTTACCCGTACTGAGAATCCATGTTCCTTCATTTCTATTGTTTTATTTTACTAGGGTTTCAAGAATTGATTTATGATTGATATATTGGGTTATTCTATGTGATAATGGAATCTCTAACGGATTATCTATGCTGTATTTTATGGTAGGAATTGGTATGTTATGTTCTTATATGCAATATCATTTCCAAGACTACTAAACTGACTAGTTCATCGAGACTTTATTTCTTTTAATCATGCCATTGTATTAAAATAATTTACCAGATCCGAGATTCTGAGGTTTGGGTGTGATAGTTGGTATTATAGGAAGTATAACAACAACCATGAAAATATATTTAGAAAACATAGATTAGGGATTATAAACCTATGATAGTATTTGAGGATAATTATAAAATAACCCCCTATAATTTCAGTAAAGTTATAATTACATGGATATTATAAGAAATACATATATGTCTTGATACTACAAGTTAACATGGTTCTATAACTAATGTACCTAGGGATGAAAACTCTAACACAGTGTTCTTAAAATTACTCGGGGTGACTTGGTACATAATAATGAGCCTTACAATGCACCAGGTTTGACACTCCAAAGAATATGCTTATAATAATTCACATTTTCATTACAAATAATTTTAAAGTATTTATGATTAAATATGTCCAAAAAGAATCCATTTTTAAGATTATGCTATTAGATATGCATATTTTTTTCAACTTATGTTAAGTATTTTACTAGTTTAAAATCAGGAATTATGATTCATAACCTAATATAGTATTTGACATTGTTTAGAAATGTTGCATAGTAGAACTTGTCATATCCTGGGATTAAATTTTTTTCCCAATTAATTAGACCAATATAAGGTAAAAAAACTAATATATATTTATTTTCATGTTTACAAATTATATCATAATCACAAATTTCATAAATAACCCAAATAGATTAAAAGAAATGAGTTCCATATCAAAATTGTGGCGTTTTAAAAAAGTTCTTAAAAACAAGATCATTATGCCATTTATAACAGATGGAAGGGGAATGCATGTTTTATGTATGTAAATTCAAGAATCAAATATATCATTTTCATGTCATGATGAATAACCCTAGAGAAGAAATAGGTTTCGGTATTCACATAAATATGATAATATAATTTCTTGAGAAATTGAGAGATAGATTTTGAGGTGAAAATATTGAAGCATCATGGCTATGAAACATGGTTTTAGAAAACAATAAAAAGAGATGGGACAAGGGTTACACACTAAAAAATAACTCATAATAGAGTATAGGTATAGAATAAAATTTAAATTAGATCATGGTATGGATATTTTAATGACATACAACAAGAAAAAAAACTTGAAATATGTGATTTCTTTTGCAAAAATTTGGCAGCCTAACGACATCACATAAAATTTTTTAATATAAGTTCATGAGATAAGAATGGGTCTCTCATAATTTGAATAAGAAATGGAAATTAATATGGAAATAGAAGATCATACCCCCATAGAATAAAATGGAAACAATAATACATAACATAAAGGAAGTCATGACTAAAAGAGGAGGGTGAAAGGTTCCTTATCCTTGAAATGTATCTTCAAAAACTCAATGTTTGAGACATTGAGGGCTTGAGGGAACATTGTTAGAACTCATTGTGAAGTGAAATGTCCAAATATTAGTTTAGTAGGATTTAGGAATGAAATGGGTTGGTATTTATTGAACAAAATGAAGTATTATTTTATTAATTTATAAAGGACACCTCATTGGTGGTATTTTCCAAACCATGGGCTTGTCTATGGTATTTTCCAATGTTTTGGCTGCTTGAGACACCTCAAAAAATATATTACTATACACAATTCGACCATAATTATTACATCATTAAGGATTTTTTTAAAAACACCGAAACATAAAACTGTAATATTACTATTCACTGAAAAAACATTTTTAAAAAATATAATAAATTATCCCTAACCTAATATTATTGATCTGAATTCAAAAATAAAACCCATTTTATTAAAATAATTTTCTAATTATGAGATATTTAATTTTTATGTAAAAAAACTATTTACTTGAAAAAATACTAATACTTAACAAATAACTTCTGAAATAGTTATTTACTTATTCTATTATATCACATTACCAAATCAAGATTCATAAATTATATTTATAAATTCTTAAGTGAGGTTACTATTTCATTGGTAACACTACTACTCATAAGGGTAATATTACTATTTATAATTTAATATTCACTAAAAATTATGTTTATCTTATTATAATATAAATTTCATAATGATCACAACAATAGAAGACTATTTTTTTGAAAATAATTTCACATTTTTATTTATTTAAAGTATTCAAAAAATATTATAAAATATACTTTTTCAAAAATTTACTAAAAATACGAAACACATATAAATTCATTTTATATTTATTTTGACATTTTAAATTCACAAAATTTTCCATAATAAGATATAAAATTTTTATTAATACAAAAGGATTACACAATGTTACTATGGCCTCGTTAGATATCCCCTTATAACACCTGCATAAGAACTAAGAGTAAGGTGTGAAATGGTGATAGAATATTTGGGATACTCGGAAAACATTTCTCAAGTGGTGATTTCTATCAGCTTGAAAATATCCTTTACTATAATTTTATTATGCTTCACATGTTGGATTTCGGCATGGGCTTGGTCCAGAGTAAAGACCAGTGAAGCTACCTCCTTTAAAAGCTCCAATAGATGGGCTTGGTATAGCCTAAGTATATTGGATGAGGCCATCGACTCTTCATTCAGTACTAATTAACAATAGTGATTTTTATTTATAAAAAATAATCATAACATCAATATTATAATTTCGAACAATCATATTAACCAACAATCATATAACAATATAAACGCAATGGTGTCATTTTAATTATAATCACTTCATTAATTAAAGTATATAGTTTTGTAGAGTATAAAATAAAATAACACACAAATTTGGGAAATAAATATTATTCAAAAGTTTGGGTCGTTACATTATTCCCCCTTAAGAAATTTCGTCCCCAAATTTTTAACTTGTCACCTCAGAAGAGAAAAGGTGTTGGTACATTTTCCTCATAGACTGCTCTGGTTCCCACATGGCTTCATTACATGTGTGGTTCCTTCACAACACCTTGACAAGGTGGGTAGTGTTGTTACGTAGGACGTTTCCTCTATGATCCAAGATCTCCACCAACTACTCCTCATAAGAGAGGTCATGTTCCAGTTGTACCACCTCTGTAATTAGTACATATTAATGGTTAGGTATGTAATTCCTCAAATGGGATACATAGAAGACATTCTGAACTTGTGCTAGATTTGGAGGAAGTGTAAGCCAATAGGCCACTACTCCAATGCGATCCAGGATTTCATAGGGGCCAATGTACCTAAGGTTGAGGTTAAATTTCTTCCCAAACCTCAGGAATATATTCCAAGGTGAAATTAAAAGAAACACTTATTTCAATAACATAAAACTCTAAATACCTTCAACAGCTGTCGACATATCTCTTTTTCCAACTCTGAGCAGCCTTAATATGTTGCTGGATGGCATGGAAATTCTTTGTCATTTCTTTCTCGAGGCCTCACCCAAGAAGAATTCTCTTCCAAGATTCATCCCATCAAGTAGGATTTCTACATCTCTTCCCATATAGAGCTTAAATAGGTGCCACTTGACTGCTTGAGTGGAACCTGTTGTTGTAAGAGAACTCAACTAATGGGAGATGTTAATACCATTCACCATTAAAGTCCATTGAGCATGTCCTCAGGATGTACTCGAGGGTTTGAGTAGTCCCTTCAGACTAGCAATCAGATTGGATGAGCTAGGATATACTAAAATTCATTTGAGAACTCAGAGAATGTTGAAGACTTCTCCATAATTTTGGATGTGAACCTTGTATCATGATAAGATACGATAGAAAGTGGAACTCTTTGATGCATTACCACTTCCTTACTATAAATCCTAGAATATTTATCAACAGAGAAATCTTCCCGAATAGAGATAAAATAGGAATTGTTGGTTAGGCATTCCACAATAACCCATATCGCATTGTTTCCATTGGACGTTACCGGGAGACTAGTGAAAAAGTCCATAGTGATATTGTCCCACTTCCATGATGGTATGGGTAGTGGTTTCAATACCTTTTTGGGAAGTTTCCACTATTCCATCACTTGCTGACATACCAAGCACCTTGAAGTGTAGTAAAAAATTGCCCTTTTAATATCATCACACCAATAATGATCACTAAGGTCCCTAAACATTTTCGTGATTCCCAGATGTATAAATAATGCAAACCTATGAGCTTCATCCATCAGCTCCTTCTTTGGAATAGACGGAACCCATTGTCTTGTAAGAAACATTAATACACCTTCTTAATCAATGTTTAGCATAGGAAACATCCCATCCCTCACAACATAAATCATCTTCTGTAAAAATATATCTTCTTTATGAGATTTTTTGATCTTCACTAGTAACGACCGTTGAGAAATCATTTACGTTAGGGTTGATGATTTCCCATACCTTATATTTCCAATGTCCATCTTTACTAGGTAATTGATCAAAGGATCTCTTTGAATCCAAATAATGGATAGAATAACAGAGTCTTTACTTCTTATTTCATTAGTGTCATTTTTTTCTCTTTTTGGGTGATAATGAATTGAATAATTATAGTATTTAACAAGTTCAAACCACATCTTTTGTCTCATGTTCAATTTTTTTGTGTGAATGTGTTATTCAAACAATCATGGTCTTATTATATATAAAATTTATACCCATAAAGATAGTTCATCCATATATTTATAGAAAAAACAAATGTAGCTTGATCTAGATCATGTGTAGGATAGTTCATCTCATGAGATTTCAATTGTCGAGATGTATATACAATAAATTTTTCATATTGCATGAGTACGCACCCAATCCCTTTCATAGATGCATCACTAAAAATGAAGAATCCTTCTCCACATGATGGTAGAGTTAACATGACTGCAGTAACAAATCTCTTATTCACATCATGTAATCATACCTCACTCTCAATTGTCCATATAAACTTGACCCCTTTTTGAGTTAACATGGTTAGTGGACTAGAAAGTCATGAAATGTTTTACTTAAACATCCTATAAATTCCCTCTAATTCAAGGAAAATACAAATCGTTATTATTTTTGTCGGATAAGGCCACCCCTATATAACATTTTTCTTGGAGGGTCAACTATGATTCCTTCATTTGATACAATGTGCCATAAGAAAAAAAACATATTGTAACCAAACATTACATTTTTTAAACATTCCAAAAAGACTCTCGTTATATATAGTTTTCAAAATAGCCATTATATGATCTTCATTCTTCTTGGTGAATTTTGTAATATATCAGAATATTATCAACAAAAACTACCACAACGTTATCAAGGTAGTTTTAAAGACTCAATTCATCAAATCTATAAAAATATCAGGTGCATTAGCCAGTCTGAAGGGCATAACCATAATCTCAAAATGCCCATATCTTGATAAGAATGCAGTATTTGGAATATCTTCTTTCTTCACCCTCAATTGATGATAAACACATCTAAGATCAATATTGGGGAAGAATTGAGTCCCACAAATTTAGATAAATAGGTCATCAATTATTGGAATATGGTATTTTTTCATCATTGTGATCCCGTTTAGTTATCTATAATCAATGTACATCCACATTAATTCATCATTATTCTTCAAAAAGAGAACATGTTCTCCCCAAGGAGACACACCCATTCATATAAACCCCTTATCTAAATTATTTTTGATTTTTTTATTTAATTCCACTATCTCCACATTTTCCATCCTATATGGGGTAATGAGAATTCGATGAGATCTTTGTATGAGTTCAATGGAGAACTCTACCTATATTTTTGGGGGAGGTCTTTGAAATTCCTCAGGAAATACGTCAATGTATTCCTAGATAATTGGGACATTTTCTATCTTATACTGTCATTTCCTTCTTATTTTTCACCGACCAACTCCATAATGGAGGATATAGGAGGTTCTTCTAGAAAAATATCAGGTTGAGATATTTCTCCATGGAAGATAACATTATTTTTTCAATTCCAGAATACTGTTATTTCATTGCTTCCGTATTTTATCTTAGCATTATACATTGAGAGAGATTCCATATCTAGAATAATGTTGAATTCCACCATGGTAATGACTACTTGATTTGAGATAATATTTTCTCACTAATGTTAACATTATGGTTTCAAAACACTGACAATGATTGTATAATCCCTCTAGTATCCTTGAATGATAACTCTAATTTTATGAATTCTGGTTCTGATTCTTAATTCATTAAAAACATAGATGAAATAAAGTAATGCGTATAAATATAATCCAAAAAGTACTTTTTAACTTTGTAGAACACCAAGAGTCCCTTTCACCTAATCATTTTGCTCTTAAACATCATCCTTGGTGATAGAAATAGCATGACCTTGCTCCCATGGCCTTTTTTGAGGCAGATGGTGGTTCCCCTCCACTTCCCCATGATTTTTATTGTGATTGGGAAATTTCCCAAGTTTTACACACTTATAGAATTAGATATCATGTAGGGATAGAACCATCCACCCCTTGTAGTTAGTGTTGGGAAGTTGATACTACACATCACTATGACAATTCCACAAAATATTTCCATCTCTTCCACTTTTGTTTCACTTCTCGCTCCCAAGCAGGTAGTTCCCCAAATGCTTATTCCAACATTTATTACACATCGGACGTTGCAATTTCTTGCCTCATCTTTCACTAAAAAATATTACACACTATACTTCGCTCCATTGATATCGTTTTTTCATTGGATTTATGGGACCACTACATCTCACAAATCTTGTGTTCAACTTTCGTCTCAATCTACATGATCTCCTCATAGTTGTCATAGTCTCAATTGGTTAGATTTTTTCACTGATGAGATCTTAGTACACTAAAGATCCTATCAACCATCCCATTCGGATTCATGAAAAATAATGAGGTGTAATGGGAATGTCTCATAATATTTATATCATAGCTTCCAAAGATTCATTCTCTTTTTGGTTGAGATCAAGAAACACCTTCTCCATTCTTGTTCTCATAGAAGTAGAGAAATACTTATTGAAGAATATCCCTATAAACTCTTTCCACTCCATAGCTTCACCCTCCACTCCTGGACCCGTGTTTTTAATCAATTCCCACAACTAATCAGCTTCTCCCTCTAAAAGGTAAAAAGCCATGGTGACCTTCTCTTATTCCAAACAGCAGAGCACAAAAAATATCTTCTTGAGAGAGATGATCCACTATTCAACAATCAATGGGGCGATACATCCACAAAATCTTGGTGGTTGTTGATTCATAAAGGACAAAACAGAATGTGGTTATTTTAATAGAGATATCACTATCTCATCTGTATTCATGTTATTTCCCATAACTTGAGTCAGTTGGTTCATTATTCTCATGAATGTTTCCATTCTAGATTCGATCGGAGGGTCATCCACTCATAGTCCATTGTTGTCACCATTTGCACGGATCCTCTTATTACCGCCATTTTCTAAAAGTATAATACCATAGTGGGAAACTTATTTAATTTATGAATATTTTAACTATAAAATATTTTTAAGTCTAAAACATTATTCTTTAACATAGTATTCATTATGAACAATTATGTTTCTCTATAAATCCTTCATAATGAATCATAAAAAGTCTGTTATTAACCAAAAATATCCCCCCAGAGTGTCAAATAAGTTGTAAAGAATGTCACATTTTCATGTACCAGGATGGTCTGGGTAAAGCACAAAACTAATATTTGGAGATTTCACTCCTTCGGTATATCTGTTCCAGAGCCACATCTACTTGTTGTAATCCAAACATGGATTTATTTGTTTGGAAACCACTTACTAAATATTTAAAAAAAATACCAGGATGTTGTACTATATTTATACTATTATATAGGGTTCTTACTAAAGATTTAAAATCATAATTTTCAAAAATAAAAAAAATACATTTATACCAACTATGGAATATAGTGTTTTTATTACAAAAATGTTTCACTACATTTTACAAACATAAGATCTTTAATGTCTAGTCACTTGAGAATACAGAACAAGAAACATGAAAACATAAAAAATTATATTAATCCAATTGAAAATCTTCTTGAAAATTTCATCCTAATTACAATCATTGCATCTAATAACCTGGAGACATACATCAAATGAAAGTGTGAGTAGAAGGCCCAGTAAGGGTAAACAATGGAATTAGTTTACTTGTGATATCATTAAGAACATGATGAAAAAAATAAATATTTGAGAAATTGAAGTAGAAGCGTATTATAAAAAAAAGAACATGAATCAAAATATGAATATGTGGCTAAAAAATTTAGTTTATACATTCATGAACATAACACCAACGTCCATCCCCAAGGTGTTTTAAAAATTATCACGATTATTCACTAAGGTATTGTAAAACATGCCATCTCTAGAGGTTAAATTAATTAACCAATGCATTAGATTGCTATAATGGGGAAACCATAATATGTATTTATTTTCATATGATCCATATATATTATAATAAAAAATTTCATAAATAACTAAAATAATATAAAAGAATGTGGATTCATATCAAAATCACGACGTTTTAAAAAGTATTTAAAAACAAGATCATCATGTCATGTATAAACCAAGGTAGGGGAATGAAGGTTTTATGTAGATCCATTATAGAATTAAATATATCATTTTTATGTCCTGATTAATACACTTTGTGAATAAATAGGTTTGGGTATCTTATAAATAAGATAAGTTATTTTCTTGAGAAAAAAAGAGAGAGAATTTGAGACGAAAATAATGCAGCATAACGGCTATACAACATGGTTTTATAAAACAATAAAAAGAGAGGGGACAATTGTGAAACACTAATAAATAAATCATAACACATTATAAAGACAGAATAAAATGTAAATAATATCATGGTATAGATTTTTGAATGACATACCTCATGAATGAAAACATGAAAGATGCGATTTCTTTTATAAAAATTCAGCCGCCTAATGGCATCACACATTTTTTTTAGAAAATCAGTAGATGATAGAGGAAAGTGTATCTCATAAATTAGACATAAAATGGACAGTAATAAAGATATATAAGAACATATGACCACATAGAAAATGGAAACTAGAATACATACCATAATGGGATTCATGACTAAAAGAGGATGATGACAGGTTCTCTTACCTTGAAAAGTAACTTAAAAAACTCAAATATTAGGACATTGGGGGCTTGATGAAACCTTGGTCGGACTCCATATAAGGTAAAAATAAAATATATTCGTTTAGGAGGAATTTAGAAAGAAAATAATGAAGTAATGGGGTGTTATTTAGTGAAAAAGAGGGAAAATTTTATTAATTTACAAGGGACATCTCATTAGTGGTATTTGCAAAACCATGGGCTTGACCATGGTATTTTGCTATGTTATTGGTCAATTGGGACACCAAATAACATATCATAATATAACCATGTCTACCAGAAATATTACAACATTATTAAATCATTAATGAGGTCATTAAACACACCGAAACATAAAACTGTAATTATATTATTCACTGAAAAACAAAACATATTATAAAAATATAATTAATTTTACCAAACATAATATAGATAATTTTAATTAAAAAATTAACTCCATTTTATTAAAATAATTTTTCAATTATGAGATATTTAATTTTTAAGTAAAAACACTTTTAACACGAAAAATACTAATAAAAATCTAATAAATTCTAAAACAGTTATTTATTTATGCTATTATATCACATTTCCTAAACATGATGCCTAATTTATATTTATAGACTCTTCAGTGAGGTTACTGTTTTATTGGTCACATTTCAATTCATAAGGGTAATATCATTGTTCATCATTTATTATTTACTATAAATTAAGTTTATATTATTAGAATCTAAATTTCTTACAGATCACAATTGTAGAAAACTATTTTTTGAAAATATTTTCACATTATTAATTATTTCATTTATAGAAATAATATTTTATAATACCCTTTTTCTAAAATTCACCATAAAATACAAAACTTCAATAAATTCATCTAATATTTATTTTTATATTTGAAATTCAAAAATTTTTCCATAATAATAAAAAAAAAATTATTTAAAAAATAGGATTACACAAAGTTACTTTGTCTTCATTACATATCTAATTATAACATCTACATAGGACCTATGAGTAAGGTGGAAAATGGGGAGAGAATCTTGTGGCAGCCTAGACAACATTTCCTGAGTGTTGATTTTCACAGCTTGAACTTCTCCCTTAAGTGATTCTGTTCAATCTTCACATGTTGGAGTTATGATTTGGATTGGTCTAGAGAAAAGCCCAGTGATGAAACATCCATTCCAATCTCTAACAAATGGGATTCATATGGACCAAGTCTATTGAATGAGGCCATCAAATCTTATTTTTGTATTTATTAAACCTAATCATTTATATTTATCTAACAATAATCACAATGTGAAGAGTATAGTTTTCAATGGTCATATTGACCAATGATCATATAACAATCATAACCCAATGGTCTAATTTTAATTATACATACTTAATTAATTAAAAGATATAGTTTTTCTATGTATAAAATAAAATAACATAAAAATTTAGGGAATAAATATTATTCAACCGTTTGGGTAGTTACAATGCTCCAAGAATAAAAAAAACAAATCTTTATTTATTATAGTAAGAGTTGAAGTTGAAATTGATTGAATGATAACCATATTATGATATTGTCTTTGTGAAATATAATGAAATCAAGTATGTATATCTTCATGTGATGATTTTATAACTTTAGGGAAAATATCTTCAAATAACATGTTGTCCTATAACATGTTTCTGTAACTTTGGTTTCTGGGTTTATGGTTTTTAATTTTTACATGAAAATTAAATTTCTTGTGATAAATGATCTCTATCACTCTCTATAATTATTTGGACATTACACGTTTTTTCATTGTCCAAAATATCTCTTTTTACCAATGTTATCTCATTTGGAAACCAAGTACGTGTTATTTTTGTTGAAATTAACACATCCCTTTATTTATTATCAAGGGGAGCTTTTATTAAAACCTTTTATATTGTGGGTCTCCCACAAAAATATTTAAAATTTTAAAACCCTATTTATTAATCAAAGTTCAAATTACAGGGGAAAAATTAATTTAAGGGGGTAGAATTTAACACCATAAGAATTAATGGAATATACTTTTTCAAATATATTTTATATTTTTGATAATTTTCATTACACACAACAACAATTTTATATTGTTTCACCCAAAAAAAATTATAGCTTATATTACATGAAATTATGAGTTGTACTTACATTACAAGAAATACTTAATTTAAATAAAATGGAACATACGATTAAAATTTTTTAATTTAGTATAATTGTTATAAAAAAAATTTTAATGGAGGATAGTGATTTTATTAATTAAACAATTAAAAATATTTCTATCACATACATCCTATAGGTTTTTGAGATAATATATAAGAATAAATAAAATTTTATGCCTCAAACTATATTTTTTTCCTAAAAAGTTGTTTTCTCACCTTTTGCGAACATAATTTAATGTTACTTTTCTTTGAAAATTTTAGTAAATTTATTTGAAAAATATACTTAAATTTTTATGTTATCATGAAAAATTATATCTGGATCATTTTTTGATAGTTTTTTAAGAATATAAATGTTTTTATTAATATTGAAAAATACTCATTTTTATTTATAATTGATATTTATTTTAATGTATTTAAAAACATGAAAAGTGATTTAATATGGTTTTAAAGGAAACATTAGTTCAACTAAACATCTGTTAATAAGTTAAAAATAATTTTTTACCATAATGAATAATAAATACTATAAAAATTAATTACCACTGATAAAGTAAAAAAAATTTTACTTGGGGTTGATCAAAAAATATATGGGTTAGAAATGGCCCAAAACATGTAAAAAACAAATTTTATAACAATATTTAGACCTCATCTAGCCTAATTATTTTGATTGGAATTTTTTTTTATCAAAGCTACATTTGATAAATAATGTATCACCTATTTTTTACAATGATTATCAGTGTGGAACTCAACTCAATTATCAAAGGCCACCCCTTATCATGTCATACTAACACCTCCCAAACAAATTGGTTCAAAAATTACATACCAAAATAACTTATTTAATTAAATTCTATCATCCTAAAAGCCTTATTTTTTTATAAATCTATCCTAATAATATTTTTATTTAAAAATAAAATAATTTGTTTTATGAAATGGTATCATCTATAATTAAGAATTTTATTTAATTTATTACTCCACCTCATTCAATTATTATTAATACATGTTGATATAATAACCTATATATATTAAATTTAATTATATTTTTTGATAAGGTAATTTCTTATATCTGTCTATTTTTCTACGAAATGCGATAAAAAATCACTATTTGTGTGTACGGAAGACAACTGTCTCCCGAACCTATGCAATTCATTTTCGGTAACCTCCTCTCTCAAATGGATACAATGATGGATTTAAGGATAATATAAGTCATTTATGATATTATTATAAATTTTTTATTATAACACGACATATACCTTCATACCACCATACTCATTGGGAAAATAATAATGTCGCTCACGTGTACGATGGAATACTAACCCATGAAATGATGTGATGTGTTTTTCAATTATGATTTACATGGATGGAAATAAATATAAATTAAATTATTTTAAATTATTTTTTAAATAATATAACACATATAATAATTAAATCACATTTACCTTGTAAAATTTCATTATATGGTGGATACGATAATGTCATTCATGTTTACGATAGACTATAGCTTCACGAAGTGATGTGATTCATTAATAATTTACATTAAAAGTAATAATTTTCTATTTAATGAAAATATTTGATATGTATGAAATATAAATTATTATATAGTGATATTATATTATTTGTCTTTTTTTCATCCAATTAGTTGAGTAAATATAAACAAAGGTCATGCGCACGCATGACCAATCATCTCCATGAATGATGCTTTTCATTGTCTATCTGTAACATTTAAAGATTAATATAAATAAATATAAACTGAATATATATTATATTTAAATCATGGTTTAAATTTTTGATATTTTTTAACCGTGATAAAATTTTGTTTAAAAAAAATAAAAAATCAAAACATTTACAGAAAGCAAAAATATATCTTCTAAAACACTAATTTAACATGAAATTATTAATAAATTGGTTATAAAAGATCATTAGTAAATAATATATGGTATTCTATATATAATCATAATTTTTCATATATTTATAATATTTTTTATTATACATCTACTTTGAATGTGAATGTAGAAATCCTAGACTTATGGTAAGTGATTTGTAGTCTCTCCTTTATTTCCGGAAGACATGTGTGAATTCAAATTTTTGTGTGTGTATATAGTGCCACTTTGAATTTTTATTTTAATAATATACTTTTTCATGATATCTAAAGTATAGTTTGATGTTATTTTTTATTTCGGCATACGAAATTTTACTCAAGAGGTAATTGATTATTGTCTAACTTTTATATCAGTAAAATACATGCCATATTCACATCTTGTTTCACATTTTTGGTGTATATAATTCCCATGAATGTAATTTCGATTTATTCATATAAAAATTAATTTGATTTACTAATCTATTATAGTATATCTCTTTCATGGTTTTTATAGTTCAAAAAAACCCATGCAGTAAGTGATTTTTGTCTCAATTTTCATTCTTTGAAAAATATGGTATGAAATGCAGTTATCTTTTTTTATTTGGTGTATATAAATCCCATTATTACATGTAATATCAAGAATTTATTTATTAACTTGATATTTTGCATTTCATTTAATGTTATTCATTCTTATAGGAAATAATATAAAGTTACTGATGTAGTATGTGTTTTATGTTATAATATAATCATTTATCAAGAGTGGTCATGGTTATGATTAAAAAGATGAAATATTATAATCTATATGTCAGGAATCTCATGTATTTTATACTACATAGTTTAGTTATGAATAATATATTATCTCCCTTAATTATAATCTCTACATATTCTAAAGAGTTCAAAATAATGTTTTGATAAAAAATCATCTTTTTTTCTATCTTAGGTAAAAAATAATTTTCCTTCTAATACCATGTTTACTAAAAATGTTTTCAACACTCTTAAAAATATTTATAAAAGTAATGTTTCCGGGTGTTGTAAATTTTTTCAAAAATATTTTTAAATGAATATTCTGTCATTTTCCAAACTATTCCCATTTGGATTTTACTAAAAATGTGGAATGAATATTTGTTTTAATGAGTATGACATGAATATAATTTTTTTCCACCGTGACCATTATTTTCTTCTAAGTATAATTTATTATTTTTTGAGTTTATATTCATAGAAATAGATCTTAAAATTTTTTATGTTTAACAAGTTCTTTTTTAATGTAAGAAGGATATATTCCTCAGGAAATGTTTTACATGTTTTTTAAATCCTTTTTTTATGTTTCCAATGTTATTTTAAAACGAAATGATTTTCATGATTCTCTAAAAAATAGTTTTCAAAGAGTGGAGGATATTTTCCTCAAGAAATATAAAAATTATTTCAAATATTAATTTGAATTTTTTGATGGATATTTTCAAATACAATTATTTCAGAAATATTTTCGAATTTTTTAGTTTTAAAAATTCATTATAGAATGAATTTTTTCTGCATGATATTTTCCAAGTGATCATTATAAATCATTTTTTCATCTAAATTAATATCATTTGATGCTAATTTTTATTTAATCGAGATATGATCCAAGTTTATAATTCATAATATTTTTATGGAAAATATTGTTTTATGATGAAAATATTTTTATGAAAAATATTTCTCATCAAAGGTTTAAACAATAATTTTTTTTACTAAAACCACTTCTTTTTCATGGGTTATGATATGATGAATTGATGTAATTATTTTGAATATAATATATTTTTTACCTGTTATGTTATGATAAAAAGTTTGAAAAACAAATTTTATTTAATGGGTTATGATATGATGAATGTTTTACGATCTTCTAGAACACTTATGTATAATTTTAATTATGTCAATGGTGGGACCTATATCACCCTCCAGCATATTAGGTTGCGATTAAAATTTTATGAGATAAATATTAATGGAATGGGGAGTAAACCCAGTCTAGTAAAGAGATTAATAGACTATTAGAGTCTTGGTATTTTTACATGACTACTAATTTGAGTTTTGGAGTTAACCCATTCCCTAATGATGGCTTTGGCAATGAGCTTTCATGACTATGGAAATTATGTTTTTTGCTTCTATGTATACCAAAAATCTATGTATAATGACAATTTTATGCTTTCATGGATAAAGTTATTAGATTTAATTATGATTAATATCTTAATTACTAACATTATTTATTCCATGAATCAATATTATGAACTTTTTTATTCATGGTATGGTGTAAAAATGTTGTAAAAATGTTATTAAACTATTATACTCAAGTTATACTTATATATCTCCCTTATTTACCCATACTGAAAATCCATGCTCACATTTTTTTTCATTTCCTCATGTAATGAAGAAATGTTTTATTTAGGGTACGTCTAAGAAGGTTACTATATGGGGGATTAATTATGGGAGATGTTGAATATCTTTCATGAAATAAAAATATTGTTTGTCTAGTCTCCAAAGTCACTCATCCTTTACATTGCCCATGTGCATGTTTGTGTAATGTAATGAATATTAATATAAGAATATGTAATATATATTTATGATAGGTTTGGATCCTTAAATATGTTACCCAAAAATAAATTCACAACATGTTAGTCCAGCGATAAGAAACAATCCATTTTTATAGGCTTGTGAGCACCTCAAGTGTAACCAATTCTAGACTTGTGATAAAATCCCATTTACCCCCTAAGCTCATAGAATATTAATCATTACCCAATTTATATAGGGTTGATATAGGTCCCAAAAATCACATAATGAAAATAATATATATATATTTTCGACAAGATCATAACACATTATTCATATCAGAACCCATGAATCTTAATATGATTCCTAAAAATTTCATCATTTTATAATAGTAAAACCCATAAAAAATGGGTTTCCTAAAATACGTTTCATCATTGATTTAAAACATATAGATAAATAATAATGATGGTATCATTCTATTATAACCTTATTAAGGATTAATAACATCAAAGGCTTTTATCTAATATGGAAAATTATTTTGAAATATTACTTAAAAAATTCTTGAAGAAAATAACCTTTCCATTTAAATATCACTTTATTAAAATATGAAAATTTCCAAAATATTATGGAAAAAAAATTTAATTGAAATGGAAGTAGAAAAATTATAAAGGAGTATTCCAAAAAATCTATTCATGATGGTGGAAGATTCCGTCCATGATCTAATTTTTTAAACAACTATCCTTTTACACTTTTGTAGAAGAAGTCAATAAGTGCCTCGTATAAAAAATATGATTCCTTTCAAACCATTATGAAAATTATAAAACATGGAAAAAAATCAATTTAAATAGTAATTGGATAATAGTATAAATATTTTTATAAAATTTATATTAATAAATGAATATGGTTTAAAAATGGGTTTCAAATGTAGAGAGAAATAAAGTAGATTTTACATAAAAATATATTTTCGATATATAGAAAACATTAGGATTAAACAATTAAATTAAAACATTTATTTTAATTAAATAACCTTAAGATAATGAAATTAATAATTTTATTAATAGGTAGATCATAATATTTTATTATTCATACCTTAATCATAAAAAATATCGAATAATTATGTGATTTTGAAATAAACTATTAAAACATTGGTATCTTTCAAATAAAAACCTCATAAAAGAGTGAATGAATAATAGATATTCAAAATCCACATAATTTTTATGTGAATTATCATGAATGAAATTCAGGAAAAGTATATACACCACATAAAAGAAGAAAGTGGTGAATATGGTATGTATCTCATTTGAGTAAAAATGAGATGAAAATCTACTACCCTGAATTTCAATTCTTTGAAAGCATTATGACCTCTGGTATATTAAATTTAAATTTATTGTAATTAAATAAAATAATTACATACATGATTATTTTATTATATATACAAATTATATATATAAATTTATATTCTTTCTAAATGGAGGTGATAAGAAAATGACTTTCACCATTCATGAAGTCAATTGGTCTTCTGTACATATCGACATTGTTTTTATATTTTCAATGGATGGAATGGAAGAAAGTTAAATAATAATTAAAATTTGGGAATTAATTTTTATATCATATAATTCATTTAGATTACTCATATCCATCATCCTTACTATATTTGTAAATTTTGAAATGAAAAACAACTCATTGTACTTTGTAGAGGTGGTAGTCCGCACATTTTCATGGGCTACGTTATCATTTTACATAGGTTTGAATGATATGTAAGATGATAAGATATTATCACAAATAAGAATAAATATGTCATTAATTTTTTATGTTAACTTTTAACTCATCTTAAAAACCATTAATGAAATTTGGGGATGGAAAATGAATTGTATCGTTACGTGGAGACAGTATGCCAAACGTACGCACCATGGGTACATTCACTTCCCATTTGATGGAACATGGTTAAAGACTGTCAGATTCGTAATAAATATATTTTATCATATCGAGGATTATTATGTTTTTATTTTAGGGTAAATAACATTTATTTAGTGGAATTATATGAGGAAATAAATTTAAATCATATAGTTAAAAAACTATCCATCTTTTAGGAGACCTCGTTCAGATCCTTTGCTATGGGAGTTACTATGGGTATTTCGGGGAGATAATCACCTAATTTTTTAATGATTTGTTTATTATAAATTTTGGGATATGGTCAATCTATATGGATTATATTTGTTTAAACCATATAAATAATTGGTGTCCTTTTATAAGGGTGGGAGAGGAATCACATGGAATTTCCTAAAATATTAAATTATAATATTGTCATTCTAAATTCATCTGGTTCCAAATAACCTATACATAGACTGGGGATTAAATTTACTACCATATATTATCATAATTCTCATATTTTAATATTTTTAGTATTTTTATGCAATTCAATAAAAAATTATTTATTATAAAATATAATGAATATCCATTTTGTAATTAATCATTAAAATTTTCTTCAATGGAATAAAGTAAATTTTTTAATTTGAAGATAATTATTTAAAATAGTAGTAAAATGTACTATTAATCTATCAATTTTTTATAATTCATTAAATCAATATAATTATATTACTTTTAATATTTTTAAAATCATATATTTTTTAATTGATTAGAGAAATACATGATCGGAGTTGCATAAGAATTTAGGGTCATTATATAAATACTTAAAAATGAAAATAACTTTTATAATGAAAATAATTTTATTTATCCAAAAATTTCTATAAATATATATTTATAATAATTTCCGCCCATGTGAATACATAAATTATTTTTAAAACCAAGAGTGTGACTTGTTGTAAATTTTATTATTTTAATAATTATTTATGTACTTTTCATTAAAAAGTGTTGTTTAAACTAAAATATTTATAACCTAGAATGATAAGGATCAATTTAAATTTTTATAAAAAATTAATATTAAAATATTTTTCATTACCACTTATTTATATCCAAGACTAACCTGATTTACATTTACTGATGTAATAAATTCTACCCGAATTACTATTATGACCTAAAATAAAAGAGAAATTTATCCCAAAATTTAACATCATTATTAAATGTCTATAATTTGTTTTATCAAATTAATTAACTATATTTTCAATAAATTTATTATAATACAAGTTTGAAAAATTTGACAAAACTAAATTTATAGAAAATTACAGTTTTTTATAAAAAAACAATATTTAATTTTATATATTTTCAAGAAATATAATATGTAAATTTTTAAAACATCATATTGAATATTTTATATGTAAATGTAATTACAATCATTGAAAAATAATTAAAACATTAATTTATTAGTATAAAAATACATTTCTCATATGAAAAGTGTAATTTTTTAGAAAAAAAATCCATTATTTTAAAATTATTTTTATTTTCCTTTATAAGTAATTGAAAACCAATTAATTAATTTTATAAATAAATAATCTCTAAATTTTCATAATTTAGTTATTATTATTATTAATAAAATCTAATATAATGTAAATTTTATAATAGTAATATTCTTATAGTATATCTTGGTTTATTAAGACTTCTTATTACATGTAACACAAGCTATCGTATAATGAAATTTATTCATAAAAAAATATTTCTTAAAAATATGGGGTCTTTTAGTCTACTCCATTTAAAATCAATTTCACCCTAAACTATCATTACCTAAATGAAAAAATAATGATATCCTTATTTTATTACATCCTTTGGTTCCCACAGAGCTTCTATAAATTAATTATTTCACCATAAAACATTGACCAGCCATGTGGTCTTGTTTCCAAAAAATATAACTCTATGATCCAGAATCTTAATAGATGATTACTCATAAGAGAGATATTTCTCCATTTGTAAGAAATATGATGTCATTATATGTGAAGGGTCACATTTTTACTCTCTCAAGAGAGATACATGGAACAAATCATGATCTTTATGGTGATATAGTGCAACTGGCAATCGATATGAAAATATCATCAAATGATGAATAATTTTGAAGGAATTGATATAACAAGGGCTCAATATTGATTCATTTACAAATATCATCACCCTCTTCTAGGTATATATTCACAGTAATAGATATTCACCAATATAAACCTCCAAATATTTGTGATGATTATGTATATAACACTTTTTCTGACACTAATCATCCCTCATATGTTGCTAAATGAATCAAATTTTCTCTTTTATTTCCTCAGATAGGCTCGGTCCCAATAGATTTATTTCTCCAACCTCAGTTTTTCACATTGGTGATCTACACTTTTTATAGCATAGGGATTCATAAGTATTAATCTGAATATCATAGTGAGAATTTTTTTGTTTGAGAATTACACCAAAGGATGGTGTTAATGTCAACTATATAGGAATTCCATAGATTAACCTCCCAACATTAATTCTTGGGTTTTAAAAAATTTATCTGACATACCCTATATCTAAAGACAATACACCTTAATGAAACATAATTTCATATCCAAAGGTTGTGGAATAATTCTCTATAATAATGAGGTAAAACATTGATACGGGTTAGTTAAAATGGAATTTCATACTCCATACAAACATATAAATTCATTAATATATATCTTAGAAATATGATATAGACAAAAATATTATATAATGTAAATGAAATGTTCTAAATTTAAAAATATATCGAATATAACCCATATGAAATTGTGTACCTTGTTCATTTTGGGTAGTCCAATGACAAAATATATGGTGATGTTTTTCAATTTTCACTCTGGTATAGGTAATTTTTGTTACATCCCCATTGAATTTTGACTCTATGACTTAAGATGGTGACATACCGATAACTAAGATTAGAAATCTAAAATATATATATTTATATAGTCCTACAATAAATACTCATTCAAAACAACTTCTGTCATTGTACTTATAAGATGGGTACATAATGTTGTTTTATGCATTTCATACAAAAAATAAATCTTCAGAACATGTGTTGAGGGAAAAAACATGGTTATTATACCATTAATATCCATCATAATCAAGGATGGTCTCAAGAATATTTATCAACTTCTATTGAAACTCTATATATATCATTATACCTGTTTAATCTTTACATGGATAGATGATTGAAAAGACATTTGAATTAGATAATATTTTCCCTTTAGTTTAATATTTTTATCTCCATCCTCTGAAAATATAAAAATATTGGATATTTTGTGATACTCATAATAGATAAGTTGTCATGATGATTTTGACTCAATTTATTGAACACCTTGTTTTGTTTCCCATAGTGGTTATGTATAATCCTGTCATATTCAATACTCATATTCAACCACATTTTCTGGAACATATTCAACTATATTTTTTTGAATATATACTTTAAAATTTTGTTGTCATTATATAAATCACACATTTCTCTAAATTGATAATTCCTATAAATATTTAAAAAAATTATCATATATAACTCCAAATCACGTGTTGGGTAATTTTGTTAATGATCCATCTATTTTCTTATGGATAAAATTAACCACATTATTTTTTTCAGGCGTAGACATCCAAATTACTTATTTAAAAAATCATTATATATTTAAATCCCTTCCTTAGTGCATGTTAAAATAAACATGTTAGTGATAACAAACACACTCTTTATTTATATGATACATTCAATATATTCATCTATAAAATGATTCTTAAACCCCTTCTTAGTTAACATGGTTTGTGTATTGGATACTCAGAAAAACTTCTATACAACCCATCAATAATGTCCATCAAAACCATGGAATTTATGGATTTATGTATCCTTGGTTGGTCTGGGATAATTTTTAATAGCCTTAATTATTTATTTATCCACAAATATACCCTCTCTCGAGTCTTCAAGATGAAAAAATGAATCATTATTAGAAAAAAATAATTTTTTTCCAAATATTCATACACATACCCCTTCCTCTGGGTCTTTAGTAAAATCCTTAAGTAATCGTTTGGTTATTCCTTAGTATTTCAATATATAAGAATATCATATATAAATCATACCTAAAATGATCAAGGTAATCTATAAATACCATATTAATTAAACCAATGATGATAAAGGGGGAATTAGTAAGGCCAAAAAGAAACATTATACCTTGTTTGGAATATTTTCTTTGGTACATCCTTCTTCTAAACACTCAACTGATGATATCTAGAATTATGTTTAATAATGAAAAAGTATTGAGCACTGAATACTTGATTAAAAAAGTTATTAATATGGGGTAGATGATTCTTGTTCTGAATAGTGAGCATTTTAAGTTCACAATAATCAATGTAGAGTCCTACTAATCAATATTTCATCATTAATAAAAAGAATACATTCAACCCAAGGTGACAAACATGGATGACTGAATCCCTTGTCCAGATTATCGTAGTTTTTGTTTAATAATTACAATAACACAATAATGGAAACTCTATATAGAGTCTTTTAAAAAAGAATAAAACTAGTCATGAGTTTTATTGAAAACTCAACTTAATGATTCTATAGAATTATACAAAAATACACTGAATTGACACTATAAAATTCATGATATATATATATATATATATTAAATATTGAGAATCTACAAAACCACATGAGATAAATTACCAATTTTAATAAAAAGTAAGACTCCTACAAGGGATTTAATTTCCATCAGGTGTTTATATTTATCATTACTACAATCGACGATCACAGGTTGGTTCAGAATATCAAAAATTATTTCCCTAACTTGTAAAATGATTTTTAATTAATTTATGTAAATCCCATCCATTAACAAAATAATATCAGACTCGTCCAGATGGAGGATAAAAAAAATTTACATGAAACACATTCCCATACACTTCAACTGTCTTAGAATCATATACTTGAGATGTGATAATTGTACCATTAGAGGGTTTCACTGCTAATTGAACTTCTAAGATTCAATGTGGTATTATACTAATATTTGTAAATTACTAAAAAATATTTGAGTGGGTAGATCTAGAATCAAGTAAAACAGTAGGAGTTATATAGTGGATGATAATTGTACCATTACCCACATTATCATCTCATACATTATCATAAATTATTATTTCCTTAGATTTACCACTGTAAAGGGATTAAGAGGATTTTGAAAGTTATAAACATCATTAACCATAAAATTTGGGCACATATTAGTATAATTCCCATAATCTAGGAATTTGAAACCCTAGATTATGGATGGTGCATTCTGTTGGGGTTTCTATTTATTCTCGTAATTAGATAATTTACTACCATCACTTCGACATTCAATAAATTTATGGAATTCCCCTACAAACCTAGTACATTAATTAGTCCCCTTATGAAAATCTCATCAATGATTCCTTCCACAATTTGAGAACAACGAATGTATCAGCTTATTCCCCCCATTATTTTATAACATCACTATAATTTTGACTTTTTTTCTTATCAAAACCATGAGATTTATGGGTAATTCACATCCAAATTTTTACATTTATATAACATCGAGTGACCTCTTCATAGATAATAATGTTCATTTTGGGTAAATCTCATTATAGAAATTGTTTTAAGATACTTAATTATCAATTATTCTTAATTTTAGGTTTTTTGATAATTTCTGAATCATACCTAAAAATTAATATAATATTTTCTTCAATGGCACCAACAATTCATCATCCTTCTTATTTTTCTCATGTAATAACTTCACTATTTTTTTAAGTATAAAATGAATGTACTTATTGAGAAATAACCTCCAAAAATCTTGTCACTTCATGGATTCAATATCATCTTGTCCCTTATGTTCATTATAAGAGTCCACCATTGATTACATTTTCCATCTTATTGATAAACAATTAATATAATTTTTTTTAATCTAATCACTAGGTAGAGGAAAATATGTTTTCGATTGTAATAACACATTTATCAACAATTAGTGGATCATAAGACCTATTGAATGATTGTGGATGGTTCCATATAAAGGAGTCAGTAGAATTTTGTTCCCTTCTTTTCTCATTTGGATGCTCATCATGATTTAAATCTTGAGAATTTTGTGTGAGAATTACAATGATATTTTTCATTCAATCATGCATATTTTTATATCCCTTAGGATGACAATAATTGACATTTCCATTACATTCAGAATTAACAATATTAAGTTGGGTTTTATTCAATGAACAAAACCAAAACTCAAAGTGTGAGAGAAATTAATAATAAATGGAAACCATTTAATCATGAAAATTAATTTAGAAGTTGTATATATTGTGACACCTTGATTTCAATATATCATACCTTAGGTTTAAACTTGGTAATTTATGATTGATACCAAAAAATTAGTATTTTATCCATTACATAGACTTATCACAAGGGTTATCACTAATGATTAGTCATTCTAGTTTACAAAGATTAAATAATCCTTACTCTGATACCAACCATAATGACCGACACTTTACATTCAAAATTATCACATCTTATTAGATAAATATTATTTATATAACATGAATATCCAAACTAGAATCATATAGGTCTCTTGGATTTCAAAATGCGGATACATAAATAATCATTTCATAAGATAACTAAATCATATCTCACTTATTTTCTTTATAACAAGAACCCTTGTTAGAGATATCATATAATATAGCTTTCTTTAATAACCTAAGAAAATTAAACACATGAATGAGGGGATATAATGCCTAATTTGGGAAAAAAGGGAGATATATTTGGGTACATAATAATAATAATAAGATAAGGGTATGTATACATATGCTCATTATTTTATATCCATGCCCTACATATAACTGATCATAATCATGAGTAATGGAATACATTTTGGGAGGTCATTAGAGTTGAATCATAAAAAAACCTAAAAAACATGATACAAGAAAGAATAAAATTGGAATATGCCATGGAATTGTGTGAAAAAAGCATAAAAATATTATGTCAAGGATACCCACCAATACAATCCTAATGTGTTAGTTAATGGATAAATGAACACCATTTTTAATACCTCTTTTGGATTAGAAATGAAAATATTCCAAATAGAAATTTAAAAAAAATATAAAATTATCCTTTTTAGTATTTGGAAATCCATAAATATTTTTAAAAAATGATTAAAAAATATTAAAATAATAAAAAATAATAAAATAACATTTTTTATGTAGTGTAATTTTTTAATTTATTTTTACATCTTGATGACACAAATATGAGGTCATAAAATAGACTATAAAATGAAAACAATATTTTATATTATTCATGAAAAAGAATGTATTTTAGAAAATTTTCAAAAATTCACCTTATCTTATTTCAACATTATGATTTCTTATTTTTTTTTCAAAAATAATTCTCTAAATATGATAATTTTAAGTTTTTTTTATAAAATTCATTAATTATTGAAATTTATCATTTTGTATGGAACAATATAATATTTTACACTTCTGAAAATATTACTATGACATCATAAAATTATTTTTTCATTTCTATTTAGGTGACTGTTTTAAAAGAATATTTTCCTAAAATAAATATTATTCATAATACATCATTTTATTTTAAAATTGGAAATATTTTCTAGAAAATAGAAACATATTTCATTTTCTTCCAAAAATAAATTTATAAAATTTATCTCAATTAAACTTATATTTTATTAAGAAAAAATATTAAAAAAATCTAATTGATTGAAAAAATATTTCATTTTCAAAAAGTAAATTACAATTAATGAATCTAAGGAATAGCAAATTTACCCCTAATTAATCTAGTGTATTCTCTAAAGGTGATGTTTGTGTTGATAATAGTTTATTGGGGGTAGATCAACTATCATAGACCAAGTGGTAATATCCACTTTTATTAACCTATACTGTTGTCAATTTTATTCAGGATTTACTTTTTAAAGCTTTGATTGGGATTGGAAAATTTTGAAACCCAGTAAAACTACTTTGTTCCCAAGTTTATATAAATGGGACTCAAATGATATGACTATAATGGTTGAGTCTATTTATTCTCCTTTATATTTCAATTATGCTTTACCATAACTACTTCTAAAAAATAATTATATTGTGAAAATTATCAACCAAGGGTATAGTTTCTAATTCTTATTTTGAAAAATGGTTATATAATGGTCGAATCCCAATGGTCACATTTCCATTTATACCCTTTTGATAGAATGTTATTCTTTCACTCCAAATTCATAATAATTATCCATGAGGTTATATTTTGATTTATTAAAATGTTGATTGGTATACTGATATTTTTTTTATTTCTAAATAATTTTTTTGTTGGGGAAACACCTATACCAGATTGGAGAGAACCATATATTTTTGTTTTTAGATTTTCTATTTTATATATTTTTGTCCTGCTGTAATTGTTTTTCATTTTAATTGGTTTCAAAACTCACTAATGTAATGATCATTGGTAATGAGAAAAACTTTTCTTGGATTCTCCATATTTTCTACATGTATACTGTTATATAATATGAAATAAAATATATTTAAGAATGAAATTTCATTTAAAAAGAATGTGTTCTTACATTTGGCTTGTGAAAAACATGGGTACACCTTTTTCATTCATGAAATTACAAGTGTGCCACTCCCCCCACTTATAAAAGGCCAACCCTCTCCTCTTATCTTCAAACTACAAAAATAAGTTGGTTATGAAAATACCTAACCAAAATAATTCCATTATTCCCTCATGTAATCATAGAATCCATAGGTTTCGCATAAGTAAAACATAATATTAATTTGGGTGCAAACCACAAGAAGTTGTCCAAAGAATAGGCAACATGACTTACCTTGTGTTTAATTTAATTTATTCATAAATTTTTTTTATTAAAACAAGATAATATAAAAATAAAAGTATATTAAATATAATAATATATTTTCATGTTATTTTCATGACCTATATCCAAATCCTCTTCCATCGAATAGGATATAAATCATTATTGGTGTGCATGACGGACAACCGCCTTAAAAACCAATGTTATTCATTTTCTATAACCACCTATCATGGATGGATAAAATAATGGATTTAATTCTTATATGTTAAATTTATTATATTATCATACTTATGTAATTATTATACTATACCTTCCATCTTATCCCAATATCTATTGGTAAAATAAAACTATTTCTTGTGTGTCTGGAGGACGACTGCCTCACGAACCAAAGTGATGTGTTTTTCATTTATGATTTACTTGGATGGTAATAAACAAAAACTAAATTAATATATAATAAAGTTTTAACAAAACTATAATTTTGGAATAATTATATCTAATATAACTTCATAATTTCAATGCTATGGGAGATACAATATTGTTATTCGTGTGTACTAGAGACTACCACCTCATTTATTAATGTAATTAATTCATGTTTTACGTGAAAGGTAATAAGGATGGTTTTAATTATTAAATTGTTTATATATGAAATAAAAATTATTTTGGAATGATAATATATTATTTAAATATCTTTCTTTCAACCTATCAGGGAAATGAATATAGCTTTCATGCATACTATCAACCGTCTCCATGAACAATGTATTTGATTTTCTCTCTAACCTTTATGGATTAATATAAATAAATATATAAATAATATATATGATATTTATATTAGGGTTAGTACTATATATATTATGGAGCCATGATAAATTTAATTGAGCCAAAAATAATAAATAAACAAATACATGAAAAACATAGCAATTATTTCTTGAAACATGACTACAACATAGATTTGTTAATAAATGAGAAATAAGTAGTCCTAGGAAAATAATATATGGTATGATATATAGTATTATATTGATTTAATATGTGTTTAATATATAAATATTTATCATATATTAGGTTTTAATTTGAATTTAAGATGTTGAGACATAAGGTAAGAGATTTATACTCTTCCTTTAATTTATGGGATACATAGGAAAACTCAAAACTCGTTTCATTTATGTGGTCTATATAGTACCCAATTTTAATGTTATGTAAATAATCTCCTTATTTTAGTGATATTTAATGTTTCATTTAATTTTATGATTTATTGGGGATTACAATTCAATATATTACTGAAGTGGTAAATGATTTTTCATCTCACTTTTATATCAGTGAGATACAAACCATATTACAAATTTTTTCTTTTATGTGGTGTATATACTATCCATGAAAGTAATTTATATTAATTATAATAAATTATATTTTTATTTACATATCCATTAGGTTATATTAATTTCACAGGGTTTACAGTTCAAAAGTTTCAAAATTGTTACGGGATTTTTTCTTAATTTTCTCCCTTGAGAAATATGTTATGTTATACACCAATATTATATTGTGGGGTTTATATACATATATTTTTGACATTTAATATCCATAATTTATTTTTTCTTATGTTATTCTATGTTTCATTTAAAATTATTATTTCATGGATTTTATGATTCAAATTATCCAATATGGTAAAGTTTTTATGTTACAATATCATCGATCATCATGGTTGACCAAGATTATACTTATAATGATAAAATATTATTATATATCTCTCATGAAAGTCATCTATTTTCATCACTGATAGTTATTTCCAGAGAATACATGGTTTCCCTTCATTTTAATCTATTTTTATAAACATGATTTCAAATCATATTTTTACAAAAAATCATACTTATTTCTCTCTTCAATAAAAATAGATTTTTTCATCAAAAAATTATTTAGTAAATAAATTCTTACCAATGTTTTACATATTAATTTTTTTTCAAGGGTATGATAATGTCATTTTTCAAACAATTCTAATTCTGATTTTTTAGAAAATGAGAACGAATTATTTGTTTTAACCTGTATGACATGAATAATATTTCGTATCAACCTAACCCTTATTTTAACTAATGTTTACTTTTTAATTTTATAGTATAGATTAAAATTAAGATATATTAAAAAAAATTTATATTTGGAAATGTTTTTTTTCAAAGTGGAAGGGATAATTTACCCACGAAATGTTTTAAATGATTTTTAAGATTCCTTTATTAGTGTTGAAGGTTATTTTAAAAGAAAATAAGTTTATCAATTTTTTATATTTTAATGTGTTTTTTCAAATAGGAATGGTTTTTTTCATTGGTAGTGATTTAAATTCTATTAAAATATTAATTTAAATAATATCATTGATATTTTCAATGAAAATTATTTCCAAATTATTTTAGGAATTTCTACTTTTAAAAAGTGATTTTTAAAGAATAGTTATTGTCCATAAGAAATGCATCAATTGATTACTATGTTGGTTTGAGGAATGAACCCATTACACTATTATTTCTTTGGAAATATGTTTTTGATACAAAGGAAATGATAAAATTCTTATTAAACCTGATCCTTTTCATGGGTTATGATATGATAATATGATGTAATGAATATTAAACCTATATTTATTATAGGTTATGATATGATGAAATTTTTATGAATTCTATTTTATTTAATGAGATATGATATGTTTAATGTTTTATAATAATATGGCACAAAAATTAATTATTTTAATTATGTAATGGGTCAGACCTATATCATCCTCCAATGAATTTGGTAAAGATTGCAATATTGATTGATATATAGGACTAGATTAGGGAGTGACCCTAGTTCAATCTATGACTTTGAACAATATGATAATCTTGTGAGTTAAATTTGAATAATATGATGGTTTGGAGAGTGAACCCATTACACTATTATTTCCATTGAAATAATCATTTGATACTAAGGAAATTGATGTTTTATGATTATGTGTATTCCAAAAAACTATGTATTATTCCAATGTTATGTTCAAATGGGTTATGTTCTTTAAATTTCTTATGATTCATGTGTTATGAACTACCAATACATTTATCCATGACTTGTGATTATAATGTTCGATAAGTATGGTATCACTACTACAAAACTCGTATTTAACAGCACTGGAACTGAACCTTGTCTTGGCTAGAATATCACTGACTACATGAGTGATGTTAAACCGTCTGGTATTTTATCGGTGCCGAAACAATAATGATAAATGGGTTTTTATTAGAACTCAATAATGCGTAGATAAATGGGAACTTCATCAATTATTTTAAAATCTCTAATAAAGTAAACATTTATCCCCACATTTATTTTGTGCCACTGAAGGAAATATTTCTCATCACTTTTTGATCATTGATAAAATATGCCTTTTTTAGTGCTTCAATGATCACCAATAAAGTAGACCTTAATCAAAAATTTTAATGAGATGATAAATGGGGCATCCATCAATGCTTTTAAAAGAGCTGATAAAGATCCACACTGTGGTGTGATGAAATATCACACTTTAACACCACTATAGTTTGTTGTTACAACAAAGAACAACATCAAAAACACACCAAATATAAACAAAAACAAGTCCCAATATTGTATTTAAATGAGATTAAATTCGCAACACAAAAACAAAACAAAACACTATATTAAATACATTTTGAACATTTGTTCATACAATTACATAAATGAAAATTATTACATACATTCAAAAACAACAATGATCCTTTATCATTAAATCCTGATTTGACACATGAAATTTCCAAAAAACCACCCCATATAGAGAAAAAGAACACACCTGTATAAGAAAACAACTCTTATGTTTGTATTAATATAAAAATATACATTAACAAAAAGTGTTAATTTTACTAAAATTTATACCAATTTTCAATAAAAAGATACACATGGAGTCATGTAGGTTACACTGTGAATCAGATTGAGGTGTTACAGATTCCAACACATCTCAAATGAATTTTTAGATCATTATACTAGTGTATAAAAAAATATTAATATTTTTTCTCATTTTTGAGTATGTGAGTTGTAATTTTTGTTGAAATGTAATTTTAAACTAGAAAAACACACTTTTAACTACTTATCGTCAATTTGTTTATCAGTTTAATGTGAAACATATCCCTACATGTCAAAAATTACATATTAATCATTCTACCAAATTGTCAGGAAAATAATATAATGTTTGATCAGTTTTTAGTGAGTGATATATTTGGACTAAAATGTTGATTTTAAACTGATAACAAACACATTGATTTATACAGGAACATTGTGTATCAGATTTAGGTGGGGATGATTTCTACACCTAAAGATGACATATTTATCATTATCTCAATGTATCAAAATAATCAGAATGTGTTTTATAGGTTTTAAGTAGAGAAATTGTCCATTTTACTAAAATTGAGGAGAATTTTAAATGAAAAGATGCACTTTGAGTCATACCAGTCAAAAAATGTATCATATTGATGTGAGGATGATTCCTACACATCTAAAATGACAAGTGGAATTGTTTTAATGAAGTATCGAAACAATCTAAAGGTGTTTTCATGGTTTTGATTATGATAGTTGTCTTTTTTTACTAAAATGTTATTTTAAATGGAAAACAAACAATTTCGACTCGTTTTAATCACATCGTATATCAATTTGACATGAATGAAATTAATATATATAAAAAATGAATTATGAATCATTATCATAAATTATCAAGAAAATATGAGGGTGTTCGATTAGTTTTCAGCGAGTGAACTTTTTTGAAATAAAACGTTGATTTTAAGTTGATAACGGACACTTTCTGTCATACTAGGCACATTGTGTATCAGGATAAGGTGTGGATGATTCCAATATATAAAAAATGAACTCTGAATTATTTTAATATAGTGTCAAAATAATAATGTGTTTTTTCGATTTTGAGTTGGGTAGTTTTCCATTTTACAAAAAATGATGTGAATTTTAAAAAAAAAGACACTTTAAGTCATACCGGTCAGAACATGCATCAGATTAAGGTCCATAGGAATTATACACATCCCAAATGACTTATAGAAGTTTTTCCCAATGTATAAAAACTATTTGAACATGTTTTATTTGTTTTGTTTAAGTCACATAGCTTTTTTATGTAAATGAAATTTTAATCTAGAAACATGTACGTTTGACTCATTCCTATTGCATCATGTATCAGATTGAGGTTTGGTTGATTACGACACATCAAAAATTAATTATTATTCCTTTTCCTAAATTATCAATAAATTTTGATCACCTTTGATTGGTTTCAGGTGAGCAGCATTTTTTGAACTCAAATGCTGATTTTAAACTAATTAAAGAAACTTTGAGTCATACTGGGTGCATCGTGTATAGGATTAAGGTGTGACTGATTCCTACACATAAAAAATTATTTTGTATTGTTTTCAAAAAATATCAAAATAATTTGAAAGTTTTTTCTAATTTTTGAGTAAGTTAATATTCATTTTACTAAATATTTTTACAATTTTAAATAAAAAGATGCACCTTGAGTCATACCGGTCAAATAATGTGTCAAATTGGGGTGTGGATAATTATTAAATGTCCCAAATGACATATGGAATATTATAATAATGTATCAAAACAATATGATTTTATTTATTTTATTTGAGTATATCACTTGTATGTTTTACTAAAATGTCATTTTAAATTTGAAACATGTACTTTGACTCCTAAAAATCACATTATGTATTATATTATTTTGAGTTTGATTCCTAAACATCAAAAATAACATACAAATTTTTTTCCCAAATTAATTAAACAATTTGATTGGGTTTTCCCAGTTTTGAGTAGGCCATTTGTTCTTTTTACTAAAATTGTTGTCAATTTTAAATAAAAACCCACACTAAGATTGATAACAGTCATACTATGACTTAGATAAAGGTTTGACTGATTCATGCATGTCTCGAATCACAAATTAATCATTTTACTAAAGTATCAAAACAATCTAAATTTGTTTATTTGTTTTTGATTAGGTTTGTTTTTTTAGTTAAATTGATGTCAAGTATAAATAAAGACACACATAGAGTCATACCGGTCCAACCATGCCTTAGATTGAGGTACCGCTAATTTCTACATGTTTAAAAACACTTATGGATTATATTACTAAGGTATCAAAACAATATGAATGTTTTTGGTTGGTTTTGGTTACATAACATGTATTTCTTACTAAAATTTAATTTTAAACCCGAAACACAAACTTTGACTCATACGAATCACATCATGTATCTGCATTACCTGAGACAGATTGCTACATGTCAAAATTGATTTATGAATTGATACACAAAATTATCAAGAAAACCCAAGTGTGTTGGCTCCATTTACACTGAGTGAAACATTTTAAAGTCAAATTTTGATTTCAAACTGATAGCAGACAAATTGGGCCAATTTTTTTTTGCTAAAATTAATGTCAATTTAAAATATAATGATGTAAAAGGAGTTATACAGTTCACATCTTGTGTCAGATTGAGATGTGGATGATTCATACCCATTCCAATTCTTCAAAATAATCCTAAATATCATTTTACCATGATTTCCCTTGCCTTTCCTTGTCAAACATCCAACAATGCATGAAAAACTTTGAAGAAACCCCATTAACTTGAAAAATGACATACCAGAATAAAAAAATTATTTTGATGAAAAAAAAATAATAAATTAATTCTATGGGTAATGATTTTAATAGGAAAATATCATGATTACCTCTATGATTGAGCATAATATGGCACATGAAGGAATGTAATTAATATCAACACTGTAGGGGTGAATGATTTTAAGGGAAAAGAATTATTTGGAATCTTTGGTGAAGAAAGGGATGAACGATGGATAGATCACCCCAACTCTGCAATACCCCATGATTTCATAGTACATTATTTCTTTAATGATGTTTAATATCTTACATTTCATGCAATATAGACTTGGCTTGTATTATACACAAGATTGAGTTTTTACGAAAAAACACATTTGTATTATAATTATCTAAATGAAATATTTATTTATAAATTAAATATTTTGATATGAATAGTAAAAACTAATTTTTAAATGTTATTTATAATGTTTTCACATAAATAATTAATATTTATAATTAAATGTATATCTTTTGTTAAAATAGTAATATATTTAAAAAAACTATTTTCTTAAAAGAACTAATTTTATATCCTTTTATGAAAAATAATAAAAATAGTTCTAGAAACACCTAAAAATTGAATATGATAAAATAGACACCATTTTTGAATTCATAATATCAAAATTCTTTTAGGGTGAATATTTGGTATTTTTTGAAAACAATCATTTTTTGATGAATAGTGAAAAATATGGCATAGTACATAAAAAACAACTTTTTAATTTAAATAATTATTTTTAATTAAAATGTATCTTAATGTAATAATTGACACATAATATATATGTTTTTCCAATGCAATACATTTGAGTCATTTTATAATAATATAAGATATATAAAATTTTATTGAACATCTTGACTTCTTTTACTCACCATCTAGGTATATTTGCAAATTTGCAGAAAATGTAACTTTAATGCTAATGTGAATTGAATTTTATAGTTTAGATAGACGTAGTTGTCATAAATAAGTAAAATTTGGTTCTATAGAATGAAAATAATTGTTTGTAAATTGTAAATTTTGAATTTTATTTACCACGGTTAAAATTAAAAAAGGTAATTAAAGGTAAAAATAATATTATAAAAATATAAAATTACCTCAACACTTATCCTATTTCTATTGGATAAGTCTATTTTGACCAAAATCAACATTTTGAAAAAAATATTATCCTTTTTGATCCATTTAGGTTAATCAGGACAATTATTATATTTTATTTAAAGAAGAGTTAAAAGTGAAAAAATAAAATTTTAATAATTAACAGTTTTTAATATAGGGTTATGCATAAAATTAATTAGGCTATAAATAATTATTAGAAATAAAAAATTTCATAAATTATGTTATTTTATTTATATTATTTTGAAAATAAATAATTAAATTTATTTATGACATAATGATGATGCAGTAATTTCATTATCAATGAATGATTATTATAATTGATCTTATAAATATCAAAATAAATACGATTTGAAACTTATTATGTCATCCAATTATTTTATAGGATACTATGAAATGATAGGATTGATTCACTATATTTTTTTTGAAGGAATCATGTTGTTAGTAGTTTTATAAAAATCAATTATTAAATAGTAACAAAACTGACATAAATGATATTTCAAAATAAATAACATTTTATTAAATAAAATAAAAGTCATAAAAGTATAAGGATCTTACAAATAACTTTGGTAGTGTTAACATTACATAACTAATGCAATTTCGGTTTTTTTTTAACATATTGTAACTATATTAACCTTATACTGTAAAAACACAAGAAGACATGGTAAGATTTAAACTATTTAACTAAGGGTTAAATCTAGATGAGAAGGTTAATATGATGATATAAACAAGTCTGAAACATATTGGTTGAGGTAATTTCAACACATCCTCTTCTTAGCCTCTATATAAATCAAATTGTATCTATTTTTAATGGAAATTGTTTTTATAATAAATTAATATCATAAATTTTTTTCCTAAAGTGCCATTCACCTCTCTTATAAAAGGGCACATCCCTTTATTTATAATTCACATATCCAATGCCATTTTGCTCCAAAAAACCCACCCAAATCTCCTCCCAACATTCCTCACTTAATACTAGAGGCCGTAACTTGAGATAATAGACATCCTAAAGATCCCTTTTGTTCTAATAAAAAAGAAACACCCAAAGAAGAGGTAATTATTTTATCACATATTTCAATGTTCTTTTATTTTTCTTCATCCTATTTATTTTTTGTTACCATAATAAAATAATAAATCCATTAACTTCTACATTATTTGATGTTATTATAAATATTATATAACCATATTTATTATTCTATCCATCCTATAAATGAAAAAGTCATTATGAGAGCATACGTATGACTTACCATCTCGACTTCATAGTGTAGCTTGTTATTCAACACTACATTATTTGGATGTGTATAATAATGAGAATAGATAATTTAAATAATGAATATAACATGGTAATGTTTTTTTATATATAATATAACATCCAATTAAAAACTATTTCACCATCAATAGAATGATATTATCGCTCGTGGGTACGTACGACTTACAGTATCCCCGATGCGATGAGATTCATTTTAAACGATCACCATTCAATAATTTTTATAAAAATATATATTTATTAATACAAAATATATTAAATAATATTTCCATTTGAATAAAATATATATTTAGGTAGATAAATAAATGTTTTTTACTTACTTCCATAATATACAATAAGAAAACGGAAACAACATTCATGCGTATGTTCGGACTACCGTCTCCGTGAACGGTGTTTCCATTTCATATATATATATATACATATTATAAAAATTTATATTATGAATATATATTTGATATATATATATATCATGTTTTACATATCTAATTATTTAAATCATGATCTAATTGATACAATCATTATTAACTTGTTAAAACACGCATAATAATGAAAGTGATTATTTTCCAAAATGATACATTAACATAAAAATTATTATTAAATTGTTAGTATAAAGTCTTTAATTAATCATATATGATATAATAAATATCTATATGGTTATGTTGTAATTAAATAACATACTATGGTCATTATATAGGAGATTAAACGTACCCTCGACTAATGGAAAGTACAAGGTAAGGGTTAATTTCGCAGTCTCATTATTATTTGAGGTTGTTTATAAGTAAGTATCTACTAAGAAATATTCATCATACATATCCACGTTTCATGAAAATGTTTTCGAAAGGAATATTTTATGGTTTTATGGAAGGGAATATTTACCTAGATCATCATTTTAAATGTTTTGAAGGATTATTATTTCTAAATATTTTTAATTAATATCCATGTTTAAAAGATGATTTCAATGATTTATTTATATGGGCATGATTGTTTTAAAATGAAAATTACATTCAGAAGTTTCAAAGTGGTATGTGACACTTTGATTCAAAAATATATTTTAAATGAATTCCATTATAAAATGTGAATTTTTTAAACGATTTCAAGAAAAAAGGTATATTTCTCTCAATGTGTTTTAATGGATTTATTATATTATTTTCATCTATGTCAACATCATTAGTTTTATTTTATGATTTTTTGAGGTTGATTTATTATGATACAATTTTCCATATTGTATTGATGGTTTTGTGATATGTTTGACTATACATGTTCTATGTTTATACTAGTCATGGTTTATAGTTAATGTACTAACATTTTATATGCTTGTTTTAATACGAATGTTTATGTTATGTTTTAACCTTTTCATGTGAGGAATGTATCAGACCCAGTATGTGACGGGAGGGGCCCGCTATAGCCCCTCGATAAATTGGTAGGTCTCAGAAGACAAACCAGTGTCTTAGCACAAGGAAATGATAAAATATTTGTTAATGGTCTTGGAATAAAGAATTAATGTAATAGTTATTTTTTACGACATTATGCATTCCCTCATTATGAAATTAGTTATAACAGGTCATTATTCAACTACTAGAATATCCATGTGCATATATATATAGAAAATTTTGACTTATTTTCAACATATTATTTTCATGTTCTATGTTTATAAGGATACTATTTTTATTATAAATCTTTCCTTAAAATTATATAGCTTTCACGGAATTATTTACCCTTACTGAGAATCTATATTCACTCATTTCTATTGTTTTATTTTACTAGGGTGCCAAGAATTGATTTATGATTGATATATAGGGTTATTCTACTGGATAATGGAATCTCTAACGGATTATCTATGCTGTATTTTATGGTAGGAATTGGTAAGTTATGTTCTTATATGTAATATCTTTTCCAAGTCTACTAAACTGACCAGTTCATCGAGACTTTATTTATAGTAATCATTCCATTGTATTAAAATAATTTACCAGATCTGAGATTCTGGGGTTTGGGTGTTATATTTGGTATTATAGGAAGTATAACAACAACCGTGAAAATAGATTTAGAAAACATAGATTATGGATTATAATCCTATGATAGTATTTGAGGATAAGTATAAAATAACCCCCTATAATTTCAGTAAAGTAAGAATTATATGGATATTATAAGAAATACATCCATGTCATGATACTACAAGTGCACATGGTTCTAGAAAAAATGTACCTAGGGGTGAAAACTCTAACACGGTGTTCATAAAATTACTCGGGGTAACTTGGTACATAATAATGAGCCTTACAACCCACCTGGTTTGACACTCTAGAAAATATGCTTATGATAATTCACATTTTCATTACAAAAAATTATGAAGTATTTATGATTAAATATGTCTGAAAAGAATCCATTTTAAGATTATGCTATTAGATATACATATTTTTTTCAACTTATGTTAAGTATTTGACTAGTTTAAAATCATGAATTATGATTCATAACCTAATATAGTATTTGACATGGTTTAGAAATGGTGCATGGTAGAATGAATTACTAACCCCCCAATGCACATGTTCCTAAGAGTATGAAGGATCCTATCATTATGGGTCTTAATGCAACATTTCGAAGGGAAATATTCTCCCATGTATTCACATCATATGTGAAAATCATATCATGTTTTGATAAGATAAGTAAATAATTCTATGAGTCCTTTGACTTTGAAGGGAAGCCAGAGAAGAGGAGTATGAATGATAGAAATATGGATGAAGGCGTGAATGGAAGGAAGGATTTTCTCATATGTGATAACAGTGTAATGAATCACCCTAGGAAGTGATTGAAAGGATTTGGTTTTTTGTATAAGTGAGGAGAAAAGGGTCATCAAGGGAAAAAATGCACTGTTAACAAAGAAAAGACTAATATTAATTTTTCCACTATAGTGAAGTGGGGTATTATCCAAATACTTGTTTTAATCTTCAAGAAAATTTAACTCAAAAGAATAAAATGGATCAAGGTCAAGCATAAGTTGTTATTACAGTCGACATGGAATAATTAATGTGGTTGTGTATATCAATTGAATAATTATGTCATATGAGTGTTGTATGAATGATGTACTAGTTATATAAATTATGTAAATAAAGAAGGATTTTATTACAGTACTATTTCATTAAGTATTTGATATTGTATGGTACTAAGAAAAGTGACTCAATTAGAAGTTAATCTTTATAGAAAATACAAGGGTGACAAAAAATATACCTTAATATTGTCATGATACTGAGGCAATGATTTTTGGATAAGAGACTATTGATTTGGATAAATTATATTGGATATTCTTGACTACCTTGGAACTAATTAATTCATTTTTTATTCCATCATTATTGGATTTTACAACATTTTTGAATTTAACGGGTATATCGTGTATTCTATAAGGAAAAAGGGAGCATGATTATATTCAATATGGTTTTATGGTAATTCATGGTGTTATAATGTTTTAAGAGAATATATGATGAAGGTATTAACATGTTATTATGTGATAAAATTATATCTTCAATATGCTTACCTTATATATAAATTTTTGGACTCTGATTTTGGACATACGTTTATTGGATAAGTCTAAAGGTAGTATTGGAATAAGATGATCACTTTATATTTTATAAGAGGTTAAATTATATTATATTGGACACTTTCACCTAACCTTCTGGACTTCAGTAAACATATAGATGATTAATGAAATACTTATGGACCTTATGATTCATAAAATGTGCTTTAGGCGTAAAAAATACATTTTTGAGCATTCATTTCATATTTTAAGGGATTATGCGAAAATAGATCAAATCCCAACCAAATGATGAGATTATGATTGTGACAGGTAATTTAATCAAATATGTTTTCTTGAGTTCGTATCTTGATAGTATATTAATCCCTCCTTTTAAAAAAAGCTCATAACAATTCTCTTATCCTAATAAAATATGTTTTTTTAACTAGTGATACATTAAATCATCATATATTAATGGAATTTAATCCCTCAAATTTCTGTTTATTGTTCACTTGCTTATGATTGATGACCTAAATCACTACTAATAAATATTTACATTTTTCCTCTAATTATGTGTCACTAATTTCCACCAATGTTCTCCAATTCAAAATCTTAATTTTTTGGTGACTTTTTTATTTCCCTTTTACCATTATTATGTCTAAATTTTATTAACACTTTTTCTAATGTGGGTTTTCCACAGTGGTATTTTCTATTTTCAAATATTTATTTTGAAAGAACAATTATAAATTGTGAGGAAGAAATTTTTTGATGGAGGGGATAATTTAAAACCCCAAGATTTAATAGTAACTTATCTCTTTAATGTAGTTTAATAAATTATATTCCACGCAACACCGACTTGGCTTGTGTTATTTGCAAGATTGTGTTTTTGTGAAACACCACATTAGTATTTTAATTATTTAAACGATATATTTATTATTTAATTAAATATTTTAATATGAATAGTATAAAATAAAATTTAAATTTTACTTATAATTCTTCCAAAAAAATAAAAAATATTTATAATTAAATTTATATGTTTTGTTAAAATTGTTATATATTTAGAAAAACAATTTTATTAAAAGAACTACTTTTTATGTCTTTTTGTGAACAATAATAAAATTAATGTTAGATACTACTAAGAATTTAATTTGTTAAAATAAACTTCATTTTTGAATATTGAATATCAAAATTACTTTAGGGTGAATTTTTGGTATTTTTCTGAAAATATTCTATTTTTGATGAATAGTGAAAAATACTGCTCCGTACATAAAAAATATCTTTTTCATTTAAATAATTACTTTAACTAAAATTTATCTTAATGTAAAAATGGATACATAATAGATATATCTTTCCTAGGTATTTTATTTTAGTCATTTTATAATAATATTATATATATAAAAGTTTATTGAACATCTTAACGTCTTTTACCCACCTTCAAGAAACATTTGCATGTTTGCATAAAATGTAATTTTATCTCTGCTATGAATTAAAGTTAAAATTTCCAAATGATATGGATTTAATTAGTATGTAAATTGTGGTTTAATATGAATAAAATAATTTTTGACGAATAATAAATTTTAATTTTATTTACCATGGTTAAAAGTAAATCGAGTAATTAAAGGTAAAAGTAATGTTATAATAATAAATAATTTCGCCAACACAAGCCCTATTTATATTGGATAAGTGTTTTTTGACGAATATTATACATGGAACAAGAATATTATCCTTTTTATCCAAATGTGTTAGATTATGACATTAAATATATATTATTTAAAGAAGAGTTAAAAGTGTTAAATTCAAATGTTAATTACTAAACCATTTTTAATATAGGGTTATATATAAGATAAATTCATATATAAATATTCAATATAAATATGAAATTATTTACTAAATCATAGTATTTTATTTATCATTTATAGTGATTAGAGAATAAACATTATTTTTGACACAATGATGATGTAATAATTAATTGATTAATGAAATATTATAATAAATGATTTTATGAATATTAAAATAAATTTGATTGGAATATTTTTTCCCTAAAATTACTTTCAAGATGAATTTTTCATGTTATTATTGATTCGATATATTTCTTTTTAGGGCATTAAATTTTAATGACTTTTTGAATAATCATGTATTAAATAGTAACTAAATAGAAATAGATGATATTTTAAAATAAATAATATTTTATTAAATAATATAAAAATCAAACAAATATATTGTTATTCTAACTAACTATTATATTTTTAAAAATTCAGAATTTATCCAACTTATGTTTTTTTTATACTTATTTAAACTATATTGACCTTGTTGTATAATAATAAAACAAGACATTATAAGAGTTAAACTATTTAACAAATGGTTAAATCTAAATGATATTGTTACTGTGATGAATTATAAATTTCTAAAACCTATTGGTTGATATGATTTCAACCCATCCGCATTTTACAATAGAAATAAATAAACCTATAAATATTATAAATTGAAACATATTTTATAATAAATTAATATTTCAACATTTTTCATAACGTACCTCTCACCGCTCTTATAAAAGGGAACTTACCTTTTTTTATTTTAAACCTCCAATGAAATTTTTGTCTACTAATCCCTATTCCACTCTACTCACAACTTCCCTTAACTAAACCTAGAGTCCATAACTTCAGTATAAATCCAACCGATAGAGCTCTTTTTTTCAAATAAAAATGAAACACCCTATGAAGATGTAATTATTTTATCACACCTTTCAATGTTCTTTTCTTCTTCCACTTCCTCTTTCCTTCTTGTTACCATAAATAAATAATTAATCTTTTACCTTTTGAATATTTATATTTTTTTATAAATATGGTATAACTATATTAATTATTCTATCCATCCCAGGAATGACAAAGTCATCGTGCGTATGAATGAACGAATTACCATCTCCACATCGTGGTGTAGTTTCTTATTCAACACTAACTTTTTTGGATGGGTATAATAATGAGTATAAGAAATTTAAATAATTTATATAACATGTTAATTATTAATTATATATAATATACCATCCAATTATTGAATGTTTCACCATCAATAGAATGATATTGTTTCTCATGCGGACATACGACTTAACCTCTTCACGACACGGTGAGATTCATCTTCAACTGTCACCATTCGAGATTTTTTATAAATACATATATATATATATATTGATTAAGAATGATATAAATTAAATAATATTTCTTCTAGAATAATATATATTCATGTAGATAAATATATTTCTTTTATATACTTCAACAAGATATGATAAGAAAATTGAAATAAATTTCTTGCGTATATACGAACTACTGTCTCCATGAATGGTGTTTCCATTTCACATATATATATATATATATTATACATATTTATATTCTGAATATATATGATATATAAAACTCATTTTATTTTTTTAATGAATGAAAATTGTTATCTATGTGATACAATCAAGAATAAGAAGTTAAAACACCTATGCAAAAGAAAGCGATTATTACCCAAAATGTAACGTTGACATGTGAAATATTATTAAATGGGTTTTATAATGTCATAAGTGAATCATATATGAAATCCTAAATATGAAAATGGTTCTTTTTTAATTTAAAAACATACTATTTTTATTATATAGTCGTTTAAATGTACCCTCGACTAAAGGAAAGTAAAAGGTAAGGGTTAATTTCGCAATCTCATTATTATCTGAAGTTATTTATACATAAGTATTTCCTGAGACATGATTTTGATCCATATCCATGATTCATTAAAAGGTTTTCAAAAGGAATATTTTATTATTTTATGGAAGGAAATATTTAACTATATCATCATTATAATGTTTTAAATATTTTATTTTCTAAATCATTTTAATTTATGTCCATGATTTAAAAATGATTTTAAGGATTTATTTATAAGGGCATGAGTGTTTTAAAATGTTAATTTAATTCAAAAGTTTTAATGTGTTAGGGGATATATGTATTAAAAAATAAAATTTAAATGACTATTTTATAAATTGTGCAACATTTAATTGATATAAAGAAAAAATGGTTGTTTCCCTCAAGGAGTTTTAAATAATTTATCAAATTATTTTTATCTATGTGAACATCATTTGTTGGATTTTATGCTTGTTTGAAGTGTATTTATTATGATACAATATTTTATATTTTACTAATGGTTTTGTGATATATTTGACTTTGGATGTTATATCTTTATACGATTCATTATTTATGGTTAAAGTATTAAAATTTCATAAGATACTTTTATCAAAAATGTTTATGTTATGTTTTAGCCATTTTATATGAGGAATGCATTGGGAATAGTAAGTGATGGTGGGGGTCTTCTATAGCCCCTCGATGCATCAGTAGGTCTCATGAGACAAACTAGTGTCTTGGTAAAAGTATTTGATTGAATATTTTTGAATGATCTTACCTCAAGGCCTTGACGTAGTAGTTATTATGTTCAGCATTATGCATTCCCTCATTATAAAATTAGTTATTACATGTGATTATTGGACTGGTATAATATTTATGTATATGTTTATATGGTATTTTTGACTTATTTTATCCTTATTATGTTCATGTTTTGTATTTAGAAAGATGTTGATTTTATTATATACCATTCCTTAAAAGATTATAGCTTCTATTGAATTATTTACCCTTACCGAGCATCTATGCTCACACCTTTCTATTATTTTATTTTCCCAGGATGCCAAGAAGTGAATTATGATTGAAAATAAAGGTTAATATTGTGGATAATGGAATCGTGAAAGGATTATCTATTCTGTATTCTATGTTAGAAATTCTAATGTTAAGTTCTTGTATGTAATATATTTTCCAAGACTACAAAACTGATCACTCCATTAGGACATGATTCCTTATTATAATTCCAATGTATTAAACTAATGCACACACTCTAGGATTCTAGGGTCAGGGCATTAAAAAACTTGAACAAAATAATAAACATTTATAAGAAATCAATTATTATGTAAGTAATACTAATTAAAATAAATTAAACAAAAATATGAGAAAATATATTATTTAAATGGACAATTATATTAATTTAAAAACATTAATATTCCATTTGTAAATGAGTAGTGTCATTGACATAGATCTTCCATCAAAGGAAGTAGAGGTAATTTGATATAAAGTGATCAATGAACAACTCCAGGGGTGAAATGATTTTAAAATAGAAGATGTATGAATGTAGTATAGAGCACCCAAGCTTGAAAAAAACAACCCAACTATATAGAAAAAAAATTATAATGTGGGTAATAACAAAAATAAATAAGTTTAAAAATTAATATGATACAATATAATAATTATATGGACAATGATTTTACTAAGAAAACATTAGGACTAGCACTGTAATTGAGCCGAGGTGGAATCATTTCGCTTCTTAAAAAGGTTGTGAATATAATTTGAAAGAAAGTGATAAATGAAAAACTGTAGCGGTGAAATGATTTTGAGGGAGAAAAATCTTGAATGTTTGATAGAGCACCACAACAAGCACACAATAATCCATCTATATAATAAAATAATTATTAAGTGAGTAATACAAAAAAGAAATAAATAAAACATAAATATGAAATTATGCATTAATTCATTAGAAAATGATTTTACTGGGAAAATTCCGATATAAAATCTATTATTGAGTTGAAGATAAGTCATTTCTCTCAATACAAAGGTGATGGAGGTAATTTCAAAGATATTGACAAATTAATCACAGTAGGGGTGAAATGGTTTTCCAGGAGAGGAAGCAATACTGTTAGACAGAGTAACCAAACTGAAACAAATGAATCCACCTATATAAGAATACAATTATTATGTGAGTAATAGTAAAAGGAAATTTATTAAACATAAATCAATAAAATAAATTAATTGTATGGATAATAATATTACTATGTATACATCATGATTAACTCTTTTGTTGAAAAGATATTGTAGCATTTCGCTTCTTGAAAAGGCATGGAACATGGATAGAAATCTTCTAAAATAAACGCAATCTTCATGGAATATTTAACATTATGTAAACATTTTATTATATTATTTTCCTAAAAAATATTGAAAGTATATCATATTATTACCTTTTACTTCTTTCCAAAGTATTTCTTTGTTCTAAATATAATCTAATAAAAAACTAAATATTCTATGTTCACTTCATTATAATTTATAAGACTATATAGATGCATAAAAACCATGAAAAAAAAATAATTGTATTGATATCTGTTTGGATCCATTGATCAATGTAGAAAAAAATGATTGTTTTTTCATTACTCACATGGGTAATAACAAATATAAGGATTATTTATATATGTCACTAGTATTGGTTAACTACCACTAAACATAGGATCTGACCTGAGTATTCTAACCGGCATCAAAGTGATGATATCATCTAACACATGGTCTACACCATCTCTATCATATCATCATTCGTTATTCACTTTTCATTATCTTCCTCAAAATTTTTATTCATTACATAAAAAAGTGGGAATATTTTTCTATCAAATCAATTTTTTATTCTCAGGTTGCTTCTTGAATCATATGTTTTTTGAAAAAAAACCCTTACCCAATGAATTATGTTATTCGATAAAATTTTCTCTCTATGTTCAATAATAAAGTTACTTTGTTTATCTCTATGGGTGTGGATGATATTATCATGGGGATTCTGGGAAAGAAGATCATGTTCGATGCTATGCTACGTGGTAGTGAACCAAAAGTAGTTAAGTTAATAAGGAATCCATAGTTGTGTTATTATATTTGTTAATTTTTCCCTGTATTATTACTCCATTGATCAATGGATCCAAATATAAAACAATATTTTTCCAAAAATTTTGGACTAATTTCTTTTGAATAACAATAACATAAACATAGAATGAAGAATTTAGAAGGGTCATCTGCATGCTCTCTTGCAAACTTGATGAACTATTTAACACAAACATCATATTTATTTTTCAAAATATTAGTGTGCATAAATTTTCGGTTCATATCCGTCCTATAAGTTTAATAAAAGATTAATTTAAAAAACCATATGAATAAATACACATAAGATATTCATGACCAAAACTGAAATTTATAGAATTTTTGTAAAGACCCGTAAATTTCAAGGAACTATTTTTCTTAATTTTCATTGGAATTTTACAAGAATGCAGTTTCTGACGGCACCTGATTCCGAGGCCCGGTGTGCCCGGAATCATTTTCCGAAGTTTGGCTCGGGTACGTTCAGTGAACGGATGAGCGGGTTTTTCTAACATTTGAACCGATACCCGGAATCGAATTTTGAGGGCAATGATGAAATCACATGGCCGATATTTTCTTAGAAACACCTCTTCCAAAGTTGCGTTTTCTCGGGTGTGGTTTTAAATATTTGGGCATAAAGTTTAGAAATAAAATAATTTTTTCAACAAGATTTATTTTATTTCACTTAAGGCACTTGAAGCCACTTGAAATCCACTTAAACTGAGTTAAAATGGATATGGTGCTATTTAGAAATATCCTACCCCCTTGGTAGGATATTTGTGAGGTGGGGCCCGCATGAGCCCCGCCGTTTTTCAGCTATGTAACGCACCCACAAAAACCCGTCATTATAAAAGTCAACTAATGCACTTTCTTTTTTTTCTTAACAGACCATTTAATTTGGCGGTTTATTTCGTGAATTAAATGGGCGGTTTCTTTCGTTGAATTAATTCAACAAATTGATGGGTCGTTACTTACCTTTTTCGTTTGTTGGAGTAATAGTAAAATAAGACCAACAAGTCTTTTGGAGGATTACTCGTTGAGAGGTTTTTTCAGAGTTCTTGAGCCTTCATCCTCCCTCGCGAAGAATGCGAAGAATGAGAAGAACGCGAAGAACGAGAAGAACGCCGGCCTCCGACGAAGAACACCAAACCCGCGAAAGTCGACGACGCGACGCCGTATTCCGCGACGCCGATGTTCCCTTCCGACAACGTTCTTCTGCGACGTCTCTTCCTCCGCAACGAAATCTTCGATCAGCTGTTTGAGGTAAGAGACTTCGGGATTCATTAAATCTCCTTTGTGGTTTTTAACAAAACACAGATTTAATTATTTAAAATAAATCTGTTCTTTCTTGGTCCTTTGAGTTCGCCGAATCAACACTGGATTCCGCGACGACGCGACGCCTTTCCGCGACGACGCGACGATCCCCTTCTTCCGCGACGAGCAGTTCTGCGAAGGACCCGTCGACGACGACTACGAGGTATGGAATTATTTTGGAATTACCCCTTTTTATATTCCCTTAAATGTTTTTTTAAAAAGTTAAAGAACCGGATTCATGAAAATTTTTAATTTATTAAAATTGTTGTTTCCTGTGTGGAATAAAAGTTCTCCCTTTGTTTATATCTAACGCGGAGGGTGCGGGCCAAACGAACACTGCCCGACAACCCTCCGCCGTTCTTCGTGGTTGTGCGGATTTGAAGGTCGATGACGGAACATACTGTAATGGAATTTTGATGATCCCGCAGTGAAGAACGGATCCCGGGAGGAACAACGGCACAGAAGGGAAGGAAAACGGACCACCGGAGTGACTCCGGTGGCCCGCAGAAGCTGGCGGCCGGAGGCGGCGGCGCCCGTTGGCCCGCGGTCGCGTGGGTCAGACGCGCGCGGTACGCGGCTTCAGCGGCGTCCGGTTGTCAGGGCGACACCCCACGGGTGCCGTGGGGGTGTCACGCGGGGGTGGCGGCTCCCCCCGGATCGGGTCAACCCGGTGCGGCCGACCCAGGGGGGGTCGGGCCGGGTCGGCCCGGGCCTGGACCCCCGACTTCAGACCGTTTTCGGTCAAATGCCCGTAACTTGAGCTACGGGCCTCCAAACGACGTGCCGTCAGCAGAAACACGATTCTTGGATTAAGACAGTCATTTTGGTATATCACATTCAAGGATTCAGAATACTTTGAGTTCAGCCGGGTTGGTTCGTACACGAAACCAACTGGGCCCTCGGAGCGGAAACGCTCATATCTTGAGCTACGGAGGTCCGATTGACATGCTGTCAGTTTTGTTGCTTTCCTCTAAGTGGGAAGGATCTTTTGGCTAACTCCGCCTGAGGTTTGGACGTAGGTGGAGTACGGTCAGGTTGGTTTTTCCTTAAAAACCAACCGGGCCCCTGGGACGAAAAATCCAATAACTCTCAGACCGGGCATCCGATTGACACGCCATCTGTGACGTTAAGTTCATGTTGACGATACAGAACTTTTGGATACATCAACTTCAGTCTTGGTGTCAGTTAATGTATCAGCCTCTCGGCTCGTGGAGCGGACCCTCCCGAACGAGCTTGCTGTGTGCGGGAACCCTAGTGCTGGCTGCGACTGCTTCTTCCACAGCGACGACTGTGCAGAGATCCTCAGTAAACTACAGCGACGACTGTGCAGAGATCCTCAGTGGCCTGCGACGACGACTGTGCAGAGATCCTCAGTGGACTGCGACGACTACTGCATTCAGCGATCCTACGTGGATCAGTGCTACAGGTCCTGTGTGGGCCCGATCCTGTGTGGGTCCGATCCTGTGTGGGTCAGCGCTCAGCAGTTCTGTGTGAGCCAGCGCCTACAGGTCCTGTGTGCGCCCGATCCTGTCTGGGTCATTGCGGGGGTTAGTTACCTATCGATCCTTTGTGGGTCCGACGACTTTGATGGATCAGTGATCATCTTTATCGTCATCCGAAGAATTATACCTGTGTGAGCTGAATCTTGTGTTACTCTCCGTTGTGGATTGTGTTGAGCTATCCTGTGTGGATTTACTATTTACTCTCCTTTGTGGATTGTGTTGAGCTATCCTATTAGGATTACAGTTTACTCTCTTTTGTGGATTTTGTTGTGCTATCCTATGTGGGTATACGTTTGCTTCCCTGTGTGGACTGGGTTGTGCTTGGGCTCGGACGTTGGAGCTGAACGGGAATTGATGACTTAGGTACATGTATGGGAATATACCTAAGCCGTGTCAGATGTTACTTTGTGATTGTATCTTTACTGTGTGGATTATCCTTTTTGGATTTCGGGAGACCTTCTGGGGTCTCGGGGTCCCTACTGAGTAGATTATACTCACCCCTGCACGGGTTTTGCCCGCACATCGTTGTGTTGGTTGCAGACGATAGACAGCGCTAATCGTGGTGGAGGCGTGTGGAGCAGGACGGTGCCTGGAGGTGGACCACTGGGAATGACGCACTCTGAGTGGACGGCTGGTCCGAGGAGCTGTGGAGGCTATATGTACCCACCCTTCATGTGGGACTTCCAGAGGACGGCTCAACGCTGCGGCTTCTACTTTTCAGTTGCTGTTTTTTCTTTCAGTTGTACTTTACAGTTGGGCTTGTATTTCCGGCCCCTTTTACTTTCAGCACAGCTTGTTACAGTTTTACTTAGTGGTTACTTTTACGCTTGCTTACTCTGTGGTACTTGTTTACTTTTCAAAGGCCATGCCTTCCCTTTTTGTTGGGATTTACTCCTTGGTGCTAGTCGCCAGCCCCAGGCCTATGGAAGGCGGGCTTGGGGTAGTCACGGCACGGGCCCCGAGGACGGGTTGTGAAAAATTGGTATCAGAGCTGGTCGGTTCTACCGCAAACTCTGATCTTTCTTCTATGTGAAGCAATAGTGTTTAGTGTATTGAGTGTGGTTATCAGTCTAGGGAGTCCAGTGTTGGTGCGGCGGCCAACGTATCCGTACACCAGGACCCTGACTTCTGATTTCCGACTTAATGCACGAAAACATTGATTGCGTGTGTGTTTCAAGTTTTCATTGTGATTACTTGTGTCAGCTCACCAGGTATAGTGTTCTGACCGTGGAACACTTGATTCCTTTTCAGGATGGCCTGACGACAGCAGCCAGCTAGGGTTCCGAGAGTAGAGCGCGACGACAGCCCGCTGAGTGAAGAGGCCTCGGTACAGGGCCCGTTGACAGCAGAGGCACCTGCGGTACCTTTACCCACCGAGCCCCCGATGCTTCCAGCACCGACCGATGACGATACAGGATGCCTCGAAGCTCTTCACGAGTTCCAGCGCCAGCGACCACCCAGGATTCATGGGGATACGGACCCCCAGGCAGCCGAGGACTGGCTGGAGGCGGTCATTCGAGTTTTCAGGCTAGTGAGGACACCAACAGACCTCATGGTGATCCTCGCGGTGAGCCTACTGCACGCAGCAGCAGGACGATGGTGGAGCTTGATGCTCCAGGTGCACGATGAGGACTCTCTCATCTAGATGGATTTCGAGAGCCTCTTCCTCTCAGAGTTCGTCCCGACCAACCTCCGTGCGGTGCGCATTCAGGAGCTTCTTCAGCTACGACAGGGCAGCTTGACGGTCAGTCAGTACGCGACGAGGTTCACCGATATTTCTCGCTACTCGACTGACATTGTATGAGACCCCTTCTTCCGGGCCGAGACCATCTAGCAGGGATTGAGACACGAGATCAGGGCATCACTGATCTCCCTCATCATCCCGACCCAGGCAGGAGTACTGGAGCGAGCCCTTCTGATCGAGAGATTTCTGGCTGAGTCTACAGCGGGACCTACCGCAGGGCGGCAGGTGACGGAGTCTTCGGCAGCAGGTAGCCGACAGATGACTCAGGGTTCCAGGAAGACCAGACCATCCGGCAAACGACCTCGGGACACTGGCTCAGCAGTGCGGGGCACACATCACGGAGCCAGTCTTCCGAGAGGCTGGCAGTGCTATGAGTGTGGCGGGCAGGGCCACATGGCTCGTGACTGCCCGACCCTCCGTACCGAGGGGCAGCAGACGGTGGAGGGGCCACCCAGGCAGAAGTAGAGGGAGGACCGTGGTGGTCCGCAGGGAGGAGGCGGACGAGGCAGAGGAGCTGACCGAGTAGCAGGTGGTGGGCGACGCTTTGAGGCTCTGCCACCACCACCACCAGGAGGCCTGCCCCGACCACAGGGAGCTGGTGGGAAGAGACATGCACAGCTCCAGGCAATGGAGGCCTACGACCACGGTGCGCCAGAGATGATTCGAGGTACGATCTGTGTCTATTCCACCCTAGCTGCAGTTCTTATAGACACAGGAGCGATTCACTCTTTCATAGCAGCTTCCCTTGTTCGGAGCTCGGAGATTCCGACAGAGCTGTTGGCTCGATCCTTGCGGCTAGAGACCCCTACGGGAGCAGACTCGATGATTACGCACTGGTTCCGGTAATGTGAGCTTACTCTAGGAGGCGAGAGCTTCGGCTGGGATCTTCTTGTAGCAGCATCGAGGCCTGACGACGTCATCTTGGGCATGAATTGGTTATCTACAGTCCATGCTCAGATTGACTGTTTTAGGTGCAAGGTGCGATGTGTGCGCACGGACGGGAGTTGGTTCACCTTCACCGGTGAGAAGGGAGCCTTAGCAGCACAGGATGGACTCACACAGAGGAGAGGGAAGCCCTTTACTCATCAGTTGGCTAGCCTCATCTTTGGAGCAGTTGACGTGTGGAGCCCTAGTTTTTTTGCAGTGGTGGATCAGTATGCGGACGTCTTCCCCGACGACGTTCCAGGGCTACCTCCACGTAAAGAGGTAGACTTTTCTATTGATATATACCCCGGGACAACCCCGATATCCACTCCAGCATATCGGATGGCCCCCGCAGAGCTTCGAGAGCTACGGGTACAGTTGGAGGACCTGCATGGCAAGGGGTTCATCTGACCCAGTGTTTCACCCTGGGCTTCGCCGATATTGTTCTCCAAGAAGGCGGACGGGAGCTTGCGACTGCGTGTCGACTATCATCGCCTAAACCAGGTGACAGGGAGGAACAAGTATCTGCTACCAAGGATTGATGACCTCTTCGATCAGCTCAAGGGAGCACGGTGGTTCTCGAAGATAGACCTCAGACGACAGCACTGGTGGCCGGGCATGAAGAAGGTTGTGGCAGAGTTCATTTCACGGTGCCTCACCTGCCTGCAGGTGAAGGCAGAGCATCAGGTACCAGCAGGCTTGGTACATCCCTTGGAGGTCCCGGAGTGGAAGTGGGACAAGATATCTATGGACTTCGTGACTGGACTTCCATGCACTTCCAGAGGTCACAACTCCATTTGGGTGATTGTTGACCGACTCACCAAGTCGACACACTTCTTACCCATCTCAGAGTAGGGCTCAGTGGAGAGATTGGGGCGTCTCTACGTTCAGGAGATTGTACAGCTTCACGGTGTGCCATCGACTACCGTCTCCGATCAGGACACTCGTTTTACTTCCCAACTTTGGAAGGGGTTGTAGGAGGCGTTCGGGACGCAGCTACGTCTGAGCACCGCCTTTCACCGGAAAATGGATGGTCAGACGGAGAGGACCATTCAGACTCTCGAGGACATGCTCCGCGCATGTGTCCTCGACTTTGGTCGTAGCTGGGAGGACCACCTACCCTTGGTGGAGTTCACGTACAACAACAGCTACCACTCCACCATCAGGATGGCACCATATGAGGCGTTGTACGAAAGACCTTGCAGATCTCCATTATGCTGGACAGACCCTGGGGATTCAGCAATTGTGGGACCAGATATGGTCCGGGCCACGACAGAGAAGGACCAGGTCATCCAGGATCGGATGAGGACAGCATAGAGCCGTCAGAATTCATATGTTGACAGGAGGCGGAGGCCACTAGAGTTCGAGGATGGCGACCACGTCTTCTTGCGGGTCTCACCTCGACGTGGTTTACGGAGATTTGGCCGAGGCAGCAAGTTATCTCCGTGCTTCATTGGACCATTCCAGGTCATCAGCAGGATTGGCGGGGTGGCTTATCGCCTCGCTCTAACACCTCAGTTGCACCGGGTGCACGACGTCTTCCACATATCTCAGCTGAGGAGATATGTGCACGACCCGACACACACCATTTACTATGGGGAGTTTGACGTGGATGATGGGGAGACTTTTGTGGAGGTCCCAGTGGAGATAGAGGATCGACAAGAGCGGGTCCTACGTGGGCGATCGATTCCTCTTGTGTGCATCAGATGGCAGCACGGGAACCTTTAGGAGAGCACATGAGAGCGAGAGGCTCAGATGCGTGCTCAGTACCCACATTTGTTTCCCTAGTTTTTGATGTATATTTATTGGGACGTAAAGTCCAGAGGTGAGAGTAATGTAAAGACCCATAAATTTCAAGGAAATTTTTTTATTAATTTTATTTGGATTTTACAAGAACGTAGTTTTTGACGGAACCTGATTCCGAGGCCCGGTGTGCCCGGAATCATTTTCCGATGTTGGCTCGGGTACGTTCAGTGAATGGACGAGTGGGTTTTTCTAACTTTTGAACCGGTGCTCGGAATCGAATTATGAGGGCACCGATGAAATCACATCACTGATATTTGCTTAGAAACGCCCTTTCTGGAGTTGCGTTTGCTCGGGTGTGGTTTTTAAATTTTGGGCTTAAAGTTTAGAAATAAAATAATTTGTTCGACAAACTTTATTTTATTTCACTTAAGCCACATGAAGCCACATGAAAGCCAATTAAAATGAGTTAAAATGGATAAGGTGCTATCCAGAACTATCCTACCCCCTTGGTAGGATATTTGTGAGGTGGGGCCCGCACGAGCCCCTCCGTTTCTTTCCGCTAAGTAACGCACCCGCGAAAACCCGTCATTATAAAAGTCAACAGACGTGTTTTATTTTTTTCTTAACAGACCATTTAATTAGGCGGTTTATTTCGTGAATTAAATGGGCAGTTTCTTTCGTTGAATTAATTCAACGAATTTATGGGTCGTTACATACCTTTTTCGTTTGTTGGCGTAATAATAAAATAAGACCAACAAGTCTTTTGGAGGATTACTCGTTGAGAGGTTTTGTCAGAGTTCTTGAGCCTTCATCCTCCCCCGCGAAGAACGCGAAGAATGCGAAGAACGCGAAGAACGCCGACCTCCGATGAAGAACGCCGAACCGTCGGAAGTCGACGACGCGACGCCGTATTCCGCGATGCCGACGTTCCCTTCCTGCAACGTTCTTCTGTGAAGTCTCTTCCTCCGCAACGAAATCTTCGATCAGCTATTTGAGGTAAGAGACTTCGGGATTCTTTAAATCTCTTTTGTGGTTTTTAACGAAACACAGATTTAATTATTTAAATTAAATCTGTTGTTTCTTGGTCCATTGAGTTCTCCGACTCCACGCTGGATTCTGCGACAACGCGACGCCTTTCCACGACGACGCTATGATCCCCTTCTTCCGCGACGAGCAATTCCGTGAAGGACCTGTCGATGACGACTACGAGGTAGGGAATTATTTTGGAATTACCCCTTTTTATATTCCCGTAAATGTTTCTTTAAAAAGTTAAAGAACCGAATTTGTGAACAATTTTAATTAATTAAAATTGTTGTTTCCTGTGTGGAATAAATGTTCTCCCGTTGTTTATATCTAACGCGGAAGGTACAGGCCAAACGAACACGGCCCGACATCCCTCCGCCGTTTTTCGTGGCTATGCGGATTTGACGGGCGACGACAAAACGTGTTGTAACGGAAGTTTGATGATCCCACAGTGAAGAACAGATCCCGGGAAGAACAACGACGTAGATGGGATGGAAAACGGACCACCGGAGCGACTCCGGGGGCCCGCGGAAGCCGGCGGCGGCGCCCGCTGACCCGCAGCCGAGCGGGTCAGACGCGCGCGGGACGCGGCTTCAGCCGCGTCCAGTTGTCAGGGCGACACCCCACGGGTGCCGCGGGGGTGTCACGCAGGGGTGGCGGCTCCCCCCCGCGTCGCTCGGCCGCTCGGCCGAGCCGGGCCGGTCCGACCGGCCAGGCCGTGCCCTTGCCGGGCGGGACCGGGTTCGGACCGGGTCGGGTCACGCGGTTAGGGTCGACCCGGTGAGGCCGACCCAGGGGGGGTCTGGCCGGGTGGGCCCGAGCCCGGACCCCCCGACTTCGGACCGTTTTCGGTAAAATGTCCATAACATGAGCTACGGGTCTCTAAATGACGCGCCGTCAGCGGCTACGCGATCCTTGGATCATGAAGGCTGTTTCGGTATATCACACTCAAGGTTTTGGAATACTTTGAGTTTGGCCGGGTTGGTTCGTACACGAAACCAACCGGGCCCTCGGAGCGGAAACACTCATATCTTGAGCTACAGACGTCCGATTGACGTGCCGTCTGTTTTGTTGTTTTCCTCTAAGTGAGACGGATCTTTTGGCTCACTATGCCCGAGGTTTGGACGCAGGTGGAGTATGGTCGGGTTGGTTTTTCCTTAAAAAACAACTGGGCCCCTGGGACGAAAAAGCCAATAACTCTCAGACCGGGCGTCCGATTGACGCACCGTCCGCGACGTTGAGTTCCTGTTGACGATACGGAACTTTTGGATACATCAACCTCGGACATTGTGTCAGTTGATGTATCAGCCTCTCGGCTCGTAGAGCGGACCCTCCCGAACGAGCTTGCTGTGTGCGGGAACCCTAGTGCTGGCTGCGACTGCTTCTTCGACAGCGACGACTGTGCAGAGATTCTCAGTGGACTACAACAACGACTGTGCCGAGATCCTCAGTGGACTGCGACGATGACTGTGCAGAGATCCTCAGTGGACTGTGATGACTACTGCACTCAACGATCCTATGTGGATCAGTGCTACAGGTCCTGTGTGGGCCCGATCTTGTGTGGGTCCGATCCTGTGTGGGTTAGCGCTCAGCGGTTCTATGTGAGCCAGCGCCTACAGGTCCTGTGTGGGCCCGATCCTGTGTGGGTCATTGCGGGGGTTAGTTACCTATCGATCCTTTGTGGGTCTGATGACTTAGATGGATCAGTGATCATCTTTATCGTCATCCGAAGAAGTATACCTGTGTGAGCTGAATCTAGTGTTACTCTCCTTTGTGGATTGTGTTGAGCTATCCTGTGTGGATTTACTGTTTACTCTCCTTTGTGGATTGTGTTGAGCTATCCTATGTGGATTACTGTTTACTCTCCTTTGTGGATTGAGTTGTAGTATCCTGTGTGGGTATACGTTTGCTTCCCTGTGTGGACTGGGTTGTTCTTGGGCTCGGACGTTGGAGCCGAACGGGAATTGATGACTTAGGTATATGTATGGGCATATACCTAAGCCGTGTCAGATGCTACTTCGTGATTGTATCTTTCCTGTGTGGATTATCCTTTTTGGATTTTGGGAGACCTTCAGGGGTCTCGGGGTACCTACTGTGTAGCTTATACTCACCCCTGCACGGGCTTTTCCTGCACATCGTTGTGTTGGTTGGAGACGACAGACAGCGCTGATCGTGGTAAAGGCGTGCAGAGAAGGACGGTACCTGGAGGTGGACCACTGGGCGGGATGCACTCGGAGCGGACTGCTGGTCCGAGGAGCTGTGGAGGCTATCTGTACCCACCCTTCAGGTGGGACTTCTAGAGGACGGCTCGACGCTGCGGATTTTACTTTTCAGTTTTTGTTTTTCCTTTCAGTTGTACTTTACAGTTGGGCTTGTATTTCCGGCCCCTTTTACTTTCAGCACAGCTTGTTACAGTTTTACATAGTGGTTACTTTTCCGCCTGCTTACTATGTGGTGCTTGTTTACTTTTCAAAGGCAATGCCTTCCCTTTTTTTTGGGATTTACGCCTAGGTGCTAGTCGCCAGCCCCTGGCCTATGGAAGGAGGGCTTGGGGTAGTCACAACACGGGCCCCGAGGATGGGTCGTGACAATTTTCTAATAATGGAAAGTCAACATTTTATTGTTTCAAATAATTTTAGTTTGTTGAAGAAAATGGATAATTGAATTTGAGAAATGAATTACTCCACTTGAAATCATTCTTAAATCCCCTAAATAAATGAAACTATAATTTAGTAAGTTATGGAGTAATATGATGCTAAAATATGATATACATGAATAAGAAACTCCCATTCAATCAATACGAATATGTTAAAATTTATCGGAACAAGGTATATTGTAGAGACCCGAAGCTTGACGTACATAGAAATTACATTACTTTTGCGGAATACTTAGTACATAACAAAAACAGACACACAAGGACCGTAATAGATTAGTGTCTTTGGAAACTTGGAACGTAATCTTCTAATCGTGGTGAAAGATCTTCAATATCTCCCATAAATATCTTCCCCTTTTTTTTCTTACCTAAAACCTTTCTTTATATCCTGGGGAAAAGAAAAAATAAAAAGGGTGAGCTCAAATTCTCAGTAAGGGTAATCATGGATAAAATAAAACATACCATATACATTTGATCTTAAAAACATGAACATAATGTTTAAACATCAAAAGCTTGATTAATGACATAAAACATGGAAGTACGCAAGGCATAGATCACAATGAAACATTAAGAATGTTAAAATAGCATGAGAATAAAACATGTAATTGTGGCAACCATTAAGCACATGATATGATTTCCATAGTAGCCAAGGCATTGCTACCAAGACCATCTTAGTGGACAAAGTCCCTTTCTGAATCGAGTTCACTCCTCATTCCAGTCCTGTATTACTGAACCGGTTTAACTTGCCATTCCAGCCATGTCTATCTCATGAGATATAAATCATTACCCAATGCATTGGAGGGAGATATAGGTCCCACCCATCTCATAATTAAATCATTCTTACTTGTGCCACAAAATAAACTTAAAACATTCATCATAACCCAAAGAATAAAATGGGTTTCATAAACATCACCCCATTATCAAATAATCCATATAAAACAAATGGATATTTCATCATAAGAAAATTGAATCCATGTAAATCATAGAGACATTATACTTGAAACATACACCTATGAAATAATGTCATCTTAGAAAGAAAATAGTTTTGATAAAACACTTGAAATGAATTTTTGAGGAAAATATCCTTTCTTCTTCAAAATCAAATTATTTTCACAAAACATCATGCAATTTTAAAAGAAAAGGATTTTTTTGAAAATAGTCATGAAATCTATTGTAGGAAGCTTCATGAAAATAATTCTTTATAATACCGTCAAAATCCTTTCATGCTGTATACATTAAAAAAGACATTCTTCTCATACTTTTGTCGGAAAAGTCAAACAGTACCTCGTATGAAAAACGACAAAAGATTCCTTTCATATATTTTACTAAAAACTCACCGAAAGGTACAAATTGGATATAAACTATTGTAGAAGGATATAAATATTACATATTGAGGAAACATGGATGTGGATGACAAAAAACACCCCAGTAAATACCAAAGTATAAACAATGTCGGATAAAAATGAGATTATGATATTTTCCCTTACCTTAGGTCCGATTTGCCTCGTAAGTGTCCTAAACTCCTGTATAATGATTTAAATAATGTTATTGACTTATTATAGAATCATACTCATTGTTATGATATCATATATGGTTCACTTATGACTTTATATTACCCGTTCTTTTGTAAATTCCATGTTAAAGAGCGTTTTGGGTAACATCATTTCATTTGTCGTCCTTGTTTTGACTAATAATTATTCATATGATTACATAGATCATTATTACTTAATTATAGAATATAAAACATGATTTATATAATATATAGTCAGAATAAACTTATATATAATAGATTAGTTAATGGAAAGAAATACACCGTTCATGGAGACGGTAGGCCGTACGTACGCATGAACGCTGTTTTTGTTTCTTTATTGAGTATGATCGAATTAAGTATATGACAGACATATATATATAAATAAATAAAGTAGATTTATAATATCATATATTTCATTATTATAGCTTATATATACTTTATAATCATTCTTTAACGGTTAACATTGAAAATGAATCTCATCGCATCGTGGAGACTGTAGTCCGTACGTATGCACGAGCGATGATATCATTTTCATAATTATTGAATTGAATTGGAGTGGATGATACAATATATCAGAATCAGTATGATGTTATAATAACTATGTATAGTTATTCTTTACACCATTTTTCCCATCCAAGTATGTTGGTATTGGAAAAACAGATTACACCACGACGTGGAGACGGTACTCCGTACGTACGCACGCGTGGTGATTTCATTTTCCATAGGATGGATAGATGGTGAAATAAGGTTGTTTCATACTTATAATAAAATATCATTATATGAGTGATACTGATGTTATTACTTCATAATCAAACAAACTAATAAGAAGAAGTTGAAGAAGAAAGAATCTTGAAAGAATCGGTAGAAGAAATTACCTCTTCTTCGATATGCCTCTTTGAAACCTCCTCTTAGGGAACTAAGATTGGTCTTTGAAGAAGAAAATAACCTCTAGGATATTTCTAGGGAAGTGGAGGGGAGAAATTGGCAGGGGTTGGCCGAGCTTGAAAGCTCAAAGTGGTGTGAGGAAGAGAGGGAGGAGGTTCCCCTTTATAAGGGAGGAGAGGGGCACCATTGGAATAACTAAAAATATTATTTTATTATAAAGTCATGTTCGGTTTTAAATTGATAAAAATTGATTTATTTCAAAGCTAAGGTGGGGATAGGTCTAAATCCTGTCATCCAATAGAATTTAGTGAAGATTAGGTCATTATATTAACCTTATCTTTTAGTTTTAACACTTTGATAATTAGATTGACATTTACCATGTCACTTTGTATTTTTATATTATATAGTTAATAAACATACCATATACATCCAAACGACCCCAAGTTGTCTTTTATTAATATATATAACCTTATCTAAGTCATTTGGCCGAACTATATATTTTTAGGAATAAAATAACAATTAATAATATAATATTTGTTTTAAAAACTATTTTATGTCAATTTTGACAATATTTAGTAATTGATTTTTGTGAAAATTATAACAGAATTATTAGTTCGAACAAGTTAATTAAATCAATAATAACATGTCATATTAACCTAAAAAATTAGTGGAATTCATAAAAAGTCTCAAATTATATTTATTTGGGTATTTATAATATCAATTATTCTAATTTTTCACTATTATGGTAATTAATGCATCATCATTGTGTCATAAATAAATTAAATTATTTAATGTCTAAAAATTACAGATAAAATATCATTATGTAGGAAATATTATTTTCTTTATAATTAATATTTACAATCGAATTTATCTTATGTATAACCCTATATGAAATATGTTTTAGTAAATAAACTATGATTTTAACTCTTTTAACTCTTCTTTGAATTAAATAATAATAAATGTCCTAATCTAATATAAGATGGCCTAAATGGTCATATTTTATTCCTAAGGTTGTTTTTGGTCGAATTAAATTTATCCAATATAATTATGACATGTTTTAGGGTAATAATAATATCATTTTTACCCTTAATTACCCTTTTTATTTTTAATCATGGTAAAAAAAGTAAAAAGTTACTATTCACCAAAAATTATTTCCATCTCATTGAACCAAATTTTACTAACTGACATCAACCGTGTCTCTCAAAATTTTGAAATTCCATTCACAGAATCGGTAAAATTAAATTTTACGATAAGATCATTTTTTAACTACCACTTAGTGGTTTTACTATTCCTAAAAAAAATGAAAGTTTCCAGAAAAATACCAAAAATTAGTCCTAAGATATATTTGATATTATGAACTCAAAAATAAAGTCTATTTTACCAAATTCAAAACATATCAGTTGAATTAATTAATTTAAAAATTAATTCTCGTCGTCAAAATAAATAGTGTGTTCTTAAGAGATAATAACTATCAAAAGATTGACACTTGTTTATGTATGGTTTAAATGTGAAATTACATCCAATGACCAAAATTGTATTAAATTCTAAAAATATATTCTAAATATACTTTAAAACCACTAAAATTAATAATTTATCACTATTAATTATTTCAATTAAAAAGGTTGTTTTTATTTAAAATTTAGTAATTTTTACTATTCATCAGAATATGAAAGTTATCCGAAAAGTACAAAAATTTCACCCTAAGCTAATTTCGATTTTCTGAATCCAAAAATGAAGTCCATTTTGAAAAAAAAAATTAAAAAATTTTAAAAAGTGGTTATTACTATTCATAACGGCTAGTTTTAATAATATTTTAATAGCATATCATTGTTTAGTGAAACTCGGTATTGCGTACTACACACGCTATCGAGGAAGGTCGGGATTGCGTGTAATGAAAGGAAAGTCAAGGATGTGTGTTGTGTAAGATCTTTTTGGTGTAGCATACAACACAAGACATTAATGAAATTAAAAATAATATTTTTCATAAAATCTCGGGGTGTTACATTCTACCCCCATTAAAATGAATTTCACCCTCAAAATTCGTCAGGGTTATAAATGGTTTACTATTTGAAAGTTTAATTAATAGAAACCCACATTGTAAAAAGGAATACCAAAACCAATCTTTAAAAACAAAAGTATGAAACGTAATGGTTACTCAAATAAACTAATCACTAGGTTTCCAAATTGGTGAAAATATGGATATGGAAGAGAAATCTAACCATTATGTTCTAATAGAGAGTGGTAGAGAACTTGGATATGGAAAAGACAGCAATCACAAAGCCATAACTTTTTTATGATCTAAGGTACCATCTGATTCATCAGATATATGAGCACTAGGACAACATTTTTGGTTTTCAAGATCATTTCCCTAAAGTTGATGAAATTGGAATTAGAAGAAATACTTTTGTGATTTTGGTAAAGTCTCACCATTGGTCATTCTTTGGACAATTTCCACTTCATCTCTTAATGAAATAAAGTTGAATTTTTCATTCGTGATGTGTTAGCAGATCATGTGATAGAATGATGGGTCATTCCATCTGCCTCAAACAAAAGGTTAGAAATGATATCAAAAAATACATAAGTGCATATATAGTGAGATTAATCATATATGGTTCCTAAAATGGACTTATACTTCATATATCATACTTCTTAATATAATTAAACTAGTTTATACTAAACAGGGACTTCCTGTAGGCCAGTGGTAGGCGATAAAGGGCAGTCGCACTTCGGTTGTGGGTTCGATTCCCACAGCTTTGTCCGACGCGACGGGCTGTCGCCCGTCCTGCAGGTTGTCCTTTTTCTAAAACTACATTACTATAAAATCCCATGAGTAATATCGAAAAATTTTCTATCCTTAAACAATACTAGACTATGTCCAACATAATCCATTCCAATCATTAGGCTTATCTAAAATACTTTGGTCCAAGTTTATAGTATAAAGAAAATGATTACTTGAAATGTCATCATCCAAGCATGTGAATACCATCATTTATCCCCCATATATCTTGTTGTTCACATTACAATCATGTGAATACCTTAATCATGTATTCTCTTGAAAAATTAATACCCATTAAACCTTAGTGAAAACATGAGTGCTGTCAAAAGTTAACTCTTTCCACATACCAAAATCCCAAAATTCTGTATACTTAAACCATGATATCACTTAGTCCATATAACAATCATGAGCTCATGAATACTGTCAAACAATTCATTTTCTCATTTTCCCTTCATTATGTGCATATCATTCTTTTTTCCAAAAATATCTCAATCACTTTCCATGGTTACTGGTACCATGAAATTATTAAAAACCACAATAGACCAATACATAAATATTCCAATATTCCACGATACTATATACAACATTATTTTGGAATCCCATTACATAAACACTTAATCATTCCACCACATCGTTGTCATATTCAACATCGCCAATAGTGATCACAAGTGACTTTCCTCTGTCCTTTTCCATAAGTGGTTTCTCATGTCGATCATCACTAACCCTTGGATTAGGGCATTTATTAGCATAAGGCCCCATTTCCTTGAACTTGAAGCATTGAAGTGTTGGTGGAGATTTCTCTGTAGTCTTTTCTTTATTCTCATCATTAGAAACCCTTTTTCCATTACTTGGACACTCAGCTACTTGATGACTTTATTTTCCACACTTAAAACATTTTCTAGTCCCTTTAAGATAATCTCCACCATGCTTCATTGCACACTTTGATCATAAGGAAACATTCATCTTCTTTTCACCTTTATTCTGAGATTTCTCCTTGAACTCCATCTTTTGTTTCTTGTCAAAACTATGAGATGGATAAGTAACACCAACTTTCATTTCAAACTTGATAGCACAACACACAATTTCTTCATAGCTACTGAAGTCTCTTATAGCAAATTCCCTTTGAAGATTTGGTTTTAAGCCACTAAAGAATTGATCAACTTTAATTTCAGGTTGGATAATAAATCTAGATGCATACCTTGCAAGCCTTGTAAAATTCTCTTCATATATACCAACAGATTCATCGTCCTTTTTCTTTAGTTCAAGAAACTCCTTCTCCATCTTTGTTCTAATAATATGAGGGAAGTACTTATTGAAAAATAAGTTCTTGAACTCGTCCCATTCCATAGACTCAATTTCATCTCTTTGCCTCGTATTCTTGATAAGAGTCTACCATTCATCAGCTTCACCTTCGAAACGACACACTACTAAGATGACTTTATCATGTTCAGAACATTGAAGAACTGAAAATATCTTTTCAGTAGTACTGATCCATTGTTCAGCAACAAGTGGATTAGAAGACCCACTGAAAGAAGGTGGACGTTGCCTCATGAAGGACTCAATAGAATATTGTTCCCTTCTCTGCTCATTTGGAAGTCCAGAATGATTCATTGCTTGTGTAAGTATAGCAATAAGATTTTTCACTCCATCTCCCAGAAAATTTGTTTGTTCAGGAGGACAATCATTGCATTTTCCATTGCATTGACCAACACGGTTCCTTTGGGTTCCAGCCATCGTCTAAAACCCAAAAAGAATAGTGTGAGAGGCACAAATCATGCTAGGAAAAACAACATAGTAATGGGGGAGTACCCTCAATATCTAACATCTTAGGTTAAATTCTATGATCGTTACCATAGTTCTAAGACTATATCCAATACGTATACTTATCCTTAGGGACATCCCTAGACATACCTTATAAATATCTCTAGGGATCTCACTAAAGTTCTCGTATCCTAGATTCCAAAGGTTGAATAAACATTTCCTCTAATACCAACGGCAGAAACCCGAAGCTTGACGTACATAGACATTACATTACTTTTGCATACTACTTAGTGCATAACAAAAAAAGACACACAAGGACCATAATAGTTTAGTGTCTTTGGAAACATGGAACGAAATCTTCTAATCATGGTGAAAGATCTTCACCATCTCCCATAAAGATCTTCCCCTTTTTTTCTTACCTAAAAACATTATTTATATCCCAGGGAAACGAAAACATAAAAAGGGTGAGATCAAATTCTCAGTAAGGGTAAGAATGGATAAAATAAAAAATACCATATACATTTGAACTTAAAAACATGAACATAATGTTTAAACATCAAAAGCTTGAGTAATGACATAAATCATGGAAGTAAGCAAGGAATAGATCACAATGAAACATTAAGAATGATAAAATAGCATGGGAATAAAACATGTAATTGTGGAAACCATTAAGCACATGATATTATTTCCATTGTAGCCAAGGCATTGCTGCCAAGACCATCTTAGTGGGCAAAGTCCCTTTCTGAATCGAGTTCACTCCTCGTTCCAGTCCTGTATTACTGAATCGGTTTAACTTGTCGTTCCAGCCATGTCTATATCATGAGATATAAATCTTTACCCAATGTATTATAGTGAGATATAGGTACCACCCATATCATAATGAAATCATTCTTACTTGTGCCACAAAATAAACTTGAAACATTCATCATAACACAAAGAATAAAATGGGTTTCATAAACATCAACCCATCATCACATAATCCATATAAAAAATAGATATTTCATCATAAGAAAATTGAATACATGTAAATCATAGAGACATTATACTTGAAACATACACATATGAAATAATTTCATCTTATAAAGAAAATAGTTTTGATAAAACACTTGAAATTAATTATAGAGGAAAATATCCTTTCTACTTAAAAATCAATTTCTTTTCACAAAAAATCATGCATTTTTAAAAGAAAATGATTTTGTTGAAAATAGTCATGAAATATTTTGTAGGATGGTTCATGAAAATAATGCTTTATAAAACCGTAAGAATCCTTTCATGCCTATATATTAAAAAACATTCTTCTCATACTTTTGTCAGAAAAGTAAAAAAGTACCTCGTACGAAAACCGACAAAAGATTCCTTTCATATCATTTAATAAAAACTCACCGAAAGGGAAAAATTGGATATAAACTATTGTAGAAGAATATAAATATTACATATTGAGGAAACATGGATGTGGATGATAAAATACACCCTAGTAAATACCAAAGTATAAACAATCTCGGATAAAAATGAGATTGTGATATTTTCCCTTACCTTAGGTCCGATTTGCTTTGTAAGTGTCTGAATCTCCTGTATAATGATTTAAATAAGGTTATTGACTTATTCCAGAGCCATAATCATTGTTATGATATCATATATGGTTCACATATGACTTTATATTACCCGTTCTTTGGTAAATTCCATGTTAATGAGCGTTTTGGGTAACATCGTTTCATTTGTCGTCCATGTTTTGAATTGTAATTATTCATATGATTACTTAGATTATGATTAATTAATTCCAGAATATAAAACATGATTTATAAATAATATATAGTCCGAATATACTAATATATAATAGATCAGTAAATGGAAAGAAATACACCGTTCATGGAGACGGTAGGTCGTATGTACGCAGGAACGATGTTTTCGTATCCTTATTGAGTATGATCTAATTAAGTAGATGACATAAATAAATATATACATAAATACAGTAGCTTTATAATTCCATATATTTCATTATTATAGCTTATATATACTTTATAATCATTCTTTAATGGTTAACATGGAAAATGAATCTCATCGTGTCGTGGAGACGGTAGTCCGTACGTACGCACGATCGATTATATCCTTTTCATAATTATTTAATTGAATTGGAGTGGATGATACAATATATCAGAAACAGTATGATGTTATAATAACTATTTATAGTTATTATTTACACCATTTTACCCATCCAGGTAAGGTGGTATTGGAAAAACAGATTACACCACGACATAGAGATGGTACTCCGTACGTACGCATGCGTGGTGATTTCATTTTCCGCAGGATGGATAGATGGTGAAATAAGGTTGTTTCATACTTATAATAACATATCAGTATATGTGGGATACTGATGTTATTACTTCATAATGAAACAGCCTAAGAAGAAGAAGTTGATGAAGAAAGAAGCTTGAAAGAATCGGTAGAAGAAATTACCTCTTCTTCGATATAACTCATTGAAACCTCCTCTTAGGGAACAATGATGGGTCTTTGAAGAAGAACAGATCCTCTAGGATGTTTCTAGTGATTTTTAGGGGTTAAATTGGCAGGGGTTGGCCGAGCATGAAGGCTCAAAGTGGTGTGAGGAAGAGAGGGCAGAGGTGCCCTTTTAAAAGGGAGGAGAGGGGCACCTTTGGAATAACTAAAAATATTATTTTATTATAAAGTCATGTTCGGTTTTAAATAGCTCCAAATTGATTTATTTCAAAACTAAGGTGGGGATGGGTCTAAATACTGTCATCCAATATAATTTAGACATGTTTAGGTCATTATATTAACCTTATATTTTAGTTTTAACTCTTAGTTAATTAGATTGACATTTACCATGTCACTTTGTATTTTTATATTATATAGTTAATAAACATACTATATACATCCAAAAGACCCCCATGTTGTGTTTTATCAATATATATAACCTTATATAAGTCATTTGGCCGAACCTTAGATTTTTAGGAATAAAATAACAATTAATAATATAATATGTGTTTTAAAAGCTATTTTATGTCAATTTTGACACTATTTAGTAGTTGATTTTTGTGAAAATTATAACAGAATGATTAGTTCTAAAAAAGATAATTATATCAATAATAACATGTCATATTAACCTATAAAATTAGTGGAATTCATAAATAGTCTCAAATTATATTTATTTGGGTATTTATAATATCAATTATTCTAATTTTTCACTATTATTGTAATTACTCCATCATCATTGTTTCATTAATAAATTAAATTATTTAATGTCTAAAAATTACAAATAAAATATCATTATGTAGGAAATCATATTAGATTTATAATGAATATTTAAAATTTAATTTATCATATGTCTATCCATATATTAAATATATTTTAGTAAATAAACATTGATTTTAACTCTTTTAACTTTTCTTTGAATTTAATAATAATAAATGTCCTAATCTAATCCAAGTGGGCATAAATGGTCATATTTTATTCCTAAGGTTGTTTTTTGGTCTAATTACAGTTATCCAATATAATTATAACATTTTTTAGGGAAATAATAATATCATTTTTACCCTTAATTACCCTATTTACTTTTAACCGTGGAAAAAAAAGTAAAAAGTTACTATTCACCAAAAATTATTTTCATCTCATTGAACCACATTTTACTAACTGACATCAATCGTGTCTCTCGAATTTTTGAAATTCCACTCACATAAGCGGTAAAATTACGTTTTATGAAAAATTCATTTTTTTTCAACTACCACCTAGTGGGTTCACGATTCATAAAAAAAATGAAAGTTTCCAGAAAAATACCAAAAATTAGGCCTAAGCTATATTTGATATTATGAATTCAAAAATGATTTCTATTTTACCAAATTAAGAACATATCAATTGCATTAATTTATTTAAAAATTAACTCCCGTTTTCAAAACAAATAGCGCGTTCTTAAGAGATAATAACTATCAAAAGATTGACGCTTGTTTATGTCTGGTTTAAATGTGAAATTACATCCAATGACTAACATTGTATTAAATTGTAAAAATGATTCTAAATATACTTTAAAACCACTAAAATAAATAATTTATCACTATTAATTTTTTCGTCTATTAAGGTTGTTTTTAATTAAAATTTAGTAATTTGCATTATTCATCAGAATATGAATGTTATCCGAAAAGTACCAAAATTTCAACCTAAGCTAATTTCGATATTCTGAATCCAAAAAATGAAGTCCATTTTGAAAAATAAAAATTAAAAAATTTCAAAAAGTGGTTATTATTATTCATAATGGTTAGTTTTAATAATATTTTACTAGCATATCATTGTTTAGTGAAACTCGGTATTCCGTACTACACATGCTATCGAGGAAGGTCGCGATTGCGTGTAATGCAAGGAAAGTCAAGGATACGTGTTGTGCAAACTCCTTTTGGTCTAGCTTACAACACAATACATTAATGAAATTAAAAAGAATACTTTTTCATAAAATCTCGGGGTGTTACATATATAGCAACCAAATAAGTTATTACATTTAATATTAACCGTATATAATTATTTAAATACACATCGAGGCTCTTGGTATGTCATATCACACCTCCATCCAATCCTAGAGAAATTCAAGGTACTCATGCTTGATGTATAATTTTCATTTACTAATAGATTACATGAATAAGAATTATATCAAACATATATATACTTTTCTAATTAATAAATATGAGAATAATGTTTGTATATTTAAAAAGGTGATGTATTAATTAAAACAAGAATTATGAGCATAGTATTGAATGTTATAATAATTGTTAATGAAATGTTGATTTTAAAAATTATGAATTGAACATAATCATTACATAAAAAATAAATTTACGTATATATATTGAATGTTTTTATCAATGATGATGACATAATATTTAGAGGCTCACAATATGAAATATGATAAATAATTTAATAATTAACTAGGAAAAATATTTAGATGTTGATGATTAGTGACTAGAAATTTTCCTTTGTTTATAGGAAACTCATGGAATTCATTGGATATTTATTTCCTAATCCATGTATATGGGGGAAAGTTTTTATAGATTTAAAAAAAGAAGATTGAAAACCCATGTTGATATCCATTAGAAATAGAATAAAATTATCAAGTATTATGGGTGGAATGTAACTCTATATCATAATAGTGTCCAAGGGACATTCTCTATCCCCCATAGGTGGGAAACAAGAAAGATGTATGGGGAAAAACTTAGTGGGAATGATTTGAAAAAAAATAACTAATCTAGTAGAATTTTTTTAAATAAAAACATCCATTATGCATACATTTATGGGATTATCACACCAACCTAGGTAAGTATAAAAAATAAGGTATGAAGAAGTGTATTATAAAAGAATCTCCTTAACATACCTTAAAATACATCACACATAAAATCAAAAGTTTTAATTTCTAAAATTTCACATGTATGAACCAAATTGATAAAATAAATAGTGGAAAATATGTATGATAACTTTGGGTGATCAATTTGGGAAATGTAAAAAAAATTAAACAACTAACTAAACTCCACGTGAATCCATGTGTCACCATAATGTTGAGAAACAACATATACTCCATGAAAAATCAAGATTGAATCAAAATGGAAAACTGAGATAATCAAAAGGCCTACCTCACTAGTATACAATCATCAGACAAAAAATAATGACATCCTCAAAGAATACATTAAAAAAACAAAAATACCCCATAAAAATTAGAATTACTACCTCAATAGGTAAAATAAAATCCAAGACCCTCTTAGGAAACCCTAATTGCAATCAATCACCCAATGTGGGATGTGATTTTCAAGCAATTTGAATTTAAGTGATGTGATTCGAAATTCAATTCAACAAGGAGGATCATTGAAAATAGGTGGATTTAGCGAGAAGATTAGGATATCACAACAGTTTCAAAATTGGTTAGGGGTTTTTAGTTATATCGGGACACTTTTATCCATTCTTATAAAGATAAACTAATAAAGAGTCCTTTTATCAGCGCTTATTAAATATATGATGATAAAAATTTGTTTATCAAGGATTTTTTAGCACTGATAAATGTTGGACATTATCAATGCTTAAAATTCGCTGATAAAACCAATCTTCATCTGTTCTAAACTAATAGCGTTGATAAATTTTTATTTTATCTGTTCTTTCATTAGACCTAAAAATGCTTTATTTATGTCAACGTGAAAAAAGTGATGATAAGGATTATTTGATCAAAGGTTATTTTTTAATCAATGTTTTTGAATATATAAATATAATTATGAATTATTTTTTAAAATATTTATATATACTTAAAAATTATATATAAATATAAATATAGTAAATATATTCTATTTTTAATATATTTATTTTTATTTGGTAAATATATATTTAAAATTATTTATTTATATACCTAGAAATTTTTTTAAAAAACAATATTTATATGAATATATTGATTTATAGAATTATACATATATATATATACTTAACAAATATATATAAACATAAATATATTAAATATATTCATTATTTATGTAAATTTATTAAATATTTAACAAATATATATATTTATATATTTATATATTTATAATTATAAATGTAAAATTGAATAAATATAGTGAATATGTATTTATAAATATATTTATTTATAAAAAAATATAAAAAAATATATTTTCAAAATTATTAATGAATGTCTAATTTTATGTGTATGCGAATATGTAAAAAATGAGTGAAATTTAATGATTTAAGAATCAGTACACTTTAATAATATTGAAAAAATGGATAAGTTTAATGTGTGTGCATTATATATATAAATACACTAATTGAGTATATGTGAAATCAATTCAATGCTAATTTGATCTATATTAAATTGAAAAATCAAATATCAATTATATATCGTTTCTGTTGTATTTCGTCAATATTTATAATTCATATTACTTTTTAATTATAAGACATTATTCAATAAAAATATGAATATTTAATGTAAAGCGCACAAATATTTTTCAATATATAAATAACATATATAAACATCAATATACATTTGTATATTTAATATATAAAATTTAACAAAATTAAATATCGTAATTATCTAATTAATAACATTTTTTATATTTAATAATATATAATCAATTTATTCATTCATTTATAATAAATATTTAATTAATAGATATTTTATTATTTTTTAATGAACTGAATTTTTATTTTAATTTATTTAATTATATGTTTTTATTTATTTAGACCATTATAAGTGCTAAAAAATTAATGATAGAAGAAATATTTATCAGTGCATAAAACAAAGTGTTGATAAAGGGTACCCTTTATTAGTGCTAGAAATAAATCACTGATAAATGTTACCTTTTATCAATGCAAAAAATTAAGTGTTGATAAAAGATACCCTTCATCAGTGCTAAAAATAAAGTGCTAAAAAGGTTCCCTTAATCAGTGTGTTTTTGTAGAACTGAGAAATACCAGTGATTTTTTTAGTATTGTTTGGTATTTAAATGTTATTCTCATATCCTATACCCTTATACTCATGTTATTCTTACGTATTTCCATTTTTTACCCATACTGATCCATTGAGCTAACACATACTCGTGCTTCATTTCCATATGTTATGGTTTTATGTTTTAACTAGGGTATGTTTAAGAAGAGTACTATACAATAAGATCTTTATGGGAGATTTTGAAAATCTATTAGAAAAAAAATTTGTGTCCAGTATCCAAAGTCATTATACCTTATGGTTTTTAATAATGTTTTATTAAATTTAATGAATATTCATCTAAAATGATGTATTATCCATGTATGATAAGTTTGTTTGATTAAATTCGGTGTTAGTGGAAAGGTTTATATATCCATTGGAAACTAGGATGAGAAAACATTAGTGATACATATTGGGATATTTACAAGGATATTCCCAAATACAAGTATAAGGATAAGATAAAGTATATTAAAATTTCCTAATTTTTATTAAGGATATGGAATGTAGTCTCCACAAGATTATATCCCTTTCTGGACCCTATATGTGGATGTGGCTGTAGAATAGATAAAATTTACAATAATAATACTGAAAAGGGTTCATTGAGTTGGACTCAATCTTCACCTTTATCATGATAATGGTCCTTTCTAAACCCATGAAATGAAATTCCTAGGGTATATGAATGGTGAATTCAAAAACACATTATGAACCATCATGAAGGATGTAAATAATCAAAATGAATTACATAGGTTGACCCTAAGGTTTAATATGTTGAAAATAATGTTTCTTAATTTAGAAAACCAAAAGGCGAGTTTTTAGGATTATGTGGTATACCAATATGAATATTTTTACCCACACATTGATTTTGGTTTTATTCAATGATGAAAACTAGTAGGAACTAGATTTAATTTAAATTTGAAATAAAATGTTTTGATGAGAAACCAAATGGGATGATTACTACAGTAAAGGACATTGTGATTATTCCTAATCAGTTATCATGAAATATTATTTACAACATTAAATATAACCAAATCATAAACACACAAAAGAAGATAAAAATAGATTAAATTAAGTGTTTTTATGGTAAAGACCATGGGTGAGATAAAATTTTATTTTCTATTTTTTGAGAATGTAGGAAGACGCACAAAATTGAATGTCTTAGAGAAGCAAAAATATGTTTTGAGTGTGGAAAATAATGATACAGAGTAATTATTTTTATAGAAGAAAAAGAAATGTTTGGAAAAAAATGGATGAGAATAAGAGTCTCCCTATGATATCCTCAATAGTTGAATTTTTTAATTGTGTAAGGTAAAGTCATTGTGAAAATTGATTTCCTAAATGTAAATCACCTGGAAAAATCGTCAAGGTTGTAAGAGTAAATGTTATATTACTAAAGATGAAGAAAATATGAATGACATATGAAATGAAATATCTATCCGGGAATAAGATGAAAAATAATTATTAATGGTGTATGAAGAAATTGAAATGATAAATTTTATTCTGTATATAGATTCACAGAATTATATTTTCTTCAGTGGTATTATGGATATTCAAATATTGAAACATAAATGGATTTTTTGTCAGTAGTTTTTCATTATGGATTATCAAGAATATGTTTAATGGTACTAACGACCAAGAAAATTGATCTAACAATAAGGTAATATTTTTTTGGAAAATAATTAATAATGGAAAATAACCCTTAATATATTCCTGATGTGGAGATAATGGTTTTTAGTTTAGGTAAATAGATGATTTATATGGATAAAGTAAATTGGATAGTATTTAGCACTACAGAATTGATTAATTATAAGATGAAGCTATTCGTTATGATATTTTTGATGGAGGTTAATTTTTAATTTAGATTTATTGAATATGTAAAATAAATATTGATTTTAATTAAGGAATATTGAATGAGTTAATTTTTTAAAGGAGGTATGTTTTTATAAATGTTTTATTGTAATTAAATGTATTACCCTACATTAAAATAATATATGATCAATGTATTCACATATTTTCCATGTGATATTAAGTGACACTTATTTTTTAGAGGGGATTAATGATAAGTTGATTTTAAAAATTTGGTGAACTTATTTGTAAATTTTTAGATTTTAGTTTCAATCAAACATGGAGGAGATTTATGGTTAACTATTCATGGAATGTATTAAGTTGAACATTGGATAAGGTTTTAGAGATAAATGTATTATTTTACCATATAAATATTTATGAATATTTGATAAACCACGACAAAGATACATTTTTTATTATTTCTATAGAAAGAAGGATCCTCCAATCATTATTTAATGGATATTAAGATCCACTAGTGCTTATAAGAACCCCACCTCTTATTACATAACTTTTCATTACTTTTTTAAAAAAAGATGATATTTAAATCCTAGTGTCGTGGAAATCAGGAACAAAATACATGTAAACATAAAACATTGTTTTAATACCCTTGAAAATATTCTCTAAAATTTAATCAAAAGTAAAATAACTAAATCTCATAACCTATAGACATAAATCAAAGGAAAGTGTGAGAAGAAGGCCCAGTAATGGTAAATAAGGGAATCAATTTACTTGTGACATCAATAAGAACTTGATAAAAAAACATAAATACATAAGAAATATAAGAAGATGCATATGATAATAAAACAAAAATGAAGCATAACATGAAATTTGGATAAGTCATTTAATTTTAGTATTCATGAACATATCAAAAAGGTCCATCTCAATGGTGTCATAAAAAATACCAAGTTTATTCCGCAAGGTATCATTAAACTAGTTATATCTAGATATTAATTTTTTTCCCAATTCATTAGACCAATATAAGGTAAAACAACTAATATATCTTTATTTTCATGTTTCCAACATATATCATAATCATAAATTTCCTAAATAACTCAAATAGAATAAAAGAAATGGGTTTCATATCAAAATCGTGGCGTTTTAAAAATGTTCTTAAAAACAAGATCATTATGCCTTTTATAACAGATGGAAGGGGAATGCATGTTTTATGTATGTAAATTCAAGAATTAAAAATATCATTTTCATGTCATGATGAATACCCCTAGAGAAGAAATAGGTTTTGGTATTCACATAAATATGATAATATAATTTATTGAGAAATTGATAGATAGATTTTGAGGTGAAAATATTGAAGCATAATGGCTATGAAACATGGTTTTAGAAAACAATACAATGATATAGGACAAGGGTTAACCACTAAAAAATAACTCTTAATAGAGTATAGGGACATAATAAAATGTAAATTAGATCATGGTATGGATATTTTAATGACATACCACAAGAAATGAAACTTGAAATATGTGATTTCTTTTGCAAAAATTTGGCCGCCTAATGACATCACATAATTTTTTTTAATATAAGTTCATGATAGAAGAATGGGTCTCTCATAAATTGAATAAGAAATGGAAATTAATATAGAAAAATAAGATCATACCCCCACAGAATAAAATGGAAACAATAATACATAACAAAAAGGAAGTCATGACTAAAAGAGGAGGGTGAAAGGTTCCTTAACCTTGAAATATATCTTCAAAAACTCAATGTTTGGGACATTGAGGGATTGAGGGAACATTGGTAGAACTCCATGTGAAGTGAAAAGTCCAAATATTAGATTAGTAGGATTTAGGAATGAAATGGGTTGGTATTTATTGAAAAAAATGAAGTATTATTTTATTAGTTTATAAAGGACACCTCATTGGTGGTATTTTCCAAACCATGGACATGCCTATGGTATTTTACAATGTTTTGGCTGCTTGAAACACCTCAAAAAATATATTACTATACACAATTCGACCAGAATTATTACGTCATTATGGATTTCATTAAAAACACTGAAACATAAATCTGTAATTTTACTATTCACCGAAAAAAACATTTTTAAAAAATATAATAAATTATCCCTAACATAATATTATTGATCTGAATTCAAAAATAAAATCCATTTCATTAAAATATTTTTCTAATTATGAGATATTTAATTTTTATGTAAAAACACTATTTACTTGGAAAAATACTAATACTTAACTAATAATTTCTAAGATAGTTATTTACTTATTCTATTATATCACATTACCTAATCAATATTAAAAAATTATATTTATAAATTCTTAAGTGAGGTTACTATTTCATTGTTAACATTACTACTCATAAGGGTAATATTAATATTTATAATTTAATATTCAATAAAAATTATGTTTATCTTGTTATAATATTAATTTCTTAATGATCACAACTGTAGAATACTATTTTTTTGAAAATAATTTCACATTTTTATTTATTTAAAGTATTCAAAAAATATTATAAAATATCCTTTTTCCAAAATTCACTAAAAATATGAAACACATATAAATTCATTTTATATTTATTTTGACATTTGAAATTCACAAATTTTTCCATAATAAAAAATAAAAATTTTATTTATACAAAAGGATTACACAATGTTACTAAGGCCTCGTTAGATATCCCCTTATAACACCTGCATATGATCTAAGAGTAAGGTGTAAAATGGTGATAGAATATTTGGGATACTCAGAAAACATTTCTCACGTGGTGATTTCTATCAGCTTGAACATCTTCTTTAAGAGAATTTTATTATGCTTCACATACTGGAGTTCGGCATGGGCTTGGTCCAGAGTAAAGACCAGTGAAGCTACCTCCTTTCAAAGCTCCAACAGATGGGCTTGGTATGGCCTGAGTCTATTGGATGAGGCCATCGAATCTTCTTTCTGTACTAATTAAAAATAGTTATTTTTATTTATAAACAATAATCATAACATCAATATTATAATTTCAAAAAACCATATTGACCAACAATCATATAACAGTCTAAACGCAATGGTATCATTTTAATTATACTCACTTCATTAATTAAAGTATATAGTTTTGTAGAGTATAAAATAAAATAACACACAAATTTAGGAAATAAATATTATTCCAATGTTTGGGTCATTACATTATTCCCCCTTAAGAAATTTCATCCCCAAAATTTTAACTCGTTACCTCATAAGAGAAAAGGTGTTGGTACATTTGCCTCATAGACTGCTCTGGTTCCCACATGGCTTCTTTACATGTGTGGTTCCTTCACAACACCTTGATAAGGTGGGTAGTGTTGTTACGTAGGACCTTTCCTCTATGATCCAAGATCTCCAACAACTTCTCCTCATAAGAGAGGTCATGTTCCAGTTGTACCACCTCTGTAATTAGTACATGTTAAGGGTTAGGTATGTAATTCCTCAAATGGGATACATAGAAGACATTCTGAACTTGTGCTAGATTTGGAGGAAGTGCAAGCCAATAGGCCACTACTCCAATGCGATCCAGGATTTCATAGGGTACAATGTACCTAAGCTTGAGGTTAAATTGGTTCCCAACCCTCATGAATCTCTTCCAAGGTGAAATTAAAAGAAACACTTTTTTCACTAACATAAAACTCTAAATACCTTCAACAGTTGTCGACATAGCTCTTTTTCCAACTCTGATCTGCCTCAATATGTTGCTGGATGGCAAGGAACATCTCTGTCATTTCTTTCTTGAGGCCTAGCCCAAGAATAATTCTCTTCCAAGCTTCATCCCATCAATTAGGATTTCTACATCTCTTCTCATATAGAGCTTCAAAGGGTTCCATTTTACTGCTTGAGTGGAAGATGATGTTGTAAGAGAACTCAACTAATGGGAGATGTTAATACCATCCACCATTAAAGTCTATTGAGCATGTCCTCAGCATGTACTCGAGGGTTTGAGTAGTCCCTTCAGACTGGCCATCAGATTGGGTGAGCTAGGATATACTAAAATTCATTTCAGTTCTCAGAGAATGTTGAAGACTTCTCTATAATTTTGGATGTGAACCCTGTGTCATGATCAGATACGATAGAAAGTGGAACTCTTTGATGCATTACCACTTACTATAAATCCTGGAATATTTATCAAGAGACAAATCATACTGAATAGAGATAAAATAGGAATTGTTGGTTAGGCGTTCCACAATAACCCATATCACACTGTTTCCATTGAACATTATTGAGAGACTAGTGAAAAAGTCCATAGGGATATTGTCACACTTCCATGATGGTATGGGTAGTGGTTTCAATACCATTTTAGGATGTTTCCACTATTCCATCACTTGCTGACATACCAGGCACCTTGAAGTGTATTCAAAAATCGCTCTTTTAAAATCATCACACCAATAATGATCCCTAAGGCCCCTATACATTTTCGTGCTTCCCAGATGTATAAATAATGCAAAGATATGAGCTTTATCCATCAGCTCAATCTCTAGAATAGACGAAACCCATTGTCTTTTAAGAAACATTAATACACCTTCTTAATCAATGTTGAGCATATGAAACATCCCATCCCTCACAACTTAAATCTTCTTCTGTAATAAAGTATCATCTTTATGAGATTTTTTGATCTTCACTAGTAACGACCGTTGAGAAATCATTTGCGTTAGTGTTTATGATTTCCCATCCCTTATATTTCCAATGTCCATCTTTACTAGGTCATTGATCAAAGGATCTCTTTGAATCCAAATAATGGATAGAACAAAAGAGTCTTTCCTTCTTATTTCATTAGTGTCATTTTTTTCACTTTTTGGGTGATAATGAATTGAACAATTATAGTATTTAACAAGATAATACCACATCTTTTGTCTCATGTTCAACTTTTTTGTGTGAATGTATAATTCAAACTTTGATGGTCTTATTATATATAAAATTTCTCCCCATAAAGATAGTTCATCCATATCTTAATCGAAAAAACAACCGTAGCTAGATCTAGATCATCCGTAGGATAGTTCCTCTCATGAGATTTCAATTGTTGAGATGTATATACAATAAATTTTTCATATTGCATGAGAACGCACCCAATCCCTTTCATAGATGCATCACTAAAAATGAAGAATCATTCTCCACATGATGGTAGAGTTAACATGACTGCAGTAACCAATATCTTCTTCACATCTTGGAATCATACCTCACACTCCATTTTCCATATAAACTTGACCCCTTTTTGAGTTAACATGGTTAGTGGACTAGAAAGTCATGAAATATTTTACTTAAACATCCTATAAAATCCCTCTCATTCAAGGAAACTACAAATTGTTATTATTTTTGCTGGATAAGGCCACCCCTATACAACATTTTTTTAGAGGGTCAACTGTGATTCCTTCATTTGATACAATGTTCCATAAGAAAAAAACATATTGTAACCAAACATAACATTTTTTAAACATTCCAAAAAGACTCTCCTTCTATAGAGTTTTCAAAATAACCCTTATATGATCTTCATGCTCCTGGTGAATTTTGGAATATATCAGAATATTATATATAATAACTACCACAAAGTTATCAAGGTAGTTTTAAAGACTCAATTCTTCAAATCTATAAAAATATCAGGTGCATTAGTGAGTCTGAAGGGCATAACAATAATCTCAAAATGACCATATCTTGATATGAATGAAGTGTTTGGAATATCTTCTTTCTTCACCCTCAATTGATGATAAACACATCTAAAATCAATATTGGGGAAGAATTGAGTCCCACAAATTTAGTTAAATAGGTCATAAATTATTGGAATATGTTATTTTTTCTTCACTGTGATCCCGTTTCGATCTCTATAATCAATGTACATCCACATTGATTCACCATTCTTCTTCACAAAGAGAACAAGTTTTCCCCAAGGAGACACACCCATTCATATAAACCCCTTATCTAAATTATTTTTGATTTTTTTATTTAATTCCTCCATCTGCACATTTTCCATCATATATGGGGTAATGAAAATTCGATGAGATCTAGGTACGAGATCAATGGAGAACACTACCTATATTTTTGGGGGAGGTCTGTGACATTCCTAAGGAAATACGTCAATGTATTCCTAGATAATCGGGACATTTTCTATCTTATACTGTCATTAACTTCTTATTTTTCACCGATCAACTCCATAAAAGAGGATATAAGAGGTTCTTCTAGAAAAATATCAGGTTGAGATATTTCTCCGTGAAAGATAACATTAATTTTTCCATTCAGGAATACTGATATTTCATTGCTTCCACATTTTATCTTAGCATTATACATTGAGAGAGAGTCCATACCTAGAATAATGTTGAATTCCAGCATGGTAATGACTACTTGATTTGAGATAAGATTTTATCACTAATGTTAACATTATAGTTTCAAAACACTGACAATGCTTGGATAATCCCTCCAGTAGCCTTGAATGACAACTCTAATTTTATGAATTCTGGTTCTGATTTTTAATTCATTATAAACATTGAGTAAATAAAGGAATGCATATAAATATAATCCAAAAATTACTTTTTAACTTTGGAGAACACCAAGAGTCCTTTTCACCACATAATTTTGCTCTTAAACATCATCCTTGGTGATAGAAATAGCATGAACTTGCTCCCATGGGCTTTTTGAGGTAGATGGTGGTTCCCCTCTAATTCCCCATGATTTTTATTGTGATTGGGAAATTTCCCAAGTTTTACACACTTATAGAATTAGATATCAGGTAGGGATCGAACCATCCACCCCTTGTAGTTAGTGTTGGGAATTAGATACTACACATCACTGTGACAATTCCACAAAATATGGCCATATCTTCCACTCTTGTTGCACTTCTAACTCCCGAGTAGGTAGTTCCCCAAATGCTTATTCCAACATTTATTACACGTGGGAAGTTGCAATTTCTTGCCTCAAATTTCACTAAAAAATATTACACACTATTCTTGGATCCATTGATCTACTTTTTTCATTGGATTTATGGGACCACTACATCTCACAAATCTCCAGTTCGAGTTTCGTCTCAATCTACATGATCTTCTCATCATTTTCATAGTCTCAATTGGATAGATTTTTTCACAGATGACGTCTTAGTACACTAAAGAGTCTATAAACCATCCCATTTAGATTCATGGAAAATCATGAGGTGTAATGGGAATATCTCATAAAGTTTATATCATAGCTTCCAAAGAGTCTTTCTCTTTTTTCTTCAGCTCAAGAAACACCTTCTCCATTCTTGTTCTCATAGAAGTAGAGAAATCCTTATTGAAGAAGATCCCTATAAACTCCTCCCACTCCATAGCTTTAACCACCACTCCTGGCTCCGTGTTTCTAATCAATTCCCACCACTAATCAGCTTCTCCCTCTAAAAGGTAAAAATCCAGGGTGACCTTCTCTTATTCCAAACAACAGAGCAAAAAAATATCTTCTCGAGAGAGATGATCCAGTATTCAACAATCAATGCGGTGATACATCCACAAAATCTTGGTGGTTGTTGACGCATAAATAACTAAACAGAATTTGGTTCTTTTAATAGAGAGATCACTATCTCATCTGGATTCATGTTATTTCCCATAACATGAGTCAGTTGGTTCATCATTCTCATGAATGATTCTATTCCGGATTCGATCGGAGGGTCGTCCACGCATAGTCCATTGTAGTCACCATTTTCACAAATCCTCTTATTGTCTCCATTCTTTAAAAGTATAATACCATAGTGGGAAACATATTTAATTTATGAATATTTTAACTATAAAAGATTTTTATGTCTAAAACATTATTCTTTAACATAGTATTTTTTATGAACAATTATGTTTCTCTATAAATACTTCATAATGAATCATAAAAAGACCGTGATTAACCAAACATATCCCCCCAGAGTTTCAAAAAAGTAGTAAAGAATTTCACGTTTTCATGTACCAGGATACTCTGGGTAAAGCCCAAAACTAATTTTCGGAGTTTTCACTCCTTAGGTATATCTGTTCCAGAGCCACATCTACTTGTTGATATCCAAATAGGGATTTATCTGTTTGGAAACCACTTACTAAATATTTAAAAAAAAATACTAGAATGATTTACTATATTTATACTATTATATAGGGTTCTTACTAATGATTTATTATCCCAATTTTAAAAAATAAAAAAACTATCCATTTATACCAACTATGGAATATCGTGATTTTATTACAAAAATGTTTCACTACGTTTTACAAACATAAGATCATTAATGTCTAGTGACTTGAGAATACAGAATAAAAAACATGAAAACATAAAAATATTATAATAATCCAATTTAAAAGCTTCTTGAAAATTTAATCCTAAGTACAATCATTGCATCTAATAACCTGGAGACATACATCAAATGAAAGGGTGAGTAGAAGGCCCAGTAAGGGTAAACAAGGGAATTAGTTTACTTGTGATATCAATAAGAACATGATGAAAAAATTAAATATTTGAGAAATGAAAGTAAAGGAGTATTATAAAAAAAGAACATGAATAATAATATGAATATGTGGCTACAAAATTTAATTTATACATTCGTGAACATATCACCAAGGTCCATCCCCAAGGTGTTTTAAAAATTATCACGGTTATTCACTAAGGTATTGTAATACATGCCATCTCTCGAGATTAAATTAATTAACCAATGCATTATATTGCAATAATGGAGCAACCATAATATGTATTTATTTTCATATGAGCCATATATATTATAAAAAAAATTCATAAATAACCAAAAGAAAATAAAAGAAAGTGGTTTCATATCAAAATCACGACGTTTTAAAAAGTATTTAAAAACCAGATCATCATGTCATGTATGAACCATGGTAGGGGAATGAAGGTTTTATGTAGATCCATTATAGAATTAAAAATATCATTTTTATGTCATAATTAATACAATTTGTGAATAAATAGGTTTGGGTATCTTATAAATAAGATAAGTTATTTTCTTGAGAAAAAGAGAGAGGGAATTTGAGACGAAAATAATGCTGCATAACGACTATACAACATGGTTTTATAAAACATTAAAAAGAGAAAGGAAAATTGTGAAACACACATAAATAACTCATAACACATTATAAAGATAGAATAAAATGTAAATAATATCATGGTATATATTTTTGAATGACATACCTCATGAATGAAAACATGAAAGATGTGATTTCTTTTATAAAAATTCATCCGCCTAACGACATCACTTATTTTTTCAGAAAATCAGTAGATGATAAGGGAATGTGTATCTCATAAATTAGACATAAAATGGATAGTAATAAAGATATATAAGAACATACGACCACATAAAAAATGGAAACTAGAATACATACAATAAGGGGATTCATGACTAAAAGAGGATGATGACAGGTTCTCTTACCTTGAAGAGTAACTTCATAAAATCAAATATTAGGACATTGGGGGCTTGATGAAACCTTTGTAGGACTCCATATAAGGTAAAAATAAAATATATTCGTTTAGGAGGAATTTAGGAGGAAAATAATGAAGTAATGCGGTGTTATTTAGTGAAAAAGAGGGAATATTTTATTAATTTACAAGGGACATCTCATTAGTGGTATTTGAAAAACCATGGGCTTGACCATGGTGTTTTACTATGTTATTGGTCAATTGGGACACCAAATAACATATCATAATATAACCATGTCTACCAAAAATATTAAAACATTATTAAATCATTAATGATGTCATTAAACACACCGAAACATAAAACTATAATTATATTATTCAATGAAAAACAAAACATATCATAAAAATATAATTAATTTTACCAAACTTAATATGGATGATTTGAATTAAAAAATTAACTCCATTGTATTAAAATAATTTTTCAATTATGAGATATTTAATTTCTAAGTAAAAACACTTTTAACATGAAAAAATACTAATATAGATCTAATAAAATTATAAAACAGTTATTTATTTATGCTATTATATCACATTTCCTAAACAAGATGCCTAATTTATATTTATAGACTCTTCAGTGAGGTTACATTTTATTGGTCACATTTCAATTCATAAGGGTAATATCATTGTTCATCATTTATTAATTACTATAAATTAAGTTTATATTATTAGAATCTAAATTTCTTACTGATCACAATTATAGAAAACAATTTTTTGAAAATCTTTTCACATTATTAATTATTTCATTTATACAAAAAATATTTTATAATACCCTTTCTCCAAAATTCACCAAAAAATACAAAACGTCAATAAATTCATCTAATATTGATTTTCATATTTGAAATTCAAAAATTTAACCATAATAATAAATAAAAATATTATTTAGACAATAGGATTACACAAAGTTACTATGTCCTCGTTAAATATCTAATTATAACATCTACATAGGACCATTGAGTAAGGTGGAAAATGGGGAGAGAATCTTGGGGAAGCCTAGACAATCTCAAATAGATGGGATTCATTTGGACCAAGTCTATTGAATGAGGCCATCATATCTTATTTTTGTATTTATTAAACCTGGTCATTTATATTTATCTAACAATAATCACAATGTTGAGAGTATAGTTTTCAATGGTCATATTGACCAATGATCATATAAAAATCAGAACCCAATCGTCTAATTTTAATTATACTTACTTAATTAATTAAAATATATAGTTTTTCTACGTATAAAATAAAATAACACAAAAATTTAGGGAAAAAATATTATTCAACCGTTTGGGTAGTTACATTGCTCCAAGAATTAAACAATACATCTTCATTTATTATAGTATGAGTTGAAGATAAAATTTATTGAATGATAACCATATTATGATATTGTCTTTGTGAAATTTAATGAAATCATGTATGTATATCTTCATGTTAATATTCTATATCTTTAGGAAAAATATCTTCAAATAACATGTTGTCCTATAACATGTTTCTGTAAATTTGGTTTCTGGGTTTATGGTTTTTAATTTTTACATGAAAATTAAATTTCTTGTGATAAATTATCTCTATCACTCTCTATCATTATTTGGACAATACACGTTTTTTCATTGTCCAAATTATCTCTTTTGACCAATGTTATCTCATTTGGAATCCAAGTACGTGTTATTTTTGTTGAAATTCACACATCCCTTTTATTTATTATCAAGGGGACCATTTATTAAAACCTTTTATAATGTGGGTCTCCCACAAAAATATTTAAAATGTTAAAACCCTTTTTATTAAACAAAGTTCAAATTGAAGGGGAAAAATTTATTTAAGGGGGTAGAATTTAACACCATAAGAATTAATGGAATATACTTTTTCAAATAGATTTTATAATTTTGATAATTTTCATAACACACAACAACAATTTTATATTGTGTCACACAAATAAAATTATAGCTTATGTTACATGAAATGCTGAGTTGTACTTACATTACGAGAAATACTTAATTTAAATGAAATGGGACTTACGATTAAAATATTTTAATTTAGTATAATTGTTATAAAAAAGAAATTTTAATGGAGGATATTGATTTTAATAATTAAAAAATTAAAATATATTTCTATCACATCTATCCTATAGGTTTTTGAGATAATATATACGAATAAATAATATTTTATGCCTCAAACTATATTTTTTTCCTAAAATGTTTTTTTTTCTCACTTTTTGCGAACATAATTTATTGTTAATTTTTTTTGAAAATTTTAGTAAATTTATTTGAAAAATAAACTTAAATTTTTAAGTCATCATGAAAAATTATATTTGGGTCAATTTTTGATAGTTTTCTAAGAATATAAATGTTTTTATTAATAGTGAAAAATACCCATTTTTATTTATCATTGATATTTATTTTAATGTATTTAAAAACATGAAAAGTGATTTAATATGGTTTTAAAGGAAAAATTAGTTCAACTAAATATCTGTTAATAAGGTAAAACTAATTTTTTACCATAATGAATAATAAATACCATAAAAATTAATTACCACTGATAAGGTAAAAATTGTTTTACTAGGGGTTGATTAAAAAATATATGGGTTAGAAATGGCCAAAAACATTTAAAAAACAAATTTTATAACAATAATTAGACCTAATATAGCCTAATTATTTTGAATGGTATTTTCTTTATCAATTTTGAATTTGAGAAATAATGTTACACCTTTTTTTTACAATGATTATCAGTGTGGAACTCAACTCAATTATTAAAGGCCACCCCTTATCCTGTCATATTAACACCTCCCAAACACATTGGTTCCGAAATTACATACCAAAATAACTTATTTAATTAAATCATATCATCCAAAATGCCTTATTTTTTTATAAATCTTTCCTAATAATATTTATATTTAAAAATAAAAGAAATTGGTTTTATGAAATGGTAACATCCGTAATCATGAATTTTATTCTATTTATTACTCTACCTAATTAAATTATTATTAATACATGTTGATATAATAAGCTATATATATTAAATTTAATTATATTTTTTGGTAAGGTAATTTCCTATATCCATCTAATTTTCAAAGAAATGCGATAAAAATCATTATTTGTGTGTACGGAAGACAACTGCCTCCCGAACCTATGCAATTCATTTTCTATCACCTCATCTCTCGAATGGATACAATGATGGATTTAATGTTAATATAAGTAATTAATGATATTATTATAAATTTTTAATTATAACACTACATATACCTTCTTACCTCCGTACTCATTGGGAAAATAATAATGTCGCTCACGTGTACGATGGAATACTACCCCATGAACTGATGTGATGTGTTTTTCAATTATGATTTACATGGATGGAATTAAATATAAATTAAATTATTTTAAATTATTTTTTAAATAATATAACACATATAATAATTAAATCACATTTACCTTGTAACATTTCATTATATGGTGGACACGATAATGTCATTCATGTTTACGATAGACTATAGCTTCACGAAGTGATGTGATTCATTAATAATTTACATTAAAAGTAAGAATTTTGTATTTAATGAAAATATTTGATATGTATGACATAAAAATTATTATATAGTGATAATATATTATTTTTCTTTTTTTTTTTGATTCAATCAGTTGAGTAAATAAAAACAAAGTTCATGCGCACGCATGACCAATCATATCCATGAATGATGCATTTCATTGTCTATCTATAACATTTAAAGATTAATAAAAATAAAAATAAACTGAATATATATTATATTTAAATCATGGTTTAAATTTTTTCTATTTTTTAACCATGATAAAATTTTGTGTAACAAAAATAACAAATCAAAACATTTACAAAAAGTAAAAAAAATATCTCCTAAATCACTAATTTAACATGAAATTATTAATAAATTGGTTATAAAAGATCATTAGTAAATAATATATGGTATTATATATATAATCATATTTATTTCATATAATTATAATAAATTTTATTATACATCTACTTTGATTGTGAATGTAGAAATCCTAGACTTATGGTAAGTGATTTGTAGTCTCTCCTTTATTTCTGGATGACATATGTGAATTCAAATTTTATTTATTTATTTATTGTGTATATAGTGCCACTTTAAATTTTTATTTTAATAATATACTTTTTCATGATATCTAAACTATAGTTTGATGTTATTTTTTATTTTGGCATATGAAATTTTACTAAAGAGGTAATTGATTATCGTCTAACATTTATATCAGAAAAATACATGCCATATTCACATCGTGTTTCATATTTTTGTTGTATATAATTCCCATGAATGTATTTTAGATTTATTAATATAAAAATTAATTTGATTTACTTATCCATTATAGTATATCTCTTTCATGGGTTTTATAGTTCAAAAAAACCCATGCAGTAAGAAATTTATGTCTCAATTTTCATTCATTGTGAAATATGGTATGGAATGCAGTTATCTTTTTTTATTTGGTGTTTGTAAATCCCATTATTACATGTAATATAAAGAATTTATTTATTAACTTCATATTTTACATTTCATTTAATGTTATTCATTCTTATAGGAAATAATTTAAAGTTACTAATGTAGTACGTGTTTTATGTTATAATATCATAATTTATCAAGAGTGGTCATGGTTATGATTAAAAAGATGAAATATAATAATCTATATCTCAGGAATATCATGTATTTTACACCACCTAGTTTATTTATGAAGAATATATTATCTCCCTTAATTTTAATCTCTACATATTCTAAGGAGTTAAAAATAATGTTTTGATGAAAAATCATCTTTTTTTCTCTCATAGGTCAAAAATAATTTTCCTTCTAATACCATGTTTACTAAAAATGTTTTTAACACTCTTAAAATTATTTATAAAAATAATGTTTTCGGGTGTTGTAATTTTTTTCAAAAATATTTTTAAATGAATATTCTGTCATTTTACAAACTATTCCCATTTGGATTTTACGAAAAATGTGGAATGAATATTTTTTTAATGAGTATGACATGAATATAATTTCATTCCACCATGAACATTATTTTCTACTAAGTATAATTTATTATTTGTTGAGTTTATATTCATAGAAATAGATCTTAAAATTTTTTATGTTTAATAAGGAGTTTTTTATTTTAAAAAGGATATATTCCTGAAGAAATGTTTTAAATGTTTTTTAAATCCTATTTTTTATGTTTCCAATGTTTTTTTAAAAGGAAATGATTTTCATGTTTTAAAAAAAATAGTTTTCAAACAGTGAAGGATATTTTCCTCAAGAAATATAGAAATGATTTTAAAGATTAATTTAATTTTTTTGAAGGATATTTTCAAATACAATTATTACAGAAAGTTTTTTAATGTTTTAGTTTTAAAAATTCATTTTAGAATGAAATTTTTCTACATGATTTTTTCCAAGTGATCATTATAAATCATTTTTTCATCTAAATTAATATCATTTGATGCTAATTTTTATTTACTGGAGATATGATCCATGTTTATAATTCATAATATTTGTATGGAAAATATTGTTTTATGATGAAAATATTTTTATCAGAACTATTTATCATCAAAGGTTTATACAATGAAAAAATTATTACTAAAATCACTTCTTTTCATGGGTTATGATATGATGAATTGATGAAATTATTTTGAAAATAAAATATTTTTTACATGTTATGTTATGATAATATATTTGAAAAACAAATTTAATTTAATGGTTTATGATATGATGAATGTTTTACGATCTTCTAGAACACATATGTCTAATTTTAATTATGTCAATGGTGGGACCTATATCACCCTCCATCATATTAGGTTACGATTAAAATTTTATGACAGAAATATTACTGGAATGGGGAGTAAACCCAGTCTAGTAAAGATATTTTTATACTATATGAGTCTTTGTATTTTTACATGACTACTAAAATGCGTTTCGGTGTTAACCCATTCCCTAATGATGGATTTGGAAATGAGCTTTGATGACTATGGAAATTATGTTTTTTGCTTCTATGTATACCAAAAATCTATGTATAATGACAATTTTTTGCTTTCATGGATAATGTTATCAGATTTAATTATGATTAATATCTTAATTACTAACATTATTTATGCCATGAATCAATATTATGAACCTTTTTATTCATGTTATGGTGTAAAAATGTTTTAATAATGTTCGTAAACAATTATACTCAAGTTATACTTATATATCTCCCTTATTTAACCATACTGAAAATCCATGCTCACATTTTTTTTTCATTTACTCATGTAATGAAGAAATTTTTTATTTAGGGTAGGTCTAAGAAGGTTACTATATGGGGGATTCATTATGGGAGATGTTGAATATCTTTCATGAAATAAAAATAGTGTGTGTCTAGTCTCCAAAGTCACTCAACGTTTACATTGCCCATGTGCATGTTTGTGTAATGTAATGAATATTAATATAAGAATATGTAATATATATTAATGATAGGTTTGGATCTTTAAATAGGATACCCAAAAATAAAATCACAACATGTTAGTCCAGGGATAAGAAACAATGCATTTTTATAGGCTTGTGAGCACCTCATGTGTAACAAATTCTAGGCTTGGGATAAAATCCCATTTACCCCTTGAGCTCATAGAATATTAATCATTACCCAATTTATAGAGGGTTGATATAGGTCCCAAAAATCACATAATGAAAATAATATATACATTTGTTTTACAAGATCATAACACATTATTCATATCAGAACCCATGAATATTAATATGAGTCCTAAAAATTTCATCATTTCAAAATAGTACAACCCATAAAAAATGGGTTTCCTAAAATACTTTTCATCATTGATTTAAAACATATAGATAAATAATAATGATGGTATAATTGTATTATAACCCTATTAATGATTAATAACATCAAAGGCTTTTGTCTAATTTTGAAAATTATTTTGAAATATTACTTAAAACAATTCTTGATGAAAATAACCTTTCCATTTTAATATCACTTTATTAAAATATGAAAATTTCCAAAATATTATGGGAAAAAATTTAATTGAAATGGAACTAGAAAAACTATAAAAGAGTATTAAAAAAACTATTCATGATGGTGGAAGATTCTGTCCATGATCTAATTGTTTAAAAAACATTCTTTTCACACTTTTGTAGAAGAAGTCAATAAGTGCCTCATATAAAAAATATGATTCCTTTCAAACCATTATGAAAAATTTAAAACATGGGAAAAAATCAATTTAAACAATAATTGGATAATAGTATAAATATTCTTATTAAATTTATATTAATCAATGAATATGGATTAAAAATGGGTTTCAAACGTAGAGAGAAATAAAGTCGATTTTACATAAAAATATATTTTCGATATATAGAAAACATTAGGATTAAACAATTAAATTTAAAAATGTATTTTAATTAAATAACCTTAGGATAATAAAATTAATAATTATATTAATAGGTAGATCATAATATTTTATTATTCAGAACTTAATCATAAAAAATCTTGAATAATTATGCGATTTTGAAATAAACTCTTAAAACATTGGTATCTTTCAAATAAAAACCGCATAAAAGAGTGAATGAATAATGGATATTTAAAATCCACATAATTTTTATGTGAATTATCATGAATGAAATTCAGGAAAAGTATATACACCACATAAAAGAAGAAATTGGTGAATATGGTATATATCTTATGTGAGTAAAAATGAGATGAAAATCTACTACCCTGAATTTCAATTATTTGAAAGCATTATAACCTCTGGTATATTAAATTTAAATTTATTGTAATTAAATAAAACAATTACATACATGATTATTTTAATATATATATTTTAATATATATATAAATTTATATTATTTCAAAATAGAGGAGATAGAAAATGACTTTCACCGTTCGTGAAGACAATTGGTCTTCTGTACGTATCAACATTGTTTTTATATTTTCAATGGATGGAAGGGAAGAATGTTAAATAATAATTAAAATTTGGGAATTAATTTTTATATCATATAATTCATTTAGATTACTCATATCCATTATCCTTACTATATATGTAATTTTTGAAATGAAAAACAACTCATTGTACTTTGTAGAGGTGGTAGTCCACACATTTTCATGGGCTAAATTATCATTTTACATAGGTTTGAATGATATGTAGGAAGATAAGATATTATCAAAAATAAGAATAACTATGTCATAAATTTTTTATGTTAACTTTTAACTCATCTTAAAAACCATTAATGAAATTTGGGGATGGAAAATGAATTGTATCATTACATGGAGACAGTATGCCAAACGCACGCACCGTGGGTACATTCACTTCCCATTTAATGGAACATGGTTAAATACTGTCAGATTCGTAATAAATATATTTTATCATATCGAGGATTATTATGTTATTATTTTAGGGTAAATAACATTTATTTAGTGGAATTATATGATGAAATAAATTTAAATCATATAGTTAAAAAAAACTTTCCATCTTTTAGGAGACCTCATTCAGATCCTTTACTATGGGATTTACTATGGGTATTTCAGGGAGATAATCACCTAATTTTTTAATGATTTGTTTATTATAAATTTTGGTATATGGTCAATCTATATGGATCATATTGGTGTAAACCATATAAAAAATTTGTGTCCTTTTATAAGGGTGGGAGAGGACTCACATGGACTTTCCTAAAATATTAAATTATAATAATGTCATTCTAAATTCATCTGGTTCCAAATAACCTATACATAGACTGGGGATTAAATTTCCTACCATATATTATCATAATTCTCATATTTTAATATTTTTAGTATTTTTAAGCAATTCAATAAAATATTATTTATTATAAAATATAATAAATATCCATTTTAAAATTAATCATTAAATTTTTCTTCAAAGGAATAAAGTAATTTTTTTAATTCGAAGAAAATTATTTAAAATAGTAGAAAAATGTACTATTAATCTATCAATTTTTTATAATTCATTAAATCAATATAATTATATTACTTTTAATATTTTTAAAATCATATATTTTTTAATTGATTAGAGAAATACATCATCAGAGTTACATAAGAATTTAGGGTCATTATATAAATACATAAAAATGAAAATAACTTTTATAATGAAAATAATTTTATTAATCCAAAAATTAATATAAATATATATTTATAATAATTCCCCCCCCCATGTGAACACATAAATTATTTTTAAAACCAAGAGTTTGACTTGTTGTAACTTTTATTATTTTAATAATTATTTATGTACTTTTCATTAAAAAGTGTCGTTTAAACTAAATAATTTATAACCTAGAATGATAAGGATCAACTTAAATTCATAAAAAAATTAATATTAAAATATTTTTCATTACCACTTATTTATATCCAAGACTATCCTGATTTACCCTTTACTGATGTAAAAAATTATACCCAAATAACAATTAATATTGACCTAAAATAAAAGTGAAATTTATCCCAAAATTTAACATCATTATTCAATTTCTATAATTTGTTTTATCATATTAATTAACTATATTTGAAATAAATTTATTATAATACAAGTGTGAAAAATGTGACCAAAATAAATTTATAGAAAATTACAGTTTTTTATAAAAAACAATATTTAATTTTATATATTTTCAAGAAATAAAATATATAAATTTTTAAAACATCATATTGAATATTTTATATGTAAATGTAATTAAAATCATTGAAAAATAATTAAAACGTTAATTTATTAGTATAAAAATACATTTCTCATATGAAAAGAGTAATTTTTTAAAAAAAATTCCATTATTTTAAAATAATTTTTATTTTCATTTATAAGTAATTGAGAACCAATTAATTAATTTTATAATAAATAATCTCTAAATTTTCATAATTTAGTTATTATTATTATTAATACAATCTAATATAATGTAAATTTGATAATAGTAATATTCTAATAGTATATCTTGTTTATTTAGACTTCTTATTACATGTAACACAAGCTATCGTAGAATGAAATTTATTCATAAATTTCTTAAAAACATGGGGTGTTTTATTCTACTGCATTTAAAATCACTTTCACCCTAAACTATCATTACCTAAATAAAAAAATAGTGATATCCTTATTTTATTACATCCTTTGGTTCCCACAGAGCTTCCATAAATTAATTATTTCACCATAAAACATTGACCAGACAGGTGGTCTTGTTTCCAAAAAATATAACTCTATGATCCAGAATCTTAATCGACTATTACTCATAAGAGAGATATTTCTCCATTTGTAAGAAATATGGTGTCATTATATGTGAAGGATCACATTTTTACTCTGTCAAGAGAGATACATGGAACAAATCATGATCTTTATGGTGATATAATGCAACTGGCAATCGATATGCAAATATCATCAAATGATCAATAATTTTGAAGGAATTGATATAACTAGGGCTCAATATTGATTCATTTACAAATATCATCACCCTCTTCTAGGTATATATTTACTTTAATATATATTCACCAATATAAACCTCCATATATTTGTGATGATTATATACATAACACTTTTTCTAACACTAATCATCCCTCATATGTTGCTAAATGGATCTAATTTTCTCTGCTATTTCCTCAGATAGGCTCAGTCCCAATAGATTTATTTCTCCAACCTCGGTTTTTCCCATTGGTGATCTACACTTTTTATAGCATAGGGCTTCATAAGGATTAATCTGAATATCATAGTGAGATTTTTTTGATTGAGAATTACACCAAAGGATGGTGTTAATGTCAACCACACATGAATTCCATAGATTAACCTCCCAACATTAATTCTTGAGTTTTAACAAATTTATCTGACATACCCTATATCTAAAGACAATACATCTTAATGAAACATAATTTCATATCCAAAGATTGTGGACGAATTCTCTATAATAATGAGGTAAAACATTGATCCGGGATGGTTAAAATGGAATGTCATACTCCATACAAACATATAAATTTGTTAATATATATCTTAGAAAGATGATATAGAAAAAAATATTATATAATGTAATTGAAATGTTCTAAATTTAAAAATAAATCGAATATAACCCATATGAAATTGTGTACCTAGTTTATTTTGGGTAGTCCAATGAAAAAATATATGGTGATGTTTTTCCATTTTCACTCTGGTATAGGTAATTTTTGTTACATCCCCATTGAATTATGACTCTAAGAATTCAGTTGGTGACATACCAATCACTAAGATTAAAAATCTAAAATATCTATCTTCATATAGTCCTACAATAAATACTCTTTCGAAACAACTTATGTCATTATACTTATAAGATAAATACATAATGTTGTTTTATGCATTTCATACAAAAAATAAATCTTCAGAACATGTGTTGAGCGAAAAAACATGGTTATTATACCATGCATCTCCATCATAATCAAGTATGGTATCAAGAATATTTATCAACTTCTTTTGAAACTCTATATATATCATTATACCTATTTAATCTTTACATGGATATATGATTGAAAAGACATTTTAAATAGATAATATTTTCCCTTTAGTTTAATATTTATATCTCCATCCTCTGAAAATATAAAAATATTGGATATTTTTGATCCTAAAAATAGATAAGTTGTCATGATGATTTTGACTCAATGTATTTAAAACCTTTTTTTGTTTCCCATAGTGGTTATGTATAATCCTGTCACAGTCTATACTCATATTCAACCACATTTTCTGGAACATATTCAATTATATTTTTTTTGAATATATACTTTAAAATTTTGTTGTCATTATATATATCACACATATCTCTAAATTGATAATTCCTATAAATATTTTAAAAAATTATCATAGATAACTCCAAATAATGTGTTGGGTAATTTTGTTAATGATCCATCCATTTTCTTGTGGATAAAATTAACCACATTATTTTTTTCAGGCGGAGACATCCAAATTACTTATTTAAAAAATCATTATAGATTTAAATCCCTTCCTTAGTGCATTTTAAAATAAACATGGGCATGCTAACAACCATTCTCTTTATTTACTTGATACATTCAATATATTCATCTATACAATGAACCTTAAACCCCTTCTTAGTTAACATGGTTTGTGTATTGGATAGTCAGAAAAAATTCTATACATCCCATCAATAATGTCCATCAAAACCATGGAATTTATGTATTTATGTATCCTTGGTTGGTCTGGGATAATGTTTGATAGCCTTAATTATTGCTGGATCCACAAATATACCCTCTCTCGAGTCTATAAGACGAAATAATGAATCATTATTATAAAAAATTAATTTTTTTCCAAATATTCATACACATACCCCTTTCTTTGGGTCTTTAGTAAAATAATTAAGTGATCATATGGTTATTCATTAACATTTCAATATATAAGAATATCATATATATATCATACCTTAAATGATCAAGGTAATCTATAAATACCATATTAATTAAACCAATGACGATAAAGGGGAAATTCGTAAGGCCAAAAAGAAACATTATACCTTGTTTGGAATATTTTCTTTGGTACATCTTTCTTCTAAACCCTCAACTGATCATATCTAGAATTAAGTTTAACAATGAAAAAGTATTGAGCACTGAATAGTTGATTAAACAAGTTATTAATATGGGGTAGATGATTATTATTCTTAATAGTGAGCCTGTTAAGTTCACAATAATCAATGTAGAGTCCCACTAATCAATATTACTTCTTTTATAAAATGAATACATTCAACCCAAGGTGACAAACATGGATGAATGAATCCCTTGTCATGATTATCCTAGATTTTGTTTTATAATTCCAATAACACAATAAAGGAAACTCTATATAGAGTCTTATAAAAAAGAATAAAACTAGTCATGAGTTTTATTGAAAACTCCACTTAATGATTCTATAGAATTATACAAAAATCCACTGAATTGACACTATAAAATTCATGATATATATAAATATATTAAATATTGAGAATCTAAAAAACCACATGAGATAAATTACCCATTTTAATAAAAATAAACACTCCAACAAGGGATTTAATTTCCATCAGGTGTTCATATTTATCAATACAACAATCGACGATCACAGGTTGGTTCAGAATATCAAACATGATTTCCCTAACTTGTAAATTGATTTCTAATTAATTTATGTAAATCCCATCCATTACCAAAATAATATCAGACTCATCCAGATGGAGGATAAAAAATATTTACAAGAAACACATACCCATACACTTCAACTGTCTTAGAATCATATACTTGAGATGTGATAATTGTACCATTAGAGGGTTTCACTGCTAATTGAACTTCTAAGAGTCGATGTGGTACTATACGAATATTTGGAAATCACTAAAAAATATTTGAGTGGGTAGATATAGAATCAAGTAAAACATTAGGAGTTATATATTGGATGATAATTGTACCATTACCCACATTATCATCTCATACATTATCATAAATTATTATTTCCTTAGATTTACCACTGTAAAGGGATTAAGAGGTTTTGGAAATTTAAAAAAATCATTAACCATAAAATTTGGGCACAAATTAGTATAATTCCGATAATCCAGGAATTTGAAACACTAGATTATGGATGGTGCATTCTATTGGGGTTTCGATTTATTCTCATAATTAGATAATTTATTACCATCACTTCGACATTTCAATAAATTTATGGAATTCCTGTTCAAAAATAGTACATTAATTAGTCCACTTATGAAAATATCATCAATGATTCCTTCCACAATTTGAGAATAATGAATGTATCAGGTTCTTCCCCCCATTATTTTTTAACTTCACTTTAATTTTGACTTTTTTTCTTATCAAAACCATGAGACTTACGGGTAATTCACATCCACATTTATACATTGATATAACATCGAGTGACCTCTTCATAGATAATGATGTTCATTTTGGGTAAATCTCATTAGAGGAATTGTTTTAAGATAATTAAGAATCAATTATTCTTAATTTTAGGTTTTTTGATAATTTCTGAAGCGTACCTAATAATTAATATAATATATTCTTCAAAGGCACCAACAATTCATCATCCTTCTTATTTTTCTCAAGTAATAACATCACTATTTTTATTAAGTATAAAATGAAAGAACTTATTGAGAAATAACCTCCAAAAATCTTGTCACTTCATGGATTCAATATTGTAATATCCCTTATGTTCATTATAAGAGTCCACCATTGATTACATTTTCATCTTATTGATAAACAATTAATATAATTTTTTTAATCTAATCACTAGGTAGATGAAAATAGGTTTTCGATGGTAATAATACATTTATCAGCAATTAGTGGGTCATAAGACCTACTTAATGATTCTGGATGGTTCCATATAAAGGAATTAGTATAATTTTGTTCCCTTCTTTTCTTATTTGGAAGCTCATCATGATTTATATCTTGAGAATTTTGTGTGAGAATTACAATGATATTTTTCATTCCATCTTGCATATTTTTATATCCCTTAGGAAGACAATAATTGACATTTCCATTTCATTCAGAATTAAAAATATTATGTTGGGTTTTATTCAATGAACAAAACCAAAACTCAAAGTGTGAGAGAAATTAATAATAAATGGAAACAATTTAATCATGAAAATTCATTTAAATTTGTCTATATTGTGACACCTTGATTTCAAAATATCATACATTAGGTTTAAACTTGGCCATTTATGATTGATAACAAAAAATTAGAATTTTATCCATTACATAGACTTATCACAAGGGTTATAACTAATGATTTGTCATTATAGATTACAAAGATTAAATAATCCTTACTCTGATAACAACCATAATGACCGACAATTTACATGAAAAATTATCACATCTTATTAGATAAATATTATTTATATAACATGAATATCCAAACTAGAATCATATAGGTCTCCTGGATTTCAAAATGCGGATACATAAATAATTATTTCATAAGATAACTAAATCATATCTCACTTATTTTCTTTATAACTAGTACCCTTGTTAGAGATATCATATAATATATCTTTCTTTAATAACCTAAGAAAATTAAACATATGAATGAGGGGATATAATGCCAAATTTGGGAAAAAAGGGAGATATATTTGGGTACATAATAATAACAAGAAGATAAGGGTATGTATACATATGTTCAGTATTTTATATCCATGCCCTACATATCACTGATCATAATCATGAGTAATGGAATACATTTTGGGAGTTAATTAGACTTGAATCATAAATAAACCAAAAAACATGATACATGAAAGAATAAAATTGGAATATGACTTGGAATTGTGTGAAAAAAACAAGCATAAAAAATCTTATATCAAGGATACCCACCAAGACAATCCTAATGTGTTAGTCAATAGATAACCACCTGTGTACCTACTTCGAGCATGGGATAACCTCCTTGGTTTCATCTTTTGAAATTGGGATAACCAACCCTATACCCTTTGAGTCCATAGAACATTAATCACTAAACAATTAATTAGAGGGAGATATTGATCCTTAAAATCACAAAAATAAAATCATACATATATATTCAATATGACCAAAAAACATTATTCACCTCATAACTCATGAAAATAAATAGGTTTTATGAACATTTAATCATTTAATCATAGTATAACCAATGAAAAAATGTAATTAGTATATTAGAAATATTTTCATAGTAATCATAAACCATAAATAGAAATAATAAGGATTGGAACATTAGGTGATAACCCATGTAAGGGTAAGGTCACATTAATAATGTCATCACAGATTTAAAATGATTTTAAAATACCCCTCAGAACATTTCTTGAGGAAAATATCCTTTTAATTTTAAAATTACTTATTTAAAATATAAAAAAAATTCATAAATATTATTGATGAATTTTTATAAATGAACCTCGAAAAAAATTATTATTTTAAATAAATACTAGGCATGTTGTTGGGAAAATTCATTATTGTCGTATATTTTTAAAAAATATATTCATTTTACACTTTTGTAGAATATGTCAAAGAAGTGCCAGATTTTTAAAATAAAAAAAATATCCCCTTCAAATCATTATTGAAAATTAAAACGTGGGTAAAAAATGTCATTAAATAATTATAGTAGACTAGTTTAAATTTTCTTTAAAACATTTTTATAAAAATATTGATTTTGGAGGAAAAAGTTTTTTGACCATAGAAATAAGAGATGTAAATTTTATTTAAAAAATTATTTTTGGTCTATCAAGAACATAATTTGAAGAAAATGAATGTAAAAAATATAATTTTAAGAAATATATAGGGGAAAGAAATTTTTTACGATTATCGAGAGGTAGATCAAAGCTTTCATAATTATAAACATAATAATAATAAATCATAAATAATGTTGAGATTGTGAAATAAACCCATAAAACATTGGCTTCATTTAAATAAAAATATAATGAAAATGAGGGCCTCATATGGATATGTAATTAAAAATAGGTTAAATGATATTAATCATAAAATACATTCAGGGGTAGTATATACACCCCATTAAATAATCAACTGCTTAATATTTCATGTATCTCAAAAATGTAAAACCGAGATGAAAATTCCTTACCTTGACTTCCACTCGATTAAGAAAATGATATAAACTCTTTTATAATAAATATAAATTTATTATAGTTATATATAATAATTAAATATTTGCTTACTATAAAATATATATTTTATTATATAAATATATTTTGAGTTATCCAACATAATAGATATAGAAAATGAATTACACCATTCATAGTGACAGTATGTCGTATATTTTTATGAATGTTTTATATTTCCATCGAATGGAATAAAATAAAAATAAATAATAATAAAATTTTAAATAATAAATATTATACCATATAAACCATATATATTCAGCAGATCCATCTTCATTTCCATCAATGTAAAATAGAAATAAAAAATGAATATCATCACTTTACAGAGGTAGTAGTCCACGCTTACACATAAGAGAGTTATCATTTACCATAAGATTGAAAAGTAAGAAGGTAGAAATGATATTATTATTTAATCATCATAACTAAATTAAAAAATATAATATATAAAATTTAATCTTATCATAAAAAACATCCATGAAATATGGTTATGGAAAATGAAATGTATGGTATGTGGAGACTGTAAGCTATATATATAAATAAAAAGATAATTTCAATACCAATTTGATGGAAATAGGTTCAATAATGGTAGTTTAATAATCATAATAATATTTCAATGATATATATGATACTTAATTTTAATTTTATGATAAATACCAGATATGTAGTGGATGTGGAAAGTGAATGAAATTGAAAGAGGTCGGGTAAGACAATGACCTCCCTTTCTGGAGACCTCATTTATATCCTTTATTAAAGAACATATGGTAGGTATTTTGTGGAGATAATCATATCAAAAAGAAAATATGAGAATTTTTATGAAAAAAAATTTTATGGTTTGACTGAGCTATATGGATCTATTTGGTGTGAATAATTAAAGGAAGGGGTGTCCTTTTATAGGACATAGAGAGAACACATTTTGAATTTTATAACATATTAAATTATAATAAATCCATTCAAAAAAATGGTTTAAAATATATTATAAATGAGAATGGTACGATATATTATTCCATATACTATCCAATTTTACATATTTTAACTTTTTTTAATGATATTTAATTAATTTTATAAAATAATATTTTGATAAAATATCATAACTGTTAATTTTGACCCTATTCATTTACATTTAATTAAAAGTCATAAATAAAACTTTGGAAAGAAAATATAAATATTTTCCATAAAATTAACATGTCATCATAATGTAAAAAATTAATGGAACACATTAAATCACACAAATTATATTACTTTTAATTATTTCAAATCATTTATTCTATTTATTTATTAACTGCAGGGATACTACATTGGTGTTGCATAGGAATTTAAGGTCATTATAAAGTTATTCAATTTTGAAACAAATTTTCATTATAAATTAATTTAATTAATCAAAAAATTTATATAAAAATTTCTAAATAACTAGGTTTTATACTCATATGAATATATAAAATAAATTTAAAACTAAGAGAGTGACACATTGTAACAGTAATTTTTTTTTAAATATTTGATATTTAATTTTCATTTAAAAGTGTCAATTACAAAAATTAAGAACCTAAGGAGAGAAGGTTAAAATTTCCTTTATTAAATAAGAACTAATTTTAAATACTTTCACCTTAAAAATTTGTTTTATTTTATATTAACCGCATCTACCCTTTACTAGAGGTAATGAATATTTCCTAGGTCACTATTCATATTGTCTAAAAATAAAAGAGACGTATTTCCCAAATTTTAACATAATAATTATATAAATGTAATATATTTTATCAAGTAATATTCAAATATATTTAAAAAAAATTATTTCCGTTTCTCAAGATGCCAAAATGTACTTTTTATAAAAATATAGCTTTTAAGCATAAAATCATATTTATTTTCATCCCATGCATAGAAAAATATTTTATGAATGTTTAAAAAATTCGATTAAATATATTACATATATATTTTTTTTAAATCATTCCCCGAATGTTATATATTTAATTTATTAGGATACAAATAATTTGTGTGTATAAAAATTGTTTTTTATAAAATATTTTCCTTTATTTTCAAATGTTTATTATTTTCATTTTTAATTATTTTATAACACGTGAATTATTTTTATAAATGGGTTAGACATAAAATTTATTAATCTAGCTAGTCCTATTCATACCTTAAATCCATCATTTAGGTGATAATAAAAATAACATTATAATTGTATATCACAGTTCATTTAGACATTATATTAACCCAAGTTATCATAGAAATGAAGTTATTCAAGAAAAAATTAATTCAATAAATTTTAGGATGTTACCCATAGAAAGTTAAAATAGGATACATCGGTAGTCATCCAGTGACAATCATGCAATTAATGATTTAGTTTATATCCTTGAAAATTTAGTTTTATAATTATGATTTTAACACACTTTATTCTACATTTTTATGTGATGATCATATTCAATTATTATGATCCTCGGGATCGTGTTTTCTGATTCGATTATGGTTGATGTATTATGTAATGCTATGTATTATTCCATAAATCAGGATTATTATCTATGAGTTGATATGTGTGAATTTCAATTGGATAGATAATGTTATAATTTCTTTATTCCCAGGATATGATTACATATGATCATTGATTGATATATTCCATGTGTATACAGATGAATAATCTGAGCTCACACATTATTATATTTCATTTTCCCAAGGATATGAAGAAAATATTCACATATAAATTGTTTAATAAGGGTACTATTTGTGAATAACTTTGTCATAGATTATGTAGATCTTTTATGTACGAATGTTTAATTTAACCATGTTTTTAAAGACTCTAAAACATTATGAATCTAGAATGGATCGTATGTTATATGTAATTTTTATTAATGTAAAATGATGTTATATTTATGCATGTAATGGTTGTTTCACTATACTAGATATCATACTGGGGTTTTGTTTTTTTATATTTTTGGACAAGAAAACCTTTGTGAGAACCTTTATGAAATTTCTAACTATAACAGAATATCTTATGTTATGATAAAAAATGGAGTGTGTTATTTTTATAAAATACATGATTATCTAGACACTGGAAAGTGCTAAAACCTATGAAGATAATTCACCTAGGGTTAAAAACAATGGATTATACCTATTGGGTATTGTATCAATCATCACTATTATATGATAAGTGGGATTAAGACTACACACATTGAAAGAAACTCTCAGGGGATGTTCTTAATTTACTCTAAAATTATATTATATAACATTATAAATGTTCTAAATTGAAAACTAATATTGATTTCCATGATTAAACCAAGGTTTCATTGATTGAAAATAAGGTTCCATGATTTACAAATCTTATGAACTATTTTTCAGGTTTATATGATTACTCTATATGATTATTTTAATTACAATAGTTTTTTCTTATAGTTTCTTACCAAAAATCAGAGGAATCATGTTAATTATAACCATGATAGACAATTCAATGATTTTCCTTAGGAAAATGCATATTAAATGGTGGATAGAATTTGATGTTTTGGGATTATTCCTAATAATATATCTAATATATTAGTAATAAACTGAACATAGGTGTTTTTCCTAATGTACCAAACAAGGATAAGTTTATTTTCCCGAGGAGTATGAAAGATAAATGATTAGAATTTATAAATCTAAATAATTTAGGGAAAATCACCCATGTAAATTTATCAAAGGAGAAGGAAAATTCTTTTTTGTGTGGAAAACAAGGGAATGAAATGGTAAATTTATGAGGGAAAATGAAAATTTTGGTTACTAAAATTGATAGGAATAATGGTTTACATATGGTAACATTTATTTTTAATGATTTATATGTGAAATGAATATTTATTATTAAAAACAACATCCTAGGAGGAAAGTATGAGATAATGATAAGAAAGGTTATATGAGTAAAGGTTTTACAGTTGATGATGAAGGGAATAATAATGAGATATAAAAGGATTGAATTATTTTAACAGTATGAATTATATTTAAAAGAATAATCATGATTAAATTGGGATTTGTGAGCCTTAAAAATCAATTCATATTACATATTTTTTGAAGGAGGAATTAAGAATGAATCTAATGAAACATTGTAAATGGTTTGTGATAATATTTTTATAAAAAATTTATTTATATATTTGTTTTTGAGAATTAGTTTATTTATAAATAATTTTATGGTGTGTTATAAAATTTATCTATATTATTAATCATATAAGGGTTATTATATAGTGTTTTTTAACTAAGTACTTCCAATAATATGTTAAATGAAACTCATAACAAAGAATTGTTATTCACTGTTAAGGTGATTATTTTGAAAAAACGTCATTAAGGGTTATTAAACCATTAATTTGTTTAAGATATTTTAATAGTAATGTTTATTTTGGATAAATAGATGACTGAAATTAAAAAATAAAATTTTACAACATAAGTGAGCTTAAAATGATTAGTGATTTGATGAAAAAGTGTTTCATGTTACCTTAAATGATGTTTATTGTATTTCTATAATAAGGAAATATATTCTATAGTATATGGTTTTTTTTGGAAAAAGGGTAGAATTATTTTTTTGATGTAATTAAGTTTTCACTGATGTATTACAGTGATATAGGATATTATCATGTTTTAAGAGAATATTTAATCAGGGTCTTCATAGGTTTGATATGTGATATGAAGAGATACATTATATATGTTAAGTTGACTTTTGAAATTTAGTGACATTTTTTTATTTTTTGGGTTATAAATTTGGTTAGGTATATTTGATAGAGTGTTAGGTTTAAATATTTATTTAATTAAACTATTAAACCCTTTGGTTTTTTTTTATGTTTTAGATATTAATTTAATATTTCATCCTATCAAGAATTATCTACATTTGATAACCTGTTAAACCATTATGGTTTTGGTAAATATGTAGAGATATGAGAAATTAATATTTATTAATTTATGCTTCGTATAATCCATTAAAATATGATATTAGTTAAAAAGGCATGAAAAATTCATCTTGAATATTCTTTTGTTGGAGTAAAATATAATATAGTAGTGGAAATTGATCGAAGCACAACCAATGTATACAATTGTGATAATGAAATAGAAGAAATAAGATAAGTATACTTTCCCATGTTCATTATATTGATTATTTTAGAATCCCTAAACTATATAAAAATGTTTCAATAAATTATAAAATTATCCCTTTATCTTAAATTTTGACGAATTGATGGTATTTTTACCCCTTACTGATCTATGGTTTTGTGGTCGTTAACATTGTCATGACAATTTCCTCAATGACTATATATTAATATTTAGAAATTAAATTTCTCATATATTATAAATTATTAACTTCTATTTAGTTTTATTATTATCTATGAATGAAATGATGTGTTATTTTAGGCATCCTTTTTGTTTATCACTTCCCATTTTCAAAGGCAGTTTTTTTATTTGCACAATATGAGTTTTTAATAATGGTTTTTTTAAAAATGGAACCCTTTATTACTAAGATAAAAATTACAAGGGTATAATTTATTTATAGGGTTTTGGGTGTATTTAAGACAAATGTATTTTAGTTTAAAATAATTTTATTGTTAAAATATTAAATAACATGCAACATCGAGAATTAGGCAAACAATGATATTCTATAATGATTATACTATATTTATGTGAAAATCCCAAACTTGCAGTTAAATTGGAAGATATGAATAGAAATAATAAAATTATGGAAAAATATGTATAAATGTTTTAAATAATAAAAAATTATTTTTTTGTGTATAATATATAATTATATAAATATTAATAAAGTCTATTTTTATTCAAAAAGATAGTTTCTTAAAAAATAATTTTTATTTAATTTTGTGCCTAGAAATTATAATTAATTTACATTATTTTTGTGAGTTTTATTTATAAAAATTAATATCATTATTAACAATATAATTTCAATATTAACATAGGAATAATTTTTTATATTTTTCTAACAATATAAAATTTCAATAAATAATAAAAATATTGATCTTTATAAAAAAATCATTTCTTCTCATTATGTCATGTAATTTACAAGTACAATAATTTTTTTAATTTTATCTTAATATAAAGGATTTTTATTTTTATATTAATTTAATTAATTTATTATATACAAATCAATATGATAATTTTTTTCTATATGTTCATATTTCAGCTCAGAAACACTTTTTAAAAAAATTGTTTTTAGGAGTAAAATATGTTTTTATTATAATAAATTAAATAAATTTATATTTATTTATTTTTTAAAAAAATTATATAAATTATATTTTTGTTTAAAATTTTTTTTAATTCATGTTATGATTATTATAAGGTAATAAATGAATGTAAATTCAGTATTATGCTTAAAAATGCATTTTTTATAAAAATGGATTTTCAATGAGTTTTGAACACATATTTAAAATTTAATTTTGAAACTTTTAAAAATTTAAAATTTTGGGATGGATTAAATATTTTTAATCATAAATATTAGTAATATTTAATATGATCTATATAATTTTTAGTCACAATGAATAGTAAAAACAAAAAAAATTATTACCGCAATTATAGTTAAAAAGGGTTTGTCCGATGTTAAACTTGGAGAAAAGGGAAAGAATTACACCTTAACTTTTCTTATTTAATTTTTGTATGATATTTAATCAATATATGATATTATTTTCATATCATTTTCTATTTTTCTAACTTTCTCATGAAGGTGGCCATATAATATTGAAATCATTTACATTATTCAATGTGTGTCACTCCACTCAAGTTCAAAAGGGAACCTATTCTCCACCCATATGAATAAAATTTTATCATTTTGGATATGAAAATAAAAAACCCAAAACCTTTTTAGATTTCTTATATTCGTTATTGACCTGCTGGTCTTCTCTTAAGACCAATCTTTCAAGATATATAGTGTAAGCCAAAGGAGGTCACTCAAAGAAGAGGTATAGATCTTAACCAAGATCTTTTAATTTTATTTCTTATTCAAAATTATGTAATCATATTTTATACACCATAAAATTATTAATCTAGTATCATAAATATAAAATTATATAATTATAATTATATTACAACCATTTCTTACCTTCACTCCAACAAATGAGAAATCAATGTGGCACTCATGCATGTTTGTGGACTTCCATCTGCACAAAACGATATGCTTTATTTTCCATAAAAATATTTCTGTATTGCTTAGTATGATAGATTTATTTTTTATATATGAATCTTATAACAATAAATTCTTCTTAAATTTTGATATCTTATCTATCTTCGTACATTCCCATCCCTGGGAAAATGAAAATGCCTCTCTTGCAAATGTTTGGACTACCTTATCCATTAAACGTACATGATAAATTTTTTACTTAATGATTTAAATGGTTATCCATGAGAACATATTTAATTTATATGTATATTATATATATTAAATAATAATTATTCTATAAATATGTAATATTATTTACCTTTATTATATTCTATCCATCTAAATAATGAAAACATCAATCAAGCATATGTATGGAATATCATCTCCACTATGTGATGTAATTAATTTTTCGACATCACCTTATAAGAAAGGTAATAATAGGGTATAACATTATTAAATATGATAATTTTTTACAAGAATAAAATTTTGGAGATGATTTTTCGTGAAGAAATTGAAATGACCATAACTACTAAGCCAAAAGAAACCTAAAAAAAGAAATTATTAACACCTAGAAATAACGATTTAAAGAAAAAATTATTAATAAAATGGTGTTCAAATGTTACAATTAGAACATAAATGATATTATAAGTATTTATTATATACTGTAATAGAATTATAATATGCATATATTTATTATTAAGTATTCTAGAGTGCTAACAAATCATTCTGGTATGATAGAAAGGGTTCTTCAACTCAATTTTGTTCCATCGCGGCATGTTTGATATTTTGAAAAAAATAAATAAATGAGTTTTATATAATGATCCATTTAAATTGTGTATAATTTTTAATTATAATTCATGGTATTTAATGTTAAACCAAGATATTTTATTAAACATTTATCATTAAATAATATATTTCAAAATATTGTGGTACATGCAGCCCTGAGTCTAAATAAACAATAATATAATATATTATTATAACATTGAGATTAAATTGGTTGGTATGAATAGATTTAACTAATTTATATATAATTTATGGTTAACACATGTGTTAAATACATCTATGGTAATCAATTGATATAAAAATGATATTATTTCATTATAAAAGAAATGTTTTGTAGAAAAATATTTTTTATGCACACAATGTTTTTTAAACGTAAGAAAATAAATTACTCAACATTTGTGAATGATTTAAATGAACATTATGAATTATATGTTTTAAAAAATTTTAAAATATTAATCTAATAATTTTTTTAGTCAAGAGATATGAATAAATTTAGTTTTTTGCTTAGAAATACATTTTTCTAAAAAAATGATTACGTCGTGTTTTTAATTTTTTTTAAATAAAATATTTTACTGATTGGTAATGAATTTGAAAAAATGGATTAAATATTTAAAATAAGGGTTTTTAATTTGATAAATGATTCCTTTTATGATTATGAATTATGAATAGAAACCATTGTAAAATTTATCACTTTGTTAAAGGTAAATCATGTTAATCTTGATTAAAAGTAATCATCATGGTCACCATTTTTCATCAAAAATACTATTTGATGAAATAAATTATACCTCTATCACACTAGGATATAATTATTTCTATTTATGATACACATTCCCATGAAAATGAGATATATAATACTTAAATATAAGAAAAATACTAGGTGTCACAATCTTAGTTTTAAATATCTCTTTTATGTTTAGATAGGGAAAAATGAATGTTATGATTGAATATTAATATTTATTTTTTGAAATTTATTAATTAATATTAATATTTATTCTTATAATAATGATTTTTATTCATGATTTTATTTTATTTATAATTTTATTTGATTAAATAATAACCTTATATTGTTACACAACGCTAATACAATATTTTTTCTAATAATAGAAAAAAATAATTTATTTTAAAAGTATTAATATTAATATAATTTTAGTGATTTATAGTTTTCAATAAATTTTAAGAGATATATATATGTATGAAATATTAGTGTTGTGTAAAAGTTTTATATTAGAATTTAATGTTTGTATTTGGTACCTTTAAAGTCAAATTAAATGAATAGTTCAAACTTTCCCAGTAATGATATTTTTAATAAATAATATTTTATTAAATGAATTAAAATACATATAAATATTATATACATTTGTATGAATGAAATATGGCGGAATAATTCATACAATGTAAATTTATAGGTCAATGTCCATTTATGATAACATTCTTAACCCTATAATATTAAATTAGTTAGTACTACTATTGAGTTCAAAAAATGTTAATAAAGGGATTAATAAAAAAGATAAAGTTTTAAATGAAACCTAATCCAATCTAAATTTTATTGGTTGATTTTTATGAATCCTTATCAACTTTTTTTTTAATTAATTTCTTTTTGGAAGAATTTTTCATTATAATGACTTTATTATAATCATTTAATAAATTCCATGTGTGTATTCCCCCTCCCTTATTAAAGGACACCCATCCTTCAGCTCCCTTGTAACACATTGAGCCATAAATATGAACCATAATACATAAATATTAATTATCAACTTACTTAGAAATAGTCTTTAGGTGATGGTATTTTAAAAATACAAACCCTACAATCTTTTTAGAGGTGATCTGAAGGAGTTATTTTATTGAAGAAGTAATCACCTTATCCAATCACTTTATTTTTTTACTTATTAATTATATACTATAAAAATATTTTATTTATTAAAAAACAATACGGTTTTCTATACATAATTTACTGAATTTTTATTATTGTTTTGAAATCACCATTATCTACTATCTTTCCCATTAAATGAAATGTGAACTTATCACTCATGTATATGTATAACTTACCATCTCCATATAACGATATGATTCATTTTCCACCAACATATTTAATGTATGGTTATTATGATGTGTATAATATTTTAAATGATTTTTATGAGATAATTACTCTTTTTTAATGATAATATTAGGATTACCATATTACCTTCTAATAAATTGAAAAATGATAATGTCTCTTATGTGTATGTGTGTACTAAAACCCCTTTTAATTGATGTGATTGGTTTTCTATTTCCATGTCACATGGATAGTAATAAAACTAAGATTATCCGAATGTATGACCAACATTATCCATTAACAAAGTGATACATTTTCATACCTCAAATGATAAAAAAAATTGATATATATATATATAATTAATATATATGATATATATTTCATTATTAAATTTATTTATATATTGAAAATATTATCCAAATATAAGATCCAAAACTAGAAAACATAAATACTTATGATAAATGAATAAAATTCATAGCCAGAAATGCTGATTTGATATGGAATTTTTGATAAATGGGTGTTGAGATGATATAATGGGTTAAAATATGATATTATAAGTCTGTTAATTAATATACAATAAAATTATAATATTTATTATAAATATATTTATAGTACCTTAAATGAAAGTGGAGCTCAATGTAAGGATTTGTTATCTCAAACTATCTTCTTTTAGACATATGTTACATGATGCACCTATAATCATTATTAAGATATATAAACTAATAATTAATATAATTTATGATTACAATTAGAAACTTTATGTGGATATATATATCCTTATTATTTTATTTCATTAATGGGCTTATTATTCAAATGTTACCAAAGTGGTAAAATATTTATGTTACAATATCATTGTTTTTAGAATGTTTATTTCATGCTTAATATGATAATATTTATTCATTAACCTCACAATAATCTAATGAAATATTTATCCATTAGTAATTATAGTAATTTTAAAAATTTCATTTCATTTTACACTCTTTATGTACTCAATATACAAGAATTGGTTTTGTAAGGAAAAATCAATTTTATTTCAATCTTCGGTTCAAAATACGTTAACATAGATGTCCACACTTTGTGAAAATATTTTCAGTAATAATTTTAAAACTATAATATTATTTTTAAATTAATTTTTTAAAAAATCTTTAATTATTAAAAAAGGGTTTAAATGGGAACATATTTTCTTTTTCCGTATGATGTACTTTAAAATTTTTTCTAAAAATTTGAAAGGATTCAATATTTAACGTATACATCTTGAATGCAATTTCATGAAACAATGAACAATTAATGATTGAAATATCCATTGTAAAAACTGTATATTCTATTTTTTTTTCTAATTACATTTATCATTTTGATATTTTTCATTTCACGTAATAATGAAAATATTTTATTTTATATTAAAGAACACTATTTGGATGGAATTATACATGAAACCAAGTGAATCATGAACTATGGACATAATAGATTTAAGGATTCCATAAATGGAACAATGAGGTTATATTACATTACACACAAGACAAAATTTCCACATTTTTTAGTGTAACATTATAAACTGTGTGTTACTAAAAATTAATATATTATAAATTTTTTTATCATTTAATATAATAATATTTATCCAAGCCATTAAATTGATTATTATTAGATTAAATATATTATGAAATGCTAAATTTGAATTCAATGGTTAACTATTAAAAATAAATGAATATAAAAATCAAATTAATATTAAGGGAATGATTTTTTAAAAGAATAAGTTTATGTGAAAAATGTTATTTATCTTAATCAGATTAATTAATTACTATTAGTTAATGATGTTAATTAAATTTAAATTCATCACAGTAGATCAAATATATTTGAAATTCATAAAATTTATTTTATTGTCATATGATGAGAACATACCAAATATGACACATAAAATCTTATACATTTTATAAAAGAAATTTTATTTCCTTCTAATTGAGAACCTACTATAAATAAAAATTTGAATCCTTTTATACATTTTATATGTAAAAAAGAAATTAATTTTTGAAATAAAAACATAAAAATTAGGTTAGGGTGATTTTTTAGTATCATTTTAGGATGATTATTTTTTTAACAAAAATTGAAAAACAATGAATTTTAATTAAAATTTTCTTTCTGTCTAATTTCTTAATAATGTCTATATGTATTTTTAAATGGTATTAAATTTTAATTAGATTAGTGTTTTAGATTAATTCAATTTAGGTAATTGGAATCAATTTCACATTGACATTGAATATTAAATCAAAGATTTTTTTGAATATTTTTACGTTAAAAACATACATTGTGATCAAGTATGTAGGATTAAATTGATTTTAATATCTACAACTTCTATTATTGTAATCTGGAAAAATTTATTCCATAATTTGAATCCAAGTAATTTTTAATGTATAATATGGTGAACACTTATTTTAAACAAAAATATTAGTGAAATTAATTATAATTAATTTTATGAATTAACGTCAAATTAAAATTAATACATGTCTAAACATTAATATTTTGGGGGGAAATAACCAAGACACATGTTAAAAAACTAGCGGGTCGTCATATTTATTCCAATACACATATAAGGTTAAACAATGGTCCATTTTGACACTTGGTAATGGGTAATTCTTGTGAAACACAAAATTATTTTCAAAAATACCATGTGTGTCATTTACATACAATATAGAAATGCACTCACCCATCATACTTCCACACAAATCTCTAGCCACTTTGGCTCTAATAAGATCATCCAAAATAGTTCATAAACTTTCCTTCTATCATCTTAAAAGACTCACTATTTGTAGAAATCCATAAAAGGAAGATCTTTGGAGAAATTAAAAAGGAGTTACTTAAAGATGAAGAGGATTCGACATGTATGAAGAAAGTCAGGAATTAAGGTAAGGGAGTTTTATTGCATTTTTTATTTACTTGATACACATGAATTATCTAGTTATCGGTATATTTTTTGTGTGTGTATACATCCCATGGATTTATTTTATGAATCATTCATTTATATTTAGGATTATTTACATATCTATTTGATGATCTTTCTTTCATAGGGGTTATGTTTCAAAAGTTACCAAATAAGTAGAGTAATTGTCTAAAATTTCCTTCTTCGGTACACATGCCATGTTATCAACAAGTATTATTTTATGTGGTTTAGATAAATTCATTTGACATGTTATACCATGAATATTATTTTTTTAAACAATATGTAATGCTTCATGTAGTTTTAGGGTATGTATAATTCAATGTTACCACGAAGTAAGAGTTTATTGGTACAATATCATGATTTATCATGGTTTTTTATTATTCATCCATTGAGGAATTATTATGATCCATATCTCAATAATTCTAATTAATTTTAATCTACTATGGTTATTCATGATGTCTGCATGTATTTGTTCCATTTACCACTCATTGGTAATTAAATTAAAAAATATTCTTAAGAAAATCTGATCTCATTTATCATTTCTTTTATAAATCTATTTTTTTCAAAAATACATGTTTTCAAAGGATGTTTATTTAAAAAAATAGCATATATTTAAAGCTCATTTTCAACGATAAATGATTTAAATTTATAATGGGTTTCAATAATTCATTTATAATTTTTCAAATCATTTTTTCTAAGAAAAAGGTTTACAAATGTTTTTGATGATTCTTTAATATATTTTCAAGAAAAAGGATCTAAAAATGATGATAAATCTTCTATGAGAAGTTTTGAAGTTTGTTTCCAATAAAATAGTTTTAATAAGGTTTTATGTTAAAAAAATATATCTCAAATAATAAATTATATATCCCTTAATAAGACTTTTAAATTAAATGGTAATGATTTATTTATAAGAAATGAATTTTTGAAAAGGTTTTATAAAAAGGATTTTTGAAAAGAAGTATATTTTCCATAATATATATTTTATATGATATTTCAAAATACTTCTTCATATAATATGACATACGTTGTGATAGTTTAATCTTTACTAGGTAAATGATCCAGGAATGCCATTCTTATACTTTCTTGACTGGTTTATGTTTTGATGGAATGATGTTTATGAAACCCATTCTTCTTCCCCAGGTTATACTCTTTTGATAACCATTTCTTTTTGTTAGTTATTCTTTGAAAAAAGCCTATGAAAATAATATCCTTTCTATAGTATATGATATGATTAAATTTTTATGATAATTATTTTATTTCACGGGTTGTTATATGATGTTTATGAATCATATATGTTTTTTTGGGTCACGATATCATGATAGTTTTATTATCCTCTGGCACATGTATGAATGATTTTATTACGTAATGGGTGGGACCTATATATCCCTCCAATTAATTAAGAAATTGAAAATGTGATACGATATGAAGAGGTGTATGGGAGAGAATTACATGCTCAAAACAATTATGTTATATGTTAGGGAGTCCCACATCTGAAATACAACGTTACACAAGAGGGAATCCAAAGACCAAAACAAGAGGGAATATTTAGCCTGAAACAAGCGGGAATCTTAATCCCAAATAAAGATGGTACACTGGTGGACATCCAAAGCCCAAAAAATAGGATATATGGGAGGAAATCCCAATCCTCAAACCAGAGGGTACAAGGGAGGGCATCACATGCCTCAAACACAAGGGAACATGGGAGAATATCCCAAGGATGAAAGAGGTATACTAGTTCTTATCCCAATCCTAACATGTAATGAATTTTTTAGTATGTATCCTTGATAAAGTATTTTCTATGATTATTCAAATTTTAAAATTTCCGTGTCTTATTCCAATGATATGATTTCATGGATTTTGCTTGTGATTCCCTTATGATTCATGTCTTATGAACAACGCATATTTATTCCAAGGCTTAGGTTTATGATACTATTTATTTATGTTAATATCTTATATTATGTTAATCAAATTCTCATTCCTTTATGCTCATGTTTACCCCCCTATTTACCCATATTGTGATTATGAGCTCACCCTTTTATTATATTTCATTTCCTTAGGTGATGAATAAATTTTTTATGTAGAAGTAATTTAGGGGATTCTCAATGTGGTAAATAATTAATACCACTGACTGTGTTAGAATTTTTTGTTCCAAGATTCCAAAGATAATAAACATTTAAGGTCCTTGTCCATGTACTATTTTAATGTTCTAACTATTTATCTATAATGGTTTAATATCCACTTATGTTAATTAAATGTTGCTATATTAGTCATTAGATGGATGTTTTTGTCAAACCATGGAAACTAGGATGAGATAGAATTAGTGAGATCCCTAGGGGTATTTCTATGTATATATCTAGGGGTGTCTCTAAGGATTAGTATAAGGAAGATTTCATGTTTAGTAAAATTTCATGGAATTTTGGTAAAGGATAGAGTGAGTGGTTTCCTAGAAATACATTCATTTTTTAATACTAAAAGTTTTCGTTTATTTGGAATAGATGAACTTTAGATTTACAACTCCAATAATGTGAATCGGCTCTGAATCGAGCATAACCTAGTACATGATAGTAGGCATTACTATGCACCTGATTTGACACTCCATAGGGATATGATTTTAGAATTAAAAAACATCTTAAAAACCATCATGACAGATTTAAATACATAATGACTATGAATAAACTATGAAAAACCTATAGTGTTTATGATTATGAATGAGGGATTCATGATTTAGACATCCTATAAGTAGATTTTTGAGATTATGTGGTTCCCCATAATGATGATTATTTCTTTCACTATGATTTTTTTTGTTTATTTAATTGATAGACCCCGAATGAACCATGTTAATGGGGAATGAAATGGAAAATAAAATTATTGAACTCTTGAGAAACCAAATGTTATATGAGATTGAATGAAAAATCACATTGATATTTTGATAATAATTTATCAGGGTAAGAATTATGATGAACAGACAAATGAGAAAAGGAGGTAATAATGATCTGTTGAGTTCTTTATGAGGCAATTCCCTTCTTCATTTTGTGGTTGTACTAACCCATTAGGTAATGAGAAATGGATCAGTGTAACTAAAAATATATTTTCAATTATCTAGTGTTCATATAATGAAAAAATCCTTATGGTTTTATACCATTTAGAAGGTGAGGAGGATCAATGGTGGAATCTAATTAAGAATATGATACAAAAAATAGAATTTTTTTCATAATTTTGGAAGAGTTCAAGAACTTATTTCTTAATAGGAACTTTCCTCATATTCATTGAATGAAGATAAAAAAGGAATTAAAATAGTAAGCAGAGAAGGATGATGAATAAGTGGGTGCCTATATAAAAAATTTATATGTATTTTGAGGTACTCTTTCGGGGTTATAATCCAAACTAAAATAAAAATTGATCGATTATTTGGTTCCATAAAACCTAGTCTTTGAAATCCATTTACTATAAGAGAATCTAGAATCATTGAAGTAGTTGTTAAATGTGCTATAAAGGTGGAAATATATATTGTAATTACCTTTCAATCTCATGGTTTAGGCATGAAATGGAATATTGAGTTCAATGGAAAACATGACAACCATAGAGAAAACAAATCCTTAAATTATGCGAAAATTGTGGTAATAATCATAGATGAAATTGTCTTAAGTAGAATACTAAATATTTTACATGTGTAAGGTAATATCATTGAGAGGATGAACGTCCAAGTATTGAGAAGAAGATATCTAATGATGAAATTATTGATAGGGACCCACTGAATTTACCTCCCACACATCATTGTTTCAATTTCATGGAATGTGCAAATTATGATAAAAAGTTCCACAATAGATGGAATATGGGGACGAAAATCCACAAAAAAAATCAGAGGAAAAGGGAAAATAGAAATATTATTAAATATTAATGGATGTTGTGAATCTTGATAATTAGGGAACACTCATACTCCCCTTCTTATTTCGGATTTCATGGTTGATTTAGTATTATTAAGCCATTTGAATATACCATTGTCCACCCTTTGGTGATGTTTCATTCAAATTTTCTCAATAAAAGGAATGCAGTTTAAAAAAATAAAATTTTATATTCTATCGGTACCGTTATGAACCTATGTTTCCAAGGAAAATTTTTTATCTTAAGATAATATTTTATTTAAGGAATAATGGGAGAATTATATTTTATAAGTTTTAAAAAGTTGACCATTTATGGGATGGTTTATGCTAATCCTCAAAAGTTGTTTTAGAGTTTAAAGTATTGTCTCACTATATAAGGATTTATAAATATAGGACAAGTTGGTCTAACCTTTTTCTATTGTTATAACTAAAGAAATATGGACTGACATATCATTCTACCTCATGATCTGTAACCACATCACGAATGAAAAATAAAAACTAATTTTTTAAGAGATGAAGTGGAAATTGATCAAGGAAAAATAGGTGAGATTGTGATGAAACAATTATGTATAGATTATAATTAACATTTCTCAATATTAAGAAAATTGTATTTAAATAAAATAGTGTCTCATTATCATCATTTTTTAGGATATCAATGACCTTTTTTCTAACATCTTTGGGTTATGTCATTGCAACTATTTAATTTCTCTTATATGTTTTATCTATCACTCTCTATCAGAACATGATAGTTAGATTTCTCATCCATGTATATATTTTCACGTACCATGTATTTTATCCAATTTCGAAACCCAGTTATAATATACTTTGGATAATAGTTATGTTTAAAATATTTTTTATGTATGTTTTAGTAATCATTTTATAGATTTAAGTTTATATGAAAGGAACATTCAACTGTTAACCCTATGACACCCATACAAATTTATTGGGAGAAATTAAATTTTAGAGGTGTAGAATTTAATACCCCATGATTTTGTAACTTTTAAGAATTAATTTAATCTTTTTGATATTTTTAATTTCACACAACAATGAAAATGGTTTATTTTATTTTACATCACTATATTTTTCTTGAAAATATACGAAACACCTTGTTAATAATTCAATACATGAAAAATAATGTTATCTTTCTCTACATGGAACATTATGTATAACTTATATTACACACCAGACCAACTAACCTCGTTAGCTTGAAAAACATGAAAGGATGAGTGTTATCTAACAATAAAAAATTATTAAAAAAATTATTATTTGATATAATAACATTTAACATGGATGTTAAATTAAGAATTATATAATTAACTCTCTTATGGATATTTATAGCTGAATTAATTTGTTACATAATAACTTTTAATGAATATAGAAACCAAAAGAATATAAAGGGAATGATTTTATAAAAGACTATTATTTTGTGAAAATAAGATATTTATTATTATAAGATAATTTAATTAATATTAGTGAATGATATAAATTAAATATAAATTTTATATATTTGATTAAATATTTTTTATTTTCATCCAATTTATTTAATTAGAATAAGATTATAAAAGACCCAATATGACCCAGAAAAACCTATATTTTTATAAAAGAGTTTTTATGCATTTTAATGGAGAATTTATTATAAATATAAATTATGGTACTTTTATAGAATTTATATGCTAAAATAAACTACATTTTTTTAAAGAGAAACATAAAGAGTAGTATAGGGTGATTTTTTGTAATTTTTCTCTAACATTTCATTTTTAATAAAAATTGAAAAATAAGGAATTTAAATTCAGATTTTTTTTCATCTTATTTATTTATAAGGTTAAATTATATTTTTAACTTGTTTTAATATTTATTTTGATTATTTTTTTATTAATTAATCCAATATATGTAATTAATATGAATTTAACATTAACATTTATTATAAAAATCAGAAAAAACATGGATTCTTTTTACATTAAAAACCTACAGTGACGTCCTGTATGTGGAGTTAAATTTAAATTTATTTATTCGAATTTTGTGATTGGAATTTTGAAAAATGGATTTCAAATTTTTTATTATAATAATTAATCATTTCTTATTTGGAAAAAATAGTTTTTTACATAAATATTAGTGAGGTAATTAAAATTAATTACATCGATTAAGGTAAAATTATGCTTAACAAGGGGATAAACATTAATCATAAGGGACAAAATGATTTATACACTTCTACAAAACCTATTAGTTGGAAATGTTTCAGAAAATCCTCTTATAAGGTTGTATAATGTTCCATTTTTATACATTGAAACATATAAAAAGTAAGTAACACACAATTCATTTCAAAAATACAAAGTGTGTCCTTTCCCTACACTATAAAAAGATCGTCACCCCTCCCACTTCCTTGACCAACAAAGAACCGTTGGCCCGACCAAGAATCACCCAAATAGCTCCTAAGAATCCATACCCAAAAAATAGATGCATCAAAATGGAAATAAATCCTTTCAAGGATTACCTTTGTTGAAAACCAAAAGGTATTACCTGAATAAGAGGAGGTTTGAACATGTATGAAAAAATTCATTTTATAAGGTAATGAAGTTTCATCCCACATTTTATTTTCATTAGATAAATGACTTGATCACCATTAATAATGTTTTATGCTGTTTAAAATTCATGTTGATTTATTATATTTAAATTTATGGGCACATACATATCTATTTGACCATCTTTCTTTCATATGGTTTATGTCATCAGAGATACCAAATTGGTAATATATTTTTGTATCAATTTTTCTTTCACTCAGATAAATTCAATGATATCCATTTATATTCTTTTACAAGGTGTATACACACTCATTCGAAAATTTATATCATGAATCATCTTCTTTTCATGATATTATATTCTTTATTTAATTTCATGGGTAGTATAATTCAATGTTTCCATGTGGTATGATTTTATGTAAAAAATCTCATTGTTTATCAAGATTGATTATGATTATGATTACATGGAACAAATATTTTTATCCATAGATTAATAAAACTCAAAATGTTAAATATCCTCTTGTTATTAATTATATCTTCATGTATTAGTACCATTTTACACTATTTGGTACTTAAATTAAGAAAATGGATTTAAAAAACTCTGACCTCATTTCTCTTCTCAGTCAGAAATATATTTACTAAAAAAATCTATGTTCTCAAAACATGTTTTTAAATTTGTACTAAAATGACATTTAATGCTCATTTTCAAGGGAAGAGGACATCAAAAATGTATAGTGGTTTTAAAGGATTCCTATATATATTTTGAAATCTATTTTCAAATAAAAAGTATTTTATTGTTTTTTAATTTTTTTTCCAAATTTTCAAGTAAAAATGATTCAAAAATGTTTTGAAAAATTACTTGATAGTTTTTCATGTTTATTTTCAATAAAATGGGTTTTATAATATTTTATTATTATAGAAAAATCTTAAGAATCAACGATATGTCCCAAATGAAATATTTTAAATTTAAAATAAAATATATCATTATAAAAAATGTATGGTTTTATAAAAAATATTTTCAATTAAAATATATTTTCATTAAGAAATTTCCATGTGATCTTTCCAAACATTTATCTGTCTATGATTTCATACATTGTTTTTGATTATGGTTTGTTGGGGGTATAATCCAAGAATAATATTTATATTCTTTCTTCATTGGTTTATTTTTTGATCAAAGGATGTTTTTAACACTCATTATTCTTCTATAGGTTATATTCTATTGAAACCTCTTTATTTCAATGGGTTATGTATTGATGTAATGATTATGAAACCTATCCATACTCAATATTTTATGAAGTGATGATGTTTTTATGATTCCCATTTCTTATCTTGAGTTATGATATTATTTTTATAGAATCTATCACTTTTTATGGGTCCTGATATGATGAATTTTTTATCATGTGGCTCATGTAGGCATGATTTAATTATGTGATTAGTGGTACCAATATCTTCCTCCAATTAATTTTGTAATGAATATTTTTAAAATATCTCAAGGGTTTACACATGAGGTAATCGCATGCCTCAAACTATTAGGCACACAAGAGGGCATCATAATCCCAAACCAAGTGGGTACTCGAGAAGCCATCTGAAGCCCAAACCAAGAGGTCATTTTATGCCTAAAACAAGATGGTACAGGTGTGGAAATCCCATGCCCAAAACAAGAGGGAATATTAATCCCAAAACAAGAGGGTACATGGGTGAACATCCGAATACCAAAATAAGATGGTACATGGGAGGTCATTTGTAGCCCGAAATAATAGGGTTCATAAGAGGGAATCCAAATCCCAAAAAAGAGGGTAAATGAGAGGGAATACAATTCCTAAAGTAGTTACTTTGGTTATTATCCAATTTAAAATATTTTTTATGGTTTTAGTAGGTTTCACTGATATAAGATTTTCTATTTTTATGTATATTCCAAAAATTCTATTTATTATTGTAATTTTTTTCTTTCGTGGATTATGATTCTGATTCCCTTATGATTTATGTCTCATTACCATCCAATATTTATGCCAGGAATCATGTTTATGATCCTTGTTATGAAGGGTATGATATTCTAATATTTTTATCAGATTCTCAAACCTTTATTCTCATGTTTATCCACTATTTTTACCCTTAATATGCATCTAAGAAATCCCCTTTCTTGTTTTTCATTTCCCTAGGTTAGGAGTAATGGTGTTTTGTAGAAGTACTATATGGGATGAAATTTGTCGGAAATATTGAAGATATTTCTCAAAGTATGAATATTTAGCTCTATGTTTCGAGAGACACTAATATATTACATTCATTAGGCATGTACATTTTAAATGTGATAGATATTCATCTAAAATAATGTAATAACCATATATGTTATTTTTGGGTCACTAAATCACATTACATATTTTCAATGTTATTTTTAAAGATATTTTTTTCTTTAATTATTGTAAAAAAATTTGGATTTAAAATAATTTATTTAAAACGTAAAATTTTAATTTTTTTGGATTTGTTACAACTTATGTTTTAATGAAATTATTTATCAAAGATAATATCAATTGTTGTAAATTCAGTTTTTAATGGAGATATCCTCCAATATTTCCAACATTATTCTTTATATAGAAGATTTATTATTTTGATAGAAAATATTTTTAAAAAATTGTTCCTTTCCGTAAGTTATCATATGAGGAATTAAAAAAAATCTTATGAAACCCATTTGTTTTCCATTGGTTATTCCACAATAAGATATTCATGAAATCCATTTCTTTAACGGGGAAATGATATATTAATCATTTTATGATCTTTTGGAATATATTTTTATGATATTGATTTTGTTATGTATGAGAATTGAACTATATAACCCTCTAATTAATTTGGTAAATATTGATATCTAATTACATAAATAGGTCAATATTGGATAGACAACGTAGTCTAGATATATACTATATCCACTATGTTTATCATGGGAGGGAACCATGAATACTATGATGGTTTAGGGAGTGAACCCAATCCACTATGATAATCTTAGAAGTAATATTTGAATAATATGTAAGTTATTTTCAGTCATTAAGTGTATATCATAAATCTATATCTCATGATAATATTTTTCTCACATGGATATAATTATTTTATTCCATTCTAATACATGTTTTATAACCTACCATTTAATATTTAATGTCTCAATATTGTTATCTTTGATATATCAGGTATGTTTTTTAAATGTTAAGATCATGTTATCATACCCTTATGCTCATGTTATGATCATTTTATCTTTGATATCTCCCTTTTTTACACTTACAGAGCATCTCAACTCAACATTTTCTTAGGTTTCCTTTCCCTATGTTATAAACAATGGGGTTAAGTATGATATTTCTAAAACAAGTTATAGTTATGAAGACCATAGTTTAATATAATTTTGTTCACCTATTAACTTGGTTTATATTGATCCAACTTTTCTATGGCAATATACCCAAAATATTTTGGTGTGCATTGTTATGTTATGTAATGAATATTCATTTATTAATATGTAATATCTATATATGAAAATTATGGGCCACTATAGTTGGTATCATAACTTGTTTTTGTCACATTTGGAAACTAGGATGAATAAAATTTATTGAGAACCAAGGGGATATGTATAACAATAGTATAACATGCTTTTGTCTTTTGAATTGATCATGAAAAACCATGGTTAAACCTTAGGTGATGTTGATTTAAAATAAGGTGCCTTGATTTAGACATGAATTAATGTTTTTCATTATTATGTGGTTTTACACTATGATTAATGTTTATCACTCTAAATTTTTTGGTTTTAGTCAATGTATTAAACCCTAATGAGTTATATTAATTTGGAACCTTATGTATAATGAAATGATTTTCCTCCAAAGAAACCAATCATTATTGAAGCTATAGTGTAAAATATATTTTTTTTATCAAAAAATATTCTTACAATATGAATCATTCTAAGAATCCAAATGAGAAAATGTGGGAAGACTTTTTTTTTGAGTCACTAATGATAAAATTCCAACAATTCTTTGGTTGGTATATTAATATACTAGTCACTGAGAAATTGATAAAAACAAAAGAAAACATATTTTTTTATCTAGTGTTTTGAACATGAAAATTTTATTTTGGATGCCTATAATTTGGATGTTGAAGAATATAAATGGTTTACTCTTATAAAGAATATGAGGCAACATATATAAACTGATTCCATAGAGTGTGATGAGTTTAATACGTTATTTTTTAGTACATACATTCCCTCTATTGTTCCTATGAAAATTGAGAAGTAATTTTACAACATCTTAGACCAAAAATCCACTAAAGGTGTCCGAGGACTAGTAAGACACATGGCCTCAAGAACACCCCAAAATGCCAGAGGATATTGACTAGGAATGAGGGCCAAGGGTTTGTATGTGGGGAGACTATGACATCATCACAAGAGTGTATCACAATATAAAAAAATTAAGTTGAAATAATATAAGTCAATCACACAATAGATTAAAGGAATAAATAGATATAAATAAACCATACTAGAATGGAATATCATCTTCAAAAGATAATGATACAAGTCATTTATATGAAAGACATCCCAAACAAGTATAAATAGTAGGTGTACAGTACATGTAAAAAAATTACAAAAGACCATAAAAATCCATCTAGTATAATGAGACTTAGCTCAGTCCCATGTACCCCTAATCCTAAAAATAAATGAAGAACCTATAGAGGGGAACATTACCTTATCCATACCTATAATCATAATGTATGTTCAGGTATCATCAGAATCCCAGATATAGTGTGAGATACAATCTCAGTAGGCAACCACCCAATAGTCTAGTCCCATACAGTCAATGAAAATTTAATAATAATAGTGAGTAGGTAATAGTAGAATATGTAAAATAAGCACTAGAATTAGATAACCCATAATGGTTCTAGTCCCATGGACACCCATCCTATGCTACCTGCTTCATCATAGATGGAATGTATCTAAACAAATAGTTAATCACATATCATTATATAAAAAAGTTATTTTAAATAGTAAATATAATTTTAATAACAATTCTAGATATATAACACATAGCCCAACGACCCCATTCAGATATGTGATTATAATAAGCTTAATATGTCCATCACTATGGTATAAGTCATTGGATGAATCCAATGTTGTGCATTTTTTTAGTAGTGGAATTATATAAATATATTCATTCATTATTGAATTAGGATTCTCAAATCATCACTGTAATTCCTAAATTGAAATCAATATATTAGTCTCAGTCTATCATAAACAAATAACAATTAATGATTTCCCATATAATTTCTCATGGAAATCTTTGTATCGCTCTGGGTGTGGTAGAACATCAACCCTCACTTAGTCTATCCTTGGTGGTCTGTTATGGGATCTCATGTGCCATCCATGGCATATGTAGTATCAGCCCATTGATTCCATCCATGAATGTCTGTTAGGATTTCATGTATCACTGAGGCATATAATAGTTATCCCCCATGATTCAATACTTGTAGGTCCACAACAGAGACCAATTATTACTCGGGAATAATCATGGTGGATGACAAATAAGACTGCCCATGGAATTGATATATGAAACCATGTGTCACCTAAGGAATAAGTAGTATCAATTAAATATCATGTAATTAAAACTAAGGTCTTCACCATTATCTATTCATTTAAAAGTCACCATAGAAGGTGGATCAACGAATGAGAGAATCTTAGAAATCATAGCCTCTTATTTATCTCACAAGGGAATTTCAATATAAGGGAAAATCCATTATTAAACAAACCATTTTATTTATCAATGACTAGTTAATGATATTTCCATCCACTTATTTAATCAAATCTATTACGAATTCAACTTATAATACATTTACATTTCAATTCACCAATTAGAACCCCATATAAAGGTTAAACAACACAGCTCATTGGTGACCCAATTCTAAAGCGACCCATGGTGGTGTATTGGGTTATAGACCCATCTTTCATGTGTTTCCAATTCAAGATCTATAAATTTTAATAAATTATAAATGTGTATAATTAATTATACAGATCATACCCATTAATTTTAATCAAGGATTAAAATCCATTTCAATGGATTCAGTTCTAAAATTGGGTGTTCGAAACTACAACATATTTATATACACTCCAACATTACTGGATTATAATAAGACTATCTACCATAGGTCCATATAAGAGTTATCATCTAGAATCATCTCTCTATTTGACTCAGATCAAGATAAAATAAAAAAATAGACGATGAAACAAAAAATAGAGAAAATTATCTTGCAGCTATATTGTGTGCTAATACCGAGATGAATATGTAATGAAAAAAAAGAGTGAAGATCACATCGAGATAGATCTAATTCATTTAATGGATCTTGATTCTGAGTTTTTATGGAGAAGATCCATTGAATCGAAAATGACACATCAAAATGAGCTCTCAAATCTCATGGTAATGTAATAAGTGCTGAATGGGAAATTAAGTTGAAATAATTTATTAATTAATGTTAATTTCATAATTTCACACTAATTTTTGGTCTTTTTGGAGGAAAAAACAAAGCCCCATCTATGAAACCTATGTTGTAGGAAGGCTCCCATCACTCTATTTGACTTACAATGCACAAAAAATGCTAAAATTTTCTGTCAAATGATTGAATTTTTTTTTTCATGAATATGAACCCTAAATCACATAGTATATATATATGTGTATCCTTCCCCGCATGGTTTCTACTAACCATACTTCAGGACATTTTCAAACCAGAAGTTCGGTTCTAGGATTTGAACGAGCCCTCGACACCCTGATACCTCTATAACCTCAATGATATTTCATATTAGGACATAAATAAGAATTTAAAAATACAAATTGATAGAAATTAAAATATTTTGTACCTTAAGAAATGATCGTGTTCTGAAAAACATCCTCCCTTAATATAATTCACACCCAAATTACCCTCTCAAGGGTGGTGAAGTTTATCTAGGAAAAAATATGACCACTATGCCGGTACATCAGCCTCCCACTTATAGGTCTCATCTTGTAGAAGGTCATTCTAACATAGCACCAATACTACAAGAACTAATAGAACATAGAGAACCATTATTCTATGAACCAAAATATGAATCAGAAGCTCATCAATGGAGACATATACTTATTACTAAACTTCTTCATGCTAAATGTTATGAGATGGGCCGGAATGATAATGAAATATCTGAGATACATGGAAAACGTCATGCATGTACTGGTTCGTCTTAGGTAACTTCAATCGATTGGATACTAGAATTACTCTCTCTATAATCTCAAATGGCTCATCATATAGAGGTGAATGTTTACCATATCCCTTGATGCTCCTATGTCCGAGCCTTTTCGAGACAAATGAAAAGACTATACCCCGGACCTCAATCTCTAGAGGACATCTGTAGTGATCAACATAGTGTTTCTATCCTGATATCAATGTTTTCATCCACTATCAAATCAACTAAACCTAGTATATAGTCTCTATCATCATACAAGTTCTAGGTGTAGCTGCCACTCCTACCTCAAACCAACACAATGATTATTGATATAGACTAACCGATAAGTCCTCATTAGGATCTACCTATATAATATCCTAAAAGATATTGTTTTACACATATTCAAATATGGGTATATATCTATATCAATATCCCCCCAAAATATATTGAATGTTTTCTCGTAGAATAAACTTGATCACCTTCATCGTGCACTCTTACAGGCCTTCTATAAGTGGTTGGTATGTTGTGTTCTTATGAACCAATGTAACTAATTCCCTCAGTAGCACTTTCTTGAACCCTGAAGTAAACCATGAATCCCTATTAAAAATTAGAGTATGGAGAACCCCATTAAGTCATACTATCTCAAAGATATAAAATCTCTGAAGATTATCTACAAAAAAGGTCTCCTTGATATGAAGAAAATGATATAAATTTTTGAGCCTATCGACAAAAACCCAAAATGACATCTTTTTCTCAATGAGACCTTGCAAACATATAAAGAAGTCGATCATGACAACATCCCATTTTGACTTAGTAATGGGAATCTAAAATAAATGTCCACATGGTCATTGGTGTACCTCCTTCACCTACTAAAATGCGGAAAATATCATTAAAAATACTAGCTACATCTCTATTCATACACAACCACCTGTATTGGAGATGTAAATCACGATACATCTTCGTGACTCCAGTATTCACTACTATTTATGGAGAATGAAATATTCTCATTATATTCTCATAGATGTCTTATGAAAAAACCACATGACCAGGAAATTGTAGAATTTAATCCTCCCATATGTTCAAACCCAGAAAAGGTTCGTCACCTACTAAACTATTCCATATGAATAGGCCCTCATAATCTGATAGTTTCAACATCCCCATTATATCCAAAAGGGTAGAGGTAACAACTTTGTATGATAGAAATTTTATCCCCTGACTGTTCTGCACCTCCATGTATATATTAGAGAATAAATCCATAAGATTACACTCATTACTATCCTGATATACTACTGATATCTATGTCCTCTAGATCACTACATCTTTCAAGTCATTTATATTTAATTGAGTGAATTCAAGCACAAAGTTGATATATTTTAGGTATTACACCCATATTCACTGCCTCATATTTAGATAAATCTTTGTAAATATTTTCTTGAGGATTTTCTGGTCTATGTACACCACAATATTATCTCTTATTAGGTAATTTCTCTAATTGTGCAATGTATGAACAATAGTATATAACTCCAGAATGTTCTTTAAGTAATTCATCTTATGTGGCCTCAACTACTACTACAATTACACTAAAAATATATCTTCTTTCATAATAACTACATCCTTCCCATTACCTAATTCATCACAAAAAATTGTGTAAATACATCTTATGAATATAAAAATCAGATTTGATGCTAATGCAAATCTAACTTTCATTACCATAGATGATGAATAACATTCATCTAACCATACTAACATAACAACCTTCTTAGTCAATACCATAAGCAATGATTATAGGTGTGATAATTCCTCTATGAAATTCCTAAAATTCCATTTATCCCCAATAAACTATGTATATCAAATAATTTCATGGGATGATCATTGGAAACTATAGCTCTCACCTACCCAAGGTCAACTGATACTCATATATATTTGATAATGTAACCCATGAATTGAATTTGATCCATAAATAAGTGGATGTTGGTGAGCATAAAATATAACTAATTCAACCTCAGCAATCCAACGTAAAATAATCTAGATAAGGATGAAAAATTCAGTTTAGCAGTCCTAGAAAACTAGTTGTGAAATTGTGATATTGAATGTCATAATAATGTACTCATATAGAATATATGTTCTACAAAAATCTATATGATGTATGTATGTTGGTTGAAAACCCAATTAAGGATATCATGATCTCAGAACAATTTTGGAGAATATCTGATCTCATTAAAATTGAAAAAAATTGTCTTCTATCCCCAACATATGATAGCATATCTTAACCGTGAATTGGATCAACTTCGAGTAATCCAAACATAACCTTATATTTCCATCCTCATTTTTCACAAAAGGAACAGTGAACCCCATGAAGAACTATTAGGTTAGATAAACCCTAGTTACCATAAATTATATAGCTACTTCTTGGGATCAAATATCTCAGTATCTTCCACCCTATAAGGAGGAATGTATATCGATGCTGCTGCTAGAACTAGCTTGATAAAGAAATCCACCTCTTTACTTGAAGGTAATCCTAAAAAAATTTACAGGACAACATTCCTTAAATGATCAACCGTTGGAGGGAAATATTCCATATGCATTCTCTAATATCCAAATATATACTCACAATATAGGTTTTTATACAGCATATTTGAAAATGCTCGGGCCTATCTCAGATTTCTATGACATTACATTCACCATTTTGATATTAACTCTCTTCCCTCTGTGGATGAGAATGTCACCATAAGAAAATACAAATACATGAAATCATGAATGAGAACCTTCTGGTCCATCTAGATAATGATGTAAAAAAATATCATCCTAATGAAAGAGAGGTCCGATATGAAGTGACACCCACCAATGTCATGGGGAGACTCCCGAAAGTGACGTACAACCTTGTTCCAATACCCAACAGAGTATCAAGTTTCATAATTCCATCAAAACACCAAATACTAAGACTAGTTGTCTCTAAAAAGGTCACATATATAAATCTATTTGGAGAGACTATATAAAAAAGAGTAGATACTAATGTAGAGTCTACAAGAATAATACTTATCATAGTATAATTTCCATGGTTATTCTCATTAGGTGTCGGTTTCACTACATATATTTGGCTTGATCTACAGACCTGTGATATAACATCACTACTATTAGTAGATCCGATATGGGGACACTACATATCTAGGGATTTGACTACAATGACCATTACCAACACCTCAACCTGATTGGTTGGATGTACTACATCTCCCTACCTGAAGAGAAACTACTGACTCCAGTATTTTACCTGGAGTCAGTGGATACCCTATCTCACTGTCTATTAGAGGAAAAGTTATGGAAAATCACTACAAATTTCCCATATTTTGACATGATCAACACTCAACTTGTTTCCGTATAAATGGAGGTCTCATATTTATAATTATAATGCACTGATAGAAGCCCACCTGGATACCTGAGTATGTTCTTTGTCTACTAATATCACAAAAATTAAGCTCTATATGAAGCCTCGTACTACTGGTCAATGTAGGACTATATCATAGTCCTCACCCACCCTTAATATCTCCCTTAGACTTTGTTAGGTTATAATATGTGATAAAATTTGATTCACTATTCCTAAATGGTATGTACCCAAAATACATTTAACAATGAATAAATTTCACACCTATGACTATCCTTAAATCATAAAGCTTTAAATAACCTTTTACCTATAAAAATAGGTGTGTAGTTCTGGAGCCCCATAAATTATTCCGATTAATCAATGACTCATAACGCACCCTACTTCATTTGAATGAAATCTCAAGCTCCATCGACAATCGTCATCTTGGGATAGAAGTAATCATAAAAGGACATTTGAAAATCCCTCCAATCCATCTCTCGATTATGATCATTCTAACTAATAAAATATCACTATATCTTGTTAGGATCATGTAACATATGCATAGTTAGATTTACAATCTTCTCAGGAGTTGTCACTAGATACTCAAAGATAGAAAAGTTAACCTCTTACCTAATTCTACAAAATATGGCCTTCTATCCCTTGAAAACATGGACATATTCTACTTTTTTAAATTATGTCTTAACTCTCCCATTGTGGGGTAAGGACATAGTGCTCCCTTAATGGTCTATACGAATCACATAAATACTTCATATAACCATATTTCAACACCTATATCTAGTATAAGTATTGGTCCCATAGTTGGAACTACTTTAGTATCTACTAGAATCCCACTTTCCCCCACCTATGGAGCATGATAATTACCACCTTCCTATGGTATGACTAGAGGACATCATAGTGGCATACCACTATAAATTCTAGGCACGCGGCTCAGATCATGATTCAACGACTGATAAAAGTAAATAAATTTATACAATATAGTTACAAGACATCCCATATAATAACATAACCATCTGTATTATCCTTGAGTACAGATTTTGAATCTTATAATTCACATATAAAATCAAAATATATTAAATACTTCCCACTACAATGGTCGGTTATTTTTTCAATTTCAGTTCCATTTAATTCACCTTTATTTCCCATTTCAATTCAATTATATCACAATTCATTTTAAATGGTTGAGCTAAATGGTTCACCAAATTTGAATAAAATAGATCCCATATGCCATATAAAGAAAAATATGGTGTCCACCTAATTCATACCATAATACATTTCAGTCCATGTGAATCATGGTCCATAACTCAACATGCCACAATTTGATTGATATGGTTCTTCTATAGCCTAATCGGGAAAAAATGATTAGGTTATAGAAGTGCCTATAACTACCACCCATGTTATGCAATTCCCTGAAAAAAATATGTATCACATAATAGGTATATAAATCATGGAACATATCAAAACAACCAGAATATAGGAAGTGTATCACATATGGCATGTCATAATTCCTAGCAAGTGATTCCTGTAAGGTGCCTAAAATTATCCAAGATATGGAATAACCTCATCACACCAGGTTTAACACCCCCCTCAATTATGGGAATAATAAAAAAATATTCAAGATGATCACCCAAAGGTGGAATCAAATCATCTATAATATCAAAAATCGATTAAGTAACAATTTCAAATCGAGCCAATTTGGATTTTTCATTTACATGGGATAACTTTTCCTAGGAATATGATCATTACAAAATTTGAATTATTCATAACCTCCATTGAAGTTTTCTAAATAGTAATGTTTCAAATGAAAAACCCTATGATATCAATTTGTAATAATCTTGACATTGATGCCACATATGGTTCCCTGAGGTCAGCTTGCCCCATGGCCTCAAGCACATCTTCCAAAATACTAGAGGCTACTGACTACCAGTGAGTGTATAGGGTGTGTCTCTTGGTAGAATATTTTATCATCACCGGAGTTCAGTACAATGGATAAACAATAATGGATAAGTACTGAATGTAGTAAATTAATCAGAAATTATATGAATATAAATTTTATATAAAAATAAACAATTCCAAAAAGGAGTCTCAAATATTAAAGATTATTGGTTCCCATGGGTACCCATCATTTGATATATAATCCTAGTTGTCAACCACCCAAAGGTCTAGTTCTATACAGTCATTGAATATATAATAATAACATTATGAAGGTAGTATAGAATATATAAAGGAAGTATTGGAACTAAAAAACCATTAAAGGTATAGGTTCTCAAGGGTACCCATCATTTGATACATACTTAGGCCTAACTGGAATTCCATTGAAAAAACAACCATTAGGGTCTCATTTTATAATAATGTTCATTTAATTAATTAATATCATTTAAATAATAATTCTTCAAACCTCTCATGCAGCCTAGTGTCCCCCATATATATATGTGATCAGAAGTTTCAATAACTAACCATTGGTAAGGTATATGTCTTAGACATAATCCATGCATGTTATTTGTCTTATTAGATGCATCAAATAAATCATTCCATTTATTATTCCATTAAGAACCTAACGCTATTCTTTTCATTATTAAATTGGAATCCATGTGGCACTCTGGGTGTATCATAAACAAATAACCTTACAAGACCATCCTAGGAATTCCTCATGGAAATCCTAGTATCAGAATGGGTATTGTGTAAAATCGTCCCTAACTAAGTCTGTCCCTAGTGGTCCGCTAAGGGAGACCATGTTTTATCCCTGGTGTATGCGATATAATCCCTCAGTTCCCATTCTTGGTTGTGAATAAGGAGTCCAAGTATCACTCTGGTGTATAACTATCAACCCGATGAGATTATCTTTTGTATTCCACTAGGGAGTGTAAGTATCACTCGAGCATAATCAAGACATTATAAAAATGACTCTATCTATGGAGTTCAAATGAACCCATGAGTCCCCTAAGGAATATATAGTATCATGTCAATATCATGAAATTAAATCAAAGGACACCACCATGATAAATTCATTTAAAACTCACCTTATAATTTGGATCAAATCACATGATAAAAATTGAAAGAATAGCATATTATTTATCTCACATGGTCATTTCATTTTAAGGGAAAACCAATGATTTAACATTCCAGTACATGGATAAATCTTTGGGTAATTTCCTTTTTCCCTCTTCATTAATCAGTTGAATTTTAAGTTGAAAATATAATATAATTATAATTCAATTCCTCTATTCAAATGCCCTTGTAAGGGTAAAAAACACCTCAGGAGTGACCCAATTCAATATCCACCCACGACAGTCTATGTGGTTATACAACCCAATAAAGGATTTGTTCCAATTCGAGGTCCATAACCTATAATCCATTATAAATGAGTCTTATTAATTAAATTAGTCATAAAAATAAATTTAAATAAATTTCTAAACTCAATTTCAAGGGTGTCACTCTGGTAATGGAGCACGCGACATAGGGAAATACATATAAACACAGTCAATTTAATGGAAAAGTATGAGAACCACTAAGGTAGTTATATAAAAGAGTTCACATCTAGTATCGACCCCTAATTCAACTCAGATCAAGAGAAAATCGAAGTACAGATGATGATCCATGAAATAATGAAAATTTGAACCTAAATATTATAGTTGATACCATGATGAATGAACAATGGCACAAGTGGATTAGAGATCTTACCCATGAAGATATAGTGTTTCTAATAGATTTCGAATCTAATCTCGAATAGTGGAGATTCTTTAATTCAATGATTAGGTATCAAAATGTTCTCTCAATCCTAATGGCTATGAAATTGGAGGATAATGAGAAATTTGGTAAAAATGAGAGATTAATTAACAAATGTTTCATAATCCACCCAAATTACTAGGGTATATGGTTTTTTCTACGTGTTTTCCAAACCATGTTCCAGACATGCACCAACATCTTTAGGAATGGAAACATCACACTGTTAGTGCACACAATTTGACTAGCCTTATGCAAACCATACAAAAATCATCTATCAAAAGTCAATAGTTTTTTAGATGATTGTGCACCCCATATCTCATATTTTCTCAAACCGTGCAGCCTCTTGCTTCTCTTTATCTAACCTCACATGATAAGAATTAACCATGCATCCTTCCTTGAATTATTTCTAATAATAGTGTTCCTAGCCCATTTCCCCATAAATTTTGGGTTCCAGGATTCATACGATCCCTATACACCCCGATACATCCATTTCGTCAATGTAAATTATCATTTGGCCAAAAAAATCATCTAAATTGGTAATTTATGGAATATAAAATATTTCACACCTCAAAAAATAACCAGGTTCAAAATAATTCATTAATCTAATTCAAAAGGAGGATGAATCCATTGGAAACAATGAAGAAAATATTATAGGATATGTGAGTTACACTTTTGGGATTCTGATACAACCTAAAAGAAAGGTGGATCGATTCATTACTAGCATAAAACCATGTGTATAAAGGGTATTATCCATAAGTTACTTTAATAATTATATAGAAAACTATAAATGTACTATTAAGGAGGAAATGGATATTGGAATTACCATCAATTAGTGGTTTTGATAAGAAATTAATTATTCAATTCAAAGGAAATTTTAAAAAACATATAGAGGAGAAGGTGATTTTCCCTATATTATTGAAGTTTTGAAGGAAACAGGACTTAAATTTTCTTAAGGGGGTATGAATTATTTCATCTTTGTAAGTGAAAGTCATTTGGAAATCAAATTTTGATAAAATGGGAATAAGTTAGGTAATTATGATAATAGAGATAAAGCTCTACAATATTTTCAACCCATACTATGGAGTTTAAAATGGAATTAATATTGGAATTATTCAAATACTTGTAAAAATATGAATGTTAATGGAAGAGACCGATTTTAGTAAACTATTAATCTAAAATAAAAATGTAAATATTATGAAATAACTATTTAATATGAGTTGTATGATTATGACATGGTGAAATATATATTTACCATCCCATCTAGACTTATTAATAACTTATTTTATTCTATATCTGACCATTATTTTACATATTGAGAATTTGATAAGGGTTTTAAAATTCCAAAAAATGTTATATGTTGAATTATAATTGAAAATGCATCATGATATAATTATTCCATGTAATGTTTATGATTCTAATTCAACTGATTTTTCTGGGAATTTACTTCCTTAAAATCATTTTATTTTCCCTCTAATTGAAGTTAATTTCAATTTATGAGTGAATTGGATTTTCTTACATAAATACATCAACAATTTATGATTATATAAAGAAAAAATTTATATTAATAACCATCCTATGTCTTTCTATCAACACAATAATAAATATGAACATCCATTGTAAATAACATAAATTATATGGGAATTGATTCGTATTTAAAAGGGTTTATTTTACCTCAAATGGTTGGGGAAAAACACAAAATGAAAGATATTCTGATTATATAGAATTTTTTATATCCATTTTGAATAATTTCATATCCTTCCACCGAATTGTGATTTTTAGTTCTCAGTATATATCATTAATAGTTCTATACATAATTCAAAGACTTTAAATGTAATGACCGCAATAGAGTTGAAATAATTGAAAATGAAACTCCACGAGAATATTGAAAAAGGATTTATTTATCAAATTTTTTCACCATAGGGTTCATCTATTAATTTTTTATGAAGAATTATTGATTGATGAAAATCTACAATGATTATCATGATGTAAAAAATATCACAATCAAGAACAAGAATCCTTTAACTCATATTGATGACTTGTTTGGTCAACTATGTAGAACTCAATATTTATCCAAGATTGACCTTCATTATTGATATTATATATTGATTTTCAAGAAGTTAGTTATACCTAAGAAAACATTCCATAAATGGAATAGATAATTTGAAGATATATTAGTTCCACTTGGTCATACTTATTGCACAACTATCTTCATGGATTTAATGTATATGATATTTTTATATTATCCTAATCAGTTTGTGGTAGTATTTATAGATGATATTTTTATATATTCTAATAGAATATAAGATAATTAATTTCAACAAAGGATTTTATTTAAGACCTTGAGGAAAGATAATATTAATAAAAAATTTACCATGTGTGAATTTTTTCAACCAAAATTATCATTATTGGGTCATATAATCTCAATATGGATTATATGGTGGATCCATCAAAATATTATGTTAATAAATATTATCCTAGGAAAACCACTACAACTTATATCTAGTGTCATTTTGGTTTTGTTAGATATTGTTTGTTATTTTTAGACAATTTCTCTCAAATATCTAATCAACTCTCCAGGTTATATCAAAAAGGAGAAAAGTTACTTTAGATAGATGAATGTGAAAAAAATTTCATGTAACTAAAAAGAACGTTAGTTAGTTTTACCTATACTTACATTACCATGTAGCAGATAGGGGTTTTAAATATAAAAATATTCATTCAATAATTTACTAGGATGCATTCACATAAATAATGATATTGTGACAGATTATGCTTTACACCAATTGATGTTTCCAAAAAAAAATTTACCCAACTCACAATTTTGAGTTAGCTATGATAATTTTTGAATTAAATATATAGAGGATTATATTTACCAAGAAAATATTGATATATATATATAATAATCCTAAAATTTTGTTGTATAATTTGACATATAAAAAGTAGAATAAGTGACAGGGAAGATGGTTGGAGGTGATTAGTGATTCTGATTTCTCAATACATTATCACCTTGGGAAATTCAAAAATGTTTAAGATGATTTGATTCAAAAGGATCGGACATTCTTATCAATAATAACGATATTAAATTAATCAATATTTATGTAATTCTAATTTATGTATCTTAAAATAATTTTGGATGGGTAAAAATACTATCTTTCATAAATGAGTGTTCAAGAATACATCTTTCCAAGTTTTTTTGGGATGATTTTTTTTATTTGGTTTTTGGTTTTCTTCGTAGATGATAACAACAATGTTTTATGATTGAATTTATGCTTGGATTAAATTATTTTTTGGTTTTTCATGTTTTGTTTATGGTGGATGGATTATATTTTAGCGATTTTATGATAGGGGGATCTTCTATAAATTTATATCAAAATGGAAACAATTCATGGTGTTCATATGGTGAGGTTTTGATAGAGATGACTATACCAATGTAGGTCACATCATACTGGTGAGGACGATTCATATTTTATATATTCTCTTACTTTAGGTTCCTTTACTCTCCTCCTAGTCAGTTTGATGAAAATGATTCAGAAGAGTTTTCGCGATATGATGCTTGAGAAGCTCCTGGTGTTCTAGGATTCATGTATTGTCTCATATATATTTTCTCCGTTTGGGACCCCCCTAGAACGATTTTTTTTAATTGTTGATGGTCTTAAGATGATTATTGGTTTCTGTAGATGGTTAGTTTGAGGTGACGATGTGGTTCTCTAGGATCAAGGATCAATCATATGCAATGGATGATATTTGTTAATTTTAAATTATAATTCATATTTTTCTGAATTTTTAATTTGGGATGATGGTGGTTTTTAATGGGGTGGGTCTACTTCTTTATATTGTTTTTATAGTTTTTAGTTCACCTTTTAATGTTATTTTGAAAATATTAAAAATGTAATATTGGATAAGGAAGATGTTGAGAAATATTATAAGATGATAAATGTTTCTTAGTATAACATTGATTGGGATGGAATGATAATGTTCAGGAACCATGTATGTGTTCCATCTATACAAGATTTGAAGAAGGATCTATTTGATGAGGCTCACAATTAATAATTATCAATTCATCATGGAAGTAAAAAATATATATTGGGACTAGAGAGTGTATTAATGGTGGGAAAAAATGACGAGGGATATTACATAGTTTGTATCTCGATTCATGGTTTTTTAGTATGTTAAAGACGAGAGAAAAAAGTTTAATGTATTAATAAAACCATTACCAATATCAAAATGGAAACTATAAAACAAAAAATTGATTCTTTTCATTAAAATACCTAGAACATAAGAAGGAAGAAATGCAAATTGGGTGGTAGTATATCTCATTATAAATTTCGACACTCCTTTAATATTAGAAAATATTTCATCGTGACCATTTTTTAACAATTTATATTATTGAAGTGGGAAGGTTTCTATGAGTAACACATTCTATTGTATATGATCTGAATCAAAGGTTTACCTAGAAGTTATTATTAATTATTCAGTAGGCTCTTGATAAAGAGTTTATTTTTATCACAAATAATCATACTCTACAAAGTTTTTATTTGAGATAACTAGTCAAAACCGAGATTATGTTTTTATATCTTGTTCTTTGGATTTCATAGGTAGTTCAGATCAACAAATTCTTCCAATCAAGTTTTCTTACAAACTCAAAAAATAAATGGATCCATATAAAGTGATATATGAAAAAAAATATTATAATTACAACCAACTAGGAGGAAGTTGGAGAAATAAATCTATTTGTAATTAGGTTATCTGTGTAAATGGAATAGGAAGTTTGATATATTCAACAACACGTCATGGAAACTTAGAGTCGAACAGAAATTTATACATAAAATCATCACCATGATATGTAATTTTTAGTTGGTGAAAAGATGTTTCTATAAACATATCAATGTAAAAATGTATTAGGTTAAAAAAGAAGGAAAATCTTATCCCTTTGAATATTAAAACATTTTATATTATTGACCAAGTTGGGACACTATCATACTATTTGGTGCTTCCACCAAACATCTCTAAAGTTCTTGATTATATCCCACCTAAATAGATACATTACCAATGATTCATTGGGAATAAAATAATATATTGTACCATTGGATCATGATACTTCCTATGTGGAACATCAATTCTAAATCTTGGATTTTAGAGATAAATTAATATGGGACAAGACTACTCACCTAGTTGAGGTTTTTTAGATAAATTAGAAATTCGAAGAAGCTAAATGTGAATATAAGGATATTATGAAACATATATATTCTATTTTTTTGTACTGGGTGAAATTATATAAAAGGGAAAACAATTTTAATGTTTTATAATGTAACACGTTGATATTTTATGAAATATTTCACTTCAAGAATATTTTTTTTGATAGCATCCAATAAATACAATTCATTGCCCAAATGAACAATAATACAGTATAACATTATAATAAATATATTAAATTTTTGGGTATGAATATAATTAATTAATTTATGAAAAAATGTGTGGTTTACACATATTTTTATTAAATTATTTGTTCATCAATTTATAAAATATGAAATCATTTTAATGTAAAAGACATGGTTTCTAATTATGATACATTTATCCATGAAATATATTTTAATAAAAGAAATTAAATTATTCACTATTTTTTATTGATAAGAATAAAATTTAGGTATTATATATGTGATAAAATACTTTAAAATTCATCCAATAAATTTACAATGATTTAAATAAGAATAAATTATGTCTTATTCAAAATGATATAATTTTCTAAAAAACAGTTTCATCATATTTGTCATAATTAGATCCAAATATAACTACATAAACTAATGGGTATTGGATTAGATATATAGTATTACACATTCTAAATTAGTATATCAAATTTTTTTCTTTTATTTTCAGGCATTATGAATCATACCCATTTTTACATTTATCTCTTAAATAAATGCCTAATTGGATTTATATTGGTTACAAATCTATATTTTAGTCAATATATTTCATCTAATTTCATATTATATGATGGTAAATCTACCCTTGTAATTTTAGGCTCTAAATATAATTGTTTAAGTGACACATTTACCTGAAATTTCTATTATAATATTCAAATAAAAGAATGTAACAAAGTGTCATTGTCTTAGTTTTAAGTAACTCTTATGTGTTGAAATAGGGTGAAAATAATGGTATGAATTAATAATAATATTAATTAGGTGTATAATGAAAATATATTCCTAATTTTATTTTATTAATAGTTTTTAGTGATTAAATAATTTCTTTAAAATCTTGATCAATTCTAATAAAATACTAAGTCCATATATAGAAAAAAATAAAATTAATGTATTTAAAAATATAATGAATAATATAATTTTATTGATTTATATAGTTAATTGAATTTTATAGATATATGAAACCTATTAGTGTGGTTTAAAATGATTATATTATAATTTCATTTTTATAGGTATATTTGATTTCAAATTAATTTAAGAGTTCGCAAATTGGTATTAATGAGATTTTATAGTCTATAATATTTAATTAAATGATTAAAAATACATAAAAATATTATCATCATCCATGTGATTGGAATATGGATTAAAATATCATCCATGGTTCCTTTATGGGTTTGTTTTCCATATATCATATCATTATTATCTATTTTTTTATTAAAATAGTTGTTACCACGATGAAAGTATAAAATAATGAACAAAATGATTAATAAAAAATATAATATTTAAAATGACACTAAATCCTACCCAAATTAAATTTATTAATGTTACATATAACCTACACACATTTTTGAAGAATTCATGGCTATTTAGAATATTTTCATTGAGAATAACATTATTTTAACCTGTTTATAAATTGCATGTTTGTCCACTCCCTACCTTATAAAAGGAAACCCCCCATTCTGCCTCTTTACAAAACATTGAGCTATCTAGATCAACCATAACATACAAAAATACCTTATCACCTTAATTATACACATTTTGGAAGTTGTTCTCATCCAAAAATACCAACCATTGGATCCTTATGGGGATATCTAAATGATTTCCTTAAAAGAATAGAATGTAACCTTAACCAATCACTTTATTTTTTAGTTCTTATTTTACTCCCAAAAATGTATTGTAATTATCAGAAAATTATTGAATATTTATCCTAAAGTTCATTAAATGTCTTTATCTTTATTAAATCCCCATTATCGTCCCACTTTCTCATGAACGGGGAAGTAAAAGTGTCTCTTGTGCATACGTATAGCTTACCATCAAAATATATTGATACAATTACTTTTCCACAACTATATTTCATGAATTGGTGTTATGAATGGTATAATTAATATATATGATTTTTATGACATAATTATGTTTTTAATGATAATATCATGACTTCTTTCTTATCATAGAATCTGTTGGAAAATTATAGTGTTGAATGTGCGTATGTGTGGACTACCACCTCCACGAAGAGATGTGATTCATTTTTCATTTTTCAAGTTAGGCGAATGGTAATGAGGATATATTTAATGAATATAAAATGTATTTATAGTATTATAATTACATTAAAGTTATTTATTATTTACCATTCCATCATTCTACCTTTAAAAAATTGAAAACAACGTTCTTTTTTACCTATAGCCAATCATCTACCTAAATGGTGTAATTAATTTTTATTCCTATAACTATTCTGGATGAAAATAAATAAACACTAAATGAATATAAATGATATTTATTTCATTATTAAAAAATTTATTTTATAAAACCCTGGTAATGGTACAAGGACCAGAACTAATGAATTGTAATACTTATAAGAAATGAAATAATTTTCATGTGGAAATAATAATTTTAATAATGAATTTTTGATAATGGGGTGTTGAGATTTTATAGATAGATAATATATGATATAATAAATATTTAAATCTTTATTATATAGAATTATAATTAATTAAAATTTATTATACATGAGGTTATATTTCATTCAAATCAAATGGAACTCGATGTTTGGGTTTATCTTTCCAATTATCTTCAATGTGAAATATTTCTGGAAATTATGTTCCTTTATGTGGTGTATATAATGTCTATGAATTTATTTTATGATTATTATTATGAAATTTATAGTTATTTACAAATCCATATAAGGCTCTTTCATTCATGGGGAATATGATTTAAATGTCCTTAATGTGGTGAAATATTATTGTTATAATATCATTATATATTGAGATTGTTTTTATGATGCTTATGATGGTGAAATTTGATGATATAACACTCATAAATATCATGATACTAGTTAATGTATTTTCATTGAAATAAATTATTTCTTTTTATTTTACTCTTAATTTTTTTAATCAAGATACAATAAGAATGTTTTAAGGAAAACTTAAATGTATTTCTCTCCTTGATCAAAAATTATGTCTATTCATGGTCGATGTTTTCTATTTTTTTCAAGAATGATATTAACATTATTAATTGATGGTTTAATTTTTTTTCTAATGATCAAATTTTTATAAAATCGATTAATAAGAATCATCTTGTCATTTTTTAAATAAGTTATTTTTAATTTTTACTAATAATATAAATGGAATGTCTGTTTTAATATATTAGTCTGGATTAAAATTTACCACTACCATGACCACTCAATTATTTTAATATAAATGTAATTTTTTTGAAGGTTATTTTTGATGAAAAATTTTTCTTTATTTTTTGTAAAAAAATTATATTTTAAATATGTGGTTATGAAGATAAAAATGTATTTTCCTTGGGAAATGTTACAAATGATATTTTAAAGACATTTTCATACAAAATGACTTCATTTTATATTACTTACATTTTAACTAGGGATATAATCCAATGATACCCCAATTATTCCTTCCCTGTATAGTTAATGATTAGGATAAATATATATTTAGTAAAACTATTACTTTCAATTATTTATTCTATAATGAATTAAGGATATAATTATGAATATTATTTCTTTTAAACAAATTATTTGATTATAATTTTTTTATAATACCCCTTTATTTTTAGGGATTTTGACGTGATAAATGATTTATAAATTTGTACACACATCAGTATTATTTTCATTATTTTATAGGTGGGATATAAATTATGTAGCCTTCTAATGCATTTGTTAAAAATTAATATCTCATCAGATAATATAGAATGAAATGAGGAGTGAAACTAGATCCAGAAGAGAATATATCCACTATGATAGTGTTTCTAGTGAACCTTGAAAACTATGATGGTATGAGGAGTGACCCCAATCCACTTTGATTGTATTAGAAGTGAATCTTGAATACTATGGAATTGATTTTTTATTATTGTGTTTATGCCATAAATATATGTATTTTAGAAATTTTATTCCCTCATGAATCCTATTTTTTGATTATGTTATATTTAAAATGTTTGTATATTCCATGATTTATTCAATATCTCAATATTATAGTCATTTATATGAAGGGTATGAATTTCAAATGTTAAGATCGTGGTATCATACCATTATGATCATGTAATAATAATGTAATCAATCGTATCTAACTTTTTTAAACTTAATAAGAACTTGAACTCTCTATTATCTTATTTTTCATTTCTCTTGGTTTTGATGAATAACATTATGCATGACATATTTAAGAAGGGTTTTTGTTTATATGTACTTAGTGTGAGGTGATGTGTTTCATTTAAATCTTGTTTTTTATATATTTATGTATCCAAAGGCTTTAGACATACATGATTATATCATGGATCATTATGAAATATAATTAATGTTAATCTATAATGATATAATAACTATGTATGAAAAGTATGGTGTCAATTATTAAAGGTTCAATTTTACTTTTTCCATACTAGGAGGTTTGATTCTAAAGTTACCAAAGTGGTAATGGTTTATCATCTTAAATTTTCTTCTTTGAGGATTATTTTATATTATAAATATATATTTATTTATGAGGAGTATGTAATTACATGTTGAATTTTTTTATCATTAGTGTTATTTTGATCATGGAATTTAATTTTTCATTTAATTTTATTTATTTCATAGAAATTACAATTGAAAAGTAACAGATGCATTACCATATTTAAATTATAAAATCATTTTTATCGATATTGTTTAGGATTAAATATAAAATGATTTAAGTATACGATCCCTCAAAATATAATATAATTAATATTATTCTTATATTATAATTTCTACAAATTAATACATTTTTCAATAATTAATCTATCTCTAAGTACTAAAAATCATTAAAGTAAATTTTTAAGGAAAAATGACCTTGTTTTTCTCTTCGATCGAGATTCTTTTTCATTAATATCCATATTGTATTTATTTTTTCCATTGAGAATTATTTTTAAGTTATACAATTATTTAATAAATATATTTATAACCCTTTTTTAGATTCTATAAAATGTTTTTAAAAGAATTTTCTTGTAATTTTCCAAAAAAATGTTGATTTTTACTTTTGACAAAAAAATTTAAAGGAATCTATATTTCAATGTGAACCTCTTGAATGGAATTTCCCACTTTCATGACTTATATTTTATTTGACGCTTCCTTTAAATGTTTCCAAAGTAATATTAAATGAAAATACCTTCCTTAATATTTTAATTTTTTAGATTTTTCACATGAAATTTAAAAACAGAAATTTTGCTTACCTCATGAAATGCTCTAGTGATATTATAAAGGTATTTTCATCTATAAATACATACATTAATGTTTCTAAAAATTTAATAGGGATATGATAAATTATACCATATTATTTCATTCATCGGATGGTTTATGTTTATGATAATGATGTATTGATGAAACCCATTTTCTTTTCCATGGGTTAACTTATGTTGAAATGGTAAATGTTTTTTTGAATTTCTGGTGTAAATAATAATGAATTATTATTATATAATGGGTGGGTATAAAATATACCTCAAATTTCCGTTTTAAATTTTATTTTTTTATGGGAAAAAATGTGACACATGAAGTTATCCCAATACCAAAAGGCTAAATGATAGGTTATACCAAGACCAAATATGGTACACTGGTGGATATCCTAATATCAAAATTTGATGAATGTATTTTTGGACATCCTTTAAAAATTATTTATTATATTAAGATTTTTAAACACATTATTCCAATTTTTTGTTATGCTATTTTTTCCAATATTATATACTCATAGTTCATGTTCATTGATTTCATTAATATTAAAGTCTTATTACCTTCCAATCTTTATTCCATGAATCATGATTATGATCTATGAATTTATGGGTATGATTTCAAAATTTTATGATCGTATTCTTATACCCTTATTCTGATGATATGATTAAATTTTTTCATTTATTGATATCTCCTATGTTTACCCTTACTAATCAGGTGAGCTCATCCTTCATTATATTTCATTTTTTACATGATATAAAGAATTATATTTAATATAATATGACTTAAAGGGGATATAGTTGTAAATAACTTAGTGGGAGATTATTTAATCATTCATGAAATTGATGTTTATGTATATAAGTTTCCAAATACATTTATCATTTATTGTTTTGGAGTCCGTCGTAGTTATATGTAAGGAATATTTATTAAAAATGATATAATATTTATATTGGTAATGTTCGAGTCACCCATTTACATTAAGGAATGAAATTGCATCATTTACAAGTGAATATATACCATAATGTGTGCTTCTAGTACCACATGATACATTTTCATTAACATGTACCCCCTAAAAATGATCCTAGCCTCACACAACCATCATAATCATGAAATGGAGGATGATAAGTGCATAACCACATTAGAAGAAATCCATCCTCCTAGGACCTCATCAGGATTTCATGTTTGATAGTACAACCCCATTCTTCATACTATCCTCATTCTCATACATGAAAATATTTTCCTCAGATTCCATGATTTTATATCGTGGAAAATATCATAGAGAATTTATATCTTCATATGTAACCTTGGGGATATAAAATGTATTAATTTGTACTTCAATGTAGAATTCGTCTCTTAGATGAGGGTCCTTCCCCATGTCCTCTAAAGTAAGAAATAATAACTCATTGGTGATGTAATTCATTTGTTTTGAATCCATCAACATCATTATGTAGTGGATAAATTTTTAGTTGTGTGGATGTGTTACACTAATACATTATAAATAAACCTAAATCTAAATCCCAATTAAGCATGAGTTATATTTAAGGTACTAGTCTGGGGGATGTCATGCATTAGATGGAAGGTATTTTTCTCAGGCCTCAGTTTGCTTAATAATTATATGACTAAGTTAGAGGGTTTTTATATATTGGTTTAATTGATCTTAATGTATTAATACATTTTGTGTGAATAAATAATGTTGTTAAATTTAGTTCATGTCTTATCAGTATGATCATATCTATTCTTACATCAACCCTTATCCCTTATGAAATTTCCAATCATCGTTCCAAACCTTTTACAAATCTATAACAAAATGATGAAGAATTGAACACCAAAAAAGACTATTTATAATGATTGTATGAGTCTATATGCCTAGATAAAACATATCATGGTGCATTAGGAATATAAATAATATATAACCATCATTTATATAAATGACCATGGTCTAAATATAGGGTTTAGTCAAGTTCATAGACTCGCTAACCATAGAGAATGTTGTGTATTAAATTAATCAAATAATGAGAACATCTGTCATAATCCCATTACCATATTGTCAAATAAAATATTATGTGGGTTAATCTAAATAGTGCCCCTTAATTTTCAAACAATGGTGTGATAGGAAAGCATAATATTAGAGTTATTATATTGGTACGTACATCTCAATCATTTCATTGATGTGAATGAAAACCTTAATATTTGAAATATGGATCACATTATCGACCATCATAATTCAAAAATAAAAACATATGGATTCCATAGAATTGAACAAATAATATAAGGAGTATGAACTCAAGTGAATAATAGTGCATTCAAGAAAAAATGGGAGGAAATTGAAATATGTTAAACATAGATCTTCTATGTAATTTCACTAAAAATATTACCTAATGAATTATATCAGGTATGGAACTTCTCTTAATATCTTCTCTCATATAACTTACCCTATTCTATCACTTATGTATTAACATGATGAAATATATTAACCCATCCTCAATTCCAAACACTAATTCTTTATTAGAATGAAAAAACCAACATGTGAACACATACATTTAGCTCAAATAGAGTAGTAGAGTTTTTAGACATGGGTTAATATATTTCATAATGAAAATATATAATTAAGGCCATAGAAAGAAAAAATCCAATATCTGACTTGTGTAGATATTGTTTTCGTAACACTAGGCTGAGGTAGTACAGTCTTAGGCTGAAAATAATACTTTTTTTAGAAAATAATTCAACCCAATGTTAATATGATCTCAAAATTAAATCCACTTTATTTCAATCATATCTAATCCTAATGGGGGTGGGATTTGGAACACTTTTTTATAGAAAATAATGAATATCATGAAGAAGTAATACCTTAAACACTTGAAGTAAATATTCTAGGGAAAAAATATATGTTTATAAAATAACACTAATGTTCACATTAGTAAATCTTGAAATACCTCCTTCACAACATGTTACTTTGTAACAGATACACCTTTATAACTAACTCACATTAAAAACTAAATTTTCCTAGGGTATTGTATTCTAATAAATATAGGACTCTTTGGAACCTTATTTATACATTTTTCCTGGTGAAGAGGAAACATAAATCTATTATCACTCTAGTCTCTCACTCAAGTCTTCTAACCCCCCATGTATCTTATTCAAGCCCAAAACTGAATGGAAATACTGAAATGTGATGTTATCTGATTTTCACAATGGTTTAAACCACCAAGAATAACTATTCCAAATCACTTCCTCCAAAGTTTAATAATGCTTGGGTGAATGAAAATTATCCATCCATACACTTGTGTGACTCTCATATAAAGGAACCCATTGGGGGCATCCTACCACTATGAGAATATTTTCATATGTCTTGTAACATTGATATTAACTTATCCCTTGAATCACTTGGTCCAATACATGTCACTTATGTCTAGTATCACTTATGTAAAGCCTTGTCACTCACCCTAGTATTAATTGGTAGAGGTCTTCTTGTAGCTCTTTATACTGAGAAATTGTCATTTTCTAATCTCAAAGGAAAGCATTATGAACACCATTACTTTTTTGGTAGAGCGTTCCTTTATTAAAATTTCCCATTTGGACGTCAAATCATCAATTTCGCCACCAAAGCCTAAGAATGCATGAAATCAAGATATGTACACCAGCATGAACCTATTTTGATCATGTATTACATTGATAAAATTTATATCCCCTAATATATAAGGTCCCCAAGGGTTTTCCAATTATATATTATATCAATAATGGGAATCTTAATATTAATGTAATCGATTATAACTCCCATGGTACATGAAACAATACTTTATTGAATCAGGACCCTCCTCAATCTTCCTGGGCACCTTTTGGATGTCTGATTTCACTCAAAGGGTGAGAAAAAATATGAATAAGAGATATATCTACCAATTTAGTCCTCTAGCTATGATAATTCATCTTATATACTTCATAAAACATGTGACATATATATGTTCTAATGCCAAATCACAAAATTGTAGTTTATGTGTAGGTTGTTAAAGTTGAACTATTGAGAGTGACAATCCTATATCACAAACTAGTACACAACTATATGGGAATGCATATCTTTATTTATAAGAACTGAAAATAATTTATAGGTATCATGAAATTAAGTTGCATAGTATTATATATAAGTCTCATGAAAATAAATTGAATGACAATGAACATAGTATAGGATATTAAATTAAAATATTTCCTAGTGTGATAAACCTAGGATTCCCTCCTTGATGTGCATAAGATACCTCATGCAATTGGAATAATACTGTTTTCCGCACTTAATGGGCCTCTTCCTTATGTATAAGCCCCATTCAAGCATAATTTTACACTCTCATACAATGTGATTAATCTTCTATAATCTGTTGTTTCCCGCCCTATCTATGGCTCATGTGGGATTAGATATATGATATGATCTTTCAATTTTTACAATTAATTATTTCCCAAATTTGGATTCCTATTATGTATAAATCCTCATCCATTATCTCTAGGAAAATGCATATGTGTAAGATCCACTCAACATTCTGTGGTTATAAATTTTATGAAATAAATATCTCTATAGAATGATGTAAAAAATAATGATAATAGCATTACCAGATGACATTAAACTATATGGAATAGTATTTCCATATGAAATTAAATTGCATCACTCAAACTATGTGGGCATTGATTTATTTTTTAATAAGATACATAGGGTGCCTCAATTATGTTCAAATGAAACATCATCAATCTTCTATTTCATCATCATCAAGACATGTTACTCATGAGAATGTCTAAATAATTACATTACATGGATATGTTTTTGGCATGTTTTTAAATACCATTAATTAAGACCATTATTTTTAGACCATCCTATCATCAAGGAATACTTTTTATAGAATCATTCAATAAAAAAAATTGATTTATTCCTTCTAGGTCATATCTTATCATCCTCATCAGTTCATATTTTTAGTGACCCCCCATCCTAAAAGGGTTATATTGATTGTGTTATTAATATGTCATTATAATGAAAAAATCCCATTGAGGACAAACAAAATTTTCCACTCTTTCGTTTGTCCTACATGAACTATTATTGGGAATCATTTACCCAGTTATCATTCCCATATAGCATTAATATACACTTACTAGTCCTTGTCGCATGGCTATAAAAGGAATTAAATGCTCTTTTAGTGTAACCAAACTATACAGTTTCTGTTTCCTTGAACAAGGATATATTGCAAGTCCTTTTTTGAGGCCTGATCATAACCAAAAAAACATATACCACCTTCATCAGTAGTGATATACTCTGGAGTGCCTAGAGGTGTGTATTCAATTCGTAATTACAAAGATATAAATATTGATAGGTAATAATAATAAAAAGGTGTAGAAGCTTTGATATATTAAGTTGGTGTCATAGATGATAATCCTATGAAACATATATATATATTTGTTCACATCTATGGTATACCTCTGATATATAAGGATAATCACATGGGAATATGCTTATAATTGATTGCTAGCACATAGGTATGCAATCACAATTGAGGATTTCATATGGATTAAAAAATGACTTAGAACTTTTAGAGAGTTCTATACTTAAAAATAATTCACCAGAATAGGTTTTGAGGAAAATTACCTCTCATCCTCACGATAAATGTGAATTGATATGCATCGTTGGTTTGATATTCCATTAAACACTAGACTTTTGGAAAGATGATTTTTAGTGAAATATCTTATCATAGATGTGGAAACCATTGGTTTTTTTCCAACTCCATTAATAATCCCCATTGGAAATCATCCTAAAAATGGAAAGTGATTTTATGTTAATATTGTTTAAGCACACTCAGCCACTCACCAAATAATGTTGGCCCAATCTCTCCATATGTTTCATGTAGAAATACCAATGAATAATTATGTCATATATGATGATTAAAAATAACATGAATGATGAAAATGTGTGGATGATACACATTGATCATTTTTATATTCAGAGTTTTATGGAATAAGTCCAACATTAAAGATATAGGTTTAAAATAGCTACTGGTAGTTGAAGCCCTGTTCATTTTGGATGAATATTTTATTAAATTTATGTTGTGAAATTCAATGTAAAAGAAGAATATATTTTCTATAAGGATGTATATAAGCACCATTAATAAAAATTTGATACTATTTTAGTCTAATATAATTTCATTTTAGGGTGAAAATAAATTTTCAGAGTAATTCATTGAATTAGGAAGTAGATGATACATTAACAATGGTCTAGAATTATACCAAACCACATCTAAAAAATAGGGTAAATGTCTGGGAAAATGATAATTCATTAATAGCACTTGTGTGAGTTTTTGAGTGCATTATAACTATACACAAACTTATAATCATTTATTGTTAAATTGGGATTTTTTTTGTATCGATCGAACCAATCATTGTAAGGATCTTCTACTCACATTACGACCAAACCATATAAAAATACAATGGATTTGATTTGGATTCCATTTACTATTTATTGATACTGTACATTTGTACTAGGCAGTTATAAGAAATTTAAATTAACCTGATAGGTATCATAAGTTTGAATACTTATAGGGAATTTAAATGGGTAAAATGGAATTCTATAGAAAGAAAAATCGATTCACCCCACCACTTGGGTGATTTCTCACATTTATGGGAAAATATATATTAATAATGAGTTGGTTAATTTACTATTAATATTTATACCTATAGTCAGTGAACTCTCAAAAAAATCTTTTTATTCTATGTTGTTGTATTTAAATAAAATATGTATTGGGAACCTACTATGATTTGCTTCATGATTCAATTCCTTCAAGAGAATTAGAGGTAATATAATGTTTTATATATTTAAAAAACTGTAATGGATTTATGTTATGCTATTTAGAAATTTCTATAACATAATGTAATATATATTTCATAAATTAAATAAAATCATGATTTGAAGGACCATTTTCTAAACAATGGGATAAAATATAAGAAGTTTCTTACTCCTAAATCACACCAAATTCTATGTTGTCTCATAACGAACGATAACTCTAAGGATACATGGGATTAGGATTGTGTGATGATTAGTGATAGTGATTTTCTTTGTATAGGGCTGTTTGATTGAGATAAATTCTATCATGTCTTGAGATAGAAACCATTCCATAGAAGGGGAACTTATTCCACAAGGAGGAAAGACCGTGAATAATTTATGGACTATTATTTGTGTAGACATACACCACATATTATAAATCCCGTGGTCACTCTATCATATGTTTGTTTTAGATATATAAAAAAAACCTATATGATCACACCATGTATAAGATGTTAATATAATGGATATTTTTAGATTTTGGAATGGTATATAGTATAATTTTTTGGGATATAAAGACCAAAAAATAATATGAGGTTTCACGACACATGAAATATCAATTAATATAATTTATCTCCATTAAAGGAAAAAGTGATGAAATATTTATATAACATTACCTACGTTCTAGAAATAATTTCATGGAATATTTTTCATTGATTGATGAAACAAATAAGATAGCATAAATGATAAAATGTTTGGTGGAACATGAGGAGGATGCATGGGAAAGATAAAACTTATTACCCTCATCTAGATCATCTATAAACATGAATTTCCAGACCATCTTCCCACTCCCACACCTTATAATTTTATGTAGATAATAAAAACAACATGGATAATGAGATTGAAACCATTATATATAAAGGATTATCAACTGAAAAAAAATATTGACTGAACCTTGAAAAAACTATTTTTTCATGTGTATTATTTTTTACCTCTATCTCATATCATAATTATATTTTTTTTTTGATACTATACAATAATAAGTAATGGGAAACATGTTTTATAGATTATGTTTTGGTAACCAATGACTCACCACCTTATGTGTTGGTTTACGTTCTCATTGGAAAAAAATTTGTATCATAATAGGATGATGTTATTTCATGTGGGATTATAAGAATGATTGTATTTTTGATTTTGAAAGAGTTGTTCTTAGTATTACCTATGGTCTGTGTTATTTATTTTATATTTAATATATTTTTCAATTTGGAGATCTATGGAAATATTGAATACTATAAAAAATGGAGAAACAATAATTGGTTAGAAATTATTAAATATATGGAATGATAGGATGGTTCTATATGTTATTTATCTTATATTGAATATTTTTATTATCATAAATAATGTTTTATATATTCTTGAATATAGGGAAAAACTATAATTTTATTTACATGAAGATTATTAAAGCTTATGGGAGAGCATATAATGTGTAAATAACAATCATCTTAGGTAAGGGTTTTCTATTAGTTATGGGTATAAACAAAGTGATTATAATTTCGTGGAAACTTTATTACATCAATGATGGAGACACTAACCAAAATGAGAAATGACTATAATCATATAATGATAAATTTTAGTTTATTTTAATTGGATATGATCAATATTTGAATATACTATGTTTTAGAGTAAATAAAATTGTTATATGAGTTTCATGTTATAGGGGAAATTCTGGTAAATTCCCTGTTTTCTAAGAAATTGATCTCTATTATACCAATATATTTTGATGAAAATATTTTTATCCAAGAGGATAAAATAATTGATGAATGGAGTGTTTATAAACACATTTATTTTTTTATTTTTTTTGAGATGAGGACATGGTCGCCCCTAATAAGAAATGGTATATTTGAAAAGGGGATTCATTTCATATCATACAAAAATTCAAAACATCTGAGCCAATGAAATATCATGATAATGAAACAAATGAAGAGGTTGATTCCATGAATTTAAATGAATGATTTTATTCTTTTCAAAGGTAATGATGCAACGTAAATTTCAATAAAATGGTATAATTTCTTTTTAAGTGTTAAAACTATATAAATATTGGAAACATTTGATCTAGTTTATTTAAGAGGAATAAAAAAGATGAGAGTGATGATCAATATGAATGATCATTATATAGAAGAAATGTTTGTAATGGTAAATGCAGAGGAAAATTATATAAATTATAGGGAAAATTTATTCAATTAAAATAAATTTTATTTCCAAAGATAATGAAACAATTTTATTTTTGAATGTGAAAATAATTGAAAATATTACCAGGATAAAGGATGTAAAACGTTCTTTTTTAAATCAAAAGAGTCTAGGGAAGCCTCTTGGGAAGAAGAATGAAGAAGTGATGAGGATAACTGTCACACCAATGACTTTTTTTTAATTCTATACTCATTTAATTTCCATTACGATTTGTTTTGGGGGTTTACCACTCATTTTGGTGAAAATGGTGGGTTTTGAAAATTTGGGCCAAACCGTGAGCCCAAATCCAGATTTAAAAACAAATTTTGATTCTTATATAACTCCTTCAATTTTTACTATTTTAAACCCATTCCACTTCCCAATTGGCATACCATAATATATTAAAATCACCATATCCTTTTGAACCACATAAAAATCCAAAATCATGAAGGATTTGGGTTTTTAATTAAGGTAATGGGCCTGCCCGTAAGCCCATTTCCTGCTTTAAATTATTTTTTTAAAATTTCAATATCTCATTCGTTTTTTTACTGTTTTTCGGTGATTCAACCTCCCACTCGAAGCCAAAAACCTCAGACTCACCCCCTGTATCTCGTTTTCCTCTTTGGAGCTCATATACCCCGCGGATTGGGACGATCTTTGTCAATCTTTCTCAAATCGACCCGATTTGATGAGGTAAAAGGAATCTTTCATAACTCCTTCAATTTTCATCCTTTTCCCGCCATTTCAGTCCCCACATGACCTAATATGACTCCTTCAGACCTCCATATCAGTTTTGGGTACTTGGAGATTCATAGTTAGGTGGATTGGGGCCGATTTCTTCAAGATATTTCAAGTAATGGAATTCCTTCTTGGTTCCTTCCATCCACTTTTAGTTTTATTTCATATTTCTTGAAGTTACTCATGTCCAGAAGTTAGGTTTCGATCCTAAGGTCTGATTTGGTATCTTTTGGGTCAATTTTTGGTGGTCTAGGTCTGGATTTATATTCCTTGTGGTGCGGCGGTGGTGCGCTTAAGGTTTCGCACCAAGTTTTGAGGGTTTCGGCTCAAAAGGTAGGTGATTCCATGTGTAACCATTTTATGATGAGTTAGCTTGCTTTTTTTATTAATCTAGTATGTTTATAATCTGTCTTGTGTGGTTTGAAAACTGTTTTTGATGAATTTGGTTAAACATTTAATTTTTAGTTGAATTTTATCTTGAAATTGGGTACTTTTTATGTGTGGCTCTTGGGGTAATGTTTGGGTTTAGTTTATAACATATGAAAGTGATTTATTAGTCTTGAAATGGGCTTACAATTATGTTTTGTTAATTCCTTATTATCATGTGGGCCTTGAAAAGAGGTTTTTTTGAATGAGTTTAAGGTGTAAAACTGTGTTGTACTTTTTGAAGGAGATTTATGAAAACATGTGTTTTTCATGTGTATCTTTGTGGTATTATTTGATGTATTTTTATAACATTTGGGGGTGCTTTAATAATTGTTTTAGGGCTGAAAATTATGTTTTGGATTGTTATTGTTATGATTTTGTTTTTGAATGAGGGGTTTGAAATGGGTTTAGTGTGTAAACAATGGTTATACCTCTTGGGTTTGTTTTATAAAAATTGCAAATGTTTTATTTTGTTAAACAAAGTTGGGAAAGGGTGTATATGTACTGTTTGGGTGATTGTGTTCACCTAATGTGGGTTTTTGAATGGTAAAGTGGTGATTTGAGATGTCAAACATTTTTAGAATGTTTTATAAATTGCCGAAATGTTTTACTAAATTTTGTTTTGTGTGCGAAACACGGGTGTGGGATGTTTCGTGTGAGTTTATTGATAAAATGATTTGTGAAGGTGAGAAGGGTATTATGTGACATGTGTGTGGGCTGTTATGTGAGTTTAATATCTTGTAACGGTTTTATAAAATCGTTTAAAGGATTTGTGTAAGTGTTAAAGAAATGTGAAAAGTGTTGTAGGGAATTTTGGTGTGAGTTTGATTTCAAAATGCATTTGAATAAATCGTGGAATTTTTGACTTGTGTGATGTACATGGGGCTGTTTGGTTAATGTGTGATGTGGAATTGATATTTTCATGTGAAAACTATACTTCTTGGATTGCTGAACTTGTTTGAGCACAAAGGGAAAACCCGGGTATCTAGGTGGGTGGATGTGTACTAGTATGCTAGTGAATCCGTGGGGTTTGGCCTCAGTTTCACATAGCAAGATTGACTCTTAAAACTCTAACTAAACAATGATGATTATTATTGGGGACCACTAGGTTATGGGTATGATCCCTACTAGTGGCTCGTGCATGAGAACATATATTTTTTTTGTGGTTACTCTCACAGAGATACGAGGTACCTGGGACCCACAGCTATCTAGTGCCTAGGGGTTATTTACTATTACTTGTGCTCATTAGATCCTTTGTACTTACCGTCGGTATATGGTATTTTTGGCTGGAAAATTCAGTAGCTTTGTTATTTATTTTAAAATTGTTGTTCCTTTAAAATTATCTCACATGGAAACTGTTTTCATTTATCATTTCATCCTTTAGAAAATTGTAACTAGCATTTCTTATTTACAAAACATGCAATGCTTTTTGTCATGAAATGTTTATCACATGGAATCTCATAGAGGTGGTATCCTACTGGGCTTTTTCTCACAACCTACTTACACCTTTGGGTGTAAGTAGACTTTCTTATTTTATGTCACAGGTTTGGGTACAGGTTTTATGCCTTTGGTTCGGGGTTTTAGCGGTCCATCGTGATGGAGTGTTGTGGAGATGGCTTGAGGGTGGTGCCTCTTTCCATGTGGAGGTTCTTGGGCTGTATTTTCTTGGGTTTGTACCTTTGTAATGGTCTTTAAAAATTGTTTAAAATTGTGTAATTCAGTTCTGAATTTTTGAAAAAGATTATTTGGTTTGAAAAATCCAGATTCGTTTCATTGGATTCTTTTGTCATTTTAAGTTTATAAACTCGGGTAAATCATTCCCAATTATCATTTTATGATACCCGAGCACTTGTTCTAGCCAGTGGGGATCGGGAACGCCCTTCGGGACTTGTCACGGTCTGGGTTTGGTGCCGGTTTTGGCGGCGTCCAGATTCGGTTCGTGACAAAATGGTATCAGAGGAGGTTCTCTCCATTGGAGTCTTGTTATTTGGGAAATAGTCAGGATAGTATAGAGTTATGATTGTTGGGACATGGAATTCTGGTTATGGGTAGTGTGCTTGATCACCACACCTCATTTCAGGATTCAAGTCACCAGGGGAAGTTGGGATTTGTCTAGGTCTTTTGGTTTTCTTGGTATGATGATGATTAGGGGAAATGAAAAGAGAGTTGGGTTAATGGTCTCAATGAGCTCACAGGGTCTGGAAATCCATGTAGAGCCGGGGATATTCCCTAGAACACTCTCTGTGACAGTGAAGTGATTGGAATATGGCCGCCAACCATATGTCCAAGTCACCCACTGAAACTAGTTTCCTCTCGCATTGTCTGGTGTTCTTTAGTTTTGAAATCTTGGAACTTTGGTTTTAAAGTGACTTGGTTTTATGAAGTGTAATGTTTTTGTGAAATGATTTTGAAATAAATATGGAATGGATTGATTTATGAAATGGAAGAACTGAATATTCAGAATTATTTTGAAATGGAAAATTGTGTTCTTACACCTCTTTTGAAAGCAGAAACTATATTGAAGTTGGTTTTGAAAAAGTGTTCCCATTAGAGTTTTCTAAACTATTAAAAGTTTTTTTAATGGGATGAGATGTTTTAAAATTGATGTAAATAAATTGAATGTGAGTTTTCATTGGAGTGATTGTGCCTTTCTAAAAAGTTTTTTTAATGCGGTAATTTGGGTTCGACTTCCTGGTTAGCGGTTTTGATAAGAATGATGTGTTGGTTGACCGTTTTGGTTTTGAAAAGTGGAAAGAATCAGTGCATTGACCTTTGGTATTTCCATGAGTGGCTACATGCATGGGGTTATATGGGATGATATATGGTTGATGGCATGACTGGATGAGTGCCAGGACGGATATGAGGAGGGTGCCTGGTGTGGCACAGAAACATGAACGTGTGAGGCCCATGGGGTACCATTGGTGGATATGATCATCGCTGAACCGTTTTTTTTCAGAAATGGTTTTAAAGAAAAACATGTTTTCTTGATGAATAGTTTGGGATGGTTTTTATTATGGGTTTTTTAAAATGTTGATGTTGTGGGATGTTTTGAGTCCAAGAACCCCTCCTGTTCGAACTATTTTTTTTTTGGGTTGTGTTTGGTCGGAAAGCTAGGTAAAATGTCCGGTTAGTAGTCTCCTATGATGTATGTTTCAGGAAACCATTAATATGGTTCCATTAACGAGTTTGGATATATTTTGTGGTATGTTTTTACCAATGGACCAGCTTGGTTGGGTCCTTGCGTTCTCTCTTTGGATAAGGTACGCCCCATTAAGATTTAGTGCACAACTGATGTGCAATGCGGATTGTTTTACCATTAGAAAAATCCTCTAGTTGATCAATGTAAGGAATATATTCTTGAGATTTGTGGAATGAGTCTACACCATTTACTTTCTTGGTTTATTTGGATCCTCTTGTTGTGTAAGAGTGCTCGTGGATGGTTGAAAGATACCTTTGTTTCTTAAGCTACCTAATTCGTCGAAGGTGAAAGTTGTCTGGGGTTGTCAGTATGGATAGTGTCTAAGAGGGCCTCTAAGTCCTTCATAGTCTCTTCGAAGAAGGGGTTTATGTTAAAATACTAGTGTGGGAAATCTGGACATGAGAGGTTGTTATGGACACTTTCTGGAATGCTGTGATATTTGGTGATGTTGTATAAGGCCCCCCTCCTTGTATTATTTCTCTCAGTCGCTTTGGACTTGTTCGGTGACATGATGTGATGTCACGTGCTCGTTTGATTGTAAAGGTGATGTTGTACAATATTATGTGAGTCTATTTTTTTTTAAAAATTGTTTTTCCTTTTGGGAGATCTTGACATCCTCTATTTTAGAGGAAGGTTCTTATATGTGTCCTTGATTTCTGTTGTTTCTCACCCAAAGAAGCAGGGTGCGATGTGAGTGTATCCTCTAAACCCTTATTTCAGTGAATTTAAAAGTTAGGGTAAAGTGAGTTCTGGAGTGTTTTATGTCTTGGTGAACCCATCTCAGATTGCGTGTAGTTGTTTTTAGAATCGGAAGAATAAATTTTATTTGGGGGTTTCCAAATCCTAACTGCGAGGCCGAAGATGCTTCAATCATTCCAGCCCTAGCCATAGGTCCCGAAGAGAAGCTGGCACGTAGTAAAAGGAAATACCATGGTAGTTTTTAACCATGAACAAAGAACTATTCTTAGTATGAGAGATGGGAATAGTTTAAAAAATTTTGTGTTTTCATCTTTCTTCTTTTGTTCCCATTTGGTGGAAAGAGGTGGAGTGCCTCATCCCCATGTTATCTCCCAATGACTATCTTTTCCCCTTTGGTTTCCTTTGGGTTTGGGGAATGGTTTTGGATTTGTCTAGACATGTTGAGTGAACATTTATTAGTAACCATTCACCAGAAAACCATGTAGGTATAAGGATCCACATGGTTAGAGCACAGTTTCTCAAACTGCGCGGGCTAACCGTGTTGTTGTCCCAACACTTTAAGTTTTGGGGTTTTTCTATGGCAGCCCATATTGGTCAGTTAAGATGGATGGTTTTTCTGGTGGGGAGAACCACTATGAGTCTCATGTATATTATTTTGAAAATTCCTAATAGGATTCTACCCCTTGTACTATGGAGTTTGTTCAGGGTTCCCATGTTGGTGTCTTGATTCTTTCTCGGAAATAAATTTTATGTTGTCTCTTATGGTTGGGGAGCCCATTTGTGTATCCTTGTACCAGTAACTCACTTTTGTACTTGGTCTTGGATTGGATGTGGGTAGTCTCATTCGGAGCTATATAACCACATACATCTTCCTTGAGTAAACGTTGGTAATGGAGGTTTCCCAATTGTTTAGTTATATCAAGGTAAGTGTAACCTTGTTCGATGTTCTTGTTTGTTTGGGTAAATTTCTTGAGCCTTGTTCAGATAGTGATTGAGGAGTTTTGTTATAGGATAAATCTTGAATGTGCTTGATAATTTCAGTAATGAGGAGTATGTTTTGATTGTGAAGTATTCCTTCTTTAATTGATCACTGGAGGTGTTTTGACCTTTGGGGGCGAAGCTTAGCAAATGAGTCCATTTATGCCTTTCGATTGGGTTTGGTTTTTGCTTTATCCGTGATGTGGCTTTCCGAGGGCGGAAAGTTTTATGGTAGGGAGAATTGTCACACCCATGAATTTTTTTTTAAATTCATTACTCATTTAATTTCCATTACAGATTTGTTTTGGGGGTTTACCACTCATTTTGGTGAAAATGGTGGGTTTTGAAAATTTGGGCCAAACCGTGAGCCCAAATCCAGATTTAAAAACAAATTTTGATTCTTATATAACTCCTTAAATTTTTACTATTTTAAACCCATTCCACTTCCCAATTGGCATACCATAATATATTAAAATCACCATATCCTTTTGAACCACATAAAAATCCCAAATCATGAAGGATTTAGATTTTTAATTAAGGTAATGGGCCTGCCCGTAAGCCCATTTCCTGCTTTAAATTATTTTTTTAAAATTTCAATATATCATTCGTTTTTTACTGTTTTTCGGTGATTCAACCTCCCACTCGAAGCCAAAAACCTCAGCCTCACCCCCTGTATCTCGTTTTCCTCTTTGGAGCTCATATACCCCGCGAATTGGGACGATCGTTGTCAATCTTTCTCAAATCGACCAGATTGGATGAGATAAAATGAATCTTTCATAACTACTTCAATTTTCATCATTTGCCCCCCATTTCAGTCCCCACATGACCTAATATGACTCCTTCAGACCTCAATATCCGTTTTGGGTACTTGGAGATTCATAGTTAGGTGGATTGGGGCCGATTTCTTCAAGATATTTCAAGTAAGGGAATTTCTTCTTGGTTCCTTCCATCCTCTTTTAGTTTTATTTCATATTTCTTGAAGCTACTCATGTCCAGAAGTTAGGTTTCGATCCTAAGGTCGGATTTGGTATCTTTTGGGTCAATTTTTGGTGGTCTAGGTCTGGATTTATATTCCTTGTGGTGCGGCGGTGGTGCGCTTAAGGTTTCGCACCAAGTTTTGAGGGTTTCGACTCAAAAGGTAGGTGATTCCATGTGTAACCATTTTATGATGAGTTAGCTTGCTTGTTTTATTAATCTAGTATGTTTATAATCTGTCTTGCATGGTTTGAAAACTGTTTTTGATGAATTTGGTTAAACATTTAATTTTTAGTTGTATTTTAGCTTGAAATTGGGTACTTTTTATGTGTGGCTCTTGGGGTAATGTTTGGGTTTAGTTTATAACATATGAAAGTGATTTATTAGTCTTGAAAGGGGCTTCCAATTATGTTTTGTTAATTCCTTATTATCATGTGGGCCTTGAAAAGAGGTTTTTTTGAATGAGTTTAAGGTGTAAAACCGTTTTGTACTTTTTGAAGGAGATTTATGAAAACATGTGTTTTTCATGTGTATCTTTGTGGTATTATTTGATGTATTTTTATAACATTTGGGGGTGTTTTAATAATTGTTTTAGGGCTGAAAATTCGCTTTTGGATTGTTATTGTTATGATTTTGGTTTTGAATGAGGGGTTTGAAATGGGTTTAGTGTGCAAACAATGGTTATACCTCTTGGGTTTGTTTTATAAAAATTGAAAATGTTTTATTTTGTTAAACAAAGTTGGGAAAGGGTGTATATGTACTGTTTGGGTGATTTTGTTCACCTAATGTGGGTTTTTGAATGGTAAAGTGGTGATTTGAGATGTCAAACATTTTTAGAATGTTTTATAAATTGCCGAAATGTTTTACTAAATTTTGTTCTGTGTGCGAAACACGGGTGTGGGTTGTTTCGTGTGAGTTTATTTATAAAATGAATTGTGAAGGTGAGAAGGGTATTATGTGACATGTCTATGGGCTGTTATGTGAGTTGAATATCTTGAAACGGTTTTATAAAATCATTTAAAGGATTTGTGTAAGTGTTAAAGAAATGTGAAAAGTGTTGTAGGGAATTTTGGTGTGAGTTTGATTTCAAAATGCATTTGAATAAATAGTTGAATTATTGACTTGTGTGATGTACATGGGGATGTTTGGTTAATGTGTGATGTGGAATTGATATTTTCATGTGAAAATGATACTTCTTGGATTGCTGAACTTGTTTGAGCACAAAGGGAAAACCCGGGTATCTAGGTGGGTGGACGTGTAATAGTATGCTAGTGAATCCGTGGGGTTTGGCCTCAGTTTCACTTAGCAAGATTGACGCTTACAACTCTAACTAAACAATGATGATGATGATTGGGGACCACTAGGTTATAGGTATGATCCCTACTAGTGGCTCATGCACGAGAACAAATATTTTTTTGTGGTTACTCTCACCGAGATATGAGGTACCTGGGACCCACAGCTAGCTAGTGCCTAGGGGTTATTTCCTATTTCTTGTGCTCATTAGATCCTTTGTACTTACCGTCTGTATACGGTATTGTTGGCTGGAAAATTCAGTAGCTTTGTTATTTATTTTAAAATTGTTGTTCCATTAAAATTATCTCACATGGAAACTGTTTTCATTTATCATTTCATCCTTTAGAAAATTGTAAATAGCATTTCTTATTTACAAAACATGCAATGATTTTTGTCATGAAATGTTTATCACATGGAATCTCATAGAGGTGGTATCCTACTGGGATTTCTCTCACACCCTACTTACACCTTTAGGTGTAAGTAGACTTTCTTATTTTATGTCACAGGTTTGGGTACAGGTTTTATGCCTTTGGTTTGGGTTTTTAGCGGTCCATCGTGATGGAGTGTTGTGGAGATGGCTTGAGGGCGGTGCCTCTTTCCATGTGGAGGTTCTTGGGCTGTATTTTCTTGGGTTTGTACCTTTGTAATGGTCTTTAAAAATTGTTTAAAATTGTGTAATTCAGTTCTGAATTTTTGAAAAATATTATTTGGTTTGAAAAATCCAGATTCGTTTCATTGGATTCTTTTGTCGTTTTAAGTTTATAAACTCGGGTAAATCGTTCCCAATTATCATTTTATGATACCCGGGCACTTGTGCCAGCCCGTGGGGATCGGGAACGCCTTTCGGGACTTGTCACGGTCTGGGTTTGGTGCCGGTTTTGGCGGCGTCCAGATTCGGTTCGTGACAAGAACAATGATAAAAAAAATTTATGATTTAGAAATACTAAAAGATATTTAATTTAGTATGAAAATGTTGGTACGAAAGATAATATGCGAAAGCAAATATTCAAAACAAAATGGCTCCCAGATGGAGACAGGAATACTAAATTCTATAAATCTATCAAAATAATTAGGAAAACATGTAGGCCCCTTTCCTTTCTTAGAATGGATGAAACTCTTCTTGGCACTAAGGATGCCATTGCTAATCATGTCGTTGATTATTTCCACAATTTGTTCAATGGTTAAGAGATTAGTAAAGAGATACTCCGTGACATCATTCCTAATATGGTCACTGCTGAAGACAATGATCATCTCTTAAGCATACCTATGGAACATGAGATCAAAGACACTGTGTTCAGTCTCAACCCTAATAGTGCCCCGGGGCCTGATGGTTTCAACAATGGTTTTTTTCAACAGTACTGGGACCTCACACATGTGGATGTTTTTAAGCTGGTTATTTCCTTTTTCTCCAATGGTTCTCTTACTCATGGGATAAATGCTCAATTCATTACTCTTATTCCCAAAGTGGACAATGCTGATGAGATTCATCTCGTCCGCCCTATTTCCCTCATTAACATGATCTATAAAATCATTTCCAAACTCCTTGCTAATAGACTCTCCTCCATTTCCAAAAAAAAAATTCTCTTGGAATCAATTTGGATTTATCAAGGGTAGAACTATTCCAGATTGTATCTTCCTTTCTTATGAATGTACTAATAAGCTGAATAATGTTTCTAGAGGTGGTAGCATTTCCATTAAGCTTGACATCATGAAAGCTTTTGACACCCTGTATTGGGGATTTATTCTAAAGGTCCTCAAGAGATTTGGCTATAATGATTCTTTTATTACCCTGATCTGCACCTTACTCTATTCGGCATCCATCTCTATGATGGTCAATGGGTCACCTAAAGGCCTCTTTAAATGCACCAGGGGGGGGGTTAAGAAAGGTGATCCACTTTCTTCCATCCTCTTTTCTATTGTGGAAGATTACTTAAGTAGACTTATTACAAGCCTGGTGTCACAAAACAAGATTAAGCCCATTCAGGCTTCTAGAATCTTAAATGTTCTCTCTCACCTTTTATATGCTATTTATATTTTTATATTATTAAAAGGTGATAAAAGAAACATCCAAAACCTCAAAAATTCCCTCGCTCATTATGGAGATGTTTCAGGCCAAGCGATTAGTTGGAGAAAATATTTTGTTTTCTTTGGAAAGAACATTTCCCCCTATAGAAAAAGTCACGTTATTAATGTTTTAAGAATTAAAGAAGGCTCTTTCCCCTTCACTTACCTGGGTGTTCCTATATTTTCGGGAAGACCTAAATCCAGTTATTTTCACAACTTTGTGGATCATATCATAAAACAACTATAATATTGGAAGGGTAAATCTATTTAGATGGATGATAGGGTTTGTCTTATTAAGTCTACAATTGTTTCCAAGATGGTCTACTCGATGATGGTTTACAACTGGCCTGTCAGTTTTCTTAATAAAATCAATGTCTGCATTAAAATTTTTGTTTGGTTTGGTAGTACGGTTGAACGAAAACTTGTAACCATACCTTTGGTCACTCTTTGTAAACCCATGTACAAGGGTGGTCTTGGTATTAATAATCTTAATCTTTTTAATGACTCTCTTCAGGCTAAGTTGGCTTGGAATCTGATTCATAACAGCCCTGACTTCTTGGACTTCCTCAAGAAAAGATTTGTTAACAGACATCAAAATGGTAACTTGGGGAACATTTCTTCTTCCATCTGGCCATCCATTCGTCTCTCTTTCCTTAGCATCATGATCAATTCTTGATGGATGGTTAGTGTGAATTCCTCTCTGAATTTATGGATGGACAATTGGACCGATGTCCCTCTAATCTCCATTCTGACTCCCACCACTACTCCTGGAAACACCAACTCCACTATTAGGGATGTTGTTAACTCCCGTAACATCTCTTTTTCTGATCAAATCAGTCACATCGTTGACAATTACTCCTTTACTAACACAGAAGATTTCCTCATTTGGGAACCTTCCTTTAGTAGAGTCCTCGATTCCAAAAGCTTCTACCAAAACAACTTCACAAATTATATCTCTAGTTCTGCCTGGCTGAAAGATTTTAACTAACCTTATATTATTCCCTAGAGACATTCTCATATTTGGAGTATTTCCCATAATAGAGTCCCAATAGAAGTGTATCTTCAATCATTTGGTATTTCACTTTATTTGAGATGTTGTCTTTGCAATAAACACCGTGAGGATTCTAATCATTTTTTCTTGTCTTGTGCTACTGCTGCAGCTCATTGGAATTACATTCTTGATATTTTTTGTTACATATGGTCTTTTCCCGCTAATATCAGCTCTCATTTACAGCTTTTTGTTAATTGGGGATTTTCTATGTATGTCAAGAATCACTTTCTGACTACAGTGGCAGAACTCCTGCATTGAATCTGGTATGATAGAAATAATTTTATTCATAATAATTTCTCATTAAGTCTCAATGTAGGTAAAATGCGTATTCTCATTGCTTTTAAGGATGCTGACACGGTTTAGAAATATCATTGTGACAACTCTATTTGAGACTTTGATATCCTTCAATTTATCCAGATTAAGGGATCATATAGGCAACCTCGACGCACCATTGAGGTCTTCTGGAAGGCTCCATTTCCAGGATGGATCAAAGTGAATGTTGATGGCACCTCTAGAGGAAATCCTGGTCTAGCAGGTTGCGGTGCCATCTTCAGAGAATTTCTTGGCAGGTGCCTTGGATGCTTGTTTGGTGGGTGTGGTGCAGCATAAGGTTTGGAAGCCAAAATGTTCGGAGTGATTCATGCGGTAGATTTTGTCAAGAAAAAGGGTTGGAACCAACTGTGGATTGAATGTGATTCTACTCATGTTGTTCAAGATATCTGGAAAGGAGTAGTGCACCATGCATGGCCACTCACATCTCGATGGATAAAATGTCTTTCCTCGCTCATGGATCTCAACTACATTTCCTCACATGTTTTCCATGAAGCGAACATGGTTTCCGATAGTCTCGCCAATAAGGGGGTCGATCAGGATGTTACCTGGTTGTATGATTTTTCTGACGAATCACTCCCATTTTTTCATAAGGATTGTAATAAGATTCCATCTTTTATACCTTTGTAATAATTTTCCTCTTTTGGTAAATAAAATGTGCCTTGGTCTTTGACTGAGGCACCACCATTAAAAAAAATAAAAAATAAAGGAATAATTATCATTAGAATACATTAATTTTATGAAGATGATAGAATGATCATAAGATTCCTCCTTTCTATTTAATGGAAAATAAAAACATATCTCATGTGTATGTTCGGACAGTTGCCTTCATGAAGTGATGCATTTAATTTTCCATAATCGTCTAATATGGTTGTCTATATTTATTTAGATATTTAATAAATATAATATTTATAACATAATAATATTTTCAATGACAAATCATCATCATCCTTTTTTTCCTTCCTTTCTTTTAAAAATGAAAACTTCACCCATGCATATATTCGTACTACTGCCTCCCAGAGAAAAACATTTTATTTTTTATAATAACATTATATTTACGGATATAAATCTTTATTTAACAAATAAATAAGATAAATATTACATTATTAACATTTTTTTGTGATTATACCATGACCAATATTCATGGATGGGAACCTCCGATTTAGAATAAGAATTAGAAATTGAATAGTTAACACCTAAATAATTGATTTTATCAACGAATTAGAAGTAAATGGGTAAAATAAGTTATGATTTTTGATATTATCAATGATAGATATAAATATGGATTTTATATATTAAATAAAAAATAAAAAATAATTATACTTGTTGTTGGAATGTGTTTGACAAAGCGGGAATCCAAGGTAAGGGTTCATGTACCAATATGAATTTTTATCAAGATGGTATTTTAATTTAAATTATAAGAAATATTATATTATTTAATTACTATACATAGTATATTTTATTCAAATATGCTATTTATAGGGTTTTCAATTAGTCTTTCCATTTTAATCCTCTATGGTATTCTAAAAGACTCAAATAATGTTTTTTTATTAAAAACCCACATTATTTATTCTTTTAGGTATTGTGTTTTTTATTCCATATATATATATATTCATTATAAAATTTAGAAAATGTTATTATTAATATAAATTATATCTTTTAAATTATTTTTAAAATATCTATAAATTTATTTACAAATTAATTAAAAGGAAGATTTTCAAAGTTTTCTTTTATGGGTCACTTTTGATTTTTTGTGAAAAAGAGTGAAAAGAGAGTTTTTTTAATGTTTTCTTCCTGAACACATTTTTCCACCATCATTAACATTATTATTTTTTGAATATTTTTTTTAGGATTATATTTTTAGTCAGGGAAAATTATATTATGATTTTTTAATATATTTTTCTTTTTTATACTGAATGACATGTTTATAATTTTCATAAATTTTATGAATGGCTTTTAACTAAAATAATATATATTTTTATCATTCATTTTACATAGTATGAGTTATGAATTTATTATTTTCAATGTTATTTATTTTCAACTATTTCAAAAATATGGCATTGAGAAGTGTTATTGAAACCACATAAAAATAGTTTTAGATGTGACTTTTATCATCATTTTTGTAACTAAGTTACAAAATTTTTATGATGAATTATTTCAATTTTTTTGTTATATTTTCATCATAATTTTAAAATGGACATTTATTTAATAAAAATAATCATTAAAATGAATTTAAATTTTCTTTTCATCCCTTACTAATTTATGGGTTATACATTATGTTAATCAAAATAAATTATTATTTATCCTCTATCACTCACCATCATTCTTTGAACAATATTGCTATCCTTCATTCCATTATTATTTTATGAAATTTATATAATTATCATCATTTAATTGTTCGATAAATTGTATGATTAATAAGATATAATATTTGAATTGAAGGAGGCTTACTAATTTCGTTATTCCCTTATCTTGGAAGAAATAGATGTTCTGTATACATTATTTAATGTAGTTTTTATTGATTATTAGGTAATTTTGATAATAAATTTTACTACTATTTAAATAATTAACAAATGCATTATAAATTTATATATGATGGGTGGGTTTTTTATAGCCCTTATATGCATTAGGAAGGTTAAATTATCCAAACTAGAATCTCTATCATAGTGTATGCATACCTATATAATTATTATATCATGAAAATGTCCATGAAGTTATATAAGAAAAATTTTCATGAGGTGTTGATGGTAAGAGCGGGTTGTTTTCATATGATTCTTTTATAGTAAGATACTAATGTATTGGATCAAGGATTAATATGTACAGCATTATGTATTCTATATATATGAAATCAATTATTATTTTCTTGGTGATTTTGTAATCCATGAATATATTTCATTCATAAATTATTAAATATAAAGAAATTTTATTTAATATTTCTTATTCTATAGTATTTATCCTTTATATATTGATGATATATTACAGAAAATAAAAACACATACTATGCATCTGAGCTCAATATTTTTTTTATTTTCCTTTACACATAGTTTCAATATAGGACCCTTAAAATATCTCTTGGATATACTAAAAATAATAATTTTTCATTCAAGATTCTTATATGCTCTGATTTATATTTCCAATGTAATTTAGAAATAGTTTAGTAATATTGTCAATAATGGATGCTAAAAAAATTTATTCTTTGGGAGTGATATCTTGTGTATTGTACCAATTTAATAAATTAATCCAATGGCCTTGATTTTATAGACTAATTTTTAGTATAGTTGATATCAAATTAGTTTTAGTAGAAACCATATGAACTATATTTTTTAGCAACATTGATAGCATGAAAATTATGATAAACCCCTATAATATTAAAGAACATTATTTTTAAATTTTAATGATATAGATTAATATTCATAATTATTTGAAATAATTAAGTGTATTATGTTATTTAGATAATGTTCCTAGTGGATGGAATGAAAACCATATCAACACCCATAATAAATCTAGGTATTTCCTTCTTGATAAAGTCAAAAAATAGTGTTGGAGTTGGTCAAATTATGATTTTAAAATGTTATTTTACTTATGTCATTCCCAATAACCATTCCTATATGGAACAAATATTTTGTCACTACATGATCCAATAGAATATATAACATCTCATAACTTAATTAATCCACAATTATGAGTTTTATAGTAAGGGTTTAATTTTCTTACATTCCCACATACAACTAGTTTTGCTGATTTAGACAATTATGAAAAACTAATAAATATAAAACCTAAAAATATGAAGAGGACACTTTCTATTTTTATCAATTCTTCCAAGAAAATTTTATTCTTAAATTTAACCCCAAATTCTTTTAAATCAGGTTCCATTATTTTAAGATTAAACCCCATAAAAAATGAATAGACATTGTTATAGTTCCTAGTCATCCTTAAGATTTGTTTTTGAAAATATGGTATTAGAAAAAAAATTATAAAGGGATAAAAAATAAATAGGGTTTGTATTCTATTTTTTTTAAAATAAATTTATTAGAAAATCATTCTTTTATATAATTAACCATGAACTCAAAATAATCATTTAGTTACCCAATTAAACTAATTAAATTCTAAAATATCTTCAAAAAACATCGTGTAATTAATCATAAATGAAAAATAACAATAATGAGAGTTTCTGTTAAATTTTTAGTACTCATGAAAACTTTTTATTGAAAAATTTTGTTTTTCCTATAATAGTGGAATTAATATTTATTTAAACATAAGCTCATTTTTATACCGCATGTTATAATATTACTTCACTAAAAAAACATATTTATCAATAATAGAAAATATATATATGTAACTTGGTAAATAATCACCATATAACACTTTGTATCCCTCTTATAAGATCTCTTACAAATGGAATAACATAAATGGGTTTTCCAATATATATTCCTCAAAGAGAAAACTCTTTACCCAATACATTTTAAATGCATATCAGGATAAACTATCATATTGAACAATTTAAAAGGAACAACCCATACATAAAACACATATAATAATGAATTTACCTAATAAAAACTCATAAAATATCACTTTCAACATATATGTAGAAGTACATTTATGCTTCACATAAAATATAGAGAAATATTAGTTTCCATTATAATCTCCTGAAAAATAATAATTAGTAGAAGTATATGAACTGGTATATTATTTGAGAAAACCTGAAAAATATTATAGAATATTTATAACTAATAACATTCATGATGATGTGAAAATACATTGGTTCCTTAAATGTAAAAAAATATTTATTTCAAACATTTTAAAAAATGATAAATATAACTCATTCAAAAAAGTTTAAGAAGATTTATTTTCAAACCATCATAATGAATGTAAAAAATGTTTCAAAATTAATTTTTAAATTAATTTATGTTTATTATTAACAATCATGTATTTCCTTAAATAACATGGATTTGGAGTAAAAATATAAGAAGCACATTAAAATTTTTAAAATATAATTTTAATGATAAAACCAAACCTTGATTCTGAACATAGATGTACCAAAATTTAATACAATATAATAAATTTATGTTTATTATCATCAGGTTTATAAATATTTTCAGGTTCATTACCTTATTATTTTCCATTTTATATTATTTATTACCATGCATTGTATAATTACAAAATCACATAAGTTCATGTCATACATTTTGGGAACGTTTAGTTCATTATCTAGAAACAACATTCATATGATGAAAATGGTCAAAGGGGTCATTGTCCCATCATGTAAAAAAAATTTCATGACAAAAATATAATTTATATACATAAAATGAATTATAAAACCATCTATATATGGTATAAATTTATAATAAATCACTCTCTTTCATGGAGGTGGTAGTCACCACATATACATGAGTGTCATTATCATTTTAGAAAGGATGGAATGGTTTGAATGAAAGTAATATATTATATTTATATAATCATTATTATTTGATAAAAATAATTTATATTTATATAATCTATCATAATAACCTTACATGTGAGCTAGTGACAGAAAAAGATACAAGACACTCTACGGAGGTGTTATTCCACATATACTCACGAGTGATGTTTTCATTCTCCATAGGATAGAAAAGGAGATGAAAAAGGGGTTTACCATAAAAATAATAATATTTTATTATATTTAATATTCATATTTTTTATATAATCATGGTTATAATAGTTTCAAAGGATTTAGAGGTATAAATTAACATCAATGAACCATGTTAAGAGTTATAACCAATCTCTGGGAAAACCTCTTTCGACATACCAACTAAGAAATATAGATTTGTATTTTGGGGAGTAAACAAGCTATAATATGTGGTAATAATGTTTTGGAAGGGGTTTCTGTAGATATTGGTTGAGATAATGTGATTAGGTGGTGTAGACAAGCGGGGCATTCTGGCGCTCGTATATATGTGTTAGACATGGCACATTTGTAATTATTCCAAACTTGTTAACCATATAAGTTTCTTATATAGGGTCAATTGGCACAAAAATTACTATTGTTACAAGATTTTTTAATATTGGTTGTAATAATATCATTTAAAAATAATTAATATGATATGTTTTGACATTAAAAAATATTTATAACCTTAATTAACATAATATACCCCTTTATGATTTAAGCAACATTCTTATGAACGATTATATTCATAATAAAAGAAAAATTAAATTGATGTCATTAATAAATATTAATTTATTTATCTCAAATATTAAATCCATTTAATAATATTCAATTTTTATATGTGTTAAAATTTATTTTATTTTATGTGAGATAAAGATAATAAATATCCCATGAGAAAAATTCCTTTTAAGAGGAAAAAAGAATTAAATCAAAAATTAAGTATAATTTTTATTTATATTGAGTTAATAAAAGTATTTTTAATAAAATGGGTTTAATTATAATTGAAAATAAATCCAAAACAAAGTGATACTTTTTAATACATGTAAACAAATGAACATTTTTATAAAAATGAGAATATTTCACTATTCACCCAAAAGTAATTATTTAACAAGGAATCAAAAATATTCACCCTATAATATATTTTAAATGAATATATAAAAAAAGTAATTCCATATTATAAAATTAAATTTATAAATTTTTTTCTTTTAACAATAAATAATTGAATATAATTTATAGAAAACAATTTAGTTGGTATAAAATAAATCTTTTTTTTAAAAAATAATAAAAATATATTTTCAAGAATATGGATGCATAAAATATAATTTATAGTATTAAAATGAAATTATTTTATTTTATTATTATTATTACTTATTATTTTACATTCTACCACCTTAAAGTAATTTTTTCTTCAAAATTTAATTTATCACTTAAAAAATATGGTATATTTTTCCCTCAGATCCTTTTTTAGGTTCCCATATTGCTTTTTCGGTCATGTGATTATTACAAAAACCATTAACTACATGATTTAACTTATTATATAACACCTACTATCTATAATATAGAACCCACCCTATATTTTCATTATAGGAATGATTCTACACCAGATAAATTACTTCATGGAAAAAACATGAGGTTTATTTTGTACATATTTCCTTAGAAATGAAAAATGAAACATATCATGTATCCAAGATAATATTGGGGGTAATTTAACTCAGTAAGAAATTAATCCAAATTTCTCTTAAATTTTATACATACCAATAATACATGGACATAACATTCCCCTATTATCATAACACAAAAACACCTTTATAATGAGATATTTTAAGAAAAACTCAATATGTTTCCTCTAATGAAAGATATTTATTCTGGTTATCTCTATAACATTCCTGATTTCTCTCAGGATCCCTCATAGACTGATAAATCACCTTTATATTATCATCCATTTCTTCTACCAATTCTAGTCCTGAAAAAATTATTTCCCAAAATTCATCAAAACTTATTATATTTCCACACCACATTCAAATATAATTCATTAAAATATGGTATCATTAAACTATAATGAAATATATTATTGTAATAGAATTTAACTAAAAAAATATATTAATTCCAAATTACCTGATAATCTAGTGAGTAAGATCAAATCGTTTCTTCCAAATTATGTATCATTAACTTTAAAAATCTATCTGATTGAAGATGAAATGTTGTATTCCAATTTAATTAAGTACCCAATGACTTTGAAAGATATTTTAAAATTTTAAAGGTAAATATTGATTGATGATCAAATTCAAATAAGATAGGGACTCCTTGAATATTATTATATATTTAAGGTAGTGACGAGAAAGATTATCGAATTAAATATTATCCTATATAAAAAAGCTATTTTATTATTTCCTCTTTAGATCAATAATAACCCAAATCTCATTATTACCTCGAGATTAATTTATAAATCCCATTATTAAATTATTGGATATTTTCTCATATTTTTATCCATGCAATGGAAAAAGATGATGTATCCCCTTAGCATAGTGTATCTCACCTTTGAACTATTGAAAAAGATATCATTTATTAGAATAATGAATAATTTCATTCTTCATTCATTCCCACTAACAATATTCCCAATTTTATTTATACAAATCAGTATTCCTGCGATGAATAGATATCAACGAACTATGTGCTTCAAACAATAACTATTTCTTTATCTACAAATCACTTGAAACACATTACCTCCTTTTAAATATTATAACACCTTTTTATATCAAGGTTATATTTGGGAAACATAACATTAATTATTATAACTACTCTTTCTTACAATCCACAATATTTAATTGACATGTTCTTAATTCAATTTGATAAAGATGAATACAATGAAACCTAAAACAAAAGAGTTAGAGTTCCTATGTGTAAAATTTCCAGGATAAATTCATAATATAATTAAATAAATGATTATGTTCTAAATAAATCATAACTAATGTTACATTAGATTTTCAGCTAAAGGAATTAAATACCTATTCAGCTTCACTAGGATAATAGTGAATTGTGAAATCATTATCCATTATCAGTTCAAGCCATATTCTCTTCATCATGTTCAATAATTTTTTTGAAAATATATAATTTAATAATATTTTGTCTGTATATATTTCAATATTTGAACATAAAATATATTTCTCTACATTTTTTATGTAAAAAATACTAATTTTAGTTGTAGTTCATGTATAGAGTAATTATTATCATAGAGTGTCAATTACTATTAAGAATATAATGTTACCCAATCATATTGTGTCAATAGAAAACCATTTCCATTCAATTATGAATCACTATAAATAAAAAATTACATATTTGTAAATGGAAAGGCCAAAACAAGAGAATTAAATATTCTTCTTTTAAATTTATGAAACTATTCATCATATTCCTTTATCAAAATGAATCTAACTCATTTATAAGTAAATATAGTTAATGGAATAGATAACCAATAAAATTTTTCAACAAAAATTAAGTAGTTACCTAATAATAAATGAAGAATAAAAATATTATTTAATTTTTATTATTTAATAACTCTTTCACCAAATTATTTATAATAGGATCAATAATTATGCCATCTTTAAAAATTATATTAGTATGGAATGAAATTAATTGGTACCAAGATTCACTTTTTATAATTTTTTCATACAACCTATTATCTTATTACATTTGCTGAAAAATAATTAGATGTTTTAATAACCCTCACATATTTTATAATATACTTAAATATCAACAAAAACATAATAAAAAATTTATTCAAATAGTCAATGAAAAATATATTCAAAAAATACATGAATATAGTGGGTGAATTAGCCAACCAAAAAGGAATAACGAAACCACTCATAATGTCCATACCAAGTACGAAATTTCATCTCTAGAAAGTATCTATCCTTCACATTCATCTAATGATATCAATACCTATGAATAATATATTTAAAATACTTTTGTTGAAAAATTATATTAAAAAAAGTCATATATAAAGGGAAACATATATGTTTTCTTTATAGTAATGTTATTGATTTCTCTATAATCAATTTATTGCTTCATATTAATTTTTTAATTTTTATTAATCAAAATAAGAGAACCACAAGATTAAATGAATGGATAAATTAAACCATTAATAAGAAACTCATGTAGCTGATTTATGAATTATAATAAATCTAATAGTGATATTAGATAATATGGTTTTGAAATATAATGAGACTCTAAAACAAATTTAATATTAAATTTGACCATATAATCACGAATTTCATAAGGAAAATAAAAAATAAATAAATCCATATATTTATTTAATACCGGACCATAACTAATTTAAACAACTACCCACTTAATTGAAATATGAAAAACATGAATTTCATTCTCATCATTAATCAGTTTATTACAATCATGATATGTTTTCATAATTATGTACCCTTTCTTATATACAAATTCAAAATCAAAGATAAATTTTAATATCAATTATTTAACTATATAATATATATAATCAGGATAAACTAAAATACAATTAATTTCTCAGATAACATCAAACTAAACTATGGGAAAGATAAAAATATTTTCAAGAAGAACCATTCTAAATATAATTAGATAATGATTCATATAAAAATGTTTTTCTTTATTATTTGAATATATTTTTTTTACTAAATTTAAATTATATATTTCTTGAAATAATATTTCTATATTACTATAAAATTTACTATGTGTGGAAGATGAATAAAAAAATGCTTTATAATAATTTATGTAAACATACAATGCTTTTCTCTCTATAAATTTTTTTGGTCATTCATTTCCCAAGGTATTCAGGAGTAATGTTTTCACTCCCTTATAATTGTGTCCTTGATTATTCCCAACATCCATGATTTTCATCAAACATGAATTATTATAATGGACCATATAATTTCATTAAAATAAATTTCACTAAGTTAATATCAAAATTGGTTTAACCATTACCATGATTATTTTAATTAAATTCACAATGAAAATGTACAAATATACCATATAGATATATATTTTACATTTACTATGAGACACTCAGGGATGCTTCTTACCACACATATCCCAAGAGGAAAATTTAAAATTTTTTTCATATTTCAACAATAGAGCCTTTCTCATTGATTTCCACATGGAATTCTTATATTGTTTTTTGTTGTAAAAGTTGACGAACTCCATCTCATACATTTAAGAACTTCTTCTAAAATTATCATTGATTTAAATTCATGAGTGGAAAAAGATATACTTCATTGTGGTTTCAATACTTATTAAATCCTATAAATTTTACCATGATTATCCAAAATAATATTTTTTTTATACATTGAAAATCATTTAAAATTTTCTTTATAGGTGGAAAAAATTTCTCCCATTCTGTCTATAGATCCAAAAATCACCTTTCTATATTATTACATATAATAGTAGGAAAATAATACTTAAGGAAGACATCTATAAATTTCTTTTTCTTCATGTATTAAATCTCATATTATTTATATGGTATTCTAAACAATGACTTAGAATTATTGGATTCTCCATCAAAGTGAAAAATGGTTGGAATTGTAGTTTGATGTTCAAAACAACCCAAAAGAAGTAATATATTTTCTTGATAATTTATCCATCCTTTAGCGACCACATGATTTGTGTTTTCATAATTTTTAATGTGAATTGATTCATGAAATTATACACTATATAAATGATCCTATATTATTATTTCAATCAATATATTATATTTCTAAAAGAGTTAATTACATTTGATTGAGATAACAGAGAGTGGATGGGGTGAATTATTAATCCCTTTTTCATTAATTCTTCTCAAAACATGAACTATAAGTCTTTTTAGTGATTTGATACACTTAATTATATCTATCATCCTAACAGCATATGTGGTAAACATAATGAGAGATATAAACACATGAAATTTACAAGTTTAAAAAAAATACCTAATCTTTTTTATATTAGTTTTCCCCAAACATTAATTCTTTACTAACTTTTCTTAAGATTACAAATAATCATCAAAAAGGTGATTGTACACCCCACTAATCATTACTCCAGTTGAATTTGGATCAACCCCCAATCACTATGTCTTCTACCATAGTTGGTTATACCCCTAATTATACTTATTTTATACTCTTACTTCACACAATGTTATACCCACAATCCACACCCATTTTAAATAATTTTTTATTCCTACAAACTATAAACCCTTTTTTATTCATTGTTGGTATAGTGTAGAAATATATACTTCTTCAAATGTTCTTCCACAGTAAGAAATTTATATCACCCATTCATATGAAAAACGCTTTTAAGATCCCAGATATATCTCGATATAGAGTTTTAGTCTCTAAAACTCATCACGATAATTGAAATATTTGGATCCCCAAAATCTTAACATTATAGAATCTATTTAGAAATCTTGCTATGAAATATTCCATATGATAGTACTCCACCCAATATACATTGTGTGGGGCTCCTCAATTCGATTATTCAATGTTTAATTCACTCCCTAAACATTAACAATATCCAGTATGCTTGTTCTTCATGCACCTCTATTCATATTTCCTTCATTTTTAGGTAACATAAATATCTTATAGTTATCTATTCGAACAATTATATCCAGAACTCTACAGTTTGATAATAATATTTTTATCCATTTTGAATCTTGGTGATAAACTCATGATGTGATCTATAAACAACACCAGCACTTTCCATCCTTTTTAATAAGTATCATCAATCAATTCACAGTGACTCTAGACCCATTTATAGGCGTACTTGCATAAAAAACTATGAATAATCATGAACTCTTGTTTGAATTTCATGATTAAATAAAATTTCATTTGGCTTTATTCAAAGCATCAGAGACATTATATTTATTATTTAAATTAATGTTTCCTCAAATTATGGATCCATAAATCTCTTTATTATTCTTAAAATATCATCAAAATTTATAATCTTTTAATAAAAGACTCAAAATTATCACAGTGGATGATGTTGAAATGTTTTTTAAATGTATTCAAACCTCCAACTAGTGTTCAAATTTCTATACATAATCCTATCTATATGATACATTTTTATTTTCTATCCAATGGATCTTTCAATAGTCTATCTGATGTTACATTTTTGGTAGTCATTATCTCATTCTATTGGTACACTTTATTATTCTACATTTTATTACATCAAAATTCTATGAATAATGAAATAATATATATTTCCATGGGTTGTAGATTTATTGATTTCCTCTTTTAGAATGACTTTGTAAAGATATATATAATGTAATTTTTTATAATAAAAACATATCCATTCGAGAATCCTAAATCTAGTCCTCTCAATTCATCCTTTTTTATATTTTCAAGTCCAAGAATTCATAACATGAACATTTAAAATTATTTATAACTTGTACTTTAAAATGTTCCACCTCATTCCTATAACATCAATCTGGTTTGTATTGGAAAACAAGTCTAGGGAACTCATATTTTTACAACATCATCATTTTCACAGACTCATCTATAATCATAAATGTATCTTGGAACATTTTGGATTATTAAACGATAAAAATGGGTTCAAATTTTTTCGTTAAACTAAGAATCAAAAATTCACTTTATTTTCCCAATGAAACATAATCTATGAGTACCTATTAATATTTTGATGAAAAAATAAACCAACACACTCTCAAATAAAAAACCCCCCATTTTTGTTTTTTCTTAATATCCTAACAAAAAATCAATGTAAATTTGTGAGATCATTTATTTCTCTCCCATATGTGTGTGAATTATCTTTATACAACATCTTGACAATAAAAAATAAAATGAAACAAAAGGTTTACTCATCCTCTTTCAGTCCACAAATCAATAATAATTTATCAAGATATGAATAAAATTACATGAATCTATGAATAAAGAGATATTTATCTGTAAAAAATATGTACATGTGGGAGAATAAAACTTATAAAATAATAGTGTATAATCATGGTGATCAATTTTATATATAACAATTTTTTTATATTATAAATTCTTCATGATAATTCTATCATCTTAATATCAGGGGATATTTGAGAACGTTTTTAAGATAAAATGAGCACCCATAATAATATATGTATAAAATACTAATGTATAAAAAAAATCCCATTACACCATAACTTTCTCAACATTAATAACTTCTCCTTGAAGATCAGTTTCCCAAAACCAATTAATTTGTGATATTCATAACTCAAATAAATAAGAATGAATGGAATAAAGAGGATCAACAATGTTCCAAAGAAGTAACATCAAGACTGAGTGTCTTCTATCAGTTAATAATTCATGTACTTCTTCTTTTAATTATCAGTGGCTATTATTTCATCCATTTGAACAAACTTAAATTATTTTTTGATGAAAATTTTCTCATCTTTTGAGTCTCTTTGTTATTATATCATGTTCTCTACAATTTCTAAAATATCATTATTCCCTTCAGTTATCAAAATAATTTTCATTAATTCATCTTGGGTTTGTAAGATATTCTTATGATATTTAGTACCACTACCATATTTATCGCACTAGTTTCATTTCATTTTATATTTATACCTTTATATATAGATTGCTTACCAACAAATTTATTATCATATTCCGAGTCTTTCAATTTTCTTTTTTCTACAACTAGTTTCTTTTCTTCCTCTATATTTACAGACATAGATATCTTGTTTTAAAAAATAAATAATCACATTTTATTTACATTCAAAACATATTTGAGTTCCTTACATTCCTCAACAAAATACTTAATATTTCTCACATTCTGAATTTTTTCTCATTACCATCTCACTTTCTTATTTATTTCATATTTCTTTATCATATATCCCCCATTAATTCGTATCTATATCCTGATAGATAAATATTGAACCAGAATGAGTAGGATTTATTCTGAAATACTCCAAAAAAATCAGTTACCTCTAAACATTGATATTCATAATGTTATTATTACTACTCAGACTGTTTTTGTTATTGCCTTTTTACAAACTCTAGGTGTTTTAGGGGGAATAATTTTTGATGTATTTTACTATTTATTTCTGAGAGATGATTCATCATTAAATTTATTAAAATAATTAAGTCAATAAATATTGAGCCTACATTTTTATAATTTTTAGATGTATTTTGAGATTTCATAGTTATAAAATCAACTTACATATGCGAGCACATCGTTTTTATAGGTATTGAAGATTAACCTTAAACCTCAACATATTTGGTGAATTTTTCTACAATACATTATAAATTAAATTTTCAATATGAAATATTCATTGATCCTCACAAAACTATTCCCTTATCTTAAAAAAACCTTCATATATATCTTTTATAATCCCCTCAAATTTATCTAGCTTCAATATTTACTTCTTACTTTCCTTAAGAAGTATTTTTTTCCCTTATTAAGATTAAATCTTATAGATATTTTTTCTCCCAGGTATTTTCTATCCCATTATATCTCAGCCACATTAAAATTGTATTTTATAATAAAAGTTTTTATTTTCATCTCTTTTTTCATATATACAACATACTAAAAAGTTTTATCATTATTTTCATTTTTCAACAATATATTTTCCTTTTGAGTTATAAAATTTTTTGAAAATAATTTGAAAAAAATTATTCTTTAATCAATTCTAGTTATTTTATAATATAAACATAATAATCAATTATTAATGAAATAGTTACGATTTTAACATGAACTATGATGTTTGATTCACTATTAGATTTTTTTGAGGATGAATCATCATTTTATATTATAATAAAAAACATTCTTCATTCAAGAGAAACGTTACATATAATTATTAATATTTTGTTTATAAGACATATTATATTTTTGTATTGTAATAAGCTAATTGGTATTATTATTTTCATTTTTTCCTATATAATGACCACTATTATTATAACTAAAAATCCAATGATATTGTTGGAATTTTCCTTCAAAATTTCCCATGTTTGTATATCATAGAAAAAGATAAAATATTTTTTTGAAGTCATATTCATTCTCCTCAACATCTAAATCACATGATTGTTATTCTATTTGTTTACATGTAGACATCCATTTTATCTTTTATTAAAAATATATTTATTCAATATACTATTTCAAAATGACTATTGATTTTCTCATTTCATATGCTAACATAATATTCCAATGTTTATCCTTGGATATATCCTCTAAAACATCAATATTTGAATCTAGAGAATCAATAATATCTATAAATTTTCTCAACAGATTATTGAAAATAGTAGAATCATCTAAATTATTACTAAAGCATATATAATAATATCCTTGGTGCATATAATTTATTCATAAATTTTATCATCATCAAACATATTGATATCTTCAAACATGTTTGTCTAGTTTTGTAGCTCAACATCAATAAATTTCAAATTTTATTCACAAATTCTTCTCAACTAATTACAAGTTTATTTAATATTAGGAAACCCCATAATTTTGGTATAAATCATCTCGGATAGATCTTGAAAAATGGAATTTTGATCTTTTTCATCATCATCTAAACCACTATTATCGGAAATACTCATAACAAACCCATTAATGAGACGAAATCACACCATAAAAACATCTACAACATTTAGGAAAAGTGATATATTTTATGATAATATCATATTCCACAAAATATTATTGTTCTCAAAATAAAATAGTGGGAAAAAAATATTGTTCAGAAAATTTTTATTCTCTAGCCTCATTAGATAGTCAGATCTTATAGAGAAAACCTAAGCTCTAATTCCATTTGATGCACCTAAATAAGTGTGTGATCATTGAAAGGGGGAGGTGGTTTATTATTGATCACTTTCTTTTATGAATAATTCTAAAAAATTACTGTCAAACTTTTTGAGTTTTTATCCATGAAAATATATATCTAAATTGTACCTCGTATATTTTAAATATTAAGAGACATGTCATTTTTTTATGTTTTGGTATAAATAACCATTTTAGATGTTTTTAATTTAGCTAAAAATGGATTCTTTAATAAATTATTCCAATATTAAAATGTAATATGAAAAATGTTTTTTACACCTTCATAATAATTCCTCCAGTTGACTATGATTATACCCACAACAACCATATATTCTACCATAGTTGATTATACACTCCAACTATCCTTTTTGCCTTCTTCTTGTCTAGTTATACCACTTATCAAAAATAATTTTAAACATCGACTATACCATAAAACTAAAAAATACAGTGTACATTATTGATCAAGTGTATAAATAGATTCTTCTTCATATTTTCTTCCTTCCTATAAAATTTGTTACGCCTTTTCCATTGTATAACTTCTCTAGGATCATCAATGGCTCTCTGATGTTTATGATGGTAAAAAAACATCATCCTCGTATTAGAAATATAGGGATCTTCTAAATCCTTAACTTTCAATAATTTGTTTTATAAAATATCCTCATAAAAATTTAATAAGGAAATACTCTTTCATGTATGTTATTTCTGATTTAACCCAGTATGATAATTTTATGTCTCACACAATCCCTCCATTGTACCTTTGTTCAAAATGCATATGTCTAATGAACCTAAATCCAATGTACCTTCTTTATTAGATACCATATTTGTCCAATTATTCTATATTCATAATTTTTAAATCAAAAACTATTCTATTTGATATTACTTTTCGTCATCTAAGTTTAGTCTTAGAGTGAAATTAAAACTTTTATCTCTATGAAATTCATCAATTTCATTACTTTTTCAATACTAGAAACAACAACTTCTTAATTATCCTCCACAAATTTAAATAGGTATTATTATTACAATAATATATGAATAAGTGTCTCTTCTGATTATAATTTCCCTATTAAATCAAATTTCATTTTACCACCTTCTATCCCACAAAAAGTCTACTATCAAAATTCATTATTTCTATTTTCTCAAATATCGATGTTAATGATTTCGTAAAAATTACATAAATCTAAGGATGATATATAATTGGAAAAATAATAATCAAAATCATAATAATAAACGACGTTTGAATTTTTTTATTGAAATTTCAAACTCCATATAGTGTAAACACTTCTCTATATGATCCCATCTATATGACTAATGTTACTTATATATAATGGATATTTCATGAGTCTATCTAATATAACTTTATTTAGTGATCATTATCTCCCTTAGTCTAATAATATTCATACATTTCCATATGATGACATCATATATATTTTTATCCCGTTAAATATTAATAGATTTCCTTCATCCTATAGACTATATAATTGAATATCTAATAGAATTTTTCAGATCAGAGCTTCCCCATATGAGCATCCTATATCTGAATATTGTAACTCAAAATTTTTGTAACCATAAAACCATGACATCACAGATTGATATTTGAATAGACTTTATATTTTTGACTTTGTACATATGTACCAATACATAAAAACATCGGGATAGTCCATTTGATGAAATTAGTTCAGAAATATTTTCTGTGTACAATGTCAACCATTGCACAAACTGGCCTATAATATTGAATTTCACCCTGATGTATGGAAAATATAAGACTAGTAAATAATTATTTGACTTGATAATGATTTTATAAATAATTAAAAAAATATTCTCTTAATATTCTCTATGAATCTTCTATAATAAATTATAAGAAATTCCAATAAAGAAAACCAACACACATTGTAATAATTGGTATAACTATTAGTAGCCCACTTTAACTAATTTATCATTACAAAAAATGTATATATTTCAATTCGAACCATTAATGGTTGTTAATTGGGTAATATATTACCATTCAATCATATAACAATTCATAATTATGATTTTAATATCAACAATTTAATTATATTACATTCCTATGGTCTTTTATGTTTATAGATTTAAATAATTAATAAAAAAACTTATAAATAAAACCCCACAAATAAAAAATGAAAACATCTTATAAATATCAATTTTTTTTAACTAAAAAAATATTTGTAAATTTAAATATCTATTTTATTCAAAACACAGTTTTTACTTTAATGGTGAATCATTATAGTATTAATATATACCCAATTATCTCTGTTAATCATCCACAAGACCTTTTATAAACAATTAGAAACATGGAATAAGGATAAAAATATTAGTAAGTCTTATATAAATTGAGAAACCCATTGTTTCATTTTGAAAATCATGAAATCCCATATAAAATTTTCCTTTGATATAATTCAATATGTGCTCATAATGGAAATTTACATACTTATTAATAATAATTCACATCCCAAATATTTTTATAAAACATATCATAAGAAATATTACATAAAAAATAATAACTTTGAGTATTTTTTTGTAAAACATGAGTACTCTTGGAAACATTTTCCTGGAAAACTTAATTTTCACCCTTAAAAATCACTAATTTTTTTATAAACATAACCTCACTAAAATAACTTATGAAATAAAAATAATTCCCAAAATACATGGTTTTAAATCATAAATAAAATTTGTAGGTACCTTGGTATATCATTTTTATATCACCCTTATAATAACTCTTATATACACTCGTACAAATGAAATAACTTACTCAATAAGTTTCTATTTATATTTTTATAGAAAAAATAATGATCCAATATATTAGAGATCTATATCAATCTAAACCTTCATCATGAATAATATACAAGGGAAAAAATACATAAAAAATGTTAATTATTTTATTACCATCCCAAAAATTCATAACATATCATTTAGAATGCATATTCAGAAACTCCTTAAACATTAATATAAAAATTAGATGAAATATATTTTTAATTTTAAAAATATTTAAAATGTAAAATTATTATAAGTAAAGGAAATAATATGTTCTATTAAAACCCTAGAAAACTTGTATTGGAATATTTTTAAATAACAAAAATCATATTAGTTGGAAACCCATTCATGTCTTACATTTAAAAGACGTTACTTTCTCAATTTTGAAAATAGCTAAAAAATATCCTATAGAATAAAAGTTAACAAGATTTTTTAAAAAAAACATCCTAAAGAAAGTATAAAATGTGTTAAAATTAATTTTTAACATAAATTTAAGTATGTTAATAAAATCACTGGATATTTGTAAATAACATTTATTAATATGAAAAATAGAACAAAACATTTAAAACATTTAAAATATGTGATTAACGAAAATTCAATTACCTCAAATCTAACTCACTACATATGTACTTTAACTCATTTATAATTTTTTTAATTATTTACTTGTCTAATATTACTTTAAGTCCTATTAATTTATTATTATTAATTTTTTTCATTTATTATCACAACATATATAGTTAAAAATTTGAATATTTTCTTGTAAGTCATTTTTAGGATGTTCAATTGATAAGAAGAAGAAAATATCGATAGGTTGACCATGGTCAATAGAGTCATTATTAAATCATACGTATAATATTAATTAGTAAATAACTATAATTTTTATTTATTGAATAAAATTTTATAACCGTCCATGTAAGTAATTGTTTAAAAAAATTCACATCACATTAGGGAGGTGGTAGTCCACACTTATAAATGATAAGCGTTATCAACTTCCAAAGGATGGAAAAGTAAGAAGAAAAGTAAAATATTATCATTCCAAAACCATAAATATTTCTTATGTATCATGTATATGTATATATATATTTATTAAATACATCATAAAAAATATCCAAGTTATGGGGTGATGAAAAATATGAATCATCAATTGATAGAGTTGGTAGTCGACATGTACACATTAATGATATTTTCATTTCCCATTGGATGGAAATGGAGGTCAAAATGATTATAAAATAATCATGATAAAATTTAATAATTTTTATGCTATTATTTTATTATAAAAACATATTTAAGATAATCTGAAGGGAGGTATAATAATAAATAAACACTGAAGAACATGGTTAAGATTCATATCTCTTCTTTGAGAAAACCTAATCTGAATTTTACATTAATCCTTATAGGTTAGATTTTTGGGGAAAAAACCCATAATATTTGGGGAGGAATTAAGGATATGTATTTGGTTGGATATTTTTATATATAAAGTGATCATGTTGATTGGATTCATGAGGAGTAGAGGATACTTTTGATAAGTGAGGGGCGTATAACACTAGTAATTATTCATAACATTTAAATATAACAAGTGTCCTACTCTCATGTGGCACTAAAAAAAATAAATATAAAAAATAAAGTGATAAGGGTATAAATATATTTATTAAATGATAATGAATAATATATTTTTTTACCATATCACAGAGTTCTAACCTCAATTTACTTATTTTATCCTTCTACCACGCAATGAAATATTTTATCAAGGTTACTATTCATAACCTAAAAAAATTGAATTTAAAATAATTTCAATATTTGAACTACCAAACTAAAGTTATGTTATAAAATCTTCTAGATTCAATATTTTGATCATTTCATTTTTAAATTTAATAAAAGTGCACAAAACAAAATGGGAAATAATTTTTTAGAAAAATGCATATTTAAGCCTGTAAATATATTTATAAAAAACCAATATATAATTATGATTCATACAGAAATAATGGTATTATTTTTAATAAAATACAGCTAATAATAAATTAAAACTAATTCAAAATATAATATGCGTTTATAAATACTTTAACTGAAATGATTTTTCATTATAAAATCTATTAATTTTCTCTCTTCCCTAAAACATAAATCTTTCTAAAAAGTGCAAAAAATGAACCTCTAAATATGTTTTACGTGTTGATATAAAATATATAGAAAATATTTTCTAATTAATTATCTAAAATTTTGAAATTTACCTTTTAAATGAAAGAATAAAACAGATAGAAAAGAATTTAGTAAAAATATAACCATTTCTCTTTTGAATTGAAATTTTTCTTTAAAATTGTAAAAATGAATATGGATCTATAAAATCTAATAAATAATATTATTAAGATATGAAATTTATTTATCATTAGCAATAATTGGGTTTTCACATATTGTAACACTTCTTGTGGTAAAATAAATTATATATTAATGGAACTACTAATCTATAGATAAATAGACAATGGTTCATGTTCCTTGTAAATATCTCTCAATATTTGAGAATTAATGAGATATGGTATGTTATTATGGTGGTGAGTTGTTTTAAGGGATATTTTGATCAATAGTCGTCGTTGATTAAAAATAATAACAAGGAGGGTGTGGTAGAGAAAATTTAATATGAGACATTATGGTGATATTGTTTGTTAAATATTTTTTTCACGATAAGCATCATTATATAGATATTTGAATCCCAAATTTAGGATATAATAAAGATGAAATTATTAATGAGATTGTGGTAAACTTTTCAAGACATTAAATTTATGATATAGACTACACAAGTAATTTGGAATGTAAGATTTACTCTTTCTTTGATGGGCTTATGCTGATCCTCTAGAGAGAACTATTATTTGAACATTTTTCATTATATGATGATCTGATATTCAGTTTCATCATGATAGAGAAATTAATATCCAAGTCTTAAATTTTTCAAGAATATCAAGAGAAGAAAAGTAATTATAATAATGAAATAAAAATAAATGAGGTGGATGAGAAAAAGTGAAAGACGTAACTTCCAAAATGTCATAATTGGTGAAATAAAGTCATTAGTACATGGTTAATGGAAAATAAATTCTTTTACATATATTGTGGTAAAGGCCATATGAATCCTAAATGTTAGTAAATGAAATAAGACACTAATATATTGTGTTTCAAATATAGTTACATGGAGAATTATTCAAATGAATACCCAAATAATCAATGAAATTTTACTTGAATGTTGTCAAGAGAGAAAGGACATGCATATTAAATTACAATAGACGAAGTCAAAGCCCCTTAATTTTTTATAGAACCTACTTTGATTGTAATATAATGATTTAATTTATTCCTGATATATTCACACTTTTATATTTTTCCTGGTAATTTAATAATTCATTGAAACTATGAGGTATGAGTTGTCTATTAAGAAAACTATTTGGAAATAGTTTTCAACAAGAATATATAAGGTAGTCTATATTAAGGTGAAAAATATTTCCCCAGTTGAAAACATAGTTATTATACTAGTGATTGAGTTGGACATAATCTAACATATATGGGATTAATTAATTTTTTAGGATTAAATAGTTAGTAAAAAGTTATAAACTATGTTATGAATAATTAATGGTATTATTTATTGTATGTATTTAAATGATATAATTTTGTTGGATGGGTTATACACAATGTTTTGTTTTAGTAGGAGGGAAAATATTGTCATAATAAATTACAATTATTTTATCAATCTTATAATCAATTAATATATTAATTAATTATTTAATAATGAATAATTCAATATGGTTATTCATAATTTATAACATGAGATGAAAAAAAATGGATAACTTATTGAAACCTAATCAATAGATTAAATTATGCATATTGAATGGAAAGAAATAATGTATGTATATTATTCAAAATTATAACTCTCTATGGTAAAATAACTCATCAAAATCTAATAATAGGAAGATAAATCTATCATGTCTCATATATGAAATATCTCTCATCATTCAAGGTATGCCTCTAGAAGCTTTTTCACAATTACGGGTCTTATAATGGCACTTACATGAATTTATAAATAATTAATTATGCTATACCAAAACTCCTTGTATTAACATAGGAATAACATATCAAGATCAAATATATAAAAAAATTTATACCTAAGTCAAGATATAATTATTATGGTAATAAAAAAATTGTATTCAATTTATTTTAGGGGCGGGGGGTATAAAACCAATATATTTTAGTATGAATTATCCTTTAAATAAATACAATGCTAAATATCATGTAACACATCTAAAAAATCTAAAATGGGTTAAGAAATGTTACAAATACAATAAACCAAATATTTAATTAATATAATATAGTAATCAATTATGATACATAAATTATATTATAGTGTTTTTATTCATTTAATATAATGATTATAAGATAAATAATACATGTGATATGATTAAAATAATTCAAGAATAAAAATGATATTTTCCAAATAACATTTTTATATTTGGTTATATTTTTTAATAAATTTATCACTTTAAAAATAGTTAAATTAATTGGATAATAAATTGACACTCAATTAATTATAAATTTATATGAACTAATAATTAGAACACTTGAAGTTTAGAAAACTCATTTTTACAAATTATATTTTTATTTATTTATCATATTTTCATTTAGAACATAAAATTAAAATGTTTATAATTTTAATAAAACCAAGTGACATTCCTTTTCAAATTATAATTTCAAAATTACCGTATGGTGATTATTTTGAGTTTTTATGTAATGATGGATTTTTAGATTAATAGTTAATAAAATACAATTTTTAAAAATATTATTACTTTGAAGACATTATGATGGTATAGGAATGAATTAAAAATTAATGGGAACAATATATTTACCAAATATTATTTCATGTAGTAAGATAATATATTTTAAACTTTTAGGTTTAATTTAAAATTTTATGGGTGACATTTTATAATTTATATAATTTTTTATTCTAAAAAATTAATTTTCGTGATCCTTCTATTTAATTATGTAATTAAGGAGATATATTGTGTTTTTAGTTAGTTATTTTCTTACATAATGCTCATTGTATCTTTATAATCCAATAAAATAGATGAGAATGAATTATATACATTATTATGGAGTAAACCCATTTTAAGGTTTTACATACATTTTCATAAATAACTGTTCTTCATTGAATATAGTGTACTAATATTAAAATTAATTTTCAACAGCTATAGAAATTGAATATTTTAAAACATATTCCATGTTTGAGGATATAATATTCCAATTATTTAATAATTATGATTTCCTTTTTACCCATAATCAATATTTAAAATGGTAAAACTTTGTCACCCCAATTAGGGTAAAAATTGTTAACAAACAATATAAACTAAGAGATAAGGATTAAAAGATCACAATCACTTATATAGAATGGATTTCATGAGTGAATTTATACTATATATCACCAATTACTATAAATTTGGCTTCTTTGTTTCCAATTTACTCTAAAAATTATTTCATATTATTTTAATGCTATCAGTATTTTCTAGAGTACCACTCCCCCCCCACTTATAAAAGATCACCTCCTCTATTCACTTATCCACAAAAAATTAGATTATTATCTTGAAAATAATATAATCAAATCACTTCAAAAATATTATAATAATGTTATAATGGTTTTGACCTCACAAAAATTCCATCCCAAGAATTCATAATGAGATATTGAAATAATGATACCCAAGGAAGAGGTAGTCATCTTTAATAAATTATATCCTGTTTTTTTCTTCTTCTAAATCCCCAAAATATTCAATAACAATATAAATATTATTGAATATGAATTATCAGTATAAATAGATGTCAATTTTTTTATAATCATTATCTACCTATTTTATATTTAACAAAAAATAAAAACATCACTCATGTATACATGCTGACTACCACCTCCTTGAAGCGATATATTTTATTTCCTTTCCCCACATCACATTATTGGTTATATATATTTATTTAATGAATAAATGTGATACTTAGGTAACTATAATTATTATTTAAATATAAATCATTATATAACTATATTTAATTCTGTTGTTTGAGAAATAATAATGTCACATATGTGAATATGTATAATACTGACTTTATAAATGACACATTTCAATTTTCTAAAATTTATTATAGTAAAGGTTATAGAAGTGTATTTATTGTGTAAATATGATATATATTACATTAAAAACAATTTTTTGGGATTAAACCTTGGCCAAGGTTCCATTTTTGGAATTTTTTAATCAAAACATGCATGAGAAAAAAAGATACCTCTGAAATAACTGGTTTTGAAAAAAAAAATTATGATTAAATGGTTAAAAAAATTTAAGAATAAATTATATAAAAAATAGATTTATATATGTTCCTTATAAATATGAATGATAAATTTAAATTTATTATATATGAGGTTTTAATGCATTCAGTTAAGCATTAATCCAAGGAAATGGTTTATTATATATTCATACATTCTATCATGGTTATTTATGTTTCAATTTAAATTATGTAAAATTGTATATGAATTAAAACCTAAAGAATAATTATTTTGTTATATTTTTGTTAATTATGATATTTTCAATCATTATTCTTTTTCACCCCACTTTTATACTCAAAATAACTGAAGTATTTTTTAATAAAAATTTGCATATTTATTCTCTTTAGACATTAATATTTTATTCATTATCCATATAATTTATAATTTATGAAAGAATTTCTAATATATATATCAAGGAATTTTTAAATCATATTTAATAATATTTTACTTTTTTACAATGGTTTTAAAGAAATCTTTTTATCATTTTCTATACATATTTATTTTTACTCTCTTTTCAAATGTGTGAGAAGAATGGTTTTTAGTATTAATATATTGATATCATTTACCATAATCTTGAGAATTATGGTTTATTAATATTACTATCCATTATAAACAAGTTTTTAAAATGAAATCATTTTCTAATTATTCAGATTCTTTTTTATTTAATAAAATATGAATATGATATTTATTTTTTAAATATTTTTAAATGGGATTTTATTTTACTTATGTGTTTTAATCTATATATCCATTTTATATAACTTAATAATAGTTTAAATTAAATATTACTTCATTATAAAATATTTAAAAAAGGTTGTTATAATATTTTTTCTTAAAACCATATTAAAATATTTCTGGAAGTGAATTTTAACTTCATCTTCATCACAATGTTGTCAATGTTTTATGAATGTTATTTGGAAATATTTGATTGGATTTCCCAAAATAAATTTACAAAACACAATCATCTAATAAAAAATATTTTTCTAATGAATTAATTGTCACCTTTTACTACTTAATTATTTATGGTTTGTACCACATTTTCATGTAAGGATTTATTCAACATTCTATATCACATTCCATAATTATTTTAACCATTTTTTCTACTTCCTGTAATTTTTTTTATACCAAGGATACTACTAGAATAATATAAATTTTTATAAAACCATATATGTATTATTATATATGGTGTGAATTGAAGAAAGTATGTTGATAAGGTTCTTCCATTAACTTAGAAAATATTAATGTTACATATAATTGAATCAATATGATTATTCATAGATTATTATGTGATAGAAATAATGAATGTTTATATTTTTTAAAAACATTAGTAATTAGTTTTAAATGTATAAGTGATTTTTGTGGTCCGTTATATCACTTAGATTCAATAGTATAGTGTCACGACCTATCCCAATGAAGCTTTTTCCACGAGTACCTAAACCCATCTCTAATATTACTGGGTCTAGAAACTCACAACGAGTAGAAATATTAATAACATGATACTACATAGTATATCCTACACAAACAAAATACCCAAAAATATCATATCCCATAAAATGATGAAATTTAAAAACAACTAAACAACCATGCATGTAAATACCTAAATCCCACAAATAAATTATGATAATAAGTAAAGGGAAAAAAATTCAAATAAAAACTCACTACAGTGAGTCTGAAAACAAGTCTATCCAGAAACTATATATAGGGACTGTTGTCATGATAAAACATGAGCACAACTCAGTCTATCCGGTCTCACTAAGTAGCATCTGGTCTCGGTCTATCAGTGACTTTTTCCAAAGTTCGATCATCTTCACAAGACACTACACATACTAAAAATCCCATGAAAGGGTGAGTAATAAAATTCACAGTACGACCCCAAAAAGCCCAAATAATAAAAGAAAGTAATACCATCAGACATAACCAAGTATATTTCGACAACACATATAAAAACACTATCAATATATAGTAGAAAATACACACTGTCTCAAACTTAATGTCACATCCATAATGCCAACCTAGGATTTATGCTTGTAATTTTCACATAGTACTCTAATGGAAGAACACACCCTGGAGTCTGATAACACCTTTGAAATCCATATTAGAGGTAATTATCATGAGGTGTTTCCATTAAAATTACATTAAGGATGTATGAAGAGATATGATACATAGAAGAGGAACACACCCAAAACTATGGTGTTTAACAATAAATAAATCTCTATTAACCCACTATTTATAAAATCGAAACTCGTGTAGTGTTAGTCATGATGACACCAATAAATACACCAAGGTAATGAATATGGATATAATATCTCACTTTAAGCCACTGGAAGGATTCCACAACTCCATCCATGAATTTCTTCTGAAGGGATCATTGTGCATAGATCTAGAGGTGATTCCATAATAAACCTTAGAGAATGTATATGGGGTACACACCATAATGAATATTTTATAAGGTATATAGGATAAGGGATCCAAGACAATAATATGAATGTAAACAATGTGTAGTTAGGTTACACACCGTGTCCAGGAGACCTTGGGTCCTGCTCGTGTAAACGGCCAGTGTCTGTGACTATGAAGATGTACACCACATGCTTCCACCCATGTAATTCATCCAAAGTTATAGTACATGGATTAGACTGATAAATATTTTCTAGGCTATTTCCAGTTTTGAGTACATTGAATGATCTAACCTATATACTATATCCCATGTCTATGGACCCTATGTGTATCATGCCGACCTCACCAAAGGGGACCACACACTATGTGACAAGGTTACATGCTGTTTGATACTTATGTCTCTCTTGAAACTCATTATACCTATCAGAGGGTCCCATAAGTTGTGTGTATCCACGTTACATTCTGTGTAGTGAAAAAATTTCTAGATTTGCATATATGATTTCAGATGTCGTCAACCACTCTATCGGTCACCAATATGACCGCACCTTTCACCTAAATAAAGGAATATTATCATCTAAACCTATCCATCATGGAACATTGAGATTCAAACATTGATTTTTATAAAAAAAAATTATATTTGGTTTCTTCATTTTTCTCCATTTTTATGATATTTTTTGCAACCAAAACCATCTGATTCTCTATGGCTTTTGTCATTATACCAATATCATATCATGTCAATCCCATATCTATAATATCATATCATTAAACTAGGAAATTGGTGTGCGCTGATCAATTTCTCCTATAAATGCCTTACTATGGGTAAAAAAAAGATATACATGGTGAAAAATTAAAAATGGTGGAATTGTACAACCAAAAACATGAGGAAAAAACCTAATTCAATTTTTGTGTTGGCCTCGATCTGTCACAATTAGAATGAAAAATAATGAACTAAAAATAACTAATCAAGACTCTTAAATATCCCTACAGATGAAACCATCTTACAAGATGACTGCAACACAAATTTATTTGTTGGTTGATTGATTCATGTTCAATGTAAATAATTATGAACGGTTAAAGAATCAAAAAAATAAACATCTAAAATTGATTTGGATAAATTGATGAGGAAGAATGGAGTTGCGCCATGATCATTATCAAGATCCTATTAATTTTTCCTACTACTCTCATTGATCTCGGATCTGATTATCATCAACAATAATATTTATTTTTCAACGCCTCTCCAAAATCCATTTGGATCTCTAGGTTTTAGTGTATAATCAAAAAAATCCACATAAATATTTATTTATTAAATAAGTTAGGTCAATGTGTCAATAAAATAAAATAAATAAATTAAATTAAATTATTAATTTTTATCCTAAGATGATTTTTCTACAAATGTCCCACACCGAACAAGGTTATTACATTCCTGGGGTAAAATACACTTTTTAACTCAAATATTCCATCAAATTTATGATCCAGGAGTCCATTGAGAATTTATTTGTATTTTTCAAGAAAACTTCACACATGAGATATGTAATAAATTTCAAACATTTATTTTGGACACAATGAGATTTGAAATGACACTCCTTCTCAGCTCTTGGTCTTGAAAATAATCCATAGAATATCTAAAAACAATATAATGAAAATATAAGTTTTAAAATTCTCCCTAGAATTGGTATTTTCACCCAAAAAATCCAAATACAAGGATACACAAAGAAATGTGGGTACTTTGAACGAATTTAAGACTCGTTCTCTAATATAATCTCTTGAGGATTCTAGTGATTCTGCTAGACATGAACTAAAGGAATTGATCACCCATATAGGATCCTATAGTGATGATTCATGATTTTTACTCGGTACTCAACAAAGTTATATTCATATTTGTTATCCAGATTTCCACATCTGATAATGTCTGATGGGTCATGCACAATCATCCTGAGTTGTGACTCATGGAAGACATCGTGTACCCAATCAATCAATATAGGTATATCTAAGTAGAACACCACCACACTGACTCAATGTCATATCTATAAAGGGATAATAAATCTCAGATGTAGCTTACTAACATGGTAAAACATCCATTATCCAGTTTGAGGTGAAAAAAACAAAAACACATGGTCTCTCCCTTGAACTCTAATGGACTCCTTAATCTGTCTGCATAAGACTTCTAATAGCTCTTTATATTCATCATTCCATCCTAAATGTTCTACACCATCATGTTAGTATCTCAAAACCACTCTAGTCCCATAAGTGCTAACTATCCATGGTTAGTGCAGCAAAGTGGTTACTTACAAGGTTGGCCATACAAGGCATCCAATGGATCCATGTAAAAGGTGGAATAGTTGTTGTTGTTATGAGAAAACTACAAAAGTGGTTAGTGATCCTATATACTACATCAAATGTCTGGTATAAAATCTAAAAAAACATGTCCCCCATAACCTGAATGGTTTGATCTGTATGGACATTATTTTGTTGTTGTAACACAATTCTCAATTGTAATTGAGTCCCAAAATTCTTCTTGAAATACATTCCATGTCTATGATGTAAAGAGAGAATTATTTTTAGAAGTTATTGTTTATAGAAATCCATTTATTAAGATTATATCTTAAATGTATATGAATCCCATGATCTCTAATAAACACATCTCTCGGATAAATAAGAAGTATGAAGAATTGGTGATCTAGTCTATAATCACCTAGATGGCCTAGTGTCCCCATGAAATATGTGGTAAAACTATCAGGAATTATATGGATATCCCATCTCACTTACATCTTGGTACATTTAGATTTTAATCAATTTTTATTTGAAATAGGTGTTAATCCTTAACTTTTTGACAATTAAGACACTGACATAGAAACTTTTCAACTCCTTTCTTAATCTATGGACACCAAAACTAACATCATAGGTTTTTTACATCCTCTCCACAACTAGATGAAATAATAATTGATATGTATGATATTATCTAAACAACTCATCATACATCATCAATGGTTCCATCGTGCATCCTATAAAAATTGAAAAATTCTCCCTACCATAAAAAACACATAATGAGAATTTCTGGTATATATTTGATCATATAGGGTCTCACTGTTAGATTCCTCATGTTGTGCCTCCCTTAATTGTTGTAATGGTGGAGGGGTTACAACCATTTATTGGATGTATACAACTCCATATCTATCCACAAATGGTATGTTCAATTAGTCAAACTACTTCAATGCCTCATTCAAGAACTAGAGAAATGATCTCCTATTGAGAGAACCTTCTACCACATTCCATTACCTAGGTGTATAGATAAAATTGAAGTCATAATCCTAAGGGAAATATATCCATCACCTACATCACATTATTTTATCCGTACAAGAGATTAAATAATTTAGAATCTTGTGATCAGAATGGAAGATAAACTTATTTCCCATCAGGTAGTGTCACCACATCTTTTGTGCGAATACTATCCCTGTTAACTCATAATCATGGGTCATTTAGTTCTAATCATGTGGTCTCAACTCATATGTACCATAGGAAATCACCAACTTTTTTTGCATCCAAAATCAATAGTGACCTCTTCCTAATTAATCTCAAAATACTACTTACTCAACACCCTGGTTTGGAAACATCTAGATGAGAGTGCTCATCCGACAATGCCTCAACTTCTGAAAGGACTGATGTCACACCACTTTACATAGTAAATCATACCTTTTATAAGTAAAATTTTTCATGGGTTCTGATATCCTAGAAAAATCATGTATGAATCATTGGTAATTTCTTCAAAACCCAAGTACTCTCCAAAACTCCAATATTCCCATAGGTGGTTCTAAAGATAACAATACCTAGAACATGGATGGTTCAACCACCACTCCATCCATTGAGATAACATATCCTAGAAAGTGGACTTTCTGATTCCATAACTGTGACATTGAGAGATTATCGTAATCCTAGTTATCTACGATTAAATACAGAACCATTCTCAACTATCTCACGTGATCCTCTGTGGTTATTGAGTATACAAGGATATCATCGATGACGACTTCCACATATTGGTCTATGAAATGATTTAAGAACAAGTTCTTGAGTCCCATGAACATTTATATGGAATTCATCATTCCAAATGGAATCACCAAGTACTCATAGTGATCATGTCAATATCAAAATTCCATCTTTAGTATACCCTCATCTCATATTCTCAACCAGTGATATCCTGAATAGAGTCAAAACATTTAGATACATTGATCCCCCCTAAAAAGATCATAATGTCCCTTATCGTAGGTATTTGATACTTTTTATTTAGGGTTACCTCATTTAATCCCTGATAGTCCACACATAACCTCATGCTTCTATCAACCTTCATGAATAACAAAACTAGTGGTTCCCACTGAAAACATGGTCCTAATAAATCCTTTCCTCTGCAATTCCTACAATTTTTCTTTCATATCAGGATTCTATTTAAGAGTCATTCGATATTCTAGCATAGATATTAGTTTCGTTCAAGTTTTAGATAAATGTAAATGTATATCTCCTAGTAGGGAGGTAAACCAAGAACATCATTATAGAAGACATCCCTATACTCCACCACCACAATATGGAACTAAAAAATTTGAATATGTACTACAGTAGGGAAAAAAACTAGAAAAATGATGAGTAATCGGCTTCAACCTCTTATAGAGGACTCCATCCTATATTTCCTAGGTTTTCTTTTCAGTGGCCTAGGGGATCCAAGTACCATCGTTGTAGACAAACCACATCCTCCTCTGGATATAGTAAAAATGGTCATGTATAGTATAAAACCAGTCCATACCTAATGTGACTTCATAAAAACTCATAAGTGATACATAGAGATCCCAACAAGAAGTATCACCACCCAGAGTTAGGTCACATTATCAGCACAAGTGTGTGTTCACTTAGTCATATCCCTTATGATTATCTATGTGAAAGGCTTGAGCCAATGGCTCAACAAATATCTATAAGTCATGAAAAAGATATGTGGAAATAAATGAGTGAATATCACTTTTAAAAATAAGTATGAATACAAAGATATACAGTACGTAGATCGTACCTCCTATCATTCCTAGATCCTCTTTCTCATACTCTTCGAATGCGTGCAGATGTCCCCTCCATTTTCCTCCTACTCCAAGAGGTTTTCGTATACCACTTAGGGGTAGTGGTGGTAATCAGTAAAATATTATACCACCACATTATAATCTCCCATATACCTCCCACACAATCATTCATTTAATACTATCTTGTAATTCCATTGTATCTTCCTCAGCGGCCCATTCATGGTTTCTCTTGTGGCCAAACGGCTGGCTAAACAAACTCGGTAAAGATTTCAACTACCATCACATGAGTAGCAGTACCTCTCCATGGGATGAATAGACCCATCATGAGATCCATAAACCAAAGAAACATAATCCTGGCTCCTCTTCCTAAATTTTTTCACATGTTTACGTCCTTGATATTGACATCAGCTTCCTATTATTGAGGTTTTTACTCTGATGAGCCCTCTACCAACAACCATTGGATGTGTCCACTCGTCCAAGAAAATTCCAACTGTAAAATCTCTCTCTATTAGTCAAATATTGGTAGGAATGAAGTGATGGATAAAATAGGACTTGATGTCTCTATATATTCCTTTCACAAAGGTTTGATCCCGAAAGATCTGATCCCTACTTAGATGGTTTGTAAACCACGATGAATACAGAACTGCCACTATTCTTCCTTGATGGAGCTAAAAAATCTCCTTGATACATACAGAAATCAATGTAGATGGATAGAACACCTTTATGAAAAGGTTCTCACTCACTAACCAACATAGATCTACCACATCATAACACTAGATCACTTACCCCCACCATTATCTACGTGGATCATGAAGAAGGCATACCTCTAGGATGACCATCTGATCGGGTGGTGTCTAGAATAGATGGAAAACATAGGTCACAACCCCAATTCAGAACTAAAAATACTATTGGTTGGGATCTCTATAGAACCTATAGGGTCTCTTCCACTAAAATTCATGAAGTATTCTCAGCCTATACACCTCATTTGTTGGTACTATGGGTAATATCTGCTGCTCTACAGGTGGTGGTATAAATGGTTATCCTTCTGAAGGATGAACCTCTAAAACATGTATCTATATCAATGAATCACATTTGAGGGGACTATCCTCATGAAACTAATGTTAAATCCCAACTGGCCTATGTTGTAGATGTTTCCAGAAAGTAAACAATATATACCATGGTCAATGAATATATTTGGAGAGTTGACCCAATAAGGACATGTAAACCACACCACATTACAATATGATGAAGGTAACATTATTTTCCCTGCAACTAGTTCTATCATCACAAAAGTATAAAAATTGGTGGCCATAGTTCTGATGTATGGATAAATTATATACCAAACCAAAAATAGATCCCATGACCTGAATTCCAAAATCAAAAAATATAGCATTGTTTCTCCAATCCAATATCATAGAATCCAGTCCTAAGGTAGAACTGACTACTCTGATACCACTCTGTCGTGTATTGTCGTAATAGGGCTTGTTTCATGATTCCCCAACCCCACATTGAAAATGGTATGGGAAAGAAACTTGCACCAAGTAGGCATATCACTGTCATGGGTGGCCTATGGAAAAGTACCTATATAGTTTAACACATCTCCAAGCCCATAAAATTATGAAATGTAACAACAAATGAAAAACCATGAATTAATACATTTAAATCCCACAACAAGAGTTTTAAAGGATGTAAAGGAATATAAATAAGATCAAATTCCTGAACAAAAAAGGATTCTGAAATGAGTTCCAACCTAAAAATAAATATAGATACTATTCCCAGTATACTGTATGAACAAACCATGATCTATCTGGTCACACTAGGATCATTCTGGTCCTACTACATTAAGTACTCCATAAAAAGTTATATCCCTTTCAAAAGACATGATATGTATTACAAAATCTTGTGAATGGGTGAGTATTAAAATACCCAAAAGGACACCCCAAAACCACAAAGCATACAAAAAATGAAAACAATAAACTCTATATAGTGTATATGTATACTATACATATAAATATAATATTGAGATAAAATAAAAAAATATACAAGTCCAAAAGTAAAAGGCAGAACTATAAATACAATGTATGATTTCATATCTAAGGTTTCACATAGTAATTTTCTTGGAGAAAACACTATTATGTATCATAATAATGACGGTATCCATCCAAGAGGTAATGTTCATTAGGTATCTCCATTATAAGTTCCCACTGGATGTTTGAAGAGATATGAATCACAATAAAGATCCCACTAAATGCCATGGGTTATACGAACAACTCCAAAATAATTAACCCTATAAGTGTAGGATTGACACCCATATTGTGTTGGCCATAATGATACCAAGAACTCCACCTAGGTCACAAAGTTGAATAGAGGATCTCACTATGGGCCTGACAGATGGATTCCAAGAACTATATCCAAGAAATATTTTTGAAGGGATTACTATCCTAATAGTTAGAGGTGATTCCATAATAACCCTCAAGGATTGAAGACTTGGAATTCACCCTAATTAAACATTTACAAGATTTAGGGGACAAGTGATCCAATACAACATTAAGAGACTAAATGAAAAATAGTACGGTTACATTCAGTATCCCTTGAACCTTCGGTGCTTCCCATGTAATGACATGTGTTTCTGTCTGTGTGGATGTACATGGAATAATGTTTCCAATGTACATCTTTTTGTGTTACAGTATATTCCTTATCCCATGTACATTTTTTCTAGACCATGTCTGTGTGGGAGTAAAAAATGTTCTCTAACCTATGTACTCCAGCCCGTGTTCGTGTTCTTTCCAATTTAAATGTTGAGCTCACAAAATTGGACCAACAACACATGATAAGGTCACATTCCATGTGAAACTAATCTCTTAATAGAAACCCTAGAATCAACTGATAGGGGCCTGTATGGGATTTTTATCCTTGTTAGATACTTTGTAGTGTGGAAATTTATAGATTTACATATCTAGTTTCACACATCACAGGTTGATCCTACATCCCCCATTTTGGCCTCGTCCTTCACCATAATTTAGGGAGATCTTTTTTTACCTCTCCATCATCAAAAAAGATATTCAATCATTTAATCCATTTAGAAAATATATTTATATTTAAATATTTATTAAATACCAAACAACATCAAATCAGTAATCCGAAACCATTCATTTTTTTATTTTTTCCATTGTAGCACCAACATCATGTTTTTCCAGTCTCATATATATGGTATCATATCATTTCACCACAAAAATGAGGGCACAATAATTGATTTTATAAGTAGATGTGGAACCATGGGACAAACAAAAGAACATCGTGTTGAAGGTAGAAAATATGGAGAAATTAAAAAGAACAAACATAAGGAATGAGCGTCATCTAGTGTTCATGTTGGCCTCGATCTGTCTCTATTAGAAAGTAAAACAATGAACTGATAACAATCAATCAAAAATCCAAAAAATATACATTAAATTAAACACATCCTAGAACCCTCATATAACACTAGTGAATATGTTGGCTGATTGATTCATGTTCTTCAATAGAATTATGAATTGGAAAATAAACCAACCAAAAAAATGCCTAACATGATTTGGATCGATTGCTACTGAAGAATGGAAAATATATTTGATTTTTGGAAGGATACATTGAATTTATCTCTCATCGATTGTTGGTCTCTAATCCAATCATCACCCACAAAAAAAAATCATGTTCGAAGGCTCACCAATGGTCTTCTAGATCTCAATATTTTAGTGTAAAAACCAAAGAATTCCCCATAAAATTTTTTGAACACAATTGTTTAGGATGGTGTCTCAAGAAATAAAATAAAATAATTTTATTAAATAATTTTATTTATTTTATGCACTTGTTGAATGATCTAAAAATTCCATACATCGACCATGGTTATATAATTCATAGGGTCAAACCTATTTTCTAAAGACAACATTGAAAATAGATTTTTGATCCTAGATCTCATTTAGCATTTGTTTCAAATTATTAAGAAAACTTCCTGCATGTGCTATTTTATATTTTTAATATATTAAAAAATTTTATACTGGGCTCACCGGACCTTAGAATCATATTCCTTCTATGATCCTAGTCTCAAAAAAAATATCTAGAAAAAATACAAGGAAAATATATATAACTATTGTAAGTCTCATGAGAGAAACATGAATGTGTATCCTAGTTTATAAACACCCAAATATTTAATGTGCAGTCCGAAGGCCTTTGTTGTATATATGGTGACTTGGAATAACGCCATGAAGGTAAGATCATGATGTGTTGGGCTAAAAAATTGGTGTTATTATCATGTTGTCTATCTATAAGGATTAAGATATCCAACATTATGTAGTCCATCATTATTAAATTAGTTATCTTTTATATTAGATTTTTATACATGAATATATATCATTCTCAAGTTAATGAATATATAACCTTCTTATTGATTATTCATTTTTACATATTATTTATTCCATATATATTCTTGATAGATTATTTTGTACAAAACACCTCAATAGACATTCGATTTAACCATTTTATTTCTTTCCCCCAAGTATCAAAAAGGTATGTTTGAAAGATATTAAAAATAAACTAAAAGAAATAAGTATGTTTTCATTCTGTTAGGATATATAATTTATGGTTATAATGTAATATATAAATAAAGTATATATTTATTCTCATAATATTAATAAATAATTATATCCTTTAGGATCCAATCACTAGTATCTTTTAACAATTTATAATGTAAAAATCTGTTTTGTGTTATTAGAGTCAGGGTTGTTACATTGATGATACAAAGAAGCTTATTAATTATCCTATTGTACCTTGAATGATTATTATAGACATTCATTATTTCACAAAAATGGTGGAATAAATAATAATAAATGAAATAAGATGATAAATTCACCTAAAAATAATAAGAATACCATTGTTACCATATTTATTTGTTTTTTAAATTATAGAACCAATGATGTGTTGATTGTAATGCCCCAACCAAATCTCTAAGAATATTAACTATTTTGGTGGTGATACATGACCTCAAGCTCACCTCCCCAAACATCAGAGTCTATCGAAAAATATCGAGGGAATATAAGGATATCATTGGGAGACTATACCATCTGTTCAATGTAGAAAATGGAAAAGAAAAATTAGAAAAGATACAAAGCAGGACATATAACCATCTTAGAAAAGAAGGCCAGTGCCCATAAAACGTATGGAATCACTTGTTATTATAATAATGGGTATTCTATACAACACCAATATCCATTTTGGAAGATCAAATATAAATAAATAGAATGTATGAAATCATATAATAATAATCTTGAGTCCTAAATAGAACCATCATCAATATAAAACTATATCATTCCAAGAAAAACATCAAGAGACGGTCCATTTCCCTAAACTCATGACAAAAAATTAGGTAGTATTTTCATTTGGTAAACAAGTTCCATGGTAACTAGACTGGGGTGTCAGTATAACATTATATGTCACCGTTGATAATGTCCCTAAAATAATTAATCCATACAACAATTTCAAGGAAATGTGAAGAATATATTATCAAATAATAAAATACATATATAAATAAAAACACATCCTCCAATCCTAAGCTCAAGGTTGACACTCTAGGTTGGACCTTCTTATATTGGCCAATGATGGTGCTTCTCTATTCATGATGTATGATATGGATCATATGGTTCCATGATATACAACCACATAAAACATAATCAAAACAACAGAATGGAATCCAAGTGGGACAATTAGGAATTCTCTTTAAATAATTACCATTAGGAATCAACTGGGTTGGACCTAGGAATTCCACTGATATAATCTAACAATCCAAGTTAGGGAAACCCACTTGTTGTTTAGATGTGCGACATGATAGGAATCCCCAGCTCACACCAAATGAATTCCACCAAGATGAAATCAAGCTTAATCTAGTGAGATAATACCATGGTATTCAGTATGGTACACTTCAAGAATCATTGAAATTAATATGTGGAACTCAATAAATGTATAAATTATCTTAATCTATGCTATAACTACCCCATGGTATTCCCAAAAACAAATATAAGAGAAATATAATGGATTTATCATAGTATTATGGATTATTGGACTACCATGAATGCAAGGGTGTAATAACACCAATGATTTATTGCAAGTCCCCTGGTAGAATACAAGAAAATCTAGAAAAATTTCACATAACTCTAGGTTTATACGGAATCAATGTGTTCCTCAAAATGTAGTACAACTCATCATTATATCAATATAAACTCAATAATGTATCATTAATTTAAAAAAATGAAATTTATATAAAAAGTATGAATTATGAATAGAAATCAGATGGCCTATTTATAGATGATTATACAAATTACAAACAAAAAACATACTATTCTATAAAACCCATCCCATTACAAAAATTATTTATCTTTTTCCCATTTAGACAATTATATTTTTTTCATAGGCTATGTCATTTTGAAAACTAAAATCTCATTTTTAAAAATAGTTATTTTCCTTTTCCAATGCATTTTTCTATATAACGTTGAAATTATATTTAAAACCTTAATAGTATTAAAATTCCATTTGACAACCATTTCATTAATTAAAAAACCCTATCAAACAATTTCAAACAAAATTATATTTTTAATATTATTGAATTATAATTCCAATGAAAATCTTACCATTTAATTATCCATGTACAAGTTCAAACTCAATACTATGTGTTCCACTAAAAATCCCCCTCTTCTAGGGATCAAGTAATGGGAAGGTTATTGAACATCATATAATATATCTTTTATAAGATTCTATTTAAAATAGTTAAATACATGGAAAGTCAACAAGATAGCTAATCCTAATAACTTAAAAAAAAATATGTACGATTGTGGGTTAGGTTTTGGGGCCATATACATTATTCATAGTCAATCCCATACATTGATTATCAGCTATAGGTTCATCATAGAGTGGGATAAATCACAAAACACAAAATAATTATCTAAAATGGGTTATATTAGATAAAATAAGTATAACTAAACTGTATAGTTAAATAAAAATAATATTGTGAAGGGGTGTGGTAGAATCAGCATATGCTACAAATACAAGAAGGAACACCTGAATCAGAAATAGAATGAAGGATATTCATCAAATGGAGAAGATAAATAGGTGGTGGAAATTTATGTTTGGATATTAGTACCAATAAATAAAAAATAGGCTGGGTAGATCATAAGGAAAATGAGAAGGCTATTTTTCCCATGTTTAAAAAAACTACCTAGAATCTCACCGGATAGTATCCAATATTCCACTAGCTAGTTGCTGGGTTTTTAAAAATATGTTATTTTTTTGGGTCCAACATAAATCCCTTTATCCAATCCCTTAACTTCTCTATCTATCCTTTGAGATTCATTCTAAGTCTAAAATCACATATTTAAGGTGTCTAATCTCTCAAAACATTATCCCAATGCCCGATTCCAAAACCACCTCCACCAATTCAATCATTTTTTTCATTCTTAAATTTTGGATACCCATATTGAACAGGTCATTAATAAATTCCCACCATGGCACTTATCATTTATGATAAGTACTCATGTCCATCTAACTGCATCACCCGAACTATGCGATTTATTAGTTGGATTCTATAGGGGTGCATTATATTCACAAACACCCAAATGCACATCCAAAAATTATCTCCCAAAAATGATCCTGGTTTAGTAAAACATGATCCATTTCTAATTTTTAATTTATAAAGATTGATATAATTATTACTAAAGACCATATTCGAAGACAAATTATCATTTTTCCATCAAACTAAATATTCATCCTGTGATTCTCCCCCCCATTATACTGATCTCATAATTTTTTTTGAGGCATGGAGCTCCCCACTGGAAAATTAATTTAATAAGAACCATTACATTATTTTAACTTTCCATCCAATGTAATTTTAAAAGAATGAAGAAAAACTATACATGGTAACTATAGACTAACACTAGATCTAATATCAATTTCCAATCATTATCCCCATCATATATGCCTCCTCCATCAAACCACTACCTGAATGCATTGAATCATTATTGGAAATCCCTATCCAACACCATAAACTCTCCCATAATATAAATTCTTCATCTTGGATACATTAATAACTCAATACATCGAATTTTTCACAAGGATAACAATTGAACCTTTTTTGGATTACCTTTCTTAAGAGTTATTGGAATATACGATTAATGAATATTAAAATTATTAGAGCCATATTCCTTGGTCATCGGAGGAATTTGATGCTCATCCAAACATGCACTGAGACCTAACCACCCAAGTGATTCTATGGTTGATTCACTAAAAACTATCACTATTAACCATACTCCCACCTAATCAGAAGTTCACAAAAACACAAAAATATGACTCAATCATACCATTTCATCCCATGACTAAAATTATTAATCAAACTAAAAAAGAATCACTTTAGAACATATCTTTATAATTACCCAAGGAATATTATTGGGAATAGGTCTGTTATCAATCCAATATTAATTTATTTTTACGACCATAAAAAGGTCAGTTTCATGAATCAAAAGCCTTTCTAACTTGAGGATAAAATTTTCATGACTAATATAATAATCCCTACCATGGGAGAATCCTTTTCATCACTCCATAATGTTAAAAAATTGATCACAAATACCTACTCCTCAACCATCACCAAACACAGTGGAAAGACATGGAATCCCACTCATACCTAGGAGCTGCTCAAATGGTTGAAGAAAGTTCATTGCTAACTCATCTAATACCATCATTTTTATTCACTGATACACATCTATAATAATGGTCACTCTATCTAATGGTTCATTTTGTGGTCTTTAACTTATTTTTCCCCATACAATTCTCCTCAATCGTCGACCCCAATTGGAATTATATTCCACACATGTGGGTCACTCCTCCAAATCCATCCCCATTTTACTACCAATATTTTACCCAAATATATATGTTTTATTGATCATGTGACAACACTATGATCCTTATTGATATTCCCCCACGACTAGGGGTCTTTTATGTTTTAATTAAAACCAAGGGAAACTATTCCATCAACACCTCCCTAAGGTCATTGGACCTGAATCAGTAATAGAATCTCAACAATGAAATATATGATGTCTACCATTATTTATATCATAAAGTAATTGGTCTCATCAACTCAAAAAATAATGCACTCCCACACCACCTGATTTAATAACAAGTCCACACTCCCATGAGTCCCATCGAATCCAAACAGTTATGTTATTTCTAAAACACTGAGCACACACTCATTTATTTCAACCTTTCCTAAATATGAGAAATCCTGAAAAACATATTCAAAATTAGAAAGTTTATTTGTACTATGGTCTATCACATGAACAACCTTAAAATGGATTGATTTAAAAATTACAACAACTATTCCAACTCTCACAATTTTTTTGGAAGAAAACCTCAAACATTAAAGAAAGAAATTTTACCCAGATGATGCCAAATTTTATACCATCAAATACATTACTATTCCAATATCATACTCCCTTATTCACCTCTAATAAATTATTTTATTCCTGAGGTACAACACCTCGAATCTATAAAAATGTGTTCACTCTCATACCATATGATCTTATTAAAAACAAGGGAATTCCACCTCTAATGCGACTAATCAAAGTAAATCAACTTATGATTCTATGAGTATCACATCATTAAAAATTAGGTAAACCACTTGATCATCCATTTTATATGCCCTATATTATTTCAATAATTTTTAAAGAGAGGCACTGTAGATTCCCACATACAAAAATCATTGAATATCACACATCTGGGTTAACCACATGAGCAGCACTATCACCGGTGTCAGATAAATTGTCCATGAATTCACCTATACCACCACTACATAAAAAAGAATGATCTTAACTATTATTTCTATCCATATAAATGATCATTCAGTTCAATACTAGTAGAAACACCGGGCACTAGAACTCAAAGTGGTTTATTAATACTGCATCACCACTCAAAAGCACTGATCATGCATTGATCATATAAACTAATGAATTTAACAAATCAATATATACTTAAATGTAATTCACATGAATGAACAAATCATTTATTGGGATACCTTAATAAATATCTTGGTAAGGAATCACTAATATGAAGAGTCCTATTCTAATAGTCACTAGGTCCTCTAAAGTGGTACATAAAAAATGGTCTCACTGTAGCCCTGACTCACAAGATGAAAGGATCATGTATCATGGTCCCAAGACATCTGGTGTGCCCAAAATCCATCATAGGGTCATCATATATATATATAAACCTAATTTATCAAACCCAATACCTTCTTAGATATATTATCTATGAATTATAGGGTACAATACTATACATAATAGCCTACCACAATCCTAATTGATCATAGATCAAGCTGAAAATGCAACAGTAGTTGTATTCAGTATAAAAAATAACCCAAAAAATGTTTCAAACCTCTCGATCGATATCCATCCCCATATACCATATAGTTGGGTAAACACTATATATAACTAAGGTTCATAACACATGATACTCATAACATTGGTGCCCAATGCACCCCCACTGCCCACACTATTGGTCCTGCCCAAAACATAAGGCCTCTAAGTTACCACATTCACTTGAGCATCATCACATTATAAATTTATATTATTAATCCTTTATGATTTTATAAGATTTACATTTTTGAGGTGGTTTAATATATTTTTATCATTATTTTTATTTAGGAAACATGAATTATATGTTTCATACAATACTTTTATTTAACTTCAATATCATATTCTATAAAACTCACATTTACATGGCATTTCCATGACATTACAAGAATAAAAACCATATTCATTATAATTAAATTTCATTTCATTTCATAAATTTTATTTTTTAAAACCTCAGGGTTTATTGATATTTCCAAATCAACAAGTATTGATTAATTAAGGTTAAATTAACATGATTTAATAGAAACTTATTTATATGTTTCATATTGGCACTTTATTTAACAGATACAATAATTTAACAATTCATTTATAACTTTATATAAGTCACATTTTATTTTTGGATCTAGCAAGTTTTAATATTTCCAAAGCTCTATAAAATAAAGTGTCATATACATGATATGAGGGAATACACCTTATAGGTTTGATAATAATACCATATTTAATCAATACCTTTATCAATATATTAAAAATATATATATAAATATATCATGAAATCAACATAATATTTGGTCATGTAAGATGATAACATGGTCTAAAATGGGAAAACACCATATAAAATACTATATATAATTTAAATCACTAAATTACTTTTTACCAATGAGAATAAACCATGGGAAGATAAAATTCAGATAATAAAGACTATAGATAATAATAATATTTGGAAGTATGCATATCACTCACAATAAACCTAGAGATGATATATAATCCTTTATGCCTATCATGACGCATAAACACACACACACACACAGTCTCTCTATTTTCCCATATAGGTCCAATAGACTAAATCCAATAATCCAATAACACCATAAAGATATTGAATCACTTGAGATGAAATGAAATAAATTGTGATAGATAAATTTCAAGAATAGAAAATCCAATCCCAGACAACCGAGGTTTTTCTTGATCTGTGGGTTGATCAATACCATAAATGATCGTATCACCATGATTCACCAAATTTCTATATATTTTTATTTATAAAAAAGGAAATGTCCTGGTCTGTGACCAAGATATAAAATATTATTAAGAAGGGAAGAGAATTACAAAAGTCAAAAAGAGGAAATTTTATTATAATCCCTTTCATAGAAATGGAGGAGATCAGCCGATATGGTATCATTCCACGTAATGGCCTGGTTGATCCCATTGTTAGAAAGACCATCTTCCACCTTGTTGGATTCCCTATAGGTGTGGGTGGAAATGTATCTGATCTCCTGAAGAGAAATAAGGATGATTTTCTAAAGCGCTGTGAGAGGCTAGGCAAGATGAACCATACCATTCCAAATGGCGTGGATGACGGTGGTGGAGTCACTCTCAATCCAGATATTGTCCCAACCTTTTAATTTAACAAAGTTGACCACATAGATCACCGCCAGCATCTCCGCCTCCAATGAAGAGACATAACCACAACTACCAAAAAAGCTGCCCTGGAAATGACCACGATAGTCTCTGAAGATGGCTCCACATCCCGCGGGACCAAGTTTTCCTTTCGAGGCTCCATCAACATTTATCATTTTCCAGCCAGGGATCAAAGTCTACCGGAATAGTTCAAAAGGACGCTTCTTCTGATTTTAGTTCCCTTTAATAAGGAGTCGACGAAGAATGACAAAGTCACCAACCGAATTAGTGCATTTGGCATTCTGAAGAGTGGACGCATCCCTAATAGCAATCATAATTATTGAGCGACCTGCATTAAGATATAATGAGACAACATTGTGAATAATATCATTTATATCATACTAGGTAATATGAAGAAGCTCCGCAACAGTAGCAAGGAAGAGGTTTTTAATTAGCGGCGAAAGATCTATCTCCATACAGGATTTGAGAAGAGAGAAAATAGAGTCACCAATTAACCATCTGCAATCAAAAATTTCAGTAAGAAAATTTCAAAATGTGGAGGCAGTAGCACAAGAAAAAAAAACAAATGATTGATGTCTTCTCTATGTTGGTGACAAATAAAACATCTTGAGATGAGTTGAACCCCAAAAGATTGAAGGCATACCTCAGTGGGAAGACGTTTGTGCGCAATACGCCAAATAAGATTAAATAGGGAGGGCTTAATCTAGGGTTTATCAAAAGACTTTAGCCAAGAGAAGTTGTACTCCAAGCGGTAGAAAAGGATACTCTAATAATTTTTGGAGACCAAAATCCCATTATGAGCTGGTTCCCAAAGAAGACAGTCTTCATCTATAGAGAATGTGTAATCATCAACCACAGTTTTGATATGATCAGGGATGTCCAAGAGAGGGGAGTGAATAACTTCTTTAATGGATGAGTTCATAGAAGCAAAAACTTCATTAGAAGAAATCATCAAATTGAGGGGTACACCAGTTCAGTTGTCAAGCCAGAATTTCAGCGTAGAGTCAGAAGAGGCCATCCATCTAGAGTTCAATAGGATATTGGTAAAGCAATTTCTAATGGATGGACAGAGAGAAGAATTAAAATAACTCAAGTTTCGGGATTTGATCTTATCCAGGAAATAGTTTTTGAGGAAGGAAGTGGATTATTCTTTGCTGTTAATTAAGGTCCAAGTGAGTCTGGCCTGAAGGGCTTCATTAAATAACTTGAGATTTTTAATTCCAAGCCCTCCCTTTTTAATAGGCTTACAATAGGTGGACCAGGGGACAATAACCAGTTTTCTCTCCAAAATACTCCCTGTCTAGAAATTTTTTTTAATATACATGTTAATTTTCTTAATGAGGCTAGCAGGATATTTGTAAATCATTGACGAATAAACCATTTTGAAGACAATAGAAGCTTTCACAAGGCAGATACTACCAGCCATAGAAAGAGATTTTCCTTTCCAGGAAGAAAGCTGATAAATGAGTTGATCAGCTAGATCAATAAATTATGAGGTCCGAGGCAGACCTTAGAAGATAGGGACACCCAAATAATTAAAAGGAAAATACCCTTCTTTGATATCGAGACTTTCAATGATGTGAGTTTTTCTGGAAGCTAGGAAGGATTTGCCGATGATAGTAAAATATTTGATCCAATTGATGGATTTCCCCGCAATCTCTTCATAATGAGATAGAGCAGCTTTGAGAGTGGTGATATTGTGCTTGCCACCATTAAGGAAAAGAATAATGCCATCCACATAAAGGATATGGGAAGAGACATTGAGGTTTCTAGCGGCCTGAATGGGATTAATCTTGTTAGAACGAACCAAAGAGGTGAGGAGACGACTAAGGTAGTCCTCCGAAATGGCCAAAATAATGGCAGAGAGAGGATCTCCTTTTTGTAATCCTTTCAAACACTTGAAATAACCCTTAGGAGAGCCATTTATGAGGATAGAGATAGAAGTTGAGGTGAATAGTGTTTTTATCCTGCTAATGAAGGTATCATTGAAACCAAAAGACCGAAGAACTTTGAAAATTATACCCTATTCAATAGTGTAAAAGGCCTTCCGAATGTCAAGATTGATGGAAATGTTACCTCCTATGGATTTTTTATTGAGGGAATTAATGGATTTAGAAGCCAGACAAATGAAATCCTGAATGGACCTCCCTTTAATGAAACCAAACTGATTCCAAGAGACAATTCTATTACACAAGGGAGAGAGTCTATTTGCTATGAGCTTATTGATAATTTTATAGATGGTGTTGATGAGAGAAATAGTCTGAAACATGTGTATTTCATAGGTATTGGGCACTTTGGGTATTAAGGTGAGAAATCGAGCGTTGATACCATTTGGGAGAGAACCTGTAGAGAAATTTGTTTTTACCAGCTTGCAAACATCTATTTGAATAACATCCCAATGGAGTTGGAAGAAACCATTATTGAAACCATCAGACCTAGGGGAACTGTCAGGATTTAGACCAAAAATAGTATCCTTGATTTTGTGATCAAGATGAATGCCCAGGAGAAAATCTTTATCTTTTTCCTGGACTAAAGAATGTATAATTCAATGTAGAAGGCCCTTGTTGGAACAAGTTCCCTTTAAAATGTTCTCAATATAGTCTACCACATGGTTATAAATGGAATCATCAGATTCAAGAAGGATTTCATTATTTTTTAGAAAATATTGAGGACGACAGAACTTCCTAACCATTTGAAGAGAAATGTAGAATTTAGTGTTACGATCTCCATTAGAGAGCCATTTATTTTTGAAAACCTGTTTGCGAATGTTATCCTTGAGAGTAGGCAAAGAGTTTAGTTTCATAGAAATATTGATCTCTAACTGAGGATCTGAAGAGGAATCATTATGGGTGGAATTATTCTGAATTTGATTAAGATCAGTCTCAAGATTGGCTTTGTCTCTATCAATTTTCATCGCTTTATCCTTTCACCAGCCTTTGAGACAGAGCTTTAGTTGTTTGAGCTTTCTGATACAAGCAAAGGCATCAGTGTGATGATTCACCGAGGTCCAGAAATTTTGAATAATTCTAGCACACTCAATGTCCCTAGCCCAATCATTGTTGAATTTAAAGGGAAGACTCAACTTTGCCCGCTTAGTTTGTAAGCTGACCAAGATAGGGGGATGATCAGAGTAGAGTTTATGTAAGGTGATGTTGGAGAAGGATTCCCAGGCATCGAGAGTTTTAAGATTCACAAGGGCCCTATGAAGTTTGCTGGCTACCATCCTATTATAGTGCTTTCTATATCAAGTAAACTTAGCTCCTGTGAGATTAATCTCAACCAAATTGCAGTCCTCAATAGAGGCTCTAAATTCTCTAGATGAAATTTGATAGTGAGAGGGCCCAATTTTTTCACAGGGGGAAAGAATGGCATTAAAATCCCTATTATGTAACCAAGGATTAGTGGAGTTATCAGAAAAATGTGACAGGTCATTCCATAGAGATCGACGGTCCTGATATCGGTTTTTAGCATAAACAAAAGTGCAGAACATATGGTGATTATTAAAAACATAGTCACAAGTGAGCATTTGACCTGAGAAATTATGCATTTTAACAGCTTTCAAAGAAGCATTAAAAAAATCCAATGAGAGTCAATAATGCTACTATTAGTGCAGGAACCCAAAAAATTATAACCAGTGGAAGTAAGATGCATATTTTTACAAGAGAATTTTACATTTGGTTCAGAAGAAGCAAAAAATCTTAGGTTTGTGTGTCAAAATGGCTCTTTTAAGAGCTGATAAAGTGCCAGAGTTAGAAAAACCCTGGAAATTCCAAAAGATGACATCCATTAAGATCTGTTCTTGGAGCCATTGCTCCCTTTTTTCTTCTTAGGTCAACTCGATCATTTTTTTCTCTTTGACCTCCTAAGATTTGAAGATGAGGCCAGAGTGATCTTCATATCCTGTTTGCTCAATGTTGCATCAGGCAAAATAATAGCAACATCCGAGATATGACAACCATTAATATTAGAGGGAGTCACAGTCACATTGGTGTTGGGCATGTTAGTGCCAAATTTCTTAGAAGGATCATTTGGATGAGGAGCAATAGATGAGACTGGAGTGTCTTGCAAGTCCATTTCCCCAGCCAATTGCACTGTTACATCTTTGTCAATATGATTAATCAGTTTAGTGAAAAAAGGTGTAACATGAGGATCCAAACATTTTGTAGTTATGAGAATGATAGAAACTGGAACATCCAAGGAAGTATTACCTTGAGGGGCATGCACATCAACCTTGGATGTAGCAATCTCAGGATCAACTGTCTTTATTTATGACTCTATTAATTCAACATTAATATCAACAGCTTGCTGTGGCGGAAAAGCTGACCCAGGAAAGGGAGGATTTCCCTGAAGAGTCGCCTATGGGGTACCATTATACTCGGCCATCAGAGTAGTAGATTAAGTGTCATACTGATACACGAACACACCCATCACCATTTTCAGCAAATCGTCCAGTAATTCAAGTTCTAATTCAGATTCATCTTCAGCATCAAATTGCTCAGCCCCGGAAACCCCCGAGCTCTCACCTTGATAATTTCCTCTCTTAACCCATACATCCGCACGTTTTATAGGAACATATGCAGGTGCCGACATCAATTTCCTGGTTATCTTCTTGCGGTTCACTTGTATCCAACCATCATCAGCGGACGACACCACTTGATTTTGAACCACCTGGTTATGCACCGCCCTATATTTATGAATGGAGTTTCCAACAATCTTACAAAATTCACAGTATGGCGGCATACGTTCTATTTCAACATGAACCTCCGTTTTAAATTCGTTTGCAATGAAGGTAATGACTTTCAGAACTTTGGCCGAGATATCTACCTCCAACATCACTCTCGCATAGAGGCCAATCTCCCCATTTAGAGTGTTTTTCTCTATTTTCTGAGGTGTACCATTGCATGATATGATATCGTTAAGGATTTTAGGATGCCAAAAATACCAGCTTAATCCATGGAGTCTTACCCAGATCTGAACCATTGAATTCCTTGCAGAGTATGGATTGAAGGACTAGTCACATTCATAGATATGAAGAACCACGAGCTTAAGTTGAGGGTTTCCCAACCTCTAGATGAGTTCGAAATCTTCTTTCGATTTCAACAGTATGTGGAAGTACCCTTTGCCGATGGGGACCAGCTTCCAATCCGCGAAACCCCAAGTGTGTGAAATTTTGGCTTTGAGTTCTGGATTGGACCATGGTTAATCTCCTTTTAGGCATGAGATGCGACCTAAAATAGAAAACATACACATTTTCGAGCCGATTTGCAGTGCCTCTGGATTAGCCTCCACCAAAAATTTTCCATCGTCAAGCTTTCTACAGAGTGGGGTACCTGGAGCCGAGGCATTGCCGTGATCCACCACACGCAAGGCTTCAGTGAAAGAAATACCTTGCAGTCGAACCACCATAGGTGGCTCTTCCTTTTTTACATGGATCTTCCATGCAAGTGTAGCGGCCAACCATTCCCAGTCAAAATTAGCCATTAGCAGAAATCAAGAAGTGATTTGGGGGAAGCAGTGCAATCACGAAGCATGAAAACCCTAGAGTTTATAGGGAGAACGGTACAGCCAGGAGCGCAGTGTTGAACGATCATTTTTTCATTTCAACACCAACACTATATATGTATATATCATTACCAAATTGGAAGAAAAAATAAATGGAAGCTCTGATACAACTTTTCAACACCCCTACCCATCCCACAATGAATAGTTCATGGAGATATGGTGCAACATGAACTCAAGTGCATCTACCTATATGTCAGAGGCTCCTAAATAGTAGTGATGGAGTATAAGGACTTCATGGGGAGACTATAACAAATATTCCGATTGTATAAAGTAATATAAATAATGTAAAATATAAAAATATGTTCAAATAACATTAATACAAATAGGCAAGATTTAATAAATATATACCACACCATATGATATAAAAAATTGATATGCCATACAATTCCAATATTCCCTTTGGTGGATTATATTTTGATAAGATAACAAAAAATAATGAGAAATAATGAACTCTTCACAAATGTTTTATGTGTCCCTATTAGTCCAATCGTCTATACTTCACTATAGAATGAAAATTAAATCTTCTAACAATGTGACCTTTCCATAATCCTGTGATTTTTAAGGATATAATATTTTACTCTGATACCAAAGTTACCTAGAGGACTTACAAGGGTGTGAGTTGAACTGAATATTACACCACCAGTAGTTTCCAAAAAAACCACTTCTTATAATAAGATAATGTAGAATCGATACTAATAACATACTATCATATTAAAAATAAATAAAAAAATTAAATGATAGCTTTTGAGCTTCGGATTCACAATGCCACTAAAGGTCAAACCTAATTTCATAAACCAATTTCATTGTATCATGGTACATAATATAGGATACAATTCATTCTATTCCAAGTAATTACAACTTGGAAATAATAATCACTACAACTTCATGGAATCCACATTGTTCAACTGTGCATTCTCATCCAATAATCCCCATATTGATTCTAGGGGGTATAATCTTAAAATTTCATTGATCTAGTATACATCCATGAACTCACAAAATATTCCTTGACATTTATACGAAAAGCATAATCGGAATCCATAACCCAAACCTGAAGAATTAAAAACAAATAAAATAATGTCAAATTACAGGACCTCATCCCATGATATTCACTAGGGTACCATATAAGAATCCCGGACCTTAATCTATGGAATTAAAAGAATATATACACCTTAATATAAGGAGAATCCACCCAAATGAAATTAAAATATTTAATCTATCGATAATTCATTCTATTACCCAAGGAATTCCACAACGTTGACCCTCCTTGAATCTATGGAAATTATTATTCCATGGAATTCATGTGACTCCCCTAGTAGAATTCAAGGATAACTCAAGATATAAAAAATAAGTCTAAGTATTTATTTACTCTAATGAATCCTCCAATGGAATTCCAACCATTGATCATATAATGATAATCTTAATTAACAAACCTTTATTTTCCAATAAATCACTTTTTACCTAGAAAAAAATGAATCAAGAATAAAAACCCCATGAAACTCTTCATGGACCATTTATCCCAAATAAAAATAAAAAACAAGCCACTTAATAATCCCCAGCCTAGTACATAAATTATATATTGTTTTTCAATTTAAATTTTCACAAGACATACTTCTATATAACAATTCATTTTTTAAACACACTTTTCATTTCATAATATTCATTTCCATTTATGAACACATTTATCCATATGATGTTGAAATTCCATTTACAACCTCAATTTTTATAAATTTAATTTCACATCCCCTCCTTTAAAATTTCAAAAATAATTATGCCTTTAATATTATTCCATTACATATCTGTAGAAAATTATACAATTTAATTATTAAAATTTATGAGAAAATAATTATTAGGTCCTTCACTAGGAATACACATGTAACAGCCGAGACTTTTATGAGAAATGTTTTGTTTTTATACAAATCATAAAAGGAATCTTTCACTACACATAAAACATGCTTGGCTTGCTTTACACGCAGTCGTGACCTTCCTCGATAGCTTGCGTCCTATGCAATACTGAGTTTCACTAAACAACGATATGCTATTAAAATATTATTAAAACTAGCTGTTATGATTATTAATAACCAATTTAGAAATTTTTTAAATTTTATTTGTCAAAATTGACGTCATTTTTGGATTCGGAATATTGAAATTATCCTAGAGTGAAATTTTGGTATTTTTCTGAAAAATTTCAATTTTTGATGAATAGTGAAACTACTAAGTGGCTGTTAAAGAAACTGAATTTTTCATAAAACATAATTTTACCGCTTCTGTGAGTGTAATTTCAAAAATCCAAGAGACACTGTTGATTTCAGTAGGTAAAATGTGGTTCAATGAGTAGAAAATAATTTTGTTGAATAGTAACTTTTTACTTTTTTTTACCACAGTTAAAAGTAAATAGGGTAATTCATGGTAAAATGATAATATTATTACCCTAAAACATGTCCTAATTCTATTGGATAAGTGTAATTCGACAAAAAACAACATTAGGAATAAAATATGACCGTTTAGGCCCACTTGTATTAGCTTAGGACATTTAATATTAATTTATTTAAAGAAGGGTTAAAATAGTTAAAATAAACTTTTAATTAGTAATTAATTTTTAATATAGGTTGATATATAAGATAAATTCGACTATAAATATTCAATATAATTATAAAATGATTTCCTACATTTTGGTATTTTGTTTGTAATTTTTAGACTTTAAATAATTTAATTTATTTATGACAAATTGATGATGCAGTAATTATATTATAAATGAAATATTGACATAATTGATGTTATAAATGCCCAAATAAATATAATTTTAGAGTTTTAATGAATTCCACTAATTTTCTAGGTTAATATGATATGTTAATATTGATTTTATTAAATTTTTTCGAACTAATCATTCTTTTATTATTTTCGTAATAATCAATTACTAAATAGTGTCAAAATTGACATAAAATAATTTTTTTTAAAAATATTATATTATTGATTGTTATTTTATTCCTAAAAATCTAATGATCGGCCAAGATACTTGTATGATGATAGGTGTATCGTTAATAGACCTCTTGGGGGTCTCTTGTATGTATATGGTATGTTTATTAACTATATAATATAAAAATACAAAGTGACATGGTAAATGTCAATCTAATTAACTAAGAGTTAAAACTAAAATATAAGGTTAATATAATGACCTAAACTTGTCTAAATTCTGTTGGATGATAGGATTTAGACCCATCCCCACCATAGCTTCTAAATAACTCAATTTGGAGCTATTAAAAACCGAATATGAATTTATAATAAAATAATATTTTTTGTTATTCCGAAGGTGCCTCTCTCCTCCATTATAAAAGGGCACCTTCTCCCCCTCTTCCTCACACCACTTTGAGCCTGCAAGGTCGGCCAAACCCTGTCACTTTCTCCTCTCCACTTCCCTAGAGACATCCTAGAGATCCTGGTTTTCTTCAAAGGCCAATTTTAGTGCCCTAAAAGGAGGTCTCAAAGAAGCACTTAAAAGAAGAGGTAATGCCCATTACCGATTCTTTCATCTTTATTTCTTCTTCCACTTTTTCTTCTTTAGTTGTTTCATTATAAAGTAATAACATCAGTATCACTCATATACTTATATGTTATTATAATTATGAATCATCCCTATTTAACCATTTATCCATCCTACAGAAAATGAAATCACCGCGCGTGCGTACGTACGGAATACTGTCTCTACGCCGTGGTGTAATCTATTTTCCACCACCACCTTACTTGGATCGGTATAATGGTGTAAATAATGACTATATATGATTATTGTGAAGTGATATTGATTATGAAATAGTATACATACACTCTAATACAATTTCACGATCATGGGAACGATATCATCGCTCGTGCGTACGTACGGAATACCGTCTCCACGATGTGATGTTACCTGTTCTACATGATCTTCATTTCATAATGATTATATAAATGAATTGAATGAATAAATATGATATATATTACACTAATAACATTCTGGAAACGAGGTATTTATAACCTAAAGAGATGAATGTGAATTTATTCGGCAAAACATGCATAAGAACAAAAAGTAATAAACATCCAAATAACAAGTAATAATGAAGTATTACTAATTAAGAAGCTAAAAATATGACCATATATGATATAAAAACAATATGTATGATTCTGGAATAAGTATATAACATTATTTAACTCATTATACAGGAGGTTTGGACACTTACGAAACAAATCGGACCTAAGTTAAGTGAAATTTCACAATCTCATTTTTATCTGAGATTGTTTATACTTTGGAATTTACTAGGGTGTATTTTATCATCCACATCCATTTTTCCTAAATATGTAATATTATTTCCATCCACCTAAAATTGTTTAATCCAATTTTACCCTTTGGTGAGTTTTTAGTAAAAGATATGAAAGGAATCTTTTGTCATTTTTCGTACGAGGTACTTTTTGACTTTTCCGACAAAAGTACGAAAAGAATGTTTTTTTAACTTATACGGCATGAATGGATTTTTAAAAAATTATTTCCAAGAATCTTCCTTTACAAGTTTTCATGTCTATTTTTAATCAACTTCTTTTAGTTTAGAATTTTATGACATGTTAAGAAAGGAAAACTGTTTTTGATGTAGAAAGGATATTTTCCTCAAGATTGGAGTTCAAGTGTTTTATCATAATCATTTTCCATCTAAGATAATAAAGGGTTATATTTTTATCCCTATTATTACATTGATTTGATTATGTTGTGGTGGAATTATTTTTATGAATTCCTTTATCTTATGTGAATTGTTTTATGATTTCATGATGTTTAAGAATCCCATTTTTATTACATGGGTTATGCTATGATGTATAGTTTATGATTTTGTGGAACAATAAGAATGGTATCATTATGAGATTGGTGGGACCTATATCTCCCTCCAATTAATTGGGTAAAGATTTTATATCTCATGAGATAGACATGGCTGGAACGACAGGTTAAACGGGTTCAGTGAAACAGGACTGAAATGAGCAGTGACCTCGGTTCAGAAATGGACTTTGTCCACTAAGATAGTCTTGACAATGATTCTTGACTGATAAGAAATAATTCTATATGATTATGTGTGTATTACACAATGTTTCATGTTTTAAGTTATGATTGTTGGGATTACATTTCACTTCTATGATTTATCCCGTGTTATGAAATTATGATTTCTTCTCCAAGTTAAGATTTCCAAAAGTAATGTTCTTATGTATATAATGTGATTGATATTTCTTTTGTTTACCCTTATTGAGCATTTGAGCTCACCCTTTTGTATGTTTTGTTTACCCAGGTCAGGAAAAAGGTTATTAAGTAGGACATGCCAAAAAGGGACTCTAGATATGATGAAATAAATGGGAGGCAATGTAGATGCTTTATGAACCAGTTGTTTATGTTTCCCAGTTTCTGAAGACTCTATACCTATACGGTCCTTTCCTGGTTTTGTAATATGTTGTAATAAATGTGCTTCAATTCTGAAGTCATAACAATGTATGTAAAGTATGGGTCATTATCGTTGGTATCAGAGGAAAGGTATAGTCAACCATTAGAAACTAGGATGTGAAAGCGTTAGTAAGAACCCTAAGGATAAGTCTAAGCATAGAACACAATCTTATTGTTTCAGAAATGGCCATGAATAACCTAGGCTAAGAACATAAGTGTGAAATTTTGTCCTTGATTGTGTGGTTTTCCTATTATAATTAGTGTTTCACCACTATTCTTCTTGGTTTTAGTCAATGGTTGGAACCTGAAAGAACCGTGTTAATGCGGAATGCGACGATCAATGCAATAATTGTCCCCCTGAGAAACCAAAGGTTATTGGATATGGAATAAAAAATCATGTAGCCATTCTCAAACAACTTTCTCAAGGTATGAATCATGCAAGACTTCCAAATAAGAAAAGGAAGGAGAAACATTCTGTTGAATCCTTCATGAGGTAGCGTCCACCTTCATTTTGCGGGTCTACTTATCCATTAGCTGCTGAACAATGGATTAGTACTACTAAAAAGATATTTTCAGTTCTTCAATGTTCTAAACAGGATAAAGTCATCTAAGCAGTGTATCGTTTGGAAGGTGATGCTGATCAATGGTGAATATTATTAAGAATACGATGCAAAGGGATGAAATGGAGTCCATGGAATGGGACAAGTTCAAGAACTTATTTTTCAATAAGTACTTCCCTCGTATTCTCCGAACAAAGATGGAGAAAGAGTTTCTTGAACTGAAGCAAAAGGATGATGAATCTATTAGTACCTTTGAAGCAAATTTTACAAGTCTTGCAAGGTAAGATTCTGGTATTATTATCCAACCTAAGAGTAAGATCGATCGATTCTTTAGTGGTTTAAAACTAAGTATTTGAAGGGAGTTATCCATAAAGGTCTTTAATAGCTACGAGTAAATTGTTCGATGTGCTCCCAAAGTCGAGATGGAGATTGGAGTAACCCATCAGTCATATGGGTTTGATAAGAAGAGGAAAATGGAAATCCAAGGAAAATCAAAAGAGTACACTGAAATGAAGATGATCTTTCCCTTATACTCAATCTGTGGAAAGAAACATGGAGGAAGTTGTCTTAAAGGGACAAGTAAATGTGTCAAATGTGGAAACGAAGGTCATCGGGCATTTGAATGCCGCAATGATGGGAAGAAGATGTATGATGATGAAAACAAAGGAAACGATACTCAAAATGAAGCTACTACACTTCAATGTTTCAAGTGTAAGGAGATGGGGCATTATGCCAATCAATTCTTAAATCCAAGGGTTGATGATGATGGCCGACGTCAACAAACTCTTAAGGCTAAAGACAATGTAAAGTCACATGAAATTTCTATCAGCGATGTGGAGTACGATAACAATGTGGTGAAAGGTACACTTACCATCCACTCTAAAGTAGCAAATGTTTTATTTGATTCTAGATCCACCCACTCTTTTATCTCTGAATAAATTTCTAAGGATATCACCGTATTACCTCAACAATTAGATGTTGAGTTAGCTGTGACAACTCGTAATGGCAAAAAGTAGCATCAAAAGATTTTAATTCTTCTCTGATTGACGTTTGTGGGAAAGTGCTTCAAGAAAATCTTGTGATCCTTCCTATAGTGGAATTTGATGTGATTCATGGCATGGATTGTCTTTCTTTATATGGAGCTCGTATCAATTGCCAAAGAAGGGAAGTCACATTTCATATTCCAGATCAATAAATGATCGTCTATCGATGCAAGGATGAACATAACCTTCCAGTGGAAATTTCTTCCATCTTATGGGTCTTGTTTCCACTAAATGAAGGTTATTTTCCCAAATGGTAGGTGAAAAACTCACGATTAAAAATATTCCCATTGTACGGGAGATTGATGATATCTTCCAGAGGAATTACCGGGTCTTCCACCAAATCGTGAAGTTGAGTTTTCAATAGAACTCATATCGGGTGCTTTACCCATTTCAAAGAAACCTTATAGAATGGCCCCAATTGAGTTGCAGGAATTGAAGAAGCGACTCCAAGAAAATCTTGATAAGGGATTCATACGCCCTAGTGCGTCACCTTGGAGAGCACCTGTTCTGTTTGTTAAGAAGAAAGATGGATCAATGAGACTCTGTATAGATTATCGAGAACTTAACAAGATAACTATCCAGAACAAATATCCTCTCCCACGCATTGATGACTTATTTGACCAACTACGTGGATCTCAATACTTTTTCAAGATTGATATTCGTTCAGGGTATCATTGATTAAGGGTCAAAAGGGAGGATAAGCCAAAGATGACTTTCTGTACGAGGTATGGACACTATGAATTTATAGTGATGCCATTTGGTCTTACTAATGCCCCTGCTATCTTCATGGATCCGATGAATAGAATCTTTAGAGACTATCTTGATCAGTTTGTGGTAGTCTTTATAGACGATATTCTTGTCTATTCAAAGAGCAAGGAAGAACATGAAGATCACTTGAGAATTATATTGAAGACCCTGAGAAAGGAGAATCTTTATGCCAAATTTACAAAGTGTGAATTTTGGCTTCAAAAAGTTTCATTTTTGGGTCACATAATCTCAAAAGAGGGGATATCTGTGGACCCAGCAGAAACAGAGGTTATCGAAAGATGGTCGAGACCAACAAAAGTAACTGAGATCCAAAAGTTTCTTGGTTTGGTTGTATATTATCGACATTTTGTGAAAGCTTTTACATGATTATCTAATCCACTCACCATGTTGACTCGGAAAGGAGTTAAGTTTGTCTGGATGAAGGAATGTGAAGAGAATATCAAGGAGTTGAAATGAAATCTATCCAGTGCAGCTGTGCTCACACTGCCTTGTAGTGGAGAAAGGTTTGTGATCTATAGTGATGCATCCAAGAAGGGATTGGGGTGTGTTCATATGAAAAATGATATGGTGATAGCTTATGCCTCACGACAGTTGAAAATACATGTGCAAAATTACCCAACTCATGATTTGGAGTTAGCTGTGGTAATCTTTGCATTAAATATTTGGAGGCATTACCTTTATGGAGAAAGGTGTGACATTTATACTGATCGTAAAAGTTTAAAGTATATTTTCACACAAAAGGAGTTGAATATGCGCCAAAGAAGATGGTTGGAGTTGATTAAGGATTAAGACTGCTCAATTCATTACCACCTTGGGAAAGCAAACAAGGTGGAAGATGCATTAAGTCGGCAAGACCATGCCTGTTTATCCATGATGAGGATCACAAAAGATCCAATATTTATGGATTTACAAAGGATGGATCATGGAATTATAAAGAAAGGGTGAAAATATTATCTTTCTCAAATGAATGTTCAACCATATATACATGTGAAGATTAAAGAGGCACATAAAAAAGATGTGGAGTTACAAAAGAAGGTGAGAAATGTTCCGGAATTCAACCTTGATTGTGATGGGATAATAAAGTTCAGGAATCGGGATTGTGTCCCTTCAATCCTCGAATTAATGAAGGAGCTGCTGGATGAGGCTCATAGTTCTTCATTCTCTATTCATCCTGGAAGCATGAAGATGAATAGGGACCAGAAAGAGTACATCTGGTGGGATGGCATGAAAAGAGATGTTTCTGAATATGTCTCTCAATGCTTGGTTTCTCAGCAATTTAAAGTTGAGAGACAGAAGTCTAAGGGGATGTTACAACCATTACCCATACCTGAATGGAAATGGAAAAACATCACTATAGACTTTGTCACAGGACTTCCTAAAACATCCAAAGGTAATAATTCTATCTGGGTCATAGTTGATCGTCTTACCAAGTCTGCACACTTCATCGCTATTAGAGAGGATTTCTCTTAGGATCAGCTTACCATGATATATGTGAAGGAAGTGGTAAGATTGCATGAGGTACCACTTTCTATTATATCTGATCGGGATCCAAGGTTTACCTCAATGTTCTGGCAATGTCTTCAGCATACTCTGGATATGGAGTTGAGTTTTATCACTACTTATCATCCTCAGACAGATGATCAGTCTAAGAGAACAATTCAAACTCTAGAAGATATGTTGAGAGATTGCTCTATGGATTTCAATGGTGGTGGGGATCAACACGTACCTTTGGTAAAATTTTATTATAATAATAGCTTTCACTCCAGTATTCAGATGGATCTTTATGAATCTCTCTATGGAATGAAATGCAGGACTCCAACTTTCTAGGATGAAGTTGGGGAAAGGAAGCTATTAGGACCAAACCTCATTGATGAAATGGAAGAAAAGGTGAGATCTATTCAACAACACATAAGAGCAGCTTAGAGTCGACAAAAAATTTATGCCGACAACCGAATAAAAGACCTAGATTTGGAGTGGGTGATAAAGTGTTCTTACGAATATGTCCCTGGAAATGGGTCATGAGATTTGGAAAGAAGGGGAAATTGATCCCTAGATATATCTGTCCTTTCTAAATATTGGATCATGTTGGGAAGGTAGCTTACCGATTGGCGCTTCCACCGAATCTCTCTCAAGTTCATGATGTGTTCAATGTATCTCTCCTGATAATGTACATACCTGATCCTTCACATGTACTCAGCTCAGATGTTATACCGCTAGAGCAAGACCTTTCTTATGAAGAGCAGCCGATAGAGATTCTGGATCGTAGAGAAAAAGTCCTACGAAACAAGACCACTCGATTGGTGATAGTTTTATGGAGGAATCACCAATTAGAAGAAGCTACATGGGAGCTTGAGGATATGATGAGGGAGAGGTATCCTCATCTGTTTGTTGCAAGTGATGAATTTCGAGGGAGAAATTCATTTTAAGGGGGTAGAATGTAACCGCCGAGACCTTTATGAGAAATGTTTTGTTTTTATATAAATCATCAAAAGATTCTTTCACTACACATAACACTTGCTTGGCTTGCTTTACACGCAATCGCGACCTTCCTCGATAGCTTGCATGCTACGCAATACTTAGTTTCACTAAACAACGATACGCTATTAAAATATTATAAAAACTAGCCATTATGAATAGTAATAATCACTTTTTGAAATTTTGTAAATTCTATTTTTCAAAATTGACTTCATTTTTGGATTTTGAATATTGAAATTAGCTTAGGGTGAAATTCTGGTATTTTTCTGAAAACATTCAATTTTTGATGAATAGTGAAACTACTAAGTGGCTGTTAAAAAAACTGAATTTTTCATAAAACATAATTTCACCGCCTATGTGAGTGTAATTTAAAAAATATGAGAGATACAGTTTATGTCAGTGAGTAAAATGTGGTTCAATGAGATGAAAATAAATTTTGGTGAATAGTAACTTTTTACTTTTTTTACCACAGTTAAAAGTAAATAGGGTAATTAAGGGTAAAAATGATATTATTATTTCCATAACACATGTCCTAATTCTATTGGATAAGTGTAATTCGACCTAAAACAACCCTAGGAATAAAATATGACCATTTAGGCCCACTTGGATTAGATTAGGACATTTAATATTAATTTATTTAAAGAAGGGTTAAAATAGTTAAAATCAAAGGTTAATAAGTAAATAATTTTTAATATAGGGTTATTCATAAGATAAATTCGACTATAAATATTAAATAGAAAGATAAATAGATTTTCTACATGAAGGAATTTTATTTTTAATTTTTAGACTTTAAATAATTTAATTTATTTATGACTCAATGATGATGAAATAATTATCTTATTAATGAAATATTGACATAATTGATGTTATAAATGCTCAAATAAATATAATTTGAGACTTTTTATGAATTCCACTAATTTTTTAGGTTAATATTATATGTTAATATTTATTTTATTAACATGTTTTGAACTAATCATTCTGTTATGATTTTCAAAAAAATCAATTACTGAATAGTGTCAAAATTGACATAAAATAGTTTTTAAATCAAATATTATATTATTGATTGTTATTTATTCCTAAAAATCTAAGGATAGTCCAAGATACTTATATAATGATAGGTGTATCATTAATGGACCACTTGGGGGTCGCATGGATGTATATGGTATGTTTATTAACTATAAAATATAAAAATACAAAGTGACATGGTAAATGTCAATCTAGTTAACTAAGAGTTACAAGTAAATGTTAAGGTTAATATAATGACCTAAACATGTATAAATTCTATTGGATGAGATGATTTCTACCCATCCCCACCTTATCTTATAAATAACTCAATTTGGAGCTATTAAAATCTGAATATGAATTTATAATAAAATAATATGTTTTGTTATTCCAAAGGTACCCCTCTCCTCCCTTATAAAAGGGCACCTCTTCCCCGTCTTCCTCACACCACTTTGAGCCTTCAAGTTCGGCCAAAACTTGACACTTTCTCCTCTAAACTTCCCTAGAGACATCCTAGAGGTCCTGGTCTTCTTCAAAGACCAATTTTATTTCCCTGAAAGGAGGTCTCAAAGAAGCACTTCAAAGAAGAGGTAATGTCTGTTACCGATTCTTTCATATTTATTTCTTCTTCAACTTATTCTTCTTTAGTTGTTTCATTATGAAATAATAACATCAGTATCACTCATAAACTGATATGTAATTATAAGTATGAAACAACCCTATTTAACCATCTATCCATCCTACTGAAAATGAAATCACCGCGCGTGCATACGTATGGAATACCGTCTCCACGCCGTGGTGTAATCTATTTTCCACCACCACCTTACTTGGATGGGAATAATGGTGTCAATAATGACTATATGTGATTATTGTGATGTGATATTGATTGTGAAATAGTATACATGCACTCTAATACAATTTCACGATCATGGGAACGACATCATCGCTTGTGCGTACGTACGGAATACCGTCTCCACGATGTGATGCGACCCGTTCTACATGATCTTCATTGCATAATGATTATATAAATGAATTGAATAAATAAATATGACATATATTACAATAATACCATTCTGTAAATGAGGTATCTATAACCTAAAGATAATAATATAAATTTATTCAGGAAAACATGCATAAGAACAAAAAGTAATAAACACCTGAATAACAAGTAATAATGAAGTATTACTAATAAGAAGCTAAAAATATGACCATATATGATATCATAACAATATGTATGATTCTTTAATAAGTCAATAAAATTATTTAAATCATTATACAGGAGGTTCGGACATTTACGAAGAAAATCGGACCTAAGGTAAGGGAAATATCACAATCTCATTTTTATCCGAGATTGTTCAAACTTTGGAATTTACTGGGGTGTATTTTATCATCCACATACATGTTTACTAAATATGTAATATTATTTCTATACACCTACAATTTTTTAAATCCAATTTTACTCTTCAGTGAGTTTTTAGTAAAAGATATTAAAGGAATATTTTCTCATTTTTCGTACGAGGTACTTTTTGACTTTTCCGACAAAAGTACGAAAAGAATGTTTTTTAACTTATATGGCATGAATGGATTTTTAAAAAATTATTTCCAAGAATCTTCCTTTACAAGTTTTCAAATTTATTTTTAACCAACTTCTTTTAGTTTAGAATTATATGACATGTTACGAAAGGAAAAGTGTTTTTGATGTAGAAAGGATATTTTCCTCAAGAATGGAGTTCAAGTGTTTTATGAAAATTATTTTCCATATAAGATAATAAAGGGTTCTCTTTTTATCCCTATTATTACATTGATTTTATTATGTTGTGATGGAATTGTTTTTATGAATTCCTTTATCTTATATGAATTGTTTTATGATGTCACGATGTTTAAGTATCCCGTTATTATTACATGGGTTATGCTATGATGTATGGTTTATGATTTTGTGGCACACAAAAGAATGGTATCATTATGAGATGGGTGGGACCTATATCTCCCTCCAATTAATTGGGTAAAGATTTTATATCTCATGAGATAGACATGGCCGGAACGGCAGGTTAAACCAGTTCAGTGAAACATGACTGAAACGAGGAGTGAACTCGGTTCAGAAATGGACATTGTCCACTAAGATAGTCGTGGAAATGAGTCTTGACTAATAAGAAATGATTCTCTATGATTATGAGTGTATTCCACAAAGTTTCATGTTTTAAGTTATGATTGTTGGTATTACATTTCACTTCTATGATTTATCCTATGTTATGAAATTATGATTTCTTTTGCAGGTTAGGATATCTAAATGTTATGTTCTTATGTATATAATGTGATTGATATTTCTTTTGTTTACCCTTACTGAGCATTCGAGCTCACCCTTTTGTATGTTATATTTTCCCAGGTCAAGAAGAAAGTTATTGAGTAGGATATGCCAAAAAGGGACTCTAGATATGATGAAATAATTGCGAGGAAAAGTAGATTCTTTATGAACCAGTTGTTTATGTTTCCCAGTTTCTAAAGACTCTATACCTATAAGGTCCTTTCCTAGTTTTGTTATATGTTGTAATATGTGTGCTTCAATTCTGAAGTCATAAAAATGTATGTAAAGTATGGGTTATTATAACACATCTTATAGCTATTAAATAAATGAATGCGAATTTAATGCTAGAAAAAAATATTTTAGAACATTTTATTTTATTAATTCAATTAACAAAACAATGAACAGACTACTCAAGCTAACCACATGAAAAAATAAGAGGGAATATGGGTTAGATTTATAGAATATATACTTTATTATTATATAAGTCAACACATAGAGAATTAGATGATTGTCTGTCCTAAATCTGGAGAAATTGAAGAATAATAAAAAATCTTTAAAAATTGGTCATATTAGATAAATCAGGTGGAACACCACCTGTAAGGTAAATAAAACTATAATAGAGGGAATATGAGTTGTAGTGTCACCATTGGATTCCCAATGTAATTGAAAAAACAAGATTCAGACAATAAAATAATGAGATTGATCCTTTTGAGAAGTGGAGGAGGTGGAGGAAATGAAGGGATTTCTACAAGTAAAAACGGGGAGAAACATATTATAGGGAGATATAATGGGAAAAGTGGTAAAGTAAAATTTCCCCCATATTAAACAAAGCTCCATGAACCTTAGAAAATTGTCACTGGGATTTCAATTGCTTGCTAAAAGAAATATAACTGCATATTATTGTCCCAAATCATACACCAAGCCCTTGGATCACTCTCACGACTCGTCCAGAAACCTTTTTATCATTATTTAGTTTCTAAAATCATCTATTTAAGGTGTAAAATGTAAATACCATAACCCAAGTAGAACATAGTTAGTGGTTACTTTGTTATCTTGGTGCTAGATACAAGTGATCATTTCCCAAAGGAATGAATTATTTTGTAGTATTGGAGAACAAGACACATACATGAATTTGAGATAAAATTTGGAAAAAAGAAATACAATATAGTATTATATTTTAGAATAAAAACGATTCCTCTATAACTTCCCTTTTTATCAATAATAATATATTTCATGGAATCCTAGGGAATTTGACTATATGAAAGGGTTAGACATAAGTGCTTCATAAGAATATGAACACAAAAAAATCAATAAAAAATACAAAAGTAATAATCAATATAGAAAGATAAATACCTAAAAAACATTCCATTTAATAAATAACCAGATAAATAATAATAATATGTTTATAATAAATAATGATCAAATAAACTGATATAAATAATCACATGAGCTTAGAATTTTTACATGGATATCATAACTAATAAAATAAAAATTAGGACATCAATAACTAATCTCATAATGATGGAAATTATAAATAAATATATCAAAACAAACCTTTAATTTTTTTTACCAATACATCCTACGTAAATATGTAAGAATCAACCAAATACCCAATCTAGTTTGTATTTTGAGACATACCGATGCATCGAGGGGCTATATCCAGATCCACAAGTCACTCACTGATACTAATTGATTATGTATATGAAATGGGTGAAAAATAATCAGTGTAAATATTAATATCATAATTATATCATATGGAATTTTAATAATTTATCCAACCATTAAAAATAATCATAAACCATCTCTAGTAATATATAAAAATGTTATTAAAATAGTACATTCACAATCAGACAGACCATAAACCACTAAGATATCTATAAAATATGGTATCATTATAATATATCAATAGTGTAGTAAAACTGAAACAAGGTTTATTTTAGTTTATAAAGAGAAATTTGATTACAATTTCATTAATGTTATTTGGAAAATAGCAGTTTCATATTAAAAATCACTTTACAAAACATAAAAATTTATTGAATAATAGGGAATTTATTTTAATTGAAAATAGTCATGGATAATTTTAACATAATCATAAAAAAATTGGAGGTCATAATTTTATGAAATTATTCTCATTCTGAGTATATTAAAACAGTCATTCCTGTCATATTTTCTATGAAAATTTAAAGAGTTCCTTGTTTAGAAAAAGTTTGTAAGATTACTTTTAATCAATTTGGTAAATATTCAAACACATTTATAAAATAATTAAAATATAATATTATATCATTAATTTTTTTAAAAAAATATTCTTTGATAACATAGAAATGAAATAGAAATGATTTTTGGACGAGGATAGAAATGATGTCTATTTTATTAACCTATTTTTTATATCTCATTAGTTATTAAATTGGTAAAACTGATGGAAAAACTTTTAATTTATTAGAATAAATATATAAGAATAATATAGAGTGGATATATTAAAAAAAGATCAAATAATTTTTTTTGTGGTGACTTAAACATAAAAAATTAATAATAGCGATTAGATTTTGATGTAAACCCTTACCACTTTGGAAAGTATTCCTCAAAACCCCCGAGAAATAAATAAATACAAGTTACATGTAAAATATCATGAATGTAAAGATGTTAATGATATAAAATATCAGATAATAATTAGTTACAACTCATAATATATGATATGTTTATAACATAAAATATGCCTAAAAAAATACAATTTTAAAAGAAGAAACCTTACAATGATCATTAAATTGAATTAATAATTAAGAAGTGAACGGTTTATGTGTAAATAATAATAATAATAATAATAATTGGAAATAAAAAAATAAATATAACAAATTCTATTTCACAATTAATCATGACATAATATAATAAATGATGTGGTGATACAACAAAATGATAGAAAATTGGGATATGAATACCATACCACATGAAAAAATTCATATCAAATCCACTTAGAATAAATAATTTAATTTAAAATATAAAATAAAATGAATTATAAAGTATTAATGATATAATATGTATCCTTAATATAATATAAACTATATAAAAGAAATTATGTGCATGAAATTAAAATATACCTTGATGAAGGGAAATTGAGACAAAATACCTTACGTCTAGTATGACTTCATCCATATGTCAATAAAAATCATTCTAGATAAATATATATTTATTATAAATATAATACATAACTATACTCATATATATCATCCAAAATATTATAAAATTATAATCTTTTATCTCTCTTTTATTAACAGTTCTTTGTTCAAATCAATTATTGGGTTAATGACTACTTAATTTTTCATAAATGTTTTGAGTTTGTTAGTTTTAGTCCTTAAAAATTGACAATTCATTCATAATATAAGGAATTTTAAAAATTGTAAAAACATCATTAATATTAATTATATAATTATATATATTAATCTATAATTTGTTTATAAAAAATGAGTTACACCGTTTCTGGAGATGGTAGGCCATATGAAAGCGTGAACGTTGTGTTCATTTTTTGATCGATGGAAAAAAAGAAAGTTAAATAATATTTATATATTACATAGTAATTATTATATCATATATATTATATATATTAATTAAATATATCCTAATTTATATTGATGTATAAATAAAATAAGAAATGTTTCCCAACACTTCTTGTAGGCGGTGGTTCACACGTACACTCGAACAATGTTATCATTTTCCAACAGATTGTAAGGTAAGAAGTTATATGTGACATTATAATAAAAAAAGTACAATTATTTCATAAATTTCATATATATACATTAAATACATCATTATAGACTTCAATGTTAAGAGATAATGGAAAAAAATTGCATCGGTTATGAGGCGGTGGACTGTCATAGACAAAATCGACAGTTTCATTTCCCATTTGATAGAATCTATAAATGATTTTTATTATAAAACAAAAATAATAACATATAATTATAATTAAGACTACTTTTTTATTATTTTATCATATTATGATAATATTTTTATTGGTTAGAGAATGAAAAAAAATTAAGACACATGGTTAAAGAACTATACCTATTATTCAGAGAAACTTGTTAGGTTCATTCCTAAAGCCTTCATAGAATGGTTTTATAACAAAAATTTGACACTAATTTTTTAATAGGGATTTAATTAATATATTTTGGTTGGTATTGGATTAAAAAGGGCTCTTTATATCTGTAGAGGATAAGATAAGTTAATTTTTTTAGCAGTATGGTAAGGACACATTCATAATTATAAAAAAGAATAAATTACCTGTACATTTAACAAACCCCATATGGCTTCAAATGGGCCATTCACAAAAACATTTATGAGGTGTTATAGAAATATTAACATACAATATAAATTTTATGTAACACCCAATGATTTTTATGGTATGTATATTTTTAAATTTAATTTCTTTGATAGATTGCATTGCATGCAACCATGAGCATAAACCAAAACTAAATATGATTATTTAAATGCTAAATTTATAAAATTGTTGTTAAATTAGAATTTATAAGTATTATTAAAAAATTATGAAAAAATAAGTTTTTTTTAAATAGAAGATGACTTCATTGGATAGTAGTTAATTAAAAAAGAAAATATAAACCAATTAAACATAAATGAAATATTTTTATTTTTGTGCTCTCAAAGTAATTTTACCTTTATAAATTAAATTCATTATAATTAATAAATTATATTAGTAAAATATATTTGTTATATTTTAAATAATATTCTTCTTATATTTAACAAATATATTTTATAGGTATAACATAGGGACAAACCAAATTTTATGTATAAAATAGATATTTTCCTAAAGGTAGTTTCCAATTTTTTAATAGAGAATAGATTTTAAATCCAATGTTCAAACTTTTATATATTATATTTTAAAAAATAAACATTTAATATTAAGTCATAACATGAAAAATTAATATTGGGTTAATTTTTGGTATTTTTATGATAAGTTTATTGTTTGGATGAATAGTGGAAAATAATAAGTCTTAATTAGAAACAAATTTTCATTGAAATAATTTAGAGTGATAAATTATATTATTTATTTTTTTAATGTATACTTTTATTTTTTTAATTTAATTCAATTTATTTTATTGTATTGAATTTTACAACTAATTTTAATATAACAACATATTAATTTTTTGAATGTTATAACATTTAAAACTCATTTTTTCATTCTGTTAGTGGGATTAATTTATGATTAATTATTGAAAATTTTGTGTTTTTAATTATAAAAAATGGATCTAATATTTGGAATAATTGGTTAAAATTATTTAAATAGTATCCTTTAATTTTAGGTCATATGAATAGTAAATTTAGTAATTTTTTAAATACCATAGTTTAAGGTAAGTTATTTAATAGAGTATAAAAATAATATAATAAATATTATACAATTCCATGAATACTTATCCTAATTCTATTTGATGAATTTTTTCTTCCCTATGATTTAAATAATCAGTAATAATAGCATTAATTGCCTTTTATATGATAATATAGCCTTTTTTATTATATTTTAAAGATAGTCAATTTTTTCATTCCTTTTTTTAACAATAGAAATATTTTAAATATGGGAATATATAAGGTACATGTTTTTACTATATATAGTATTTAGAAATATAAAATTACTGTCTATAGTGTGGGAATTTTTTATAAATTTTATTTATAAAATAAGTACCCTAAATGGTTACACAATAATGATGAAGTAATTGTTTAATTAATGGATAGATATGATAAATGATATTAAAAATATTAAAATAAATCTAATTTGTAATAATTTATGTCATAAAATAATTTATAAATTACTTTGACATAGAAGGGATCAATTAAAATAATTAGTATTAATATATCATGTAGTTATTTTATTTAGAAAAAATCATGTATTGAATACTATCAAAATTGACACTATTGATATTTTAAAATAAATAATATTTATTAAACGATATAAAATTTCTTAAAATATAAATCTATTTCAAATTGTTTTGAAAATTTTAAATATATATTAAATTTTCTTTCATGTATATATAAGAATTTTAGTGTAAATATATTAACACTTCAATTTTAAAAATTGATGTTGTCACGAAAAGCATTAAAGGGTTTAACTAAGGGTTAATACCAAACAATACGGTATGAAAATTGCCTAAAATTATATAAATATTATTTTTTGAAATTATCTAATTATATAACCATAAAATAATTTAAAATAAATAACATTCGAGCTATCTTGAATTGATTATAAATTTATATTAATTTAATTGTTTGCGAATTTCTAAAATTGACATTCACCTCAATTAAAAAAGGGATCCACCTACCTCATTTCCACACACAAAATTGAGTCCTATAGATCAACCAATAATTAAATATTTATCATTATAAAATCATTATATTGTTTATGTATTTCTTAGTCTTCAAAAAATACCATCCATAGTTCTATTGATAAGAGGTCGAAATGGTGTTTGACAAAGAATAAGTAATCATTTTTACTGACTCATCCAAGTTGATATATTTTTTACTTCATATTAATGAGTTTTTTCAATGTTAAATTAATATATCACATATAATATATATTCATAGATTTTATTATGATTATAATACAACAATAAACCATTACTTATACATCATATGAAAAATTAAAGCATTGTGTGTGCGTACGTTGGACATATGATCTCTAAGTAGTGTTAAAATTTTTTTTCAGCACCACATTATTTAAATGGGTTTAAAGATAAATATAGTGGATTTAAAAAATAAATATTAAATAATATTAATATTTTATAACTAATATACCATCTAAATATTTACCCTTTCACCATTAATGGAATGATACCATTGTTTATGCATAAATACGATTTACCATCTCAACGATGTGATTAGTTTCATTTAAAACATTATCCAGTCATGAATGATTAACAAATGTATATAAAGAGTAAATATTATATCTATTAACATAATATAGTATTGGTGATATTGGATCTATATCCCTTCAAAAAAAAATAAGGACATTACGACAAAACAAGAATAGGAAAATGAAGTAGTTATCACCCAAAAAATGGGTAATAACAAAATACTATAAAAAATAGGTTATAGAATAATATAGAAAGAACATATATGATATCACTAATATTTATGTAGTTGCAGTAAAAATTAAAATCATGTTTTAAACCATTATATAGTATTATAATGAACATTCATCTAAAGGAAAGTGCAATGCAAGAGATAATTTCACAGTATCATTATTATTTGTGATTGTTTATGCGTAAGTATCATCTGAGGAATATTTATCATCAATGTCTTTGTTTACTAAAAATATTTATCAAATTAATTTTTTGATTATACTACCAATGTTTTATGTATTTTACCCATGTTTTTATTTTTTTAAAATGGTTCTTAAAAATATATTTGTTTCATTATCCAAATGTGGTACTTTATGTCTTTGTCGATAAATATTGGAAATAAATGTTTACATTTAACTCTATCAGCATGAGAGGATAATAAATAAATCATAAAACAATGATGTTTTGATGAATCCTATACATTTTAACAAATTCATTTTTAAATCAAATGTTTTATTGTATAAATTCACGAATTTTAGATAAACTATTTTAAAATAAAAGTGTATTTTTTCAAATATATTTAAAATAACTTTTTATATTTTTTTCATCCATGTCATCATAATTTATTGAATATTATGACTTATTGAGGTTAATCACTTATTTTAAAATATATCTTATTTTATTTGAGGTATTGTGATCATTTTGGCTATGAATGTGCTATTTTGATACCATTCTTGGTTTATAGTTAAAGTATTCTCATTTACATTGATCCTTTTCAGTAAAACTGTTAATGTTGTTTATTATTTATTATGAGAAACTCATTTGACATAGTATTTGATGTGAAGGACCCTATATATCACATTTATACAATGGTATGTCACCAGATATGAAATCAGTTGGAGAAAACCCGTTTTTATTTGCACCCATATAGTTTTTAATTTTCAGGAGGATAGAACATGACACAAATTTGGTGTGAATCTACATACAAACATAGACTTTCATGATGGTAGATCTTCAACATTATAATCTTGAGGAAATATTTTGTTAGTGAAGATTTCCAAAATTATGAATTCTGTTATTCTTATTATTCCATGTGATTATAAAATTATTTAGAATATCCATTGTTCTTTATTTAGATATTGTGATTATTTAAATGGCATTCACGTTATTTTTTTCCATTCAATATTTTTTATACTATATCTACTAATAACAAATGCTAGACACATACCATTACTGATATTCTTATCTCAACCATTTATTATTATTTATTTTTTCCCAAATCCCGTGATTCTAGTTATGACTGATATACAGGGTTAAGCTAGAAGAATATTGATACACTTGAAGCATTGACTATATTGTATTTTCGAGATTCAATTATAATTTAAGGTTCATGTATGTAATTTGTATTTCAAAAAATCATAAAATAATGGGTCCTTTGGGATTTTATTTCTTTTAATCATGATAATGTAATAAAATAATACACCGAATCTAGGATTATTGGGTTAGGGTATTACAGTTGATAACAAAGGATGTTTATCGTCAACCTTATAAACTACATTTAGAAAACTTAGATTAAATAACATTTCCCTAAGAAAGACATTGAGGATAATATTGGAATAAAATAAAATAATTTTTTATGGTAGAGATTATGTAGTTCTTCCTTGAAATAAATCCCATTCTAGATACTACGAGTGGATTTGGTTTTAGAACTAACATTCCTAGGTGTAACAACTTCAACAAGGTGTGTAGGTCATGACTCAGCATAACCTGGTTCATAATAATAGGCCTTACTATGCACCTGACATAACAATTATTGGGGTATTCTTAGGATAATTAAAATTTTCTTTATACACCATTATAAATTATTTAATTGAAAATATGTCTCAAAGAAACAATGATTATGATAATGTGATTTTCAATGCATAAATTTTCATTTTACATTAAGTATTTCACTAGTTCAAAATTATTAATTTATATTCATAACATAATTTAGTGTATCCAATTATTTAGAAATTAAACCTTATGAAAGTAATGGAAACCATATCAAATCATGCAATTCATGTAGGGATTTACTTCCAAAAAAAGATAATGATATTAGAGTTGATGGAACAATTATTTTTGAAAATCTTATGGCCTACGCAGACAACATACTCATGTTATGAGAAATAAACTTATTCTTTTATAGAAGTCTCACACACAATGTAGATAAACAATGTTACATAGCTTATTTAGACAAAAACCTCCAACATTTAGTGGTACTAAAAATCCACTTCATGGTGAGAAATGGATAAGTTGCATAGAAAATGTATTTCTTTCTTTGGGAAATAAGTGAAGTGAGAATGTTTTCATAGTCTTTTATCATCTTTCATGAGATCTGGATAAGTGGAAGTCATTGATTGAGAACACTAAGGAGGGTGAGAAAATATAAAATATGTAATGGGAGGATTTTAAGGATCTATTATTGGAAATATAATTTCCACATGAACAAAGAGAATATATTGAAATTAAATTTTTCAGTCCATAGAAAAAGTTCAAAAAGAATATTTATCAATAGGAATATACCAAGGTTAAAAACCATGATATGGACTACATATGTAACCGAAAGTGTATTATTTATCATTAATTTTATTTTCTAAATCCATTATAATGAAGAGAAATGATATAAAAAAGGTCACATCATATGGAGGTATTATCTCATGTGCTATCGAGACCTAAAATGTATTTTCTAAGCCTATGAAATAAATGTAATGTAAGAGAAGAATACAACAACCGATAAGAATATGGATGAAGTGAAAAAGGGAGAGAATGATGTTCTAACATGTGGTTAATGTAAAATGAATCACCATGTCATGATCTTGAATAGAATGGGTATTTTTTATTTTTTCAGAGAAAATGGTCACTAAGAAAAAGAATGAAATTGGAAGACTGAAAAGAATGATTTTTAATTTTTAACAATAGTGAAACGGTTCTCTATACTAACAAAATTTCATAATTTTCAAGTAAATATACCTTAGAAGAAGCAGTGAGGTCATGGTTAATCTAATTCTGTTACTACAATCGAACATGAATAATAAATGTAAATCTAATTTTATCATACATATTTATGTTGTAAACGTATTTTTTACGCTTTGATAATAATATTCCTGATATATATAAATATTTCATTTTATTACATCTTATTGAAGTGTTTTTAAGCATTAAAGTTGATAAATATGTTCATATGTTTGGTATGTGATTTTAATTTTTACATTTATTTCTTGAAGAATCTAATTTTCAATGTTCTGTGATATTTTTACTAAATGTTTAGACTTTGAAGTTGAACCAAAGTATTTTGAATGCATTTTAGGTATCTAATTATGGAATGAATTACCATTAAATTTAGTAATTATTTTTTGAGTTTAAAATATTTAATTAATGTTCAATATATTAAGATTATTTTTGGAATGAAATATTAGTATAACTTTAGAAAATGGACAATTCCAAGGTCAACTGAAAGCTATACACATCCAACAAGGGCACAAGACATGAACCCACAACTGAATGGTGTCAAGGGTGCATCACCTACCACTGGCCTCAGTAAATTACATGTTAGTTTAATGTATATTATTTCACTTAAAATGTATGATAGATTTTGTATACATTTATTTTTTCAACCCAATATAATTTATGTAAATAGAATATTTTAGAATTTTATTTATTTTGGAGATAAATATGAATTTGTGGTAGAAATTAATTAATGGAGGAAAATATAATTTTAAATTAAGTATGTTTCCTTATATTCTATGTATATGAAGTAAATTAATACTTCATCTCTAGGGACTGGATCTTGAATCCAAAAAAATTATCTTAGTACCTTCTTTTATGACCAACCAAATGATCCCTTAGATCATCACATATTTATAAATTAATGATTGTTAACATTCTATTGATCCTGTTCTTTATAACTCCCTATCAGAAGTTAATAGTTATATTTTTCGTCCATTTACATGCTCTCTAACACAAAACCCATGTATGTGTTATCTAAGGAGACCTTAGTGCTTCCATTTCATTATTTTGAAGTGGATGTTTTATCGACCAATATTCGGATGTTGGATTTCAATATTTTTTTTTGAGAATTCAAAAAATATTCACAGATTCCAAAATAAAATATTTATGATGAATAAGTTTAATTATGTATGGGATAATGTATCACTACATAATTTTTATGGTATTTCCCTTTTTCAATTCAATTTATTTAAAATCTTATGTTGCATGCAGTCGTGATCTTAAAAAAATATTAAATATTATTATGTAAATGTTACTGTTATAACCTAGTTGTATTAATATTTTTGAATAATATTATCTTTACAATAAAAATATATGGGTTATAATCATATAATATGAATTCACTGATTTCTAATTAATTAGATTAAAAAATATAAACCAATTGAATAAAGAGAAAATAAATTTATTTTTATTCTCCCAAAAGTGTTTTGTCTTAAAAAGTTAAATTAATTAAAATTAATAAATAATATTAAGGAAATATATTATTTATATATGCAATAAAATATTTTAATATTCATTAAATATATTTTATATGTATAACATAAGAACACAGCCAATATTATACCTAAAATCATATTTTTCTTAGGGATGTTTCACCACCTTTTAATGGAGAACAATTTCAAATCCCATTTTGACACTTTTATATATTCTATTTGAAATAATAAACATAAAATTTTAATTTTAAATATAAAACATTTATTTGGTTAACTTTTTGTTATTTTTATGATTTGTTTTATGTTTTGATGAAGTAAAAATACTTAATCTTAATTTAAAACAACATTTTTCATCAAAATAATTTATAGTGTTAAATTATAAATTATATATGTCTTAAAGTAAAATTCAAATACTTTATATCATTTAATTCAATGTAAGTCATTTCAAGGAATTTAATTTTGATTTTTAATATAAAATACATATCAACATTCTGAACTTATTCAATTTTGGAACTCATTTTTTCATTTTGTAAAAAATATTCATTTTTGATTAATTACAAAAAAGGTTGTGTCATAAAATTTGAAAAATGGATTTCATATTTTTAATAACATGGTTACAACCATTTAAATATATTTCTTTTATTTTATGTTATATTAATTTTAAATTTAGTAATATTTTAATAACCATGGTTAATGGTGAATTAGGTAATTAAGGGTATAAATAATAATATAAATATTTTAAAATGACACTAAAACTTGTCTTAATTTCATTATATAATTATTTTTCATCCATAATAATTAAATTATTTTTTATTAGAATGTTTGTTTCCTTTTGGATGATAATATAACAATATTGGAATTATATTCAAAGAAATTTCATTTTTGTCATACTCTTGTTTTGAATAAGAGAAATATTTTTTGTATGGGGTTATATAAGAGAAATGTTTAATTATAAATAAAAATTTTAAATATGATATTTTTATATACATCATCGTAATTTATTGATAAATTTAGTTATAAAGAAGTTACCCTAAATTCTTATACAATATGATGTAGTAATTGCTTACTTAGTGAAATTATCAAATAAATGATATTAAAAATATCCTAATAAATATAAATTAAAATAATTATATTCATATAAGAATTTTATATAATACCTTAACATATCAGGTAGGATTTAAAATATTTGGTTCAAAGATATAATATAGTTACGATATTTTTAAAATGTTAAATAACTAATAGTGTCAAAATTGACACTAATGATATTTAAAATAACATATTTTTATTAAATTTCAAAAAATTAATAAATTAAAAAATTAATCCAACTGTTTTTTATAAATTTTTATATGTCATAAATGTTCCATTTTTGGATCTTTTTCCATTTTAGATTAACTATATTAACCATTAAATTATAAAAATCAATGTTGTCATGGTAAGAGTTAAAGAGTTTTTCGAAGTGTAAAATCCAAACAATAAGGGTAATATTATAACCTAATATTTTATAAAATTTAATTTTATAGAATAATTTACCATAACAATATTATCATTTTTATTACATAAATATTGAGCTATTTTAAATTTAAAATAAATTTATATTAATTTAATATTTGGAAAATTTTATAAAATTACCCATACCTCAATTATAAAGGGGTTCCTCCAATCTCATTTTATCAATCGACACTGAGGCTTCTCTCTCAAAAAAGAATTTCTTATTTCTCCAAATAACTTAATTATACATGTTCTATAGGTCCTATTATTCAAAAAACACCAACCGTAAATCCCTTGAGAATTGATATAACATGAGTCTGCTAAAGAAGAGGTAATCATTTTTACAAACTCATCGAAGTTCATTTTTTCTTATACGTACTCTTCATTTTTTGTTTCTATGATAAAGTAATACATACAGTATAATATATATGTTTATATTTTAGAGTTATTAATATATAACCGTATTCTATTATTTATTTATCAAATGAAAAATGAAAACACTGTATGTGCATACGTACGACTTAACACCTCCATGGCATGGTGTAATTTTTTTTTCATGAAACATTTAATTATATAAATATAAAAAAACTACATGATATTAATTGTTTATATTTAATATACCATCCAATTCTGTACCCTTTCACTTTTAAGGGGATGATATTTTCGCTTGTGCGTGTGTACAACATACCATCTGCACTACGTGATGAGATTCATTTTCTCCATTTACCATTAAATAATGACTATAAAATTGAATATATTGAGTAAATATGATATATATAAATTAATTTAATTTTTATATATTTTTTATCTATCTCCAATGAAAAATAATTCATATATTTTGACAAAACATGCCTAGGAATATGGAGCAGTTAACACAGGAAATGATGGGAATAATGAAATTTTATTAACAAACGCGTGAAAATATAATATAGTAAGATCATATATGATATAATAAATATGGTTATGGGTTTTTATAAATTAATAACATATTTTAAACCATTATAAATCAGTATAATTCACAATCAACTAAAGAAATGTAGAAGGTAAAGGTTAATTTCACAATATTATTATTATCAAGGATTGTTTATATATATGTTTTTGATGAGGAGTATTTATCATCCATGTCTAAGTTTCATACAAATATTTTTTAAAATATATTTACATTTATCATACAAAATTTATATATCTTTCACTAAAGTTCAACTTTTTATAAAATGGTTCTGAAATGAATCTTTATGACATTTTCCAAATGAGGTATTTTATGACTTTTTTGAAAAAATATGAATAGAATGTTTATTTTTTACTTATACCGGATGAGATTATTTTACCTCCATCAATATGCCTATATTCATTTAAGAATAATTTACTTGTTTGTGATGTTATTTTTTAAATAACTTTTTTATTATAAATTTAGACCTTTTAATTAAATAATTTCAATGTAAATGGGTATTTCTTAAAGAGGTTTCCAATGATTTTATTAGAAACTTTTAATCTATGTCAAAATCATTTATTAAATTTTATGTTTTATTTAGTATGATCTATTATGATACAATATAACATATTTTTTATAGAGATTATGATTAATTTGAAAATGGATGTTCTATTTTGATACCATTCATGATTTATGGATAATGTTTTCAAATTTCATATGCATTGTTTTCAATATTAATGTTTATGTTGCTTTTGTTATCATATGAGGAATGAATGGGACTTAGTAAGTGATGGGTGTGGCCCAAAATATCCCCTAAATGAATTATTTAGTCTCATTAGGAAAAAATAGTTGGAAAAAAATCCTTAGGGCTTATTTCAAAGTTGTTTCAAATTGTTAAGAGGACATATCATGGCACAAACCAGGTGAGTTTCTACCCATAGATTTACATTTTCATGAGGATAGATGTTGACAAATGTTATACTGAGGAACGATATTGATAGTGAATATGTCAAAAATTAATCATTCTATGTTTTTTTATATAATTTGATTGTTTTATTAGTTGTAATATCTATATATATGTTTACTAGACCATTTTATTATTTAATTAGATTTTGTAACAATTATTTACTTTTCCATGTTGTTTATGCCATATTTTCTCATAACATTTGATACATGATTAACCTTATTAAGAATTCAAGAATACCTTTTATTATGAATTATTTTTAATTTAATGAAAATACATATATTATGAATCTTTTTAGGGTTAATATAGGAAATTATTAATCATCTCAAAAGATTGACAATATATTATTTTGTAGTTAAACTGTAATGTAAGGTTCATGTATGTAATTTGTTATTCAAAAATAGATAAACTGGTCAGTCCATTAGGAATTGATTCTTAATATTCCTACCAATGTAATATAATAATTGAGTTGATATAGTATTCTAGGGTTGGGGTGTCACATTTGTCAAGTTTTAAGTCATATTAACCCTTATCTTTCTAGTTTAACCCAAGATAAACCAATTTTGACCTTAACCTTGATAAGTATGTTTTTCTATTGTCATAATTCATTATAAAAAACAATGAACTTAAAATTATAATATAATAATTATTATTCTGATAAAATCTATGGAATGTATTTTTTCTAAAAATAATATCATAATTTGATGAAATTAATTAAAAACTAATCCACCAAGCATGTCGAAAAAATTGTTTTCCAAATAAATGATTTCTTAAAAATAAAAAGTTTTTTTTATCAAAAGTCATCATATATTTGATTAAAATGAATTAAATTAATTCAGTTATAATATAATTGAACTAATTTTACTTTGAAGGCATTTTTTATCCAAATATTATCTTCTTAAATGATATAAAAATGAATGTTGAAAAAAAATCAGTTTTTTCACTATTCATCAATGAAAATATTTTTTTCTAAAAATTAATAAAAATAATACTCTAATATAATTTTTATATTATGATTTATGAAATTAATTATACATTTAAAAATACATTGTTTAATTCTTCTAAAATTAAATTTGTAATAATTACTTAAAACATGGTGAAACATCATTTTAGAAAAACATAAATATTTACTTGTAAAATTTCATTAATTTTTAAACAATGAAAAATAATATTACATGAACAATAAAAAAATTTATTGCATTTATTATATATAATTTTCATAGAAATAATTAACTAATAGCAATTGATTTAATTTATTAATATAAAAACACATTTTGCACATAAAATTAGTTTCTTAAAAAACATTTGTTTTACATTAAAATACATTTTATTTTTATTTCATATCAATTAATAAAAAAATGAATTTATTTACATTGTTTTCAACCGTATATTTTTCGTTATTTAGTTATTCCTTTTTATAAATATCAATTTAATGATTGTGTTATGAAATTATATTATTTTACAGTTTTTTAGAGTCGGGGTTGCATGTATCGTAAGCATTAGAATATATTAAAATTATTTAAAAATAAATATATCATAAATACTCAGGGTGTTACATCTTTCAATCCTTCAAAAAAATTCCATCCATTATATTTTTATAATGTCATTTCAAGAAAATATTTGGGTAGTTCTCTATTATAACATCTTTAGGTTACCATATAACCTCTTATATTTTATGAATTCTCCAAAGTACCATTACCGGTAGAGTCGTCTGATTCTTCAACACATGTTCTTTAGTGTCCATAATTTGGATAGGCTCTTCAGAGTACGATATATCATGTTCCAATTCTATTTTATAATTTTTTATCATATTCCTTCGATATTGCATGTACATTCTTAACATTGACATATAGAAAAAATCATGTACTTTATATAGTTTTTTTCATATTTCCAAATAGTAATACACAACTCTAATTATTTATAGAATTTAAATGGTATGATATATTTGTTCTAAGTTTTATATTCTTACCAGACATTATGACCATCTTCTATTGAGATGCATTCATGAAAATTTGAACCCTAATAGAAATAAATTATATTTCCACTATTTATTGTTACAACTCTTTTCTGCCTAATTTGAGTTTCAATGATATGGGTTGGAATATTTTTACCTTTTATATTGACTTCTATAAATTTTTGGCGAGTAAAATATATCACTCACCAAGTTCATACCAAAATATTGGAGAGAAACATATCTCTCTATATAATTCAACACACGATGCAATTTGATTACTTGAATTGAAGCTATTATTATAGGAATACTATACCAATTATAAATAATGATCTGACATTCATTGAATGTCAAGAGAGTAAAACAACTACATGTAGTATTATATTATAAAATTCGATTCAGACTATCTATGGGTTTGAGGATGATGGGTGATGAATAAATGATTCTTAGTATCATGATACATATGAATACGTTTTTATAATTTTGATGTAAATCATGAGTCATGATAAAAAAACATTATGAAGTGCACCATGATGTCTTAATAATTAATTAATATATTCATTCATGGTGGTCCAAAAATAAATTTTATTCTATTGGAAGGAAATGTTCAAATTTGGTTAGGTGATCCGAAATAAACTAAATTTATTTATTCTTTCTAGGATTATATGGTAATATAGTGACAACGCCCATAGTAATTTCATCTCATTTCCACATTGGATTAGTAATAGGCTACATAAATCCTCTATAATACTATCTTTCACCCATTACATATTGATAAAAAATTGAAAAATAATCATTAATTTTAGACTTCATATTATCCCACAAAATGATTTTCCTCAAATATAAATACATATAGTTTCTACGATGGTGTATAGAAAAATTTGATCTATGAGAATTGTCAAATAACTCTGTATTCAAATCAGGAATAGATGTAAGACATATTATCTTTCCAAATCTCAGAATTCCATCCCCATAAACAATGTTTTCCTATTTTTCATAATTAATGGATTTAAATTTCTTTTGAAAATCATCATCATCAGTAGGTAAAATTTCTATATATGTCAACAAATGAAGTTTATTAATTAATGGAAACTGAAGTGTTTTTCCCATTTCCTTATTAAATACATTAACCAACATTACAAGTTCAATGAACAAATGATATTTGTAAATCTTAATTTTCAGTTGGACCAAAAAATATTTAATACTAAATGTATCAAATACCTTATTTTATTTCAATAGGTGGTAGTATTTTGAAACATCGTAATACCTGAGTATCTCAATCCATTGTCTTATCCCCATTTTGATCTCCTTGTATAAAAATATGTGTTTTTTTCTTTTATGATATATTTATATCCCACGTTTTCTCCATATAGATAATGTCTCCATTTATTTAATGAGACGATTATGAGAACTACTGGAAAATAGGTCTATACCCACGGTTTTGCAAAAATCCTTTGGTATAGGGTACCCCTATACCCACGGTTTTCCAAAACTATGAGCATAGGGATAGTATAGGAACCTATACCCATGGTTTTCAAAAACCATGGGTATAGGCCACTTATACACATAGTTGTTCCAAAAACCGTAATTATAGTTTTCTATTAAGACCTATACCCACGGTTGTGGAGAAATCGTGGGTATAGGGTAATTTAGGAATACCTATACCTACAGTTAGTCAAAACAATGGGTATTGGGTTTTTTTAATACCTATACACAAATTTCTCCAGAACCGTGGGTATAGCATTCCCGCATTATGGAAGGGAAAGAAAAATTGGTGGGACATGAAAATAAGTTGGCGGGAAGACATTTTTTCGTGGTTTATATAAATATATTTACAAAAATATAAAAATATATTTTAAAAAATTTATTAGCTCGGTTGGTAAACCGTTATTCGCCGTTGCTATAGGTCGCGGGTTAAATTTCCAAAGTTAAAATTTTTCATAACACAGATCATATTAAAATATATATGTAGATGTATATGTATATAAAAAATAAAAATGACAGGTCGGTTGGTCCTTTAGGGAGGCACGGCCGTGAGGCACATTGTGAGACTCAGGTTCGAATCCCCCTACCCGTGATTTCTAAAATACCCCATGTGGATAATATTAATATATATACATAGATATATATAACTAAAAATTAAAATGATAGATCTGTTGGTTCCTTGGTGAGGCGCGGCTATGAGGATCTTTGTGAGGTGCGAGTTCAAATCCCCCCAGCGAACGATTTTTGAATTTAAATTCCCCACAGTTTGAAAACTGTGGGGTCTGTTGTGTGCCACAGTAGAACAACATGGTCTACCCTTTAAAAAGCCTATACCCATGGTTTACAAAAACCGTGGGTATAGGTTTTGACCCATTTACCAATGCTTTTCCAGCCCACAGTTCCCAAAACCGTGGGTATAGCTCGTTTTTTCAATAGTGGACTACCAAATCAAGATCATGGGTTGGATAGTTTTTCTAGTTATCCTTAACTTCTTTTTTGATGAATAAGACAAAACATTTCCATTATATATAACGAAAAACCATGTAACTTATTTGATGCATCACTTATACCAAAAATCCATCATTTATAAATTGTAGAGTTGAAATTTGAGATTTCGCAAATATATTATATAACTCTTAAAAAACTTATTCCCATTTTTTTATAAATACAAATTTAACCCCTTTATGAGTAATATTTGTTAATGGGTTAGCTAATAAACAAAAATTTGGAAAAAATCGATGATAGTAACCTACCAATCCAATTAAACTACATACCTCAGTTATGTATGATAATATAATCTACTATTGGAATAACTTTTTCTTACAAGATCAACTGATATTCATTCTTTTTAGAAAATATGGCCAATGAAATAATATTTTGATGCAATAATTCACACATTCTAAATTTACCATAAAACCATTTTTTTCTATGATTCTCTTGAATAATCCTCAACTAATTTTTATTATTGTCATAGTTCATAGAGTAAAACAACATATCATAAATATATACCATATAAAATTAGCATGATAATACAAGAATATTATATTCATTATACACATTATGAAAGTGGGTGCATTTGTTAATCCAAATAGAATTATTTTTAAGATGTAATTTCCACACCTAATATGAAAATCTATCTTCATAATATCTTCCTTATTTACTCATAATTAATGATACCAAGAAATAATGGTTAATCTACGAAAAATATGGACCTCCATAATGTGGATCAAATAATTCATCAATATGAGGTTGATTTATTTTTTATTTATCATAATAATATTTATTTCTCTATAATAAATTCAAATCATCATATGTCCATATTTCTTCTTAAGTAACAAATATGGGCCAATCAAGGTGAAACACTAGGGTGTATATATCCATTATCAAGCTAATTGTCTATTTTCTATTGAAACTGACAAATTTAAAAGTGTACCTTATATATAGAGTATTTAATATTATTCATGAATGTTGGTTTAAATGAATGGGAAAATAATCATGAAACTCTTGTTGATGTATAGGTACCTCCCCAAAAAATACATCTATCCATTCCCATAAAAAAAGTACATCCTAAATTTGAAGATTATATTTTTCCATCTATTGATTTTTTATTCTCTTCTTCCCCAAGATTATCATTTAAAATAGCTAAGAGGGGTTGATATGTTAATGAATCATATTACGGATTATCCTTTATATAGATTTGGAATTCCACATCTTAATCACAAATCATAAATTCAATCTCTATGAAAAAAATTTCATGTCATTTTTATTGAATTTATGTACCAAAGAATATATGAAAATCCACCATATGTATAAAATTGAAGTCATAAAATCGATAAATATTATGTTTTCTAATTGGATGTAAATGATAAATCCTTATTTTAGTGATATATACAGTATGTGTCTTGATATATAATCCATTTATTTTCGTTCTAGAAAATATATAATCTTATTTGAAAAAATAGAAGATGATGGATTCTTAAGATCTAGAATCAAATAATGAAATATCTTAATTTCAAGACACAAATAAGATACCTTAAAAAATATCATTAGGTTCATCAAACTCATTTAATTTGGGGGCAAAAACTTTTACTTTCTTCCTTGGAATTTTTTTGAGGAAAATTCTACTAACTCTTGGGATAACCATTTTCAAAGTGTCCCTTCTCCTAACAATTGAATCATTGAAAATTTGTAAATTATTTATTACTATTAAAATTATTAGAACATGTGAATTTTCTCCCAATAATTGTAGGAATACCCCTATCCCAACAATCATTTTCTATTATTTTTCAGTATACATTTATTATAAGATTTAAATTTCAGTCATTCCTTCTTCCCTTTTGTCATATTTTCTTTTCCAATGTACTCAACCACCAATATCTCATTTTGAATTCCTTTGAATGTATAAGACATGTATAATTATTTCACAATATTTATATCATATGATTGAATATCCTTGTATGATGAGAACGTTTAGAGAATATTTCCATTTGAAGGATTAGATTATGCCCATAATGAAATGTTCTATCTTTCTCTTTTTATAAAATAATTTTTCCATTACATTGCTTTCAAACCATGTCCTATTATCTATTTACATAGCATTATTTTGTTCTTTATTTTATCTTAGCCTCATGAATTTACTATCCACATACACTCATTTCTTGTGAGGAATATATATTTTCACGAAGTGTACCATAAAATAAGACAATAAATATATTTAAGACACTTGTTACATAATTTATTACATAAAGGTGAAAATTAAAAAATTAAAAAAGTCCATGATTCCAAGTGTATTTGGGAAATTTATTACAAATCATATCAACTTAAAATAGTAGTTCATTGTATGTATTAAAATATAGTGTATCTTGATACAAAAATTCCATCATTCTACTAAAACTATTTGGGATAACCTTGGGGTGTACATAAGAATCGTGTGACCTATAATGTATTATAAGGTATTAAAAAATGAATTGTATAAGTGAAAGAAGTAAATGTGAGACAATAAAGATATGATATTAACATAATTGGCATGATAATCATAATATTGAACAATGAGGCATGGTGTAACATGATAACATAAAGGAAACATGGAAATAGGGAAACAACATAAAAGCATGACATCATAAGAATAATATGAGGATAAACACCCAGAAAACATGGTATAATTTTCATTGGATATCCTATCATGAACCCTAAATTTAACATAACGATGCTAAAACATTACCAAATGAGTTGGATGGATATATAATTCTGGGCCGACCCATCACTTTCATATCATGCACAAGAAAAAATGTACCACATAGATCATAAAACATTAGGATATATTTCATCTGTTTTAATAGTATTATTAAATATTTATGGTTATATACATGTAAATAACCAATATATTATGCATAGGTGAAACTATGTGAATACACATTAGTGTAAATAGAGATGGATATTCACTGTATAATTGTTTGTTGAGGAAAGTGGATGGATAATTTTGGTAGCATAACAGTTGTACATCTAGGTTTATAGAAGTAGATAATGAGATAAAAAAGGGTCCATAATTAATTGGTAATTATAGGGAAAATAATTGGGTTTAGTAAAAAAATAACTCAACAGGAATAATTGAAAATAGACATAATTTAATGACTGTTCTGAAATAAAGATGAAAAGGGTAGGTTCACTTACCTTAAGAGGATGTTCCTAAAATACTAGGAGGAGCTTCATGGAGTTTGCGAGAACCTTGAGAGGCTTTTAGAGAGGGAAGGATATCATAATCTCATGACTAAATTCTTTTATTGAAAATGAATGATAGTTTGGGTGGGTATATATATTAAAATAGGGGAGAGTTCCTTATTAATTTCTAAAAATTTGTTTGGACTCTATATGATAAAGTAATCGAAAACAAAAACATACCTTGTTTTTTTACCCATGATTTATATAAAATACTTGTGTTATTCATTATTTTATAAGGATAAGGACCTAAATCAATAAAATAATACCCTTGTAGATGTGGAGGTGTATAATTTTTATAAAGAATAAATTTTAAAACATTAAACTATAATATATGTTTTAGATGATTCATTAAGGGATTATAAAATTAATAAAACAGTCATAAAAAAATTATTTTAATGGGGAAATATATATATAGAAATGGATACCATTTTTCTATATAATTTGTCATTTTTCATCCATTATTACATAATAATACACATATTATATTTATACTACATTTATTTTTGACCCTAAAATTCTTCTATTTCTGAAGACTATGAAAAATTAACTATTGGATATGTTTTGCAAGCTCAGTTCAAAAATAATATTTATTATAAAAAATTAAATATTTATATAAGTCAATTTATATTATTAATTAAAAATTATTTTTTTATTAAAAAAATACATCATTTTTCACAATTACAGTTCTTTTATCCGAATTCATTTTTTTTAATTCATAAAATTATAATATAAATTATATTTAATAAAAAAAGTTTAATTATAAAATTTTGATAAAATATAATTTATTTCAGATATTCATGAGGTTTTGAATAGGTGTGTATTTATTGAAATTATATATTTCCCCAAGATACAATTCATTCTTGTTTATTTTTTAAAAGTAAATTTTATCAAAATAATATTTTAATAAATTTATGAAGTAATATTAAATATGAAAGTAAATTCTAAGAATTAAAAATATTTGGGATCAGATACATAGACCTTTATTACAATATTTAATGCCCTGTGGTTAAGGGGGACAATGGTAAAATTTTCATTAGGTTGTTCAGTGAATATGGTTTAGGCCATGATATTGATGAGCTTAAAGAATTCTTGTAAATTGTTTTGATCATTATCTAGTTGTTAAATCCTAGCCTAGTCCTGGTTAATGGAAATTCCCAATGATTATATCTTCCTATAAATATCCATGAAATGGACATCATAAAGTATGATCCTGTTGGTTGAGGATATCCCATCCTTGTCCCATGTTAATTAGACTTTATCATAACCCTTAATATACTATTTTTAAAGGTCACTATACAAATCATTATTATTAATAGTTATGATTCTTGGTATCCTTTTAAATTTTATAAACCACAAAAGATTCCATAATTAAAAAATTATTGGATATGTTTTCTATAACATCATCAGTTAATAACATATTTATTCATTTTAAAAAATAATTTTCATTAATAAATGTTTTTCTATTACATTATTCCCCACCTTAAAAGATTTCACTATTGAAATTTTTATTTTACACACTAAAATAGATGTCATTATTCTTATTTTATCACTTATTCCGATTACTTTATCAATTCCCGAAATGTATGGTTATACTATAACACTTTTACTAGGTTAGTTTTTCTAGAATATTATCTTTATGATCTAACATATTCACCAAATACCCCTCATATTAAAGATCAATATCAAATAGAACCATATCTAGATATAGTGTATATGAGGGGTCTAGTACGTATTTCCTCAATAGGGATGCATAGAACACATAATGTACTTATGATTTGTTAGGTGGGAGTTGTAGTTTGTATTACAACACTCTGATGTGACCAAAGATCTCAAATGGTACAATGTATCTATGACTAAACACTCTATTCCTACCAAATCTCATGGATATATTCCATGATGATATCAAGAGGAACCCTTTATATTTGACCTCAAACTCTAGGTATCATCGAAAATATGTAATTTTTTTATCGACCCTGTATTGATTTCATTTATCAATTAATGGTTTCAATACTCTCTCTAAACTCATTGATAAGATAATGCCGATCATCTTCTGTTATCTATCATTATCCCAAAATGTTATAGTTCAAATCATCTTCCTATAGAGAGCCTCGTAAGGTTCAATTTTAATGATAGAATAAAATATTTAGATTTATGAGAACTCAAATATGATTAGTTTTTTATTCTAAGATCGTTGTAAAACCATTGAACATAATTTCTACATTAACTATATAGTTTTAATGGTTCTATAATATTAGATTTCATTCAGAGGGTGATTGCGATTGCAGACGCTCAGCTTTGTATCCAACCATTTCTAAAGGTGTATCCGGAACCTTGAGGTAAGCCTTAGATCTCACTTAGATATAATAGATATTGTACCTTTGTGAAATCTTTCCACTTCCATTATGTATATCTTGTAAATTGTTTTAATAGAGAATTATTCATTGATATCCAGGAAATGAACTAACATCATGAGGCAGTCGACTACCACCTAGATGGAATTATTAACCTTAGTGTTCCTAGGGTGTCCTATGATGAAGTATATGGTCATGTTTTATTATTTCAATAATTTCATAAGAAATAATTGTATCATACCCTTAGAATTATATCATTCTACCTTTACATGTTGGAATACCAAGAATCAAGATTGAAACCCCACTATCTATCCCTTTATGTCATCCCCCTAGAATTTTTTTAAATTATCTATACATTGTAGTGATTACATGATTACTAGAGAAGGGCGAGCTTTGTTCATTAACCAGTAGAATCCCCTTGGGTTTTAGTTTTGATGGGGCACATATCAATGTTCTAAACATTATTAATAAATCTTCATCAATGTTTGAAAACATAATATTCTCAACCATATTTAGTCTAATGTTGATATCATTCATAGAATCATTTATCTATATAGGAATGGATTGTTGAGTAGTTATTTGTTAATGATAATATGAATATGATTTATTATTCCAATTTATTTTTCATTTCATGTCAAAAAATATTAGATCCCTTAAAATCCTGATCATGGATAGAGTTTCTGGATCCTTTATACTCAAAGCATCTGGAACTTTTTTCACCTTCCTACGATGGTAATGGATTGAAAAATACAAATACTTGACCACATATAAGACCTCCTTGCTTCATATTAATATCATTTTGTTTGAATTTACACATGAAGTCTTTATGATCTGTATATATGGAACATTTTTATTTGTATAAAAAATACAACCAACTAATTATTTTGAAGATCCCTACTACAACTTATTGATCATGTGATTGGTATTTTTAGTCATAGTTATTTAATTTTTGTAATGTATAAGAAATAAAAATTTGAAATTTCATACCAAGCCCAATACTGTTTGGATACATGATGTTAGATCAAAAATACATACTCACTGGTAGGTAATGTGAGTAGAGGTGTAGTGATTAACCTTTTCTTCTGATATTTAAATTAGGATTCACATTCACCAGTCCAAATAAACTATACAAACATCCATGTTATCATTTTTAGTGAGATTGAAAATCATGTGATGTCTATTTAAATTCAATGATATTACCAAACTAATTAGAGAAAACTATGGATTTACATCACAAAATTTATCTCAGGTAATCCTTCGGCTACCTTTGGTTTTGATGAATCCATATATACCTCTTTATTAGTGAAAACATATCATAAAAAAGCTGCATATTCGATGATAAAATCACATTTAATGTACAATGAATATAAATTTTCATTATGGAAGGGATTTAATATAATATATAAATGATTCTTATATTTCTCATTGATTTTAGAGTAGACTAGAATATCATCTATAAAACCACCATAAATTTATCAAGGTAATCCATAAATTCTATATAAATTAATTCCATCATGCTTTCGGGACTATAAGTGAGGCCAAATAGAATCACTATTAAATTTTAGTGGTCGTAACTTCTATAAAAAGTGCCCTTGGAGAAATCATCCCTCTTCACGTTTTCAGGATAATATACCAACTACTGATCTTCCATGGAGAAATATTTGTCTTCATGTAGCTGATATAATAATTTATATATTCATTTAATAAGATAAATTTTCTTCATCAGGATATTCTTGATATCATGATAATATATGTACAAGCACATTTACTCAAAATTCTTCTTATCTATTAGGATTTATTCACCACATGGTGAATCACTTGGGAATATAACCCATTTATCAAGATTCTCCAATAATTGTAAATTAATCTCCTGATGATAAATATAATACATTATTTATTGAGTCTTGGATACTTTCAAATATCATTTTATGATCTTGATAGATAATTCAACATCATAAGTAATAGGTAATGATGATATTTTGCAGGAAAACAGTTTGTGAATCTGCTTATAATGGGAATGTCATCAAGAATGGTCTCTTCATTATACAAATAATTTGATATAGGAAGACCATACCATATAGAAATAATATCAATGATTTAGATTATGATACCAAATGATATTTCTTCTCCTCTTATATTCTGTATAGAATCGGTGGATGATTCATGATACATAGAGTGATTTACTTCTCTCAGAGATTTATGTTGGCTCTATATAAGGAAAATCATTCCATGCCAAGAATAAAAAATTATTACCATATATGTAGTTTCAAAAGTTATGCAGGTATTTTCATAAAAAATTGATATTGTAGGAATTATATACTTCTAATGACATAATTACATGATTCAACATATTCACTAATTACTCGACTTGCATGTTTTTAGTGGTGTTTGAATATTTCTTGTAAACTAATGTTATATGAATGAATTCATAAGACTAAAATCAAAAAGTATATTCACTATTATTGAATGAATAACTTGTTTTTGTATCACCACTTCATTTTTGTGGATCCAGCACAGTTGTTGAGATATAATAGCCTTTCCAATTATCCCTTGACCTTGGCGGATGTTCTCATCAGTTATCATTGACAACCCTTAACATAGGTAATTAATTCACATAGTTTCACTATTTCATTTTGTCAAATGATTGTATAATAAGATGAGGGTTGACTGGACAATTACATTCTTCCTGCACACTGGTGGGTTTCTCCCATCGACAATCGCTATCTAGGTTCAGTTATTTCTTGCACTTAATCATTTCCATGTCCCATTCATGGGTTTTTTGGATTCTTCATCCCACAATTTTTACACATGGAAAGTTTTAAGTTATTTACACTATAAGTTTTTTCAATCAATCCACCAAAATTATATTCTATTTTATACTTTCTATATAAATACACAAGGGAACCTTGAGATTCATTAATTTAAATATATAATTTGTGGGCACAATAAAGAATTTCCCTATAGATATCAATGTTCTAAATGACTAAGGATTTCGATAGACTATGACTTATCCCACAAATGAAGTGGTCAAATATAAATTAGGGGTAAAACAATTATAAAAGAATATCATGTAAACCTTGTAATGTGTTCCTCATATGCCTCAAAGGATTCTTCATCCTTTATCTTGAGGCTATGGAAGTCACTAGCTCTTTTGAGTTGAATAATGGGAGGGAAATATTTTTCACTGTAATAAAATCAGCATATAGTAGTGGTTTCAAAAAACCACTAATAAATTCCATGTTTCCATACAATATGTGACAGTTTATTCAATATAGTGTTGGTTTACAGTAACTATTATATTGAATGAATTTTAGGGCGATTTTTTGTGGTTTTAGCATCAATTTTTCTAGTGGAAATTGATTTTTTTCCAGGTGGTTTACACTACCACCAAAAAATACTTTCAATTTCCCTAGGAAACTGCCTCAAAAACCAATATAACCTCCATTAAATTATAATGGAATATGAAAACTATGTTGCGAAAATTTTAATAGTCGCTAAATTATTATACGTAGAAGTAATTTGTATCTCCACCAATAGTAAAATACCAAATTATAGCGACTGTTTAAACCTCTACTATAGGTAGGTTTATAAGAAATTACATCTCATTCTTCCATCAAAGTACATATTCCCTGAAAAAAAATCCATTCTAATTTCACATGCACATAAATCTGACATCCAAAAGAATACAACAAACACAACATTTTCCTTTGAAAAAGTAATTTCAATTCCACAGACAGTTCTCTAGTTATCACTCATTTCTTGGTGTAATAATCTTTCTATTGAGACCATCTATGTGTTTCCCCTTTGGAACCAGTGTTACTCATATAATGTTATGTAACCCGAACAACATGATCATCCACGATATAACATGTATCACACTTGATAAAAAAAGTATCAACAATCTATGAGGACATACATAGTATTCCATAATGTGGAAAACAATTGTCTTTCAAGGTGTAACTAATAAATTCATTTTATTTAAGATTAAAATACTCATGATGTCATGTATCTGGCCCTGAAATCTTATAAATCAAGTGGAGTTAATGAGGTCCCCAACCATAATAAATATAAATTATAAATTCATAAGGGACATGTATTAATCCTGCTATAACTCATAAAATTTCATGTAAATAATTAGGTAGTCCATTCCATAATTAAAGGTTTATAATAATTGAATAAAATTTATAGTCCCATGCGAAAAACCCATTATAGTTATAACCACACATGAAAAGGTATTTATTCGGCCATGCTAGCATGTATTCCATATGAGAACATCTAGTTTGGTTGATAATAATTAGTCACAAACCACCAGAAAGAGGGTTTTGTCACTAAGGCATACATAGGGGGTTGTCACATCCTCCCACAATTCATTTGAACTTCACATTGATAGTTTACAAATAAAATACATGTAAAAGTGTGTTTTATTAGGAAAATAATAATTATATCAAGTCATTCAAGGATCACAACATTATTTGTAGTTCAATTTTTTTCACATTCCATAACATGGACAATTTAATAAAAAAAGGATAATAATCCTTATAAAATATGTTCAAAAAACATAAACCACAAATTCACAAGTCACTGAAAGGAATTCCTTCCAGAAATCTTAGTGATAAAATTTGTAAAAATTAACGACTCTAAAAGAAATTTTTATAGACCACCTACCAAATACCATGGATGACAGACAAGACAAATTATAAGGCACATTTCTATCTATATAGAGAGAAATTCAGGAAACTGATGAATGCCCTAATAATATGGAGAATTCAGTTGCACCAAAATAATTCTTTTAGAGAGGATATAAATGTATAAATAAGGATGGAATATTCCTAGAATCATTGTGTGATATACAAATCACTTTAAAAATCATGGATTCAACACTAGATAATGGGGAACAATCCAACCCTTTGAGATTAGAGGGTAGGAGGAGCATGGGTGAGATCCCCCTTGAGTATATGAAAAATAAATAAGGACACAGTGAGAATAAAGGACAAAATTTAATTTTCATAATTTATACTGTTTAATAAGGATCATAGTTATTCTATACAGTTATCCACACTGTGTGCAAACCATTATCATACAACTAATAATAGAGTGTTCTAGCATTGTTCATGAGATAATTTTTGAAATCGTGTATGAAATATTCATTCTACCACTTTTCAATACCTGCATCTTGTTTTACTTGTGAAGGGATATTTGTTTGTTGTCTCTAAAATTATTTAACTCTTAGGATGAAAGTATAATTATACAGTGGGATGATCTCAAATATGGTATGAAACACATATGGATTCATGTATAAAATATTCTATAGGGTATTCATAGCATGACACTGATGGAGCATATAATCAAGGTAAAAATCTAGATCATTCAAGGACTAGACTTTTTTGAAAGGTAAAACATGTAAATATTTGTGTCTCTTTTGTGTGTGTATGGTGTTGTGATGATAATAATAAAAAAGGGAATGTTAGTTGGAGAATTATAAAATCACTCACCTAAATGTGATATGTAAAAGTTAATATGGATTAAAAATTATTAATTGGACTACAACATTGATTCAGTCCCCCTATCATCATTCATCATATCCATCCTTGGATCATATAAATTTTTATTTTAGGGTAGGTTTATATCTTATTGAGTTATATATTGTATTATTATTCTATTTTTAATGCTTGATGTTTTTTTCCTGATTTATGATGAATTTTAATTTTAGGTAAGAAGGATTTAACTTTGATTAGAATTTAGTTTCTTTTATAACTTTGATAAATGTAAAAATAAATAGATGAAGAAAATTAAAAAGAAGTCCATATTTAGTAAAGAAGATGTTACTCCATAATAGAATGAAAAATATGATAGATCTAGTTTATAAGGAAAATTGATTGTGGTTTATTCTACTACTAATGAAGTGGACATTCCCTCTACCCAAACAAGATCAAGACAGTCAATTGTTCAACAGATATTTGTAAATTCGTATAAAAACTATTTTGAATAAGTTTAAAGCATATGTGAGATTGATCACCTGATAACTATAAAACATAATAAAAGAGTACTATAAAATTTGATGAAATAATTGCTATCCACTAAATAAATTTGATGGGAGGTACAAAATTAGAATTCCCAAGAAAATAAACAAGAAGGTTGATCGTTCATCGTTGGGTAACAAGCCTAATTAATTTATGAAAATGAATCATAAATATTGATTCATGAACATAATTAATATTAGAATAATCCATGTTGGAAGTCCACGAAGGATTTATATATACCCGAAGACATTTTAATGATTTTAGAAATTACACAAAAACACACCTCTAGATCCTCTACACCATAAATATAACTATCTATAATTTTTTACAAATTATTAGTGATTAAGAAATATAAATATCCATTAATAAAACATAAATATCATATATTCCTAGTTTGTTTGTATGAATTTTTTCATAATACAAAAAAGGAAACATGAGAAATCAAGAAAATTTTAGGCCATTAAAATGTTTTGTGCAAAATTTGTTCCACAAATTTTACATATGAAAATTGATTGTTACAATATTTTTCCAACATATCATCAATATATATATTCACTATATAATGATGAACAAAACATGTCACCCTCTCTACATCCATCACTAATTTATGCTACCACCAGTAAGAACATTATATTCAAAATTAAATAATGTTGAATACTTATATTTAACCTTAAAACTAATAATTCTTTTAAAAATAAATGATTTTGATTTTTCATGATTTATCTTCTAACCAAAATTAGATGAAATACCTACAGGGGAAGATCTAGTCCACTTCTAATATAAATTATTCAACGCATTGTGCAAAGAGGATATTTCAGCCCCCTGTTCATGAGCTGTGTTTCAAAGAAAAAAAATTTATCTCTATATGTCGCATGATATGGACTAACTACAACCTTGGTTATATACAACTACAATCCTCAGTGGCCTACCGAAGGCTTTAGATTGTATGGTTCCCAAACCCATCTAGTGAACTCAACCAAGATGCTCTTTCCCATGGACTTTAGCAACTAGGTTATCCTGGAAGACTGAGTAGGACTGCATAGGATTGACATCCAATAGTTATTTAGTTTTTACCAATAAGTCAAATAACATTCACAATATTAGAAATGTATATTAACATATTAACAATTGATAATAATTTATTACAATGAAAAATGATTTCATACCCCATCTTATTTCCCAGACTCATTAACAAGACATTAATCATATTTTTTTGTGAATGTTCTACAACACTTCTATTCGGGATGATTGTTTCCATAAAATATATGACTACAAATAAAAAAATGTAAATCAAAAATTTAATATGTTAAATAAATTAAATTTTCTTATAAATATTAAAACTATTGAAAATATTACTAGATCTGATTAAATTCTTGAAAAACACTTTGACCCCGCAGTGTGAGGGATGACTTGCTTAGCCTGTCATGATGCATTCTTCCTTGAAAGATCATCCAATAAATAAAATATAATTTAATAGTAATGTCAATAATTTCATATAATTTTCATATACATGTATAAATGTAAAATTAAATTAATATAATAATAGATATTTACATACCATCTTCTTCTCATCGCGATGTATGTCAACAATAACATTCCATTTCTCTTTGGGTACCCCACCAGGTAGCTTGTCATAAATCTATTGTGAGGTCAATGAAGTATCGTTGACATCACACTAAAATATCTATTTAACGTATTTCCACTTCTTTCCCATATTTTTAATATCCACTTTCATGCTACCACATCAGAAACCATAAAGTGGAAGAACATATATTCATATAAATTCATTTTAAAAATATGGTAATTTAATAACTTGACATTCAATTAAAACATAATGTATTAAAATTACCATTATTTGGGAATCAAAAACTTAATTTTTCCAATTTGAAGTCATATGCATCCAATAATCATATAAAATAGAATGGGAAAGTGGCTTTGTGGCTAGATAGAAAATAATATGGCCATGTAATCATACGACGTCATCCGGAGAGACCCCATATGAATCAAATTGTACAACTATCTTCTCTCTCGTCAGATTCCATACATCTTATATTTTTATCCTTTTCTGCATACTTTCAATGTTTCCATCTTTAAAGAAAAAAATAGTCAGAATAAAAAATGTAATATAAATTTATTCATATTATAATTTGTACCAATAAAATTCACCCTCTAGTATCCCGGTAATGAACAAGAATTGGCATGCTACTCCCTTATTGTTGAGGCTCTTGAAGGGGAAGGAAATAAATGCGTTGTAACAACCCAAACTTTTATTAATTGAAATTACTATCAATATAATTAAATGAATTATTATACGGAATAGATATATAACATATGATATTTTTTTTCATGTTTGTTTATTTTAAAAAATTGTTATGAATTGTGACTGTTGCTAATATAGTCGTTAAACAGTGATTACATGATTAATATAAACATAGGTATTTAAAAATCCAATTTACTTTGACAATGGAAGTGATGAACTCATCCAACAGAATTGCTCCATATGAATCCCATTTTTTAGAGCTTGTAAAGGAGGTGGTGTCATTTGGATTCTCTCTTGACCAATCCCAAGACAAGCATCAATGTGTTAAACTCGAGGGGAACCGCATACGGGAGAAGTTGATGTTCATAGAGATTACAACCCGAGCGATTTTATCTAAGCCACCCAAAGAGTCTGTCACCATCACACACCATACACTTCGGTCGTATGTGGGGGTTATGAGGGGTTATGTAACAATACCCTAGTACATTGATTATGTACATTATTTTATATTGAGAATATACTTTCATTTTAATATAGTTACTTTGTAAATAGCTTTGAAAGAAAAAATAACATTTTTTGTTAATTAAGATATCTATTTTTATGAGTTAATAGATTTTCAAATTAAATAATATTTTAATAAAATATTATTATTATTTAATTAATATTTTTTAACCTAAATGATTGTATAATTTTTTTGAAAACAATTATAATTTTTATTAATGTTTGAAAGTTTTTTTTGTCAAAACCAATGAATTTCCGATAAAAGTTGTTTTTTGTTTAAAAGTGAAAATTCACATATTTAGAAAATTATTTTGATATGATGAATATTATTTTTTGAATTAGGTTGTTTAATGTATCCAATGGTTAATTTTTCATCATTTTATAAGACATTCGAATTTTTGGGTGAAAATTAAGTATTGTTTCAATATATAATGTGTTTTATGACATCGTAATGACATCATAGTGACGTAATAAAATACTATAAACAATATGTTCTGCGAATATATGTTTTACCACTCAAATAATGTGATTTTATGTTTTTTTATTTATTTTACAAAGCTTTAGTGGACCTCCAAGCCTTATAAATCATTTTATCTTTTTAAATTGATTTTCAAGAGATGTGTCTCACCTCCACATAATCAACCATATTATTTTAATAAGTTAGTCCATAGTCTTTATAAAATATTGTTTTTCATTACCCTTTTTAAAAAACCATCGGCAAAACCATGGGATGGTTTGGGGTGTTGATTAGTTTAATGTGTGGTGTGCCAATCCTAAATAATAAACAATTCTCTCACTTTTTCCTATGTAATCCCAACCAATATCCTAGTTATTCTACAATAACATCCTTTTTAGTTCGTCCAAACTCTTTCCTCCTCTCTATATAATCCTCCCAAGGCACCCCAAGCTCCCAGAAGCCTCTCTAAATCCTCTCCCAATATTTTCGGGATCACACTTCCAAGTAAGGGACTCCTTCCATTCTCATTTTTTCAAAGTTTCATAATATTTTTATGCCCATTTGTTTTCAATTATAAATTTTGGAGTATGATTTTTCACTTTTTCATATACAACCTCATTTTTTTAATGATGAGACACCTCTTCATCTCTCATCGATGCCTTCCATGTATACTTGTTACCATTCTGAAATTCTGTAATTACTTTTCTCTCCTCATATGAATTAAATCAATTAGTTTGTATTATGAATCTAAATTATATTACATATGTTGGTACATGTATATATATGATCCCATTACCTTTATTTTCATGTATATATAATGGGAAACCCCTTTATCTTTCATCAACTATTTTTATGAAGTCTTATGTCACGCCATTAGGTCACCGAAATTGCAACACAATTTTCCAAGCCAAAATAATTGTGTAGTGAATACCATGCCCATTTATCAATAAAGGGTATTCACCATTATGCAAATTTACTTATTTATGGAAGTGTTTAATGTATTATTTACATATTCCTTTATCATGGAATAAATTATGACATTTAATGAATTCATGTTGTATGATCTTGTGGTACACTTATGCATGGAATGAAATGTTTAAGACGGGTTCACCTTGATAGTACTGTAATGCATTAAGTAATGATTAGAATCATGATATGTCAAGTGAAATGTGGATTTAATCATGCTTATTCAAGTAAAAAATGGATTTACTCATTCTAATTCACATGTAATGACAATTTACTCATGCTCCATGTTTAGTGAGCCTTGGATCATGATAATTCCTTATTAAGTGTTGTTGCCACATTTCCATGTTATGATAATCATGTTATATCATGACATTATGTTCATATTTATTTTATGCTCCATTTATATGCCTATTTTCTAACATGTATTATATTTTTCATTTTATGATATTTTTATTCCCATATTGGGCTTTATAGCTCACCCTTTTCTTAATCATGTCCTCTTGTTATCCCTTGCAACGCTAAGTATGAGGTAATGTAGTTGTAATATAAAAGATATTTTCAATAAGATGTTTCATTTTATGTTTTATGTTGTTCTGCAATGTTCCTAATCCCAAAAGACACTATAACTCTTGATATTCCATTTTTTGTCAAGTAACGATTTTAGGGAATAAATCATGTTTATGTTTGTAATAAATAATAGGGTTGTTATAGTTTGTATCAGATCATAGGTTTAGTTATATTAGTGATTCAGATTAGAAAACCATACTAAAGCCATATATATAATACTAAGTATAATAATTACATCCATATATTCTAGTGAGTATTGAGTAATTAGTTTATCAATGAGATACGTCCCTGTCTGGATACGAGTAGGTAGTGGCGGCTCTGACATAGATATACCTAGGTGTGAAAACTCCAACAAGGAGTTTTAGATTTGACATTGTGTATCATGGTACACAATAATGGGCCTTGTTTTAATATTAGTTACAAAAATCTTGGGGTATATGCTTTGGTAAATTTACAAGCATAGTACGAACCATTGTTAAGGGAAGAAAAAAATTCCCCTAAGAATATATATTAGAAATTATGTCATTGATAACATAGATTGAAGCCTATAGATTCCTAATTTAATAAAATAAAAGTTCTTTATAAGTATACCTTTTTCCTTGGATTATCCTTTATGTGTTACCCCAAACATTCATTTTATTCTAGCAAATGGATGGTAATAGGAGGTCTCATGCTAACAATTGATGAAAAAATCATGGTGATGACTTTTATAATGAGCTTCCCAATATTATGGGAGCAAGAATCGCGAACTTTTTCATGATAATATCTCATTTAACTCAAGTTTTGAATAGAATCATTGGTCAAGAAGAATTTTGAACCTCCCCCCCCCCAAGTAAGAACAACTCTCTATAGAGTGCTTTAGGAGACAACAGCCTCCTACTTTTAATGGATCATCTGATCCCTCAATCTTCGAGCAATGGATCAACTCTATTGGAAATATATTCTATAGACATAAATGTTCTGAACAAGAGAATGTTAATTTGGATTCATAAAATATAGATGGTAATTCTGATTAATGTCTGACATTGATAAAAAATACTAATCTCGGGGAGGATATCGAGGCGTTGGAATGGAAGGATTATTGGAAAAAAATTTGATAAATATTTTTATTGCACCATCCATCTTATGATTGAATAGGAATTCTATTCCCTCAAGAATAAATATGACGAATCCATTGAATCATATGAGGAAAACAATAAAATTCTAGCATGATATGACTCTGGAATTGTTTTTACCCCCGAATGCAAGGTTGAACTCCTCTTTGGTGGGCTGAATCCTAGCCTATATAAAGCCCTAGTGATCCTTGACTTTGACAGCTATGATGAAATTGTCTGATATTCCCTCTATGCTGAAATAGAGATCGTACAATCACAGGAGTGTCATGGGGATAAGAAGCATATTGTGGAAAAAAAATTTGGAAGTTTATTAATAAATACTATGGTGCTATGAAATTCCAGCACCCCACTTTCCAACAGTGTAGAAAAGACCACCTCAAAAACTTCCGGAAGGGGATAAAGAAATGATTTGTGTGTGGAAGAGAAGGGAACATAATTGTTAACTTCCAACAAGAAAACCCCATGGCTTCGACATAGGATAAGAACGCTCAATTAGAATCTCAATGCATTTTCATTGCTTCAACAGCAAAGAACTAGGGAACCTTACCAATCAGTTCCAGAGCCATGGGTTTTAAGAGGCAACCAACAACCTCCAGTGAAGCAAGGGTGAGCCTTTTCCATCACTACTGCCAAAGTGAACCCCGATAATGAAGTTGTTATAGGTACCCTAATTATTTATTCAATAACAGAGAACATTGGTTATGATTATAGTTCAACGAATTCTTTTATATCCAGAAGGATGTGTAGAATAATCCCAACACCACCAAAAATCTTGGATGTTAAGTTGTAGGTGAGTAAAACAAATGGGGCAATCATTGCATCCCATAAATAAAACTCCTCCCCTCTTATAATTTGTGGATTGAACTTCCTGGTGAACTTCATCACACTCCCTATGGTAGAATATGATGAAAATATTGGGATGGAATGTGTTTACTTTTATAGATCCAAAATAAATTGTCGTGGGAGGGAAATATATCTCTATATGGGAAATTCAACCCCGATTATGTACAAGTCCAATGAGAAGGATGAATCTTCATTAGCACCATCATCTCAAGTGTGGATATTACATCCTTATAAGCATTTTTATCAGGCTCAGATTCTTTAGTCTATAGATGAAACCATCATTGAAGACATTCCCATTTTGAGGGAATTAATTGAAGTGTTACTTTAGGAATTTATTGGTCATCTTCCGTTAAGGAATGATAAATTCTCAATTGATCTTATACCTGGGGAATTTCCAATATACAAGACTCAATATAGAATGGATTTTGTTTGTCTTGAGGAGCTCAACAAATAATTACATTGGAATCTGGATAAAGGGTTTATTCGCCCAAGTCCTTTGTCAGGGGGTGAACTATTACACTTTTTCAGGAAGAAGGACGATTCAATACGCCTTTGCATAGATTTCCCTGAGATCAACAAAATCGCCATAAAGAACAATTATCTACTTCCACAAATTGATGACTTGTTCGATCAGCTACATGGAGCACAATATATCTTCAAGGTGGATTTTTGGTTGGGATATTATCAATTATAGGTGAAGAAGGAAGATATCCCAAAGAAATCATTTCATACATGATACATGTCCTATTAATTCAAAGTAATTCCTTTTGGACTAACTAATGATATAGAAATATTAATGGACATGAGAAATAGAGTCTTTATAAATTACCTTGAAAATTGTTGGTAGTCTTTATAGATGATATTCTAATATACTCCAAAACAAAGGAGAAGCATGAGGAGAATCAATGAACCGTACTAGAGACATTACAAAATGATAATCTCTATGAAAAGTATATCTAGTGTGAGATTTGGTTGAAGGAGGTCCCATTCTGGGGTCATATCATCTGAGGCAATAGGATATCTATGGATCCTCTGAGACATATACAATAGAGGGATGGCCAAGGCCAACATTGGTAATGGATATCCATAGATTCTTGGGGTTAGCAAGATATTTTTGCTGATTTGTGAGAAATTTATCTCGATTGTTAAACCTTTTACAAAGCTAAATCAAAATGGAGTCATGTTTTATTGGAGCGATGAATGTGAAGAGAGCATCAAGGAGTTGAAAAGGAGGCATATCACTGCCCCTGTTCCCACATTAACCACAAGTGGAGAACATTTTGTGGTATTTAGTGATACTTTGAAGAAGAGAATTGGTTATGTGTTGATGTCGAAATACAATGACATTGCATATCCTTCAAGGAAATTGAATGTTCATGAGCAGAACTATCCAACACATGATCTAGAGTTGGCTGTGGGGATCTTCGATTTAAAAATTTGGAAACATTACCTAATTGGGAAGAAGTATGAGATGTATACTGGTCACAAAAGCCATAAGAATATATTCACTCAAAAAGAGTTGAATATTCACCAATGAAGATGGTTAGAGCTGATCAAAGATTATGACTACGTAATCCATTACCACCATGGGAAAGAGAACAAGGTGAAATATTCTCTAAGTAGAAAGCACCCATAAAATCTATCATTGATTAGAATTGAAAAGGATCAAATATTCTTATATTTGATTAAAATGGACATGGGAATTATAAACAAGGAAACATCATCAATCCTTTCCCAAATGGTTTCTCTACCATCTCTTTTGGAATGGTTAAAGGATGCTCGAAAGGATGATATATGAATTTTGAAGACAGTGTAACCTATTTGAAAAGGGAAATTCTATTATTTCTATGTTAATGAAGAAGGAATTAAGAGATTTTTTAAAAGACTATGTGTTCCATCACATTTGGAGGTGAAGAAAGATATTTTTTATGATGCACAGAGTTCAAATTTTCACGTTCACCCAGGAAACACAATGATGTCACAAGATCTCTAATAGAATTATTGATGGGATAACATGAATAAGAATATCACTAAATATATATCAATGTTCCTGGTGTTTCAGAAAGTGAATGATGAGAGACATATGTCTAAGGGGATGATGAAACCATTACCCATACCGGTGAGGAAATGGGAGAAAAGCTTCATGGACTTTGTCACCAGAATTCCAATGAAATCCAATAGATACAATGATATCTGGGTTGTTGTGGATAGTATTAAAATGACTGAACACTTCATTGCAATTTGAGAGTATTTCTCACTTGATCAACTGGCATAAATATACATCAGATATGTGGTAAGGCAGCAAGGAGTATCCAATCAAGATCTAAGACTCACCTCTACGATTTGGAGGAGTCTTTAACATGCTCAGAATACTGATCTAATCTTCAATACAACTTATGATCGTCAAACTGATGTCCAATTTCAGGGGACTATCCTAACACATGAGGAAATTTTGAGATCATGCTCAATGGAATTCAAAGGAGGATTGCATCAACATCTCCCTCTTTTTGAGTTCTCATACAACAACAGCTTCCACTCAAGAATCCCAACAGATCCTTATGAAGCCCTATATCGAAATAGGTGTAGAACACAGAAATGTTGGGATGATATTAGGGTGATAAAATTCCTAGGTCTAGAAATTGTTGATGAAATAGTGGATATGGTTTAGACCATTAAACATCACATTAAAGCTGTCGAGATTCAAAAAAAGAGCTATGATGATAGTCATCAACGAGGCATAGACATTGATGTTCGCAACATGGTATTACTCCGCATATCACCATGGATGTGGGTTATGATATTTAGGAAGAAGGGAAAGCATAGTCAAAGGTACATCGGTGCTTTTGAGATCCTTTATCTCATGGGACCAGCGGCCTATCAACTAGCACTCCCATCGAACCTATCTAATGTACATGATGTGGTCCATTTATCACTATTGTGGAAGTAAGTACCTAAACCATCACATGTACTCAATCCATAGGTGGTGCCATTGGAGAAATACCTATCCTATTAAGGGATGCCAGTGAAGATATTGGATCGTAGAGATAAATTCATATGTAAGAAGACTACCCACCTGGTCAAGGTACTATGGTGAACCCATATGTATGAAGAGGTAACATGGGAACTAAAGTATTCAATGAAGGAAATGTACCCACAAATGTTTGTGGATTTGAATGTAAAACGAAATTCTAAGGTTTAAATATCATAATGGTGGAATATTGTAATGAACCAATATTTTATTAACCGAAATTCCTCTTGATATAATTAAATGTCTTATTATATGGAATGTTTATATATCATATGAACATATTTGGTTATATGTTTATTGATTTAAAAATACCACTAAGCATTATGACTATTCCTAATATAAACTTTAAATATTTCTCACATGATTAGTATAAATATTGGTCTTTAACAAATCCAACTAACTCATAAAAAAGAAGATATGACCTCAACTAATAGATTTTACCCGAATGAATCCCATTTTTCAAAAATCGTAAATGAGGTGGTGTCATTGGGATTCAATCTTGACCAATCCCAAGCTGAGGATCAACACATTATGCTTGAGAAGAACCGCCTATGTGTGAAGTGGAAGTTAATAGATATTATTCACCCGAGCGATTTTATCCGAGCCATATCAAGATTTTGTCACCATCGTACACCTTATCGTTGGGTTGTATGAAGGTCTTATAAGGGGTTTTGTAATGAGACCCTAGTACTATGATTATGTAAATGATTTTTTATAGATAATATACTTTCATTTTATTATTGTTACTTTGTAAATAATTTTTAAAGAAAAATAGCATTTTTAGATAATTAAGTAATCTATTTTGATGATTTAATAGATTTTTTAATTTGGTAATATATTAATAAAATATTATTATTATTAAATTAATTTTTATTAAATATAAATTATCATATAATTTTTTATGAATAAAATTTTAATTTTTATTAATGTTTGACATCTATTTTTGTCAAAAACCATAAATTTTTTATAAATGTCAGTTTTTATTTTAAAAGTGAAAATTCCCATATTTAAAAAATTAGTTAGATAAAATGAATATTATTTTGGGAATCAAGATGTATAAATTATCCAATGACGAATTTTTCATAATTTTTTGATACAATCGAATTTTGGGGTAAAAATATAATAATGTTTAAATATATAGAGTGTTTTATGACTTCATAATGACCCAATAGTGATGTAATAAAATAGTATAAACATTTTTTGGGCCAATATATTTTTCAAAATAATATAATTTTATTTTAGCTTTGTTTGATTTATTTTAAATAGCTTTAGTGGACCATCCAAGACTTGTAAAACATTTTATATTTTTAAATTGATTTCCTCGAGAGTGTGACTCACCTTTATATAAGAAACCCTATAAATTTAATAATTTTGGACATTTTCCATATAAAATATTCATTTCCACTCCCCATTAGGAAAAAATGGCAAAAACCAAGGTCTGGGTTGTCGTTTTGATTAATTTAATGTGTGGCGTCTCAAACCTAAATAATAATGAATTTCATATCCTTTCCTATTTAAACCCACCCAAGATGCCAATTCATCTTCACTAAAAGACATTAAAGTTCATCCAACATCTAACCTCCTCTATCTTGTATCTTCCCAAGGTTAGAAAATATCTTATGAATCCCCTCTCAATCCTCTCCCAAGCCATTGGTGATTACACTTTCCAAGTAAGGGATTCCTTCTATTCTCATTTTCTATAAGTTTATTAATATTTTTATTCCCTTTCATTTTCTATTATAAATGTTTGGGTATTATTTTTTCACCTCCCCTATAATGTCCTATTTATTTTTTAGTGATGACAGACCACTTTTTCTCTCATCGATTACTTACATGTATACTTGTTACGATGATGAAATTTGGTAAAGAATTTCTCTCTCATCATTTATATTCAATAAATTATTTTGTATTATGAATCTAAATTCAATTACATATGTTGGTAATTGTATCTATACAACCACCTTACTATCCATTTCATGTGCATATTTTGAGACACCCCTTTCTCTCTCATCAACCATTTTTATGAAGTCTTATGTCACGCTGTTATGTTGTCGAAATTGCACCACAATTTTCCAATCCAAAATCTTTGTGTGGTGAATACAATGCATATTTTTGTATCAATGGTATTCAACATTTTTACAATTTACTTATATATGGAAGAGTTTCATGTACGAAGTCCGCATTTACTTATCATGGAATAAATTATGATGTTTAATTAATCCATGTTGTCTGATCTTTTGGCACACATAGGCATGAAATGAAATGTTTAAAAATGATTTTTCCTCATTAAACTCCAATGCATTGGGTAAAGATTAGTATCATGTTTTGTCAATTGTAACGAGGATTTATTCATGATAATTCAAGTTCAATTAGGATTTAAAAATTCTAATTCATGTGGAATGAGGGTTTACACATGCGCCATGTGTAATGTGCCTTGTATCATGCTAATTCCATGTTAATTGTTGTTGACACATTTCAATGTTATGATAATCATGCTATATCAAGCCTCTAAGTTCATGTATCTTTTATGCTCAATTGATATTCCTATTTCCAAACATGTATTGTATTCTTCATGGTATGCCTTGTTTACTCCATTACTCAAATTTATAGGTCACCCTTTTTTTATGCATGTCCTTAAGTTATCCCATGATATGCTAAGTATGAGGGAATGTATTAATAATGTAAAAGAAGATTCAATAAGATGTTGAGTTTGATGTTTTAAGTTGTTTTTTAATGTTCCTAATACCTAAAGACACTAGAACTATAAATCATCCATGTTTTATCAAGTGAAGTGTTAATGTAAGAAATAATTTTTAAGTGTGTAAAAAATCACATGGTTGTTATATGATCTGCTTAAGGGATACTCATAGAGGGTGTGTGAGATATTGCATGGGGGAATGCGGATGGGGGTTTAGATTCCAAAGGGATGGAGACAATTAGATCATCATTTATCAGAGTTTTCAATGAAATAGTATACCAATTCTTCCTTGGCATTCCTATCATTTAATCACATAAAATTATGTTCAGTACATATATTTCTAAAATTTTATTCAGAAAAGAAATAAATAATGATAATTGATTCACATTAAAAAAAATATACATAAAAATGATAATCAATGACTACACAAATGAAATAAGTTGTTGCTAAATGAATGCATAACTGTACATACAATCATGTCCCCCTTTAATTGTTTCAGTTTCTTACTCCATTACATCATCCACTTCATCTAAACTTTTTAGACAAATATTTTCAATATCAAGATGAAAAAATATGTTTGCATCATTTTATTGATGATATTCAATGTCAGAGGTCAAATCTTCCATTTCATCACACATATCATAAAAATATCTTTGTTTTACTTGAGAAACTACACTCCACCCTTCATCCACAACATCCTTCACATAATATAACATTTTATCTCATGATGATAACTTATACAGTTCATGGATTTCATGATCACCAACATCCACCATGTGAGAGATGTTCATAGAAGAAAATTGCATGGAATCTCTTTTGACACCTCTGATAACATACACACAATTTCATTTGAAAAAGTTAAATGAAAAATTCATGTGGTAGTTTAATTCAATAATATTAGTCTTCTCTACATAGTATACAACATTATAAAATTTAAATATAACACTACTATGTGTTTTCAAATCCTCATCTCTATCGACTAAACAAAATCTAAAGCCACTCATGTTGTATGCATTGACCATTCGAACTTGTTTTAGAGGTCCTATAACAAGAAACATAAAATATTCTGACAAATATAATCGATTATCAGTATTCATGGTCTAAAAAAGTATAAATTATTATATTTACAAAATATATATTTCATCCTAATATTCATTTTTATTACAATATTTATGAATAGACGCATCATGGAAGCCATTCTATAAGATCCTAATTAACAACTTTAATTATATTATTCCCACATCGTGTTCTGCCTCACATTCTTCTCTTTACATGAATCCTCAAATTTTCAATTAATGGATATAAAATTTCACTATTCAGTAGAACATATCTATGTGGCTGTAATAATTCAATTTTTCTAGTGTAACATTCTATGTCCTCCCAACTAATTGGCCAATAGCATGATTTTTTTTTAATTTTCCATGTATTTGAGATTGAGACAATGTGTCATCATCATGTACAAATTTATTAAATATTTTCTCAATATCATCCAATTGTCTATAAAAAAGGTAAGACACTCCTTTTCAAAATAGCCTTCAGCATTAAATCCTAATGGTTGAGAATTATTTTTCCCATATGATTTCAAATGCCCATGATATATGTGAAATAAAATAATAAAACATAATTAGGCATTCAATTAAGTTCGAATAATTGTTTACATAACTGAAAAACATATAAATAAATTACATCTCAATTTGATTCATCCATTGATAATGTACGGGGCCTCTAAATTTAGCTTTCTCAACCAAATGCCCATTTAACATCATAATGAGAGTGAAAAATGAAAAGGAAAGATCATATGCATTTCACAAAGAGTCAATAAAAACCTATCCTAATGCTTTTCAATATCAAATTGATGTATATATTTCTAATATTTTTTTCTAAGAAATGTGAAAAATTGGAGTACAACATGAGTAACTTTTTTAGTTAATAATTTACTCAATGACAATGATAGTAACTACTATAACAAAATATGTTAATTTTCACTTTTCAATTCATGTTTCCTATGATTCATTAAGGTAACAAACCTCGAGAAGTTACTTTAATACCCATAAGATATATTCAAATTATTGAAAATTCACTGAAATATTTATTTATCATGATTTTTCATTGAAAAAATTGTCGGATCATACTTTTAATTCTAATTAGACTAGAGATCATTTTTTATGTTCATTAATTGTATGTATTTCGGAGCATTGAGATGATCCTTCGATATTCCATGATCATTAAGAAATGATAAGATCAACTTGTCACATATATTCTTCCCAATATGTATCAATTAAATATTATTCTACAACAAATTATATTCCCAATATGGATTTTTGAAGAATATAATTTATTTATTCCATTATTGCATTCTGATTTTCACTTGATGATGCACTTCGATCTCGTTTCCCACTATCATTCAAATGATTAACCACCCCAAATTATGTTTCAACATTTCTATGCTTTTCAAATATTTCGAAACCATTAAACAACTTTGTAGGTGATCTACGAACAATGAAACAGTTTAATTTTGATCTATTTAGCATAAATATATGAGATGAATTGAGACATATTTGATGGACAAGCATCGGAATTCTGTATTGTGAGGGAGCCATTTTAGCTCAAAATCAAAGTTACAAACAAGAAAATTGTAACCTATGTAGTTGTACCAACTTGATAAATTCCGATGTCTAGTGAAGTTACTAATGGTCCACATTGATGTAACATTCATTTTGAACATTTTTTTAGAATAAGCATCATATTTCTCAGCACCTATGAACCATAACTCCAATAATTATTCAATTAAGGACTAAAATTATACATAAATATCATTTCTAGGAATTATTTTTTCTAGGAATAATCATGGAAATGATTAAAGACATTTTTTGCATATACATCAATAGAGGTATATTGTAAGGGATCAAAACAACTGGCCAAATGATATAACTGGCACTCAAAGTCCCAATTGGGTTAAATCCATTAGCAGCCAATCCCAATAGAACATTCCGAACATCAGCTGAGAAATTTGTATGTAATGAATCAAATGTGTTCCGTGATTTTGAATCTAGTGGATGTCGCATTAACCTATCATTATTCTAATATAAAAAATTCCACTACATGTGTTTGGAACTTGTCAATGACATGAATAAACATTGAAATGAAGTCTTTGATGGAAAGTAACACAAAACTTTTGTAGGTGTGTTCCTTTACTTCTTCTTCAAGTTAGTGTGTTGATTTAGGCATCCAACATCTACCATTAACTTCCATTTATAATAATAACATTTTTTTCAATATTATCTACATGAATCTTATCACCAATAAAACATACAATCATTGGGACACATATGTATTTTTATATAATTAAAACTAAGCCTGTTAGCAACTTTTCCATACCATAAAAAGACTCAGGGATGTTTTCTTCAGGAAATGAATCACCAAAAAATTCCAATATCGTCAAAATTTACTTATTTTAATTACAAATTGACATTTGATATGGTTCAAGTTCAGTAGAAAAGAATGTTTTGAAGATTTCCAACATCCACTATACAACTCTTAATTTCCATCATCAAATAAACCATGAAATGCATTTTCGTCAATGAATATTTCTCTTACAATATTCTCCACAGAATCAATTGGAGGGTCAAATTATATGTTAAAATGTTGATCTGGTTATCTTACTATCTAAAAAACGTCACTTATTATGTTTCTATTTGTAGCACCATCATCTGGTTTTTTGATATGTTTTGATGTTGATGGTGGGGTCTTGAATTGTCGATTGCATCAATTATAAGTTTTTTCATTTCATTTTCCATTGTTGAAGAAGTTGGGATCTCGTTCTATGTATTGAAGTCAGTTCTCATCCTTTCTTAATGTTGTATTATCTGTGCCAAATCAAAAAAAATATTGAGAATGGAATAAATTCAATGTTAAATGTTCATAAAATTAATCTCTCTTCAACCATATTCTATATTTATATTTAATACGTGTATATATTATTCTCCCTTCAACAGATTGATTGTAAATTTCATAGCCTAAAAATTTTCTAAACCCTTAGCATACTAATGTGTGTTCGTCGATAATGTGATCCATCTTTTATCAATGTATATCACAATGTTCCTACATAATTTTAAAAAAATTAAAAAACATAACTATTAATAAATAATAAAATATATTCATATAAACTAGTTGAAAAAATATATACATATGTTAAATAAGGTTTTCCTAGAAAAATAAATATGGTAAATAATGAACCCACCCACTAATAGTCCAATGAAAACAAATTAAGAAGATCTGTAATGAAATAGGCAGAAAATAAAAAACATATGTCTATTAAAAAATCGGATTTATAATATTGATGATGATTTTTTTAGTATCCATTATTGAATTTAAATTATTTTGTAGTTATATAAGGAATTATGCATTTTGTTAACTTTATGTCATACTTATATTCAACAATTAATTCTGTTAAGAAATCCATCTTCTATATGTGAAGAACCAAGAGGTTAACAATTGTTTTTCTTATTCATCTTTAATTTCACAACAATTAAAATAATCCATGAGATACTCATGTATATTTAGAGGGGTGATGAAATAATATGGTGAGAATCCAAAAATATTGTAATGATTAGTGTACCGTAATTGACATGCTATAATTTTTTTCATGCATAAATAAAATTTTTCATTACATATTTGCATCATCAAAAAGTTTTATTCATCTAAAGTAGTTAAAAAAACATGTCAAAATATTTTTTCCAGTATGATTGTGATTTCATTAATACATATAATTTTTTTTGAGAGGGTTAACTGATATTAATTCACATTAACGCTTATAAATTATTAATTTAAAACTTAGAAAAATGAATCAACATATATTTAATCCTCAATTTATTTCATACTCATATAGTTCCCTTAGGAACTATCATTAAAATATGAGTTTGAATTTTTGACACATTAAAAATTCATTGTGATCCCAAAATTAACATTGATAATTATTAAAAAAATGTTTCAATGATTGAAATATGGTTCAATTAATATAAATTTCACAATATGAATATAACATAGATATCAATACAAATAAAATGAACATATTATTCCTTATGATGGTAACCATAACTCTATCATATCATAAAATATGAAATTGAATGCAAATTATATAATTATACCATAAATTGTATCTATACCAATAGTGTTTTTGGTTTATAATCAACATCCTTTCACACCCCATTAGAACATATTATTTCATTGAACACACCACTTGAACAAAAAAATCTTAATGATATTAAAAATATGAAGTTATGTTACATCAAATATTAAAAAAAAGAAATAATTTAGAAAATACCAGCGGTGATGGGCCACGAGGCACGGTGAGGGACTGCAAGGCATTGTGAGGTGCGACAAGAGGCGTTGTGGTCTTCATGGGGTCGTCAAGGTCACGAGTGTCTCTAATTCCATGGGCGCATTGTGGCTAGGGCATCGTAAGGGTCATTATGGGAAGTGAGGAGTAGTGATAGATGGAGAGGCACCGTGAGGGCTTTGGGGGGTCACCGGTGTCTCCTGGATCATGTGGTTCACCAGGGTTCTAGGGTTTCATGGGGTCACAGGAGTCGAGGGGTTGGGGTTTTCAGGGGAGTCGAGCGAGTCAAGGGGAGAAGTGTCTCTACATGAAAAAATACATGTTTCATGGAGGTTTATTAAATACACATCAAATTTATTTTAAAAAAATTAGTAGTGGTTTATTAAGCCACCACTGAAAAACCATTGATAAAGGCTTATAATGTTTTTGTGTTTCAAAATTAATTTTATCGAATTCCATCCTCTAAATCACTAAGATCTCCTCCATGGAATATATATTTATACACTTCCACCATTGATTAGATTCTTGTTCCATATTATAACTAACCGGCACAAACATCACTTGAACAGAGCATTAAAGGATTGACCATATCTTTTAATGGAGTTAATCTATTTTATTTAGTTAAAGCATCAGAAGATCAACTAATTTTTTATGTCCATTACCACATAATGTTATAGGATGAAACATTCTCTTGTTAGGTGAATTTGGTAGTTTCTCCTCATTTGGTATTCTATTTAAAACCCAAGTAAATTGAATATTATATTCATAATTTTTATGATTCTTCCTCTCATCGGGTTGGGTATCTCATTTACGAATTCATCCCATTCCCCCTCACATTGGTTGTTGACATGGTTACTCTAACTTCCAAACATTGAAAATAATAATGGAAAATTTAGAGATGGGTATTTTTAAAATATTAAACACAAAATTCATAAACCATTAACATTAAAGTGATAGATCATAAATGATATATATTTCTGAGCTTATTTATTTACTGGTTTCAATCTATGTTATTCATTATATATTTCATAATAGAAACAACTATTGTAATTTTTATTTAATTAATAATGTTTATTAAGTTTATCTTCAATTTAATAATTAAAAACCACCAAAGTGTCAAACCTAGTGTGCATCACGTACCTTTTTCATGCTCTTGTTGATGATTGAGTCCATATCAATGCGACTTTTTCGATATTGATACCCTATGGTGCAATTGAAATAAACATAAATCTACTTTTAGTATCCAAAAATGGTTATGTTTTCATGGAAAAAACATAACCTATACTTTATCTAAATCATTGGGCTTTTTTCTTAGGTTTAGACTTATCACTAAGGATATTACTACAGTATTATGATTAGAATCCCAAAAAATATATATTATCTTCTCTAATACCATCTATGAAAAACCATATATTTAACACACTGTAATTTAAAATTTATTACATAAGGTTACAAATAATACAATATTAAATGATAATGAAGCCTAGTGTATTTAAAAATTTGTTACATAGAGTAACATATTGCAATGGGAAAACAATAACATTATTGAAAACATCCTTAACATGATCCTAAAATTCCATCATTTTTCTAAAACTACACAGGATATCCTGGGAATGTTAATAAGTATGGGGATAACTAAAAATTCTATTTTGGGGATGAATAAATAATAGAACAAGGTGTAGTATGTTATGTGATCATAGAGTCATATAATGCTGACATTAGAGGGGTGAGAATCATAATCCTCAATAATGAGTTATGATATAAAAAGATATTAAAAAAGAAATAGGGGAATATGGAAGCATGATAAAATATGGCATCATAAGAATTGTTCAATGATAAAAAAAATAAAAAATAACGTAATGTGATACAGATAACCTCCCATGAACCATACATGACATCTCATGAGATAAAAATGTTACCCAATTCATTGGAGGGAAATATTAATATGGGAACACCCTTCACTTTCATATCATATCTATATATATTTGTTCCCTAACATAAATATGTATATCATCAATTTTAACAACACAATTATATATTATGAGTTATATACAAGTAAATACCAAATAAACAATGTATAGGTGCAACTAGGTGTACAATCTTAATTGTAAATAGCTATGGTTATTCACTAAAAAATGTTTGGCAGGAAAATTTTCATGATAATATCAATAGAATAATGGTGGTACAAAAAAGTATTATCAAATTGTTGAATGAGGGAAAAGGGGTATATAATTACATATGAAATATATGGATAGTATGTGGATGTGTAAATATATTCCTCAACTATAAAAAATTAAAAAAATGCATATATTAACGAAGGATCTTGGAAAAAAGTGGCGAAGGATGGGATACCTTATATTGAGAGGACACTTATAAAATATTTAAAAAAGATTTTTAATATGAAGGCAGAAAATTTAGAGGAATATAGTGAGTAATTATTAGATTAATTTCATTATCCAAGGTTTTATAGAATAGTGTAATTGTGGGTTTAAGAGTTTATATTGGAAAATAGAGGAGTGTTCTATGTTAATTTCAAAACATAAGTTTTTGTGTCAACATGATAAATTAATAAAACCCAAAATAAATACCTTGATATCTTCAATGGTTTCATCCAAATATAAGTGTATTTTATTATTTTATAAATCTATGAAAAATTATAATAAAAATAATACCATTAGGAATGTCAAATCAATTCATTTCAATAAATAATTGAATTTTAAACATGAAAAATATTATATGGGTTTTTCAAGATTCATAGTGGGTTTAAAAAATTAATCAAATAACATAAAAATACATTATTTTATAGGTAAAATATATATTTGGTCATGGATACCTTTTATGGAATATATTATATCATTTTTGGGGCATTATGATCTCATAATACACACTTTGTATCAACCTTATATTTTAATTTATATTCATTTTAAATAAATTTAATCACATTGATTTATTATGTAATGAAAATATCCATGAAAAGAATTTTCTTCTATCAATATTTATTTGAAAAATACACGGAAAAATATCTCTCAAAAACTATTATACAAATTGTAGATGTTTTTGAAATCCTAAAACACCAACCCTAGGGTCTTTAACAAGATATCCAAATGTGGTTGTTCTAATCTAAGGTAATTTTATTCACTAATATCTTTGTTTTTAATTATCAGTTTTCCAAAATCAATTATTATTTTAAAAATAAAATATAATAAAAAATTATCTACCATATTATGAGATATTATTTTTCTAATATAATTATATCTATCTGTCTCCCCCTCTATCAAATGGGAAACAAATCCATTGTTGAAGTGTTTGGTGGACTACCATCTCACAAACCGATGAAATTTGTTCTCCATTATAGAATCACTTGGAAACTCATAATTATATAAATATTAAATATATAATATATATTAAATTCTATAAATTCTATAAAATTAATATTTAACCAACTTTATTACTCTTTTAACCATTAATTAAATGATATATTTGCTCATGAATAAGTACGACCTACCATCTAAATGAATCAAGGAGACTCATTTTCCAAATTCAACTTTAATTTTTTTAAATAAATAACTATAATAAATATGATATTGAAAATATTAATATTATTTTATAAATTAAATAGGTATTTCATTTTCACAATAACTATAACTCCCACGAAAAAACACAAATGTGAAAACAAGACAATTAACACACGAAACAACAAAAATACTAAAAGACTCTTAATGAATGGGTGGTATGATGTTATAAATCATAATATATGATATTATAAAAATTAATATAGTTTTTTTATAAATTAATAACATGATTAAACCATTATAAATGATTTTAATGTGTATTAAAACAAAATAATGTTTGAGGTAATGGATTTCATCTCAATTTTCATCACATGGATACATATTCATTAATATAAACCTATTATCTTTAATGTGGTGTATATGTTATCCCTTATTCATATTTATATTGATTAAATACATATTAAATTTGGATAATGTTTAAATTCATTTTTAATAATTCAAGGGGTTACAATTTTAATTTCACTAATGATATAAGAATATATGTTACAATCACACTTTCTTTTGTAATTTCTTTTACTCTCACTGATGGAATATTATCATTAATCCTTAATAATCTCCAATAATTCTATGATATCATGTATATTTAAGGATTTTCATTTTCTCATACAAATTTTCTTATATTTCATATTTTAATCATGCAATGATAAGTTTTAAGGAAAAACCAAGTTAAATTAAATTTAAAATTAGATATATGTTTCTTCAATGCCATTTTAAAAAAAATTGTCTTGCAAATGCTCTATTTTTGTGTCAAACTATTTATCTATGATATTTTATGTTATACGATATTTTAAAAGTGTTTTAATGGAATATATCTAATATTTTTAAAAGTTTTTGTAGAGAAACAACATAAGGGGATTTTTTTTAATGTATACCATGATAACATATTTTGGCCCCACCAAACCATTTTATAAAATTTATCTTTTTTTTCTTGTTTTAAATATTGTCAAAAATAGATATTTTTTGTGATAGATTATTTTAATACCCAACATATATTCCATTTATTAATCTAACAGAGGTAAATTTATTTTAATAACCTATATTCTAGATAATCCAGTGGCCACAAATTATTTTTAGAACATTTTTGTAATTATTAAGAATCTATTAAGAAAATAACTTTTTGTGATAATTTTTAAATAAAAATTATATTTCATTTAAATATCCATATTATTAATATCATGGATATTATTATTTACAAAATTTTATCCCATTTTTACATATAGTATTTACATTGAAATTTATTTTCATAAGAGATAAAATATTGATAAATATGCATGCATTACCTACTATGGATATTTGATGATAATGAATAATGTTAATGAATTAAATATATTATTAAATATATGTAGAATGATTTTTAAATGATGTGATTTCCTGGACAAGATTTATATAGATGATCAATAGATTGGATGGCCTCATTAGACAGATCAGTTGTCCAGATTAAATGTGTTTTACCTATTTTTTAGAAAAATCTTGTAAAAGGTCTTGATACTATGCATATCAGGATATCAATGATCATAACATAAAAACATAATCATTTTCATCATTGATAATTTATTAATCATTATACATAATATTTTTTCAATGATATTATTAATGGATTCATTTTGTCCTCAATTTAATAAATTACATCTGTTTTTAGATAATTACTTTTACATATTTTTTAATCTTTATATTTACATGATATTTAAGTTAATGATTAAATTAAATCTATATTCAGATATTTACCATGAAATTTATATTATTCATTATTGATTATGATTTATTTATTAAAGATATATTCTAATATAGGAAATTTTTATTATGAATATGATATCGCCCTTATTTTGATTCCTTTATCAAGGATATGATAGATAATATTAGAATGTGTGTAGGGATAAAGAATTTTTTAACGTTATCTAGGTCTATTTCCCATTTTCAAATATAATTAACAAATCTAATTTTCATATTGTTTACCATGACTAATACAATATTCCGTCTTTTGGGATGTGATCGATTAAATCTTGAATGAATTTAAAAAAGTAACAACTAAATCAGGGCTACTAGGGTCGTGTAAGTTATAGTTGGTATGGAAATAAGATTATTAGTAACTATGGTAACTATATTTAGGGAATCAATGATTATAGAAAATAACCCTATGATAGTCTTTGAGAATATTTTAGAGGAGAAAAAATTATTATATTAAGGAATATATTATGTGGATTTCTAAGAATATATATATATATAGATACTATGTATAATTCCCAATTTTATGATATGTTGGAAATTGGAATATTTCTACGTATATTTTCATAGATAGACCATGAGATGTTGTGATATTTATAGGCCCTATGAGAGAGAAATTAATTTATGAAACAAATTAATGATATTAAATACCCAATGCATAAATATTTATATAAGAGCTATAATTACTCATAATAATTGGATTTAATCATAAATTAATGGAAAATGTTGAGTTCAGAGCTTGAATATTACCCTAGTCACAACATAACATTCGATAACATCATGTGTTTTTATAATGTGCACCCATTGGGAGAATAGATAAAATAAATAAATTTATTTAATTATTTAAGTAATGAACTGAAATAATAATTATATAAATTGTTATGGGGAGATCTAAGGGTTGGACACTAAACCCTAGATACCTAGAGGACAATTGGAGAAGAGTGTTCCTAAATATGACATTAGATCAAATCAGATTGAGGATCTTGCCAATGAAAATGATGAAATTTTTTCTTTTTTAGTGATTAATCAATCTTGACGTCATATGTTTTTTTTCAGTATGATCCCTATTTCATGTCCCATGATAAAAATGACTTAGTCGAATAAAATATTGATTTAATGATTAGTTAATTTGTGGGAACATGTTTAATTATAGGAATTGTGGATAATTATTATTATTTTGTTAGATAGAGTTTACACCTCTTAGTTCTTCTATTATAATAAAATTGAATGAGGGAAAAGTAATAAAGGAAGTGTTTCATTCCACATATGTATGTTTTATTGTTTTCTCTCCACGTTCATCATACCTCCACTATTGTCATTTTATTTTGGCTGATGTGTTGATTATTTCCCATTTATTGACTAATTTTTATTCGATCAATGGAACAAAAGATCACTACTATGGGTTTCAAATATAGATTTAATGACATTTTTGGGGTATCAGATGATGATAGTAGATCCAAATATGGATCACTTGTGGGTTAAAGACACTCATGAATGAGTTTCCATGTTTCAATTAGGAGAGGCAACAAAAATCACAATTTTTTGGATTTCATGACCACAATCCAGAGAGAAGGTGATTGTAGGACTCGATTGGACTAGATCCAAGTTCCGTGAATGAAATTGATGATGGGAGAGATGAAATCATAAGACATATGTGTTTCCTATTAGTTCAATGATAAAATTGTGTACACTATATGTAGTCCTATGAACAAACACTATGTAGTTCATTCTAAGAAGCGCTAAAGAATATATATAGAGATATGTATCACACACCATGTTACACATGTCACACTCCATATGAGCCTCAACTGATATGCCTCACATGTACAAATGGTACAGACCTAGGAGTCCATATTTTTTTACACGCCATGTGTGCCAAGTCACATGACATATAACACATGGAGAATGAAATGAAGTGTATCGGGAGTACACTCCTAGGTGGAAATGTGGCTCCAAACGTTTTTTAGCTAGTAAGTACATGGTAATTATAGAGTACATTGTTAGATATTTTCCCTCATACCTGGAGAAGTAAACATACACATCCCAGTGTATATGATCCAAGGTAGAACTACAGTCTATGAACTAGTGTGACATATACACATCGTGTATCTCAATGAAACACTTAGGTTTATAGAAAAAAAACATCTAATGTGAGAATGGGACATGGGTAGTGTCAGACATAGTAATACACACCGTGTATCCATATGAACATGACGTGTAATTACTTGAGGACATGTGAGATTCACCTTTATTCTCACCACATCTTCTTTGTGAACTTTTGTGAGATTTCAAGGACTAGTATAGATTGATTGTGTTCCCTTACTTCATTCCTATGCGTTTTTGGTGATGTTTCATGTTACCATCATAGAGGGTGACCCTGATGTAGCTTCATGATTGTTACTGTAGTGTAAGAAAGATCCCTTATTCTGGAGTGAGTTTCCTTAGTCTACATTTGTAGATATCTTAAAGGAATGGGGTGTGTATACAGAGAAAAGGCTAGGATTTATCATTATTTAATTCATGTTTCCATTGATTGGATTTGTTTGAATTGCAATGACAAATATTTAATAGGGCATCAATCACCTATCATAGAAGATGTATCTAGTAGGGTCTGGTTCCCCCAGTGATCCTAAGGCATTGACCCATATATTTTTATCAAGATTTAATCATTTTGATGGTATATTATTTAAATGGAGTGTGTTTCTCAGATTTTTCCTACCAATTTAAATTTTGGCTATAATTTATGATTATGACCTCTAGGATGAGTTCCTTCCATAGAATTATTTCTAGGGGAGTGGTTCCCATGGGAAAAAATTATATTGAAACCTCACAGAGTAACTATGGATAGTAGTAGAAGATACCATTTTGACATAAATAAATTTATAAGTATAAATATATGTTTCTTATATACCATAACATGATTTATGTATTCAAAGATGAGTTTATTATTATTTATTCTTTATTATTAGTGATTTCAGTGTGTCCTACTGGGTATTTTTATACTCACCCCTACATATTCTCTTGGCACACATAGCATGTATTATGCAGATGACTGATCTCTTAGAGAGTAAATTTAAAACTAATAGAGGTGGGAGTTAGTTTGGCCGGATTTAAAGAGGTATATACTAGAGTTTCGTTACACTACCCTCCCCTCCTTAGTAGGTCATGAATTATTTTCTAGTTTTCAGTGTGCTAGTATTTGTCCCCTTTTTATAATTTCCCATAATCTATATCATACTATGATTATGGGATTATATATGTATGAAGTCATTTTTAATAGTTCTATTTACATTTAACCATTTTATTGGAATAGAGATTAGTGTGTGTAGGTACCTAAGGCTAATACTTCCCATGTGTGTTATATGACTTCATGGAACTAGTCTCTAGACCTAGTCCTACTGATGGTAGGATTTGAGAAGTCTCATGTTAGACTCCAGTTGGTCTAGTCTTGAGAAAATGTTATCAGAGGAGATAACTAAACTGATGTGTTATGACACCCCCATGTTTTAGGATTAGAGTTTGTATTTTTCATTTGTTTAGTTATGAGGATTGTTTTGGGAACTAGGGAATCATTGTTAATTTGTTTTGAGTTTGTCTCTTAGGACATGGTGTTCAGTGTTGGTGTAAGGGATGACGTATCCATCCACTAGAACCCTAATAACATGTTTGTGGACTCTATATATATAGGAAATTGTTTTAGGTTAATATTTATTAAATGAATCATATAGGAATGGGTTGTGGTTTTTGTGTCGTTCTTGAGTTATCTGAACAGGTATGCACATTGATAGTGGTTTTTAAATTCCTCTTTCAAGATGTATTTCTGATGACAACTAGGGATGTTTCCGCAACAAAGTTGAGAATTTGACTTGATGAGTGATGATTCATCTATAAAGGGTCTTAGTCATATAACAATCATTTATCATTATAGTTAGAAGGTGGTGTTATCTCATTTTGAATAGTCTATAGACCCACCTTTTGTGGTTTTGTAGGATGCATCTATCAATACTATGTCTTGAATATCCCTTTTAGTGATTAATGTTAATGCACATCATTTGAGCGCATATCATGAGATATTGAGGCTGGGATAACTTGAGATACATGGTTAGCATGCCTTATAGATAAAATGAATGTAATTTTATTCATCAAACAAGAGTATTTATTAGAGATATTGGGGATTGATCCCATCTTTGAGGGTAATACATTTCTTGATTTTAAGGTTAGAGGACATATTGTGTGTTATTGTCCCACCTATTATGCTTTAGTCATGGGGATGTCTATAATCCTCTTATAAAGGTTAATAGTTGCGTTTATAAGGTCAAAAAGGATGTGTATTCAATAGAAGAGATGGGGTAGAAGGATGTGTTTGTAGGTGATTTAGTTTGATACACCCACCATCACCCCATGTGGGCCACCATAGGATAGGGAAGCTGGTCGTTTGGATCTTGCTATGCTTCATGAACTATAAGGTCTTTACACTGAGGCTCCAAGAGTGTTTTGAGGTTTGATCTTTGTTCCATATTTTCTTTTTTTAGTACTGTTAGACATGGGTATGAGGCACCCATTTTACTTATTTTACTCCTTTTATTGAGTTATATCTCATGGTGATACAAGGCATTAGTAGATCCCAATGTTGGAGATGAGATAATATGACATATCTAGTCGAGGTTTCATTAATGTACTAAGGTTTCAGAGTAATCCCTTATTGTGGAAAACTAGCTGGAAAATTGAAACAGTGACCACCATTTAGCAAGAGATCATAGATGGTTTCAGTTAAATTTGTGGTATGACATGTTTAATCACTAAACCTGTAATAGTTTTTACATATACTTTTGAGATACTTTTACATATATATGTGCCCAGTTAGATACCAAGTGATACCACTAGAGTCCATTTTCCTCGACTCTTGTGTGGGAGGATCATATATATAGGATCAATGATATAATGATTCTACCGATACTGTGACCAACTCTGGAATATTTTAGAAATGGATGTGATACCCCAATATGTTTTCCTTAATGTGGAATGTTTTCCTACCATCCATGATCAGAATTTTTCTTTGAATGATAATAGATTTTATTCTAGTTTATGTGATAGAGTTTTCATCAATTGATAAGGATTTATCTAATGAAATGTAGTTTGATATCATGTAAAGGATGCTATGGCCGACTTCTCATCAGTTCTCTAGTGAAACCATTATAATAGTGACTGATTTGTTATTGTGTTTTCCTTATGTGGTGATAGTGTATGACAACATCTCTCCTAGGGATGCACTACGTCTATCTCCAGAATGAGAGGTAGACATTCTCAGGGACTAGAACTATGTATATCCTCTGATTTTTATGATACCACATCAGATAGAATCTATTAATCATCAAAAGGTGAAGTTAAAGTCAGATGTTTGTAGAGAGAAGGGGTTTTGTAAGACACAGTGTGTTCAACATGGAATCCCATCATTGTTTTCCTGAGAGTCATACGTGTTGTCTAGGTTTAGTATGGATTAGTGTCACACATAACATATGAAATGGGGGAAACTATCCACTATCGATAATCGACAACTCCGTTGTCCAGTGGTTTGGGTTGAAGTGATTCATATACATTGACATTTATTTAGGTTATCACAAGCCCTTGTTATTTATGATGATATACCATAAGTCACTTTCCAAATACAACAAATTTAATTTTAGTAAGATGTGATACCCTTTGGTGAGTTTTATGCAACAACGTAATCGTATTAATTTTGGGGAGGATTCATAAAACTTCTTGGATCAGTTCATGGTAGTATTCTTATGTGGTATCCATGTGTACATGGAGTGATGTTGGAGTTTGCGAGATAACTGTGGGAGGTTTTTTTACCTATACTTGATAGTTTCTACCCTCTGTTTCTTTTGAGATACTAGGTGGTATAACTCATGGGTACCGATTAAGAGATATAGTGTGACAATATATACAACAGATACATTCTTGATGTGTAACGCCCCAACCCAAGTTACCCAGAGTTGGTGCGTTATGATGTATCATTGGCATGATCACAAAAGATCAAGTTTCAAAATAATGATTATTTTAGTAGCCTTAGAATCACTATACACCTTAATAATGTTTACATTACATCATAAAGTGAAAAACTACAACAACATCTTGTCTCCAAAGACCACGCTCTTATCCTCATAATATCCATAAAGGTCATTCATAAAATACTTCTTCTCATCCTAGGAAAAATAAAACATACTAAGGGGTGAGCTCAGATTCTTATTAAGGGTAATAATACAACGTAAACTTTCATAAATAAGCATATACATTTAAGGCCATGTATAACTAAAAAACACTTTTAAACATGAACTTCAACATAATATGGCAATAATAAAATGAAATTATTGCATTTACTAATACACATGGATATTCTACTAGTCGAATAATCACATGCAATATGAATAAACAATTTCAGAATGATGGAATGCATAATGCCAGACTATCCTAACCACGTAGCCAAGGCCTCGTGCCAAGAATAAATATATGATTTTTTCAAGGCCTCGTTCCAAGACAATAGTTTGTCTCATGAGTCCTACCAATTCATCAAGGAGCTATAGTGGGCTCCACCTGTCACTTACTAAGTCCAATTCATTCCTCATATGAAAAGGTATAAACATAACATAAACATTCGTATTAAAACTAGAATATGAAATGTCAATACTTTACCCGTAAACCATGAATTGTATAAAAATAACACATCCACATTCAAACATATCACAAGACCTTCAACGCAATATGGAAGATTTTTATCATTATAAATCAACTTCCGAACAAGTTTAAAATCCATTAAAGGATTTTGACATAGATGAAAATGATTTGTAAAACTCTTTGAGAGAAATGCCCCTTTGCATGAAAACATTTAAAAGTCACAAAATTTAGAAAAGAATACATTCGAGATATTTCTTGAATCAAAGTGTCCCATACCATTTTGAATCTTTTGAAAGGAATTAACATTTTAAAAAAACATTCGTTTCCATATAAATAAATCCTTAAAAAATATTTGGAAGACATGGACATTAATGAGAAGGATTTATAAGAAGAAATATTTAAAACATTTGAAATGTTGTTTTAGTAAATTAAAATTTCCTTAAAACAATACCTTTGAAAACTCTTTCATATAACATGGAAATTGATGATAAATATGTACCAGTATATACTTACGTAAAAACAATCTCAGAAAATAAAGAGATTGTGAAATTAACCCTAACTAGTTTGGTTGCTTATGAAACATACCACCCATGAAAGAGGTATCATAAAATGAATATGTAAATACAGATAAATTAATGTGTATTACACAAAGGATACAATTATGGGCAGTACATACACCACACAAAAGGTAATAGTGACAATATGGCATGAATCTTATAGGAATAAGGAGTGAGATGAAAACCCCTTACCTTGTACTTTTCCTTGATATAGTGTAGGTTAACCTCCTGTATAATAGTTAAATAATTGTTGTTAAATGATAAATGAATCATATACATAAATATGATAAGATATATGATCTTTTAATATTTCCTTTCTAATAATATTTTAGTATTATCGTCGTTTTGGGTGTTAACTGATTCGTTATCCTTTATATGATTTGTTACGAAAGCCATGATTGTTATTGATCGGATGTATCTTATTCATATACAGAATGATATCAAGTCCTTAAATATTTCTTTTAATCATCAAATGAGAGTTAGTTTTGAATGTATTTTATGGGGAAATGAATCTCATCATGTTCGTGGAGACAGTAATCCGTATGGACGCACGAACGCTACTTCCATTTCAATTTTCATTTTAAAAATAATAAAAACAAAATGATTTATTGAAATATTATTATTCCATTATAATATAATATCTTATATGTGTTACTTATGTTCATTAACACCATCTTTTATACGTTCCATGTATAGTATGAACGAGTCATATCACTTTGAGGGGGCGGTAGTCCACACTACCTCAAATGAAATTATCGTATATATATACAACATGAAATGAATAATGGTATGCGATAAAATGGAATTATGGAATATTATATATATAATAAATATCATTAATATCATATTTAATTATAGTTCCATCATAATGTCCACCATGAGAGGTTTTAGGAGATAATTGAACAATCATCGCTTCATGAGGCGTTTGGTATCCATCCACAGAAACATTATGTTCTTCACTCTTTAGATGAATTTTTGTGGAAGTATAGTTATAATAAATCTAATAACAATATCCTTGTATATTTAGGATACTGGTTTGGTTACAAAAGAAAAGAATAAGAATATTTTAGGGGTTTGATAAGTAAAATAAAAGATAAGAAGCTAAGAGAAATCGTTACCTTTAATTTGGGTAACTCCCTTTGGTTTGAACCAAAAAGGACTCTTGAAGTGCCTCTGCCTAAGGTAGGGATTCTATAAAGAGGATAGGGATGTAATAAGCTTAATTGGGAAGAGTTCAGGAGAGCCAAAAGGCTTTAGAGTTGTGAGGAATTGGTTATAATTGGTGTCCTTTTATAAGGGGGAGGAGGGGCTCTTTAGAAAAAACTTAATATATTAATTTATAATAAATTAATATTAGGTTTATAATAGCTCCAATGTGGAGTATTAAAAATATAAGGTGGGTATGGGTCTAAAAAAACGCAACCAATAGATTTTAGACAAGTTTGGGTCACTATAGTAACCTTATCTTTTAGATTTTACTCTTAGTTAAATAGTTTGACATTTACCATGTCTCTTTGTCTTTTTATATTATATAGTTAATAAAAAACCATAAAATTCCAAGAGACCCTAATGTGGTACATTAATGTTACATATATTATTATATAAGTCTTTTGACTGATCATTAAATTTTTAGGATGATAATATCAATTAATAATATAATATTTATTTTAAAACTTTTTTATGTCAATTTTGACACTATTGGGTATTTTGTTTTTGATAAATTCATAACCGCATTAATACTTCTAATAAAGTTATTATAAACAATAATAATATGTCATATTACCCTATAAAATTATTAGAATTCATAAAAAGTCACAAATTAAATTTATTTTTATATTTATAATATCAATTATTTTAATTTTTCATTAATTAGGTAATTACTGCATTAATATTGTGTCATAAATAAAATAAATTATTTAATGTCTAAAATTTATAAATAATATACCATTATGTAGAAAATATTTTTAGGTTTTTAATTAATATTTATAATTGAATTTATCTTATGTATAACCCTATATTAAAAATGTATTTGTTATTAAACTTTGATTTTAACTCTTTTAACTCTTCTTTGAATTAAATAATAATAAATGTCCTAATCTTATCCAAGTGGACCAAATAAGTTCAGATTTTATTCCTTACATCTTTTTTGGTTTTATTATACTTAGACAATAGAAACAGGACATGTGTTAGGGTAATAATAATTTAATTTTTACCCTTTGTTACCCTATTTACTTTTTACCATGGTAAATATAAGTAAAAAGTTTCTATTCACAAAAAATTATTTTTACCTAATTGAACCACATTATACTATTTGATATTAACTATTTCTCTCGGATTTTCAAAAATACACTCATAGAGGCAGTAAAATTAAGTTTTATGTGAATTTCCAAATTCTCCTAGGTGGTGGGTAAAAGGCGGTGAAAAGTTCAATAAAAGTTTTATATATCTAAAATTATTATAAATGGACACTAATGAATTACATTGAAATTATATAGGTATTATCTGTCTAATTTGACATAAAATATGTTTAAAAAAATTAAATAACTATATAAATAAAAATTCTGTTTTAAACTATAACTCAATGTTTCTCACTATTTATCAAAAATTAAATTTTTTCAAAAAAATACCAAAAATTTACCATAAGTTAATTTTGATTTTCCAAATTCAATAATGAAGTCTATTTTAACAAATTGAAAACATATATGTTGCATTTATTAATTTAAAATTAATTCTCGATGTCAAAACCAAAAGGCTTATTTTTAAGAAATAATAACTACCAAAAGTTTGACACTTGTCTATGTCCAATTTCTAAGTGAAATTACATACAATGACCATCATTGCGTTAAAGGGTAAAATATAATCAATTTAAACTTCTAACCCATTAAAATTTATAATTTAACAATATAAATTATTTTGATTTAAAAAGTTTTTTACAGTTAAAATATAGTATTTTTCACTACTCACCGAAATATGAAAGTTATTAGAAAAACACCAAAACATTATTGAAAAAAAATTCATAAGTCACGATTCTAAATAAGAAGTTTTTTTTGTCAAATTGAATATATAATAGTTTAAAATATTGGATTTAAAAAGGCCTCGCCTTTAAAAGGTGGTAAAATTGCATTTTTTTGAAAAATACTGCTTTTATCTGAAAAAAATTTATTTGTTCTGACATTATGTCTAAGAAACTAATAATATTTATTCTAAAATTATAAATATTATATATTGTTCAAAATTCAATTAATACTATTCATAACTGCTTTTGAACGGCTTGTTTGGTATGTCCTGGTGCGCTAGAACTCGGTGTTGCGTGTAGTGAAAGTTATTCAATTACTTTTAAGAAATAACGTACTATGAAATCTTGGGGTCTTACATTCTTCCCTCAAATAAATTGAGTCCTCACAATTTGAAATTATTTTTTGAAAATAAAAGGATAGAATTAGGAAATAAATTTGGGAAAACCCTCATCAGAAATTAGGTTAATAAAATATAGTCTTAATAAGAGGAAAAGGGAAATTAAATGGTCACCACCAAATTATGATCTCGATTAGGAGAAATTTGGTAGTAATTAAAGACAAATAATTAGATGGAATACATAAATATTTATAAGTAGTGATTTAGGTCATCAATTTCAAATAAGTGTAAAATTGAGGGCCTTAAATTCATGAATCTATGATGATTTAAAATTCCATCAATTCAACAGAAGATATGGTATTAAGATAACACATTTTTTTGTTTTAAGATCCCTTCACTAAAGTATAAGAATTAATTCCTTCATAGAATAATTGAAGAAGAAAAATATATACATGACAAGTTGAGTCCCATCCTTTAACTAATTTCTACAATATACTCATCTTTCACTCTAAAAGATAATAGAACATAAAAATAATATTCTATTTATCTTATTAGTATAGGGTAAGAAATAAATTTATAATTCATCTAACAAAGTTTTTTTTAAAAATACTTCATTATTCAATCCAGGACATCATGTGGTCCAGTGGTAGGTGATACACCCTTTTGTCCCTTCAGTTGAGGGTTCAAGTCTTGCGGCCCTGCTGGATCCGACCAGTTGCCGCCCGAACTCTGGGATGTCCTTTTATGGAAATCCAAAAATAATTTCAAACTAGAATTATCCAAAATACTTCTATCCAAACTCACAGTCCGAAATTTATAAGGATGTTAAACCCTATGAAGATCATTTTTTCCCGAATAACATGTCACACCTTCATCATGTATTCTTTTAAAACACTAGAACATCCTGAATTACCATAAAACCTTATTGATTACATTCATAATCCCTTATTCCATATAGAATACTGGATATACTCCTTCTATCAAAAAAATGTTGTAAACTCCAACAATGATGGAATATACAAATCATTAATAAGTATCAAGGTAATCAAGAATATCCAATATAATTTATCCAAATCAATCATATATTATTCCAAAATCACTAACTCGGTATCAGAACCATATTATGGTTTATCTTTCTCTCAACCATATATTTTCCAAAAAATTTAACCTGCTATTGGGTCACTTTTCTTGGTTCTACACAATCTCATGTCCTTAATGAAATAGTATTGCAGTACAATCCTTATATACTCCATATTTATTATAACCAGTACATTGTTGAAACATCACTCAAATGACATAATTATCTAATAAAAATATAAGAACTCTAATCAATCCTCCTCATATGTGGTATTATCATAACATGATTGTTATCCAATAGCATCATTTGGTAAATACTCTGGTTATTTGGACATCGATTCGCGTATTGTCCCAAATCCTTGCAGATGAAGCATTGTTCATTTGAATCCTTTTTCTTACCCTTGCAGTCATGTACTTGGCGGCCTTCTTCACCACACTTATAACAAACTCTCATTCCCTTCAGGAAATTTCCATGGTGTTTCTTCCCACAGTTATCACATATGGAAAAATTATTCTTTTCTATCTTCCCTAAATCCATTTTTCTCTCTTCAATCCTTTTCTCTCTTACATCCCTTCGAAGCCATAGGACTTGGATAATTCTTTATTTATTTTTTTAACACATGATGCTATATCCTCATATGTTGAGAATACATGGGAGACTATTTCCCATATAAATGTTATCTTAATACTGTGAAAGATATGATCCATCATACTCTTTGGATCAAACGTATTGCTGGAGTTCACCTTCCATCTACTGGGAACCATTTCTATACAATAGCATAAACTAGGTCAGTTTATGAATTGCAATGAATAATTCCAAACTTGTAAAATACCTAACATATGTTGAATGGTTTATGGATATAATCCAAAATCATAAGGATGTTTTCATTTAGAAATTATATACTCATAAACCCTTCATAATGATTTGTAAAAAAAATTAGAATTATACTAAGCATATCCCCCTGGATTGTCCTAACTAAGAGTGCAGCAAAGCCCATTATCATGCACCAGTTCACATTCGAGTCTCGCTCAAAGCTGTGTTATCAGGTTTTACCCCTCGGTACATCTATTCTAGAGCCGCCTCTACCTGTCGTATCCAGACGGGGATGTATTTCTAAGAAAACTCACAAAATCTCTACAATACCAAATTTCTAGAAAGTTCTTCTATACTAATCTTCAAAGTCCATATTCGGTCTATGTTCTCTAATCAGAGTTTATCTAAATCTAGCATCCAAGGTTTATACAAAACTTCCTCTAATACCAACTATAATGCCCCAAACCGAGTTACCCAGAGTTGGTGCGTTATGAAGTATCATCGGCATGATCACAAAAGACCAAGTCTCGAAAGATCCATTAGTTTAGTAGCCTTGGAATTAGTAGATACATTCATAAAGTTTACATTAGATCATAAATTGAAAAACTAAAAAAACATCTTGTCTCCATAGACCACACATATATCCTCATACAATCCCTACAGGTCATTCATAAAATACTTCTTCTCTTCTTGGGAAAAATAAAACATAGAATGGGGAGAGCTCAGATACTCAGTAAGGATAACAATATAGCGGAAACATTGATAAATAAGTATAATCATTTAAGGCAATGTATAACTAAAATAAAAGCCTTTAAAACATGAACGTCAGCATAATAGGGCAAAAATAAAATGAAATATTTCGATTTACTTATTCACATGGATATTCTACAAAGTAAATAATCACATGAAATATCAATAACCACTTTCATAATGATGGAATTCATAATGTCAGACTATCATAACCACATTGTCAAGGCCTCATGCGAAGACTACAAATAAGATTTTAACAAGGCCTCATTCTAGGACACTTTTTTGTATCGTGATACCAACCGACGCATCATGGAGCTATAGCAGGCTCCAACCGTCACTTACTAAGTCTAATGAATTACTCATATGAAAAGATCTAAACATAGTATAAACATTCATATTAAAACTAGCATACGAAATGTCAATACATTACCTATAAACCATGAATGGTATAAAAGTAACACATCCACAGGCAAACATATCACAAAACCTTCAACACAATATGGATGATTTGTATCTTGATAAATAAACATCAAAACAAGTTGAAAATCCAATAATGAATTTTGATATAGATGAAAATGATTTGTAAAAATCCTTGAGAAAAATACCCCTTTTTCATAAATTTTTTAAAAGAAACACAATTTAGAACAGAATAAATTTAAAGACATTTATTGAATTAAACTGTCCCATACCACTTTGAAACTTTTGAAAGTAATTAAAATTAAAAAAAAATCATGTCCATATAAATAAATCCTTAAAAAACATTGTGAAGACATGGACATTAATGAGAATGATTTAGAAGAATAAATATTAATAACATTTGAAATTATGTTTTAGAAAAAAAATTACCTTCAAATAATCCCTTTTAAAACTCTTTCTGAAAACATGGACATGGATAATAAATATATCTTAGTAGATACTTACGTAAAAACAACCTCGGATAATAAATAGATTTTGAAATTAACCCTTACCAATTTGGATTCTTAAGAAACATACATCCCATGAAAGTGGTATAATACAATGATTATGTAAATACACAAAAATTAAAGTTTATTACACAAATAATACAATTATGGGCAGTACATACACCACAAAAAAGTTAATAGTTTCAATATGGCATGAATCTCATGGGAATAAGGAGTGAGATGAATACTACTTACCTTGTACTTGTCCTTGATAGAGTGTAGGTTAACCTTATGTATAATAGTTAAATAATTTTAATTAAATTATAAAAGAATCATATACATATACATAAATATGATATGATATAAGATCTTTTAATATTGTTTTGTTAATAATAATTTTTTATTATCCTCATTTCGGTAGTTATCTGATTCGTTTTCCTTTATATGCTTTGCCACGTAAGCTGTGTTTGTTTTGGATAGGTTGTATCTTATTCATATCCAGAATGATATCAATTCCTTAAAAATTACTTTTAATCATCAAATGAGAATAAGTCTTGAATGGATATGATGGAAAAATAAATCTCATCACGTTCGTGGAGACGGTAATATGTACGTACGCTCGAACACTACTTCTATTTCATTTTTCATGTTAAAAAGAATCAAAACCAAATGATACAGAGGTATATTATTATTCCAGTATAACATAATATCTTATAAGTGTTACTTATGTTCATTAAAACCATCCTTTATACGTTCCATGTATGGTATGAATGAGTAATATCACTTTGAGGGGGCGGTAGTCCACACATCCTCAAATGAAATTACCGTATATATATACAAAATGAAACGAATAATGGTATGCAATAAAAAATGAAATAAACAAAGCATATATAAAAAATAAATATCATTAAAATCATATTTAATTATAGTGAAATCATAATGGTCACTATGAGAGGTGGTACGAGATAGTTGAACAATCATCGCTTCATGAGGCGTTTGGTTTCCATCCACAGAAACATTACGTTCTTCACCCATTAGATGTAGGTGTATGTAAGCGTAGTTCTAATAATTCTCATAACAATATCCTAATATATTTAGGATGCTGGTTTTTTATAATAGAAAAGAATATGAAGAGTTTAGGGGTTGGAGAATTAAATAAAAGAAAAGAAGATAAGAGAAATCGTTACCTTTAATTTGGGTAACTCCTTCTGGTTTGAACAAAAAAAGACTCTTGAAGTGACTTATGCCTAAGGTAAGGCTTCTAAGAGGAGTAGAGGGATGTAGGGAGATTATATCGGTGGAGGTTTGACGAGCCAAAAGGCATTATAGGTGTGAGTAATTGGTTATAAGTGGTGTCTTTTTTTAAGGGGGGAGGTGAGGCTCTTTTGGAAAAACTTAAATAATTAATTTATAATAAATTCATATTCGGTTTATAATGGCTCCAAAGTGAATTATTCAAATTATAAGGAGGGTATGGGTCGAAAACCACTCAACCAATATAATTTATACAAGTTGGGTCAATATAGTAACCTTATCTTTTAGATTTAACTCTTAGTTAAATAGTTTGACATTTACCATGTCTCATTGTATTTTTATATTATATAGTTAATAAACATAATATATACTTTCAAAAGACCCCCCAAGTGGTAAATTAATGATAAATATATCATTATATATTTCTTTTGGATGATACTTATATGTTTATGAATATAATATCAACTTCTAACAAAATATTTGTTTTAAAAACTCTTTTATGAAAATTCTTACACTATTGGGTATTTTATTTTTGATAAATTTATAACAGCATTAGTACTTCGAACAAAATACATATAACCAATAATAATATGTCATATTAACCTATAAAATTATTGGAATACATAAAAAGTCCAGAATTACATTTATTTTAATATTTATAATATCCATTAGTTTAATATTTCATTAATTAGGTAATATCTGCATCACCATTGTGTCATAAAAAAATTAAATTATTTAATGTCTAAAAAAATAAATAAAATATCATTATGTAGGATATATATTTATCTTTCTATAAAATATTTATAATCGAATTTATCCTTTGTATAAACTTATATTAAAAATGTTTTAGTTATTAAACTTTGATTTTAACTCTTTTAACTCTTCTTTGAATAAAATAATAATAAATGTCCTAATATAATCTATGTGGACCAAAGAGGTTCATATTTTATTACTAAGGTTGTTTTTGGTCGAATTATACATATCCAATAGAATTAGGATATGTGTATGGGTAATAATAATTTCATTTTTACCCTTAGTTACTCTATTTACTTTTTACGGTGGTAAATAAAAGTAAAAAGTTACTATTCACCAAAAATTATTTTTATCTAATTGAACCAAATTTTACTCCTTGATATTAATCATGTCTCTCATATTTTCTAAATTTCACTCATAGAAGCGGTAAAATTACATTTTATGTGAATTTGCAAATTTTCTAAAGAGGTGGGTAAAAGACGGTGAAAAGATCAATAGAATTTTTTTATATCTAAAATTATTATAAACTAAATACAATGAATTCCATTAAACATATATAGATATTATTTATCTATTTTGACAGAAAATAAATTTAAATAAAATAAATAATTATTTAAATAAAAATTCGGTTTTAAACTATAACTCAGTGTTTTTCACTATTCATAAAAAAATTAAAAGTTTTTTTAAAAAATATCATAGCTTTAACCTATGTTAATTTTGATATTTTTAATTCAATAATGAATAATATTTTACCAAATTTAAAAAATAGAAGTTGCATTTATTAATTTAAAATTAATTCCCACTGTCAAAACCAAAAGGCGTTTTTTAAGAAATAATAACTACCAAAAGATTGACACTTGTTTATGTCCAATTTCTATGTGAAATAACTTAAAATTACCATCATTGAATTAAATGATAGAAATATATTCTATTTATACTTCAAAACCATTAAAATTTATAATTTAACAATATAAATTATTTTGATTTAAAAAGTTGTTTTCAGTTAAAATATAGTATTTTTCACTATTGACCAAAATATGAAAGTTGTCTTAAAAACACCAAAACTTAATTGAAACTAAATTCTTATGTCCCGATTCAAATGAAGAAGTTTATTTTGTCAAATTTAATATATAAAATTTTCATATATTGGACTTCAAAATTCTTCTCCATTAAAAGGCTGTAAAATTGCATTTTTTGAAAAATACTTCTTTTTTCTAAAAAAATTTATTCTTTCATACATTATCTCTATGAAACTCATAATATGGATTCTAAAATTATAATGATTATATAAAGTTAAAAATTCAGTTAATACTATTCATAAATGCTTTTGAACGTCTTTTTTAGTAATTCATGGTGCGCTAGAACTCGGTGTTGCACGTAGTGAAAGTTATTGAATTACATTGAAGAAGTGACATACTCTGAAATCTTGGGGTGTTACATGATTGATTCTGTATAGGTTTTGATCACATAATCTTTTTTAGGGATGGATGGTGGTTCTGAAGATGATGCGAGAGGAGGTGTTGATGGGTTTATTTTTCTTTAACTGTACATAGAATGCAGGTGAGGATGTACTATGAACCCTTTTAGTCAGTTGGATAATAAAGGGTGTTGCATCATGTTTTCATGTTGAAAGACTACTATTTAATATATCAATCGGTGATGACCATTATAGATATTTGGATAGTTTGGGTCTCCTCTGTGTGTATGAAGCTGCTTAGCTTCATGGGATTCCCTTGATGATTGTTGTAAACTATGATATTTACTTCAAGATATTATTAGAGAGAGGATTTTGGAATCCTTTTTGGAATTATCTATGGTTGAAAACAGTGTTTTACCCTAGCCTGATGTCTAGGTTAAAAGTGGAATGTTCATGTACTAGTGAACATTCATTGAGTTTGCATGTCTGTTTTGAGCCACCTCAAGGAGGATAGTCTACCATTTGTGGGATTTACATATGATTATGATTACTAATACACCATAAGTGTAACACCATTAAAAGGTAATGTATGATAGAACATACAAGACACCATTGTGCTAGTTATATCCAGTGAGTAGCAATGCATGGGTACTAGTTTTGATTCTAGTGATGGTTGTAAGGGAGGGAGTTCCTCTAAGAGAGGAGGAATTCCCAAAAAACAATAGGAGTTATCAATGCACTTATGATAGATATTTTCGGAATTGAGGAGTTACAGAGTCATAGCTTGGGTAGTAGGCTATCTCTGAGAATCTTAGGCTATTTTATTTCATACTTATATATAGGGTTTGTGAGGTGGTGTCCCTTTTAACATTGTGGACATAGTTCTTTCAGGTTTCATAGTGTTCTTCACATATCAGACCTAAGGATGTATGTTCTTGAATAATTATAATATTTCATCCTAAGTTAGCTATTCCCAGATATTAGAGTTTCTTTTTTCACGGGTTAAGTGATATTGAGGACTGGTAAAAGAAAAAACATTCTTTGGAAATAATTTTCCTTGGGTGTGGGGTTGTTGAGAGAACATTAAACCATCAAGAGATATTGAGGAAGTGAAACACCAAATTGATAGCATAATTATCCACACAATTTTCATTTTTTTTTATTTTTGGGAATGAAAATATTTGAAGGAATGAATTATTTAATGTCCTATTTTTTTGGGAAATCATTTTTAATATTTTTAGGAACATTTTTTGAGCCAGGAGCTAAAACGGTGTGAGATTATATTGTATGATGAGATTAGAATTAATTTTTTAAATATGTTAAATATATGAAATATTATGTTCATGTATTTTTCCTAAAAAAGTGGAATAAATAATAAATGGAATATTAGAAAAAAATAGTCCTTCATTGAGTTCAAATCATGGGTTTTAACATTGTCATGAAATAACATTTTTTGGTGTCTGGTGTTTTTTAAAAGTGTAGTTGCGGATGAATAATGAAAATAAACAAAATACAGAAAATAAATAAATAATTTTATTTTTCATGTCATAGGGACATAAAATCCTCTTTAAATACCCAGGTTTAGGAGATATTAGTGTTGGATTCTAAACCATAGAGACCTAGAGGACCATTGGAGGAGGGCATTCTAGGTATACAACATCAAATCATGTCAGATCAAGGATCATTCCCTAATGGAACTTCAGGATCTCAATGATGATAATGACACAAATGTGTTTTCCACTAAAAATAGATCCAAATCATGTTAGTATTTTCATTGTATTTATCCCCATTAATTATCCTATGAAGAGTGAGAATCAATTGACTTATATATTAACTTATGGAACTTACATTTTTTAGTGTACAAGATTAATTAAGGTATTTGGGGATAATTATTAATTATTCTTTCATTGTTGTTAATTACACTTTGTTCATATTTTTTGAGACCATATATCATGGAAAAAAGAAAAAAGGATGAGTTTCATTCCTCACATTAAGGGTATATGGTTTTATCTCCTTGTTTTGTGTATATTCATCTTTGGCATTTTATTTTGGAATATGATTCGATGATTTCCTGATGATTGATCATTAAAAATTCAATATTTGGTACATCATATCAGAATCATGGGAATGAGATGGAGATTTGATGACATGGTTTCAGTTTACGATTATAGTAGTAGGTCTATGGATGTATGGGGTGCACATATGAGATCCACGTTCAAGGGTTTCCATGTTAAGATGAGGAGGTGCCATGAAAATCACAATTTTTAGGATTTCATTTCCACAATAGAGCAAGAAGGTCATGGAAGGACTTGGTAGTAACAGATCTGATTTCATTGGAAACAATTGGTGGAAATGATGAAGAAATTTGATGTCACATGAGTTTTCTGATGATTTTTTGAAAAACCTAACTACACAACATGTAGTCGTAGGAACATACGTCATGTAGTTCATTCTTTTTATCTCTAGAGTATCTACATAGATAAAACTGTCACACATCATGAGAAATTTTTAACACACCATTTGACCCTTATTATACTATATTAGTGTGTATAGGGGGTACATGCCGAGGAGGCCATTTAGTGTTACACACTTTGTGTGCCATGTCACCCGCCATGTAACAAATAGAAGATGACTCAACATGTAAAAGGATTACCTACCTAGGTGGCCATGTTTCCCCCCTTTCCATGTAATTGAGAATTTTATGGGCTGATCAGAGTACATGGGAAGAGTTTTGTACTAAGATAAGGTGAAGTACATTGACATAACCCAATGTGCACGATTATGGGTCAAATAGCATGTTGAGTGCTAGTCTGACCTGTACACATCGTGTACCTTATTGATCGACGTTATATTTTGTAAAAGTGAATGTCATGTGAGTACGAGACATCGTTAATTTCAGGATTAGGGATACATGTTTTGTACCCCTATGGACATGCTGTGTACTCCTTTTATGATGAGTTTGATTACTCTTTATTCAGGGATCATCATTGTTATTATATTGTGTGATATTTATTGGATATATATCAGTTGAGTGTGTTAAAATATTTAATTCTACTGGGGGTTTAGTGTCACATAAAATTACCAAAATAGATGGTGATATCGGTATATCTTTTGAATGATTAGTGTAGTGTGGGAGAGATCCCTTATTTTTGAGTGAGTTATCTCAATCCTAATCGATAGATATCTTCGTGGCATAGAGTGTGTATCCTACGAGATGCCAGGAGTGATCATCATATACATATTATTTCCATGTATAAGATTTTTTTGAATTTGGGTGATCAATGTTTACATGGGGGTATATCTACTATAAAGGATGATAATTATAGTAGGGTCTGGTGTCCCACCAGTGAACCCTTGTCATTGACCCCCTATTTGTGTATTGAGATTTTATCTTTCTGATGTGGTAGTTATCTGATGGAGTTTCAATCATAGATAAATCCTAAATGTTTTATTAATGACTATTCCTAAGGAGTGTCACCTTTTGGATTATTTTAATCAGTGTAATAACAGGTCAGGGTGAGGTTACTACTTGACGAGCGTTATCTTGAATCCTCGTAGTGAAGATATAGGTTGAAATAGGTGAGAACTTTGAGCCTTTGAGTCCTTTATGAGTAAATATCTATGTCTTATTGTATTTAATATCTCATTATTGACATATCGTATGACGAGATGACTACACATGATGATTTATGTTTGGTGATTTCAGGGTGTGCTACTAGTTATTATTTTTCTCACCCATGTATGGGATCTTCCTGCACATTTCATGTATTATATTGATGAAAATTATTTTATAGAGTCCTTGAAGGACTAAGCTGAAGTGGTGAATATTTGGTAAAAACAATGTAATGTGTATTTTTGTTCCACATTTGACAATAGTACCCTCCTTCTAGGATGTTCAAACATTATTTTCCTATTTTGGATGGTCTAGTATTTATATTTTTTTACACTTTCTAGTAAATTATTTTTACCATGAATATGGTATATGGATTTGTATAATAATTGTTATATGTTTTATATATTTCATCAATGTATGGGATTATATTTTTGTGTGTGTTTATAACCTTAGTTTAATTCCTATAATGTTTATAATATGCCTTATTAGCAATAATTGTGATTCCCTGGTCTGTTGGATATGGGTTTGGGGTATTTCTAGCTTAGACCCCAGTGGGGTATGTTTTTGATAGTAAAATTTTATACGAGTCTTGAATAGTTTTACCAAGGGGATACAACATCATATAGTATTAATTTAGCTTTGAATCAGCCATCACATAGTGTGTGACAATGATCCATACTATGCACCAAAATTTACACAGTTTGTAGATATTCTTAGGATAACTCACATTTTATTTGTGAACAATCTTAAATGATTGGAATAGATGATGATAATGAATAATCAAGGGTAAACCTAAGGAATATTAGATATAAAATAATTTTTCATTTTTTATACATCTTATGAATGATTATATGGTTTCCATACTATGATTATCGGTATTACCCAATGGCTAGAATCTGAAAGAATTGTGTTAACATTGAAAAAATTGACAATGTATTGATTATGAAAAACCAAATTGGATGATGACAGAAGTGAGAAATATTGTGACTATTTCTAATCAGTTATAATGATATATTATTAAAAACATGCACCTTATCTAACACTTAAACTCACCAGAGATGAGAAAGGTGGAATTCTCTAATATCATGAGTTTTTGAGACTATAGAGGAAAACGAGATCAATATTATTCATTTCATATATTTATAAATATAAACCTATTTTAATTTCTATAATAAACATGGAAATATTTTATGTGTTGAAAATAATTGAAAAATGAATTTAATTTCTATGGAAAACTGAGGATTTTAGTATTGTGAAATAAATTTCTTCCTTTTAATCCATTTACAATTCATTTTCATGAATGTGTGGAAATTTGACATTATCTGAGTCAATTGAATATTATAAAGTGTAAATCCTTGAAAAACGAAGGACTTTTGTTGATGTAAATTGGATGAAGAATTTATTTATTGAGATTCAATAATTAAATTATTGAATTATTTTTATTAATGGAATTTCATTTATAAGAGACATGAATCATCTCAGGATTGTGTTTAATTTTTGAATAATATTTTTCTTAAACTACGATTAACTATAAAATTATGGTTACCATCATGGGTTTATTAGATTAATTATTATTTTATTTTATATTTAATAAAAATAATTTTAGGGTTTATGTAATGGGAGCATGTCATCATTAAGTATATATTAAGAGACATTTATGGAATTACCACTAATTAATTTAGTTTATACAAAATCTTTTTGGGGAATAATTATTTTTCATATTATGGACATTCGATTAAAAGAATTGGTAAATGTTAAGGATTATCTTGTCTTTGATGTTGTGGCAATTATGGGTCATCAAAATTTAGTATTGTTATTGAAATTATATTGATATAGTTTTTTAAAACAACAAATTACATTTTCGGTGAATACTCATCACATCCGGTGAGACCATGGGGCTTGAAACCACAACTGAAGATCGACAAGGGTGGTACACCTAAAACTGGACCATGATATTAATTACATAATTTGAAATTGTTATTAGATAAAAAATATTATGGATAAATAATAAGTATAAATTTGGTTGTTACTATTGATGTTTATAAAATAATGTATTATATTATCTTGTTCTGACTATAGTGATTTTTGAAAATCTTTAGAGGTAATAACAAAGATGTATAATTCTTTTATGGATCATAAAATTTAATAAAAATTAATTTTTTTACTCTAAGAAAAAAATTCATTTAGGATATTTATTTGATGTAGTATGATATTAAATAAAAGTTTATCAATGAAAACCCAAAGGTTGAAATTTTTCTTATCAAGTATAATGATATAATATTTGTATATTTGATTATATTCTTATATAGTAAAATAATTTCTAATATATATATAAATGATCAAGAAACAAAAATGTTATTTCATTACTTTAATATATAGTTAAAAAATGGTATTTTGAATCCCAAAAAATTTCTAGTTTTTGGTTGTTAAATTTCTCTTGATCATTCATATTATTTGGATCAATGATCACAATCTCTCTATATGTATTTATGATTTATTTCTTGTCCATATATTCAATTACAACCACTCTTTTCCTAAATGGAGACATAGTTATGTGTTATTCCATATTATCTATATATTTCACTCTAAATCTTTGATGAGGTTTTTCATCTCTTTTTACTATTATTTCAATAATGGAATTTTATATTTCAATCCATGTGAATGTTCTAATTATGTAGATGCAATTTATTTAAGGTGGATAGAATGTAACATGATAAAATTTAAAATTGTATTTATTTAAAATTATTATAATATCATTGATATCCTTCAGTAAATGAAACATTAAAACATTAAAAGAATAAAATTATTTTCAATAGCATATATGAAGTAGAACAATGATCCAAAATGAATAGTGAGATGCTATATAAATTTGAACATTATATCCATACTATTTAATTGGTGTGTAAGAACAAGATTAAAAAAATTAGGATATATATATAGGTAATATTCAACAAAAATTAAGTATTAAATTATTATGAATATTTTCTCAAATTTTTAGTAAAACATATTATGCTTCAAAATAGATATTGTTCAAAAATTGTTCCATTTTTATTTAATGTTTGGAATTATAATAATTTAATGCCTATTCTTGAAATAGTATTTTATAAAAATAATATCATATTTGAAATAATTATATATAAATTATCATTGGGTGATATTTTGGTATATTTCTAATTAGGATCATTTTTTAGTGAATGGTGAAAATACCATTTTTCTGAATATTATTATGTATTTTCATTAAATTATGTAATATTTATTTCTTTTTTTTTCTATGAAATTTAAATAAATGAAATAAAACTAAAACATAATGATGTTGAAAATAAATAATTAAATTTTAATCAACATTATAACAAAGTTGATATAAGTTTACTTGTACGCTTAAAAAAACATTTCTCAGAATTTTTCTTAGATGATTAATATTCATCGATTTTAATTAGTTAAAATAGTTTATAATGATGTATTATTTAAAATAAATTTATATATAATATATATAAATACATAAATTTAAATCAATATCATGATGATTACATGTATTAAATTTAATATAGTATCATCTTATGGTTGAAAATGCATTTATTAAAAACCCATTTGTTGACACATTTTGTTGGATTATATTTTAATTAATATTTCTTACTTATGTGGATGAATTTTTTTTAAAATTGATTAAATATATGGATTAAGGTTAATTAATATTCTATAAGAAGTCTAATTTATTTTCTTATCATAATGAATAGTATATGTAGTAAAAATTAATTACCACAACTAAGGAAAAGTTGGTATATCGGGGGTTAAACTAAGAATATATGGATTAAAATGACCTAAATATTACTTAAATGCTGTTATCTGAGCATAAAAATAAATTATGAAAACTAATTTTCTATAATAATAATTTTTTAATATTTTATAATGATAAAAACTTGAGTATGATTTACTCTTTTTTAAAATTCAGTGTGTTTCTTCCTCCTCAATTAAAAAAGGCACTACCCTCCCTTAAATATCCACAAATCTCATGAGATTTGGCTCAACCAAACCCTGAAAATAATATCTCATCAAAAATAATTTTCAATTTCTATATGTTCTAGTATTCAAAAAATACCACCACTATGGTGCTTATTAGGAGATCTAAAGGAGGTTTGTCTATGTGAAGATCATTGTCTTCACTAAGCTCTTTATCTTTAATTATTATTTATTCCATTGTAATTATATCTAAGAAATACCAATATATTAAAAAATAATATATAATATACTGATAGGTTATAATATTTATGTAACAATATATGTCAATCTCCTCCTCTATCAAATGGGAAATAATTCCATCACTCGTGTGTATGGAAGACTATTTTCTTGCGAACTGGGGAAATTTTTTCCATCTTATTCTAAAATGGGAAATCATAATTATGGAAATAATTAATATATATAATAAATATAAGATGATAATATTATTTAAAATTAATATACCATCTAATTCCTTACACTGTCACTAGTTAAGGGAATGATATCGCCCCTCATGCATATATATGACCTACCAACTACATGAAGTGATATGATTAATTTATGTGTCTAATATTCATCAATGGTTTCAAAAATGAATGAAATATGTAAATATATATTTATAAGATTAATATAATTCTAGTTATGTGGGAATAAAACCTTGTACACAAGAATATCTACTTTCATGACAAAAATACATGAGAAAACATGATAATTAACACCTAAAATAATAATAATAATAGAATATTGTTAATGAATGGTTTGTAAGATGTATTAAGAGGATCATGTATGATATTATAAAAATTAATATGGCTCTATTAATAATATTTTTAAACTGTTATACAAATTATATAGGAGGTTAAGGTGTCATTAACCAAGATTATGTGCGAGGTAAGGTATTTCATCTCAATTTCTATTACATTGAAAAATATTTGTTAATATTCACATATTAAATTTTATGTGGTGTATGTGCACCCACATGATTTATTTAACATTAATATATAATTATTAATTATTTTTAATGTTTCAATTAAATTTTATTATTTCAAGGGGTTATAATTTTAATGTTACCAAAGAGGTAAGAATCTATTTTAAAATCTCGCGTTATTTAATGATTATTTTTACACACGTTACAGTAATATTATCATTTATGATTCATAATATACAATAATTTTCTTATCCACTGGTTATTTATGTATTTTCAATTTTTTCTTCCAACTTTTCCTTTATTTGGTACTTGAATATTGAAAATAATTGTTTAAAAGAAAAACTTATTTCACTTCCCTTCAAAATCATACATATTTTTCTCTATGTCCATATTTTTTTAAATTGTTTTAATATTTTCTTTTTCATTACTGAAATTATATATTAAGGAAAATTTATCTTATCCTTTGATTTTAAAAATGGTTTAATATTAATCATTCTTCTATTTTTAAAAAAAATCATTTAAAAAATGATAGGGGATTTTTTTAATGTATACAACGATAACAGAATTCCCAACCACTATTAATGTTCTTCAAAATATTGATTATTTTATATTTTAGAAATTGTTTAAAAAAATATTTTAGGAATGATTATTTTAATATCTCACATCCATTCCATTTAATCATTAAAAGGGAATTATTTTATTAAAATACCAATATTCTGAAAGAACCAATGGTCGCCTCTCATTTCATGGTTAATTTTGTGACCATTTACATTATTAGGAGACAACATGATCATGTGATAATTTTATTGTAAATTACATTTATATTAAATATTAATATTCCATGTATTAGGTATAAAATTATTTCCTAAACTGTATGTAATTTTTATATTACATTTATAATTTGAATTTTATTTTATTAACTTTTTAAATATTATAAATCTTTATTTTTACCTAATACAGATATCTAATGATAGGAAATATTATTCATGAATTAATTCTATTATTTGATATATGATGAATTCTTTTTACATGAAGTGATGGGTTGGTCTCAGAATTATATATCCCCCTCATGCACTGGTCTATCTTATGAGATAAATCAGTTTGAAAAATTAAATGGGGTTTACTGATAGTTTTAAATTTACTTTTGAATGTTCATGAAAATATAAATATATGATTTCTAATATCATGACATCCAAAATTAAGCATTTACTTCAATGAAAATGTAAAGACCTGAGTCTAGAGCCGCATAACTGGTGCCCCGTACCTGGTTCAACACATGAACTCAAGAACATATCCCCAAACACCAGAGGATTCCGACTAGTAGTGAGGACCTTGGTGAGTCAGTGGGGAAACTATGACCTCATTTGGTAAAGTATGCAGTGGAAGAATAAGCATAAACAATAGTGGAAGTAGTAAATAGCATGAAAAAACTGAACTAAAAGTAAAAGCAATATCTGATATAATAATGATGCAGAATGGTACATATATCTATGGAAAGTTGTAAGAAAAACAACATTCTTAAATAAAACTAAAACCAATGTACTAAATGTAAACAACAACTCCAGTAGCATCGCGGGCAATGGCCCTATCCCATGCTCTCCATCTCTGACCAGCAATCAAGTACCTGAGGTAGATGGGGCACAATCCCTACCTATACCTACAACCATATAATCTGTTTGGGCCGAAAGTAGGACCCAAATAGGGTGTGAGACTAATCCCAGTAAGCAACAACAAAAAGATTTGTGCCCTACTGTCAGTGAGTGATATAGAAAAAGTAAAGGTAAATAAATCCAGAAAACAATTCTACCAATTACCATTCACATTCATTTAATTACACAACCAGGGAAAACCATCAATGTTTTCTATTCCATGATAAGAAAGTAACACATCAGGTATCTAAAAAGACTACCTAAACATAAGTAGTACAATCCCAATCTTATTCCTTGTCTTGGTTTGCTCGTCACAACCAACCATCAAAATAATCACTCGGTGAAACATGCAGAAAAACCTGATCCCCGACCTCGAACTCCAGAGGTCGACTCCGCTGATCAGCAAAAGACTTCTTCCGAGACTGTGCTATTTCCATCCTCTTCCGAATCAAATCTATCGGTTCTACTGTCTCCTGGACAAGACGAGGTCCCAGCAAAGCTACCTATCCCGCCTCCAACCAGCATAAAGGTGATTGGCATAGACTACTGTTCAAATCCTCATAAGGTGCCATCGGAATAGTCACCTGAAAACTGTTGTTGTAGGCAAACTCCACCAGAGGAATATGCTTCTCCCAAGAACCTCCAAAGTGTAGAATGGAAGATCAGAGCATATCCTCAAGCACCTAGATTGTACGCTCGGACTGGCCATCAGTCTGAGGATGGTATGTTGTACTCAAAAGTACCTATGTTCCCAATGCCCTCTGTATCCCCTACCAGAAGTGCGAATTAAAACATGCATTCGTGTCTGAAACAATGGAGTGCGAAAATCCATGCAGACATACAATCCCTCATATGTACAACCGTCCCAGCTCATCAACACTGAAGGTCTCCTTGACAGGAATGAAGTGTGCAACCTTAATGAGCCTGTCCACTATAACCCAACCCACATCATTTCTTTGAGGGGATCTCGGTAGACCTGTCACGAAGTTTATTGTGACATCATTCCATTTCTACTCATGAATGGGTAACTACTGCAAAAGACCTACTGGTCACTGATGCTCTGCCTTCACCTACTGATAGGTGGAACAATGCATAACAAAACTAGCCACATTCTTCTTCATACCTGGCCACCAACACTGACGGTGCAAGTCTTGGTACATTTTGATGACACCAGGGTGAATTGCCCAAGCTGAAGTGTGGAACTCCCGCATCAGCTCCTCTCGTATGTCATATAAAAACCATACGTGGCCATGAAAATGTAGCACCTCATCATAGCCCACTATCCACCCTGGAGTAGGGTCTCCATATGACACACCCTCCCGTAGGACTAGGCCTTCAGGGTCTGATAGCTTCCTCATTCAAACTTCACCTAAGAGAGTAAAGGTAATAGCTACAGAAGAAAGAACGGTCTACCACTATTTGTCGTGCACCTCCAAATGCATCTTAGAGAACAGAGCCACGAGTTTTCACTCACTACTAGCCTCCTAAACTGCCTGCAACTGAGTCCTCCTGCTCAGTGCATCATCCATAACATTGACTTTCCCAGGCGTATAAGCAAGATCTAAGTCAAAATATTATATGTACTCCACCAACCTCCGCTGTCTCAGATTCAAGTCATGATGCATGAAGATGTACATGAGGCTCTTGTGGTCAGTATATACCAAAAAATGCTCTCCCCTGAGATTGTGCCTCCGAAAACTCAAGGAATGAGCAATAGCATCCATCTCCAGGTCGTGCTCAGGATATTTCTTCTCATGTGGCCTCAACTGTCGAGATCTGTACACGAAAACACGATCTTCCTCTATACGCACTGCTCCAAGCCCGATGCCAGATGCATCACAGAAAACTGTATAACTCTTGATCGACTCTAGAAGAAATAGAATCGGTGCTGAAGTCGATCTCCCCATCAGCTCCTGGAAGGCTGAGTCACATGCTTCTGACCAAAAAAACTTCAACCCCTTCTTAGTCAAACCCATCAAAAGTGATGTCAGGCGTGATAAATCCTGTATAAACCACCTATAGTAGCCAGACAGCCCCAAGAAGCTCCGTACCTCGAAGACGTTCTTCGGCTGTTCCCAGGTAACTACATCTCTCACCTTCTCTGGGTCTACTGATACTCTTGTCTCTGATATGAAATGACCCAGGATGTGAATCTCGTCCATCCCAAAGTGGCACCTTGAGAGTTTAGAATAAATTCGATGCTCCCTTAGTGTACTCAAAACGATCTCAAATGGGTTACATGGTCGTGTAAAGTGTGATAGTACACCAAGATATCATCCACAAAGACCACGAAGAAGGAATACAAGTAAGGATGGAACACTCGGTTCATCAGTTCCATGAAAATTGTTGGCATGTTCGTAAGGCCGACCAGCATAACCATATACTCATAGAAGCCATACCTGCTCCTGAAGGCTGTCAGAGGTATATCTAAAAGCCTAACACGCAGCTGATGATAACCAAACCCCAAATAGACCTTCGAGAACACCCAAGCTCCTTGAAGCTGATCGAAGAGATCACCAATCCCTGACATGGGATATCGGTTCTTGACCATCAACTACTTCAACTTCCGAAAATCCATGTAATGCCAAAGGTTACTGTCTGCCTTATTCACAAACAGGAAAGGAGAACCCCATGGAGAAGTACTGGGTCAGATGAAAACCTTTCCCTGAAACTCCTCCAACTTCTTCTTGTTCTCCTGCAAGTCAGGTGTAGCCATCCTATAAGGAGGAATAGACACCGGTGCGGCTCTTGGCATGAGCTCAATTGATAATTCTACCTCAAGCACCGGAGGAAAACCTGAAATGTATTCTGAAAAGACATTGGGAAAGTGATAAACCACTGGAGGAAAATCTATCTTTGAATTCCCCTAGTCATCCAGATAAAGACTAGCAATCTAGGCCATAACTCCTCCAAGCCCATGATGCTCAAGTCTGGCTCGACTTGCCTGAACATCCCACTCCCCCTTATGAAGGAAAGATTCACCCTATGGTGATACAAAACTCACCCTATGGTGATAGAAATCGACGACATTCTATAAGAGAAACAACCAGTCCATACCAAGAATGATGTCATAGCCCGTCATCTCAAAAACATAGAGGTCCCATAGGAAACGATACCCTGAAACCTCGAGAGGGTACTCCTTGCACTAACGTACGCTAGATGTCCTTGTTCCCAAGGGAATGTCGAGAGTCAACATGTCAGTAGACGAAAATACACAGAGCTGAAGAATTTCCAAGACGGAAATAGAGATAAATCTATGTGAATCCCTAGTATTGTAAAGGGAAAAAGATAAAACAGAGGGTACTAAAATCGTACCTCGAACTATGGAAGGTCCAGGATATTACTCCCGATAGATCTGCTCTAATGGAAACGTCTGGCCAGTATCGTGGCCCTGTGTAGCAGCCTGATATCCCTATGCTGATCCCCCTTGAGCCATACTACTGCTTCCACAACCTCTACCTTGGCCTGCACAACCCAAAGAACTCCATCACCCGGTTTTCTGTGGGACTGGTAATCCTGCTCCTGAATGAGGGGTAGAAACAGATCATCCTTCACTAGCCACTGGAAGAAGAACCCTACAAAAACGCTGCAGATGACCCATCTTACCGCTAGCTCGGCACACAAATAGATCTCTTGGGCACTAAGGCTTCTTATGCCTGCTCTTTCTGCACTGATAGCACACCACCAAGTTTCTATAAGGAAGATCTCGTCTACCAAAAGATATACCACGCATCCCCAAGTCACCTCGAGTAGACTCTCGGGGGTGCTTCCTGCTATCAGTATGAAATGAATCAGCCTTTGATGGTGAACCGCCCTGGTCAACAGCTCCATTCTCCCTCATATTTCTTTCAGTGATCAGTGCCTGGTTGACTATCAGATTAATAGAAGTCAACTAGAAAATTTTCACCTGTGATCTGATCTCTAGTTTGAGGCCTTCCTCAAACTTTCTTGTCAAAAATAGCTCGTCATTTCCCAGAACGGGAGTGAAACTCTATAACTCAGTGAAGCGGGAGGAATACTCTATAACCGAAAGAGTACCCTACTACAAGTTCATGAACTCCCTAGCCCTGTCGGCCCTCAGCGTCGCTGGATAGAAGTAGTCATAGAACGTACGCTGGAACTTGTCCCAAGCCATACAACGCTGACACCCTGCCTGTGAGACTACATCCCGCCATCTCTTGGCAGAATCTCACAGAATGTAAGTCACGAGCTTCACCCTTCTTTCTGGGGGTGTCTCTAGATGCTCGAAGATGGAAATCATGGTTTCTATCCATGACTCTGCATCCTGACGTCCTCCATCCCCTGTGAAAGTGGGAGGATGTTGCTACTGGATGACTCGCGTCAGCTCTGCCATAGACAGGGCATGATGATGATCTCCCTAGTAGGTCTGCATGAACAACATGAATCCCTCTCTGAACTGAGCGTCCGAACCAATGTCCAAAATCACTGTAGGTGCCATATCCTGAATAATTGATGGAACTACTAGTAGTCCCTGGTTTATCTTATCAGGTGTAAGTCCCTGCCTGGTTCCTGACATGCAACGGGAGGACTTCATGATTCCATAACCCTAAAAGATCAAAAGAAAACCTCTGATTTAGGATCAACAAGGACATAAAACACAAGAGTACAAAATGGGAACAGTAGAGAGAAACACATAAATTTGAAAAACTGAACTACACTGTGTGTATATTAAACTACACGGCATGTTTGTTAAAGCCATTTACATGGGTGTATAATTCTTCCACAACTGGTCATGTAACGTTTCAGACTACACAGTGTGTTGTCCCAAAACATGACGTGTACATGAACTCCACTCCCCTACGCAAGTCTCTTTGCACAGCTATCCTACACGGTCCTCCTAATTCTAAACTACACGGCGTGTGAACTAATGACACAACGTGTATAAGCCAGGATTCAGCATCCTGTGTAGCCGGTTACACGGTCGACCACATGGCTAACTCCTACACGGCGTGTTCTGAACAAACACAGCATGTATAAGGATAGATCACACTAACCCGTGAGTTCATGACATGGCCGGGTACCTAGAAGAAACTACATGGCGTGTTATTATAACACACAGCATGTACAACACGAGTTTCCTAGACCAGTGGTGTTGGTGACACGTCCGGGTACACGGTTGACTACTACATGACGTGTAGTTAAACTACACGGCATGTCCCTGAAGATTTTCCACCACCCCTTGTTCTTGTTCACATAGATAACAACACAGTTTAAAAAATACATGGCGTGTAAGAAAAAAGTACACACCAAGTATTCCAGGTTTTTCCAGGAAGTAGCTCTAAAACTTATCTGAATTCCAGAAACACCGAAAAAAAAGCTATGTGCAAAATTCAGATCCGTGGGTGCCCATACTACCAATGAATCAAATATTGGCATCATAACAATGCATTAAACAAGTAAATAGAATAACAAACAATGATCTACAAAATTCTGATCTTCAGGGGCCCATAACACCTCCAAGACTATAGCTTGGCACCCATGCTAAACAGGATATAAAATAAGTAGTACTCTATCAGTGCAACTTGTATTTCTATCACAGAAACTACCATAATGACATACATAATCTATCATGAAATTTAACACAACATCATGAAATTCTAATGCACCCTAGATGGCATGATAAAATGCATGAAAAGTGATTTCCTACCTAGTCCCTATATGATGCATGAGATGGCACACCCTCATCTCATCGGGTTGCTACCAAATAGAACCATAATCACATAAACTGTAACAACAAAAAACATGTTCATCACCCAACGGTGAAATATAATAAAATGTAACACTTGAAAAAACTGAAGATTGCAATTACTAGGTAATATAGCTTTTCCCTGTACACGGGTTTATTACTCCTGGGCACAGTGAAGTACTAACTACCCATTTTCGCCTATCCCTGGCTATTCTCAAAAAAAAATAAGCAATAGTAAAGAAATAAAACTCCTCTGATACCACTTTCTAACAACCCTAGTCCAGAGCCACATAACTGCTGCCCCATACTCTGTTCGCCACATGACCTCAAGAGCGTTTCCCCAAACACCAAGGGTTGCCGACTAGCAGTAAGGGCCTTGGTGAGTCAGTGGGGAAACCATGCCCTCATTTGGTAAAGTATGTAGTGGAAGAATAAGCATAAACAATAGTGGAATAAGTAAATTGCATGAAATAACTGAACTAAAAGGAAAAGCAATGTATGATATAATAATGATGCAGAATGGTAAATGTATCTATAGAAAGTAGTAAGAAAAACAACGTGCAAAAATACAACTGAAACCAAAGTACTAAATGTAAACAACAACTCCAGCAGCATCACGGGCCAAGTCCTGGTCCCATGCTCTCCAGCTCTGACCAACAATCAAGTACCTGAGGTTGAAGGGCCACAATCCCTACCTATACCTACAACCATATAATCTGTTTTGGCCAAAAGCAGGACCCAAATAGGGTGTGAGACAAATGCTTGTAGGCAACCACCATATGATTTATTCCTTACTGTCAGTGAGTGATATAGCATAAGTAAAGGTAAATAAATGCATTAAACAATTCTACCAATGACCATTCACATTAATTTAATTACACAACCATGGAAAACTAGAAATGTTTTCTATTCCATGATAGGAAATTAACATAGCAGGTATCTAAAAAGAATACATAAACATAAGCCTTTCAAACCAAAGGTTGTTCTTTGGCTTGGTGGGCTCCACACAACCAACCATCAAAAAAATCACACTGACTCTCTAGGTGGCTTAAACTAGCAGACCCCTATAGTCCAGTAATCAAACAAGGCACAAACACTCTGGGAAGCTCTCACGTCAATTCCGCTATGGTATTGAAACGATAGCTATAGGCTCTCTGAGGAAGCACTTACGTCTAATTCCTCCAGTGGTCACATTAAGTGGGGAACTAAGAACACTCTTGGGAAGCACGAAGTCCTATTCATGTAGGTCCTGTGTATGAAACTAAAACCAACAGACCCTTTAGGGAAGCACTTAATCGTCTATTCCCTCTTTGATCTCCTGAACTAGGTTCTCACAGCCCTGGGCAGTCCAGTTGTGCGTAATCGACTGTTAGCAGCCCTATGTATGTTAAACAACTACTTGGATAATAGCTAACATGCATCAAAAGCATTTAAACAGTAGTTAAAACATGAAATCCGTGATAACAATAAACTAACAACAGTAATAGGGTTTTCCTCACAGGAAAACAGTTCCAAATGGTGATAAACCGACAAATTGAGGGAGAAACACCCATGGGGTGATACTCAATCATGAAACCAAGCATGTAATAGTAGCAATTCATCATAATCTAACAAGAAATCTATGGTAGACAAACAATAGAATCAAAATCCTAAACTTGGGATACCCGACACATGGGTATCTGACCCTTTGGCAACCAATACTCAACGAACTACAATGTAAGGAAAAAAACACCTACCTCCATCCTCAGAGATCGATATAATTGAACCTCGGCCCATGAATCAGCCTAAAACGGAGTAGATTGTTGCGATTCTTCTGCAACAGATTGAGTTTGACTCAGAAAACCGGTGACTGATCGGTGGCTTGGAGAATAAACTGCCTCCTCGGACGTTCTGGATGGAATTAGGAATAAAAGAAGATGTTTCCCGTCATTAGGCACGACCCCAGGTCGATTAATGAAATAAGAAAAGTTCACGGTCTATACGATTAAAGTACATGGTGTGTAGTGGGTTTCTCCGTATTCAACCAAAATCGGCCTCCACATCACCCCTACACACCATGTGTGTGGCCCGGTCTCGACCAACACACAATTTTAAGTGGTAGAGGAGTACACGGCGTGTACTCACAAAGTACACGACATGTACTCTAAAAATTTTTAAATTCTCCATTTTTCCCTAAAAATCCCGTAAAAGAGATCAGTACCTGAACCCGATGCTTCGGGTTGTTACAGAAAATGTTGTTATTATTATCCATTAGATTATTTCATTGACCCTATCCATTGATTCATTTGTATATCAAATAATTAAATGGAAAGTTTTTTCATATATTTACCTTTACAAAATAATTATTCCTTATCAATTCATGATATTTAAGTTACCGATAAAAGGGAATGTCTGTTTAGATATTTTCTTTTCCATATTGATTTTGGTTTATTGATTATTATTATTTATTCAATATTGCCTATAATTTTCTTACCTATTATTTAGAATATGAGAGCACCCCTATATTGTTCCTTTTCCCTTATATATGAAGAATAAATCATTGAACGAGATCTCATATGTGTATATTGTTTCACATTTTCTATGTTAAATTTCATGTTTTCGAATGTAATGGAAGAACGAAGTATGTATTTAGTTCACAAATGATAATAAATTATTTTTTCCTTTTGGATTAAATAACTCTTATCTATAAAAATGTATCAAATGAACCCCTAAATCTAGGTTATGGTGGTTAGGGTCTTTACACACTATATATTTATACTATATTATTTTTTTACACAAAAATTAAAAATGAATGTTTCTTTTAACGTACGTGGTGAAAAATGACCTTTTCCACCACCGTGAGTATTATTTGATCATTGGATTCCTCAACAAGCCGTAATGTTTTTAAAATAAAATAAATAACATATACTCTTTTATGTATTTTGGTATTGAAAATGGTTCTGATAAAGTATTCTATTATATCAATATATTTAAATGATATATTGTGATTGAAATGTGGAAATGTTATCATTCCTTTATTTTGGTTTTATGTGGTAAAATTTTATAATGGTACTTGGACATTTTACAGGTGGTTACATGATAAACCATATGACGGGTGGTGCTGTGAATACCAGGACAGGTGGTTACGTTATAACCTCCAATGCATTGGGTATGGAAGTCGGTCGTATGGAAATTCCATTAAGTATGTATGGAAGTTGGCCGAATGGCTATTCCATTAAGTGATATGTGTGGAATTATACCGTAAGGTTATTCCACTTAAGTATGTTTATGTACCAAGTTACCTTTATATGTATTGTGTTATTTATATGGGTTTGATGGTATTATTATGGTTATAAAAGGGTATGTAATGATATTTTAATCAGTGGAGACTTTTTACTACTTCATTAAGCTGAAGGTATAACATCGATAAAGTATACATGGTTTACTTATTGTTTTAAAAACTAATAGTTTCCTTTATTTGTGTATCCCTTGCTGAGCTTTTTATGCTCACCCCATGTTTTTTTGAAATGTTTTTCACATGACTTAATGTGGAATTGGGTCAAGGATGGGATCAAGGGAAAGTCATGCTATCTAAAACATGGAAGTAGACATGTTTCTTTTTAAGATTTTTTATTTTATGGAAACTTAGTGGAAGTGACTACTTTGTAATCTTTTGAGATGTAATAGTTATTTCCTAATTCTCTAAAACTCTAAGCCTGAAAAGATGCTCAATGTGAATTATTCTTTTAATTCAATATTAAGTAAGGCATAAGGTCGGGGCCTTATAGTATGATCCTATTGGTTAAGTCTAATGATTCCTTTGACTATGTCAATCAAACATTATCATAACCCAGATTATACAAATCAAAATTTTCAATGATAAAAAAGTTTATTATTAATAGTTATGATTCTTAATGGTCTTTTCTGTTTGATAGACCATATAACAGACCAAAATAATCATAGTAGACCATGTTTTTTCTATTATTACATTACATGATAATGAATTTATTCTTTCCAAAAGGGAATATAAGTTAAAAATATTTTTTTCATTACATAATATACTTTCACTCAATGATTTACATTTCTTCTTAATCATTGGTTTATTAAATCAATGATCACTATTTATCTTTATCCCCTGAGATATGATAAAATTCCAGGACAACTTTCTCCCTTCGATTAATTTTATTAGTATGAAATATATTCTCTAAGGAATATTACCATTTCTCAACTAAAAATAGATTTTTTAAATAATTAATGTTTTTGATGTATGATGTATTCTAACATGGTTACACTATGTTATGGAAAAAATAAGAATCTCTCAATTGTAATGGTTATTCATGATAACCAGCGTCATCTTCACCAATATTTTTATAATTTTTTCAGTAGTTGTTGTAGCTCTAGTGCTAGTTTTATTATTTTCCACTCGAAGGAAATCACTACATGGATTATGTTCATTGACACAATTCCCATTAAATATACTAGGGTGAATTTTTAAAAACTGTCATACATAATATTTGATCAAAACATTATGAATCATAATTTATAACATCAATACTTTTATGGAAATTTATTTAAATTAAAAATATATCTATTAATAATTTAATAATTATTAACATGTTATATTTGGTTAAAATTTAATGTCATAAAAATACCATTGAATCCTTAATAATTATTAGTAAAAAAAGTTGAAATATTCCAAGAATATCTCATGGGAGTACAAAACAAATTGTTCCCTAAGGACTATTTTCATGCAAAAGTTGACAGTTGAGTCAAAGTCAAATATTTCATTTTTCATGTTATTACCCCTAGGTATAAATATGCTAGAGAAACATCAACAATCATTATCTAGAAATGGATATATTTCTAGAGACGAATATAGTTCCCAATACATCTATAAAAATTTACCTGATAATAATGGTAATAACCCTAATACTATTATCTCATTCTTGGTAATTAATTTTTTAAATTGGTGCTAGATATATGTGTTCACATTAAAAAGGAACAAATTGTTTATCTATATTGGAAAAATATATATATACTTGTAGTTTAATTTATATTTAAAAACAGAACATAAAACATATTATTTTTTTAGAAGGCCTCTTTTACCATTAGTTTATATTTTCATATTAATCATAATACATTTCTTGACATCAAGTCAAAATGAAACATAACGAAAATGTGAGATCATATTCTCATTAAGGGTATAAATCTGGTATAATATTTAATTAACACATAAGGCATAATCAATATGTATAAGTAAATAATTTAAAAAAAATTCATTTATTCAATTACATGACCATGATGATTAATTTGGTAGGATTTAAAGATGATAAAAAACCATATAAATGACAACATGATCTTGATATATATCCACATACATCATAAGTAGTAATATAATCAAATGGACATAAATAAATAATCTTATAATGAGAGAATAAATAATTTTTGACATCATAAACATATCATCAATCCCTTGTTCCCAGACATCATACATAAATGGTTATGGCCACGACCAATTACCCAAACTAGTTTTGCTCATGAGACCTACCGAGGTATCTATAGGCTATAGTGGTACCATTCTGTCATTTACTAATTACACTACAAGAATGATATGAAATGAGAGAAATATAATCAACATAAACATTCATATTTAAAATAAAGGATATGAGATGAAAATAATTTCCTTATTAATTATACATAATCATAAACCATCTTGAGTAAGATGGTGAATCAAATCAAAATTATACATCCCCAGTTAAACAAGCCAGAAAACATCTACATAAATAATAAGGTTTGTATCATTACAATATATCCCTAATAGAGCATATGAAAAATAATGGTTGTTGTTGTTTATTAATATAAAAAACATCATTAAAATAATTGTTTATGAAAATAATAATTTCACTCTTTAAATCACCATTAAAAAGTAAAAATTTATGCAATGTTGTGAAACAAATCATTTTAAAATATTCATACTAACATGTAGTGGAATATAAAATAAAATGTGTAGTCATGAAATTAGGAAGATATGATAATATTGATTAAATTAATACAATGAATCCAATCACATTTTTTGAAAAAGTGAAAATGTACCTCATTTAGAATATAATAAAAATATTCCATTTAATTTTTTTTTAAATAGAATTGAATGTTTTAAAATTAATTTTTATATATTATCTTATATTATAAAAAAAAATTAAAAAAAAGGTACATGAAAGGGAAAATAATTTCGATTGTTGAGAGGAATTAATTGAATTTTTCATAAATACCTTCTTTTAGTATAATGAGTTATTAAAGAGGTTAAATTGAAAGAAAAGAAGTTAAATTTTTAAGAGAAAAAATAAATTAGAATATAGAATGTGTTTATGATTGAAGGGACAAATAATTCATCTAGAGAAGAATTAATCTAAAACAATCCTAGAAATGATGATATGTGTTGAATAAACCCATACCACATTGGTGAAAATAGAATCAAAACAACCATGAAATATATAAAAAAATGATAATTTTATTTCTATTAATGAAAATAGATTTATAATATTACTTATCAATGGGGTAGTAGATGCACCTCATAATATAATATGGGTTTATAACATATTATTTTTCCCAAAGAAGATAATTTTAGATGAAGAACCTTAACAATGATCATAACATTTATGTGATAATTAATGAATGAAGGAATTATGTGTAAAATTTGTAAATACACAAAAAATGTGTAATTAAAACATAAATAAAAAAAGATACATTTTAAGAATAATCATGACATAATATAATCATTGAAGAAGTGATATAACCTAAAGAATAAAAATTGAGTTATGAAACACTTTCAACTTGGTAACATTCATGTAAAATCCAAATTTATGAAATAATTATATATAAAAAATGATTAATTATTAAGGATTAATGAAATAATATTTAAAATGGGAATTATATAATCCAAATAAAATAATTTAGGTGTACAATATTAAAAAATTCTTCAATGAAGGGAAAATTCGATGAAATCCCATCCCTCTAATATGACTTCCATCATATGTGTCTAGAAATGATGTATAATAAATCTACACATATTATATACAAATTATAAAGAACTATAATGATATTTATCATACTGTAAATGACTTACATATAATCCTTTATTATCAATTTATTAGCAATTAATGTAAAAATAATTATTTTGGGTAATGATTGTTTCATTTTTCATAATTTTTTTTTGTGTTTTAGTTTCGGTTATTGAACATTTATAATGGTTCCATAATCTATATAATGTTAAATATTTTTTAAATATCTAATATATTCCTTATATATGTATTTATTACTGTGCATAAAATTTATACATATTAAAAAATGAGTTACATTGTTCATTGCGGTGATAGGTTGTATGTTCGCATGAAAACCACTTTTTATTATTTGTCAAATGCTTCAAAAGAATGTTAAATAATATCTATCCTTTGAAAAATAATTATTTTATAATATATAATATATATATTCATAAAATATATCCTTAATACCATATATTTGAAAAACAAATGAATAATGTTTCACATCTCTTCGTGGATACGGTAGTCCACATGTATGAATGAGCGATGTTATCATCTTTCAATGGATTAGAAGGTAAGAAATACAATTTGATATTATAAATTAATATTTATAATTATTTCATAAATATAATATATATATACATTAAATCCATCATTATATCCATCATTAGGATTCGATGACAGAAAACAATTACATCGGTCTTTCCAGATGTTGTCTACAATAAAAACGATCAATAGTTTCTTTTCCCATTTGATGAAAGAGGATATAAAATAATGTTATAAATATAACATAATAAATTATATGTAAATGGAATATACTATTTATTTTATTTCAGCATATTTATGTAATATTTGGATTTTGTAGTGGACGAAGAAAATAAAGGTTCATGGTTAAGAACTATACCTATTATTCGGAGAACCTATTTAAGTTTATACCTAAAGTGCATATACAATCATTTTATGATAAAAAAGGAAATATAGTTCATAGAGTGGGAGGTGAGGAAATGATTTTTTTTATTATTTTCTAAACAAAATGTATTTATAGGCGTATATAGGTGCGGATAAAATGTATTTTTTAATTGGGGGACATAATTAGATGTTTTTTAAAATAATAAATTATACCCACATATTAAAAAAAGGTGAATAAGAAATAGACCATTAAATAATCATATATGATATGAGGCCATAATAATTCCAAAAAATATATATTATAATTATTTTCTTTCATTTTAATAATTAATTTTTTTTAGTTTAACCCACCTATAAAACCATTTTAACCATAATCACCGTAATTAATTTTTACTATTTTTATAACTCATTATGACTATAAATAAAGTTGAAATTAATAATTAATATTAATTATTATGATTAAAAAATGGAATACATTTTTTTAGATTCAAATAAATTAATTGGAATAATTTAATTAAAAATTAACCCTAAAATCCCATCAAAAAGTTTGTTTTACAAATAAGAGTTTTCATAATTACAAAATGTTTTTATGTAAAAAATATAATGGTTTCCAATGAACTAAATAGGATTAAATTTAATATAATTGAACTACTTTTAGATTTAAAAAATTAATACATAATGGACCTTTTAAAATTCTATGACATAAAGTAAAGTTTCTATATTCCATTACTCAATAATTCTCTATAAAAAATAGTACATACTAGAATCCCTAAGTATACACTGAATGTTCAACTACTATTTTAATTTCCCTTCACAATTGGTTAGATATTGATCAGTCTAGTGATTGAGGATGATCCTTATTTGTCATTGGAGAAAAGACCCCAAACCTACATGTCTCATTTTTTTCCTTCTATAGCCCTCGATGTATGTTGATTCGTGTGATCTGGTGGTTTATTCTTCATCTAGACCATCCCTTAAAGAGATACTACTATGACCTACACCCCCCTCTCATTCACCTATGATTTCTAAAATCCCATCCATTCAATATGTGGTTTCTCATTCTGTATTTGTGTATAGTTCCTATAAACTTTACTTCATGTCCTCATACATTGAAGTGGAGGTATATTTTCATAGATGGGCCCTAGTTGTATGATTTGGGATGGAAAAACCCTCCCTCTTTGTGTTTCAATTTTTTTTGGATGTGTGGTGTCTGGGTGCTCTTGATTATGTCTCTATACTCAACAAGAGATCCTCCTGCATAATCATATCTTCTAGGGATGATTTATTTAGGTCTTGGTCCTTGTTCCTTATATATATTTTATTTATGAATTTCAAACTATTCCCATGGTACACATATGATTATATTGGGCATGAATATCCCAATGTGGCGGTATAGGTTCTTCTCCATGGGCTACCACTAACTTTCATAAAACTTTGGTTTCGAAAAAAGATTAGGGACTCTTTTTTAAGGTTCTGTTATGATGATGATCTAGTGTTGAATCTACGTGAGGCCTCAATTTCATAGATTTTTGTCACAATGGAAATTTCCTGAGAGCTTCCTTCTCATATATTTATGTCGGTCGATGGTCATTTAGAGCCGAGGATATCAAGTTTCTAGCTTAACCCTCTCCACTTCTACACACATGAACATGTTTTTTCAGTGTGAATATGATAGTATATGGATCATAATGATTTTTGAAAGCTGGATTCCTTTGAAACTGATGGACCATGGCCATCTTCATCAAATGGAAAATCTCATGAAGATCCTTCTGTGCTTGGGAGTCTTAGCACTAGTGCAAAAATATCTGATTCCCACTACCTACTTCCTCATGAATCGATTACTAATCATGATTCATCACCTCATGAATAATCTTCTTCCTATATCATGATTTCACCATGCATGGGTGTAGATTCTTTAGATCACAATAACTCTTTCATCCCTCTAACTCATGGTTCCCTATCATTCGAGTGACACCCAATTATGTAAACTTCTTAATGGAAAATGTTTGACTAGGTTTCTTTCTTACTTGTGAAACCTCATCTCCAAATGGTTCTATAGTCTTTCTCAACTAGGTCCCCTAATTGTGGACTCTTTCTCTTGAAAAATCATCTGCGACTATCCTATCTAGTAATTAATTCCCTCTTCCATGTTCTCTTATAACTAACTCAAACACCTTTAGTGCATTATCTGATGTCTCCTACACATTCCTCATTGACTAGAATATCATGAACTAGATTCCATTCAAAATGTTTCTCATCCTACAATTATATTCAATATAAATTTCGTGCTTCACTAGGGGCCAAAACTAGGTGCTCCTAATTTAGTTGATTTCTCTCATTGTTTGGAATGCTTTTGTCTGAAGTACATGGGTCAAGTCTGACATTCACTCTAATTAAATCACTAGAGAGAAAGTCTTTATTATCATAGTTATCAAATCCATATTTTCCAAATATATGATTTTTAATTTTTCACCAAAAGTGGTTCTCTAGAGTTACATGCACAGAGAACCCATGACTCAATATATCTTGATGTTTTGGGCATAAATCAGTTTCATAGGATCAAATTTCATTCCTATATAATCACATCACTGTGAATGATGGTTATAATAATTCTTTTATTTTTTCCCCTTAGTATATGGTATGTATGATCCTAGAATGTGAAATAAAAAATGGAATGATCCTTAAAATTTGGATCTGGGTAAGACAGATTGGATGGTAGGCTGTGATTTTAATGTTATTTTAGACACTTTAGAGAATAAGGGTGGGGGTAATCTAATGCAAGGATATGTGATAATTCTTTTATTCCATGGTTCACAAATGAGTAATGGACAAGGGGTTCACTACGTATAAACTCGCATGATGTAACAACCAAAAATGCAGCTGTCGTAGGTGGAGAAGGCTCGAATGGTGATTGGACAACATGCTGTCCATTGATGATTTCCCTAGTGCTGGTGTTTCCCATGTCATGAGCGTGTTGTCTTACCACTCCCCCAAATTGGTGAATCTAGGGATTGGATAGAAAGTTAGTAATAGATTTTTCATTTCAAATATATGGACATATGATCCAAATTATAAATTAATTTTCCAGGTATCTTGGAAACAACCAATGCATGAGTCATCCAGGATTAGCTTTAAAATAAAACTGGTAGCTAAAAGGTGGGATCCAGAACTGAAACCAAAACCATCTTCTGAGGTTCCAAGACATGGGAATAGTTAAATAATATATTGAGGAAACTGAATCCAAGATATGAGTATGTTGGATTGATAAAATATATAATTATATATTTTATAATAAAATCAAATTATGAGGGGTAATTTTGGAACATGAAGGAGCATATCCTGGGTGATCCATGAAAAAATTTCTGAGGGAAGGTGATAGAAACCCATCTTTCATTCATTCATATATAAAATGGAAAAATAGAGCACTCCCCCTAACATCCACATGGAGGAAGGATCATTAATAAGTGAAATACATGTGGTGGGTGGTATGGGAAAAATAATTTCTAGAACATTTTTTGGTGTCAACCCTGTAATGAATGAGTGTTATCCACATGTATATTATAATTGATGCAATTATATTAAATATTTTGTGTCACATGCAATTATCTTTGATCTGGAGAAGGTCCCAAAGGAGGTGTTTTTTGGAATGCAATGTCTTCTCTCAATCAAGAAATCACCCTAGGACCTAAAGGCTTCATAAGGTCCTTTTATATTTATTATTGGGGGCTAGTTAAGAGTGAGTTGGTGGGAATTATCATTGATTTATTTTGTGGCGCTAGTTTACACAAGGTGAATTTTGAAACAACTCTCATACTCATTCCAATGGAGAAATACCTTTTATATATCAAACACTATAGACCACTATATTTATGAAATTTACATTATAATTTTATTACTAGTGTGATAATCTAGAGGCTTCCTTCTCATCTTCATGAGTGGATTTCTGAAGAACAAAACAGTTTTTTTATTTATGGTCTCGTCAAGATTATATAGATCCAGATCATTAAATAATAGGGGTTATAAAGAGAATTTCGTTGGTCTCCAATTTGGAAATTATAATTTATATGGACATGAAAAATGTTAGGATTTAATGGGGATTCATATTGAGAGTTATTTCATGTATAGGTTTACTCAAATGGGTTGTAGGCATGTTCTTCATATTTTTAGTTCATCTTTACTTTATATGAATTTCATGTGCTTGATATGTGGCTTGTTCATATTAGTGGGGTGTCTTAGAGTATGAGATCATCTTTATCCAACCATTTTAATTTTCCACAATATTTCTTAAGATTGTTTTTATCCAAATCCATGAATAATATAAGTATTACCTCTTTCAGATGTAGAGGTCATTTTAACATCATTTCGCATTTTCTTTTTTTAGATGACATTATCTTTTTCACCATCAGAAGTAGTATATATCTTTAAGGCCTTTCCAATTTCAGAGAGGAATATTGGGAATGGATTTGGAAATGTATAAACTATGAGAAAAGATTAATTTTACTTTCAAAAAGATATTCTAAGATTAAGGTATGGAATATTGAAGATATGTTGGGAATAAAATTAAAATAATTTCATATATAATTCCAAGGTGACCAATATCTATTGAATGTATTCTTATTCAAAAAATTGGGAACATATTTTCTAAAATCATGGGGTGAATCAAAAATTGAATGAGATGGATCTTTCCCTTTAGGATCCACATTATGCTTATCAATTGTGTTATTACTTTGACCATGATGCATGTAATTTCTATTCATTGAGTCCCAATGGTGGTGGTTAAAAAAATTGACAATGTTATTGTTATATTTTTTTGGGATACACACCTAGATGGTCATTGTCATTAGACATCTTGGGATAGAATGTTTAATTCATTGGAGGTCAGAGGCCTAAGCCTAAGTAGTACGACTAATAATATATTAATTTTTGAGGAAAAAATGGCGTGGGATATCATGTAAGGTTTTTCTCTATGGAGTAATTTTTGTATGTGACAACATCGTGATGACTTGGATAACCCAATGATAATGTTATATAATATGTGATAATGATGAAAACGAATTTACTGGATATTTAACGATAGTACCTCGGGACTTTATAGTGGGAATAAATTCATGGTTGGATTTAGTATTGTGATAGAGAAACCCTTAGTATCCTAGTGTCAAAAAATGAGCTAGGGTGCCGTCTAACAAGAATCCTAACTCGGTCCGTGGCAAGACCCCAAGGGTGTTCCCGATCCCCATTGGCTAGAAACTACTATAAAAGAATAAAAAAGTACAGTTGGAATGATTTCAATTAATTATATAATCCCAAAAACTCACAAGAATGGATAACACAATAACCAATATCCACATCAAAATATGGTACAACTATTTTCAGATTAAAGTTTTTTCAATTTTTACTAAAACCCATAATACTAAAAGAGAAGAGAAACTACAATAACTCCCAAAACCTCCATGAAACAGGAGGGGAATCTCCCAGAATCTATCACCATAAATACCTATATCATGCAGGACACTAGTAGACCGATCCACCGACATCTCTATGAATCATCTTTCATATACATATGGTATACATAACAATGTCTATACACACACAAAGGCGTAAGTATGGTGTGAGCCAAATACTTGTAGGATTCCACCCAAATAAATTTATTCCATGAAACAACAATAGATGAAAAATTTATAAGATTATTATAGAAAAATATATTGAAAATTTTTAGAAAAAATTATATGAAAATCCATTTTATGCAAAACACCATCAAAGGATAAATTTCAAAAAATAAATATTATCTAAAATGAAAATTATTTAAAATGAAATACACCAAAGGTCCCCCATATTTTCACAAATAAAACCAAATCACATAAGATTCATATCACAAGAGATAACTATAAGTAAAATCCCTAAGGATAATATAGCTTGAGTGAGACACAAGAACCTAGTACCTTAGTGAAATATTGTATACTATCAAATACCTTCAGATTCCTCATGCACGAGCCACTAGGAAGCGACACAGAATTTTCTCTATGGTCTCAAATCATCATCACAAATTAGTTAGTGTTGTAATAATCAATCCACTTAAGTGAAACCACGAATTTTCACTACTGTAACACTACTGTACTATGTGTAGTCATCCTACCAAGATACCTATGATTCCCTTTGTTCTAAAATTAATGTTCACATGTCACATATATTACCACATTCACATACCCATTCCAGGAATCGTAAATAAACTGAAAAAAAAATTCATAAATCATCCAACATAAATAACCATTACACTTAAGAAACTCCATTTCAATTTTACAGACACCAAAAAAATTGGGAATCACTTTTTTGAATACCTGAATGACCAAAAAAACTGATTTTGGAAAAAAGAAGAAAAAAGTTCACTTAACCTTTTTTTCATAGTCCAAGCCCTTTTAAAAATCCACAGACAAGCCTATATCACTATTAAAATCATCATTATTATAATTCTAACAATTTAGAAAAAACATATTATGGTGCAAAAAAAATAAAAAAAAACCAAATAAATTCATTTTTCTTTGAAAACACATTTTCAATACATTTTCACCACATGTTCCATTAAAACATGTTTTTAACCCTCAAACAATTCATAAAACTCTCCAAATATGCAACAAAATAAGGAATACATAAAAAAATAACATTTATCATTAGAAAATACACTTTCATCATGTATTCATGTCAAAATATTTCAACAAAACATTTCACCCCACACAAATAAATAATAGGACATATTTATAATCCCAAGAATGGAAGTTAAAATCACTTAGAAATGATTAAGCAAGGAACCACCTACCTCATGCTCAGAAGCATTCTAAAATTGGTTTTATTCCACAAAAAACCCACCACATGTCCTGAAAAAGTCATTATTTACAACAAACATCATGTTCTCTCTCCACAACACATGATCAATCCCCCCTAAGTCAAACACCTTGCTAGAAAATGAGAACCCCAGAAAGAGGGAAGAAATCAATAGATAACCACTTAATTGATGTCTCCCTGAAGAATTGGTGTAAAAACCACAAAAATTGTAAATCAAAATAGGTAATAGGAATCATGGAGTGTGATACAATGGTTGAAAATCGCGTTTTCTATGGATGAGATTGGTTTAGGGTTAAATCACAATAGGAAGAAAATTGAATTTTAAAAATTCTAATCTCCTAGACACCGTGCATGATTTAACAAATCATTTACCCCACTACATCTCAGAGTAACCCACCAAATGGTTGTCCCACAAAGAATCTCTTACTAGGGATAAGTAGTGTAGTAACTACTACCTAAAAACCACCACCTACTGTGTTGTTACTTGGATAGGGGAAAATAGTTTCTCCTAACCATGAGACCTATATACGGCATATGATGTATGTACAAAATATTTTTATTTTTTTCCAAAAAAAACATATAAACCAAAATGGAAAAAATATAGGCTGAAATGAAATAGAAGATTACATGAAAAATTCATACCCACTGCACTCAATTAATGACAGAAAAAGTAAGACCCTTAAATGAACCAGTTCCAAGAATGAAATCAAAATCCATGGTGTGATAATTCCCTCTACCATAGCGCATTAGGCCTTTGAAAATCCAAAAAAACTCCTAAACAAAACCAAATTGACATTCCTTCATTGCTTAAAGTGATTTGCAACAATCATGAAATGATAAAAAAGAAATAATACCACTAACATAAACAAATATTCACTATATTTAACATTGGAGGAAAAAATGAACATCCAACTAAATTATTTCAGCCTAAAAAAATCTGTAACATCTTCTATTGATTGATCAAAGGAAATTAAACTCTGATTATGCATATTATATCCCCTTATGCCAAAAACACACTAGGAATTACCCATGAAAACACCCAACACTAACATAAAATGTGAAAACTAACTCAAACCACATATCGATGAATACATCCACAACCTTACATCAAAAAAATATTGGTTGTGCTCCAACCCCAAAATTTACTCAAGGGGGAAATAAAATTAGATAGCTCACAGTGAGACTGCCCACTACCAAGCCGACATTAGAAACTAATTTAGAATATTAACACAATTATGATTGAATGAACTCCATATAATTTGAATGAATCTAGTACCGATTTAATCTAGAATAAATTTCAACGAGACCAATGGTACATATCACTACCATAATAAAAATCAAAAATAATTTACCCATACAGACTATGATGGGAATCTAACATGGCAGAAGTTGGGATCCTTCCGCATAGACCAAATCCTCACCATAAGAGGTCAAAGAAAAAAACTCTAAAACACATAGAAACACTATGTAATTCACCACTCCCACAATAATTTTCCACTTCTATATGGGAACAAAAACTAGAAAATGATTTACAAGGATGACCACACAAGGAAAACCACAGGGAGATTCAACTCCAAAATGGTACAACCACTAGAGTAAAAGAGAACTAGAAAACCATTCCACTGTAACCATGGAGGGACTCCTACGCCCACATGGGTATCAATGAAGAACGAGGCCTTCACACCAATACCCAAAAATGGGAATATTCAAAAATAAATAAGTTATAAAATAGATTCTCGATTTTCCCAATTAAATACTGGAGACCAATCTAAACTAGCATCCCCCCCACACCACATGATTCCTAACTAGGTGCGAGCATCACTCTGGGGCCTATGGATAGAGACCTAATGTATAATGCACCTGTTACATCATATCCAGAAGTTGAAATTTATTTATTGGAACACATTCTTTTTGTGTCATGAGCCACATAAAAAATTTCCATATGGACTCAAAATAACACTGCATACCATAGAACATACATCAGCTCAACAAGAAACTTTCAACCAGACATAGACATAAAAGATTCACCCAAACCATCCATTTTCACCTATGAGGAGAGACAATGAAATTAAGAACATAATAAAGATGCCTTAATATGAAATGGGGAAATTAAAAATCCCTAAAATAAAAAACTGATTCCACTTGAATAGATATTTTAAAAATATTCCACAAGCTTTTATAACACCTGACCATTACCAACAACATCAGGATACCATCCATTATCATAATTCCCTCCACATCTTCCAAGACCGAACATCAAGCATAAACGAAGAAACATCACCTTTCACAACTAATACATCACATAGAAACAATATTTTTCTTCAATTCTCCTACATCCACTCTTTTATTTAGATATGATCTAATTAACATAGAAAGTAGGGTTGATCTGATTCTGAAGCTCATGGAGAGAGACCTTGTGTTGATCAAATAGTGGGTCTTACAAATTTTATCAAATCATAGCCTCAATTAGAATATGCCCTAATTCCTTATGGGGTGTACATTATCCAAAAAGGAAATCATGGACCCAATAAAAATAATCCAATGACAAAAAGCATACCATAAAAAAAATACCAAACACACAAAGGGAACCCAATCGAAGGATTCAAGAAACATTTTTCAAAGCACACTAACCATCATATCAGACCCCCTTTATCAAAAAAATGAAATAATGAAACATAATTTAAAAAAGAAATGTTTTTAATCCCAAAGAATCTTTTTCAAAACATTCCCAAATAATAAATAGACACTCCCCACAACTATCAATTACCAAAACATCACATATTATTTTAATGGATGATTTAAAAAGAAAAAAATATTATAGGGTTCCACTCTCATAATAGGTATTCCATGGAGTCTCAAGCATTCATAATCTCATGCCTAACCGGGTACCCATCCCATTTTCCACACATGTCCATGCACATGATCACTGAGGGAAATAACATAGGTCAAAAAAAATATTTCCATTTTTTTATAAAAAATTAAACCCCGCAATCCTAAAATCTCAATTTAATTCCCATTTAAAAAACTTATAAAGAAATTCAGAAATTCACTTACCACCGAAAATGAAAAAAAAAAATTAAATATCAACACATTAATCCCTTTTATTTAATAAAAAAACAAAAAACATGATTTCCATTCAAAACAAAATTCATACCATTCAAAAAATCTTCACTAGTTAAAAAATAACATTACATCAAAAATAATTTGGTTAAAAACACATTACAAAACAATTTAAATTAAATTTAGATTTTGCAAACAATGATTTCATTAAGCTCTTGATCTTTATTATAAAAATCTAACCTCACTAAGACATTACTGTCTCACCCCAATGTTAATTTAGAAAATAAATAAATTTTCTTCTATTTTCATTCTCAAATTTAATTCTAAAATAAATTTTCCCATTTCCATAAATAAAATCAATACATGTTTAAGTGCAATTTTAACAATTCCAAAATATGTGATTAAAAAAATAGAACCTGTCAATACACAAAACTATTCACCACAGTAAACTACTGTCGATGTTTGGCTTAGTCATATGGTTGGAGGCCACATGCTAATCACACCACCATCACAAATGGAACACTTGGACAATGTACCCAACACCACATGGGTTTCCAGTCCATGTGATATCAATGAGGCCTTTATATCACCCCTCTTTCCATTTTCAAACACAAAAAATCCCATAACAACCAATGGTACCAAAATAAACCTTACATCCCTTGATGACTTTATTCCATTCATGAGGTGTTCTGGCCTGGTTACCAACTCAGAAATAGAACATCATGTCCAAAAAACCCTAAATCCGTTATTATCCAACTCTTCCAAAAATAGTGTGACCCAAAACGATTGTGACCTAAACTGAAACCATTTTTTCATGAACCATATGAGACTTCCATCTAACCTGACACCCAACCTAGTCCATGGAATAGGCCAAATGGAATTTCCGATAACCATGGACATGAAACTAGTGCTCGGGTATCATAAAAGTATGGTGGTAATTATTTCACATGATTATATAATCATAAAATGGCTCACAGTAATGGTTAAAATAATAACCCATACCCATAAGAAAACATGGTACCATAATTTTTAAGTTAAATGTGTTATAATTTTAACTAAAATATGAAATAATTCAATGGAAGTGAAATTGAAGAACCTCTCAAACATACATCAAGAATGAGGGGCATCATCCTCAAGCTACCACCGCCAATACCTGAAACATATGGAACACTAGAATCCCAAATCACCTACATATCCACCACTCATTATTCATATACATGGTTCATAGATAATAAGGTTTACATATACCAAAGTGTGTATGTAATGTGTGAGACAAATCCCTATAGGATTAAAACCAAAAGATTGGATTTCAGTCTACAACACTATAAATGAATTTAATGTGCTAATTCAAGCAAAATACATAGAAATTTTATTATGAAATAATTGTATGAAAACCCATATTTAGTACATCACTTTTAAAGGTAACTATTCAAAATGAAACTTTCACTATAATAAAAAATCATTAAAATTAAATACTCTCATGGTCCGCCATACAGTAATGGATAGAACCACATCATTGAACCCTTGTGACGGAATAGAGAAAAACTGGTAAAATCTATATATATATTCTAGCTCATGTGATACAATGTAACCCCTTTCCTCAATGAAAGGAAGTATAATAACAACTACCATCATATTTTGTACACACAAACCACTAAGATGGGACACCCCATGGTCCTAGTGGTCTCTAGTCATCATCTTAATTTATTTTTTAATTTTAATCATCAATCCATCTATTTGAAATAGAGTCTTTACACTTCTCCATCACTAACGTACTAGATCTAGTCATCACACCAAGATACCCATGAATCCATTTGTACTCAAATTAATCTTCAATTTTCACACATATCACCACTATAATATACACATTATAAGAATCATAAATATATTATAAAAAAACCACATTAAAAAATCATCAAATATAAATAACCAATTTTCAAAAACAAACAACCTTCCATTTTATACACACTAAACTCTTTTGGAAACACCATTTCCAAAAATTGAAAAACCAAACAAACACATTTGGTAAATTATAAAGAAATCACACAATTGACATAACTATTATCATGGTCCAAGGCCCTTTTCAAATAATTCCACAAGCCAAGACCACTTTTTAAATAAGATTCACATTAATTTTTTATTTTCACAATACATTTTATGGTGGAAAACACAATACACAAAATCAATGGGATTTTTTTCCATTAAAAACCCATATTCAAAAGATTAAAACCTCAAGTTCCCTTTAATTTGTTTTACATCCCTAAAAAAAATTAAACACTCCCAAGAGCCAACACAATATTGAACACCTGAAAACATAAATGTTCTATTATTAAAATCCACATTCATCATGTATAGATTTAAAAATATTTCCAAAAAAATTTCACACCAAATATATTAATCAAAGAATATATTTATAAACTCATTAAAGAAATATAAAATGATTTAAAAATGCTACTGCATGGAACCACCTACCTTATGAATGGAAACATATGGAAAGGGATACGAAATCAAAACCACCCCACCACAAGACCCTTACTAGGTAAGAAAAAACAAAAAAAAATAAAAATCCAACCTAACAGTAAAAGAAAAAACCCACCAAAGATCAAAATCCCCATTGGAAATTTACAACCCACAAAAGTGGGAAGGAAATACTAAAAAGATGGGAGAACCCCAGAGTCAAGCCACTTACATTATGTTTCCTTGATGAATCGGAGTAGAAAACAATCAAAAAATGAATCCCAATAGGTTGATGCAAGCTTGGAGGGACATTAAATAGATATGAATCTCATATGGGGTTGACGGTAAGGGTTTATGATTAATAAATAGAGGAAAAAAAAGGCTATTTTATAATTATTAATGAAAAAAACATCACACAGAATTTTCCTATATGGATTTTGAAAACAAATTGCAACCATTCACCAGTATCTATCTAAAAGGATGATACCACCCTATTATCTTTCATGGATTGACTTTCCATGTGCAATTAGTATGGAGTCTACCTTTTAAAAACCATCACCTATCACACAGTTACCTGAAAAGGGGAAAACAGTTTCAACTAATAGTGTGTTAACCTTGTGCGATCGGGTGTATGGAGCATTATTTATCACTTTTATCCAAAAAATAAATGAAACCCCAAGTGGAAAAATCATAAGAAAAAATAGAATATTACCTCAAAAAAGTTAGACCTATCAGACCCAGTAGCCAAGACAAAAAATGAATCCCTTAAATGAATCATTTATAAGATTGAAATCAAAAACATGGGTGTGACACCAAGGATACCCAACTCATGATATATTTGTTTCCTATGATATCTCCCATTTAAGGGTTATCCATAACAACCATGACACATACCATCTTTTTTCCACCATAGTATTCACATTTTATTGGATCGTTACAAACTTGTGTTCTTTGGTTCCTCTTCAAGGATAGTCTATTCCAAATAGTATCACTTGTCCCTCCATCATAGTCATGATGTGGAAGTGGATCAACGTCTATGGTGCAACTCTTTACACATCACGTTCAATTTCCTCAAATATAATATAAAGAAATAATATCTTTCAATGGATGAAATAGTTTTTTTTGTAAATTTATTGAAAAGGTTTTGAAAAATTCTTATAGTCAGAGTTCCAAAGAGGAGTAAATGGATAATATTTTATTTAATGGAGACTGGGAAAGGGCTATTTGGAGTTGTTTTGGGGATTTAACTGGATCTATATTCTCAGTTGGAAATTCTGACATCTTTTTTAATTCGTGGTTTCATTTGGTGGAGACTAATGGACTAATGGGTAAGATGAGGAACATGCTTATCACAAATGGATGTTGGACTATCTATAATTCCATGAAAAAGATTCTATGGAGGGTACAATGAGCCCTTTCTTGGCCCTCAAAGATTTTTCATGGAGATGTGTGGATGATATGGTTAATTTTTTATAACAGGAATAATTTTATATCCATTATGAATCCCATGGGTAGTAGAGGATCCAAAATTTTTTATCTATTGAGTGGATTTGTCCGGAATATAGATCTAGTTGAACCACAAAGACATTGGGTTTAAACTAAATACTGATAGATCTTGAAATTTTGGTATCATAGGAGGTGGCAGTGCTTTTCAGGACTCAAGGGGTTCAGTTTTTATTGGATTTAGGGTATTCAATGGCCATGACGATTCCCTTATTGGTGAGGCTAAGGCTCTACTTAGTGTACTGTTGATTTTTAACACATTTAACATTACTCCCAAAGAGATTTAAACTGATTCATAAATCATATAGCACTATATTCAAGGAATAAATGAACCCACTTGGTCTATTTTAATGTCATTATAATATAACGGACTACATTAGATTAAATTACATGAAAGACACTTAGTGATAGTTGAATGATGCATATTTCCTTCCTGTGATTAGTGAATAAAGAAACCATCTCATTATTTATTCCATTATGGGTTCCCATCCCACCGAAGGTGTTTATATTTTTTTGGATGATTCCCATGGATTACACTATATCATATCTCCATGAAATTTTTGTTTCCCTTATTTTTATTTTCTTAATAAAAACCCCCGACTTTGACCAAGGGAAGTTTTCAATAAAATAAATATTTTTCAAATTAATTAACAAAAGATAATAATTTCTACAAATTATGAGAAAATTAACCCTAATATAATGTTTAAATTCTAATTCATAAAATTAATTTTATTTTATCAAATAAACTTTTTAAATTTTGTAAAATTTAATTCTAATATAAGAGGAAAAATAATAAAAAACTACTTTTCAGGAAAAGATACATTTTAAGTACAAAAATATATTAATTATTCTCTTATGAATTAAAAATTGGTTGAACAAAAAGTCATTGTATTGAATAAATAATATATAAATAGCATTAAAATAATTTTAAATAGTGTTTAATTTAATATTTTATCATAAAAACAAATGCATGTATAAAATCAGTAATCCATAAATATATTTCTTTTACATTCAAAGGATTGTTTTGTCATTTAAAATAATTTGAGGACTAATGAATTAAATTATATTGGTGTAAACCATATGCTTTTTATAAATTTATTAGTCCTACTCATACCTTTCAATATACTGGCTAGGTTATGATGGTATACTATTTTACAGTTCTATTAGACTTAGGGTTCCATGCACTGAGAGCTATAAAATAGATAATTTTTATTTAAATAGAAATATATATTAATGTAATTGGGTGATACAAACATCTTATCAAATCATAAACTAAAATATGGGTTAAAACCCCATGACTAAATAAAACTCCATATTCATTTTTAAATTTCAGATACCCATACATACATGGGAATTACATGGATGTAGATGCATATCCTGTAAAATTCAATGAAAAAATAATTATTATATGAGAATTATTCAATATATGAATAATGTGAAATGAAATATAATATTTTAAATATAAAGAAAAATCAATAAGAATATTTTCCTAACCTTATTTCAATCTGAAAAGGCTTTTCATTGATGGAGGATGTTAGAACTATTGAGTTAATTGAAACAAATCATACCTATGGAAGTAAAGTTATCCACTCCCCAAATACAATATATTTTTGGGCTTAAGTGTTATTCCACTTTTGGTTCCTATATTACAACTAAAATGACATAAAAAAGATATGGTAATATTTCATAATACTTTTGATTCTATTGATGAATATTATGTGAACTGTGATCAATCTAGATGCATCACCAATTAGTGAATCACAATTCTACAAGATTAATTTAAGATAAATGAGAGAATCTAATAAAATATAAGAGGAGTTATTAAGAATAACAGTTAGTTACTTTGGAGGAATACAATGTAGTTAATGGTTGAAGATATTGGATACATCAAAACAATTTATCATCAAAAATTAATGGATGTAATAACATCTTGAATGAAATAAAATAGTATTATGGAGGATATGTTACCTTTAAATGATAAGTATCAATCAATTTGAAAATATTTCAATCTTCCAAAAATTATAGAGAAATATTAAATCTATTTATTTTCCAAATTGTATATGGGTTGGGGAACAAACTATGGAGTGTTTACCAAAATTAAGATGTGAATATGAGAATATATTTACCAAGGATATGTTTTTTTATTATATTATAGGATGATTCTATCATCAGGATTGGAAACAATCAAGTGGAAATATATATTTATATTTAGAATAATAAAAATATTTTTGTATGGGTGTGATGAAGGTGAATAGGATTTTTCATAGATTACATTCCAAATTGACTTAGAAAACATGGATAAACATTCAAAATATGAGTATGTAAAAAATATATAAAACATAAATCATGAATGTGTTAAAAATATTAATAATTTTATGAACGAAAAATAGTGAATAAGAGTATAAAAACAATGGAAATAAAAACATTCATATTAAGCTAATACAATTACTTTTGTGTAGTCCAATGAGATTGAATTCAAAAGATCTTGAGTAAATTAAATGATATTTCAATGTTTAATATCTTTTAAATGTTTGATTAAAATTAAGAAAGACCTAATATCAAAATATCAAGGTCCAATAATTGATATAAATTCAATAATGGGTACTTTATATAATATAATTAAATTCATAAAATAATTCATCGATATAATTATCTATAGTTTCTATATCAAAATGGAGCATTGGAACAATAGAATTAGAGAATTATATGAATTTTATGAACCATGTTATCAAAGAATGGAACCTCAAATTATATTTTGGGACACACCACTATATCAAATATCTATAATTTAAATTATAGTTTACTATAATCATATTTTTTCAAAATAGTTTATGAGATATTTTTTGGTAATAATATAAACTTAAAAAGTATAAATGTAGCACTCTGACCCCAGATTCCTGGTGCTAATGAGTTATTTTGGAATCCTTGGCATGATTATGAAGAATAAAATCCCAAAGGGCCTATTAGGTTACCTGTATTGGAATTCTATATCACGTACATGATTCCCATAATATATTTAGAAATATAGAACAAAGACTTGATACATACCAAAAAAAAAATAAATTGTGTCCTTGAAAGATTATTCAAACATTTCTTCATCATAAACTGGGTAAATGATACATAATAAGGGTGATATCAAATTCTTAGTAAAGGTAAGTAATATGGATGAAGTAATGAATAAATGTTAATAAATTACAAATAAAAGGTAAATAACAAATATCTCATGCCAATAAAATAACTATATAAGTAAAAATCAATGTGGCAACATAAAAAACTGAAACACATTACATTTAATCAATGAACTCAAATGAAATTAATAAATATACTTATTGACCAAAAATAAAATATAGGAATAGAAACTAAAGTTAAATGAAGAATTTTGTTTCTTAATTGATGTCATGTATAAGGCACATGATAATATATATTGTCATAACCATTCATAGGATGGTTTAAAACTACAGATATGAACTCAGTTAATTTTCCCAACTTATTTGTCTCATAAAAACCTGTTGATGAATTGTGGAGCTATATAATGTTTGGGATCCTTCCATAATATCATTTAAAAATCATTAATCATTTCTAATAGTAAAAATAAATAATATACCTTATCAAATAACTATAAAAATTATGAAATATCCAATATTCCCCCAAATAATCAAATAACTAGGAATGTGGACACTATATGGAAAATAATTTATGGTTTAGAAAATACCAATATCCATTTTATGATAATATGGATCTTAATGTAACTTTCCAATAAATATTATTATAATAATAACATTGTTTCAAGATAATGTTTATAATCACAAAAGTAAGTGAGATTTGAAAGAAAATCATTTATAACATTCTTAATGAGGATAATATTTAATTATTCCAAAGTGTCCATTCCACATTGAAATATTTAAATCATAATCCAATAATTGGATAATAACTAAATATAACATATATTATCCTGAGATTAAGAATATAAGAGATATTACATGTCAATTACAAGTATATACACCAAATAAAAGTTAATTGGTGAATAATAACAAATAAGTCTCATTGGAATATAAATTCAGATGAAATTACATTAAGTATGAATAGAAAGGACAATAATGATAATTATAATCAAAAAATGAAAAATATAAAAAGTAAAATTTTTTGAATGAAAATGTAGCCTCTATAAAATTATGGAAGGTAAATCCAGACATCCCTTATGAGGTAAAAAATATTCCATTTCTAAGGGTAAAAATGTTTGGAAATGCCCCATTCCGAAGGTGACAAGAAGATACAATTGAATAAATTGTCAAAAAAAGGTGAAAATTCATTTAGTAAATTATTTTTAAATGGTTATAAACATGTTTTATTTTTTTAATAAAACATTGTTTATAAAAGAAAATAGGTTCTCCGATTATGGTGGGAAATGATCTAGGGGTTTCATAAAAATATTTATAAACCACCATGACTACCAAAGAGTAAAAAAATGGAATTAATAATTAATAATTATCATTATTAACTAAATGAGATAAAAATTAAAAAATTTATTGAACAATTATCAAGTAATTTATTCAAATTTAAATTCATGTACTAACAATCTCGAATAAAATGATATTATAAAATAAACCACTAAAAAGGATATAACATCGATGTAAAAAATGAAATAGATGAAAGGATTATGTGTATCAATTGTAATTCCACATAAGGGAAGTAGTAATTTAACAATATTTAGTAACATTTTTGTACACACATAATCTTATTATATTAATGAAGATGATGATGTAATATAACTTAATGAATAGAAAATGTGTCCTGAAATTCTATTCATCTTGGTAAATTTTAACTCAAATCCCCATAAGATAAATACATAAAATTAAGACTAAAAATTATATTAATAAGGATTTATTTATGATATTACATGTAAATGTGGTTTTACATACACATATATAATTATTTTGGTGCACAATAATAATGCCTGCCTCACAGATTAAAATTGAGACATGAATCCCTTACCTTGTGTTTTCTTTTGCAGTGAATGTCCTTTGTCATATTGTATAACAAACATATGTTAATTTTCAACATTTTACAGAATTGTTTTGATTATTATCTTAAAATTTATTTCAAATATTTTTATTTTGTGTATAAATACCTTAAAAGAATGTTTACATCTAGTGTTTGGACTAAATATAGTTTATATATAAAATACGACTCTGGTAGGCAACTATGGTAAAAGTGGTAATTATATAACACCTATATATTAATAATAATAATAATGAAATAATTATTACTTTTATAAATTAATTATAATTTTAAAAGGACTAATTAATTATGGTTATAACAAATTAATCAATTCTGTAATCATGGAGAAGGAAGTCGTACACACACATGAGTAACATTTCCATTATTCAATAATCGTTGTGGAAAGAAGGAAAGTATAACTATAACATTCCATAATGATCATTATAATATAAATTCTATTTTATTATGTCATATATATATATTTTTCATTCTTTCTATGTAAAAGGCATCACATCATGTCGTGGATGAGGTAGTCCATACACCCACAAATGATGTTATAACTTTTTAACTGTGTGAAAGGGTAATAAAAAATTATATATATATATATATATAATTTAAAGAAAGTATATTATGTCATGAATATAATATATATTATTTGTATGTCACATATTAATAATAATTTCTTCAATAAATAATAATGGCCATCATAAGATGTGGTAAGGTAAAAATGAACAATTTTCATTTTGTACAGTGGTAGTATGTCGTACATGTAAATAGTATGTTCATTACCCATTAGTTAGAGGTTTGTGTAAGATTAGGTCTAAACCATATCATGAAAAATAATATTTTTTTTCAAAACATTAGTTTCTATATAAACATGTAATAAGGACTGTTTAGTGAGTAGATAATGGAAATAAAATTAAAGAGCTTTAGGAAAGATGTCAACTCTTAATCGTGTAAATCCATGGATTTATTAATTCCAAAATGGAGCCTTAGATGATTTATGGGATAATATTAGGATGTAAATAGGGCTCATTTTGGCCAATTGTGAGTTTCTTGATATGTGTGTGGAAATTGGAGGAAATGTTGAATTTTATAATGGAGGGAGAGTGACACTTTTGCAATATTTTAAAATAACTGAACCCCACCAACATTTTGTTGATTAAAAATTGATAAATAATGATCTAATGTATATAATATTTATTATAGGCTCTATATTTATACATTAAATAGATTTTGGACAAGTTTATAGGTTGTTATTTGGCCTTAAGTTTACTGTTTTGTCCCTTATTAAGCTTATTTTAACTTTATTCATTATAATTTGTTTTAATCACATTCACTAATATTTTTGGTCAAAAATAGAGTAAAAATTCACAAAAATTATAAAATATTATAATTATAAATATCAAATATATTTTTCAAAATTCCAATCAAAAAATTTTTATTTATTAATTGAAATTTAATCCCGTAGACGGGATGACAACGCAGGTTTTTATGGTCAAAAAAATGAAATCGTTTGCTATTTTTTTAATGTCAATTTCAAATTGAAATTGATTAAAATGACCTAAATTGGAATAATTTATAAATATAATATCTAATTAAACTTTTATACCAATTTTAAATATAATCTATCCTTATATAAAAATTATATGAAAAAGAAGTTTTGAATACATTTCAATATTTTTCACTATTCATTAAAAAATTAATCTTTATAGAAAAATTCAAATAATTAACCCTAAGGTAATTTTTATTTTAATATTTCAATAATTATGTTTATTTTGAAAAATAAAATTCTTTTATGTGTCAAAAAATTATATTTAAAATAGGTTCTCCATTTAAATACTGTTAACGTGGCTAAAAAATATAGGTTTTACGTTTAATATTGAGTTTATTCTTATCTTATGTCTATAAAATATATTAAATGATTATAAAAATTATTTAATTGAGTATATAAAATATATATCTTATTATTATCATTCATTAATTTTAATTAATTTGATTTATTAATATTGAACTCCTTTGTGAGTATAAAAATAATAATATTTCTGTTATATTCAGTTGGTTTCCATTATAATTTATAACTTATTAGTTACCTATTAATTCATTTTATATTTGTGTAAAACATATATTTTCATAAATTATATAATACTATTCATAATGTCTAAATTTAACAGCTAGGTTATGTATTATTATATAAAATTATTTTATTTTAATAATATAGTGTTATTTGGTGAAACATGGTCTTACGCGTGACACAAGATACTGAGGAAAGTCACTCTTGCATGAGATGAATGCTAACCAAGGGTTGGGTGCATTAACATCCATAAAATATATTGAGTTTATTTAAGAAATTTAATAAAATATAAATTATCATGATATTTTATTAATTTATGAACATGGGGTCATGAATCATATATTCTATTGAATTTAATATTCTTACTCTAGAATTTCGAGGTGTTACATTCTCCCCACCATAATTAAATTGTTTCCTCTAAATTTAAACTCAATCATGGTGATATATTGTTTGATATTTACTATTTCTAAATCCCACATCATGAGAAGGGTTAGTTAAACATACTAATGAAAATAAATAATGGGTTGTACATGGGTTTCATGGAATAACATATAAATAGGTCTCTATATAGGAGAACATTAGTGGAAAGTTGAGATACCTACATTGTGGAAAAGAATAAATATTTATAGGAGAAATTGAGGTCAATAATCACAAACATATGAATTATAAATGGAATGTTGAGGGCCTCAATGCCATAATTTTTTGATTATTTATTATACTATCGGTTCAACAAAATGTAACAGATTTTTAATTTTCTTATTGTTGATTAATTATTTTACTTCATTGAAATACAAGAAAAATAATATTTATTAATAAATTTTAGTTTCATAATAAAATTTAACTTTTGGTTATGTTTTGATCAAATTCAAATTCTTGAAAAAAATTAACTTTTATCCCTGAAGCACTAAAAAATTTAACAGATTGTAAAGACCATAATTGGGTGAAAATTACTACTATTTGGATCGAACTATTATATAAAGACCACATGGATAATATATTAATCTATAAAAATAAAATGTAATACTAATGGTTCTTCATTAATATTTAGTCAACAAATTGTTTAAGTAATTACAAAAAACCATGAAATCGCTCATGCCAATGGTAGGCGCAAAACCCTTATCATCCTTTGGTCATGGGTTCAAGCCCCGTTGCCTTGGTGGAATTTATATGTATTCACTCTACATGCATATTTTCCTTTTTTAATACCATATTAATATAACATGTAATATAAATCTAATGGTAATCCTTGAAATTAACCATTAAATAACCTCATAACTATGGTTTTCAATACAACCTCAATGCATAACTATTTCAATAATTTATTTCCAACATAAATCCTTTCATGGGGTAGTATTTTTCCTTTAAGAGTGGGAATTGACATGGGTAATTCCCATTTTCTCCATATTCCTAGCAACACACTAACAATAGATCCTTAGCATTAGATTAATTTACTACAATCGTACCCTTCATTTTTTAATCTGTATTCCATTCCATTATGTCCTTCTTTACCACACATAATTAATTTCGTTATTCCACTATGACAATGCGCTGGGTGTCTCCTTCCACACTTCTCACATGTCAGAAATCATGATTTATTTTCTTTATGGTCTCCACCACTTGATCTCTTTGAAACCACCATCATTCTCTTATTTATTGTGTTCAGGATTCTCCAAGTGTTTATATTGTTAATCAGATTTTGGGAATAATGATTTGGAATAAACATGATATCCTTCACTCCATTCAACACCTAATTTTTTCCCCATTTTCAACACTATTTCCTTCATGTTTGATGTTAATTTGAATCCTTCGAGTTCTATACATTGAATAAAACAAGAAATAATAGTTTGATAAATGATACTCATAATGGAAAAAGTTTATTATCATTTAAAAAATATCTAAATCATGAAACTGTATTTGTAAATATGAAACAACATAGGTTTATCCTTGATCATTAGTTGTCATTATCCATTAAAATTCATTATAAATGTGTATAAATAATACATCCAATATCCAAATAATACCGTCCATGAGTATTAAACTAGGTGTATAGTAAGGCCCACTGTTGTGTACCAAGTTAGTCCATGTTAGGCTTGGAAAACCTTGTTAGAGTTATTACTCCTAGGTACATCTATTCCAGAACCATGTCCACATGTTGTATCCACATAAGGATATATTTCTAATAACATCAATATAATATCTCCCTTCTAGAAGTCAAAGAATTTAATTATATACTTGTCATCAATGTCTATATTATATTGTTTCTCCATAATATATTTTTTCTAAGTCTAGTTTTCGTTTTTTACTTCTAAACATCCTTTGATACCAACTGTATCACCCCTGACCATAGAATCCCAAGGACATGACATCATTTTCTTATAATGGAATGATTACAAGGAATCATATCCATAAGGAAAGATTAGTCTAGTATTCTTGGAATTCTAGAATATAAACATGATTCCTATAATATATCAGAAAATAGATAACACAAACATGACACAAAATAAAAAAAATTAAAATATGTCATTGAAATCTTATTCAAAGATTTCATCTTTATAACCGGGGGAAATGAAACATAATATGGGTGAGCTCAAATGAACAGTAGTGTATTTAATTAGTATTTAATAATAAATAAATGATAATAAATTAACATGGAATGTTAAATAACTAATAACATATTTCATTCAAATAACAAGATATAGAAAAATCAATATGGAAAGGTGAGAAATTGAAACACATGAAATTTAATCAAGGAACTGAAATGAAATGTATCCATAGATATGTCAACATAAAATATCATCTATGAATAAAAAATGAAAAAAACTAGGAAAATTATTTCATAATGTATATCATTTCTAATAACATGAAAACATATATTGCCAGAACCATTCACTAAACGATTTGAAATTATAGATAAAAAGTTGTTTAAATTGCACAAAATAATTTCCCCAAGAGAAACTGTTGATGTATCAGGGGTATATATAAATTCCAGGCCCTCCCATCATTTCATGTCCAAAGCAATCCACATATGTAATTATAGAAATAAATGATATTCCTTACAAATATATGTAAATAAAACATAATTCTCAATATTTCCCTAAATAATAAAATAAAAATCAAATTAGACATAATAATTAAAATGATATATATTTTAGGAAATACTAATTTATATATGGTGATAATATGGATATAAAAGTAAATATCCAATGAAAAATTATTACAATAATGTGATTATTATAAGATAAATTTAACAATCACAAATGAATGATATATTCAAATGAAATTCATTACGAATATTCATGAGGACAATAATCATTAAACATTACAAATTGTAACATAACACATTGAAACATTTAAATCATATTCCCAATGAAGGAATAATATTTAAATAAAACATAAAATATTATAGGATTCATGATATTCATGATATTACATGTCAAAATGAATTGTATACACGAAATAAAAGTGAATGGGAAGATAATAATAAATAAGTCTCAATAGATAGTATATTGAGAAGAAATTCATTTACATATGATTCAGATTTTCGAATAAATAATAATAATAGTAATCATTAGATAAAAAAATTAATAATATCCTTTTAGAAATTACAATCAAGCTTCTACGAAAATTTGGCGGGTAAATCCATACGTTATGCATGAGGTCAAAATATTATTCCTTTTTTGCATGAAAAAATGTTAAGAAAGACCTCATTTATAAAGGGATAAAATGAATCCATTGAATTAATTGGTAAAATAAAAAAAATCTAAATTATTTATTTACTAAATCAATTTTAAAAGGTTAAAAAAATTATTTTCATAATAAAATTTTCTATTTAGAAGAAAACATTTTCTCTAACTAATTAAGGAAATGTAGTCAGGTTTTCATAAAAACAAGTTATAAAACACCATATGTACGAAAGAGTGTAGAAATGGAACTAATACATGATAATGGTCATTAATAACTAGATTTTATCAATATTAAAAAGTTTACTAAACAACTATAAAATAATTACATTGAATGGAAATCCATGTACTACCAACCATTATTAAAATGAGATTGTGAAATATAACCTTGAAAATTATATAACATCATAGTAAAAAAATCATTCAATGAGTATATTATATGAATATTATTTAAATCCAAAAAATAAAACTTTAAATAGGAAAATAAATTGTAAAAAGTGATTACACACATAATATTTTAGTATTAACAATAATGTGGTAGTAATATATCATGATGAAATGGAATTGATTCTAAAATTATTTTCTACTTATTAAATATTAACTTAAATTCCTTTAAAATAAAAAATTCAAATTAAAACTAAAATACCATGATTAAATATTCATTTATGATATTACATGTTAATGTGGAAGTATGAACACAATATATGAGATGTTAGGTGCACAACAAAAAATTATGCCTCACAGAATGAAAAAAAGACTAGAATCCATTACCTTGAGTTTCCATTCACCTGAATGTCTTTGACATCCTATATAATAAAGTTATCTTTATTTTATACGTTATTCATAAAAATTTTATTGTTTATAATTACTTTTCTTACACTTATTACCATGCTATGTACAATTACTCGAACAATTTAATTTACATTGTGTGTTTTGACAAAATTCGGTTTATGGGTCAATAATGACTTTGGTAGGTCACTATGGTCAAAGGGGTCATCATATAACAAATACAGAATAATAATAATTAAATAATAATCTAATTTAAAAATTATTAATACTTTTATAATAAAAAATTAAATAATATTATGAAAAATTAATCAATGATACACTCATTGAGACGGTATGTCGTACATATGAATGAGTAACATTCCAATTTTTCAATGATCATTGTTCAAGGAAGGGAAGGAACAATATATCTTTAAAAAATGATAATTATATGATAATTTCCATTTTATTTAGACATATATAATTAATATATAGTTTATTCTCTTAATGAAAAATGAGTCACATCGTGTTGAGTAGATAGTAGTCCACAGGTCGACGAACGATGTTCGCACTTTTTTAGAGTGAGAAAGGATAATAAATAATGAGATATATATTTATATATTACATTTTAAAAAATATAATTATGTATGAATATAATATTGTTTTTATTTAGTTCACATATTATAATTAAAATCATCTTTTATATATTTCTTGTTTAGTTTTGATCAATCGCATCAGTTTGGGGGCGGGTGGTAGTCTACACTTCCACAATCGATGTTAACCTATTTACCCCAAATCAACAGTATAAGGGTATTTATTATAAAAAAGAAGATTTAATAAATCATTAATATCATAGATATAAAATATGAATATTATTTTCATCACTGTGGTCACAATGATGGGTGGTATGGGAAAAATAAACCATGATCGTTTCATGAGACAGTTGTTCATGGTACACGTAAATGGTATGTTTTTACCCATTAGATAGAGGCATGTGTATGTGTAGTTTTAACCCTTATAATAAAAAATTATCATATATTTAGGATAACATAGTTTCTATATTAATAGTTTTTAATGATAATTTATGTAGTGGATAATGGAAGTAAAATTAAAGAGCATTAGTAAAGATGATACCTCATAAGCGGGCAACTGTTTTTGGTTTGCAACGGTAGAAAAACTCTGATGGATTTATGTGGAATATGAGGGATCATGTATGAATAGAATTATTGTTTGGAGTTATTTATTCAGATATTTACCGATCCTAATTGGCATTAGATGTGTCGTGAAATGGGAGGAAGGGAGTCCATTTATAATTGAGTAGGAGTGCCACTCTTGTAATATTTCAAAACAATGGAACCGCCCCAAATTTTTTTATTTAATGTGGATAAGTAATATCCTATAGTTGATAATAATGGTTATATGTTCTATATATGAACATAATATAACTTTTTGAAATGTTTATAGGTCATTTTGGTCTTTAAACTTACGGTTTTGTCCTTTATTATGATTAATTTAACCTTAATCATTGTAATTAATTTTTATTACTTTCACTAATATTGTTGGTCAAAAACATAGTTGAAATTTTTAGAAATTATAAATTATTTTGAATCCAAATATGTATTCCATTATTTAAAATTCCAATAATAGTAATGGCATAAATTAATTTAAATTTTATCCCGCAAACAGTATGACATTGTGGGTTTTTAACACAAAAACACCCAAAAGTTTTCTATGTATTATAGTGGATTTCAATGTGAAATTTATTATAATTAGAAGAATTGGTTTAATTTATAATAATTGAATATAATTAATCTTTATAATAATTATAAAACATAGTTTAACATTATAAATAAATTTTATGAGAAGGCCTTTTTGAATTAAATTTTAGTATTTTTCACTATTCATTGAAAAAGGATTCTTCATAGAAAAATACCAAAACATTTCCCCCAAATAAATTTTTTTCCCATATATGATTATTTTTAGGTTGACATAAAGGATTCATAAAGGTGTCATAATTTTATTATAAATATGGACTCTATTAAAATATGTTAAAAGTTCCTTAATACAAATATAGCTTTTACGTGTAGTATTGAGTTTATTCAAATTTTTTGTCTATTGAATATATTGGATGATTATCAAAAATATTTTATTGAATATATATAAAATATATTTTATTAATATTTTTCACTAATATTAATAATTTTAACTTTCGAAATAATTTTTTTGTGAGCATAAATTTAATAATTTTTTCTATTGTATTCAACCGGTTTATATTTTCATTTATAGTTTATTGTTAACCTATTAATTTATTTTATATTTAAGTAAAAATTTATTTTCATAAGTTAGTTATTACTACTCATAATCGCTAATTTTAACATCTTGGTTATCTATTGTAAGAACCCAGTTCTTATTCTAGAGGTACGAGTTTCTTCTTTTCCTTTTCCTTGTCTGTTTTTTAGAAAACAAGGGAAATGTGGGAAAACTACCAAATTTATGGCTACACAACATAAAATTTTGTACATATGCCACATACTTTGTCCCTGTGGATGAGAATACAAGTATTTTAGGATTTTCGGCGATTAAGGGTGTAAAAACTAACTACACAACACTTACATAGTAATACACATTGTGTAATCAGTCGGTCGATGAACAACGTGGAGGTGTGAAGTAGCCACTAGAGGAATAGTTTAAAAAAGTAGTACACAACATGTTCTTGAATGTAAAAAACCATGTAGTTAGGTTTTTACATTAAAAACATGCATTAGCCTCTTCATTTGGTAGAGGAGGCAGAGTGCTCACCAGGAGTAGCGAGAGAGGACCCCTAGAATTGGAGGAGATCCTGATCGCTCGTCGAGACTATGATGCTTCCGTTGTCAGTCTCGTTTGAACAACGCTGGTAAGGTCCTCCCTGTTCTTGAATCTTTCCCCCCTATTATTTCCCTAAGGGAAGTTATTTAGGTTTGAACGGGTAATTGTTTCTTTAGATCTTCTTCATTCTTGGTTGTTTTGGGAGGCGCCTTTCACGTATACCGATCAAATGAGATCAATGTAAGTGGTTTTGTGTTTAATTCCAACTGTTGAGTGTTTTTATGTTCTATTATGCCCTGAACCCGTGTTTTGGGTGTCATTGTTGGGTCGGAACAAAACGGGAGTGATGGCTAGAGGGGGGTGAATTGCCTTTTAAAAAATGATTAACAAATTAAAATCAAAGTTGAAAGTTCAGCGGAAATAAAGAGAAAATCACACAAGAAATTGTTAACGGATTTCGGCCAAAAACCCGGCCTACGTCTCCGCTCCCAACTCAACCGTTGAGAGATTCTACCGCTTGCTTTTCAATGGTTTTAGCAAGAAACCCACTAGGCTTTGAGGTAGCACTAGAACCTATTACAGCTTGCTTTTGAATTGGTTTAGCAAGAACCCACTTGCTTTTGATGGTTTAGCAAGAACCCACTATCCTTCTTACAGGTGAAGGATAGCTCACCTATGTCTCAAGCTATTTAAAGGAAAGCTTGACAACCTCTTCACACCTTAGTGGTGATGTGAAACCCAAAAGAAGGAGGGAATGAGAAAAGTTTGGGGTTTGTAGGCACAAAACCAATTTTAAGCTCAAAATAAATAAAACACTAAAAACCATATTGGGAGAAGCCTTGGGCGCCTTTGATTGATTGGATATGTTGAAGGCCGCTTCCAAGCTTCTTTGGTGGTGCTCTTGGATGTGGAATTGGATGGAGCACTTGGGGTTCCTTGATGGAAGTCCACCGGAGGTACGCCAAATGATGGAGAATGTGTCCGGTGGCTTTGTATATGATCCGGTTAGGGTCCGGGGCTTCCTTGGCCTTTATTTATAGGCATGGAACCCTTGGGGAGTCTTCGGAGCCGTTGTAAAGGCTTAAAGAGCCGTTGGAGGCCAAATGGGAGTTGACTGGTCAAAGCCAACGGCTAGTTTGACTGGGCCACCGGCCGGCCGGTGCAGGGCCACCGGCTGGCCGGTGCCTTGGATGTTGAGAAGGCCTTCTGCCCAGGCAGCACCGGCTGGCCGGTGAGAAGGCCACCGGCTGGCCGGTGGTGAGACAGTAGGTCTCACTATTCATCTGGGTGCCACCGACTGGCCGGTGACAGAGCCACCGGCTGACCGGTGGAACCTGGCAGTGGGCAATGCCTCTGCCAGGTCCACCGGCTGGCCGGTGCCATCACACCGGTTGGCCGGTGGACTGAATTTCAGTCCACTTGATGTTCATTCTTGGGCCAATCCTTTGGCAATCTTTTGCCTATCATCCACAACTCTTAAAAACAATGTTAGACAAAAATTAAGGTGATTGTGATCATGAAAATCAAACAACGAGGGGAATGAGAGGTACAACAATCTCCCCCTATTTTGATGATCACAATCACCAAAGCAATTAATGTAAAATACTGAAATTGAAAGGAAATGCTAAGCATGATGAAAAGGATTCTCCCCCAATCAATCAAGAAATTTCACCCCCTTTGTGATTATCAAAATAGCGTGGGGAATAAAAATTTGATTGAGGGAAAGGGTTTGAAAAAAAAGATATGAGAATTGAAAAAACAATTGAGATTTTTGAAATTGAAATGAAAATTTGAATAACAGTTTGAATTGAAAGTTTTGAATCAAAAACCAATTGAAATTTGAAATTTGAATTGAAAGTTTTGAATGAAAAGTTTGAACTGAAAGTTTTGAATGAAAAATTCGAATTGAATATTTTGAAATGAAAATTTTGATACCAAGTGTTAAAATTGAAAGTTGGAATCCAAAATTTTGAAATTGAAATTAAAAGGGCTTAATTTGAAATTGAATGTTTGAATTGAAACAAAAAGCTTAAACAAACCTAACTCCCCCTAAATAAAAACAAAAAGTCACCGGGAAGAGGGATTTTGAAAAGAGACAATTTTAGGCCCGGAGAGACTCGCTAAGAGGGATTTTTCAATCCACACTTGCCTTGTAGCGGGTATTCTCCTATATAATTCATCCGAATAAAAAATCGATTTGGGCCTACCATACCGGGCGTTTTTGCAATTACATTCATATATCATGTGCCCGGGTTTTTTGCAATAGTTACAAAATTTAAAACTAGAGCTCCCCCTTACAAAAACAGTTGGAGCATGGGAGGAGGAAGCTACATTGTTATATCCTAGCCCTTGGGTGGTTCTTGAAATTCGTTGGGAACCTAGGAGATTGTTCAAATTTTGTTCACCTTGGGTGAACTTGGCTAGGGTCTCCCTTAGGTCTTTGATGGTTGATTCCATGGAATCAACATTTGGAAAATTTTGGATTTTAAGGGTCAACTCTTCCTTCTCTTTGAGAAGTTGTTCTTTTTCGGAAAAGAGTTTTTTGAAATTCTTTTTTAAAGAAACGAATTTTGAAGAAAGTTCATGAAAACCATTTTCAAGTTGGTCCCTAACATGTTGGAGTTCTTCATAAGACAAATGATTGAAAGAATTTGAATTTGAAGAGCAAGAGGAGGAGGAGTCGGAAGATGTTACCTCATGGAATGCCATTAGGCATTTGTTACCGTTGTCGCTCGAGGAGGAGGAGGAGGATGATGATGAGGAGGTGTCACTCCATGTCGCCTTGAGGACCTTTTTCTTTCCTTTTTCCTTAGCCCGTTTTTTGTTGAGTGGGCAAACAGGCTTGTAATGGCCCTTTTCGCCGCACCCGTAGCATTTTACCTTGGGCTCGGATCTTGCGGTGGGTTCTTGCTTTCGCGCCTTGCGAGATTTCTTCTTCTTCTTGTGCTTCTTCATAAATTTGTGCATTTGGCGGGCGAGATTCTCCATTTCCGAGTCGCCGCTTGAAGATGAAGAAGATGAAGATGATGAGGAGGAGGAGGAGCTTACTTCTTTTTATACCTTGAGGGCGATGTTCTTTGGGGTCTTGATTGGTGTGCCCTCCTTTTGAGCTTGCCTCCTCATCGTGATCTCATAAGTCATGAGAGATCCGATGAGATCCTCTACCGGCATATTTTTGACGTCCTTAGCCTCTTGGATCGCCGTCACCTTTGGTGCCCATGAGCTCGGAAGGACCCATAAGATCTTCTTGACCATCGTCTCGGCTGAAACATCATCACCAAGAGATTTCCTTCCATTGCAAATGTCAGTGAAGCGTGTAAACATATCGGTAATAGATTCGGAAGGATGCATAGTAAAGCTTTCAAAATCTTGTCTATACATGTCTAACCGAGTATCCTTAACTTTGTTAGTGCCCTCATGAGTTACTTCTAAAAGTTTCCAAATTTCATGTGAGTAGTTGCAAGTAGACACTCGATTGAACTCATTTCTATCTAAGCTGCAATGGAGAGCGTTCATCGCTTTGCCATCAAGCTCAAAATTCTTAATATCGGCGGGGGTCCATTTGGATTCGTCGGGGGAAGACAAAGAATAACCTTGCATGACAATTTTGTAAATCGGATAACCTATGCTTCTTAAAAAAGTGGTCATGCGGGTTTTCCAATAATTATAGTCGGTCCCATCAAAAAATGGAGCCCGACCCAATGAGTAGCCCTCAGGGGCGAAAGAGGTGGATGCCATCACAATGGATCTTTGAATTTGAAACCTTTTAAGGTATTACTCAAATTATCCCTCTGATACCAATTGTTGGGTCGGAACAAAACGGGAGTGATGGCAAGAGGGGGGGGGGGGTGAATTGCCTTTTAAAAAAAGATTAACAAATTAAAATCAAAGTTGAAAGTGCAGCAGAAATAAAGAGACAATCACACAAGAAATTGTTAACGGAGTTCGGCCAAAAACCCGGCCTACGTCTCCGCTCCCAACTCAACCGTTGAGAGATTCTACCGCTTGCTTTTCAATGGTTTTAGAAAGAAACCCACTAGGCTTTGAGGTAACACTAGAACCTATTACAGCTTGCTTTTGAATTGGTTTAGCAAGAACCCACTTGCATTTGATGGTTTAGCAAGAACCCACTATCCTTCTTACAGGTGAAGGATAGCTCACCTATGTCTCAAGCTATTTAAAGGAAATCTTGACAACCTCTTCACACCTTAGTGGTGATGTGAAACCCAAAAGAAGGAGGGAATGAGAAAAGTTTGTGGTTTGTAGGCACAAACCCAATTTTAAGCTCAAAAAAAATAAAACACTAAAAACCGTATTGGGAGAATCCTTGGGCGCCTTTGATTGATTGGATATGTTGAAGGCCGCTTCCAAGCTTCTTTGGTGGTTCTCTTGGATGTGGAATTGGATGGAGCACTTGGGGTTCCTTGAAGGAAGTCCGCCGGAGGTACGCCGAATGATGGAGAATGTGTCCGGTGGCTTTGTATATGATCCGGTTAGGGTCCGGGGCTTCCTTGGCCTTTATTTATAGGCATGGAACCCTTGGGGAGTCTTCGGAGCCGTTGTAAAGGCTTAAAGAGCCGTTGGAGGCCAAATGGGAGTTGACTGGTCAAAGCCAACGGCTAGTTTGACTGGGCCACCGGCTGGCCGGTGCAGGGGCACCGGCTGGCCGGTGCCTTGGATGTTGAGAAGGCCTTCTGCCCAGGCAGCACCGGCTGGCCGGTGACAGAGCCACCGGCTGACCGGTGGAACCTGGCAGTGGGCAATGCCTCTGCCAGGTCCACCGGCTGGCCGGTGCCATCACACCGGTTGGCCGGTGGACTGAATTTCAGTCCACTTGATGTCCATTCTTGGGCCAATCCTTTGGCAATCTTTTGCCTATCATCCACAACTCTTAAAAACAATGTTAGACAAAAATTAATGTGATTGTGATCATGAAAATCAAACAACGAGGGGAACGAGAGGTACAACAATCATGTGGCAAGGAATTTGATTATTGAGATGCCTAGAATAACATAGGTAATTTAATGACTAAGCATAAACTATTGTTTGAGATCTTTGATTAATTTGGGGCCACCTAAGGATGCATTTCCATTGTTTAGAAATTTTTCCAATATACCCATGGATATGACTTGATTTTAGAATATGTGGAGTTTATGTGAGAGGAAAAATATATAAATTTTTTTCTTATACATTGGGCTCGGCCAGATTACTTGATTTTCTTCTTTTATTCCTAAGCACAGGGTTCAGATTAGAATGAGGGCGAGGCTCTGTTTAGCCTGAGGGAAGGGTTCTGTTTAGCCTGAGGGAAAGGTTATGTATATCCTAAGGGAATGGTTCTCTTTACCCCAATGGTAATGTTCTGTTTAGACTGAGGGTAAGGTTTTATTTAGAATAGGGGAAAAATTCTGTCTAGCCTAAGGGAAAGGTTCTATTTAGCCTGAGGTCAAGCTTTTGTTTGGACTGAGGGACAAGATTAGTTTAGCCTGAGGGTAAGGACTTGAATGTATGACGACAATTTTTACTTTAAATATTCATTGTGGTGATTTATTATGTTTTACCTTATAAGCTAAAACATAGGCTTTGTATTATTATTATCATTTACTTGTTAGATTTCATGTTGTGGTTTCTACAGTGGTACTGGTATAGGATATTGTCGGTCGAGGCAGAGTCTTGAAAACACAGAATTTAATTATGTTGAATTTTTATATAATTATTAAAATGGAAATTAACTGGTAGAAATATTTACTTGTGAGTACTTCCTTGTTTACTGCATATCATTATTGCACACTATTGTTGGGCATTTTCTTTGACAGTTAGGCACAGGCCTTTGGTGGATGCCTACTAGAATTTATTTCTCACACACTATTTGGGTCATGTCTTTGGCCCAGACAGATTATATTATTGTATGTGTCGATGAGGGAAAGGGTACCTACATCTGTACATGATTATTATAGAGGAGTGTGAGAGAATGAAACCAAGCTTAGGCATGTGATGCTGTTGAGTTCTTGTTGCACTGATTTGGTTTTATTTTTTTTGTACTTTGTACATTCTATTGTATTGTATCATATTGCAGTGTATCCTATTTTGGCTTCTTTTATAGAATTAGAGACATGTTGTATCATCATATATATATAACCGTTGGTTATATTTTATTTTAGTTACATTGTTCTTTTTAGGACTATGTTGTTTACTGCTTCCTCTTTTTTATGTTTATATTTTTCCGATGTGAAACACTTTGAAAAATGAGGGCATAGTTTCCCCACTAATAGTACAAGGCCCTCACTGCTATTCGGTAGCCCCAAGCATTTGGGTAAATGCGCTTGAGGTCACGAGACAAACCGGGTTCAGGGCACCAGTTCTCTGGAAACCGGATACTGGATGTTACAAAGTGGTATCAAAAGAGTTTCTTTTCTCTGGGTTATTTATTAAATTGGCGACAACAGAAATAGATATATTGTTAAGGGATTCAGTAATAAACTGTGCTCGGGAGTAGCTACCCTGTGTAAAAGTAATGTCTGGATTTCGTTGAATTAAATTGTTATTTTCTATTATGATTTTTATAGTTGATTTGATTTTCACCATTGGGTGATGCACTTGTGTTGTTATATTTATAAATTTATATACTTGGGTTCTATTTAGTTGAAACCCAATGAGATGAGGGTATTCCATATCATGCATCATTTAGGAACATGTTAGAATCACATGTCATGCATAATTTCCATTCCATGTAGGTGCATTAGAATTTAATATTGTTGTGTTAGATGTTGTTCTAGAAAATGAATGCTGTTTTGATAGGTACCTCGATTGATACAACTACTGTTGATAGGGTATTTTTTGTATGAGGTATTGTATGAATGAACAATGAAGATTGGTTCTTGAGGTGTTATGGGCCCTCATTGACCGAAATTTAGTGGATCATTGACTTGTTACCTTGTTATAACATTTATAAGATGCCAAGATTTGATTCTTGGAGAGTATAGCCCCCCAAAGTTCAGAATTTGGCACTTTGGTGTTCGTTTCAATGTTTTTATGGGATTCAGAGTAGTTTATAAGGCTTACTGTCTGGAAAAAACAAGAATACCTACCATGTAGTTTTGACTACAAGACATATGTTCTTATGTTCAGGAAAAAATGTTTTTCTTAAGTACATGTCGTGTACCTTATGTAAACTTCGTGTAGTATCTCACTGTTTCATAGGCCGTGTGGGAAGAAACCTGGGATAGGGATGTTTTGAGAAAACACCCCATGTACAGATTGTACACGCCGTGTACTGGTTTTACATGACTGTTAGTGATGCCCATATGCCCGTTGTGTGACTAACAACACTAAAGGAGAAACCCTAGGTGATATTTGTGTCAGTTATAAACACTCTGTGTATTGCAACCTTGGAATATGGCCGTGTAACTAACAACACTAGTTGGTGTTACCTTTTTTACTTCACATCAGGTACCTGTGGGACATGTTGAGTAGTCTTGACTGGTGAGAGACCATGTGGAGATGGTCGTGTGGCTTAGGAAACAAGGTGGTGTACACGCCATGTGTGGGTGTAACATGCCATGTATCTAGGTTTGAGATACGCCGAGTCTAGCATCAAAACAAAAACATGTAAGGTCTTAAGGGTACATGCCATGTAGACCTTACACGTTTCATGTAGTCTCTTTTTTCAATTTCTTTTAGATCATTTCCTTTTCTTTGGCACTCTTAACTGGAAAAAAGAAACCTCAATAATAAATTAAACTAAGGAGTGTTTTTGACCTTGTAGAATCTTGCTGGAGAGACAACCATGAGTAGTTCTCCAAGAGAGTGGAGGCGATTATACTAGAAAGATGGTTAGCCCTGGGCTACTGATGGATCCTCTAGTAGTTCTAGATGTGACACCCACCATTATACCAAACAGAGTCGTGGATGTGCAGTTCCGTGAAGGTTTCATGTGGTGCATAAGGAACATTCTGATAGCACCGCCGGTTGCCACATCTATCGTAGAGATGAAATGTATATTCCAACAGCATCACCCACATACATTTTCAAGTGATTTTAGACAACAGGATGTAGAGTCATGATTGGATTATATGCAGACGATTGATGAGAATCTATATACACCTCTTGGGAGGAGGGTCAAAGTCGCTACTTACATGCTTCATGATTCCCCCAAGAGATGGTGGGATGTTACCACCCAGACTGAGCATCACCAAGACATGGAATAACATTATTTTTAAGCAGTATTCTATGAAATTTTCATTCCATAGATGCTAAGGGAAGATTGAGCTCAATAGTTCATGAATCTGCAGCAGGGCGCCATATCAGTGATGGAATATTCTTCCCACTTCACCGAGCTACAGTGTTTTGTATATGTTCTAGTGGGTGATGAGATGTTGAGGGTAAGATGCTTTGCGTGTGGAATTCTATATGACATCCTAGCACTGGTGAATGTTTCCAGGATTCCTACATTGCATTCTATTGTGAAACAGACATTGATTACTGAGCAGAACCTTCGGGAAGATAGTGGTGCAGACCTGGGTGGTTCGGCGCCGGTCTCTGGTACTATTTCTACTATAAAGAGGATGAGGCAGATGGATTTCTCTCACAGTGAGAGTACTATCCAGAAAAATCCTTTAGGTGTCCCGGTAACATTCTACTGGTGTGGTAAAGAGGGGTACAAGGGACCATAGTGACCACGTGACCCAGTGGAGTGCCCATCTTGCGGCAAGAGGGGTCATCTTTAGCGTTTTTGTTGGGAGTTTCCACCAGTGAATAGTGATAGGGGTTTTGTGTAGACTACATGTGAAGGATTAGGTCCAATAGCTTCTTACCAGTCAGGGAATTATAATACATCAGGACGTTCATGCTAAGGTGGTGTTCGTTTCAATGGTATCCAGACACCAGGATCTTAGAGAAAGTAAGGTGGGTCAGATTAGTGTGGCCAGGTTCTGTCATAGGGCTGCAAAAATGGGTATACATATGTTGTGCTCCATACCCAATAAGAGCAGGATCCTCAACCTTCCACTGTCAAAGTTACTATTCTAGATGCTTCTATTTTATCTTCTATTATTTTTATACTGCTTCCACATATAGCTTTATATTAGTGCCCATTGTGCGGAGCCTTGGGCTCTGTGCTTTTTCTTCTTATAATTTCATGATGCTAGACACTCCGTTGGGAATTGGAATGGCCGGTGTGTGTCAGTGCAAGGAGTTCGCCATGGAGGTTGTTGGGTATCACTTTCTATGGGACCTCTATTTCATAGAGATGACATGATATGATGTCAACCTTAGTATGGATAGGTTGGTACCCATTATATCCTATGTATATTGATATCGTCACTGGGTGAGTTTTACATCACCAAAGGGTGGAGTGTTTTTATACAATGGATAATGAGATGTCCATGTGATCCTAGCTGGACTCGAGCATCGTGGGTGAGGTGGAGTGAAAGACTAGATTGCATGTTTGTATCTGGAGGACTCGGGAACCTGTCATAAAGATTTTCCTCTAGTTGTTAATTTTTTCAGGGATGTCCTCCCAGATGACCTTTCAGGTCTACCTCCAGAGAAATAGGTGGAATTCCCTATTGAGCATGTTTTAGGATCAGCATCAGTGTCCATTACTCAATATAGGATGGCTACGCCAGAATTAAATTAGCTCAAGAGGTAGTTAGAGGATTTTCAAGGTTTGGGTTTTATTCGACCCAATATTTCTCCTAGGGGTTTAGCTATCCTTTTCACTGAGAAGGAAGATGGTACCCTCAGACACTATATGGATTATCAAAAACTGAACCAGTTGACAGTTAAGAAATGATTTCCCATACGGAGGAATGATGATAGTTTTGATCAACTTCAAGGAGCATGAGTGTTATCTAAGATTGACATGAGATCCATATATCATCATTTGTGTGTAAGACCATTGGATATAATGCTTATAGCCTTTCGGAGAAAATATGGTATATAAGAGTACTTGGTCATGCCATTCTAACTCAAAATCATGCCATCAGTTTTCATGGATCTGATGAATCGTCTGTTCCATAAATACTTGGCTTTATTTGTGGTGGTACACGTGGACGATATCATGGTGTACTCTCACACTCAACACGACAATACCACCCATCTTGAGATCATTCTAAGTACAATAAGAGTGCATCGGTTATATTTTATTCTCTCAAAGTGACACTTTTAGATAGACCAAATTCACTTCATGGGTCATATTATCTCAAAGACAGGTGTTGGAGTTCAACCAGAGAAAGTAAGAGCAGTAGTTTACTGGGAGCAGCCTAAGAACATGTTTGAAATATGGAGTTTCATGGGGCTGACTAGTTACTACAAATGATTTATAATGGACTTCTCCTAGTTAGCAGTGTCATTAATGGGTTTGACTAAGAAGGATATGCAGTTCGTTTGGTCTTAAACTTGCCAGACATCCTTTTAGGTGCGGAAGGGAAGGTATACATCAAACCCAGCCCTCATTCTTCCAGAGAAAGGGAAGAGCTATACAGTTTTCTATGATGCATTGGGTATTAGGTTGGGAGCAGTGTTGATGTAGTGTGATCAATTAGCTGTGTACGGGTCTCAAAAGTTGAGGCCACTTGAGAGGAATTACATAATGCATGATCTCAAGATGGCTATAATTGTTCATGTGTTATGCTGGTGGAGACATTATCTCTTGGGAGAACATTTGGTTGTGTTTTTGAACCACAAAAGTCTTAAATGCATCTTTACCTAGCGTGACATGAACTTGAGACAAAGATGGTGGGTTGAATACCTTCATACCTTTGACCTTGAGCTTGCCTATACACCTAGTAAGGGCAATGCAATAGTTGATGCACTGAGTAGGAGGACTCAGATACATGCACTGCAGGAGACCAGTAGTTAGTGGTAGCTTATGGCTTTGTTCTCTGAGTTTCATTTGGAGGTAAATGATAGTCAGGGGAGAACTAATATTTTATCCTTAGCGGTGACTTCTACCCCTATGGATAGAGTAATGATGTGGCAGCTATCAGATTCAGAAGACCTAGTTCTATGGGAGTCGGTGGCAAGTGAGGACCCTCCTCCTTATTTGATTATAGGATCTGACGAGGTAATGTGTATCTATTGATGAGTGTGGGTTCTATGGGATATATGAGAGGAGTTGATGCGGGAATTTCATGCTTCTACATGGATAATGCATCCTAGAGGTTCCAAAATGTACCGTAACTTGAGAATTCTGTATTTGTGGCTGGTTGTGAAAAGAGGGGTAGCCAGTTTTGTTATGAGATGTTCAACCTGTCAGCAGGTGAAGGTGGAGCATCAGGGGAAATTCAAACTATTACAAAAGTTACCCATTCAAGAGTGAAAATGGGAGGATGTTGTGATGGACATCGTGATAGGGTTATGGTGGTCACCTCGAGGAAATGATGCTATATGGGTTGTTGTGTATAGACTTATGAAGTTTGGTCACTTTTTTTCGATCAAGGAGACCTTCGGTGTTGATGAGCTCAGGAAGTTGTATATTCAAGAGGTAGTACGTCTTCACTGGGTCCCTCATTCTATATTTTTAGATAGGGTATCCTGTTTTACATTTCTTTTTTTGATGAGTTTTCAAAGGGCACTGGGTACACAGGTTCTCTTGAGCACATCTTACCACCCTCAGACCGATGGCTATTCAGAGCATACAATATAGGTACAAGAGGACACGTTTTGTGCATGTGTCCTGGACTTTGGGGGCTCTACGGTGAAGCACTTTCCCCTGGACGAGTTTTACTACAATAATTGTTTTTAGGAAACTATTGAGGTGGAACAATAAGAGGATTTTCATTGTAGGAAATTGTGATCACCCTTGTGCTGGTTGGAGGCAGGTGACGAATCTTTACAGGGACCACATCTCGTGTAGGAGACATAAAAGAATGATTAGTTGATTCAAAAGCATATGGCTACTACATAGTCTCGTTATAAATCTTATACAGATCATCATAGACGACCCTTGGAGTTCGTGGTCAGGGATCAGGTTTTCTTATGTGTTTCACCGAGGCTAGGACACAATAAAATCAAGAGATAGGGTATACTATCACCGAGATATTTATGGCCATATGAGATTCTAGAGAGAGACCGACCAGTTTTTTATTGGTTGATGTTACCAAAGTGGTACATGGCCATGCACAACGTCTTCGACGTATCTAAGCTGTGCCGTTATCAATCAGACTCATCTAATGTTTTTCATCCTGACGAGGTTGAACTTCAGGTTGATGCAAACTGTGAGGAGCATCCAATTCGTATTGTTGATAGGAGAATGAAGGTTCCCCATGGCCAGTTAGTTCCTCTCGTATGGGTGATATGGCAGTATGGCCGGGTGCCAGACGAAACCAAGGAGTGGGAGACCAATGTACGTGCTAAGTGGCCAGAATTGTTCCCATGTTTATCTTCCCCATCCTTAGAAGGGAAATTCGGGGATGAATTGTTTTAAGGGGGATATTTTTAAGAACATAAGTATTATTTTTTTGGTATGAGTTTCTTTATTACCTTTTCCTAAAGTGTTTTTGAGAAAACAAGGGAAATATGTGAAAAATCCCAAATTTATGGGTACATGATGTGTGCTTTTGTATACATGCCATGTACTTTAGCAGTGTGGATGAGAATAAAAGGTGTGTAGGATTTTCAGTGATTAAGGGTGTAAAAACTAACTACAAGTCATATACATAGTAATGCGAACCATGTAATCAGTGGGTAGATAAAAACTGAGGTGGTGGAAAGTAGCCGCCAGAGGAACAATTATAAAAAAAATAGTACACGCCATGTAGTTGAATGTACACATGGTTTAGTTAGGTTTTTTCGTTGAAAATAGGCAATAGCCTCCTCATTCGACATATTAGGAAGAGGTCTCACCAAGAGAAGCATTAGAGGTGGCCGAGACCTGGATGAGCTCCTAATCACCCATCGTGACTCCAATTCTTCTGCTGTCAGTCTCGTTTGAACCACGTGAGTAAGGTATTACCTCTTCCTAAATCATTACTCCCAATTATTACCCTAAGGAATGTTATATAAGTTTGGATGGGTAATCATTTATCTTAGATCAATGTCATTCATGGTTGTATCAGGAGGCACCAATCACATATATCGATTAAATGAGATTGAGGTATGTGGTCTTGTGTTTAATTTCACCTGTCGAGTGTTTTTATGTACCATTATGCCATGAGTCCATGTTCGTGGTGTCATGTGGCTGAGACATTGACTGTTGAGATACATAGAATTTCATAGTTAATCTAATTAATACGTATAAACTGTTGTTTGAGATTTTTTCTTGATCTGGGGCCACCCGAGGGTGTGTTTACCTTGTTTAGTTGTTTGGCCAGGATACCCGTGTATATGCCTTCATTATAGAATATATTGAGTTTCTATGAGAGGAAAGAAATATAAATTTCTTTCTAATGCATTGGGCTCGGCCTAGTTATTTACATTTCTTCTATTTATCATGAGGAAAAGGTTCTTCTTTGCCCGAGGGAAAGGTTCTATTTAGACTGATGGCTAGGTTTTGTTCATCCTGAGGGAAATGATTTGTTTAGCCTGAGGGAAATTTTTTATTTATCCTAAGGTCAAGGTTCTATTTTTCGTGAGGGCAAGGTTCTATTTAGCCAGAGGGAAAGGTTCCGTTTGGCCTGAGGGAAAGGTTCTATTTATCCTGATGGCTAGGTTTTGTTTAACCTAAGTGTAAGGATTTTTTTAGCATGATGGTAAGGAATTACATGTCCTAGGACAATTTTTACTTTGAATATTCACTATGGTGATTTCTTATGTTATACCTACCAATCTAAATCTGAGGCTTGGTATTATTATTATCTTTTACAAGTTAGATATCCTGTTGTGGTTATTGATGAGGCACTATAATAAGATATTTTCATTCAAGGATAAGTCTCATAAAACATATAATTTAGTTTTTTTTAATTGTTAAATAATTATTAAAATTGATATGTAACTAGTAGGAATAGTTACATTTTAGTACTTCTTAGTTCACTAAATTTCATTATTGCACACTACTATTTCACATTTTCACTGACAGTTGGGCACATGCCTTTGGTGGTTGCCTATTGGGATTTATTTCTCACACCCTGTTTAGGTTATGTCATGGGCCCAAACAAATTATATTGCGTCTGGTGTTGATAATGGAAAGGGTCCCTATACAGGTACATGATTTTTGCAGAGGAGTAGGAGAGCATGGGACCAAGGATAGGATTGCGATGTTGGCGAGTTCATGTTGCACTACATTGGTTTTGATTTATTGTACTTTTTACCTTTTTCTGTATTGTATTAGATTGCAGTGTATCATGTTTTGGATACATTCATAGAATTAGAGACATATTTCATCATCATTAATATAACTATTTGTTATCATTTATTTCAGTTCCGTTGTTCATTTCAGGTCTATATTGATTACTGCTACCTCTTTTGTATGTTTATATTTTTCTGTTATGCCACGCTTTTTCAAATGAGGGAATAGTTTCTCCACAAATATTCCAAGGCCCTTGCTGCTAGTTGGTAGCCTCTATAATTTAGGAAAATTCACATAAGGTCATGTGACCAACGGAGTTCGGGGCATCCGTTGTGTGGCAACTAGATCCCAGACGTTACATCTATTATTAAATTAAATAATTAAAATCTAATAATACTATGTAATTTTCTGAAACTCGGTATTTCATGTAACATATGATATCGAGGAATGTTTCCCTTGCGTGTGATGATTCCTTACTCAATTTTAAGAGAATTCTATTATATTAAAATTAGTTATTTTATTTAAAATGATAAATATATTATAAATTATTAGGATAATATATTTTATTATGCATTTGGCATTTTGTTTAATACAAGCCATTGAATTCAAAATTCTTACTACAGAAATTTTGAGTGTTAAACTAAAGGTATTCTGAATAACATATATCATAAAGGTCAATGGAATATATTTCGTATTGTTTGAATAAAGATTTTAGGATGAGATATACCTTGGAAATATACTCAGTGGAAGAATATAACACTGTTAGGACACAAATTTGTGGAAATTTTTTTCTAGATATGATGTTAATAGTTCAAAAAATGAATGTTAATTAAAAACATCAATGCTAATTGATTATTATACTGATGAATTCATTGGAGAAATAATAATTAAACATGTGTTTAATTCAAATATTGTGGAAATTTTTCATAGTTGTCTTATTTATTTTGATATTTATAATGATTAGGAATGCCTAAAGTAAGAAAAATAATTGTGTCAAAGATAAATTAAAAGATTTTACGCTAAAAAAATATTTATAGAAAATGAAAAGGGTTTTCCAGCTTGGATATTTATGAGAATTTCCAATATTTACTGATTTCTCTCAAAAGTTGAAATGAAGAGTGTGAAAGAGGTATCTCAACAAGGTTATTGTATAATAAAAATTAAGTAAGTGTTTAATCAAATTAATAAGAAATAAATTTGATATTAGTATCATTTCGCCAAAATAATAATTTTATAATGATAAAGAAGGTTTTTCAAAATATATAAAATAAGAATGAATAAAAATAATAATTAAACAATAGTTTTAATATAGTAAAGGATTAATCTAAAATTTCATGTATAGTTTTCAGTGAAAAATCTTCTCTAGTTAAAGGGATTTTATAAATAAATAAAATACTAACTGTTTCTAATTGATATAAAGACATCATTTTTAAATTATGGACATGTGGAAGAGGTCCAAATTGAATAATCAAAAAAAATTATACATTATTTTAATGGTTATTGAGTCAATAATGTATATATTTATATATATGGTGTGAATAAATAACCCATAGTATGGTATACAATTAAGGGAACAATCATTACTATTTTTAAATTCTATAAACTCTAGATGGTTAACAAGATCCATGTCAAATGAATAGAAAAAAATCTCATAATGATTATGTATCATGATGACATTACTTTTCCTAGAAAAAGGATAAAGCTTTTGAGGTATTTATATGATAAATGAAGAAAAATATATATTATAAATATTGTATAGATTTAATTATGTTTGGGTTTTTATATTAAAAATAGAACAAATTTTATCATTCCCAAATAATAATTGTATACACATCAGTTTATAAATATGTAAGGATTGAATGAGTCGATTAAGATTACTACTCCTTTTTCACTTTGGAAATTTTTTTATTTTAATGAAGAAGAAATAAGTGTTGATTAAAGATACTTCTATAGTATTATTTTTAACCTCCTCTACATTCTAGTATCTTGAATGAAAATATTTTTAATTGTCACTCTATGTGCATGATTCCAAATAAACCTTAGGATTAAAAATTTATCATAGTGAAATTGATCTTGTGATATATCAATGGAACTCTTGATTATGGATTTCAGTATGGAAAAGTGACTTCATTTCAATAGTATGGAAATTTTTATGTACATTGGTTAGGTAACATTGTGGTAAAATGAATATTAATAGAGGTACATTTTTTTATAGGAATCTTCATTTCATGGAACTACATGTTGAAAAATCCATATACTATAGGAATTAAAATGTTTTGTATTTTGAGACCTCACAATAATTGATAAAAATGATGCTAATGATGTCACAATGTGAAGAAAAGTGTGTGAATTTTTATACCCAATAATGATTTGGTGTGATAATTAAAGTGAATTCAAATGCTCAAATAATATGATTCAATATTAAATGTTGAATCAAATTGATACTAAGTCCCACATCATCCATGATAATATAAAAATGAATATTTTACATTGAAATATTTTTTAATAAACGAGAATGTTATGGATATCACAATAATGTACCAAACGATTGATTTCTTCCCATATTGGTTTTTTTTGTAGTGGATAATTCTCTAAATACCTTTTAATTTTTATTGTTTATTTTCATTCATTAATTCTTTGGAAAATATAATAAATTTAAGAAAATATTGAAGTTCCACTTCATGGATAGGGGGAGAGACTCTATTTCTTATTATAAGTAATGACTATGTTGGGGGATAGGAAAATGTATCCTTATTGGGGATAATTAAATATTTTGTAGTTAAAATATATAGAAGTGATAAAATGTTATTTTTCTTGTTGAAATATTATAAATACCTTGATGATTAAAGAAGTTGATAAGTTGAAATTTATGATCCCTTATGAAGTGAATTTAAAAGGGAGGAATTGAGTAGATCTCAATAATTAAATGTTCAATATAGTATTGATATACACCCTATGATTTAAAAAACTCCTAGAATAATAATCATATCCTATTAAATTATTTTAAAAAATATCCACACTAAGGGTATTCTATGACTTATTTATTTATAAAATAAATTATTGAGTATTAATGAAAATTTTATGTTTTATATATTATCAAAAATATTATGGATAGATTATAGGTTTTTTTGGTAGTTGATCAAGATGCAAAAGAATTAAGATCACTAATTGAAAAGTAAATAAATACTTGGAATATATCTTTTGATTATTTAATGAAGTGATGTAGAAAATGAATTTTATTTTAACCTCGTAATAATTATACAACCACAATAATTCTATCAATAATCCCGAACATAAATAATCATAGTGTTTCGATTACATTTTTAATATTGACTATGATTTATTACAACATGTTTTTAAATATGGTAAAGTCTCTCATGTTATTTTTTAGAAGTCCTAACTCAATAGCGATACTCAATATAAAAAGAGGCCAAGACATAAAAATTTGTGAATTGAAGATCTGTTGGGTAGACCCATAATGACATAAAGGATATTGTTAGAGTACCATATTCCTATCCTAGATTTAATGTGATACAAATTTACCACCTAAATCTATCTTATCATTCCATTAAGGTGATGAATATTTTTTATATATTTTAATTATTTTTAATGAGATATACAAAAATATTATTTTGAGGATTTGTATGAAAAATCTATAAATATAAGGTGTATTTATAAGAAATATGATTGAAAATAATATATGATAACTGACTATAGATTCTCAGGATCATATGTGGTGGATTTTGAAAGGATTTGGAGAAACATATGGCTGGACACTTCCTAAGAACTCTCAAAGTCACTTAATGAGGTCATGTGAGATTGATCAACTTAGTAATTCTAATTTAGATCTTTCATGTATATGGATTTTAGGATCATATTCCTACCCATACACCTTGTTCTTATAAACTAAAAGATAAGAACATGGTAGTAATGATCATAAAAATTATAAATAATGGATTTTACAATTGATAAAATCAGTGAATATACCTTTTTAAAAATATCATATCATGTGTTTTTTATATCTCTCTATCTCATGTCAAAATATTATGTTATTCATGATCATGTGAACTAGCTATTGATGAGTAAAATGTGTGAGAGTTGGTGTTTTAGTAATAATTGATTCACCTCCCTTATATTGGTGTTTCACTATCTATTTTGAAACAAAAAAATGGTACTTTCTACCATTCACATTATATTTGATAATTTTTACGTTCATCATAAAAAAAATAAAACTTGATTTTGTTTCATGGAATCAATAAAAAAATCATAGTTTCCTTCCATTTTGATTATTATTTTCCATTTACTTCTAAATTACATGATAATGATTTATTTTTCTCAATGAATGACATATCAAAAAACATTTTATAATTAGACCACACATATTTTTTTAAATTCTTTCTAGATTAAAATATATCAATTGAGGACATTATCCCATTTTATTGATATCAATTGTTTTAAAAGACATCTACTTTTTTATCATAGGTATTTATATAATATCCTTAGTATCTTAAAGGATAGTTCAAAGAGATCCACCTTTTTTTTATTTCTGAAATTTTCTTTCTATAATTATCCAAAAAAATTATTATATTTTTAATACATTATTTTATAAAATAATGAACTTTATTCATATAATTACTCATATAATATTACATTTTTCAATATATTTTAATAATTGTTATGTGAAAAGTCTTTATTTATAAAGCATGTCCTAAAAATGAAAACAGATGAATTTTAAGATTCACCATTCATCTCACCATAATAATCAAGGTATTATTCCTCCATCTTTCTAACATAATTACTATGATGTGTATCAGGAAATGTATTTTTATGAATAATATTAACTCATCATTTAATTATAAATCCATTTTTGATTAAGATATTCATTGAATAATCATGATTTAAAAATCGTAATATTCATTCAATCTCATATAATGCTTTAAATTTATATATATTAATTATCATAAAGAAATATAATCAATGATTCATCAATTATATATGTTCATGTCTACTATTTATATCTTCAAAAGTAATGAAAATTGTGAATTTGTATAAATCATCTACTTGAAATTATTCAAATTCATTTTTATATCTAATTTAATAATATTTTTTACTTTGTCACATCTACTATCAAAAATGGTTTATTGGTTATTATAAAAAATAATTAATACTTTCATGTACATAATAATTTTATCATAAAATAATAGAAACTTATTTCTTAGTATATTTTTGAAATTCACTTTTAATTTTAGTTTTCCGTGTATTACGTAGCCAAAAATCAATATCATTTGGGCCTTACATGTTATTTTATCATTTTTTTCCCATATATGAAAACATTGATTTATGTATATTTTAACTTTTAATAATGTATATTATACCATGAAAACAATTATCTCAAAATATGAAATAAAATCATACTGTAAAAAAACATTTCAATTATATTATGTTTTTATATTACAATACAAAATAATACCTTTCAAATATATTCACCTTTCCACTAATTAATGTTAATATAATATCTCCATTATAAAATTTAAAAGTTTATATCCATTGCAAAACAGAAAATTTAATTCAAATATTATAATATTTTTGAACGTATGAGGTTTAAAAATATGAATATAAATATGTTGTCTAAAATTTTATATAATTCCAAGATTTGAAATTAGAAGTATTAACTTAAATTTTGAATATTATAATATTATTAATATCTTATTTCTTCTTTTATAATTCATTTCAATTCCAATTACAGAATCCATTCATTTCATAAGTGAATTCAACAGAAATATACTTGATTCCCTCTCTTTTATTCATTAGTTTAGAAAAAAGAAATTGTATTTATTCCATTAGTGATATGCATGCACTTTTTATCTATTCATCTGCTTTATTTTAATTCCACACACACATATATATATAATTTTTCTCTCCTAGTATCACTATCAACTTGGGAACATTATCCAAATTATTTTAATGATATTTCTCTATATGATTTATTTTATATTTTATACGAAACTAGTGTGACTGCATGATAATGATGAATGTATGTGATGAATGATGAAATCATTACTCAACAAGAATATTAACAATTGAAAACAATTAATGTTCCCCATCATCTTGAGTACATGAGGACCAGCCCAAATTCCAATATTATAATTTTTTTATGTACAATGTATTCATTATATCAAAACTTCTTTTCCTTAATTTCCCTGTATAATCTTCTGGGAGATTTTACAACATAGAATTCTATCTTTGTACTTGTGTTTCATTTGTAACATACTGGTCATATATGAAAAAATTATTATGTAATAATAAAATTTGTCATTAGTGAATATCCTAAAGGAGTCCATTTGAATAATAATTTCTTCAAAAGGAGGATTCTCTGGTAAATGTGACTCAAACAAATAAAATTTACTTTTATGTCATTTTAATTTTCACAAGAAGTTTTATATATAATTGAATTTTATTCCAATGAGTACATGTTTTCTGTCCATTATTGATCATTTATTTTATCCTATTACTTTATTATGATATAATTATATTTTTTCTATCGAATTTATAATATCATGTGGCATGAATATAGAAGTGGAAAAGGATCTATAAACATCTCTTCAGTTTCAGATCAATTGAATCATCACTACTATGATATATTAAGATATAATTTTCCTGGAAATTTTTCAAACTCCTAGATTTATGATTAATATTTTTGTATTCCCATGATCCCATAAAACATAAACATGGATTTAAAAAAACGTGTCACGAAAATTAAATTAATCCATTTATATTTGTTCACATCAATCCATTTTTTTTATGTTAAGCCATAAAATATTATTATAAATATAAAATAATTTCTGAAACCCTCATATATAGTTATTGAGAGTAAAAATATATGGATATATTCTAATTCTATTAGGTAATGAAATAGTGGCTAAATATTTATTTGAGTTATATTTTCAACTTGGAGAACGAATTCTTATTTTATTTATATTTATTTTTAATTAAACTATTTGATCACTATCTCAAAATTAAATAATCACAAATAGGTACATTCATAATTAAATAATAAAATTGGATTATGAATAATTTTTAACTTTTCTATGTCAATGCATTTTATCCACACATTAAAATAGGAATATTATTAGATTTTCCTAAAAATAACAAATAAATGAAAAAATCATAAGTTGTATAAAATTGATTAGTTCATCGAGCTGATTGTAGACCAAAACATAACCTTAGATAAATTCTTATGATATATTCTAGATTGAGTATTTGTGTCCAAATTCATATATATATTGACTCATATTTCGATTAATATTGTTTTCCTCCTTTTACCACCACATCATGCATACCTCCTTCTTAAAAATAATATACTCATTTTTAGGAGAGAGGATCATAGGATATGATTTTTTAATTATCTTGTTATGGGAACACATACACTTCTAAAATAATAATGAGGGTGGGTGATATATAAATAATTAAATAAAATTACATAATTTATTATAAAATCATATATGATAATGAAATAATTATTTTAAAAAATATATACCCATAATATTACATGAATCAGTTACAACTCATGATTTGTAAATGTAGGTCCAAATTTTATAATAAATTATAAATAATAATACATTAAAATTATTAATCAATGTATATTTAAGAAACATCAATGATATGGATGGATTGATGTCACTAACATCCTACTCAAAATATCATTTCCCAATTAGTCAATAGTGGGATGGGAAACACACCGGAAGGGTCAAGGAAAAATTACCATATAATTGTTTTACCCTTATGAAAAATTTAATTTGAGGGGTTGTAAATATATTTTATTCAAAATATAATTATAACTCATAAATGATATATCATACAACATATGATAAACTTTCTTAAAATTACATATATGTAATATTAAATTTTGGAATTATTTTCATAATTTTCAAAGCTATTTTTATGTAATTTTTTACCTTTCTGATCCTTTGAAATGTTTGGATGATGTTGTTATCAATAATGGTTCCACACCACCCTATGAGGGGGATTGACCAAGTAAAATTTTGATTCATTCCTCATAGGTGGTTAGCTCAACAAACTGACCGGACCCAATACAATATAGGTTAACCTATATACTGGTCACAATATTTTTATCCCATAGACATTGGGGGGGGGGGTATATGGGTAATACAATGGGGTCACCATATAATTTTGGGGAATATAGGATGAATTTTTATTAATAAATTTTCCTCTCATAGTTTTTTAATATAATTTGAATAAAAATATCATAATAAGTCTTTCTGTTTAGAACTCACCCAACAGGTGGATGAACCTCAAGATTCGATAAACCATCTCACAACTGACCAAAAAATATTTCTTTATATGAAATTATATTTTCTTTAAAACAATTTATTTATGAAATATATTATCTTTTACAACAATTTAAAAACCATATAATTAAATTTATACATTTTATGCAGAATAGTTTTTACATAAATTGTCTATGTCCACTCATTTACAATCTCAAGGAAACCATCTGCATTAGAAAAAAAAATTAGTATAAATTCAAAAAAGTTTAAACCATATCATTTTTATAATGTGTAATGTAGTATTGTATTCCTTTATTTCACATTAAAATCTAATATAGTGAAAATAATCATGAAAAACTTTTAATTAATAAAACAAATTATACCTTGGTTGTTTAATATTATCTTGTCATGTATTTATCATCATTGGATAACTATAGATCAAATGAAATAAGTGATACACACTATAAATCATTAACATGTGTTTCGAAAAACGGTGGTTGATTGATTTATTATATTTAAGGTATAAAAAATAAATTGATTTATTTATCTATACCCACACGATAGATAAAAAACACATACTTGATCTGAGAAGGATGGATCAATCTAATCATGTATTACTCAGTTATTTATATATATATATATATATATATAACATAGAATTTGTGTGGTAACATTCAGGAAGTGTCTTGAACACTACATTTTTGTACAAAAATATCATTACATACTCTTGTTTTAGTTTCAATAAAAAAACAAGTCCCCTATTAAAAGATAACTGTTAAAATTAGATCAAAGTCATTCAGATAAAAAATATAAATTATTATACATTTCATGAAAATTTGATCACTCGTTCATGAATGAATTACATGTCATGTAATGACATATATTATTTTAATTATTCTCTTTCCCTCATAGTAATTTCATGAATTCTGATAACATAACATTAATGTAAAAAATTTAATTCTTATATTAACTTATTTAATGTTTAAATATCTTGAAATACCTAGATGATAAATTACATTAACGTTATTTTAAATTTAAATAATTTATAATAGAATATTTTTTTTATTTATATGAGATCATTCCCACCTAAATTAAAATTGGAAGATAAACATGGTCCATACTTTATTTAGTAATCTAATTCATCTGAATTTGGGGATGTTATGTATGTAATTTGTGTGGGAACCCTTAAGGATCATATATTAAAAGTAGTATGTCATACTCATAGAGAACGATTAAAAACTATGTACAAACCAATTTTATGAAATTGTTTAGAATATCTAATAGTTATTTTGAACTATTATACATAATTTTTATGTAATATAATTTCTTTGAACTATGTTATATCCCAACCATGGATGCATATTTTGTATCGCAATGATTAAATGATTTATTTATCATTATTTCTCTATAATCGATACATTTGTTTTCATGGAGCATGGTCATGAGTTTATCCAAGAACTATCATCTTAATCAATGTTCTTGGGATCTCTTATTTATATAATCCAAAGTGATAAATCATTTATTGATCATTCAATCATTTATTTACCAATAATGAAACACAAAACACAAACTACCTTTCCACAAACATAAATTTTCGGGATTTATATCTTGTAACAATCTATATGGGTTTTCACATTAATAATGATCTCAATTAAAATTACTAATATATATTTTCATAGATAAAAAATTCAAATAGAAACCGAAATATATGTTGTTCCTTTTAGAGAGTCAATACCTCAGATAACCTATACATGATATCACTATATGATAACTTCCTGAGAATATGTATCAAAACATATCAGTAGAAAACATATAATAGATGAACACCATTTTAATGATTTCAAATAAATGTATCTATATTATAGGTTATATATTATTATAATAATAATTTTATATCTAGGTTATAATTATTTTATATAACAATTATATCCTTTTTATATGATAATTAATCCAAAGGCATTACCATATACATAATATATGAAGAAGTAATAACATTGTAATAGAGAGAATAAATTATTAATAACTCAATTGTTTTTATGTAATAGTAATTGAACAATTCTACTCAAGGTGCATCTTGGGAACCCACTATAAAACATGTATAAATGCAGGTCTATTAAGAAAACAAATTTATCTATTTATTTTTTTAAAGGAATATATTTTATAACCTAAAAAGTAAATATTATGATTCATTATATTGATGTTATAATAGAATTTAATTAAAAGAATAAAAAAGTTATATAATATGATGATGTATGGTTTTTTGTGTATGTGGTAAAAAATATTTTATTTGGGAAATAATATTAATTTTTTATGATATTAATTGGTATATTGAAAAAGGAATTAAAGATATAATTCTCTAAATTAGATATCACCTTTGATTCAAGAGTCAGGGTTTCTACAATGTCTCATGTGGTCTCCCTGATCGCTAGTGGTTATGATTTAGTGTTTCTTGATAATCATAAAAAATTAGTGAATGATTTTCCAAAAAAATAATCAAACATAAAAGGTTAAGTGAATTTCAAATTTTATAAACACTAAAACCGTATTTAAAAAATCTTTAATGTTATCCAGAAATGTATTTGATTAAACAAACCATGTATGAGATAAAATATGAAACTTTGTAAAATAAATAGTCTAATCCTCCCTGTATAACAAAACTCGTCCATTTAACATGTTGGTGAACCTAAAAACACCCCATCCTAAACCACATCTAAATCCTATATCGAGTAGGAAATGATTTTTTTTTTACCTTTTCTAGCTTTGTGAAAAAATATATCCAAATTTATATCTAGGTATGCATATAGGGGTAGGTAAAACATGAAATATAATATTTAATCAAATTATTCTCATGAATTTCATTGAAAATATAACACAAATGCCTAAATAATTTCAATTTTTAGATGAATAAGTTCATTTACAATCCAATATTTTCTTGAAACAATTCTTCAATAATAAAAAATAATTTTAAAATAAAGTCACTTGAAACTTTAAAATGAAGGTTATTCACCAATATCACCCATTGAATCCTTAAAATAACACCAACACTATTATCACATAACAATATATGCATAATATCTAATAAAAAAAATATTATATAACCTATATGAACCATGAGTAGTGAACAATAATTAAAAATATTCTTATAATCATATTGGAATAATGAACAAAGACTCATTTTTCTTATTACCTATATGGTAATTTTGGTATAAATAGAAAACATTTTTTTATGTTAATACTATCTCTTTAACCATCATCCTATAACTTTTGACCATCATACGAAGCTTCTAAGTGGTTCATTGGATCTTCCTTCCATTTCAATAATCCCAATTTAATTTGATACCTAATTCTATTTTTAATTTGAAAAATTACTTTTGAAATAATATTTAATCATTCTATATAAATTTATTAAAAAATTATAATAACTATTTTAAATCCAATAAATATTTAAATTACAAATCTAATTTAAACAAAAATAATTTATATAATTCCATTAACGCATTTAATTAAAAAAATAATTCTTTCATGATTTTTTATTCACTTTAATGTGCCATAAATTCTAATTTTAAACTAAATCTAATAGTTTTTAAAAATAATAATTGTTTTCAAAATCAAGTTTCATGATTCACTAATTCAAAAAAATGTGATTTCCATTAAATTGAAACCATTTTACTCAAACTAAGTTTCCACATTTATCAAAAAAAATCCATAATATATTTATTTTTTAACACCTAATCAAAATCATTTAAGAAAATAAATTAAATTAATGAATATATTTAATGATGAAAAGTATTATAGTGAAAAATATAAGATACCAATCATGGTAAATAATTCTTAATTTTCTATAGATGATTATTAGATGATCCAATTATCAATATGATACTTCAATTTCAATCTTATAGAAATTGATACTAATGTAGAGGCAAAATGAGATTTATAGCGTAGAAAAATAGAGAGAACTAAGATCAAAGAATATTATTGGTATCTTACCTTCAATATTGGGTCACTCGGTTGGTAGTTTATACTATATCCTAGTAGTTAATAATGGTAACCCACAAAAAATTATCAGGATCCTTCAACTTTAGGTTTCTTATGACTGTCATATGCTTCCATTAGAATTATAATTTTCCCACTTTTCATCTAATATATTGGAATCTAAAAGTAATTCTGTATTCATGAACAAATCCTTTTCACCATATACAATACCAGAAAATTTCGTATAGACAACCTTTTAATGTAGATAAATATATTTTCTTTATATAGAATCCAAAATTTATCATTGGTATGTTCTTATGTATCATAGGGTCTAAGAAGTATTTTGGAAGTAGACAATTGGCCTTGATCAATTCTTAAAAAAATTCACTACATCAAGAGTATTAACATATTCATGTGATTAATATTTTAAAACATATATACTATTATAATTGATATTGTTATTGTTAAAAAACATCTAGTTTATGAGAATCAAGAATAGTTTCACTGGTTGTTTTGAGCCTCTTGTTCTAAAACCTTAGATTGTTTTTGTATATTACATTAAAAACATATAGTATATCTCATCCATATATTATATTTGATGATTATATTTATCAACATCATAACCTCTTATAATTATTCATAGTCTTTTTATATCCATCCTTCAATATTAAAAACTTTGTGAAATACAACGAAATTATCTCTGATAGTTACTCACATTAAACATCCTGGTTTCCAAATTCATTGGTTGTACTTATCCTATTATTTTGAAAAATCATTCTATATTAATACATTCTCACACTCAAATATCGGTAAATCATGTTCACTACATACAAAAATTTCATATATAATAAAAACATATGACTCATGATATTTATATCATCAAGTACAACTAATAATTAAAAAATTTATTTTTTATCAATATAAATTATTCCTCCATAACATTAAATGATCATTATAAAATTTTAAAAAAAGTATAACATAGCCTTTGTTACCTTAAAAAATGATATTATTTAGATCTTTATCCAATATTTTTATTCATTCATATCTATAAAAAATCATTTAAATCATTTCTATTGACATATCATGCTAATTATACTCTTCACAACTTTAGATCTTCTTAGATTCCAAACCTCTAATCTTCCTTAGACTGTACTCTCCATAAATTATTATATTGTCAAATTTGGTAAAATACCATCCTAAAATACTTTCAAAACATAAATCCGTGTCATTTTACCATTAATTTATAATTTATAGAGAAACTTTTACACATCATCAAATGTTTATATTTTAGTTATTCTTTTTTTTCCTAACATTCTGATATTTTTCTATGTTAGTAGATACCTTTTATATCAAAAAAATGAAAATGTAACATTTTCTTCAACTTTTAGTTGTAGAAATCATTTTTTTTATTTTTTTTATTTGATTATAGAATAGGTTTTAATCACATGTTGATAAAATATCACCCTCACTATATTTTACATTTACATCCAACATCACCATCTAGACTCAGTCAAGGATATCAATTTTCGGATAATGAAAATATTATATTTTATTTTTCATATCCTCTATATCAAATAAATTATTGTAAAAATACTTATAGATATTATAAAAGGATAATTTATATCTAACATATATTCAAAATATTATGAATAATTAAATTATAGTTCATATTGCCAATTCTGAAATAACCATTAATCTTAGAAAAGTCCTTCTGTTGATCTGATTTTTCTGATTCAACATTGAGGAAATATGTTTTGAGATCCAATTTTATGAATTATTAATTTACATCGAACTCAATATCATTATGAATCACATCCACTCAATATTTATTAATCAATTACTTCATTATTCTTGATAATTAACACTTTTCATCCACAACTAAACCTATTTCCATGCAGATCTTCACTGTAGTTCATTATCTGAAGGTGCATCTACCTTCATCTTCAACTTCCAATATTTACATCATTTTAGTATCCAAAACTCTTCAGTGAACTTACGTAATTACTATTTGGTGGTATTCCACATTCATCACTTATAGTGATAGTAATTAAGACATTATATCCATATATGCATTCATACTTAATGAAATTTTAATTAGTGTATCTTTGGTTGGTGTGACATCTAGATAAAGATAAAATATCACTTTCGATACAAAAAAATCCTTCAACATCATAAAACTGTATTTCACATTTAAAAATCAATTTTTACGCATTTTAAATAATAAGATGGATTCTAAAATAATATATTGTTAACAGTTCTCCCAATAACCATAACACTATAAGTTTATTCATATTAGTTATAAGTTAATAATAATAAGATACAAATATTTCATGAATTATATATCTTTATAAGTTTTTTAATTAAATTTATCTTCAATAATTACTCATCGTTATAACTTCTAAAAATGCATTCTATTAGAACATCCATATTAATCATCTGAACTTCCAATCTCTTTTGGTGTTTCATCATTGATGTATATTCAGACAATACGAATATACATACATGTTAATTTGATAAAAACATATTATAATTTTATTTCAATTCAATTCTTCATCATTAAATACATAATATATATAAATTACTTCTTATTGAATTTACATCTCATTAACAACAAATACAACTCTCTTTATCCCAATCCTTAAGGTACTTCAATCTACCCCTTCATATTTCTTGTCAATAAGCATTAAATTTCTCATGTCAATATTATTATCATTTATTTCCAATATTTTTTTATTTTTTATCCCCATTATTGTCAATAAATAAAATTTTCTTTTATCTCCTTATTTAAAGATTACTATGTAAGGAAAAATCATACAAATATCAGGCTAAATTAAAATATTTAATTTGATCATTCTCATTCTATTAAATTTAATGCTTGAATAAATTGAGATAAATATTACATCAAAATTATTATGTTAATAATAGATAAATTAAAAATCTATAATTATTTGTTATTAGTGAAAGATATATAAAAGAGAGATATTAACAATTAAATTGACGATGTCTTTAAATAGCTCATTATGTGAATCCAATTTATAAATAAACATAAATGAGTTATTCACAATATTTTAAACTTATATATTTCATTCAAAAACAAAAAATTAGATTAAAACAATTCAAATAAAATGTATGTTTCTCCACATTAAATTTACATTTATATTTTCATAAAATAATAAATCTCTCTTATTTATTTTAATTTATCTTTAATATAAAGATATGAGAATATAATCAAAAAACTATATCATTGAAAATATTTAATTTCAATATTTTAAAAATATATAATCTCATTATCATCTAGAATCTCTATATATAGAATCCCGATATATGGAACTACAATTTCTTGTTATTAAACTCTATAGATTTCATAAGCATCTTCTCATTTACATATAATTAATAAATTTATAAATTCATAACTTCTATGGCTTTAAAATATTTTAACTTTTTATGGGATATTGATATATATAAGATATTAAAGTCAACTCCCCTGAAAGGGGTAAACTACATCCATCTACAATAAAATATTAAAACACTATTGAATTATTTTTAAGATGAAAAGTAATTATAAAAAATTATTATATGACAGAATAAACATGTTTTTGTAAAATAATGGTAGTTTTATTTTTCTATATATATTCTTTGTTTCAATTTCAAAACCTCCAATTCCATGAATAATGAAAATAAACAAAAAAAATGATTGAATAAGGTGGGGTTTTACCTTTACTTCAAAGTAATGAAATATGGTTTTTAATTTATTATCAACCCAAAACCCCTTTGAATTGGTCTCCATATTTAAAAAAATAATCATGATTTATTCTAATTTTACTTTAAACACATAAATTTAATTATGAATTATGGTATTCATATATTTATTACATTATTAATATGTGGAATATACTATTTCAAATCATTTAATAAGGAACAATCATTATTTTGTGTTCTCTCTATCATCAATGATAAATCTAAACTATTTGGTCAAATAATCATGAATTTATTAAGAACATGATAAAAAAATCATCTATTTTTTGCATGATTTGTCTTAAATTTTTATGTAACACTTATTTAAAAACTTCTCATGAAATTCAAATTTGTTTTCATGAATATCTTCAAAAAAACAAATCATTTGTTTTCCCTCTTGGGTTGAGGTACTTTATATCTCTCTCTCACTTCTGTTAACATTAATGTTCATGTATTTCTTGAAATTATACATGTTTTTTCCTTCCCCTAGCCTGTTTAATAATTTCCTCTTTAGTGTAACATCATCCATTATATTATTCTTGGGTTTTGATGTGATTAATTTTTTTTTCTTGTACCCTAATGTTCACCCACAATTTTTCATCTTTTTTTATTTATGTTTTGTAGTCATATTTAATAGATAATGAGTTATAAATTAATGTGATAACTATAACTCATAATTTCAATGTATTCAATCAATATTACATCTTTATATGTCATTAATATATTAAAATATATTATTAGTAGACAGATTCATATTCTTCTATATAGATTAGATGAACGTAGTAGGATTTATCTTGACTTCATCTTTTCACTCCTTTAATTTAATCATTATTTCTATTTCAATAATTGAAATTTCATGCAAAAATTCAAAGGCCTTACATCCACACCTTTCATATCACTAAAAATAGTTCATAAATCTAATTATATTTATTTCAGTAAAAATATGCACAATAGGAGTACATTATTGTTTTAATATTTTCACCTTAATTGAAATTTAATTTTGTGGGACTAAAATTAATTATTTTAATTACATCTAATTTTTATAAATTAGTGGGTTAAACATATTTTTACTCCACCGATATACATTTACAATTTTTTTAATAACATTAACTTTTCATGAAAACATGATTAATGCTCAATATATGTTCTAGTGTAAGGTTTAATAATTTTTTTCTGAGCATTAATCAGATTTATATTTTGAAAAAATAAATTATTTATTACCACTAAAATAAGTATTACATTTATATACACTATATTCAAAAACATTTATGGAATTGTATATTTATTTAAATTCATGTGAATATTCATCATTAGTTAACTCTATATTTTTATGAATTAAAAATAGTGCCAGACACTTTTAATTTAGAGAGCTATTAAAACTCCATATATTTCACTCTATCGTAATTTTACATTATCATTTTTCTAAACTTTATCTTCATATATGTTACTCATATATTTCAAATAGTTTTCATGCTCCCCAACCATTTTAACATTGATCTTTATTATAAAGTTATTAACACTAACAGTTGGTTTGTGATTTATGTTTTTTTCCAGGATGATATCATCATAATATTTAGTTATCATGGATTTATCACTAATCAAATTTTTTAGTACTTATTCATCCATGGGGATTTTTCCTTTATATATGAATTAAAGTTTCTCTCCGACTTAAATAAGTTTTACAAGAGATATATAATTCATCAACTTCAATAGTGATTTCTTCTCCATATAATTTAATTCCTTATATATATATGATTTATCATTTATTAAAAACATTATTAATTCATCTATATATTTAACAATATAAATATGGAAATTCTCTACGTAATCATTAACATTACTGTAAATAAAATGTGATAAAATTTCCTCATTCTCTTCCATAATTCAATATGTTTACCCCAAAGGATAATTATCAACTATTGTGATAGTAGTATTACAATATTGATTACCTTTTATTATTGGTGAATATAATTTCATCATTTTTATAGGATTTATCATCATTAATTTCTTATCATTAATATTATTCTTATCTTTCAATTCCCTAGTAATAAAATTTATAATTACATAAGAAAATTCCTTATTCACTATTTGAGTAATTATACAAACATCGTTAAATATACACATCAAATATAATAGATAATAAATTTATGAGAAAAACATTTATGTAATATGAGGTGAAACCTTTATCTCTTATAAATATTTATATTCTCAATGGATCATGCAGTTACATTATGGGGGTGAATTACTGTATGGTTTTTTAATGAATTATTTTATTCAGGAACTTTTACTTCCTTTTATTCTTCATACCTCAATAATTGATAGGATAAATGGATATCATATGTTCACTAAAACATTCACACTATAAGAAATAAAAATTTAGAATAATTCTTATAAAATGGAAGTTTTATATAGTTCCACCCTAATGTAGATATATAATTATAGTTATGTTTAGGCCTTGTTTGATACATATAATTATTACTAGAGTAAACAAGTGAATATAATAGGTGATAAGGTATTTTCCTTAACTCAATAACTATAAGAAGTGGAAAATTATATTCTTTAACCAAAAATAATTTCCTAATAGTAGGATACATATTAGTATGTTATTTATACAATATCTAACCTATTTACAATCACTAGATTGGTTTTTCTACAACCACCTGCCCATTTAGAGTGGTACACTACATAAAAGAGGAAAGATACTTTTTTCATTAAGTCACTTCTATAATTCATGTTCTTATACAAAAAATGAATATCAACCTACGATATTTCAAATATATTAGAGTCAATAGTTTCAAACATTTTTAATTATCAGAACATTTCTTTCGCTCAACTATTCAGAATTTAATTATTCTGACCATATATTGTATAATAATGTAATACATTCTCACATCTTATTTATATTAATATTAAATCATTTTAAGTATGTGTACCATGAACCTTCCTTGCTTCATCAAAAATCTCAAAACATATAGATGCACAACATTTTATGTACTTAAACTTTTGGATCTTTGGAAAGATGACAATAATTTTTGGTCTTACTCACTAACATTGTGTTTCTTAACATTCAAAATTTTCTAAAAAAGACATTGAATACTATGGTTATGGATCGTAAAATTTATGAAAACATAAAAAACATAAAAAACGTCACTAAAACTCTTCCCTCTCTTCCCTTAGAGTCTTCACCCTCTCAAAATCAGTTCTTCTTAAAAATTTCCTCTTTTCTATATTAATCTATCAAGTAATATTAATTATTTTTTGAAATACAATAGTGATGGACAATGGAATTACTCAAAAATAGGTTCTTTATTTATCTACCGATCATTCATAGTTGATTAATTATTTGAATAAATATATCTTCAAAAAGGCTAACAAAAGTTTTACTTTTGATCAATATTTTTCTCTACCTCATTAAATCTTATATAGAACCCAAACATACAACTCAGGATATTTATATCTTGTAGATGAAATCTAAAAAATCTCATTTATTTTTAAAAACTCAATAAATTATTCCTACAATGCTTTAGGTTTATCTTCAAAACTGTTTATATCATTATTATATATCCATTATTACCTTTTAGTTTGATCAGACTCAACACTTGTTATTTTGAAGTTATTTTTCAATATCTCTAACACTTCATCCATACTATGGAATAAAAGATGATTTTCCTCTCCAAAAAACATATCATTAAGGATTTAGATCAGTTTTAGGTTCCAAACATCTAAATCTTTTCATAATGTACTCTTTATTTGACTAAAATTTACCCTAAAGATTGAAACGATTATTTTAGAACATGTAGGGGTTGAATCCACATGGATCAAAGATGTAACCTTAATATACTTATATTTGTTTCAATGTTTTGATATGATGTGTACAAATAATTGGAATTATTTCAATTTAACAAAAAAAATTCTTAATTAATGAATAAATAAATACTTGAACAAATATAATTAATATTTATTGGTAGATCTAGGTTGTAACATAGTAAAGAATATGTGTGATTTTTTTCTAAATAAAATTTTCATCACAAGATCAGTAAGTATTAAATAAATAGGATAAGTCCCAAAAATCGTTCATCAATTATTTTGATAAAAACATTCAAGCATAATATCATAGTCACATTTAGGATTAATTTACTGATCACTCCATGGAATATGCTCGTACCACCACAAAAAATTCATAGTCATTAAATTTGATGAAGAAGAAGAAGAAAATAATTAAATGAATGGAAATATTAAACCAAATAATTAATTAAATATTTTATAAAGAAAAAAATAAATCCAACAGTTCCATACAAAATAGCTTATAATCAACCAAAAAGAGTTTTATTCTTCTATTGGTGGAAATATCACAGTGGAAGTGGAATTTTAAAATATAGAAGAAGAATTGGAGAAGAGATAACCAATTAATAAAATCAAATTTTATAGTCATGTTAAGGGATTAAAAGCATTAAATGAAAATAATTACTATGATAATTAATATAAGACGGAAAATTTATTATAATTAAGAACATTAGATTAAAAAAACATTGTGATATTGATCTAGAAACAAATGTATACACCCAAATTATATCAATATTACGGCATATCATTTCATAGAAATAAAAATAACCAAATGATTTACAATTTATCACAAAACAAGCCTTATATTGATATCGGTATTCCCATTTTTCTAGAAACATCCTTAAAAATCGAACCATTAAATTGTCTATTCAAAAGGGTGGTGGAATATTGTAGAGGATTAATATTAAATCTTTTCCAAGGCAGCATGGATGATTTTTCTCTGTCAACATTGAAATTTTATAATTAATTTTTGGGGGAGACTATATTAGTATAGCCCATCGATTATAAAACTATATATTTACTTATTATAAAATGTTTAAAAATTTTATCACAATTTGATCATCGTTTGAAGGCTTTTGCATGAAATGGTGAGAAAACTTTTTGATCCATGAAATTTTGCCCAAAATTTATTCTTAAAATCGGGCCACCTAAATATCCTTCTAAATTAATGATTTATTCTCAGATCTTGTTTTTTTAAATTTTATACATGAATTCATCTATCTTTATTTATATTCCCAGATTTATGATACATCCACTATGGATTCAAATCTATTTTAATAATTTGTTTTTAGACCTTCTTTGCTCATACATTTTTTTTGTAGAAGGACCAATATGATAATCACACATCCTAAATATCTAATTTCTACAAGAAGAAAAAATAAATCCCACATATTTATATTAATTTTCCTAATATTTTTATATAAAATAATAAAAATAGCATGTTTCAAAATTTGATCTAAATATGGGCCTATATTAATACATTTTAAACATGAATTTCACAAGTTACATGAACTGAAATTTATATAGTAAAATTAATTAACCTTGTATTTTATAAAGAATTAAGAGACATAAAATATATCAAAATTTAATGAAAAATATTTACATTTAGTAGAAAATCACACCCCCAACATTATGTTTTCTTGTCCCTTGAAAACTACTAAAGATCAAAATTATGACACTTTTAAATCATGTTTTAACATAAAATGATTGACACTATCACCTCACATCAAATAATCATGAATCCCATACAACTAATTTATAATAAGATAATTATAAAGGAATATCCCTATCCTAGTCCCATTCATTTGTTAAAATTCATAGAAACCCTTCATCAAATTTCAGATAAGCATGATGGTTATTGTGCGTCTCAATATACATGGTAGTTGAATTTTTTTCAAGGGGTAAATAAACAGATGTGTTAGGTAGGACTCACATTGTAACATAATAAGAGTATCCAATTTTTTTATTTTCATAATTTTTTGCTTAATTATTTTGAACCATAATAATGATGGTACGACAAACATTGGAAAGAAAACTCTAGATACATCATACCTAATTAGTGAATGAAATTTAATTTTCTCAATTATATGCTCCACAATATAGTTATATTTGTTAACTATGGAAAATAAAACATTGGAGTCAGGATCCCCTAGTTATTAAATGCCACAAATTATGACAATTGTTTTGGTAGTCTTTTTTATTTGATTTCTTTTAATATTTTTTTGATAATAAAATTAATCTTAATGTGTCCCCAAATCATATACTATGAAGAATGGTCCTGAATAACTATAAATTACACCAAAATTCTAATCAAAATGTATTGTGACATTTTGAATAATGGATGAAAATATAGATTATAAAAAAAATGAAATTGGACAACCATTACAACCAAAATTCTTCTCATGAACATAATAAATAATAAATATCAAAATATTGGAATTAAAAATCTTATAAGAATCATTTTTGATGTTTCAAAAAGAAAATTATTAAATTAAAATGAAATATAAATCAATTATTCTATAAACTCATGATTTTTTTTAAAAATATATACAAAAAAATTTCAGATAATTACCATCATTATAGAATGAAAGTATACTTAGAAATGAATAATAAGAGAAAATAGATTATAGAATAGTAATTAAATTTGGAGGGAGGAGTTGAATAATGATATTTGAAACAATATAATGTAGAAAAGTCACTTACTCTGAAGGTGATGTCCAAGTAGTTTTAAATTGATCATTACTAATACATGTCACCTGTAGACTCTTAATAGATTATCGAAGACTTTGGTTGTGCTCTAGAGAGATTTTGGTTCTATTTAAAACACATAACATCTATTTATTTTCAATCTCCCAATAAAACAACATCCTAAAACCATGTAAACCCAAATGGGGTCTCTTTGGAGTGTTTATATATTGTTTAATCCATAAAATTAATCATGTTATGAGATACATCTATTATATTAAACATTTGATTCCCTCTCAGGTTCAATACCGGGTAATATTAATGATAATCCATTAAAGTGGATATAAAATTAGATTTGGGATTCTCATCAAAATTTGGATCTAAATTGGTCAACCCTATGTTTCAGTTGATTTTGTACCCCTAAGAATATCAAACATAACTAAGTGGTTTGATGGTTCTCAATTTTAAAAGTAAATGCACATATAGAAATAGGAAATGAGAAGATAAATTTGGTAGAGAAAAGGGAAATTTGGGTGAGAACAAAATGTGGGGGTCTATATAACATAAACGCATCCCCAAATGTGTTCCTAAAATTGGTTTTCACAGAAATTTACTATAAAAGTAGAATCTATCATTGTATTATAATAAAGGCTCAAGTATATAGGTACATAAGAAGTAACCCAAAGGTGCTCATATTTTGTGGAGGGATTTTTCAATGAAATGGAATAGAAATTGGATTGATTTTATTTTAAGAACTATTGATTTGATCTACTTAAAAAACAAAAAAATACATTATTTTATTGAAATAATTACTAAATATGGGTCGATACTTCATTGTCACTTGGGATATAATATATGTAACTATTATATTGGGGAACATACTCTCACATTGTAATATCCCTGTTCTAGGTGCAACCCAATGGTTCCTTGAAACAAGTTGGTCACATGACCTCAAGTGAATTCCCCCAAATTCTGGAGGCTACCGACAAGTAGTGAGGGCCAAAGTGTGATAATGGGGAAACTATTCCATCATTAATAGAGCACACATAGAAGAATGAAAATAGTAAACAATAGTGGAAGAAGCAACTCAATACAAAAAAATTAAATAGTGGAAGACTAATAGTAATATAACAATAGATGTGTATACATAATTTATACATTTCAAATGAGCTTATAAAATCTTCCAAACCTGTCAGAATTGTAAAAATACAATACTGAAAACAAAGTAAATAATATATGTAAACTCCAACTACATACCAAGCCACCACACGGTCTCATGCTCTCTAACTCCAATGATAATCAAGTTCCTGATGAAGAAGTGTGTTTCCCATTATTTATACCTGCAAAGATGTAATGTTTTTGGGTCTAAAAACATGATCCAAATATGTTGTAAGATGAATACTCATAGGCAACCACCAAAAGACATGATCCAAAATATTAGTGAATATGTTTAGTTGGTAATATATTGAAATGAATAAATAAACAAGGAACTACTCAAAAGTAAATAGTACTACAGTTTTTAAATACATTAATTTAATATTCATTATTCATATATTGAATCATGTAAACCTTGTGATCTAGCCAAAGATATGTATCCCCTATTTAATATTAACAACAAAAGTCTTAGATGACCGTCTAAACAATCAAGTAAGATCAAGTCCATGTTTGTCATTTGACTTGGAAGAATCATCCCAATCATTCAATTAAAAAATAATGACCCATTTGGAAAAGTTCTCACAGTCTAATCCCACTTGTATAATATTACAAGAATTCATTAAATAATGACCCTCTAGGAAGCTCTCATAGTCTCATGCCTTTGTTCAAACAAATCACTTGTCATTTACAAATGACCACATGGGATAGCAATCATGGTTTAAACCCCTTGTTCTAATATACTATCAAAAAATTGTAAACAAACTCATAGGAAATATCTAATAGTATAAACCCCTAGGTGGAAAACCACTTGGAAACTATCACATTCAATACCCATGGGATACATAACAGTAAAACATACATAAATGACCCTACCTAAGGAAGATCTCACAGTCAAATTACCCTCGGTCATGCTTCCACAATTCATATCATAATAATATCAAATAAATAGTAACACAATTCGAACAACACAAGGCATGTAAAACAAGGAAATCCTAATAGGAATTCTAGAAAAAAACAACCATAATCAATTAAATATGGGAAACACACCCACAGGGTATCCCATAATCAAAGTATCTAACCTCACTCATAAGAAACTACCCTTTATCAATCTACCAATCCATAACAGGTAATAAACATGGTCTAATTACAAACATGCAATACCCCAAAAAAGGTGTAAAAAACATTTTGCAAATATAATCCAAAGACAATCAATGAATTTCACAAACACAATACCTTGATTTCATATGATCAATACTCTGAATGTCATCCCTTGAATTAGCCTAAAATAGTGTTGATCAACAAGAGGGAAAAAATTATCATCAATGAATAACTCACGAGAGTGGATGAATGAGGAAGAAAGGATGTTGAGGAATTTAGAACTCACCAGTGGGATTCCAACTCACTTAACACTGTCTCAATCAGAGGTTAGACAGATAATCTAGAGGGGTTCGGAGTTTTTTTGGCCCTTTCACCATTATCCTGTATGAACCAAGGGGAAAATAATTTGTTTCGAATTATGATACATGACCCTGATCCCATATATCTAATAAAATTGAAACTACATGGAATGATCATTAATATTACATGTCGTGTACTAGAATTAACCAGCCTACACCTTAAGCGGTCTTTTAATTCACATACACGAACATGTACTTGCCCATTACATGGCCAGTATGTGGTTGTACGCTATACTAGAGTACACTGCTGGTACTCATAATTACAATACATGTACTTATAAAATTCCAATTCCCCCCCCCAAAACAACATAAAATAACGATCCATTCTTGAAATTCAGATCCGGGTTCTTATAAACACCCCTTAAAGAAATTAATCCTTGAATAGCTCTTCCAATAGTGGTGAAGAATAATCTTCTAAAAAACTCTGGCCATGATGATCATACATTGGCCTCTATCTCTCAATACTCTTCCTACACTAACCCATACATCCATAACACCTATAATAGAGTAACATACCAGCCATGGGGATCCTTCATGATACAATGCACGATCCGAATAAGGTGCTCCGAGAAGGAGGCATCAACCTCCAAATCATCCTATCTAGGTTGAAAATAATGAGACGGTTCTGAAGTGTAATGTCGTAGATGAGAAACATGAATGAATTTATGCATATCTCGATACCACTAAGGTTACTTCAGTTGATAGGAAACTCAGTCGACTCTCTCCAAAATCTCAGGTGGCCCAACGTATCTTGGTGAAAGCTTCCCATATCTCTTAAGCTTACTATGTACTAACCTCAATGTGACATGCTGAAAAACATGATATCAAACCCAAACCTGCCATGTTTTTCTCCATTGATCAACATAATATTTATGGCAAGATTGTGTAGTATCCATCCTCTTCTAAATCAATACAACATGATCAGTGGTATTGGGCAATAAGAGGACCCATCATAGATGCCTCTAATACATCTAGCCAATATAGGGTTGATCGTCTTGGCCTACCATAAAATCTTCATAAGGTTCCATCTAAATTGTTCCCTAAAAACAGTTATTGTAGTTAAAATCAACTAGGGGTATGTTTCCCTCCATAGAGCCCCCAAACTATATGATGCATGCACAAATCATGTCCTCCAAAACCTGAATAGTGTGCTCAGACTATCCATCAATCTAGGGATAGTAAGATGAAATTTGATGTACCTATGTACCAAAACCCCTATATACTTTTTGTGAGACATGAAAAAATATCAGGCATCCCTATTTGAAATGATAGAGTGTGTAACCCCATGAAAACAGAAAATCTCTCAGATGTAAAGCTTCAAAGATCATCAAAACTGAATGTTTCATTAATCAACGTGATGTGTGAAACCATTATTATCATGTCGATAACAACCCAAACGACATCATTACAATAAGGAGAACTTAGTAGAACTATAAAAAAATACATGAAAAAATCAATACACATCCACTCAGGACTGGGCAATTGCTACAAGAGCACTGTCAATTGATGATCCTTCTACTTCACCTGCAGATAGGTGGTACATATCAATACAAAACCAGGTACATCCTTCTTTATACTGAGCCACCAATACAGATGGTGTAGATCTGGGTATATCTTGGTGACACCAGGATGAACGGCCCATTCCGAGGCATGAAAATCTCACATTAACTCCAAAAGTATGTCAGCTGATACCAATATGAATCCATGAAAATGCAAGACATCATCACCTCCTATGATCCAACAAGGTGTAGGGCCCTCGTCTAACAAACTCTCCCATACTGCTGGGTATTTAGATTCTGATTGCTGCCTCATTAAAACTCAATTCATTAGAGTAGATGTAACAAATATATAGAAAATAAATGTCCCCCCTATCTATCTTAAACCTTCAAATGCATCTTAGAGAATAAATCCATGATCTGCCACTAAATACTGGCTTCTTGAATTTTCTGTATCATAGTTCTCATTGTCAACGCATTATCTGTTGTATTACCTTTCCCCGGTATGTTGGAATGCTTGAAGTCAAAATTCTAAAGGTACTCAACCCACAATTACTGTCTCAAATTCACATATCACTAAGTAATGATATACTTGAGGATTTTATGGTTAGTGTTTACCGTAAAATGATCTCCTAAAGGATGATTTCTTAAATATTTTAACGCATGACATAATAGAACTAACTCGATATCATGCATTGGCAAATTCGACTCATGTGGCATCAACTACCAAGACCCGTATGCAATGATTCTTTCCCCTTGAATAAAAACTACTCCTAGCCCGATACCTGATGCATCCTAATAAACTGTGTACCTCATTCCCACCTCAGTAAAAATTTCTCTCAGTGTAGAATACAATGTACCCATGATCTCATGTATTACTGAATTGTAGGAATATATCCACAATTACATTCCACCCTTCTTGGCCAGGCTTATCAGTGGCTCTGTTAAGCATGAAAAGTCCTATATAAAGTTCCTATAGTATCTAGACATCCCTAGAACACTTCATACCTAAAATATGATCATGGGATTCTCCCAATAATCTATTGATCTCACATTTTATTTTTCTACTGATACTCATATCCTTGAGAGAACATGACCCCTGAAGTGAATACAACCCTTTAAAATGTGGCACTTTTAGGGCATATCATATACCTAATTCTCTATCTTTGCACTAAATATAATATCAAGATGGGTGGCATGGTCATGTCGAGTATGAGAGTTCACCATGATATCATCCATAAAGGCTACAATAAATGAATCCAATTAAGGCTGGAACAATTAGTTCATCAGTTCCATGAAAAGTATAGTTGCATTTTGGAGACAGAATGGAATAACAAAATTATTACGTAGAACATACATACTCCAAAATGTTGTAAGAGTTATATATGATGGTATAATGTGAAACTGATGATTAACGGATCTTATGTAAATCTTTGAGAACACCCAGGTTATTCTATGTTTATCAAAGAGATCATCAATTCCTGGCAAGGGATATCTATTATTGACCATCAAATAGTCTGGTTTCTGATAATCCACTGAATGTATGAGAGTACTTTCTAGTTTATTTGAAAAAAGAAGAGAGAAACCCCAAGGATATGTATTGGGTCAGATAAAACTTTTGCTTGAAACTCTACCAACTAATTCTGGAGCTCTTGTAAATCAGGTGTAGCCATATTTTAACGAGGGATAGACACAGATGCTTCTCCTGGACCAAGATCAATAGACAAATACACCACTCACTTCGATGTTAAAGATGAAAAGTATTTTGGAAATTCATATCTGAAATGATCCACTACTAGAGAAAATTCAATCTATGAATTCCCCTATTCATCCAAATATAAACTATTAATACGGTTGTGATTCCACCCAAACCAAGATTCTCGGGTCTATCTCTACACTTATAGACATCCCATTCCACCGTGTCTAGAAAAATCACCCAATGGTGATGTGAAACTCAACCGCTGGTGATAGAAGTATACTATGTACATGAAAGAGACCAACTAGTCCATTATGAGAATGGCATTGAAGCATATAATCTATAAGACATTGAGGTCCCATAAGAAGTGACACCCACCAACCTCATGAGGGAATACCTTACACTAACTTATTGTAGCCATCCTAATCTACAAAAAAGTGTCTAGTGACATAACATCATTATAATTAAATATATAGGACCGATGGATCTCCACAAAGACAAATTATGTAAAACTAATGGGAGAACATATATAAAAAAATGATGAATCTAAAATTGAGGAAACTAGAATCATACCTCTAACCGTAGAGGCTCCAAGATCCTACTTCTACTGGGTCTTATCCACTACAAATGTCTGACCTCTACTGTAGCCCTCTGACCCTACATGAATACCTTTATCTAAGCTACCCTACTATCGTAGAAAACCGACCATCCAGATACCACATTTATGACCTCCTCAACGACCAGAACATCCTGATGAACTCATGTAACCAGGTTGATGAGAAACTGGTTTCCCAACTCTTGAATGTTGAGTCATAACAGATCTCCTCTCACTCCCAACTCGTGAGAAAATCTATAAAATAAACTAAATATGGACCATTTTTTCGCAATATTGGCACTCAAATGGGTCCTTCCAACAATGTGGCATATATTCCCATTGTTCTTGCATTGGTGGCATACCACCTGGATACCTGAAAAAACATCGCGTGAAAGCTCCCTGTGGTTCTTCCTGCTATCTATCGAAGGATTATTGGACCTAGATATTGAGCCTCCCTAGCTCATAGTTACAAACTACCTTATATATATCTCAGTAATAAGTTCATAATTTACTATAGTAGTCACCGATGTCAACATGAAAACATTTTCCTCCGATCGGATGTCATACTTGATACCATCCTCAAATTTACTAGCGAAAGATAACTCTTCACCTCACAAAACAGGTGATAAGTGATAAATCTCTCAAAACAAAGGAGAATAATCGAAATTAAATAGCTCTATGATCCAAATGAATGAACTCCTAGGCTAGGTAGGCCTTTATCATCTCAGGGCAGAATTAATCATAGAAGATCCTCTGAAACCCTTCCCATGCCATATCCCAAAGATATCCTACCTGTGAGATAACATCCCACCATCTCTTGGATGAATCAATTATCTTGTACATCACAATCTTCACACTCCTCTCATGCGGTTTCTGTAGATTCTCAATGATATATAGAATGTCCTCTAACCATGACTCTGCAACCTATGGTCCTCTATCCTTTGAAAAAGTGGGAGGATGCTATTATAGGAAAACCGACATCTACTCTACCATAGTGGAAGTAAGATGTGGTGCTCCTTTAAAATTATTTATCATCCTTATAAATCCTTTACATTACTATGAATCAAAACCTATGTCTAGTATAATATCTATTGTCAAGATGGGGCTGTTGGGATGAACTAATGGAAGTCCCTTATCTACAATTTCTAGTGTCTGATCATTTCCATGTACCTAGCATTCAACAGGAGGATGTCTTGGTGGCATGACACTACAAAGTCAACCACACACCTCAGTTTAATATTTTCATGGACTTCATCATAGATGCTCATGAATGGAATAAGTGAAATATAATTAATGTTTTACAAAATAATGTTGCACGATGTGTAGAACCCTTACCCAATGTGTTCCCTTTATGCCTTAACATGGGAGTATACACCTACCAACCTAGTCATGTAACACATTATACACATGTCATGTTCATCCTATGACATGGTGTGTATGTGAATCATCCCTCCTACCAAGGTTCATCTACATGACTAGAACTACGTAGTTCTCTCTTAGTGTAACACTACATGGAATGGTCACCCAAGACATGATATGTACTACTTATGTTACATTCACCTATATCATCATTCACAAGAACAGATACACGTTCAGTTACCACTTGAAGTGTACTATCTAGACACGACGTGTACCACCCAATGTTCATTCACCTGTGTCATTATTCACTCGACTAAATACATTGTATCTTTTATCACAAAGTGTACTCACAGTACACGGAATGTTCTACCATGATTTTTTCAACCTCATGTCTTTCACACACATTCAGTCACATGTTCATCAACTACATTTCATATACATGTTTGTACAAAATGTGCACTTACGAAAAGATGTTTTTCCCATAAAGAAGAACACATGGTGTGTGTTCATAACATAACACAATGTGTTGTATGGTTTTCTATACATTAAGCCTATAAAACATCTCTGGAACCCATAAAAATGTAAAATTTTCCTAATACATTCCATGATACTATTGTGAGTTCCCATAAACCCCAATAATCCATGTTTTGAATCCTTTTTCATGTTATATCATAATAGAAATCAATTAATGTTGGAACATGATCCACTGAATTCCAATCTAAGAGGGCGCCTAACACTTCGGGGACCAAAAAATGGAATCTATCAAAATGGAACTTTACATATACCAATACACTATCAAAATATCATGTACAATATCACAACATCTATCAAAACATCAAGCATATTAAGCACAAAATCTATCAAAACAAAATTAAACCAATAATGCATCCTAAATGACATGAAATGAATTCATGAAATTTGATTTCTAGCAAGTGGCTTTATGATGCATGAGATGGAATACCCCCAAATCATCAAGACGAAATAGAAAAAAACTATAGTGACATTGATATTGGCAACATAAAACAAGTGAATAAACCAATGGTGAAATCATGTAAATTGTAACAATTGAAAAAATAGAGAAATTTCAATATTCGAGGTAACATGGATTCTCCCTGTACACTGGTCAGATACTCTCAAGGACAACTTTTTCCAACTACATGTTCCTTCCTATTACATCCTTTAGGCTCCAAATTGTAAGTAAAAGAAGAAAAGAAAATCTCTAACACCACATTGTAACGTCCTGGTTTTGGGTGCCTCTGAAAGGTTTTTGGAACCGAGTTGGTCACATGTCCTCAAGCGCATTTCCCAAACTGCATGAGGATTCCAACTAGAAGTGAGGGACGTGGTGTAATAATAGGAAAATTGTAAATTCATTAGAAGAGTATTCACATCAAAAATAAAATATTTAGTAATTGTGGAAGAATTAAAACCATACAACAAAAGTAAACAGTTGAATACTGATAGTAATATAACAACATGACCATATATATAAATTATGCATGTCAAATATGTCTATGAAATCATCCAAACGTGTCCCAAAGATAGAAATAAAATGATGAAACCAAAGTATAGAAATGAAGTAAACTCCAACCACATCGCAAGACTCAGCTTGGTCCCATACTCTCCATCTCTAATGAAAATCAACTACCTAAGGAAGAAGGGATATTTCCCTAATTTATACATACATCCATATAATCTTTTGGTCAAAAAACATGACCCATATAGGGTATAAGACGTTCTTATGAGGAAATTTATTTATCCTCGTTGAATTTTTCACTTTTCCTTAGAAATTCAGCCTTAGATTCCCTGTATTTTCCACACATAAAACGTTTTCCAATTCCTTTGAGTCTTTCTCATTGGTATCTCTTTCTAAAATTACGACCTCAATGAAAATGATCCTTTTTTCCATTATAATTTCTACCACTAAAGCACTTAGTGGACCCCATCCATTCTACTTTGGAATGAATATGATTTCGTTAAACTGTATAATGTTAATCGAATATCATGATAAATAATTATGAAAAAATAATGATATATATTACTCAAATAATCATTCCATTTGTTTTCTTATAATCACTCTATATTCCCACATATTCAAGGTTAACATGATCCTTTCATGTTTTATCTGTTATACAAAAACAAAAAGCATTGTGTGAGATAGAATAATCATTATAGGAAAACAAAATGAAACCAAATTTTTAATATAAAACACCATAGGAATAACCTAATTTAGTTATTAACATTAAATATTCAATTCATTTATAATTATTTAAAATTGATATTTGAAATATTTAAATCATATCTACCATTAGATTCAAACTAGTTGCATAGTAACTTCCATTATCATGTTCCAAGTGATGATCAATTCATAACCCAATGTTCCTTTTTTATAATTAGTACTCATAGGTACAACCATGCCTAATACATATCTTTTTTTTGTATCTTTACATGGATGTATTACTATGAAAAAAACTTTAATTTGGGGGGGACCATTAAAATTCATTCACTCGCTTCATGTAATAGGTGACCATTGTGCCAGTCCTTCCCCCAATAGAGGTGGTGGGACGTTCGTCATCCCCAAAGGTACTGGTTCCCTCATTCTCCCCCTTTTACAAAACTGTTATTTTTCCTCCTTTCCAACAAAAATCTATTTTTCATAATGTTCCCAACCATTATAATGGTTTCCTAATCTCCCATTATCGATCGCAGAGTTCAATGAATCCTCAACACTCTAGAATTAGACCTTGGTTCCTCAATTCCCATATAGAATCCCATCGGTGGACTTGTTTCATAGGTTCATTTTTGGTTCTTGGGATTTAAAAAATAGGGTAACTATGGGTCTTCTCGAAAGAGAAACATCATGATTTTTATCACTTCGGAGGACAAACTAATAAAATCTTGGCCTAGAATGCCTCTCACTGGCAACATGTTTCTCTTCTTCCTCCATTGATGGAACTATTACTTCCATATGAATCCAGACTCCACTATGGTGGTGATCTGGGTGAGTTTCCCAAATCTCCCCATTCCTTTTGAAAATCCTTCTATTATTAAAATATTTGGGAACCTCATAGGGAGGTATATATGCTCCGATCAATAAACCGAAATTGTGTGACATCTTATTAATACCTATGAGTATGTGGACTATGATACTTTAAGGAAGACATTAGTGGTCAATTTGAATACCATAAGAGATTAATATCATTTTAGGACGAATATTTTTTATGATCCATGGGTTTACATTTGTTTTTATTACAATAAATTAGTACATTATTCAGTGACATATATTCATGGTCATAGACAACAAAAACCTGGACTGAGTGCTAAGTAGTGTTTTGTCTCTTGTGAGGTTGATGGTCATGATAGCTCCTTAGGGGTGAATTTCTGTGGCACAAATATATATAGTGAGTTGGGTGTTCCTGATCGATCTCACAACCAGCTTTCTGAGATTCTTTTTTTGTAGTATGCAGGAAAGGGGTGTCCACGTAAGGCAAGGACACAACTATGGATATTAAGGTATTTGATATTATTGGTAGGCTGAAACATGATCTATGAGTGGGGATTCATAATGGTACTATATTGATTTATGGTGTTGTAGGGTCTTCTGGTTATGGATGTGCTCATGGTGCTGATCTTAATGCATATGTTGAAAGTTTAGAATCTAAGTCTCCTTGTTATCATGGTAGATATTTCCAACCTGATAGAAATCATAACTCAGTTATTTTACCTCAAAAGGTAGACTTGATTTTCCCAAGACTTCTACAGTTTTTACTTATGCTGAGGTGGTCCGTTCGGGGAAATGTTCCACATATGAAGGACAATCAGATTGTTATAAAAAACCAGCCAATTTATGTCCTAGAAGGGAGGTAGTTGATATTTATATGGGTAATCATTTTTAATGAATGGATAATGATGATCTAGTTCATGAGCATGGAAATGATAAAGTTAGGTTCTCTTTAGATGTGGATAAGGACCATGGGATCGAGTCAGGTGATGAGTATTCCATCCATTTATCTAGGGATTCTAATGCAAACCTGTTGGAAAAATAAAGTCATAGGGGAATCTGAAAAGAAATAAATCCTACTATTATTCACTACATCTTATGTAGACTAGATCCGTGAAGAAGTTGAATGATAAATGGGTGAAAAACAAACCACACAAGGCTATCTTTTATTATGTGGAGTCTATGTAGTGGTTGAGAATTTTTTAGAATTTATCATGCACTCGGGAGAGGAAATTTTTGTTTTTTTTAAATTAATGCCATTGATGAAGATTCCAAGATGATGATGAGCAGGATATTGATGGGGTCTCCGAATAAGGATCATTTTTCATTGATCAACAAGAAATATCTGATAATGATAAGGGGTTAAATGATTGGAAGATCAATGTTGAGGAGTATATTTATTTAGGGGAAAAGCTAGATTTTATGTTTAAAGACCTTCTAATAGAAAAATCCTATATGTAGGCAAAAACTATATATTGGAAATTATTTAGAGTTCTTAACTTTGGTAATTTTACATTGTACTTAAATTTAATTGTTACTTCCTTTTGTGGTTGAACATTAGGTTTAACACTTTTTCTGAAAAAGTGTTTGTAATATAAAAGAGTTAATTTTTAGTCCATGAAAAGAAAATAATATATTCCCCAAAATATCATTTTTATATTGTTTTATACTTATCCTAGAATTATATTAAATGGTTATGTTCCCTAATATATTGTTTCCAAAATTTTGTTCTGACATCTTCTAGTAATATTTCTCTAATACCAACTTAAATATCCTGACCAATTATCCTGGAGTTGGTGGTTTCATTATTACACTGGAAAATTATACAAACGATTGCATCCCAATGGACAAAATATTTTTTTAGTTTTGGAAAAATGGAAACATACATGAATACACATTAGAGTTTAAAACATTAAATACATCATAGTGAATGTAAAAATTATTCATCACTCAACTTATTTAATTATTAAATAATTATATCCTAGGGAATGGAAGAAACAAGTGTGAGCTTAAATGCTAAGTAAGTGTTACTTAAAGTAAAATCAATCATGGAAAAATATAGTATGATCAATAAGAGATAATAAATATGTAAAGGTAAATATCATTAAAAAAATTACATTAAATGTACAACATTACAATTTTGACTAGATATGTCGAAATGAATATAATAAGGTAAATAACATAACACATGGGTTATTTAATCAATAATATTAGCACAAAATACACCCATGAATAATATCATTGAAATATTACCCGGATAATGAATAAAAAATTATCAATTAATGAAATGATTAATATTTTATTTTGTAATCCCATAAATTATTATTTCAATATTACAACACCTTCCACAAGGTAGTTTAAAATAATGGGTAAAAACCAATTTAATGATCGCTTACTGATTGATCTCATGAGATAATTAATGCATTGAGATACTATATAATATTATCCCCACTCATCACTTTATGTCTTTTTCATTACCCATTTATCAAATTATTGATCTAATTTATGAACAATATATCTTATCATAAAATTTATATATTGATAAAACAATAAAAAATATTTTTTTACCTTATTCATTGATATATCTTTTAATGTACTAACTCATATGTGGAAATGATATGTAGTTTAATTAATAAGAATATTGAAGAAAAATATTATGGGTATTTCGTTGAAATCAAGTGTGAAATGATCATAATAACTTCAATATTTGAAGATGATTTTAAAGAATGAAAAAAAATTGAAGAAGGAGAATGTTAGTACTCTCGATTACTAAAATGATCGCAAACCATCGAATTAAAGTGTAAGGATAGTGTCATTATAAAATATCCCTACTAGAATATATATAAAATAAAGGGGTATTCATTTAATAATAGAAATATCATAAAAACATATTTAAAAGTATTATTGATGAAAATAATCATATTAAATTGAAAATAAATTAAAAATATAGAAATTTATGTAATATTAGAAAAAATTACATTGAAAAGAACCTTGTAAACATATAAAGGATCCTTAAATAAATTGGTTTTTAGGATGGCAGAAAGGTTTTTCGTTCCAATTACATTAGAAACAAATATTCCTTTATTGTTTTTGTATGAGATGAGAAAAGAGAAGTGTTTGAAAAATAATAGTAATATTACTTTTTTTAAAAAATTCATATATAGTAAATTTTGGTAAAAAATAACATCAAAAATTCATTTTAAAACATTTTTGTGAATTTTTTTTACTAAATATGAATTGGGAAGGAAATTATTTTATAATGAAGACAAAAATGATGTAATATTTTATTAGAACAATTTTCTAAATCCTTTTATTTACTAAATAGAGGTAAGAGGTACTATTTATTGGAAAATTCAAAATTAAAAACAATATAAAAAATGAAATGGGTTTATTATAAAATTGTAAAAAAAATTATTTCAATGGAATTTCATGTATAAAAAATTCCAATTATAATGAGATTGAAAAATAAATCATTTAAAATATTGTTAAACTTTTAATAATAATCCCATTGGAAGGAATAACATAAAAGGAACCATTAAATAACATGAGTATAATTAGATTAATGGTATAAACCATCAATGGTGTAGTATATACACCATATAAAAGAATTTAGGTATATAATAATACATAAGTTTCACAGAATAATATTTGAGATGTGAAACCTTTACAATAATTAAAATTTTGAAGTTAGATTTAATCATTGAATTTATTATGTGTATAAAATATAAATCCACAAAAAACATGTTGAAATAAAAAACAGTATAATATAAATTCATTAGAAACATAATATTAGAATATTAAAGACAATTATGAAGTTATAAACCTAATGATATGAAATTGAGTTTTGATATTCTTTACCACAGGGTAAAGATTAGGTAAAATCCCCTTGGATGAAATAATTCTAATTAAAAAGTAAAATAAAATGAAACAAATTTTATTAAGGACATTTAATTTAAAACTTCATATATATACTCTATATTAATGAAATTAGGTACACAACTTTACAATATACCTCAATGAAATTAAATTATGGCAAAATTCTTTAAAATATGCTTCTTATTGGTTGAAGGAAATTTATCCACCTATATAATGGTTTTATGAATTTTATTAATTTATAAATTAAAAATACTTAAGATTATAATATAAAATACTATCCTTTTATAACATCTTATCACCCATTCATTAATAATCTTTTATTACTATTATATTTTCAAGTGTCTACTTCCTTGTTTTCCCATGCATGTTTTGTAAAGATTGTTCATGTTATTAGGTATAGGTAATATTTAAATCATATATAGAATAATATTAATGTTATAATTTTAATATTTACTTATTTAATTAATTTTTGAATCCATTCTTGAAATATGGTAATCGAAAAGAGTCACATATCCTCATTGAGATGGTAGACCACACAAACACAAAAACGATGAAATAATTCCCAAAAAGAGTGAAAGGATAAGGTAATGGATGGTATATTACTCATAAATATATAAATAATATAACATTTATTTTATATAATTGTTATATTCAATATTATTGCAATCCATGATAGTAGGGTATGGAGAAATAATTACATCAGTTCGTGAGGTGGTAGTCTATTATACGCACGAGTGATGGATTTTTTTTCTATTTGACGGAGGAGGAGGTGGATAAATATTATTCCATATACATTATATCATATCAATACATGAGATATAATGTATTTATAATATTTTTTTAATAGAAAATTTATAGAGGAAAAAGAATAATTAATAAGAAATTGTTTATTAAATATAATTACCTTATTTTAGAAGCATCTCATTTGGATATCCTATTCAGGATCCTATGGTATAAAATTTCTAAAGAAAATGAAATATATAACATGGATGAGGAATTTTGGAGGTTATTTGTATATGATTTTTTTAATCCAAATGGATGTACATGTGTCATTAAGTTAGGTGAGGGAGTGCCCTTTTAATAATTGAGGAGGATCACAAACATTGAATATATGAAAATGATAAATCATACCCCTATTTTTTGACATGAAAAAGGATCCAAAAGGGATAATATTAGATACCTTGATGTTATAATATAAAAATATGTCCATATAATATGATAAATAAAAACTATTAGTTCATTTTACACCTTATATTCTTAGTTTAACACCTGGTAATCCATTTTTCACCTTAACGGTAGTGAGATATTTTTACAATTTTCACTATTCATTATGACAAAATTAAAGTTGAAAATGTTATATAATATAATTTATGAGGATTCAAACTATATAATCCATATTCCCAAAATATTTTCATTGAATTTTTTTAATTTAATTTTAAATTAATCATAATTATATGTTGAAAAATGTGTTTCCAAGTAATGCATTATTAAAGTTCAAGATGGTCTTATATTAACTACGTGACAAGTAGTCATCGTGAGATGGACTGAAATTACCATATTTAGATATATAATATATAAATTTAATTTAAACACTACCTAATTATATATTACTTTTATTAATTAATAGGGAGGAACATTATGCATTTAAAAAATTATTGTATAAAAATTGTGTTTTAAGGATATAAATAAACTTATATGAAAATAGGGAATAATGGTGATTAAGAAATTAATTATTTTAAATTTTAATAAAAATTACATTGTTTTATTTTAAATAAAATTGTAATTGTATGAGAAATTTTAAATTTGATAATTCATTGATAAAATTTCAATTTTATAATAAAACTGTATTTTATACTATTCACGGAAAAACCACACTTTTCAGAAAAACCAGAATATTTCATGTTGAGACAATTTTTATATGATAACTAAAAATATAGAGTTCATTTTAGAAATAATTTTTTTTGAACGTAGTAAAACATAATTATATTATTTCCTCATAAAGAGAAATAAACATAATTTTTAATGAAAACAAATTTTATAAAGAATACATTTTCTTTATAAAAATTTCTTTGATTATTGTCAATAAATTTGTATTTATTAGGAAATATATATATATATCACTATTATTTAAATCCTATTCATATCCACCTATTCAATGACTATGTTATTATTGTCGTATATATAATATATTTAATGGGTCACTTAAGCACGATGTTGTGTATTATATAAACTATCAAACATAATGTTATTATATTAGGGAATCAGGGTTGTGTGAAAAGAAATCTATAAAATAGATTAAATTTATTTAAATTAAGTATAATTTTAATTCTTATAGAGATACATGATCCTTACATTTAGTAAAATGTGTCCTGCTAATTTTAACTTGAACATTGAAAGCAAGGGTTTGAAACTTTAGTAATAATTCCTTGAAAACCCACATTGTAACAACGATTAACAAAACATTATACTTAAATGAGTGAAAATAATGGGTGTTTCTTATCTAGAAAAAATAAATAAATAGGATTCCATTTATTATAACATTGGAGGGAATTAAAAATATTTACTTTAAAAAAACACAATTTTATAATGATGAGATAATAAATTAATTTTTGAATTTGGTTGGATAATTTTATTTCCACATTGTTCTACTACTATTTAGAATTTATTTTACTATTGATGAATATATTAAAATATACTTACTTTATATATTTCTACTACATAATGCACATATCATCCTTTGTTTAATCATCGATCAATTTCCACTCCATATCTTACTCAATGAAATGAAAAATCCTAAGTTAAATTTTATTTCTGGAGTATTAAAATTATCATTTTAAGGATTATAATACACATAAAATAGTGATAATTATTTCAATTTTTATTTAAATTTTTTCCTATATCATTATTTTGGAAACGAGTTATCAAATATAATTAATTTATTTATAAAACTCATAAGTTAAAATAGTGATATTCCATTAATATTATCTGTAAAATAATTTATGTAAAAAGAATGACATATTAACAATAACATCAAGTAAGACTATGTCCACACTAAACAAATATTTCCGTTTCATTTTGGGTTCAAGCTTGATGACATCAATGAATGCATTAGGTTGTCACTTAGTATGTGGGTCTTTATTTTTAAAAACATATATTAATATAATTCCTACAACATTTCCAAATTTTTTTGACTAATATTTTACAAAAAGATAAAATATAAGATATAACATACTGGTTACCAATTTCATTAATCTTATTTCCAAAAAATTTAAAGGTAGTATTTCTAAAATACAATTTTCATATACAAAACTAGTGGGTTGTATTTCCATAAATTCATCTCAATACCTTATTATTGATAAACTACCCCCACATATATCCCCAAAAGGGGTGTTAATACATTTAATATTTTTAAAACATAAAATCAAAAACCCATGATGTTATTCATAATTGTAGTGTTAATATTAGGTGATGAGATATACAATTGAAAAATAAACAAAATCCTTATATTTTCAATGATACATAAAACCAAAACACCATTAATAAAAAATAGTTATAAATTTAATTCATGAAACAAAATACATGAATTATTCAACCCACTTATTTCAACATATGACCTTAATTTATCTAATAGTTAACCATTAAAAGAGATAATTCACTCAGATAATTCCCTTATTCCCAACATTCAATAGAATTAAATGTAAATGGTTTCCCATGATGAAATTTATTTAACTCTACTGATCACCTCACTTATCTAAGGAAATTCATTGCACTATAACCTTCTATTCCACACATAATACATTTTCTTTTCCTTTAACAAAATCTCTTGGGTGCCTCATTCAGATTTTTTGATATGATGTAATTTTATCCCTTCCTCCTCCATGGTTTTCACCACTCGATATCCTAGAGTAATCCATCCTTATTTTCTTTCACGAGTCTTATATTTGGTCAATATATAGATTTTAAATCAAATATCATAAAAATTAATCGAATAATAATGATATATCACACTCTAATAATAATTCTATTTGGTTTCCCATAATCACTATAGAAACCATCATATTAAATGATTTAAATATTGTTTTAGGTTCTATCTAATGAATAAAACCTAAAAACATAGGGTTATAAATAATAATCACTGTGGCAAAACTATATAATTATTTTGAGGCTGTATAAATAATTACATATAAATTTCAATATAAATCATCTTATGTCTAACATTATTTAGTTAATATCATAATTTATTAAAATCATTCATAATGGTTTTAAATTTAATGTTATTTATATATATATTATCCCATAGTAGTTTGAAACTAGGTGTGAATTAATGAAAATTGTAGTTCAGCAGGTGAAAATTGAGTCAAAGTCCAATACACCCATTTAGAAGTCATTAGCTCTCTCTAAAGGTAATCTAGAATCATGTATACATTTAGTAATAGGACATGGATATATTTCTTAGAAAAATAATCATCTCAACTTCATCAAAACATTTGGATGATATTCTATACTTATCGTCAATGTCTATCATAGGGTTGTGTTCTGAAATAAATTATTTCTAATAGTTTTCCCATGGTTTTTATAATTATTTCTATGATAAATACTTTAATTTACTAGATCCTAGTAGAATATAGTCTATGGTTACATTATTAAATTTGAATGAGATATAAGTTATTTCATCTCAAAGGTCCAAATAGTTTATCAGTCATGGTAAAGTATATATTTTATTTAATCACAAATTACATATGATAAAAATAAAATACAAAATAGGGAATGTAAAAAAATTCAACTTCCATGAAATCAATAAAAGATTAACTATTCATATCTATGTAAAGGAAAAAAATTATGGTGATATCATATGCTCAGTAAGAGTTACATAAATTAAAAGTAGTCAGAAATTAATAAATCATATTCAATAAGGTAGAATCCACATGGAGAATTAAACATATGAACCCACGTGAAATTAAATAAATTAATTTATGTTCATGTTTTGTTAAAATAAAGTAAATATAGAAAGGTAAATACCTGAAAACAAATCCCATTAATCAATAAATTGAGTATAAAATCCATATATGGTCAATATATTTGCAATAACCTCGTGGATTATGATAAATAAATTCTTAGTGAAGGAAATTATTAATATTGTACATCATGAACTTAAACATCATGATATCTATACTATCAAGATATATCATAAGATAATTTAAAACTATTTGTAAAAACACATTTCATTCTACCTTACTGATTAAAATCATGAGAGTATCGATGTAGTGATGAGCAATATAATTTCCGGCCCACTCATTATTATTTTTCCAACACCTACCGCATATATCGAATGTGCGATTTCATGATTGAAAATATTCCATCTCTGTAAATTTCTATATAGAATAAATAATAAAGAATATTAATATTCACTAAATCAATAATTTAACATTCAAATTAAATCAGTATAGGTATAAATTATAAATGGTTTTAGTATAATAAGTATATTTTTGGTAAATGTAATTTCTAGTGATCAAATGAGCGTGAATACATCAAGAGAATATTAATTATTATAATAATTAAATAAGAAATAGAATTTCAATACCTTCCCAAGTCAAAATGATCATTCAAAATCTAGAAAAGAAATAAGTATGTCATTATGAAAACATATCCCTAGTACTGTATATATTAAAAAAATAGTTATTTCATTAAACAATACAAATACAATAAAAGTATCATTAAAAACGTGATAGAAAATACTATTTTATGTTTGAATATCACTAAATAAACAATATAAATTTCTATAATATTATGAAAATATATTCTTTGAAAATATCCATTAAAAATGTAATGGAATATTCTAATCGATGAGTGGTTATGATGTAATAAGGAATATATTCATGATAATATCCTTAAAACCGAGATTCATTTCAAATTTTTGTAAGAAAATCCAATAGCAACATGTTAAGAAAATGATAAGAGGCTTATTTTTATTTTTATTTAAAAATAGAATTATGGATAATTTTTTTAAAAAAAATAATATTGAAATACTTTATTATTATTTTTGGAAAACATGGATATGGAGGAAAATAATTTTTGATCAAAGAGTGAAATGAAGTGTGAATTAATTAAAAACATGTTCTCAATAATTTTATATACCAATGTGAGGAAAATTTTATTATTATATTTAAAATTAATGAATATATTTTTGAGAACAAAATTAAATGTGATTATTATAAATCTATGAAATAATTTTCATCAATATAAATTCATGTATAAACAATCGCAATTAAAATGATATTGGAACAAAAATCTCTTAACACATTAGTATGTTTTGAATTGTTTGTTACATAAATGAAATAACATTAAATGAGATATTAAATACCATTAATATAAATATGTTAATTAAATAACACATAAAATTTATAGTATATACACCTCATAAAATAAAATAGGTTTATAACAAAACATATGTGCCAAAGATGACAATTTGAGATGAGAAACCCTTACAATGATCATAATATTGATGATATAACTATTAAATGAATTATCTATGTTTATAAAATTTAAATCCACATAAAATAAGAGGAAATACAACATAATATAATAAAAAGTCAATGTATACATAATATTAGAATATCAATGAAAATGAATAAAAAATATAACACAATAAAAATAAATTGAGTTATAAAATTATTTACCACTCAGAAGCATTCATGTAAAATAAATTTGGATAGAATAATTATAATTAAAAATAAAAATAAAAATAAAAATAATTATTAATTACATTACATATTAAAGGGGAATTATAAACACAATATAAAATAAATTTGGTGCAAAAATTCACTATATGCCTCAATGAATTGAAATTTTGATAAAATTCATGACCTCACATTTCTTTTTGGTTGAATATAATTTAAACCTATTTATAATTGAATTAAACATGTTATTAATTTATAAAATAATTATATTTTTTTAATATCATATATTTTTCTCTCATAACATCTGACCACTTGTTTGTTGGAAATATTTTTTTATAATTATATTTTGGGTGTTTATTGTCATGTTTTCTCATTCAGGAATTGTAATGAATATTCTGATTATTATGTATATAAAATAGTTACATCATATCAAGAATTATTTTAAGGAAATAAATATAATGTTAAATTTTTGGATTCATTTTTTAAACCATTCATGATATTTGTACATCGAAATGAGTCGCATAGCTTCATTGAGATGGTAAGTCATATGTACACAAGAGAGAAAACATCATTCCTATAATGGATGGAAGTGTAAGGATGTGGATGGCATATTAATTTTAATGAATTAAAATAATTTCATATTTAATATATATGTAAATAACATTCGACATTATTATTATTCATGAACATAGATGATAAAAAAAAATTAAATCGGTTCGCACGGAAAAAATCTTCCATACACATGAGAGATTTCATTATTTCCCATTAGATGGTGGAGAAGATGGATTAATATTATTAAATGAACATAATTATATATATATATATATTCTAGATAATTTATTTTTTATATTTATTTTTTTAAGGCCTCATTGATGGTATTAAAAGAAGAATTTAAATGAAATGTAATATTGAAGTAAATTACCTTCAATTAGGGGAACATCATTTAGATGTCTTATTAATGTCCTTGGGGTTTCTAATTTTGGATTCCAAAAACTATAGAAAATGTATAAGGATGGAGATGATATAATTTTTTATTTTCTTTTATAATAAAATTTACTTCAATGGGGTGATGATGTGAGGGGATGTAGATCCCGTTTATAATGGAGGTGGATAAAACACAAGGACGTATTGAAAAGAATAAATCAAACCATCATTTTTCACATGAAAAAAGGATCCAAAATGATTCAATGTCAAACATAATTTGTGATAAAGTCTATATGTTTACAAATAATATTATTTAGACCTTTTTTTAGATCATTATTTCCCTTATCTCAGTTTAACCCCTTATAATCCAGTTTACACCATAGCCATCATAAAATATTTTTAATTTTTTCACTATTGATTATGAAAAAATTGAAATTATTTTATTATATAATATATGATTATTAATAATAGTGAATAAATTTATACTAATTTTAGTAATAGATTTTATACAAATTAATTTAATTTTTAACCCACAGACAAGTTGAAAAAAGGTTATCATGAAATTTAATTACCAAGTATAAAATGGACATATATTAATTATATGACCAGTAATCATAATGACATGGATTTAAAATCATATATATTGATATATAATAATTAATTTTTATTTAAATAATTCGTATGCAATAAATATTTTAATTAATTGAAATAGAGGGACATTCTGTATTTAAAAACCACTTTCACAAAATGGGGGTTTTAAGCATAAAAATAAACTTATATGAAAATATTGTATAGTGACGATTAAAAGGTAATATATTATTTACAATTTTATTAAGTAATACACGTGTTACTTTTATGTAAAACTCAAATCATATCAAGAATATTAAATTTCTTAATTTAGTGAAAAGAAATTACAGTTTTATAAAAAATAGTCTTTCAACTACTCATTGAAAAATCACACATTTGGTAAAAAACCCAAAATATCAACATAAAATAATTTTTATATGATGATTTAAAATATGGAGTTCATTATATGATATAAATTTTTTAAAACTATAAAAAATTAATAATACTATTTTATAAGAAACAACAGTATGTATCATTTTTGATAAAAACATGTTTTTTTAAGAATAATTTGACTTTACTAAATTTAGAATATATTTGGGCCACTGTATATATATATATATTTATTTATATATTTAATAATCTATTTGATAATATTCATACTGTAAAATTCAATATATTGGTTATAGCTCTCATATTTAAACAATATATTTTCTGGGTTCATTAATTTTTTTGTTGTGTGTTATATACACAATTGAACATAAAATTTTTATTATATAGTAGGAGGTATACATATACCATAGGATATTAAATTGTTTAATGTAATTTGAAGAATTAAATATTCATAAATTGGGTTTTTATAAAAATGATAATGTTTGATACAACTAACAACAAGTAAAAAAATATCGAACCACCAACATCCCTATGGGAATGTGAGGCAACACCACATGCACTTCCACCAAAGATCAATCCCAAATATATAGAAGTATATAGCATACTAACCAACCTACAAAAACTATAATGTCAATAAGTGTCTGTAAAATTACATATAGTCATCCACCCACCAACCTGAATCATAACAGATTTAAAGAGAAGCTATATCATGTAGGTTTGAAATAATGATACACAATTATTTTTATAGTTTTTCATCAATAAAACACATATCATCCATTTTTCTAGAAGAAAACCATTTTCTTAATAATAAAAAAATAATCCAAATTTAAAACTATAATTTATTTTTTCATAACAAAATATTCATAAATTATAGTTTTAAATGTTTTAGAGTCATAACTAGAGGATAAATTGGATATCATTCCACTAATTTTCAAACAACCATGCTTTAAAAAATAATCACAAATAATCTTTATGTAAATAAGTCCTAATGGGATATATAATAGAACAAATACAACATGTGAGTAAATGTATAAAATTTTATATGTCAAAATAAAATCAACTTATCATTTACCATAACCCAAACACCCAGTCTTACCCAATAATAACCTAACCTACTAGAATGAACCTTATTTTGACCTAAGTCCCACCAAAAGGAACTACCTCAAGAATTTTTCTAAATTAGTGAACATTTTTAGCTAAACTTTCCACTTTGAATCCTAGGTCTTCCCATTAAATTCAAAGAGAGTTGATAATTTAATAAAATAGTATCGTACCATATATCTTATCAAATAATTACATATTGAAACAGTCCAAATGTATCGCTCTCACTATTAAACTCCACAAAGAAGAATCCCCTTAACATGAATATCAATTATATTAAATTCCTCTTCCCTCAAAGAGACATTACTTTTGAAGAATTAAATAATCCGTCATTTTTTATTCATATAACAGGGAATTCCCTACAGGTCTTCCATTTTAAAATAAATTTTTTATTGTTCAATGTGTTCCTTTCAACATTCTACTTGATATGTAGAGATATTTAATTAAATTAAAGTCCATTTACAAAACAATTTATAAATAATTTTTACTTCAATTTTCTTTATTTTAGAAAATAATTATACAAAAAATGGCCATACTAGCCCATGATTAAAAAAAATTATAATTAGTTTCTAAATAAAAATCACAAATGACTTCAAAGATATCATAAATATATAATTATGAATTTGAATTTTAAAAACAATATGATATTACTTTAAAATAGTTTTTACATAAATTCATATCAAAATCTATTTTCACACATTTTATAAAAAGATCAATAAAATATCATTTTTTTGATATAGGTAATAGAAGTTATCTTAACATAATGATGGAATTTGAAACTCAATATAAAAACAGAAAGAGTCAAATATTTAATTATAACAGGTTTTTATTGGGACACCTACATTAAAAATTATCAACCACTGAAAGGAAACGATAAGCAAGGGATTACAAGAACACGACGAAGTAGGAAGGATATCCCTACAAGAATGATTTGCACACAAAAAAAATGAATACAATGAAAACATTTTACTTCCATGACCCAAGGGGATAAAGAGAATGAATATGAAATTCATCCATGACCACAACAAAGAAAGACCTAACAATCATAAATAACAATAAAAATGATACTTTAATCCACCATGAATTGATGCCGGGGAAGTTTAAATCACCTATAGGTAGATGGAAAACTTATATTGGACTATATTAGGGTCTGGGAGAAAGAATTGAGAATAAAACACACCTTCAGGGCACACTATACTATAATCCCCTACCATGTCCCACATCTAGCGATGTAACTAGTTTTCCAGTGGTTTCATTATGATTTCATGAGAACCTGGAAAGACCATTGGCTGGATAATGGGTCTCACTAGAAGGGTGTCGTGTTTCATGTAGGAACCCCTTAATCAAACATTCCGTTGGATAACAAGTGGGTTTCACTAAATTATTGGTGGACTTACTATAGATAAACCACTACTGCAAAATTTCCACTGGCTATTTAGGGGACCTTAATATATATTCTCTGTAATACCTATATCCTTTTCCTTAAAAAGGTCATATACACACCCATTCAATACTTTAAAGCATCCCTCTTACCCCTCAAGAAACTAAGATACAACGAAAAATGGCCACCAAAGGATAATAATAAATTTAGGATGTGACAATGGATATGATAGTTTACAGTGCGAATTGAAAGTTATTTTGTTATGTAATATTTTTTAAGTGATAAGAATGGGGTATAGGGGAGTTATTTATATAACCAATGGGTGGGGGAATCTTTTAATAATACAATGATTAGACTATTATTAAGGAAAATTTTTTGAAATTTTTTTATTCCAATATATAAAAATATTTTTTTAAAAAAATAAATACATATATTATTGTAATATGAACTCAACTAATAATTAATGGAATCGAGAAATTATTTTTATAAATTTACTAAATAAAATAATTTTTTAAGAAAATATAATCGAGTATTTGAAAATTTATTATATGTTTGGAATTTTAGTTCATTTTTTTCAAATAATTTTTTATTGATTAATTTTTTTATTTATTCAAATTGATGTATAAATTTTTGATTAATTATTTATATAAGAATGATGTCAATAAATAAATCCCATATATAAAAACTGTATTTTTCAGTATTTTAAAAAAATTAAAAACAAAAGTTGGTTAACATAATTTTTTTTAATAAGATAATATTGATGCGATGATTTAAAATTTAGAATCCACTTGATCAAAGGGAAGTTATAAATATAAAATAGTTAAATTTAAATAATTATATGTACTAAATCGAAAAAAATCTTTTGAATAAAATTATTTCTTTTGATAAGAGTGCCTAAATTTATTTTTATTATTATAAATTAATTAACTTATTATTGATAATTAGTTCATTATACATGTAAGATATAAAATATTTAGATTTTAATTTATATTTATTTTTTTAAAATCATATTAGGTTGTTTTATTATTCAAATGTTAACCTAAAAATTACTTTTTTAATAAATATTATAACACATAGAATTGTAAAATTTTTAGTTATTAATAATTTGAGTTATATAATTTGATAATTATTTTTTAATTTTCTAATATTGATATTTTCTTATTTAAATTTGGGCAAATTTTAATTTTTTAGGAATATTACTACTCTAAATGTTTAGGTTACTATTTATATGTTTAATTATAATTATAATTGTAATTTTTTATTATAACAATCGTATAATAATTATTATCACTATAAAAACTATTATTTTTATAGGTCATATAGAGAGAATACACCCATGAAGAGTAGGTATAATTAATTGGTTACCAAAAGAAAAAACCTCAGACACATTTTCCCATCAATAGTTAGTTTGATTGGTACTCTATATTGTTGATTCAATGATGAGTGATAGATAATGAAATAATATAGATGACACAAAAATACTCACCTACTATTGTTATAAAGTGTCTAATATTGGTTGTGAAATGGTGTGAAACCCACTACATAGGTTCTTATTTTAATATCAATAAAAAAATGAATAAAGCTATGAGTTATCCTGGATTTCCCAATTATAAAATTGAAGGAAATCTCTAATAATTCCAATGTTATTCACATCCATTAACTACAAGGGAATTTGGAATTCAGAAATTTTGTGCAACCTCTTTCATCGTTGCGGTTCCAACTAAGTGTTTTTTACAATTGGTGGCTGGTTATTTAAGAGATTTTGAACATTCTTCATTACATGTGCTAATATTTTGGTTCTGGAAAGAAATATATTATTTATTAAAAACCCATGAATTTTAGTGTAACTCATATGGATTTGATATGTTGAAAAAAATACAAAATATATGGAAATAGAAACAAAAATTGATATATGACATTTTCAATATAATTGTTGCATGACATGGTGTCCTATGATGTGACCCATTTGTTCTCATTTGATTTAATGAGGAACCAATTCTTCGCAGCTAATTTGATAAAGTTTGAGTCACTATTTTGAACTGTGGCATCTATAGTTATAAAATTTGGATTTTGATCAACTGAAATGTTGTGAAATGACATTTTTACGGAATACATAATTGAGGAATGAACCGTTTTATTAATACAAGGGATATAAGTTTAAATCATCACATTATTAAAATTTCAAACTAGATCAACACAAATACTTATTATGAAAGTGAATATTTAATAATTTATTCTCCACAATTCCTCAATAACACTTTCATGACATAATGAAATGTGATATTGTTTGTGAAAGAATAAAGAAACTTACAACGTGTCTCATGACTAAAATTCATTGAGTTGATATAGTCTTAATTTCTAATGGATGGTTGTCACTGAGACTATAAAAGCAATTCATTGAAGATCACATTGGGGTTGGGGGTTCTACTCTAGGACTCTTTTGAAAATCAATTATTTATTAGTGAATCCTTCCCAAGTCCCAGTGTAGGAATGGTGACAAAACAAGATAAAATTTGATCAAAAACATGCACTGATGTGAACATATTTTACGTATCGAATGTCAATATTGAATGGAACTATCACGAACTAGGATAGATACATAAGAAACCTGATAAATGATCAAGCTCTATGAGGGCCAAATGGGTTCTCTCGACACCCACGGGTTTGCCTCTAGCACTTGAAATCATGCAATATGAATGTGGGAACATATTTTCCATGAAAAAAAATGAATTATAAAGAAATTAGTATGCATACAAGAAAAACTACCCATAATTATGTTTACCAGAATCCAAACTATTATAAACAACACTAATTATTACAAAAAAGTATTACAAAATAGGTATGTAAATAACCAATGTCCAAATGGAGAAAACTATCTAACCATAGGTATCAATAGCTATTACAATCTGCGAGTGGCACTTCATCCTTGGTAGAACCTTGAAGAATATAATATACTAACACCCCAAGGCACTGGTACTGTGTGAAGTAATAGCCTATTAGGGTCTCACCAAGGATTCTATAATAAGGTTCAAACTATTAATTACAAAATAAATATTTCTATTTTAAATAACCATTGTTGGCAGTTCAAAATCATATTCAAACAAAATCATTATTTTCATTTCAAATAATTGAACACTTTAAAAAATGGGTTAAAAAACATTTATATAAATAGTTTATATAAATTTAGAATTTATATGAAACTAAAAAAAAATATTATTACATTTCACCTACAAAGAAACAATCAATATCGTGATGTTCCAAAAGGTAAGATAGTTCCAAGCTATGGGCCTCACTCAACATCAAATAGTTATCACTTCAATATGTGTACACATGTCCTGCGGATATTGAAAAAAGAGGACTCATCACCATCCGTTTGCATATGTGACCTTTTGTAGTTATGAAATATTACTATTGTAAATCATAGAGTGTGGTCCTGAGGAACTCACTATGTACCAAGGGATTCATGTTCTCTAGTAAAAATCAGTTATTGGGTATTTATTTTAAGAATAATTAAAATATAAATCATCCCATTCTCCAATTAAAATATTCAAATTTTTTATTTAAAAACTAAAATAGTGTTTTTAATAAATTCATAAGTTTTTAAAATATAGAACTGACGTGTTTCTATTAATACCATTTTAAGCAAAAAAATTATCAAGAAACAATATGAATTCAATTTCATAAAATCATTTTGAAAATTTAAATTCAATAATTTATGTCTCCAATTTTTTCTATAAATGTCACAAAAACATTCCTATTCAATGGACTTGGGATTTTTCCAATTTTATGATAAATAAATCAAAAACACCGAAATTAATGGATTTTTATTTTTAAAAAAAATTTAAATAAATTAATTTTAAGTAAATAAAATTGAATTTAAATAAAATAGTTGAATATAAATAAAAAAATAAATTTAAATCAAACAATATTGTTTCAATCAAATTTCGCCATCAGAACGGAATCTCCTACATCAGGATCATGTGATCAAGAAACTGAAAACCCTAATATGGAAACTCTAGAGATGAACATCATGAATAGATATCCAAGAATAAAACCAAGATTCAATATCTTAAAAATTGAGGATTATACCCACCAATCAACATTGATATCTATAAAAATATAGAGAATAAATATGAGAATGTTGGAGAAAGGGAATGGGAAAGAGGAAACCTATATGGTAGAGATTGAACTGCATTTTCCAGGATTCGATCCACTTTTGGGATGGTGTAGTGGGAAAAAATAACTTATCTGGAACATCTAAAGAAGATAAAAACACATGTCTTTAGTCTGGTCCATCAATAACATAAAAATAGGTTATTTGGATTTTAAATTTAATTTTTAATCAATTAAAACTGATTTATTGTTTCTTAGGCACAAACACATTGTTAAAAAATCATGCACCCTAAATGTGTGAACCTTTTAAGGGGGTTTCATAGTTTCTCCTTGGTGGGTACATGATAATTCCAACCATTCATAGGCCCTAAAAAACACCGCTATTGGGGTTTTCATGGATTCCATTGATAGGATACATGGTTTGGGGAAACTCTATTCCAAACATGCACATCCCTAAAAGATTCAATATTTCATAAATTTCTATTGAATAAAATCAAAAAATAAACCCAACCAAGTCATGATTAAATTTGGTGTCTAAGAATACCATAAAATATTAAAGAGATGTAAAAACCTCCACACAATAGGAACATTATTTCCCTCATTTTCATACTTAGAAACATCCAAAACCAAAAAATGATTCTACTCCCATTTCATTAGTTCTTACCTATCTCACATCTCATGATAATCAGAACCATAATGCCATAGGACATGAAATAAGGTGTTGTACTCCCACAATGTACATTGGTTTTAGAATCAACTATTCTACTTTGATACACAGTTATAGATAAATCAGATTGAACCTCAAGATCACATTTAATCAGAAAATGGGATAGATTAGATTGATACTTTTGGTGTTTCTACACATGGAAAAATTTATGTATCAACATCAGTTTTAGTGAGAGTTCTAATTGGTATGCCCCTTTTCCCATCTACTCATCAACCTAAATATCACCCAAAAACATAGAGAATTTTTTCTATTCCTCCCAAGTCTCCAATGACCAAAACAGTGTGAATCATTCAACAACAATAGGCCACTAACTTAAAATTACAATGGACTATAATGATGACAAACAGAAGAATTATAAGAGTTATGTGACATAAAAATTTTCTAGAGAATCATCCATTTTTTCCTTTCATGAACCATGGTTTGTGTAACTATTAAAATTCCACCAATCTCCATGCAAAAAAATATAGATTTACATGGTTATCTATACAAGGTATAAAAATGATCCATTATAATCATTGACCAGTAATGATTATTTTAAGAAAACTGAACGAACCCCAACTATTCATCCCACACCCCACTATATTCGATAAAATATTTGTCAATCATATCTTCAAGAACATGTAAATCTCATTATATTTTTTTCTGACTATAGATGACATGCCATACCCAAACAAACCTGTGAACTTGGTGCCTCTTGGAGGCCTCTCCAATAGCAATAAGTGATCTATGGATCTTTGTTAGAATGTATACTCTATGTAACTCTATGAAAAGGATTATTCTATTAATCATAAGTATTTTCTAACTCCTTAACATTGGTAGTGACACACATAGGTATAAAGTTAGAAAATTTCATGACACTATCAATCATACCCCATATCAAATTATTCTTTAATTGGGTACATGTAATCCAAAAAAATCCATATATATCTCATCCAATATCATTGATATAAAAATAATTGGTTAAAGAAAACCCAAAGGATTCTAGTGCTCATCCTTGAATTTTTGGCATGTATAAAAATGAGACACAAAATTATCAATTACCTATATTATTATAGAACACTAGAATTTTGACTATATATAGTAGAGAATAATTTTTTTACATGGTTAATTAACAACATGCAACTATGTAAATATCCCATCACATAATTATATAACAAAAATAGTACCACAAGATGATTTTGATAAAATAGAATTTCCTCAGAGAAGAATGATTAGACAGACATGCCCTCCCCCATTAAAAGAGTATATAATTCTATTGAATATTTTATCAAGATGATGTTCTTAAATAATCATATCAATAATAGATTATTTAAATTGAAAAGAATACAATGTAACCCCATACCTTTATTCTTGAACTTCAATTTGAGGATATCAAAACCCTTCCATCAAGTTGAATTATTTTGAAAAATCATTGACAAACTGGGTCTGAAGATTCCGGCTCAATGAATCTGCAATGACACCCCCTTTACCTATGGTATAGTTGTTATCAAATTCAAAATTATTCTGGTATTTTACTTGACTCATCTAGTAGAGATTCAAATGTTTTGAGGTAAAATATATCTAAATATATGTGGTTCATAAAACATTGTACTTCTTTATCCATTAACAAAAAACACAAACTCTTACATTTTATAATTATAATAACCAGTTCAAGGTCATGGTTTAGGAAGTAAAACTTGTGTGAGACAAGATGATGAGATATATATTCAATGTCATGATCAACCATCATAATAATGAAAACCAAACTAGAAATTGATGCATCACAGAAGACCACATAGACCTGACCGACCACTAGAAGATTCAACACTGATATAGAGGAAAAAATATGTTTTAGATCAAAAAATGTTTTTTTACATTAGTCATACCGAAAAAACATTATGCCCATTTGAGTTTGAGGAGTTCTCAATGACTAAATCTTTGATAATTCCATTACAAATCATCAATAATAACTAGTTGAACAGAAGAAGATCCGAAACTAAAAAATGATTTTGTGGTTGTTCCAATGTCATAAAAACATTCAACATATTAGTATCAACTGATATACCATGATTCAACACCATGTATCCTAATAACAACACTTATTGGATTGAGAAATTACAGATGGAATTCATGGAATAATGTTGGTGATTTCTCAAATATTCCAAAACTAGTCACAGATGATGCACATGATCCTTATCCGACCTAGAGTAAAAATGGGATGTCATCCACAGATACTACCATGAATGTATCAATATGTTCATGTAAATTCTAATTCATCAAATACATAAAGGATTTTCCGATAATTGTTCTAACCAAAGGGCATGACAAGGTACTACTAATTCTCATACATACTCTAAATGGCTCTTTTAGGAATGTCGTCTTCCTTTATTCTCAATATAGACAATCTAGACTACACGATAATCATTTTGAACCACTTTATCACTTTTAACATATCAAAAATATCATAAAACATGGTAATATATTTATGTTCTTTACCATAACTCGATTGATTTTTTGGTTATAAACTCTAAGGTGAATTGACCCAACAACATTCATTAAAAATATCACAAAAACCTCCAAAGGTGTCTTTTTTGGGGATATAAATACATTATCTAGAAGATAATTCAACTTAGTTTCAACAATTTCTTTTTAGTTGGTTCCATGTTCGATGATGGAATAGATACAACTTTAGAATTAGGATCTAAGTAAATGGAAAACCATTACTTCCTTACTGGTGGAAACTCATAGAAGTCTGAAGGAATCACATCAGGAAACTCAATAAAAAATGGAGGTAGATCACCACTAAATGATTCATACAGTAGATTAAAAGAGAACACTAATATACTTTTCCAAATTTTGGATAATAATGTCTTGCTATACTAATCCTCAAGTCCCATTCTCCTCGAAGGATATAAAAAACCCCATCGGGTGTAGTAAAGAAGAATTGTTAAAGATAAACATTAATATGGGATTTATTTAAAATTATCCAATCCATAATGAATATGATTTCAAGTGGTTTCATGTTAATAAACAAATAATCCAAAGAAATGTTGATATATAAATGAGTGAAAACATAATTGGGACTATTGAGACCATACACTCTCTTCATTATAAGGGGTGTAAAAATATATTTTATATAAGAAAAAATCATCATTATAAGATTAATCACATTTACAATAAGGGTTTAAATTAGAAAATTAGATTAACCTAAATCATATTTTTCTGTCACTAATGATGAAGAAATAATAATGGTACCTCTCATTGTCACTGGACCCATATATGTTCAGTATAGAGATTCTTACAATATGTAAAGAATCTTCATTCCTAATTATTGTGTCATGAACCCATTTATCATTAAATATTATTATTTATTTAAATTTTTAAAAGGTTATAATAATCCCATCACACTTTCATGAGATGATAAGATATTTAAGGACTATGAAAATTGACCTGAGCATCTATAAGAGTTGAAAACCATGGGTGTGACCTTGCATTCATGATTAGAATTCTCGTTCTCTCTATATTGGTAATAAATCAAAGGGCATCTTCCAAAAATATAAGAGGTATATAAAAACCCTTATGTCAACAAATTTATCAATAATATCCTTGCATACTCTTCTTCGTCGAGGAATTCACAATTCTACTAAGAGAAAAATAAACTCTCGTTTACCCCACTTACTAGATCGGTCCATTTCGGTCATTAGTTCTTTATTCAGAACATAAATATAAGAGGGATGATTGAAAAAAAGATTGGTAATGTATATTTATTATATTCCCCAACTTGAACTATCATGTACGCATATTATCATTATACAGTTCCTCAACAGAAAACTGCACAAGACAAACAAATTGGGCTTCATACTCTGACATAGTCCATTCAACCTGCTTAAGTGTGAAAAAAAATATAACCTGGAAAACAACCTAAACTATAGATATTACTAGTTAGTGAAAAATACATTTATTTTCTTCCAATCTAATACATCATGTTTCTTCACTTTCAAAATCATGTCCCACCATCTCATGATTGGTCCCTCCAGCCAGAAGGTGGCACATTTGACTTTGAATTAATCAGGTTTCTCCAATAACACAAACAATCAACCCATTCTACTCAACCACTATTCTAAATCTTAATGATCATTAGAAAACCTTAACACTCATGGATTTAGAGGATGGAATAATTGGGAATGATTCCAAAAAACACCCCATGTGGTTCCAAAAATAGATCCTAAATGGTAACTAGTACTGTTGACTTTCCCTGAGTTTGCACAATACACACGATCAGCTTTTCCAAATTCAGGTCCACAAGAGGATTTTCTAATCAAGGATTAGCAACATCCTACTACTACATCTAATTCAAACATCTTCTCAGTGGAATAATTCTACACAACATCAAAATACAAAATTGAAGACATCATATTAACACTCAAATAAGGAAATAATGGAAATGAATCCCATCATATAAGAATACAAGACATGGACTTAATCCTATCCAAATCAAAAATATTAAAAATAATATAACTAATAATCAAGAATACTTTTTCAAACCACCCCTAGTGACTTAGGGATTAATATGGTGAGGCATGTCCTAGAATACAGTCTGAACTACTACCTATGTACCTATAATATTACACAACTGCATACTAACATCAAGGAATGATTCCTAACATATACTTCTGATACCATTTTTTCATGAACCGTTATGGGTACCCAGGTATCCCAACAACCGATCTTAAAATAACATGGATCAAAAGGAATTATTAATCCCTACATATTGGCCATATAATCCTAGAATCATAAAATAATAACGTGGGAAAAAATAATCCAAAAACACACAAAAATGAATAAAAAAATATAGTATTTATAAATGAAATCCAAATAGAAAAGTGTACCAGAAATCAAAACGGGGTAAAAAACACAACAAACAATAGTAATGTACCATAAAATTGGAGTGTAAAAATCCCAAATCTCAATAGGTACATCTCTCTAAGCACAAGGAAACAAAGCTAATACCACCTTCTCTGGGAGCCTTACTCTTTCTCGATACTAGAAATATATAATATCAAAACAACCAAAGGAAAACTTATTGTGTGATATAAAATCCCATAATAATCTCACCAAGTATTTCATAAGAATATTGTAAAAATTAATTAATAGAATAATACTTTCTATTTTAAATAACTAGGCTTAGAACATCAAAATAATATTTTAAAAAAAATTGTTACTTACATTTAAAAGGATGGAATACATTAAACATATGACTTAATGATAATTTTACATAAATAGTTTATACTAATTTAGAAGTTCTGTAAAACATTTTACAACAAAAATGGAATATATTTTAAGTAAAAATAAATGAGAAACATGGTCAAGTGAAAAAATTCATTATAATTATATGAAGTGGAACTCCATCACACTCAAACATTTATAACAAAAATATTTACAAACACATCCCTCTAATAATGACTAAAAAATAAAAAACACCATTGTATTATGGATGCAACCTAGTTTATTTATGTATTGTAAGTGCTGAAAATTATATATTGTTGTCATATGTAACTCTATAACTACTTAAAATTGCATGTCCTCTACTATAAATTAATGAATATAAATTTATATTAAGACAACATAAAATAAAATTCATCCCATTATCCTTATAAATATATCCTAATTATTTACTGAAAAACTATTATAGGGTTTTAATCAATTCAATTATTTTTAAAATTTAAAACCAATTGGTTAATTTCTAAAAAATTTAAATCCCTTTTTTTCAACTACTAATTTGAAACAACTTTAATCAAATAATCTTCATTATTTAATTTAAAAAATTTAAATATCAAAAAATTTCCATAAATTTGAAACACACCATAATTCTAATACATTAGAGGATTTTCAAAATATCATGCCAAATAAATCCAAATCCCCAAATTCAATGGAATTTAATTTTAAATAAATCAATTTAATGAAATTTATTTCAAATAATAAAATTTATAATTTATAAAAATATTTAATTTAATTCAATAAATTTTGGGTTAATCTAAATAGGCCATTATAACAGAACCACTAACCTCAGAATCATGGGATCACAAAACTAAATACCCTAATTGCGAAACTCATTCTATGAACATCAAAAATGAAGAAACAAGAATCAAATAGTCATTTTTGATCTTAAATAGTGGTGATTTCATCCTCCAATAAGTATATATATCTATAAAACCATATAGAGGAAGGATGAGAATGTGGTACAAAGAGAGTGGGAAGGGGAAACCTATTGGGTACAAATGGAACATTGTTTTTCATGATTCAATCCTATTCTATGAGAGTTTGTAGTGGCCAAAATCACATATTGGGAGCCACCAAGGAAGAAGAAAATGTAGGGGGTTGTGTTAGGTCCATTAATAACATGAAAAAGATTTCAAAATATTAAAAATATATTTTCATATTAACTAAAACAAGTTCATAGTTTCATGGGTAGGGATGCACTGTTAGAAAAATATAGTTCCCGAACTATGTGTCATTTTTAATAGAGTTTCATGTTTATTATTAGGTGATTCCATAGGTTTTTATACCATGTAATGGACATGAAAAAAACTACAATTTGGGTTTTCAAAATTAACACTAAGACAGTGCATGTTTTGGGATAACCATGCACCAACGCTACAGAGCCCACAAACATTTAAAATTCCAAAAATATCTCCCAAAACCCAATAACTAAACCTAGATAAATAATTATTAAAGGAGGTGTTTAATAATACCTAAAAATAGTAATTAGAAGTTAAAGTCACCATCTATATGTATCAAAGGTTTTCCATCAATGGTATTAAATGTATATATCAAAATCTTTCCAGATTTTTATTATTACATAAGAATTCTTAGTTAGTCATTTCTATGGTTTAAATCTACATGGTTGGGGAATATATAGTTTATCATAATTCATGAATACATAATGTGTTTTTGGTTTGAGGATCATTCCCATGAATTTTATTTATATATATACTTATTAATGGAATGATAATCCAAATTTTTCAAGTGCTACATTTTGTTCGGTGTGATTGGATCATACTATTTTGTTTGAAATTATTAAAAGAGGACTTCTTGAAGAAATATTATTAACAATAAATAATCTGAGAATTGTGAATTAATTATCATTTTTTATTGATTTGAAATTGAATATAGACATGTGATGATGGATTTGGTGAATAGTTGGAGGGAATTTATCTATTTTGGAGGGGGATTTATTTCATTTGGAATTTCCCCAATGATATGGATGATTGGGTTTGCATGCATATGGACCACTAAAAAAGATATTACCATATCAAAAATATTTGGATTATGGAATATTTAAATCATTAATTAATCATATTGAAACAAAGAAGATGATATGGGACACACCTAGGATAACCACTATTCATATTTTAATGGTTGTTTCTACTACAATGTTGCGAGGACATATAAATATTTGAGGAAATTATCGTTTGGATGTAACAATAATCTTATTAGAATACAATATTGGGGTGTATATTTAGAACCATAATGGGGTATGTATGAATAGAAAAAATGTTGTTCATTATGTATGAATACAACCATTTGCTCTAAACATTATAGACATATAAGTATTCAAACATTTGGGAGATGAAGTAGGTATACAAATTTGGGATATAAAAGAAGTGTTGAATCTCACTAAATTTTAATCAAAAATTTATTAAACATATTATTGAAGAAAAGGAAAATAAAATTCAATTGTTCTAATTTTTTTCATAGATTATTAGGTCTAGTTAGAAATACCCATATTTTTAGTTGTCCATATAGTGGGATCTATATGAATATTGATGTCTCTATTTACACTCTAATTTTTTCTCTTTTCCCAGAAAGAATTAATCATAGCATGAAAATACATAACCACTACAGAATCCCATCATTGTATTTAGTATGAAATGATTTTTTTGTTTATTTTTAGTTTTTTCTTAAGATTATTAAATTAGTATCAGTAAATTCTAGAGTTTGATAAAAACATAATTCTGATTAAAAGGTTATAAAATTTATCTACCATGAAATACGTAACACCCATCATGAATACTGATCAATGCTACTATATATTATCATAATAAATGGTTTTCATGTAGTTTATTTTCATGATACTTATACCATTATGTTAGGGTGTGAGCTATAATAACAATCAAAATTTCACTCAAAATGACGATTGTACCACACACATTTTAAAGACTAAAAATTGTGTCATAAATCATTACTCAATGTTTTTGTACAAGGAGTGTTGATATAGGATAGGTATGTACATTGTGACAACCAACCATGTTTTACTAAAGGGTTTCAACAAGGTGTTGTGAGGGATTATGGATATCATAGGACACTATCTTTATGATGAATCACAATTCTTGTTAGATTCCTATAGTTAGGCATATATGTAGAATCATATTGCGTAATATATTCATAGTGAAACAAAGGTAACCCTTAGGGTCAAAAAAATTCATTAATGATATTAATGAAAGTTAATGGGAATTCAAGACACTCCGGAAGTGAAGTGAGTTTTATCAAAATGGGATGATCATAGAAGGTGTTGGAATCATTCTACACACAAACATCCCTTTTATATGTTATTATTGTAATCTTGAAGATAGTGAATGTTGTTGATGATATTATCTTGTTCAAGTATATATATTCTATATCTAATTATGTACCTTCAATAAGGAAGAATGATTCCACATATTGTGCCTAGTAGCCAACATATTTATTTGAAACATGAATAAAGGACAAGGATTGGATGGTCTTACCATGGTGTATGGTTTTTTTTATAAACCTAGCATTATTGAAGAGATTTATGATCTCTATGAATAAAAATGATAGGGGTTTATATATGGTCTTAAAGTAATTGATCCATAAATTAATATTTTTCATGTAATAACATGAATCAAGACACACATAGTTCATATTAAATCTCCCACACAGACCAGGTTAAAATGTATGAGATGGCGATTTCAGTTTATATGGTTTGTGGTTGGACATAGGATTGAATATCCATGCTTCAAAATGTATCTATAAATAATTTTAATCTTGGCCAACATGGTTCAAGAGATGGATAATTTTTATCCAATGGTAGAGTATGAAACGAAGAATATTCTAAATATATTTTAATATAATGTTAGAAAAAAACTCTCACAAATAATCCATTGGGATTATTTTGGGGGGACATGAATGGTAGACCATATGTTTTTTCAATTTAATGTTATGTGATTGGGACTGAGTTTTATTCCTATGAATTTGTTGCATCATAGTCATTCCAATAAGAGAGATTTTCCTAGATCAAAAAGACCTTATGGGTCATGCCTAGTGTAATCAAAAATAGATAATATTCTGATCATTCAATTCATATAATATTTAATTCTAAGAAACATGCGATGAGAAATATTATCTCAAAAAAATAAAATATTTATACACTGACTTGGATATATTTTAGGGATAAGAGGTTATTAGGGATAAGGATTCATGGGTTATCTTATTATAGGAGATATATGTGAACATATATATCCTAATATAAGGGTAATAAATCCAATTTTTTTTTGATATATATGGGTAATATTTTCCTCAATGTATGATCATATACGTGGTATCTTTACATTGAGGATCATTACATAGATTGGCATCACTAGTAATGGGAGAAAGGCATAAAAGGTAGGTCACTCTTTTAAATTTAAGGCACATTTTATAATTAGTTATTATGATTCATCATTAAACATAATTCAATTAGGATGAAATGGATATTTTCTAAATTACATTGGATGTTTTTTTGTGTAAAAAACATTCATTAGTTCTCCTAAAAGGATTTGGATCTCATGCGATGAGGATGATGATAATGTTATAAGGTATTTTTTTCTAAGTACATGATGAATCACCTAGATATCTTTAATTAATAATCAATTTAAATGTAGTAATTATCGTATGATTTCCATTTGAAGATTATGTTCTCATACAAGGAAGGAGTTATCCAATTTGGTGAAGATCATTATAACAAACAAATCATGTACCAATAATTCTATGTAGTTTAATTTCATGTGAAATACTATTACGGGTAAACCATTTATAGTCATGACTCACAGACCAATGTGTTCTATAGTTTAGGGTAATATTATGAGGACCAATACCATGTAGTGTAACGTTAATTAGTTATGAAATTTTCACTATGTAGTTTAATGTCTTACAACGTTGTATAGAATCATGTAGTTTAACATCATGAGGTAGGGAAATTGAAGACATTGATATTTATCTATGTATCCTTTCCCTCCCAGCTCCATCCCCCTCACACGATTGGCTTCGCCCAGGGTTTCCTCTCAAACACTTCGATTCTATTTTGGCAGAAGGTCTAAGCATCACTTTCCCCTTATTTTCTTTTTATCCCCTCTATTCCCATGTCATGACTTCTTTTGGCCCTGTCGTGCAGCTTCTCCACAGGTTCTGCCCCTTTTTCTTTTTGGAGTCTTGTCCGCACAAGTGATTGTTTACTCTTTGGTTTCATCTTCGGTAGTGCTTCAATGACCATTATTTTGATGGCTTTATGTTTTTTTCATAGCCACCATTTTTGTGGATTTTCTATTTGGAAGAAGTTTGTGTTGGAATCCATTCTCTCTCATATAATACTCTGGCCTCACAATCCTCTATGTCTCTCCTTGATAGATTTGTACTGGTGGATACAATGAGATATTGGGATTTGAAGTTTGGTTATTGATGGTTTTTATGCACTACATGAATTAACATGCCTTTATTATTTTTGGTCTAGTTTTTCTTACCTCATTGACGATGTGCACCCAAAGACCTCATCCGCCCATTCACTACTCTGATTTCTTGATCCACTGCAAATACCAATGTCAGACTAGTAGTAGTGGTTGGAATATGTTTTGGGTGTTTTGTTCGGCGGATAGCATCCCCCTAATCGTGAGGCCTTAGTGGATTGCTCAGATTCAGATTCAACATCACATTAATTATAGTGTTGTTTACATTTATAGATTGTTGATTTTGTTAGGTGCTTCTTAAACTATTTTCTGTGAAGGTTTTTAGGTTTTGTTTTTGGAAATGCCTATTCTGGTAGATTCATGTTAGAGAATATGTGGAATTGTATCATGTCTTGGGTGTCATTTCAGGTTGTGTTGGTGGATGTCAATGTTCTTTAATGGAGATGAGATGGAAATGGTGGACTTTTTATGGGGTTTGTTCTCTATAATGGTGGTTTGATGATACTATGGGAAATTATCTATTTCTCTCCGAAGACCGATGATGAAGACGAGGTGTTTTTTTGGGTGGAATGACTAAAGTTTCGTTGCTTGAGATCTCATGGATCGAGGTGTTCAGGTGAGGATGGGTCTGTGGGGGAAGATTTTGAATTTCAAAATTGTTTTTTTATGACTCATTGTATTTGAAGTTTGGAATTCTGTTTTTTGTGTCTATTCAGTGCATTGTGAGGATACCACCTATCCACAAAGTGGATTTAAAAATTACAAAAAAATGGATTTGGAGGTTGGGACATTGCCAATATAATTTTACATCTTATAGTGATGATAGTGAGAACCAAATTGATTATTTTTTAGTGTATTTTTTATGAAACCTTACAATGGTGAGAGGTGTGATATGATCCCCTTCTATGGTGTCCATGGATTAAGATCCATTTTTGTAGACTATATGTATGGAATAAGGACCCTTCTATATTAAGTTGAGGATAAAATGATTCCACCGATGGATAATGGGTATTATGAGAACTATAACATGCTTTCTTGAATGAAATGAGTGAAGTTAAATTCTATTATTGTTGGATTTTAGGATCATGGGAGTTCTGAGATCTAGAACATCCTCTCCTTGAAGGTATGAGTGAAGACAATATCTCTTATTTAGGGCCTGTGGAACTCAATTATGATGGACTCTTGAATTGTGTATTGTGTGAGACATTTTGTAATCAAGGCATCAGAACTCAATAAACTTCTTTCGTCACTCCTCAACTCCAGACATCAAATTATATAGGGTTACCCAAAGTGAAGGTAACTAAACATCAATTGGTCGGACCAAATTTATCATATTGATAAGAGAATATTTGATCATCTCTGTAGTTTTATAGGTTAAGGAGCAGTGGGACCAAAAAACATGTTGAATCTTATCTGGACATGACTTCTTATTCCTCTAATACATATTTGGATTGATATTCAACACCATTTTGTTGAAACCATCTATCTATTCATTTCTTCCCAATGATATTTCAATGGGTGGATAGAATGGATGTGTGTTTCTTTATATATCAGATATAAATTTAATTTATATTGATTAGTGTCATTTTAAAATAATATGACATCACTGAAACCAAATATAGTGATTCTATTTGATATAAATAATTGTATAATATCATTTTTTAATTATTGGAGGGGTATATACATGAACTATTTAGGGATGAAATAAGTAGAAATAAGGATATAATTGATTTTCCTATTTTTGGTTGGGGGATATGGACCCATGATATCAATTCACTAGAAGGATAATGGACAAGAATATATGGTTATATTGAAGACTATAGGGGTTAATGAATTAAAATAGAGTGTATTTAGAAGAAATGAAACATGATGGTATACTCCTTATAGTACTACATCATCAATGAACAATAGTACCCAAGCCACTATATCTTATTATAAATATTATTTACAGACTAATTGGTTTTATAACTCCCTACATGAATATCCAATATAATAGTCCGGGGTTCCCCTACTTCAACACATCAAAGGATAATTCCACCGTAGACTCATTTGTAGAGTACCTTTTGTCAGTTTTGGCATCATAAAAGAAAATGTTCAATGATATTTATTAGATATTTTCCTTATTATGTTGATTTTGAGGCATAATTACATCCTTGATATATTCTAGTACGCAATAAATCTTTCTAATTATAGACATTTTCATAGAGGGTATGAGATTCCATTTTTTCAAAGATGTAATAATTTATTTGATCTCAGTCACACTATAGTCAAAAAATGGAGATACCACCATGCAATGTGTTATGTAGTTGTCTTTTTTTATTATCTAGATATTTAATGTTTGTAGAAACATTATCCAACAAATCAAAATATGTGATCATTGAACACGTGATGTAGACAAGTATCTGTTTTTAGAATAAATTAATAATCAACTCTAATACATAGTTGAGAAAAAAGAAGGATTCCTCCCTTTGAATGGCAAAATCACAAATAATTTTATTGACTACTAGTTATGAATATCCAATTATTCAAATATATACCAGATGTATCTATATATATAACTATAATTTCACAATAATAATAATATAATCAACCTTATTTTTGTGTATCCATTTAATATCAAGAATTAATACAGAAAAAACAGACCGTTTAGAGAGACAAAAATGATATACATGCTGAATATTACATGTTTCATGTTCCCCATTCATTTTTCCAATGTGGACATCAAGAGGTACCATAAAAATAAATTTACCATATCTATGTAGTGTTATGAATAGATAAAACCTACACATCATGGAGATCTATATTAACTAGTTCACTCTCAAGGGTATGTAGTGCTATTAGATAATATACAAATCCATTCCTTAGATTGATTATTGTGATAATAATTAAATTCCAAACAACAACAGAATTAATACCCACCAATCTTGATTCCCCACCAACATTGGAAACCTGAGAATATATTTGAACAGGGTTAGAAGAGAGATCATATGGGATTTTTCATGTATTATCGAATGTTTTAAATTTCACACTCTATAATTTCATATGAGGAAATTGTTTTCAACATCATAATATCATGTTTATATATCTAAAATGATAAAACTTAGGTAATACATAATTTATTAGTTCAAATAATTTTTATATTATATGATAACACAATGTGGTGGCTCCAAGGTAACTACATATAGATTTGAAAGCTTTAATTTGACTATTTACCTCAATAACAATGGGAGTAAGAGATTATTGTTAAGAACATAAAATCTTGTCCTATAATATGTATCCCACTAATATGATATCTCCATCTTTACTAATCTTATATGTGGTAAATATTTACAAGTGATTCTTTAATTAAAATATCATATATAGGTGAGATCTCCCTGAATTAATCTAGAGTCATTATGTTTTTGAGGAGGGTGATTATCATGGATCTCCAAATTATATTCAGGTTCAACTAAAATTCCACGATGGAATAGTATGATACTGATAAATTTCTTTAGCATCCCCCTGAATGAATATTTCAGTGGTTTCATATTCAAATTTTTTTCAATAATTTTATGAAGGATTTATCAAAATCATCATTATGATCACATAATTGTTGGGATATGACAACCAGATCATGTATGTATCATTCCAAAATCTTCTCTAGAAGGGCCCGAAAGATATGGTACAAAAAAATTTCAAATATAAGGAAATTATTTTTTTCAAAAAACTTTTCATGGTTTTCTCAAAATTATGTGTATTCATCATCATCGTGGCTTATTTTAATCTTATCATACCCTGACTATCCAATCATAATGGTAAGGGCCTAAAATAATGATGGTTTATCGATTTATAGTTCAACAATTGAAATAGAAAATCAACCATTAGGAAATTTTTGTTAATATATCTAATGTAATTGAAATCCTAGATTTAAACATTATTTTTATTGATGGAGAAAATATTTTAAATACACATTGGGTATAGGAGTATTCAAATGAAGTTAAATTTTTTGAGTTTTTCAACTTTATAACACAAAATGGAATCAAAGGAAAGATGAATTATTCTTACCACTTATTTATAACCTTGGTCATTTTTTGGTATTCATATGTATTGGGTAGCTATATCATAGTCTATATCATGAATTTCTATGTAGTTCCAACAAAACACATCCCACAAAATTTTTAGAAAACAAAAGTATTCATTCATTTCAATAGAGGATATGGTAAAATTGATCAATGTTGGATGTGGGACTTATTTGGTTATGTGGTTTCCTTAATTGAGCTCATCCAATGTGTTTTTGAAATATTATTTTAATAATAATAGATCATATCTATTGTAATATTCCCTCTATTACCTTGTCATATTCTTCCCACTCTTCTTCATTAGTAGAGGAAGAATATCGACATGGGTTATAATTATTAGTTTCATTGCCATTAATATGAATATTGAAAATGTATATATTTTAAAAAACAATAGACATATTGGATTATTTTTTAATATATCTATAATAATTTTATGAGTATCATGATTTTTAAAATGGCGTGTAATTATGAAAATTTAGAGCATCGTCATTATCCAATACAAAATAAAAATTTAAACTTTGAGACTATTTATATGTTAATGGTGTAATTTTAATCAGAGGTTCTATCACTCATAGTTCCATACTCAATAATATTTTTTTAGAAATATAAGTTTTAAGGGATTATTCATAGGAAACACAATCATGAGCTCTATCAACTACCTAAGAGATGAATTTCTCTGACTAGAAAACTATAGTTGAGTTGGATGGTGAAATTGGTATCATGAGCGTATTGGGTTGTGTACATGAGTCTTAAATTATTTAAAAAACATGGTGGTATATTATATCACAATATATCATGTCCATATAGGTAATGGGAAGCATCGAATCCTCATTAGGTTCACTGCATGGATTGGTGGGTGTATATTTCAAAGAATTATGGATTTTGATCTAATGAAAATCATATATAACTATTTGTTTTCCTTATCATCTATTTATATACAAATTAATATAATTGGGATCCTAGGAAATTAAAGGATATCTATATTTATAAAACACAAAAAATTCACATTGAAATCATACATGAGACACTTTTGATATGATAATGGATCAACAATATGCCTTTGAATCTAATGTCTACCCAAAGAACACTGAATCTTTATTGGGCCACCAAAAATAATCTTTGGAAATAATATCATTACATTGGACTATGAATTTGATCCTTCCATGGGTCCTCTTCTCACTTATATCATATCATTGGATGATAAAATCAGAGAGGGGGGGATGTTATCCACACTATAATCCGAAAAAATGCATTATGATCAAAATGAGATTGATCCTCAAAGTATATTCAATAAATTCGAAATGAACCTAAAAATGATAGAATTATGAAGATATATAGAGGTTTGTTATGACCAATTATTACAATCTCTTGGTCTAATTTAGTGAATTAGATGACTATATGAAATTCAATGGGATATTCTTGTACACAATATATATTTGATGTAGAAACTTCATCCTCTCTTTCCTAAGGACATAAGAGATCTTCAATGAGATGCTCATGAAGTTATATGAAGATATAAAACATATATAGACATGAAATCATAGATGGTACAATTGAGAAATGCTACAAAATGTAATACTTCCCGAACAATTTCACTTTTCAAATATGGGTTTCACCTTAAATTGGGGATCCATGGATAAGAATGTCCATTTCGATGATGTATATCCTTGTTCAAAGTGAAATGAATTATTTATCATTTGTTGAATTAATTTTCTATACTAATAATTTTTTCTATTTATTAGAATAGTGTGTGCATAATATATAGTCCCCTAACATGAAAATTATAAATCAATATCTTGTATATTTAGGCCTAGAATATCACCATTGTTTTATTAACTGAAGAACATGTCATCATGTTTAATCCATGCAAATTCATTTTCTGGGGATATGACCTAAATATTAAGACGGTGTATGATTATGTCTCCCCTACCTACTTGACCCCTACAACCTATCACTTTAAATCACCAATTTTTGTTTACAAATCAATTGTCATATTCAATTTCTTTATCTTAGAATGGGTATACCTTGTGGTTGATGTTCACTAAGTCATGTAATGAAACCTTATTTGTAAAGGGTTCAATTTTTTTGTGGTGGTTTCCATCCTTATATTTTTGGGTGTAGAAATTATTAAATATTATAAAATAGATTATGAATTGGATGAGTTTAATATTCATGTTCCTTAGTCTTATTATATCGGTTATTCTATAATTTTGTAGATTGTTTATAAGATAGAGTGGGATCTGGTGTCATAGTATTATTATTAAATTATGACATCAGTATGGAGAGTTCTTGATCAACCATTTTCTTAGTTAACCAGCCGTCTATTTTTTGTATCTCTCCTACCATTATTTATCTTATCTAAAAAATGGTAATGATATGAATCACATATTAATAAAGATAACCCAATTTTACATCGCAACAATAGATATTATTTTTATGAAAATCCATGATTAAAAAATAATCATGAATGTTATGTCCCAACATTCAGTGATAGAATCATTAATCTAGGAAGTTATCCAGAGAAATTTTATTAGGTCATTGGAAATCCATAAGATTAAAAAATTTATTCTATTTTTTAAAAAAAATACATTGAAATTATATTTTACATAAATATAAATTTCTATTCTTTTTTCATATATTCTTAGCCATCCTGGTTCCTTTAATACTTGTTGATACGGAACATGTTTTTATTGTGTTCAACAAATTAGTATAATCATATTATACAGAGTGGGATTAGAATCTAAAACAAGCATTGGAGTGGACTAGTTTGTGATAGTTATTTATTTTTTCTTTAATATGTATTTTTTATTTTGTTACCTTTATTGGTTGGGTTTTAGGATTGGTGCACTGAATGGTGTCCTAAAAATGACAAGATACTAATAAAAACACTCTAATCCTACTAGAATATTTCAATGGGATGAGGGGTATTTTCAATGAATCATAGAGGTTTTGAATGTATATCACAAGAAGATGATCTTCTGGGATATGTCTGACCACAATTGTAGGCAATATATATCCACCTAGAAAGGAAATATAATAATCTATAATTCTACAATTTCATACAATTTGTGAGGCCATGAATTATTATTCCCCCCCCCCCCGGGGCAGATAAAAGAATAATATATTTAATGATTCAAATCCTCCCAATTTTATAGATATTTAGATGGAATTTTTTTCTACTATTTGAATAATAATCCTAATCATAAAAATATTGACTTCCTTAGAGAATGAGGTAATATTTCTTATACCCTTATGGGTTGGGGTTGAATTTGTTTTTCTATATCACCTCCTCAAATAACTGGGGAATTAGCAATATCATGGAAGTGGGAGGTTAATCAAATGTTAACAATGACCCCAATAAGTTGGAGAAGAAAAATCCTAGATAACTGTTATGGTTTATTCCATAACATCATTTTTGAATTGTGGAGATTTTTTGTGACTAAGAGTATTATGTAATTCTTATTTCAATCATGTCCTATTAATTATTAAGGGGATCACATTCTTGGAGGGCTCTTACCATCCTACGAAAGGATTTTTTTTCAACATACTTAGTAGAATGATGTAGTAATATATACATGGACACTACTATTGATTTAAATTTATTTTATATCCTGTAAAGAAATGATTTTATTGAACAGACCATATAGAATATGCATCATTGGTTCGTGAAAAATGTACAAATGAAATCTTATTTCATGATTTCTTCACTGATGTACACTTTATATTGGGGAGTGATTGGAAATACATTGTTACATACCTTCCCCATATAATGATATGAATAGAATTTTGGAAATCTAGTATTATCTTATAGAGTCTCCTTAGTTTATTGGGGTAATAATTCTTGAGATTATCTTGTTACTTCTTAGATTTTACAGATCTCAACACAAAAAGGGTAGAGAAGTCTGTATGATTTTAGAGCTCATTAAATTCTTAAACATGATCAGTGGACAGTTAATAAGATAGGGATATGTGAATGTTAAAGTAGAGGGTTATCTATAAATTGATACATTGATATTGTGTTCATTCATCACATAGTTCCCCTTTAAGATTGTATTGAGTGTTGACCATGGTTTAGAACATAACTAGAAAATTACCCTCAAAAAAAACATGCACATATATATGGAGTCTTATTAATTTTGGGTGTGATATTCATATATATGGTTAGACTCGAAAATTAATTTTCTTGTGTAATACCCTAATAAAATATGGCCAACTAAAATATTATTTTTTGAGAAAGGAGGTGTATGATTAAAAAGTCCTATAGATGATAATTTTTGTTTTACCTGAACTGTTGATTGAAGTGATTAATGTAACTACTAATTATTTTAAAATAGGGAAATAAATTTTGATAGAAAATATGACATGATACAACAAGATTATTAGGGAATTTATCAACCAAAGACTTTTTAAATATTTTTTATTAAAGAAAATTTAATTTCTTCGACTGGTTATGGAGGAAGTAACCTGAAATAAAAATATAATATAATATAATATAATATAATAACCTATACATTAATTTATTGGGTAATAATAAGAATAAATAATTTAGGTAAATTATATTTCTTAGAAATTTTAAAAATAAATTCAATAATTATCATTTTAATGGAAATAAAATATGAATTATTTGAAATAAAAAGGAAATGTTTTTAGAAAAAATATATTTTTCTAAAAGGCAGTTTAGTTTCCCTTGGCACACAAAATTTAACAATAATTTTTAGAAAATTTAAAAGTTTCTTTAAATGTAGATAAATTTTTAAATCTGAATATTAATATTAACATATAATAATTTGTGATATTTTTTGAAAAATATTAGTTTTTCACTGAATAATTAAAAAAAAAGATTTTTATACATTTCTAATTTCTTATCAATAAATAATGTACTATTTTTTTAATTTAATTTATTATTTACATTATTATTATTATTTATATGAAATTCAATTAATTTCATTTAAATAATGTTTATAATATATTTTAGTATTTTTTTTATTTAAAACATTTATTTCAAAAAAAAATTAAAGTGTATAACGATCATCTTCTTAAATTATTAAAATAACCATTAATGAGTTATTTTTTAAATTAAATGTATATAAAATATATATTTAAATATTAAACTAAAATAGTCCAATTATTTTTATATTTTATAAAGTTAATATGATTTCATTTTTTTTGTAAAACATGGATTTCTTTAAAACCCCAATTTTTATAGGTCTTCAAGTTAAATTTTAAATTCTATTGTGAAAAATATTTTAGTTGATTTTTGAAAAATGGATTCATTTGTTTATATTAGAATAATTTATATTATTTAATAAGGTATGATTAATTTTGTCCATAATATATTGTGAAAAGAGTAAAAATTATTAGTCATTGTATTTACAGTTGTATTATATATATATATATATATATATTTGATACACAAAATTATTAAATTTATTAACTCTAACCTCAACGATTTGAACATTTTAAGGGTTTCATGTAAAAAACATTTCTTTGAGACACAATTTTTTATGCATCTAATTTATTTTTAATTGTATATATACATCTCACGTATATAATATACCATGAATAATTAATAAATCAATAAAATTTAATTTAAAATTAATATACTTCACATATGGTAAGTTTTGATTCGAATATTACAAATAAAATGAGGTTTTATGTTTTAATCTCATTATAATTGTGTTTATTATGATTTAAATTTAATTGGAATAAATTATTTTATCATCATATAATAATGTAGTTTAAATTTTCTCAACCTCTAGTTATTTAGGAATTAATCATGTAAATTTTATATTTCCCTCTATTTTTTACTTAAATTGATTGAGATAGTATTTTAAAGAAAATTTTACTTTACATATATCTTTATTTTAAAATATTTTTTCTTCCAAATACGTTTTCTGAAAATTATTTCAAATTTTTTTACATTTATTCTTTGATTTAATTTTTAAAAAATGTATATTTTTAAAAAAAAAATTAAAAGTAACATTCCAATTTTTTCAAAAAAATGTACCTTTTTATATATCTTAACATATATTGAGAAGAATATTTATTGTTTTAATTTATTCAACATAAACGAAACTTTTCCACTATCATGGAAATTAAATATTATAATGCTCACTCATTAGTTTCAAAAATCCTATTTTCCAAAAAAACCATTCATTTGTTTTATAACGATTGTGGTTTTAAATAAATTTTCTAAAAATTAAAAGGGTATTTTACTCCATAAACGTTAAAAGTTATCTTTCAAAATCATTTTACCTCTTAGATGAAATCTTATGATATTTTTGAATTTGAAAAGCTTATTTTCCAATGTAATGTTTTTAATATTTTTACAATTTTTTTCATTAAAAACCAAGATATTTTAGGTTATTCATTTCATATAAATTATTTATATATATATCTCATATATATACCTAGTTTTTTCACCCTTCATTTGAAATGGTAAAACATTCCTTATGATCATTTCTCTAATTCCATCATTATGAAGCTTCTTTTGAACATTATGTAAATATATATTATGCAACCAATTTTATATTTATTGTAATTTTAATTTCATGCCTTATGATTTATATCCTATTGTGGAGGCATATGAACAAACATGTAATTAATATAGATGGTGGGACTAGAAATATATTTCCCTCCAAGGAAATGGTTAATTATTTAGTCTCTTGAGACAAAATGAAATGGATTGTAAAGTGAACATAATACATTATGTCACTCTTTCCACAAGGTGTTGTTTTCGTGAATGTTATCCTTGAATTATATTTACATAATTTTTTTTATTGTATTCATATTACCATGTTTCCATGATAATATTATACCATTGTCTTTATGTTATGATTCCACCTGATTACTCATATACCATCTCTTTTATGACATCATGTTACACCTTTTACTCACATGTTATTTTTCATAAATAGGTTTATCCACTTATTATTCTTTTTTGAACATTTATTTCTTTAGGTATTTCCATGATTAACCCATTCTTATTTGGGAGCTCAAATTTATTTTAAGAGCACAATATCAAAATAATATAAGGATTCCACATTTTATGTAATAATAATTTTTTATTATAAATATATAATTAGTAGATGATCCCAGTATTATAATTATTATATATTAATGCTTTATAATCATGAAATATTATGTGTATAAGGATTGGGTAGAATAGTTTGTATTAGAGTAAAGGTTTAATCAACCATTATAATTGGGATGAGAAAACATTTGTGGTAACCATAGTGACTGCTCTATGTATAATATTTAGTCAACACCATATATTGGAAAATATCCAATTATTCTACATAAGTTTTGAGTGAGTGATTTTTTTTGATGAATTACATCCATATATAAATATTGTACAAGTTAATTTAATTCTTGCACATATGTAACTATGGGTAATAGCACAAAAAAAGGTGTGTTGAGAATGATTCATGAATTTCATAGTATTGGAAAATGGGTCTTATTATTCTCTTGGATTGAAACAAGTGGTGGAAATTATTTTCATTTTCATAAAAAAATTACGAACCATCATGAATATTTTGAATCGTTGATGACTCCATAAAACATAAGTTAAAATTTTGGAGTATTATATTGAAACGAAGGCGTAATTATGGGGAAATATAATAAATAAATTTTCATAGCTATTTTGTTTCCTAATATTAATATTTTTTCTCACACAGTGCTTTATGGTTATTGTCAATGGTGATACCATAAAGAATTGAGATAATTTTTAATGTGAATGAGAATGTGTTTATAAGAAACAAAATTGGGTGATGAATTTATTAAAGGATATTCCTATTATGATTAACTAAATATCGCGACAGAGAATTAACTAATATCACATTAGAAAAACTTGTATACTCCGAAAAGAAGATAATGATTGAGTTCTTTAAGAGTTTAGGTGGCGGTGGATGAGTTGAATAAAAGATCTAGGTTCCTATATTTGGATAATGTTGTAATAAGAACTAATTGATATGTATTTATGTAATGATATGAAGTTTTATGTGTAGAGAGAAAGGGATTAATGTAAATAATTTCTGATAAAAAATTATTTGTTTAGTTAAAAATATATATGATAATAATGGTTTCAATATTTAATCATAAATGTATGAATGATTTAACTGTGTAAATAATTGTCATTTTGAAAATATATTCTCTAGGGGAAGCTTAAGAAGAATATCAAAAAGGTTTTATGAGTAAATTATTTCCTGAATGTAAAGAAGTGGCCAAAACTAAATATAAATGTATGGTGTAATTGAGATATAATATGATGAATCCATGTTAGTGTTTTAAGAAAGTAGAGGATGAATTTAAATATTAATAAATTATAAATCAATAGTTTTTTCAGTCATGAAATATATTAATAAATAAAATTTTCTTTAGAGGATTATCATTAAATATTGGCTAGAAAATGATGAATGTTAGTATTAACATTGAAATACAATTTACTGTTAAGGTGATACTCTATAAAAAATCACATAATTGATGAAAATATAAACTTGGATATTTTCTTTATGTATATTTAATTACTTTATATTAACATTAGTTGATTATGATGAAAATAATGAAGTATATATAAAATGTTCATGCTAAAAAAGTAATTTTTTGACTAATTTATTTTCGAATATATCCATCATATTATTGATAATGTTATAGTATTAGCTATAATTAAGAATAATATTATCACTAATGTTTTCTATAGTTTTATAAAAATGTACAACACACATATCGAGTGATAAACCAGCACATCCGAAAAGACAACAAGGCTTCATCCCACAACCGAATGGTGATAATGGTGTAACATGAACTCATGGTCCACGTGATATATTGGTTAGTATCAAATTATTTTTACATAAACAATTTTGTAAAAAATAATTATATAATCAAATATTGTTTATATGAATAATGATATTTTAGTAGATGTGTCATTAGTTAGAAGTAAATATAACCTTGATGTTTATTATAACAGATTATTTGTGATGAAAGATATAATTTTTTTATGACGTAAATTGAATGGTTTTATAGTTCTATACTTTTTATATGGATTAATTATAATTTTGAGAGTAAATATAGTCTAATTGGATATTAATGTATGGGAAAACTAATTATAACTATCTTGGTATTAATAATGTTTTGGAGAATAAATTTTTTTGTGTAATATATAATCCATTTAAACATTATTTTAATGTACCAGGCATGAAATATTCATCTTGAATAACAAACATTTTTATAATATGATGATAATGTGGTGGAAATTGAGTAAAAGATCATATTATAGTCATCTAATACACATATATTAATTTTTGTTTGTCTAGGTAGTAAAAAAACATCTTTACTCTAGGAAAAGGTTTTTTAAAAATATTATTTTATTATCTTTAGGTCTAATAAATTTACAATAAAAATAATTTAAATTATCTTATTATGTCAAATTAATTTTTACGATAATCATGAGAGAAAATATTAAAATTATTTACAATTGTAGAAAAAAAATTGGTTTTCTGGGAAGGGGGAGGGGAAAAACATAATGAATAAGTGTTAAAAATAATAATAAAAATATATATTTCATATATTATGGTCATATTTCAATGATAATTTTTAGGGTATTAAATGGGTCTATTTCGGAGTGTTGTAGAATGAGAAAAACATGGGAATAATTCTTTCTTTTCAAATATTCCATGTGTGTCCCCTCCCCCACTTATAAAAGGACACAAGCACTATTATCCTTTAAAAAGATAAAAACTACATTGGTTAATCCTATAAATAACCATATATTTTACCTAGTTCCCTTCCCTCATCTTGTAATCATTGTTCTGGTGTAAAATCATTCTTAAGAAGGCTTTTGATGGAAACCAAAAGAAGTTGCCTAAAGAAGAGGTAATGTACATAAGTGAGAGTTTTATTTTATTTCTTTCTCAACCACAACAAAATATTATTAAAAATATATTATATAAAAATAAAATTATATTCTATATACATATATTGTTTTATTTTTAGGTGATTACCTACAATGATAACCTAATCCCTTAAATGGGAAAGGAAAAAGTTGATCGTGTGTACGTCGGACTACTGCCTTACGAACATATTTAATTCTCATTCCATGAATACATCTAATAGTTGGATATAATATCATATAGAATGATTTTATATGATATTAATGATATAATTATATTTTTTTAATGATAATATCACACATACCTTCTTATATTCAATTCTATAGAGAGTAAAATAATGTCACCTGTGTCTACTACATAATACCCCCTCCCAAAGAGATGCGATTTTTTTCTTGATATTCATTAAATTTAAGGTGGTAAAGGTTAATTTTATGTTCATACCTGATATTAATTAAAATTGATTATTATAAAATTGAAATATATCTATAAATTTCATACCTCACCATCGATTGAATAAATGATAATGTCATTAGTGTGTACAGCATACTACAACCTCACATATTTATGAAATTCATATTCCCATTAACCATTACTAGTAATGAAGAAAAAGATATATTTAATTAATATTATACATTTATATGAAATTATATTCAACCTATAAAATAATTATACACTTTATTTCATTATGTTTTCACCTATTTAGGAAATGGTAATGTCCTTTTCTTGTACGTAAGACCAATCATCTAGATAAAGTTAAATGATTCATTCTCCATGTTAAAAATTCAATAATAATTATAAAAAAGTATCTAAGAAAAAATATAAATTTAAAATTATTTTCATACTTTTGATGATGTAATTGTATCATTTTTTCATGTTTTGGAACATTCACAACAAAACATGAATTAGATATCAAGGCAACAAACATCCGAAACAATAGTGACAATGATTGATTTTTGACCAAAATTTAATAAAATGCTATAAAATGAAATATATATGATATTATAAATAATAATATGAATATTTTATACGAAAAAAACATTTTTAAAACCACAATAATTGAGGTTAAATAATTATCAACTTAATATAAGTAAAGGTAAGTGGTCTAACTCAATCTCTATTCATTGTGATATACTACAACATTATTGATTATATTGTCCAAAAAATATGTTTGAAATTAATTTTTTGTAATTTATGTTTTATGTAAAATATTAATTTTTTAGATCAATATTTTTCACACATAATCAAACTATTTCTTAACACTCACCACAATTATTTGAACATTGTAATGGTTTCATCTAAAATATCCTTCGTTGTGGCACATGTTCTTTTATGCCCATAATTTTTTGGAATTGTTTATATAATTTACTGTTAAATAATTTATCATTAATCATTCTAATATCAAGTGGATTTATGTTACAATTAAACTACATTATTATTGGGAATATTTTATTTAAATTTTACTAATGTAATAAGGTTTTATGTTTCAATCTCATTTTAATCAAGATAACCTATGCTTGAATTCCAATTGAAGGGAATTATTTGATAATTTCATAATAAATTATTTCCATTTTCTTCTATTATATTAAATCATAATTTCATTAATTAATAGTATCATTTCTATATATTTTACACATAAAAAGATTTATTAAATATTTTATAAAAATATAACATTAATTATCTATTCAGTTGACAATAATTCTTCTTCATAGTCTACATTTTCTATAAATGTTTTATAAAAGGGGTTTGTAATGATTCTTTTAAACCCATTCTTACCCATTCTTGTATTAGTATAAAATAATTTAAGTTGAATATTTCCACCATATTCTGAAAAATGATCTTTTTCCTTTTCTTATAAAAATGCGAATCATCATGATTACTTAATGTTTTAAAGCTTCCTATTTAATTTTAAAATGTCATATAAAAAATAATAATTTTTTTGATAATGTTTCATATTTAAAATAAGGGTTATCAAAATGGAATGAATTTTTTCCTCAATATATGTTGAAAGTAATATTTAATATTATTGTTTTTTCAAGTATGACATTTTTTAAGGTTATTCATTATGAAAATGATATTTTACTAATGATTTTTTTTTATCAATGTAAAATTATTTTCATTAATGACAATACCTTTGATATTATTGATTTCATAACAACTATTTATATATATATATATCACATATTTACCATGTTTATTCCACTCTCATTTGATGGGGTAATAAATACCTTATGAACATTTCCCAAATTCCTTAAATATTTTGTTTCCTTTCATCATGATATGTAGAAAGATTATGCAACCTATTATATTTACATTGTAAAATTTTATATTAGGTATTATGATTTATATTCATATTTCGAATGAATATGAATGTCCATGAAATAAATGTGATGGGTAAAACTAGAATTATATAGCCCTCCAATGTATTGTGAACATTTTATTCTCATGATACATCATTTGTGGGATTTGGGAGTGAACCTAATCCAATATGGGATTCTTGCAACCATGTGATGCAGTCTTAGAAGTTATCCTTGAATTATTTTTATATCATTTTTATGAAATTTATGCTATACTATGTTTCTAAGATCTTATGATTCTAAGATATTTAAGTTATTCTTCCACAATATTACTCACATAACTTCTCTTTTTCATATATCATGTTATTCTACCAAATCACAAGATAATTTTTCTTAATTGGATTATTCATTTAATTTTATTCTTATATCACCACTTTTTTATGTATTGTTGAGGTTCTCCCACAAATATTTAGGTGAGAAAATGGTATTTAAGATCTTACTATGGGAAAATAAAATAATGATTTCATGTTTTTGGGTTATGAAACTAGTATTCCAATGAAACTAGGAATTTAGGATCCATGTAATGTAATTATTATTGATTCAATTTAATGGATAATTTATTATTATTTGTAAAATTATTGGTTTTTAATAAGGTTTTTTATTTATTAATGGGGTTCTATATGTGGCTAAACATAGATCATTATGTACCTATTTATATGAAATTTTGGTTTGAGAGATGATGGTCAAAACAGAGAATTCAATTTGAGATATTATATGGATTTTAGGAAAATTTAAATTTTTAATTTCATGAGGAGATTCATAGAGTGTATTTCCATGATTATCCATTGAATTAACATGGGAATCAATTCCTTAGTGACTATTAATTTCCTATCCTTATAAAGAATTGTCATAATCTTTGGATTTTATAAAAAGATATTGGATTGCATCAGGGATACATTTATTTATTTGTACTATAGCATATACATGTTCTTAATCCATATATTTCATTTTAGGATATCCATTTTTATATTTTTTTGTAAGGAGACCATGTGTTTATGTTATTGGAAGTGACCCTCCCAGGATGGAGTTATCCTGGGTGATCCCCAGGTTATTATTGGAATATAATGACCATATATTTGTTATTTAGAAAATATATAAGACTCAACAAATTCTTCTTTCAAAATATACTATTGATATGTTTTTATTGCAATGATAATATGTGCCTGTTGGTGGGTGACTGTTGATGTTAGAAAATAGGCCTTTGATCCATTCATAGAAATATGTACCTACCAGAAGGGGATTATCAGGATATAGTGTGAAACTGTAATTTAAATGAGACGATTTTCCTATTTATTTCATTAATATATTCTGATTACCCTTCATATTGGGAGAATATATATTTTTCTTCTCTAGGGAGGCCATTAATTGGAATATATGAAATACTTCATTGGTAGGTGAAAACATAAGCACACTCTCATTATTTTCTTATATGATTTATCAGGATTGATTTTCTAATGTTTTCGATAGGATATTCTAGAGTCATTTCAAGATATTGTTAGGAATATAATCCCACACATACTCTTCGTTTTCCTTTAGACTATATCTCTAGACTTCTTTCATAGTTATGACTAGAATATGTGACTGTCTTGAAGCGGTTTTTGGAATATTCCCAATTTTATTTATTAGAATGAAAAAATATTCTCATTCATGTTTCTATTTCCCAACTAATATATGATATATATCTTCTTGAATTAGAAGAAGAATATGTTCTTTCTCCTATGTAGCCTTCGAAATAATTGGATCATCCACTATGGTGGAGGGAGTAGAACCATTGACCTATCCCCTTAATGTTTTTAGGATATATTAATCAATATTATTTTTCATGCCAGTATACATTATTACTTATAATGAATATAAGAATTGATATGTACCTTATCTTGAGTTTTCTCTAGAATATTATCACTAATTTATTCAATTGGAGATGGAATATGGTCCCACTCATAACTATATTCCATCTCTGGGATATGTTGATGATATTTTTGTGAGAGAGAAATATTATACTCTTGTTCCCTGAAATCTATTAGGGTATAGTATATATTCCTTCTATAATTGATAGAATATTAGTAGAATCCTTGAGTACCTCAATGGTTTACTAGATGTAATCTGTTGTGGTAATACGATTGTTCACACATTCATTACATTTTTAGACACACCGCACGGGGAAATTCCAACCCGTGGGTATACTAACTTGAGTAACAAGGCCTAAAAACTCATGAATAACCTTTTTATAAACCCCACAGGAGTTGGTGTTTCTGAATGATGGTTATAATTTTTGTCATAATCCATATCCGGATTCAGTGGCTCCAAAATAGTATTAATGGAATTGGTGTGTTTGTTAATCTCCATAATATAACAGACGAAAATAGTTTCCTATTTTCACGAAATTTTATGAAATAAGTTGGAAGTGGAAATGGGTTCCACTGAATTTTTCATGATTCTCTTCCAATTTAGTTTTATATATGGATTTTGTGTTTTAAGAGTTTCAAATGAGTCCATAAATGTAAGAATCATACCATTAATATTTTACTCCCTAAATAATGTGTCCAACACCATCTGTTTCAGTCATTGTGTTAGAGAAATATCCTTTATTTTTTATGGAACCATGACTATAATAATGGTAGTACCATTTGTATCATGTAATTTAGATGTTATATTAGATGAAATTTAGATCCTAAAAGGGTTGTGAATATCCTGCTAATAACAAAAACGAAAAAATAGAATAACCCTCAGTCCAATATCAACTAGAGGAGAATATTCAATAAATTGATTACATGGTAGGATAAATATATTTTTTTATTAATTATTGAAATCTGGATTACCATTTTTTCAAATAAAATTCAGATACATCTAATGAATATCCCAAGAAATATGATATTGTTTTTTTTGGACCTAATTTCTAACAGTCGAATGTCATTGGGACTTTTCTAGTGAAGATTTTAAGGGAATGTTAGATGAGATAATGGGAGTTTGGTCTCATACACACCTTTGGAGGGTGAGTTATTTAATACTATGGTGCCCATTTACTGAATTAATAAATATTTATCAATACATCCCAAATTTAAGAGTAGGATTGGTTGACTCACACTATGAATCTATTCAAAACAATTCATTGAGGTCAACATTTGATACATATCACAGATCACCATCGATGATAGCATTTATATTTATCAATGTTTAATAACTGATAGAATCATCAGAATTTATAATTGTTTTTATATCATATTATTATTATTTAATGATGCTCAGTCTTAGGGTTATTTATTTCAATGTCACACAGTTAGGAACACAATGGTTAATCTCAATCTAGAAATTGGGTAGGTGTCTATGGTGTTGATATCATGCCCATATAATTTGTTTCATGTATATCTTTATGAATTGAATCAGAAACGATATAGTTCGAGTAACACTGTTTGAGCCTATATAACATTATTGAACAATATATTTCTGTAAATTGGGTAGGTGTCTTTGGTGTTGAATATTTTTCTGTAAATTTAATTATGTGATTTCCCATAGGGAATATAGATATTCGTATGGGGACATGATTTCATAAGAAAGGATGCTACATGTGATCATTTATTGATATCATGGTAATGTTTCCACAAAATATGATATTAAATCATACAAAATATGCACTAAAGAGGATAATTCAATGCGGGATATGGACTTTGTAAAAGGACACTCAATAATGTGAACAATATACTGCTCGTTGAGGAAAGAGTTCAGCAGTTTCTTGATGGATATTGTCTTTTGAAGGTGGATTTAGAAGGTGAATGATTTTAGAATTGAAACTTATAGTGTTTTATTATAAATATATGTTTATAGGAATCATATACCATATATTTTTTGGTGTTTAGTTTATGGTCATGAAGTTGGAAGATAACGTGAATGTTAACCTCATGCAATAACTATTGATGCTATGATATTTTTAGTCATTTTGATAAGAATAGAAGGTGATAAATAATAAAATACTCAATTTTTCTTAATAAAGTTATCGAATAGTCCTCTTATCCCATGTGAGTACAAATATATTTAAAAAATAAGTGACAATTGATGATAAACCAAGCTAGATGAGAGTTCATGACTAGGATTGAGGAGGGAATACACATGATATGCTATGATATGTTCTAATCTAGAAATATAGATTGTTGGGGATATATAACCTATAGAAAATATGTCCACATGATTTCCATTCCATATGGGATATTTACATATGAGGATTGGTTTGGGATTACTCAGGAGATACTCATATTCTAAACCAAATTTAAGAATTATGTGATGTCAGATAGATAGTTAGAGATTACATTTTATTATTATCCAATAACGATTCTTGATAATTAAGAGAAAATCACTGGGGATTAAAATTGAATTGGTGCTACACTACTATGGCTATTAATGTTTCATTAATGTCTTTGGGTTATAATTTAATCAATGGGAACAATATTATGTTCTATACCTTAAAGGAATTGCAAGATTTACCATTTTAGTATCCTCATGTGAGGTACAGATATTATCAAGGGATTTATTGATTATTAAACATATTATTCTACCCATATGGTTCAATAATTCATAATCATAATTCTATCCAGGTTAGTAGGGATAATATGGATGTATAATGATGTTTATTCTAATATCATATGCATGAGGTTATTTTCGAAGAGCATTATATTTTTACTTTTTGGGGATTTGGCCTCGGTAGAAATAATTAATAATGCCATTTTATATTATCAGGGAATATATAAGAAACAAAGGTGACATTCCATATAATATTTTAAAAAAAATATCTATGAGAACTATCTGGTTAATAAGTAAAGACTAATTCAATTATCTCCCAACAAAAATAATATGTTCTGAAGGTTCCAATGTGCAACTCATCAAAAATCAATTCTCATAATATATCCAATATCATTTAATAAACTAATGATCATATCCAACATAATATATCAATTTTCCAAAAATGAATAAAATATATATATCAAATATAAATATGTTTAAATTATTTTTTTTCTAGGAACCATGTCTTAAAAATAACGAAACATCATTTATAAAACTATTCCCCTTCAAAATCTTCATCAAAAACAAATTTAGAATAAAGGGACAATTTGTTTCAAACACCCTTAAGTTTTAAACTATTTTAATAAAAAAATATTTTATAGAATTTAAAAAAAACACACTTTATTAAACATAACTTCCTGAAATAAAAAATAAAAATTTTAAAGACCTTTATCTTTATATGTTGTGAAATTTATAGTAAATTTGAATTTGGATTATGGGGTACGGTCGAGGTGACCCCAATGTAGAAATTTTATTAATTTTTATTATCATTCACTGATGTGGTGGATCACTCCGTGATAAGGTTGTAATCATTGATCACTCTATCATCATGGGAGGCATCATGACATAAAGGCAACATGACATGCTAAAAATAGTGCATGTTAAAACGTGGTGTTTTTTATGGAGGTGTGTGTATATAATGGAAAAAATATATCAAGTCATGGTTGAGGGAACCATATCAGAATTAAAAAATCATATATATTGTATAATACCATTTAGGGATGTTAACTCATGGTCATAACCTTTACATATTGGTTTTTTATCTGAGTTAAAGATCTATAAGAATTATATCACACTATTTTAGATGGAATAACACCATTAAAGGACATATAGTGTTTTCATAAAATATAAATTTTTTAGGTATGAAGAAACCCCATTTATGGAGAATCGCACTAAAAATTTTTAAATTCATATGAACCAATAGAAAAAAAAACTATGTATTCCATTGTAAAATTTTAAAACAATAATAGGTAACACTATGAACATTAGGGTCATGAAGTTAAGAGTTTCATAGTGAGAAGGGTACACTAGGGAACATGGCCAATGGATGATATTGCACCATGAATAGAGGAGGCCAAACCATGATTCCTTGGGCTATGAGAGTATTTTTTTTCTTCTAGGAGGTTGTTTTCCGTGTTATGATCTGAGGGGACATTCTGCAAAGTATTTCTTGTGGGGAATCATGATCTGATCTCTTTGATCCTTGTATTGATGAGTACCTCTTCAAATTTTTAATAGAAAAAACCCAAAATCAAAATTTAAATATCATCCCTCTCATGTTTTTAGGATGAGAGAGGTGAAAATAACACATTTTTAGTCAACTCTATCCCATTTTCATCTGATAATTAATATCCCTTTATATGGGATGATTCTTGGATGTTTTAATGATTATTATAGGTATAATATTTTCTCTGACCCCTCCTATTTTTTCTGTATTCTATCCAATGGATCTAGGACGATTTAGATTATGGGTTGATGAAAATTAAATCTACGCACAGTGGAATTAGATTAATATGATAGGTATTTTTCTTGGATTTCATTTAGGTGATCCATAAAGGATTAATACACAAGGTTTTATTCCATTTTGATAGTCTGACATTTCATGAAGACTATTTCAAAGAATATGTCTCATTTTATTAAGTTTAATAACTATTTAAATAAACTCATAATGAATTATTTTGGTTTTGATTTCATATGATAGGTGCTTTGGTGTTGGTACACGGATGAAAAATGTATGGATAGGCTGGATATTGGTTGTGTAGATCAGGGAAAGGCTATTAACTCTATGATTGAGTTTTTGGGTCCCTATAATATAAAAATGAATACATTTTTAACTATATATATTTATTGTAGCCTGAGAATGTGTTTTTAGATGAATGAAATGGGTATTTTAGATCAGTTAGTTGAATATATAGAGTTTAATAGAACCTAATAGTTATGGGTCAATAGATTTGTAGTATTTTGAGTATATCGGGATCTCCGAAAAATCAGGTCACCAAAAGGGAGAGAAGTATGGTTGAGTTTACAAGAGTCATGAGGTATGTCTTGGATTTATTGATTGTAATTAACACCCCAGGTTGTATTCTTAGGGGTAGTTTAATAATAAAAAGTGGCTCAGAACTAGTGTTGACAAATGATATGGTCATAAATATCACGTTTCTTTGAGAAAAACAAAAAACGTGTAGAAGAGTTTATTAGTGTGTATTATCATTGGGAGAATCACTTTAGGGATAGATGAGGACTGATATAGAGGGAACTATATATTATGATAATTATGGGTCTAGGAGTAGGAGAGAGTTGAGACCAATAAATGGTACATGATACTTTTTCCATGTATTTGCATAGAGATTACAAGGACCTCAGTGCAAGTTATATAGAAAAATAAATTCTTAATAGGATAAGGTTATGATGTATAAATCTGAAAATTATTTTCCATAAATGTGACTATACATATGTAAAGACAACACACTATGTTTACCATATGATTTATATGATTTTAAAATCTTTATTGACTACTTTTTAATGCATTCATTGTAGTGTTAGTGTAATCAAGAAATAAATGAATATTTTATGTCGGATATATTTAAATGGAGAATTATTTTTAAAGAAGAACAATTTGTGATCAATATAAACAAAAAAAGGGATAAACATATAGAACAATAAAGAAACAAATTTTTTTCCCTATGGCACACATAGGAATAGTCCATTTAGTTTTATGACACATTGTTTTCCAAAACCTTCTGTGAAAACATTGTTGATACCATTAAATGTCAAATTAAACTACTCAAATACAATACAAGATTATAATACTTAGTTTTATCATATGAACAATTTTTTTTATTTTTTTTATATGCTTTCAAACTAGGTTTTACTTTACTTTTATTATATGTACAAACAGACACTTATAAGGTACTGAAGAGTTCTAGAGATTCTCTTCAAATTGTAGTCAATTTTAATCCCACATTAAATTTGGGAATTGGTCATGTGTGATAAGGATTATTTTCATCCCATGATGTTCCATTGAAGGGACTTTATTATTGCATGTTTTTTGAGTATATATGTATATAAAATCCGATCAATGTTTTGAATTAGTTTTTTTTATACATTTCTTAGAAATAAGTTATTTCAAAGTGGAGGGTAATATATATCTATTTGTGACTCATGCCCTTATATATTTTCAATATCACTTTATCCATATTGTTTAATCTAAATAATTAAATTATATACTCTAAAATATGAAAATGTATTTGTTTTAAAAATAATAAATAAATATACATTAATTATTGGCTTTCGCATCTATTTTATATAATTGTTTTTGTTCAAGAAAATTAGTTTCAAAAGGTAATGTATTTAAAATATAAATATATATAAGATATAATCATGATTTTAAGAAACTATTATTAAGAAAAAATTATATATTTATATAGTTTAAGTTAACTAGGTTTTTTTATTTGATTTGGGTGATTTTTATTATAAACCATTTAAATAGAAACATTTCTATTAACTCCATTCACCCCATTCTTGAGTGTTAAACTATGAACAAAATTTTTTATATGTGGTTTTAGTAATAATTTTTTTTATATATAAATTTAACAATATATTACCATATTTATATTAGATCTCCATTAATGTATTTATGGAAAATAAATAATGTAATGAAATTACACTAGTTGACCTCTTTATCTTAATAGAACTAATTGTGATCAATATAATATGAAGGTAATAATATATATATATGGCATGATACGTAATATTTTGACCATTATAGAAAAGAATATAAAAAATAAAAAGATGATAGTGTTGAATGGAGGGATGTCACAATGATCTATTCTGATTTCAAATCTAATATAATAAATTAATTATATTAATTATTATGGGATGTTTAATTTAATACAATATATTTTTTTCTAATTCATTTAATTTTTTTGATAATATTTCTCTATCTCATGAGGGATCATAAAATATTTAAGGAAAGTGTTTAAATAATTATTCTTTAAAATATTTAAATTTCAAAATGTGGAATTTCGAATCAATTTTTGACATGTATATTAGGTTTAATGTCATTTTTATCATAATTCATACACATGGTAAACAATTTCATACCAAGATAAAGTGTTGTGAGTTTTTTTTATTTCTACCTAAAATATTGGTGGGGACCTTTTTCCTTTACATAAAAAATGTCATTAAATATTAACCCAAAGAAGTTAATATTGGAATGCTTATGATGTTGGGGAAAGAATTGAAACTAAAAAAGGGAGAAAGTTGATGATCCATAGAGAAGGCTAGTAGCATTTTAGATTTATAAATGAAATCCAAAATAGAATATTGTAAATGATAGTTCCAATGATATTGAATCACCTATATGTAGTGAAGAAGAAATTTTTATATTTGTCAAATGATTCATGATATTCTATATGAAGAAGAAATTATTCAAAAATACTAACTATGAAGAAAATTATGATTGAAATTAATATTGGAGTTATAATGGAATAATGACGATTCAACTAAATAGACAATATACAATGACTTTAAAATAAAAGAACACATGAAAGAAGAATCTTATAAGATGAAAAATAAAAAAATTATAAGGAAAAAGAAAATAGAATTCGAGAGCTATAAAATCTACAAGAATAACCTCTAATGATAGTTCATGTGACTCTAACTCAAGTAGAGAAGATAAACATGATGGAGCTAACTATTGTGTCATGAGGAACGCAAATTAGATATTAAGTTTATATTTTACATCTAATAAACATATATTAAATTATTTTAAAAAGAAAAAATATATTAAAAAAATCCAATGAAGATTTATTTGAATATTGTAAAACATTGTATGATGTATTTAATGAACTAAATGATATATAAAATTCCAAATAAATAACAACATTTGATAGATCATTTTAAATCATATTTTTATGTAAAAATTACCTAAAGGATTAACTACTAAAATAAAATAAATAAATAGAAATTTTCAAATTATAAATTTAAAAAGTATTTAGAGAGAATCAAGAATGGAAAAGAAACTCTTAAAATGATTCTTAGAAGAAAAATCACCGCTAAATATACCACTAGAATTGGTTACTAACAAGGAAAATTGATAATTTATATGAATTATTTTCAACATATTTTTATTATGGTACATTTTTAATTTTATCTTATTCCTATAAAAAAATATTCTTTCTAAAAAAACTAGAATCTATTTATATGAAACCAATTGATCAACTTTGGATTCCTAAGGATCACATTACAAACTTTTTCTGGACCAAAGAAAACATTAGTAACAAATTAATGTATGGTTTAAACATTATTTTTGGAAACCTGCATAAAGTGTACCAATAATCATATTTTAAGTCCAGATAGTGGATTTTCCAAACACATGACTTGGGATTACTCATGATTCATTAAAATTTTCATTGTATATAGTGGAGGTGTAACATTTTAAGATAATAGTAAGGGATAAATAATTTCACTTCTCCAAATATATGACTATAGTAATTTTTTAATTTCTAGAGATTTATTTAATGATATATTAATATATAATCATATTATAATATTGTAAAACCTTGTTAAATACAATATAATACCCTTCCATGGGTGATATTTTAGTTGTTATTGTGATATGATTGAAAATTTGATGTGATATATGTACCTACCCTATGTAAGAAGGTGTTATAATGGTTCTATATTAATTTATAAGGTTATGGTTATTGTATTGTGGTGGATGAAAAGGCTTGATGGATTGGAACTTCTTGAGTGAGAAATTAGGGGTTGGGTTATGATTGTGATGTTTTCTATGGGAACATACCCTTATAGAGTTGGTAGTGGCTGGGATGTGGTATTAAATCATATATACAGTCTTTTAGTATGTATGGGTTATGATAAAAATCTTGGGGTTACTTATTCTTTAATGATGTATAAGTTGTTATGACCGGCTATCATTGTGTCTTATTTATCACATGAAGACACAATTTCAATCCATATGAGTAATTTTTTTTGTTATTTACTATCCTCATATAAACACATATATTTGATTTCATTTATTTGGGAACTTGGGATAATCCTATAGAGATTTATTTATAAAACATTGTATGAGAAGTATAGTCTGTGTTCTTATTATATGTTTTCTTATTGGTCTTCATACTTGATATGCATTGGATCGGGAAAAAGAAGCACAAAAAAGATTGGATATGAAGTTGATTTGAGGCTCAAGGATTGTAGTTAATCAACTTGTGTGTTTAATATTTTTTATTTTCTATATTTGATCAGAACTGTGGCTAGTCAGTACTCATGTATGTCTATAACTATTACATATTTATTTGGAGAAACATGGGTGTTTTTTTATTTTCATCTCTCTAATTATAGTTTCCAAATGATTTTTGGTAATTTATTTGTTATTTATTATAATAACATCATTGTAATAGTCTCGTTATCAATGTGAGTTAAAATTATTAATTTTTTATTATTCTATTAAAATTTCCAGTAATATTATTAATGTCCTAGGTAAATTGGTTATTTTGTTATCCTTTTATAATTCTAGAAATAATTTCTTATTATATCATACCATTGGTTTTAATGAGTTATTCATTTTTTGAAAAAAAATTAATAATATATAAAATAGTTTTTTAAGAACATGGATACATAGTTGATTGAAATTATATTTGGAACAAATATTAACAAATAATTTTTTGAGTTTTCAATGTTTTGATAATTTTACACCAGTTAATTAAAAAAATAGAGTAATTGTTTTATCTTTAGAATATTAAAGGGAAATATTTCATCAACCAACAGTAATTTATACCACCAAATGTTACTGCCACTCATATGCTTCTACTAGGTATCCATGTTATCATCAGTGGAAAAATTATTCAACCACTAGTATTTTCTACTACATGAGAAATTTTCAAATGCTACTATTCATACACAACCACTTCTTACCAATGATGTGAGAATACAATAATTTTTACCTACTAGTATTTTAACATGCTACCACCAGAAGAAAAATTTATACTCTCATGGTCTAATACCTTTATAGTAAAAGTATATTTATGCTATCTATTATGATAACTCTTGATGAAATATTTCTACCGTCGAACATATTACCCCCAGTATTTGAAACTTCCAATTCATATTGCTTCCTCTAGATGAAATGATTATATGATGAATCCATCATTGTTCTATAATAAAAATGGGAGAACTAAATTGGATGTAGAAATATTTTATGGTTTTCTGATAAGTAATGAATGACAACGGACCTTCTAGATTCACGGAAATACCGCCTAAGATCAACTATATCCTAAATTTATATGATAATTGAATACTTAAATAAAGAAATCGATTTCATAAAGATCCATGGTCAATGTAAAATTCAATTTTAACATGGCCTCAATATTAAATAATTAAATCTATATAATAAATCTGAATTGAGAGTGGTTAATTTTCTCATTGTATTTTTCTATATTCTAATTTAAAGATTCAATGGTGATGGGGAACTCAATAATTAAATGGGAGAAGGATTCAAGTGTTTAAATTAAAAAAACATACCATATGATGAAAATTTTTGTCAAAGTTTGAAGAAAAAGAACTACTCTAAAGGTAGGTTAATCCTATGTAAGTTTTTGTAGGATGGTAAGTATGGGATGGAAGACATTCATGATGGTACAATCGTAGAAGATGTAGGCTCATATAAGGGTTTGTGGGTGTTGTTTATGTTTAGTAGTAGACCTGTGTTTGGGTAGAATAAGGCCTATATATGGGTGATGGGAGTTCATGTAAGGGTGATTTTGTAGAAACATAAGGTTCATGGTGAACCCACATATGGGTAAAATCATCCCTTTTAATGTTGATGGAAATTTGTGTAAAGATTGTGGAATACTCGCATAAGGGTCGGTGAATATGCATAAGGGTCATGGTTGGGCTATGTGACGGACATGGAACCTTTTTAATGGTAGTTGTGGAGTTTTATTTGGTTCAACATATTTGTAAGTGTTAACCTATGTAAATTTAATATCTATACACTAAATCATTCGTACCTAATTCTCCTTGAAGGGAATATTTTTCAAACAAGTGTAAATCCACAATACATTGCTTGAGAATAAAATTGAGGAACATTAGAAGAGTAACCAAAATTATTTTAAGATACCATCCTAATTAAATATTACTATTTAAACCATGAAAATAATGTCCATGTTCTCTTATATAAAATAAAAATTGTTCACTCATGAAGAGGATTGACATTATCTCAATCAAAGACTTTTTATATAATAACTTGATCAATATTATATTACTATTTTTTGTTCTTAATTTATTCTAATTTTGGTTTCAATACTATGAAGATACTACAATATAAAACTTGTGGTGATGATAAGTAAAATTACCCTATTCACATTTAGATGAATTCATGTCAATAATATTGATACTGCTTTTTCTTCCTATTTAGATTTTTATGGCTTAATTAGTTTTATATTTCTTCTGGTTTTTATGTTTAATTTATTCTTCTCTCATTATCTACATCTCACATACAAGAAACTAAGCATGAAATTAGTGAATGTAGTAAAAATATCTATGATATTCTGAGGGTGATTAGAAATATGTGATTACTGGAAAATTATTGGATAGTGGATATTATGATCCCTATATTTATCAATCCAAAATAAAAAAAACAAAAGTAATCGGTGAGATGTCATTTGACTAAAGGAGGAATAATGAATATTTCTAAATAATTATTCAATAAAAGAATGATGACATGGACTATTTATAAAAAATTATTATTTAAAATTATTTTAAAATAAATAACTTGAATCAAATGTTTCCCTAAATTATAACACATTAAATATGGTGAAAACGCATCCATATAAATGTCTTATCCAAAAATAACATGTGTCTAACTTCACTAAATTTTTCATGGGTTAAAAGACTATTTTTTTCACCACCCCGTGATTTTTATTCATCAATCTAGTGAATGTTTATAGAGATGAAATTCAAGTGTTATAATATTTTTTTAAAATTAAAACCAAAGATTATAAGATATCATTCTTCTTAAATAATTTGTTTTGTTCTAGAGGATGATTGAATTTTACACTCTATACTTCACAATTTTAAAATCACAGAATGAAATGAAATTTTATTCATCAATATTCTGTTTGGTAAATTTATATACCTAGATTCCTCTTCTATAGGAGTTAAGTTATTTAGTGAAATTATGGAAGAAAATCTTACTTTAATAAATTTTTCTTTGAGGGAAATATGTACAACAAACATTAAAATTAATAACTGACAATTAGAATTGAATGAATGAAAAGTATGTGATCTTAAATATTGATTGTTTTGATTTTTTCTCTAAATTTCATGGATTATTAGGTGAATACCCCCATCAATAAATTGATATCATTGAATTTAGAGAAAGGGGTTTATAGAAGCTCAAATTAGCTTGAAGTGATTCCCTATATCACTTTAAGGGGAATCCAAGGAATGGATCTACTATATTAAACCTAAATAAGTTGCATAATGGGATTGTCTAAATTGATCATTCCAAAAAAATTCATCACATTTAAAGGAGATCTCACATATGTAAAGAGATCTATATAATTTAATAAAACAATTGAAGAGAATCACTATGACTTTTGGGAAATATTCAAGAATGTAACTAAATACTACCCACAATAGCCATATTATGAGCATCATTTCTTGGTATTATTTTAATAAGGAGTTATGGATAAAGACTAGTACCTATCAGAAACTTTTTTAGAAGTAGAATTGATTGATAAGTAAAACATTGAAGTTAGATAACAAATTTATAGGATATCATAAAATTACCAAAATATTGGTACAATAATTACTTCTAGATGATTATATGAGGTAAATAGTTCGAAATCCCCTTCACTATAGAATAAAATTTACGAACTAATATCTACAGTGATAAAACTTTCTATGAAAAAGAAACATGAAACATCATCATATACACCACCAATGTTCTTTTATATTTTCTATTATCTCAATAATATCACTCATAGATTCTCAGAATTTTAATGGACTAAAAGGGACGATAACATATACCAATGGAAGTACCAAAATACACCATATAGATAGAAATAATTTGAATAACATTCCAATAATAAATTTAGATATGATATTCTAGGACCACAAAGTCCATTATTCCATAATGAATTCAAATAGGATTCACAAAATTCTTTCTAATACCCTATTTTTAGAGGTAATGTTTATAACCATCCATAGGCTAAAAATAATAATAAGATCAAGAGGATTTATTGAAATACATTCTTAGACAAGGAAGAGAATATCAAAATTGTCAATAGACTATCCCTATATCTCATGAATTAGAGTTGATGGAATGAAAAGTATATTTTGGAGAGATCATAACCACCCTCAATAATCTGGTTAATCCAAATTTTCAGTAAATTTCATACATAACCAATTCCCAATCCCAAATGAAATTTTATTTATATTACATTAATTATTTGATATGAGCTGTAAATTATTGAATTCTAATCCATGTAGACAAGTGATAAATGTGAACATCAACATGTAAGGAGTGAATATTCTTAGGGAAAATAACCAGAGGTGGAATCTATGAAGGAACCATAAATGAAAATTAGAGAAAATCTAAGATGGAAGATCCAAATTATCCCCCACCTCCTTTTCCTATATGGATGAATGAACCCAAGAAAACCAATGATGTATAATTAAAATAAAAAACTAGGATGGTATTTAAAAAATTTGAGACTAGAATCTCATTGTTAGAGTCAATATTCCATATTCAAAGGTAGAAAAAATTCATTAAAGGCATGTACATAAGGTTATAGGTATTGAGAGGGAATGTGTCTATAATATTAGGAAATAATTTTTCCCCTTTTTACCATAGAAATCCCCTAGGAAATCCTTGATCTCATAATCTTCTCACTTACCTTCACTATAGAAGATGTTTCATTTTCTCATGCACTCTGTTATTTAAGGGAATAAAATAATATAATTCCTTATGCTATTTCTTATTATTTATAGATGGGAGAACACAATCCCCCCGAGTTGCTATGAAACTCCATAATTGTCCCACTACCTACCCATTAGGTGGTCATGAAGATATATTCTTATGTATACAAGCTCATCCATTCCCTGATGACTTCCATATTTATGAAATGGAAAAAAGGAAAAGGTAATTATCACTCTCACATTATTCTAGGTATAAAATTCCTTGAGACTAATAAAACCATAATAAATGTCAATAATGGATCCATTTATATGAATTTTTTTTACGAAATAGAAGATTTATGCATCCATCATTCAACATGATACCCATATCACCAAAAATATTTTTTTACATTTACTATAATTACCATTTTGTTAAATGGATGAAATTGAAATGTTTGATGTCATAATCATAATAAGAGAATATTTAGAAGAACCAAACCTCCCATGATGATTCTATTTTTGAATATGATCATAACATGGATATATTTATGAGTGTTGAATAATATTGAGAAATTATTGAATGATTTTTTTGGTGTTATAAAAATTTTCTACAAATAATAATCCCTTGCATGTGCTAATTTGTAAAATTGATAAATATGAAATAAAATAATTTTTTGAAACCTCTAATTAATGGGAAATTATTTTTCTTCAATAAACAATTATATATTTTTTAAATGAAATAAACAAATATGAGTTATAATATTGAATACATTATAGAGGTACCATGAATTCTAATTGATGAAAATTCTGAATTTTTTTTGAGAAATATCCCATACATTTTTATGAGAGAACATGGTTTTATGTTCTAAAAATTTTCTTTTTTACTATGGAAATAAATTTTTTGGGGCCATTTAATTTTTAATGATTTAATTGATGTATAAAAATCCAATGTTGATTGAATTTAAAAACATACATACCCCAACACTGTGATGAAAATTGTATCATTTACAGGCCATGTTGAATTTATAGAAGGTTAAATTGTGAATTTATCAAAATTTAATTTCACTTAACTAACATAATCATGATGGGAAAATGATATTGTTTTTGATAATTCACACAATAAATACTTTGACATATTTAAAAAATTCATGATTAATTATCCATAATTCATTAACCATACATGAATTATAACATTGAGATATTGTGTGATGAATTTAACAGAGATATAGGATATATTATTTCTCATAATATTGATAGTCTTGCACTTGTGATAGGTTACCCATTATAGACACTAAAAACTATCCATATTGACTTCACAAAAACATAGAATGAGTTTTTGTATAATTTATTATCATTAACAAAATTTCATTCTTATCGTTTAATGACTAAATTAAATATTTATTCTGATCATGTAGTACTATATTACATATTCAAAAAAGATAATTTAAATTTTATAATATGTAGATAGAAGTTATTAATATAATATTTGTAAATATATATTAAAGATAAGACATGTTGTGAAAATGCGGTGGAAGACTACATAATTTGGATACCTTACACTTTCATGGAATATATAACCCCTCAGACCAACCAGGATAACTATATTATTAGTGAAAAAATATAAGACCTCACCAAACATCCCTTGAATGCATGGATTGTCAATTATTTGGTCATAAAAATGGTACCCCAAACCATTATAAAAGAATCACCTACATTGAAATTTTTATCAAAATACTATTTCTAGGAGCATCTGTATTTATGAAAAATTTAAAATGAAAAAAAAATTAGATGTTGTATCAATGAAGTTGAAATTAATTCAGTTCATTATTTCTATAAACTTTCTTGTTGAGGCTATTGTGGTCCTCTTGGAACTACCATAAATTTTTTTTGATGGATTTCTTTGTTCTTAATTTTGAAATACTCACATTTTTTATTAAATGAATAAAATTCTATTTCACTTGTGGAATTTAAAAAAGAAATTATATGCCCCATCAAAAATTTATTTTCTATAAGATATTAATGATAATGGGAAATGAAATTAGTGGACCATTTTTAATGTTATTTGTATTTTCCTAAAAAAATTTGTGGTTGACTTTAAATTTATGTGGATTGATGAAAAATATATAGGAACTGATGATTCAAAAAAAATGCTAGATATAATAGAAGTATTTATTTTTATAGGTTTATAATACCTCGAGCTATAAAAAATGACCTAGGTACCCACTTCTATATGAAAAATATTGATTCTCTCATGAAAATACATGTATTACTCCACAAAATATCCACTTCTTGCGACTCATTGTCGAACAAACTAGATGATGTTCCCAATATAGAAATTAAATTTTTTTTCGAGAGAACATTGAATCAAAAACCAAAAGATTAGAGTATGAAATTATAGAATTTATTTTGGACATATATATCTACCTAAAAAACCAACCTTAGAAATGTCATGTTACGAAATTTTTTATGGTAAACATTGTTACGTGGTTGTTGAGCAGAAAAAAACTTATTTGGATTTCAAAAGAGAAAACCTGGATTTTATCAATGCTATAGAATAAGGAATGATGAAAATGATAGAGCTTAGTGAGATAAGAATATAATAATATAATAACTCACTTCTATATGATGTTAATGTGAAATATTATTTTTATTTATTTATCTTGTAAATAGAATACAAATTTATTGATAATTTGTAGGTATTTTCATCAAGTATAAATCCCTTCCATAGGAATATTTATTCAATGTGAATTAGGTCATACTTGGTAAATAATAAATTAACATTCTATGATGTTTATATTCAAGGATAAGATTACACAAATCAATTAATGGTGAATGTAATAAAATTAAAGATGTACCAGGGGTATTTCTAGAAAAAACCATATGATGATTTCAAAGTCTTCCCAACTTATGATTAATAGATTATAATCATGTTTTTTATTTCACCCATATTAGAGTAGATACTTACATTATTTTGAATAATAAATTATTTAAAAAATTCATGTTAGAATTAAATTGGTTGTATGTAAGAACCATTTTTGGGGAAAGGGAAGGAGTAGTTTATATTTTCTATAAAAACCAAAAATAATGGTTATTTTAGTGTCTAAACAAACAGAATTTCCAAATTTGTTTTCTAAAACGTTATGGTATTTTTTTTAAATATTTTAGAGTTAAAATTTTTATCAATCCTATTTATTTATATTTTAAATATGTATTCAAGGATTAAATTTATTCTAAATTATTGAATGTGAATGTCTTCTATGTGAATATTATTTTATTATTTAGAAATTATATTTTATGAAGATTAAAATAAAGTGAAAAATAATAATATAATTTTTGAATCAAAATAAAAATATGTTTTAAATAGAATTTCAAAGATTATTTTAGGTAACCAATGTTGTGTGATTCAACAGGACCTCCAAGATACTTATTAAAATAAATATATATAAGTCCTTTGAACTATGTGTAAAATGGGAAATTTGGATACCCTACAGAATCTATGAAACAATGGTAATAGGTGTGTGAGTTTAATACTTCTATTCAAAGTAAATTTGTTATTTTTCATGGTTCCTTAGACAAAAAATGATGGGGAAATATTAAAAAAATTGAATATTGAGATCATATGTCTAAAATAAATTTAATCAGTTAATGCGAATATTAAACCTTCTAAGGGGGATATTAACACATAAGAATTTCATTTATAAAGTATCAATGAAGCAGGAAAGTGAAATTTGGTTTAATATTCATTGGAATGATGGATAGATAGAGGTTCTACTTTTTATTGTTTTAATTCCACTTTAATATATCGAATTCCCTCGTGGAGTTATAAATTAAAAAAATGAAATTAAAACAATGTGTGGTATCAAATTGGAGGATTTTCCATCTAGTGGAAGAATGTTATGGTATTCATAAATTCATAATTTTTATTTGAATTTAATTAGTAAAACATTTTTTGAACTCAATGATATTATTTTTTTGGATTGTAATAGTTCATGTGTGGGGGAGTGACGTGAGTTGAAACATTTAATTTTCATTTATATTATTCCATGGAAATTAACCCTAATTAAATTAATGACCTGGGTAAATTTATAAATTTGATTATTTCTGAATTATGTAAATAATTTTTTACTATCTCTAAAAATTGGGTTTATTAATTTATTTAAATAAATTGAGGTGCCAAAAAATATTTTTTATGACATGGAAACTTAGTTTACCCAATTTAAATCAGGAACTAATATACTTAAAAATAATGAGTTTTAATTTTTTTATTAGTTTTATTTAATAAAATAAAAAATTTATTTTTTTGAAATATTGCAATAGAAAATTCCGACTACAACCAAATGAACCAACCACCAGATTCAACTAAAACTCATATTCTATCACTATAAATCCATGTTATAATTAGTGAAAAAATTCTTTTTCAACTAGAGTAGTTTTTCATTTTTATTATTCATCCACCACTGGATTCATTTGTTAAAGAGATACCACTAGATTTCCAAACTCTAGATAGTTAACCATGATACTAATAGAGGAATTTATTCTATCACTAGGGTATTCTATCATTAGAGTTAAAATGTATACTACTAATTAAATAAATATTTATTCTTTCAAACATATTACTGCTTGTATTTTTTACCTCCAATTAAAATTTATACTACTAGAAGAAAATATACTATCGAGAATCCAAGATTGTACTACCGTCAGACTAAGATATATGGAGTGTTAGTAATATTTTTTAAAGTAATTAATGTGATTTGGATAAAAAAAACAATGTAGGGAACTCTCAAATCGATAAAAATTCTCTCCATATTCAACCAAATCAGTTGACAAACTGAATAAAAAAATAGAAATAGATAAAATTAGATGAATAATATGCTTGTCTCATAACAAATATAATTGGAACTCAATCACAATTATGAATATTTTAAGGCCCACCTTTTATCGAGGATGATGTCTAAGGATATTACATGATGCTCTTTTCATTTTTATGATTTTTTGGCTTGGAGATGATGGGGATACTATGCATCCTCATCCCATAGGATTCACATTTGATCAAGAAGCCACACCCAGTTTATGATGAAAGGATGAATTGAAGGATACATATACTAAATTCGTGAAAGGGTATATTTATCTTGGTTAATAATTCTTGGGAATCTACCAATGGGTTAGAATACCTATGTGAGGGTATAATCGCTATGATTTGAGCCTTAGGTGTAGGTTTGTAGAGGATTCATAGGGGTATTCAAAGACCTACATGGTGGTTTTTCGATACCCATGTAAGGGTACTAAGATATCTCATAAATAATATATATATATATATATATATATATATGTCAATGTGAATCCAAATTGGGTTAAAATGACCACATGTAATGTTTATGTAAATTTGGATAAATGTCACGGAAGACATGGTTAAGGTATAGTTAACAAGAAAAATCTTACTCTCTAAGATACAATATGGACATGGTACCATTGTAAAGGTATTTTTAGAGTATTCTATGGGTGAACATATGCATATGGGGGCATAAACATAATGGTTTCCACCCTGCACTAAAACATTCTAACCTAACTTTTCTTAGAGTGAATAATTTCTAGATTGTTTGAAATTAAAAAGACACTACTTGACACTAAAATTTTGGAACATTACTAAAGTCACATGAAAGAAGTTAATGATATTATTGAAACATATGTGATGATTTTTTGGAGAATGTAGAGGATAAATATGTTTTCTTTTATAAGTATATAATTGATCACTCGTGATGGGGAACAAATCTCTCTCTTTCAATCAGAGTATATTTTCTATAACTAATCGATCAAACTAATAATACTAGTTTTATTTGACACTTTTTTTTTGCAGTATTGGATATAATTATCTACTAAGGAAACACAATTTCCTTTGTGCTCATGCTATAGAGAATTCCCATACTCCCCTACTGTTGAATTATTGTAAATATTGTTTATTATAATTTTAATTAATCTGTGAATTTTAATATGTTATTTTTATAGATATTTCATCTATTTTTCAAATTTAATTTATTCAACTCTAATTCATATGAAATTAGAGACATTATACTCAAAATTGTAGTACAATATTTAATATATATCAGTGTGATAATATGAGACTAATTTAAGGTAAATGAATATGTTGATAGGAAATTATACAGGTTACAATGATCATTATATTTCTCTCTACATACAAAAAAACAAGAAAATAGTAATAAATGAAATATAATTTTATTAGAGGTTCAATATAAGGAAATTTTAACAATGATTTAACAGGATAATGGGGGAAGGATTTAAGGCTAATGAATTATTCGTTAAATGGATATTTAATTTAATTAATTATATCCAATATTTTTAATAATTCAATCAAATTAAATACTTTTTAAACATACAAAAATAATTACTAATCCAAAGACAATACAAGTTCTAAATTTCTAAATTCTAGTTAGGTTTAACAATTATTTTACTGATGTCATTATTAATGGTGTTCATAAGTATATTTTAAACCCTTATTATTAGTCAAAAACCTCTAAGATATAGTGTAGAGTTCATGAGGACATGGGGATATCATTTTTGTAAATTGTTGAGTAATTTTAACTGTGGTGTTAAAAAATAACATTATATAATGTTTTGATTTCTCAACAAAAATTGGAATGGGTAGTTATCGATTGAAATATATCATAGAATATGGAGGACCATCGACTGGTGATACATGAACAACATTGTGGTGGGAATTCCATGTTACTATGGTGAGGTGATTATTTTTTGGGAGTTTGAAATTATGGTTGAGATATTTTTCCAGTATGACATTTTGAATAATGATCATTATTTATCTTTTTTCTCTTTATTGGTAGTGGAATGAGGATTTCATATATACATTATGTTTGGAATATTATATTAACATGATATATGGTTTCTTGTGTGTTTTTTATTTTGGTTAATGGTAGAATGTATTATTGTTTAATTTGTTAAAAACCAATTATATTTTGTTTTAATATATAACTTGTTGTTGGTATTCGACCAAGATGAACCATAGTTGTGAATAATAATAAATTTTATCACCAAAACCCATGTGGATCTTATTATGGGATGTTTTTTTAGTGATGACTATATTTTCCATGGGATTAGGGGATGTGTATTGACCCTTAGTGGGTTCGTTTTTGCAATAGATTCCTTAATAATGCTCTAGTATAGGTATGGTATGTCTTGGAAATATGGTTATACATGGAAATAGGTTTACATAGGGATGTAAATGCCCAGGTTATGGTATAAATGAAAGTTATGCGAATGGAATTATGTTTTTTATATATGAATAACTTATAGTTTATTTGATTACAAGGTTTTGTTGAGATGGTATCATCAGTTAGATACCCAATGTTATTGATCGGGATGTTGTTTTTTAATAGCACTATAAAAGGGTGTTTTCACTTGGAATTACTGATATTTCTTGGGATTATAATAAAGAAAGAACCATTGATGTTTTTTGATAGTTTATATTTACATAAATTACAATCATGGATAATATGTTTTTGAAAAAGATCTTAGGTTTGATGTCGTGTGACTCATTAGAGAATGAGTCTTTTGTTTAAAATGGGTAGTACTAGAGAGTAAACTTATTAATTTCGTAGGATATTTAGTTGGGTATTATTATGTACCATTAAAATGGTTATTATAGGTTCTCTCTATCATGTGAACATAATAAAGAATGTTGGTTTGGATTTTTGGTGAAAATACATTATGTGTAAAGGTAAGTGTATATTGTCTATAATCGATTCGTAATTTATTTATCATCAATGAGTTATATAATGGTAATGGAAGTGGGGTTTGATGATATTTATATAATAATTATGGATTGATATAACAATGAGAATTGTAATTTACCACTATATAAAGAGGTAACACTAAAAAAGGATCAATGTTCCATGGTATGTCCAGGTAGAGAATGAGACTTGATAGTGGTATTTTGCAATGGAGTGAGTGTGTTTTGGGAGGAGAGACACGTATTTGATAAATAAAATTATCAGTAGTTACTCTCTAAGGATAGTTTAATTAAATCCATATTGTGTTGGTTATTAAATTTTCTATTATATAGTGTGACCTTCGATTTGAAATAAATTCTGTGAATGTTGAGGAAGAAATTCTTGGTATGTTGGGAATTGGTATTGATGGGTGTTTTCTAATTGGACTTGGGTATAAGATGGGTGGTAAATTATAGTCATTAAATTAAATATTTTTAATATATTGGATATAGAGATATATTGGTTTTTTAGAAGAGTGATGATAAGGATTCTCCTTGGATATGAGCATTAAAGAAAACATGAATATGTGACCCTCATATAATAATTTTTGTTGATGTAGATTGACTTGTTGTTAGATTATTTGGATGAAACTAAGATGCATTTTTTAGCTATATGATAACTTTTCTGATTTCATATATTTTAATATAATTGGGATTTTGATATATTGTTAGATAAATCCCATGTGTTGACATTAGGAATGGGATGGAATTTGGTTTGATGAGAGAGAGAGTCAAGTTGTAGATTTATCTGTTTTCATGGGTTAGTTACGAAAATGTATTTTGTTGGTAGAGGATCCATATATATAAATAAAAATGTTTTTTAATTTAATGTGGATATATGAATGATTTAATGATTACATTAAAAATTAACCAATTGGAATCAGGTGATATCATGATGATCTTACAGATAATGTCAATAAATTTTTGTTATATTCATCTAGATTAGGATCGGCTAGTAATGTCGTGTATACAAGGATTTCGTGAGGTATTATTCTATTTGGGTTTATAAGACCAGGTTTGAGTGGTTTGTTTGAAGGAACAATCCCGGAATTGGGTGTAATGGTTGTTGTATCATGGTTTGGTGTGGGCAGTTAAATTATGCACATTTTAGAATAAAAGTAAGAATAATTTTTATTTTCATATTTAAATTAATGTGTTGGATATTAATATATTTTATTTAATTATTCTCAAGGATGTTAATTCATTTTTTAGGTATTTTTTAATGAACCATTTCATTTTATGTTGTAAAATTCAAAAGAAATTTGCATATTCTGTTTAAAAGTAGCATTATAGAAACAAAAATGTATATGTTTTTCTAAAAATGGACCATCACACAATGATAATAGTGGATCATGAAATAAAATGTAGATAATCAGGGATGACATTATGGATTATAGAGGCACCATAGAATGAAATTTTTTTTCACACTATTAATAGTGGATGTCATAGCATACTGGTTTTTAGGGTTTGTATATATAAGGGTTATTCTAAATCACACTATTGTAGTGGAAATGTTGTGTTGATAGGGAACGAGATGTACTAGATAATGATTTGGTTTGGGTAAAAAAATGTGTTGATAATCTATATGTATTTAGTTTTTTGAAAAATACAAACACCTTTATGTATTGGTTCAGATCATGGAAGGGGGAGTCATGTTGTGATGGGTGAAATGGGGGTTTTCACTATGAAAAAATCTTATATTTGAGGGAATCCCATAGAGGAGGTTGTCATAACATGATTTCCATTCCATACTAAAATTTTGAAAAGTGATATTAATAGTGTATTCCATTCTATAAAGGATTAGATAATGAGAGTTTCGATTCATTATAGGGTAGATGTGTCACTACATAACACGGGGGACAGTTTCATGAGATATTTATTAAATGGAATCACTTCCTGAGCCTTATGGGTCATTTTTTGATGAAAAATATGTAGATTGTTAAAACAAATTAGAACAATACCCTTCATATCAAGGTCAACCACTATAACATTTAAAATGATAAAAGGTAAATATGAAGCATAATATTAGTTAAATCCTTCTCTATTTGTTTATCTAATAAATTACTCTTAGTTGCAAGTGATTCTCAGACAGTTAACTATTGATTAAAGGCATGTCTTTCAATTTAATACCTTATATTCATTTCCCTTATGTCTATCCCTCATATTTGTTGATTTGTGAAGGGTTTTGATATTGATTTCACCTGAGTGCGGTGTAATAAAGTTGATATGATAATGAATGTTCTTTTCTATGATTGAAGTGATCCTAAGAGGATAAATTCACATGGTTTTAGGAAATTTCCATTAGGTGGAATTTCCTGATGATTCTTTAAGTAGTTTTTCATCATTTTATTAACGTTAATAATTAATTAAAAAGTTATATAATTAATTATTTTTTATGTGGTAACATGAGATAACAAATTACGTAATATTTATACGATTTTAAGTGGAATAGAATTTCTTGAATTGGGACATGTGGAGTGTTGTTGGGATAGAAACATCATTGTTTTGGATGGTTTTCACGATCCAGGTCGAGTCTGTCACGACCCGTCCTCGGGGCCCGTGCCGTGACTACCCCAAGCCCGCCTTCCATAGGCCAGGGGATGGTGACTAGCACCAAGCGTAAATCCCAACAAAAACGAAATGCATTTCCTTTGAAAAGTAAACAAGCACCACAGAGTAAGAAAGCGGAAAAGTAACCACTAAGTAAAACTGTAACAAGATGTGCTGAAAGTAAAAGGGGCCGGAAATACAAGCCCAACTGTAAAGTACAACTGAAAGGAAAAACAACAACTGAAAAGTAAAAGCCGCTACACCGAGCTGTCCACTGGAAATCCCACCTGGAGGGTGGGTACATATAGATCCACTGCTCCTCGGGTCCCGCCGTCCACTCCGAGCATGTCCGCCCAGTGGTCAACCTCCAGGTATCGTCCTGCTCCGCACACCTCCACCATGATCAGTGTTGTCCGTCGTCTGCAACCAACACAACTAAGTGCGGGAATAGCCCGTGCAGGGGTGAGTATAAGCTACTCAGTAGGGACCCCGAGACCCCCGAAGGTCTCCCGAAATCCACAAAGGATAATCCACATAGGGAAGATGCAATCACGAAGTAACATCTGACACGGCTAAGGTATATTCCCATACATATACCTAAGTCATCAATTCCTGTTCGGCTCCAACGTCCGAGCCCAAGCACAACCCAGTCCACACAGGAAAGAAAACGTATACCCACATAGGATAGCACAACAAAATCCACAAAGAAGAGTAAACAGTAAATCCACACAGGATAGCTCAACACAATCCACAAAGGAGAGTAACATAGGATTCAGCTCACCCAGGTATACATCTTCGGATGACGATAAAGATGATCACTAATCCATCTATGTCGTCGGACCCACAAAGGATAGATAGGTAACTAACCCCCGTAATGACCCACACAGGATCAGGCCCACACAGGACCTGTAGGCACTGGCTCACACAGAACCGCTGAGCGCTGACCCACACAGGATCGGACCCACACAGGATCGGGCCCACACATGACTGGGCCCACACAGGACCTGTAGCACTGATCCACATAGGATCGCTGAGTGAAGTAGTCGTCGCAGTCCACTGAGGATCTCTGCACAGTCGTCTCCTCAGTCCACTAAGGATCTCTGCACGGTCGTCGTCGGAGTCCACGGAGGATCTCTGCACAGTCGTCGCTATCGGTGAAGCAGTCGCAGCCAGCACTAGGGTTCCCGCACATAGCAAGCTCGTTCGGGAGGGTCCGCTCCACGAGCCGAGAGGATGATACATCAACTGACACAAAGTCCGAAGTTAATGTATCCAAAAGTTCCGTATCGTCAACAGGAACTCAACGTCGTAGACGACACGTCAATCAGACGCCCGGTCTGAGAGTTATTGGCTTTTTCGTCATAGGGGCCCGATTGGTGTTTAATGAAAAACCAACCCGACCATACTCCACCTGCGTCCAAGCCTCGGGCGGAGTGAGCCAAAAGATCTGTCTCACTTAGAGGAATTCAACAAAGCTGACGGCATGTCAATCGGACATTCGTAGCTCAAGATATGAGTGTTTCCGCTCCGAGGGACCGGTTGGTTTCATGTACGAACCAACCCGTCCGAACTAAAAGTATTCCGAAACCTTGAATGCGATTTACTGAAAGGACCATCTCGATCCAATGATCGCGTTGCCGCTGACAGTGAGTCGTTTGGAGGCCCGTAGGTCATGTTACGGGAATTTGACCGAAATGGCCCAAAGACGGGGGGTTCGGGACCGGGCCGACCCGGCCAGGGCGCGGCCCAGCTCGGCCCGCCCGGCTCGGCTCGGCCGCGTGGCCGGGCAACGCGGGGGGGGAGCCGCCACCCCCACGTGACACCCCTGCGACACCCACGGGGTGTCCCCCTGACCACCGAACGCGGCTGAAGCCGCGTCCTGCGCGCGTCTGACCTGCACGGCCGCGGGTCAGCGGGCGCTGCCGCCGGCTTCCGCAGGCCACCGGAGTTACTCCGGTGGTCCGTTTTCTTTCCCGTCTGCGCCGTTTTCCCTCCTGGGATCCGTTCTTCACTACGGGATCATCAAACTGCTCTTGCGTCACGTTCCGTCGTCGCCCCTCAATTCCGCACAATCACAAAGAACGGCGGAGGGTTGTCGGGCTGTGTTCGTTTGGCCCGCACCCTCCGCGTTAGATATAAACAACGGGAGAATTTTTATTCCACACAGGAAACAACAATTTTAATAAATTTAAAATTGTTCACGAAACCGGTTCTTTAACTTTTTAAAGAAACATTTACGGAAATATAAAAAGGGGGTAATTCCCAAAATAATTCCCTACCTCATAGTCGTCGTCGACGGCTCCTTCGCGGAATTGCTCGTCGCAGAAGAAGGGGATCGTCACGTCGTCGCGGAAAGGAGTCGCGTCATCGCGTATTCCGGTGTTGAGTCGGCGAACTCAACGGACCATGAAACAACAGATTTAATTTAATTAAATAAAATTAAATATATATTTTGTTAAAAGAAACACAAGGGAGATTTAAGAGAATCCCGAAGTCTCTTACCTCAAATAGCTGATCGAGGATTTTGTTTCGGAGGAAGATACGTCGCAGAAGAACGTTGCAGGAAGGGAACGTCGACGTCGCGGAATACGGCGTCGCATCGTCGACTTCCGCGGGTTCGGCGTTCTTCGTCGGAGTCCGGCGTTCTTCGCGTTCTTCGCGTTCTTCGCATTCTTTGCGTTCTTTGCATTCTTCGTGTTCTTCACGAGGGAGGATGAAGGATCAAGAACTCTGACAAAACCTCTCAATGAGTAATCCTCCAAAAGACTTGTTGGTCTGATTTTATTATTACGCCAACAAACGAAAAAGGTAAGTAATGACCCATCAATTCGTTGAATTAATTCAAAGAAAGAAACCGCCGATTTAATTCACGAAATAAACCTCCCAATTAAGTGGTCTGTTAAGAAAATAAGAAAATGCGACAGTTGACTTTTATAATGACGGGTTTTCGCGGGGGCGTTACTTAGTGGAAAGAAACGGCAGGGCTCGTGTGGGCCCCACCTCACAAATATCCTACCAAGGGGGTAGGATATTTCTTGATAGCATCCTATCCATTTTATCTCAGTTTAAGTGGATTTCAAGTGGCTTCAAGTGGATTAAGTGAAATAAAATAAAGTTTGTCGAACAAATTATTTTATTTCTAAACTTTAAGCCCAAAAATTAAAAACCACACCCGACCAAACGCAACTCCGAAAGAGGGGTTTCTAGGAAAATATCAGCACTGCGATTTCATCGGTGCCCTCAGAATTCGATTTCGGGCACCAGTTCAAATGTTAGAAAAACTCGCTCATCTGTTCACTGAACGTACCCGAGCCAATCTTTGGAAAATGATTCCGGGCACACCGGGCCTCGGAATCAGGTGTCGTCAGCAACTGCGTTCTTGTAAAATTCCAAAGAAAATTAAGAAAAAAATTTCCTTAAAATTTAAAGGTCATTACATTACTCCCACATCAGGGCTTTACGTCCCCGTAAAGATACATCATAAACTAGGGAAACAAATGTGGGTACTGGGCACGCATCTGAGCCTCCCGCTCCCATGTGCTCTCCTGGAGGTTCCCGTGCTTCCATCAGATGCGCACAAGAGGAATCGATCGCCCACGTAGGACCCGCTCTTGTCGATACTCTATCTCTACTGGGACCTCCGCAAAAGTCGCCCGATCATCCACGTCTAGCTCCCGATAGTCAATAATGTGCGTCGGGTTGTGCACGTATATCCTCAGCTGAGATACGTGGAAGACGTCGTGCACCCGGTGCAACTGAGGTGGTAGAGCCAGGCGATAAGCCACCTCGCCAATCCTGCTGATGACCTGGAATAGTCCAATGAAGCGTGGAGACAACTTCCCTCCTCGGCCAAATCTCCTTAAACCACATCGAGGTGAGACCCGCAGGAAGACGTGGTCGCCATCCTCGAAATCTAATGGCCTCCGGCTCCTGTCAGCATATGACTTTGTCCGGCTTTGAGCTGTCCTCATCAGCTCCTGGATGACCTGGACCTTCTCTGTCGTGGCCCGGACCATCTCTGGTCCCACAAGTGCTGACTCTCCACGGTCTGTCCAGCACAAAGGAGATCTACAGGGCCTGCCGTACAACACCTCGTATGGTGCCATCCCGATGGTGGAGTGGTAGCTGTTGTCGTACGCGAACTCCACCAAGGGTAGGTGGTCCTACCAGCTACGACCAAAGTCAAGGACACATGCACGGAGCATGTCCTCGTGAGTCTGAATGGTCCTCTCCATCTGACCATCCGTCTGCGGGTGAAAGGCGGTGCTCAGACGTAGCTGCGTACCGAACGCCTCCTGCAACCCCTTCCAAAGCCGGGAATTAAAACGAGCATCCCGATAAGAGACGATAGTCGATGGCACACCGTGAAGCTGTACAATCTCCTGAACATAGAGACGCCTCAAGCTCTCCAGTGAGCCCTTCTCTCTGATGGGTAAGAAGTGTGCCGACTTCGTGAGTCGGTCAACAATCACCCAAATGGAGTCGTGACCTCTAGAGTGCGTGGAAGTCCAGTCACGAAGTCCATAGATATCCCGTCCCACTTCCACTCTGGGACCTCCAAGGGATGTACCAAGCCTGCTTGTACCAGATGCTCTGCCTTCACCTCCTGGCAGGTGAGGCACCGTGAAAAGAAATCTACCACAACCTAATTCATGCCCTGCCACCAATGCTGTCGTCTGAGGTCCTGGTACATCTTTGCCACTCCTGGATGTACCGCCAAGGGAGAAGTGTGAAACTCTCTCAGCACCTCCTCTCATAAAGCGACTGGTATTAAGGTACGTCCTCTGAAAAGGACGTCGTGCTCTGCTCCAAGGGAGAAACCATCAGGTGCCTGTCCCGAGGATATCTGTGCATGCCGCGTCTCACAGTCAGCGTCCCCACGCTGAGCCTCTCTGACCCACTGCAGTAGTGGAGGGGTGACTGTGAGAGACTGAAGGAAGTCTACTCCATCTCTATCCACGAAGGATATCTGCAAAGCGGCTAGCTGCTCTGTCGCCTCCTCATGTAGCTGGATGCCCATCCTCCTGCTAAGGGAATCGGCTACCACATTCCCCTTCCCATGAGTATAGACTATCTCAAAGTCATAGTCCTGGAGGAACTCAATCCATCGCCGCTGTCTCAGGTTCAGGTCCTTCTGTGAGAAGATGTACCTGAGACTCTGGTGGTCAGAAAATACTGTAAAGCGCTCTCCCATCAGATATTGTCACCAAGTTTTCAAAGCGAAGACCACTGCTACTAACTCCAAGTCATGGGTAGCGTAGTTCTGCTCATGCGGCCTCAATAGACATGATCCATAGGCAATCACGACCCGCTCCTGCATCCGGAAACACCCGAGTCCGGTCCCTGATACATCTTAGTAGACTACGTATCCAACTCCCTCCTCAGGCAACCTCAAGATAGGTGCGCTTGACAATCTATGCCTCTGCTCCTGGAAGCTCTGCTGACAACTGTCTGACCACACAAAGGGTTTCTCCTTCTTTGTCAAAGCAGAGAGTGGTGCCGCCACTCTAGAGAAGTCCGGCACAAATCTCTGATAGTATCCAGCTAGACCCAAGAAACTCCGCACCTCCGTCACACTCCTGGGTGGCTCCCAAGCAAGCATTGCCTCGATCTTTGCTGGATCCACTGCAACTCCCGCCTCAGAAATGACGTGCCCCAAGAAGTGGACCTCACGTAACCAGAACTACCACTTCGAGAGCTTTCCATAATTCTGGTTCTCTCGGAGTGTGTCTAGTACAACCCACAAGTGGTAGGCGTGCTCCTCCTCCGTGGTTGAGTACACCAAAATTTCGTCGATGAAGACCACGACAAATCGATCGAGGTATGGCGGGAAGATCCTGTTCATGAGGCTCATGAACACTGCTGGAGCATTGGTTATGCCGAATGGCATAACCAAGAACTCATAGTGGTCATAACGACACCTGAAGGTCGTCTTCTACACGTCCTCATCTCAAACTCTGAGCTGATGGTAGCCTGATCTGAGGTCTATCTTCAAGAACTACTGTGGTCCCTTGAGCTGATCGAAGAGGTCATCAATCCTTGGTAGAGAATACTTGTTCCTCACTGTAACCTGGTTCAGGTGACGATAGTCGACACATAGTCACAAGCTCCCATCCGCCTTCTTGGAGAACAATATCGGGGAAGCCCAGGGTGAAACACTGGGTCAGATGAACCCCTTTCCCTGCAAGTCCTCCAACTCTACCCGTAGCTCTCAAAGCTCAGCGGGGGCCATCTGATACACTGGAGTGGATATCGGCGCTGTCCCAGGGTACAAATCAATATAAAAGTCTACCTCTCTGCGAGAAGGTAGCCCTGGAACGTCGTCGGGAAAGACGTCCGCGTACTGATCCACCACTGCAGGAAAACTGGGACTCTGCACGTCAACTTCTCCAAGGATGAGGCTAGCCAACTGATGAGTGATGGGATGTCCCATCCTCTGTGAGAGTCCATCCTGTTCTGCAGAGGCTCCCTTCTCGCTGGTGAAGGTGAACCTCCTCCCATCGGTTAGTACACATCGCACCTTGCGCCTAAAATAGTCAATCTGAGCAAGAACTACAGATAACCAATCCATGACCAAGATGACGTCGTAAGGCCTTGACGCTGCTACAAGAAGATCCCAGCCGAAGCTCTCGCCTCCTAGTGTAAGCTCACACTACCGGCACCAATGCGTAACTGTCGAGTCTGCTCCCGTAGGAGTTTCTAGCCGTAAGGATCGAGCCAACGGCTCTGTCGGAATCTCCGAGCTCCTAACAAGGGTAGCGACTTTGAAAGAGTGACTCACTCCTGTGTCTATAAGAACTGCAACAAGGGTGGAATAGACACATATCACACCTCGAATCATCTCTGGCGCGCTGTGGTCGTTGGCCTCCACTGCCTGGAGCTGTGCTTGTCTCTGCCCACCAGCTCCCTGTTGTCAGGGCGGACCTCCTGGGCTTGGTGGTGGCAGAGCCTCAAAGCGTTTCCCACCACCTGCTGCTCGGCCATCTCCTCTGCCTCGTCCGCCTCCTCCCTGCGAACCGCCACGGTCGACCCTCTGCCTTTTCTTGGGTGGCCCCTCCATCGTCTTCTGCCCCCCGGTACGGCGGGTCGGGCTGTCACGAGCCATGTGACACTGCCCGCCGCATTCGTAGCACTACCTGCCTCTCAGTAGACTGGCTCCGCACTGTGTGCCCCGCACTGCTGAGCCAGTGTCCCGAGGTTGTCTGCCGGAAGGTATGGTCTGCCTGGAACCATGAGTCATCCGTCGGCTACCTGCTGCCGAAGACTCCGCCACCTGCCGCCCTGCGGTAGGTCTCGCTGTAGACTCAGCCAGAAAGCTCTCGATCAGAAGGGCTCGCTCCAGTACTCCTTCCTAGGTAGGGATGCTGAGGGAGATCAGAGATGCCCTGATCTCGTGTCTCAGTCCCTGCTTAAAGGCCCGGTCCCGGATGAAGGGGTCTCGTACCATGTCGGTCGAGTAGCGAGAAAGATCGGTGAACCTCGCCGCGTACAGAGCGACCGTCATGATGCCCTGCCGCAGTTGAAGAAGCTCCTAAATGCGCACCGCACGGAGGGTGGCCTTGACGAACTCTGAGCGGAAGAGGCTCTCGAAGTATGTCAAGATGAGAGAGGCATCATCGTGCACGTGGAGCATCAAGCTCCACCATCGTCCTGCTGCTGCGTGCAGTAGGCTCGCCGTGAGGATCACCATGAGGTCTGCTGGTGTCCTCACTAGCCTGAAAACTCGAATGACCGCCTCCAGCCAGTCCTCGGCTGCCTGGGGGTCCGTATCCCCATGAATCCTGGGTGGTCGCTGGCGCTGGAACTCCTGAAGAGCTTCGAGGCATCCTGTATCGTCATCGGTCGGTGCTGGAAGCATCAGGGGCTCGGTGGGTAAAGGTACCGCCGGTGCCTCTGCTGTCAACGGGCCCTGTACCGAGGCCTCATCACTCGGCGGGCTGTCGTCGCGCTCTACTATCGAAACCCTAGTTGGCTGCTGTCGTCGAGCCATCCTGAAAAGGAAACAAGCGCGCCACGGTCAGAACAGTATACCTGGTGAGCTGACACAATTAATCAAAAAAGAAAACTTGAAACACACATGCAATCAATGTTTTCGTGCATTATGTCAGAAATCAGAAGTCAGGGTCCTGGTGTACGGATACGTCGGCCGCCGCACCAACACTAGACTCCCTGGACTGATAACCACACTAAATACGCTAAACACCATTGCTTCACATAGAAGAAATATCAGAGGTTTTGGTAGAACCAACCACCTCTGATACCAATTTGTCACGACCCGTCCTCGGGGCCCGCGCCGTGACTACCCCAAGCCCGCCATCCATAGGCCAGGGGTTGGCGACTAGCACCATGGCGTAAATCCAAACAAAAAGGGAAGGCATTGCCTTTGAAAAGTAAAAAAGCACCACAGAGTAAGAAAGCTGAAAAGTAACCACTAAGTAAAACTATAACAAGCTATGCTGAAATAAAAGGGGCCGGAAATACAAGCCCAACTGTAAAGTACAACTGAAAGGAAAAACAGCAACTGAAAAGTAAAATCCGCTACACCGAGATGTCCACTGGAAATCCCACCTGGAGGGTGGGTACAGATAGCTACACTGCTCCTCGGGTCCCGCCGTCCGCTCCGAGCACGCCCACCCAGTGGTCCACCTCCAGGTACCGTCCTTCTCCGCACACCTCCACCACAATCAGCGATGTCCATCGTTTGCAACCAACACAGCGAAGTGCGGGCATAGCCCGTGCAGGGGTGAGTATAAGGTATTCAGTAGGGACCCCGAGACCCCCAAAGGTCTCCCGAAATCCACAAAGGATAAACCACAAAGGGAAGATGCAATCACGAAGTAACATCCGACACGACTTAGGTATATGCCAATACATATACCTAAGTCATCAATTCCTGTTCGACTCCAACGTCCGAGCCCAAGCACAACCCAGTCCACACAGGAAAGCAAACGTATACCCACACAGGATAGCACAACACAATCCAAAAAGGAGAGTAAACAGTAAATCCACACAGGATAGATCAACACAATCCACAAAGGAGAGTAACATAGGATTCAGCTCACACAAGTATACTTCTTCGGATGATGATAAAGATGATCACTGATCCATCTAATTCGTCGGACCCACAAAGGGTCGAAAGGTAGCTAACCCCCGCAATGACCCACACAGGATCGGGCCCACACATGACCTGTAGGCGCTGGCTCACACAGAACCGCTGAGCGCTGACCCACACAGGATCAGACCCACACAGGATCAGGCCCACACAGGACCGGGCCCACACAGTACATGTAGCACTGATCCACGTAGGATCGCTGAGTGCAGTAGTCGTCGCAGTCCACTGAGGATCTCTGCACAGTCGTCGCCGCAGTCCACTGAGGATCTCTACACGGTCGTCGTCAGAGTCCACGGAGGATCTCTGCACAGTCGTCGCTGTCGGGGAAGCAGTCGTAGCCAGCACTAGGGTTCTCGCACTCAGCAAGCTCGTTCGGGTGGGTCTGCTCCACGAACCGAGAGGCTCAAACATCAACTGACACAAAGTCCGAAGTTGATGTATCCAAAAGTTCCGTATCGTCAACAGGAACTCAACGTCACAGACGGCGCGTCAATCGGACGCCCGGTCTGAGAGTTATTGGCTTTTTCGTCCCAGGGGCCCAGTTGGTTTTTAAGGCAAAACCAACCCGACCATACTCCACCTGCGTCCAAACCTCGGGCGGAGTGAGCCAAAAGATCATTCTCACTTAGAGGAATTTAACAAAGCCGACGGTACGTTAATCGGATATCCGTAGCTCAAGATATGAGCATTTCCGCTCCGAGGGTCCGGTTGGTTTCGTGTACGAACCAACCCGGCCGGACTCAAAGTATTCTGAAACCTTGAGTGCAATATACCGAAACGACCGTCTCGATCTAAGGATTGTGTTTCCGCTGACGGAGAGTCGTTTGGAGGCCCGTATCTCATGTTACGAGCATTTGACCGAAAACGGTCCGAATACGGGGGGTCCGGGCCCGGGCCGACCCGGCCCGACCCCCCCTGGGTCGCCTGACCCGGGTCGACCCGACCCGGTCCGAACCCGGTCCGGCCCAGCCGGTCGGACCGGCCCGGCTCGGCCGCGCGGCCGAGCGATGCGGGGGGAGCCGCCACACCCGCGGGACACCCCCGCGACACTCGTGGGGTGTCGCCCTGACAACCGGACGCTGCTGAAGCCGCGGCGGTACTTCCGGCGGTGCGCCGCCGCCGGCTTCTACGGTCCACCAGAGTCGCTCCGGTGGTCCGTTTTCCTTCTCGTCTGTGCCGTTGTCCCTCCCGGGATCCGTTCTTCACTACGGGATCATCAAACTTCTCTTGCATCACGTTCCATCGTCGCCCGTCAATTCCGCACAATCACGAAGAACGACGGAGGGTTATCGGGCCGTGTTCATTTGGCCTTCACCCTCCGCGTTAGATATAAACAATGGGAGAATTTTTATTCCACACAGGAAACAACAATTTTAATAAATTTAAAATTGTTCACGAAACCGGTTCTTTAACGTTTTAAAGAAACATTTACGGGAATATAAAAATGGGGATAATTCCCAAAATAATTCCCTACCTCATAGTCATCGTCGATGGGTCCTTCGCGGAATTTCTCGTCGCGGAATAAGGGGATCATCGCGTCATCGCGGAAAGGCGTCGTGTCGTCGCGGAATCCGACGTTGAGTCGGCGAACTCAACGGACCATGAAAAAACAGATTTAATTTAATTAAATAAAATTAAATCCGAGTTTTTTTAAAAGAAACTCAAGGGAGATTTAAGAGAATCCCAAAGTCTCTTACCTCAAACAGCTGATCGAGGATTTCATTGCGGAGGAAGAGACGTCATAGAAGAACTTTGGAGGAAGGGAATGTCGGTGTCGCGGAATACGGCATCGCGTCGTCGACTTCCGTGGGTTCGGCGTTCTTCGTCGGAGGCCGACGTTCTTCGCGTTCTTCGCGTTCTTTGCGAGGAAGGATGAAGGCTCCAGAACTCTGACAAAACCTCTCAATGAGTAATCCTCCAAAAGACTTGTTGTTCTTATTTTATTATTACGCCAACAAACGAAAAATGTAAGTAACGACCCATCAATTCATTGAATTAATTCAACGAAAGAAACCGCCCATTTAATTCATGAAATAAACCACCCAATTAAATGGTCTGTTAAGAAAATAAGAAAACGCATCAGTTGACTTTTATAATGACGAGTTTTCGCGGGGGCGTTACTTAGCAGAAAGAAACGGTGGGGCTCATGCGGGCCCCACCTCACAAATATCCTACCAAGGGGTTAGGATATTTCTGGATAGCATCCTATCCGTTTTAACTCAGTTTAATTGGCATTCAAGTGGCTTCAAGTGGCTTAAGTGAAATAAAATAAAGTTTGTCGAACAAATTATTTTATTTCTAAACATTAAGCCCAAAAATTAAAAACCACACCCGAGCAAACGCAACTCTGGAAGAGGCGTTTCTAATCAAATACTGGCACTGCGATTTCATCGGTGCCCTCAGAATTCGATTCTGGGCAACGATTTAAAATTTAGAAAAACCCGCTCGTCCGTTCACTGAACGTACCAGAGCCAAACTTTGGAAAATGATTCTGGGCACACCGGGACTCGGAATCAGGTCCCGTCAGAAACTGCGTTCTTGTAAAATTTCAATGAAAATTAAGAAAAAAATTTCCTTGAAATTTACGAGTCTTTATAGGGTCATCATCCGACCCGACGCTCGACCCAGTTTGTGACATGGCCCAAAGGCCATTCCTGATCCCAACGGGCAGGAAACTAGTGTCTGGAACCACAATGTGGTAGTTAGGAATTCTGTAGGCTAGAAAAGACATATAAAAAATCAACCTAAACTAAGAAAGTTAGTTAAATTCTTTCAATTGAAAATAGAACAAGGATGGAAATTTAAACATACCTCCAAGTGACCTCATTGGTCTCCACCAAACATAGAAACAAGATTACTCCAATGGTGATCCAAAACTATAAAATGAATCTGAAAAGATAAATTATGCATGAGCACCGATTTCTCAATAGGAAATCCAAAATATTACAATGACCTATTCCAATACCTTTAAAAATAAATCGAAATCATGCTAGTGTGAAAATAAGGAAAAATAAAAAAAATGTATTTTTCTCTTTTCAAATTCAAATAACAGTCTTGAATTTCCAAGAAAAACATTTCTCTTACCTTTTCAAAATATATTTTGGGAATTCTTTTACATTTAAAAAATAATGGAGACCAATGTAGTTTAAAATGGGGTTTTTACAAATGAGGGAACAAGCATGAAACAACTGAATTAAAAATCATTCCACAAGCACCATGGAGAGTCCCTATGTAGCTAGTGTTAGTTCGGGACCTAGGATCTATATGAATTTGGGAAATGTGGCTTATAAACCATGACCCTCATAAAAAGTGGCTTATAAGACCACAACCCTTAGTCATTCATATGTTTTGTTAGTGTTGCAATAAACAAACCTGTAGTGAAACTGGGTCAAGTCACCTCTATACCACTAGTTCACAAGTCCTAGTTTACATACCTAGATACCCGGGTTTTCCATTGTGCATTGTCTCAAGTGGTGGTGATTTTTCATCATGAAAACATATGTGTACCCAAATCATTATTAATCCAAAACACATTCAACATCTCACCACTCTTCTCCGTCATTAAGCACATTCCACCACTTTCACGACAGACAAATCATACCCATAAACACTAGGCATATATCATGAATCACATTTTTACACGTGAATTACATTTCTCAAACTAGGGGGGATGCCTCAAGAGGGGTTTTCCAATTTTGTAAACCATTTTCAAAGTTCCAGACAGACCCTATTAATTTACAAAGAACATTACCAATCAGAAAACAATTTTTCTCAAAATCATTATGTTCCAAAAATATTCTCAAAAATCCATTTTGGAAACAAAGGCACACACTTTTAAAAACTTTCATAAATAAATCAAACCATTAATGAAGTTAAATTAATAATTAACACCAGATTAATTCCAAAACTCATGCCTTCTTACAAACTAACTAAAACATGAACTTCCCCATATTTAAAGTCTTGCACTAATATATCTTTATTCAAAATTCAACCATCACAACACACATTCTATCCACTTTGGAAAAAACCACTTTAAGGATTTAGAATTTCAAACCCAATTTAGCATCAAAAGGGTATTACATTTTCCAAGCCTGGTTAAGATCATATATAAACCTGAAAACACACTTTGGAACCATTATAAATTATTCATAGAGAATAAAGAGATATTTTTCAAAAACAATTCTAACCATTCAGTGTGTCAATCTATAAAAAATATCTAAAAAAGGATACACATTTTAAATCGTAAAATTTAACCATTATATATAAAAATATTTCAAACTCTAAGCATCTCTAACAATTTTCAAACGATATATATACTATTTTATTTTGAAAACACATTTTAAATCACTAAAGCATCTATGGAATTACAATTGAAGGCATAGGTAAGGGGTACCTACCTCAAAACACCCATATTTTGACAAGTGAAACCCAAGACTCCTTCACCTATATGTATATACATTTTCATGTATATGTATATACATAGGTCCTTACTGCCGATGACTCAAACCCCTATGGAATGTATCACTCACTATATGTATAATTTAATAAAGTAATTAAACACATAAACAATTTATAAAACTTTTGAAATATCATATCAAAGGTTTATATCAATAACACATTAAGAACATCCTTTTAAAAACCAAGTGCACCAAGATGCAACACCAAAACTAAAAGTACACAATTTATATAAAAAACTAAATAGCTCAACATGGGTTTTCAGAAAAAATTGCACACATATTTCACCACATGATACTAACATGTCAAAAGTATATCAAATCACAAACACAACCAAATTCAAAGAATCTAAACTAACAAATAAACATGATGAATGAATTAAACTCACAAATGAATTCATAAAATAATGATTATACACGTAATAACCAACCTTGGTGTAGAGCGACATTGAAAATTTGTGTGAACTCCAGCCGCATGCCAAAAACACCACAATCAAACACAACAATACCCTAAAAACCATAATTTTAACCAAAAACATCAAAACCAAACCAAAATTGACCCTAAAAAATAACTCAATATAGTACATACAGATGAAACAACCAACCAAAAAACACACACCTATAGAGAGGGTTAGAGAAGTTGACCAAAAATTGCGAAGAGGTTTCGGAGGTGTGTTGCACTATAGGGAGGTCACTGAAGGGTCTGGATGTAAAGGTGGGGCGTGTCGAAGGTTGTCCGGCCAGCAAGAGGAGGGGCGTGCATGGTCAATTGGGAGGAAAACTTGGTGATGAATGAAGAGATCAAGGGAAAGGTAGTGCATCTTCTAGGGTTCAGATGAAGTTACTGTGAAAAAACCAGGGGGAGGGGGTCTTGGGCGATGGAAAGAGAGGTAAAGTGAGGAGAGAAAGAAGAAAAAAAGAGAATAAAGAAAAATAATAAACCTATATAAAATCTTACCCAATTAAAATGAATAACAATAATAATAATAATAATAATAATAATAATAATAATAATAATCCAAATATTATTTTTGTTGTTATTATTAAAAAAACTGTTGAACTTTTTAATCAGTTTTATTATTTCATTAATGTAAAAAAAATTATTCAACTCATTAATTAATTAATTTTCCATTTGTCTAGCAGGATGCACATTGATCAGGAGAAGCCACATGGCTTCATTCAAGTCATGTGCGTGGGAAAACATTATGATGCAAAAACACTCATTTATCAGAAAAATGAAAAAACTCGCACTGGTTATAGCCCGCACCTCAACAAAAAAATTACTGAAAAATAAAAAAAATTACTACAAATGTCCGGGTGTTGCAATTCTCCACACCGTGACACTTTCTGCCCTAAGAAAGTCCCAAAATACTAGGTCAAACCTGGATTACAAGAGAGACCATGAAGTCATTTAAAACCAAACCTCAATAATTCGAAGACAGAGTATTCAAAACAATTATAACCTGATACTTCAAAAAAACTCAGAACCCGAATCACCAAGAAAAATAACCATCATTAATGAATTCACCTCCAAACAAAACTACAACATAGATCACTCATAACCATAACATAGGGATCACTGGCATCGATCGAGATCTCCGAGAAAACTCATCAAGTGACACAATAACTGAGCCAACCAATTACCATGGTCAAGGTCAGGCAGAGCGGAAGTAAGGGGGTTACCGCGCCATGCACAGTTTCAAAATAGAGTCTTTCCAAATGTTATTCCAATGGTGGTCTCCCCACCATATTATGATTATTTTAAAACATTAGTTATTCAAACCAAACAGACTAGAAAACATATAAAACCTTTAACACTATCTTAAACCTCAATGTTCTCTATGTTTATCCAATACAAGAGGGGACATCAGCGAGACCCACAATGGGTATCCCCAACATTTTAAAATTTCCTAACACAGTGGACCCTGCATGGGCATTCCCAGTTTACTTTGAGAAATATGGATGGAACCCTTCATCATGAACCCACCAACACGAGCTGATTGCATAGAAAATTCCCATAGTTTACAAAACTCTAACAACATAGATGGTTTTGATAGAAGAAACTCCTAACCTAGAAGAAAACTATATAGGTGTGAATTAATCCCATAATACAAAATAATCTCCTGGATGAGTACAATTATGATCCATAAATGACCACAAGAAGGCTCATGGAGCACACCCACATGATTTATAAGAATACTCATTCCTCATACCACATTAAGGCCCAACACTAACTCCCATAAACTAAGAATGTACCAAGGATTAATGGCCTTCATGTCCACCACAAAAAAATGAATCCTTCAGAGGTGTTACCATAATAAAGAAATTTATATTGTTTCCTATCTGTCACTACAGTCGTAACTCGATCCAAACTCGCACGATGTCCGAGAAGTTTTTGACTGTGCACAAGATTTACCTCAAGGACTATTGTTGGGGCCTTGATTTCTGAATCATCTTCCACCTCAAAGTTATAACCTATCCACCTATGATTGTAACTTCCTCCACTAGATAAGCAACCTGCATAAATATCCTGATTAACTGAGCAGCCACTCCATCAATATACCCACTGAGAATTGAATCGAATGACATAACGAGCCTTAAAGATCACACAAGATATAGGAGATTGAACGGTCTGAAAAATTCATGACGCAGACTGATAGAAGGGGCAATCCATGATTTGGTACCATTGGTTCACACTCCTTATCAGATGAGGAACCTTAACTTAAAACAGTACAAAAAGTACTAAAAATTTGTATGATTTTTAAACTGACAGCACTACAGTGACACTGGGAAACATGGAACTAGATCATTAGAAAGGTCAACACACCTCCTCCACTGCATGTTGACTAGTTGAGCACCTACAAGATCAACCACTTTCCCTCACCGTTGCTTATTTAGGTTCAACCTCAAGGTGAAGGTATTGTGGAGGATCACTTCAGACATCCATATTCATAGAAAAATGAGATGATCACCATTTCCTAGTCTAGTCCAGCTCCTCTAAACCCACTTAAGATAACTTATACCCAGACAACATTCAGTGTTCCTCAAAAATCGAAGACACTCCCAACATGGAAAATAATTCAAAAATAGTCACTCGACCTCAACATCTGCCAGAAGGTGAAACAATAGAGTAGAACCCAACTCTTCCACTCAATTGGGAGACTAGGCTGGGCAAAGAACTGATAGAGACCTATTGGAATCCATGGGACATTTCTAAGAGGCATATCCAAAAGAGAAACACAAAACCAACCTTCCATGATATCAAGCACCGCACAAAATAAAAAAATCAAACTTCACTACCGAATCCAAAAGATCCTTCTTAAGAAATCAATTTATACTCAAAGATAAACACCCTCTTCACATCAACCCAAAACTGAAGAAAGACATTTTCAATACTAAAGAACCTAAAAAGAGAACTTGTTGTCATGCCTCACCCAACAACATGGTTTAGGAGACCATGCCCTAGGCAGGTGACAACTACTAGGAGTGTTGAACCATACTCATGGGAATCACATGGGTCACAACACCATGTGAGGTTGTTCCCAGTACCGGTTACTCCTATTATCACCCCAATCCACAAAGACCAAAGTTGAAACATAAATCCTAGACTAACCCTGGTTACTCAAGGATCAGAACATGTAAGAGTTCGCGATGCTCTTCCCACACCAACCAGTCGATTACCAATAGTCATATCATCGATCTACATAAAATCCCAAATAATATTAAAAACCTTCTTCTAATGCCATTTTTTCGGAATACAGGCTCAGTCATCATCTGACCTGGAGCCCGAACCGGTCTGCGACATGGCCCAATGGGCGTCCCTGATCCCCACAGGGTGGAAATTTGTGATGAGTACCATAATGAGGTAGTTGTGAATTATTTATCATAGATAAGACATATAAAAAATCAACATAAACTTGGAAATGTAGTTAAATAATTTAAATTAAAAATAGAACATGGATGGATAGTTAATCATACCTCTAAGAGACCTCATGGGTCACCACCAAACACAAAACAAGATTACAGCAAAAGAGATCAAAAAATAGAACATGAAACTGAAATTATAAAGTTGGCGTGAGAATGAAGATTCTTAGTAGGAAATCCAAAATATAACAATGCCTTATGCCACTAACATTAATAATAAATACAAGTCATGTTATTTTGAAAATAAGGCTTAATAAAATAATGTTTTCTGATCTTTTCAAATTCAAATAACAGGATTGAATTTCCCTGAAAACCATTTATCATCCCTTTAAATCAATGTTTTAAGCATGAATTAACATTTTAAAATTAATAGAGACAAATTTAGATTAAAATATGGATTTCACAAAAGAGGGAACAAGAATGAAACAACTGAATTGAAAATTTTAACATAAGCACCATGAGATGTCCCTAAGCACCTTGTTCAAGTTGGGGACCTATGATCTTCGTGTATCAGTGAAATGTGGATTAGAAACCATGACCCTCTAAAAATGTGGCTTAGAAAGCTAGAACCCTCAAATGATGTGGCTAAGAAGACCATGACTCTTATTCATTCATATGTTTAGTTAGTATTGTAATCGTCAAACCTACAGTGAAACTGGGTCGAGTCGCCTCTAGGAAACTATTCCATAAGTCCGAGTTCACCCACATAGATACCAAGGTTTCCCATTGTGCTCTATTTCATGTTGTGGTTATTTTTTATCAATAAAAAACAAATGTACACAACACTTTCGCTATCTAGAACTCATTCAACCTCTCACCACCATTCTCCCTCCTTAAGCACATACCCCCAATTTCACGCCACACAATTCATAAGCATCAACACTAAGAATATATCAAAAATCAAATTTTAACACGTTCATTATGTAACACCCAAAGAATTTGCAGTACGCTATTTCTTCAAGGTAATTCAATAACATTCACTACACGCAACACTAAGTTCAAGCGCACCCTGACTAACCAAACATGAAATTTATAAGTGGTTATGAATAGTATTAAATTAATTTTGAACATTATATAATACATATAATTTTAGAATCTATATATTGAGTTTCATAAACATAATTTAGGAAGAAATTAATTTTTTTCAAATATAGGAAGTATTTTAAAAAAAATGCAAATTTACCACCTTTGAATGGAGAACCCTCTTAAAATACAATATTTGAAACTTTTATATATTAAATTTGAAAAAAAATCTTCTTTAGAATTGGGATATAATAATTTGGTTTCAATAAATTTTTGGTGTTTTGCTGATAAATTTCATATTTGGGTGAATAGTCAAAAATACATAATTTTAACTGAAAATAACATTTTTAATGAAAATAATTTATAGTATTTAATTATAAATTTTAACCATTTGGAAGTATAAATAGATTATATTTTTACCATTTAGTCCAATGTTGGTCGTTGGACATAATTTCACATTTAAACTGGACATGAGTAAGTGTGAGTCTTTTGATTGTTATTATTTTTCTTAAAAAGACGATTTTAGTTTTGACAACGAGAATTAATTTTAAATTAATTTATGCCACTTATTTTTTTAAATTTATAAAAAAGGATTCCATATTTTTAATTAATTGGTCAAAATTTTGTAAATAGATAAATTTTATTTTTAAAAATACTGTAAAATTACATTGGTATTTATTTTATTTACCATGGTTGAAGGGTAAATCCGGTTAATAATTGTAAAAATTAATATTATAATAATATTAAATTACCCTAACATGTGTTTTAACCCTATTTGATTATACATTTCCAACCATGGGCATCATTGGGTCGATTTTTGGAACCCATGGAGCCACTTGTAATTGATAATAACACTTTCTATTAATTAAGTTAATGTAAATACAAAAATGACATAATCATATATCTTTTAGTAAAACAATATGTACAAAGGGTTCTATATGTTATCTCGTAGAATATAAATACTCATTAAAAATATTAAAATATTCCCTACATAATGGTATTTTATTTATAATTTTTAAAAATTGAATAATTTAATTTATGAATGACACAACGATGATGCAATATTTTCCTTATTAATGAAAGAATCAAATAAATGGTATTATAGATGTTAAAATAAATATAATTTGAATGTTTTGATGCTATATAAGAATTTTCTAGGATAATGTGACATGTTATTTTTGATTAAATTAATTTTATTCGATGTAATACTACAGTTATAAATTTAACAAAAACAAAATAGAAAATATTGTCAAAATTGACATAAAAGAGTTTTTAAAAATTATCTTATATTATTAATTGATATTCTATTCTGAAAATAAATGGTTCGGAAAAAGATCTTAAATAATATTATATATGTTGTTAATGAACCACTAATGTTTCGCTTGGAACTTTATAGAATGTTTATTGACTATATAATATAAAAATACAAAGAGACATGGTAAATGTCAAACAAATTAACTAAGAGTTAAATCTAAATGATAAGGTTAATATAGTTAACAAAACCTATCCAAAACCTATTGGTTGAGTGTTTTTAGACCCATCCCCACCTTAGCATCGAAATAAATCATTTTGGAGCCATTATAAATCTAAAATGATTTTATTATAAAATAATATTTCAATATTTTCCTAAGGTTCCCCTCACCCCTCTTATAAAAGGGCACTTCCCCTTATCTCAAATTTACATCTTCAAAGACATTTATCTCAGCCAAAAACTGAACAAATATCCTACCAACTTCGCCCCATTATCATATAAGCTTTACATTAGTCAAAATTCCATCCTAAATATCCATTTTGATCAAACCAAAAGGAAGAACCTGAAGAAGAGGTAAATAATTTATCACTTCATTCAAGTTCATTTCTTCTTCCCTTTCCTCTTTCTTTGTTGTCTCCATTCTAAAATAATAACTCTAGTATCTTCTATATACTGTGATGTTATTATAAATATGGTACAACCATATTCATTATTATATCCAACCTTTGAATGACATGTCACCATACGTGCAAACATGTGACTTACCATCTCCACGTCATGACGTAGTTGTTATTCAATACATTGTTATTTGGATAGGTATTATAATGATGTATAGTTGATGTAAATAAAAAATAAAACATGATAATTATTCTTTATATATCATATACCATACAATTATATATTATTTTAATATCAAAATAATGATATTGTCGCTTGTGCATACGTACGGATTACCGTCTGCACGAACGTGATGAGATTCATTCCCCATTATATCCATTCACGAGAAATTTTAATTTTATGATTAAAAATATTTTTTAAAGACTTATTATCATTCTAAATATTAATTTGATATATCATATACAAAAAAACATTACTTACATAACAAATCATATAAAGGAAAACGAATCAGTTAACACTGGAAACGACGATACAGCTGAAATATCATTAACAAAGCAGTATTAGAAGATCATATATTATATCATATTAATGTATATGTTTCTAGTTTAATTTATTAAAAATGATTTCACCATTATACAGGAGTTTAACCAACCCTTAACAAATAAAATGAACAAGGTAAGCGGTTTTCATCTCACTCCATATTCCCGTGAGATTCATGCTACATTGCCACTATTTCCTTCTATATGGTTTACGTGATTCCGAGAATTGTATCGTTTATGTAATAAACTTTATGTTATGTTTATTTTACTTTTAATTGTATTATACTTCTTTCATGGGGTGTACGTTTTGTAAGTTACCCAATTGGTAAGGGTTAATTTCACAATCTCATTATAATCCAGGGTTTTTTTTATGTAAGTATATACTAGGACCTCTTTATCATCCACATCTGTGTATTCTTAAAAATGTATTTCAAAATTTTGTTACTATTTACTAGACTACGATATAAATTCATTTATACCCTTTTTAGACTTTTTATTAGATTTTTATAAAGAAATCATTCCGTTGTTTTTCTAACAATGTACATTATGTCCTTCTCGACAAAATTAAGGTAAGAATATTTTTTTAACATATATAGTAGGTGTGGCTACTTTCAGCCGTTATAACATCATCAAATATTCCCTTAATTTCTTATACTAATATTTTCAAAATAAATTTTTTCTTTATAATTATGTGACTCTTAAATGATTTCAAAATAGAAAGTGATATTTCTCTCAAATAGTTTTGATTTCATCTATGTCAACATCCATTGAAAATTTTTCCAGTTATTTGAAGTTGATTTATTATGAAAAAAATCTCCCATATTGTATTTAATGTTTTGTGATATGTTTGACTATATATGAGTTATTATTATTCCATTCATGGTTTGTTGTTAAGGAATTGACATTTCGTAAGCTAGTTTAAATTTGAATGTTTATGGTATATTTAAACTTTTTCTTAAGATGAATTTATTGGACTAGTATGTTCTGAGTTTTGGACCAGTAAAAGTAATCCCACTAGGCTGGGGACCAGTTATAGTAGATTATCTTGGTTGGAGTCCGGTCATAGCGGCTCTCTGGGTTGGAGTCCGGTTATAGAGGCTCTCCGGGTTGGATTCCGGTTATAGAGGCCTTCCGGGTTGGGGTCCAGATACATTTATCCCATAGGTCGTGGCACCAGGCCTTGACCCAAAAATTAATGGCCGGTACTATTCATTCCCTCATTATAGAATTAGTTATTACATGTGATTATTTGACATGTAGAATATCGATTTTCATGTTTATATGGTATTGTTTGATTTATTTTTTCCATATTATATTCATGTTATGTTTACAAGGCTATTGATGTTATTACAAATCATGCCTTAAAAGTTTATATATTCCAATAAATTATTTTCCCTTATCTAAAATCTGATCTCACACCTTTCTTATAATTTATTTTCCCAATATCCCCTGAAGTGATTTATGTTTGAGATGAAGTGTTAAAATAAGGGAACAATGGAATTTTAAAAGGATTGTTTTTTGGTTGTATGTCGGAAAGTGTAATGTATCGTTCAAGTATGTAATCTATTATCCGAAACTGCTAAAATGATCAGTTATTCAATACTTGATTCCATGTAATCATGCCAGTGTATTAAAATAAATCACCGACTCCGGGAATCTAGGGTCAGGGCGTTACGGTTGGTATCAGAGAAAGTTTTACAATAACCTAGGAAACTACATTTTGATAAACTCTGATTAGATCACATTATCCTAATCTAGACTTTGAGGATTAGTGTATAAGAACATCATATAATATTGGTAATGTATAGATTTGGTGATTTTTACAAGCATATACATCCCTGTGTGGATACGAGTAGGTAGAGGCAGCTCTGGCACAAATGTACCTACGGGTAAATCCCGAAAACACCTCATTGAGCTAGACTCGAATGGGTAAAGATGCACGACAAGAAGCCTTATTACACTCTTGGTTAAGACACTCCCAGGGTATATACTTTGGATAATTCTCATTTTCATTACAAATCATTATAAAGGATTTATGAGTATACACCTCCTCAAAAAAATATTTTTATGATTATGGATTACATTAATAAACTTTTCAATTTAAGTTAGGTTTTTTACATGTTTGGAATTATTAATTGCAATTCATAAACAGACCTAGTATATTCCATTTTATATAAATGGCTCCAAATAGAAGGAATGATAACTCCAACAATACGTATGATCCAATGAGTAAGAAGGATTATATCATTCATGGTATTAATCCAATATTTATAAGGCAACTACTCTCCCACGTATTCTCAACAAATGAGGAAATAATATCACATGTCAATAAGATAAGTAAAGAATTAAATGAGTTCTATGGATTTGAAGGGAAGCAAGATAGGACAATTACGGTATAGATAAATATAGATAAAGGGAAGACGAGAAAGAAGGATTTTCCCATATGTGATAAATGTGGAAATAAGCAACATGGTAAATTCTTGAAGGGAATGGCAGTTTTTTATATGTGTGGAGAAAAAATACACCATGTAAATTATTTCAAGTGTAAGAATAAGGTTTCAAATGTAAAATTCTTCATCTACAAGGTGTTGGGACACTATGCAAAACAATTTCCCAGTCATCAGAGTATACCGTAAATGATGCAATTTGATAATAATCAAGTTATGATACTACGTCAGATGAAGAAGAATGACTAGGGTTCTTTGGTTATTATTATAGAATTATTTAATTTTAGTGTTGTGTCAACAATTTACTGGTTATATGAATTATGCATATAAATACGGATTTCACAACAATACTATTTTATTGGGGAATTGAGATTATATGGTTCTAAAAATATTGACATAATAGTAAGATAAACTATTTGAAAAAATACAAGGTTTAAGGAAACGTAATCCTTAATATGGTCTTCAAAATGAGTTAGTAATTTTAGAATAAAATATGGTTGATTTGGATAAACTATATTGGATATTCTTGACTTCCTTTAAACTGATTAATAGTTTGTTTATTTAATCATTGTTGGAATATTCAAAAAATTTAGATATAAGTAATATATCCAGTATTATATAGAGGATAAGATAGCATGAATGTAATCAATATGGTTTTATTGTAATTTAGTGTGTTTCAATGTTTTAAAATAATACACGATCAAGGTGTTCACATGTTATTATTTGGAAAAAAAGATCTTCATTGTGTTTAACATCCATATAAATTTTGGACTGTGAGTTTTGATAGAAGTATATTGGATAATTTTAAAGGTTGGAATGGATTATAATTGAAATTGGATAGTATTTTATGGTTATTTTTGTATTGTTATAAAAAGTACTACATAGAGACCGTGTGACAACCCGTCGCGTTAGACAAATCTGCAGCAATCGAACCCATGACTATAGTGCGATTGAGATTTATCGCCTACCACTAGACTACGTGAAGTCCATGGATTTTATAATGTAGTTTTCTTAATTAAAGGGACAGATAGGTGAATTATATATTCATTATTTTTGGTACAGTATGTGACTATGATAAATAGAATATTTTTTTGAAATCTTTTGAAGTGAAAGATGAGTTTGTGGTAGGTATTAGTTGAAGAATGAAACTCTCCTTGTCAAATATATATATATATATATGTATGTATATAATTTTTTCCCTCGTATTATATGGGTAAATTAATTCTTAATCATTATAGAATGGATCATAAAACCAAATTTGTGTTATCCTAATAACTTATGTTTTGTTGAACCGATGGTATTTTAAATCATCACAGATTGATTGATTTAAGGCCCTCAATTTTACACTTGTTTATGATTGATGACGTCAATCACTCACAATAAATATTTACATTTTCCCTAAAATTATGCATCTATAATTTCCACTAATGATCTCCTAATCGAGATCATAATTTGGTGGAAACCCTTTCATTTAATTTTTCCTATTATTAAGACAAGATTTTATTAACCCAGTTTCTGATGTGGGTTTTCCCACAACGATATTTTCTATTTTTAACTTTGTATTTTCGAAGAACAATTTCAAATTGTGAGGATGCAATTTATTTAAGGAGGGAAGAATGTAACACCCTAAGATTTCATATTATGATATTTCTTCAATGTAATTCAATGACTTTCATTACACGCCGCACCGAGTTGAAGCGCATCACGACTAAATAAATTAGCCATTCAAAAGCATTTATTAATAGTTTTAACTGAATTTTGAACTTTATATAATCCTTATAATTTAAATTCTATATTATGTGTTTCTTAGACATAATGTAAAAACAAATTCATATTTTCAAATAAATGAAGTATTTTTCAAAAAATGCAATAATACCTCCTTTTAATGGAGAACTTTCAATAAATACAATATTTGAGAATTTTATAAATTCAATTTGAGAAAATAAATTTCTTCTTTAGAATTGGGACATAAGAATTTAGTTTCAATAAATTTTTGGTGTTTTTCTGATAAATTTCATATTTGGGTGAATAGTAAAAAATACAATATTTTAACTAAAAACAAATTTTTTAATAAAATTAATTTATAGTGTTAAATATTACATTTTAATGTTTTGGAAGTATAAATAGATTATATTTTTTCCATTTAAATAAATTTTGGTCATTTTATGTAATTTCACATTTAAAATTGACATAAGCAAATGTCAATCTTTTGATAGTGATTATTTCTTAAAAACACACTTTTTATTTTGACACCAGAAATTAATTTTAAATTAATTTCTCCCACTTCTATGTTTTTAATTTATAAAAATGTATTCCATATTTATAATCAGGATGTACAAATTGTGTAAATAGGTAACTTTTATTTTTACACATTTTGAATTATTACATCGGTAAATATTTTATTTACCATGGTTAAATGGTAAATCTGATAAATAAGGGTAAAATTTTAATATTATTATATTATTAAATTACACTAACATGTGTTTTAACCCTATTAGATGATACATTTTTGACCATGGGCATCATTGGGTCGATTTTGGGACTCCATGGAGCAACATGAAAGTGATAATGACACTTTATGTTAATTAAGTTAAAGTAAATACAAAAATGACATAAGCATATATCTTTTTGTAAATCAATTTTTACATTGGGTTATATTTGTTATATCTTACAATATAAGTATTAATTAGAAAGCTAAAAATATTCCCTATATAATGGTATTTTATTTATAATTTTTAGTCATTGAATATTTAAATTTATTTATGACATAATGATGATGCAATATTTTCATTATTGATTAACGAATCAAATAAATTGTATTATTGGTGTTAAAATAAATTTAATTTGAAAGTTTTGATGCCATAAAATTATTTTTAAGGTTAATGTGACATGTTAGGATTGACTAGATTAATTTTTTTTGAAGTAATAATTCTGTGAAAAATTTAACATAAACAAAATAGAAAAAAGTGTCAAAATAGTCATAAAAGAGTTTTTAAAAAAATTATTATTTTATTATTTGATATTATATTACTAAAAAAATGTTAGTAAAAAAGTCTTAAATAATATTATATATGTCATTAATTAAGAACTTGAGGTTATTTTAGAAGTTTATAGTATGTTTATTAACCATATATTATAATAATACAAAGAGAATGATAAATGCCAAAATAATTTACTAAGCGTTAAATCTAGAAGATAACATTAATATATTAAACCAAACCTATCTAAAACCAATTTTTAAATGTTTTTAGACCCATACCCACCTTAGCCTCGAAAGAAAACATTTTTGAGCCATTAGAAACCGAAAATAAGTTTATTATAAAATAATATTTCAATATTTTCCTAAGATGCCTCTCACCCCTCTGATAAAAGAGCACTCACCCTTCTCTGTAATTCACACCTTCAAATACTTTTGGCTTGGCCAACCTATGCCCAAATATCCTATAAACATACCTCACTTCATCCTAGAGGCCTTCCTTTAGACATAAATCCATCTTATGGATCCCTTTTGATAAAATCAAAAGGAAGAACACGAAGAGAAGTAATAATTTCACCACCCTCTCTCAAGTTCTTTTCTTCATCCACTTCTTCTTTATTTTTAAATTTCATTATAAAATAAAAACTCCATTATCATCTAAATACTTTAATGTTATTATAAATATGGTAAAACCATATTCATTATTTTGTCCATCCTTTGAATGACATGTCCCCATACATTCATATGTACGACTTACCGTATCCACGTCGTGGTGTAGTTGTTATTCAATACATTATAATTTGGATGGGTTTTATAAAGATGTATAATTAATGTAAATAACATATATAAAATTATAATTATTCTTCATATATATGATATACCAACCTATTATATGTTATTTTAGTATCAAAATAATTATATTGTCTCTCGTGTGTACCTACATATTATCGTCTCCACGAACGCAATGGGATTCATTCCCCATCGTATCCATTCAAGAATAATTTTCATTTGATGATTAAAAATATTTTTTAAATACTTAATATCATTCAGAATATAAATACGATACATCATATCCACAACATCAATTACTTACGTAACAAAGAATACAATGGAAAACTAATCAGTTAACACTCAAAATGATGACACTACGGAAATATCATTAAAAAGGAAATATTAGAAGATCATATATGAAATCATATTAACATATATGGTTCCTTTATAATATAATAAATATGAATTCACCATTATAAAAGAGTTTAACGAACCCTTGAACATTGAAAAGAACAAGGTAAAGGGTTTTCATATCACTCCTTATTCTTGTGAGATTCATGCTATATTGCTACTATTTCCTTTTGTGTGGTGTATGTGCTGCCCATAATTGTATCCTTTGTGTAATACACATTAATTTATGTTTATTTAAATAATAATTGTATGATACTTCTTTCATGGTGTTTATTTTTGGTATGTTACCTAATTGTTAAGGGTTAAATTCACTATCTCTTTATTATTAGAGGTTGTTTTTACGTATGTATCTACTGGGACCTCTTTATCATCCACATCCATGTTTTCTTAAAAATGTATTTTAAAATGTTTTTACTGTTTACTATACTATGTGATAAGGTAATTTATACCCTTTTTTAACATTTTATAATATCATTACAAATAAATATTTCGATCGTTTTCCAAAAAAGGTACATTATTACCTTTTCGACAAAATTAAGGTAAGAATGATTTTTAACCTATACTACAGGTGCACCTATTTTCCGCCATTATAACATTGTCGAATCTTCCCTTACAATATTATATTTTTATTTTCAAAAAAAAATTAATTATAATTATGTGATTCTTAAATGATTTCAAAATAGAAAGTGATATGTCTCTCAAATAGTTTTGATTTCATCTATGTCAACATCCTTTGAAAAATTTGACACTTTTTTGATGTTGATTTATTATTATACAAATATACCATATTATATTTAAGGGTTTTTGATATGTTTGACTATGGATGAGATATTATTATTACATTTAGGGTTTGTGGTTAATTTATTGACATTTCTTATTCTAGTTTAAATACAAATGTTTAAGTTATATTTCAACCGTTCATTAATATGAATTTCTGGGACTAGTACATTTCAGGTTGGGGACTGGTAAAAGTATGAAATCCAGGTTGGGGTATGTTATAGAAGACTCTCCGGGTTGGAGTCAGGTTACATAGGATTTTTGGGTTGGATTCATGTTATAGAGGCTCTTCGGGTTGGAGTCCAGTTATAGAGGCTCTCCAGGTTGGGGTTCGGTTACAGTTATCTCCTAGGTCATGGTATGAGGCCTTGAAATAGAAATTAATGTCTGGTACTATATATTCCCTCATTATGAAATTAGTTATTACATGTGATTATTAAAAAGGTAGAATATCCATGTGAATGTTTATAAGGTATTGTTTGATTTGTTTTTTCCATATTGTGTTCAGGTTTATTTTTAAAATCCTATTGTTTTTATTACACATCGTTCCTTAAATGTTTATAGAATCCACTAAATTATTTAACCTTACTGAGGATCTAAGCTCAACCATTTATTATGTTATATTTTCCCAAGATCCCAAGATGTATTTTATATTTGAGATGCAGGTTCATGCTAAGTTAACAATGGAATTCTCAATGGATTATTTTTTTTTGTATGTTGGAGATTGTAATGTAGAATTAATGTATGTAATCTATTTTACAAGTTTGCTAAACTGATTATTCATTTTGGACTTTATTCCTTGTAATATTTCTAATGTATTAAAATAATGTACCATTATTGGGATTCTTGGGTTGTGGTGATACACATTAAATATCTCAAACTTTGGCGGATTCCTGAAGAGGGGTTTTCCAATTTTGTATACCATTTTCATATTTCCAAACAGGCCCCATTAATTTACAAAGAACATTTCCAATGAGAAAACTATGTTTCTCAACAACTTTATGTTTCATAAATCTTCTTAAAAATCCATTTGCACTACCAAGGCACAACGATTTTAAAAACATTCACAAAAGAAATCAAAAAATTGAAGAAAGGAAAATTACCAATTAACCCCATATTATTCCAAAACTCATGAATTCTTACAAAATAACCAAAAAATGAACATCCCACTTTCTAAATTCTTGCACTAATCTCTATTTATTCAAAAATCAACCTTTACAACCAACATGATAGCCACATAGAGAAATCCACTTTAAGGATTTAGCATTTCAAAACCAATTTACCATAAAAAGGGTATTACTTTTTATAAGCTTGGTCCGGATCATATATTTACATGAAAAACACATGTTGGAAAGTTTATAAATAATGAATAAAGGATGAAGAACCATTTTCTAAAAAACACATCAAAGAATTCAGTGTGTCAAGCATGAAAACATATCAAAAATAAGGTCACACATTTTAAATTGTAAAAGTGATCCATTAAATATAAATGGATATCCAACGCTATGCAATGCTAACACTTTTCATAGAACGTATACACAATTTAATTTTGAAAAAACTTTTTAAATAACTGAAGTATTTATGGAATTCAAAATTAAGGAACATGCATAGGGGACCTACCTCAAAACACGCAGCTTTTGTGTCACACCCTGACTGACACTTATTTTTTTAATATAATTAATTTAAGTCTAACTTTGGATATGCGGTTTGAACCAGTTATATTTTAGATGATATTCAGATCTTATATGGGTGCACGACAGTACGCGTGACTGGGTGTAGTGACCAACCTCAATAAGGGAAAGTTTTATGAATAAATTTATAATTACATGGACGCACAACTATTTCGTGACCATGCACACGTCTGTGCACATAGTCTAGACTTAACAATTAATGAAATTATTTTCTAACTGGTTTTATTACTTTAGTATTATTATTAATATTATGATTATTTAAATTAATGTTTTAATTAGGTTATTATAATTATTATTATTTCAATTGATATTTTAAATTGTTTATGGATGTTAACATAAAGTTACAATTATAGAATTATTAACTTATTACTATTATTAGTATGGTTTAGACTGGACTATGCTTCCATTTTCATTTGGATTTTAGTTTGTTTCAATTTCTTTTTATCCTCTTTATATATTCAATTTTTTTATTCTATTTTTATTATAATTGTTATTATTATTCATTTTATTTTAATTTTATTTATTTGAATTTCTATTTTTTCCTTTTCCTCCCTCCCTCTTCTGCTTAGGTCGCACCTCACCTCCCTTCTCCCCCATTTTACACTGCAACCCTAGCCGCCACACCCATATTTTCCCTCCTCTGGCCATCACCCTCCCTTCCTCTCTATCGACCACACACACCACTCCTCTACTGACCAGAAACTCACGCTTGCACCCCCCCATCCTGCTCAATGAAGCATCACTCTCTTCTCCCTCTCTAACGAACTGGACCAGCACCACTCCCCTTTCAGTGGCACCACAGTGCCTCTTTAGTCTAGAAAGTCTGACCTCTGGTGCCCTCCCATAAAACTGATGATGCACAGACCCACCACCAGCGTCCTCACCAGCTTCCTCACCGTGCACACACCTCCCTCGCACCTCCTTCCTCTTGTCCAGACCACCTGGAATACCAGTGTGCACCACTGTTTGGTACTGCTTCTCCGGCCTCTTCACTGTGGACACATATCCCTTCCACCGCCTCCCCTTTACCCTTCTACTTCTAGCCGGTGCTCTTCCCTCAAGTCCACTTTCAAGTTGTTCCCTCCTCCTTCAAGCCGTATACCCATCTGCAGCACCTCCACCATCCTTCCAGAAGACCTCCATGCACCGGTGACCCTCCCTCACCCTCATCTAGCAGGACACAGACCACTCTCTGACACCCCCATCTTATTCAGTTAGCTTCCACAACCCATACCACAGGTTTGTCTTACTTCAGATGGTTTCTTCTCTTTTGGTATAATGGTGTATTTGTTCTCATGTTGTTTATTTTCCTTTTGTGATGATTTGGGTTTGATGTTGCGTTTTCAGCATTCAATTTGTGCTGTTGTGGTACGAATAGAGAGAATTTGGAGTTGCGCACCAAAATATGCGATGTTGGTCTACGTTGAGGTAAGTGGTTTCACGTCCAATTACAATTTGATTAGTTAATTTGCAATTTTAATTAGTTATAGTGTTATTTAATTAATTTGTGTGGCGTGAAGTTGATTTTCATTGAATCTTATTTTGCATCGAAATTGTTTAGTATCATGTTGTCATAATACGTGTAATCGAGGTTGAAATCATCTCTGGTTAATTGTTAGTGTTTATTTTAATGTGAGGTAAGATTATTAATTATTTTACATGGTGTCATTTAGTTTTTAGTTGAGTTTTAGTACGTCTTAATGTGGTTATTAGGGATTTTAGGTGGGATGAGTATGTTGTTGCTGTGAAAACCCATGTCGGACTATTCATTTATGTTTTATAAATTGTGAAGTTACTTTTCTAGGATGTTCTAGGGGTGAAATTGGTTTTTTGATGTTCCGTCTGATTTTTTTGGGTAATGAAATGAACCTCTAATGAGTCTTTCCATTTAATGTCATGCGGCATAGTTCAAAAATTGTTTGGAAAATTTTTATGGTAGTTCGTTTATTTATAGTAATGGTATTTCTAACTGTGCTGGTGGTTTTATTTTATTTCGTGCATAATGGATATTGTGTTCCTAATATGGTGAGGTGTGCATATAGTCATGTAGGAGGGTTTGGTTTGGTCTAGGTTATGAATCAGTGTTTTGTCATTAAAATTTATTTGTGAATGTTTGATTTTTTTTATTAAATAATTATTACGAGTGAAGATTTTTTTTGGTCAAATTGTGTAAAGGTTTTATTGCTTAATGTCATGAGTCATGTGTGAAAATTGTTCAATAAATCCTTTTAATGATGTGTTTGACAGCAAATGTGTTTTCTTTGATTGCACAGTCATTTTAATTGGTTGTGTAAGTAATGCAGGTTTAGTTTTGGGACATTTTCAATGTGTTTGTTGTTTCAAATGGATTTTGTGTGTGCAAATGGTGGTTTTGGTGTGCGTATTATCGTGTTTGGTTTGAGTATGTGATTATGACATAAGGCTTGAAATTTGATGTACTTGAGCACAAATGGGAAGCCTGGGTAGCTAGGAGGGTAGACTAGACTAGTAGGCTAGTCTTCCAGAGGTGACTCGACACAATATAACTAGCATGACTTACGATTGCAACACTAACTAAACATATGCTTTTTTGAGGGTTGTGGCATTCTAATCCAGATTTTATGAGGGTTGTGGCATTCTAATCCATGTTTTCTGAGGGTGATGGCCCTCTAAGCCACATTTCACCAAGACACGAGGATCTAGGGGCCCACGCTAGCTAACCCCGGCGTGGCCTCTCCCATATTCATGATAATTGGTTACTCTACTCTAATCGGTGTGACACATTGGTTATTTTAAAAGTGTGTGTGTGTGTGTATTTTAATCTATGTTGTTCCATTTTAATACTATTTTTTGTAAACCTGTTTTCTCTAAAGCTGTTCAAGATTTTAGTACTTTTCTTTAATTAAAGTTGAAAATAAACTTGTCATTTAATTATTTTGTGTGGAACCTTTTCTCAGTGTCATCTTACTAGGCTTTTAGCTCACACCCTACTTACACCTTTGGGTGTATGTAGATTTTGTCTCTTTTTTCTTTCCAGGTTGAGGCATCGGGCATATAATTTGTGGTTTTGGTTGTCAGTGGAATCATCGTGTTGGCTTTAGCACAGAGGTTTGTGTTGGAGTTTTGGTTTCCTTTGATGTAGTCTCTTTTGGGTTTTTAGTTCAAGTTGTAAACTTTAAATCTGAACTTGTTATAAGGGTTGGTTTGGTTGTCAGTTTTTAGTTCCAATTTAATCTGACTGTTTTCTGTTTTATATTTATTCATCCGGGTAAATCATTCCCATGTTTATTTTTGATAACTAGAAACTTCTGTCAACCCGTGGGGATTGGGAATGCCTTTTGGGTCTTGCCACGGACCGGGTCATTCGTCGGGTCAGATGGAGACCTGGCCTGGTTCGTGACAAAATGGTATCATGGGAGGTTTTGGTTCCTGTTATTCGGTATGTCAGGTAGATCAGAGATATAATTATCGGCTCTTGAGGGATAGGTGCGAGAAGAGCATCACGAACTCTTACTCGTTCCAATCCTCGCGTAACCACGGGTAGTCTGGGATTTAGGTTTTCGCTTTGGTCTTTTTGGATGGGGGATGACAATAGGAGTAAATCGGTACTGCGCATGGACTGACATTGAGTAGTGACCCATGTGATGCTCTAGAGTACGGTTCGACACTCCTAGTGGTTGATACTCACCTAGGGCATGGTATGCTAAACCATATAGTCGGGTCAAGCACGACCACTAGTTCTCTGTCAAGGTGCTTTAGTATTCATGATGTCTTGCTTTAGTTTTGGGATTGGCACGGAAGTGTTTTTCTTTAAAAATTGATGCGGACTTTGTTGCTGATCTTATTTTATTTGGGGTGTGGTTGGACTAATTGTTGGGGTTTGTTTCTCTTGGGCCTAGTTTTTGGAATTTGGCATTTTATTTTTTGAAATTGAATTTCTAAAATAATGTCTTGGGTTATCTAAAATTGCAGTGGGATGTTTTATAAATGAAAATAATTTTTAAAATATGTCTTGAATTTTTTAAATGGTTTGGAAAAAGATATTTTCGGAATATTGGAAATGTTTTTTTTTTGAAAGCGGAAGAGCCTTGTTTTGTCCAGTGGTATTCCTATGGGTGCTCGCATGTGAATGTGGAAGTGATTAATGGATAGTTGATTGATTGTGTGGATGGGTGCCTGGGAGGAACGCAAATGTAAATCTACGTGGCATCCATGAATATCAGTGTTGATTGGTTGATTTTTAAAGCTGCCTATTGTTTCCTAAAAGGATGGGTTTTCTCTAAAAATGGGTTTAAATGGTTTTAGAATATGGAAAATGGGTTTGAGTTCGAAGTGAAAGTTATGGGTTCAAAAGTGTTTTTGGGTTTTATTATGTTGTGCATGGATTTTAAAGCAGGTGTTTTATTTAAGGATGAATTGATGATTTAAATTGAAATTGTTTGATATGTGTTCGATAATTAGATTTTAGATTTGGGATGTGTTTGGATTTTTGGAAGGCTATTTTGTGTATCTTGTTTCAGATATGCCCCTTAGAAATGTTCCATGGGTTTCAGCAGGTCTGTCGCAGTTCTTAGCCTAGCCCAGACTCTCAGTGGAGTGGCAGAGTTGGGTTCTACCTGGTGGTGTCTGCTGTTCGTAGAAGTTGAGGTCGGTTGGATGTCCTTGAGTGCTTTGGGATAGTTGTAAGGGTCTCTGGTTTTCGAGGAACTCCCAAAGTTGTGTTGGTGTAAGTTGTATCGAGTGTGTCTGGAGGAACGAGACTACACCATCAAATGGTTATCATTTAGTTTTTGTTGCAAATAGTGATGTCATGAGCGGCCCCTAAGACTAACCACATTCCACGGTTCTACTTATGGAAGTGAAGGTGAGAGATATTGGTGGATCTCATAGTTTCTCAATCAATAAACAGGTGGAGATTGAGGTGCATTAACCTTTCTGATGAGTTGGTTTCATGTTCCCTAGAAGTAGTGTGGAGTAATCGGTCTAAAACTCATAATAGTTGTGTTCTTTCTCATATTGGGGTAAGTCTAGTTCCCGAATATGATGAGGGGTGTAAACCAAAGTGGCTTGTTCTTAGAATGCTCCATCTGTTAGTTTGTGCTGCGTGTTTGACGGACCCCTCAATCTCCTACCTCTAGTTTGGTCGGTCAGACACCCTAAGTCGTTCGCTGTAATTATTAGTTGGTATATTGATGGAGTGTCCTCTTGGGGGATGAGGAGTAGTATGCAGGTTGCTTTTCTAGTGGAGGAAGTTCCAGTCAGGGGTGGTCATCTTATGACTACGAGGCGGTACATGCTTCAGACTATAGGGCCCCAGCCATAGGCCTTGGGGTGAAGCTTGCGTGCAGTCAAAACTTATCGGACGTGGTATGAGTTTGGTCCGACATAAGTCCGTAATGACAGATGGGGACGACTTTCATTTCCTTGTTGCGGTATCCCCTCTGAAGTGTTCATTTTTTTGTGATACATATAATGGTCATGTATCCTTGTTACAGACTTAGTTTATGGGAGTTATTTATAGGACATAAAAAGGTTCAGAGAATCTGTATTCTTGTAATGCTAGTGGGTGTGCTCCGTGAACATTCTTATGGTTGGAGATGCTAATGTATTTTGTTTTTTATGCGCACCCGTCCAGTTTTCCTCCTAGTTAGGGGTCTCCGCTACCATGACTATCTCATGTGGTGGAATATCAGCCAAGGTAGGAATCATCTATGTAAGTCGACCCCTGTTGGTGGGTCTGTGATAAAGGGTTCAATCAGTGTTTCCCAAAGTAAACTGGGAATGCACTCCTGGGTTTTGTGGTGTTAGGAAATTTAAAAATGGTGGGGATACCCAGTGTGGGTCTCACCGATCTCCCCTCTTGTTTTGGTTGAACATAGGTAGCTTGGACGTTCAATCCAGTGTTAGATGTTTTTCTGGGGTGGTGAATTGTTTTGGTTTGAAGGACCAATTTTTGACGAAAACCCTGATATGGTGGGGAGACCACCATTGGACGTGCTTGTGGAGGACTCTGTTTTTAAAGTGCGCTTGGCAGAGCAACCCCTTGCTTCTACTCCGCCCGACCTCAACCATGCTAATTGGTTAGATCAGATAGTGGGTTGTTAGATGGTTGTTCTTGGTGATCTCGAGATGCCCTAGTAGTCCCTAAGTTAATGGGTGCGGTGTTCCATGTTGTAGTTGTGTTGGGAGCTGAGTTTCTTGTTGTTGGTTATTTCTCGTAGTGATTCGGGCTATGAGTTCTTTTATGTTTCAGGTTATGAGTGTTTTTAATGCTTGATCTTCGGGTTATTGAGGTTTTCTTTTAGGTGTCTTCATGGTCTCTCTTGGAACCCTTGGTTGACCTAGACTTTTGGGACTTTCTGGGGGCAGAAAGTGTCATGGTGGGGAGAATTGTCGCACCCTGATTGACACTTATTTTTTTAATTTAATTAATTTATGTCTATCTTTTGATATGCGGTTTGAACCGGTACTATTTTAGAAGAAATTCAGATCTTATATGGGTGCACGACTGTACGTGCGACTGGGTGTATATCGCAACCTCAAAAAGGGAACGTTTTATGAATAAATTTATAATTACATGGACATGCGACTATGTCGTGTCCACGCACGCGTCTGTGCACACAGTCCAGACTTAACAATTAATGAAATTTTTTTGTAACTGGTTTTATTACATTAGTATTATTATTAATATTATGATTATTTAAATTTATGATTCAATTAGGTTATTATAATTATTTTTATTTTTATTGATATTTTAAATTGGTCATGGATGTTAACTTAAAGTTACAATTATAGAATTATTAATTTATTATAATTATTACTATTATTATAGTTTAGAATGGATTAAGCTTCCATTTTCATTTGGATTTTGGTTTGTTTCAATTTATTTTTATCCTCTTTCTTTATTATTTATTTTTTTATTCTATTGTTTTATCATTATTATTATTATTGATTTAATTTTAATTAAATTTATTTTACTTTCAATTTTTTTCCTTTTCCACCCTCTCTCTTCCACCAAGGTCATGCCTCACGTCCCTTCTCCCCCATTTCACCCTGCAACCCTAGCCCCCACACCCGCATTTTCCCTACTCTGGCCGGAACCCTCCCTTCCTCTATATCGACAATGCGTGCCCCTCCTATGCTGACCAAAAAACCCGTGCTCACACCCCCCCTTCCTGCTCAACGAATCATTGCTCTCTTCTCCCTCTCTAACGAACCGGACCAGCACCTCTCCCCTTTCGGTGGCACCGCGGCGCCTCCTCTCGTCCGGAAAGGCAGACTCTGGTGCCATCCATTCAAACTAGTGCTGCATAGCCCCGCCACCGGCCTCCTCACCATGCACACACCTCTTGCGCGCCGCCTTCCTCTTGGGCGTACCACCTGGAAAACCAGTGTGCACCACCATTTGGTGCTGCTTCTCCGACCTCTTCACTGTGCACACATATCCCTTGCACCGCCTCCCCTTTCCCCTTCTCCTTCTAGCCTGCACTTTTCCCTCATGTACACTCACTAGTTGTTCCATCCTCCTTCCTGCCGGATACCAATCTGTAGCACCTCCACCTTCCTTCCGACAGACCACCATGCACTGGCGACCATACATCACCCTCATCCAGCAGGCCACACACCACTCTCTGACACCCCCATCTTATTCAGTTAGCCTCCACAACCCGTGCCACAGGTTCATCTTCCTTAGGATGGTTGCTTCTTCACATTTAGTATAATGGTGGATTAGTTCTCATGTTGTTTATTTTCCTTTTGTGATGATTTGGGTTTGATGTTGGGTTTCTAGCATTCAATTAGGGCTGTTGTGGTGCGAATGAAGAGCATTTGGAGTTGCGCACAAAAATTTGTGAAGTTGGTCTACGTTGAGGTAAGTGGATTTACATCCAATTACTATTTGATTAGTTAATTTTCATGTTTAATTAGTTAGAGTGTTATTTAATTAATTTGTGTCGTGTGAAGTTTATTTTCATTGAAGTTTATTTTGCATCGAAATTTTTTAGTATCATGTTGTCTTAATATATGTACTCGATGTTGAAATCATCTTTGGTTAACTGTTAGTGTTTATTTTATTGTGAGGTTAGCTTATTAATTATTTTCCTTGCTGTGATTTAACTTTTAGTTGAGTCTTATTATGTCTTAATGTGTTTATTAGTGTGTTTAGGTGGGTTGAGTATGTTGTTGATGTGAAAACCCATGTCAGACAATTCATTTCTGTTTTATAAATTGTGCAGTTACTTTGCAAGGATGTGAAAGGGGTGAAATTGGTGTTTTGATGTTGTGTCTGGTTGTTTTTGGTAAAAAAATAGACTTCTTAATGATTCTTGGAATTTAAAGTCGTGCGACATACTTCAAAAATTGTTTGGAAAATTTTTATGGTAGTTCGTTTATTTATAGCAATGATATTTCTAACTGTGCGAGTGGTTTTCTTTTATTGCGTGCATAGTGCATATTGTGTTCCTAAGATGATGAGGTGTGTGTATGGTCATGTAAGAGGGTTTGGTTTGGTCTAGGGTATAAATTAGTGTTTTTTATTTAAAATTTATTTGTGAAAGTTTTATTTGTTTTATTAAATAAATATTAAGGGTGAAGAATTGTTTTGGTCAAATTTTGTAAAGGTTTTTATAATTAAAGTCATGCGACATGTGTGAAAGTTTTTCAATAAATACTTTTAATGGTGTGTTTGGCAGTGAATGTGTTTTCTTTGATTGCGTAGTCATTTTAATTGGTTGTATAAGTAATGCAGGTTTAGTTTTGGGAGATTTTCAGTGTGTCTGTTGTTTCAAATGGATTGTGTGTGTGCAAATGGTGGTTTTGGTGGGCATAATATCTTGTTTGGTTTGAGTATCTGATTTTGAAATAAGGCTTCATCTTTGAACTACATGAGCATAAACGGGAAGCCCAGGTAGCTAGGAGGGTAGACTAGACTAGTGGGCTAGTCTTCTGGAGGTGACTCGACCCGGTTTGACTAGCAGGACTTACGATTGCAACACTAACTAAACATATGCTTTTTTGAGGGTCATGTCCTTATATGACATGTTTTCTGAGGGTCATGGCCTTCTAATCCACGTTTTCGGAGGGTTGTGGTCTTCTAAGCCACGTTTCACCAAGACACGAGGATCTTGGGGCCCAATCTAGCTAACACCCACACAACCTGTCCCATATTTGTGATCATTAGTTACTCTACTCTCATCAGTGTGACATTTTGGTTATTTTAAAAGTGTGTGTGTGTGTGTGTGTTTTAATCAATGTTTTTCTTTTTAAAAACTATTTTCTATAAACCTATTTTCTCTAAAGTTGTTCAATATTTTAGTACTATTCTTTAATTAATGTTTCAAATGATTTTTTCATTTAATAATTGTGCGTGGAACATTTTCTCGATGGCATCTCACTGAGCTTTTAGCTCACACCCTACATAAACCTTTGGGTGTATGTGGATTTTGTTTCTTTTTTCTTTCCGGGTTGAGGAATCGGGATTCGTATTGGTGGTTCGGGTAGTTAGTGGAATCATTGTGTTGGAATTCACACAATGGTTTGTGTTGAAGTTTTGGTTTCCTTTGATATAGTCTCTTTTGGGTTTGTAGTTCAAGTTGTAATCTTTAAATCTGAACTTGGTATAAGGGTCGGTTTGGTTGTCAGTTATTAGTTTCAATTTAATCATATTGTTGTCTGTTTTATATTTATTCATCCGGGTAAATCGTTCCCAAGTATATTTTTGATACCCGGTAACTGGTGCCAGCCCATGGTGATCGAGAAGACCATTCGAGTCTTGCCACAGATCAGGTCGGGCGTCGGGTCAGATCGTGACCTAGCCTGGTTCGTGACATTTTGAAAAGGGAAACCCAAGACTGCTTCACTTATATTAATATACATTTTCATGTATATTTATATACAAAGGTTCTTAGTGCCGATGACTCAAACCCCCAAGGAAGGTACCATGCACTATACATATAATTTAATAAACGAATTAAATAGTCAAACAATTTATCAAACATTTGAAATGTCACAACAAAGGTTTACAACAATAAGACATTCAAAACATCCTTTCTAAAACCATTCACATCATAACACAACACCAAAACTAAACTGCACAATTAATATAAATAAAACTCAATATATCAACATGTATTTTCACTGAAAATTACACACATATTGCACCACATGCTACTAACATGTCAAAAGTATATCAAATATCAAACATAAACATATTCAAAACACACTAACTAAAAAATAAATAGGATGAATTAATTATACTCACAAAAGAATTCATCAAATAATGATTATAAGTGGAATCACCTACCCCAGTATAGATAAACTTCACAAATTGGTGTGAAACTCCCACCGCATGCCAAACACACCAAAATAAAACACATCCATACCATAAGAACCAGAATCTTAATCAAAAAAACAAAACCAATACAAAATTAACACTAAACCCTAACTCGATATACTACCAAAATATGAAACAACCAACCGATGTAAAATGTACATATGGTGTGGTTTTGGGAAGCTATCCAAGCACATCGGAGAGGTTTTTAGGTGTGCTGCATGATAGGGAGGTCACCGAAGGGTCCTGCTGTGATAGTGGGGTGCGACCAAGGTTATCCAGCTAGCAAGAGGAGGGGTGTGCGCGGTCGACCGGGAGAAAAAAAGGGCACCAACCAAATTGATCAAGGGGAAGGGGGTGTAGTTTCTAGGGTTTAGAGGAAGCTACTGTTCAAAAACCTGGGGGATGGGGGTCATTCATGAAAGAAAAAGAGGGTGAGGGAGGATGGAATGAAGAAAGAAATAGAAAAAAAATAAATAAAATAAAATAAAATAAAACACAATTAAAACTAAAAACAACAAAAATAACAACAACAAAATAATAATAATAATAATAATAATAATAATAATAATCCCAATATTATTATAATTGTTATTATTAAATAACACTTGAATAATTTAATCACTTTTCATATTTAATTTTTGTGATTAAATTATTATTTAACTCATTAATTTATTAATTCCCCAAGTGTTAGGTAGGACACCTGTTGACCAGGGGAAGCAAAGTGGTTTCATTTGTATTGTGATCACGTGCAAACATTACGATGCCAAAAATCTTGTTTACCAACAAAATGAGAAAACTTTCATCAGGTCTAGCCGGTAGCTTAAAAAAGAAATTTTTATTTCAATATAAAAATTTTAAAATAAAAATAAAAAATTATAAAGATGTCCGGGTATGATAATTAAATGTAACAACATGGCCATGCTGACAGCACAGATACCCCGTCTTAACATGGTCATCGGGACCCGGCCCGCCTGGTACCCCAGTTGCCCATAGACAAGTGGCCCCAACCATGGGGCCCACCCACATTCCTAAACGGGTCATCTGACTAATGAAAGTCCCCACAGGCCAACACATGTCCTTTCCAGTGTGCTTTTTCCTCACTCACACACACCTTGGGAAACTATCCAAAAGGTCACCCATCATAATCACTAATCGAGGCCAAGAAAATTTAGATGTGGAGTTCTAAATTGGAAGGATCATAAAAATGGAGTTGTTCCTTGTTTACATGTTTCATATCATTTAGTCATTTAACCCTTTATCATTTAGGGGTGTTACATTAATCCCCTTCCCCCTAGATCACAACGTCCTCATTGTGGTCCCTACATCTCAACCTAGGCAGTGTACCACACTTATGGATGGGTACCACCTCTGATACCCAATATAACAAATAGGCCCCGCTGACAGCATAGACACCCCACCATAACTTGGTTGTTGGGTCCCAGTCCGCCAGGTACCCCAGTTGCCCCGCAGACTTTTGGTCCCCACCATGGGGCCCCCCCACATGCCTAAATGGTTCATCTAACTAATGACATTCCCCACAGGCTAACACATGTCATTTCTTGTGTTCTTTGTCCTCACTCACTCACACCCTTGGTAACTTCCTAGAAGGTCAACCATCCTGATCTCTACTCCATTCCAATCACGCATAACTGTGGAGTTCTAATCAGGCAGTTTCCCAAACAGAAAGGTGCACCTTGTTGACATTAGTGTTATCATTTAGTCATGTAGCCCTTAATCATTCATGGGTGTTACAATGGTGGTACCTATAATACAAAACTAGACATATGTTTATATGTTTTATTACATGTATACATGATACTGTGTGACTATATGAATGGTATAGGGGCCAAGAGTTCCCTAGGTGAATAGATAGGGTGGCATTGGTCCTCCATGACATCGATCATGGTATACACTAAATAGTTGGTATCGTGGGATGTCTTGGTGAATGATTCTCCAAAGAGGTAAAGATACAAGTTTATTTATGAGAGACCTCCGGAAAGTATAAACACTTTAAGGAGATTGGGAAAGCCAGTGCTAGTTTCCTAGGCTTATGTGGGAAGGTCGGATTATCCTATGTACAATGTTAATAGTTGAGAGAGATATACATCTCATGGTAGATTGAGAACACCCTCTTGAGGGTGTATAACTATCCTAGTTCATATAATGGGAGACATAATCCCTCTATATGGAATATGGTATAAATTTTTTCCTTTTGAACATTAGAGATCTCCAAGGTGATGAGTGTTATAATCCACTCATAGGTTAGAAAAATTGTTTCAATACATGACATTGGGTTGCAAATGGAATTTCTGTATGTTTATTTATACAGAACATAATAATCAAGATCAAGTTGTGATATTTAAATTATAAGAGTATTGGACCAACCAATAGATGTATTGATCTTGTATGGCATTGTGGTTTTGAGGTCACCTTAGGTTGATGGGTGTATGTTGGTATTATATAGTATATACTATGTAGGTTTTGGAGAAGATAGTAGATTACCTTATGGATGATATTACATTGTAGGTTCACCATTTTATTCTTCTATGATAAATATTGTATTTCAATGATTATTCCACATGGATACAAAGATTATGAGACTTTATTTAAAACATGGGGCTAGGTCTCACCTAATAAGAACCCTACTTGTGAAAAGGTCAACATACTAGATGAATGTGATACAATATTTGTTGTCGTATGTGTGTTCCTGACTATGTGTTTTCCTGGTGTAATGATTTTTTATGTATCCTCACATTTTGTGAGAAGGTGCTAGTGGGATTCAACATTGGGTGAGACTGTAGTGGTCCTGACATAAATGTTTTGTCATACTTTGAGTGGGATTGTAGTGGTAGGGATGCGAAACACGATTCTACCTTGGGTTAGAAGGTAGTGGTCAGGATATGATATATTACCCTACCATTAGTGATAAAGTATTGGTTATAATATGATATAAGTCTCTACATTGAGTTGTATAATAGTCGACATGATGTTAAATAGGACCCTATGTCAACTGGGAAAGAAATGGTCAACATGATTTTATTGATTACATGTTATAGTGGATGTATTTATTTTCCGTGTTAAGGTGTTGTTATGACCATGAATTTACTGATAAAGAAATATCATGTGTGATTTTATGGATACTAAGAATTAATGAATGCAAATTCAATACATGAGAAAAATATTTTTTGAGCCCTACCTTCATTGTGAAAAAAGTTGTCGGGTTATGATTCTTAGGTTTTTTATAAAGCCCTAAAATGAGAGAAAGAGAGGATAGGTTTCATGATTTGGTATGATACCCAATCATTGTATTTGGAGATGTGATAAAAATTTTCGATCAAGGAAACTTCATCATTAATGACGAAAAAAAAGTTTGGTCAAGTTTCATCGGGTCTAGTTATCCCATGAGGACTTGATGCACATAGTTATGTTCAATTTTTTATATAATTTATATGATATTTTCATAAACATGTATATTATATTTTATATGAATGTAGCATGTTTATACCCAACTATGATACATTTTTCACACCCATTATGAGAACATAGGTGCATGTGTAGTGCTTAATTCAATGGTGAATGTTTTAAAAGAATATGCATTGTGGATTGAGTCAGAGTAGCTCAATGATGATTACAGATTAGGTTGACCTTAGGTTTGAGCATAGTATTGGATAATCCATGTGTATTTATTATTATATTTATTTCTTATATTTTATCACCAATGTGGGAAATCATTTTGGATGAATGAATGAATAACATTCATTTTTATTTTTTTATAGCATTGTTTTATTTTAATTTTTTCATGCAATCATTATGTGTTCTAAGATAAGGTTTTATTATTTTATTGTTTTTTATTGATATGATATAGATTATGTAGTATCCAAAATATATTTTTTAGACCCAAACATATAGTCATAATCAAAGGGGGTATGGGGGATTTTCTGATATCATGTGGCACTCCACCTAGGATATAATTGAGTGAATTACCTTTGGAATTACAATGATTATATACTATCCCTATTTAACTAATTTTTTCAATTATATGTTATGATAATACATATAATGTGCAAGAACTAGAGGTATGACAAGCGAGTGACTCATTATATTGATATGGGTACATAAAATTCATTATAACTTCATCACCATCTTCAAATACATCTATTTAATAGAGAACATAATCTGAAAAAATCACAAAATCGAAGAGATTAGTTTTTAAAACAAACCATTGTCATAAACATGGAACCAATTTCAACCTAGGGAAATAATAGATAATGTAAATATATATAGAAGGGACTATGGTAAAAAGTAATAACAAAAAAGGTGTCACTTTAAAGAAATTACACTAAAAATACAAATAATTCACTTAGGGCGTATATAATAGGGGAAATCAATAGGTGGTGGACATCTAGATTGATTTAATGGAAATTATTAAGGGGATATAAGTATAAATTTGTTAAGAGAAAATGATAAATTCCATAATATTGGAATTATGGGAAAACATTGTTTAGAAAAATATGCACAAATTGTGTGGGGATACTATGATGGAAATAATTATGTTACAAATTCCACACTATTTGGATTCATGGTTTACCCTAACCCTAAACAAAACATTCACCCCCCTCTAAATGAAAACCCTTACATAAGGGTATAAATACATGGTTTCTCATGGGCTAAGCACATACCACACAATGACCATGCTCCCACTGTGAAGGAAAAACCTTATGTAAGTGTATATCACATGGAGTGGAAAAATGGTTTGGTGAACTATACATTGATCATTAATTAATAACTATATTATCATATCCTCATATGCATGGAATGGGTACATTATTAAAAATAACATTTCTCTAACCTTGTGATTTATCATTCTTACACATTTTCATTATTTCAACCCAATAACAACGAAAAAACCTAAACAAATTAAATATTTAAAATAATTGAAATAAAAAATTCTTGTAAACATCTAGTGTCAAAATATCTTCATTCCAATTCCCTTATAAATAAATAAATATCAATTAAATATGTAGAATTATAATGAATTATATTAGATATTTTTAGAGAGAATCCACTCTGTAAAGCACTATAAATTAATTGAAATAATCCTTCGTTCGAGGTACCATTAAAACATTTCTGACTTTTTCCTTTGTTGAACCATACACTAATAAACATTCAAATTTTCTAAATTATCCATGATTATGTGGTATATTAAAACAATATTCCTCAACCCTAAATGATTGACCTATTTATTAGACCAGGAAATTGCATGTTGATTGTCAAAAAAATCATTAATGTGTAAAGGAAATTTTAACTCATGTTTTCAAGATAGAAATTCATTTAAAACATTTATACAAGTGATATATATGAAACAATATATTCAGTTTCCATTTTGATAAATGACTTCAATTTTTTCATCATGGGGTACTACACAAGGTACCATCCTCCGATAAATAATGTACCTCAATATGTAATCATCTACGAATATTTTCCACCCAATATATATCAGACCAATAATAAAGTTTAATTGAAGTGTTATTACCATATCTAAGACTAAAATATAATTTCATATTAATGTCCAAGATTATGTGTTTCACTAAATAGCGTTGGATGAAAATTAGATTCCTAAAATAAATTTTATCCACATTAATTTAATTTTCATTATTGGAAAAAATTATCCCAAGTGTAAAAGTATTAGGGACATCATTAGGTTGTTCTATTCCATACTATTTCAATAATATATGATCATAAATATATTTCAAGATAAATACAGAACACGTAATATTTTTTATTTTATTACCCTATAATAATTCCATTAAACTAATAATTGAAATATTATAATGTTTTGATATTATGGTATCAAATTAGACATTATATTTTTTTATATATATTAAAAAAATATTCATTGATATGAACCGTCACAAAGAGGTTGTTTTTTTTCATCCCTTGACATGGATAATGGAGTCTAATTTTACATTCCTATAATGTCCTTATTTTATAATCCATATTTAAATAACATTATCTTAGAAATTGTCTTAACCCATATAAGTCCTTATTTTTATTTATAATAGAAGAATTGTAACCATCAATGAAGAACACTTTTGAGTGTTTAGTGTTGACCTCATCCTTGAGTTCACCAAAAAAATTGAAAATTTCGTATCAATTTGGAAAACATGGAACTTTCATTGAAAAAAATATACATAAATATTAAAATCATATTAATTCATTTTAATAGATAAAAGGACTCGTAAAAATTAATTTAATGAATTTGAGAGTATACATTCCAAATAATGTGATATTTATTTTCATGAAACATTACCATTTTCAGTTAGCTTATTCTAAAACCCCACATTGTCCATATGAAATTCTTGTCTTCGGTTTGTGTGAAAAATTTCTAGGTTTCATTGTTCTATATTTGATTTATCAATTCATGTATCGAATATTATACAATATGTTTTGTTTGTATTCAATAGAAATAATTTAGTATTTCAATTTCATGAACATATTTGGGTTTGTGAACAAATGTTATTTTCTTTTAAATGTTCTTGATATCTACTTTATTTTGAGGTATTTATAACTTATTACCTATTTACCTATTGATGTAAATATCATTTTATATTATATTATCATAATGATAGTTTTGAAAAATAAATTATTCATCTAGAATACCCTATATTTTTCAATGTTACCCTAAGTGCTTCATGAATTTCATTTCAACAGGTAATTATGATTGAAAATATTTTGATTATAAAACATAATTAATTTAAACTTATCAATAATATCTCTCATATTATTATTGAAAAACGTGAATCTCCTTCAGTCTGGAATGCATATTGGAAATATAACATTGTTTTCACTCTCATTTAATTCACCGAAGTGTCTCCCTTTAATATTAATATAAAAAGTAAGTCCAAATTCTCTTAAGATTCCTAAGAGCATATTATTTCCAAATTATAAGTCTTAATGTGTATTGGTGTAATTTGATAAAATTAGAAACTAATTGAAAGTATAGAGAGTTATAGTTGTGTCTTGTATCTAAAACAATTTCAATGAATCATTCATTGATATCATTGTTCACCAAATGTTTACTACGATTTAGTTATTTTTCTCAGCTTCACAAGTTTATTAGCATGTGTCTGGAGAACTATGTTAATGTCTAATTTTTTAGGTCTAAAAATATGCATAAAATTATTAATTCTAAAATTGAAATTTATTTTTAGATCTAATTATTTTTATATGACATCCTGTTTAATTGTAATTATTCGAATAAAAGTTATTAAACCTCATAATAGATTTTGATTTACCTGAAAAAATTTATATATAAATTATATAATGTAAATATTCAATAAAATTTATGAAATATCAATCTCCCCTATTTTTCTTCAATCTCATCAATCCATACACATTTGAGTGCCCCAACTGAATAGGGTAAGTCATTTTGAGCACTACTACCTTGTGGTTCATATTCACTATTTTTAATTCGTATCATATTTTACATGTTTTGAGACATTATTGATTAATTTTTATTAGATTATTATCTAATTCATACAAGATTAATATATCCATGTTCTTAATGCCCAAATGTTCAAGACTTTTATACCATAAATATTTTTACTTCTTCATGCTTATGTAGAAAATTTCATTATTAGTGTACATATAAAATATATTTCCACTTGTTCATTGTTTCTTTTTAAATATTATGAAATATTTTATCATTATTGTATTGAATTCATTCTTCTAATAGGTCACTTTATTCCCATTTTTACAAAGTAGGTAAACACTCAAAATAGAATTATTTAACCCATCGAAATTGATAATTTCATTGGATTTCTGTTTATTCTCATCAAATTTGGTGTACCTGGCTCCTTTGACATCATGTGATACATAATTAATAGATGTAAGATCTGATTTATCACAAATAAGGATACTTTAAAGTGTTTTTTCCAATTGTGTCTAATGATAAATGATTATAAGGTATATACAGATTATCTCTTATTATAGCTTGGTATGAATCATTGTAAAAAATTTCCTTCACCTAATTATTCCACATATTGAGAGATTTATAATAATAATTTTATGTTGATTTATCCATTAGAATTGTTAAATAGTTTTTGGTGGTGATTGTGGGTTAATAATATCTCCCATAATTTTACTCAATAGATTCTATAATAATATAACTATGTCTATAAAATTTTGAATAAAATTTTGAATAGAATTTAATAACTTCAGGTTGAGTATTTCACAACTAATGGCCTCATTTAAATTTGGTAACTAGAAAATTGTTCCTGAACACCTAAGTTGTATTACCTCACACTCCGCAACAATAGTCTATCCATCAAGGAAAAATATCCTCTTTTTATAAACAGATTGTTAAAAGTGTGGTTATTATTAAACCTTTTAATTTGAAATTATATACATTTCATCAAGTATCTCATGATTAGGATCTTAATATTTTACCATACACTTACATTTTTTATTATCCTAAATATTCCACTTCTTTCACGCCTCATTAATATTATAAAAGTAGAAAAACCCCTTGAATTTAGAATTTTTTTGTTTCTTTTTCATAAATAATGTAACCATGTTATTATACTATTTTTTATCACAAAACCAAGGCTATTTGAAACATGGGTTTTACTAAATAATTGTTCTTGGTGAAATAAGAGAATCAATGGGTTCTTAATCTTTACATATTCACAAGTATAATTGATAGAATTGGAAAATACAATGTGAGTGCCCCACAATGAATTTTCAACTTTAACTAAAATCACATCATGTTCCTTTACCTTTTTTATATAAATCCAAATTTCTATTGTTATGTCACACATATAATCTATATATTCATTGATTTAATTGATATCTTACCTAATTCATGTGAATGTAATTTAAATCCCTTTGATTTAAATAAATTTTTTTATCTTGATATTTTATCAATATAAAATTCAATGATTAAAATTAATTCTCTTATTTTTTGTATTTTTGTAATCTTTTAGTAAAAACAAGAGATTAATTTTAAATTATAACACTACTAGTGTTTCCTCTTCACTAATTTCTTCCTTCTCATTTCTCTCTTATTTTTCTTCTTATTATTATTCTTCAATGTGATATTTTTTTGTTGTTTTATTTCAACAAGAAATAATTTTTCTCTTAGAAATATTGTTCCTCTTTCTCTCTTTTACTTTTCTAGTTAGAATGAGTAACATAATTTTTTTTGAGAATGTTCTTCTTCATAATTCTTTTGGGTTGTCATTTCAAATTGAAATATATTCCTTCTCTTTAAAGAATATTCACCTGTTTTCTCCTTGATTATCATTGATATTATCCATCATCCCCATCTACATATTTCTTCTCATTGAATTTACCAAAGAATATTTCCAATATTTCCATGACTGAAACACTTTAATATATGTTAATCCTTATTTTTACCTTCTTAATTACACATGTGTTAATAATATAATGATATAAAATCATCAAATAACAAAAAAGAATATTTATCTTTGGTTTATTCAGCATAAGACTTATTATTGTCAAGTTATTTAAAATATTTTAAATCATTGGAACCTATATCATTATAAAATATTACTTTATTTATTTAGGTTATCCCTCAAATAATTTTATATTAAATCAAAATAATTTTGAGAATTTTTATTGTCCACTCATCTATATATTGATCCTGATGTTAAAAAATCTCCACAAAAATTTTATTTTGTATGATTATTGTCAATTATTCACCATTGTAGAATATAATAAAATTTATTTATATCTTTAAATTGAGCTAATAATATTTTTCACATGAATAAAGATCCTATATAAGAATCCACATTCTCCCATCTAGATATCCTCAATATTTGACTGACATGTTCGTAACCAGGATTTCTAACACAATCTACAACTTATTTTATGTCCTTATGTGATAAAGATAAACATCAAAAATTGTTTTCTCTGATGTTATTCTTGATATTATTCTTATCAAGAAAGGTATTGGATATCCCAATTTTAAATATATATATATAGTCCCTAGTTTTATAAAAAATAAAAAGAAAAAAGAAAAAAATGATACATAATCATATAATATTTTTATATGTGAATATTTGAACACGTAAAAAGGAACTCATTTATTTTTGATATTGTTCATAGAGTACATAGACCTTTCTTATCAAAATTATAAGAAATTAAACAATCACAAATATATGGGAATACATACAGGTAAAAAATTTATGATTTATATGATACTATATAATAGTCATATGATAATGTGTATAACCATTAACATTGAGAGGGATATATATGGTTATAAAAAATACCAAATCTCAAACACAGTATTTCTCATCATTGGATACTATGATTGGATATCAATGGTTATGATTCATGACGATATACATGTTAAAAAATAATTCAAATGCAATATGGGTGAATACATCGTTCATAGACTATTATTATCAAGTGGAAACTACTTAATATGTAATGGATATCATCTTGGTACACTTGTACGTATTGTATTTTCAATAAGAATAGGTAAAGGTGTTGAGGGATGGACCTCGACTACCATAGTTGTAAATTAATGAATAATTGAAACAATTCAAATGATATTTAATAATTATGACCACATTTTACCCTAAAATTATTATATTATTGGAACCTTTTTCTTATCATTAATCATAGAATGAGGTTTTCTAAAATGATGGATTGTTATCTCTCTAATTCATCTCCATTATAATCACCCAAAATTAATTTTTTGTTTTGGAACGATATTTATTTTTTATTGAAAAAACATGAATCTTAGAATTATATATGGCGTCATAGAATAATGAAAATATTTAAAATATAAGAATAAATAGTCCCAATTTTTTATCATTTTTGACTAAAATTAAAGAAATTTTTGGTGGATTATGGTGTGATCCATTTTCTTTCCATGGATCCAATGAAGAATTATATTTTCAAGGTCAACCTACTGTTATGTTAATCCCACATTTATTTCATGGATAATATCACAATAAACCCAAATAGTATTATGCACTGTAATTATGTGGAATGTCTTATTACGTCATAAACCATCCTCTTATAGAGGGATTACATGAATAGCGACATGAAACCATTTGGAATCCAAACTATGGAAAACACTAAAATTCATGAAAAACATATTATATTGGAGTTAATTCAATGAAAGTCCTTTGAGACAAGTTCATGGTGAAACAACATGTGTTGTTATATGAGGCATATGAATGAAATTAAAACACTTATTCTATATTATACTATTATGTCATAATAATCAGCTTTCTGATATGATTTTATATTCCCCATTAGACACCCATTCCTTCCCAACTCCACACAACTCTAATGAGCCTCTAAATCATCAATTATAAAATTTTAACGAAATTAAACAAAAAATACTTCTAACACACATAAATTAATTTTCATAAGATACAATTGAAATAATACATATAATATAAAGGTTATCTAAACCCCAAACCATATTATATTATATTTTTTCATAGTTTATTTAAAATTTTGTTGTAGAAACAATTAAATAAATACCATTTCGTAATTAATTACTCAAATACAAGATATTTTAATTCAGTATTCTAGATTAATAAATACCCCAATGACATGGGTCTTGTCAATATCTTCCTATGGGGATCATTATATTTATATCAATATTCATTCAGTTATATTCCCATCAATGTTAAAAATTTCAATTAAAAAATCAAAATGTTGTTTCTAATAAAATAATTCCTTTTATTTTATTTATCTTGACTATGGAATTTCCAAAAAACCATAACATTCTGTTTTTCTATATTCAATTAAATTTATTTAATTTTTATACTACTCTATTGTATTAATTTTAGTTTTATAAAACCTATGTATCATTTGTATGTAATTTTTTGAAGTAAATTATTGATTTTTGATTTATGTTTTGCCTTCTAATTGTTTGTACTCATCGATTCTACCATAATTATTATTTTCTAGATTAATAATAAATTAATAGAATAAATAAATTATATGATAATTTTTTATATAATTTTTTGGTTGATTTAATTAGTTACAATAGAATTAATAATAATATATATAATTTATGGAACATTTTTATAAGAATATAGATTTATATCATGTAATTTTACTATAGAAATAATAGATGATTGCCATTATAACATTTATACATGAATTAGGATATATTGATACATCATTGAATTTATTGAATTATCTCTATCATTTTATTATTAATACATGATCCCTATATATTTTTCTCCCTAAATTATACCCAACAATGTCATAGTTCTATTTCCCTTCCCATATAAATAGTCATATGATTATAAAAATTATTGACATATTATGAATTGAAGATTAACTGGTTGAATTTGTTTTTAATAGTTATATAATTAATAATGTCATTATATAGTGACATATTGGTTGATCTAGATGCACATAATAGAATAATCTTTCATTTTACATAGACAAGAAAAGGAAGTTGTGATGTTTCGTGAAAAAATTAGATGACAATATTAAAATTTGTAAAAAAAAAGATTCCAAAATAAGAACATTGTAATCATTATTATATGAAACAAGAAACATTGAGATTAAATTAACCACTAAATATATTTCATTCAAATTAATATATTCAATAGCTTTTGAAACATGCATACTCGATTATAAATGATCTATACTATAGTATACCATTATAACCTAGAAGTATAATGTGTTGGTATGAATAATAATAACTACATTTTGGAAATTTTTTATATCTATTTAGTAGAACTAAAAAATTAATTATTCAAATGAAAAAGAAAGGTTTTATGAGAAATTGTACTTTTTATTCAAAGAAGTTTTAGTCTCACATTGTTCACATATTAGAAAACTTTTTATATCTATTTAGTAGAATTAAAATAATAATTTTTAATGAAAATTTATTATATATATATATATAATTTAGAAGGATTAATTATATTTTATATTGGGTTTAAAGTAAAATTAGTTACATTAAATTTTTATTTAACCATTTTAGGTTATCTTAACCAATTTCATATTTAATTTCGACGGTGAAACCTTTTATTCATGGGATTATTGTTTCATTAAAAATACAATTTTTCGTCCCATCTACAGATATAATATTACATTTCATTCATTGTATTATTTTTATTTAATTTTAAAAAATTTATAAAGAATTTTTAATGATAATAATTTATTTTATCTAATAATTTAATCTTAATTTTTTACCATAATGAATTGTAAAATCAGTAAAAATTAATTATCATGTTTAAGTGGAAAAAACTTTTTTGACGGATAAACTAACAAGATATGGGTTTTAAATAACCTATAAACTTACCCAGACACATTTTATGGAAATATATTGAACTTATCACCAATATGGGTCTCTAATGATCTTTTTTGGATTCTTTTGTATGAAAAAAATGTCAGTGAAAATGATTCTTTTCAGAAATTCCATATGTGTTATCTCCCCCACTTACAAAAGGACACCCCCACTCCTCCCTTATTCACACATAAAATTATTTATTTTTGAAAAAACCAACCAAAATAACTCCCATTATCCAATCCCAATATTCTAGATTTATTCTTTGATCATAAATAAATATATATAATTCCTTTGGTGCAATACCATAGAAGTTCCCCAAAGAAAGGGTATCATTATTAAATAAGTGTTTTAATTTTCTTTCATTATCAAAATCCATAAAATATAAATTAATTATGTTAGTATAATAATACTAGTCTATAAAATATAATTAGATTTTATTATTTTCAATTAATGATCTATATCCATCTTCTCTTCCATTAAATGGGATAAAACATTTTATCCTGTTAATGGTGGACTACCACTTCATGAGATGATGTAATTTGTCTTCCATAACACCATTTTGAGGAAAATATAATAATATAATTAACACCATAATATTAAATATAAAAATACAGTATTAAAATATAATATATACCATCTTACATATAATTCTGTTTAAAATATGATAATGTTGCTCATATCTACAGTGGACTGCTACATTGCGATGTAATTTGATTCATTTTTAACGTACGATTAATATAAAAATAATAATGTTAAATTTAGTGGATATATTGGATAATTATGTAATTATATTGATTCAATAAAATTAATATATCTTTAAATTCCTTATCATTTTAAACAACAAATGAATTATATCACCGCTCCTGTGTGTGTGCGACAAACAATCTCCATGAAGATATGTGATTAGTTTTCCATTTAAAACCATAAAAAGGATTATAATAATTTATATAATGAGTCAATATGAAATTTATAAAATTTATATTAATCATTAGATGTTGGATATATATCATACACCCAATAACAGGATCTTTCATGACAAAAAAAAAGAATGAGAAAACAAGGGAATTAACAATCGTAATAATGAAAATAATGAAATATTATTAACAAAAGTTATGTAAATTTTTATAAGAGGATCCAATATGATTTTATAAATTTCATCATGGTTCTGGTATAAATTAATAACTTCATTAAAACAATTATTCATGTGCTTAAATCATTTTTAACCAAAATGATGTTTGAGGTAAGGTAAGTTTTCTCAATTTTACTTCATTAAGTCATAATAAAATTTTATACCACTAATATATTTTAAATAGTGGAAATAATTATCCATTGATATGATATATAATTATTCATTGAAAATAAATTTTTAATATGAAATTTCAAATATTTCATCTAAAGGAATTTTGACATAAAAATTTTCAACTGGTAATTAATTTTATAATTCATTTTCATTCAATGGGTTATATTAATTATTTTTTATTTTAGAAATTATATGATTATGTTCGTAAATAATTTTCAATATATTATGTTTTTTTTATAAAAAAATTATTGGTATTTACATTTTATACACATAATATATTTAATTAGTATGCCTCAAATCAATGTTATGATCTTTTTAGTGTTTTATTTCATAATTACATTTTAATCACGATTGTTTATACATGAATTTACATTGAAGTAAATTATTTGATAATTTTTTAATATAACCATTCCATTTTATTCTTATATAGTTATTATATATATTTCATGTAATAGAATCATTTTTACACTCATTGGTACATTAAATAATTTAAAAATTATTTTAAGAAAATTGAAATATATTTCTCTCATCGGTTAAAAATGATATTCCATCGAAAAGCATGTTTTCTAAAAATATAATTTTTTTAAGATTCTAAAAAATTAATTATTGAAGACATTTATACACATAATTTAAATTTTAACAATTGTATGGAAAATAATCTTCCTGTCATTTTCCAAGCAATGCCCCTTTATCTTTTATAGAAAATGTTAGAAGAAATATTTTTTTATCTTAAACAAAATGTATAGAATTTTCCACTATCATGAACACTGAATTTTTTATTTTTTATTTTAATATTTACAATGGTATTTTTAAAGAAAATAATTTTCTAATTTCTTTGTGATCATTTAGTTTAAAATTTTATTTTCATAATAAAAATGATATTATTTCTTGAATATTGTTTTTATTGATGTTTTTAGGGTATTTATATTGTTCAAAATTAAAAACCCTTTATTTCACTTATAATCCATTGTGGATATGTTTTTTTTCTAATACCATAGTTTTTATTTATATGGATTGTTTTTTATATTTTTTCCCATGAAAATTATTGGTATTGACATTCATGATTCATTTTTTGAGTCATTATCATTCCCTTAAGATATCCACCTTCATATGATTATTATATATTAAATTTCCCATGATCATCCATATTATTTTTTAAGGATATAAATATTACTTAAAGAATAATATATTTAAACACATTCTTCTTTAAATTTAATTTTTTTATTGACTACAAAAATATTAATATATCTGTATTCTTTACTGAATACATATATTTTCTGATAAGACATATTATTCATGAATTAAATTGATTATTTGAAATATGAGGACAAATTAATACATGAAGATATGGGTGGGTAATAGTTATCGATGACCCCTTGATTCATCCGTTTTCTCACCAGATGAGTAATTCATCCAACCACATATAAATGGGTTTATGGGTTATGCATACCCAATAGATTGTAAATTCCATGTGAACGATCATGAAAGTAATATTTTTCATGACACATGATATCATGAAGTCCGATAAAAAAATTATATAATTTTGAATTTTTTAATTAGTATCCGTCATATTTTTTCAATAATAATATCCCTATATGAATTTTCTCTCTAACTTTTTTCAATTAAATGAAATTTTATATTAGTTATTTACATATCCAATTTAACAATTTGGTGTCTTGTATTGATTGGAATTTTATTTATTAAATCAATTTTTTTTAGTTATTTACCAAACCATATTGATTATACAAGTTATATTATTTAATTTTAAAAAAATATTTATTTACCTATCCAGGATTATGCTAATTGATTCATTATAGCATCAAATTTTCATGAACCATACTGAGAATATAAACTCCAAATTTTTTTGATTCATTTTCCATTATTACCTGAAGTTTACTTAGAATGATATTCAAGGATATACAAAATGATATAATGATATTCTTGATAAAAATTGAATTTATGTTTTCAAATTTTATATGTGAATCATATTTGTATCTATATTTCGGAGAATACTAAACAATTATGTCTAAAGGGATTTTATTCCATTTATCTTATGTCATTATAATAAAGTAATACACCGGATGTAGTTTTATGGGGTTGGGATTAGTAATGTGGAAGGGTACTAAGAATGATATACAAGGATACAATATATGAAAAATGATAATCTCAAAAAATTGTTGAAAATTAAATTTAAAAATGTAATATGGGAGTCATGTATGTATCCAATTTTACAATAATACTAAACAATTCATTCCATTGGGATGTGATTTATTGTATCTTATAACAATGTGATAATGTAAGGCACTATATTTTTGATACTGGGGTAAGGGTTATTATAATTGAAATCAAATGATGTTTAGTAAAAACCATGGAAAAAAGATTTTAGAAAACATAGATTAGGGATTTGAACCATGTGATAGACTTTGAGTATTAGTATAATAGAACATCCAAAATTTTTTGATAAGGGATATATTATTGGGTTTTTCAGGAAATGTGTCCCTATCTGGATACTATAAGTGTATGTTGTTGTTAAATATATATAAGTATGGGTAATAAATATAAAAATGGCCCATTATGATTGAAACGATCATCATTTGGTACCGAACAATGGTCATTATTGTTTATCTGGTTTACACACCGAAGGGATATTCTTAGGATAATTCATATTTTCTATACAAACCATTAGGGGTGATTTAAATAGATGATGAAAATGAATGACTAAGGTCAAACATAATGTGTATTTAATTTAAATGATGGTGTTATGATTGAGACTTATTATACAACATTCTTTATGATTATATAGTTTCCCAATATTATTATTATTGCTCAAACTTTTAATTTTATAGTCAATTGTTGGATCCCGGTGGAATCACATTATAATTAAACTATAAGGAAAATGTTGTAACTATGTTATAAAAAAGAAATGATAATACGAGTTAAATAAATATATATATATATATATATATTACATATAATTAGTTACCCCAAAATATAATTAACAGCCAACTTCTTAAATAAATGCTATACTCAAAATAATGAAAAGTATGGAGCTCTCTAAGAGCTCGAGTGATGGAGACCATAGATTAAAAATGGATTAAATTATATTAATTGTTAAATGTGTAAAAATATACCGAATAATGTTACTCAATTTATTTTAAAAAAATATGTGTGGAAAAGAATAAGACAAAGATATTAATTTATGAGGAGAAATGTAGTGTATGATACAAGGAAGTACATCTCATCATAGGGATCAATTTATAATTTCCATTTTTAAATGTATAGAACCCAATCATTATTTATGTCAATTATCTCTTCTAATGTTTAAACCCTAGACAATGCAAGGGCCTATAATGAAATAAAATGGTTAGTGTATTTATGTATTGGGATTCATTAATAAATTTATATAATTATTTTTAACAATATTGTTTAGTTATAATAATCATAGAGTATCTAATGAATTTTTAATATTTTAAAATAATATATATCTTCATAAACATAAGATATATGGATACCTATAAGGGTTTATGAGTTTAAGGTTCATCATAAGTACATATTATTAAATACCCAATTTTTAAATTTTTGTGGTTGGAATATAACATGGCTAAGGATACTTTTTGAAAATATTTGTTATAATATAACCCATTGATTTAGTATATTTATAAATTATTTGATGAATAATGATTTTTCATATTCATAGAAATAAAATTAAATGTACAAACAAACATTATGTTATTTTAACATTATTCTTGTGGTAATTATGGTTCATTACAACATTGGTACATTATATGAATTAAATTAATATAGTTTTATAAAAATGAAAACATGAAAGACAGGTGACTGCCCATCGCATTTTCTAAGGCTGCATGGCTTGAATCCAAAACTGAAGGATGATAAGTTTTTAATGCCTACCACTTTCATACATGTTCTTCGGGTTAATATAATATGGTTTTTATTTTCTACCAATATGAATTCATAATAATAATTAACCATTACTATTACTGTAGATATCTACTAAATAATGGATTATATTTTATAACTTCTACTGACCATATTGGATTTGAAAAATATTTAGAGATAGGTGGATGGACATTTCAGTGTTTTATGGATTTGATGATCCTTTAAAAGCGAATTTTAGTGATTCAGGCATAAAAAATAAATTAATGGATATTCATTTTTTACTGTAAGGTATGAATTGGAAATTGATCAAAGAAAAACCAAATAAATAAATTATTTTTATGAAATAGTAGGTTATCATGCATGTTTATTTCCTTATATTCTTAGATAGTAAATAAAATCCTCAAATGTAAGAAAAGTATCTTGAAAAAAATGTTTTATAATATAAAATTAATATCTGATGAATCAAATGGTCTTTTAAATATCCCCTGATTTATTAGTTTTTTGTAGTTTACTTTCCATTGATCAGTCAATTTATTTGAATCAATGACCACTATCATTATCTATATCTATTTATAAATTTATTTAATGTAAATATTTTTACATTCCACCAATTTTATGAAAAAATTATTCCTATTTATGAGTTATTCCAAATTACAAAGTTTACAAAAAAAGTTTTTCTATTAAATAAATTCATTATTAACACTTTTTATGATACTAGTTTTCAACAAAATAATTTTCATATACCAAACCCTTGATTTTTATGTATAAGGTCAAATTATGAGGAATAAATTTGTTAAAATTGGGAATAATTAAAGAAATTTAAATTTTAAAGTATGATAAATTTATTTAATAGTATATGTGACATAAAATATTGACCTTAAAACTCTATGAAATATATTTCATTAATTTTAATCACATTGATAGCTTGCAGGACACAAAAACCTTAGTCTAAATGAATGGTAATATTGTATACCAATATAAAAAAATAAATAAAATAGGTTTGTACGAATTTTAATAATAAAATTACATTATGATGTTTATATATTTATAATATATAAAATAAGAATCATTTAAATGAAAAAAATTGTTTTCTAAAAAACCGTACATTTTATATAAAATTGTATAAAAGTGATATGTATAAAAAATTCAAGAATAATATTTAACAAATTTATAATATAATTTGTTAATATAAATTATTTTTTTGAAATATTAGTATCAAATTTATCTTTGGGTGAATTTTTGTTACATTTCTAAAATGTTTCATTTTTCGATGAATAATGAAAGATACTAATTATTATTCGAAACCTTATTATCATTTTAAAATTCCAAAATGTAAATTTATAAAATAAATATGTTTTAAGGAAAATTTAATTCAATTATATTATAATAAAAAAATATAAGTAATTGTAATAATTTTTATATTGAATTTGATAAAAAAATTATACATTTGATAATTTTTTCTTTAGAACCCATTTTAATTATCAAATATTTGGGTATAATATTAAAAAGAATTCATACAACCATGCGAATTGAATTTATAAAAATTTATTCAATAGTTTGAATGAGAATAATTTATAATATATCATTATTTAGAACAAATTTTTTTCCACAGTGAATTCTAAATGATGAAAAATAATAATTACTATGGTCAAGGTTAAAGATGATTTATTAGTGGTTAAACTAAGATGATAAGGGTTTAGAATGACCCACCATCATGTCAAATACAAATTATATGGATCTATGTAGACCTTAAAACTTCTATGTGTTGTTAATGAAAAATTTTTACAGAATTTGGAGTGATAAAAGTGGGATGCAATTTATCTTTTTAAAAAATTCCATGTGTGTCTACTATCCTATTTATAAAGGGCCACCCACTCTACTCCCCTCTTAAAACATCCAAATATATTGTTTTAATAAATTACCTGACCAAATCCAATCATTGATCCCCTAAAAACATCTTAGTACCATGTTTTAATCATAAATTCATCATTGGAGGGATATTGGATCAAACCAAAAGAACATCCTTGAAGAAGAGGTAACATTCTTAAAGATGCATTTTAATTTTATTTATTTTCCACAAAAATATATTTTTATTCAGTCATGATAAAAATATAAAAAATTATACCCCATATAATTAGATTTTATTATATTAATTTAATTACATATATCAATATCTTCTTCCACAAAATCGGATATGAAACTGTCTGTCATTTTTATGGTGGAATACCACCTCATAAACAGATGTAATTAATTTTACATCATCACATCTCAAGGATTGTTATAATTATTGATTATAAAAATGATAATATCTTTATTATATATTAAAATTATTTAATTTTAATAACACATATACTTTCATACTTCTAATTCTGTTATAATATGATCACATCAGTCATGTGTATGGCGGACTACAACCACATGAAGCGATGTGATTCATTTTTTACTTAAAATTTACAAGGATAATAATAAAGATAATTTTTTAAATATATGTGATATATATTTAATTATATGGATTATATATAACTATTAAATAACATATTTTTTCCCTTTAACTTGTTAATGGAATGATATCATCACTCGATCATGTGTGTACCACATCATCTCTACGAAGTGATGTGATTCATTTTCAATGTCTAACTTTCAATAATGATTATAAAAATATAAATATAGAGTAAATATTAATTTTATAACATTATTTTAATATTTACAAATAGGGATCTATATCCTATACTTATGAACAAGAACATTAATTAAAGAACATTCATGAGAGAACAGAGAAATTAATAGCCAAAAAACGCAAATAATGATTTATTATTTAAAAATGGGTGGTGAATGTTATAAGAGAATAATATATGATATTATAAATAAAATTATTGTAATTATTTCAATTAATAGAATAATTAAATCTATTATAAATGTGGTTATGTATTGTTTTACAATAAAGAAGACTAAGGTAAGTTACTTTATCTCATTTTCCCTTCATTAAGGCATAATGAAATCTTATGAAACTAATTTCATTAATATAGTGTATATAATATCAAATTAAAATATAATATCATGATTTTATAATAATTAATGGTATATTACTATTTAATTTGAATTATTTTATTTATTGGGATTTTGAATTAAAATATTTCATGTAATCAATAATTTCATAACTTAATTTCATTTCATTGGGTAATATTACTTATTTTTTATTTGAAATTATAATATTACATTCTTAAATAATTATGAAAATATTATTTTCTTTTTCAAATTTTTATCTATGTTAAATTTGGTAAATATTATAGATTCATTAATTAATACTCATTTCTAAATTATGTAATTATAAGGGTTTATTTCACATTCTCATTTAAATGAGGATTGATTACACCTAAAATTAAATTCATGAATATTATTTGATCGTTGTTTAATAAAACAATTTAATTTTATTCTTCTCTTGTTATTCAAGATTTTTATGTATTAGTATCATTTTTCTTTCATTTGTACATATAATTATATAGAATATTTCATTTATAAAATCCAACATTATTTCTATCTTTAGTGTAAAATATCCATCCTTCCAAAACAAGGATTTTTAAAAATGAATTTAATTTTTTTATGATTATCAAAATTACTTATTAGTTGTTTTTCCTATTTTTCACTTTTAGATATGTGTTTTGAATGGAATCATCATGTAATTTTATAAACATAGATCACTTCCTTTATCAGAATCCTGAATGAAATTTTTTTACTTATACACCATGTATAAAATATACCACAATCATGCACGCTTAGTGTTGTAAAGCTTGTTTTAAAAATATGAACTATTATTTTCTAAGAGAATTATTTTAAAACATTTTGGTGAACTTTTAGTTTTAATATTTAATTTTTTAATTAAATAATATATGGCCCCAAATATATTTTTAAAAATACCTTTATGGTATTTATATTAGTAAATGATAAACCCCTTTGTTTTATTTATACATTACTCATGATTTCTTAAATTGATTTTTTATTTATATTTTCTATATATAGTGTATTATCGTTTTTAAATAATTAATGTATTGAAATAAAATTTCATGAATCATTTTTTTATTCATTATATTTACCATGAATGAGAAACTATCTTGTAAAATTAGAAAATAAGTTTCCCCTAATTATCGATATTTTTTATTATGTGTAAAATAATTAATTAAAATGGATATCATTTATATATATTGTTATCTACAAAGAAATTTATTAGATTGACTAGGGAAATATTGATAAATTTTTATTATATTTTCAATATAGATATTGGTTGTTAAGGAATATTGTACATGAATTAATTCAAGTAATAGATATGTGATGAATTTTTTGGTCATACAGATATGGTTTAGGGATATTTATAGATATCACATCAATTCATTTTTTGTATCATGATGTAAATCATTTTCCTAGCCTTAGTTAAATGGGTTTCAGTTTCATACCTACCTTAGTTTTAATTTTTTTGGGAATGGTCTTGAAAGTAGAGGATTTTATGTTTCATTGGATCATGGCATCCAATAATTAAAAATTTATTTTATTATGAGTTGAATAATTATTACCCATGAAATTGTCACACTGATATTATCTTTGGATGAATTATCACTATCAATTTATCAACTAAATGGAATGTGTTTTCAACTTATTTACTTTTTCATATCTATTATTCTTAATCCAGTAATTATCGTAATATCAATGTTTAAATTAAATGTGTTTCTAGTTATTTAATTTTACATATTTTTTATTATTATAATATTATTCAAATAAAATTTATGTTCATTTATTTAAATATCTATGATTGTCCTTGTTGATTCATGATAGATTCTACATCACTTAACCCTTATTGAGAATTTATGATCACATATATTTTGTTTCCTTCCCATGTAATCCATCAAGTTAACTAAGAACTACATGCAAGGATATACTAGATGAAATAATTTTATTTTCTAAAAATAGTTGTAAATTTTGATTTCAAATGAAATATGGGATTCATGTATGTATATATTTTACAAATACTATGAATTTATATTATCATTTAGGAATAAATGTTTTTTATCGTATACAGGTGTAATAAAGTAAGACACTAGATCAAGGTTATTAGGGTCAGGGTCATTACAAAAGAGTATCTACTAATATTATAATATTATTGAACTAATACTCATATGAATGAAAATTGTTTCATAGAATAATACACTATTGACAATATTATTGTAAAAAAATTGTAGATTCTATATAATTAAAATATTATAAGGGTATATTTGAAGAAGTATAAGGTTAGTTTGTAGATGGGAGAATCCATAAATATATTACTGGCCATGGATAAAAATATATATGTTTAATAATATCCTTTGTATAATGTATTGGAGTAAATATATTTTCCATGTGGTGATTGTATATTTTTTATTCTAAATTTAATGATTCTATAAAATTCATTTTAGAGGTTAAGAATGAATAATTCCGGATGTTCACATGATTACATAAGTTCTATTAGAAAATATTTTAATATTAAATGAAAAAAATATATATTTATTATGGGTATGGATTAGGTATGAATTGTTTTTTTAATCCATTTTTCATAAGGTATGTTCTCTAAATTCATAAGAGTAGTGATGATATTTAAATTATTTATTTTTAAAAGGGATGAGATTTCATAATTATTTTTTGACATTTCATATGATTTTTTTAATGTGTGTAACTGTTAGTCTAGACATTACATAAGAGTCCCCTAATATTTCGAAGTGTTATATATGAATATAATTAGATTATTTTATTAAACATTATATTTTTCTATTATTTTTTTTAACAATAATATGACATCTAAGAGTTATTGAACTATTGTTTTTGTGTTATGCTGAAATTGTAATAGTAATATAGAAAATATTTAAGAGATATTTGTTATTATAAAAAAATTCATTTTAAGTGAGGGATTTTAATAATGAAATAAATATACCTTTATACAAAAGAATCATATAAATATCTGTAATGGTTGTTCTGACAAGAAAATAGGAAAACCGTAGACACTAAATGAACTATTTTTAATAATTTATTTTAGAAAGAATTTGTATTATATATTCTTAGATTAATTAAACATAAAAAATTTCTTCAAGGTTTAAATTTATGTAGAAAATGAAGAATCATGTCAAATATAATATAGTGAAGTGAGTTGAGGCTACATGGGGGCCTTTTTCATGTTGTGAAGATATTCATATAGTACATCATGGAAAGAATATAAAAAATTAATGATTTCATAAATTATTTGGAAGATGAATAAAATTTTTATCCTCTAGGAGGATTAAAAATACATATATTTGATTTGTATATTGTGAAAATAAATGTTTGAAATATCTACCATTTTGAATTACGATATTTTTTTATAAAAAAATTAATAAATGTTTTAATATTTTTATTATTAAATCACTATTCATAATATTTTTTCAACAATAAATTTATAATAAGAATACATGATATATTCAAGTGATGGATGATAATCATATAGTACTGTTATGATAAACACTCACTATGTATCAAAGGAAGTAGTTAGTTTTATTCAATAATAAAAAGCTAATGTGTTGAGGAAAGAGATATAAAGAGTACTATGCTATATTTATATCATAGATACCGATTAATATGATTGGAATATAATGTTTTTTCTATTGTGTTGAGGAATCTAATGAAGTTAAATATTGGAGAAAACCAATCCCAATGATATTAATATATCATTCTGATTGAGGATGTGATAAATTATCCTATCATTTTGAGGTAAATAGAAAATCTATTGATATTTTTAACTGTAAGAATAGAATATTTAAATTCTTATTAATTGGTTCATTGGAAGGACCCATTCATTAATTTGGGTGATTGAATAAAAATAACCTATTGGGAGACTAGATAGTATTTTCATTTTTTATCCCAAACTGGAAGGAGCTGCTATAACTAACCATTCTAGAGATGTAAATAGATTTATTGGAAATAACCCTATATTATATTAATTTTTTTTAATACTTTTTGGAGATATTTTTTATTTAAATGTCTTTTAATTCTTAGTTTAGGTCAATATTTAAAAAATCTCTGAATGAAGCAAGGTGCATGTACAAATATTGGGACAAGACACTATAAAAACTATAATTATTATTTTTTCTATGATTTAGTTCTATAGGGAAATTTTCAAAATTCAAGGAATAATATTAATGATATTTTCCCTAGTCATATATTTTAATTTGAAAAAAATCATAAAAACAAATATCAATGATTCAACCCCTTCACCCCTTGGTGATACAGTAGAATATATAGTCACTTCAAGTGATAAGAGAGTGGAAATTGTTTCATCTAAAATAACCATACTAGAAAAATGTTTAATATAGAAATACTACATTCATTCAATATAAAAAATTTCATTTATTTTCAGTAAAAATCATTCAATGATAGAATAATATGATTCTTCTATGTAATCTTTCACAAGGACTAAAAGTGAGTGTCTATAATATTGGGTTGTAAACCACATAAAATTAATTATATAATGATATTTCCTTATAAAATAATTAATAATGTGTGTCTTAATTCTATAAATACTATTATTTCATATTATTTTATAATTTTTACATGATGGTTATGGGGTTGAAAGAAAAAAATGTGATGTTAGATAAGCTTGATAATTTTTATGAAGGAAATATAAATGTTAATGAATCTAAAAATATATTTGGATTTAAAAATTTGATTTTATCTTAATATTTTATGACGAAATAGCATAAGGAATTATCACAAGACAAAATTAGATAGTTATTAATATAAAGGGATTCTGAGAAACATTGTAATATTAAACCATAATAAAAAAATATTGAGAAATTATTCTAATATGTTTGATACAACAGTATCAACACTTTAATAAAAGCAATAGTTATCACTTTATGAGTTACATATCATAATTATTCATTATAATATAAGGAACGATACTATGTTCAAGAAAAAAGATATCGCATATATGGAATGTAGTGTCCAGAAACAATACAAGATTAATAAAATGAAGAGATAATCCATGTTAGATGTTGAATATAATTAAAAATTAATTAATTTGATTGATATAATAATATCTATTTTTTGAAGAAATTATATAATAGAAAAAGGTTAATATAGATGAATAATTATAAGAAAACTCATTAATTATGTGAAAAGTAGTCATTTTTTGTTTTTTTTTCAAATATAGAATCTAATGAAAATTAGAGTAAAAAATAAGAAGAAAAATTCACAAAAAGGAAATATAGGAAAATAATAAAGTGTAATATTACAAAAATGACTTCAATTATATTAAATAATAATATATTTTTCATATAATATAGAGATAAATATTCATCTCAATGATAGTATTCAGATGATCAATGTGATACTAAACACACATTTCCTTCATGGATCATGTAGGAAAGTGTAAAGTCTCCAAAAAATATTTTGAGTTTAAAGAAAATATATATAATGAATACATTTTGAAATTTAATATTATATCATTTCTTAATAAAATTTTATAATACAATAAAAAAATAAAAATTCCATAAAATGGAAGTGATATTAAAATGAAAATTAGAAATATAATGTTAGAAAACTAATAATCTCAAAATGATGATTATGGAACTATATAATATGTTAAATGAACATGATAAAAAATGATACAATTTAATGATATTTGAATGAGAAATGATATATGTGTCTTAAATATTAAAATAACATAAATATGATTGAATAAATTTGTGGAAAACCTATGTATACCGATCATAAAAAACAGCTAATAATTTTACCCCAAAAAATGAATTTTTTGTTCTAACTTTTTCTATTGATACTAAATTTCATTATTATGGAACAATGAGATACAAAATAAAAAATAGCAGTTTATGGAATTGAATAGATCATGAAAATTTATCCCTAATATCAATGGATGTTCAAGATGATTTAGACAGTCAAATTTCACCCTAAAAAGAAAAAAAGGCTGGCATTATTGCAAGTAACTAGCATATTTTCAAAATAAGTCTTTGTAATATTATAGAATAAATAACAGAAAAGGTCATTGTTGGTGTTGTTAAAACATTGGTTTTAAGGATAATAATTCATGTATAATATTATTCTATAATAAAATTGGTTTAAATTTCGGGGGAAGGATCAATAAAGAGAATAATCGATTCTGTGAGATGGAGGAATGTTGTTTTGAAGATTAAAAATATATCCATCAAAAATTGATTTTATTTTCAATATGTGATATCTAAATGATGTGACCTAAAGTATCAGAATACAATATATTTCATTAAACATATTCATACAACAACTCAATATATTTACAATTTTATGAAAAATAATTTAATCGAAAAGTGGTCTTACTATTCTAGTCAAATTAGTCCCCCTTAAAAAACAATGAAGAGAAAATATAATGCTTTTCATAAATAAATGAATGAATATATATATATATATATAAGAAAAAATTCCAGTGTGGTTATGAAAATATGATAACTAGATAGCTCATGTGATTTTGATTAGGTGATACTAGTATCTTATAAATAACTTTTAAAATTGACTGACAATGCAACCATATCAACATGAGAAAAAACAAGAAGAAGATACAATAACCTAAAGATGAATGTTCTTTTATGGGTTTTGAAATGAAATATTTTCCACATAATGGAATAACTGATAGGATGAGGATAACTCTAATTCATCTGATGACTATTGTGAGGTAATTTATAAAATTTAACATAGAAGGTTCAATATATATTAGTGAAATATGGAAACATGACTTGGGGTAGAGATATTTATAGAATCCATATTAAATTTACAGGAGAGATTATGTAACTCAAAATTATTCTAAATTTTTTTTTTAATTTACATATTTTTAGGTAATTAATGTTAATTAATTAAGGGGTTCAGTTGGATGAAAATTTTTAAATACATCACTTTAATAAGAGTTAACCATAATGGAGTATATTAATTGTGATGATAAAGAGATGTTTCATGCATCCCGTAAGGTATATTTAACAAGTAAAATAAACAATCAATAGATACATTAATTTTTATGAATATGGAAATTATATATATTTCTTATTAATATTTATGGAAGTGGTATTGTAGTCGTATTTAAAATATTGTCTTGAATATAAAAAAAATTATAGATGGGATAAAAAGTGTTGTTTTAAAAATAAATGTGTAATATATATAAAAATAGAAAAATAATATTATGGATATAGATTTTATTTAACATGACAAAATTTAAGAATAATTCAATTTAAACATCCACTGAATTGAAATTCAGAATTTGTGTATCACGATAAATAGTTATAAAGAAAATAGGTTTGTCAATGATAATCAATCTTGTTTTTTATACAGAGCATAGTTCCCTAGTCATAGTCTGTGTTGTTTTTTTCAATAAAAATTTATAGATTATACACTATTTTATTAATATAATGATGAAAATAAATGTGAGATATATCCTAATAATTTATCATTTTCATTTATTATAAATAATGGGAAGAAAAATATTTACTTTGGAATTAAAATTTTTTATTGGATACAAATCAAGAGTTGTAGAATGAATAGACCAATAATATTATGATGATGATAAGTATTTTTTTTATTTATATAAAATATATCAATATAGAATATATTAATTATATGGTAAAATATTGGAAAAATATAGAAGAACATTAAATATGAAGAATATTTCACCAGATACATAAGAAAATTTAACTTCTCTAGTTTCTTTGAATCAAATGATAAAAAAATTCAGTGGAGTATCCATTTACATTTTATTATTTTTGAACTAATATTCAAGGGAATGATAATTTAAAATGAAGATAATTTACTAACAATAATTTTTTGGTAATGATTTTGGAAGTAATGACCACTAAAAAGCATGATAAGTAAGGTTTTAAGGAGGATGCAGATGAATGTAAGTTTAATGAATCCATCCTTGTAGTACCTGGAATTGATACTATAATATCATGTGAGTAAAGTACTTTGGGTGATTTTTTTGTAGAAACTATAGATGTATTGAAGTGATTGGAGAATGTTTTATTCCAAATTTAAGGATTTTGGAAATTTTTTTTAGAGTTTAAAATGTATAAATATTGAAGTTTATAGGATATCATTATGTTCATCACAAATTAATACCCCGAATTTCCATGTAATTTTTTTTATTAATTGGGAATTTTAAGACTCCGCAAAAAATTGATGGTGCGTTATTCTGAGGATCAGTGTGCCCGAAATTAAATTTTGAACATTTTTTTGGGTACTTTCAGTAAATGTGTGAGCAGGTTTTTAAAACAATTCAACCATTGCTTAGAATTGAAATCTGAGTGCACCTTTGAACTCACAATGCCGGTATTCTCTTGAAGAGTCCTTCATATCGACCGTAGTTGGTCAAGAGTGAAAGATAGTTTTTGTGTTTTTCTTGAAAGAAGAAAAAAAATAAAAATGTGTAGCATTTTTATTTTATTTTGTTGATACATTACGTTTGGATGTTTTAATGGTGGAGACCACCTATACTAAAACCTCTCACCATAAGATATGGTTGTAGGGACCACCTGAGATAAAAAACCCCTTGAACCCCATTGAACTCCCTCTTAATGTGGAGAAACCTCTTGAGCTCCCACACTTAATTATGCCAGCTCTCCCCTTTAATTAATTAAGCCAACCCATTAATTAATTAATTAAGGTATTTTGAAACTATGCGAACAAAATTAAAAGATAACTTGTTCTATTAGGTGGTCTACCTTTCATTTTGGTGGAATTGGGGAGAGAAGAACTATTGAGAGATATCTCTCCAATGAAGAACACCAATGAGGAACATCTCCAACAACAAACGCCCCTACAATCGAGGAAATGCTAACATCAACGACGTTCGTCTATCCCCAATGACATCATCTCTTTACATGAGGCCTCTGTCGACAAATCATCAAGGTAGGGTGGAAGTTTGAATTTTTACCCTACCCATAATTTGTAATTCTTTATGAATCAAAGATGAAATAAAAACCTCTTTCTATAGCCCTAATGCGGTGAGTGCATGCCAAAAAAACATGGAACGTACTCTCCGAAAATCATGGTTCATTTCTATGTTCTTTTCTATGGTGATGCCGACTGGGGCTGACGTTGGCTATGCTGGAACTCGAGAACCACAACGAAGGTGACAAATGATGGGCGGCCCGTCATGCCGGCCGCCAGCGGCATCCGCCGTCGGTGGAAACCGCTGCACATGGCCTCCACGTCCATTGGTGCTCTACCATCCACATACATGCTGCCTTGCGGCCTCTGCCATCCACAATCGTGTCTCCCACGTCTTCCATGCCCAACGGTGCTTCACCGTCTAGCGGCCCATGCGACATCCATGCCCCGCTGAGCTCCGCCATCCAGCGGCCCTCGCGGCCTCCGCGAATCGCAACGCTCTGCCACCCAGTTGCCCCTACATCCTCACGCCGCCCCAAGACACCCGTACCCACCCGTGGCCTTTGTGGCCCTCACTGCCTCCGTGCCACCCAATGCCACCCAGGCCGGGCCGGACCCAGCGGGTCTGGCTGGGTCGACCCAAACCGTGTCGGCCCATGCTGGGTTGGACCGGACCGAGACCCACTTCGACCCATTTACGCACTTTTGGCCATATCATTTGCACTAGATGTCCATTTCACAAACCGACTATGTCGCCAGAAATCAGAGGGTGAGGCAATCCTTTTGGTATACACCTCTAGAGATTTGGTTATATTTGGGGAACAAACGACATGGATCGAGCATAAATACATCTAGGACCTCAGGACTAAAAGGATAATAACTCACAGACATGGGAATCCAATTGATACACCATTTTTTTCATTGTGACCCAATTATGTTGTGGTCCATTTGGATACTTTTTCATGACACATAATGGCAGTTAGAGTATTTACTACTGGCTTGAGGAGAAGACCCTCCAAGAGATGGAAAGCCTAGTGCGAGAACCCTGTAGCTGGTTGTGATTTGAGGAAGGGATCCTTCGTGGGTCTATGATTGAGGGTCCCAGAGGGAACCACTCTAGGATTCCATGTGGGGAAACATAAGCGATCCTATGAGGTTGAGCACCTAGAAATCCTATGTGGGTCAGCACCTAGTGATCGTGGGTGGGTCAGCACCGAGCGATCCTGCATTGGTGAGCATCGAGTGATCATGTGTGGGTTAGCACCAAGTGATCCTATGTGGGTCAGCACCTAGATATCCTCTGTGTGTTTGATGATGATTAGCAATCCTTCATGGGTCTCCCTCTTAATAGAGTATGATGATTCATTAGTTACATATAATCATATTTACTACTGTACTTATGTTATACATGGTGTGAGATGTGTTTATAGCTATGTGGTACTTTCCATTGTGGTAATACTTTGGTGGTATTATTCTTTGTGGCGTACCTGTGAGGTACTCACCTTCACGGTATAACTTCCTTTGTGGAATAGTTGAGATTTGGGATTTTTAGTTGGACTCTGTTTTTCCTCATGATTGATATGGGCATACTTGATAACTTAAGTATATGTATGGGCATATACCGATGTTGGGTTATCAGTTTTTTCCATGTTTTGTGGTATATCTATGGAGTATTTTGTGAGACCTTGAGGGTCTTGCGGTCCCTATTGAGTATCGTTATACTCACCCCTACACGGGCTATGCCTACACCACATTGTGTTTGGTGTAGACGACGGACAACGCTGACTGAGGACAAGAGTACCAAGACAGGAGGTGGATCGGATGTGGACATTAGATGAGGTGAACCGTAGAGATGGCCAATCATGATCTATATTGACCATTCATGCAGGATCTATGGTGGATGATCCAGGAGCTGATTTACGTCTACCAGTCATCATGCACATTCCATTTTTCCTTTTACGTTCTAGATGTTCTTGTATTCTGGCCCCTTTTTACCTACTGTATTCACTCTTTTTACTGTTCAGTTTACTTGAGATCATATCTTGTTGTGTTCTTGGTTGTGTGTGTTACAGGTTATAAGGAAATGCCTTCCCAATTTTAGGGAATACACCTTCAGTTCTAGTCACCAGCCCCTGGCCTATGGATGGTGGGATTGGGGTAGTGATGACATGGACCCCTAGGGATGGGTCGTGAAAAATTGCTATTAGAGAAGTTGGTTCTATCATAGAACAATGGACTCTGATCTATACATGAAACTGCAACAGTGTTATTTATAGTGAGTGTGTCTATCAGTTTAGGGAATCCTGTATTGGTGTGGCGGTTGACGTATCCATACACCAGGGCCCTGTCATCAGATTTCTTACTCAGAGCATGAAAATACAGAGTGTGTGTGTGTCTTGAAGAGTTTTATTTGTGATCTCTTTTAGTTATCTCACCAGGTATATGTTTTTCACCATGGCACACCTATTCCTTTTTAGGATGCCTCCATGTAGTCAACCAGATCGGGTTTCAGATATAGTACACATTGATATCCCACCCTGCAATGAGGCATCCCTGTAAGGGTCTTTTCTTTAAGAGGAACCAGCGGAGGCAGAAGCAGTACATTTACCCATTAAGCCACCAATTCCACCAACCCCAGCAGCATAGCGTGCACTCCTCTTGATGGTGTTTGACAATTTCCAGTGCTAGAGGCCACCTTGGTTCATGGGAGAGATGGACCCACATGAAGCTAAGGATTGGTGAGAGGCCATGGTGAGAGTTTTTTAATTGGTAGGGACACCAAATGATCTCATGATGATCCTTTCCACTAGCCTTCTATATACATTAGCAGGCAGATGGTGGAGCTTGATGCTCCAGGCTCACGACGAGGTGATGCTTTTCTGGGCAGACTTTGAGATCCTGTTTCGAGCATAGTTTGTCCTAGAAACTTTTCACGCAGTGCGCATTCAGTATCTACTTAATTTGCAGTAAGGCATCATGATTGTGGCTTAGTACTCAACGAGATTCATAGACCTCTCATGCTACTCCACATATATGGTTCCAGACCCATTCATCAGGGCTCGAACCTTCGACCAAAGACTCAGGTGGGAGATCAGGGCTTCAATGATCACAGTTAGCATCCCGACGTAGGTGGGGGTGTTTGGTAGAGCCCACATGGTGGAGTGTTTTCTTCTTGAGTAGTCACTAGTAGCGAGATCCACCAACGGACGTCACATAGAGAAGTCTTCTATAGCAGGTAGTAGATAGATGTCACAGAGGTCCAAGAGGACCAGACCTACCGGTGGACAACCATTGGTTTCAGAGTCGGTTGTGCGGGGCACCTGAGGCAGAGAAAGTCATGCCAGGATCAGACAATGTTACGCAAGCGGCGGGCAAGGTCACATAGATTGTGACTGTCTGACCCTCCATACTGATGATCAGCAGACAACCGAATGAACACTCGTGCAGAGACAAAGAATTGACCGAGGAGGTCCACAGGGAGCAGGCAGACGTGGCAGAGGAGCTGGTCGTGCAGTTGGCGGTGGGTGACGATTTGAGATGTTACCTCCACCACCACAAGGTGGCCCACCCTAACCACAGGGATCATGAGGACTAGGGATAGCTCAACTTTAGGAAGCTGAGGCATACAATCATAGTGATCTAGAGATGATACGAGGTACGATCTATGTCTACTCCACCTTAGCTACAGTACATATAGACATAGGTGAAAGTCATTCATTTATTTCCACTACCCCTGTTTAGATCTAAGAGATTGCAATGGAGCCTTTGGATCGATTCTTATGTCCAGAGAATCCTACGAAAGTGGATTCGACGATTACGCACTGGTGCCAGCAGTGCGAGCTTTCTCTAGAAGGAGAGATAATTGGCTTGTATCTTCTTGAAGTAGCATCGAGGCATTACAATTTCATATTGGGTATGGACTGGTTATCTATAGTCCATTCTTAGATTGACTGTATTAGGCACAAAGTCTGGTGTGTCTGCACAGTTGGGCCCAGGTTTACCATCACCGGTGATAAGGGAGCCTTTGAAGCACATGATTGACTTACCTGGAGAAGAGTGTAGTTGATCTCTCACCAGTTGGCTAGCCTTATCCTCAGATCAATTGACGTGGAGAGTCCTAGCTATCCTATAGTGGTGGAATAGTATGATGATGTCTTCCCTGAGTATGTTATGGGTCTACATCCTCGAAGATATGTGGACTGTTACATAGGATTTTACCCTGGGACGACACCAATATCTACACCAGCATATCAGATGGTTTTCGTGGAGCTTCATGATCTACGATTACAGCTAGAGTACTTTCATAGGAAAGGATTTATAAAACACAGTTTTCCCCTTGGGAAGCCCTGATTTTGTTTTCCAAGAAGGGGGATGAGAGCTCGAGGCTTTGTGTTGACTTTCGGCACCTGAACATGGTAACCGTGAAGAAAAAGTTCCCCCTCATGAAGATTGATGACCTCTTTGATCAGATTAAGGGAGCATAGTTGTTCTCAAAGATAGACCTGAGACCAGGATATCACCAGCTCAGAGTACGAGATTAGGATGTGCAGAAGACAACTTTCATATGTCGGTATGACCATTATGAGTTCTTTGTTATGGCATTCAGCATGACCAACGCTACAGTTTTGTTCATGGGACTAATTAACATGATATTTCATCCATACCTAGATCGATTTATAGTAGTCTTATCGATGACATTATGGTCTACTCGACTATGGAGTAATATCATGCATATCACTTGCAGTTAATATTGGACACACTCTGAGAGCACCAGATTTATGTTAAGCTCTCGAAGTTCCAGTTTTGGATCTGAGAGGTTCACTTTCTGGGAATTGTCTGCTCAGAGGCTGGAGTTGCAGTGGATCCAATGCAAATTGAGGTGGTACCTTCATGGAAGCCACCTGGGAGTATGAAAGAGAGATGAAGTTTCCTGGGTTTGTCTGGATACTACTAGAGATTTGTGCCAGATTGCTGTACAGTTTTAGCACCACTATTAGCGTTGACGAAAAAGGGGAAACCCTTCATGTGGTCTAAGAGATGCCAACAGAGTTTTCAGAATCAAAGGAAGAGGCAGACTAGTGCTCCATATTGAGGCTTCTATAAGAGGGTGTAGGGTACGTAGTCTACTTTGATGCATCAGAAACCAGGAAAAGATGTTTCTTGTTTCCGGAAGGAGTAGTGATCACATATGGTTCTCAAGAGCAGAGATAACATGAGAATAACAATGATAACCATGACCCTGAGTCAGTAGTAGTGGTCTTCACCTTGAATATGTGGTGACATTACTTGATGGGAGAGAATTTTACAGTTTACTCTAATCACAAGATTCTCAGGTATATATTCTCTTATAAGGACCTGAAACTAAGACAATGACGTTGTCTTGAGTTCCAATAGGACTATGACTTCTAGATAGTCTATACTCTGTGTAAGGGGAACATTTTAGAAGACACATTCAGAAATAGTTTTGGTATACAACTTCTAGGCGAGGTGACTGAGTAGGTGGCCTATTTGAAAATATCTTTTGTGGATTTGGATGGAGAATCTTTTCTTTAGACTCTTATAGTCACTCCCCCCTTCTTCAAGAGTTAGGGAGGCGTAGTATGGGGATGAGGACTATGAGGAACATTGTGTTCAGATATTCATTATGCACTTAATGAGGCTAATATTCATTTTTAATATATATAATATTCATGTAATTTATTATTCATAAATACCAGTTTAGTGCATTTTACACTTTGAACATCATTTCACATTAGGAATGAAATTCCTTCTTAAAATGAACTATTGTATGGTACATTTTTTGAACATCATTTAAAGTGCCCAATGATCTTGATTTCATTTTCATATATAATTTTTAGGTTTCTAATTATAATGATAACAATTCATACTTGTGTAGTGTTGGAAGATTCATATTGGGAGACCACCAAAATGGGATTTCATGTAAACAATTCTCTAGATGGATGATTGGACACCAGCCCACTGATGAGAATGTGGGTCCCAACATACAGGCCCAATGAAGCCCAAATTTCGTGGAATTCTAGAAGAAATATAGAGTAAAAAATCATTATGAAGGATCTAGTGCTAACTTTTCTTCAATGGTGGTTATTAAGGCTGCCCAATTTGGAGGTAAAATTCTAGGCCAGATTCTACGACCCATAAAACAATCTACCAATTTAATTATATATCAGCATCCACAACTCCTAATGGGCCAAAAGATTACATGAGGTTAGGGGACATACATGAATCCATTTTCTTCTTCTATGCCATTCTCTAATTCATCGAAGTAAAACTCCATTCAAATGCGTCTGTCTGGGGGATGAAAGCTGGCTACCACCTCGGGTCAATGGTGGAAAAATCATCTTTCCCTTACATTCCACTCACATATGGCCTACCGCAATTAATTAAGGAGACCTATACAATTGGAGGATCGACCCAAAGATTCAAAAATTTCTATTTAAGGTAGTGGTGGTGGAGGATATGAGGATATTTGAGCTTCTTTTTCATCCAAATGTTATGCTGCCAATTTGTCTTTGTAACGTTATTCCATCACAAGTAAGTTGTTTTAATTCATCCAAGTTTCATAATTAAAGTTCTTCTTCTACTATTATTATGTTCTTATACATATAACTATGATTCTATTTCCTCATGTTTTGAATTTATTTACACAAAACATTGTGAAATTATTCACACAATGTTGGAGTGATCATTTTTTATTGTTTTTTACTTCTTCAATTCATCCATCATGAGTCTACGTCCAGCTTCCATTGAAACCATAGGATCAATAGAGGGCTAACCCACTTATGGGTTGATCCAAGGTAGTAGAAAGGGGCTGGATTGGATGTTATTTATCACACCATTAATGTATACTCACTTCTTTTAATTGGGATTTTTATTTGATTATTTTAAAACTTATTCATCCTTGTTGAATTGTATGGTCAAGTAATTCAAGTCCTAATACAAACCTTTAACTTGGAGTGCTCATAAATTTGATCCTCAATGTGTATATTTGATTATTATTATAGTGTGTTGGTATAAAATACTTAATTGATGAAGTTGTTTGATCTCCATAAATGAACTAAACTCAAATTTAAGAAATTTAAATAATTGAAAAGGGAATACGTCCAATCCACCACAAGTGATAACCTAGGATCAACTCATTATTTTTAATTGAACTAACTTAAATCTGTTTGTGATCCCTTAAAACCATCTTAAATAAACCCCTGTTTGCCACTTCGTAGCCAAAAATAGTCCATAGAATGTACATGTCTATAGGAACATCTTAGGTCTCTGAGGATTCGATAACTAAAGCTAGACTATAAGGACCATCCTACCTTCTTCTTTTGAGTAAATTTGAGCGTGAATCAAATTTTGGTGCCATTTCTGGGGAACCAAGTAAGACATTTAATCACACATTCTATTCTCACACATTTCATTTTTTCTCATCCAAATTCTCTTTTATTGTCCATTTCTCGTTTTTTTCTTTTGGTGCATGCCCGCCTACACCCACGATTAGTCACACTGTCTAGTTAGGATGGATAGTCCTGGGGTTAGGGATTCAAGTACACCAAGGGAACTCTTTCCATTAGATCCTAATCTTTCTAATACTCCATAGTCCAAAATTAAGCCCATTTCAATGGATGGTCATCAAAAAACCAACTCATAACCTCGGGTAGAAACCAAAATTGAAACCCAAATAAGGAAGCCCCAATCTTGGGGAATGCAGTTGATCAAACCATGAATGAAAACCTCACACCTTCATGGATCAATTTCCCCTTGTTTATTAGACACAACTCTCTATGAAAAGCCAACTACATCTTTAAACCCCTTATCATAAACCATCTTCCCACATTCCATGGAATGGAGTCTGAGATGCCCTACCATCACATTAAGGAGTTCAATGAAATTGTAGAAACCATGTGCCACCCACATCAACTAGAATCAGCTAATATGAGGCTATTTCCTTTTTCATTAATGGACCAATCTAAAAATTGGCTAAAAATTTTCAGACCATCATCCATCAACTCTTGGGACCAACTACAAAATGAATTATACAAAACATAATTTCCCCACCAAAAACATTTAACATAAAAAGAGTATACAAAACCTTTTTGAATAAAGGGGGAGTCATTCTATGAAACATGGGAGAGGTTCAGAGACACTCTAAACACGATTCCACGCCATGGTTTTTGTATTCCCAAAAAAGTGAAAATTTTCTATGAAGTCTTGGGTCCAGGGAACAAACAATTCATTGACATGATGTGTAATGGAACCTTTAAAAACAATTCCCCAAATGATGCTTACGAGTATCTAAAAATACCTTCGGAACAAAACCAAACATGGGGAACTTCAACTTATTCTAAGAATCCACAAAGAACTACTGGAATTCATACACTTAGATAATTGGAAAGACTTAGGGCTAAAATCCTCGCAAACTCTAGGAATGTTTCAGAGATAGACCTTAGGAAAGTCCATGAAATCCTAACTGTTGACCATGTTTGAACAATTTGTGACAAACATGACCATAAGACAGACAATTTCCCAACCATTCCATCCATCAAGGTGGTTCTTTTAAGAGGTCCGCCAGTAGAAGTAAATTCTTTGAACATTCAAAAGCCTCGATAACAAAACAACTTCAACCCAAGGAATAATGACCACCCAAGCTTCCTTTGGAAAGAAAACCAACAACCTAGCCTACCATAGAGAAAAAAATCCTTACCCCCATCAGAACTACCAAACCCATAACCAGTTCCAAACCCAACCTATCTAATTCCAACATCCACCGATCCATTTTCAACAAACCATACCACCTCCAAAATATCCCCCCGAGATAAACCAATCTTCTTAAGCGCTAACTCAAACTATTCCACAAATCCTACAAGAAAAATTATGCAAAGAAATGGAAAGGATAAACTCGGAAGTCTCTTCCCTTGAACAATAACTTCAAACCATCAAAAATAGAAAAGAACCCATGATTACTCAGGAATTTCCATCCTAAACATCAGGGGTATAGTAAGGATGTACTCAAAAAAAATCATGAACTAATAAATGTTGTTACTATTTAAAGAAGTGGGAAATCAATTGAGAAAACTGAACATTTATTCAGAACCCACCTAAAGATTCAAATATGGATTAAAATTCAAATGAAACAAATGATAAAAATAAAAAACATGATAAAATTTTCAAATAAACAACTCTTCAACAAACAAACTCACAACCTGCACCATTTCCTTAACTCATGACGGGGAAACCAAGCCTGAATTGAGTTAAACATTGAGGGAAATATTCTCACTAGTCATGTTGAACATTCACCATCTCGATGCCATCAAAACCATACATGCATTCTCAAAGTATCTTATGGACCTGTGCACTTTAAAAAGAAATTATTCACATAAAAACCAAGCCTTTTTGGCTACTAATGTGAGTACCACCATTTAATGGACCATTCATCCTAAGTTGATAGACCTGGTTTTCCCTTAAATAGATGTTGAACATGGAGATAACAAAGTTGTCAAGGCCTTCTATGACCTAGGTGCTAGTGTCAATATCATCCCCTATAATGTGTACTTCCAGTTAGGCCCAGAAGAACTCCAACCCACACTTGTCATACATCAACATACTGATCGTAGAATTAGGGTTCCACAGGGGGTTTTAATGGATGTTCTGGTAATGGTTGAAAACATAATCTACCCTGTTATCTTTATTGTCCTTGAAAACCATCCAAACATAGGAAATAAGGATCAAACCAATCATCCTTGGTTGTCTATTCCATGAAACAATCAACTCTGTTATCCTAGTCCAAAATGTGAACATGACCATCACTTTTGGAAACAAGAGTCTACACTTGAACATCTATTATGAAAGATCACAAATAAGGGATGATGAGGACATTCATGAAGTTAACACGATAAGAAGAATTGATAATGAATCCATATAACATCAAAGAATATTTTATGGTTTTTTATGTGGGGATGTGATTGATTTCCTTTGTTCACATGAAGTAATATTATCTCATTGGCTTAAATAATTTTCAAATTTCTCTAGTGATGATGTCTTAGGTCCAAAAATCAGTGAAACCTTTCAGGAAACCCCATTCATGGAGACCAATCAAACTTCCTTCCCAAAATATGGTCAAACCAATCTTGTAGATGAAACATCTATATATAGGGAATCAATCCTATCGGAAACTCTAAAAAAAGAAATTGATATTGATCCAATGTTCCAATATTCTACTGAAATTCTGAACTAACCTGATCTTGATTTGAAGGAAATTTCTGCTGCACTCAAGTATGCCTTCCAAGGGGACAATCAAACACATCCTATTGTAATTTCATATACTCTCGAAGCCAATCATGAGAGGATGATTCTAGACTGCCCTAGGAAAAAAATAAAGCCATTGGTTGGACCCTGTCTGATATTCCTAGGATTTTCCCACTTATCGGGACTCATATGATTGTTCTGGAATATGATTCAAAGCTATGTCGTCAATCTCAATGGTGACTCAGTCCTAATATAATTGAAGTATTGAGGAAGTTACTTCTAAGATTGTTAAAAATTGGTATCATCTATCCCACAGCTGAGAGTGTGTGGGTGAGCCCAATCCAAGTGGTTCCCAAGAAGGAAAGAATAAATGTGATAACCATTAATGATGGAGAGACTCTTCTAATCAGGGTGAGTAGTGGATGGAGGGTCATCATTTACCATAGGAAGCTAAACTCCTTCACCAATAAGGACCATTTCACATTACCATCCATTGACCAAGTCCTTGAGAGAGTGACAGGTCATGCCTTCTTCTATTTCATAGATGGGTACTTGGGGTACAATGAGATTGAGGTATCCCTAGAGGATCAAGTGAAGATTGCATTCACCTATCCATTCGACACCTTTGTCTTCAAACGCATGCCCTTTTGATTATGCAATTCCCATGGATCCTTCCAGTGGTTCATGATGGGAATCTTCTCAGAAATGGTAGGGGATGTTCAAGAGGTCTTCATGGATGAATTCTCTATGTTTAGGGATACATTTGAGGGATGTCTATAGAATGTGGAGATATTCTTATCAAGATGTGAAGAAAAGAATTTGGTCTTACACTAGGAAGAATTCCATTTCATGGTTAAAGAGGGACCAGTTCTAGGCCATCTGGTCTCAGGTAGGGGGATTGAAGTTGATAATGACAAGGTTGACATCATTTTTCACCTTCCATCACCCAAAACATTCAAGGAAGTGAGGTATTTCTTAGGAAGTGGTGGTTTCTATAGTATATTCATCAAGGACTTTAGTTTAATCCACCATCGCCTTAGTGCTCTCCTAGTAAAGGATGCTCCATTTGTTTGGACAGAAAGCTATGATGGTTCATTCTCAATCCTCAAATCCTATCTCACCTATCCTTCCATTATGAAATCTCCAAATTGGAACATTCCTTTCATAGTTGTGTGTGATGCCAATGACTTTTCTATAGGAGCTGTGTTTGGACAAATTTGTGATAAAACTCCTTATGTCATTTCTTATGCAATAAAATCCTTAAATGATGAACAAATAAACTACACCACTACTTAAATGGAGTTACTTGTTATTTTTTTTCCTTAGATATGTTTAGTACTACCACTTAGGACCCCCCATCACTATGTTCACTGAGCATTCTGCACTAAAATACCTCTTTCAAAAACAAGATTCTAAGGCTGGAAAGATTAGGTGGGTCCATCTCTTATAATAATTTGACCTCACCATCAAGGATAAAAAGGTTGTTGAAAATGTTTTAGCTGATCAACTCTCTATGGTGTAATTCAAAGACAACTCAAATCACCTTTCTATGTCTGATTCAATTCCTAATGAACACCTATACTCTATGAGTGACTTCCTTTGGTATGTTGGCATAGTCAATTTCTTAGTTATATGAGTCATTCGAAAATTCATAGCGTCTCAAGATCAAAGGATATTCCATTTGGATGTTAGAATCCAGGTTTTTGATGATCCATACCTCTATAAGTTCTATCCTGAACAATTCATCTAGAGATGTGTCCCAAAATCTGAACAAGAGCCCATCCAGAAATTTTGTCATAGTGAGGAATGTAGAGGTCACTTTTCCTCTAATAAAACTTCTTCTAAGATTCTTTAGTGTGGTCTCTTCTGGCCCAACCTCTCTTGGGAATCCTACACATTTTGTCAACCCTATCCTAGGTTCCAACAAGTAGGGTCCATCAGAAAAAGGAATCAAATTCCACTCACTCCCATCTTAGTGGTTGAAATCTTTTACTGTTATGGAATTGATTTCTTGGATCCCTTCCTGAAAACTAGGGGATATCTTTACATTCTCTTAGAAATTGATTATGTCTCAAAATAGGTTGAGGCCATTCCCACAAAATTCAATGATCATCAAACTGTCATTAGATTCCTTAAAAGAAAACATATTCTTAGATTTGGAATTCTTAGGGATATCATTAGTGATCATGGAACTATTTTTTGAAATAATCCATTCTCATCACTCATGGACATGTAATTTTTTTTTCAAAAAGTGTCCACTACTTACCACCCATAGAAAAATGGTCAAGCTGAGTTATCTAATTGATAAATCAAAAAAATTCTTGAGAAAAATTTTAATCCGTCTAGGAATTATTGGTCAATAAAACTCTTAGATTCCATTTGGGCCTATCGAACTGCATATAAAACCATTTTAGGAATGTCCCAATATAGGTTTGTTTATGGTAAATCATGCCATTTTCTAGAAAAGATTGAACATAAGGATTTCTGGGAAATTAAGAAAATTAATTATGACATCTCATTGGCCGAAACGAAAAGGAAATTAGATTTGAATGAACTTGAGGAACCTAGGATGGAGGCATAAGAAAATTGAAGGATCAATAAGTCTGATGTACAATCCTACCAGCTTCAAAATATTAAAACAAAACACAATTTACCAAGTAAAACTATACTGATGTATAGTTCTAAACTTCATTTACACCCGAAAAAGTTGAGGTCTAGATGGTCAGGTCCATACATAGTGCATAAGGTGTGCCCCCATGGGGCTGTTGAAATTCAAGATCCCACCAATGGTCTAACCTTTAATGTTAATGGTCATAGTGTCAAACTATTAATTGAACGTTTCCAAAAAAATGATGTTGATGAAAACATGACTGAACCCACCTTAGATGAGGAAAATACATAAATAATTATATGTCTAAGTCGAGCTAGCTAAATTAAACCAATGCGATGCATGGGAGGAAACCCGTGATTTTAATCATTGTGTATCATTTTATTAAATAGGATTAATGAATCATTTTCATATTTTTTTAAAAATACATATTGTTAACCTATTTTTATATTATGAGTATGGATGGGTGTGAAAGGGGAGCACCATATTCATCTGTGTCACGTGGTGTGATCCTTAAGTAATACCTTACCCATAAATTTAAAAAGAAGGCAAGGTATCATCAGTTTATTTTATGTGTTTTATAGGTTAAAATACAAATATATATTATAATAATAATAAAATTAAAATTCCAAAATGTAGGTCGTTTGGAAAACCCCGTCACAATCAGTGAAGCCGCAGGGACTTAAACCCGAGACCGAAGGGAGACAGGGGTGCACACCTACAACTGACCAACAACTTATTGTGCTTCCTTTTAATATATTTTATTTATATATATACATATATATTACTTTCATTAATATATATATATATATATATATTGTTTGTTTTTCTATTTTTTCCACAAGGAAATTCTCAGAGTGACATCGAGATCAAGGGATTAAACGGGAGCATCACGAATTTCAACTTCAACCACCATGTGACTTCATTCCATGATCCTGGTTTTCAATTTCATTTTTGAGATCTCATTCTCTACCTCTACCCCTTCTAATTTTCATTTCTTTAAACACCAATGATTTTATTATTTTAAGTTTGGGGGAGATAAAATAAAATTTCATTGTGTCAAAAAAATGATGAAGTCTTTTTAAAAAATGTGTTCCCTAATAGAAGGAAAATTTTCTTTAACCTTGAACACGATAATAGACATTGTACACATTTAATATTAATATCAAATAATTTAGCATGCCCTAATTTTGATTTTAATCTATGTATAATTTCATGAGCATAGATTTTGGAAAGTGTGGCTAACCAATGTGATATTTAATCGTTTATATTTTCATCCAAATAAAAATAAGATCACAATGCACATACTTTCGATAGTGGGGTATTTATTTGAGTTAATGGGGTCCCCCAAATAAATATCTTAGGTTTGTTGATCATTTCAGTTTTAATATGTGTATACAATAAAAAAAATAAAATAATAATAAATTTGCATGTAGAGCAATTAAATGACCTAATGTGTAGCTTTCATCACTTGGGGATCGTGACTTCATAGTTGTCTAGCCGAGAGTTAGTAATTCTATCTCTATTTTTGGTAATTTGAAATTGTGTTTTACTAAGATAACTCAAGATGATGCCCCAGTATGTGGTATTCCCTTATTTCCCTATGGTCTTTTAGCCTGGGAGTCATCGGCAATGTCTCGCAATAGGTGTTGACTCTTTTGAGTAAAATTTCAATTACCATGGAAAAATTGAAAACAAAATTCAAAAATAATTACAATTGAATACTCGTCTTAATATTGAATTGTGATTCCACCCAGCTCATCCATCATTTCCCTATTCAATAAAGACAAACCCCCATGTCTATTGTGATACACAACACATCCTCATAATTAATTGATATTCGATGAAATTTGACAATGAATTTGAACAAAAAAATGTTATTGGGATTGTGATATGTTTATGGAACTATAATGTATTAAAATATTCTAATAGGTTTGATGATTTTTTTGTATAAGTATTTTTGGTGATCATTTTGTATTAAAATGTTTTCGGAAAAGGGAATTCGAATTTCAAATTATTGAGATAAAATTTTCTCGAGACTAGAAAAACACATGTTGGGGGTGTGATTAGCCACTAAGTGAGCTAATATTTATTTTTAATATATATAATATTCATGTACGTTATTATTCATAAACACAATTTTAGTGCATTTTACACTTTGAACATCATTTCACATTATGATTGAAATTCCTTCTTAAAATGCACTATTATGTGGTAATGTTTTTGATCATCATTTAAAGTGACCAATGATATTTATTTTATTTTATTATTTAGTTTTCTGGTTTCTAATTATATTTGGAAAATTTCATACTTGTGGAGTTTTGGAAGATTCATATTGGAAGACCACCAATATGGGATTTCATGCAAACAATTCTGGTGAAGGCAGATTGGACACCATCCCACTGATTAGAATGTGGGGCCCAACATACAGGCCCAATTAAGCCAAAATTTCATGGGATTATAGAAGAAAAATAGTGGAACAAATCATTATTCATGATCTAGTTCTAATTTGGAATCCATGGTGGTTATTAATGCAGACCATTTTGGAAATAAAATTATGTTCTAGATTCTACGGCCTCGAAAACAATATACCAATTTAATTATATCTCGGAATAAACAACTCCAAATGGGTCGAAACTTTACAGGATATTAGGGGACATCCGGGGATCCATTTTCATCTTCTATGGACCACTCCAGTTCTGTAATATAAAAGGCCATTGAGATGGGTCTGTTCGGTGGATGAAAGTTGGCTGGCACCTTGGGTCATGGGTGGAAAAAATCAACTCTCTCTTAGTTTCCACCCACCTATGGCCTACCTAAATCAATTTAGGAGACTCGGAATATTGTAGGATTCACCCAAGGCTTCAGAAATGCCTATTTAAGGTAGTGGTGTTGTAACTCCCCGACCTCAGATGCCCAGAGTCGGTTCATTATTATGTATCATTGTCATGATCATAAAAGATCAAGTCTTGAAAGACTGATTAGTTTAGTAGAATTGGAAGTACTAGATACATTAATAAGACTTACATTACATGATAAATTGAATAACTACATAAACATAGTCTCTATAGTCCATACTAGAATCCCCTTAGACTATCCCTGTTGGTCATTCATAAAATACTTTTCACATCCTTAGAAAAATAAAACATAGAAAGTGGTGAGTTCATCTGCTCAGTAAATATAATAATATAGCGGAAACATTCATAAATAATCATAAACATTTATTTCATTGTATAACTAAAACAAATTTCCTTTAAAATTTAAATTCAGCATAATATGGAAAAAAATGAAATGAAATAGTTCCATTTACTTATGAACATGGATATTTACTAGTCGAATAATCACATGCTATATCAATAACCACATTCCTAATGATGTAAATCATAATTACACACTATATTAACCACATGTTCTTGTTCCAAGACTACAAAGAATATTTTTTCAAGGCCATTCTCTAAAAAACTAGTTTGTCTCATGAGACCTACCGATGCATCGAGTAGCTATTTCAGGCTCTACCTGTAACATACTAAGTTCAATACATTTCTCATATGAATAGTTTGAAACATAACATAAATATTTGTATTTGAACATTCATATGAAATTTAAATAATTTATCCACAAACCATGAATGTCATGAAAATAGAACATCTATAGTCAATCATAACACATTAAGATACAATATGGTAGACTGTATTTGTATCAGATTAACCCAAATTGAGAATAATGAAGTATATTGACATAGATTAAAATAATCATCAAAACAATTAGAGTGAAATATCACCCTTTTTCTTGAAATCCTTTAAAAGTCACACTATTTGACAAGTAGCCATTTAAAAATATATTTTTTAATCAATGTGTCCCATACCACTTTGAAACTTTTAAAATGAATTTTAATTTAAAACATTAATATCCATATAAATAAATCCTTAAAACTATTTTTAAAACACTATCATTAATGAGAAATATTTAAAATAATAAATCATTAAATGATTTAAAATTATATTTGAAATTTTAGTTAGAGTTTATAACCAACAGAGAGAAAATTGAATACAAATAATTGAGGTAATAAACAATTTTTAATATAATTCAATAAAGGGATTCAGGATATACTATGTCAAAGAATAGTATATACACCATATAAAATAGAATTAGGGTACAAAAACAATGAAATCTCAATAGAATGTAAATTGAGGTGAAATATCTTATAAAGACTATATATTTAGGTTATGGATAAATCAAAAACATAATTCTGTGTGAAAAATATAAATACACTCAATATGATTGGATATTTAGTGTAAATCAATCATAGGACATTAACACACATTTTTGTAAAAACGACACAAATGAATTTAATATTTAACTCAACAAATTGAGATTGAGTTAAAATTACTCTTATCAAGTTCATATCGATGACTTGAGAATTTATCAATGGAGTGATTATGTTTATCAAAATAATATCCACAGAAATGGGATTGTAAACTATGACATAAGAAAATAAATAGTGATTCCACACATAATCTTGGAGTAATATAATCAATGAAGTATGCATTTTGCCAAATGAGTGGAAATTGAAATTTGTAATTCCCTTACAAATTTGGTAACATACGAAACATACATACCATGAATTATGGATCATACAATGATGATGTAAATATCTATAAATTAAATTATGTTACATAATGAATACAAAAATGGGTAGTACACACACCATGTATAATAAATTAGTGTTGAACAATTGAAATCTCACGAAATTAAAAGTGAGATAAGAAACCCCATACATTGTAATTTTTCCTTGGTATATGGTAGGTTAACCTCCATTATAACGATGAAATAATCATTATTAAATTATAAAGGAATCATATACATTAATATGATATCATATATGATATTTTAACAATGCTTGGTTAATAATATCATAGTATTATAATCATTTTGGGTGTTAACAGATTCATTTTCCTTTATATTCATTGTTATGTGAGTCATATTTTTTACGGATGAGATGTATCTTATTCATATCTATAATTATATCATGTCTCTAAAAATTATTTTTAATCATAAAATGAAATTTAGTATTGAATGGATATGATGGGTAATTAAACTTATCATGTTCGTGGAGACGTTAATACGTACGTACACACAAGAAACAATATCATTATTTTGATATTAAAATAATATATAATTGGATGGTATATCATATATAAAGAATCATTATCATGTTATATTTTTTATTTACCTGAATTACACATCATTATTATACCTATCCAAATAATGATGTATTGAATAACAATTACACCACGACGTGGATACAGTAATCCGTACGTACGCACATATGGTGACATTTCATTCAATAGATGGATAGAATAATGAATACAAATGTACCATATTTATAATAACATCACACTATATATAATATTCTGGAGTTATTATTTTATAATTGAAATAACAAAGAATGAATAAGTGGAAGAAGAAAATAAATTTATAGAGGGTGGTGAAATTATTACCTCTTCTTCAGGTTCTTCCTTTTTTTTGATCCAAAGGGCTCCATAAGATGGATTTATGACTACATAAAGACATCTAGGATAAATTTAGGGATGTTTAGAGGATATTTGGTTAGAGTTTGGCCGATTCAGAAGGCTTTCAAGGTGTAAATTAGAGATATGGGAGACTTCCCTTTTATAAGAGGGGTGAGGGGCACCTAAGGAAAAGATAGAAATATTATTTTATAATAAAGTCATTTTCGGTTTTAATGGATCCGAAATAAATTATTTACAGGATAAGTTGGAGATGGTTCGAAAACCACTCAACCAATAGGTTTTAGATATGTTTGGGACACTATATTAACCTTAACATGTATATTTAACTCTTAGTTAAAATAGTTTGACATTTACCATGACTGTTTGTATTTTTATATTATATGGTTAATAAACATACTATATACATTCAAGGGAACCCCAAGTTGTTAATTAATGATACTATATCATTATATAATTATTTTGGGTGAACCATAGATTATTTGGAATAATATATAAATTAATAACTTAATATTTGTTTTAAACATTCCTTTATGTCAATTTTGACACTATTTAATAATTGATTTTTTTATATTCCTAAAAAAATTATTAAATCTAAATAAATTAATTTAATCAATAAACACAATTCATATTAAACTATAAAATTAGTGTATGGAATCAAAACATTAAATTTTATTTATTTTAACATTTATAATACCATTTATTTGATTCATTCACTAATAAGGAAAATACTGCATCATTATTGTGTCATAAATGAATTTAATTATTCAATGTCTAAAAATTATAAATAAAATAACCTTATGTAGAAAATATTTTGAATTTTTTAATTAATATTTATAGTCGAAAGGATAACAAATATAACCCTATGTGAATTTTTTTTCTATAAGATATAAGCTTATGTCATTTTTGTATTTTCATTAACATAATTAATATATAGTGTCATTATCACTTACAAGTGGTTCCATGGGGTCCCGAAATCGACTCAAAGATGCCCATGGTCGAACATGTATCATCTAAAAGGGTTAGGACACATGTTGGGTAATTTAATATTATTATAATATTATTTTTTACCCTAATTTAACAGAAGTACCATTTAACAATGGGAAATAAAATATTTACAGATGTAATTATTCAAAATTTATAAAAATAAAAGTTTCTTATTTGCATGATTTTAACCTCCTGATTCAAAATATGGAATATATTTTTCTAAATTAAAAACACAAAAGTGGAATAAATTAATTTAAAATTAATTCTCGTTGTCAAAACAAAGATCGTATTTTTTTAAAAAATACAACTATCAAATGATTGACACTTGTTTATGTCTAGTTTAAATGTGAAATTATATCCAATTACCAATATTTGATTAAATGGTAAAAATATATTCTAATTATACTTTAAAACTACTCAATAGTATAATTTATCACTATAAATTATTTGGATTAAAAATGTTGTTTTTAATTAATGTTTATTATTAATCACCATTCATGAAAAATTGAATGTTTTCTAAAAAATACAAAAAATTCAGACTAGGGTAATTTTGATATTACGAATACCAAAATGAAGTCAATTTTTAATGATAAAGTTTATAAAAATTTATAAATTGGGTATTACTATTCATAACGGCTAGTTTGGTTGGTTGTGGTGTGTGTTAGAACTTAAAGTTGCGTACAACACACACTACAATATTATTCAAAGGGAATCACACTTTGGATGCTTGGGGTGTTACATTCTTCCCACCTTCAATAAATTTCATCCTCTCAATTTTTAAAATTGGTCTAGGTAATATAATGGAATGTCTCACATCAGAAAAATAGTCAATAAAACTATCACTTTAAAATAAATAAAGAGAAGTAATAAAGGTCACCCAAGATAACCAATACTAGGATTCTGTGTAGGAAAACATGGATATGGAAGATAAAATAAGTTTCATTTTCGGATATAGAGGGATAGAAAAAATGATCAGGAGAAGGTTAATGACATGAAATCCACAAACTTTTGATGGGACAAACGACCGTTAGTTTTCCAGTAGGAAACGCAAACAGACAACATTATTTTTGTTTTAAGTTATATTTCACAAATATGTGTAATTTATTTATGAGATTGACTATGAACATAAAGATATATACATACTTTTTATATAGAGAATCATTCATTAATAAATTTTTACCACTAACTCATTTTTTTAAATGATGAGTATTCAAGAGGACTTGGTCACACCGGAAGAGCTAGAATAAAATTTTGGAGAATCACATGATCCACAATCGAATAACTATACTATTACCTTGTCTTTAGAGATTAATAAAAACCAAAATGAATTGTACATGATATGATGATCCTTGAAAAGGATATTCCTTTAGAGAGAGAAATACTAATTTTAATTTCTCAAATTAAAAAAAATACTGCAATTTTAAAAAAATACAATTCAGTAAACATTTGTCCTTAAAATCCTTCTATATAATACATACTAATATTGAAACCAAAAACATAGATGAATTTGGTTATGTGGTCTTCCAAATTAAATTATAGCTCTAAATGACATCAACTACTCTTAAAGTCACATACTTAAAAGTAATAAACCTAATCACATATTCTCTATTATTGGTTAATCATTTCCATAAATAACCCAAATCACTATAAATCCACAATAAAAACATATATAAAAATCCACCATTACACCTCAAATGAAATCCCATATAATTATATTATTGTTGGGTATAATGTGTCCCCAAAAAAGTGAACATCTTCCAAAATAACAGTTATCACATAATCACCAAATCATTTTCATATACTAAGGGTATTCATTTGATAAGACATAAGATCACAAATCAACTTATTATTGATCAATACAATCATTTAACTAAAAATAATTAGTCACACTAACCAGGGACTTCAAGAAGTCTAATGGTAGGTGATAAATCCCAATCACACTCTGGTTGTGGGTTTATTTCCCACAACATTGTCTGACATGACGGGTTGTCACACTGTCTTCATGTTTTCCTTTTACAAAAACTATATTTTATAACATTACCAAAATGAGATAAATTCTTCAAAATAACCATTACATAATTTAACCACAAATGTTATCTCATTCCTTTCATTTTCATCCAAAAATATAATAACATGTAGTTTCCTCAAACCTAATGATCATATAAAACCAAATCGTTATTTAAAACTATATCCACAAGAGAAAAGATAATTATTCCTTAAATATCATTTTCACATGAAAAATTGCACGGTTACAAAAACAAGAGAAAATTATAACAAAGCAATCCCATCAACAAGGAGCACTGATAATTTTAAACATTTCTCCAACAATTAATTTTCCACATAGATATATCTTTGACCAAGAAAATATCCTATAGAATAGGGCATTTCCAAGGGTAATGGCCAAGTCCCCTACATTTACGGAAAATGACTGTTAATTGATTCTTGGGGCCATTTTTGATTTATTCTATTGTAGACTTCATTTTTCCTTGGCAATTCTTCAATTTATGTTCTTCTTTCCCCAACATAAATCATTTCTTTGTTCCATTGAGACACTTTCCTGGGTTCCTCCTTCCACATTTCCTGCATGATGAAAATTAAGGATTCTTTTCTCCATGGTCTCCACTATAGGAGCTCTTATCATTCATCACCTTTATCTTCTTTGTTGAGTCAGAGAGTTGGTTAATATATATGTTCTTTATCATATTTTTTTAAAACTGATTTGGCATGAATACAATATATTTTATGCCTATCAACATTCCATTTTATTTCTCATTTACACCACCATTCCCACCTTGTACATCATTCTCAATGTTACTATGACTTCCTTGGAATCCAGCAATTGAATAAAACCAAAATTCATTGTGTTAGTAGTAGTATTAATAAAATCAATTAGAGAAAATCATGACAACATATTTTCAATTTGATGTACATTATTATTAAACAAGGTCATTTATTCTCATCTTATATTTAAATACTTCAAATCAGTTTGTAAAGAAAATGAAAACTATCTTATGCATATCCCCAAGTTTTTCGTAACCAAGAGTGTAGCAAGGTCCATTGTCGTGCAACGGTTCTCATTCAAGTCTAGCTCAAAGCGCTGTTTTTGGGTTATACCCCTAGGTACATCTATGCCAGAGCTGCCTCTACCAGCTTATTTCCAGAGAGGGATGTATTTCTTGGAAAAAACACAAAATCACTACATTACCAAAATCTTAGAATGTTTCCCTATAATAATCTCCAAAGTCTATCTTAGGGATATGTGATCTAATCACAATTTATCTAAATCTAGTTTCCAAGGTTTTTACTAAACTTCCTCTGATTCCAACTATAACGCCCGGACACCAGAAGCCCTGAGTCAGTGCATTATTACGTATCATTTGCATGATCATAAAAGATCATGTCTTAAAATACCTATTAGTTTAGTAGCCTTGGAAGTACTAGATGCATTCATAATTATTACATTACATGATAAAGTGGAAAAATACAACAACATCGTCACCATAGTCTACAAACATATCCCCTTAGACTATACCTGCAGGTTAGTCATAAAATACTTATTTACATCTAGGGAAAAATAAAACATAGAAATGGTTGAGTCAGATGCCCAGTAAGGATAACAATATAGTGGAAACTTTCATAAAAAATTCTAAACATTTAAGGCAATGTATAACTAAAACCAATGTCTTTTAAACTTGAACTTCAGAATAATATAGAAAAAATAAAATGAAATAATTCCATTTACTTATTCACATTGATATTCTAATAGTCAAATAATCACAGGGAATATCAATAACCATATTCATAATGATGGAATGCACAATTCCAGACTATCAGAACCAAATAGTCAAGGCCTTGTTCCAAAAATACAAATAAGATTTCGTCAAGGCCTTGTGGCAAGACACTAGTTTGTCTCATGAGACCTACCGATGCATCAAGGAGTTATAAAGGGCTCCAACCATCACTTACTATGTTCAAGGCATTCTTCATATGAAATGTTTGAAACATAACATAAATATTCATATTAAAGCTAGCATATGAAATGTCAATACTTTATCCAAAAACCATGAATGGTATAAAAATATCACATACATAGTCCAACATAACTAATTCAATACAATATAGAAGAATGCATTGTATCAGATTGACATCAATCAAGAATAATGAACGATATTGACATAGATTAAAATAATAATAAAAACTATTAGAGAGAAACATCCTCCTTTTTCATGAAATCATTTAAAAGTCACACTATTTGTCAAGAATCCATTTAAAAATAGATTTTTTAATCAAAGTGTTTCATACCACTTTGAAAATTTTAAAAGGAATTATAGTTTTAAAATTTTAATATCCATATAAATAAATCCTTAAAAGTATTTTTAAAACATGGAATTTAATGAGAAAGATTTAGAATAATAAATCTTCAAAACATTTAAAATGATATTTTATATTTATGTTAGAGTTCTTAAACAAATTAGAGACACATGGATACAAATAATTGAGGTAATAAAAACATTGTAATATCATGAGAATAATGCTATTCATGATATACTATGTCAAGGTACATTATATACACCATATAAAAACGAATTGGTGTATCACAAAAATGAAATCTCAATGGAATGAAAATAAAGATGAAATCTATTATAAAGAATTTATCATTAGGTTAAGGATAAATAAATGAATTAATTATGTGTGAAAAATATAAATACACTCAATATGATTGAATATTCAGTGTAAATCAACCAGAGTACATCCACACAAATTCTTTTAAAAACAACACCTATGAATTTAATATTTATCTCTACAAATGGAGATTGAGTTAAAATTACTCTTATCAAGTACATATAGATGACTTTAGAATTTATAAATGGAGTGATTATGTGTATCAAAAGAATATCCACTAAAAGGGTCGTGGAAATTATGAAATAAGAAAATGAATAGTGATTCCACACATAATCATGGAGTAAAGTAATCAATTGTGTATGCCTAAAACTGAATGAGTGGAAATTAAAATTTGTAATTCAATTACCAATTTGGTAACGTAAAAAACATATAACCCATGAAATATGGTTCATAAAATTATGATGTAAATATACATAAATTAAATTATATTAAACATTGAATACAATCATGGGTTGTACACGCACCATATGCAATAAATAAGTGGTGAACTACGGAAATCTCACGGAAATAATACTGAGATAAGAAACCCCTTACATTGTAAATTTTACTTGGTAGAGGATACGTTAAACTACTTTATAATGGTTAAATAATTTTTATTAAAATATACAAGAATCATATACATTAATATGACATCATATATGATCTTTTAACATTTCTTTGTTAATAATATCTTAGTATTATCGTCATTTCCGGTGTTAACATATTCGTTTTCCTTTATATTCATTATTATGTGAGTCATATTTTTTGTGGATGGGAGGTATCTTATTCATATCCAGAATGATATCATGTCTATATAGATTATTTTTAATCATCAAATAAAATTTATTCTTGAATTGATACGATATGGAATTAATCTCATCGAGTTCGTTGAGATAGTAATCCGTACGTACACACGAGTGACAATGTAATTATTTTGATATTAAAATAATATATAGTTGGATTATTTATCATATATATATATAATCATTATCATGTTATATTTAATATTTATAGGAATTAGACATCATTATTATACCCATCCATATAATAATGTATTGAATAACAATTACACCACGACGTGGAGATGGTAATCCGTAAGTATGCACATATGGTGAAATGTCTTTCAATGGATGGATAGAATAATGAATATGGATATACCATATTTATAATAACATAACTGTATATAGAAGATTCTATATTTATTATTTTATAATGGAAATAATAAAGAAATAATAAGTTGTTGATGAAATGAACTTGAGGGAGGGTGGTGAAATTATTAGCTCTTATTCGGGTTATTCCTTTTGATTTGATCAAAAGGGATCCTTAAGATGGATTTATGACAAAATGAAGGCCTCAAGGATTAATTTTTGGAAGTTTATATGATATTTTGGTAGGTTTTGGTCGAGCCAAAATGCATTGAATGTGTTAATTATAGAGAAGGGGAGTTCCCTTTTATAAGACGGGTGAAGGGAACCTTAGGAAATGCTAGAAATATTATTTTATAATTAAATAATTTTAGTTTTATACTTTCTCCAAAATGAATTATTTAATGGATAAGGTGGGGATGGGTCAAAAACCACTCAACAAATTGGTTTTAGACAGGTTTGGGTGACTATATTGATCTTTACTTTTAAATTTAACTCTTAGTTAAATAGTTTGACATTTTGACATGCCACTTTGTATTTTTATATTATATGGTTAGTAAACATAATATATACCAAAAAGAGAACCCCAAGTGGTTCATTAATGATACACCTATCATTATATACGTTTTTTTGGCCGAACCTTAGATTTTTTGGAATATTATATCAATTAATATTATAATATTTGTTTTAAAAATGACTTTATGTCAATTTTGACACTATTTAATAATTGTTTTTTTAAGTTCTGACAACATTATTAATTAAAAATAAATTATTCTAATCAATCATTTCATGTCATATTAACCTATAAAAATTTGGGATGGCATCCAATCTTTTAAATTATATTTATTGTAATAATTATAATACAATTTCTGATTCATTCATTAATAAGGAAAATAATTCATCATTATTGTGTCATAAATAAATTTAATTATTTAATGTTTAAAAATTATAAATAAAATACCATTTTGTTGGAAATTATTTTATCATTTCAATGAATATTTATAGTCAAAAATATAAAATATATAACCCTATGTAAAAATTGTTTTTCTAAAAGATATATGCTTGTCATTTTTGTAATTACTTTAACTTAATTAATATAATGTGTCATTATCACTTAAAATTGGTTCTATAGGGTCCCAAAATCGACTCAATGATGACCATGGACGGAAATGTATAAGGAAATATGGTTAGGACACGTGTTATAGCAATTTAATATTATTATAATATTTTATTTTCCCCTTATTTACCGGAATTACCCTTTAACCGGGGTAAATAAAATATTTACCGATGATGTTATTCAAAATGTATAAAAATAAAAACTACCTATTTACACAATTTGGACCTCCTGATTCTAAATATTGAATCTATATTTCTAAATTCAAACCAAAAAAGTGGCAAAAACTATTTTAAAATTAATTATCGTTGTCAAAACAAAGAGTGTTTTTTAGGAAATAATAACTTTCAAATGGTTGGCACTTCTTTTTGTCTAGTTTAAATGTTAAATTAAGTCCAATTATCAATATTGAATTAAATGGTCAAAATGTATTATAATTATTCTTTTAAACTACTCAATATTATAAATTATCACTATATATTATTTGTATTTAAAAAGTTGATTTTAATTAATGTTTAGTATTTTTTACTATTCATCAAAAATTGAATGTTTTCGAAAAAAAATTCAAAAAATTCACCCTGGGCTAATTTCGATATTCCAAATCCAAAAATGAAGACCATTTTTTAAGATAATATTTATAAAATTTCAAAAAGTGGGTATTACTATTCATAACGGCTAGTTTGATTGGTTGTGGTGTGTGTTAGAAATCGAAGTTGCATATAACACAGGTTACACTATTATTCTAGTGGAAGCCTACCGTGGAAGCTTGGAGTGTTATAGGTGGTGGAGAGGTTTAGGATCTTCAAACTTTGATTTAATCATAATTTTTTGCTACCAATTTGTCTTTGTAACTTTCTTCCTTCAGATGTAAGTTGTTTTAATTCATCTTGTTTCTTAATAAAAGTTCTTCTCCTAATATTGTTCTTCTTTTCTCTATATCTCTTTGATATCGTTGCCTCAAGGTGTCAATTTATTCACACCAAATATTGTGAAATTATTCATACAACGGTGGAGTGATCCTTTTCTATTTATTGTTTTCTTTACTTCTTAAATTCCTCCCTCATGAGTCTACTTCCCACTTCCATTGAAACCATAGCATCAATAGAGGACTAACCCAGATATGGGTTAATCCAAGGGAGTAACAAGTGTCTAGATTGGATGTTATTTATCACCCCATTAATGTATACTCACTTCTTTTAAATGATATTTTTATTTTATGATTTTAAAACTTGTTCATCCATGTTGAATTTTAAGGCCATATAGTTCAAGTGCTAATACAAACCTTTACGTTCAAGTGCTCATAAATTTGATCCTCCAAGTGTATATGTGATTAGTATTATGATGTGTTGTTATAAAATCAGTATGTAATGATGTTTATTGATCTACTTAAATGAACTCAACTCAAATATAAGAAATTTAAATAATTGAAAAGGTAATACTCCCAATCTACCCAAGTGATAACCTAGGATCAACTCATTATTTTAAATTGAATTAACTTAAATCTGTTAGTGATCATTTAAAAACTTCTTAAATCAACCCATGTTGGCCACTTCATAGAAAAAAACAATCCATAGAATGTATGTGTCTGTAGACACTTCTTAGGTCTCTGAGGATTCGATAACCCAAGCTTGACTACAAGGACCGTCCTACTTTCTTATTTTGGGTAAATTTGAGTGTGAATCAAATATCCATAGGGCATGCACCTAATGGATTTTATAAATATAGAGAGCATTTCCTCCTATTCAATGGATGTAACATGGTACCAGGGTCACTGTGAGAGGAAGTGATGATGGAGTTCCACACTTCCACTCTAGCGGAACATTCAGGGGTGGCGAAGATGTTCCAGGATCTTTGACGATAGCACTGGTGGCCTGGAATGAAGAAAGGAGTTGCAAAGTTTGTCTCTCAGTCCCTCACTTTTCAGCATGTAAAGGCAGAGAATCAGGTACCAGCAGGCTTAGTTCGGCCTTTAGTGGTCCTTGAGTGGATGTGGGATGATATATCTATGGGCTTCATGACATGACTTCCCCGTACGTCCAGCGTTCATGAATAAATTTGGGTGATTGTTGACTGACTCACCAAGTCTTCCCACTTCATACCAATTAGAGAGTAGTGTTCAGTAGAGATCATGGGACACCTCTATGTACAAGATATTGTGTGGCTACATAGAGTACCACTGAATATTGTCTTTGATCATGAGGCACATTTTAATTCGTGGCTATGGAAGGGGTTTTTGGAGTCATTCAGGATGCAGCTTCATTTGAGAACCGCCTTCCATCCTCAGAAATATGTCCAGACTGAGCAGACCATTCAGACCCTTGAGGACATGCTATGTGCATGCATCCTCGATTTAATTCTCTACAAGGAGGATCAAATTCATTTGGTGGAGTGTTCATAAAATAACATCTATCACTCCACCAATGGGATGTAACCTTTTTAGGCATTGTACAAGAGACCTTGCAGATCACCTATGGAAAGACTAGCCCAGGGGAGTCTGCACTCTTTGGACCAGACATGGTACGGGATACCATAGATATGACAACCCTACTTTTAATTACAACTTAAACATGATTTATTACATAAAACATCACTTGATACAACAAATAAGATCGAGAGGTTTAGTGTCTTTTGGGATTTGGATCATTACATAAAATCTTAAAACTTGAAATACAACATCTTTATTGAAAACTTTCTTCACAGGACCACTACATTCCTTCGTACTTAGCATTGCATGGGATAACCTGAGGACATGCATAAGAAAAGGGTGAGCTATAAATCCCAGTAAGGGACTACGCATGGAATAACATGAGGAGTACAATACATGTTAGGCAATAGTCATATCAACAGAGCATAAGAGAAACATTAACATAAAGGCTAGACAAAGCATGATAATCATAACATGGAAATGTGGCAACAACACATAACATGGAATTAGCATGAGCCATGGCTCATTGCACATAAAGAATGAGTAAACCCTCATTGCACAAGAAGAACGAGTAAACCCTCGTTTCACTTGAATTAGCATGAGCCAACACTCATAGCACATGCCGTATCATGATATTATACTTTACCCAATGCATTAGAGCGCTATATGGGCGCACACTTCATAAACATTTCATTTCATGGATAAGTTTTCCACATGGATCATAAAACATGGATTCATAAAACATAATAATCTATTCCACGATAAAGGAATGTGGAATTCATACATGAAACTATATAATTAATAAGTAAATTTGAATAAAGGTGAATACCCTTGATGGAGAAATGGGCATGGTATTCACTACACAATGACATTGGCTTAGAAAATCGGTGTGATTTCAGCAACGTAACGGCGTGACATAAGAATTCATAAAAAAAGGTTGATGAGATAGAAAGGGGTTCCTCATCATATTTACAGGAAATGGAGAGTAAGTAGGTCATATAGATACATGTCCCAACAATTGAAATTGAATTTAGATTCCCGATACAAAAGTATTGCTTGAATATAAAAGAGGAGAGAGATGTTCCTTTTGGAATTTCGGCATAGTAATAGGTGTACATGGGAGGAATTTAATGAGAGAGAAAGGGGTCTCCCAAAATTCAAACAATAATAGGGCAGTATGAGGGATCTGTGAAACCAAACACCAACATTCATAATTGAAATTAAAAGGGAAATACAACTTAATGAAAATTGACAAAAAATGAGAGAGGGAGAAAAAACCCTTACATGCAAGTGTGCTTCCAAAGGCTAGAGAGAGGCCTGTGAGAGGCTTCTTGGGAGCTTGGGGAACCTTGGGAGGATTCCAGAGAGAGTATGGAAGATTTTTGACTAACTGAAAAAGATAATTGTGAGGAGGAAGTGGGAGCTTGGGTGGGTTTATATAGGAAAGGTGAGGGAATTCTTTATTATTTTGGTTTGGATCCCCTTACATTAAATTAATCCAAACCACACACCATCCCATGGTTTTTGACCATGTATTTTGGAAAAGGGAAGAGGAAAAAAATATTTTATAAGTCCCAAGTCCTAACTTCTTAAAATAATAGGGTTGCTTATGTGGAGGTGAGTCACACTCCCATGGAAATTAATTTAAAAAGGCAAAGTGTTGAATATGTCTTGAGGGGTCCATTAATGCTTTGAAAAGTTAGTCAAAAAAACCCAAAATCAAATTATTTTAATGATAAAACATATATTGGACGATCATAAGGATTATGGTATTTTATTACATCACCATTGGGTCATTATGATGTTATAAAACACATTATATATTTAAACGGTATTTAATTTTTACCCAAAAATTTGACTGTCTCAGAAAATTATGAAAAATTCACCATTGGATAATTTCGACATCCTGATTCCAAAAATACCATTTATTTTATCTAAATATTTATCTAAATATGTGAATTTTCACTTTTAAAATAAAAACTGACATTTATAAAAAATTCACGGGTTTTGACAGAAATGGGTTTCAAACCTTAATAAAAATTTTAATTGCATTCATAAAATTATAAGATCATTTATATTTAATAAAAATTAATTTAATATTAATAATAATTTTTTAATTAAATAATATTTAATTCAAAAATACCTTAATTTAATAAAATATAATTCTTAATTTATAATAACTATAAACACCATTTGTACTTTAAAAACTATTTACAACGTATCAAAAATGACTAGAAATTATATTCATTATTGTATACAAAAATAATATACATGAACATAGTACTACTTATTTGTTACATAACCCCTTAAAACAACCGTATATGACCTAAGGGTAAGGTGTGAGATGGTGACAGACTCTTGGGGTGGCTCAGATAACATCACTCGAGTGGTAATTTTAATCAACCTCCACTTTTCCCATAGACTGCCACGTTCGAGCTTGACATAATGAAGCTCAGCTTGGGCTTGGTCAAGGGTGAAGACCAAATACACCACCTCCATTCCGAGGTCCGATAAATGGGCTTCGTTTGGGGAAATTCTACTACATGAGGCCATCACATCCTTTGTCTGAGTAAAATTGGGGTCGTTAAAGCCTTATATTTATACTAATCATGTGACCACTGTTCAACAGATATATTAACAATGGTCAAAATTCATAACATAAAACCAAAGAAGTTGACATTTTATAAAAACATTTCTCATAAAGTGACATTTTACTGGATCAAGAGGGATTTTACATTAATGAATCTTTCAGTCGTTACAATATTCCCCCCTTAAGAAATTTCTCCCATGAAATTTTCCTTTTACCACACTAAAACAAGTGTGGGTAACTCAACTTCATCATATCCTCTGACTCCCAGGTCGATTCTTCAAACTTGTGGTTTCTCTGCAACACCTTGATGAGGGGCATTGTCTTATTTCGTAGAACATTTCCTCTACGATCTAAGATCATCACTGGTTGCTCCTCATAAGAAAGATCATCTTCCAATTGTACCACCTCGGAAGAGAGTACATGTGAAGGGTCAGGTATGTACTTCCTTAAGAGGGATACATGAATAACATCATGCACCTTGGCCATGGTAGGTGGAAGTGCTAGTCGATAGGCCACATCCCCAACACGATCAAGAACCTCTAAGGGGACGATGTACATTGGACTCAACTTCCCTTTATTTCCAAACCTCATGACCTTTTTACATGACGATATGCGTAGAAAAACCAAGTCTCCAACATTAATCTCAAGGTCTCATCGATGATTATATTCATAACTCTTCTATCGACTTTGGGCTGCCTTGATATGATGTTGAATGGTTTTCACCTTCTCCACCATTTCCTCGACCATTTCTGGTCCAAGCAGCTTACATTCACTGACCTCATCCTAACATGCTGGTGTTCTGCACCTTTTCCCATACAGGGCTTCATATGGTGCCATTTTGATGCTCGAGTGGAAACTGTTAGTATAAGTGAACTCAACCAGAGGAAGATGTTGATCTTATCCTTCTTTAATGTACATTGAGCACGCTCTCAACATATCCTCAAGTGTTTGGATAGTCCGCTCAGAATGGCCATCAGTTTGAGGATGATAGGCCGTACTAAAGTTCAATTCAGTATTCATAGCATGTTGATGACTCTTCCAAAATATAGAGGTGAATCTTGGATCTCGATCAGACGCAATAGATAGTGGTACTCCATGCAACATTACCACTTACCTGATATATATATCTGTGATAGTTGATCCAATGAGAAATCCTCTCGAATAGAAATGAAATGTGCAGTCTTTGTAAGATGATCCACAACAACCCAAATTGCATTGTTGCCTTTGGATTTCCTTGGATGTCCAGTGACAAAGTCCATGGGGATGTTTTCCCATTTCCATTATGGTATGGGCAATGGTTGCATCATCCCCTATGACTTTTTCCTCTCTACCTTCACTTTCTGACACACCAGGCACTTTGATGTATATTCGGCGATCTCCTTCTTCATATTATCCCACCAAAAGTATTCTTGGAGATCTCGATACATCTTTGTGCTCCCTGGGTGAATAGAGGAATTTGAACTATGTGCATCATCCAAAACATCCTTCTTCAGCTCCGTACTTGATGGAGCACATAGACTTTTCCCAAACCACACAATTCCTTCCTCATTAAGATTAAACTTCGAGGATTTTCCCTTTTTGATAGCTTCCACTTTTTCTTGAATTCCCACATCATCTTTTTGAGCATCCTTTAACCTTTCCAAAAGATATGGTTGAGCAATCATTTGTGAACGGATTGATGATGTTCCCTTCTTTATGATTCCCTTGTCCATCTTCATCATGTCTAAGAAGATTGGATCTTTCAAAATTCTCATCATTGATAGAATCGCTGGATCCTTTTTACTTAGGGAATCTGCCACCTTGTTCACTTTCCTAGGGTGGTAATGTATTCAACAGTAATAATTCTTGATGAGATCTATCCATCTTTTCTGGCGCATATTAAGCTCTTTCTGTGTGAATATATATTTAAGACTCTTGTGGTCAGTGTTTATCTCACATTTCACCACATAGATATAATGCTGCCAGATTTTCAAGGAAAAGATCACCACCACCAACTCCAGATCATGCGTTGGATAGTTTCGCTCATGGATTTTCAACATCCTTGAGGATTAGGATATCACATTATTATTATGCATCAGCACACATCCTAATCCCTTCTTCAAAGCATCACTGAATACCACAAAATCTCCCCACTTGTGGGTAATGTGAGTATAGGTTAAGTGATAAGCCTCCTTTTCAATCCTTGATGCTTTTTTCGCATTCATTACTCCAAGAAAACTTTACTCCCTTTCGAGTTGGCTTGGTAAGAGGGTTGGAAAATCATGATAAATTCCTCACAAATCGTCGATAATATCCAGCTAACCCCAAGAAGCTACGAATATCCATTATTGATGTTCACCTTAGACATCCCTAAATTGCTTCTGTTTTAGAGGGGTCCACAGATATCTCATTGCTTGTGATGATATGGCCCATGAATGAGACCTCCTTCAACTAGAACTCACAATTGTTGTACGTTGCATAGATCTTCTCCTTGCGCAAAGTCTCTAGTACAATTTTTAAATGCTCCTCATGGTCCTCCTTGGTTTTGGAGTATATTAGAATATCATCTATAAAGACTACCAAAAAATTTTCAAGGTAATCTCAAATGACTCTATTCATCAAGTCCATGAATATTTCTGGAGCATTGTTGAGTCCGAAAGGCGTTACTATGATTTCATAGTGTCCGTATCTTGTATGAAAAGCAGTCTTGGGGACATCTTCCTTCTTCACCCTTACATGATAATATCCCGACCAAAAGTCCACCTTGGAGAAGTATTGTGCTCCACGCAGCTGATCAAACAATTCATCGATTCTTGGGAGAGGATACTTGTTCTTCATCATGATTTTGTTATGTTCACGATAATCGATGGAGAGCCGCATTGACCTGTCCTTCTTCTTGACAAAGAGGATTGGTGCACCCCATGGTGAAGCACTTGGGCGTATAAACCCTTTATCCAGATTCTCCTGTAGTTTTCTCTTCAGCTCTTCAAGCTCAACAACAACCTTTCTATATGGAGTCATTGATATTGGTAGCGCCCCAGGTATAAGTTCAATTGAGAACTCAACATCTCTTCTTGGAGGAAGACTAGACAGTTCCTCAGGAAACACTTCAGCGAATTCCCTCACAATATGCATTTCTTCAAGGATGGTTTCTTCCTTGGACTCAATAATCTGAGACAAATATGCATGCTCATAAAGCAGTAATATCCATGCTTGAAATGATGGAGCTAAAGGAGATTCATCTTCTTCCTGACATTTGTAACGAATCGGGGGTCGATTCTCCATATGGAGTGTGATTTCCCTCTCCCGACAATTTAAGATGGCTCTATATATTGAAAGCCAATCGATGCCAAGAATTGCATCAAATTCCACCAGAGGGAGTATGATGAGGTTCTTCGGGAAATTCAATCCACAGATTATAACAGGGGAGGACTTAAACTTATGGGATGAAATGATTGCCCTATTTTTTGTACTCATCGACATCTTTACTTCCCTGATTTGTGGTGGTGTTGGGATTGTTCTACTAAACATTTGATATATAAAAGAATGCGTAGAACCTGAATCAAAAAGTACGTTCGCTATTCTTGAATGAATAACTAGCATACCTGTCACCACATCATTGTCGGGGTTCACTTCTGCATAAGTGATGGAAAAATATCTTCCTTGCTGTCTTGGAGGTTGTTGGTTGCCTCCAATAACCCTTGGATTAAGGCACTGATTTGAAAAATGACCTGGTTCTTTGCATTGGTAGAATTGAACAACCCGTTGAGGTTCGACCTGAGTGTTCCGCTCCTCTGTCACATCTGTGGGTCCTTCATGCCGACATTTAACAGCTAGGTGCCCTTCTCTTCCACACCTGAAGCATTTTATCGTCCAATTAAGGCAATTTCCAGGGTGCTTCTTTCCGCACTTTTGGAATGTGGTGTGCTAGAACTTCTTAGCACCGTTGGATTTATCCATCAGCCCACCAGTATTGAATTCCACCTTACACTTCTTATCCTCATGATACCTCTGTGATTCTCCAATCTCTATTTTGACCTTGAGGGCACATTGGATAATTTCCTCATAACTGTCGAAGTCACAGATCACTAATTCTTTCCGCAAACTAGGCTTCAGCCCACCAAAGAAGCGGTCAACCTTACATTTTGGGGTAACGACAAAGTCAGAAGCCTATCGTGCAAGCCTTGTGAAGTTTTCCTCGTACACTCCAACAGATTCTTCATCTTTTTTCTTGAGGTAAAGGAAGTCACTTTCCATCTTATGCCGGAGGGTGCACGGAAAATATTTATCGAAAAACATCTTCCAGAATTCCTTCCATTCCAAAGCCTCAATATCCTCCTCAGGATTCGTATTTTTGATTAACTTCCACAATTGATCAGCTTCACCCTCCATACGATAGCCTGCCAGGAAAACCTTCTCTTGTTCAGGACATTGAAGGATAGAGAAGATCTTTTCAATGGAGATGATCCATTATTCAGCGATCGTGGGATCAGATGATCCACTAAAAGTAGGAGGCCTTTGTCTCATGAAGCTCTCGATAGCGACTTGTTCATTCTTAGGGGCGGTTGAACGTTACGCTTGACCTGTGTTTCTATTAAAAACATGGGTTAGCTGAGAGAGAAGCGTGACAAAGTTCGCGATTCCCGCTCCCATTGTATTTGGGATCTCATTAGTACAGTCATCACACTGATCTTCACAACGGTTGTTAGCTCGAGTCCTCCTATTACCGGCCATTGGCTGGAATAAAAGGAAATTTAGGCGTAACACATAAATGGTAATCCAAATAAAAAAGTTGATGACTCAATGATAAACTTTTATTTCCTTAACTCCTGAGTCTATAGGCTTTAATCAAGGCTTTTCATGATCTACTTTCTAACATATATTCTTAGGGTCATTTTTACCTTAATAAAGGTTCATACTAAGATTATGAATTTATCAAAACATATCCCCTGGGAATGTCGTAACCAAGAGTGCAGCAAGTACCATTGTCGTTCACCAGTTCCCGTTAAAATCTAGCTCAAAGAAGTGTTTTCAGGTTTTACCCCTGGGATACATCTGTTCCAGAGCCGCCTCTACCTGCTCGTATCCAGACAGGGATGTATTTTTTTGATAAACCAATTACTTAGTATTTACCAAAACTTAGAGATGTATTTATTATACATAATATTGTATCTAAGTCTTTACTAGGGCTTCCTAATCAGAAAAATAACTAAACCTATCCTCTGATACCAACTATGACAACCCTGCATTTTATTACAACTTAAACATGATTTATTACATAAAACTTCACTTGATACAATAAAGATGACAGTGTGATTTAGTGTCTCTGGGGCTTAGGATCATTACATAAAAACATAAAACATGAAATACAACATCTTTATTGAAAACATCCTTTACATGACCACTACATTCCTTCGTACATAGCATTTCATGGGATAACCTGAGGACATGCATAAGAAAAGGGTGAGCTATAAAGCCCAGTAAGGGAGTACACAAGGAATAATATGAGTAGTACAATACACGTTATTCCATAAGCCTATAAATAGAGCATAAGAGAAACATGAACATAATGGAAAGATAATGCATGATAATCATAACATGGGAATGTGGCAACAACAGTTAACATGGAATTAGCATGAGCCAAGGCTCATTGCAAATAACGCATGAGTAAACCCTCATTGCACATGAAGCATAATTAAACCCTCATTGCACTTGAATTATCATGAGTCAACACTCATTTCACATGATGTATCATGATACTATACTTTACACAATGCATTGGAGACTATTAGGGTGCACCCTTCTTAAGCATTTCATTTCATGCATAAGTGTGCCACATGGATCATAAAACATGGATTCATAAAAATTAATTAATTATTCCACGATAAAGGAATGTGAAATTAATACATGAAACTTTACAATTAATAAGTAAATGTGCATAAAGGTGAATACCCTTAATGGAGAAATGGGCATGTTATTCACTTCCCAATGACATTGGCTTAGAAAATCTGTCCGATTTCGGCAGCGTAACGGCGTGACATAAGAATTCATAAAAAAAGGTTGATGACAGAGAAATGGGTTCCTCATCATATATAAATGTAATGTACAGTAATGAGGTCATATAGATACATTTCCCAACAATTTTAATGGAATTTATATTCATGATACAAAATTATTTCTTGAATATAAAAGAGGAGAGAGAAGTTCCATTCAGAATGTCGGCATAGTAACGGGTGTACATGGGAGGAACTTAATGAGAGAGAAAGGGGTCTCACATCATTCAAAAAATAAGAGGACAGTATGGGGGAGGTTCGAAACCATACCCCAACATTCATAATTTAAATTAAAAGGGCAATACAACTTAAATATAATTGACAAAAAAATCAGAAAGGAAGAAAAACCCCTTACTTGGAAGTGTGATTCCAAAGGCTAGAGAGAGGCTTGTGAGGGGCTTCTTGGGAGCTTGGGGAACCTTGGGAGGATTTAAGAGAGAGTAGGGAAGAGGTTGGACGAACTCAAAAGGATTTTAGTGAGGTGGAAGTTGGAGCTTGGGTGGGTTTATATAAGAAAGGTGAGGGAATTCTTTATTATTTTGGTTTGGGTCCCCTTACATTAAATTAATCCAAACCACAAACCATCCCATGGTATTTGACCATGGTTTTTGGAAAAGGGAAGAGAAAAACGATATTTTATAATTCCAAAGTCCGAAATTCTTAAAATAATAAGGTTTCTTATGTGGAGATGAGTCACAATCCCATGGAAATTAATTTAAAAAGGAAAAGTGTTGAATATCTCTTGAGGGGTCCATTAATGCTTTGAAAAGTAAGTAAAAAAATCCAAAATCACATTAATTTAATGATACAACATATATTGGCCGAACATATGGATTATGGTATTTAATTACATCACCATTGGGTCATTATGATGTCATAAAACACATTATATATTTAAACGGTATTTAATTTTTACCCAAAAATTTAACTATCTCAGAAAATTATGAAAAATTCACCGTTGGATAATTTCGACCTCCTGAATCCAAAAATAACATTTATTTTATCTAAATAATTTTCTAAATATTTGAATTTTCACTTTTAAAATAAAAACATACATTTATCAAAAATTCACGAGTTTTGAAAGAAATGGTTTTCAAAACATAAAAAAAAATTAATTGCATTCATAAAATTATAAGATCATTTATATTTAATAAAAATTAATTTAATATTAATAATAATATTTTATTAAAATATTTTTTAATTCAAAAATCCATTAATTTAATAAAATATAATTCTTAATTAATAATAACTAAAAACAACATTTGTACTTTAAAAACTATTTACAACGTATCAAAAATTACCCGAAATTATATTCCTTATTAAATAAAAAAATAATATACATGAACATGGTGCTACTTATTTGTTATATAACGCCTTAAAACAGATGCGTAAGACCTAAGGGTAAGGTGTGTGATGGTGAAAGACTCTTGGGGTGGCTCGGATAACATCGCTCGAGTGGTAATTCCAATCAACCTCCACTTTTCCCATAGACGGTCATGTTCGAGCTTGACATAATGAAGCTCAGCTTGGGCTTGGTCAAGGGCGAAGCCCAAAGACGCCACCTCCTTTCTGAGCACCGAAAAATGGGCTTCGTATGGGGAAATTCTACTGGATGATTCCATCACTTCCTTTATCTGAGTAAAATTGGCTTCGTCAAAGCCTTATATTTATACTAATCATGTGGTCACTATTCAATGGCTATATTAACAATGGTAAAAATTCTTAACATAAAACCAAAGAAGTTGACATCTTATAAAAACATTCTTCATTAAGAGACATTTTACTGGATCATGAGGGATTTTCCATTAATGAAACTTTGGGTCATTAAAATATAGAAGGTTCATATCATATCGAAGTGGATGAATACTGTATGGAGAAAGCATAAGTTATATGCCAACAGGAGATGGTGACCTCTGGATTTCAAGGATAGAAACCAGATCTTTCTACGGATCTCACCTCGATGAATTTTATAGAGATTTTGCCGAGGCAACAAGTTATCCTTGAGGTTCGTCGTACACTTTGAAGTCCTCAATGGAGTTGGTGCGGTGGCTTACCACCTAGATCTTCCACCTCAGTTGCACTGGATTCATGACGTATTCCATGTATCCTAGTTGAGAAGATACATGCATGACCCTTCTCAAATAATCGACCACGTCGAGTTGTATGTCAACGATTGGGCGACTTTTATGGATGATTTAGTAAATATTGACTATCGATAGGAGTGGGTCCTTTGTGGCTGGACGATGCCTCTGGTGCACATTCGTTGGTAGCATGGGTATCTCCAGAAGAGCACAGGCGAGAAGTAGGCTTAGATTCAGGCTCAATACCCCCACATGTTTTCCTAGTTTTTGTGATGTGGCTTTTATGGACGCAACGCCATGAGGTGGGGAGAATGTATAGACCCGAAATTTCCATGTCTTTTCTCTTAATTAAATGAGAATTTTACAAGTTCGGGAAAATTGACGGCGCTTAAGTCTAAGGGTTGGGGTTCCCATAATGAATTTCTTAACATTTTTTCGGGTACATTTAGTAAACATGCGAGCAGATTTTTGTAGCTTTTTAATGGGTTCTCAGAATTTAAATCTGAGGGTACAGTTGAACTCACAACGCTGGTATTCAATTAAGGATACCTTCCTCTCAACCTCAGTGGTTCGAGAGTGAAATATGGTTTTTTTTCTTTTTTCTGAACGATTAAAATAAAATAAAAATGTCTAACATTTTTATTTTCTTTTGTTGAAACCTTACATGTTGATGTTTTAATTGTGGGGACCGCCTTCACTAAAACCTCTCAACATAGAATATGGTTTTAAGGACCACCTGATACTTAAAACCCCTTACACCTCTTTGAATTCTATCTTAACAGGGATAAACTCTGTGAGCTCCCACACATAATTTTGACAACTCTCTTGTTTAATTAATTACTCCAACAAATCAATTAATTAATTAAGCTATTTTGAAATTATACCTTCAAAAATAATAGATTATTTTTTCTATTATGTGGGATACCTTTTATTTTGGTGGAATTGTGGAGAGAATAACTATTGAGAGAAAGATCTCCAACGAAGAATGCCAACGAGGAACTTCTCCAACGACGAACAAACTGACAATCGAGGAAATGTGGAAATCACCGACATCTGTCTATCCCAAATGACATGGTCTACTTCCATGCCGCCTAGGTCGACAAATCTTCGTGGTAGGGTGGATGTTTGATTTTTTCCCCTACCTGTTCTTGAATATTATTCATGAATCAAGGAAGAAATTATAACTGCTTGCTACTGACCTAACGCGGAGAGTTCGGGCCAAACAAAACATGGCCCACCCTCTTCTCAAATCTTGGTTCTTTTATGTGACCTTCATGATGGTGATGGTGACAGGTGATGGTGGTTGGCACCGGTGGTACTCGAGAAGTGCGACAAATGTGACGAACGAAGGGCGGCCAATCAAGTTGTCCGCTGACGAAGGCACGACACTCCGCTGCATGTGGCCCACGCCATACGCGGCCGCCCCTGCCCGTGGCCTCTTCCATCTACGGGCACCGCCGTCTGCGTTCTCCATGCCCCATGGCCTCCTTCGCCTGTGGTCTCCATTGTCTGTGTTGCATTCCACCCTTGGCCTCTGTGGCCCACGGTGCTGCACCGTCCAGTGGCCCCCACGGAGCTCGACCATCCGGGGGCCCTTGCGGCCTCCGCACCCCGCGACGCTCCTCCGTCCAGCGCCCCATGCGGCCTCTCGCCACCTCGCTACACCCACGGCCTCCACGCCGCCCCGTGCCTCCGAGGTTGGGCCGCCTAGCATAGGACTGGGTGCCCAGCGCGGGCCAGGCCGGATCGAGTGAGGGCTTGGATAGGTCGACACAAATCGGGTCGGGTAGGGATGGGGTGGGTCAGATCAGACCCAGACCCACTTCGACCCATTTACGCACTTTCGGTCATATTTTTGGCACCATAAATCTGTTTGATGAACCGACTACGGTGCCAATTATCATAGAGTGAGACGGTCCCTTTTGTATACCACACTGGTGATTTCGATAATATTGGGGAATAGTTGGGTTGGATCGAGCACAAATCAAACCGGGACCTTGGGACTAATAGGCTAAAAACTCATTGACAAGGCTTCCGATTGAGGCATCATCTATTGCATTGAGACAAATATGATGTGGTGGTTATTTGGGATACTTGTTCGTGAGATTCATGGTAGTTGGAGAATTGACCAGTGGCTTGAAGAGTTGACCCTTCTGGATATGAGAAAGCTGAGTATAGTTACCGAGTAGATGGTTTTGACTTGAGGAAGAGATACTTAGTGGTTCTATGATTGAAGGTCCCAAATGAAACCTCCCTAGGATTACATGCGGGACTACCCGAGTGATCCTTTTTGTGTCAGCACATAGGTTTGCTATGTGGGTCACCACCTAGCGATCCTCTATGGGTCAACACTGAGAAATTCTTTGTGGGTCAGAACCAAACGATCCAGTGTGGCACAACACCTAGAGATCCAATGTGGTTCTGATGATTATTAGAAATCATTCTTAGTTCTACCTCTTAGTAGTGTATGATGATTCAGTAGTTACTTATAATCTTCTCCTCTACTAGAATTATGTTATCCCTGGTGTGAGATGAGTTCGTACCTGTGTGGTACTTTCTTTCATGGTAATACCTTGGTGGTATTCTTCTGTGTGGCGTACCAGTGTGATACTTACCTTCGCGATATTCCTTCCATTGTGGAATAGTTGGGATTTGGGCTTCTTAGTTAGACTTTGTGTGACCTCATGATTGAGAAGGGTATACTTTATAACATAGGTATATGTATGGGCATATACCTGTGTTGGGTTATCAGTTGTTTCCTCAATATGTGGTTTATACTTAGATAATTTTGTGAGACCTTGAGGGTCTCTAGGTCCCTACTGAGTATAGTTATACTCACCCCTGCACGGGCTATGCCTGCACCATATTATGTTTGGTGCAGACGATGGACATTGCTGACTGAGGACGAGTGTACCAGGACTGGAGGTGGCTCGGAGGTGGACGTTAGATGAGGCGAACCGAAGAGATGATCATTCACGAGCTTTACCTACCCTTCATATAGGATCCATGGTGGATGATCTAGGAGATGCTTTCCACCTCTCTGTCATCTTTTACTTTCTAGTTTTCCTTATACTTTCAAGTTGGGCTTTTATTCTGGCCCCTTTTTACTTACTGTACTCACTCTATTTACAATTTAGTTTACTAGAGATCATATCATGCTATGTGCTTGGTTGTGCGTGTTACAGGTCATAAGGAAATGCCTTCCTAGTTTTAGGGGATACTCCTTCAGTGCTAGTCAATAGCCCCTGGCCTTTAGTGGGCAGGCATGGGGTTGTCACGGTACGAGCTCCAGGGTACTGGTCGTGACATCACAAGATTTCATTAGAGTCAATAGAGAACAACCTATATTCTTTAATGGTCAATATTTAGTAATGGTTCAAAAATGTAGAAACATTGCCTTATGTATATAAAGATCATTTTCCAGGTCCTTGAGAACAATCATAATACACATAGTAATGAATTAAAAACAAATATATATTTTTTAGAAGTTTTCTTCCTTTAAATAATAATATTTTTATTCTTCTAATAACGATTTGAAAAATTATGTTATATTATTCATATGTGTCTTAGAGAAATTATAGAAATCCATAAAATTTTTCTATTTAATATAAGAGTTATTAATGATTTAGGTAATAGTATTCTAAAATATAAGCATTATTGAGCTTGTGTATTGGATTTTTCTGGAATCATAATAATAATAAATATATTTTTGAATATTATTTTAATATTTTAAAAAATAAAATTAATTAATAAATTCTAAAATGTAAATAAATATACATATATTTATTATACTCAAAAAAATTATAGGGCTAATGTAGATTTGAAAATTGAAAATATAATTTATTTATAACATAACATAATAAAAACTTAATCTTATGTATAAGTAAATAAGAGAAGTGTTAATGTTTAATAGTTTCTAAAATATTATACTTTAGAAATGAAATATTCAATATAAGATATCTAAATAACATACTACTGATTCATTCATAAAGAAGGAAAACTCAAAATTATAATAATTGGTTGTGATTCAATCTATGAAATAAGAATCAAGATGAATCATATTCAGTGAAGTGAGTTGACACCATGCAATGGATCTGTGGATAAATTTTCATGATATTTATAAAATCTTTCATGTAAAGAATATAAAACACCAATAATTTATATAAATATTTTTCACTAAGAATAAACTCATAAGTCTCTTGGATGATTAAGATGAGATATATCTGACTAGGTTTTTGTGAGAATAGACCACTAAATTATTTTACATTTTAAATGATGAGATACCATTGCAACAAAAAAGTACATTATTCATAATAAATTTATAGAAAAAATATTCATCATATTTTTTGAATCAGAAAAAAAACAAGATGTTAAGTAGTATGAGGGATATAGAAGAGAACTCATTTCTGGTATTCAGAAGAATAATCTCCATATAACAAAGGAATTAGCTGACTAAATTAAATAAAAAATGGTATGTATCAGGGATGGACAAATAAAAAAATTCTTATGATATATCTATATCATAGAAATATATTGAAAAGAAAACAAGATGATGTTGTTACTATTATACTGAGGAATCTAAAGAAGTGAGAATCATGAGCATCCACTGCTTGGTATTCATATATTATTGAGGTTGTATAAGTGAGATGCTGAAGAAGTTGATTGAATGGAAGATAAATGATGATTTTTATCTACGATAAAAAAAATAAGTATTCAAAATAGTGTTTGTGGATTAATAGGAATGATCCTTTGGGTAACTGGAAATATCCTGTAAAAACAACAATTTGGGAGATTTTTTGTGATTTTGGGAATATTGTGAACACTTGAGGGAGAAAATATAATTTACTCATTGGGAGATAAAAAGGTATTTTCAAGTGTATTGTCTATATTTTATTATCCAATGTTATTTATTTTTCAAGTATGTTTGTAATTATATTCACTCATGTTTTCTAGGGGAAATCTACATCCGAAAGGACTTAAAAACAAAAATCAGTAGTTACTCACATTATAATTAAACTATGTTATTATAATTATGTGATTTTTTATTGGATATGATTTCATACAAGAAGGGATGTGGATTTTTATAATAATAGATCAATATATTAAACTATATCAAACAATTAATTAATAAATTAATCATAAAATGGAATATCAATAATTCATCATTCCCTCTTAGTGTTACATCTGACCACCTTAGTTCTGTATATTAATTTAAATGATTAAGTGGAATCAATATCTATATTAGAACATGTCGAGTGGTATATATTAATCTTATCAAACTATGTTATCCATAGTTAAATATATCAAAATATCTTTCAAAGATTAATGGTTATATATAGTTATATATTAGTTTTAGTATAATGTTATGAAAATGATTAATTATATATCCAATTCTCATGGAATTATTATCAAGAACATTAAAGTGAACTATGCATCATCATTACATAGAAATAATAATGGTATTACATTCAAACATTCTTCTTCCTCTATATATAAAGTAGTAAGATGATCATGTGTGAAATGCTATCAAATAATAACGATGTGTGGAAACTTTTTATTTTTATTAATGAAAACAAATATTAATTTTTTATATTTTGACAACATGGGATGACTTATGAAAACCCTTATAGTCTTATTACATTATTTCCATATGAGTGTGGGTTTTTTTAATTCCTATTATACATATAATGTTTTTTACTTGACTTATTGGTATACAAAGAATCTTTATGTATACATAATATCCCGCTCCATGTTTTCCCACAAGACGAGCTCTCAAATATCTAAATACATCATTGTGGATCATGGGTGTATATATAAGGGAGAAATATTTTTATTATCAAAAAAGTAATTATATATTTATGGAATTAATGAGAAATAAATTAGTATAAAAAATATTATAATTCCATCTTTATAATGGTGAATCATAAAATATTTATCACCTTCTATTATAGCTTCATATTATCATTTTTTTCTTCCTTGATTATTTATAAATTGATGGATGTTAAATTATTTGGGAATGTCGTTAATTAATCCCTTACATTATTATTTCCATGTATACAAATTACAAATCTTGGAATATTATTTATCTTTAGATCCTCGTCATGGATTAGGTTGAATGATGCTTTTTTTCTAAAATAATCATATACCTATTTTTCTGTCAAATATTTATACTTTATTTTGAAATCATAAACCATGAAAAATCCAAGAATCAAAATAAGAAATTGTTATATTCTTATATGTGGATAAATTATTTAATCATTTCTGATTAGTATTTAACTCAAAATTCTATCATATAGAAATTTCATTTAATTGTTTAAAAAAAATTTGAGGTTTCTACCCCTAAATAATCTGTTTGGTAGTTTTTCTCAACACAGGGTATAATTTATCATTATTTTATTTTATATAAGAATATAAAAAATATATATAATTCGAATAACATATCTCACAATCCATTATTCTTGAAAATGTAGTGTTTGTACATGTGTAGTGATATGCAATTTTTTAGGATCCTAGAATCCATCATTACATTATTCTATTTTGATAATATTTAATCCCTTCTAATTATACATGTTTTGTGAATTTTTAAAATCATAATAAATTTCATACAATGAAATTATAGTGCCCATATAAACTATGAAAACTGAAAATCTATATTTTAAATGTTTTTTAGAATAATATTCAATAACCTATGTTTTTAAGGATCTACAAACATACAATCGCTTGTGATTAAATGATCCAATATTGATAAATTTTATCACTAAAATTCAATCTTACAGGGTATAGAAAATATTTTTCCCTTCATTAATGTTGGTATAATAAATTTTAAATGATATTCATATTCTTATTTATTCTTATAAGCTATGAGAATATCTTATATAAAAACTACCACAAAATTATCATGGAAATGTATAATGACTCTTTTTATAATATCAATGAAGATAGATAGGGTATTATAATTTTTAATAGAATCAATAAGAATTTATAGTTTTTAAATCTTATGTGGAAGAATAAATTAAATATATCCTCCCTTTTACCATTAGTTTTTGATATCTTGATTAAATATCCTCTTTTGTGAGGTATTTTACTCCCAGAAGTTGATCAAACTCAATAATTCATATTTAATTATTCTTTTTCATTATTTTATTTTTTTAAAACTCATTATTACCAATGAAACGAAGCATTGACTCATATTTATTCTATGATAAGCAGATTAGTTCACCGTATTATGAATATCATGGTCTTATAGAATAGTTTTTTAAATTTTCTACATTTTTATTCACCAATTTCTCTAATATAGTTGGGGATATTCTATAAGGACTATTTTATAAATATATAACACCATGTTTGAGTTCAATTGAAAACATAGCCTGAAAATTTATTGACAGGCCATACCACTCATTAATAAATACATCATCACATATTAATATAATTTTAATATATCAATGTTATGTTTCTATGTAACCATTTATCCTAAATATCCCTTTTTATTATGTATTATGACATATATAACAATATAATTTTCTTTTTAGAGTTAATTATCCTATATAAATCTATATAAGATCAGGGTATGATTTCAAAAATAGATTTAAATTTCTCTATCTTGGTTATTAATAATGGGTCTATATAGATAGATCGAAAGCCTAACTAACATCACATTAAAATCAACCAATGGAGGAATACATTAATTTTTACGAATTAAATTCCTTTTAATATCAATTATATAATATTTATATATATCATATGTAATTAATGAACCACTAGGTGTTATCATAAATTAATAAAAATACCATTTTTAGGTGGTGACTCCATAATGTCAATAAAAATTAAATATATTAAATAAAGAGAAGAATTGAAATCCATTAATATATTATATAATTCCAAAATTGGTAATAATTTAACCAATAACATTATCATTTTCCTTATTTTCTTCAAATAATTTACTACATAAATAATGATGAATCGGTTTAATAATTTATAATTTATTATAAAATATGATAAATTAGTCATATGAATTTTAAAAATAATTCATAAGTTTTCTTATCAAATGAAACTTTAGTTCAACAAATCACATTTTCAGAACTACGTAGGTTTCTGGCTTATTCTTCTTAAACTAATCCACAAAATTAACTAAATTTCATTCTGATACCAATTATTTAGTATCATAAGATATTTGATAAAAATCCATATTATCAAATAACAATATTTACATTTATTCTATTATATTTTTCATAATTTATTCCTTACTAAATAAATAAAATATTACATTCTTCTTCATTAACATTGAAAAAATAAAACATTATAAAGTTGTGGGATTAATAAATCAATAAGTGGTAAATAAATTTAAATTAGACATAAGAATTTTTCCCCTTTCATTAGATATAATAATCTTCAACATGATATAAATAAATTATTAATATAACACACTCTTTAATCCTCTAAATAAATAATGATGCATGACTATATGATAATTGATGATGTCATAGAATCCAAAAAAAGTAGATAATAATGAATGTATTATATATATAATGATGTAAGAAAATATAATAAAAAATGATTAACTATGGTGACTTATAATAAGAAAGTTGTATATTCATTAGACTTGAAAATAATATTATATATAAGGGTCTCTTCCTAGATCATACAAAAATAATTAACTATATAGTCCCAGAAAATAATGTTTTAGGATAACAAACCATATCTTATGAAAAAAAATATGTTGAGATTTAATATTTACCCAATGCATTGTAGGACTATATAAGCATTTTCCCACCAATAACATAATGGTAAACCATAAAACTATGATCTATGTAAAAAAATCATGAATATGGTAAAATCCAATCCAGATAAAATAATTTAAATAACATGTTTTACCCAAAAATTCAAATAAATTCACATTATAGCTAGAAAAAATTACATAAGAAGATACCAAAATATACTTACCAAGAAGAAACATATCATAAAGGGAATAAAATAATTAATACAAGAATTAAATGAAATTTTCATTGATAAAACATCCTCTATAAAAGTAATGGGACAAACATTTTAAATCCTGAAAAAGTTTTTTATATTTTTTTATTGTTGTTGTAAAATAAATAATGCAATTCACATAAAATTAATTTTTCAAATGTAACATAAATAATTGTTTTTAAAATTAGAACCATTGTAATAATAAAAATTTGAAACAAAATATAATTATTTTATAAGAAACACTTAGATAAAAATAGGAAATAGATTAAATTTTGAATGAAATACATTTTAATAATTTTTGATGGTTTAAATTACCCAAAATATTTTTAAAGAATATGAAATTTAATTTGATTATATTTATGCGAGTTAAAATACTGAATAACTTTTTAATTATTAAAGAAATCAAAAAAATATATGTTGTAACAAATTTTAATGGACTCTGATGTTAAGTATCCAAAATATATTTTTGATTTTTTATTTACAACATTGAATTATATAATTTTTTAATTAATATAAAGATAATTCTGAGAAGGAAATATTTATTAATTATAAGTAAATACTAAGAAACTTATTCGACATTAAAAGTGTTAAAATAATACAAAATTATAAGAATAATTACAAAAAAGAATGATTATGAATCAATAAAAGTAAACTAAGTCATCATATCCCATACAATAAATTCACAATTTCTCGAATGCACTCATGTTTCATGAATAATTTTTGTAGTTTAATTATACATATGTTTAAAAATCTTATTGCAATTTATTTGACATAATATCTTTCATTTATAATTTTTATTGCTAATTTTTCAATCATACGGTGTTAATATTAATTATTGCAGGATTATTATTTAATTTTTCCATGATTGGTCTATTATAATTTCCTCATTCATTATTATATGTTCATGATTTAAAAATTTAAATAATATTAATGTAATTGTTATAATATTAGTATAATTTTTTTAAAAAAATATCATTTTATTTGATAACACAAAATAGTTATATTTTTAATGAATATGTAATGAATTATTCTTTTATGATTATTTAATTAACCAAATGGAGTTATTTTACTAGTGACTACATTTATAAATGTGGAAATTGTATAATTATATGAATAATATAAATAAATCATTAATACCATATATTATCAATATTTATCTTTATTGATTTTAAAAATTCAATAGCATCTCTCATATGAGCGGTCAAACCAACCCAAACAAGAAGATGTTATCAGGATTGATAGTGTAAGTTGTATATTTATATAATTGGGATATTATTTTCCTATAGGTATAATGATATTTTGGAGTTATATATTATTTATTAATGACGTATATGATAATATAAATGAAAAATATAGGTAATGACATCTTTCTATGATTATCACCCTTCTACTCATAATTAATTCTATTGTAATTATTGATTTGAGACACGTTATGTAGAATCTAGGTTCCAAGAGCCACCCAGAGGTACCCCGTACCTGGTTAGTCACATGGCCTCAACCGCATTTCCATGAATTCCAGAGGTTTCTGACTAGCAATGAGGGCCTAGGGTGTGATAGTGGGGAAACAATGCCCTCATTGGAAGAGTAACACAGTGGAAGAGAAATAGATAGCAATAGAAGAAGCAAAAATAATGGAATACAATAGTAAACAACAGGATACTAAAATAAATAAGCAGTTGGAGCACATATATAATGATGCATGTTACACATGTCTATGAAAAAATCCAAATCAGTCACAATGTTAAAATATAGTACTAAGCCAATGTACAAGAAAAATAGCAAACAACTCCACAGCATCACAGGACAAAGTATGGTCCTATGCTCTCCAGTTCTAAGCAATCAATTACCTGAGGTTGAAGGCTGCTTTCCCTTATCTATACCAACAACAATGTAATCTTTTTGAGCCCATATGCATGAACCTAACAGGGTGTGAGACTAAATCCTAGTAGGAAATCACCAAAAGATCTGTTCCGAACAGTTAGTGAATCTATTTGGTCGGAAATAAACAAAAGAATTAGTAACTAAGGAACTGCTCAAAAGTAACAATTCAATAGTTTAAAATCATTCAATTCCACAAAGAAAGTAAACAGATAATCACAAACAGTTAACCCTCTTGGATGTACTCACAGCATAATCTCCTCAGGTCCTACCTAGCAAACACAAGAAAACCTCTGATAAGTACACATAGTTTTACTCCTTTGGTTCAACTTTAGTATAGACTCTCTGGGGAATCAGTGATGATCAATTCCCCCTATAGTCTCTCATCGATAACTAAAAGGCACTCTGGGGAGGCACTTACATCACATTCCCCATGTGGCCCGTGTCGAGGAAATATAGACATTCTGAGGAAGCACTTACATTAATCCCCCCCTTTTGTCTCACATCCTAATAAATAATAAGCAAAACTTTGGAGAATCCCTTACATCTATTCTTCCTATGGTCCAGTACACCAGGTTCTCACATCCCTGTTTAAGTCAAACAAGCACTAAAATGCAAAGTGGCAAATGTAAACCTCAAGAACTACTTGGCTAATCAGTCTACAAAATAACAACAATACAGATACACATCACTATATCCTGAAATACTATCAATGGAAAGTAAATAAGTGACTAACAGGCAATGCATGACAAAACGGTCAAAATAAGAAAACATGCACGGGAAAACACTTTCAAAGAATATCATTTAACCCTCATTACATTAAATTAATCTCTAATCAAGCATACAAGCATAACATGCAATTGACATCGCTAAAATAGAAAACATGCAATACCCTAGTGAAGGGTATTGGTAAATTTTCACATATAACTCATAGATCATCTACGGATATGATCGAACCACCTAACATAGAGTAGTAGGATCATTATACAAGAACCTGAATCCTTGAATCACCCATGATCATGGTAGATCTACAAAAACAATAAAAAAGATCAACCAAATATAACTTGAGAATTAGGAAGAATCTGGAAATAAAGCTAAATAAGAAGTAAGAGAACATCGAGGTGATCCCAATGCAATTGAAAGCATTCGAATCAGAGAAAAGATGCTCGATCCGGGGCTCAGAGAAGGATCATAGTCATACTATCACTCTCGGATGAACCAAACCTAGAAAGAGGGCTTTGTGCCAATTAGGGATGATGCCCATGATTTTAATGAAAAAAAGAATGTACACATAATGTACATGCCTTCATCATCCCCCGTATTAGGCGGCCTTCATGTCACTGCACATGGTTGTGTGCATGGCCGCTACACGGCCAGCACTTGACTACCCATGTTAACTGAGTACACGGTGTGTACTTCAAAAATTTCAAGAAACTCATATTTTTCTCAAAAACACCCGAAAAAGGTAAAACATACCTGGAAAGAATATCAATGTTCTTACAAACAATCCTCTCTTAATGAAATTTGTCCTAGAATTTCCCTAGCAAGACTGCATAGAAGTAGAATCCTCAAACAGCTATTGCCATTATGATCATACATTGGCCTCCCTCACCCGGGTCTCATCCTATACTCGCCTGTTCTGCCGTAGCACTTGTAAAAGAGCAGCAAACCGGCCATGAAGAAACTTCGTACATCGATCAACTATCCAGATAGGATGCTCTTCAAAAGAGGCTTCCACCTATAACTCCACCTATTGGGGTTGAAGAACTTGAGGTGGGTCTAAGAAGTAACTTCAATGCTGATAAATGTGGAAGACGTTGTGCATAGCCCAGTACCTATGAGGTAACTTTAGCTGATAGGAAACCAAACTGACTCTCTCCAAAACCTCATATGGCCGGACGTACCTTAGAAAAATCATACCTTATCCCCTAATCCTGCTATGTCCCATCCTCAATGATACATGCAGGAAAACCAGATCTTTGACCTCAAACTCTAGAGGTTGTCTCTAACAATTAGCAAAAGTATTTTGTTGAGACCATGGTGTGGCCATCTTCTTCCAAATCAACTCGATCTGATCTATGGTCTCCTGGGCAAGACAAGGTCCTAGCATAGCTACCTCTCCTATCTCCTACCATCATAAGGGTGATAAACATTGCCTACTGTAAAAAGCCTCATTAGGTGCCATATGAATAGTTGTTGGAAAACTATTATTGTAGGAGAACTCTACAAGTGGAATGTGATTCTCCCAAGAACCTCCCAAATCTCTAATACATACTCGAAGCATGTCCTCAAGCACTTTAATCATACACTCGGACTAGAAAACTATCTGGGGATGGTATGATGTACACAAAAACACTTGTGTACCCAAAGACATCTGAAGCCCCTATCAGACCAAAGAATTAAAAATCACATACCTATCTGAAAAAATGGAGTCTTTAAACCCATGTAAACATACAATCTCTCAGATGTAAAACCTTTCAATCTCATCAATATTGAATGTCTCTTTGATTGGAAAGAAGTGAGAACCATTCAAGGGTCTGTCAATGAAAACCCATACTTCATCATTTCCTTGAGGTGACCTCGGTAAACCTGTCATGAAATCCATCGTGACATCATTATACTTATACTTGAGAATGGGTAACTACTGAAAAAGCCTTGCGGGTCACTAAATCTCTGCCTTCACATACTGATAGGCGGAACACCTCATGATGAAACCAACAACATCCCTATTCATTCATGGCCTCCAATACTGACACTATAGATCACAATAAATCTTGGTGACACCATGATGAACTTCCAAAACTGATGATTGTAAGTCTCGTATCATAACCCAATGTATGTATACTGAAACCCATATGAGCCCATGAAATCGAAAGATCTCATCCTCTCCTATGGTCCATCCAGGAATAGGTTTCTCTCTTGACACAATTTCCCATAATAGTAGGCCTTCAGAATCTGATAGCTTCCTCATTTTCTGTCGATCAAGTAGAGTCGAGGTAAAACTACATATGAAAGAAAATTATGCCCCTATCATTCGTGCACCTCGAAATGCATCTCAGATAATAGATCCATAAGCTTCCACTCACTACTGGCCTCATGAACTGCATGTCTCTGAGTCCTCCTGCTCAGTGTATCAACCATAGTGTTGCCTTTCCGAGATATGTATGCAAGCTCGAAGTCAAAAGACTGAAGGTACTCAACCCACATTCACTGTCTCAAATTTAGATCAAGCTCAGTGAAGATATCCTTGAGACTATTGTGGTTCGTGAAAACCAAAAAATTCTCTCCCAAAAGATAATGTCTCCAAAATTGTAAGTCATGAAAAACTGCTCCCAACTCATGATCGTGTGTCAAATAATTCCACTCATGTGGCCTCAACTGTTGTGACTCGTACACAATGACTCCTTCCTCTCTACATAAGAACAACTCCCAACCCAATAGCTGAAGTATCATAGTAAACTGTATAGACCTTACCCAGCTCTAGAAATACTAGAATCGGTGCTGAAGTTATCTTCCCATTCATTTCTTAAAAGGATGACTCAAAAGAATTTGACCACAAGTACTTCGCACCGTTCTTAGTCAGGACCATCAATGGAACTGATAAGCATGAAAAGTATTGTATGAAATTTCTGTATTATCCATCTAGCCCTAGAAAAATTCATTCCTCAAAGGAATTCTTTAACTAATCCTAGGAAACTACAGCTATCATTCACGAAGACCACCACAAAATATTTCAATTATGGATGGTACACTCAGTTCATCAGTGCCATGAAAATAGTAGGTACATTCGTGAGACCGAATGACATAACCTCAAACTCGTATAGACCATACTGGCTTCAAAAGGCTATAAGATGTATATCTAATGCTCTAACGCACAACTGATGGTAACAGGATCTCAAGCCAATCTCTGAAAACACTCGGGCTCCTCGAAGCTGATCAAAAAGATCATTAATCATCTACATGGAGTATCCATTCTTGATCGTCAAATGGTACACCATCTGATAATCCACACAAAGTCTAAGGGTATTATCTGCCTTCTTCACAAACAGAATAGGTGAACCCCTAGGAGATGTTCGCATTCATATTAAACCCTTTGCCCATAACTCCTCCAACTGCTTCTTGAACTCCTACAACTCTGGTGTAGCCATCCTATAAGGAGGAATAGACACTGTTGTGGCTCATGGAACAACCTCAATAGAAAATTCCAACTCTCACTTTAGAGGTAAACTTGAAATGTATTCTAGAGAGACATCCCTAATGCGATCAACAACTAGAGAAAAATACATATGTTAAGTCCCCTAGTAATTCAGATATAGACTAGAAATATGGGTTGTAACTCCTCCAAACCCATGATGCTTAGGACCTTCTCTACTCGCCTAGACATCCCATTATCCTTTATGAACAAACAATCAAACCTATGGTGACGTGAAACTCACCCTATAGTGATAGAAATAAAGAAAATCTTGGAAGGGAACTAACCAGTACATTATGAGAATGATGTCATAGCTTGTCATCTATAGGACATAAAGGTCCAATAGGAAGTGACACCCACCATACTCTATAGGGCACACCTTGCACTATCACACACTTGTCATTCTTTTCCCAAATGGTGATTCTTGAATCAAGACATCATTAGATGGAATTATTTAGATCTCAAGGCTCTCCACAACTGCAAAAATTATAAAGCTATGGGAATCCCTCGTATTAAAAATATTAGGATCTAAAACTGTGTAAACTTGAATCGTACATTGAACTGTGGATGGTCTGGGATCCTTCTCCTATTGGGTATGATCCACATCAATAGTTTGACCTATACTATGGCTTTGTGACCTAGTCTAACCACTCTGATATAATCCATTATGTTGTTGCTGAAATCCTGGAGAGTAACTACCCCGACCACGACCTCCACCTCAGCATGAACGACTAGATGAACTCCTATCCCGAGACTAGTGAGAAATTGGTGGCACTACTCTTGAACAAGGAGTCATAGAAGAATACATATCACCAGCTTTTTGTGAAAATATCTGATAGATATGCTAAACATGACCCATCTTGCCGCAATATCAGCACTCCACTGGGTTTCTCAATCAATGTGGCCACGTGTTCTTGCTATTCTCGCAATGGTAGCACACCACCTGGATACCATAGGGAATGTCTCACCTCCTTGGATAATTGTGTGAAGACACCTTCTGGTGCTTCCTGCTGTTAGTAGAAGTGATACTAACACCAGATGTCGAGCCGCCCAGGCTCACAACTCCAGAATCCCTCAGATTATGCTCCGTGATCATAGCCTGGTTGATGATAAAAATGATGGAATTCATCTTAAAGATGATCACCTACGATCAGATTTCATGCCTCACTCCATCTTCAATATTCATTGTTATGAATAACTCATCACCTACTGAAATAGGCGTGAAGCGCTTCTGATCAGTGAAGCGAGAATAATACTCCATAACAGAAAGAGTACCCTACTCTGGACTCATGAACTATCGGGCTCGATCATCCCTCAAAGTCTCCTAGTATAAGTAGTTATAGAAGGTATGCTATAATTCATCCCACACCATAACCTGCTGGAGTCCTAAATGTGAGATCGCATCCCAGCATCTCTTGGTAGAATCTCGAAGCATGCACGAAGTGTGCTTCACCGTCCACTCAAGAGGCATCTCCAGATGCTCAAAGGTAGAAAGCATGGCTTCTAACCATGACTATAAAACCTGTGGTCCTCCTTCATCTGTGAAGGTGGGAGGATGCTGCAACTAAAAAAACCACATCAACTCTACCATAGAAAAGGCAGGATGTGGTACACCTCAGAAGACCTTCATGAATCTTATAAAGCCCTCTCAGAAGTGTGGATCATAACCTGTGTCCGGAATGAATGTGGGTTGCAAGACTCGCACCACTAAAAGATCTACTGGTAGTCCTTGATCAGCCATATCTAGAATCTGATCACTGCCCTGTAACTGGCGGACAATTGGATGATGTATCGGTGGCATGATTCTGCAAGGTGAAGCACACATCTTAGGTCAAGATTAACAGGGACTAAAACCTAGAAGTGTAAGAAGGGAATACTTTAAAGAAAGAATTCATGTTTTTAAAAACATATATACATGGTGTGTATAATTCCTACATGACGTGGTCCCTTAAACCTTTCACATGGGCGTATACTCCTACCACAACTGGTTGTGTAATGCCCCAAACATGCGACGTGTTGTCCAACCACATGGCATGTACATGAATCATCTTCCCCCACATGAGTTATGCTACACAACTAAGCTACATGGTTATCCTAGAACAATATTGCATGACATGTTTGTGCAGTACATATCATATACTAGATGTGCTTCACTGACTCACATTGTTAGTGACACAGCCGGATACATGACTCACACTACACGTCGTCTTCTAGACGGACATGACATGTACCAATGTATTTCCACTGACCCGTGTTGTTAGTTACAGGGCCAAATTCTAGGGATTACACTACACAATGTGTTCAAGACTAACAGAATGTGTATTGATTATTTTTTATCCATCCATGTCATTATTCACATGAGTGGACACATGGACTACACAACACGACATGTAAAACCGGTACATGGAATGTTCCCCCAAGGATTTACCAACCCCGTGTCTCTGCCCACATAGCCAGTGATAGGGTTAGAGACAACACGACATGTACATACATTACATGAAATGTACATAAGAAAAAAAGTTTCATCCTAAATATAATAACACATGGCGTGTATTCATCATTACACAACATGTATTTAGGGGTTTTTTAGACATTATGTCTTAGAAACTACTCTAGAGCCCCTAAAAACACTGATATGATCATTTAAGTGCCAATTTCTGATCTGTGAGGGCCCATACTCCCCGCGAATCAAAGAACCACACCTTATACATGTTATAAACAAGCATAATAGATCAACGATTCACCAAATTCCAATACATGAGGGCCCATAACACCTTAAGAACCAGAGTTTTGTGTCCATTCAAACAAAACCTTACACAATTGAGTACCCTATCGAACAAGAATAATTTTAATCAAGTTATCTATCACAACAAAATGCATATCTGGAACAACATTTATCATAACAACATTCAATTTCTAATGCACCATTAATGGCATTTCAAGAATGCTTGACATGGGATTTCATGAAAGTGCCTATATGATGCATGAGTTGGCATACCCACATCTGATTTTGTTTCAATAGAAATAGAACCTTAGTAACATCAAAAATAACATCACAAAACAAGTGAGTCACCCAATGGTTAAATAAAATCAACTGTAAATTTGTAAAACCTAAAAATTTGCAATAATGAGGTAGATTGGATTTTCCATGTACAAGATTTTTCTACTCCATGGAAGAACTTATTACCAAGTACTTGTTATAGCCTATCCATGGCTATAGACTCTATACATTATGTCATGAAAAAATAATTTCTTTGATTCCACTTTGTAACATCCCGGTTCCAAGAGCCACCCAAAGGCACCCCATTTCTGGTTAGTCACATGGACTCAAACGCATTTCCCTGAACTCCATAGGCTACCAACTAGCAACGAGGTCCTTGGGTATGATAATAGGGAAACTATGCCCTCATATGAAAAATAACATAGGGTAATAGAAACAAATAACAATAGCGAAAGTAGTAGTAATGGAATACAGCAGTAAACATCGGAATACTGAACAAAATAAGAAGTTGCAGCACATATATAATGATGCATGATACATATGTCTAGGAAAATATCCTAACAAGTCATAATGCTAAAATATAGTTCTAAACCAAAGTACATGAAAAACAATAAACATCACCATATCATCGAACGACAAATCTTGGTCCCATTCCCTCCAGCTCCAGGCAGTCAAATATCTAAGGTAGAAGGGTTCATTCCCTTATCTATACCTGCAAAAATATAATATGTTTCTGCCCAAAACCATGGCCCAAACAGGGTGTGTGACTAAATCCCAGTAGGAAAACACCAAGAGATATTTTCCTAATAGTCATTGAATATATTTGGTAAGCAATAAATAAAATAAGTAGTAACCACATAAGTGATCAATAATATCAATTCCACAGTTTATAAGTATTTAGTTCCACATAGCAAGTAAACAGATAATCAAATATAGGTGACCCTCTTGGATGTACTCAAATCACAATCCCCTCTGGTCCTTTCTAGAAAACATAATTAACCCTCTGGAAATTACACGTAGTCTAAACCATCTGGTTCCACATTATTATAGACTACTTGGGGGAGTACTCACTGTCAATTCCCCACATAGTCTCGTATCAGTAACTAAAAGACGCTCTGGAGAAAAAATTACCTAACATTCCCCCTTTGGCCAGCATTGAGGAACTACAAACACTCTGAACAAGCACCTATGTCAATTAACCTTTTAGTCTCACATCATAACAAATACTAATGGACACTCTGGAGAAGCCCATGTGTCTATTCCTTGTATGGTCAACTACACTAGGTTCCCACGACCCTATGTAAGTCAAACAAGAATAGCAATGCAAAGCGGCCAATGTAAACCTCAATAACTACTTGGTTAACTAGTCAATAGCATAATAACAAGATAGATAAGAATCACTCCATCCTATAATAATTGTCATGAAATGTAATCAACTACCTAACAGGAAAAGCTAGACCAAATGGTCAAAACAAGAAAACATGAATAGTTAAAACACTTCAAAATCATAGCAATTAACCCACATCACATTCAATTAACCTCTACAAAATCATACAAGCAAAAAAGGAAATTAACATAGCTAAAATAGTAAACACCCACTATCTTATTCAAGGGTATTGGAAAATTTTCACATATAACTCAATGAACATCTATGAAAAGACCCCAACCGTCTACCTCAGTGTTGTAGGGTCATTATATATGAACCTAAAGCCTTGAATCACCCAAGAACACTGTAGATGTATAAAAATTATAAAAACACTCAACCAAATATAACTTGAGGAATATGTGGAATTAAGAAACGATGCTCTAGAAGAAGGATGAGAAAACTAAGGTGATCCCAATGCAATCGACAACGGTTGAATCTGAGAATTGATGCTAGATTAGGGGCTTGGAGAAGGATTGTGGTCATAATATTTCTCTCAGATGAACCAATCCTAGAAGGTGGTCTTTATGACAATTATACGTGACCTCGGTGTGTTTAATGAAAAAAATAAAGTACACATCGTGTACTTTAGAAGTACATGGCATTTACTTGCCTTCATCGACCCCCCACATTAGGCAGTCTCCAGGTCACCACACACGGCCATGTGCATGGCCCTACATGTCCATCTCCTAGCTACCCTCTGTAACTGAGTACACGGCCTGTACATATAAAGTACACAGATTGTACTTCAAGAAAATTCTAGAAACTCCTCTTTTCCCAAAAACACCAGAAAAAGAAAAAAATACATGAAAAAGAAGATCTGGGTTCTTACACCTTACTATAAACAGAATAAATAAAACATAAGTGATGAATTTATAGGATGAAATTATTTTATACCTCTATTTAAAAACCACATAATATGTTTTTTTGAATGGTTAGATGAGGGGTCCTTTTATAGATATTTTTGAGTGAATTATTTACAAATACTCAATCCCTAATCTACAATAAAAATAATTTTCCAATGAATCTGACTATACATAATAATAGTGAATATATTTGGTGAAGTAACTCATCCAATAATTTAACTTATATGGTTTAGAAATATTTTATTACATTGTTATTTATTATAATCCTTTACCTTATATTCCATTTCTCATGTCACTCACTTTTTACCATATTGAAATTATTTAAAAAAATATTAATATTACCTAAATTAGATGTGTTAATTAAAAATATGAAATCCATTTTATTATATATAAAATCAAAATAGCATAAATTTTTCTTTTATAAAAAAATATAATACTTTCGATGATAAATCATTTATAATAAAATAAATTTCATATGTAATGAATTATTACAATATTGTATTAATATTACCTAATAGTTTAATAGATTTTAATTATCTATAACCGACATATGAATAATAATTCTTCATTATCATAATCTATCTTAACTATTTATTCATAATAATAATATATTTTTTAAATATCATTAATCAGAATAATATATATATATTACTAAATTCCTAATGTTTATAACAAAATCCCTCATGAAATATAAATATGATCTAAGGGTGAGATATGAAATGTTGTTAGACTTGGGTTTTGATTTAGGTTATCTTTTTCTAGTTGTAATTATAGTGTCCATGCCATTATCTTGTAAATGGTATTTAATTTTTTTTTATTTTTCTAGGGTTGGTTAAGTGAAAAAACCTGTGATTCTAACTATATTCTAAGAGTTATATAAAATAATTATACTACATGATTATATAAATTCTCCCTTTCCAAATAAATATTACAATATAGTTATGCCTATTTATACTCGTTGTATCAGTGAATACATTAGAACAATAATATCTCATTATTATTTTATTATATCATCACAGTTTTTCAAGAAATAACATATCTATGAATAACTTTTAATCAATGGTTATCAATATACCCAATGGTTGTACATACCCATGAATCATATATTCCCAATAACAATATATTAAAAATGTCTATACACTCCAAATGACCACATAATTGTAACATTTCCCATTTACAATCATATATATTTCACAATATAATTATCTTAAAATCATTCATATAATTCTTTTAAAAATTTTACCAAATTTATAATGATATTCATTCTTTCAGTATTTTCTTTACATTTTTCTTTATTCATAATTTAATTTTAATATTTATGTTTGTGTTGATATTATTGTAATGTATTTATGATTTATTTTACATTGAAATTACTTTTTTCATATTCTCTTGATATTGAATATAAGGAAAGATAGTAAACCAATATAATTTATTGAAAACACTAATAAAAAAAATATGTGGTGTTACAGATGATAATTATATTATTTAAAAAAATGGTACAATTATTATTTCTAGAGTTTTTTAAATTCTCAAAATTTCATAATCAATGTTATAAATATGTTTTAGATCATAAAATAAATGAATATTTTCATGAGTCAAAAAATGTTTTTCTATTTAATACCTTAAATTAAATTATAATATTTAATATATTATAATTTATAAAACCTTATATAATGATTGATTTATATATCTTACCAAAAAAATATTCAATAATAATAACACATATCAAACTGAATCTCATTTACAAATTCCAAGAAACATATTCAAGGATATGTTCATAATTATGAGACACTAAAATATATCCCATGAGAAATATTTAGTTATAAGTTACCAAGAATAATGTTTTTGATGGAACTTTTATCCCTGAAAAAATGTTTCATCATCTAAAGTCCAACCATCTATAGCTAAATACTCAATATCGATGAAAAATTATATTGTACAATGTTTTTATTTTATTTTTATTCAGTATTTTATCCTGTGTTTGGTAAAGATAATGATTATAAATAGAGGGATTTTATGGATTCAAGATGATGGAATTGGATTTCATTATTGATAAAACATCCATGTATATATATATATAATTATTGAGGTACTTCCACACTATTAAGTTTTTTGGAAAATGTATTTTATGAGGTTGTTACCTTGGAGAAATAAATTAGTCATGTTCAAGATAAATATAGGATTAATTTTTTTTATATTTATTTTCAATGAAATATATTAACATTTTTGAGGGATTAAGTAAACATGACTAATTAATTTTATTGATGATGTATTTCATTTAGATTAAAACTGATGTGTTAGAGATGGTTTTAATAAGTCACTGATTATTTTGTGATATATTGGTTCCCTACAAAATGGTAATTTTATTTATACATGTTGGGTTTGTGTAAGAAAACAAATCCACATTCTACATAATGGTAAAAAGAAACAAAGTGTGAATTCTTAAGGGTACATTAATATTTACACTCCTATGTAACGTAAACAATGTGTTATGTAAAGGTAATAATATAGTTAGTTATGATGTGGATGTCTCATCATAGAATGAAACATGATAAATAATGTTAATTTTTGACTTAATTCTACATAAAACATTTATGTAGGAGCTTTTTAATTGAACTATGGAAGAAAAAAATATATGTACAAGAGGTAAAATACTATTTTAAAGGAGGGACTATATTTATAGATCTATGTAACGGTATTTTGTGATTCAATCTGACTTTGTAGTGGTAAGTGGAATACGAATAAGGTTCATACTGAATATTAATCACATGGTTATGGGTGAGTAATGAGTTTTGGATACTATGAGTGGTTATTCAATGAATTTTTATAAAGTCCATTCTATATATACCTTAACTATATTATTTCATTAATATGATCATATTCTCCTAGTAGCTGGACATAACACATAATGGATGGTAACTGAATCAATAAAATAGACAAATAGAGGAATGTAAAACAACTTCAATAACTATATGGTACCACATACTGGAATTTAAACCTAGAATATAGGTTAACCACATGATGGGTGGTCTAAAGGTCACTCATGTTATCATATGAGGAGTCATGCAGAACAATTTTTAGACCTACAAGAGGAAAACTAGTGAATTATCCATGGAGAATGTTAACACCGACTAACTTCTTGAATTATATTAAACCAATAATAAAACTGGTAATCATTTTATTCTCATGTGAATGAATTCATGAGTATTTATTGCATATAAGATAGTGAACGTAATTATGATGACTTGAATGCATGAGTTTTTCCTCTAAGTTATATATATATTTTATCGAAATGTGATATTAATAAATCAAATTACATTCATGAGGTTTCTCATGTATTCATGGGTATCAATTGATTAAAATTAATTCCATTTTATGAAAATATGGATTCATAAATAGGCATTGGGTTATTATACATACTACAATCATACACCAAAATAATAATGGGGTGATTAATTATTAATCATCATGTAAAGAAGAATGTGGTTCCATAATATCCTTGTGAGTAAGGAGAATAAGACCTATGAATATTTCATATTTAAAATTACATTAACTGAAGAGTTATTATTTTGGGTCCATTAAGTGATATAATATAGAAAAACTTCATATAGTTAGATATAGTTATGAAATAGAAATTACTAGAGCCATGATCTAAATATTATTGGATTAAAATTTAAATCAGTTACTATATTACTGAATATTTAATTGATGATATATATGTAGATATATTTATTATTTATTATTTTCATTGAAATAAATTTAATTGGTTTAGAATAGTTTTTTAAATAACTCACCATAAACATTTTGTGAATTTTGAGATCCAATACAAAAGATGTATTGAAGAATGAGAAGGAATAGAAGAACCTATATTTATCAATAACAAGTGGTGATTTCCAAAACTAGAAAAAATAAAATAAATAACTTTTGATGATCTTAATAGTGTATATGAGAATGATTAGTCATACATGCTCGTGGAGGATGACCATTTAAAGAATAATGATATCATTATTTCAACTAGATCAACGAAGATGAAGAATGATATTTTGATTTGGATACCTAACCGTTTGATGAAGAGGATCATGGATGGGTTGTATAACAAGAAAAGGAAGAGGATAATGTTTGAAGTATATAAACAATTAAAGTAAAAATTTTAGTTTTTAGGGGTATAAAATCAGTAATAACTTGATGATATACTACTGGAGTGTATAACTATTTAATTTCAATGAAATGTTAATTGAAAAAAAAAATTATAATGGAGAATCCTTATTGTTTAATTTAAAAAATTAGGCAAGGAGTGGGATTTAGTACAGAAATATTTAAATATCTTGTGTTGTGCACTATATTATTGTTACTATTTATAATGGGAGGCTAAGGTATTATAGGGAATGGATCGAAAAAAATTGAAGGTTATATAAGTTGAGGTGAAGAGGAATGAATATAAAAAATTGACCTCAAATTCACCCCCTCTCAATGTCATCTGACCCGAGGATGAAACATTTGGTATCATAATGAAGTTACCCTATAAATATCCAAGATGAATTTTGGGACATAGAACGTCTTATCTTAGTCAATATTTTTATTGTTACCACATTAGATTGGAATAATTTTCACAACAAGATGAATAATATTTTACCCTATCTCCTCTCAATCAGCGCAGATGTGAGAGATGCAATAAAAAATGGGATTCTACTATAACTACACATGTTTTATTAATTTAATTTTTTAACAAATTAAATTTATTATATATCTTCCTTTATATTTATCACTTAGTTTTAACAAACAACGATATATTATTAATATTATTATTTAAATGCTACTATTATAACATAGTTGTTAAACATAATGATATGAATAATAGAAACAATTTTCTAATTATTATTTATAATAGTATTATATAATGAATATATATTGATAAAAAAGTTCAAAATTTTTATAAAACACTTTAAATCTTTAAAAAATACTATATCATCAAATAAATTAATTATTTTTGTAAAAAATAATAAAAGTTATTTTTGAATTTTTTATAAAATTTATTTTATATAATGAAATTATTTTTTAAAATAATTGTTTCTATTTTATCTTAAAGTGAATCTATTTTAATTTTTATGAAAATATTAATTTTTTAGTGATTGGTGAAAAACATTAGTTTTTATTAAAAACGACCTTTTCGTTTAAATATTTAATATGGTTTATTATTTTAAAATGAAATGGGGTTTAAATTAAAATTAAACAATTAGATATAAATTTACACAATTTATTTCATTAGAATAACATTCATATTTAATTTATATAAAAAATCTTTTTAAACATTAGAACATTTTTCCTTTGGATTTCGCTTTTTCATTGTGTATATGGGATTAGTTTTAAAATAAAATTTTATATATTATAAATTTTATTTTAAAAAATGGATTCAATATTTTAAATCATCATAATTTATATTATATAATAATTTAATCTTATCCTTTTAAAATAATTAATATAAAAATATAAAATTTTATTTTCAACGATTAAGGTAAAAATTGGTTTACCAGAGTGTAAGAAAAATTAAGGGATTAAAAATGTAACAAAACATTAAAAAATAAATTTCTAGATATTAATAAGGACTCATATCATCTAGGATCAATAACGGTTTACTTTAGAGCTTTCTATCTTGATAAAATCATGGTTACACATTTTTCTTTTCAAAACATTCCAAGTGTGCCACAAACATCACTTATAAAATCAGCCCATCCACTCTCTTAAAAAACATTAAAACCAATTTCATTAAACCAATGTTAACCCAAATGACTTAATTAATTAATTCCTCATATACTAGAATTCATATATTGGGTCATAAATCCAACTTATGAATATTAATATTGCAAACCAATAGAAGTTGTCTGAATAAGAGTTAACACCCCTAACCAAGTGTTTTATTTTATTCCATCTTACCCCAAACTAAATCATTATTATACCGTTATGATACAATAATCTTTGTATATTCAATATTATTTTATTTTTATGTTAATTTATTTTCCTCTATCTATCTCCTCTTCCATGAAATGGTATACGAAATCATCATTCGTGTATACGATAGACAACCTTTTGTGAATCAATGTGTTTTGTTTTCAGTCACCACCTTTCATGGATATAAATAATTATTTAACAAATATTTATATAGGATATTTATTAAATTACTATACTTATTTGTTTATTATGTACCATCTTTTTCTAAAAATTCCATTCTGTGGGAATATGACAATAATTCTAGTGTGTATGGCAGACTACTACCTCATGAAGCGACATGAATCGATCATGCTTTAAAAAGAAGGTAATAAATATGGTTTTGTTGATAAATGTTATACATATTAAATAAAAATGATTCTATAAGGGTAATATAATATTTATATTTCTTTCTTTGATTCGCTAAGAATATTGAAATATTGTTCATGCATATGTACGACATACCGTCTCGAGGATTGATATATTTCATTTTCGATATATAAATTTTATGTATTACTAAAAAACAATATATACTATATATATATATAATATTTATATAATTTTTACTATTATTAATAAATTTTAACTATGATAATATTTAGAGGACCAAAAATAACATATCATAAATTACACAAAAGACCAAACTAAGTCCCGAAATTTTATAGCAACATTGAATTGTCAATAAACTAGAATTAAATTTTCCTAACAAAGTCATACATGTTATGATATATATAATTAGGTTTCTATAATGTATTTATAATTTACATTAATTTATTACATATGAGGTTTGAAAATGTACTACGAACGTCGAGACTTATAATAATGTATTATCATCTTACTTCTATTTTTCTATGATACACATTACATATTCACCATATGTTTATATTTTGTGGTTTATAAACTACCCATTATTGTGTTTTATTATTATCATCCTTAAATTTTTCCGTATTTACCAATCCATTTTTTCATTTCACTTTCATGGGATTGTGTTTTAAAATTTACCAATGTGGTAATGGATTTGTTTCTCGCAAATTCCCTTCATTAGAGAATATGTCATGTAATCCACCTATTTTATTCTATGAGTTTTATATATAATATCTTTAACATGTAATGTATATAATGTAATATTCATGTATATTATAAGTATCATTTAATTTTTTTTCATTCATGAGTATTTTGATTCAACTTTTCTAAAGTGGTAAGAGTTTTATGTCATAATCCAACCATTAAATGGGATTGTATATTATTATTCATGAAATGATGAACTATTATGATCTATCTATAAATAAAATCATGATACATCATCTTATTTAGTTATTTCATGGGAATAAATTTTTTCCATTCATTTTTCCTCTCTTTATGTACTCAATAGTAATAAATTATTATTTTAATAAAAATTATCTTTATATTTCTATTAGGTTGAAAACACTTTTTTTTTCTAAAACCATGTTTTATGAAAATATTTCAATTTTTTATCATTAATAAAATATTTTTTTAAATTCATTTTTACCTATGTTTGACTTTTTAATATTTTTAATAGAATAATTGTTTCATATTCAATACAATGACATTTTTATTTTACTGAAAGTGTAAATGTAATCATTATTTTTACATGTACATCATGAACTAAACAATATAACACTATGAACAATCATTTCATTTAATAATCCTTTATAATATTAACAAGTTATTTTCAAATAAAATTATTTTTAATTTTTTTATATTTTAATTTTATTTTTCAATGTGGAAATTATATATTCCTCAAACAATGTTTTAATTGATATTTAGAAATCATTTTTTCAACAAAAGTAACATATTATAATGTTTTGTATTCCTTACTAGGGGTATTATCCAAGTATTCCATTCTTATTGTTTATTTGAATGGTTTTTGTTTATGATTTCATTATTTTTATGAGTCTTTTTTCTCATCCACATGTTACATTATGATGAAATATTAGAAAGACTACTTCATTTCATGGGTAATTCTATGTGAACTGATGAAACGATTTTTAAACCTATCTATTTTCTAGGTGTTATGATAGGATGAAATTTTTATGACACCCTTTTCATTTCATTGGTCATGTTTTAATGACTGTTTTATGATATTTTGTAACGCATACATATAATTTTATTATGATATGGGTGAGACTATTTGTACATCTAATTCATTGGTTAATGATTTATATATAATGGAATATATAAGATTGAAATGGGGAGAGAATTTTTTTTCATTAAGGGACCTTCACAATAATGATGGTCTTGAGAGTGAATCATGACTAATATTATGTTTTGGGGAGTGAACCCATTCCACTATGATATCCTCAAGAGTGGGCCTTGATTTCTATGGAGATGATTTTATACTGTGATGTGTATAGAACAAATATATGTCTTATCCCATGTTATGTTCTCATGGATCATGGTAATTGATTTATTATTTGATCCATGTATTTTTTAAAACCAATATTTATTACACTAATGTAGAATCTTATCAATGATATGCAGGGTGTAGTTTTAAATTGTTATTATCATATTCTCATTCCCTTGTACACATGTTATGATTATTTATCTCACATGTTTTCCCATAATGGTAATTTTATCTCACACATGCTTATGTTTCCTTCCCAAGGTAATGAAGAAATGTATTATGTATTACATGACTTGAAAGGGTACAAGTTATTAAGAAAATATTAAGAGAGGATTTAATTGAAATATGAACTAGTTTTTTAGGTTACTATATTTACAAAGAATATTTATGTTTACAATTTATATGTTTTTTCTTATATAATGTAATGAATGTTCATAAAAAGCATGTAATATCTAGTTATAAACATTTTGGATCCCTATTATTGATATAAAAGGATATTATTAGTTAGAAATTTGAATATTATACTAGAATGTTTTATTGGGATCCCAAAGGACATGTATAATGATACATCAAAGGATGAGTCAATATATAAAACAATGTCATGGAATTTTGGTAAATGATAGAGTGTGTGGTTTAGAGAAAATTACATACCTATGTATATACTACAACATAATCTGGATGTTTCATAGAGTTTTATTGGAATTATAACTCTAGAAAGGATGTATTTAGAGACAATAAATCATCACCTGGAGAATGTTAATAGGTCAATATACATACCCATTTTAAAACTCTTGGGGGATATTATTTTGAAATTCAAAAATACTTTATAAACCATAATTATGGAATTAAATAGGTTATGAATATTAATAGCCAATGATAAATATAATGTTTCATAAATTTAAAAAATTGGATTGATTTGGACATTTTATTAGTGATTTTTCATGATAATGTGGTTCCCCAAAATTATTATGGTTTCACATATTATTTTTATTGGTTTTAGTCAATGGTTGGAACAAAAGGGGAATATATTATTATTCAGTGAGAATTAAAATTTAATTATTTTCCTCCTTATCATCGAATAAATAAGGAATTTAGAATTAAAATATCATTTTTTTTCTCATGCAACTTTCTCATTCCATGAATAATGCTTAATATCCAAGAAATAAAAAGAGGTAAAATCGTTTTGTTTATCCCTACATGAGGAAAATCACACCTCACTTCAATAGATATATTGATCATCTAGTAGTTTAGTAATGAATCCTTACCACAAAAAATATATTTTCCCTTATCAAGTGTTTCACAAATTAAAAAAAATATTGGATAATTATAGTTTGGAATTTAATGTGGATGAATGGTGTAATCTAGTCAAGAATAAAAGTGAACATAATGAAATTTACCCCATGTATTTCAGTAAGTTCATGAAATAATTTTTCTGTATGTAATATACTCATCATTTTTATATGATCATGGAGAAAAAGTTAATTGAGTTAATGAAAAATGATGATGAATCCTTTGGTACATATGGGGAACATTTTACGAGACATTCATGGTATGATTATGGTATTATTATCTAACTTAAATGTATTAATTATTGATTCTTCAGTGACCTGAAACCAAGTCTCTAATTGGTGTTTTTTGAAGAATAATTCAGTAGAAATGATGTTATTTTTTAATTTATTATCATGGTGGAAATACTGGTTGAATTTATGTATCTATTTCGTAGTATTGATAAGAATAGAAAATGGAATTCAATAGAATATATAAATCACATAGAGATTCAAAGATGTCCTTTACATTACGATCAAAGTGTGATAAGAAACTTGGAATAAATTGTATTATTGTTTACAATAAATGTTTTAGGGTATAAGGGATGCCCATCAGAAAATGGAATAACGATGTTATGGGAAGATGCAAGCTAACAATTTATATATATATAATTATACATATAATGAACCAAACATGTAAAAATTTTCAAATATAAGTATTATTGTCATTATGGTAACTAGTATCCAAATGAAATGGATATTGATGACCATCAATGCCAATAAAATATTAATCTGGGAGATGAATGAAAATCAAATGCGGTCATCTTTTCGTCATGAGGGGTGAGATAATGGCATGGTGAAAGGTAAGAATACCATCCCCTCTAGAATTGACCATATATTATTTGATTCAATATCAACCTAGGAATTGATATATGAAAATTTTTCTATGGTTATCAAGATTCCTCTCAAATGATTAGATGCATAATGTGCAGTGGAAACCGCTAATTATAGGATAATAACATCTCGTTATTATGATTCCTCTATGGTTAATTTTTTTGAAATTTTATTATTTCAAATATTTAAATTCATCGTTTGGTTATAGTTTTTGTTATCTTAGGCCAAAATTTTATTTCACTACATAAATCGAAAAAAATACGAGGAAGGGAAGTTACTTTTGATAACTGAAATTATCATTTGAGTGTTTATATATGAGAATATATGTGTGGAAATTTTATAGAGAACAAATCCATTATATTTTCCATGATTCCCATTAATAAGGTTTTTTATCTCATATAGTTAGAGATAAATTTGACATAAATGATATAACTATTGTGCAATCATTTTTTATAACTTTCTAGAAGACTATAATGCATGAAAACATGAAACTGTGTTTCCAATATAACTCATACTCGGAATAATATAAATTTCATGTACTCCCTATAGAATGGCCTTTATTGATTTTAATGAATTAAAAATTAAAGTCCATGAAAACCATGAGAAGGGGTTCATACGTACAAGTGTTTCACCACATGGCACAACTATACTTTTTTTTAAAATAATGATGGATAAATTAGAATATACATTGATTATTGATATCTAAAAAAATATCAATATCATTATTAATTATCCTCTACCTCATAATAAATAGTTTTATGATTAACTACATTGAGATTGATATTTTTACATGATTGTACTTTGTTCTTGATATCAATAATTAAGGTCCATATATGTGGATATGCCCAAGACATCATTATGTATTAGGTATAGACACTATGAATATATAGTTATTCTATTCATACATAATAATTCCTCTAATATCTACATTGATTTAATGAATAATTTCTTTTGTGATTACCTTGATGAGTTTTTGTTTTCCGTTACAGATTTTATTCTTATACGTATAATGGGTAAGGAATATCATGGAGATTACTTGATAATATTAATAAATACCCTAAAGTATGATAAATTATATGATAAAATATAAAATTATGAATTGTGGTCCCAAAATTGATCATTTTTTGGTCATATAATTTGAAGAGAGTGTATATATGTAGATACATAAAAGATAGAGGATTCAAAGTGTCATGATAATCCCTACATGGGGAATGAGATTCATAGTTTTCTTCTTTTATTTGTATTTTATTTATGGTTAATATAGAATTTTTCACCACAATCTAATCCATTCATCATGTTAACATGGAATAGATCTACATTCCTATGGATAAAAGAGTGTAAGTAAAATTTTTTGGAATTGAAGAGAATATTAGTTAGGGTACAATTTATCACGTTATACAGCATTTGACAAGGGTTTATAATATATTGTAATGAATCCAATAAGTGTTTTTGAGGATTTATTATTTATAATGGAATAGTTACAATTTATGCCTCATGAAAATTGAGTATAAATGAGAATAATTACCCAAATCATGATTAGGAGATAGTTATGGTAATTTTTTCTATTGAATATTTCTGTGCATTATCATTATGTAGGAAAACATGATATATATACTGGTAATTTTTTTAAAATATATATTCATATATAAAGAGTATAATATGAAGCTGAGAATATGGTAATAGTGGATTAAAAATTATGGCCACTGAATACATTAACTCCCTAGGAAAGAAAACAACATGCCTGACACTATGAGTTAAAAGGGTCGTGCTTGATTATCCACCAAGAAGATCAGAAAAGATCAAATATTTCATGATTTAAAAAGAATGGATCAGGAAATCTACAATAAATGGGATATATCATTTATTTCTCAATTGAATGATCAAACATGAATCCATGTAAATATTAACTATGTATATAAGGAATATGTAAAGCTGTAAAATAGGGTTATAAATTCTATTGAGTTTAACATTAACCAAGACGGAATGACATGTTTCGTGAACCATGTATGCATTCCATCCGTACTAAATTAAATGAAGGATTTTTTTAGGGAAATATCATAATTTATTATTGTTTATTAAGCCTCGATGTATGAATATTTAGAGAGATTTGAAATAATATTTACGGTGAGATGGCATGAATATAGATCCACAAAGTTTGTATTTTGATATTTAGATTGTCCTAAAGATAAATATAAGAGATAAAATTCTATGATAATGTTATATAAATTACCTGTACTACAATTTAAATTCAAAAAAATTACCATAGTTTTTTCAGACTCACCAAAATGTCTAAATTGAATATTGATATTTGGTTTGCAGTTAATCAACATACAAAGTCTAAAAACTTTATCTCTATTAAATAAGGATTCTATCATGATGAGATTTATAGAATATACATTAAATAAGTTATATGGTTACTTGGAGTACCACATTCAGTTATATATGATAGTGGTGTGTGGTTTATAGTGATGTTCTAGATAACTCTCCATCATTATCTTAATATGGGGTTGTGTTTTAGTATTATATATCATTCCATCAAAAATGGTTAGTAAACGTTTAATATTAAAACCCTTGAGGATATTCTGGGATATTTTCCTAATTTTTTTGACAGAGGTTGGGATCAACACCTTCCTCTATTTTAGTTTTCATTCAACAATAGATTTCACATGAGAATTCATATTAATCCTTATGAATCCATCTATCAAAATATTTTTAGATCATCACTGTGGTAGAATTAATATAGGGAAATATAGATATTGTGACTGAAGATATATTACATAATGTAAGTAATGTTTTGATCCATTCAACAATACATTATGGTGGATTAGAGTCGGCAAAAATGTAATGTTTTGAAAATCAACATGATCTAATGTTTGATGTTGGTGATATGGGGTGGTAATTCTATGTTTTTCTCCATGGAATATGGTAATGTGATTTGGAAAGAAGGGAAAAATAAGAACAAGATATATTTTTTCCATTGAAATTCTTCATCATATTGGGATGATAGACTCTTAGTTGGAACTACCACCAATATTCTCTCTAGATCAACATGTGTTCTATTTATATCTCCTGAGGAAGTGAACACCTAGAACTTCAGTAGTATTAAACTCATAGATCATACTACTAGATAGGGATTTTTTAATGAGGTACTGGTTTTGGATATTCTTGATCATAGAGAGAAATTTCTACGAAGGTTATTTTTTTTGTGACTGATGATATATTGCATAATGTAAGTGAAGGTTTGAGACATTCAACAATACATTATGGTGGATCAGAGTCCGCAAAAAAAGTTATGTTGAGAAAATCATCATGATATAAAAATTGAATATGGTGATATGGGGTTGAAATTCATTAAATTTATCCATTGAATAAGGTAATTTGATTTGTAAATAAGGGAAAAATAAGACCTAGATATATTTTTTCCATTTCAATTCTTTATCATTTTGGGATGGTAACCGCTTAATTGGAACTACCCACAAACCACTATCAAGATCATCATGTGTTCTTTATATATATCTTGAGGAAGAAAACACCTTGAAATTAACATGTATTAAACTCATAGATCCTACTACTAGATAAGGATATTTTTTATATGGAAGAGGTTATGTATATTCTTGGTCATAGAGAGAAAGTGTTATGAAGGATCATTTTTTTGTGAAAGAACCATTTTGAAGAAACCATGTGGTAACATGGAGAAATGATTCGACATAAATATCCTCTATTATTTCTATTAGATTGATGATTTATATGGATAATTTATTTTTACAGGGGGTCTAATTTAATAGCTTTAGTATTAATTGATAATTATTTATTTTTAGTAAATTAAATTTCGTGGATTGTTTGTGTTACACAAAACACTATGTTTTTACAAACCACTATATATTATTACATTAGTATCTAAAATAAAATTTTAGAAAAGTATTTAACTGATTTGAGAATACCATTTCTTTAAAGAAATTGTTTTATTTTGTGAAAAATAAAAAATGTTATTGAAGGTATTAAAAATTATTTTTATTAAATAAACTTATTTTTATAAATAATCAAAATAAAATTATCTTAGTTTGATTTTTGTAATTTTTCTAGAATGATTAATTTTTTAATGAGTAGAGAAAAATACTAGTTTTATAGGAATCCTTTTTTTGCATAAAGATATTATAATGATATATTTTTTAAAAAAATAGATTCAAAAGTATAATTAAATTAATTATATAAAAAATAAACCAATTAATTTCACTAGATTCATTTTTATATTTAATTTTGATAAGTTTTTTTAAAAAAACTTTTGAACATTTTCCCTTTTGAAAACTACTTTTTATTTATGTCTAAATGATTAATTTTAAATTATTATTATCTTTTCCATGAATTAAGTATGGGAAAATTGATTCAATATTTGTATTTAGAATAATTTATATTATATAATATGTTCAAATTATTTTTTCCATTTAAATAGTAAAAATAGTAATAATTATTTACCGTCATTATGGTAAAAATGTATTTACCAAGGGTAATATAAAACAATAAGGGTTATAAATGAAAAAACAAAACTTATCCCAAATCCATTAGGTTAACATATTTAGACCGTAAAAATTTTATTCCTAGTAATTGTCAATTTTTTGGGTTGTGTGAGAAAAAAACATGGGAACACCATTTTCAAATAAAAAAAAGATTAACAGTGTCACTCAAGTCACCTATAAAATGCATCCATTTCCCCTCTCCAATAAAAAATTATAAAACCATTTGTATAATCCAAGAACTATGAAAAATCATATATTTAATTCCCTAATATAATACATGGAGGATTATTTCATTGATAATTCCATCTTGAAAATCCTTTTGGAAAAAATCAAAAGATGTCGTCAAAAGAAGATATAACATCCCAAACAGAGAATTTGATGTTATTTATTACCATACCTCACTAAATTATTTTTAAATAATGATGATATAATAAATATGTAATATTAAATATAATTATTTATTTTTATGTTAATTTAATAATGGAAAACTGTCTCCTCTTCCATCAAATAGGATATAAAATCACATTTTGTGTATATAGTGAACTACCTTCTTGCGAACCGATGTTATTTTTTCCATTACCAACTCTAAAAAATTGAAATTTTTTAGGATTAAATGTATTTATATATATGATATATATGATATAATTATTATTATCGAATTATTATATCATGTATAAATTTATTATTTCATTTATTGGGAATAAAATTATGTCACCCATGTGTGTGTTGGACTATAGTCTCCCAAAGTGATATAATTTGTTCATGCTTTTCATGAAAGGTAATAATGGTGGGTTTAATGAAAATTTGTGAAATATATAATTTAAATATTTTTTAATAATGTTAATATAATATTTACTTTTCTTTGTTTCAATCGGTCAAAAAATGGAAACAATGTTCATGCTTACAAATGACCCCCATCTCCATGAACGGTGTATTTCATTTTCTATATCAAAATCTTATGTATTAATATAATGAAATATAATTATTATATATTATATTTAAATATTTTTTTAAAAATAATTATGCTTTGGAATTATTATCAAATTAGGATGAACAAAATAAAAAATAAAAATATACATGAAAAAGAAAATAGTTATTGAACAAAAGGTGACATTAACATGGAATTGTTAATAAATGTGTATTAAAAGATCATAATAAATAATATATGGTTTGATATAACTACATATTTATATTATATATATGTATAATAAGATAATATTTATAATAAATGAGGTTTTAAAGTGTACGTTAGAATTGAAGACTTTAGGTAAGGGATTTTTGTCTCACATTTATTTTTCTATGAGACACATTACATTTTAACAACATTTTTCTTTAATTTGGTCAATATAATACCCATGAATGTGTTTTATGATTGTTATAATTAAATTTATTAGGCTTGACGTATCATTATTATGATCTCTCTTTCATGGGCGTTTTTTCTCAAAAGGAACCAAAACTATTAGGGCTGTTTTATCTAAAATAAATTTCATTGGGGAATAAGTTATGTTATGTGGAAATTTGATTCCATGAGGGGTTAATAATTCCTATTGTAAATGTTATATCATGAATCTAATTATTTCAATGGTATTATTATTTTACTTTAATTTTATTACTTAATGGGGATTACAATTATAATTTATCAATGTTGTAAGAGTTTTATGTCGTAATATCATCGTTTATAAGAAATTTTTATGATTATTACTCGAATGATGAAATATTTTTATATATATGTCATGAAACTCAGTAATTTTATTATACTTTATTTAAGTTATAAAAATACAATTATTCCCATATTTTTTATCTTTTTATGTACAAAAGAGTTTAAAATAATGTTATTAATAAAAATCTTATTTATTTCCCTATATAGAAAAGAAAACATTTCTTTCCAAAGTCATATTTTCTAAAGAAAAATTTAAAATTTTTTCAAATCATAAAATGATTTAATAAATACTTATTTACCTATTTATTAAATTTTTATAATCTTTTTGAAAGTATTCTTCATGTTAATTCCAAAATAATAATAGTTTATCTTTTATTGAAAATATGAATGGATTCTGAATTTTAACATGTACGATATTGATTGAATTATATATTGTCATGGAAAATCATTTCTTTTAATCTTACTATATAATCATCCAAGGTTATTTTTCATAGAAATTATTTTTAAGAAATAATGTTTTAAAACTTGTTTTTTTCAATGTGGAAATGATATTTTCTTAATGTAATAATTAAATGATATTTCTAAATAATTATTCCATCTGAAATAACATTTATTGATGTTACCTATGACTTACTGGGAATATGAATCAATAATACAAATCTTATTTTTTCTATAAATGGGTTTTCATTATGATGGAATACTTTTGATGAAACATAGTTCTCTTCCATGAGATACAACATGAGAAAATTATTATAAAACCCAATTCTTTTTATGGATTAAATTATGATGAAATGATGAAATGATTATAAACCCTATCTCTTCTCTACAGGTAATGACATGATGAAATTTTTATTAAACCCAATACATTTCATGTTTTATGATATTATTAATGTTTTATGATATTGTGGCACACATATGTTTGATTTTCATTATGTGATGGGTGTGATCTATTTCTACCTTATATGAATTGGGTAATGATTCATATCTCATAAGATAGTCGAGACTAGAGTAGGGATTGAACCTAGTTCATTATTGGAATTTTTTCACTATGATGGTATTGGGAATGAATCTGTACTTGTATGATGGTTTGGAGAGTGATCACATTCCACTAAGTTAGCCTTGGTAGTGATCCTTCCCTACTATGGAATTGATTTTCCATGCTTATATGTATTAGAAAATACCATGTACTATGAATATTTTATGCATTCATGGCTCATGTCCATGGATTTCCTTGTTATTAATTTCATATTAACTACCGATATTTATGTCATGACTCAAGGTTATGAGATTTGAAATATATTAAATTTTTCTAAATGTTATACTCATATTCTCAAAACCTTTTGATGATTTTTTTGTTACAAATCATCAATCATTACCCTACTAAGAATCTGAGATCACATTTTTTTATTTTCCTTTTTCCCAGTTGTGAAGAAATATATTATGTATGATTTGTTTAATAATGGTTATAGATATTAAGAATATAGTGTGAGATGATTTATTTCACATATCAACAAGGTGTTTTTGTTTCCATGCATCCAAATGAACTATATATCTATGATCCTTAAGCATGTGGTTATATATTTTAATGAATGATCATCTAAAAATATGTAGTATCTATGTATGAAAACTATAAATCACTATACCCACCCATTTATTTAGGTGATTCTATGAATAATGTTAATAAAAAATGTATTTATTTTATAATATTTAAAATATCATCTAAATATTTACATAATAATTGCAATATACCCTAGTCACAACTCTTTAAAATATAAATTTAATCTATGAAAAACTAAAAAAAATTTATGTTAATTTCAATGTCCTTATATTTATGATACAATTCATGAGCAACCAATTTGAGATAGAAATATGTTTTATGATAAGACTATTGATAACTACTTCACAAGGGTTACTGAGATTGTGAAGAATATCTATGTATTTTCTAACAGCCTAACATATTATATAGTTGTTAAAAAATTTATGTGTAATATACTAGATTTGGATCATTCAAAAATATTATCCCTTAATGATATAGATTATTTGACACTATATTTGTTACATAACATACTTGTAAATTATATGATGATGAAAATTACAACATTCATGAAAAAGAAATTATTAACAATTTCATTGAGTACAATATAAATATAAATTTAAAAGAATAATGAATTATTGAAATATGTTATTTAGATAAAGATTGAAATAATGTGATTGTGTATATTATTAACCTTATATCATGGGGGTCAAAATGGTACATGGAAATGAATATGATTTTTAAAAAAAATATTGAATTGTGAGGGAATAGGTAACATAACTTATTATTGTCTAATGAATAATTGTACAAAATTTTAATTTTATTAGGATGGTTCCAAAATTTAGAAAATGATAAGAAGAAGTTGGATCATGGATTTAAGAAATGTAATTTTATGAGAAATCATGGGAAACATGATTCATATTCAATTATGTATTCATATAATGTAGTTAATTTCATTATTAAAGTTGAAATTTTTTAGGATTTTTCAAGTAATGATTATTATTAATAAGATATGAATGATCTCAATAGTAGAAAAGCTTTTTATTATGTCATAGTTTTTAAGTCCATTATTTATAACCAGCCTAAAAATCTGAGAATATTAGAATTTTAGATTGGTTTTCTATTAACTACCGTGAAAAAGTCGTTTTATGTCATTTTTCATAAAACTGACATGATAAATGGACATCCAATGATCTTTCACATCAGTTATATAATTTCCACGATATTAATGTTATAATTTTTATATCATTAATAGTATAAATTATGTGACGGAATGGTGAATAGCCAATTTTCATGTCGATTATAATATAACCATTGTAAAAAATATATTAAAATTTTATGAATCGACTGAGGGTTCATTATGTGCTCTTCTATTATCCTAACACATGTATCTTCTCTCTAGGACAAGACCTAACTCTATGGTTTATTTTATATGGTGGTTCAATATCACATTATAATATTAATCAAGACTTATGTTTCATCGGCCTCATGTTACACATCAAAGATAGCTCTGAATTAAGCATCAAACATTTTAGTTTCCCTATTGGTGGTCATTATTTATCTTGGAGTCTATAACTAATAAGTGTTTGATCAGGTTTTCTTCATTCTAAAATTACCACCTTTATATATTCATGTTTTTTATTTTCATCATTTTGTGTTTGATTATATATCTTCTCATATTCAACTAGCTCACATGACGGTTTGAATATATTTTATAACGTTTGAATTTGTTTTTTATGAATTTATTTCTCGTATGAATTAGTTCTTCCCATTCATCATATTTTCCTTGTTATGATAACTTTGAAATTATTTAATAGAATACTGCATTTCAATGAGTATTATTTATAAGATAACATAGGTTGGTGTTTTTTGTTTTAAAATTTTCATTCATATTAATGATTTGGGATTTAAATTAATTTTTTGTCGATTTCCCAGTTGACCCTTTTCAATTTTGATAAAGTTGGCACGTGAGGGATTTGAAAATTTGTTTTTCTTATAATTTCACATCACTATATGGGTTTTTAATGGGTTTTCTAGTATATGTTTTTATGATATAGAATGTGCGTATTAAAAAGTATAATGAATTATTTTTGTTAAAATATAGTTCGAAGTTTGAAATTGGTAATTAGTATTGAAAACCATTAAAAATAGATGATCAAGAGTAAGGGGTGATAAATGATTCTTATTAATGAGAATACCTATGGTTTGGAGTTTTTAATGGGGCAAGTATTTACTGGTTAACCAATGTAGTGAGGTTTAATACCTTGTATGATTGTAATGTTGATTTGATAATTTGGACTCAAATTAAAATTTTGAGACTATGAGCATCATTAGTTTGTGTTTTTATATGTGGTCATGTGTCTCAATGGTACTCTATGTCATTGAATAATGGTAAAATTGGTGATGTTTCTAGTTTTTAAATCAGTAGACCAACTGGGTACCCTTTTAGGGAATACTATCTACCATACAAAGTCCCATGAAGAAAGTTTTAATGTTAAATTATTTGAAACAATGTCTCAATTTATGATTATATATATTTTTAATTACAATAAAGAAATGTTTTTAAAAAAATAATCAGCTATGAATTATTTATTCTCATTAAATATATTTTATGTGGATATTATTTTATGGATATCAAAGTAATTTCTTTTAATAATTACATAATGTTATATTCATTATTTTTTATTGAGAATTTTTTTATAAATATCTTTTTTTTAATTCCTTCCTCATAAATGAATATTCTTATAAAAAAATTTCTATTTTCCTTATAATGTTTTCATTCATGTTTTTCTATATTTTTTAATTTCTATTATAATAAAAAAAATTATAAATTAGTACCTTTTTTTTTGATATTTGTTATAGATAATAAATCAATGATGGATTAATTCACCTCGAATAGGTTTTGAATATGAAGAAGGTGTTGAAGATTTTGTGGAATTTACTAAATGAAATCTTCCAAAAAACTACTTTTTTTTATGTCTATTCCAATTTTGTTAATTTTAATAAGTTAAAAATTAGATAGGTCAAATATCATTTAATTTTTCATGGTTTTATTTTGAGTTACTACCATTGGATTAGGCATGGTGAAATGAGGAGAAATTATAGATCTATTGATAATGATGCTTTGAAATATGATAAATCTGATAAACATGATGAAATTATTCGTGATATTGAAGTATATGAAGATGAGGAACAACCTAAAATTTAGTGTTTATATGATGATTTTGAAAAACCATTATCTCTGAATTGTAAGAAATCTATGGTTTTATCAATAATGATATAATTGGTAAACTTGATGGAAAAACATGGATGTGGTGACACATGTTTTACAGATCCGATTTAATTGGTGAAATACATTATTCCTAAGGGAAATGATCTTAGATATTCAAATTATAATGCCAATAAAAATTTATTCCTGATGGGATTGTGGTATAAGAAAATACATATATGTCAGAATTATTCTGTGATATATAAGAAATAATTGACACGTCTATGAGAGTATCCTAAATGTGGGATATCTTGTTATATGTTGATAGAAAAAATAATTCATGATTTTGAATATTAAGAGACCCGTAACATGTATTTTTGTTTTAATGTAAAAATTATAATTTGAATAATTTATTTTCTAATTCACATGATGAAAAAAGGATAATATGGAATCCTGATGTGTGGATATGTGATGGAAAAATACATCATCCCACAAATTGTCCATAGAGGAAGAAAATTTATCCCATGTTTCTTATATTCGTAAATAAAATAGAATTATTAGACAGGGACTGTGCATAGAAAGAATGAATCAGTATCGATGCCTTATTAGAACACATATTTCATGGAATTATTTATTCTTCATTTCAAACATATATATGGAATTTCTATGATGATAAAATATTTCATGTTGATTTAAATATCCATGGACAAAAAAATCCTATTTATAATGACATTTTCTTTTTACAAATAATTGATGATTTTAAACTGTTATGAGATAATGGTATAAGAGTTGATGATTCTTATAAAATAGAATATTTACAACTATGTGAAATGATTATGTCCACTATAAATTATTTACAAACATATGTAAATTTTTCATGATACAATGGTAAGTGGCATAATAATTTTCCATTTTTTGAAAAACAAACATCATATTATCAACTACATCATGGGAGAAAACCCATAAACATGGGTCAACAAAAGTTATTTCTATTGGTCACTCTTATAGAATATTAAAAAAGAAAATCTACAGCTTAGTTGAGTTTGATATTTCTCTAAAACCATAAACCACTTATCAGTATTTTGAGAGGGTGAAAACATTGATGTGAAATTAGGAAAGAAACATAAATATAGCATTGATAGAAATACTTGGATGGAACAGTCAATATGTTATAAGCTACCATATTGCAATTATCATGAGGTGAATTATAACATTTATTTCATGCACTTGGAGAATAAAAACTGTGAATGTTTGATTGGAACATTCTAATATATTGATGGAAATTCTATAGGTGTGTTGAATAAAGGTATGGATTTACTCTCAATTGGTATATGTTTGGATTTGTCTCCAACTCCTGATAGAAGGCAAACATTCCTACACCCTGATTTTCATACCTTATCAAAGAGGGATAAAACTAGATATTATCAATATCTTCATGTAATCAATGTTTCACATGGTTATTTATGAAATGTAAAATTCTTTGTGTACTGAAATGAATTGATATTGATTGGTATGAAATATCATGACTGTCACATCAAGATTTAACATCTCATACCCGTTACATTATAATGAATATTGCCCACCTATATCACAATTACTATCATTAAGGTGTTTCATTTTTTAATAAAATTTTTTATAAAGTGATTGATTTAAATAATTTTAGAATTTTAGATAATAGAGTGGTTTATATAATATTTCAATAGAAAAAATATTTTCCTCCATCTTTTTTTGATATCATGGTACATTTCATGGTTTATTTACTGAGTTAAATATCGCTTTTCAAACCTGTATATCTATATTAGATGTATCCTTTTTAAATGTATATGATGATATTTATGGGGTATGATAAAAACCCATATCAAACTGAAGCATCCATTGCTGAGAAGTATATTTTTTAGGAGGTTTCATTATTTTGTAATACCAATTTATCAGATGGGGAGCGCATCAATTTTCCTAAATATCTATTTGAATCAGTTAATTATTGGGAAAGGGGATTAGTGGCATGAAATTAAATTCGGTGATATGTGAATAGTTAAAAAGGTCTAGTTATGCCTCTTGAATAAAATTTATTATTTTCAACCATATAAAACATTTCATATTAATGAGTTGAAGCAAACCTATCCAAACAATAATGATAAGTAGATTTTTAATGAAAATAAAAAGAAATTTTTTTCTATGGTTAAAAGGGACCATCAAACATGATGTATTAGAGACATTGATATGTCTCGCGGTTAGTACATTTTCAAATTTGATAATAGGGTCTGAGTATTAAATAAATGGGTATACATTTTATATGATTGATAAAGACAATAATATTGTTGTCTTGAATAGTAGTGTGTTGGTGTTCGTAGAAGCAATGGTATTCTTCAGTGATGAACAAAAACACTGAATCTATCCATCCTCCACATAATATGTATACAATAAATAAATATAGTAGGTTGATTAAATTAAATTTCATGTTCATGTGATTATGTTTAAATGGAATATTTTAATCAATAGTTTACAACATGATGAATTTAGAATAACACTAGTTAATCTCAATAAATTGGAACGCACAAATGATCCTTTTTTATCATGGAATACATAAAAAAAATTTCCTTTGGTCTATGTCAATCCGATATGTAATTGGTTTTTTTATAAGGAAAAAATGTATGTTGGTGATCATAAACATGATGAAGATGCATATTTATGTTATATCGCAACATCTATCGAACGATTAACAAATAATATTGATGATCACATTAAAGACATAGTTTTTCTCATACAGAATGATCAAGAATACGTAATTTGGGAAACCAATCTTTAGTACATTTCAAATTATAACAGTAACATATTTCTAATTATGGTTTCCTTTTTTAAATTTCAAAAGTTAGATATTTTAATTTTTCTCATTATTAAAACACGTATTATAACTAATAAGTTAAATTGTTTGTTTATATGAGTATATTTGTGTCTATATTTACTTTTTAACTATTATGTATATTATTTATTAATTGATTTTTTAGAAACCAATTATTTTAAAATTTGCATTTTAAATAAAAAAATGTATAAGAGTTTAATATAGTAGAAATTTTTTTGTTATAAAAATGATTTATCAGGTTGGTTAAATTTTATGATTTCATTTCATCTCTCATTAATATTCTATAGTTTTCATTCATATAAGTCATTTCATCTCTCATTAATATTGTTATAATTTTAGTAAACTATAATGAATATGAATAAATATGTGTTATGATTAGTTTACTTTTATTTTTGGTTGGATAAATATAATTTTTTTACATTTGTATCATATTGTTGGATTTGTATATTTTCAAACTAATTAATGTATCTTTGGTATTTAGGATAATAACATATCAATCCTCTAATTGATAAAATGTTTATGGCGATCATCATACTCATACATCTATGAAAGAAACTACACATTAATCTATTGATGAGCGTCCTCATCATTCATTACTTGAGACATCTTCCACCGTAGAGGCAAAAAAGTGTTTGAGGGTTGGAAAACATGTCACCAAAAGTTTACCAAAAGTATCAGGTATCTATAGCCATGAATATAGGATAATAATATACGTTTATGATAATTATATTACAAGAGTTAATAATTTTAAAAAATTAAAGACTTTAGCATTAATATTGGAAAAAAGTAAAGAATTTTTTTTGTTGATTGGAGAAGTGTGGACAAAGATACATTTTCAATATTTGTGGAGACCATTTTAGTATGATTTATTGTTATTATGAAACATATCATGAAATTTTTATAGTAATATATGTTTTCCCATTCTTATTATATGACATATGTTATACCATTCATTGGAGGAGTCTGGTGGAAATTTTTATCATTGGATTCCTAGAGAAGTAAAGATTTTAAATCATCCCTCAAATCCTAGTTCATTTTTAGGAATAGACATCATGAATTCCATGTGTTTTATAACCATTTATCGATGAATATACATGGAAAAATAATTATTATGTAGATGACAATAAGTGTTTTTAGTAAGGTAAACATATCCTTTTTAGATCTTTTTATATTAATGACCATGTTAATTATTGTGTTCTTATTAAGTCTATATTTACCATAATAAAAGAGAAATCATCAACATATTGAAGATAAAAATTTATAGCATCATATGTTATCTTGGAGTGGGTATGGGTTATTTTAATAAGACATTAGAGGATATAAACATCAAAAGATTATAGATGAGTCATTAGGATTTATAGAGGATTCCACTCATTTCCCTGCTAGAAATGAAAAATGGAAGATGGATCATATGAGAAAAAAATGACAATATATTATAGGAGAGTCAATAGATAGAGTGAATAAGATTGTAATATGTTTATTTTTTTATTGTTAAATTATATATAAATATATTGTGAATCATTATTGTTTTTTTTCACCAATTCTTTATACGATTCTATTATGGTGAAGAGCACACCGAGGGTCTTTATTAGTGAGGGTATACATGATATTTTAGCTATAGTATTTGGAAATAATGAACACCTAGGACGTGTATGACGATACCTGAAAGGTGTATCAATATGGAAAGTGTTTCCATGTTCAGAAGCTTCTTTAAAATGATCCTATTTAGAAAACAAGAGAATCCTTTGAAGCCAATGTTCATGATATTCATGTGATGATTGAGGAGTTGATAAAATCATCAGTACTAGTGATGTTTGGAGACATGCGTGGATAGTTTCATCCTACCTATATGATTCAACCATCTCTGCTAGAAAATCACACTCCTCATTATCTAACTCACACATCTATTTTTAAAGACCCCAATCCTTCAAATTATACCCCAACACCCCTTCTCATCAACTTGATAATTACTGTGAGTAATATGTTGATGATCATCATCATATTATTGAATGTGAGATGATATATTATATCTGTGATACCATTCATCATCCCAGATTTTGATAGAGAACCATAAGTCCGCTTTACAGGATATTATACATATATAAACAAAAATATCGTGTTATACTGATAGAGAGATTACATTTGGACAATGTATCAGTAATTTTTTAGTTTTTCTATATAGACTACTTTAACATATTATCATAGAGGTAGGAATATATGTTATATGGTATTTCATTTTGTTATTAAATTTTCCTTATTGTATTAAATTTTATATATTTCTCAAGTTTTATCAGGAATACTCTAAAGGTAAGGAAATATTGTATTAACAACAAAAATATTCAATGTGTCATGAATTTAGATACATATTCTACAAGACTTGATTGATTTTCATGATACTCAAATTTTATATGGGGAATATGTGATATTAAAATTGATGTTTTCTTGTGGTTGTGCATTGATTGATGGGATTTTAAAAAACATAACCTAGAGAATATATCAAGAGATCCATTAAAATTCAACATAATGAAAAAATTTTCCATGTGGGTTGATAAAAAAATGTTTGTTCATTTAATTTTTTGAAAATTTATAATTATTTATGAACTATATTATGCATATACATATATATTCTTTTTACATATCATGACATGATATATGTTTATTGATTAAGGAATCAATAGTTTATTACAAATATATCTTTGACAAAGACCGATGTAGAACGAACTGTTTATATAGTTAACAAATTTCAGAAGATTTCCATCAATCAATGTTGGATGTTTCCATATTTTGAAGAGTATAAAATTTTTTTTCTCTAAAAGTGTAATATATAACTCAAAATATTATTCAATCATATTTAAGTATTTTTTATATCATACTTCTTTAGGTTTTGGGTGTTTTTTTCAAGAGAAAATGCATTATACTAGAAATGCTCTATCTATAGTGAAGAAATAGAAAATTTTAAGAACTTACGAAACATGTATGTTTTATTATTTTAAATAATTTTATTATTATAATGAATAAAAATTATTATATTGACAATATATTTAAATATGGCATGGAATTTCTTCAGATATATGGAAATAAAGATCCGCTCCAAGATCCAATTCCTAAAATATTAGGTGAGTTTTCATTTACAATTTCAAATTTTTTGATATATTAATTTAAAATTATATTAAAATTTAAAATAAATTTGAAATTGTTTTATATACAAAAAGGTGTAAATTAATGTGAATATTATGATTTATGATTAATTTTGAAATAATTTCAACTGGAACTATTACAAAGGTTTATAAGGCTATATTTTTTTATAACGATTTTCATAATATTCAATATTATTTATTGAACTCATGTAATATGATTTATTTAATATTTTTTTAATTTTGATAATGCACAATCATATGTTGAGTAAGAGTTCATAAATTAACATATCTAATGGGAAATTAAATTTAAAGGATTGATTTATTTTTGGTTTATTTGAATGTCCAGTTTTATGTGTTTTGTCTACCTTTTCTACTTCATTTTCTACTATTATTTGGTTTTTTTTGAGGTGGAGGATGAATGATTAAACCATTTTTCAAAAAAACAATATTTCACAATGTTTATTTACCAACAGATGTGAAAAAGAAATTTTACATATAGATTTATAATATTGTTCTTAGTCAATCTATGTAAAAAATATATGTACTATGTCCCCACAAATAATGTATCTTAATAACCATTTTGAAAAAACATAAAAACCCATCATCAAAAACCATATTTGTAGTAGTGTCTAGGAAAAAAAATAAATTATGATTTGGAATCATGTATTGATATGATTATAATCAATTTGATATAAATGAATATAAATAGTTAAATATAATCATATTGTTACATAAGAAATTAAAGAGCTAATCAAGATAGAATAAACTTCTGTTAATGAGATTAGAACACTGAATCTTATGTTTTTTGAGATATAAAGTATGTTTTGATATCATAAAAATTTGAATCAAAAATTGAATCGTTATTTGAGATTGAGGCCATATGTGTCATAGTTGAGAATATTTGGACATGGATAAATAAATATTAAATAAATGAAAGGTGGTTAATTTAAAATCATCTCTATATATATGGAATAAATGTTCAATAAGAAAAAAAACTCAATGGAAACATGTTTTTTGATACATACCATGTCTGTACCATAACTGTTTTTCATTCTTTTTAGGAGGGATGTGGAAAATTTTGATTGAAGTATCACCCAGAAGAGGTATGTATGAATATGATAAATGTATAAACATTACCTAGTGTGAATGAGACAAATAACCAAAAAATGAATAAATTTCATAAAAATCATGCTATGGTTAAAAAGATGTAAAATATGAATCCAATGAAAACTAATCATGTCAAGAAAGAATGATTTTTTGATTGACCAAACCAATTATCCCATGAAAAACATATTGAGGATGTCCAAAAAAATTGATTCTAAATAAAACTAATTTTTATTGATTTATTATGTAGTCATCGATATATGTTGACATCAAAATACTTAATAATGTGAAAGGTTCGAGAAAATTTGGCGTGTTAGAAAATATTTCAATAATATCATACAAATAAATGAAGTGATAATGAGGAAAATTATTCAGCCTTATGGGAATCAAGTTTCCCCATCCTATGAGGTGGATAAAACTACATCAAAAAAAGAAATAGGGAAAAAGAAAGAGTTTATCATAGAATATAATAAGGACAATAACTGGATGAAAAGTAATGAGAATATTAAAAATAATAAGTCTATAGTCAAAGGAAGCTCTTAGATCTTGTGTTTGTTATTATAAATAATGAATTTCCTTTTTTTATTTTATATTATATTTTGTGTCTAAAATTAACATATAGTTAATTAAATGATACATTTGAATCTATCATTTCTATGATGATAAGAAAAACCAATTATCATTTTTTTCCAAAAAATTATGAAGACAAAGAAATACATATATCCCATGAGGGGGAGTAACCATGATAATGCTTAAAATAATTCAAAAGTAATGTGAATTGTAAAAATACATTTAAAAATACCCATAAGTTATATATATTAGGTTATAAGAATCACACTTATAACACATTATTATGATTATTTTACACATATTTATTTTAGATGAGTGTTTATTGAAATAAATATGAGAAAAGGGGGTCTATGGATGGTTTTTTTTGAATATTATTAGGTTCTTATTAAAGTTCATATGAGTAAAGGTTTATTAAAAAATATATTTTATACAACACCTATATTTTAAGTGAATATTTTTTGAGCATGGAGATTTGTGAATAATAGTATGTGGGGAATATATAAATCCTTTTTTATATCCCTATTATTTTATAAACTATTTTTTATCTCATGTATCATGGATTTGACCAAATAATGGATGTTTTATTAGATAAACAATTAGTGAAATCCTTCCCTTTAATTTAATAGTGTTAAAAATTTGTGAAACCCCATTCACTGAACATTTAATTGGATTTTAAAAAGGTAGAGATTAATGAATTCATCCAATCACACATATTGAAATTGAGGATTTATGGTATTTCCATAAAATTAAAAGGGGGAGATCAATGTTTAAAATAATTTTTTTCATTTATTATGAATCGTTTAATATTTTTCTAGTGGAGTTAAAGATGATTCTTATAGATTTTTTAATGATTTTCGAGGTCTATATTAGATTTTATGATGGATAATGAATCCAATTAGCTCCACAAGATGATTGTGCTACTCCCATACAACGATGATCGATGTAAAAGGAAATTTATGAGTCTTGAAACTTGGAAAAATATATTGGGGAATTTCATGAAAATGATGAAATTGTAATGTGATGATTATTTTTCATATATTTAACAGAATATATGACAAGTGAGGATGGAATAAGGAACCATTCAAACTAATTTTTAGGGATCTTTGAAATCATTAGGATAAAGCCTAAGGAGTTTAAGATGGCCCTAGATGATTATTAGATAAATTTTATACATGACTAAATGTAATTCATTTCATATATAGTGAAATTAACAGTAATAAAATCCATACATATGTTCAGAAAAAGTAAACAAAAAAACCATCAATCCACAAAAGGGTTCATTGATATTTCCACTCTTTTGTAAATATAAAATATGAACTGTAGAAAGGTAAAATAAACTAATAAAGCATCGTAAAGGTTATCTTAGAATGAAATTATATATTTAATGTTAATTTAGGAATTATAAAACCTATGGAAAGGTAATATTGTGTTGTGCAAGGGTAATAAGGAAGATAAAAACCTCTGGTAAGGTGATTTAATAACTACATAACTGTAATATCTTGTTTTTGGGCCTGCGTAAATGTATATATTTATTTCTACAGACTATATATAGGCCTTTTGGTGATCTGTTAGGCTCATAATGAATATAAGTTATTTATAAAAGGGTGATCTAATAGTTGTAGGGCATACAAAAATTCAAGTCTTGTGGTTTTACAAAGATTATGTAGTCAATACATTAACTATAATATGTTTCTTTTAAAATAGAATTCTTATGGTAACATTATCTACAATTTTAACTTTGATTATATAGTCACTAATATTTCCCAAATATGGAAATGAACTACCTATAGAAGAATTAGTTCCTTATAAATAATGTAACTTACTCAATGGTTAATGGACCCAACACATGAAAGTTGGTCTCACATAACTCTTGACATCACATGATGAATCACAAATCATGGAAGAAGGACCCACCATAAGAACAATATTGAATTACCAATATATTATGTTTACAAAATCAGATATCATGAAGTTATGGAATCTCTTTGAAATGTTGGTATGTTTTAGATGGCCATGTCAAGGATTTTTGGAGGATATATTTCACATAAGACTAAGAAGCTTAGTATGATGATATGCATTCATGAGTTTGTCCTTCATATTAATAGAGGTTTTATATACCCATAAAATCAATAAATAATGTTACATTCATGTAGTTCAATGTGAATGAATTTGTATCAATTTATTAAATGGAAACATTATTTAAAAAATGACGATGATGGAAGACTCATGAAGATTTTAATGTAACTATACACATGCATCAATTTTATACTAGGGAGATTAATGATTTGGAATCATGTAATGAATATTGTGGTAATTTATATGCTATGTGAAGACTTAAGGGAATTATATATTTTTTTAGGTATTTAAAATGACATTAAATAAGGATTTTTTTATTCCAGATACATTGAAAAAATTCATTGTTAAATTAATTATTGTATTTATAAAAAATTATTAATAATGAAATAATTTAGGACTATATAAAAATATTCTAGAATTTGAATTCAAATCATTCACTACCGTAAAACATTTTTCATTGTTAGACATTACTTTATATATATAAAGATTATATATTTTTTATAGGTATGGAAAGGAATGTGTTTGTTTTATGAGATTATGTTTTTGTGAGTACTCCCTAGAAGCATTGTGAAAATTCTTTGGGTTGATAAAATATAAATATTAATGAAATCCACATAAGTGGTGAACCTAGATTAATTAAGATCTGGTGATGATTTTCAAGTCCAAAAAAACATTTCTAAAAAAATGTTGAAGATCATGATGGTGTACATGAGAATCATGACTGTGAACCCCATTAGGGAATATCATCATAATAAAAATTATATTTTTATGGAACTAGACTATTATAGAATAAGAAGGATCTTGTGACTAGGGTGTATTTTTATTTTCTAAAGATATTTATGGAAGGGTTTTCCAACCAATCATGGAAGTGCAGAATTGTTGTAGTGTTTTTTCTGATTACCTTAAATAAGTTATTTCTCAAATCTCATTTAATTTACCTCTTTTATTAGGTGTATTTTGAGGATTTAGAGGATTTAGAGCCTTCAATGAGTAAAATTATTTAATTTTTGTGGATGTATTCTTGATTTAATTCATATATTCTTAGTATAAATGTGGAAAGGATTAAGAGCTTGTTATTTGGAATATGAGTTTCCCATAAGGATTTTTCAAAGTGTTTCTATGGAATATTAATGTTAATTAAATTCAAATAATGAAAGGGTTACATGATGTGAATATGATTTCAATTTTATGCCTTGAAGTAGTTTGGATTGTGAAATTTTTATATGTAGTGATACAAGTTCATGTTTTGAAACATTTGATCATTTTTTAATCGAGGTGATTCATTTTTTAGCAGAAATAGATTTTGTGTATTTCATGTCATGAAGATGGGATTCACATTGTAAAATTTTAACAACATATAGGTTTTTTTGAATTTAAGGTATGATTTATTTTCATTTGACTATAAAATCATCCTTTGGAGCATAAGAGCTCAAATAGGTGATTTTGGAGTTCTCAAATCCTTCTAGATAATTTTTTATAGTTTTAACTTCATTGGGGTTCTGTTGTGTCTCTCTATGTAAATGATCATTTTATGTATTAATTTATTATGAAATGGATTTTTGAAATGTATATAAATAATGTTTTTGATTAAACAATTTGTAAAACATAGCACAAGGGTAGCCTTGAGTTCTTAGGTGTAAGGTTATGTAATTGGCCTCATTAGTCTATACAATTTGGTGTTTCACTCATTGGGTCCTCTTAGACCTCCAAGGTTCATTGTTCTAGGGAATTTTTAGACCTTTTTTAGGGTCACTTTCTATGGTGGTCCTTTACTATCTAGATTTTATAGATATATCAGGAGACATGATGGTGGGATTTTCTATGTTTGGGAAAATGTTTCCTAGCATTACTGACCTATTATTATCCATGGCATGATGCAACCAGTGATTTCATTTATATTTAATTGGATTTTATATTGTATGGGATACATGGATTGGATTTAATTCTTGATATATGTGATAATATATGAATTCTTGTTACCTATATAATTTTGAAAATGTGGAAAAATAGGGATATATTTACCATGGGTTTCATAAAATAACTTTTTAACAAATTATCATGTATTGTTTTATTTAAGGATGATAATATAAATATTTTTGTACATTGATATCATATAGAACACATATGTGAGATCCAATTAATCTTGTTTATCTCATACCTTTTTCACCCCTTCAGTGGTGTGTTGTCCTTATTATGTCTTTAGATGTAAGAAAAAGAATAGTGAAACAAAGAGGTGAAAAGGTTTCTATCTACTGTATCAGGGTTTCTAGTGGTGAGATGGTGGGTGTTTTTCCTATATATCACATGGGTTGTCTATTATTGTTTTATTTTTCCACTGATGATGTACATTTGCTATACATATTTTTAGAAACATTTCTGTGGTATCACTTCTACTATTTCCATTTTTAAATGATATACATTTTCTATTTAACTCTAATATTGTTTCATTCAAATTTATGTATATATTTTCATATTTAATCATGTTTTCTTTAGGGTGGTATAAACCATTCCCTCTGGTTATTATTTATGTAATGGTGTTAGTCGTCAACTCGTCGGGAACAATAATTTCCTTATAGTATATGATGTATTGGATCATGAATGGTTTTGAGAGGGTGTATTGGTTAGGTTTTTTATATTATGGTATTAGAGGGAGGTTCTTCATAGATTTGTGATGTTGGTAAAATATAGATATGATTTTTGTGAAATTTTGGGTAGGTTGTGGTGAGTAACTAGTCATATCATTATGTGACAAGACTCATGTTTTTGTAGTATGTTGGGATGTCTGTCTCTGGTTTTGAGTTCATGAACATAATCTTAATTTTATATTTTAGTGTTATGGTTTGAAAAAAAACATATTTTCATATTCTATGATAATTTCTTCTATTTTGATGTGCATTAGTACACCTTCAAGATAACTTCCATGAATTTCCTGGAAGGGAGAGGTGGATTATTTGTAAGGTAATCTAAATCTTGATAAGAATCTTATAAATTATACCATGCAACGAGTTGATGATGTTGGAAAATTTTTACGGGAAGTTTAGAATGCAATTTTTTTGATATATCTACGATTTTTAGGAGAAATTGACGAATCATGGGAGATCAAATTTGAGAAGCCACAATAATTTAAGGGTAAAAATGAACCCCAATAGACAGAATAGTATATTAAATATATTGAAAATATATTTTAATTTCTATATACAAATATGAATTTCAATATAAATTTTATTTATTTCTATCTCAAGGGTCCTAGAATACGACGATGGGATTCCACAACACCGACAGATATACAAGTGGTATTGGCTGAAAATGAATCAATATCCACATATTTATGTTGTTTTTTCGAGATTAACAGATAATGGTATTGTCTATTGAGTTTCTATCCTTATAAAATGTCGAGTGTTTGATGGTATAAAACACTAACAGGTTCATAGAACTGGTTTATTTTTCTCTAGAGGAATTAAAGAATAACTAGATGGGGGATCATTAGTAAATGTACGGTTTGTGAACAAATGGTGGATCATTGGTATTTATGATGATTCCTTCTACCTGTAAAGATATACTAAATATGTAATGATGATATATATATATATATACATACATATCAATGACAAGGTTGATTATTCTTCCAGTTATCTTCCACTTAGTGGAAGGTTCTTCACTAAAAAGAGGAGCATGATTGAGTTCTATGATCATTATAGGAGTGGTGGGGGTGGTTCTCAACAGCAAACCTCCTATGAACCATTAGTTCAAGGAAGAATTTTTCCCCTAACTTATTGTATGTATTTCTAGGATAGTAACATCTTACATTATTATTAAACAACTACAGAGATGTGTAATATTTTAAGAATCTATGGTCATTGAAAAAATATATTAGGATATGTCAACACGTTTTTATAATCACGGATGGCTAAATCCAATAGCTAATACAACATAATAAGATTAATTATTGACTATAGGAATCCTTCCATAGACCACAAGAGTTGATAAAATTCATTTAGTGGATGAGTTTAAAATAATTTTAGATTTGGATATATAGATAATGGGATGTACCACCTTTATTACATAATTAGTAGAAACATTTTTATTTGATACGGATGCCTCCCACTAGTTTATATCTGGATATTTATTTGAATATTATTAAACCACTAGAACTCAATTTCTTAATTTTGGATTTAGAGATAAATCTTGGAATAAGGAAAGAGTAAGTGTTTCACTTAAATTCATTTTTTTTAATATCATATGCCATGTTAGTCTATGATTTCTTCAAACATGATCTGCATCAACTTTACATCAACATATGGATGCAATTACATATCACTCATCATGGAAATTATTATATTTATAATCATGTTTCACGTTTCATGTGACTAATAAGAGATATTTTCTATTTTTAAGAGAGTGTTCTTTCATGTGAAGTCATTCCAAACATACCTTCCTAAAGCTTGAGAGTTTGTTTACTGTTTTAGCACTTGATCCTGATAATGATTCACCAATTGTTGATCATCCCGCAATTTTTATTTATTTTTTGATGATTTCACTAGATTATTTATCTAGTGTTCCTATGATTAGGGATTTATATTTTTTATTTATCTGGTTATATATACATAACTGATCGTGATACCCTCTTATATTATGGAACCTACAAAGACAAAAGAGACCAAGAATAAGTTGGATGATTTGACAGTGAAAGGATTTTTTGAACACATGTTTTCTTAAGGAATCACCTATTATATTTGTAAAGAAGTGATATTTTTTCTCTCTTCTCATGTGTGTCCTATTCATATTTCATCTGAGTAACTATAACACCCAGAAATTTTAAAATACAATTACCATTTTTTATAGCATATATGACACACAACAACAATTGTGGAAGGAATATAAAATCTCAATATGTTAAAATATATTTTCTATTTAAAAGAAGATAAATCTATTATTTTTATTTTAATGCACACAACATTGAGTTATATTTAGTTACATGTAATAAATACATTCCTTTATATATTTTTTTACACGCAAGACCATGTTTTATGGAATATTATTAATATTAATATTAAAAATGACTATTATTTACTACTTGTCAAATTGGTTGTTATGAATAGGATTAACATAATTATTAAAATATATTCTTTACATGAATATAAAATTAATTTATAGTTTTCAAATTAATTATAATTGGAGATAAAAATCCCAATTGAATGTAAAGGAGATATTATCGAAAAAAAAATTTTCACCCAAAGTCATTTTCTATTAATAAAATAAATTAGTTACTATTACTAAATGATATTAAATAAATAAATATATATATATTATATTAGGTAAAATATTTTTTACATTCATCTAATAGATTTGATAAACATATGAAATGAAGAAATCCAGTTGTATGCATAAAAAAATGTATTTTCGTAAAGGCAGTTTTGCAACATTTTTTGGTGAACCTGTTATCAATAAAAATTCATACACTTTAATAAGTATTATACAAAATAATATTTTTAATTTTGGAAATAGGAATTTTAAAATTAGTTTAGGGTTTTTTTCTTTTATTACGAAAAGATTTAGTTTTTGATAAATAGTGAAATAATAATGAATTTTAATTGCAAATAAACAGTTCATCTAAACAATATCAATATTAAATTGTATGTAAAATTGGTTTTAATGAAAACATATATCAACAATACATATTTAATAATAATTATGTAATTTCAATAAATTTAATATTAAATTAATATATAAAAACATAGTAAATGTTTGAAAAGATTCACATTAAAAACACTCTTTCTCACCTCAAATGCGATTTTAATTTAAAATTAATTTTATCCAATTAATCGATTTAATTTTGAAAAAATTTATTTTATATTTACAATAAGAATAATATATTATTTCTAAAATGTTCAATTTATTTTTTTACCATAATTATTTGTGAATGTAGTTAAAACTCATTATAGTGATTAAGGTAAAAATGAATTTACTTTGTTGTTAAACATAATGTATAAGGTGTAAAAAAGACCGTACATTTGTCTAATACAAATTTTATGGATTAGTTTACAATATTTATAATCTATAATATACTTTATTTTGTTATTGTTTCCTATTGTTAGGGTAAAACGTCTGTACAAATAACTTAATGTTAGAAATTTCAACTGTGTCCTCTAGTTCACTTATAAAAGGATACCACCTTTCCCAAATCTTCATACCTCTCAAACCACATTGAATAATATCAGAAAATAACAACCAAAATTACTCCCCAATATCAAAAAATGAATCCTAGAATATTTTTTTCAGGTGAAAGAAAACTTATTAATATTTTATAGAAATCATAATAAGGATATCTTGAGAAGAGGTAATGTTTTTATAAAAGCATTTCTATTTTATTTACATATCAAATTCCTTAAATAATATTTATTTATTTATTTTGTAACATCCTCAGTATCTTAAATATAATTATTTGTTTTTATGTTATATATAAATCCTAAAATCACACACTCTTCAATCAAATGGGATACAAAATCATATTATCTGTCAACGATAGACTACCACCTCTTGAACTGTTGTCGTTTGTTCTTAAATTATCACCTTTCATAGTTAGTAATGATGATGTATTTATCATTTATATATGATTTATTATTTTATATAACTAAATTAATCATATTTAATTATTATATGATTCCTTCCTTTATTCTTTACATTTTTTTGGAATATGATAATGTGGTTTATTTATACGGTGGATTACTTCTTTGCGAAGTGATGTGATTCTTTCACACAATATGTGGTATGAAATAAATATTTTTTTAATAAAAATAAAATAAATTTATTAAATAGTAATTATTCTTGAGTTATAATATATTTATATATATATATATATCATTTAATTTTCCATTTTTTAATATGACAAGAAAATTGAGATAGCATTCATGTGTATGTATGGCCTACCGTCTTGATGAAGGGTGTATTGAATTTCCTATCACAATATGTAATGGACTAATTTAAATAAACATATAATAGATATATATGATATTTAAATCATTATATCACTTATTTAGAAGACAACACCATGATCAATGTAAGATACAAAACATTATAGATCAAAAAAACATGAAAACAATTCAATTAAATATTGAAATATAGAAAATAATGAAAGGTTATTAACAAATGGGTGAAATGATTTTAGAAAAGAATAATATATGATATAATTAATATTAAAATTGTTCTATTATAATTTAATTTATTTTTAATCCACTATACCTAAGGATAAATCAATTATAAAAAAAATATAAAGCATGGGGTAAGGTATTTCATCTAAATTTATTTTAATTTAGAAAATAATGCCTTCTCACACACCTAGTTTCTTTTTTATTATTTATTTAACTAACTTTTTTACATTTAATATCTCAAATAACTAATTATTCATGGAATATGGAACGTTTATTTTTTAGTATTTCATCTAATTGGATTTTTCAAAATGATACCAAATGGTAATTAAATATCATAACTCAATTCCACTTAATGGGGTTATATTAATTTCCCTATTTTTAATATTACATGATTATTTTTAAAATTTCTTTTACTATATATTTATGTATTTCCATGGGTTTTATATAGATTTATTGTTTACAAACATACTATATTCAATGACCAATACTTAGTTAAACACTATAATCAATTTAATGGATTATTTAATAATCACATTCTAATTGAGATTTTTTATTCTTAAAATTTAATTATGAATTGATTTTAAATTTTCTAATAGTACTTTTAATTTTATCTCCCTATGTTTATTGAAGATATTTTTCAATCAATAGTACCATTTTTTCATTCCCTAGCACATTATTTTTTTGAAAATGATTTAATAATATCCAGACCTCATTTCACCCATTAGTCAGAAATCTATTTTCTCAAAAAACCATGTTATCAAATAATATGTTCCAATTTAATTTTAACATATTCAAACATAATTTTCAAATAATATTTTTTCTAATTTACTCCTTTAATTTTATTTTCAATGGAATTCTCATACACCATTCTGAACATGTCACTTTTCTAAACTTTTACCATGAAAAATAATTTTTTACCTTGTACTACATGTACAAAATTAACCACCATCATTTCTTTGAAGATTAATTTTTATATTTAATAGGATGTTATTAAATAATATGTTTTTAAAATTTATTTTCAAAAAAACTTACTTTGAAATTGTTTTTAAAAATGAAAATGATATTTTAATCGATAATAACCGAAAATATATTTTTAATTTAATTATAATCATCATTGTAGAAAACCATTGATATTACTCCAATAAAAAGATGATATACTAATACCATCTTTATTATTACTATAATGTCCAAAACCCACGCTTATAGATTTTGTGAAAAATCATGTTGTCTGTTTTTTTTATAAAAGATAAAATGAAAAATACACATTCCTCTATATAATATAGAGGAACTTTCCAATATTGGTTCTGGAATATTAGAAAACATTATACATTTATCAGAGTTAAACATCAATAAAACAAATTATTACTACTCTTCTATACACACTTACTCCAAAGAGAATAGGCCATTGTTAGACATTCAAAATTATATATGAAAAGAATCTAAAAACATGGTATGAGTATAAAATTTCTTAATAAGTGGATTTAAAATATTTTAAAGACCTTATATTAAATTTTCCAATCAATATAAGTTTTTAGATATTTTATTAATATATTTCATCAAAATATAATTTTAAATACATTTATAAATAATATCAAATTTATGTATGTATTGAATATCATTTAACTTTTAAAGATATATACATCGAAGAATTAATTTTAAAACAATCATGCTATGTTTCTCAAAAACTATATGCATGATTTTTGAAAGAAAAATATTAGGGTTACTTGAAACATTGAATCTTATCTTGGGCCCACCCACATTTTAAGGGATGAGTTCTCTCCCTAATTCCTTTCCATATTTATAATTTTGATGTGGTATTTTTTCTGAAAAAATTTTATGATTTCTATATTTATGTATATTCATTCAATAGATTTTTTACTTTATTAAAATTACATTAAAAATGTACATGTTTTCATTTTAATTTATATACAGACTTTAATAATAAATTTCATGCAATATTGTATAATTTATTTTATTTACACTCATACATTACATTAAAAAATGGAATGACAACCCTGTTATCATTCAATTATTATTTATAACTCATTGAATCGGTATTGAACATTATTATCTTAGGAACAAATATTTATTTACTGTATATTTTCATACATAAAAGATTCAGAAAATAATGAAACTGGTACATGCATGACATGTCATGTGTCATAGGAAATGGAAATATCGTTTAATTTAATTAAAATATACATGATTTTAGATAATATTTATTCACATAAAATGATATATTTTATTTATTAAAAACCAATAAATAATAAATGAATCCTAGTTACAAAAAATTAATGCTTTATTAAATATAATTGTAAACCAATAAATCATTTCAGAAACTATAACACACCATTTGAAATTTCTAACTCCATATAAAATAAAAATAATTAATTTATACATTAAAAATAAAAAAATAGAAATAAAATTTAAAAAAAAAGAAACATATATTACCTTGACAAATTGACAAATGAGGAAAAACTTGTGGGCCTTTGGTTTGTCAAGAATGATGTACTGAATATGTGTTTTCCCAGGGAGGTTTTTTTCTTATTTATTGAAAACAATGTCCAACAATTTTTTTATAAATTATATTAAATTATATATATATCTTATCAATTGGGTGAGGGAGGTGTTTGGAATATACTATATCTCCTATGAATAACAGAATACATGAATCTGAATGTATGTTTTTATTTTACAACATATGAAATAAAAGTATATTTTATACATTTTGTTTGTGAAAATATTAACAAGTTATATCCTACATGATGATGTGGGGAAATAATAATCAAGAGTTATGAATGTTTTTATTATAATTTTATACTTATATAATTCAATTAAGATACGAGTGTGTCATGGAGTATGAAAAAATATACATGGTGATGGTTTAGATATATTTTTTCAACTAAGATCATTGTGTTTTCAAATATAATTGAAAATACAATATGGAGTTATTAGAATTTTAATAAATTGATTATCGTAAGATCCAAATTTTGTTTTTCATTTAATATAGTGGTCTATGGGTTGATGAAAGGGAAGCATCGGAAGCGATCTACCTTTATAGGGTTTCTCCTTGTTGAACTACATATTGAAGAATAAAGGAATGTTAAAAAATGCATAAAATGGTCTTGATTCAATATGAATGTGGTTTAAGATCGTAACCATTGGATTTTTAAATAGCATATGGTATTGAAGCACTGATAGTTGGATGGAATAGATATGTTTTATGTGTTATTCATAATCTCATCAGTTGAATCAGACGATGTGAAATTGGGGTGCTCATATATAGAAGACCTGATCACATTTTTTAATCCCATGGTATGTAGAGACCTAGTTTTTCTTCCTAATAAGACTTTAAAAAATATCTATGAAAAATTCTAGAGCTGGGCACTAAGAAAGTGTGAAATTCTGAGGCCTGTTGTTCCTAAAATTAATTTTATAAAATCTTAAGTTTTTTTATAATATTCACATGTAGTTCTGTAAAGAAAATGGTATATCTCTTTAACGGTTGATCAGATCAGAAATTAGAGACCATAGTTGGGTTCGGAATGTGTAATTTCTCGTAGGCGTGACATAAAATAAGTCTGTGTGGGACTCTCTGACCCCTCACTCATTGACGGTGTGTTAAATAGATAAATTAAATTATTAATATATTTATTTAATTTCTAAAACCCTAATAACTCAAGTACAAGGAATCATATGTGAAAACTATGACCAATGATGAGCTCGGAATATACGATTTACCCTATGTAGGTTATAAACTTTTTGGAAATGGGTGTTCGACTTATGTGCCATAATGGGAAAACAATGAAATAATGAAATGATTATTTATTTAATTATTTAATTAAAAACTAGTTTAACCTAATGAGAGGTTTTAAATTTTTTGTTTATACTAGGTTGGCCTCATAATTCAGTTTGGCCAATGATGGAAAACCATCCCTTCTTCTCCTCTCATTTTCATCCCATTGACAAATGACGAACAATGAAAAAAGAACGATGAGACTTCAGATCCAGGCGTATCGAAATGTGATGAGTGCAACAGATAACGATAAACACATTTGTAACAAATTATTGAACCAATCTCCTGGTAGGATTGGTCAATTGTGGTTTTAGCCTCGTTTTATTAAATGATTGATCATTGATTTTTATCTACCTTTGATTCACAATTATTGTTTTTCACATGAACCCATAATTTATTAATTATGGTTATAGATTTCTGATCATCATTGTAATGATGGAAAATCATAACCAACCCAAACACAATTGAGTAAATTTCTAAATTCTGTTAATGGTGATTTTATCCTTCAATATTCACCCAATAATAAATTGTTGGGCCACCAATTTTGAAAGACACCCATAATGAACACCCGATTCTTGGTGGTACGGATTGAAAACATGGATCAATATTCGGATAGGTGTCTGATCAGGAAACAAGCGATGTATCTTTGGAATGAGGTCAATGTGGATGTTTGTGGGTGCAGAATTGGAGAATAGACACGAGCATGATGCAATGGGTGGTTCTAGTCACGGTGGCACATGGTCAGGATAATAAAGGTCATCTGGGATGTGCAGCAGATGGTGGCATGTCGGTGACCATCATGGCGGTAGGCCGAAGGGGCGTGGCTCCCAGTGGCTACAGGTGTAGAGCGGCGTGATGGAGGAACATGCGGCGGCTTGTGTGTGAGAAAGAAGGCAGTTTAGCAACATTGAGCCCTAGCAAGGTAAGGAGGTTGCGTTATGGGATCTAAGGGTGTCATTAGGGTTACACATGCTAGAATTATGGGCGATGTGGGGCGATGTGTGGGTATGATTTACTGGAGGCATGAATTGGGAAATAAGATTGGTTAGAGACAAAAATTTATATTGATAGATATGAGAGATATGTGGGGACTCAAGAGTGGGTCCAATAGTCCAGTTTGATCTTGATTGCATAGGATGCACAAAAAGAGATATATCCCTTCCTCATATTATTATTATCATATAGTATAATATAAAATGATAATAAATTTAAAAAAACAATATAGGATTCATAATTTTTGGAGATGGTATAAATCAACCTGATGCTTGGGTTGTTTTAAAACAAAATATTAATAATATTATTAAAATATTATTATTTTTAATTCTCGTTTGTGGCGCGGGTCCCCAAAACACCCAGTATTATTATTATTATTATTGCAGGATCTTATATCCAACTTATCTCCCTCATACTATGTCAAAATGATGAATCGTATATGAATTTACTACCATAAAATTAAGATGACTGTTTCATCATATATTTTTGATATTTAAGTTGGGGAAGAGGAGTGAGCCCTGTGAGGCTTGTTTTTCACATGTTACGGTGGAATGTGACTTTTTCTCTGGGTATCCGTTCTGGGTGAATGAGTAGTCGATCCCATTTGTTTTTCAAAGAAGATCAAAATGGTGTGATCCGTACAACTTGTTTCATAGCCAAGGTATGGGACCCACGTAATTCCAGTCAAGCATAATGTGGTGATATATTAATTTTCTATCGAATGCATGTTCAGGGAAAATAAATAGTCTATCATGTTAGTTTTACTCCAAGGATCGCAATAGTGGGATCTGTTTGGTTATCTACTACTATTTGAGGACACATTTGAATAAATGTACATTTTCACCCATCTCTTTAATGATGATAATTACACGCACCTTAGTCTTTTGGTTAGAGATGTCATGTAATCTGGGAGGGCACTTGCACACCTAAGGGGTATATGATTTTTAGTTTATTATCTATCTATGGAAGATACACATCTAGGAGAAGTGGCGATGCCACACAATGTGTGGGCCACATACGAACCGGGTACCAGTTTATGAATCTTTTATCATTCATATCTATTTCTTTTGGACTCATATGTTGGCATATTAGTAGCCTATCTTGAGTGATTTTCCCACATAGAAAGTGATGGTGCCCGCAGTAGTGGCTTTTGAGATATGATGGGAGAATTTCAGGCTGCGACGCCTATTCGAGGGGTACACCATATGACTACAGCGGTGTGATTTATATTATGAACCATCAAGCAGGGATGGATAGTGTTACTAAGTGATTTCTTAGAGGTACCACCAAGCAAGGATGGCCTATTTTCCTCAGTTATTTCTGAGAGGTACTATCCTGCATGGATGATCAAATTTCCTCAATGATTTTCTAAGAGGTACTACCCAGAAGGGATGATTAGAGTTCCCTAATGATTTTATGTGGGGTCCATCTAGTAGGGATGATTAGATTTCCTCAAATATTTTCTGAGACGAACCATCAAGTATGGACGATAATAGTTCCTCGATGCTTTTATGAGGGAGTACTATTAAGTAGGGATGATCAGATATTGTTAATGATTTTCTAAGACATACCATTAAATGAGGATGATCAGAGATCGTCAACGCTTTACCGAGGGGTACCATCCAATAGGGATGATTAGTGTTACTCGATGCTTTTCTGAGATCTACCATCCAGTGGGGACGATCAAATTTTCTCGATGATTTTCTGAGAAATACCATCCAGAGGGGATGATCCGAGTTCCTCAATGATTTTCTGAGAAATACCATCGTGTAGTGTTGACCAGTGACCCTCAATGATTTATGAGAGGTACTATCTAGCAGGGATGACCAGTGCAGTTCTGGGCTGAGCCTCTCACCAGGTCGGGTATTGTAGTCTATGAGGAGATTTCAGGCTGACCTAGAGCATAGTACCTGATGAGATATCAAGCTCACACAGAGATTATTCCCTGAAGAGATACTAGGCTCACCCGGGGCATAGTCCCTGAGGAGATACCAAGATGAACTAGAGTGTAGTCCTTGAGGAGATATCGGGCTGACCCTCCCAACGGCCTGGGTAGTATAGTCCCTGATGGTTCAGAGAAGCCCCTCGCTTGTGTGGCATGGTGGTGAGGCAGGGTATGACTTACCTAAGGTCCCATAAGAAATAAGGGAACAATCTCCACTCAAAAGCATCTTTGTGACATGAGCGAAAACCATGAGAGCGAGTCAATTCCTCCAAAAGTGGATCATATTATGGTGTGGTGATTTGGACCCCTTTGACATGGGATTCTTGGGTAAATGTGATAAGTTGTTGGGAATTGTAGATGGTTTTAATTGGAACTATTGGATACTCACATTACTATGATGAGATATGATATGGAGATCCCCTTACTCCCTCGTATGGGTTTCTCTAACTAAGCACACACATTCACACACACACACAAACACATATATATATCTCGTTTCAAGTGGCCACTACTTTGTCTTTGGCTACTCCCCTTCTAGGAGAGCCAAAGAGACGTGGGGTATTCCACATGCTTTCTGTGTCTATCTTCCAGTTGTTGGAAAAGTCTACTCTCATACTATAGTTAGTGATGATTCGATGTGGTTTTTATCTCCTCACCATTTTTGAGTTCCTTGTGTTTGGAGGAGCCTACTTTCTATATCTTGTTGGTATGAGATATACTCTTTCAATTCACTCTTGATATACCATTTTCTCTATTACTGATCCCCTCTTCATTACCTCTCTTGCAACTCCCTCAAGCCTTCGGGGCATCCTACTAAGTATTATTATACTCACCCCTACACGGGATTTCCCAACATTGGTTGTTCCCTTGGAGAAGACGAACATGTTGATCGTGATATCAGAGGAGCTTAGGGATACAGGGTGCTTGGAACGTGTGCGGTGGTCGTAGCTTGGGATTTAGGATTGCGACTCTCCCAACGATTTTACTTTTTCACCTGTATCCAGGATGTGGATAATTTCTTATTGGGTGTGTATTTTTTCCCTTTCCCTTTCAGCTTTACATTTCCTAAACTTCTACTATTTAGAGTTCGATGAATATATGTTTGGTTTCCCTTATATATAGGTGTTTTATCTTTATTTTATCTTCCTCTTCACTTTTTCATTGATTTGGTTGCATGTGTGTGTATAGTTTCGTAGACAGAGGAATCATAATTTTTTTGTGGCCTCGGTGCTAGTCACCACCCCATGGCCTATGGAGTTGGGGTTGGGTAGTTGTGGCTCAAGCCCCAGAATGGGTTGGGTTTTGAAAAAGTTATATCAGAGGTGTTTGGACCCTTGGGACATTGTTCAGAAATTTCTATAAAAAATACATGGTTGGTTTATGGGAAATAGTGTCGAAGTGTCTCGAGAGTAGCTCTCAGGCCAAGGAATCCAGTGATTGTATAGGCGGCTGACATATCCATTCACTAGAACCCTGATTACCCACTTGTTGACTCAGAAACTAGAGACACTTGTTGCAGGGAATAACAGTACATGCATCATATAGGATCGATTCTTTGACGGTCCTTCTTGAGTCAGCTCCCCACATACATTGATATATATATATATATATATATGCTCATCTGACGGTGTTGCTCCTTGAAAACATTCAATATGTCCCTACGATGAGATCCAGCCAGGATTCAAGTTACAGTTCTTGACAAATATACCATTAGAAATGGGGCCTCAATTCATGACGCATCATGCAAGCGCCTTTATCTAGTTGGGTAGTTATCAGCCCCCCAAACTGTTGAAAACAAGATAGCCCCAAGAGAGCAGATTGGGGACTTGCGCTGGAAAAATGCACTTCATGACTTGCAGAACCAGAGACCGCTGAGGTTCTACGGTGATCTACACCCTTAGACATTAGAGGTTTGGTTAGAGTCAGTGGTCTACCTTTCAAGGATTTTAAAAACTATGGTAGATCAGATAGTGGATTTGGCCGCTGACCTTTTTCCCCGGTGAAGCTCGACATTGGTGGAGATCGGTTACTCAGATACATGATGAGATGGTACTATCGTGGGACGAAATCCATTAGCTGTTTCATGAGGAGTTATACCCCTACTATTTGCACTTTGTTCAACTTCAAGACCATCTCTAGTTATGGCAGGGAGGGATGACGATGACTGAGTATGCGACTAGGTTCACAGACCTTGCACACTACTCTCTATACATGATCTATAATGATTACTAATGAGCATAGAAGATCGGGTGGGGAATCTGTAGAGTGATTTGTGTAATCATAGTGACCTTATTTATCCCCACCTATACTGGTGTACTGGATCATGAATTGGTAATAGGGAGCTTTTCTTTATAAGAATGACATACAACTAGTTGTCGTAGTGAGCGCAACAGAGATGAAATGTCTTCTGTAGCTAGCAGACGTCAGACAACAAGATCTTGATGTAAGAGATATTTTATTGATCAGTCTCACACATGTGATATTATGGGGTCGAGTGAGTGTAGAGATAACCTATATATGGCCGATTCTATGCTTGTGATGGGCGAGGTCACATGGCATGAGACTTCTCGACCAAGCATGCTGAAAATCTCAGCTAAGCAATGGGTGGGTCATCACGGTAGAGACAATTCCATTATCATGGTGGTCCCTATGGAGGTTCAATGATGAGTCACATTAACTTATTCACTTTTGGTGTTGTTGTGTAGAATATTCCCATAGATGGAAGTGCAAAAAGTCCCAAACTCACCTAGTGTATGATGATTCAGAGCTGTTGACTTCCTTGTAGATGACTTTGGTGGAAATGAACTGTAAAAATTTTCATCAGTTGACAATGTTGACTCCTTCACTTATCGAGATTGTAAGAGAGTCTCTATTGTGTATCATAATCTATGAAATCATGTGTAACCATTTAATATTTGGTGTATCACCATAAGGATATTTTGATGTATGGAATGGTGAGACATTTCCACAGTGACAAATAGTGATTCTAGTTGTGACATAGGATGTAATGGTTTGTATGAGGAGGGAGAGTATCTTTGAAGTTCAATTAGGTCATTCGAAACTGTGCAAAGTGATGGTGAGGTTTCATACCGCAATTACTTACCCCAAATAGTTGGAGTGGGTACATGATGTCTTACATGTGTCACAACTGAAGAGATACATGTGTTTTCCTACACACGTCATCAAATAAAAAAATCCTTATGGGGGGGGGGGGACCATCCCTTTGGTCCACATTTTTTTGGCCGCATAGAAACATAATAGTTTCCTTGGGAGAGGGAGATCTTTGTGTGGGCTTAGTATCCCAATTTGTTTCCGTAGTTTTTCTTGTTGAGGACGAAAAGCTTAATAGAGGGAATAATGTAGAGACCTTGTTTTTTCTAATAAGTCTTTGAAATATTTCTATAAACATTTCTATAGTAGGGTGTTGAGACGACATTCAATTGTGAGGCCTAGTGTTCCCAAAATCAATTTCATAAAAATGTTATGTGTTTTTTTAATATGCACATGCAGTTAACTAATGAAAAATAGATATCATATTAATGGTTTTTCTGATCAGAAATTTGAGACCATGGTTGGGTGAGTAACATGATTTTCACCCTAAGCATGATGAAAAATAAGTCAGTGCAGGATGTTTGGACCCCTCACTCATTGGAGGTGTGTTAAATAGATAAATTAAATTATTCATTTATTCATTTAATAGCTCAAACTAGAATTACTCAAAGAAAAAGGATCAGATGAGAAATCTAAGACCATCGTTGAGCTTGGAACATAGGCTTTACCCTGGGTAGGGTATTACCATTATCCGCATCAGGTATTCAACTTATGATCAATCATGGGAAAATAATGAAATAATTAAATGATTATTTATTTAGTTATTTTATTAAAAACTCATATAACCTAATGAGAGGTTATAAATTATTTTTTTGAGGAGGTTGGACTCATAATTCAGTTTGTCCAATGACAAAAATCCCTTATTTCCCCTCCTCTCCTCCTCTCCCTGTTGTCAAACAATGAACAATGAAGATCAAACGATGAGACTTCAGATACATTCATATTGAAGGGCAACGAGCGCAATATATCTCCACGAATACATTCATCACCAACTATCAATCGAAACACCAGACAGGACCCATGAATTTTGGTTTTCACCTCATTTTAATAAATGATTGATTGTTGATTTTTATCTGCTGTTAATTCACAATTAATATTTTTCACACGATCCCATAAATTATTAATTATGGTTATAGATTTCTGATCATTGTTCTAAAGATGAATAATCTTGAGCAACCCAAAACCGGCTGACTTCATTTATAAATTTTGTTATAGGTGATTTTATTTTTCGATAATCACCCCATAATAAATTTTTGCACAACCGATTTTGATGGACAACCATAATGCACACTCTATTCTTAGTGCCACAGATCGACAATGCAGATCAACATTCAGATCGGTGTGAGATGAATAAATAGGCGATGCATCCTAGGAAAGAGGTTGAATCTGGATGTTTTTAGACTATAGAAGTGGAGTGATGACACAAGAAGGCTGCTATTGGTGGTTCCTGGCATAGCAGTGGGTGACCAGGAAAGAAAAGGTCGGTCGGGATGTGGGGTGGATGGCGATAAGTCTGTGGTCTTTGCGACAGCTAGCTGAAGGGGTGTGGCTCCCGACTATGGTAGATATCGGGCAGCATGACGGAGGCACATGCGGTAGCCTGCGTGCAAGAAACTGGGTAGTACGACATTAATGAGCCCTAACTAGGTAGTTTTTTTTCTGTGCGGGATCTACGAGTGTTCCTAGGGTTACACATGATAGAATTACGGGTTTTGTCGGGTGGTTCGTGTTGGGGCACAGCGGAGGTGCCTGGTACCTCAAACATACAAAAATAGGAGAAAAACGGAGAAACATAGTATTTAACGTGGTTTGGTTGTATGACCTACGTCCATGAGAGAAGGGGGCCGGTTAACTATTTCATTTCTCTCTGGTTCTCTTCGGAGGATCACAACACACACAGATTACACCACAATCTATTCCATTACAAACAATGATATTTTCATCCAGTTTTAAAGAGGAACCAAGTCCATCCCTCTCCTTCGGTTGTTGGAGGGTAGCTCCTCTACCCTTGAGAAGTCCCCCCACCGTCTGCTGTAGTCCACCGCGTCGGCTGCCAAACTTTGAATGAAGCTGTTTCCATGAGTTTCACCTTCGCTGAAAATGCCACCCCATATTGGGAGTGGCCCCCACAAATCTCCCCTTCATGACCAATTTGGGGTAGAATCATGACATGTAGTCTCCTTGCAGGTGCTGAAAACTTCATCAGAAAATCGAACATGCTTCTTCACGCCAGATGGCGTGGCACTTCCACGATCTTCACTCCATCTCAGGATGACTGCGGTCCCCATCAAATGATACAGCCCTTGGGACTCCATCCCAGTAAACTTCGTTGCATCCTCATGTGAGACTTCCAACACTCCACCTGCTATGGAAATCGTAAACCCTTTCCCATCGATCCTACTCAATGATATCAAGTTCTGTCACATCCTCAGAACGAATTTCACATCACCCAGTTTACATACTCCTCCAGCAGGTGTCTTCAATTTCACTATCCTGACTCCTTGAACCTCGCATGTTAACACATCACCAAGTAGCACCGAGTATCAAACCTGCTGAAAAGTATCAAATGTACCTCTCTTCGTACATATGTGTGCCGTGCTCCCCGAATCTAGAATCCATCCATCATCCTTTGGATTTTGAGCCTGCTTGTTCTTCCTTCTCAGAAAATTACATTTCATCTTCATGTGCCCGTATCTTTTGCAGTAATGACACTTCACATCTTCCAGTTCAACTTGCTCATGTGGGTGCATGCTTCCCGTTGTCACATAGATTTCACCATCTGCTTATAATCTTGTGATGTTCACATCCTCCTCTTCAACTTTCTTCTTCCCAGCAATGTACTGTTTGCGCTCTCCACAATCACTTTTATAGTGACCCTACTTCTCACACCAGAAACACATGATTTCTCTAAGATCACACCCCTAGATATTGGCCGCCATTAATTACCTCCTGAATTATGATGTCGGCTCCTTCCATGTTGATCATCTCGCATCGCCATGATTTACTCTCCTGAATGCATCACGGGTCTTCGAAATGCCTCAGAATCTTGAAGTGACACCATCACATCATCCAGCTTCAATGTATCCTTCCCCACGAGCAATGCAGTTAAAAGCCCATCAAATGAGCTTGGTAGGGATGATAAAAGCAAAATCTCTTTAACTTCCTCTCCAACCTTCACACTGAGCCCCATTAACTGTGTCAGGATCGTGTTGAATTCATTGGTATGATCCAACAAATTCGCTCCCTCATCCATCTGCAACAGGTACAATTTCTTCTTTAAGAACAACTTGTTAGTCAGCGACTTCACCATATACCGCTGGTCTAACTTCTTCCAGATCTTTTTCGGTGATGTCTCGTCCATCACCAAGTATTTTACCTCATTCTACAGACATAGCCGGATTGTGCTGATGACCCACATCTCTAGTTCTTCCCAATCATCTTTACTGGTTGCATTGGCATTTTCTCCGATCAACGATCTGATCATGCCCTGCTGCACCAAAAGATCCTTCACCGTGCTTTTCCACAAGGAGAAATTATTTCAACCATCGATCTTCTCGATATCAAATCATGGTAGTGATCCGCCACACGTCATCGTCGTTGTCGCAAAACGCGATCACCACCGTTGATGTTGTACGCTTTTGTAACCACTTTATAGAGTGTGAATTTTGAAAAACTAATTGTGCATATGCATCTGGAACGGTCAAAATAGTCAGAATCGACTCCTGAATCGCTGAAATCAGACACCAATTGACCGAGATATGGTAAAAAACGTTCAACGGTCCAGATCGCTCGCTGACGTCGCGCTGACGTGGCATGCTGGAATTTCAACCAGAATCTTGCCTGAATTGTCGTCATCGATGTGAACAGTACCGTCTTTTTCGGCAGGGGGTTTCAGTTCACCCCCGGGATTGACCAAACTTTGACCGGCCATATCTTCTTCATTTTAGATTCGTTTTCAATGCCGCTTGCGCCGTCGGAATTTTCTCGCCGCCCTCTTCACGGATCTGGCCTCAGAAAAATTTCCCGACCACTTTCAATTTTCCGGCCACTGGAAAATTTGACGTCGCCTTGTCGGTTCACCTCCATTCACTCCGCCTCTCCTCTGGTACCACTTGATGGGGCGCAGTGGAGGTACGTGGTACCTCAAACATACAAAAACAGGAGCAAAATGGAGCAACACAGTATTTAACGTGGTTCGGTCGTATGACCTACGTCCACAAGTGAAGGGGTTCGACTCCCTATTTCATTTCTCTCTGGTTCTCTTCGTAGAATCACAACACACACAGATTACACCACAATCTATTCCCTTACAAACAATGGGGTTTTCATCCCATTTTAAAGTGGAACCAAGTCCATCCCTCTCCTCAAGTTGTTGGAGGGTTGCTCATCTACCCTTGATAAGTCCTCCCACCACCTGCTGTAGTCCACCACGTCGGCTTCCAAACATTGAAAGAAGCTATTGCCGATAGTTTCACCTCCGCTGAAAATGCCACCCCAAATTGGGAGTGGCCCCCATAGTTCGTGTTTAGGATTTACATGAGGTGTGAGTTGGGAAATATGACTGGAGAGAAAAGCAAAATTATATTGATAGATATAAGAGTTATGAGGGGACTCAAGAGTGGGATCGTATTTTCCAGTTTGGGCTTGACAGGGGAATACACGCAGGACGTGCAAAAAGGGATAAATCCCTTACCCGTATTAGATTTTTCATAGCGTATAATATTAAGTGATAATAGTGTTAAAAAACAATAAAGGATGTGCGCAACCTGGAGATACGATAAATCAATGTGATTCTTGGGAGGTTTTAAAACAAAATATTAATAATATTATTAAAAAGTTATTATTTTAATTTTTTTAGTAAACAAAAATTATGTCATAAATTTTTTATAGGACATCGGTTTGATTAACCATTAGTGGTATAGACATCTTGAAATTTATATGGTTGATTCATGTCAAATTTTTATGATTAAATTTTGGTTTGTGGATAGAGTCCCTGGAACACACAATTATAATATTATTATTATTGTGGGATCTTGTATCCAACTTATCTACCTCATATGGTGTCGAAATGATGAACTGTCTATGACGCTGGGACATAGAAATTAAGAATAGTGTTTCATGATAAATTTTGGATATTTATGTCAAGGTTGAAGAGCGGGCCCCACATGCCGTGGTTCACACTTGTTATGAGGGAATGTGACCTTTTCTCAGGGTATCCATTCTAGGTGAACAAGTAGTCGATCCCATCTATTTTTCTAAGAGGATCACAATGGAGGGGTCCATAACATTTGTCTCAGGACCAAGGTGTGGGACCCACATAACTCCATTCAAGCGTAATGTGGTGATGTATGACTTTTCCATTGGATGTCAGTTTATGGAGAATAAATATTCGATCAAGTTCGTTTTACTCTAAGGATCATAACGGTGTGATCCGTTTGAATATCAAGTTCCATTTGAGGACTCTTGTGAGTAAAAGTAAGTTTTTGCCCTATTCATTAACAATGAGAACGACACACTTTTCAGCCTTTTGGCTAGAGAAGTCATGTAGTATATGAGTACACATGCATGCCTAAGGGGTACATGATTTTCAGTTTAGTACCTGGGTATAGAAAGTACATAACAAGGAATAGAGGTGATGCCACACAACTTGTGGGCCACATAGGCATGTTTTACCACTTTAGAAAGTTTCTATCTGTCATTTCTCCTTATTATGGACTCAGAATTTGGAATATGAGTAGCCTATCCTAAGTGTTTTTTGGCATAGACTGCATTTTTTCCCTCCGTAGAGGATTTTGAGATATGATAGTAGATGATCATGGTGCGACATTTATTCGGGGTGACACCCGATGACTATAGCGTCGTGCTTTCTATGACATGCCATATACCAGGAATGGCCAGTGTTCCTCAGGGATTTATGAGGGGTACCATCAAGTAGGGATGTCCAGTTTTCCATAGTGATTTCTGAGAGGTGCCATCCAGCATGGATGATCAACGTTCCTTGATTATTTTTTGAGACGTACCATCTAAGACGGATGATCAGAGTTCCTTGATGCTTTTCTGAGGGGTACCATCCAGAAAAAATGATTAGAGTTCCTCGATTATTTTCTCAGACATACCATCCAATGGGGATGATCGTTGTTCCACAATGCTTTTTTATGGGGTATCATCCAGCAGGAATAATCATAGTTCCTTGATTCTTTTCAGAGATATACCATCCTATGGTAATGATCAGAGTTCCTAGACACTTTTCTGAGGCATACCATCCAGAGGGGATGATCAGAGTTCCATGATTCTTTTCTGAGACGTACCATCCAGTGGGGATGACCAGTGATACTCAGTAATTTCTGAGAGGTACACTACTACAAAAGCGGGCAAGGGAAGCACCACATTTTACCAACACTAAGAAAAAAGTTCTAATAAAGGAACACTATATCATCCATAGAAAAGAATTGATAAAGAATCCCTCTATCACCTCTAAAATTTTAGCGCTCATAAAGGGTACCCTTTATTAGGGCTAAACTTTTAGCACTGATAAATGGAGGCATTATCCGTACTTTGGTACCACTGATACATCGACTCTTTATCAGTGCTAAAAAAGTACTGGTAACGGTATCATTTATTAGAACTTTTTTAGCAAAGATAAAACTGTAGTTCAATATTTTATAAAATTGGGCACACAGTATCCTCGGTTTAACACACCCTTAAGCCCTCTCGGTACTATACCCCTACAACAACTCCTACCTAATCTTCTCATTACTGGACCTCTACAGCTATCCCTACACCTTATCCTCCCCCTTGAACCCCATCCGTGGATCCACCTATCTACTTGATCATACTCCCTGTGATCCCTACTCCTCCATTTATCAATGGTTGGTGACTCCCCTTGTGCACCTCCCCCTCTAGAGGTCACTCCTTCCCCTCCCGACGTTGCCCAAAAGACTCCTTGACGCTCGACGCTTCTTCTCTCCCTCCATATCTAGTGAAATCTACTATAGGTTACTCTACCACCTCTCTTTTTAAGTATATTTTTGGTCGATAGGTTTTGAGTTGTAATTCTGGATACTACAGGAAGTATTTTTTGTCATTCTTTAAATATCACTAGGTTATCCTTATATAGGGATGTCCCTAGATTAATCTAATATACTCTCTTTTGGGTTTATATTATGCGATATTAGTTGTTCTGTGAAGGGTGCTAATGTGGTGTGATGTTCTTATGTTTTTCTAAGTTCATCATACATGAGACTTTTGGTTAATATTCTTTAAGGGGAATTATAGAATGAATCTCCTTTCTGTAATATGGAATCCTTGGTGGTAAGTTTCTATGTTGTGTCTATTGGATTTTAGTTTCACTATACTACCATCTATTGCATCGTGGCTTGGTTTAAGGTTCGCTGAGTAAGAGGGAGGAGGCACAGGATCACCCTATGATCCTAGATAGTGTGATTTCCATGAAGTGGTTGACTTGTTTGTTTCCTGGAACATATTTTATTAATTTCAATTTTAATGTGGTTAGACCATATAGATTCAAGAGTTAATATGCCATGGTTTTTTGTTCAGATTTTTATACTAGAATGGTGACCTTTTTCACCTCATTATCCTTTAATTTTATAGAATGGTTATAAATGTAGGTCTTGTATCAAATTATTTCTTATTTAAAAAACATTTCTATAACAATAGGTTATTAATGTTGTATATTTGGATATCTTTAGTCAAATTTTGATTAGTTTTCTTCCAAAATTTTAAGAGATCAGCCTCTTTAAAATCAAGGTGAATTTATTTTCACTTTTCTATTATTCTCTTCTTGAAAATTATTCTTAGGAAGGTTGTGACAACAATGCTGATTCAGTTTTTGTGTTTTTTGGTTATGGTTTTAATGGTTAATGGTCATACATAGGCCTTTTAGATTACCTTCATGTGTTATGTCTTGTTTTATTTGAGTATTCATCTCATTATTATGAAATATTTGTTAAATATTTAGTAGAGGTTGGGGATATTAAATTTCACCTTCTTTATTCTGTGTCAATTGTGGATCTATCATTTTATTTAGTTTCCATTGGATGTATAATACTGATTAACCAAAATACTATAATGAATTACACTAATGGAAATTAATGTGATGTGGGAATTTTTCAAGTTATTTATGAAGATCCGTAATATTTATCATATATTTATGGATTTATTTGTGTTGTTTCTAAATGGTATATTCTTCATGTTTTGAAATAAATTTCTTAATACTAATAATATGTTATAATCACATTTAATAATTTTTTTGTCACTTAAGGTAGGTGATGAATTGGTTGTATGGAAATATGTAATTAAAGTGTTATATTTAAACTATAAATTCTACTATTATATGAACGAATGATTAAGGGGGAGTTTTTAGTGTGAATTTTTATATGTTTTCCCTTTAATGATACTATGTATGAGGTATTTATAACTATAATTATAAGGGTGATGGTTGATTAATGTGGTTGGGAACATGTGGTGTGGTAATTAATACGGAAGTGATTGATGGATTATTGTGTGGTTATGATAGTAATGATATGGCTATTTAGGCAAAAAAATATTTGGTTTTATGGAATTTAGATTGTTTTTAGTGGTATTTTATGTAATGAAAATATAGTTGTTATTGGGTGTTGTTATAGTTTCCTTTTGGGAGGTAATATTATTGGAATAAATGAAAATAGAAATGGGTGATTGGTTGAAAATGAAAAATGATGGTTGTTAAATGATTATTGATAATTAATGGAATAATTTTGCTGGCTAAATGGTTAAAGATAGAATAATTGTTATTAATTATTAATGAATGGATTAGAGTGGGTAGTGATTTAATGATACATTTTACATTAAAATGGATACCAATTGAAATTAATATGGTAATAAAAATCCATGAAATTTTAATGTTAAATGAAATGAGATTTTTGTAATGTTGATATAGATGCTTATATGATTTTTGGGGGATTATTTGTGGCGTTATAGTGGATGTGGTTATTAGAGGCTGGTAGTAATAAGGCAATGGTTGATGTGGGTGTTTGCAGTGTTAGTTTGGTGTAACCCCTATGGAATGATTTATGTGTGACAATATACTAATTATATTTCCTTATTATTTCTTACACACCACTAATTGAGTCGAGTAACCTGAATGAAATCCATATGGCTACTTTGGTTCTGAATATTTTTCTCAATATCTATGTAATATAGGGAACATATATACAACCACTCCCTCTTCCCTTCTCCCCCTTCACACTTAGTATGAGTTATAATGTCTCAGAGTGGGTGTATATATAAAACATATAACGATTTTTGGTTTTGGTGTATATATATTCTTGTTGACAAGATTATGTGTATTTGGGGTGGATACATAGTGGGGGTTGTTCATCGTAGGAGGAGAGTATGATTTTTTATGTCCTTCATGTTCACGATATCATACTGTGATGAGGATGTGATGTGTGTTAGTGATGTGAATATGGTTTTTTATCAGTTTTTGACATGTGTATGTGTGGATATATGGTTATGAGATTTTATAGAAGGGGTTTAAGTATAAGAAATATTCCATTAGATTTTGGGAATGACCAGACTATTGGGGAAGTGGATGTGGGGTAATTTATTAATATATATTCTTTTGATATTATGTTACATTACTTGATTGTGATATTGGGTGAGTGGTCTATAGTGATGTTGGGATATATATGACCTTATATTGGTGAGTATTAGTTCAGTTATTTATTCACTAAGGCATTAATGTGTTCCTTACACATTTTCATGAGAGGTTTTTGGAAGGATTCTACTGAGTATACTTGTATGCTCAACCCTATTTATATAAATATTTTTATACGTTTTTGATGATGGATTTGGTGACCCGGATGGAAATTACTATCTTGAGCCTAGGAGTTACTAACAAAGCCACTGATGTAGGATTTGTTTTTGATATTTTATTTTATATAGCATTCTTATGTATGTAATTCACATGAATTATGGATTGGGTTGTACTTTATATTATATGGAGTTTATTGGTGGTTTATCTATGTTCTTTGGATTTATGAGGGAAACACCTCCCATTTCATAATTCTATATCCTCAATTCTAATCTCCAACCTATTTACTATTAGTGGTAGGATTCATGAATTAAAATTATTTTCATAACCATTTTAGGAGCGGTTCCTAGTGGTGGTGAGTTATGATAGTGTGGTATCAGAGAATTACTTGAGAGTTAAGATGGAGTATAGAATTAGACACTCATGTGGATGGAATGGGATGATAGATCAATAATATTTGTTAAAATATTAATATGTAATAACATTAGAGACCATGTATGACACAAGGGATTATCCCCCCTGCAATTTAATGTAAGTAACATGAGCTTACCAAAAATATTAGGCATGATGATATTGAATGTAGGGCAAAGACCTAAGAGTTGTAGATGTATCAATCTTGATTATTCTTGTATTTGGAAGCCTTTTTTTGTGTACATGAACCACAAATAATAATATTTGAGATTAAAATATGATGGAGATGAATAAATATTGGATGGATGCTAATCGCATGAAAATAGTTTATGAGAACGGAGTAAAAGTGTTCATCAAGTTTGTGAAGTATCACGCAAAGGATCCCCCTCAAATCCATTTTCCGTGTTTACATTGTTGTTATTATTGACTAATTAAACTAGAGGAGTTGGAAGAACATTTGGTATGTCATGGAATAAATTGGAGTAATAAATGTTGGAATAAACACAGAGAAAAAGTGAATGTAGCTACTCACTGGGATAAAATCGCGTTTTATGGATCATCAGATATGAATATAAATATGGATACTAAAGAAGACCGTATGGAGGATTTGATTACAGATGCCAATGATGATAATGATTGTATTCAGTAAATGACAATGAAAAGGGAAGATGAACTTTGTGATTCCCAAAAATTGTTTGAGAAATTAAAGAGTTATGCAAAGATGCCATTTTATTCTAGTTGCACTAAATATACCGTATTTTCAGCTGTACTGATGTTGTATAAATTGAATGCCAGCAACAGATTAAGAGATGTCAGTTTTACTGAACTACTTTCTCTCTTGAATGACATGCTCCCCGAAGATAATGACCTCCCAAGCCGAATATATGATGCTAAACGAATGCTACACTCGATTGGTATGATTTCTAATAGTATACATGCATGTCCGAAAGATTGTATATTTTTTTTCAAGGAGAACAAATCACATACATAATTCCCAATGTGTGGATCTCCATGATACAAGAAGGATGAATCCAATAATATAAAAGTTTTATGGTACATTCCAATCATTCCAAGGATTAAGCGTCTATATGGAAGTAAAGAAACTGGAAGACAATTGTCATGGCATGTAGATAAAAAAATAAAGATGGGAAATTACATTCTTCGTCTGACTCTCCCCAATGGAAGAAAACTGATCACGAGTATCTTAAATTTGGAAAAGAGCAGAAAAAACATCGTCTTGAGTTATCTATATATGGAGTGAATCCTTTTGGTTTTCAAACCACCACTCACAATACATGGCCTATTATGTTGGTAAATTATTACATGCCACCCTGGTTATGCATAAATAAAAGATTCATCTTGTTATATATTCTAATATCAGGACCAAAACAACCACGTATTGATATTGATGTTTATTTGGATCTTTTGATCGAGGATTTGAAGATATATGGGATTTAGTTGTTATGTTTTATGATGCTTGTAAAAGTGAATAATTCATGTTGAGAGTGATGTTGTGTGGGATGATAAATGATTTCCCTGCTTATGGAAATTTGTCAGGCTATAGCATTAAATAAAATCAAGGGTGTCACATGTGTGAAGAAGATACAGAATAAATTAGGCAGAAACATTCATTGAAATATGTGTTTCTAGGACATTGTAGAATTCTATCTCAACGGTATAACTACCAATCATGGACGACATCATTCAATGGATGTTTAGAACAACACACAACACCATCTCCATTAACAGGTGATCAACTGTTTGAGAATGTAAAAGATTTGAGAACTATTTTTGGTAAACCATTTTCAAAAAACCATATGATAATTGGTTGGAAAAAGAGATTAGTTTTTTTTGAATTACCATACTAGAATTGTTTCTACATCATTTATTTTATTGATGTGATGCATATGAAAAAAAATATGTCATAGTGTTATTATAATGTTGCTAAATGCCACAGAAAAAAAAGGATGTAATTAAGGCATGGTTGTAAATGGTTGACATGGGAATATGAGAATAGTTGGCTCCCATGAAGGGTGAAAATCCAATGTTTCTTCTCAATCTGGTTTCACTCTTTCTAGGGAGGAGAGATTTCTGTATTTCAACTTCTACAATGATGTAGAGGTTCAAGAGGGGTATTCATCAAATATCAATAACATTATTTCAATGAATGATTTGAAGTTAAAAGGTTTGTAATCACATGACTGCCATGTTTTGATGCAATATTTAATTCACATAGCTTTAAATATCATTTTGGCCATGAATGTTCATCATACATTAACCAAAAATTCTTTCCTTTTCAATTCTACATGTAGAAATGCTTTAGACCCAGCGAAATTTCCAGCTATGAAAAAAGAAATTTTTATCATAATATATGAATTAGAAATTTTCATCCTGCCAACATTCTTTGATATGAGGGTTCATTTTATGATTCAATTGGTGAGAGATATTTGACTTTGTGGTCCGATGCACTATAGATGGATGTACCCCATTGAATGGTATATGAAGATTTTGAAAGGTTGTGTGAAAAATTGAAGTCGTCTAGAGGGTTGTATATTGGTGTGATACACTTTTGAGGAAGCCATTGAATTCTGTACCAAATACCTATCTTTTGTGTACAACATTGATCTCCTAAAATAATGTTACACTGGACGCATTAAGGGTGAGGGAATTTCTGGAAGTGATGATGTGACAATCAGTATTACTGATCAGGAGAATGCCCACCGTTATGTTTTGCATAACAGTTGGAAGGTTTCTCTATATATTGAAACTGACAATGAAATTATTAGGCAGTTGAATCCATCAAGGGATGAAAAATAGATATCTAATACACATAATCACCAGTTTATAGGATGGTTTCAGGAGCATATTTTTATGGAGTTAGATAAAAATCTGAATTCAATTTCTGAACGACTTATATGGCTAGCTGTAGGACCAAGTGTGTATTTATTATCTTACAATGGTCATGTAATTAATGGTTAAACATTCTATTCTGATGAACATGATGAAGATAGTACCATGAATAATAATGGAGATACACTTGGGGCTAAAGTGATTCATGTTTCTGGTAGTAAGGAAAGAAATCCAATTTATTCAAATATGTCATACTTTGGAATTATAAACAAATATGGGAGTTGGATTATACGAAATTCCAATTGCCGATTTTTCAATGCAACTGGGTTGATAAAAAAAGTGGTGTTATAATAGATGAATGTGGATTTGTGAATGTTGATTTATTAAAGAAGTGTACAAAGACAAACAATTTATAATGGCATGACAAGATGTACATGTTTTTTATGTTCCAAATCCCGAAAACCGAAAGTTGTCGATTGTTCTATTATCGTCCAAAACTACTGAAGGGTCTGATGAAAATTCAACTGAGGATGATCCTTTCAGTGGTACATCCCAATCATTTTGCAGCGGTCACAATTTTGATGATTTTTTGTATGTTATAGGAGACGATAGTAAAGGTATTTGGATGATCGATAGAGGTATCACATCCCATCATCATTTTAAAAAAAATAAAGGGATTTCAATAAACATAATATATTTCGAATGTAATATAGATCTTGTTATCTCATGTCATTGTCTTATAATTAATGAATTTATGTAATATCAATTAACTGTTCAACCACATTGGTAGGTAAAGACTTCTGCACGTTCTAGTGCTCCTAACCTCGAGGTGAAACAAGTCTCTCAAGCAACTGCTACTGTTGCAGCTCCTACTGCGATTACTCATGGAGCAGAGCAACACCAAGTTTCTGAACTTGTTGCTGCTCCTAGTGTTGAGGTCCGACAACCATCATCACATGATGTTGCTACCATTTCAAATGAACATATAGATGATGTTGATATCAATGAAATGGTCGGGGATGAACAACTAACATCACAGAAAACACAGGTGCTTCATAGTTTAATGGTGTTACCCGTAGTTCTTAAGGCCAAATTCAAATGAATCATATTTGATGTCCAATAGAATGCATGTGGTAAACATGTGAATCCCAACAAGGCTATATTTAGTAGTTACATTAGAGTTGTCACTCGGCACGTCTGCCGATCGACATAGATTCATGGAAACATGTTGTTTCCGGGATGAAGGCTGTGATGTAGAAAGAAATTATGGTAACATTATATTATTTTTTTTAATTTATGAGAAAAAAAATGAAATAGTGTCTTACTCTTCTCAATTTCTTGAAGAGTACATTTATAGTAGATGATTCTTACAAAAAATTAAGTACTAAGTCTTGTAGGAAAGACTCATCGAGGTTTTCGGAATATTTTAACAAAATGTCACTTGAATAATTCCAAAGGTAAAATTAACGCACACCCACCCCTTGTCTATGCTCACCTGATATCCCATGAATCATGGGATTCATTTATTGGCTTTCATGGGGATGAGATGTTTTAGGAACATTGTGCATGATAATACGTTATTTGAGCATACATGTATTCATCACTTTTATTGTCAATATTTCATTTATGAAACATCAAATTGTTATTGAAAATAAGGAACATGCATAAAAACAAACATACCCCTATCATAAAGCAATGATAGGGTACAATTCACTATAATATAAAATGATACATATTTTAAATTTAGCATAATATTGTTAGGTACCATGAAACAACATCATAATTATCTATATATATTTATATGTAGACAGATTAGTTTAAAACCAAAGACACATCCATCCCACGTCATGTGCTATAGAAGAAGGAACATTTGAATAAAGAAGAGAAGCTAGTAAATGAAAACACACAAAAAAGTGTGGGAAATTTGTGTAAGTATGACAGGAAGATAAAAATATTTGTTTTTAAATTTATTTTAACTAAACATAATTAATTATTTTCCTATATCCGACAGTCATAGGAATCAGATACTCTTGTAGAGGATGTAGACCTATTATCGATGGATTTGAAGAGGCCATAACAATACTGTCCTGTTAGAGGCGTGGGGTTTGGGGTGACACCCAGAGTATATTTTGAGAAAAAAAATAAATAGATGATAGAGATGAAAAATTGGAAAAAATTAGATAATGACTAGAAACTCTTGGAGAACAATTTCAATGGAAAAGAGATTTTTTAGAAACTTTTATGGGTGGGAAGAAACGAGAAGACATAACTCAAGAACAACTAGTGCATGATGATCTCACCCCTCCCACACCAGCATTGAGGTGAGACATTCCCCTTAAAGAGCTGTCATAGCCGTGGTAATAAATAAAATAATAATTGTTCCCATGAAATGTGAATTAGATAAAAACTGATACTTTTCATGTACTTTTCTTCTACAGGGTGATAGTGACTATGATTTATATATGTCAACGACCACCTTTCACCTTGTAGCGAGGTATACATTATTCAACATCCCATAGGACAAGCTGTATAATAGGCTACTTCTGAAAGATCATCTGAAAGTGACGATTACTGTAACTCATGAGCCAAATGCAGAGCTACCTATTCCACATGATGACGAAGTTATTTATATGGTCAAAAAGGATGTTGTGACATTCATTGTATGTCTGTCACAACTTGTAATAGTACATGGTGACAAAGAGGTATTTATTTCATTTTTTTCAAGCTACAACAATAATAATTTATGAAAAAGGGTCTGAATCAATGAATCTTATTAGAGATGGAGAAAGGGAAGTGGGTGATAAGAAGCATTGGCTCAAAATCATCTAATGGATCGACCAAAAATTCCAAAGTGATACTGAAAGAAAATTAACCCCACATATTCCCTATCCATATTTACTAGCAATGAAGACTCATGTGGATATGAAGGTAAGAGGTGGTTGTAGTCATATATTGGTTTTTGAATAGAATATATATGGAGTGTAAATTCAATATTTATTTTCCGTTGATAATGTATATGAGATCCTTAAAACAGTTGAATTGGTGTCATAGTAGTAAATTTATATATGAGGAATTTTTTAATGAATTGATTTTCTAAAAGCTGATACATTGTGAAAATTATGACTAAATGCATTTTATATTATTAAGAGACATATATATATGAAAAAAAGTTGAAGGAACTTCCGAAGGAGACAAAATTCAGACTCATTAGTCCTCATACCACATCAACACATCTAATGAAATTAGAGCCATCAAAAAAGGATAAAATAGTGATCGACTTGCTGAAAACATTTGAAAGAAAGATTACAAAATACAAACTCTTCCTAAAACCAAACTCTTCCTAAAACCAAACATGTAGGGGTAAAACTCTAAGATTAAAACATATCAATTATATTTTCACTTCTTTTATTACTTAATCCTTTTTCAAGAAATAATGGTTGTAATTGTGGTGAACATAGATACTACAATGATTAATTTTCTAGATTCAATGTAATGACATCCATCAATCTGACCACCCATGATGGAGTTTGTGAATATGTAAGACACTACATCCTATGTTTTATGTATAAACATCAATTAATATCATTTATATTATCTTTTACTAAGGATTCTATTATGATAGGACAATGTATCATTATTGTCTAAAAAAGGAATGATGATGGGGGCTATGCATAAGGAGGCGAGAAACTACTACGTCTGGACAAATATCAGGGTATATATAATAAAATATCACAATCCAAACACATATCAACAAAAGTTACTTGTTATCCTAATGATCAAATTAATTCAGTGTCCAAAACAAACAAACGATAATGATTGTTGTTATTATGTTTGTAAATTTTTGAAAGAGATTGTTTTTCATCAATAAACAAGCATCACTAAAGAGGTATTTTAAAAAATAACTAATATTTCATTTAAATTATTTATTAATTATTTATTTATATATTTTTCATCACTACCATAACTGTCAAAAAGCCTTATACTCACAAGATGATATAGATTTGTTCTGAAATGAGTGGTCCACATACTGGAAGGAAGATTGTACAAAAATAGCATGAAGATCTGACTTGGGGATGTGTACAATTGGTAGTCATTTTTTGGGACGGGTAATGGAGATGAAAATATGAAAAATTATTGTATGTAAATGTTCGTAGAAAAATTGTAATGGTTTTTAAATAAAACGTCTTTTTTTCCAATGAGTAATTTTCACATTTTAACATTTTAAATGCACCAGCATCATGAAAGAATGATGAACCACTTTTATTTTGGTTTTGGCTAAGAAAAACAATTAAAATCACCAAAATAATTTCATATATGACCAAAAGAATATGGATTGTGTTGATATATTAGAAGAACAATCCATGGTTTCATTTGTGACGTGTACGAGTCAACCCCTCCACAATCTAAGGCACAATGTGGTCGGTATCACTCAAAGTGTCACTATTTTGTTTAAAATGGAATTAATTTTATGTGAGAAAAACAACTGAAATATGGAAATATGACCAAATGCATTAAAATTGTGTTGATACATTAACAGAACAATCCATGGGTCATTTTTGATGTTTACGAGTCAACCACGCCTCAATCTGAGGCATGGTGGGGTCAGTATTACTCAAAGTGTCTCCCTTTTGGTTACAATTGTCAAAATTTAAGTGAAAACAACAACTGACCTACAGAAATATGACCAAACACATTAAGATTGTGTTTATGCATTAAGAGAATGACCATGGGTGAATTGGTGATGTGTATGAGTCATCCCCACCTCAATCAGAGGCATGGTGTGGCCGATATCACTCAAAGTGTCTCTCTTTTGTTTAAAATGAATAGAATTTTAAGTGAAATCAAAAAATGACGTACAAAAATCCAACCAAATGCATTTGGATTATGGTGAACCTTTATACGAATGATCCAGGGGTCATTTTATCTGTGTACAAGTGATCCATGCCTCAATTAGAGGCATAATGTGGCCGGTATCACTCAAAGTGACTCTCTTTTGTTTAAAATGGACAAAATTTTATGTTAAAATGACAACAGACCTAAAAAAATCCGACCAAACACATTTTTATTGTGTTGATCCTTTAATAGAACGATATATGGGTTATTTGCTGATGTGTACGAGTCAACTCCACCTCAATATGAGGGATTTTGTGACCGGTATCACAAAAAGTGTCTCTCTTTTGTTTAAAATGAAGATAATTTTAAGTGGAAACAACAACGTACATATGGATATCCTACCATAAACATTCCTATTAGGTTTATTTTTTTTTATAATTATCCATGGGTGCTTTGGGGACATGTACGAGTCAACCCGACCTCAATCTGAGGCACAGTGTGGCTGGTATCACTCAAAATGTCTCTCATTTGTTTAAAATGGACAGAATTTTAAGTGAACCAACAACTGACATACTAAAATCCAACCAGATTTATTAGTATGATATTTATCCTTCATGATAATCCTCAATGGATCATTTTTGATGTTTACGTGTCAACCATGCCTCAATCTGAGGCATGGTGTGGCCGATATCACTCAAAGTGTCTCTCTTTTGTATAAAATGGACATATTTTTTAGTGAAAATGAAAAATGAACTATATATATCTAACCAAACGCATTTATATTGTGTTGAAACATTACTATAATGATGAATGGGTGTGTTGGTGATGTGTAAGAGTCATCCCAACCACAATCCGAGGCACGGTGTGACAAGTATCACTCAAAGTCTCTCTTTTGTTTAAAATGGATAGAATATTAAGTGAAAACTGCAACTGATGTACGAAAATCTAAACAAACGCATTCAGATTCTGTTGGTCCTTTAGAAAAACAATACATGGGCCACTTTGGATGTGTTTGACCTAACCACACCTCAATTTTAGAAACTTTTTTTCCGATATCACTCAATGTGTCTCTCTTTTGTTTAAAATGGACAAAAATTTTAGTGAAAACAACAACTGACCAATATAAATCTAACAAAATGCATTCAAACTGTGTTTATACTTTTCAGTAAATATACATGGGTGAATTGGTGACTTGTAATTGTTAACCTTACTTCAATCGGAAGCATAGTGTGACTAGTATCACTAAAAGTGTCTCTTTTTTCTTTAAAATGGACAAAATTTTAAGTGAAAACAACCATTGAAGTATGAAAATATAAAGAAACACATTCAGATTGTTTTGATCCTATATGATAATTATCCATGGGTCACTTGTAATTTGTATAAGTCAACCGAACCTCAATCTGAGGCATGGTGTGGCCAGTATCACCCCATGATTCTATTTTTTGTTTAAAATGGAAAATATTTTAAGTGAAAACAAAAACTGAAATAGAAAAATGTGAACAAACTCATTTGGATTGTGTTGATCCATTGGTATAAAGATCCATTGGTTCATTGGGGATGTGTTCAAGTCATTTGTGCCTCTATATGAAGAACGGTTTGACCGGTATCACTAAAAGTGTCTTACTTTTGTTTATAATGGACCGAATTTTAAATGAAAACAACAACTGACATACAAAAATCTGACCAGAGGCATTCAGATTGTGTCTATCCTTTATTAGAATGATACATGAGTCATTTGTGTACGATTCAACCCCCCATAGACACTAGGCCACCCCCTGGACTCCCACATGGATACACCCTGGACACCCACCACCCCCCTGTACGACACCCCACCCGTCCTAGACACCACCCCACCACGTGTACAACCCCACCAGCCTAGATAGCCCCCACCCCCAACCCCATGTACACCCCCAACCCTTGGATGGACCCCACCACTAGGACACCCACCCCCGGGACACGTCCCACCACCATGGATGCCCCCACCCCTCCTTGACACCACCCAACCACCTGGACACCTCCCCACCCCCTGGATATTCCCACCCCCATTGATAGCCAACCCATCCCCTGGACACCAACCCACCCCCTTGGAAATCACCACCAACCCCCTGGACTACACCACCACCTGGATAATACCCCACCCCCTAGACACCCCACCCCTGAACCCCCCCCCCAAACACACTGGACACCATCCCACCCCATGGACACCCCCATGGACAGCCCCCCCCCCCCATACAGCCCCAACCCCCTATAAGACCCCACCCCTAGGATACCCCCACCACTCCAAGACTCCAATACACCACCTGGAATCCTCCCTTACCCCCTAGACACCCCAACCCCCATGGACAGCCACCACCCCTTGGACACCACCTGACACCCCTTGGACATCCGCCCAAACGCCTGCCCCCCCAACCCCCTAGACACCCCTATCCACCTAGGCACCCCCATCCCCCCGAACACCCCTACACCCCCTTGGACAGCCACCCAAACCCTTGAACAACCCCAACCCCCTGATTTCTAAATTGATTTCTTTATGTTTTTAATTATCTTAATAATTATGTGTTAATGGTGTATGGGTATACTTGTTTTATGGCTATAATTGGTGTAATTTGCTTTTCAATTATGTATTAATTTTGTGTGGGTATACTTGTTGAGATGCTGAATATTTTGTAGGTCTTGTTTGGGTGTGCTATTACTGAATTGGGTGTGCTGCTACAGAATTTTATGTTAGAACAGACATGGCATTTATCTGTGCTTTTTGAGCACTGATAAAAAAAACATTTATCAGTGCTGAGCTTTACAATGATTTTTTAGTGCTATTAAAGCCCGTTTTGAGCGTTGATAAAGCCCGTTTTTGGTAACAGTGGTACTATCCAACAAGGATGACCAATGCAGTTCAAGGATGTCCTTCCCACTAGGTCGGGTAGCATAGTCCATGAAGCGATACTGGGCTAACCTCGAGCGTAGTCCCCAATGAGATATCAGTCAGACCTAGAGAGTAGTCCCTGAGGAGACACCGAGCAAACCCATAGTTTAATCCCCAAAACGATACCAGTCTGGAATAGAGTGTAGTTACCAAGGAAATATTGGGCTAACCCTCCCAATGGGTTCTGTACAGTAGTCCTCGATGTTTCATCGAAGACCCTCGACCATGTGGAACAATGGTGAGTCATGGTTCGACATACCCAAGGACCCACAAGGAAGAGGGGCACTTTACCCACTTTGATGCATCCTTGTGATGCGACCTAAATCAATGCGGGCGAGTCTGTGCTGCCTAAAGCAGATTGTATTGTGTTTCGGTTATTTGGGCCCCTTCGACTTTGGCTACCTGGGCTGCTGTGATGAGGTGTTGGGCATTGCAGATGGATTTACTTGGAACAATTGACTACTCACTTTCTTAGGATGAGTTGTGAGATGGAGATCTCGTTAATCCCTCATTTGGAATTCTTTGACTGAGAACACAGACACACACACACAGATATATATATATATATACATATCTTGTTTGCAGTTCCCACCCCATGGGATTTTGATACTCCCCTTACAAGAGAGGTGTAGATGTCTGGGTTATTCCACATTCTTTCTCTATCTAGACTATTGTGGTATGATGGGTATATTCTCCTACTATAGTTTGCAAATATTCGATGGGGGTATTCATCTCCTCACTGTTTTGAGCTCCATGTGTTTGGATGTGCCTACTTTCAATCTCTTGATAGGTTGTTTTGTACTCCTTCTATTCACTCTTGTTGTACCTCGTTCTCTCTTACTTCTCCCATATTTAGTAACTCTCTTATTACTCCCTCGAGCTTTTGGGGAATATTACTGAGTATTATTATACTCACCCATGCATGGGATTTTCCTGAATTTGGATTTCCCTTGAAAACGACTCATAGGTTGATTGTGATATTAGAGGAGATTAGGGATAAAGTGTTCTTGGATCGCGTTAAATGATCATAGCTTGGTATTCATAAGTGGGACTCTACTAGATGTTATTATTTTTCACCTATTTCCTAGTTGTGGCACTTTTCTAGTTTGGTGTGTATTTTTTCCTCTTCCCTTTAAGATTTAATTTTCTTATACTTGTACTATTTAGAGGTTGTTGCAAATATTTTTGATTACCCTTATATAGAAATGTTGTATCTTTATTTTCTTTTCCTATGCAGTTTTTCACTGAGTTAGTTGCATGTTTGTGTATAGTTTCTTTGGAAAAGGCCTCCCCTGGTTTGTTGTTCCTTCGGTGCTAGTCTCTAGCCTTTGGCCTATTAAGGAGGGCATTGGGTAGTTGTGCTCAATCCCTAGTATGGGTCGTGTTGTGACATGGTTGGTGATGTCTAACAAAAAACTGATCAGATAGTTGAAATGATCATTCGCTGAACCGAACGACATGGATCAGAAAACAATGAAGCAGTCAGTTAGGATATCCATGATCTAGGGCATAACACTAAACTATTTATTTTCTTGTAATTCTATGATCAATTTTTATAAATAATTAATAAGACCCACTTAATTAATTGAAATTGTAAAATTTAATCGTGATAAAATGGATTTTCGAACAACATCCCTCATTTAATCTAATAAATTGAAATAAATAATTTAACATAAAAAAGGTTTAATTTTTTATATTTTCAAAATAAATAATAGTAAACACTCAAAAATTATTTTATTTATATAAACTATAGGTTCTATAATTATCAACATTAAATTAACAAACATTAATGGACATATTTATAATTGTTAAATAAAATTTTATATATACATGTTTTTATTATGTTATCCATTTTCCTTTATGATTATTATCCTATTTCCCTTTTCCCTATGTATTCCAGTTATTACTTTCTTTACTATTTTTTGAATTGGACTGACCCACCATTTGGTATTCATCATTTTTTGGTGTATTTCCATTTTCACTGCAGATAATACTTTTCATGGAATATAATAATACGAAAGTGTAAATTTATTTTTTAAATATAATATTATTATTTCAAAATAGAATTTACAAATAAAATTTTCTACCAACATCTCTTGCATGTCATTTCCATCTTTGAATTAAAAAAATTAATATTGGAATATTTTATAATAGTTGAATTAAAATTCAGTTAAAAATCTAAACGTAATTCATTCAAAAAAATCATAATGTTATGTGAATATAATTTGATTTCTCTCCAAATGGTGATATATTATCCTCTCATTCTCAATATTATTGATATTTTACTTTCTATTTGTTTTATGGTTATAATAGATTCAAGAGTTGTAAACTACCTAATTGGCCTTATTGTGTTTCATGCTAGAATTGTAGTTGTTTTATTGTCAATACTAGTGGGTTTGATAAGTAGGTTCATGTATGTTAATGATATATTCAGTCCATTTTATTAATAGAATGTTTACTATTTGTGTATTTTTTCAACCTTTTATTTATTTTTTGTATTTATTAAATTAATAAACAGAATAATTTTTTTTAATAAAACATCATATAAATCATGGGGAGTTTCATCCCCCTCACAGTTGAGTTGTTCATTCACAATTGGCACATACATAAATTTCATTGAAAGGTTTAGTTTTAGTCTATAGGTCCCCAAGGTCTCCCTTGGTACCATAACCATGAGGTATGAAATTTTGATCTCTACGGTCATGAAGATTTCCTCCAAGGAGATTAAATTTCAGGGAATCTCCAAAATATTTTATTTCATTTTCCCATATGTAGCTAGTGAATGTGGGGCTCTGTGTATATAGACACCATAAAGGGGTTCTTATAGAATTTTGGTCCATAAAATATTCTAAAAGGTCGATTTATCTTGATTTAAATAGGTCAGTCTAATTGATCTATCATCAATTGTTTTGATGACATCATAGATTCTACTCGTAAAAAAATTAAATGTTGGAAAATATATTATGTATGGATATTTCCTCCTTTTTTTCTATATAAAAAGATGGGATTGATTCGGGTTTATTGTATAGGGTAAATCTCCTAAAAAGACCTTTAGGCTACTTTTCTCATCATTTATGGTAGACAAATTTTTTTTGAATGTGTTTATAGTAAACCAATCTTGATTCTATATGGTGTCTGAGTACATTAGATGTATAAGATATGTTGTAAAGTAGTTTACATGATGTTACATTAGATTATATGATTGAGTTTCTTCCAACCATTACTTTATGATGATCCTAATAATTATATCATCTATAAGGGATTTGATATTTTTTTGTTTCTCCTTCATTCCATATGAAAAAATATAAAAGATATGATTTTACTAAGGTTTCATTCTTAATCAAATTATGTTTTATAATTTTCAATAGTTGTCTAGACCATTCCGCTGATACTATTTATAATTACCCAAACTCATTCTTTAGGAATAGTTACCAAAACATGATGTTTATTTTTTTCTATAAAATTTAACTACAAAACACATAGTGATTTTAAATAGAGGATCTTTTCTGGTCTATGTTTTGGAATATTAGAGAACACATTACATAAATTATAATTGAACAAGAACAAAAAAATGCCTACTACATTTCCACTAACACTAAATATAATGTGAGGATGTCTGAGTAAGACCATTAAGATACCTATGAAAATAATTTAAAAACATTGGATGAGAATTAAATTTCATGGTAATGGGTTTTTAAATCTTTTAAATAACATTTATAAAATTTTCCTATGAAAATGACATTTGAGAAAGGCTTTTGAAAAATATATTTCAAAAAAAAATTGAAATACCTCTAAAAAAAATAATAGTTGAAATTTTTTACATATTGAATGTACTTCAACATTTTGAAAATAAATTTCCCCAAAATGATCACAAAAAATAATCTAGCGATGTTTCTGAAAAACAATATGTGAGATTTTTGAAAACAAAATACCGGGGAAACATGAAACATTGATCACAAACATAGGTCTACCAAATTTCTGAGGGATGACTTCTCTCCCCAATTCCATACCATATTTACAATGTTCATGTGCCAATTTTTTTGAAAAGGATTTATATTTTCTATACTTGTATATATATTCTTTCAATGGATTCATTCCATTTATAACATAACATTTAACATTTACCATTTAATATTTATATTTACATACATACATTAGTAAAAAAATTAATAAAAAAGTATGAAATTGAATTCCTTGAATATTATAAATCACCTAAAATACATTTAATGATTTTTTTATAATTCATTTATTATTTACAAATTATATAATAAACATTGAACATTACTTTCTTTTTAAATAATAATCAGCTACTATATATTTACATACCTAAATGATTCAATAAAATTGAAACTAGTATTAGCATGTCATGTCACGTAATATAAGAAATTGCTATATCTTATAATGTAATTTACAAATATATAGTTGTAGACAATACTCATGAACACCAAATGAAAAAATTTATTTATTAAAATCCACATAAATTAATAGTGTATTTTGTGTGTAAGATGAATGCTTTATTACTTAGAATTTTAAACCCATAAATCATTTTAGAAACTAAAACACAATATTTGGAAATAAAAACTCAATTTGAAATATGTTTTAAAATAAAAATATTCATGTAATACATTAAAAAATCACAAAATATAAATTTTAACCTAAATAAAATATTAAACATCCATTACCATGATCAATTTTAAAAGGGGGAAAACATGTGGGTTTTGGGTTTACAGAGCGTGAGGTAGTGAATATGTGTGTTCCAATAGAGGTTTTTTATGTCCTATTTACAGAGAATATCTTTCCACTATATTTTTTACCAATAATGTTAAATGAAAAATGTATCTTATAAATTGGGGGAGGTGTTTTTTTGGATTCCCTTGGGTCTCCTGTGAAAAACCGATGACATTCATATGAATAAATGGTTTTATTTTACACCTTCCAAAATAAAAGTATATTAAATATCTATTGTATGGGAAAATAAGAACATGTTAGATTATAAAAGATCCTATGGCTCTGTATAAATCATAGGTTATGGATGGTTTTATTTTTATTTTATACATTTATAGTGTAGAAAAGATACAAGTTCATCGTGGAGGATGAAAACCCATACATGATGATGGTTCATATACACTAGTTTAACCAAAATAATTATGTAGTTGGACCTCAAAGATAATCTCGTATGAAGTTATTAGTATTTTATTATACTCATTGAGGGTAAGTAATAACTTTTTGTTCTCATATATTCTGGTGGCCCATGTGTCAATTAATGTGAAGCATCAATGGAGATCTATGTCTAAGGGTTTCTTCATGGTTAAAATTTTGGTTAAAGAAGAGATGAGATTTAGACAATACATAAATGGTCTAGATTAAATATGATTAGCGCGTAATATTGTACCTGTCAGATTTTCGGAATGACATGTGGTATTGAAGTTATTATAGATGTATAGAATATATGAATTATTCATTTGTTTACGATCTCAACCATTGAATTGGATGAAATTAATCTGATGATTGGGTAGATCAAAGTGATTCTCATATCGATTTAATCTCATAGTTGGTGAAGTTTAATTAAAAACTAATAAGACATTTGAAATTTGTAGTCGTTGAATGGAATGCAGTGAAACAAAAAACCATAATGAAGTTAGTTCACATGTCCCATATATGAGTCATAGCACTGGACTATTCAATTTATTGATATTTTCTGATAATTTATTATGAAATAATTAATTATACCCTTATAATTATATGATATTATAATATTTAAAAGTCATAAATTATATTTTCAAACAACTTAATTCATTTATACTAAAAATTAGAAAATATAAAAGTTATATAAAAATGATATTAGTATTTTGATTAGAAAAATAAATAATATTAAATAGTATAAAATTTATTTGTTAATATAAACTAAAGGATCCATCATTTTCATCATAAAAAAAAATATTAATGGAAATATTTATAATGGTCAAAGGAAAACATTAAAATTCGCGGTTTTAATAATGTTATTTGCTATTACTTTATGATAATTCTTATCTACCTTTTTCTCTTTATATTCCATCTATTATTCTCATAACTATTTTTCTAATTTTCACTAACCCCCTTTTAGTATTTTTTTATTTTTTGGTGTACATCTATTTTTATTATAGATAATAATTTTCATGGAATAACATATTAACAAGATGTATGTTTATTTTATCAAAATAATATTTTAATTTCAAAATATCATTTAGTAATAAAATTTTCTACAAAAATCTCTCATATGTCATTTCCAAAATTAAATTAAAAACATTCTAATGGGTAAATATACTAATGGTGAAATTAAAATCCTTATAAATACCTACAATTAAGTCATTCCAAAAAATAATAATGTTTTTAAAATTTTATATGATTACTCTCAATATGGTGCGATATTTTCCACTCATTCTCAATATTATATCGACTGTACTTTCTACAACATTTATTATAATAAAAAATTCATGATATGAGACATCCTCAATTGGAATTGTTGTGTGACATGAGGCAATTATGCTTGTTTTATTGTCAATAGAAGTGGGATTTATAGGATACAACATGTATGTCAAAAAATAATTCCTCTGTATAAATATAATGTTTACCATTTCCCCCTATTATCAACAACTTATTTATTTAAAAATTTATTTAATTAACAAACAAAATTCCAATATTTATTTAAAAATCATACAAATTCCTAGGGTGTTACACTTATTCAGGATGTATTATGATTATTTTTACCATGTATAGTGTTGGAATTAAATTATTACAATCATTTTTGTGGTAATTAACTTCTCTTTAAATTATTCACTTTCATGTGATCATTGAACATTAAATTTCCCCTAAATATTCATATCATTTATCCTGGAAATTATTATTGCCTAAACCATATTCCTTTTTTATATTTGGTAATTATGTGAAATATTATTTGATTAAAAATGGAATATTGTTCAATCGATAACCATTACTCAATATGAATATTTTTAAGGAACATTGTTCAGGTATTAAATCGATTAGTCAAAATATGAGGAATGATATGGCCATGAAATACATGTTTTGGGGATTAGTAAACAGAATCCCATCGTTGCATCAGAAGCCTTTTGGGATGAATAAATTTTCTAGACAAATGAAATGAGTTTTCACCCAATAAGTTTTAAATTTTCTAAATGATAGAGTATGAAGGTAAATGTATCATTATCCTGAGAAACATGACATTAGATAATGAATAATAGAATTTACTCAAATTTTAGTTATTACTATCAATGAGATTTAGTCTCTGAAGAAAATATATGGATTCATTTTATTTGAATCTCGTTGATTAAATGGAATGTATTCGAATTTATTTACCATGGAATATTGATTATGAAATATCTAGTTATTTAATTAGAATGTGTGTTTAGTAATTTACATTTCTATTTTGTTTATGCACATTATTCTTAGTTTATTGATTACAGGACATAAGTGTTCAGTTATTTACCTTTTCATATTGATAATTATCATTGATTCATTTTTGTTTCTGATGTACTTTACCTTTACTGAGAAATTGATCTCACCTTTTTTACCAATGATTATTTTATTTTTATGACGATGGATATGTTGTGATATGTTATAAGGAATAAATTTATTCCTCAAAAATATATTGTAACATTTTATTTAAAATTAATGTGTCAATCATGTATTTATATAGTTTACCATTTCTAAAATTTATATTTAAAACGCCCCTACCATATTTACCTAGAGTCAATGCATTATTACATAACATTGGCATGATCTCAATATATCAAGTCTTGAATGACAGATTGGTTTAATATCCTTTGAAGTAATAGATCCATACACTAGTTTTACATTACATCGTGAAATAAATAAAAAGAATACTGTGTCCCATTTGATAAAACTCATACCTTTTGGCCTATCCCGGCATTTTAATCATAATAAAATTCTGCACATCCTAGTAAAAAGAACCCATATGAAAGGGGTGAGCTCAGATGATCATTTGGGATAACAATATATTGGAAACCATCATAAATAAGCATATTAATTTATATCAATGTATAGGAATAAAACACAAGCCTTTAAAACATAATCTTGAGCTTAATATGTAAAAGATATATCAAATAATTCAATTTAATTATTTACATGGAAATTCGACAAGATGAATAATCACATGTAATATCAAAATCTAATTTCAAAATGATGGAATTCATAATTCCAGATATCATAACTACATAGTCAAGGCCTCGTACCAAGACTAAAAATAAGATTTTGTCAAGGCCTTATTACATTACATTAGTTTCTCTCATTAGACCTACTGATGCATCGAGGAGCTATAGTGGGCTCCAACCATCACTTACTAAGACCAATGATTTCCTTATATGAAAAGGTTGAAACATTATATAATTATTCGTATTAAAACTATAATTCAATTTGTCAATATATTAACTACAAGCCATGAATGGTATAAAAATATCACAACCACAGTCAAACAAAACTCATTTAATATAATATGGATGGATTTAATAAAATAAATCAAACCCAATGAAGAGTTATTAGGGATATTGACATAGATGAAAATAACTCGTAAAACTATTTTAGAGAAATAACCCCTTTTTCATTAAAACATTTAAAAGTCACTCAATTTATCAAAAATCTTAAAAAATAGATTTTTGAATCAAAGTGTCACATACCACATTGAATCATTTAAAATTAATTTTAATTTTAAAACATTTAGGTCCATATAACTAAATCCCTAACACCATTGTCAAAACTACAACATTAATGAGATAGATTTTGAAGAATAAATCTTTAAATAAATTAAAAAGATATTTTATTTAAACATAAATACCAAATGAGAAATTCTTGAATAGAAATAATTGAGGTAATAAAAATATTATAATATCCTAAGAAAAAAAATATTCATTATATACAATGTCAAAGTATAGTATTTACACTATATAAAAGTGTGTTGGCGCATAACAACAAAAAAGTCTCAATGGAATGTAAATTGAGTTGAAATCCTATATAAAGACTATATCTTTACATTAAGGACAAATAAATGACATATTTATGTTTGTAAAATATAAATACACTTAATATAATTGGATATTTAGTGTAAATAAATCAGAATACATTCACACATATTCTTGTAAAAACAACACCAATGACTATGATGTTTAACTCAGTGTATGGAAATTGTGTTAATATTACTCTAATCTAGTTCATATCGATGACTTGATAATTTATCAATGGGGTGATAATTTGTATCTAATTTATATCCACCCAATAATGAGGTAAATAACTACATAAATAAATAAATAGTGATTTCACACATAATTTTGGATTAAAATAATAAATGAAGTATGTATAAAACACAATGAGTATAAATTGAAATTAATAATTTCCATACAAATTTGGTAACATACGAAACATAATCCCCATGAAAGAAGGATTATACAAATAATTTTTAAAAACCCATAAATTAAATTATATTACACAATGAATAAAATAACCAGAAATATATAAATAAAAAAAAAGGAAATAGTGGAAAGTATAGCATGAATCTCATGGGAATAAAAAGTGAAATGCAAACCCCTTACCTGGTACTTATCCTAAGTAGAGGGTAAGATCACATCCTGTATAATTATGAAATAAAGTTTTTTAAAATTATAAAAAAATCCACATAAATAAATATGATTTTATTTATGATCTTCTATGATTGATGTGTTGATGATATTTTTGAAGTTTCAATGTTTTTGGTCTTAACTAAATTGTTTCCTTTATATTTTTTGTTATGTAAGTCATGTTTGTAACGGGTAGGATGTATTTGATTAATATTCAGAATGATATTATGTTTTTAAACATTATTTTTAATAATCAAATGAACATTATTCTTGAATGGTTATGATGGGGAACAAAATCTCATCGCGTCGTGGAGATGGTAAGTAGTTCATATACATGAGGTATAATATCATTATATTAGTGGTGAAATCGTATGTAACTGGATGTTATATTATATATACATAATAATTAACATGTTATATTTATTATTTACACCAGTTAAAGTTATTTTTATACCCATCCAAATAATGAAGAGTATAATAACAGACTACATCACGGTGTGGAGACGGTAAGTCGTACGTATACATGTATTGTGACTTCGTATTTCATAGGATGGATAGAATAATTAATATGGTTGTACCATATTTATAATAACATCACAGTATTTAGAAGGTACTAGGCTTATTATTTTGGTATGGAAACTACAATGAAAGAGGAAGTGGAAGAGGAAAAGAACATTGAAAGAGGTGATGAAATGATTACCTTTTCTTGAGGTGCTTCCTTTTGATTTGAGGAAAAGGGCTCCATAAGATATATTTTTTATAAAACTATGTCCTTTAGGTTAAATTTAGGGTCGTTGGGAGGATATATGAGTAGGGTTTATTCCATTTGGTAGAAGTTTATATTTTTAGGATTATTATATCATTTAGTAATATAGTATTTGTTTTAAATACTAATTTAGGTCAATTTTGAAACTATTTAGTATTTGGTATTTGAGAAAGTCAAGAAACATTATTACATAGAAATAATAAATTAAATAACCCATTAAATGACATATTAACCTATAAAATTCATAAAATCTATCAAGAGTATCAATTTATACTTATGTTGATATTTATAATATGAATTATTTTAATATTTTACTAATAAGGTAATTACTACATCAACATTGTTTCTTACATAAATTTAATTTTTTAATGTCTAAAATTTATAAAAAAATTGATGTAAGAAAAATAGTTTTATCTTTCTAATTAATATTTATATCCAAATTTATATTATCTATAAGCCTATATTAAAAATTGTTTAGTTATTAAACATTGAATTTAACACCATAAACTCTTCTTTAATAATAATAATAATAAATGAAAAAACATAATCCTAATGGATAAAAACGATCATATTTTATTCCTATGATTTATTTTGGACGAAATACAGTTATCCAATATAATTAGGACATGTTTTAGGGTAATTATAATATAATTTTAACCTTTTATTGCCCTATTTACTTTTAAATGTAGTAAATATAATTCAAAAGTTACTATTCACCAGAAATTATATTAATCCTATTGAACCAAATCATACATAATGATTTAAACTGTATCTATTGGATTTTTTAAATTCAATTCATAGAAGAGGTAAAATTATGTTTTATAAAAATTTGCAAATGTGCCTAGAAGTTGAGTAAAAGACGGTAAATAATTCAACAAAGTATTATATATCTAATATTATTATAAAAAGACTTCAATGAATTACCTTGGAATAATATTGGTATTATGTATCTATTTTGACTTTAAAATAATTTTAAATTACAAATAAACATTTAAATAAAAATTCACCTTTAAACAATAATGAAGTGTTTTTTACTATTGATTAAAATTTGAATCTTTTTAGAAAAATACACAAAATTAACCCAATTTTTATTTTGAAATAAAAAATTATAAAATGTTGTCTATTTTACCATTTTAAAAACATAGATTTTGTATTAATTAATTTTAAACAAAATATTCATGTTGTCAAAACCCAAAAGCGTTTAATGGAGAAGTAAAAATTATCCAAAAATTGATATGTGTTTATGTCCAATTTAAATGTAAAATTACTTCTAATGACCAAAATTGAATTAAATGATAAAAATATAATCTAATTCTACTTCAAAACAATTCAAATGTATAATTTAACAATATAAAATATTTTAATTAAAAAATTTGTTTTAAATTAAAATTTAGTATTTTTCAATATTCATCAAAATATAAAAGATATCAGAAAAGCAAAAAAATTAATCCAAACTAAACTTTTATGTCCCGATTCATTAGAGAAAGTTTATTATGTTAAATTAAATATATATTAAAGTGTAAAATATTGGATTTAAAAATGTTTCCCCCTTAAAATGTGGTAAAATTTCAATTTTTTAAAATACTTATTTTATCTAAAATAAATTATTTGTTCTTATATTTTGTTTAAAAAACACATAATATTGTTGTTAAAATTATATCGAGTATATAATATTTAAAATGATGTTAATTGAATTCATAACCAATTTTTTGAACTGCTAGATTGGTATGTTGTGGTGAACTCAAACTCAGTGTTGTGTGTAGCGCAAGATATTGAATTAATTTAAAAAAAATAACTTACTATGAAATCTTGGGGTGTTAAATTTTTCCCCCATTTGGAATTTTCCTCTCTCAGTTTTAAAATTGGGATAGGGAACTTCATTTTAAGTCCGAGATCATAAAAAGATTGAATACAACTATCCCTTTATAATAAAGAATGTGAATTACAAAGATCACCTTAGATAACCTGTACTAGGATCCCATGTAAGAAAACATAGATATGGAAGATAAAATAAGTGTCGTGTTCTGATAGAGAGAGATAGAAAACATGATCTGGATATAGTTAACAATATGAATACAACAAACTTGTAATGTGTTAAATGGTGAATAGTTTCCCAATAGGAAAATTAAATAGTCAATTTTTTATGTTTTAAGTTTCATTTCATAATGTTAAAGAATTTATTTATGATATTGACTAAGAAAATAATGAGATAAACTTATTTTTTAAGTATAGTTGCATCCTTTTATAAATATATATCATAAATAATCTTTTCTCTAAACAATGAGTATTTAATATGTCTTGGTTACAACTGAAGCATTATAATAAACTTATAAAGAATCACATAATCCCAAAAGGATGAACTATATATTTCCTTTATAATTTAGGATTAACAAAAACCAAATTTTTAGTAAAATATCAGATGATCCCCACAATTTACAATCCTTTATAGAATGAAATAGAAATCATAATTTCCAAAATTAAACAAACAATACCCAAAGTTCAATAAAGACCATTCAATAAACAATTGCCCTTAAAATCCTTCAATATAATCAAATCTTAGATTCATACCCAAGACCTAGAAGAATTTAATCACATAGTCATTCACATTAAATCATAACATTTATCTCCAAATAAAATATACTACTATTAAAGTCTCACACTGATATGTAATTAACCAAATAACATATTCTCTATGATAGGTTTATCATTTTGATAAATAACATCAATATCTATAAAAAAATAGATTCTTCCATAATTAAAAAATAAACCATTAATCCTTAAATGAAATCACATAGTATTCTATTTTCCATAGGCATATACTTTTCCCTACAGAGCGAACGTCTTCCAAAATAAAATTTATCACTTAATAACCAAATAATTTTTCTATAATAAGGATATCCATTTGATAAAACATAATATCCAAAATCGACTAATTATCGATCAATACAATCATTTAACTAAACATAATTAGTCAGACTAACTAGGACTTCACGTAGTCCAGTGGTAGGAGATAACTCCTATTTTCACTTTGGTTGTGGGTTCTATTCCCATATCATTGTCTGACATGATGGGTTGTCACACAATCTATGTGTTTTCCTTTAAAAAAAATATTTTATAACTTTCCCAAAATGAGATAAATTCCAAAAAAATAACCATAACATTTTTTAACCACAAATGTTATCTCATGCCTCTCATTTTCATCCCAAAAATTAATAACCATTAATTTCCTCAAATGAAAGGATAATATAAACCCAAATGGTAATTTAAAAATATATCCACAAATGAAAATATAATTAATCCTCAATTAGAATTTTCTCAAAACAAACAATAGTGTTACACTAATAAGAGAAAATTCTTCCAAAGTAATTACATGAACAAATAAAATTAACACTTTTAAAATTTTCTCCATCCATTTATTTCCATATTGGATATTCCTTGACATAGTGGTTATCCTATAGAATAAGACATTGACTCGGGTAATGCCCATGTCCCCTACATTTATGGAGAAGGACTGTAAATGGATTATTACAATCATTTTTATTTTTGTCCATAGTACTCTTCATTTTTCCACTACAATTCTTTACTTTATGTCTATCTTTCACACACATAAATAATTCCTCTTTTCCATTTTAAGACATCTTCCTAGTTGTCTCCTTCTACATTTCTAGCATGATGTAAATTAAGCTTTCTGTTATCCATGGTCTCCAATACTAGAGCTCTTATCATTATCCACTTTTTTTTCTTTGTTGAGTTTGGGAGTTGGTTAATGTATATATTGTTGATCATATTTTTGGAAACCTGATTTGGAATGAACACGATATCTTTTACACCTATCAGCATTCCATTTAGTTTCTCTTTTCCACCACCGTTCCCACCTTGTACGTTATTCTCAATTTTACTATGACTTCCTGGGAAACCAACCATTAAATATAACTAGAAATCATAGTGTGAGTAACCATATTCATAAAATAATTTAGTGAATTTCATGGAACCTTATTTTCAATCTAAAACACTTATAGATTAACCAAGGTTATTTATTATCATCTTATATAAAAATCCTTAAAATCGGTTTTTAAATAAAATGTTAATTATTCTAAGAATATCCCCCAATAGTTTTATAACCCTGAGTGCAGCAAGGTCTATTGTCGTGCACCAGTTCCCATTGAAGTCTAGATCAATGCATTGTTTTCATATTTTACCCCTAGGTACATCTGTTCCAGAGCTGCCTATACCTGCTTGTATCCGGGCAGGGTTGTATTGCTTTGAAAAAACACCAAATATTAACATTACCAAAAATTTTGGATGTTCTTCTATACTAAACCTCAATGTCCATATTAGGGTTGTGTTTTCTAATCGGAGTTCTTATAAATCTTCCATGGTTTGTAATAAAATTTCTCTAATACTAACTATAAATCCCCAACCCTTGTTACCAAGAGTTGGTGCATTATTATATAACATTAGCATGATTACAATGGATCATGTCTTGAATTACCTATTAGTTTAGTAGCTTTGGAAGTACTATATACAAACATATGTTTTACATTACATCATGAAACAACAAAAAAGAACAATATGACCCCTTTGAAAAAAATCATATTCTTTGTCCTATCCCTATAATTTAATCATAATATACTTCTTCACATCCTTGGAAAACGAAAACATATGAAAGTGGTGAGATCAGATGCTCAGTAGGGATTAAAAATAACACAAACTATCATAAATAATCATAAAAATTTAAGGAAATGTATAAGACTAAAACAAAAGACTTTTAATATTAAAATTCATCCTAATATGGAAAATATAAATCAAATTATTCCATTTAATTATTCACATGTCTATTCTACTATAATAATTATCACATGTAATATCAATATATAATTTTTTAATGATTGAAAGCATAATGTCAGACATCATAACCACATAGTCAAGGCCTTGTGCCAAGACTACAAAAAAGATTTTATCAAGTTCTTATGCCAATACCCTTGTTTGTCTAATGAGACCTACCGATGCATCAAGGAGTTATAGAGGGCTCCACATGCCACTAACTATGTCAAATTCATTCCTCATATAAAATGGTTGAAACAAAATCTAAACATTCATATTAAAACTATCATAATAAATGTCAACATTTTAACAAAAACACATTAATTATATAAAAATTGCACATACAAAGTAAAAAGTAACTCATTTAATGTAATATCGGGGATTTTATTATAATAAATCAACCTCAATCAATAATAATAAATTATATTGACATAGATGAAAATAATAAATAAAACTACTTGAGAGAAATATCCCCATTTTTATGAAAACATATAAAAGTCTCTGTATTTATGATGAAGCTGTTAAAAATAGATATTTGAATCAATGTTAGTCATAAAAATTTGAATCTTTTAAAAGGCAGTTTAATTTTAAAACATTAATTCCCTTATAAATAATTACTTAACCCCATTTTTAAAACATGGACATCAATGAGAATGATTTAGAAGAATAAATCATTAAAAAAATTAAAATAATATTTTAGTTAAGGTTTTTAACCAAATGAGAGAACATTTAATAAAAATAATTGAGTTAATAAAAACATTATAATATCATGATAATAAAATGATTCATGATATACTATGTCAAAGAATATTATGTACACCATATAAAAATGAATTGGTGCATAACAACAAGTAAGTCTCAATTGAATGTAAATTGAGATGAAATCCCTTATAAAGACTGTATAATTAGGTTAAAGAAAAATAAATGACATAAATATTTGTGAAAAATATAAATATAGTCAATAATGTTGGATATTCAGTGTAATTAAATCAGAGTACATTCAGACATATTATTGTAAAAATAACACTAATGACTTGGATGTTTAACTTAGTGAATGGAAATTGAGTTAAGATTACTCTTATCAAGTTCATATCGATGACATATGAATTTATAAATGGACTTATTATGGGTATAAGATGTATATATACAAAAAGGTTAGTTTAAATTACTATATAAATAAATAAATTGTGATTTCACGCATAATCGAGGAGTAAAATAATAAATAATCTTTACGTAAAACCCAATGAGTAGAAATTGAAATTAGAAATTCTCTTAATGATTTGGTAACATATGAAACATAAACCCCAAGAAAGAATTATCATAAAATTATGTTTTTAAGACCCATAAATTCATTAATATTACAGAAATAATACAATCATGGACAGTACATAGAACACACAAAAGGAAATAGTGGAAAATATAGCATGAATCCCACGAGAATAAAAGTGAGATAAAACCCCAGTACCTTTTAATTTTACATAGTAGAGGGTAGGTTAAACTCTTCCATAATTGTGAAATAATTTTTATTAAATTATTCATGAACCACATATATAAGAATGAAATCATATAGGATCTTCTAATATTTTTTTGTTGATGATATTCCAGTACTATCATTGTTTTGGGTGTTAATTGATTCGATTTCATTTATATGTTTTGTTACATAAGTTATGGTTGTTTCGTATAGGATGTATTTTATTCATTTACAGAATGATATGAAGTTCTCAAAAATTATTATTAAAAGTCAAATGAAAATTATTCTTTAATGGTTATGATGGGGAATAAAATCTCATCATGTCGTGTGGACGGTAAGTCGTACGAACACACGAGTGAAAATATCATTCTATTTATGATGAAATAATATGTAATTTTTTGGTATATAATATATACAGAATCGTTAAAATTTGATATATATAATTTAAATCATTTATACTCAATATTATACCTTTCAAAATAATGAAGTGTTGAATAACAAATTACACCATTACGTGGAGATATTAAATCGTAATACACACATATGATGAACTTTTCATTCATAGTATGGATAGAATAATGCATATGGTTGTACCATATTTATAATAACATCACAATATTTAGAAGATACTGGATTTATTATTTTGTTATGGGGAAAATAATGGAAGAGGAAGTGGAAGATGAAAACAACATTGAAAGTTGTGATGAAAATATTACCTCTTCTTCGGGTGATTCCATTTTAGTTGATCAAAAGGGCTCCATAGGATGGATTCCAGATAAATTTATGTCCTATAGGTTTATGTGTGGTAAATTGGAAGGATATTGAAGCTAGGTTTGGTTGAGTCAAATGGCTTTGGAGGTGTGATTTTGAAAGAAGGGGAAGTACCCTTATATAAGAGAGATGAGGGTCACTTTGTGAAAATCTTTAAATATTAATTTATTATAAATTCATTTTCGGTTTATAATGGCTCTAAATGGATTTATTTCTAGCTTAACGTGGTTATGGGTCCAAATCCAATCAGCCAATAGGTTCTGGACATGTTTAGGCCACCATATAAACCTTATCATTTAGATGTATTTCATAGTTAAATAGTTTATCTTTTACGATGTATTCTTTTATTTTTATAGTATATTGTTAATAAACATACAATAAAATGTCAAGAGAACCTCAAGTATTTCATTAATGAAATATATATCATTATATAAGTCGTTTTGAAAAGGCTTATATTTTTAGGAATATTATATCATTTAATAATATTGTCTTTATTTTAAATACAAATTTATATCAATTTTGAATCTATTTAGAATTTGGATTTTTTTATAGTCAATAAAAAACTGATCACCTCAAAAAAAACCCTGAATTTTTATATTAAAATAGAAAATTCACGTAATTCATCAAAATTATCAATTTACATTTATTTTTATATTTATAATATCACTTATTTTAATCATCCATTACTAATGTAATTACTGCATCATCATTGTGTCATAAATAAATTTAATTATTTAATGTCTTAAAATTATAAATAAAATACCATGTCGTAATAAATCTTTTTATATTTCCAATTAATATTTATAGTAGAATTTAACTTATGTATATCCTAATATTAAAAATGGTTTAGTTCTTAAACATTGGATTTAACAATTTGAACTCTTCTATAAATAAAATAGTAACACATGTCCTAATCTAATACGAATAGATAAAAATGATTATATTTTATTGCAATGGTTGATTTTTTTCGAAATACACTTATCGAGTAGAAATAGGTCACATGTTAGTTTAATTATTAAATCATTTTTCCATTAATTACCCTAATTAGTTTTAACTGTGGTAAATAAAATTCAAAAGTTAATATTCATTAAAAATTAATTTCATCCCATTGAAACACATTTTATATAATGATTCCAATAGTGTCTCTCAGATTTTTTAAATTCAATTCACAAAAGTGGTAAAATTATATTTTATTCAAATTTGCAAATGTGTCTAGAAGGTGAGTAAAATAGGGTAAAAATATCAAGAAAATTTTATATATCTAATATTATATCAAAATGACAAAAATTAATTTCATTGCACTAATATATGTATTATTTATCTATTTTTACTTTAAAATAAATTTAAATTAAGAAAAAATATTTAAATAAAAATTTTGTTTTAAACTATGACATAGTGTTTTTCACTGTTCATCAAAATTTGAATATTTTTAGAAAAACACGAAAAATTGACCTAAAGCAAATTTTCTTATTCAAAATTAAAAAATGATGTATTTTTTTTACCAAATTCATAACATATAAGTTTTATTAATTATTTTTTAAAAATATTCCCATTTTCAAAACTAGAAAGTGGGTTTTTGAGAAGTAAAAATTATCAAAAGATTGATATGTGTTTATATCGAATTAAAATGTAAAATTACTTACAATGAAAAAAATTCGATTATATGATAAAAATATAATCTGATTATAATTCAAAACCAATGAAATGTATAATTTAACACTATAAATTTTTTTTATTAAAAAAGTTGTTTTCAATTAAAATTTAGTATTTTTCAATATTCATCAAAATATGAAAGTTAACAGGAATGTACTGAAAATTTATCCAAACTGAATTTCTAGGTCTCATTTCTAACGAAGTAGTTTATATTATAAAATTGAATATATAAATTGTCAAATATTGGATTTTAATAGGGTTCTCCATTAAAAGGTGGTAAAATTTCATTTTTCAAAAAATACTTCTTTTATCGGTAAAATTGAATTTGTTATTATATTATGCATAAGAGGCACATGATATCGATGTTAAAATTTTATGTAGTATATAAAATTTAAAATGTAGTCAATATTATTCATAATTGTTTTTTTAACAACCAGTTTGATAAGTCGTGGGGTGATCGAACTTGGTGTTGCTAGTAGTGCAAGCTATAGAATTACATTAATGAAAATAAATTACTATGAAATCATGGGGTGTTATAATATTGGTACACTAGGATGAATTTCTAGCCTTTTAATTCCAATATAATGCTAGTAGAAATCAACATTTGACTTACATGGGTTGGGTCTCTATAGTTGGTACCAAAGGATGTTTAGTGAAACTGTGGAAAAAAGATTTCAGAAAACATAGATTATGGAACATAAACCTAAGATATTATTTGAGCATCCTAATGTTTTTTAGGATGTTGATTATGCGTGTTTTCTATGAAATTCATATATATCTAGATATTATATGTGGATGTGGTTCTATCACCAATATTCCTAGTGGTAATAAATATTAAAAGGGTGTGTTGATGTTGACACGATCATAACCTAGTAGATGATAATGGGCCTTACAAAATACTTTGTTTGATAGTAATTGGGGATATTATGAGGATAATTCACATTTTATTTACAAAACATTATATAAATTTGAATTTATAATGATAATAAATGACCTTTGTTAAACCCTATAATATATAATGACCTATGTGGTAATAAAATTAATAATGGATATGCATATTGGGATTAAATAATTATATTCTATAAGTATTTTTACCAATGGAATTTTTGTTGTATGTACCATTAAACATATAAGGATTATGATAAATTTTAGTAACACATGTGTCTTAATTAACATAAGAGTTATGGATATCATTATGGGTTATTGTGTTTATGATTTAAAATATGATCAATGACTTAAATTTTTTTTATTATTTATGTAATGATAGTCTTACAGGATTGTGTACATTTTTTGAAACATTTATATAAATTATAAGTAATAGTTGAAAATGTATTTGGGGAATAATTACTTTACATATTATTGACATAATTTTGAAAGGTTTTGGAAAAACTTATGGTTAATATGATTATTAATTACATTGTAATGATAGTGAAATATGAATTTTAGACACATTGAATCAAATAATGTATTGAAAACACTAATAAAAAAGATATTTAAAAATTTACTTAATTTTATGATTTTATATCAAATTGATTGGAACATTATTTGAATTACATTAATATTTTTTATAAAAATAACACCACATGAGAAGGGTGATAACCAATTTCATCTAACAAGGCTGTGGGGTTACATCCATGGCTCAAGGATGATAAGTGTTTTGTGACTACCACTGAACATTACAATGTAGTGTTTGATGTATCATTGTTTTTAGCTAATATAATTGAAAAATAAATATTAACAATTAAATAGTAGTATTACTTTTGAGGTTTAATTATTAATGGATTTTCCATATTGTCTTTAAAAATAATTAAGTGATAAATGGAAGGACCTATAACATTTAATGGATTTTACGATCCATTTAATGTATATTATTGTGCTTCAGGTACAAAAGATCATTTTTTTGATATAAATATTTGGGAGTAAATGATGAACTATAAGTTGATTTAAGAATTAAAAAATAATGAAATAATGTATATTTCCTTAATTTATTATGTATTAAATTAATTATTCAACGTTTGGAAAATGATCTTAAAAACATGTTATTTGAATACATTAATAATTTTTGAACATCTGGATTTTAAGTCATCATAGATTAATAGATTTATGTCCCTAAATATTCCATTGATTATACTATTTTTAATAAATTACTTATTTCAATTGCTATAAATATTTCAGATTTTATTATATTTCCATATAAACCTTTGAAAATCATGTTTTTCTTATATAGAAACTTTTTTATTACTTATTCTATAAGTATTTTGAACTTCCTTTTATATCTTATTAAGAGGATATTTTATTAACCCTTTTATGGTGTGGTTTTTTCACAAAATAAATTTTCAAAAATAAAACCCTTGACAACCAATATCAAGTTTAAACTATGAGGACACCATATATTTATGTTGGGGAGAATGTAACAACAAAAAAATTTAAATTTGAATAACATATTCGATAGCATCTATGACATGAAGAAACAATCATAGAAGAGAATATAACTTCTAAGATATTAAAATATGTTTAATATTTTAAATAAATTAAATCAATTATATAGATTCCAATGCATGGAACACTGAGATAGCTAATTTTACATGCATGAAAGAATTTATTCAATGTCATTATTTACACAAAATAAAATTTTATATGGAATTAAATCATTATTATTATTTAAAATGAAAATTATCTACTAGCTGTTAAATTTTTAGTTATGAATAGGATTAAATAAATTATTAATTTATATGGTTTAGATTAATATAAAATTAATTCATTCATTACCAATTAATTATAAATATAATAAAAACCAATTAAAAGTAAAAGAATTGTTTTATAAAAAATAATTTTTTACTCCAAAAAAATATTCATAATAAATTAAATAAAATTATATTTGAGAATGATATTAATTGAAATATATATATATATATATATTATTTAATGAAATAATTTTTACATTTATCCAGTTCATTTGATATGAATTCACTAATAACAAATCCGGTTGTATGCATAAAAGGATATATTTTCCAAAAGGTAGTTTTACCACCATTTAATGGAATAGTTTTTTAAATATTAATTATGAAAAATTTGAAAAATTAATATGAAAAAATAAAATTAATTTTTTTGGAATTTAATTTAAAAAATATACTAGTTTGAATTATTGGTATTTTTTTGGAGATGTATCATTTTTTGATGAATATTGAAAAATATTAATTTTTAATTGAAAACCATCTTGTAATCAAAATAATTCATAATGTTAAATAGTATTTTAATTTGTTTTAAAGTAGAATTAGATCAATTATACATACATTAATACAATTTATTTAATTTTAATCAATTTTATGTTTAATTTACATATAAAAAATAGTAACAAATTGAACATTTTCACTTTAAAACCCCTCTATCTCATCCCGTATGTGGGATTAATTTTAAATTAATTTTAGAAACTTATGTGATTTGAATTTTGAGAAATTGATTTATTCTATAAAATGACCATGATATATAATCTATTAAATGTTCAGAATAATTTTTTACCTTAATTAATCTTGAATTCAGTTAAAAATAATTATAGTGATTATGGTAAAAATGAGTTAACTTATTGGGTTAGATTATTGTACAATGTGTAAATATTATCCTACACTTTTAAAATATATTTTTCTTCCTAAATATAGGATAATAAAACACTATTATGTAATTTTACTGTTATTTAAGACATGTTCAAGGAAATATTGACGGTACATCAAACATAATTTCAAAAATACGATGTCAGTGCTCTCACCCAGTTATAAAGGACCACCAACTCTCCCACTTATTTAATCCTTTAAAAACACTTTGTATTGCACAATACCCAGATAAATAACTACCTAAAATACATAACCTAATCCTAGAGTCCTTATTTTTTATATAATTAATGCCATTTAAGTTATTATTTCAATCCAATAAGGACACACGAAAACATGTAAATATTTTCTAAAAGTGTTTTATTTAATTTTATTTATCTGCCTCCATAAAATATTAATATATCATGAATATATAATAACATAAGTATTTAAAGGATACATTTATTTATTTATGTAATGGTTATGACCTGGAAATACACACACTTCCATCAAATGCGTTACACAATCATCGTTCTTGTGTACGACGAATTATAATCTCACGAATCGATGTCGTGAATTTTTTTCCATTACCACATTTAATGGTTGAGAATAATGATGGGTTTATACATTAAATACGATATATACGATATTTTTATTTTTTATTTATATTTAAATATTTTATGAATCATACCCTTATGATTTTCATTTTCTATGAATTAGATAATGTTGTTCATGTGTGCGACGGACTACCGGATCACGTAGTGAGGTGATTCGTCCACACTTTACATGGAATTTAATATGAATGGTTTTATTAAAAATATTATATATATATATAAAATAATAATTATACTAGAAATATAATATATATATATATATATACAATTTCTTTTTTGTTTCTTCTAATATGATATGAAAATGGTCATAATGCTCAAGTGTAAGTACAAACAACTGTCTCCATGAGTGTTGTATTTCACTTCCAATTTTTTTTGGAATACTCTAAATACATATATAATGAATATATAAACTACTTAAATCATTATTTATGTTTAAAATATAATAAAATCATGATCTACATAAGAGAATAAATAAATACGTCAAAACATACTAAAAACCATCCATTTAACAACTGAAATAGTTAAATCGTGAAATATTATTAAAAAAATTTATAATATTTAAAAAATATTTATATATGATATAATAAATATTAATATAGTCCTATAATATGTTAATAAAATGTTTAATCCAATTTTACATGTGTTCAAATCAAGAACAATCAAATGGAAATTGTAATGTAAGGGATTATGTCCCAATTTCATTTCATTAAACCAAACTATAATGTTATGCACCTAGTTTCTTTTATATAGGGTATATAGTTCCCCTTTTACATCTAATATCACTAATAATTCATTATTAATGGTATTTTGAGTAGTAATTTTAATTATTTCATCTAATTGTATTTGATCATAATGATAACAAAAGGTAATAAAATTTCATAATTCAATTCATCTTAACGGGGTAACATTACATCCTCATTATCGTTAATATTTTTGGATTTTGATTCAAATTTATTTTAATATCTATTTATTCATTTCCACTGGTTTTATTTGTATTTAGATTTTATACAAATAATCAATTCATTGATTAATTATCACATTAATGTTTTTATCATTTTATGAGATTATTCCAAAATATCATTATAATTATTATTGTTTATTATTAAAATTAATTTAAAAGAAAATATTTGATATTTACATATTAATACAACTAGTTTTATTATCCTATTATTATTCAGGTTATTTTTCAATTAATATTACAACTTTTCTATTATTTGGTACAAAAAATATTCTATGAAATGTGTAATGGCTCGGACCTCTCCGGTCCATTACTTTGTGGAATTTTGGTGTTGGAGGTGTTCCGGGAGGTCAAGGGGACTTATCCCCAACACTTTTCCAATTTTCCAGTTCTGTGAACAGTATTTCTAGTTTTATGAACAGTAACAGATCGGTCCTACCGATCAGTTTCACAAATCGGTGTGACAGATCGGTTTCACAGATCGGTGTCAGAGATCGGTTTCACAGATCGGTGTCACAGATCGGTTTCACAGATCGGAGTGACAGGTCGGTTTCAGAGATCAGTGTGACAGATCAGTTTCACAGATCGGTGTCACAGATTGGTTTCACAGATCGGTGTGACAGATCAGTTTCAAAGATCGGTCTGACAGATCGGTTTCACAGATCAGTGTGACAGATCGGTTTCACAGATCGGTGTGACAGATCAGTTTCACAGATCGGTGTGACAGATCGGTTTCACAGATCGGTCTGACAGATCAGTTTCACAGATCGGTCTGACAGATCGGTTTCATAGATCGATGTGACAGATCGGTTTCAGAGATCGGTGTGACATATCGGTTTCATAGATCGGTCTGACAGATCGGTCTGAGAGATCGGTTTCACAGATCGGTGTCACAGATCGGTTTCACAGATCGGTGTGACAGATCGGTTTCACAGATCGATCTGATAGATCAGTGTCACAGATCGGTTTCACAGATCGGTGTGATGGATCAGTTTCATAGATCGGTGTCATAGATCGGTTTCACAGATTGGTGTGACAGATCGGTTTCACAGATCGGTTTCGTGTACAATAACAGTGGGTGAACGGTGTTTCAAGACTCCTACAGTTTTTCCCCTTTTGACATTTCTTTTGATGTAAAATACATTTAAAGCCTTATTTTAAGAGCTCTTAAGGCCAATTCAAATGCCATAAATCCTATATTAATTATTCCTATGGCTTGGAATGTTTTACTTGCTCAAACCGCGTGGGTTAATGCGATCCGTTTTTAATGGAGAATTAACTGGATCTTAAATCGTCACCTCGTTAAATCTTAAGAAGGGATGAGATATCAATCTCCCTTGTTCTTTCCCTTTGTTCTCAACAAAGAGTCTCTAGAACCTTTCAATCCTTTCCGTATGAGTTTCACAATCATCCTTTACTCCAAGGATCAGTTCCACTCTGTTGGATGCAACCGAGCCGTGTCGATCAATCTTCGATATAAGCATCCTCCGGTGGATGCAGTTGTCACGAGGGGAGGATCATGACCTGTTGTGTGGATAAAGGACATCAAGAACTCTTCGAGGTAGGGGATTCATGGCTTCTCTAATTGTTTATGTGAAACTGTAGAATTAGCATGATTTAGTCCTTTGGATCACAATGAAATTGACCTAATTAAATACTTGAACCGGATTAAAATAATTGGTTGATCGCATGTTGTTGCATATACCGTGATAACAGTTTGCCTAATGTTTCCCAAGATATAGTGATATCTATGTTTCTTTGATTTGTTGATCATTCATGATAGAAATTGATAACGAACGTAAAGCCAAAATTAATTGTCAATTATTTGGCTAAAGATAAAGAGGCATGTAAATTATTCTGGTTATTGTAGTTGTTGTAGTAGTTCTAATTTGAGGATAATCAAATTAGGGAAGTAAGCGTGGTTATTTAATTGTGATAGCTTGCTGATTAGGTATCCATGATTGGAACCTACGAATAAAAAATCTTCCAATTCCATATGGATTAGAAAACAGATTATGTGGGAATTTCAAAAGGGTTCTGAGTTACCCGCTTGCTTGTAAGGCTGAATGCCTTGAGGTTTGGAGCTCTGAGTGCTCATTGTGTTTGAAGGCTGAATTCCTTGTTAAAGGGACGAGAGCCCATTTTTTGATGTTTGTTTTCCTTCTGCTTGTGTTGTGATGTGAGCCTGGATGGCTGTTGTGATATGTGGAGGCATGGAGACTTGTGGTTGTGGCAGCGGATGACGCCTAGTGTGGCGAGATGCATAAGTTTATGCATATGGGTGTCAGAGAGGACACCAAGGGTGATGGTATGAGATCAAGGTGATGGTTTGATGTTGGTGGTTTGGTTTGGTTGTTTATCTGCTTTACTTTTCCCCACTGCTCAAGGCAGCTGGTCTTTCTTACCCTCTTTCCGAAGGAGGTGAAGACACGCGTGGTATGCCACGTGCTTTCCGTGTTTAGCCTCTCGATGGAGGATGGGTCTATGCCATTTCTATAGGCGGAAAAGACTCGACGGGTAGTATATCTACTCACCGTGTTGAGCCTCCTTTGTGTTTAGAAGCATAGGATGCTTTTCTAGAATACCTGGGAATGTGGAAAAGTAATTCTGTAAGGAATGTTTGATTAAATGGTGAAAATCCTCGGGGGTGGAGATGCTGGAATTTAAAGGTGATGTGAATCTTAAAAAGGAGCAGTTGTTTTTGAAAGTGATGCCAGTTTAGTTTAATGTGAAATTTTTCATTATTAATTAATGTATAAATAATTAATTAACGTACAGTGGAACTGATAAAATGAGAATGGAGTAATCTAATAAAGCTCTTCAAATGGTTGTGTGCTAGTAGGATACCTAGTCTTTGAAGTAGCAGCCTGGAGTCTGAGAGACGTTAGCTGCATTTGTATCTAAGACTAGGTAATGCCCATATTGTGGATGTGAGTTACTTATATATTCTGTACTTTTTGTGTTTCTATACGCTAATCCACCCTGTCGGTAAGGGCAACTGACACCCCTGGGATTCTGAGCCCTGGGGGGGTGTTTTCCCCAGCATTCTGATCGGAGGTTGAATGGCTGACTACCCCCTTTGGCCCCGCTCTCCTCTCTTGGTAGATCTTTGTGATGATAGGAACAGTGGTTAGTTTTACCCATATATGTGTGTAGAGGGATGTGATGGCTTGTGGTTATTTCCCACACATATATTCTAGATATAGTATCCTATGGAATACTATTGGTGTAATGTGTATAGGTTGTGATGGCTTGAGGATCCTTAATCGACGTATGATACACATTATACGAGCTATGGTGGCTCCCGAAAACTACCTGGTTACTTTGGTTGTGATGATGGTGTGGTGCTTAGCACAGGTGTCTGCGGGCAAGCCTATGTGGTGCACGAGGTGCAGATTGTGGAGCTTTTCCCAGGTGTCTGCGGGAAATCCATTGGAGAGAGATGCACAGGAAGTATGTCGTTGGGGCAAAGCGGCAAACCAGTGGGGAAGTAGTAGCGGGTTACCCTTGATATTCTTTACTATATGCTATATTCTTGTATGCGTTACTTGGTGAGAGTAGCCATGGTGAGTTTGGGAACATAGTATACCTGTTTAGGAGACGAGTTAGTTTAACTTGTTGTTCACTGGGCTTTAGCATGCTTTCTTTACCTTTGCACGAGAGGCTTGGGGAGTATCCTACTGAGTATACTGTTATACTTACCCTATGTACATATAAACTGTTATTTAGGTCACTTGGAGCAAGTTGGAGATCAAGCGGGTTACTACTAGCTTGTGGTTGGAGGAGGAGCTGTTCGAGCTCGTGGTCGCTGTCGTTTTTCTTTCTTTTGGGTACTTTTAGTTTTCCCTTTTAGTTGTAGTACTTTTGCATGAAAGTTCATATATGTACTTGGGTTTCTTTTATATTTCAGTTATGAGTTGGAGTTGTTTGGAGTCTATTCTATCTCTCTCTTCTACATGTGTTCTCTTAGAGGGTAATGCCTCCCATTTGTGTGTGTATTATACCCTCGGTGCTAGTCGCCAACCCGGGGCCTACTGGAGGCGGGACTCGGGGGTCATTATCTCCCTTCTCACATTGCCGGTCCAGGAGGGGTACACTTTGTGGGGAGGGGGTCGTGACAGAGTGGTATCAAAGGTCTGGTTGAGGGATAGGATGGAGTTTGGAGTTAGGCACAGGTGAGGATGCATGGGATGGTAGGGCAACGGTGTCATTCATGTTTATCAAGTGTGGTAAACACTGGAGACCGGCAGAGACATAGGCGTTCAGGGCCCCCTATGATCTGTTGCACGGACCTTTAAGTTTACGATGGCTACTAAACCAAGTGATACTGGTTGCATGGTAGAGACCTAGGAAAGGATCATGCATCATTATTCTTTGCGCCTGTGTTTGAATGGGTAGACCTTGGGATAGGTAACCAAAAATTAATAAAACAAAATAATTAATTAATTAATGTTGAGTCTTCCATATTCCAGGCTTAGGAGCTCTAACAGTTGTTATTTTACAGGTATGGCTCTAGGTCGACGTCCTCGTCAGGTTTGCGCAGAAGGTGCCCAGCAGGCTGTTCCAGCAGATCGCCACCAGGTAGAGGTTGACAACGATGACACATGGAGGAAGACACTCCGAGAGTTCCAGCGCCAGAGTCTACAGAAGTACGAGGGCTCCGTTTCAGATGCAGTCACAGAAGACTGGTTGGAGGAGGTCGAGATAGGATTCAGTTCGATTCGTGCTCGGAAGGAACATTGGGTGTCCTTGGTTGTGATGATGCTGCGTGGAGAAGCGAGACAATGGTGGTTCTTGTTCCTCGAGGGTCGCGAGGAGTCAGTGATCTCATGGGAGGAGTTTCGAGACAGGTTTAGAGTCGAGTTTATTTCGTCGACTACGAAGGCGTCCAGTGGCCAGGAGCTACTCACCCTTCTACAGGGGAGCTCCAGTGTTCGAGAGTTTGGAATCCGTTTCAGGAACCTTCTACGATATGCTTCAGACCTGTTACCAGATGATGAGGCCAGGGCGAGGCATTTCGAGGAGGCTTTGCGTCCAGAGATCCAGCGCCAGGTCACCCCATTTATGCTGAAGACATATATTGAGGTGCTGGAAAGGGAAGAGGTTATTGAGAGGACTTTGACCAGGACCGGATCGTCACGAGAGGGGAATCGCCATGATTCCTCACGAAGCAGAGCTGTGGTCCAGGGTTCCCGGTTTTCAGGACCGAAGAGTTTCCGTTCACCTGGGGGTAGGTCCCAGCCCTTCCCATCTCGTTTCTCTGGAGGCAGCAACTCTCAGGCCTATGCCAAGGGATCAGGCGCTTGTTTTTCTTGTGGTGGTCGTGGTCATCAGCAGCGGGAGTGCCCAAATTTTCAGAGAAGTCATCGTGCACCAGGCGCTCCACTCCAGGTTCCTCCGTTGAGGCAGTTCCAGCCGAGGCAGCAGCAGCAGGTTGCACCAGCTTTAGATCACCCGAGGGTAGATGGACCAGGCATAGGACAACCCCATGACGCTCCCTATCCTCAGAGTGCAGAGTGTGGTCGTGGTGGTGGTCTTCATCAGGGTCAGAGAGGCTGCGAAGGTGGTCGTGGTCAGCTTCATGCTCTAGCATTGCCAGCCCCAGGCGAGCCAGATGTCGTTTGAGGTACCCTTTGCTTATTTTCTACCTTGGTGTATTCCTTGTTTGATTCAGGAGCGACACACTCCTTTATATCCCCTACCCTTGTCCACGCTTTGGGACTTGAGGTAGAGAGGCTTCCAGTGCCCTTGGCGTTGACTACGCTTGTTGGAGGTCGAGCTATCTTGTTTGAAGTATGTAGAGACTGTGAGCTAGTGTTGGGGAAGCACCGCTCTTGGGGAGATTTCTTATGTTTATGAATATAACCATATGATGTCATCCTCGGCATGGATTGGTTGTATTCGGTGTAGGATATTGTGGATTGCTACAGGAAGAAGGTCATTTTATTTGATGAAGATGGAGAGGAAGAAGTGTTTGTTGGTGAGAGAGATCCTCAGATGAGTCATAGACGAGTTTCATCCTTATCATCCATGATGGCTGGGATGATGCTGAGTTCTTCAGAGGTTCAATAGTTGGCGTTTCCTAGGGTCGTAGAGGAGTACCCTGACGTCTTTCCAGAAGAGGTTGTATCCTTACCCCCTCGACGAGAGATCGAGTTTGGGATCGAGCAACAGCCGGGAGCGTCTCCTATCTCTATGTCTCCGTATAGGATGGCCCCTTCTGAGTTACGAGAGCTACGTATACAGCTCGATGGTCAGTTGCAGTGTGGTTTTTTTCGGCCAAGTGTGTCACCATGGGGTGCACCAGTTTTGTTTGTGAAAAAGGTCGACGGTAGTTTGCAGTTATGCGTCAATTATCGTCGATTAAACAAAGTGACAATAAAGATCCGCTATCCTCTCCCGCGGATTGATGACCTATTCGATCAACTGAAGGGTGCAAGTTGGTTTTCAAAGATAGACTTGTGGTCAGGATATCATCAGATGCATGTAAAGGATGAGGATATCCCGAAGACTTCTTTCCACTGTTGTCATGGGCATTATGAGATTGTTGTAATGCCATTCGGCGTGACAAATGCTCTAGATGTTTTCTTGGGGTTGATAAATGATGTGTTCCGTGAATTCCTGGAAAAGTTTGTTGTGGTGTTCATCGATGACATCCTTGTGTACTCCACATCTGGAGAGGAGAATGCAGAGCATCTATGAGCCGTTTTGGGAGTTCTTCGCCAACATCGATTGTTTGGGAAGTTGACCAAGTGTGAGTTCTGGGCTCAAGAAGTTAGTTTCTTGGGACATGTTGTGTCCCAACAGGGGGTAGTTGTGGATCCTTAGAAGATAGAAGCAGTGGTGTCTTGGCCATCCCCCAAGACCGTGTCAAAGGTGCAAAGTTTCCTTGGTCTCGTAGGCTATTATAGGAGGTTTGTAGCCAATTTCCCCCGAGTTGCGACTCCTCTGACAGCTTTGACCAAGAAGGATCAAGCATTCATATGGATTGATCAGTGTCAGGCAGCTTTCGAATATCTAAAGGAGAAGTTGGTAAGTGCTCCAGTCCATTGTCTTCCAGTGGAGGGAGTCCAATTTGATGTTTTCTGTGATGCTTCACATTTGGGGCTAGGGTGTGTTCTCATGCAGCAGAGGTCTGTTGTTTCTTATGGGTCTCGACAGTTGCGTCCCCTTGAATGCAACTATGCCACCCATGATCTTGAGTGGGCAGCCGTGGTGTTTTCTCTGAAGTTGTGGAGACATTACCTCATTGGCGAGCGCTTTGTGGTTTTCACCGATCATAAGAGTTTGAGGTATGTTTTCTCTCAGTGGTATTTGAACTTGAGGCAGCGTCGGTGGATGGAGTTCTTGCAGGAATACAACTTTGAAATATCGTATACACCTGGAAAAGGGAATGTTGTTGCTGATGCACTGAGCCGAAAGTCACGTAATGATGTTGTGCGTGAATCTGGTGATTCCTGGAGAGTGATGGAAGAGCTACCAGCTTTGCATCTTGACATGGGAGAAGTTGGGGGAAGACGTTGTCTTTTCCAGATGACGGTGCAGTCATCCATGATGCAGAAGGTGGAAGAGTCTCAGTTGGGTGATCTAGAAGTGGATGTTTGGAGATACAGAGTTGTATGTGGTGAGGCCCCTGATGGTTGGTTGGAGGATGAACAACACCGAGTGTTGTATCATGGAAGGATTTTTGTTCCATTGGCGATGCGCGAGACGGTTCTATGAGAGTTCCATAGTTCACCCTTGGCGGTACATCCTAGTGTGACGAAGATGTACCGATCCTTGAGGAGTCAGTTTTGGTGGCCTGCGCTGAAGCGTACAGTTGCAGAATGTGTGTCTCGATGTTTAGTCTGCTAGAAGGTGAAGGCCGAACACCGTGTTCCTGGTGGACTTCTCCAGCACTTAGATATTCCTCAGTGGAAGTGGGAGGACATCTCAATGGACTTTCTTACAGGTTTACCTCGATCTCCGGGAGGACATGATGCTATTTGGGTGGTAGTGGATCGTTTAACAAAATCAACCCACTTCATAGCGATCAAGGAGTCGAGCGCAGTGGAAGTTTTGTCGAGGCAGTATCTGGAGGAGGTGGTGAGGCTTCACGGGGTACCTAGAACGATCATTTCTGATCGAGATCCTTGTTTTACCTCTAGGGTGTGGAGAGGTCTCCAGCATGATTTTGGCTCTCAACTGTGCCTTAGCACTGCTTTTCATCCTCAAACGGATGGTCAGACAGAGCGAACAATCCAGACTCTTGAAGACATGTTGCGCTCTTGTGTTCTTGATTTTGGAGGTTCATGGGTGAAGCACTTACCCTTGGTAGAGTTCTCTTACAATAATAGTTTTCACTCTACCATCGGTATGGCACCTTTTGAAGCCTTGTATGGCCGCCCATCCCGTTCTCCGTTGTGCTGGACTGGGGTCAGGGAGTCAGCAATTCTCAGACCAGAACTAGTGCAGAATACAACAGAGATGGTTCAGGTGATTCGTTAGAGGATGAAGACAGCACAGGATCGTCAGAAATCGTATGCTGATCAAAGAAGGAGACCGTTAGAGTTTAATGTTGGGGATCATGTGTTTCTAAAGGTGACTCCCCATCGTGGGCAGCGATGGTTTGGTCGTGGAAGTAAGCTTTCTCCCCGGTTTGTTGGGCCTTTCGAGGTGTTAGCTCATGTTGGAGCTGTGGCGTATCGAGTAGCACTTCCCCCTCATATGAGCCGGATACATGATGTTTTCCATGTATCACAGCTCTGTCGTTATCTTCATGATGAATCTCATGTTATCGATTGGGGAGAGATCGATATTGACGATGATGCAACCTTCGAGGAGCGACATGTGGAGATCCAAGACCGCAAGGAGAAAGTGTTGCGTGGGTGTTCTATCCCCTTAGTTCGTGTCTTGTGGCGACACGGTGGCATGGAGGAGAGTACCTGGGAGCGTGAGTCACAGATACATGCTCAGTACCCAGAGTTGTTTAATGTTTAACTCCTTTCATGTAATGACGTTTCCTCTCTGGTTAGACCTTTCATGTTTTATATATGTACCTTTGATGTGATGTTGTGAATGAATTGTTTGGGTATGGATTGTTTGTTCCTGGATGTTAGAGTTTTGTTCCAGCTTTCGAACAAATCATGGTGGTTTTTCCCTGAGAGGTATCTTATGGGGTGGTTGTTCGGACCCCTCTTTTCTTCTGGGTTGGTTTTTAATTCTCAAGGACGAGAATGTTTTGATAGGTATCTAATTTAATGGCCCGGACCTCTCCGTTCCATTACATTGTGGAATATTTGTGTTGGAGGTGTTCTGGGAGGTCAAGGGGACTTATCCCCAACACTTTTCCAATTTTCCAGTTCTGTGAACAGTGTTTCCAGTTTTATGAACAGTAACGGATTAGTCTCACCGATCGGTCTGACAGATCGGTCTCACCGATCGGTCTGAGAGATCGGTCTCACCGATCAGTTTCACAGATCGGTGTGACAGATCGGTTTCAGAGATCGGTGTGACAGATCAGTTTCACAGATCGGTTTCACAGATCGGTTTTACAGATCGGTGTCACAGATCGGTTTCCCAGATCGGTGTGACAGATCGGTGTCACAGATCAGTGTGAGAGATTGGTTTTACAGATCGGTGTCACAGATCTGTTTCACAGATCGGTGTGACAGATCGGTTTCACAGATCGGTCTGACAGACCGGTTTCACAGATCGGTGTCACAGATCGGTTTCAGAGATCGGTGTGACAGATCGGTTTCACAGATCGGTGTGACAGATCGGTTTCACAGATCAGTCTGATAGATTAGTTTCACAGATCGGTCTGAGAGATATGTTCCACAGATCGGTGTGACAGATTGGTTTCAGAGATCGGTTTGAAAGATCGGTTTCACAGATCGGTCTGATAGATCGGTCTGACAGATCGGTTTCACAGTTCGGTGTCACAGATCGGTTTCACAGATCGGTGTGACAGATCGGTTTCACAGATCGGTCTGACAGATCGGTGTCACAGATCGGTTTCACAGATCGGTGTCACAGATCGGTTTCACAGATCGGTTTCGTGTACAGTAACAGTGGGTGAACAGTGTTTCCAGACTCCTACAGTTTTTCCGCTTTTGACGTTTCTTTTGACGTAAAATACATTTAAAGCCTTATTTTATGGGCTCTTAAGGCCGATTCAAATGCCATAAATCCTATATTAATTATTCCTCAGGCTTGGAATGTTTTACTTGGTCAAACCGTGTGGGTTAATGCGATCCCTTTTTAATGGAGAATTAACCGGATCTTAAACCGTCACCACGTTAAATCTTAAAAAGGGACGAGATATCATTCTCCCTTGTTCTTTCCCTTTGTTCTCAACAAAGAGGAGCTGGAACCTTTCAATCCTATCAGTAGGAGTTGCACAATCAACCTTTACTCCTAGGATCAGTTCCGCTCTGTTGGATGCAACCGAGCCGTGTCGATCAATCTTCGATATAAGCATCCTCCGGTGGATGTAGTTGTCACGAGGGGAGGATCGTGACCTGTTGTGTGGATAAAGGACGTCAAGAACTCTTGGAGGTAGGGGATTCATGGATTCTCTAATTGTTTATGTGCAACTGTAGAATTAGCATGATTTAGTCCTTTGGATCACAATGAAATTGACCTAATTAAATACTTGAACCGGATTAAAAGAATTGGTTGATCGCATGTTGTTGCTTATACCGTGATAACGGTTTGCCTCATGTTTTCCTAGATATAGTGATATCCATGTTTCTTTGATTTGTTGATCGTTCATGATAGAAATTGATAACGAACGTAAAGCCGAAATTAATTGTTAATTAATTGGCTAAAGATAAAGAGGCATGTAAATTAATCTGGTTATTGCAGTTGTTGTAGTTGTTCTAATTTGAGGATAATAAAATTAGGGAATTAAGCATGGTTATTTAATTGTGATAGCTTGCTGATTAGGTATCCATGATTGGAACCTACGAATAACAAATCTGCCAATTCCATATGGATTAGAAAACAGATTATGTGGGAATTTCAAAAGGGTTCTGAGTTACCCGCTTGCTTGTAAGGCTGGATGCCTTGTGGTTTGGAGCTCTGAGTGCTCATTGTGTTTGAAGGCTGAATTCCTTGTTAAAGGGCCGAGAGCCCATTTTGTGAAGTTTGTTTTCCTGCTTCTTGTGTTGTGATGTGAGCCTGGATGGCTGTTGTGATATGTGGAGGCATGGAGACTTGTGGTTGTGGCAGCAGATGACTCCTAGTGTGGCGAGATGCATCGGTTTATGCATATGTGTGTCAGGGAGGACAACAAGGGTGATGGTATGAGATGAATGTGATGGTTTGATGTTAGTGGTTTGGTTTGGTTGTTTATCTTATTTACTTTTCCCCACTGCTCAAGGAAGCTGGTCTTGCTTACCCTCTTTCTGAAGGAGGCGAAGACACGCGCGGTATTCCACGTGCTTTCGGTGTTTAGACTCTCGATGGAGGATGGGTCTATGCTCTTTCTATAGGCAGAAAAGACTCGACGGGTAGTATATCTACTCACCGTGTTGAGCCTCCTTTGTATTTAGAAGCATATGATGCTTTTCTAGAATGCCTGGGAATGTGGAAAAGTAATTCTGTAAGGAATGTTTGATTAAATGGTGAAAATACACGGGGATGGAGATGCTGGAATTTAAAGGTGATGTGAATCTTAAAAAGGAGCAGTTGTTTTTGAAAGTTATGCCAGTTCAGTTAAATGTGGAATTGTTCATTCTTAATTAATGTTTAAAGAATTAATTAACGTACAGTGGAACTGATAAAATGAGAATGGAGTAATCTAATAAAGCTTCTCAAATGGTTGTGTGCTTGTAGGATACCTAGTCTTTGAAGTAGCAGCCTGGAGTCTGAGAGACGTTAGCTACAGTTGTATCTAAGACTAGGTAATTCCCATAGTGTGGATGTGAGTTACTTATATATTCTGTACTTTTTTTGTTTCTATACGCTACTCCACCATGTCGGTAAGGGCAACTGACACCCCTGGGATTCTGAGCCCTGGCAGGTCTTTTCCCCAACATTCTGATGGGAGGTTGAATGGCTGACTACCCCCTTTGGCCCCGCTCTCTTCTCTTGGTAGATCTTTGTTCTGGTAGGCACAGTGGTTAGTTTTACCCATATATGTGTGTAGAGGGTTTTGATGGCTTGTGGTTATTTCCCACACATATATTCTGGATATAGTATCCTATGGAATACTATAGGTGTAACGTGTATAGGCTGTGATGGCTTGAGGATCCTTAATCGACGTATGATACACGTTATACGAGCTATGGTGGCTCCCGGAAACTACCCGGTTACTTTGGTTTTGAGGATGGTGTGGTGCTTAGCCCAGGTGTCTGCGGGAAAGCCTATGTGGTGCACGAGGTGCATATTGTGGAGCTTAGCCCGGGTGTCTGCGGGCAAGCCTTTGGAGAGAGATGCATAGGACGTATGTCGTTGGGGAAAAGCGGCAAACCAGTAGGGAAGTAGTAGCGGGGTACCCTTGATATTCTTTACTACATGCTATATTCTTGTATGCGTTACTTAGTGAGAGTAGCCATGGTGAGGTTGGGAACATAGTCTACCTGTTTAGGTGACGAGTTAGTTTCACTTGTTGTTCACTGGGCTTTAACATGACTTCTTTACCTTTGCACGAGAGGCTTGGGGAGGATCCTACTGAGTATACTTCTATACTAACCCTATGTAAATATAAACTATTTTTCAGGTCACTTGGAGCAAGTTGGAGATCAAGCGGGTTACTACTAGCTTGTGGTTGGAGGAGGAGCTGTTCGGGCTCGTGGTCGCTGCCGTTTTTCTTTCTTTTGGGTACTTTTAGTTTTCCCTTTCAGTTGTAGTACTTTTGCATGAAAGTTCATATATGTACTTGGGTTTCTTTTATATTTCAGTTATGAGTTGGATTTAGTTGGAGTCTATTCTATCTCTCTCTTATGCATGTGTTCTCTTAGAGGGTAATGCCTCCCATTTGTGTGTGTATTATACCCTCGGTGCTAGTCGCCAACCCGGGGCCTACTGGAGGCGGGACTCGAGGGTCATTATCTCCCTTCTCACATTGCCGGACCAGGAGGGGTACACTTTGTGGGGAGGGGGTCGTTATAAAATGATTTTAGGAAAACTCGAACTCACTTTTCGGTTTTGTCAAAAATCTATTTTCTCTCAAAATAATTTATTCTAGAAATTTTATCATAAAATATTTTTGGACAATTTAAAAATGATTTATTGAATGAATTTGTACCTTTTTTTTCATTATAAAATATTTCCATCTTATCTTTTTTCATATTTCCAAACAAGTCACTTTTTAACATTTTTATCATGGAAATGGAATTTTTTTACCATGAAGGATGACTAAAGAATTGTCTTCCATAATTAATGTTAATATTTATTTGCATGTTTATTAAATTATTTTTAATTAAATGGGTTTTAAATGACACTTTAAAAAAGAAACTTTTAGAATGTTTTTTTAAAATGAAAATGATATTTTCCTCAAGAATTTATTTTAATGATCTTTTTATGAAATTTGTATGCATAAAATAGAAATCTCTATAATTAATAAATAAATGGGTATTAAATGTATTTATACCATCCTTATTATTTATCTATATGTATTATTATTATTTTGAACCAAGATATTTTTGAAATTCAATTCTACGAATCATTTAGGTAGTTATTATGTTCCTTTTGAATTATTCACATTAATGTGATCAATGATCATTAAATTTCACGAAAATATAAATATCATTTATCATTGATATGACTATTTCATAAACTGTAATCCATTTTTACATATTGTTTTCACTTGTAAAATTATTTTATCTACTACGAAAATATTTCTAAATTTATATCCTTTATTCTATTTATAGATTTATATAAGGAACATTGTTAATAAATAAAATTTATTATTTTATATATGAGAAATTTTTTGGGCATTCAAGAAAAGGGTTTGATTCTAACTAATTAAATATCATCGTTGCAAAAATAGTCTCAGGGGATGAATCATTTAGCCAGCCTCATATAATGATTTTTCACCGAGTATGTTTTATACTATCTAGAGGAAATATCTTGAATGTAATGGAAACATGTTCCTTGAAAGCATGATATTTGAAGATTAATAATTTCCATCATTTAGAATTCAGTTATTTTTATCCATGATATTTTCACAGTGATACTAATATATAGATGAATTTAATTCTCAAATTTATTTATTAAATGAAATGTGGTATTAGTTTTAATCTTTATCTAATGACTATTACTTAGTGAATTATTTAAATTTAATGTTTGTTATGTTTTTTATCATTCTATAGTGCTTAAATACTTCCTTCTCAGATTACTAATTATTTGGAATGTGAGTTAAATTATTTACCTTTCTATATTGATTATTCTTATTGATTAATTCTGTTTTTCTTTGTACCAAACACATGCTACTCATTTGAGATAAATCTTATTTTTCTTTTTTCATAATGATTCCATGAAGTTCACTATGACATGGATTAAAGTGTATGAAAATGGAATAAAATTATTATACAAAATCACATGTTGTAATTTTTGTGTTCAAATGTATTATGAAAATCATGTATAAATATTTTTTTACCAAGAAGAGTAAATCGATCAGTCCTTTGGGATACATTTCCTTGAATAATATTTTATTGTAATGATAGTAGATATCAACTTCGGGCTTACTAGGGCTAGGTTTCTACAGTACTAGTTAACAATAAGACACATTTTCCCCATGTGGATGACCTATTTTAACATTTAATGGGGAAAATGTAGTTCATGATGATTGATCTCTAGTAGGGTTATCCTAATCTTAGATTTTGAAATTCTTATATGAAAAAATATATTTTAGGAGTAGTAATGACTTTTATGGATATGTTTTTATGTCAATTATTCTTAATTATTCATCTGGAGTATTCATAGACTTGGTTATTTATATTTCCATCAGTATCATGACACTTTTGTGGTAGTGTTCATGTATAGAACATTGGTTTATTTTTTTCTAGGTCCTGATCATGTGAAAAATATCAGTTTTGTTATGGAAATATTATGATGTAACTATTTGTATGGAATTAATCTGAAATGATAATTTTAGATACAAGAATTGATGTTCTTAGGTCACGTAATTTATGATCATGGACTATCAGTTTATCTAGAGAAGGTGAAGTCTATATTTTCATGGGAAGAACTATAGAATATCTTTGAGATTCATAGCATCATTTTTCTAGATAGATACTACCAATGGTATGTTAATTATTTTGGAAAATTTGTATCTTAATTGAATGAAATTACATGAAATGGTTTGAAATTATAATGGTATGTATAGTTTCATTATTAATTTGATGAGTTTAATCGACTTCTATCATCATATCGAATTATGATATTAACTGATACCGATAAGTAGTATTTTGTTTTCTGTGATGGTTATGGTCCTAGTTATTATTTTATTCTAATATGGGATGATCATTTGCTGTCATACATGTCATGAACTAGCCTGGGTACCCATGTAACCAGATAACCGATCTAGCCTTGGTATAACCTGAAGGGTGTTCTTGATCCCCACGGGTTGGCAACTTGCACCTCACAACATTCAACTTGGAAGTGGGAACAATTTTTTCTACAAGAAAAATAAGAAGTATTACTATAAATTCACTATGAATATATAAGAATCTCCACTAAATGTAATGTACCAGAATACAATAATGAATAAAACTCCCCAAGAACAAAAAACCAATGTTCTAAAATAGGGGAAACATCCCCAAGGTTCTTAAGGACACATCCCACCATGACCATGACTTAATGTCTGGATCCTCCTTTAAGATATAGTTTCCCCTTGCTCAAACATAGATGAATAATAAATAAAAACTCCCAATAGAGAAACTACTGTATGAATTTATGAGTAGTATGATACCACTAAATATTCCATGAAAAATTCCATATATAGATTATTTGACGAAAATAATTCAATAATTAAAATAAAAAGGTTAGGAATTTCAAGATTATATTTAAAAAAACATGCTATACAGTTTCAAAATGATGGAAAATACATTTACAACACATGTTTAACCTTATAAGAGATATAATATTTATTAAAAAATTGATTAAATAAAATGGTTAAATTAAACAGTTTATGTGAATCCATTAAAAGAATTTAAATATGTTTTATAACATTGGAATATATTTATATGTCATTTGTAAATAAACAAGTGAGAAACAAGGTCATTATCCAAATGGTACGATAGTATTAAAAAGATATAGGATTCTAAACTCTCTAAAGGATCATAGTAAAATGAGTATACACATGTTTCCATGACACTGGCCATATGTGACTCATCACCCTCACATCTAGGATGTGACCAAGTACAGGTTTGTTTTAGAACATTCTAATATCATAAGGGGTATCCAAATAACTCAACAACTACCTAAGGCTTTCATTAACTCTAACATTAGGGGAAATTTAATTTACGAGTACATAAAATAAAATTAAAACTCCGTCATCCATTTAATAAATTCAAATTTCTATCAATTTTAAACCAAAATATTATTTAATAAAAAGCATACCCTTTACACAAGATAAAACCCCTGGGTTTCAATAAAAATATTTTTAAGAGAATTTTCATATGTATGAAATAAAGTCCATAACAATTCAATCCTTTTCACCTTTAATTTGCACAACTAAATTCAATAATTTAATTGAAACCATTTTTATCAAATCAATATTTTAAATTCAACAATTTAAATCATCCAATTTCCATAAACCCACACCAATTCCATGGAATCAGGCCTTTTGTAATTTTTTATTCCAAAAAAATTCAAATCCCACAATTCAAAAGAATTATGTTTTTATAAATTTAATTGAAACAAAATTTGGTAAATTTAATTTAAATCATGAATTGAAATAAGTCGTGAAATTTAAGAATAATCAATTTGGCTAATCGGGGTGGAATCACCTATATTTTCTTGTTACTCGACACTCACAATGACACCTTTAAATGAGAATAAAGGTGTATAAGATCCCAAAACTCATCTTTTATGTGAGATATAATATCAAGGAGGACAGATCCATCAAATTTATGTTGATCCAATGAAATCCCAAAATAAGAGAAATTGAGAGACAAATAATGACGATGAATGCTTACAGGAATATCACCCTAAAAATTAATAATGATCAATCACCAAAAGAATGGATATGGAATGGTTATAAGTCTCCATGAATTTCTAGGGTAGTCTTTGGGTCAATAGGAGGGAAATTATATAAGAGAAAATGAATAAAAAATTCTTATACGTTGCCTCCCATTTATATCCAGTTCTCATTGCATTACATGGTGTGTAATTTAGTTACACACTATGAAAGTCATCATTTCCATATAGGTGAAGATGTGTCAAAACTTTTATGCCCCTTTAATGTCTAGGTATTACCCAATATGTAACCCCTATTCACATCGTGAAACTCCTGAGATTCATAATTTTAGGAAACCCATCATCATATTGGGAACATCATAGACCTACCCCCAGAAGTCTAAATTAAATATCCAATATTTGTCTTGAATATACCACATCGATTCTAGGGTCATAGTACTGCTAACGGCATGCCAATATGACACTGTACGAGGGAGACATGACTGGAACAGTGTTTTAAAAATGATATAAATAAAAATAATAATAACATAAATTAATATTATACTTAAATATCTAAAATTAATAATAATAATGATAACAAAATTATATTATCAAGTCACATTAACAATTTCCACAATTAATAATATATTTCACAAATAAAATAAAAAAATAACACAAATTATTATTTTTATTGTTAACATTCTCTAATTATTATCATCATTATGATTTCGAAAAAACCCTCATTAAGTAATGAAAATATAAAACAACTATTTAATCCATAATTCGACATCATGTTAAGGGTGGAATGTATAAATTCTACCATTAATGGTGTTTCCACCAAATGGTATCAAAATAATTATGAACAAAAGGCTTTTAAAACCATGTAATGTTAACCATGATGATGCTGCAACTTAAGAACATTATTTTCTATATTTTATTTTAAATTAAAGATTTTATAATTTATTTCATCTATTAAATATATTGATTTCATTAGAAAGGTGACCAAACTCTCATTGCATATTAAATTTATACCCCTCCTAGTGTAAACCACATGTTCTGGAACTAATGGTTGACTATGATTTCATATATGATGCACCATTGGATAGAAAATAATTTTTTTATTAATAAATAAATTTATTAAATAATTACATAAATATAAAAAAGATTTTATATCGTGTGGTGTTTCCAAACACCCTACGAACATTAAAGTTATACCCAACCTAAGCTAAATGCCCCATACTGGACCTAACAACTGTATCATATTTCTCATACTATGAAATGTTTGAGAGATATTAAATATTTAATATTTTCAAAATTGATTAAAAGATAATTAAATCTAAAAAATGTTATATTCACAATTGAGGCATGGAAAGGTCCAATGCTTACAAATATTATACCTCACCTATGGTAAAAAACATATCCCTAAACAATCAGTGGTCTTGGATTTCATATATGATACACCGTTTTAGAGATATTTATTTAATTTTAATATAATAATAAATTAAATACTATTTAATTACTTTATCACTAAATAAAGACATCCAAATATCTAGGTCCTTCAAATGTTATACCCGTCTTAGGGTAAACATCAAGTTTTGGACCTAGCATTTGACTCCAATTTCACATACAACACACTATTTTTGAATTTATTCAATAATTTTTAATAAATATATCTTGCTTAATATATTATGTCTCATATTTGTATTCATCCTTCACCGAGACTTTTTGGGCCGCAAAATATGATACTAACTCAGTTTCAAACTCCAAACATATTCTATTGAATACTCCATGATATTAACTTGCATTTAGTTCTATTAACTCATTAATAAAAAATTCCCTGATAAATAAAATTTTCGTTACCCTGTAATTAAGATATAAATAATTTAACAAAAGAGGGTTTATGAATACCTAAAATATAAATGGGATGTTATAACCTCCCCATCATAGAAACTTTCTATCCTAAGAGATCCTATGAAGAATTCCCACACTAGAAATATGAGGAAACTTCACTCTAATCAGTGACACCATCTCCCACATCTCATGGTAATCAGAACCATGGTTCTATATCACCTAGACCAAAGGTATCATTCTCCCATAGTGTATCTTGGTCTTAGAATCAAAAATCCTGACTATCCATTCAGTCATAGGTTAATTAGATTCTATATAAAGTTCACTCTGGTTCATAAAGTGAGATGTATCGAAGAGATACTCTGCGATACATGGAACACATTATGTAGTGGTGGCGATTAATGTTATAAAGCTTTCCCCACATTGTCAACATCCTATAAATTTCCCACAAAATGTGGAGAAATCATCCCTTTCCTCTAAAGGCATCAAGGAACCCACCGAGGTGAAACCTTCATGAATACCCAATCACAAACATAAAATTCCAATGTCATACGGTGTTGATCAGAATAAGACTTATAAAGTATTAATGATGTCACTAAATTGTGATTTTGATAATCATCACGTAAGTGATGATAACCATAGACTTTCGTAGTTAAGAGAATCAGTGCCGTCAAAGGTGACACACTCAGTCTTATAAAGATTTTCTCTAAAAGATCATCCAAATGGGACTTCAACTCCTTTAACTCCGGTGGTGAACTCCAGTCAGAGGGAATTGAAATATGGGATTATCGGGCATAAAAGAAAACTCAACCTCCCTTAATTTTTGAAAACCATATAATTCATAAATAAACACATCGGGAAATTTGATGATGATTTGAGGAAGATCACCACTCAAATATTTTCACTCTAGATCAGATGAAAACAAAGATATCACAGTTCCCAATTTTTGAAAAGAAGGTCTAGCCAATATTATCCTTGGGTCCCATTATCCTTGATTGACAAGGGTAACACCACTTAGTGTAGAAGGGTAGACCCATTAAAGATAAAAATTAATCTATGATTTATTGGAAATTAATCAATCCATCTTGAATATGATTTTAAAATATTTCATGTTGTGAATTATAAATTGCTATGAAATCTCAACATATGATAATGAGAAAAGGAAAATGGGACTACAATTACCCTGATCTCTCTCTATATCAAGGTGTGTTGTAATATCCATTGCACATACAGTTTCTCAATTGAAATTTCATCAGATTAACGATAACGGTTGAAAAAAATGAGGGAGATGCTTTGGTTTTAAAAAGAGTATTCACTAGTAACTAATCTATTGTAAAGTTCCTCTCACTATTGTTGGGCCCATATCAGCTTCCTCTGGAGACTGTTCCACTATATTAAGAATATTAATTTTTGATTCCTGTGGATGAAACCCTATTATAAGTTTATAATCTAATTAACCCATATTTGTTTATGTTATAATGATCATGTGCCACTTTTTAGTGTGGAAAAGTTCTGGAGAAACTTTTTAAAGTTCCCTAAATGGCTGTAAGAGCCATAGTTCTTTGGTTCCTAAGTGAAACCCCTACTTGAATTTCCTAGTTGGCCACACTGGGGGCATTTTAAATTGATTATAAAAGGCACTATAAGATGTAAAAAACGTCCCTAATGTTGAGAGACACTACAAGAGTCATCATTGTTACTCTTTAATTTAAAGGAACTCGTGCTCCCACTATGAGAAAAAGGAACTCCCTTCAACATTTACTTTCCTTTGAGGTCCATCTCAACAATCATCACTATATCCAACACGTCATCATTAATGTGAAACTAAAGTAATAAATCCTAAAAATAGATATATTATTTATTTCTTAACAAAAATCATCGAGCCTTCATCCTTTCATTAGATACAATCTCAGGTGAAAACTTCACAAACTCGATAAATTGATTTGAATACATGGTAATTATTATGGATTTCTCAAGAATGAAAAACACTACATAATTGGCCAACACCATTGAATCTAGAATTAACATTTCTAGGAAAATAACATGGATGTAATTCCATGATAAGCCTTCATGTTTCTTCGAAAATACCATTGGGTCCCACTATCTTATGCTCTATCCCTCTAGCAAGATGGTGGCACACTTCACATGATATCTTCTGGTATTTCTTTAAAATCAAACATATATTCTATTCGTGACAACCATTCCATTGAAGGTTGATGATCAGTGGATCCTTTGAGAATGGGTGGTACCTGGTGAATTAAATCATGAGAATGATTTCAAAGAACATACCCCTTAGGATCAATAACTTTATCTTGAACATGGACTGGAGGTGGTTCCTGCCCAAGATCTTAGGCAATACGCATGACCACCTCAACAAGATTTAGACCCACAATAGGATTTTATTTTTGAGGTTCACCAATATCCTCCTCCAAGATCTGATTACTATGTCTTCTCATAGGCATGATGTTTCTCAACATCACCATACAACATTGAAGACATTAGGTTTTTCTCAAACAGAGAAACAAGGGAAATTATTCCAAATATAAAGAATAGAAAATATATAGATATCACTTTATCCATATAAAAATATAAGAAATACTATAACTAATCTACGAGATGTATTTACCTAAGATCATCTGGTGAATTAATGTTTATTACAGTGATAGTTTTCCATGCACTAAATCCTACAATCATCCTACGTCCCTTTAAGAATACTCAAACGCATACTGCCATCAAGGTACGATGCTTAATATCCATTTCATACCTATTTTTCACAAACCATCCTAGGCACCCCAGTAACCCAATAACCAAGCCGGAACAGCCATATCCTGAAGGGCATTCACGATCCCCATTAGTCGATAACTTCTACCAAGAATCATACAACATGTCAGTGTGAACAATTTTTTTCCACAAGACATAGTGGATGTAAGACTATCTAGTCAATATGCGTATAAAAGAACTCCACTAGGTGTAATGTACCAGAATAAAACAAGGAATAAAAATCCCAAAGTACTAAAACCTAAGTACTAATATTGGTAAAACATCACCATAATTCCATAGTTGTATCATCCTCTAAATGATCCTTCCCCCTTGCTCGAACCTGGAAAAAGGAAGTCTAAAAAAACACGAAGGAAAAAGTACTGTGTGAAACTAAGCCTAGATGGAAACCACCAAATATTCCATAATAGATGCAAAATATTGAATTTTCAAAGAAAATATTTCCATAAAAAATAGGGTTTTCAATTAGAGATCATATTTAAAAAAACATGATATAGCCTTTCAGATTGATGGAAAAATAGTTTTAAAGTATAGGATTTAAATTATAAGAGATGGAATATTTCTAAAACAATGACGTGAATACAATGGTTATATAAAATAGTTTATGTAAATCTAGAAAAGGCATGCATTGTAGTTTTAAAAAATTGGCATACATTTATATCTCATATACAAAAAATCAAGTGAGCAACACAGACATCTTCCAAAAGGTATGAAAATATTAACCATATATAAGATTCCACACTCTCTATGTGATCTTAGAAAAATTAATATATTCACATACCTATTAAAATACCCATAGAAGATTTTCCACCCTCCCATTAGAGATGTGACCCACACCATATTTTTTTAGAACACTGCAATAGCATAGAGTGTATCTAAATAACTGACCAACTACTTAAGGATTGAATTTATTCATATATGATGTGAAATTTATTTTAAGACTACATAAAATAAAATTAATCCCAATATTCCATTTTAAAAATTCAAATTTATTTCATTTTAAAACCAAAACCAGTTTTAATAAAACTTTCTCTTTAAAATGATAAAACCTATAGGTTTTTATGAAATCAGTTTTAATCCATTTTCATAAGTTTTAAATCCATTAAAAACTCTCGATTCACTTGAATGGGTTTTTGATCAATCTAATTTAAATAAAATGGGAGTAATTGAATTTAAATATGAAACTAAAATAAATCATACAATTTAATAATTATAAATGTTTCTAATCGGGATGAAACCATCTACCTTCTCCTGATACCCGACACTCACAACGACACCTGTCAATGAGAACGAAGGCATAGATGTTCCCAAGAGACAACCTAGAATCCAGATACAACATCAAGGGGGATAGATCCATCAATATTATGATGATTCATATTAATCCCAAAAGCGGAAAAATATAAGGACAAATAATGAGGAAGAACGCTTACCTAGATATCACCCACCAAAGAAATAATGATCGATCAAAAAAGGAACGGATCTAGAAGAGTTATAAGACTCCAAGAATGTCTGGGGAAGGAAATAGGTTGAGAGTAAGGTAATCAATATTGAGCGAATTAATAAAAATAACCATGATCTGCCACCCTTTTTCAACCTATTTTCGGGGCATTACACAGAGTTTAATTTAGTTAAACACCGTGACATTCTAAATTTCCATAATGGAGAAGACACGTCAAAATTATAATTATCCTTTAATGTCATAGTATTACACAATGTGAATCCTGTATTCACATCATGATAATCATGATATTTATAGCAGTCAAACCCCCATAATCATATTGGTTACTTCATAGAACTACACCATGAGTTGGATTTAATATCCAATATTGGTCTTGAATGGACAACCTCAATTCTAGGGTCACACTACCACTGAAATCACATCAATCCAACACCATTTGAGGGAGTTAAGACTGAATCAATGTTTTAAAAATGAGAATCATATTAATAATAACTTCAATTAATAATATTATTAAATATCTCACTTTAATAATAATAAGGATTAAAAATAATATTATCAAATCTCTTTAACAATTTCCTCCATCAATATTTGTTTTTCATAAATAATAATTATAATATAAAAAATTATTATTATTATCATAATTTTTCATTAATTATTGTCTTCATTAGGATTTAAAAAAACTGTCATTAAATAATTATATTTTATAACACCTACTTAATACATGAGTGTGTAAATTCAATTATTAATAGTGTTTCAACCAAATCATATTAAAATGGTTTTAAAATAGAGTTTTTAAAAACATACTACATAAACCATGAGAGTGTTGCTAATTAATAACATTATAGTATATTTTTATATTCAATTAATTAATTCATAATTTAATTCATTTTTTAAATATCTTTATATAATTAAAATCCTGGCCGAATTACCATTGCGTATGTAATTTATACCCTACCTAAGGTAACACCCATGTTTTAGACCGAACAATGGTCTCAAATATCTTATATGATACACTGTTTGAGATAAATAAATAAATAAAAAATGGAATAAATAATTAATTAAAAATAAAACATATTTTATTGTGTGCGATATTGCCAAACACCCTACATGAAATAAAGCTATACCACGCCTATGGTAAACGCCCCATTCCAGACCTAATAGTGGTCTCAGATTTCTCATATGGCACTCTAATTGAGATATTATAATTATTTAATATTCAAAAATTGAATTAAAAATAATTAAATATAAAAAGGTTATGTGTGCGAATGAGGAATTAATATATCTGGTGCTTACAAATGCTATACCTCATCTTGATTAAACACTGGATCCCTCACCAATTGGTTGTCTTGGATATATTTGATGACACACAGTTTGAAGGATATTTAAATTTTTTTAACAAAATAATATATTAAATATTATTTAATAAATTTATCTCAAATGCGAGGTATCCAAATATCTTTCTCCTTTGAATGTTATACCCCGTTTAGAGTAAACACCACGTTTTAGATTTAACGTAGTCTTATATTTCTCATATGATGCACCATATTGATGTCATTCAATTGTGTTGAATAAAATATATGAACTAAATATATTATTTTTTTTATTTTTTTTAGTCTTCACTGAGATTGTATGGGCCTCGTATTCTCATACTAACTCAGAGTTGGACTCCAAAAATATTCAAATGAATATTCAAAATTGATAATTGTAATTTAATTCCTTAAACACAATAATCAAAATTTCACTAATAATTATTTGTTTCTTTCCTACATAATTAAGATATTATTAATTTAACACAAGAGGGTTTATGAATTCCTGAAATATAAATGAGGTGATACAATATATCTCTTCCCATAATTGACTGAATGAGATGAATAACCCTACTCATTAATCAGATCATTTTGTAGTTTTTCATGCACTTAAATTTTGGTGACACTACCTTTTTGGTGAGAAGTTCATGTTCATATCTGACCATAAGAGTAAATTTTATATATTTTCAATTAATTAATTAATAATAAAATAAGTGGTGGGTGGAATATATTTATAAATTTGATGTTAATATTTTCTACACTATAGAGAAGGGGAATGTCATTGACGACACACTCAGTAGGATGGCATAATTTCTAGTTGTTCTAGAATTGAAGGGTCTGTGAACCCTAATGAGACTCTTCACATGGTTTCAACTATATTCTAAAGAGGATGTTTTATGAATATTTTTAACTATGGTTTTGTTATCATCTTCTCTCAATGAGACAATTCTATAGGATTAGTGGTATAATATTGAATTCAGTGGATTTTTAGGAACCATGTATGGTGGGGAGACCATTTATCGTTAGTATCCTTTTCAAATAAGACATAAATATGTGGGTGATTATTTTTACATCCCTCATTCTAGGATAACCAGAATTTTGTTCAAATTTCATGATTATTTGGGGTTATTCATCCAGGCACATTGATTGTGCATTATGAAATGAGATGAACATTCTAGTGTTCGGGACTGATATTTGACATTGTATATTATTTTTCCCAGTATTACACACTCCAATAGATTGAGGAAAAGAATATGAATCCTTTCGGGTCTCTCTATCCTCTTCTAGTTCCATTTTGGAAATGGGTGAGGTTTCCATCAACTTTATTTTTGGATTACCACAAACTCCCTATAGCGGAATGGAATCTGGGAGGTGATTGATTTGATAAAAAATTCAGAAAACTTTATTATGATCACGGAAACCACTAATTTAAAAGATGAGTGGAATTTGTATATACATGATGTTGTAGGGTTACATTTGGTTCTTTTTAACATGTTTTATACTGGGATTCTAGGTTTACCTAATGGTTCTTTATGTTTCTCTTAGGGGTTATGGGAAATATATTAGGATTAGTACAACATACGATCCAAACAAATATTGTCATACAGAGTATTATTTTAATATCATTGATGATATGATTAATTCCTAAATCTTGTATTCACCCAGATCATTTGATATCTATATTAGACTGGTTGAATTTTGATATTTCAATAGTTAAAATTCCTTGATCATAATTTCTCCCTTGAAGGATTTGTATGGTCACCCATGTAGGTCACATATCTATGGAGAAGATGTGGAATAGTCCTATCTTGAAGGAATGAGTCTCATTCAAGAGATTCGAGTAAGGATTCAAGATATTCATCAGTATCAGATTATTTCTCATAGTTACAAAAAATCATATTAATATTTTAAGTGACATCCTTTTTAGTTTTATCTTAGTGAAAAGGTTTTCATTAATTTTTCTCCATGTTCGGTAATCACTGGATATAAAAATGGGAAATTTGGATCCAGTATAAGATGGACTATTTGAGTCTACTAATCATTTTGTTAAGGTTTCTTATCAAACTGAATTTCTAATTATTTTGACGGGTTATCAAGGTGTTATCCACATATATCAACTAAAAAATTACTACCCTAATCTCTCTCGTGTTTTGTTTTTCCAAGAGATAGAGTTTGGGAAAAAAAATATGTTATAGATCAGAAAATTGAGATAATAGAATATTAATTAAATTTCATTTGAGGGAAGTCAATTTCATCATTCATAGTATTGTATTAACACAGATTAGATTCTCATAGTACATGGGAGAGTGAGTTGTTGATGAAGTGGTACTAGCCTCACCACATTGTAGAAACCATTCTTTCACATGACATCCCATTTATGTAAATATATATAGTGGGGGGGGGGGTTTAACATCCCTTTACCAAATGTTTGGTATTTTTATTCTTTATTTTTTTTTGTACTTTATTTGGGTGTGTTTTGTGGATTTTGAAGATGGAGAGCCTTTTTTGAAAAAAATGACCTAATGTTCTAGTAATTATTATTATTATAATTAATGGGTTATGGGTATAAATGTGAATAAGTATTGATTGTGTTTCAAGTTTCTGGGTTGACTCGAGTAATTTTTCTATGTGTTTCTATAGAATTATCATCCTGAATATTCTCATGTCGTGAAAAGGATATATGATATTAAACAGTTACCATGATTATTATGTGACCTAGTTCATATTGTGACATATTATCTCATTATTTTTCTGGTTCACATCCTGAAATATTTTATTAGTGGGTTTTTAATGAAGGAAAATTATTTTTTCAGTGCATAATTATTTCATGGATTTCATGTTATGAACCCGTGATTCACATCTTGTAATTCTCACATCCTAAATAATTTTATGTGTTAAAATATTATTTATTTTCATTGAAGCATAGTCTCTTATATATGGACCAAATATACCCCCATTTGATTTTGAGGAAACCATGTCATTTCAAATAATTTCATTCCTAAATTGTTCATCTTTTTGGATACACTATATCTCTTCAGGTATGCGATCTTTCTGATTCTTCGTCTTTGCCAGTCACAGTAGTTCTATTCCGCTATGTTTTTGGAATTTTTGGTCTTGTGGTGTTGATTATATAAACCCATTCTTCATCTATTTTGGACTCTTTATCTAGAGGATAAAATTTTCATTTTATGGGGTGGAGTGTTTTTGTTTAATGATGGATGTGTAGCATTATCTTCTCCTCTACAGAATTTTCATATTGAATTCATTCTAAGAAATGATTTCTGAATAATGAGAATCCATATTTATCATTGAATTATTTGGTATTTGTGGAACTCATTTCTAGAAAGTGCGGCCTGAGTTTGAGGTAGGTGATTCTATCTCTTACTTTTGTTGGATGAACTGTATTTCTTTGAATTTATAATTTGTTTTATAAATGATCATTCAAGATTTAATTGTGGGTATGAAAATATGATTTTTGGAAAAAATGGTTTATCCATAGTTTTAGAAAAAGGAATGGTGTTTTCATATAATTTTGATATTTATTTCTGAAATGGTTGTCAAATCATTTTTGTAAGGCAATGGATTTTAAAATGAAGTAGAAGGGTAGATTTGGTACAAAGGTGATGGTGTAGTAATAGGCCTCATCTATTAAAACTATCATGGGGTTACTCATGGGGTGTTACTATGCTCCCTTGTATGATTTGATGGGGATATGATTGACATATTTTAAGGTTCACATTTTCGAGTGTTCCTCTACTCTCTATATTCGATATATATATCTTCCGATGTTATATATATGATTTTATATGTTTGGGTATGAGTGTCATATCTAGCATGATCTGTTCTGATACTTGGTGGGATGATACCTATGATTTGGTCTGTAATATTTTGAATATCATATAATATGATAATCATTATTTTCCTCTCTATGAGATATATGTGATATGATTTGGGAGATTTTACCTAAATAATTTGGAAATATGGTAAAAATTGGATTATTTTTCCATGATTTTTATATAAATATTATTTATATTATTATTATGATTTATTTTAATTATAGATGGGAATATTCAGACCCAGAAGGGATCTGACAGAGAATGATTAGAATTGACCCTACACACCCCTTTGGTGGTCAATAATCATTAATTTATCTTTTGATGTATGGAAAGGAAAGGAACCATATTGAGGTGGTATGGATTTTGTCAGATGTTGTAGGGTATATAGTGGGGATATGGTTGGAGATTTCCCACCCTATCATACAAATTTTATTTTGGGGGTTTAAATAACCAATACTATTGTACTTTTACATCAGATATTGTTTAGCTAATTTTAGTTTAATTGCTTATGTTGTATCCTTTTAGCTATGAAATATATTTCTTTCTTTAAACGTTCAGTGTATCATCCTATCATGTCTATATATGTGTATAAGTAGTATTATCTACTTTAGGTTATCTAGAATCATTCTCTCTAGTTTTTTATGAAAGGGTACTAGTTTACAACCTAGGGGACCAATAATTCATTTAGTATCTATGAAGGTTATAGTCTTGTTCCTATTTGAGAGGGTACCTATATAAGGTTTGTCCCCGGGGATGTATAAACAACCGTTGTAGAAGGAATGGTGGATGAGGTGTGGAACAAATTTTGACAAGAGTATTGGTTACTAGAGTGTGTAACCTGTTGATACAAATGAAATTATAATTGATAATTAGATTATAGTGGAGAATCAATGTATGGGTGTCTAACCAACAAATAAAAGAGTAGATCACATTACTAGGATTTGTAAATATATTCTTCTATACTTTATCTTATTATTACTTCATATTATGTGAGTCTGGAAGATTACATTATTTTTATCAATAACATTAAAATGTTTAATAAGTATTATTCCAAAGGGAATGAATTCATTAAAGTAGATCACTGATTTACCCCCTCCCTTTGTTGTCATCCGGCATGGGGCTCAACAAATTCTAATAATATACAGAAATATAATATATACTATTAATAAATTGTGTTTAAATATTTTTTATAAAATATTATTAGTTGAATAAGATTAAATCATATGTGTAAAATCAAATGTGCCTCTTATATGCCAGGTATGAAATTTATAAATTGAAATTTAAACATATTAAAAGAAATCATATGAAAAATTTTAATACATATAATTTAAATTCATGAATATTAAATATGGAATAAATTAAAAGGTTCATAATTCATATATGAATACATGATATATATATATATATATATTAAAATACCTCATAAATTAAACTAATTATAGACAATTAATAATTTTTAATAAAAATTACATACATTCCATAAGATATAAATATAATAAATTCATTTATAGTATTAACTAGGTAAGGCCCCTAGGGTTATCCTATAACAATTATATTAGAGAATGAATCACCCCATTTTATGGTTATATGGACACCTCATCCATCACTATTCATTTTAAAGGAATGGTTTGGCCTTTATCTAGTGAAAATCAAATTCAGAAGGGAGATACCCAATGTAGAAAATATCACGGTGTAAATTTTCCACTATAATTTGTATTAGAGATATATCCCATATTTTATGATAATAATGACATTGGAACCTTAGGGGTGGGGGTCTATGGTATGATGCCACGTGAAAGATTGAGTAGAATTAAGAACCATATTATATGGTTTTGTGGATGTCTCATAAAAACATCTCATTTTAGAAGGGGGATTGGCTCATATCATAAGAAAAAAATAATTATGAAGAGTCTTAAATAAGAAAATATCATGGTGTGGGTGGACTATAACATTTATGAACTCCTTTATAATTTTTAAAACATATAATTATCAAATAAATATATGATTTTTAAACTCCTTTACTTGTGATTACTTTTTATTTTTGTTAAGTCCCTTTTCATTGAATTATATATCATTAACTATGATATAATGTATTTTTAAAAGAAATAAATAAATTTTTTCATTTTTTATATATTTTAATAATTTAATGTTTATTATCGATAATTGATCGAATATTATTTAATAAAATTTATTTCAAAAATTTTATAATATTTTTAATTTATTTAATATTATTAAATATAATTTTTTCTTAGGTATATAAATTTATATTTTAAAGGCTTATATTTCTCATAAATTATGTTATTTATGATATATTACAGAGGTTATTGTAATCATGTAATTATAAAAAATTAAGTGTTTGTTTTTTATTTTATAAATGTGGAATATCCATATCTACTTATGTAATGTATACACACCATTCCTTCAAATTATAATTTTTTTTATTGATTTTAACTTATAAAATGTTCAATTATTTTCCCTCTCCATTGTATTTAGTTAATTTAAAATATATTTCACTTTAATATTTGTATTATTTAATTACATTTTTTAAATTTATTCTAATAAATAGTATAACATGAATTTAAGGAGTCTCACACTAGTTATTACATTAGATTCTAGTTGAATAAACCATAATTAATGGGATTTTTATAATTTTAAGGTGAGACTTGTAAAATTATTCTTATATATTTTGAATTAGAATTACAATTTTAACATTAAATCACATGTTATTATGGATCCATTGATATTTGGACTTTGGATTATACATACCATGGCATTCAGATATTAGGAATTTTATTCGAAATGCGAGGGTTCACTACCCGTCACACCATATATTCAATTATATAGATTTTAAATTAATAACAAATTAATAAACTATATAAAAGGTGTTTCATGTAACATTTTCATATGGTGAAATTGAATTGGATTAAAGTATTAATATTAAATTTAATAATTGGATGCATAAAATAGTCGAGTAGATATATAAGATTTTTATATTAAAAAGAATCAAACATGTTAATTTTATTTAATAAACACTTAATATAAATTAAATCACAAAATGGATTCTTACCTAAAAGCAATACATAACATGAATATAGATATTTGATATTGATCTATTTTAAAACCCTTTAAAATAACATTATTTTCTATAATATAAATGAAAATACTTGTTAATATATCAGTTATCTAAATTAGTAGGTCATTCCTAGTTGAGTGACCATGTATTATATTTTATTAGACATAACAAATAATGAAAATGGTTTAAGAGATGAGATAAGATGAGTTAATACATGTTATTTATATAATATTGTAATATTTGATAAATACATGATTAGTAAACCTTAACTATCAGGAATAAATAGGATTGAATTTTGGTGAGTTCTATAGGAAAATTATGACATGATATTATCTTACAAATTATCAAAAAATATATATAATATAATTATAATAATTATGAAAAAAAATATTTACATAGAATTGGAGAATAGCTAAGCCTATTCATGGTAAAATATATGTATTCACAAACTAATAAATACATTTTCTGTGGTTATCATTTTAGTGGGAGTGCATTCAATAAAATTCATTATTGAGTAACTCCAAAAAATGATACATTATTAATAATACATTTTCTATTATGTGGTAATATTAAAATGTAATAACTGAGTTATATCATTAAAAATTAATAGGGCAATAGAAATTTAATTATATTTTATTTATAACATTATAATAGTTTTAAATTATATGATGATTATAATAAATGAATTAAATATTATAAAAATAATTCTTCTTATAAGTATTAATAAATTTATACTCTGATAAAAATATTTGGTAGAGGATATGGGTATATTATTTTATATACAAAAACAATGAGATGACCTACACTATTAGGAAAGGAAAGTTGTGACTATTTCAATTAGAAGGAAATATTTGCCTCATTTTATTTTAAATTAAAAGGAGTAGTATTAGTTGGTGTTCCTATTGTCTTATTTACAACTGGATTTGGTAGAGAAGTAAAAAAAACAATATTAAAACAACAAATTATTACACCCTCATTAGTGGAGTGATAAAAATATCGAAATATTTCATATAATAAATATATAATTATTTGAAAATTTATTTATTTAGAGAATAACATATCAATAACAAATGTATATATTTATATATATCTCTGTGTGTGTGTTAGAAATTTTTAAAACACTTTTTATACACCATATTGAACAAAACAGAGTCATACATGATTCCATCACAATTCTATGGACAATTGATAAAAATATTAACAAAATATACCATGATATTATGAGAATGTTTTGTTACACAAGTATAAAAAAAGTGCAATAGCATGGTTCAATTTTTCTCACTGAATAATAATTAAGTAGTAAAAATTAAAAGTGATTTTTTATATAATTAACACACTCTATTAGAGTATAGAAATGTAAATTTTTTATGATGAGAAAAATGAAAATATTTATATGCTTGAGATATAATATATGTTATCATCTACATGATGATAAGTGTTTATTATTTCATACAAATTATAGAAATGAAATCATTAAAATATGTAGATAATATTTATATTTCATATATGGTATAATTTTGTGAGCTTTATATGAGTACTATATATATAATACATGCATGGATAATTTCTTGAATAAGGTTGGTACTTATGTTAGTACATGGTGAATAGATTAAATTGAGCACAACATATCAGTAGAAAATTGATGGTTATTATGAGCACAAAATAATTATAATATAAAATTTTATTTATGTATAAATTATTTATTTCTGTGGTGTAAAGGATAACAATTTTCCACACAATTTTTTAATAATAATAAAAAATACCAAAATTTTATTTATATGGAATCATTTAAGAAATTGTGGAAATGTTCACAATAGTATACCTTTTACAATATGGAAGAGTGGAATAATCCTTTATCATAGTGATTTTCATATAATATATGATATATAAAATTTAGTGAATGAGTAAATTTATTTTCAAGAAACTATGTTTATGGTGATCGTACATTTACTAGATGTGTTGAACATTTTATCTTAGATTATGTGAATAGTAATATTTATGTATGTCACCACAAATTGGAAAACAATGAAGGGGGATGAAATGGAAGATAGTACCATAGTTCATAATAAATTTTGGATATTCTTGAGTAGGGATGGGAGGTGTTGATTTTATGATCAAGTTGTTGCATGGAGAAGAGCTAGTTACCATTCCACCATACCAAATGGCGCTAGAAAATCTCCAAGAAATGAAGATTCGGCTAGAGTAATTAGTGAATAAGGGGTTTATATGTCCGAGTACATCACCTTGGGGATATCCTATGTCGTTTTCTAAGAAGGTTTATGGATCACTGAGGCTATGTGTCGATTATAGGAAGCTGAACCAGATGAATGTTAAGAACTGAGAACTTCTTCCTAGAATTGATGCCCTATTTGATCCCCTGAGAGGTGCCTCATTGTTTTACAAGATTGATTTGATGTTATGATACAATCACTTGATGGTGAGATCTTTTGACATACCTTATATGGATTTCCGAAGCAGGTATGGGCTGTATGAATTTTTTGTAATGCATTTTGGTTTGACCAATGCACTAGCTGTGTTCATGGCCTTTTGAAACTAGATATTCTACCCATATCTAGATCAGTTTTTAGATTTTTTCGTTGATGAAATCTTGGTTTACTCTATAACTCCTGAATATCATACCAAACATCTTGACATCATCTTGAGTACACAAAGAGAGAATAATATTTATGCTAAGCTATGAAAATTTCAGTTTTTTATAGATGAGGTGAACTTTTTTGGCCATATCATATCTGAGTTAGGTGTGTCTATGGATCTAGAAAAGGTACAGGATGTGGTGTCATTGGGACATCCAAAGAATGTCTATGATATTCAGATATTTCTTGTTTTGGACCGTTATTACGGATGGTTTATTAGAGATTTATCTTGTTTGGCAGTTCCACTCATATGCCTAAACAATAAGGGGTTAAGTTTGTTTGGTCCGAGCCTTTTAAAAATTCTTTCTATGAGCTGAAGAAGCAGTTTACCAATGCCACAATTTTGATCTTACCTAAACTAGGTAAGAAGTATACATTGTTTTGTGATGCATCCGGTGTTGGACAAGGGGTAGTGTTGATGTAATATGATCGGGTTGTAGCTTATGGGTTGATACAATTGAAGCTAAAAGAAAAAAATTATCATACTCATAACCTAGAGCTATCTATTGTGATTCATTCCATAATGTGTTGGAGGAATTACTTGTTGGAAGAACCATTTATGGTGTTTTCCAACCTTAAAAGTCTCAAATACTTATTCTCTCTGTAGGATTGGAATCTTCGACATGGTTAGAGGGTCGGTTACATGAATTCCTTGGATTTTGAGTTGGTTTACACACCAGGAACAGAAAATGGTGTCACTATTTCTATGAGATGGAAGACTCAAAATCAAGTAGTTCAAGAATCCAGTTCAGTATGGGTGATGATGAACTTGTTTTTAGAGAAGCAATTAGAGGTATAAGAGGGGACCATATAGATGACGCTTTCTTCAATAGCAGTTGAGTCCGAACATTTGAGCCGATTTAAAGAAAGTCAGTTGGTAGATCCGGAGTGTTTGGATATGAAGTAATTTCTTAATGGTAGGGATTCACCTTCTAGTTTGACGTTCAATTAAGATGGAGTTGCTTATGTTCATGGTCGTGTCATGGTACCAGGAGTTGTAAGAGTGTAGTTGATGTGTGAGTTCCATGAATCAATGTGGGCAGTGCACTAGGGCTCGACTAATATGTACTACATCCTTTCTAATCAGTTTTAGTGCCCGAGAATGAAGAGAGAAGTTGCAAGTTTTGTGGCATGATTCCTTACCTGTATGAAGGGGAAAGCTGAACATCATTTCCTAGGTGGGTTGTTATAGTCATTGCCTATTTTAGAGGGGAAATTGAATGACGTCATGATGGAATTCGTAGTGTGTCCCCCGAGGAAGCCTTGAAATAAAGAAGCCATTTGGGTTGTGGTAGATCAGCTGACCAAAGTGGCCCATTTCTTTCCAATGTAGCAAACCTATACAGTTGACCATTTGTGGGAATTGTACGTTTTAGAAATAGTATGGTCTCATGTTGTGCTGAGAACAATAGTTTTAGATCTTGATCTGTGATTCACCAATCATTTCAAGAAAGGGTTATAGAAGGCACTGGGTGCCCAGGTGTTTCTGAGTATGGCCCACAACCCACAGACTGATAGGTAGTCCGAGCATAAAATTCAAGTATTAGAGGTCATGTTGGGAGAATGTGTTCTTGATTTTATTGGCCCATTGGAAATGCACTTGTCACTCATTGAGATTTCCTATAACTATAGTTTTCAAGCAACAATTTAGATTGATTATTTTAAGGCACTTTATCGGAGACTATGTGGATCTTTGTTGTGTTTGTTAGAGGCTGGAGAGTCTTTTATGTTTGGGACAAGTCTTGTGAAGGAGATGTTGGAGAAGGTTCGTTTGATTCAAAAGCACGTGAAAAAATCTCAATGTATGAAGAATTCATATTTAGATCAATATTATAGACCTCTTGAGTTTTGGTGGGAGATAGTATTCTTTTGGGGTGTCACCAAGGTTGGGTCACCATTAAATTAAGATACAGGGCATGATGGTGCCAAGATATGTTGGGATATTTGATATTATGGAGAGGATCAGACTAGTGGCATACTGATTGGATCTTATATAGTGGGTTAGTGAGATGCATGATGTTTTCAATGTTTCACAACTCCAATAGTATCACCTAGACCCATCTCATGTGATAGAAGTGAGAGACGTCGAGATTGAGGCTGATGTTTCCTTTTAGGAGCACCTGGTTCGTATTGTGGATCATAGAAAGAATGCTTTGTAGGGTAAGGTTGTGCCCATGGTTCGTGTTCTATGGAATCTTGTCCAGGTTCAAGAGGAATCTTGGGAGTGGGAATATGATATACGGGTCCAGTGGCCCAATATATTTTCTTTAGAAACTCAATGATGCTTAGGAAGAGGAGCTCGAGAACAATCATTTTTAAGGTAGGTTGGTTGTAAAATCCCAAATTTTTCCGTATGGTCTATTTTACATACGTCTTAGTTCTAGCCCATTATTTTTCTCAATTAAGTGCTTTCTAATGTCCTTAAAGAGGATTAGGGGTTTTTGGGGGTTCAAGACATGAAAATTTTGGAAAATAAGTTTTCTAGGGATAACTGCATGGTCTCAGCACGTTTAAGGATAATAGTGTGGGAATCCAAGGTAACCCATGAAATTAGAAAATTTTTGGTCATTAAAATCTACATGGTTTTCACATTTTTTGGCAAATCGTGTAGCCTCAAAACCATTAAAAATTTACAGAAATTACACTTTTGGATTTTATATCCAACTCGTGATTACCCTTATCCTCCTCCATTGCAACCATAGGAATGAACCAAAGGGATGTAGTGTGACAAGGATCGATATCCTTCGATTCTAATCCATTTAGAGCATCTTCAATTGAGGAATGATGATCTGGGTAAGGTTAACCTCCCTCTTACCTTTATTTCTTGTTAAGGTTTTCTATTTCATTTCCCTCTCCATATAAAGCTCTCAAACCCTACTTTTTCAATGATTTTTTATGTTAATGATTCAAGGGTTGGTTGAATCAAGATATAAGTCTTCAATTTGGAGTGCTTCCACCAAAGGATTTATGTTAGGTGGTTTACAAATTATATACATGTGGTTTTGTGTAGATTTTTTCGTGTATGGGTTTTTTATTTCTCTCTTTTGATGAGTTCTTGGTGTTTTTGACTTAATATGGAGTAACAAGTGTCTAATTGATTAAATTATCTCCTCATTCACCCCATGGAATGCATAGACGATGACTTGACCAAATTAGGCCAACCCACGGGGTGTGCAAATAATTTCCAGACATTCATTTAGATAAGTAGTTTAAGATTTTTGTGTAAGAACGTAGAACCCTTGATGAATACATTAATATTCTTAAATGGATTTGTGGGAAAATATGTGTGACTAGAATATATTTGAATATGCATAGTGATATCGGAATTGGAAAAGGGAAATGGGGATGAAGGGTTATGTAATTAAAAATGTTTAATGTGTTAATGGACTGGGAAAATAATGTCATTTTCACATTTATTGCGATTATTGTGATATTTTAAATGATATTGGCAATGTTGTAGTGATATTGTGATTTTTGGTGAATGATAAATAAGTATGCGAACATGGCTTTGCTGGGAGTGGTATTTACTTGAGGTTCTATGCCCACAGATTGAGTTAGACCGAGGTTCTAGCTCCTCCTCTAAATTCACAGGTTAGGGAAGGGGACAAATTTCTATTCCCCTAAGAGGTTCATTCCACCTGGATAGAGGCTTCAAGGTGAGGATATTTTTAATTATTGTGATATGATGCCTAGTGAGAAAGTGATTTTTTAATTCTGAGATGATGAAAATGTTGATCATGCATAATCTATTGAACACACTAAAAGGGGGACAATATAAATGAATTTTATTAGTAATAAACATGGGTCAAGAGGTAGGTTAACTTAATGGAACATAAGTAAAGATGTCATATTGAACTATTTACCATAACATGCCGTTATTTATCATTGGAATTCATTATCCTCCTAACTAGATATTTTTTATACACTATTGTTGGTGTCCTACTGAGTTATACACACACATTTCATAGGCCGTCATGGGGTACCTATATAAATTTTATTCTTGAAGGTCCGGACAAGGGAAACGGCCCTACTCTTGGGAGATGATTTGGAGACATGATTTTTTTGGGAGAGGTTCTAGACTTGATGTCCATACCATTTTTGGGTTTCTAGAATTTTCATTCTTTCGGTTTTTGTTCACTTTTCCATGTAGCTGGACATGGCATATTTATCATTGTTATTATTGTACCCAGTTTTGGGTTTTGGTTATTATGCATGTTATGTATTTTTCTCTTATGTTTCCTCTATTTCAGTTATTCTTTATTGTGTATTACATTCTTATTGAGGGTATAGTCTCCCCATATGACATATTATATCCTCACTACTAGTCAGAAACCTCTATAGTATGTGGAGTCATGCTTGAGGTCATGTAACTACTCAGCTCAGAGCTCCAAATTATTGTCTCCCTGTTGGGGACTTTACACATGAGGCTGACTACTAAAAAAATTATAGGATTACCTTCCTCATAAATTTAATATATAGATTATTTATATTTGAATAGTTCATGTATTATAAAGTAAGTATGATTTAAGGGCTTGTGGTGGATGGTTTTGGTCTATGATGAATATATAATAAATGTGGAGTCAAATTAGAATAATATGTCTTGAAAGATTTATGTTTATTAAATTTGTAACATATCATTTAATGTTACCATATTTATATATACAATATAGTTGATATATGAACATCCCATGATAATATATATATATTGATGAAATATATATATATATATATATTAATGAAATATATATTAAAAAAGGGTTACCAAATATTGTTATAATGGTTTGTTGCATCATGTGATTTTTTATATTTCTAACATTTAAACATTATTCCATATTTATCAACTCATTTTCTTAGTTTAAACATAATAGGATAATGTCAAATAGGATGATAACACATCACCTTGAGGGATTAAATACTAATACTTGAAAAAAATAATTTTTAATGAAAGTATTTATTATAAAGAGTTTTAAAATACGGATCATGTAAAAAATTATCAAGTTAATAATTTAATGATGTGTATAATGTTTAATGTATACAGTTATTCAAACCATGAACATAGTTGTGTGAAATATATTTTTCCTTTATATTTATTTCCTCAAAAGAAAAAATTATATTTTCTCCCATTTTACCTTAAGAAATGGTATATGTATATAATGACCCATACTTTACATAAATTGTTATTACATCAGAATTGAAGTATACTTATTACAACATAAAACATAACCATGAAAGGGCTGTATATGTATAGTTTCATTAGAAACTGGGAAACATAAACAACTGGTTCATAAATTATCTACATTTTCTCCAGTTTATTTCATCATATATAGAGTCCCTTCTAGAATATTCTACTTAATACCCTTCTTCCAGACCTGTATAAAAGAAAACATACAAAAGGGTGAGCTCAAATGCTCAGTAAAGGGTAAACAAAGGAAATATCAATCATATCATGTCCATAAGAACATAACATTTTGAAAATATTAACCTGCAAAAATGATCATAATATAATGACATGGGATGAATCATAGTAGTGAAAAGTAATCCCAAATAATCATAAATTAGAACATGAAACATCATGGAATACAAAAATAATCATATAAAATCATTTCCTATTAGTCAAGGCTCATTTCCAAGACTATCATAGTAGACAAAGTCCATTACTGAACCAAGTTCACTCCTCATTCCAATCATGTATCACTGAACCAGATTAACATACCGTTCCAGCCATGTCTATCTCATGAGATATAAATTTTTACCCAATGAATTAGAGGTAGATATAGGTCCCACTCATCTCATAATGAAACCATTCTTATGTGTTCCACAAAATCATAAATCATACACCATAGCATAACCCATGTAACAAAAATGGGATTCTTAAACATCATGACATCATAACATAATCCATAAAAGGACATCATAAAAATAATTCCATCATAACATAATCAAATGAATCTAAAAATAGGGATATAAATATAAACCTATATTATATTAGATGGAAAATATTTTTATAAAACACTTGATCTCCATTCTTGAGAAAAATATCAATTCTACATCAAAGACATTTTTCCATTCTTAACATGTCATACAATTGTGTACTAAAATAAGATGATCAAAAATAAATTTGAAATACTATAAAGGAAGCTTCATGGAAATAATTTTCTAGGAAATTATAAAAATCCATTCATGCCGTATAAGTTAAAAAAACATTCTTCTCACATTTGGCCGAAAAAGTCAAAAAGTACCTCGTACTGCAAACGATAAAATATTCCATTCATATTTTTACTAAAAATTCACCAATAGGTAAAAATTGATTTATAAAATTTAAGAGGATATAAATAATATTACATATTGGGAAAACATGGATTTGGATGATAAATATTCCCCCGTAAATTTTAAAGTATAAACAATCTCGGATAAAAATTGAATTGTGAGATTATCCCTTACCATAGGTCTAATATTCTTTGTACATGTCCAAACCTCCTGTATAAAGATTTAAATAATGTAATTGACTTATTCCAGAATCATAATAATTGTTATAATATCATATATGGTCATATTCATAGCTTACTATTAGTAATATTTCATTGCTACTTGTTATTCGGGTGTTTATTGCTTTGTGTTCTTATATATGTTTTGTCAAATAAAATATTATTCCTCTTTTTAGATTATAGATAACTAATTTATAGAATTTTATTAGTGTAATATATATCATATTTACTCATTAAATTCATTTATATAATCATTATTCACTGAAGATTATGTAGAATGTGTCACATCACATCGTGGAGACGGTAGGCCGTACGTATGCACGAGCGATGATATCATTCCCATGATCATGGAATTGTATTTTATTGTATGTATACTATCTTAGAATCAATATTACTTTACAATAATCATATATAGATATTATTTACACCATTATACCTATCCAAGTAAGGTGGTGGTGGAAAACAGATTACACCACGGCGTGGAGACGATATTCTATACGTACGCACACACAATGATTTCAACTTCCGTTTGATGGATAGATAGTGAAATTGGGGTGTTTCATATTTATAATAACATATAATTATATGAGTGATAATGATTTTAGTACTTCATAATTAAACAACTAATGAAGAGGAAGTAGAAGAAGAAATACATTTGAATGAATCTGTAATAGATATTACCTCTTCATCGACACGCCTCTTTGAAACCTTATCTTAGGGCACTAAAATTGTTATTTTAATAAGACTAGGTCCACTAGTATGTTTATAGTGAGTTTTAGAAGGGAAATGGTCATGGGTTGACTGAGTTTGAAGGATCTAAATTGTGTAAATAGGAGAGGGAGGATGTTCCATTTTATAAGGGAGGAGAGGGGTACCTTTAGAATTATAAGAAATATTAATTTATAATAAATTCCAAAACCACTTAAAAACATCAACAAATTACTCACATATGAAGCATATATTATATATGGTTTTAATATCTTCAACCAATAAAATTTAGAAAAGATGAGAATTTATTTTAAACATTATCAACATGATTTATCCTTATATAATCTATTTAATTTTTTGTGTGGTAATAAAATTATAAATTTTAAATCGTTATAAATAATTACTTATATGTTGTGAATTGTCAATAATTTTATACTTTATTACATTCTAGACCATAAAAATTTTAATTTATAATTGTTAAATATTTTTGTGATTTATAAACAATTTTATAATATGTAATGTTTATAAAATAACAATAGTGTCAATTTTGACTCTGTTCATTTATTTGAATTTAAATAAAATATAAACAGAAGATATGTTCGAACTAAAAGATTTAATAGATTCATAACATTTCATATTTATCTAGGAAATTATTGGAGAACATTAAATAACTCATATAATATTTATTTTAATACTTTTAACATCATTATTTTATAATTCAATCAATAAAATAATTTCAACATCCCTATTGTGTCATAATTAATGATAATTTCGTAATCCCATAAAAATATAAATAACTTTACATGATGTATATAATTGTATTATCTTCCTTGGGATTATCTATATCCGATTTTTTATTATTTTTATCACAAAATTAAAACTATTACACTTATAAGATTTACGAGAGTGACATGTTGTCACTTACTTTGGTTTTAATAATAATTATATTATTTCATTGTCAAAAGTCCATGAAATTAATCTAGTACAACCCTTAGGTGATATGGGTCGACATTTATTTATACAATAGGATTTAGGAAAGTGTTAGGGTAATTTTATAATCATATTTTTACCGTTAATTAACCGATTTACCTTTAACTATAGTAAATAAAAATTACTTTATTTACTATTCATAATATAAAAAAATAAAAGTAAAATATTAACATAATTTGGACCCACTTAATCCAAATATGGAATCCATTTTTCAAAATTCAAAACACAGAAGTTCCAGTAATTAATTTAAAATTAATCCAGTTGTTAGGAAAACAGGTTTTTAATGTTAAAACATTGCCAATGATTGAAATGTTTTTACCTATGAATTAAAAGTAAAATTAATGGTAATGACATAAATTATATTAAATGGTAGAAATATATTCTACTTATAATTTAAAACCATTCAATATTATAATTTACCATATAAATTATTGCGATGAAAAAGTTGTTTCTAATTTAAATATATCATGTTTTTACTTTTCAATAAAATATGAAAGTTATCAGAATAAAATGAAAAATGTATCCAAATTAAATTTGTATATCCTGGTCCCAAAGAAGAATTTTATTTTTACAAATTTAACTTATAAAAATGATAAAAACAATATTCAATGTTGGTGCGCCATCAAAAGGCGGCAAAACTACATTTTTTTAAAAATATTTATTTTACCCGAAAAAATTATTTTGTTCTCATACCATGTTCAAGAAAATGTGTAAGATGAATAATAATGTTATAAAATTTAAAATTTAGTTAATACTATTCATAACAGCTAGTTTATAATATATATTGTTGTTTATTGAAACTTGATGTTGCGTACAACACATGGTATCGAGGAAGGTTGCTTTTGCGTATAATGCATTCCAAGCTATTATTGTGTGCAATGAAAGATTCCTTTGATGTTTCATATAACATAAGACAGAAAAAAATATGCATCTCATAAAATATCAGGGTGTTACATTCTACCCCCCTTAAATTGAATTTCTCCCTTGAAATTTGTAACTTCGTAACAAACAGATGAGGATACCTCTCCCTCATCATATCTTCAAGCTCCCATGTAACTTCTTCTAATTGGTGGTTCCTCCATAAAACATTCACCAAGTGAGTGGTATTATTCCGTAGAACATTTTCGCTATGATCTAGAATATCTATCGCCTGTTATTCATAAGAAATATCTTGCTCTAGTGGTATAACTTCTAATCTTAGTACATTTGAATGACCGGGTATATACTTTCTTAGGACAGATACATGGAACACATCGTGAACTTGAGAGAGATTCAGTTGAAAAGCCAATCGGTATGCTACCTTCCCAACACGATCCAATATTTCGAATGGACTAATAACTAGGGATCAGCTTTCCCTTCTTTCCAAATTTCATTACTCTCTTCCAAGGAGATATTCGTAAGAACACTTTATCACCCACTTCAAACACTAGGTTTCTTCTTCAGTTGTCGGCATAACTTTTTTGTCAACTCTAAGCTACTGTTATGTGTTGTTGAATAGATCTGACCTTTTCTGCCATCTCATCAACAAGATTAGGTTCCAATAGCTTTCTTTCCACAACTTCATCCCAACAAGTTGGAGTCCTACATTTCATTACATAGAGAGCTTCATAAGGATCCATCTGAATACTAGAGTGAACGCTATTATTATATGAAAATTCCACCAAAGGTAGGTGTTGATAAAAAACACCTTTTAAATCCCTAGAACAATATTTTAACATATCTTCTAGAGTTTGAATTGTTCTCTCAAACTAACTGTTTGATTGAGGATGATAAGCAGTGCTGAAACTCAACACTGTATCTAAAGTATGCTGATGATGTCTCCAGAACATCAAGGTAAACCTAGGATCTCCATCTGATATAATGGAAAGTGTTACTCCATTCAATCTTACCACTTGCTTCACATATATCATGGCAAGTTGATCCAAAGATAAATCTCCTCTAATAGCAATGATGTGTGCCGACTTCGTAAGATGATCACCTATAAACCAGATAGCATTATTCCCTTTTGATATTTTAGGATGTCCAGTGACAAAGTCCATAGTGATGTTTTCCCATTTCCATTATGGTATGGATAATGGTTTTATCAACCCTTTATACTTCTATCACTCATCTTTAACTTGCTGACAAAGAATGCATCGAGAGACATATTCAGCAACATCTCTTTTCATGACATCCCACCAGAAGTACTCTTTCAAGTCTCTATACATCTTTGTGCTCCCAGGATGAATAGAGAATGATGAATTATGGGCCTCTTCCAGTAGCTCATTTAGTAATTCTTTGATGATATGAACACAAACCTGAATCTTGAACCTTATTAACCCATCACTATCAAGGTGGAATTCATGAACATTTCTCACCTTCTTTTGTAACTATACATCTTATTTTTGTGCATCTTTAATCGTCACATGTATAGATGGTTGAAAATTAATTTGGGAAAGATAAGATTTTCCCCTTCCATTATAATTCCAAGATCCATCTTTTGTAAATCCATAAATATTGGATCGTTTGTGATCTTCACCATGGATAAGATATCATGGACTTGTTGGCTTAACGCATTTTCCACATTGTTTGCTTTCCCAGGGTGATAATGAATTGAGTAGTCGTAATCCGTAATCAGCTCCAACCATATTATTTGGAATATATTCAGCTCCTTTTGTTTGAAAATATACTTTAAACTTTAATGATCAGTAAAAATATCCCACCATTCACTATAAAGATAATGCCTCCAAATATTTAATGCAAAGATTACTGTATCTAACTAAAAATCATGATTTGGGTAATTTTTCTCATGGATTTTCAACTATCGTGAGGCATAAGCTATCAACATGTCATTTTTCATGAGAACACACCCCAATCCCTTCTTGGATGCATCACTATAGATCACAAACCTTTCTCCACTACAAGGCAGTGTGAGAACATGTTCATTGGATATCATTTATTTTCAACTCCTTTAAATTCTCTTCACACTCCTCTGTCCACACCAACATAAATCCTTTTCGATTCAACATAGTTAGTGTATTAGATAATCATGAAAAATCTTTTACAAAATGTCAATAATATCCAGCCAAACCCATAAAACTTCGGATCTCAGTTACTGCTATTGGTCTCAACCATCTTTTGATAACATCTATTTTTGCTGGATCCACAGATATCCCTTATTTTGTGATTATGTGACACAAAAATAAATCTTTTTGAAGCCAAAATTCAGACTTGGTAAATTTGGCATAAATCTTCTCCTTTCATAGGGTCTTTAATACAATTCTCATGTGATCTTCATGTTCTTCCTTTCTCTTTCAATAGACAAAAATATCGTCTATAAAGACTACCTCAAAATGATCAAGATAGTCACTAAAGACTCTATTAATTAGATCCATGAAGATAGCAAGGGCATTATTAAGACCAAATGGCATCAATATAAATTCATAGTGTCCACACCTTGAACGGAATTTCATCTTTAGTATATCCTCTTTTTTGACCACTAATTGATTATACCCTAAATGATGATCAATCTTGGAAAAGTATTGAGCACCACATAGTTGGTCAAATAAGTCATCAATGTGCGGGAAAAGATAATTGTTCTCGATAGTGATGTTTCTATATTCTCGATAATCAATGAAAAGTCTCATTGATCCATCATTTTTATTAACAAACAGAACTGGTGCTCCCCAAGGTGATGCACTAGGGTGTATGAATCCTTTATCAATATTCTCTTGGCGTTGATTCTTCAATTCTGATAACTCAATTGTGGCCTTTCTATAAGGTGTATTTGAAATGGGCATAGCACCCGGTATGAGTTCTATTGAAATATCAACTTCACGATTTGGTGGAGGACTAGGAAATTCATTCGGAAAGACCTCATCAAACTCCCGTAAAATGGGCATATTCTTAATCGTGATTTTTTCTCCAACCATTTGAGATAAATCACCTTCATTTATTGGAATCAAGACCCATAAGATTGAAGAAATTTCCACTGGAAGGTTATATTCATCCTTGCATCGATAGATGATAGTATACTGATAGGGAATATTAAATGTGATTTTCCTTCTTTGTCAATTGATATGAGCTCTGTATAAAGAAAGCCAATCCATGCCATTAATCACATCAAATTACACTATAGGAAGGATCACAAGATTTTCAAGAATAACATTCCCACAAATGTCAACTGGAGAAGAATTATAAACTTTCGATACGACCGTTGTGCCATTAAGAGTTGTCACAGCTAAATCAACATCTAATTGTTGAGGTAGTAAAACGATACCCTTAAAAAAAATTTCAAAAATAAATGAGTGTGTGGATGCAGAATCAAATGAAACATTTTCTACTTTATAGTGGATGGTAAGTGTACCTTTCACCACTTCGTTATCAAACTCCACATCACCGATAGTAATTGCATGTGACATTCCTTTGCCTTTGTCCTTAAGTGTTTGTTTACGTCGATCATCATCAACAACCCATGGATTGGGAATTGATTAGCATAACGACCCATTTCCTTATACTTGAAAAATTGAAGGGTGGGAGGTGTTATATGTGTATCCCTTTATTTGTCCACATCATTAGACGTCTTCTTCCCATTATTTCGACATTAAATTGTCTGATGAGATTCTTTTCCACACGTAAATCATTTTCTTGTCCCTTTAAGACAATTACCTCCATTTTTCTTTCCATAATTTTAGTATAAAGGAAAACTCATCTTCATTTTAGTGTGGTCTTTAGATTTTCCTTTGAATTCCATTTTCCTCTTTTTATCAAACCCATATGATTTATGGGTTCCTCCAAGTTCCATCTAAACCTTTAGAGCACATCGAACAACATCCTCGTAGCTATTGAAGTCCCTTATGGATAACACCCTTCGATGACTTGGTTTTTAGACACTAAAGAATCGATCGATATTACTCTCAGGTTGGATAATAATTCTTGAAGCGTACCTTGCATGTCTTGTAAAATTTACTTCGTAGGTACCAACAGTTTCATCATCCTTTTGCTTCATTTCAAGAAAATCCTCCATCTTTGTTTAAAGAATATGAGGGAAGTACTTATTGAAAATTAATTTCTTGAAGTCGTCCCATTACATAGACCCAATTTCATCATTGTGCCTCGTATTCTTGATATGATTCCACCATTGATCAGTATCACCTTCCAAATGAAACACTGCTCAGATGACTTTGTCATGTTCAGAACATTGTAGATCTGAAAATAACTTTTTAGTGGTACTAATACATTTTTCAGCCACTAATGGATTAGAAGACCTGATGAATGAAGGTGGACACTGTATCATGAATGATTCAATAGAATGTTTCTCCTTCTTTTTCCCATTTTGAAGTCCTACATGGTATATAGCCTGAGAAAGTTGTGTGAGCATGGCTACAAGATTTTGAATTCCAGCTCCTATAATGTTTGGTTTCTCAGGGGGACAATCTTCCATTTCCCGTCGCATTCAGCATTAACATGGTTCCTTCGGGTTCCATCCATTGACTAAAACCAATATGCATAGTGTGAGAAACACTAATCATAATAGGAAAATCACATAATTAAGAATAAAATTTTAAACTTAAGTTCTTATCATATTTTATTCATTGACATTTCTAAAACATTAATACTGTGTTTTATGCTTAGACACATCCTTAGGGTTCTTAGTAAGGCTTTCACATCCTAGTTTCCAAAGGTTGACTATATATTTCCTTTGATACCAACTAAAATGACCCATACTTTACATACATTGTTATTACATCTTAATTGAATCATACTTATTAAAACATATAACAAAATCATGAAAGGACAGTATAGGTATAGTGTCTTTAGATACTAGGAAACATAAATAAGGGGTTCATAAATCATCTACATTGTCTCCTGTTTATTTCATAATATCTAGAGTCCCTTTTGGTATATTCTACTTAATACCCTTCTTCCAGACATGGGGTAAATAAAACATACAAAAGGGTGAGCTCAAATGTTCAGTAAAGGGTAAACAAAGGAAATATCAATCATATCATATCTATAAGAACAAAATATTTTAAAAATCTTAACCTGTAAAAGAGATCATAATATCATGACATATGATGAATTATAGTATGGAAAAGTAATCCAAAATAATCATAACAAAGAACATGAATCCTTGTGGAATACACACATAATCATAGAAAATCATTTCCTATTAGTCAAGGATCATTTCCAAGATCATCATAACTGAAAAAGTTCATTACTGAACTGAGTTCACACCTCGTTCCAGTCCTGTATCACTGAACCAGATTAACTTGTCCTTCCAGCTATGTCTATCTCATGAGATATAAATCATTACCCAATGCATTGGAGGGAGATATAGGAAACACCCATCTCATAATAAAACAATTTTTATGTGTTCCACAAAATCATAAGTCATACATCATAGCATAACCAATGTAATAAAAATGGGATTTTTAAACGTAATGCCATCATAACATCATACATAAAAAGGCATCTTAAAAATAATTCCATCATAACATAATCAAATTAGTGTAAAAATAAGGATATAAATATATCACTATATTATATTAGATGGAAAATTATTTGGATAAAACACTTGAACTCCATTCTTGAGGAAAATATCCTTTCTACTTCAAAAACACTTCTCCTTTCTTAACATGTCATACAATTATAAAATAAAAGAATTTGATCAAAAATTATCTTGAAAACCTGTAAATGAAGCTTCATCGAAATAATTTTCTATGAAATCATAAAAATCCATTAATGCTGTATAATTTAAAAAAACATTCTTCTTGTATTTGGCCGAAAGAGACATAAACTACCTTGTACTGCAAATGACAAAAGATTTATTTCGTATTATTACTAACCATTAAAAAATAGGTAAAATTTGATTTACAACATTTTAGGAGGATATAAATAATATTAAATATTGAATAAACATGGATGTGAATGATAAATATTCCCCAGTAAATTCTGAAGTATAAACATTCTCGTATAAAAATTGAGATTGTGAGATTTTCCCTTTCCTTAGGTCCGATATTCTTTGTATGTGTCCAAACCACTTGTATAATTATTTAAATAATTTCATTGAATTATTCTAGAATCATACTCATTTTTATGATATCATATATGGTCATATTGTTAGCTTCTTATTAAAAATATTTCATTGCTACTTTTTATTCGGCTGTTTGTTGCTTTATGTTCTTATGCGTGTTTTGTTGAATAAATTCTTATTATTCTTTTTAGGTTATAGATAACTCATTTCCAGAATGGTATTAGTGTAATATATATCATATTTACTCAATCAATTCATTTATATAATAATTATTCAATGATAATCATGTAGAACGAGTCACATCACATTGTGGAGACGGTAGGCCGTAGGTACGCAAAAACGATGATATCGTCCAAATGATCGTGGAATTGTATTGAAGTGTATGAATAATATTTCAGAATTAATATAACTTTACAATAATCGTATATTGTTATTATTTACACCATTATACACATCCAAGTAAAGTGGTGGTGGAAAACAGATTACACCACGGCATGGAGACTGTATTCCGTTCGTACGCACGCACGGTGATTTCATTTTCCGTAGGATGGATAGACGGTGAAATAGGTTTGTTTCATTTTTATAACATAATATCATTATATGAGTGATACTTATGTTATTACATAATAATGAAACAACTAAATAAGAGGAAGTAGAAGAAGAAGTAAGTATGAAAGAATCGGTTACAGATATTTCCTCTTCTTCGACAGACCTCTTTGAAACCTCCTCTTAGGGCATAAAATTGGTCATTGAAGAAAACCAGAACCTCTAGTATGTTTTTAGGGATGTTTAGAAGGGAAATGGCCAAGGTTTTTCCAAGCATGAAGGCTCTAAATTGTGTAAATAGGAGAGGGAGGAGATTCCATTTTATAAGGGAGGAGAGGGGCACCTTTGGAATTATAAGAAATATTAATTTATAATAAATTCCAACCCCACATAAAAACCACCATAAATGACTCCAATAGAAATATTATATGAGATATGTTTGCTATATCATTAAAAAAATTTATACAATTTGACACTATTCATTTATTTGAATTTAAATAGTATATACACAGAACATATATTCAAAATAAATGATTTAATAGATTAATAAAATGTCATATTTATCTATAAAATTAGTGGAACACATTAAATATTTCATATAATATTTATCTTAATACTTTTAAAATCATTTATTTGATAATTCAATCAAAAAAGTAATTTTAACATCACTATTGTGTCATAATTAATGATAATTATATATTCCATAATAATTAGAAATAAATTCCCATGAGGTAGATAATTTTATTAGCTTACTAGAGACTATTTATATCTGAATATTTATGATGTTTATCACTAAATTAAAATTATTATAGTTATAAGATTTAAGTGAGTGACATGTTGTAACTTTCTTTGGTTTTAATAATAATTATATTATTTCGTGGTCAAAAGTCCCAGAAATGAATCTAGTCCGACCCTTAGGTGATATGGGTCAACATTTATTCATCCAATAGGAGTTTCTTTAGTGTTAGGGTAATTTTATAATCTTATTTTTACCCTTAATTACCTGATTTACCTTTTACTATAGTAAATAAAAATTAGCGTAGTTACTATTAATAATATAAAAAATACAAGTAACCTATTTACATAATTTGGACCCACTGAAACAAAATATGGAATTAATTTTTCAAAATTCAAAATACCAAAGTTGCAGTAATTAATTTAAAATTAATCTCATTGTTAAGAAAATGAGTTTTAAAAGTTAAAATAGTGCCAAATATTGAAATGTTTTTACCAATCAATTCAATGTAAAATTTATTTTAATGACATAAATTATATTATATTGTAGAAATATATTCTATTAATAGTTTAAAACCATTAAATATTATAATTTAACCATATAAATTATTTCAATGAAAAAAGTTGTTTTTAATTAAAATATAGCGTGTTTTTACTATTCACTAAAATATGAAAGTTATCAGAATAATATGAAAAAATTTTCCAAAGTAAATATTAATATCCTGATTCCAAAAAAGAATTTTATTTTTCCAAATTGAACTTATAAACATGTAAAAAATAGATTTAAAGTGGGTGTGCCATCAAAAGGTGGAAAAAATGCTTTTTTAATACTTATTTTACCCGAAAAAATTATTCTGTTCTCATAACATGTTCTTGAAAATGTGTAAGATGAATAATAATGGTATAAAATTTAAAATTTAGTTAATACTATTCATAACGGCTAGTTTATATAATATATTTTTGTTTAGTGAAAATTGATGTTGCATAAAACAAACACTATCGAGAAAGGTTGCTTTTGCATACAATGCATGCCAAGATAGTGTTGTGTGTAGTGAAAGATTCCTTTGATGTTCCATATAAAATTAGACATAAAAATAATACACTTCTCATAAAATATCAGGGTGTTACAATGCATGCCTTAAATAATTAATATTTCCAAAACACGTTTCAGAATATTTATAAAACCCTAATAAACCTATAAATATGGGATTATATTTCTTTTATTGGTATATAATTATAAACTGAAAGATGTTATAATATAAATTAATTAATAATACAATAGTTTTTTGAGAGGGGTATTATAAAGGAAAAAAGAATCTATTGTGCCTTCAAGTACTCGAGGGGACTTGATCCTGAGACCTCTAAAAGGAGAGAAATTATGATATTCCAAGTATGTTTATAAAAAATATTTTACTAGCAATAAAATTTGGTAAATAAATTATTTGTATTATTAGACAACTTATGGGAGTGGTAATTTCTATAAGACCCCAATAGGTAAAACACCAAAATTATATTACTAGTGTCATTAGTTTTCTATTCAATTTTTTTCATTACATATATCTATTATTGACCCATATAAATATATATATTACATATTATTTTTTACTAGACTTAAATTATGTGAAATGACTATATTTGTGTTTTCATTATTTACATATGAATATTATGTTTGATTCATTATCTAATTTGGGAATAAAGTTCTATAAATATTTTTCAATGTTATTAATTTATATTAGGTTTATAAATATGATCACCTTGTGTAATATCATTGGTGAAAATTTCTCTTTAGTGATGTATTGGATACCAGAAAACTGGTTTCCAAACTATATATATCTTGGTGCTTGAATGAGGTTGTTTGATTATCCATAATTGATCATAAGATTAATGATTCATTATTACCATACATGTACCTCTCGACCAAAATACTATACCCAATATATAACATATTATATTAAGAATCATCATATACATTAAGAAATCCTAAAGCAATGTTTTATTGAACATTTTTGTTCTTTCTAAATTCACAATAATCCCAAAATAAATAGTCATCGTAAATAAGTATTTTACCTCAATGATTTTCCTACAATATATCTCAAATTCTGATGTGACATATTTAACAAAAAATGTGGAATGTTTCATTTATCTGTCTAATATTTTAATAGAAATATCTCGATATATCAGAAAATAATTTTTTGAGAAAAAACAGGAAACAGTTAGTATATTTAAAAAGAAATGTATACAACTCATATATAAAATAATCAGACAAATAAATAAATAAACCAATTTGATCAAGATAATATAATATAGTTTCCTATGGAATTTAAAATAAAAATATTAGATAAATGAACTAAATATATAAAAACAACTCAAATAGTTGATTTATAACATGATTAATCAATCATTCCGAACATAAATGAAAATACCCATAAATAATTGATATCAATTATAGAACCTAACACTAATGATAAATAAAAAAAATAAATATGTATAGAATTTTACTAGAATTGGGTGAGTATGAAATACTTAAAACTATATCCTCAAGTGGCTCTAAATAAATATATTTTCATTTAAAAATCATGCATATTTGGAAATTTCTATATAAATATATAAATATCATATGAATTTAAATCCATAGAAATATTTTTATATAAAATATTTGTGAATACTAAAAAATTATTCTTATATTTTTCTAGGGAAATCATGTCTCCCATAAAAATAGCTGATTATAAAAAAGTTATATCGGCCTCACCTAAAATGTATTTTCATCCCATATTGAAATTTAATGAACCCAAATTAAATTTGATGTAATAAAAACATAATATCCTTTTTAGTGACAATTAATTGTCTGAAGCAATATATTGAGTTCTTTCCCAATTGAAATAAATTTTTTTCGACCCCCTATCAGATTGCATCATATAAACCTATATAATATCGAAATAATTCATGTTCTATAGAGTAAGGTTATATATGAATGTTCTAAAAAGTATTTCCAAGTATGTGGCTGAAAATTTCATTATATTATTTAATCAACATATCATTAGGTTCCTAATATCCTGCTATTGACCACTTGATAGATAAATAAAAAATGTTCTTTAAAATAAATATCTTTATTGGGTTTTTAGGGATACACTATAGGTTCTTGATGGACTATATTACTAAGAAACATCACTAAATATTCTTTTTTCCAAAAACAAATCAAAATCCAACAACTCACTCATATGCTAATACATACACTAAATCAATTTTAAATCCTTGAAATATGAATAGTATCATACAAAAATCATATGATTGTTAAATGGTATAGAATTTAATTTCATTAGAACATTAATAATTTAATAAACAAAGTCTTATAAATTTATATCTCTATTAAATTTAAAATGTCTTTAAAATTATGGTTAAATATGAAAAATTAAGTAATCCACATCATAATAAGAATATGATGGAGTATGAAAAAATATTCAAGAAATATGTCTCATTGAGGAATTAATATTAATAAAAAACATTAACGTATTACCATATTTTTTATAATGAATTTACCTAATGTTTTTGGATGTGTAATGTAATCAATTATCCTATGTGAAGGTTTATGAAGTTGTAAAAGTTTTCATTGAGCTATCATTGAAGTAAAAATATATAAATTTTAAAATAAATCAGTTAAATATTAAACATGAGTTTACATTAAGACTATAACATATATTAAATATCAAAATAATGACTAAATTACAAATAATGTGTTTTCCATGACCAGATAATGAGGATCATGGTGGAGTATGGGGAATATTAAGAATTTTTTTGAAGGTTTTTGTGATGAAAAGTAATAACAAAGAGAATGGTAATAAATTTCAACAAAATAATTTTCATATACATCATGAACATAATACTATTGTAACACTCCTTCATTTAAGGATATAAATTTCATTTTCTATTAAATAAAAATATGCTGGGATTTTTATCAAATTGGAGTCCATTTAATGGTTTTATTCTAGAATCTATTCTCTAAAAAAATCATATTTAAGATGAGAGTAAATTATACATCAATGAATCTTTGAGTAAAGTAATTTATTTGAATATAATTAATATTTCTAATCCATGATTAATTCAATATGAGTAGTATGATATATATTCTATAATGTTCCTTGGAGAATGGATTTTCAGATAATTCATTCATAGAAAATAATTTTTTTGTTCATGTGAGAAATTCATGAATCTGAAGATGCTGCTTTAAATAAAAATTAATTTATTTCAGATAATATAGAAATCATGTATTAGTTGAATATTCATCAATCACTTTAGTTTTCATGTGTGGAAATAAAATAAATATATTTTACTTTATTCTAGTGTAAAAAAAATTATAGAGTTATATAATATTACACACCTCAACGATAAATCAAGAAGAATAATGTTAGGTATGATTTTTTTTTGGTTCTTAATATATATGTTATATTTTTGGAGTATAAAAAATGTTAATAATATTTTTGGATCCAAAATAATGGATAAAATTTCAATGATATAAATGTTCATTATAAATATTTTATTCATTTTGTAAAAATATTGATAATTTTTGTAATATAGAGGATGATGTATGATATTATTCTATGCCGATTAATTAATAAATGAAATGTTTTAAAAAATAAATTTTAAATTAGTGAAATAATAGTTATATAATGAAAAATTGTAATAATTTTACTGATAAAAATAATGTGTCACTTTAAATAAATGGACAAATAAATTTTATAGTTAACTCAATGATATTTTAGTTAGATCTATCACAATATTCAAAGAAATTTTATATATTTTTGAATATTTTATTTGTGGAAACTATTTTTAATTCCTATATTTTTTGGTTCCTACTGAGTTATCATTGGAGATTTTTTTTTAAAATTAAACGATCATAAATAACTTATTAATAGATGGGTTTTACATATTTTATCCACAAATCATGGATCTCAAAATTGTATACACTTTTTGAGTCATCGTTGTCCCATTTAGTTATATATATTCTATTTCATGGTTTGAAATTGGTTAGATATGCTAGTACCAGTTAAAATCTATATTGTAGTAAGAGGAGAAGTGTAAGATTGTGTATAATTACTATGAAGTAACATTCAAAAAATATATAGAGGAAGTAAATATATGTAATATGTATAGTGGTTTCTATTACTATTGTTAACGGTGTAGACATTGTTTTGATGAATAATTATTCCATTAATACTTTAAAATCAGGATTGGGAGTTAGTAATTGAAAATAGATGCTTTATTGATTGAGAATATTATTTAATAACATTAATCACTATAGGAGGAGGTGAAGAAGAAAATATTTATACTATTATTATTATTGTATAACTATATAACATAAAAATATATTATGAGGGTGTATTCATCCTAAATACTTTACAAAAACGATGGAGAATATTAGAGTCAGATGTCCATTGTTGTGCCATCATGTGATGTTATATTTACTAGTGAGGAAGAATAGAGTTAGTGTGATTTACATTTATGATTATTTTAAACACTAATGAAAAAATTAAGATATTATTAATATTTATTATTTACATTTTATTATTGAGTTTTATTCACTATAGATATGGTATTCCAAGGTTGATATGAAAGATTATGTCAAGGAGGCCATCAAGGATTAATAAGATGTATTTTTCAACACCATACATTCAGAAGATATAATTTCTAAATGTTTTAATAAAATTAGGTTTTTAATTGGTATGTAATTTTAAATGAAGTTCATTTACTTGTAATTAAATAAATTTTTTTCAAATAGGATGGTTCAGATGACACAATTTTTCAATAGTTTCATGACCATCTTTTTTCCCCAATATGTTTCAAATAGCATTACTGTAATGTAATAATCTGGATCACCTGGTCTGATTTAATGTGGTATAAGACCTCATGTTCCACTAAAAATACATAAGAGGCCTTTTCATAGAGGGTAGGTCATATGACATACATTGGGGAGAATATTAACTTGATATATGGTATCCATCAATCATACTTGTTGAATTTAGTCTTAAATGATAATTAAGCATCCTAGAATCAACCTAGTGATCTAAAAAGATAAAAACATTATATAATGTAATAATGAGTATATATTATTTTCATACATAAATATTTAAAAGGATCTATAGAGTTAGTGGAATAATATATATTGATTAAAGGAAAAACAATACCAAGACATGAATCAAAAATGATCCCAATATATGAATTGTTATCACCTTTACCTATAACAATTTAAAAGGTTTCATATTCTCAATATAAGACACATTCGCTTGTTGGATCCATTATAATGAATTCAATATATGAATCAAGAAGTAAATTCATGGTGTGAGAAATAAATTTAGTATGGAACAAAAAATTAATCCTTATCTTATGTGAAACTAATATACGGTAAAAGAATGCATTAGTGGAAAATAAAAAAAAAATAAACACAAGTAACCATGAACCTAACTTAACATTCCATGCATTAGCTATGTAAGGACACATCCTTAATCATTAAATTTTCTAGTGAATTTTGACTATAAATTGTTTTATTACAATCCTAATGATCACTTCAATTTAGTGTTTTATAAAATTAGGAAATAATTTCATATATAATAAACCCATACATTAAAAATGGACATATATACTCAATATTTATTTTCCGAAAATAACCATTAAAAACAAAAAAGATTTATTTTCCTAAAAAATATTCATAGTTTTTATCATGATATCATCATTGTCTTTACTATTTTTTAAACCTCATAAATAATATTGTTAAAAAATAGGATGTGTGAAAAAATTATATTAATGGAAACAAAAATAATAAATTTGTTAGTCCAGTGAAGAAAATGAAGCCCATAAAAAACCTATAAATAAATAACCTAACTTTTTATATAAAAGGGAATAATTATTACTTTGAAAAAAAATTTAATTTCACATAAATATCAAAACAATTATTTTCGTGAAAGATCATAATATAAAATATAATATTCATTTAGTTAACTTGGGATATTATTATAGTATTATTCTTATAAAAAAATAACTATGAGGTTGACTTGCACCTCTAAATAACCCAATTCATTGGAGTGAAATCTTTGTATACTCCTCATATAAGATATACCGAGATCCAATATGAGATATAATGGAGCTCAAACCTTCATAAATAATGTCTATTCTATTTATAATGAATATTTATCTTAAAAATCTATTAAAAATGTGAAAAACAATTTTTGATATCCAGATATCATTTTCTTTTAAAAATCATTTTTATACTCTAAAAACTGGTCACATAATAAAAAACCATTTTCTTTGAAAGGAACTATGAATACATATTAAATTTAAAAGTAAATAATTAATGTCTCATCATGTCAGGAAATTCATAATATGATTTATAATTTCAAAAAATCCATTCAATTTTTACTTATATAAAAAAATGATGAATGATGGACACTAAACAATAGTGTTTAAAAATGCAGTCACTTACCATGACAATTAATGTTCACCTACATTATTTATCATCTTAAATAATAAACATAGGGTAATATTTACTAGATTAAAACCCCTTTTTATTTTTATTATTAATTTATTTTATTTAATACCATGTTATATTTAATTACCCAAATAATTATATTCACATTGGATATTTTGATGATATTCCATTCAAAATACAAGAATGACTTAGGTGTGTGTTTTTAATGTCAAAAATAAAAAAAATTCAATCATATCTATAATAATATTAATGAAATAATTATTGTTCTTAAATTTTTATTATAATTTTAAATTCAACCAATAAATATGGTTATGAATAATGAGCTTTGTTACAATCATGGAGACTATAGGTCATACATACACATGGGTGACATTTTAAATTTTCAGCAATCATTATGGAAAGAAGGAATGTATAATTTTATAATTATATAATTATAATAATATATTATATATGTGTTTAATTATTTAAATATCGTTATTATATCATATATGTTACATGGAGCTAAAAACGAGTCACATAGCTTTGTGGTGTTGGTAGTCAACAAGTACGCACGAATGATGTAATAATTTTTAAGTGAACTGAAATGAATGAAGATAAATTATATATCATCATTTTATAATTATAATTTATTAATTAATATCATTTAAAAAAATTAATTCAATCATAATATCTAGTCTTGAGATACAGTAATCTCAATTGAATTACCTCGGTTCATGAGGTGGTAGCCCACTATGTGCATGAATAATGATTTTATTTGCCACTCAATAGAAGAGTATATGGATATAGATAATAAAAAAATCTAATTATATTAAGGAAACTATATTTATTATTCTATCATGGTTGAAGAAGGATTGAAGGATGTGGAAGAAGAAAAAAACTAATATATGCAAATAAAAATTATACCTATTCTTTTAAAAAAATATTTTCATCAAATAAAATCTCTAATATTTGTATTATGGATTTATAAATTCTTATATAATCATTGTAGGAAATATATGAATTTATTTTTTATGTTTTTTTCTTAAAAAAAATACTGGGGAGTGTGAATGAATGTGAATAAGAGGTTCCCTTTTATAAGGTAGGGGACGGGTACTTTGGGAATTTACTAAAATATAATATTTTTATAAATTAATTTTCAATTAAAAATGTCTCAAAAGTGATTTTTTGGTAATATTATATTATTATAGGAATAAATAATATAACAAAATAAGAATTTTTGATGTTTTAACTATATTTTTACCCTTTCCCTTTTGTTTTAAACCTTGTTTAAAGACTTTAACTAAATATGAATTTTTTCTTTTTGAGGTTCTATATATATTATATATAATAAAAAATTACCAATAAATGTATCTTGGTTGTTAATTTACACCTTATTCACTTGAATTTAATTAAGATTTTAGTAATTTTATATAATTTAATATGATAATATTTATATAAAATGTCCATATTGTTAAATTTTAGAACTTTTCATTACATTGCCTTTAGTAATATCATGGTAACATATAAAATTATAAAAAAAATATTTATTTATTTCGCTGAAATTTCATGGTAATATATACTACTATTTTTTCACATTATTTAACTCAAATTGTATTTATATTCATATTTAAAATATCAATTATTTGATTCATCTCTTTATTAATTAATTAATGCATCAACATTCTTGAAGCATTTATTATAATTAATTTCACACTAAAAATTAATTTTAATTTCCCATGAATATTATATGATGTTTATATTTGGAAATAATATTAATAGTCTTACATATCTTCTATATTAAACCATACTAAATATATTCCAGATATTAAAAAGAAGAGTGTAACTTGTTTTACATTACGTGAAATAGAATAATGTAAAGATCATAAACTCATTTAAGTATCCCAAAAAGGATATAAATTAGTCCCTTCAATGATTAGGGTAGATATATACTCATAAATTAAGGATTGGATAAGTATTCTGTTTATTTAATTGTTAATTTCATTTTATTTTTATCCTAAATTAACTGATTTATTGTTTTCCAGGATAATAAAATTAATATGTTTACTATTAATATTGGTCATAAATAAAAGGGGTATATTTAATAATTTTAGAAAAAAAGATTAAAAATAATGTATCCATTTTATAAAATGAAATATATTATTTTTTAGAATTTAATTTGATTTTAACTGGAGAAAAACAATGAAGAAGAATTTTTCTGAAAAATAATCATTAAAATATATAATGGTTCATAATAAACTAATGTATAAATTATATTTAAAAATTAATTTCAGAATTTTAAATCCAAATAAACTATTTAATAATTAAAAATAATATAATTTTAAATAGAAAATAGTAAACATTTTTTTAATAAAAAAAATATTTTCACAATTCCATAAAAATCAATATTTACCTATTATTATCAAATATTAGTCCTTATAAAATGATGATATGATGATTTTATAAAATAAATATAGTTTTTCCTAATTAATAATTTATAAATTGAAAATAAATCTTTTAGGAAAGATCATATAATAAATGTGATTAATAAAAGGATTTACGTTCTGATTTTAATAATTACATAATATATTTACAATTAATATAACTACATAATCAATGAATACTAATAAAAAGTAAAATTATTTATTCTATAATTATAAAGGTTTTTACATTATTTACCATTTTGAAATTATATCTGCATAATTTTTTACAGGTCCTCGATAACTTCTGTTTAACTTTTAAAAAAACTTTTATTGAAAACCCACATAGTAAAAAGTGTTAACAAAACATACACATAAAATGTGTGAAAGGGGAGTGAAAAGGTCATCCCGAATAATACATACTATGTTTCAATGTAGGTAATCATCCATGGGAAGTGAAAACATTGATATTGAATATAAAACTAACTCCCATTTATTGATACAGAGTGATACATAACATGATCATGATTACTTTAACCATCATGAAATCAAAAATAATTAAGGGTTAAAAGGCCATTGATTTCTTGGTACGAAAAGTAAACTATTGAAATAATTTAATCAAAATAAATTTCAAAAAGTCAAATAATTATTTTACTATATAGACTAAGAACATAATGTAATATACAAAAATGAAAATAAGAATTTCATCCATTAATAAATTTCCACAACAGGCTCATATTTTCCTCTAAATTATGACACTTCATGAAATATTTTTCACGCATGATTCCCCATATTCAACTTCTTTGGATAAAAAAGTATAAAATAATAAAAACTACTCCTCATGTCTTTATTAATTATCCAAAACCGAATTTTTTTGAGTGTGATAAGATAACAATAAAAAATAAATAATATTTCAAATAAATAAAAACAATTTTTAATCTCTAAAATTATAATGTAAATCCCAAATATTATCAAAGATCATTAAATATATAACTATACATAAAATTACTCATATATATTATAGAGTAATATTGAAAAACAAAAAAAAATATATTTTTTCACATAGTATTACTGATAAATTTTAACATTTATCTTCCAATGACATAAATCACTCTTAATATATCTTTCAAAAAATTAAATTACCTAAATAAAATTATATCCGTGATATTCTAACCATTTCATTAAAAAAATGACCATAAATCCACAATAAAATAATATATGCTTCCAAAATATAATTTCACCTTTATTCTCAAATAAAATCCTATAATATTATATTTAACATAATTCTAAAATGTTTCCAAAAAATTATAGTTATTTCAATTCGAAATACCATTAATCTCTTTATCACTAAATCAATTTACAATCTATATTTATCTATATGATAAAACATATATTCTCCATAGTTAAGTTATCCTTTATATATTAGATTGTTTATATAAATAAAAACTATTTCATACTAAATAATAAATCACGTAGGGTAGTGGTTTATGATTCACTCTTGTCAACCGTCAATTATAGGTTCAATCATAGATATTGTTTCAGACACAAGGGGTTGTAACTCGGTCTATGAGTTGTCATTTTTCGAATGATATATTACTTATATCATTCTATGGAATTTGAGAAAAATCCTAAAAAATAATCATATTATATATATAATTAAATAAAATTTTTAACCTAAATGATCATCACAAACCATTCATTTCTCATACAAAAATTTAATAAACCATAACTACCTCAAAACTCAATGTCTCGAGAAAAATTAGTCACCTAAAAAATTCATAACATAAAACCGTAAAATGATTTCGAAGTCATTAAACATGTAATAAATATTAAAATTAAATACCAATGATGGTATCCCTAACTATTAAGATAACCTCAGATATAAACATTGAACTTTCTAATGTCATCTAAACACTCATCTGATACAACTTTACAGAATCAACCATAATCATTAGATATTAAAATGACTAGAGACTATAATTAATTATTTTAAATTCCAAGGAATCATTTTAGGGTAGAGTTTTAGAGAATTAAAAAAAATTGTTACACAGAAATCCCAATCTTTACAAGGGTATACTATTACTCTGTATTTATTTTACCAATAAAGGGAAAAAATTAAAAAGGAACAAGATTTATTTTCATGAAATATATTATCAATTTTCAACCTATCCTGACCCTTTTCATTACTCTTCAATATACACAGTGAAAAATAAAATAAATAATATGTTGAAAATGATCAGAAGGGAATATTAAATGAACAAATATTTTAGTTGAATAAATAATATGAAAATCCATGAAAATATTTTCTTAATAAAATATACTTAATTATAAATATAAGGTTTACTAATTTTTTTTAAAACTATATTTATCATCCCTTTTTAAATCATTGTTTTAATTGAAATGTAACTAAAAAAATATAAAATCTATTTACGGTTTTTAAGATATCATTATCATATTACTCATACAATCACTATTACAAATAGAATAACTATACATATTACTTCAACCACTAAATAACCTGGTGTATTTGAGTGTAGTATAAGAACACCGATTTTTTAATAAATAATTGGATAACCGATGATTTATAATAGTCCTAAACCCAGAATAAATAATTTCCAAGGACAATGTCATGAATAAAACCTTTTACTCTCTTTTAATCCCATGTGTAAATCAAATTTAGATATCAAAATACCCTCTTCTTATAAAAATAACTTTCAAAATATAAAAATCTCCCACATAATAATGAAACCATTTTATTAGAAAATAATTATAAAAACATATAAAGGGAATATTAAATAATTGAACCTTAATAGTGGTACTAAAATTTATTCAATTTTTATATATTAAAAAAATTTCATTTGAATTTTTTTAAAAAACTGTAGAATGTGGAAAATTTTAAGAGGGTTTTTAAAAGAAATTACCTTACAATCAGTATGAATTTACACATCTATTATTTATATACATGAATGATAAAATTAGATTAATTTCAAATTATCTAAGAACCAATTACAAGTTCATTATTCATTTATTTAATGTAATAGTTTGTTATATAAAATTACTCAATCAATTGTGTTCACTTTGGATATTTTCATGACATTCGACTCATAAGTCCAATATTATTTATGTGTGTAGACATATTTTCATCCATTATCTTCCTATATTTTACTATCCCCATATATTAATTCAAATCTTATAATAAGAATATTAAAATTTGTTGTCCTTTTGTAGATCTCATCATGAATGAAAATCCCTGAAACTATCTCTGGGAAAAAATAATAAAAGATATTTTGAAAGATTATCTAATACAACATGTGTCAATGATTATAATAGTAAATAATAAAATAAGACAATGCTTTCAATTTCTCTATATTTGGTTATTTAATCTACCTTGTTTATTTGTGTTACACTTGGATTTTGTCTCCCTATGTCATTAACTATTCAAGAGAAAATGTGATTAATTAGAAAAAAATACCATTAATTAATTATGTACAATGTAGAGAGATTATTTTCAATGCTCCGTTGTTTAAGGAATGTTTTCAAACTTTTATTTTCAATTGATGCTTCTTGACAACAATTTATACATGTTTTTTTGGATTAAATATACGATCATGTATTTCTCTTCACCTTCTCCCTTATAAAGTGATTAAAAATATCAATGAATTTTTTATGCTAATTATATAATGTATTCATTATAAAATCAACAAAACTCCTATTGTCACACTGAATCTACTTTAATTATCCTATCTATTATTCATGATCATCGAATTTTTAATTCTCCCACATTTGAGAAGATGTCTTATTATTCACTCTGATAATGTGTTGACAATCAAAATTTGATTGGAGTAATTGTAAAACCCATAAATTATAAAATTTTAATACCATATTTTATAGCATTTGTGACACACAACAATATTTATAAAAAGAAAGATAGAATCCCAATAATTTAAAATATACTATATATTTTAAATAAATTAAATCTATTATAGATCATTTAATTCATACAACATTAACATTTATTGAGTTACACACAATAACTACATTCATTGATTTCTTTTGTTACACTCAAGATAGAGTTTTACAAAATAATACTAATAATGTTATTTAAAATGACTATTACCTACCTATCTTTAAATTTGATGATATGAATATGATTAACTAAATTATGAAAAAATAAGTTTCAAAAAATTTAAATTAATTAATTAGATTCCAATTAATTAGAAATAAAAATAATAACCAATTGAATGTAAAGGAGTTGTTGTTATAAAAGACAATATTATTATATGTTTGCAATTTTAAATTATTAAATTAAATTATATACCATTATCAAAAGATATTAATTAATTATATAAAAATTATATATTTATTAAATTATTTTTATCATTCATATAATATATATTATAGGCATATTATAATAAAAAATCCAGTTTTATGCATAAAAGTTGTATTTTATTAATTGCAATTTTGTCTCCATTTATTGGAGAACTTATTTTCAATCTAAATATCAAAAAAATTATAAAGTTTTTTATGATTTTTTTTAATTTAGAATGTCAAAATATTCTGAGGGTGATTTTATTTATTTTTTAGAGAAGCTTCATTTTTTGATGAATAATGAAATAATAATGAATTTTAATTAAAATGATACTTTTAATCTAATATTTTTTTAATGTCAAATTTTAGTTTAAATTGGATTTAATGTAAAATTTGATCAATTATACATATATTAATCCTATTTTAGTAATTTGAATAAATTTCAAAGTAAATTGAGATATAAAAACAGAGTAAATATTTGAGAACATTCACTTTAAAATCCCACTTTCTCATCTCATTTTCAAGATTAATTTTAAATTAATTACATTCACTTTTGTGATTAAAATTTTAAAAATTGATTCCATCTTTTAAATAATATTAACATCTAATTTCTAATTTTTTCAACATAAATTTGTATCAAAATTATTAGTGAATGTAGTTAAAATTAATTACAATGATTAATGTAAAAAAAAGTTTGTATAATAGTTAAACATAGAGTATAAGGTATAAAAAAGACCCAACACTTATCCAATAACAATTTTATGGAATTATTGTTACTATTGATCTTTTATTATCTAATTTGGTGTGTTATTGAATCCAATATGTAGTGTATAATGTGGGTATATGTATAATTATTTAATAAATTCAATGTATTCCCTTTAGTCCACTTATAAAAGAACACTATATATCAATATTTTCACACCTCTCAAATTAATATAGTTCAGAAAAGATATACCCAAATTACTCCTAAATATATATACCTTCACCAGAGAATAATTATTTTATGATTAAATGTCTCACCTGATAAAAAGTTTCAATTTTTTAATTTATTTCTCAATGTTGGATCATTTGGTTGAGGTTTGGGTTGAGTGTAGGATAATTTTTTTTTGGTGATTTTTTGTTATTCTGTCCTAGAGAAAGGTTATTTTAAAATTTATTTTTTAGAATGTGTAACAGTGTTGAGTTTGTGACAACCACATAGTTACTATTTTTTTAAAACCATTCAAGGATCATTTGGTGGAGTCTCCTATTGTTTGGGGTGTCATTTGAAGGTTTTTTCCAATTTATTAGGTCACACGGTTTGAGTACCGTATACCCAATCTATGAAACCTAAAAATCCGAGTAAAATAACATTTCCAGTTTCATTTACACATTTCATGAGTTGTTTACAATAACTTACAGTAGGATTGTTCACCCCATTACTACTTAAATAACATTTATTTTAAAAAACCAATTTATCTTATTTTTCCTCCAAATTAAATCCCAACCCATTGGGTATCAACCATAAGTTTATCTCTAATTCTCTTTCATTATGGGACATTTTTCTGAAATTTCCTACTTGTGTTTAGCGATCCTTCATGATTTATTCATGAAACACTTCCATTTCTTATTATTCTTTATTCCCTCTCTTTATTCCTTCAATTCCCTTAGTGGTGTCTCACCTTGGTCAAACCCTATAAGATATGGTTGATGTGTGGGTCATTTTTCATTATTTTTAGGATCTTTTGTTTGGCTTTTGGGGTGTATTCTTCTAACTTCCATTGTCTCATCTCATTCAAATACAATTGAGGAAGTAGTTTCCATAATTTACAATCAAGACTCTTCCATTTATGATTTTGGATATTAAAATAATATTAAAATCAGGTTTGGATGCTTTTGGTATGTTTTCCACGAATGGTATGATGTTTTCATGTTGGAAAAAATTAGTGGATGTTATTTTTAAAAAGTCCAATCTAATTTTAGTACATGGTTTGAACACTAGTTGTTTGTTAAAATGGAAATAGTTTATTTGAAATGAAATTGGTTATTTTGAATGGAGTTAAAACTTGATTGTATTATTGATAAGTTGTTGGATTGTGTTTTTTTGGAATTGTATGTGTGAATTGGTCATTGTAAATGACTTGAATCATATATATGAATTTTCCCATTTGTTTAAAAATATGTTGTGTTTCTCAAAAAATAAATTTTAGTTCTTCCATGGATTTTTTAGGGAGTGTTATTGGGTGTTGGAACATCCATGTGTGTATAAGGTCCACAAATGGTGAGGCGTTCAAATTAATATGAGATATTAATACTGTATTTTATATGATCCTAGTTTTCTTAAATGGTCCCTTGATTTATAAATGATAAGTTGGTATGTCATGAGGCATGAAATTTGTCGCAAATGTGTTCATTAAACATGGTATGTTTGGTATGTCCTAACATGATTGTTTTTAAAATAGAGGGAAATCCCATTTGGAACCTTTAAAACCTTCATGTGTTTTTATATTTTCTTTAAAAGGAATGAAAAATGATATTCGACATGAAGTGAAAGGGATAATATAACACATTTTATAATTTCTCAAATTTTAATTTCTCTTAGAAATGTATTTGTAAATGTTTTTTAAATTAATTGGCTTTAAGTCCTAATTGTAAAATTATATTGTTTTAGAAATGATGGATTTTTTGAAAATACAATTTCCATGCTGGAATTTTAGAATGTTTTGAGAAATGTTTTGAAAGCATATATGACATGGTATATAGGTTGGAACATATGAAAAACTTTTTATGTGAAGGGAACCCCCTGTAGAGGGATTTCCATATATGTTTTTTAATAAAGGTTTTATCAGTGTTTGGGGTAGGCATGTTTGGTTACAAAAAGTAAGGTTAGTCATCTATGAATGGGCCTCATAATTATGCAGTACACTATTAAAATTCATTTCTTTCTCATCTTTAGAGTATTGAGTTATAGTTTCTTATAAACACGGATTATACATGTCGAAACCCTTTGGATGTATTTAGAGTATAGGTGGGTAGTAACACTAGATTTTCTAGCTGAGGGATTCCAATTGGTTATAGACCTTTGATATTGACCATACGTTGGTTGATTGTTCGAAACTGTGTATCTAGGAATATCTCTATAGAGGTTTATGTAATGACCATGGTCACTAACATTAATTTTTTTTGGAAAATTTTTCTTTTGAATGTTTGAAATTAGTCTTGAAGGTTTTATCTACTTTAATTGGTCCCCTTTATTTTCTACATAGCAATATTTTGGTTACATTAATATATTTGGTGGTTGGGTGTGATTTTGAATGAAAAAGTGTAGTTTAAATTGAATGTTGTTTCAATATAATAAAACATTTTCTGTTGTTTCAAAAATAGGAATGTGTTAATAGTAGTGCATGTTTTCTTAAAAAGAACTAAATTCCTATTCATGGAATATTTTAGGGGAAGGTAACATGTGGAATTTTTGGTGATTACCTACTGATATTCTAGTCTCACACCCTACTTGTACCATTCAGTGTCTTTAGTGCTGAGTTGTTTTGCAGGATCAGGATCATCTATCGAGGGTTCAGAGTGGAGAAGTTTGTTTTTTGGGTAGGAGGTGACAAAAAGGTCACATAAATATTTTTTGGGTGTAGTATAGTTTTAGTTTTTATTTAGTTTTTTGTTTTTGTCCATTTTTATTTTTATCCATATTAGGTTGTGTATTTATGATGACAAGTTTTGGACATTTTAGAGTTCTCTGTTGTCCAGTTTATTTATTTGATTCTAATTTATTTGGATTAATTCATTCCCATGTAGATTTTATTTTATGCCCCACACAGGTTGTTAGCCTGTGGGGATGAGGAACACCCTTCAAGTTATGTCTTCTACTGGGTTGGGTGTTAGGTTGGATGGAATTTCATCCTGGTTTGTTAAAAATTGGCTTTAGAAAAGGTCTATTCTATTTGGTCTGTTAGGTATAAAGGATATTACGACTGTTAGGACATGGTAGGTTGGCATGGGAAGAGTTTTCTGAACACTTTCTCTATTTAATCCTATCGTTTATAAGGGAATCCCGAGATCTGAGTTTATATTATTGTTTTAGTCCATTTGGGTTTGTTTTGAACTAAAGAATGATAGTGAAGATGATCTGGTCTCATGTCGGGACCTCACATAGATTACTGAAAAATGTAGAGTCTGGGTAATGGTTCAAGATCCTCTTATTGTTGATTCATGCCTAGGTCATGGCCCACTAACATGTCATTGGGTTATATATGGACACATGTTCCATATTTAGGTGGTTTTGTGTGAGTTGCTTTTTTGTGGGTGTGAGTGGGAGTTTAAAATAGAAATTGTTCTTGAAATTGAACAAGGATTTCTTTAAAGTGGTTTTGGATTGAAAAATTTGGTAAATATTTATATTTACAAATTGGGTTACATTTTATACCATTGGTATTCGTTATTAATTTTCACATATGTGTAGGTATGTTTGGAAAGTGCATGTTGGAACATGTGCATGGAAGATGCATGTGTGAGTATATGGAAACAAATGTGAATGTTCATCGGATTCAATGGGTGTGTATTTGAAATCAATTGATGAACATGTTCTTAGAATGTGATTTTGAAAGAGAAAAATGATTTTGGAAATTGGTTTTTGTTTTAGAATGTGGTATTTTTTGTGAAAAGTGGGTTTCCGTATTTGTAATGAGGGCATGGAATAAGGAAGTATTAAAATTTAATTGAAATTTCTATTTTTAGAAGGGCTATTTTTGGTTTTTTGGTATATTATTGGATTGTGATACTTTTATTTTAACTTGATATGATATTCGTGATTTTGATTTTGGTTTATGTTGACTCTTGTTTCATACCTTTTGTGTTATTTAGAATATTCCACCATGAAAGGGCCTAAATTTTTCAAGTGAGTCATGCCCATTTTATTATTATTAATGATATTTTCTTATATTAAATGCTTATATTGGTTTTCAAGAGTCAATTAATATAATTTAATAGGTCTAACATTTCTTCACATTGATTGGAATTCCCGAATCTGTTAGAGTTCAAGCTATTCTTGGTGTGTTTGATGATCCAAGAATGGTTGAATGGGAGTTGTTTTTCTTACATTTAATGATATTTAGTATGACATGGGATGTGTATAAGTCTATATTTTTTTGATGTTCTATACATGAGGAGGTGAATATGAAGGAAAGGGAAGAGATCATGCTTTTTCAGCAAGGTCGGCGGATGGTGAAGGCCCATGATGACCACATTAGGGAGGTAGGTTATGTGGATGTGTAAAATGATTTGATGAAGGATTATATTTTTATTAGGGATCATTATCCCGACATTAAGTAGTGTGTCCTGTCCTACAAGGGTATTTTTTGGATGAATCATTTTTATTTGAGCATGTTTCTAGAATTTATGCAGTGGGTAACCTAGGGTATGATGTTTCTCATGAGGGTTCCCCAACTATAAAGGGTGTGCCAAAGGAACCTATTCCTAAAAAGTATCTCTTTCTAGATCTATATTTTCATTCGATGGACCACTCACTCATGTGTTTCCAGTATCATTGTTTCTGGTATTTTAATATATCATATCATAATACTTTGAAGATTTGCCATCATTATGGATTTTTTGTTATCTAGAGATGTTTTGTAGGAAGACATTCCCAAAAAAGAATCCTTGATTGAAGGATGTCATTGCCTGACTGTGAGATAGGAGATGCTTCAGACATCCTGGGTCCTGTCATTTTTCCCAAAGTAAAGCATCTGCGCAGTATAGTGTTCCTCAACGGTGTGGGAATCATTGGCCTTGTTTTTTCCCTGATGTAGGAGTAGAAAAAGATTATGATTCCTATTGTAATTTACTTCTTATTGGGATTTCCTTTTTTCAATACAAGAATTTTGATGATATTATTTTCATATAGTCTCAACATGAAATTTTATGTTTTGGGAGAGTTTGAGTGATTTTTTGATGGAAAATAATTTTTTTTGGGATTTACAGTAAGTGGCACAAAGTTGGCGCATAGTTGGAGGATACCGTGAGGCTTTTTCAAGAAAACTGCACGGCTTTAGTTTGGTTCCAAAGGATTATTTCACGACTTCTTCATAGTTATTGGAACAATGTGGCATGTATATATGATACTTCTTGAATCAGGTAGTGTAATATCTCTTGGTTAGAGAATGAATTTTTAAATCCATGTAGTCAAACCATGTAACCTACCCATAATATTAAAAATTTTAAATTACATGTTTTAACCTCTATTATTTTAACCTTAATTCATGTTTCCCCATGTAATAGGGGTTCATGGTTTGTTCTATGAGTTTCCGTATAGGGTTAGTCCTATATAGTTCTATTGTGTTATTCATGTTCTTATGGTGGGGAGAACCCTATTGTGTTCTCCTACTGTTCATCATGTTGTGAATTATCTCAGAGTGGGTCATGTGTGACTTGTGAATTTAAATATCACCTTGATATTCATGGTTTTATTTGTCACATTTTGAGTTCAGGATCATGTTCTATATAATGTTCATCTATGTGACTTCTCTAGGTAGAAAGTGTATGTTGTGGGGAGAATTGTCACTCCTCCAACATGGGATTCATTTATTTTTATTTATTTCCCAATGATAGATATTTTTTATGAGTTTCAGGTTGAGTGTCCAATAATAGGCTTTGTCTTTTGGTGGATTCATTATTCTTCTAGCCTTTTTCATGGTTATTGGGAAATGTATTGGGGAAAGATGGATGGTGGATATTTTATGGCATCCATTGTGTCAGTAAATTATGATTAAATAAATCAAGGATTTTTATGTGGGATATCCTAGTGTTTGGGGTTTCATTTGAGTGTTTCTGGAAAATTTTCTTCTCACACAATTTTAGCAATGTTTTCCCAAAACATGCTGCCTAAAAATACAAGATGAAAAAGTTTTCAAGAAGTATTTTCATGGTGCACTATTTACAAAATCATGCATCAAAACCATGTAGTCTATTATGACCTAAATAACATTAATTTGGAAAATGATATTTTTGTGATTCCACCTCCCATTTTGATTTCCTACTAGGTGGGTATCGACCAAAGGGCCCCCCTCATTCTCCTTTATATGGGACAACTTTTTTAGTGATTTCTCAACTAATCAGAGTGATCTTTCATGTTTGTTTCATCAAATCCATCTCTTTCATCTTATTCTCTATTCTCTCTCTTTATTCCTTGGATTATCTTGGTGGGGTTTCACCATGGTCAAACACCAAAAGCTAGGGTTGATTTTTTTGATCAATTTTCTTGGTTATTAGGGTTTCAAGATTGGATCTTGGGATGTATTATTCCTACATTTGAATATACAACACATTCACACACCATTGAGGTAGGTGTTTCAATTTTTTTCCTTTCTGAGTCATTTTATTAATTTTTGGGAATTTTTAAATAATATGAAATGTATTTCTCATGATTTTGTAATGTTTTAAATTCTTGGTATGATGCTTATAAATAGGTATAAAATTTTGAAATGGGCTTTAAAAAGGAGTCTTCAATTTTAATAAATGGCATTTATTGTAGGTGTTCACGAAAATGTTAATTGTTTCATTGAAATTAAAATTTTCATTTTCAGTGGATTTAAATATTTATTGTATTATGGTAAGAATTTTGTATTGTTTTTTTGGAATTATATGTTTGAATTTGTGATTTTATATGGTTTGACTCATATACGTGGTTTGCTGTGTTAGCAGGAAAATATGTGGTTTTCCACTAAAAATATTTTTTAGTGATTATATGTATTTTTTGGGTGTTCCATTGGATTTTGGAATATCCATGTGTGTATAAGGTGCACACATGGATTGGACATAAAATGAATACAACACTTTACAATAGTGTTTTCCATAAACCATGGCTTCTTAAATGGTCCCATAATTTGTAAATGATATAATGGTAAATTATAAATCTTGAAATTGATTTTTAATGTGTTATTTAAACATGACATTTATGGTATTTCAAAACATGATTGGTTTTAAAATATAGGAAAATAACATTTGGAACCATTAAACATGTTGTGTGATTTCATGTTAGTTTTAAATGGAATGATGAACTATATCGAACATGATGGGTAAGGGACTATTTTACACATTTCTTAATGTTTCATATTTTTTATTTGATTAGAAATGGGTATTTAATTTTTTTTGGAATTAATATCCTTTAAGGACCAATTTGAACTTTATATTATTTTTTAAATTAAGAATGTTTTGGAAATATAGTTTCTCGGTTGGAATGCTAGAACGTTTTGATATTTTTTTTGAAATTTCATACGATGTGATAGCCCAGTGGGATCCTATGAGTGAGTTATTATATGATGTGAAACCATGTATATGGATTTACTATTATTGGTTATCTTATAGGTTGTATCAATTATTGGGGTATGAATGTATGGTGATGGAAACTATTGTGAGTCAAGAATGTGTGGAACTCTTACTTATACAATATATTATTGCCATGGGTTTCCTTGGAGCCTTTAAAGGGTTGATTTATTGTTTCTTATTTAACCCAATTAGAAATTTTGGCACCACTTTTATAGATTTAAAGGACATGTGGGTACTACCACTATATTGGATAATTCATGGATTCTTGTTAGTTATATAGCATAGAGTTTCACCATACACCAGTAGGTGTTTCCATACCATGAATTTCTAGGGATCACGCTAGGGATGTTTAGGAAATTTTCTTAGTCACAAATTATTTTTGTTTATTTCTTTTTTTAAGTGTTCTACAATAGTATTGTTATTTTTATCTTCTTGTAGTGGACCATTTATTTTTCACATAGCACTAGTTTGGTTACATGAAGGAATTTGGTGGTGGGTTTTGTTTTTAATGAATATGAGTTGTGAAATGTGAAACATATATCTAATGAGGAAAAATATGTACGTTGTTTTAAAAATGGGAACTTTTTGAAATATATGTTATTTTAATAAAATGATCTAAATTCATATTTTATATATGTATTTCAAGCTAGTGTTAATGGATGATTTTTTGGAAAGTAAACATTTTGATTCTATGATTATTACCTATAGAGATATCTAGTTCACAGCCTACCTGTACTATTCAGTGTCGGTATACTCCAGATGTTTAGTAGGATTATGATCTTGTTTGGAGTGCACACAGTAGATAATTTTGGTTTTTTAGTTTTATATAACCACGAGGGGATATAGATATTACTCTCCTGTAGTCTAGGTTTACAATTTATTCGGTTTTTAGTTCAATATAAATTTATATTTTTATATAGATCATCTTATTATTTTATTACGATCAGTTTTGGTTAATTTGTGTTCGTAGTTTTCTAGTATATTTATTTTCTTCTTCTTTATTTGGTTGAATTTATTCCCATTTATATTTTATTTGATACCCGAAATTAGTTTCTAGCTCATCAGGATCGGTAATTCCCTTCATGTTTTTCCTCGAACCAGGTCAGGTGATGAGTCAGATAGCATCCCGACCTATTTTATGACATGAGTTAAAATCTTTTATAATTTTTGTGCAAACATAGGATGGATATCCATAGAAGAGGAAATGATTTTGTAAAAGCATTTTATTTTATTTACATATCCAAATCTGTTAACAATTCTTTAATGTTTCTTATATAATATCATAAGTATCATAAAAATTATCAGATGTCTTTATGTAATGTGTATGAACTCTAATCACAAACCCTTCCATAAAATGGGATACATATTCATAGTTTCAGTGTACGAAAGACTGCCACCTCACAAACAGATATCATTCTTTCTTCCATTACCACCTTTGAAGGATTAGAATAATGAAACATTTATAGTACATATATGATAAATAATATATCAATAAATTCATTATTCTTCCTTAATTATAATACGTCTCATTCATTCATGATTAACATTTTGTGGTAATATGATAACATAATTCATTTATATGGAAGACAATCGCCTCTTTAAGCAACATGATTCATTCACAATTTATGTGAAAGGTATTACAGATAGTTTTTATAAAAAAATTCGATATTTTTAACATAATAATGAGACATGAGAAACAATATATATATATATATATCATAGAATTTTATATCATTCAACACGATAAGAAAATTAAAATATCGTTCTTTCGTACATACTCATTACTCTCTCGATCAATAATTTATTTCATTTTTAATCACAAAATATAATATAATAATTTAAATACATATATACTAGATATATATGATATTAAAATACATATTTATTTTTAATAGATTATAATATCATGACCAATTTAATAGAAACAAAAACAATACGAGTCAAAAAATACTCCAAAAAATGCAATTAAATACAGAAACATTAAAAATAATGAAATTTTATTAATAAATGAGTGATATTATTTTATAAAAGAATAATATATTATATCATTTATATTAATTTTTTTATAAGAAGTTAATTTTTTTAATCCACTATAGAAGAGGTTATATCATGTATGAAAATAGGAAAGCATGTAACGTCCTGGTTTAGAAAGCCACCCAAAGGTGCTCCGTACCCGGTTGGTCACATGGACACAAACATATATCCCCGAACACCAGAGGCTGCCAACAAGAAGTGTGTTTCATGTGTGTGATAGTGTGGAAACTATGCCTTCATTAGCATAGTACACATCGGAAATAGACAACTCATACAATAATGGAGGCAGTAAATATCCAATACCAGTAAACAACGAATGACTAAAATAATAAAAAACTAGAGATAACACATATATATGAAAATATTTTTGGTACATATGTCTAGGAAAACCACAAAACAAGTCACAATTCTGAATAAAATACTAAACCAAAGTAAAAAAGAAAACAGATAAGTATCTCATCAACATCAAAAGCCTAGACTTGGTCCCATGATCTCTTTCTCCAATGCAATCAAGTACCTGAAGTTGATGGGTGTGTGCCCTTATCTATACCTACAGAAATATAATCCGTTTGGGCCCAAAAACATGACCCTAACTGGGTGCGAGACTAAATACCAGTAGGCAACCACCTGAAGATCTGTTTCAAATAGTATGTGAGAATATTTGTAGGTAAAGTACAGTAAACAGTAAACAGTAAGCAGTGAACATGATAATACATAGAAGTAAACAATCCACAGATCAACGAGCAATAGTGAATGAAAAAGCTAACCACAAATATGAATCCCTCTAGGAAGTACTCAATGCCCTCCTCTCTAGTCCTATCCAAGAAGTACCAGCAATCCTCTTGGTAGTACACTCAGACTAACCCCCTGGCATGGTCATACTCAATTATAAGAATCTCTGAGGAAGCACGCTCAGTTAATTCCCTCTTATATTCTAAGGTATTCTGGGACTCTCTAAGAAAGATCACACAGTCTAATCCCTTTATAGACCCAAGGTCTAGAGACTCTATGAGGAAGATCACTCGGTCAATTCCTTCTATAGCCTCAGGTCTATCACAAACTCTCTGAGGAAGCTCACTCGGTCAATTCCTACTATATCCTGGAGTGGTTTAATGAAAAATTCAAACAAAACAAAGACTCTCTGACTAATCTCAATCTGCCTATACCCCTATAGTTTAAAATATCCAAGACTCCCTAGGAATATCCCTCGACATATCCCCTATAGAGTATAATAACCAAGAATCTCTAAGGAAGCTCACTCGGCCTATCCTCTTATAGTCTATAGAACTAGGTTCTCACGGTCCCATGACAGTCAGTGCATAATAAGGATATAAGGCCAAAGTAATCCTAAAGAGCTACATAGATAACTAGTCAACAACATAACAATCATGTCAGTGAACAACACTCTATCTTACGGTCACAAGGCATAGAAAACTAGTATAACGGCCAAAGGGTGAGAAAGAACAAAAAGTTGTAAACAGAAAAAGGCATGGGAAATACATCCAAGCATAGAAATTATACATATATATAACCAAATTACCTCTACAAAATAATACAAGCATGGTATGAAAACAACAAGGGGTAAAACAGTAGACACACAATACCAAGTTCGCGGGTATTGGTGGAAATTTTAAATAAAACTCAAAGACTTCGAACAGAAAGTCAAAAATAGCTACCTTGATTATAGGAGATCGATATAATTGAACCCCAAGGCATTAATCTCCTTATAACATTGTATATATACGAAAACATCCCAAACTCTCAACCGACAATAACATGAGAATGAGGAGGAATTTGAAAACAAAGCTATATGAGAAGGAAGATATTACCAATGCAGTTCAAATGTAATCAACGACAGTCGATTTGGAGAACAAACAGAGTCTCGGGGGATCTGAGAAGATTCACATCCGTAAAGGATGCTCTTGGTTGAAGAAGCTAGAGAAGAATGTAGTTATGGGCTTAAGACGTGACCCCTGTCCATTTAAAGAAAAAAAATAAAGTGCACGACATTTACTTTGGGAGTACATAACATGTACTATGATTTTCCATACTCTACTCTAAGAGGCCTCTACATCACCCCTACATGGTCGTGTGTGTGGCCCGGACACAGCCATCACCTGGCTATGAGCGGCAATGGAGTACATGATGTGTACTCATAAAGTACAGGGCGTGTACATAAAAAATTTCCAGAAACTCCTTTTTTCTAAAAAACTCTAGAAAAAGGAAAAAAATACGTAAAAAAAAGTTTTGGGTTCTTACAAACTTCCCCCCCTTAAAAAAATTCATCCTCGAATTTCCCAAGAGAGGCATTGAAGAAGAAACTCCGATCAGCTTCAGCCACTAAAATCGTACATCAGACTCCCAATTCCATGTATCATCTTGTACTTGATGGTGCTACCATAGAATCTGTACTGGAGGAATAGACCTGTCATAGAGAACCATCATAATGCGATTGAAAATCTGGATAGGCTTCTCCTCAAACAAGCATCCACTTAGAGCTCAACCTCCTCATGTTAAAAGACATGATATGGGTCTGAAAAGTAACGTTGAAGCTGGGAAACATGGAAGATGAAATTCATAGCCCAATACCTATGAGGTAATTAGAACTTATAGAAAACTGACCCAACTCTATCCATCACCTCAAACAACCCAACGTACCGAGGTGAACACTTACCTGATCTCTGAATCCTCTTGTGTCACAACCTCGGTGCGACATGTAGGAAAACCCGATCCCCGACCACTAACTCCAGAGGTCATCTCCGCTGATCAGCATAAGACGTCTGCCAAGACTGTTTCATATCCATCCTCTTCTGAATCAACTCTATCTACTCTGAGGTCACCTGAACAAGACAAGGTTCTAGCAAAGATCCCTTTCCTATCTTCATCCAGCATAAAGGTGATCGACATGGTCTACCATACAAAGTCTCATAAGGTTCCATCTGAATAGTCTCCTAAAAACTATTTTTTTGGGAAAACATCAAATGGCGTGTATGCTTCTCCAATGAACTTCCAAGGTATAGAATACAAGCTCAGAGCATATCCTCAAGTACCTAAATCGTATGCTCAGACTATCCATCAGTCTAGGGATGGTAAGATGTTCTCAAAAGTATCTGTGTACCTAAAGCCTTCTAAATCCCCTGCTAGAACCGAGATGTAAAACATGCATCTCTGTCTGAAATAATGGAGTGACAAAATCCAAGAAGAAGTACAATCTCTCGGATGTACAACCATCCCATATCATGAACACTGATGGTATCCTTGATCAATAAGAATTGAGAATCCTTCATAAGACTGTCGATGAAAACCCAAACAACATCATTCCCTCGAGGAGACCTCGGCAAACCGGTCACGAAGTCCATCGTGACATCATTCCAATTACACTACGAAATAGGTAAATACTACAAAATACATGCTAGTTGTTGATGCCCCTCTTTCGACTTTTGACATGTGGAACACCTCATAAAAAAACTAGCAGCATATCACTTCATACCTGGCCACCAATACTGGCAGTACTGATCATGATAAATCTTGGTGATTCTAGGATTAACTACCCAAACAGAGGAATGAAAATCCTACATCAGATCCTCACGTATGTCTTCTGGCACCCATACGCGTCCATGGAAACACAATATCTCATCCTCACCTACACTCCATCCAGGAAGAGGGTCCTCTCAGGATGCACTCCCCACAGGACAAGGCATTCTGAGTCTAATAGCTGCCTCATCCGTACCTGATCAAGAAGTGTAGAGGAAGCATCTACAGAAGATAGAAAAGTCTACCCATGTATGTTGTTAACCTCCAAATGCATATTAGGGAATAGAGCAATAAGCTGCCACTCACTACTGGCCTCCTGAACTACTTGTATCTAAATCCATCTACTCAACGCATTAGCCAATGTGTTGCCCTTTCCTTGTGTATAGGAAAGCTCAATGTCAAAGGACGGAAGATACTCAACCCACCTTCTATATCTCAAATTCATATCACGTTGTGTGAAGATTTAATTTAGACTCTTGTGGTCAGTGAACACCACGAATTTCTCTCCCAGAAGATAATGTCTCCAATTGAATAGGGTATGAACAACAGCTGCCAACTCCAGATCATGCATTAGGTAATTCCTCGCATGTGGCCTCAACTATCGAGACATGTACGTAATGAGTCCATCTCCCTAAATAAGCACAGCTCCTAGCAAGATACATGAAGCATCACAATAAATTTTATAGTCGTTGCCTAGTTCTAGAAAGGCAAGTATCTGTGTAGATATCAACCTCCCATTAACCTCCTCAGAGTGTGACTCACAAGAATCTAACCATACGAAAATTACACCTTTCTTGGTCAGACATGTCAGTGGTGCTACTAGGCATGAAAATTCCAATATAAAATGCCTTTAGTATCCATCTATCCCTAGAAAATTCCACACCTCCAAGACATTCGTCGGATGCTCCTAGGAAACTATAGATCTCACTTTCTCTGGGTCTACTAATAGTCTTGTCTCTAAGATAAAATGACCCAACAATTGAATATTATGCATCCAAAAGTGGCATTTCGAGAACTTAGCATATAACTAATGCCCTCTAAGTGTGCATAGAACGATCTCAAGATGTGTATCATAGTCGTGTCGAGTGTGAGAGTTCACCAAGATGTTGTCCATGAAAACCACCCTCATGGAATCCATGTATGGATGGAACACTCGGGTAATCAGGGCCATGAAAACTATAGGCACGTTTGTGAGACCGGACATAATAACCATATACTTGTATAGACCATACCTGCTCCAGAAATCTGTAAGAGGTATGTCTATTAGTCTAACATGAAACTGATGATACGTAGATCTCAAGTCAATCTTTGAGAACACTCGGGCTCCTTGAAGCTGATCAAAGAGATCATCGATCCTTGCCAAGGGATATCGGTTCTTGACATTCAATCGGTTAAAAATCTGATAGTCCAAACAATGCCTGAGGGTACCATCTGCCTTTTTCGCAAACAATACAGGAAAACCCCAAGGATAAGTACTGGTTCGGATGTAACCCTTCGCCTAAAACTCCTCCAACTGCTTCTTGAGCTCATGTAACTCAGGTGTAGCCATCTTATAAGGAGTAATGGACACCAGTGCCGCTCTTGGAACGAGCTCAATAGAAAAGTATACCTCACACTCGGAAGGAAAACCTAAAATGTCCCCTAAAAATACATATTTGAAACAATCCACTACTGGAGGAAAATCTAAATGTGATGTCCCTTGTTCATCCAGATAAACACTAGCAATCTGGGCTATAACCCCTCCTTGACCATGATTCTCGGGTCCAGCTCGACTTTCCTTGATATCCCACTCACCTATATGGAGAAAAGATCCTCCCTCTGGATATATAAAACTCACCCTGTGGCAATAACAGTCGACTACTAATTGAAAGGGAACTAACCATTCCATTCTGAGAATGACATCATAGCTCGTCATCTCTAGTATGTAGAGAACCCATAAAAAGTGGCACCCTGAAACCTCAAGAGGAAACTCTTGGTGCTGACATACACTAACTGTTCTAGTCCCCAACGGTGTGTCTAGACTCAATGTATCGGCTGCGGAAAAAATGCAGATCCCAAGTCTGTCCACAATAGTAACAATTATAAAAATATGCATAGCACCAGTATCGGAAGGAATTGAAGATAAAAATGAGGCTACTAAGATCGTACCTCAAACTGTTGAAGGTTCGGGATCCTGCTCGTGATGGATCTGCTCCCCAATGAATGTCTAGCTTGTATTGTGGCCTTGACACCCTGGCTGACCACTCTGAGCTGATCCACTCTGATGTTGCTGGTAACCTAGTGACTGAACACCACGACCAGGACATCCACCTCGGCCTAAATGGCCGGAAGAACTCCATTTTCCCCACTGGTGAGAAAATTGTGATGCATCTCATCAATGTGAGGTTATAGAAGAACCCCTACCACCAGCTGTAGGTGAGAAGATATGACAAAAACGCTGATGATGGCCCATCTTGCTACAAGATCAGCACTCCATTGGGTCTCTCTGGCAGTAAGACCTAGTATGACTCCTCCTCCCACACTAGTAGCATAATACCCGGATGACCGAAGATACATCATTCCTACTTTAATCTCCTCGAGTGGACTCCCTTCATCGCATCCTACAGTCAGTAGGAGGAACAATGACTCTGGATGTCAAACTGCCAGGGGACACTGCTCCAGAATCCCTCAGATTCCACTCATTGATCAGATCTTGGTTGAAGATAGAGTTTATCGAAGTCAACCTGAAGATGTTAAACTATGAGTGAATGTCCTGCCTTAGATCATCCTCAAACTTCCGAGTAAGGAATAACTCATCACCTTATAGAATCGGCATGAAATGATGCAGCTCGGTAAAGCGAGACAAGTACTCCATAACAGAAAGAATTTTCTACTCTAGACTCATAAACTCCTACGCTTGATTGGACCTCAAGGTCTCTGGGTAGAAGTAATCATTGAAGATGCATGAATCTCATCCCAAGTCCTACTCTATTAGTGCCCTGACTTTTAGATAACCTCCCACCACATCTTGGTGGAGTCTAAAACAATATAAGTAGCGAGCTTCACCCTCTTCTCTGGAGGTATCTCCAGATGCTCGAAAATTTTCAGTGTGGCCTATTGCCACGAATTTATAGCCTGAGGTCCTCCATCCCCTGATAATGTATGAGAATGTTGCTGTTGAAAAACGTGTGTCAACTCTTCCATCGACGGGGTAGGAGGCGACGCTCATAGGAAGGTCTGCATCATCCTCATAAAGTCTTCTCTAAACTACACATCGGAACCTACAACTAGTATGGCTACTAGTTCCAAGACTGGAACAATAAGAGGACGTGTAGGGGATCCCTGATTAGCCATATCCAGTGTCTAATCACCGTATGGTAGCTGACCTACAATCGGAGGAAGTCTCGGTGGCATAGCTCGAAAAAGTAAATAGTACACATTATATCATGATTATAAAAGATTGAGAACACAAAAGTACAAGATGAGATCAAAATAAAGAAACATTCAAGTTTTACAAAACACAACTCCACAACATGTATGAAAACTACAGGGTATGTTCCCTTAAGCCATTAACATGGGCGTGTACTTCTGCCACAACTGGTCTTGTGATGCCCCAACCACACAGTGTGTTGTCCCCATACACGACTTGAACTTGAACTGCATTCCCTTACCCGAGTCTCCTTGCACGGCTAACCCAGACTATCCTCTTAATCCTAGAATACATAGTGTGTTCACTAAGGACACGACGTGTACTAGAAAACGTTTCAATGACCCATGTTTTTAATGACACGACCAGGTACTTAGGTTACATCACACAACGTGTGATAAAAGGACACGGTGTGTAAATTCAAATATTCATCCATCCGTGTCATTAGCCACACGGGTAGAAAAACGGTCACTGGAAAACAACATGAACGTACCGTACACAGCATGTGCCTGATGATTTTTCACAACCTCGTGTTTCTGCCCACACTATCAGTGACACTGTTTAGAAACTAGACGATGGGTAATAATAAAGTACCGATGTGTATTCTGGAATTCTCCAGACAGTAGCTTAGAAACTTATCTGATGCCCAAAAAACAAAGAAAACAAGAGTTAAGGTGCCAAATTCTGATCTATTAGGGCCCATACTCCCCACAAATCAAATCATAGAATCTTATACAAGTTATAATAAGGAAACTGGGCAATGATCCACTAAATTCCGGTCCATGAGGGCCCATAACACCTCAAGAACCAATGTTTGGTGTCCATCAAAGAAAAGTACTATACAACAGATTCTCGATCAAATAGCAGATATTCTATCGAAGCATCGATCACAACAGCATGCATTATCTACATAATTTATATCACAACAACATGGAATCAATAATGCATCCTAGATGACATGGAAAAAATGCATGACATGTGATTTCTAGAAAGTTTCTATATGATGAATGAGATGGAATACCCTCATCTTATTGTGTTGAAATATATATAGAACCTCAAAAATATCAACAATAACCGCACAAATCATGTGAGTCACTCAAGGTGAAATCAAATCAATTGTAAAAATTGCAAAACCAGAAGAAATTTCAATAAATGTGGTAGTATGGATTTTCCCTGTACAAGGGTTATCTACTCCCAGGGACAGCTTATTACCAAGTAGTTATTTCGTCCTATACCGAGCTATAGGCTCCAGATATTAATTAAAGAGAAAAGAATTCCTCTAATACCACTTTGTAACGTCCAGGTTCCAGAATCCACCCAGAGGCGCTCCATACCCGATTGGTCACATGACCTCAATCGCATTTCCCGAAACGCTAGAGGCTACCGACAAGTACTAAGGTCTTTGGGTGTGATAGTGGGGAAACTATACACTCATTGGCAGAGTATAGAGAGGAAATAAACAAATCATACAATAGAGGAAGTAGTAAATATCCAATAACAGTAAAAATCAGAAGACTAAAATAATAAACAACTAGAGCACACACATATATATGAAATGATGGATGGTACATATGTCTTGTAAAACTGCCAAACAAGTCACAATATTGAATACAATACTAAACCCAAGTACAAAAGAACATAGATAAGAAAATCCTCAGCATCTAAAGCCTCTGCTTGGTATCATACTCTTCTTCTCCAATGCAATCAAGTACCTGAACTCGATGGGTGCATGAACTTGTCTATACCTACAGCAATATAATATTTTTGGGCACAAAAACATGACCAAAATAAGGTTTGAGAATAAATCTCAGTAGGAAACCACATAAAGATCTATTCCTAATAGTCAGTGAGTATATGGCTGGTAATGTATAGTAAACAGCAAACAATAAGCATTGAACAGTACAATTCAATGCAGTAATCAATCCACAGGTCAACAAGTAACAGTGATGCAAACTGTTAACCACAATGAGGAATCCCGCTCGTAAGTACTCACAGAATTCCCCTCCAGTTCTATCCATGAAGTACCAACAACCCTTTGGGCAGTACACTCAACATATCCTCTATGTCTTGGTCATATGAAATTATAACACTCTCTGAGGAAGCACGCTTAGTAAATTCCCCTTACAGTCTAAGGTAGTCAGTGACTCTCTGAGGAAGATCACATGGTCTAATCCCCTTATCTCCCCAAGGTATAGAGACTCATTGAGGAATCTCACTCGGTTAATTCCTCCTATAGCCATAGGTCTATCACAGACTCTCTGAGGAATTCCACTCAGTCAATTCCTCCTATAACCTTGAGTGGTATAAGTATAAATTCAAACAAAAATAGACTCTCTGAGTAAGCTCACTCGGTCTATCCTCTTATAGTCTATAAAGCACAAGACTCCCTGAGGAAGCTCACTCGCTCTATCCTATTATAGTCTATAATAACCAATAATCTATGGTAAGCTCACTTAGTCTATCCCCTATCGTTTATAATATCAATGACACTCTGAGGAAGCTCACTCGGTCTATCCGATTATAGTCTATATCACCAGGTTCTCATGGTCCCATTCTTGTCAGTGCATAAAACGCTATAAGGCCAAAGTAAACCTACAGAGATACTTGGATAACTAGTCTATATAATAACAAGCATGTCAAGGAACAACACTTCATCCTACGGTCTCAAGGCATTGAAAATAAGTATTACGGCCAAAGGATGAACAAGACCAAAAGGTTTTAAACTGAACAAGGAAAGACAAAAACATCCAAGAATATCAATTGTCCTTATACATAACCAAATTAACTATTCACAAGCATACATGAAAGGCAGGAAAACTACATCGGTAAAACAGTAATCATGAAATACCCCATTCACGGGTTTTGGTGGAAATTTCACATAAAACTGAAAGACAGCGAACTGAAAGGCACAAACTTCGTAACATGGTGCTAGGAGATCGATATACACGATCTACGAGGATTGAATCTTTTTATAATGTCTTATATCTATGAAAACATCCAAAACTCTCAACCCATGATAACTTGAGAATGAGGAGGAATCAGAAAAAAAATCTCTAGGTGAAGGAAGAGCATACCGCTATGGTTCCAATGTAATTAATGGTGGTAGATTAAGAGAACAGACGAAGGCTCAGGGGATCAGAGAAGATTCACGGCCGTACGGGACTCTCTTGATCGATGAAGCTGGAGAAGAAGATAGTTCTAGGGTTAAGACCCGACCCCAATCCATTTATTGAAAATTAAGAAAGAACATGTAGTATACTATTGGAGTACCGGACGTGTACTAGGCTTTACTGTACTCTGCTTTAAGAGGCCTCCACATCACCCCTACAAGGTCGTGTGTGCGGCCCTGACACATCCAGCACATGGCCTCGCTCAAAAAATGAGTACATAACATGTACTCATAATGTACATGGTGTGTACTTCAGAAATTTCAAGATAATCCCCTTTTCTCAAAAACTACAGAAAAAGGAAAAACATACCTGAAAAGAAAATCCGGGTTATTACAAATCATGTGGTAAGATATTTCATCTCAATTTCATTTAATTATGGATATTTGCTATATTCTGATCCTAGATTTTTTATGGTGTATATAACACCCCTAATAAATTTAATATCTTGAATACTTAATTTTTTTGGGTATTAATAGTTTCAATATGAATTATTTAATCTAATGGGATTTTATCTTAATGTTGCAAAATGGTAAATAAATTTCATAACCCAATTCCACTTCATTAGTTTATATTATATCCCCATTTTGGTAAATATTCTATGATTATTAGTAATATTAATTTTAATATATATTGATGTATTTCCACTAGTTTTATGTGTATTTATAGATTATACTCATAATATTTTAATTGATTAATTCTCACTTCAACTAGTTAATGAATTTAATGGATTATTTCCTAATATCATTCTAATCGAGATTGTTTTTTATTTAAAATAAATTAAAAAATATATTTGATATTTGTTTAATACACCTTTTAATTTTATCCTCCTCTAGTTATTTATGTTATTTTTTAAGAAATTGTACCATTTTTCAATTCTATAGTACATAAAATGTTTTAGAAAATGTATTTATGAAACCCCAGTTTCATTTATCCCTTCATTTATAAATATATATTCTATAAAAAACCTTGTTTTTTATAATCAATTCAATTTTATTGAAATATTTTCAAAATAAATTATTAATGTTTTTTCTTGAATTATTTCCATTAATGTTTTCTCAAAGTAATATTCCTAAACCTTTGTGAACAAGTATTTTTTCAAACCTTTATTCCTTGAAAAGGGAATTTTCTTTTTACCTTGTACAATATTTAAAGAATTACCCATTGTCATCCAATTTATGTTTAATTTCCTAGTTTGAGAAAATATATTTTAAGAATTTTTTTAAAAATTTTATTTTACAAAAAAATTTATTTTCAAAAGAAAAAATGAGATGGAAATTGATATTATTAACATGAATGTTTTTAAATATATGTTCAATGTATTTATATTTATCAATTGAAACAACCATTTATTATTACTCTAATGGGGATGCAATGTATTATTACCACCATTAGTATTAATCTATATGTCTTACCGTTTTTTGAACATGGATATTATTGGAATGAAATTCATGGAATCATTTTTGAAGTCATTAAAAATTCATTGAATTATTCACTTTCCTATGATCGTTGAACATTATATTTCCCCAAAATATCCATATCACTTTTCATTGAAATTATTATTTCCAAAACCATATAAATTTTATCATATGGTGATTACCTGAAATTTTATTTGATTAAATGAAGAAATATTGTCAAAATCTATACCATTTTCACAATATTAATATTTTATATGGCACATTTTTCATGAATTAAATAGACTATTCAAAATATGTGGAATGATTCTGACTTGTATAACATTGGTTGGGGTCTGGTTAATAGAAGACCCTCGATACATCATTAGTCTCATGGGATTAATCAGTTGTAATTCATTAGAAAATGTGTTTTCAACCAGTAAGTTTTAAATATTATAGAGGATAAAACATCAAGGTAAAGCTATCGTGGGAATGAGAAATATGACATTTTATTATTTCTAGTTGCCTTCATTCATTATTTAGTTATTATTATCCAAGAGATTTTATCTTTGAAAAAATATATGGATTCATTTAATTTTCATTTTATTGATTAAATTGATTGCATTTTCACCTATCTACCTTTTCATTTTGATTATTCATTATATTTTTATTGAATTAGAATGTTTGTTCAGTTATTAAATTTTCTATAGTGTTTATGAAATTCCTTCCTAGATTATTGATTACATTACTTGTGTGTTTATTTATTTACATTTTCTTATTGATTATTATCAATGATTCATTATTATTTCCAATATACATAACCATTACAGATAATTTTATCTTACATTTTTTTCTTTTACCTAGGATTACATGATTTTTATGATGAAAAATATGTTGGGACATACAAGATAGAATAAATTTATTAGTTTAGAAAAAATATTTTGTTTTTTTATTTAAATATTATAGTTGAATCATGTATTTATCTATTTTACCAAAACCACTAAATTCATCAGTTCACTAGGATACCTTTCTTTGTATTATATTCCAAAATAATGGTAGTAGACACCGGTTTCGGGCTTACTATGGTTGGGTGGTTAGAGTTGGTATTGAAGGAAGTTTAGTGGAAACCCTTTGAAACATGGTTTTGTAAAATATTGATTACGAATCATAACCCTGATATATAATTTTAGATATGTATATAATAACCTTCTAGAGTCTTGGTAAGATAGAGATTATGTGGCTTTTACTTTCAAAATATCCATATCTAGATACTATTAGTTGACATGGTTTAGCCACAGTAGTTCCTAGGGGTAATAAATCCAAGAAAAGTGTGTTAGTCTTGACTCAAGCATAACCTCGTACATGATAATGTGTCTTACCGCACACGTAGTTTGACACTAATTGGGTATATGATTTGGATAATTCAAAATTTCATTACAAACAATTATAAATTATTTTAATAGATAATGACAGTAATTGACCTTGGTTAGATCCTAAGCAATGTAAAGACCTATGTTGTTATAAAATAGATTAAGTAATTATATATTGGGATTCTATAATTAAATTCAATTAGTATTTTAAACAATTGAATTTTGTTTATAAGTATCATTAGACATCTAAGGATTTTGTTAAATTTTAAAAGAACAATTGTCTTAATTAACATAAGAGATATGAATAGAATGCTAGGTGAATGTGTTTAAGATTTCAATTAAGATCAATGACTTAAAAAACTATTTAAGTTTTTATGTAATGAGAGACTACAAATATTGAATACATTGTGAAGATATTTATTGAATTTAAAAGTTATAGAGGAAATATTATTGTTGGAATTATTCCTTTACATTTTATAGACATACGTTTAATGTTATTTATATCATTTAGGGTTAATATGACTATTAGTGTCATTTTAATGATAATTATATTTGATTATTAGAATATGTGAAAAAAATAATTGTATTGGAAACCCTAGTAAAATTATTTTTATACAATTTACTTAAATTTTATGACTTCCCATCATATATTTGGGAACTTTGTTAGAAATATATTAACATATTTATAAAAATAACAACCCATATGAAGGGATACAACATATTGCATCCAAAAAGTCTGTGGGGATTAAACCTTGGATTGAATGATGAGAATGGTTTCATTATTACAACTATCTTACACGATGTCCAAATTGATATGTTATTATTTTTGAGTAAATTATATAAAATAAATATTAAAAAAATATTGTATTATAAAATTTGAGTTTTAATTATTATTTTATTAAAAATATTGGTTTTATAAAATATTTATTGGTATATAGAAGGACTTTTCAGTTTTTTTGGATCATATAATCCGTTACATATATATTTTTGTTCATTAGGTATAAAACATCATTTTTAGATATTTATATCTTGGAATAAGTGATGAAATGTAGATTAATTTAAGAAAAATAGATAATGAATTTTTTTATATTTATTTGTATTCATAGCATGTATATCTATTTCACATCGTTAGGAAAATTATAATAAAAAATGTTATCTGAATACCTTAGTTTTATTGAACTGACGATCATTTAAATTAGCATTGATTTATGGATTTTAGGCCCTAAATATTCCATTGATTATTCAATTTTCTATAAAAATTACCATAGTCCCTCAATAGAAATATTTAATATTGTCCTCAATTTACATATCATAACTTTAAATCAATGTTCTCCTACATAGAATCTTATTTATATGTTATTATTGATGAATTGTGTACGTCCTTTTGTCTCTTATTATGAGGATATTTTTTAACCGTTTTATTGTGTGGTTTTTTTCATTGAATGAATTTTCAAAAATAAAAACCATGATTAGCAATGTAATTTTTAAATTGTGATGTTACAATTTATTTATGTTCGGGAGAATGTAACAACCCAAAATTTTAAAATACAAATTCCATATTCGATATAATATATGACAAAAACAACAATTATAAATTAATATATAATATCTAAAACATTAGAATATGTTTTATATTTTACATAAATTCAATATATAATATAGATTTCAATGCACGAAACACTGAGCAAGATTATATTACATGCATGAACTAATTTATTTAATAAATTTTATTTCTCAAAAAACATTGTTTTATACAATGCTATTAATTTTATAAATTAAAATGAAAATTATCTAATAGCGGTTACATTGGAAGAAATGAATATGATTAACTAAATTGTGAATTTGTATTGTTCACATAAATATAATATTAATTTATTAATTACCATTTAATTATAAAAGAAAATAAAAACCAATTTAAGGAAAATGAAATAATTATATAAAAAATAATTTTTATACTCACAAAATAAAATTTATTAATAAATTAAATAAATTAATATTAGTGATTGATATTAATCTTATGTATATATATATATATTATACATTAAATGAAATGTTTTTTACATTCATCCAATATATTTTATAGTTATATGAAAAGAACAAATCCAATTGTATGCATAAAATGGTTGTATTTCTAAAAAGGTAGTTTTTTTACATTTTATTGGATCCATTGTTTTAAATATAAATTTTGACTCTTTTATAAATTTTATATGAAAAAATAAAATGTCTTTTAAAAATTAAATTTAAAAATGACCATATGGTGAATTATTGGTATTTTTATAAGAAGTATCTGTTTTTGATTAGTTTTGAAAAAATACTACATTTTATTTGCAAAATGACTTTTTATGTAAATAATTTATAATGATAAATAAAATTTTAATTTTTTTATAGTAAAATTAGATCATTTATACATATATTAATCCAATTTATTTACTTTTATTAAATTTTATGATAAATTTAGATATAAAAACATAGTTAACATTTAACGAAATTTATTTAAAAAAAACATTCACATCCTATATGTGGGATTAATTTTAAAATAAATTTAGCCACATATTTACAACAGACTACTGCCTTACAAAGTGATATGATTTGTTAATTCATTACATGGATGGTATTAAGAATTTTTTTAAAAAAATGTGTGATATATATAACATGTATAATTATATTTAATTATAATATATATATATATATCATTTACTTTTCTTTCAATCAATATGATAAGAAAATGGAAATAACGCTAATGTGTACGTACGATCGACCGTCTCCATAAAAGGTATATTTTATTTCCTATCAAAAAATTACATGGAATACTATAAATAAATTTATACTAAATATATATATTATTTAAATCACTATTTATACTATTTATATTATTAAATCATGATCTACATGATAGAATAAAAAAATATAACAAGTCAAAAAATACTAAAAAAATAATATAATTAATCCCCAAAGAGTGAAAATAATGAAGTACTATTTACAAATAGGTGATACGATTTTATAAAATAATCATATATGATATCATAAATATTAATATGGTTATATAATTAGTAAATAACATGTTTAAAACTTCTATACATGAGTTTAATTGACTACCACCAAAAAAAGATTAATGTAAGGGATTACGTCTCAATTTTATTTCACAGAAGAAAATTGTAATGTTATGAACCTAGATTCTATTATATAGTTTATATTGTGCCCATTTAAAATTTAATATCCTTAATACTTAATTATTCAGGGTATTCTAGGTATCATTTTTAATTATTTCGTATAATTTTATTTGAACATAATGTAACCAAATTGTAAATAAATTCAATATTACAATTCTTTTCTAATAGGTTATATTACATCCTAATTGTCATTATTATCTTTTTATTTTGTGTAAAATTTCATTTTATATCTATTTTTTCATTTCCATTGGTCTCATTTTGATTTAAATTTTATTAACACAGTTGATCCATTGATTAATTATAACTTCAACTTTATGATCATTTTATAAAATTATTTCACAAGATCATTCTAATGTGATTGTTTATTCGTTAAATTAAATTAAATTAAATTGTCTGATATTTATTTAATAAACACATTAATTTTATTATCATATTATTTTTCAAGATATTTTTCAATTAAATATAAAATTTATCCATTCTTTGTTACATGTAATGTTTTTAGGAAGACTCTACTTTATTTCTCTGTCGGGTCCAAAATCTATATTCTCTCTAACCCATATATTGTAAAATTTTAATAAAAAATGTTTTTTACCTTTTAAAAATGTTGTAATAATGAAAATTTTACCCTTTTTTCCTTTATAGATAAAATCCATGTTATCTTCTTTCTTATTTTTTAAAAATTAAGTTTTATAACCTTTTTACTCTAAAAATGAAATGTTTTTTTACATTGTATGATATATAAAAAATTACCCACCATCATTTATTTGATTATTCATTTGAATTTTTAAGAAATTATTTGTAATTTAATGTTTTTAATAGTTAATTTAAATTATAAGGTACTTTAAAAATGTATCTTAAAAAAGAAAATGATATTGTCCTCTAGAATGTTTATTAAAGAAAATTTTATTGAATTTATATTCATTAATTACAAAATCCATTTATTCATACACAAATGGGTATAAAATGCATTGATTCCATACATATTATTTCTTTATATAGATTATGATTATTTTAAGAGAGGATATTTTTGACCTTTACATTCTTGAATCATTTAGTTACTCACTAAATTTCCCTTGAATTATTCACATTATTATGATCATTGAACATTAACTTTCCCCAAAATATCCATCTCACTTATCATGGAAATGATTATTCACTAAAATGTATAGGATTTTTACACACGATTTTTAATTGTAATAATATTTTATCAACTTTTGAAATATTGGTAAATCTTTATACTTTAGTCAATATAGATATTTCAATAAGAACATTGTTCATGAATTAATTTCATTATTTGATATATAATGGATTATTTTGGAATAAATGATTGGGGTTAGAGACCAGTTTATTTAATCACCTCAATCCATCTTTAGTCTCAGGGGAAGAATTGTTTTTCTACCCTAATATAATGGTTTAACACCCATTATGTTTTAATCTATTCTAAGTAATGAAATTGACAGTAAACGTATCATTTTTCTGGGAAACATGACGTCCAAAAATAAGATTATCCTTCATTTAGAAATTTATTATTATTATACATGATATTATCACTATTATTATAATATATGGACTAATTTAATTATCAGTTTATTTATTAAATGATATGAATTTTATGTTATCATCATTCCATATCGACTATGCCTTATCCAATTTTTTAAATGGATTTTTTAAGATTTATACCATGTTACATTTTTTACATAATTACTTCTCGTATTATTGATTATTTGGAATGTGTGTTATATTATTTATCTTTCCATATTTATTATTCCAATTGATTCATTATTTTTTCCACTATACTTCACACATACTGATCATTGTAGATCACCATTATTCTATTTTGTTTCCCCATGATTCTATGAAGTTTACTACGACTGATATGAAAGAATATTCAAATAGAATATACTTATTCTCAAAACTGACGTTGAAATTTTTCTACTCAAATGTAATATATGAATCTTGTATGTATCATTTTACCAGGATGACTAAAATTATCGATCCTTTGGGATACATTTCCTTTTATCTTTTGAAAATGTAATGGTAATTAATACTGGCTTCGAGTTAACTGGGGTTAGGTAACTAAAATAACACTTATGAGTAAGTATCATTTCCCCTATGTGGATGATGTATTTGAATAGCTAAAGGGGAAATGTGGTTTTCAACGATCAATCATCATTCGTGTTATCATCAACATAGAGTTTGGGAGTCAAAAAAAATTGCTTTTAAGAGAAGGTAAGTCCATTATGAATATCTGATGATGTCAATGATCCTAAATAATGATTTTATAGGTTTTAGTGCTTCGAATATTAGGATATTACATTAGTATTATGGAAAATTTTTTTAGTGTTCATGAATAAAACCTTGGTTTAACTTTTATCTGGACACGAGCATGAGAAAAAATTATCTTTCAATATAGAAATACTGAAGAGTTACTATTTAAATAGAATACTTCTGAAATAAAATTATTAAATCTCAGAATTAACATTCTTTGTTCACATTACTTCTAAGCATGGATTATTAATTTATCCTGAGAATTTAATGGTTTCATTTTCATAGGAATTACTATAGAATATCTTGGAGATTCATATCTTCCTTTATATTGATAGATACTACCGATAATTCATCATGGATTTATAAATGTTGAAATCACATTATACTGATATTACTAGAAAATGGGTGAAATACATATGGGATGTAAAGTTTCAATCTTCTTTCGATGATTTGAAATGATATCTATCATCAAATACTATTATGATCTTACTCGAGACTAATAATAGGTATGTTATTTTCTGTTATGTTTATGGTCAACGTTTGGGTTGTATTCTAATGTAGGATGATCATTTAGTGTTATAAAACTCTCCCCATATTCAACTTCATGAGAATAACAACACCACTCATGGATCAGATCTTGCAGCAGTTATACATGCTCTTAAATGATGCCCACACTATATTTTTTGTGAGACTTTATTAGTCTTATTATTCTATAAGATTAATTTATATATTTTTTTATTGAAATAATTAATATAAAAAAGTGTCTTTGGGTGGAATAGCTTTATAAATGTGACTCTTACATTTCCTACATCATAGAGAAGAGGAATTTTATTGTAGATGCACTTAGTTGGAACGTTCTTTTTCAAGATGTTATGTAATCAATGGAGTCATTGATCTTAATGAGTATCTTCACATAGTTACAACTAGATTATCTTGAAAATGATTTTGGTATGTTTCTATGTAGGGATTAGTTATCATTATCCCTACTTGATCATATTCTATAATATTAGAAGCATGATGATGAGTTTACTGGAATTTAAGGAACCCAATATGTTAGGGAGACTTTTTATAATTAGTATCCCAACTCCAATTTAGTTATCAATTTTAGGGATCATTTTTCTATCCCACATTCTATGATGACATTAGTTTTGTTTAAATTTCACATTTATTCATGGGTCTCTTATCATATCACTATAAAGATGTAGTATGAAATGAGACATAGATTCTAAGTAGTTGGGTATGAATCGTAACATTTTATAGTATGTGTCCCACTATTACACCTTCCAATAGATAAAGGCTTGGAATTTGTCCCCTTGTGGGTCTCTGCATCCTCTTCCAATGCAATTTATGAAATGGTCCAAGGTTTCCATCGAATCGTTTTCAATTTACCATAGACTCCCTGATGAGGAATGGTATATGGGTTGTGATTTTTCAGATGAAAAACTGGGAACATCTAATTATGATCAAAGAGAACAATAAGGATGATGACATAGTTGTGTTTTATATATAAGAGGTTTTTTGGTTACTTTTTTCTCCCTAAAACATTTTATCAAATAGGTATTTTGTGTATAACTTATGGTTTTCGGAAGTATCTTCAGGAGGTGATGGGGACTCAGTCATGTTGAGTACAACATACCATCCATATAATGATTTTCATATAGAGTGAAATTTTAAGATCATGGTGGATTTGATCCATTCCCAAATTTTTCATTTTTCCAGATCAGATGATATATATATATGTGGTAGTTTGAGTTTTCATATAGGAATTGTTAACAGTCATTGACCAAAATTTCTCACATAGAGAATTTGTATGGTCACCTGTGTGGGTTGTCTGTTTATTTGTATTATGTGTGAAATTCCTATCTTGTAGGAATGAGTCTCATTCAAGATATTATATTAATGATTCATGATATGAATTAGAATCTGGTTACAACTTATATTCATTAAAAATATTATATAGAATGTTAGTGTCATCTTTTGGAGTTTTAAATTGGTGAATACGTTGAATCTTTCCCTTTGGTTTAGATGTCATTATCTTGAAAAATAAGTCAGGGATGGATCTAACATATGTTAGACCATTTGAGACCACTGATTGTTTTGTGAATGTTTCCAATCAATTTTAATTTATTAATTATTTTAAGGTTCATCATGATGTAATTCAAAAAAAAAATTCTTAAGAAGTACCACACTTATCTCCCCCATATTTTGAGTTGTGTCGAGATCGAGTATGGTCCAAAAAATTTTTTGTAGAGACACAATTGAACATCGTCAAATATCAATTAAATTTATTATCCGGGAAGTCAATTTCATTGGATATATTATTTTATTGACATAGATCAAATTCTCATAAGACTTGGGAGAGTGAGTTTTTGAAAACCAGGCATTAGTTTCACTACTTTCAGACACAATTTTTTCACCATAATTCCTAAGGATGTAAATTGTTATAGTTTTGATTTTTAACATCCCTTTACCTTATGTTATGTATTTCTATTCTATATTTGTGATTCCTACTTTATTTGGATGTGTTTTCTGGATTATGATGGAAGAGAGACTTTATTGGGTAACATAACCTATTGTTCAGGGAATTATTCTTGTTGTATGTAATGGAGTTTAGGTTTAAATCTCAATAAGGCATAACACTATTTACATTGGGGTCTAGGATGACTCAGGGGATCATTCTAGTTCTTTCTATAGAATATTATGGATGAAAAATTTCACATCATAAAAGGGTTATATAGAATTAATCATTTTTCAATATGATGATGAGAATTGGTTAAAATCATTAAATGTCTTCACTTTTTCAGAATGTTTCAGATAGTGAAAACTTATATTGGTGGGTTCTTAAAATAATGTGATCCATTTTTAAATGTATATGTCTTTCATGGATTTCATATTGTGATCATGTGATTCACATAATGTAATGTTTACCATTTAGTGGTTTTAATGTGCTATGTATCTAATTTATTTTCATTCAATTGTAGTCTTTTATATCAGATCCTTGTATCTATCCAAGATGATATTTGGGATATCTTCCACTTTTTATTAATTTCATTCATGAAATTTTCTTTATTATGGTTGTATTATATCTCTTTGGGTAATTTATATTTTGGATTCTTCATTATCATTGGTAGTAGTAGTGCCATTGTACAATGATTTAATATGTTTGATTTATGGTGTTGATTCTCTTCATCCATTTCTATTCTTTTGTGAGATCAACATCTAGAGAATTAAATTTGTGATTTATGGCATAAATTGTGTTCCATTTATGAGGCATGTGTTTTATTATATTCTCCTCTACCCAATTTTTTTTTGAAATTATTCCACGACATGATTATTGAATCTTGGGACTCAATTTTTGTCATTGCATTCTTTTGTATTAGTGGATATATTTTCGGACAAGGGCAACCTGATTTTGTGGAAGGTGGTTATGTATCTGGCCTATGTCAAATGGAATGTATTTTTTTGGATTTATAAATTGTTTGAAAAATTAAATCTCTTTATTGAATTGTGTGTTTGGAAATAAGTTTTTTGGAAATGTTGGGACTTCCATTTTTTTTTGAAAAAATAAAACGTGTTTTCAAAGAATTATGAAATTTATTTTTGAAATAGTTTTCAAATCATGGTTTTAATGAAATTGATTGGAAAATTAAACTAATGGAAATATTTGATACATAGGTGGAAGGTGTACTAATATGCCTCATCTATTGATACTATCAGATTTTTCACTCATGGGGTGTTACAATGCTCTACTGGATGATTTTTAGGGCCTTATTAGACATATTTAGATGTTCAAATTATTTGGTGTTCATATTCTATCTATTATCGATGCATATATCTAGAGACTTGATCCACAAAATTTCCTATTTTTGGGTATGATTTTTCAAGCTATCTTGATCTATTGTGATCCTTGGTGTGTGATTAAATTTTCTATAGTTTGTTAAAATATATAATTTCATATGATATGAGATACAAGCTTTTTTGTCTAAAATCTATATGTCATTTGATATGAATATATATTTCCTTGATTATTTGGAAATTTTTTAAAAATTGATTATTTTTCAATGATTTTTATATTAGTATTATTTAACTTATTTTCATGCCTTATTTTAATTAATGATTAAACATTTTAGATATTTGTATAATGACTTGATATAGAACACATTGTGGGATATGATATAGCCAGTTTCTCTTAGATCCTACACACCCATTTGTTTGGTCATTAACCTTGATCTTTTTTAGATTTAGGGAAAGATAAGGCACCATAATGAGGGGGTGATATTTTTTTAGACGTGTGATGGTTTCTAATGTAGAAATTTTGGGAGTTTGTCTACCCTATTATATAGAGTATCTTTTGTGTTTTTTATAATCCTTTACTATTGGACATTTACTTTGAGATTTAATAGCTACTTTTAGTTTAATTACATATGTTTTATCATTTTAATTATGAAATTTTGTTTCTTCTTTTACCCCTTCATTATTTTATCATATCATGTGTGTATATGTACATAGGTCATGTTAACTATTTCATGTTATATGGAATCAATCTTTCTAGTGATTGTTGAGGACATGGTACTAGTTGCCAACCCATGGGGACCCTGACTTCCCATAGGATCTATGACTATTAAGGTCTTGTGCCAGTTAGAGGGGTTGTGAGGTTGGGGTTCATCCCCTAGGGTGTATAACCAAACAAGGTAAAGGTATTGGTGGATGAGTATAGAACCATGATTGATTGGATGATTGGTTACTAGAGTGTATAACTTGTTTCTACATAGGAATTATACTTTATAATAATATTATTGTAGCTAACCCATTTTAGGCCATCTAACTAACATATTATACAATAGATCACAGTAATGATCCATGTAAATAACATCTTCAAAACATTCTATTATTATTACTAAAAATGAGGTGGGTATGTTAGAGTACATTTTGTGGATCAAAAACTTTAACAAGTTATAATGGTCTGCTTCAAAATGGTAATAATTCAAAAAACATGATCACCAATTCCCCCCACTCTCCCCTTTCGTAGGGGGCATTCATCCTGGAGATCAAAAAATTCAATTCAAATACTAAAAGATAATATATAAATTTATAAATAATAAACTATATTTATTGAGATCATAATAATAAAATTTTATTAGTTGAGTAAAACTAAATCATATGTTGAAACTCACATGTTCCTCTTATATGAATGGTATGATAATTATAATAACAAATTTAAAACATATTAAATTAAATATTACCAAAATTTTTAAAACATATAGACTAAATTCATTAATGTTAAATAAGTATAAAATGAACATGTGGATAATTGAAATATCAAGACATGGTACACATATTTAAGAACAGTTCATAAATTAAAATACTTAAAGGCAATTTATAAAATTTTACAAAAAATTATGGAATTTAAATTAGATATAAATTACAATAATTCATATATATTTTTTACATGGTAATGCCCATAGGGTGATACCATAATAATCATATTAGAGAAAAAATCAACCCTTTATAAGATGATATGGTCATGTCATCCATGACTATGCCTTTACAAGGTATGGTTTTTCCCATATACAATGAAAAATAAATTCCAGAGGGAGAGGCTTAAATTGAAAAATATCAGGGTGTAGGTGTTCCATTTTAATTGTTATTAGTGTTAGGTAACATCTGATATGAGAGTAAATATATTGGTACCTTATGGTGTGGGGGTCCATGGGATGATCCTACATCGATGATTGTGGGAAATTAAGAATCCCACTATATGTTTGTAAAGATGTCACATCAATAACATCGAATTTTATAAGGGTGTATTGGCTCATATCGTATGAAATACAATGTTCTGAGGGAGAGTTCTATAGAAGAAAATATCGTGGTGTGGGAATCCTATTAAATTTTTGATCACCTTCATAATTTTTAAAATATATTATTATTTAATATATGTTTGATTTTTAAATTCCTTTACATATTAATATTTTTTATTTTATGAATTAAACCTTTTTAATTGGATTACATATCATTATCCATGATATAATGTATTCATTTGGTTGAAAAATGAATTATACATTTTATGTTGGTTATAGATTTTAATAATGAAATAATTACTATCTATATTTGATCAATGATTATATCATAAATTTAATTTCATAAAATTTATAAAATATAAAATTATATAAATATTATTAAAAATGATATTTTTTTATTTATCATAAATTAAATATTCTATGATATATTTAATTAGAAATTCTATCCATTTAATTATTGAAAATTAAGTTTTTTTGTTTATTTAATAAATTTGGAATATCCATATCTACTAATGGAAGCTATAATTACCCTTTCATTGAATTATAAATATATTATACTTTTAAATTTATTAAATGATTATTTCTTTTCCCTCTCAATTCATATTAATGAATATAATATATGTGTGTTTTGAATTTTTGTATTTTTACATAAATTGATTACATTTCTTCTATGAAAAACAATAACATGAATTTAAGACGTTTAATACTATTTATTATATATGATTTTATTTGAATCAACTAGAAATAATTTTTTTTTTTAAATTATAAGGTGTGAATTGTATAATTATTCATATATATTTATAATTAGAATAAAAATTTGAACATTAAATCACACATTATAAAGGATCCATTGATAGTGGTACTTTTAACAAGAATTCTCGTGGTCTAGGGATATTAGGAATTGTTATATAAAAGTTAGGGTTCAGTACAAGTCACACCATATATTCAATTAGATAGATTTAAAATTTTTATAACATTAATCAACTACATAAACGGAGATTCATAAACCATTTTCATATGGTGAAATTGAATTAGTTTACAATATTAATATTATATTTTAAATTAAGTATTCTTTACAAAATTCATTAAATTTTTAAGAGTTGTGTATTAACATGATGGAAAGGTGTTAGTTTTGTGGAATAAACACATGATATTTAAATAAAATAAAAAAATTAACTCTTATATTAAAAGAAAACAAGAGATGAATATAGAAATTATATATTAAACTATTTTAATCCCATTTAAAATACGAAGGTAGAATATCATATCAATTAGAATACATTTTAATATTTCAAACACATTAATTAGTAGTTCTTTCCTTATCCATAGAACATGTATTATAATATATAAGACACCAAAGTTAATGAACATGGTTTAAGAGATGAGTTAAGATGCGTTAATTCACTATATAGTTATCTTATTGAAATATTTTGGAAATTTATGGTTAATAGCTCATAACTATTAGGTATCAATGGTGGGAATTGTTTCTATTCTTTATAATTTCAAAACAATACATTCCTTTTTTTTATTCTATAAAAAGGTTAAAAGATCATCATTAAACATTGGTTTTTAAATGAGAGTCACTTACCTTGAGTCTAAAAGGTCACAAACATTGTTTATATTCTTGAAAAATAAACCAAGGATAATTTATAATTGTTTAAAAACCATTTTAATTTAAATTATTTCCTTATTTTATTTAATACAATTTCATATGTAATTACTCAATTAATTATGTTCACTGTTGATATTTTGATGATTTTCCATTCATAAGTGAAAAATAAATTGGGTAAGTGGTGTTAATGTCAAAGAGAACATTATTCCATAATATCCATAAAAATTTTCATGGATAAATACCAATTGAACTTATAAATCCAACCATAAAATATGTTGACAAAAATGACTTTTATTACAATAATGGAGACTGTATTCCGTTCATACACATTAGTAACATTTCAAATTTTCAGCCATCATTATTGAAAGATGGTAAGTATCACATAATATTTATATAATTATCATAATTTCTTAAATAAAATGTTAATTTTTTATTTATAGTTATATATATCAAACATGTGAAATGGTGCTAAAAATGCATCTCAACACTTCGTGCAGTTGGTAGTCCACATGTACGCATGAACGATGTTATCATTTTTATGTAAATGGAAAGGAAATAATATAAATTATATATAATCCTTTTATAATTGTAATTATTTCATTATTATCATATGTACACATTAATTCAATCATTATATCTCATAATGAGAGACAATGATGGAAAAAAAATTGAATCAATTTGTGAGGTGGTAATTTTCCACGCACATGAATGCCGGTTTTATTTCCCACATGATAGAAGAATAGATGGATATATGTAATGAAAAAAAATTAAAATTGCATTATATTAAGGATAATATATTTATTATTATTTTGGGTTGATGAAGGTTTTATGGATGTGGAATAAGTAAAAAAATTAAAACTTGTAGATAAAAAATATACATGTTCATTTAAATCATCATTTAGATAACAATTTAAAACCTAAAATATTTTTATTATGGATATAAGAAGACATCTATAATTTTGATAGGGATTATAAGAAGTGATATTTCAATATATATTCATAACCAAAAGTAATTAATGTTTAAATAAATGAGAAGAATAGGCACCCATTAATATGAGAGGGGAGGGGCACCATTATAATTTCAGAAAATATAAAATTAATATAAATTAATTTACATTTTCAAATGTCTCAAAAGGGAGTTATTTATAATATTAAATTATTAAGAGACTAAATATTTTAATAAAATTTAAAATTGATATTTTTTCACTATATCTATAGTTATATCTTATGACTTTAACAGCTCTTTCATCCCTTCAACTATAAATGGATTTTTACATTTTAAGGTTTAATACATTTATAATATAATGGATAAATACCCATAAATTTATCCTTGTTGATACATTATACCCTATAAGAATAAATTGAAATAAATTAATATTAGAGTAATAATATATAATTTAAGTCAATATTTACTACAAAATATCCATATTGTAAATTTTAGAATGATTCATTACTTCGACATTAATATTATCAAAAAAGCATATATAATTAGAAATAAATATTTTTTATATCCTTAAAATATCATTTCAATATATAAAATTAAATTATACAATCATTTATCTCAAATTTTATTTGTTTTCATATTTTTAAAATCATTTATTTGATTTATTTATAAATTAATAATTTAATGCATCATTGTTATGGAAGCATTTATGGTAATTAATTAAGGAATAAAAATTAATGTTAATTTAAAATGAACAATATATATATTACATTTATAAAAAAATAATTACAGTCTAACAGATCCTCTATATTAAACAATATTAAAAATATTACCCTAATTGAAAACAAGTGTATTACTTGTTTGACATTTCTATAAAAAAATTAATATAAAGGACATATTCTCATAAAAGTGACCCCAAATAGAATTAAATTAGTCACTTGGATGATTATGGTATAGATATACTAATAAAATATTCATTATATATGTTTTTTTTTTGGAATTTAATAGTTCTTACCATTTTATTTTAATCTTAAATTATCTAATTTACACATTACCATGGTAATAAAATTACCATGCTTACTATTATTATTTTATACAAATTGAAAAAATTCCTATTTAATAATGTTAGACCAAATAATTAAAAATACTGAATAGATTTTTCAAAATAAAAAATATATAATTTTTAGAATTTATTTTTATATTAAATTTGTGAAAAAAGATCATTTTTTTTTCTCAAAATGACCTTTTAAAATATAATATGTGTTTACCTTAAATTTAGGAATAAAATTCATAATAAAAACAATTGGATAATTATAAATCAGAGTATTTCAATTATAATCTAAAATTAACATAATTTTACTTTTAAATAAAATATGAATAAAATATGTATTTTTCAGTATTCCTAGAAAAACTAAATACTTTAATAAAATTATCAAAATGTAAACCAAATAAAATTTTGGGATTATTATTTTAGAATGTGAATTTAATTTTTCCAAATTAAAACTATATAAATTTAAAACTATACATTCCAATAGGATATTATAAGAAATTTTTTAAATAAAACCATTACAATTTTTATTTTAAGAATTAAATGATATAATTATAATGCACATAAATACATAATTCGTGAATAATAATAAATATTAAAATGATCTATTTTATCATTGTCTATGTTGTTACATTCTCCCTCTTGTAGAAATTGTTACTTCCGATGCTCGATAACAAGAGTTTAATTTTTTAAAATACCTTTTTTGAAATGCCACTTTGTAAAAAGAGTCAATAACAATTACATAAGAAATGTGTAAAATTGAATTTGGAAAGTAATCTAGAATAATAGAAACAAGTTTTCCATGTAGTGATATTTCATTGGAAATGAAAACATTGATATGAAATTGAAAACATACTTCCTTCTATTGATATTGAGTGATAGATAACATGGTCCTCATTACTTTAATACTCAAAAAATCGAGCATTTCTTAAGGGAATGAAGGACATTGATTTCATAGTAAGAAAAGTAAATGAATGTATTTATTGTTTCAAAATAAATTTCCTAAATTTGAATAATTATTTTATAACATAGAATAAATATAAAAGTGAATATACATTTATGAAAAATAGAATTTCATACATTAATAAATATCAACAAAAAACCCATGTTTTCTTATAAATGATGAGCCTTAAAGATAAATTATTCATGTATGATGTACTAAATTAAATTTTAATTGATAAAAAAACATAAAATTGTAACAATAAACTCCAAATATATTTAAAAACTAACAAAAACCAAAATGGTTTGAGAATGATAAGATAATCACCCGAAATTAATAATCACACAAATGAATAAAAACATTTTTTAATCTAAAAATTAAATAGTAATACCCAAATATTAACAAAGATCATTATATATATAATTATCCATAAAATTACTCCTTAATATAATAAAGACTAATATTTAAACACAACAATTATAATGATTTTATATTGTATTCTTCTAAGATAAATTTTGAAATTTTTCATATAATAACATCAATCACCTTTAATGTATCATACCAAATATGTAATTACTTAAATCACATAATATCCAATATGTTATATCTGTTTACATAAATGACCTAAATCACCATAAATCTGCAATAAAAGCATATATGAATCCAAAAAACAATTTCTATTTTATTCCTCAAATAAAATCCCATAATATTATATTTTCTTTAATCAAATATTGATTCACAAAAATTATAGTAATTTTCATTTGAAAATACATAAATCCCTTAATCCCCAAATCAATTTCCAATATATTGTTATTTGATTAATAAAACACATGTGATCCAAATTGAACATATCATTTATATATTATATTATTTGAATAAATAATTAAAAATTCATATTAACCAAGATATCACAAATGATAGTGGTAGGTGACACACGCTTATCAACTATCAATTGTATGTTCAAACACAGAGGCCCTTCCAGACACGAAGGGTTGTATCCTGGCCTAAGGGTTTTCCATTTTCAAAATCTATAATACTAATAACTTTTTATAAAATTTGAGAAAAATCCTAAATAATAAAAATAATATATTAAAAATAAAATAAATATTTTAACCTCTATTATTATCACAAAACCTTTTATTTTCCATCCCAAAATTCAATATCCCAAAATTACCTGAAAAATAAATGTCTCTAAAAATAATAATTATTCACCTAAACAATTAATATCATAAATATTTAAATGAATATATATGATATTTAAATTATGGTAATCCTTATAATCATATTCCATTGATGGTATCCCAAACTCATAAACTGACCGTAGATAAAAACATCATAATCGCTAGAGTAATTTAAACCTTCCAATAATGTCAACTATAATTAATCAGCCTTAATCATTACATATTATAATTATTGTAGACAAGAATTATTTATCATATAATATAGTGTATCTTTTTTGTGTAGAGTTTTAGAGAATTTGTAAAAACTCTTACGTAGTAAATCCAAAAATTATAAATGGACACTAATACTCATTTTTATTTTTCCCACAATAAAAAACTATTAAAAATATGATTTATTTTCATGAAAAATATTAATAATTTTCATAATTTCTGGAACTTTTTCCTTAATATTCCATAAACACATTCAAAATATATTTATAATATAAAATGAGAAAAATCATAGTGTTGGATATAATAAAAGATGAAATCTACTAATCCAATAGAAAATATTAAAACCCATTAATAAACATTCTTAATAAGAGATAAATTTTTATCATAAAAGGGTATATTTATTGTTAAAAAAACATTCATCTTACCTTTTGAAATAATTTATTTAATTAAAATCCCATTATACCAGAGATATAATTCATGTAGGTTTTTATTACATCATTATCATATAACTCATACATTAAATATTACTAATGGAATAACCATACTGTTGAATTCTACCCCTAAATAACCCAATGCATTAGAGAATTGTCAGGGGGAACCCATGGTCTAAGCTATAATGGGATCACCCATGATTTATAATAGAGCTCATCCCATCCTAAAAAATAACCAAGGACAATATCATGAATAAATACCTCAAATAATATTTTAAACTCGTGTATAAAACACATTTAGATATTAAAATACCCTTTTCTTATAAAAATAAATTTTAAAATATGAAAACCTCACACATAATAAAGAAACTATTTTTTTTGAAAATAAATATGAAAATAAATAAAGGAAACATTATATAGTTGAATCTTAAAAATAGTTAAAGTTTTTCACATCGAATATTTTAAAAAATACAGTCCTATTGAATTTTTTTACAAATTATTGAAATAGGAACAATAAAAGAGGGTTGTTAAAATAACATATTTTACCTTGAGTCTTAATTAACACACACATTGTTAATCATCCTAAATAATAAAATTATATTTATTTCCACTTATCTAAGATTTTTTTTCTGGTTCATTATTTCATTATTTTATTTTATAAAATGTTTTATAAAATCACTCAATTGATTGAGTTCACTTTTGATATTTTGATGATATTCGATTCATAAGACACAAATGAGTTAGGTGTGTAAAAATATTGTTATCTATGCTCTGTATATATTTGACTCTACTTATGTATTCATTATCCCCCACTGACAATATAATTAAGGGGTTCCCTTTTTCCAAATCTGAGCATGTATGAAAATTTATAAAACTAAAATTACGAATAAAATAATAACATATATTTTGATATATTATTTATGACTGAATGAGTAAAATATTGTTGTATGATGTTATAAAATAATCTAATTCTTCTTATTTTGTATATATTTGGTTATTTAATCTACCTTGTTTCTTTTTATTACCCATTGATTGTGTGTCCTTATGTCATTAACAATTCAATTAAAAATTATGAATAACTGCAAAAAACACATCCTAATAATGCATTATTTACAATATGGAGAGGGGATTTTAAAACATCCTTAGTTTAAGGAATTGGTTTGAACTCTAATTTCCCATATATATTTCTTGAATACAATTAAAACAAGTGTTTTTGTGGAAATATATTCCACCTAATGTTCTTCTCCACCTTCTCCATTATAATGTGATAACATATATCAATATATTTTATATGAAAATTATATACTATATTAATTATTAAATCATAATAACTCTTTTGTCACACTAAATATAAATACATTATCCTATCACTACATAAAGACATTCTAATTAGTTATTAATCCACATCAATAATATAAATTAAATGGTAACTGAAATATATTATTACTAGACTATGCTCCTGGATACACTATCCTATTTCATTCTGACCCATCCAAATAAATTTATTTTGCTGGTGAATTCTCGTTCAGTGGTGGATTTCATATCTAAAATATCTTCAAACATGTCGATGTCAAAATAAGATATAAAATCTAGTCATTTACCTTAATCAAAAAGAAAACTATAAATCAATGATCCTTAAATGTGAATCAATATCTTTATTGATGTATTAGTTAAAAAATTACTTATTCTAATAATCAAAATTGTTTTTATATGTTTTCAATAAATTTTATCATTTATATAAGTAAAATATTTATTGTGTTATATTTTTTAAATTTTTGAATGTTTTGGAATGACTTAAAATCCAAATAATCTATACATTATACCATGAGTCCAGAAAATCAAAATTTCACAATGTGGTGGATCAACTGCATGAATATTTCATCATCCGTATGAAGAAATATAGACAATTAATAATTGTTAAATAATAGAGCGACCACATGAAAAATCATCAACTATATGCCTATCATATCGACCATGATATAAATATCTCAAGGGGATTAAGAGCCACATAGTATATCATATAGAGAATTAAACTATTAATATTTTTATAAAAGATCTAGTCTATGATAAATATAGTCAGCTTTATTGATTTACTATGTGCCTATAAAATTTACTAGGGTGTTTTTCTCATGAAAAATATAAAAACTATAATAACATCCTGGTGAACACATGGTTTTTACATCCATATAATTTCACAATAATTCATTATGATTATGAACAAATATATCAAAATACTATGGGACAGTTTGTGATTTTGAAAAAAAATTTATGCAACCATGATAATAAAAGTATCTTCATGTTAAGTTAAAGAATCCACATGGAAAATTAGATTTGTGGTGAAGACATGACGAAACCAAATAGGCTTCATGTGACCACATATAATTTTTCTAAATTATTGGATCAGCCATTAAGTAATGTAATAAGAGGTACAAATTTTCAAGAAATTCAATAATGTTTTACAAAATTCCTTGGACCATCCATGAATAAGATATCCTATAACAATTAAAGAGAAAATTTATAATAGTTTGTATTATATTTAAATATAAATTATTTGAATATTATATTTCCTTCATTATTTTATTTATCGTTATTTTATCTTATTCATTATATCTATTTATATTCTACAATATATTTATTATCCCTTTCAGTTGTGTTATATTATAGGGATTATATACTTTCTCATTAATTAAATATAATTATACTTTAATGAAAATAGTGATAATGGTTGTGTATAGCCTAAATAGAGCTATGCACTACTATTTGTAAAACTAGATCTAGGGTGTTGATATATTTTTTTATTAATAAAAATTCATGGTAAAAGGTAATTTTCAGGTTAAAGGGTTTGGTCCGGTATTGGTAATAAACATCCATTTTTTATTTGAACTATACTTTTGAATCATATATATATATATATATATATTTATACTGTTGTGTTTTTAAAAGTTCGATAGACTCTATTTTAGTAATTTTTTTAAATAAGATTATCAAAACTATAATTTTATTGTTAGTTTTAATGAGTGACATTTCTACTATTTATTGTGAGTAGGATAATATCAAAAGTGTATGATAGTCATAAGATTTTACAAACTATATTTTGATTAAATAATTGAAATCTTAGTAAAATGAATAAAATTTGATATTCGTACTATATTAATATTCAAGGCTATATTTCAAACTAGTGGAATATATTTTAATTTTTTTTAAAAGAAAGGAAACTCATTTCATCCCCTCTTGAACTTTTCACTCAAAAAAATTGTATTAATAAATTTTATAAAATTTTATTTGAAACCTTTTTAATTTAATCAAGCTTTATCAATGTCTTATTTTTTGTTCATACGTTAATTTATAACTTATTTATTCTAATTCGGAATTTTATGATACCAACTAATTTATAGACATCAATTATTAAAATTATGTTCTTTGGAAGATTAAAATGAAAATTCATCATTACAGTGTGTTTATTGATATTTGGTGATCAATTGAAGTTTGACAAAAAATGAAACTCGCAAAAAGAAATATGATTCTACAATGAATTATTCATGTGAATAAAACTATAAATCTTATGAATTATTTAATTTTTATGTTATAAGAATAATAATTTAATTTGATATCTTCATGTAATGTTACATCTCAAATCTAAGAAATCATTTTTTGAATCATGCAGAAATATTTAGTGAAATAGAAATGATATTAATTAATTATAATATTATTTATGATAATTTAAAAATTAATCCTATAAATTATATATCTTTAATGTGTCATATTTTAAATTAGAACATATATACTATGTTTACATTTGGACATAAAATTATTTTCAAATATCAAGGGGTGAGTATTTTGAGTTGTCATCCTAACTGATATAGAGGTTTTGTAGTTCCAATTTATAAATTGAGTGAAATAATTAAATTACCTAGGATATTATTAATGAAAATGATAATGATTCATGGAGAATGTATTTAGGTAAGTAATTATGATCATGAATCGATAATGAAACCTATTTCATTGAAATAATAATAGTTAACATTTGATGAAGCTGTCAAACCATATAGTTCATGATGAAGTAAAGATGATACTAATATTTATTAGAAAATGAATAAGTAATCAAAATCATTAAATATTTTTTAAAGAAATTATTAAATTAATTTGTTAATAAAATTATAAATAAAAATATGAAAATGTGAAAATTGGTGAAATGATTGAAAAAAGGATGATTCTTCAAATAAGATAACCTATAAATAATATAATGAAAATGACTTATAAAGCTGATCATCCCAAGAAAAAATATAAGAAAATATATGTGGGTAAAAGAAAATAAAAATAAGGCTATGAAGGCCACCTGAATTATATCTTAGAATACCTCAACTAACTCAATTTCAATTTAGAAGAAAAAATTTAAAAAATTCAATTTATACTTTATGTATTCTTCTTTTTATGTATTATCATCTAATTATACTCATATTTCTGATGATTTTTAAATTTTTAACAAATATATAAATGCATATTATGCTATTATGGAAGACACCATGAATATAATAATGGTTAAATATATAAATCTAATAAAAATTCTTGTTTTTTGAGATATAAAATAAATATTATCATCACAGATAAAATACGATGAATTAAAATTACCCAAAGAAAAATATCTAATATGTGATTGGTAAATTAATAACATAAAATAAATTTAGAATTTTTTTATAGAGTAAAAACAATGAATATCATTTTTCAAGAATAATGAAATATAAAATCTAAATTTGAAATATGTTATAATTATGAACAACAAGAGAATCTTTATAAATATTATTTTTTCCCCAATTCGGAAAAAATAACATTAATTTTCTAGAAAACTAATATTTTTAAGGATTTTTCTAAAATGTCTCGACATAAAATGGTTTTTCTATTAAAATATGTTACTTATGTGTTAAATAAACCTATTAAATAAATATGGATTTTTACTATTTATATTCTAAATTATATATAAAAAGTGTATATGGGTACAATAATCATTTATAATTGATTTTATTTAGAAAAATATTTGAAAATATATAGAAAAAAGATATGGTGTTTGGATAGTGTATGTTCAAAATATATGAATGGAGACTATTAAATCTTCATAAATCCTATAATATTATATGTAGGACATGTCACTTTCCATGATAATAAAAATAGAAGTATTATTGGACATTGATAAATTGGCACCTTTGAATTTACACTTATTTCTATTTTTATTCGTTGATTCCATAATGTAAAATTTTCTTAGTATTTCAAAAAAAATTATAATGGATTTAAGGTTACAATAAAAAATAATGCCTTTAATAATTATGGTTCCAATATATTTTTAATACTTATTGCTTTTTGAAATGATAATTATTATGTTATCAAGTTATATTCCTTGGTTGCTGATAATTATTTTTATTTCAATGAATTTATTATAGAATATTAGATTTGGGATAAGATATTATCCTTAGAAAATATATTGTCACTTAAAAAACTAAAAAATGAATTTTTATTCAATTATATACTTATTCTACAATTATTTTAATAAAAATTATGTATTGAATTTCAACAGAGAAAATGAAAAAAATATATTTCAAACCAAATTAAGATATTCAAACCTCACAACCACTATAATTAGTTTATATGGACTTATGTAGAACATTTAGAGTTTCTATTTTTCTATAAATCACTGTGATTAAATTATTATTTATGATTATTGAAGATGTGTGTTGATATTTTTCCTAAATCGTTCATGTAAGACTCCTTCCTATTTTTAAAAACATACTAATTCAGTTGAAGAAAAGTTGATTCATCATCAAATCCCAAAGAATTGATCATGTTCAGGTCTTTTAGAATCATTAGTTTGAATATATTTTCTCACAACTTGGATATTTATACAATTTCTCTCTACCTTGAATGCTTCATGAAATGGAGTTATTTAAAGGATAAATATTACAATTTTGGATATTTCATAGAATTCTCTCAGTGAATTTAACACACCTATATATTTTTGGGATAAATCTATCAACACATCCCGTAATACAGTTTATAGATTTATAATTAGACCAATCATGAAAAGACTCTATTTGAATTATCAAATGATAAAATACCCAAAGTAAATTTCCTTATAATTTTTAGACACATAGTCAGTATTCTAAATTTAAAAAATATTATGGAAAAACAATTCACCTAAAATATATGAAATCATTTTTAATGCTTATTTAACCACTTGAAAAAATTATAGAATATTTAAAAATAAATATGAAGTTGTAGATTAATTATATCATGTCACTTTTAATGAGATATATACCCATGAATTGAATCCTAATATAGAAAAACATGAGGATGTTTTTTCAAATCTAAATATCAATAATACCTATACTTCTTCATGTATAGTATGTTTATTTACATGATATAACTATTAGTAGATACCTTAAAATTAATCCTAATATTAGAAGAATACTTGGAAGAACCATGCACTTTAGTCATTAGATCTATCATAACCATCAAGAACCATACTCAATACTATTTAGGTAACCTAGGTAATGTTACTAAGAAATACTCCATACTAATAAAACAAGATGAACATAGAGGATAATTTTCATAGCTAGAACCTATGAACATCAATGTAATAACGAGTTATGAACATTAGGATACATTGATGTAAAGAGAAACTTTATCGTTGGAAAGAAAAAAATTATGAGAATTAATATATTGACCTAAAGACTATATAACTATTTTCACTAAGTGGGTGTATAGAAATAATATTGATAATTATGTCACTGTAATTAAAAAAAATTATATATTTGTTTCACAATGGTGTAGTCAAGAACAAGGGATTGAATATGATGAAACTTTTACACCAATAACAAGATATGAATATATCTGAATACTGCATTCTCATGCAATGCATCTCAACATAAAATTATATAAAATAGATACTTATATTTAATTTCTAAATGTTTATATAATTGATTATGTTTTTGGTGAAAACCACCTAGATTTTAAAATCCTTATATTGCATATAACATCTTTTAATTAACTAAATTATTGTATTGTTTAAAACCTGATCCTATATCTAGGTATAATTTTATCAAAATATTTGATAAATTAGTTTTAAATTATTTTAATGGGTGTAGGGAATTCATTTTAGTTTTTAAAATCATTTAAAATAGAGAAATAATTATCTTAAATAAAAATATATATATAAAAGATATTTATATTTTTTCGCTTCTGTAACTGAAAAGGTAAGTGATATTGTATTTAGTGCCACCTATAATGTAGATGTTGATGAAACATGATTTTAGTTGACAAACCACGCTAAAGGGTATGATAGAAAGCTTATATAACCAAGAATATATTCAGCATGATTTATTTTTAGTGTGTTAATATGTTCTATTTTCTTAAAAACCCTAGGTAATCAAGTATAAATTTTTTATAAAAATTTCTAATATCTCAAAATTTCATCTTGTTTGGGACTATTCATTCTTAACGGACATGATTTTTATTTAATTAGTTATTATGATATGGATTTTTTGGCTATTTTTTAGACAAATAAATCTTCTAAAACATTTCCTCTTTTTGGAGAGTATATTCTAACATGAAATATTAATAAAAAAATATGTTGCATTAACTAATGATAAAGGTGAATACATAGCTACAGGTATCCATTGTAAAAATATATATTTTGATGAAACATACATTACAATAATATGGATATAAATTTAGATATTTAACTAAAAATGGTGTCTATATATTTTCTATGAAAATTCCATAAAATCATTTATCTCAGAGAATAAATCATTGATATAATAGAACATTTTTGAGGTATCATTTTCAAAAATGAGTTATCACTCTTGAAATAATTAGTTTAAAACACCAATTTTCTGACGTATTTACAAATAATATGAATAATGAGATATTTATTTATATCATACATGATTTAAAAATTATTAAATAGGTCTAATATATATTTTATGTGTATCTATTTGTATGAATAAATGTTTTATATATTTTTTCATTTGAGGAATATTTTTAAAAATAATATAACCTATTAAATTTTTTATAGTTTTTTTGTGCTCAAAGGTGATACTATAAAATAGAACCCTATATGATTATTATATTCTTCATAAGAATAAAAACATTCATGCCTCTTTTCAAATTAAAAAATAACCCTTTCCTTTCCCCTTTCTTATTGAATCCACAACCATTAATCCTTTTCAGCTGTATTGAAAATAGTAATGATGATGGGAAATTTATACTATAATATTCAGAAATATTATAATTTTTATAATATAAGTAATGTGAGCTCATGTTTATGAATAAATATATCGAATACACATCTTTTTTAAAGAGTAGTCTCCTCAGAGATCTATGTCGATGTCAAATGGTTTACAAATATTTTTTCTCTATTTTGGATTGTTTTAGTACATATTGGACTACTGAATACAATTTCTTATGAATAAAAAATATTCACATGAACATAAACAAGGTGAAGGAAATGAAGATCATAGTGGGGGATGATGTATTGTAAAACGAGATAATCACATATCACTATGTTCACCCATTGAGTAGGAAATGAACACAAGTCAGAGAAAATGGTGACTTGAGATCCTTAGATAGAATTGGAAGAAATAAAGTATAAAAACATTTCCCCTTCTCTACTTGTATTTGGAACATTGTTTTTGTAATAGATAAGAAACATTCACCTTATAATGATATATATGACTGGCCATGGGTGGTGTTCCAAAGGCAAGGATGAAGTTTTGGAGATCGAGGGACTCTGTTTAAACCATCCTCAGGTGAAGATATTTTTCTTTCACAAGGTTTTTCCTATATGGATAGCCTCTAATTATTCATGTAAAATAGTTTTATGCTTTTATGTAGGCCAATCAATAAATAATGAAATAATTTTTGGAGTCCCGAACAACCCCCCCCCCCCCCCCCCCGCTGCCTTATGTCTCCAATGATGTAGTTATGTTTGTGTTGTGCTTGTTGCCATGAGTATGAGGTATCCATCATGTCTATATCCCCCATTTTTAATGTTTAAAAACACACTATCTTAAATTTAAAATGTTATTTTAGAATAATTTGGCACCGATACAGATTCCTCATAAACCTTATGGTTCAAATAAGTCAAATCGATTGTCCTTGTATTTTTATGAGTTATATTAAAGAAAATATAAAATTCTTTATAATGTTTACTTCCTTTCCCAAGCCAATGTTCATTTATAATCTTCTATAATATAGAAGATTGGATTCTTAGTGATTGAAGAATTCAACCTATTATGGTGTATTTTTCATAAATCAATCCATGTAAAAAATTATGAAAATAATTTGAAATCATGGGATGAATAATTTGTTAGATGATGATGATTAGTAGAATGAACAGTTTAATTCTGTGTGAAACCAATCTAGACCCATATATACAACTAAAAAATGACTAAATTTTGAAAAGATATTTGAGGTTGAATATTATTTTAATGATGATGTTTTTTAATGCTTAATGGATATAGTTTATGTTCCTTATAGTGATTATGATGACATCATGGGTGTCTCTTATAACAATGAAGCATCAATGGATTTTGATGTACCTATTGAGGAAAAACATATAAAAATGACTAACTCATGAGGGGAGAAAACTACAAGATATATACAATTAATACTAATCCTTACTGACTCTGATAGTTACAAGGAATCCAATAATACTAAAAATATTCCTCCCTTGTTTCATAAAAGAGTACCCCATATCATCAAATCCTAACATCCTAGGTACGTTTCATCACCGGATAATCCATTATTTGAATTAGACGTAACATATCATACTGGTGGTGGCGATATGAATCGTGACAATGATGATCATGATTAAAATACTCCTCAACTTGATATCCTTGCAATTTTAGTTTAATCCAATGTTCAAGATCATGTTGATCCATTCCCTTCATCACCATTTTTAGAGGAACATGTTTGGACTTAACTCTTTGATAAACTCATTCAACATTTAGCTACACCTTCCACTAAAACACATATACCATATATGATGCATTAAGGTGATCTATTTTATGATTTTCGTCTTATAACTGATCTTTTTTCAATGGAAGAATAATATTTTTCATTCCATGAATTTGAAATACCTCTATGTATAATTTTAGATAATAAAGGATCTATGAAGTGTCCTTTAGAATATGATTTCAATGTTTCCAATTCTACATAATATTAATATGATTGTCATGATCCACCTTATTCAATTCCACATCAACATGATTACCATACATTTTCACTCATTTTTTATCACTTCAATTGACTTTATTTAGTTTATTAATGACTTTATTAGTAAAATGAAATAATTTTCTCCAAAAATTGATAGTTCCAATGAGTATGATATTAAATAAGATATCTCTTATAAAATTTAAACTGCATTAGCTCACATTCAGTATAATTTATTTCCATATAATCATCATAATTAACATGTGGTTGTGGTTTTTGAAAATAAAATTGATAATTTAAGGGGTTATATATGACCAATTTAAGCGGATATATTGAATATTATTTTTATGGAAAGAAGTTATCAATCAGTGATTAAATGTCATTATATACCTTCAATTCCTTCTCTTCAATATATTTATATTGATGATGATCTAATATAATGACTTTTAGAATAATAAATCCAAATTATATAATATATTTTGAAGGATATAAAAAATCATCTCAAAGTTGATGTGGCTTCTCATTGAGAGAATATCTATGATATTGTTTAATATCTATCAATCAATTCACACAATAATAAGGTTTTAATCAATAAGTATATAAAAATACTATCTAAATTATATTTATACTAATTTATAATTGAAAACCCAATTTCAATCCATGTATAAATATCTTAATATTCGTACTCTAATGACTATTTTCAAAGGTATTGTCAAAATTTTGTTTTCTATAGAACCAATTTGGGAGGAGTAAATGTTATAGGTGGATTAATTTTGATAGGTAATTATGTATAAGTCTAGATCTATAATATATTTTTACAAACATTCCCATCATAATTTTTATATTGAAAATCCTAATGTTTCATAACCTCTAACTCTTAATGCACCCCTAATATATCACCCTCCCACATATGCTACAACATTTGTTTATACTTTGGTTCCTTTAGATATCTCTGTCATAATGTTTTATACTCCTCTTATTGAATCTCATTCCATAAAGTTTAGCCTCACCAATTCCCAGGACCATATATAGATTATGCATATAGATAAATCCCCCATGATTTATGTAGTGGCTATTACACCTCACTATGAACCAACTATTGTTCCTATCATTAGAATTTTAATTTATTTGATTGATCCCTCAACCACTACAATCTTAGATTTAGAATCTTATTATGGATTTTGATGGGGATTTATTCTAAAATATTTTTAAATATCAAGAAAATATTATTCATTCCTATATTATTCATTTTATTTCCTACACTATATTATCATATATATATATATATATGTATATATATTTATTTACATGCTCATCCATTCTATATTCTTTTTGATAATCTCAAAAGGGTAGGTAATTTATGGAATTCATTGTGTGTGTTTAATTAAAGACATGATTTTTTATCATCAAAGGGGGATTCTTATTTACATAGTCTAATTACCCATTAATATAAAATTTAAAAAATCATATTTAGGTGTTTATAATATTTGTGGTGTTTTATGGAAGATAAACATTTTCTTTGGGAAATTTGGAAAATTTCAAATTTGTATTCAAATGAATATAATACCAATGAGGCTAGATTACCTACTATGATTCTAGAAAACAATATATTCAAAAAATGATGGATTAACCTCATGAATAGTCTATCAACCATGGGACTAAATCAATAAAATATTGATTTTTAAAAGTAACTTATGGACTACATAGAAGATAATCAAACACATGTGTATCAGATCAACCATGATTGGAATATCAAAATGAGCTCAAGAACCTACTTGATATATCTCAGAGTGACCATAGATATCAATTTTTTTGAAATAGTTCAGATTGACAAAATAGATATTTGGATTGATGGAAAAAATACATGCCTAGTGGATCATCCATTGTGTTTTTTGCACAAAATCTTCTATTAATCACTCAAATAACACATCAACACATGTTTGATCTATCTGTTAGATTCCTCTCATTCTATTTATGTGACCACTCAATGAATACATGAAAATATATGATTGTTTTTTATTTTAAAAAAATATTTAAGCTTTTATGAGACTCAAATAAATCATATATTGAATTAAAGATACCATTTGAAAAATTATATCTATTGAAAATTATTAAAGCAGCCATATAGATTCCATGTGACCATGTGGAATTTATATAAATTATTTAATTTAATGTGAATTTAGGAAATCAATTGTATATTTTTTTAGGAAATTTGATCATATTTTCCCTATGTGTTAGACCTACAGTGGATAGATGACATGGAACACTAAAAGTGATTATTCTAAAAAGTGGATATTATATTTAAATACAATATTTTCTAGAAACATTTAGCACATAATTAAATGTGAAGTCATAATAAATTAATGGTCCATGATTTCATTCCAAGTAAGACTATTTGTAAAGATTTGTTTCAAATTTATATTTTAGGGAAATTTTTTTATTTTCAGAACCTTTTATATAGAAAAACTGAAACATGAAATACGTGTAACAATTTGACTTTTTATGAATCTGAAAAAATAAAACATCATGTTACTTCTTTTATTAGTAATTTATTTCAAGATCTATAAAAATATCTCGAATTCATATAATATCACTCATCCAAATGAAGATCATCACGAAAAAAATAAATAATCATGGAATGATAAAACTCAATCTTCATCGGGATAATATTATTTCTTTTTTTCATTATATTTATTTTATATTACTATCTCGTTGTGTTTTTATTTTAATGTGTGATTATTATCACATTATCATGTGATGTATTGTAGAGTACTAGATAATATATAATTATTTTATAATTTTTATCCCCTATAAAATAATGTAATTTCTTGTGAATATCCTATACTGACCTATGGGCTGTTATTTATTAAACATTGACTAACTGGGGGATATTTTTATTAATAAATAATCATTCTATGAATTTGGTGACTGATAAATGAATAATATTTGGTCTTCTATAAAGTAGGAAGATCATGTTATTATATCTAATGTTCTTTAATATTTTTCAAAAAAAATATACTCTATTTTATAATTATTTTCAAAATCCGAGATTTCAAAACTATGCATGTTTTTATAGTTTTTAATAGTTATAGTTCAATGGTATAGTGTGAGTATATAAACTACAAATATTCTAATAATCATAAGATTAATATAAATATGGTTTGATTAAAATAAGGAGATTTATTTTAAAATCATTAAATTACATATACATATTGTATAAAATAACTATCATGTATTTAAAATTTGTGGATATTTTTTTATTTTTTCTTAAATAAAATTTTTAATTAGAAAATAAATTAAACCCATCTGGATTTGTCCATTATGATCAAAACTAATTAATTAAAAGATGTTTTCTCCAATAGAGATAACATTTTTCTCATTTTTATATGAATTTTAATTATTTAATCCCTACTAATGTATCAATTTTAGTATATTTGCATCAATTTTGGATATATTTATTTTTGGGATAAAATGTAAAAATGATTAATTATAGAATTTATAAAAAAAAATTTATCACTTTAGTATTTTGGTCATAACATTAAAAATATTATTCCAATTTTTGTGATTATTTTTTATGTGATCCATAATTTATGTTCTCTTACATTTTCTTATGGAATATGATATGATTTAGCCTTATAAAAACACAAAAAAAATAATGATGGAAAATCTTTTTTGTGGACCATGTGGACCCACCTTGAATCTAGAGTATATATTATTAAGAGATTTGGAAGATTGTGAATTTAAATACTGATGGATGGAACCCCATTGGCCTATATAAGGAGTACTTCAAACATGTGGAAGGATAGTCTTACACCACCATTGGAGTGGAGTCCTAGGTCCATGCTACATATTTAGGATTTCATTAATTTTTCTGTTTTTTTATGATTTTTTTCTATTTAATGGAAACACATAATTTTTATTAATGGAATTTTATTTATTATTTAATTTCCCTTTATCTACCATCCTTAGAATAATTTTTCTCTAATCAATTTTCCACCGTGATCTCCTTTCACATTGTAATAGAATGTGACTAACTCATGGCTTGTCCTTATAGAGGTTTCATGATTTTATTTATTATTTTTCTTCAATTAATCATGTTTTAATCTAATTTTAGTGGATGAGAAAATATTTTATGGGTGCGGTGGCCATCCACCACAAAAATATTTTAAAATCCATTCCTTTTCATTAATTCATTAAATTCTCTACCTATTATTAGGAAAACCCTTCATACAGTTTATTTGGGGTTTTTAAGGGATGAAATGGAATACAATGGAGCAGGGTCTTTTAGAAATAAAATTATTTGATCAGGTGTTATCCTATTTTTTATTAGAGTAGATGTGGTTAGGTGTTCCTAATGCATGGTAAAACAACTCAGTCAATAAATAAATGGATTTTAATTTGTTAAGGAGGTTTCATCCAATTATATTGTAATTAAATTTAAAAAAAGAAATAATGAATGAACTCATGTTATCAAACCTTAGACCAATACCTTTTTTTCTAATCTACATTTTGTCAATATTTGCATTTTGATTTCAATTCATAATTTCTTTAATTTAATTTTACATCCAAAAAATAAACCATTATTTTCAATAAATAATATAAAAAAAAAAAATTACAATACATGAACTAGATTATGTTATTGAACCATCTCGGATGCACCTCAAGTTAGAGGACCCTAGTCAGCCTCTGTGTGGCATTAGAAAATAAAATTATTTTTTCTATAACCTATGTCATGCATGCATCAAAGGTGGAACCATTTCAAGGGTTCAAAATAGTTATTTCAATTATTTTTTCTCTTTTCACATTGTAGATAAGTTTTACTTGTTTTTATTTTAAATAATAAAAACTAATTTATTTTCCATGATGTTTTAAAATTTCCATTTTATTAATTCATGGAAAATTACCAAAAGCTACAAGAACCAATTATTATCTCACCCTTATCCAAAAGGGATGATGTTTCTGTTATTGGTAGACTGGTGATGTTATTTTTGAAATCAAATTACGGGGAGAATTTATTCAAAGAATTCATATTGGGACTGTGGTAGGACATGAACAATGAAATTTTGATGTGATGGCATGGGAGCTAACTTAGTTCTCCCATTAATTTCAAGAACATTATCAAATATCCAAGTTCTTAAAAGAGTTCCCATTATTCATCCATGATTTTTTTGAGGAGATCCATGAAATGGGGTAGCCATACAACCTACCTCTATCTACTACTTCTTAAGTCTAAGAGGTTATTTCCACTAAAGAAGATATTAAAGCTATACTAACTTAGGTAGACGATACCAGTAATGTCTCAGTTCCGGAAACCACCCAGAAGCACCCCATACCTAGTTGGTCACATGGCCTCAAATGCATTTCCCCGAAATCCAGAGGCTGCTAACTAGAAGCGAGGGCCTTGGGTGTGATAGTGGGGAAACTATGCCCTCATTTGCGGAGTACACAGATGAAGTATACAAATACTTAAAACATCGGAAGCAGTAAATACAAACAAAACATTAACAACAGAAGACTGTTAAAGGTAACAACTAGAGAATATATATATATAAATTATGCATGATACATATATGTATAGGAAAATAACCAAACAAGTCACAATGCTGGAATACAACAGTTCTAAACCAATGTGCAAAATAAATAAGATATACTCCACAGCATCGCAAGCCACGGCTTGGTCCCATGCTCTCCAGCTCCACCACAACCAAGAACCCAAAGTTGAAGTGTGATTGCCCTTATCTATACCTAAAACAATGTAATCTATTTAGGACCAAATGCATTACCCAAATAGGGTGTGAGACAAAATCACTATAGGAAACCACTCTAAGATCTGTGCCTAACAGTAAGTGAATATATGGTAGTTAAAAGTACAGAAAGCAGTAAACATGAAAGTACTCAGTAGGAACCTATCTACTATTTCTAGCACATATTTTACAAAAAGGTAAGTATCCACTCAAGAAAGTATAACAAATAGTTAACCCTCAGTGATAGTTCTCATAGCCTAACCCCTATGGTTCAATAAACATTTACTAGAAACCCTATAGGTGGCACACACAGTCTCACCCCTCTAGTTAAGCTAATGCATTGACTCTCTGAGTAAGCACTCATCGTCAATTTCCTAGATAGTCTCGTATCATACTAAAGGAACTCTAGGGAAGAACTCAACGTCTCATTCCCCCTGTGGCCCATGTCGAAGAACTACAGACACTCTAAGATAGCACTCAATGTAAATTCCCCATGTGGTCTCTCATCATATTATAAAGACACTATAGAGAAGACATTACATCCTTTCTCCCTATGGTCAACTATACTGGGTTCTCATAGCCTTGTGTAAATTCAGCAAGTATCACATCACATAATTTCCAATGTAACCTCATTAACTACTTGGATAACATTCTATATCATCTAATCATTAAATAACAATAGTCACACCATCCTACAATACTAGGCATGGGAAAACAATAGTAATCAAAAAGGTAACAAGACTCAATGGTTGAGACAAGTAAGAACATGCATGTAAAACACTTCCACAGCCTAAAATTTATCCATAAACACAATAAAAATCCTTTACTCTATCATACAAAAAAAGTAGTCAATCAATAGGTCTAAAACGATAAACACACAATAACCTGTTCAAGGGTATTTGTGGAATTTTCAAAAAATACTCAAAGAAATTCTAAAGAATAGAGAAAACCACCTACCTTGATGTTAGGAGATTGATATAATTGATCCACAGTGCGTGAATCTCTATATAACATCGATGATCTACCAAAACATCTAAAAATTTCAACACACGATATCATGGAATAGGGAAGTAACCATGAAACGAGGTTCCAGCATAAGAGAGAACTCACCAACGTGATTACAATGCAATTGATGGAGTTCAATTCATAGGAAAGATGATCTTTCGGGGGTTCGTCAAATATCCATGGTCGTTTGAGGGATCTCAGCCAAACGAGACCTAAAAGGAGACGTTTCGGGCGATTAGACGTGACCCCAGTGCGTTTAATGAAAAAAAGCATGTACACAGTGTGTACTTTTGGAGTACATGGTGTGAACTTAACTTTTTTGTATGCCACATTAGGTGACCTCCAAGTCACCCCTACATGGACGTGTTTGTGTCCATGACACGTCTAGAACACAGCCTCCAGCGGCATCACAATACATGGTGTGTACTTCTAAGGTACAAGGCATGTACTTTGAAAATGTCTAGATTTTCCTCTTCTCCTAAAAAACGACCAAAAAATGAAAAACATTCCTGAAAAGAAGAACCAGGTTCTTAAAAACATTCCCCCTTAATAAAATTTTCCCCCGAATTACCCTAGCGTGACGTAGAAGATGAAACCCCGAACAGTTCTGGCCACTGCGATCGTTCATCGGCCTCCCTCTCCCAGGTCTCATCCTACACCTGCCCGTGCTTCCATAGCAGACATACTAGAGGAATAGACCATCCATGGATAACCTTTGTACTACGATAAAAAATATAGATAGTGTGCTCCTTGAAAGACGCATCCACCTATAACTTGACTTATTAAGGATAGAAAGCATGATACGGGTCTGAAAAGTATGGTCGGAGCTGACAAACATTGAAGACATCGTGCATTGGTCGGTACCTCTGAGGTAACTGCATCCTATAGGAAACCGGACCAACTCTCTCCAACACCTCAAACAGCCTGATATACCTCGGCGAAGGCTTAACCTATCTCATAATCCCCTTGTGCCCCAACCTTGGTGTGACATGCAGGAAAAACTGATCTCCGACCTCGAACTGCAGAGGTTGTCTCCGCTGATCAGCATATGACTTCTATTGAGATTGTGCAGTATCCATCATCTTCTGAATCAACTCTATCTACTCTTTGGTCTCCTAAACAAGATGAGGTCCCAACAAAGCTACCTATCCTACCTCTGTCCAACATAAGGGTGATCGGCATGGCCTAACTTACAAAGCCTCATTTGGTTCCATCTAAATAGTTTCATGAAAAATATTATTGTAGGCGAACTCCACAAGAGGTATATGATTCTCCCAAAAACCTCGAACGTCCAGAATGCATGCTCGGAGCATATCCTCAAGAACCTGAATCGTACGCTTGGACTAGACCTTTTTCTGAGGATGGTAGGCTATACTCAGAAGAACCTGTGTATCCAAAGCTATCTGTTGCCCCTACCAGACCCGAGAAGTAAAACATGCATCCCTATCAAAAACGATTGAGTGTGGCACTCCATGCAGACGTACAATCTCACAAATGTACAACCGTCCCAACTCATCAATACTAAAGGTATCCTTGATCATCAAGAAGTGTGCAACCATCGTGAGTCTATCAATGAAATCACAAACTGTGTCTTTCCCTTTAGGAGACCTCAGCAAGCTCATTACGAATTCCATTGCGACATCGTTCCAATTCTACTCGGGAATGGGTAGCTTCTATAAAATCCCTACTGGTCGTTGATTCTCCACCTTCACCTGCTGACAGGTGGAACACCTCATGATGAAACCTGGAAAATCCCTCTTCATTCATGACCCCCAATACTGATGGTGCAGGTCTCGATACATCTTGGTGACACCAAGATGATCTTCCCAAACTGAGGAATGAAAATCCTGCATCATTTCCTCATGCATATCTGCTGGAACCCATACACATCCATGGAAACTCAAGATCTCATCATCACCAATGGTCCACCCCGGAATAGGGGCCTCTCCTGACACGCCTTCTCGTAGGACTAGGCCTTTAGAATTTGATAGCTGCCTCATTTGAACTCGGCCAAGAAGCATAGAGGTAACATCTACAAAAGAAAGAAACGTTTTTCCCTCTCTGACATGCACCTCTAGATGCATCTCATAGAACAAATCCATAAGATTCCACTCACTACTGGCCTCCCTAACTGCTTGTATCTGAGTCCTTATACATAATTCATTATCCACTACATTTCCCTATTTTTGAGTATAGGCAAGCTCAAATTAAACGGAATGTAGATACTCAATCCACCTACATTGTCTCAAAATTAGATCACTCTGATAGAAGATGTACTTGATACTCTAAGGTTTGGAAAAAACCAAAAAGTGATCTCCTATAAGATAATGTCTCCAACAACATAAGGCATGGACAACTATCGCCTGCTCGAGATCATTCGTCGAGTAGTTCCTCTCATGTGGCCTCAACTACAAATACCCATATGCAACGACTCCATCTCCATGCATAAGCACAACTCCCATCCTGATACCTATAGCATCACAGTAAATAGTGTATCTTATGACCGAATTTGGTGTGGAAGTCAACCTCCCTTTCTGCTCCTAAAAGGATGACTCACAAGAATCTAACCATAAGAACTTCACACCCTTCTTTGTCAGACCCATCAACTGTGCTTCTATGCGTGAAAAGTTTTGTATGAAGCGTCTGTAGTATCCAGCTAGCCCTAGAAAACTCTGCACCTTAAAGATGTTCTTCGGCTGCTCCCAGGAAACAACTACACTAACTTTATCTGGGTCCACTGATACACCTGTCTCTAAGATAACATGGCCTAAAAAGTGAATCTAGTCAATCCAAAAGTGGCATTTTAAGATCTTAGCATATAAATGATGTTCTCTCATTGTACTCATAACGATCTCATGATGTGTGACATGGTCGTGTCCACTGTGAGAGTAGAAAAAGATATTGTCCATGAAGACCACAATGAAAGAGTCCATGTATAGATGGAACACATGGCTCATCAGTGCCATGAAAACTGAATGCACATTCATGTGGCCGAACAACATAACCATATACTCTTATAGTCCATACCTTCTATAGAAAGATGTGAGAGGTATATCAGATGGTCTAATGTGAAATTGATGATAACCGAACATCCTGTCAATCTTCGAGAACACCTAGGCTCCTCGAAGCTAATCATAGAGATCATTATTCATAATAAAGGGATATCAATTATCGACCATCAACTAGTTTATCTTTTGATAATCCACACAAATCCTAAGGGTTATGTCTTACTTATTTGCAAATAGGACAGGCGAACCCCAAGGATAAGTACTAGGTCATATGAAACCCTTGTCCTGCAACTCCTCCAACTGATTCTTGAGCTCCTGCAACTCAGGTGTTTCCATCCTATAAAGAGTAATGGACACCAGTGCCGCTACATGAATGATCTAAATATATAAGTCTACCTCACTCTATGGAGGAAAACCTAAAAATTCCTCTAGAAAGATATCCTTGAAATGATCCACCACTGGAGGAAAGTCAAACTGTTATGTCCCCTAGTCATCCAGATATAGACTAGCTATCTTGGTTGTAACTCCTCCTTGTCCATGATCCTCAGGTCTTTCTCGAAATTCCTAGACATCCCACTCACCCCGATGATGAAAATATCCACCCTCTGGTGATATAAAACTCACCCAGTAGTGATAGAAATTGATGACTTCTTGGAAGGGAACTAACCAGTCTATTCTGAGAATGACATCATAGCCTGTCATCTCTATGAAATAGATATACCATAAAATGTTATACCAAGCTCCCTCTTGTGGGTACTCCTTGCACTGACATACACTAGCCATCCTAGTCCCCAATGTTGTGTCTAGAGTCAAAGTATAGGTAGAGGAAAAGATGCAAAGACCAAGGATATCTACAAGAGGAAAAAAATATAATGCAATGGGAATCCCCTATATCGAAAAGTGTAGAAGATAAAATTGAGGCTACTAAAATCGTACCTTGAACTGTTGAGGGTTCAGCATCCTACTCATGTTGGGTCTTCTCCACTTCAAAATCATAACCTATACCATGGCTCTGTGACCATGACTGGCCGCTCTGAGAAGATCCACCCTGTTTTCGCTGAAATACCGGTGACTGACCACCACGACCTTGACCTCCACCTCAGATTGAACAGATAAAAGAACTACAATATCCCGAGTGACGAGAAACTGGAAGTGCTGCTCCAGAATGAGGAGTCAGAAATGAACCCCTTTCACTAGCTACTACTGAGAAAACCTGACAGAAGCACTGAATGTGAACAATTTTACTGCAAGATCATAACTCCACTAGGCCTCACAGGCACTGCGGCCTCGTATTCCCCAACCTACTACACAGGTAGCATACCACCTAGCTCCCTGAAGATGTGTCTCACTACCTCAGATCACCACGCATAGACTCCCATTGAAACTTCCTGCTTCAAACTTTTGATGAACTAACTTTGAGAGTGGAATCTTCCTGGCTATTAGCTCTGGAATATCTGAAATTGTGCTCTGCAATCTGTACCTGTTTGATGATGGTGGTGATGAATGTCACCCTGAAGATATTCACCTGTGAGCGGCTCTCCCATTTAAGACCACCCTCAAACTTCATTTCCATGAATAACGCATCCCCACCCTGGAAGGGTGGAAAACACTGAAGCTAGGTGAAACGAGAGAAATACTCCATGAAATAAAGAGTACCCTTCTTTTGGCTTATGAATTATTGGGTTTGGTTGACCCTCAGTGTCTCCAGATAGAAGTATTCAAAAAAGACATGTTTAAACTCCTCACATGTCATAACCTACTGGTGACCCACCTGTGAGATCACGTCCAACCACCTCTTGGAAGAGTCCCATAGAATGTAGGTAGAGAGATTGAAAATCCTTTCTAGAGGAATCTCCAGATGCTCGAAGATCATCTGCATGGATTCTAGCCATGACTCTACATCCTACAGTCCTCCTTCCCCTGAGAAGGTGGGAGGATGCTGTTGCTGTAAAACCCGCATCAAGTCTACCATATACATTGTAGACGGAAGATCTCCATGGAAGGTCTGCATCATCTTTAGAATGCCCTGCATAAACTATGCATCAGCTCTTGTGTCTGGTATAACGGTCGGTGCCAAGACTGGCACAATATGAGGATCTGTGGGAAGTCCCTGATCTGCCATATCCAGTGTCTGATCACCATGTTGCAACTGGCGTACAACCAGAGGACGTCTCGGTTCCATGACTATGTAATGTCAGACACGCACTTTAGATCACATTATCAATGACTAAAAACTAGGAGTGTAATAAAGGAATAGGGGAAATAATGCATTCAAAATTTACAAAACGTGACTACACTTCATGTATAAAGACTACCAAGCATGTTCCATTATGTCATTTACCTGGGCCTATAATTTTTCCAAAACTGGTCGTGCAACCCCTCAAGCACATGATGTGTTATCCTAACACAGGGCATGTATGTGAATCCTCTTCCATTACCGAAGTCCTTATACATGAGTAAGCCACACGGCTCTCCTAAGACAAAACTACATGGTGTGTTCAATGTAGACACGAGATATACTCAACAAGCTTGATCTGGACCGTGTTACTAGTGACACGACCTATGTACCCGGGTCACACTACATTGATATCACTACATGGAATGTTCCAGGAGGACACTACCTGTATGAGAAAGGATTACACCGACCCGTGTTTTTTGTGAAAGGGTCGGGTACCTAAGGCAGACTACACGTTGTGTTCAAGGTGGAGACGGTGTGTATAAGAAGTGTCTCAACCGACTGTGTTGTTAACTACATGGCTAGAATCCTAGGATTACACTACATGGAATGCACAAAAAGTACATGACATGTTCCTACAAGGTTTTCCCTATCACATGTATCTGCCCACACGACATGTGACATAGTTAGACAATGCATGACGTGTATAAAAGGTACACGACGTGTACTTATGAAAAATTTGTTCTTCCCAAATAGAAGAAAACATGTTTTGTATTAAAAACTACATGGCATGTATTCTGGGTTTTTCCGGACAGTAAGCCTCAGAAACTACTCCCTAGCCTGGAAAACGCTGAAATGAACACTGAATGATCCAAATTTTGATTTGTGGGGGCCAATAATCCCCGTAAATCAATGTTTGTAATTTTTAACAAGTTAAAAAAAAGGTAAACAAGTCAATGATCCACCAAATTCCTATCCATAAGGGCATATAACACCTTAAGAACCAAAATTTGGTGTTCATTCATGTAAAAACTTACACTATCAATGCTCTAACAAGAAGAAGTTATTTTTATCACGACCTCTATCAAAACATTATGCATATTCTACACAACATCTATCACAACAACATGCAATAGCTATTACATCCTAGATGAAATAGAAAGATTGCATGACATGTGATTTCTAGAAAGTGCCTATATGATGCATGATATGTCATACACTCATCTCATTGGGTTGTGACAGAAATATAACCTCAATAACATCAACAGTAACAACACAAAACATGTGAATCACTCAAGGTGAAATCAAATCAACTATAATAATAGCAAAACTAGTAAAATTGCAATTAATTGAGGTATATTGGATTTTACCTGTATAGGGGTTAGCTACTCCAGGGAACAACTTATTACCAAGTACCTATTTTTTCTTATCTCCAGCTAAAGGCTCGAAACAATAATTCAAGAGAGAAGAATTCTTGTGATACCACTTTTAACGACCCGATTATGGAATCCACTCAGAGGCACCCCATACCCGGTTGGTCCCATGGCCTCAAGCGCATTTCTCCGAATGCCAAAGGTTGTCGACTAGCAGTGAGGGCCTTGGGTGTGATATTGGGGAAGACATGAATTCATTGGAAAATTAAATAGCGCATCTACACAAATATATACAACAATGGAAGTTTTAAATACCAAACAACCAAAATAGTGAAAGACTGATAAAGGAAACAACTGGAGCATATATATATATATAAATGATGCATGATACATATATGCCTATGAAAACATCCAAACAAGTCACAATGCTGAAATTGAATGGTGTTAAACCAAAGTGAAAATGAATGCAGGTAAATTCCTCAAAATCACAAGCCATGGATTGTCCCCATGCTCTCCAACTCCACAATAATCAAGAAAATGAAGTCGAAGTGCGCTTGCCCTTATTTATACCTACAATAATATAATCTGTTTGGGCCTAAAATCAAGACCCAAATAGGTTGTGAGACCAAATCCCAGTAGGAAACCACCCAAAGATCAGTGCCTAACAGTCATTTAATATATGGTAGGTAAAAGTACATGAAAAAAAGTAAACAGGAAAGTACTTACCATCAACTTATCCATAGTTTCTTGCATATAATTTAAAAACACATATGTAGCCACTCAAGCAAGTAGAAGAAACAGGTAACCCTCTGGGTAGTTCTCACAGCCTCACCCCTATGGTTCAACCAACATGTACTAGCAACCCTCTGGGAGGCACACATAGTCTCACCCCTCTGGTTCAGCTAAAAAATAGGCTCTCCAGGGAAGCACTCACTATTAATTCCACCTATATTCTCATATCATACTAAAGGCACTCTTGGGAAGAACTCAACTTCTCATTCTCCCTGTGGCCCACATCGAGTAACTACATACCCATTGAGGAAGAACCCAACGTCAATTCCCCCTATGGTCTCACATCGTATAATAGAGACACTCCGGAGAATCTCTTACAACCATTGTCCCTATGGTCTACTACACTAGGTTCTCAAAGCCCTGTGTAATGTTAGCAAGTATCTCATCACATAACGGCCAAAGTAACCTCAAGAACTACTTGGCTAACACTCTACAACCTCTCAACATTAAATAACAATAGTCACACCATCCTACAATACTAGCCATGTGAATACAACAGTAGTAAAAGAGGTAACTAGACCCAATTGTCCATACATGGAAGAACATCCTTGGAAAGCACTTCCAAAGCCTAAAAATTAGCCAAAAACAAAATCAAAATCCTCTACTCTAGCATACAAGAAATGAAGGCAATCAATAGGGCTGAAACGGTAATCATGAAATACCCCGTTAAACGGTATTTGTGGAATTTTCACAAAATACTCAATGAATTTCTACAGAAAGGAACAAACCACCTACCTTGATGTAAGGATATAGATATACTTGAACCATGAGGCTTGAATCACCCTCGAAATTCAATGATCTAAAAAAACATCTAAAACGTTCAACCCATGATAACTTGGAAAAGAGAAGGAATAATGAAACGAGGCTCCAAAAGATAAGATAACTCACTGATGTGATTCCAACACAATTGACAGAGTTCGATTCAGAGGACGAATGATCTATTAGCAGTTCGTCAAAGATCCATGACCATTCTAGAGCTCTCTTTCAAACGAGACCTAAAAGGAGACGTTTCTGGCGATTAGACGCAATCCCGGTGCATTTAATGAAAAAAATAAAGTACACAGTGTGTACATTTAGAGTACAAAATGTGTACTCGCTTTTCCATACTCCCCTTTAGGTGGCCTCCAAGTCACCCCTACATTGCCGTGTGGTTGTCCATGACACGGCTAGAATACATCCTTCATCAGCATTTTAGTATACAGGGTGTACTTTGAAAATTTCTAGATTTTTTTGGCTTTTCCTCAAAAACAACCAGAAAAGTAAAACAATACCTGAAAAGAAGAACCCGGTTCTTACAATAAATTCTTGAACTCAAACTCATTTTATTTTACTGAATCTAATTATAGAGTAACTTATAATTGTATTGAATTTTTAGATGTGGAAAACATCTATTATGCCCAAGAGGAAGATGATGAGAATGAAAATGAACCTATTACGGAACATTTATAGCAACTTAAAAAAATTCAATACTTACTTAATGGAGTATAATAAGAGACCCTGATGGATTTTTTTAATGAACAGTAGACACAACTTACCTACATAAAAAGTGATGATTTTGAAATTAATATATAAAATTTAAATTTTGAATCTCCCAATGAGAATTATTTTCATGCAGCACATCTAGAGAAACCAATAGATTGTTAACAAGACATTACAAAGGTCAAAATGAATTAGAATGTGGATACACACTTCATCCTACCCCATCCTTGAATGATGTACCACATTGTGAGGTGGGGAGAGGATCTAGTATACTATATCCATGGAATTATACTAAAAAATGAAATGCAAGTTGGTAAAAGACACATCTATTGGCTCATATCTATGAAGATCCACCCATTATCAGACTATAGAAAATTACTTGAACTTTCTTTTGGAGGAAGTAAAACCTCATGATCCATTTGTGGTATTGTACTAAGATTTATCTTTACATCATTTCTAGAAATTTAGATTTCAGTTTTATTCTTAAAATTGGTCCATAACGCATCCCACTCCCTCTTATATTTTCAGGCTTAAATGACATGATCCTTGTTCATTATTGAGTAATTATATTTTGTAGGTTCATGATGGAAAATGGAAACCTCAAATAACCATGGTTGAAAGATGAATATTATTCATTTAAAAATGGATTTTTCTTATTTTTTCCTTAAAACTCCTTACATTTTCTATCCCAATGTTGTTTTGAACCTTAAACATAAATTGCATTCTTGTGTTTTAATTCATCCTTTAATTTAATTATCATATAGATATAAGTTTTTTAGGAATCCTATGATTCCATGATTTATATTTCAATGATAATGATGTTTTATTATTAAAATAAATAATTGGATTATTAAAATCAGGCATGGATATTAAAATAAGGACTCATAATTTGAGTGTATTTATTGATTTATGTAAATAATATTTCTGAATCATTTTTCATGATTTGAATTTTTAAAATTCATGTGATTTTATTTGTTATTGTTATTCATGCCTTGAGTGATTTCCTAATATAATATTCACATTTACAGGGGGATTTATTGACCATGTACTTCTTATTTATTCATGGGAATATTTCTTGAGTGATCATCAAACAAGTCAATAACCATTACATTCTTGTGATCTTGTCAAAGCATTGATTACGAAAAAAACAAATTTAAAATGATTGAGGTATCTTTTGATAAACCCATTATCCTTAAAATACCACATATACATCAAACTTTATTTAGGTGATAGTAATAATGAATGAATTTTTTAGGGATGAGCCATGTTTCAAGCCATTTTTATCCATTACTACTATCCTTTAGGTATTTTCATGATATTTTATAATTATAGTGTGGGGTGGTGAATGGAGTCATGGATTAAGGTATTAATTACATTGTATGAGAAAAGTGTGTGGTGATTATTGTTAGAAATTATGATTTTTTATTCATTCATGATACTTCATTATTTTCCCCTCTTAAATTACCAATTGGAAAATGAAAAAAATGTTCAAAAAAAATACGAAAAATTTGTTGTGATTTGGGAGAACAAAAAATTACCACTACTAGATATATTATTTTTATCACACGTGGTTAGGTGGTGGATGTGAGATTTATCATCATGATTTCACTATAAAATAGAAAAATGGTTCCGTGATAAGAGAAAATGTATAAAAGAAAAATAAATATTCAATAGGGTATAAAAATTATTCATTATTCTTAATTTGACCAAAAACATTATCTTGAAATTTGTATAAATGGGTGTTTCTACCATTAAGGAGAGAATTTAATTACAATTGTTTTATATCATGCTTTTTACATAAGATATAAACACCCTCATTGTGCCTTAATTATTAATGCATCAAATCCTACCAACCTTATGCCTCTAAATTATTCTAACAATTAAAGAAATCCCTCATGATTTGTTGCGACTTTTGATTCTACAAAGTGGATAAACTATTTTATTTAAAAGACTATGGATTAGGAACATGTTCTTGGGTTATGAACATAAATCCACTTAAAATATATCATGGGAGAGTAGAGAAAATATTAAAAACTGATTTAAATCATGATTTTGAATGTTCAATAATAATGAATTGCGAAGCATGAATTAATGAAAGGAAATGCTCCATCATTTTTAAAATGGGAAAAGTAAAATTCCTGAAATAATTTTTTCTTCCAAAAATTGTAATGGATTTTATATTTAATGTTTTATTTGATAAACTGATTTAAGAATGATTTTTTTTATTTTATTGCATTAGAATTTGAATGATGGTAACATTGTTACCCATTTAAATATAATGTTGAGATTTTATTCTTGAGTACGTGAATGTTTTATGAGTGTCATAATTTATAGAGAAAATATTTTCCTATATTTTTATATGTATTCCAATGACTTAGTCAATAATAATGCATCAATTTGAGTTTATTTTCATAAATTTGGGATTTATGCAATGTTTTGGGTTAAAATGTGAAATATAATTAACTTGATAATTTATAATGATTTTAATTACATTAGTAATTTTGGAATAATATTTAAAATGTTATACCAATTTAATATTTTTTTGTAGTAATCCTTTATTTATGTTCTCCAACATTGAATTTTGGACCAAGAGAAGTTTTTCCATCTAAAGGCTTAAAAAATCAAGGAATATGGAAGATTATTTGTGTTGTCCAAAGGGACTCAATATCAAATCTAGATGTTATATAAAAGGGATATTTGGATGATCATGAATTTTAAGACCGAAGGATGAAACCCCCTTAGCCTATATAAGGAGGAGTTCAAGAATATTGAAAGAGAGTCTCACATCACCATTAGAGATGAGGCATAGTTCAATGGTGCATATTTAGGACTTCATTTCTTATTTTATTTAATTTTATAATTTCATTTCCCATTTAGAAAAAAATCATTTTTTTAATTAAAATGTTTCCCTTTCTTCTTCCTTCTCTCTTTAACTTCCATCCCTAATCTAATTTTTCTCACTTTTATCTTCCATTGGGATCTCTTTTCACTTGGTAATGGAATTTGATAACCAGTGACTTAGATATAGGGGAGCTTTTTTGGAATTCTTAATTATTGTTCTTCAATTCAACATGTTTTTAATATATTTGTGGGGGATGCAATAAGATTGCATGGGTTTGGTGGTTGTCCCCCATAACACTATTTCCAAATCCATTCCTTTTCATTGATTCAATAATATTCCCTCCCTTATCTAAGGAAAATTACTCATATGATGTAGTTGGGGATGCATTATATAATGAAATGACATATTGTGGATTCAAGTCTTTTAAGAATAGAATTCTCGATTTAGGTGTTTTATAATTTGACTATTGGAGGAGGATTGATTTTTTGTAAGAAAGGAATTCTACAGACACAGAATAAATAAATAAAAGAAATGTAATTTTCTAATTTTGTTTTATCTAATAAACTATCAAATTATCATTAAACAAAAAATAAATAATGAATGAACCCACGTTATCAAACTCTTAGCCAAGACCGTTCATTCTAACCTTTATTATATTAACATCTAAATTTCTATTTTAATTATGTATTCGTTACATTAATTTCACTATCCAAATAATAAAACCATTTTTTTAAATAAAAAATAAAATAATAATTAGAATAAGTTAAATGGAATCATAGATTGAACCAACTGTGATGCACTTCAAGAGAGAACACCCTAGTGATCCTATATTCTTTATTAGGTAATTAAATGGATTTTTACATTCCATACTACAAGAATGAACCATTATCCCATTGGAGAACTCTGATATCATGAATAAAATAATATATCTCAGAGGATATCTATATCATTTACTATAGAATAATGTAAACTCTCAATAATTATTTGATATACTATGAAATCTACTCTTTTTTTCTTTTTTATTTCCATGCTTTTTCGAACCCTTATCATTGTTGAAAATGGTTTTCAATATTTCATTTTGGATATCATTATAATATATCTCTCTTATTTTCCTTTTGAGAAAATTTTTAAACTTCTTCACGATATACTTATAACCCAATAAAAATTTTATCGCTCCAATTATATACTTCAAAAATTTGAACAAATCATATTTTCAAGACTTTCAACATAATTTTATTTATTTACATCAATGATGATATCATCTTAATAAACTATCACCATAAAATAATCTATATATAATACATTAATTTATATGTTGTGATCTTCCCGTACTATCGTTAACTCCAAATTACTAAATTATGTATCCTGATTTGTATATCAAGATACAAGAGCTTGTTTATGGCCATATAAAGAAGATTTCAACCAGAAAACCCTTATATAATAATATATAATTAGATGTCATAATTTTTATGTATGGTAGTTTTTTATTTTATGAATCCATTTATAAATTCAATCTTCACATCCATTCAATAAACACAAAATTTAAATTTAATATTCAGTTCTAGGAAAAATATTATTAATTCCAAAAGTTCCACTATATATATTTTTCCCTCAATGTAAACTTTATTGACCTAATAATATTGTTTAAAAACTAGTATCTCATTATTATATACCACAAATCAATGTTTTGGAAACATGTTTTTAATGAACCATTTATACCAATCTCATGGTGATGTTAATGTTTTTCTATATATTATAATGATTTATTATTTTTAATTTTCTCTAGGTATTCATTATTAGATTTCACACATGATTAATGAATTAATGGTTTTTCAAATGAACTAGTATAAAACGATAATAATAGGGTAGTTTTATCCATTCATATTAGTCATTGGTTCTATGTTGGGATATATTTGTCTCTAAAAATGTTTCATGGATCAACATCAAATATATGAATACTTGATTTGTTCATGGTTTTACACATTTTTTACCATTTTATTACTCTAATTCAGTATCGTTATAGTAATTAATTTGAATATTTGAATATTATAATATATCTATAATAATTTATTCTTCTACATTACTCACTTATTTACGGACTATTATTAAAAAAAAATTCAACGCTATATTGAATCGCATTCACATTAAAAAAATTAACTATTTTGTTCTGTTGAATCATTTTTAGGATAACATATTTTATGTGTAACCAAAAAATATTCATTCATTCTATGATTCACTATTATTCCCATGATTTTCCTCTAAATATTGAATATACTAATTAATTATGAATTCTCTATGATTTTTCAATGTTGGTTTTATAAGAACCGATATCTTCTTTTTATGTATTTTTTTCTTTCTGTATGTTTTTGAGAAAAATAAAAGTTTTTAGAAATTCCAGGAGTATATTCCATGTACTCTATGTACAGGTCGTGTACTCGGTTTCCATAGCTATACGTGTTCAAGTCGTGTAACAGCCGAGCACATGGCAGTGTGTGGTGACCTAGTGACTACCTAAAGCGGAGTCTGGAAAAGGAAATTACATGCTATATACTTTTAAAGAACATTTCATGTACTGAATTTCTTTCATTAAATGAAATGAGGTCACGCCTGATAGAATGAATTCACATCATCTTGACAATTTTCATCAAGGAACATTCGTACGGCCACAAATATTATTTGAGTCCCCGACTCACCATCCTTTCTCAGAATTGACTGTTTTCGATTGCGTTGGAATCCCAACAGTGAGTCCTCTCTTTTTCTTGAACATCAGCTCCTTATCTATCCCCTTTCACGAGATATCCTCAGTTGAATGTTTTTAATGTTTTTATAGATATACATCGTTCAAGGGTGATTCAAGGCATAAGGTTCATGTATATATTCTATACCGCACTATGGAAGGTTTTTGGTGCCTTTCTGTAGATAGTATTTGAGTTTTATGTTCAAAAGTGCCCAATACCCTTGATAGGGGTATTGTGTGTTTATGGTTTTGAGCCCTGTTATTTCCTACTATGCCTTTTTTGTTTGGATAGTGTTTAATTATGCTGAATAGGGTAATCTGTTCGATGATATGTATATATTTTCCATGTTTGATTGATATTGACAAATTGGTCTTGATTTTTTATTGGTATGCTATTTTGTTTACCATTCCTAGTTTTTTGAATATTGAGTGATTATTTATCTGTTATGTTGTGAAATTATGTGTAGCTATTTTATCCAAGTTTTACATTGAGGATTACTATGGCTACTAATTATCGTTGTGCATGATTTCTTTACACGGGGCTTTGGGAACCTCGTGTAGTGAAACCATAGGAGAAATTGAAGTGGAGGGCTTTCCCAGAGTGTCTATTATAATTACCATTCTACAAGACCATAGGGGGGATTGATGTTGAGTTCTCCCTCATATTTTATATAGTAAAGTTACAAGACCACAAAAGAAATTGACGTTGAGTGCTTCCCGAGAGTGTCTGTAGTTTACCCTTAAAAGACTATAGGGGGAATTGATAGAGAGTGATTTCTCAGAGAATCATTAATTAAACAAGGCTATTGTGGGAATTGATGGTGAGTTATTTCTCAAAGACACTTTGTAATATCCTTATTGTAAATTGAACTTGTGGGGTTAGGATGTGAGAACTACAAAGAGGGTTACATAAGATTGTTAGCTAAACTAGAGTGGATAGTTTGTGAGAACTTTCCCAGAGGGTTTCTTGTATTTTTAATTGGTCGGATAGATTTTTAAGTTTAAATTGATTGTAATTTGATTAGTAGAATTGTTAATTTTGATTAATTCATTTTTACTGGTTTATTTTTCTTATTGGCAGCCATAAATATTTTCATGGTTGTTAGGCGCAGATCTATGGGTGGTTTAATTATGTGATTTTTCTGACAATCTATTTGGGTTATGCTTTTGGGCCCAAACAGATTATATTATTGCAGGTATAGATAAGGGAAATCTCCCATCTAATTCTGCTACTTGGTTGCTATGGAGCTAGAGAGCATGGGACCATGTTGAGGCTTACAATGCTGCTAGAGATTATCTGTTTCCTCTGGTACTTTTTTTATTATTTTATTCTATCATTATGAATTGATTGGGTTCTTTACTTGACATATTTATCATGAATCACTATATATATGTGCTCCAGTTGTTTATTTATTTTTTCTTCTCTTGTTTGCTTATTTCATTTGTTCATTTCTTCTGCTATTGTATATCTATTATTTCCACTGCATTACACTACCAATTAAGGAATAGTTTTCCCTCTATCACACCCAATACTCTCGTTTCTAGCTGGTAGCCTCTGTAATTTGGAGAAATTTGATTGAGGACATCTTTCCAACCAGGTATGGGGAACCTTTGGGAAGATTCTAGAACCAGGGTGTTTCAAAGTTGTATCAAAGGCATGTTCTTTTCTTCTTATCAGAATTTTTGGAGCCTATTTCCAGGGATAGGAAGGAATAGGTACTTGGTAAGAAGTTGTGCCTAGAAGTGGTTAACCTGTCTACAGGGAATTCCAATCTATATTGTTATTGTAATTTTTATGGTTATGAAATTTCACAATTGATTTTATTTCATTGATGGGTGATTCAAATGTTTTGGGAAGTTATCATTGATCTTATTAAGGTTCTATTTCTACTGCAACCTGATGAGATGAGGGTATTCCATCTCTTGCATCATATAGGAACTAGTTAGAAATCACATGTCATTCCTTCATTCCATTCCATTATGGGTGAATTAGTGATTTCATGTTTTTGTGATAGAGGTTTTTCTAGATATGCGTGGTGTTGTGATAGATGCCTTGATAGAATAACTGATTTTGATAGTGTATTAATGTGAGTATGGTTTCATTTTATTACATTCCAACCATTGGTTCATGAGGTGTTACATGCCCTTATAGATCAAAATTTGGTGGATCATTACACTGTTATGCTTGAAAATGACATGTATAAGATTCCATGCTTTGATTTGCAGGGAGTATGGGCCCTTACATATTAGAATTTGGCACTTTAATGATTGATTCAGTTTTTTGGGATCCATATTAGTTTCTGAGGCTTACTATCTAGAAGAACCCAAAATACACAGCATGTAATGATGAGTATATGCCAAGAGTACTTCAGTTTGGGAAGGAACTCTTTTTCATAAGTACATGGCATTTTCTTGTATGTACACTCCGTGTAGTCTCTAACAGTGTCACAAGATTTGTGGGTATAGACAAGGGATTGGGAATTGATTGGTGGAACACACCATGTAACCGATACACACGGCGTGTTGGGGAGACCATGGGTCCACTTGTGTGAATAATGACTTGGACTGATAAAACATAGGTTATACAAGCTGTGTCAAGATTGAACACGCCTTATACTGTTACCCTCGTATCTAGTCGTGTAACTAAAAACTTGAGGTGGTGAAATATATTTAGTACACACTATTTCCATCCGTAACATGTTGTGTACATTGATCTGTGTAACTGACTTTTTCAATAACGACACGAGTCAGTGAAGTTCATCTAGTACACACCATATCTGGACAAACACACTGTGTAGTCTTGTTGTAGGAGAACTGTGTGGCTTAGCCATGTAGAAGATCTCGAGCAAGAAAGAGGATTTAAGTACACTCTGTGTTTTGGGACAACATGTCGTGTGTATAGGATGTTTTATGACCAAGGTTGGAATAAGTATATGCCCATGTGAAGGCATATGGGAAGATGTCGTGTAGGAATTATATACACCTTGTATCCATGTTTTGAAAAACATAAATGCTTTCCTCTATTATTCCCATCTTACATTTATAAGTTTAAGTACCTTTTAATCTTGATCTAAGTTGTGTGCTTGACCTTGGAGAGTCATGTAACCGATACATCCTCCTTTGTCCACTAGTTATAGGTCAATGATCAGAAACTGGATATGGAAAATCAGGGACTACCATTGAATCCTCCAATCATGCCAGTCTTTGCACCATCCATTATCCCAGACAGAGGTGCTTATGCAATGTTCCAATAGGCTTTTTTGAGTTTGATCCAGACCTCTCTGGGATCATAGCCTCCAACCCCATCACTGGTAGAATTGAAGTGGGTTTCCCAACAACAACATCCTCTCACCTTTATTGGGGAAAAAGGACCTTAAGCTATATCTTCATGGTAAGAAGTCAAGCTATATATCATCGGGCATCTGGAGTCTCTTCCAGAGAGGAGGGTGAATATTTCTATATACATTCGTTGAGATTCTACCCAGTAATGGTGGAATGTGATCTCATAGGCAGGATTCCAGAAGGTCATGGCGTGGGATGAGTTTTAGCATACATTCTTTGACTTTTTCAACCCTGAAACATTGAGGGTCGGTCGAGCTAGGGTGTTCATGATTCTAGAGCAGGGTACTCATACTTTTATGTAGTATTCTTCTCGCTTCACATGACTATAGTGATTCACACACTTTTTAGGGGGACAAGAGTTATTCCTTGCAAGGAAGTTTGAGGATGGTCTCAGACAAGACATTAAGGCTCAGGTGAACATCTTCTGATTGAATACCATTACATTGATAGTCAACCAAGTACTGATCACGGAGCACAACCTGAGGGCTTATAGAGTTCTGGGCCAGGGTGGTTCAGCATATATAGTTGGTTTTTCTCTGGCTTATTGTAGGAAGCACCATAGAGATATTACACATGGCTAACTGATTAGGCGGGATGCACCTTCAAGGAGCCAGGTGGTATGCTATCATTGTGGGAAGGTCTATCATACAAGGTTGCATTGCTCGAGAGACCCAGTGGAGTGACGATCGTGTAGAATTATGGGTCATCTTCAGCACTTCTATCATATTTTCTCTCCATCAGTTGGAGATATGGGTTCTTTTATGACTTCTTGTTTGAGAGCAGCACCACTATTTTATCACTAGTCTAGGAACAAGGTTTCTTCCAATCGTTCAAGACGAGGTGGAGGTTGAAACAATTATATCCATTCCATAGGCTTTTAGTGAAAACATGTTGGATCATCTCAGGGTTTCCAGGTAGGGTCATAGTGCCACGGTGCAGGTAAGACTTTTTCATTGGAGCATACAAAGCAGAAGTATGATCCCAGACCATCTATAGTTTGAGATACGATCCTAGATTCCTCAGTTTCATATTATTACCTTTTGGATACAAGGGCTTCCCATATCAATATATATGTTTCTATTATGGAGATCCTTGGGCTATATATCTTCCCTTTTGCTGATTTATTGACGCTAGATACTCAGTTGGGAACAATAACGACTACTGTACATCAGTACAAGGAGTCACCTCTTGAGAATAATGGGTGTCACTTATTTTGGGACCTCAATGTCTTAGAGATGATAGGCAATGTCACCATTCTTTGAATGGATTGGTTAGTTCCCTTCTAGGAAGTTTTCAATTTCTATATCTGTTGGGTGAGTTTCACATCACCAGAGGGTAGACCGTTTCATCTAATGGACGAGTGGTATTTCCAGGCGAGTATAGTGGGACCGAAACAACATCGATTAAGAGGAATCAAAGCCTAGATTTCTAGCCTATATCTATATAACCATTGGACATAACAATTGTACTTTCCTCCAGTGGTGGATCATTTTAGGGACATCATTACATAAGTATTTTTAGGTTTTCCTCCAGAGAAAGAGGTGGAATTTTCTATTGATCATGTTCTAGGTGTGGCACCAGTGTCAATTCATCCTTATAGGATGGATACACTAGAGTTGAAGGATCTCAAGATGCAGCTAGAGGAGTTGTAGGGAACATGTTTAATCTTACCCAGTACTTCTCCTTGGGGTTCGTATGTCCAATTTGCAAAAAAATATGATGGTACCCTCATAACTTGTGTGGGTTATAGGATGTTGAACTAGTTGACAGTCAAGAACCAATATCCCTTTCTGAGGATTGATGGCCTCTTTGATCATCTTCAATGAGCTCGGATGTTCTCAAAGATTGACATGAGATCTGGTTATCATCAGTTGCATGTTAGACCATTAGATATTCATTTCATAGACTTTCAGATCACGTATGGTCTATATGAGTATGTGCTTATGCTGTTCATTCTCACGAACATGCCTGCAGTATTCATTGAACTGATGAACCAATTGTTCCATCCATACATGGATTTTTTCGTGGTGGTCTTTGTGGACGATATCTTGGTGCACTCTCACCATCTACACGACCACTCCACACTTCATTATATATTTTTTAGTACACTAAGATAACATCATTTATATGTTATGATATCAAAATTACACTATTGGATGGACAAGAAGCACTTCATGGGTCATGAAATCTCAGAGACAAGAGTATCAGATGACTTAGAGAAAAAGGAGTAGTAGTTTTCAGGGAGTATCTGAAGAAAATTTTTGAGGTTTTGAGCTTCCTAGGGATTGCTAGATACAACATACATTTCATACATGTATTTTTAGGGATTGCAACACCACTGATGGGTCTAACTAAGAAGGTCGTGATGTACTTGTGGTTAGACTCTTGTGAGTCATCCTTTATTGAGCTGAAAGGGATGTTGAATTTAGTAATAATAAAAGTATTTATAGATCCATAAAAGGTATATACTATTTACTATGATGCATCATGTATTGGGAAGGGAGATTTTATTATGCCATTGGAAGGAGTCGTTGTGTACAGGTCTCGGAAGATGATGCCAACTGAGAGAAATTACCCAATGCATGTTCTCGTGCGAGCTATAGTTGATCATGATTTACGTTGTTGGAGACATTTTCTGTTTGGAGATAATTTTGTGGTTTAAAATGACCAAAAAATCTCATGTATATATTCACTTAGCGTGATCTAAATTTGAGACAGTGAAGGTGGTTTGAGTACCTTTACTCCTTTGACATTGAACATGCCTACACACCTTGGAAAGGTAACATAGTGGCTAATGCATTGATATGGGGGTCTCATATACAAGCATTTCAAGAGGCCAGTAGTGAGTGGAATTTTATGACTATGTTCTCTAAGATGCCTTTGGACGTGCCCGAAAGATAGGGGTAGACATTTCTTTCTTATATAGTTGTTACATCTACTCGACTTGATCGTGTGTCATTGAGGCAACTCTCTGATTTTGAAAGCCTAGTCCTACAGATGATTGTGCTAGGAGAGGACCCTATTATTCAATGGTTAGTAGGAAAGGATGAGATCTTTCATTTTCATGGATGTGTGTTGGTTCCAACACACATACATGAGGAGTTGATGAGAGACATTCATTTCTCTGTTTGGGTAGTTCAACCTAGTGTCACCAAGATGTATCAAGTTCTACACCATCTGTATTGGTTACTAGGTATGACAAAAAAAATTGTTGGTTATTTCATGATGTGTTACACCTATAAGTAGGCGATGGCAGATCATCAATAACCATGAGGGATTTTGCTGTAGTTACCCATTCCTGAGTTGAAGTGGAATGATATTGCAGTGAATTTCGTAGCAGGTTTTTCGAGGTCACCTCGAGGGAATGATGTTCTCTGGGTTTTCATTTACAGACTCACGATGGTTGCACACTTATTTCCAATCATGGAGACCATGAGTTTCGATGAGCTTGTGAGGGTATACATATGATATATTGTATGTTTACATGGAGTTCCTAACTCTATGGTTTCATACATGGAGATATGGTTTACATCTCAGTACTGGAAGGGAATTCAGTGGTCTTTGGGTACACAGGTACTTCTAAGTACATCATATCATCCCCAAAAAGATGGCTAGTCTGAGCATATGATCCAGGTTCTTGAGGACATGTTTTGAGAATGAATCCTGAATTTTAGAGGTTCTTGGGAGAAGAACATACCTCTTGTGGAGTTTCCCTACAAAAATAGTTTTCATGAAACTATTAAGATGGCACCATATGATGCTTTGTACGGTCGACCATGTCGATCAACCTTATGCGGGCTGAAGGAAAGAGAGGTAGCTATGTCGGTACTTCATCATGTCCAATACACCTCGGAGGAGATATAATTGATTTAGAAGAGGATGGCCAATGCACATCCAAGATAGAAGCCTTATGATGGTCGTTGGAGACGACCTCTGGAGTTCAAGGTTGGGGATCGGGGTTTTCTTTGTGTCACACCAATGTTGGGACACTTGAGGACTTTGAGACATGGTAATAATTATCTGAGGTGCGTCAAACCGTTTGATGCTTAGGAAAGAGTAGGGATGGTTCCCTATCGACTATAGTTACCTCGGAGGTACTGGGTTATACAAGTCGTCTTTCACATTTCTCAAATTCAGCGTTACTTCTTTGAAACATATTATGTTTTTCAACTCGAAAAGGTTGAGTTATAGGTGGAAACCTTGATTGGTGGGAATCCTATCCAGATTATTGATCAAAGTTAAAATATTTTCTATGGTAGGTTCGTTCCTCTGGTACAAGTGCTATAAAAGCACAAGAGAGTATAGGACGAGACATGGGAGAGGGAGGTCGACATATGATTGCAGTGGTCAAAGTTGTTCAAGGATTATTCTTCTATGTCGCCTTATTAGGGAAATTCAAGGACAAAATTCTTTAAGGGGGAAGTTTCTATGAACCCCGATCTTCTTTTTAGTTGTGTTTTTCCTTTCTGGTCCCTTTTTAGAGAAATATGAGTTTCTAGAAATTTTTGGAGTACACGCGGTGTACTTTACATACACACCATGTACACATTTGCTCTAGGTGACCGTGTGTGGGCTTCATAATGTTTGGGCACATCGCCGTGTGAGTTGACCTAGAGACCGCCTAAATAGGAGGCTAGTAAAGGAAAGTACACATTGAGTAATTTTAAAAAACACACTGTGTACTTTGTTTTTTTTTCATTAAACGGACATGGGTCGCATCTAAAAGATAGAACACACTTCTTCTCAACCTATTTTATCCAGGATCATTTGAATGGACACTGACCTTCTCTGAGATCCCGACACACTATCTGTTCTCCAAATTGAACGCTATCGATTGCATTGGAATCGGCATAATGATTTCTCCATTCTTCTTGATCATCATCTCTTGATTTCTCATCTTTCATGAGATATCCTTGGTTGAAATTTTTTATTCTCATTGTAGATGAACATCGTTCATGGGATATTCAAGGACTGAGTAGCACATATATCATCTGTACAATGCCTAGGTAGGTGGTTTGTGCCTTTCCATAGTTATCCTTTGAGTTGTAAGTGCAAAAGTGCCCAATATCCTTGTTAGGGGTATTGTGTGTTTATGATTTCTAGCCCTGTTATTGACTATTATTCCTTGTTTGTTTGTATAGAGGTTAATTATTCTGAATAGTGTTACCCTTTCCATGATATGGATGTTTTCCCCATGTTTTCTTGATATTGAATGTTTGGTCTTGATTTTCCTATTGATATGTTGTTTTTTTCATTCATAGTGTTGTTAGGATGGAGTGATTATTTATCTGATATGTTGTGCCATGCCTTGTTTCTATTTTTTCGAAGTATATCTTTAAGGTTTACTTTGGATGTTGATTATTGTTGTGGATGATTGCATTACAAGGGGTTGTAAAAACCATGTGTAGTGAGACAATAGGAGAAATTGACGTTGAGGGCTTTCCCATAGTGTCTATTTTAATTAACACACTACAATACCATAGGGGGATTAACGTTGAGTGCTCCCTTAGAGAGTCTATGGTTACATTATGAGACTACCTGAGGAATTGTAGTTGAGTTCTTCCTCAGTGTGTCTGTAGTTTATGATTAAAATACTATATGGGGAAATGATAGTGAGTGATTCCTCAATGAGTCTTTGATTAAACATGACAATATGGATAATTTATGGTGAGTTCTTCCTAAGAGAGTCTTCACTATTTCTTTTTTGTGAATTTAACCATAAATATTAGGCTATGAGAACTACCTAGAGGGATACATAAGATTGTCAGCTGAATCACAGGGGATAGTTTGTGAGAAAATTCTAGATGGTTTCTTATATTTATAATTGTTTTGATAAATTTTTAAATGTAATTTAATTGTAATTTAATTGATAGAATTGTAGGTTTTGAGTACTACTTTATTACTTCTTCATTTTTATTATTATATGAAATATATATTCACCAACTGTTGGCCACAGATTTTTGTGTTGTTGTCTACTGGGATTCGTTTCACACCCTGTTTGGGTCATGATTTTGGGCCCAAACTGATTATATTATTGCAACTATAGATAAGGGAAGGCACCATTCTACTTTAGGTACTTGATTGTTGTGGAGCTGGAGAGCATGGAACCAAGATGAGGCTTCTGATTCTACTGGAGTTTGTATATTTTCTTTTGTACTTTTCTTTATTAATATATTCCATCATTGTGACTTGTTTGGATTCTTTCGTAGACATATTTATCTTGTAAGATTATATATATGTTCTCCAATTTTTTATTTCATCACACTTCCTTTGTTTACATATTACATGCTTTTACTACTTCTTCTATTGTATACCTGTTATTTCCGCTGCGTTACTCTACCAATGAAGGCACAATTTCCCCACTATCACATCCAAGGTCCTCATTTCTATTCAGCATCCTTTGTCATTCATGGAAATGCACTTGAAGCCATGTGACCAACTGGGTACGGGGCACCACTGGGCGGCTTTTGAAATCGGGATGTTACAAGTTTCCTTCCATGAAACATTTTAAATGAAATTTTCTTTTTCTAGGACTATGGAATGCTCGATTCCATGGTTAAACTATTAATTTCATAGATTCATTATAATAGTGGTAAGAGATCAATTTCAAAACTAAAAAAATCAATTTATTATTTACTATGTGATTCTATCTTTACAAAAATATATTTTTATTAAGAGTAGTTGTTACATCATACTATATCCTTATACCATGTTTACACAAAATATTTTTAACATCAATGTATGTTTATTACTCTCTATTATCTAACCATATAATATTTACTATTATCATAGTTTGATTATACATTATTCTTAAAAATATTTTAATGTATTCATATAATTCATTCATAAAGTGTATAAATATAGAACATCACATACGTCTATAGTCATGAAAAAATAAAATGATTTATTATTCACCAAGAGTTCCTAACTTACTGATTAGACCTCATATATTAATGTGGTCTATATTGAAAAAATTTATAATTTATTCTTATTTGGAAAATAGTAAATTCTTACCATATTTCCCCTCAATCATGAATTGATAATTATTTCACTATTATTCAACAGGGATGGAATGTCAATGACAACATTAAATATTGATTAATTATTTAAACTCTATGATTTAGTGGGAATAAGAATAAATTCTGACTAAATATTCTCCTCTATTATTGAAGTATGAAATTAATATTTTATATATACAATTTATATATGCTTCTATTCATTCACCATCTCTATATAATATGTTTTATATAATTTCCCATGACATTATATCCATTTTGGTCGGAAGTAACTTCTATTCATATGTCTTATAATATAATTACACTAAAATAATTGTATCATAGGTCAAAAACATATTTAACATTTATATAATTTAATTAATCATCTGATAAGATTTTATTTATTGTAACATCCCATCTAGGTGGCCACTATTTATTTCCCCATGATGGGTCATCACTTGACCTCAAGCACACCACACCATATACCAGAGGATTTAAACTAGCTATCAAGGTTTATAGATAGATTTTTTGGAGAATTTATATATTAATTAGTGTAATTAGAAATTAGAAATAACATGAACCGTTATAATAACCTACGGTAAAAAATTAATGGGCAGTGTGAGACAATTCCAACTTGAAACCAAGAAACACATGGTATATAAGTATAATGAATACACTACATGCCAGGTAGTTGGTCAAACATAAACTAAAAGAAAAACAACCATAAAAAAGGATAAACTGAGAAAATTTTCATTCCAAACCTGACCTCTCATGCTCCTACCTGATATCCAATGAACAACCAAACATTAAATCCCTATCCTAAACTGTTATCAGAAAACATGTAGCATCTGCTCGGGTAACCATGGGTCATAGAATCCCAATAAGGGTGTGAGAACAATGCATTAGGGAACCACCAGTGGTGTCCGGAATAAAAAAATAGTAAGTACAACAATGTATGTAGGTAAGAAAGAGAAAAGAAATAAACATATAAAGTAGAGTTCATGTTTCAATTTTAAATAATTACTCATCTAATCAACTATTATCAAGGAACTGACTTCAATTTTAGCAATTACTAGTTAACTAATTTTTCATATATTCTCTTATTTAGGCATTCAGATCATGTACACCACGACCTATACAGGTCACTTACAGTTCATGCGGGAATATGTAATATTTCCTATGTTAATAAGGATAAAATTTTCATAATAAATACACTAAACTTTCCTTGGATCCTCATTCCAGGTACTATCATCCAATGCAATCATTAGGGGACTCGAGCCTCAGTCTAACCCCAAAACCCATGTATTCTAGGGTGGGGATTAGAGCCTTAGTCCTAACCAGCCCATGGGAGGATCTGTAGTCCTTTATCCCACACCACTAAACCATGTCAACATCTTAATTTATCCATTTACCAAATATACCATTTCATGAACCATTCTCAAATAATATACTTGATGCTTCATTTCCATATTTCATTCAACTCACAAATAATCTTCATGAAATAATCCATTTTCACATTTACGATTTACATTTCATAACACTATATCCTTCCGACCATATACCAAACATTCCATTATTCCAAGTTGTAAATTATACACAAGTAACATTAATCAAATTTAAAATTCAATTGACATTTAACAACACAAACAATTAAAATTAAACATATATATTATTTAGTTCATTTCATATCCATGTTAACTAGCCAACATAATGGTTGTGGGTACATTCCCACTATATAATAGAACATTTCAATAACAATATTTCCAATAAATCATTAAATCCACATCATGGAATAAAACACATTTCAAAATAATTTTTTGAAATCATCTTGAAATTGAACTTAAAAACATGGTTCTTATTCATTTAAAATAAAAACATTCCCCAAGTATTTTTTTTATATTTCAACCATCCAAAGAAACCATTTAAAACATTTTCATTAGATTTTGACTTTTCCCTCATATAAAAATAATTAGAGATATCTTATGAAACCCCCATTTAAAACCACTTTGAGTTCAACACCTCATTTAAAAGCATTACTTATATTCAAACTTCACTTTTCATAAATAAAAATGTAATTAGGTCAAAGCCCCAAAAGACACCATTAAAACTATTTTAAAACATCATTGGCATGTATAAATGAAAGTTTATAATCATTTCGATTAACACATTAACCCTACGCACATACCCAATTACACTTATAATACCTATTTTCTTTCATCATTCACTAATATCACAGTTTACCAATTTTTAGTCACATATTTACAGGGGTCCCACATACCACATGGGTAGCCCAAGGATTGGTTTCACTCACCAAATAAACTAACAGGGTAAGTGAATTGCTTCACAAAATAATCTATGTCTCAAAACACTCCCCATATTCAATCACATTGAAACGCAACTAGAAAATACATTGGTACAACCACATAAAAATACATATCATCAAGAATATTGAAAAATATTTAAGACCAATGAATTCATGTCTGAAGAAAACTACTCGCTAAAACCTTGAACATGATTTTAACTCCAAAAACCATTAAATCCCCAACTTCAAGTCATTCTAAAAAGTCATGGTTTTGGGATTTAGAAAAAGATGAGTGATTATAAAGTACCTAATAAATATAATACAATAATGATGAGTGTTAGACTCACCCATATTGTTGATTATCACTCCAAATCACTTCAAATGGAAAGGAATCAAATGAGAACCATCTGTGGCAGAAAAGTGGTATGTGAGTTCGTTAACCTAACTTTAGTGGTCAAATGGTGGAAAAAATATGGTATGAAATAAATAAGATTTGGAAGGAAAATGGTAAAATTACACCTTTTAAGGATGCATGATTTAGCCAAATGGTTAGACAAATTGTGTGCCAACCATGTTGCCCCCTCTCTCCAAGAGGGGCCAGATTGCACCATTTCCTTGGAGCACCCACATGATTTTGAAAACCGTGCAGTTACTATGCACTAGCCCCTACCTGAAAGGGTCCCCATGCCACATAGTTTTTTAAGCTAGGCGATTGGTTTGTTGTGGCCACATGCCAATTGTACATTGCAAATTGTTTGGCCTCTTTTCTACTCTGTTCCTGTCCTACTCCTTCAGAACATCCACAAACCCTCTCATACATCCATGAATCACCCAATTCACCATAAAAATGGATTTTATCCGAATTTAAACAAGTGAGTACCTATAAAAAAGGTTGGGATGTTAAAACCTCTCCACCTCATAACAGTTCATCCTCAACCCATACTTACCATGAATCTCCATAACTCTATGAAAATAGGTCGAGCCATTGGTCCCACCCATCAACTTCCATCATCCAATTTTCTACATGAACTCATTCATTCCATAACAACACTCAAACCAAAGAAACCACCCAACCCTTAATATTGAACACCCCTCATGATCCATAATTATGTCATGATTCTCCTTGAGTAAACGTCCACTTGAACATGTTATTACCGGCACCAAGATCACAAGGAAGGTCCGGTTACCTCTAATGGACCACCGCACAAAATGTTACTGAACAAGCATGGCATTACCCTAGGAGAACCAACCACACAAATATCATTCTGATACTCACCACAATTCATGACCTAAATCACTTGGTGACACCTCTCTTGAATTTATTAAAATCACGAATGATGACCTAATCACATCATTATCCAAAGGGGACATCAAAATTTCAACCATGTATCCCATCTAGTACTGATATAAGACTCGTGATCCAATCTCCTCACACTATAACCCAACATTTGTATCAAAACCCAAAAATAATATTCATCTTATGCTACTCAATTGGTCAGTACCAAATATAGTTATTTGATCCATACTGAAACACCACGAAAACACCCATGTGATCCCATCCAACCCATACAATTTATCACATCATCAATCAGCCACATTCCTTCTATGTATCTCCCAATAAAAGACTATAGTTATTGACCACTATTTTTCCATTGTTGAACACTTATATAATAGAAAAGTAGACAAATAAAACCTCAATCCAACATTCATAGTCACCCGATATGTTTCTCAACTCACCTTGCCAAACCACCCTCAAGAACACCACCCAACTATAGCATTCATCTTTTTAGTCGAAACTACCTAGTTAGTCTACGCATCAATTGTCCATACCTAAAATAAAGTCATCCCAATATATTATCAAAAAATATTCCCCTTATTGATGAACAAGTATTAATAAAAAATTAATAAAATCTGTCTTAGATCCCACCACATCAGTTTCCTTTTACCCAATCAAGTCGAAAAATCTGGACTAAATCACTCTATTGACGCCCAACATCAATTCTTGTCTTTTCAATCCGCTATTTGGACATGATTAATTCTCACCTAGGATATACCTACCTCATAAATTCACACCTATTGGGCTCCATCCATGACATTCGGTGAAACATCACAACCATAAAATCTATTTTCCCACAACTATTGTAATTCTCTATAAGACTCACAAACAAATCTATGATGGAAAACATCAATCACCTCTAAAACTATCATGACCCTAAGGCCATCACCCGTATCGATCCAACCTTATAATAGTTCACAACATATAATTACCTAAAAATCCAAACATGCCCTTATAGACTTCCCATCAATTTCCCGATTCCACCGCATCCACTACACAATGTTCTCTATTCATCCATGATATATAGACCACTCTCCGCCACAATAGTACTGTTATCACCTATTTACACATGAAATTAAAATCACCTCGGCTCACAATTCGATCAGAAGATGAACCTAAAACATGAATTTTGTTATCCAGCATCGTCTACAACAAAAAAAACTAACTTCAACTACATCAAGTAGTTTTCTTCCAATAATGAATAACATGGTATTTTCTGACATCAATCCCATCATGAGGATCTCTCTCATAACGTAATGATAGTGCACTCTCCAAAAAATGATTCCACATATTCCTGCACAATAACCTATCCTCTATGAAATTATACATACAATAAAAAAACTTTCATGTTGCAAGTCAAAATTCATGATCCAACTCAGCACACCTAGGAAGATGTCAATGTATTGTACATGACCTTCACCAGAGAGAAGTATACTAAGAATCAATCAATGAACACCAATGAAAGAAATCCATCATGAATTTCACCCACTATTAAAGGTCACCATGACCTTCCATATGTATCAGGATTCTCTTCCTCCCATAGCTTCATCCAAACTCAAACACGAAAACTCGAATGGTATTTAAAACCGAAACTCTATACCATTTCATAACCCTCTATCAAGTGGTCATGACCCATCATTCCCATCAGCATCACTATCATTACCCCACTTGAGTCATTCTGAAATGACCTTGATGATCTACATTGAAACACATCGACCAACACACTAATACACAACCAAACCGTCCAATTTATAACTCGCACGTCCCAATATGATTATACAATAAAAAGAAAAGATTTTATCTTGATCCCCATTTTCAAAAATCCCAATGATATCACATAATTCCCAAAATGTGTCACTTATTGGTCTTCCTCAAGGTCCCTGAGGTCTCTCAATGTTCTTTGATCACACAATGATCTTGACTCTAGATCACATTCGACTTACATAAATAAATCCATGCCCATAACCCACTCACTCATCTATCCATGCCTCCTAGTCTATTATTCCCATTAGACTAAAGGAATTATCAAACTTATAATCCAATGAAACCACTATCATACAAGAAATCCCAGCCATGTGACCACCACCCTTGATGTCAATTCCATACCAATGGCATCCATACATTCCTTGGTCAGGAATCTCTTTTTCTCCAAAATCAAAATCGATTCCCACATCCATTACTATTAAAGCCATAGAACAAGGAACGTAAGGAACATGTCTCATACAAAATTGACTTTATAATCATCCAAAATCACTCATATGAATTCTGAAAAGAAATATCGAAAAACCAAATGCCTTTACCACATTATATGGCACCAACCATGAGTTGATTAAACTTATGAATCACCCACACATGCTCAACATTCCAAGGAACCTACTATGTTGGGATAAACACCCACAAGGATACCCATGATTTTACACAGTTATCTACTCAAAGTCACAACAAGATTTACATCCCCAAAAAACAATCAACCTTCCCACTTATCTGTCTAGGAAAAAATACACTACAAAATACTCTATGTTCCACTGAAAAGGTCTAAAATATCCAACTCTTCTGTACACACCCAAAAGCACTAGCGGACCTTCTGTCCTATTTCACATATCATCACCAAGAATGAAACAATACCTACTTCCTAATGTAGAGTCACAACAAGATAAGATCACTAAATCTACCTCTATAACTTTTACACATTAAACCTCTTCCAAGATTCTTCTCATGGAAGAACTCATACCCCCACTCCAAAACAAACTATATCTAACACTCCCTATTAGACATTTACTCAAGGAATAACAACAAGAACATCCAAAATAATATGTTTGAACCCTGAGATGAACACCCACCCTAGCGTCTAAAATATATCTCACAAGGTCCAGATCCACTGGAGTCACCTCATCCACATTAATAGAAAAAATTTCACAAAATCAAGGTCACAACTAAACCAAAGAAATAAAAAATATAATTCCATTAACTAAATCATCCAAAATCATCATGGTCTTACCTCTAATAACCCTAGGATTCAAAATTAAGGCACTCCCACTACCAAAACCACCCATACATCAAGTTAAAACCAAACTATATCGTAGTTTCCCTTTATGTTTAATCATTTAAATTTTTTACCATAATTTAAACCTTACTATTTAAACCCAATGTTTCACCTATCAAAATATTTCAAAACATTCCATTTCAAAACAAAAGAATCTTTACTTTAAAAAAATATTTTAACCATAAATTTGAGAAAAAATAAATATTTAAAAACACCACATTTGAGAAAATTTCCATTATCAAAATTTCAAGTAAAAACCAATAGAAAAAAAATTCCCTAAAGAAAAGTACAGTACCAGAATATGTATCCCAAGGATCTATCAATCATATGAAATATATAGATAACCCACCATTTTTATGTTCCTAGCATGATGCATGACCTAATACACACTCTCATTCCATACGGATCCAAGATATAAACGTCATAAACTAATAAAATCACATACAAGAGCACTACTCATGGTGGAAATAACAATAAACCATAAAATCGGAAACCAATTATAAATTCCCAATGATGGAGACATAGATTTTCCCTCATATGTGGGGTTTATGGGACCCATAAAAGAGCTCATTTCTAGGACCCATCAAGATACTAGTTTCTTATCTACCATTCCCCAAAATAGTAAGACAAAATACATGCTCTAATAAAGATTTGTAATGTCCTCTACCTGGTCTCCATTATATTGTTCCACAATTGGGGTAATCATAACACTTATGGTGTGACTCCACATACACTAGAGAATTCTGACTATCAACACAGTTCTATGAAGAAACATTTGAAAGACTATACCACCTAATTAGAGTAATTACATAGAAGAAACAATAATATTATATATATTAACCAGTAGTAAAAAATGGACAACGAGTGAAAATGAAAACTAATAACCAAAAATCACTTTATTTAACAATATTATTAATACACTACATATTAAAAAGTCATAATAACATTAAAAACTTACAATACCATAATACACTAAACGTGGACCTGATTCCCTACATGGTACTGACCTCTCATGATCCAACCTGATATCCCATGCACAACCAAACACCAGGTCCCTCTCCTAAACCTATATCAGAATACATGTATCATCTACTCCGGAACCCAAGTGTTATGGATGCTTGAGTGGGGTTTGGGTAAAACACAGTAGGTTACCAATAAAAGTGAATAATTTAAAATAATTCAATACAACATTGTCATCTGGGAACCATGTGTAAATAAATATACATATAAAAGAAGGACCATGTTTCATATTTAAACAATTACCCACCATACCAACTGTTATCAAGGAACAAGTTTCACATTTATAAATTACTAGTTAACCTTTTTTCAAATGTTCCATGGGTTAGGAATTCATATCATGTACAGCATGACCTATGGACGCCCCTTAATATGAGTTAGTTAATAAGTTAAATTCTCTATCTCAATATGGAAATAGTTTTCATAAACAATAAATCACACATAGGTTGGAGCATCCATTCAGGTAGTCTCATCAGATGAAAATATTAGGGTCCTAGAACCTCAGTCTGACTCTCTAAACCATTCATTCTATGGTGGGGTTTACAGCCTCTATCCAAATAGTCCCATGTGAGGATCCCCATTCCTATATCCCACACCACTAGGCCTTATGGTCATGCTTATTTATCCATTTACCACATACACAATTTCACAAACCATTATCAAACAACAGACATAACGTTCAAAATTAATATTTCATTATAAAAATAAATAATCTTCATGCCTTAACTATAATATCACCTGATTTTAAAAATAAAATACTATGTCTGATAACATAAATGATACTCCACTTTTATGTTAAATGAATAGATTAGTACTGTTTTTTAATATTATAGTTATCACATAGCCATTAGAATAATGAGAGTGAAGAGGATTAACTAAATAATGAAAATATGGTCTACACATGTTTATATAATAATTCATTGGTTTCAAAATTAATTAGTAAATTATGTAAAACTCAATGGAATATAAAGGATGTGTTATCCTAAAAAACTAATTAAATTAAAATAAGCATGTTTATAAAACAATAAAATCACTCTTGTGGGACTTCAGTAATTAAAAATATATAGAATATATTAAATTTAATGTTTAAACCTCATTCTATAGTTTTATAATCATTATATAATAAAAAAATATTTTTTTTAAGATAAAAAGAGTATTTTTCTAAAAAATACTATTTTACCATCTTTTTATGGTGAACCCTTTTAAAATACAGTTTTTTATACTTTTATATTTTCTATTTTAACAAAATAAACTAATTATTTTTAATCAGGACATAATAATATACCCTGGTTGAAATTTTTTATTTTTCTGATAAAATACAATTTTTTAATAATTAGTGAAAAATACTGCATTTTAATTTAAAACTACTCTTTCATTGAAGTTATTTTTATTTTTATGGTATATTTTATTAATTTTTCATAAATTATAATTAGATTATGTTTTGTTAGTTAAATCCCATTTATTCATTATATGTAATTTCACATTAAAATTATTTATAAATTCATGTCAATTTTTTATGGTTTTTACTTAAAAAATATGTTTTTTCATTTTAACAATAGGGATTATTTTTAAATTATTTACTGAATCTTATGGGTTATGAATTTGGAAAAATGGATTGCATATTTGGTTTCAGTTGGTCAAAATTTTTTAAATAGTTCTCTTTTTAGGATTTTTTGAATAGTAACTAGTAAGAAATTTGAATACCATAGTTTAAGGTAAATCATGTAATAAATGTTAAAAAGAAAATTATAAAAATATAAAAACCCCAAATAATTGATCTAATTATATTTTATGAGTGTATAAAAATAATTACCATCTTTTTATAACTTTAAGACCATGTATAGCTACTTGGATGAATTTAATGATTTTATAATATTATATTCAATGAATGGTCATTTTTGTTACAATTTTGTTTTTTACAAGTAATGTATTTTAATATGGTTTAATACAGGGGATAACTTCAACTATAAATAGTAATTGTAATTATAAATTATTACCTACATCATGGTAATATATTTATAATTTTTAATAAATATATAATTATATTAAATGGTGGCATAATGATAGGTTTTTAATTTTATAATTAATAAAAGAATCAAATAAATGATATGATAAATATTAATATAAATATTAAATGAACTAATTTATGGAATCCATTAATCTATCAAGTATATTTTAATTAGTTTGGAAAATTTAATGTAGTAGGTAGGACCTTGTCTTATTGTTATTATATTTGTTAAAAGTGAACTTGTGATTAGTGTCAAAATTGACACTATTAGTATTTTTAAAAATAAAATATTCTATTATATGATATTAAATATTTTAAAATCTATTAATTGGAAAAATTGTTATTATAAGCCCAAATATGTAAAAAATGGCACTTTTGGGTTGTCTGACATGTTATGGTAATTACAGTATCCTACAAAGTGTAAATAACATAATATCACGATAAGAATAAAATAGGTAAAATAAGGGTTAAACAAAAATTATAATGATTAAAAAAATAATCAAAACTTGTCTAATTTTAATTGGATTTTAGGGAATCAACCCAAAATCATATTATCTTTGAAATAAATGATTTTGAGAATATTTTGAAGTGATATTTAATTTATATTAATTTTGTACTTTAAGTGTCTCCATCGGTGGCCCTCCCCTCTCCTATGAAAAGGTACCCCTCGTCTCTAATGATCACACTTTAAAATCAGTTTGAATTGTCCAATATCTACCTAAACCCCTTTCTTAAATCCATCCACAAATTCTTGAGATCTTATTTTAGGAATAACACCTTCTATAGAGGTGTTAAGTTGTTCTTCAAGGGTGATGGACTGAATAAGAGGTATCGTTTTGTTTAAGTATTTATATTTTATTTCTTCTTCCACATCCTTTAAATCTCCACAATCCAATAAGAAATATTATATACATTATCCACAATATACATAAATTTTATTTTTTTTATTATAATATCCCGAATCCATCTCCAATTTCATCAAATAGTAAATGATCTTTTGTTTCTCGTTTACAGTGGACTACCACCTCACGAACTGATATAGTTTGTTATTCATTATCCTCTATCAAGACTGTTTATAATGATTGAAATATATATTATATATTATATTGATGAAATATTTATCATTGTAAAATAATAATATTTCAATCATATCCTTACCTTCAATGTGCATAAACACGATAACATCATCCATGTATACATGTGAACTATCTACTCTATGAAGTAATGTAAATTATTTTTATTCACCACATCACATGTATGATATATATCAGTATATTTAAATAATAATTAATATTTTATTAATATTATTATAATTATGGTAAGGTAAAATAATAATTAACATGTTTCAATAAGGATAAATTAAAAATGTAAACCTTACTCATGCGTACGTACGACTTACTATCTCCTAGATTATATCATTGTTTATTTTTTATAACCACAAATAATTTTATTATCTAAGTGTATTATTTATCTATAAAGATGATAAATATTTCACGAATGTAATTTTTTAGATGATAGAAGTATGACCACATGGACTTGTGATATCAAACCATGTTCATTTTTTACTCAATTTCAGAATATCGACACAACATCTTATATGAACATAAAGAATTATGTAATTTTTATAACATGGTATTCAGTGAAAAAATGAAATAATAAATTTGAAAAAGGATCTAAAGCATGTATAAATTAACCAATATTTATTATTCAAAATGAGCAACAAACATATGTGATGAATCAAACATTAGGTATGAGACTTTGTCTCAATCTACATTATTTGAGGCACATTTTGATGTTATAAACCACATTATTTTTATTCGGTGTATAATCAAATCCTTAGAATATTAATTTGATTAAATGTTTTTGAAAATGAATCTTTTTTATATGAAGTGAAAAAAGGGAAAAAAATTATATACAGAGACAATGACCTTTCCGCTATTATTACCATTATTTGGTACTTACCTTCCTCTACAATCCATAATGTTTTTAAAATAAAAGTAAATGATACATTCCCTATTTATGTGTATTAGAATTAAAAATAGTTTTTATAATCAATTTATTATATAAATATATTGAAATTATATATTATTATTTCAATATGGAAATGTTATTTTTTTCGTTATGCATGGTTTATGTGTGAAGATTAGGTTATGGTTCATGGGAATTTATTATATATACTCATGGTTCCATGAGAAACTGAGGGATGGTGAGCCCATGATAGCTCTTCAATGAAATGGGAAATGAGAAGATGTAAAACTATAAGGTCTATCTAAATAGATTTATGGAATATTCTTTGATGGGTTTTCCAAACATAACCATAATATTATTCCCTATGTAACTGTGAAAGCTACAATGTAAGTATGAAATGGATGCCACAAATTTTCTTTAGGTTTAATGATTTGTATTTAGTTTTATAGGAATATAATTATTTCATGAGGTAAGATTATGGTTTTATGTTATATGGGTGAAAATAATGATTTTTTTTAAAATGTTTTGATCTTTTAAAATATTCATAGACTAACTGTTTCATTCCCTAACTAATATCCATTAATGATATTTCTGTACTCGTAAAATGTTATTTAAATGTTTATCGTATGATTTAAGGGAGAATAGAGTAGTTTATGGGATCATAGAATAGTTAAGATGATTAAACATGAAAAGAAACTATGTTTTATTTAAAAAGATTCTATTTTATAGAAGAATTGGATACTTTTGGAAGTGTACAAATAATATTTCTATGGTTTTGTTATGTATGAGTTATGGACTAATTCTCAAAATCTATAAACATGTAAAGATCCTAAAATTGAAATATATATAAAATAATGACTTAACTCATGATTATGTAATGTTAATGTATATGGCCTTATAGATTGTATCAGAGGCCATTCTACAAAATATTACAGGTTTGAGTGTTATTTAAGAATAAGTGACAAGTGGTATATAACCACAATAGTTATCATATTAAAAATATTCAATGTTTTATGTAATGTATTTTATTTTTATATTTATTATTTTTAAATATATTTAAAGAATTATTTCGAGACCGGGTGCGAAGACGAAACATCATTCCGAGGTCCAGTGATCCCAGAATGGTGGTTTGAACTATTATTATGTTTTGTGTGTCGACGCTTGTGTGCGGTTGTGGAATTTTCAAAATAATGCCCGAATTAAAAATATGAGGGCACCGTTGCATCCAGGACGACGACTTTGCCTAAGAATGACTCTAACCTCGACCGGCGCAGGTCATCTGCAACGTTTAATTTCGGGCGTTTTAAAAAGGGAAATACTTTAGAAGGTATAAAATAAATTAATGATTTATTTTATTTTTTGAAAATTTCTCCTTTTATTGAGCACAACCTAATCTTCCCCTATAAATGCATCCTTATGGTAAATTCGCAAGGTTAGCCTCATAACCCTGCGAGTTGAGAGAGAGAGAGAGAGATAGATTTCTCTTAGAGCTTGGGCGGAGGAGGATGCGTTGGCAAACGACGACAAGTCGAAATCGAGAATCATTGCTCCGACGTTGAAGGATCACGATGAGAATAGCAGTGTGACACCTTTGTCAATGATCGATCCTTTCAAAAGGAAGGGGTTTTAATTTCAATTCTTTTTCCACATTTTTTAGTTTAAACCACGAACGTGGATCAACCACGAACAAGTTGATCCGCGAATTCGTGCGTTCTTGTAGGAGGGATTTCATTGGGATGATTTTGGGGAACTAATTAATTCTTTTATTTATGTTGACCATTGTACTGTTCAAACTATTAATTGGAGAGGATAAACGCCGTGACGAATGACGACGGATGTTTGTTCCATAATTTTTGTTTATTGGATTTCTTTCCCCCATTCTTTTCTCACGCGTTCTTCACGTTATACGTGGGGCGACGAACAACGGATCATTGTGCATCAGTTCCATGATGCAATGATCCCAAATCAATGGTTCGACACCACAACGACCTTGTAGAGGTGCGATGATGATGGCGGATGACGAATTATATCGGATCGGTAAAGGGCGTTCTTTGAGCGTTCTTCGTGCGGGAAGATCAAGACATGTTTTCGGGGCTAATCAGAGGTCCGAAAACATTGAGAGAAACTTTGTGGTATCAGGGTGACCAAAATATGAAGGTTTCATGGCGATCGAACGGCTGGATTGATGATCGGAGAAGCACAAGAGGAGCACCGGTGAAAATAATCACTTTAGGAAACATCCAGAATACACAACATGTACTTTCGAAGAACACGCCGTGTAGTGCTGGCGGTGGAGGATAGGGTTTCGGGGTCAGAGAAGAATCACATGGTGTGTGAACCTGGTCACACTTCATGTTGGACTTTCCCCGAAGATCGGCGTGTACTTTGGGTAGTACACGGATACAGGATGAGCTACACGGCTTCAGGCGACACAATGTGTATAGTGCGACAGAAGCGGCTATGCAGAGCTTGGTGTGTATCTCGCAGATATGCAGACATGGGATGGAGTACATGATCATGTACTCCATAATACAGCTAGGCGAGGCCAGTAACGTGGGTCACCCCGTGTGAAGATTACACGGGTTGGTGTCCACGGGTTGATGACCGTGTACGGGCACATGGCCAGAGTACACGGAGGCAACCCCAGTTACCCAGACACGGCATGTACACCATACTACACTCTCTGTACATAGTTTTTCATACACAACCAGCCTAATGACACTGGCTATTGTACACGTTTAATACCCGAGGTCAGACAACATAGAGTGTATAATTTTTACACACTCGGTACATTTTTGGAAAACAACTTTGTCCTTTTGTTCACCGTTCCATGGAAATCTTTTGTTTGGGTTAGTGCCCCTTCTTCTAATTTCATTGAAGGCCAAGAATCATTTCCCACTCAGGAGTATGATCCCTTCAGCAGGACTTTCTGTGATAGAGTTAGGCATCTATCCGAGAGGCCCGGATCGAGATCCTCTATCCATTCCAGGCCCTAGGTAGAGTCAGGTATCGACAAGACCAACTCTACCAGACGTTGATCCTCTACCTAGCAGGTGAATTCCGGATGAGTCGTGGTATCCACCATGGACCTGGCAGTGATCCTCATCTGTGTATCAAGATCTTTACCACTCATGAGTGTGTCTCCAATAATGAGTTCTTCTATCTATCAAAACCCTTCCACTCAGGAGTGTTTCTCCCGTAATGAGTGTAGCCATCTCTCGTGACGGTTACCGATGAACATTACCTCTTGGACGGACGTCATCCGAGATATAAGACTCGTGGAGTGTGTTCTCCCAGAACGAGTGCATCATGGAATCTTCAAACAAAATCCTTAACGGGGGTATGCAGTTGTGTGACTTGTCTCTAGACCACAGGTCTTAGTGTTGAGTATATCTGGTTTGTTCTATATGTTCTGTACACATATACTGTTCATAGATGACTGTACTTTTACTTTGTGTACTGCTTTGTGTTTTTCTAGGTCCTCTACTGAGTATCGTTATACTCACACCTGCATGGGCTTCGCCCACACGTATGGTGTCTTGTGGAGACGAGAAGCCTTTTGACAGAGTCCAGGGCGGACCAGGACAAGACTAAGATTTCTAAGTTCCCTACAAGATGAGGTGTTCCTATAGCTATGAGCAGAAGTCCCAGTACCTATTGTGCTTTCAGGTTGGACATTTCAGTTTTTGTATTCTTTTTTGTTTTAATTTTTGATGGATTGTATTTTTGTCCCAGTTTACTTTTACAGTACTCTACCTTTTGTTGTACTCTATTGGTTGGGTTTAGTTGTATGCATGAATTTTTGTTCCTTAGTGTTTTACATTTCAGCATTTGTGGGCCTGGAGATGTGTGCATGTGTACAGGTACTTAGGAAATGCCTCCCATGTTTGTGATTTCCCTACTTGGTGCTAGTAACTAGCCCCTAGCCTATTGGATGTGGGATTGAGAGTCACAGTGTGGGCCCCACTGGGACGGGTCATGATAGAGTGGTATAAAAGGTTGTCAGTTCTACCATAGGACCAAGAGTCTGTGAGTTTGGTTTGGGGCAACAGTGTTAAGTGTTTCGGTTTTGGCTTTCAGGACAGGGACCCCATTGATGGTGCAGCGGCCAATGTATCCATACACCAGGACTCTGATAACCTGCTTTTCTTCTCGGTTCATGAAAACATTGTATGTGAGGAAATTAAAAGTACATGCATCATATTGGAATGGGTTGTGCATTCTATGTCCTTTGTGTCAGCTATCCAGATATACTCATTGACCATAGTACATCTTGTTTGTTTGAAGGATGCCTCTGCAACGCATACCCGCTTGGGTTCAGCAGCACGATCACGAGGATTACCCCCTCAGTGACGAGGATTCGATATAGGAACCAGCTCCCTAGGCGTTGCCACCGGGTGGTGCACCTTCTATGCCACCACTAGTGGAGCCTCCAGTGGTACCTGCGGTACCGACCGGTGAGGAGCGCAGGCTCAGTGCACTACGTGAGTTTCAGACAAAGAGGCCCCTCAGGTTATGAGGTGAGGTCGACCCTTAGGAGGCTAAGAACTAGCTTGAGGTGGTGACTAGAGTTTTCCATCTAGTGAGGACACCAGTAGACCAGATGGTGATCATAGGATCGAGCCTTCTTCAGGGTTCGGCGGGACGATGGTGGAGTCTGACCATGCAGACTCATGATGCGGAGACTCCTTCATGGATGGAGTTTGAGCGACTCTTCAGGGAGGAGTTCTCACCAGTTATGCTGAGAGCTGTGCGCATCCAGGAACTTCTTCAGCTCTAGGAGGGTAGTATGATAGTAGTTTACTATTCATCGAGGTTCACCAACCTCAACAGGTACTCGATGGATATGGTCAAGGATCAATAATTCAGATCCCAGACCTTTGAGAGAGGTCTATGAAGAGACATATGAGCTAGTGTCATTCCTCTATGCATCTCGAGTTATGCTGGAGTGCTCGAGCGGGCCTTGGTGATCGAGAGATTCTTGGCAGAGCAAAGACAACTACCGATAGTCAATAGAAGGCAGACAGGTGCAGAGATCCTGGCAGTAGGGAGCCAATGTCAGGCACAAGGATCTGGACATGGGAAACGTCATAGGAGGACCTAGGATAGGGGATTGACAGTCCAAGGATCTCAGGCTAGATCCAGTTTTCTTGGGGAGAAGAGATGTTATGCATGCGACGGTAGGGGACATATCTCTAGAGATTGCCCGACCTGTTAAGCTGCTGATAGGGATGGGGTGAATGTACCACCGAGGCAGAGGCAGAGAATAGAATAAGAAGACCCTCCAGGTGGTGGAAGTGGCAGAGGATCAGGGAGAGATACAGGTGGTGGCAGACGCTTCGACATACTTCCACCACCACCACTAGGAGGTCCGCACTTGGCTTGGGGAGCTGGGGGACAGGGGCAGGGACAACTGCATGCGGTCGAGGCATATGACCCAAGGGCTCCAGGGATGATTATAGGTACGATCTATGACTTTTCTACCTTAGATGTAGTACTCATATACATAGGTGCCAGCCATTCACTTATAGCCACATGTCTTGTAAAAAACCTCGAGATTCTGGTAGAACCGTTAACTCGATCCTTACGCTTAGAGACACATATGGTAGGAGACTTGATAATTAAACACCTTTTCAGATAGTGTGATCTTATCCTTTGAGGCAAGAGTTTAGGTTTAAACCTCTTGGTGGTAGCATCGAGGCTTTACGACGTCATTCTCGGTATGAATTGGTTATCTTCAGTCCATTCCCAGATTGACTATTTTAGGCGAAGGGTTCAGTGTGTCCGCCTTGATGGAATGAGGTTTTCCTTTGTCAGAGAAAAGGAAACCCAAGCAGCACAAAATGTGCTCATGCATAGGAGGGTGCAGCCGATCACTCATGAGTTGGCTAGCCTTACCCTCGGAGCAGTAGATGTTGTGAGATCTCAGTTCCCAATAGTGGTGGCAGAGTATGAGGACATCTTTACCAAAGATGATCTAGGATTACTTCCCCGCTAGAAAATTGACTTATGCATCGAATTACACCCTAGTATGACACTGATTTTCTCATCAGCTAATCAAATGGAACCCACAGAGCTTCGCGAGCTCAGGGTGCAGTTGGAGGATTTTCAGAGTAAGGGTTTCGTGAGACCAAAAGTTTCACCCTGAGCATCCCCGGTCATGTTTGCGAAGAAGGCCAATGGGAGTTTGACACTGTGCGTGGATTACCGGCACCTGAACCAGGTGACGGTGAAGAACAAGTATCCACTGTTGAGGATTGATGACCTCTTCGATCAGCTAAGAGGGGCATAGTGGTTCTCTTAGGTTGACCTTTGATCAGGCTATCACCAGATACGAGTGCGGGATAAGGATACACCAAAGATGGCTTTCAGATGTCGCTAAGGTCACTATGAGTACATGGTGATGCCTTTTGGCGTGATGCACACCCCCGTAGTGTTCATGGGGCTGATGAACCAGATATTCCAGCCATACTTGGACTGGTTTGTAGTGGTCTTCATCAACGACATCCTTGTGTACTCAGCGTCAGAGGAGGAACACGCAAGACACCTACGAATGGTTCTAGATGTACTTTAAGAGCACCAGCATTATGGGAATCTCTCAAAGTTTCGGTTCAGGATTCAGGAGGTCCACTTTCTAGGAAATGTCATCTTAGAGGATGGAGTTGCTGTGGACCCATCCAAGGTGGAGGCTCTGTTATCATGGGAGCCAATGTGGAGCGTGATGGAGGTGCGGAGCTTCCTTGGGTTGGCAGGATATTACCAGAGATTAATTCCTGACTTCTCATGGATATCAGAACTGATGACGGCCTTAACCAAGAAGGATAAACACTTTGTGTGGATATAAAAGTGCCAGCAGGCTTTCGAGATGATGAGAAATAGATTGACGAGCGCCCCAGTCTTGAGATTTCAAAAGAAGTGTGTCGAGTATATATTTTTCTGCAATGCATCAGGGACCGGGCTCGGCTGTGTCCTGATGCAGCGGCATGTAGTGATTTTTTATGGTTTGTACCAGCTTAGGCCACATCAGAAGAACTATGCGACCCATGATCTCGAGTTAGAAGTAGTATTCTTCACATTGACGATGTGGTAACACTACTTTATGGGCGAGCGGTTCAGTGTCTACTCTGAAAACAAGAGCCTCAAGTACATATTCTCACAGAAGGATCTAAATCTGAGGCAGAGGCATTGGATAGACTTCCTCTAGGACTATGATTTTGAGATTATCTGTACTCCTGGAAAGGGGAACAATGTGGCAGATGCCCTCAGCAGAAGGTCGAGCTCACAACTGTTGGGTGAGGCGACATAGAAGCTAGTCGTGTTACAGTTATCTTTCGTGGATGTAGAGGATACAACTTATCTATAGTCGATGGTTGTCACCCCTCCACTCTTACATCGAGTTAGTGAGGAACCTCATAGGGATTTCAACAGTGTGGCTTTACGTGCTCAGTTATCCATGGGACATGCTCTTGAAGGATATTTTCAAGGTGGGGATCACGTACTTATTTTAAAAGGACGCACTGTTGTACCAGTCGAATTCCAGGAGGAGGTCCTGAGGGAGTTTTATACATCCCCTTTGGCAGTACATCTTGGAGTGGAAAAGATGTACCAGGATCTCCAATGATATTTCTGGTGGTCAGGCATGAAGAAGGAAGTGGCTAGGTTCATTTCTCGATGCCTCACATGCCAGAAGGTAATGGCTGAGAACCAGGTTCCAGTAGTGTTAGCTCACCCCTGGAAGACCCAGAGTGGAATTGGGATGGAATATTGATGTACTTTGTGATGGTATTACGATGTACGCCCAAAGGTTATGATTCCATTTGGGTGATCGCTGACCGACTCACCACGTCGGCCCTCTTCCTAGCTATCAGGGAGCAGAGTTCCGTAGACATCTTGGGGTGCCTCTACGTGGAGGAGATAGTTCGGCTTCATGGCGTCCCCTTGACTATAGTATCAGACAGAGATGCCCACTTAACATCCCGGTTACGGAAGGGATTGCAGGAGGCTTTTGGGTATCAGCTATGCTTGAGTATAGTGTTTCATCCCTAGGAAGATGGTCAGATGGAGAGAACCATTTAGGTTCTGTAGGATATGTTGTGAGCATGCATCTTGGACTTTGGTCATATTTGGGAGGACCACCTACCACTGGTGGAGTTTCCATAAAATAATGGCTACCACTCCACCATTGGTATGGCACCATTGATGCTTTGTACGGGAGACCCTTTCGGTCAATGCTTTGCTGGACCGACCCAAAGAGTCCGCACTCAAGGGTCCAGAGTTAGTGAGAGCTACCACATAGAAGGTGCAGATCATCCGGAGGCGGATGAAGACTTCCCAAATCAGGAAAAATTCTTATGCTGATAGGCAATGGAGACCTCTGGAATTCGAGGAGGGAGACCACATATTTCTTCGGGTCTCACCTTGACGAGGGTTACAGAGATTTTGTGGAGGCAGAAAGCTATCTTCGAGGTTCATCAGACCTTTCCAGATTCTATGCAGAGTTGGCGAGGTGGCATACTGCCTAGCTCTACTACCATAATTGCATTCAAAACATGATTTCTTCCACCTATCATAGCTGAGGAGGTACGTGCATGACCCATCACACGTCATCGACTGGGGCGAGTTGGACATCGAGGATAGACTGACATTTGGTGAGTACCCAGTGGAGATCGAGGATCAGCAGGAGAGGATCCTTCATGGGTGATCGGTTCCCTTGGTGCGCGTCTGGTGGTAGCACGAGAATCTTCCAGAGAGCACGTGGGAGCGGGAGGCCCAGATCCGTGCCTAGTACCCTCATCTTTTTTAGTAGCCCCCATTTTGGCTTTTCAGGGATGTAAAGCCCCAAGATGGGGAGAATTTAATGTCTTGGATTTTTCTATTTATTATTTTTAAATATTTTATGGAATTATTTCAAGACCGGGCGTGAAGACATCACATCATTCCGAGATCCAGTGATCCCAAAATAGTGATTTGAACATTTTTTTAAGTTATGTTAGTCGGCCCTTGTGTGCGGTTGTGGTAGTTTTAAACAGATGCCCGGATTAAAAATCTGAGGGCACCGTTGCATCCGGAAGGACGACTCTGCCAATGAACAACTATAAACATGACTGACACAGGTCGTCTGCAATGTTTAATTTTGGGCATTTTAAAAAGGTAAATAGTTTAGAAGGAATAAAATATATTAATGATTTTATTATTATTTTTAAATGTTTCTTTTTTTTAGCACGACCTAATCCTCCCATATAAATGCATCCTTATGGAAAATTCTAGCGGTTAGCCTCATAACCCTACAAGTTGAGAGAGAGAGAGAAAGGTTTCTCTTGGAGCTTGCGTGGAGGAGGACGTGTTGGCGAACAATGACGGATCGAAATCGAGAATCGCTACGCTGACGATGAAGGATCACGATGACAATGATAGCGTGGAACCTTTTTCAATGATCGATACTTTTGAAAGGCATGGGTTTTCATTTCAATTCCTTTTCCCTGTTTTCGATTTTAAACCACGAACGCGGATCTACCACGAACAAGTTGAAACATGGATTCGTGCATTCTTGCGAGAGGGATTTCCTTGGGATGATTTTGGGGAAATAATTCATGCTTTTATTAATGTTGATCTCTGTTTTGTTCAAACCTATTAACGAGAGCGGGCCAACGCCATGACAAATGAAGACGGAGGTTCGTTCCTCAATTTTTGTTTATTTGATTTCTTTCTCCCATTCGTTTCTCACGCATTCTTCACTGGGTGATGAACAATGGATCGTTGTGCATCCGTTCTGCAACGCAATGATTCCAAATCAAGGGTTCGACACCGCATCGACCTTGTCAAGGTGTGACGATGATGTTGGATGACGAATCGGACCGGATCAGTAAAGGGTATTCTTCGAGCGTTCTTCACATGGGAAGATCAAGACATGTTTTCTGGGCCGATCAGAGGTCTGAAAAAATCAAGAGAAGATTCATAGAGTTAGGGGTGACCAAACCCCAAAGGTTTTGTGGTGATCGGACAGTTGGATCGTTGATCAGAGCAGCATGGGAGGCGCACTATCAAAGAGCACTTTTTCTGGAAATTTCTAGAACACACTGTGTGTACTTTCGAAGAACACGCCTTGTAGTTCTTGGGGCAAAAACTAGGGTTTCGGGGTTAGAGAAGAATCACACAGCGTGTGACCCCAGTCACAAGGTGTGTTGGACTTTCCCCGAAGCTCGACATATACTTTGGGTAGTACACAGACATGGGATGAGCTACACAACTTCAGGTGACACGATGTGTACAACATGATAGAAGCAGCTACATGGAGTTGGGCTTGTATCTCATGGATACGCAGAAACTGGATGGAGTACATGACTGTGTACTCCATCACATGGCCATGCGAGGCTAGTAACGTGGGTCCGCTTGTGTGCGGATTATATGGGTTTGTGTACATGGGTTGACGATCATGTACGAGCACATGGCCAGAGTACATGGAGCCATCCCAAGTTACCCAGACATGGCATGTACACCGTACTACACACCGTGTACATAGTTTTTCCTACACGACCAGCCTCACGACATGGGCTGTTATACACAGGCAGTACACGGGGTCAGACAACATGTCATGAATAATTTCTACACATTGTGTACGTTTTGGAAAACATCTTGGTAATTTTTTTCACCATGCCTTGGACATCTTCTGTTTGTGTTAGTGCCCCTCCTTCTCATTTCCCTGAAGGTCAAGAATTATTTCCCACTCAAGAGTATGATCCCTTTAGCAGGAATTTCTGTGATAGAGTCAGGAATCCATCCGAGTGGCCTGGATCCAGATCCTCTATCCATTCCATAACCTTGGTAGAGTCAGGCATCGACATGACCAACTCTACCGAACATCGATCCTCTACCTTGTAGGTGAATTCCGAATGAGTCGCAGTATCCTCCATGGCCCTGGCAGTGATCCTCATCTGTATATCGAGATCATTCCCACTCAGGTGTGTTTCTCTCGTAATGAGTGCTTCTATCTATCGTAACCCTTTCACTCAAGAGTGTGTCTCCCGTAATGAGAATATCCATCTCTCGTGATGGTTCCCAATGAACAACACTTCTCAGACAGACGTCATCAGAGCTATAAGACTCGTGGAGTGTGATCTCCCGGAACGAGCGCATCACCGAATCTTCGAATAGAATCCTTAACGGGGGTTTGCGGTTGTGTGAATTGTTTCTAGACCACGTGCCTAGGTGTTGAGTATATCTAGTTTACTATATATGTTCTGTACACATATACTATGCATAGGTAACTGTACTTTTACTTTGTGTACTGCTTTGTGGTTTTTGAGGTCCTCTATTGAGTATCGTTATACTCACCCTTGCACGGGCTTCACCCGCATGTCTGGTGTCTTGGGAAGATGAGAAGCCTTTTGATAGAGTCCAGGGCGGACTGGGATAGGATCGAGATTTCTGAGTTCCCTACATGACGAGGCATTCCTACGGCTACAAGCAGTAGTCCCAGTACCTATTGTTCTTTTAGGTTAGACTTTGCTGTTTTTAGACTCTTGCTTGTTTCATTTTTGGTGGGCTTTTATTTTTGGCCCAGTTAACTTTTACAGTACTCTACCATTCGTCATAGTCTGTTGGTTGGGTTTAGTTGTATGCATGCATTTTTTTCCTTAGAGTTTTTCATTTCAGCATTTGTGGGCTTGGAGATGTGTATGTGTGTACAGGTACTTAGGCAATGCCTCCCATGTTTGTGATATGACTACTTGGTGCTAGTCTCTTGCCCCTGGCATATTTGAGGCGGGCTTGGAGATTCATGGTGTGGGTGCCACAGGGACGGGTCATGAAATATATTAAGTAAATTTAATTAGGTTCATATAACATGAATAACTATATCTTAGTGTTTATGTTCCTCTAAAGATAATTTATGATGACTTTTTTGATATACTCACACAAACCTTTTTAGTGTTAATAAATGGATGGATCCACCCGATACTAAAGTAACACTGGATGTGTTGGAAATTTTTTTGTTTATCTGAATAAGGAACCAAATGAAATGGTAGCTATAAAGAGAAATCTTGTTGTTATTAAAAAACAACTATCATGAGTCGTGATTAAACACTTTAACCATGACGATTTTTTAGATTCATCAAAAATTAGAGAAATGAAACATTATGGATGTTCTGGTAATACCGATCCTAAAGATTTATATATATATATATATATATATATATATATATATATTAAAAAACATATGTGTTAAGGATGTGAAAATAAAAACCTATTAAAATGTTTTAAAAGAGTAGTATGTTGTTATAAATGTGGCAATGAAGGTCATAAATCAATTAATTCCATTTGAAAATGGAAGTGTTCAGGCGAATCCAGGTAAGGGAAAGATGTTCTTTCTGAGTTATAAATTGAAAGATTCAAATGTGTTGAGTTTCGTAATTATGAAAATAGGTGTCCAATGAAGAATGTTTTGGAATTTGATCTGTAAAACCATACATATATATTTTTATCAATACATAATGTCATTCCAATTGAAGATGAATAAATAGAAAATGACCTATGAAAGGTATGGATTAATTCTGGTCGCATGTTTTATCACTATTGACTCATATGAAAATATTCTGGTTTTTTTAAGATGGAATAATTAAGGAATAAGATAAAATATCACTGTTAGGGTATCCTGAATAACTCATAATGATTAAAAAGACTCCATATAAATGATTCAAGAGTTGTAGTATATTATAATATGATGAAATGTATAAAATTATTAATTATTTTTCACGATGGGATTAAATTGGAAGGATTTATCTAGTATGTGTAACACTGAATATTGTTATGTGAAAATCTTATTAATGAATGTATTATATTTTATTGGATTTATTTAAATGATTGTATGGTTTACGAAAATTTTGACTAGGCAGACCTGTATATTATGGAAAAACAACAATGGGGTTGGAAAATTATTGGTGATTATGTTATGAATGTTATTACGAATAAAGTTCACTATTTTGAGAACCCTATATAACTAAGTTAAATAGAATACCATGGGATTTTAATGTAGGAGTTATGGTTGAATTATATTTAAGAATAATCTATGAATTTATTGTGGACTCACAGCTAGTTGGGTTACTTATGTAAATGATGAGCCTTTTAGTGAGAATATATGTATTGGAAATTAATTTTTGGTATGATACATTAAGAGTGATTTGTGTTATTTGGAAATAAAGGTTATAATTTATCTTGGAAGAATATGTTATCATCTTCGTCTATTTTTTTGTGTTGTAAACTTAGTTTGTATTTTTTTGTTTTTTTTTGTAATCTTAGTTTGTATTGATTTGAGGAATTTTGAGGACATTTGTTTGTTGAATGGTCTTTGTAGAACATGGGTATTTCAATTGAATTTTGAAGATTAAAATTAGTCATTCTCCTTATAATAGATTATTCATTTTGACGAAATTATATAATATTCTACTAACCATTTTGGTGATGGGTAGTTTTTAATGATATGATAAATATATTGATCATATGTTTTGGATTATGTGATTCACTAGAAGTCAATTCTAGTGCTTTATGTGTGCCCAAGTCATCTTTAATACACATCATTTGGAGAAAAAGTATAGTTTTAGGTGAAATTAGATCAATGGATGAAACTCTACATTCCAGGTAAGTATATTTCTTTGTCTTATTATGAGAGGTAGTAAAAATAATTTCCAAATATTACAAAATCAAATACCCTTTATCCAATCAAAAGATTGTGGTTTTCATATTTTTGAAATTCTCGTGATCATGTTTTCTACCAGTATCCTTCAGAATATTATGTTTAGATTTTCATTCATATCCAATTATTCCTATAGAAAATCCTATTATGTGTTATCTCATGTGACATTCGTACTATCGTTTTTTTCTTTTCAATTGGTAGATTAATTAATAATTTTTTCAATGTGGGATTAAAAATACATATTTTGAAAATTCATACCTTATTTACCAACCCCAAATATAAATTTAGAAGAAAAAATTTCAAAAATTGGGGGACAATGTTGCATCCCATGTTTTGAAAATAAAACTATCTATTCGATAACATGCATGATACACCACATTTAGTTTAACTGAACAACTTAATATTGTTATTTAATATGATTGTCGTCACATGGACTTTATAATAGAGGGAATGAATTGTATTAAAGAAATTATTAAAATATGGTTTACACATGTTTATATAATTATTCATTTCTAAAAAAATTAATTATGAAATTAAATAAAACCCAATTGAATATAAATGAGGTGTTTTTCTTAAAAACTATTTAAATGAAAATAAGTGAGCATATAAAATAATAAAATAAGTATTTATGGATTTTATTAGTGAAATATCTTTTTAAAAAATTCAATATAATCCTTAAAATCCATCTTATAGGTTTTATAAACATTATATAAAAACAAATTAAATTTTTCTGATAAAGGGAGTATTTTTCTAAAAATGTATTTTTACAGACATGGTATGGAAAACCCATATTAAATTAAGATTTTGACAGTTTTATAATTTATATTTGACCAAAAATAAATTATTTTGAATCATTACATAAAAATTTTCATTGGATAATATTTTGATTTTTTTCTGAAAAAATTTATTTTAAAATGAATAGTGAAAAATACTACATTTTAATTCAAAAATACTTTTTTTCTAAGTTAATCATATTATTAGATTATATTTTTAATTAAATTTAAAGTATATTTAATATAATTAAATATAATATAATAAAACATTTGTCTATTTATGTAGTTTCACTGTGAAATTAGATATAAATGGACATCAATCTTCTGATGGGTTTTACTTTAGAAAAATTGTTTTTATCATTTTGACATTGAGGGTTATTTATATTTTAATTACTAAAAGTTATGTGTTTTAAATTATTAAAAATGGAATATTTATTTTGAAAAATTAGTTCCAAATTATTTAAATATTTCACTTTTTTTAGAAATTATTAATTTATACTTTATTAAGAAAATTTAATACCATGGTGAAAGGTAAATTGGTTATGTAAGGATAAAAAGTATATTATATGAACTTAATATACCCTAAAAATTTTCCAAGTTTAATTTTATGAGTATATACTGACCAAAAGTATCCTCATATCGATTTTAGGAAAACATGGAGCCACTTGTATTACAGAATTCTTTTATAATATTATATTCAATGAATAGTCATTTTTGTAACACTATTTATTAAAAAAAAGAAACACATTTTAACATGGAGTAATACAAAAGATATCTTTTACTATAAAAATTAATTTAAAATATAATAATATTACCTACATCATTGTAATTTATTTATAATTTTTATGAATTATATAATTAATTTAAATGGTGACACAATGATGATGTAGTAATTTCATAATTAATGAATGTATGAAATTAATGATATTAAAAATATTAAAATAAATATTATATGACATTATTTATTCCATGAAAGAATTTTATTTATATATTTGACATGTTCTGGATTATTTAAGTTATATTTTTCTAACTTATGAGGCTGTTATGAAATTTGTTTAAAGACAACTTATGAAGAGTGTAAAAATTTACACTATCGGTATATTTAAATATACAATACTTTATTAAATTATATTAAATTATAAAAAATATATTATAATTCTACATGGGTAGAATAAGTTCAAATATGTCATAAATCGCACATTTCTGGGTCATTTGACATGTTATTCTAATTTTATTAACCCACAATGTGTAAATTACACAATATCATGGTAAGATTAAAAAGGGTAAAATAAGGGTTTAAAAATTTAAGGCATAATAAAACATTAAAAACATGTCAATTTTTATTTGGATGTTATTTATTCAATCCAAATTCATCTTATCTTTAATATAAATGATTTTTTGGTCCATGGGAAACAAAAATTGAATTTATATTGGCATAATATTTTATGAGTTCCCATAGTTTCCCCTCCCCTCTCCTATAAACATTTACCCACTCCTATCAAATAATCACACTCACAATGCCTTTTTTTATCTTATAATACCATCCCAAAAAACTTCCTTGAATCCATCCACACATTATTGATGACATAGTGTACTCAGAACAAACCTTTTAGAGGTGTTATGGTGTTCTTCAAGAGTGATCAATTGAAGAAGAGGTATCGTTTTCATTATTTTTTTTCTATTTTATTTCTTCTTCTAGTTCCATTAAATATCATCAAACCATGATGAAATAATAAATACAGTATACTTGATATAAATATATGTTATTATGTTAATATCATCACCTGAATCCATCTCCAATTTCATTATATGGGAAATGAACATTTCGTTCGTGTGTATAGAAGACTACCACCTCGCGAAATGATATTGTCAATTTTTCATTTCCATCTATATGTAATGGTTATAATGATGGAATAAATTTATATTAATGACATTAATAACATATTTATCATTTAAAAAGAATAATAGATCAATAATTTTATTTCCATTCATGCAGACAAACATGATAATGTCATTCATGTATACGTGTGAACTATCACTTCCACGAAGCAATGTGAATCATTTTTATCCACCACACCACTTGTATGCTACATATAAATATACTTAAATAATTATTATTTATTTTAATTATATTATGATCATTCTAGAATGGGATAATAATAATTAACATATTTCCATAATGATAAATGAAAAATGGAAATGTATCTCATGCGTACGTAAGACTTACTATCTCCATGATTATAATGATGTCCATTTTTCATAACCATGCATAATTGTTTGATTTAATGTTATAATTTATATATAAATATGGTAATAAATTCATGAATTTGATTCTATAGATTATGTACTTTTCAACATATGGACTTTTGATATCAAACCATGTTCATTTTCAACTTATGTATTGAATATCGACAATATATCTAAGATAAACTTAAAGAATTAGGCAATTTTTATATCACGGAAATAATTGATATAAAATAAATAATAAAATTTAAAAAAGTTTGTCAAAAATGTATAAATTAATTTTTTTTATTATTCATGAATAATAATGAACATACTTAACAACTCAAACGTATGGTACATGACATTGCCTCAATCTCCATTCATTGAGGAATATTTTGATTTTAGAAACCACATTATTTTATATAGTGTATAATCGATCCCTTTTATTTTTTATTTTATTTAATGGTATTCAAAAGGAATCGTTTTTATTAGAAGTGATGAATGGAATGTTTTTTAACACATGCGATGACAATAATAATTCTATCACCATAACCATTATTTGGTATTTGGATTCCTCTACAAGCTATACGTTTTTTAAAAGAAAACGAATAATAAATTAATTTTTTAGGTATTTTAGTATTGAAAATAGTTTTGATAATTAGTTGATTATATAAATATCATGAAATTATATCTTATGATTGTCGGGTAGAAATGTTATTTTTTCTTCATACATGGTTTATCTATTATGATTATGTTATGCTTCTTCGAAATTGATTATATATATGGGAGGTTCCATGATAATAAGAGGGATGGTGATCCCATGATAGATCTCCAATGAATTTGAAAATGAGATGGAGTTAATATATAAGCAATCCCATAATAGATTTTGGTAATATACTATGATGGGTATTAAAAATAGAACCATGAATGTTATTCCCTATACAGTAGTGAAAGCTACAATGTAAACATGATATAGATCACCTAAGATACCTTTATGTATTAAGATTTAAATTATGTTTTAATAAGAATATTATTATTTAATGAGGCAAGATAAATAGTTTATGTTTTATGTGTTAAAAGACTGATTTTTTTTAAATTGTTTTAAGGATTTTAAAATATTCACCGACTAACAGTTTCATTCTTTATTTTATTACCCTTATTGAACTTTCTATGATAATCCCATGTTTATGAAATGTTTTTCATAGGATTTATGGTAGAATATAGTCATTTATGGGATCATGGAAATTTTATGATGATTAAACATGAAAATATACCGTGTTTTATTTTAAATGTTTATGTTTCATGAAATAAATGTATACTGTTGGAAGTGTCTACTTTGAATTTCTATGGTTTTTTATGTATGAGTAATGGACTAATGCTCTAATTATCTAAAAATATAAATATCATAAATCTGAAATAAATTCATATTAATGCCTTAAATCAAAATTATGTAATTCATATGGTTGGGGTCTTATATTAACCCATTAAGACATTCAATGTTTACATTTAATCACACATTAACTTGAATTACTTATACCAGAAATCCCCCTAGGCCTTGTTGTCAATTATATAGAGTTAACATAAATCAAATTTACAAAATATTTCACATTTACCAACCCAAACAATAAAAATTAATCACAGATAAAATTTAATTGATTGTATAACCATTTTAACATGTCAACATAATCTCCATGGGTCGTATAACACTAGACAATAAATCAACTCAATGACTATGGTCCCAACAAACCTTCAAAACGACATCTTGGATTAAAATAAAATTCAAAATAATTCCATTAAATCATCTTTAATCCACTAATTAAGTCATAGATTACTCTTTGAAAACGAAAACATTCCCCCAAGTACTTCATTTCCATTTCAACCATCCAAGGAAACTATTAAAATAATATTAAAAAAATAGGACATTTCCCTTATTTAAAACATCATTAGAGATCTCTTAAGAAAACTATTCTTTAAATGACATTATGTTAAACACCGCCATTCAAACTATTAATCACGTGAAACATTATTTTCCTTAAATAAATCTTTAGTAGGGTCAAATCACCAAAACACAACATTAAAAACACTTCAAAACTACTATGAATTTAAAAAATCCATCTTATAATCATATTAATTCACCAATTAACCTAACACACTTTCCCAAATTATACATTTACTACACATTCCCTCTCTTAATTTTCCTAGGTTATGTTTTTCAATTTTATTCCCCCTATTACTTGGGTCTATCATACCCCTAGGCTTGCCCTAGGTTTGGTCTCACTCACCAATATACATAAAATGGTCTTTGAAGGGTTCCACACCTCAATATAAGGCCCAAATAACATTCCATAGTCATGGAAATTGAATATCATAAATTCAGTACATTGGAAGAACCACATACATTAATGGAATAATGAAAATATTGGAAAAATCCATAAGCCCACCAACCACATGTGTGGAGATAACCCCTCACTTAAACCTGTCCATTAATTTAAAACCCATCAATCTATAAATCCCCAACTTTGAATCTTATGGAAAGGTGAATGTTTTAGGTTTTTCCGATACTATTAAAGATTCTACCTAACCTATCATTGAAAATATAGAAAAGTGGAGTGTTAGAGTCACTTGGATCATCAATTAACACTCAAAAACACTCAAAACAACCATGAATTGAAGTAAATCGTTTATAGAGGAAGAGGGGGATGATATTTCATCCCCATAAATATAGGGGTGTAATGGGAAGATAATTTTGGGAAAAAGAACAAATATTGGGAGAAATAATGTCAAAAATCAAATTTCTATATGCTTCATGGTTTGGTCGTGTGGTTTTCTATACCGTGTTATAACCGTGTGGATCCATATATCAGTGAGGGGTAAAGCTTCATGGTTATTTGAGAGAACCTGAAAAAATTAGAAAACTATGTTCTAATAGTGAACTATCCTATGTCCTAGAGGGTCCCCAAGATGCATAGTTTCTTGGGCCACGTGATGAGTTTAATCAAACTATATTCCAGTATTATGTTGTACACTATTTGTAATCTTTTCTCTTCCTTTCCTATCATACTCTTCCACAACACAAAATAGAACCTATCATAACACTAAGAAACACTCAATTACTTCTTAAAATGGATTTAATCCAAATTTTAAAAAAATTATTATCTGCACTCAAGGTCTAGATCTTACATTATTACTCCATTTTATAATAAAATCTTAATTATTCTGAAAGCAATCAATTTTGTCAACTCTTCGTTTCATATTCTTCAGAAGACTCATTTTACCAATCATGTGAAAGGGGAACCAAATATTAAGAAAACTGATTATATTATTATTCATATATTTAAAAACATTCATAACATGATTATCATTATCATATAAAATTATCATTTTTAATTTCCAAAAAAAACTCAATAATGGCTTGTGAAATACAATGTTATTTTCCTATTTTATTCAGCATGAAATCATTTCATATTGTTCTAAATTCAATGGGAAAAATAATTTTTATTATTATAATTGATTTGGGAATAATTTCAACTATTCATACACATCTTCTATAATAAAATATTTCCCTTTTTCCTATGATTAATAGTTTTATTCCCAAATTTGAGATATTTAAATAATATCAATTTAATAAATATATATTTTGATGTGAAGGATATTTTTAAATTCTTTATTTAAAACATTCAATTAAATCTACTAACAAGTAACTTATATATTTATCACAATAAGACATTATGTGGTGGTAGTAGTTAAAAATATTAAGCATAATTATATAAAATATTTTTTTCCTCAATATCGTCACATATCACATGATTTTGAATATCACCATGATTATTGTGAATTTATTAAGGAATGGGAAATTTAACCTATGTTCTTATTCCCTTCAATCTGCCTAATTTATTCCATTGTTTTTATCATTTGAGTATTATATTTAAGGTCAATTTTACCGCAACAATTGGTTATTTTAGAATTCATTAACTTCTATGAAGTTATTTTACATCCTTTAACAATTTAATTTAATTTTTTTAAAAGGTGGAAGATTGGTAAAATGACTATAGAAAATGTTATTTAAATAAGAGATATTAAATGAGTCTAAAATATGGAATCATATTACAATCTATAGCATGAAGAGGAAGAAAATAGTTGGGAAGCACCTTGTGCTAGGTTATGTCTTGTGTGACCCATTTATTAAAGAGTCCATCTATAACCATATTAGCCACATGATATGTGTGGGTTTCAATTTAGTAGATGTCATGGAGAGAAAAAAGACAATTCATCCAATTTGTAGTAAGTAACATAGCTAGATGAATCACCCAATTCCAAATGTCCTGCACTACAGTGGTAGAATCACTTTTAATCCATAAGCAGTTCTAACCTTTGTGCATGGAAAAATAGATGGTAAGGATCACATTGAGAATTTCATCCAACAGAGAGGTTCCAATATTGAAACCTCCAAAAAAGCACCCAATGATCTGACTATGGTGGTTTCTAAAGACAAAGCAATATCCTGTGTCCCCCACAATTCCTTTGGAGGCACCATCCACATTGATTTTGATCCATAATGGGAGCTTTGTTCCCTATAAAACCTCCAACGTGTGTCTTGGTTAGAAAAAAATAGAATCAACCTGAATCCATCTCAAGTGAATAAAGTTACCTGTAGAGTTTTACAACACCCTCTCTAAAATCATCACAGCTTCCTTAATATCAATGAGTATCCACATTTTACCTTAATTAATATTAAGTGTGAAATTATTGTGAATAATTAAATTTCTATCATAACATATCACTTGAAGAATCACTGAATCCCTAGGAATAATAAAGTTCTTTATTTTTTGGGAGTTATCCATATAAATGAAAAAAATTTAGATGGTAGTAGATAGTGTCAAGGATTAACCACTGATAGTCAAAGATGTTAAAAATATAGTTCCATAGAGCATTGGAAGTAGCACAAGATAGAAATAAATGATTATCATCTTCTCTGTGATGATTACAAAGGTGAAATTTATAAAAAAGCTGGATCCCAAAAAGAAACATTCAAGCATCATTGGGAACACTATTATAGGCATGAAACCAAATTAGAGTGAGTATTGAAGTTTTTATATAGGATTTATCAAAGAATTTAATCAAAATGATGTCATTTTTGAAGTTATGGAAGGAGTGGTTATTGAAATTTATAGAATTCTGTAACCCATTGTGATAAGTTTCCCAAATAGAAAGATCCTTTGAGATATAAAATGGGTAATTATCAATTATTTGATCAAAATTAACGGGAATATTTTCAATATGAGAAGCGAGAACATTTCTAACAGTGTTGTTTGTATTTACAGGAGAACAGTCGGGATTAATCAACAAGATTATAGGAGACCCATTCCAGTTGTCCCAATAGAATATCCTAGAGGTTTTTCTAGAAAAAATCCATATGTAATTGTTCAAAATGTTTTCATACTTTTATTTGATGAAGGGGAAAATGTAAGAAATCGAGAAATTCTGGTTACAACGTTTCAATCTGTCAAGGAGCCTATTTTTGATGACTGTAATTGAGGGGAGGGGGTCATTTTGAATCATGTTCAAAGATAATCTAGCTTTTAGGGACACATTAAAAAATATTATGTTTTTATTCCAAGATAACCCTTATCTAATGGTTTACAAGAAGTTGTCCATAGAATAGTCATAAGTTTCCTATTCATGGTGCTTCAAGTCCAAAAAAAGGTTTTGATGTAAACATTCATTTTTTTAATAAAACTAGCAATCTATTTTTATTATGTCATAGAGTTGACCAATTTGGAGACAATAACATATTTTAAAAGGCAAACTCTCCCCGCCAATGAAAGAGATCTTCTCTTCCAAGTGCATAGATGATTAATAATTTGATCAAAAATGATAGAGAATTTTATTTCCATGGGTATACGCCAAATGATAGGAACCCTAAAATATTTTAAGGGAATAGTTCCTTCTATGATTCAAATCTCATTGATGATACCATTTATTCCATAAGAATGGATGTTGTTTCCAATGTATATGAAGGATTTGCGACAGTCAATGACTTGACCTAAGACCTCCAAATTGTGAGAAAGAGTATTTTTGAGAGTTTTGATGTTCCATTTATTACATTTTATGAAAACAACTATGTCATCAGTATATAAGAGGAGTGTGGTAGAATTGACATTCTTGTAAGAAGAAATAGGTTTGAGATATTTTTGGTCAAATAGATGAGTGAGATTATGACATTAATAGTCATATACAATAGAAAAAAGATTGTAGATAGGGGGTCACCTAGTCTAACACCATTAGAGTAATTAATGTAGCTTAATGGAGATCCATTTATCAAGATGGACATATGCATAGAGGTTAAGGTTGTTTTAATTCTAGTGATGAGTATATTGTTGAAAAAAATTCTTCGTAAAACATTGAAGATGAAATTCCAATCCATAGTGTCAATGGCCTTAATAATATCATGTTGTATGGAAATGTTACCACAAATATTGATATTTTTTAACATGTTTGTGCATTCATATGTGAGATAAATACAATCATTTATGTATATTCCCTGGATAAAAAAAATTGATTCCAGGAGATAATTTTATATAATAGAGTGTAATGTTTATTCGAAATCAACTTGGTAGTAATTTTGTAATGAATGTTCATAAGAACAATGGGTTGGAAGAGAGGTATTTCAGAGGCAATTTCTATCTTAGGAATCAAATAATGTAATTGGGAATTCAACCCATGGGGTAAGATTCCACTTGAAAATAAATTTTTAACATGTTTTAAAAAATTATTTTGGATGATATACATTTTTTTTGATAGAAACCATTATTAAAACCATCAAGACCTGAGGCACTGTTTGGATTTAATATAAAGATAGTGTTTCTGATTTCATGATCAATGGGAACACCAATGACGAATGCGTTGTCAAAAGTATAGAAAATTGTTTGAATGATCTCATTAATGAGTTCCTTTTTCAAATTAGGACAAAATAATGAAGATTCATAGTAGGATACAACATGATTAGCTATGTTCTCTTCATTATCCAAGAGGTTTTCTCTATCTTTGAAAGAGGTGAGAGGTCTACAAGATTTCCAAGCTCTGTAAAAATAATTGTAGAATTTGGTATTTCTATCACCATCTATTAACCATTTTATTTTTAATGTTTTCTTTCAAATGTTGTATTTGAAATATAGATAAGAATTTAGTTTCATTATAGTTCTAATTTCTTGATTTTGATATGAAGAAAAATCATAGTCTGTGTTGTTGTTTGGGATTTAATTATTCTCATTCTCAAGAAGTAAGATGTCATTATCTATTTGTTTAGCTTTAATGCCACATCAATTATTAATTATATATTGAGAGATTTTAATTTAAGGGGACAAGAAAAGGCAACATCAGAGTGAGACATAAAAGTCAAAAAAAAATTAATGAGATTACAACATTCAATATCCAATACCAAGAAGTGTTGAATCTAAAGGAAATAAGAGGTTTTATAGATTTGAGTGTGATAGTGACCAAGATAGAATGATGGTCTGATTAATGTTTTTGGAGGTTGCTTCTAGAAATGATGTCCCATTTATCGGAAGCATGATCATTACAGAACATTCTATCTAATTTTCACGCAACTACTATATTGTGATGATTCTTAAACCAGATATACTTTGAACCAAGGAGATAAATTTTGATTAGATTGGAATTATCCATAACAGCCTTAAAATCAATTGAATATTTTGTTTAGTGGATAGCTCATATTCTCTCACTTGATGAAATAATTGAAATAAAATTGCAAACAACCAATCTGGGAAAGTGAATATTGTTGCTCATGAAGGAGAGGTTATTCCAAAGAGTCCTCCTATCATGATATTTCTTCTTGGAATAGAAAAATGAACAAAATAGGTGTGTGTTGTCAATCATAAAGTCATAGGTGAAATATTATCCAAAATATAGAAATCATTATCATTCAACAAGAATGTTTGATAACAAATCCAAATATAATCAAGAATGGTGTTGTTTTGACATGCACCTATGAAGGTGTATCCAAACTGAAAATAATGCACTGAATCAGTGGAGAAGTTTATTTTCGGTTTAGTAATGGAAAATAATAAGGATTTATGTTTTTTTACGATTTTTTAAGATAAATAAGTTTTCAAAGTTTGCAATACCTTGATAATTTCAAAATAATATCTTCATTTAATCCTACATTTGGAGTTAGAACTCAATTTTTTCTTACTATCTGATCTTTTGTGTCTAACTGATCTTATAAAATTTTTAGACACACTATGGATTTATTTAGACCCATTATTACCTTTTGGTGGAGACCGTGGGGATGATATTATCACCTGTAGTCAAAGACTACATGGCGGCATCTTGCACATAATGAATTTCATTTCCTTCTATAACTTTCTCCGGATGACAAATTTATACTTACATATAAAATTTTTTACATGAGTATTTTTTACAAAATCCCCCAATATTCTCATTATTCTTCCTTTTTATGTTATGATCCATAAGATACTTTTTCAATTCTACATTATGGTCATCAACTCCCATTGTATAGTAATCATCATCTACATTAGATTTTAAATTAGTTATTGTATCCATCATATAATCTTATATAAATTTTTCACTCATATCTAATACTTATACATTATTTTTTATACAAACTTCTTCCTCTTATTATAGTATTAAATTTCTATAAAACTCAAATCCAATTTATTTTACTAAATAATGGTTTATTCTAGGGGAGAACATATTACATTATTTTTGTGATTATTTAAACAATCCATCCTCTATGTCAGTTATTTTTGGGAACCTATAAAATGTTCCCAAACATTCAATAATGAATACAATCTAGTGGTATATTACTTATGAATCATTATTGGTCTAACATAATTATCATTTCTAGTAGAGATATTAAAAAAAAATAATAAATTCTTTAATTTCAGCCATATAAATCTGTTTTTATAGAAAACATTAAATTCCATTTCACTATATGAATGTGTGGTATATATTTTTATATTTACTCACATTTCATATGCAACCTATTTCTTATAAAAAAATCTAGAGATATAATTACCCAGGAAGTAATTCCTAAAGTGTTGATGCCTTTGAATTGTAAAATAGTGGAAATATTCTTATATTATTCTTCACTATATAATATAATTTATCTAATAAATAAGTCCATTAAAATATCCAATAACATCTATAATATGGTTGAAAATACTATAAAAATATTCAATTGAACTCATATTAAAAAAAATCAAATATATTTTGAAGAATATGTTTTTTTTTCATATTTAACATTTTTATAACCATTTATGAACATTATAAAGGTCTCCCAAATTCATTTGGATTTTACTAAATTACTCAAATTAATGTATATATAGTTAAAAAATGATGCATAAAAGTTATTTATTACCATCATATAATCATTCATGAAAAAAATTCATCTACCATTGATGTTTTTTACAATCACTTACCTAAAATTGATGAAATTTTATTGAGTAAAAAAGAATCCATATGGGTTATAATTGAGAAGAAAATATGTTACTCCACACCTAATAGTTGAAAAAATAAAATAATGGTACCTCATTGGAATTCATAACATGATCAATGATGACATCTTTCTATGTCAGATTCAATACAAAAAATTGTGTCTCAAATACAACATATTATACCCAAGGGATACAATATACACTATAATAGGGATGGTCAATTATGGTGACTTTCTATTGATTATTATCTAAATATTATAAGGTTGTTTACCACACTTTTATATAGACACCTCTAATTTTTCCCAATGATCACTAAAAAATACAACTGTATAATGTAAACTAAAAAAGAATATACAAAGGGATTTTACATGGTTCACCCACCTTAAGAAATATTGAAGATAAAATACCAATGACGTATTTATATTAAAAATAATCAATAATAAATATGTTTTTTATTACTATATTTAAGAAAATATTAATTCTCATACACGTAAAATTTCTAATTAATCACTTTTAGTCACGTATTTACAAGATGGTTTCATGAAGATATAAAATCGATACACAAGTTAAACAATCAAAAATAATAATTAATGATATGAAACATAATATCAATGTGTGTAATTTATAATTATCTAATATCCACTTAAAAATATTCACTAATAAACATATAATATATTCACTTATTGTACAAATGTTCAAAATAATTCAATCTAACAAAACATCGCTCCATTGTTATAGAAAATTAATAAATTATGAAACTAGATTACCCTATTTTCATTCCTATAAATATACACTATTTATTATTAATATTATATGATTAAGGGTCCAAAATATCCATTGGATCTCGACGTAGAAGAAGCATGGACTTTGGGAGGGCCCAAATTTTCATTTTCCATACTCTATGAACAATCTTGGATCATTATGAAGATGAATGATAGTATCTACGGATTTAAATAAAAGATTTAGAAAAATATAATAATAGTGTCAAATCCAAGAAAGTGGGGCATACATATCATGTATATAATTAATATTATATGTTTTGAAGAAATTAAATACTTGGTTCTTCGGTACTTTCATTGTTGATGATCATTGATGATATAGAATGACCCTTCTAAATTTCCTTCATTGCCCTAGTGAGGATCCACGGCAGAATCCCTCTAGAATTGATCCACACATACTCCAATGGTCTCTGATTAATTCCACTCATTCTATGGTTGCCAACAGAGTAGAACGAATGACATGTATCAATAATTATTGATCTCTCATTATTTGGTCCTGAAGAACTTATCTCATTCATTAGAGGGAGAGATGACACGAGTATAGAGTGAAAATGTTTGGATCAACAATTCCAAATTCACCATGTTTTCACACAATATATGTCCCTTCTTATTAATCGACATGAAGTTTTAGTTACAATATATAATTTTGAAAGTTCAATTAAAAGAAATAATAACTATTAGGGAAAATCCATGCCACATAAAAACTGATCATCTAAACAATATTATTTTTTGGATATGGGGAATAAAATATTAATACTTCCTTTGATACCATTATGTCCAATTCATTCAAGTACTCTCTTAACTAAAATTAAAATCCATTAATTGTAATACATTGACATTATCTGTAACCCTATTATCGACCCTTATAATTGAAAAATAAACACATGGAATTTTATAATCAATCTCTTATATTTTTTGATGATTTAAAAGTGTGAAATAGTCATTTAAATTATATTTATATATTTTATAACATATAAATTCAAATATTATTCCACTAGATTAAATCTATTATTTTTATCATATTATATTTATCATGTTCCTTCATATATAATTTTTAATTGTTATGTACATAATTATTATAAAATAAGAAATGTATACATGGTCCTCTAACTAGACATCTCTATTGATTTGAAATTGAATTCTTATTTTTAGATGAATACATATAAATATAATATAAAAAACATAATATAAACTATTTATTATGTGTATTTGATATTAATATTTCATCCCTTGATGGATTAAAATAAAAATAATTACATTATGAGTAAACAATATATCATAACTTCTATAATTTTATGTAAAATTTAAAGGTGATATTTCCACTACACTTTAATGGTAATTTTGATAACATCTCTTCCAAAAATTCCTTCACCCATAAGTCACCAACAACGATGATATATTATGATACTAATTTTAACCACATTGTCCAAGTGGTTAGTGTGGAATTCAGCAAGTTTCTCAACAATATCTTTCACTTCAATACAACCATATGGACAACATTTTTTACATGCTTTTTTAAAATCAGTATATACCATTAAATGGGATATATCTTTCTTTAATGTACCTTACCATATATTTATATATCTCTATCATAGACAAACATTATATCAAAGATCTATCCAATTCAAATATTTTTCAGGTTTTTTAGTAAATTATATTTTCTAAACTATGAAAAATAAAAAAAATATGAAACTAAAATACAATAACTCAATGTATAAATATCTCAAATACTTTTTACATTGAAAATTGAATAAATCACGGTTTAAATTAGATTGATGTTTTTATTTATATTTCATTGTTCATATGTGTTAGAGAAATATCTTAGCAGGAATCCAAACTATCTCATTCATATGTGTTGTTTCTAAGGGCTATGATGAATCAATTATCGCATGGGTATGATCCTTTAGTCTTCAATACCATGAAAGTGTATCACAATGTACTATAAAGAGGAAGTTAATTAGATGGGTATGACAGAATGTTTCAATGCATAAGTGAGATCATATATCCATAATCTCATTATTACTACCCTTATAATGTCTTAATGGATGTTCATCATGTACTACTTTTTTTTGAAAATCTCGTGTAAATTCCACTTCTTTACGAACAAATTGTAAACCATTGGAAAAAACTAACAAATATTAACTCTAATAAAACATATAATTTAATGATAACCAATAATGGTTTTGTTATAATTCTAACAATTATATTTCTACTACCATTCTTAGTACGTTTCTAGTGATATAATTATATTATATTGAATGATATTACCAAAAACAATATGGAGTATCCATGTTAATTATAGAATAATCAAATTTAATATTTTTTAATATATATGAATTAGAAAAAAATTTTACCATAAAAATGATGTTATATCCAATAGCATACATGACACAAAACAATGAATCTCTCCAAAATCTTGTGTAGCATAGAAGACTGAGTTGTATCAATCAATAATATATTGTTAATATTAATATTTAATATGTCTATTTTTCTTCCTTTTAATGGAAGACATACATTAAAAATAAATTTTAACATGTATAATTTATCTATTAGAAAATAAAAATATTTTTTAAAATATTAAAAAAAAATTACATTCGGTGAATTTTATGTATTTTTTCTAAGAACCTTAATAGTTTGAGGAATAATTAATAACACTAAATTTTAGTTCAAAATCTTATTTTCACCATTTATATTTATATATTTAAATAATTTTTTTAATTTATTTAAAAGTATAATTATATATATTATACATCAATGAAACCAATATATGTAATTGTATATTAATTCAAATTTAATTTAGATATAAAAACATTGCAATCTTTTGAACATTCTTACTCTAAGAACCCATTTTGTCATATCGTTGTTGATATAATTTTTAAATTAATTTCTAACACATTAATTATTTTTATTTGGTATAATGGATTAAATATTAGGAATATTAATAATATATTATTTATAATAAGATTAAAATATTTTTTGACCATAAATATTAGTGAAAATAAATAAAATTAATTAAATTGATTAATGTAAAAATGCATTTACTTAGTGGTTAAACATTAATCAAAATAGTCTAAATGAAATAAAAAATGTCACACCATGTTTTATTGACATTAATATACCATATTAACTATTTTATTGAATTTTGATCCTTATTTGAGTCAAATTATTTAAGGGATACCTCTTAATAGTGTTTACATTTTTATATTTATAGGAGTTCCACTACCCCTCCACTATAGACGGTAATTCAGCATCCCCACATAATCATACCTATAATTACAATATGTATCTTCTAAAACCTGAAAAAATAATCTCCCGAAATCCATAAAATTTAGCTAGAGTTGTCACTTTGGGTATTAATTCAACCACGAAATCCATTTGGTGGAAACCAAAAAGAGTTACCCGAAAAAGAGGTAACAATATTCAATGTGTATCTTTGTCTTATTTCATTCAAAAACATTAATTTCTTATTATTAATTTATTATATAAAAAAATATATTTTTGATAAAATTATATATTATTATGAAAAGTGTTATATATAGAACTGTAAAAACTTGCATCAAATTGGTATTGAAATTACCATTTTTATATGGTGTACTACCGACTCCCAAAATGATATCATTAGTTTTTTCATTTACCACATCTCATGTTTGGGAATTATGATGGAAAACTGTTTTCATATTATATATATGAATTTTTTGTATTAATACTTCATTAATTTTAATATAACATTTACCTTCATTCTTTCCATTTTGTGTTAATATGATAACATCATTTGTGGATGTGTAGACTACACCATCCTCAAAGAAATCGGATATGTTAAAAAATTACATGAAATTTATTAAGGATGGCATAAATTAAAAATATTTTCAATTAAAAAAATGATATTAATGAAATAATTTTTTCCTGGATATATAATATATCTTTCTCTTTATTACCCTTTGACACACTAAAAATTTATAACGTCGTTCGTGGACGTGTGGACTACCGCCACCACAACGCGATGTGATTCATTTTACATCACAATAATTATATTTATAATTATATATGATTAAAAAATATGGTATATATGATATAATTATCATTTTGAAATGATAAAATTTACTCACATTATTTCTATAATGATCGTTGGAAAATGAGATCGTTACTAATGCGTACGTACAATGTACCGTCTCCATGATTCTAATGTTGGCTAATTTTTCATAACCATTTTTCATTATGGATTTTAAAATAATTATTGATGTATAAATATAATAATTATTTTATTATTATTATTCTCTACACGATTATATAATGAACCCTTTCACCATAGCTAACCAACCAAATTCATTTTTGACACAAATAACTGAATATGGTCAAAAACCCCAAAGTAAACATAATATTTTTAAAAGTTGATTACATAATTTTAAAAAGTGAAATAAAATAATAGATTAACATGAAAAAAATTCAGTTGAAAATAAATAATTAAAAAAAATTATTATTCATTACTAAAAAGTCACATGTGATGTCACGACATGTACCCCGTGGCCCGTGCCGTGACTACCACCTGCCCACCATCCATCAGACAGGGGATGACGACTAGTATTGAAAGGAATATGTCCTAAAATAAGAAAGAATTTCCTTTAAACCAGTATATAAACATGGTCCATGATCACAAAAATATGTAACTGTGAAGTAAACTGTTGTACTAAAAGAGTGCTGAAAGTAAAAAGGGTCCAGATTAAAAGTGCAACTGTAAAAGTAGAAGTGTAAATGAAAGTAAAATATAACTGAATGAAAAGGGAAACCACTACTGAGTCATCTTCTGTGGTTCCTACCTAATGGGCAGGTACATATATCCTCCTCATCACTCTTCGTCTATCTATCGCCTCTGTATACCACCCTGTCCTGGATCCCTCAAACATCATTCCATCTTCCCATCATTTACAGAAGACAAAAAAAAGGTGAGGGCAAAGCCCGTATAAGGGTGAGTACAACAATACTCATTAGGGACCCTAAGACCCCATAGGTCTCCTAGAATTTTACAAAGAAAAATGTTGGGTAACACCATGAAGGAAAAGTACCACACATTTTAAGTACCACATACTTTAAACTCCATCACAAGCACAAAGTATTGACAGCTCGCACCAGAATTTTTTCTAAGTGTAGTAACAATTAACATCCCCAGTCATATCATTGAACACCTTGGCTACTGGAGAACTCCTCCCCTATTGAGTATAGTGAGCATGATGCATCATATAGAGGTGCTTCCCACTAACCTTTAAAAGTTGAGGTACTCCTCCCCATCATGTACCGTGGGTCTACCAGGATACACATAGTCCTCCCTCCCCATTATGGTCTTATAAGATACTCCTCCCCATCATGTACCATGGCCACTCCCCACTATGGCCTGCTGAGGTACTCGTACCCTAGGATTGTCGGGTCACACAATTTCGTCTCTCCACACCATGGTATGCTAATTTACTCCTCCCCATCATGTACTATAACATCTCCCCTCCATGTCCTGCTGAGGTACTACTCCCCATCGTGTACCGTGGCCGTCAAGTCCCTCCACGTCGAAATGTTAGTAATCATCAAGTCTCAGCCAGTTGTAGGGTTCCATACATAGTGGGATTAGGAGAACCTCTCACCATTCAATAATCCATATCTCAACCATCATGATGTTTCAAAATGAAATAACTCGATGATCCTCTTTTTTATAAGGGTTCCAATGAAACAGACGGCGAGTCAGTTGGTCACCCAGTCCGTGCATTATTGGCATTTTAGTGCCGAGCTCCATGATGGATTCGGGTGCGATCCAACCCAACTGTACTCCAATTTTCTCCAAAACTCTAATGGAGTTAGTCAAAAAGACAGTCTCGCACCAAGGGTCCAAACTTTGTAGACGGTTAGTCAATCAGACGTACAGTTCTCAAGATAAGGCACAATAAGTGTTTCTGGGCCCCGTTGGCCTGAGCCTGGTCTGACCCAGTCAGGGATGGGCCACGGTGGGCTTGGCCCGTTGGATGAAGGTTTGGCTCAAACTGCAAGGGGGTGGCCTACATGGGCCACTGGTAAAAGGGGGCCCATCTACGTGTGGTGAATCCCACAATGGGTGGCTCGGCCGCATAGTAAGTGACCCGTGAGGGGGCTGCGGCTGCGTAGGGCGTGACCCTCGAGGGTGGCGGCCCGACCATGGAGGGTATGACCAATGAGGGGGGTAGCCTGGTCATGTATGGCACAAATTGTGAGGGAGGTGGCCCAATTTCGTAGGGTGTGACACGGGAGGGGGCATCCCAGCTGCGTAGGATGTGGCGTGAGACAGCGGTCCAGTCACTGTCCTCCCGAGCTGGCGATGTGGGGGGGGGGTTGTGACCCCCGGTATCTCAAACTACTGAACGGACTGGAGACCTTTCGGTTTGGTTAAAGGGATGGGTCACGAGGGCGTCTCCCGGTCACTGGGGAACTCGTGCAGCGGGTTCCTCCACCACGGCTTCGACTTTAGCTTCTGATCATTGACGGCACGCAGGTCACACCACATCTCATCTGTGGCAGGCTGATGTGCTAGCTTCCTCCTCCAGTCACCACAAAAAACAAGCATCGGCCCCCTTTTTCTCAATAGAAGCACGTGACGGTGTGCCGCACCTCCTCCATGGCCTGCCGGTGTTGGCCGTTCTGATGACTGTCGTGGCTTTGTGCCACAGGCTCTTCATGTGACGTGTGTCGTCACACGCCTTCCTCATAGCCAGTTGGTGTTGTAAGGATGGAAGTATACTATAATGAATGAAAGGGTGTAACAAATATTGTTGAGGTTTTGGGCTGTGTTCGTTAGACCCTCCACTCCGTGTTAGCTCAAAAACTAGAGGTAGGATAAAGGGGTTCAATAAATTCACTTGAAATAAACTAGTATCAAAACCCCTACCTCAAAATGTCGGAGATACGTCCGTTCTTGAAGGTGGATCATTTTTTTCGTTCCTACGACCAGTTCGCAAAGATTCCACTAGCATGTCGCCCTTTTTTTCAGTGTCATCTGTCACCTCCCACTAGTTTGTCTTCGTATTATAAGGGTTTCGCGCCATGATTCTTCTTCAGGACGTCGTTCCTTGGTAATGTTGTACCAGTACCTTCCCCCAAACTCCATATATATTGGATAAGGGGTGTTAAGTAACAACATGGGAAAATAATGAGGCTAATTAGTTAGGAATATTCTAAATTTTCCCCAAAGTCATCATTATCTAAGGATGGAAGGTCGAGACATTTAATGGATTAACACACCACCAGCCCGTCCCTTTAATTGGTCCATTGGAGGTTATGAAATATAATAAAAAAATTATTTAATTTTATTTATTTTAAAAGTCACAAAACAATTATTTTTCTCCAGACATACTGTGATTAATGTAAATATTCCCTTAATCAAATCCTGACATTGTGGATTCAATGGTGCACTCATATTTTTAATTCGAGAAACGCTTCAAAAGATAGAAAATGTGGCTCACGTGTTTATGGAACGTACCTGAAAAAAATTCATAAAATTATTAACAGTCACCCTCGACCCGCACCGGTCAATGTTAGGATCTTCCTAAGTGAAGAACAATCCAACAAACCCAACACTACCCTCAGATTTACAATCTGAGTTACGGTTTAAAAGTTATATATTTTACAATAAAATAATTATCACGTAATTACTTTATTTATGGACAAAAACTAACTTTCACGGGTGGCCCTCTCCAGTGAGTGTAATTATATTCCAAAAGGGAAGATACCGTCATGATTTTTGTGGTGGTATCAGATTTTTAATCTGAGTTAATCTTTATGTGTTATAATCATTTTAAAAATAAAATAATTTTATTTAATTATTTTATTTACAATTAGGCCATTTTTAGGTTTTCTCATAGGAGTTCTGTGCTGACTAAACATAAGTCGCACGTAGGATAAACCCCCCATACTGAGAACAATGGTTCCCTCATTTTTCTGATTCAAGCAACCATTTAAGTGTTAATCCACTATTTCAGGAAAACTACTTATACCCAATATTTACTGTTTAACAAAACATCAACAGATCATTCTGGCCACTCTGGGCCTCAAAATCACAAACCGTTAGATTTTGCGGCCTCAAAATAATTTTATATAATTAAAAAATTATATAGAAATTTTGAGGCATTAAATTATTGCTACCATATGACTATTCATCCACGAAAGCCAGAACACAGACTAAGGAAACAAATGGTGGTACTGTGCATGAATCTAAGCCTCCCACTTCCATGTGCCCTCTTGGAGGTTCTCGTGCTACCAGCGAACACACACCAGAGGTATTGAATTCTCACGAAGGACCCACTATTATCGATCCTCAAACTCCCCTGGGAACTCCATAAATGTCACCCCATCATCAACGTAAAACACTCCCTAGTTGATAACGTGTGATGGATCATGCACACATCTCTTCTACTATGACACATGTAAAACATTATGCATCTTGTGCATCTATGGGGAAAGAGATAGATGGTACACCACCTCACCCACATTGCTGAGAATCTAGAATGTTACAATGAACATGTAAGATAACTTTCTACCCCCACCAAATCATTGTAAAAATCATCGAGGTGTGACTCGTAGGAAGACATGGTTTCCTTACCCCAGTCTGCATAAGACTTCTGATGGATCTATGTAATTTTCACTTTCTAACAATTGAGTAATCGTGATAAAAACACTTCTACTACTTCCATTGTCCTGGTCCATCAGTACTGATACCAGAGGTCCAATTACGTCTTCACTACTCTAAGATGTACCATTAATGGGGATGTATTGATCTCCATAAACACCTCCTTATGAAAACTCACTAGTACCGTGGTGCATTCTCTAAAGAGGATGACATACTCCCCACCTTCAAAAATTCCTTCAGGAGACTACCCTGAAGATATCTGAGGATTTCGGGCCTCGAAGTCAATGTCTTAAGATGTTCCCCCCCCCCACTTTGAATTTTCTGAAGAATTAGGGGTGTCACAATCGTAGACTGGGGGTATCTTCTCTATCTTTATCCGTGAAAGATATCTTCATCGCGACTAGCTTCTCTGATGCCTCACTCAGTAGTTTTAGACTAGAACTTCTACTGAGTCTGTATGCTACCATGTTTACCTTCCCAAAAGTATAGAAAATCTCAAGGACATAGTCCTGGATGAACACTAGTCATCATTTTCGTCTCAGGTTCAGTCCCTTCTATGAGAAGATACTCCTAAGACTCTTGTGATCAGAGTAAATAGTAAACCATTCACAATCAAGTAGTTCCACTACATCATCTATGAAAAGAACACTACTGTTAACTCTATGTCATGGGTAGTGTAGTTCTACTTGTTAGTATCTATCTCAGCTTCTATAATCTCTACTAACACTTCTCCGTCCAATGGAAAGGCTCCCCCATTTTCTTCAAAACTGATAAGGGTGCCGCTATGCTTGAGAAGTCGGGTAAATATCAATGGTAAACCATATCCAAAAGTGACGTCTCACTCCCTTTATAGAAGTAATACTAGAAACATATTTTGAAATGATGTCCTCGTGCTCTCCCACTCCTTTTTAGAACTAAAAACTAAAAACTCCATCTACCCCAAGGGTTAGTTTGGCCAACTGAGGAGCGATCGGCTTCACACTCCTATGAATGAGTTTATCATGTGCTCTATGGGTTTCCATTTTTTTTGACCAAGGAAAATGCCATTACAACATTGTAGATAAATAAAAATAATTTTCCTAATACAATCAATCTGAGTATAATCTCTGGATGTCCAGTACATACCCAAACTAACGTCGTAAGGGATTGATGGGGACCCCAAGAGGTTCCAACCGAAACCCTCGCCTCAAGGGTTAGATCACACTGTTGACATAAATTTGATTCTCAAGTCTCCTACTAAAGGTATCTCCAGATGTGAGGGTCAAGTCAAAAGTGTAACTAAAAACTCAAGGTCTTGGTACCTATATCTATTAATACGGTAGCTAGTAGTAGACATAGAGCATACCTCTAATCATTCCAGGAGTCCATGGGTCACACTCCTTGACCGGATGCAGTTACTCCCTTCCCATATCATCCCGCTCCCTGAGCCTAGTGGGGACCACAATGAGGTGGTGGTAGTAAGATGTGGAAGTGTATACCAACTCTTGCTGCACTCCTAGATCCACTTCGACATATGCTGCCCTACAGATTCATTATCCCTATCACTTCCATTTCCCGAATCATTTTACACACTTAAGTCTCCAAGGCTCGCATCCATTTTCGGCATTCATACAACTAAAATTCACTAGCTGTATTCTCTCAAGAAAAGAACATTAAATCACAAATGTTTTCTCTAGAACCATAAGATAAGTAGGAATTCATAGAGGATTAGTGATATGTTATATGTCCCTAAACACACCTCTCTCGGAGATTCAATCACTAAAGCATTGATTTTATTATATTCATCAAGTACCTAGGATGTTCGGTAAGCCTCGATGAATACCCAGCTACCGACATTTCATCCTGCTGACGCTATATAAGCTCTTGGGAACTCTCATTCATTAGAATCTTATGGAAAGATATCCCCTTATCTGAGTAAGGTTCTCAAGCCTATCCCAAGAAGAAGTCACCTATTTGCAAGATCAGGGTAATCTAAACCAAGTCATCATACTACCGATCCACATAGAAGGCTCTCTACCAGTACCGCCATTTAATCGAATGGTGTCCTGAATAGATGGAATCTCGGCCACCTCCTCAAGCTTCTCCGTAGACGCCTATGGGTCTGGCTCACCTCGAAACCTGAGGTGTACTTGATGCTGAAACTTGTGTAAGGAACTAAGCCTACATGTGTCGTCTACTGGTACCTCTAGTTGTAACTACTGACCAATGGATAGTTATATAGATGACACACTATACTATGGTACTATATCAAGAAACGGTCCATGTACGGTAGCCTCATTACTATGAGGAACATCCTCATGGTCACTCACTGGAAAAGACTAGAGGTTAATATTACCATATGCTCTAATGGTGTATCAACTTGCCGAAAAACTCTAGCCACAACCTCCATCTAGCCCTTAGCTGCATGAAGGTCCATCTCACATCATAACCATCGAGGCCTCTGCCACTGAAACTCATGCAGCGTGCTCAGTCGGCATGCACCCACTACTAGCAGGGCTGGTGGCAACGGATTTCCAACGCACTGTGGTGCTGCTGGTACACCACCCAAAGGTGCCAATGCTGTAAGGGGCCCCCCAACTGAGGTCTCATCAATCGATGGGACGTTATTACATACTCTCTCAGGAATACTATATGGTTGTCTAAGAGGCGACATCCTAATTAGGAATAGCTATGTTATGGCCGTTAAGTTACACCTGTTGAGAAAACTCCAAAAAAATCAAAATAATAACTTTTCAAAAACACAACCAGTCAGTGTTTTCATGCACTGAGTCGGAATTCAAAATTCATGTTCCTGGTGTATGGATATGTCAGCCACCGCACCAACACTGGACTACCCAAACTGCAAACTACACTCATTACACTTAACAAAATTGCCGCAAGGAAAACAACATTGGCCTAGTTCTTTAGTAGAACTGAACCTCCCTCTGATAACAATTTTCATGATCTATCCCCAGTGGCCCATGATGTGACTACCCCAATCCCACCATTCATAGGCCTAGGGCTGGTGACTAGCACCTAAAGTCATATTCCATAAAATATTGATTAGTTACCTTTAAACATATACAAACACATGATCCATGAAAACATCAAGAAGTAACTGTGATGTAAACTACTATAGTGAAAGAGTGATGAAATTAAAAAGGGTCCAGAATACAATCATAACCATAAAAGAACATGTATGGCTAAAAGTACAATATGACTAAAAGAAAAACAGAAACAACCACCGGGTCGTCCTTCAAGGTTCTTACTTGAAGGCTTGGTACATATCACGTCCTCAACACTCCTCATATGTCCGTCTCCTCCACATACCACCAGGTCTTGGCTCCTCAAGCCTCAACCCAGTTGCTCTTTGTCTTCAAAAAATGAAACAAGGTGTAGGTGAATCTTGTGTAGGGTTGAGTATATTGATTCTCATTAGGGACTCTAAGATTTTGATGGTCTCCTAGAATTGCACAATGAAAAAAAACATGGTAACACCACAAAGGTAAAATTCCACATAGGTAAATTACCAGGTAGCCTAACCTCAATCACAAGCACAAAGTTAAGACATATCGCACTAGGATTTATTCTAGGGGTAGTAACAAGTAACATCCCCAATCACATCATCAAACACCTTTGATGTTGGGGAAATCATCCACTATTGAGTATAGTGGGTCTGCCACGTCACATAGAAGCATTTCCCACTAACTTGGAACTATTGAGTTACTCATCATCATCATGTTTCGTGGGTTTGTTTGGTCACACAGAGCAATAACTCCCACCAATGGTCTATTAAGGTACTCCTCCCTATTGGGTATCGTGGCCTTCACCCACCATGTCCTACTGAGGTACTCATACCACGATCAGTAAATTTGGAACGAGCTGTCCCTCCCCACCGTGGTCTGCTATGTTACTCATCTCCATCGTGAATCGTGAACTCTCCCCAACATGGCCTATTGTGGTACTCCTCCCCATCATGTACCATGGTCATCGAGTCCCTCCATGTTGAAAATATATCAGTCATCAGGTCTCGTCCAGTCGTTGGTTTCTCTACGTACTGTGCTTTGGAGAACCTCTCCCCAAGCCATCAGCTGTTTCCCAACCAGCAAAAAATCTAAAAAAGAAGTAACCCTAAGATCTATCATGTCATAAGGGTTCTAACACAACATACGGTGTGTCATTTGGACACTCGGTCTACGCGTTATTGGTATTTCAATGCCAAGGGCCCGGTAGGATTTGGGTACGATCCAACCCAGCCATACTCTATGTTTCATCGAAACTATAATGTAGTAATTCAAGATGGAATGTCTCTCTCTAAGGGTAGCAACGTTGTAGATGGTTCATCAAATGAACATTGGGTTCTCATGATAAGGACATTTATGTGTTTCTGGTCCCGGTTGGCTGGGGTCCAGTCCGATCGGGTCTGTGATGGGCTGCGAGGGCCTCAACCCACAAGGCCGAGATCCGACTTGATTTTTTAAGGGTGTCCCAACAGCATGAGGTGCATCCCACAAAGGGGGGACTGACTACGTAGGTAATGGCCCACATGAGTGGGTGGCCCGACCGCATATGGTGCGGCCCACGAGGGGGGCAGCCCCGCCGTGTAGGGCATGGCCCGGCTGAATAGGGCATGGCCCTTGAGGGGGGCAACCTGGCCACATAGGCCGCGGGCCGTAAGACAGCAGGCCGACCACTCTTTGCTCGAACAAGCGAGGGGGGGGGGGTAACCCCCAGTCTCTTGAACTCCTGAATGGCCTGGAGGCTGTTCGGTTTGGTGAAATGGAGGCGCCGTGTGGGCACCGAATGGTCACCGGGGAACCTGTCCGGCATATTCCTTTACCATGGCTTTGACCGTGACATCTGCTCACTGGCAGCATGTGGGTTGCACCGCCTCCCTTCCATGGGTGGGAGCTGTGTCAGCCGCCTCCTCCGATCGACGTAGCTGATGGGATACGACCCCTTTTTTCTCACCTACAACGCACAGTGTCAGGCCACACTTCCTCTGCGGCCGGCCAGTGCTTGTATTTCTGATGACCACTGCTGCTTTGTGCCACGACCACCCCTTATGTCATTCATCGGTGCACACCTTCTTCGTTGTCAGTCTGCAACATCATTCTAGAGGAATTACATGGAGAACACACTGGTTTAGCCAAGATTTCCAAGGGTTCATGCTGTGTTCATTAGGCCATCCCCTTTGTGTTAGCTCATAAAAAAGTGGGAGGATAAAGAGGTTCAATAAATAAATTTGAAATAAATGAGAATCAAAACCCCTACCATGAAACTTCAGAGGATCATCAGTCCTTGAAGGTGGATCGAGTTCTTTTTTCCTGCAACCTGTTCCCAAAGATTCCACTCGCACGTCGCCCTTTGGTTCAGTATCGTTCGTTACCTCCCACTAGGACAACTTCATCTTCTAAGGGTGTGGCGTCACAGTGATCCTTCAGCATTTTGTTGCTCAGAGAATCTATGTTGGTACCCCCCAAACTCAATATATATAAGAGCGAGGGATGATGAGTAATGATTTGAGGAAATAATGGGGCTCATTAGTTATGAAGCTTCCTAATTTTCCCCAAGTTCGTCATTATCTAAGGATGGATGGTTAACCCATTTAATAGCTTGACACACTACCGACCCCACCTTTTAATTGGTACGTTTGAGATTATGAAATAAAATAATTTTTTTATTTCTTTTATTTTAGAAGTGGAAAAAAATAATTTTTTTCAGACCTATTGCAGTCAATGTAAATCCTCCTTTAAGCAAATGTAGGAATTTTGGAGTCAAGGGTGACCTCAGATTTCTAATCTGAGCAATAGTTCAAAAGATTGAAAACATTTCTCACATGATTACTGAACATACCTGAATAAAAAAGATCCTTAAATTATTAATATTCTCCCTCGATGCGCGCTGGTCATGGTTAGACACTACCTAAGTGAAACATGCCCCAAAAAACCAAATGGTGCTCTCGAATTTCCAATCAGAGTTACTGTTTGAATGTTATGGATTTCACAATAAAAATCATTTCACCTAATTACTTTATTTATGGCCAAAAACTAACATTAACTTATGGCCCACGCCATCCAATGTTAGTAACTTCTCAAAGAGATCATACCATCACAAGTTCAGCGGTAGTCTCATATTTTTAATCTCAGTTATCGTTCGTGAGTTATATGCATTTGAAAATATAAATATTTTTTTTTACAGTTATGCCATTTTATGTTTTTCTAATAGAGGGCCCACACCAATTAACTTATGTTGCACATAGGATAAAACAGGCTCCCTGAGCACAATAATACCCTCAGATTTTTGATCTTGACAGCCTTTTAAGAGTTATTCCACTTTTTCATGAAAACTGTTTACCCGTGATACTTAAAGGTTCACAAAACATTGACAGATCATTCTGGGCACTCCGAGCCATGGAATCACATATTGTTAGATCTTGTGGTCTCGAAATAATTCTATATAAATAAAAAAAATTATACAAAAATTTCAGGATATTAGATGTGTCAAGTCAGACCCATGGTAATGGAATTCATCTCAATATCATTTCATTGATACATGTCTATATAATATGTAACTTTTTTATTTTATAACATGATTATTCAACCCCATTTACATTATAAATCCATATAATATCTATTATCATTTTATTTAAAAAATTTCTAAATTATAATATTTCATTTGTATAATGATTTAAAAGTTAATTGTGTTATGGGACACTTTAAATATTTAAAGATTTAATTTTTCAATTTTTTTCTCAATGGAAATATTCTTCATATTATTTAATATTAATATTTATATATACATAATATAAATGAAATTTAATCTCTATTTTGAATTTCATTCAAAAGTTTTTGAAAATTTATATTTTTATATGTTTTATATAGAATGTTTTTAGAAACAACAAAAGGAATGTGCTGTTTTTAATAGACATGAAAATAATGACCTCTCTACCACCATGACCTATTTTTTAGTTTTTTCCTTCATTTATAATATTTCATGTTTTATTAATTGAAAATATTTCTTTCATATTTTTTTATTTTTGTATTAAAATTTGGTTTTTTAATGAAATGTGTATTTTTAATTTAAAATAATATTTTTGAATTGGAGTGGTATTTTAATACCATAAAGTGATTTACATATGTGTTTAGAAGAGTTTTTATAATGATGAAATGTTTTATTTCAGGTTTTTTTCAGGGATATTATAAAATATGTTTGTGCCCATATAGAAATAAGTGATCCTATTATAGATTAAACAATTGTTGATCTTATATTACATTATGATGCATTGGGTAATGATTATATTATCTAGAGAATTATATTTGAGGTTAGCTATATAGTTATTCTAATATTTAAGGGTTTAATAAGGATTCAATGTGATGATATCCCAAGGCACATAAATGAATTTTCTATGTTTTTTTATGATTTTTCCTGGAAATTAGTTGTTTTGAAAAGGTAATATAAATATATTTATTATGGAATGAAATTTCCCTTTATGTATAAAGTGGTATGTTTTCAAGAAAAGTATTTTTTAGTAGTTTCAATTCTATGAATGGACTTTGGGTTTCCATCTTTTTATAACAATTATAGAAATTTTTATTCCCATACAAAATGTTTTATTTTTTTCACATGATGTAATGATGTTTTATAAAATGTTAGTGGCCATGATGAAATACATTATGAATTTTAATTATAGAGATCATGATTTACTTTCTATAATGTATAATATGTTAAAAAACTGGATACAAGTCATAACTATCATCTTTGTATTATATTATTTTGGTATGTATTTGATATGGCCTAATTCTCTAAAACTCTAAAACTTGAATGATTCTCAACATGAATGATAGTAAATTATTGAATAAAACACAATATTTTGTAATTTTTTATGATAGAGCCATATGGATTGTATCAAAAGTTTGCGTTGATAAATTTTGTGGTCAGGGTAATATTAATAACGTTTCCTTGGAATATTTTACCTTATGGTCAAGTTAAAATGTTTTAAAATTTAATGATTATCATGTTTATTTGTTTAAAAAATGTATTTTGGGAATGTATTTTTAATGAGTACACATGAAAGTGGTAGTTGGAAGGGACCGAGGGAAATATATCATTCCAAACTAGCATATTGAGATTGTCGGATTCGGAATAGAACAATTTTTTGTATTGAAGGATCACTTGGTTATAGTGATAAACGGTTTTGGTATCCAAGAAAAAGAAGAACTAAGTCTACCCAAAAGTGACATGTGTTTTTTGGGGGAATTTTCAAAATCAACACCCCCATCATTCAGTGGATGATATAAACCAGTGGCAACTGATTGATTGTTAAATGATCTAGAAAAGATATTTGATGTCATGAGATGTTCAGAACATCAAAATGTAACCATTTCGAATAATTATTCTATTTGTGAAGCTAAATTATTATGTTCTTTAGTTAATAATACTATATATAAAGATGACCTTGATGCTATGTAATGGTTAAAATTCAAGGAAATATTCCTAGAGAAATATTTCTCTAAGGTTGATCGACTCCGAATAAAAAAAATTCTTAGAGAAGCGGGTGAAAGATGATGATATAGTATATTCAGATGAAGAAAACTTCTCAATATTGGTTAGTGTTTTCTGAATTTTACTATTGAATATGATAGAAAAATTAATTTATTTTACTCAGTATTAAATCCAAGTCTAAATAAATTTTTTGTCGCACGGGAATTTAAACTCTATGAGATTTTGTTTTTCTAAAAAGGGGGAGATAAAGTTTTCTAAATCTTATATTCATCATGATTATGAATGTAAGAAGTTTTTATGGAAGAATATGATGCGGAAACATGAATAAATGGAATCCATTGGTAATAAAATGAAGTTCCAATCTTGTAGTAATTGTGGTTAAAAGATCCTAGGATAATTTCTTATGGAAATAAGGAAGTGTAACTGATGTTGAACGTTTGTGGACATATCATATAAATGAAAGGAAAAAAATAATGAAGAATTAAAAAATGTGTTAATGGATTTCTATCTAATAGAATGATGATTTAGCTACAATGATATTGGTCATGAGGTTACTTCATATCTGAAGTTAGTTGCACATGATGAAAATATTGACGATCAGAACCAAAAAGGTGTAACGATGTCATTTTACACCTCTACAATTGCTGTTTTTCCATCAAATGATGTGGTGGAATGTATGTTACATATATATAGTTGAATTATTATAATACCCTTTTTGACTATGTATCTTTTAATTATTTCATTTTTGAGAAATTTTTAAGTAAATTTTGATTATCTTTTATTTAATATATGATCAAGATTTTTGTAAAAACATAAATTGGAAGAATTAAAAAACAATGATTTATGAGAGTCTTCATATTTTCATAAGTAGGATGGTTATTCCACTGTATCGTATTTAATTTGCCATAGTAAGTGTTGATATCATTCATTGTATCGATTGGATTTCATTTTATCATTCTAAGATATGTGTCATTGATACTAATATTGTGTTCAATAGATTTGTGCCATTTATAACATACCATAAAGATGAGAAATTGATTATATATGGAAATGAAATTTACCATCCTCATATTGTTTAAAATAAATAAACTACTAAAATTAGTGATTCTCTAATGGTAAATGAAAACATGGATGTTTTTTCAGATAATTTTTCTAGTCTTATTCCTGATCAAGAGGTTGAGTTTACTATATAATTTATAATGGATGATAGACCTATTTCAAAACCCACTTATCTAATGTCTCATGTGGAAATTTTGGAGTTGAAAACTAATTTATAAGAGTTATTAGATAAAGGTTTCATCCTACATAGAAAATCACCACCGGGTGATTTTTTCGTGTTTGTTAGTACGAATGATTGATCAATGAGACTTTTCATTGATTATAGAGCCTTGAATAACATCACTAATAATAACTTGTTTAGTTTTCCTCATATCAATGAATTTCTTGATCTTCTCTAGAAATAATATTAATTTTCAAAGGTTAAGCTAATGTCGTGGAATCAACATTTTAATTTGAAGGATGTTGAGATTAAAAAGACTATATGTCGAACTAGATATGGACACTATGAATTTCTTGTTATGCAATTCGGGTTATCTAAATCACCTATTCTATTCATTAATATTATGAATATAATTTTTCATAACTTCAAAAATACAATTTCTATTGTGTTTATTTATAAAATTTTATAACTTTTTAAAAGTCAACAAAATATTAAAGGCATATAAGGGTTGTTTTGAAACCATAGAATAAAAAAATCTATATGGGAAATTTTGAAAGTTTGAATTTTGGTTGAAAAAATTTCATTCCTCAGTAACATTGTTTCAAAAGAGGGCACACATGTTCATCCTACTAAAATTTACATTTCCAAAGAATAGACAAGGCACACAAATATCACTCAGATTCATATTTTTCATGGATTGGTGGGTTAGTAACAAAATTTTATTGAATGAATTACTCCATTGTCCAAGAAAATGACTATGTTAACTCTATAATAGTTATGTTAATCTAGATAAAATAATTTTATTATTGTTTTAAGGATCTGAATATATGATTTTTGAATGATTATATTTTGTCCTTGCCTTCTAGAAATGGTGGTTTTTTCCATCTATAATGATGCTTCATTAAAATGAATTTGTTGTGTCCTAAGGAATAATTATTAGGTAATTTTCTATGCTTCACGTTATTTGAAAAATTATTATTTGAATTACCATATGCATGATTTGAAATTATATATTGTTGTTTGTTGTTTAAAATATTGTTTTCATTAATTATATGGAGTAATGTGTTAAATATATACTTATCAATAAAGTTTAAAGTATATATTAACTAAGAATTAATAGACCATTGGATAGAAAAAATGGATGAGTCTAATCATGTATTATGTTTACATGATTTGTTATCTTCTAGTAAAATCAAACATATTGGCCAATGATTTTTGAAAATAATTTAATTCTAATTTAACAGTGATACGTTTGGAACATGATTGTTTGTTTAATTATTTAATGAATTTGGATTATATATTGAGGATGCAGGGAAATCTTTTTTTATCAGGTCTCAATGCAATCTACTTTTTATAAATAACTAAGATGGGTTAAATGGTGTATCCATATTTGCATGAAAATGTTGAATCTGTTACGAATTGTAGGTTTCCTAATTATAATATTGATTAATTAAGTGTTTTATGATTTATAAAAATATTATGTGTGCCATTTGATTCTCTATTGATGGATGAGTTGTTGAATGAATCTCATATTTATCCTTTTTCCTTTCTTTCAGAAAGAAATATGATGTACAATGACCGTTGAGAGTATTATTGGTGAGATGGAATGAAAAAAAATTAAAATTATCGGGAATTGATTGACATTTAAACAGGTTTAAGAAAAATGATAGTTACCAAAGTGTTGGATTCAACCTTTTCTAGTTCTGGAGTTAAAATGAGGAAATATATCAATGTATTTTTTTGAGAGAATTCTAAAAAATTCTCAAGGTAGTAATACAATTTGGTTTATTGTTGATTGATTAACCAAATTAAGAAATTTTCTCCCCATTTTTGATATAATGTCTTAGAGTAAATTTCTAGACTATATATATACAGAGATTATCAGATCATATAGAGTTCTTATCACTATCATATCAAATTATAATATGAGATTTAAATCCAATTTTCTGAATAGACTTAAGAAGCCATTGGGTAGTGAATTAAATTTTATTTAAACATTTCATCGTTTATTTGATGTAAAATATAAATAGATGATTCAAGAATTAGAAGATATGATTCATTCTTACTCAATGGATTACCTAGGATGTTGGGATTGACATTTTCCATGGTTTATTTTTCTAAAAATATAATTTTTCATTCTTATATAAATTTTGATACATTTTATGAATTATATGGAAATCAGTTTTGGAAATAAGATTTTTTGGGTGATATTTGAAAAAATATGTTTATGGGACTAGATTTGGTAGAGGAAATAGAAAAAAAGTGCAGGAAACTCAAAATCACTAGAGGGTATCATAGAGTAATAGGAAAATTTATAAGGATAACTGAATAAAAGATCTTTCATCAAGATACCTGGCAACGAGCTTTCAAAATTTTTACATGGATAAGTATGATGTGTTCTGTTTTGAAGGTGAAGATTAGTCCATGGTTAATTATACAATTTTAAATCCCATAGAAAGTTAGACCAGTTGCCTCTCTGGTTTCTCTAACTCTGCATATATCCCAAGTACACAACATATATCATGTTCCAACGTTAGGGAATTTTATAGCTGATTCAAAAAATATTTTGATCCAAGATAATGTTTATCTAGAAATGAATATCTCATAGGGGGAGCAATATGTTCTTGTTCAAGACTGTACAGATAAAGGGTTGTGGAAAAAGGTAATTCATCAATATAAGGGTTGACTGAAAACCATGTTCTTAAAGTGAAAACATGGGAATATAAAAATGCTATGAGGAAAAAATATCCCCACTCATTTGATATGTGAATAAAATTGTGAGGACAAAATTTCCAAAAATAGGGAAGTATGTAACATATGAGGTAATGATACAATAAGTCCTTTTAATATTTATTAACAATTATGAATTATATTGTCATTTTACCATAAATGGGTTGATACATCTAATATCGTACCAAACACACAAAAATGAGATTCTATAAAATCTTGTGTTCAATGAAAGACGAAGTTATGTCGAACAACAATATATTGTTAATATCGTTTTTTCCTATGGACATTTTACGCCTTTTATTATATAAATAATAAATTTTTTTGAAACATTTATAATGTTAAAATTTAAAAAAATTATATTTTAATATAAAATATCTAAATTTACTTTATGTTAATTTTTTGTATTTTTTCTGAAAACGTTCATTTTTTGAGGAATTGTGAATAATATAAAATTTTAATTCAAAACTATAATTTTTTCAAATATTTTATATAGTTGATTTTTTTTTAAATTTTTGTAAAGTATGATTAGATAAATACAATAATAGTTAAACTAATTTATTCCATTGTAAAAAATTTAAAGTTTAATTTATATATAAAAACATAGAAAATGTTTGAAAATTTTCACTTTAAAATTCCACTTTCTCTTCCCATCCACATGATTAATATTAATTTAATTTCTTCAACATACATGATTGGAATTTAAAAAAATTGATTCCATATAATATATCAAAATAATTTATAATATATAATAATTTTAAATTAGCTTTCAATGAAAGATATTAGTGAATAGAATTAAAATTAATTATAACAATTAATGTGTAACTGTGGTTACTAAGTAGTTTAGCATTAATATTAAGAGTCTAAATGACATAAATGCATGTAAAAAACCGATATTTTGGAAATTATTCTACCATTTAACTTCTTGTATCTAATTGGGTTAATTATTGGATTCACATGATGTAAGTCATTCCTCCCAATAGTGTTTACCTTTTTTTTATAGGAATCTCACTCCCAAAACACTATTAATTAGAATTCACACCCACCACTTGTTAACACATCTTATGCACCATTGTTTCATCCAATAGATGAAAAATAAATCTCTCAATACCCTAAATTCACCCTATATTCTTCACATTTGTCTTAAATCCAACAAATGAAGACCTTTTAGGAAAATCAAAAGGTGTTACACTAGAAAGAGGTAACATTCTTCAATGTATATTTATGCTTTATTTGAGTCTCCACCACGTAATTTATTATTATTATATCAGAATATAATAACATAATTGTCCTCAAAATAATTATTCTTTTATTTTCTGGTTTCAACCTACAACTGTATACTCATCCATCAAATGTGTTACACAATTACCATTTCGGTATGATGAACTACTACCTCACGAAACGTTGTCCTTCATTTTTCATTATAACCTATGATGGTTGGGAATTATGATGAAAAAAATATTTTTATATGATATATATGATATTAATGTTGTATTAGTATGTATATAATTGTTATATAACACAAACCTTTATGATTTTCATTTTGTGTAAGCATGATAATAGTGTTTGTGCATGTGTGAACTACTGCCTCCTCAAAGTGATGTGATATGTTACCGGAATAAATATAATGTTTTAAGTATTAAATTAAATAAAAATATATGACATAAATAAAATCCATATGAAATTAATTACATAATTACATTTCTATAAATATTTTATATCATTTTATTTATTAACCTTTCACACATTAACAAAGTGATAACATTATTCATTGACGTGTGCACTACCACCTCCCCAACACAATGTGATCCCTTTAACATCCCAAGAATAATATATATATATATATATATGTATATATGAATAAGAAATATCGTATATATTATATGATTATTATTATGTAAGGATAAATCTTAGTTATCTTATTTCCGTAAATATCATAATAAAATTAGAATGTTACTCATGCAGTTGTAAGGCCTAACACCTCCATGATTGCAACATTGGTTCAATTTTCATTAATATATTTCATTATTTGTTTTAAAAGTATAATTTATTTATAAATATAATAATTATTTTATTAGTATTTTTCTATATATTTTTATATAATGAGACCTTTAACCATAGTTGACCGACCAAAGTGGATTATGACTCCTAAACTAAATATGGTCAAAACCCCCAATGTAAACATAATTATTCTGGTAGATTTTTTTGAAAATGTAATAAGTGAAATAAATGTAATGATATAAATTTAAAATTTTTCTAATCAATTAAATGGTTAACATAATTTTATTATTCAGTAATATAAAGACATTTGTGACAAGTCGTACTGAATTAAAGGGATATCATCTCAATCTCCTTTCATTGGAAATTTCTAATGATATAAAAAATTATTATTTTCTAAGGAATATATATTGACCCCTTGACATTGTATATCAATATTTCTCTAATATCAGGTTACTTAATGTATTTAAAAATTTTATTATATCAAAGGCCTTATGATTTAATCATTCACCGTTGTATGGGGCACTTCGACTGTTTAAATATTTTTATCTATTTAAAAACTCTTTATATTATTTTATAAGATTATTTGTATAAAAATAATATAAAATAAATTTTATTTATAAATTTAATTTCATTTTAATCTTTCAAAAAAAATATTTTTATAAGTTTTATATACAACATTTTGACAAATAAAAAAAGTATTTATTTGTTCTCAATAGACATGGAAATAATGAATTTTACACCATTGTGGACATTAATTTATTTTAGGATTACTTTGAAAGATATTTTGTTTGATTAAATTAAAATCCTTGTTTACTTGTTTTTTGTATTTTGGTTCTGAAATTTTTATGTCATTAAAAAAGTCTCTTTGGTATCAAAAATGTATTTTTTTAAAACAATAGTATTTTAATATCGGAAATTGTTTGTCACATGAGTTTAAATGAGTTTTTAAAAATATTAATTGTTATATTTCATGTTTTGGATATTCAACATTATAAAATATTAGTATTCCCAGATAGATCTAGATCAGTCTATGATATCTTAATTGATGGGTTCAATATGATATATTACAAATGTATTGGATAATGGTTATATTCTATAAAGAATTTTATTTTATGTTGTTTTTATGGTTATTAAATTTTTTAAGGGTTCTATAACGGTTCAATGTAATGATATCCCAAGGTTACAATGTTAATTTTATATATTTTCTAATGAGATTACATATAAATTAATTTTTTTCAAATTCTAAAATAAATTATCATTATTGAAGAATTATATTTTGACTTTTTGTGTAAAATTTTATATTTAGAGAAAAGGTATTTCTTGAGATTTAGTTTTTCTTAATGGATTAATAGTTTCTGTCTTTTTTTATCCCTTACTATGATTTTTATGTTCATCCAATTGTTTTAAATGTTTTTCAAATGAGTTAATAATGAGTAATGGATTGGAAGAGGTCATGTTGAAAGTGCTGAAGTGTTTTCGTAATAAAGATAAGGAATTATTTTTATATTTTTTTTGGTAAAAAATGGATACTGTTTAGAATTGTTCACTTTTTGTTATGCATTTTTGTTATGTATTTGATGAGGGATAAATCTCTAAAACTACATACATTAAAATATTATCAGTGTTAAAGTAAATAAAATCTTTTATAAAACTAAATATTATGCAATGATTAATAATATGGCCTTATACTATAACATAAATAAATTATTTAGTTTATATTTCATACCCTAGAAAATTGTATTATGAATTATGATATAGAAATCATTTCCATTTCTAAAACAATATAACCCTTACACCAAAACCTCATTAATTTTTTTTCATTTATCCTTATATTGTATCATATAGAAACTTGTGAAAATATACCAAAATCTGATTTTTTTATCCTCTAATTTGTTTTTTAAAAGATATCATTAATATAAATTTATATCATGTCATATGTAATAACTTTTGGATACCCATCCAAAAATCCATTTACAGTTAAATTTAAAAACATTGAAAGAAGTTCAATGGTTCAAAAATTATCCCAATTTAGTCAACCATAATGTGTTACCCAAGAGGCCTTATGTAGTTAAAAATAAATTTGAATTACTGAATTTATAAATATATGAAAATAGAATCCTCTAAAAAAGAATCAAGGTTACTCAAGTAATAAAAGAATCTGACATGATCTCTATCAAACACATATACCTATATATAAGTGTCAACAAGACACATCATATTTCAGCATGAATTTTTAAATGGTTTGTTTTTAAATTACATCAAGTTATCATGGGACATATAGTATGTCAATCCCATATTGTGTACTCATATATTCTTGACTCTCCATGAATAGACTAACTAGATTATTGAATACAGCACATGAAATCTACATTTATTGATGAACACATTACATGTCAGTTAATTAATATATAAGTGTATCATTTGAACTATCTATATTTTATTGTATACTTATTCATTCTATCTAAATATCTGGCCTATATTTCAATGTAATCATATTAGTGAAAAAAATCACATCATAGTTAATCTATAAATGAGAACATGGACAACAATATACCCAACCAACCCAAATTAAATAGGAATAATGGATACATGATAAAGGTAACCAAGTATAAAGTTTAATATACAAGTTATCTCACCAGTGAATTTTTTGGATTGGAATTATGAACAATGAACCAAAATTATACCAAATACATAGTGTGTAACAGTCTCCATGGTATACTTTATAACAACCTTGAGTTTATAATTTCTATTTGATTCATGAAAAAAGTAATTAAAATATATTATACAATATTATAAACATAAAATAAATAGATAAATAGATAATACCTTATTTATTTAATGAAAATTGATATAGTAGTCATATTCTATTCCCATTATAATTACAAATATTAAAATGGGACAAAAAATATAGAATGAAAAAACTACAATATGAAAATATGGATCATCCCATTCTTCTAGAATCTTCCCTCCAATTTAGAACACTGTATAAAAGAAAAAAATATTAATAAACCAATCAGAAGTATATAAAATTAAACTATAGAAACCTATAGAAATTTTAGTTGAATAATTAATAAAAGAATGAATATATATTTATAAGAAGTAATGTGGTCATTCGAAATAGTTACCTGACCATTGGAGTTTTAATTTAACCTAAAAAAATTATGATATAAATAATATTTATAATTATAAATTTATGCAAATATATATTATAATTCCAATGATATATACCATTACCGAAATAAACAATGAAAATATAAGCACATTTTAAAATACACAATTTTAAGGTATTGAATAATAATCATAAAATTTAGGTTATTAATTGAAATTATAATTGATGTAGATTTATTGTGATAAAATGGATGTCACATTAAAATCATGACATCAAAATTATCAAAGTGGTTTTTTTGTAATTTTCTAAAATAATTCAATTTTTACGTAAATATTGAAAATATTCTTATTCTCTCAATAGAATTATCATAAATTACATCATTCACGATGTAATAATGAATTAATAATTTATAGAACATATTAGTGGGAAAAATTCTTTTATATTTCATAAACATTTAATCAAAATATAAAAATCATAATTTCAAAAACTAAACATCATTTCCAAAATCCTAAATTCAAATGTGATATCTTAAATAAACAATATTACATTATCTTCTAGATTTCATTTTAATAAAATAGTTGAATTAAAATTTTAAAGGTGTTTATAATCCATCATTCCATATATTATACATATATAATATATATATTGTTAATAATTCACTATTAAATGTTTTAACATTGATATAATTTTTTATTTGAAAAATAACCATTTCTATAAGTATAAATAACCCTTCTCCCTCAAATTAGAAACCGACTCCTCCCTCACATGACAAACCCAATGTTCTTCCCAAAACATATCTCTTCACACCATAATAGCCTTAGGTCTCTGTTATTTTAATCCAACTCCATTCATCAAGGAAATCTAGTTCCTTATAATAGAATCTACATTAAGGGTTGAGTATATATTTTTTCAAACTCTTATCTTTTTTTATTATTCTTCACTCCCTTATTCCAATTGAATTAAAAATGAAATATTCTAAAATATTATTAAGTGGAATGTTATCAATATATGTAGTATTTTAATAAACTATAAAAAATATATTTTTGAAGTATTTAAATTTTATATCTCTTTTTCTTCATAATTGTAGAACATTATCCTTAATAGTTTGTTAACTACTAATGAGGACATTTCCAACTTCTGTTTTTATCATTAATAAAATGAATATTAATACTGAATTATTTAAAATATATATAGTTTAAAATATTTTTTAAAGATTTTTGAATTAATTCTACATATATATAATTGGCCTTGATCCAAATTCATAAAAATGAAGAAAAACTGAACTCTTTTAAGGAAAAAATTATTTCAAAAAGATTTTCCAGGAATCAAAGAAACTACGAAATATATTTGAATTATTATAATAAATAAATTGTATTAAAAATTTAAAAAATTAATATAGTAACGTAGGAATAACTTACATGGATATTACATCATTTGTTATGAATATTCATTACAGTATATAAACAAATTCCTAGTAACCATAATAGATTAGTGTCTTTCAAAACATGGAACATAATAATCTAATATAGGGATATATTTTCAATTTTTCCCAAAAAGATATTTATATTTTGTAATCCTACATGAAAACATTCTCCATAATTTGTGGAAACAAAATAATTAAAAAGATGAGATAAGATATTAATTTAGGGTAAATAAAGGAGATACATAAGCATCATTTGAAGATACAGATAATATAACTTGAGAATTAAATTTTAAAACCATACCCTAAATATAAATAATCATAATCATGAGACATAGAATATAGATGAAAATTTCATAATACATGATTCATTATGGAGTAAAATGTAATGGTCCATGAGATCATAATACCTGTTATTTGAGTCATAAATATAAGTACAGAAAATATTATATCCAAGATACCCCCAAGATGTTCATAACATGTTAGGCTTGGGATAACCACCCATGTATCTTCTTTGAGCATGGTCTAAACATTAATGTACCATTTTTTTAACAAGGGATAACAACCATTGTTCCTCATCTTTGGGAATTAGATGACCACTTTTGTAACATCATATTTGGGCTTAATATAATCACTTGTGTACCCTCTTTTTGGTCTTGGGATTGTAACCCATATAACCTCATGTTTGGGATTATCCTAATAAACATTTTACCCTCATATTTGGGATTTTTATAATCACTTGTGTCCCATTAGAGTTAATTTATCATTTATCTTTTCCCAATATATTGGAGGGAGATGTATGAACCACACATCAAATAGTTAAATAAAACATATGTATGCCACAATTTAATAAAAATTTATCATATAATAACTCATGAAATGAAATGGGTTTTATAAAAATTTCATCACATTAAATCCTATGTAGAATAGATAGTTTTCCTAATAATATCAACATAGTAGAACCCGTAAAATAAAGTGGGTTTCGTAAGAATTTTAACATAGTAATTCCTATGAAAGAAAAATGGTTTTCATAAATATGATTACATAAAATATTAAACATTAAGAAAAATAATATGAATGGTATCCATGAATCATATAATTAGTTCAACATTAATTATATGTATTGATGTCATCTTTGAAAGAGAAGGAATTTGAAAGATCACTTGGAAAATTTATAAAAAAAACCATTCTTTGAAAATAAATTTCATATAAAACATTAAAAATAATTTTATTTGAAAATAACAATATAAAAATAATAATAAAATTGAAAATTTATTTAAAACACTTATCTCTGAATATATAATTTTTTTGTTGATTTTTTAAACAAAAATTTAAAACATTTTTTAATCTGTTTCCATTGAAAATAAAAAAATAACACATAAATAAATCTTTTAAATTAATATATATCACTTTTTTTAAAATATAAAATTTTCAAATACTTTTCAATTAAAATTATTTTAAATATTAAATTAAAAATTTAATATATTTTTCAGATAACATTGTTTCTGAATAAAATAGATTTCCAATCGAAGAGAGAAACAAGGTCAAATATTCTTAAAAACACATTATTAATTATATTAATAACCAAAGAGTGGGAATATGTTTAAATTAAATTAAGTAATCATGAATAAAAGGAGTACAAGAAAACTCATGAGAATTATTGAGAAATTGATCGTAATATTTTATCATTGGAAGTATAATTATAAACAGTCCTGATAAATGATCATATTGTTACATTAAATTATTACCTATTTGGTAACCATAAATCATAATACCCATTAGGGAATAAAAAAGAACTTAAAATATCATGGAGATATAAAAGTTAGTGGTATTAAATTTCAAATGGCCTATATATATAATTCATGATAGAATATATTTGCATATCATGACATACTTCTCACAGAGGAAAAACTGGGATTACAATCTTTTATTGATTCTATAAATTTTTAATCGTAAAACCCATGAAAGATAGAAAAAATCGATATATAAGTAGAAATTATTTTTAGGAAAATAAAAATAAAATAAATTAATGGTAATAATATATACATTAGATATATGAAAGTGGTGGAAAATATAAAATATGGATCACAAAAGTAAAAAAGTGAGACAAATATATCTTACTGCTGGTGTATCTTTTGAATCACAATCCCCAAGAAATAATAACTTAAAAATAATCATAAACTATCATTAAATTAGTTATATTGATTATATATAATTTTATAGGGTAGTATATACACCGAACAAAAGAAACGTGTAGTGAATATCATATAGGTCTCACAAAAATAAAAGTGAGACAAGAAATCCACTATCCTTATTCCTTGACTCGAGTCGTACTCCTTCAAAAAAATGTGTAATAAGTATAAGTTTATCATGAAGGTATTAAATAAAAATTTTCATTTATATCATACTCAATATTAATTTCATTTGACCTTTTATTAACCATTTATTAATAATTCCATGTTTAATCTACCTTTTGGGTAAAAAATAAATTTTCCTTCATATAAGTTTTGATTTAATATATTTTTCATTATGTTAAATTAATAATGATTTCAGCATATAAATAATTATAAAAAATAAAAATATATCATATATATTAAGTATATATTTTTTTATAAAATTATATAAATATATAAATTGAAAAAAAAATTACCGAGAATGGAGACGGTAGGTCGTACGTACGCATGAACAATGTTTCAATTTTCATGTATTATTGAAATATATAATTGAAAATGTATTATATTTTCATTCCAAATTTATATTTACATGATATATATAACTAATATTAATTATACCCATCCTTAATAAATTTCATATCTCATTTGAATGAATCACACCGCTTCGCGAGGTGATAATCCGCCCCATAAATGATTGAAGTCCTCATATTCCAAAAAAATAAAAATCATGATGTTATTTTATATATAAAAATTAAAAAATTATAATAGATCATAAATATGATATATATCATTTATAAATAGTATATCCATCATTATTAACAAACATAAAATGTTATTATTGATAAAATAAACGATATTGGTTCGTAAGCTGGTAATCAATCACACTCACAAACAAGGATTTCATAATTTATTTGGTGGAAGTGTGTGTTTTTTTAATTCATAACCATAAAATAAATAAATTCATTAAATGTAATATTCCTATGTTATAACATAAAAATTTTATAAAAATTATTTAATGATTTTCATGGAGGAATAACAACCAAAACATTTATGGATGAGCGTTACCTCTTCTACATGTATCTCATTTTGGTGTGAACCAAATGCCTTAAATGGATGGATTTATGAAAAAATTAATTATTTTTAGATTATATGATGGAAGTGGATAATTTATTTTCATATTTATTTCCTTAACCAATTTTTTTTGATGGTGTAAAGTGAAGAAGAAAGTCTGTGGCCTTTTTTGGGAGGTGAGAGGCACACTTGTAATTTTTTAAAATAGAGAATTGCACCATCATTTTTTTCATGTAAAGTGACTCCAAAATGGGCTAATATAGATCCATTAAGGATTAAGTTATAAATATGTCCATACAATGGATTATGGAAAATTTTCTAGATAAATTTCCCTTTAGGATTATTGTTTAGTCCCTTATCAAAGTCAGTTTTCTCCTAGGAAACATGGTTAATTTTTTGTATTTTCACGAATCATTTTTGTAAAATATTGATTTTGACTTATTATGAATTTTTAATAATTATTATTAAAACATTTCATTCTCATTTTCCAAATTCAATTCTCAAAAGTGGATAAAATTAAATTAATATTAATCTAGCAGATGTGTCAAGAAATACAGGTTTTAATTGGAAATGATAAAAGGTGTACAATTTTTTGAAATCAAATTTAAATTTGAAACTGACTAAAATAAACTAAATTGTATTTATAAATTTATAACTAATGTAATTAAACTTAAAAAATAAAAACTTAATTTAACTATATGAATAAATTATACGAAAATGTAGTTTAATATTACAGTTCATTATTTTTTACTAGTAATCAAAAAATTAAACATTTCAAAAAAACCAAAAAATTCATCCAAATATAATTTTAATATTAATTTTTCAAATAATAAATTTTATCTTGTCAAAAAACTTTTATAAAATTTTAACATTTAATTTTAAAATAAATTCTCATTAAAAAGTGATGAAACTGCATTAATAAAGTAGTTCATAGTGTAAAATTAATTTATATTTTCCTCTTTTATAGAGAACACATGTTATGAATGTTTAAAATTATAATGAATATATAATATATATACAATTTATTAATATAAGTCACTAATATTTATATTTAAATCTATAGAAATAACACACTTTGGTGCATAGATATAATTTTATGAAAAATATTTCATTTTATTTTCGAAATGATTTTATTTTAATTTACAGTTAATGGTTACCCAAGTATTAATTATATTAAAAAATTTTGTAATATTTTTAAACATTACATTTTACAATTCATACCATATATTCCCATATTTAGGTGATAAATATCATATAATAATATTTTTATAATATGTATAATTTATTTGAAACTTAGTTTTTCATGTAATACATGCTAAAATATATATTGTGTGTAGGGAAAGCTAATACAGTATTGGGTATTTCTGAAAATTTACATGGTGTTGTGTGTAAAACAAGACATCAAATAAATTTAATTTATTCAAAAATAATAATTCATAAATACTCAGGGAGTTTCATTCCACATCACTAAAAATAATTTCACCCTTGAAATTCATCTCAATTTTCAAAGCTTTAACATTATAAAATTCATTAATAAAATGTTGATTATTCAAATGAATACTAAAATATCAATTAAAAAAGGAATTTTAGAAACATAATGATTCCCAAATGTTAATCAAAAATAGGTTGTAACACCCTCAGTTTAAGGTATGTAGAAATTATTTATTCATTTTTATCTGTTAAATGTGTATGAATTTTGTTGGGAATATGTTTAGTGAGTTTCGAATGGTTTTAAATAATTTTGGATGCTTTTATAAGTGTTCACTGTTTGAGAACGGATAGGGAAAACCGTGCTGGTTCTCTATCTAACTCTAAATGGGGAAACAGTCAGCTTCAAATGGTCTGTGCACGGTTTAAAAAATTGTGACAAAAAACAGTTCAGGGACTATTCTTCTTGAGGTAGTGTCGGACACACATTTAGTTCATGGTTTTTAAACCATTTGTCTATATAAAAAAGAGCTTTTTAATTCTGGGTTCAATCAGGCATGCTTTATTTAACTCCAAACACTCTGCCACTCATTCCTCACATAGGGTTTTTGGTCTTCAATGGTTGGAAGGGCTCTCCCACTCTTGTTGGAAGGTAATTGAATGGGTTCCAAGGTGGTTTGAAGGTAGTTCATCTCAGATAAGTCATTTCTCTTGGTTTCTCATTAGTTCTCTCTTGATCTACTCATCTCTAATTCTGGTGTTTCTATATCTATATTTTTTTCATGTACAATTATTGTTTTGGATTCCTTGGGTGTTGATTTTATTTTTTTTAGAAGTTATGGAAGGGGATCAAGATTTTTTTTGGTGGTGCATTCACTGGGTTTGGGCTGCAATTACTTTTTGGTCAATTTCACCGGAACCCTCAAGGTAGGTGGCTTCTATCTTGACTCCACTTTTCTACATCATGAATAATGGTTAAAATTAATTTATTTTTCATGAAATTAATATTTATGTGAGGTAAATAATTTGTGGCAATTGTCTTTGGAAATGTTTTGTTGATTTTTTTAGAAAAATGGGATTTTGGGGAGAAATGTTCTTGCTATGGATTTTAAAAATGGATTTTAAAATGGGTTTCATGAAATGATTAGTGAAAATTGATAATTAATAGTTTCCAATAAAGATATTGTCTTATTGAAATTGGTTTTTTCATGGTAAAATAAGTAAAGGGTGATTTCAAAAAAAGGGTGATTTATTGTAGTGGTTTGGCATGTGATGGAAATAGTTATGTGTATATTGTTGTGGCCTTGGTAAGTCTTGATTGGTTATGTCTTCTATAAATTGTGTGTAAATTGGGATGGAAGTACCACTATAAAAATAAGGATGGATAGTGGACATAAGGGCCACCATCAATGATAAGTGGATGGGAGGTGCTATTATATTGAGAAGGAATGAACAGGTTAGAAAACAATTTCACAGTGATTATGACACTATTTTGGGTTTTTGAAACATTGTGTGGTCTTTGTTTGTGTTTTGGCTATGCGAAGTGGTGATTATTAGTTATTTTTTGGGAGAGTGACAAGGATTATTGCATGTTTGTGGCCTTCCATTATGGGATAGGGTTTGGTAACGGTATGTTAGGCTTGCTATATTGATTTCACAATTTAATGATTATTATCAATTGATTATTATAAATGTGCTCACTGTTTTAACTTCGTGGCATGTATAGGGATGTAATTTGGGGATTACCTATTGATTATTTGTACTCACCCCATGTCTTGGAATATTAGTGCTTTTGAAGATGCTGTATTTTGGGACTTAGTTATAGGTAAATCATCCAATTACTATTGGTTCATGGGGATGGTTGGGGATATTTTGTTGTTATTGGAGCATAGATCATGGTGTAGATCTGTGGATTATGTCTGATTTTACTTTGGATATTTTTTATTCTTTTTCTTGGTACTGTGATATGGTTTTAATAAAGACCTAGAATTAAACATTAAATAATGTGGAATTAAGTTAATAATTCGCATTAAGGGTATTTTCAAGTTTAGAGAAATAGAGAATTGGTTCATAACTTATGAAAAACATCTTTAATATTACATGTAGACACTTTTACATAGAATCAATTTTTTATAAAATAAAAACTCTTAAAAGAAAAGAATCATGTTTACTTCAACATTATTAATATCATGAGTTTTCCTTGACCTTATCCCACCTTAATTACTGTGAAAAACATTTCAAAAACTTGGGATGTGCATAAAAACCTAATTAATGGATAAATAATGTAAGAAAACTATTAATCATTAGATATCCTGAAAACCAGGAAAACATTATTAAAATGTTATACATTTCACCTTTAAGAAGTTGTAAAAACACTTCACTAAATATAAGCTCATTTCATAATATTTTTATAACCAATACATTACCATAAATCTCATAGAAAACAATGTATATAATATAAAGGCATCTTTTGACATAATCATACTTAAATGGAATAACAATATGGTTTATTTCAACACATATCTTTAAATGGAATAAGCATATTCCCGAATTCATTACCCAATTTATTGGAGGTTATAATGTAACCAACCATCCTTGGTTTATTACAGAACCACCCGTCATTTGGTTTATCACATAACCACACGTCAAATTTCCATGTACCCTAAATAATCCTAACACATAAAAGACATAATTTAAAAATAACATTTCCACATTGTAGTTACAAGATATCATTTCAAGATGTTGATATAATAAATTTATTTAAAACATTCAAATAGAAAAATTTTGAATCAATGTATCCCATACCACTTTGACACATTTTATTGGAATATACAAATTTAAAAAATATTGTTCATATAAATATATCCTTAAAACCTATTTTAAAAACATGGACATGAAATATAAGGTTTTAGAAGAATAAATATTTAAAAAACTAAGAACAACGTTTTAGTCAAAAGTTCCTATACCACATAAGAAAAAATGAAAAAAAAACATTAAATATAATGATAATATATTAATTCATGATATAACATGTCAAAAAGTCATATAGACACCCCATAGTATAAGATGGGTGCACAATATCAATATATGCCTCAATGAAAGAAGATTGAGACGAAATCCATTACATCGTGTCTGACTTCGCTCGTTCATTATTTAATTTTGGGATTAATAAACTTGAGTTAATTTATAATTGCGTCCAAACAATTATTATTTTTATTATTCATTTATAAAATTTATTACCTTTCTATAAATATTAGTAAATTACTGGAGTTCATAATGAACAATTTTTTGATGTTCCAAACCCGAGCAAAAAATGAACATGTTATAATTATAGACATTCCATGTGGTGAATGTTCAATTGTCTAAAAAATTATATTCATGATTTAGATATCATATATAACATATTTATCCAGTATATATGTATTTATAATAGTCTATATATTTTAGATATAAGAAATGAAATTCACTATTAATGGAGATGGTAAGCCGTACGTACACATGAATGCAAATTTTGTATAATTTTCACATTAAAAGTAATGAAAACTGAATGATACATATGTGTATTATAATTATAGTGTAATATCATATATAATTTCATAAACTCCATTCATTATACATTCCATGCATGTCATGAATGAGTCATTTAACATTGAGGGGGAGGTAGTCTGCATTTCCAGAAATGAAATTATCGTAATTATTCATCATGGAAAGCATATAGGTATTTTCTAACTGAAAATTACAAAAGAATAGAGATAAAATAAATATTTTTTATATATTATATAATTATACTTCCATCATAATGGCCACCATACGAGATGGTAGGGGAATATTGAACAATCATTGTATTGTGATGTAGTAGTTCACCGTCCGTAGAAATGGTATGTTCTATAACAATTAGATGGAGGTGTGTGTATGTGTAGTTAGAATACATCTCATAAAACCAACCTATTATATTTATTATACTGGTTTTGTTATATAAAAAAGTAATAATAAGTGCACAGTATGCCGAGAAGGAAAAATAATGGAACGGAACTTGGGAGTAGACGTTATCTCAAATTGAGTAACTTCTTTTGAAATGAGCCAAAGGGCTCACTTGAATTACCATTTTCCTAGATGAAATCTTCTATTAGGAATAGAGGTATTAATGGATATTATTGGATTATATTTTTAATGATCCAAAGGGATTGAGAGGCATTATTAATGGGTTATATGTGGTTGCCTTTTAGAAGAGGGAGAAGAGGCTCTTTATGAATGCATGAAAGTATTATTTTATTAGAAACTATTTTTCATTTTCAAAAGGTCCATAAGTCATTATAGTCGAATATAATATGACTATTTTTCGAAATAAAATATTCCAATAAGAGTTGGACAGGAATTGGATATCTTTTAATCCTTATCTTCTTTGTCTAACCATTTTCAAGTCTTAACATTTTATCAAGCATTTAACACTATGAGAATCAAAATAGTAACCCTAACATGACCAAAATACAATTAAAGAGTAAATAACAAAATTTTAGACTTATAATCACTCTTTGGATTTATAATAGACTTTTTTTAATTTTATAATATTAAATAAAATGTTATATATTTTACAATAATAATTATGTCAATTTTGACAGTATTCATATCATGACATCTTTAAAAATATTTAACAAATATATAGATTAAAAAACATCATTATTAAAAATAAAAAATGTATATATAATCAATAAAATTTTTCCTTAAAATCATAATAACCAAATTACATTTATTTTAAAATTTTTAATATCATTTATTTGAATCCATTATTAATGAAACAATCACAACATCATCATTGTGTAATAATTAAATTTATATATTTAATATCTAAAAATTATAAATAAAATACCTATATTTAGGAAATTTATTTAGCATTATAATTAATATTTATAGTCTAAATGACCACTTATATAACACCATATAAAATTGTTTTTGTAAAAGATATATGTTTAGGTTATATTTTCCTTGACTTTAAATTAAAAGAAATTAAATGTCACTTTCAAACACAAGTTCCTCCATGGGATCCTAAAATAGACCAAAGAATTCCTACAGTCGAAAATATCTCATAAAATAGGGCTAAGACATTTTTTATGTAATTTAATCTTATTTTAATTTTATTAGCCATATTTAAAAGTATAACCCTTTAACCAGGGTAAATAAATTTTTTTTGATGTTACTATTCATAACGTCTAAAAATAAAAGATATGTATTTTCCCAATTTGGTCCCCCTGTTTAAAAATATGGTATTCATTTTTACGAATTCAAAAAAAATTATGTTGTAGTAATTAATTTAAAATTTATTCCCATTGTCAATACTAAAAACTGTTTTTTATTAATTAATAACTGTAAAATGATTGGCATGAGTTTATGTATAATTAGAATGTTAAATTACATCCAATGAAAAATATCGGATTAAATGGTAGAAACATAATCCAATTACACTTGAAAATCTATAAAAACAATCTAACTATATAAATAAGTTAGATAAAAAGTCAGTTTTCAATTGAAAAAATGTATTTCTTACTATTCATTAAAAAATGAACTTTATCAAAAAACACCAAAATTTAATCCGAAGTAAATTATGATTTTCCCCTTAAAAATAAGATGATTATTTTTTAAAATGGAACATATAAATGTGTAAAAACTATGTTTAAATAGGTTTCTCCATCCAAAGGTGGTAAAACTGCATTTTTAGAAAAATACTATTTTTAGAAAAAAATGAATATATTATTATATAATATATATATATATATAACATATAATATGAATTTAAAACATTAAATTGAATATATATAATAAATTATTCCTTAAATAAAAATTTATAAATCATTATATGAAAACACAATAGGTTTTCAAAAAAATTATCCATTATATTCAATTGGTTTTTATTCAAAATTCAGTTGATACTATTCATTCCCTCCATTATAAAGAGTAGACATTAACTACCATTTAAAATAATAATAATATTATTGAATTATTTTTTAGTATAACTCAATATTGCATGAAATGTACGATTTTGGAGAAGCTCATTATTGCTTGTCGAGTATGATATCAAAAAAACCATCCCCTTTAACTTAAAATTAATTTCTTATTTATAAGATATAATAGAAATAAAAAACCTCTATTATATAAATACCTGAGTAGTTACATCCTTACCCCCTTTTTGGAATTATATCCTTGAAATTTTAAAATTGGTCATGGAAACATCATTGAAATTCCCACATCAAAAAAATAGTAAAAAACATATCACTTTAAAAGAAAAAAAGAGAAGTATAACGGTCATCCAAGTTAAAACATACTTTGATTACATTTAGGAAAACTTGGATATGAAGATTTATATAAAACATGATCATAAAAATTTAACCATAAGAAAACCACAAACTAGTGATATGTTAAATGTTCATTAGTTTCTTAGTAGGAAAAGTAAATGAAGCACATTTTTATTCTATGTTCCATTTCATAATGTCGGGGAATTTATTTATGATATTGAAAAATAACATATGGAAATAAACTTACCTTTAATGTAAAGTTTCAACCTTTAATAAAATTCTTCCAAAAACTAATCTTTTCTCCAAACGATGATAATTCAGGATGACTTGGGCACATCTGATGCTCTAGAATAAACTTCTAGAGAATTGAAAAATCCAAAAAAGATGATGTATATTTTACCTTGTATTTAGACAATAAAAAACCCCACAATGGTTATAATGATATAATATAATCCTCAAAAGGATAATCCTTTAAATAAAGAAATACCAATCTCAATCTATAATATTTGACAAATAGTACCCAATGTTTAAAAAATACCATTCAATACACAATATTCCATAAAAATTAATCAATATAATCGAATCATATATTGAAACCCAAAACTCCTAATAATTTTATCACTTAATCTTCCATGAAATATCTTAACATTTATCTCCAGATAACGTCAATTACTCTTAATGTATCACACTGAAGTGTAATTAACCTAATTACATATTCTCTATAATATATTAAGAATTTTCATAAAAAACCCAAATATCTATATGTATACAACAAAAAATATATTATTCCAAAATAATTTACCAACCATTACTCCTCAAATGAGATCCCATATTATTTTACTTTCCATAAAAATATAGTGTTCCCAAAATAGAGAATGTCTTCCAGAATAACCATTATTACTTAATAAACAAATCATTTTCCTATACTAAGTATATCAATTTGAGAAAACATAAGTTCTCAAAATCAACTTATTCTTGATCCATTAAATCATTTAACTAATAAAATAATCCATACTAGTAAGGGACATCACATAGTCGATTGGTAGGTGATAAATTCCAATCGTACATTGGTTGTGGGTTCAATTCCTACAGATATTTCTAACGTGACGGGTTGTCACATGGTCTACATGTTGTACTTTTAAAAAAAATATAATTTTATTACATTACAAAAAATGAGATAAAATTTTAAAAAATAACCATAACATATTTTAACCACCAATTTAATCTCGTACCTTGCATTTCCACCCCAAAAAGTAATAAACTGTAATTACTTCAAATTCAAGTATCATATAAAACCAAATAGTTCTTTACAACTATATCCATAAAAGAAAATCTAATTATTCCTATAAAATTTTTATATACCAAAATTCTAGGTTACACATACGAGAAAAAGTATTCAAATGAATTCCTATCATAAAAAGATCATTTATACATTTAAACATATCATCATCCTAAAACCTAATATAACTCATGAATCCTTTATATGTATAATTATTACAAATTTAAAGTTCTTCAGGATCCATTAACCATTATTTTAAAACTTATTCCATAATAATTGTTTCCTATATAAAAAATCACGAATCATATCCTAATATTCAATAACATCAAAACATCAGCTAAGAAATAATACTTATCTTTCATAGGTAATTTTATGTTTCCTCGTTTTCAATTCAAATGGAATAACGAATTGGTATACATAAATTTTTATGATCCTGCTGGTATCCTTTCCAAAGCTTCCTCATAGGTCATCTATTTGTGTAATGACTATGCACACCACGTTAAAAAATTCAATTGAACCCTCAGAAATATCATTATTCTCTTTCTTGGAGTCAAATTGATGATTCCTTTTTCCATGGTAGGTTTTTGTTTTATGACCTTAATTGCCACATCTATAGAATCTTCTCGTCCCTTTAAATAATTTTCCTATGTGTTTCTTTCCACATCCTTAACACGTTGTTTTTTTAATATACTTACCATTATGATTATTACCTGAACATAGGTTTGTATTTATTTCTCACATTTACAATTCCTTATAAAAATTACCATGATTAAGGTGGTCAATCATGACTCTTGATAGTTGGTTGAAAATAACCAAAACAATTTTCATTGTAGCTCCAATTTCATTGGGTTGATTATTCAGAAAACTATCACATTTTTCATCACATATATTGTTACATCGGTGTATATTAAATCCATCAATAAAAAAACAAAAATTTCAGTGTGAGTATATCAGTAAAATCATCATATACTATCTTATAATGTGGGTAAACATTAACATATAAATATTAATGTTTTCTTAAACTCATTCAATTTATCTAAAATAACAATAACTCTTTCAAATATTCTAACCATTATAGTTATGTATCTAATTTTTAAATAACTCCAGAACCTCAAAATTTATCTAAACTGACATCTGATACAAACTATAAGAACCTATCCATAAACATTAAATAATCATGAATTAAATTAATAATTCAGATTAGGTATTTTTTAATGTTTATAGATTTGTAGAATTAGGTCATAAGATATATAAAATATCTTACATATTACATGTAGACACTTCTATATAGTGTCCATTTTTTTATTTAATAAAATCTCTTAAAATAAAAGAAACATTTTTTGTTCCATGTTTTAAACAAAATGATTTTTTCACAATCTTATCCTTGACCCAATTACACCATAATTACTGTAAAAAACATTTCAAAAACATGATATGAGCATAAAAACCTCAGCAAGGGAAACATAATGAATTAAAACTGTTAGTATTTAAATAACATGAAAACCATGAATGCTTTATTAAAATTTAATACTTCGCATCTTTAAGAAGTAGTAAAAAAAATACAATGAATATAATCTCATTAATTACACTTTTTATAAATAAATTATTATGATAAATCCCATAGAAAACAACATATATCAAATAATGATTACTCAGGACATAATCATACATAAATGGAATAACCATACAGTCAAATTCCACACATATCACTAAATTGAATAGTTATACGGTTGACTTCCATAACAAATGTATTAGAAGTTAGAACATAACACCCCATCCTTGGAATATCTTAGAACCAATATAAATTTGGTTTATCAAGTAAAAAAATCAAATGTCCAAGTACCATAAATATTCATATCAAATAAAACAAGCATAAAAAAAATAACATTTCCACATTGCAGTCATAACATATCATTTCAAGAAATTGACATAATAAATCCATTTAAAACATTCAAAAATAAGAGTTTTGAATAAAATTTTCCCACACCACATTGAAAATTTTGAAATGAATTTACAAATTAAGACACTCATGTCCATATAAATAAATCATTAAAACCCATTTTGAAAACATGGATATGAAATATATGGTTTTAGAAGAATAAATATTTAAAACATTGAGAACAATGTTTTAGTTAAAGAATACCATAACACATAATAAAAAATTACAAAAAACATTAAATATCATGAGAATATAATAATTTGTGATATAACATGTCAAAATATCATATATACACCGCAAATAATAATAAGGGTGCACAATATGATGATATTCCACACGGAAAGGGGATGGAGATGAAATCCCTTACCTCATGTCCGACATGACTAGTTCGTTATTTAATTTCTTGAATAATAAACATTAGTTAATTTATAAATTCATAAAAAAAAATTTATTTTTATTATTACTTTTATATTTATTATTATCTTTCTATAAAAAATAGTTAATTATTTGAGATTATATCAGACATTTTGTTGATGTTCATAACTTGAGTAAAAAATGAACCTGTTATAATTATAAATTTCCCATGTGGTCAAAATTCCATTATATCAATAATTATATTCATTATTTATATATCATATATATCATATATATTAATTATACATTTATTTTTAATATTCCATATCATTTGGATAAAATAAATTAAATGCACCATTCATAGAGACGTTAATCCATACATACGCATGAACGCTAATTTTGTTTATTTTTCATATTTAAAGGAATGAAAAATAAATAATACATTAGTATATTATAATTCTTGTATAATATCATATAAATTTTCATCTACTCCATCATTTATACGTTCCATGAATGGAATGAATGATTTATATCACTTTGAGGGGGTGGTAGTCCGCACTGCGTGAAATGAGTTTATCATATTTAAACAACATCATAAGAATAAATGTATGTTATAAATGAAAATTAAATAATAATATAGATAAAATAAAGATCATAAATATCATATATAATTATATTTCTTTCCAAATTAACACCATATGAGGTGGATAGATAAGATTGAACAATCGTCATTTCGCGAGGTAGTAGTTCGTCATCCATAGAAACATTATGTTTTATACCCATTAGAAGGAGGTATGTTAAAATGTATTTAGAATAATTATCATAAAAACAATATAGTATATTTAGGATATGGGTTTTTTTATATAAACTAATGATATGAAAATAATAAAGAGTCTTTTAGAACAAATAATGGATAAGAACTTGAGAGAAGACCTTACCTCAAATCGGGTAACTTCTTTGGATTTGATCCAAACAGCTCCCTTGAATTGAATTATCCCTAGGGTAAGGATTATAGTAGAAATAGGAGGATTTTTTGAGATTATTGGAGAAGAATTCGGAATGTATAAGGGCTTTTGAGGTGTGAGTAATGGGTTAGAGGTGGTGGCCATTTATAATAGGGAGGAGGGGATCTTTAGGAATGCTTGAAAGTATTATTTTATTATAAAGAGTTTTTCGGTATAAAAAAGTGAAAAAATAATTAAATTAGAATATAATATTACTATTTTTTAAAATAAAATCATCTAATAATAATTGGATGTGTTTTGGATATTTTTTAATCCAAATCAATTTTATTTAACCCTTTTTACTCTAACCGTTTAATCAAGCATTAACACTTTGAGAATCAAAATAGTTATAAAAATATGAAAAATATCAAAATAAAGAGTAAATAATATACTTTTAGACGTATGATAAATATTTGGACAAATATTAATTTTTTTTGAATTTTATAATATTTAATAAAATATTCTATATTTGAAAATAATAATTATGTCAATTTTGGCACTATTTATATCATGACTTCTTTAAAGTTCTATAACAATGGTATTGATTCAAATAAACATCATTAATACAAATATAACATTTAAATATCATCCATAAACTTTGGTTATGACATCCAAATAACTAAATTACATTTATTTTAACATTTTTAATATCATTTTTTGGAATCCATTATTAATGAAGCAATCACTGCATCATCATTGTGTCATAATTTTATTTATTTATTTAATCTCTAAAAATTATAAATAAACTTCCATGATTTTGGAAATATTTTTATCATTATAGTAATTATTTATAGTTGAAAATATGACTTATATAACCCCATATAAATTTTTGTTTAGTAAAAGATATATCTTTATGTTAAATTTTACTTAACATTGAATTAAATGTAATTAAATGTCATTTTCACACAAAAGTGGCTTCATGGGGTCTTAAAATAGTCCCAAGGATTTCCATGGTCAGACATATCTAATCATATAGGATTATTAAATGTGTTATAATTATTTAATATTATTATAATATTATTTTGTACCCTTATTTATTATATTTTCCCCTTAAACAAGGTATATAAAATATTTAATGAAATTACTATTCACAATGTATAAAAATAAAGGAAACATATTTACACAATTTGGAACACCTATTTCTAAATATGGAATCTATTTATCCAAATTAAAAACACATAAGTTGTAGAAATTAATTTAAATTTAATTTTTATTGTCAAAACCAATAGGCGTGTTTTTAGGAAATAATAACTTTCAAAATATTGATATGTGTTTATGTCTAATTAATAATTGAAATTAATTGCAATGACCAAAACTATATTGAATGGTAATATCATAATCCAATTATACTTTAAACCAATAACAAGAACAATCTAACTATATAAATAAATTTGATCAAAAAACATTGTTGAATTAAAATGAAGTATTTTTCACTATTCCTTAAAAATAGTTTTTTATTAGAAAAATATCAAAATTTCATCCAAAGTAAATTTTTATGTCCTTTTTACAAAACATAATTTTATTTTTTCATATAGAGCATATAAAATTTACAAAAACTATATTTAAAAAGGGTTCCCCATAAAAAAGTGGTAAAATTTCTTTTTAAGAAAAAATACTTATTTTATCCAAAAAAATTATTTATTCTTATATCATATCTGGATATCCTATAAGATGAATTTAAAACAATAAATTGAAAATTTTTAATATATATTTCATTAAATAATAATCCATAACGTTATATTAAAACACAACAGGTTTTCATAAAAACTCATCCATTATATTCAATTGGGTTTATTCAAAATTGAGTTGATACTATTCATTCCATCAATTTCAATGGCTAGGGATTAACTACAATATAAAATTGTTATATTATTATTGTATTAAATTTTAGCATAACTCAATGTTGTGAGAAATGTATGATTTCAGAGAAGCTTGTTGTTGTGTGTCGAGTACACTATCAGATAAGGGTCCCCTTAAACTTTAAATTATTATCTTTTTCATAAGTTATAAAAGAAATCAAAAAGTATTATTCTACAAATACCAAGGTTATTATAGTTTTAGTATGTTTCATTTTATTGGGTTATAGTTATTATTGTGGAGTAATTTGGGGACTCTTGGAAATGTTTGGGTTGGGTCATTTTGTTGACATGGATCATGTTGCTTGTTGGTAATTGAATTTTTGGTTGGTTCATTAACTCTTAAAGGGAAATATTTCCCAAACTTTTCTAGAATCCCTCATCATTTATATAAATCTTTTATCCACTTTGGAATATTTCTCAAGGCCAGGTATCGTTCCTTTACCATATGAAGATAATGATATGGGGTGGGATTTTATAAGTTGTATCAGTTTGATCAGCCCTTGGATTTCAAGTGAGTGTCATCTTTCGTTCCTTGGTGTTCATTGTTGGTATTTTTGTTGACATTTATTCATGGTATATTACTTGAATTTGGATGTTATAAAGGTTTAGGATTGTCAGAACATTGAATGTATAGAATCTATTTTTGTTGATATCCATTTTATGCTAAACTACAAGTTATAAAGGAGTTGGGTACACAAGTGTTTGGAGAAACTTATTCATATTAGAAATCTCATTGTTGTTGGAGTAACCTATGAGATGACCATGTAATGCATGGTAAAAATGAAATATGACTAGGATGAATATTTCATTGGGGTATAATGATCTATGGTGTGATGTGAATGCGTGGATTTGGAAAATAATTTTTCGGGTTCAGAATGGATGTATTTAAAACATAGAAACTTATTGTAATTTAAATTTGAGTGATTTTATAATAATGGTGGATTTTTTAGAATAGTGATACAATGGAAATTTAATCTTTTGGATATCTTAGTTTTTAATGTTGTAGTGTAATTTAACTAGAATTTTTAATCATGTGTTGCTAAAATAGAAGGACTAATTGTTCTTTTGTGATGATAGAAATGGCACCGGTTAGGCATTATAATGTCCATGTGCAGGATGGTACTGAAAACGTGGTTACACCTGAGACCTAGGTAAACTAGAAACTAGTACATAGTACAATGCAATATTTCTATGTTGTGGAATGTTTGAATAAAGTTAATGAAACAAAACATGTAGATCATGTGGTTTAGTTTCAATGTCAGAATCCACCCATGTTTATGGGTGATTCGTAGACATAAAGGGATGAAGAATGAATTAATAAAATAAAAAGGATATTTGACATCATGGGAACACTATATGAGTTAAATGTGATGTTATCCACGTATATATTGTATTATCTTTCCCATAAGTGGTGGGAGTTGGCGATCTAATCAGGGATAGACAAACTTGGGATGTGGGAGGGGTTTGAGGAATTGTTTAATAAACAATTCTACACGCATATATTCAGAATCTAGTGTATAGTGGATTTATTTAGTTTGAAGAAAGGTAACATGGCAATGACAAAATATGTGGTTATGTATATGAAATATGTGTGGTTTTCACTTGATGTAGTAGGTAATAAATCGATGAATGCACATATTTTTGATGTTAGGTTGAACTAGGAAATTTGTTCCAGGATAGCGGTGTTGTGTATATATGATCACACTAAAATAGCGAATCGAAGTGCGGTGGGTTAGTGTGATATTTTGGGGGCTACATGCATGGGATGTATGTTGGTACCCACATGTAATAGTGGGGAAATGAATGATAGGTTCAAGAGGATGTGGAACACTTGATTCCAGGGTGGGAGTACAGTTCAGAATCTGATGGCAGGATCAGTGAATCTTCCTTCAAAGGCTCAGAGTAATCTGGGAGGTTTTTTATGGTTATACAAACAACATCTAGCAGGGTTGTAAAAAACAACCTCAATCATGTCATAATTGTAAGAATATGGGAAATATTTAGCCTTATTGTCAGAATACTCCGAGGTTGAGTGTTAGTGACACTCTTCAGGGGTTGTAGGGGTGTTATGCCTCAATGGGATGTAGGTAGTAGCATACCCCTCGACAATAGAATAAAATTAGTCAATGTGATTCAAAGAACACCCTGAATCCTCAGTAGGGTAATAAAGTGAATAGTTTGGAAAGTAAGAAGTTGTTGGGAGCTGAGCAGGCGGTGATGGATAATCAGTCAGGACCATCCACGATCCGTGGTATGGTTATTTTAAATTCCACATTACATGCTTTCTTCGATATTAGTTATTATAATTTTTTTCTTTCAAATTTCATTGTTTATTGTTTGTGTTTAAATGTCGAAGTGATGCCTTCTATTTTCAAACTACAAACATATCTAGGTTAAATTGAGGGTCGATCCTTCCTATGTAAAGAGTGTTGTTTAGTAATAGATGAAATTGAATTAATGTGGGATTCATAAGTGATTGAGATGGATGATTATGATATAATTCTAGGAATGGATTGTTTGGTGGCTTTTAAGGCACACGTTGATTTCTATGAGTGAATTATCAATCCTACGATAGAGGATGGTGTACAACATCTCTATAGAGTAGATTAAAATGAAAAGTTTGGTGCAATAGATTTGTTGGAACCCATTATTGGGACAATATCATATCGGTTAGATGTTTTTTACTATGAATCCGTAGAAGGTGTGTAGAAGAACATTCATATAAAAGTTGTAGATTAGTTCATAAATGTATTTCCTCAATATTTTTCAATGTTTCCACCCATGAGATAAGTGGATTTTACAATTGATCTGTTTCCGGGGACCATTCTTATATCACTTCCATCTTCTTAAATAGAACCAAAAGAATTGATAGAATTAAATTCGTAGTAGGAAGAGTTATAAAACAAAGGTTTTTTCTAGCCTTGTACGTCACTATGGGTAGGGCTGGTTTTTTTGATAAGAATGAGGATGGAACCTTATGGCTCTGTATTTGTTATCATAGACATAAACAATTTACGATAAAGAACCAATATCCACTTACATGAACTGATAATTTTTTTGACCAGATGAGGGGATCTCAGTGGTTCTCCAAGATTGACTGGATGTCAGGATATCATCAATTATGTGTAAAGAAAAAAGATATACCAAAATTAGCATTCAGAAGTAGATATATCCATTACGAGTATGTGGATAATCCCTTTGGTCTAACTAATGCAATAATAGTGGTCATGGAATTGATGAATCATATATTTTAGAGATATCTAGATTATTTTTTGCTGGTATATGTGGACGATATACTAGTGTATTTGAGGAAAAGGGTAGAGAATTATTAGAACTAGGGGAACTTGTTGTGGATCTTGAGGGACCATAGGATGTATGACAATTCTTCAAATTGTGACTTCTAGATATAGGATGTTCATTTAATTTCCCATTTAATTTATGTGAGGGGTGTTTCATTTGATCCAGAAAATATAGAGGCTGTTATCTCAGGGAAACCACCCAAGAATGTTTTAGAGATACATATCTTCATTGGTTTAGTTGTATATTATTGAAATTATTTTATTTCTCATGGTTTTCATTGCAGATGATAACTTTAAAAAGGAAGTGTGTCCCATTTCAATGGGATGAGTATGACAAACCTGATCTTTTATTACACAATTAAACATAATTTATTACATAACTTCACTTGATACAACATAGAAGACCGAGAGTTCTAGTGTCTTTGAGGCATAATATCATTACATAATAACTTAAAACAAGAATTACCATATATTTTTTGAAAACATACTTAACATGACAACTACATTCCCTCATACTTAGCATTGCATGGGATAACTTGAGGACATGCATAAGAAAACGGTGAGCTACAAAGACCTATAATGGAATAAACATGGAATAACATGAGGAATACAATAAATGATAGAAAATAGGAATATAAATAGAGAATAAGAGAAGCATTAACATAAAGGCGTGACAATTCATGATAATTATAACATTCACTACTACAGTAAAAGCCATTAGCGACCGCCAAAAGTGGTCGCTAGAGGCCTTTAGAGACTGTTAGGCGACCGCTTTGGGCGGTCTCTGTTGCTTCGTCGGTAAAGAGCAGAAGCGACCGCCAATGGCGGTCACTAAAGCCTCTATCAAAATACAGAAGATTTGCACTGTATGGATGACCGATGGATTTCTGTAGTGGCTCGAGGGATGGTGAAGCTTCGGCTGCCGGTAATGGCGGATCTGCAGCGGCTGGAGGGATGTGCGGTAAGTTGATGGTGCTTGTGGATGGTGGTCTGATGATGTGGGGGATGACGGGGGTGACCTATGAGGGGTACGGTGAAGTGGGGGTTGACAAAGGTGGTGGTAGGTGTGACCAGATGAAGCAGTGCGTCGGCGGGGGAAACTGTGGGAGGCGGCCTGAAGTTGCAGCGATGATGAAGGGAAGTGTAATGACACGGCGGAAAAAATCCCGCGTTTTTTTTAGGTGGGATTAGAGACCGCCATTGTGGTCGCTAATAGTATCAATAGCGACCGCCAATGGCAGTCACCCGTGTCCAGGGGCGCAGATCCTGAAAATTCTAGTAGTGATGGAAATGTGGTAACAACTTTTAACATGGAATTAGCATGAGTTGAGGATCATTTCATATAGAGCCTGAGTAAACCCACATTGCACATGAAGCATAAGTAAACCCTTTTTCACATGAATAATCAGGATTCAACACCCATTGCACATAATGTAGCATGATACTGTACTTTTCCCAATGCATTGGAGTGCTATCAGGGAGCACCCTTCTTAAACATTTCATTTCATGCATAAGTGTGCCACATGGTTCATAAAACATTGAATCAATCAACATAATAATTTATTCCATGATAAAAGAATGTGGAATACATAGATGAAACTCTTTAAACAATAAGTAAATGTTTATAAAGGTGAATTCCATTGATAGAGAAATTGGCATGGTATTCACTACATAATTTCTTTGGCTTGGAAAAACAATGTGCAATTTCGGAAGTATAACGATATAACATAAGAACTCATAAAAATGGTTAATGAGAGATAAAGGGATGTCTAATCCTATTTACATGACATGGATAGTATGGGGGTCATATAGATACATGTCCGAAAAAATATAATGGAATTTAGATTCATGATACAAAATAATTGCATGAATGTAAATGAGTAGAGAGAAATTCCATTTAGTATTTCGGCCTTGTAACAGATGTAAATGGATGGAATTTAATGAGAGAGAAAGAGGTCTACCATCATTAAAACATAAATAGGGCAGTATGGGGGAGGTGAAAAACTACACCCCATCATTTATATTTTAAATTAAAAGGGCATAATGGCATAAATAAAATTGGATAAAAATTAGAAAGGAAGAAAAACCCTTACATGGAAGCGTGCTTCCAAAGTCTTGAGAGTGGATTGAGGGAGTTTTCATGAATGATTTGGGAACCTTGGGAGGATTCTAGAGAGAGGAGGGATGTGGTTGGGTGAACTCTAAAGGCTTTGAGTGAGGGGGAATGGGAGACTGGGTGAGTTTAAATATGAAAGGTGGGAGTATTATTTATTATTTAGGTTTTGGCCCCCTCACATTAAACTAATCCAAACGAGAAACCAGTCCATGGTTTTTAAAAATGGTTTTTCGAAAAGAGAATTGGAAAAAAATATTATATACGGCCCAAGTCCTAACTTCTTAAAATAATGGGGTTTCTTACATGGAGGTGAGTCACACTCCAAAGGAAATCAATTTAAAGAGACAAGATGTTTAATAAGCCTTGAAGAGTCCATTAATGCTTTGTAAAATAAGTCAAAAAAACCCAAAATTACATTATTTTAATGGTAAAACATATATTGTCCTGTAATAAGGCTTATAGTATTTTATCACATTATTATTGGGTTATTATGATGTCTTAAAGGACATTATATATTTTGACGGTATTTAATTTATACCAAAAAATTCAAATATCTTAGAAAATTATGAAAAATTCATTATTGGATAATTTCAACATCCTGATTCCATAATTAATTTTTATTTTATCTAAATATTTTTCTTAATATTTTTGTTTTTACTTTTAAAATAAAAACTGACATTTATCGAAAATTCATGGGTTTTGACAAAAATGGCTTTCGAACCATAATAAAAATTACTATTTCATTCATATGATTATACATATCGTTTATTTTTAATAAAAATTAATTTAATAATAATAATAATATTTTATTAAAATATTATTTAATTAACAAATCCATTAATACATCTAAATAGATTTCATAGTTGAATATTAACTAAAAATACTATTTGTTTTTTAAAAACTATTTACAAGGTAACAAAAATTAAATGAAAGTATATTCATTATTATATACAAAAATAATGTACCGAACCATAGTACTATTGTCTTGTTAAATAACCCATTAAAACATATGCATAATATTGAATGGTGATGTGTGAAATGCTGACAGACTCTTGGGTGTCTTAGATAACATTGATTGGGTGGTAATCTCTATCAGCTTCTACTTCTCTCATAGGCGGTCTAGCTTGAGCATAAATTGTTGAAGATCGGCTTGGGATTGGTCAAGAGCTAATACCAATGATGCAACCTCCTTTCCAAGAACTGAAAAATGGACTTTTTATGGGGCACATCTACTGGATAAGGCCATCGCTTACTTTGTCTCAGTAAATTAGATTCATTAAATCCCTGTATTTATACTAATAATGTGATCACTATTCAACGACTACAAAATCAACGATCAAAATTATTAATGGTATTTTAAAATCTAAAAACATAAAACAAAAGAAGTTCATATGTTGTATAATCATTTCACATATTAAGACATTTAATTAGATCAAGAGGGATTTTCATTTACAATGGTTTGGGTGATTACAATATTCCCCCCTAATGAAAATTGGCCCTCAAAATTTCATTTTACAATATAGGTCACAAAATGATGTGGGTACATTTCCTTCATTACTTCCTCTAGTTCCCATGTGGCCTCTTTGTACTTATTGTCTCAACATAGTACCTTTACCTAATGAGTAGACTTGTTGTGTAGAACTTTGTCTCTATGATCCGAGATCTTCACTGGCTGCTCCTCATAAGAAATATAATCCTCCAACTGTACCACCATGGAATATAGTACATGTGAAGGGTCTGGTATATACTTATTTAAGGGGGATACATGAAATACATCATGTACTTTGGCCTTGGTTGGTCGAAGTTCTAGTCGATAGGCTACATCCCAAACATGATCAAGAATCTCGAAGGGTCTGATGTACCTTGGACATAACATCCATTTCATTCCAAACCTCATGACCTAATTCCATGGAGATATGTGTAGAAACACCATGTATCCAACTTTGAACTCAAGGTCTCATTGTTCATTATCGACATAACTCTTATATCGTCTCTGGGATACCTTGATATGCTACTGAATGGTTTTCACCTACTTTACCATTTCTTTAATCATTTCAGGTCCTAGAAACTTACGCTCACCGACTTCATCCCAACATGCCATTGTTATGCACCTCTTCCTATACAAGGCTTCATAAGGTTCCATTTGGATGCTTGAGTGGAAAATACTGTTATAAGAGAACTCAACCAGAGGAAGATGTTGATCCCACACTCCTTTTAAGTTTATTGAGAATGCTCTCAACATGTCCTCAAGTGTTTGGATAGTCTTCTCAGATTGACCATCAGTTTGAGGATGATAAGCCACACTGAAGTTCAGCTCAGAATCTAGAGCATGTTTATGACTCTTCTAGAACATCAAGGTGAATCTAGGATCATGGTAGGTTAGAATAGATTGTGGTACTCCAAGAATCCTTACCACTTCCTTTATGTAAATATGTGTCCTCTCGAAACATGATAATGTGAGAAGTGTTTGTACGGCAATAAACAATTACCCATATAGCATTTTTTCCTCTGGATGTCCTTGGATGTCCAGTGGCAAAGTCCATAGTAATTTTCTCCCACTTCCATGATGGTATGGGTAGTGGTTGCATCATACCCTTAGATATTTTTCTCTCAACCTTCACATGTTGACATACTAGACACTTTGATGTATATTCAGTAATATCCCTTTTCATATTGTTCCACCAAAAAATTTCTCGGAGATCTCAATACATCATTTTTCTCCTTGGTTGGATAGAAAGGGTTGAGCTATGTACGTCATTAAATAGCTCCTTCTTTATATCTGGTTCATATGGTACACATATTCACATCCCCAATCATACAACTCCTTCCTCATCAACTTTGAAATCGGAGGATTTCCCATTTCTAATAGCTTCCACTCTTTTTTGAATTTCCAAATCATTTCATTGAGCAGTCTTTATTCTCTCCATAAGAGATGGTTGATTAATCATTTGAGAAAGGATCGATTATGTTCCTCACATAATGATTCCCATGTCCATCCGTTGAAAATTAAATAAGATCAGATCCTTTTTAATTCTCATCAATGATTAAGATGCATGATACTTTCTACTTAGATAATCTGCCACCTTATTTGCCTTACCAGGATGATAGTGGATTGAGAAGTCACAATACATGATGAGCTCTATCCATATTTTTTGGCGCTTATTAAGATCATTCAGTGTGAATATATATTTGGGACTCTTCTGGTTAGTATATATCTCACATTTCTCCCCGTAGTGATAATGCTGTCAGATGTTTCAGACAATGATCATAGTCTCCAACTCCAGATCATGTGTTGGATATTTTTTCTCATGTATTTTCAACTACCATGAATAAAAGGCTTTAACATTATCATTTTTCATCAGCACACATCATAATACCTTCTTAAAATCATTACTATACACCACAAAGAGTTCTCCACTTGTGGGTAGTGTGAGTAATGATGCAATGATATGCCTCTTTTTCAACTCCTTGAAACAATATTCACATTCTTATGTCTAGAAAAACATTACTCCATTCCATGTCAGCAAGGTCATTGGGTTTGACGACGGTGAAATGTTATTCACAGATCGTCAATAATCCCCAATTAGACCCAAAAAGTTGTGGATATCCAGAAGGTGTCCTGGGACACTCTTCAATTGCCTGTGTTTTGGTACGGTCCACAAATATCACATTTCTGGTGATAACATGCCCCATGAATGATACCTCCTCCATCGAGAACACACATTTACTATAATTTTCATACAACTTCTCCCTTTGCAAAGTCTTTAACAATGTTTCCAAATGCTCCTCATATTGATCCTTTCTCTTAGTGTATATCAGAATATCATCCATAAAGTCTATCAAAAATTTGTCGAGGTTATCTCTAAAAACACTATTCATTAAATCTATGAAAATTTTCAGAGCATTAGTGATTCCGAAGGGCATCAATATAAACTCGTAGTGTCCATATCTCGTTCTAAAGACAGTCTTGGGAATATATTCCTTCCTCGCCATTAATTTGTGATATCCTTACCGAAGGTCTACCTTTGAGAAATAACTTGCCCCACAAATCCGATTAAACAAATAATCTATCCGTGGTAGTGAAAACCTTTTTTTATCATGATTTTATTGAGCTTATGATTATAATTATAGAGTCACATCAATCCATCCTTGTTCTTGATGAAGAGAACAAGCGCACCCCATGGTGAAGCACTCATACATATAAAACCCTTCTCAATATTCTTCTGTAACTGCTTCTTCAACTCTTCTAGATCTACGGTGGACATTATGTAAGGTATATTTGAAATTGGTAGAGATATAGGGATATGTTCAATTGAGAATGAAACCTCTCTGTCTAGAGTAATACCAAGAAACTCTTCAGTGAATACATCCGTGTAATCTCTCACAATGGGCATGTATTCAAGCATGATTCTCTCCTTTGTCTTAATCATTTGTGCTATATATGCTTGATCCTAAGGCAACAATATCCACACATGAGACAATGATTCGAAAGGAGATTCATCTCCCTCCTTAAACTTGTACAGAATTGAATGATTCTTTTGGATGGGAAGAGTGATATCCCTTTCCCAGCAATTGATAGTGTCTTTTTGTAAATACAGCCAATCCAGGATGAAGATAGCGTCAATCTCCACAAAATGAAGTATAAATTGATTTTCTAGGAGGTTTAGTCCATAAATTTTAACTTTGGAGTAGTTATAAACCATGGACGCAATGATTTCCCTATTCATTGTTCTCACAGATAACATTTCCTCCAAATTTTTATGTGGTGTTTGAATTGTTCTACTAAACATACATGATATTAAAGAATGCATAGAACCAGAATCAAATAGTATGTTCGCTATTCTTGAATGAATAATTATCATACCTGTCACCACATCATTGTTCGGATCCACCTCAGTGGTAGTGATAACATATTCCCTTCCATGTTTCCTTGGTGGTTTTTGTTGATTTCCTTCATTAACCCTTGGCATAGGGAAACGGTTTTCATAATGCCCAAGATCCTTGGAGTTGTAACACTGCACTGTTGCCTGAGTGTTGTTCTGAACCATCATTTCTTCTTTAATATTAGCGGAATTTTTTATATCACGTTGGTAGTTCTAGTCCCGAAGACAAAACTTTCCACATTTGAAGAAATTATTAGTTCTCTTGAGATAGTTTCTAGGATATTTCTTCCCACAATTTTTGCAAGGGGAAATGTCATGCTTCATTCCATCATGGATTTTGTTTGATGGGCCACCCATGTTGTTTTCCATTTTCCGCTTCTTCTCACTGGGCACAAGAGATCACTAAGAGTCTCCAATCTCTATTTCAACCTTGATGGTATAAGTGATAATATCCTCATAACTATCGAAGTCTTTAATCAGCAACACTTTTCGTAGACTCGGCTATAGTCTGCTATTGATGTGATCCTCCTTGCTTTCAATGTTCATTACAAATATAGAGGCGTACCTTTCAAGCATTGTAATTTTTTCTTCATATGACCTAATGGACTCATTATCCTTGTTCTTGAGTCTGAGGAACTCTCTTTCCATCTTGATATGGGGGTTTTTAGGAATATATTTGTTGAAAAACATTTTCTTGAATTCCACCCAATAAATGGAATCAATTTCCACTGGGGAATTTGTATTCTTGATCATTTACGTCCACTTATCAGCTTCCCCATAAAAATGATCGACTGACAGTACAAATTTTTCAACATTCGAGCACTATTGGATTGATAATATCATTTCAATAGAGTTAATATATTATTCTATGAGGAAGGGATCTAAAGATCCATAAAACATGGGAGGCCTTTTCCCCATGAAGTATTATACAGAAATTTTCTCTTTTTGTGGAGGAGGATGGTGTTCGTCTTGATTCAAGTTATTATTCATAACTCAAGCCATCTGTGTTAGTATTGTCATGATATTTTGAGCACTGACTCTGATCATATCAGACATATCATTAGGGAAATATTCACATTTCCTATCACATTGGTTGTTTGAACGTGTTCTAATATTTCCCACCTTTAACTGAGATAAAGAATATATAATTATAGGTATTAAATACTTCCCCATTGAACCTGAAAAGGAGACATTGAACTTAAAATTATAAACTTATAAAGAATTAGTATATCTTAACTTGTGATTTCTTAGGTCTAAATCTAGGATATCCTCAATCAGTTTCTTAACTTATATTCTTTTGGGATTTATTTTTCCCTTAATAATGGTTTGTACAAAGCTCGTGAATCTACTAAAGAATATTCCCTCAATGTTTTGTAACCTAAAGTACACCATGGACCATTGTCGTGCACTATTTCCCATTCGATTTTAGCTCAAAGCGGTGTTTTCTGGTTTTACCCCTAGGATACATCTGTGCCAGACCCACCTCTACCTGCTCGTATCCAGAAAATAATGTATTTTCTGAATATACCACTTACTCAATACTAACCAAAACTTAGTGGTTTTTTTATACTCAGTATTGTCTCTAAGGTTTTACTAGGGTTTTTTAATCCTAATCCCAAAAATAACTAAACCTATCCTCTGATACCAACTATGACAACTCTGATATTTTATTACACAGTTAAACATAACTTATTACATAAATTCACTTGATAAAACATATAAGATAGAGAGGTATCCTATAATTGAGGATTAGGATCCTTATATAACAACTCTAACCATGAAATACAACATATTTATTAAAAACATCCTTTAGATGATCAATACATTCCCTCGTGCTCAGCATTGAATGGGATAACCCGAGAACGTGCATAAGAATAGGGTGACCTACAATGCCTAGTAAGTGTATAAAGATGGAATAAAATGAGGAATATAATACATGTTAGAAAATATTCATGTCAATAGATCACAAGAGAATAATTAACATAAAGGAATGTTATATCATGATAATCATAACATGGAAATGTGCAACAACTCTTAACATGGAATTACCATGAGCCGAGTCTCATTTCACATAGAGCATGAGTAAACCCTCATTCCACATGAAGCACAGGTAAACCCTCATTGAACATGAATTATGATGTGTAAAAAACCATTGCACATAATGTATCATGATACTATACATTACCCAATTCATTGAAGCGCTATCAGGGGACACCCTTCTTAAACATTTAATTTCATGCATAAGTTTTCCACATGGATCATAAAACATTGAATCATTCAACATAATCATTTATTCTAAAAGAAACAAATGTGTAATACTTACATGAAAATATTTAAATGATAAGTCAATGTGCATAAAGGTGAATACCCTTGATAGAGAAATGGGCATGTTATTCAGTACACAATGACTTTGGCAGAGAAAAAAGCGGTGCAATTTGGGCAGCATAACGGCATGAAATAAGAACTCATAAAAATGGTTGATGAGAGGGAAAATGTTGTCTCATCATATTAACATGTCATGGAAAGTAAGGGGGTCATATAGATACATTCCCCATCAAATTTAACAAAATTTAGATTAATGATACAGTAGAATTGCTTGAATGTATATCAGGGGAGGGAAATTCATTTTGGAATTTCAGCAAAGTAACTAGTGTAAATAGGAGGAATTTAATGAGAGATAAAGGGGTCTCCCATCATTCAAACATAAATATGAAAGTATGGGTGATTTTCGAAACCATACCCCTAACATTTATAATTGAAATTAAATGGGCACGACAACATACAGAAAATTGGAAAAAAATTAGAAATAATGAAAAACCCTTACTTGGAAGTGTGCTTCCAAAGGCTTGAGAGAGGAATGAGGGAGGAATATTGGGATATTGGGGAGCCTTGGGAGGATTATAGAGAGAGTAGGTCATAGTTTGGACGAACTCCAATGGCTTTATGTGAGGAGTAAGTGGGAGTTTGGGTGGTTTTATATAGGAAAGGAGAGGGAAATCTTAATTATTTAGGTTTGGGACCCCTCACATTAAACTAATCCAAACCACAAACCCGTCATGATTTTTCCCATGTTTTTTGGAAAGGGGAAGTGTAAAAAAATATTTCATAAGGCCCTAGTCCGAACTTCATAAAAAAATTGGATTTCTTATGTGGAGGTGAGTCACACTCCCAAGGAAATGAATTTAAAAAGACAAGATGTTCAATATGCTTTAAAGGGTCCATTAATGCATTGAAAAATAAGTTAAAAAAACCCAAAATAATATTATTTTAATGGTAGGACATGTAGTTTCCGAACATAAGGCATATAGAATTTTATTACATCACTATTGGGTCTTTTTGATGTTAGAAGACAAATTATATATTTAAACATACTTTAATTTCTACCCAAAAATATGACTCTCTCAGAAAATTATGAAAAAATCACTGTTCGATAATTTGAACATCATGATTCCAGAAATAATGTTTATTTTATCTAAATAATTTTCTAAATATGTTAATTTTCAATTTTAAAATAAAAACCGACATTTATCGAGAATTCAAGGGTTTTGACAAAAATAGATTTCAAACCTTAATAAAAATTACAATTGCATTCATAAATTTTTACGGTCATTTATATTTAACAAAAATTAATTTTATAATAAAAATAATATTTTATTAAAATAATATTTAATTCAAAAATCCTTTAATTCATCAACATGGATTTCTTAGTTGAACATTAATTAAAAATACTATTTATGTTTTAAAAACTATTTACAAGGTAACAATAAAAAAATAAAAGTATTTTCATTATTATATACAAAAATAATGTAAATAACCATATTACTAAGGTGTTATTAAATAACCCCTTAAAACACCCCCATAAGACCGAAGGGTGAGGTGTGCGAAGGTGATAGGCTCTTGGGGTGGCTCGGATAACATTTCATGTGTGGTAATCTTTATCAACTTCCACTTCTCTCATAGGCGGTCTAGCTCAAGCAAAACCAATTGATGATCAGCATGGGCTTGGTCAAGAGTGAATCCCAATGAAAAAAGGACTTTGTATGGGGCAATTCTACTGGATGAGTCAATCACTTCCTTTTTTTTGAGTAAATTTGATTCGTTAAAGCCCTATATTTATAATAATAATGTGATCACTATTCAACAGCTACAAAAGAAATAATCACAATTCATAATGGTATTTTAAAATCCAATAACATAAAATAAAAGAAGTTAATATGTTGTATAACCATTTCACATATTATGAAATTTAATTAGATCAAGGGGGATTTTCATTAACAAAGGGTTGGGTCGTTATAATGAATGGATTCAGAAATGATTTTAAGAGTTAAAGGATCTCCTTAAATCATCAAAAATATTGGTTTTTCCTAAACCAAGGAAAGTGTACGTGGTGTATTGAGACACATTCAGATTTTTGATGGGGTGTGTTATCTTATAGGGGGGTCATTTGGTTGCATATGGCTCACGACTGTTGAGGTTTCATGAGAATAACTTCCTAATGCATTATTTGGAGTAAGAAGTGGTGGTTCATGCTTTAAAAATGAGGATTAATTATCTATTAGTTGAGAAATTTACAATGTTTACTGATTAAAACAACTTAAAACATATCTTATCACAAATAGATTTGAAAATCAGGAAAATGAGATGAATGTAAATTCTCTAAATGTCTGATGTTGAGTAAATGTACACACCAGGTAAGGGAAAATCAGAAAATTCATCATGAATAAATTGATATGATTAAGTGGTGAAAAAGGCATTAGATCTGTGGAATTTGATGTCATTCATAGCCAAAATATAGTAGGAATGGGTGGACTGGGGTGGAAGAGTGGTCTTCTTTTAAATGTCATTGGCTCCTGTCATGGGTAGTTTTTTTTAAGAGGCACAAGCATATGATTCCAAATGTGTGGTGATGCGGTAGAAACTCAATGGTGGGGAGACTATTGAGGGATGGGAATTAGAGTGGAATTCAACCTAGTGTTTTCATAACTATATGGTTGTATCAATGGATTTTTATGACAAACTTCTCAGATATTATCATCACCCTAGGTGGGTTGTACATCCTGAAATTCAGAAAATGTATAAGGTGTTGAGAGAATAGTCTTAGTGTGCATGTATTAAAAGAAAAGTGGTGGAGTTTGTTTCGAGATGCTTGGATGGTCACCAAGTAAATGCAGAGCATCTGTGACCAGTAGGCATGTTGAAGTCATTACATTTCCTAGTGTGGATATGTAAGTAGATATCCATGGATTCTGTGATATGTCAACTGAGAATGGTTATAAAACATGATTTCCTATGGGTGATTGTGGATCGGCTCAAAAAGTCAACTGATTACATCTCAATTCTTAAATTCGATATGGTGGATGATTCGTACAAAATCAATATCATGGAAGAGGTAAATAGTAATGGTGCTCTAGTTTTGATTGTATCAGATAGAGATCTGAGGTTCACATCTCTTTTCTGTAAATCCTTGCTGGATGCCCTTTGAACACAGTGGAATATGTGCATGATGTATCATCTGCAGACGGAGGGCCAATACAAGATGACATTACAAACCATGGAGGATATGTTAAAGACATGGGTGATGGATTTTGGATGTTCATGGTAAGGTCACTTACAATTGATTGAGTTATCCAATAATAACAGTTATCAAACTTTAATACATATGGATCCTTTTGAGGTATTATATGGGCATCCGCGTCATTATCCAATATGTTGGGTGGAAATAGGAAATAATTCAATTATCAGACCGAGACCTAGCTAAGAGAATACATAGAAAATCATGAAGATAAGTAAAATGATAGAGACATATCATGTTTTTATAAATTGTATGTAGACCATCATCGACGACTATTGTCGTTTGAGGTGGGATCATGTTATTTTGGGAATCACTCCTAAGATGGGACATCATCATTTTGGGAAGTAGGGTTTGTAATCCCTGAGGAATATTAGGGATTTTTAGATACTTGAGAGGATAAGAGAGGTGGATTACAATTTTTATTTTCCACCATGGTTTAGTGTGGTGCAAAATGTGTTTCATGTGTCATAGTTCAAAAACTATCAGCTGGATCATGACCTTGTAACTCATTGGGATCACGTTGATCTAGACCCAGATGCTTATTTGGTGCACATATTGGTACAAATTGTGGATAGGAAAGATAAAATATTATGTGGTTAAACTATCAGTTTAGTTCTTGTTTTTTGGTAGCATAGTCAGATTCTTGAGGAGACTTGGGAGTGGGCGAATGAGATGACCGATAAATGGCCCGAGCTCTTTCAGAAAATCAAAGGTTCATTACATTTTGAGGATGTAATGTCCAATAGTAGGGAGAATGTAACACCCCTAGTTTGATATAAGTATCCCTTTTTATGCCTATTTATGTCTTCAATGTTTTTGTAATGATATGGTAATAGGTTGAGAGATTTTAGAATGCTTTTGAATAAGATTGAATTCATTACTAAGAGTGTACGGTTTGATCACGGTTAGGGAAAATTGTGCAGATTTTCAAGGTAACCGTGCAAGGGGAGATGATGGTATTTGTATGGTCCATTCATGGTTTGATAATACAAAGTGAGAAAACTATGATGTACCCCTTCTCATGAGGTCATGGTGTGCGCACAGTTAGTAAACTCTTTTCCAAAGAGTGTGGGAAAACCATGCGGCCACATAAAGAAGAGATTTTTTAATCCGAGTTCACTACAGCTTGACCTATTTCACTCCAAAATCTCTCCCACTTGAGCTTCACTTGGTATTTTTTGTTCTCAAGGGTTTTAAGGTCTCTACAATTCATTTTTTATGGGATTTTTTGGGGTATTAAGGTGGTTTGAAGGCGGTTCATCTCGGGTAAGTCTTTTACATTAGTTTCCCTTTGGTTTTCTCTAGATATAATCTTCTCCCATTCTTGGTTTTCTAGATCTACATTTATTTCATGAAAATATAGGGTTTTTTGTTACCTTGGGTATTTATTTTATGGATTTTGGATATTACGGAAGGGAATCTAGAGCTATTTTTGTGGTGCATTCACCGGATTTGGGGTGCGGTTTCTTGTGGGTCGATTTCACCGAAACCCTAAAGGTAGGTGGATTATTTGTTGTTTCCACAGGTCTATATCAATAAGAATTGTTACAATTAATTTATTTTTCAGGAAATTATTTATTTTTTGATATAAGTAATTAGTTAGAGTTCCCCTTGGTATTGTTTTCTGTATTATTTTTTTGAAAAATGGTATTATTGGGAAAAATTATTTTTTGGGGATTTTAAAATGGTGATTTTAAAATGGGTTTCATGAAATGATATTGGAGAATTTATTATGAATAGATTTAAATAAATATATTTTTTTATTGAAATATAGTTTATCATTGAAATATATTAAAAGGGTGATTTCAATAAATGAGCGATTTATTGAAATTGTTTAGCATGTGATGGAAACAGTTATGTGTATATTGTTGTGGCCTCTGTGAGTTGTGCCTGGGTATGGATTATGTGAGTTGTGTGTAATGTTGGATGGGAAGTACCACTACAAAAAGTAGTATAGATAGTGGATTTAAGGATCACCATCAAGGATAAGTGGATAGGAATTTCCATTAAATTTGGAAGGAAAGAACTGGTCAGATGGAAGTGTCAAAGTGATTGTTACACCGGTTTGGGTTTTTGAATTGTTCTATTCACATTGTTTGTGTTATGTCTATGAAAATTGGTGACTAATTATGCTTTTTTTGTGACAGTGACATGGCTTATGGAATGTGTGTGGCTTTCCCTTGTGTGACATGTCTTGGTAAGGGAATGTTAGGCTTGAAGTAATGATTTAACTATTTAATTTTTATTATCAACTTCTTATTATAAATATGATAATAGTTTAATTCTAGTGTCAAGTGTATGTAATTAATTAGGGGAAAACCTAATGAGTATTAATACTGAACCCCTACCTTGGATCTTTGGTTCTTTTAAAGTTTCCCTATTTCAGGAAAAAGGTAAAGGTAAAGCATCTCATTGATAGTGGTTCTTGGGGTTGATTGGAAGATGTTGTGGTTCATGGAGCATGGATCATTGTGTGAGGATATGGAACGTGTCAATGTTTACTTTGGGCATTTTTTTCATCAATATGGTACTCTGATATTGTTTTAGTATGTTTGGTTGTATTCATTCTTGGAAAATTTTGTGGAATAGTTGGTTAACTCTTGGTAATGTATGAGTTGGTTTGTTTGGTAGGCATGAATCTTGTATCTTGTTGTTAATGGATTTTTTGGTTGGTTGATTTTATCTTAAAGGTTTAATAGTTCACCAACATTTATTAAATCCCTCGGCATTTACTTCCAGCCTTTGGAACATTTGGAATGTCGCTTAAGGCCAAGTAGCGTTCATCCACCCTCTCAAGCCAATGAGATTGGTTGGGATATTAAATAGTCTTCTGCATAGGAGAACATATATGAAAAGTAAAAATATAAATAGAAAATAGAAAACTAACACCCAAATAATGATAAAGAGTGATAAAGAACATTTATCATAAGAAATTGGGTGATCCAAAGAATGTTAACAAATGCAAAACCTTAAAAAAAGAGGCCTGAAAAAATGTCATTGATATCCTAAAAATGGTGATAATAGGTTTTCATTTTATTTAATTAATTTTCTTGAGATTTTATACATTATTGATTTAATTCCATTTAATATGAAAAATATCACCCTTTTGTTATGCCTTAATTAATTTCCTCTACATATATCATTCCACGAAATCATGGTGAGTTTGTTATTCCCAATGCACTAACATATCATAAGTTCCCTAATATAATTAAAAGATATTATATATATCTATAGTTAATAAAATTTATCTATAATTACCCAATATATATAAATCATCTTATTTTGATGTAATACATTATTATCTAAAACCACATATGATATTTTTACATAAATAATTCCTAAAATGGTTTACCTTATAACTCTTCCAAAATTCGAAACAAAAAATGTTAAAAAAATTTATAAAATTATTCTTAACATTAATCCTCCATATATAATAATTTTCTTTTAATTGTCACTAACCAAACATGTGAACACCTTTATCATGTATTATCTTAAAACATGCTAATAACATAATTTACTATAGAATTATATTGAAAAATAATTTATTCTTCATTTTGTTCATATAACATTGATTATTGGATCTTTTCATTATGTCTAAAAATTTAGTAAACTCCATCAATGATGTAGAAACCATATTTTCAAAACAAATCCTTAATTAGTTCCAAGGTCATAAATACAATATAATAAACATTATCAAATCAATCATCTCTTTATACCAAAAAAATTATATCAACACAAGGAGTATATTAAGGGTTATGTTTCCCAAAATATTTTTTCCCGTGAATTATTTCATACAATTAAATCACTTTTCTAGGACATCATCATCATTCAGTATATTCTTTCAAATCCTTAATAATAGAATTTTCAAAACAGTCCTAAAATATTTATTGATTATTTAATTACAATACATAAACATTTTAATCCTTAAACATCCTTCATGAACCATTATCCAGGCTTCATTGTCTTTTTCCTTAACACCACTTTAATTTGACATTTAATCTATAATATCTCCATTATCAGTTAGATAATCTTTACTCATACAACATTACTAATTTTCCTTATGATATTCTTTTCTGGGACATCTATTTTCATAATAAAAATACATTACATATTTTGAGAATTAAATAGTCAATGATATCTTATGAATACCAATATTCCCATCCACTTCGTTAAATAAAATTTTAATTTTACCTCAGTAATTTGTTGTTTCATTCCCAAATTCTACACACATAAATAAACATCTTGTTCCTTTAAGAAATTCAATAGAGTGATATTTTCCACATTTTCAGCATATAAGAAAATTAATATTTTTTCCTCTATGGTTTCCATTACCCAAACACTCAATGAAAAATATACTTATATCATTTGGTGAGTTTAAGAGTTTGATAAGGTTCACATTGTAAATCATGTTCTGTGAAAACTGATTATGAATAATTACAACATCCTTCACTTGAGACATTATCCCATATGTATACTCATTATAAATTTCTTAACCTTATCCAATGATAACCTAGTACCTTCTAGTTCCATATATATACTAGAGCAATAATAATAGTGTGAGAAAAACATAAAAAATAAGAAAAACATAAATTATTGAAGAATAACTTATTAGATTTCTAAATCATGAATCCTTATTTTAAATCTGTGACACATTATGTTTAACCTCGTTCATTAATAGTCATCTTATAGATAAATATTTCTTTATGTTTTGTAATGAGTTGTAAATTTACCAAGCATATCCCTTAAGAGTGTCAAATTAGGTGTGTATCAAGCCACATTTCCATGAAATAGTTCCCAATTGAGTTTTTATCAATACAATGTTTTTGAATTGTTACCCCTCTATACATATATTTCAAAGAAACATCTTATTTTTGTATCCATATAATTATGTAATATATTGTAAACCACACTCCCAATCCATTAAAAAATTTCCAAGACAATTTCATAAACGTTGATTTATATTTAGAGTAATACGTAGATTCATCACTCGAAATATCCTTTAATATATCCCTAGGGAACAAATAAAAATTAATATCCTAGTTTCCATAATGATAACTAAATAATTACCTTGATATCAACTATATATACCCAAGGTGAACCCACATAGATATTTCATCATTTTTAATGAAAATTGATTAATGTACACAATCACATGCCACTGTACTGTACAAGTTTAGTGTCTTTCGAATCTTGGAATAAAATATTATAAAATTCAGAAATATCTTCAGTGTTTCCTACCAATATTTTCCCATTTGTAATTCCTACTTAAAACCATTCATTATAACATGGGAAAAGGAAACAATAAAAGGGTGTGCTTAGATACTCAACAAGGGTAAATAAAATAGATACGTAAGAATTAATTGAAAATTATTGTATGGAAAACAGAGCATAATTATTGGAAACTGTACCCTACATATAAAATATATTAATCATGATTCATTGAATAATGATTTATAGTTTATAAGACATGTTTCATAAGGGAATAAGAGGAAATGATATATTGGAGATTATGATATGGAACTTGTATCATTGATATAAGCACAATATATATTATATCAAAGATATCCCCAAATACATTAATAACATGTTAGGATTAGGCTACAAACATGTGAAGCTTTTTTGGGCTTGTGATGACAACATGTGTACCCTCCTTTTCTGGAATGGTCTGACCACTCGTATAACCTCTTATATGGGTTTTGGATGACAACACTTGAACACTCATCTTGGGGTTTCAGATAATCACACTTCTACCCCAATATTTATGCTTTGTGTAATTAACAATGTATTATCATATTTGGGATTGGGTTAATCAAAAATGTAGACTAAACACTAGGATTGAGATAATCACATGTGTACCCTCTGATCTCATAGAACATATATATTTTCCCAATGCATTGAATAGAGATATAGTTCCCATCCATCTCATACTAAAATCATACTTATTTTTTCCACAACATACTAAAAATTCATCATATCTTTACCCATAAAATAATATGGTTATCATAAACATTTTCTCACATCAGAACATGTGGAAAAGAGATAGGCTTCTTAATCATTTCAAAATAGAATAACCTATGAAAAGAAGTAGGTTTCATAATCATTTTTTCATGGTATAACATGTTTAAGAGAAAATAGTTTCATAAATATAATTCCATTAAAATATAAAACTTTCAAGTAAAGAATATTAATGATATCCTTGTATCATATCCCTTGTAAAATATAAATTATATCAACGTATTGGTTCTAACATGTAGAATTATTTCGAAATATCAAATTCCATATTTCTAATGGAAGTTAACCTTTCTTTGAAAATAACTTTCATAAAACCCTTTAAAAAAACTTTTCATTGAAAATTAAATTGGAAACATATAAAAAATCATTGAAAAATAATAGAAAATGTTTATTGAATAAAATATACATTCTACTTTGAAATTATTATTTTTTTAAACCATTAATAAACCTTTTTCTTTGAGAATAACCATAAAACTTATAAAATAAAAACATAAGATTCAATTAAATCACTTTTTAAAACATAACAAAATATAATCATTTTTCTAAAAATGATCTTAAAATATATTTTAAAAACATTTTTGAGGACATTTTTTAGAAAACATTATGTTTCAGTAAAAAATATTTATGGCTGAAGAGATAAATAAAGGTAGATTTTATTAAAATTTCTTTATTAATTATATTATTTACCAAATATTGAAAAAATGGTACCATAAGTTGATGATATCATAAAAAACTCCTAGATAAGAAATTTCAGGATAATTATTGATGGATAGATCGTACAATTTTATTATTGGAATTATAAGAATAAATAATATTGATAAATGCTGAGATTGTAACATAAATTTTTTATCACTTTTCTAACCTTGAAACATAAGTCATGTGGTGAGATAACATAAAATTTTATATAAAATGTCATGTTTATTAATAAATTCATGTTATTAAATGTTAAATGGGTTGTATATACCCCTCATAATAGAATATAGTTGAATATCATAACATATATCTCAAAAAAAATTGAGGAAAAAATCCTTTACCGGTTTTGTAAATTTTGAACTCTAAACCAAAAGAATGAGAGGTCCAAAAATGAATATATAAATAGAAATATTTTTTATGATAATAAATAGAAAATACTTTCATGGTATGTAAATATTATAACGCTCTGTCCTTACGCATTATATAATCATGAGTAAAGTCACAAATTTTACTTTCTTTCACATTGAGGACCTTATATGGTTTAGAGATGTAGAGAATTAGGATATACTCATACAAAAGAAAACCATAACAATACAAAGTGGAAATATCCTAACAATATAGATTTTTCCATAATCTGAAACTTTTAAAATAAACTATTATCACCTTTAAGAAAACCCTTCCTGGCATAAAGAAATACATCTCCAAATACTTACTAAACATTTTGTTATTTGGAAAACATTAAAAAATATAAGAAGAGTACAAAATGATAATAAAGAGATATAAATATAAGGAAATTTTTAGTCTATTGATAAAAATTAAAACCCATTAAAAATTATCATAAACTAATACGTTCTACAATTTTTTATTTACTAAATACTTTCATTTGAAAATAAACTCATTTCATAGATTTTTTTGTAATCACAATATTACCAAAAAACCCATAGAATGAAATAGATAAATAAATAAATGTAACTTCATACAGAATTATAATTTTCTCTCAAATAATGTAACAACCACGTGGTTTCCATATATGTAACTCTTATGAAAGGAATATCCTTGTGGATTACTACTATATACAATGGATTTAAGGTTTCAATGTAAGAACCCTTACATAGTTTATCATGGAACTACACATCAAATTTTTATTACATAATCACCCATAAAATTTACAAGTACTATTATATAATAATTACATAAAAAGTGTAATTTTCTTCATTTTACTCAAAAAAATTCATATATAATCACAAGAAATCATATCAAGGTATTTAATTAAACAATCCATTTTCAATACTATTTTCAAAACCAAAATACCATGAAAATGGAATAAGGAATATTTTTTTAATTTTAGAAATGTTAATTCTTGTATAGTAATCCAAATATAAAATAATCTTAATGGTGGTGGAGAACTTGTTGTCACCATAAATTTTAATAAATTATTTACTTTTTCATATGTTAAAATTTTCTATATTAAACACATAAAAATATTAATTTTTAAAACCATTGATTGTAATTAATAATTTAAGTAATATTTTCATTAAAATACATTTATATCTATATAATAAACATTTAAAATAATATCAATAATGTTGACATAGAGAAAAATATTTGGAAAGTAAATCTTAAAACATTAAAAGAATCCCATACCACTTTAAACATTTATATTAGAAGCCATGAGAAATGGGAACATTTAAATAAACATTATATAACACTATTATAGATACAATATGGATATTAAATGTAAAAGGGGTTATATATAGACCTTATAAAATAATAAAGGTTAATATAATCGAGAAATTACATAATGAAATGAGATTAAGAAAAATCCCTTCCCTTCTGTCTGATTCATCACATATTTCCTTTAAAATTATCAATAATAAACGTATATTAATTATTTAATTTCATGAGAATTTTTTTAATTTTTTATATTACTTTAATATCACTTAATATCATTTTATTACAATTATTTAATTAATAACATTCATGTCAGACATTTTTTCAATATTAAATACATAAGTCAAAAATGACTTTTAATAGATGTCATTTGTTTATGTGGTCATTAGTCCATAACATATAGAATAATTTTGATGAAATAATAATCCCTTATATACATGAATTATTACTTTAAATAAAATCATTTATGTATTTTTATGAAAAAAGAACATTATAATCAGGGAGATGTTAGGTCGGATGTACGCATGAGTAACGTTTCCATTTTTAATAATCATTATAGAATGAGGGTATGTATTATTTTATAATTAAAAATGATAATATTACCATTAACTTGTTATTTATAATTTAATTATACAATTATAAATTATTCATGGGATTTGGTGATTAAAAATGAATTACATCGCTCCACGGAGGTGATAGTTCACATGTACATAAGAATTAAGATATCATTGTTATTTTCATCAATTTTTAAAATTTAATTGATATATTACTCACTTATAATGTAAAATATTTCATTAAAATCATATATAAACATTAATTACACCATTATAACTAGTCTTGAATGATGATATTGCAAAACATATTATATCAATTCATGGAGGTGATAGTTCACACGTACGCACAAACGATTAATTATTTTTCCATTTCATGGAAGTGGATATTGATTTAGGTGATGATATTGACATAATAAAATCTAATTATATTTAAAATAATTTCATTATAATTTCATTATGATTTAAGAATGTTTTAAGGTAGTGGAATAAGAAATTAAAATTAAATACTTAATCAATAACAATACCTCATCTTTAGAGGATATGCTTTGATTATCTCTTTAAAACCATTGAATTTGAATTCTTTTCCAAAAATAAGACCCCTGAAATGTTTTAGGGATTTTATAATTGCATTGGTTTAGATATTTTATAAAAAATGGTATCTATTTGTATTGAAAAGAGAATAATGGGTTCCCTTTTACAATAGATTAGAGGGGAACTCTAGGAAAATCCAATAGTATTTCAATATAATAAGGTTATTATCAATACAAATAAATTTAAATGATCAATAAATAAATAAATGAATAAATTTTAGACCATATATTACCTATTTATTATTATTCCACATTTTTGATTTTTAACCAATTTTTTAATTTAATAAAATATCATTAATGATCAATTTGGTACAATTCAATTAATTTTTCTGAAAGTACATCAATAAAAATGGGAATTCGAATATGATTATTTTAAAGCATATATTATATATTTTAATGATCTATAAAAAATTATAGCCAATAAATAACCCAAAATATATCAACATTAATATTATTTTAATCAATTGTTTTATGTTTTTTGATAATTAAATAAATATCACTTTAGCATTGAAGATATTTTAAGGTAATTTTATAATTTATAAAACATAAAAATAAATTTATATATTGAAAGATATATCATTTATAAAAAAATATACACTTAGTTTCATTTATATATTCATTTTGACCAAATGTGAACACATAAAAGATGTTAAATTCAATGAGAGTGACATTTTGTAAATATATATGAATTAAATAATATATATATTATTATCTTGTAAAATTTTGCGTTAAACAACTCCAATTACTTCGTATGATTATATGGGTCGATTAATATTCATACAATACTTTTGGACAAGTTATTATTATTATTATAATCCTTACATTTTTTTAATCCTTATTTAATCCTTTTAACTCTTACCATATTATAATGTAGTTTACACATTTATGGTTATTGTAATAAATATAATATACCAAACATCCAAAAAATGAGTTATTAATGAAATTTTATGACCTATAAAAATTATTTTAAGGAATATTATATTTTCATTTATTATCTATAATTTAATAAAATAATATATTTTTCAAAATATCATTAATGGTAGTTTTGACACTATTCATTATTTGTATTTTAGAAAATATCATTAAAATGTCATATCATTGAAAAAAATATATTTAATCATCCCTAAAATGTAAAATTCATCCATAAAATTCAAATATGACATAAATTATATATAATTATATTTATTTTAATATTTTTAATACCATTTATTTGATTAATCCATTAATGAATCAAATACAACATCATCATCGTGTAAAAATTTAGTTTAATTATTTATTTCTTTAAAAATTATACATAAATTACCATAATGTATGTAAAAATTTCATCTTTATTAATAATATTTATATTAAAAAATATCCCTTATTTAACCCCATTTTAAAAATATTTTACTTGTTATAAAAAGAGTGTGACAAAATTGTCTTTATTTTGAATAAAATACTATAAATTTATTAAATTTCACCAAGTAGATCCTAAATCACAAAAAACTGTCCCCATTTTAATTTAGGTTTAAAATAACTCATCCAATTGAATTTGGATTTGTTTTAGGGGAATTTTATAGAATTTTATATTATTATTTTTACCCACAATTACTTGATTTACCCTTAATCATTGTAATTAAAATAGTTATTAAAGTTTTTATTAATATATTTCAAACAATAACAGATTTTTTTTAATAAATTACGAAATTATTATTCCAAATAAGGTGTCTATTTATCAAAATTCAAAACATAGAAGAAGATAAAATTAAATTAAAGTTAATTATGAAAACAGATCGAGAGAACATGTTTCTAAAAAAAAGTTAAATAGTTCACAATGCTTTTTTATTTAATATCAATTTGGAATTGATTATAATGACATAATTTAGATTAAATTAAGAAAAAATGTTTTAATTAAATAAAAAATAAAAACATATTTAATTTACCCCAATAAATATTTTATATGAAAAAGTGTTTCAAATGAAATGCATTATATTTTCACTATCCATCAAAACATAATTCTGATCACACAAATACTTACAATTAAACCAATGAAAATTGGACACTCTTATATAAAATAATAATATTAGTTCAAGAAATAAAATTAATATATGTGTCAAAAACATGATTTAAAACAAGTGCACTATCAAAATGCGGCAAATATATCTTTATAAAAGAATACTTGTTTTATCAATAACATTGGAATTTTTCGTATATCATGTCTATAAAACACATAACATGAATGTAAAAAATTACATTAAATATTATTTATATATAATTAATATAATCCAATAAATGTGATTTGATTATTTTATAAACAAACTTTCTCGCATATAAATTATTTTTGAGGGAAATATTTCAGTTTATTTTAACAATGGTTTTATTTTCAATTATAATTTATTTTTATAAAATGTTTTAATTATATATAAATTTGTAAATAATAAATTCATAATTCAATTAATCCTTTTTATTCATTCCATTCTAACGACTTTGTGATTACTATCATATTTAAATAATAATAATTTGTCTTTCATTTATGGTTGATGTGGTATATAATGTATGACATCAAACATTGTGTTTCCTTTATAAAACATAGAATATTACACATACACCATATATATGAAAGAGGTGGTGAATATAGAACATGACTCATAATATTAAAAATTGAGATAAAAATCTATTAATACTAGAGTAAATTTTTAATATTAAGATCCTTGAAATAATAACATCAATATAATCATTAATAGTGTGAAAATTAGGTATATTGATTATATATAATTTCATATGTTATTATATAGACCAAAAAATGAATCATGTTATTAATATGTCATTAGTCTCTCAAAAATTAAAGTGAGACAAGAAATATCCATAACATATGTCTTGACACTTGTTACAATCATTAAAACATACTATATAATAAAATTATGTTTTTAATATATATATATATATTACCAAAACATATTAAAATATTTTATACCCTATATTATTTTCATATGACCTTTTATTACCCATTTACTAACAATTCCATTTAATGTATCCATTCGAATAGAAATTGCATTGCCTTCCATATAATTTTTGACTTGTTATATTTGTTTTTCAATCAAATTAATCAGGAATTAACAATATCAAGAATGAATATAACAAAACTCCAATATATTATTTATATATTCATTTAAAATTAACTATAAAATATATAAATTGGAAATGAAATACATCATTCATTTAGATGGTAGGTTGTATGTAGAATGAACATTGTTTTCATATTTTCATATTGAATAAATAATATTAAATTATATAAATTGTTATATAACAATAAATTTTTATGTAATATATATCATAAATTTTTATTACAACCATCATTAATACATTCCATGATTTTCATGAATGAATCACAGCGCATCGTGAGGCAGTAGTTCTCCGTACACATGAACGAAGATATCAATTTTCTACAAAATAGAAACCATGATGGTATGTGTGATATTAAAATTATATATTCATAATAAAAATTGTAAATATCACATATATCATATATAAATAGTATTTTAATTAGTATTCTTATCATTGAAATGTGGTAATGTTAAAAAACATTGGTTCGTGAGGTGGTTGTTCATCATATAACCAATTGATGATTTTGTAAACCATTTGATGGATGTGTGTGTGGTTTTAGGCCCAACTAGAAACATAACTAAATCTCAGTATATTTAATATACTAAGGTTATTATATAATAATGATATAAAAATAATTTAAGCGGTTTAAGGGAGAAGTAAAACATAACATTCATAGATGATGTTTACCTCTTTAAATGTATGTCCATTATTTTTGCACCATTGGCCTCTATCGGTTGGATATCAGCCCAAATTAAGTCTTATGGGATGATAACTTTTAATTTTATAATTGATTTGGTATAGGATTTTCGGAACTAATTGGTTTTTAGTGTGTCAAGATAGGGGAGAAAGGGTTGCCTTTTGTAAGGGAGGTTAGTGTTGCACCTATATTTTTTGAAAAGAGAGAATTCCACCCCAATTTTTTCAATGTAATGTGGCTCAGATAATAAAATAATCATTATAGAATGCCTAATAATGTAACTCTCCAACCCCAGATGCCCAAATTCGATGCATTTTGTTGTATCATTGTCATGATAACAAAAGATCATGTCTTGAAAAACTGATGAGTTTAGTAGCCTTTGATATACTAGATACATTCATATGGTTTACATTACATCATAAAATTGAAAACTACCACAACATTGTTTCGATAGGAATCACTGATATCCCTTAGACTATCCCTGAAGGTTAGTCATAATATACTTCTTCGTATCCTAGGAAAAATAAAACATAGAAAGGCGTGATCTCAGATGCTCGGTAAGGATAATGATATGAAGGAAACATTCAAAAATTTGCATAAAAATTTAATTAAATGCGTAAAAATAAAACAAAATCACTTTCAACAAAAAATTTATCATAATATGGAACATATAATTTCAAATAATTCCTTTTACTTACTCACATGGATATTCTAATAGTTGAATAATCATATGTAATATCAATAGAGACTTTTATAGTGATGTAATGCATAATGTTAGACTTCATAACCAAATAGTCCAGGCCTTGTGCAAAGACAACAAATTTTTTTTTTCAAGGCCTTGTGCCCAGACACTAGGTTGTCTCATGAGACCTAACGATGCAATGAGAAGATATAGTGGGTTCCACCGGTCACTTCCTTAGTCCAACTCATTCCTCATATGAAAAGGTTTAAACATAACATAAACATTAATATTAAAAATAGAATACGAAATTACAATAAATTATCCCAAAACCATGAATGGTATAAAAATAGCACATCCTTAGTCAATCATATCACAAAATCATCAATACATTTTGGATGATTTTTTATTGTAACACCCTGAGATTTTATGAAAAATATTCATTTTAATTTCATTAATTTATTGTGTTGTACGCTACACCAAAAGGAGCTTTCACAACACGTATCCTTGACTTGCCTTGAATTACATGCAATCGTGACCTTCCTCGATAGCGTGTGTAGTACGCAATACTGAGTTTCACTAAATAATGACATGCTATTAAAATATTATTAAAACTAGCCATTATAAATAGTAATAACCACATTTTGAAATTTTTTAAATTTTATTTTTCAAAATGGACTTCATTTTTGGATTCGGAATATCGAAATTAGCTTAGGGTGAACTTTTGGTACTTTTCGGATAACTTTCATATTCTGATGAATAGTGAAAATTACTAAATTTTAATTAAAAAAATAATTTTTAATCGAAATAATTAATAGTGATAAATTATTAACTTTAGTGGGTTTTAAAGTATATTTATATTATATTTTTACAATTTAATACAATGTTGGTCATTGGATGTAATTTCACATTTAAACCAGACATAAACAAGTGTCAATCTTTTGATAGTTATTATCTCTTAAGAACACGCTATTTGTTTTGACGGTGGGAATTAATTTTTAAATTAAATAATGAAACTGATATGTTTTGAATTTGGTAAAATAGACATCATTTTTGAGTTCATAATATCAAATATAGCTTAGGCCTAATTTTTGGTATTTTTCTGGAAACATTCATTTTTTTGATGAATAGTGAAACCACTAAGTGGTAGTTAAAAAAATTGAATTTTTCATAAAACATAATTTTACCACATATGTGAGTGGAATTTATAAATTCTGAGAGACACGGTTGATGTTAGTTAGTAAAATTTGGTTCAATGCGATGAAAATAACTTTTGGTGAATAGTAACTTTTTACATTTTTTTACCACAGTTAAAAGTAAATAGGGTAATTCAGGGTAAAAATGATATTATTATTACGCTAAAAAATTCCATAATTATTTTGGATAAGTGTAATTCGACCAAAAACATCCTTAGGAATAAAATATGACCATTTAGACCCACTTGGATTAGATTAGGACATTTATTATTATTTAATTCAAAGAAGAGTTAAAAGAGATAAAATCAAGGTTTATTTACTAAAACATTTTTAATATAGGGTTATAAATAAGATAAATTCGATTGTAAATTTTTATTAGAAATCTAATAAGATTTTATACATAATGATATTTTTATTTTTATTTTTAGACATTAAATAATTTAATGTATTCTCGACACAATGAGGATGCAGTAATTACCATAATATTGAAAAATTAGAATAATTGATATTATAAATACCCAAATAAATATAATTTTAGACTTTTTATAAATTCCACTAATTTTATAGGTTAATATGACATGTTATTATTGATTTAATTACCTTTTTTAGAACTAATAACTCTGTTATGATTTTCACAAAAATCAATTACTAAATAGTGTCAAAATTGACACAAAATAGTTTTTAAAACAAATATTATATTATTAATTGTTATTTTATTCCTAAAAATCTAAGGATCTGAAAAATGACTTATATAAGGTTATATATATTAATAAAACACAACTTTGGGGGTCGTTTGGTTGTATATGGTAAGTTTATTAACTATATAATATAAAAATACAAAGTGACATGGTAAATGTCAATCTAATTAACTAAGAGTTAAAACTAAAAGATAAGGTTAATATAAATACCTAAACATGTCTAAATTCTATTTTAAGATAGAATTTCGACCCATCCACACCTTATCTTATAAATAAATCAATTTGGATCTATTTAAAACCATACTTGACTTTATAATAAAGTAATATTTTTTGTTATTCCAAAGGCACCCCTCTCCTCCCTTATAAAACGGCACCACCTCCCTCTCTTCATCACACCACTTTGATCCTTCAAGCTCGTCCAACACCTGGAACCAAATCCCCTACACTTCCCTAGAAACATCCTTGAGGTTTTGGTCTTCTTCATAGACCAATATTAGTTCCCTAAGAGGAGGTTTCAAAGTGGCATATCGAAGAAGTGGTAATTTCTTCTACCGATTATTTCAAGATTTTTTCTTCTTCAACTACTTCTTATTAGGATGTTTCATTATGAATTAATAACTTAAATATCACTCATATACTGATATGTTATTATAAGTATGAAACAACCTTATTTCACCATCTATCCATCCTACGGAAAACGAAATCACCATGCATGCATACGTACGGAGTACCGTCTCCACGCCATGGTGTAATCTGTTTTTCCAATACCACCTTACATGGATGGGTAAAATGGTGTAATGAATAACTATACATAGTTATTATAAAATCATACTGATTCTGATATATTTTATCATCCACTCCACTCCAATTCAATAATTATGAAAACGACATCATCGCTCGTGCGTACGTACAGACTACCGTCTCCACGACGTGATGAGATTCATTTTCCATGTTAACCATTAATGAATTATTATAAAGTATATAAAAGTTATAATAATGAAATATATGACATTATAAAGATACTGGATTTATGTATATATATATATATATGTATGTCATCTACTTAATTCCATCATACTCAATAAGGAAACGAGAACAGCGTTCATGCGTACGTACGGCCTACCGTCTCCATGAACGCTGTATTTTTTTTTCATTTAATGATCTATTATATATAAGTATATTCTTACTATATATTATATATAAATATTTTTTTATATTCTGAAATTAATTAATCATGATCTAAGTAATCATATGAAAAATTACAAGTCAAAACACGGACGACCAATGAAACGATTTTTCCCAAAACGCTTTTTAACAAGGAATTTACAAAAGAACGGGTAATATAAAGTCATAAGTGAGCCATATATGATATCATAAAAATGATTATGATTCTGGAATAATTCCATAACATTATTTAAATCATTATACAAGAGGTTTGGACACTTATGAAGCAAATCGGACCTAAGGTAAGTGAAAATATCACAATCTCATTTTTATCTGAGATTGTTTATACTTTAGTATTTACCGGGGTGTATTTTATCATCCACATCGATGTTTCCTCAATATGTAATATTTATATCCAAATAAAATATTTTATATCCAATTTTACCCTTCAGTGTGGTTTTAGTAAAAGATATGAAATGAATCTTTTGTCGTATTTTGTACAAAGAACTTTTTGACTTTTCTGACAAAAGTACGAGAAGAATTTTTTTTTAACGTATACGACATGAAAGGATATTTACGGTTTTAAAAAGAATTATTTTCATGATGCTTCCTACAAAATATTTCATGACTATTTTCAAAAAAATATTTTTCTTTAAAAATTTCATTATGTTTTGTGAAAAGAAATTGATTTTGAAGAAGAAAGGATATTTTCCTCAAGAATTCATTTCAAGTGTTTTATCAAAACTATTTTCTTTATAAGATGACATTATTTCATATGTGTATGTTTCAAGTATAATGTCTCTATGATTTAAATGGATTCAATTTTCATGTGATGAAATATCTATTTGTTTTATATAGATTATGTGATGATGGGATGATGTTTTTGAAACCCATTTTATTCATTGGGTTATGATGAATGTTTTAAGTTTATTTTGTGGCACAAGTAAGAATGATTTCATTATGGGATGGGTTGGACCTATATCTACCTCCAATGAATTGGGTAAATATTTATATCTCATTATATAGACATGGTTGTAATGACAAGTTAAACCGGTTCAGTAATACAGGACTGGAACGAGGAGTGAACTCGATTCAAAAAGGGACTTTGTCCACTAAGATGGTCTTGGCAGCAATGCCTTGGCTACTATGGAAATAATATCATGTTCTTAATGGTTTCCACAATTACATGTTTTATTCCTATGCTATTTTATCATTCTTAATGTTTCATTGTGATCTATTCCTTGCGAACTTCCATGTTATATGTCATTTCTCAAGCTTTTGATGTTTAAACATTATGTTCATGTTTTATGTTCAAATGTATATGGTATGATTTATTTTATCCATGCTTAACCTTACTGAGCATTTGAGATCACCCTTTTTATGTTTTATTTTCCCCGAGATATAATGAAAGGTTTTAGGTAAGAAAAAAAGGGGAAGTTCATTATGGGAGATGTTGAAGATCTTTCAACACAATTTGAAGATTACGTTCCAAGTTTTCAAAGACACTAATCTATTATGGTCCTTGTGTGTCTATTTTTGTTATGTACTATGCATTCCGCAAAAGTAATGTAATGTCTATGTACGTCAAGCTTCGGGTCTCTATAGTTGGTATCAGAGGAATGATTTAGTCAACCTTTGGAAACTAGGATACGAGAACTTTTCTGTGATCCCTAGAGATATTTATAAGGTATGTCTAGGGATGTCCCTAAGGATAAGTATACGTATAGGATATTGTTTTAGAACTACTGTAACGATCTTAGAATTTATCCTAAGATGTTATATATTGAGGGTACTCCCCCTTTACTATTTTGTTTTCCCTAGCATGATTTTTGCCTCTCACACTATTCTTTTTGGGTTTTAGACGATGGATGGAACCCGAAGGAACCATGTTGATCAATGCAATGGACAATGTAATGATTGACCTCCTGAACAAACAAATGTTATAGATGATGGAGTGAAAAATCTTATTTCTATACTTAAACAAGCTATGAATCATTCTAAACTTCTAAATGAGCAGAGAAGGGAACAATATTCTATTGAGTATTTCATGAGGCAACACTCACCTTCTTTCAGTGGGTCTTCTGATCCACTTGTTGCTGAACAATGGATCAGTACTGCTGAAAAGATATTTTCAGTTCTTCAATGTTCCGAACATGATAAAGTCAGCGTAGCAGTGTATCGTTTGGAAGGTGAAGATGATCAATGGTGGAATCTTATCAAGAATACGAGGCAAAGAGATGAAATTGAGTCCATGGAATGGGACGAGTTCAAGAACATATTTTTCAGTAAGTACATCCCTCGTATTCTTAGAACAAAGATGGAGAAGGAGTTTCTTGAACTAAAGAAAAAGATGATGAATCTGTTGGTATATACGAAGCGAATTTTACAAGGCTTGCAAGGTATGCATCTGGATTTATCATCCAACCTGAAAGTAAAGTTTATCGATTCTTCAGTGGCTTAAAACCAAATCTTCGAATGGCATTAGCTATAAGATGCTTCAGTATCTATGAATAAATTGTGCGTTGTGCGATCAAGGTAGAAATGGGAGTTGGTGTTACTTATCCATCTCATAGTTTTGACAAGAAATGAAAGATGGAGTTCAAGGAGAAATCTCAAAATAATGGTGAAAAGAAGATGAATGTTTCTTTATGCTCAAAGTGTGGAAATAATCATGGTGGAGATTTTCTAAAAGGGTCTAGAAAATGTTTTAAGTGTGGAAAAGAAGGTCATCGAGTAGATGAGTGTCTAAGTAATGGAAAACGGGTTTCTAATGATGAGAATAAAGACAAGACTACAGAGAACTCTCCACCAACACTTCAATGCTTCAAGTGCAAGGAAATGGGGCATTATGCTAATAAATTCCCTAATCCAAGGGTTAGTGATGATCGACATGAGCATCCACTTAAGGAAAAGGACAAAGGGAAGTCACATGCGATCACTATTGGCGATGTTGAATATGACAATGATGTGGTGGAATGATTAAGTTTTTATGTAATGGGATTCCAAAGTAATGTTGTATATAGTATCGTGGAATATTGTAATATTTATGTATTGGTCTATTGTGGTTTTCAATAATTTTATGGTACTGGTAACCATGGAAAGTGATTGAGTTATTTTTGGAAAAAAGAATGATATGTGCATAATGAAGGGAAAATGAGAAAATGAAATGTTTGACAGTATTCATGAGCTCATGATTGTTATAAGGACTAAGTGATATCATGGTTTAAGTATACAGAATTTTGGGATTTTGGTATGTGGACAGAGTTAACTTTTGACAGCACTCATGTTTTCACTAAGCTTTAATGGGTATTCATTTTTCAAGAGAATACATGATTAAGGTATTCACATGATTGGAATGTGACCAACAAGATATATGAGGGATAAATGATGGTATTCACATGCTTGGTTGATGACATTTCAAGTAATCGTTTTCTTTATACTATGAGCTTGGACCGAAGTATTTTAGATAAGCCTAAATATTGGAATAGATTATGTTGGACATATTCTAGTATTGTTTAAGGATAGAACTTTTTTTGATATTACACATCGGATTTTATAGTAATGTAGATTTAGAAAAAGGACAACCTGTAGGATGGGCGACAGCCCATCGCGCCGGACAAGGATGTGGGAATCGAACCCACATCCAAAGTGAGACTAGCATTTATCGCCTACCAATGGCCTACAAGAAGTCCCCGTTTAGTATAAACTAGTTTTATTATATTATACAGTATGATATATGAAGTATAAGTCCATTTTAGGAACCATATATGATTAATCTCATTATAGATGGACTTATGTATTTTTTGATAACTTTTCTAACCTTTTGTTTGAGACAGATGGAATGACCCATCTTTCTAACACATGATCTGCTAACACATCACAAATGAAAAATTCAACTTCATTTCTTTAAGAGATGAAAAGGAAATTGTCCAAAGAACGACCAATGGTGAGACTATACCAAAATCACGAAAGTATTTCTTCTAATTCCAATTTCATCAACTTTATGGAAATGATCTTGAAAACCAAAAATGTTGACTTAGTGCTCTTATATCTGAGGAATCAGATGGTACCTTAGATCATCACTAATTTATGGCTTTGTGATTTCTGGCTTTTCCAGACCCTTTTTCTCTACGACTCACCATCAGAACATGATGGTTGGATTTCTCTTCCAAATACAAATATTTTCACCTATGTGGAAACCCAGTGATTAGTTTATTTGGGTAACCATTATGTTTCATAATTTTGTTTTTAAATATTGGTTTTGGAATTACTTTTTACAATGTGGGTTTCTTTTAATGAAACATTCGAGTAGTAAACCATTTATAACCCCAACGTATTTCGAGGGCGAAATTCATTTTAAGTGGGGTAGAATGTAACACCCTGAGATTTTATGAAAAATATTCTTTTTAATTTCATTAATGTCTTGTGTTCTAATATACACAAAAAGGAGCTTTCCCAACATTCATCCTTGACTTTCCTTACATTACACACAATCACGACCTTCCTCAATAGCGTGTGTAGTACGCAATACCGAGTTTCACTAAACAATGATATGCTATTAAAATATTATTAAAACGAGCAGTTATGAATAGTAATAACCACTTTTTGAAATATTTTAAATTTTATTTTTAAAAATGGACTTAATTTTTAGATTCGGAATATTGAAATTAGCTTAGGGTGAAATTTTGGTGCTTTTTGGATAACATTCATATTCTAATGAATAGGGAAAATTATTAAATTTTAATTAAAAACAACTTTTTTAATCGAAATAATTAATAGTGATAAATTATTAATTTTAGTGGTTTTAAAGTATATTTAAAATATATTTTTACAATTTAATAAAATGTTGGTCATTGTATGTAATTTCTTATTTAAACCAGACATAAACAAGTGTCAATCTTTTTATAGTTATTAGCTCTTAAAAACACTCTATTTGTTTTGATGACTAGAATTAATTTTTAAATTAATTAATGAAACTGATATGTTTTGAAATTGGTAAAATAGATATCATTTTTGAGTTCATAGTATCAAATATAGCTTAGGCCTAATTTTGGGGATTTTTCTGGAAACATTCATTTTTTTGATGAATAGTGAAACCAATAAGTGGTAGTTAAAAAATGAATTTTTCGTAAAACTTAATTTTACCTCTTCTGTGAGTGGAATTTCAAAAATCCGAGAGATACGGTTGATGTCAGTTAGTAAAATGTGGTTCAATGAGATGAAAATAATTTTTGGTGAATAATAACTTTTTACATTTTTTACCACCGTTAAAAGTAAATAGGGTAATTAAGGGTAAAAATGATATTATTATAACTCTAACACAAGTCATAATTATATTTTATAAGTGTAATTCGACCAAAAACAACCTTTGGAATAATATATGATCATTTAGGCCCACATGGATTAGATTGGGACATTTATTATTATTTAATTCAATGAAGAGTTAAAAGAGTTAAAATCAAATTTTATTCACTAAAACATTTTTAATATAGGGATATACATAAGATAAATTCGATTGTAAATATTCATTAAAAAGATAGAAATATTAACTAATTAAATGTATTTTATTTTTAATTTTTAGACATTAAATAATTTAATTTATTTATGACACAATGATGATGCAGTAATTACCATAATAGTGAAAAATTAGAATAATTGATATTATAAATACCCACATAAATATAATTTGAGACTTTTTATGAATTACACTGATTTTATATGTCAATATGACATGTTATTATTGATTTAATTAACTTTTTTCGAACTAATCATTCTGTTATGAGTTTCTCAAAAATCAATTACTAAATAGTGTCAAAATTGACATAAAATAGTTTTTAAAACAAATATTATATTATTAATTGTTATTTTATTCCAAAAAAATCTAAGGATCGGCCGACTGACTTAGATAAGGTTATATATATTAATAAAACACAACTTGGGATGTCCTTTGGATGTATATGGTAATTTTATTAACTTTATAATATAAAAATACAAAGTGACATGGTAAATGTCAATCAAATTAACTAAGAGTTAAAACTAAAAGATAAGGTTAATATAATGACCTAAACTTGTATAAATTATATTGGACAATATAATATCGACCCATCCACAACTTAGATTCTAAATAAATCAATTTTGAGCTATTTAAAACCGAAATTGACTTTATAATAAAATAATATGTTTAGTTATTCCAAAGGTGCCCCTCTCCTCCCTTATAAAAGGGAACCTCCTCCCTCTCTTCCTCACACCACTTTGAGCCTTCACGCTCGTCCAACCCATGGAAATTTCTCCCCTAAACTTCCCTAGAAACATCCTAGATTTTCAGGTCTTCTTCAAAGACCAATCCTAGTTCCCTAAGAGGATGTTTCAAAGAGCCATATCGAAGAAGAGGTACTTTCTTCTACCGATTTTTACAAGATTATTTCTTCTTCAACTTCTTATTCTTAGGTTGTTTCATTATGAAATAATAACATCAGTATCACTCATATACTGATATTTTATTATAAGTATGAAACAACCTTATTTAATCATCTATCCATCCAATGGAAAACACAATCACCACGTGTGCGTACGTACGGAGTACCGTCTCCACGCTGTGGTGTAATCTGTTTTTCCAATACCACCCTACTTGGATGGGTAAAATGGTGTAAATAATAACTATACATAGTTATTGTAACATCATTCTGAATCTGATATATTGTATCATCAACTCCAATTCAATTCAATAATTTTGAAAACGATATCATCGCTCGTGCGTACGTACGGACTACCGTCTCCACGACGCGATGAGATTCATTTTTCATGTTAGCCAATAAATAATTATTATAAAGTATATATAAGATTTAATAATAAAATATATGACATTATAAAGCTTCTGGATTTATGTATATATATATATATGTATGTCATCTACTTAATTCGATCATACTCAATAAGGAAACGAAAACAGCGTTCATGCGTACGTACGACCTACTGTCTCCATGAACGGTGTATTTCTTTCCATTTACTGATCTATTATATATAAGTATATTCTGAATATATATTATATATAAATCATGTTTTATATTCTGGAATTAATTAATCATGATCTAAGTAATCATATGAATAATTACAAGTCAAAACACGGACGACAAATGAAACGATTTTACCCTGAACGCTCTTTAACATGGAATTTACAAAGGAACGGGTAATATAAAGTCATAAGTGAACCATATGTGATATCATAACAATTAGTATGATTATTTAATAAGTCAATAACATTATTTAAATCATTATACATGAGGTTCATACACTTACGAAGCAAATCAGACATAAGGTAAGGGAAAATATCACAATCTCATTTTTAACCGAGATTGTTTATACTTTTGTATTTACTGAGGTGTATTTTATCATCCACATCCATGTTTCCTCAATATGTAATATTTTTATCCTTATAAAATATTTTATATCCAATTTTACCCTTTGGTGAGTTTTTAGTAGAAGATATAAAAGGAATCTATTGTCGTTTTTCGTACGAGGTACTTTTTGACTTTTCTGACAAAAGTACGAGAAGAATGTTTTTTTAACGTATACGGCATGAAATGATTTTCACGGTTTTATAAAGAATTATTTTCACGATTCTTCCTAAAAAATATTTCATGAAAATATTTTCAACAAAATCCTTTTCTTTTAAAAATGCATGATGTTTTGTGAAAAGAAATTGATTTTGAAGAAGAAAGGATATTTTCCTCAAGAATTCATTTAAAGTGTTTTATCAAAACTATTTTCATTCTTAGATGACATTATTTCATATGTGTATGTTTCAAGTTTAATTTCTCTATGATTTACATGGATTAAATTTTCTTATGATGAAATATCCATTAGTTTTATATGGATTATGTGATGATCGGATGATGATTATGAAACCCATTTTATTCTTTGGGTTATGATGAATGTTTTAAGTTTATTTTGTGGCACAAGTATGAATGATTTCATTATGATATGGGTGGTACCTATATCTCCCACCAATGCATTGGGTAAAGATTTATATCTCATGATATAGACATGTATGGAACGACAAGTTAAACCGGTTCAGTAATACAGGACTGGAACGAGGAGTCAACTCGATTCAGAAAGGGACTTTGTCCACTAAGATGGCCTTGCCAGCAATGCCTTGGCTACTATGGAAATCAAATCATGTGCGTAATGGTTTCCACAATTACATGTTTTATTCCCATTCTATTTTATCATTCTTAATGTTTCATTGTGATCTATGCCTTGAGTACTTCCATGTTTTATGTCATTACTCAAGCTTTTGATGTTTAAACATTATGTTCATGTTTATAAGTTCAAATGTATATGGTATGTTTTATTTTATCCATTCTTTCCATTACTGATCATTTGAGCTCACCATTTTTATGTCTTTTTTTCCCCAAGATATAAAGAAAACTTTTAGGTAAGAATAAAAAATGGGAAGATCTTTATGGGAGATGTTGAAGATCTTTCCCCACGATTAGAAGATTACGTTCCAAGTTCCCAAAGACACTAAACTATTACGGTCCTTTTGTGTCTATTTTTGTTATGTACTATGTATTCCGCAAAAGTAATGTAATTTCTACGTACGTCAAGCATCAGGTATCTACATTTATCATAATAAATTAACCTCAAATAAGCTTAAAATCTATCAAAGTATGTTGACATAGATTAATTCAAAACCATTTTAGAGAAATATCCCTTTCAATTTTGAAATCATTTAAAAGTTATATAATTATAAAAGAAAACATTTATTTTTAAAATATTCTTATAATCTTGTAAGGGAAGCAGTTATGATGTTATAATGGTGAAAAATATCTGCACCCACCATATAAGCTAAAAAAATACATTCTTACATTAATATTTTCGAAAAGGTTATAAAGGACCTTGAATGGAAATGACAGAATGATTCCATGGTAAATATTTTATAAAATTCAAACAAGTGTATAAATGAATTTAACCTATTATCTATAAATTAGTTATAATGTTTTGAAATACATTTTAAGAAACCCGGATGTGGAAGTTAAAGAGGTCCCAAGAAGATACATACATAAAAAAACATCAGATATTAAATAGATTGTGATTTAACCCTTACCTTGTACTTTTCCTTGGTAGAGGATTGTTTAACCTCCTATATAATGGTTATATAATTATTACTAAATTATAAAAGAATAATTTACATTAATATGATATCATATATGATCATTTAATATTGCATTGTTAATAATATTTTAGTATTATCGTCGTTTTGGTTGTTAAATAATTTGTTTTCTTTTATCTGATTTGTTACGTAAGTAATGTTTGTTTTAGATAGGGTGTATATTATTTATATTCATAATGATATTAAGTCTTTAATCATTAATTTTAATCACCTAATGTAAATTAATCTTGAATGGATATGATAGGGAATGAATCTCATCGTGTTTCGTGGAGACGGTAATCCATACATACGTACGAGCGACAGTATAATTCTTAACGTAATATATAATTGGATGTTATATCATAAATATATAATCATTATCATGTTAAATTTATTATTTAAATCAATTATACATCATTAATATATCCATCCATATAATAATTTATTTAATAACAACTACACCACAACATGCAGACGATAAGTCGTACGTACACACGAATGGTGACATGTCATTCAAAGGATGGATAAAATAATCAATATGGTTTTACCATATTTATAATAATGTAATAGTATATAGAATATATTAGAGTTATTATTTTATAATGAAAACAAAAAAGAAAGAGGAAGTGGAAAAAGAAAGAAACATGAAAGAGGTGATGAAATTTTTATCTCTTCTTTAGGTTCTTCCTTTTGATTTGATCAAAAGAGATCCATAGCATGGCTTTATGACTAAAGAAAGGCCTCTAGGATGATTTGAAGACAATTTAGAGGGTATTTTGTCAGTGGTTAGCCAATCCAAATGGAATTGATTGAATGGATTTGAGAGAAGGTGAAATGCCCTTTTATTAGAGGGGTGAGGGCACTTTTGGAAAGGCTAGAAATATTATTTTATAATAAAATCATTTTCGGTTTCTAAAGGCTCTAAAATAAATTATTTATAGGTTTAGGTTGGTATAGGTCGAAAAAAACTCAAACTATAGGTTTTATACAGTTCTGAACCACAAAAATAACTTTATATTTTAGATTTAACTCTTAGTTAAATAGTATGACATTTAAAATGTGTCTTTGTATTTCAATATTATATGGTTAAAAAACTCACTATAAACATCAAAGATATCATAAAGTGATTCATTAATGACATATATAAAATTATTTATGAAGTTTGGATGAACCATATATTTTTAGGAATTTAATATAAATTAATAATATAATATTTGTTTTAAAAACTCTTTTATGTATATTTTTACACTATTTGGTATTTTGTTTTTTCTAAATTCATAACAGCATTAATACTTCAAAAACAATTCATCTTACCATCTCTAACATGTCATATTAACAATTAAAATTAGTTTAATTCATAAAATGTCTCATATTAAATTTATTTTGATATTTATGAGATCAATTCATTTAATATTTCATTAATTATGTTATTACTTCGTCATCATTGTGCCATAAATAAATTAAATTATTTAATGTATAAAAAATATAAATAAAATTCCATTATGTATAAATATTTTTAGGTTTCTAATGAATATTTATAGTTTAATTTATCTTATTTGTAACCCTATATTAAAAATGGTTTAGTTATTAGACATTGAATTTTACAATTTTAACACTTCTTTGAATTAAAAAATAATAAATGTTCTAATCTAATCCTAGTGGACCTAAAGGATCATATTTTATTCCTAAGGCTGTTTTTGGTCAGATTATTCTTATCCACTAAAATTAGTACATGTGTTAGGGTAATAATAGTATCAATTTTACCCTTAATTACCATATTTACTTTTAACCGTGTTCAATAAAAGTAAAAAATTTAATATTCACCAAAAAATTATTTTCTTCTTATTCAACCAAATTTTACATACTAATAACAACAGTGTCTCTCAGATTTATGATATTTGACTCACTTAAGTGGTAAAATTATGTTTTTTGTAAATTTGAAAAAGCATATAGGAGGTGGGTAAAAGACGGTGAAAAGTTAAATAAAATTTTTATATATCTAAAATTATTATAAACTGACTCAAATGAATTACATTGAACTTATATAGGTATATTTTATCTATTTTGACATAAAATAAATTTAAATAAAATAATTAATTATTTAAATAATAATTTTGTTTTAAACAATAACTATGTGTTTTTTACTATTCATCAAAAATGAATGTTTTCAGAAAAATACAAAAAAACCACCCTAAGCTAATTTTGATGTTATGTATCAAAAAAATGAAGTCCATTTTGATATAAAAAATTTATAAAATTTCAAAAAGTGGGTATTACTGTTTATAATGGCTAGTTTGATTTGTTGCAGTGTGTTAGAACTCGAAGTTGCATACAACACACACTATTGTATTATTCAAAGAGAAGCGTAACGTGGAAGCTTGGGGTGTTACAATCTCCCAACATTCAAATAATTTTTTCCTCGAAATTTCTAGAATATATCTACATAAAAAACTCGGGTGGTTCTTCATCATAAGATCCTCAGGTTCCCATGTTGCCTCTCCCATCTTATGGTTACTCCATAGAACTTTTACTGAACGAGTCGTCTGGTTTCTAGGCACTTGATCTCTTGTATCAAGAATCTTGAAAAGCTATTCGCAATAAGACATATCATGTTCTAGTTCTAATTCCACATAGGTGAGTACATGCATTGGGTTAGGAAGTTATTTTCTCAATATTGATACATGGAACATATCGTGAACTCTGGAGAGACATAGTGGCATTTCCAAATGGTAAGCAACGGCCTCAATTCGTTCTAGAATATTGAATGGTCCGATGTACCTGGGTCTCAATTTTACCTTCGTATCGAAACATATAACACCCTTCTATAGAGATACCTTCAAAAAAACATGATCTCCTATAATAAATTAAAAATCCTTCTGTTGGTTATCAGTATAGAACTTCTAACTACATTGAGTTGCTTTGATGTGGTTTGGGATTACATTCCCTTTTCCATCATTTCATCCACATGTTCTGGGACTATGCGTTTTCATTCACCAACATCATCCCAATATGTTGGTGTGCGACATATATTTCCATATAACGCTTCATATGGTGCCATTTGAATATTTGAATGGAAGTTATTTTTATAGTAAAATTATACCATAGGTAAATATTAATCCCACATAACTTATAAGTCAAGTGAGATTTACCTCAACATGTCTTCTATGATTTGAATACTATGTTCTGATTGTCCATTAGTTTGGGGGTGGTAGGAAATGCACAAACAATGTTCAGTATTAAGGTATTTCTGAAGTATTTCGCAAAATCATGATGTAAAATGTGGATCACGATTAGAAAAAATCGATATGGGTACTCCATAATGTCTCAAAACATCATTAATATACAGTCTTTCTTGACGTTCAAGTGGTAAATATTATTTTCTAGAAAGAAAATGTGATGACTTGGTAAGACGATCAATAATGACCCATATTTCATCGTTTATTCTAGGAGTCTTTGGTAGCCCTATGACAAAGTCCATCATGATATCACCCTGTTTCCACTTATGTATGGGAAGAGGTTGCATGACTCCTCCAGGATGTTGCCTTCCAGCATTCACTTATTAACAGACCATACATCTTGAAACAAAATCAATATTCTCCCTCTTCATGTTGTCCCACCAAAAATGTTCCTTAAAATCTCTACAGATCTTAGTGCTACAAGGGTGTATAGAGAAGTTGGAAATATGAGCATCATCCAATAATTCCCTTTTTAGATCAGGTATATTAGTAACACAATGTCTCTTCCCAAATTTCAAACTTCCATCATCACACACATAGTCACTCAATCTCCCAACATTCACAGCTTTAATCTTCTTTAAAACTCTTAATCATCGGTCTGAAAATTCTTTATACTTTCTAGTAAAGTTGGTTTAGAATCCATTTGAAAAATCATTGATGTTTTACCTTCCATGGTTATTCCCATATCCATATTTACTAGATCCATGAAAATAAGATCCCTTTCAACTATCATCCTTTTAAAAACTCCATGATCTCTTCTGCTCAAAGCATCTACCACCTTATTTTCCATCCTCGAGTGATATTGTATAGTGCAATTATAATCCTTGAGTAGTTCAAGCCATATCCTTTTCCTCATGATGAGTTCTTTTTGTGAGAAAATATATTTCAAACTCTTGTGATTACTATAAATCCCACATTTTCGCTATAGAGATAATGTCTCCATATCTTCAATGAAAAGATTATAGCTTCTTACTCAAGATCATGAGTAGGATAGTTTATCTCATGAATTTTTAGCTTTCGTGATGAATAGGTAATAACCGTATCATTCTGCATAATGATATAACCAAGTCCTTTCTATTATACATCATTATAAATAACAAACCTATCATTCCCCGATGGTAGAGTCAATATAAGAGAATTGACTAATCTTATCTTAACTTCCTCAAAACATTCTTCACACTCTTTTCTCCAAAAAAATATAACCTCTATTCATGTGGGATTTGTTAATGGGTTAGACAACCTGGCAAGATTTAGGAACAAACTTCGATAATAACCTACTAAACCAACAAAACAGTGTACCTATGTTATACTCGTTGTAGATGGTCATTCTTGGATTTCCATTTTCTTATAAGGGTCAACATATATTCCATTCTTAGAGACAATATTTCCAAGAACCGAAATCTCTTGAAACCAGAATTCACACTTTCTATACTTCCCATATAATTCATTATTTCATAGAGTCTTCAAAATAATGTGCATGTGATTTTAATGATCTTTGTAGCTTTTAGAATATACCATTATATCATCAATAAATACCAGAACAAATTCATCAATATATTCCTTGAAAAGCCTATTCATTATATCCATGATGAAAGGGGGTGCATTAGTCAATCCAAAATGCATTACTGTAAACTCCTAATGCCCATTCCTTGTTCGAAATGTTTTCCTCGGAATGTATTCCTTCTTCACACACAACTGATGGGATCTAGATCAAATGTCAATCTTTGAAAATTAATAAGCTCCATGAATTTGTTCAAATAAATCATAAATGTGAGGTAGAGGATACTTGTTCTTTATTGTTATAGCATTGATCTCCTTGTAGTCAATGCACAAGCTCATAGATCCATCTTTCTTCTTAACAAAAAGGATAGGGTCTATCCATGGATAAACACTAGGGAGAATAAATCCATTATTACTCAATTCCTCTAGATGTTTCCTTAGTTAAACTATTTCCATAGTGTCCATACTATAAGGGGTTTTCTATATGGTCCTTGAACCAGGAATTAAGTCGATGGAAAACTCAATTTCTCATTCTAGAGGATGTCTAGGTAAATCTTATGGAAACACATCAACATATTCTTGCAAAATAGTTACATCCTCTATATGAAAATTCTTTTCCTCTCCCATAGTTATTCAATTATATTCCTCACCAATAATTGAATTTAGTTGAGCTACTATGGGTGGATCTAGAAAATAATTAGTTGGTGACATTTCTGCTCTAAAGATTAGTTACTCCTTATCATCATTAAAAATTGTAACCTCCTAATTCTTATAATAAATTTTCACATCATGATCCGAAATATAATCCATACTGAGGATTTTATCAAATTAAATCATGGATAAGATGATGATATCAGCCGATAAAGAACATTTATATACTGTAATGGGAAATGATTCACAAATCATTGTTGCGATGATACATCCTTTAGGTGTTTTCACTGACAACTCCCTTGTTAAATAAAATTGTAAATATCTCATTTTCATAGAAAACTAGGAAGGTATGTAACAATGTGATGATCTAGAATCAAATAAAACGTTTTCTAAACATGAGAAAACCATTAAATTTCATGCCACCGCATCTTTCAGAGCATCAACCTCAACATTAGTGATAGCATGAGCTTGGCCCTGTACCCTTTTCCTTTTCTGAGGTAAGTTCTGCTGATGCATTGGACATTCATTTTTATAATACCCCCTTTCTCTACAATTGTAGCATTAAACATCAACCACCACTTTCTTCCCCTTGTAATCATGAGCTTGGTGGTCATTTTCACCACACCTATAATAGACTCTCAATCCATTCAAGAAAGTACACAGGTGTTACTTCTGACATTTACTACATGTTGGATATTCAACTTTTCCCTTCTAACCCTTATTTCCATTTCCATAGTGTTCAGCATATATCTTCTTCTCTTTCTTTGCTTTAAAGTTGTAGGACATAGAGATTTATTTTTCTATCTTGATACAACATGAGGCAATATCTTTGTACGATGTGAAGGATTTTGAGACTAATTCTCGATGTAGAAATGGTTTTAACCCATCAATGATACGATCAATCATAGTTCGTGGGTTATGTTTATAATCTACATCATGCCTCCCTAACCTTGTAAAGTTAGCTTCATACTTTTCAGTATTATCATCCTCCTTTTGCCTCAGACTCTGAAATTGTCTTTCCATATCTTCTCGATGGTCATGTGGAATGTATTTTTCTAAGAAAATATCATTAAACTCCATCCAGTCCATATTTTTTACTTCCTCATCTTCCTTTATGTTTTGAATCAATGACTACCAGTGATCATCATCTCCAGTGAGGTGGTAAACTGCCATGATAAATTTTTCCATTTCACTACTCCCCAAGGTGTGGAATATTTTCTCAAAGTAATTTCTCCACTGCTCATCTACTAATTGATTTTTACTCCCATTAAATGTTGGTGGTTGTTTCCTCGTGATGTGATCTAACATTGACCATCCATGTTTTGTATAAGGGTGCTTCATATGTGTAAGGTTATTATTCATAACCTGAGTGATTTTTCCTAGTATGGTGATTAGTTGATTAGCACCAGTTGCATCACCAGATCCACAATAATTATCTTCATTAGGATAAAAATCTCTACATGGAGTGTATCTATTGATACGGTTTCCATTCCTTCCACTATGCGCTAGTTCTAAACAATGGCATAAACTAGATTATTTTATGAATCACAATACATAAATCCAAACTTTTAATACAGTGGACATAAATTGAACAGTTTATGGATATAATACATAATCATAAAAATGTTTTCTTTTAGGAAGTGTATACTCATAAAACCTTCATAATGGTTTGTAATAGAAATTAGAATTATCCTAATCATATCTTCCAGGAGTGTCGTAACCAAGAGTGCAGCAAGGCCCGTTGTCATTCACCAGTTCATGTTCAAGCCTAGCTCAAAGCGATATTTTCAGGTTTTAACCCTAGATATATCTTTTTCAGAGCCTCCTCTACTTGCTTGTATTCAGAAAGGTATGTATTTCTTGGAAAACCCACAAAATCTCTACAATACCAAAATTCTAGGATGTTCTTCTATACTAATACTAAATTTCTAAATTAGGGCTATGAGATATAATCAGAGTTTACCATAATCTAGTTTCAATGGTTTGTACTAAACATCCTCTGATACCAACTGTAACACCTAGACCCAAGAATCTGAGATTTAGTGCATTATTACGTATAATTGGAATGATTACAAAATATATAGTCTCAAAAGACCGATTGGTTTAGTAGCCTTGGAAGTACTAGATACATTCATAAGCTTTACATTACAACATAAAATGGAAAACTACAAAACCATTGTTTCCATGGAAAACACTGAGATCCCATATTCTATCCTATAGGTTAGTCATAATATACTTATTCGCATCCTGGGAAAAATAAAACATAGAAAGGGGTGAGGTCATATGCTCACTAACAATAACAATATAGTAGAAACTTTTATAAATAAGAATAATCATTTAAGGCAATGTATAAAATAAAATCAAAATCATTTTCATCATAAATTTCATTATAATAGGGAAAATATAAATCAAAAATAATTACATTTACTTACTCGCATGGATATTCTACTAGTCAAATAATCACATGCAATATCAATATGCACTTTCATAATGATGGAATGCATAATGCCAGACATCATAATCACATAGTGAATGCCTTATGCCAAGAATACAAATAAGATTTTTTCAAGGCCTTCTTCCAAGACACTAGTTTGTATCATGAGACCTGCCGATGCATCGAGGAGCTATAGTGGGCTCCACACATCACTTACTAATTACACATCATTCCTCATATGAAATGGTAGAAACATAACATAAACATTCGTATTAACACTACCATATGAAAAGAAAATACATTATCTATAAACCATGAATGGTATAAAAATAACACATCCATAGTCAAACACATCAAAAAATATTCAATAAATTATGGATGATTTTTATCAAAATAAATTAACATCAAATAATCATAAAATACATCAAAGTATGTGGACATTGATGAAATCAAATCCTTTTTTTTGAGAAATATGTCTTTCTATTTTGAAATCATTTAAAATCATATTATTATAAAAGAAACAATTTATTCTGAAAATATTCTTATTATATTGTAAGGGAAGCTTAGATGATGTATAACAGTGAAAAATAGCCACACCCACCGTATAAGTTAATAAAAGGCATTCTTACCTAGATTTTGTCAAAAAGGTTATAAAGGGCCTCATTTGGAAAATGATGGAAAGATTAATTTATAAACATCTTATAAAACTAAAACAAGGGTATAAATGACTGTAACCAATAGTCTATAAAAAAATATGAATGTTTTTAAATACATTTTTAAGAAACATGGATTTGGATTACAAAGAGGTCCCAGTAGATACTTACATAAAAACAACCTCGGATAATAAAGAGAGTGTGAAATAAACCCTTACCTTGTACATTACCTTGGTTGAGGGTAGGTTAACCTCCTTTATAATGGTGAAATAATTGTTATTAAATTATACATTAATATTATACATTAATATGATATAATATGTTATATTTTGATATTGGTTTATTAATAATATTTTAGTATTATCGTCGTTTTGGTTGTTAACATTTTCATTTTATTTTATATGATTTGATATGTAAATAATGGTTGTTATTGATAGATGTATCTTATTCATATTAAAAATGATATTATTTCTTTCAAATTTACTTTTAATCATCTAATGGAAATTAGTCTTGAATGGATACAATGGGAAATGAATCTCATCGTGTTTCTTGGAGATGGTAATTCGTAAGTACGCATGAATGACAATATAATTCTTAAATTAATATATAATTGGATGGTATATCATAAATACATAATAATTATCATGTTATATTTATTATTTACATTAATTATTCATCATTATTGTACCCATCCATATAATAATGTATTGAATAACAACTACACCACGACGTGGAGATGGTAAGTCGTACATACGTACGTATGGTGACATGTCATTAAAAGGATGGATAGAATATTTAATATGATAGTAACATTTTTATAATAACATTATAGACTATAAAAGATACTGGATTTATTATTTTATAATGGAAACAACAATGAAGGTGGAAGTGGAAGAAGAAAGGTACTTGAAAGAGGTGATTAAATATTTACCTCTTCTTCGGGATCTTCCTTTTGATTTGATCAAAAGGGCTCCATAGGTTGTCTTTTTGACTAAAGTAAGGCCTCTAGGATTATGGGAGGATATTTTAAATGGTATTTGGGCTGGGGTTTGCTGATCCAAATGGCTTTGAAGGTGTAGATTTGGGGAAGGGGAAGTGCCATTTTATAAGAGTGGTGAGGGGAACCTTAGGAAATGCAGGAAATATTATTTTATTACGAAATAGTTTTCTATTTATAATGGCTCTAAAATAATTTATTTAAAGGAAAAGGGGGTTATGGATCAAAAACCACTCAACCAATAAGTTTTAGATACATTTGGGTCACTATATTAACTTTATCTTTTAGATTTAACTCTCAGTTAAATAGTTTGACTTTGATCATGTCTCTTTGTATTTTTATATTATATGGTTTATAATCTTACTATTAACTTCTATGTGATCCTAATGTGGTTCAGTGATGACATATATAAAATTATTTAAGACCTTTGATAGAAACTTATAATTTTTGGAATATAATATCAGTTAATAATATAATATTTGTTTTAGAAACTCTTTTATGTAAATTTTGAAACTATTTGGTATTATATTTTTTCTAAATTCATAACATCATTACTACTTCAGAAAAAATTCATATAACCAACCCTTAAATGTCATATTAACCAATAAAATTATTGTAATTCATAAAAAATCTCAAATTACAATATTTGGATATTTATAATATCAATTATTTTAATATTTCATTAATTATTTAATTACTATATCATCATTGTGTCATAAATAAATCAAATTATGTAATTTCTAAAAAATATAAATAAAATAAAATTATGTGGAAACTCTATTTATCATTATAATTAATATTTATGGTCGAATTTATCTTATGTTTATCCCAATATTAAAAATGGTTTAATTATAAAACCTTGAATTTTACACTTTAAACTATTTATTTAATTAAATAATAATATATGCCCTATTCTAATCCAAGTGGACCAAAAGGATCAAATTTTATTCGTATGGTTGTTTTTTGTCGAATTATACTTATTTAATAGAATTAGAACATGTGTTAGGGAAATATTAATATCATTTTTACCATTAATTACCTTATTTACTTTTAACTGTGGTAAATAAAAGTAAACAGTTACTATTCACCCAAAAAAATATTTTCATCTTATTGAACAAAATTTTACTTACTAATATTAACGGTGTCTCTCATATTTTTGAAATTGAACTCACATAAGTTGTAAAATTATGTGTTCTGTAAATTTTCAAATGCTCCTAGTTTGTGGGTAAAAGATATTAAAAAGTTCAAAAAAGTTTATATATATATATATATTTATTATAAACTGGACCCAATTAATTAAATTGAATTTATTTAGGTATTATGTATCTATTTTGACCAAAAATAAATTTAAAAAAAATTAATAATTATTTATATAAAAATTTGGTTTTACACTATATCTCACTATTTTCCACTATTCATTAAAAATTTAATGTTTTTAGAAAAATAAAAAAAATCACCTTATGTTAATTTTGATATTCCAAATCCAATAATGAAGTCCATTTTGAATGATAAAATATATAAATTTTCAAAAAGTGGGTATTACTATTCATAGAGGCTAGTTTGATTGGTAGTGGTGTGTTAGAACACGACGTTGCGTACAACAAACACTACTGTATTATTCAAAGAGAAACATATCATGGAAGCTTGGGGTGTTACATATAATGTCCAAATATGTCCACCCAATGGGTATTGGAGAATTTTCATGGTAAATTTACTCCTCATGTTTAATGTTTAGTCCCTTACTAAGCTCATTTTTTCTCTTAATCATCGTGATTAATTTTAACTATTTTCACTTATTTTTTAAAATTAATTTTCCCTTATGATAAATTATAATTATTTTTATTCCAAAAATGGAATCTATTTTAACAAATTAAATTCATCAAATAAAAATATAGTATAAAATTAATCCCATAGGGGTGTCGAGAAAGCAAGATTTAAAAGCAAAATGTTCAAAAGTTTATGATTTTTTTATCATATATGAATTTTAAACTAATTCCAATATATTAAATTGGATTAATATATATAAAATTAAACTATTTATAATTTTAAAAAATTTTAATAAAATTTTACTATCTATAAAAATTATATAAAAATATATTTTCAATAAAAATTTTTTATTTTTCACTATTAATCAAAAAATGGAACATAAAATTAATCAATGAAAAAAAATTCCTAATATAATCATTAAATTCACAGGTAAGTAAAGTATTATATTTTTTCAATTAATTTCTCAAAAAGTGGTAAAAAATAATTTTATAACAATTTCCCCATAAATTGCAAATGTAACTACTTTTTGAAAAATAAAATATTTCAAAATTATAATTGGATTTATTTTTACCTATTATCTAGAGAACATATTGGATGAATTTTAAACATTATATTGATTATATAATTTATAAAATTAATTAATATAATTCACTAATTTTTATTTTTTAAAATTATTTTTTTGGATTATATTTGGGAGATTTAATTTTTTTAGAAACAAAATTTTAAATATTTTCAAATGTATTTTATTTTTATTTATATTTAATTGGTCTCCCACGAAGTAATTATATAAATATGTGTAATCCATATTTTCATAATTAAGATAATTAAACTCATACCCTCCATTCAAAAGGATAGGTTATATCAATTATATAATAATAAATATATAAGATTTCCCAATTTGTTTAGACACAATGTTGCATGAAACACAAGTAAAACTCAGTATTGTGTGTATTACAAGATAAGATAGTGTTCCATGTAGTGGAAGCATGACATGATGTTGAGTATAATATAATCCATCAAATAAATTTAATTTATTTGAATAAAAATAATTCATAAAATCATGGTGTGTTAAAATTCCCTTCTAAATCATTGTTTTAATGGACATAAGCCTTTTATTTATTAGGTATAATAATTACAAAATAATGAAAAATTTATGGTATGGGGATTCTCAAACCCAAATACATTTCTTTGGGTTATCATTATTTTACCCCAGTTTTAGCAGGTGTATTCCTTTAAAATTCCGTGAATAATATTTTTTTTTTAACTTTGAATTTTTTTTCTGGGATATACAATTTTCGACCTTGATTTTTAATACAAATAAAAATATATTCCAAATGAAATTTTTTCAAAAAAGAATTATTCAACTATACACATATTTTTCTTATCCAAATAAAAATGATATTTTATTCCAAATTATTTCCTTTCTTATTCATTTGGTAACCCCAAAGTTTAATTATGAATGTCTTATGTATTAAATCCTTAGGAAACTCATTATTTTCCATCGGGTAAACAATAACTATGAGTGTTATATGTACTCTGTGGGAGGAATTATTTTTATCATTTATGATGTGAATAGTTGGCCAAGAATTATATAGTCTTCTAATGAATTGGTTAACATGATGTATCTAATGAGATAATGTGTATTATTATTGAACATAATGCTAGATGTGTTCATAAAATTGTGTTACGATTATTCACATATGTTATGTTAAAACATGATGCTGAATTCCTTGAAAACTATGTTTGTAATTTTATCATTATGACATGATGTTTTATTTTTATTCATTTCCACATTCTGTGAAATTATTAACAATCGTCATCAATCTTATGATGATAATAACATTATTATGACATAATTATGATAATTATTCCCACCCATGTTTTATTGAATCAGGTCTCTTACGTCTATAATTTGTTTCCTTCCCCATTCTATGAATTTATCTCACCCATTTCATTGATTTATATCCATAAGTGGTTACATGTGATAAAAGAAACACAATATTTTATAATGATGTTGAATATTTATTTAAATAATTTTTAATTTTTTTATGTACACGTGATTTATAATCCTGATTTCCCATGATACTAGATCATTAGACCATTAAATTTATAACTATTATTTTTTATCTTTAAATTGATTTATTTGTCAAGTAATAAAATCTAGATTATCTAAATTTGGAATGAAATGTATGGTTTGGTTAAATTGGAAATTAAAAATATAAAAAATTAGTAAAAACCATAATTATAATTATATGTTCTGGTAATATAGGAGAATCATTTTAGATGAAGTGTAAACATAGGGATCCCATAAAAAAATTCATTAGACATAATTTCAAAAAAGAATAAATTATTTATTTATTCATTGGTTAATTATTTTCTGTGAAATTTTTTTCTATTTTAGAAAATGGTGGGATTTTGTAGAAACCATAACAATTACCTGTTTGAGGTAAATTGAAATTATTGTATAAATGACATCCCCAAATCCATTGGAGGTGGAGTTCAAATCGTTATAGAAATGCTTACCCACCTGTCTTAGGCTATGAAATATATTCCAAACCACATGGAACATCTGCCTTCAACAAAGAAAGATAAACTAGACATTCAAAATTTTTTGTTTCAATAACCATCAATCATTAATTGGTCTTCCATTCTACTTGTCATTTAATAGTCAGTTCCATCAATGGGGAAGATCTTTTCTATGATCAACTATTTTAATAATTAGAAGGTGACTCTGGTCTTCTATCATTTAGATATATAATATGAACAATGGTTGTTGTTCGTTAATAAAACCAAGCACAATGATGAAAAGGATGAGATGGAGTGGGAGGACATTATGAATATATTTCCTAACATGTATTTTTATTGAACTCTTCGAAAAAATTTGATGATAATTAATTGAGCTAAATAAAAATTAAAGTGAATCTATCATGGATTATGATGAAAAATTATAAAAACTTTCAAGATATGACATGGTATTTGTTAACAAAAATTATATAAAAATAGATATATACTTTAGTATATTAAAATCACAACATAAAAAGGTTTTAGATATCCTAGAAATCAAGATTTATGTATAAGTGGTTCGATTTGATTTCCATGTAGATATACAGTTTGAAAATTGAACCTTTGGACATGGGGATAAGAAGTGAAAATTTAAGTCTCATGTAAGTCAGTAAAATGGAAAATCTTCTAATGAGGATCCAACCAACCACATGGAAAATTGTGGGAATAAACATCATGTGAATTGCTTCAAAGGAATGAGTAATGTATTCACATGTTGGAGTGAAGCTCTCGAATATCATGAATATGGAGGAGATTTAAAGAAGTCAACCCACACAATATAAGAATGGAAGGAACCTCATAATGCACCACCAATTGATTAATACCTGATTTGTAGGGAGAAAGGGCACTATGAAAACTAGTTCACTATAACATGGATCCTTAGGGTAATCAACATCATTACCCACCAAAGATAAAGGGTAAATGGAAATATTTTTCCATGACTACCACTGTTTTGGATAAGGAAAATGACTTTATATTAGTTTCAAATACTGTTTAACTAATAATGCCGAATTTTTAATTTGATTCATGTTTTATGCATTCCTTTATATCGTCTAAATTTTAAATAACTATTGAATCAAAGGCTCGAATCCTTGAAATTGAGATATCTATAAAAACATAGAGTGGTGAGGTAATTTCAACCTAATATTTGGACTCCTCTCATGGTATCATAAATTGTTATATTCGTCCATCTAACCAAGTGACCCTTCCCTTGGTAAAATTAGACACTATGGTAGTCATGGATGAGATCTCATTATATAGAATACATATTACATATCGGGAAAATAAAATATTGTTTCATTCTCCAAAAAATCCCATGTTTCTCTAAAAATCTATGGAAGATCTTGAATCTCCTTTGTAAAATCAATCAATGTGTTGATACTATGTGAATAAAAATAACACATTTCCAAAATTGATTATTCAAATTAAGGTATAAACTTGGAGGATATTTTCATTGTAATTAAATACACTGATGTCTTTTTTTAATAGTTACTAGGACTTACTCAGATCATGAGTAGAGATCTTAATATATATTATAAAAAATCCATCTTATATCCAAATTACCTAATTTTATGTACCTTATCAAACTAGGGGAGGTAATGAAGAAGCTATTAGAACATTTGTACAAAGTGTCCATACACCCTAGTGCATCACATTGGGCTATGATAGTGATCATTGTGAAAAATGGGAAGGATCAATACAAATGTTTATCGATTATTTAGATCTCAACAAGATCAACATAATGAAAAAATTATCCCCCTTCAATGATTGATGAAATATTAGATCAACTATGAGGATATATGTACTTCTCAATGGTGGATCCTCATTCATGATATAATTAGAAAAATGTGAAGGAGTATATTATGAACACAACCATACGTACAATGTATGGGCAGTATGCTTTTATAGTGATTATTTCCAGACATACTAATTCTGATATAATATTAATATATTTCATGATTAGAGTCTTTAATGGTTAACTAAAAAATTTGTGGTTGTCTTTATTAAGGATATTGTCATTTACTTCAGGAGTAAGGAGGAACAAGAAAAGCATCTATGTATTGTAGTGAAAATGTTTAGGAAATAAAAAATTGGGATTCTAGTTTATTAAGTGTGACTATTGTATGAACCAAGTCACATTAATAGGGAATGTTATCATATTTTGTGAAATTTATATAGACCCTTTAAATAAAACGAAATTAGGGAATTAACTAGAACCAATAGTTTTCAAAAAAAACCCATAGTTTGAAATTCCTAATAGGGAACTACCAACATTTTTCAAAACATTTATCATGACTATACAGCCTTTTAACTATGCTAACTTGAAAATGGGTAATTATTTTGGGACATAATAATGTGAGTAAATAGATTCAGTTCTCACGAAAACTCTTATTGATGATCTTATACACAAACTACCAACAAGTGATGAATGTTTTGTTATATTAAAAAATGATTCTACAAAAGACTTGGGTTTTTACTCATTATTAATTAATAAGTGATAGCATATACCTCAAGATAGTTTAATATCCATAATAAAAACTACATGACACATGATCTAGACTTGGAAGTTGTGACATTCACCTCGATGATATGGCATCACTATATCTTGAGTGAGATGTGTTAAATAAATATATATCCTAAGAGTCAAGAGTATACAATCAAATTAAATGATCTCAATATGTCTAAAATAAAATGGATATATATAACTAAGGATTATGATTACTCTATTTACTACCTTATGAGAAATAAAAATAGGGTATCTGATTCTTATATAAGAGAATAACGTACTACTTTATCAATAATGTTGATTAAGAATAACCGTACCTTAATAGATTTGAAAAGGATGGATGTAGAAGTCATAATATTGGGAATATATCCTAACAGTACAAAATTAATTCCCAACCATCTATCCAATGGAATAGAATATTGGCACAAATGGATAATCTGGAGACTTAATATTAGGATACAAAATCTATTGAGAGGGAGATTCATGGACACCATATTGATGATGAATGTATTATTTGGTTTGTAAATACACGTTTAATTCTTCTATCATATAGGATAAATAATTATTTATTGGATAACTTTTTTTAAATCAACTTTCTCTATCCATCATGGACGTTTGAAGTTGTGCTGGGATATTTAGAACACTTTTGGTGGGACAACATGAAGAAAGAGACTGTTGTGTATGTAAAAAAATACTAGGTATGTCGGAAAGTTAAATAAGGGTGGTTGAAATACTATGGGTTGATGGAACCATTACTTATTCCCATGTTGAAATCGGAGAAGACCACCATAACATTGTCACTCTTATCTCAATGTCATCCGAAGGAAGATATTCGATATGGGATGTGATTTATTGAATCACAAAGATGTCTCACTTCATCGCCATTATGGATGATTTCTTGAGAAAAACAATTCCATAAATGCCTTATGGAAGTCATGAGTCTGTATAATGTTCCAATTTGGATTATGTCTAATCATGATCCAAGGATCATATAAATATTCAAGATAATTTAATAATTTTATCTGATTACTGAATTGAATTTAAATATAGACTATCACTAGCAATAAAATTCCCAATATTATGAGACTATTCATACTCTATAGAATATAATGAGATATTACTAAATAGAATTTAATGGGAGTGGGAAAAAATATATATTATTAGTTGAGTTATCATAAAACAAAAACATCCTCTCAAGTATTCAAATGGATCTATATGAATTTGTGTGTGGTAAGTGACGTAAATCTATAACTTGTTAGAATGAAGTTGGTGAACAAAAGCTTCATAGACATGATCCTGTAAAAGAGAATATAGACAATGTACAAGCATTTCAAAAATATATAAAGTATTTGAAAATTCATCAAAATAGATATTTTTACCACCGTAAAATGTACATAGATTTTGATTATGTATAAACAAATGTCCTTCAAATAACATTATATAAGAGAGACATGTTGTTTGGGAACAAAGGGATCCTTAGAACTTGGTATATTAACCACTTTGAGATCCATGATTGAATAGGATTATTATTCTATCTTCTTGAACTTCTAAAAAATATGGCTCATGTTTTTGATGGGTTCAAATTAACTCTTATGTGGAAGTACATATCAGACCCCTCACCATTACTAAATACAAATATGGTAAAACTGGAGAATAACCTCTCATGTGAATATAATCTAGTGAATAACACTGATCATAGAGAAACATTTATAAAAAAATACAACTCACCTTTTAAATGTGTTTTGGATAAACTATAAATATGATTAGGAAAAATGGTATCTTGAGAAAAGAATGAAATAAAAGTACCCTAAACTATTCTCAACTAGTAATACGAGTTTAACATCATGGAATGAAATTTCTAATGGCGAAATTATGTAACAACCCAGAGTTTGTAATTGATAATTTATTTATAAAATAAATGTGTACTATATCATATAATACAATGTTATACGCATAAAACTCTTAATGATACAAACAATACATTATTTCATTAATTAGACTTGATATATTAGTCATATATTAATCCCATTAAAATGTAAAATATTACAATGGGTTTAAAAGTATAAAATAAAAAAAATAAATGGGAAAATATGGATCACCATAATATACAAGAATAATCCATCCCATGAAGAAAAATCTATTGAAATGAAAAAAATACAATTAAATAAATAAGAATTTTTTAAATGGAAATATAGAACCTATAGAAAATTTGAGTTCAATAATCAAAGATGGAATAAAGAGGTATTTATTGGATATAATGTAACCATTAAAATAGTAATGAGACTATTGGAAAAGTTACCAGACTATTGAGAATAATAACATGGTCTTCAGAATAGCAATTTAACCCTTAAATAATAGATTTTGATATATATAATATTTATCCTTACTAAAATAAGTAAATATAAATATTATATTTCTAATAGATAAATATCCTGATTAAAAAACTCAAAGAAAATATATTCAATTTTTTAAAAACTATATTTTTAAAGTGTTTTAATATCACAATTTTTATACAAAAAAGTTAAATTACCTATTTTAGAAATTTATATTTATAAAGTGGGTATAATTTTATAAATAAGCATTATGAAATTATCCTCAATTTTTTTTGGTAATTTAAAAAATACCTCATTTTACCTTTTGAATAGTAAAAGTACATATTTTCAAATAACTGGTGTATCTTAAATTACATAATTCATGATTTAATAATTAGCTAAAATTTTTTAGAACTTGTGGTTCAGCCAAAATATTTTTAATTTTATAAATGAGTCATTTAATGATAACAAACATTATTTCTTAACATGAAAATAAATTTAAAAATCCTAAATACAAAAGTGATCCATTGAAATTACAATTTACCTTTTTTCAATTTTCTTTTAATAAAATAAGTTAATTCGAATTGTAATGGGTTTTAATTTCATAGATCCAGTCTATTTTATTTATAGAATATTTATATTATAAAATGATCATTATTTTAGTTATTACCTATCTTCTAGTATATTATTATTTTTTATTATTAAAATATCCATATCCTCAGGAATATAGGACCCCACTCCATCCTCAGGAAAGAACACTCAACCCTGACATGAAAAAAAACTATACCCAAAAATTATCACTTATTCCCTTATAAACCTTATCATCATTAAAGAGTAAACTAACCCAATTAAACTAATAAATCTATTGCAGTAGAAGAGAAGCCACACAATGGAAAAGTAATTTTTTTCAAACTTGTATTGCCCAGATATTTTGAGAAATATATATTTTTAAAATTAAATTTAATCATTTATTTTTTTCATTACACAAAATACTGTTTTTATCTTTCATTACATACATCATTGAGTTTCATTGATTTCTTGTTTTATATGTATTACTGAGTTGTATGAAACAAAAATGTACTATAAAAATTGTAACACCCCAGGATTTCAGAGTGTGTTATTTCTTCAAAATAATTCAATAACTTGCACGACACGCAACACCGAGTTCAATCACACCATGACTTACAAAAAAAAATCCATTCAAAAGAGGTTATGAATAATATTATCTAAATTTTGAACTTTATATAATCCTTATAATTTTAGAATCCATATTATGAGTTTCTTAGATATAATGCAAGAACAAATTCATTTTCAGTATTGCACTTTTATCAACTGTTAATATTGAACCCTTTTTAAATAAAATATTTTAAACTTTTTGACTAAATGGGGACATCAAAATTTTAAAATGAAACATCCCAAGCTTCTACGGTAGGCTTCTCTTTGAATAATGTGATAGCGTGTGTTGTACGCAACACCGAGTTCTAACAACCAATTAAACTAGCCGTTATGAATAGTAATAACTACTTTTTGAAATTATATATATTTTATATTTGAAAATGGACTTCATTTTTGGATTCGGAATATCGAATTTAGCCTAAGGTAAAATTTTGGTACATTTCGGATAACTTTCATATTTTGATGAATAGTGAAAATTACTAAGTTTTAATTAAAAACAACTTTTTAAATCAAAATAATTAATAGTGATAAATTATGAATTTGAGTGGTTTTAAAGTATATTTAGAATATATTTTTACCATTTAATATAATGTTGGTCATTGGACATAATTTTACAATTAAACCGAACATAAACAAGTGTCAATCTTTTGATAGTTATTATCTCTTAAAAACACGCTTTTTGTTTTGACGGCGGGAATTAATTTTAAATTAATTTCTGCCACTTCTGTGTTTTGAATTTAGGAAAATGGATTCCATATTTGGAATCAGGATGTTCAAATTGTGTAAATAGGTAACTTTTATTTTTATACATTTTGAAAAATTACTGCGGTAAATATTTTATTTACCATGGTTAAGGGTAAATCCGGTAAATAAGGGTTAAAAAATAATATTATAATAATACTAAATTACCCTAAAACGTGTCTTAACCCTATTGGTTGATACATGGTCGACCATGGTCATCTTTGTGTCAATTTTCGGACCCCATGGATCCACTTGTAAGTGATAATGACACATTATATTAATAAAGCTAAAATAAAAATAAAAATGGCATAAGCTTACATCTTTTAGAAGAACAATTTTTACATAGGGTTATACATGTTGGATTTTCGATTATAAATATTAATTAGAAATCTAAAAAGATTTCCTACATAATGATATTTTATTTATAATTTTTAGACATTAAATAATTTATTTTATTTATGACACAATGATGATGCAGTAATTACTATAATAGTGAAAAATTAAAATAATTGATATTATAAATACCCAAATAAATATAATATGAAACTTTTAATGAATTAAACTAATTTTCTAGGCTAATATGATATATTAGGATTGATTTAATGGAATTTGTTCGAAGTAATCAATCTGTTATGAGTTTCACAAAAATCAACTATTGAATAGTGTCAAAATTGACATAAAAGAGTTCTTAAAACAAATATTATATTATTAATTGATATTAAATTCCTAAAAATCTAAGGTTCGGCCAAGAGACTTATATTATGATAGGTTAATCATTAATGGACCACTTGGGGGTATATTGGATGTATATAGTAAGTTTATTAACCATATTATATAAAAATACAAAGAGACATTGTAAAAGTGAAACTAATTAACTTAGAGTTAATACTTAAAGATAAGGTTAATATAAGTACCCAAACCTGTCTAAATTCTATTGTATGAGTTGTTTTCGACTTATCCCCACCTCAACCTTTGAATAGTCAACTTTGGAGCCATTGGAAACCGAATATGAATTTATTATAAATTAATATTTCTAGCTTTTCCAAAGGTGCCCCTCACCCCTCTTATAAAAGGGCACTCCTCCTTCTCTTTTCCACACACCTCTCAAGCCACTTGGCTCGTCCAAACTCTGACCAACTAAGCTCCCCACATCCCTCTCCTCCTCCTTGAAGCTTCCCCTTAGGCAGAAAGCATTTCAAGAAGTCCTTTGGTTCCAACCAAAGTGAGTTACCTAAATTAAAGGAGGTTAACCTACCCCAACAAAGGAAAAGTACAAGGTAAGGGTTATTTCACAATCTCTTCATTATCCGAGGTTGTTTATACGTAATAATCTACTGGGATCTCTTTATCATCCACATCCATGTTTTCTTAAAAATGTATTTCAAAACATTTTTACTATTTACAAGAATATGGGTTAAAGTCATTTATACCCTTGTTTGACTTTTTTATAAGAGGTTTATAAAGGAATATTTCCGTCGTTTTCAAAACAATGTCCTTTTTAACCTTTTCGACAGAATTGAGGTAAGAATGTTTTTTTTAACTTATACGGTGGGTGCGGTTATTTTCCGCCGTTATAAAATCGTCGAAGCTTTCCATACAAGCTTATAAGAATATTTTCAAAGAAAATGTTTTATTTTATATGGATCTTAAATGATTTCAAAATAAAAGGAGATACTTCTTTAAAAAGAATTTTGATTTCATCTATGTCAACATCCTTTGATGGATTTTAAGATTATTTGAAGTTGATTTATTATGATACAAAACTTCTATATTGTATTGAAGGTTTTGTGATATGTTTGACTGTGGATGTGCTATTTTTATACCATTCATAGTTTATAGTGAAATTATTGACATTTCGTATGCTAGTTTTAATCCGAATGTTTATGTTATATTTCAAAGTTTTCTTCAGATGAATGTGCTAAACAAGTATGTTCCGGGTTGGGGACCGGTAAAAGTAAGCCCTCCAGGTTGGGGACTGGTAAAAGTAAGCCCTCCAGGTTGGGGGCTGGTTAAAGTAAGCCCTCCAGGTTAGGGTCTGGTAAAAGTATGCCCTCCGGGTTGGTGTCCGGTTATTAGAGGCACTCCGGGTTGGTGTCCGGTTATTAGAGGCACTCCGGGTTGGTGTCCGGTTATTAGAGGCACTCTGGGTTGGGTTCCGGTTAGAAGTAACCCCTAGGTCTTGGGATGAGGCCTAGACAAAGAAATTAACGTTTAGAATTATGCATTCCAACATTATGAAAGTGGTTATTGATTTTTGCAAGTGATTATTCGATTAGTAGAATATCCATGTGAACAAGTAAATGGCATTATTTCATTTTACTTTTGTCATACTATGTTGAAGTTCAATTTTAAAAGGCTTTTGTTTTAGTAATTCATTGCCTTAAATGTTTATGCTTATTTTGAATGTTCCGCTATATTGTTGTCCTTACTGGGCATTTGAGATCACCCCTTTTCTATGTTTTATTTTTCCCAGGTAGTGAAGAAGTAAATTATGAATGACTTGCAGGGATATTATGAGGGGTTAATAGTGTGGATATGAAGACTTTGTTGTTGTAGTAGTTTTTCACTTTGAAATGTAATGTAAAACTTTATGATTATATCTAGTGTTTCCAAGGCTACTAAACCAATCGGTCTTTCGAGATTTGATCTTCTTGTGATCATGCCAATGTTACGAAGTAATGCACCGACTCTGGGTAGCTGGGGTCGGGGCGTTACAGTTGGTATCAGAGGAAGTTTAGTACAAACCTTGGAAACTAGATTTAGATAAACTCTGATTAGAGCACGTAGACCTAAGATGAACTTTGAGGATTAGTATAGAAGAACTTCCTAGAATTTTGGTATTGTAGAAATTTTGTGATTTTTCCGAGCAATACATCCCTGTCTGGATACGAGCAGGTAGAGGCGGCTCTGGCACAGATGTACCTAGGGGTAAAACCCGAAAACACCGCTTTGAGCTAGACTCGAACGGGAACTGGTGCACGACAACGGGCCTTGTTGCACTCTTGGTTACGACACTCCCGGGGGATATGCTTAGGATAACTCTCATTTTCTTTACAAATAATTATGAAGGGTTTATGAGTATATACATCCTCAAAGGAGACATTTTTATGGATTATATCCATAAATAGTTCAATTTATGTTAAGCGTTTTATAAGTATGGGATTATGTATTTTGATTCATAAACTGATCAAGTGTATTCCATTGTTTAGAAATGGCGCCCAGTATAAGGAATGAGAACTCCAGAAATGCACATGATCCAAAGAGAAGGAAGGATCATATCTTTCATGGTCTTAAGCTAGAATTGATAAGAGAAATAGTCTCCCATGTATTATCATCATATGAAGAAATAATATCATGTGTTGATAAGATAAGTAAAGAGTTTACTGAGTCCTATGGATTTGAAGGGAAGCAAGAGAAGAAAAGGATGGAAGAGAGAAAGATGGATAAGGGGAAGAGGGAAAAGAAGAATTTTCCCATATGTGGTAACTGTGGAAAGAAACACCCTGGAACTTGCCTGAAAGGAATGGGAGTTTGTTATAAGTGTGGAGGAAAAGGGCACAAAGTACGTGACTGCAAGGGTAAGAAAATGGTTTTAAATGTACAATTCATCATTTGCAAGGAGTTTGGACACTACGCGAACCTATGTCCCAGTCATCAGACTATGCCACAAATGATGCTATTGGATAATAATCAAGTTATGATACTACCACAGATGAAAAGGAATGATTAGAGTTCTTATGTTGATTATGTCAATTGAGTGTTGTATCAACAATGTACTTGTTATAATAATTATGGAGTATATAAGGATTGTACTGCAGTACTATTTCATTAAGGACTTGAGATTGTGTGGAACAAAGAAAAGTGACTCAATAGCAGGATAAATTTTTGGAAAATATATGGTTGAGAGAATGATAAATCATAATATAGTTCTGATACTGAGGTAGTTATTTTGGAATAATATTTGATTGTTTTGGATAAATTATATTGGATATTCTTGACTACCTTGGAACTGATTAATGATTTGTATATTCCATCATTGTTGGGTTTTAAAACATTTTTGGATTAATGAAGTATATCCAGCATTCTATATGGAATAAGGGATCATGAATATAATTAATAAGGAATATGGTAATACATGATGAAGGTATTCATATGCTATTACGGGGTAAAAAGGATCTATATTATGTTTACCTTCCTTATAAATGTTGGACTGTGAGTTTGGACAGAAGTATTTTGGATAGTTCTAGTTTGGATTATTTTGGATTACCATAAAAGGACAACCCGGAGGTCGGGCGGCAACCCGTCGCGTCCGGCAAGGCTACGAGACTTGAACCCGCAACCGAAGGGCGAAAAGGGTGTATCACCTACCACTAGCCCACGAGATGTCCTGGATTAAATAATGCAGTTTTTATTAAAAGATTTTATAGATGAATTATAAAACCCTATACGAATAGTGTAAATAGAATTCTTTTACATTCTATTATCTTTTAGTGTGAAAGATGAGTTTGTGGTATAAATTTATTAATGGATAAAACTCTAATTATAAAGTAAGTATATCTCCTTATGATCTTAGCCAATCTCATAAATAAATTCCTCAATATTAAGAAAGGCAACTTAGAACAAAAATATTTTCCTAGATGGTACCTTAAATCATCACTAATTTATGGCTTTGGGATTGTTGTCCTTTTCATAGCCATGTTCTCTACCACTCTCCATCAGATAATTGATGGTTAGATTTTTCTTCCATATCCATATTTTCCTACATGGATCCCTAGTATGTGTTATTTTCGGTAATCTTCATACTTTCGACTCTTTATTTTAAATAAAGGCCGCATTAATTCATTTTTCGATGTGGGATTTCAACTAAGATATTTTGAAACGTCAAAAATGTGTTATCCTAATACCCTATGTTTTGTTGAACCGATGGTATTTCAAATCATCATAGATTGATGAATTTAAGGACCTCAATTTTACACTTGTTTGTGATTGATGACCTCAATCACTACCTATAAATATTTACATTTTTCCTCCAATTATATATCTCTAATTGCCACCAATGTTCTCCTAATCGAGATCATAATTTGGTGGTGACCCTTTGATTTATCTTTTCCTCATATTAAGACTAAATTTTAGTAACCCAATTTCCGATGTGGGTTTTCCCACAAATATATTATCTATTTTCAACCTTTTATTTTCGAAGAACAATTTCAAATTGCGAGGACGCAATTTATTGAAGGAGGGGAGAATGTAACACCCCAGGATTTCAGAGTGTGTTATTTCTTCAAAATAATTCAATAACTTGCACGACACGCAACACCGAGTTCAATCACACCATGACTTACAAAAAAAAAATCCATTCAAAAGAGGTTATGAATAATATTATCTAAATTTTGAACTTTATATAATCCTTATAATTTTAGAATCCATATTATGAGTTTCTTAGATATAATGCAAGAACAAATTCATTTTCAGTATTGCACTTTTATCAACTGTTAATATTGAACCCTTTTTAAATACAATATTTTAAACTTTTTGACTAAATGGGGACATCAAAATTTTAAAATGAAACATCCCAAGCTTCTACGGTAGGCTTCTCTTTGAATAATGTGATAGCGTGTGTTGTACGCAACACCGAGTTCTAACAACCAATTAAACTAGCCGTTATGAATAGTAATAACTACTTTTTGAAATTATATATATTTTATATTTGAAAATGGACTTCATTTTTGGATTCGGAATATCGAATTTAGCCTAAGGTAAAATTTTGGTACATTTCGGATAACTTTCATATTTTGATGAATAGTGAAAATTACTAAGTTTTAATTAAAAACAACTTTTTAAATCAAAATAATTAATAGTGATAAATTATGAATTTGGTGGTTTTAAAGTATATTTAGAATATATTTTTACCATTTAATATAATGTTGGTCATTGGACATAATTTTACAATTAAACCGAACATAAACAAGTGTCAATCTTTTGATAGTTATTATCTCTTAAAAACACGCTTTTTGTTTTGACGGTGGGAATTGATTTTAAATTAATTTCTGCCACTTCTGTGTTTTGAATTTAGGAAAATGGATTCCATATTTGGAATCAGGATGTTCAAATTGTGTAAATAGGTAACTTTTATTTTTATACATTTTGAAAAATTACTGCGGTAAATATTTTATTTACCATGGTTAAGGGTAAATCCGGTAAATAAGGGTTAAAAAATAATATTATAATAATACTAAATTACCCTAAAACGTTTCTTAACCCTATTGGTTGATACATGGTCGACCATGGGCATCTTTGTGTCAATTTTGGGACCCCATGGATCCACTTGTAAGTGATAATGACACATTATATTAATAAAGCTAAAATAAAAATAAAAATGGCATAAGCTTACATCTTTTAGAAGAACAATTTTTACATAGGGTTATACATGTTGGATTTTCGATTATAAATATTAATTAGAAAGCTAAAAAGATTTCCTACATAATGATATTTTATTTATAATTTTTAGACATTAAATAATTTATTTTATATATGACACAATGATGATGCAGTAATTACTATAATAGTGAAAAATTAAAATAATTGATATTATAAATACCCAAATAAATATAATATGAAACTTTTAATGAATTAAACTAATTTTCTAGGCTAATATGATATATTAGGATTGATTTAATGGACTTTTTTCGAATTAATCAATCTGTTATGAGTTTCACAAAAATCAACTATTGAATAGTGTCAAAATTGACATAAAAGAGTTCTTAAAACAAATATTATATTATTAATTGATATTAAATTCCTAAAAATCTAAGGTTCGGCCAAGAGACTTATATTATGATAGGTTAATCATTAATGGACCACTTGGGGGTATATTGGATGTATATAGTAAGTTTATTAACCATATTATATAAAAATACAAAGAGACATTGTAAAAGTGAAACTAATTAACTTAGAGTTAATACTTAAAGATAAGGTTAATATAAGTACCCAAACCTGTCTAAATTATATTGTATGAGTTGTTTTCGACTTATCCCCACCTCAACCTTTGAATAGTCAACTTTGGAGCCATTGGAAACCGAATATTAATTTATTATAAATTAATATTTCTAGCTTTTCCAAAGGTGCCCCTCACCCCTCTTATAAAAGGGCACTCCTCCTTCTCTTTTCCACACACCTCTCAAGCCACTTGGCTCGTCCAAACTCTGCCCAACTAAGCTCCCCACATCCCTCTCCTCCTCCTTGAAGCTTCCCCTTAGGCAGAAAGCATTTCAAGAAGTCCTTTGGTTCCAACCAAAGTGAGTTACCTAAATTAAAGGAGGTTAACCTACCCCAACAAAGGAAAAGTACAAGGTAAGGGTTATTTCACAATCTCTTCATTATCCGAGGTTGTTTATACGTAATAATCTACTGGGATCTCTTTATCATCCACATCCATGTTTTCTTAAAAATGTATTTCAAAACATTTTTACTATTTACAAGAATATGGGTTAAAGTCATTTATACCCTTGTTTGACTTTTTTATAAGAGGTTTATAAAGGAATATTTCCGTCGTTTTCAAAACAATGTCCTTTTTAACCTTTTCGACAGAATTGAGGTAAGAATGTTTTTTTTAACTTATACGGTGGGTGCGGTTATTTTCCGCCGTTATAAAATCGTCGAAGCTTTCCATACAAGCTTATAAGAATATTTTCAAATAAAATGTTTTATTTTATATGGATCTTAAATGATTTCAAAATAAAAGGAGATACTTCTTTAAAAAGAATTTTGATTTCATCTATGTCAACATCCTTTGATGGATTTTAAGATTATTTGAAGATGATTTATTATGATACAAAACTTCTATATTGTATTGAAGGTTTTGTGATATGTTTGACTGTGGATGTGCTATTTTTATACCATTCATAGTTTATAGTGAAATTATTGACATTTCGTATGCTAGTTTTAATCCGAATGTTTATGTTATATTTCAAAGTTTTCTTCAGATTATTGTGCTAAACAAGTATGTTCCGGGTTGGGGACCGGTAAGAGTAAGCCCTCCAGGTTGGGGACTGGTAAAAGTAAGCCCTCCAGGTTGGCGACTGGTTAAAGTAAGCCCTCCAGGTTAGGGTCTGGTAAAAGTATGCCCTCCGGGTTGGTGTCCGGTTATTAGAGGCACTCCGGGTTGGTGTCCGGTTATTAGAGGCACTCCGGGTGGGTGCCCGGTTATTAGAGGCACTCCGGGTTGGGTTCCGGTTAGAAGTAACCCCTAGGTCTTGGGATGAGGCCTAGACAAAGAAATTAACGTTTAGCATTATGCATTCCAACATTATGAAAGTGGTTATTGATTTTTGCATGTGATTATTCGATTAGTAGAATATCCATGTGAACAAGTAAATGGCATTATTTCATTTTACTTTTGTCATACTATGTTGAAGTTCAATTTTAAAAGGCTTTTGTTTTAGTAATTCATTGCCTTAAATGTTTATGCTTATTTTGAATGTTCCGCTATATTGTTATCCTTACTGGGCATTTGAGCTCACCCCTTTTCTATGTTTTATTTTTCCCAGGTAGTGAAGAAGTAAATTATGAATGACTTGCAGGGATATTATGAGGGGTTAATAGTGTGGATATGAAGACTTTGTTGTTGTAGTGGTTTTTCACTTTGAAATGTAATGTAAAACTTTATGATTATATCTAGTGTTTCCAAGGCTACTAAACCAATCGGTCTTTCGAGATTTGATCTTCTTGTGATCATGCCAATGTTACGAAGTAATGCACCGACTCTGGGTAGCTGGGGTCGGGGCGTTACAAAAATTCTTATTTAATATATATACTACTTTTTGGAATGGATGGTTTGATTAGGATTAACTAAAATGTTTAAATTTATAGTTTAATCATTATTTAAGGTATTTATTAATAAATAAGAAAATAAGAATCATTTAAAATACAAATTAATATAATTTAAAAATATTTTTTTTAAATTACAGATAAGTCATTCTTTATATACATAATATTAAATATGTTTTTACCAATTATAGATTTATTTTTAAAAAATAAATAATTATATATTTTGAAATCGTAATTCCCAAAGTAGATTTTGGTAAATTTTTGTGATTTATCTAAAATATTTCATTTTTAATGTATAGTGAGAAACGAAGGATTTTAATTGAAAACTACGAATTTGTTTAAATTATTTGTATGATAAATTATATATATTTTTGGTTATAAAGTAAAATTATTTCAATTATATATCTATTATTATAATTTTTTTCACTTTAATAAAGTTCATATTTAATTTTATATAAAATCAATTTAACCTTTTTAACATTTTCTCTTTTAAAAAGAGGTTTTTTTTGCAATAGTGGAATTAATTTTAAATCACATTCTGCCACTAATTTAAAAGAAATTATAAAAAATGATTCCATATTCCAAATAAAAATAATTAATATTATATAATAAGCTCATCATAACTTTTTTACATTATTGATTAGTGAAAATATGTAAAATTAATCACTACAATTATGGTAAAAATTGGGTTTTGTGCATTACAAGTATTTTATTAAAATTAAATTTACACTAAAATATGTATTTATTTAATAAAATTTATTTCATATTTACATAAAATAAGTATAAATAATATAATAATTTCAATTTTATTTTTATTACTAGGATTTAAATTACCATGTTGAATAAAAAGACACAAGTTTATATGGTAAAAGAAACTAAAATTATTAAATATTGTTTTTATAAAGGTTTCATAATGACAAGATAATATAAAGTGTTTTGTTGTGGTTTATGTGTGTCTTGACCAAATCATTCCTCCTGTAACTTATTAGATTATTTCATATTCACATGAGGTAATAGTGACCTCTTAATAGTGAATAATTTTGGGTATTTAAAAAAATCCTACCCTCATCAATTACAAAAAAGGAACTCACTCCACTCATGTATTCATACCTATCATGATTTATTGCTCATGAAAACCCCCATAAATTATTTACCAATCTCCCTCATTTCATCAAATAGTCCTTATTTTGGATAGAAATACAATGGAATGTATTTATAGAAAACCTAAATATGATACACAAATAATAGGTAAGATTAATCAACAAATATTTTGGACTTATTTCTTACATTACCTCCCTCATTTATTATTAAACAATTATGTTATAATATCTTCATTATTAACCATATAATTATATTTTTATGTTATGGGTATTACATACAACCATCTCATCTTCCATTAAATGGGATATAAAATTGTCTTTCATGTGTATTAAGGACCACTACATCATAAGCCGATGTCACTGTTTTTCTTTTATAACCACTCACAGTTGGACATAATGATTATTATTTTATGATAATTATAATATCATTATTATTCTGTAATTAATATATCACAAATACCTTCATGATTTCTATTTTGTGACAATACAATAATTTCACTTGTGTATACAAAATACTACCACCCTACAAAGATATGTGATACATTAATGCATTATATTGAATTTATTAAGGATGGGATTAATGAACACATATGATATTTATGGAATAAAAATAATTTAGAATATTAATATATCATTAAACTCACTTTATTCCAATCAAAAAAGGAAATGAAATCAGTGTTTCTGCATATGTTAGAGCTACTGTCTCTATGACCGGTGTATTTCATTTTCTGTCACTGAATTTTATAAATACATGTCACAAACGGACCTAATGTGGATTGACATAAAAATTACCCAATCTTTTCTCTATATTACAGTGGCTGGCGAGAGGCACTAACATGAATAACTAATAATGGAGGTCATTTCATATGTACATGTATATACACACACACACACACCACTATCTCCATGTTTATGAGTAGAGGAAAAAAAGAAAATATAATAACATCTATAGTAAAAATCATTCATGTAACAATATGGAATAGAATGTATGAAAATATAATAAAAAATGTAAAAAGTTTCAAATACAAACAAAGCTAAAAATATTCCCTGACATGAAAAAAACTAGAAATCATTAATGTGAATCAGGAGCCCGACTTTGAATCTCTAATCCCCCACCACCATACGTGGTCAAATGTACTATAGTGTCTCTATGATCCTTTGTAATGACTATTGGCGTGTTCATCATAGTTATAAGAAATGAAACTTGTTGTAAACTCCCATACATGGTTGAGTATATACATGCCCAATTAGACTACTTGAATGATTAAGGGCACAGTAAGAGACATGATATGAATAGATAGCTCAACCCATGGCAAGAGTTTAACTAAAATCAATGAACAATGAAATATGTTTATCAAAGAAACATATTCGAGATAAAAATGGGGTATCCAATTCGCATACAAGTCTACAAGAATACACTAGTACTAGTTCTAAAGACTCATCTACAATTCCAAAAAACTTGCACATATGTCTGATGAAATATCCATCTCAAGAAGCACCTCGTCGTTGTGCCTCATAGTTGAGGGCATCATCTCCAAGTAGAGGGCTCATGCCCTACTGAGTGTTTTGTGGGGGGAGGTAATTGTTAATAGATAGAGGACCCTCACCTTATTTCATCAAGGATGCCAAGAATTTGGTAAATAACCTACACCCTAGTGCATTATGGGATTCCACATAGAAGGTTGAGGACCTATGCCCTGGCCCATCAGCGGGTACCACTCGAAAGATTGAGGACTCATGACACATTGTGGGCTGTATCACATACTATGTATAGAAAGAATGATCTAGTAAATCTGGGGGTACCACTATATAGATATATTAACCATTCAATTTTCCATCAGGGGGTACCATTAATTAGACAAAGGGACCACACCATTTTCATCTGGGGGTACCACTCAGTAGGTTGAGGACCCACACCCTGGTCTATCCTAGGAGCACCACATAGTTGATAGGTAGAGAAAACATGCCCTATTCCTTTTGGAGGGTGTAACTATCCTGGATTATTATAAGTATCATTACCTATTCCAGTAGGAGAATATCACAATAATGGATATTTAGAGTACTTATTACCTATAGCAGTAGAAATTTCCACTCAAATGGATAGTTAGAGGACAAATAAACAATCCCATAATAAGGGTTCCACTCAAATGGAATGTTAGATACCTCATTAATAGTTCAATAAGAAGGTTACTCTCTAGTTGATATATAAAGGACCCATTCCCCATCCTAGTAAAGGGTAACACTTTAATCTCTCTAGTGATCCTACCTGATCACTACAGAAATCGAGTTTCACCTACTGAAATGTAACTCCTAGAAAATCTCACATCAAATCTCAAAGGACACTATGAAGGAAACCATTATGTTTTACATTAAAAAAATCTACAGATAGGATACATTTGTCCAAAAATATGATTCCATGGAAGGAGTTATTATATATAAAATATTCCTTAAAAATGATGGTGCACTGCATGTAAGAGGACCCACCAGACGTGTGATCCCTCTCCACTACCTGGAATTTTCCATCACTAATACATAACTTTCTACTCATGTATCTCTATAAGGAATGTTAGGGGACTACATGATATTCCCCTTCCACATAGGGTCCTACCATTTCCCATGTTTATATTTATGTACCTTAGAATAGTTTTTGTAGTCTGGTACATGAAATATCCTCCCACACATTCTCCTTCCCATGTGCTTCTATTGCATGACCTATCAACCTTGGGAGGGTCAAAAGGCATATGGATCAGACAAATGGTGTGTGATCCCTAAATTTTTTGAAGACCTAGCTGTACATAAATAGGGGTACCTCATGGTGTGTGTTCATTAAAGTACACACCATGTAGTTAGGATCTTCATACAATCATAGATTTTTTTCTTGTATTCCATATCTACCCCCTCTTCCACAAATCACACCCATTGACCACTGAAAATCAGTTGAATCCATATTTTTTCTTCATTTGAAACTATAAATTGTCCAAATTGGATCTCTAGTCCACCGCTTAAAACCCAAACACCATGTTTGACTCCATGGTGCCTCTGCCTGCCCCACTGGATCTCCAAATCCTTGGTGAAGTCACCCATATCCCAAAAAACCTCTCAATATATCACTAAATAATCAATCCACTCAACGAATGTAAATTCATCCTGAATCTAGGGATCTGATCATGCTCGGTCCCATTAGACAATAGTGGAATCGTGGCCCATTGGTCCAATGACGAATAATGCTAAGAACATGTTGTGGAAATGTCACTAGAAACTTAAGTGGAACTATCATGGGCTAATCAATCATGGGAAAGAATACAAATTGGGGACAACCAGGGTAGGAATAATGGGAAAAAATGGTAAATATAAAAATAATTAAATCTAAATACTATAGGAATGTGAGGATCCAAATACATGCATATTAAAGAAATATATCATATTCATCTCAATTATTTAATCATAAGGAAATAAATCCAAAAAAAATATGTCGAACCTTGATTCAGATTATTAATTGGAGAAGAATGTTGTCACTAATGAAGGATGATGATATCTTGTGTTCACTACATCTCAATTCAACCATATCCATGTGTTGATCATCACCCGATCTCAATATTCAATTGAATGGTTGAAGAACCTCCTATCAAAAATCCTAGGGTTATGTTGATAACCCTGGTGATCCACCATAACATACTATTTATTGATGGTTTTAGTTTTAAATTAATTAATTTTAATGATTACATAATTTAGTTAATGCACTTACAAACAATCACCTTATCTAAATGCCCCCTGTTGACTATCTCTAGGTTGGTCCCGGGGTAAACGTCATGTTATCGATTCATCCATGGACTAATATTATATTTTTTAGACAATTTTTAAGTTATTTTACATAACTATGTGCATGCGAAATAAAATATATATAATATATTTTATAAAATAAATTTCAGGTACATCAAGCCTCAGAGTCACGTCCCATCTCAGCACATGGATCCAAAAATATTATTTTATTTATTTCAGTGTCATATAAGGGAATTTTTTTCAATAGTATTCAAAAATTCAAAAATTTAATCCTTGAAAATAAAAAACTAAACAAAAATCTAGCGATATTTTGTCTGCCACTCACCCTTTGTCTACCATCTTCACCCATGTTCTAACAAGAAATCCCTCAACATATCCTTCAAGAACTGGATAGTGAAATTAATATGACCACCTATCTAGGGGAGAATGGATGTACCAAACCTAATATAGTCCCCAAATTCCTCCAGAAGGGTTCTCCACAACCATTATGTAACTCAAATACCAAAATTTGATAAATTAGTCAAGTAAATGACATGAAGGAAGACAATATCTTGAACAAAAACATCTCCAAACTCTCAACCGAAATATACTCACTAATAGTAAAGAATTTCATCAAATTTGTAAGCCATTAAACTATATAGCATATAACCCTACATAATATGTAAGTGGAATAAACGACATGAATCAGCTACCAAGTGTCCTACCCTGGCTCTTGGCCTTATCTGTGTACATCAGTTATGTCCATGTACTCTGGCACACGGTGTGTCCACCCCCACATAATCCTACATATATACTTCATTGACATGGAATGTCCACCTATGGAGGATCACAAGGCATGTGGATTATATACATTTTGTGTGATCTTTAAATTCTCCAAATCTCTAAACTCACATTCATGGGGTTACCACTCTATGTGTGTTCATCCTAGTACACACCATGTACCTGAGATTTTCATAAAATCTTTTATTCATTATAGGATTTCAAAATCCACATCTTACACCATGATTTAAAGCCATATACTACCCAAAATTACTGGAATAAATTTTTATCCATCCTTTTAGGTCATCTATTGACAAAAAAATAGATCTCCAATTTGTCTTTAGAAACCCACATATATGGCCCCACTAGTTGCCTCACTAATTCTCTGAATTCATGGTGGAATCACCCTAATCCAAAAAATCATCAATATCCATCCTAAGAACATAAATCCATTTATAAAACAGGAATCTATCATGAATTCAAGGTTCTTATTTCACTTCGTCTCTCCCAACAACAGTCGAATCATGACATGTTGTCCAATGATGAAGACCATGAAGAACGAGTGCAGGAAAAGCACAAGAATAAAATGATGAAAAATTCATGGAAAAATACTCTTGGACAGTGAATAATATTGTTTATATTGATGGTGAGAATAATGGAACAAAATGGTTAATCAAATAAATAATTAAATCTGATATGTGGGCCCATAAAAAGACTGAAAACATGCCCCAATTAAAGAAATAGATTTTATTATGCTGAATATTTTAATAATAAGTGTATAAATAAAATACTAATGATCCCTAAATTGATTCAGACTATTATTTTGTGTATAAAATTTACAAAAATTGGGTAATATCTATTTCTTTCTTGGCGTGTTGATTCCCGAGGATCAGGTTTTAGATAATCGCATGATCTAAACATGCCAATGACGGGTATAAGCACATCCTCTTAGTGATCCAAGGGTTATAAGAAAAAATATGGAGATATTATATAATAATATATTTATTGATTGTGTTATTTTTATATCAATGAGTTAATATAACTAATTAAATAACTTTATAAACCTACCAACAGTCGCCTTATATGAATATCCTCCACTAAACATCTTTAGTTCATGCCTAGGTTAAACCTCAAATTATAGATTCAACAGTGGTATTACATTCACATTTTGAATCTCTATAAAAGAGATATTTCATAACTGTGTGTGAATGATATAATATATATTTAATATTTTTATGAAATGAATTATGGACACACTAGGCTTCAGAATCACAGATCGTCTCACTGTTTGGCCCCAAAAATAATCCTTGACATATTTTAAAGGCCTAAAATGAGATAATGGTCTCTAAAATTCATATATCTGAATATATATGATATTTATACTGTGGTTAATATTATATAAATTATGAATCCATGACTTAGGTAATAGTACCAATAATTACATGTCTAAATATAAAAGAAATTAAAAAAATTTCTTTCCCTAAAACTAACATTAACATAGATTTATTAATAAACTAGTAAGAAAATATCACACAAAAATAAAATATAGTTTTATATTTATGAATATTTTTATTTAATAGCTTTATAATAATATTATATTTGTTATATATGATGGTTGAACATGTACAACCAAAATCAACACATAAGGCACATGATTTCTGTCTCATTTTTATTTTTTTAGGAGACACAAGCCATGTTACAAACTTTTTCCTTTATTTTGCCTATATACAAACCCTTTGATATGTTATATCAATAACCACATTATTTTCATAATAATTTTAATTTTAATTTTATTTAATTATTTTTTGTATAATTAGGATTCAAAATATTACCAACGTAGTAAGGCATGTTAGTCATAAATTTTCTTTCATTGAGATATACGTTATGTAGTGCACCTATAAAATTTAATGAGGTGTATATATGTCTAATTTAATATATAATATCACAAATTTATTTATCCTTATGATATTTTATGACTCAATCAATGCTATTATTTATGGGAAATTTTGATTCATAGATTCCAAAGTGGTAATTATTCTACGTTTCAATCTCATTGTTTATTGGGATATTTAAATATTATGTTTTTGATAAGAAATATTATCATCTAAATATCAAGAATATAATTAATTTTATTCTCCCCTTGTTATTAATGATACCAATAGTAGAATTTTTCCACTCTATGGTATTTAAAATAATTGGGATATTGTTTTCAATAGAATCTAACTTTGCTATTCTCTTTGATTGAAAATCAATTTTCATCCAAAACATTGTTTTCCTAAAGTAATTTATAAAAACAATTCACAAATATTCTATTACTTTTAAAATTAATTTTCACCCATATTTGAATATTTTACTAATTTTCTTCAAGGAAATATTTATGTCATTTTCCAAATGATAAACTTTTTTTTTCTAAAAAAGTTAAAGGAATATTTGTTTTATGGTGTACAAAATGACCCATATTTCCCACCATCATTACCATTATTTTCATTTAATCTCCCTTTATAAGGTTTCAGTGGTGTTGTGGCTAGATCATGGTGGTATAACCATGGATATGCTATTACTTTGGTGGGTCTGGACCATTTCAGGGTTCATTTGGCCAAATATATTATGGTGTTCTTCTAGGGAGGCCAACTTCTTTGATCAAGATCTCAAACTCCATTATAGAAAGATTTCAATGCATTAGTCAAATTTTATACATGTGGTGAAAATATCAAACCCTTATGTGGGTTTAATCAGAGATATGTTATGGTCATAAAATACCCTATATGATATTCTATTAAAAATTGTCTATGTCTCCCCCGTATTTTTGATACAAAGAGCTATATCTGGTTTGGAAACGTGAATCATTTATAAAAATGTACATGATCATGTCATTGAAATGAAATTGGATAAGTACTTGAACGAATTGGTGCTACAAACATCAATAATAATAAAAAAATAAATCTATTTATAAAAATTTAAATAGAGAATAAATTCTTCAGTTATAATTTTTAGAATATTTAAAAATCCCATTTTATCATTTTAAATAAAAAAAAATCATAAATTCTAATTTTCAAATACTATTAAAATTATAATTAAAATAATATCAATATCTTTAAATATATTAACTAATTAATTAATTAATAGAATTAATAATAGAATAAAAATATCAAATAATTAAATAATAATTAAAAACCACTAAATATTAAAGTATTCAAAGAAAATAATTACAAAAATGGAAAAAAAAATTAATTATTTAAATTACTTCAACTATAAACTAAAATTAGATAAAAAAAATTAAAAAATCAACAACAATTATACAAATGGTAAATAAATGAATCATTATTTTAAAATAAAAATAATGAAAAAATGATATATTATATAATAAAATAAACATTATTATTATAAAATCCTTTAATCTACTTATTACATCATAATTTAACATGTTGTAATAAGTAACCATTAATTTAAAAATTTTGAACATAAAATACACAATTGTTAGATGAAATGATGTGGAAAAATAAATGAAATAAAGGGCACATCAAATTCCACCGCACTTAGTCAATTTCACTATTGGGAATGTTTATAGATTGTATTGATTTACAAAGTTTGTATGAAATAAAAACACCACCCAACCTAAGTTCTAAATCACTCCATAATCAAAAGGAATCCCAAAAACTCTCTTATGTGTGAAATAATCATGTATCCTATGTGAATTTCACTCACTTCATCATTTTCATTTCAAAATGGTTTCATGTTCCATGACTGAAATAATTTAGAAAAAATTGACACTAAAATTTGAATAGGAGAAACCAGAATTAATCACTCTCCACTTTATTCAATGAATTTATATGTTTTTTTACATTTTTTATAAAAATCAAATGATTTTTATATAATCTAATTTTCTCATTCCCCATTTCTTTTCAAAATTTGACTCACATAAATAAGATCATTTTTTATAAGGCCATTTATTATAATTTTTCCCTACAATACTTCTTGGGCATAAAATTGTGAAATTCACTTATTGAATTTGAAAGGGGATATGATTTAAACACAGAAACAAACTTAGTTACCTTTTCTCAGAGCCTCCCCATGGAATCAAATTTCCCATTTTACTCTAGATTTAATGGACTTAAAATATTATAATTTTAGTTAGCTCCATTAAGTGGTTGTCTGAAAAATGATATTTTTGTAGGTTTATGTTCAGTTTTCTAGTTTTATCAAGTAAAGAATATTCATTATAAAGATCTATCCCATCACAGTATATTTATTAGTTCCTAATGTGATCATCCATAGAAACAGTGGTACATAAACACTCAATAATCATGGAATTATAGCAAATTCAGACACTTTGAAACCCTCATAAATAAGATTGAAATTATTACCTTAAAAAGATATAGTGTGTTTTTTTATTGTGTGTTTTTTTCCATTGATAATTTTATTCTATCTATATCCATAGAATGTATTAATAACATGATATGAAAGAAAATTGGAAAAAAATTATTGATTTTTTATTGTTGATATTAAAACAAAATATAGCTTAATGATGACCCCTCCCCCACACTTAAAACACCACAATGTTCCTGTTGTTGAATTAAACATTGGAGATTCAATAAAATAATTGAGCTTCAAAACAGGTTTTGATTATCAGTATAGAAATGAGGTGTTAAGGGAAAATAGGGAATCACAATCAATATTTTTCCCACACAACAAGTAAAGAATAAATTTACAAAGAACCCTAGCTACAATTACTATGTAATCAATGATGGGATATTTTTTTCCCAATATTTCCATGTTGTAGATGGCTGCATCCATTATTTTCAATGGGTCGCCAAAATTTAACATGCAGTTTCACATTGTCCAACATAAATTCTAAATAATATCATTTAAGAAATAACATTATTAATTAATTTAAAAAATTGAATTAAATGAATCAAACCATAACACTATATCTGTTTTGAAATTATTAAAACAACTAGTAACAAGATATGTAGAAGCTCTTTTCAATGTTATGAAAAAAAATTGTTACCACCCTTTAATCCAATGAAAAAATAATCTGGTTAATAATTTTAAACTCTTACAAAATGAATAGATTGGACATAAAATTTATAATTTGATGAAATTTTATAAATTTACTAGAGTTTGAGTTTATGGATATTTTATCTTATGTTCTCAAACTAAATTAATCTTTTTAATTAATGTTATGAATTAATCATCTACGGCTAAATGTTCTTATATCCAACTAGGACTACCAACTGCATACCACATGCACCACATGATAACTTGTAACCTGCAATTATAAATGAGAGGATACCAAACATGAGTAAGAAATACGATAATGAAACTACAAATTAAATGGATCAAAAATATAGAGAGAAATAGAACAGATAAAATAGATTTTATAAAATAGAAAATTAAAAGGACAGAAACAATAAAATCATTGGCTTCCACCCATAATGTGCAGACTTGTATGTCATTATGTAGACTTTTTCTAATAAAATTTACTATACATAATCATTGAATTGGTATGAATTATTAATGGTTTTTACATTAATATTTATTATTATATTTATACCTAGATGTATCATGAAATTTCCATCTTTTATAAGAAGAAAATTCTCTAAAAATATTTCAACATAACGGGAGGTCTATGTTGTCCAGCTCAACATGACCATTGAAAACCACATTCAAAACTCATAAAAAGATGAAAAATAGTACAAAATTTTATATATTTGATAAAAAAAAATCTTCATCACCTTCCTCACATATAATGACATAAAGAAATCTTAAAAAATAAGAAAATTATAAAACAACCACCTCATTATTTACAGGAAATATTAATATAAAATATTTTAAATGATAAAAAAAAAGTTACCCATTTTAGGGAACCATATTCATATTTATTATGTAAAGTATTGATTCCATTCTTTATTTGAAGGAAGTAATTTTTTCAAAAATTGGTTAAAGATTAGTAGTCCCAGTTTTTAAGAAAAAGGATGAAACAATATTAAGATAACGAACCATTTTATAGTGGAAGACATCAATTTTTTAGTAGGTTTCATGTCAGAACATTCTCCAAGAAGATATACATTAAAAGATTATTTATCACATGTAAAACACTGATAGACAGGATCAATAAACTCAATTTAATCGAAACAATCATCTGGAATTGACTCAGACATCTCTAGATAGAAATAACATTAGGTAGGTTACATATTTTTTTGTAAAGTGTGACTCTGTACTTTGTAAAATATCATGAAGAAAACATTCTACGGGTTTTGGAATTCAAATCTCTATAACCCCTAGATGTAGAGAACCATACATAGATCATAAATTAATTTTAAAGAACTCATTCTTAGATACATCAATTATGTCATGAAAACCTCATCTTTGGGTTTTTTAAAAATAAAAATACCATCCACATCAACCAATACACAGAGGATGAGTTTTCCTTTGGAAAAATCAATGATATCACTTCCAGTATTTATTAATGATATCATGGGGATTATTGGAAAATTTTAATGAAATTACATATTAAAAATTAAAAAATATATAGGTAATGTGAGTTTTCTTACACTAACTAATGTAAGATCCTGACCTTTTATAAAGATAAAACGAGCTATTTTAAAGGTATTACACTAATTTTTTTGATTATATTTGATTTGGGTTTTAACTTAGGTAAATTTGAATGATAATTGTTTTTGGAAGGAATATGGGAAGTGCACGGTTGGTGCATATTTTTTCTAAAATATGCACATAACCTAGGAAACCGTGCAAACACAAATAGAGGGGATTCACATGTATAGATAAATGTTTAGAAAACAATTCCCCCTATTAGGAGAAATTGTGAATACCCCTATGTGAGGGGCATGGTTTGGGAAATTGTACACCTTCTACTGGAAACCTGGCACACTAGATTTTCAACCCCTAGATATTAGAATAAAACAACTAAATCCCCAAGAATTCCACTAAATTTGACCCTAACTTAGAAATATAAATTTTCTCTTCTTTTAGAGGATCCAAAATGGATTCCAAGTCCTTTCAATCTCTGTTATTGATGATTTGAATCCTGGATTAAATATCATCACCACTCTGGGTATGTGGTGTCTTCTAGGATAAATCTCTCTCCCAAACTCTGATTTTGGGATAATAGATAATTGTTTTATCTGTTGTTCATGGTGAATTTAATTCATTGATATATTTTTCATGATTAATTTTATTTTTTATCTTTGAATTTTTTCTAGATATTAATATTTTTCATTATTGCGGTTCTTCTACTTCAAATTGGGGATTTATGTTGGCGAGTGGTTGTCAAATTTCTTGAGATATGTGGTCTGAATTTAAAATCCCATATTCTTGATTTTATAAGATATATGTAATTGGAAAATTAGTAATTTCCATTATTTTGTAATTGTACTGATGTTGGAATTGAATTAATTTAGTTTATATGTGATATTTATTTGGGATAAATTAATGAAATTAAAATAGAGGTATTGGATTAAGTCATTGATAGATTAATTAATGGGATATTTTATTGTGAAATATGATTGGTTAATTGGTCAATTAATTATTGGGACATTGGGGTTGTGAAATTGGATTAATAAATTTCATAATTAGTTAATTGAATATTGGGAAAGTGGAAATTAGATTAATTAATTTTAGAATTAATTAATGGGATATTGGGATTATCATGTTAGATTAATTGATTTTTGTGTTTATTAATCAGAAATTGGGAATGTGGAATTCGATTAATTAATTTGTTAATAATTAGTGAATTTTTTTGATTATGTAATTGAATGGAAATTATGAATGTGTGTATGGGTCAACTAAAACGATTATAAATTAATTGACAATGATAAATATGAGATGATTAATTTTACTATTAATGGGTTAATGTTCTAAACGACATGAACCATGATTAATTTAATGTACCATTATGTATTTTGATAGTTGAAATAATATATCATGATGTGAAATTTGATATGAGGGATAATACAGATTAACCATGATTAATGTGATATATGTGATATATATAAGATTGATAGATTTATATACGAGTGTGGGACATAGATAGAGGTTCCAAATACACTAGTTTGATAAATGTGTGTTGGATGGGGACTGAGGCTCCAAATAACTAGATGACATAGTGATTATACGACATAGATTGAGGTTCCAAATTCCAATTTTAGATTGAGGTGTGGGATAGGGACTAAGCCTCTAAATACCCATGGGTTATCATACATGACATTCAATCCTCATGAGTATTGAATTGTAATATAGTTCTTATTGTCTGTGATATGATTTAAATTGAAACGTTAAATGATAAAAATGGTATTTAGATTTTTTTTTACTCCGACATAAGCCCAAGTAGGTATAGAGGGTTTGGGTTTCCTTGAGAACCCAAGGGTTTATGTAGTTAAATAATGAATAAGAAAATGTGATAAATATTTACATTATGTATTCTACATTATTATTTACACAACTACATACATTGTTATCGACTTAATATTATTTTGGATGTAGTTTGTGGTGGCCTAAAAAGTTTTAGTCACATCTTACAAGGGATGCATGATTGGTACCTGAATATATTTCATAGATGTATTAAAAGATAAGGAAATGATCCATATGATATATGATTGAGCTTGTATAGAGCATTAGTGAGGGAACTAGACTTGGTGACATGACCTACTTGAATTATTTAGTGTCTATTTATTTTGGTTTTATCATATTGACACTTTTCATGTCTTTGACATGACATATCTGTTGTTTTGTTTTGAATATTTTATTTATTATTTTGGAAATCATGTGCTACTATTTTGGTTGGATTTTATAAAATCATTTGGTTGTGATTTATTTCTTTTTCTTTATTACACTAAATTGATAAAAAGTGTATAATATCTCCATGATAAATATTAGACACTTGATTCCAGTCAGCAACCTCTAGAAAATGGCGAGTCATTATTGCGGTCACGTGACCCCAAAATTTGGGGCACCAATGTGTGGAAAATAATTTTTTACATTATGAAGTGGTAAAAGAGGGGATTTTTTTATATTTACTTTTTACAATTTTTGAAAGGTAGAAAGAATAATATGACGAGTTAGGACCCGTTTATGATATCATTCTTGGGAGTAGCTACCCCATGAATGATGATAAAATCCATGTACCAAAGTGGGGATTTTTGTTTCTGATATGTTTTCTTATAGTTTATAATATTTCACTATGATTGATGCACATCTATGATGTGACTATTTTTTCTAATATTTTATAATATTTGACTTGTGGTCTAATAGGGAATCAGATTTGAGTATACATGAATCACTCTAGGATGTCAATATTATTTGTGAAGTGAATCATTTTAGGCTTAAATGGGAAAACAGATTTTGGGTAATTTTTTGAAATTGAAATGTTTTTCCTTTTATGTGTAATTGAATTAAAAAAGGATCCTAATATGAATCAAAATTTTAAAAATTATTCATGAAGTGAATAATTTGTGTCAAATGATACTTGAACAATAAAAATGATTTTAGCCTTTTCTAAACATGGAATAGGTATTGGATTGTTCAGAGTCGTGATAAAACCTCAGTTTTGACCATGCTGTGGGGTTTGGGGAAATGACGATTGATTGATTTTTTGAAACCATCATGTTAAATGTGTTAATGTTGAGTTATGTATCCTAATATATGTATTTTTAATTTTATAGATATTCTTTTACTATATTTTCTATTAAGAGGATGATAGGAGCAATTCCCAAAAGCCAATCCTCTAGTGGTGGAACTTTAGGCACCAGTAGTGTTGGATGAAGAAGAATGTCAGAAGATTCATGAAAAAATTCCTCTGTATATAAAATTTATAGAGAGACAATTAGAGTTGGTTGTGATGAGTTTGTATGACATGATGAAGGGGTTTCAGTTTCAACACCCTTTAGCATTCATTGGAAAGGGACGGCCTGCGGTAGCTGAGTTTTTCATTGATAACATCCAGACTATACATGATCATATTGAGACTCCCACTAATAATATGGTCATATTGTCTTCTTACATATTGAAAGGATTAGCAAAGAAATAGTGGGATGTTAAGGCCCAGACATTTCTAGAAGATGAGATGTATTCAAAGGAATTTTTGTATAAGTTACTTGAGTACTTTTATCCAGATACATTGAGATAGGAGAGGGAAGATGAGTTTATTCAGATGAATTGTGGGAGTATTTCCCAGATATACAATATTGGTCTCTTTACTAACTTGTTGCACATTTCTCTATCGTAGGTAGGGGATGATACAACCATTCCATGGTGTTTCTTGGATGAACACCAATGTGATATTATGTTCCATGTTAACATCATCTTGTTAAGGAAATTTGTTGTAGTGGTAGATCAGTCTCTCATATCTAAGGGAATCATAAAGATGGTTTCTAGTGGGGTAATGGTGGTTTCTACAAGAAAATCAGGAAGTAAGTCCCCCAAGGGTAGGAAGTGTCATCATGAGAATTTTTATTAAGGAATTGGAAAGAAGAGTTTCTAGGAGGAAGGATAAGTTACCCATGATCACACTTGAGTTCATTTCCACCAATGTGGTAGAAAATGTCACAATTTTAGGAATTGTCCCCACCCACAACTAGAGTGTCGATCTTATAGAAAGATGAAGACTTTACAACGGTTTTTTCAGAAACCTCGATAGAGAGGTAATGATGTTGTAGATAAACATAATCAAAGTGTGGGAAGGGTATCATCTATATAGTATAAATCTGGTAGCTAGATTTCTACTACCTATGGTAGCAAATGTATTGAACATGGTGCCTATAGAAAAGATTTCATGAAGCAACAGAGTGGTGTTGGTCAGGGGACATAGACTGCATCCCATGGAAGAGGGGTATGATAGTTGCATAAAATTCAGACTTCACATATAGATAGTGATGATATTAAGATTAAGGTTAGAGGTACTATTTTAGTATCTTCTACACATTCTCGTTCATTATTTGATATTGGTTCCTCTCATTCTTTTATATCTACACAACATGTGAATAGTTTGATAATGGTGGTGGATTTTATTAGTGGGCTATTGAATAAAGATACACCATTGGAAGTATGGTTGAGTCAAATCTTTTTGTGAAAGGGGTTTTCTCTTGTGGTTAGCGAGTATCATTTTCTGTGGGATCGATATATTCATTGTGTGTTAGGATTTGAACTAATTTTTTACATGGAATAATTATTATAATATCCATAAAACATATATTCTTACCATAGGAGAGTGGTAAATCCAAGAGGTCCATGTGGGAAATTTCATCACCAAATGAGAGAGCTCGCCACTGATGTATCTAGTCTTTTGCTGGTTGATGGCAGTAAAATGTATAATATCATTCCACCCATAGTGTACAAGTTTTAGGATGTGTTACCAAAATACTTATTAATTATTCCACTTAATATATATATGAAATTAAAAATTGATATCATCGTTAGGGATAATATTGTTTTTATTCCCCCATATTGATTGACACAGATGATGCTTCAGGATCTCAAGAAACATGTGGAAGAGTTGAGGGATAAGCAGTTCACCCACCTAAGAACGTCACATTGGGACTCACTGGTTTTGATTACAATGAAATAGGATGGTACATTGAAAATATGTGTTGATTACTAGAAATTGAACTGGATGAATCTGATGAACCGGTATCCTCTTCCCATATCAAATATCTTTTAGACCTATTGAGTGTAGCCATTGGTTTTTCCAAGATTGACATGATATCTGGGTGTCATCAATTGAGAGTCTAACCATAAAATATACTGAAGATTTATTTTAGAAATAGGTATGGAATTTATGAGTTCTTTGTAATACTATTTGGGTTAATAAAGGAACAAGTAGGGTTTATGGAATAGATGAACAAAAACTTCTACTCGTACCAAGATTAGTTTTTGGTTATGTTTTTTAGTGACATCATTGTGTACTACAAGGGTCATAAATATTATAACCAACATCATTATATAGTGTTTTTTACACTATGATAAAAATAGTTATGTTCCAAGCTATATATGTGTTAGTTTTGGATTGACTATGCACACTACATGAGTTAAATAATTTCGAAGGAAGGTGTGTTAGTGAATCCATAAGAGATTTAGGTATTGGGTTCTTAGGTGAGACCCAAGAATTCCTTTAATATCCATATTTCTATAGGATTTTTAGGATATTACTAGATGTTAATCTAGGAATTTCTTCCTTTTGAATCACCACATTCATGATTGAACAAGAAGGGGATAAAGTTTTTATGGATGGAATAATGTGAGAATTTATTCCAGAAGTTGAGAATCCGTGGACAACGACACTGATGTTGATCCCCCCTATGATTGGAAATTAGTACTTGGTTTTATGTGATTATTTTGGGATAGCTATTGGTGGAGTTTCGATAAAGATAGATCATGTTTTAGTGTATGTGTTTTAACAGTTATGGAAAAATGAGTATAAGTACGCTACATAGGACCTCCAGTTAGTTGCAGTTTAATATTTCTGGAAGTGTTGGTGACATTACTAGTTGGGAATGAAATTTTCTATGTATACAAATCCCACGATAATATCGTATATCTCTTACCAACAGGATTTGAATATCGATAAGAATAAATGTGTTGAGTATGTGCAGTCAATCAACATTGATATATCATATACACATAGGAGGGGATACATTTTTGATGACTCATTAAGTAGGTAAACTTAGAATTAGTTAGTTTATAAGTATGGTGATGATTGTATGATGATAAATTTATAAGCTGAGATGCATTTTGTGATTTAGGTGGGCCAGGAAAAGATGACTCTCATATCAGTTTTAATGGATTCTACAATTTTGAGCTAGATTATTGAATAATAGTTTGAGAATATTGAATTTTTTTCCTTGATGGAAAGCCTTAAAGGTGGGGAGTCACCTTTAAATTTTACCATAGATGAATATAGGATCATCTATGTGATAAATCTGGTTTTTTGGCCTACCATTACGTGAGAGGAGTTGATGCATGAAATTCATTCTTCTGAGAGGGAGGTGAATCCCAGTGTGACCGAAATGTGCCGTGACATATGATAATATTTTTCATGTTCAGGAATGAAAAATAATATTTTAGGGTTATTGACATAATGATACATATATCAATAGGTGAATGACGAGAATCAATGACCTTGAGTTTTACTAAAACCATTTCCCATTATTTAATAAATGTGGGATGATGTTATAATAGACTTTATGGTGGGTCTCTAGAGTTTTCCTCAAAAGAATGAAACTATTTGCATGATTTTGTACATTTTGAAAAATTTAGAGAATTTATTATGTATACAAGAGACATTATCTATGGAATAGTTGGGAGACTTGTAATTTTTTGGGAAGATTTTGTCTACATGTGGTGCCACAGAGTATAATTTTAGATCATGATTCACATTTTACTTCAAACTTCTCGTTGGCATTGAATAATTAACATGGTACAAAATTTTCATGAGTATGGAATTCCACTCATAGATTTATGGGTAGTTGGAATGTACAATAAATGTTCTTGAGGGTATTTTATGGGTGTCTATAATAGAATATGTTGAGTCTTAAGAAAATAACCTAGATTTGGTAGTGTTAACTTATAAAAACATGTATCCAAGAAATATATAGGTGTTACCTTATGAGGCTCTTTATGGTAGGCCATGGATATCACCTCGATGCTGGATAGAGGAATGTGAGTAGGAACTATTGGGACATAGCCTCGTGAATGATACGTTGGAGTAGGTTCATTTGATTCTAGAGCAATAGGATATTTCTCAATGTAAGAGGAAGTTTTTTTTTGATATACGTATACCACACATAGAATTGGTAGAGGGTGATCGTTTATTACAATGGGTGCTTCTTAGATTGGGCCATAACAAGACAATGATACAGGGAAAGTTGGTGCCCATGAATGTTGGACTCTTTGAGGTTTGGAGGGAATCCGGCCAGTGACATACTGATTGGATCTATATAGATATACAATTCTATGCGTGATATTTTTCATGTATCAAAACATTAGTGGTATCATCCATACCCTTACGATGTGATCAATATGAATGGTGTTGTGCCTAATACAGTTGCATCCTTTTGGGAGCATCTAATATATGGGTTAGAACATAGTGAAAATTTATTGTGGGAAATTACTATGCTGATAGTTACTGGGTTATGGGAATAGGGTCATGTTTAGGAGGAAATATGGGGGTGAATAGTATATATATATATGTTCAATGGACATATCATTTTGACTTTTAATCTTAGATTTACAAGGGTGTAAATATCTAGGATGAGTTTTTATAAGGTATGGAGACATTAAGATCCCAAACATTTGTGGATATGTATTGAGATGGTTTATAGGTATTCTTTTCATTTATTTTGAGTATATTTTTTGGGTTTAATATTATGTTTGTTTGGGATAATTTTATTAATTTTGGAAGGAAGAGGGGACAATACATAGTTGGCACAGGATTTGGAAAAGTTTTGTGCCTAGCCCAGAAAACCATGTGAACCCTACAAGAGGGGGTTTTAATGGATGGAGAACCGGTTTTCAAACCATTCACCCTCTTAGGTGTACCCATCAAACAACCCTGGGAGATAAACATGATTAGGGTGCATGGTTAGGGGAACCCATGATCCCCATAGAGGAAACCATGTGTGTAGGATTTTGAATCCCCCAAAACTAGAATAAATTACATGAACAACCTAAATTCACTCAAAATCAACCCTAAATTGGATCTAATTATTTTCTCTCATATTTGTAGGCATCTAGATGGATTCAAATTCCTTCAGACCTCTATTCATGATGATTTTCCCAAATTGAAGATATAAACCTCTCTAGGTGTTTTGTTTCTTCCCGACTATATATATATTTCTCTCCACTCCTATTTTTCATATAAAAGATTATCTTTTTACAATTTTTGGTGGTGCACAAAGATTTATGATTTTTGGATCATTATTCTTTTGATGTTTGATCTATGGTTCATGTTGAAATCTTGTTCTTCATCATGATCATGGTTATTCCGCTTCAAATTTGGTATTTCAACTAGAATGAGTTTTTCAAAAAAATTGAGGTAGGTGGTCTATGTTAAATATATAATATACTTGAATTAATTACATGAATACAATTTAGATAAATGAAATATCCATGATCAGGAAATTTGTTTATTATTTGAATTGATTTAATTAAATTACCATGTGATATTGATTTTTTGTTAAATTGGGTCAATTGAAATTGTGAAATTATAATAATTAATTGATGTATTAATTAATGATATATTGTTATTGTGATATTGAATTTATTAATTTGTGAATAAATTAGATAGATATTGGGATTATGAAATAGTATTAATTAATTGGTGAATTAATTAATGGGGTATTAGGATGGTGTAAATTGGATTAATTATTTGGAGAATTAATCAATGGGATATTGTGTAACACCCCATGATTTCATAGTACATTATCTCTTCAAAGTAATTCAATAACATGGGCAATATGCAACACTGATTTTGAGCACACCAAATCTTTCCAAACAAGTCATTAAAAAAGCAGTTATGATTAGTGATAACTAAATTTTAAATTTTACACTCTATAAATTTTAGAATCCATATTAGGTGTTTATTAGACATAATATAAGAACAATTTCATTTTTTCAGTTAAATGATGTATTTTAAAAAAAATACAATTCTACCACTTTTTAAGGGAGAACCCTTTTTAAATATAATATTTGACACTTATATAAATTCAATTTTCCAAAATAAACTTTTCATTTAGAATCAAGATATAAAAATTTAGTTTCGATACATTTTCTATGTTTTTCTGGTAACTTTCATATTTGGGTGAATAGTGAAAAATACTTCATTTTTACTTAAAACAACTTTTTTTAATAAAAAATATTTATAATGGTCAATTATAAATTTGAAATGTTTGGAATTATAATTAGATTATATTTTTATCATTTAATACCATTTTCTTCATTATAATTAATTTTTCATTTAAATTTTACACAAGCACGTGTCATTTTGTTGATATTTTTTACTTTTTTTAAAAAACCACACTTTTTGGTTTTGATAACATGAATAAATTTTAAATTAATAAATAAAAATTCTATGTTTTTAATTTGGTAAAATAGACTTTATTTTTGTTTTCTGAATATAAAAATTAGCTTAGGGTGAATTTTTGGATTTTTTTTCTGAAAACATTCATTTTTTGATGAATAGTGAAAAACACTGCGTTATTGTTTAAAACCGACATTTTATTTAGTGATTTGTTATTTTATTTTAATTTATTTGAGGTAAAAATAGATACATAATATCTATATATGTTCAATGTAATTAATAGGAGACTTTTTATAATAATTTTAGATACATAAAAGTTTAATGAACTTTTTACCTTCTTTTACCCTCCTTCTTGGAGCATTTGAAAATTATCATAAAACTTATTTTTACCACTTCTGCAAGTTGAATTTAAAAAATAAAAGATACATAGTTAACCTTAAAAAGTAAAATGTGGTTCAATAAGATGAAAATAATTTTTGGTAAATACTAACTTTTTACATTTATTTTCCACGATTAAAAATAAATAGGGTAATTTAGGGTAAAAATGATATTATATTTACCCAAACCCATGTCCTAATTCTATTAGATAAGTTAAAATCGGCCAAAAACAACATTAGTAATAAAATGTTATAATTTAGGTACACTTGGATTAGATTAAGGCATTTATTATTATTTAATTTAAATAAGAGTTAAAAGAGTTAAATTCAAGGTTTAATAACAATTCTGTTTTTAATATAGGGTTATACATAAGATAAATTAGACTATAATTATTCACTAGAAATATAAATATATTCACTACATAATGGTATTATATTTATATTTTTTAGACATTAAATAATTTAATTTATTTTCGACACAATGATGATGCAGTAATTACCTTATTAATGAAATATTAAAATAATTGATATTATAGATACCCAAAAGAATATAAATTGAGACATTTAATTAAATAGAAAATAATTTATAGGTTAAGATGACATGTTTTTATTGATTAAATGAATTTAGTTTGAATTAATAATGTTTTTAAACATTAATGAAAAAAATACAAAATAGTGTCAAAATTAACAAACTTTTTTTAAAACATATAGTATATTATAAATTTATATAATATTACCAAAATTATAAAGTTCAGCCAAATGACTTAAATAAGGATATATATATTAATAAATAACCACTTGGAGTTCTCTTTTCTTGTTATAGTATATTTATTAACCATATAATATAAAAACATAAAGAGAAATGGTAAATGTCAAACTATTTAACTAAGAGTTAAATCTAAAAGATTATGTTAATATAATAACCCAAACTATCTAAAACCTATGGTTTTAGTCGTTTTTTACCCATACCCACCTTACCATCGAAATAAATCATTTTGGAGCATTTAGAAACCAAAAATTATTTTATTATAAAATAATATTTCAATCTTTTCCTAAGGTCCCCTCACCTCTCTTATAAAAAGGCACTTCACCTTATCTAAAATTCACACCATAAAATTTCTTTGTATTGACTAACCCCTACCCAAATATCCTCTTGACTTTTCTACCTCCATCCTAGTGTCCTTCCATTAGTCATAAAGCCAACTGATGGATCCCTTTTCATCAAATTAAAAGGAAGAACCTGAAGAACAAATTAATATCTCATTACCTCTTTCAAGTTCTTTTCTTCTTCCACATCCTCTTTCTATTTTGTTTACATTCTAAAATAATAACTCTAATATCTTATATATACAGTGATTTTGTTATAATATTGGTACAACCATATTCATTATAATATCCATCCAATAAATGACAATGTCACAATACGTGCCTACATATGGATTAACGTCTCTACATTGTGGTGTATTTTGTTATTCAAACACTTCATCATTTGGATGGGTATTATAATGAGCATAAATTATGTTTTTAATGAATATAAAATGATAATGATTATTTATATATGATATAACATCAATTTATATATGATTATAATATCAGAAAATTGATATTGTCGCTCGTGCGTACGTACGAATTACAGTCTCCACGAAAGTGATGAGATTCATGCCGCATCATATCCATTCACGAATAATTTTTATTTTATGATTAAAAATAGTGTTTAAAGAATTTATATAATTATTAATATGAATAAGATACATCCTTTCCATAACAGACATTACTTATGTAACAAATCATTTAAAGGAAAACGATTCAATTAACCCCCAAAATGATGATACTACTGAAATATCATTAACAAAGACATATTAGAAGGTCATATATGATATCATATTAATGTATATGGTTTTTTTATAATTTAAATACAATTATTTCACTATTATATAGGGGTTTATCCTACCCTCGACCATGTAAATGTTCAAGGTATGGGTTAATTTCACAAACCGTTTATTATCTGAGGTTGTTAATACGTGAGTATCTACTGGGACGTCTTTATCATCCACATCCATGTTTCATAAAAATGTTATCCCAATCCTTTTTACTATTTCATATAATATGGTTTAAATTCATTTATACCCTTATTTTACCTTCTATGTTTTGAAAGGAATCTTTCCATCATTTTCTAAACAAGGTACTTTATGACCTTTTCGACAAAATTATGGTAAGAATGTTTTTTTAAATTATACTATGGGTGCCGATATTTTCCACCGTTATAACATCGACGAAGATTACATTACAAGCTTATAATAATATTTTCAAAATAAATTTTTCATTTTATTATTATGTGACTTTAAATTATTTCAAAATAAATAAATAGATATTTATCTCAAATAGTTTTTATTTCATCTATGTCAACATTCTTTGATGAATTCTACACTAGTTTGAAGTTGATTCATTATGATAAAAATCATCCATATAGTATTGATGGTTTTGTAATATGTGTGACTGTGGATGTGTTTTTAATATCATTCATGGTTTATGGATAATGTATTGAAATTTCTTATGCTAGTTTTAATATGAATGTTTATGTTATGTTAAAATCTTTTCATATGTGGAATGCATTGGACTTAATAAGTGATAAGTGGAGCTCGCTATAGCTCATCGATGTATCGATAGGTATCCTGAGAGAAACTAGTTTCTTGGAACAAGGCCTTGACAAAATATTATTTGTAGTCTTGGAATAAGGCCCTGAATATTTGGTTATGAAGTCTGGCATTATGCATTCAATCATTAAGAATGTGGCTATTGATATCGCATGTGATTATTTGACTAGTATAATATCCATGTGAATAAGTGAATGTCATTATTTGATTTTACCTTTTCTATATTATGATGAAGATCATATTTAAAAGGATATTGTTTTAGTCTTATAAATTTACATAAATGATTATTCTTATTTATAAGATTTTATACAAAATTTTAATCCTTACTGAGCATCTGAGCTCACCTCTTTCAATGTTTTATTTTTCCTAGGATGTGAAGAAGTATATTATGACTAAACTGTAGGGATAGTGTAAGGGATGTGAGTTTGGCCTATGGATACTATGTTTTTTTAGTTTTATATATATATTGTAATGTAAAACTTATGAATATATCTAGTATTTATATGGCTACTAAACTGATCGGTCTTTCAGGACATGATTCCTTGTATCATTCCAATGTTATGTAATAGTGCACTGACTCTGCGTAACTAGGTTCGAGGAATTATAGTTGGTATCCGAGAAAGTTTATTAGAAACCTTAGAAACTAGATTTAGATAAACTCTGATTAGAACGCGTTAGCCTAAGATATACTTTGAGTATTATTATTGATGATCTTCCTAGAATTTTGGTTATTGTAGATATTTTGTGAGTTTTCCAAGAAATACATCCCTATATAGATACGAGCAGGTAGAGGTGGCTCTAGCACAGATGTACCCAGGGGTAAAACCCGAAACAACTTCATTGAGCTAGACTCAAATGGGAACTGGTGCACGACAACATGCCTTGTTGCACTCTTGTTTTTGACACTCCTGAGGGATATTCTCAGGATAATTCTTATTTTCTTTACAACCCATTATGAATGATTTATGAGTATATACCTCCATAAAGAAATCATTTTTTTATTATGGATTATATCCATAAGCGATTCGATTTAAATTCGGTATTATACATGTTTGTAAATATTCATAGTGATTTATAATGTGGCCTAGTGTATGCCATTATTTATAAATGGAATCCAGAAGAAGAAATGATAACTCCATCAATATGTATCATCCAATGAGTAACAAGGATCATATCATTCATGGAATTAGCCAAAATTTTGAAGGGAAATATTCTCCCACGTATTATCAACATATTAAAAAATAGTATCATGTGTTAATAAGAGACGTAGATAATTCTATGAGTCCTATGGCTTTGATGGGACGAAAGAGAAGAAATAGATGGTAGAGAGAAATATGGATAAAGGGAAGAGGGGAAGGAAATATTTTCCCATATGTGATAACCGTGGAAGGAATCACCTTTATAAATGCTTGAAGGGAATGCTATTTTTTATAGGTGTGGAGAAAAAGGACAACAATTATGTGATTTAAAGGGTAATAAAAATGTTTAAAATGTAAAATTATTCATCTTCAATGAGTTGGGACACTATGTGAATCAATTTCACAGTCATCGGAGTATACCACAAATGATACTATTGGATAATAATCAAGTAATGATACTACCACTGATGAAGAGTAATGACTAGTGTTATCATGTTGTTATTAAATAATATGACCTTTCAGTGTTGTATCAATGATATACCAGTTATATAAATTATGGAAATAAATAAGGATTGTACTGCAGCACTATTTCATTGAGGATTAGAGATTATATGGTAATATTAAAAGTGACTAAAAACAAGATAATTTTTTTTCAAAATAAATGGTTGGAAAAATTATAAACCTTAATATGGTCTTCATATTGAGGTAGTAATTTTGGAATATGATATTGTTGATTTGGAAAAATTATATTCAATATTCTTGACTACTTTGGAACTGATTATTGTATTGTTTGTTTCATCATTGTTTATGTATTGAAAATTTTTTGATATAAGGAATATATCATGTAATCTATAAGGAATAATGGAGAATGAATGTAATAAATATGATTTTATGGAAATTCAGGTTGTTACCATGTTTCAAAATAATACACGATGATGGTTATTACATGTAAAAAAAGATATTCATTGTGTTTACCATCCATATAAATTTTGGACTGTAAGTTCGAACAGAAGTATTTTGGATAAGTCTAAAGGTTGGATTGGATTATGTTTTTAATTGGATAATTTTTATATGGTTTAATCATTTATTAATATTATCTTTGGGTTGTTATAAAAAGGTCAACTTGTAGGTTAGACGACAAACTGTCGCGTCCATAAAGGCCACGAGACTTGAACCTGCAACTGAAGGGTGACAAGGTTACATCACCTACCACTGACCTACGTGATTTTCTGGTTTATGTAATGTAATTTTTTTTAAATATTATAAAAAAAGGAATTATAAATTATTTATTTATGGAACCCTATTTTATTATGATAAATATAATATTTTTGAATTCTATTATCTATTGGAGTAAAAGATGAGTTTGTGGAAGGATTAGTTGCAGGAAACTACTATACTTGTCATGTATATTTATATATATATTCCTCTTATCCTATGAATAAATTAATTCGTAAAATTTAGGGAATGGATCTTAAAAGAAAAAATGTGTTATCCTAATACCTTATGTTTTTTTGAACAAATGATATTTCAAATCATCAAATATTTATTTCTTTGAGGCCCAAAATTTTACACATTTTTGTGATTGCTGACCTCAACATCACCCTATAAATATTTACATTTTTTCACTAATTATGTGTCTCTATTATCATCAAATTTTCATCATAATTGAGATAATAATTTGGTGGTGACTTTTTATTTCCCTTTCCCACTTATTAAGAATAAATTTTATTAACTCAATTTTTTATGTGGGACTTCCACATAGGTATTTTCAATTTTTAAGAATTTATTTTCGAAGAAAAATTTCAAATTGTGAGGACTCAATTTATGAAGGTGGGGAGAATGTAACACCACAGGATTTCATAGTATGTTATCTCTTAAATGTAATTCAATAACATGCGCAACACCCAACACCGAGTTTCAGCGCACCACAACTTACCAAACCAGTCGTTCAAAAAGTGGTTATGAATAGTGTTAATTTAATTTTCAATTTAAATAATCTATAAAATTTTAGAATCCATATTATGTGTATCTTAGACATAATATTAGAACAAATTCATTGTTTTTACGATAAAAGAAGTATTTTTCAAAAATTATAATTTTTTCACCTTTTAATGGAAACCCCTTTTTAAATCCAATATGTTACACTTTTATATATTCAATTTGACAAAATAGAAATTTTATTTTAAAATAAATACATAAAAATTTAATTTCGGTAAACATTTTGTGTTTTTCTGATAACTTTCATATTTGGGTGAATAATGAAAAATATTTAATTTCAACTGAAAACAAATTTTTTAATCAAAATAATTTATAGTATTCAATGATAAATTTAAATTGTTTGGATGTATAATTAGATTATATTCTTATAATTTAATAAAAGTTTGGTCATTATAATTAATTTCACATTTAAATTTGATATAAACACTTGTCAATCTTTTGATAGTATTACTTTTCTAAAAAAACCCACTTTTTGGTTTTGACAATGGAAATACTTTTTAAATTAATAAATAAAACATCAATGTATTTAATATGATAAAATAGACTTCATTTTTTATTTTTCAATATCAAAATTAGCTTAGGGTGAATTTTTGGTCTTTTTCTGAAGACATTCAATTTTTGATGAATAGTGAAAAACACTACGTTATTGTTTAAAACAAACTATTTATATAAGTAATTACTTATTTTAATTTAATTTATTTTAGGTCAAAATAGGGAAATAATATCTATATATGTTGAATGTAATTAATTGGAGTCATTTTATAATAAGTTGAGATATATTAAATTTTATTTAACTTTTTACCGTCTTTTATCCACCTTCTAGGAGCATTTAAAACATTGCATAAAACATAAATTTACCACCTCTGTGAGATGAATTTAAAAAATCCAAGAGAAATATTAAACCTCAGTATGTAAATTGTGGTTTAACAAGATGAAAATAATTTTTTGTGAATAGAAACATTTTACTTTTAATTTCCACGATTAAATGTAAATAGGATAATTAATGGTAAAATTGATATTATATTTACCCTAACTCCTGTCGAAATTATATTTCATAAGTTTTATTCATCCAAAAACAACATTAGGAAAAAAATAGGATCTTTTAGGTCCACTTGGACTAGATTAGGACATTTATTATTATTTAATTTAAAGAAGAGTTAAATGTGTTAAATTCAAGATTTATTAACTAAACCATTTTTAATATATGGTTAAACATAAGATAAATTCGACTATAAATATTAATTAGAAATATAAAATTATTTCCTACATATAGGTATTTTATTTATAATTTTTAGACATTAAATAATTTAATTTAATTATGACACAATGATGATGCATTAATTACCTTATACGTGAAATATTAAAATAATTGATATCATAAATACCCAAATAAATATAAATTTAATGTTTTAAAGAAATTCACAAATTTAGTAGGTTAATATGACAAGTTATTATTGGTATAATGAATTTATTTCGAATTAATAATGTTTTTAGGTCTTGACCAGAAAACAAAATACCAAATATTGTCAAAACTGACATATAAGAGTTTTTTAAACAAATTGTATATTATTAATTGATATAATATTCCTAAAAATTTAAGGTTTAGAAAAATGAATTATATAATGATATATATATATATATATTAATAATTACCCACATGGAGTTTTTTTTCTTATTATAGTAAGTTTATTAACCATATAATATAAAAATAAAAAGATAGATGGTAAATGACAAAGTATTTTACTAAGAGTTAAATCTAAATGATAAGGTTAATATAGTAACCCAAACCTGTCTAAAACCTATTTGATGAGTTTTTTTTCTACCCATCCCCACCTTAACCAAGAAATAAATAATTTAGGTGCATTTATAAACCAAAGATTATTTTATTATAAAATAATATTTCAATCTTTTCCTAAGGTGCCCCACACCCCTCTTATAAAATAGCACCCCCCTTCTCTAAAATTCACACCATAAAAGCTCATTGGCTCGAACAAACCCTGCCCAAATATCCACTAAATTGTCCTTCCTTAATCCTAGAGGCATTAAATTAGTCATAAATCCAACCTATGGATCCCTTTTGATCATATTAAAAGGAATAACCCAAAGAAGTGGTAAATATTTCATCACATCTTTCACGTTCTTTTCCTCTTCAACATACTACTTCTATGTTTTTTACATTCTAAAATAATAAATCCAATATATTCTATATACTATGATGTTATAATAAAAATTTCACAGCCATATTCATTATTCTACCCATCTTATAAATGAGAAGGTCACCATACGTGCGTATGTACGGATTACCATCACCACATCATGGTGTAGTTTGTTATTTAAACAATTCATCAATTGGATGGGTATAATAATGAGAATAAATGACTTAAATAATAAATATAAAATGATAATTATTCTTTAAATTGGATATAACATCCAATTATATACGATTATAATATCAAAATAATGATACTGTCGCTCGTGCATACGTACGGATAACCATCTCCAAGAACACGATGAGATTCATTCCTCATTGTATACATTCAAGAATAATTTTCATTTTATGATTAAAAATTATTTTTAAAGACTTAATATAATTCTGAATATGAATAAGTAAAATCCAATCCATAACAAGCATTACTTATGTAACAAAGCATATAAAAGAAAACAAATCAGTTAACACCTGAAACGATGATACTACTGAAATATCATTAATAATGAAATAATAGAAGATAATATATGATATCATATTAATGTATATGGATCTTTTATAATTTATTGATAATTATTTCAAAAATTATAATGGAGGTTAACCTACCCTCAACCAAGGAAAAGTAGAAGGTAAGGGTTAATTTCACAATCTCTTTATTATCTGAGGTTGTTTATACGTGAGTATCTAATGAGACTTATTTATCATCCACGTCCTTGTTTCATAAAATTGTATTCCAAATATTTTTTACTATTTAATACACTATTTTTTAAATACATTTATATCCTTGTTTGACCTTTGATGTTTTCAAAGGAATCATTCCATCATTTTCTAAACAATTTACTTTATGAAATTTTCAACAAAATTAAGGTAATAATGTTTTTTAACTTATACTGTGGGTGTAGATATTTATTGATATTATAACATTGTCAAAGATTCATTTACAAGATTATAAGAATATTTTCAAAATAAAATTTTTCTATTATAATAATGTGACATTAAATTATTCAAAAAAAATAAGAGATATTTCTCTCAAATAGTTTTGATTCCATCTATGTCAAAATTATTTGATTAATTTTACACTAGATTGAAGATGATTCATTATGATATAAATCGTCCATATTGTACTGAAGTCTTTGTGATATGCTTGACTGTGGATGTGTTTTTTAAACCATTCATGGTTTATCGATAAAGTATTGACATTTCGTATGCTATTTTTAATATAAATGTTTATGTTATGTTTAAACCTTTTCATATTAGGAATGCATTGGACTTAATATTTGACGAGTGGAGCTCTCTATAGATTCTTGATGCATTGGTATGTCTCATGAGAAAAACTAGTGTATTGGCACAAATCCATGACAAAATATTATTTGTAGTCTTGGCATGAGGCCTTGACTGTGAGGTTATGAAGTCTAGAATTATGAATTCTATCTTTATAGAAGTGGATATTGATATTTCATGTGATTCTTTGTCTAGAAGAATATCCATTCGAATAATTAAATGGAATTATTTGATTTTATCTTTTCCATATTATACAGATGTTCATATTTAGAAGGATGTTGTTTTAGTCTTATACATTTCTGTAAATGTTAATTCTTATTTATGAATGTTTCAGAAAGATTTTTATCATTACTGAGCATCTGAGGTCACCCCTTTCAATGTATTATTTTTTCCAGGATGCGAAGACGTATATTATGAATGAACTATAGCGATATTCTAAGGGATATGAGTGTGGCCTATGGATAATAGGTTGTTTTAGTTTTAAATTTGTAATGTAATGTAATACTTATTAATGTGTCTAGTATTTCCAAGGCTACTAAACTGGTCAGTCTTTTAGGACATGATTCATTGTATCATGCCAATGTTATGTAATAACTCACCGACTCTAGGTAACTGGGGTCAGGGAATTACATATTGGGATTTTAAAATTAGAAAAATTAATTGGGGAATTAATTAATATGATATTTGTATTTTTAAATTATTTTAATTAGTTGGTTATTTATTTAATAAAATGTTGTTATTATGGAATTAGATGAAAATAATTATTTTTTATTTGGGTTAATTAATGTTATTATGAATTAATTGAAAATGGGATGTACGACATGGTTTATTTTCCCATTAATGGGTAAATGGGTTGTATGAATTGAACCATGATTAATGTATGGGACCATGATTTATTTTGATATATGAAATATTACATCATGATGTGAAATATGATGAGATGGTTAATGTTTATTTACCTTGATTGATGTTATATATGTGATATGTGTGGGATTGATTGATCTATGAGTGTGAGAACCAGACTAAGGCTTAAAATAACAATGTTCGGTAAATGTGTGAGGGATAGAGTCTCATGATCCAGTTAACCATATGAGATATTGATTATGGGAGAGGGAACGAGGATCCAAATACCCATGTGACATTGTGGTGTGGGACAGGGAGTGAGGCCCTAAATACCCACGAGATATTAGACATGACATTCTACAAACATGTGTTTGGAATTTTATTATTGTTTTTATTAAAAATGATATCATTTATATTTAAATGATAAATGATTAACATTGTATTGTAATATAGTTTAGAATCTAACACTATACGATGCAGTTATTTAAGTTTTAGGTGTCCTCAAGAACCTGGGCGTTTTGTGGTTAATTGAAGAATAATGAAATTTTATAATTGTTTAAATAATAAATTTTAATTTATTATTTATACAACTTCATACATTTTTATTGACTATATATTGTTTTAATTTCTACTAGTGGTGGCCTACTTAGTTTAACTCACTCCCTACTTGAGATGCTTGATCAGTACCCAACTAGATTTCCTAGATACATGATAAGATAAATACATGATATATATGTTAGATAGATGAGTAGAGAAGGATAATAGGTGAGGGAATTATACACAGTGTAGGAACCTTTCTGTAGTTTTCAACATCATTATTTATTTTTGGTTTCTCGTATTGACACTTGACATTTATTTTTCACTACATATCTTGTATTTGGTTTTGAATATTTTATTTGTAGTTTTTTCATCATGAGATTCTAGTTTCATTGGATTTCATCATATCACATGGTTTTTGTGTATTAATTTTCTACAGTTATACTAATTTGACTAATCTATAATAGTCTCCCCACAATCAACATTAGACTCTATCTATCATTAAAAAGCCATTGGTGTATGGTGAGGTGTGCCTAAGTTAATGTGACCAATAGATTTAGAGAACTGGTGTGTGGAAAATGTGTCGGGGCATGACACCTAATATGTCATCCACTCTTCCATAGGAATGAGTGAGTGAGCAATCATAAATTCCAAAAGAAATATATGTTGGTTCAAAATACCTATGTTATAGAATTTTTAACAACGTGTATGAAATAAATTTATTAATATATCCTAAATAATAAAAACAATTCATTTTCCCACATCCTCATATTTATAATTGAATAAAATAACTACTCTTGTCTTTTAATTTTATAGGTAGTTTTTTTTAAAGAACAATAATACATTCCACATTAAAATTGATAGTATCCAAATTCTTACAATAAATTTTTTTCCAAAAATGTATGATTCCAGTCTACATGATGGTATACTCTTTTCTAAATGATTATTTTAATATCTTGTGTTTGGTTAATGAAATGTTTTCCAAGAGTAAGTAGATATTTGAGGAATTTTGGGGGGTTTGAGACCTGAAATGAAGGAAAACTGGTCCAACCTATGTAAGACACATGGTTGACACAATGTTAAGTTAAACATGCAAACTTCGAAGGTAAATCATGAAACCTTGGATTGTGGCATTATGCATGGTTGTCGCATGGTTTTCCAAACCATGTAGAGATCCCCAGGTAACTGTGAAACCTTTTCCCCTATGACAGAATCATGATCACGGTTTGATCATGGTTTTGAGAATCGTGCATACAAACAACATTCCCCAATAAAATTAGAAAATTTTATTTTTTAAAAATTATAGAATTTTTATGTTATACTATATTTTTACTCCCATTATTCTCCTCACAAATCTAGTGATGAACCAAAAATCTCATGATATCTCAAGGATTTATCTCCCTTATCTCCAGTATGTTTGGACCACTATTGGTTTGAATCTATGGTTATGTCTAATCTATCTCTTTTTTATCTTTTCTAGATTAGGGATTATTTATTGGGTTATCTTATTCTGAATCCCTAAAAACCTATTTTTCTAGTGGATCTTGGTTTGGGAATTAAAAGCGTGTTCAAATCTGGTTCTAAGTCAATGACTAAGAGTGTTTTTATCATCCGATTCATGGTTGGTGATTAATAAGTTATATACCTTATTTTTGTTATAGGATTGTTCAAGTGTTTTTGAGATCTTTCACCCATATTGTTGGGAATTTTATAACTCAAGTAATATATGGTAAAATTGATGGATAATTAGTGATTTATACCCCTCATGATTCCCATGCGATGCGTTGAGGAGGGTTAGAATGATTTTGGGCCACCCATGGGGAGCACCAGCATTATTGAACCCATAAATTGGTAATGTTATGTGTATATTTTAATTGTGGTAACATAAAATCCTATATTTAACATGTTGAATATGTTTAGTGGAGTTGAAAATGGAATATTTATATTTTTTTCCTATATTCTTAAAATGGCATAATGGGTTGTTTTTTGTGGCTTGAAAAATGGATAATCAGATGAATTCATATTGTGTCGAATGACATATGTATTATGTTGAAATTACTAAAAGGATTTGTATATATGAAATGGTAAACCTGTTAATTTTAAAATGTTCTATGAATTGAATAACATGTAAACATGTTTCCCTATAATTATTGACAAATATGTCTAATGGGTCAACACATGGGAATTATGGGGTATACCTAGTGGGTTGAATGTAATGAAGTGGTTATGCTATGTGATATAGAAGTTGTACATTAATTTCATAAGTGAAAAAATTATTATGAAAATATAAATGGGAAAAAGTAGATTATTTATGGTAATTTTTGAATATTAGATAATGTATGAGAATTGTTGAATATACATAATGGTTTAAGGAATGAGAATGGGAAATGGGCTAAAAAACTATGTAATGTAAATAGATAATGTGTTAATGGGAAAAGGATTAGGATTGATTCCCATTATTATGGTAATGCAATAGGATTGCTAATTATATTGGTTTTGTTTCGTTGTGATAATATATGTGTGTGGGGAATGTATACATAAGAATGTGCACAAGGCATGGTGGTGGGAAAAAGGACGGAGGCCCCACCCATAGGTCATGTTGGAGAGATACTCCCACATAACCTGGGAATGAATGGTTTAGTGAGTTAGACTACTTCTCTATTCACATAATGGATACATTCAATTGGATTACATGGACTAAGGCTCCAAGGATTGTTTGATTTATTATTATGATATTTTTATCCCCAGTGAGATAGGGAACTCGACTAATACCATTATACATTATGGTTTTCCGCTTAGGAAGTTGTGTAAATGATGTAAAATCATAACCCATGGAACATAGGATGAAAATGTATTAAGTAAATAAGATGTTATGAGTGATGAAATTTGTAATAAATATAGAAATGGTAAATTATACTTAGATCTCTAATGGTACCCATGTTTTACTATTTTTATCGTACCACTTACTTTATAAGTTCATGAACAATATGTTTAGATTGGATATTTTGTAGACACGGCCGGTGGTGGCCTAATGAGTTTTACAAACACCATGCTTGGGATGTTGTTTGGTACCTGAGTATATTTCATGGTTTCTAGTCAAGATGGGGTCATGGGCCTTATTATAAATAGTAGAGTTGGGCCTGGGATATTCATGGATGAGGATAAATTCTTGGATTCAAGAATGTTTTGGGGATTCATTTGGTTTTCCTTATTTTGCATTTAATTATTTTTGGAACTATTAACATGACATAACATGGTTAATGTTGATTTTTGGATTTTACCAAATTTTGGGAGATATTTGGCTATGCATGTTTATTGGTTATTGTACATGTTTCCGCTATTTTTTTAATTGGTGTGGCCGATTATGGATAAGAGAGTATAGTCTCAGCCCATGGATTATTATACACTTGTCACAAGTCAGAAACCTCTAGAATATAAGGCGTGGTTGATGTCATCTGACGACCTGGCTTGGCACACCAGTTTAGTGTTACTCAAGTCAGGGACATCACAAAGTGTTATAAGATCAGTTATTTTCTAGCATATTATTATTTCGTATGGTAGCGAGGAGGTTAGGATATGTTAGGAATTGGTAAGGAGGTCATGTGTTGTAGTATCTAAACCATGTGATAGAAATAACCAAAGTCGCCTAGGGTGATAATTGTTGTTCTTGATGTGTGTTGTTACAGTTCAATGATATTTCACCATTGGTTGATGAAAATGTTTTTTAATGTGATTTCTTTTTGATAATTTTCACATGGCTAGAATGACATGATATATGTTATTTGTGCATTATTTTAGGCACCTAAGGATGTAAGTGGAATGCATCATGATAAGAACACATGGGATTGGATTGTACGACATGAAGGGTGGAATGCATTTTAATTTCCTGAAATTGGTAGAAATATGGTGTCAGAAAAAGATGATGTAAATAGGTAAAATAAAATAATTTTTAAGAATAAATATGTAATTTTGTTTAATAAAAGGTTTACATGAGTGAAAAAAATGATTGTAACAAGTTTTGATATTGAGAATGCACCAAATAGAAAAATATTTATGTTGTAAAAGTGGAAATGGTTTAAAAGAGGTGTCTGATGAAAAAAATGTGATTATGTAATTTTATTTACACTATATTCACCATGACCCATGGTAGGGATAAAATAGGGTAGTGTTCTATGTGTGATGATGACCATTCCAATAGAGTATGCAGCGTGGGTTTTTTAAGGATAATAGAATAATATATTTTCCATCTATAGTATAAATATTATTAATCATTCATCAAATCATTTTCTCTAGATTTTTTTGTTTATGGTCATTAATAATGTATGGAATTTGAATGTTTTGGGTGAATGGGGAGTTAAAAATTTTAATGCTTGAGTTCAATGTTAGAGTATTTAATTATGAACAGATATGTAGTGATGGAACTGTTAGTTGAACTAGGAATTGGGTATTCCTTATGTTGTCGATTTGACCATTGAATGGATTATTTGGGGATGTGCGAGTTACCCATATTGATACAATGGTTTTGGTTTGTGATGATTTTATTGTATTGATATGGAATAGGAAATTCTCTTAGGGGACCAATTTTATTGTTGTGATCATTGGGTCGTGAGGCGTAGTTTTGTAATTTGAGTGTGGAGACTCTCATGGGTCATGAAAATAAGGAGCACTTGTTGTACATTATGGATGGTTATTGTCTATTTGTGACCATGTGAGTAGGGATCTTGTGAGTTCTGTTTGGATTTTTGATATGGAAATTTGGGATGGTTGATAATTGGGTGATGTAAATGATGTTGCAGTTACACATTGGTAGTGTGATGGAAAACAAGGGTGACCAAGTGGGGGCTATCCTAGTGTTGGAGGTACCACAGAATATGAATAATGTTAGATTATTTATAGTTGTAATTGATTCATAATGAGTAAAATAGATTTTTGGTAATGGAATATCAATTCCCTGGTTATTTTAGAAGGGCATTTGAGATGTTGTGGCAATTCTTAAGGTTTGTTTTTAAGGGATGTATCATATAGATTCCTAATCTGTCTTTTTGAATTATTAATAATGGAGGTATTAATGTTGTTCTGAGAAAAATATACAAGAGTGATTGGAGCATGATTATATTCTTTTATTTTGGAGGTGACACCTGAGGTGAGGGTTGTAACATGGTTAATCTTGTTTGTAAAAATGATTTGTTGTTGGCTGAGATGTTGAGAAATCTTTAGGGATGATATGGCTGATGGGCCAAGAGGCTTGGATGGGTGAGTAAGCAAACATTGGTCTATGCTCAAGGGATTTCAAGCTTGTGGGAACTAAAGTAAGTGTACGAGTGGTTGCAGGAGAGTATTAAACCTTGAGCTCTGTAATGAGGTCTATTTGATGGAACACACTAAGGTGTCATTTTGACCAGGATAAGTGTTAGTCATTCTCTATGAAACCAAGTCGATAAGTGTGGTTATGCGAGAGACCGTTGTTTTTTTTAGTGTGTTGCACTATTGTGTTTTTGTTGTTAAATGTTAGGGGCATACATAAATATCCCTAGGGCTATGGTAGAAGTAGTGCCACAAGAAATGTTTATTCATCACTACATGGTGGATGGTTTTAGAGCGGTGGTGAGCCTTGGTTTGAAATCACGCCTGAGTAGTGGGGGTTAACTATTGATGATTTGTGTGAAATGTTTAACCTTGAGATCATTGGAAGGTCATGGAGTTCCATAGTGGGAGGTGACATAAGTAATGGCTATTTTTATGGTGGTTTTATTTAACTACTTTTTATCATACCCTAGATAGTGATGATTATGCCTGAAGAACCTTTATAGTGAAATTGTTTTTATTTTTTTATCTGTTGATAACTAAAAATTTTGTAAAAGAATATTTTTTTCTAAATATAAATTTTATCTAGTACATGATAATGAAATTTTTTAGTAAATTTGAATGTTGATGAATGAATGGGATCAATATGCAATATATTCAGATCATTGTATCCAAAAGAATCATAGGTATAAATTATTTCTTTTTTAAAAGTATTCATTTGCCTTATTCAAATAGATAATTATATTTATAAGTGATGATGTTCTATAATTACTAAAATGTTTTGAAATAAAATTGGTCATTCAGAAGATAAAATTATTTTGTTCTTTATGAAAAAAATTAGATGATTCTTTGGTGATCAATAAGTTCTCAAAAATCATGAAAAATCTCTTGATAAAAACACTTGGAAAAATGGTGGAGTGGTTTGAATATTTTTAGAGTTATAGAATGTGAATTTCATTATAATGGGATTTCCATTTTAATGATATTTCTATCATAATGGGAATTTCTTTTTTAATGAGAAATTCCATTGTAATAGGATTTCCATCTGAATGGAAGAATCCATCATAATGGGAAATTCCTTTGTAATTATATTTCCATTGTAATGGGATTTCCATTAGAATAGTAATTCCATCATTATGAGATGAGAATGATATAGAAATATTAATGGGATGAGAAATAAATATAAATCCTATTTAGATGAAAAGGAAAAAGAATTGTAGATTTGATTATGAAAAAGGGTCATCAAGAAAATTCTATATCTTTTGTGAAGACATGATGTGGTCAAACATAATATTCAATTTTGCATAACAATGGGAGAAATCTAAGAAAGATTGAAGAAGTAATATTAGAGGTTTACAGTACTAGAATTATAACATATCAAAATTGTTTCAAACCTTTGGGATAGAAACTATGACAATATGGATATCCAATCCGAACTGTTTTAGAAACTATTGGCATGTCAGTCATATGAGTAGCACTATACAAATGATTTAGTGAAAACTATTGGAATGGTATTGTTGGAATTTAGATTACCCAACAGTTCCGTATAAACCACTACCATATATATGTTTCCAAACAGTTACAATCTATTGGGATAGATTTAAATGCAATGTTTGGAACCATTGGGAAAAGCCTATAGTAGCGGTTTTGTAAGAACTGTGGAATACCATTACAGTAGTGTTGGATGAATCTATTGAAACAGTTTTTAAACTGTAGGGTTAAACCTATGTCCACAGTGTTATTTAAACCACAGGGAAAAGTTTTTCAATAAAACCAAACCAATGGATTTAAAACCATTGGTAAAAGCCTATGCCAATAATTTTTGATGAACTTTTGGAATAAGTATACAAATGAGTACATCCCAATGGTTTAAAAACATTAGAATATGTCTTTCCAAATGTTAGAGAATTACCAACGATTTGGTTACCATTGGTATAACACCTTAGACCTTCTTTTCCCAGCAGTCCCCTCTTCCCACTCTACTATAGCACACCCACATCCCTCACTCCACTATCCACTGCAGTATCCTCCATCCCCCACTCCCCACTCCACTGCAACACCCCCATCATTCACACCACTATAGTCCCCAATCCATTGGCCACTACTTCATCCCACACACCCCACTCAATTTCAGTCACCCACATCCCCCACTCCCCAACTTCACTGTACCCCAACAACCATCCGCCACTCCAATACAAGTTAGAGGAATGAGGGTGAAACCCGATTTTCTATATAACAAACTCAGATGTTAGAGTAATAAAGAATAAATGAGTGGAAACTTTTCCTTATAAGGGTATACATTAGTGAAGTGGAACTTGGTTTATTCTGGTTGTATTTTCTCTTGGGTCTATTGTATAACATACCTTCACTGGTGAAGTAGAAAAAAAATTCCGGTGTTGGTTACCACAAAGGAAAAATATAATTCTATTTTAAAACATCATAATAAAGAACCATATTTAAATTAAGGGGACTAGATGATGGTCTTGTAGATGAGAGAATTGAATGGAAAAGAGAGTTTTAAAAAGATATGATGTAAGTGATTACCATCATTCATAAGGAGCCTAAACCAAAAAAATTAGATGATATCAAATAGTGTATTTTTAAATCTAATTTATTTTGGTTAATGAATGTAGTGGATCCATTGGAATTTCTAACATAAAATGTCTACTTGATCGTGTTATCATTTGGTGGGTTTAAGAAATGCCGGTACAAGATGTTAGGGTTTCATTTGGCATGTGGATTATCTTACAGGTTTGGAATTCTTTATTTCTATTGGGCTAATGTATTAAATATTTACTCCATGTTTTGTAGTAGGATTGATTTTTTATATCATATTCGATGTTTTATAAAAAAATAAACCATGACATTATTAACTGCTAAAAGTGGGTAAACCCCATGTCACATTCACATTTTATTTTAAAGGGGGGTTATTAAGACATTAGTTCCTTATAACTAGTTTTGAATGACTTTAAAAATATTTTCAAAGTATCATAATGTTTTTACAAAAAGAATGGTATCCTATATATATCAGAACTAGGATGAAATGTAGAGGTAGAAGAAGATCATACATGCTTTGGTTTCACTGAATGGTGATTTCAATGTGACTTCATCTGTTTGAAACGTGTGAAAAATTTTAGAAGATAAAAATTATAGATGGAGGAAATTTCTAATTATATTCGTATTGTTCAATATATAGGGAATCTCTAATATTGTGTAAGCATTGTGGAATAATTTTGATAGTGAAGGTTCTGAAAGGAGTAGGGAAATATATGCATAATCTTATGTGTGTTGTGACTATATTTTTCATATGTTGGGTTCGTGTATTTATATTTTTTTCACTTATAATTAATTACAAGAATTTCAAACACTTTCAAATTATATTCTGGTGGTTAGAAAACATCTTCTGTTATGAAAAATATGTGGTATCATTATTCTCATATCTAATACGAGACTAGTTAATATGATTCTTTTTATAAATAATTTAAATATTTTGGTTTTCAATCAAGATATATTTTTGGGTTCACCTAGAAATTCATATCTCTGTATAATCATGTGAAGTAAATATGACACCAATGAAATAATTTTGTTATATGTGTCATTGTAGCATATGTGGGACTATAATGACTCTTGTTATGGGTAAACCATTATGTTAGAAAAGTGACATAATCTTTGTTCTAGACATGACTAATATACATATTTATGAGTATATAAATCTTAATGGTGTGGTTAATGTGACACCCTTTGCATGTGATGTCCCGATTCATACAATGTATTTAAAGAAGAGTGCTAAGAGTTTGGTTGTAGAATAGATTTTTTGGCTTAATGTGGTTCACTATGATATGGTGAAGACCATAGTGTAGGCCCCGGTTCCATACATGGGGATGATGTAGTCATGGATAATGAATTTTCCCAATATATCATGGAAATTATTTATGGAGCTAAAATCTGGTCATCCTAAATTTTCTTTTAACAGTTCAGTTATTCCATTTTGTGTCTAAACCTTGGGTTTCTCACATTTTCCTAAAAATTGTTTGAATAATAAAAATATTAATTTTAAGTCATTAATGATTTGCATCATGGGGTTTCTTCTAGACTTTTATGGAGAACACACCATAGAATTGTTCAAGGAATCATTCTAGCCGATTTTTTTTAAAAAAAGTAGAATCAACCTATATAAATTGGCGGGACATATGATATTTTAGGGATAAAATGTGTCATTATATTGGGGTAATCGGACTTGGTTTTCACTCGGTTACTAATATGGTTTCTTCTGGATTATTTTTTATACTATGTTTCTCTCTTATTTTTATGAAATATTGATATCATGTTCATGTTTAAGTGGTGTGTCTAAGAAGTTGTAGGTGTGGTCACATAAAAAATTTGGGTATATGTATTTTGTATTTCGCATTGTTTTTCTTTTTATTCCTAGTTTTTTGAGGGTTCAGAAGGTTGTATGGTGTTCTAGAGATGGGGTGGACCTAAACATGTAGCTAAATATGCTACAAGTTGTTCACTAGGTTATTATTCAGTGCCACCATCCATTTGAATTGCTTGGTAGTGGCTACACCAATTCTATTTTAGCCATCAGATAGTTGAAGGGTCTTTATTGGCCTGCCAGTGGGCTTGTAAGTAAGAAAATGAAAACTTTTGTATCCACCTTTTAGCTCATGGGTCCACCTATCCAGGCCCTTGGTCACCCAAGACCGATGGATGGTCTGTCGGCCAGCCGGTGGAGGCCTCCAGGAAGCTGATTGAAACTCCGGACTAGATTTTAGTAATAGTATTATAATAATTTTTTACAAGAACCCCCATTTAATTCATTCTTATCCCACATGCTAATGTCAACCTGTACAAAACATAGATACTTTTTGTGACATTGTTTCCTCTCATTACTCATTAATGGATCATAGTTTCTATTAGAAAACTAAAATTAATTCCACCAATATTTGTGGTATAGGTATACCGACCAATTATGATTTAATTTCAAGAAAGTATGACTAGGAAATTTGAAGGAGATGAAATCGAAATGGTCATATGAGGTAAACCCTAAATTTACCCTGAACTTTGTGACTACATGGTATAGTTGGGAAGGCCTTATGAAGTGTACAGTAAATGATGTCGATGATATGGTTTATATAATATTTAATATCAATGTATGGTAAATATTATAACACACATTGGGTACCTATAGTTGAAATCCTAACATGAATTATGAGTACCCTCTCATAATATAATTTTGATATAAACACAATGTTGTACAAGACCAAACTGCATGTACCATTGGTGGAAAATAACTTCAGTTCCTCATAAAGTCATCATTGATTAACCATATAGAGTTATTGGTTTGTTTACATAGTTACACATCATGTACATAAGTTTACATTACTTGATATTATAAGGTAAATTCTATGTACCTCTGTTGGTTCTACACACCCTGTATATAATATTACACATTGTTTATATCTTCCAAATTCATGAACATGACATCTCACTTTTTCCTATGTCAGATCATGATATGTAGGCATAATATAACAAGTTACACATCCTCCTAGATTTTTATGGTTACCTTTTGTTATATATTACATATATTACATGAATTGATATTTAAATTCTCATACCATTTAGATTGGATAGCAGACATTATATATCATGCAAGTCATTCATGGAATTATTCAGTAGATAGATACCTTTTTTGGCAGTGAAGCTATGTTAGAATTTCTAACCATCTCATAATCCTCTGTAAGGGTTGTTATATCCATTCGGCTATATAAGGAACACACGTCCTCAATATATGGATCTCATAGGGTCTATATTCTTCGCAGTTACATGATCGTCAGATCTTCTTTCAACATTGTTTTTATTTGGACAATGTAAGTGATAAAAATCGAATGGGATCCTCTAATAGAGTAAATATACATCCAATGTAATAGATATGTTGGCCGATGCATCTAGAATATATCTAAGTCCTGATGTCAGCTAGTGTAAATCAGAATATGATTCTTCTTTATTCATCATGGAGCCGCAAGTTTGTTGTTGTTGTGTGATTTATTAAATGGGTTGTTACATATTATCCTTTCATCTTAATTATTACCCTTCTATCTCATGTTGACCATTTCTGAGAGATAAGGGTTTACCTACTATATGAATCAACTATGTAGCATGATTTCACAAAAAAATGCATTATTTGGGGTAGAAATGTATAAATGTGGTACTAAAATCCAATCTATAAATGATATTTTGATCTAATTAGGGATAATAGGGTTTATAAAATATAGGGTGACCAATATGAGAGGAGGCTCTCCATATTTTGGAACTGACATCATTTAAATTAAAATCAATACACTTATCCATTAGTAAATGCATAAACCTAAACCTCCAAAATCATGGTACACTCATCTAATTTTTCTAAAAAAAACAACATAAATTTTTTGTTTTAATTATGGTTTGAAAAAAATTTAATGTCACTAATATACTATTCTTAGTACATCAACCTCTACGTCAATATAAAATTATTTTAAATTAATTATTGTTTCTTAGAGTTTATATTTTATACTATCCCCATCATTTACACTTAGTATTACCCAGTTTTAGATTGACAATCAAATTTAGTACACATGTACTCAAATAGGTTGGAAAAGGAAGTGGAACACACATTATACCATGGGATTAAAAGGAATATGGGAAGAGGAAATAATAAAAACACGAAGTGGACATCATTTTTGAACGATAATAAGGACAAGATAGTAACAAGTATGAGTACAATGAATTCATTTGGTACTCTTTTAGGCACTAAAACATGTTACTTTATTAATTACTAATTCTCATTGTATTCAATTTCAGTTCAAGTATGGGTGAATTTGATTCAACATACTCTAGTGCCTATACTATAAATATTGCATCTAGATATATACTATTTATCTTGATTAATGGATTCCATAGGAAATATTTTAACAAGTCGAGTGTATTTAAATAATGAAATTCATAATCATCACCCGTTTGTGGGATGATAAGTATTATCTTCATCGCTATATTCATCAACCCATTAGTGCATGTTTTAGTCCCACTAATAATTTTGGAGGGATATTGAGTTTAGTTTGGATTTTTTTATATATGTTAGTTTAGGACATTTTTATTTGATTGAGTTTTTTTGTTGTATTGGATTTGACAATTTCATTTATTTGGGTTCTAATCGATTCAGTTTTATTACATTTGGTTCATTTCAGATAGATTTTGATTAGTTTAGTTCATGTCAGTTGTGGTGATATGGGTTTGAATTCATTATATCTGATCCAATTTGATTCAACAATTTTAATAACATATTAGTTGATGTTTAATTTGTTTGACTTGGTCTAATTTAGTTTCATTCAATTTTTTCCATTTTAATTATATTTTCTTGAGTTTGATCAATCAATATCTATTTTGATTAATCTTAATTAAATTTATACCAAAACCGTTCTGTTATTTTGAAAGTATTTTTAAAAAATTATTCAATCATTTTTTTTTGTTTTATTCTATCGATTATGGTTTTGTGTGGTGCCACATTATATTGGTCAACTCATTTTGGGTTTACTCTTCAAAATACTATTTGGTTTGGTATTCTGTGGTTCATCATGGTTTATTATGTTTGATTAAATCCTAACTGAGGTAGGTCAAGATAGGTCTTAGTGGATTATACTAATTATGTGTGATTCTCTTTGGTACAACATGATATGATTTTTTTAGATCTAGTTAGTATTAATTTCTTTCTTGGGTATAAGGTTATTTAAAATATTGTATATTCATTTAGTAATATTATGTTTTACTTTTTATAGGTTAATAAAAACCATAATAATTTGGTTTTTCCAACATATATTATAATCTATGTCACAAACCGTCCATAGGGCCTGAGTAGTTACTATCCCAAGACCACCTTCTATAGGCCAGGGGCTGGTGACTAGAACCAAAGGTGTAAATCCCAAAAAAGGGGAAGGCATTGCATTTATAAAAATAAACAAACAAAACTGACTACACAAGTGAAGTAAGCACTAAGTAAAACTGAGTACAAAATTAAGTGCTGAAATGTTAATGGGCCAGTATGCAAACCCAACTGATAGTACAATACACCTGAAATGAAAGTACAATAGCAGTAAAGTACATCGACAACCACTTAGTCATCCTCCTGATATCCCACCTGAAGGGTGGGTACATATGGTCTCCTTAGCTCCTCAGGTGTAGCTGTCGGCGACATATACATCCTGCCAAATGGTCCACCTCCAGGTATCGTCCAGCTCCACAAACCACTACCCTGATAAATAAAGTCTGTTTTCTGCATCCAATAGAATGTAGTGCGGGTGTAGCCTATGCAGGGGTGAGTATACAATACTCATTAGGGACCTAGAGACCCCCGAAGGTCTCCCAGAATCCACGAAGGATAAAACACAAAGTAAAGACACAGTCATTAAGTATCAACCATCTCTACTTGGGTATATTCCCATACATATACATTTGTCATCAATTCCAGTTCGTCTCCAACTCTCATGACCAAGCAAAAACCAGTCCACACAAAAAAGAACTCAATCACACCGTTGTTAATGACTATAAGTCAAGAATCAGCTCACACAGGTGTACTACTCACGAAGAATGGTGGAGATGATTAGATGCAGCCTCTGAATCAACTCTTCGGTTGAACCAACGTAGGATCCTAGTACATAAGTTGTTGCTATCGAACCCATGTAGGATCGAAGTACAATAACCATCATTGTCGAACCCACGTAGGATCCAAGTACAGTTGTCATCCTTACCGAACCCACGGAGGATTCAAGTACAGTCATCCTCACCACTGAACCCACAAAAGATCCAAGTATAGATGTCATCATCGTCGAACCCATGGAGGATCCCAGAACGGTAGTCGTCGGAGTTGTAGCCAGCTCTAGGGTTCCCACACATACCATGCATTATTTCAGGAGGTTCCGCTCCTCGAGCCAAGGGTGGTCAATATAGAAACTATCAAAAAGTACTAATTTTATGTATCCCAAAGTTTCGTCTCGTCAAAAGGAACTCAACGTGATAGAAAGCACATCAATTACACGTCTGGTCTGAGAGATTTTGGCTTTTCTATTCCAGGGGCTCGGTTAAAAATACGATCGTTTCTAACCCTAAAATTTCCCAAAGTCATAAAAAACTCACATAGACTAAGTCAAAAGTATTGTCTCATTACCCAGGTCCCAGTTCTGTAGACGGCGCATCGATCGGATCCATGGTTTTTAAGTTATTCATGTTTAAGTGAAAACGGGTCTGGTCTGTTAATCCCAGTTGGTCGACAGGACGAGATAACCCAGTTTTGGAGAGTCTAATCTAGTAGGGCTGTCAACATGACCTGATGAATTGTGCGGCTCGGCCCGCGGGGTGAGGCACAGGCTGCCCAGACGCAGCCCGATTGGATGCGTCCCCACTGGCTCAGCCAGCTGGCCGAGCGGTCTGAGGGGGCGTGGCCCCCCGGCCGCCCGAACTGGCAGTGCCAAGAGGGGATTACCTACCTAACTGGTAGGACACAGCCAGGTGGCCTCTTTGCGCAAGCAGCCCGCTCGGGCAAGCTTCACTTCATCCGGCGCTGCTCCCTCCTGGCGTTGTGGCTTTCCTCCGCCCGGCCGGCCGAAGGTCCGGCCTGTTCTTCCTTCAAAGCAGCCCACGAAGTGGGTTGCAGTTCCTTCTACATAGTCGGAGCAATGACGCATGCTTCCTCCATCGTGACCTGCCCTAACTGTGGCTCCATGTCCCTATCACGGTGCGACGACACCGTTCTTCCTCAACCACGGCCCGCTTGACCACGACTTTCCTTTGTGTGTGCGACGGCGGCCGTTGTGCCACCGATCTCTTCTGCCTTCCAACTCCAGTCGCCGATTCAAAAACAATCATGATCCAGTAGAGGGTCGTCAGGCTGTGTCTGTTCGGCCCATTCCCTCAGCATTAGGCGATAGCAATAGGCCGGGACAAACAAAGATGTTCAATGAAAAACAAGGCACAATTTTAATCCACTAGAATTGAACATAGTCACCCTACCTCAAATATGGTTTGTTCATCATGGACGTGGAAGGTGATGTCACACTGTCAACGCCGATAAAGAATCGTCATCATTGGCGAGTTTCCCAACTCGGTGTATCCTCCCCTGACACGGAGGAAGAAGGGGATTGGAGAATCATGGATCGATCTTCTCCGTGTTGTTCTTCATTGAATGTGGGTGTTCTTAGTCGAGAAAAAAAAAACTGTTCTTCATTGAGGAGAGGAATAATTTTCTCCCATTCTCAAGAGCTCTCTCCCAACTCTCCCTAACACAATGAATCCCCCCAAAAATAAAGTAACAGGCTAATTCTATTAATATTTTAACACATGGAATATAAAATTCAAAAATTCATATCACATAATTAATAAATTGAAGAAATTCAATTCATTAATTAAGGTATGTTGGAAAAAATTAAATAGGGAGAGAGGGAGAGGAAGTGTCCTCATAATAAAGAGGGGTTGTTATGAATTAAACATGGGATTTTAAAAGTGTGATGAAAAGAGTTACGGGAGGTGAAAGGTTGGGGCTCATGTGGGCACCACCCCCCAATTACCACACATGGGAAATTGGGTGGGTGTGGGCCCCACTAATAACTTCCCATGGGAGAAATTAACATCCAAAGATATAACTAAATTTTTTATAACAAATTTATTTAACATCATAAATTAACCTCAATTTTAACTTTCAACCCACATAAAACGCAACTGCGGTAAATGTCCCCTTATGAAAATACCAACGTTTCAAGTTCATCGGTTCCCTCAGATTTCAATTCCGAGCACTACATCAAAAGATAGAAAAACCCGCTCGTTCGTTCACTAAACCAACCCGAGCTAAACTTCAGAAATATATTTCGGGCACACCGGGCCTCAGAATCAGGTGCCTTCATAAACTGCGTACTCATAAAATTTACAAGAATTTAAGAAAAAAACATACTTTGCAATTTCTGGGTCTTTACATTACCTCCACCTTAGGGCTTTACATCCATGTAATGCTACAAAAAAGACTAGGGAAACAAATGACGGTACAAAGCACACATTTGTGCCTCCCGATCCCATGTTCTCTCCTGGAGGATCATGTGCTACCAACAAATGTGCACAAGAGGAATCATCCGTCCACGTAGGACCTGCTCCTGTCGATCCTCGATCTCCACTGGGTCCACCGTGAATGTCTCCTATCATCGATGTCCAGCTCCCTGTGATCGATGATGTGCGATGGGTCAGGCATGTATCTCCTCAGCTGAGATACGTGGAAGATGTCGTGAAGTTGGTGCAACTGAGGTGGAAGGGTCAAGTGGTAAGCCACATCACCTACCCTACTGAGGACCTTGAATGATCCGATAATGCATGGATATAACATGCCGCCCCGACCAAATAACTATAATCCACGTCGAGGTGATACCCATAAGAAAACGTGTTTGCCGTCCTCGAAATCCAGTGGTCTCCATCTCCTATCAGTATAGGACTTTTGCCTGCTCTATGCAGTCCTCATCCGCTCCAGGATGATCCGCACCTTATATGTCGTAGTCTTCCCCATCTCCGGTTCTACATGTGCTGACTCTCCAGGGTCAGTCCAGAATAAAGGTGATCTGAAAGGTCGGTTGTACAGTGCCTCGAATGGTGCCATCCCGATGGTGGAGTGGTATCTTTTTTTGTACATAGAGTCCAACAAGGGTAAATGATCCTCCGAGCTATGACCGAATTCAAGGACACATGCACGAAGCATGTCTTCGAGAGTCTAAATGGTCCACTCCGTCTAACCATCCTGATGTGGATGAAAGGCAGTTCTTAGGCATAACTACATCCTAAATGCATCCTGCAACCCCTTCCAAAGCTAGAAAGTAAAGCGAGTGTCTTGATCGGAGACGATAGACGATGGCACACCATGAAGTCGTACGATCTCCTGAACGTAGAGGCATCCCAAGATCTCTACTAAGACATGGTCTCTGATCGGTAGGAAGTGGGCCGACATGGTGAGTTGGTCTATGATCACCGAGAAGGAGTCAGGTACTCTATTGGTACGTGGGATCCCCATCACGAAATCCATGGATATCTTGTCCCACTTATACTCCGGAACCTCTAAGGGTTGTACCAAGCCTGGCGGTAACTGGTGCTACAATTTCACTTACTGGTAAATGAGGCATCGTGAAATGAACTCTACTATAACCTTTTTTATGCTCGGCCACCAGTGCTATCATATGAGGTCCTGGTACATCTTCACCAATCTAGGATATACCGCTAGAGGGGAAGTGTGAAACTCCCTTAGCACTTCCTCCTACAGTGAAACTGGTACCATGGTAAATCCCCTGAAAAGGATGACGTGATCTCCTCCTTCAGAAAATTTTATCAGGCACATTCCCTGTGGAAATATGAGGAAGACACATCTCACAGTCAACGTCCCCATGTTGTGCCTCTCTAACCCACTGATGTGGTGGTGGAATGACTGTGAGAGACTGAAGAAAAGCTGCCCAATCTCTATCCATGAATGATATATACAATGCGACTAGCTGCTCTGTCACCTCCCCTATTGTAACGTCCCGATTCCGGGTACCACTCCACGGGTTCCCCGAACCCAGTTCACCACGTGACCTCAAGCTGATTTCCCCAAACGCTAGAGGCTACCGACTAGCAGCGAGGGCCCAGGTCTGATAGTGGGGAAACTATGCCCACATTTGTCAAAGTGAAGCGCAGCGGAATACAAGATAAAACATACAACAACAACAGAAGTAATAAACCATATACACATAAAACTACAGTAAAATATAAAAAAAGTTATATGGAATGATGAAACATTCCTCAAGTTCTAAGAAAACAGCCATAATATTTTACACAACATTACATGACAACAAAATACAGAGTACAACAAAAACTAAACAAGATAGCTGGTAGCATCACGAGCCTAAGCCTAGTCCCATGCTCCCATACTCCTCACCAGTAATCAAGTAACTGTATATGGACCCTTTCCGTTATCCACACCTGTAGAAATGTAATCTATTTGGTCCAAAGGCATGACCCTAACAGGGTGTGAGAAATAATTCCCAGTAGGCACCCACCAAAGGCCCATGCCCATCTGTGTAAAAATATGCCACAACAGTGTGCAGTAGTAAAATTCAATAAACTAAGAAGTACTCAAATGTAAATAACTTTACCAGTTATATTTCCATTTTATTATTCATTTTATCATTCATTATAAGTAAAAAACCACAGTGTATTTCTATGTAAATAGTCAATGTCCTTAGACCCGTAATCCCTTACCCTCAGGTAATCAGAAACATAACCTGCAGGTAATTTCACATAGGCATTATAGATATTTCCCTCAGGAATACGAAGTGTCAGCCTCAGGCACAAAGTCTATTGCCCACAGGCACGAAAGACGTTTCCCTCAGGCCGAAATAGCCACTGCCCTCAAGATAAATGTAAAACTGCCATTAGGATAAGTAAAGACCTACCATTATGATAAGCAAGTAACCAGGCCAAGCCCAAAATATAAAAAAGAAATCTACATGCAATTCCTCTCAAGGAAATTTATTAAACATTATTACAATGGCATACCCTCGGGTATCCGGCCAAACAGATAAACAGAGGAACACACCCCCAGGGTGGGGCTGGATCCAGGAAGTGATCCCAAACAGTAGTTTATTATCACATTTAAATTACCTATACAATTATAGGTATTTAATTCAACTAGTCCTCAGCCATACGACACCCTATTCTTGGTAGCGTATCACAACAGTACACAAAACGCACATCAGTTGGAAATTAAACACCAAGCCACATACCTCGATCACCCGTGATCAATATACCCGAACTATTTCTTTCGAAACATCCATGAAAATAATATATATGAGGTAAAATAATTCTCATTCATACTCAAATAAATTCACTTAGAAGAAGAATTGGCAAAAACACACAAGGAGAAGGAAGCTCTTACCCGTGTGGTACCAACGTGATCGACGACGAAAGAATATGATTCCCATTGTATGATTGGGAGATCATCAAAGCTCAGACCTCCTCTCCCGGGTCCAAAATGCGTCACAAGCCAATCCGGTGAAGAGGGTTGGATACTTCCCATTTTATGTGAAAAAAATAAACTACACGGTGTGTACTGTTGACTACATGGAATGTACTTTTCTCATTTAATTGTTCCTCTGGAGGAACCACCGCATTGTTCATCTATCAACATGAGTACACAACATGTATTTATGATTACATGGCGTGTACTAACGCTCCGCTGGAGGCTACCTCCACCACCTTACTATTTTCCTATTGACTAACTACACGGCGTGTAAATATCCACTACACGGTGTGTATTCGGTTTTTACACCTTTTGTCTCCAGCATGGCTACACACCCTGTGTACTCATCCCACAAGGTTAAAACTACACGCCGTGTTAGTGGTACCCAGAACTAGGACGTTACACCTATCAGCTATATGCCTGATCTCTTGCTGAGAGCATTAGATACTACATTCCGCTTCACCCTCCAAGTCATAGTCCTGGAGGAACTCGAGCCATCACTGCCATCTCAGGTTCACGTCCTTCTACAAGAAGACATACCTGAGACTGGTGGCCAGAGTAGACTATAAATCATTTGCCCACAATATAGTGTTTCAACATCTTCTAGGAGAAGACCACTATTTCTTACTCCAGGTCATGGGTAGTGTAGTTTTTCTTGGGTTATCTCAACTGCCGTGAAACGTAAGTGATCACAGCTCGGACCTGCATCAAGACACACCCGAGTCCGATCCTTGATGCGTCGCAGTAAACTATGTGCACTACACCCTCCTCTAGTATCCTTAAGATGGGCACACTGGTCAATCTCTGTCTAAGCTCCTAAAAGCACTTCTGACATCCATATGACCACACGAATCATTTTCCCTTATCCCTCAAAACTGAATGCGGTGGTGCAACTCTTGAGAAGCCTGGCACAAATCTCTGATAGTATCCAGCCAGACCTAAGAAACTCCGCAACTCTATCACGCTCAAGGGTGGCTCCCATGAATGTACAGCCTAAATCTTCGTTGGGTTCACTGCAACCCCAGCCTCCAAAATGACATGTCCCAAGAAATGAACCTCTTGAATCAAGAACTGGAACGTCAAGAGCTTACCTTAAATCTAGTGCTCTGAGAGTGTGTCCATTACTACCTACATGTGTTAGGCATGCCCTCATCAGTAGTCGAGTAAATCAGTATGTCTTCGATGAATACTATGACAAAATGATCAAGGTATGGCTGGAAGATCCTGTTCATGAGACTAATGAACACTGCTGGTGCATTGGTTACGCCGAAGGGCATAACAAAAAACTCATAGTGGTCATACCAACACCTGAAGGCCATCTTCTGCTCATCCTCATATTGAACTCTGAGCTGGTGATAGCCTGAACTGGGGTCTCTCTTTGATAACCATCATGCTCCCATGAGCTGATCAATGAGGTCATCAATCCTCAAGAGTGGGTACTTGTTATTTACAGTCACTTGATTCAGGATATGGTAGTAGACACATAGTCGTAAGCTTCCATCCACCTTCTTGGTGAAAAGAATCATAAAATCCTAGGTTGAAACACTGGGTTGGATGAATCATGTTCCCTACAACTCCCCTAGTTTTACCCATAGCTCACGAAGCTTGACAAGAGCCATCCGATATGCTGGAGTAGATAATGGTGTTGTCTGGGGGAAAAAAGTCAATGTTGAAGTCTACCTATCTGCAAGGAGGTAGTCCTAGAACATCTTCAGGAAAACATTCTGCATATTGATCCACCACAATAGGAAAACTCGGACTCCACACATCAACCGCTCCTAGGATGAAAACAGACAACTGATGTGTGATCGGCTACCCTCTCCTCTACGTAAGTCCATCCTGCACTGCAAAGGAAACCTTCTCGCCATTGAAGGTGAACCTACTCCCATATGTGCGGAAAGATCGCACTATGCGCCTAAAACAGTCCATCTGGGCATGTACTGTAGAAAACCATTCCATACCCAAGATGACATCGTAAGGCCTCGATGCCGCTACAAAAAGATCCAAGCCAAATCTCTCATCTCCTAGAGTAAGCTCACACTACCGGAACTAGTTCGTAATAATCGACTCTGCTCCTGTAAGTGTCTCTAGCAATAATGATAGAGACAATGGCTCCGTCAGAATCTCCGAGCTCCAAACAAGGGCAGCGGCAATAAAATAATGACTTGCTCCTGTGTCTATAAGAACTACAAAAAGGGTGTAGTAAACATAGATAGTACCTCGAATCATCTCAGGTGCACCATGGTCGTAGGGATCGACTACCTAGAGCTGAGCCAACCCCTTCCTGCCAGCTCCCTGTGGTTGGGGTGGACCTCCTGGTGGTGGTGGTGGTAGTGCCTCGAAGCGTCCTCCACTGCCCGATGCTCAACCGACTCCTCTACCTCGTCTGCCTGCTCCCTAAGGACAACCACATTCAAACTTCTACCTCTTCCTAGGTGGTCCCTCTACTATCTACGGCTCATATTCCTAGCGGGTCGGGAAATCACGAGCCATGTGACCCTGCCCGACGCATGCATAGCACTTCCTACCAATCGTATGGTTGGATTTACTTCGTGTTCCCCACACATCTGAACCAGTATCTTGAGGTTGCCCAACTTATGGGCTTGTCCGCTTGGACCTCTATCACATTTTTCTACTTCCAGATGCAGAAGACTCTGCTACGTGTCACCCTGCGGTGGGTCTCACTGTTGTTGTCATCTTAGCAAGAAAGATCTACATGAGAAGGGCTCGCTCTAGAACTTCTACCATTTTTGGAATACTAAGAGAGATCATCAAAGATTTGATCTCATGCATCAGTCCCTGATCAAATTTCCAGGCCCAGAATAATGGGTCTCGTACCATGTTCGTTGAGTAGTGTGAGAGGTCGGTAAGACTCGTAGAGTACTGAGCTATTGTCATGTTTGCCCGTTGTAGATTTAGTAACTCCTAGATGCGCACCGCACGGAGGGTGGCTGGAAAAAACTCCGAGAAGAAGGGACTCTCGAAGTCTTTCCAAAGTAGAGAAGCATCCTCATTCACCTAGACCATCATGTTCCACCATCTACCTGTTGTTGTGTGCAAGAGACTCACTGCAAGGATCCCAATATGATCAGCTCGTGTCCCAACCAATCTAAAGACTCTGACGATTTCCTCCATTCAATCCTCAACTACATGAGGGACCGTCTATTCATGGAACCTGGGTGGCCTCTATTGCTGAAACTCGTGTAACGCACTCAGGCGTCGTGCATTCTCTACTGTTGGGGATGTTGACATCTGTGGCTCAGTGGGTAGGGGTACCACTGGTGCCTCCGCTATAATGGGGCCCAACACCTAGGCCTCAACACTCGATGGGCTTCCATATCGCACGTAACTAGGAACCCTAGCTGGCTGCCTTCATGGGGCTATCCTGAAAAAAGAAAATAGGTGAGCCACAGTCAAGAAGTATACCAGGTGAGTTGCCAAAAAGTAATCACAATGAAATCTTTTGAAATGCACATGCAATCAATGTTTTCGTGCACTGAGTCGGAATTCATGAGTCTGGGTCTTAGTGTATGGATATGTTGTCCGCCGCACCAACACTAGACCCCCTAGACTGAAAACCATACTCATTATTCTTAACAATATTTCTTCACAGTAGAGAAAGATCAGATTCCTGAGTTCTATGGTAGAACTAACTCCTCTAATACAAATTTTTCATGACATGTCCTCAGGGCCCAAACCGTGACTACCCATATCCTACCTTCCATAGGACAGGGGCTGGCGACTACCACCAAAGGTGTAAATCCTGTAAAAAGGGAAGGCATTTCCATTATAAATATAAACAAACACAACAGAGTACTCAAGTGAAGTAAGAACTAAGTAAAACTGAGTACAAAAGTAAGAAATGAAAAGTAAATGGGCTAGTATTCAAAACCAGCTGATAGTACAGTACAACTGAAAAAAATGTACACTAGCAGTAATGTAAAGTGGAAACCAATAAGTCGTCCTCCAGATATCCCACATTAAGGTTGGTTACAGATGGTCTCCTCAACTCCTCAGGTCCGGCCGTTCACCCAAAGTATGTCCCGCCACTTGGTCCACCTCCGGGTACCATACAGCTCCACAAACTTCTACCCCGATCAGTGATGTCCGTCATCTATATCCAACACAAATTAGTGCGGGCGTAGCCCATGTAGGGGTGAGTATACGATACTCAGTAGGGACCCCGAGACCCTCGATGGTCTACCGAAATCCCTGAAGTATAAAACACAAAGGGAAGATATAATCATGAAGTATCAACCGTCCCTAAATAGATATATGACCATAGATTTACCTAAGTCATCAATTCCAGTTCATCTCCAACTCTCGAGCCCAAGCACAACCCAATCCACACAAGAAGTAAGTCAATCACACTGTTGGTATTGACTGCAAGTCATGTCTCAGCTCACACAGGTATAATACTCACGACGAAGGGTGGAGATGATTAGATTTAGCCTCTGAATCAACTCCTCTGCTGAACCCACATAGGATCCTTGTACAGATGTCGTCGCTGCCAAACCCTCATACGATCCAAGTATAGTAACCATCACTTCTGAACACACATAGGATCCAAGTACAATCGTCATCATTTCTGAACCCATTGAGGATGCAAGTACAATCCTCCTCGATGCATAACCAACATAAGATCCATGTATATTGGTCATCATCATCGAACACACGGAGGATCCCAGCACATTAGTCTTCGCAGTCACATCCAGCTTTAGGGTTCCCGCACACAGCACACTCGATTCCGGGTGGGTCCGCTCCTCAAGAAAAGGGGGTTCGATACATCAGCTATCAAAAAGTCCGGATTTGATGTCTCCCAACGTTCTGTCTTGTCAAAAGGAACTCAACGAGACAGACTTCACATCAATAGGACGTCCGATCTGAGATATATTGGCTTTTCCGTTCCAGGGGCCTATTTAAATATACGCTTGTTTCTAACCCATATATTTCCCAAATTCATCCAAAACTCACATAGAGTAATGAAAAAGGACCACCTCATCGCAAAGTTCCCATTTCTGTTGACAGTGTGTTGATCGGACACACAATCTTAATGTTATCCACGTTTAAGTGAAAATAGGTACGGCCTATCAAGCCCAGTGGGCCGACGGGTTGGGTTAACCCAATTTTGGCCGGTCCGATCCGACAGGGTTGTCGAACTGACCCGATGAATTGTGTGGCTTAGGCCATGGGGCGTGGGTCATTCCGAAGAGGGCGCGGCCCGACCCAAATATGGTGCGGCCAAGCCCGGCCCGTCCCGGCTCAGTGCATCCCCGCTGGCTTAGCTAGCTGGCCGAGCAGCTCGGCCCGAAGGCCGAGCGGTCCGAGGGGACTCGGCCCCCCAACTGCCCGAACCGGCGGCGCCATGCGATTCCACCCTCCCTAACCGGCCGGTCGAAGCCGGCCGGCCCCTTGGCGCATGCGGCCTGCCCGCCAGGTACATCCAGCGCGACGCCCTCCTAGCGATGCGAATTTCCTCCGCCCGACTGGCCGACTGGCCAGCGGGTTCTTCCGCTGAGGTGGCCCGCGTTTCATTCCGAACAGCTGGCGGGATAGCGCCATCTTTATCCTCCACTGCCTACCCTGGCCGCGGATCTGCGACCTTGGAAGGGTGTGAAAGCATCGTGCTTCCTCCCCCGTAGCCCGCTTGACTATGGCTTGTCTTTGCGTGTGTGACAACAGCCCTTTCACCGCCAACCTCTTCCGTGTTCCGCCTCTGGTCGCCGATTCCAAAAAAAATAATCAAGATCCAACGGAGGGTCGTCTGGCAGTGCTCATTCGGCCCTCACCCTCCGTATTATGCGATAGAAATAGGCCTAGAATAACAAATATGTTCGATGACAAATGTGTAATAATTCTAATACAGTGAAATTTAACATAATCCCCCTACCTCGAATATGGTTTTTTGGTCGTGGACGCGGAAAGCGATGTTGATCCGTCAATGACTGGAAAGAACTGTCGTCATTGGTGAGTATCCCGTTTCGGTGTCTCCTCCCTTAACGCGGATGAAGAAGAGGATTGGATAATTGTGTAGCATTCTTCGCCTAGTCATTTTTCATTGAAGGTGGGTGTTCTTTATCATGGAAGAAAAATGTTCTTCATTGAGGAGGGGAATACTTTTCACCTTTTCACAAGAGCTCTCTCCCATCTCTCCTTAACACAACGTATTCCCCCAAAAATAAAATAATAGGCTAATGCTATTAGTTTATTAACACAAGAAATATAAAATTAAAAAAAATCAAATCACTTAATTAATTAATTGATGATTTTCAATTCATTAATTAAGTTATGTTGGCAAACATTAAAGAGGGAGAGTGGGAGAGGAAGAGTTCTCATAATTAAGGGGGGTTGTCATTAATTAAACATGAGCGTTTAAAGGGGGTTTGAAAAGAGTTATGGGAGGTGAATGGTTGGGGATTCTATGGGCCCCACATCTCAATTATCCACACATGGGGAGTTGGGTCAGTGTGGGCCCCAACAATAACCCCCCATTGGAGAAATCAACTTCCAATGATATAAATAAAATTATTCAAACAAATTTTATTTATCTTCCTAATTTAACCCCAATATTATCATTCAACCCGTATAAAACGCATCTGTGGTAACAGTCCCCTTAAGAAAATGTTGGCGCTGCGAGGTCATCGGTGCCCTCAGATTTCAATTCCGTGCACCTCTTGAAAATATAGGAAAACACGCTCATTTGTTCACTGAACATACCCGAGCTAAACTTTAGAAAAATATTCCGGGCACACCGTGTCTCGGAATCAGATCTCATCCGAAACTACGTACTCATAAAATTCCAAAGAATTTAAGAAAAAAATTCCATGAAATTTTTGGGTCTTTACAATATATTTATTTCAATTTATTTTTAATGATTTCATGTTAGATCAATTAATTTTTTATGTTTTTATTTGAATCAGGTTATGTTGATTTGATTTGATTCAATAAATAAAACACTTCATTTCATATCAAATAATTATTTCAAAAGATATAAATCATTATTTAGTATAGAAACAAAGATTTAAATACATGAAATCAGTGATTATTTAAATTTAATGGACAATGTATATGGGACCCTACATTGAACTCAAGGAATATTGCATATGAAGAAAGAAAATCAAATTTTTTCATTTAACACTGTAAAACATATAGACTATCCAATATACATATGGAATCCTAACCCTTATGTACATAATTTTATGGACAAATATGTAAAATGAGATCCTTAAATATATGCTTATACATGAATATTCACATTTACCTTACAAACATATGCATTTTTAATATATATTCAAAAGAACACATATCCCCAATGTATATAGTCATATTTCCATGAGTGAGATTATATATGTGGGGGAACATATATATGTATATTACTACCTTTTCATACATTTTCAAGTCACATTTGACAATGATATCCTGAAAACACTACAAAGAGGCCAAAAATACTATAGAAAAAAAACATGAAACTTAATCCCAAAGCCCCTAAATTAAGAAAAAAATGAACTGTCATCGAACAAAACGTACCTAAAATCCATGGTGAATTTTCAGTTTTTTTTAAAAAATGATTCATATTTTGTGAGTCTTTATAAAAATTGAAAAGGTTGATGTTTCTTTTCAATCAATAGACAAATAAAAAAATAATGATTCGAGAAAATAAAATGGGTTGATATAGGCCAATAAAATGATTGGAACTATATCAGGGATGTTTAATTTAATATTTCAAGAATTGATGAGAATATAATGTCAATTATAGTGATCAAAAATGAAATGAACAGTTTAGAGGAAACCATAATTATCACATAAATTTTTTCTGATCAGTAATATTCAGAAAATACTAGAATATAATCATATAACATCACTTAATTAACATTTCGATCCTCAAGACTGTGTTAAATACATTGAATCATTTATTTAGAATCTATAACAAAACACCCATACATTTGATATACATGAATCATTAAATAAAAATAAGTAAAAAAATAACTCAAATTTTATTAACATAATTAATATTAAATCAAAATTAAAATATAAAATGAAAAAAATGAAAAATTTTGTTGTAGAAATGTTTAAACGTGGTTCTAAAATTCTATCTATAAACTATATTATGAACTGATAGGAGAAAATTGGATTTATAAAATATAGGTTGATCACTATGAGAGGATTCTCACCATAGTTTGGAATTGACAACATTTAAATTAAATTCACAACAAATATCCCTCACTATATGCATATTCCTGAACCTAATAATTCATGGTACACTCATCTCATTTTTCTCAAAATGAAACCTACTTCAATATATATTTTTATTATTATTTTTAAAACAAATTAATTAATTTATATACCATTCTTAGTGCATCATCCTCGACTTCAACATAAAATTATTTTTAATTAGTTATTGTTTCGTAGAGTTTATAAATTTTTACTTTCTTTTATTTAGGTTATTTAAAAATGTCATTCAAGAATGAAATAATTTTTAGTCATCTATGGGGATCAATGACATTAAGTATTTATAATATTTAAGAATTTTCTATTTATATTTTTTTATGTATAGTATTCCAATTCTCTTCAATTCATGAGTGAATTTAATGGGATGGGTTTTTTATGTTATGTTGAGTTTGGCTAATCTATATTTTTTTCATGTAATATTTGAATTACATATTGGAATTTTGGTGCATTAGTATTTATGAAACAGTGATAAGGGAAGTATCATCTTATTTGGTAGACAAGGAAACCAATGAAAAAACGGGCTGAATAATTTTATGTGGGAATACCCAATTTTAGTGATAAAACTAGTAGTGATGAAGACAATAAAGAAATGAAAAAAGGAATCTGTTACCTAAAATTGCATGGGAAAAAATGCACACACCAAATAAATTCAATTGTAACAGCATCAAAAATAATTATTAAACCCATTTAAATGAGTTTGAAAACTTGTATAAAACATTTAAAATTAGTTAGGTGTTAAGAAATCACAAAAAGGGTGTCCATTTTATCAATTCCAATTAATCATTTTAATTTAAATAAAAATTTTTATTTAAAAAATTAATAAATTGAAACAAACTCAATTACATGCCTGAGCATCCAAATAGAATCATAAAACAAATTTAAATTCAATAAGGAAAGTATAAAATACCACCCACATTAAAACAAGGCTTTTCCCCTATGATTTCAAGGGAAAAAATTAGCTGACAAGGCCAGTGAAGGCTTGCAATGCTCATCCACCATCTCCCTTGATCAACTAGGCTCATCACATCTCCCTGAGTGTCTAATTTACATCAAGAAAAAATTATTAAATAATTTTAACTAATTTATTAATTAAATTTACCACATTCAAATTATTAGTTAACTCACCAAGACATTATGATATGCCAAAACCATCGGCAACAGTTCACATTCCACTCTAAATGCATCAATTATTCTATGCTGAACTGATCCCTAATTGAAAATGCATTTTCAATTGATAATAAAATTAAATTTTGGAAAACCCTTGAAAGAAAATAAAACCGTGAATATCTAAATTCATCAACGTGAAAAAATATGTTGGCATGATCATGGGATCCCCTTTTCTTAATAAAAAATTATATCATAAATGATTGATTTCACCATACATTAATTGAAATCAATTAATAGCCCTAAAACAAAATCTTCTCAAATGAAAATGTCATTATAGAAAACTTGTGGGAGGGAGGTGTAATACATAATTTTACATCATGATGATGACATGAAGAGAGATGATTTTACATGGAAGGTGCGAGTGATGGTTTCTAGGTATCATGATGGGATGAGGGGAGAGGCGAGAAACGGTGAGAAACATGTAGTGAGCGGTGAGCGGTGAGTGGTGAGTGGCGAGTGGTGAGAGGGAATCAGGATGGGAGGAGGAGAGCGTGATAGGGATGAGATCGATGATGAGGGGGAGTCAGCATGGGAGTGGTAGTGAGAAGGGGAAAAGCGGAATGATGCTCTAGGGATTGGAGAAATGGGGCACGAGGGGAATTCTAGATTAGATAAGGGTATCCCGATAGAGAGTGGGAATTTTTTTGGAATTATGGAGGTCTCTCCCAATGGTTTTTATAAATCCATTGTTATAGATGACCATATATTACCCTAAAATAATGGTTATATAAATCCATTAGTATTGAGTTGTGTAAATTGATAAAATTTTTGTATTGTTAAATGAGATAGATCTTCCGTGATTTTGAAATTTAAACTAGTGAAATTTTATAGGTTTCCTTCTTTTTTATTGATTGCTATAAATAATTTGTTAGATCATTTGTTCATTCAAGAAATTTCATGAAATTGGAAAATGTAGAACACTAAATAAAGTGTGTGAGATTAATTTTCTGGTAGAGATCTAAGTACGAGGATCAAATAGCTTAATATTTGTTTATCATATTGAGAAAGAACTTGTTGAGAATATCATATTCAGCCAACCTGATTGAGTTAATCAGACTGAGAATGATCATATTAATAATTTTATAAAATTTTTAGAATTGTTGATTGATAATAGGTTAATGGTATTGAATCCATCACATTTAGATAATTGGATTCAGACTCATCATATTCATTGAATCAGATATAGAATCACCATATTAAGAAAATAAGATCTATTCTCATTGAAATGAGAAAATCATATCCTACCAAATCAGACTGAGTATTTGAACTACGAAATTGTGGACTAGTTTCACCATAGTTATTATTATTTTGATTGCCTAAAATTTTTATATGAAAATATTGTAAACTAAAAGGAGTCAGTAGAATCATTCATATCTGTATATAGAAGGTGTCTAATGGGAGTTGTTACAAATTGTATTCACTAATTCATAAGAGTGGATTTCCATAGACCCACGGGAGTTGCAATGGAAAGGATTTATTCCTCAAATTGAGGTTGAACCATCTAAATAAAGTGTTCTTTACATTCATTCCTATATTTTCATAGATAAGTATTTACTAAAACATGACAAGGAAATAAATCATAACTAGTTGTAGAGGTTATATTTATAATTTTTTTTTAAATTATAAAAAAACAACTAATTCAACCCCCTTATTATTTATTTTTTGATCCTTTGGAACATCAATTTGTATTAGTGGTTGTTACCCATGTTTAATACTTATAATTGATAATATCTTTTTTTCAATAGTAGATTCATTGCTACGTTAGGTGGAAAACATTATTATGGATGAAAGAATAAGATGATTTAATATCTCTTATCTCTTGTATGAGAATATGTTAATACTTATAATATTGGTTTTCCACCTATTGATACAAATTCCTCGAATTCCATTGCGGATACGATAAATATATATTTTTATGGAAATGATGGAAAAGCAATTCTTATTTCCCATTTAAAAAATATTCTTTAGAAGTTTATGGGTCTCAATACATCAAAAAGTATGTGGGATAATATGGAATGTGTTTTTAATGGAATAATAAATTTATATAAGAAAATATAAAAATTTGGCATTGTAATGATGAATTAATTATTATGAGAGATGAAGAAACAATGGATTAATACTTTACCATAGTAAATGAAATTTTTTGATACAACAGAGGATTCATATATATCATTTAAGATTCTACATTTTTAATGTAATATAGGAGAATAATTCCATATTTGTTTGATTTCAAAATTTATTCATTAGAATATAAGGATGATTCATCTCTTTATATATTTCATAACATTGTTGTTTCTTATGAAATGAGTAAAGATCTCATGTTTAAATACAAGATGAAATATTTAGTTCCCTTTGATGTAATGAGATAGGTTAAAATCCTTGATGTTGAAGATGTTGATCCCTATGACATCCAAGGTAAATAAGATGATTATTTTATGGATAAAATCATGTCTCTTATATCCCAGAACTATCGAAGAGGATGAGGAAATTATGGAGGTAAACATTCTCTCATATGTTTTGAGTGTGGTGGAATCTAACTCTTTACTTAGAATTCCACCAAGCGGAATATTGGAGAATATCGAGATGATTCCGATGAATAACACCGATATAAGAAATGGAAAAAATGATAAATAATAAAATACTTCTAATAGATACAAGAATAAGTATGTTGAGTAAGAAATTAGAATCAGAATCCACGGAAAAAAAGCCTTCTAAAGATGAATGTTCAGAAAAATTCATAACTTTCATTGTTAAATTTGTAAAAAGTGATTTCCCAGATAGTGAATAGGGTGGTGAAGAATATTATAGGGAGTATCAGCTCAAAACAAAACATTTTTCATGTTTTTAGAAAAAAAATCTCAAGAAATAATTTATTGTAATGAAGAATTATTTTTAATATGTTGTTGATGGAATAAAAGATTTTATCATGCAGGAGGATGAATACATTAATGATATTTTTGGTTACAATCATAGAATTTCGGATTAAGGAAATATTATTGGAGTTATTAATAATAATCTAGACGATATGGAAGAATTGGATATCATGTTTCTATAAAAACTTATCAAGTCCAACTTTACCTTGAGGAATATGACTGAAACTTCAAAAATGCATTGGAAGTAATTAGTGACCCTTCTAATGATACAATGAATGATCAAAACAATAATTAAGAGAAATATTGTCTAACAAAAAATAATGTTTCATGTAATACTTTAAACATTATTGGTTCAAAAAAATAATTGGGAAATCACGAATGGTGAAAGAATGTGATAAAACTATCAAAAATACAAAAGATGAAAACTCACTCAGAAGAAAAGATGGTCCACGTATTATGTATGGTAGAGTTGAATGAAACTACCAAACATAACATGGTTCTTATAAATAAATATCATTCTTATATACAAAATTTTGATTTTAAGGCCACTATCGGTGTTGGGGAATCTGTGGGCATAGGGAATAATATTTTTGAAAAAAAATATCCCTACCTAGAATAATAATTGAGCACAGTGGATGAAATATTGTAATTAGAATGAGTAACTTTCCAAGTTACAAAAAGATAAAAAAATGTATTATCATGATATTATGAACATTCCAACAATAAAATCAATTTGAATGTTCTAGATAAGTTTGTGGAATTTGTTATTATACTGGTCATCTTAACTAAAGATGTATGAAACTATTTCCATGACATGATTCATATTGTAGAAAATAAAATAAATTTGAAAAGAATAAAGTCGACGAAAGAACCTTTGTTTTTTAGAAAAATTTGATGGAATGTAAAAGGAACAAGCCATGGATAATTGATATTGGTTGATTTTAGATATTATAGGTGACTCAAAAATCAAGAATCATGTGGAAATTCATGATGGTGGACTATTGGTAATGATTGTTTTTTAAAAATCATAGGAATCTGAATGATTATTAATGACATTGACAAGTTGAAATATAAAGACATTTTATTTATTGTTGGGAAAAAACATAACATATTTATTGTAGGTCAACAATATTATGATGGAAAATAAGTTTTTTAAAATATTTACCTTTTATAAAATGTGTGAAATATGGAAAAGTTATTAAAAATGGAGAAAGAACCATTTTGAATCTCATTCAAATAGAAGAATTCAATAACTCCTTTTACATGAGTGATGAAGATGAAAAACAATTATGGCTTTGAATAAATTTCCAAATTGGGCATAAAAACATGAATAAACAATCTAAATTTCATTTTATTCATAATTTTCTATAATTGAAAAGAAAAGAGTATATGTTTGTATTACTTGCTAAAAAGGAAAGACGACTAAAAATTTCATATGAGAATTTACATTCAATCTACTAGACTTCTTGAACTTATTCATTCTGATTTATGTGGGTTGATGAAACATGAATCAGAAAAATGAGATTTAAACATTATGAATTTTTTGAAGAATTCAATAGGATGAAAAAATGTGTTTATGAAGAGAAATTTACTATCTATTGAAATTTTCAAATTCTTTAGAAAACATGTTGAGAAAAAATGGGGGTTTCTATAATGATTTTGAGAAAATATAATGGTACCAAATTCACAAATAATACTTTTAAAACATATCTAAGAAATCCTGGTACAAAAAATTAGTATATTACCCTCCATACTTCACAAATAAATGTAGTTGCATAAATATAGAGTAGATTATTAGTGAAAATGAGAAGAAGTATTTCAGTAGAGTACAAACATTCAAAATTTTACTAGAGAGAAGATGTTAGTACTATTATACATGTTCAAAATATATTATTTTTGAGATAAAAATCAAACATGAATACTTATGAAATGTTTTAAAACAAAAACCCCGTCATTGAAATAATGCAATATTTTTAAAAGTTTATTTTTCTATAAAATAAAAAAATTATGATTTGGGAAAGATTGATGAGAAATATACAGAAGGAAATTTTATGGGTTATTCACCAAATGGAAAAATTTATAAATACTTGAACAAGAAATTAAAAATTTTGGTGGACTCATATGGTGTGAAGCTAATTGAAATTAAAATTTCCTTAAAAATAGTTGTTTATATTTCTACGAATGATAAAATAGAGAATTACAACTAAAGTGAATGTAAATAAAAATATCTATATCAATATTCAGAATTATCATGTGATGAGATAATTTCATCTAGTAAAGATACATTGAAATTTTCCCTTATAAAAGCATGTTGATTAGAAAACATTATTGAGAATCAAAAGGATTTAGTTTATACTAGAAGGATATTGATATTAGAAATTCAGACATTACTTATCATAAAAGTGGAACTAGAATCAGTTTCCAAAGATATTAATAAAAAATAATCAGTGGGTTATATGAATGTAGAGTTAGATAATATTGAGAACAATGACAATTGGTAACTTTTTCCTTGACCATCAAATAAAATTGTTATTATAATAAAGTGGGATTATGAAAAAAAATAATGAGTATGGAGAAGCTTCATGAAACAATGTAATAATTGTTTATAATGGATATGCATAGGTGGAAGGAGAGTATGGGGATGGAAATGCTTCCCTCTTGAAAATATTGAAACTATTTAAAAGTTTCTTCTAGTCTTTTTACATAGTAATTAGAATTCTTATAAGATGGATGAAAATTTCTCATTATTAAATTTTGATATTGATGAATATATTTACATTGAACAACATTGTTGGTTTCTACTATATGAGAATACAAAAAAGTATAAGTTGAAGAAATCCTTGTTTCAGTTGAAATAATATCCAAATTTTGGTATTTTAAACATGAATATTTTTAGAGATTATTAAAATTTTCAAAAGGAAACATTTATAGAAACGTATATGTGAATAATTTTAACTCTAAACCTCAAATTGTAATTTTTTATATGGATGATATACTTTTTTATAGGATAGATATGTTTTTTTAAAACATTTTCTATATAAATAAAGAAGATTTTTGAAATTTATTTTTTAGTAGAAATAAATATCATCATTACCTTACATGTTAAAAAAATGGAATAATACTTCTCCTTATCTTAATAATATTATTATTGGGAATTGAAAAAGAAGTTTGGGATGTCATAATCGAAAAAAGTTTCTACTAATCTTTTAGGGAGAACAAAGTTGAGTAAATATGATTTTAGGAATAGTGTGAATCAGAATGTGTTTTGAAAGTTGATAAAAAGTCAAATTTATCTTACAGACTCTTGGATTCATATTTTTAACAGTGTGATATTGTGTGTGAGGTATCAATTTAATAAAAAAGAATCACTTGTGTTGGTAGAAAAAATAATTCAATGATTTGTCAAAGGAACAAATTCACATGAGTTTTTATTCCAACAAAATAGTGAGATGATATTTCCTAGTTATACTAATGTTTATTGGGATGGATATTGTATTGATAGAAAATCAACCTCTGGAGGAACATTATTCTGTAACGTCCCGGACCCATCCAGCCACCCAAACAGTGCCAAACGGGTCGGGTGTCACTAACTTAGACGCACCTCCCTGAACGCCAAAGGCTGCCAACTAGAAGCGAGGGACTATTAGGTATAGTGGGGAGGTTATACCCTATTGGAGGATCATAATAAGGGAACTGGTCCAAGTATAACAGTAAAGATGTAGTGGAAAGAATGACTCAGCAGTCTTGAACCAGACCCGCAGAGAATAAGAATAATCAATATAGATAAACAACGGAAGTAGTAAATATAACAACAATAATGGAAATAAACCAAACTGCATGCTAATAAAATGTAACTAGTACTGAACAGTAAATGATGCATCCAGAGCAGATCATACACAACTGAATATAAAAAGGGTGGAAATGGCTAACCAATAGTAGCTACAACAAGTAAACATGCCAATACAAAAAAGTAAACAAAACAAAGTAAACCCAGTTAGGCATGACCTCATGGACCATACCATCTTCTTACAATAACTAACACAACCCAACTCCTAAAACTGACCTCTTTCTTACACGTAAATCCATATAGATTGCACGCATCCCAAAGGGCCTGTGCAGGGTGTGAGACAAATCTCAGTACGATACCACCCAATGGTGCATACCAAATATATGGGTTTATGCAGTCTTTCATTTACAAGGAAAGCAGTAAACAGTACAATGCACAATTAAACACAAACTCCACTAGTCCTCAACAGCCACCATGGAGTGTCACCTGTTTCGGCATATGCCAGAATCTTTTTCATGTATCCCAGCACCATGTGCCACCTGACAACTCGTGTCTCAAGTACCGACGTCTCGAACGCAGGCCCAAAAATAGTAACCTAGCACCAAGTGCCTCCTGACACCTCATGTATCAAGTATCGACGTCCTGAAGGCACGCCCAAAAATAGTAACCCGGCAACACATGCCTCCTGACACCTCGTGTCTCAAGTACCGATGTCCCAAAGTCACGCCCATCCCCTGAATGCTCCTCACCTCCCCCATGGATTTCTACGGAGAGCACCCCCAACCAAACTACCTAAATGCAACTACAGGGGCCTCTACCCACACGAGTGGTCAAATACACCCCATCACGGAGTATCTCTGTGTGTACACTACTCAAAGTCCCATTGAGCAGTAATAACCAAAATAGTACCTAAGCCACCAAAACATCGGACACCTCGTGTCCCTGCGACCATGTCCCTCAAGTCCGATGGCCTCGCCATCCATGTAACCTAGGCCATGCCCAACCTGATAGTCATAATGCCTCCAGCCAACATCTATGACGCCCAATCCCGTGGTCAAAACCACCCAATGTAACCTGGGAAAAGCCCCAACCTATGATCAACATCACTCAAGCGTAACTGGGCCAAGCCCAACACAACCCAAAAGGGTCCAGTAGATGAAATCCAGAAATTGCTTATAAAACATATTTAACCAGGAAACATAACCAGGCAAATCAAACTAAACAGTGGAATTGCACGATGCAGGGTGCTATCTGATACTAGCACCAAGGTCTTCAATGCCTCTAACAATTATAATAATATTTAATAAATTAAACTAAAGAGCTTAACTCCCTAATAATTTAATAAAACCATTTTGTCATTCCCCGGCCCAAATGCCCCGATGAGAAACGACCCCTCACCCGGCCACATTCACACAAACTGGTAATCGGGCATACCCAAAGGCATCCCAGAGGTCCCATAATAAATTCAGTATGAAAAAGAAGATAAAACAGGTCACGCTCAAAATACTCGAAGATGCGATGTTGGCCGCGTCACCCAAACAACCACAAAAACACAAAAATAGGTATGCACCACCTTCCTGATACTCACACAATGCTACTCCTCCAGTAAAAACTGCTAATTTGGTCTAAAACACAGTAAATATACAAAAGATTCAATACCGATCAAATTACTATATCTAAATCTAGAATGAAAATTAAACAAAACGGCCAAAGAGGAATCGATTCCTTACTGAGGGGGTTCCAACGCACTAATCAGAGTTTATATCGGGTCTCAGGCGGACGACCAGGATGAGAAAAGGGGTTCGGCCGGCTTGGTTCGCGTATCCGGGTGGAGGGTATGAGGTTCTTCCTCAATACGATGTTACTGCTCTTTTTAAGTGAAAAAATAAAGTTCACAGCATGTACTTTAGGACTACACACCATGTATGTTCATTTAACTGTTCATAAGATGGCAGAATTCTGCCGACTTACTCTCCGAGCCTGCCGACATGAGTATATGGCGTGTACCTTTGGGTACACGACGTGTACTTGGTTCCTCTTTCTTTCCTTGCTGATGTACTCACACTCCATGTGTATCCCATATACACGGCTAGACTACACGGCGTGTCCATTATGGACACGACGTTTTCCTAGTTCTACCCGGCCAACGACCTACACACCATGTATGGCTTCACACGGTCGGGGGTATACACGACGTGTTCAAAACTACACGCCATGTAGTAAGAAAATTCTACACGGTCACTACACGACATGTACTCGGTGAGCACATGACAGGTCACTCGCCTACATATACACAGTGTGTACTTAAAGTACATGGTGTGTAGTTAGAAAATTTCCAAAAACTACCAATTTAATATAGTTTCCTCAGAAACCAGTCAAAATTTTAAACAGGGTTGAGATTTTGACCCGTTACAAAAACCCAGGTTCTTACAAACTCCCCACCTTAACATAGCTCATCTCCGAGCTACCAAACGAAAGTCAGAGATGGAACCGAACACGCCCATACCAATTTAACAACCTGGACTACCCCGGTCCCATGATTCTGGATAAATTTCTCAAGGGGCTCCCCACCTTAGGAATTGACTACTCGGTCTCAACCAAACAAAATTTAAAGGAAATAGGGTTTACTAACCTGTTTTCCAGATGCATTGCCCTCCTGTGATGCATCGTCACCCCTGAACCACATTGGCACTCACATTTTACACCCAACGTATCCCGCACCGCATCGGTGTCCGCCTCTATGAGGTCTTTCTGCCTAACACCTCAAGTAACCTGCATCCTTGATGCCCCGATGCCCATGGCACCTCATGTAACCTGCATATGTGATGCCCCGATTCCCATGACACCTCATGTAACCCACATCTGCGATGACCCGATGCCCTCGACACCTCATTTAACCCGCATCCTCGATGCCCTGATGCTATGCATCTCATATATATATATATATATATATATATATATATATCAGTCACCCAATATGGTGCCAATCCCACTGACTAGCATCTAGTCAGTCCAGAAAGATCATGTGCACCTCGTTCACTGAAAACAGACATGCCTCTACAGGTCATGCAAAAAAGGAAACATAGAGATCACGATTACACTGTGATGTTACTCTAACCGTCAGTGGCTCACCAGCCTGCTCAGCCTCTGGCAGCTCCACGGCGTGCAGCTGGCCTGAATCATGGCTGCCTGACACCTGACCTCCCGAAGCTGCTCCAGTCACCAGCCACTGACCCCTCAGGAGGGTCACACTGTCTCTGTCATGACTTCCACACACAACTGAACCTCGACTACCCTCTTCGAGTACAGAACATGAACCAACTCCAGACGCTACAGTATGTCCTGGTCCCTGCCTACCGGCTATCTGAGAAGGCTGCCTGCAAGACCTCTCCAGATGCCCGTCCTGTCCACATGTCTGGCACTCCTTCGGAGGCCTATCGCATTGGTCCTGAACATGCCCCGGCAGTCCACACTCGAAGCGAATCACCTAAGAACTACCACGAGGTGGTCTAGCTAAATCCCTTTCCTAACTGCCCTGCTGGTACTCATCTTGCCCTCTCTTTCTGCTATCTGAACCATCACCTAATGTTGTCGCCCTGCCCCAGTGAGACTTATCTCTCTCGTTTCCCTTAGATATGAGTGCCTAGTTCACCGCCTCAGAGAAATAACCTAGCCAAATGATATTCACCTGGATCCGAATGGCATGTCGTAAGACATCCTCGAAGCGCCTCACCCTAGCAGTGTCATCGCTCACCATACCCAGTACAAAACGAGACAACTCTTTGAAGGTCGTTGCGTAGTACATGATGAACATATCTCCCTGCTGAAGACTCAAGAACTCTTGAGCTCTCTTTGCCCTCAAATTCTCTGGGTAGAAGTACTCAAAGATCCTTCCCACAAAGTCATTCCATTCCAGTCCATCGTGCCTACGAGCCTGAACCTGTACGTCCCACAAACACTTCGTCGATCCTCTCAGCATGTACGTCGCCAGCTTGACCCTCCACCCTGGAGGTGTCTCAAGTTGCTCGAAGATCATCTGGATGCACTCTATCCAATTCTCAGCCGCCTGCGGGCCACCCTCACCCTGAAGAAGTGTCAGGTTTTGCGACCGGAACTCCCGCGTCAGATACTCCATAGAAGGCTCTGTACCCTATGTGCCTCTGTAAATCCCCTACAAGACATGTACTAGGCTAGCTCAGAGCTGATTGTCGAGCCACAGACTGAACGATTCCAAACCCGGTTGTTGTTCTGCCTGCACTGGATACTGAACCTGTTCCTATCCCTGAGCCTGTACCTGCATCTCGTGCTCTGCCTATACCGAAGTCTGACCCTGATCCAATGGCACTTTATCATCTCCTGTCTGACTCTCCATCGAGTCGTAAAAGATTAACCCACTGAATACCATAAATGATCAGAAATCCAATATATATTGATAACAATATATTCTACATAGATGAGGAAAGTAGTAAAAGGTAGTGCATAACAACTACCCTTACTCCCCCTCACCGCAACCCATGCCCCACGACATCCCGATCTCATGGCCTCCTTCTCTGCCCTCAATAGAGCCAAGTATCAGAAGTACCTCGGGTCATGACCATCCCTAAAAATCACGTTTCCTCAAACCGACGACCGAGTCACGCAATACTTGACAGTTACACTGCCTTAGCCATAGTACCTTCCTTCTCTCATAAGATTCAGACCCAAATATCCTGCAACATGAAATTCTAAAAAATATAAATCATGGCCTACACATTTTCACAACTAGAAGTTCTATTAGAAATTTCAAAAATTCACATTTTATAGCATATACAGCATGGAATTTGATATTTACTTCACATGGAATTATCACTTCAGAAAGAATACGTGAAATTATGAAATTGGAAAACCCTAAAATGTTCCTATGAAAATCCAAGAAACCCAGTGTTTCAATATCGGGCCAATGTCCAGTTCTCCCATACAACACCGGGTCAAGGGTCACATCTCAAAATCAACAACATCACACATCAAGTGAGCCACCGAGGTGGAAGTCATATCAACTATAATCTGAGAAAAACAAACAGCAGATCCCACCCACGGAAAATTGGTCCATCCCTCGTACCTGGGGCTGCAGGCACCCAAGAACAAGCTAAACACCCAGTCCCTCTAACAATCTCTCTACAGTCTACTATATCCCCAAATAGTAAAACTAGCAGAAAGAAACAAGAAGCCTTAAAATAATTAGTAGCCAGTAAAACGCTGCTACTAAATCCCTGTCAGGAACACCTCTAATACCACTTTGTAACGTCCCGGACCCGACCGGCCACCTGAACAGAGCCGAATGGGTCGGGTGTCACTACCTTAGGCCCACCTCCTCGAATGCCAAAGGCTGCCGACTCGCAGCGAGGGTCTATTAGGTATAGTGGGGAGGCTATATCCATATTGGAGGATCATAATAAGGGTACTGGTCCAAGTATAACAGTAAAGATGCAGTGGAAGGAAAGACTTAGTAGACTCAAACAAGACCCACAGAGCGGAAGCATAATCAATATAGATAAACAGCGAAAGTAGTAAATATAACAACAATAGTAGAAATAAACACAACAGCATGCTAATAACATGTAACTACAACTGAACAGTAAAACATACATCTAGAGTAGGTCATACACAAATGAATATAAAAAGGGCGCCAATGGCTAACCAATAATAGCTACAACAAGTAAACAAGCTGATACAGAAAAGTAAAAAAACAATGTAAACCAAGTTAGGCATGACTTCAAGGTCCACGCCATCTTCATGCAATAACTAACACAACCCAGCTCCTGAAGATGGCCTCTTTTCTGCACATAAATCCATAAAGTCTGCACGTGTCCCGAAGGGCCCCTTCAGGGTGTGAGACAAATCTCAATACGATACCACCCAACAGTGCGTACCAAATATGTGTGTTTAAGTAGTCATGCATTTACAAGGAAAGCAGTAAATAGTTCAATGCACAATTAATCACAAACTCCACTGGTGCTCAACAGCCACCATGGAGTGTCACCTGCTTCATCCAACGTCGGAATCTCTGTCGTGTAACCCAGCACCATGTGCCACCTGACAGCTCGTGTCTCACATACCGACATCTCAAAGGCGTGCCCAAAAATAGTAACCTGGCACCATGTGCTTCCCAAGACCTCATGTCTCAAGTACCGATGTCTCGAAGGCACACCCAAAAATAGTAACCCGACACCACATGCCTCTTGAAACCTCGTGTCTCAAGTACCGACGTCTCGAAGCCATGCCCATCCTTCGAAGGCTCCTCACCTCCCCCAGGGCTTTCTACTACAAGCACCCCAACCAAAATACCTAATAGAAACTACGAGGGACTCTACCCACATTAGTGGTCAAAACCACATCATCATGGAGTATCTCTATGTGAACACTACACAAGGTCCCGGGGAGCACTAATCACCAAAATAAAACCTAAGACATCAAAACATCTAACACCTCAAGTCCCTGCAACCATGTCGCTCAAGTTCGATGGCCTCACAATCCATGTAACCCAGGCCATGACCAACCTAACAGTCGTACTGCCTCAAGTCGACGTCCATGACGCCCAATCCCATGGTCAAAACCACCCAATGTAACCCAGGCAAAGCCCCAACCTTTGATCTGTATCACTCAAGCGTAACCGGCCCAAGCCCAACACAACCAAAAAGGGTCCAGCAGATGCAATCCGACAATATCATATAAAATATATTTAACCAAGAAACATAACCAGGAAAAACAAACTAAACAGTTGAATTACACTATACAGGGTGTTGTCCCATACCAGAACCGAGGTCTTAAATGCCTCTAACAATTATAACATGATTTAATAAATTAAACTAAACTGCTTAACAACATAATAATTTAATAAAACCATTTTGGCGTTCCCCAACCAAAATTCCCCAATGAGAAACGACACCTCACTCGACCCTTCTCACGCAAACTGGTAACTAGGCATACCCAAAGGCATCCCAGAGGTCCCATAAGCAATTCGGTATGAAAAAGAAGATAAAATAGGTCCTTCTCAAAATACATGAAAATGCGTCGTTGGCTGCGTCACCCAAACTACCATGAAATCAAAAAAAGAGGTATGAACTTCCTGCCTGAGACTCGCACAATGCTACTTCTCAAGTAACAACGACCAATTTGGTCTAAAAAGAAATAAATCTACCAAATATTCAATACAGTTCAAATGATTACGACTCATTATAGAGTGAAAATTAAACAAAATGGCCAAAGGGGAATCGAGGCCTTACTGAGGGGGTTCCAATGCACTAATCGGAGTTTGGATCGGGTCTCGGACAGACAATCCGGAGGAGAAAAGGGGTTCGGCCAGCCTGGTTCATGTATCCGGTGGAGGGTATGAGGTTCTACCTCAAAACAAGGCTACTGCCCATTTTAAGTGAGAAAATGAAAGTACACGACATGTAATGTAGGACTACACACCGTGTATGGTTCATTTAACTATTCATAAGATAGAAGAATCCCACCGACTTACTTTCTGAGCTTTCCAACATGAGTACACAACGTGTACCTAGGGGTACACAGTGTGTACTTGGTTCCTATTCCGTTCCTCGCCGACGTACTCACATGCCATTTGTATCACTTATACATGGCTAGACTACACGACATGTCCAATGGGGACATGGCGTGTTCCTGGATCTACCTGGACAGTGGCCTACACGCCATGTATGGCTTCACACGGTCGAGGGTATACATGGAGTGTTCAAAACTACACATCGTGTAGTAAGAAAATTCTACACTGTCACTGCACAACATGTACTCAGCGAGCACACGGCTGGTCACTCGCCTACACATACATAGTGTGTACTTAAAATACACGGCATGTAGTCTAGAAATTTCTAGATACTACCCATTTAATCTAGTTTCCTCAGAAACCAGTCAAAAATTTAAACAGTGTCGGGATTTTGACACATTCCAAAAACTCGGGTTCTTATATATTCTTAAGTGAATTTTGTGTGACATGGCATATTATGAAAAAAATCAATAACATTAAGCATAACTAAATATTAATATATTTAATTTACTCAAGAATATAATCAAATGTTATCGATAAATGTTCAGCTTAATCATTTGAATGTAATAGTTTTTAAACCATTGAAGATAATTTATGAGAATCAGAGCGCAATTGATCATTCTAACAATTCAGTCCAACATTAATGATTAAAACAAGTTAATATATTGTTTCACATTAAAAATATTATTGTTTTAAAAGATATGTTTCCATATAATACATTTCAACAATGTATCACATAGATGATATCTTTATAAAAGAAATTTCAAAAGAACGATTTGTGTAATTGATGCTACAACATCATGTTCAACATCCCCCCCCCCCCATGCCTTCCTAAACCTCATAAGTAAGAACCCCCATTGTGCAATGGATTATATTTAAAAAGGTGAATAGAAATTAATAATTTGATAATATTGTATGAAGTATTTACATATCATTCTAAAATGAATCTGAACATATTATATCATAAAATGTGGGAGAAAAAGAAGAAATGTGAGAGAAATAAAAATGTGATGGGGAGTTATCTTAACATGGATGTAAAATTTTATTTTTACAGAGGGTTTAAATTGCATAAAAAAAATTAAATTATCTCACAATTTTTTGTTAAGACTATCTTCCTTGAGAACGACTATGATTTGATAAAATTAAAAAAACGTGAGTTGATAACAAAAGTTGAGTTTTCAAAAAAAGCCAGAGAGTTGGAAAAGTTGTTAACTAGGGTTTTTAAATAATATAAATTTAGATATTGATGAAATTTTGTGGTTACTTCTTATTAACAATGTATATTTATTTTTTAAAAACTATACTCTTTGTATAAAAATGTTTTTCTTTTCCCAGGATCAGATCCAATCCATCATTATAAGCATTGGTTTGAATGTTTAAAGCTATTGAAAAAATCATATCAATCTACATTGTTCTCAGATTATTATATCTACGAAAATTGGAGGTAAAAATTGTTGTTTCCTATAATTTTTCCTTTTTTCATAATAAAAAAAGAACGAAGATTATATGTGAATATGATTTATTATTTCTAAATAGTTTTGAAAGAATATTGTGAATTCAGGTTTTTTAAATATTTCATACATTCTAGAAGAAATCATAAGATGCTTTATTGGTGAATAATTTATCCCTAATCATGAAAACTCTCATGATAAAATATTTTAAAGATATGGTGGAGTTGTTTGAATATTTTCATATTTGTAAAATGGGAATTCCATAATAATGGGATTTCAATCGTAATGAGATTTCCATCATAATGAGAAATTCCATCATAATGGAAAATTCCATCATAATGACATTTCCATCAGAATGGGAAAATCCATTGTAATGGGAAAATACATAATAACGAGATATAAAAATTAATGAGATTTAATTCATAATGGTTATTCCATCATAATGATCTATTATGGAAATATAACTTTTAATGAGTTTAGAATCAAATATTAATAATAATGAGATGAGAAGGAAACAGAATTATAATGATAACCTTACAAACAAGAATAAAAAATAAAATGATATAATTTTTATAAATAATTGAAGAGGTGAAAATTAAATTTCAATTTTTGTGTAAATATAGGACGTATATAAGTATGATTGATGAATTTAATGTTAAAGCTTAAATGATAGATATATTATGATTTTTTGAATATTTTGGCAGCTAATAATGTTTTTATGTGTCCCGCTTTTGTTGTTTGTGTGCCCTATAAATACATGATAAGATCAGTTGTTCATTTATATCTTCTCTGAAAGTGGAAAAGGTAGAGCACTAAATAAATCATGTGAAATTCATTTTTGGTTAGAAATATCTGGATGATGATCATACAACTAAATTATTGTTTACCAGCTTCAGAAATATTAGGTAATTCCATTATCATATGGAATAAAAATATAAGAATATATAATCTCTTAAAAATATAAATAATTTATACTACAATCTCATATTTGTCTCCAAACAATGATAACTAAAGATGATTTTTTTCCAAATACAATATAAACGTAGAATAGATCATACAATTCACTAAATAATAAAACCTATTATTCTTTTATTTTACTAAATACAAAATGGTTATCAAAATGTATCATAATAAAATAATATAAAAATATCAAAATATGAAAAAAAATAATCCAAATTGTTTAATTTAGATCATTCCATAAATAAATACACATACATAACACTAATATCCAAAAATGTAAACAGTGTTTTAACCCCAAATATTGTCTCATACCCTTCATTATGAACATAAAAAATAATAATATCATTCATCTTAAATAATCCTAATAGGAATATATATACCTTAACCAAATAGAATATATCCTTAATTATCATTAATCACCCCAAAATGAAAAATATTTGATCCTGTAATATGTTTCCAAAAAATATATAACAAAAAACATCCATCATATAAATCATTAAAAGATTTATCAATGTTTTTAAACCTATGATTACCCTTAGACATTTCATCCTATGTCTTCTCAGGTTTATCCCAAAATAAATCAACTATTATGGTTTATCAATCCACTAATCATGTGTTTTTTAAAATTTTAATTTATCACTTTATCATTTTTATAGGTCATCGATACCATTAAAATTAAATTTGATGTCTTAAAATAAAATAAAAAACAAAACAATAGAACAATATGTAGATGTTTCTTGATTCTTATATTTATAATTACATTGATATACCAATTCTAAAAAATAACACTCAAATACAAAAACATAAAAACTTTAATATTTACAATTCAATGATTTCTATATAATAGGTCTTTCCTTAGTCCCCAAATTTTAATATAGATATACTTTCTTGTTGTGCAATAATGACCACACTATAAGTGATTCAACATCCTCTTAATTATCCAGAATTGATTAGCAATACATGATGAAGAGTATGAGTTATTTATCCTATCCATTTATGTTATCTTTATAAAATCGAAACCATTATATAGCTAGGATAACATCAAATTATACAAAACGAATAATGATATCATTTTTAGGAAAAAATATCCCTAAAGATCAATATTTTATAAATAATCGTAAATTTTTTGTCAATGAATTTTGGGGGGTGAGTTGATCTTATAACAAAACATATAATATTAATCATAGTGAATTAATTGAAATAATAAATCGCATACACTAAATTCACTTTATTCATCATGATCTATCCCATCATAGGACATTTCGTATTCCCTAAATCCTACATATGGATGATGCTTATTATGCTTCTAGACCCTTAGAATAGAGAATTGTGTTGGATAATTCCCAATTTCTTAACATTTTTTATATATAACTATCTAATGTAACTTATATTGAACATTATTTCCAAAGATCACATTTTCTATTTTCACAGAAATTAGAAACTTTTTCTATATCTTATCCTATATAAAACATCTCCCAATTCCATTGTGGTATTTCCTATAGTGCATATTTCCATATTTATTACACAAATGAAACTGGGTATTCTTTCCCTTACCACCTTCACTATATAAACATACATGAGACAACATATTCCTCTTCTTTGATGTATCTAGATATTCAACAATATACCATTTGTTAATTTTTATTTTTGATAGCCGGTTTTGTAAAATAAAAATATGTCCTACACGATCACCATCATGTTAGGAATCTCAATAGGGAAATACCCACATTTCCATTTAAATTGTTTGTTTAATCAGTTCCTCGTATTTCTAGCCATTGGTTACAATATTGGTAAAAATATTTCATGAGTAATTTTAAACAATTAAACACATAAACTGGAAACTCATAACATTGAATGGATAACATATATATAACATTTATTCTTTATCATATGAATTTATATTCTTCAATCTAAATTATACATGATCTATTTTCTAACATAGAAATATATGATAATTTTTTGTTGCTTTAGTAATGGTTCGTAATGAGATTAAAAATTTACCAAAGAATATCCCCTGGGAGTGTCAAACTAGGTGCAGAGTAATACCCCTTGTCGTGTACCAAGTTAACCTGTGTCAGACCCAAAACACCTTGATAGAGTTGTTACTCCAAGGTACTTCTATGCTTGAACTACATCCACCTGTATTATACTAATTGAGATGTATATTCTAGATATATTATTTACTCCATACTAAAAAAAATATAGGAATTTATTCATATAATTAGTTTTATCTCTATGCCTATCTCTACAGTTTTATAATCCTAAACCAAAAATTAACTAGTCCTTTCCTCTAATTAAAACTATAACAACACTACTCTTTTTTTTTCACATTATTACTTTTCTCATTACATAATAAAAAACATAGTAAAAACTGTATAATCGAGAGTTTCAAGGTATTTGGTAATTAGGTACAATGAAAAACAACATGAAATAGGGAATACAATATCTTTATTGTTATCTTTTTTAACATACTCAAAATACTCCCTCGAACATAAAACTACATGCGATAACCTAGGGACATAAATAAGAAAGGGGGACCTATAAATCCCAGTAAGGGAATAAAAAAGTCATATAAAATATAATTTAATAAATTTTATACAATATGTACGTTAATGGGGCATAAAAAGAGTAGGAATCATGAACATGAATAATGAGACCTGGTATAATAAGATAATCATAATGGCAACATGGGAAATGTGACAACTATTAAAAGAATTACATTATAAAATTTGGTCATGTTTAAACACATAGAGAACGCATTGTGGGAAAAGTAACATAAAAGAATTAAGATCACTCCCTATTGGAACATTACTTATTATAATACTAAACATTACCAAATGCATTGGAGTGCTACTTGGGCACATCCATCATGTATATTTCATCCTCATGCATATGTGGGCCACATAGATTGTAAAACATGGATTCATTATTCATCAAAATTTATTCCATGATTAAAATGTGTATAAAAGAAATATATAAGTCCCCAATAATTGATTATATGTGAATAAAAGTGAACACCCTTGATATGAAATTGGTATGATATTCACAATACAATTATTTTGGCTTGCAACATCGTGGTGAAATTTTAGTAGAAAAACAACGTTACTAAAATACTCATACAAATGGTTTGATGAGATAAAAAGGGTTATACAATTATAGATACATAAAATAGACTATAATAAAAACATTTCTAATCATATCCCAACATTAGAAATCTGGAAATAGAATATATATAGAAATGAAAAACATGAATTGAGAAAATAATCCTAACCATATTTCGGCATGGTAACAGGTTTATATAATATATAATGGGAGGATTAATCAGAGTGTAATTCAGTCACATTATTTAAAAATTAAATTTAAATTAATGGGAATATATAAGAATATATTACATCATAATAAAATAGAATTAAAGAGATTCAATATAAAATAAGTTCTTGAATTGAAATTAGAAGAGAGAAATCCCTTATAAAATTTTGGCAAAATAACATCCTGTGTAATGGTTAATATGAGAGATTATAAATGGTATATAATTCAAATTAAATTAATTAGATAGTAATTTAATGAAAATAAATGAATTAAAATATAACCAATTTATATTATAAATATAAATTTCAAAAAATGTTCTTTAATTGAATGAAATAGAGGAAGGTGAGAATCTCTTACTAGAGTGTGTGACTCAAAGATCATGGGATGGGATTCATGAGAGTTTAGGTATGACTTTGGAGGACTCTAGATAGTATATTTAAGATTAGGGTCATTCTACAAGGAGTTTGAGTCAATATAAATGAGATCATGGTTGAGTTTATATAGAAAAAGAGAGAGATTTATTTATTATTTTGGTTTTGAACTCTACTTAATGAAATATCCAAATTCACAAAACATCCCATTGTGTTGGCCAATTTTTTTCTGAATAAGAGTGGTATAAATTATTTTATAATCTAAAGGGTCGAAAATAATAAAATAATTCACTTGATTATGTGGATGTGAGTCATACTCTTAAATAAATGATTCTAAAACCAAAAAGTATATTAAATGTTTTTGAGGATTCAACATAGCTTTATAAAATAAATAAAATTTACATAAAATAAAAATATTTCAAATTCAAACATATATTTGTTCTTTGATACGCTTTAAAGTTTTTATTAAATCAGTTTTTGTTCATTATGATTTTATAATATACAATTTATATTATTATAGTATTTAATTTATACCCAAAAATTTTACTATCTCAGGAAATAATGAAAAATAAACCATTGGATAATTTTAACAATTTTTTTGGAAAATAATTTTCATTTTATAGAAATAAATTTACAAATATATTAGTTTTTACTTCTATAATGAAAATTTGTATTTATTAAAAATGACGGGTTTTTGATAATAACAATTTTCAAATCCTTATAAAATTACATTTGACTTCATAAATATAATATGAGAATTTATATTTGATATAAATTATTTATTAGAAATGTTTTATTTATTTAATTCAAAAATTAATTAATTATTAAAAATAAATTCCTTAATTTAATTATAAAATAAATGGATGTTTCTATTTGTGTTTTATTTAATGAAAAAAAATTCAATCCAAGTGATTACATAATTATTTATAAAATAAATGAAATAAGGAAGAAATATAATAATCATTTAAATTACAATTAAATATTAATGTTCACACCATTAGGATTACTTTGTTTCTAGTCTGTTTAATTTTTTTTATCCTTAGTCAATATATTTTGTTTTTACCATGGTAATAAATATTTTCTATAGTTACTATTGATATTGATCAAAATTAAGTATAAATTTTTAAATAATAATAATTATTATAACTAAAAATATTTAATCCATTTTATCCAAATAAATTGTGTAATAATTTAATTTAATATAAAACCCTCATCCATGATGGAAAATGGTCTCTAAAAAATACATTTTAAGGAACTGATGAGGTTGATTTACTCTATAATTATAAATATTTTTTATATGAATTTCAGATCATAAATGTTAATATAAAATATAAAATTTTTATTTATATCATTTCACATTGGGGGTTATTTTATTAAATTATAATAGATAAACAATACGAATTTTAAAATAGTTTTCAGAAAAAAGTGTTTCTAATCCAAAAATATTATTGTTATACAAAAATATTGTTGAAATATGATATAATTAATTTAATTAAACATAAATAATGAATAATTATTATTATATTAAATAAAATTAAAATAATAATTACAGTATTAATTTAATTTAATTCTCTATGAAATGCCAATTTTATAGAAAAATGGTATTTTTTACTATTTACTGAAAAATATATTTTTTAAAAAAATTCCAAAATTTCAGTATTAGATAATCATGATATTATGTAATTAAAAATGTGGCTCATTTTATCAAATGAATTTTTTATATATTATATAAAACATTGATAATATTGTTTTTGTAAAAATTAGTAAGATTCATTTTAAAGAAATCATATTTTGAAGAACAAAAATACATTACCAAAATTGGTTGATTATTTACTAATCATTATCCATACATTTATGATATATATATATCATAAATTACTTAATCGTACATATATCCACAAAATTAATAGTTGTTTAAAAGGGTCATATTCAAATAATCCTTATTTGTATACTCCATTGAACATTGTTTTATCTTGGAACAACTAGGGGAGTTACATAGGTAGAGATATATAATAGGATGTACACCATTGAATATTTCATGTGTGGTACTCATGATGGACCGGGTGTTTTAAACCATCATCAGTTCCATTCACTGATTCCATTAATGGTCACTAAGTGACATTCATTTTCTTGATTTGGGAAAATATAGATAGCCATGTCTATGTTATTGGTGTTTGACTTGTGATTTTGTGCACGATGTGTGGATGGAATCCCTCATGGAATGTGATGGTAATTACATGCATAAGGTGGGAGTGATATGTTAGTCATTGATGTGTAGAGTAGAGTGTAGAGTTGATGATGTTCCATCATCATGCAAATGAGAAACCAATGAGGTGAAAATTTGGTTCCTCAAAGGACTTCAGGTGTCACTTCATTATGGTTGTTGATTAAGCCTAAGAGGGGGATATAGGCTTAGATTATTTCCCAATGAAATTTAAGATGCATGTGTTAAAGCCATTGAAGAGGGATGATAAGACCTTACAACCATTTATTGAATGTGAAGATGGGTTTTAGATCATAATCAAAAATTCGCATGGAATTGGGTAAGTGTGCTTGGGTGAAATCTGAATGACTGGATGTGTGAAGGCACTTGATCCATGTGATGTAGTTCCATTCAAATAATAATATTGTGTGTTCTAGAATGACTCTATCAGGGATGACATGTCACAGATTAAAATAGGTACACTAGGGGTGAGTTGTAAACTGGATCCTTTGGATGTTTTGGAATGATAAGTGCAATTTTATATTAGAGATGGGTTTTGAAAATGTTCCAAATTAGATTCAGTCAATGTAGAGTTGAAAATGGTATTTTTTATAAGGATATTTATGGGTGTGGTGAATCACAATGTTGTTTGGGAAGGTACTTCATGCATTGACAATAATGTTACCATATGTCATGGAACTACCCTGGTTGGTTCCTTGGTAATTTTGGTACACATTATGTAAGGAAGAAACATGGGTGAGATTAGAGAGCAGTATGTCAGTAGTATAATGTGGTTGTCCAAGGACAAGATGGATGAGTTTGTTCGAAATGATATTGTTATTTTTGTTTACATTTAATGTTATGACCCACCCCTAGTATGATGTTCATAATTCTTGGGGATTTTTAGAAATGTTGGCAGACATGAGGGAGGTTAGTTTTTTCTTAGTTCTAAAATTTATGCCCAATGGATTCCCTAAAAATTGGTTTCAATGGAAAATATGGATTCCAATACAAGGGGAAGTCCTTATGATTATTCAGGCATAGTGATATGGGAATGTGTTAGGTATACTGTGAAGTTATGTAATTTTTTTTAAAAGGAAATGCTTTGGTCAAAGACAAAAGCACAAATTATTATAAAAAATGAAAGAAAGTTACAAGAGTCTAAAATAGGTGATTTTTTTACAATCTTTATCAAGGAGTTCAAATAAATCAGCGGGCAGGGAGTCCATCCAAGTCATCCGCTGGTGAACTCCTTTGTTGGCAAGAGCATCAGTGACGGATTTTGCCTAACGGTAAGTATGAGTGGCGATATAATCAATCATGTGGAGTAATTTAAGGCAGTTCATCCAACGTGAAGTAGGCTTCCAGGCCAGATGAGTGCTTCCATTCCATATGGCATGAATGATGGTGGATGAATTACTCTCAATCCATAGTTTCCTCCAACCTCTTTGAAGAGAAAAACCAACAGCATGGATGACACCCAGCAGTTCCGCCTCTAGCGATGACGAGTGACCACATCCAACGAAGAAACAGCCCTAACACTGGATAGCAGAGTCTCTGAAAATAGCACCGCAACTGGCAGGACCTGGTTTTCCTTTTGATGGACCATCAATATTAAGTATGATCCATCGCTGCATTGGATCCTGCCAGAAAACCTCGAAGGTGCGTTTTGGCTTTGGATAATTTCTAGGAACCCGGAGACGGCGAAGGATCTCCAAGTCTCCAACTGAGTGTTGCAGCAATCTTTTTGAATAAAAGAAGCTTCCTGGATTGCCACAAGGATCCGAGATTTTCCTGCATTGAGATTAAAAGAATGATTATTATGAATAAGATCATTTCTAACATACCAGATCTCATGAATGAGCTCTGCCACTGCCGCCAACCAGATGTTGTTGATCTGCAAATAAAAATCAGATCTAGTGCAGTTTATTAGAAACAAAGAAATAGAATCAGTAAAAGAGAATCTGTAATTGAAAAGATCAGAGACAAAATTCCATAATGCAGAGGCTGTCGCATAAGACAGGAAAATATGATTCGCATCCTCCCTGTGTTGGTTGCATAATAGGAATTTAGAACAAAGATGGATCCCAAAATTTTGGAGAATAATATCAGTAGTCAATCTATTATTGGAAATACGCCATATACGGGTGATCCTGGAGGGTTTAATCCAAGGTTTATTTAACTAACTTACCCAACTATAACTAGAATCAAAGTGAGAGAAATTATTCTTATAAAAGCTTTTGGAGTCTAGGACACCATCAGGGGCAGGTTCCCAAACCAGGAAATCATCATCAGGAGAGAAAGAATGGTTATCAATGATTTCCATAATATTATCCGGGAGATCATGACAATGAAATTAAAGAAAATCTTTTATAGATTGATTAGTGTCCTCCGGAGTATGACTAGAAGGTAACAAAGTTATCAAGGGGTTATCATACCGTTTACCACACCAAAAGTTAATAGAAGAGTTAACACTAACCATCCATCTAGAATTCTCCATGATCTTATGATAAGAGTCCCTGATAGATGGCTAGATGGAAGAATTAATGGAATTGAGATTCCCTTTTAAAATCTTATAAAGAAATCAGTGATACAGAAAGTTAGTGGCTTTAGAATGGGAATTAATAATATGCCAAGTGAGGTGAGCCTGGAGAGCATCATTGAAAAGCTTTCATTTTTTTATTCCAATCCCGCCTCTATCAATAGGTCTACAAAAAGAATTCCAAGGAATGGTGACAATCTTCCATTCAAGAATACATCCATTCCAGATAAATTTTTTAATAAAGGTATTAATTTTCTTGAAAATTCCAGCAGGCCATTTATAAATCATGAGGGAGTAAACCATTTTAGATACAATGGTTGATTTGACCAAGCAAATTCTCCCAGCCATGGAGAGAGATTTCCCTTTCTAATTGGAAAGTTCTTTTGTAATATGGTCAATAACATTAGCAAAATAACTTACTTTGGTTCGCCCCCAGAAAATAGGAACTCCTAAGTAGGTAAAGGGAATCAGTCCTTCTTTAATACCTAAATAATAGGTAATACTATTTTTCCTACCGACAGGAATATTTTGACCAAAAAAAAGAAAGATTTATTCCAAGAGATCACTTGACCGGAGACCTCCTCATAATGAGCAATGGCTCCCTTAATAGTCTGTATATTCTTTTGGTCCCCTTTTAAAAACATGATAATGTCATCAGTATATAGAAGATAAGTGGGGGCATTATGATTTCTAGCGACCTGTATAGGTTTAAGCTTACTTTGATCAACCAAACTGCTGAGGAGTCTACTAAGATAATCCTCGGTAATGAAAAAAAGGATAGAGGAAAGCGGGTCACCCTGTCTAACACCTTTAGAGCAGGTAAAAAACCCTCTAGGAGTGCCATTAATAAGGATAGAGATGTGAGCTGAAAGAAATAAGATCCTAATTCTTTCAATGAAAAGGTCTTGAAACCCAAATATTTTTATCACTTTAAAGATAAAGTTCCAATCAATAGTGTCAAAAGCTTTTTTAATATCCAGTTTGAGAGCCACAAATCCTCCTCTATTTTTTTTTAAATATTAAAGCATTCAAAGGCAAGGCAAATACAATCTTGAATGGATCTTCCTTTGATAAAACCAAACTGGTTCCAAGAAAAAACATTATTACAGATAGGATCAAGTCAATTTGCAATGATTTTGGTTATGATTTTGAAAATCATGTTAATTAGTGAAATCTGTCTGAATTGATGGATCTCAGTGGAATTTTCAACCTTAGGAATTAAAGTTAAAAATTGAGCATTGATTCCATGTGGTAGAAGACCACGAGTGAAAATGTTTTTAACAAGGTTACATATATCAATGTGAATTATGTCCCAATGCTTTTGGAAAAACCCATTGTTAAACCCATCAGGGCCAGGAGCACTATCAGGATTGAGGCCAAAAACAGTGTCTTTGATTTCATGATCAAGAGGAGTGCTCAAAAGCAAGTTGTTTTCCTTTTTATCCACCAATAGAGGAATAATATCAGGATTAAGATTAGTGATTGAACCTGGACCATTAAAGAGATTATAAAAGTAAGAGGTAACATGATCCGAGATGGCCTCTTCAGAATCAGTGATCACACCATCAATAGTATGTTTAGAAAGAAGACTATTAATCTTTCGAATTCATTGAAGACAATTCAAGAATTTGGTATTACGATCACCATCAGTGAGCCATTTGGTCCTGAACATATATTTACGAATGATATCTTTGAATGTAAGCAAGGAGTTAAGTTTGACAGAGATATTCACTTCCAATTGAGGATCCAGAATGAAATCAGAGTTGGTGTTTTGAGATTGAAAACTACTAAGCTCTTTCTCAAGTATGGAAATATACAGATCAATTTGAGAAATTGAATATTTACACCAGCCTTTGAGGGCATGTTTATGATTTTTCAACTTATATAAACAGGCAAAAGAATCTTGTTGGTGTTTCATAGAATTCCAGATGTTTTGAATGAAAGAAAAACAATCAGGATTCGATGACCAAGCATTATTAAATTTAGAAGGAAAGGCATATTTCTTTTCTTTTGTGAGATGGCTAACAAGAATAAAATGATGATCTGAATTGATCCTAGGGAGAGTAACACTAGAAATATTATCCCCGCTATCCAGAATCATCATGTTAACAATGTCCCTATCAAGCTTACTAGTAACTTTTTTATTATGGTGATTTCTATACCAATAAATTTAGCCCCATAAAGAGTGATTTCAAAAAGATTACAATCTTCAATAGCTGCTCTGAAATCCCTGGAGTATACAGAAAGGTGAGAGGGCCCAATTTCTTCACAGGGACTAAGGATGGCATTAAAATCACCCATGACCATCCAAGGGGATTGAATGCATTTATCCAAATCAATAAGATCATTCCATAAGTCTCTTCTATCTTGATATCTATTCCTGGCATAGACCATAGTAGAAATAATATGACGATCATTCCAAGAAATGTTACAAGTAAAGTGTTGATCAGAAGATCTAAAAATGTTGACATTTTTTCAGAGAGTTATGAAAAAAGATCCACATAGAATCAAAGTTATAATCACTTTTGCAGGAGCCTAAGAAATTGTAGTTGGGAGAACCAAACCTCAAGAAATTCATTTTGAAAGTAACTTTCGGTTCAGAAATAGCAAAAAGAAGAGGTTTGTGATTATTTAAAAACCTCTTAAGAGTGATGGAGGTGTCTTTATTAGCCACACCTTGACAGTTCCAAAATATTATATTCATTACAAATTAGGATTTTGGGTAGGTCCCTTCTTATTTTTTGATTTCCCAGCACCTATAGTCCCTTGAGACCTCGTGACCATTGAGGAGGGTCGGGGTTTTTGTTTGGTATCCAGTTTGGACTCTTTGTTTTTAGAGTTTTTCTAGTCATTTGCTCTCAGATTAGAGCTAGGATTTATGATAGGAGGTAAAGGGTTCTTAATTTCAGACCTGTCCGGAGGCTATTCTCGCAAAGCTCCATGTACAGGTAACTGATCATAAGAAGATTCTGACACATCCAGATCAACTGGAGTGGCCATATCAGAAGAGGAAAGAGGACTGGACATGGGAACAGCTGCATGAGTAGAGGAATGTTCAGGGAGAGGGTGTGTCATGGGCTCTACCAAGGAAGAGTCAGAATAGGATAGAGAAATAGAGTTGTCAACATGCAATGCAGAACTCAAAATCTCAGGAATCTGAGGAACATAAATAGAAGCAGGTTTCTGTTCTCTAGAAGGTAAACTAGATTCCCCCTGCTAACCAAAAGGGAGACAACATCTTGAGATTGAACAGGAACCAGAACAGAAGAATTAACAAATGAAAGAGCTACAAATTTATCATTTCTAGCAGGCATATTTGACAGAGTAGCAGTATGTGAGTCAGCCAAAGTCTTGGAGATTTCTAAGTTAGAAGAAACAGTAATAGGCTGTGCATTAGTATCAAAAACACATGAAGAATTATGGACAATTTTAGAATCACCAGTATTAGCAATAGATGAGTGCTTCACTAAACTAGGAAAATCAGAATTGTAGATAACAAGGTTAGAAAAAGGTGTCTCAAATATAGGGTTACCTGAGTCTGGGATTATCCCCTTCTCACCATGTGCTTTAGAGAAAACATCAGGAGTGCCTCCTGGACCGCAGGAGGAGAGACCTCCAAGACCTTAATATCATTTTCCTGAAAAGTTACAGCTCCAGAAATACTAGCAGAAGATGAGGTGTTGGGGATAGTGAGAGGAATGTTTTCAATGTTATTTGCAACTTCCCCAGTCACTATAACCTCTAAACCCGAAGTAGTAGATCCATTTCTATGAGAGGATTATGCTTCATCAACTAAAACACTCCAAGATTTACCTTCTAAATAAACAGAAGCATTAAGCTTTTTAACCCAAACTTCTTGCTTTTTTTAGTGTGCTCAGTGTTATCAGAAATAAATTTTCATTTTTTACTATAGGCAACCTCTTTCCAGTCATTATTTATGGAGGGGTCCATCTGTTTTCTAACCACCTTGTGTGTGGAAATATTATGACCAATCATTTTGCACACATCAAAAAAAGGAGGCAACATTTCATACTCAATGTTGATTTCAATTCTATGAGTAGGAGTATTGAAACCAATTGTAGTTGGTAAAACGTTGGCTAGGTTGACCTCAACCATTAGTCTACCATATAAACCAAGGTCACCATTCAGGGTTCTATGATCTATTTTTATAGGGGAACCTATGCAGGAAGCTATATCATTTAAAATTTTTGGGTGCCAATAAAACCAATTAAGACCATGAATCCTAACCCAGACATGTGCCATCGATTTTTTGTGAGTAAAAGGATTAAAATCGGCATCCCAATCTGAAATCCTAAAATAGCCAGGCTTAAGATGCAAATGACCAAATTTCCATACCTGATCAAGCTCAACTTGTGTGCTGAATAGGATGTGATAATACCCTTTACCTATAGGAACCATCTTCCATTTATTGAAGCCCCACCAATGTGTAATCCGGCCTTTAGATCAAGTTGAGACCAAGGCCGATCTCCTCAATTGTATGAGATTCATCCAATAATGGAGAATTTGCATAGCTGTTCCCTTTGAACAATGGATTCCGGATCTGCATCAAACAAAACACTCCCATCCTCAAGCTTTCTGAAAATAGGTTGTTTACATACCTTTGCATCGCTCGGATCCACTCCTTTCAAAGCATCACGAAAGGAGATAGGTAAAATGCGAAAAGGGGTTTCAGAAGATCCGACTTCGGTTTTCTTAGAATCATGATCTAGAGAGACAGTGGCAGTGGGAGAAACATTCTCCCAAGCCGGATCGAAGCCAGCCATCAAAGATCAAAGGAAAATTAGAGAAACACAATAGTGTTTGTCGACCGTTGCAGCGTGCTTCGAGAGCTCCCCCGAGATGATGATGCTCCTTTCTTGATATTATGGATAAAATCACCAAAAGATGGTTGGGTTGAGTTAAAATTAAAGATAGTGAGAATAGTAGTTTCTATGTGGTCAGTAGATGATGTGATTGGAGTTTTGGGTTTGGTGGTCTCATGTAATATCCATTTTGGTTGTTTGTCCTTGATAGAATGTGTTGGATCATGTTTTACTGGTTGAGTTATTTGAGATTGGTAGTCATGTTTCAAACATTTTATTAAGGAATAGGACCATATGGCCTTGAATTTTGGGTCGGTGAAGGATGAGAAATGTGGTTGGGAGGACTGAGTGTTGTCTTTAGCTGGTGTGGAGTTTGGTTCACCATTAGAATTATGAAAATATGCAAAATGGTGAGAAGTGATTTAGGTCATGATATGCGAAGAGGATCAATCCATTGTGGTGATGATTGGATCATTCAAGAAAATATCACAATATATGATATGTTTTCTTGTGTTGTTTTCTCAAAAGTTCTTCCTAGTTTTCCTGGTGTAATTATACTGGTTAATGTGTTGTCTGAGGATGATGCGTCAATGAAGAGAACCAAATTCATCTTGTGGAACACAATGTGATGGTTTTATGTAGTAAGGATGTACCATTGGGTTGAGTGTATAAAATGGGGAAATGATCATAAATAAAGGTAAGGGGAGTAAGATTTTCAAGATCAGTGGTAGGATCATGTTTCCTTGGAAGCTCAGAGATGCTCTATAATCAGGCTTAAGGATGGACATTTATAAGTTAGGGTGGTTTTATGACCCCGGTCATCATGATGGTATTCCCTTATTTAAATTTTTATTTCAATCTGTTATTTTTGGTTTAAAAATTGTTTCATGGGTGTATGGAGATACTCTAGGGTGATCTGATTGTTTATGAAACAAAAGGAAAGAAAATTCGGCCATCTTGTACAAAGTGCACGTACATCATACTGTTATGTAAACCATGTGGCCTTCCTAGGAGAAACATTCTACCATGGATAATAGATTTACAGACCATTGATGGATGGTTAGTCAAACATCATGGAGTTCTTTATGTAACCACGACACATTTCCCCCTTAGATAGTAGCATATGCAAGGTTTGTGCACAATTTTCATACAACACCACAAACCATGGGGAGAAACCATGTGCCCTATTAAATGTTATAAAATTTGCAGTTTATCCAATTCGATATTTTTTATGGTATACATGATTTTTTTGTCTCATTATTACCCTATAAACCATAGTGAAGAAAAAAGAACTTCTATATCTCTTATGTGTCGGTATACCTCATCTCTGGACCATTTGGATCACGTTTGGTGGTGGATCAATGTTCTATGAATGTCTAATAAGATTCTTTCATCTCTTTTCTAGATAAGGTATTGTTTATTGGGTTTTTTCTTTCAAATCCCTAAAACCATATTTTTCTAGTTGTTCTTAGTTCGGGACATCAATAGGTCTTTGAATCTATATCTAAGGTCATGACTAAGAGTGCATTTATCATTGGATTCAAGGTATGTGGTCTACAAGTCATATCCAACAGTTTTTTTATAGGTTCGTGTATGTGTGTTGAGATATTTCTCCCCTATTATTTTCATTTTTTTACCATGAGTATGATATGGTAAAATAAATTTCTAATTAAAAATGTATACCCATCATGATCCTTTTGGGATGCATTGAGGAGGGTTTGAATGATTTAGGTCCACCCATGGGGGGAATCGGCATTCTCAAACCTATAAATTGGTAATGATAAGTGTAGGGTTACCATTTTTAACATAGAATCCCATATCAAACAAATTGAATATGTTTATTAGAGTTTAAATTAAATATTAATTTTTGTTCAATGGTTATGATAATGGAATATGGGGTTGTTTGGCATGGATTGAAAAATGATTAATTGGATTAATTGAGATTTTGTTGAATGAATTATGAATTATGTTGATATTTTTATAAATATTAATATATATGAAATTGGGAATGTGTTAGTTTTGAAATGTCTTGTGAATTTATGATCATTTAAATGGGTTTTCATAGGTTAATTGATGAATATGTTGAATGGGGGAATAAAATGAAATTATGGGTTATATCTAATGGGTTGAATATAATGAAGTGGTTGAACTATGTTATATAAGAATTATAATTGAAGTGCATAAGTGGTAAAGTTCTTATGAAATGAAAAATTCTATAAATGGTCTAATGTTTGGTGATTGGTGGAGTTTAGATAATGTACAATAATATGGGAATATTCTTAAAGGGTTATTGCATGAGATTGGGAATGGGGCTAAAAAGCAATGTAATGTAAATGGAAAATGTGTTAATGTGATAGAAAATAGTATTAATCATCCTGATGATGATTATGGAATGTGATTTATAATTTTATTGGTTGTGTTTGGTTGGGATATCATATGTGTGTGGTGAATGGATAAATATGATTGTTCACATGGATTGGTGGTAGGATAATGGAATGAGGATCCACTCACTGGTCGGGTAGGACTGATGCTCAGACTCCACACAAGAATGCATGAGTTATAGAGTTGGACTAATGATCTATTCCCCTAATGGAAGAATTTTATGAGATTATGTGGGATGAGGCTCTAAGGTAGGTGTGATGTACTATTATGAAATTTTAATCCCTTATGAGATAGGGAACAAGACTTATATCCTTATGAATGATGGTTTTTGGCATAGTCTGTTGTGTAAATAAAGTAAAATCCTAAAACATAAAAGATTGGATGGAAATGGACTAAGTAATGTATATGGTATAAATGATGAAAATGGTACTACATGTATAAATGGTTAGGTGTACATGGTAATCTAATTGAAATAAACTTGTCATTTTATTTATCTTACCATTATAATAAAATTTTAATTCCCAATATATTTTGAAAGGATATTTTGTAGACACCATTCATGGAGGCCTACTAAGTTGTACTCAAACCATTCTCAGGCCTCAGTTTGTTACCCGATAAGATTTCATTGTTGAAGATTAGGATATGGGAAAGGGCCATATTCTAGGGAGTTGAGTCAGGCTTGGCATATGCATGGATGAAGATCAAGACTTTATGTGACGACCATTTTGTGGATTCATATGGTTCTCTTTATTTTGGGTTACATTAAATGTTTGCACTATTAGCATGATGTGACTTGGTAATGGTGATATTTGGTGTGTTCCCAGTTTTGGGAGATGTTTGTCAATACATGTTTATTGGTTTTTATACATTTTTACATTATTAATATTTTTATCTATTATGGACTACTCTGGTAAATAGTGTATAGTCTCTCCATAAGTCTTATAATACCATTGCCACTAGTCAATAGCCTCTAGCATATGGGGAGGTGCGCATCAAGTCATGTGATGATCAGACTCAAGGCATCGGTATTGTGAATCCTGGGTTAGGGACGTTACAAAAATCCTCTTGGTAAATTGGATATATGATGTAATTTTATCCTTGGCTTCCCAAAATGGAATTATTATGAGAACATTGGAATCATTTTTGGGAATCTTAGGTAGTCACGTTCATCAATTCTTTTTACAATTTGGGATAATGTAGTATGAGGGGAATAATGTTTTAAGAATGGTTTATTACTCGACTTATCCTAAAATCCAACATTATTTTTCCCCTACATAATCAAATCACACATCACTCTACATGGCTATTTCTATTTTTTAGGTTTCGTTTTAGTAATCTACTCGTTTTGGACCAACCTTTATGATTTTTTATATTTTTAGTTATCAAGGTTTTATTTCATAGATTGATATTTTTCATCTTTTTTAACGTACCCAGGGTATTTCATTATCTTTTCATGTGTTTTGAGGAAATATATTATCCTGAAATGAATCACATTATTTCTAGGATTAGTTGTTATAGTGTTAGGAATCATTCCCTTGTATCTACCACCTATGTACCATGCCATTTGACCCATTAGATGCTTTGAATTTTGAATCATAGTTTTTTATCATTCCTTAGAAAATAGATATCACCCAAAACCTATTAAAAACCCCTTTAATTTTACATGAGAAATAGATAACTCAGTCTCATATAAATTTTTCATAAACATTTTACGATGAGGTTTGAAATTGGGGGAAAAGGTGCGTTTAATTACATATTGCTCATTCCAAGTTAGTGTGGGGTGATTTTATATCTATAATTTTATTTTTTAGGGAAGGGACCTTGAACATCCTAATTTCAAGATCTAAAATCCAAAAAATAGACACTCTTTTTAGATTAGATAGAGAGGATTAAATTGGGCCTATATTATTGATTATGATTGATAATACCACAATGAAAACACTAGTCCATAAGAACTATATCATCCACAATTAAATCTTGTGTGTTTGTTTAATATCTATGAAGGAATCTATTTCATAGAACTTCTTCTAGGAATTTTATGAATTTTTATCCAAAAAATTAAGATCAATAGAATTTTAATTAGACAATTCACCCACAAAATATTATTCAACTAAATTCTGTTTTTAAGGGGTAAGAGCATTATAGAATGTATCCATAAGAATATGGAGTTGTTTTAGATGATTAAGAATCTATCTGAGGGGAATTATAAAAATATTCCATGATTCATGAAACAAATCTCCCTCATCCTAGAAAAATTTAGGGATCTTTCACCTCAAATTAATGATTGTGTTTAGGGGTAGAATTTTGATACAAATGTATTGAAGTCCTCATCCCATGTTTTAAAAATTTATTCATAAAAATTATGGAACCAAGTCTTGTCCATATTTTTAATGAAATATTGAAACACTATCAACCTCAACTACTCCTCACATAGATCCGTTAGAGGAAATTACATGAATAAATTATTAAAAACTCAAATATAATCTGATGAGTACTCTTTTTGAATACCATTTAATGACGGAAGTTGAAAGAGATGTGATTATTTTATCCCATAGTTACTAGAGACAAGGGGGAAACTAATAAAAAATACATTGCATGAAATTTTTGTAATTTGGAACTCCTTAGGTCTCAGCCTCTTAGGGTATAATCTAAATACGTTTTTTCATTCATATTTTTATTTTCAAATACTCCTAAATCAATGTTTATTACATTTTCTATTAATTTTTTTATTTATTTCTTATAATAGAATAGTTTTTTTGTTTTTAGATATTTTTAGTTTTATTTTGTGACATATAATTGTTTGTGTGAATATAGTTTCAGCATAAATTAATTTAATAATTTTTTGTAAAATGTTTCATTTGAATTTTTTATAAAATTTTGTAATTTTAGGTTTTTTTAGATTTTTTTCAATATATTTTTTATTTTTATTTTTCTTGGTTACCCATTCCTTCCCCAAAAAAATAGGTCCAAAATTTGTTGCATGTTTCCATAGAATTAATGTAAATTATAATTTATAAAACCTACCATAATACTTATAACTAGTATATTGGTGACCGAGATTATCGATACCATAGGAAATGTGAATTGTGTGGGAGAATGACCAAAACAAAGAAGAAAATATAATTAATAAAAATAATGATGAAAGAAGGGTTAAATAGAAGTGGATTAAAGGGAAAAAATAACAGAGTAAAGGAAAAAATGGATGAATTTAGGGTACCCATGTTTCATTTAATTAATAGAAATAATGTTTTGCAATACTACACATATTAATTTATTTGATACATTTTTGAAAATTGTGGAGATTCATTGAGATACAGATTCTCTGAACATCAAGATCCCAATGAACCTTCTTTAGTTTAGATATCTAAATTAGAATATTATAATTAATCTGATCAATATGAGGATGATATTTAGTAACCCTTTCTAGTTTTCAATACATCGATCAATGACGCTGAGTGAAATTATTTCACTACTATAACCCGCTGGTTTTGATTAGTGTGAATTGAAACTCATACTTTCATATAAAATACATTTGTAGTTGGAATGTCACTATAAAAAAGTTTTAGGGGATGTAAGGTGGATTAATGTATCTAATCTCATCACATATTGATTCTCCCCTAATAGTATAGTTTCTCATTATAATGACTAAAAAAATTATATGAACAAGAAGAAATATATGAAGAGGCATATTAATGGATATTTCTCGCCTTCTCTAGATGGATCATATCCACTTGTGTGTGTTTTATGGTCAGTGAATTATTGATTTTAGAGGCATCCCCTCTCTTATTTCTACTCCCCAAAAAAATATCGCACAAGAAATTTGTAAAAAATACCAGTGTTGTAAAAAATTCTTTCTACGTCTCACTTTATATCCCTGTGTTAAAATAAAAATTCGATTCATCTCTAGAATATTCTTCCTCACTTCTACATGGAATTTCTATAGTTATCTATCACCAGAATTTAGTAGAACACCTAGTGAGTGATGTAATGCTTTCATAATAGAAGACACTCCGCACATTTTTTCACCTATGATTTGATTGATCCACCACTCTCACTGTACTATTAGAATTTCTATCCCATTTCACAAAAAATATTAATAAAAGGAATTACTAATATCATAAATATATACATATAGTTAATATTATTATCATATTTCAATAAATATATATTCATATTAATATATATATATTATTAATTTTAGTATATATTGTTATTATTACAGATTATATAATCATTTTTTACTTTTATATATATATTTAAAATATTCTCTCTTATTCTCTATAGATTAGATCTTGTCCTTCAGTTATCAGGGATTCGGTGGGTCTTGGAAATCCTCTAAATCTTCTACATAGTGGATCATCATCAATCAATGGATATACAAAGACCATAATCAACAGGGGTGACATCAGTTTCATAACTACTCGGGTAAGGGTTCATCCAGTCACTTGCAGTATCCATCCTCCTTATTATTCATAAGTGGTCGTGGGGTTTCATGCCCATATATAGTGTCATGAAGAATAACGTTGTTAATTTAATGGTGGGGTGGCTGGACCTTGGTGGTATAGCTGTGGGGATGGTCTTCCTTTGGTGGGTCTAGATCGGTTCATGGTTCATTCATCCAGATATATTGTGGTAGTCTTCTACTAGGCACAACTCCTCATATCCAAATCATATTCTCTATTATAGTATGATTTCAATGAAATACAACAACAGCCTCTCTCAAAATCATCTTAAGTTGAAAAATCTTCAACGGTTTTGGTGATCAAAATTAGACAAAAACCCCTCAACCATGGTTTGTTTGAATCATCAAATCTAGATTCACTACCACATATTGTTGCTAGGGCAGTACCAATCTTTATCAGCGCTAAAAGAAACACATTGTTAAAAGTGGGTCCTTTATCAATGCACACTAAATGAGATGATAAATCAACCATTTATCTACGCTAAAAATGTGTTGACAAAGGTGTACCCTTTATTAGTTCAATTTTAGTAATTACAAAAGTTTTATTTATTAGTGCAATTATTATCCCGGATAAATTTTTATAATAAAAAATATTATTAATTTATATAATATTATTATATATAAATTCTAATATAATTATTATTTATACACATTAAATAAATAATTCACGTTTATATTTAATATAATGTTTTTTTCATATATATATATAATGTTTTAACAAAATATATATAAGATTATAAATATATATTTAAATAATTATATGATTATAACAAATATTATTAAATAATAAATATATTTAACATATTAATAAAAATATATATTTAAATTAATATAAACAAATTTAATATATATATATAATTATAATTACAATAATCAATAAATAAATGAATATCTATATATTTAAATTCATATATGTTTCCACTAAATTTGTTTAATAATTATATTGATGCATGTGTATAATTGACAGGAAAATTTTATGTATTCCTCATGATTCAATGTTTATTTATACGTTACACCCTTATTTTTTATTATTCGTGTTATCATTATGTGATGACTCATGTTTTATTATCTATAAACTATACTGGATATATTATTCATTCATATTATACCAATATGAATCTATTCTCATAAATACTTATAAAATTACAATAAATATATTGAAATTGTAAATATATTTATTATATTAATAATTATAAATGTTTAATTATATATAATTACTTTTTAAATATAAAGATATTTATAACTATAATTATAACTATATAGCATTAGCACTATAGTGGTGACGGGAAAAATTGTAGCAGCGGTGGGAAAGCACTGTAGTAGTGCCGGTACTATAGTAACTCAGACACTATTCATAGAATGGGCCTTAGGCCAAAAGTTTTAAGCCTACGTGACATGTAATGGGCTTCAATCCCACTAGGCCTTCAGACGAAAAAAATATATCATGTAAAAAAGCAGCAGGTTGGGTAGGTTATCCGTTGGGGGGGCTATGACCTACCATTGAGGCCAGCGTGTGTCGTGTGTCTCTGTTTAATGTAATTTTACCCTGAGAAACCTAATATATATATATATATATATATTTCAAAATTTATAAAAATATAATAAATAAATTTATTATAATTATAAAGTGATAAATATATAAATATATAAAATATATATAGAAAAATAGAAAAATATTTATAAATAAATTCAAATATTTATAATTTTATATATTATAGGTACACAGTGAAACAATTACAATAAAATATAGAAATCAACACACACAAACCAAAAGGGAATAATATAGCCCCCTTTAAATGGAAAGTCCACCCATATTTAATTGGTCGAAGGCCCTGTGTACATGAAGTCCATAACAAAGCCTTTCGTCCAAGTGCCCAACAACTATAGCTATTTATTTGCTTTAGTCCTGATGGACACCGCCTCGCCATCGCCATGGTTTGTCTTCACCATGCTCGTGCCAATGTCGAGAGACCCACACTTATGTTTCCAGAAATCCATCCCACATTTGGGTGCAAATCGAATTGGAATTCGATGCTTCATGGATTTAAACTATGGTTTGTGATTATAATTCGTAAAAAATATAGAAAAACTTATAAAATTATAAATTTATAAAAAATATATTATTTATTTATATTTTTAAAATTATAAATATTATAAATATATTTTTTATAATATAATATTTATTTTAATATATATATATATTTATAAATATAAAAAAATATTTATTTGTTATAAATTTTTAATTATGAATATTTATTAATTTATTTATTGTTAAAATTAGTAATAAATATAAATTTATTTAAATAATAAGAAATTTATATTATGTTTATTTATTAATCTTATAATATTATAAATATATATAATTAAATATATATATATAAATGAAGAAAAATATTTTTTAATAAATTATAATATTTATAATTGTAATTATTAATAAATATATATATATTTAAATAATTGTAAAACTATAATATATTTATTTATTAAATTTATTAACAAAACTATAAATAGAATAAATATATTTTTATGAAGTTTTTTATTTATTTAAAAATATAAATAATCTTATAGATTTTTATAATTATAAATATATATTTATTAATATAAACATATAATTGTATATATGGATATATAATTAAATAATTATAAAATTATAATAAATATATTTATGATATTTATAATGTTAAAAATATATATAATTAAATAAATATAGTTATAAATATATTAAAATAATTATTAGTACAAATATTATAAATAAATACAAATAATTATAATTATAATTACAATAAAAACATTAAAAAATATATTTTTAAAATTAGAAATATAAAAAATACAGTTCTTATATTATTATAATTATTTAAATAAATTAATACATTTAGATATATATATATATATTATAAAAATAAATAAATATATATTAATTATAATTTTTTAAATTATATATTTATACATATATATTTGTTATATTTATAATATTATAATATATATATGATTAATATATTAATTATATATAGTTAACAAATTATAAATATGACAAATACAATTATTATGATTTTATAATTATCTAAATATATAAATATAAATTTATATTAATAAATATAAATAAATATATATTTACATTATACATAATAAATATATTTATTACATATATTAATTATAGATAATGAAAATATAATAAATATTGTTATTATAATTATAAGTAAATATTTATTTATTTATAATATTAAAATTTTATAAATATATATAATAATATAAATATATTTATTACATATATAAATATAAATAAATAAATATTTATTCATAGTTATAATTATAAATAAATAAATATTTCTTTAATATATATATATTTTTATACTTATATATAATAATAAAAATAAATTATTAACATTATAGGTTTATAATTGCAAAAAAGCACCGACAAAAAAATGTTTTATTACTACTTTCTGTTTTAGTGCTAATAAAATATTCATTTATCTACACTTTCTATCTATTTCTGATAAATGTTTTACCTGGTTTTATAAATGATCGATAATAGTCATTTTCTTCACCCACACACCTGAAACAATCAAGGAAGCCGACCCCTACTTTCGACTCGTCCTCCTCTGCTGGCACGTCCTCTACTACCATCGACCCCTGTTATATTGTTGACCCTTCTTCTACCACGACCTCACCTCTACAGCTGAAAATCTCTTATTCTACATTGTGAATCCCTCCTCTTCCATGAACCCCACCTCTGTCGCGTGCCGAACCCCCACCCCCACTATGAGCCCATCATCCGCTACGATGTCACCTTGTCCGCTAACCCCACCCCACCATGAACCCCTCTATGGCCTTTACCACCACTCCCATCGCCCCCAACCCTAACTCTATCGTTGTCAAACCCTAATACTGTAATCAGACCTCCAAATCAATTGTTTGTTCCTATTTGATTTAGAATTATTACATATTGAAGATTAATTATATAGTTTTATTGTTCTAAATATCAGAGAGTGTTGGGTCATTATACTATTTCTGGGTATAATTTTCAACCATCGAGAATAATGGAATACACTCATTTATTATTTGTTTTATATGAATTTATTGGTTCCTTCCTCTATATCTATAAACATGTGTCTTAATATTAATTATTATAGTTGATTTTCCATATATAGATCTGGTTAGGATTTCCAATGATATTCCTTTTGTTATTAGAGGGATTGTGGAATCAATCCTTATCTATTCTTTTATGATTTTTTCTATACTATGTGATATATGATAATGGATAAGAGAGTGTAGAGGATTTGACATGTAACAAATACTATTCATATTTCCATGAAAAAATTAGTAATACTTATTAATTCAATTCTGTAAGATATACACATGTTACATTTATTTTAGAATCTTCCTATCGCTATAATGTTTTTCGATATTCAAAAAATTTCTGAGAGGACCATGGGATGAGTGAATATTCATGGGTATGAAAATGAGAGATATTAATATATATTTTTTGATGATATTTGGTGCTTTACTGAGAGTGTTGAGTTGTAATTTGGGCTAGGTGACTGCTTTTCCTTGTTGGTTAATTTGATAAATAAGAGATTAGTGGTGAATGGTAATTTATATTATCTAAGAGTTGAACGTTGTGTGTGAGGAGTTGTGTTATGGGTAATCGATATTGATACATGATATAACAGTGTATATAATTCTTGAAATATTATATAAAAAATTCTTATGACATGTAGATTGTATGAGTCATTTTTTTGATGTTATTACCAACATTGAATTTTGATTCGATTTTCATATTATATCCATGAGGGACTGCATTGGTTACACCTAGTCCCAAGACATTATTTAAAAGGAAAACTATCTAAATGAAAATCATTAATTTTCTTGAGGTATTGGTAATTTTATGACTATACCCATGAATTAGATACACTTACAATGGGGATGAAATTTTTATTTTAATTGATTAAAACATCTTGAGGGATTATAAATTTTAAACCTCTTTCCACAACATAAATATATTAAGCCAGAGAGTGACGATGTTATGTTAATAAATTAACTCTTCCAGAATGGTGTTCTATATTACACCACTTATATTATTCCAATGCATATTACTAGCAAGGTATAATAGATGTTATGTTTTATTACTGTAATGGTGTAGAATATTATCTTATTTTTATAGTTATAATGAATCACCAATAATGTATAAATATATCCGGCTCATGATTCCTATTTTCTTAGCCTAATATGAACACATTGAAAATAAATTATTTGTTTTTATAACATCAATTACCAAATTTTAACTGATATTATACATGCACTCACAAATATTCTTTAGGTACCACTTAATAGATAATGATTAATATTTTATTATCATTTTTTCTTATGGTTGTATCATGGAAAATAATATTTGATTTAAAAAAATGTATGTTTGGTTTGTTTTATTTACACAACCCTATGTAATAAAATTATTTTTATTACATTTCCAAAAAATATATATTTTTTGTTTGTCTTAAAATATGAATGGTATAAAATCATTGAAGATATCCTTCTAGTAACATTGATCAAACCATAAATATACACATTATTTTATATATAAACTTAAATTTATATGATATAGATAAAATGGAATGGTAACACCTTCATAGTGGCATTCCATAGTAAATTGTTAATGATATAATGATAATATGATGCAGAGGTCACCAAAGGGTATAAATAGATGATATTTATTTTCTTTTATTTTACGATATATAGTAAAATGTTCTTCTCCTGGAAATAATATTTTTATAGTTTAACCTTATATTTTTTATCTTGTGAAATCCTTTTATACCATTATATTTTATAAAATTTCGGTTATTTGTTATTCATGTATATTTTATAAAGTCCCTCTATTGGGATTTGTGTCTTTTGGAAAATTCCCAAGTGGCTCTTTTAAAATGATTCATGTGTTTTGAAATGTTTCTCAAAAAGTTATATATGTTCACCATACCCTTATTTGATTTTTAATAACTTTAAAATGATTTAATCATTTTCATGGACATAATATGCATGCCAAGTGTTCTTCAACTCACATGATTGACATTAATAAAATGGATGTGAATGTTTTTAAAGCATATTTAATACTGGTTTCATTCTAACAAGGTATGTGTTATGTTTTAAAATAAAATTTGTAAAAAATAGTGTGGTGTCCGTCATTTTTAATGATTAAGACTATTGGTTCATGATGCTTTCTCGAATGAATTAAAAAATGAATTATGATTTTTTAAAAGAGTATATGGAAATGATTGGATTATTTTAAAAATGGTTTTTTATTTTAAGGAGGAATTTTATAAATGGTTGTTTTCTTAATGGATGTGAGGTATGATTTTATAAATAGTTTTCAAAGGACATTTGAAATATTGTTTTTCAAAAATCGATTAAGTTTATATTTTTCTATAATTAGGAAAACCATTACATTATAGAGGGTATACTAGTAGACTGATATCAACACCATGGAAAAGGCATGTAAAAAACTCTATCAAGCCCATAAAATATTCATCATGACCTCACTCCCAAAAAAAATTAATTACCGTTCAACCCCATTGAAAATCCTAAACCTACTTTTCATCCAACTTCACCAGCATGGTTTAATTAGGTGTGTACTTTACAATTACATATTCATTCTGGTTTGTTATTAGATTCAAAGGGGATAAGTCTCAGGGATCAAAATGAAATAATAACTAACATTCATATTTTTAATTCCCATTATTGGAAAAGCACATATTGTGAATCTTTTTAAATATTAATATTACAAAATCAAATAGATTAGATATGAATAACGAATTTATTTATTCCAATTATCTAAAAAATATTATGAATATGGGTTGAAAGAGTTCATCATGTTTGAAAAAGATCATGGAAATGATCATTCTCACAATATTTGTCTATGTTTACACTGTTATTATTCAACAATAATTAGTATAGAGGAGTTAGAAGAACACGTGATCTGTCATGGAATATATCAATAATAAAATTGTTGCAATATGCACTTGAAAAAGGTGAATGTATCAAGTCATTGGGATAACACTAAAATTTATGGATTATCTAATATGATTATAACTGTAGAAAATGAAGAATATTGTATCGAGGATGTGAAAATCAATGTTAATGGTGATGATTATTAAATTGAGGAAATTACATGGATAGTTGAAGATGAACATCGTGATTTCCCAAAATTGTTTGAGAAGCTAAAGAGTTGTGAAAAGACAACATTGTATACCAATTCTATAGATATAAAATATTTTCAGTCGTACCGAATCATTATAATTTGAAATAAGAAAATTGATTGAGTGATGATATTATTTTGGAATTTTTTTCTTTTCAATGAAATTTTTCTAGAAGATTATGGGATACCATGAAGAACATATGACGCCAAATGAATTCTATAATCGATGGGTATGATCTAAAAAAGAATACATTCCTAATGAACTTACTGTATAATGTTTCTCAAGGAATAAAAATCATTTATAGAATGCCCCAAGTTTGGTTCATCTCAAAACATGAAATATGAATATGGTCTTATGGAATGTTGTATGGTACCTTACAGTAATTATATTGTTTAAGCGCCTATATAGATGTGAAGGGATGGTAGTATAATTGATGTGGCACAAAAATACAACAATTAAAGTTGGTATACAATGTCACTCAATAGATTATCCTCACTAGAAAATAATTCTTCATGAGTACCCCGAATTTGGAAATGAGCTGATAAGAATTAAGCTTGAATTATCTACAAGAGTGAGACCTTTTGGTTTTTAAAGCATCTCTCATAGTACATGGATTGTTATGTTGGTAAATTATAAATTATCACCATGGTTATGTATGAAAAAAAATACATCATGTTATCTATGCTTATATGTGGACCAAAACAACTGAGTAATGAAAATGCTATTTATTTGGCTCAATTGATTAATGATTTGTAATTATTATGGGATTCAGGTCTTATATAGTATGATGCTTATGGAAGTAATTATTTCACATTAAGAGACATGTTATATGGGATAATAAATGAATTTAATGATTAGAGAAAATTTTCATGATGTATAATTGATGAAACATAAGGGTGTTCCATTTTCAAAAAAGGTACATGATCACCTAGGTTGAAACATTCATAAAAAACAATGTAACGAGGACATCAAAAAATTCTACCCCAACGACATGGGTACCAGTCATGGACAATATCATTCAATTGAACTTCATAAGAATATACAACACCTTCCCCACTAACAATTGATCAACTATTATAGAATGTAAGAGATCTGTACAGTACTTTGGATAAATAGTTTTTGAAAAACACAATGAAAACCAATTGGAAAAAGAGATCAGTATATTTTAATTAATATATATGAATTTTCTCTACGTTATATATTATTTAATATTAAGCACATTCAAAAAAATGTATGTGATAGTGGACTCAACATGTTTCGAAATAAACCCAAAAAAACAAAGGATGGAATTAATTCTAATTTGGACTTGGTTGACATAGAAATAAGAGAGAATTTGGCACTTGTGAAAGGTGAAAAAATACCATTTCTTCTTCCAGTTACATACACTCTTTCCCTGGAGAACTGATATCAGTTACGATACTTATTAAATGATGTAATGGTTCTAGAGGGGAATTCATTGAATATCATAAACATTGTTTAAATGACTAATTTTAAGTTAAATGGTATAAATCACATGGCTTCAATGTTTTGATGAAATATATTATTCATATATATTTATGTTTCTTTTTTCCCAAGAATTTCCTTCATTCATTAACCAAGATCTATTTCTTATTCAATGTTATATGGAGAAAAATTATTGACCCAACATAATTTTTAACCTGGTAAAGAGAAATTTCCATCATATTATGTTAATTGGAAATGTTCATCCCCCTGATAGTATTTCATATGATTGTTCATTTCATGGATCAATTGGAAAAATGGATTAAACTATGTGTTACTGTACAATATATATGGTTGTACCCAATCAAATGGTATATGATGATTTTGGAAGGGTATGTCAAAAGTTGATTTCATCTAGAGCGTTTTATTTCAAAGAGATATATTTTTGAGGAAGCTATTAAATTTTTTACCAAATACCTTTATTGTGTGGAATGAATTGGTCTACCAAAATCGCATCCCATTTGGTGGCTTGTGGGTAAAGGAATTTCTCGAATAGATTTTGTCACAGTCAATATTACTGCTCATGTATAGACCCACCATGATGTATTTCATAATAGTTTGGATGTTTCTCTATATGTTGAAACCCAGAGAAAAATTATTAGGCATTTTAATCTATCATGGAATAAATTTTGGATATCAAATACACATAATATATAGTTTATAAGATGGTTTCAAGACCACGTTTGTATAGAGTAAGATAAAAATATGAATTCAATTTCAGAATTACATCAATAGATATCATGAGGAACAAGTGTGTATTCATTATCTTACAATGGCTATGTAATTAATTATTACACATTCTATAAAGATGTACATGATGAAGACCAAACCAAGAAAAATATTGTAGTTGCAATTGTGGCCGAAGAGATTCAAGTTTCTGGTATGAAGGACACGAATACAATTTATGTGAATATGACATACTTTTTCATCATAAATCAAATATGAGAATTATAAAATATACAACATTCCAAATGATGTTATTTCAATTAAAGTGGATTTATAATAGGATTGTTGTTATAATTGATGAATCGGGATTTTGAAATTTTATTTATGTAGGGTAAAAATGGATTGTTTATAATGGTATCATAAGTAGTACATGCATTTTATGTTCTATATCCCATAAACAAAATGTGGTCAATTGTTCAATAATCAACCAAAACCACAGAAGGGTCAAATTAAAATTCAACTAATGATGACCCTTTCATTGATATTTCAGAATCATTTTGTCATATTCCCAAATTATATAGATTTTATATTTTATATGAGATGAAAATGAAGGGATATAGATAGTTGATATTTGGGTCAAATCCCATAAAATATTTCAAAATAGGGAGTTTAATAATTATGTTATATTTTTTGTAATATATACTGTGTTACCATAAGTTATCATCAGTTTAGTTTTAAATTTTAAACCAATTACCTAGATAATGACTTCCACACATGCATTTGATCCCAATCCTGAGGAAAAACAACTCTCTAAACCTAATGTTCCTCACAGTGAAGAGGAACAATGACCTTCTACACATGCTGGTGCTCCCAATCCTAAGGAACAACGATTTTTTCATCCAGTTATTGCTCTTACTGAAGAGGTACATTGACCATCTAAACATCCTGATGCCACCACTCTATATTAACATACATATGATTTTGAATTTGAGAAAATGATATGTGATGATAGACCAAGGACACAAAAAATAGTAACAACGTAGTTTGGTGGTGTTAGAAAATATCAGTAGGGTAAAAATAAAAGGCATCAAATAAGAGTTTAGATAAAATCTGTGGGGACAACATGATAACCCCAAAAAATCCACGTTCAGTATTTACATTGGAATCATCACTCAACAATGTGTGCCGATTAAGGTATATTTCTGGGACCATGTTTTGGATGGGTTTTAGAAAGTAATGTGGGAAGAGATCATGATAAAATCATAATATTATTTATCTATTTTAATAAAAAATGAAACATTGACTTACTATTCATTATCCCTTATAGAGATCATTTATCGTAGTATAATCCCACACAAAAATGTGTATTAATTCCTTCTGGAAGGATTAATATAGGATTTCTGACAATTTTAATTATACATTAAGTTAATAATGAAAAGGAGAGAATATAACCACTCCCATCGCTTATCTATATACACTGGATTACCATAAAATTGTGGGATCCGTTTATTGTCCTTCATGTAGATGTTTATTATTGCGCATATTGTGGCTAGTAATACATTTTTTGACAATAAATGGATTCTTCACTTTCATTGATTATTTTTTTTATTTTTGAAACAACAACAGATTTTTGGACATAATGAATAAGGAGTAAAGAAATATACCCCTACCAAAAAGTGAGGATGGTGTATGCTTCAGATAAAATAAATTGATATGTATTTTAAATTTATCATAGTACAATAATGCAACATGAAACAAAAAATAACTTTGTTCCTTTGTCTATATGTTGATTGATGACTCCAAAATCCAAATCCACATCCATCACATGCAATGTTCTATAGAAGGAGGAATTTGTAAATAAATATGGGGTACTAATAGATGAAAACACACAAAAATTTTGGGAATAATGTGTAAGTATGACATAAAAAAAGCTTATTTTTTACTATATTCCTATTACATAACAATGATTACTTGTTTGACTATTTTTTCTATCTAACATAGTCATATGAATTAGAAAAACCTATATTAGATGAAAACATACTGTTATTGTCTTCGAAATGGCAAAAATAGTAAGGTCTCATCAAAGGTGTGGGTTTCAAGGTTACACCCTGAATATTTTATGAAACCAAAACAAGAGGGGATCAAAGTAATGAAATGAAACAGATAAGAGAAATAATAGTTGTCCTTGAAAAAGAATTCAAATGGAAGAGTTAATTGATATTAAATTTTATCAGGGAATGAAATGATAAGAAAAAAATCAAGAACAACCATCATGTGAAAATCCAACCCCATCCCTCCATCTTTGAGGAAATCCATTCCCTAAAAAACTAACTTTGTAGATTAAATAAAATTTCTAATTATTGATTTGCGGAAATGTGAATCAGATAGATACTAATACCTTTCCTGTACTGCTATTTTACAAGGTGATAATTACTATGAATTATATCTATAACCACAAAACCAACTCCATGTAGTGAGGGCTACAATTTTCAATATCCAAAAGGACATGCTTTACAAAAGAACCCTTCCAACAGGTCATGTGAGAGTGTTGATTAGCGTACTTCCTGATCCGACCACCGAGCTACCCATTCCAATTGATGATAGAGATTTTCATATGGGCAAACAAGGTGTTGGAACATTCATGACATGGCCATCACATCCGATAAAATTCATTCCAAAAAAGAGGTATTCATTTTCAATTTATTTTTGATGCTAAACCATTAACATGGAATGAAAAATTGTCTAAACTGATCAATGTTATTAGAAAAGGACAAAGGGAATTGTTGAATCCAAATACCAGCTCAAAACCGTCTAAATAATCAACCAACCAATTAAAAAGATCATTCAAAATCACAATTACCCCACTCATTCTATATCCATGTTTACTATTATTGAATTTTCAAGTCGATACAATGTAAAAAAATGGTTGTAGTGAAAAAGCTTATATTGAAGAAAAAATTTATGTATAGGATGTTCAATACTTTATTGGTGTTGAGAAGGTATGTGAAATCATCAACATTGATTGGCTAAGTGCCTCAATTGTTAATGTATATATGAGGTATGTTTTCATGATTTGATTTTCTAAAATCTAATATCCTTTGTTAATTATGACTAAATACATTTCATATTTACAGAATATGTATATATATAAAAAATTAAATGGATTTTCTCGTGAAATTTATTTTTGAATCATTGGTCCTCAAATATTTTGTATAGAACAACCAAAAACAGATTCAAACAAAAATGATGAAAATGTGGAAGTCTTGGTCAAATCATTTGAATGAAAAATTTCAGATGACAAACTCTTATTAATATCATCAATTCAGGGGTAAACCACTAAAATTTATTCATATCAAAATATTTTCATTTCATTCAATATTTATTCCTTTTTTAGGAAACATTGGATTTTCATTGCAGTCAATTTGGATACTCTAATGATTTATTTCTTAGTTTCAATAAATGGATTTCCAATAAACTGACCGAACATGATGGAATTTTTCAATTTGTGGTATGCCACATCAAATGTTATAGAACTGAAGATCAAGTTATATAATTTATATTATATTTCAATGAGGATTTTATAATTATAGGGTGGTCCATCAATATCATGATAAACAAGTAATAATGCTAGGGTCTAAGACACAGATGAATGGACATGTATCACGGTATACATAGTAATATTTCAATATCATAAAAAATATAAAAACAAATTACTTATTCTCTTCAATGTTTCTACAATTTCCAAAACAAAATAATTGAAAATATTATGGTTATTATGTTTGTAAATTTATGAGAGAGATCATACTGAATAAAAAACTAGAATCCACTATGTTTTACTTTCAAAGATAATTACTTTTTCATTTCATATATATATATTAATCATTTTTCTATTTTTATTTTTTATTTATTAATGTGACTGTAGAAAGAATCAAATTCACAAGAAGATATATATTTTATTAGAAAGGAATGAGAAACATACTTGATGGAAAAATGTACAAAATAGCATGCAGATTTTACTTCCATAGAAGTAGTGGATTTTTTTATATTTATTTATTTAATTATTTTTATTATTGCTGAAATAATAATTTATTCATATATAGATGGATTAATTTTTTCAATTTTGGGTCGTTTATTTGAAGATTCTCACTCCTGGAGATCTGACCTATACCAATGCATATATACCTACAATTTGTAAAAACTGTTGGTATAAGTCCCCTTTCCCAATGGTTGGGCCAAACCATTGGGAAAACCTTGTTTGAGGCCACTTTCCCCAATGGATTTCCAAAAACCTTGGGAAAGGTTAAATATTTACCAATGGTTTGGCCAAACCATTGGGAAAATCCCACTATGAAGACACTTTTCTCAAAGGATGGGACAACCCATTGGGAAAATGCCACTTTGAGGCCACTTTTCCCAATAGTTTGGACAAATTGTTTGGAAAGGGTGTGTATTTTCCATTGTTTAAGCCAAAACTTATGGATAATCCCATATTAAGGACACTTTTACAAATGGTTTGGCCAATCTGTTGGGAATGGGTGTTGCTTTCCTAACAGTTTGGCCAAACCGTTTGGAAAAGGTCACTTTGAGGCAACCTTTCACAACAGTTTGGCCAAACCATTGGGATATGCACCCTTATTTTTTATGAGTACATTTATTGAATATCATCATATAAATCAATATATTAATTACACACAGAAATATATATGAATATATATATATATATATACATATATATTCAAAATAGAAATTTCTACATAGTGGTAAAGTGAATGATATATAATGTAGAGGTTGTTGGTTCAAACCTCTACTCAAACTTTATTTATATATATACATATCTCGATGGTTTCCCAAACCATTAGGATAGGTTTTTACCCATGCCAAAACACCCATCATCTTCCCATACCATTTTTATCGGCTATACCAATAGATTGGGGACCTATACCAACGGTTCTATACTTTTGGTATAAGTAAATTTTCCATTAGTGTCTCATGCTTGTTAGAGATAGGACATCGAGGATGAAAATTAAAATTCAATTATAAGGTATCTTTTTTTAAATTTCCATTGTTTTTTTCATTAAATTATCCATTATCTACTACATTAACATAATTTGAGTGCTTAATTTTTATTAAAAATGACATTTGTTTAGTAAAAAAGACAACTACTGAACTCAAAACTATTAATATACATAAAGATTGTTTTATTACTTTAATAAAATTTTCTATAAGTATTTTGTGACATGTAATAATCACTCACACATCAATATGATGCACCATGTGATAGGTATGACTCCATGTGTGTTTCTTTTTTTAAAATATATATTAATTTCTTTTAAAGAACATCTATCAGACTGAAAACTGAGAAAATGCAATTGGGTTGTTTTAATACCTTAAGAAAACGATTCATTAGTCATTTAGGATATGTAATGGTCAAAAACACCTCAATTTTATGAATCATGTAACTTATATGACATAAAGTATCTATTATCAGTTTAAAATTGATATTTTTGTTTAAAACATATTATACCCTAAAAACAATGAAACAATGCTCTGACTATCTTCCTAATTTATCACATATAATCATAAATGTGTATGATGATGTTTGACATAAAAAAACACATTATGTGACCTATATGACTCAAAATGACTATTTCTTGTTTGAAATGAAATTTTAGTAGAAAAACTAAAGTGGCATATTAAAAACCATGAAAACACATTCGAATTGTTTTAATACTTTATGAAAATTATACAAAATTCATTTGTGATGTGTAAGAGTCAACCTCATTCCAATATGATGTGCAGTGTGACCGAAATGACTAAAAGAGTGTTTTTTTAATTGACAGTAATTTAATAAAATAGAACAAGATACATACTAAAAGTCGAGAAAAAGAAATAGGATTGTTTTGACACTTTAGTAAAATTATCCATGAGTCATATATTATATGTAGGGATCAAAAAAACCTCAATCAGATGCACAACATGATTTGTATAACTATATGTGTTTATTATCCATTTAAAATTCACATTTTTGTACAGAACATGTCACTCACTAAAAACCAAGGAAATGAGCTCTAATTGTCTTGAAAATTTATGACAACGATTTACAAGTCATATTTTATGTGTATGATGTATTATCAAATCCATTCAACATTGGATGTGACCTTCATGACTCGAAATGCATGTTTCCTATTTGAAATGCTATTTTAGATAAAAAAATAACTGACATACTAAAAAAATTAGAAAAACATTTTATTTGTTTCTATACTTTTGTACAATGATCTATGAGTTATATTTGATGTGTATAAATCAACCATACCCCAATTAGACACACATTGTGAGTGGTATGCATCCAAATATGACTTTTAATTTAAAATTGACATTAATTTTAGTTAAAAGAACAAGTGAAATAATTAAAACTGATGAATAACTTTCATAATGTATTGATACTTTAGGTCAATGATACATGAGTCCATTGTTATGTGTATGACTCAACCAAATCTCAATATGAAACATGATGTGACAAGTATTCTTAAATTTGTCTCTTAACAGTTTAAAATTTACAAATTTTTTCAAAATGAGTCACTCCCTGAAAACTATAAAAACATGTTCCAATTGCCTTTATATTTTTTAAATCAATTAATAAATGTTTATAAAGCAATATTTTATAATAATAATCCATTATGTGACCGATATGACTTAAAATATATGTTTCCTGATTGAAATTATATTTTGGTAAAAAAAACACAACTAGAAAAATAAAAAATTAGAGAACACATTCAGATTGTTTTGATACTTACCTAAAATGATACACGAGTAATTTGTGACATTAATTAGTTACCCTCACCTAAAAAAGATACACTGTGTGACCGGTGTGACTCCAAGTGTATCTTTTTATTTATAATTGTCATTATATTAAGTAAAAACAAAATTGAAATATTGAAAATTGAGAAAACAAAGTCACATTGTTTTAATACATTAAGAAAATGATCCATGAGTCATTTTTGATTTTCTGGAATCAACCACACCATAATCTACACCTGATGTGACTGAGATGACTAAAAGTGTTCGTTGTTATATTAAAATTTTTATTTTAGTAAAAAATGTTTCACTCACTAAAAGCCACTAAAATATTATCAGATTGTCTTGATAATTTAATAATGTAATTAATTTGTTATTTTTTATGTTTATTAAGTATTATCATGTCAAACCATTTCACTATGAAATCATTATGACTCAAAATACATCATTCTAGTTGGAAATGACATTTCTATAAAAAAACAATTAGCATACAGAAAACCAAAATAACATATTTGTATTATTTTGATAATTTAGGAAAACTATCCATGAGTCATTTTTGACATGTAGAAATCAACCACGCATCATTCTGACTCAGAGAGTGACTGATATAGCTATAAATGTATATTTTTATTTTAAATTTACATAAAATTTAGTAAAAATAACTAGTGAAATATTAAAAATAGAGAAAATATATTCATATTGTTTTGATACATTTGTAAAAAATCCATGAGATATTTTTGATATGTTGGAATCATCCACACCTTAATCCTAAACACTATGTGATCAAAATGACTAAAATATTTTGTTATCAGTTTAAAATTTATATTTTAGTTCTAAATTTGTCCCTCAATGAGAGCCAAGAAATTTTTTTATTAATGTCTCCATAATTTAAAATAGATATTCATAAGTCATTTTTGATGTACATGAAGCAACCACACATCCATAAGTTACATGATTCGACCAATACGACTCAAAATGCATGTTTTCAGTTTGAAATGAAAATATAGTAAAAAACACAACAAATATACTGAACACTGTGAAAATACATTAATACTATTTTTATATATTAAAATAAAGATCCACGAGTCATTTCTGATGTGTTGAAATCAATCATACCCCAATCTGATGTATTGTGTGACTGTCATAACTCCAACTGTTTCTTTTTATTTTATAATGACATTAATTTTACAAGAGACAACAAATAGTATATTTAAAACTATTAAAATTCATTCATATTGTTTTGATACATTAGTAAAATGACCCATGAGTCATTTTTGACATTTATGAATAAATCACAGCTCAATCCAATGCACATTGTGACTGGTATTAGTCCAAATTGGTATATTTTATCAAATATTGACATTTTTTTAATATAGTCTTTCATATTAACGTTTAATTATTTCATTATAGTATTACTAACATAATATTTGTTTTCTTATAAATGATAAATATTTTGATTAGTATGAGATGATATTTTTTTAATCTGATACCGTGGACGGCATTTTGGAGAGTGGATCATGGGCATCAACAGATGAGACATTAATGTTTTTAAATGTTTGATGGATATCTAAAAATAGAATTATATATAACATTACTTTAAATGTATATAGTAGTGAATTTTTGTATCTAACATGGGAGGAATTATTTTATTCATGGTGTAAAATTAAATGTATATAGAATATTTGGAAATTATATATTTTTTCTAGGTGTGCTATTATAATAACAGCATATTGCAGCATGTGATGAATTTATAAACACTATTTTAATCGCTGATAAATAGGGGCCTTAATCATTGATAAAATATAATTGATAAAGGGGTGATTTTCAATTACATTTAGCATGGATAAAGGGAACATATTATTAGTACTTTTGTAGATTTGATAGAGGGACCCCAAATTTATAAGAACTGTGATTACTAGTTTTTGTCATTGTTAAAAGACATTTTGAACGTTGTTAAAGGGAATATTTTTAGTAGTAATTTTCCTGGCTCAGGCAATCTTCCTTGTCTTTATTTGGGTTATCAATTTGGGATTCCTTTAGTTTCTGATTTTATTGATACTGGTTTGATAACGGTGACATCATATTCAATGAACATTTTCTTGGAGCTCCTTCAACAACAAATTAATCTAGTTTCATGGCTGATTTAGGCACACAGGATCCTAGTAGAAGGGGAAATCAACTACGTGAATGGTTCATTCATTTGGGATATGTGGTTTGTAGTAGTCCAATTGGATATGTTGGGAAGCCAAATAAAACCCCTACGTGCGTTATTCAGACACATGGGATGGTCATTGTATCCCCTCCTTGATTTTCCTTCAATAATTGGCTACAAGTTCAAAAAATATATTTTGGATATATAGAGCTACTACTGGGTAGGATATATCAAAAATTTTTAATAATGGGTATATGATAAATTGAAATGATAAACTTTTGAAAACAAAATACATGTTTTGGAAATGAAATTGGATACCCTTCTTAATGACTTACTTATACAAAAATCACTAATAATAATAAAATAAAAAAATGTAATAAAAATTATTAAATATGAAATTAATATATTAAAATGGTTAAAACAATTAGGGAGAACATTTTACCACGTTAAATAAAATTAATTCATAAAAATTAATTTTTTAAAACAAAAAAAAATGAATATGCTTAAAATAAATAATTTATCAAAATAGATTATATAATTAATAAATAATAAAAATTATAGAAGATTTTAATAATATTTAAGAATTACACAATATTAAAATATTTATATAAAATAATTAAAAAATGATAATAATAATCTAATTATTTTAAATAATTTAACCGTAAAATAAATAAGAGATAAAATATAAAATATATAAAAAGTAAAATAATTAAAATAATTGACAACATCAAAAATAATTAAACATACGATAATTAAAAAATACCACATTTAATAATACAAATAATGAAAAAATGATCATCTAAAAAATATACTATTATTATTAAACTCATTAATTTAATAATAACAATATTATTTTATTTAAAGTAATAAATAAGCATTAATTGACTAAATTAGACATTAAATTAAACAATTATTCTAAGAAATTATATGGAAAAATAAAAAAAAAATTAAGGCTACATCACATTATGTGAGTGATCATTTCTACGTAACATCATTCTTTTATATTTTTTTCCTTTTTATTTATAATTTTTAAATATAAATTTAATGAAATAAACATAGTTAATTTTCTTTTTTTTATTATGTAATGGAAAAAATCATTAATCACATTTTCCCTTTTCTATCAAGAAAAATTAAATTTTCATTTGTTCATTGTGCAGGCTACCACCTCTATGATGTAACATTTTTCCTTCAACCCCATCCAAGGATACCTGAAAGAGAAATTTAATAAATAATTTTAATAATTTTATCATTTTTATGACTTTGGAAAAATAAACCATATCACACATTTATCCTATTATATAGAGAATGGAATCTCAAACTATGTGTACGTCTGGACTACTGCCTATATGGAAGTAATGATTTACATTTTTTATTTCATAACCACATTACATAGATGTTATTGATGACTAAATTAAAAGATAAATATTTTTTATCATATCATTAAGGATATGGTATCGAAAATTATTGAATATATTAATTATATGATTTAAAAATAATTATCATTAATTTAATATTTTAAACTGGGAAAACTAAGAGGTAAATGATATCATCATTCAATTTAATGAATTTTTATAAATAATAATCCTATTATTAATCATACTAATTCTAATATATCACACTAATATACACTAAATAATATAATTATGCTTCTAGTATAATGTTATTTGCATTAAGACACCTTATAATCACCCTTTAATCATAGTGTGTTCTCGTTGGGATTGGTTTAAATACCAACATGAACAATACTATGAATTTATAACATGGTTGAATATTACAAAATTTATACTTTAATAGTATTATATAAATATGTGATTAATTTATGGATTTTTTCTTTAAAGATTATATAAAAATCTAACTCAATAAATTAGAAAACATATTTTATCATTACAAAACAATGAAACATGATCTTAACCAATATCAACCACATAGATCACGAATAAATCTTCCATTAAATAAATTAATAGATTTATAAACTATATTGTAACATCTATTATATTACATTATATTATATATTTTTGATAGAATTTTGAAAAAGAATCAACACTCACCATTTTTTTTATGAAACCACTTCAAGGTGATAAATATTACATAAAATAATTATTGAAAATTGGGGAAAATGTACTTATATATTCTAAATGATTATAAAATTGCAGTATCAAATAGTTATAGTTGTGAATAAGTTTCTCAATTGTGGATTTAATGGACCCAATTTAATTATTGAGGATATTTTGGGAATGTGAAAAATGAAATAGGTCTGAGGTAATTGTTTTCATCAAAAATTACACTATTTGATAAATGATTGATATAATCAACCTAATTGTATTTATGTGGTGTATATACTACCTATTTAATATTTCATATCAGAAATTATACCTTAATCTGGGTATTTTATGTTCAATTACATACCTTCTCATTCATGGGGTTTTTATTAAAATGATACTCAAGCTATAAGGGTTTTCATGGTTTCAATTTTGATTCCTTTAGAAATGTTATAAGTTTTACACCATGTTTAATTTTTGTAGTGTTATATTGATTTAATAACCCATTATTTTTTTATTATTAATTTACACATAATTTATTGAATAATCTAATCTAAAATATGTTTTATACTTTAAATATCTTTTAACTCAAGTGTTACATATTCATAAGATTTTTTTCGAACTCAATTTACATTCATTAAGTTACTATAATTCTGTTAAACATCATTCATATAAATTTTATAAATTAAAATACTATATTTTATAATGTTTTATTCTATCATTGTTTACATTTTTAACATATTAACAACCTTTTAAAATATTTCAGGATTTATGTATTAGGTTTCCCAAAAGGGATTTTGATAACTCAAATCTCATTTTTATGAGTAATAATGTCTCATCATTAATTTTACTTTTCCATGTTTGGGTAATCCCACCATAATATTTTATTTAATGGAAATTTCTCTACCTATATGGGGAATATATATTTTCATACAAAAATTTTTTTTGGGTACTCGTTTTATAATGTGATTTTTCAACAAAGCAATTTTCAGGGTACTAAAATGGAATGCTACATTGATTTGAATATTTGTTACTTCCTCAATTAATTTATATAAGATAAACCATATTTAATATAAATTCACTATTATCTAATTTTTTTTTAAAATTTGTGTGATTTAAAGAGTTTTCACTTCATATTGTGAAGAAAAATTCTTTTGGAAGTGAGTTGTAATACCATCCATTATATCAATGTTAAAAATTATTTTTTAAATATCTATTATTCTTTAATGTCCATAAAAGATTAAATTTTAAAAATAAAATACCCTAAAAGGTTTTCAATTTAAAAATTTATATATTTATAATTTATTAGAAATAACTCATTGTACTAAAAAATACTATTCATGGTCCCTTATTCAGTAGTATTGTTCAAGATTTCTGTTACACTAATCTCTTTCATCTTTGGAAGCATCCTCATATGTTTCCAATATTACTCTGGGGAAATGGTCTTTTTATACAATATACCTTCTTCATATGGATGTATTATGATCATTTTATTCTAGTATTGACTTAGTCGTGAAATTATTTATCTGTATCATGTGAACATCATCATTTATATAATTCTGAATGGTTAATGATCAAAGGGAAATACATTCATTATATTTACATGGAGAAAAATATTAGTATTCTATATTTTGTTATTCAAATATGAATGATTATTGAAATGTTTACTATGTATTACATAACCATACACCTTAATTCTCAAGATGTATTATTATATTGTTGTCTCTTCAATTGACATGAGGAAATGTTTTGAGATTTTTTCTAGTTTTTAAATACTAAATTAGATTTTTTATATATTGAAATTCTATATTTTTTATTATTTATATTGATATGTCTTCATTTAGACTTAGGTTCCTTGGGTTATGATATTAAATACTTTGTTGAACCTTATTGGGAATATATTGGACTTAAAAAAGATATAGGTTAGATAAAAAACTATGTATATAATTGATGCATCAAAATATCTCATGAGATATGATATATTGGAAATTGGTTTATACCTATTCCCATAATTGGATAGTGTCTTATAAAAAGTCCTTGACAACATGATTTTGATATCCTAAATTATTAATTCAATAAATGTGATATTGGTAATGATTGATATTAATGTATTTATTTATTTTAATGGATATTTCATAGATTGAGTTTCAGTTGATTATATAATTATTCATATTATATAATACATCAAAATTATGTAATTCATGATAATGTTTTTGTGAAAATAAGTTGTCTGTTTCTATTACTAAGTCCTTGAACACACCTCTTATTATGTGTTCCTTTATCCATTCAATTGTGAATAATATTACTCAAAAAATTACAATATGATTTTATTTGTGGGAGGAGTCTTAGGAGATGTGGAAGACAAACTATAGATTATGTATTTCTCTATATGTTGTAAAAAATCAATAGTTGAAAAACTAATGTTTTTTTAGTTTATTTTTATCTTCATTCCAAAAATATCAAAACATAAAATGTCCTGAGAGTGTATGTAATGTAATTTTATCTTTAATACAAGTAATTATGGGATAATTATGTGTGAGAATCTATATTTTATATCAAATCTATTATATAATTTATGGTTTTGTAGCACTAAATCCAAGAATGTGGTTCTAGGGTTCAATATTTGGTATGAGAATAGGGTAAAAATAAATTTTTATATTAGAAAATTTGTTGAATACAAATTAAGGGTAATTAATTTATGTTTGATCAAAATTTCAAGGGTATAGATAACCCTTTTTGTTAGTTGAGCTAATATTGAATATTTTGGGGATTAAGATAAGGTATTATCAGTGAAAATAATAAGTATATGTCTAGGTACTAGATGATATCTTTAAGATTTCATAATGACATGTCTTTGTGGTTCTATTATAAACTACATACTAGTTTAGATACTATAAATGGATGTAGTATCTAAAATAGATGTACCATGGGGTAATAATTATAAATTTTTTTTGATTGAGTATTAACTCAATATATTCCTAGTGCGTGGAAAAGATGAGTAACTACCGACGTTGTTTGACACTCCCAAAAGAGATTAATTGGCTAATTCACATAATCATTAGGAACTATTTTGAGGGATTTAAAGATTTTTTACGTTAAATAACCTAGTAATAATGTTACCATGGATAAAGTGTATTAAAATATAATGATTCATATGTTAAGGAATATATTAATCAAAATGTACCTTCCTAGATAAAGTATATGTCATATTTTGAAGGCATGGATTTCATTTATTATGGTGTTAAAAATATTTTATGAAATTTCATGCTAATTTTGGATCTCTATTTTGAGGATGAGGTTAATAAGTATGAGAGAACATAAAATAAAAAAACATATACTGAACAGTGAGGGATATATATCAAACTGGGAGTTATATAGTTTTAACTAGGTTAGATATAATTGGATTTGTAAGAACTATATGCTAATACAATAGTGTTATAAATTAATAAACCTGGATGATAAGTTTTCTTGTGGTTATTTATGATAATTATATTATAATGATCATTGATCATGTTAGATATTTTTATCTTTGTAATTTTTGAAGCATAATGGAACTACATTAAAAATTTATGTGAGGGAAAATATATAGATTACCTCAACAAACAACCAATCAAAATAGGATTTTGAGTGAGAAACCTTATGATGGTTACAAACATACTATCTTGAAATTTGATTAAGAATGCTAATATAGTTTAAGTCACAAACACATTGAATAAGAAAAAGATAGTCTCATGAATGATCATTTAAATAATATGACTAAGGAATGATGATTCAGTTTCTCACATGTAAAAAAATTTTAGAATAAGAATTGGGGGACATTAGCAGAATGGGATAGGTAAATCATATATGTTGGGAAATGATGTTCATTAGGCTCATTAGTATACAAGAATGGGAGAATCTATACACATTCAACTATTATATTTACTGATTGTTGGGAATTATGTAACTTAATGTCCCAATACAAGGGCCATTGAGGGAGGTAGTCACAAAAAACCATGTGAGAAAGGAAAATATAATCAATAGAATACTATTGTATTTGATAGATAGTATTCACTGTATCTTTTCTGGTGTCCCATTTCATGTATGGTTTTATAATCTACCAAATATTGAGTAATAAATAAAAATCCCTAGTGGTATGGTTATTATACAAAAAAATTCATGGTTTGTGGGATGTTATTTCTTATCGATGATGATTTATTTCCCTTAGATTAATTTTATGTGTACTTATGAATATATTTTATCTCCTTATAAATAACTGATAATATTTTTTCATATTGAAAAATCTCATTCCACATCCTAATTAAAACCATTATCATCATGCATTATATAGTTAAAAACATATTACAAATAGATATTACACTAATATTATGGGTTGAATTTTGATGATGGCATTTGTTTAATGAAGGTGGGTAGAATGTAACACCCATAAATTATAATACATCATTACATTTAATTAACTCAATTTATTTTATAACATCCTCCATACATTAAAAACAAGTAAAACAAATCATTGATAAGTAAATACCTTCTAAATCTATCATTTGAATGAATATAAATGGATAAGAGGAAAAAAATATAAAATTATTATATAAAAAAATAATTGATACTTTTAATATAAATTAAATTCAACATAAATTTCTATAACATCTTTGATAATAATTTAATGCTTAAAATTTTATTCATGAAAATATTTTATTTTTCAGTGACTTTCATTTTTATTTCAATAAGAAATGTGATTAATGATGACAAAATATATTTTATATGAATTATTTTTTAATACTAATTTAATTAGTAAATAATTTACAATTTGAATAAGAATAGTTAATATATTAAGAAGATAGTTTCCTAGAAACATTGTCTCTCCTTAAATCTCATATTTTTAATTAAAATTATTAATTTTAAAATTTGGAATTTGAATATGAAAAAATTGAAAAAAATGGATTTTCATTGTAATATTTTCTTATGATTTTTTTGGGTTATTTTTTCTAATCATAATGTTTTTAGGTGAATAGTAAAAAATATTATTTTTGCAAATAACATGAATTTTTTTGAATTATTTTATATATTTGTGAATTTTAAATTAATGGAAAAATTATTCTATGATAAAAAAGTAATTTTATATGTAAAATTATAATTTTTTTTATTTGTTTTATTTTAGAAACCCATATTTCATATTTTAGAACATAATAAATATTTTCTTTAAATTGCATTAGAAACATAATTTTTTATTTTAGAATAAATTATTATATCTATTTTAAATTTAATCTAAAGAAATTTAATTTAATTTTATAATTATTTTGTCCAAATTATCTAATAAGGACCACATTATTTTTAGGAATAATTATTACATTACATTTTATAAAAACAATTACCGTGATTAAATCTAAAAAGGAAAAAAGTAATAATTCATGGTGTAAATGGAGTGAAAAAAGATATAAACATGTTTATATTTGATTTTATATGGTTTTTATCATCCTTATATCTTCCCTACTATGTTATTTCTCAATTTTTGAGTAAATGACAAGTTTTACATGTTCTCCCTTTATATTAAGTTGAACTACTTTCAAAAATGTTAGTCTCAGCACTTATAAAAGGGTTCTGTCACCACACATTGAAGGAACATAAAGAAATTAAGTTCATCTAAAAAATACAATTTTTCCCTCAAAATAATATTTCACATTATTTATATTATTTTTACAATATATTATTCTATTCCATCAATTTCTAAAGGATTTTTCTATGAAATCTCAAAATACTCAACATGAGTAATAATTTGTAATGAAGTTATTTATTTTCTATATTTTCACTACCAACTATAATTTTTATATATCTATGTAATGAAATAATTATTCGTTATATTAATAATTTTATTATTATATCATGATAATTTTTAAACACATCTTCCCTTTACTATTATGAAAAGGAAAACATGCAATCATGTGTTATGTGACTACTACCTCCACAGTGTAATATGTTTCAATTTCATTCAACACCATATGAAGATTATATAATAGTGAAATTTAATAAATATATATGATATTTCTATCATTTTTTATTCTAAAAGAATAAAAAATATTACTATTTTTACCCATTTTAGGGAGAAATAAATCATCATCCATATGTCTTAATAGATTACAACATCCATGGAATGATTGATTTTCATTTATATTTTCATAATCACCTTGTATGGATTGTCTTGGGTATTTTATAAATAGATAAACATTATTTTTATGATATCATTAATGTTATGGTATAAATAATATGAGTCTCTTTTAAAGATATAATTAACAGAAAACTATTGTTAATTCAATCATTTAAAAGAAGCAGTCTAAAAAGAAAATTATATCATATTTCTATGTAGTGAATTTTTAATAGTTGTATAAAAATAATAATTCATTTGTATTATAATATATCACACTAATTAATAATATATAATATCATTATTATTTTGGTATAATGATATTACACATAAAAAACCACATAATCACCCATTAATAAAGGTATTTTAATATTTGGATTTATTTTTTCACTTATTTGACAAAATATATTGAATTTATAACATGAATTAATATGAAAGATTATTTATCGGTATAATGTTATATAAATAAATAAATAATTTTTTTATAGTAAGGTCACATAAACATTTAACTCCATAGTTATGAAAATACCTTTCATTTATTAAGAAACACTAAAACATGCTCATCCCTGATTTCAACGTCATAGATCATAACAAAAACTACCAGGAAATGAGATTATTTCATTATAATCAATTACATGACATCTATTATATTACCTTGTGTGATATAGAAGTTTTGTATTTTGTAAATTAAATATATAAGAACACATCTCTCTGAAATTAGTTCAATGTAATAAATATTACTTACATTGTGTTGAAAATTGGTGAAAAATAGATTATATATATGTTTATAGAATTATTTTGAATTAGGAGTAAAAATTTTAATAGTTTTGAATAAGTTTATTGAGTTCTTAATAAATTAAATTATGTTAATTATTCAGGACATTTGTTGAATGTTCGTAACGAATCGGGGATGAGGTAAGGGTTTTTAGGAAAATTCATCTCATTTATATGTGTTTGGTATTATGAACCAAATTTCATTTTGTGGTTTATATATTAACTATTTTAGATATCGTATCATGAATTATATTTTAATAATTATATTTTATACTATATTAAAATTCATCTATTTTTATGGGATTTGATTAAAATGTTACTCAAATTGTGTAGGATTTTATGTTGTCAACTCTTATTCCTTGAGGCATGATACATGTTATAAACATAATTTTATATAAATGGTGTTATTTTAATTTAGTATCATAATAATTTTATATATTTCATTCAAATTATTTTTAGGGGACAATCTAATCGAAATAAATTTATTTTATTTTAATTTCTTTTTATTCAATTTTTACCGCAATCATTAGTGTTTTTGGTAAATCAATGTTAATTGATTAAGTTGTGATCAGTCAGTTGAAAACAATTTATATAAGTTGGGTAGATTATACAAATTGACCTTATTATGTGGTATTCAATAATTTTTTACATTTTTTTACACATATACCACTTTTCAAATTTTTTCATTCTTTATGAAGTATGTTTCCCTCAAGGTATATTGATAACTCAAATATCATTTTTTGATTTATAATGTTTCTTCTATAATTTTTTTTCAATTTTTGGGTTATACCATCCTAATATGTATATGAATGAAAATTTCTTGGACACTATGGTAAAATTTTATTTTTATACAAAAGAATATTTTGATACACTTTTAACAATCTGAATTCTAAAATATTGTATTTTCCATGTTATGTAAAAGTGAGATTCCTTTCACATTCATACATTCCTCATTTATATAAACCTTTTTCCTAGATAAAACCTATTTATTTTAATGTCCTAATTGTTGAAAATATATTTTAAATTGTAATGATTTTCATATTTTTTTATCGTTTTATTTTAAAGAAACATTCTTTTTTATGTGACCCATAACATCATTTTTTATTCAATGTTAAAAAAAATACTAAAATATCATTATTTTTATAATATCCAATTATCTTTTAATTTTCAAAATGAATTTTCCTAATAAGATTTATTATTCAATAATGATATATTTATCTTTTTAGGGAATGAACTCATGGTTCCAAACAATCTAATTCTTGATCAATTATTTGGCAGCATCATTAATTTATTAATTTACAAGGGTATTTTTCATCTATGTAATCATTATTTTTGTTTTATTATCATACATGGGATATCATATTTTAAAACTAACCAACTTAATTCTATATAAAGACTATGATAATGTTATTCCAGTATTGTCATAGTCATATAGTAATTTGTATACACAGTATGGAAATAACAATTTATATAATTTAGATTGGATGATATACACCTAGAAAGATTCTAATTTATTGACATGAGAGAAAATATTTTCATGACATATATTGTTATTGAAATATGGATGAGTATTGGATATTTGACTATACATTGTTTGATTATCCACCTTATTTATCAGGATGGGATGTGATCCTATTATCCCTTTTATAAACATGTTATTTTTTTCAATTTTTGATGAATATTCATTGATATTTAAATTTTATTATGTATTTACATCCAATACATTTTATTAGACAAATATTTTTTCTTTCATTTAGGTACTTATTCATTAGGGAATTCTAATAAATGACTTTTAGAATATTATTGATAATTCATTATACTTAAACATGATATGGGTACGGATTATAATTATGTATCCCCTAAATGCATAAACATTTTTAATAAAGAAAAATAAGATCAGTTTTGGTGTATATATCTTCCCATAATAGTGTAGGGTTTTTGAAAATAGATTTAAAATCATTATTTCGATATCCAGTATTATCCATTCCATTAGTATAAGATCAATAATTATTGATACCCATGTTTTTATTTACTTTCAAAGATATAGAATTATAACAATTACAAACTGATTATACAATTATACATATTATTTATTCTATTATATATTCCATGATTATGTTTTTGATAGCTTCACCAATAAGTTTCTCTTTCTAATAATTTAGGCTCACCCCTTATTTTGTTTCTATTTCCCTTTGTTATAAAAAAATTTTTACACGTAATATTTCATGGAGGATAGGTTTTTTGAGGAATTTATGGTAGATGTTCATAAATAATAATGGATTATGTCATTTATTATATATTTTGAAAAAATATATAATATTTTTTAAATACATGGGTTTTAATTATTATTATTTTTAATTATTCAATGATCTAGACCAAAAGGTATTTAGAATATATGTAATATAATGATTTCCTATTATTTTGAAATTGTGGGATATAATGTTTGGGAATGTATAAATGGTATCAAACCCATTATGTAAAGTATTTTTTTACTGATCCAGATATGGGAGAGTGGGTGTGGGGTTCCATATTGATCATAACTTGCATACTTAGTAGAATCACACCCCAAGTCTCCTACGAAAATGTGATAATAGAAAGAAAAAAATAAACATTGAACAAAAAATATAATCGATGAGAAAATAAATAGTTCCATTTTCAGTAAGCAACCTCATTAGGTTTCCCTCACCATGTAACACAACCAAGGTAGTAAGATAATTTCAAGACAATAGATATAAAGGCTCCTTAAATCCACTTCATCAATAATTTTATGCTCTCATTCCCTAATATCAAACATAATGTGCTCTCTTCCATTACATTAATGTAATTCTATTTATATAAATATGTATATAAGGTGGTTCAGGTTATAACCCTACCTACCCTAGCCTCTCCTAGGTCTCATCATCCAATGTTATCATCAGTAATTATAAACATATCACTTGATGCCACAACATCATCAAATGAATCTTAATGAATACTATCTCAACCCCTTCATCAATATTGTAGGGTATCATGAACCTGAAGGACATACAAATAGTTTATACCAACTACCATTATTTACCCCCACACCATATGACATCCTCTTATCATCATATTTCACCACCAACTATTTATTCATCGGCCAGTACTTTCCACCAATTGTTTACAATTTCCATGTATAATTTTCCTTAAGATAACATAGAATTCGGATAATCATCCATCTCTTATCACACTATCCTATACATTAGGTGCCCACCACATTTGGAGTATTGGTACATTTTACTTATGGTATTTGGGGTAACATATAAGTAATGTGCTATTACAATCATAGTATATATCACAATATACATATCCTAAAGGTTCACATTACCCTACACTAGCATAGCCCACACATCTATAATATCACCTCATAACAGCATCCACCAACCACCACCACCACTAATTCATCATAACCACATGAAACAGTCAAACACAAAGTCTATAATTTTGTACCCCAAATTATAAATTCAACCATTTTCCAGATAATCAAATTAACAACCACCATTAATTTTCTAATCCATTAAATCACATATTTATGATAATATACTCCATCCAACATTATCATTAATTCCCAATTTTGTCAATCCAATTCCTTTTTAATTACAACATTATCAGTTTCATTTAATAAATAATATGAAACACCAATAATTCCATCACACATCCTATTGAAATCATAATAACAACAACTATATCTCATTCAAATATTATTAGCATAAATCAACTATCACACAACTACAACCATATATCACCCACCATGTTCCGATCACTCAACAGATAAAACATATGGACTACTCTCCACTATAATCCTAAAATCCAATGAAACCCGAAAAAACCATATGGATAATAAAGAACGCCCTAAAATCCTATCAGAAAATATTTCTACTTTATGCAATTTATTATAATTATTTTAAATTGGGATTTCTCTACAATCCTTAATTTCCTCCATGGGTGTTCTGGTTCATAGACAATTGATTCATATCAAATAATGCATTTGAAACAATTTATTAAAGTAAAGATCAAACAATAAACACAAAAGAGTTTTTTATTTATTGTAGTTAAATGAATATATACAAATTAAATTCAAGATCAGGGAAATATCTATTAATTGAAATAATAAAAAATTAGTAAAACATATATAAAAACCCTCATACCCTTAAATAAAATAATGCGAGTTCATTATCTTAATTTTTAAATCTATATATTCCAACCAAAGGAGAGAAATTTAATTTTAATCTCTTAAATGCACACAAAATATAAATATAGAACATGGATCCCCAACCAAGAAAAAAAATCCAAGTAATTATGTAATAAAAAAAGGGAAAAGAGTACATTGCTATCATATCCAATAAATTTTAATTATAATCAAAAGAATAATCTCATAACACATAAAGGAGAAAATAACATGATAGAGGGAAAATATATTACCCCAAACTGTATAAACAACTGCAGAATAGAAATAGAGAAAACAACTGATGATAAGATCTAGAAGTAATGAGATTGGTTATTTCGGTCCAACATAATAAGTTTCAAAATTCACAATAACAATATTATAGATCATACATACTTTATGTAAAAAATTAAAAACTAAAATAGTTGAAATTAGGAAATGTAAAAATACCAGATACACATATTTTGATATCTCAAAAAATAACACAGTCAACTTCCGTTTACAATTTTTATTAAGTTTGGTTTCATTAAATTTATATTTCATAACACATTTAAAATCCGATATTTTAATTTGATTTTAGGATATTATTTAATTCATAGTTATAGATTTAAAATCCTATTATTTAAGTATTTATATTCTTATTTACAATAAAAGTGATTAATTACGTTATTATGGAAATGATATAAATTTATGAATTTTTTAATTCAATGGCTGAAAAAAGGAAAATTCATTTAAATAGACTATATAGATCGACTACAAGAAGGATTTATGTGGTCATTTAAACTAACAACATGATAGAAGGGTTTCACCATACTCTAAAGGATCGAGTGAATGACCAGACTGATTAGCATTGAAGGACTAACCGTATGAAAAATAAACAATCCACATGACCAAATGGATCAAATGCATCAATTAACTTATTCAATGTAATAACAATCTGACCAAGCTAATAGAGAAATTAATTGAACACATGAAGTAACCGATTAACTGTAAGAAAAAAATTTACCGACCTCATGGTCAGTAAAGTGATTGTGAGAATAAAATAGAAATTTAAAATGGGAAATGAATATGAGTACCATATAAACACCTCTAATCCAGGGTAAATTTTCGTGGAAGAGTATCCTAAATATATGAATTTAAAAAAATTCCTTGTCACACCAGTATGATAATCTGAAAAAACATTATAAAGTGCTCAAGATGAAAATGTTTATCATCGTGATTTTATCCATATGAAAACCAATTTAAGATCATATTAATTACATGAAAAATGAATCAAGTTTAAATCACATTATTAAAATTTATGTTTTTTGGATGATTTAAGGCCTCTTCTAATATTTTTGTCACTATTGAAGTTATCAGATGTGATGGAAATGAAATTTATAAATTCTTCTTGGAAAACTCACAAGGTATTCATGGTTACAAGGAACATAATCCCGAATAAATAAAGCAAACATAAAGAATTACAATCACCCATTATAAATCTTATAAATTCTAATGGAATGGTGTAGTCACATTAATAGATATCTTAGATGAAATCATAATATAATTCATCAGAAATGAGACATGGAAAATAAGAAACAACTTTCTATAAATACTAGTAGTGTGGGAATAGGGTACATATTAACAGGGAATACATGAGTCATAATGAAATTTATCAAATGACATATATTTGATATTCAAGTTTCATTAATTCTGTAGGGGAGTAATATATGTATACCAATTTTTGAAACGTTAACTGAGTCATTGTTGATTATCATTAGTGTATTATTTTAATCAATAGTAGAGAAATGATGCATGGCTGATTATTTATTTTCATTATTTTGTTAAGGTTTATTTGGTAGATGATTAGGAACTTAATATTTTGGATAATGTTGGTTTTAATATATGTATAGAGTGTTCTTACTTCAAGAAATTGAAATAATTGTGAAATATCAAAGGGATATAGAGGAATATAATTTCCATATGATATCTTGATCCAGAATGGATTTGAAATATATTTTCAATTTATTTTATTAAGGTCAATCAAGGATCCATTGTGGTGGTAATAGGAGTAAATTTTTGTACCATATATCTAATCCGAAGATCAGATGGAATTATTGTTTTCAGTGAAGCAGCCTAAAAAAATATAGAGTTATTGCATTATCACCTTGGGAATCAGAGTGGGAAGAATATATGTGGTATAAAAACAAAATGTATAATGAATATTGATCAGAAAGAGTTAATAAGTTATGAGAGCTTCATTCATGGAATGTAGAAGAGGGTGTCATTCAGCATAAATGGTTGTAAGTAAAAATATTTTAATTTAGTCATTCTTCACGCATATATTTTAGGGTCATCCCTTGTCTAATATGTTTGAGGATCCATTAAAATAGTTAATTTCATTAATTATGCAACAAGAGATTTATTATTATACCTTAATATATATAATACAATTTTATTTGGAGAATCCTTTCAATGTAAATCCATGGTTAATGATGAAACTGTTGATATGTTAAAATTCAAAAGAACCAATAAGAGATGAATGTGTTGAAGAAGTGTCTTAGGGGTCTTAAATTTTAATAAATGGATCAATCTGGTTGATACAATACATGTTACACAACAATAAGATGGTATGGTAGAGAAAATGAATCAGATTCTAATAGAGAATGCGACGATCCTGAATGTGCACTCATGAATTTCCAAGGTAATTATTGCCCATCTCTCTCTTTCTCTCCCTCATGGTGTTTCTGAGGAAAAAAACACTTAACAAAAAATTATATATCATGTTTATATCTGTTGTGCAACATGTATTAAATTTAATTCCAAAAATTAAAGTTCAATATATTCAATTTTCTCAAGTGATTAACCTAATTAATGGTATTGAAAAACATCTCCAATTTTTGAAATAAATCATATTTTTCCACAATAATAAAATTTATTATTCCCCTTTATTATTACAAAAAATAAAACTAGGAGATGAATATAAATATATAATTATATAATGAAGTTAATTAGACATTATGTAAAATAATAGTTGAATGCAATGTATTCTCACCCTTAATTATTATTATAAACTCAATAATTATGATAAGATAATGAGGCATTTAATGCGTAGATAATTAATAAAGTAGTAATATGTAAAACACTTCATCTTGATTAGATATATAACATAAGTTATCACAAAATATACGTATTTACAAATACACATTTCAAATTTAATTTTGAAAATTCAAATCAAAATGTATAATAATTATTCTCAAGATTTCAAAAATATTTATATATTTTTTTAATTTTTTTTAAATAGATATGAAAAATAAATTTATAAAAGACAAGAAAAATAAATATTAAAATAAGAATAAAAATTAATTTTAAAATAATATAAAAATTAATTGATAAAAAAATTAGAGATAAACACAAAAGAAAAAAATTGATTTTTTAAAGAAAATTATAAAAATAACCTCTCTTATTTTAATAATAACAAATCATAGAAAAGAGATATTGATATATATTGAAATGAAGTTCAAGAGATAAATTTTACTTAAAGATATAAAAACTACTCCTAGTTATATCATCTCATAGTTTTATTGTATACACATCCCATTAAATATATATATTTTACAAAGTTTCAAGAGGTAATAATAGTTCAATCATTTCAAGAGTTTATAGTCCATTTTTATTAAGAAGTAGTCATATGATATGATAATTAGGTTTAGTGTAATAAAACTACACAATATCAAAAGAATGTTCCATTTATTACACTTTTACATTTGTTTTCTCATATAATATAATAAAAAATTTGATGTTATAAAACTATTTAATACATTAAGATCAAATAACAATGATTTATGAAGCAATATTTTTTTAGTATGATATTTTCTATGTATCAATTGAGATGGAAGATGAATTTTATTTAGGTCTCCCATGACTATAATTTTTTCAATAATATTTATAAACTAAATTCTCGATTTTAATAAATTAATTTCAAACATATTTTGATATAATCCTTCATCAAAATTATTTTTCAACATTTTTGAATAAAATAGATTTATTTGAAAAAAAATCAATATAAATTTTCGAATATAATTATGTTTCCCAAATAATATCTTGATATTGATCACCATGATGATATTGGGGAAGATTATTTTAAATCTCTTTTATTTGGAAATTTAAATTATCAATTTTATATCATTCATGTAGTTTGAAGTATAATTTATATTTTTCTTTGGGAAATATATTCATTTAAATAAAAGGATGATATTCTTCTTTATGACCTCATTTGTATTTATTTTTAATTTCATCATCATTATAAATGAGTTCATAAAAAAATTTCATGTTGAGTTTATTAAGTATAAAAAAAAGAAGGAATAATAAGAGGAATACGAGGAAGAAATGGAGGGTGGGAAATAGAATAATAATTCATTTTAGGATTCAAAATTTTTTCCTTGATCATTTAGGAATTGATCCACTTAAAGATGATGAGTCAAGGGAGTTTCTCATGTACCCTAGGTTGAGACAATAATTACATTCTTGAATTTTTTATTTTAATTATACTTTTTTTATATATGGGGTATTATGAATTAATACATACTTCTTATTTCATTCATAACATTTTACATTCATTTACTCAATATTTTTTTTGGAACTGTGAGTTGTTTTCTTCTTTTTTATAACTTTTTTCAGTCTATAGAACATGTATTTAATCAGAAATTCTTTATTTTATTAATTTTTATCATCAATAAAATGAAATAAATTTTTCTTTTTGGTTCTTTTAAATGTTTTTTCTCTTTTAAATTTATCATTGATTATGATTTTGTATGCCATGAGAGATGTGAGATCCTCTTCGACCATAATTTACATCACATGATTTCATTAATGTATAATTGTGACTTTGGGATCCCAATTTCTCAGAAAGACCTAAAGTATCTTTTCCACTACGATTTATGTATAAAAATCATCACCATGATACTTTTGATCATTTCATATATCACTAAACTATGTAAAAATACTTCTAATAGATTCATTTGGATGTATATAAAATCATTAAAAATCATTCATATAACAGTATAATTAGGTATCATTATATTTTTTCATGCCTTCATTATTATTTTATAATAATTTATTATTTTTATGGGAAATTTAATAAGTAGATATATTATTAAATAAATTTTATTCATTGCCAAAATGTATAGAATTCACAATATTATCATTGAATTCAATAGAAAAAATATATTGGGGTTTTCATTATTTTTTCAGTTTCATTATGGGGATATAACCATTCATAATTATTTTCCAAATAGGATATCCAATTATTATAAGAAAAATTTACATGTGATTTTTTTAATACGTTTAATTTGTTCCATGAATGAAATGATGATGAACACAAGAGTTATATGTCTTTATAAAATCATACATTGAAATCAATTAAGATTATGGAAATTTTGTTGGATAACCCAACCAATTAAGAAAATGACAAATTTTTGAGAAATTTTTTTTTAAAATCCATGGTAAAATACTTTTATTAATACCAAAGGATGGTTATATTAAAATTGAAACTATCTAGTTAATTAGAATTTAAATTTTTATACAATAAATGAAAAGGTAAAATTCAAAATAAATGTTTTTTGATATGATCAATTTATAAATTAAATTAATATTATAAATTTAATATCAATTTTAATTAATATATCACACATAGAAGAAAACATATTAATGGAATTTATGAAATTATTGGTAAGAGGATTGGATTATGCAATGAAAAATTTAAGGGGGATTAAAATCACTATATGATAAAAGAGATCAGATATAGCTCAATTTGATCCCCTATATCTTTGAAATTGGGATGATATATTTATCATAATATTTAATTGATTTTAAAGGATATAAATTAAACACTTCCTCCTATTATTTTTTATGGATATACAAAGAGACAAATATCCCTTATTTCAAGGGTTATAAGAACCCTTTTCTTTTGGATTGTGATGGTTATAGAAAGAAACCATTTTTAATTGGTAATATTATAAGAGAATGATTTTATTAGAAGAAATCCATTATGCGCCCTCTCCATTACCACTCTATAAGGTTTATACAATTTGGAGGAGACATATTCAGAGATAAAAGTGAGAGACATTGATATTTAGGATTAGAATTGGCTCTTTGTGGGGACTCGATGAGAAAACTATAATTTCAGCATTGATTCAATGTACGAGTGTTACATTGATTCATATATAAAATATAACACTCATTAGGTACATAATTATAGAATCAAAAGGAGATAGAAAACATCTTGAATTCACTGAGATCATTAAGTAGTGTTTACACAACATTAAGTGGAGAGGGCCCCACAGAATTAACGAATTTGTACTCTTTATATTGGCCCAATTATATAGCCATCTGATTCCACTAGATATCTAATATACATGTTTTTATATTCCTAGATCTAACTACTACCACCAGATGGCTAGTGCTCCTATACTAGTTTTTTGGTGGACTATTGGGGGATGTGTGACTACATTTCCCACAACTTGTGGGTAGGTGGGATAGAACCGGCTTGTCTGTGCTCCTTACTGCACTTCATATTTAACTTGTAGCACCTTGAATTCTTTCTATGGATGTTTATTGGTCATCCAAACTCATTCACTGATCATAATGAATGAATTATGACTAGTATAATCCTTTAACAAGATTATCAAGTATCCATTGAATGGAAATTAACAACATTATCATGTCTATAAATGTAATCACTTAATGATACAAATCTGAGAATTAAATTTAATCAAATAATCAAAATTTACGGAAATTATATTGGTTGTCATTAATGGTCTTTAAGAAGTAATTGTAATATATCCAAATTATTCTTGATAATTTTTAATTTATTTTACCACCATTAATTTATGCTTTAATATATTATAATATGTTTGGACATCAAATATATGTCCATGGAAGGAATTCATGTTATATCCTTTTTAAGACGATGTTCGTCAGGAAACAAAAGATAGCTGGTGCAGAGCCACTTGACCACTGATGGTGTGGATAGAAGCCGCTCATCCTTTAAGATTCCTCTATCCACTTGATGGAGGAGAACTAACCCATCTGTTGAAGTAAGAAGAGCCAAGAATATCCCAACAACCCATCCATCTTTCTGGTCGTATCATCTGTCTAGCCGATGGGGAAAAAATTTGAACTCAATTTTCTTTATTCCATGTAACTAAATCCTCTTCAAGGGTAACTAACATTGATTAATGATATTATTTAATTATATAGTTTTTCTATCTCCATTGCTTTCTATAAAAAAGATACCTAATGAGGCATGGATACCATTAATGGATCTATGAAACACATTCTCAAAGATTTAAAACTGAATATCAAGTAATATCAAATAGAATTATCATTGTTCCAATTCATAAATCATAATATCAAAGGTTCTCACCTATATCTCTATATCTCTCTCCATGAATTTTAGTAATCATGACAGAGATATAAAGAAAATTTTTGTATTGTTTTTTCACCAAAAAAATATTTTTGTTCTCACCATACCTTCTAAAATAGTGTTCTTTTTATAACTTTTAAAAACCAAGGGATATGGGTGCTTACTCATATATAAGTTCAAGAGATAATTTTCAGGATAATTATATTAAATATAATGAATATATGTTATCACTTTATCTCCTTTAATATTAGGGGACTAATAATAAAAACCACTCTACCCAAGTGGTGCGATTTAGGGGCTCACACTGAGATATTTGTGAACTCCTTTATCAAAATTTGTTTTCTCTCTCTTTCAGTTTATGTATTGAATCATATCAACATTATACAAATATTTTTATATAATTTATTTGTTAAATTTACACTATATATAATCTATTACTTAAATTTTATATTAAATTTATAATACATTTCTAATTTACCACATTATTACATAATTTTATTAAAAATATTTTCATTTTGAATTTTACCTTGGTATGTATTTAAATTTTAATTTGATAACCAACCCATGTCATGACATATTAATATTTAAAATAGTAATTTTTGTGAAATAATTGAACAAGATTGTTTTTATGGTTAAAATTGGTTCTTATGCTTTTATAGGATAAAAGATTATAGAGTAGTCATGTTCTAGTTAAAATATGGAATTTATCCCCCCTCAAAATTTTAGGGATCATCTCTTATTTCCATGTCAATGCCAATCCTAGAAAAAAACATATGGTAATTTCAATGAGATGATTCTGTATGATATGTGGGAAAAAAATTTAGATATAGATCTAAGATAGTGTCATCAAAATGTTAATCTAAATCTGAGATGTTCTATTCTATAAGAAGGTATTTTAGAAAAAATTAAACAAGGACAAAAAGGAAGTTGAGTAAAAAAATTTACTAAAAACACTCAACTTGATCTATGTTGGAGTACTATAATAACATATGATTTGTATATTTCAGATAGATGATTTGAAATTATGGTATATTGACCATTTAATAATATTACAAAATGATCTAAGAATATACAATATTATGGAATAGGTACAGATGTTTTGGATTTGAATAATAGAACACTAAAAGATACTGTATTAGAAATGGATGAGTCATATGATGAATTTTAGAGATCACCCAGATTCAAAAAAAATAGTTTTAGGGGGTTCAATATTACACGTTATTTCTTATTTTATTTCATGGTGATGAACATAAAATCCAGGATGTGGTAAAAAAATATGCATGGCTCCAAAATGTAGGAGTCAAAAATGAATGAAGAGATGTATTTATTAGATTACAATAAAACATGAAATCTAGTTGTGTTACCATACCAGATGAATGAATTTAGGAATAGGTGTGTGTTCTATTCAAAAGGAGAGGTTTAAGGTTGTAATAATGTATAAGGCTTATATAGTAGTGAAGGGACCCCAATATAATAAATGTATTAACATCTAAGAAATATTCTCACCATTAGTTATGTATTCTACCATCTATGTTGTGATAACCATTATTGTTGTCGACAATTTACACATTAAATAGATACATTTTAGGAAAACCTTTCCTCATGGTGACTTTGATGAAGAGATTTAAATGAAAAAACCATTGGGTTTTGAGGATAATAAAAATGGTTAATTTGTGTGTATGTTAAAGAGGTGTATTTATGGTTTGAAATAGGAACCAAGATAGTGGATTCAAAAATTTAACCCTTTCATGGTTGAGTATGATTTCACTTGGTGAAAAAACGATTATTATTTCTACTTGATGTTATGAGTAGATTAAATATATATTAATATTCTATTACTTATGGATTTATTGATACTAAATCATCTAAAAATTTAGAGGAGTCAAGAACTAAAGAATTATTGTTCTTTAATATTTGAGATAAAATATATTAGTCAAACTATGAAAATATTAGTAATGAAGATGGAATGAGATATGGAAAATAAGACTTTTATAACATCTCAAGTGGAATACATTTGAAAATTTTTCATGATGTTTGGGATGTAAAGATATAACTGGTCTAAACGCCATTGGATGAAAATTTTGAATTTTCTAAGGGGAAGGAACCTAAAATGGGAAATTTCATCATGTATAGATAGATAGTTCCTATTGAATCCAATGTGGTAGTGTAGTGTTGTATTTTCTGATAATAGTTGAAGAGGTTTTGTTTTTGTGCCATTAAATATTTGGAAATGTTCATGGAAGCACTAGATATATAAAGACACATCTTCATTGATAGTTGATATCTCTATTGAGATCAATGAAATAATATACATTGGATTGAAGAAGATTAATATTGAAATGTAATAAGATGTGTTTCCAATGGAGGAGTCACAAGAGGGGGTGAAGTATATTTGAAGTGGAAAAATACATTCTAACATTCCTAATTACAGAAATAGCATGGTTACACCATTAAATTATGGATCACATCATGAATTAGGATAATGATTCATAAAATGGAAGGGTGAAAGTTCATAAACTCAATGGGGTCATTTTTAATGTATACATGTTCCACTTCATGAGGTTTATTACATATTGTATCACTGATCATAGACTATAAAGGACATGGATAAACCCAATATATCAATATCTTATGAATAATTTACTCCCAAAACCATTATTTAATGCTGAAAAGGGAAATGGATTACTAATAATGTTAATGTTCTTAAATACCCAATGTTTCCTTTGGAACATTGTAAGGGACTGTTACACCATAATAATGATGGTGTTTTTATGGGGTTCTAATATACGGAATTTAGATAAGTTACTTATAGAAGACTGTGTGTATGATGTATCATAGACAATTATAATATATTTATCGTAGGAACATAAGATATTTAAATTTTCTAAAATTTTGGAATGTTTGGTATGTGTCGTGACATAAAAATCACATAGTGAAACCGTTCTGTAATGTTCTGGTGATTATGGAGAAGAGATACTCATGAAATGGAGGTTATTCTATACCATGATGTAGATATGATATATTTTTAGTGGTCTCCTATAGGTAATACATTCATTTTGGATTAAAAATGTTACACTATACCAAGATATGGATTAGGTTTTTGTAAGAACAGATGTTTTTGAACTACATTATGTTTATGAGGAAATTTGTTTTTTGGTAATGAATAGGTTTTTACTTTTTAAAAAGTACTTTTATAATTTAATTATGAGAATTTGGACGTTTAAAAGTGATGTTTTTGGACTTAGTTGAAGGCATTCAAACTTTCCCAACAAGCTTGTGGAGTTCCAGGAGTAACGAAATGTGGAAGGGGTTTTTATGGTCCTATAGAGGGTTCAAGGATTGTATGAAACTGTGCTTCCCATAACAGTGACCATGAGAACTTCAGTAGGTAAGGTTAAAGTGTTAAAATGGGTTGTGCGCAGTTTTCAAAACTGTGTTGCTATCCTACAAGGATTTCTTTTGAGATAGTGGTCTCGTGTTGTACATCATTCGGTTTGGTCAAGGTTTGTAAAATAATTCAAGACAACCCATGAAGACATGTCTATTTAAATAATTAAAAAAATTAAAATGAAATAAATAAATTTAAAACACACTCACCTCCCCCTCTCTAGCCAGACCATATGATGCAACCCCAAGGGGGTTTCCCCATTGACCCACGATGCCCCTCATCCGACTCCCCCGTTCGTTGATTTTCCAACCAAATTTCATGGAGTTTATATTTCATATCATCAATGTCAGGTAGTCTTCCATCTCCTCTCTTGGTTTCAGGTTAATTTTCTACCTCTCTATCACCTACAACGTTTGGCTGAACCTAGGGATTGAGTAGTTGACCTAATTAAATGATTATTCTGATTTTAGGGTATACAAAGGGCCTCTCGGGTAATGTTTGATCATCATCTGGAAACTGATGCCGACGATGAGGTGGTTTGTGTTGATTTTCACGACCACTATTATTCTGGGGTATGTATCTAAACTGTTTATTTATTATCACGCTTTAAAGTAGTGATTTATGTTGTTAATGGGACTTAGTTGTACTGTATAGTGAATTTTGGTTCCTTCAAAAGACTATTCGGACTATATGATAGTATGAATATATATATATATATATATATATCTCTATATCATAAAATTACCTATTCCCTCATTGATCGAGGAATACGTGCATTGGGTTAAGGGTGTATATACATGTATATGTAATTATTTCCTTGCGAGTGGATGACTACATGAATTATAAAGAATCAAATTCCATGTATTGTCTTCTTCTACTCGAGGTAGGATCACTATCATCGGCCTCTTTATTAAAGAATAATAAAATTGATTCTAAAATTAATTTATTTTATGAGTATCCTAGTTTTATAGAACTGCATATATTAAATAAACTCAAAATAATGATAAATGAATTTTTTTGGATAAATTCATGTTTTTATAATAAAACCCTCTAACGGAGGTTCACTTCCATGAAACCAAAAAGTAGTGGTAATGTTATGTAATGATTTATCATGGTTTTATATTTATATATATCTTATTATTGATTTTTATTTGTTACATGTAAATGCATGGCCCCATTGATGTTAATTAAGAACGTTTCCCACATGATTATGTTAGGTCTATGTCTGGTCCATTAGATGGTTATGATTCAAGTACCCCTTGGGCTTTCTTATTAAATGGAACATGAAATACATTGTCCTTAGATACCCTTTGGTTTTATTTTTACCCCATGTAATGGGGGGTTAAATATGTAATTTATTTTTATATCAATTAGTTAATTAATGGCATAATTGTGAAGGGATGAGTGACTACGACCTTTTTCCCCTAATATGTCATTGCTTTATTAGGAATGACTTTCTTGGTATGGATTAGACAATGTGATTTTAATATTACAATGTCGTGTAGTAATTTATAATTATTTGGAGGTTATTATAATGAATTTCTTTGTGTGTTTAATGATAACTAAGTCATGTGATAGCTTGATAGGATTGCTAGGATTCCTATATTGATATTTTCCTTGTGATTACTTTTTGGCTAAAGAATTGATATTCTCATTTGAGATAAATGATGTTAATGTCATGTAATGTGTTTTTAAGAAAGTGGTTCTAATTATATTAATTATTCCCACCCGAGAAAATGAATGTCCAAGCCTTATAAGTTTGGTCCTTCCTTGAGTCATCCGTTTGAGGGGAGTCATACTAGATGATCTTGTTTTTTACCTTGGAATGACTAATGAAATGTTTAAATGGTAAATATGTATTATTGAATCATTGATTCAACTGATAATTTCATGGACGGGATCAAGAGACTATTGTACTTTTATAACTTGAGTGAATCATGGATTCAAGTTAGAATTACATGGACAATATCAAGGGGTTAAATATGATTAAGTCAGTGATGAATCATGAATCCAATTGAGGGATGCCATGGATGGGTTCATGAGGCTGTGCTAAAGCCTTGAGTAAATCACCTATCCAATTTAGGGATGTCATGGATTGGATGAAGGGTTAAAAATTCTAACTTGCCTAGTGAATCATGGTTCTATCCTGGGATGCCATGGAAGACCTAAATAGGTATTGAATATATGTATTGAGTGATACTTGGGGATTCTTTAAAGGACCTCTTAGGACTGGCTCAGTTGACACAGAATTATACTACAACAATAGTGATATAATGTTCCTAATAGGTTCATCGGGAAGGGGTTGTACATTGTTGGTAGAAATTGCACATGGACTGATACATGTGATGTGTATACTTGCATAGCACATGTCATATTGAGGTTGACACTGTGGGTACCAACCTACTATGATTTATATCTCACACCCTGATCGGGTACCATTGGTTCATGAGTAGACATACTCGTTTATAGGACATTAGACCTTTCTTGTGTTGTATTTTTTGTAAATGGATGTTGGGATAAGACGAATGAGTTGGAGATAGGGATGATCACAGAAAATTTTCTTTTGGGCATGATGTATTTTATTTATTCTTGTACAGAAATGTATATCATGTTGTACTATTTACTGCTTTTATATATATATTATCATATGACCAGAATTAATATTATAAGATGATATTGGCCATATTCAAATTTGGTTATTATTAAAATTTTCTTCTACTACTATGATTACTTATTTATACTCTATCTATTAATATCTAATTTTTACTGTCAGTTACCACTATGCACTCGGCCATTGAGGTTATAGTCTCCAAAATGTACTAACATTACACCCTCACTGCTAGACAATTGTATCTTGCTTATGGTGAGATGTGATTGAGGCCATGTAGTGACTAATCTGGCTACCGTTTTAGTGGTATGTTTGGTCGAGACATTATAATGTGGTATAATAGGATCTTTTTCCTTTTTAATTTGGTCACAGGCTAGTAGGAATGAGACTAAGAATGTATCAAATCGTGGTAGATATACATTCCTATGATTGATCACCCCACATATGGGAAGTGACCAAGTGGACAGGGTAGGGAATTGTTGTTTATACTATTCGATGTTATAATTGATTTGATTTCCACCTTTGGTGAATGGTAATTTTTCCAGGTCTTATGAATTTATGGAATTATATGGTTTTTTCCTTTCACTAGATTGGAAATGAAGTGAATTAACCTGCATCATTATAGGCCCTAATAATTTCACATTACATGTATATGACATTCCATGTATCAACAGTAGTAGGTTTCTTCCTAAGTTTGATTTTTTGGCCTAAGTGATTCATTTATTTGTTATATACCCATTGATGTAATTTATTAGCATGATTTTTTATTTAGAACTTCATTCATTTGTCATTACATACTTATATTTTTTATGCCATGTTTTTTTCTTGTTATAGAATTCCATTTTTGATATGAAAAATGGTTGCATGTTCTGAAAATAGTCTATTATGGTTTAGGTGGGAGAGAATTTAAAATTTAAGGTTGTATAGAACCTTATGATATGGAAAGGTACATCCAATATACTCAAACCAACAATATATCCTCATAAATGTTTATATACATTTGTTTGAAAATGAAAATGGTTTTTAATGTCAAATGTCCAAATTGGATATTCTAAATTAATGGGTGGAAAATGCCAACCATATGGTGAATGGGAACCTTATGGAATGGTATATGGACACTCATGTTACTGACCCTTTGTATAACCATTTTATGATTGATAATGGCTATAAATGTGAGTATTTTTGAGTTTTTAATTTTTAATGGATATTAACATTTGAAATGTTCAACTGGACCCAAGTATTAAAGTTGTTGCATGCTCTTATAAGATAAAACATTATGGTGTTTATGATTTATTTCATTTAACAACTACTAATGGGTTGGTTTTAAAGAATCTGGGTTGGTTTAATGGGATCCTATAAGGTCTCTAAATTGGTTAAAAGGAATTTATGTGATAAATTTCTTATTTTTTCTTTTATCCATTAGCAAAACCGTATGCCAAGTGACTTGTTTTGTAGAATGGATGTTGAGTTTTTTATTAATGTCCATACAAATTTTTTTAATGGTTTAAATGAATTAATGAAATGGATATATGGTGTCCTTTACTTAGACCCTCATGTAAGGTTATTTGAAATGGTTTTTATGATATTCCTTCGAACAAAGACATGAGTGATTAGCCATTGGATATTTCTTTTATCTTTGGATTAAATGAAAATTGATATTGATTCTACTAAAATCTGTGTTGTCTAACCAAGAGATAGGGTCGACGTGTATTCTTTATAAGGGAATAGACCACGGTAGGTATCACCCTTCAAGCTTCATGTCTTACATTGCACTATGATATTTCTGATGATGGTGTCATTAAGGTGTGTTTTCCCCTAGTATGATATTTGGATTTTAAAAGGACACCCATGTTTGGATAGTTGGCCATTGCATCTTGACCCTTGATATGGGAGTGAGCATCAAAAAATACATGGTTAAGTATGTTATACATATATCAGGCATTGTCAGCTACATAGAAGGTTGTGTGAATCTATTTTTTCTTCAGGTATGGATGACTTGGGACAACGTCATCTGAGAAAATTGATGTTTTGGATGATGTGCTTTTGAGACCGTTTCCATGTGATCTATATTGTAATTTATTGAATAGGGGGGATAACTTATTGATAGTAATTGGTATGGTCCATTCTATCTGATAGACTCAGGGTATTTTGTTTTTACACACATAATTACCAACTAGTGATAAAATATAAAAAAATCTAAATGTGTGTGGTTTAATTATGAGATATGAGCTATTGAGTATGTTTTTAGGTCATCTTCGGAGTAGAGTTACCTGAGCATTTGAAAATAATGTTCATCCCAGTACTCATGAGGTCTTTTTTGGTCTCTGGTGTTTTGGTGCACTGGCTAGATTGATCTTTTCTTTTCTAAAATGTTGATTTAACATACGTGAACATGGATTGGTGTAAGTGTCACATTGGTTCAGTTGTATGTGTTAGTGATTTATTGGTCGTATGATTAATATATGGTTGGCGGTTTGTGTTACCCTTTTGAAACACTCTTGATCTTTGGAATGTTTCAATCATATGTTTTAAATAACATGAATTCCTTGGGTGGTATTGGCATCAGGGTTCGGTTTATGACACATTGAGTGGTGGTCGAGATTGTTGTAAAGTGTCAACTGGTAGTGGTTCAACTGATCTTCTTATTATCATTGTATTTACTCTTAGTGTACTCTTCTAAATGACATGATCATGTTTCCTTTATTGACATCATCTGGGATATACTAGGAGAGCTTTGGTTTTATCAAACTGTAAATTTTGAATGTTTTTGGACTAGTTTTAATCCCCCTTCATGTTGTACACTAGATTCATGGGTATTTTAGAGGTTTGGTTTGTCCTAATTGATATTTGTGATGCCATGTAGTATGGCCTTGGATTGACTTTTGGACACCTACCACATCCCTTGAAATGACCGCATTATTGATAAAACTATGGACTCATTACATGTACATATGTGAATTTTTTTTCTTTGTACCAACATTTAAATTGTAACATGGGGTATGGGATACCTGAGGATAGTTCCATGGACTCTAGTTGGATGACTATGATTGTATCCCGAACATATTATCAGTCATGGATGTAATACTCTATGGGTAGTGTTTCTAGTGGGTGGGAACCAGTCTACGCCTTTATTTTTGATGATTCAAAACATTTTTAAAAAGTCAAAGTGTTAGTTTGATCATGAAAAGTCAAAAGAAATCAGGTCTGATTTCAAGTGGACTCATTTGTGGTGAAACCCTTAGGGTGTGGTTTTTTAGGGCCTTCTAGCTATGGGGTGAGAACCCTAATTTTAAATGGAATATTTCTAATGAAAAACCCTAAGGTGGGTAGATCCTTTGGATTGATACACAAAAAGATGAATATGTGAGGATGTCTTTGGTTGAGAGGGCTCAGGTAAAATTCTCTTGATTTTATAGATGTAAATCGACCATTGGCTCGAGTATGATTGTGTGAGTGTCATGTGCTTATGTGGTGCATTGGGAATTTGGATACATGGAATGGATGTTTTAATGAATATTATTTTCCATTATAGGTTGTGTGACATAATATTATTTTCCCCAAGGATTATTGGGGATGAGAAGTTCTATGGTGGGGAGTTTATAAGATGTCATATTTCTGAGTTAGACAAAATTTATAAAAGAAATTTAATTTCTATAAATTTTTAGATGTGAGGTTATAAAATGGAACATTGGAATGTAATTATGAGATTTTATAATTTTAAATGTGATATATATGGACTTTGGTTAAGGCTTGTTGACTTTCTCGGGCAGGTCGTGGTGTTTTGGGAGAACTGGAGCAGGAAAGGGTAGTTTTTGAGGACCACGAGAGGGAGGACAGTTTTTCTGATACTATATGTTCCATATCACTGAACATGAAACCATAAGAACATAAGGCAGAGTAATTTCTCATGCTCTGTTCATGGTTCTGTAAAACTTGTTCCTAGCTCTCAAAATGTGCTTTGGAGGTTGTGGCCTCACATTGTACACCACACTATTTGCGCAAAGTTTTTCAAACCACACAGGTCAAACTATGTAGACGAGTCATTAAAAGAATTAAATTATATTAAAATGAAATGAAAAAAAACACTCTCAATTCCCTATTTCTCATAGACTTAATGATGCAACCCCAAGGGGGTTCCCCCTTCAATTCACGAAACACCTCCTCTAGATCCCCCATTCTTTGATTTTCCAATCAAATTTTCTCAAGTTTCCCCTCAAGATTTTCAACACATGGTCATATACACTATATTATCTCAGTATATGGCATATGTTTATCCTCTAAATCTCAATTGGTGTTTATAATGACCTAGGTATTGACGGGGTGACCCGATTTTGTGTTTCATCTGATTTTATAGTATGTAAAGGGCCTCTAGGGTGATGTTGGTCTATTTTTGGGAATCCAGCACTGAAGGTGAAGTAGTTTTGGTTGATACTCTTCACCACCACCAGTTTGGGGTATTTTATTATAAACCATTTATTTGTTTTAAACCCTTTAATTGGGGAGTTATGGTGTTTACATGTCCCAGTTGTTGTGTATAGTGAGTTTTGGTGTATTTTTCACAATCATAGGCATATAAGAAGGTATGTAGATGCATATAAATATATATATCCTCCAAGTTCATATTCAATCATGTTGAAAGGAATATAGGAATTGGGATAAATGGAAATATACATGTATATGGAAGTAAGTGCTTGTGAGTGGATGTCTAATTGAGTTAGAAATCATCAAATGCCAAGTATTGTCTTTGTCTTCTAGAGGTTGGATACATATCATCAACCTCTTTTTTTAAGAATACTTAAATTCATTCTTTAAATAAGTTTTTATGAGTTTCCAAGTTTAATGGAACTGTATAGCATGAATATATTCTTAGATATTATAAAGGACTTGTTTTTTATAATGTTGTGTTTTTATAATAAAACCCCTCAAACTGAGGTGCACTGCCTTCAAAACCAAATGTACTGATAGATTAATGCAATTCAATGTTGGGGGTTTAGATATCCATGTAACTTTTTATTGTTGTTTATTTGTGAAATTTTAATGTATGGCCCCTTTTATGTTAATTAAATATTTTTCCCACATGAGTATTTTAAGTATTTATCTAGTTCAATAAATTGTTAATCTTGAAGAACCCCATGGGTTTGCTTAGTAAATGGAACGTGAATAGATTTTTCCCTGGACACCCCTAGGTGTTCCATTTTTTCCCATATCATGGGATATTAAATATGTAATTGATTTGTATATCAGTTTGTGAATAAAATGGGTTAATTGGGAAGGGGTGAGTGGCTTGTAATATTGTCCCTTGATATGTCATTGCTTGATTAAGAACGAATTTCTATGTATGGATATGCATCATGAGTTTAATGATATCATGTAGTGTAGTATTTTAATATTATTTAGAAAGTTATTATAAATAATTTACATTTGAGTTAATTGATAACAAAGCCATGCGATAGTATGATAGGCTTGTTAGACTTGTTATATTGAAATTGGCTATGTGAGTATTTGTTGTATTTGGAATTGATATTCCCACATGAGTTAAACGATGTTAATTTCATTTATGGTTTTTTTAAGAATGTAATTCAAGTTATATGAATTATTCCCACCTGAGTATATGAAAGTCCAAGCCTTATGTGGTCGGTCTTTTCTTTAGTCACCCTTTTGTGGTGAGTTATACTTGATGTTCTTTGTTTTGACAATGGAATGTTTAATGAAATGATTAAATGAATTTAAGTGATTAAATGATAAATATACATTAGTGAATAATGGATTCAAATTTTAATTCCATTGATGGGATCATTTGACAATTTCAATATTGTACATTGAGTGATTCATATATTCTGTTTAGAATGACATGGGTCCCAAGGGGCTCAAATAATTAATCAATGGTTAAATCATAGATCTAAATGAGGGATTACATGGACATGATCATAGAGTCTATGCTTAATCACTGAATGAATCAAAGATACAATTAATGGATTCCATGGATGGGCTCGTTGTTAAATATATTGACATGCCGAGTGAATAGCTGATCCATTAAAGGATGCCATGGATAGGCTCATGAGGCATTAAATACTTGACAACAGTTATACATGGAGATTCTTTATATGAATACCATTGATAAAATCATTTGACATGGACTTACACCACTCATTTATTGATACCGGGTTCCTTAGAGGTTTGCCGAGATGAGTTTGTTGGGTTGTGGTGGAAATTACACCACAAGTGATACATGAATTCCATCTTAGAAATATTATAGATAGGATCAGAATATAATTTATTTTTGAAATGAAGTGATTTATGAAACGTCATACAAGACAAAGAAAAAGTTTGGGTGTCATCTATAATTTTATAGGTTAGATAGCATTCTGAGTCAGTTATTGTGCTACCACATATATATGGGCTATCGGGTTTAATCATGATTTCAAGAATTTTAAATTCAATTATTTAAAATGCATAGATTTTGGTTTATGGAAAAATATATTAAATGTGAATCAGTATATGAAGTATGTTTACTTTTGAGTACATCATTACTGGTTATATCTCTTCTAGAACTATTATATTTCATAGCAAATGTTTTATTGAGATCGACATTATGGGTGCCAGCCTACTAATATTTATATATCATACCCTACAGGATTACTATTGGTGCCTCAATAGAAAAACTCATATTCATGTATTTGGACCTATCATGTGTTCTATTTTATCTATCTCGACGATGGGATAAATGGACCGAGATAGATCTCATGATTCTCATGGTAATTGATTTTGGTCTTCCTATCATTTCTTTATTCTGGTAATGAAAATCAAAGCTAACTGTACTATTTACTAAGTTCATATATGTATTATAATATTGAATTCATTAATTTTATAAACTAGAATTGACCATATTCTTATTCAATTATTATTAACATTGTTTTCCATTTCATTGATTTTTTCTTTATACTAATTCCAATGATATTTGACTTTTATAATATATTACCATTGTGCACTCTGATATTGAGGGTACAATCTCCCCATGGAACTACCTTTACACCCTCACTGCTAGTCAAAAGCCTCTAGCAGAGGAGAATATCTTCTTGAGGCCATCTAGAATTATGTTCAACTGTAATTTAGGTTGGGAAGATATAGTTTTCGTGATTCTTTCTATACTTCTTTTGGAGTCTCGCACTGTGAAAAAAAAGTGACATGCAACGATGGGTCAAATGAATCAAGGTGATTTAGAATTTCTGCACCATGATTCTCAGATATTTGAAATGGAATATTTTTTGTGTTTTGGATTTTTTCTGTGAAATTTATTATTGAATGATCCCCATGAAATTAAAAAGAATGTTCTTCACTGAAATGGTTTTAGGTGATGAGAAAACACCATGAAATAATATGTCCCACCATGAATGTCTAGCTTCTAGAATATATGTTGGTTTAGGGAGAAACTAAAAAATGGTATCTGTATTGATATTTTTGGAAGTTAATGAATTTAAATGGTGCAATGATAACAAAATTAACTCATGTTGTAATCCTAACATGATTAGAGATAATAAGTATGAGATATAGTGATCCTAAACCATCGATCAAAATGGTTAGATAAGGGAATTCAATAAATGTTCTATTAATAGTTCTAGATAAGGTAACTAATTTAAAAATATTTACCTATACGGTTTTAGAGAAAAAATTATTTCATCAAGGGAATACCACTAATACATTTTGTTTATTTAAAAAAGAGGTTTATCAAGGATAAAAGAAGATTAATTTTTATATATAATTATCTACATCTGGAAGCTGCTTTCTGCTGCTATTTTATTAGGGAGGAAATATTTTTAACAGTCACAGGAATGTGTTGATATCTTATAGAGTATAATATGGTAGTTGTTGTGAATTGAGTATAATAGGAGAATGAAATCAAAATAATTATTCAAAAGAATTTTCATGTTGATAGAGATATACCCGCACATATTTAAACTATTAAAGAAGACACACAAGTTTGTAAACTATTCTATATTTTTCTCAAAGAAATGGGAAAAATGGGTGAAGAGACAGTTCCCATGGACTAGTATTTCACCTTTCAAAAAAACATAGGTCCATTAGAAGTAAGAATAGTGGTATCTAGTTAATGTGAACAATGTCATTTGTGTGATCCTTATGATATCCCTTACTGATGAACCAAGTAAAATCCCTATGTTTTAGGTGCCTTTAGAAAATAATTTTTTTCTAAAATCATTTTGATCTGTGGGAGTAATAATGAGACATTGAATTTGGTCCTATGAAAATTGAACAATATTTATGAGGATAAAAAAAATAATCATTCAACACCCTAATTCATCACCACCTTAATGTTATTTATATTCAATATATTTCCATCTGTTTGTATCCTAGGTAACCATTTATGTAATTATATTCAATAACTAATTGTTTTGATACAAACCCGAAATAAATGATGATACGTACACTTTATTGTGGATCTATCTTTGTTTCATAGAATAATGTAAGGTTGATATTCTTATTGGATTGGGGCTAGTAGGTTCTAGATTATATTCATCATGATATAGATTTAACGTATCCAAGTTAGAGAGTTCTTGATTCCATGATAGATAAAACCATAATTAGATCTTTGTCTAATGATTTCTACTAGAAACTACACATTTTGATTCCATGTTAATTATTTATAAGAATCTTGAAATCATATATGGGAAATAAGTCAGAGTGAAAAGACATTTAGAAACCATTTATAAATATGATTGATTTTTTTCATTAATAAGATAAATAATAAATATAGATTATCTTTCTTACATAATAATATCAGTATAAAAATAAAAAGAACAAGAAGTCTCCTTTGATTATGGGCACTGAAGTGGAGATGAGTAATTCTAAACATATTGATAAATATTAATATAACGCTATTTTTTATGTGTACAATTATGTAATTTAATACAACCCCTGGGAAGTTGGATAGGATGGTGATTTCATACATGATGTGTGAATAAAACATAGTCCTGAATAGGTTGTTTGTTCCTATAGAAATCAATAAATGTTCAAAAGGATGTACTCGATGAAATTTCATAAGAAATAGAAACAAATTGACATGGGTAAGCAATTTAATGTGGGTGTAATCCTTCTTAAGACACATGTTGAATATGTAAAATGATATAGAAATAAATGTCTGTCTATATTGATGGGAAAAACTACCATGTTAAATGAAAAATATATTCATATTAAGATGATTTAATTAGTTCTCATATAATCAATGTGAAAGGAGAAACTATAGAATACATCTAAGGAATCCTCAACATGTTGAAGGAATGAATCTTCAAAGATAGAATAGGATGTATAAATAAAGTATCCTATAAAAAATATATGAAAAATATCTCAAAATGAAGTAGTTATTAATTTCTATGCTTGTGGAAAAAGGGTCCCACCATGACTGTGTTTCTAAAATCATAGAAGCTCAATTGAAGATGAAACTATATCGAGATAACATATCAATATATATTGTATGATAAAAGGTATATTTTTAATGGAATTTGTTCTATTATTACTATCTATAGACATATATAATGGTATTATATCAAGATGAGAACCAAATAATTAATTTCCATGACATACAAAAATTGGTCTATACTAGAGAGAATCTATTAAATTGTAAAATTGACTCACTAAACTATAGAGAGAAACATTGAACTCAATTAAAAGATTATTAGGAACGTATTTTATTCAAAAAGACATCCCTCATGGAAACAAATAATGAAAATATAGAAGAGAAATAAAAAAATTATTTGGATTGTGATAAAATTGGAAATGTATTTAATGAAAAGCTGATGAAGGAAAAAATTCTAAATTTAATATTATGGACGTTTAAAAAGATTGAAAAAATGAATTAATTAAAGGTTTCATAAATTAAATAGTAGAGATAGATGTAAATACTATTGTATAATCCCTTAAAAGGAATATGGGGACTAGAGAACCATGTATTTGTGATGCATTATTGGAATAATATTTCACTAGTGAGATTAGTTTCACAACAGAGAGGGAACCGAAGTGGATAAATATGAACAATCTTGTTGATATCATATTGAAATAAATGTGTAAATGTGATATTGAAAAATAATACAACTAAAAATGTTTGGTAGTTAATTGAAATTAAATGGTTTCTCCACTATAAAAAACTATAATACACTACTTGATGATGATTGATGAACCCATGTCCCCATGTAATTAAAATTATCTATATATTATTGATACTAGTGTAGAAATTTTCAGGTGATATGATCAATGAGTTTATTATACTAAAATATAACATGTGATATATGTTAAAGGATACAAGTAGAACATGAAATTTTAGAATTCATTGAATTTATAATTTCTCTAAACCTTCAATAGTAATCATTAATGATTTCAAGGACCTGACCTGAATATACAAGTGTTTTAAAAGAAAAAGAATTGTTTTTTATAGGATAATATTAATGAATCACAATATGATGATGAAGTTGAAAAAACAATGAATTTCATATAAGGTTGAAATGTTTTCAAATCAACATTTTAATATTCTAATGGTATTGGATTAAATCTAATGACCTAACGAGGGACATCGAGAAAATTTTCAAAACTGTAACTAACTAGTTATAAGGATAAACAATATTATATGAGGAAAAGAAACATTTTATATTTTATATTTATTTTTTTCTATAATAAATTTTTTTATCAACTGGTTATTTACCATGATACCAAGTTGTTTTTATATCAAAACAACATTACCAACATAGGGTTCCCGATGCTTAAAATTAGATCAAGATATGGTGTCAAGAGTTGAAGACATTTAGAGAGTGTTTTTTATGAGTACTTGAATATTGTTTAACCATAATTGAAAAATGTTACTATTTGTATAATGGAATATATAATATTGTCAATAAGTTTCTTATATTTATAATAAACTAATGATATCAATTTACCCAACAAATGGAATTTCTCACACACTTGTTAATTAGTAATTATTATTTGATGGTTTAGTGTTAGTGTGGTTGAGATCATATGATACAATGAATATTTTAAATATTTCAATCTTTATGAATTTATTTATGTAATTTCTTGGAATATAAATTTATGAGATTGTTTTTATCTACTATAGTTTTTTATACTATGTTCAAACTATATAGTTATAGATAATTCTTTGATGATTCAAATTCCATTTGAAGTAATCACGAACTGAATTATTTGAGAAAAGTACAGTTTTTTATGGAAATTTTTTTAGAGGTTGAATTTATTAAATCTAGAATTGTTATGACAAATATTGAGTAATAATTTGTTCTAGAATAAATAAAATTATCAGCTTATGAGTGTTTGAACTAAAAATAATACATTTATTAGACCTTGAGAAAATTTATGTAAATTAGGTTTTGTGCTGGATAGAACAACACAATATATTCCTAAAGTAAACATTTTCAAATATATGATAAATCGATGTGATTAATATATTTCTTCTTGAGGAATCATGAATTGAAATATTATAATTAAAATTTGGAGAATAATATATCCTTATATATTTTTTAATGGTTGAGAATGGCCATCTTTCAAAAAAAATATCATTGTGGAGATTAATGAAAATATAGTGTAAATATATTATTTTAAAAGGATTAAATATAATAGAGTAACCCTTATTAATTAAATAATTTGGGGGAGATAATAATTTAAGGAAAATCATGTAAAATATAAAGGGGGTGAAAATCAATAATTGAATTTAGAGTGGAAAAGACCCTTTTTATTTTATGGATAAAAGAGATTAAAGTGTAATAAATAATTAATATATACATTTATTGGAAGAATATAAATTCATAAAGAGAACTTTTATTTAAGGTATTATTATTAGAAAAATATATAGGGATATTGTTTCCACCAAATAAGTTGTGTGGTTTTGTAATTTTTGACTATATAAAAAGATTTTTTTTATTGGATATGTGAAGGATTTTATAATATTCATGGAATCATAGGAAATACTAAGATACTCCTTCATTTATTTGATATTTACATCATAGACATATAATTACTATCAATTAGTTTGAAGGGGATTAATTTTGATATGAAAATTATAGAGTATCCAAAGGAGGAGATAAAAAATAATTTTAATGTATTTGTATGAGATTGCATATATGTTTAGTGTATAGATTATAGAAAAAACATTTTCATCTAGATACTACATTCATCATACCATGAATGAGGGTGATGTTTAATTTTTTTTAAAGTGATAGTTTGTAATGTTAATAGATATATTATTGAAGTGGACCTATACTACATCATAATGTTTATAATATTTCATGATAATGATATCACAGCACATCATAACATGAATTAATTAATAATTTCTATTGAATAATAACATGTCATGTTTCAAGAATAAGTGTCATAATGAAAAAGGATATGGAATATAAAAAACAGAAAAGTCCCCAACATCATATAGCTGATATGGGAAATTCATATTGTTTTATTGTGTCAAAAAAGTGATGGTTGTCTTTTAAAGGTCTATTGATAGAGAATTTGTCTATGTCACATCTAGGGGATTTTTTTATAAAGTATTAAGGATAATTAGAATATATTTCATGGAGATAATAGTATGTATAAACATGATAATTTTGGTGACTCTAGAAAAATTCCACAACATATATATCATGTCGTTAATCGTTTTAAAAATGTTGCATTAATTTTTCAGTGAATGTTCATGGGTGTTGAAGGACATGTTCCAACATTAAATAGAAGAAGAAAAATTTCAATGGTTTTGTCTAGGTGAGGCTTATGGGATTGAGAAAAATTTATTTTGGTGACTTGACCAGGAGAATGTTTTATAAATTCCATCTAGACTGCATTAGGGTTATCACAATTGGGGGTAAACGTTTCAAGAAATGAAATGTTGGATGAGTCTAAAAGATATAAAATTATTACATAATGATACTAAAATATTTAAAAAAAATTATAATATTTAAGTGGATTTTTTATTGATAGTTAACTAATCACTATTTAATGAATAAGGATGTCCCATCAATGAATATTTTTGAGGTGATGAGATTATCCCTAGAAATAACATGTTTCCCCCACAAAAATTAATTTATAGAATATAGAGCTTTATCTTTAGTAATATATTAAATTTAAATGTTATATTTATGAAATATGTATTCATGTAGGACACCAAGAATTATTGGATATAAATTAGAGTAGATAGGATTGTTGAAACTCTTAGATCAATAGGTATGCATGTAATAATTCTAAAAAAAGGTTATTAGAAACTCTTGAGAAGGGACGTAATCAAAATATATTAATTTATATGTGTTTTAGGGAAATATGGGGAGTAATAGAATAATACCAGTACTATATAGTGTTTAATCAATTTAGAGGAGGAGCAAAGAAGAATAAGGTGGATAATTCTAGTTTTGAAATCATAAAATTAAATAAGGGAAGTTTTATTTATGTTACATAGTATTAGAAAAATATTATACCATCATATCATGATGTTTTTCTCATCCAACCAAGAAGAAGGTAATTATAGAGAAGTGAAGAGAAAATGAGAATCCAATCAAGATCATGATAATAGAAGAGTATTATTATTAAGAGATATGTAACTACACATCATTAAACTATTTAATAAGGCTCATAATTCTATAAACACTTCTATCCTAGATTCATATTAATTGATAAAGGATAATTATATGGAGTTCCCATAGATTAGAAGGGTTCTATTTTGAAACCATGTGTTAATAAAAAGTTACTATAGTGGATTCTGTAACATTGACACAACATCATTTATATTCTCCATGTATTATACATTATTTGTATTAAAGTAAAATCCATGTGTTGTCTATGACCTTATTTTTGGTATATATTTTACCATTCATTTTGATCAGTGAAATTAATTACAATAGATTTAACATGTTCATTCTTACTAAAAAACATGATTGAAAATGATTAATTAACCAATGAAGGGATATATTTTAATAAATTAATACTGTGATTTACTCACTCTACCACATCTCTGGGTGCTTAAGGTTAATCTTGTAAAAATGGTTATTTTATTACCAGTAAGTTTCCTAGTGTGTGATAAGATTCAAACATGATTGAAAGTTTCATTTTTAGTATGATTAATGATTAATTTCATGTAATATATGGAGAAATAATACATTTAGTATACTAAAAAGATATTTTTGTACTTAAAGGGGTCCAAATACAGAACTCTTAACTTTACAAAAGGAAATCCTTTACAATGTTATGTTGAAACATAATTTATTGTGGATTAAAACACCAAATTGTGTATCACAATGTCTATTCTCACCAATTATAGATTGATAGTAATCTTGATGTTGTAGCTAAATTTTGTTTTTAATTATTCTATAAAAAATATGATTATATCGTAGTAAAGTAATTTTATAATGAATTGTTTGTGTTGAATCACTTATTAAGGGATCTTAGGAGTAGTTGTTAGGATTATTTTTTTTCTATGAATGGTATAGTGAAATCCATTTTTCTGAAAATCTAGTGTCTCATGCAATTTGAAATAAATTTACTTCAAATAGTATTTAATACAAAACATGGTGGAAAAGAGAGCATTGGAGTTTTATAATATAATAGGGATGAAAAATGTAGTGTATATCTTCAATAAGGTTTTCGTCTAATAAGTATTGATGAAATATTTTTCCTCAATGCGACTTGTGTTAAAAGAAAGTAATGGTGAGAAATGTTAGATTTTTTGGAATAATATCAGATTATGTGCCTATGTTTTTTTACAGTTTTCATAATATAAATGATATATTATTTTTTCAAAACATTTATTGAAATAGTTAAGATCGATTCTATTACTGATTATTCAATCAGTATGAGAAAATTTGAAATATATCCTTGTCTTTATGGGATATAAATTGTACATGAAAGTATCTAGTGGTATTAGTTTGATTGGAAAATGGAATCCTCCAGTGGTTTTTTATATTTATATGTTTAGTAGTAGATGAGAATTGATGTTACATTCATAAGTGACTTCTAATATAATTTAATTGTATTATTCTTCAAATTTTTCTGGTAGATGGTGAAAAATAAGATTAATACATAGTTAAATTAGATTAACTTGTATCTTTCACCACGTGATGATGATCATGGTTAGATATTATATAGGTAATTAGTAATGACAATGGATCAATAGTGGGATAACAACAAATTTTTTAGGTTGGTGTAACAAGATGAATGGATAGGCACTACTCTATAGATGGGGTGGAAAAATTTTACATGTGTATTATGTAATATGAATCAGATTGTAAAAGATACTCAAATATTAGTTATAATTACTGAATTTGATCATAATTACTTTTAAATTGTGATATTAATGATAATGGATGTAGTGTTTCTCTCGAGTGTATTGGACTCGAATCCCAATAATGAAAAACCAAAGTGTCATCTTTCCATTTTTTTCTCTTTAATTTTGTGTGATCCATGATTTTTCATTGTTGTTTCCAAGGTCGAATTGGGGGTTTTACATAGAGATTTAGATATTTCTAAGTTACAATACACTTATCTCAAGGTATTATTTTCAATCAAGGAAGTGATAGACAATAAGTTTTCCATTACATGGTATATTCTACTTTATTAATTATGGTAATCAATGGTTGTGGTGGATTATGAAATATTTATTAATTTTAGCCCATTTATGGAAGTCATATTGTAGATGGTCCAGCATTTGATTAAACCTTAACACCTTGTATAGGAATAAAATCAACTCACTATACTATATTATTAATAGTGTTGTGGGATTAATATCACATGAAATAACTAAAATACTATTAAATGAGTTCTACAGGGATCAAACACTATTAAATCATGAACTATGGGACATTAATATAGCAAGGTATAATCATATATGTTATTAAATCTACCTATATGGGTCTATGTAGCACTAACTACATGCACACGGAACTACAAGCGAAATACTAAGAGATCATGTAGCAATAAACCTTCTTCTTGAATATGATTTGTCTTTTAGAAAGGGTATAGATAGTATTAACCATATTATATTATATACAAGTATTTAATGACTTAAAATATAAGATTATACATCATATTAAATAAATAAATCATGCCCTTATATAGGATTAACATCACGTATTTTATACCCTACGTGACATTATCATTGAGTAATTCTTGTATATGTCTCAAACTATGTAAGAATAATTATAGCCCAATCATAATGTAGAAATACCCATCCATCCAATTCCAGACATATTTAATGAAATACACTAAAATTTATAATTTGGTTCAACACCTTTTTCAATATGGAAAAATTTTAAAGTCTATTTTAATTACATGATTTTGACTGCCCAATCACTAGGAAATATTTGATAACTTATTTATTTTTATAATGTATGTTTAATGATTAAATTAAAAATTATAAGAAAACAATAAACACAAAAATAATAACATTATGGGATGAGTTTAATCACTCATTACATGGGAGTTATCCTCTTTACTCCCATTATGTTCTAAATATTCATATTTAAAAGGCAGAAGGAAGATGCATGTATGGGTATGGGAAAATATTCCAAGAATTATGTGTATCTTAATCTACATGATGTCATAGTAATTTCATTTATATTTTATTGATGGATGTTCCTTCATCCACCATGATTTTACTCAAAAATTGTAATATATTTGAGTAAATTCCTTTCGGTTAATAAAGTGTTGTAAAACATTGAAAAAAACACCCAAATATATCATCTAGTATAACACATATATTAATAATAACTAGAAAATGAGTTATTTTAATGATAACCATTAATTATATACTACAAGGCCATTTTAGTGGCTTATGATGTAATTATATCATAACCATGGATTTCCAAAGAACTATATCATTAGAAATGAATTTATTTTAAATTACTTGCCTTACAAATTTATTATGTAATATATTCATATATTGATCTTTATAGAATATCACCAATTATTAAATTAAATAAATTTAATTTTCCATATTTTAAAACAATTCTATTCCTATAACATTAATTTATATAGCATTGAGAAATGAATAAAAGGCTTGTTAATGTGTGTTTTAAATTTATTAGTAGAATGCAACATAAATCTGTAACAATTTAAACTTCCCTAATAACATGAATGTTTTGTGATTTCATTCCATTTAACTTCAAATATATACTCAATATTATAGTCTCGATATAAGATAACCCCTATTCTGTCTTCAGAAAATAAATGATTTTTCAATGTAAAATATCATTTTCATGAAAATAATTTAAACTTCTATACGAAGAAAATTCTATTATTCACTCGTTATTATTACAAAATATTCACCAAATTTGGTTCAATAAAAACCATATTTCCCAAAAAAAAAGCACAAAAGGAATGCATATATTTTATCATTTTAAATTTATAAATTATATACATTAAATATTTTTAAAAAATATACATATAAATTATAATACATACATATGTAAATTAGTTAAGATAATCTATATAAAGAATATATTTTATATTACATGGAAAAATAAACATATATAATAAAATTGGTATGTATAAATATAATTTTTTATAATATATATATATATAAATAAATTATATATCTATGTGTGTCTGTATATATATGATTTTATGTGTGTTTTTTGAAAAATATAAATATTAATACATGTGTGTCAGCGTGTGATGTAAATATATTTGTATAGGTCACGCCCACACATACATCTATATATCTGACTATATACAATATATATAAAAAATTCATAATTTTAAAATTTATTATATAGAATAATATAAATTAAATTAGCATAAAATTAATTATAATTAAAATATATATTTTTATATTTTCCATATATATAAAAAAACAATAATTATAAATAAAACATTAAATAAAAATTTCAAAAATTTTAAAAGTATCATTAATTTATAGGAAACATTACATTTTAAATATTTCATTGTAATAAAAAAAATATTTCATATATAAATTGGGAAATAATTTATAAATTCTAAATAAAATGATGATAAATGGTTCATTTATCAGCATTAAAATAAGAATTTTTTAAATTAGTCATTAATAAGTGCATATTTTTAATATTGACTAATGTTATAACTTATTTTTTATGACTCATTAGAAGTGATCACTAATACTAAATCATAGAATCATGTGATTTCCTCATATTCCATATTCATGAGACATATAATAATCCCCTCCAATACCACTAACAACTCTCACAACATATTCCCACTCACTCATTTAAACCACTAAATTCCCTTGACCACCATCCACACCCTTATTAACACATCAAAAAATATCTTCTATTCTGATGGAATTGATCAATGATTCCCTTTGAGGGTTATGTGAATAATGAAATAGTCTATTGGGTAGTATCAAATTTATATTTTTAATTAAAATTGTTGAATAATTCATGATGTATATGATATATAACATCATGACCTCTAAAAATAATTTTAATGTTAATTGATATAAAAACCAGAACCAAGAACAATAGTTTATCATAGAAAATTTATAATTAATTTATGTATAAAATAATATATTTTTCATGTAATTACTTCTTCATCAAAGATTAATTAGACCACTTCTTATCATACAATTATTATGGTTAGAGGATTAAATGGCATAATTCATCTATAAGTGATCCACAATGTCACCAAAAACCACAAAACATCATTGGGAAAATCTATGGGTGCTAGCATAGAAGATTATGAAACATGAATCATTCATTAATTATTGAAACAAAAATAACTCCAAGGTTAAAATAATTATTCTTTTTCTATTTATATTCTAGATTCTAAGGGAGAGTATTTCACTCTATGTTTAATTGTGTTCTGGAGAAGTGGTCTTTAGGGATTGGAATATTTGTCTATGAAATTAAATTTTTCCGAACAACAATTTGGACAAAGAATGTTATATGCGTGTTTAAATATATCTAGGGATAGAAAATAATAATTTCACATTGACTTTACCATTATCCTAATCGATGGAAAAAACCCATTTCTAAAATATAATAATATTTTTATTAACATGAGATATGATAGACTAATGGAAAAATACAAATTTTTTCTAAAACAAATAAGTTATAATTTATTAAAATAAAATTTAATACATTATTTTTCACAATACCATTAAACATTGTTTTTCATTCCTCCTCAAATATTTTTGAATGTTATATAATAATTATATATTTTAATAAATAAATATCACTGTGTTTTGGGTGGATAAATGTTTAAATATAATTTTCACTAAAATAGATAGTATGTATTTAATAAATATTCATCTCAAATTTATTCTCTTAAATAACTAATGAATTGATAAATACAATAAATCCAATTCTGAATAATTATTAAACAACATGTTATAATTATATTTATTTATCATTTTAAATTCAATTACATTTTAAAAAAGGTTCTGGATACACTTTGTGTCTAATGCTCCATGCCACTTTCTCAGTGGCATTATGTAGAATTATCTAATGTCCATGGTTAGCATCTTGAATCCCAAAAAACCACCCATCAATAATGATGTTTAGGTAACAGTAATATAAAACCTCATTTATATGTACACTATATAATATAATCCACTTATCATGAAATCTATATTCATGTAGTTTTCCCACTAGTCTCATCAACCATGATGCATAATGTCTTTCTCTTTGACTATATGAAAATGAAATTATCAACATAATGTTGTAGATTTAGACATAATATTATAGTTTCATTCCCCTCAAAGATCTTGAGATATCAAATTCTATTAATTAATTTAAGGGCGACATCTTTTTTCACATTATTAATTAGTCTTGTATATGTCAAGAAGTGACCTACGCACCCATCTTCACCTCAAATATATGTAATGATGGGATATGAAAATATTTAGATGCATAAAAATCAGGAAATTTATTAATAATAACATGAAATTATAAGGTTCATTAAACATATCTTAATGTAAAAACATCCAATGACACAAATAAATATATATATCTAATTTAAAGGTCTAGTTATCAAGACTATATTTCTTGAGATTACCAAGGATAAAATTAATATGAAGAAGTATTAATGAACATTGAGACCCTAACCCCAATATCCTATATCATTTTAATCCTATATAACAATTTTATTTTTCTATAGAAAAAATAATTAATAATAATATTACTTATCAATTGGGATCTAATCAAAATATTAATCTACTTTAATATTTCATTGATACAGGAACCATTAAGGCATTATCACCAAAAACATCACAAAGAAGAATAATTTTGATGTGATATAGGTTTATTAATATTAATATTATATGGATATATATAATCATAAATTACATTAATGTTGTATATGGGGAACCAACTTTAATGTAATACAACATGCACTAGAGAAAATACTAAAAACCTTCATTCCAATATAACTCAAATGATATTTTTGCTTCTGTAGAGATAAGGATTTAACGAATGGATCTTCCACATTCTCTGCCATGTACTCAGTGCTCACTAGAACCTTACCACTTTGTGAAAATGCATCAAGATTTGATACTTCCAAATTATGTGCTTAATCCATTGAGGTGATGTTAGATCATTTTGGAGAGATAATATTATTGTATTATCATAATAAAATGTGATATAACTTTTTTACTGGGTACCAAATCATTATATTAGATTTTTTTTATATCCAAAACCCATATTTGGATACATAAGAAGTTGGTATTTACATAGATTCTATAAATGAGTAAGAAAAAACTAGTATCTTTGAACTATTAGATTTCAATGCTCTTCCATTGAGACATACGACATATCTTAACTATGAAATCATATTGTTCTGATTAAATTAGGTACAAGAATTAATCTATCATTTAATTACTGACTTCTCATCTCCTACATATACCAATAAAAAATCCTTAATACTCATTAGATACATAAGTATGTTCTTAATAGTAATTAGAGGATGTTCAATTAGACAAGCTAGATATTTTCCTAACATTATTAAAGAGTAGAAAACATGAATACTAGTACATAGAAAAAAATACATGGTGGAACAAATAAAAAATGAATAATTTAACTGAATCATCATCTATCGTCCGTGTTGGGTATAAATATTCATATTCTTGGAAGTATTATACCATGTGAAACTGAAACCAATCCTCTCTTCAACTATTCCATACTGAATCTTTTAAATATAATGTTAATGTTTGTACCTTGACATAGTACAAGAACCCTCATAGATCCACCATAAATGACATTGAACCTCATAATGTATGATGATTCTCTTAAGTCCCACATATAAACTATATTTTATATCTAGTCATTAAATGACTATAATACTAATATGTAATTTATAATAATTAAAATTTCATCAACATATAATACATGGAAAACAATTGTACTCTCACTAAACCTATTGTAAACACAATTCTCACATCCATTCTTTATAAAACCAAATTCTGTTATGGTTTCATCATACTAAATTTTCCATAAAAAACATGCCTACTTCTATCATTATGATGATATCTATAACGTGCAATCATGATAGGCATTACTTGGTGTCACAAACCATTGTGGTTGTTTCATATAAACATCATCTTGAATGTTCCCATTAAGGATGGATGTTTTGAAATCCATATGATAAATCTAATAATCATGGAAATTAGTTATATAAATTATAATTAAAATATATATAAACCTAAACACTATAGAAATTTTTTCATCACAATCAATCAATTTATGTTAACAAAAAACCATTTCCACTAACCATTCTTTATAAGAACACAACTTACCTTCCATGCCAAATTTTCTCTTGAATACCCATTTAATCCCAGTGATCTTAACATAAATGAGTGAATAAACTAGAATATATAATTTGTTATAGATTGAATATTCCTTCTCAAAATTCATGGATTCTTTCCAAATTTTTTGATACTATGCTTTTTAATGCCTCCACGTAGAAAATAGTATCATTATTGTCAACCATTAATGAGTCTCCATCCCTAATGACTAGAATAACGAATCTTTTTTTCAACTATAACATCCCTATTAATATTATATAGTTTTTTTGGGACAACCACTTCCATGGGGACCTATAGAATCTTATTTTAAAACAACTATTACGTATCTTGAGAATCAACATTATAATAGATAATTTTTCCATCACTGTAAAATTTGATTATTTTATATAATTTTTTTTATAAATATTATACAGTATTATTTGAGGATATATTTTAAACATACTTTCCATGATTTGGGGTGATATATTTCTAGTAAACCCTTAACAAAGCCCTCTCATCTCCATGAACACTTCATTGATAAAATGGGTTCCTTCAAAGTCAACAACTATTATTTAATATCTTTTGTAGCTTTGGTTGGAATATGATTATGCGTGTTTCCAGTAGTATATAATGATGATCCCCAAATGGTTACTAGATGATCATCATGACTAATTACCAACAATACTATGTTAAGAATTTTATGATTCCTCCTTTCACTTACACCATTCCACTATGGTGTATAAGGAGGAGTGATTTGAGATAGAATTACACACTCTCATAGACTATCAAATTAATCTTGAATAATATATCGAACATCATGATCAGATAAAATAATCTTTATATTCTAATAAAAATATTTTCTTCTTCATTCTTGAATCACTTCAATATCTCAAATGATTTAGACTTATAACACATTAATTAAACCTATCAATATCTTATCAATTTGACTATAAATGTAACAAGAAAATAATACCCAAAAGTTTCTTTCTCTAGAAAGATTTCACAAACATTAGTGTATAGAAATCCAGGAATATATGTGGACCATTCAAATTTCCCACCCAATGGTAGTTTATTCATCATGCCTAGAAAAGAAGCATGACAACTGTCATCTAGATTTAGATCAAATGAGTCTAAATAACTATCTTGATAAAGCTTTGTAAAATGATTCTTGTTAATTTTTCAATGAAGGTAATTCCAAAAATAGGTCCGAAATGTTTCATGAAAACATGATTAATAATCAATTTATAATACTTGGTTTTCATATTTAAGTAAATAATTACCATTATTTTTTTGACTTATAATAAAAAATTCAATTATTTTAAATGTATAATTCTTTATTTCAAAATTATAAAATAAATCTACCCATGACATGCCAATAAAAAATATTGTGTTATTGGTATAAATAGTCACATAATAATATTTCTATAAAACCATGATTAACCAATTTGAAAATGTATGATGGTAGTTTCATGTAGCTAGAACATTCATCCTTCTTCAATTGGAAACTCACAAACATAACTCTCCCTGTGTGACATATTAAAATATACACGTTTCTTATATTTGAATATATATATATATGAGCACCACAAGAAGTATCTAATACCCATTGTGAATATATCGATATATTACACTCGATAGCAAACACAAATAATGTTTCCTCATGATTCATTAATTGGGGGTAGTCATTCATCTTGTGGATCAACATTTCACATAAAAATGATACTAAATCCATCTATTTTTCTGGTTTTTGGTTCATCCTCTTCTCGGTAGGATAGTGCATATGAGACATAGAGTATGAGTAATTCTGGGGCCCTTTCCCTTGTTCTTCCATTTACTCTTCCTATGGATCATATTTTTATCTTACTTCATGTCCCTGCCAGTTTGGAGAATAAATGTAATGTGTTCCAAAAATAACATATAACCATGTATCATATTGTAATTAATAAAGAATCTAGGGAAACTCGTGGATAGTGAAGATTAAATAATATTTTTGTACAAATCATTAGGTTTTTAAATCCAAATATATACAATTTCTCATTATATAAAATAAACATGATAGCATGAGGCCTAACTAGTTATTAATCAACATTATTACATTTTAATAGTCTATTGATGATATCATATATCTCTTGTCTCTCCTTATCTTCAAAAATATCATGAAGGTGTGATGTTGTATTTTAGGCATCAATATACATGTCTTTCATTAGAAGCTCGCTGAACATGGATGATAGAATTAATCATTATAAACATTTTTCATTATATAAGTGTTTCACATACGGATTCTCTTCTTCCTCACATAAATATTTACTATGAAATTTCAGAATAGGATTTTCCGACACATATAATTTTTTATCAAAGCATAGTATAATTTCCTCTCCTACAATAGTATGACTTAGCATATATTTTAATAATTTTTAATTAAGATAAAACAATCATGACTCAATTATGTATATTTTTTAATTATTAATTTCATTTATCCTAATTTCCATCCAAAAAATTCCAAGAGTTTCCCATACTATAAAATTGTAAACAAATTAAATTAAATAATTAAATTTAAAATTAATGAGTAAAAATAATGCACTAAGAGGAAACACAAAGAGATCATTTAAGAATAATCTATTGTGAATTTTAGATTTATATTAGATACTCATATTGTATGTAATATATACATATTTTAATATAATTACATGTAATTTTCTTTAAATAAATTACACACAAACAAATGTTATTTATGTTTTTTGTAATGCTTTTAATGTGCATAGAGTAGTTGTTTTATAACGACTATGCATAATATGTTCTTCAGAATACTATGTATAAATTAGTAATGAATTTATTATATATTTACATACATATAGCGTGTACGTGCAATAAATTTCACACAAAAACATGTTGATTAGGTTTAATTGTAAAAATTAATTAGCTTTTCTTTTTGGGTGAATGGATAATATACACTATGTATATAGTTTTGATAGATATATTGTATGACTCATCGTAAATATTTATATGTGAACTTCTTGAGAAATTTTTTTGGGATATAGTCAAGATTAATAATAGGGTACACAAAATATATAGTAATTTCACATCGTGTGACCTCCATGTTATATTTTTGTGAGTAACACACATCATGTAATAAATACATGAAGCCTCTACTACAAAAATTGGCTTCTGTGCCTCTGGGTACGGGTGACCGCCAATTGGAGGTCGCCACTGACCGTATTAGCGACCGCCAAAGGCGGTCGCAAATACGGAAATAAATGGGCAGGATTTTTCCCGCCCCATCGTTGCTCTCTTCCTCAAAATCACTATTGCCGCCGTGGTGCCCCGCCGTCGCGCCCCGCCATCGCGGCCCACCGTCGCGCCCCACCGTCACGCCCCGCCATCGTGGCCCGCCGTCGCGCCCCACCGTCGCTCTACCTCCCTCGGTCACCGCCATCCAGTCACCCCTCCCTCACATTCCTTCGCCCTACCACCCTCCGGCCACCCCTCCTTCACATGCCGTCACACCCGCCCCTCCCTCCGCTGCCGTAGATCCGCCATGGCCGACCACTCGAGGTCTCTGGTTCCGCCTCATGCCCCCGCGTGTCCGGTGTCGCACCCACACTATCCCGCGGACATGAAACCTGATTTTTTTAAAAGGACCTTTAGCGGCCGCCATTGGCGGTCGCTATTGGTTTTTACCGATGGAGCAATTGTGACAGCCAAAAGCGGTCGCAAGGCGGTCGCTAAAAACCTTTAGCGACCGCTTTTGGCGGTCGCTATTGGTGTTTATTCTAGTAGTGTGCCTAGATGATATAAGGTTTAAGTGGGTAAAACCATGAATAGTATGGTCAACAATGTTTCAGGTGTAAACGATCAACATGTGGTTCATATTTAATTCACTATGTGTCTTAATAACTACATGAACACCTGAATTTATCATGGATCATCCCGATGAAGTGAAAAAAGGTACACAATATGTTCTTTAAGGCTACACGTCATGTACTCTTACTCCATCTAGATTGAATCCTCTGTACCACTAAACAGGTTCTGTGAGTGTTATTTATATATAATATATCCATTTCAAATACATAATTTATATTAACAAAGAATAAATGAATATATCTACATTTTTATTTAAAATATGTTTCAATAGAAAATGAAAAACAAATAATAAAATCAAAAATAAATCCATGATAAATAAATAATAAATTTTTTTACTGTGACTGCATTAATACAACTTCAAGGTTTTGGGCATAGAAGAAGAGCTTATTTTGCAGTAGAGAACTTTTCTTTATAACAAATGTATAATATGAAATGTATGATTTGAATTATATCCAGATTAGTGCAATTAAATTGAAGATTGACTGCAAAAAATAATAAAAATAGGAAAACTATTTTCATAATATAAAATTTATACTTACTTTTTGTAATGAATGAAATATATTTTCATTGATATATTTCATAATTTAAGTTTAATTAAACAAATTTTGTTCGTAATTTCATAATTGTGAGAGGAATAAAAGTTATAATCCATCTAATAGTGATCCAAAAGTTCATTTTGAACCACAGAATGTCATTATAGACATCCTTGGATGTTGGAATTAATTATTGTGGAAGTTTAATCATTCATTGGTAATCTAAAAAATAATAATTCCCAGTTTGGAAGGATTATTCTTTTTCACTCCAAATATTCTAGGGTGGAGGAAGAGAGTAAATCTCACTACATGATATTGTTGTAGGAGAAGATCTCTCTAAGGGTTAAGAGAATTTTATCTAAAATATCATTGTTCAAAAATATGACCATCATTTAAAATTTTATTAATTGGTTTTAATAGAGATAGGGTTTGAGAATAATTTTTTTCCATGGTCCCATATCAATATCTTAGTAGCAATTAATTTCATGTCTAAATAATAATATTTTTTTATAATAATTGAGAAGCACTAGTCTCATGGATAAAAAATAATATTTATAGAATAAATAAATAAACATTTATTAAAATAATATTTAATATATTATTTCTCACTAAACCATTAAACTTGGTATGCCAATCCTCATAAACATTTACCAATTATTGAATAATTTCTATTAATAAACATAAATAAATATCTATGCATTACCCATCAAAAAAATATCATATTTACTAGAATTAAGAATAGATATTTATTGAATATTACAATCACATTTATTACATTTTATAATTGGTGACATAATATTTAAAATCTATCCAAACATTAATAATTGTTAAAAAAAACTTGTAGTATTGTTATCTATTCAATAGGGTAAATTAAACTAGAATTTAATTGAGGTTTTGGATATACATAATGTGTATCCCTCTAGGCCCCTTTCTCATTATCATTTGGATGAACTTCCTAAAGTACAAGGTTAAGATATTGATACATGTCAAAATATGTTAAAATATCAAATAAATAATGCCTCATAAGAATTTAAACAGTGAAATATAGTCCATTATTATGATAACTCTAATCATGTTTATTGTACATAGATTTAAGGAACATAGATTCTGGATGCCTCATTCCGTTTATTTTTATAAATTATCATTATTATAATACAACATGATCATAGACATATTAATGTAGTTTCATGCCCACAAAATTATTAATATATCAACTTATATTGATGGAAAAATGTGAGTAATTATGTCTCATGTTATTCATTAGTGTAATATAAGTCATAGCGTACCCAAAATTCCCAAAAAAACATATGTGGTCACGGTTTATAGTAATTTATCATTACAGAAGACTTAAGATATGCATTAATAACAAAAATAAAGAATAAGGCCCACTACAGATGCCTATATATAAGAATAATCAATATCATATAAATGTGAATTGTTTATTGGAGGGTTATATTCTCATAACCTCATTTGTTGATATTATCATGGATTAATTTTTTTTGGAAGAAATCACAATATCATATGAACCCCTAACCCTGATACCCTATTTTATTTTAATATTTTCAAATGATATAATACATCTATATATAATGTATTTGAAATTATTTTCATTTCACCTTATGTTTCACATCACAATGGGGAACTATTAGGACCATTTAGTGTGACTGGTATCATTAGTACAATATCACATGTAAAATCACACAGAAAACAATCAGGATTAGATAAATCATTATTAATATTAAAAATTCACAAGAACAAATAATTATAATATACACAGTAGTTGGGTTTGTGGAACAAAATCTAACTACTTAGAATACCTATAATAAATTTCCCCATCGTGCATTCATTAAGAAACTATTTAGAAGGATGGGTGATCGAAACAATGCATCACAGCCAAACAACCTCCCCTAACACCACATATGGGATCCATTCAATATTAATTTATAATTATATTTAAAAATTATAATATTATGAATGTGTATTTAAATGTGATAATGGATTTAAATGGTAATTTCAAAAAATATCATTGTAGACGATAAGGAATATAATAAAGGGTTTGATATCAGATGTCCCAAATTTCACTTGTGGTATTAGCTAATATATGTTTATATATTTATAAAAACAATCAATATTTTTTTAAAAACATATACAAAATTCAACAAATTAGATACAAATAATTATATAATTTGGAAAATTTAGAGAAATTTGAAATTCAAAAAAATTATTTAAAAAATTTTAATACATTTTAAGGTTTATCTTTAAATATGTGAAACAAACTCCAATATTCTAATTTTATTGGGGTTAATATAAAAATTAAATTATTAATAAGTATTTAATTTTTAAGGTTTATTTAATGGATTTTATTCCAGTAAAGGCTTTCAAAAAAAATCCATTAGGCATTGAGGGCTTCAACACCTTTTCTTATAATCAATTATTTGGAATCACAATATTTACGTCAACAAATTTTGTGTTCTATTACCCTAAATTAGTTGGGGTTGGATTTTTATTTAGATATGTAAATGTGAATTTTGTTTAGGTAATCAATGAATTCAGTTACCACCCCAATAAAATCCCTCACCCCTCTCATATTGTTTTTTATACTCTCCCGAAACCTCTCCCATTTGGGACCCCTCTCTATTAATACCTCTTGTTTTTTCATCCTTCCCAAGTTTGTGACACACTTGGTAGACTATAAAGAGTAATAAATTATTCATGTTTCATTTTAAGGAAATTTTTCACATTTATATTACTGATTTTGATATATTTAGTTGTTTTTTTTTATTATGTGATTTATATTAATAGGTGTAATTTTTAATTAATATTAAATATCATTAGGTAAATAATTATCATTTAATGATGAACATGTAGTAATTTATCAATAATTTTATGTCGTTAGTAATTTAATAATTATTATGTATTGGTTGTAATTTAATATCATTCATTAGTTTATAATAATTAGCTGCAAATAATTAATTACTAAAAGATAATTAAGTAACAAATCATTATTAACTAATAATTATTCAATAATTAAATATTATATAATAGGTAACTAATAAATAAATGTTAATTATAATATAATAAATATTTATGAAATAACTAATAAATAAAATATTATTTATTTAATAATAATTATTTAGTAATGTTCAATTACTAATAATTAACTAATAATTAACTAATAATTAATTGATAATTAAATGATAAATAAAAATTAATTAACTAGTGATTAAATAATAATTAATTAGAATGAGTTCCTTCTCAAGTATAAGGGGTACTATAATACCCTAATATTTTATGATATAATTCATTAAAATTAATTAAATAACTTTGATAGCATGTGTTACATGTAAGCCTGAGTCCAAATGAACAATAATATTATATAACCTCATAACATAGCCAATATATTTGTGTTTTGAATAAGAATAACTATTATTAACTAAAAAAATAAATATTTTAGATGTCATAAATATTTCGTTGTAATGTATATAAATATTTCAAATAGATACCTTCTCTTAAAACAGGTATTATGTTTTTGCGAAAAAATAATTTAATTTACTATTTCACATTTTAGAAATTGTACTTTATGACATCTACATAATTTTCAATCAACATGTCAAAATTACAATAGATTGAATTATTTAAAAATTTCTAAAAATATAATTTCTTTTGATAAATAGTGAACATTACTGATTTTTTTTAAATTTTCATTTTTCATTTAATGAATCTACAAAAGTCCATTATTTATTAATTTTTTTTAAAATGTAACAATACATATATTATATTAGAATTAATCCTATTAATTTTTTTAGTCAATTTTATGGTGAATTTTGAAATCAATTATTTTTATAGTTATGAAAAAAATTTCATTGGAAAACCAATTTTCTTTTCATTTGTGGGTTCTTTAAATGAAATTACTCCTATTATATAAAATTAATTTGATATAATTGATTTAATATTTTTAATTAAAATATATAATATTATTTAATAAGTCCAACTTAATGTTTGTTCATAATGAATAGTAAAAACATTAAAATGATTATAACATTGTTTAAGGTTAAAAATGATTTATGAAGATAAAACTGATTAGATAACTGTTAAAATTTTAATGATATTTTCTTTTAAATCAATGAAAATCAGATGGAATTTAAAATTTTTCATTTAAAGAACATTCTATTTTTAAAACCAAGACATAAAACAGAATTCTGAGAGTTGGAACACTTCATAGTGATATTTTTGTAGTTGGGAGAAGGTCCATGAAGTTTTCCTGATGTATCTAGGAGTTTCGGGTGAAGAAGAGCAAGAAAATATAGCATTTAAGGACATGCAAAGGTCACATGGTTTGTCTAATACCATGCAACCCACAATAGGAAATGGTTCATCCCTTTTTAAGTGAAAAAAAAGGTATCGCACAGTCTTCACAAGGTTTACTAAACTATGCGTCTAGACAACATAGGTAGAACCATTTAGGAAGTACCCGTTTAATTTTCTTACATGGCTGGTGTAGGGTTTCTTAACCGTGCGACCATCCTATGTAGAGTTATCGGGGTTCCGAGAAGAGGGTGCATATTTGGCACACAATTTTCTAAACTGTGCGGCCCAAACTCTACCTTGAAATATTATTTTAAAAATAGAAATCAATTAAATTAAATTAAATTAAATTAAATTAAAAACTAAACCTCTCAATCTCCCCATACCCCACACACACAATGCATCTCCCTAGAATCTCCCCTAGCTACACGTGACACACTATCTCGACTCCCTATCAATTTGGTGATTAAACCTTATTTCTTACTATTATTTATCTAAATTCTTGTGGAAATTTCTCCTACATTTCCACCTCTCCTTTACCAACCAATGTTCAATCAATCTGTCTACCTACATAATTCAGGGGAACCATAGGGTTTGGGCTAGCCATATTTTTAGTTTCTTCTCCAGTTTTAGGCCATGTGAATTGACTCCCAGGGTACCTTCTTCCATGTTCTAAAATCTATGGTCGAAGGTGAGTTGGATGTATTTTTTTTGGTTTTCCGCCAATGGTTTGAGGTGAGGGTTTCTTTTTCTTGGTTGTTTCAAAACACTTATTTTAGATACATTAATTTTATCATTTCGTAATAATTAATCATTAGTTGTTTGGACCGAGTCATGTGTTTTGGGGTTGATTTGGTTCGTCGCTGCCATCCGAGGTGAGGATTTATACCGACTACTTGGTTTCACAATTATTATATTTCATGCATTGGGTTATTAAGGTTCTTAGATTTCATTTTTAAGTTGTTGGTGGCTCCTCGAAGTCTTTGAAACATATAAAAATATGTGTGTTTATATATACCCCATTTCATATGTTCCCTCGTGGAGAGGGGAATGTTTAGATGGTATTAAAAGGTGTATATGTATATATATATCTATATTTTTGGAAGGGTGTAATGGTTGTTTCCCTTAAAAATATTCCAAGTGAAAAGGTGTTTTCTTGGTCGAATTTAGGAGGTTGGATACCTATCCTATAAAGTTTTATTTAAATATGAAACTTGTTTACATGGATTCCCTTATAGTAAATTCTAAAATTATTTCATTGATAAAGTGAATGAAATGGTAATTATAATAGATATTTTTTTAATATAATTTACTGTTTTATAATAAAATATTTCCCAAAGAGGTGCACTTTCTACGAAAACTAATAGTGGTCGTTTATTATTTCATGTAGGAATGGATTATCGCATTGGACTTCCATTATGTTGGTTTCCATATTATGGAAAATATGTTATCATGTTTAGAGAACCACCCTTATAGGTGTTCCTAAATATGTTTCCCCTTACTGGTCAAATTCTGGTTTCCCAAATAACCTAAATAGTTTCCTGTATAACTTTTACATGTAATTTCCCATGAGATAGAGGCATAAATTATTTGAAATGATCACGATAATTTTATATTAAATCAATTTTCCAGGTTTAGGAAAATGAAGTGAGATAACCTTGGGAAGGATAGATCACACTAAATATAATTCCTTTATTAAATGGTTTAGTCATAATGAATTGTTTTCCTTAGATCAAATGGTTTACAGAAAATAAATTAATTTAAATAGAATTAGATATTGATAATGACAAGCATAAGAGGTACTACTTCATGTCTTTCCTCATAAATTTTTTAGTTCAATTCAGTGAACTAAAAACTTTTATGGGTGGGATGTAGCTTTACGCCATTCCATTCCTATATATAGGTTTAGTAGTGGTAGGCAGTTTTACCCCATGCTAGATCTAAATATGCATTTATGGGTTGGAGGTATTTTTACCACATTCTAGCTCTATATATATTTCTATGGGTGGTAGGTAGTATTACCCCATTCCATATTTCTATATATGTCTTGGATTTGGAGGAATTTTTACCCCATTCCATTTATGATTTCTATATATACATGCAGTCCAAGAGACTGTACGGGTTCTTGGACTTGGGTTAGGGGTTGACCATGAGAGATCCCCTGTAATTGGATGGATGAGGTGTTGGGATGACTTTTTGTATGATGATTTTATTTTTTTTCAACAGTTGTGAATACTTGTCAAAAAGAAGAAGGAGATGAAGAAGGACTAAAAATATAGTGGAGATTGGCCGAAGTGAGGTTTCTTGTAGAATATTTATGGAATCATAGCATTGGATTTCATTCTTGAGAAATTCTCTAATATGATCAATTCAGATGATTATTGAAGTGATCTTAATCTAAAAGAACTTGTGTCAAAGGTGAAACATTGTTTACAACAATATAGAATAACGATGTATCATCCATCTGGGGATGATTGAAAAAGAATGAGGATTTAATGAAAACCATTCAATTCGTCATTATTTCAAAAGATCCTTGCAATATCATCCTTGAATAATAGAATCAAATGATTTTCATGAAGTGTGTAATGACAATTGAAGAATAAGATATAATGTGGATGGTCTTGGCATTTTGAGACAACCATTTATTTCACTTTCTATTAAACCTGACAATGCTTTGATGATATGAATTTCAAAAATATCACAAGTTAAGAGAACTTGTGGTGCAATCCTTGTGAAGGAAATGGGGAGAAATGACGATGCTAATCATATAAAATTTTTATTATAAGGAATGATGCTTCTGGAAGATAGGGATGTTTCAATACATTCCATTGTAACTATGAAGATTCATTTCTGATTCTTATTTTACAAATATCATAAGTTTGGAGAACTTGTGATGCGACCATTATAATGAGTAAAGAGAGTAATGAAGAGATTTTGGCAAAGGAAAGTAAGTGGCGTGCAAGTATTGACATGCAAGTATTGGCGTGAAAGTATTGGTTGAAAAGTATTGGTTCACAAGTGTATGTGGCCCACAAGTCATATTTCACGATCATCACATCCAAATATGACAATGTACATAAAGGGGCGTGTAAGTTAAAAATTGGTGCGCAAGTCAAAAAGTTGTGTGCAGGTATAAGCAGTGCACAAGTGTTTTGTGCAAGTGTATGTTGTGCGTATGTAATATTTCAACATCATCATATGAAAATATGAAAAAGGAAAGTAATGTGTTGCACAAGTTCTGGAGCGGCGCTCAATATCTGGAGCGGCATGCATGTTCTGGAGCAGCGCACAAATGCATGTGGCGCGCAAGTGTATATAGCGCGCAAGTCACTAAAATGCCTATAAATAGACAACAAGACTACTCATTATTTTGGGGGTTCAACACTTAAGATAAAAATTGAGCTCTGATCATTCAAGTAGTTGTGGGTGGTGCACAAGCTAATGTGGCATGCAAGATGAAAGTTATTAATAAGGTGAAAAATCTGGGTGGTGTGCAAGTGGTTTTGTGCAATTTTTTCTGTGCATGTTTTGTCGTGCATGTTTTTTCATGCAAGTTTTTCCGTATAAGTTTTGTCATGCATGTTTTTTCGTGAAAGCTGCCAGAGGTGTGCAATAAGTAAATGTGTATAAGGAAAATGTGGAATGCATGTTGTGAGTTGTGAACAATTGTGGTGTGCAAGTATTTGTTCACGTGAAAAAAGGGAGGCGTGCAATCAGAGTGGCACGCAAGTAAGGATTGGCACGCAAGATATGAGTTGTTCTAGAAGTTCATACATGATTCTAATCAACTGATACGAAGAAGATATAAGTAAATATGGTTTTTTACTGAAAGAAAACATGTGAATAAGAGTAGGTTTCAGTGCATATGGTTCTGCATTAAAGTAGCAGAAGAAGAAGAAGAGTGTGCAGCTTATAGGTTTGCTGCATAGAGAGATGAGAAGAATAAGAAGAATAAGAACAGAGTGTTCCCAATTAAATCCTACAAATAATTAGGGTAAATTAATTCAGATTATGCTTTGTGAAATGATATTCAGTTTCTAAATAATCGCATTGGTATATGTGATTCATGCTATGAAATAATAATAAATGTTAGTTAATTCTGTTATTTCACAGAAGAAATACAAGAAGACCTAGTGCAACTGGTTTTTCATTATTGAAGAATAAAAGAAGAAGACAAGAAGAATTTATTACCTACTACTTTGGAATTAATCAAGTGAAGTGCACTGAATAAGATCAAGAGAAGAACCTTTTTTTGAAGAATGAAGAATACTTTCTCCATATGAAGTATAAAGAACCAGCTATAGGCTACATGTTAGACTAGGTCATTTCCAGTCCGGGGAAGTGGATTGTTTCCAACCCCGTCCAATGTATTGGGACTCATACTAGCAGGAGGATTTCTTTCCTAACCACTCCACTGTAATTTCATTTCACATCCTAGTGTAGAATCCATGCACTAGTCATATCCATGCATGGTAGGTACGTAGCTACTCTAATAGAGTGGTGAACCTTGTAAAAATATCATTTCATATTTTTACTGATTTCTATTATTTCAATCGATTGGGAAAAGAGAATAAGAGAATAAAGATCCTAACATGTCAAGAGGTATAAGGATAAAAGTTGAAATTGGTTTTAAAAGTACCCAACACCGATTCACCCCCCCTCTAAGTGTTAGTTATATCCGAAACTGGTCCTCTCAATTGGTATTAGAGGGAGGTTCACCTCTATTGGTTTATCTATAGTGAAGTTTTTATCATTTGAAGATTTGAGTTTCATTCTTGATTCAACAATAAAGATCAGTGTTGGTGAAGATTCAGTTACCTTTGATCAGAAGGTTATATCTAAGAAGACCATGATGAATAGGAAGAAGAAAGAGAAGAGGAGGTTGAAGAATAATTCCCTTTTATTTGAAGAAGTGGAAGCACCTGGTTCTCCATATCTAGATGTCATTGAAGACACACAAGACTTGGAATGTTATGAGAAGGTGGCTCAAGTACCCACTAAGATTATAGAAAACATTCCCACCTCAACTAATGAAGAGGTTTGTGTTAGTACATTTAGAAATTACTCTAATGATGAAAATTCTAGCACAAGTGGTTATGATCAATCTATAACATCTCAAGAAATATCAGTTGATAGATTAAGCTTGATTCTACATGGTATTCCAAAATGAAGTACATCCCTAGTTTGTGGTGTACTTTAGTGAATGCAAGAAACTATCACTCAGTTGGAAGAGAAAACAGATGTTTTGGAGGAAGGCTTACAAGAAAAAATTGTTGAACGTCTAAAGCTCTCCCGAAAGGTTGGAGCCTTTGAAGAAATAAAGAGGGTATTTGAGGAATGTTCTTAAATGTGTCTCAATGATGTTGACAAAATGTAGGGAGTAAAAAATACTTTGGGAGATAAGTTCTATTCATTTTAAGATGAGCAAAAAGGGTCAATGAAGTCAAGAAGTTATATTTGGATGATAACTCCAAGAAAATAAATGAACATGACTCTTTATTAAAAAAAACTAAAGATGCTTGAAGATGAAGTTGAAATCTTGAAAAAGTCTTGTTAAGATATGATGACTATGATTGAAGTCCAAAAGGTTATCCTCAATATGAGATGTCTAGAGTTGGATGATCAGTTGACCAATTTTGAGAAGACACATGTTGAGTCTTCACAAAAGAAGGAAATAGTTGTTGCTAGTACCCAATGTTCACTAGAAGATTCTACTGTCAAAAGAACTAAATAAATGTGATAATAAGATCATGAATTAACTCATCGATCCATCACAAGCAGCTAATAAAATAAAGGATTCATCCATACAAACATGTATTAATGTTTCTAAAATTTATTCTAAAAAAGTGCAGGTTGGAAGAAAAATTATAAACAAGTTTGGATAAAGAAAAGTGAGATGAATCCAATCACAATGGATAGGGTGGATAAGGGAAAGAGGGAGGAAGATAGATACCCACAGAAATCACAACATACCAAGAAGAAGACACAACAACCTTATCAAGAAGATGATAAGAAATCAAGGTTTTTTTGGTCAATGCTGGTGCTGCAATAGGTTTGGTAATTGTGCACTAGATTTATGGTACAATCCCTTAAATGTAAATGCATAGAAAAAACCCATCTCATGGGGGAGAAATCCAAAGAAGAAGAAGAAACATCCATAGATCCAAAAGAATCTATATAATACAAACAGATTTGTAATGTTAGATAACATCTGTGATGTATGCAATAGGAGTGGTCATATGAATGGTGCATGTTCAGATAGGAAAAGAAGACCACAAAAGCTGAGTAAGAATTAAGAAGCATCCTCGGGAAGAAATCAAATATATAATATGAAACAAATTCACCCGGGAAGATTTCAAGAAGGAAAGATGAGAGGTCCTTGGATTCTAATTCTATGAAGGTGAAGGGTGGTGATCCAAAATAAATACTAAGAAGAAATCCACTCAGAAGAAGCCATGTAGGAGATCCAATCATGATGCCTCAGTCCCTAATGATATTTTGGTGGCTTGGCTAGAAGATTTGGAAAGAATGAGAATGATTGAGGATGCACATGCTAATACTTGTGCTAAAACCCAAAAAAAGATTCAACATGATGAAAAGGAAGTTATATGCGTGAGGTGCAACAACGCTGGACATACTATTAAAAAATTCTTTGAATTTACTCCATCCCAACAAGAATTCCTCAATAAGATGAATGTAGCACCAAGAGATTCTAGTGCTTTGAAATCCCTTGAAGAAATAATATTCACACATAATGAGATGGAAGAAATAGTGAGGTCCACACAATCACAGCCAGTATTGAACAGTAGTTGTGAAATTGTGAAGAATGCTACATATGGGTTGACAAGATTGTATCATCCTTGTTGTTCACGAGGATGTAGAAAACATGATCCACCTTATTCCATTAAATCTTTGTTTATTTTATTTGTTATTATCATACAAGGAATTGAAGCTGAAGTTAGATATCAGGGGTAAAACCTATGATTCAGTGAGGAGAAGTGTTTCCTTGAGGGGGAGACACATGAAGAAGCTATCACAATCATTATCTCAATCTGTATCAACATTAGTTGGTATAAAATTCAATTACTCTGAAGATTGTCTGAAGATCATGTCTTTGGAAATGTTATTTCATTTCTTAATCTCTAATCCTTGGTTACTCAAACTATATATTATTTTATTAGGGGGGGGGTAACTAGGTCAATCAGTGTCATTAGAAGAATGAAAGTACCCCAAGTCCACTTATCCATCTAATTGCACTTGAATATTTATGATCTTTTTGATGAAGTGAGTGCAGGAATTTCAGGATTTATTACTTCCTAACACATTCAATATCATTGTCCTGGAATGAAATTGGAAAACCCATTAAGAAAGCGTAGGAGATCTCATCTCATGCGGTATCATGACTAGTGGAGAATGTACATGTTTGTTTTCTAAATCAAATTCTCTTGTTTAATACATAGATCTTTTCTCAAGTAGACATAGAGTGAAATTATTGATCAAACAATGCTTAAATAATGACTGATACCCTCTCTACCATGAACTTTGTATTTATTTTCAATAAGGGGGAGAGAAAGTGAAATTAAAGTTTGAAAAGAAATGGGAGAGAGAAGATTTATATTTTGACATTGACACATTCAATTGACGATAATTTGTAGTATTGACAACAAAATAAAGATGGGGGGATTTTTGGGACCAATTTCTGTTTGCAGATTGTATTTGTTGTCAGCATATGACAATACTCATCAAAATGAATAAAGAGATGAAGAAGGACTGAAAAGTTAGTGGGGATTGGCCGAAGTGCGGTTGCTTGGAGAAGTTTTCTGGAATCATAGCATTGGATGTCATACATTAGAAATTATCTATCAAGATTGTCATGACCCATCCTCGGGACCCGTGCCGTGACTACCCTGAGCCCGCCTTCCATAGGCTAGGGGCTGGTGACTAGCACCAAAGGCGTAACTCCTGATATAAGGGGATACATTTCCTTTATGTAAGAAAACAAACACCACAGAGTATGCAAGAAGAAGTAAACAGTAAGTAATCTGAGTAAAAAACTAAGTGGTGGAAATGTTAATGGGCCAGAATACAAACCCAACTGATGTATGGTACAACAAAAAAGAAAGTACAGAAGCAGAAAAGTAATGTATCAACTCTAAGTCATCCTCTGGTAATCCCACCAGAAGGGTGGGTACAGATAGTCCCCTCTGCTCCAAGGCTCTAGTCGTCTGCTCCGAGTACGTCCCGTCCAGTGATCCACCTCTAGATACTATCCAGCGCCATGAGCTCCCTCCTCGATCAGTGTTGTCTGTCATCTGCATCCAACACAATGAAGTGCGGGCATAGCCCGTGCAGGGGTGAGTATATGCTACTCAGTAGGGACCCTGAGAACCTCGAAGGTCTCCTAGAATCCAGGAAGGATAAACCACAAAGGAAAGCTACAATCACGAAGTAACAACCAACTCTACTTAGGTATATGCCCATATATATACCTAAGTCACCACTTCCAGCTCGGCTCCAACACATGAGCCCAAAATACAACCCAATCCACATATGAAAAATGTAACCCGTTCCACAAAGGAATTCACAACCCAATCCACACAGGAAAGAACAATAATCAAGTTGATGATAATGATTGAATGTCAAGACTCAGCTTACACCGGTATACTCTTCGTTAGGCGATAGAGATGATCAGTTGAAGCCACTGATTCATCTAAGCTTTTAGACCCACATAGGATACAAGACCAGCTAAGCTATCAGACCCAAAAATAATACAATACCAGCTACTCTTCTAGACCCATGTAGGACACAAGTACAGAGGTCAATACTGCCGGACCCACATAGGATACAGGAACAATAGTCAAGAACTACTGGACCCACATAAGATACAAGAATAGTAGTCATCACCATCGAACCCATGGAGGATTTTAGTATGGTCTTCGTCACTGCCGAACCCACGGAGGATTTTAGTACAGTCGTCATCCTCGTTATAGCCACACGCAGCACTAGGGTTCCCGCACACAACATGATCGATTCTGGGAGGGTCCTCTCCACGAGCCAAGGAGGTCTATACATCAACTAACACGAAGCCCGGAGTTGATGTATCCCAAAGTTCAGTCTCGTAAATATGAACTCAACATGATAAATGGCGAGTCAATCGGATGCCCGGTTTGAATGCTATTGGCTTTTTCGTCCTAGGGACCCGATTGGTTTATAAGTCAAAACCAACCCGACCATACTCCAAATGCATCCAAACCTCGAGTGGAGTAAGCCAGAACATCTGTCTCACTAAGAGGAATCCAATAAAGTCTATGACATGTCAATCAGATGTCCAGAGCTCAAGTTATAAGCATTTCCGATCCGAGGACCTGGTTGGTTTTGTGTTCAAACCAAATCTAACGTACCAAATGTTTTCCGAAACATTTAGTGTAATATACAAAAACAACAGACTCAATCCACGGATTACATTGCAACTAACAATGCGTCGATCAATGATCTGTATCCCAAGTTATGGGCCTTTGAACGTAGTTGTCTGATTATTAGGGGCTTTTGGGCCTTGGCCGACCCGGCCAATGACCCCCTGGGTTGGCCCGAACCGGGTCGAACTGACCCGGTTCCAGGTCCGGGCCGCTTTGGTGCAGCCCCCTTGGGAGCGGCCCAACCCTGCGTGGGCGGCCTGGCCCTGCGCGGGCTGCCCGACCTGGCGCGAGCGGCCCCGCTCGGCTGGGCGCTCGGTCCGTGACCAAGCGGCGTGGAAGGGGGGGGGACGTTACCCCCCTTTATTGAAGAAAACAGCCCCCTTTGGGGGGGGGGCTATGACACCTTCCGGTGGTTATGAGCCTCGGAATTCCAGAATCCGTCCGGCCGTAATGGCCGGCCGGTTGCTGCAACAGGACTTGATGGTCCTGCTCCCCAGAAGCACCGGCGGCTAGAGGTCTGGTCACCCTCCTCTACACCGCCGCGGCCCTTTTCCAACCGGAACGGCATGACGGTACCACACCCCGTCTGCGGCACTCCATGGTGCTCCGGTGCGGCACGATGGCGTCGTGCCCCTTCACCGTGATTTACCTCATTCCTGCACTATGCCGTTGAACCGCGCCGCCTCCGTTCCAAGCCATAAGATATTCAACAACAAAAAGGGGAGGAGTTTCTATCGTTTTCATGCAGTCCGAACTCCTCTGTTAATTTGATAATAGGTGGCCAAATAATTAACGGAGTACAAAAAATAATTCCAAATGTAAAAAAACCCCTACCTCAAAGAAGTTATAAATGATGATCGTCTCGGGAAGATGGTGTCACGAGGTGAAGATCGATATATGATGACGGAGTTTGTCTGAGGATGAAACGACATTCCCCTTTCATTTTCATGGAGAGAAGGTGGTACAACATGTATCCAATAAGGGAACATCATCACACACTGTCTACGGAGAGAAGAAGTGACAGCTCATCGATCTCTCCTTGTGGTGATGACGTTCTACATCGATGACTTGGCGTTCTTTGTGTTCTTCAAACATAGTGCATTCTTCCCAAATCCTCTCACAACAAAACCAACCCCAAATAATATATGGTCCATCCTTATTTTATTAACCCATTCCATGAATTCCAAAAATTCAAAATTCAAACTCATAATTTAAAAAATTGAATTACTTAAATCAATTAATTTAATTTGAGAGTTGGCATGCAATTAATGAGGGGGAGAGGATGAGTTACAAATTAAATGGGGTGTTGCCAACATTAAAAGGGTTAGAGGGGTTAGAGGAAAATGAAGGGGTGGGGCTCGTGTGGGACCCACCTCACTAGTATCTTAACATGATGTGTTAGGATATTTCATCACATGGAAGTTATAACACATAGAGATAAATAAAGTTGTGACACATCATTATTTACTTAACACTTAAACCACATTTTTAACAACTCTTCTCGAGAAAACGCATCTATAGAAAAGGTCTTCCACAACAATTACCAGCGCTGCAGTTTCATCGGTGCCCTCAGATTTCGATTCCGAGCACCAGTTCAAAATTTAGGAAAACCCACTCCTTCTTTCACTGAATGTACCCCAGCTAAACTTCAGATATTGATTCCGGGCACCCCGGTACTCGGAATCGGGTGCCATCAGAAACTGCGTACTCATAAAATCCCAAATAATTTATGAAAAAATATTTCCGTAAAATTTACATGTCTTTACATTACTCCCACCTCATGGCTTTACATCCTTGTAAAGATACATCACAACTAGGAGAAAAAATGAGGGTACTAAGCACGCATCTGAGCCTCCTGCTCCTAAGTGCTCTCCTGGAGTTTCCTGTACTACCACCTTATGCGCACTAGGGGAATTGACTTCCCAAATAGGACCCGCTCCTGTCGATCCTTGATCTCCACTTGGACCTCCAAAAAAGTCACCCCATCATCAATGTCCAGCTCCCCATGGTCGATGATATGCGTCGGGTCATGAACATATCTTCTCAGCTAAGATAGGTGGAAGACGTCATGAACCTGGTGCAACTGAGGTGGTAGAGATAGGCGATAATCCATCTCGCCTATCCTTCTGAGATCCTATAATGGTCTGATGAAGCGTGGAGATTACTTGCCTCCCCGGTCAAAACTCCATAATCCACGTCGAGGTGAGACCCGTATGAAAACATGGTCTCCATCCTCAAACACTGGTGGTCTCCGCCTCTAGTCAGTATAAGACTTCTGTCGGCTCTGAGCTGTCCTCATCCGCTCCTGGATGACCAGGACCTTCTATATCGTGTCCTGGACCATCTCCAGTCCCATAAGTGCTGACTCCCTAGGGTCTATCCCGCACAGAGATGATCTACAAGGTTGGATATACAATGCCTCGTATGGTGCCATCCCAATGGCGGAGTAGTAGCTGTTGTTGTACGCAAACTCCACCAAGGGTTGGTGATCCTCCCAGCTGCGACCAAAGTCGAGGACACATGCACTGAGCATGTCCTCAAGATTCTGAATGGTCCTATCCATCTGACCATCCATTTGAGGGTGAAAGGCGGTTCTCAGACGTAGCTATGTCCCAAATGCCTCTTGCAACCACATCCCAAGCCGAGATGTAATATGAACATCTCGATCAGAGACGATAGATGATGGCACACCATGAAGCCATACAATCTCCAGAATGTAGAGTCATCCCAATATCTCCACTGATCCTTGATCTCTAATGGGTAAGAAGTGGGATGACTTGGTTAGTCGGTCGACGATCACCCAAATGGAGTCATTTCCTCTGGAAGTACTTGGATTTCTAGTCATGAAATACATAGATATCTTGTCCCACTTCCACTTCGGGACCTCTATGGGCTACACCAAGCCTGTTGGTACCTAGTTCTCTTCCTTCACCTGCTGGTAGGTGAGGAATCGAGAAAAGAACTCTGCCACAACCTTCTTTATACCTGGCCACAAGTGCTGTCATCTGAGATCCTCGTACATCATAGCCACTCTTGGATGTACCGCTAAAGAGGAAGTGTGAAACTCTCTCAGTACTTCCTCTTACAAAGCAGCTGGTACCATGGTACGTCCTCTGAAAAGGACTACGTTATTTCCTCCAATAGAGAATATATCAGGTGCCTATCCTGTGAAAATCTGTGCACACCGCATCTCACAGTCAACGTCCCCACGTTGTGCCTCTCTGACCCACTGAAGAAGTGGAGGTTTGACTACAAAAGACTGAAGGAAGGATGCCCTGTCTCTATCCACGAAGGATATTTGCAAAGCGGCTAACTGTTCTGTTGTCTCTCCAAGAGGCTGAATGTTCGTCCTCCTACTGAGAGAATCAGCTACTACGTTCCCCTTTCCAGGGGTATAGATTATCTCAAAGTCAGAGTCCTGGAGGAACTCGAGCCATCACCGCTGTCTCAGGTTCAGTTCCTTCTGCAAGAAGATGTACCTGAGACTCTGGTGGTCAGAAATGACTGTAAAGCATTCTCCCATCAGATAGTGCCACAACATCTTCAGAGCGAAGACCACTACTGCTAACTCCAGGTTATTGGTAGGGTATTTCTTCTCATGTTTCCTCAACTATCGTGATCCATAGGCGATCACTTCTCGCTCATGCATCAGGACACCCCAGAGTCCAGTCACTGATGCATCTCAGTAGACTACGTAACCTACTCGCTCCTCTGGTAGCCTCAAGATGGGTGCACTGTCCTGTCTCTATCTCAACTCCTCGAATCTATGATGACATCTTTCTAACCACATGATGGGTTTACCCCTCTTTGTCAAAACTGAAAGTGGTTCCACAGCTCTGGAGAAGTCTGGAATAAATCTTCGGTAATACCTAGCCAAACCTAATAAAGTCTGCACCTCCATCATGCTCCTGGGTGGAATCCAAGATAGCACTGCCTCGATCTTCGCAGGATCCACTGCAACTCCCACCTTAGAGATGACGTTCCCCATGAAGGGGAACTCACGTATCCAAAACTGACACTTCGAGATCATTCCATAAAGCTGGTGCTCTCGAAGTGTGTCCAGTACAACCCATAAGTGGTAGGAATGCTCCTCCTCCATATTCGAGTATATCAATATGTTTTTGATGAGGACCACATCAAATCGACTTAGGAAAGGCTGTAATATCCTGTTCATGAGACTCATGAACACTGCTGGAGAGTTGGTTACACTGAAATGCACAACCAAGAACTCATAGTGTCCATTCCGTAATCTGAAGGAAGTCTTCTGCACATCTTCGTCTCGAACTCTGAGATGATGATAGCCTAACATGAGGTCTATCTTCAAGAACCACAGTGCTCCCTTGAGATGATCGAAGAGGTTGTCAATCCTCGGTAGTGGATTATTGTTCCTCACAGTCACCAAGTTCAGACGACGGTAATCAACAAACAGTGGAAAGCTGCCGTCCGCCTTCATGGCAATCAAAATCAGGGAAGCCCAGGGTGAAACACTGGGTCAAATGAATCCCCTTCCCTGCAAGTCCTCCAGCAGTACCTGTAGCTCTCGAAGCTCAGTGGGAGCCATCCGATATACTGTAGTAGATATCGGGGCTATCTTGGGGTACATGTCAATATAGAAGTCTACCACTCCGAGAGGTGGTAGTCCTGGAACGTCGTTGGAAAAAACGTCTTTATGCTAATCCACCACTATAGGAAAACTCGGACTCTGCATGTCAACTGCTCCTACGATGAGTCTAGGCAACTGATGAGTGATCGACTGCCCACTCATCTCCGTGAGTCCATCCTATGCTATAAATAATCCCCTCTCGCTGGTGAAGGTAAACCTTCTCAAATTGGTGCGAACACATTGCACCTTGCGCCTAATATAGTCGATATGAGCATGAACTTTAGATAAACAATCAATGCCCAAGATGACGTTGTAAGGTCTCTACGCCGCTACAAGAAGATCCTAGCCAAAGATCTCACATCATAGAGTAAGATCACACTATCGGCACCAGTGCGTAATCATCTAGTATGCTCCCGTAAGAGTCTCTATCCATAAGGATCGAGCCAACGGCTCCGTCGGAATCTCCGAGCCTTAAACAAGGGTGGAGGCAATGAATGAATGACTCGCTCATGTGTCTATAAGAACTGCAGCAAGGGTGGAGTAACACAGATAGTACCTGAAATCATCTATGGTGTGTCGTGGTCATAGGCCTCCACTTCATGAAGCTGAGCCTGTCTATGTCCACCAGCTCCCTGTGGTTGGGGAGGACCTCCTGGTGGTGGTGGTGGTAGAGCCTCAAAGCGTTGTCCACCACCTGCTGCTTGGATAGATCCTCTTCCTCATCCGCCTTCTCCTTGCGGACCGCCACCGTCGATCCTCTGCCTCGGCCTGGGTGGTCCCTCAACTGTCGGCTGCTCCTCTGCATAGTGGGTTGGACAGTCCCGAGCCATGTGGCCCTATCCGCCACATGTATAGCACTTTCTACTTCTCATATAACTGGCTCTACTGCCTGTGCCTCGCACCTCCGTGTAAGTATCCTGATGTCGTCCGCCTAAAGTTCTGGTCCGCTTGGACCCCTGAGTCATCCGTCGACTTCCAGCTATAGAAGACTCTGCTACATGCCACCCTACGGTAGGTCTCACTACTGGTGTAGGCTCACCAAGAAAGATCTCTACAATATGGGCTCACTCCAGTACTCATGCCTACATCAGAATGCTGAGGGATATCATCGAATTCCTGATCTCATGCCTCAATCTCTGCTCGAGGGTCCGTGCCTGGAAGAAGGGGTCCTGTACCATGTCTGTGGAATAACGTGAGATATCAAAAAATCTCACCGAGTATTGGGATACCGTCATGTTGCCCTGCCACAACATTAGAAACTCTTGAATGTGGACCGCACGGAAGGTGGCTGGTACGAACTACGAGCAGAAGAGGCTCTGGATGTCTGACCAAAGAATAGATGCCTCGTTGTGCACCTAGAGAATCAGGCTCCACCATCTACGTGTTGCCGCATGCAGGAGACTCACTTCAAGGATCACCATGAGTCTAGATGGTGTCCCCACTAACCTGAATACTCATACAACAGCCTCCAGCCAATCCTCGGCTGTGTGAGGGTCTGTCTCCCGCGGATCCTTGGCGGTCTCTGATGCTGAAACTCATGCAGTCCACTAAGGCGACATGCACTCTCAGTGGCTGGGGCTGATGGCCTCGGTGGCTCGGTGGGTAGAGGTACCTTCGGTGCCTCCGCTATAATAGGGACATGCAACGAGGCCTCATCGCTCGGTGGGTTGTCCTCTCGCACAAAGCCCGGAACCCTTGCAGGCTGCCATCGAGGGGCCATCTTGAAAAGTGATAGGTGCGCCATGGTCAATACAGTATACCTGGTGAGCTGACACAAATTAATAACAATGAAAACTTTTGAAACACACATGCAATTAATGTTTTCGTGTATTGAGTCGGAAATTAGAAGTCATGGTAATGGTGTATGGAAACGTCAGCCACCGCACCAAAACTGGACTCCCTGGACTGATAACCACAGTCAATACCCTTAACACTAATTCTTCACATAGAAGATAGACCAGAGTCCTGATTTCTGCGGTAGGACGGAAATCCTCTAATACCAATTTGTCACGACCCGTCCTCGGGACCCATTTCGTGAATACCGCAAGCCGGCCTTCTATAGGCCAGGGGCTGGCGACTAGCACCAAAGGCATAAATCCGGATATAAGGGAAGAAATTTCCATAATGTAAGAAAACAAACACCCCAGAGTATGCAAGAAGAAGTAATCACTAAGTAAACTGAGTACAAAAGTAAGTGCTGAAAAAGTAAATGGGCCAGAAGACAAACCCAACTGAAGTAACGTGAAACTAAAAAGAAAGTAATGTATAAGAAAAGTAAAGCAGCAACTCCGAGCATTCCTCTGGTAATTCCACCTGATGGGTGGATACACATAATCCCCTATGCACCTTGGCTCCATCCGTCCTCTCCGAGTACGTCCCGTCTAGTGATCCATCTCCAGATACCGTCCAGCTCCACGAGCTCCCACCTCGATCAGCGATGTCCATCGTCTGCATCCAACACAACGATTTGCGGGCATAACCCATTCAGGGGTGAGTATACACTACTCAATAGGGACCCCGAGACCCCTGATGGTCTCCCAAAATCCATGAAGGTTAAAATACAAAGGAAAGACACAATCACGAAGTAAAAAACATCTCTACAGAGGTATATGCCCATACATATACCTAAGTCACCACTTCCAGCTTGGCTCCAGCACATGAGCCCAAAATACATCCCATTTCACATAGGAAAAACATAACCCATTCCACATAGGAATTCACAACCCAATCTACACAAGAAAGCACAACAATATTATTGATGAAAATGATTGCGAGTCAAGACTCATCTCACACAGGTATACTATTCGTAAGGCGATGAGAAGATGAGATGTAGCCACTGATTCATCTATGCTATCAGACCCACATAGGATACAAGACCAGCTAAGCTGTCAGACCCACAAAGGATACAGGACTAGCTACTCTGCCGGACCCACATAGGATACAAGTAAAGAGGTCAATACTGCCGGACCCACATAGGATACAAGAAAAGTAGTCAAGTACTGTAGGACCCACATAGGATACAAGAATAGTAGTCATCACCATCAAACCCACAGAGGATTCCAGTACGGTCGTCGTCGCTGCCGAACCCACTAAGGATTTCCGTACAGTCGTCATCGTCGTCATAGTCGCACCCAGCTCTAGGGTTCCCGCACACAACATGATCAATTCAGAGAGGGTCCTCTCCACGAGGCAAGAGGTCGATACATCAACTGACACAATTTCTAAAGGTGATGTATCCCAATGATCGGTCTCGTCAATAGGAACTCAATGTAACAGACGGCGCGTCAATCGGACGCCCAGTCTGAGAGTTATTGACTATTTCCTCCCAGGGGCCCGGTTGGTTTTTAAGTCAAAACCAACCCGACCGTACTCCAAATGCATCCAATCCTTGAGAAGAGTATGCCAAAAGATCATTCTCACTATGAGGAATCCAACAAAGTCTACAACACATCAATCGGACATCTGGAGCTCATGTTATAAGAGTTTCCGCTCCGAGGGCCTGGTTGGTTTTGTGTTCGAACCAACCCGGTCATACCCAATGTTTTCCAATTCCTTGATTTTAATATACCATAATGTCTTTTTCGATCAAAGTATCTCATCGAAACAGATGGTGCATTGATCGGAGGTCCATAGACCATGTTATGGGCCTTTGAATATAGTTGTCTGAATTTTAGGGGGTTTTGGGGCCGAACTGACCCGGACCAAGACCCCATGGGTCGGCACGAATCGGGTCGATGCGACCCAGGACATGGTCCGGCCCCCTTGGGCATGGCCTAGCCAAGCGAGGGCAGACTGGCCCAGCACGGGCGACCCGACCCATCAAGGGAGGCCCGACCCAGTGCGAGCGGCCCAGCTCGGCTGGGCGCTCGGACCATGACTGAGAGGCGCAGAAGGGGGGGGGGGGGCACTACCCCCCTTGATTGAAGAAAATGGCCCCCTTTAGGGGGGGGGCGCCTATGCCACCTGCTGGGGGATTACGACCCTAGGACTTATGGAATCCGGATGACCGTAATGGCCGGCTGGTTGCTGCCACGGGACCTGCTGGTCCCGCCCCCTGAAGCGCCGACGACTGGAGGTCCGACCTCCCTCCATTGCACCACCGCGCCCCTCCGCTAATTCCCGCCCCAGCCGCGGCCCTCCATTGTGCTCCGGTGTGGCACGATGGCACCAATCCCCTCTGTCACGTCTCATTCTTGGTCGCGGCTTCCTTTAGCTTCACCGCGATTTATATAGTTCCTGCGCGGTTTCGTTGCACCGCGCCGCCTCCATTCTATGCCATAAGATATTCAACAAAAAAATGGGAGGTGGACTGGCCATGTTCGTGGGGTCCATCCTCCGTTATTTTGATAACATGCGGCCAAAGAATTAACGGAGTACGTCAATTAATTAGAAACATAAAAATAACCCCTACCACGAAGAAGTTGTCGAGTGATGATCGTCGCGGGAAGATGGTGTCACGAGGTGATGCTCCATATATGATGATGGAGTTCTTCTGAGGAATAAACAACATTCCCCTTTCTTTGTCATGGAGAGAAGGTGGTACGACGTGCGTCTATGAAGGTAACATCATCACACAGTGGATACAGAGAGAAGAAGAGACGGCTCGTCAATCTCTCCTTGCGATGATGATGTTCTTCGTCAAAGCCTTAGCGTTCTTCACGTTCTTCAAATATATAGCATTCTTCCCCAATCCTCTCACAACAAAACCATCCCCAAATAAAATAAGGTACATCCTTATTTTATTAACCCGTTCCAGGATTTCCAAAAATTCAAAATTCAAACTTTTAATTAAGTAAATTGAATAACTTAAATCAATAAATTTAATGTTAGAGTTGGCATGCAATTAATGAGGGAGAGAGGATGAGTTACAAATTAAATGGTGGGGGTGGGGTTTCCAACATTATGAGAGTCAGAAGTGTTAGAGTAAAATGAAATGGTGGGGCTCATTTGGGCCCCACCTCACTAATATCCTAACAAGAGGTGTTAGGATATTCCATCACATTGAAGTTATACCACATAGAGATAAATAAAGTTGTGAAAAAACATTATTTACTTAACACTTAAACCACATTTTTTTAAAACCTCTTCTCAAGAAACCACAACTCCTGAAAAGGTCTTCCTAAGAAAATATCAGCGTAGTGGTTTTATCGGTGCCCTCAGATTTTGATTCTGAACACCAATTTAAATGTTATGAAAAACCACTCGTTTGTTCACTCAACGTACCCAAGCTAAACAACAAAAATTGATTCCGGGCACACCGGGCCTCGGAATTAGGTGCTGTCAAAAACTGCATACTCGTAAAATCCCAAAGAATTTATGAAAAACATTTTACTTTCAATTTACAAGTCTTTACAAAGATCAATTCAGACAACTGTTGAAGTAATCCTAAGTTCAACGAACTTGTGTCAAAGGTGACACATTGTTTACAACAATGAAAAATAGTGATGTATCATCCACTTGAGGATGATTTAAGAAGAATCAGGATTTGAAGAAAACCATTAAATTTTGCATAATTTCATAAAATCCATGTAAGATCAAACTTAGATAATAGTATCAAATGATTTTCATAAAGTGTGGAATGATATTTGAAGAATAAGAAAGAATGTGCAAGGGATTGGCATTCTGAGACAGCCATTTATTTCACATTTTATTAAACCATAAGATGCTTTACTGATATGAAATTCACAAATATCATAAGTAAATATAACATGTGATGCAAGACTTATGATGGAAAGACGGAGAAATGATGATGCGAGTCATATACAGTTTTGATTGGAAGGAATTATACTACTAGAAGATAGGGATGTTTCAATACATTCCATTATAACTATGATGATGCTTTTCTGATTTGTATTTCACAAATATCATAAGTTTAGAGAACATGTGAAGTGAGCCTTATGAAGTGTAGAGAGAGTAAAGAAGAGATTTTGGCAATGGAAAAAAGTGGCACGCTAGTATTGGAATGCAAGTAATGGCGCACAAGTTTATGTGGTGCGCAAGTCATATTTAATGATAATTACATAAAAATATGACAAAGGACATAATGGGGCGTGCATGTTAAAGATTTCCACACAAGTCAGAAAGTGGTGCACAATTATAAGGGGCGCGCTAGTGTTTTTCCCAAGTGTATGTTGTGCGCAAGTCATATTTCAACATCATCGTATCAAAATATGACAGAATAAATAAAGTGTTTTTCAATTGTTGTAGCGATGCGCAAATGCTGGATCGGTGCACAAGTGATCGAGCGGCACGCAAGTGTATGTGGCGCACAAGTGCATGTATCTAGCAAGTCATCAAAATTCCTATAAATAGACAACTAGCCTCCTAGTTTTTTTGGGGGCTCAACACTTAAGAGAAAATTTGAACTCTGATCATGCAAGTAGTAGAGGGTTGTGTGCAAGCTGAAGTGCCGCACAAGCTGAGGGTTATTTATAAGGTGCGCAAGTTGGGTTCCATGCCAGTTGTTCCACGAAAGTTTTTCCGTGAAAGTTTTACCGCGCATGTTTTCCCACACAATTTTTCCCACACATGTTTTTCCGCGCATTTGTTTCCATGAATTTTTTTCCATGCATGTTTTGTCAATCAAGCTTCCAAAGGTTCACAAGAAGGAATTGTGTATAAGACAATGGTGGAGTTCAAGTTGTGAGTTGTGAAAAATTGTGGCGCTCATGTATTTGATCGCATGCAAGAAGGTAAGTGCGCAATCAGGGTGGCGTTCAAGTAAGGATTGGAACGCAAGCTATGCGTTATTCTATAATTTTTAACTAGATTATAAGCAACTGAGATGAAGAAGAGCTCAGTATAGATGGGTTTTCACTGAAAGAAAATGTATGAAAAAGATTAGGTTTCAGTGCATCTGGTTTTTCATTGAAGTAGTAGAAGATGAAGAAGGGTGTGAAGATTACAGGAATACTTCATAGAGAGAATAGAAGAAGAAGAAGGAGGAGAACAGAGTATGCCAATAAAAGCATACAAATCATTGGGGTAATTTAATTCAGATTGTGCTTTGTGAAATGATCCTTAGTTTCTAAATAATCACATTGTTATATGTGATTCAGGCTATGAAAGAAGAAGAATTGTTAGTTCATTATATTATTGCACTAAAGGAAAAGAAGAATTCCTAGTGTAGCTGGGTTTTCACTAGTGAAGAAGAAAAGAATAAGACAAGAATAATTGCTTACCTACTGCTTTTCAAGTAATCTAGTGAAGAGCACTGAAGAAGATCAAGTGCAGAACCTACATTTTGAAGAAGGAAGAAAACTGTCTTAATAGGCAGTATAAAGAACAACCTCGAGGCTGCAATTTGGAATAGGTCATCACCAGTCCAGGGAAGAAGATTGTTTCCCACCACCCTCCAATGTGTAGGGACTCACTCTGGCTAGAGGATTTCTTTCCTAGCTACTCCACTGTAATTTCATATCAGATCATAGTGGAGAATCCAAGTACTATTCACATCCATGAATGTTAGGGACAAAGATACTGTTATTGAGTGGTGAACCTTGTAAAAATATTGTTTGCATGTTTTTACTACTTTCAATTATTGCATGTGACATGGAAAAGAGAATAAGAGAATATTTTGGGGACAAGATGGATGTAGGAGGTAGATTAAGGAGTTATACATTGCAGAGTGTTGTATTTTGTTGTCAAAAAGGATAAATCAATTCACATTGTAAAAGGACCACAAACTATACAATGCTTTGCTGATATGTATTTCAAAAATGTTATAAGTTATGCAAACTTGTGATGAAATACTTATGATAGAAAATGGGAGAAATGATGATGCCAGTAATATAGAATTTTGATTGGAAGGAATGGTGTTGCGAGAAGATAAAATAAGTTTTAGTACATTCTATTGTAACTCTGACGATGCTAATGTTGATCTATCCAAGGATATATATCATGATAGGTGAGTTCATGATCAAAGCTGAAGAATGGTTAAGGGAAGCAGTGAAGAGAGAAATGAAAAAGAAACAAACCATCTGGAGGGGGCACAAATGGGCTTGAAAATCAGAAAATGTATGTAAGTGATTTTGGCAATGGAAAGAAAGTGTCATGCAAGCCAAGAGTGGCACATATGTTTTGGCGTGCAAGTATAAGTGCCACGCGAGTCATGAGTGTCGCGCATGTATTAGTGTGCAAGTCTTGGCGCACAAGTGCATGTTTCATGAAATTCATATTCCAACACCATCTTATCAAAATATGACAAAGGAATGAAAGTGTCACACTATTGATGGAAGGGTGTGCAAGTTATGAAGCGGCGCACAAGTGATGGAGAAAAGCGCAAGTATTGTCGTGCAAGTGTATGTGGTGTGTAAGTCACCAAAATGACTATAAATAGATGACTTGCCTCCTCATTTTTTGATTAGTTAAACACTTAAGAGAAAATTTGATCTCTGAACACACAAGTTGTAGAGATTTCTCTGATCTGGCAAGTATTAGATGACGCCGTGCAAGCTGGAGCATCATGCAAGCTGAGGGATATTTATAAGACGTGCAAGTCTTGTAGTGTAATTTTTTTCACACAAGTTTTGGAATGTATGTTTCCATAGGAACACAAGCTGAGAGGTGTATTCAAGAAGTGTCATGTGTATAATTCAAAGGTGGCGTGCAAGTTGGGAGCTGTGCTCAATGGTAGCTTGCGAGTATTGAGTAGGCGTGGAAGCAGGTGGCGCGCAAGTAGGAAGGCGTGCAAGCTGTAAGTGGTGCGCATTTTTTTCACTGAGGTTCCTACCATCTTTTGGGCAGGAATATGAAGACTTTTTTTGAAAGAAATGATTTTTGAAAGCTCATTAAGAATCAAAGAATCATTACATTACCCTATATGTACTAAGAGGGAGCACACACACTATTGGATTGTATTCAAAGTGTTACACGAGTGTAAGGATGTATCCTACTCATTTTGTTATAAATCAAAGGATTTTTTCCTAGTGTATTTTGTGGTATTGGATTGTTTATGTACCATACCAAGGATGTAGATACTCTTGTTTAGTATTGAACCTTGTAAATATTGTGTTCATGTGGTTGGGTGTGTTCAGTAGTGAAGAAATTCTCTAACAGGAGGAGAAGGTTGTTTCAAAAATAGGAAACATAAAAATAAAAAGATATCACTGATTCACCCCCTCCCCTCTTAGTGATACTTGCATCCTGACTGGGAACATCAATTGGTATCAGTGGGACAGGTTCCCATTGTTTATTTTTTGCTGATGTTTTTTAAGTGAAGTTGTCATGGAGAATATAAATTGTGTGAACAGTAAAGGGATTCCGATTTTTTATGGAAATAACTATCACATCTAAAAGGATATAATGATTACTTATCTTATGGCTCTTGAATATGAAGATCATGAAACTTCAAAAGATGGATTTCCTTCAATTGATGATAATGTTCCTCTTACTTTTGTCAATATAAATAACCATGAGAATGATAGAAGAGCTAAAATTTTGTTACTCTCATCTCTTTCTAAGAGAGAATTTTTAAGAGTGAAATGTGTTGCTATAGATGAAGGCATCTGGGATTATTTTAATAACATCTGTGAAGGAAATACAAAAGTGAACAACGAAAAACTAAAAATCTGGAGGTTGAAGTATGAAGAAATGATAATGGGAGAATCTGAATCTGTTGTGGACTTATTTACCATGATTAATGACATTTTTAGTACAATCAGATGTCTTGGTGAAACGTTATAGGATTATACGGTTGTCGAAAAGATCTTGAAAATTCAACCCAACAAGTTTGATGCTAATGAGTCTTCATTAAAATATAGAGACCCTAAAACATTATCTCTATATGATTTCATAGCACTCTCATTACTTATGAAATTAGAAGGGAGAAGACTATGAAAAGAAAAAAAAATCTGACATAGAAATGTCATTCAATGCTACAAAGAGAGAGAATTAAAAAAATAGCTTTATTGATGATGATGTAGGTGAATCTGATTCTGAAGATGAGGTATGTAAAAATTTTGATGAAATTTTATCTTTGTTCTCTAATAATGTGAAAAAAGGTATAAGGAAATATATGGGGAAACTTCCCTTGAAATGTTTTGAGTGTGGAGCGGTTGGTCAGAGTACGGATAATTGTCCTCGAAATAATAAAGAAGACAATGATGATGATTATTGAAGGCCAAAAAGGTCGTCGAAGAATCAACCTGACAAATAAAAATATATTTCAAAGGGTAAGGATAAAAAGTTATTCAAATAAAAAGAAGACGATTTTTATCTAATGATGATGAAGAATAGGATAGTGAAACTGAATCAAAGAAATTATTTGGTGAGAAATCTAGAGATAATACCATTATTGAAATAATGAATAATGAAGATTAGAGGATCAAACGTTCAGAAGAAGAAGAAACTCAACATGAATATCATCTGAAAGAAGAGTTGAAATAATGATTGAGGAAGATTAGAAGGCGTGAGAAGGAAAACAATATGGTGATAACTGAAAATTCCACATTAAACAATCAAGAACGTTTTAATGATGAGAAAATAAAGATGGAAAAGAAGATTGGTTATCTGAAAAATTCTCATATGAATTCAAAGAATCTTAATGATAATATTTAAATAAAGCTGAAGGCAAAAGAAGAAGAGTTGAAACTTTTCCCACAGAAACATTATAAAGCTCAAGAAATGAATATCAGTTTAAAAAATTCTATCCCAGAAGTTGGCGATTGTTCCAGTAAGAATGAACCAAACAAGGATTCACAAAATTTACCTTCAAAGGTTGAAATGAAAGATAGAACTGGTTCTGATAAGCAGATTTCTGAAAATACCACGCCTGTAGTCAAAGTCAACAATGATTAAAAATCATAAGTGTATAAAAATCACGAGTCAAGAATGACTTACAATACTTTTTGTACGGTTAAATATGAAATAAGAAAAGGAGTTAAAAATGAAAACATGAAGGTCGATGGTCATCATGGTTCTATTGAGAAGGATGATCAGAAGTGTGTTCACAAATCTGATCAATATAAATGTTTCAGAGAAAAATATGCTTTCTATGGTTATTGCTGGTATTTTGGTGGATTTAGACACATGGAAAATATGTGTTCTTTCAACCAACAACATTACAACTATTCCACAATTTTTGAAATACAAGGATTGAGGGAGAGTTGATCCATTAAAAATAGAAAGTCTCTAAATATATTTTTGAAGATATCTGAGAAGATTGGTGTGAAAGTTGTTAATAGTTTCCCACCACTGGAAACTATTTGTGAAAGATGTGATCAACCTAGACGTCTTTCCAAAGTTTGTCTTAGTGTGTTACCAAAGAAACAAAAGATTATTAATAATTCTCAAAATCCATAGTTTTCAAAAGATAAAACGAACATTTCTGGTAAGTCCGAAAAGAAAGAGTTCATGGTTCTATGGCCAGAACACATTGACATGGCTAGGAAATTGTAGGAAGAACAACAAAATGTGATGGAAATGGAAGAACAAAAAGATCTTGTTGTTGAAATTGCTTTGAAAGCTACAAAAGGAGAACGTCCATGGATTCATGATAGTGGTTGTTATTCATATATTATAGAAGACATAATGTTTCTGAACAATGTGAAATACTTCAATGAAGAAACCATTACATTTGGAAATGATGAATATCTGAGAATCCAAGTTGTTGGATCATCCCTCATCGAAAAAAATGAAATCTAAGAAAATAGTATATGTTGATGGGTTGAAACATAATCATCTGAGTGTTTCAAAACTCTTTGATGAGGGAAACATGTTATATTTAGAAAATATGGGTTCATTGTGAAATGTAAAAAATTATGGATATATAGTTACAATAGGACAACGTACAAAAGGAAACTTTTTCCAAGTTGGTGAAGTACAAAATACTTTTTATATGGGAATGGTGGATGAAAATAAGTTATGGCATAAAAGGCTGGGAAATATGTGTCAGAAAAACATGTTTAAGTTATCAATGTGATACAATGTCTGAGATTTTCCTGATTTATCAAGACGACGATATTGGTGCTCCACTATCAGTGAAAAAGGAATGATTACAAACTCTTTTCAAAAGAGAGATGAAATTCATTCAAAACTATACTTGGAAATTATAAATTAAGATATATGTGGACCAATGAGCAAGAAATAAAAAAATAGAGATAAGTACTTCATTACTTTCATTGATGACTTTTCTCTCATTACTTGTGCTATGTACATGTGTCATAAGTCAGATGCTCTGAAAATGCTTAAGAGTTTCATGAGGAAAGAAGAAAAGAAATGTGAGTATTTTGTGAAAAAGTTGAGAACTGATAATGTTGCTGAGTATAATAATGAATAGTTCCGATGTTACCTTGAGAAACATGGAATTCATCATGAGTTAAGTTCACCATACACACCTCAACAAAATGGGGTTACTAAAAGAAATAACTGATGTTTGGTGGAAATAGGGAGAACATTGTTACTTGAACATATTCATTCTCATTATTATTAGAGGAAATCCATGAGCACTACTGTTTATATTTAGAACTGATGATTCTATAGGCCAAACTCAGATATGACTTCATATGAAATGTTCTATGGAAAAACTCCATGTCTGAATCATTTAAGAGTATTTGGGAGTCCATGCATTATAAAGAAAAAAGGTGGAAACCATGGAAAGTTTGAGTAAAGAGGATATGATAGAATTTTTCATGGCTATGCATCAGAAGGAAGAGTATATAGACGTATCAATAAAGAAACCAAAATAATTATTGATTATTCAAATGTAAAAGTTGTAAAATATGTTAACAAAGAAAAAACAGTTATATGTTGATGTGGAAGTTGAGCCGGATAGAGAAGCTTCTGTTAATGATTCAGATAATTCTATAGACTGTATTAATCCTACCGGTTAAGAGGATTAAGACTCAAAAATCTTGAGTGATGAAGATGAATTTTGAACAACTCATCTTAGGTCGAGGAAACAAATGGAGGCTCAGAATATTGTTGGATATAAACATAAGAGGGTTCAAACAAGAAGAAAAATGAATTCTATATCACATACTTCTGATTATTCTAATATTGAACCAAATTATGTAAATGAAGCATTTGAGCATCTAAAATGGGTTCATGCAATGAATGAAGCGCTTGATCCAATAGAGAAGAATGATACCTGGGAACTTGTACCCAAGCTGGACAACAAGAACATTATTGGTATAAAGTGGGTTTTCTAGAACAACCTGAATGAAGATGGAAATGTAATATGAAGAAAAGCAAGACTGTTTTTCAAAGGTATTCACAAATTAATGGAATTGATTTAGAATAATCCTTTTCTCAGTGGCAATATTAGAAACAATCATAATCTTTCTTTCTACTGCTGCACAACGAGGTTACAAAATATTTCAAATGGATGTAAAATCTGCATTCTTTAATGGTGACCTTGACAATGATGTCAACATTGATCAACTTTGTGGATTTGTTATTGTAAAGGATGAAAATTATGTGTGCAGATTGAAGATAGCTTTGTATGGGATAAAAGAGTCTCTGAGAGCGTGGTATTATAAATTAGATACTTTCTTAAAGAATATGAATTTTAAGAAAGGGAGAGTTGACAATAATCTCTACATCAAGGAATGTCAAGAGTTTTCACTGATCATTATTGTTTATGTTGACGATATTATATTTTCTAGAAATGAAGAAAGATCATGTGAAAAATTTGTGGAGAAGATGAAGATGTTATTTGAGATGTCCACCATTGGAGAAATGTAGTACTTTCTTGGGCTACAAATTTCACAACATAAGAATCATGTTTTTTAGTCATAAGAAATGTATGCTAAGGAACATCTGAAGAAGTTTGGCATGGAAAATTAGAAACAATTTTCCACACCAATATCAGTGGGAACCAAGGTTTCTAAATATGGGGAAGGAAAGGAAGTTGAACAGAAAGAGTTTAGAAAGATGATTGGTAGTCTGTTATATTTGACTTCCTCAAGACACAAAATCATCTATGCTGTCACATTATGTGCAGATTTCTTAGTGCTCCTAAAGAATCAAATTTTATTTCTAAAAAAACAGTTTTCAGATATATCAAAGTCACAACAAATTTTGGAATCAGGTATGATGGATTAAGAAATATTGATCTATTCGGTTATTCTGATGCTGATTGGGCAAGAAATGTTGATGACCGAAGATCCACATCTGGTGGAGTTTTCTTTCTGGGGAGAAGTTGTGTAATTTGGCATACCAAGAAATAGAATTCAGTAACACTTAGCACTAATGAAGCTGAGTATGTTGTTTCTACTCAAGTTTTAACTCAAATAATGTGGATGAAGACTCAGTTAGAAGATCTACATGTTGAAGTAAAGCTACCATTTCTCTTTGGTTGTGATAATTCGAGAGCAATCAATCTTACAAGAAATATGGTACAACATTCCTGTTCAAAACACATTGATATAAAGTACCACTTCATCAAAGAGCAAGTGGAGAAGAATGAATTAAGGCAATATTATGTTCCTACATTTGACCATGTTGCTGATATATTCACTAAACCTTTACTGAAAGAACCATTTTCAAAATTGAGTTTGAACATGGGCGTCCAACCCCCTTCTCATCACGTTTAAGGTACGTGTTTTTGTCCCCACTCTCATCATTCCTTTGGATAGTGTTTTCAAGGGGGAGAATTTTTTCATAAATCTATCCTTATATATGCATGCATAAAGGGGCAGTTGTGGGTATGCTATGAATCCAACATGTAAGTGTGTGAACTATTCTAACTGTTTGTTGGAGTGGTTGTAGGATACAATTTTTTTTCTATTCTATGAATGTTGAAGAAGTGAAGAATGCTGAATTATATGCTTGAAATATGTTCAAAAAGATGTTCTGAAGAAGGCTAAAGAGATATGATAATGGTATTTCATAGTAACTACCTTTGGACATCATGGTTTTGGCTATATATAATTCTTTTTTCCTACAATGAGCTAGCTCATGAAGGCTTAAAATTATTGATAAGTAATCCTTTGCATAATGTTACAATGTTCAGTGATTTATGAATCTTGGTTTACAACAAAATCCAAAGGGGAGATTTTTGGGACCAAGATGGATGGAGAATGAAGATTGAAGAGTTATCATTTGTAGAGTGTTTTATTTTTTTGTCAAAAAAGATAAATCAATTAACTTTGTAAAAGGACCATAAACCAGATGATTATTTACTGATATGTATTTCACAAATATCATAAGTTAGACGAGCTTGTGATGCAAGCCCTGTGAATGAATGGGTGTGAAATGATGATTCCAATCATATACAGTTTTGATTGTATGGAATGATGCTGCTGGAAGATAAGGATGTTTAATTACATCCCATTGTAACACTAATGATGCTAATGCTGATCTATCAAAGGATATATACCACGATAGCAATGTTCGTGATGAAAGATAATGAATGGTTATGGGAAGTAGTGAAGAGGGAAATGACAAAGGAACATACCATTCAGTGGCAGCACAAATGGGCCTGAAAATTAGAAAATGTAAAGAAGTGATTTTGGCAAAGGAAATAACGTGGCGTGCAAGTCAAGAGTGGTGTGAAAGTATTGCCACACAAGTGTCAGTGTCGTGCAAGTCAAGAGTGTCGTGCATGTATAGACGCGCATGTCTTTGCACGGAAGTGCTTGTTGTACTCATGTCATATTCCAACATCATCATATCAAAATATGAAAATTGAAAGAATGTTTTGTGCTAGTGATGGAAGGGAACACAAGTGATGAAGCAGCGCGCATGTGATATATCGGAGCGCAAGTATTGGCGCACAATAGTATGTGGCGTGCAAGTCACCAAAATGCCTATAAATAGATCACTTTCCTCTTCATTTTATGATGAGTTCAACAGTTAAGAGAAAATTTGAGCTCTGACAGTGCAATTAGTAGAGCGTGCTCTGATTGCGCATGTAGTAGAGGACGGAGCCCAATCTGGAGCAGCGTGCAAGAAGAGGGATATTTATAAGACGCACATGTTTTGACGCATAGGGTTTTCCATGCATGTTTTGGCATGCATGTTTTTTTGTGAAAGTTTCCAGAGGCGCGCAAGCTGGGAGGTGAGATAAAGAAGTTTCATGTGTATAAGTCAAAGGTGGCATGCAAGATTTGAGTTGTGCTCAAAGGTGGCACACACGTATTGAGTTGGCATGCAAGCAGGTGGAGCACAAGAAGGAAGGCGTGCAAGAAGGAAGTGGTGCACAAGTTGTTTGCACCAGGAGGTTCCTACCAGCTTCTGGGTAGGAAAGTGTAGACTTGTTTTGAAAGAATTGTTTTGTGAAAGGTCATTAAGAAGCACAGAATTATTGCATTAACCTATATGTGCTAATAGGGAGTACACACACTATTATATTGTTTTCAATGTGCTACACGAGTGTAAGGGTATATCCTACTCATTGTATTCCACATCAAATGATTGTTTTCTATTGGATTGCATGGTAATGGATTGTTTCCATACCATAACTACGATGTAGCTACTCTTGTTGAGTAGTGAACCTTGTAAATTTTGTATTCATGTGGTTGTGTGTGTTCAGTAGGGAAGAAACACTTTAACAAGAAGAAAATGTTGTTTAAAAAATAGGAAACATTAAAAAAAGATATCACTGACTCACCCCCTCCCCCTCTCAGTGATACTTGGACCCTGACTAGGAACATCATAATCAAGATCCTAACAGGTCAAGTGGTACAAGAATAAAAGTTGAAATTGGTTTTAAAATTCCCCATCATTGATTAACCCCCCCTCTCAGTGTTAGGTATATCCTAAAATGGTCCTCTCATGAGGTATGTCCTTATCCACCACAATAAATTTATTCATGCATTCTATGATACTGTGAGGGATCTTGAACTAGGGTTATGGGTAGATCGTGAGATCTCTCTTGGAATTGGATGGTGATGGTACATCCCAATCAACCCCCACATATATATATAATTATATAAAAGTTCTACTATAATATAGAAATAATGTTAACATGATCATACTCTTATTCCAGAAACTAGCCAAAGTTGGTATAGATGTCAGGTGACCCAAAGAAAACTGGATAAGTGTTTACTTATTTATCATGTTATATTTATTAAGTTATCATATAACTATACACACCATATTTTATAAAACACTGGATAGGGAGTGACATCGTGGGTTCTATCCTTATTATATTTTATCTCACACCCAATTTGAGTACCCATGGTACCCGAGTAGACCTTATATTTATATTTTCTAGTTTGATTGTTGTATCACTATACCCGGAGATTGAGGCAAAGAACTGAGTTGGAGCTCATGATGCTCTTAGAGACCGCATTTGGGAATTTTATTTGTTTTACTTATTTAAATCCATATTTTTCCTATAAATTAAAGAATATTGTATTGTTTAGTACTTTTAGTTTTGTACCATTACCATTTCATGAATTATTTTATTTTATAAATTGGCATTGACCACTTTAAATGAAATTTTTAATCTCTCTTTCACTGCTGTCTTTCATTTTTTTAATGCATACACTATTGTATTCTATTTATATTTTGTCATACTATTGTGCTACTAAAATATTTGGGGTATAGTCATCCATTATTAACACATTATTGCCATACTTCTTGTAGAAAACCTCTAGAATATGGGGAGATGTGGTTGAGGATATGTGACCCAATGGTCTACCTATAGGTCTGATGGTAATCTGGGTCGGTATGTTACAAAGTGGTATAAGAACATATTTTTTTTCCATTTATATTACTATTTTTGTATGGTATACATGAGAATAGGATGTGTTAGTGCTTTTTTAACTTCCTTCTTTTGGACTAATCACCCCATGTATGGGAAATGGCCTAGTGAGTAGAGCTGGGATTGATCTTTATGCTATTCGATATTACATTTCATCTGATTTCACCTGAGTGAATGTAGTAATTTTTACTACTTATAACTTATGGAAATTTTGGAATTTCATCCTTGACCTGATATAGAAAGAAATATTCATTTCATTCTTCATATAGGCACATAAAAAATTTGCTTGTTGTTTGTGATTTCTTCTTTCCCTTAAAGCGTCTGTCTTGAAAATAAAAAAATAGAATTGTTGCACATAAGAAATTCACATGCCATGCATAGTGAAATACCATGTAGTTGCATAGTATATTTCTTTCTATGTTTTTTTCGTTTCCTTGAGTTATTTTCCATGATTAGATTAGTACCATGATTAGGTAATTTGTTGCATGTTTACCTGTATAACATGCTCAGTGTTTAAATTCCATGTTACCTGACTGTTTATTCTGGTTGTTCATATACCATGCTTATGGGTTATAGAATGTTCTTGTGTTTCTCCTTATGATAAAATGCAATGTTTTCCTGATATGGGATTGGCTTCCTGAGCTAAAATTTAATTGTTTTAAATGTGATAGGAGTCATTTTTTAGTTGTTAGGTGTATAGGTTATTTATAACAAGGAAATTAGGACCCACATATTTGAACCCTTATAAAAGGATGTAAAGGATTAAATGCAATGTGAATTGATTTTGATTAAAGGGATCTATATTCCAAAATATAATGTGTATGGGAGATTTACACGTTGATAGGTGGATACCCCAAAAACTATTCCATTGTTTTCGATGATGTTAAAATTTTAATTGTAATTTGGTTTCAATTAGTGGGAATCAATTTTCTATCAATGAACTGTATGGGAACTGCATGAAATTGAAATGACAACCAATATTAAATATAATGAAAATATGTAATGTGAATGACTGTAAGTGTAAATGGGTGTTTAAATTTGATTTAAAATAAATTTGTTTCCTTCTAAAATGTGAAAATTGACCCATGTAGGTCTATTGGGTCTTTTTACTAATTAGATAACCAACTATGGGTGTTTTGAAACATGATTAATTGAGAAACATCAATTTGGTTGCTTTCTAGAGAACCTAGGTTGGATCAGGGGGACCCTCATAGGTCAACTTATCTATTTAAAAAGTGAATTAATTTGGTATTTTTTTATTATAATGTGATTTCAAATAAATTAATGGTTCAGAATGGAGTTTTATGAAACATTCATGTTTTCTTTGAGTTGTTGGTTGAAAAATTAAAATCCTAGAGATTTTGTTTTAAAATGGGTTCTTGATGTTTGTTGTTATTATTTTAATTATTAAGGATAAATTTTGATAAATTTAAAGGGATTTGAAATGGAACATATAGTTTTATCCTTAGTAAAACCCTCTTGTAAGGGTAGTTGAAGATTATCTTTGAGTTCCCCTATAGTTGAAGCATGAGTGTTTTATATTGGCATTCTTCTAATTTTTTCAATGGCTTATATGAACAGTTCTTGATCCTAGTGACATCTGTTATTATGAACCATTGTTAGGGTCAATGTATGTTCTTTGTAAGGGACTTTCTTATGGTTGGTATCACCCTTAGAGAATGATTTCCATACTAATACCTTTTATTTCTAACTTTTGGTGTCATTTTCATACCATTGTCCATCGTAGGACATTACATTTATAAATGAATCATACATTAGTATTGTTGGTCATAGTTTCCCTTACCCTTGATATGGGCGTGAGCCTAGAGATAACTACATTTTTCAGTTTGTTATACATGCCTTAGGAATGTTCTATGGCATCATATATGGGTTGAGCCATTCTTTTGAGAGAAAATGATGATTTGTTATGACCTCATCTAGGATAGTGGTTGTATAGGGAAAATGACTCAAATAAATCTATTTTTTTTATGTATTAAGGTCATGGGTTATCTATATATTAGAGTGACTTGTGCATTAATGAATCAAAATCATCCCAATTTCTTGATATGAGGTTCAAGAGACTCAGGTGTTTTAATACATTGGTAGGTCTAGTTTCAACATCCTTTAATTTTTTTGACATTTTGATCGTGGATCAGAGGGGCATCACATGTTTGTTTATGGTGTTATTGGTCGAGCATGCTCATTAATGGGTATTTTGTCTTTTTATTTAGTGTCATGACCACTCTTTAGGTGTAGAGTGATGTGTCGGTACTTATTAATTGTTCCCATACAAGTATAAAAAGATCCAACTAAGTGGACCATTTGTAAATGGTTGTGTTTCATAAAATCTCTTATAGATGTTTAATTTTGTAAATGTCAGTTTTTTCTTGGAAGTACTATTTTGAAATGCATGGTTGTGTATGAAACCTTCGAGAAACACTATTGGTCATGGAGGACATTGGTGAAAAATATTGAATAAAAATGTGATGACTGGGGTGGTAAAAGAATCTGTTCTATTGGTGGAGATGTGTTAGCTGGTGAATCAGTGCTTATTTAGAGGAATGTCCTCTAGAAATGGTTCGACCTTTCATCCTTATAAGTTATTTGGTATGTTTGATTAAAACTATTTGAATCGTCTTAGTGTATTATACTTAGTGGTGAGCATGATCCCTATGTTTATTTTGTCATCAATAAACTAATAGAGAGTCATTCTTTTGTTGTGATGAATCATCAATAGTTTTTGAGCTTGTTTGATGGTTTTCTATCATTGTTTCATGATGGATGTGTGGTTTCCTTCGTGTTTTATTTAGGAATCTCTATCAGAGGTCAAGGATGGAATTTAATGTGTCTGTGAATTATAAAAGTGATATGATTTGGGGGAAGGAATCATGGTTCATCTTATAAAATTCTAGATTTCTAAGCCATGCATCTTTTTTAATTTGTCATCAGTAGTGGATTGACTCTTTTCCTATACTGTTTAATGTTTATGGTCGGTGTATGGCTGGTTTTTTTAAAGTCATATGGTAGAGATGATTTTAGTTTGTGTCAATTAGGTATTTTTATGAAAATATGACTTGAAATAGTTTATGATGTTGATGGCAATCTACTATTGGATCATTTTAAAAATCAACCCAAAATCATTGTTTGAACTCTTAAGGTCGTTCTTTCAAGGCAACTCTTAGAGTGGGTTGACATATGGTTTTGAATTAGATGTTGAAAATTAATGACTATGGTTGGATGTAACTTTGTCCATTTTCTTGATAAGATGATGATGTGATAATTTATATAGATAAATGGTCTTGGGTAATATTTGTCTCAGTGTTTCGGTTGGAGAACGTGTGATGGATCTAGTTTTTACTATTTAAGTTTCCACCTGTTCAAATCGATGCACAAAGGTGTGTTGGGTGTTTAGTAACACCCCAAAACTATTTTAATGAAAATTAACAAACCTTATAGGTCGGATGAAGTCTACATTGTTCTCGATGGCTTCTCAAGGATGATAATTACTAAGGTGGGAAGGTTGTAATAATATGTGTATTAAACCAAACAAAAAGGTGAAGGAATTTGATTCTTTTAATTTAATAAATATAATGTATTTGAAAATGAGCCTCAGAATGAAATTTTAAATGTTCGAACCCTTTATGGTGATGTCTTTGGACTTGGGGGAAGGCCCAAGAAGTTTAACAGGTTTCTCGAGGAGTCTCTAAAGCATTATACCAAGAAAATATAGTTTCGAAGGACTTGTAGAGGGTGAATTTAGGTCTGAAACTATGTGGCCCACAGTAGGAAACCATGGGTCCTTTTTTAAGGTAATAGAAGATGGTTCATTTTCCACACATGCTTTAAAAAACCATGTGACTATTACACATGTGTAGTTCCACTTATGTAGTACCCTCAAACTATTGAAATCATGGTTGGTGTATAGTTTCCAAACCATGTGTCCTTCACATGCAGATTGCCTCAGGTTTCCAAAAGTGGGTGCACATTTAGTGCATGGTAAACTAAACTACGCATCACAAATAGGGCGTCGAGACAATATTTTAAAAAATTTAATTGAATTAAATTAAATTAAATTAAGATTAAATAAAATTAAATAAAATTAATACTAAACTCCTCTCTCTACTGTTACCCCCTCTCATAACACATCCCCCTTGGGATCTGCTCTGGTCGCACATGATTCACCACCACATCATCCTCTATGTTCGGTGAGTAAACCGTTTTACATCCAATTATTTTTCCATGTCCGTTATGTATGTTATACTAATCCTCATCCTCTTCTTTTACTTTTGAGTTTCATTCTATCCACCTCCACACATAGTTTGGCCAAACCTAAGGGTTAAGAATAACCATATTTTTTTCTTCTCTAGTTTTCGGGAATACAAATGCTCACATGGATTTCCTTAATGTGTGATTTGGCATAATTTACCAAAGGGGATGTGGATGGGTTCATTTTTTTCATCGCTAATGATTTAAGGGTTGGGTTTCTTATTCTTTCTTGTTTATCTTTTCTTTTATTTTCTCTATTAAATGTTTTGGACCTCCTAATAATTAATCCATAGTGCATTGAACTGATCCGTATGTGTTTGGGTTTATTTGGATCAACACCATTGTATGAGGTTAATATTTATACTCATTTCAGGGTTTCAGCATTATTATATTCCATCATTTGTGTGTTTTATGGTCCTTAGAATAACTTATAGAGTGTTTGGTGGATCCTTGAAGTATTTTAGACACATACACATGTGCATGTATATATATACCTACTTTTACATGATTCCTCTTGGTGAGAGGAATGTGTATATGGGTTTTAAGGGTATATATATATAGGGATCAATTCATGTTTAAGGGTGTAGTGGTTTTTGTTGTTGTCAAATATGCCAAGTGTGAAGGTGTCATCTTGGTCTAATGCTTCAAGTACGATATCTATCGTACATATTTTAACTTATAAATTCAACTAGTTCACTCTGATTCGCTTATATTTTATTCTTAAATGATTTCTTTGATAATGTGAATGAAAATATTATGATGATAGCTGTTTTTTTGATAAATAATCCATGGTTTTATAATAAAAGCCCTCCAATGGAGGTACGATGTGTGTGGAAACTAATAGTGATAGTTTATAATTTCAAGTAGGCTTGGATTATTGAATTTGTTGTAATTTATGATCTCTAAATTTTATATAAAGTCTTGTATCATTTTTATAACAACTCCATTATGGGTGTCTCTATTTGAGTTTCCCCTTAATGTTTGAATGCTTTTTGCCCAATGCATCGAAATATTTTCTAGATTAACCATTAAATGTAATTTACATTTATATAATGTCATCATTTAATTGATATGATCATGAAACTTTTACATTTAATCAATTTTACATGTTTAGGAAAATGGAGTTATATGACCTTGGGTAAGACCACTTTCACTAAATGGCATGCCACTATTAAATGAATTAGTCAGAATGAAATTATTTCCTTGGATCAAATGGTTTAAATGAAAAGGATTATTTGAAATTGAATAGAATATGGATAATGAAAATAATGAGTAGAAATGCCTCATGTATTTACTCACAAATGTGTTTGTACTATGTAATGAACTATAAATGATTATGGGCGTGAGACAGGTTTACCCCATACAAGATCTATAAATAAATTTATGGGTGGGAGGTAGTTTTACACCATGATATCTCTATATATATGTTTATGGGTGGGAGGTAGTTATAACCAATGCCCGATCTATATTTACATCTATGGGTGGGAGGTAGTTTTACCCCATTCCAACTCTCTATATATGTATATGGGTGGGAGACATTTTTATCCAATGCAATTTATTATTTCTATATATACATGAAAATCAAGAGAAAGTAAGGGATCTTGGACTTGGGATAGGGGTAGATTTTGAGAGATCCACTAGAATTGGATGGCAGCAGTATGTCCCGATCCACCCCAATATATATATACACACTGGAAAATAGACGTTCAAGGATCTAGGACTTCTGTTAGGGGTAGAATGTGAGAGCTCCCTTAAGATTCGATGGTAGTGGTATGCCCTATTCCACCCCAACATATATATATATATACACTCGCAGCTACTATATATATATAATGTTGACATAATCATAATATTAATCTTTCAATGATTTAAAGGTGGTATAGTAATTAGGAGTCCCTCAGGAACCGGAACGGGTGTTTACATATTTATGTTATTTTGTTCATTATGTTCTGCTATAGCGGCACACTACATAATCATTATTACTTGAATGGGAATTACACCATGGGTGTGGGACTACTGAGATTTAATCTCAAACCCATATTGAGTACCCTTGTTACCCTAGTATACATTATATTGTTTGGATTTAGGTTGATTTGTGTATCACTGTACATGGATATAGAAGCAAAAGGCCGAGTTTGAGAACATGATTCTCTTGGAGATTGCCATTTTGATTTTATGTTCTTTTCCTTATTTGAGTCATAAAATTTCCAATTTTTAAAAGAATAATTTATTACTTACTACATTATTTTTTGTATCATTTCCATGTTATGAATTCTTCTATATTTTAATCTGGTGTTTTCCACATTTATAAAATTTTAATTATCAGCCATCTTCTATTGTATTTCATGTGTTTTCTACTTCTTCTATTGTCTTATATTAATATTCTATTGTAATATTGTTCTACTCTAATAATGAGGGTATATTCTCCATACTATACCCCCCTTATACCCTTTCTGCTAGTTGGTAACCTCTAGAAAATAGAGATATGCTTTTAAGGCCATCTGACCCACTAGTTCGACTACCAGTTTGATAGTAAACTACGTCAGGATGTTACAAAAACAACTTAATAAATTTTATAATATCAATTTTATGGAACTTTATAGACCTTATCTTATATAATATTTTGGAATATTCCATTTTGGAGCCCTTTGTTCAAGAATGTGGAATGAAATTAATTTAACCAGTTTTCAAATTACAAGTCTGCCACTCACCTAAATTATAAAGGGAACACTCTCTCCTCTCCTCTGAAATCATAAAGAGCCTACTTTTTTAAAAAATCACTACTAAAATACATTTCTTAAATCCATACACATGACTTACTATCCCTAATTTGATCATAAAACCATAATAGTAATTCTTTAGGTAGAAAATTAATGATGTTCTACAAATAAGAGGAGTAATTCTTAACAGTATGTTTTCCATTTATTTCTTCTTATACAACCATAAAATAATATTAAAATATGATAACATAATAATATATATATATATATATATATATTATATTTAAATGAATTTTTAATTAATTGAAAAACCAATATCTATCTCCTCTTTCATTAAATAAGAAATGAAACTGTCAATCATGTGTATAGCGGATTACCAACATATAAACTAATGTAAATTGTTTTTCATCACCGCATCTCACAAGTATATATAATGATGTGTCTAATGTATATATAAAATATAAATTACATAAATAAATTTTTACCATTTTAATATCATTCTTAATATGTTATCTTCCAATACTTTGTAAAATGATAACGTCAATCACGCATACGTGGGGACCACCACCTCCACAAATCGATGCGACAAATTTTCCATTTTATTATATTATAAATGAAAAATAATATAGATTTAATTAATACATATGGTATATATTATACAAAAATATTTCTATAATGTTAAATTATTATTTACCTTTTGTAAAATCTATCTAGAAAATGGAAGCATCGTTCATGCATACGTACGAAATTCCATCTCAATGAACAATGTAATTTTTTTTCAATATGTAATTTTATGTATGAATATAAACATAAATATAATGAATATATATGATAATTATTTTATGATTAAAATTAATAATGTTAATGATCCATGGACATATTATTAGAAATAAAACTACCTAACACCGCTATATATATCAAATGATTTAACTATTACATGAAGTAGTGATTTTCATAGTGAATTATAAATAAATTCGTGGTAAAATATTATAATTAAATCATATAGACTACGATATATATGAGAATATTTTTGGAATATATTTATAGTATATATATATTTATTATACCATAGTTTTTAACACATATTATTGTAGTATAACATGAGGTAAGGGTTTATTTCACAGCGACATTATTATTCATGGTTGTTTATGTTTATGTCTCTATTGAGGAAATTATTTTAAATTTATATAATTAACATAATATAATTTCATATTATCAATTAATTTATATAAATTTAATTTATTCATTTAAATTTACTCTCCTTATGTAATTAAAAAATTGAAATAATGTTTTTAAGAAAAATTGACATCATTTCTTCACTCAGATGGGTATCATTCTTTTTATGTCGATATTTTGTAATACCCCCACCCCAGTTACCCAGAGTCGGTTCATTATTACATAACCTTGGAATGATCAAAATAATGATCAAATCTTTAAAGACCAATTCGTTTAGTTGCCTTATAAACACTAGATATATTTATAAGGTTTACATTACATCATAATATGAAAACTACAACAACATAGTCTCCACAGTCCACACTCTTAATCCCTCATACTATCGAAGCAGGACATTCATAATTTACTTCTTCACATCCTGGGACAAATAAAACATAGAAAAGGGGTGAGCTCAAATGCCCAGTAAGGATAACAATATAGCGGAAACTTTCATAAGTAAGAATAAACATTTAAGGCAATGTATAACTAAAACAAAATCCTTTTAAACTTGAACTTCAACATAGTATGGCAAAAAATAAAATGAAATAATGACATTTACTTATTAACATGGATATTCTAATAATAGAATAATCATGTGCAATATCAATAACCACATTCATAATGATGGAATGCATAATTCCAGACTATCATAACCACATAGCCAAGGCCTCGTGCAAAGACTACAAATAAGATTTTGTCAAGGACTTGTGCCAAGACACTAGTTTGTCTCATGAGACCTACCGATGCATAGGGGAGCTATAGCAGGCTCCAACCGACACTTACTAAGTCCAATGCATTCCCATATTAAAAGGTCTAAACATAACATAAACATTCTTATTAAATGTAGCATAAGAAATGTCAATACTTTCTTCATAAACCATGAATGTTATAAAAATAACACATCCACAGTAAAACATTTCACAAAACCATCAATACAATACACAAGTTTTGTATCATAATAGATCAACTTCAAATAAGCTTAAAATCCATCAAAATATTTTGACATCGATGATATCAAAACTATTTAGGAGAAATATCTCTTTTCTCAAAATCATTGAAAAGTCACACATTTATAAAGGAAGTAATTTAAAAGAGATTTTTGAATCAAAGTGTCTCATACCACTTTAAAACTTTTGAAATGAAATATCATTTCAAAACATTAATTTCTATATAAATAAATCCTTAAAATCATTTTGAAAACATAGACATTAATTAAAAATATTTAGAAAGATAAATCTTTAAAACATATAAAATTATGATCTTGATAAAGAGTACCTTTCACAAATTCTTAAAATATTCTTTTTTAAATAATTTAAAAGTCACATAATTATAATATATTACATTTACTTTTAAAATATTCTTATAAGCTTTCGAGGGAAACTTTGACGATTTTATAAGGGCGGTAAATAGCTGCACCCGCCGTTTAAGTTAAAAAAAGTCATTCTTACCTTAAATTTGTCGAAAAGGTCAAAAGTGCCTTGTTTGGAAATTGATGGAAAGATTCTTTTATAAACCACTTATAAAAATCAAAAAGGGTATAAATGACTTTAACTCATATTCTAGTAAATAGTTAAAATGTTTTGAAATGCATTTTTAAGAATCACGGATGTGGGTGATAAATAATTCCCAGTAGATTTTTACGTACAAACAACCTCGGATAAAAAAGAGATTGCAAAGTAAACCCTTACCTTGTAATTTTCCTTGGTTGGGGGTAGGATAACCTACTGTATAATAATGAAATAATTTTTATTAAATTATACAAGAATCATATACATTCATATGATATCATATATGATCTTTTTTCAATGCTTTGTTAATAATATCTTAGATTTATCGTTGTTTTGGGTATTAACTGACTCATTTTCTTTTATATGTTTTGTTACGTAAACCATGTTTTTTATGGATAGGTTGTATATTATTCAAATCCGTAATGATATAATGTCCTTAAAAATTATTTTTAAATCATCTAATGATAATTATACTTGAATGGATACAATGGAGAATGAATCTCATCGTGTTCGTGGAGACGGTAGTCCGTACGTACGCACGAGCGACAATATCATTCTTTTGATATTAAAATAATATATAATTGGATGGTATATTATATATAAAGAATCATTATCATGTTATATTTATTATTTACATGAATTACACATCATTATTATACCCATCCAAATAATAATATATTGAATAACAATTACACCACAACGTGGAGACGGTAAGTTGTACGTACGCACGTATGGTGACGTGTTATTAAAAAGGTGGATAGAATAATGAATATGGTTGTAAAATATTTATAATAACACCACAGTATATATAATATAATGTAGTTTTTATTTTAGAATGGTAATAACAAATAAAGAATAAGTTGAAGAAGAAAGGAACTTGAAATGGGGTGGTGAAAACATTACCTCTTCTTTGGGTACTTCCTTTTTATTTGATCAAAAGGGCTCCGTAGGTTGGATTTATGATCACACTAATTACCCTAGGTTGTTTTGAGGGATGTTTTGAGAGTATTTGGGCAGATTTTTGCCGAACCAAAATGCATTAAAGGTTTGAAGTAATGAGAAGGAGGAGTGCCCTTTTATAAGAGGGGTGAGGGGCACCTTTGGAAGAGCTAGAAATATTAATTTATCATAAATTCATATTCGGTTTATAATGGCTCCAAAGTTGATTATTTAAAATTTAAGGTGTGTATGGGTGGAAAAACAGTCAACCAATATAATTTAGATAGGTTTGGGTCATTATATTATCCTTATCATTTAGTTATAACTCTTAGTTAATTAGTTTGACACTAACCACACCACTTTGTATTTTTATATTATATAGTTAATAAACATAATATATACATCCAAGATAACCCCAAGTGATCCATTAATGATACACCTAACATGATATAAGTCTCTTGACTGATCATTAGATTTTTAGGAATTTAATATCAATTAATAATATAATATTTGTTTTAAAAACTCTTTTATGTCAATTTTGAAACTATTCAATAGTTGATTTTTGTAAAAATCATAACAGAATGATTACATCGAAAAAAGTAAATAAAATCAATCCTAATATGTCATTTTATCCTAAATAGTTAGTTTAATTCATTAAATGTCTCAAATTACATTTATTTGGGTATTTATAATATCAATTAATTTAATTTTTCTCTATTATGGTAATTACTGCATCATCAATGTGTAATAAATAAATTAAATTATTTAATGTTTAAAAATTATAAATAAAATACCATTACGTAGGAAATCTTTTTATATTTATAATGAATATTTATAGATGAAAATCCAACATATATAACCCTATTTAAAAATTGTTATTCTAAAAGATATATGCTTATGTCATTTTTGACCTTATTTTAACTTAATTAAATTAAAGTGTCCCTATCACCTACAAGTGGCTCCATGGGGTCCCAAAATCAACCCAAAGATGCCCATGGTCAGACTTGTATCCACCAATAATGTTAGGACACGTTTTAGGGTAATTTAGTATTATTATAATATTATTTGTTAACCCTTATTTACCAGATTTACCCTTTAACCATGGTAAATAAAATATTTACCGAATTAATTATTCAAAATGTCTAAAAAAAAGTTTTCTATTTACACACTTTTAACATCATGATTCCAAAAATATAATCCATTTATCCAAATTTAAAACATAGTAGTGGAAGAAATTAATTTAAAATTAATTTCTATTGTAAAAACAAAAAAGCGTGTTTTAAGAGATAATAACTATCAAACGATAGACACTTTTTTATGTCCGGTTTAATAGTATAATTATGTTCAATGACCAAAATTGTATTAAATGGTAAAAATATATTCTATATATACTTTAAAACCACTAAAAATCATAATTTATAAATATAAACTATTTTTATTAAAAAAGTTTTTTTAAATTAAAATTTATTAATTTTCACTATTCATCAAAATATAAATGTTATCCGAAAAGTTCCAAAATTTCACCCTAAGCTAAATTTGATATTACGAATCCAAGAATGAAGTACGTTTTGAGAGATAAAATTTATACTATTTAAAAAATTAGGTATTACTATTCATAACGGCTTGTTTGATTGGTTGTGGTGTGTTAGAACTCGATGTTGCATACAACACACGCTATCACATTATTCAAAGAGAAGCGTACCGTGGAAGATTGTTGTGTTAAATTCTCCTCTACTTCAAATAATTTTGTCCTCAAACTTTCTAGAATACTATCGCATGAAATGGCTCAGGTGGTTCTTCATCATAAGTTCCTCGGGTTCCCACGTTGCATCTTCCATCTTATGGTTTCTCCACAAAACATTTACCAGACTCATCGTCCGATTTCTCATTACATGTTCTCTCGTATCAAGAATCCTGATGGGATCTTCGCAATAAGATAGATCAGGTGCCAGTTCTAATTCCACATAGGTGAGTACATGCATTGGGTCAGGCATGTATTTTCTCAACTGAGATACGTGGAACACGTCGTGAACTTTGGAGAGACTTGGCGGCATTGCCAATCGATAAGTTATAGCCCCAATTCGTTCTAGAATTTAGAAAGGTCCGATGTACCTAAGACTCAATTTACCTTTCTTACCAAAACATATGACTCCCTTCCATGGAGATAGCTTCAGGAAAACATGATCACCGACATGAAATTCGAAATCCTTTCTTTGATTATCGGCATAGCTATTCTGCCTACTTTTAGCTACATTGATGTGATTTTGGATTACCTTCACCTTTTCCATCATTTCCTCCACTAGTTCTGGACCTACAAGTTTTATTTCACCAATTTCATCACAACATATTGGTGTGCGACATCTCTTTCCTTATAAGGCTTCATATGGTGCCATCTAAATACTCGAATGGAAGCTATTGTTATAGGAAAATTCTACACCAAAGGTAAATATTAATCCCACATACCATGAAATTCATGTGAACAAGATCTCAGCATGTCTTATAAGGTTTGAATAGTCCGTTCTGATTTTCTGTCTATTAGAGGGTGGTAGGCAGTGCACAAATGAAGTTCAGTATCCAGGGATTTCTGAAGACTTTTCCAGAATCATGATGTAAAACGTGGATCACAATGAGAAACAATCGATATGGGTACTCCATGATGTCTCACAACTTCATTAATATATAGTCTTTCTATACATTCCAGTGGTAAATCTTCTCCTATAGCAAGAAAATGTGCTGACTTGGTAAGACGATCAACAATAACCCATATTGCATCGTTCCTTCTAGGAGTCTTTGGTAGCCCCATGACAAAGTCCATCGTAATATTGTCCCATTTCCACTCCGATATGGGAAGAGGTTGCACGACTCCTCTAGGTTGTTGCCTTCCAGCTTTCACTTGTTGAAAAACCATACATCATGACACAAAATCAGCAATCTCCCTCTTCATGTTGTCCCACCAAAAATTTTCCTTCAAAAATCTATACATTTTGGTGCTCCCAGGGTGTATAGAGAAATTGGAACTATGATCATCATCCAGCAATTCCCTTTTTAGATTAGGTATATCAAGAACACCGAGTCTCTTCCCGAATTTTAAAATTCCTTCTTCATACACAATGTCTCTCAATCTCCCATCATTCACAGCTTTAATATTCATTTGAAATTCTTCATCATCGGTCTGAGAACTCTTAATCCTTTCTAGTAATGATGGTTTGGAAACCATTTGAAAAAGCATTGATGTTTCCCCTTCATTGGTTATTCCCATGTCCATCTTCACTAGATCAATGAAAATTTGATCCCTTTCAATTCTAATCACATTCAAAACTCCATGGTCTTTTCTGCTCAAAGCATCTGCCACCTTGTTTTCTTTCCCTGGGTGGTAGTGTATCGTACAATCATAATCCTTGAGTAATTCAAGGATTCTCATTTTCCTCATGTTGAGTTCTTTTTGTGAGAAAATATACTTCAAACTCTTGTGATCAGTATAAATCTCACATTTTTCACCATAGAGGTAGTACCTCAATATCATCAAGGAGAAGATCATAGCTGATAACTCGATATCATGAGTAGGATAGTTTTGTTTATGAATTTTCAACTACCGTGATGCATAGGCAATAACCCTATCCTTACACATAAGGACACAACCAAGTCTATTATCTGATGCATTACTATAAATAACGAACCAATCATTCCCCAATGGTAGAGTCAATATAGGAGCATTGACTAATATTTTATTCAGTTCTTCAAAACATTCCTCACACACTTTTTTCCAAACAAATTTAACCCCTTTACGTGTGAGCTTCGTTAATGGGTTAGCCAATCGGGAAAAATTCTGGACAAAACGTCGATAATAACATTCCAAACCAATAAAACTGCGTACTTCAGTTATACTCGTAGGTGCTAGCCATTCTTGAAATGCCTTGGTATTAGAGGGATCAATATAGATTACATCTTTAGAGACAATATGTCCTTGAAAAGAAATCTCATGAAGCCAGAATTCACACTTGCTAAACTTCCCGTATAATTCATGTCTTCTCAGAGTCTTCAAGATAATGCGCAAGTGATTTTCATGATCTTCATATCTTTCAGAGTATACCAAGATATCATTATTAAATACCAAAAAAAAAATTCATCAAAATATTCCTTGAAAAATCTATTCATCAGACCCATGAATACAGAGGGTGAATTAGCCAATCCAAAAGGCATTACTGTAAACTCGTAATGCCTGTACGTGGTTAGAAATTCTGTCTTCGGAATTTCTTCCTTCTTCACACACAACTGATGGTGTCCAGATAGAAGGTCAATCTTTGAAAAGTATTTAGCTCCATGTAGTTGGTCAAATAAATCATCAATGTGAGGTAGGGGATACTTGTTCTTTATTGTTATAGCATTGATCACCCTGTAGTCGATACATAACCACATAGATCCATCTTTCTTTTTAACAAAAAGAACAAGGGCTCCCCATGGAGAAACACTAGGGTGAATAAATCCATTATTACTCAATTCCTCTTATGGTTTTATTAGTTCGACTAATTCTACAATGGCCATTCTATAAGGGGTCATCGATATAGGCCTTGATCCAAGAATAAAATCGATAGAAAAGTCAACTTCTCATTCTGGAGGATGTCCAGGTAAATCTTCTAGAAATTCATCTACATATTCTTTCACAACAGGTACATCCTCTATTTGAACATTCCATTCCTCACCCACAATCATTTCATTCTCTTCCTCCCCAATAATTGAATATAGTTGAGCTATTGGGGGTATATCTAGATAAGAATTAGGTGGTGACGATTCTGCTCTAAAGATAAGGTGTTCATTATCATCATCATCAAGAATCGTAAAATCCTTCATCTTACAATAAATCTTCGCATCATAGTCTGAAAGCCAGTCCATACTGAGGATTATATCAAACTCAATCATAGGTATGACGATGATATCAGTAGATAAATAACATTTATGTGATCTAATGGGGACTTATTCACAAAACATTGTTGCAATGATACTTCCCTTAGGAGTTTTAACTGACAACTCCCTTGTTAAATCAAATTGAAAATATCGAATTCTCTTAGAAAACTGGGAAGATATGAAACAATGTGATGATCTAGGATCAAATAATGCATTTGCTAAACTTGTGGAAACTATTAAATTTCCGGCCGCCACGTCTATCGGAGCTTTTACCTCAGCAGTAGTGATAACATAAACTTGGCCTTGATCCCTTGGCCTTTTCTGAGGTACGTTCCCCTGACGCTTAGGACATTCATTTTCATATTTTCCCTTCTCCCAAAAATTGTTGCACAAAACATTGGTAGCTTCCTTCTTTTCTTTACAATCATGAGCTTGGTGGCCTTTTTCATCTAACTTGTAACAGACTCTCGTTCCCTTCAAGCAACTACTAGGGTGTTTCTTTCCACATTTACCAAAGGGTGGATATTCAACCTTTCCCTTTATCCAATTATTTCCATTCCCATATTGATCAGCAGATCTCTTCTTCTCTTGATTTTCTTTAAATTCATAAGACTTAGAGAATTCCTTTTCTGTCATGACAGCACATGAGACAATGTCTTCATACAACGAGAAGGATTTTTAGACCAATGCTCGACGGAGAAATGGATTTAACCCATCAAAGAAACGATCAATATTACTTCTGGGTTTAAGTATATAATCTCTAGAATACCTTGTTAACCTTGTAAGGTTAGCCTCATACTATGTGACATTCTCATCCTGCTTTTGCCTCAGACTCATAAATTGCCTTTCCAGATCTTCTTGATGGTCGCGAGGAAAGTATTTTTCTAAAAACAGATCATTGAACTCCCTTCGTTCCATATTTGATACTTCATCATCTTCATTCTTATTTTGAATCAATGACCACCATTTATCAACATCTCCTGTGAGGCGGTAAGCTTCCATGATAACTTTTTCCCTTTCACTACCACCAATGACTGAAATATTTTCTCTAGGTAATTTATCCATTGCTTAGATACTAAGGGATTTTTACACCCATTTAAAGTTGGTGGTTGTTGCCTCATGAAGCGATCTAACATTGATCCTCCACGCTGCGGATCAGGGTGCTCCATACAGGTAAGGTTATTATTCATAACCTGAGTGAGTTGTCCCAGTATGGTGATTAGCTAATCGAAACCAGTTGCATCACCAACTCCACAATAATTATCTTTAGTAGGATGGAAATCCCTACATGGAGTGCATGCATTGATACAGTTTCCATTTCTTCCACTAGGTGCCATTTATAAACAATGGAATAAACTAGATCAGTTTATGAATCAAAATACATAGTTCCACACTTATAAAACACTTAACATAAATTGAACTATTTATGGATATAATCGATAATAATAAAAATGTTTTCATTGAGTAATTATATACTCATAAACCCTTCATAGTGATTTGTAAAGAAAATGAGAGTTATCCTAAGCATATCCCCTAGTAGTGTCATAACCAAGAGTGCAGCAAGGCCCGTTGTCGTGCACGAGTTCTCGTTTGAGTCTAGATCAAAGCGGTGTTTTTGGGTATTACCCCTAGCTACATCTATGCCAGAGTCACCTCTACCTGCTCGTATCCAGAGATAGATGTATTGCTCGGAAAACTCACAAAATCTCTACAATTCCAATATTCAAGGATGTTCTTCTATACTAATACTCAAAATAATTCTTAAATCTATGTTCTCTAATCAGATTTTATCTAAATCTTGCTTCCAAGGTTTGTACTAAACTTCCTCTGATACCAATTGTAATTCCCCGACCCTAGTTACCTAGTGTCGGTGCCTTATTACATAACATTGGCATGATAAAAAGAAAAATCAAATCTGGAACGACCGATTGGTTTAGTAGCCTTGGAAACACTAGATATATACATAAGGTTTACATTACATCATAAAATGTAAACTACAACAACATAGTCTCCATAGTACACACTCGTAATCCCTCATACTATCCATGCATGTCATTCATAATTTACTTCTTCACATCCTGGGACAAATAAAACATAGAAAAGGTGTGAGCTCAAATTCCCAATAAGGATAAAAATATAGAGGAAACTTTAATAAGTAAGAATAAACATTTAAGGCAATGTATAACTAAAACAAAATCCTTTTAAACATGTACTTCAACATAGTATGGAAAAAATAAAATTAAATAATGCCATTTAATTATTCATGTGGATATTCTATTAATCGAATAATCACCTGCAATATCAACAACCACATTCATAATGATGGAATACAAAATTCCAAAGTAACATAACAACATATCCAAGGCCTCGTGCCAAGACTACAAATAAGATTTTGTCAAGGCCTTGTGCCAAGACACTAGTTTGTCTCATGATACCTACTGATGCTTCGAGAAGCTATAACGGGATCCAACCGTCACTTACTAGGTCCAATGCATTCCCATATGAAAAGGTCTAAACATAACATAAACATTCGTATTAAAACTAGCATAAGAAATGTCAATACTTTCTCCATAAACCATGAATGGTATAAAAATAACACATCCACAGTAAAACATTTCACAAAACCACAAATACAATATAAAAGTTTTTTATGATAATAGATCAACTTCAAATAAGCATAAAATCCCTCAAATGATGTTGACATAGATGAAATCAAAAATATTTGAGATAATAATCTCTTTTCTCGAAATCATTGAAATGTCACACATTTATAAAGGATGCAATTTAAAAGAGATTTTTGAATCAAAGTGTCTGATACCACATTTAAACTTCTGAAAAGAAATATCATTTCAAAATATTCATCTCCATTTAAATAAAACCTTAAAGTAATTTTGAAATCATGGAAATTAATTAAAAATATTTAGAAAGATAAATCATTATAACATATAAAATTATGATCTTGAAAAAGAGTACCTTTCACAAATTCTTAAAACATTCATTTTTAAATCATTTAAAAGTCGCATAGTTATATAATAAAACATCTACTTTGAAAATATTCTTATAAGATTTCAGGGGAAGCTTTGACGAATTTATAATGGCATTAAATAGCTGCACCCGCCGTATAAGTTAAAAAAATGCATTCTTACCTTAAATTTGTCGAAAAGGTTAAAAGTGCATTGTTTGTAAAATGACCGAAAAATTCCTTTATAAAGCAATTATAAAAGTCAACAAGGGTATAAATGACTTTAAATAATATTCTAGTTAATAGTAAAAATGTTTTGAAATACATTTTTATGAAACGTGGATGTGGGTGATAAAGACGTCCCAGTATATTATTACGTATAAACAACCTCGGATAATGAAGAGATAGCGAAGTAAACCCTTACCTTGTACTTTTCCTTGGTTGGGGGTAGTTTAACCTAATGTATAATGGTGAAATAATTGTTATTAAATTATAAAAGAATCATATACATTCATATGATATCATATATGATCTTTTAACATTGCTTTGTTAATAATATCTTATATTTATCGTTGTTTCGGGTGTTAACTGACTCATTTTATTTTATATGTTTTGTTACATAAGCCTTGTTTTTCATGGATAGGTTGTATATTAGTCATATATATAATGATATCAAGTCCTAAAACATTATTTTTAAATCATCAAATGATAATTATACTTGAATGGATACGATGGAGAATTAATATCATCGCGTTCATGGAGAGGGTAGTACGTACGTACGCACGAGCGACAATATCATTATTTTGATATTAAAATAATATATAATTGGATGGTATATTATATATACTTAATCATTATAATTTTATATTTATTATTTATATGAATTAAACATCATTATTATACCCATCCAAATAATAATATATTGAATAACAATTACGCCACGACGTGGAGACGGTAAGTCGTACGTACGCACGTATGGTGACATGTTATTCAAAGGGTGGGAGAATACTGAATATGGTTGTACCATAATAATAATAGCATCACTGTAAATATAAGATACTAGAGTTATTATTTTAGAATGGTAATAACAAAGAAAGAATAAGATGAAGAAGAAAGGAACTTGAAAAGGGGTGGTGAAAACATTACCTCTTCTTCGGGTTCTTCCTTTTGATTTGATCAAAAGGGATCATTAGGATGGCTTTATGATCAAACTATGGACTCTAGGTTGTATTTAGGGAATTTGAGAGAGTTTTTGGGAAGAGGTTGGCCGAACCAAAAGGCTTTTATGGTATGAAGTAATGAGAAGGAGGAGTTCCCTTTTATAAGAGGGGTTAGGGGCAACTTTGGAAAAGATAGAAATATAAATTTATAATAAATTAATATTCGGTTTCTAATGGCTCTAAAATTTATTATTTTAAGTTTAAGGTGGGGATGGGTCTCAACCCACTCAACCAATATAATTTAGAAAGGTTTGGGTCATTATATTAACCTTGTCATTTTGATTTAACTCTTAATTAATTAGTTTGACACTTACTATGCCACTTTGTATTTTTATATTATATAGTTAATAAACATGCTATATACATCCAAGCGACCCCAGAGTAGTCAATTAATGATAAACATATCAGGATATAAGCCTCTTGACCGAAACTTATATTTTTAGGAATTTAATATCAATTAATAATATAATATTTGTTTTAAAAACTCTTTTATATCAATTTTGACACTATTCAATAGTTGATTTTTGTAAAAATCCTAACATAATGTTTACATCGAAAAAAGTCAATTAAATCAATAATAATATGACATATTATACTAGAAAATTATTTTAATTCATTAAAAGTCTCAAATTATATTTATTTGGGTATTTATAATATCAATTATTTTGATTTTTCTCTATTATGGTAATTACTACATCATAAATGTGTCCTAAATAAATTAAATTATTTAATGTCTAAAAATTAAAAATAAAATCCATTACGTAGGAAATATTTTTATCTTTCTAATTAATATTTATATTTTAAAATCTAGAATATATAATATATTTAAAAATTGTTATTCTAAAAGATATATGCTTATGTCATTTTTGAACTTATTTTAACTTAATTAAAATAAAGTTTCCCTATCACCAACAAGTGGCTCTATAGGGTCTTAATATCGACCCAAATATGCCCATGGTCGGACATGTATCCCAAAATAATGATAGGACACGTTTTAGGGTAATTTAGTATTATTATTATATTATTTTTTAACCCATATTTACCAGATTTACCCTTTATCCATAGTAAATAAAATATTTACCGAAATAATTATTCAAAATGTCTATAAATAAAAGTTATCTATTTACACAATTTTAACATCCTAATTCCAAATATGGAATCCATTTTTCCAAATTCAAAAAATAGAAGTGGCAGAAATGAATTTAAAATTAATTCTCATTGTTAAAAAAGCGTGTTTTTAAGAGATAATAACTATCAAAAGAGTGACACTTGTTTATGTTCAGTTTAATTGTAAAATTATGTACAATGACCAAAATTTAATTAAATGGTAAAAATGTATTCTAAATTTACTTTAAAACCACTCAAATTCATAATTTATCAAGATAAATTATTTCGATTAAAAAATTTGTTTTTAATTAAAATTTATTAATTTTCACTATTCCTCAAAATATAAATGTTATCTGAAAAGTTCCAAAATTTCACCCTAGGCTAAATTAAATATTCCAAATCCAAAAATGAAATCAATTTTGTGATATAAAATTTATAAAATTTCAAAAATTTGGTATTATTGTTCATAACAACTAGTTTGATTGGTTGTGGTGTGTTAGAACTCGATGTTGCGTACAACAGACGCTATCACATTATTCAAATAGAAGCGCACCATAGAAGCTTGGGGTGTTACATATTTTCATTAAAATTTCTAGAATATAATTTTACTATAATCCAAGGATTTGATAAATATTATTTTTACACATTTTATTTTTTATGAAATATATAGAAGGAATCCTATTTTAGTTTTCGAAACTAAGTAATTTTTTTTATTTTTTACAACAGTGAGAAAAAAATGTTTTAAACTTATAAGGAAAATATGAAATTACACACTACCATGAAAACAAATTAATTTAAAAAATAATATAAAATTATAATATTTTATTTTCAAATAAAAAGATTTCCATAATATTTGGGAAATATTTCAGACATTAAATAAGAGTTTTCAAAGTGAAAAGTGTATTTTCCCCCATAAAATTTATATTTATCGTTCTAATGTATTTTCATATTTTTTGAACATCAACTGATAAATATTATAATAAGGATATAATAAAATTATGAAATCAAATTGATTTCACTTAATGGTTTATATTCATTTTCATTGGTGAAATTATTAATATTCACTGTATTAATTCTTCTAATATGGGTGGTTATTGATTTTTTAAGGCATGTTGATTACATTGTATTGATTATTCAAATGATGGATACATTAGAGAAATTATTTAAAGGGTTGGAGAAAAATTAAATTTCCACGTGATGCATCTGTTGTTCTAATGAAGCAAACTACATTGGGTATTTGGTTATGTCCATAACAATTTATGTATGATGTCTTCGAATGAGGCATCAACAATAATTTTCATATTTTCAACATTATTCATTACATCATTATGAAATCAGTTATTGATATCCATGTGATTATTTTAATAGTTATAATACCAATTGGTATGTTTATAGATTATATTATTATTTATATGACATTAGTTTTTCATTATTTATTCTTTCCATAATATTCATTCCTTATAAGATTCCAACATCCAACAACTCATACAAAGCATCTATGATCACCCATTTATTATGTTTCATTTCCCTAATAATCAAGGAAGAATATTTTTATTTATATGCAGGGAAATTATAAAGTTAATAATGGTTTTCTCAGAAAAAATATTAAGTTGTAATTTTTGTTTTGGAAATGTAATTTTTAATTCAAGATTGTATCTAGTTTTCCAGGACTACAAAGTTATTCATTCTTTCAGGATGATATTCCTTGTTTCTAGGGAAATATAAATAAAGTTACAACTATATCATGGCTACTTGGTTAAGGGTATTTATAGTTTTTATCAAAATATGATTAGTATAAACCTTGGGATATGAATTTTGGAAAACTGATATTATGTAATATAACCATATGTCTGACTATGTGGATATGTGTATGTATATGATAACAATATAATGTTTTTATGGTAAATATTATGTTGTTTTTCTATAAATATATACATGTATGGATACTACCACTGGATGTGGTTTTGGAACACATGAATGTTGGTTTTATAACCATGAATAGATTTTGTCGAGTATATTTTGGTAATCAATTTTGTAACAGCCTGATTTTTTTTTATTTTTTTCAAAAACCACTCCTGATTTGAAATTTTGAAATAGTGATTTTGAAAATTTCTAATACGATGATCTAAACTCAATTTATATAGTTTCAACATATTTTTACAAAGTTTTTATATGAGTTTCAATCTTTTTACAAATAATATGGTGTTTCGAGATGTTTTCTAGAGTGTCGATGGCCAGAAGGACTGCTTTTGAGTTGTAGGTTTATACACACAATTTATGGTAATCTTTTCAGCCCCTTATAGGCGACTCTGTGACTCATTATTTAAAATCTACATTGTTCGGGTAAACTGTGTGAGCGAGGTGCAAAACTATGTGAGGTTCTCTAAAATTCTTTCATAAGGATTTCACAAGGTTTGAACATGGTTAGGGAAAACTACACACAATTTGTGTGAGAGAACCCTTTTGGGTAGTATCTCTGCATTGTAGACTGCAGAGTTACCACACGGTTTAGAAAACTGTGTTGTTAAATCATGCACCCTATACTAGGTGGTTTTTATGTTTTGTTCTTAATTTTTCTATTTCACTTTTTTTCGTCTATTTTTTCTTCTTGGCTATGAATAACAAGGGAAATCCCTCCCTTTTCATTCTCCCATGGATTTTGATCCATCATACTCCTCAATCATCCGATATTTGATCCTTTTAAAGATATAAAACCCCCATAGTAATGATTATCACACCCTATCTTATTCATCCCTTTTTCATTATCTCATAGATCTCTAAATTAATCTAGTCTGTTTCAAAATATTTTTAGTAAATTGGATGGAAACATAGATATAATCGGATACACTTCTATTTGGACCTTGATATCATATGTCCTTATGTGTACGAGTATATGGAAGGTGGTTCATAACTTGTTTTGTGTTTTTGAGGACATTTGTTTGGGGAAACATTGAGCATGATTTTGGGTATTTTGAGAGGGACCCAATTATATTGCATGATTCATATCAAATTGATCATGTGACCAATTGGATGACATTGGGCATGAAAATTTATTTTCTCTCTTCTGTGAGATAGTTTTAGGGGAAATCTCTCCTCAGGGTGATTTGGTCGAGGTTACCTAACCCATTAAATTTTATTTGATTTAATTTAAATGGTTCGATTCAATTGATTTGAAAAATTCAAGTACTCTAAATTTAATTTTTTATTATATTCTATCAATGTAATTCCGTATCATAAATCGATTTTACCTATTTAATGTGAAATATATATATATATATATATTATTTTCTTGTGCAATGATTTTTTTTAGTCCCAATGGGTCATTACAGGCTTGGCTAAAGGAATTGGGATTGCATGAACATTGGGGTTGAGGTGATGAGATTGTCTGGTAGGGCCATGCCCAGATATTTTGGGTGGTTCTTACCACAGGATTGGGATTCTTGGATATCAAATTGAGGTGATGTGGCCATTAGGTTGGGCATGACCCCTGATATTAGAATGAAAAATATATCATATTTGAGCGACATGGTCGCAGGGGCCTGAGGTGGGGGTTGATATGGATTAGGTTACTAGTTTTGTGATTGATTCTCACCCATGATAGAAAAAGAACAAAATTGAATCAAGTTTACATAATATGACTCAGTTGATGAGGTGGTTTTGACCACTCATGTTTGTAAATTCCCATGATAGTTTTGGAATAGATGATTATGGATTGTGGGTGCATGTCGTAGAAATCCATGTGGAATATGAGTATTTTTTGGTTGATAATGTTGAGGATATTGGTTTTGGGTATGATGCTCACCATGATTCAGGCCATGGGGATGGATAAATTTTGAGAATATACAATGTTTTGCCTCCAGTTTTTAGGATTTTAGTCGATGTGTGGTTTCGATCAGGGGTCTGGGGTACCAAATTTTATTTCATGGATACAAATTCAATTGGTTGGTACTTCATGAGACATGAGGTGACCGGAGTTACGTGGTTTCTGGTTGATTTTTAGGATGAACCCGAGGGTTCACCTAGGTTGTCACACAAGAGGTACCTTGGGCCATGGGCCAAGAAATTATTCTATTCAGACTTCTGACACTTGTCAATGTAGGTGACAACTCCCTGGTGTCCACTGAGAACCAGTCTAGATTGTATTTGTTTTAAAATCATTTATACATATTTTTTAAATATGTTATTATTCTTACTTAAACACATATGATTGGTTTATTCCCCTAGGTGGTATCCTATTAAGAATCATTATTCTACCCTATATGGGTCCTTAAGCTCACATGTAGTCTTTATGAATTTATGTATAGGTATGTGATAATCTCTTAGAGATGTAAATTAGTAGATTTTACACAAGGTTGATGGAACGTGACCATGAGATCCTTTACAATATAGGATTTTTCCTCTTTATATTTCTTTCTTTTTCATCATGGTCTCTTGTATATGTATATTGGTATAGTGTTCTGCTATGGGAGACCCTCTTTATTGATATTTTATGTATGACCTGTTATTGGTTTTGTGATTTGGATTGTTTTTTTAGTTTATACAAGTGATATGATGATCTATTTCATATTATTTTATTATAATATATTTCTTTCTTTCGTTGTGTCTTTCTATTGTATCTTCTTTCGCAATTGGTAGGTCTGGTTCGAGTCTGCTGAGTTATTTATTTTTTATGGATGTTATATAGTATTACTCAAGCCCTGAAATTATCATCCCCAATAGGTATGGCCTCCATACTATACAGGTTTACCCCCTCGCTGGTAGTCACCAGCCTTTGGGAGTTGGGGAGGTGCACATAAGGCCAATGGAACCCAACCAGATAGTATTGTTCAGGTGGATAATTTGGTAATTGATGCTATAAATGGTATTAATGGATGCTAATTTAATTTTTTTATTTATATTACTATGTGTTATTGTACAATGGTGAATATGTAATGTCAAAACTAGTTTTAGATATCATTATTTGGTTCCTCCATCCCCATGTACAAAGGACATGATTTTTTACAATTGGTGGGATTACTCTTTTGTTTTTGTTATATTACAATTTATAGATTTCAAAATTGAGTGGCTCAGTTGTAAAGATATGTTATTTGGTGTGATATGTTAAAATGAACCTAGTTAGTTGAGAGATAGTTATGAATATTGGCCCGGTATGGAAAGGTGTGATTGTGATTTCTTTCATTTTTGGATTTTTATAGGCACCTTATACGGTATTTAAAATTTACAAATGCATGTATGCATTGTGAAATGATTACACTATGTGTTAAAGATCAAAATCCATGATAAATTTTAAATGTTGTGATATGTAATTTTTTTTGGCTTTTTTAATTTAATATTCCCTGTAATATATGTATTTATTTGAAATAGCATGTGCTATGGAAAATGTTCGTGGTTGTTCTAAGAGTAGGAAAATATCAGGTCATGGGGGGATTTTTATCACCAGGTAGAGTGAATAAGACATCATATTGAGGCAATGATGGTATCCAGGATAGGGTGAGGCACTGAGATTATATTGATACCTGGCGATGTTGAGGGTGGGAAAGGAGTCCATGAGGCTGGGATACCATGGGGCATAGTTGAAATGGGTAGGGGTAAGGGTAGTGAGATCAAACTTCCTTTTACTAATTTCTGTATTTGTTTTTTATAAATATATATGATATGGGATGTCATTCCATTTTATGGTATTCAATGAGTTTTTAAGTTGATTGATCAAATATATTTTCAGGAAGGTGATAAAATTGTGTCGTTAGAGCACGAGCGGGTTCAAAACCCTAAGTGTTTGATAGAGAATATACAAGCTAATGGGAATGGATAGGCCCATGCTCAATTTTCAGTTTAGGTGGTGTAGTCTCTGGGTTTTACTTTATTTCAGACATTAATTGGTGATAATATTTGATCGATCCTAATATGTGTCCTATAGGTGGTCTAAAGGGGTGCTAATGTAACACATACAATGATGGAATACTTGACTCGGGGAGTTTCATTCAATGAACATGCCACACTTATAGGGAGTGTGTGGTCCATTGGTGGTTGAATACTTGATCAAGAGTATGCAGATGATATTTGAGAGGCTCATGATGCCTCTAGAAAAGACGGTCATGTGGGATACATATATGCAGAGGACCAGCTATGAACTGGTGGGACATCCAGTTGTAGGATACAAGATATTAGGGTTTATCTAGGAAGAATTTTCTGGACAAATTATTCTATCATTTCATTATAGTCATGTTGAGGGTGGAAATAGCTCATGTGTTCCTAAGGTTTCAGCAGTGTGACTTGTCTATTATGGACTATGCAAGGGCATTCATTGAGTTTCTTTCATTTCACCAGATATGGTCAATGATGACACTTCCAAAGTGAGGATATTTAAGGATGGATTGCATCAAGCCATTCAGTTTCATGAAAAAATCTTTAGATTAGCCTCAATCTACAAGGTGGTGAACTAGGAGAACATAACCAATGGGAACATCACTAAAAAATCCTTCTTCAGTCAGGAAACAACATTAGGTAAATTATGTGGTGATGATTCAGATAGAAGGATGTGATGTTAGGATATGTTCTAATATTATGGTTAGGCCAAGGACACGATCATACCAACTCATATTGGATCTTCTACTATTTTCTTCAACTGTGGAAATTAATGACATTCTTAGAATCAATGTGATGGGCCTCCATAGGATTTTAAGAAATTTGGTAATGTTCTACATCTCAGTTGTTACTACATGAGCCGTTCATGTTCATCCAACAATTAGGTTCAGGGGAATACACGTGCCTATGAGGTCTGTGCCATGATGGTTCCATGTGGGGGAAGATGGGTTTTTGCTGCATGAAGTGGTCATCAACGAGATACTGGGACCCTACACTGGGGTCAGTAGCCAGTGGATGGTGGAGCACCATAGGCAAGTTAGTTATTATGAAATTATTCTTTAATCCTGGGGCACACCGTGGATTTTCTAGGGGCTACGCATAATGGGGAGCTGATGATAGTCAGATCTACTATATTGGGATGGAAATTATTTTCTTTTGTTTTCTGGAATATCCTACCAATTCATGTATTTATGGGTGTATGGGGTGAATGAGTTTAATATGGACTGACCATATACTAGTTTGTAATATTTCCTCATATCTTATGCATGTTATATCTCTATATAATGTGTGAGGAACCAAGTTTTAATGATTGAGCACCATGGGTGTGGGATTTTGAGGTGCTCGGAATCATGAGAATCAATGGATGTGAGTTTTATAGGTTGTTTGGCATCACAACATCGATGATTCAGGTTACATGATATGTGAGGAATCTCGGAACCATGACAGTGTGGTACTTGAGTAAGTTGTTGGGCACCCAAATTTATTTTAGAATTCATGGAGATGCCAGACCACATTGATTCTAGGGGTTCCATGGGATCAAGGAAAGCAGTGATGCAGTGTGAGACATGAATTGGTGCCTTATATGGAACAAGAGAACCTGGGGTGTTGTAGTTTGATGATACTTCACCAGAGGACCATGCGTCTTGCAAATAGGTCAATGGACCTTTTTTTATTTTTTTGTCAGGATGCGACTATGTTAGGAAATTCCTAAGGTCAATAGCCCCCCCCCCCTTACGTGGTAATTTCACTGTATCCTTGAGAAATGGGTAGTCCATGTTATATTTTATTAGGATGAGTATTTTTTGTTCCATCTCTAGGTTTCTTTTGATAGCTCAGGGATGATCCCTATGAAGATGGGGTGATTATAACATCCTGATTTTATTAGTTTGGTCAAAAAACACACCTGATTTTGTACATTTTAAATAGTGGTTTTGTCATTTTGAGAAACCATTGATCCAAAATGAATTTTGAGAGTTTTATCATCATTATATCATTATTTTACCTAATTTTCAGGATTTGGTAAATTCCTTGGGTCTTTTAAGAAGGATTCAGGAGATTCCAATACCAAAAGGCATATTTTGGAGTTATAAGTCACAATGCACAACATAGGGAAAATCATGCAGCCCATTACAGCAAACTTTATGACCCATTTTTGTACTCCCACACTCTTTGGGTAAATAGTATGAGTGATACACACAAATTTTCAAGGATATTCACAATGGTTACATAGGACATTCTCACAATCTGTGAATGGTTAGGTCAAACCTTGTAAATGCTGTGCGAGGGAACCAATTTGAGAAGTATCACTCCAATATAACTCACACAATTTATTGAATTGTGGGGGTAAATTTTGTTTTCTTTATAGAGTGTTTTATTAACATTGTTCATTTTCATTATTTTTCTTAGTTCTCTTTTATTTTTTCCACTGTTTTTTTGCCTTGTCCACATAAAGTATAAGATAACCCTCCCTTTTATTCCTCCCATGAATTTTGATACATATTAATTTTTGGTTGTTTGATAATTGATCTATTAACGGCTATAGAATAACCTTGGTAAGGCTTATCACAGACTAGATTCTTCTTCCTATTTCTTTTCCCTCATGAAGCTCACAATCCATTAAGGATATGTGTCTATATTTTCAACTGGTTGGGTGATAAATCAAATCTACTCAAATATTCTTTAGAATTGTGGATTGATATCGAACGTGCCTATTTCTACGATTCGATGTTAGGGGGATCGTATTATCTTCTTTTGGTTTTTGTTATGTTTGTGTGGTGCAGATTTTAGTAGTGTTTTGTGTATTTTGGGCGGGACCCTATCATATATTTCTCCTGATAATTTTATAATCATGTGACCCATGGGATACTGTTGGGAATGCCCAATTCCCTTTTCACTTGATAAAGGTTAGGTCACGGGTCATATCTCATTCGGGTGGTTTGGTTGAGGCTGATAAACCCTTTAAATTTAATTTAATTTAATTGAATTGGATGAGTTACTCTGATTTGAGGCATTCAAGTCCTCTAAATGTAAATTTTTTTTATTATATAGTTATAAAATTCAATATTATATACTTAATTACCTATTTAATTTGAAATGAAAATGTATAATTTGTTTATGCAATGAGATGTTTGGACTCAAGGGGTTGTGACTGGCAGGGTTTGATGAATTGGTATAGAATTTCTATACTGATTGAGGTGATGAAATCATCTGGTTGGGCATGGATTGGATTGCTTGAGTGGTTTTCACCATAGTATTGGGTATCAGGAATGTCAGATCTAGTCAGTGAGGCTATTAGGTTGGTCATGGCCATTGATATTGGGATATAAAGGTCAACAAATTTGATCAACATGGTCATATTGTCATTAGGTTCTAGTTGATGTGTCTTAGGTTATTTTTTTTGGAAATTTATTCTCCCTCATGAATTCCAATGCACTGAATTGAGTTGTGTTCACATCATAAGAATCTGTTGATTATGGGGTTTTGACCACTCATGTGATTAGAGGCCCCCCAGTAGTTCTTTCTTCGGTTATTATGGTTTGGGGGTCTTGGAAAATAAATTCATGTTGAAGTTGAGAAGCCTTCATGTGATAGCGAGGAGACTATTTATTAGGGGTGAGGCACACCGTGACTGAGGCCATGGTCCAGGACACATTTTGAGTATTGACATCACTATGCTTCCAGCTTTTGGGCTTTGAGATATTTTATTATTTTGAGTAGGTTTCTAGGTGACTAGATTTTATTTCTTGGATGTGCCTTCGGGACATCATTACTTGATGAAACACAATGTGTCCAGAGGCACATGGTGATGGGTTTCTTTTGAGTTGGAACCTATGGTTTCACTTGGTTTGTGATATTAGAGGTACCTTAGGCCATGGGATAAGTACATTCTTCTATTCAAATGTCTAGCACTAGATAATGCGCGTTACACATAACTGGTGGATGTTGATCACCAGTGCAGTTTTTATTTTTTAAAAAATTAATTGAGATACTTTTTCTATTATGCTATCATATCTACTTAAACACATATGATAATTAAGAACCACTTGGTTGTATCATACTAAGAATCCCTCTCACACCCTGCACATGTCCATCGAGATGTATATAAACATTAATAATTTATGTTCAAGTAAGGGATCAGCTCTAGGAGGTAGTCCTTATTAGAAATTTTGGAGGGCAAATCGCATGAGACTTTGAGATCCTTGCCTCTAAAGGATATTTCCTATTTATATTTCTTTCATTTTCATCATGATGTGTTGTATATGTATATCTCTATAGTGGAATTCAATCAGCGACCATATTTTTAGATATTGTATGTTTGACTTAATATTTGATTCATTTTTTTGTTTAGTTTATACAAGTGATATGATGATAAGTTTTTTTATCTTTTGCGACATTTCTATTTATTACTTACACTATTTATTTCTATTTAATGTTCTTCCATCTTTGGTAGTCCTGGTTGGATTCTACTAAGTCTCTTACTTACACAACATGTTATATATTTTTACACATACTAGAATATTATCATCCCTAGAGAGTATATCCTCCCAACTAAATATTTCAACACACTCACTGTTAGTTGGTAGCCTTCGGTGTTTGGGGAGGTGCTCCTAAGACCTGTGGAACCCTACCCAATAGAACTACTTAGGTGGATAATCAGGCCAGGGATGCTATAATTTCAGATCATGGTGGGTGTTCTATTACAATGAACCTAGGATCATAACCTCATTGTATAGTCTTTGGTGAATTCATATTTTATTTACAAACCACTATTAATGATTTGAATTTTTTTATGAATATTATTAATGAATTCATGAATATGATTTTATGATTGTCTATGCAATAATATTACATTTTATGTTGTAGTTTGGGTTTTCCATAGTGGTAAGCACCCTGTAATGCTACATGAAAAATGGGGGTTCAAAACTCATTGGGCGCATGTACTGTAGTAGTACTATAGCAACGACGGTACTATAGATCAGTGGATACTGTAGTGGCAACAGGGCACTATAGCAGTGGTGATACTATGTGGTACTGTAGCATCCGGGTTACTATTCACAGAATGTCAATTGGGCCATACAATTGGGCCTACGTGCTATGTAATGGGCTACAAGCCCACTAGGGCTTCGAGCTATGTAATGGGTCTCCCTCTACCCAGTTAAAAGAGGTCATTGATTTTCTTTAATAATAAAATGAGGCTTCGGCCCGAAAATATTAAAAAAAATTAAAATTTTATGTTGTTTTTTTACATGTTTTGAAATTATACATCCTAATTCGTAATATTGTGGTATAGTCTGATGTATGTTATTATTTAAAATTATATCCTATTATAAGTAATGGAAACTGTGTTGATGTGCATATTCAATGAAGGTATTTTCGTATAGGGAAGGAAAATGAATATATAGTTATAGATGAATCTAGAGATGATAAAATTATAACTATATTTGAGAATATGAATTATGATATAACAAATAACCTTTTTATAAGGATAATAAAATTGATCTACACTGGGTTGCATCAGTGTTATACAACAAAATTCATAAAAAATCTCCATCATTAAATGGGACTAAAAATATATTTTTAGCTGAGAAAAGTATTTGTTCCATAGAAAATATATTTCCCACATTGATATGTAATGAACGGGAGAAGGTTGGAATGAATGATTTTCATCTATCAGGGTATGAATATTAATGGTGGTTATTGATTAAAAACACTAAGGATTAGTTGGAAATGGTGACAATGAAATTTAAGGATTTTAAGAAACATTTATTTGGAAACTATTTTCCTCATGAAAAATGGATGTTTAGAGAGAAAAATCATAAGTCTAGGAACAAAGGAAGAAAAAAAATGTGTCTATGTATTCAACTAACATTACAAGGATATAAAGGTCTATTAATGATTCCATACATTAACAAAAGAGAAAAACTAGTTTTTTCTAATAGGTGATTAAGACAATTCGTTTAATAGAACTCGTGTCCCAAAAATTATAATCATATGAGGATTAAATATTGTGTGTTATCAGGATAATGAAATATGTCTCCAATTATTATGGATTCTATGTAAATAAGGAATTATAGATGATGGTACAGAAGAAAAATATATTGGTAAAAAAGTAAAAGGGAGTTTTACAACATGAAATAATTATAGAAGGAAACACTGTGGAACATGGATGAATGGAAAAGGATTATTCTTCGTGAATAGAGAAAATGACAATTATGATTAAGAATGGAAGGGTAATGGAGATTCCATAAAATGTAGTAATTTAACTATAAGGAGATAGGGCACTAATCCATTCAATACCCCAAACATCAATCTAAGATAAAAATAAGATGATAAGGGGAGAAGACCAATATTATGAATATACTATAACTAACATGGATGTTCTTAATGATTTAGAAAAAGGTAAACTTATCGCCCACCCAATGATTGAAATAGTTTCGTTTGATTCAAGTATTACTTAATTTTTTATATATAAAGAATTTATTAAGGGAATACCATCAACTCCAAAATGAGTAGATATTTAGTTAGAGGTTAAAGCTTCTAATGTTAGGATAACCACGTTTTATTTCTATAACTCATCTAATAACAACCCAAACTTTAGAAAAACATGTTTCCAAATTTTGTGTGTCATTTTATTTTATACTGAACAAAATTATATCCTTTAATTAATGAAGTGAGTGTAATTTAAATGATACTGTTGGGTTTCAACAGTTATGTGACCATTGGTCAATATGACCATTAGAAACAATACTCTTAACAGTAAAATTATTTTTTTCAAATTCAAATGATCATAGTTAATTAATAAAGAATTAAGAGTCGATGACCTCATCCATCAGACTGGGGCCATATGAAGCCCATCTATCAGATCTTGGGATGGGGGTAGCATCACTGGGATTTTATCTGGACGAAGACCAAGACAAACATAAACATGTGAATCTTGAACGGAATTGCATACGGGAGAAGTTCAAGCTGATAGAAATCACCACTCAGTCAATGTTGTCTGAGACACCCCAAGATTCAATCACCACAACACACCTTACACTTAGGTCTTATGCATGTGTTATAATGGGCTACGTAATGAAGCCTAAGTCAATTTCTGTAATCCTTTTATATAAATAAAATTTTTACTTCTTATTATGGTAAAATTCTTGAATTTCAAATGTCCAGGTAAATATAGGATGAATTTATAGAAGTTCCATATTATTGATGAATTTTGGAAAAATGAGGTATTTTAAAATATTTTTTGTATTCATTAATTATTAATAATGTGAATTGATTTTCCAAAATTGGTCTTCTAAAGTTGTGTTCAATAAGAAATTTAATGTCTAAAAGGATCAAATTAATTTTAAGTGAATAGTAATTTATGAATAGTAACATACCCATATGAATATTAATAAATACTAAATTGACCAAGAAAATATAAATTTCACCCATGAATGTATAAATACAATTTAGACATCTTAAAAGTGAAAAACCATCAGAATATATGTTTTGGAATTTTTGTATGTCATAAATATTTTGATTAAAATTTTATAATTATTTAATAGATTTATATGGAAATTTATTTTCATAAAATTTAATCATACATTGTTACTTTATTTTCTTGTGGTTATATGACAATTTTATGTTACCTTGATTACTTTCTTAAGGGGTTACAAAACGAGTTATAGTTTTATAGTTGTATTTTTGGAATAAATAATGATTTCACATTAAAATTAAATTAAAAATTATTAGAAAATCATTTTCATAAAATGGAGTTCATTTTTGAATTCAGATCTTTAATATTAGGTTAGAGTGAATATTTTGGATTTTTCTGAATCATTTAATTTTTCGGTGAATAGTAAAAATACAGCTTTGAGTTTCGAGTGTTTAATGACATCATTGATGATGTAATCATGATGTAATAAATTTGGTTGATTTTTGAATAGTATGATATCTTATGTGATGTCCCAAGTGGCCAATACCATTGGAAAATATGGTGTCCCATCCTATGGTTTTGAAAATACCACTGATGAGATGTCCATTGGAAATTAATTAAATATTCCCTATTTTTTAATAAAAATACCTAGTCATTCGCTTATTCATTTCATTCCAGAATCCTCCTCAAATAAGTTATAGTATCCAATCATCCAAGTAGTCCTCCCATGGATCTGTCAATCCTCCCATGGTTTCAACATTCATGCATTTGAAGTTACTTTTCATGGTAAAGAACCTTTTACCCTAATCTTTTATGTCCTGGCTTACTTTATGTTATGTCTTCTAGTTTTCATTTTACAATGTGGGGGTATGTTCTTATATATCGTTCATACTTTCATTTTATTGTTTAATTTATGAGATACACTTTTCACTACCATCAAATCATTTTATTAATTTTTAAGTGACGTCGTTTGGCTGCCAAATTTTCGTAAAAGAAATCAGATCTTCTCTTTTCCATCAAGTTTTATTTTCATATAATATTTCATTCAAATATATATACCATTATCTTATTTCTTTTATTCTGTACCCATACTTTATTATGGGTTAGTTTTTACAGGGTGACTCTTGTCCCCTCACATTTCAAAGGTTTGTAAAACCTTGTTATATAACAGTTATGTGGTAGAATTTTCGTCTCAAAATTTCTATCTGTTTCTCTCAGGAAATTCTCTTGTTTATTTATGTGAATACCCAGAACTATTTAATTTCTATCAGTGATCATAAATACACAAAAATTATATATTTGATTATGTAATTGACTTATATATAACGCTCACTCCATTTCCATGGGTTATAAATGACATAATGATCTTATTTTTAAGCACTTTTAAAACAAAATGATTTTGAAATGAAACCTATTCATTTTATTCTGTTTGGGTTATTTATGAAATGTTCGATTATTACGTATGTTGATCATATGAATGTTAATAAATATTAAGGTTTCACCTTCATATCAATCCAAGGCATTGGGTAAAGAATTTAACCTCTCTAGATGAAAAGTTTTATGATACCTTGGTGAATAACCTTGGTATTTTTTATGACACCTTGTGGATGAGCCTTGGTGATATGTTCAGAAATGTATAAATAGAATTTTGTATCCACATATACAAGTTATAATTCATTTTATTTTAAGTATGGTAGGCCTATAATTCCATTTCTCTCGTCTTTATGTTTTCTTTTTATCATGTTCTTATTGATATGAAAAGTAAAATGATTCCCTAGTTTACCCTTAATGGGCCTTCTTCTCACCCTTTCCTTTGATGTGTGTCTCCAGGTTATGATATGTAGTAATTTTACGTAGTGATAACCTATTATGAAGCCTTACATGTGTATTTTAAGAATGATTTATGTTGTTTTCATGTATTATGTTCTGGATTTCCAAGACACTAGAGTTTAAAGATCCTCTATTTTTAAAATGTAATGAAAAGTTATGTAATAAAAAGGCGGGATGCCATAGTTTGTATCAATGGATATTAAAGTTATTTATGGAAATTATGATATGAAAATTTTAGGAAGAACCCTATATAAAAGTTTAAAAATAGTAAGACTTACTTATATTTTGGTTAGTATTGAATAAGTGGTTTATCTAGTAAATACATCCCTGTCTCGATACAAGTAGGTTGAGGCAGTTCTCACACAAATTTACCTAGGAGTGAAAACCCAGACAAGGTGTTTCAGACTTGACACAAGGTATCTTATTACAAAACAATGGGTCTTGTTGTACTCTTTGTTAGGACATTCCCATGGGATATGTTTGGTTAATCATAACATTTTATGAAAAATTATGAATGATTAGTAGATAAATGTAATTGTTTAAATCATGACATTTAAAGACATATATAATATTATAGTTAAAAGATTCATAAATAAAATAATCTTGTCACTATGTTTTCATTATTTTAGAAAATGGTGTGAAATAGGAGGAACCATGCAAATGGTCACCGCAACGGACCATTAGATGACGACCGTCTGATGGAAGCCTGAATGGAAACATTCATGAGAATGATGAACTAACTGACTCATGTTATGGTAAATAACTTGAATCAAGTGGAGAGAATGATCTCACCACGAAGGGAACAACATTTTGTTGATTCCTTTATGCCTCAATGACCACTGACTATCAATGGATCGACTGACCAACTGATTTCTAAGCAGTGGATCGGCTCTATTGAGTAGATATATTCTATGCTCTACTGTTCAGAGAAAGGGAAGTTCACCATGGCTATTTATCGCTTAGAGGGATAAGCTGATTAGTGGTGGGAACTGATTAAAAGCACGAGGCAATGAGTGGAGGTTGAATATATGGAGTGGTAATAGTTCATATGGATCTTCTTCAATAAGTATTTCCCTTGTTCCATGAGAACAAAAATAGAGAAGGAGTTTATCGAACTGAAGAAGAAGGAGAATTAATCAATTTGAATCTATGAGATGAACTTCCAAAGAAATTAATTTATACATCAAGCATGGACATGGATCCTAGTTGGAAGGTTGATAGATTCTTTGGTGGACTAAGACCTTATATACGGAAGAATCTATCCAATCGATACTATGATAGCTACAAGGAGATCGTTCGAAGTGTGATGAAAGTCGATCTAGAGTTGGGTGAGACACAGTTGTATCATAAATCTAATTAAAAGATTAGATAAAAGAAGAACATCTTAGGAAGGACCATTTATTAGGGATGAGTAGCCAAGAAATTGCAACATCCCAAGTGTAATAAATGCGGGAATAAGAATTTGGGGAATTTCCTGCTCGGGATTGGGAAATTTTACTAGTGTGGAAGAGATGGTCATATTGCAAGGAATTTTCATAATGAGGTGAAACCTAAACATCCAAACACTAATGACATGGTAATGATGGTGTAGGCCCTACCTGATGTCCAGTGCTTTAATCATGGAAAACATGGGAACTTTGCCAATCATTGTCCCAATCTGAGGGCAGTGGAGGGGAACCACCATCAGCCTCAACAAAGGCCGCAGGATAAAGGTTATTATTTTTCTATAACTAAAACAAAAGATGAAGCTCTGAATGATGTGTTAGAAAGTACTCTGGTTGTTCTCTCAAATCTAGCATGTACATTGTTTGATTCTGGTTCAACTCATTCCTTTATTTCCACCATGTTTTGAAAGAATTTAGAATCAACCCTCGATTTTCAAAATGTAGAGTTATCAATTAGGAATCCTGGTGGGATTATCCAAGCATCGTTAGTGTTTATAAACTCTAGTATTTATATTGGTGAGAAGAATCTTACCGCAAATCTACTAGTCATTCTCTTGGTAGAATTCGACATTATACAATGGATGGACTAGCTATTAATGAATAATGTTATGATCAAATGAAGATATAAGGAAATATGAATAGTATTGAATGGAAAACCTACATTTATCTTCTAAGGAGAGATATATCCACCTGATCATTGTCTAGAACAACCTATTATATCTTTCTCTATGGTGTTGTTCGATGATGTTGGAGAATGAAATGAGAGTTTTAGGATAGAAAATGCCCCCATCATCCAAGAATACGTTGATGTATTTCCGGAGGAGTTTCCTGAACCTCCCCTAGAAAAAGAGGCAGAGTTATCATTTGAACTAATACATGGATCTCATCCGATATCAAAGACCCCATATAGGATGAAAAATTTGGAGTTGGAGGAATTAAAGAAACAACTCCAAGACCTTTGGGAGAATGTGTTTATCCAACTGAGTGTGTCTCCTTGGGGAGCACCTATTCTCTTAGTGAAGAATAAGGATGTATCGATGAAAATATGCATTGATTATAGAGAACCGAATGGGATCACAATAGAGAACAAATACCCTCTTCATAGAATTGATGACTTATTTGACCAACTTTTGGGAGATCAATTTTCCACTAAGATTTATTTTCATTCAGGTTATCATCAATTTAGGTTGAAGAATGAGGAAATTCCAAAAAACTGCATTCTGATCAATATATGGGGATTATGATTTTTTTGTTATTCCCTTCATACTGACTAATTCACCTGACATTTTTGTGTATATAATGAATAGAGTCTTTAATGACTACCTTGATAACTTTGTGCTAGTTTTTATTGATGATATTATTATATGTTAAAATAGTCACGAGGGGAATGAGGATCGTCTAAGGGGTATTTTTCAAACAATGTAGAAGGAGAGGTGTTTTGGGAAGTTCCACAGAAGTGAATTATGGTTACAACAAGATGTGTTCTTGGGGGACATTGTTACCAATAAAGAAATCACTGTTGACCCTGAAATTATAATAATTAAAGAGGAGTGTCCTTAGACTACCATGCTAACTAAGATTCTTAGTTTTCATGGATTAACGAGATATTATAGGAGGGTTGTGAATGTCTTTTCATGACTTTCTAATCCATTTATGAAGTTAAATCGAAAAGGGGTCAAGTTCATCTTGAAAAAGGAGGGTGAGTAAGGTTTCCAAGAGAATAAGAAGAGATTGGTTAATGCACCCATGTTAACATTGTCCTCCAGTGGAGAAGGATTGGATATTTTTAGTGATTCATCTCTGAAAGGGCATGGGTGTGTCCTCATGAAAAATGAAAAATTCATTTCTTATGCATCTCGATAGTTATAGACTCATGAGAAGAACTATCTTATGCTTGATCTAGAGCTGGTTGCGGTCATTTTTTCTCCGATGATATAGAAGCGCTATCTTCATGGGGTAAAATGTGATATATACATAGACCATGAAAGCTAGAAGTATATTTTTACACAAATGAAATTTAACATGAGACAAAGGATATGGTTGGATCTTCTTAGAGACTATGATTTTTTAGTTCATTATCATCCCAAAAGAGCAAACAACATCGCTGATGCATTAAGAATGAATGACCCTGTTGTTATTTCCATGATGAGGATTCAAATAAATCATTTGATCCTTGACCTAGTAAAACTAGACATGGGAATTAAAAGGGAATGGATATCATAAACCCTAACCCAAATTATTTCTCAACTGTCATTACTATAGATGATCAAGAAAGCTCAAAAAAAAAAGATCCTTCATTAAAGAAGAAGATTGTGGCTGTAAAGGATGAGGAGTTTCTTGAGTTCAATATTGATAAAAAAAGGTGTACTGTAATTTCGTACAAGACTATATGTTCCATATATTTCAGAAATGAAGAAGGATTTGATGGATAACGCTCATAGCTCTAAATTCTTTATACATCCAGGAAGCACACAAATGTATATCGAACTTCGTGATCATTATTAGTCGGATAATATGAAAAGAGAGATTGATGAGTACCCTTCAAGGTTCAGGGTATGTCATCATGTGAAAGAAGAGTGACAACTTCCTATAGGGGTATGGCAACCACTATGCATACTAGCACAAATGTGGGACAATATCACTATGGACTTCATTATTGGGCTCCCAAAAACATCCAAATGAAACAATGTGATATGGGTTATAGTGGAACGTATCACCTTGACTACCCATTTTATCTATATTTGGGAAGTTTTATCTCTTGATCAACTTACTAGGATTTACGTGATGGATGTTGTAAGGATGCATGGAGTTCCACTTTCTATCACATCTGTTTGTGATCCAGTGATCACATCAATATTCTAGATAAGTATTCAACATGTTCTGTGCACTGGATTCAATTTCAGTATACCCTATCACCCCCAAATAGATGTCCAATCTGAACGGATTACTCAAACACTCAAGGACATGCTGGGATCATCCTAAATGGAATTTAAAAGTGGATGGGATCAACATCTCCATTTAGTTGATTTCTCTTACAATGATAGCTTCCACTCGAGCATTCAAATAGAACCCTATGAATTCCTATATGGGAAACGATGTATAAATCTTACATTTTGGGATGAAGCTGGTGAGAAAAATCTTCTTGGGTCAGATCACGTGTAAGAGATGACAATGAAATTCCATGCCATCAAAAAAAACATTATGGCTGCTCAGAGTTGGAAAAAAATATATGCTTCAAATCGTAGAAGGGACATGGAGTTTGATGGTGGTGACAATGTATTTATTCATATTTCATCTTTTAAGAGAGTCATGAAATTTGGGAATAAAGGGATGCTCAAACCTAGGTATATTGGCCCCTATGAAATCCTTGATCGCGTGGGAGCAATGGCTTTTCGGCTTACACATCCCCCAAATCCATCAAAAGTTCATGAGGTCTTCCACATATCCCTCCTGAGGATGTACATACCGGACCCTTTACATGTACTAAATCCCGAGGTGGGACAACTAGAAAACGACCTCTCTTATGAGGAGCTGCCGGTGGAGAACTTGGATCGTAGATAAAAGGTTTTACCCAACAATACTACCCAACCTTTTAAGGTGTTACGGAGGAACCACAAATGTGAAGAAGCCATGTTGGAACCATAGGATGCTATGAGACATAAGTACCAAAACCTTTTCACTTATGATGGTATGAGATAAAATTTCAGGGTCAAAATTTCTTAAGGGGGGAATAATGAAAAGACCCGGTGTTTTGAATAACTTGATTCTTAATTTTGTGTGACGTTTTATTTTATGCTCAACAAACTTATATCCTTTAATTAATGAAGTGAGTATAATTTAATTGAGACTGTTGGATTTCGACTATTATATGACCATTGTTCAATATGACCATTGGAAACTATACTCTTAATGTTATAATTAATATTTATATATTCAAATGATCGTAGTTAATTAATATAGAAAAATTATTAGATGGCCCCATCTAGTAGACTCATGCCATATAAAGCCCAACTATTAGATCTTGGGAAGGAGGTAGCATCATTGGGCTTTTCTCTGGACCAAGCCCATGTCAAACTTCAACATTTGAACCATGAACGGAATCACCTAAAAAATAATTTCAAACTGATAGAAATCATCACATGAGCAATGTTTTCTGAGCCACCCCATGATTCTATCACTATAGCGAACCATACACTTTGGTCTTAAACAGGTGTTATAAGGTGATATGTAATGAAGACTTAGTTACTTTTTGTTATCCTTTTGTATAAATAAAATATTATCTTCTTATTATGGTAAAATTTGTGACAATAAAATGTTCGAATAAATATAGGATGAATTTACCGATGTTCTATATTATTGATGAATTTTGAAAAAATAGGTATTTTTATATATTTTCTTTATTCTTTAAATAATTAATAATGTGAAATGATATTAAATAAATAGTCTTCAACAATTTTTTTAGTAAAAAATTTATAGTTTAATAAGATCAAATTAATTTATAGTGAATAGTAATGTACAAATAGTAACATACACTTATGAATAGTAATGAATCGTAAATCGACCAAAAAATAGAAACTTCCCCCATGAATGCATAAATACATTTTAGACATCTTAAATGTGAAAAAATGATCATAGTATATGATATGTTTGTTTTGTATGTCAGAAATATTTTATTTACAATTTGAATATAAATTTAATACTTTAAAATGGAAATGTATTTTCATAAAATGTAATCATATATTGTTATATTATTTTCTTATGGTTATACGATATTTTTATTTGTAATGCCCTGACCCCATAATCCCAGAGTCAGGGCATTATTATGTATCATTGGAATGATCACATATGATCAAGTCTCGACAGACTAATTAGTTTAGTAGACTCAGAATTCCTAGATAAATTCATAAGTCTTATATTACATGATAATGCAAAAAACTACAAAAACATATTCTATTTAGTCCAAACTCATATCGCCTTATACTATCCATATAGGTCAGACATAAAATACTTCTTCACATCCTCAGAAAAATTAAATATAGAAAGGGGTGAGCTCAGATGCTCAGTAAGGAAAAAAAATATAGTAAAATATTTCAAAAATAAGCATAAACATTTAAGGAAATGTATAACTAAAAAAGCCAATTAACCATCAACATCAGCATAATACTGTAAAAATTTAAGGAAATAACACCATTTTATTATTCACATGGATATTCTACAAGTCAAATAATCACATTCAATATCAATGACCACTTTCATAATTATGGAATTCATAATTCCAGACTATCATAACCACATAGTCAAGGCTTTTTTCAATGACTACAATAAGATTTTGTCAAGGTCTTGTGCCAAGACATTAGTTTGTCTAATGAGACCTACCAATGCATCGAGGAGCTATAGTGGGCTCCACCCATCACTTACTAAGTCCAATGCATTCCTTGTATGAAATGTTTGAAACATAACATAAATGTTCATATTAAAACTATCCTACGAAATGTCAATAATTTATCCACAAACCATGAATGGTATAAAAATAGCACATCTACAGTCAAACATAGCTCATTCGATACAATATGTATGATTTTATTTTATAAGATTAACTTCAATTCAGAATAATGAAGGATATTGACATGGAAAAAAACAATATACAAAACTATTAGGTAGAAATATCCCCCTTTTTCATGAAAATAGTTAAAAGTCACACTATTTTTCAAGAATCCATTTAAAAATAGATTTTTGAATCAAAGTGTCCCATTCCAATTGGAAACATTTAAAAGTAATTTTAATTTTAAAACATTAATGTCTATATAAATAAATCCTTAAAACAATTTTTAAAACATGGACATTGATGAGAATGATTAAGAATAACAAATCATTAAAACATTTAAAATGATATTATATATTTTAGTTAGACTTACTAACCAAATGAGAGACAGTTGAATAAAAATAATTGACGTAATAAAAACCTTTTAATATAATGAGAATAAAGGGATTCATGATAAACTATGTCAAAGTACATTATATACACCATATAAAATCTAGTTGGTGTATGAAAACAGTGAAGTTTAAATGGAATGTAAATTGAGATGAAATCTCTTATAAAGACCGTATCATTACGTTAAGGATGAATCAATGACATAATTATGTGTGAAAATTGTAATACACTCATTATGATTGGATATTCAGTGTAAATAAATCAGAGGACATTCACAGATATTCTTTTAAAAACAACACCAATGAATTTAATATTTAAATCTACAAATGGAGATTGAATAAAAATTACTATTATCAAGCACATATCGATGACATGATAATTTGTCAATGAAGTGATTATGTGTATCAAAAGACTATCCATAGAATGGGGAGTGAAAATTATGTCATTAGAAATTTAATAGTGATTCCACACATAATATTAGAGTAAAATAACAAATGAGGTATTCATAAAGACGAATGAGTGGAAATTGATATTTATAATTCCCTTACCAATTTGGTAACTTTATAAACATACATAACCTGAATGATGGATCATTAAATGATGATATATGTATCCATAAATTAATGTATATTACCCAATGAAGACAATAATGGGTAGCACACACATCACATGCAATAAATATGTGGTGCACAATGGAAATCTCCGAAAAATTAAAAGTGAGATAAGAAACCCCATACTTTGTACTCTTTCCTTGGTCGAGGATATGGTAACCTCTTATATAATGCTGAAATAATTTTTATTAAATTATACAATAATCATATACATTTATATGATATCATATATGATCTTTTAACATTGTTTTGTTAATAATATCTTTGTATTATCGTCGTTTCAGGTGTTAACAGATTCATTTTCCTTTATATTCTTTAATATGTGAGTCATATTTGTTATGGATGGGATTTATCTTATTAATATACAGAATGATATGATGTCTCTATAAATTATTTTTAATAATCAAATAATTTTTAGTCTTGAATGGATATGATGGGGAATTAATCTCAACGCGTTCGTGGAGACGGTAATCTGTACGTACGCACGAGTGATAATATCATTATATTGATATTAAAATAATATATAATTGGATGGTATATCATATATATAGAATAATTATCTTGTTATATTTATTATTTACATGAATTACAATTCATTATTATACCCATCCCAATAATAATGTATTGAATAACAATTACACCACGATGTGGAAATGGTAATCCGTACGTACACACGTACAGTGACATGTCATTAAAAGGATGGATAGAATCATGAATATGGTTGTAACATATTTATAGTAACATAAAATTATATATAAGATACTGGATTTATTATTTTAGAATGTAAATAACAAAGAAAGAAGAAATGGAAGAAGAAACGAACTTGAGAGAGGGTGGTGAAATTATTACCTCTTCTTCAGGTTCTTCCTTTAGATTTGATCAAAAGGGATCCATAAGTTGTGTTTATGAATACATTATGGCCACTAGGATGAATTAAGGGACGTTTCAGTGATATTTGGGTAGGGTTAGGCCAAGCCCAAAGGTTTTGAATGTGTGAATTAGAGAGAAGGGTGAGTTCCCTTGTATAAGAGGGGTGAGGGGAACATTATGAAAAGCTAGAAATATTATTTTATAATAAAATCATTTTCGGTTTTTAAGGGCTTAAATTTTTTTTATTTAATGGAAAAGGTGGGGATTGGTCAAAAACCACTCAATAAATTGGTTTTAAAAATGTTTGGGTGACTATATTAACCTTATATTTTAGATTAAACTCTTAGTTAAATAGTTTGCCATTTACCACATCTCTTTGTATTTTTATATTATATGGTTAATAAAATTACTATATACCACAAAGAGAACCCCAAGTGGTTAATTATTGATACACCTATAATTATATAAGTCTTTTGGTTGAACATTAGTTTTTCTGGAATATTATATAAATTAATAATATTATATATTTTTAAAAAAATTCATTATGTCAATTTGGACACTATTTAATAATTGATTTTCGTTAAAGTCATAAAAACGTTATTAATTTGAACTAAATTCATTTAATCAATCATAACATGTCATATTAACCTATAAAATTAGTTTATGGCATCAAAACATTCAAATTGTATTTTTTGTTACATGTATAATACCATTTAATTGATTATTTCATTAATAAGGTAAATAATGCATCATTATTGTGTCAAAAATAAATTTAATTATTCAATGTATAATGTCATGACCCGACCGTACCCAGGCTCGAGCCACAACTACCCCTTCACATCCACCATAGGCTTGGGGATGGTGTCTAGTGGCGAAGGCACAATAGCTCGAGGAGGCCATTACCTAAGTACCTGTACACACAAATGCAGCACACTCAATGAATAAGTGAAGAGTAAAAAGAAAAGCAAAGTACCAACTGCTATAAATAAACCACAAATGTGCATCGACCTATAATCAGTAGAATGTAAAAGCTGAAGTTAAACTGAAAATAAAAGGGCAAAACACATGTCCAACTAGAAAAGGTACCACAACCCGGCAATAGGTAAAAAAATAAAAACAAATAGAAGGGTCCCCCACATGGAACCCGACTCTGACCACCATACGTGGTCCATGCTCCTGAACTCCTATGCTCCACTGAAGTCACGCTCCACATTTCCTTTTTCTGCAAGGGCACACTAATGCCCGAAATGCCCAAACAGGGGTGAGTATAAAAATAATTAGTAGGATACCTCGAAGGCTCGAGGTAGAAAAAAAGGAGGTACCAAATGATGAGAAGTAGATCGAAAATGTAATAGTAATGGAGTATAATAGAGAGAGTGCACAAGAGTAACAATAGAGAGTCCAGCTCAACCCAACAAGAGAAAGGAGATAGACTCATCCAAACACAAGGAGCTGGAAACGATGAAAAGATGAACTTCCTGTCGAGTCTTCGCAACCTATAGCAGGAGAGTAGAATCGTCCAACCACAAGAAGCGAGACACAAAAAGCACATGGAATACCTTGTGTGTCCTCACCTATCCTGGAAAGAGAGTAACAAAAACCCAAGCAGTGGGTATTAGAAAAAGGTATATACATTACCATATGATCAATCAAGAAGCCCGAACAAGATCTTATGGGGATATCCATCCCATAGCTCATCCCATGAATGTGAGTATCGAACAGTCACAGAAGTAAACACCATTGATGCCCAGTATTCCTCACGTCTTCCATGAACTAAAAGTAAATGAGGTCAAATCACCATACCTCAACACTATCCGCTTTGGGAGGCACTGACTCGCCCTCACGGTTTTAGGTCGTGTCACAAGGACACATCTCAGTGGGGAAAGTGACCCTCGTACTTGAGAGTTATGGGGAAGTCCAAACCACATGTCATCACTACCCCACGGTCGAGAGGTCTTCTCAAGGACAATGTTGTCACATCCCTGACCCGTACAAACAGGGGTCCCACTCTGGTAATCACAGAGAAAAGTCACCGACCAGCCTCATAAGATTGCCTGAGTCTGAAATGGTAACGGGTGACCCACTGCCCAGCCCTGCTGAAAGGTAAACCCAAATACATCATCAGGCGACCCACTTCCCAACCCTACTGGAGGGTAAACCCAGAAAAAGTGGACATGCGACCCACAACCCAGCCCTACTGGAGGGTAGACCAATAAGAAGTCGACATGCGACCCACATCCCAGCATTGTTGGAGGGTAGACCTGGAACAAGACGACATGCGACCCACTGTCCAGCCCTACTAGAGGGTAGACCTGTAAGAAGTCGGTGAGAAACCCACTGCACAGCCCGGCTAGAGGGTAAACCCGAAGAAGTTGATGAGCAACCCAATGCCCAACCCTACTGGAGTGTAAACCTGAAACTGCTCTGGCCATCACTACTTGAAACCAACTTCTGAGTTGAGGATCAGTGCTCGCGTAAACTATTGGCCACACTGAACCCACAAGAACTCTAGGAGGGAACACTAAGGGATGGGAGAAACTCCCCGACCTCTCAAGGTGATCACGCTCCAATCCTATGAGTCACTGTCTAAGCGGACCGAGACAACACATCTTAGAAAGTGGGAAAACACCCACACTATACGAGCAGACGTACTCATAAACAGTGTCGTTGTCCGGTGAAAGGGAAACAATATAGAAACCCCTCACAATTGAAGAAACAAGGAAACCAAACCATCTCTGCTAGCCAAACCGTTGAGAACAGAACCTGGGGAAAACCACTTAACCCTACTGGCTGAAACCATCGTGAACAAGACCAAGGGGAACTCAACCCTACTGGTCAATAAACGAGAACAAAACCAGTGGAAAACTCAACTCTGCTGGTCAACAAAGGAGAACAGAACTTTGGGAAAACTCAACCATGCTAGTCAAAGGTACGTAAAGCAGAACACGACACGCACATGGGGCCCACATGACATGTGGCCCCAACTCAACCCCAAACAGGCACACAATCATTCTCAGGTACAAACAACCACATGTACCACCAAGTGTTCTCGTATACTCCCAGAGTATACCAAATTTCTTTCCCAAAGGCTATTATGCAGATGGAGTCCAACGTCAACATGGAGGGCGTAAATGTAACAACCCCAACAAGACACCTCATTATCCCAAGAACATCCAACTACATCTCTTAATGAATTAAATTCACTCACATGGGCGTGCATGGGATCATACGCTAAGGGACCGCTACAAACACAATAGGAAGAACCACCACTGGATCACCCTTCATATTTCCACATTTAATAAGATCACGTTAGAGTCTCTACTTTCTGGAATATATTACATTGTTGTAATCCTTGTGGAAAAATATGCAAGATAGACTACTTACTCTCCTCAAATGGATATCCGATGGAAATGTCATTCAACGCCGCTTTATGCCCGAACAGCATCCCGTGATCCTGAGCCTCGGCCCTAGAAAAAATTGAAAACATCACACCATTGAGAACCCCATAGGAAAACATGTCAAAATGAATACTAATTTAGTGGAACGGATACCCAGCGAAAAAATGCATTTCGTCAAACCACACATGAGCAATTCTACTTGGTAACCGCACCCCGGTCTCAAAGGACAACGAACGGATCACTCCATTACGATCCTCTCAAAAGAAGACACAAGATGGAATATTCAATTGTCCAAAATAGACACTTGGTGAAAAAGCTGTAAATCACCGCCAACTCCCAAAACAGCCCTAACATGGCCTACAACAGCGTGCGAAATTAAATCGGGCATACTGTGCCAATGCAATGCCCTCAGAAAAACACCCAAAATCGACTACTCGCACTCCCCGAACGGGTGTTCGATGAAAATGTTGCAAAGAGCTGCACACAGCTTGAAAGGAGGGCATTGTGGCCCACGCCTCCACTCCAGCTTCAATTCCCGGAACCACATTGAAAAACATTGTCTTAACGCGAGGTTTGAAACGCCACTAACGACACTCAAATCGGATGTCGGATGTGTCTGTACCACTCAAAAAATGAACCCCTTGAAAAAAGACAATACACTTAACATACCCATCATGGCACCGAGCCCCTCATATCAGGAATTAAAAATTCCTGAGACCATCTCAAAATCACCATCTCAATTTAAGGGATGTGTCGCCGTAGACGGTGCAAAATCGGAAACCATGCGAATGATTTATGATATTTAAATCATTTTTCATAATAATAATAACAATATTATTATTATTATTATTATTGTTATTATTATAAACCATTATTATTATTATTATTATTATTATTTTAAAACTAGATCCGTCATTAGGCCGGTATTTATCTCCCAATAGGATCCACAATGTGTGGATCCTTGTTTCCTAACATACCGGCCATTCGGCAGGTCCTCGTTAACACGCCCACAGGACCTGCGCGTTGCGGGTCCTGGCTCCCTCCCTTCCAGGGCCGCCGCTGCGACCCTCACTGGTGGAGGCCGTCACCCCTAGCTCGTAGGAGCCCCCGCCTCCATTGAAGCCTGCTCGCCCAGCGCCACCGATCAACCGCGTCGCGCGCCCCGTCTCGCCCAGTCGCCATCCGGGAGCCCCGCTCGCCCGACCGACGTCCGTTGCCGCCTCCCGCCTGACCGCCGAGCCGCCGCCACCATCGCCCTGAACAGCCGCATGGGACATCACCGGACCACACTGGTTTATCCGAAAAATGGATGTTTTGGTCCAGAAAAACCCCCCTAAACCAACATTCTTCGTCAGACGACCGCGATCACTTAGGAACTTGGATTTTAAATATGAAAGATGTGGTTGAGAGCTCAGAAAAAGTAATTCACAAATATGGGTTTTTCTCATAGATGAGACAACATTTCGACATGGTTATTCAACTTGAAGTAAAGGTTTATAAATTAAAATTCAAAAACGAAATTCCTACCTCTAGGGGCGTAGCCCGACGCTTCACGACAATCTGCCGGACTGCCGCAGCTAGCCAAATAGGTGGTAGAAAGGATGGAGTCCTCCCCCTTTCATTGAAATCTCCTTGCACCGGGGAAGAATAACAAGTGGGAGAGGGTGAGGGGGGTTAAGTTTATATAAAATAAAATTTAATTAAAAATTTAATTAATTTAAACTCCCAATTTAACCCATATCTGAAACCTCAGGCACTATCAAGATTAAGACTCCCTTAGGGTAAACACCCCCTCCCGAGAACAATAGCAGTCTCAGAATTTTAATCTGAAGCCCCATTCAAAAGTTATTAAACTCAAGGTTTGGGGCCACCAAATTACAAAAATTCCCCTGGGCATTTTTCATATAGGGACCGTGCCCATTATAGTTACACCCTCCTAAGGTAAACGACACGCTCCGAGCTCAAGGGTGCAATCCGTTTTTTAATTCGAGCCACTGTTTAAGAGTTACTAGAGTTTATCCATTAAACGAATAAATTAATTATTTTAATTATCCGTTTAAAATTCTAGAAGCGAGTGAGTGGTCCAAACTTCCTGCACCAACATGTTTTATGTAGTCCCTAGGGTAACACCCCATTTCAGACCCATCTGTACACTCTGATCTCTTTTCCGAAACATTGTTTGGAGTTATCCCATTTATTTGGTGTGCCTAGTGTGAAAGCAGTGAAAATTTAATTCCAGCCACACCGGGGCTCGGAATCGCACACCGTCTGAACAAGCTGCTCTGGAATAACATCAAGAATATTCCAAATACATTTATTGCAAAAACAGGGTTCTAACATTTAAAAATTATAAATAAAATACCGTTTTGTAGGAAATCATTTTATCTTTCTAATGAATACTTGTATTTTAGAAGATACCATATATTACCCTATGTATAAATTATTTTTCTAAAAGATATATTCTTATGTAATTTTTGTATTTACATAAACTTAATTAATTTAATGTTTCATTTTCACTTACAAGTGGTTCCATGGGGTCCAAAAATCAACTCAAAGATGCCCATGGTCGGACATATATCAGCCAATAGGTTTAGGACACATGTTAGGGTAATTTAATATTATTATAATATTATTTGATTACCCTTATTTACAAGATTTACCCTTTAACCATTGTAAATAAAATATTTTCGAAGTAATTATTCAAAATGTATAATAATAAATGTTACCTATTTACAGAATTTGTAACTCCTTATTATAAATAAGGAATCCACTTTTCTAAATTCAAATCATAGAAGTGGCAAAAATTAATTTAAAATTAATTCCCGCTGTGAAAACAAAGCGTGTGTTTTTTTAATAAATAATAATTATCAAAATATTGACATTGTTTATACGTAGTTTAAATGTGAAATTACGTCCAATTACCAATATTGGATTAAATGGTAAAAATATAATCTAATTATACACTAAAACAACTCAAAAGAATAATTTATCACTATAAATTATTTGGATTAAAAAAGTTGTTTTTAATTAATGTATATTATTTTTCAGTATTCATAAAAAATTTAATGTTTTATAAAAAATACCAAAATTTCACCCTAGAAAATTTTGATATTCTTAATCCAAAAATGAATTCCATTTTGAATAATAATATTTATAAAATTTCAAAAAGTGGGAATTACTATTCATAATAGTTAGTTTGATTGGTTGTGGTGTGTGTTAGAACTCAAACTATATTATTCAAAGGGAAGAGTGCCATGAAAGCTGTAGTGTTAAATTTTACCCCCTTCAGTAAATTGTGTCCTTATAATTTTTAAAATTAGTCTTTGGAATATAATGGAAAGTGCCACATCAGAAAATGAGACAATAAAACTATCACTTTAAAAGAAATAAAGAGAAGTACAAAGTTCACCCAAGTTAACCAATATTAGGATTTCATGTAGGAAAACATGGATAAGGAAGAAAAACTAAGTGTCAAGTTCTGATGGAGTGAGATAGAAAACATGATCAAGAAAAAGTTAAAGACAAGAAAACCACAAACTTGTGATGGGTTAAATGACCAATAGTGTCCCAATATGAAAATTAAACGGAAAACATTTTTTTTTAAGTTACATTTCATAAACATAAGGAATTTATTTATTAGATTGACTAAGAACATAAAGATATACACTTAATTTTTAAGTAGAGATTAATTCTTTAATAAATTTTTACCATTAACTCATTTTTTGAAAACGATGAGTATTAAAAAGGACATGGTCACACCAGATGAGCAAGAATAAGCATATAGAGAATCACCTGATCCAGAAAGGATAAACTGTATTATTAAATTTTCTTTAGAGATTGAACAAAACAAAAATGGTTTGTAAAATATTTGATAATCCACCAAAAGCATATTCCATTAGAGAAAGAAACACTTATCATATTTTCTATAATTAAACGAAAAATACCCTAAAGATAAATAAATACTATTCTGTAAACAATTTTCCATAAAATCCATCAATATAATACAAACTAATATTGAAACCCAAAACATATATGAATTTGTTTATGTAGTCTTTTAGGTTAAATTGTATCTATAAATGACATCAACTACTCTTAAAGTCACATACTTAAAATTAATTAACCTAATCACATATCTCTATTATAGGTTAATCATTTCCATAAATAACCCAAATCACTATAAATCTACAATAAAAACATAGATAAAAATCCACCATTACTCCTCAAATGATATCTCATAGTATTCTATTTTCCTTGGGTATATAGTGTTCCCAAAAAAGCGTTCGTCTTCCAAAATAACATTTATCACTTAATCACAAAATCATTTTCCTATAATAATGGTATTAATTTGAAAAGACATAATATCCCAAATCAACTTATTATTGATCAATAAAATCAATTAACTAAAAAAAATTAGTCACAATAACCAAGGGCTTCATGTAGTCCGGTGGTAGGCGATAAATCCCAATCACACTCTGGTTGTGTGTTCGATTTCGATAGCTTTATCCGACGTGATGGGTTGTGACACGGTCTATGTGTTTTCCTTTTTCAACAACTATATTTTATAACATTACCAAAATGAGATAAATTCCTCAAAATAACCATAACATAATTTACCACAAATGTTATCTCATACCTTGAATTTTCATCCCAAAATATAATAACTTGTATTTTCCTTAAACCCAATGATCATATTAAACCAAATGGTTATTTATAACTATATCCACAAGGGAAAAGAAAATTCTTCCTTAAATATCATTTTCACATGAATAACTGCAGGGTTACACATATAAGAGAAAATTATTCCAAATTAATCCCATCAACAAGGATCACTAATACTTTTAAACATTTCTCCAACTATTCATTTCCACAAAGCTTCTTCTTTGACCAAGAAAATATTTTATAGAATAGGGCATTCACTCGGGTAATGGCTACGACACCTACATTTTCGAAAAATGATTGTAAATTGATTCTTGGGATCATTTTTATTTTCTTCTATAGTACTCTTCATTTTTTCTTTGGCAATTCTTCACTGTATGTCCTTCATTCCCACATGTAATGCATTTATTTAATCCATTGAGACACATACATGGGTGTCTCCTTCTACATTTCCTGCATGATGGAAATTGAGGATTATTTTCTTTATGGTCTCCACTACTGGATATCTTATCATTCAACACCTTTCTCTTCATTGTTGTGTTTGGTAGTTGGTTAATATATATGTTGTTGATCATATTTTTGGAAAAATGTTTTTGAATTAACACGATATCTTTTATGCCTATCAACATTCCTTTTTGTTTCTCATTTCCACCACAGTTACAACCTTGTAAATCATTCTCAAATTTACTATGACTTCCTTGGAATAGATCCATTGAATAAAACCAGAATGCATTGTGTAAGTAACAGTAGTCATAAAATCATTTTGAGAATATCCTGACACCATATTATTAATTTGAAACACATTAGGATTAACCATGGTCATCTATTCTCATCTTATATTAAAATAATTCAAATATGTTTTTAAATAAAATGTAAATTGTCTTAAGTATATCCCCCGGGAGTATTATAAACAAGAGTGCAGCAAGGCCCATTGTCATGCACCGGTTCTCGTTCGAGTCTATCTCAAGGCGGTGTTCTCGGGTTTTACCCCTAGGTACATCTGTGCCAGAGCCACCTCTACCTTCTCGTATCCAAATAAAGATGTATTCCTTAGAAAACTCACAAAATCCCTAAAATACCAAAATTTTAGGAAGTTCCTATATACTAATCCTCAAAGTCTATCTTAGGGATATGTGCTGTAATTAGAGTTTATCTAAATCTAGTTTCTACGGTTTGAACTAAACATCCTCTGATCCCAACTTTAACGCACTGACCCCCGAAGCTTGGAGTTAGTGCATTATTACGTATCATTGGAATGATCATAAAAGATCAATTCTCAAAATACCAATTAGATTAGTTTCCTTGGATGTACTAGATACATTCATAAGTCTTACATTAAATGATAATGTGAAAAACTACAACAACATAGTCTCCATAGTCGACACTCATATCCCCTTATACTAACCATGTAGGTCAGTCATAAAATACTTCTTCACATATTGGGAATTATAAATCATTGATAGGGGTGAACTGAGATGCTCTGTAAGGATAACAATATAGAGAAAACATTCATAAATAATCACAAACATTTAAGGCAATGTATAACTAAAACAGAAGCCTATTAAATGTGAACATCAGCATAATATAGAAAAAATAAAATGAAATAATGCCATTTAATTATTCACATGTATATTATACTAGTCAAATGATCACATTCAATATCAATAACCTCTTTTATAATGATGGAATACATAATACCAGACTATCATAACCACATAGTTAAGGCCTTGTGCCAAGAATACAAATAAGATTTTGTCAAGGCCTTGTGCCAAAACACTAGTTTTTCTAATGAGACCCACTGATGCATCGAGGAGATATAGTGGGCTCCACCCATCACATAATTTTTCAAATTCATTCCACATATGAAAAGTTTGAAACAGAACATAAACATTCATATTAAAACTAGCATATGAAATGTCAATACTTTATCGACAAACCATGAATGTTATAAAATAGCACATCCACAGTCAAATATAACTCATTTGATACAATATGGAAGTCTATATTATATATGATTAACCTCAACTGAGAATAATGAAGGATATTGACATAGATGAATCTAATAATCCAAACTATTAGGGAGAAATATCACCCTTTTTCTTGAAATAATTTAAAAGTCACACAATTTGTCAAGAAGCCATTTAAAAAAAGGATTTTTGAATCAGAGTGTCCCATTCCACATTGAAACATTTCAAAGGAATTTTAATTTTAAAAAATTAATGTACATATAAATAAATACTTAAATTTTTTTAAAACATTGAAATTTATGAGATATATTTATAATAATAAATATTTAAAGCATTTGAAATGATATTTTATATTTTAGTAAGAGTTCCTAAAAAAAGGTAGGCACTTGAATAATAATAATTGAGGGAATTAAAACTCTTTAATATCATGAGAATAAAGGTATTCATGATATACTATGTCAATGTACATTATATACATCATATAAAATCAAATTTGTGTATGACAACATTGTAGTCTCAATAGTATTTAAATTGATATGAAATCTCTTATAATGATTGTATCATTAGGTTAAGGATAAATCAAAGAAATAATTATGTGTAAAAAATATAAATAAACACAATATTATTGGATATTCAGTGTAAATAAATCATAGGACATTCACACATATTCTTGTAAAAACAACACCAATGAATTTAATATTTAACTCAACAAATTGAGATTTAGTTAAAATTACTCATATCATGTTCATATCGATGAATTGAAAATTTATCAATGGATTGATTATGTGTATCAAAAGAATATCCACCGAAAGGGGAGTGGAAATTATGAAATAACCTAATGAATAGTGAATCCACACATAATCATGGAGTTAAATAATCAATGAAGTATGCGTAAAGCCGAATGAGTGGAAATTGAAATTTGAAATTCCGTTTCCAATTTGGTAACATACAAAACAGACATCCCATGAAAGATGGATCATAAAATAATGATATAAATATCTATAAAATAAATTATATTATATAATGAATACAATCATGGGTAGTACACACACCACATATAATAAATAAGTGGTGAATAATGGAAATCTCCCGGAATTAAATGTGAGATAAGAAACCCTTTATATTGAAATTTTTCCTTGGTCGATGTTATTTAACATCCTATATAAGGGACAAATAATTTTTATTAAATTATACACGAATCATATACATTAATATGAAATAATATATGTTCTTTTAACATAGCTTTGTTAATAATATCTTAGTATTAATGTCGTTTCGGGTGTTAATGGGTTCGTTTTCCTTTATATTCTTTGTAATGTGAGTCAGATTTGTTATTGATGGGATGTATATTATTAATATCCAGAATTATATCATGTCTCTAAACATTATTTTTTATCATAAAATGAAACTTAGTGTTGAATGGATATGATGGGTAATTAATCTCACCGTGTATGTGGAAACGGTAATTCGTATGTACGTAAGAGCGACAATATCATTAATTTAATATAAAAATACTATATAATTGAAAGGTATATCTTATATAAATATTAATTATCATGTTATATTTATTATTTAAATGAAATAATAATCATTATTATACCCATCCAAATAATAATGTCTTGAATAACAATTACACCACGACTAGGAGAAGGTAATCCATATGTACACACGTATGCGGACATGTCATTCAAAGAATGGATAGAATAATAAATATGTTTGTACAATTTTCATAATAAAATCAATGTAAATATAAGATACATGTGTTATTATTTTAGCATTAAAATATCAGAGAAAGAAGAAGTGGAAGAAATAAAAGAACTTGAGAGAGGGTGGTGAAATTATTACCTCTTCTTCGGGTTCTTCCTTTAGATTTGTTCAAAAGGGCTCCTTATGATGGATTTATGACTAAAGTATGGACTCTATGATGAAGTTATGGAAGTTGAGTAGATATTTGGGAAGGTTTTTTACAAGCCAAAAGGCTTTGAATGTGTGAATTAGAGAGACGGGGGAGTTCCCTTTTCGAAGAAGGGTGAGAGGAACATTAGGAAAAGATAGAAATATTATTTTATAATAAAATCATTTTCGGTTTCTAATGGCTCCAAAATAGATTATTTAAAGTATAATATGTGTATGGGTCTCTAACCACTCAACCATTAGGTTTTAGATGGGTTTGGGTCACTTTGTTAACCTTAACTTTTATATTTAACTCTTAGTTAAATTGTTTGGCATTTACCATGTCTCTTTATATTTTTAAATTATATGAATAATAAAATTAATATATACCTCCAAGAGAAACCCAAGTGGTTCATTAATGATAAAAATATCATTATATAAGTCTTTTGTCCGATCCATAGATTTTTTGGAATATTATATAAATTAATAATATAATATTTGTACTAAAAATTCAATAATCTCAATTTTGAAACTATTTAATAATGGATTTTTTTTAAAGTCCTAAAAACATTATTAATTCAATATAAATTCATTTCATCAATCCAAATATGTCATATTGACCTTGAAAATGCGTGTATGGCATCAAAAAATTCAAATTGTATTTATTTTAAACTTATAATACCATTTGTTTGATAGTTTCATTAATAAGGAAAATACATCATCATTATTGTTTCATAAATAAATTTAATTATTAAATGTATAAAAATAATAAATAAATTAAAATTATTTAGGAAATATTTTTATAATTCCAATTAATATTTATAGTTGAATGGATAACATATATAAACCTATGTAAAAACTTGATTTTCTAAAAGATATATGCTTATGTCATTTTTGTATTTACTTTAAATTAATAAATATAAAGTGTCATTATCACTTAAAATTGGTTCCACGGGGACCCCAAATCAACTCAAATATGCACATGGTCAGACATGTATCATCCAATAGGATTAGGACACGTGTTTGGGTAATTTAATATTATTATAATATTCTTTTTTTACCCTTATTTAACGGAATTTCCCTTTAATGATGGTAAATAAAATATTTACCGAAATAATTATTCAAAATGTCTAAAAATAAATGATACATATTTACAAAATTTGGAACTCCTGATTCTAAATATGGAATCAATTTTTATAAATTCAAAACACATATGTGGCAGAAATTAATTTAAAATTAATTTCAATTGTGAAAACAAATAGCGTGTTTTTTAAGAAATATTAACTATCAAAAGATTGACACTTGTTTATGTCTAGTTTAAATGTAAAATTATGTCCAATTAATAATATTGGATAAAATGGAAAAAATATATTCTAATTATACTTTAAAACTACTAATTAGTATAATTTATCAATATAAATTATTTGGATTAAAAAAATTTGTTTTTAATTAATGTTTATTATTTTTCACAATTCATCAAAAATTGAACGTTCTCTAAAAATATAAAAAATTCATCGTAGGAAAATTTTGATATTCTGAATCCAAAAATGAAGTCCATTTTTAAATATAAAATTTATAAAATTTCAAAAAGTGTATACTACTATTCATAATGACTAGTTTTAGTGGTTGTGGTGTGTGTTAGAACTCGATGTTGTGTACAACACACACTACTGTATTATTAAAAGGGAAACATACCATGGAATATTTGGGTGTTAAATTTAATGGACCTTGATTACTTTCATAAGGGGTTAAAAAATGAGTTATAGTTTTAATTTTTTATTTTTGGAATAAATAATGGTTTTATATAAAAATTAAATTAAAAATATTTAGAAAATTATTTTCTTAAAATGGAGTTCATTTTTGAATTCAGATCAATGATATTAGGATGTAGTGAATATTTGGGATTTTTCTAAATAATTTAATTTTCATTAATAAACAAATACAGTTTTGACTTTCGGGTGTTTAATGACATCATTGAGGAAGTAATCAAGATGTAATAAATTTAGAATAATTTTGAATAGTAAGATATGTTATGAGGTTATCCAAGTGGCCAATACCATGAGAAATCCCATGGATTATCAAATACCACTGATGAGGTGTCCCTTGTAAATTAATTAAATATTCCATTTTTTTTCTATAGATACCAAGACATTCCTTCATTAATTTCGTCCAAAATAATTCTAAAAAAAGGTATAGTCTTTATACCTCTCAAGTAGTCCTCACAAAGAGCCATAAAGACTCTTAAGGTCCCAACCATCATGCTTTCAATGTTACTCATCAATGTAAAGGAACCTTTCACCCTCCTCTTTTAAGTCCTGACTTCCTTTATGTTATATCGTCCAGTTTCCATTTTACTATATGGGGGTATGTTTTTATATATAAATCATACTTTCCATTTCATGTTCATTTTATTAGATAAAATTTTATCACTCATCAAATTATTTTCTGAATTTTTAGGTGACATTGTTAGGCTGCTGAATTTTTGAAAAAGAAATCACATATTCTCTTTTCCTTCGAGTTTCATTTTCTTATGTTATTTCCTTAAAATATGCATACCGTGACCTTATTTATATTTATTCTGTACCCATAATTTATTATGTGTTATTTATGAGTGTGTGACCCATGTAACCTCTCTTTTAAATGTGTTCTAAAACCAGGTTTTATAGATTTTATGATGTAGAATGTTAATCTCAAAATTTCCCTCTCTTTCTCTCATGAAATTATCTTGTTTATTTATGTGAATAACCAGACCTATTTAATTTTAATTGGTGTACATAAATATACAAGAATGAAATATTTGATTTAGTAATTGACATAGATATAACCCTCAATCCCTTTCCATGGGTTATAAATTACATTATGATCTTAATTTTCACACATAAAAAACGTCACAATTTTGAAATTAAACCCATTTATTATATTCTCTTTGGGTTATTTATGAAATTTTTTATTATTATCTATGTGGTTCACATGAATGTTAATACATGATAAGGGTGTGCCCTGATTTTTCTCCAATTCATTGGGAAAAGAATTTAATCTCTATAGATGACAAGTTTCATGATACCTAGGTGAATAACCTAGGTAATTTTTATCACACCTTGGGGATAAACCTTGGGGATATATTCATCAATGTCTATATGAAATTTTGTAGCCATATATTCAAGTGATGATTCATGTTATTTTCCGTATAATTTTACTATACTTACATTTCTCACATCTTTTTGTTTTCATTTTATTATGTTCTTATTGATATCACAATTAAATTGATTCTTTTGATTACCCTTACAGGGCCTTCTGCTCACCCTTTAATTTGATGTATGTATCCAGGTTATGAGATGTAGTAATTTTACTTAGGTTGATCCTATGATGAAAACATACAAGTGTATTAGAAGAATTATTTATGTTTTTTTCATGTATTATGTTCCTCATTTCCAAGAAACAAGACATTAAAGATCCTATTTATGTAAAATGTAATGAAACGTTAAGTAATAAAAAGAAGGGATTCCATACATCTCATATTGATGTTTCTGGGATGGTTCATTCATTGAATCTTGTTATTATTCATCTACATGAAGTTGATGTAATTTTGGGTATGGATTGGATCTCCTATTATAGAACCCACATCCATTGTTGTGGAAAAATGTTATATTTGACATTCCAAATAACTTATCAATATTCTATCAGTGTTATAATGATCATGAAATCCCAATGTAAAATAAATATATCATATGTGTTGCTATAAAAGTCATGCGGGATTTTTATAACAAATATTTTAGGAGAAATTAATATTGAAATCATGACTACAGTTTGGGAATATCCAGAAGTATATCCTTTTTATATTTCTAGTATTCCCCCAAATCATAAAGTTGAGTTTTTTCTATAATTCATACAATCTGTTACACCTATTTCAAATACTCTATATAGAATGTACATGATATTGTTATGGTAATTGAATTTGTTACTCTAATATAATAAACATAAATGATTCCATCATTATAGGGCTTCAAAATGTGATTAACCTTTTGTTTTTTTAGAAAAAATATTGGTCAATGTGTCTTTTAATTGATATTACAGAACATAAAAAAGATCACAATTAGGAACAAGTATCATTTACCTCGTATCAATGATCTGTTTTATAAATTATGAGGAGCTCTATATTTTTCCAATATTGATCTTTTATTTGGATATCATCAGCTAAGGATGAAGAATAATAAACGCAACACAACCTTCACTATGAGGTATAGTAATTATGAATATATAGTAATTCCATTTTGAATTACCAATACTCCTTCTATAATAATTTATTTAATGAATACAGTTCTTATTTATTAGATTGATATTTTGGTTCTATCCATTATAGATGATATTCTTGTCTATTAAAAAAATATAATAAGAGAATGAAGAATATTTGGTAATTATGCTGAAGATCGAGAGGAAGGCTAATTTTTATTGTAAAATTACCAAGCATGAATTTGTTTTCATAAAGATAAATTCATAGGTAATATAATATATTTTTATGGTATATCAATAGATCCCTCAATGTGGGATGTTATTAAGAAATGGTGCAATCCAATCATACTGACTGATATCTATAGTTTTCGTATTTTGGTTGGATACTATTGACGATTCTATAAATATTTCCCATGACTATCTAATCCACTGAACATGTTTACTCCATTAGGTGATATTTTCTTATGAAAAAATATATGTGAAGAGAGTTTAAAAGAATCAGAGAGATGGTTGGTCAACATGCATGTTCTTACAATAACCAATAGTGGATTATCTTTCTTGATCTTTAGTGTTGTGTCAATGAAGGGATCGAGATGTATCCTCATGAACAATGAAAAAGTTATGGAATTTTCCTTTTATTAATTAAAAAATTAATGATTTACATTATCTTATCCATTAATTTTAGCTGGAAGAGTATATTTTTTAATTTAATATATGCAGGAATTATCTATATGGTGAAACTTTTGATATTTAAACAATTCATAAAACCTTGATGTGTATATTTATAAAAAAAGGAGTTCAATTTGTTTTATTCAATGTGGTTATATTTGATCAAGGATTAATATTTTATGATACATTACCACCTAAAGGAGGTGAATATGGTGGTTGATACTCTATGTCAGAAAATTTATGCCAGCTTATCTATGTTGAGGATTTAAAAATATGCAATATTTTTTATTAAAAAAGGATTGATATTTAAATCCTTAAAAATGTTAGGAAAAAAATCTATAAATAATTTGTGTCCAACAATATATCTATATAAATTTCAAATATGTGTATTAAAAATATATATATCTACAAAAGACGGTATAAAATGTTCCATAGTTAATCCATGATTATTATGGAAGAATAATTTTTAGGAATCATGTAAGTGTCTTATAAAAACTATAATAAAAAAGAATATATTGGTTGAATTTCACTATTTAACATTATCAATTATTCTTCTAATTTAAATGATTTATATAAATTTTATGGAATATTTTTGGTGGGAAAAACTGAAGAAATATACTGAAGAGTATATATATCAATGAATGATATGATAAAAAATTAAGTCTAAGATACTTATATATATGTGTATTTGAGAATCCTTAGAAAATTTTGAATGTAAATGAGAAAACATCGCCATCATTTTTTCCATGAATATCCCTAAACATTGAATGTTCATAATGGTAATTGGTTTATAGTCGATCCATATACAATGTAAAAAAATAATTGATTTTAGAGGATAATTATCTCTTGATAATCTTACCATAATATACATTATGTATGTTTTTTATATAAATTGAGTACCTTATTAAGTAGTATCTGATCAGTGTCCATAGATTACCTCGAGGTGAATGTAAAGTGTCCAGTGAGAAATGGTTAAAAAGTTGAGTTTCAGTATAGATTAGCATCCTTAGAAGAATGTTTAGTCAGAGAGAACCGTTCATGTAACATCAATTACTTATTTTAATGTTATTTTCATTTAATTTACATTCCAGATTTGTTTTGGGGGATTACCACGAATTTTGGTGTAAATGGTGGGTTTTTAAAATTTTGGCCAAACTATAAGCCCATTTCCCTATTTAAAAATAATAATTTTTTCCTTTTATAACTCATTATTTCTTCAATATTTTACATCCATTATACTTCCCAAATGGCATCCCCATGTATATTAAAATCCACATATAAATTAGGAATCTATAGGAATCCATAATAATGATGGATTTGTGTTTTTTATTAAGGTGTTTGACAGCCTCAAAACCAATTTACTACATTAAAAATATTTTTTAATAATTTAATATCTCATTCTATTTTAGGTTTCTTGGTTATTCTAACTCTCACCAATGGCCACATATGTAAGATCTCATGCTCTCAAACCACTCTTTGTTGATCATTTGCATCTATACTATAGGCGAAACTTCTCTGAATGTCTCAAATCACCCTGATTTGAAGAGGTATATTGATTCCATCATAACTCATTCATTTCTAACTATTTTCCCCCATTTCAGTTTCTACATGATATATTAATTTTTTTCTAACCTCCTATGAATTTTTGGCTATTTTATTTTTAAAACATTCCACCAAGTAAGTTTTTTTCCCTTCCATTTCATCCATTTCTTTAGGGTTTCATCCCCATATATTGATTTTCTAAAGTGTTAAAATTTTAGGTCTTGAACCAGGGATTTTCCATGGTGTCTTTTTAGTGTAATCGTGAGATATTACGTCTCTCGTCACCTCCTTGTGGTGCAACGGTGGTGCACATGATGCTTCACGCCAAGATTTGATGATTTCGACTAAAATGTTAGGTGATTACAAGATTAATAATTTCATGAGGAGTTAGTTTTCTTGTTATAAAATTTTTTCATGTTCCTAATATGTTTTTTTGGTGCGAAAAACGATTTCGAGGGATTTGGTTTAGCATATAATTTAATAATTTTATTTTCGTTGAAGTTGTAAACTTTTCAAATGTAACAGTTGTGGTATCTTTTGTGTTAATTTTATAAAATATGAAATTGATTTATTAGTTGCTAAAATTGGTTGAAAACACAGTTGGGTTAATTCCATAGTGTCATTTGAGCCTTAGAAGGGGTGTTTTGGAATATGTTTGGAGTGTAAAACATTGTTATTCTTCTAGAGAGCATTTATGAAAATGAGTGTTTTCACATGTCTCTTTCATGGTATTATTCAAATTGATTTTATAACAATTGAATGTGGTTTTATTAATGTCCCTAAAAATATCAATTATACTTTTTTAGTGTTGTTGTGTGGTTTTGTCCTTGAAATATGGTTTTAAAATAGGTATTATGAGCTATGTTTGTGTATACTCTTTGTTATTGTTTTATGAAAGATTTGAATGATATAATGATTTATGTAAGAGGTGAAACCATATTGGAAAACTATTTTTCAGTGTGTATATTTTAGAATGGTACATTTTAAATGTGAAAGGGGCTGCTTTTTGATGTGTTCTATCTACTAAATGATGTATAAAAAATATTGATGGATTTAGTAAAGTGTGTAAGAGACGTGAAAGTGATGTTGGATGTTATGTGTGATTGTGGGGTGGAAAATGAATTTTGGTTATGGAAAGGGTATTTTTTAACATGTGATTTGGTTGTTATTTGAGTTGGAATACCATGAATGGTTTCATAAAAAATTTTAATGGATTTGTTATAGTGTTAATGAAATGTGAAAAGTGTTGTGGGATATTTTTGTGCGAGTCAGTTTTAAAAATAAATTTGAATGAAAAGTTGACTTTAGTGACCTGTGTGGTATACATGTGGGATTTTTTTTAATTTGTGATGTGGAAATGATATTTTTAAGGGAAAAGTATATTTCATGACTACTTTAACTTGTTTTCCCCTAAGGGGAACCCTGAGTATATAGGTGGGTGGAGATTTACTACAATGCTAGTGAATCCCCGGGGATTGAACTCAGTTTCACATAGCATGATTGACCGATACAACTGCAACTAAACTATGATGATTGTAATTGCCGAGAAATAGGTTAGGGGTATGTTCCGAACTAGTGTCCTGTTCACGAGAATGAATACTTGTGATGGTTACTCTCACCGAGATACGAGGTACCTGGGGCCCATAGCTAGCTAGTGCCTTCGAGTTATTTTCTATTTCTTTTACTCATTAGATCATTTATGAATACTATCGGTGGAAGTTTATTTAGCTGGAAAATTCAGTATTTTTTGCATTAATTTTAAATTTTTTGATTATTTAAATTACCCCACTTGAAAACGGATCTTTTTTTAAATTTGAATGTTGTAGAAATTGTAACTAGAAATTAAATGTTTTTTGAAAACTTGCTTGCTTTTCATCATTGAATGTTTGTCCCATGTAATTTTGTAGTGGTGGTATACTAATGGTCTTTGACTCACACACTACTTACACCATTGTGTGTATGTAGACATGGTTTTTTTATGATGTTGCAGGTGGTGTACAATTTATAGTGTCAGTGGTTCGGGTATCTAGCAGGTTCAAAGTGGTAATATCTTGTGGAGATAGCTTGAGGGAAGTGCCTCTCTCATCAAGGGTTCATGGAATATTTATTTTTGTTTTTGTACCTTTTTTATAGTCATTATAAGTTGTTTTAAACTATATAATTCATTTCTGAATTTTTTTAAAAGACTTTTGGATTTTAAAAATACGGATTAGTTTAATTGAATTCATTTGTTGTTTTTTGTTTATAAACATGCGCTAATCATTCCTAATTTTTATTTTATGATACCTACGCATTTGTGCCTGCCTGTGGGGATCGAGAATGCCCTTCGGTCCATGTCATGGGTTAGGTTTGATGCTAGTTATGGTGGTGAACAAATTCGGTTTGTGAAAAAATGGTATCAGAGGAGTTTTTTGTTAACAATTTGGGTCATATTATTTGGGGAATAGTCTGGATAGTCTTGAGTTATGATTATCTATACAAGACATTCTGATTATGTGTATTGTGCAAGATCACCACACCTCATAATGGGATTCAATCCACCAAGGTATGTTAGGACTTAACAAATTCCCTTGGTTTTTTTGGTTTGGTGATGATTAGGGGAAATGAAAATATTGTTGGTTAATGGTATCAATTAGCTCACAGGGCCTGGAAAGCCATGTCGAGCCGGGGATATTTCCATAGAACACTCTCCATGATTACAGAGTGATTGGTGTATGGTATCCAACCATATGTCCTAGTCACCCACTGATGATAGTTATCCCTCGCATTGTCTAGTGTCCTTTTGTTTTGAAATCTTGGATGTTCAGTTTTAAAGTAAAAATGACATGGTTCTATGAAGCGTATGGTTTTTGTGAATTTTTTACAAATTATGTGGGAAGTGTTTTATTTTTTAAATGGTAGAACTAAAATTTCAGAATTATTTTTTATTATAAAATGGTGTGTTTATGCCTCTTTTGAAACCTATAAGTATGTTAATGTTTATTTTGAAAAAGAATCTCTACTATAGTTTTCTAAATTATTGAATGGTGTTCTCAGGGGATGAGATGCTTTAAAATTAATTTTTATGAATTGAAACTGATTTTTCATTGGAATGATTGTGCTTTTCTAAAAATTTTTTTAATGATAATTTTTGTCCGATTTTGTGGTTAGTGGTATTGAGAAAAAGGAAGTATTGTTTGATTTTTTTTGTTCTGAAAAGTGGAAAGAGTTTTTGTTTTTACCTATGGTGTTTTTCTGAGCGACCACATGAATGGGTTTATATGGGATGATGGATGGGTAATGGAATGTCATGTATGACTGCCAGGAAGGATATGAGGGGGGTGACTTGGGTAGCACAAAAGCATGCATGTGTGCGGCCCATGTGATTCCATTGGTGAATACGCTAACTGTGTAACCATTTGTTTACAAAAAAAGTTTATAAATGAAAAACATGATGACTTGATGAGTGTTTTGGAATGGTCTCTATTATTTGTTTTTTTGGAAATGATGATGATGTGGAATGTTTTGAGTCCAAGAACCCAACTTGTTTGAAGTGTGTTTTAGGTTTGTGTTTGGTCAGTAAGTTGGATTAAAGGGCTGGTTAGTGGTATCATCTGAGAAAACCTTAGAAAGCATTTATGGTGGTTCCCATCATCTGTTTGGATCTGGTTGTGGTATTTCTAAATAAATGGACCAGGTTGGTTGGGTCATTTTGATATCTCATTGGATATGGCATGCCCGCATTAAGAGTCAGTGCACAACTGAAGTGCATCCGAAATTGTTTCGCCATTAGAAAATCCGCCAGTTCATCAATGTATTGAATATTTTCTCAAGCTTTGTACACTGAGTTTACACCCTTTCATTTTTTTTTCAACTCATACTGGTTAGTTATGATGGTTGGTTATTATGGTTGGGAGACCCCCCATGGGTCTCATGGATGTTATTTTTGAAATATATTATGTATGTCTACCCCCTGTACTAGGGAGTCCATTCAGACCTCACACTATTAGTGTCCTGATTCTATCTCAAAAAAATTACGTTGTCTCTTATGGTGGGGATTCCATTTGTGTCTCATCGTACCAGTAACTCAGTTTTGTCAATGGTCTTCACTTGGAATTGGTTAGTCTCATTAAGAGCTATCTAACAACCAATATATTCCTTGGGTAATCATTTGGAATAGAGATTTCCAAATAGTTTAGTTATTTCAATATAAGTGTAACCTTATTCAATGATTTTGTTTGTTTAGGTAAATTGTTTGAGCCTTGTTTGAATAGTGTTTGAAGAGTTTTCTTTGGAGATAAATATTGAATGTGATTGAACATTTCAGTAATGTGGTGTATGTTTTGGTTTTGAAGTATTCTTTCCATAATTGATCACTATAGTTGTTTTGGCCTTTAGGGGTGAGGCTTGGTAAAAGAGTCCATTCCAACCTTTCAGTTGGGTTTGGTTTTTTCTTATGGACATGTTGAGGCTTTCCAAGGGAAAAATGTTTTATGGTGGGAATAATTGTAACATCCATGACTAATATTAAAGTTATCTTAAATTAAATTATCATTTCTGATTTTTTTGGTTCTTTACCATGCATTTTGGTGGAAATGAATAGTTTTCAAAATTTTGTCCAAACCGTAAACCCATTTCCATATTTAAAAATAATATTTTCCCTCATTTATAACTCTTATTTTTTTTTTCAAAATTATACACACATTAATATTCCCAAATGGAATCCCCTGGTATATTAAAATCAACTTATCAATTTGAAATCCATAGAAATCAATAAGATTGATGGATTTGGATTTTTTTAAGGTGTTGTGCTAGCCCGAAAGCTTAGTTCCTGCATTAAAAATATTTTTTAATTATTTAATATCTAATTCAATATTTATGTTTTTTCAGTGATTCCAACTCTCATCTGAGACCACATAATTATGTCACGGTCACGTGCTCTTCTTACCCACTTTGAAGATTATTTGCTTCAAGAATATAGAAAATATCTCTATGAATTTCTCAAATCGTCCAGATTTGAAGAGGTATATTGATTCCTTCTTAAATCCTTCATTTATCCCTATTTTCCCCATTCTATTTCCAACATTATCACCTTCTCCTTGTTCTAACCTACCTTTAATATTTGGAATTTTGAAAATTCAGATACATGGGGTTTTAGGTCGATTTCCCCAAGATTCCACCAAGTGTTCCTCCATTGCATTTCATCCATTTCCTTAGGGTTTCATCCTTCTTTCGTGACGTTCCTAAGTGTCCAGAAGTTACTGTTCAAACGTAGGATTTTAAATGGTATATTTTTAATATAAATCTGATATTTTAGGTTACTCATCACTTCCTAGTGGGGCGGCGATGGTGTACTTGCTATTTTGAACCCTGATTTTAGAGTTCTGAATCTAAAGGTAGATGATTCCATGGTTAACCTTTCCATGATGAGTTATTTTACTTGTTTTACTAGTATTTCATGTTCCCCATATGTTGTGTGTTGAGTAAAAATAGTTTTTTTTGGGATTTGGTTAAGAAATTAATTTTAAATTTTCATTTTTGTTGAAGTTGGGAACTTTTCAAATTTAACACACGTGGTATCTTTTGTGGTAGTGTTATAAAATAGGAAATTTTTTTATTAGTTGTTTAAAGGGGATGATAATTTTGTTATTTTAATGACTTAGTGTCATGTGGGCCTTGGAAGGGGGTGTTTTGAATAGGTTTAGTGTATAAAGAATTATTATATTTCTTGAGAACGTTTTATGAAAATGGATGTTTTCATTTCTATATTTCATGGTATTATTCAAGGTGATTTTATAACAGTTCAATGTGGTTTTATAAATGTCTCTAGGGATTCCAATTATTCATTGGTAGTGTTTTGGTGTGGTTTTGTTCTTGAAATAAGATTTTGAAATGGGTTTTATGAGCATTATTGTGGAATACTCTTTAGAATTGTTTTATGAAAGATATAAATTATTTAATGATTTATGTTAGAGGTGAAAAGAAATTGGAAAAATATTTTGGAGAGTGTATATTTTGAAATTGTACATTTTATTGTGAAATGGGCTGTTTTAGGATGTGTTCAATCTTGGAAATGTTTTATAAAAATGTTTGAAGGATTTACTAAAGTGTGTAAGAGATGTGAAAGTGATGTGCGATGATTTTTGTTAGTATGACATTGAAAATGGATTTTGGTAATGAAAAATGGTATTATTTAACATATGAGTGTGACGTTATGTGTGTTGAAATATCTTGTAATGGTTTTATAAATTTATTTAATGGATTTGTGGCATTGTTAATGAAATATGAAACTAATTGTGGGATATTTTAGTGTGAGTCAGATTTCAAAATCAATTTGAATGAAAAGTGGGCTTCTGTGACATGTTATCTATACATGTGGAATTCTTGGTGTATTTGTGATGTGAAAAAGATATTTTCTTGTGCAAATTATATTTATTGACCCGTTGAACTTTTTTGACCCCAAGTGGAAAACTCGGGTATCTAGGTGGGTGGAAGTGTACTAGTATTCAGGTGAATCCATGGGGTTTGCCCTCAGTTTCACATAGAAAGATTGACACTTACCACACTAAATGTACTATGTTGATGATAATTGTGGAACAATATGTAATGGGTATGTTCCCTATGAGTTTCTCATGCATAAGAACATATATTTTTTATGGTTACTCTCACCGATACACGAGGTACATGGGACCCACAACTAGCTAGTGCCTAGGGGTAATTTCATATTGCTTATTCTCATTTGATCATTTATATTTACTATTGGCATATGTATATTTGTTTGGATAATTCAGTATATTTTACATTTTTTTTAATGTTTTGATTCTTTGTATTAGTACACTTGAAAACTAATTCGTTTTTTAAAGTTACATGTTTTAGGAATTGTAACTACAAATTACATGTATTTGGAAACATGCATGCTTTTCATCATTAAATTTTTATGTCTTGGAATCTCTTAGTGTTGGTATCCTAATGGGATTTGGATCACACCCTACTTTCTCCCTTGGGTGTAATTAGATGTGGTTTTTTTATGTCTTAGGTTGTGTACAGTATATAGCGCCACTGGTTCGGTTTTCTTGCAGATTCATGGTGGTGATATCTTGTAGAGATGGATTGTGGACGGTGCCTCTTTCCATGACGGTTCATGAGATGTTTCTTTTTTTGTAACTTTTATATAGTCATTGTGAGTTATTTTAAACCATGTAATTTAGTTCATATTTTTTTAAATATTGTTTGGTTTGAAAAATAATGATTCATTTTATTGGATTCATTTTGTATTTACTTTTTATTAACATGTGTAAATCATTCCAAATTTTTAGTTTATGATACCTGAGAACTTGTGCCCACCCATGGGGATTAGAAATGAACTTCGGGCCATTTCGTAGGACGGGTTTGGTGCCGGTTTTTGATGTGAACAGATTCGATTCGTGACAAAATTTTATCAAAGTAAGTTTATGTTAACTGTTTGGGTTATGTTATTTGAAAACATTTGGGATAGTCTAATGTTAGGATTATCGGGACATTGAATTCCGGTTATGGGAAGTTTGCTTGATCACCAAACCTCATGGTGGGATTCAAGTCTCCATGGGAGTTCTGGACATATCTAATTCCTTTGTTTTTTTGTTTTGACGATGATTATGGGAAATGAAAAGAGAGTTGGGTAATGGTCTCTGGGAGCTTGCAGGGCCTCGTAATCCTTATGGATTCAGGGAAATTAATATAGAATAGTCTTTATGATAGTGAATTTATTGGTCTATGGGCCCATCCATATGTCCAATTCACCCACTGAATCTAGTTCCCACTCGCATTGTCTTATGTACATTAGTTTTGAAATCATGGAAGTTTGGTTTTAAAGTAAAAAATTACAAGGTTTTAAGAAGCGTAAGGTTCTTGTGTAATGATTTTCAAATAAAGAGGGAAGGGTTTGATTATTAATTGGTGGTACTAGAATTTCAGAATTTTTTTTCAACTAGGAAAATGGTTTGTTTATGCCTCTTTTGAAACCAGGTGGTATGTTAAATTTGGTTTTGAAAAATTGTTACCAATAGAGTCTTCTAAATAGTTGAAAGATGGTTTAATGGGATGAGATGTTTTGAAATTAATGAGTATGACTTTAAAGTGAGTTTATAATTGAATTATTTTGAAAATCTGAAAAGTTTTTTAAGCTGTAATTTGGGTTCAATTTCGGGGTTAGCAATATTGAGAAAAAGGATGTATTGGTTGATTGTTTTGGTTTTGAAAAGATGAAAGTGTTTTTTTAACCTTTGTTATTTTCATGAGAGACCATATTCATGAGGTTATATGGGATAATGGATGGTTAATGAAATTACTGGATGTCTTTTGGGATGGATATGTGGAGGGTTACTAGTGTGGCATGGAAGCATGCATGTGTGGGTCCCACTGGGTACTATTGGTAGATATGATAACTATAAACATTTGTTTTGAAAGAAATTCTTTTAAATGGAAAACTTGATGTCTTTTATGAGTGTTTTGGGATGGTGTGTATTATATTTTTTGGAAATGATGATGTTGTGGAATGTTTTGAGTCCAAGAACCCCTCTTGTTTGAACTGTGTTTTGGGTTTGTGTTTGGTCGGAATGCTGGTTGAAGGGCTAGATAGTGGTCTCTTCTGAGAAAAGTTTGGTAATCCTTTATAGTGGTTCCCCTCATCAATTTAGATCTAGTTGTTTTATTTCTTAACCAATGGACCTGTTTGGTTGGATCACTCAGTTCTCTCTTTGGATAAGGTATACCCCCATTAAGGGTTAGTGCACAAATGAAGTGAATACTAAATTATTTTTCAGTTGGAAATCCACCAGTTGAAAAATATATTGAATCATTTCTTGAGGTTTCTAGAATGAGTCTACACCCTTTAATTTTTGGTTTTGAGGATACACTTGTAGTGTGAGAGTGCATAAGGATGGTTGAAAGAGACCATTGTTTCTTAAGTTGTCTGATTTGTCGAAGGTGGATGTGGTATGGGATTGTAAGTGTGGATAAGTGTCTGGATGATGTCTAAAAGGGCCCCTGGGTCCTTAATAGTCTATTTGAAGTAGTATTTCATGTTAAACCACAAGTGTGGGAAATATGGTCATGATCATGTATCGATAAAGTGAGTTTTGGAGTGTGTTATGTCTTTGCGAACCAATTAGTGTATGCACTGTAGTTTTTTGTGGCACTGAAAGAATAAGTTCCATACATGGGATTCCAAATCCTAACAGATAGGATAAAGATTCTTCAATCTTTTTACCTCCAGCCATATGTCCTGGATAGAACATGGCACACAGTCAGGGGAAATCACACGGTCATTTAAAGCCTTGTAAAAATTCATACCCTCAGAATGAATTACAGGAAGATATTATACCATTGGTTTCTTCATCTTACTTCTATTATTCTCGATCAATGGAATGAGGTGGAGGGAACATGCCCATGTCTGTCACCTAATGTATTTCCTCCCTCTTTTGGTTTCCATTGAGTATTTTGAGAAAGGATTAAAATTTGGGTATACAGGTTGAGTGCACGGTTTTCACATGGTGAGTTATAACCATGCCCCCGAAAACCTTGCAGATATAAAGTTCCACATGGTTATCCCATATATTCCCAAACCATTCATACTAACCATGCTTATGTCCCAACTCTTTGTGTTTTGGGGTCTTTCGGTACTGGCCCATGTTGGTCGGTTAAGATGGTTGGTTCCTTTGGTGGGGAGACCCACCATGTGTCTCATGCATTTTCGATTCTAAATTTCTAATGGAAGTCTAAACCTTTTACCAGAGAGTATGTTCAGGCCTCCCCATGTTGGTGTAATGATTCTATCTTGGGAAAAATTTAAGTTGTCTTTTATGGTGGGGAGCCTATTTGTGTCTCCTGGTACTAGTAACTTAGTTTTTTCCTTCGTTATGGCTTGGAAGTGGGTAGTCTCATTAGGATATATCTAACTATATATATCTTCCTTGGCTAGACATTGAGTTTGTATAGTTACCAATGGTTTAGTTATATGAAGGTAAGTGAAACCTTATTCGATGTTGTTGTTTGTTTGGGTAAATTGCTTGAGCCTTGTTCGGAATGTGTTTGAGGAGTTTTTTTTGGGATAAATCGTGAATGTGATTGAACATTTTAGTAAAGTGGTGTATGTTTTCTTGCGATATTTTCCTTTATTAATGGATGATTGGAGGTTTTTTGGCCGTTGGGGGTGAAACTTGGCAAAAATTACATTTCAATAATTCTGTTGGCTTTGGTTCTTGACTTAGGACTTATTATGGCTTTCCAAGGGTAGAATGTTTTATATTATGGGTAATTTTAACATACAAGAACTATTTTACTATTTTTTTTTATTAATTTCCATTCCTGATTTGTTTTGGGTGTTTACCACTGATTTTGGTGGAAAATGGTGGGTTTTTGAAATTTGGACCAAACCGAATAGCCATTAACATATTTAAAAATAAATTTCTGTTTATTTTATAACTCATTTTTTCTACATTTTACATTCATTCCACCAACCAAATGGAATCCCATTATATATCAGAATCACCATCTCAATTTGGAAACATTAGGAATCTATAATAATGATGGATTTGGGTTTTTTATTTAGGTGTTGGGCCATCCCGATATACCATTTCCTATATTAAAAATATTTTTTAATTATTTATTATATTATTCAATTTTTTAGTTTTTTTAGTGATTCCAAATCTAACAGAAGACCACTTACCTAAGGTGTGCTCCCGTCCTCTCCTACTCCCCTTTAGAGATAATTTTCATCATGAATGTTGGATAAATACCTCTAAATTTCACAAATCACCTAGATTTAAAGAGGTAAATTGATTCCTTTATAAATTATTCATTTCTCACTATTTTACTCCATTTATTTCCAACATTATATCTTCATCGTTTTTCGAATTCCCCTTCAATTTTTGGCTATTTTAAAATTTAGATACTGGTGGATTTATGGAGATTTATCTAATATTCCATCAAGTATGTGTTCATACCTCCAATTTCCTCCATTTCCTTATGGTTTCATCCCTCTTTCTTGAGGATCCAAAGGGCCCAGAAGTTATGGTTTGAACCTAGGGTTTGACATGGTGTCCTTTTGGGTGTAATAATGAGATTTTAGGTTTCTCTTCACTTCCTTGTGGTGCGGTGGTGGTGTGCATGATTTTTCAGACCAAGATTAGAGGTTTTTGACTCAAAAGGATAGTGATTCCATGGTTAACCATTCCATGATGAGTTTTGTTTCTTGTTTTACATGTTTTTCATGATCCCCATATGCTTTGTGTGGTTATAAAACCTTTTCTGAGAGATTGGGTGAAGCATTTAATTTTATAATTTAATTTTTGTTGAAGTTGTGAACTTTTTGAATGTAACATATGTGCTATCTTTTTTAGTAGATTTATAAAATATGAAATTGGTTTATTATTTGTTGAATGGGGATAAAATTTCTGTTTTTAGTGCCTTGGAGTCATGTGGGCCTTGGTAGGTGGTTTTTGGAATAGGTTTGGTGTGTAAAACTGATTTATACTTCTTGTTATTGTTTTATGAAAATGTTTGTTTTCATTTGTATATTTTGTGGTTTTATTCAAGTTGTTGTTATAACACATGAATGTGGTTTCATAAATATCTCTTGGTCTTAAAATTCTACTTTTTTAGTGTTCTGGTGTGGTTTCTTCTTCGAAATATAGTATTAAAATGGGTTTTATGAGCAATGTTTTAGTACACTATTTTGGATTTTTTATGTATGATTTGAATGATTTATTGATTTATGTAAGAGGTGGAACCATATTAGAAAACTATTTTGGAGTGCTTATATTTTTAAATAGTAACATTCTAATGTGAAATGGGTTGTTTTGTGATGTGTTCCATCTTTTAAATGTTATATAAAAATGTTTGATGGATTTACTAAAGTGTGTAAGAGATGTGAAAGTGATGTTGGATGTTTTGTGTAAGTGTGATGTGAAAAATAGATTTTGGCTAAAAAAATTATTATGTAAAATGTGATTGGGCTGTTATGTGAGTTGGAATATCGTGGAATGGTTTAAAAAAATAGTTTAATGGATTTGTGGAAGTGTTAATGAAATGTTAATAGTGTTGTGGGCTATTTTAGTGTGAGTCATATTTCTAAATCAATTTGAACGGAATGTGGACTCCTGTGACCTGTGTGGTATACATGTGGGATGTTTTTTGAATTTTTTATGTGGAAATGATATTTTCATGTGGAAAGTATATTTGATGACTTGTTGAACTTGTTTGACCAAATGGGGAAAACCCGCGTATCTATGTAGGTGGACGTGTACTAGTATGCTAGTGAATCGATGGGGTTTGGATTCAGTTTCACATAGAAAGATTGACACTTACAACTTGGACTAAAGTATGATGATGATGGTTATTAGGTAACACTAGTTTATGGGTATGTTCAATACTAGTAAATCCTATACAAGAACGGATATTTGTGATGGTTACTCTCACCGAGATAGGAGCTACCTGGGACCCACAACAAGTTAGTTCTTACGTGTTATTTCCTATTACTTGTGCTCATTAGATACTTGATACTTACTATCGGTATATATATATATTTGTTTGTAAAATTAAGTAGCTATGTTATTTGTTTTAAAAGTGTATATTCTTTAAATTAGCCTACTTGAAAACTGAATCTTTTTCTAAAGTTGCATCTTTTAGGAATTGTAACTAGAAATTACATGTTTTTGAAAACTTGCATGCTATTCATATTTGAATGTTTATTTCATGGAATATATTATTGATGGTATCATACATTCCATTGTCTCACATTGTACATAAACATTTAGGTGTAAGTAGTCTTGATTTGTTTTATGTTTTAGGCTGGGTACAGTTTATAGTGCCAGTGGTTCAGGTTTCTAGTAGGTTCTTAGTGGTGATGTCTTGGGGAGATGTCTTGAGGGTGGTTCCACATTCAATCAGGGTTGATGGGATTTTTTATGTTATGTTAATTTTTAATAGTCTTTATGAGTTGTTTTAAACTTTGTAATTAAGATCTGAATTTTTGTAAAAGATTGTTTGGTTTGGAAAATCCAAATTGATTTTATTGGATTCATTTGTTGTTTTATGTTTATTAACATGGGTAAATAGTTCGAAATTTTTAGTTAATGATTCTTGGGAACTTGTGCCAATTAGTGAGGATCGGTAATGCCCTTCGGACCATGTCACAGGCTGGGTTTTGTGCCAGTTTTGGCAGTGACCAAATTTGGTTCATGACAATTCAAACCCTTTAGGATTTTATAATATATTTTTCTATTGATATTAAATGTTTTTGGGATCAACACCATCCTCTATTAATGTTATCTTATAAAAATTTCGTTCACACAAATATTAATATGGATCATTATGAATACCTCTATGGAAATAAGTGTTAATGTACAATATGGAAATAAGTGTATTGAAAATATTAATTTCATTGTATTATGATCAATTTTTATGCTATGTGAACCAGATTAGTGATGTATTGAGTAGTTATTAGAATGAATCTATAGGGATAATTACTGAGTGAATGATTACATGATACAAAATCTAGCAATGAAATAGACATTGGAATTTTGTGGGAGGAATAGGTATGGTCATATGACCATAACCATTTTGGAGTGCATCAATGGCATCTTCATGGGGTATCAAAAATTATATATAACTAGACCAGTCCAAGAGACCATTTTGTATTATTTGATGTACTTCCTAAAAAGTTGAATACAGAACACTGAAAACATTTATTAGGGGAATCAATATAGGTGACATTACCATTATGGGATTAATATGAACAATAATGATTCTCATGATTATTGAGTGAAAATATTTAATCAATAAGATAGTTAATTCAAAGTGATAGAGTTTTAGGACCCCATCACATGCAGAAGTTGTTGAGTGGTATTTGTATTACTGTACTAGAGGCATTGTAACTGTGGAAAATTTTAGGCATTTTTGCTTTCATGAATTAGTTGAATCATTATATGTGTCTCGATTATCATATCTTGGTAACTATATATTACTACATTGTGCTAGATTATCACAATTATTATTTTCTATATTACATTGTGGATGAATAATGTGGAGTCTCAATATTTTCCAATGATCGATAAACATTCCATATAGATATATGACATCAGTATGTTTTGACCACAAAGAAGAAAAAAGTATAATGAGATTCATAATTAGTGGGAATTTCTTCATGAATAAAGACGAGATTAGATATGCAGAATATGCCATAGATAATGAATTATGAGGAATAAATTCCCTAATATTTGTTGAATAAGTTCTAATTCTCTCCCATGATGATGTATTTCTTGAAAATATATAATGACCTGAGTGTTTAGAAGTTTGATTAGGGTTGGAACTTTGGTAGATGTTTTTTTTTCTTTCATAAAAGTATTAATAATTAAAAATCCAAATTATGGAAATATATTATATATGAATTTGAATATTAATCTTCTAAAATGAGTCATTCAACTACAATGATTGTTAAATTCAACTATATATGTTTCGTCCAACTCTTCTAGTGACTGTTAATAATATTTTAAGTCTGATAATAGTGATGATATAAGTATGTTTGTAAATTTTTTACAAGGACTCATGGTGAAAATAAAATAGTTGGAAGAATAAACTAAAGAATAATAATAAAAAATGATTTCAAATAAAAGGAAAAAATAATTATGATAGAAGATATTTTAAATATAAAAATAATTTTCACAAAAAATATGAATATCCATAGTTTAAAAATGCATAATGTGAACAATAAAAAAATATGATGAAGAACATGTTTTCATTGTAACACCTCAAGATTTTATAAAACATTTTTTAATATATTACATTTCATTCATTTCATGCTACATAAAGAAAACTTTTAATTATAGACTATTCCATGTTAATCATAATCTACATGAAACACCATCTTAACATGAAATACATGCGACATCGAGTTTTAAAAAAATCATATATTATTAATATTGTTATTTAAAGAAGACATATATAATATAGCCACTAGAAATAGTAATATTAATAATGAAAATTATTATTTTTAAATATATTATATAATGGTTTTATATAAATAAAAAATATTGATAATATAATTTATATTTTAAAAGACATTATATATGGTATAAAATGTTATTATCTCAAAAACATTTTTTATGTTATTATATTATTAATTATAATTATAATTATTATATTTTTTTAATATAATTTGTTAATATAATTTTATTTTTTTAATTAAAAAATAAAAATTATCTTGGGGTGAGGTTTTTGAATTTTTCTAAAATATTTCATTTTTTGATGAATTAGGATAAAATATAGAATTTTAAATGAAAATTAAATTTTCTTTATTTTATTTACATAGATAAATTATATTTTAAAATAATTTTAATGTATAATTATTTAAATTATAAATTATTAAATATAATATAAGTCATTTGAATCAATTTCACATAAAAATTTGATATACAATCATTTCAAACTTTTGAATGTTTTTCACATTTAAATATCATTATTTAATCCTATATATTTGATTAAATTTAAAATTAATTTACCAAACTTATGTGTTTGTATTTTGGAAATAAATAAATAAATAAATAGAATCATCATAATTTATAATTTGAAATAAGTAAAAATTAATATTGACTAAAGTGGCTATTGAAAGACAATAAAATTAATTACAACTATGAAAGTAAAAAAATATTACATAGTGGTTAAAATTAAAACAAATTTTATGAAAATGACCCTAGAAATGTACTAGACCCATTGTAGGGAAATATATTTACCATTTCCCTTTGTTATTATAATTTAATTTTTTATGTATCCTATTGATAGGTAAAAACATTGTTATACCTAACATATTTTAAAAAAATCTAAGTGTTTCCTCTCCCCAACTTATAAAATTTAACACCTCTCCCCCACTCTTCACACCACTCAATCCATTAGGTTTGTCCAGAACTATTCTAAATATTTTCTAAAATTTCCTCCCTTAATTATAGAATCTATTCATTCAGAGTAAAACCAATCAAATAAGTCTTTTTGGGAAAACCAAAAGAAGATGCCCGAAGAAGTAGTAATTCTCATCAATTAATGTTTTTATTTTCTTTCTCCATCAAAAAAATTTAATTTTATTACATATAATGCTTATATAATAAAATAAATATCTTCATTATATTTATTTGTATTTATTTTATGTACATTATCTACAAATTCACACACTCCAGTCAAATGGGATACACAATCATCATCCATATGTACTGTGGACTCCAGCATCGTGAATTGATGTCTTTTGTGATTCCATTACCACCATTCACAGTCAAGAATAATGATGTATATATATTTTATATATGATATTTATGATATTTATGATTTTACTATGATTATGTAATTTTCAAATAACACATACCTTCATGCTTTTTATTGTGTGGGAATACGATGTAATTTTCTATGTGTACGGCGGACTAGCACCTCATGAAGTGATGTGATTCTTTAACACTTTTCCTAGAATTGATTAATGATAGTTTTTAAAATAATATTTTATATATGAAACATAATAATTAATCAATAATTATAATGTTTCATATAATTTTCTCTCTTCAATTCTTACAATAAAATGAAAATATAGTTCTTGTGTACATAAGGTATAACGTCTCGATGAAGGATGTATCTCATTTCCAATTTCTATCTTTTATAGTATATTATAAATAAATATATAATGAATAAATATATATGATATTTATATCATTTTGGTTATTATGAATATAACTGATCCATGATCTAAGTAAGAGGACCATGAATAACAAATCCAAACATGTATGAAAAAACAAAGCAGTTATTACCCAAAACTAAACATTAACATAGAATTTTTAATAAACAGATAATAAATGGTCATAAGAAAAAAATGGTATGATATAAATTAATTTCATAATATAATAGAATTATAATATACATATAATTATTATAATGTATGAATGACCGAGTACAAAGGGAGTCATGACGTAAGTTAAGGAATATCATTCGGACTTTTTACTTATGTGAGACATTTGTCATATTCACCACCGATTTCCTTTATATGGTGTATAAAATTTCCATGATTGTATTTTATGATGACTATACATAAAATTACTATTATTTATATATCTTTTTTCAAATCATTATTTTTCACGACCCACCTTCACCGAAAGGAGGTAAGGGAAACAGATTGACAAGCCCCTCCTTCATTATGTTGAAGGAGAGATAATGACCCCCTAATTCCTACCTCCAATAGGCCCTGAAGTGGAGACTAGCACCAAGAGAATAAAATTTTCACAATATGAGAGGCATTACCCTTTTTTAACCAATATTGGGAGAAATAATGAGTCAACACCAAACACCACCAAGTATAGATAACTCAAGGTAAAAACCAAACTACATGCATGTTTTAATAATAAAAAAGAACAAAGTACACGAAATCCAAAGTACAATACCCAACAAGAATGGAAAAGAGCTAAGATGAATCTAAGAATGACCAACAACAACTCCAACATCCAGACTAATAAGGTCCCACACGGCCTCCGAAGCCCTCTTGGAAACCTAAAATTAAACGTAGGGTGAGTATACAATGTATACTCAGTAGGAAAAACTAAATATCTCGTGAACAAGTGGGGAGAAGTCCTAAGTCCAGTGAGAAACAGAAGCAACATCATCTATCAAGGAATTTATCCATCCCACCTCACTGGCCACAGTCACCAAATAACACAAGCAGTAAGGTAATAGTATGAACAAAACATTTGGGTACCCCACACCACCATTCCCCCCACTAGCTAGATTCTCATCCCTAATTGAAAACTTCTTGATGCTACCACGCTCTTCCTTCCCGCACACACCTGGGCCACAACACCATCCACATCCCTGCCCGCACACAACTGTGCCTCCCAACCATACATCCCTACCCACACACACCTATGCCTCACAACCATCCATCCATTCCCACACACACTAGGTCCACATACTGAAGACTCCTGGGAAAACAAACCTGCCTGAATAGTCCTGGTCTAACAACACCCCAAACGAAACCTACCCGAAGAATCTTGGGATTAATGTTGCCTCCAGCCATCACAGCAGAGGGAAGAGGGAGATGAAAGGAGAGTAACTAGAGGAAACACCCTTCACCATGAGATGGGGTGTCCGAAAATAAGTGCCCAACACGTGTGGGGTGCTACTAAAAACAAAACATACAATTACACATATATATATACCAACAAACAACCCAAACTATGGCTCCTCAAATAGATACAAGCAGGTTCCCATGCATTGATTCCTCAGAAAATAGGCACAAAAAACCGATTCACAGTTTCCCTATTCATGTTATCATTTCGTAATAGTTCAATATGGATTAATCCATCCACTACATGGAAATTAATAGGCACAACCATAGATGAAGAAAAAATTAAACTAGGATGGAAAACTGTCAAAAAAAAGCATTCACAGCCAGTTCTGTTGTAAAGTCACAACAACTAGGGATCAAGTGAGATCTCTCAAATTACTAGAATCAAAACAACCCCTGAGACATAGCCCCATGTCCCCAAAATCCAAAAGACAACTATTTCTCAAAAATAGAAGATCCCACCTGAATTCGTGTCACAGTAGAGCAACCACACTGCCTTAGATTCATAACCAGCAAAAGTACAACAACAAGGGATCACATCCACACCCATCTCACCCCAGTAATCTAATCCCATGAAAGAAAGAAATAAATCCACTACCACCAACACAAGTCTGCCCCTTGCAGGTATTTTCAGACATAAAAGATTTAACACACACCATGGTTTCAATTCTGTTGGGCATTACCCTGAGATATCACAGAAAAGTGTTGATCCAAGTGCTTTCAATTAATTTAACCGAGTATACGTAATTAAAAAATTCCATGTTGCATTTATTTAATCATCCAGGATCACCGAGGTTCATTAGTGCACAATAATTGACCACCAACCACCATGATTTTTATTGAACATATGCCCGTTTAATTCACAATGCATATCAATATAAATGATTACATCAGAACATCGATCACACCCCCCCTTTCCTTCTTTAGAGGTTCATTCATTAACTTCGTTATGTTTGGCTTCATCAAATTCCCCAAGGAAAAAATCATACCCACCCAGCATGATGCACTAAAATAAGAGATGAAGGAGAAAAATCACTACCTGATTGATCAAGGATCGACGTTAAGTCCTCACGTGGAAACTAGAATAAGAGGAGTATCAGGAACTCCACGGAACGTGATCAATGAAAACATGGTAGGGGTACAACTCGTCTAGAGGAAGGGTATTCCGAGCACAGGGTGATTGATAAAAGGAAACTAGGGAGAAGAGAATGCATTAGGTTATAAAGGCTAAGATACAACATCCCCGAGATAGTTATGATATGGAGAAAAACTCGAAACCGCGGAAGAAGTGGGATCGTGGGTTGACCATACGGTTGTTCCACCCCACACGTCTAACTTAAAAGGTCCCCACCCTTCAGGCAGTTAAAACTGACACACAACTCCTTAACCAATGAAGGACTCCTCACAGGATGCGGTATAGGTATTTCTGAAAACACAGTTAAAGGCATGACCAAAACACATTGTTTTTCATTTAAGGAGGGTATCCCACCAATAATTTAATTAAACACCATTAATGGGCATTAAAAGAGGATGAAATGGGTCAAAACATGGTTTACAAACCAATTCCCGAAAAGGAGGCACTACTGGAACCCGGAGATAGGTCACCGGTAGGCTAGGTCTACCGGTAGACCAAGCTACCAGTTGGCCGAGGCTACTGGTAGGCCGAGTCTACTTGTAGGTCGGGGCTACCGGTAGGCTGAGCCACTAGTAGGCCGAGCTACTGGTAGGATGAGGCCACAGGTAGGCCTAGCTACAGGTATGCCGAGGCTACCGGTAGGCAGAGCTACCGGTCGGCCGAGCTACCTGTTGGCCGAGCTACCCATAGGCTGAGGCCACCGATAGGCCGAGCTAACGGTAGGCCAAGGCTACCGTTAGGAGTCTGGGATGGCCTTCCAGACAGCCCAGAACACCCCAAACATTAGATTTTCACCATGTAATGGACCCCAAACCCTGAGCCATTACATTATTTCATCAACTTTATGTTTCAAGGTTACCAAATCAGAAAATTATTTCTTTCAAAATTTGTCTTCTTTGAAATGTATGTTAACACATTTTTACCCATGTTTTAATTTTTAAAAAATGAATTTAAATTTAATACTTTTGTTATTTTCTAATAAAGTCTCTTTTTTAACTTCTAACAAAAATATGAAAGGAATATTTTTTCAAACATGCACGACATAGATGGAATTCTCAACTACCATGAATGATCACAACATAATAAAATCCTTTAAATATTTTGAATGTTATTTTTAAAGAAAATTATATTCAAAACTCATTATATTTTAATAATTATTTTTAAATCATAATGGAAATTTTTTCTCATGAAACATTATTAAATGATATTTTGAAATTATTTTCCTTTTAAGATGTCATCCATTGGTGTTACCAATTTATTACTATGGATATTATCCAATAATAGCATTCATATTCATTATTTTAATGGTTTATGTTTTGATGTCATTATGTTCCTGATCCCCATCTCTCTTCCACTAATAATAAAATGGTAAAATACTCATGAAACCGACTTCATTACATGAGAAATGTTATGATGATATGATTATAAAACCTATCTCTTTTACATAGGTTAAAATATGAGAAAAGTTTTATGATTCCCACATCATTTCATGGGTAATGATACGATGATTTTAGTGATTTTTGGTACTCATATGTTTTATTTCATTATGTGATGGGTCGAACATATATCTCCATCTAATGAATTGGGTAAATATTTATATCTCATGAGTTTTAAATGTTTGTAATGTGGTTTGGAACTAGTTCAGTAATGGACTATGTCAATTAATATGGTATTAGTAGTGAAGCTTGACTACTAATATGGTTTAGGGAGTGAACCCATTCCACTATGATTTCTTTATTAGGGATAACCGACTTCTATTGAAATCATTTTATATTTTCTTGCGTCTATCATAACTCCATGTCTTATTCAATGTTACACTTCCATGGAATATGATCTTGATTTCAATATTATTAATATATTAAGATCAATCCGTATTTATTCCGGAAATCTTTATTATGATATCTGATATACAAGGTATGATCTTCAAATGTTATAGTCATGTTGTCATACCCTTATTCTCATTATTATACTTACATATCTCCCTTGTTTAACCTCACATAGAATCTAATATCACCCTTTCATATGTTTCCTTTCCCTGAGTTTTATAGATATATATTATGTATGATTTTTCTAATAAGTATTCTATTCATAGATGACATAGTATGAGATAATTTATCTCACTTCTGTATAATTTTTTATGTGTCCTAGTTTCTGAACGATCTAAACTAATACAGTCTTTGGGCATGTGTTTGTGTCATGTAATGAATATTCTACAAAAATTATGTATTTTTTAGGTTTGATATACTTGGGTCTCTTATTTTGAATCATTTAAATAGTTTAGTTATAATTACTAAAATAAGATGATAAAACATTAGTGGGACCCCTAAAGAAATGTTGATGGCTATGTTTAAGGGTAAGTGAAATTATAGAAAATTTTCTAGTAATTTTGGAAAAGGATAGTGCGATTGGGTTACTAAAAATAAATCCTTACTTAGATACTAAAATTGGATGTGGATCTTGAAATAATATACCTAGTGGAAACACCCCTAATAAACTGTATTTAGTCACACTCGATCAGGTTTTGGTGCATATTAATGGGTATTTCTTAACATATAGTTTGACACTCCCTGTGGATATGATTAGTAAATTAAAAAAACTCTTTACAAACAATAAAAATGCATTTAAATAGATTATGGTTGTGAATCAACTAGGATAAACATAAGGTGTCACAAATTAATTAGATAGTCACAACTTACACATATTATAAGTTATTTCTTGGATTGTCTAGTTTCCCACTATGATTAATATTTTTTACTATATTCATTTTGGTTTTTTTCCATGAATGGAACCTCAATAAACCATTTTAATAATGAGTTGTATGGAAAATGTAACGACTATCCTCCTAATAGTACAAATGATATATGAGATGGGGTGAAATATGTTATATATATGTTTATACAACATTACCATGTAATGAATAATACTAGACCACCTAACAAACAAAGGAGGAAATTCCAATCTATTGTTTCCATCATTAATAAATGAACACATTCATTCAATGGGTCTTCTGATCCACTAGTTTCGAAACAATGGATCAGTAACATTGAAAATATATATGGAATTATCTAATGTTTGGAGCATGAATTTTTTTTTGTAGTCTATCATTTTGAATGTGATGTAGATATTTGGATGACACTTATCTAGAATATGAGGGAAAAAGTTGATATTGACCCCATGGATTGGGATGAGACCAAGAATATATTTTTTAATAAGTGAATTCCTAGTTTTCTTCCTATGAAGGTGGAGAAGGAGATCCTTATGTTAAAGAAAAGGATTGATAAATCTATTGATTTCTTTTTTTATTAACATCCAACATTAAATTAAGGTTGAAGAATTATTTAGTTCCATAATAAATTATTTTATGGTAATTAGCCATAAAAGATTCCTAAATCTAGGAATAGATAATGAGTTTTGCTATCAGGGTGGAAATGGTGGTTTGTGTAATGTTCTAATCACATTATTTTGACAATAAAAAAGTTGGAGTTTTTTGTAAAAACTAAAAACCCTCGATAATAGAAGATAATATTTCCTTTATTTCCTTATTATGAGAATGAGAATAGATTAATGTTTATTAAGTGGTCTAATAAATTTTTTAAGTGTGGAAAAGAAGGTTATATTGAATTTTATTGTATAATTTATAACAAGAAGTTAGTTATCCTTGTCAACGGAGACTAATCATTATAGAATAAAACATCCCAACATCAGTGCATCATGTGACTATAAAATGGGAATTATTGTAAGTAAGTCTAAAAACTAGGGGTTAATGATGATGATTGATGTCAGAAACCTCTTAAGGTGACAGATAAATGGAAATACCATGTGATCAATATTTCTGACAAGGGGTGTGATAATGACATGGTTAAAGGCACACATAATACTCACTCTATAACTATTAATGTCTTGTTTGAAATTTTATCAACCCATTATTTTATTTCTAATTAGTTTCCTTAGAGTATCAAGATTCTTCCCAAAATGATTAGATATTGGATTAGCAGTAAAAATATATAATTTTATGATGATGTTATCTAATGTTTATGACACTACTTCAGTTGGATTTGGTGGTAATGTACTTCCAAGAAATCATTTTATTCTTCATCTAGTAATTGTTTTTTCATCTTCAGATTGGGTTAGATATCTCTACATAAATCCCAAATCAATTATCGAGGAAGGGAATTTACATTTTCTATTTTAGACTAACCTATGATTGTCAAGAAATGTGACAATAAGTATGAACATTCTTTGTATATTAAATATATTCTATGGGTATTAATTAAAATTTAGATGGCTTTTTTATCTAAAAATGTTGTGTAATAACATGACATCGATGATATTCATATTGTTTGGGAATTTGTGAATTCTTTTCAGAATAATTTTCTTGTCCTACAATGAATCATGATGTTGGGTTCTATGTAGAACTCATATATGAAACCACATAGATTTCAATGACTCTATAAAGAATATATCCAATTAAGTTATAATAGTTTTATAAGAAACTCTAAGAGGACATTAATAAGGGACTCATTCGGCCAAATGTTTTAACTTGGGTTTCACATATTCTTTTTATGAAAAATAATTTTAGATTAATATGATTCTGCACTAATTATTGAGAACTGAAAAGTTCACAATTAATAACAAGTACCATATTTGCAGTATTGATGACGGTCTTAATCAACAACATGGTGTTCAATACTTTTCCAATATTTTCATTCATTCATGGTATCAACAATTAATGGTTAAGAAAAATTATATACCCAATACAACATTATCTAAAAGCAATAAAAATTATAAATATATTGTGAAGCCATTATATCTTACTAATTCATTTTATATCTTCATAGATTTTATAAATAATGTATTTCTATATTACTTAATCAAATTTTTCTATTATTTATAGTTAACATACTAATATACTCACTGAAAATGGAATAGCATGAAGACAACTATATAATTTTACTAAAGACACATAGCAAGGAGATACTATATGAAAAATTTTCAAATTGTTAATTTTTCCTATAAAATGTTTCATTTTTATGTCATATAATCTCAATTGTGGGTATACTAGAAGACCCATAAAAGAAATAGTCTATTTAATGTTGTCTTAGTCTAACCACAGTGACTATGATACCACATTTTTTTGGGTTTAACAAGATTTTATCAATTGTTTGTGGGGAAGTTCTCATGGATATCTATTCCACTAACCAAGATAAGTCATAATGGAGCCGATTTCTCCTTGAAATCTAAATATAAGAAAGATATCAACAATATTGAGATATGGTTAGTCAAATAACCTATGGTTACATTACCCTATATTAAAGATGGGGTTCTAATCTAAAGTGGTGAATTTAAGAAGTAGTTGGGATGTCTTCTTATGGAGAATAACATGGCTATAGCTTATTCCTCAAGACAACATAAGATTCACAAGAAAAATTACCATACTAATGGATTTAATGTTATTTTTAGTAATTATAACTTTGAACATATAGAAGAATTATATTCAGGGATAAATGTGATATATATACCAATCAAAAAATATTAATGTATATTTTTTATATAGAAGGTTTAGAACACACACCATGTAATATGGTTAGATTTGATTAAGGATTATGACTATCCAATACTTTTACAATCATGGGAATGTTGTCAATGTGGTTAAAGATTTGAATTGAAATTATCATTATTTGTTATCCATCATGAGGATTACGAAATATCTAATACTCCATGATTTTAAAAGTATAGAATTAGAAATACTATATTAAGAGGAATGGTTTTTTTTATTCTCAATTGAATGTTAAATAATATATCCATGTTATTATTAAAAAGTTATATAAGGATGTTTTAGAGTGGTAAAAGAAGGATAAAAATGTTCATCGTTTAGACCTTGATCAGGATGGACTGATAAGGTTTTGGAATGGTGTATAAATTCCGTATTTAGTTGATTTTAATGGAATTGTTAGAGAAAGTTCATACTTACTCATTTTTTTCACCTTTAATGTATAATGATATATAGATATTTGAAAGAATTGTTTTCATCATATTTTATGATGAAGAATATTGAATAGTTTTTATATAAGTTCTTAAAATAAAAACCACTTAATTATTAAATGAAAATTTCTAAGGGGATGTTACATCCCTCACCCATTCCAGAATGGAAATGGAAGAACATCACAATGGATTTTTTCATTTTACTCCCCAAAACATTTAAAGGGAATAATGATATATGGGTGGTTTTTGATCACATTACAAAATCAACACACTTTATAACTATCAGATAAGACTTCTCATTTGATTATAATTATAAAATATTCATTAAATAAATGGTAAGGGGAAATGGAGTAACACTTTACAATGTATCTCATCAATATCTGAGTTTTAGCTCAAAGTTATGGAGAATTATTCTGCAATCCGTTGATGTGAAATTGAGTTTAATCATTTATTATCATCCTCGAAATGATTGTTAGTGTGAAATAATGGTTCAAAACCTAGAGGATATGTTGAGATATTGTTATCTGGATTTCAAAGGTTGTTTGGATAAATAAATCTTAAATTTATGTTTTCTTAAAACAATTTATATCACTCAAGAATTGAGATTTCTATTTATAAAGACTTATATGGGAAGAAATGACTCTCCAATGTGATAAAATGGATTTTTAGAAGGAAATATATTGGGACCTAAGATCATTGATGAAATGATAGATAAGGTTAGTTCCATTCAGAAGAATTTTAAGTTAACTATAATTTATAAGAAAATTTATTCTGATAACTATCTATGTGATCTAGAATTTGAAGTTAGTGAGAAGGTATTTCTATAAATATTTCCCATGAATAAGGTTATGATATTCAGAATGAAAGGTAAGGTTCTTCAAGTTATATTGTCTATTTCTATATCCTTGATCGAGTAGGTATGGTTACATATCACTTAGTGGTTCAAAAGAAAATATCTCAATTCCAATATGAGTTCCTCCTATATCACCTTCATAATTACACACCTGACCCTTCACATGTACTGAAATCATAGGACATACTACTGTAGTAAGAACTTTTCCCTGTCGAAAAATCATTTGATGTTATGGATCTTATTGAGAATGGTTTATAAAACAAGACCACTAACCTATTCATATTTTTTTTGGCAAAATGACAATTTTTAGGAACCTACATGGGAACCTAAGGAAATGATTAGGTATAATAATCCTCATTTTACTGTATCGGAGTGATGAATTTTGAGAGAGAAATTAATTTTCAGCGAGGTAGAATGTAACACATTGAGTTTTTATAAAACCCTTTTTTCATTAAATTTAATTTTATTTACGAACTTTTTTTTATTATACACCAAGGTTATAATTATTTATGAACTATTGAAATTTAATCTTGCACTACACAAAACACCGACTTAGCATGCATTACACACGACACTAGTTTTTATCAAAAAAATGATATATTATTAAAATAGTTGTTTAGAAAATATTATTATAACCTATATGATAAATATATTAATATGAATATTAAAGACTAATTTTTCAAAATATTTTTTACAATGGTTTTATATAAAAAATATATTGATAATATAACATACAATTTTTGATAAAGTATTTATATGATTGAAAATATTTTTTTACCAAAAGAATAATTTTTTATCTCCATTGAAAATTATTAAAATTCATTTTTAACACATTTATAAATTTATTTTTATTTAATAAAATAATTTTTTTAAATTATTATGTAAAAATAATAATAGGATGAATTTTTTTTAATTTTCTAAATAAATTCATGTTTTCATGAATAGGTAAAAATGCAGAATTTTAGTAGAAAAATGCCTTCTAATATAATTTATTTATATAGTTAACTTATATTTTATATTATTATTAGAATTTAATTCGTTAAATTATAAATAAAAAATCCTATTTAGTTAATTGGAATAAATTTCACAGTGAAATTGGATATAAAAAACATTCAATCTTTTGAACAATTTTTTTAGTTTATAAACACATTATTTCACCCCATCCACATGATTAGTTTTAAATAAATTTCTACAAATTAAATGGAAAAATGGATTCCATATTTATAATAAAAATAATTTATAATTTCTAATATAGCCAACTTAATTTTTTACCAATGGGATTGGTGAAAACAATTAAAATTAATTACAAAGATTAAAGTTAAAATGAGATTACATAATGATTAAACATAAAAAACAATGTATAAATTTGACCCCAAACATTATAAAACTCATAGTATGGACATATTGATTTCTAAATAATTCATGGATTTAATTTTTTGTGATATGGAAACCTCTTGTCTTTAAAAAATGTTTGTACACCAAACTTCTTTTAAAAAAAGCCATGTGGGTCCTCTCCATCACATATAAAAGGAAACCAACTCTCCCACAATATTTATAATTATCAAGACATTTATCTTAGAAATACCTATAATCATATCATCCCAGATTCCCTAAATAAATCCAAGAATAATTAAATTGAGTAGTAATCCCACCAAGGAATTCTTTTTATTCAATCCAAAAGGAGATACCTGAAGAATTGGTAAATTTCATCAATGAACATTTTTTATTTTATTTCTTCTTCAATGAACCATTAATTCCAATTTTGTCTTTATTTTGTAATATTGTAAGTAAATTAAATATACATATATGTTTCTTATGTACGATATATGAACTAAATTATAACAAATTTTCTTAAAATGGGTTATGTAATAATCGTTCATGGGTACGACAGACTGCCACCTCGTGAATTGATGTCATTTATTCTTCAATTACCACCTTTTAAGATTGGAAATAATGATAGATTTATAATTTATATTTGATATTTAAAATATCTATGATGTTATTATTAGTCTATAATTTTATATAACATATACATCCATTCTTTCGAATTTTTTTTTGAATATGATAACATCGTTCATGTGTACGGTAGACTACAACCTCATGATGTGATGTGATTCGTTCACTCTTTACAAAGAATGTATTACCGATAGTTTTAATAAAAATATATTATATATATTAAATAAATATTATAATATAATTAAAATATATAATATGATTTTATTTCATCTAATATGACATGAAAATGAAAACTAGGTTCACTTGTACGTATGACCTACCATCTCTATGAACGATGCATCTAATTTCAAATTTCCATCATTTATAGATTCTTGTAAATATACATATAATGAATAAATATGTATGATATTTATATCATGCTTATAATTATTAATTTTTTTAAACCATGATTTTTGTTATATGGCCAATAATAACAAGTCAAAACATGTACAAAAAGAAGTTATTACTCAAAACGTCGATTTAACTTTGAATTATTAACAAATGGGCCATAAAATGTCATAGGAAACTAATATATGTTTTTGTATAAATTAATTATTTTATTTAATATATTTATATTAAAAATTTGGTTATTATACATGAATATATAACTAGTATGATGAGATTCAAGACTTAAGGTGAAGGATTTTATACTCGCATTTTAATTCAGTTAGACACTTGTCATTTTCACCACCTATTTGTTTTATATAGAATATATAAGTCTTATTAATGTTTTTTATTTTTATATTACTTAATATTTTATTTATTTATATACCCATTTGTGTATCTCTATTTTATGGGGTTTATAGATCAATGATACCAGATCAGTAATTGGGATTTCTCACAACTTTCAATATTTGTGATGCAAGTTAAGACATGCAGCTATATTCTTTCATGAGGCATATATACAGCTCATTTGAAAGTTTATATTATGAATATCCTCATTTTCAAGATATTATAAGGTTTATTTAATGTTATTCTATCATCAGTATTGTGATTAATTATTACCAAAGTGGCAAGGGTTTATTACTACAATCTTATTTTTTATGGTGATTGTTTACGATTGTGCTTTCATTTGTGAAATGTTATAATTTTTATCTCAAGAACTCTCATTAATTTTTTAATCCTGTGTTTATTCATGATATATTCAAGTAATGGTTCAATTTTTACACTATTTGGCACATTATATATCTATTAAAATATTTTTAATAAAATAAGACATTATTTCTCTCATAATTAAAATATCAGTTTTTTTCTAATAACCTTGTTGTTTAAAAAATTTATTAAAAAATTTAATAATATTATGATATTATTTTTAAAATAAATTTTATCCATATTTTAATATTTTATTGAAAAAATTGATTTTAATATTCTATTCATTTTTTAATGAAGTTGTCATTGAATTTTATCGAAAATATGAAAGGAATAATTATTTTATCATGTATGATGTTGATGGAATTCTCCACTTACAAAACTAATTACTACATTGAATAATCCTTTATATGTTTTAAAATTAATATTAAAATAAAACAGTTTGAAAATTATTTATGTTTTAAAAATAATTTTCCAAATCATAAAAGATATTTTTCATAAGAATGATTTTCCAAAAAAAAAATTAAAATTATTTTCAATATAATATGACATCTGTTGGTGTTACCATTTCCTTACAAGGGGTTTGATCCAAGAACATGATCCATATTATTTATTTTTATTTTTTTTGGTTTGAAGGTATTATGTTTATGAAACTTGATTCTCTTCTATTGGTAGAACCTTGATAAAACAATAATTAAACTATCTTATTTTCACAGGTTATGTTATAATGAAATAATTATGAATTTTATATAATTTAGAAAGCTTTTTATATTAACTCAAGTTTATGATACCCTTTTAATTTCATGTGTTATCATATTATTATTTTTAATGATCTTGTGGAAATCATTTGTATGATTCCATTATGTGATGGGTCAGACCTATATCTCCCTCAAATTAATTGGGTAATGATTAGTATCTCATGTTATAGAAATTTATTAAATGGTCAGTGGACACAATTCAGTAATGTACTTTGTCTATTAAGATGGTACATTGAGTGATCCAAGACTACTAAGATAGTTCGGGAGTGAACACCTTCCCCTCATATGTATTTTGTAGATGTGAGTAACTAATGTGGAAATATGTATATATGTTTATAATTCTGCCACACTTCTATTTATTTTTGATATGTTATTATTTTATGGATTATTATCATGATTTCCATATGATTCAGGTATTGTGGACTTCCAATCCTTATTCCATGACTCTTTTTATGATCATTTATATAGAGGTAATGATTATATAATGTTATGATCATTTTATGAAACCCTTATGCTCTTGGATATTCTTATATATCTAACATCTTTACCACTACGGAGCATCTGAGATCACCTTTTATTATATTTATTTTTCCCAGGCTATGAAGATATGTATTATTTATGTTGTGTCTAAGAAGAGTTCTTATAATGGAGAATCCAATGAGAGATAACATACCAAAATTATATATCAATATTTATGATTACATTCTTCAAAAAACACTAATTTAATACAAACATTGTGCATATCTTTTTGTAATGTAATGATTATTGTGAAAAAATATTGTAATTTATATATATGAGAAACCTTGGTAATAATAAATTTACTTCCATTTAGAGTCATATAATGGATCCGCAATCAACAAATGAACTTATAAATGAAAAATAAATCTTTATACCTGAATTAATGTTTAATGTTAGAAATGTTGGTGATTTTTAAGAATCGTTTAGGGTCCATTATATATTTTGTTATTAAATTGTAAAAAATGAAATTGCAAGGTTTCCAAAAAATGATAAAATTTTAAATTAAACAATCGGTAACAAGGTCCATTCCTAAAGGATTTTAAACATTAAAATTAATTTATGTGATCATGATTAAAGCATGGAATATTGATATAATTTGATCCTAATATCTGAGAAAAACACTAGTGGAAAATGACGAAACAATGTTTTCATGAATAATTCAGATGTAATTATTTACAATAATATCCATGATAAAAAGATATTTGTACATTTTATTAACTTAATAAAGTTCATATTGTGTTAACAAAAGTATTATACCCTACATTCTGCTAACTATATAATTCTTCAAACCATGAAATTATATTTACAATTTACACTTAATTAATATCTAATTAATTTTTATACATTTATATGAAGGATATTACTATACTGAATAATTAGTATAGAAATTTTGCCTTTGACATGGTAGTGGTCCATGAGGTTTAATAGGTTAGGTTGTATATTTCACACCATTATCAACAAATTCTTCTTAAAATTATATTACACTATACCTATGAAATTTTATATTTTATGTGTTATTATAGCATAAGTTACATGTTTTGTCATCACCTCCTTGAAATCCACCCCTGGAAATGGATACATGATACTAACACTTTTTTCTTTAATGAGGGAGAGATGATCATCACCTTAAAGGATGAGACAATTATTCTCTGTCTTTCTATCTCAGGTGTTGTAGTTGTATGACCCACCAATAAAGATTTTCCTAAGATTAGAAAATGATTATTAATTTTAGACATTATGGGATAATATATAATAAATATGTATGTTTTTTAGGACCGGAATTGAAGCTCATTCCACTACCAGAGATAATGTGGTTCATGCCACAACAACCGCAATACCACCCCCATAGGCTTGGGGATGGTGACAAGTGTCTAAAGGAATATCCAAAGTTGGAGGTCGATGCCTAATGTACATACACTCACCCAGATGACCATCTCAATGAGGAAGTGTAGAGGAATAATAATTAAAATATTAAATATATTGAATCTTACCACGCATATGAAAAACCTTTTATGTTATATAAGAGTATGATAGTGAAAACTAAATTTAAAGATGAAATATACATTCCCAACATGAATGATGTCGGAGCCTAGAATAAATAGAAAGTAAACGTGTTGAGAGATAACAACCAATTGTCACCAAATCAAACCACTATACATGGTCCAATGCAGTATTTATTCATAATCTACACTATAGTCACCACCAAACTACCTGTCATCTATATAAGACATGACACATGTAATAAAATCCCATGCAATGGTGAGTATATACATTCCCAGTAGGATTCCAAAAAATTTAAAGGGGGATATATAAATTAGAATATAAAAATAGGTACATTGTAGATAGCTAATCCCAAATAAATATAGTAAAAATACAACAATATAGATACATATACATATACACATATACATATACATATATACATACACACATATATATATACATATATACATATACATATATACATATATACATATACATATATACATATATATATATATATATATATATATATAATCTCTTGGAAAGAAACCCAAATGAGAAAGAATGGGATCTTCATCTCACAACCCAACATCTCTTAAGATTGTTCCGAGATAAATCTATGTCAAGCCACACCATGTTACTATTCTTCACATCTAGTGTAAAAAAATATTAGAAGAGGACACACTCCCTTTTACAAATGTAAGGTTCCACTCAATGGATTTCTAGAGGGCATGTGTTGTGTCCTAGTATAATGGTGACACTCTTGTAGTGGGTAGAGTACCCATCCCTATCCCAGTAGGAGGGTTCCACTCTAGTGGTCAGTAGTGGAACAATGCCCTATCCCATTAGTATGGTGCTGCCGTAGTGGATTTGCTAACATCCACTAGTATAATATGTTATTTCCACTTTAATAGTAGATAGAGGATCCATGCCCGACCTAGCTAGAGGGATCCACTCTTTTAGTAGAGGACATGTTCCCTGATTTCACTGGAGGTTTCCACTCTATGGATAGGTAGAGTAACCATGTCCTATCCCAATAGTATAGTGAGACAATACATATAGAAAGAGGACCCATTCCCTACCCCTCAAGAGTTACCACTCTATAGATAGGTAGATGACCCATGCCTTGCCCAACTGGAGGGAGCCACTCTAAAAGACGATGTGGTCCAATCTAATCACTTACACCATCAAGAATCACCAAAAGAATAATACCTACTATAAATTCATGAATTGTATCTGAACCTACAATATAAATGTCACTATCATGTTCTATGCGGGGAGGCTCTCTGGATATGCTACTCGGAGACCAAAATCCGTGTCCAAATGATGGAGATATGATAGTTTGAAGTTTTCTCAAAAAGTAGAAAGGGGTACATGGTGTTTAAGGGGGCCCACATGGCCTGAAATATATCTCTATTGCTTGTAAGTGTCCCGTATAGTATTTTTATGACTTACCATGTAGAAATATATGGAATGTTAGTAAACTAAACATTGCACCTCAACCACCCGTGATCCTACTTGTGCTCCTTGGAAATTTCTGGGTACTTCAGCACATGATGTCTACCTAGCAATGATCATTCCCATCTAATCCAAGAGTAAACACTGGTTATCTAACACATGGATCACATGCTTTGTTGGGGTCTCATGTGATTTGTGACAGAGATATTTCCTGAAACCCAAGTTGTTGTAGCTAAGGCCATTTATTGTGTGTGTTCTTCGGACTACAGGACATGTAGTTAGGATATTTTCAGAAACTAAAATAAATTCTTATACACATAGATATAGAATATCATCCTTCTATTATATCCCCTAAACATCCAAAAATAAAAATTAAATCCTTTAATCTTTATTTATGGCCATCTGTTGGTTTGAAGTTGGGTAGCGATTCATCCTAGTTGTTTTCCATATAGACCGTGTGTCTCTCGTTTCATCTTATATGTCTCATGTCTATGATTAATAAAAAACACTACTAATATGATGGTTCATCTCAAATTTCGTCCTTTGTTTCTAAATCCATGCACAACCCATGAAACTGTCAAATATCTAGTGGTTTGATCATGCTTCGTCCCACCAATAAATGACTAATCATGACCCCATAGTCCAATGAGGACTAATAAGAATTTTCATGGGATAAAGGCACAAGAACAAGGCTTTAAAATTAACTAAATTACAATTCATGGAAAAAAGGTACAATTGTGAGATCCAGAGTGAAAATAAAATGAGTATTCAATTAAATATGTACATGGTCACAAGAAATGGATTACAATTGGTGTAGATAAATGAAAGAGGATGATCATTCTGAATAAATATATTTAAATGATGTAGAAACCGAAAATTTTGAGTCCTACCTAATTTTAGATCATTCTTCATTTATGAAAACAATTTCTAATGAGTGAGAGAAGTCATTTAGTTCATTGCGTGTTTATCTACCTATATCTAGAGTTTCATCATCATCTGCTTCTAATTTTCAAACACAATTATGTATAAGTCATTACAAAATGAGCCCTATGTTATGCGGATAACCTTTATTATCCTTCCATAATAATATATTTATAGATGAAGTCATATTAAAGTTAACTATTTAAATAAATAATATTATTTATTTTTTTATCTAAATTCACCTGCCCACAACCGCTTTTATTTGAACACCCAGCACAGACCTATTTTATGACATACCTCGAGTAAACATCGTCTTCTAGAATCAACCATCGTCTCAGATTAATAATAAGAGTTTCCATATATGATTTATACCATTTTCTTCAAGAAACTACTCACATGTAATATACAATATTTTTAATATTTTTAAAAATTAATATTAGGACCACAGGTTCTCTGAATCACATGTCCACTTAGGTCATTACTATGAAATCATATATATAAATATTTAAAAGTCATGAAAAGGAAAAAAGGGTCTATATGTCGTTCCATCCATCATGATTTTCATCCTCGAAAGTTATAGCTAAATAAATTATTAGGATAATGAGCTCACATATGGCTCTCACACTCCTATAATCTATCATCTATGCTCCCATGATGCCAGAAAACTCAAACCAAGATAATAGTACATCCATGTAGGTTCTTCTCATAACAATATTTTATCAGCAACAAATACTCCACAATGTTTTCTCTATCATCGATTTACTTCACACATCAGTCTATAACATTCATTTTTTCATGTATATCTCTCCTCAACCATGACATGTGGATGACGTCGTGAATGTGATCTATCTATAGGGGTAGGGAAAGGTAGAAGTAGCCTCACCAACCCTCTACAATACCTTGAACATACCAATAATACTGGGGGATATCTTACCATCGTAGATGAATATATATATTCCACATCATTTTAAGACTGTTAGAAAAACTTATTTTCCCTACTTGATCTCAAAGGGATTATGACGTCGGTCTGCATTAGAAATCTTCCTACTCTCAGCTATCCATCTACTCCAGGATGACTTGGAACACCTCCTCCGTCTCCTGTACCATATCATAACCTACAATATATGCCTCACTAATATCTATCCAAGACAAGGGTTTTATTCATGGTTTCTTGTACAAGGCCTTACAAGGTTCTATAATTACAGTTGAGTGATAACTAAGTTGTATGAAAACTCTAACAAGGGAAAATGATCATCCCAACTCTTGAATAATTCTATCATTAAATACGTTAGTATATCCTCCAACACCTGGAAAGTAAAATTGGACTTCCCATCTATCTAGGTGGGAATAGTTATATTGATACTCATATGGGGCCCAAATTCATCACACATGCATCTCCAAAACAGTTACATGAACCGTACATCATGAATAAAGACAGTAGTTGTTGACACCCCATGAAGGAAAAGAATCCCCCATCTGTACATAATCCTTAAAATATCCACCAAAATAGATTCTCAAATATAAACGAAGTGCACCAACAACATTAGTTGGTTAACTATCACCCAAAGGGTGGAAAGGACATTCACTATTTTTGGGATAACTACCATAATCTCCATGTATATGTTATACCATTTCCTCTATGGGTTATGAAGGGGATGAAAAAAAATATTCCATAACGTGGTTCTCATCCTTCACCTGTTGATAGGTGAGGAAGCTCATGGCGAACTCAGCCACGATCGGTCTCATTCCATCACACAAAACCTACCACTAAAGGCTTATACAAATAATCATTACACTAGGATGTATATATAAATGGTATGTGTTAAACTCCCTCATTACCTCTTCCCTCATCGTTATTGGGACCACCTTCTGTCCCTAAAAATGATGTTGTTATTCCCTCTTTCATAAAATCCATTAGGATAATATTCTAAGAATATCTAGTAACTCAAGTACTTAGAGTCAATGTATCACAACATGGACTCTCACAGAGACTAGATGAGGGGAGGATTCAATACCATTGACTGAAGAAAATGTGTACCCTCTAGATCAACCATGGCCAGAAACAAGGATGCCAGCTACTCAGATACCTCATATATAAAATGATCATAATAATTACTTCTATGGGAATCTTCTAACACATTTCCCTTCCCAGGAATATAGGTTGTCTTGATGTCATAGTCCCGTAGAAACTCCATCCAACACCACTATCTTTGGTTCATGTCTCACATTGTGAAGACATTATTGAGACTATGGTGGATTCAGTAAACCCAAAAAAACTATCCCGTAATATAGTTCATTCACATCCTTAGGGAAAATACTATCACATTCAAAAATAGGTAATCAGTCACATAGTTTATCTCATGGGTTTTTGACATACTCTACCCATATATTATAGCTTTCTGTTTCTGTATTAACATGTAGACAAACCCAGCTCCTGAGGCACCTTAATACACTTCGTACTCCACACCCTCCTCTGGTAGTCTGAATATAGGATTACATCTTAGCCTCATCCTCAACTCCGAAAAGTCTCTTTAGAACTGCTCAGCAAAGGTAAACAGATTATATATTTTTACTGTGGGTGTCAACATTGATGTAATCTTGGATATGACCTCCAAAAACATATATTAGTACCCCACCAAACCAAGAAAACACTACACCTCTGGAACTCTTTTGGGTGGAACCTAAGAAATAATTGAATCAATATTCACAAGTTCTATGGCTAAACCATGATCGAAAATAAAAATCACAATGATATAAATATCATTAATTTCGAACAAGAACGTTGAGAGGATACCATAATGATGGATCCCCATAAGACAAGAAAAGACCAACATTGCATTCTATGCATGCCCTTCATTCGATATAGAGTATATGAGAATGTCATTGAGAAAGATAACCACAAAATGATCCATCAATGATTGGAATATCTGATTCATAAAATCTAGAAACATTGATGGGGAATTCAAAAAAATAATATGCATCACTAAGAACTCAGAGTGTCTGTAGCGACATTAGAATTCCACCTTAAGAATACCATCCCTATGAACTCTCAACTTTTGGTATCCAGATTATTGACCATTGGTTAAGAAATATATCATTCCTCACAACGGGTCAATGTGTTCGTTAATACATGACAAGCCGTACATGTTCTTTATTGTGTCTTGGTTCTGGATATGATAATTCACACAATGTATCATGATCCCATTTTCATTTTTTATGAAATAAACTAAAGATTCCCTTGGGGACACACTAGGATTTATAAAACCCATCTCTCAAAGGTCATGCAATTCAAAAAAAACATCCCATATAGCTTAGTAAGGTCTAAATGTTGTCCCAAAAAATATATCATAGTTTTCCTGATGTGAAAGTTGATTAAAAACTTCGTCATTTGCCTTAGAGATATTCCTTGAACATCCATAGGGAAAATATATATAAAATAATCCATTATGTAAGGAATCTATGTGCATTGAGATTATACAAAACAAAGGGGTACACTTTTCAAATGATAGGATATGCGATTCAAAATTCTTCTCACAAAAACCAATTTTCCCTTCATGATATATCTCTCACCTGTAAAGATGAATATCATCCCATCAGTGAAAACCAATACGACTTGTCTGTGGTGACAATTGATCTAGGATCTACTCATGACCCTGTCCCTAGAAGTTTGGAATCGATGCCTAAAACATAGTGTGAAATATTTTTCATAAAACCAATCATAAAAAATTACACATCTTGTCCCAATACAGAGGATCAATTCGGTTTAGGTTTTGGAAAATCCTATTTTGATGAAACACTTATTCCAAAAACTTGACAGGGTTAAGATTCATATTAATGTCGTCACAAAAGACAAATCAATTGTTGGAAAACCTTCTAAATCCTGTAAAACATAAATTAAAACATACGGTGAGCATAATGATTCCTAGTAAGGGGTTTTAAAAAATTTGAATAAATTCACTTTTTAAAACAACCACCATCGAAATAATCATAAATCATTTTCAGAAGAGGAAAACATAAATTTTCGAGGGACATCATCAAAATTTTCAAAGTAATAATACAATAATTTTTTCAAAAGGACATTTTACACATGATAATTGTGATTACGTAAAAATTCTTATAAAACATGAATCAGAGTGCACATATGTATGTATGAAAGGAGATGTGCACAATTCATAACTTGGTCAACCAATTCTAAAAGAATAGTTATGAACATAATCATTCATATAACGATTCATTAGAATATAAAATGAAATTCACCTATCTTTATCATTAGATACTTTTTCCTTGTATAAGTTTCCGTTTTTATACTTAGTTATGAACTATGAATTCATTTTCATTATAATAAAAGATTCTTAGACAAGGATCAAAAATCCCATGGTTAATCATTTACCATTACTTAATGAGGGAATGTATAATTTCAGACATTTTCATGGCCATGCACCAAGACCGTATGGGTAATAACCCAAAATAATTGTGGTTTACTTCCCGACATAGTTTTGTAAAAAGCTATCATCACTTTCACACATCAATTCACATAACTCATGAGATTAAACACTTTACCCAATGCATTGGAGCACTATATAATTCCAGGCATACCCATCACATCATTTTAGTCCAATACCTTACTCCCATGACTTATTATTTTCTCGTTTCCATAGTGTATGTACAAAGTATGGATTTACATTCTTAATCCATAATCATTTTCATACATACTCATACTTTAACTGAATTATTCCTTATGTGAAAATAACCCAGATTTGTTAGTTTAAAATTTAATAGTGATGTGCATGAACTAAAACAACATACCCTTACACATGTAGTAAGAACAAGTACACATAAAATGATGGGTTGTCACATAAAATAACTACACTCACATTAAATCATTAAGAATGTGACCCTTTTCCATAACCATGTTTACATGTTTTGACATTGAGATACTCATTTAATATATGAAATGTTAGTGGTAATATAAATGATTAAAACATAATCATTAAATGATCCTAAAAATTTCTTGTGATGATTGGAAAATACAACGTATGGATTATTTCTTAAGAAATGATTATGCATAAATGAAATAATTAAACATATTTACTCATGTATGATTGTATATTTATTCGTAAACCTGAAAACCATCATACCACTTCTTGAGAAATCACTTTTGAAATATATGAATTCATGTGGATCTAAAATTCATAGAAAATATTATATAAATATATAAAAAAACAATTTTTTTGGGATTTTCATAACATAATAATTTGGTTTAATAAATTCGTTCAACTGTTTTATGCTTCATAAACATGATTTAAATCAATGAGGATAGGTTTAATGAAAACTTTGTTTTACTAAAACATATATATATATATATATATACATTTATGAAAATCCTAACATGTATGAATTGTTGATAATGGTTTTTTCATATTAAAAACATTATGAACTAAACCCCTATATGTATTTCATGTTTTATGGAATATTACATAAAATCATAGGATCATCATTCAAATATCATAAACCCAAATAATTAGTTTATATAAATGTACATAAAATTTTGAAATTCCAAAATTGGTAAGGAAAAACTTATATAACCCGTGAAACGTGAAAATAGAGGAGAAGGGTTTGCATAAATGAGTTTAAGTACAAAATCCCTCGTGGGTGTTATATATTTCAAAAATACACATATAAATTCCAACGTGATTAAAAGCTTAATATTGATATAAAACATCATATGTGTATATAAATATATAGATCTGTCTATACAGAATTATGTCACAGTTTTTCAAAAATAAAACATTGTAAATTTATCCGATACCTGACATCAGGAGTGCACCGGGGTTGGGTATATGATGTTTGCAAATTGAAGAGATAAAAATGAGTAATTATAGGTAAAAAATATAAGGTTTATATTGATGGTATAAATATATTACCCACACATATATAATGTCTCATAAATAAAATATAATAAAATACATAAAATTTGACTCAGACAAAACAAACCCAAAATTTTTATTAAAGAGATAACTCAAAAACAATCAATGATTATAATAAAAAAATATTTATAATGATTGTGGAAAACTTGAGTGGAATAAGTCAGGTTTGTAGTAAAATAAAATAAAAAGTGAAAGGAGATCGAAGAGGATAAAAGTCAAGGATTATCAAAGGAGAAAGGTGTGGAATCTTGATGAAGAAGAAAAGTAGAAGAGGGAGTAGAAGGGGGGGAGGAGGAGAAACTGTTGGGGGCCACTGGTTGGCGTGAGGTAGAAGAAGATTACATACAGAAGGAAACCAAAAATGAATTGTATGGTCCAGATCAGTCGAAACTTGATCGAATGGCTAGGATGAGTCTGGGGTTTTTAAAAAATGAAGGATGGTTGATATTAGATCTTGAATAAGATCAGACAAATGAGGAAAGGCATGTTATTTAAAACTAAATGAATTGTCAGGATTAGATATGATGTAGATTAGAAGGCTCAGAGTCTGTAGGGAGAGATCTGATGGTCCAAATTTATTTTTCACTAAAAATCCCCATCCCACATTGAAACAAAGAAAATTTTACTTCTCTCTTATAACCCTAAAGAAGCTGAAATTCGTTTAGAATTATCCATCCCCATCCCCGGTGCCACCCCTCACTGGATTATTTGCGGGCATTGTTCTTTTCCAACCCATTCCTTCATTTTTCCCTCCATGGTGGCCTACAACCTAGATCCTCCACGCATTCTTGAGGAGAACAACACACCTATGGGTTGGCCTCCACTGAGGTCGAATGCTAGGCTTGGATGCCTAGTGTGTTCTACCTCTTTTGTCCCAGCTAGAGGGATTGCCCCATTGGGTTAATATTTTTATAAACCCAACATTCAAAATAACTATGAAAGAAAATTAATGAAAATTATACAAAATAAATTACATACAGAATATCTTTTCTTTTATAAAAACATTTATTCTAGACATTGAAAGTATAAAATACACAAATCAAATTATATTGTTTTACTCAATAGTTTATCATTTAATTAAAAAAAATTATATTCAAAAACAGAATGAATATTTTTATTTAAATTATGGTAGACATATGTACCCAAATGTTATGATTTAAAATATCTTTCTTCTATAAGATAAGTTCAATTAAATGTGATCAACGATACAATTTTAAATTACTTAATTACTTAAATATTGTAAGATGAATTTATATTTTAAAAAATAATTACTTGTTGTGTTTAAAAATGAATGTTATAATAGATATAGAGAAAATTGATTTATAAAAGCATATACATTTTTTAGCCAAACGATTAGTTAAAAAAATATATTCATTATGACACTAGGATTTATAAAATATTTGAAACATAAAAAAGGCACTTGAAATATATTTTGAAATCATAAAATTTAAAATATAATTACTTTAATGCATATTTAAAATTCCTCGATATTTCAATATTCATAAATACTTAAAAAATGAATAGAATACCCAATGACTATAATTATAGCTGTTGTATATTCAACGGTCACATAAAGGGAAATAGTCAAATTAGGGTCTTATAAAAATGTACTTATGTCGTTCCAACCTCAAACACCGAGAAAAATAATATAGTAATTTTTATCCCTCTGATACACAATACGATTGTTGCGGTTCTGTATATATTTTTCTTAGTCTTGGAAGATTAGAAGGAAATCCACTTTTTTCTTATCATATTCATGGTGCTTTTGGGTCTTTAGATAATCATGATTGGTATTCTTGTAGGAATTATAGGTTAGTCATGGTGTTTTTATCTTGTTGTAATGTAATTGTTCCAAAATTTTAAATATATAAATCATGGATTGCTTTAATTTTTTTAATGCATTGTTTGGATTGTATGCAAATTCAGACATTTTAATTCATACAGAATTAATATTTCACATGAAAAAAGTTCAGGGCATCAAATTATCCCCCCGTTAACATGAATTGTGTCCTAAAAAATCATTTCACATAACCATGATAAGAAGATACTCTGACGTTCTTCATGACATCTGACATCATGGAGGATCCTTAGGTGTGGTTAGCTGAATACCAAAATTAGTTTACTATTCTTCTGCTTCCATGGACGAGACACACCTCGGACAGAAAGGGTTAAACTCTTTGATTTCACACTCGGGGTCCAAATGGAGTCTTGAATGGTAGAATGTTAAGTTATGTATGAGTGAACAGACTCCCTATAATCTCGTCTGACAGTATATTGTCTGAGAATGTAAATGTTGTCAACGTTGTCATACATCCTAAATCTTAGGACTTGGCGCATGTAGGCTGTGTGACGGTTCCCTTCCATGGAAGCCTCTTGAAACCTTACCCTCACCATGATGTTTCAGGATAGAGTTAAGAATATAAAAAGTACTTCATGGTACTTTCCCCTTCGCCTATGATCAGCGAGTCAGGAAGTGCCTATGTGGTGGTAGATATAGGCATTCCCCTCACAGGAGAAGAGAATTAATGGACTATTTGATACCTGGTAAATATGTCTACATGTTATTCTTAGGTTTGTGAGGGGAAGTTATTATTCACACAACATCTTATCATAATTGCTTCTAATACCTCAAATATTAATAGAAAAGAGATTAGTTTGTTCTTCAATATAAAAATAAAAAATTTCCATGAATGTCCAAGTAGTGAAACTCATCTAAAAGCACAAAAACTGAAAAAGTAGAAGAATGAAGAAAAAACAAGTTAAATTTTCATAAAACACTAGTAAAAACTCCCAGGACTAATGGTTTCCCCAGTTTGATGTTACACGAATCCCCAAGACAATTTCAAAACTCTCAATCTCCTTGAACCAAATACTTCTCGAGTATTTAGATACAATCCCATGGGTACACTTATGGTGTCTCTAGATTGTGACATGAGGGGTGTAATGTTGAGAGTCATTAGTATGTACCTGATGTCCATAAATAGAACAGATGACCTAAAATTCAAGGATTTCAAAGTCCATTACTTGAACATAATGACCATAAGAAAATATTTGGCTCATATATGCTACATGGAGGTCTCCTGCTACTGCCACTTCTTGGAAATCCATGAGGGAAAAAATGATTCCTATTGTGTTGAAGCATTCAAAAAGACCCTAGAAGAACATTCCATGATTTCCTAGGATGGAAATTGGATTTTCATCAAAAAAAGGTGGTCTAAACCTAATTCTTGGTGGATTTGAAGTACACAGGGAGAGTTTGAAACATCGTTGAGGTGCTTTCATGTCATAAGAATGTGTGTATAGTTTACAAGGTTTTCGTGGCTAGCTATGGAATCTATGGTTTCTAGAGCCTCAAAAGGTGGAGGCAAAAGTATGGTATTTTTGTTTTCAATCTAAAAATTAAAAATACATCATTATCAGTAATTATTATATAATTTTTTTCAGTTATGGTTTTCCAGAGTTATTTAAACTGATCCTCTGATACCCAATGACATGTCCCCGACCCCAGAAGTCAGTAATCATCACCTGAAACACAGTGTGAAATTTTCATCATAAAAATATTCATAGAAAAGTTTCACATATTGTCCCAATACAGAGGATCGATTTGGTTCAGGTTCTAGAAAATTAGATACCGCTAAAACACATCTTCCGAAAACATGATAGGGGTAAGGTTCATGTTGATGTAATCCAAAAAGAGTACTCAAATCTTGGTAAAAACATCTAAATCATGTAAAACATAAATTAAAAAATTGGGTTAGCATGATAATTCCAAGTAAGGTGTTTTAAAAAATTTGGTGAAATTCCATTTTTAAAACAACCACCTTGGATATAATCAAAAAACATTTTCATAAGAGGAAAACATTACATTTCGAGGCACATTAGCAATATTTTTAGAGGTTACTTGCGAACATTTTTACAAAATACCTTTTTATAGAAGTTAATTATGATTACATTAAATATTATAATAAAACATAAATCAGAGTAAGAATATGTATGTAAGAAATGAGATGTGCATAGTTCATAACCTATTCAACCAACTCCATATGAATTTTTGTGAACAAAAGTATTCATATAATGATTCATTTTCAGGTAAAACAGAATTCACATGTCTTTATCATTAGATAATTTTTCCATGTATAACATTCCATTTGAAAACTTGGCTATTCCCCTTGCCTTTATTTTCATAATCATAAAATATTCTTACCCAAGGAACAACAATCCCTTGGTTGATCATTTACCATTATATAATTAAGGAATGTATAAGGTTGGACTTTGTCAATGAATTGCGCCAAGATCGTACAGGTAGAAAACCAACATAATTATGGTTAACTACCTCACATAGTTGTGAAAAATTCTAGCATCATGTCCACACATCAGTTCACATAACTCATGAGATTCATCAATTTACCCAATTCATTGAAGCACTGTATAATTCCTGGCACACCCGTCACATCATTTAACTCAAATACATTCATCATATGTCTTTGTATGGTCTCATTTCCATAGTGTCAATACTACATATTAATTTGCATTATTAATCCATAATCATTTGTCTAAATACTCATACACTAACAGATTTATGAATTTAGATTAAAACAACTAGTATTGTTAGTTTCAGATTTATCAGTGATGACAATGAACTAAAACAACATACACATACACATATAGTAAGAACTAATACACATAAAATGATGTGTTATCAAATGAAATAACTACATTTTCATTAAACCCTTAATATTTTTACCCTTTTCTGAAACCATGTTTACATGTTTTGACATTGAGATACTCATTTAATCTATGCATTGTTAATGGTTATATGAATGATTAAAACATAAACATTAAATGATCTGAAAAATTTATTGTGATGATTGGGAAATAGAAAGTATAGATTATTTCATGAGAAATGTTTATGAATAAAATAAATAATTAAAAATGTGTACTCATGTATGATTGTATATCTGTGCTTGAGCACGAAATCCAGAATACGACATATTGAGAAATTAAGTTCAAAGTATATGCATTCTTGTTGATCTAAAATTAGTTTTGAATCATATATATATATATATATATATATAAATTATATGTTTGGGATCTGCATAACCTGATGACTTGGTTTAATAAAATCTTGCAATTTCTGTATAACTCATAAACATTATTTAAATAAATGAGTATAGGTTCAATGAAAACTTGGTTGTACTCAAACATATATATATATACACAAACACTTTTATGCATAGCATTACAGGAATGAATTGTTGATACTGGTTTTTTCATATTAAAAACATGATAAACTAAATCCCTATATGTATTTCAGGTTTTATGGAATATTACTTAAATTCATAAGATCATCATTACAAGATCATAAACCAATATAAGTCATATATATAAATGTACCTAATATTTTGAAAATTCAAGATGTATTAGGAAAATTTTATATAACATATGAAACTTGAAAATATAAGAGAAGGGTTTGCATAAAAGTGTTAAAGCGCAAAACCCCTTGAGAGTGTTATATACTCCAAAAATACACATAGAAAATACAATGTGAGTTATGGTTTAGTAGTTTTATTCAACATTATACATATAAATAATTATATAGATCGATCTATACAAAAGGATTTGAGAGTATTGGAAAATGAAAGCATAGTAAATTTATCCCTTACCTAACTTCAGGAGTGCGACGGGGTGTGCAGAGGATGTTTGCACGTTGAAGATAAGAAAATTGGTAATTATGGGTTCCAAATTACAGGGTTTACATAGGCAGTATATTATATATATATATATAACGTCTCATAAATAAAATATAAACAAAGTCGTAAAAATTGACCGAGACAAAACAAACCCAACATGTTTCTTAAAGATAGAACTCAAAAACTATTAGTGATTATAATACATACATAAATATAATTTTTGAGGAAAACCTTAGTGGAATATATCTGGTTTGTAATAAAATAATATAAATAGAGAAACGAGATCAAAGAGGACCATGTCAAGGCCTACCCTAGGAGAATGGTGGGGAATATCAAGGAAGAATAAAAGAAGCAGAAGAAAGAGGAGGAGGAGGAGGAGAAACTGTGGGTGATCCACTAGTTGGCATGAGCTAGAATAAGACGATGTGAAGAAGGAATCAAGAAGTGAATTGAACAGTTCAGATCAATCGATCCTTGATCAGACGGATAAGATGAGTCCATGGTTTTTGTGAAATGAAGTATGGTTGATATTTGATCAGGAATAATATCATACAAATGAGGCAATGTGAAATATTTAAAATAGAATGAATGGTCATGATTAGACTTGAGGTAGATCAGATGTGTCAGAGCCTGTAACGAGAGATCTGATGGTCCAGATTCTTTTTCAACTGAAAATCCCCTTACCACATCGAAACAAAACCAATTTAGCACTCCCATATAACACTGGATATCTTAAAATATTCTCAATATTCTCCCACCCCATCACCGGTGACGCCCCTCACCGGATTCATCATGGGCGCACTTCTGTGCCCCCACCATTCTATCATTCCACCCTACTCGGTGGCATGTTACATAGAACCTCTGTGCATTCTCGAGGAATGTAGAACTCTCATGGACTGGCTATTGTCGAGGCTGAAGGCTAGGATTGACCTCCTAGTTCATTCTTACCCCTTTGGCCAAGCTAGAGGGCTGGCCCCTTAGGGTTAATATTTTTATTAACCCAACTTTTAAAATAACTATTTAACAAAAGAACAGAAAATTTCACATTATCAATTATATATATAATATCGTTAATTTTATAAAATTTGTTTTATTCTAAAAATTGGAAGTTTAAAAATACACAAATCAAAATATATTTTTTACTCAATATTTTATCTTTTAATTAATATAAAAATTTTCAAATTCTGAAAAAATGAATTTTTAAATTAAGGTAGACATATGTACCCATACGTTATGATTTCAAATATCTTACATCCAAAAGATAAGTTCAATTACATGAGGTCAATGATAAATATTTAAATTAATCAATTACATAGATCATGTAAGAGTATTTTATATTTATGAAAATCATTACTTTTTATGTTTAAAAAAGAATGTTATAATAGCTATATAGAAAATTGATTTATAAAATCATATACTTATGTTAACTAAAACACTAGTTAAAAAAATATCTTCATTATGATATTATGATATATTGAATATTTGAAACATAAAAAAAGTACCTGAAATATGTTTCAAAATCATAAAATGTAAAAGATAATAACATAACGCATATTTAAAATACCTCTAAATTTCAACAATCTTAAATACTTTATAAACTACTAGAGTACTCAATGACTATAATTATAGTCATGGTATATTCAACGGTCACCAAAAAGAAATGGTCGAATTAGGGACTTATAAAAATGTACTTAAGTCATCCCAACCTCAGACACAGATACAAAGAAGATGGTTCTCTTTATCCCCATGTCCCTCAGTATGATTGCTGAGGTTCTGGATATATTTTTCTTAGTCATGGTAGATTCGAAGGAAACCAAATTTCTTTTGGCATGTTTATGGTGCTTTGGAGTCTTTCAGTGATCATGATTGGTCTTCTTGTAGGAATTCAAGAATAGTCATGGTTTTTTCATCTTGTTTAAATGTAATCATTCTGAATGTTTAATTTTATAAAACATGGATTGCTTGTAATTTTTTTAAAGTATTGTTTTGATTGCATAAAAATTCAGCGATGTGAATTCATACAATATTATTATTAAACAAGAAAAAGGTTCGGGCATCCCAAATCAGATAGTGAACAACCAATCCATACCCATGAAAGAATAATTTCGATTCATCATGATGAAAAAACGGTCCCACATCCTCTGCCAATAGAGAGCTTTCACTAATAGAAAATAAATGATATATAATAATTCTTACCCATAAGAACCTCAAAGAATATAGGTTGGGATAAATCATTTGTTGAGAGATATGGATCTCACACTAGAAGAAAAGAGATGATGTAATGACTCACACAGGTGCCTACTAATACATATGAAAAAATATAATACACATATATCATACATCTATTAATTTTGTGCATTATTGGGGCATAAACATCCATTTCCTTTAGAAATTCGTGACACCAGACACCAACTTCCTAAGCCTATCATGGGCCTTGTAGTTGTGTTAGTGGATGACTATAATAAAATCTTCAACCACAAATTACTCATCATCCTTTATCTCCTCCTGCTCCATTGCCTACTCCTCCTCCTTGGGGGCCACCAAACCCTCACCTTGGAGTTCCCTAATCATTGTGTTGCCACATCTATTGAAGTATGTCTACTATAAATATATAATTACCACTATGTCTTGTAATGAATATATGTTCCAAGTGACCTCACCAAACAAAAAAATATAACCAAAACTCTCGAGGATTCCAAACTCTTATATACTGTCCTTGACCATTTTCAAATGCCTGATTCTGGGAATATCTCTTCTATTGAGATCCTATAAACTGGGCTCTTCTAGCTCTGGTAGATGACTATGACCTATGAAACCTACTACCAGCTCTAGATCCTAGAATCAGAGAATCCCTATGATAGGAATCTATCAATGACCAGTTCCCAAACAAGCACCACTTCAATTGTGGTAATGAAAAATGGTACCACCCTAACATGGTTATCTCTGAGGAGACACTACTCAATAATCAATGCTCAGATGTATACATTCTCTATTATTTCAACGTAGTGACGTATAATGTTTGTGAAACCTAAAACATACTTATACATATTCATTACTCCCAACTATTGATCAATAGGCTCTTGAATATGATTTGAGCTCAAATAGAAAGGTTATTATTCCACACAGAACAATTGCTAGAAGCCATGACATGATAGAGTTGACTTATCATGCCTATGGGTAAAAAGACTCCAAAAGTTCCTAGATACTCTACTGAAACGTATAGTTGATAGTGAAACCATCTAATATAAAAAATTAAAAATAACCATGGAAAAAAAGACCGCCTAATCTAGACAATCCCCTGCTGTATAGGGATCTGGATCACTGTGTAAGCCTAATGGGCTCTAGAACAAGAACATGCTTTGTGCTTAATGAATGTGTGAATCCTAATACTAATATACCAGAATAATCTGATTATAAATATATGAGGGTGTTGATACCTCTCCACCTAGAAAACATTTCTAGTAGGAAGGACTTTCATCTCAGGGCCCATCACACAATTTATATTTAGAATGATTTAGAACTGGTAATCTGGCTAGCTAAGACCATGGGGTCATCCTAAAAAATTAATCTAGATGTACAATAGACATATGAGTATATATTTATATATATACAATAGAGATCCGAATCAAGAAGAAAAATCAAGGGCTATATCCTATATAACGCATGTACCATTTATCCCGACAACAAATATCTTGGTATACTGACTCTACAAGTAGGTAGCTAATTTTCAAGTGGGTGGATTAGTAGGCCACCATACCAATACTAGGATACATGGATTAAGAGTCAGACTCCAAAAACATTGACTCGGTTTCCCTAAATGCCAACCAAACACTTGTAGGGGGAACACTATAACCACCATCCCAAGGATGAAACCAGATCAAATACCAATTTCTCACAATATTACCCAATGAGACTCAAGTCATAACTTCACCAAGCCTGCCTCCATCGTCTTGGGGATGTTGATAAGCATCTAAAGACATATCTAACATGGGAGGCCTTTTACTAATGTAACTATACACACACACACACACACCGGACCATCACAACGTAGAAGTGTAGAGGAATAATAATAAAAATATGTAATATATAGAATATAACTAGGGATATGAAAATCATATAGGGGTTAAAATAGTACAATAGTGAAAATTTAAATGAAATGAAAATAATACATGGACATCCTGAAATATGTCCCAACATGAATAAATTGGAATTTAAAAGTGTTTTGATAGCACTTCTCTAGATATCAATGCTCCAACCATTGTACATGGTCCAATGTACTGTGTATTCATAATATTCCTTTTGGTCACTAAAATATTATCTATTGTATTCATAAGATATAAAAGGTGTGAGAAAAGAAAATATAGGGGTGACTATATACATACCTTGTAGTACACCCTATAAGATGAAGGAATAGTATCAAGAGACATGAAATTTATAAATATAAAATTGAAAGATCAACCTAAAGAAAGTGATTAAAAATAAAACAACATCAATATATATATATATATATACATGTATATATATATATAAATATATATTCTCAAACAAAGAAACCCAAATTATAGAGAACTGGTTATCCATCTCACAACCCAGTATCTCATGTGTCTGCCTGAAGAGGAATCCATGGTACACCACATGTCACCATTTTTCCGCGTAGTTGAGGAGAATAATATATAGGTAGAGGATCCATGCCCTGTTAAAATAGGAGGGTAACACTATGTATATAGGTGGATGGTCCATTCCTTATCATTGTAGGAGGATTCCACTCAAGTTGTTGGTAGAGGACATATGATATATCTTAGTAGAATGATCAAACTCTCGTGGTTAGTAGAGGACCCATGCCTTATCCCATTAAGAGGGATCCACTCTAGTGGTTGAGGACAAACTTCAATATAAAATATGAGGGTTCCACTATGATAGTAGATAGGGGACCCATTCCCATTTCATCTGGGGGGTTCCACTCTCGTAGTCGAGGATCAATTCATGGACTCTGTTGGAGGGTGACACTCAGTGGATAGGTAATGAAACCATGTACTATCCCAGTAGGAAGTTTTACACTCAATGTGTCGACATAGGACCAGTTCAAAAACCTAATGGAGGGTTCCACTCTATATATAGGTAGAGGACCCATTCTCATCCGACCTGGAGGGTGCCTCTCTATTTCCCCTGGTGATCCATCTTGACCACTAACATCATCGAAAATCGCCTAAAAAGGAGTCCCACAAGTATCATCCTACATTGTATCTCTAATTAAACCATAAAGGCCACCATCATATTCTACATAAGAAAAACACTCAGGATCGACTACCCATGGGCCTAAATCTGAGTCCAGATGGATGAGATGTGATATTTTAATGTTTCCTCAAAAATGTGAATAGGTACAAGGGGTGTAAGGGGATAGAAATAACCTGTTTTCCCACTCCCTTGGATGGACATACCCCTGTCGATACACAGATCACAACCAAAATATACATACATGGAATGAAGGTGGACTACAAGTTGTTCCTATTCCACCTGATGTCTTACCCATGCTCCTTATCCTTGTCCATGTACATCAGAACATGGCATGTGCCAGACCATTCCAATTATAGTGTACTATAGGAGCATAATTAGGGCTGAAAAGGACCTAAAAATTGTGTCTTATTTGGAAAATGGGTTATATAGTCATAATTACTATAGAAGGTTAGTTTCCTTCCCACATGCCCATATCTAAAAAATCCACTATTGAATTTCACCTCCAAACCTCCCAAAATTATAGGTAAAGCCTTTATTATTCATTCTTGTCTATCCGCTAGTAGAAAATAGGAATCCAATTTTCTTAGGTGGATTTATGTATACACCATGCACCTCCCATTTCACCAAATATGTCTCATATTCTAGATCAATGAGACCACCAACTTTTATACAACTATTCATTTTAAATTCCATCCTTGATTGTTAATCCATTAATCACATGTGAATTGTCATGTATATTGGGGTTCGATTAGGAACAGTTCCACCGAATAAAACTGGATTGTGACCCCATGGTCCAACGATGAATAACCATCAAAATTTGTGGAATAAATTTACAAGAATAATGGAATAACAATAATTGGACAAAAAATAAAATTTGAAGATCAAGGGTGATTAACCAAAGGAAAAAGGTAATTAATTATGTACAAGGGAGAATGAAATAGCTTACATTTGGCACAGATCACAGAAAGAGGGTGATCATGACCAATCCATTTTATCGAATGATGCAGAATTCCCAAATGACGAGTCCTACATATTTTTAGATCATTGGGTGTTGAATAACATGCTCAAAAATTAATGAGATAATTCATTGTATTTGTTTCACATCGATAGACCTATATCTAAAAGTCCATCCCCATCTATGTCTGATTTTCCAAATAGAGGAGGAATATTTCATTACAAAATTATCCTAGGGTTATGAGTTTTACCATGGAAATCCCTCCATAATGATATATCTATAGATGAAATAATAATTTTTTGAATTAATTAAATAAATAATATTAAGTACTCATTTAACTAAATGCACCTACGCACAACCTATTTTATCTGTACACCCCATGGTATCCAATTTTAGGACTTTCCTAGGTTAAACATCACATTCTAAACTCAACCATCGAATCATATTTCTGATCTATTATTATTTTTATGATTTAACCCATTTTCTTTAGGAAACTATGCACTCTTAATAAAAAATATATTTATTTTTTTTTTAAATTTAATTTTGGGAGCACAAGGACTCAGATTAGCATGTCATCTCTTTTCCTAGATATGAAAATATTTATCAAACTATATATAATCATTATAAGGAAAAAATGGTCTCTATAGTTCATGTCATGCATTATCCCATTTATATTGATGAGAAGATTTTCATTTGCCATATATTTTAATCTATGTTTTCTCACATTGGTGGAATTTTGTTTTTTAATCACTCTAGTATCCATGTACACCAGATTCATTTTTGTCTTCTTGATGACAATAATTAGACTTTGAGATACACCAAGGAAACTACTTTCATAGAACACTTTTTTGGAGAATTATGAACTATATAAATATCAGATCACACTGATATTGGGGGATCTATCATCATTATTCAGATGTGGGAATGATTTTGTACCCCTCCCGGGGAACCTATTCTTTATAGTTAGAAGATTCCCATTGATGTACTTCCTGATGTTCCATGTGAAATATACTATGAGAACTAATTTTTATTGTTTTATAATATTAATGTGAGTTATTGTATCTACTTCCATAAAATTTACCATTTACTATGTGTTATTTTTAAGGTGGAGTCAGGAAAACAATTGTTCAACATGCCATGACACAATTTGGTTTCATACCATCACATTTTTGGATATTACAGTTCTTAAGAATGTAAATAAACAAATTCTTATATTGATTATTTAATTTCATAAATTATCATTTTTTGAAGTTGGAAATAAAATATTTTATCATATTTCACATGTCATTTAAGATGTCTAAGTATCCATATTGGGTTATATTTGATCACTTTCATAAAAAATTCATTGATTGGGTTGCATATGTCATGTTTGTAGTGCCTCTCATGAACATTCATACCATTGAGTGGAACCAACCTGATAGATTTATTCTTTAGTTTAGATACATTAAATGTATTCCACCAATACCTAGAAAACCATCTATACTTTATTCCATTAATATTACTAGGAGGCTTGATGTTAACTACATATGAATGCAAAAATAAAATGTTTATATATTCAGAAAAAATGAATTATTTAATGTTGAGGTAATTCCTACTAAATGAGTTTATATGTTATTGCAGCTCATGTATTCACATTCTGTGATGTCACCATTATCATAGCAAATAGCTTAGTGGGATTCTACATCTTATTTATTTTTTGTTATTGTGTAATTTTACCCATGGTACTATGGATATTGATATTCTATGGGAATATGTGGCCACCATATTATGTAAAATATCTCATATAATAGGACTATAGTGCAGTGGATAATATTTCCTATAGTTTGAAAATGGGCCATGCCACCCACATCGAGAAGAACACAATGGTGATGGGATTGTGAGAAATCCATTTGTGCATGGAGGTGAATCATTTTGGTCATAGTAGGTGAATGTGGTATTCTATGAATATGGAAGGGAATTACAATTGATCCGTGTGAATACATTATATGCATGATCACATGTTTTTTGATGAAAATAAAGACATCAACTTGGGGTTTCCAACTCGTATTCATTTATAAAATCGTGAAATCATAATAGTCATTCATGAAATAAATTTCACATATTTACATATTTATATATTATAAGAATGATCCTTTCATACCTTATCTTGATTGTGAAAAATTATAATAAAAAATAAAGATTGATTTATAGAAACAAATCATAAAACCTAAAGAGATAATGACAACTCATATCTATGAAAACAACCTATAAACTCATACCTCGTAATACAATCTATAGGTATTTAAAAATATAATAATCTGTTATAAATAATTATTTTCAATTTTATTTCACACATTATTTATCTTTTAAGAATAGTTTTTATGGAATTTTATTCTTCTACAGTGGAAGGTAATTTAATTAATGCACTCCCATCAAAATCATTGGGATATATATGTCTAATTCCTATACACAGAACCAATAAATACATTATTCAAAATTCATTTAATGTTACACCACAAATTACACACCAGACATAAGACACCTCACAATTAACATAAAATGCATTGATTTTTTTCATGAATCAACGTATGTGATTCATGGTATCCACTAATAATGATTTAAAACTAAGAGGCCAACATAAATTCACATAGATAGGAACATTAATGGAAACTCAAAACCTATTGTAGCCCTAATTTTTTGTCATACAATATAATATTCTATAGATGGGATCACCACATGTAGACTTCGTGAAAAGAAATATCAATGATATTGATTACCCTTTAACATGATATAGAAACAACATTTTTGTGTGGTTATATTGCTCTATCTGGACCATTAGATATACGTTTAAGAGATGTTTCATGGTATATAAACTTATTAAATATAAAGAGAAACTAATATTTAATTTTATGTCTAAAATGAACTAAATGTTTTCAAAAAAATTAAAGTTAGGTAAATCTATAAGAACGGGGTGAATTGTATTAAAAACTAAACGTAAATATTCTATCCACGTCAGGTTGTTTGTTGATATAAAAATAGATATTTTCATCAAAAAACAGTTTTTCAAAATAAAAAGATTAAATGCAAGGGACACTATTATAGTCGGAATATATAAATATGTGAATAAACATAAAATCACAGTCTAAAACCAATTTTTCATAAATTCATAGTGTTTGAAAAATTAAACATACACAGAAAATTTAAATTTCATCACCATTTATAAAAACAATTAATGAATTTATGATTAAAATCCATAAACTAAAAAATGATATTAGTAAAAAACTAAAAATTTATAAAATGTTTAAGGAGGATATTTGAACATAATACAAGGTAACCTATCTTTGTATACCTAGATATCATCTATTATAAAAACATCAGATGATGTATCTATATTCCAATCCCTGGAATCCATCAATCATATTATTGGAACAAGTTATATCATATTTTCTCTGTAATCAATTGATCATAAATGATTAAAAAATACACCATTTTTATAACCACATTTGAAATTTATCACGTAGGATGATAATAATTAACGTAATCATAAAATATTAAGGTTATTTATAGTGAAAACTTCACACAGTGGTATCACATAGTTAAATGAGTCTGAAAAAAATTATACATTAATAAAAATGACTCTAAATAATATGTTGTTTCATAACAAAAAAATTTCTAGATGCTTTAATAATTATGTTACATTCATATATTTCATCTTTTTATCCATGAATATTCCACACTATTAATGGATGATCATGAAACAAACTCTAACATTCAAATAATTCATCTCTTGGTTTAATTGGAACGAAATTGGATGCTCTAAGACTATATTAAAATCGTATAAATAATGTTTTCTATCATCAAATAAATATTATAATATATTCAAAATCTCTCTAAATACAACACCCTGATATTTTTAAACCATTATGTTTGATAGCATATACAACCTATAATACTGAGCTTAAAAATCCAAGAAATATAATTATTTATGTACGATTGTTAAAACATAGTCGTTGAATAGGGGGTGGTAATGAATATTATTAAAAAAATTGTGAAATATAAATAAGGGACCTACAGAATAAAAAAATTATGATTAATTCTTATAATTTAATAAATCTATTTTTAGTAAATTAATTTTTTTTAAACAATTCTTTTAAAAACGGTTTTAATGATTTATGTGATCCAAAATAATAATTAATTTATAGAACATTAATAAATCAAATTATATAAAAATGATATTATTATCTTAATCATCACGTCACAATTATCATAAAGTGAATTTGTGGGATTATTCAAAAATAATTATCTTTTAGAGAATAGTAAATAAAATTCATTTTACAAAATATTATATTTTTGTATCATTAATTTTAAAAGACCCATTCACAATTTATGTTGATTAAATGTAAATATTTTTCTATAATATTTTTAAAATACATTTATTATTACAAGGATCAATTTTATTATTGATTTTTTAAAAAACATTTTTATACTCAAAAAATAATTTTGTCTTGAAAACGGTTTATGAGGACTTTTGCATTTTTATCTTAAACTGTTTAATACAACTTCTGAAGATTGAATAATAAAATTTAGATGCCATATTAGTATTCATGATGTTTTTTAAAATAAATACCATTAATATTTTTGGTTACAATGAATAGTAATCTTGGTATGTATATGTCACCATGGTAAGGGTAAAATAAGTAAATTGGGTAAAATAAGATTAAAACCATGATATAGGGTCTCAAAATAAACCAATCATTTTTCTGTATCACATTAGATGGTTTGAGTTTTTTCATGTCCATCCATGTATCTTATATTAATCCACTTACTGCCATATTTATTTGAATATGACCTTTATATTAATTTATTAAAGTAATAAATAAAAATTTATTATCTTTAATTTTATATCTATAAAATTTCAACAAAAGGATACAGAAGGATAATTTCAGTTATAAATTTTTATTTTATATAACAATTAATATTTTTTTCATGGAAAATTATTTATAATTTTTAGTCATTTACTAAATACATTAAATGCTTACGCAATGCTGATATATTGTTTATAAGTTAAAATTATAAAAGTAATAAATATTGTTGAATTATTCAGTGGATTAAGAATTTTATATTAAAAACACACTAGTGATGTTTTAATTTTTTATATTTCAACTACATTGTCATCATGTTCTTTTCAAATTCAAATTATGAGAATATTTCTTCAAATGAAGTAAATATTATTATATGATAAAAATATTTAAATAAATTATTTTAAAATCAGGAATACACTCCATGAGGTAAATTATGATGGTAAATTGTTAAAAATAATATCCCTCTTTGATTTTAATTTCTAATATTTACCTTATAAGAAAAATTTAATCCCTTTATGGTGGAATTTCTTTTTGCCATTATAGAGGTTACAATCGTGTAATGAAGGGGTTAATCCTAAAGATAATGTTTTAAATGACATGAAAAACATTATAAATGTCATTTGATATGGATCTTCCAACCATAGAATCTTATTCATAGAATATATATCCTTTTTAAATCATTTTTCTAGAGAGTTACTTAATTAAATTTTAATGATTTTTGTAATTCCATGTTTTTAATTTCCATCCTATATAAATAATAACCCCTTTATAATAATTATTTAGATTAATTTTATATATATAGATCCTCCTAACCCTACCCATTTTATTTCTAAAATTCTTTATCAACTACTTTTCGATTCATGTCTTCTTAAAAAATCATTCCAATGGTCCTTAAAAAGTAATTGAATGAATGTATACTAAAAAAGTGGTAATCGTATTTACCTAATCATTCAAATTTGTTTCTTCCTCTACATCATATAAAATTTTTATTACCATACTAAAAATATAAATAAAATATTTTAAATATACATTGATGTTTTTATGGGGCAACAATTATCCATGTCTTTTTCATCATATCAAAATCCAAAAAATCGCTTGTGTGTAAGGTAGGATTATCGTCTCTATCTAACGATATAACTCATATTTCATCACAACTTTAATTGGATTGTAATGAATCTTTTAATAAATAATATATAATATATTTGGGTAATTATTATATAATATATACCTTGTTACATTCAAATCCTTTGGAAAAAGATAATTTCACTCGTGTATACTTGTAGACTACCATATCCACTAAGTGGTGTGACCCATTTTTTCATTTCCTATTTAAATTAATGGTAATAAGGGTATATTAAATGAATATATACGATATGTATGATATATTAATGACTCTATTAGTGTGAATTATTATATAAATTTCTTTCATTCTATCCATCAAAAATTGAAGACAACATTCTTATGTACGTATGACCTACCTTCTCCTTGAATGATCTAATTCATTTTTCTATCAAAATAATTCATTGATGATTATAAATATGTCTATAATTACTTTATATTATAATTATATAATTATTACTATTATATATATTTTGAATCTATAATCAATGTACTGGTTCTTAAACAACCAACCCAAAACATGCATTAAAAATGAAGGAGTATTCTCTCGGAATAATGATTTTCAAAATGAATTGTCAATAAAAAGTTATAAATGGTAATAAGAAAATAACATATGGTATGATATATATTATTATTATTTTGGAATATATTAATAATTTTTTTTATACATGACTATAAAATAACTTTTCAAACAAGTCATGGTTGAGGTTAGGGTTTCTCATCTAACTTTTTGTTTCCATTAAAAATATTCCATATTCTCTACTTGTTTACTAGATATTAGGTATATACATACAAAATAAATGATATAATAAATATAATAAATAAATTTAAATTAATGTCATTTAAAGCATCATTTTATTTTATTTCATTCATGGGGGTTATGATTCAAAATTTACCAAAGTGGTAAGTGATTATTTGAAAATTTATTCATCATTTGAGATTGTTTATGTTTGAATAAATTGGGTATTTCTGTGATCATTATATACTAAACCAAATTCCTTATATTATCCTATTTTAATTTTTGAAATTGTGTTATTTTATTTATTTCTTCATTAAAGTATTAAAAGGGGAAAAATTGTTTTTTAAGGAAAGCTATATTTTTTTCTGTTTGGCCAATAATATTTTTCTTTAATGTAAATATTATCATTAATATGTTTTAAATAATGTTTTAATATTAATAAAATATTATTAAAAGTATTTTTTACCTATTAACTTAATTTAAATAATAATTTTAATGAAATATTCTATTCATTTTTTGAACGAGTTAATTGTTGTCTTGTTAACTTTTTTTGGAAAGGAATCAGTTTTTAATCATACTTGAAATGTGTAGAATTTTCCACCATAATGACTGCCCAATGATTTTATCTTTACTATAAATGTATTCATGATTATTTCAAAATATTTTTTTAATATAATTAAAATTTATAGTTTTTAGAATTTATTTTTTAAATAAAAACATATTTCCCTAAGGAATATTTTAATGATACATTTATTGTATCGATATTCATCCATGACAAAAAACATTAATTTAAATATTAAAATATATATATATTTGTAACTGATACAACCCTTACTGTTTTTATATATTTGTTTGATCATTTTGACTGGGGAATGTATTATAAATCAACTTTCTAGTTCTTCCAATAAGTGAAATTATTGATTTCTAAGGCATGTTGAGTATGTTTTACCACAAAAGAAATGTATTAAATTTATGATGATTCATAAACCAAAACTAAATGGAAAAAATATCTATTCCACCTTTTAATAATTTTTTTTAAATATTTGGTATTTAATTATTGTTTGTTAAAATACCATTAAATAATGTTAAATTGTTTTTTGAGGTGTTTATCTTGAATACCACCACTGCATGTTTTTAAAAAAACATTGTTTCCTGAACCACCACCAATATTAATCCCACATAAAATCAATCACCATATTCAATACTAGATATATCCTCCCATCCATAACCTCGACTCATAGTCTCTTTAACCTAGTTTGAGGCCGTTAACCCTTCCTTAGAATCCTATTTCCATTACTCAATGCAAAGCCCCTATCAGCCTCCCCACCACAATAATGGTTGATATCAGATCCCCTATCATCCACTTCCTTGATGTTTCTTAACACTAGAATGGATTCCATCTTATCATCAACACTAGATCCCCCTTTCTAATTCAGTCTCCACCTCTGCACAACTGGAAAATTTTCATGATTTGGGGTGAGTTTTTTCAGAATTGTTCCGCCTTAACTATATGTTCATTGATTTTGAACCCTATTTTAGGGATGAATTTTTCAATAACGTTATTATTTGTTATTAGTTATTATAATTATCCTTAAAAACATATTGTATAGTATATAAATTAATTATTTGATTATGAAGGGTATATTTGGATTCATTCACGTTGTGGATGGTTTTCTTAGTTTCAGATAGGTAATCACATAGAAACTTTTATACTTATTTTGATGATTTAATAAAACAACTTAACTCCTCTTATGATTTATTTTTTAGTGTAAACATAGTTATGAGATTTAATTCAATTTTTTTAGAATGATTTTGTTTGTTTTTATAAGAAAATAAAAATATATATGATTTTTTTTGAAATCAATAAAAATTAAATTACATTTAAAAAGATGATTAATTGGGTAAATTGTGAATTAATTAAAAAAAATTATATTAACATTATAAAAGAATTTATATTAAAAATATGCATGATTAGTTTATTTTTTATTGTTATTTGATTATTTTTTAGTGTCTTATATTTTTATAAATGGAGAAATATATCATGAAATGAGTTTTTGATTATAAATTATATATTTATATTATAAAAATATATTTATTTCATAATATATTAGATATATAAAATTTAATTCAAACTTATAAATTATATTTTATGAATATAACTAAATTATAAATCCTAAGTAGTTTAGTTTAAGTTCTAAAATCTCAATTTTATTATATTTTTAAAATTAAGAATATTAAATTTTAAAATATAATAATATAAAAGTATTTTATATTTGATGATATAGGGTTTCATGTTGATATAGTTAAATGATGGGTTTAATTTCCTTAGAACACAACCCAGTATGATACAGGTTTGAAGATTTTGTTGGGATTTTTCAATTGGAAAATGATCCATGGATAGATGAACCAATGTACATAACCTAATTGTAAAATTAGATTATGGTTGAAGAGAGATGGAGTATTTTATCACTATATATTGAAACAATTTCATCCACATTATGTGGGTCTAATTTGGAATGGATAATTTAATGTAATAAAAATTTGGAGAATTATTTTATACAGTTAAAATGAACAAGTGACTTCTATGGTAGTGCATATTGAAATTCAAAACAAGATAATTGATTATTTTAGAATAGTACAGAGAGACTATTAATAATTTAAAAATTCAGTTGATTTTGTTATTGATGTTTTATATATAAATTATGCATTCTAACCTATAGGATATTCATTTCAAGATGATACCATATTAATGGATGAATTTGAGAAAAATGATATATTAGAAAACTCAATCGGGAAAACAGTTGAGTTTTTTAAATGAGTTGCTGATGTAAATCAATAATTATATATAATTATATGTAAAATCTTTAATTTTTTGTCTTTCTTATGTTTTTTCAAATAATTTTTTTATTAGGAACTAAAAAAATCGTTATACACAATATTAAAATTGATTACTAATGAATTTCTGAAGCTTAGATCCCTATTTCCATTACTAAGATGAATCAAATTATAAAGAATCTTTCAATCAATTATATGAAGACACCCACATGTCCCGTTAATTATATTCAATATTTGAATGAAAATTGTAATAGATAAAAGTAAAATATATGATGTACTTAAGGATATAAATCAATAAATTGTGATGTCAGTTAGAATCTACATTCCAACACAAAGAAAAATAAAATAAATATAGATGCAATGGTTTTATATTATTTTTTATTAAAACATTAGTTTCAAAATAATATATGTATTCTAAAACTATTGGACATATGAAGTGTCTTGATTTTTATTATAATAAGGATGTTTTCATATGGCATCCATGCACTTCAGAAACATTGAGGTCGATTTATTTGTTACATCCATATTTATTTTCTAAACCTCGAGGTGAATGTTAGGTATTATAAATTAAGGGATTCAATCCATTTGGATGATTATTTAGTAGGAACATAATTTGGCTAGTAATGTTTGTCCCTTATAATCTACATCCCATGGTGTGTAGAAAATTGAAATCATTTAACGAATTGAGGATTATTACAAGAAATAAAAAATTTTAATTACTTTGATATCTACATTAAAAATGTTACTCATAAATTATGGGACTTGTGGAATGATGGTGTAGAATCATACGATAAAACTACTATGAAAATTTTCACAATGCATACTACCCTTATGTATATCATTATATACATTCCTTATTTAGGACATTTTTCCACTTGGAACATACACATTATTTTCGATTTTATGGTTTCTAACTTTGATTTTGAGAATCAATGGCTACCTTATATAAGAAATTTGTTCCTCATGTTTCATTATCACTTCAATGAAACAAGTTATTGATTTTTATTTAACAAGTCACATTTTAAGGGGGAAACTGGTCTGTGGATTGCACAAAACATTTATTAGGATCACTATTCTTGGCATAATTTTCAAATATTGGTATAGTGTTTCGAACATATTTTCATATAAATCAATGTGAAAAATGAGTTAGAAAATATTCAGTAACAACTTGGTCACAATAATGGAAAAAAGGAATTTTGTTTTGATTCCATATTGATAATTTAATTTGATATATCATAATATTGATGTTGTGAATATTTAATAGAATATGTATGATAATTTTTTGAATTCATTTCTTAACGTGTTTGGAAAATAAACGAAATATTTGAACTCTCATATGGATATAGAAGTAAAAAATATCAAAACTGATCTATATAAAAGTTATAATTGTAAGTATATAGATGTTATTTTCTTAATTAATAATTATAAAAAATATGTTTTACTTCAAATATTAAAATATTTTAAAGTGATTGATGGATAATATAGTTAGGTTTCAAGGTGTAATGATTTTAATCAATGCATGATACATTGTTTTAAAAGTCTAATCACATTTATTGATGAAGAAGTTTCTACCATTATAAATGAAAATTTTGTTACACAAAAAAATGGCAACAATTTTAATCAAAAGTATAAAATTATTTAGATAGATTTGTGAGAATAAATCAATCCCCATTCAGTTTTATAAAATTTAGGAAAATGTTTTATGGATTATTAATAATTCGGAGATGTTCATTCCCCTATAAATTTTCACTCTGATGATTCTTCTGATGATTCATTTATCTAATGATGATAAAATTTGAGGTACTATACATTATATATGAATTTATCATATGGAGAGGTATTTTATATTAATATAGTTTTATTAGAAAAATATATATTTTATTATTTTGTTTTTATAAATTTTATTTACAAATTTCATAGATTTTTTAATGAGTTATCTTGTTCATTTAATGTATTAAATCATGAATGACGTTTTTATGATTATCCTATTCAATTAAGGAATAAAAACGAGTCAAAAATGTTTCAAAATAAAGGAGAAGAAGTTAAAAAATATATTCATTTTAATTAAAAAATATATAGTTACGGAATATATATATATTCTATTTGATACTAATTTTTTTGATAACTATGTCAAAGAATTATGGACACAATGATTGATACACCTTATGATCAGAAGTCAAAATGAGATAGGGATGAAAAAATTTGTTACAAAATAAGCTGCTGAGTGGTTTACACATCAAAGAAATTCAAAACAAAAAATATATTTTAAATATGATTAACATTATATAAATTATGTATCAATTATTTATGTATAACTATTTAGGTATTGGATGATAATAATTGAGCTGAACTATAAAAATATTTGATGCATTTAGTTTGAAGTCATTTTGAATAATACCAGGATATCCAATTCATAAAATAAGAGAGGTTTCATGTTTCATATTTTTGATCATGAGGAAAGATTTAAAACAATAAGTAGAGGTATATTCACACACGTTGATTATGTTTACAATGGAAATTTGATTAATACTATTGATGTAATTTATCATGGAATATTTTTAATTGTGTTATATAAATATAACTATGTCAATATTAATACGCATACAAATAATGATTCAATAAAATATAATTTTTTATATATCTCTTAGTTGACCAGTATTGGTGAGTTGAATGAAAATAATCAATATATTATTTCTTCACAAAAAAAATGTTATATTTTTTGTGAATATATTTGATTATTGGTGGAGTATTATTGTTCGCATAAAATCAAGTGACACATATTACAAGTTTGATGAACATGATGTAAAGTGTGATAGTAAATCTGAAGACCAAAAGAAAATTTAGGTGCCAAAAAACATTAGAAATTTTTGTCTTGTGAGTTTTAGTGAAAGAGAAGAATAATGAATAAAAGAATAATAAATAATGTTAATAATAAAACCTGCAAAAACATGACCAACCATGAATTTATATTTTATGTAGTTTTGTTATTAATAAATGAAATGAATAAATTATTTTGATATTAATAAATTCAATTAAAATTTGTTATATTAGTAATTTTTAGAAGTATTTTTAGCTATGTTCCACAAGAAAATGTATAGTATCTGCACCCACTCTACATCAGAGGTTTCTCAATCTAGATATATGATACGATTCACAATTCCTCATATTCTATGAACACATTTTAAATGTAATTTTAAATTATCCTAATATGATATCATCTGTATGTATGAATTATAAATATTAATTTTTGCAATCAATAAATACAAAAATGATCAGAAAACATCATTATTATACACTTATATTCTTCATTTTGGTAGTTATTTATTTGGTTGATGATATATACTTTATCCAATTAAATATAATATTTATTTTTCTTCTCTCATGAAATATATATTCAATTATTTCAATAATATTCATTGTAATCTTATGATAATTTTATAAATTCTATAGTATAATATATGGTATAATAAAATAATTGTACATCAGGTATTGGTTCAAAAGACAATAATTTTTCTAGACCATGATTTCTATTATAATTAGTGTTATGAATTTTTATAATAAACATTTTTGGACATTATATTAGATTTTCAATTTAGTATTATTTTTAATGGATGTAAATTTAATTATAAAAAGAAATTATTTATTGGGTTTAAAGACACAACTTTTTGATGTTTATACTTTCAGTCATGTATGTGAAAATTATTATAACGAATAATATTTTATTGAGGTGAAGTGTGTTAATTTTTATAATAATTTAATTAATTTTGGTCTTTGAACATTTAAAATAATTAAATAAAAATCAAATAAATGTTTTAGTTTTCTAATTATGTTCTTTTAATAATGTTATATCATTGATCTAATTGTTATCATATTTATAATTATTTGATTATATAGTTATCCTAACATGAAACTGAGCTGGAAAAGATTGACCTAGTGTTTAATGATATTTGGAATCTAATCCAAAATGATGATATTATATTTAATGAATTATAGATGATTAAAAAATTTATATATTATGAATGTTCAAGGATTTCAAAGTCAACTTAGGTTATCATATGTTATGATAAAACAATACTAGTTTTCAAAACTATATCAAGTCATATATCTTCTAAATAAACTTAGGATGTCATATATTCTGATAATTCTAGGAATGATCATAGATATTAATTATTCAATTTATTATTAAACTCCTACTTAAAATATGTTGGGAAAATATCACATAACATTTTAATTGAATTTAATATTTATTCATTCAATATTCTCATTAATAATGTCCAATTTACAACATTAAATTTAGGCACTAAATGTAATAATTTGGAAATGAGATTATGGGAAGTAGTAACACATATTAATGGAGGGTGACATGAACACATTTAAGTAGATTATTCATGACTCATGTTTGTGTTAAATATTTTAAAAACATGAGATTTTTTATTTTTCAATGAGATTTAAATTTCTTATAATATTTAAGGGAATTTTCATTAAATTATATAATTCATAGTTTTTTAATAATTTATTGATTTCATGTTTTTATTTGTATTTTTTTGTTCTATCCTTTTGTCGATCATGCAGTAAGTTTTTTCTCAATTTCTAAACATACACAACTAGATGATGTTTTAACCACCAATATATATTTATCAGTAGATTTAACTTTTGTAAATTACGTAATAGTGTTAAAAACCACAAAAAATATTTTCTATTTAAAAATATATAAGATTATTTACAACCAGTAATTATTTTCTCTAGGGAATACTTCTAAAAATCAGAAAACAACCACTGAATATTTTTCATTATAAAAAACATCAGTAATTAAAAATCCTTTAATAAAAATATCAAGAAAAAAACTACAGATAATTCAAAAAAATGTCTCAAAATTTTATTTTTATCCAGTAAAAATGATTCTACAATGTAAATAAACATTTTTATTAATAAAAAAACAATTTCAAATAATTTTTATAAAATAACTTTGAAACCAATAACAGTCTGTAAAAAATAGCACACAACCCAAAAAACACTCGATATATTCTTTCTTATATAGTTTATTTTTTATTTTAATAATGAATTCATTGACCTTAGTACGTGATAAGTGATACACGTTATTCAAGATTCATGTATTTTTTTCTCAATAGGAAAACTATTTTAGGTATTTAGATAAGTACTTACTCGTCTATGCGTGGAATATAGGTATGAAGAATTGAAGGTATGTTTAAGATTCATACATTATCCATTGTATCAATATGGGATTTTTTTTTGATTTCAATGTGATTATTTTAATAATTATGATACCATAGATAATTATCAGACTCAGTGCCAATTTGGTGGTGGCATAGTGGTGAAGGAGAGGGGTACAACAACACCGTTCTTTGGGAGGTTCAAGGTTTGAATACCGGCAGTCCGCTTTCGGGGTGATCCTCTCCCCCGGGATCCACTCACCTTACTGGGTCACCCAATTTCCATCTGGGTGGGAAAAATGAGGCGCAACCCACTTGTGCTGACAGATTTCTTGACGAACCATCACTGCCCGGGTTGTCACCCACTGGGATGCTCTACCATCTCATCTGGCAACAACTCCTTCCCAGCTGGGGCTCTCTCCAGAGTGACCCCTTCGTGGGGAGGGGGTTTCCTTCTATGGAGGGTTCGAAAAGGCCACATAAGTGAATTCCCTTTCTTTAAAAAAATATAATTAGTAGACTCAGGTGATAAGTCGTTTAGAACTATTTAAAAATTATTTTTCTAATGATAATATTATTTATTCTTTTGTAATTGATTAAGTACAATGTTTTTTTAATTATTTATCCTTCCATATAGATTATCCCCTATTTTTTGTATGATAAATTCAAATATACATAAAACTTACTGAGCATCGGAACTTAACATTATTTTATTTATTTTCCCAAAGATTACAAGAAATGTAATATTAATGATATACAATGATATAATAAAGAGAATAGTTTTTTTATGAATAAAAATATTATATGTATTCTCTATTTTCAAATGTAATTTTATATTTCTGTGAGACTCTAGTTTACTATGATAAATAAACTATTTGTTCCATTGGGATGTGATCACTTTTATCATATAGTAATGTAATAATGTATCCATTTGATCTTTGATATTAGTGTTGGTGTATTTATAGCTGGTATTAGTGGATGTTTAGTATGATCCTTGGGAGCAATATATAGGAAAACATATACTCTGAAACAAAACACTATGAATGAGTTTAGGGAAAATTATAAGTAAAAAGAAATATTTTGATGTTTTTATAAGGTATAGATTACATGTCATCCAAAAAATACATCGATATCTAGATACTATAAGCGAGCCACGTTTTAGTACCAATTCATCTAGTGGTAATGAAAACCAAAAGTGTATTTTAGTGTATTTAAACAATCAATATGGTGCATAATGAGTGTTCCATTACTACACAACTAGTTTGACAGTCATGGGGGATATTATTAGGTTAATTCACATTATCATTCTGAACTAATATAATGAATGAGACAATAGAACCTATGGAATACTATGGAATCCATAATGATATAGGATAAACTGAAGGTTTCTTAGTTTTGTAACAAGTTTAATGTCATAGATATCTCTTTTTTATGTTTTATGTGATGGGAATTTTATATGATTAATGATATTTTATGAAAAATTTATTAGAATTAAACCCATTTCTTTAGTGATTTTTTATTGAAAATGTTATTTTATGAAAAATAATTTTTTAATTTTCAGACAGAATATTAAAGTCTTTGGTAACCTTTAGGGTTAATATGGTCATTGTTATTAAGTGGATAATAGTTAATTAATATAATTTTATATTGTGGAGAAAATATGTTTTTAAGTATACAATAGTGGTTAAAAATTATTTGATTATTAATTTTGTGCTCATCGTATTTTAGGGAACATGATATGAATTAGATTAATAAAAAAGTCATACTTGTGACAGGATGAAAACTATTATATTCGTCAAGGCCTTAGGGATTGAACCCACCCCCCAAGAGGGGAATGGGTATACTACCAACCACTAGCATATGTGATGTCCTGGTTAATATGATTTTTTATAAAAAAAAGATATAGAGAATAAATGTCATGTTTATTTTGGGAAGAAGATTATAGAATAATTTTTTTTAATTTATGTTTTTTTTTATTTGATTAATGATATTTCTAGAGATATTTTATTTTTTTGAGGTATATATATCATTTATGATTAACATATATTATTATTTGGAATAATTCTATCACATTTTTGGGAGATGTTAGATGAAGGGATAGAGATAAAAATTGATGTTAGAATCTTCATTAATGTTGGTGTTATTCAGGTTATTTTGGATATAGTTTTATTTATTTATGAAATGATCTATCGTAAACCATTGGAATTATTGTTGATTTTTAGAGAATAATTTATTAAATATTCATAAGACGGGTAATTAATTTTGGGTATTATCTTAGAATTTTATAAACATTTTGGTTTTAGTTAGAAAAAGATGAATAACTTGTTATTATTTTATATTTTATATTATCCATAAAAAATTTACGTATTCTTTAAAGAATATAAAATTCATTTTTAAAAGTCATCATATTGAAAAAAATATGAAATTATAATTGAAATTTTTTATCGGATGGAATTATACTTTTCATGTATGCATATTTCCTTATAATCTAAGACTATATAATAATTTAATGATTCAGTTCTAGGAGGAGTATATTGAATATAAATTATTTTCTTATTAAATTAATTACCAATGTATTGATTTCCTTTTCCACCAATAATTGATTTATAGTTTTTTGGTTATTAAATTTATTATGATCATTCATTTACTTGTGATCAATGTTCTCAATCACTCTCCATCATTATGTTGAAATTTATTTTCCCTCCATTTATCAATCTAAATTTCCCACTAATTTTATCAAATTTGTAATCATAATTATGTGTTATTATAGATGACCATAATATTTCTCTTTCCCTGCTTTAATATGATATTTTATTACTTCTTTTTATAATATGGGTTTTCAATAAAGGTATCTTGAAATTACAAAAACTTTACTACAAATAACTTTTTCAAATTATGAGGGTAAAATTTAATAATGATATGTGGAATGTAAAACCTAAAAATTTTTAATACAATATGATTCATAATATATACAACTTGAAACTACAAGCTTAAATGAACGATGAAATATTATAATTTAAATTTAATCATTATAATCTTTAAATTTAATTGAAAGATACAAATATGATATAAAAAATTATGAAATATATATGTAATTTATATAATCAATTAAAATGTTATTAATAATTCATACTAAATAAGTAATCAATTTTTATAAAATTCATTTTATTCTTCAAAATTACATTTTATTAAAAAAAATTATTTGTTTGTGTGAGAGAATATTGAAATTAAATTCTAGGAATTTTAGAAATTTGATTTGATAAAAAAATTATTTTAATAATGATATCAATATTATATTATAGAAAAACATTGGAATATTTATGAAAATATTGATTTTCTAATAAATAATGAATTATTTTGATCTTAATTTAATATTGTATTTCATTGTCATGAATTTCAAGAAGTAATTTCTTTAATAAGGTTTAAAAGTAAAATTATTTCTCTTTTATTATCAATAATCTATATATGATAAGTGGAATAATTTTTATGGTAGAATTTTGTTTAATTTTTTTAATAAAAAAGTGTCCATTTTTCAGAAAACTAATTATTGTTGAAAGTTATGATTCTATATTAAATTAATTTGTGAAATTTCTATAGAATTAATCATGAAGATTTGATAATATATTTGCAACCAAGAGTATAAAATTTAAAAAATATGTACCTTTTTTTGTAGTTAGTATTAATATTAAACCTAGATATTTTTTTCACCATAGTATGGGAAAAATGTGTCAAACAGGGTTATAACCATGATATAATGTCTCAAAATCATCCAAAAACATGGTTTTATACAATTAAATAGATTTATTTTGGACATTTACATACATTTATTAAATATATTGAATCATGGTTATATTTTTTCATGATTATGACCAATATATTATCTTAAGGAATGAATATATATGAAATATCACCCTCTTGAATTTAATATCTCTTAATTCATTACATTTTAATAAAAAGGGGATAATTTTTGTTTTAAATGTTCATTTAAAATAAGAATTATTTATTTAATCTGATCATTTTATTATATTTTTTAGTGAATAAATTATTACATTAGATTCCAATGAAATAATGATATAATTTCCATTCAATTAATTTAAAAATAAAATAAATTATTTCATAAATTTTTTAAAAGAAATTAAATTTGTGTGAATTATTGTGTTCCATAATATAGTTTATATAATAACAATATATTAGATATTTTTTAAAGGTTTATGTTTGAAGTATATTATTTTCATTATGTTTTTAAAGTAAAATTATATGAACTGTTCCAAAAAGTCTTTAATAATATTTTATGATACCAATATTTTATTAAATTATTTTGATAATTCAAAAAATTATGTAATTATGCATGTAGGATAAGAAATGATCTAAAATTTCATCCATTGTCAAATTATTTTCTAAATACCAACTTATATATAAAATTATAACCCTTTAATTTTGAAAAATTTCTAACTACAGTTATGGATAAAATCAAATATTGAAGGGGATAAACAAATAGATTTTGATAATAATTAAACTAAAAACAGTATAAATTTATTTTTAGAGGGTATTTTGAAATTATTCTTTTTTTATTATAATATTTGATACTATTATATAATAGTCCTTGATAATTAATTAATATTATTTTAATATTTTTAGTAATGCCAACTATGTTATTTCCCTCTCTTATAAATGGTCTCCCATTTCTCTTAATAATTCACACAAAATTGATCCATATATCTATACTAAACCCATATTGGTTCTCTTTAAAAAATACTTATTCTATAATTATATTTTATTCTTTTCTAAAAATAATATCCCATGGGACATTAAGAATTTATCTAAAATAATTCTACTAAGGAACACGTAATCGTCTTTACTGACTCTTTCAAATTTATTTATTCTCAAACATAAAATATTTTCTTTTTATCACTATTAAAAAATATCTAATAGTTTCATAAATATACTAATATGTTTTTATTATTGTTATTAATCCATTTTAGATCTCTTATACATCCTATAAACAATAAAAAATATCAATTATATGTATATACAGCTTATTCTCTCCACATAGTGCATTAATTAATCATTCATCACCACATTATATGGATGGTTATAGAGATGAAAATAATTAATCTATATGTTATTTATGTCTTATTTATTCTTATAAAATTATAATCTATTTCTACTTTTTTATCTTCCAATCAGTTGGAAAACAATAACATCGCTATTCCGAACTTATGGAGTACCACCTCCACAAAGTGATAAGATCCATTTTTTGTTTCCACTTTACACATATGGTAATAAGGATATATTTAATTAATATATATGGTATATTTTATATAATAATTATTCTTTAAATGTTATTTATTATTAAACATTATTTTTTCCATTCTAAAAAAATTGAAAACATCGTTTGTGCATACATACAACCTACCTTCTCAATGAACAGTGTAATTCATTTTTTATCTCAAATATTCGTGGTTAATTATAATAATGTTTATAACTAATATATATTATATTTATGTCATGATTTTAATTCTAGATTTTATCTAGTGAAGATCAATGTTCAACGACTAATATTATATAAAAAACATACCTGAAGATGAAGTAAATGTCATCCAGAATAATGATTTAAATAAAGATTTTTTAATAATGGTTGACAAATGGTTACAAGTAAATAATATTTGAAAATATATATAGTTCTATATTTTAATAATATATTTATTCAAAAACTTTTTTATTATACATGTTGTTAAAATCACATAGAAAGATAGTAATACCCGACGTAAGGGTTTCTTGTCTAACTTTTGTTTCCACGATACATATTCCATATTCACCACTTGTTTCTTCCATGAGGTTTTTATAATTACATTTTTAAATTAATTATTTAGATTCCATTTATATTCACAGTATTTAATGAATCATTTATTTTTTAAATCATTCATGGGGTTTATGATTTAAAAGATAACTAAGAGGTAACAGTTAATATCACAATCTCTCCATTATTCAGGATTTCTTTTGACTCTCTATGTTGGGGAATTTATATAATAATTATATCCAATAAAATATATATTCTTATACAAAATATATTTATGAAAATTATAAGTTTCTATTTTATTTTACTCTTTTAATTACTCAGTATAAAGAATTAATGTTATTAAGGAAAAATTAATTTTTTTTTCATTTTATTAGAAATAATTTTATTACATGTCAATATTTTAATTAAAATGTTTTAAATAAATTTATTAATATTATTATATGAATTTTTAAATTCATATTTACCAATATCTATCTTTCTAAAATAATTTTTTAATTAAATATTATTATCATTTTCTAAAATCGGAACCGTTCATATCTTTTCATAGAAATTGTGAAATGAATCCTTGTACTGACATACATTGTATGAACTAATGTTTCCCCTATCATGACCAAAAAATTTGATGATTAATTTTAAAATTTTAATTGTTATTTCAAGGAAAATTTCTTTCCTAATATTATCAAATTTTTATTTTGTAATTTTTTTCAAATATAAAATTTTATTTTTCATTAGGAATGTTTTTCATAAAATTTTAATGTTATTAATATTCATAAAAAACAAGAAACCTTTATTTAAAATATTCTCAAATGGTGATAAATTTTATTGATTATATTTTGATTAATTCTTTTGATGGTTTAGGATCATTTTGAAAAGAGAATGTATTAACAATCCATATTCTAGTTCCTCTAATATGTGCAATTATTCATTCTCTAGAATGTTGATTAAGATTAATTATTTATTCATATGATTATTAATATGTAATTAATATGTGGTGGGTGGTGCTTTTTATAGACCCTCAATGCATTGAAAGGTATCTGTTACAGTCTAGTTTGTTTATCTGGCTAAGGTCATTCCCATTTATGTATGGTTTCCTAGAACAAGGTCTTCATGTTATGTTTAAGATGTATACCATTATATATTCCATTATTATGAGATTATTCATTGATTTGAATTTAATTTGTTAAATATCTATGCTAGTCATGGATATATTTCAAGCTCATGTGAAAAGTTATATGGAATATTTGAATATATTTTCTCCCTACCATATTATTCTTTGTGATCAAGTTATTGATTAAAGGAAATATGTTTTAAGATATACCTTAACATATTTGTTATAAAATATTTAATTTATAATAAATTCCACTGTACAAATCCATTGCGGAGCATCTGAGATCACCCTTAATTTTTTCTTTTCCTGAAGATTCCAAAAAGTTTACCATAAATGATATTCAATGATATTCAAAGGAGAATAATGATTTTATAAAACAATATATATTATTATATATTATTTTTTTAATATATTTTGAGGTTCAAGTATTTATCTCCTTTAAAAAGAAAAATAAATTATTTTGTCCTTTGGGAAGTTATTTCTTCTATATTATTCTAACATTACAATGTATTCTCCCAATTTCAAATATTAGTGTTGTGGCCTCTACAATAAAAAATAATAGAATGTAGTAAATCATTAAGACTCACTTATCTATCATAATGTTCTGTAATATAAAACACCCATATTTATATGATTTATAATATGGATTTAACATTTATACATCTTTATGATCATTTAAATATAGAGTACTAGTGAATTCAGAAAAAACGTAATAAGGTGGAAAATTTTGTGGGAGATGATTCTCTAAAACCAATGGGTTATTATTCGGTTTGAATGTATATCTAAAGAAGTGAATGTTAAATGTTCATATTATTAAAAAATATTAATATTTCTTTCATTAATTTATTTTATAAAATATCCTAGGGTGTATATTACAATTAAAAGTGTATACTAGTTCCCTACTATATTTATAAAAATGAAATGTTATTACAATATTCTTAAACAATGTTCTATAGTTTAATAATATTTTATGATGGTACATATTGTATGTTGAGTATCCAATGTGATTACTCATAAAAATATGATACATCATCTCATGAATTATACAGTTGGTAATATCTAAGATATGGGATTACGAGAGTAGACCCACCTTTAAAAATTCACACTATTTAAATGTCATCATATATTCCTATGTATGAGTGTGTATAATGGTCCTTAGACATTAAAATTATTATTATCGAGTATCATGACTTTTTTCCTTATATTTTCTAACAAACTATCTGATAAAATATGTTTTTGGGAATTTGTGTATATTCGTTGTGTCTTGAAGGACATGTTATTAATTAAAAAGATGATGAAGGATGTATCCCTTCCATACTTATAGAAGTTGATATCTTAGCCTTTGTACTGAAATAGAATAATCCCATTAAATTCCATTTCCATGGTGTAATAATGAATTTACTTTATCTATTAAAAGAAAGATGTATCAAGAAAATAGGTTGATAAAAATGACTTTCAACCTTCTATATGAGATATTTTTAAAAATGATTATGTTACATAGTGAGCACTCATACATGGTTATCGATGTCAGGCTGTTAACTTGTTTCTCTTTGTCCCTTTAACCCATAACTGGATTGTAATCTTGGAATTTGGGGAAAATAAACTAATTCTAATGAGAAATTATCCCAATGGGTTACACATTAATTGTCTCAATTGGTCTTAATTAAATTATATTTGAATTTAAATATTACAATAAATATTATATTCAAAACTAAAGAATATTTCTTTCAAAATTAAAAATAAAAAAAAATTATATTAAAATTTATTCAAAATTTACATGTAATATTACACTGATATTTTATATCTACTTATTTATTAACATTGAAAAAATATTTATTCACTATTATGTGAATGAAATATTTATTTTCTGGAAAAAAATTTAATTAACTATTTATTGAGGTATTCAATAAATTCCATGGTGGAGGAGCATATAACCAATGTGTCTTCTGATAAATACTAATTAATAATATGGTAAAGTAATATTTATCATTGTGCCAGTTATCACATGAAGTTGAATAAGAATAAGAATATTAATTTTATTTAATAAAATGCATGAAGTATACATGAGTTTAAAATTTTATTAAGGTCACTTGTATAATTAATTAAATTAAAAACCTATCTATTTCACTATAAATAGATTTATATTACATTCTTTTAGATTTTAATTGAGAATAATTGGACATAATATATTACTCTTTAGAATACTCCACTTACTTCTCACTTCCTATCTAGAATGATTTGATCTATATAATTGCATTAAGACAAATTAAAGGAGAGATGATGAATACTAAAAAAATATAAGATGATAAAATGATTGTTCTAGGACCTTATGATTCATTGGTGTTATTTGGTGATCATAGAATCCTATGCGGATCACTACTATATGGATTCTTCATCTGTATCCTACATGTGTAATGAAAATTTACCAAAAACATATTTAGATAATCAACATCTACTATGAAGAAATATATCTAAAATATGGTGATAATTATTATAATTTTGAAAAATTATTTATAAATTTATCATTAAACGATCTCATACTGGTTTCAATGACCTTCCTTATAAAATTTATATTGGAAGAATTTTACTAGTCATGGATTTCACAACTTCTGTAATCTGTAAATTATCCATTGATTCTGATGTTTGTTTTGATAATATTGGCACCGATAACCCCTTATTCTACACCTAAAACCAATAAGTGTTATCAAAGGGGTCACTTGAAAATTTATAAATATTTATTTGATTATAAATAGTTACACATTTAAAATTGAAAATTGATTTCTTCTTTTAATTCATTATTGACCCATCATCTAAATCACTTCTTCTTCTTCATTTTTTCATTTTCATATTACCATGATCAATTAATAATTAATGAAAATCACATCTAAAGACCCCAAATGGAGATACAATGAATTATATATATTTAATACAATACTACACTACATGTATTCATTTTTTAAATAGTGTATACCATTTTTCATTTCATATGGTTCTCCATGTGGTTTTCAGGTCATTGTGTAATTAGTACACACATCATAAAATTAATGTATAATGTGTGGTTATTGTGTTCTAAAGACTGAACACATTAAGTTGTACATGCTATTCATTATTTATGTGTTACATGTGGCATGAAATTATCAGTACACATCCTAATATTATGTCACATTCCATGTCCACAATATATTATATGAGTGTGTTATTATAATTAAAACCATAATGAATAGTTATTAAAAGTACTCATGGAGTTTATTCCACATAAAATGTTATGTAATATTTTACCATGATTTAAATAGAATAAAATAATTTATTTCCATTAAAATAATAGTGGATGATAATTTCAGGAATATTTAATAAATTATGATAAAATGGATTGATTATTAATAAGATAATTAATTATATAAATTAATATTGATTTAATCTTATTGAATAATGAAGTGAAATTAATTTTAGTCATATATTTTAAATTCATATTCTTTGTATGCGTACGGACAAACCTAAACATTGACTATACATATGCATGTGTTTGTTTTATTTAATTTAGTTTCATTATATTATTTCTAATTAATTATTATTAAAATATATATTATGGCATGCGTTTCATCCCACCCTCTTATTTTGGAGGATCTTTGCGTTAATGTTCTTGTTGGAAATTACCCCTAACCCATCCTTTGGTTCCATTTATCTATGTGTGAGTTATAAAAAATATGTAATTAAAGAAGTATTTAAAGGAGTATGGAGTTTGTTCAATAAGGATTCAAGGTGGTGGTGGTTAAATAAGTAACTAAAATGAAACCATCATTGGACATAAAATTGTTAATATGTCTATTACTTTAACTCCTATCAGGACTAGATCAATGACTTTGTCCCCAGGGATTTAGTTTGGTTTATTTTATTTTCTAAATCAATAAATCATTAGATAAATATCATGATCATTTCATTTATTTACATATTTTATTACTACCTTATGCGTGATTTATTTTATTGACAGAGGATTATGACCACAGAAAAATTATACTTATATGGAATCATATAATTAAAATAAAAGTGTTATGAAATATTTTTTGTCATAACATGGTTAATCATTAAATTAAAATAAAATTTATATTAACAAGACATTTACATGGTTAAAAATGAAAATTTATACAAGATAAATAAAATATCTCAACATTATATTTAGTTAGAATAAGCCTTCCATTACATTATTAGGAATGAAACTAGTATTACTAAGTGTTTAACTAACCCTTTTTAGGAAAAATACTTTTTTTGGGTGTTCTTATTAAAATTTTGAGTTTAAATAACATATTTACATCAATATAATTTCGACTCTCTCTAAATGATGTAACTTGGAAGAAATTGTTTAGTAAATATGTGTTAGGGTTTCGTGATTAAGGATTCCACATAATGGATCATGGACCTATAATCTTATAGTTAGAGATGACCAACCTCTGTAAATAAATTTAATTAATTGACAGAGATATCACTTTGGTTATTATAAGGTGTATATGGATCCTTTCTACCATAATGTCCAAGCAACTAGATTTCTTGTTTCTGATGGAAAGGGCTATTGGGACTTGATAAAATAGTTGGAGATTTAATAAAATTAAATTTATCTTAAATTAATATAAATTATAATCAAGTTATGTACTATGAATCAAGCCTTTTATAATTGTAGATTAATTACATGTTCCTCAAAAACATAATCCTTTCAAATAATCTTACTGAAATCCCATCACATTATTGGTAGAAACATCTATTAATGGTTCAGATTCATATGGGTATGATTTAATCTAGTATGGAAATATTACATTCTATAATCCTTAATTCCTAATCTCTTAAATAAATATGTGAAGAAATGGCAGTTATTTATGTATGATAAACATATGATTGATGTGGTCAAAGGTAAGTGTTTAATAATTTCATCCTTGTATAATGACCTCATAAAGTCACATGAAGACATTAATGCTTATCACATGCTATAAAATATCTATTTTTTATCATGAAAGAGTTAGCCAAGAACTATTTATGATATCCAAAGAACCATTTCAGGGTAATGTTAGACAATTTATGCGATTTGAGCTTCACATAGGAAAACTCATTGGCTACATTGAGAGATAAGAGATTATCGTGTTTAAAGTACTTGTTGAACTATGAATAAGTGTCATTTGATCGCAACACACACAATATTTATCTTTTTTTGTAAATATAAATATGAAAAATGTATAGATGTATCTCTTGGGTATTATCACTCTACTTCTATATGTGTACAAGGATATGAAGCATTAAAATCCTTTCATTATAATGTTGAATATAATGAATGGTTATACGAAGATCAATAAGTTTAAATCTTATTTAAAAAACTATTCCAGGAAGATAATTATTAAGGGGAAATCAATGGAAAATTTTTCTATCAATTTCAAAATTGGTAATAAATGACATCAGAAAATAACTAAATCCAAGCAGAGAAGCATGAGGAAATCTTAGTCACATTTTTATAGATTTTAATTTATTTATTTCTATTAATTTTTTATTATATATTAATTTTTTTCACATATATGTATTTAAATTTATGAACTAATTAGATTCCACAATATTGAATGTGGAGAATTATATATAGAATCATCCAATAGATCCATTCTTTCTCTTACAGATTTTAGGGAATACTACCTCAGATTTATTACTAAAAAGATCGTGGATTTATATTATCTATATCGTGTGGCTTATTTAAAAAAATTTAAATATATATATATATATCTAAACATAATAAAAAAGGAATTATTTTCAAATGTGGGAATAAATATTTCTTCTTTTATAAAAGAACATATTTTATGCTAAGACATATTTATATAATGGAATTTCTGTGAACCGTGTAATGAAAATCGACAATGAAACTTTTCCACATGATTGATACCAAAACCATCTCTATGATCATAAACTATTTCAAGTAAATTAATTGTGTCTAAAAAAATTACACAAATGAGGATATTTATAATCAATTTAAGTGAAACATCATGGTTTAGTTCATGCATTTTTACAAAGAGAAAATGACTAAATCATCATTTAATGGAAAAGGTGAATGGGAAAAAGAGATTATTCAATTAGATCTTACCGATGTGTGTGAACAATTTATCATAGATGAATTTGGTGGTTACTCATACATCATATGTATCATACATGAAATATTTTAAAGTTATTTTCCTTATATTTTATATTCATTCTTTGTTCTTGGGGTTTCCCAAGCTTTTATAGAAGAATTGGTGAGTTTTCATGAATTGGGGTAAAACGGGAGCCCAATTCCAGATTTATAAATAAATTTTGTATCTTTTATAAAATTTTCCCTTTTCAACAATTTTCATCCATTCCAATTCCTAAATTTCAGAACCTGACATTTTAACACCACCATTTTAATTTTATGCCTTTATAAATCTATAACAAAGGTTTATATGTTTTTTTTATTTAATGGAATGGGCTTCCCTGGAAGCCCCATTCCAGTTTTAAAAAGAATTTTTTTTAATTAATAAATTATTAAATTTTAATGATTTAATGTTATTACAAGTCTCACCCAAGTCCATTGAATCCATAAACTTGTCCATCATCTGTCCCCCCTCTCTGGAGCTCGTCTTCATCGCGATTGAGTGCAGAACAACTTAGGGTTTCTAAAATCGGCCAGATTTGAGGAGGTATGTTCTTTCCATCATAAATGTCTCAATTATAACTCCTTTTCCCCTATTACAATTCCTAAATGACCTCGCCATCCTTATTAAAACATCACATTAATATTTCCCTATTTTAAATTCAATTACTGGTGTATTTGGGGAGGTTCTTCAATATCCCTCAAGTAAGTGAGTCTCTTCCATTCCTCTTTCAAATTGCTTAGGGTTTCATTCTATTTGATTGGTGTTCCATCAATTTTATATAAATTAAAAAAATTACTATGGGTTAGGGTTTCGATCCTAGGATTTAAACTTTGGTTTTATTGATTCAATTTTGAGGATTTAGGTTTGTTCTATGTCCTACTTGGTGCGGTGGTGGAGCGACATGATTTTCGCACGTCGATTCAAGGGTATTCATTACTTTGGTAGGTGGTTCCTTTTGGTATGAATTATTTGTGACCTAGATGATGTTTTATGGTATTTTCATGTCTATTTCATTTTAATGATTCTGAAAAAATTGGTTTTAGTGGAAATTATAAGGAAAATGAATTTTTAATTCCAATTTCATGTGAAATTTAGGGGGTTTTCATATAAATCTTTTGTTAGTTACTTAAGGGATGCCTTGTAAATATTTAGTGGATTTTTTTAAATATACTAGGACAGAAAATAATGTTTTAAATTTTCTTATCCTTTTTTTGTTGCTGAAAAATTGGTTTTGGGTGTTGTTTGTTGAGAAAATGATCTTTTTCAGTACCAATTTGGTGATGAATTGTGTGTTTTACATGGTTAATATATGTGATGATTATTGAGATTGTTTTATAACTAATGTCATGATCATGAAGTATTTTTTAAGATTTAGTGGATTCTTTTTTGGTGAATGTGAGTATGCACATGGTGTTTAAGTGGGGTTTTCAAAGAGTTTAGGGTGAAAACAATGAATTATTTGGAGATGTTGTTTTATTGAAATTCAAACTATTTTTTTGTGTATTTTAAATGGTATAAAATGTGTTTATCTATTGTACAGATTTTATTTTACCATTAGTGATGTTTTATATAAATTTTTTTTTGTATCATTCTCAAATTGTTTGAGCACGAAGGGGGAATCTCGGGTACCTAGGTGGGGCCGATATGTACTAGTACGACTAGTGGATCAGATGGGTTTTCTCCCTATTTCACCTAGCATTTGTATAATGAAAAATATAACTAAACTATGTGTATTATTATTGGTGAGAACTAGGTTATGGTTATGTTCTATATTAGTGGCTCGTGCATGAGAATGGATTTTACTACGGTTACTTTACAGCGAGGTATTAAGTACATGTGGTCCGTGACTATCTAGTGCCTAAGGGTGTTCCCGATTTTGTTTCTCATTGTGATTGGGGTATTTTACCATGTATTGTGTTGATTATGGACGTAATTCAGATTTTCTAACATGTCGATTTAAATTTCTGAACATTTTGAAAACATTTGCTTGAAAACTGTTTTCAATTGAATGTTGCATTTCCTGGATTTTATCACAACTTTTATTTGCATATTAAAACTGCTTACTTTTTCACATTTTATTGCATGATATTTAGAATAATTGGGTGGTATAAAATTTGACTTATGATCACACATGACATACACCCATTTGGTGTGATTAGAGTAGGTTATGTTTGACTCAGGTAAAGGAAAGTCTAAGAGTTATTGCGGTTTAGGGTGTTAGTCCCCATCCTTTGGGGGAGTTGTAGAGACAGCTTGGGGGTGATGACATCATGTCATGTAAAGTCCATGGGGATGTTTTGTTGTGGTATCATTTTTTCTATGGACATTGTGAATTGAATTTTAACTTATGTATTCAGTTATGTATTTTTTTATAAACCTTGTTAGTATGAATTTTTCAGATTCATTTTATCAAATATTTTTTCTGTTTTATGTATTCATATTCAGGTAAATCATTCCCAAACCATGATAAATGATACACAGAAACTTATGCAACCCCGTGGGGATAGGGATTGCCTTTAGGGCCTTCTCACATGCTGGGTTTGGTGCTGGTATTGGTTGTAACCAGATTCGGTTTGTGACATCATAACTTTATCTAAAAAGTTTAGTATATATGCATATATCTACTTGATGACCTATATATTAGTATCTTTTTAAATTCAAAAACATATAATGATGATAATAACTATCTTTATAATAATATTAATAATCTCTACTCATAATTTTGGTGATAATATATTAATCAATACATAATTAATTAGTTATAGGCGTTTGGGATACAATCACAACTCACCCCTCCTTATACATCACAATGGAATGATGTAAGTGAAATGAGGAACCACCCCCTTTTAGTCATGTTGAAATCAATGGTGATTCATGTGACTCTTCCATTATCCTTTTAGGGATTCAAATTGATAAAAAACATCACAAACACTAAAACAAGAGACAACTAATGTATAAGTGGGTATTCTATGCCTATTCTTGAGTGGAAAAAAATCTATGTTTCGAACATATGTGTTTGGGGATGTGATGAATTTTTTAAGACCTATTTTGAAAATAAATCACCAAAAAGAACAATTCATACCATTATTTGATATACCATGAAAAAATGGAGATATTGCCTATAAAAATCCTTAGATATGATAGAAATTATAATAAAAAACAACATATTATTAGATTGTAAGAACATCTGTAAATGATATAGTTAGAGATGGATAAAATTTGATAAGGTGTAGGAACTATGTAAACATGAGTTTTCATAGAAACAAATTCCACATATACCCATATAAGAAAAATTACAAAATATATATGTAACATGTGGGAGTATAAGAAAGGTTATAGAAATTGAAATATATGTTTTTCAATAAAAATATTGTTGTGAAGAATTATTAGTTAATTACAATGATAATTTATGCTACCAGTAAGTATTTGTGGAACATATTCATCCATGTGGCAGGAATCTATGATTTCTAAAATAAATTTCAAGCCAAGTCTAGCTTTTTGTTTACCCTACAGTGGATATAAATCCCATTGGTTGAAAATGGACATTCAAGAAAAAAACAATACATAGATGGATAATTTTTTACTTATAAGGAATTTTTGGCCGAAAATGGGTTTAAAAAATTACAAAAAATAGATAATGATCAAAAAAATATCTAGTTTAAATGTTGAGATCCATCAAAATTACACTTTCAGTTCAAAAAACATTCCTTAATGGTAACCTTTAATAAGACGTTTACATGACATGTCATGAACTATTAATGATTCCAAAAGATTCCAACAAGGTATGGATATTACAATTGTTCATTTTTGGACTAAATCAAGCATCTAGGTCATGATAAATTCAAATATATGAATCCATAATACAATTTCATTTCATAAATAATGAATTTCATCCTTTTCTCTATAATAAGTTTTGTGGGATTATGATAATTTTATTAATATATTATGTTGATGGTGTATAACATATTGAAAATTAAATATCAATTTTATAGTCTATTAAATACTAGTGAAATAAATTCTTATATATGATGGAAATATGTACAAATACATATATTTCATGGATCAAGATCTATCTAGATAGATCTATGAGACTACTTGGTGAATGTCTAAGAACATATATTGAAAATACATAGATGAGATTCAAAATAGAAAAATAAAATAAGAAATTTCATTTATTGAAACATGCTATTCATATTTTCAAGAAAATGTGTCCTCTAACACAAGAGGAATCACAAAGTATATTCAATATTCCACATGAATCAGTGATTAGATCAATCATGTATGATATACTATATACTAGGATAGGTGATTCCTATTCCCTTGTGTGGTAGGAAGATATCAAGATGGCCTAGGAGACCACTATTGGATATCAATCAAGGATATCCATAAGAAACTAAGATGAAATAATGATATGTTCATGGTCTATAGAAGATATGTGTAACTATTCATAAATATATATGTATATTCTTATTTCCAAATAGGTACAGATGATCTAAAATCATAGTGGGAATATATCTTCACTAATAATGAAGGCGATGTGTGCTCGAAGATCTCAAAGAAACCCATGGTCTGAAATTTATTAAAAGTTTCTGAGAATAATAAATCTTCTTAGGTAGATAATTAGATATTTATTATAACACCTTGATATTCTTTTAAAAAAAATCGAACTAATTTAGTCATTTTGTTTTTTTAGCACCGAAAATAGATTTCATTTAAAAGAAAAAGCTATGATTTGAATGGATTATATGATACATGAAGTTGAACATTCACCACAAAAAATAATTATGTTATCTTGAGGTATGCACAATTATTTATTCTCCATGTGTTACACATCATACTGAGGCCCTTCGATAGATTATGTTTCAGGAAAGACAATGTTTTACTAAATTAAAATATACTATTAAAAATATTAATAAAATATGATTATACCAATCACCTAGATGTTAGATTGGATGATTTTATTGAGATTTACTAAATTATTAAACTATGGATTAAACATGTATATAAAAAGAATAATTTGGTTATCAATTAGTTATAAAAATAAGTAAGAACTATTCGAGAATAACAAAATTTCTTTTTCTATGAAAACTAATTTTTTTTATACGAACAAAATTTTATATTAATAAAATTAAATAAAACAAGTTTTATGAATGTCTCAATAATTTTTTTTATTTTCTATTCAATCAATATTTTTATTCTTATCGGATTTATTTTATATGCATAATATATGAATAAGTCGAATTATACGAGTAAGAAAAGAAATTTTACAAGAAGATAATTTCCCCGCCTCTTAATGGAGAACTTCTTTTTAATATAATTCATAAATAATTTATAAATTTAATTTAAAAATATAAAATTTATTGCTTAAATATGAGTATAAATATTTATTTTGGAATTATTTATGTTATTTTTTAGGGATGTATAATTTTTTTGATGAATAGTTAAAATGTTTAATTTCAATTCAAATACGTTTATTTGTATAGTATAATAATTTGCATAAATTATATTTTATTTTGGATTTAATGTCAAATTAGAAAAATTATAAGTAAATTTTCATAATATATGTAATTTTAACCAATTTATCCTTGAAATTGGTTTTAAAAACATTTCAAACTTCTGGACTTTTTCAATTTAAACACCTATCATCTCATCACGTCAATAAATTTATATTTAATTTAATTTATGAAACTAATATGTTTATAATTTTGAAAAATGGATTAAATATTTGATATATGAATAATTTATAATGTATAAAAATTATAAAAACGTTTTTATCAAAATTATTACTTAAAATATTTAATATTAATTACAATAATAAAGGTAAATATGAGCATAATTAATGGAAAAACATAGAAAATCAGGTGTACAAATGTCACAAAACATTTCTAAAAATTATTATACGGAAATTTTTTACCTATTAAAATCCAAAGTATCAATAATTGTTAATTTTTAACCGTTTTTGAAAAATTAATACATAAGGAACACACAATTCTTTTCAAGATTACCCAGTGGGTCATTTTCCCCACATATAAAAGGCTTCATATCCTCCCCCTATAAATAAACCTTTCCGGATCTTTTTCCTCATCCAAAACCTACCCAAAATATCTAAAAATAACCTTACCTTAATTATATAATCCTTTATTATAGAATAAAGTTCTCCAAGGAAAGTTCTTTGGTTAAAACCAAATGGATTTACCTAAAGAAGAGGTAACATCCATTTTCAAGACCTTTTGTTTTATTTTCATTATCCCCCAAGATATTATTATAAAATGATTATATAATAACCATATAATCATAAATATATTAAATTTTTTATTATGATTGTTCTAGCTACACTCACAAACACATCCATCAAATTGGAGATGACCATACCATTCATGTACGGTGAAATAAAACCTCATAAAATGATATCGTTCATTTTTCATTTAAAACGTCTCATGGTTGTAACTTATGATGGAATTTTTTTTATATAATATATAAGATATTTATTTATTATTTATTCTTCTTTAATTATTATATAACACGTATATTCATGATTTTAATTTTATATATATTTGATAACATCATTTGTTGATGTGTTGACTACCACCTCCATAGGCGGTGTTATTCATTCACACATTACCGAGAATGTATTATACATGTGTTTAATAAAAGTATATGATAAATATTACAAGATATTTATACTAAGGTAATATATATATATATTTGTGTGTGTGTGTGTGTGTGTGAGTGTATAGAGTCCCAAGATTGACGTACATGGATATTACATTAATTTTGCGGAATACTTAATATATAATAAAAATAGACACCCAAGGATCATAACAGTTTAGTGTATTTGGAAACACGGAACATAATCCTCTAATCATGGTGAATGTTATTCAACATCTACCATAAAGATCTTCCCCTTTTGTTTTCTTACTTAAAACAGTTCTATATATCCTTGGGAAAATAAAACAGGTAAAGGGTGAGCTCAAATGCTCAGTCTGTGTAAACATGGAGAACTAAAAAACCATCCATAAACATTTCAGCGTAAAAACATGAATATAAAACATCAAAATCATGAGCAATGACATAAATATTGGCAGTACATGATGCATATATTATAATAGAACATTAATCATTATAATATATCATGGGAATAAAACATGTGAGTTTGGAAACCATTAAGAAAATGATATTATTTCTATTGTATGTAAGGCATTCCTTCCAAGACAACTAAAGTGGAAAAAGTCCATTACATAACCAGGTTTACATGTTGTTCTAGCCTTGTATTATGGAACCAGAATTTACTTGCCTTTCCAGCCATGTCAATCTTATGAGATATAAATATATACTCAATTCATTGGAGGGAGATATAGGTTCAACCCATCTTATATTGAAATCATTCTAATGTGTTACACAAAATAAACAAAAATCATTCATCACAACCCAAAGAATAAAATGTGTTTCATAAACATCATCCCATCATAACATAATCCATATAAAACAAAAAGGATATCATTTCATCATAAGGAAAATGAATCAATGTAAATAATAGACACATTATACTTGAAACATAAACATGCTAAATAATTTCATCTTATATGGAAAATAGTTTTGACAAAACACTTGAAATGAATTCTTGAAGAAAATATCCTTTCTTCTTCAAAATAATTTTCTTCTCACAAAATACCACGAAATTTTTAATGAAAATGATTTTATTGAAAATAAAAAAGAAATATTGTATAGTAAGGTTCATCAAGAAAAGGAAATATAAAACTAAAAAAATCCTTTCAATCTGTATAAGTTAAAAAACATTCTCCTCGTACTTTTACTGAAAAAGTCAAAAAGTACCTCGTATGGTAAAAAAAGAATGATTCCTTCATTAACAGTAGGTAAAATTCTAAAATTGGTAAACATGACATTAATTATATATTGAAGAAAATTGAAAACTTTATGAAAATTTTTTTATGGGAATGGATTAAAAATATAACCCCAGTAAATACTTACGTATAAGAAATCCCGGATTAAAATGAGATTGCAAAATTATCCCTTACCTTATGACCAATTTCATCCATATTTGACCAAGACTCATAGATATTGGGTTTTAACATATTATTAACTTGTATCAGAACCATAATAATATTTATGATATCATATATGATTCACTTAAGTCTTTATATTACCCGTTCATTTGTCAATTCCATGTTACAGTAGCGTTTTCGGTAAAATCGTTTCATTTATCATCCATGTTTTGACTTGTAATTATTAATATGATTACATAGTTAATGATTACTTACATACATAATGTAAAACATGATTTATATATAATATATATTCATAATATAAATATATATAATAAATCGATAAATGGAATGAAATAAACCATTCATGGAGACGGTAGACCGTACGTATGCCTGAATGTTGTTTTCATTTCCATATTAAATTGAATTAATGAAAATGACATTTATATATAAATAAATCCAGTAGAATAATTTTTTCATGTGTTTCATGATTACTTATTATATATATTTTATAATCATTATTGAATGGTTAACAGGGATAATGAATCTCATCGCATCGTGGAGACGGTAATTTGTACGTAAGCACGAGTGATGATATCATTCCCATAATTATTGAATGGAATTAGAGTGGATGACATAATATCTACGAATTTTTATCATGTTATAATAACCATATATAGTTATAATTTACTCCATTATACCCATCCAAGTAATGTGGTGGTAGAAAAAAAGATTACACAATAGTGTGGAGACGGTATTCCATACATACGCATGAGCGATGATTTCATTTTTCAAAGGATGGATAGAAGGTGAAATTGGTATGATTAACATTTATAATGACAAATAATTATACGAGTGATACTGATGTTATTACTTTATTATGAAACAAAATAATAAGAGGAATTATAATAATAAATGAATTTGAAAGAATCGGTAAAGTATATTACCTCTTCTTCAACGCGAATCTTCTAAACCTCCTTTTAGGGCACTAGAGATGGCCTTTTGAGAAGACCAGGGAAACTAGAATGTTTCTAGGTAAGGGGATAAGAGGAATTGGTAGGGGTTGGCAGAGCATTAATTCTCAAATTTTTGTGAAGTGGAGAGGGAGGAGGTACCCTTTTATAAGAGAGGTGAGGGGAACTTTTGGAAACCTGTAAAATATTAATTTATAATAAACTCAAAACCCACATAAAAACATCCAAAATGACTAAAATTTGATGATGAGATGATATAGGGTTGTAATACCATCAACCTATAAAATTTATACATGTTTGGGATTTATTTTAAACCTAATCAATTTGATTTATCCTTATTTAATCTATTTAAATTTATTTGTGTTAATAATATTATAATTTTTAAATTGTTATAATTACTTAATTATGTGTTTTTAATTTTCCATAATTAGATAAATTATTACATTTTAGACCTTATAATTTCCTTTTTCTAATTTTTAAATATTTTTTTTATTTCTAAACAATTTAATAATATGTTATTTTTATAAAATATCAATATTGTCAATTTTGGCACTATTAAATTATTTCAATTTAAATAAATTCTAAAGTGTATATATATTTGATAAAAAAATATTTAATAGATACCTAACATGTCATATTCATCTATAAAATTAGTGGAGGACATTAAATAGTTCATATAATATTTATTTTAATATTTTTAAAACTATATATTTGATATTTCTCTTAATAAAATAATTACTACACCATTTTTGTTTAAGTATTTTATATACTTATTTGTTTAATAAAAATTAAAAATAAAATTATATGATGAATAAAAATCTATTAAATTTCATAATAATACTTTTACTTGATCTTATCTTATTAAAATCTCCACATTAAAATTTTATATTTATTAAGTTAGGAAGGTGACAACTTTGGCATCATTTGAAATAATATAATATAAGTGTCATAATCGCATTTATAAGCCTCCAAATGGTCAAATATTCTACCATTGAATGATTATGGATTATATTTAAACGATCATTATGTTTTGGTCAGGTGTTTCTGCCTTTTATGGTCACTATTAGTTGAATAAAAATTTTATTATTGATTTTTCTCTAAGTTTACAATTTCTGAATCACTATTGTGTCACCGTTAATGAAAAATATTTAATAAATAAAAATTCAAAATAAATTCACATTATGTATATAATTTTATTTTATTTCTGAGAAATTTTTATTTTCTATGTTTTATGAAGATTATCACTAAATTAAAATTATTACACGTATAATATATAACAGAGTGACATGTTGTTACTTTCTTTGGTTTTAATAATAATTACATAATTTCCAAGGTCAAAAGTCCATGAAATGAATCTATTTCGACCCTTAGATGATATAGGGTGAATTTTATTCATCCAAAATAATTTTTGTAGGTGTTAGGGTAATTTTATAATCTTATTTTTACCCTTAATTACAAGATTTACCTTTAATTGTAGTAAATAAAATTTACCATAGTTATTATTAATAATGTCTAAAAATAGAAATTAGACTATTAAAATAATTTGGACCTAATGATTAAAAATATGGAATCCATTTTTCAAAATTCAACACACATACTTTGCAGAAATTAATTTAAAATTTATCTCGTTGTTAAGAAAACAGGTTTTAAAAGTTAAAATGATTCAAAAGATAGAAATGTTTTGACCTATGAATTAAACATAAAATTAATTATAATGACTTAAATAATATTAAATGTTAAAAATATATTCTATTTTTATTTTAAAACCATTAAATATTATAATTTAACCATATAAATTATATCGATGAAAAAGTTTTTTTTTATTAAAATTTAGCATATTTTTACAATTGATCAAAATATGAAGGTTATCATAATAATGTCGAAAATGTATCCAAAGTAAAAATTTTTAATCCTGATTCCAAGGAATAAGTTTTATTTGTCTAATTTAACTTATAAACATGTAAAAAACTTGATTTAAAGTGGGTGCTCAATCAAAAGGCTACAAAACGGCATTTTTTTGAAAAATACTTATTTTACCTAAAAACTTTATTTTGTTCTTATACAATTTTATATAATATGTGTAAGAGAAATTATAATGTCATAAAATTTAAAATTTAGTTAATAATATTAATAATGGCTAGTTCATAACAATATTATAACAATATATCACTATTTAGTTAAACTCGGTATTGCGTACAACACACGCTATAGAGGAAGGTCTCTCTTGTGTGAAACATAAGCCAAGAATAGTGTTTGCATATACTAAAAGATAATGCAGTTTTTCATATAGTGCAAGAAAATCGTAGTATATCATACAACACAAGACATCCAAGAAAATAAGAGGTATCATTCTCATAAAATTTTGGGTGGTTACATTCTACCCCCCTTAAAATGAATTTCGCCTTTGAAATTCATCGGTAATATAAATGGTTTACTACATGAAAGTTTCTTTCATTGAAATACTCATCATAAAAATAATATTAAACCTTAATTGTAAATAGTGAATTAAGAAACATAATGGTTACCCAAATTAACTCATTATAGGGTTTTCACAAAGGACAACATTGTTGAAAATATGGATATGGAAGAGAAATATAACCATCAAATTCTGATGAAGAGTGGTAGAGGACATGGAAATGGAAAATCCAACAGTCACAAAGACATAAATTTGTGATAATCTAAGGTAACATCTGATTCATTAGATATGAGGGCACTAATAAAACATTTGTGGTTTTCGTGATTATATTCCAAATGATGAAGAATTTTTGAATTAAAAGTTATTCTTACTTGATTTTGGTACAATCTCACTGTTTCGCATTCCTTAAACAATTTCCACTTCATCTCTTAAATAAATGAAGTTTAATTTTTCTTCTATGAAGTGTTACCAAATCATGTGATAGAATGATAGGTCAATCTATCTGTCTTAAAATTATAGTTAGAAAAATTTATATACATAAGTCCTTCTATGGTGTGATTAATCGTATATGGTTCCAAAAATGGACTTATACATCATTTATCAACCTGCATAATTAAAGAAATCTAGTTTCTACTAACCAAGGACTTCCTGTAGGCTAGTGGTAGGAGATAAAGCCCTGTAGCACTTTGTATGTGGGTTTGATTCCTGCAACCTTGTCTGATGCGACCAGTTTTCATTGGTCCCACAGGTTGTCCATTTTCTAAAACTACACTATTATAACATTCCAGAAATAATATCAAAAAAAGGTTCTAGTTTTAAATAATAATATCAAATTTCTAACTTAATCTATTCCATTTCTTAGGATAATCTAAAATACTTCAATCCAATCTCATAGTATAAAGTAAATGATTACTAGAAATTTCACCTACCGAGCCTGTGAAAACCATCATTTGTCCCCCTTATATCATACGATATATCTTGTTGGTCACATTCCATACGTGTGAATACCTTACTCGTGTATTCTATTGAAACATTAGTTACCATAGAATATTAGTGAAAACATGAATTCTGTTAAAAGTTAATTCTTTCCACATACCAAAATCCCAAAATTTCTATATACTCAAACCATGATGTCACACTATCTTTATATCAGTAATGAGCTCATAAATACTATCAAGGATATTATTTTCTCCTTATCCCATCATTTTTTGATATCATCTAATTTCCAAAAATATTTCAATCACTTTTCATGGTTACCAGTACCATATAATTATTGAAAACCACAATAAACCAATACATTGATATTCCAATATTCCATAATACTATAAATGAGATTTCATAACATTATTTTGGAATCCAATTACATAAACACTTAATAATTCCACCACATCGTTGTCATAAACAACATTGCCAATAATGATCTCATTTGACTTCCCTTTTTCCGTTTCCTTAAGTGGATGTGGATGTTGATCATCATTAACCATTGGATTAGGGCATTGGTCAGCACAATGCCCCATTTCCTTGAACTTGTAGAATTTTAGTGTTCGTGGAGAATTCATTCCATTAATTTCTCTATTCACGTAATTATAAACCGTTTTCCCATTACATCAGTACTCAGCTACTCGATGACCTTATTTTCCACACTTGATACATTTTCTTGTACCTTTTAGACAATCTCCACCACGCTTCTTTCCACACTTTGAGCATAAAGTAACATTAACTTTCGTTTCCCCATTGATTTTAGATTTTTCCTTAAAATCCATTTAATGTTTCTTGTCAAAACCCTGAGATGGATATGTAACACAAACTTCCAATTCTACCTTGATAGCACAACACACAATTTCATTATAGGTACTGAAGTCTCTTGGAGATAATCCTCTTCAAATACTTGGTTTTAAGCCAATGAAGAATCGATCAACTTTACTTTCAGGTTGGATGATAAACCCAAATGTATACCTTGAAAGCCTTGTAAAAATCTATTTGTTTATACCAATAGATTCATCTTGATTTTTCTTAAGCTTAAGGAACTCTTTTTCTATCTTTGTTCGAAGAATACAAGGGAAGTACTTACTGAAAAAAAAAATGTTCTTAAACTCTTCCCATTCCATGGATTCAATTTCATCTTGGGGTCTTGTATTCTTAGTTAAAGTCCACCACTAGTAGCAATCACCTTCAAACATGTAAGTAGCCAAAAATTAATATTTCATGCTCTATACAAAGATGTATGGAAAATAACTTTTCAATGGTATTGATCCATTGTTCAGTAACAAGTGGATTAAAAGACCCACTGAAAGAAGGTGGGAGTTTCCCCATGAAGGACTCAATAGAATACTGTTCCTTTCTCTACTCATTTGGAAGTCCCGAATGATTCATATCATGTGTAATAATAGATATATGATTTTTCACTCCATCCATCATCACATTTTGTTTTTCGGGAGGAAAATCTTTGCATTGTCTATTACATTGATCAACACGGTTCCTTCGGGTTCTAGCCATCGTCTAACACCAAAAAAGGATAGTGTGAGAGGAAAAAATCATCCTAGGAAAACATAATAAAGGGGCATTACGTTCAATATAAAACATCATAGGTTTAATTCTATGATTTTCACCACAATTCTAGGAGTATAACCTATACGTATACTTATCCTTAGGGACATCCCTAGACACAACTTAGAAATATCTCTAGGGATCTCACTAAATATTTCACATCCTAGTTCCCAAAGGTTGACTAATCCATTCCTCTAATACCAACTATAGAGACCCAAGCTTGAAGTACATAGAAAATAAATTACATTTGTAGAATAATTAATACATAACAAAAACAGACACCCAAGTACCATAATAGTATAGTGTCTTTGTAATCTCGGAACAAAATCTTCTAATAATGGTGAAATATCTTCAACATCTCCCATAAAGATCATCCCCTTTGGTTTTATTTCCTAAAAAGTTCCTTCTATCTAGTGGAAAAGAAATCATATAATGGGTGACCTCAAATTCCCATTAAGGGTAAACATGGAGAACTAAAAAACAATCCATAAACATTTGAACGTAAAAATAAGAACATAAAACATCAAAATCTTGAGCAATGACATAAATATTGGCATTAAATTAGGCATAGATTATAAAGTTACAATAATAATTATAAAATAACATGGGAATAAATAATGTGATTTTGGTAACCATTAAGCACATGATATTATTTCCATTGTAGCCAAGGCATTACTACCAAGACCACCATAGTGGACAAAGTCCATTACTGAACCGGGTTTACATTCCATTCCAGCCCTGTATTACTGATCCAGATTTTACTTGCCATTCCAGCCATGTTTATATAATGAGATATAAATAATTGACCAATTAATATGATGGAGATATAGGTCCCACCCATATCATATTTAAATCATTCTTATGTGTGCCATAAAATAAACATAAATCATTTATCACAACCCAAAGAATAAAATGGTTTTCAAAATTATCATCCTATTATAACATAATCCACATAAAACAAATGGATATCATTTAATCATAAGAAAAATAAAACCATTTAAATAATAGATATATTGTACTTGAAACATAAATATTCTAATAATTTCATCTTATATGGAAAATAGTTTTGACAAAACACTTGAAATTAATTCTTGAGGAAAATATCCTTTCTTCATCAAAATAATTTTGTTTTCACAAAATGCCACACATTAATAAATTAAAATTATTTTATTGAAAATAATAATGAATCATTTAGAGTATGATTCAAGTAGAAAAGGTGATATGAAACTGAAAAAATTCATTCAATCCGTTTAAGTTAAAAAACATTATCCTCGTACTTTTACCGAAAAAGTCAAAATGTACCTCGTATGGTAAACAAGTAAGGATTCCTTCCCTAACAGAAAGTAAAATTAAAAAAGGGGTATACATGACTTTAGAAATACATTGAATAATATTAAAAACTTTATGAAAACATTTTTATGCACATTGATGAAAAATATAAACCCAGTAAATACTTACGTATAGGCAATCCAGGATAAAAATGAGATTGAAAAATTATCCCTTAGCTTATGTTCAATTTATTCTTTATGTGTATGAGACTCCTATATAGTTGGTTTGAACATATTATTAACATATAACAGAAACATAATAATTTTTATGATATCATATACGATTCACTTAAGATTTTATATCACCCATTCATTTGTCAATTCCATGTTAAAGCAGCGTTTTGTGTAAAATAGTTTCATTTATCTTCTGTGTTTTAACTTTTAAATGTTCATATATTTATTTAGATCATGATTACATATTTCCAGAATGTAAAACATGACTTATATAAAATATATAATAAAAATATAAATATATAAAATTGATGGATAAATGGAACCAAATACACCATTCATGGAGATGGTAGACCGTGCGTATGATTGAATGATATTTTCATTTCCTTAAAAAATTTAATTGAAGTAAATGACATATATATACCTAAATACAGTAAAATTATTATGTAATATGTTTCATGATTACTTATTATATATACTTTATACTAATTCTTGAATGGTTAACATGGATAATGAATCTAATCGCATCGTGGAGATGGTAATCCGTACGTACGCACAAGCGATGATATCGTTCCAATAATTATTTAATGGGAATATATTAGATGATATAATATATCAGAATTAGTATCATGTTATAATTACCATATATATTTATTATTTACAGCATTATACCCATCCATGTAAGTGGGTTGTGGAAAAATAGATTACACCACAGCGTGGAGACGGTATTTCGTATGTACGCACCTGCAGTGATTTCATTTTTCGTAGGATGAATAGAAGGAGAAATTGGGTTGGTTCATATTTATAATAACATATAATTATATGAATGATAATTATGTTATTACTTTATTATAAAACAATAAAATAATTTGATGTATAATAAGAAATTATCTTTAAAAATTGATAAAGGATATTACCTCTTCTTCGACGTGCCTCTTCTATACCTCCTCTTTGGGAAATAAAGATGGTCTTCTGAGAAAACAAGGTCCTCTAGTATGTTTCTAATTATGGGGAGAACAAATATATTTAGGGTTTCACAGAGCTTGATGGATCAAATATGTGTGAAGAGAATTGGGATGGGGTGCCTTTTATATGTGAGGGGAGGGACACTTTTGGAAACCTCTAAAATATTAATTTATAAAAAACTCAAAACACATATAAAAACTTAACAAATGACTCAAATTAAAATATTAGATGAGATAGGGTTGTAGTCTCATCATAAAATAAAATTTATACATGATTGGAATTTATTTTAAACCTTATCAATTTGATTTATCCTTAGTTAATCTATTTAAATTTATTTGGGGTAATAAATCACAATTTTTAAATTCTTATAAATACATAAATATGTGTTGTGAATTTTTCCATAATTTGATAAATAAATACATTGTAGACCATATAATTTTAAATTTGTAATTTTTAAATATTTTTGCTATTTTAATAGAATTTAATAATATTTTATTTTTATAAAATATCAATAGTGTCAATTTTGACAGTACTGTAATATTTGAATTAAAATAAAATCCACAGAAAAGATATATTCAATAAAAAATATTTAATAGATTTATAACATGTCATATTAATCTATAAAATTCGTGGAGCACATTATATAGTTCTTATAATATTTATTTTAATTTTTTTAAAACTATTTATTTGATATTTATATTAATAGAATAATTACTACACAATTTTTTAATAATTATATAATATACATATTTTTTGCATAAAAATTAAAAATAGAATCTTATGGTGAATATAATTCTATTAATTATCATAATAATACTTTTCATTTAATTATAATCTTAAAATCACAACATTTAAATTGTAATATTTATTATATTATGATGTTGACAACTTTGACATCATTTAAAATAAAATAATATAATTGTCATAATCAATTTTATATTCCACCAAATGGTCAAATATTCGACCAATGGATTATTAGGGATTAAATATACATGAACAATAAGTTTTGGTCAGGTTTTTTTTGCCTTATATGGTCATTATTAGTTTAATAAAAATTGTATTATTGATTTTTCACTAAATAAAAAATTTATGCATCACTATTGTGTCACCATTAATGAAAATTATTTAATCCCTAAAAACAAAAAATAAATTCACATGATGTATATAATTTTATTATATTTATTTTAAATATTTCTGTTCGATGTTTTATGATGTTTATTACTAAATTAAAATTATTACCCATACAAGATATAAGAGAGTGACATGTTGTCACATTCTTTGGTTTTATTAATAATTACATCGTTTTCACAGTCAAAATTCCATTAAATGAATATATTTCTACCTTTATGTGATATGAGTCTACTTTTATTCATCCAATAAATTTTTTCAGGTGTTAGTGTAATTTTATAATCTTATATTTACCCTTAATTACCCGATTTACCTTTAACTGTAGTAAATAAAATTTACGGTAGTTACTATTCATAATGACTATAAATAAAAAGTAGCCTATTAACATAATTTGGACCTATTTATTACAAATATTGAATCCAATTTTAAAAATTCAAAAAACAGAAGTTTCAGTAATTAATTTAAAATTAATCTCGTTGGTAAGAAAATGAGTTTTATAAGTTAAAATATTGCAAAAGAATGAAATGTTTTTACCTATGAATTCAACATAAAATTAATGATATTGAATTACATTATATTAAATGGTGAAAATATATTCTATATATAATTTAAAACCATTAAATATTATAATTTATCTATATAAATTATCTTGATGAAAATGTGGGTTTTAATTAAAATTTAGCGTATTTTTACTATTGATCAAAATATGAAGGTTATCAGAATGAACTCAAAAATTTATACAATGTAATGTTTTTTATCTTGATTCCAAGGAAGAAGTTTTATTTGTCGAATTGAACTTATAGAAATGTAAAAAATTAGATTTAATGTGGGTGCGCCACTAAAAGGCCGCAAAACTGCATTTTTTGAAAAATACTTAATTTACCTAAAAATTTTATTTTGTTCTCATAACATGTTATATAATATATGTAATATGAATTATAATGTCATAAAATTCAAAATTTAGTTACTACTATTCATAACAGATTTTCCATAATAATATTATTACAATATATTATTGTTTAGTGAAACTCAGTATTGCATACAAAAAAAGCTATCGAGGAAGGCATCTCTACGTGCAACACAAGCCAAGAATAGTGTTTTTGTATACTATAAGCTAATACAGTGTTCCGTATAATGAAAGATAATCATGGTTTAGTGTACAACACAAGAAATAAAATAAATTAAAAAGAATCATTCTCATAAAATTCCGGTGTGTTATAGTGTGTCTGTTAGTTACTTTATTTTATTCCATATGCCAATAAAACAGAATCAACATTCATGTGTATGAATGACCTACCATCTACAAGAATTGTGTATTACTTTACATATTTCTATATTTTATAATTTTTTTAAAATATAGTTTTATGAATATATATGATATTTCTATCTTATTTTACATTCGTTAAATAATAAAATCATGATCTTTGTAATAGGATCATGAATAACAAGTCATAACTTATCTGAAAAAAGTTGATATTACCCAAAATGTAACATTAACATGAAATTTCTAACAAATTTATAATATAAAGTCATAATAAAATAATATATGGTAATAGATTTAATAATATGGTTATTATGTAGATTTATAATAAACTTATAATAATTATACATGAGTTTTGTATATGTTTGAAGAATGTTAAGTCTTAAGGTAAGGGTTTTCTCATCTAAATTTTTATACTAGTGAGATAATTCCATGTCCACCAATGATTTATTTTGTGTGGTTTATATACTAGAAATTGAATATAGTTTAAGATATTTAGAATTTAATTTATGTTTATCTACATATCAATTTTATGATCTCTCTCTCTTGGGATTTACAGTTCAAAAGTTACTAAATCGGTATGGTAATTATGTCTCATGTTTCCTTTTTTAAGACAATTGTTTTTTTCATAAAACTATATTATTATACAACATGAATATAACAAGATTTTACATGTTATATCATGAATTTTATTATTTTAAGTATTTTATAATATTTATGTAATTTTAATCTCTCATGGGTATTATGATTTAATGTTTCCAAAGTGGTAAGAGTTTATTACTATAATTTCATCATTTATCAATATTGTTTATGATTCTGATTTCGTTGATTGAATATTATGATATATTTATCAATATATATCATGAAATAGATTATCATATTATTATTCATGTTATATACAATTAATTGTCCCAATTACCATTCTTTTGAACAAAAAATAATTATAAAAATATTTTAATGAAAATAGTACATTATTTTTACTTTCAGTAGGAAATCTATATTCTTTCAAAACCATTTTTTCAAAAAATGTTTTCAAAAATATCATACTATTGTTCTATGATGTTTAAAGAAAATTTTTACCCATGTTTTACCATTATAAATAATATTTTTAAAGTGATATTTTTTTTGTTTTTCAATCAATGAACTATTCCAAACTGTTTAAGGTGAAAAATGAATGTTAAGCATGTACAGACTTATAGAAAATTATGAGTTTACTTTCGTTGAAGCATAATTTGTTTTTTAATGTTTATTTTTAATGAAATTGTTTCCCTCATATTAATGAAATTTATTTATTTTAAATTTATATTCATAGAAAATGGATTAAAAATGGGTTATCTTTAAACAATGTTTTAAATGACCCTCATAGATTCTATTGAAGTATTCAAAAAATTATTTTTATTGAAAAGTATTTTAGTGATTTATTGTTTTAATTAGAAGTTTTAAAATTAATTTTCTATGTAAGGGTTACCAAAAGGATTTCAAGACTTATATTTATTATTTCTATATATTTTCACGGTATTTTGTTTTCAATAGGTTTTAAAGATTTATTTATGAGTTTTTAAGGTTCTGTTTATGAAAAGGGTTTTAAAAATATTTTCATTCATCCTTTATATGTTTTCAAATACTATTTTAAATGAAAATTGTTTTTAAAAATATTTATTTTTTACAATCTGTTTTTCAAATAAGAAAACTTATTTTCCCACATAAAATGTTTAAAATGAAATTATAAATAATTAATTATAAGAAAAGTATTTTTTAAAAGGTTTTATGAAAAAGATTTTCATTGAAAGGATATTTTTCTTATAAATTTTCCATACAATCGTTCGAAATTATTCTCTATCGAAGATGAAAAAATTATCTTATAGTTTAATATTTAATCAGTATATGATCCATTAATACCATTCATATTCCTTATAAAATGATTTAGGTTTTAATGGAATGATGTTTATGACACCCTTATATATTCCACGAGATATATGATATTAAAACCAGAATCTTTGCATGAGTTATCCTTTTATGAAATGATTATGAGACATATATCGATTCTATATGTAATGATATGATGTAATTTTTATGATACCCATTTCATTTCATCAGTTATGACAAGATGTTTATAAAACCTGTCTCTTTTTATGGGTCATGATATGATGTATGTTTTACTATTTTGATGAAAATGTATGTAGGATTTTAATATTTGATAGGTGGGACCTATATCACCCACTAATACATTGGGTAATGATTTATATCTCATGAGATAATTATTAGAATCAATTTTGTTGTCTTGATCTACTATGGAAGATAAAGATACTCAATCGATAATAGGAATATGGGGAAACCAGATCCACTATGGGAAGATGGGGAAACTTGATCCACAAAAACACTATGGGGAAACCCAATATACTATGGAATAATTGAGAAACCTGATCACTTATAAGAAAATGATTGTGACTATGGGTGGTGGTGTGTCCTACCGAGTAGGTTTGCCCCCAGGATGTTCCCTAATATGTTTCAACAATGAGAATTGACTTATAGAAAATGATATTACATGTTTATGTGAATACCAAAATTCTAGGAATGATTCCTATGTAATGATTTCATGCATTATGCTCTAAATTCCTTTTTTGATTTAGGTCTTTTGAATTTTCAAAATTTGTTCCATTAATCTTATGTATGATACTTAATATGATGGGTACTATCATCAAATGTTATTCTTATGTTCTCATACCCTTTTGTTCATGATCATTCATACATATCTTCTTTCTTAACCCTTAATGATCATCTAATCTCACCCATTTATTATGTTTCCTTTCCATAGGTTATGAATATTGGTTTCAGGTAGGGGTTTCAAAGGTTAATATCTTTAAAGAATATTCAAAATATCATTAACCAAACTAGAAGAATGTGTTCCTGGTTTCCAATGACATGAAACTACTATGGACCTTAGGAATAATTTTTTTAATGAGACTAATATTCATCTATAGAGATAAAATATCAATGTATGTTAACCCTAGGTCATTATTGTTGGTATCAAAGTGAATGTTTAGTCAACATTTGGAATGTTGTTTGGGAAATGTTTAGTGAGATCTCTAGGGATATTTCTATGCATATTTATAGTATGTCTATAAGGATAAGTCTATGGATGAGTAAATGTATTGGAAAATATCTTGGAATTTTGGTAAATGAAAAATAGATTTGTTTTCATGGACATATTTCCCTATATAGATACAAAATGTGGATGTGGATCTAGAATAGATGTAAATAGAAAAATAATCCTAACAACACCATATTAGGATTGACTTGATTAGTAGTTTGTTAATGAAAATAGGTCTAGATGCCCACCTGGTTTGACCATCAAAAGGAATTTGCCTTGGAAATTTCTATTTTTGAAATATCTGAAGGATTTAAATAGACAGTAACTATGAATAACCTAGGATAACACTATGGTGTCATATATTAAAGAACTATGTGTCCTGAATTTTACAAATTTTAAGTGATTTTTTTATTATATGGATTCTGACTATGATAAATGTTTCTTACAATATAATTTCTTATTTTCATGTAATGGTGGGGACCAAAAGGATCTGGGTTAACATTGAACATTATAGAAACGTTATTGATGAGTAGTCAAATGGGATGATTAGTATATTTAAGGATAGAGTGATGATAACTAATCCTTTTCTGCAGGACATGATTAATAACAAGTAACATAACCAACACATTGACTAACCAATGAAGAGAAGGAATGAGTTTTTTAAGCGTTATGTTAATGGATACTATGAAGGAATAATGTCCCATTTTCCTTCTTGTTGAGAATATATAATAAGACACCCATGTAAATGTCATAGAGGAACATCAATACACTTTGACTATGGAAAATAAGGTCACTATGCAAGAAACTACAAAGGGATAATGTACCTTTTAGTTCACACAATGTATTGAAATATTGAAATACCTAAGGTATTATAAACATTTATGTTTTCTGTGTAGAATGAATGTAAATTAAAATAATTGGTGTCCTAATAGGAAATATCCTAAACAAAATCGGCATGTTTTTACGATTAATGTTTATATTTTTATAGATGATGAGACTACATGAAAAATGTGAACGGAATGTTGTATTAAGTATTTGGATGAAGAATACTATTTAATTTCATAAGGATGTGGTGTAATGATAAATTATTTATGTATTTGGATTCTAGAGTTATGATATATGAATTGTGAGATATATAAGCTTTCTTTTATATCATGTTTTTTCTGGGATTTACTTGAATATGTTTAATGGTTCTAGTGGATTAGAAATGTGATTTAATGGAAAGGTAATGTTACAATAAAACATATAATTAGGGGAAAGATAACCCTTTTTATGGTAATAATTTTTAGATAATAATGGTTGTATAATGAAATTTTGGATATGAATAAGTAAATTGGTTGGTACTGATTACCATTGAAATAATTATGGATTTATTATAAAAGTCGTTTCTATTTTCATGAAGAATGTTTAAAACTACTTGGAATTAAAGAATATGCATAGTAATCATTCGTGTAAAGAACCATTAATGTCATCCAAAAGGCTTTATGGAATTTCATGTTATTATCATGTTTTAAGAGAATATACGATGAAAGTATTCACATGTTTGGAATGTGACAACTAATAGAGACATTATGATATATGGGGAATCCATGTTATGTTTATCAAGTGACCATATTTATAATGTTTTTTATTTTCAACAATTGGGAGGGTTATAGGGTTTACCATGTATGGTATGGTTTAAGTTAAAAATTAGATGATGTTTTAGAGAATAAATTATTTTCTAAGAATTTCGGTCTTTCGTTGTATTAGATATCCTATTCTACCCATTTTGGATTTATGATATAAAAATATAGATGAAATGAGTTTTCATGCAATAAGAATTTTATGATACCATAATTCATATTGAATACCAAATTCACATTCATTTTTGGAGAAGTAATGGGTTAGAAAATTTCAAAGCCACTGGAAAAGGGTAATATTGAGCTAAATTAAAGTAAATTTATCTTCTTTTGAATGTTATTTGACTTTTGGAAAAGGGTATTGAAATAAAATGTTTCCTTTTTATCATCATGTTTATAAAATAAATTAAAACGTTTACACTTTTTCATTTTATGGTTTTATGATAGTTAATTTCTCTAGATCACCCAATTTCTTATGATCGATTATCATTTTAAATTCCTGTTATTATTTTTGATTTTCTTCTAAGTCCATGTTTTCACTACCCATATATGACCTCTAATGTGGAAACATAGTTATGAATTACATTGGGTAACCATTACGGTTCTAAATATCCGTATTTAAAAGAAATTTTAATATTCATTTTTATGATGTGGGTTTCTAACAAAGTGACTTTCTATATTTAAACATTTGATAACCCCTATAAAATTTGATGGAGAAATTCATTTTATGTGGGGTATAATGGAACACCATAATATTTTTGGATTTTTTTTGAATTAATTTAATATTTTCACTATTTTTCAGTACTGAATATCCATTTTTTATATGGAAACAGTATATTAGGCATGGTGTATAAGAAACACCATGTTAATACTACACTACATGAAATGCTTATATTAACTCCCAGTACCTGAGAAGCTATGTTAGTGTTTTGTTTCACACATTACTGAGTCCCTTCAATAGCTTGTGTTACACACAAGATAATGTTTTAATGAACTATATGATCTATTAATATTATTTTTAAAAATATTATTATAATTTTCACCTAGATGTTAGAATGTAACTTATAAATGATATTTACTAAATTATGTAACTATGTATTCCACATGTATATAAAATTTTTTCATTGTTTAACAATTTTTTATAAATTAAATTAATAAATACTGACGAATAAAGATACTCCTTTTCTAATAAAATTATTTTTCTTAATGAAAACACAATTTTATCTCAATAAAATTAAATAAACCAATTTTGATGAATATTTTCAACAAAATTTATATATTCGGTATTAAATGAATATTTTGGTTACTCATATAATATATTTTATAAAAACATTAAAAGAATAAATCCAAATATATGAAAAAAGAGGTATTTTTCTAAAATGTAATTTATCACCTTATAACAATGGACATATTTAAAATATAATTTTTGACACCTATATTTTTATTTAAAAAATGGATTTATTTTTCAATTATAAATATAAAAATTAACTTTGGGTAAAAGTATTTATTTTTCTTGGAAGTTTCAATTTTTGATGAATTGTTAAAAACTAAATATTAATTCCAAAATGCTTTGTCATATAACTTATTTATATAGTTAAATTATATTTTAAGCTTCATTTAATTTATAATTATACCAATTATATATAAATTAATATAATTTAGGTAATTTGATGCAATTTCACATTGACATTTGATGTAAAATCATTTTAATCTATTTGAATTTTTCACATTAAAAACCCGTCGTCTCAACCCATATATTTGAATACTTATAATTTAATTTATACAATTTATGTGTTTTTTATGTTAAAAAATGTTTTATATATTTGGAATAAAAATATTTAATAATATTTAATAAGTTAAAATTATTTTTTGACCAATATAATAGTGAAGGAAATTAAAATTAATTGTAGTGATTAAGATAAAAATAAGATTATTTATTGGTTATCATAAAAAAGAAGGTGTAAAAATTTACATAAACATGTCTAAAAATTATTTTATAGACATAGTTAGACAATGAAAACTATTTTGATCTATAGTGGTTCATTCTAACCCTTGATAAACAAGTAAAACATAGGGAATAAACAATTCCATTCCAAAATACACAATATTTCCTTTTCCCACTTATAAAAGGTCTACACTACTCCCCTACAATTACACATATAAATAACTTTTTAATTATAAAAACCAAAAACAAAAATCTTCCAAAATGTCACTACCCTTCATATTAGAATCCTCCATTTTCATAGAGATCCCACCAAGGAATCACTTTGGGGAGAAACAATGTTACCAAAAGAAGGCAGAACATCCTTCTAATTACTATTTTTTTTATTTTCGTTACCCACCTAATCAAATATTTTTGTTTCATGATTACATATTAACGTAATTATACTAAATATAATTATCATTCATTTACAAAAATCTACCTCCTCTTGAAATAATGATGTTCACATTTCCTTTCTCTACTCTCATGGTTGGTCATTATGATGTACATGATGTTTTTATATTATATATATAATATTTATGATTTATTTAATGTTCATAAATTATCATATAATACATAACTACATGATTTCTATTTTTTTAGATATTTTTACATTCACTGTGGATATGTGGACTACATCCTCCTCAAAGCAATGTGATTTGTTTACACATTAAATAGAATATACTAATAATTGGTTTAGTAAAATTATATGATAAATACAAAATGTTATTTATATTGGAAATATATATATATATATATATATGTATATATGTATATATATATATGTGTTTTTATGTGTATCATTTAATTTATTTCATTCAATATGATAAGAAAACTGAAACAATGTTCGTGTGTATGTACGACCTACCGTCTCTATGAACAGTGTCTTCCATTTCATATTTATGTATTTTCTATGTTTTTAAAAATTCATATATACTGATAATATATTATATTTATATCTTGTATTACATTCTAGAAATAATAAAACCATGATCTAAGTAAGAGGATCAAAAATTAATATTACCCAAAATGTAACATTTACATTTAATTGTTAATTAATGAGTAATATAAAGTCATAATAAAATCATATATGGTAGTATATATAATAAAATGGTTATTAGTTATATTTATAGTAAAAATATATTTATTATAAAAGATTTTTTAATGTTTATAAATGGTGTAATGGCTCATAGAAAGGGTTTTCTCTTCTATCATTTTATATGTGTGATGTAATTCAATATTCACTACTTTTTTTATTTTCGGTGGATTATATAAATAAAATTAATGTATTATATGATACTAATAATTAAATTTATGATTATTTACAAATCCATTATATTATCTCCCATTCATGGGCTTTACAGATCAAAATATTCCAAACTCATAAGGTAATTTTGTCTCAAGTTTCCCTCTTTGTGACACGTGTTTTTTTGTATCTATATAGTTCTAAATGGTGTATATTATTCCATTTTAGAAGCTATAAAATTAATATTATCCTATTTATTATATTATAATATTCATGTAATTTTATTCATTGATGGGCGTTATTATTTAATGTAATGAAATTGGTAAGGGTTTACTGCTACATTATTTCTATTTATCAAAATGGATTAAGATTTTAATTCCATTAATGAAATCATGTGATCCATATCTCAATACATCTCATGAATTTCATTATCCTTTTATTATTAATTTTATATCCAAGTAATTGTATTATTATTACAATCTTTTTACTAATTATATTAAAGTAATTGATTTATCAAAATGTGACATTATTTATCCATTAAATCTAAAATATATGTGATTTATAAAAAATGTTATCTAATTTTTTTTTAAAAAATGTTTTACTATTATCCAATGAAGTTTAAAGGATATTTTTACGCATTTTTTACCTCCTTAAAAAATGTTTTAAAAATGAATCTTATTTTCTTTTTCCAATCAATTCATGTTTCTAATAATTTTATGGTGTAAAAGGAATTTCCATCCTATAAAGACATACCCACCCTCATGAATACTATTTCCTTGAAGATTTATATTTAGGTTTTCAAAAAAAATTAATGATATTTTTTTCTTAGTATTTTTTCACAATTTTTAATTTAATTTTATTTTCAAAGAAATAGTTTATCAAAAAAAATTTGTTAAATGGTTTTGAAAATTAATTAAAAATATATATATTATAGGTTTTAAAATGGTTTTTTACAGAAAAAAAAATTCTTGGATTTCAATAATTCTCTATATTTTTTCAGAAACATTTTCTAGTAAAGGGTTTAAAAAATTATCTTTAGCCTTATTTTTATGTTTTAAAATTATTTCCAATCTTTTTTAAACATTCATTTTTTGTTTTTCATGTTTTTTTAATGAAAAATATTTCCAAAATATTTTTTATATTCCATTATATGATCTCAATCCTATTTCAAAATAAAATAGTGTTCAAAATTATCTATGTATTAATACGGGTTTATAATAGTAGAAATGTTATTTTCCATCAATATTTTTTTCAATGAAATTGTAAACCCATATTTTTATGAAAATGTTTTTTAATGGATTTATGAAAAAAATAAATGGAAGGCTATTGTCCTGATGAATTTTTCCATATGTTCTTTTAAAATCCTTATCCAACTAATATGACAAATTTTATTATATATTATCCTTTAATGGGGATGTTATCCATGAATACCATTCATATTATTTCTTGAATGTTTTATCATTTGATTTAATGATTTATAATCCACTTTCTTCTATTCTATAGATTATATGATTTTGAAGCCCACTTCTTTTCAGGGGTTATGCTTTGATGAAATGATTATTATACCTATCTATTTCCTATAGTTGATGGTAGGATGAAATTTTTATGATACCCATGTTATTTCATGGGTTATTATTTGTTGTTTATGAAACCCATTTATTTTTATGGGTTATGATATGAATCAAATTTTTCTATAATATGGAACATGTATGTATGCGTTTATTATGTTATGGGTGGGACCAATATATCCCTCTGATTTATAGGGTAAACAATTATTTATATCATGAGAAAATTATGGGAATCCTGTTGACGGTCTTGATATAATATATAATATGGTGAAACTTGAACCACTATATGATGATGGGGAAACATAATCCACTATGGGAATATGGGGAAACTCGATCAACTATGGGAAGACGGGGAAACCTAATACACTATGTGAATATGGGGAAACCCAATCTATTATGGGATGATGGGGAATCCAAATCCTATATAATGAATGTATAGTGACTAGGTAGAGTTGTGAGTCCATCCCAGTAAGTGTAGTTCCCATTAAGTTCCCTCATTAGTTTTTGGTAGTGAGACTTGACTTATATAGAAAGATATAAATTTATTATGTGTATCTTATAATTCCATATCTTATTCCAATGTTCTAATTTCATGTATTATTCCATCGATTCCCTTATGTTTCATGTCTTCTAAACATCCAATATCTAATCCATTAATCTCATGTATGAACTTTGATATGACGTGTATGATCTTATAAAGTTTTAGTTATGTTATCATATTCTTACGTGAGTCAGGACCTGAGTTAATAATAATCATGATATCTAAATAACATTACACACACTCTCTGTAAATGACCTGTTATTAACGAATATGAACAGGATGGATTTTCCAATCCATATTTCTTGAAGATGATATCATGGAACTTTGATTAAAATAGATCTATACAATTAAATTTGATAATCATGGTTTAATAAGGAGTTTATTTCTCATAGTCAAGGAAAGAGATAAAAATAATATAGGTTTATGAATGATGTGTGCAAAATTCTTGATAACATGTTATGATAAATTTATTATATTACACAGGTAGTACTTGAATATAGATATTGATTTCAAGTTACTAACTTCATTATCATGGGTTATTTGGCTCATTTCTAGATAGTAATCTTCGACATTAAGACATACATTCTTATTCAAATGAGATGGAAGCCTGGAGAATCACACACTATGTGTGTCCATTCCCCAATTAAATTCTATTCAAATTTAGTTATTCGAATATTTTTTATTCTCAATATTTAAGAATAATTTTATTCATAATTTATCATTAATTAAGTTAAAATAATTTTTATTCACATGATAATTTCTTAATTACGTATATATAAAATACTTATATATTTATTGAATATTTAACATATACTTATTAACAAGATTTTAAATATATAATTATTTTGTGACAAAAAATATAATTAATAATTATTCATGATTCAAAAAATTTATAGGAGGATGAGAGGAAGAAGAATGATTCTGGTGATAAATATTAATTTATAAGCTAGTAAAATAATATTTATTGTTTTCTCAACTATTACAAGTCATGTCATTAGAAAGAAATGTTTTCTCACCCCAATAAAAATTAGAATAAAAATAATACTATTATGTTAATACATGTCATGAGGTCATACATGGGTATACAATTTTATTATGTGAACTAGTGAAATTTGTTAAATTACAAACCCTATCACTTGGTTAATAAAGAGACCACTATTACATTATTAGAGAGGTTAACTGAGAATCATTATGCAAAATATAGTACCCTCTAGAATCACCCACTGCCTTCTAGTATGTTATCAAGTGTGATAAGATCATGAGAATTTATTTATGCCCAAGAAATATGAAGTAATGAAGATAAACAATGCAAGGTTAATAATCGACCACACTAGCACTTGATGATTCATCAGTGATGTTCATAGATCAATGGATTACATATGGGTCACTACTAGATGGATTCTACAGTTGAATCCTACAATATCAATGACAGACTACCAAAAATGGTTTTATATAATAAATATCTATAATGAATTAATATCTCAATAATAATTTAATACTTCTATCTATTTATATAAATTAATTTTAAATTTATTGTGAATGTATCTGTAGTTGGTTTTACGGACCTTTCATATTAATAATTAATTGAAAAAAATTTGTTTGTCATGATGTTTGTGTCTTTTAAAATATATTAATGATTCATAGAATCTTGAACTATCTAATTCAGGATCAACACTAAAAACCACTTCTTCTACTCTCAGAAAAAAAAATATAAACACAGTTACATTATTTCCAAAAAATAAATAATTAAATTTAAACAATTTTATTATTAAATAAAAAATTTCTCTATTTAAGACTAGACACTATAGCATAAATATTAACCTTGCTAAAATTTATACTCATCATTAGACCCATATGAAAAACATTTGAAATCATTGGTCAAGAATCAAATCTCAATTAGGGATAAAAATAATAAAATCACATTATAGTAGTAAAAATTATGAAAACCCGTGATTAAATTTTTTTTATCACAATAAAAAGGTGAAAATAAGAATAAAAATTCCAAAATTTAAAAATTAATATTTTCTCAATATATATAATTGATCCCCATTATTATTCATGGAATAATCAATCAATGCAACCCGATTCACATGGTGAATATTGAAAACATTCCATTGAATAAAAAATTATTTTTCATTAAACATTCTATACCTAATAAATTAAACTATTTCTATAAAAACAATTTGGAAATATAAAATATGTATCTTGGAGAATTTAATTCATTACACATATTCACTCATTTTTATCATGTGTTAGATTAAATCAACCCAAGATAATTCTATAATAATAATTAACCTAATTATGTCCCTAATATTTCACATTTGAAGATTATTCATTACATAAGGCATTAGATAGCTATATCATGCTCACCCAATTTCATGCACTATATCGATCTCACTAATCATCATATATAATTATTTTGTACTATATCTTGAAATAATTGTATTTTATCATTCCTTTTTCATCATAAAACCCTTGAAAATTCATTTTAAACCATAAACTAAACGTATCAATTTTCACATCAACATAAGTGGAAATTTCTATTTTTTTAGAACTATTAAAAGTGAATAACTTCCAGAGGAGTAGGATTAGGATATGTTTTATACATAGCCCTCCCATGATTTTTTATTGATCAGAAACACTCAAATAGGATTCTATCATTTTCAACATAAGCGTGTTTTAGTGTTTTTGTTAAATATCATGTATTGGAATTCCTTAAATGTTAGTGTTATTTGAAAGCCTAGAAAGAGTCTTTGAAATATATATCTTCATGATTAATGTCCCTAGAATAATATTATAATATACTTATAAGGCCATGATGTGAAGTGTATGTGGTCATATTTGAAGGTGAACATGTTCAAGAATTATTGGATAGCTGGTGCGGGGAACTGAACAACCAGTGTTGTGATGGAAACAACCATTTTTTAAGTACACTAAAAGGCTATCAAGTGGTGAAATAATATTTAGTGTGTTCTAGATGGTTTCCATTGGCTACCTAGTGTAGGTGTTCCATATAGTTAATTTGGGACATCTTGTATCTCTATGTTTCATGCACCCCCTAGATACCTATTGGAAGCTACATGGTACCCAATGGAGTCATGAATGCTCTAGAACAGATTCATTTTCTTTGATCAAAAAGACTATAAATTTTCTCTTCTTTATCTTCGTTACACCCATATAAATCAAAAAGTATTACACACCATTTAGAGACCATAAATGTCCTGGTACTTTTTAATGAACCCACTAGTCACCAATATGCTCTCATGTTAAACTCAATGTCAATGTGAGTGATCTCCAAACCCTCTCTAAGATCTATCTTAATATTTCTCAAACCAATATGTAATCTTAATATACCTATCAAATATAACATCCTTTACTATACATCATCCATCCAAAAAAGATTTTTTATAAGATTATAATGGGGTTTCATAAAAAACCACTCTTTATTTAACCTTTATTCATGAAAGGTTTACTCTCCACAAAATTGTAGGATGATTTACTTGGATATAGGTAAAATACAATAGAGTTATCACATAAAAAAATTTTGATGGATTTGTTCATGATCACACTTTAGATCATATGATTTATATAATAATCCATGTTATTTGAGTAGTGGATACTTAGGGGAACATATCTTTCATTTTTGAAACCCCTTATCGATTGTGTTTTCAATTATTGAATTTTATTAGTCACATTATTTAACATTAACTCAAATAATTTTATAAATTTAGTTCAATAATTTACAAGAATAAATTACCATTATGTTTTCTTTGTAAACATGAATTGAATTTATGAACTACAAAGTTATATATTACCCAATTTATTATTAATTAAAAATATGTAATATTTAAAATGTGAAATTCATACCCACTTTATATAATCATAGATGAACAATTTTTATCAAAGGGGTGCATTGTATTTTTTTAAATAATCCCCCAGTTATAAAATTTTCATTTAATTTTTTTTCAATTCCAAACCAGTTTCAAAGATAGATTTTTTAATCCAATCAAATTCTAATTTAATCCTCCAATTTTTAGTTGAATTAAATACTACTTTTGGAACAATAAGATATGAACTTTCTTGGGTAGTTTTTGTTATATTTAAAATTGTAATTCAAGAGTATGTTCTCACTAAATAATATGAATTAAATAGACTCTCAAAGATAAAAATAATTTTTAAATAAATAAAAACAAAACGAATGTTATGAATTATATATTGACAAAGCTGAGTTCAATAATTTTTCTTATTGAAAAACTATTCATAAAATTTTGAAATTTTTTCCACACACACATGAAGGAACAAATAAAGTAAAGACACTATATTAGACATGTTCTTTCATGATTATATAAGTTTATCAGAAAAAAGCAATGAATATATTACAATCATGTTTATGATATTTACTGACATATAAAATATTTAAAAGACCCCTAGTGATGAATTATATAAAAAAATACTCATAATAATATTATGGTTTTACCCATCACCTAGGATCATAAATTCACAAACATAAATGATTCAAATGATGTGAAAAATATGGTGGTAAAATAACACATCAGCTGTTTAATGACATAGAAAATACGGATTAAATAAATAGTGGGAAAAGTATCCAATAAAGCCAAATAAGTAATTAAACCAATATTATATAAATCTATGATCAATTAATAATTTATAGGTGAGGTTAAAAACCATGATCATATTAGTGGGAAAATGATCTCCTAGTTCCAAAATAAGATCTTCAATATGCAATAAAAAATATCAAAAAAAATTGTGGAACCAAATATTATGTGCTATGAAGGTAATAGGAAAAGTAACATAAAACTAGAGTTCCCTGTCTATAAGAATAATATCAATGAAAAAAAATGAAAAACTGCATTTAAAGTGAAAATGTATAGCCAATGTGATGACTCCATTGAATAAAAACCATTATCCACTACAGATGAATTAGTCCCAATGTTTCTAATGGAACATGTTGATGTAGGCATTGTGGTTTGTACCCACATTTCTATTTTCATCCCCATTTCCTCTTCCCCTAAATATTCTTCTTTATAATGTACTCCTTTATCCTCAATTCGAATAAATTATGAGGACCCAAAATATTCATGATCCCAACTTGAAAATTGTTATATTAAAATTAATTCAATATATTGTGAACTAAATAATTAGTATATGAAATTAGTTCATGAAAAAAGAAAATATCAAAGAAGAAAATGAAATTATCATTAATGAGAAATTAGTTCTCATCAAGATAAAAAATAGGTGTCACTAATATCAAATAAACCACTGGATATTTTAATAATTTCATTTTCAAATTTATTTATGGTGTACCTAATATAAATATGAATTTGGGTTATTAAAATTTGTAAAATTACTGAGTCGACATTAGATACTAAAATCATGTAAGAATATATATTAATAAATATTACTAATAATTTTGTACAATTTTTTTTAGAAGATATAATCTATAGTTTTTATAAAAATATCAATCCTTTTATCTATTAATGTGATTGAAAAAATTCATCACATTGAAAATAAAATTTAACCCTTATTTTGTATAATCCTTCCTGAATAATTCATTTTAAAAAATATTTATTGCAATATCATTATTGGATAACATAATTAGACCCATGTTTGTATGAGTAAAAAATTATAATCCTTTAAGCTATTGTGTGAAACATTCATTTAAGAAAAATCCATGACAATGAATTGAACATTGGTTGTTGCTTTTATAGATACATGTATAATGACATATATGTTTTTAGTCAAATTGTTAAACTATATGGAGGCCATGTCACTCTTGATGATAATTCAATGGGTAATATAATTGTCGAAAAGAAATAAAAATCCACTTTTTAATATAGGAAAAAGTTATTTCCTCTTCCAAATCTCGTGACGTAATTCATCATTACCATTTTGGTGTTTATTTTATTAAATTACATTGAATAAATTATTATGCTTTGATAATTGGTGAAGACATTATAGGATTCACATGAGATTATATCTCATGTCAGAAAAGTGAATCCTATAAATCCATTATCAATTATTAAAAAAAGGTTGAAAATTATTTTTTTATAAAAATTATTTTAATCAATAGTGATGAAAGAGGAGTATTAAAAATTAATGAATTTAATTATTTTTATTATTTTTATGTCCATATTAATTATTTTTCTACTCTTCAAACCCCTCAAAAAACTGGGAGTGGAGATGGGAAATTTAACAATCCATGAAATTTTTTAAACCATTTTAAATTATTTTTCTAAACTAAAACATTTCTAGGCCAAGGGTGTGAATACAGAATTCTATATCATAAATTTTTTTATCATAATATAGTTTATTAAGAAAAAATTCAAATAAATTTTGGCTTTATAAAAATCCCAATGTCATATATTTATAGTATTTAGTTTCAAATGTTATATTCTAAACACTAGAGACAAACATTGTAAATTTTACACTAAATATGATGATGATTTCGTTCTTGGGTAATCTAATATAAAAAATGTTTATCATGCCTTTAACAAAAGAAATATAATGGTAAAAAAATAAGTCCATTTTTTATTATTTAAAAAAAACCTCTTATAGTGCCCCCATTTTCTGTAATTGAACCTTTATTTATGTATTTTTTATATAATGGTAGGTTATGTTTCAGGTGGTTCTAAGGGGCTTCGACACTTTTTAGAGGCTTTTATAGAGATTCATGAGTTCATAATTGTTAGTAGAAACTATTAAACACCATTAAGAGATTTTTTAAGGTGAAATAGACAACATTGGGTTGGTGCACTATTGGTCCATTGTTTGGACAAACCATACAGTGAAAAAGAGAAATCATGTTATAATACAATCATTTGGGAAAATGGAAACCTAAAATTTGGTGCAAAATTAATCAAATAGTGTGAGTCAAACATGATAGTGGTATCTTTAGATAGTATCATGTGCATGATTATTTCATGGTTATACTAATCGTGTTCCTTAACCGTGAATCGTGTAGTTCTAGAACTGAAGTGTGTGGATATGACTCATTTTATCCTCTTATTCACTCAGTTTTCACCTAATAATTCTCTAACAAGACCTATTTTATCTTCCAAGGTGTATGAGATGTTTCCAATTGGCCTAGGAGTGATATTTAGGTGATTTAGAGGATTTTAGTTATCGAGCTTCACTATTAAGTTCTTTTTCTTAGACATTCTTCATTGATTCCTCATCCTTCTCTTTCTTAAAACCATAGATATCATCAACTGTGAATATATCCATGTTCCATGGTGGAAGTTGTGATTCTTAATCATCGATATGGGTATGTATAGGTGTTTTGTGATTGGATGTATAGAATTATTATGACACTAATTATATCTTCCTATGTTTGTGAGTTAGGCGGATTATCTCTCAAATCCTCTTATTTAGAACAAGAAGGATTAATTTGAAATGATTTTTTCGATAAAAATAATTTTTAAATATTATTTGATTCATATTGGAAATATCTTTAGTGATGATTATGAGAAATTATGGAAATTTGTTGGTTTCATGTAAAGTGTTCATAAATGAATATTTTAAAATAATTATTTTAAAATTTTTGGTTTTTTAATGCATAGAAAATGGTTATTTAATATTTTAAAATATAGAATGGTTTTATGCGAAATTTGTTTCATGTATTTTTTCATGAATGTTCGGCATGTAATCATGTTCATTTGGGATGAATATTGGAGTGATTTCCCCCATCAAAATATGATGGATAGGGGCCTGAAGCTTCCCCAATTAAAATTATTCAAAAACTGATTTCTTAGTGAAAGAATAACTCATAACTCATCAGTATAAGGAAGTCAATTGATTTCATGCATGTGTAAATGTGTGGATGAGTTAAAATGTAAAGGGTATTAAAAAAAGTGGTTACTGATATTTTAAGCCTTGTTTTATTTCTACCAATAACAAACTATTTTGGCTATGATATAAGATATTATTAAATATTTAAAACCTTTTTATATAAATTTTATAACATGTTTTATCCTATTTTCATGACATTAAGAGTAATTGGGGATATCCTACTAATGATAGACTCACTCCATTCTTTGGTGCTACTGCGAATTTAAATATTATAATCAATCTCGACAGGTAATGTAAAATGTACATCATCTAATTATAGAATCATCATGATATATTTCTAGGGATTGTCAAGATATATTATATATTTGGCTGAGATTTATGGGTTTTATTACTTGGTGATGTCACATAATGCTAGTAACACCCAATACCTATTTCGAAGCCAATGTGTGAGGGGAACGAGGTAAAAATGGTGTCAGTTTATTCGATCCTTAGGTATTAATTGTTCATAGTCTAAGAGTTATAAACTGTATCCTTCTTAATGAGTTCACATATCTCTTATTTTGAAAAAAATTATTTTTATTGTTAGAAAATAAAATTTTCTATAGAAAAAGGAATGTATAACAAATTTATATTGAACATAAAGTTACTAGAGAGTTTGGGTACCAGAGTGTTTTGAGACACTTCTATGATAAAGTGATTTAGTGCTGAAAAAAATAAGATTTGTCCCCAAACAGGATGAATCAAATCTATAATTAACTTAGAAAAATATTTGTGCATAATGTGATGTTGGAAACGTATATGTTATAGGATTTATAATGAATGTGGTGGTATTTAGATGCTTAGGCTAAATTATACCAAGAAATTTCATTTGAGGATTTTAATAATAGTTCAATATAAAATTCAATCCTCCAAAAATCATAATTTCTTGAATAATCTGTTTCTTTTGTTTAGTGAAGTATATTCATTATGTTATAGAGTATACATCAAAATTTCTGAATTTAGTTCATTTTACACAATATTTTTTTTCAATTGTATCCTTGAAGGAACATATTTTTATGTTAGGGTTGAAATGATAATTTGACTCAAATATTATGATCCTTTGTATAGAAGATTATATATAGAATGATAATAATTTTATTTTATCTCAAATAGAAACCTCATGAGATACAATTTGAAGAAGAATATGTAATCTTATAAGAACATTTTGGAATTCCAATGTCAGAAACAAGAGAACCATGGAAACATATGCTCAAGGGGTGGAATATATATGAATTAGAATATGGGGTTGGTTAACCTTCTACCTATACCAATGAATAAGAAGGGGTGTTTTAAATGTAGTTATTTTATCCAAATGAAGTGGGATTATATGAAACCACATTGATCATATCACTACTGATACAAGATAAGAAATCTATAGTGTTATTTTCATAGTTCTCTTTGGTCGGGTGTTAGGGATACATATTATTCTTCTCAAGAATTTTATTCTTTGATTGGATGAGTATAGGATAATATCTCTAGTCAGTGGAACTGAGAAATGTATTCTTATTATAAGAATAATATGACTCCTCAACCAATACAATTATAAAAGGGTACTAATGAGAAATGTGTAGCGAGTGAGAAATGGTATGGAGCTTAGAATGTGATCAATGATGATCAATAATTCCCTTCACTAGTGAGAGGTAGAATTAATTTTAATACTAACCTTATGAAATATTTTATTCATATTGAAAAATCATTTTCAATTAGTTATTATCATTATTTTTTCCATTATGTTTTTATGTTGAGATGATTCCATATATTTTGAAATTCCAAAAACGTTTGGGACAATGAGAATGTCAATCCTGGAAATATCCAATGTGATTAATAAAAATAAATTAGAAGGAGTAAGTGTACGATTTATTTGTAATAGTGATGGATTTATGTGACTTTATTTTTGGAATGGATTAGATTTTGATATATAAGGACCATATTGATTAGTTTTCATGGAAATTGAGTTTTATATCATATGATTATTTTAGGAAAATATTTAAATGATAATGGGAAGTGGATCAATAAAGATCATGAACATTGGTTCTAATGGTTAGAACTACCTCTTACAATTTTATATAATTTTCTTTAGTATCAATATCTGATATTAGGAATAAATATTTTCATACCATATTAGATCAGTTACATGATGTTTTCCATGAATAATTCTCAGGTATTCCACCAAAAAGTGAAGTGGAGTTTATTGATAATATATTACTAGGGAAAAATAAAATTTCTATTATGGATTATCACATGGATTCAAAAAACTAAATTAGTTAAAGGAATAATATAAAAATTGGAACATAAAGGGTTCATATGACCAAGAACGTCTCTATGGGTAGTAATAGTTCTCTTTTTATTGAAGGAATATGGATCTCTTATGATTTTTTAGATAATCATAAGATTATAAATGTTAGGATAAATAATTATTATCCTCTTATAGGAATTGATATTCTACTCGAATATTGGTTGGGAGCCTAGTGGATCTTAATTATGGAATTTTGTTTAGGATATCACTAACTATAGGATCGAAGAAGGATAATCTGAATATAGATTTATGAAGTAGATATGGACATAATGAATTTATTGTAATTAATTTTGGTCTTAAAAATTAACCATCATAATGTATTGAGGAACTAGATATGACAATGGTATTTAAATTAAATTATTTTTGTGTTTATGAATGATATAATAATGTATCTAAAGAAAAGTGTGGATCATGAGAATGATTTTTTTTATAATGTTGTGAATCATAGAAGGGCATCATCATTATTCAATGTTATCAATGTTTTATTTATGAATATAATATGTATATTTCCATATCCATATAATTTCTAAAAAAAGTAATTTCAATATATCTAGAATATATATACTCTTATATCTCATGGAAATTACTAAATAATGTCTTTGAGATATGTAGTTTCCTTGGATTGGTGGGATACTATAGAAATTTTTTACGTAAAAATTCATAATTGGAATCAGAAATGAAATCTTTGATAATGATAGGAATTCCATTCTAGTAGAACCAGGAATGTTAGAAATCCATTCAAGAGTGCATTGTTATAATTAAAAATCACATATCCAAACATTTAATGATTCTCAACAAGGTTATGTAGTCTATTATGATGAATCAGGATATGGGTTGGTATGTGTTATCATTAAGGGGGATCATTTTATTGTTTACTGCTCATGAAAATTACAGTGAGATGAGGGGAACCTCTCAACATACTATTTGGAATTGGCTACTATAATACATTTTTAATGAATTGGAATCATTATCTTTTTAGTGATAAATTCAATGTACTTAAGGGACATAAAATCTTCAAATTGATTTTATCAAAATGAGAATTGAATCTTAGGACATAAAGTTGGATTTATTACCTCCAAATTTCCATCTTTTACATGATAAACACAAAATGTAAAAGGAATTCGATGGAAATTTCATTAAGTGGATTTTTTATAATCAGTTGAATAAATAATATTCAAATTAGTGGATGGTGATGTTGGTTATAAAAGACATACAGAAAAACATTATTAACTAGGTTGATGTTGATGTTTTCTTCCAAGTTGAGTTTTTTTACAAATGAGGTTCTTCATGTGAAAGAGTATGACATATCTAATTCGGAATCTGTGTCTCTCAAGAAAAACTTCAATGGTGTGGATATCATTGAGGAATCAAATATTTATGGGAGTACATTTTAAATGTTTAGAGATCGGATAATGTCACCTTTAGGTTTTCATGATCAAAATTATAATGCATACCACCATTTGATATTGGATATTAATCCATAAATTCAAAATATTTATAATCTGATGAAATCACAATTTTGGATGATAGAATAAAAAGGGAAATGGAAGAGTGTTTTTAAATATTTCTCAACTATCATATGGTAATGGTAGAGCACCATGAACCAGTGGGCATGTTGTAGTCCTAACAATTTTCCATGTTGAAATGGGATTATATGTAAATGAGTTTTGTTATGATTTTACTAATAAGGTTGTGGTAAAGGATACTATAAGCATAATTGAGGATCAACTCACAATGTTTGATCATTTTATCCCTATTATTGAATCCCATATAGTAGAGGAATCGTCAATAATATATATCAAAAAAAATTAAAGATGCATGGTGTTCCATTTCAGATTGAATCAGATAGAGACCCCAGGCTTACATTTCCTATTTGGAATTCCATTCAAAAATCCCTTGGGAATCAGTTGACTATGAGAATGGTATATCATCATCAAACAAATGGATAAACCAAATAGAAAATATATATTTTGGAGGGAATTATTATATATTCAGTAGTGGATTATTGTTTCTCATGGAAAGAGCACATACCATCATGGGAGTTCTCATAAAAATATGTTATCAAACCTTAATATATATAGAGACTATTTAATCCTTAGATGCTTGTCCTTTTCTTTCTTCACTCTATTTGGTGGAAATAGGTGAGACTTCATGGATCAGACCCAACCATATTCAATTGAAAAGAAAAAAAGAATCATTTGATCATAAATACGACGGTTATGGATCATATTCATCTAAATAAATATTTGGATAATCTATGATGGAAAATTTCTATTTTATTGAGTGATCATTTGTTTTTTAGTATCACACTAAGGATTGGGCTTTGTCGTTTGGGTATGAAGGGAATGTTTTCTCAACATGGAACATAGTCCCTTTTAATATACATGAATGAGTTGGGCAGGTGGAATATCAGTGGGATTTACAAGGAAGGATAAACTGAGTGTATAGTGTGTTTCATGTATCCCAAATTGAAAAATACTAACCAGATCCTTACCATCTGATTCAATGGGGTCACATTGAACTTTACTTGGATTTTATGTTGGTTCATGTACTTGAAAAAATTATTTATATTCAAGGTAAACTATTTCTTTGTAAAATACTAGATCTATTATAGTTTCCTAGAAATAAGTTTGAATTTAGGAAGAAATGTGGGAGCGTGAAATGGAAATGTTGGGTTAGTGTCCGGAACTCTTCTACAAAAACATTGGTTTTATTCATTATGGGGATGGACCATCAAATGGTGGGGATAACAAAAAACATCTTTTTTTAATGAACGTGAACATTTAATTATATATTTGATGTATATATAATGCTTGGTCCGGATTTGTAGTTATGAAAATGGGTTTTGACACTTTTTGGAAGCTTTTCTGGATGTTCCCTATTTTATCACAGTTACTAGAATCTATGAAACAACACTAAAATACTTTTAAAGGAAAAATAGAGGATAGTGGGAAGAATAAATGTTGGACCTTGGATTGGAAAAACCATTTTCTTGATTAAGAAAAATCGTGTGAGCCTTCTATTACATAGGATAGTTGAAAATTCAAAATTAGGGCACAATTTTTCAAACAATTTGACCCAATTAGTTAAGGAAATTTTTTAGGTAATATCGCATAAATAGTTAGTTAAAAAATTGTCTAATTGTTGTCTCTAATCATGCACCATGTAGTTCCTATCCTATTTTTTAGATATAACTCATATCCCCCCATGAGAACATATTTTTCACCTAACCCATAAATAAAATGAACTCATTCTTCTCTCAACATGTGAGAGAGGTATTCTAACATTCTATGAGATATCTATAAGTGATTTAAAGGCTACTGGATATCCTGTTTCATTGGTAAGTACACATTCTTGGCCTTTAATTTTTTATTTCTACTTTTTTCTAGAATTATAGATCTAATCTTTTGTCCACTGATCCACGTTCCATGGTGATAATTATGATGTTTTATCCATGTATTTAATGAAGGAATATTATTTTTAAATTGGACCCCTATAATCATTATGTCATTTTTATTTTTCCACAAATGTTTTTTATGTAGTAAACTTCTCTCTCAAATACACTTATATAAAACATGAACTCTTAGTTTGAAATGATAATTTATCTTGAATTAATTTTAAATTCATGTGTCATTCTTCTCAGAAACCTCTTTATTTATGGTTTTGATAAATTATAAAAATTTTATGGTTTGGTGAGAGGTGTTCTTAAATGATTATTTTTATATTTTGGTCTGATATTTATATATATAAAATGGTTGTTGAAATGTTCTAATGAAATAATGGTTTTATTTTAAATGGAATGACATGGATTTTGGAATAAATGGAGGGAATGTGTACATGTGAATTTGGGATGAATAAGGATGAGATGTTTCCCCCTTAAAAATGTGATGGTAAGGGTGTGATGTTTTAACTATAAAAATGGTTCGCCATGTTACATTTTTGTGAAAGGATAACTAACCAATCCTGAGTGTATTGAGGTCTATGGTAGACATGCATGTGTTGATATGTAAAAATTTAATAGTTATCAGAGAAACAGATGAGTATTGATTTAATGTTTTTTTATTTCTCTCAATGAATTTTTTTAACTGATAAAATAAAATTTTATATTGTATTGAACTATTTCATATAAAATTTATAACAAGGTTAATCCGAGTAGAATTAGTTAGGAACTCATTGGGAGAGTCCTACTATGATTTGACTCACCCCAAACATGGGAACTGTTTTAAATTTGAATAAGTTGTCTCTCAAGAAACACATAAATGAAATGTATATTAGTTATTTACTAAAACATCATGATACATTGGGCGAGGCTTTTCATGCTGGATCATGGAGTAGTTTGGGAGTTGTGGTAGTGATGTCTTTTGTGTCTTGGGGTTTCGTTGTCTTTTTATTTCATTTAATGTTGTTTTATGGATTCCACTTTTACTATGATATGGTTATTGGTCTGTTTCAGTTTTTTGTAGTTATACTATGTACTCATTTATCATTTTTTGGTTGGGATATTATGGTTATTATCTTTAGTTTCCATTATATTTAGTTTTTATTCCATTAATGGTAAAATAATCCCCAAAATTTTCATAAGTACCTTGGAATTAACTTTCAACCTTTGATGTCTTTGTTATGTCACCTAAGGCTAGTAATACACACTACTTATTCCCAATCCAATGGGTGAGGTAAGGGATGTTAAACAACTTTCTCAAAAATATTTTTGAAAATAATGTTTTAAATAGCCATTTTTAGACAAACTAAGTTGAATAAGAATAAGAATATCCTTTGAATTCTCTTAAAAATATTTAAAAAAATCTAAAGAGAATTTATATGAAAATATCAACCGATATTTTAAAGTATGAACTCATACTCAATATTTTTTCTTAAATGACGATGAGCACGTAGCCTTTATTTCTCACCAAAAATTTTAAATTATAAAAAATACCTTAGTGCTTATAAATGGGTTAGTTTTGATGTAATAATTACTAAATCAATTAACATTAAATAATGTATAGACCCTCATGGAAATATATATTATTCATCCTGTCATTTTATTAAAAATGATTTTCTAAAAAAAACTAAACAGATATGGTAATATCTTAGGAATGAAATATTTTTTAGTTTTCAAATGTTATAACCATGAAGAAGGAATACACTATGGTGAAACTTTTTCACCCATCGCATGGTTATAATCCTTTTGAATCATGTATGAATTATCCACTAATATATTTTTCAAATTGTTTCAAATATATGTCTAAAAAACTTTTTTATATGGTTTCATTTAAAAATTTTGTTTTGAGGAATAACCAACAGGTATTGAAAATCCAATATTTTTCAAAATACTATTTCAAATAAAAAACATCATTATATAATTAAACAGGTCCCTCTATCTTGGTAAAATATGATTTCACTTTATCATCATTCAAATGGTTTTAAAATGGGAAAAAATTATTCAACTCTAATTTTAAAAAATATCTAAAATGTTTAATTAATTGTTCAAATTTACATAGATAATTTTATATATAAATAAAATAATGAGAATATGTTTTATATGTTTATTATTAAATTAATATTGTAGTTGATATGAGATATATTGGTGAACTCAAATTCATTCACAGATTTCAAATTTCCCAAAGAAATTTGAGAATATTTTTAATCTATGAAAAATAAACCAAAGAACTCTTATTATGATTCAAAATGAATCATTCAAATGAAATCATTACTCCAATGAGTATAGAATTTATATTAAAATTAGATGAATCTAGAAAAAAATGAATAATAGACTTTATAGAACTATGATTGGTAGTCTAATTTACATTAATACGACCTTATCTTATATCATGTTTAGTTTTTATATCTATCATATTTGTCATTAAAGATGAATGTAATCTCATTTAAAATCTATTATAGTGATTTTTCATTATATAAAATGAGACAAAAATATTAGTTTATTTTTTCCAGAAGAAACCTATTTAGAGTTATATTTTTCTTCAAATTATAATTCTTGAGGATTATAAAAATATAGGAAAAGTGTTATTGTAACATGCCATATATTAGGAAAATACCTCATCTCATTGATTACTGAGAAGTAGAACTCACATTCCATTTCTATAGAATAAGAGGACTATACTGCCACATTGTGTTGTTTCACCCATATTATACGGATATAACACAGTGTTTGGGATTTTGAGAATACATTTGAACATATCCCCATCAAACTTTGTAAATAAATTTCCAGAAATGACTCAAAAAATCATATCCAACATTCTCACTACAAAAAAAATGACTTAAGATACAATTTAATTTGATATTACACTTAAAAATATGATGTATTATTGCAAATAAACTAATAGAACAGCAAATAAATTCTATTTTGACCTACTCATTATCTTTTAATCATATTCTATTTGTTAAAGGTGATTTAGAAATGGTATCTTGTAACATTATTTATTTTATCTAGGGGATATTCAGTGAAATTTTTTAAATCATATTTTATGAAATATTATTATTATTTAAAAAAAAATTAAGATCATTTTATGTAACATATGATATCATTTTAGGGTGATACTCATCACATTCATTTATTAAATCTTAATTAGTAAAATATATTTTTATAATATTTATTTTCAAAATATTTTCTCTTATTTTATTAATTTTTAAATCATATTTTCAAACATTAAGTAATTTTCATAATATTATTTTTTATTTGATATTAGCATTGATGTAATTATTTTTAAATTTTTATCAAAATAATTTTTCAAAACACGCAAATTAATTAATATATATACTTATATAAAAAATGATTGTTTTTATCTCCTTAAATATGATTAATGATTAGTAAGAATTTATTATATATACTTGACTATCAAACCGTTATTTCTAGAGTGGTCTCTGATGAAATACCAATAAAATTATGATTTAAATATGTTTTATAATGTAAAAATAACCTTATTCCCCAAAATACCATTCCAAGGAAAAATCAATAAATTGAGAGAAATATATTTCTTGGGGAATTTATTATTTTAAAAAGGTTACCCAGTGCTTTATTTTCTCAATATTATTTTTCTCTACATGTTTGCTCTTATATTTCTATTTATTTGTCATTATTTTAATCATCTCATATCTTTTCAATTTGGTACATATCTATTATTATATTTTTCTTTAAACATTTCACAATCTTTATTTAATAATTATATTAATTTAGGGTTTGGAAGCTAAGATTTTTTTTATTAATTCTCTTTCCCTTTTTTTATATTATCTTTTAATTTATTATCTTTTAATTTATTATCTATCTCTATTTAATTATTATATTACATGGATAGATTTTAAGTTTAATAGTGAGTTAAATTTATTATTTTTAATATTTTTCAAATATAAATTTATTTTTCAAAATAAATTTCATAAGAAATATCTCTTGTGTTTATCATCAAAATCATTCTTTAGATTTTCATTATAGTCCATATTTTTTTTATTTTTAGTGACCTTATATTTTTGATAATACCAATTTTGTATAAATTTCATAAAAAATATATATATGTTGTTTATTTTAAAAAATGGGACACATTTTCTAAATTTTGTTCTCAAAAGGGTGGTATTTATTAAATTTTTCTTAATTATTTTGTACTTCTCTCTAGTGATTAATTATTTTTCTGGGGGATTTTTAATTTATTCACTATTGTTCCTAATAAAGTTATTAATGTTATTAATGTTTATCTCATTGAATAAATTTTTAAAACCATTGATCCCTTTAAAATAACTTTTTCTACCACATTAGGATTAATTTATCTTTTAAATCCTTCAAAATGACATGCGAAATATCTGTATTAAATATTAAATTATGTTGAATCAACATAAAAGACACCTATAATTCATTTAAGTGATGTTTTGGTGCATATTGTTTATGTTAATTAGGTGTATGTAGAAAAATATAACCGATGTAGGGAACCAGCCATCCAATTCCATTATGAATGTAGCCATTTTGTATGGATGAAAAGCTATCTAGCTGGTGGTAAATAAATAACCATCTATTTCTAGAAGGTGACTACTTCCTACATAGTGGAGGTGTACTGGAAATTTAATGTAGGTTATCTAATATCTCAAGGTTCTAGGTAGCCCACTAGCTATCCAATTGAGGTTGTTGTGTAACTGGTGGCCTCGGGAATCCTCCATCACTATTTAATTTATTTGGGTTTGAAATGCCATAAATGTGATTTTATTATAATTCATTACCCCCAGTGAATTATAAATTGTTCCTATGTATTTTTGATCTATTAAAGGAACACATTTACCCTTTTTGTGAAACACACTAGCTACCAACAATCTCTCAAGTTTGAATCAAATATTTATGTTCAGGTTTGTAAATACCCTCTAAGATCCATCTTAAAAGTTCTAAAATCAATCAAATATATAAATTATCCTCTCAAATATATCATCCCAAATTGTTCTTCATCTATCTAATGTTTTTTTGAGTTGATTGTATTGGGATTTCTTAAATCAAACATCTCTCTATCTAACCATAATTCTACAATATTTCACACTCCATTAGATTCTAATATTGATTACTTGGCTTCCAATGAAGCTCAAGTTGGTTCTTAGAAAACACAAATTTTATGGATATATATTATAGACCAATCGAGTCAAGGGGTGGAAACATAGGGGCACACATGAATCTCTTTTTTGAACATTTTATCATTTATGATTCTCCTATGTTGACATTTTTGTATTTCATAATTTAAAATTTCCAAACATTCAAAAACTCTAGTGGATCATTTTATCCAAAACAATTAGTATGATATTATCATTATAAACCTTAAAAAAAATTATCAATTATCTGGTGATTGATTTCTCACTTTATTATTTCTTAAATCGCATTAATTTTTAATGAGTTAAATTAACACCCCCTAGCAGAATATGCAACCAACATGATCTACATTGAAAAAAACCGTGCAATTTTTTTAGAAATATTGATAACAAATATCATTTTGGTAATATAAATATTTGGTCCAATTGTATATGTTATGAGATATTGGTTTTTAGACTTTTTTAAATTGCTGAAAATAACACTTAATGAAAACATTGAAATTATTACATCTTAAAAATTTGAAAGTAAATTAATATGTAGTTGAAAAATAAATTAATACGCATAGACTAATAAATAATAGAGTTCTTTAATCATTAAAATTAACAATCCTGTAGAAGATAATGATTTTAAACTATTAAAAACATTGTTTAATAGGAAAATCAGTAACCTTAAGTCATAACAAGCTTAATATGTTCTCTCAATCTGGAATATTAAAATAATATTATTATTATAATTGTTAAATATAATTTTTCATATTAATTTCATCATTATATTCTGTTTTATTTTATTTATTTCTATTATTAATTTAGTTACTAAAATGGTTAAATTCATATTCAATGTTTTGGGGTTGTTTGATTTATAACATTCATAAATTGGTGCATTGAACACTGGCAATGAGGTTATGGTTCCATTACCATTATAATATTATTTTTTATATAATAATCATATTTATGCACTAATTTGACTTTTATGAAAACCATGTAAGGTTGTCACTATAAGATTATCATATCGTTTCATGGAGATGGTTGTCTGTACGTAAACATGCATGATATTTTCATTTTTCTTCATAGTTGAAAAGAAATAACATAGTTAACATATTAAATTTTTATAAAAAAATATTCTAAAATTTTCATAATAATTTTTTTTTCAATTCATATGGCTATCCACGTAAGGTATAAATGAAAAATGAACCACCTAATTTCATGGATGTGATATTCCACACACATGCACGAGCTACGTTATCAATTTAAAAAGGATGTAAAGGGTTGTAAGATCAGTATTATATAACCTAAAAATAATAATAATCATGTCATAAATATCATATATATTTCTTTGATCAATTATTATAACCACAAATAAAATATGATGATGATAAAAAAACACTTCACTTAATGGGTGTGGGAGACCAGACATACACATGAGTGATGTTTTCATTTAAAATAGGAAGGGTCAAGTTAATAAAAAATTGGTATAAAATAATGATTATATAATTTTATTATATTTGAGATAATGATATTTTAATTTTAGTATGGTTGGTGAAATAACAATTATATATAATAAGAAATAAACATGAAACCCCAAGTTAAGATTTAAACCTCTTCTTTTTTGAACCTTCTTTTGATTACACCTTTTGACTTTTGTGTCTTTTATTTTGGGGAGACCATATCCTCTAGGGAATGGGGTTGGAAGATTGAAATATATATAATTATATAATTTCTAATATATATCTCTGAAAAGTTGTGAATAAAATTAGATCATAACTTATAATTTATAAGTGAGGGGAGTAGCCGACATGCATTTTTTTTAAATTCTAAATATTATTAAATTATTATTGTTGTAAAAATAGAACCAAAATAATAAAATCTATCTGAGAAGGTTATGATGGTTTAAATATTATCATCCATTAATATTTATTATTTAATCATGAGTCCTTATCATTTTTTATTTACCTTAGTTAACAAAAATATTCTTTTACCATGGTGACATAATTATTCAATGGTTACTAATTAAAATGACCAAAACTGAAATTAACATAATTACTGAATTTTAAAATCTAGATTAAGAAATTTATAATACATATCTCAGGATTCATTTTGTATAAGTGTTAAAATTTTATTTTAATATATGAACACAAAATGCATAAAAATAGTTTTTAGAAGAATATAGGATTTTAGTGTAAAAATCCCACTACATTGAAATAAAGTATAGAATCTATTAACCCAAATTTATTTTTTACATAAAATAAGGATGTATTTTTTAAATCAATATTATTTCACAACTTAATTTTACCTTCCAATCATGTATTTAAATTCAAATATTAAACATTGTTTTCAAATGAGAATATAATGTCACTTAAATTCATAAAATACATGCATGAGTTTCCAATTTTTAAATAATGTTTTAAAATATATTATCTAAATAATTGACCATTTATTTGGACTATAAATTTTTTTTATGATTTATTAAATCATTATTAAATCATACTAATTTCATAAATTTTATAGTGTTTGAAAAATATATATTTTCATTATACAACAAAAAAGAAACTATTTTAGAAATATCAAACAATTTTACCCTATGATAAAATATACATTATGAATCAAAAATTAATTCCATTGAATAAAATTAAAATTAATAATACATGAAATATAACCTTTAAATAAAATCATGAAATATGTTGTAATTCTCTATTTAGTAACATAAAATTGTTATTTTTTCTAGTGAAATTTTTTATTTTTTTTTTAATACTAAATGATTATGAATCAATAAAATGAATTATTATAAATCATAATATTTATTTATTTAGATAATTAACTATCATAAAACATTTTATACACATTTAACAAATTAAATACATGAAATAATTTCATTACTTAAATATGTTAGGGTATTTTCCCCTAATTCAATTTTCGGATTCATAAGTTACATCCTCAATCATGTGATTATTCCATAAACTATTTAAGTTGTCAATCATATTATTTTATAATAACATATCTCTAAATTATAAAATATATATTGTATTTTATTCATAGTAAATATTCTCCAACAATTGTACCAAATTATGGCTTAAAACATGAGTTGCATCAGGTACAATCTTCTATACAAAAAAACATTAAACAAATCATCTACCAGAGATTAACATGGAGGAAAGGCCAGTAAATGATCAACTAAAACCATTTTCATAGAATTTATTTTTGTCCAATAAATTTAATACATAACATTCCCTACCATAAAAAAACATATATCCCTTTTCCATAGAGAAACATTAGGTAAAAACATGATCTCATATATCCAAGGAGTTATCATTCCTCATGTGATATGTATTACTATTATGACTACTTTAGGATATAATTATGTTTTATTGAATCATATATATCTTCTCTATCCTTAATTGTCCCAATTCTATGCCAAAAATATCATTTCATTTATTTCTCCCTAGCATGATGGAGATTGACACCACTTTCCATATAATTCTTCAAAGAAATCATTTATAAAATGGAATGAAAAATGTTATTAAAAAATCTAGAGTGATAGATTTTAATCGCAACATCCCTACAAATTCAAATACTAAAATCGAAGCATATAATGAAAAGTATAAATTTTTTAATTTGAATTATCATCAAATTAAGGATAAAAATTTATAAAAATTTAATTCAGTTACCAACTACTTCTGAAGTCAATTCCAGTATTTTTGTCAACATGGGATTATGATTAGATACAATGGAGAAGGTAATTCCATTTTACCTAAATATATATGTAGGATTGTTTTTTAATATAGATCAAAATACATTGTATCTAGAAAATAAAAAAAAGATTATATTTAGTCAAGTGATCAATAATAACACATATTACATTATTACATCATGTTTTATTTTTCTATCCCCCCACAAAATCGATTAGTATGTTATCAAATTTCAGTTTTGTATTTTGAAAAGGATGAATCATCTACTTAGGTAGTTATTGTTTAGATTTAACCTATTGATAAGTCAAATTTCCCAGTAAATTTAGTAATATACCTTTACATTCCCACTCACCAGTAATATCCCTAAGGATCTCTTTACATCTTACCACTACCATAATATATCAAACAAAAAACATTTGTGATCTACATTGAGTAGTTTTATCTATAACATAGAATCACTCCAAACACATAACCTCTTTAAAAATTTAATAACAACTTTTTTTATTGATATTAAAATTAATAAACATACCCTTATTAACCAATTATAAATTCTCACTCAATCCATGATCTTCCTCTAAATCAATTTTATTTGTTTTGGACCAATATGTATTTAGGGATACTTTAAACCAAAATAGAACAAGTTTCCATATAAACAATTTCTAGTTCTATATTAATTATTTCATTTAACAAATTATCAGGTTAGAAACATTAAATTTTGTTGATATATTATTTTTTCATCTCATGGAATGAAATAAAAATTTTTATTTACCAATATGATAGTTAATTGTGAAATCATTGTCCTAAGTAAGTTTCAACCATCTTCTCTGTCTCATGTTCAACTATGTTTGAATTAATATATACTTCAAAATTTTATGGTTAATATATATTTCACATTTCAACCCATATAAATGTTGTGTATATATTTTTAATCAAATATTCAATAATATAGTTTGAAGATCATGCATTGAGTAATTCCTCTCATAGAGTTATGATTGAAATGAAGAATATAAAATTACACAGTCACATATCATTTAGAGGAAACCAAATTCCATCAAAGAAGAATCACTATAAATAACAAATTCACTTTTTATTATTGAAAATTTAACTGTATAGAATTAATAAATATTATTTCCAATTATTATAAATTTTCATCACATACATTTTTTCATATAAATTTAAAACATTTGTTGAGATTATTTATTTTTTGGGATATATAACCAATAAATGTATTAGGAAACCATATCTAGTAACCACTGATCCAAGAAAACATCATATCTCATTGACATTTATAGGACATGTCTAATCTTCCACAAATTTTGATTTAAAATTATTGTATAGATCAGGCAATTTCAAGGAAATGTATTTTCTTAAATTATTTGGAATACTACAAGTATGCAGTTTCGGACGGGGCCTGATTCTTAGGCACAGTGTTCCAGGAATAAAATTTATAAAGTTTTATTTCTGGTACATTCAGTAAACGTACGTCAGGTTTTTTCTATCTTTTGATCCAGTGCTCGGAATTGAAATTTGAGGACATCGATGAACTTGTAGCACAGTTAATCACATAAGGGGACCTTTACTGCAGTTTAATTGATTGGGAGGAGAAGTTAAATTTATGGAGATTCATAAAAAAATAATAAAAATTATGTGTACATAGTATTTTTTCATGGTGGTTATTTCCTCCAAAGAGGAGTTGGATGTGTGGCCCACACCCCACATAACCTCCCATGAGAGTATAATGGTGGTGGAGACCACATGATCCCTAGCCCCTTCAACTCTCCACTTTACCTCCATTTGACCTCCTCTCTTAACTCTCCACCTACGACTTTAATTCTAACTCTCCACCTCCCTCCTCTCAATTAATTATGCCAACACCTTAAAAAATTAATTTTCTAGTATGCAATTAATTATTTCACCCAATCATTTGAATTATTTTAAAAATTAATGTTGAGAATAAAATATTATCTTAGGCTATAATTTTTGGTGTTGGCTTTTGATGTGTTAGGGAAGCTCTGGAGAATTTCAAGGATAATGTTTCTCTCTCGACGAAGATTGGTGACAACCACGAAGAATGAAACCCTCTTCGACAGAGAATTCCGATTCCACATAATAACTATGGAATTTCGTCCTTCCGCTTCCTCTGCGACAAGGGAGAATACATCGCTTCCTCTTCGGACACACCCCGACGTCAACAAAATCGACGTCCATAATCTGTGATGCCTGACCTCTGTGACGCTCATCTTCTGCAGCTTGTCGATGTGTAGCGTTCTCGAGATTGAGGTAAGGGTTTTTATAATTTATAAATCAAATAAGAAATATACACTCGTTCTTAATGTGTACTTCCGAAACCTGTTGTCCTTTTGATTTCACCTAACGCAGAGTGCACGGTCTGAACAAACATGGCCCGATGATCCTCCGTTGATCCAGGATTATTTTTTGGGGACAAAATCGGTGTCAGGAGGTGATGGCGACTGAAAGCGACATAGACTGGAGGCAGTGATGACCGGAGGGGCGGTCACATGTCGGATGCATGGAGGAAAGCCACGGCTCGCAACCGTGGCCGCTGGGGCTGAATAACCGGTCGACTGCGTTGGTGAACCATATCACCCACAGGTGTCGCACGGAGGAGTGGCCCGTATCCACGTGCTGCCTACTAAGAGAACCAACCGGCTTTAGCTGGCCTGGCTGACGAACCACGACATCCCCTTAGCACCGTGTTGTGGAGAACTGTGGCACCCACTAGGCGGGACGCTTCGGCGGGTGAACAGGCCGGCTCGGTAGCCAGCCGGGCGGAAGGAACTGCGGTGCCTAAGGGCGCCATGTGCGGAGGATGAACACCCCGCCCGTAACGACCACTCAAGCTGGAAAACCAGCCGATTCGGACGTCCGGGCTTGAGATGTGGCACCGCTCGGAGCCACAATTACAAAATGGGGGGGGCAGCACCCCCCCCCCCCCCCCACCTGCATCGGGCTCTTCCAGCTGGCTGAGCCCCGACCGCGCTTCTGAGCCGGGCCGCATTGCGAATGGGTCGGCGCCGCCAGCTGGCGCGGGCTGGGCTGCAAGCTACACATGCTGGGATGCCCTTCGCGTGGGCTGGGCCACAGCCATCTGGTCCCCCCCAGGGCAGGTTATGTCGGGTCCGACATGACCCAGACCCCCACTCTTCGGACCATTTTTGGTATTTCAGAAATAACATGTGATTCAAAACATTGATCGACCACACCAATAGTTGATTCAGATTCCTTTGATCGAGACAGTATTTTCTAGTATATCACACTCAATGATTTCGCGAAGTATGGGTATGGCCAGGTTGGTTCGATCCAGTAACCAAACGATCCCTCAGAGAAGAAACGCTTATAACTTAAAGAATGGACGTCTGATTGATGTACCATCAACTACATTGGATTCCTTTTAATGAGAGAGTCCTTTTGGCATACTCCACTTGAGGTTTGGATGCAGTTGGAGTATGGTTCGGTTGGTTTTAGCCTAAAAGCCAACTGGGACCCTCTGGAGAAGAAATGTTAATGACTCACAGACCGGGCATCTGATTGACGAGTCGTCTATTTCGTTGAGACCCCTATGGACGAGGTGGTCCTAGTGATACTTCTATGTGAAACTTCATGACACATGCAGTATCATCTTGTGGCATGTGGAGCGGACCCCTCCCGGTGATGAGTGAGAAAATGGAAGAGACCTAAATAGATGGCTGAGACATAATGACTACTGATCGATTGACTTAGAGTGATTCGGATGGCCCAGTGGGGAGTACTTTGTTGTAGAGTAGGACCCATGACTAAAAGGGCTTGGTTGTAGTGGCAAACTCATGGTACTCGATAGAAGGAGTACCTCTATATGCTATGAGGGGGAGTGTTTGGTTGTAGCAGAAGACCATGGTGGGGAAGTGCTTGGTTGTAGAATATCCCCAAAGTACATGATAGGTGGATTACTTCCGCAGACCAAGGATAGTGGGAAGTACTTGTTTGTAGAGGAAGGCACACTATACTCGATATAGGAGGAGTTCTCCAGCAACTGCATTTTTGACATCGTGAATAAAAATCCTGGTTTAAGCTGGGTCAATGACCTTTGTGTTTTCCTCATGATTGAGTTGCGATACTTGATAACATAGGTATATGTATTGGAATATATCCAAGTAATGTTTATCCGTTGAAATCATCCTAGTGGTTTATCATTGTTAGATTTTGTGAGACCTTGAGAATCTCAGGGTCCCTTCTGAGTATCGTTATACTCACCCCTGCACGGGCTATGCCCGAACCGTGTTGTGTTTGATGCAAATGATGGATAGTGATGATGAAGGCTGAGAGCTCCAGGACTGGACGGTACCAAGAGGTGGACACTCGGCATGATGACACAGGGAGTGGACCGATAGAAGCAGAGTGACGAGGAGGACATCTGTATTAACCCTTCAGGTAGGAACCTGGAGGACAATCTAGGAGCTGCTTTCACCATTCAACTGTTTATTTTTTTCATTTGTACTTTCATCAGTTGTAGTTGTACCTTTTTATTGGGCTTGTATTTCTAGACCCTTTGTACTTTGATCACACTTGTTATAAAACATTTCATAGTGTTTGCTTCTTCTTATACTAAAATTTTGTGTTTTTACGTTTTATAAAGGAAATTCCTTCCAAGTTCTAGTGAAATAATACTTTGGTGCTACTCTCCAGCCCCAGGACTATGGAAGGCGGGCTTGGGGTAGTCATGATGTGGGCCCCAGGGGACGGTTCTTGGCAAATTGGTATCAGAAGACGTCGGTTCTACCGCAGAACTTAGGCCTCTGATATTTTCTTTTTGTGAAGCAATAATATTAAGGGTACTATGTGTGGTTTTCAGTTCAAGGAGTCATGTGTTAGTGCGGGTGGCCAACATATCCGTACACCAGGACCCTGACTAATGATATCTAACTCAGTGTACAAAAACACTAATTGCGTGTGTGTTTTCAAAAGTTTCCTTTAAGTTATCTAAAACCAGGTCATCTAACCAGGTATAGTCTTTTGACCATGTCACATCTGTTTCATTCAGGATGCCTCCCTATGGATGACCAGCTAGAGCCCTGAGAGTTATACGTACTGACATCCCACCAAACGACGAGGCCTTAGTACATGGACCTTTTCCAGTTGAGGCACCATCAGAGGCACCAATAGTAATACTTCTCGTTGGGCCACTGATTCCAACAGCCCCAGCAGTAGGCGATGGACGTCTCTTGAGCGCGTTGCACGAGTTCCAGCACTTGGGGACACCTAGGATCTGGGGAGAGATAGACCCACAGGTGGATGAGGATTGGCAGGAGGCTGTGGTGAGAGTCTTCAGGCTAGTAGGGACTCCAGAAGACTTTATGGTGATTTGTGCTGCCAGCCATTTTTTGGAAGCAGTAGTTAGATGGTGGAGCCTAATGCTTCATTTGAATTAATATGTGATGCTACTCTGGGATGACTTCGAGAGCCTTTTATAGGTGGATTTTGTCTCATCCACCCTTTTAGGGGTGTGGATATAGGAGCTAATTCATCTGCATTAGGGAAGCATGAAAGCAGCATAATACTCTGTGAGGTTCACAGACCTCTCGGGCTAATCTACAAATATAGTACGAGACCGGTATTTCTGGGCCCACACCATTGAATAGGGACTCAAGTGAGAGATTAGAGATTCAATTATCTCCCACAACATCCTGATGCATACGGGGGTGTTGGAGAGAGCCCTCATTGTGCAGAGTTTCCTTTCTGTGTAGTATCCAGTAGCGGGACCCACCACGATTCGACATGCATCATAGTCTTATACACCTTCTAGTAGACAGATGATGCAGAGGTCCAACTGGGTCAAACCCATAGTTGGTTGACCACAAGACTCAGTATCGTGTGTGGGAAGCACCTAGGGTGGAGAATGACTTACTAGGAGCAGACAATGTGACTTCTACGTCGGGATTGGTCACATGGAACATGACTATCTGACCCTCCATATAGACGATCATCAGATTGAAGAGGGACTTCATAGGCAGAGGCAGAGGTTCGATTAAAGTGGACCACAAGGAGAAAGAGACCGAGGCAGAGGAGATGGTCGTGCAGCTGGTGGTGGAAGACGCTTTGAGGTATTTCCACCACCACCACCAAGAGGTCCACCCCGACCACATGGAACAGGTGGATATGGGAGAGAACGACATTAGCCAGCTAAACCATACGACTATGGAGATCCAGAATTAGGTAGACAGGAGCAGGAGTAGTTCCAGGCATGGAGGCCTTTGTTCTTGGTGCTTATAGCTTCATTAATGTCATTGTTGTTGTTTCTTTGAGTCATTTTACGTAGAGCTACAGTAATAAAAGACAGTTATCCTTGTGACGTTTAATTTCCTTCCGCTTTGTGAGTTTAATACTAAGAGATTCAGGTTAAAACTTTTGACTTGAATCTTACATTCAATATTCCTACTGGAGGAGACCCAGTGACCACACACTGATGGTGACAGTTTGACTCAACCCTTGGAGGTGAGAGTAATAGTTGGATATATTGGTAGTAGCATCGAGGCCTTATGACCTCGTCCATGACATGAATTTGTTCCGTTCATGTCAGGATTGACTGTATTAGACAAATGATGTGGTTCATCCATGGTATGAGACAAGATTTTTCTTTCTGGAAAAGGCGAAATCTTAGCAGCTCTTCTTGAATGTAGGTGAAGAAGGGTGAAGTTGAGTTCTTACAATTGGCTAGTCTCGCCCATAGTTCGTCAAGCGAACGGTTTACGGTTTACTCTAATCTCAATAGTCTCAGGTGTATCATCTCTCAGAAGGACCTGAACCTAAGATAGCGGCGATGGCTTGAGTCCCTCCAGGACTATGACTTCAAGATAGTCTATACTCCTGGGAAGGGGAACGAGGTACCAGAACCTCTCAATATATGTTCAGGCATTCAACTGCTAGGAGAGATGACAGAGCAGCTGGCCGCATTGCCGATATCTTTTGTGGATAGGAATAGTGCATCCAATCTGTGGCTACTTCTCCAATTCTTAAGCAGAGTAGGATAGGTGGCTTACCTTCTAGACATTCCACCTCAGTTGCACTAGGTATACGATGTCTTCAGCATATCTCAGCTGAAGAGATGTGTGCACGACCTGTCCCACATCATCTACCATTGGGAGCTGGACATCGATGATGGGGAGACATTCACGGAGGTTCCAGTGGATATTGAGGATTGACAGGAGTGGGTCCTATGTGGATGGTCTATTCCTCTAGTGCGCATTCGCTGGCAGCACCGGAAACTCCAGGAGAGCACTTGGGAGTAGGAGGCTCAGATGATTGCTAAGTACCCACTTTTGTTTCCATAATGTATGTTGTAGCTTTACGGGGACATCAAGCCCTAAGGTGGGGGTAATGTAAAGACTTTGAAATTTCAATGAATTTTTTTTCTTAAATTATTTGGAATATTACAAGTCCACAGTTTCTAACGGCGCTTAATTCTGAGGTCTGGTGTGCTCGGAATCAATTTCTGAATTTTTGTTTGGGTACATTTAGTAAACATACGTTTGGGTTTTTCTTTTATTTGAACTGATGCTCGGAATTAAAATATGAGGACACTGATGAACTCACAGCACCAGTAATCACATAAGGGAACCTTTTTTGCAGTTGCGTTTGATCAGGGGGAGAAGTTAAATTTTTAGAGAATCATTAAAAATAATAATAATAATAATGTGTACATAATTTTCATTTGATTGTGGTCATTTCCTCCAAAGAGGAGTTGGATGTGGGGACCACACACCACATAACCTTCCCTGGTTGGATAATGGTGTTGGGGCCCACATGATCCCTAACCCCTTCAACTCTCTTCTTTAACTCCTTTTAACCCCCTCTCTTAACTATCCCCCCCCACTTTAATTCAAACTCTCTGCCTCCCTCCTCTCAATTAATTATTCCAACACCCTCAAAAATTAATTTTCCAACATTTAATTAATTATTTAGCTCAACCTTTTGAATTATTTTGAAAATTCATTTTGAGAATAAAATAATTTTTTAGGATAATATTTTTAGGTTTGTCTTTTGTTGTGTTGGGGAGGCTCTGGAGAATTGCAAGGATAGTGTTTCTCTCTCGACGAAGAATGGTAACGACCACAAAGGACAACACCCTCTTCGATGAAGAATTCTGATTCCACCAAAGAATGACGACATGTATTCCTTCCACCTTCTACAAGACAAGGGAGAAGACAGTGCTTCCTCTTCAGACGCACCCCGACGTCAACAGAATCAACTTCCATAATCCGTGACGCCCGACCTCCATGGCGCTCATCATCCATGGCTTTTCGACGTGAAATGTTTTTGAGATCGAGGTAGGGGTTTGTATAATTTTTATATTGAATAATAATTATACACTCGTTCTTGATGTGTACATTGAAAATGTCTTGGCCTCTTGATATCACCTAACGCAGAGGGCGTGGTCCAAAAAAGCATGGACCAACGACCATCCATCGATCCATGATTATTTTTTGGAAATGAATGTTATGTCAGAGTGGTGATGATGACTGGAATCGACGACGACCGGAGAGGGCAGCGAATGAAGGCAGTGGCTGCGCGCTGGCCGCATGGAGTAAATCTGTGGTATGCAATCGCGACCGCTCGGGCTGAAGAACCAGCTGGCCGTATCCGTCCAGGTTGGTGAACAGTGACACCCGTAGGTACCGCGCGGAGGAGGGGTGGCCTGCATCGATAGGCCACCTGCTGGAAAAGCTGATCGGCTTTAGCCGGTCAGGCTTAAGAACTGTGGTGCCCCCTTGGCGCCGCGGTGCGGAGATCCATAGCCTGCGCTGAGTGGGCCACATCAGCGGGCGAACCAGCCTGCCAGGTAGAAGGAACTGTTGTACTTAAGGGCGCCGTATGTGCAGAATCAGCGGCCCGGCCGTACGGGCCGCTCACGCTGGAAAAACTAGCTGGCTTTGGCCATTCGGGCTGGAGATGCGGCGCCATTATTAAAAAATAGGGGGCACCCCCCCCCCCCCCCGCATCGTGCTAGGCTCGATGGCTAAGCTGCGGGCGGCTAACAGGTCGGGCCGCATGTGCTCAGGCCAGGCCGCCCATGGGCGGGACAGCCACGGGGCTAGACCCGGACCCAGGTCGGGCCGACCTAGGGCGGGTTGGGCTGGGTCGGACCGGACCCTGACCCCCCTCTTCATACCGTTTTTAGTTTTTCACCCATAACATGAGCTAAGGAACTCCTATAGATGCATTGTCAGTTGAATTGGATTCTTTGGATCGAGATGGTCATTTTGGTATATCACACACAATGATTTGGAGAAGTTTGGGTAATGGCTGGGTTTGTTCGATCCCGTAACCAATCGGGACCTCGGAGCGGAAATGATTATAACTTAAGGAAAATATTTCTGATTGACGTACCGTCAACAATGTTGGATTCCATTTTATTGGACGGTTCTTTTGGAATTCTCCACATGAGGTTTGGATGCAACTGGTGTATTGTCAGGTTGGTTTTATCTTAAAAACCAACTGGGCCCCTCGAGCGGAAAATCCAATGACTCACATAACGGGCGTCTGATTGATGCTCCATCTGTTGCATTGAGACACCTATGATGAGGAATTCCTTGTGATACTTATATGTGAGACTTCGTGACACTTGGATTATGTACTTGTGGCACATGGAGTGGACCCTCTCGATGTCGAGCGAGCAGATGGCAGAGACCTATTATATGGATGTGACTTGACAACTGCTGATTGATCGACTCGGAGTGATTAAGATGGCCCAGTAGGGAGCCCTTGGTTGTCGCATAAGACCCACGATAGAGGAGCACTTGTTTGTAGCGGCATACCCATCGTACTTGATAGGAGTACCTCTGTAGGCTGTAAGGGGGATATCTTGGTTGTAGTGGTAGACCCATGGTGGGAAGTGCTTGGTTTTAGTAGCATGCCCACAGTACTTATAACTACCCAAAGCATGACGTACATGGACATTACATTTTTCAGAATACTTAATACATAACAAAAACAGACAGACAAGGACCATAATATTTTAGTTTCTTTGGAAACTCGGAACATAAACTTCTAATCATGTTGAAAGATCTTCAACATCTCCCATAATGATCTTCTCCTTTTTGTTTCTTTACCTAAAACCTTTATTTTAATCCTGGGGGAAAAGAAAACACAAAAAGGGAGAGCTCAAATGCTCAGTAAGGGTACTCATGGAGAAAATAAACCAAACCATATACATTTGAACTTAAAAACATGAACATAATATTTAAACATCAAAATATTGATCAATGACATAAAACATGGCAGTATATAAGGAATAGATCATAATAGAACATAAATCATGACAAAATTGCTTAGGAATAAAACTTTTAATTGTGGAAAAACATTAATCACATGATATTATTTCCATGGTAGGAAAGACATTGCTTCCAAGACCATCTTAGTGGACAAATTCCCTTTCTGAGTCGAGTTCACCCCTCATTTCAGTCCTGTAACACTGAATCGGATTAACAAACCATTCCAGCCATGTCTATCTCAAGAGATATAAATCATCACCCAATGCATTGGAGGGAGATATTGGTCCCACACATCACTTAATGAAATCACTCTTACTTGTTCCACAAAGTAAACATACATCATTCATATTAACCCAATGAATAAAATGGGTTTCATAAATATCATCCCATCATCAATAATCCATATAAAAGAAATGGATATCATTTCATTATAAAAAAAGTGAAACCATGAAAATCATAGTAACTTGAAACTTGAAATATACACATATGAAATAATGTCATCTTAGATGAAAAATGATTTTGATAAAACACTTGAAATGAATTCTTGAGGAAAATATCCTTTATTTTTTAAAATGATTTTCTTTTCAAAAAATGTCATGAAATTTTAAAAGGAAAGGATTTTGATAAAAGTAGTCATGAAATATTTTAGAGGAAGCTTCATGAAAATAAATATTTATAAAACCGTAAAAATCCATTCACACCATATAAGTTAAAAAAATAACAATTTCCTAATACTTTTGTCAGAAAAGTCAAAAAGTACCTCGTATGGTAAACAAAAGAAATATTCCTTCCATACGATGTGGTGAAAGTAAAAAAAGGGTAAAAATGTCTTAAAAATACATGGAAGTAAGGTAAAAATTTTATGAAAACATTTTGAGAGCATATGGATAAGGATAATAAAAATAAACCCTAGTAAATACTTATGAGTAAACAATCTCGGATAATAATGAGATTGTAATAATTATCTCTTACCTTACGTCCGATATGCTTCATATGTATCCAAAAATCTTGTATAATGATTTAAATAATGTCATTGACTTATTACATAATCATATTCATTGTTATGATATCATATATGGTTCACTTATGACTTTATATTACCAATTCTTTTGTAAATTTATGTTAAAGTAACGTTTTGGTTAAAATAATTTCATTTGTCGTTCGTGTTATAACTTGTAATTATTCATATGATTACATAAACAATGGTTACATACATCCAAAATGTAAAAAATGATTTATATATAATATATATTCAGAACATACATATATATAATAGATCAATAAATGGAATGAAATACACCGTTCATGGAGACGGTAAGTTGTACGTATGCATGAACGCTGTTTTTGTTTCTTTATTGAATTAAATGGAATTAAGTAGATAACATACATATATATATATACATAAATCCAGTATCATTATTATGTCATATATTTAATGATAACTTATTATATTTACTTTATAATCATTAATCAATGGTTAATCATTGAGAATGAATCTCATCGCGTCATGGAGATGGTAGTCCGTACGTACGCACGAGCAATGATATCATTGCCATGATCATGGAATTGTATTGAAGTGTATGTAAAATATTTCAGAATCAATATCAATTTACAATAATCAAATATAGTCATTATTTACACCATTATACCCATACGAGTAAGGTGGTGGTGGAAAATAGATTACACCACGGCGTGGAGACGATATTCCGTATGTACGCACGCGTGGTGATTTGGTTTTCCATAGGATGGATAGATGGTTAAATAGGGTTGTTTCATAATTATAATAACATATCAGTATATGAGTGATACTGATATTATTACTTCATAATGAAAAAACTAAAGAAGAATATGTAGATGAAGAAATAATGTGGAAAGAATCAGTAAAAGACACTACCTCTTCTTTGAAGCGCCTCTTTGAGACCTCCTCTTAGGGTACTAAAATTGGTCTTTGAAGAAGACCAAGACCTATATAATGTTTCTAGGGAATATTATAAGGGATATGGGCAGGGTTTGGCCGAGTTTCAGTGCTCAAAATGGTGTGAGGAAGAGAGGGAGGATGTTCCCTTTTATAAGGGAGGAGAGGGGAACCTTTGGAATCCTCAAAAATAGTAGTTTAATATAAATTCAAACCCCACATAAAATCCATCAAAAATGAATCAATTAAAATATTAGATGATATTGGGTTGTAATCTCATCAACCAATAAAATTTAGACATGATAGGAATTTATTTTAAACATTATCAACTTCATTTATCCTTATTTAATCAATATAATTTTATTTGTGGTAATAAAATTATAAATTTTAAATGATAACAAATAATTACTCATATATTATGAATTGTCCATATTTGGATAATTTATAATCTTTTATAAAATATAAATATAAATTTATAATTTTTTAATATTTTTTGATTTTTAAACAATTCTATAATATGTTATTTTTATAAAATAACAATAGTGTCAATTTTGACAGTATTCATTTATTTGAATTTAAATAAACTATATACAGAATATATGTTCAAAATAAAAGATTTAATAGATTTATAAAAGGTCATATGTATTTATAAAATATGTGGGTCACATTTAATAGTTCATATAATATTTATTTTATTATTTTTGAAACCATTTATTTTGTTTATCTCTTAATAAAATAATTACTACAACATTTTTGTATAATTATTTAATATACTTATTTGTTGCATAACAATTAAAAAAACTCTTATGATGAAGATAAATCTACTACCTTTCACAATAATACTTTTAATTGAATTTATCATCTTTAAATCACAATATTTAAATTGTTATATATATTAAATTATGTAGGTGACAACTTTGGCATCATTTAAAATAAAATAATATAAGTGTCATAATCGCCAAAATAATGATCCAAATGGTCAAAAATTCGGTCATTGTATGATTAAGGTTTATATATACACTAATAATAAGTTTTGAGCAGATTTTTTGTTCTTTTTTATGTATTACTATTTTAATAATAACTATATTATTGATTTTCACTAAATAAATAATTGTTGCATCATTAATGTATAAGATAAAAAGGTAATTCAATAACTAATAAAAATTACAAATAAATTACCATGATAAAGAAAAACATTTTATATTTCAAATGAGTATTTATAAGCTAATTTATATTCTGTATAAACATATATTAAAAATACTTTAATTATTAAAGTTGAGTGAGACATATTTCAGTTTCCTTTAAATAAAATAAACTAAAGGTATTAATCACCTCCATGTGGGTTCTAATGGATTCTATTTCGACCCAAATATTACTTATAAAAAATTATAATCATCCAATTGACTTTATACAAGAATTAGGATAATTTTATAATATTATATTCACCCTTAATTACTCGATTTACCTTTAACTACGGTAAATAAAATTTACCGTAGTAACTATTCATAAATCCCAAAAATAAAAAGTAGTTTATTAACATAATTTGTACCTAATGATTCCAAATATGGAATCCATTTTTCCAAATTTAATACACACAAGTTTAAGAAAGTAAATTAAAATTAATCCCGTTGTCGAATGAAAATGGGTTTTTGTTTAAAACATTGCAAATGATTGAATTGATTTGACCTAGGAATTCAAGGTAAAATTGATGCTAATGTCATAAATTATATTAAATGGTAAAAATATATTATATTTATACTTTAGAACCATTCAATATTATAATTTAACCATATAAATTATTATGATGAAAAAAGTTGTTTTTAATTAAAATATAGCGTGTTTTTACTATTCATTAAAATATTAAAGTTATCAGAATAATATGAAAATTTTATGCAAAGTAAATTTTTATATCCTGATTCCAAAGAAGATTTTTATTTTTTCAAATTGAACTTATAAAAATGTCAAAAACTAGATTTAATGTGGGTGCTCCATCAAAAGCGGCAAAACTGTATTTTTTGAAAAATACTTATTTCACCCGAAAAATTTATTTTGTTCACATAAAATGTTTTAAAAAATTTAGAAGTTGAATAATAATTTTATAAAAATAAAAATTTAGTTTATATTATTCATAACGAATAGTCCATAATAAAATTATAACAATATATCGTCGTTTAGTGAAACCCGGTATTGTGTACAACACACGCTATCGAGGAAGGTCACGATTGCGTGTAATGCAAGCCAAGTAAGGGTTGTGTGTAGTTAAAAACTCCTTTATTGTTTTTTATAAAAAAATACAAACATATTTTATTTATACATTGAATATATATATATATACACTCAATGTTGAGTAGAATGACTATTATCAAACAAATTTGAAATTGTGTGTAACACAATCTAAGAATAGTGTTGCATATCATGCATGCTATTTCAGTGTTGCGTATAGCACAAGATAATCTTGTTGTAGCATAAAACACATGAAATTAAATAAATTTAAAAGAATACTTATCATAAAATATCGAGTTGTTACATTCTACCCCCTTAAAATGAATTTTTCCCTCGAAATTCGTCGTGTTTATAAATTGTTTACTACTTTAAAGTTTCTTTTATATAATCTCACATCTTAAAAAGTAATTATAAAACTTGATTTTAAAAATTAACGTTAGAAACAAAATGGATACCCAAATTAACTCATCACTTGGGTTCCCACATAAGAGAACATAGTTGAAAATATGGATATTGAAGAAAAATCTAACCATCATGTTCTGATGGAGAGTGGTAGAGAACAGGGCTATGAAAAAGCCAACAATCACAAAGCCATAAATTTGTGATGATCTAAGGTACCATCTGATTCATCGGATATAATGGCACTGGGACAACATTTTTGGTTTTGAAGATCATATCCCTAAAGTTGATGAATTAAAATAAATACTTACATGATTTTGGTATAATCTCACTATTGTTCGTGAATTGAACAATTTCCACTTCATCTAGAAAAAGAAATGAAGTTGAATATGTTATTCATGAAGCGTTAGAAGATCATGTGATAGAATGATGGATCATTCCATCAGTTTCAAACAAACGTTTAGAAAAAGTTATAAGTGCATCTTATAGTGAGATTAATCGTATATGGTTACGAAAATGGACTTATACGTTATTTATCATACCGCTTAACAAAATAAAACTACTTTCCACTAACTAGGGACTTCATGTAGGCCAGTGGTAGGAGATAAAGAATTGTCTCACTTCGTTTGTGGGTTCGATATCCACAGCCTTGTCCAACGCGATGGGATGTCTCCCGTCATGCAAGTTGTACTTTTTTTGAAACTACATTACTATAACATCCCATATATAATATTGAAAAAACTTATAGACTTAAAAAATACTAAATTATACCAATCATAATCGATTTCAAATCTTTAGGGTTATCCAATATACTTGTGTCCAATATTTTAGTATAAAGAAAACAATTTCTAGAAATTTCATCTAACGAGGATGTGAATTCCTTCATTTTTCCCTAATATATCTTGTTGATTAAATTCCAATCATGTGAATACCTTAATCATGTATTCTCTTGATACATGAATTACCATAGAACCTTAGTGAAAACATGAATTATGTCAATAGTTATCTCTTTAAACGTATAAAAATCCCAAATATAATCTATATACTCAAATCATGATATCACTTTATCCTTTTATCAACCATGAGCTCATGAATACAATCAAACATCTCATTATCTTCTTATCCCATCATTATGCGCATATCATCTACTTTCCAAAAATATCTGAATTACCTTTCATGGTTACCGGTACCATTCGATATATACTTTGAAATACTTTAGGAAAAAAATAGTGTTACAATCCTTAGAGGATTCTTTATTCCATAATACCATTAACTATACAACATAACTCCTGATAAATATATAATCATTGAACTACCTTCTTAAACATCTGACTGAGCTTCAACACTTCTTTCATCTCATATATCATTTGTAGTCTCCTCATCAACATCCACATAAATACTACCCATATGACCATGCTGATTCACTTCATGAGATTTTCCCTTATGGCATTGGTTTGAATAATGCCCGTACATTCCACATTTAAAATATCTAATCATTGTTGTTGTCTAAGCAATACCATTATCCGTGTCCATGGTGTTAACTGAACCATTTCTATTGCACTTACTGGATTTGTGTCCTTCTTTTTCATTCCCAAATCATATTCCAGTTCCTTTGAAACAATCTCCCTGATGCCTCTTCCCACATAATTTACATGAGGGAAATTGACCTTTATTTCCACTATGATCATCATGAAACTCCATCTTTCTTTTATTATCTGAGTCGGGAAACTTACCAAAGATGAGATTATTGATCATATTATGAGATTGCTGATTAGGCATAATTACGACATTTGGAATTCCAAATCCAATTTCATTTGGTTTCTCATGAATAATTTCATTCCATTGTCTATCATATCCTTCATTATCTTGATTCTTCCAGTTTCTATCCATTTTCTAAAACACAAAAATAATAGTGTGAGAGGCAAAAATCATGCTAGGGAAAACAACATTTTAAAGGAGGAGTACCCTCAATATCTAACATCTTGGGTTAAATTCTTAGACTATTACCGTAGTTCAAGGACTATATCCTATACGTATACTTATCCTTAAGGACATCCCTAGACATACCTTATAAATATCTCTAGGGATCTCACTATCATTTTCGCATCCTAGATTCCAAAGGTTGACTAAACCTTTCCACTGATTACAACTATAGAGACCCGAAGCTTGACGTACATGGACATTACATTACTTTTGCATAATACTAAATACATAACAAAAATAGAAACATAAGGACCGTAATAGATTATGTCATTTGAAACATGTAATATAAACTTCTAATCATGTTGATAGATCTTCAACATCTCCCATAAAGATCTTCTCCTTTTTGTTTCCTTACATAAAAACTTTATTTTAATCCTAGGGGAAAAGAAAACATAAAAAGGGTGAGCTCAAATGCTCAGTAAGGGTAAGCATGGATAAAATAAATCAAACCATATACATTTGAACTTAAAAACATGAACATAATACTTAAACATCAAAATATTGAGCAATGACATAAAACACAATAGTACGTAAGGAATATATCATAATAGGACATCAATCATGTCAAAATAGCTTGGGAATAAAACTTGTAATTGTGGAAAAACATTAAGCACATGATATGATTTCCATTGTAGCCAAGGCATTTCTTCCAAGACCATCTTAGTGGACAAAGTCCTTTTCCAAATCGAGTTCACCCCTTGTTTCAGTCCTGTAACACTGAACCGGATTAACATACCATTCCAGCCATGTCTATCTCATGAGATATAAATATTTACCCAATGCATTTGAGGGAGATATAGGTCCCACCCATCTCTTAATGAAATCATTATTACTTGTTCCACAAAATAAACATACATCATTCATAATAACCCAACGAATAAAATGGGTTTCATAAACATCATCCCATCATCACATAATCCATATAAATGAAATGGATATCATTTCATAATAAGGAAAGTGAAACCATAAAAATCATAGAAACATGATACTTGAAACATAAACATATGAATTAATGTCATCATAGATGAAAAATGGTTTTGATAAAACACTTGAAATGCATTATTGAGGAAAATATCCTTTCTTTTTCAAAATCATTTTCTTTTCACAAAATTTCATGCAATTTTAAAAGGAAAAGATTTTGTTAAAAATAGTCATGTAATCTTTTGGAGGAAGCTTCATGAAAACAAGGATTTATAAAACCGTAAAAATCCAGTAACACCATATAAGTTTAAAAAAATAACAATTTCCTCGTACTTTTGTTCGAATAGTCAAAAAGTACCTCGTATGGTAAACAAAAGAAAGATTACTTCCATACGATGTGGTAAAAGTAATAAAAGGGTAAAAATGTATTAAACATACATGGAAGTAAAGTAAACATTTAATGAAAACATTTTGAGAGAATATGTACATTGATAATAAACATAACCCCCAGTAAATACTTATGAGTAAACAATCTCGGATAAGAATGAGATTGGAATAATTATCCCTTACCTTACGTCTGATATGCTTCGTATGTATCCAAAACTCCTGTATAATGATTTAAATAATGTCATTGACTTATTAAATAATCATAATCATATTCATTGTTATTATATAAGATATGGTTCACTTATGACTTTATATTACCCATTCTTTTGTAAATTAATGTTAAAGTAAAGTTTTCGGTAAAATTGTTTTATTTGTCGTTCGTGTTTTAACTTGTTATTATTCATATGATTACATAGATCATGGTTACTTACATCCAGAATGTAAAACATGATTTTTATATTATATATATTCAGAACATACATATATATTATAGATCGATAAATGGAATGAAATACACCGTTCGTGGAGACGATAGGTTGTACGTACGCAAGAACATTGTTTTCGTTTGCTTATTGAATTGAATGGAATTAGGTATATGACATACATATATATAAACATAAATCCAGTATAATTATTATATCATATATTTCATTATTACTTATTATATATACTTTATAATCATTAATTAGTGGTTAATCATTGAAAATGAATCTCATCACGTCGTGGAGGCGGTAGTCCGTACGTAAGCACGAGCGATGATATCATTGCCATGATCATGGAATTGTATTGAAGAGTATGTATAATATATCAGAATAAATATTAAATTACAATAATCATATATAGTCAATATTTACACCATTATACCCATCCAAGTTAGGTGGTAGTGGAAAATAGATTACACCACGATGTGGAGACGGTATTTCGTACATACACACACATGGTGATTTCGTTTTCCATAGGATGGATAGATGGTTAAATAGGGTTGTTTCATACTAATAATAACATATCAGTTTATTATTGATACTGATAATATTACTTCATAATGAAACAACTAAATAAGAAGATGTAGAAGAATAAATAGTGTTGAAAGAATCGGCAATAGACATTACCTCTTCTTTGAAGCACCTCTTTGAGACCACCTCTTAGAGTACTAAAATTGGTCTTTGAAGAAGAAAAAGACCTCTATAATGTTTCGTGGGAAGTTTATAATGGAAATGGGCCCGGTTTGGATGAGCTTAAAGGCTCAAAATGGTGTGAGTAAGAGAGGGAGGTGGTGCCCTTTTAAAAGGGAGGAGAGGGGCACCTTTGGAATCCTCAAAAATATTAGTTTAATATAAATTCAAACCTTACATTAAAACCTCAAAAAATGACTCAATTCGATGATTAGATGATATAGGGTTGTACTATCATCAGCCAATAAAATTTAGACATGTTAGTAATTTATTTTAAACATTATCAACTTGATTTATCCTTATTTAGTAAATATAATTTTATTTGTGGTAATAAAATTCTAAATTTTAAATTATAACACATAATTACTTATTTATTGTGAATTTTCCATATTTGGATACTTTATAACATTTTAGACAATATTAATATAAATTTATAATTTTTAAATATTTTGTGATTTTTAAACAATTTTATAATATGTTATTTTTATAAAATAACTATAGTGTCAATTTTGACACTATTCATTTATTTGAATATAAATAAAATATATACAGATGAAATGATTGAAATAAAAGCTTTAATAGATTCATAAAATGTCCTATGTATCTAGAAAATTAGTGGGGCACATTAAATAGTTCATATAAAAATTATTTTATTATTTTTAAAACCGTTTATTTGGTTTATCTCTTAATAAAATAATTACTTCAACATTTTTGTATAATTAATTAATATACTTAATTATTGCATAAAAATTAAAACTAAAATCTTATTATGAATATAAATCTATTTCCTTTCACAATAATACTTTTACTTGAATTTATCATCTTAAAATCACAATATTTTAATTGTTATATGTATTAAATTATGAAGGTGAAAACTTTGGCATCATTTAAAATAAAATAATATCAGCGTCATAATCGCCTTAATGATGATCCAAATTTTCACAAATTCGGCCACCGGATGATTAGGGTTTATATATACATTAATAATAAGTTTTGAGCAGATTTTTGGTCCTTTTTATATGTATTACTATTTCAATAAAAACTATATTACTGATTTTTCACTAAATAAATAGTTGATGTATCATTAATGTATAAGATAATAAGGTAATTCAATAACTCTTAAAAATTACAAATAAATTTCCATGATAAATAAAAACATTTTATCTTTCAAATGAGTATTTATAATGGAATTTATATTCTATATAAACTTATATTAAAAATACTTAAATTATTAAAGTTGAGTGAGACATATTTCACTGTCCTTTAAATAAAATAATCTAAAGGTATTAATAACCTCCAAGTGTGTTCTAATGGATTCCATTTAGACCCAAATATGAATTAGAACAAATTATAATTATCCAATTGTATTAATACATGTATTAGGATAATTTTATAAAATAATATATTAACCTTAATTACACGATTTACCTTTAACTATGGTAAATAAAATTTACCACAGTTACTATTCATAAATAGAAAAAAAAGTAGCTTATTAACATAATTTGGACCTAATGATTCCAAATATGGAGTCAATTTTTTCAAATTAAATACACAAAAGTTGCAGAAATAAAATTAAAATTAAGCCTGTTGTCGACAGAAAACGGGTTTTTTTTAAAACATTGCAAAGTATTGAATTAATTTAAACTACAAATTCAATGTAAAATCAATGATAATGACATAAATTATATTAAATGATAAAAATATATTCTATTTATACTTTAAAACCATTCAAAATTTTAATTTATCCATATAAATTATTACGATGAAAAAAGTTGTTTTTAATTAAAATATAGCGTGTTTTTACAATTCATTAAAATATGAAAGTTATTAGAATAATATGAAAACTTTATCCAAAGTAATGTTTTATATCCTGATTTCAGAGAAGAATTATATTTTGTCAAATTTAACTAATAAAAATTTCAAAAACTATATTTAAGGTGGGTGCGCCATCAAAAGACGGCAAAACTTCATTTTTTTAAAAATACTCATTTCACCGGAAAAATTTATTTTCTTCACATAAAATTTTTTAAATTTTTTTAAATTTGAATAATAATGTTAAAAAAATAAAAATTTAGTTAATATTATTCATAATTACTAGTCCATAATAATATTATAACAATATATCATCGTTTAGTGAAACCAGGTATTGCGTACAACACACGCAATCGATGAAGGTCGTTATTGCCTGTAATGCAAGCCAAGTCAGGGTGTCGTGTACTGCAGACTCCTTTGTTGTTTTTTATAAAAAAAATAAACCATATTTCATTTATTCATTGAATATATATATATATACACTCAATGTTGAGTATAATGACTATTATCAAACAAACTTGAAATTGTGTGTAACACAATCCAAGAATAGTGTTGGGTATACTGCAAGCTAATATAGTGTTGCGTATAGCACAAGATAATCTTGTTGTAGCATAAAACACATGAAATCAAATAAATTAAAAAGAATACTTATCATAAAATATCGGGTTGTTACAATACTCGATAGGTGGAGTACTTTTGCAGTCAAAGGTTAGTGGGAAGTGCTTGGTTCTAGAGTTAAGCCCCATATACTCGAAAGAGGAGGTGTTCTCCAGTAGCTATGGTTTTGACTTCGGGAAAAAAATCTTAGTTTGAGCTGAGTCAACGACCTATTTGTTTTTCTCATTATTGAGTTAGTATACTTGATAACTTAGGTATATGTATGGAAATATACCTATGTAATGGTTATCCATTGATATCATACTTGTGGTTTATCTTTGTTGGATTTTTTGAGACCATGAGGGTCTCTGGGTCTCTACCGAGTATCGTTATACTCACCTCTACATGGGATATGCCCGCACCTCGTTGTGTTTGATGTAGTTGACAGACAACGCTGACGAAGGACGAGAGCGCCAGAACTGGATAGTACCAGGAGGTGCACACTTGGCATGATGGCACATAGAGTGGACAGATATATGTAGAGTGTAGAGGAGGGAATCTTTACCTACCCTTCAGGTAGGAACTTAGTGGATGATCTAGGTGCTGCTTTCACGATTCAGCAGTTTTTCCTTTTCAGTTGTACTTTCTTCTGTTGTAGTTGTTCCTTTTAGTTGAGATTGTATTTATGGCCCCTTTTTACTTTCAACACACTTTTTATATAGATTTTATTATTGTTTTCTTCTACTTGTACTCTGGTTGTGTGTATTTACATTTTATAAAGGCAATTCCAACACAGTTCTTTGGAATTATGCCTTTAGTGCTAGTCGATAGCCCCTGGCCTATAGAAGGCGGGCTTGGGGTAGTCACGATGTGGGCCCCGGGGGACGGTTCATGTAAATTTTCATTATTTAATACATATTTAGAATCAATGTGAATAATTAATGAAATTTATTTTTCGAAAAATTCACATTTATGAAATATTATACATAATTTTAATTGTTTTATTATAAGGGAAATAATATTTAGGTTTATTGTCATGTTCTTCGTAAAATTTCGAATAACCCCAAATTTAATTAATGAAAAAAATCATAATTTCTTCCAATACTCATGGAAAAAATTATACATTTAATATACAGATATATTTTATGAATTCATTATATTATATCGAATAAAAACATAATCATAATATTAATACCTAGTGAGTAATTTTGGGATGGTTTATGGTTTGATAATATGCATGTGATTCGTGTTTTTTGTTGATTTCATTAATATTAAGCTTTTACCACCAAACTGAATGATGCTTTGTTTGAAAATAAAAAAAAATATTTAGAGTACTATTAGGGGATACCCATACTATAGATCAATCTTTGAAAAATATTGAGAAACCAAGAGCTGATCAAACAAGTCTTTGATAAGAGGTGGTAAATACTTGTTATTATTAGTGTTATTTTTCAGAGTCCTGTAGTCAATGAAATTTATAATGGAACCATGCATATTTTTAAAAAAAATATAGCAAGAACACTCCGAAAATAAATGTTGGGCGGATGAAACCCTTATCAGTAAACTCATGAATCATCATTTTAAATTTTAACATTTCAACTGACGTAATTTGATAATTAGATTTTTAAATTATCTTAGAATCATGTAAAAATTTAATAGTATACTCAACCTATAAATACATAATGAGACTGGGAAAATAATCATGAAATACATCCATATATTAATTCTATTCTAAAACATCACTAATTTTTACAATTTATTTCTTTTATAAAATATGTAGAAGATAAATGCCATCAATATTTTATCATTATATTAATTTAATTATAATTTATCATTAATTTGAATTAAATATTATATAAAAACAAAATATCATTAGGATACATAACTTTAATACCTTTATAATTTATATTATCATGACAAACAAAAATTCAATCCATACTTTGAATAACATTAAACTCTATAAAGGGAAATAAAATATGGTTTGTAGTAAAAACCACTCCAGTGATCACAAACAGATGGTTCTTATAAATTATTAATTCTTATATACTACAAAGAGATAATTTTTACCAAACAGTATCACTTATTTTCAATATTTGTAACTTCCATTTTATATGGAAATTTACCATAAATAAAAGTATTATGGATACTGAATACAACAATTCATTTGAAAAATATGAATGGATAACTAATAAACATTACACCAATTCATTTGATAGAATAAATTATGATACAAACAAAAAAATTCTTTTCTGAACCTGTATTATTTTTTTCCTGACGATTCCATCCTTGAGTAACTCTCTATGGACATGTATTAGCATAATGACCCAACTCATTACAAATAAATCCTCTAAATGATAAATGACTATATGTATGATCATTACTGGTCCAAATAAAACCATTTTACCATCGAATCATGAACCAAATTACCTATCTTTACACGTCTTTAAAACATTACTAATAACATCAAACATCATTTAATATTTATTTTATCACATTTTGAACATTTTGGCAGATTGCCTCCAGATTAATTAGTTGATTTTTTCTCTATTTTATTTCAACATGAATTCTTCATACATTTTTCATAAATTATATATGTGTCGAAAAACTCAATCTCAAATTACAAGAACAAAAAACCATCCTCATAAAATTTATATTTATGGGAGGCTGACCATGATTATATACTAGGATTTAGAACTGTGTAATGTCTATCAATTTTACTCTCAATATATGGAATGCAATTCAGTTAATTCCTATCCATTCTATTAAAATTTTTGTCATTAGTGGTCACATATTCTTAATTTTTTTATTCATATCTATAAAACATTGTTCCAATATAATATGATGAAAATTAAGAAAATATTTATCCAAAAATAGTTCAATATATTTTATTCATTCCATGGAATCAACCCCACATTTTTACACAATAATTTCAATTAGACGCCACAATTAATTGACTTTAACTACATAATAATAAATATAATTTTTTACCTTTTAAATTTTTATTGATAAAAAAACATTAAATATCTTATAATAATTATTTATCCATATATTATCTTTTACTAAGTCTGATGATCTGCCGAATATTGGGGGTGTTATTTCAGAAAATGCTCCTCTATAGACAAGTTAATATATGTAGTATTAATTCACACTCTTTCTCTTGTGACAACATAAATATTAAATAACAATAGATTCATAAATTCTAAAAATGAATCTATTCGAACTATTCCAGATTATAGATTTGAATTTTTATCATCCAATTGATGCCTTCCTACATCTGCAACCCTATTTCCTGTAAGGAAAATGATTTTTAACAGTCAAGGATTAGATAATGTAATAAGGAAATATTCAAAATATATCTTATGAAAATATTACCATAAATTATATTCCATTTAATTAGTCCTCTAACATTCTTCTAAACACTACTCATATCCACCCCATCCTTTGATACAAACAATAATTACATATAACAAAAAGACCATATTTAGATTATTTATAACAGTGTTCTTACATTATTACATCTTGAAGATATTTTTAGTTTTCATTTTTAGTGAATTAGGTAAAACATTTATATTAAAAAAATCACCTTCACAAAGTATACATTTTTTCATAAAAACATATCTTTATGTTTACCCCCAATTTATGCATGTTACATTTGATCCATTTTAGATAAGTCAACATTGAAGAAATGTTTCCCCAGATAAAATTTATACTTATTCTTAGATCCTATTAAAATAACTTAAAAGTGTGGTATGAGAAATGAAATACATATAAATTTATATAATAATTAATAAAAACACATTGGTCTAATGATATACATTAAAACCCATGAGAATAATTATCATTCCCACAAAAATACATTGATAACCTAATTAAAACTTTTCTATAACTGAAAAATATTATTATCTAGTGAAAACCATTGAAAAAATATTTTTGGCATTGGAAAACCCATTATGGATTATTTAGGAACATGTATTCACATTAAAACATTAAATTAAATTGCCAACTATTCAACTCTAAGCATTCCTTACCACGTAAAATAGTAATATTTCATTAATAAATCTTTTTATAAGTGTAATATATTTATCATATAGCATCATATTCAGAACCCATGTTCACCTATGTTTAAATTGGGTTATAATAAATTAATCATATTAAATTCCATAGAGGTAATCTTCCAAGTCATCTCCCTCATTTTTATCTTTCAAAGACTATTCATTACCGAAGGCATTAGAGAGATATAAAAGGATTTCTAATCATTATTATCTCTATAGATCTCAACCAAAATCATATATTATAATGAATTATTATATCAAGAAAAGAAATGAAATATTTCTCTTTTCTATAACAAAAACTCTTGAAAATTCATTTGAACTGATTACCAAAACACTTTCAATTCCCGCGTAACCCTAATAAGAAATTAAATCATTTAAAAGACATAAAATTATATATGTCACGACCCGCCCTCGGGTCCCGTGCCGTGACTACCCCAAGCCCGCCTTCTATAGGCCAGGGGCTGGCGACTAGCACCAAGGCGTAATTCCTGGTAAAAAGGGAAGGCATTGCCTTTGAAAAGTAAACAAGCCCCACAGAGTAAGCAAGAGGAAAGTAAACACTAAGTGAAAACAGAGTACAAATGAAAGTGCGGAAAGGTAAATGGGCCAGTATACAAACCCAAACTGAAAGTAAAGTACAACTCGAAAGGGAAAACATCAACTGTAAAGTAAAAGCCGCTACTCTGAGCTGTCCACTGGAAATCCCACCTGAAGGGTGGGTAAAGATAGCTCCACTGCTCCTAGGGTCCCACCGTCCACTCCCAACACGTCCCGCCCAGTGGTCCACCTCCATGTACCATCCTGCTCTGCAAGCCTCAGCCAAGATCAATGATGTCCGTCGTCTGCAACCAACACAACGTAGTGCGGGCATATCCCGTGCAGGGGTGAGTATAAGCTACTCAGTAGGGACCCCGAGACCCCTGAAGGTCTCCCAAAATCCAAAGGATAAACCACAAAGGAAGATACAAACACGAAGTAACAACCGACACTGCTTAGGTATATGCCCATACATATACCTAAGTCATCAATTCCAATACGCTCCAACCTCCGAGCCCAAGTACAACTCAGTCCACAGAAGAAAGTAAATGTATTCCACAGAGGAAAGCAAAACGAAATCAACATAGGATAGCACAACTCAATCCACACATGAAAGCAACAGGATTCATCTCTCACAGGTATACTTTTTCGAAAGACGATAACAATGATCTCTGATCCATCTAAGTCGTCGGAACCACGAAGGATCGATAGGTAACTAACCCCCGCAAAAGACCCACACAGGATCGGGCCCACATATGACCAGTAGGCACTGGTTCACACAGGACCGCTGAGCGCAAAGACCCACACAGGATCAGACCCACACAGGATCGGTCCCACACAGGACCTGTAGCACTGATCCATGTAGGATCGCTGAGTGCTGTAGTCGTCATCGTCGAATCCACTAAGGATCGTTGTACTGTCGTCGTCGCAGTCACTGTAGTAGTGGCAGTAGCAGTAGCAGTCACAGTCGCAGCCAGCACTAGGGTTCCCGCACACAGCAAGATCGTTCGGGAGGGTCCGCTACATGAGACAAGAGTCTGATACATCAACTGTCAAAGTCCAGAGTTGATGTATCCAAAAGTTCCGTATCGTCAACAAGAACTCAACGCAATAGACGGCGCGTCGATCGGATGCCCGGTCTGAGAGTTATTGGATTTTTCGTCCCAGGGCCTGGTTGGTTTTTAAGGCAAAACCAACCCGACCGTACTCCACTTGCGTCCAAACCTCGGGCAGAGTATTCCAAAAGATCCGTCTCACTAAGAGGAACACAACAAAGCAGGCGGCACGTCAATCAGACGTCCGTAGCTCAAGATATGAGTGTTTCCGCTCTGAGGGCCCGGTTGGTTTCGTGAACGAACCAACCCGGCCGAACTCAAAGTATTCTGAAACCTTGAGTACGATACACTGAATCGACTGTCTCGATCCAAGGATCGCATCGCCGCTGACAGTTCATCGATCGAAGGTCCGTAGTTCATGTTATGTCCAAAAGACTGAAGTCGATTTGAAAACGGGGGGTCCGGGTCCGGGCCGACCCGGCCCCGCCGGCGGAACGGTTCGGCACGGCGGCGCGGCCCGGCGCGGTGGCGCGGTCCGGTGCGGCGGCGCGGCCTGGCCGGCGGCGGCGCGGCCGGGGCGCCGCTCGTGTGCCACGTGCGGGGGGCAGGGCCCCTTCCCCTCTTTGCTGGCGGCGCGGCCGGGGCGCCGCTCGTGTGCCACGTGCGGGGGGCAGGGCCCCTTCCCCTCTTTGCTGGCGGCGCGGCTGAAAGCCGCGCCTTTGGAGAAACCGGCCCCCCTCGTGGGGGCCTGCCTTTGAGAAAAACGGGGGGGGGGCGGCCTTCCCCCCTTTGTGAAACTGCCCCCCCTCTTAATGGTGGGGAATTCGCCGAGGGAATTAAATTCCCCCGGTTTTCCTCTTTCGGTCGGCCCGACCTGGCCGGCCGGTTCTTCTTCAATGGAACCGGCAAAGCCGGTCCCCATCAGGCTTCCGACACCGGCGGCCCGGCTAGCTGCCGGTCCTCTCGTCCCACCGCGGCCCGGAACCGGCCGCGACCTTCATCGTCGGGCAGGGTGCGACAGCACCGTGCCCTTCCGCCGTGGCCCCGCTCCGGCCGTGGCGCCTTCGGTTTCCTTTGACGCGGCGTGACGGCGTCGCGTTCATGATGAAATCAGTCCACGGCGTGGCGCGACGGCGCCACGCAATAATCGTCGAATGATTCCCGTGTGGTGCGACGGCACCACTCCATCTCGTTCATCCACAAGAAAATAATAATAATCAAGAAAAAATGAGGGGGGATTCGGCCATGTTTGTGCGGTCCCCCCCCCCCCTCTCGTTAAACGATAACCCTTAAATATTTATCCACAAGATTATCATGCTAGAACCAAGAACGAGAGTGAATAAATAATCAACAACAAACCCCTACCTTGGTTTCACGAATGATGTTCGTCAACGACCCGCGGAAGACAAACGTCGCGGAGGTCGTGCGTCGTGGTAAACGTTCGTCAATTCCGTTGACGAAGAGGTACGTCCGAAGAGGTACGTCATTGGTGAATCTTCGCAAGCCGACGAAGGAAGTCCAAGGAGGAAGCGACGCTCCCTTTCGTTGACACGGAAGGGGTCGTCGATCTTCGGAAACAACCGGCTACGAAGAAGAGAGGAGCAGCGTTCTTCGTCGGAGCTTGAGTGTTCTTCGTGTTCTTCGTCAATGTTTGAAGAAGAAGAAGGAGCTCTCAAATCCTCTCAAGATGGCTAACCAAAATAAAATAAACTAAGGCTTATTTTATTTAGACAAATATCAACTTGAATTTCATCGGTTTGAAATTCAAAACAACTCACCTTAATTAATTAAACCAAGTTGTCAAACATTAATTTAAATGGGTTAAAGGTGAGGTTTTGAGAGAAGTTGAGGAGTTGGGGTTTGTGTGGGCCCCACCACACTTAATCGTCCCAATGGAGGTTATGTGGTTGTGGGTCCCACCCATAACTCCCTTTGGGAGGTTTTTTAAAAAAACAACAAGTTAAAATAAAAATTTGTATCCCACAATTGTTATTTAACTTATTCTAAACTCCCAAAAACTAACTCTCAACGCGAAATAAACGCAACCTCGGAAAAGGTCTCCTTAAGCGAATATCATCCCTGTGAGTTCATCGGTTCCCTCAGAATTTGATTCTGGGCACCGGTGCGAAAGTTAGAAATTCCGGCTCGTTCGTTCACTGAACGTACCCAAGCCAAACTTCGGAAAATGATTCCGGTCACTCTGGGCCTCGGAATCAGGTGCCGTTAGAAACCACGTTCTTGAAAAATTCCAAAGAAAATTAAGAAAAAATTTCCCTTGAATTTTACGGGTCTTTAAATTACTCCCACCTCAGGTCTTTACGTCCCCGTAAAGATACATCAAAAACTAGGGAAACAAATGAGGGTACTAAGCACGCATCTTAGCCTCCCGCTCCCAAGTGCTCTCCTGGAGGTTCTTGTGCTTCCATCTGAGGCGCACAAGAGGAATCGATCGCCCACGTAGGACCCGCTCCTGTCGATCATCTATCTCCACCGGGACCTCTGTAAAAGTCGCCCCATCGTCAACGTCAAGCTCCCCATGGTCAATGATGTGCATCGGGTCATGCACATATCTCCTCAGCTAAGATACGTGGAAGACGTCTTGCACCCGGTGCAACTGAGGTGGTAGAGCCAGGCGATAGGCCACCTCGCCAATCCTGCTGAGGACCTGGAAGGGTCCGATGAAGCGCGGAGATAACTTGTCACCTCGGCCAAATCTCCGAATACCACGTCGAGGTGAGACCCGCAAGAAGACGTGGTCGCCATCCTCGAACTCTAGTGGCCATTGCCTCCTGTCAGCGTATGACTTCTTCCGGCTCTGAGCTGTCCTCATCCGCTCCTGGATGACCTGGACCTTCTCTGTCATGGCCTGGACCATCTCCGGTCCCACAAGTGCTGACTCCCCTAGGTCTGTCCAGCACAAAGGAGATCTATAAGGTTGGTCGTACAACACCTCGTACGGTGCCATCCCGATGGTGGAGTGGTATCTGTTGTTGTACGCAAATTCCACCAAGGGTAGGTGGTCCTCCCAGTTATGACCAAAGTCGAGGACACATGCGCGGAGCATGTCCTCGAGAGTCTGGATGGTACTCTCCGTCTGACCATCCTTCTGAGGGTGAAAGGCTGTGCTCAGACGTAGCTGCATCCCGAACGCCTCCTGTAACCCCTTCCAAAGCCGGGAAGTAATGTGAGCATCTCGATCGGAGACGATAGATTATGGCACGCCATGGAGCCGCACAGTCTCCTGAATGTAGAGACGTCCCAAACTCTCCACTGAGCCCTGCTCTATGATGGGTAAGAAGTGTGCCGACTTGGTGAGTCGGTCAACAATAACCAAAATGGAGTCATGACATATGGAAGTGCATGGATGTCCAGTCACGAAGTCCATCGATATCCTGTCCCACTTCCACTACGGGACCTCTAAGGGCTGTACCAAGCCTGCTGGTACCTAATGCTCTGCCTTCACCTGCTGGCAGGTGAGGCATCGAGAAACGAACTCTGCCACAACCTTCTTCATGCCTGGCCACCATTGCTGTCGTCTGAGATCCTGGTACATCTTCGCCACTCCAGGATGTACAGCCAAAGGAGAAGTGTGAAACTCTCTCAGCACCTCCTCTCGTAAAGCGACTGGTACCATGGTACGACCATTGAAAAGGATGTCGTGCTCTGCTCCAAGGGAGAAACCATCAGTTGCATGTCCAAAGGATATCTAAGCACACCGTGTCTCACAGTCAGCGTCCTCACACTGTGCCTCTCTGACACACTGTAGTAGTGGAGGGGTGACTGTGAGAGACTGGAGGAAGGCTTCTCCATCTCTATCCACGAAGGATATCTGCAAAGAAGCTAGCTGCACCGTCGCCTCCTCAAGTAGCTGAATGCCCGTCCTCTTGCTGAGGGCATCAGCTACTAAATTACCCTTCCCAAGAGTATAGACTATCTCAAAGTCATATTCCTGGAAGAACTCGAGCCATCGCCGCTGTCTCAGGTTCAGGTCCTTCTGCGAGAAGATATACCTGAGACTCTGATGATCAGAAAAGACTGTAAAGCGCTCGCCCATCAAATAGTGCTGCCATGTCTTCAGAGCGAAGACCACCGCTGCCAACTCCAGGTCATGGGTAGCGTAGTTCTGCTCATGTGGCCTCAACTGTCGTGATCCATAGGCGATCGATGCCCGCTCCTGCATCAGGACGCAACCGAGTCCGGTCCCTGATGCATTGCAGTAAACTACGTACCCTAGTCCCTCCTCAGGAAACCTCAAGATAGGTGCGCTAGTCAATCTCTGTCTCAGCTCCAAGAAGCTCTGATGACATCTGTCTGACCACACGAAGGGTTTCCCCTTCATCGTCAAAGCTGTGAGTGGTGTCGCAACTCTAGAGAAGTCTGGCACGAATCTCCGATAGTATCCAGCAAGTCCCAAGAAACTCCGAACCTCAGTCACGCTCCCGGGTGGCTCCCATGCTAACACAGCCTCGATCTTCGCAGGATCCACTACAACTCCCGTGCCATGACTACCCCAAGCCCGCCTTCCATAGGCTAGGGGCTGGCGACTAGCACCAAGGCGTAATTCCCTGTAAAAAGGGAAGGAATTTTCTTTGAAAAGTAAACAAGAACCACAGAGTAAGCAAGAGGAAAGTAAACACTAAGTGAAAACAGAGTACAACTGAAAGTGCAGAAAAGTAAATGGGCCAGTATACAAACCCAAACTGAATATAAAGTACAACTCGAAAGGGAAAACAGCAACTGTAAAGTAAAAGCCGCTACTCCGAGCTGTCCACTGGAAATCCCACCTGAAGGGTGGGTACAGATAGCTCCACTGCTCCTCGGGTCCCGTCGTCTGCTCCCAACACGTCCCGCCTAGTGGTCCACCTCCAGGTACCGTCCTGCTCTGCAAGCCTCAGCCAAGATCAACGTTGTCCGTCGTCTGCAACCAACACAACGTAGTGTGGGCATAGCCCGTGTAGGCGTGAGTATAAGATACTCAGTAGGGACCCCGAGACCCCTGAAGGTCTCCCAAAATCTAAAGGATAAACCACAAAGGAAGATACAAACACGAAGTAACAACTGACACTGCTTAGATATATGCCCATACATATACCTAAGTCATCAATTCCAATAGGCTCCAAACTCCGTGCCCAAGTACAACTCAGTCCACACAGGAAAGTAAACGTATTCCACATAGGAAAGCAAAACGAAATCCACATAGGATAACACAACTCAATCCACACAGGAAAGAAATAGGATTCAGCTCACACAGGTATACTTCTTCGAAAGACGATAAAGATGATCTTTTATGCTTCTAAGTCGTCGGACCCACGAAGGATCGATAGGTTGCTAACCCCCGCAAAAGACCCACAGAGGATCGGGCCCACATAGGACCTGTAGGCGCTGGTTCACACAGGACCGCTGACCGCAAAGACCCACACATGATCGGGCCCACACAAGACCTGTAGCACCGATCCATGTAGAATCTTTGAGTGTTGTAGTCGTCGTCGTCGAATCCACTAAGGATCATTGTACTGTCGTCGTCGCAGTCACTGTAGTAGTAGCAGTAGCAGTAGCAGTCACAGTCGCAGCCAACACTAGGGTTCCCGCACACAGCAAGCTCGTTCGGGAGGGTCCGCTCTACGAGCCGAGAGGCTGATACATCAACTGTCATAAAGTACAGAGTTGATGTATCCAAAAGTTCTGTATCGTCAAAAGGAACTCAACGCAACAGACGGCGCGTCGATCGGACGCCCGGCCTGAGAGTTATTGGAATTTTCGTCCTAGGGGCCCGGTTGGTTTTTAAGGCAAAACCAACCCGACCGTACACCACATGCGTCCATATATCGGGCAGAGTATGCTAAAAGATCCGTCTCACTAAGAGGAACACAACAAAGCTGGCGGCACGTCAATCGGACGTCCGTAGCTCAAGATATGAGCGTTTCCACTCCGAGGGTCCGGTTGGTTTCGTGAACGAACCAACCCGGACGAACTCCAAGTATTCCGAAACCTTGAGTTCGAAATACCGAATCGACCATCTCGATCCAAGGATCGCATCGCCGCTGACGGTTCGTCGATCGGAGGTCTGTAGCTCAAGTTATGGGAAAAAGACCGACGTCAATTCGAAAACGGGGGGTCCGGGTCCGGGCCGACCTGGCCCGACCCCCCCTAGGTGCGGCCCGAACCGGGTCGCCCGACCCGGGTCCGACCCGGCCCGTCCGGCGGCGCGGCCCGGCGCGGCAGCGCGGTCCAGTGCGGCGGCGCGGCCTGGGCACCGCTCGGGTGCCACGTACGGGGGGCAAGGCCCCCGCCCCTCTTTGCTGGCGGCGCGGCTGAAAGCCGCGCCTTTGGAGAAACCGGACCCCCTCGTGGGGGCCTTCCTTTGAGAGAAACGGGGGGGCCGTCTTCCCCCCTTTGTGAACCCCCCCCCCCTCTTAATGGGGGGGGGGGCATTCATGTTGGCCGGGGGAATTAAATTCCCCCGGTTTGTCCCCTTCCGGCCGGCCCGACCTGGCCGGCCGGTACTTCTTCAACGGGACCAGCAAAGCTTGTCCCCTTCCGTCTTCCGACACCGGCGGCCCGGCTAGCCGTCGGTCCTCTCTTCCCACCACGGCCCGGATCCGGCCGCGGCCTTCGTCGTCCGGCACGGTGCGACGGCACCGTGCCCTTCCGCCGCGGCCCCGCTCCGGCCACAGCGCCTACGGTTTCCATTGACGCGGCGCGACGGCGTCGCGTTCATGATGAAATCTTACCACGGTGTGGCGCGACGGCGCCGTGCCATAATAGTCGAATGATTCCCGCGTGGTGCGACGGCACCACGCCATCTCGTTCATCCATAAGAAAATAATAATAATCAAGAACAAATGAGGGGGGATTCGGCCGTGTTTGTGCGGTCCCCCCCTCTCGTTAGACGATAACCCTTAAATATTTATCCACAAGATTATCATTCTAGAAGCAAGAACGAGAGTGAAGAAATAATCATCAACAAACCCCTACCTTGGTTTCAAGAACGATGTTCTTCAACGACCCGCGGAAGACAAACGTCGCAGAGGTCGGGCGTCGCGGTAAACGTTCGTCAATTCCTTTGACGAAGAGGTACGTCCGAAGAGGTACGTCGTTGGTGAATCTTCGTAAGCCGACGAAGGAAGTCCGAGGAGGAAGCGGTTCTCCCTTTAGTTGACACGGAATACGTCATCGATATTTGGAAACAACCGGCTACGAAGAAAAGAGGAGCGGCGTTCTTCGTCGGAGCTTGAGTGTTCTTCGTGTTCTTCATCAATGTTTGAAGAAGAATAAGGAGCTCTCAAATCCTCTCAAGATGGCTAACCAAAATATAATAAGCTAAGGCTTATTTTATTTACACAAATAACAAAATGAATTTCAAAGGTTTGAAATTCAAAATAACCCACCTTAATTAATTAAACCAAGTTGTCAAACATTAATTGAAATGGGTTAAAGGGGAGGTTTTGAGAGAAGTTGAGGAGTTGGGGTTCATGTGGGCCCCACCACACTTATTCCTCCCAAGGGAGATTATGTGGTTGTGGGTCCCACCCCTAACTCCCTTTGGGAGGTTTTTTAAAAAAACAACAAGTTAAAATAAAAATTTGTATCCCACAATTTTTATTTAACTTATTCTAAACTCCAAAAAACTAACTGTCAACCCGAAATAAATGCAACCTCGGAAAAGGTCTCCTTAAGCGAATATCGGTGCTGCGAGTTCATCGGTGCCCTCAAAATTTGGTTCTGGGCACTAGTTCAAAAGTTAGAAATTCCCGCTCGTTCGTTCACTGAACGTACCCGAGCCAAACTTTGGAAAATGATTCCGGGCACTCCGGGCCTCTGAATCAGGTGCCGTCAGAAACCGCGTTCTTGTAAAATAACAAAGAAAATTAAGAAAAAATTTCCCTTGAATTTTACGGGTCTTTACAATATAAATCCCAATAGAGTGTAAATATAATATAATTTTCAAAACCATTTTAACATATATACTAATCATGATAATTAATGATATATTTTGTAGTTATATTTTTTGGTAAAGTTGTGTTTGTTAAAAACAATTTTTCACTTTTATGAGAAGTATAAAATATCCCATATTGAAAATGTTAAAAATGTCATTTTTAAAAGATGTTTTATGACAGATAAATATAGTACAAAATAAAATTTTCAACTACTTAATATATAATAAGAACATTGTTGAAAATTATTTAATAACATGGTAACGGTGGAGGCAAAGTTTAAAACATTGAAAACAATATTTTAAAGGGAAACCCCATACATGAAGTCTCATCTATATTCATATGTTATCTAAAACTGGAATAATATCATTATATTAATTTTAAAAATTCATAATGAAAATGTTCATGTTAATTTTAATATTATCATTGTTTTTGTTTTATTTATTACCATTTATATTTAGTTACTAAAATGGTTTTGTATTCATTGGATGTTTTCCGGTCATTCGATTTATTACATAAAAAAATATTGGTATATTGATCATGGTCAAAGTGGTTATGATTAAATCACCCCATAATATTAAAATTTTACATTATTCATATTTATACATTAAATACAATTTTAAAAATTACCATTTTATATGGTCATGAAAATTGAGTCACAATGTTTCCTGGTGATAGCAGTCGATACAAACACATAAATGACATTTAAATTATTCAAATCATTTGAAATGAAATAAAATAGTAAATATATTAATTTTAGAGAATCAAAAATATTATTTAAATTTCTTATTTAATCATTATTCACATCCTAATGCTTATTATTTGATGGTGGAAATGAAAAATGAACCGCATCAATTTGTGGAGGCGGTATTCGACACACACTTCTGAGAAACATTATAAACATACAAAAGATATAAGGGTAAGAAAGTAAGTGATATATTTTTGTTAAAAATTAATTATTATTTCTTATACATCATATATATTTTTTTATCCATAATTTTGACCATCCATATAATCTGGTTATGAAAACAAAACACATAATTTCATGGTGGTGGTGGTCCACACGTACACACTAGTGATGTTTTCTATTACCATGTAATATAAAAGAAGATGGAAAATGAATGTAACTTAATAATAATAAATTTGTAATATATATTATATACATATTGTGTTATTTCATAATGGTTAACAGATATTTTAAAAAGTTATAATAAGAAATTAAGAGGAAACACTTTGTTTAGAGTTACACCTCTTTTTTGGGAAACCTCCTTTGGATTATACCTAAAGCCTTATAGTTCTAGGTATTTATGTGACACAAGGACCTATAGGATGTGTATAGGTATTTTGGTAAAATAATTAGGTTGATATTATTGATGATAGAGTGCTTAAATATTGTGAGGAATAGAGGAGAGAAGGACCACTTTTATAATTGTTGGGGTGTGGTACACTTTTAATTTTTCTAAAATTTTAAATATTATTATTTTTATAATAATGGTAAACTAGATAAAACCATTTCAAATATCAATGAAAATGTGATAAGGGATGAAATAATATCATCCAATAATATTTAAGATGTTTTTTTGAAGCCTGATCATAAAGTATTTTTCATAATTAACCCAACATATCCATTATAAGGAAAACATTTTTTTTGCCATGGTATGTTTTCATACAAAAATTAAATAGAAATAATTAGTAATTTTAAATCTCATAATCCAAAATATGGAATCAATTTTTAAATATGTATACATTAGATATGGCTTAAAAGTTTTCAAATATAAATCCATGAATAGAATGAAAACTAGTTTTTTTAAAAATACCTTATTTATGAGTGAAAATCATTTTTCCATGAAATCAAGTATAAACTAATCCAAAAAATGTTATATTAATATTTAATTAAAAATGAATGGTTTTTAAAATTTAGATCAATAAATACCAAATTTCACCATCTAACCATATGATTAAAAGAAAAAAAATCCATAAAATATTTTAAATTTGAATAAAATATAACCTTTGTACATAAAATTCAAGGACATGTTTATAAATTCAAAGTAATATTTTTAAATAAAATAAATTACTCCTTAAAAATTTATTTTTTGTGAATTTTTTAAATATTTATAAATTCATTCTTATATCATAATAATTTCATACAAGTGATAGTACATAAAATTTTTGTATTTTCACTATTCCCAAAAAAATGAAATATTTAATAAAAGTAGTGAAAAATTACACTAATATAAATTATAAATTATGAATATAAAATTGATTCATTATAATCAAATAAAAATTACAATGTCCTTAAATTGATACAATAAATAATTCCATGCATTACATGGGTAAAATCAATTTAATTATATAAAACAATTCCTTTTTTAGATGAACATTTAAATTATACTAATTATAACAAAATGGTGACTTTTAATCAATAAAATGAATACTAATAAATAATAACATTTAATTTTTTAAAATTTAATCAGGTTTTTCACATCAGGATTCTCATTATTCTAGTAAAAACCATTTGATATAAATTTATTGAAAATTTTCTCGGCATAGTATGAACAACAAAAACATAATTTCATGTTATATATAGTCATTATGAAGTGAATTGTGGTTAAAAAAGGTATAAATTGAATCATTGGATCAATAATATCTCATTATTCATAAATATTCAAAATTCTGTTTGTAGTACCAAAACATCATTTGTTCTATAAGCATTAAAAAAAATTCAAAACTATTATTTGTCCCATTGTTTTATTTTGAACATAAATAACCTCTTCAGACATAATATAATTATGAAAAAGAAAAAAATAAACACTATTTAAATATAAGTGAATTTTCTAAGGCCCTCCATTATTACATTAAATATTAAAGGTGGTACTCCTATGAACCAAATAATTTTATAAAAAATGATATTTTTCTAAATTATAACCTCTATTTTCTAAGTGGAAAAACACCTTGTGCCTAAACATTTTTATGTCCATTATTAATTATTTTACATCAAATTTCATTTTGATGTCATTTATTTGAAAACTGAATTAAAAAAGCTACCCATTTTACTTTTGATCTCATTTATAAATTAACCAATGAAAAAAAACATGGGATTAAGTAATAATAACCGCCAAACTACATAATTTAAATTTTTTGAAACCCTTCAATGTCAACTATAAATAATTGACTTCACATTCATTTTCCATCATCTTTTTTATTTTTTTCTAAATTATTTCAATTTCATATCACTGAAATTTTGTTTTCATTTTGATTATGTCATATCTTCATTCTTCATTTTGTCTCAATTTCCATCACTCAATTTCTACACGCCAAATCTCACATTTGGTGTTGCATTCAATTTCTATTTTTTTGATATTATTCTCATTTTGGGTAGTATGTCTCTTAAAGTTTTTTCAATATGATTTTTCTATATCATTTATTTTTTTCTCTTGTATGTGTATTTTCTTGAATCTCTCTATTTTTTTAATAAAGGGTTTCAATAATTTTAGATGTCTTTTGATTACTTAGTTGTGTTTTTTTATTGATTATAAATTACCTTTGATAACAATTAAATGTTTAATTTAATTGTTATTGCAATTTATTATTTAAAAAAAATTATAATTATAAATATTTCGTATAATTTCTTATAACTTTAAGAGTATGTATTCATAATTGTTCCTATTTATATATTATTTCATTATCTAATTCTGTAATGGTTAAATTTTTTTATAAATTGTTTTCAATTCAAATTTTTTTGGTATTAAGGGGGAATACTAAAGGTTTATTTCTTAGTAAAATAGAAAAAATAATAACAATATGGGGCTAGAAATAAGATAAATAGACCTCAAAATTAACATTTTCTTATCAAAAAAATATTTTAAGGGGAAATTTTGAATCTACATAATAAAAAAATCAGATATTAAATGAAACAACAAAATTTTAGTGAATTTTTTATGTTGTTAGAGAAATTATTCCTAACAAATATCATGGAAATAGAAGGAACATTTATAAATAGATCACCCATTTGGAGTTATTAAAAATTATTTTCCAAATAATTCCATGAATTCATATATTTATCTTTTTAGATCTTCCTCACATTGAAGTGACTTATCAAAATGCAATCTTTTTTGAAATTGTAATCAATTTTCCCAGAAGTAGTGTCCATGTGAAAAGGTTTTCACATCTTATCTTTAGCATCCACGTATGGGGAATTAATAATTCGACAGTCCTCCTACATTTAATCACCCAAATTCATAAGAATTTCCATATTATTTATATGATAATAATAATGGGTTTTATAGAATGAAATAGCCTTGTGTACTACAAGCTTTTTCTGAACAGGAGATCCAGAGGATTTGGGGTTAATATTCATCAAAATTCCCTTTATTAATTTTAATTATACTGTCACCATTCGGAGGGGAAGGTATGAATAATCCTTCTAACCCATCTTAGTTCCTTTCCAACCATTATTCATCATTTTATTAAGGAGATATTCACTTTTGAGAACATATTTACTATCTCTGGAAAACTGACCAAATCGATAATCATTGGATACCTCACTGAACTCTCATTGATCCTCATTTGGGTGATCAATATTTTCATAATCCACCTCCAGGTCCAACCTAAAATATAAACTCACAATGAGGTTCACTATCTTTATAATAGAATAAGGCCTTATTAGGGTTGGTTTCTTTGCTTCAACTAATTCAATTTCAATCCTATCTGTCTCCTGAGAACCCATTATTTTAGTAGAACCATGATTTAAGAATACTGTATCTGCATAGGATGTAGTCTTTGGCGATGTTGAAACTACATTATAAGTCACTTGGTCCCCTTCCATTCCTGATGTAAACAAGGAGCGGATGAAAATGGCTTGGTGTCACCCAGATCTTTGTACATCTTCTTGAAGAAAACTTCTACTAATGGGTTACCCTCTGCTACTTTTGTTGTACATCCTTGACCTTTCTTCGAAAAGAGGAGTTCAACTAGCTCATCCCCAAGAAGCCTATAGCTTTCGAATTAGAATTTAGTGGCCTAATAACATCCAAGGAGTTCATATTGCCTATATCCATACTGGATTGAGCAACGTACCAACTATTATAGAGTCTTTTGCATCCAATAATCAGCATAATTACTAAGTTACCATTCACAAAATATTTCAACATATCAATAATTTCCTACACCATCGTATCCTAGTTCTTTGGTCATACCTCATTCAGAAAAAATGTAATACTTTTTTGAGTCTTTAGTTCCTGTTAGAACCATTTCATGTGATTCCTTAGACCCTAATGTCTGATGAATATGTTAAAGGGGTTTAAAATTACATAGAATTTTCAAAATGAAATCTTGAATAAAATTTTGTGAATTTATGGACCAATATTATGTGTTTGAATATTATATAATTATGATATTGATAAATTAAATACCGTATGATTTTTTATGGATTTAATCATAATTATACTCCCTCAATATGCATGGTAAAAAAATTCAACATATATTTATGGTCAGTATGTCCCTCATGGGACAAAATACCATTTTGACTAATTAATTCATGATTTAGGTGTTCAAACTATAGAAATAATGATAATTGTTTAATGATTTTATATGTATACAAAGAGAAATAATTATTCATAGGTCACATTAAATTTATATTATTATCATTAATATTATGATTATTTAACATTAATTCCTAAACTGGATGGACTGATAAATGTTTCACTTAAATCATTTAAATTATGATAGATTAAATTGAATAAGGAAACATGATTCTAAATACATATTATGTAGAAAAAATATAATGTTTTGTGGGACTTTGATATAAAAAAATACATGATATCCCCATTGACTATTTTATATATAGGAAGGAATAAGAAATATTATCAGAATGCATATAGATGTGGTGTGATATTTAATAATATATATGGAATTTTATTTATCTTTGATGTATTATATTGAAATATATATTTAAATTTTGAGGGATATGTACAAAAATATACATTGACCAGATGCCCTTGTTTTTTATACACAAACACACAGATATATATATATTAGGATATGTAATTTATTATTGTAATGATTATTGGTATAATTTGGTTGTTGTTGATCTCAAAATATCATGACACGTGAAGGATTATATTGAAGGAAATCAGAATGGTGTGTTAACGGTAAAGATATTTTCTTGTGGTGAATTGATATAGGAACATTTATAAATTTATAACAATACAAGTGAGTTTCGACCATATATATCATCAAATAATACAATATAAGAGGATTGATATCAAAAAATCAAGGAAAATAGGTTGATGAAGGATCCTAAAGAATATTAGTTTCATTGTTTAAGTTGAAATTAAAAATTGATTTACCCATATCAGAATCATTTGAATGCTTAGAAAAGGGACCATCAGTTAATTTGATCAGATAGTATAGTTTCAATATTGATGGCTACACATTTTATATAAAATATTCCTGATGAATTAATGGGGTTTCGTTGTAGTGGTTTAATGAACAACTTGTAAGTACTACACTCTTTTTATTGAAAAAAATAAAAACCCAATATCTATATTAACAACATATTTTTGATCTTTTGAGGGTATATTAGAATTTTTCTATAATAATTTTTGATTATTCATGTTTAAGTGTAATGGGATTGATAATAAAAATGGAATGCATTATGATATTTTTTTGGATTTACAATCTCAATTTGAAAGTATTATATTAAAAAGTGGAACCATTTCTCCTGGTGACACATGAATAGAATATATTTTAGGTCACTAACCCATTGAATGATTAGTGGTCCGTCATTTTACAATAGAAAACAAATAAATTTTTGTGATGAGGATTCTGAGGATGTAGTCAAATTATTTTAGGCATACTCATCTATTACATGATTTCCTGATGAAACCCATCACAAGAATATAGCCATAGTTCATGTTGTATAAAATTATAATGTTGAAATGGTATAGGACGATAATCCATTAATACCAAAATAATATTGGTATGTATCTACTAATTGAAACTTATACATGTAAAAAATATTTTTTAAATTGGGCATCTAAATCTATAGATGTTGACCATCTCAATTATTTTTGTGTTAAAATATAAATTCATCAGTTCTAGATTATAGAGCCCAGATGGATCATGAATGGACACTAAGACATTGTTGAATAAGTGTACCAAACAATTACATAGTTTTAATTTCTTCATAATTATCCCCCCCAAACCTCCAACCCATTACCTAGTAAAGATAAATGGATATGTTATCAACTCTCAAAAAATAAAAAAATTAAATAAATATAATAAATGAAAATGTAGTAAAAACATATTATTGCATGGTTCAGTACTAAGACCTACTCCATGAATGATAAACCAATGGTTGTTCCATGAAGTTTCATATCAGTATAATTTTACCAAGATCATAAAATTCATGTATTGGAAAACCATGTTTATTTTGGAATAAATAAATTATCATAAGTTTATGCTTTTATTTATACTAACAGCACTGGTCTTCAATTGATTTATTTGTACATGAACCTCTACATCATCCTGAGATATTCCATGAATGTTCTAGACAGGATATAATTTATGTACTGGATGTATTTAAATCAACTAGATGGTCTTGTTAATCAAATGAGGTCATCAATTACCATTGTATAAAAAATATTTTTTATATTCTACACATTTTGTCTTCAATAAGTGAATGATGTAACATCCACTTTGACTCACTCCTTTATATCAGAATGATTTACTAAATATATCTAAAAACATATCATAATTTTTTATTCCATATATTTTCATTTATTCTTGTATGGTTTATCTAAATTGATTATTTATGTTAGAATATATTTGATAATAATATGTATTCATGTAATCATACATGGCCATTCATGTGAACCCACTATTTACCTTTCACGAAACCAAATAGGTATGATTGAACCATTCTTCATTGCGCAACAATGTTTGTGTTCCCTTATGCATATAAGAAACTATAGGTTATATTAAATTTTTTTGGGAGATATAATACTTTATATATATATTTCACACCTATAGTTTAGCAAATGAATCCATCATTTCCACTTCTTATTTTCATTATTTTTTCACATGGATCCTCTTCAACTTCGTGTAAGCAGTATGTTATGCGGATCTTTTTCTACTTCTTCTTAACGTGAATGGTTCACACATATCCACATTGTCTTTGTTATAGATGTTATATTTTTCTAAAACTATATCACTATATATAATTCATTCTTATAGACAATTATTTCCCTAAATATTTCCTCTATTAATATAGACAGTACTTTACCACCAACATTTGATATTAAAGGTGATTTGAGGACTCATAAAGTACCCAAAGAATTATGATCTTGTTGAATGTAAAAACTATCAATGGATAAGCATAAAAAAATAATACATGTCACATAATAGTTGTCATAAAACCTCTAACAAACTTAGTATCACATTCACGGATGAAACACTTTGTTTCATGGTTATATATGAAATTCAAGAATAATAATGTGGATCACATGATGGATTGTAATGGTCACTTCATTGAACATTTGACTTTGCTATGGAAAACCGCTCGATAACAATCCTAAATATTATTATGATAATATCCACCATATGGGGAATTTTATTTGAATAATATTTACGTATTCAGTACTTTCATTGTATGAATGAATTTTGTTCCAATAATCCATTTTGAAAACCTTGAGTATGATCAGTGGGGATGGTTGAGGTTCATCTATCATTTTTCTTAATCTCCCATTGAGAATCCTTAGGTGGACAATGTTGAATATGGTTGCCGTTTTGAAATACTCTCTATGTGGGATCAATAAATGGTGGAGATCTCATAGATTGAATAATGTGGAAAATATTTTTATCATCTAAGAATGTGTGAAATGTACACATGACATAACCACCCACATCGATTCATTAGTGTGTCTGAGCTATGATTTATTAATCAATTTATGTGGTTATGTATTCAATTAGGCCATAGGGGGTTAGTAAATTCCTAAGACTACTCATTGACATGTGTTACCACCCCTACAAATTATCGACCACTTCTTCTGGCCAAATTTATGGGCCCATCTCTGTGTAAAACAACGAGTGTGTGTCCTCTTATAGGAAAAATAAAAAACCTTGTATGAACACTTGTGTTACTTATTTGGATTAGTTCTCCAATTGGGGTAGAACCTCAAGTCCACTTATGATTGGTTGAGGTCTAGTCTGTGTAGGATACAAAGGTTGTCCATATAATTTTTTAATGAAAAAAAAATATTTTAATAAAAACTATCCTCCTCGAATGATGCATAAATTACAATCCAAATTATCCATGTATCATCTAATATTATATAATAAAAATAAAAATATTTTTTATGGACATCATAGTTCCCCTTCTTAAATTCATGAAAATAAAATATTATATGTTCATCATATGAAATAATCTTTCCATTATTTATGAATACAATTATAAATTTCAAATCCCTTCAAACTGAAATAAGCTCTACATTATTTTAATGACTTTTAAATCTCACGTATCAAATTCCATCAACACAAATAATAATTTTTCAAAATATAATAAATTCCTCATGAAATTATTTATTTCCATGGTAATATTAATTATTTTAAATGTTGATGAAAAGTTAAATTATCCTAGTGCAGTCAAAGAGATAGATATACCCCACAACCATTCTTCATAAAAAATGTAAATACATTTTACAAGGTATAATTTTAATTTATCAAGATATAAAGTATTACATGGATCTCATGTTTTCTTCCACATTATTGTGAACAATATTTCACCATTAACAAAAGTAAATAAATAATAATATCACTTAAACAACTATTCTAGTTAACAAGGATAATTTTTCAAACGTGTTTTTTATGTCCATTAGATGATTCAATAATAATTCTCCATGTTCCATAAAAAATAATACATAATTCTTCTACAAAATGACATCCAAGGAGTCCATAACAATTCTACATGGTTTATCACCAATCATGATAAATTTACATGCCAAATAACAACCAATGAGTCTATAAAAATTCTCCCAGCCCATCACCATACTTCTTGAATATATCTCACAGAAAATCATTCTAGATTTTTCTTTCTTTTAATATTCACAAATCATATAGTAATTATTATGTGATTCTATCTTAAATATTGAATAAAAATTCAACCATTCTCTTCAACCCACAACATGATATTTTAAATCTGTACAATTTTTTTATGAATACTATTTACTTTATTCCAATGTTCCTTATCCCCCTTATTGATAATAAGTGATAAGGATTAATGCATTGTTTTTTATACTAATAATAGAAATTGAAAATTACCTATTAGTTTCATGAAATAACGATTTTAAAAAATGGTTCACTTATCAAAGGATCTTTAGTTGTTAAACATTAATCTATTTGGTTTAACCATGTTTAGAAAAATATATAGATACAAAAAAGTTAGTCTGCGATGCCTTTTAATTGTAATTCATTTGATGTCATGCGCATAACATATTTATTTATAATAGGGGGCTGTATAAAATAGATTTATCAAATAAAATTTTCTTTAGTAAACATTGATGAACACATCATAAATTTTTTGTGTGATAATATTTTACTCCCTCTTTTGATGACCATACTCATAAACTAACACTCCCCCTGATGTATATATTTTATAAAATCCTGAAAATGGTTACATGTGTAATCTAGTTACCTATTTCTTCCAATTTTGTAGAGATGAAATTAATTTATATATATTTATTAAATAATCATTGATATCATCTCTTTTATGTTTTATCCCTCTCAAGGGGGGAACTATCTTCTGTTGGACATGGTGGAAATTTTCATGACATATTCTTTAGATGTTTGAATTTATGATCCACTATTGAGGAAAAATTCTTGTTGTTATTATGTTTTTAATGATCATTAAATCTTGTTGAATTCCACTTTATTCTTTAGAATAAAATTTAATTTAAATTCTATAATATAAAATAACAAAACTACAACTAAAAATGAAAGAATATGGTGGAAGACTTGTGAGGTTAATAAAAAGTGAAACTATGAAGATAGATTCGGTCAACCTAGAGTCTATATTTATTATAGATCTAAAGTCTCTAGTAGTATTAATTTATATTTATCCTTTATTTTATCACATTATGGTATTTATTCAATATCATTTACACTTTTATTTATGAAAACTCGTTTTTTTGTTTATTATTAATCATAACGTCGTCTAACAGTGCAATGGGTTCCCTTGATGCGTATTTTTATATATTTAACATCTCATTTTGAGCAGGTATAGTTATAATGAAATTTATTCTATTATTTTCATCCCAATTGAATCTCCACACAATTCATGTTAGACAACATATTTGTTATTTTTTTAAAACCACCCATGAAATTTAATTTAATTATCACATAAAATAATAGTATTTCCCTTTTCTATTTCTCTAGATAATTATTCATCCCCAAATTTTTAATTTCATTGTAAATATGAAATTTAAATGGAAAATTGATCATGTAGTTCTTCTTAGGTTAATATATTATGGATTCTCTACATGGGGTCTTCAATTTTTTTGAGCTACATTTCTTAGGTAACTTGTTGAAATATTATTTATGACTTTCTTAAATCAATACTATATTAGTGTTTCTTTCATAGATTGATTATTTTCATAATTAAAGATTACATATATTCATTTCCATGGACATTATTTAATGTTAAATGGTATGAATAATTTTTATAATTTATAATTATTTTTTCTTTATGAAAATTAAAATTTTAGAGGTTAACTTAATATTTTCCATTGGTGTAGCATTCTTTATTGATTTTAAGACAACATTATTTTGATTATTCCTAAAGGAATAATCTTGTATTTTTTTCTTTACTTCTGAATTTTTTGTCTTATTTTATTATAATATGAGTTATAAATAAATTGTATATAAAAACAATATTCATCCATGTTACCCCACATCATAATATAATCATAGAAAACATCAAGAAACCCATATCTTTTATTGTTAGATAGAATGTTCTTTATCACTGTATTCTTTTATAGTTTTTTAGGTTCCATTATTTATTTAGATTAACTCCAACTAATTTTAAGAATTTTTTAGTCTTCATACATTATCATATTATGTGAACATTAAACTACCTAATATCCAAATTTCATGAAGCATAAACAATAGGCGATAAATATTTTACTTTTTTCTGAAGAACCAATCTTCTAGATTTAGTGGATAATTTTTTTAGGATTTTTCTTTTCTTATTTAGATAATGTGGTATGTATTTCCCACATAGATATGTCCTCTACTAATGGTGGTCCATGTAGAAGACTTTTCCAAGTTGATATTTTGTGTCATTTGAGCCATGTGTTAGTGATGTTTGATGAGGATTGAAACATTCAATGAATAGGGATACATACACCAGCAAGACATGTTCTTGTGATGCGATCTAAAACCATGTGGGTGAAAAACAAATTTCAAAAAGATGATTGTATCACAGTGTGGTGTATGAGTTCCTTTACCTTTTGTGTTAAGGAGCTTTTGACATTCTACGGTGTCGAAGTGAGACATATTTGTAGTGAGAAGGCAGACAAGGGAATTGATAGCGTTAATTAGGAGAAGATTGAGCCTCAGGGGTATTGAGTGAACTTAGTGGCATGGAATGTGTATCTACTGCTCTATATATAGTTATAGAATGATGTAAGCCATGTTTTCATTTAATTCACCCCAATTTGAGACCTAGTGATACCAGTGGGGCAATTTTTTTACAACCCTTCTGCTGGAGGATCCTGCAGACAGAATACTTTAGCACATATTTCTAATAATAGTGTGACAGGAATCTGTAAGGAGAGAGAGAGAGATAGAGAGAGCCTCACAAGAAATAATTTGATATTATTAGTGGGACCCTACGATTTTTTCTCCTATATTAAATATCCATTTAACATCCCTGATCAGATGATTTATACCAGTTATTCTAGCAGTTCTTCTGGTTAATTGGGATAGATTTTTACTCCTTTGATAAAATATTAATCCTGGAGTAGGGTAGGATGATCTTAATCGAAGGAGTTTACAACGTTTCACTCATAAGATAGATAGAATTACACAAGGAGAAGTATATTATATGATATTTCAGTTTACTACGATTGTAATGTTTTATGATGGAATACATCCCAAATGTGTTATAGTTTTATCTCTCCATCAAGAGTTTTTCCTACATGTACATTCACTTGTGATGACTGGATATCTACACTACTATATCAACTGATTTTATATAGATATGAGAGATGGAGGTACAGATGGTGGTGTCTATAGAGTAGTAGATTTATTAGACCCATTTTTTTTGGAAATCATTGTATTAATATCCTAAGATGAAAATGATATCTTGAGGATAGATATAGATTAGTTTTACAAGAACCAGTTGGCCTATGAAATATTTCTCACTACCAAAAATCATTGAGTTAATTGACTAGTGGTTTGGGAAAAAGTGGTTCTTATAATTTTAACATAATATGGTTTGTGAATAGATCCTAGTTTTAAAGAAGGATGTACTAATCATGGAATCCTATATCCCATATAGTTTCATTTATTTCTTGTCGATACCCTTTGGTGTGTTGAATACCACATAAAAGTTTTCAAGCCTTAGGATATAGATCCTAATCTCTTCGTGGATCAGTTTTTGGTAGTATTCTGTTATGGTACCCTTCTATCATTGATGTTAGTTTCAGAGAATGTGAGAAACATGAGAATGGTTATATACATGCTTCATTTTAGTTAGTGGTATAGAATCTATCATGGATTTAGTTCTAGATTTAGAGGTCCACTCCATGGGATATAATTTCATAGACAAGGTTAGGAAAGTGTACCCTGCAGACATTGAGGAGGTGTGATCATAAGGCCCACACAAGGAATTGTAATTCAAGAGGATGATAACATTGATTTTTTCTATTCTTTGATGATGAGTGAGGTGATAGAGGAGTTTACCTCTTTACAATTAGACTTGGTGGTTTATTTTATCCCCATACTTATGTTGAGAAGTCATGTTCCAGAGTCATTGTACAATAAGGACATGGGTAAGCTAGGATATGGGAATGGATTTCAATTTATCCATTATTCAATGATGTTTATAACTATAAGGAAATGAATATTTGTGGGTAATTGTTTTTCTTGGGATAGTTTTTTTTGCAGCACTAGAAACCATCATGGGATCTCGAGGGAGTGGGTGACCCTATGTCAAGATCAGTATCCCTACATTTATCATATTTTTTTTTTCATTTATTGTATGTAAACATTTGATTAAGGGAATAATAAAGATACTATTTTTCCTAATAAAGTCATTGGAATATTCTTATAAATATCGTCACAGATAGATTCTAAGACGACCCAAGATTATGAGTCCCGGTGATCCAAAAAGTAATTTAAAATAATATTAAACATACTATATATAATGTGTGTTGTGTTTTCATAAAATAGAGGAGTATATCATGAATGGTGTGTCCGATCAGAAAAATAATACCATTTTCAAATAATGGGTTTGAGATTTACCCTAGACATGATATAAAGTTGATCGGTGTGAGATATTTGGAAGAGGAAGTCATTGGTGGATATATTTAATTAAAATAAATATATAAATTATTTATTTATATTTATTATTAAAAAAATTACTAAATCCTTTATATATACCCTCTAATGAAAATATTCTAACAGGTGGACACATAACTATTACTAGATATTAGAGGAGGAGGAGAGATTTATTCATTCAGAGATCGACAATATATGATAAATGATGACCATGTCATTGATAATCATTAGATGAACGATGAACACATTAAGATCAACACCTTTATCACTAGTGGATGTGTTATTCAACAATGATTGATCCATAATTGTGGTAGGGATATTAATTTGTTTTTTTAACTTTTTATTAAAGGAATGAGAATGGATTTTATCTACTTTGGATATGTCATATTTTTTCTTCACATGAGATCCTAAGTTTGTTGATTAAATTGATCAGGTATAATCATTCCCTTTGTTTCACATGTTATCACTCATTTTATAAAATAATTGGCCAATAACACAATTCAAATAGTGGTTCACTTAGTTCATGTTCTTTTTTCATGTACATTTGACATGTTCGTCACCATTGGCCAACATGATGGTGGTTTGACTTTTCTGGGGTGGTTTCAATTGTGGTCACACCCACCAATTAGTTACGATAGCATAGAAGAAACATTAATCGATAGTTTTTTTTGATGAATTGATGAATCCATGTGATGATTTTTTGTGAATAATTAAAATATATAGAAAATTTGTGGTTTCATTACGAAGCGGTGATTAATGTTAAATGATAAAGATGGTTGATCATAGGTAGTTCAATATCAGATCAGGGATCTCTATTATCCTAGTTGAAATGAAGTGATGATGTGTGGTTTTTTGGGAGCAGTTCTCAGTAGAGAAAATGAATGAGGTCTCATAATGGATTATTATTGTGTACCTACATGACACTTTTTCTGTAAATTAAATTTTTACATTGGTACCAAATACATGCATCACTACCACCAAAAGAGTAAGTGCGCTATTTTTTATGGTAATTTGTTTTTCATGTTCCTTTTTGTAGGAAAAATATACCTCAATTTAATAACTATTATAAGTTAATAAATGAAAACATGGTCCCTTTAAAGTCATAAAAATCATTCTGAAATTGAAATAATATGTAGAGTTCACTCCATAAAAACTTGTGCACAAAACCATCATGTAAACTATCAATTATATATATTTGATATCAATATTTCCTCCCTTTATGGATTGAAATTCCTAGTAACTACATTGTGGGTATTAATATATGTCCAAAATTCTAAAATATTTTATAAAATATTACGGTGGGGTTGATACAACTCTGTAATTGTATTTGTGACAACATTTATTCTAAAAATTCTTATACCAACAAGTTGATTTATGTTATGAGATTTTGGTTTGTTAGTGACATCCACACAATATTAGTAGTTGATACTAAATTTATATGCTTCTTAAAGAATATATCTCTGTATAATAGGACATTATTTGTGACTTTTATTTTGTAAAAACAAATTTAAAATCAACAAAATTTATTAAATGATGTACATCCATCTGTAAGACAAAGGACCACATAATAAGACATCTATAACCAAGAAAACCATCATATCGACGAAATAATGATGGAATAACATCTCTAATTCCCATAAGATAACATCAATTTCATTTTCCATTATTGGATTTATCACTTGGGATATAACATTACTTAATATAGATTTAAAAAAGAAACAAATTTAGGATAATATCTGACGATCATTTTAAGGAAAAACCAAACGCAAAGCTTCAATATTTAATTATTATATCAAAACAATGAAGTCATTTTATTATAGTACCTTTAACTATTATTACAGTCAATAGCATAGTATTTTTCATATTTGATAAATACTCATTGGAAATATTTACATAATTCAAGATGATATAGGACTGATATTTCTCTTTCCCAGAAGGTGTCTAAGTATATGAAGGAAGAAAAGTATGGATTTAACCCATTCATTGGCACCACATCTTTCCATATCCTCATGTCAACCATGCATAACCAAGCCATATTTCCATTATTTATTTATTTTTGGAGAATTTAGTAATATTCCACAGCTATTTTTAAATAATTTATTACTATATGATTGACATGAAGAAAATATTTTTTTACCAACAATTCTAGTATTGTAATTAAAAAACTATTCGCTTTTTAAAATTGGGTTTCATATGATTTTCCCAAGAAAGATTAACAAAATTAGTGAGAAAAACCTTTACTTTATCAAACATTTTTTCTTCACCTATTAGTGGAGATAATGTTATAGCTTATTTTTAGTTTCAATAGAATAATGTTATCTAGGAAATTTTTTAATTCCATAATGTTAAAAATGTATGATGTCCTAAAAACAGAGTTTTAAATAATGATTCATCATAACTAAATGTCTCACATGGTCAAAAATTGGACACCATATCTTTCTATTGATTCATATCTCATTTACAATAGTGAAAACTCATAAAATTAATTTTAATAATATTTGATAAATTATATTAATTTTAAATGAAAAAAATATTTGAATGAATTATATTGAAATTTTGAATTTAAAAATAAATAATATAATTAAATTCCATTATTTCTTGAGGAAAATTTTGAAATTGATATAGAAAAAATGGGAGTATTTATCATTGATAAAATAAAATTATAGATTAATTCTAAATAACAATGAAAAAACAAATCATCAATCCCCACAAAATGTTAGTGAATTATAGGAAAAACCCATTATATTTAAGTGAAATAAATACATGTGGAATAAAAAATTAAAAATTCTAATAAATTACTAATTATATAAAACAAAATAATAAAAACTAATATATATTAAAAAAAATATTTTATAAAAAATTTATTAAAAATAATTTTAAAAATAAATCAAAATATTTAATTTATATGTATTAATAAATATGTTAATATTATAATAAAATTAATTTTATTATCATAATTTTATTATTATTATAATAAATGAAAAATAATATCAATTATGTAAGTCACAAAAATTAAAAAAAATTGATAAATACTAAAAATTATATATATTAATAAATGATGTGAATGAATAAATAATAAAAAATTTAATAAATACTAAAAAGCTATTTTAAATTTTAGTTATTAAAATTTAATTATTAATAAAAAATAAATGGATAATTTTTGAATAAATATTTTAAAAAAATATTAAAATAAAAAAGAAAAAATATAGTTTTTAGAAGTGTTTTAAATATATGAAATATTAATAAATAAAAAATTATAAATAAAAATTAAAAAAGAATAAATTATAGAAACATTAAATGAATAAGTAATTAAAATAAATATATTAAAAATATATATACATTCAAATGTATTATAAATAAATAAATAATAATAAGTCAATAAATAATAAAGGTAATTAAATATTAATAATTAAAAAGGAAAAATGGTTAAATTATTAAAATTATTGAATTAATAATTTTTACTATATCAATTAATGAAATATTAAAAATAAAATATTATTGAAATAAAATTAAAAAAATATTAAAAATAAAATTAAAAGATAAAATATTTGCAATGATGTGCGCATTATTAATAAATAAATAATAACTATAGAAGGATTAAAATTTAAATATAATAAAATAAAAATTAATTATTTAAATTACCTAAGTACTAAAGATGACTTTTTTCTCAAGTAGACAGCTTCTCTCTCTTCCTTACTACAGTGATCAGTTTGATGCTCGCTCTAAATTAAGCATCTATAAGGATAAAGGACCCGCTTTGATGTGGTTGGGAATGATGAGATCTTCTCCCTTTGATATCTTTGAAAGAATCTTGAGCGGCATATGTATGATTCTAAAAATGATAATTATTGTGTTATTTTATAGTGTTCCCCACATGACAGTGGGGATGGAGTTGTGATTAGGCTATAGAGAGTTGTCATGAAGAGAGTGACGATTTTCATATTTGTGAGATGGAAAGAGAAGGGGTGGATTTGTTCAAGTTAGAATAAAGACCATAGACATCCTCATGAAGTCAATGGCCCCAAGATATGGGATACGACAGATTATGTGTTGTAGGACATAGGACAGTCTCCAAAGATGGTTCCAATTTTAGAAAGTCTTTAGTGGGTTAGTGATAAGGTGCAACCAATTATAGTGCTCGATGTGGGAATGGTGACGACCTAGGGTAACGACGACGATCAATCTAGTGATAGGGCCCTGCCCGATGGTGGGGAAAGAGGATAGGTCATTAGAGAGCCCAATATAAGAGGAGAGGGTTGGCGAGGGGTATGGGATCACCTTGATAGTTATATCAATTATGGATCTGATTCCTCAGGGAGAATTGGAGGGACATGACGCCAGAATGCAACGATGCCTTTTTCTCGATGGAGCGTCATGGGAACTTATTCCAAAAATGGATTTGTCATGCCCATTGGTTGGGACAAGGTTTCCTGGGAAATAGACGACAACATTCGTCTTTTATTGGTGTGTACAATGATAATAATATTGATGTGGAGATCTCAAGTGACGTGTAATGAACTTGGGTGGTTGTTGACAACCTTGTAGTATGTTATGTTAGTGTCGAGTTACCAGTCAGAAATGGTTTCATAGGATCGTTAGGATGTTTGGTACTTATTTTTTTCATTAGTGGGGATTTTTAATGAGCTTTTGGGTTGAGTCATGTGGGTTCTAGTTTTATTGTCTTCTTTCTGGAAGGCTTCTGGGCCTCTGGGCCATTTGGTTGTGGGATTCTAGTCCTATAAAATGGTTTTTTTTCCTACGATGTGTGGGTCTTCATGCCATATGTTGTGTTTTTTTGTGGGATTATTTTTTCTCTCTCCCAGTTTGTGGAACTCTATGTGCCACGCTAGTGTAGGTTGCTACATTTGAATTTTTATTTTCATCAATAAGTTCATGTCTTGAGTATTCTATCTACGTGAACCATTCAGGAACATACAAACTAAAACGATTGAATATTCATATTTAAAAATGTATAAATAACTATCAAATTTGAATGTATAAAAAAATATTAAACGAATAAGTATAAAACATGAATAAATAATATAAAATATTTAAAATAGAGAAATATAAAAAATGAATAAATATTATTAAATAAATAAACGCTAAAGAGAATTAAATTTAACAAATAAAAATATAAAATATAAAAATTCTAAAAAATTTAAAAAAATGTTATTGGTACCATTTATGGAAATATTAAAAATAAATAAATTTTAATATAAAAATGAATAAATATCATAAATTACATTTAACTAAGAGGTTCATAATAAATTAGAAATTAAAAATTAATAAATCACAAATTAACAAAGATAAAATTTAAAAAGCATTTAATTATAAATCAATAAATATTAATTATATAAAATGAAAATATATTATAAACTATAAATTTTTACTGTAGGTTTTTTATATATTAATATTAAAATTTTAAAATATTAGAGAGAAAATTAAATCTACGTGTATATATATATATTTATATTACGTTTTATTATTTTCCGTTGAAAACCCAAATGGCATTTGATTTGATTGGTTGTACATATATATATACAGTAATGAGTTATGTCTTAATGAAAAAACAAATGGATTTTGTTTTTTACATAGTGATATATTCGTTTTTATATACATATACATAGACATGCACATTACATATGTACACATACACATATACACACTCAGACATACACGTACACACATAGACATACACATGGACATGCACAAACATACAAATATATGTGCACATACATTTACACTTAAATAGACAAATGCACATACACATTGACACACACACACACATAAATATACACATACACTTACACATACACATACAAATATAGATACACATACACCTACACCTACACCTACACAAACACATACACATAAACCTACAAATACACATACATATAAACAAACACATACATATATATATTCATATACATTCTAATACATATAAATACACGTACATACATGTATACATATACACATACATATATAATGACACACACATACTAAAACATTTATACACATACATGAACATACTACATAAACATACACATACTTTCTAATGATACACATACTATATGAACATACCCATAAAAACACACACAAAAAACACACACTCTCCCACACACATGTATATCCACGTACATACACATACATAAAATCACACACATATGTACATACATACAAACATACATACATACATACATACATACATACATACATGCATAAATATGCACATGCACGTGGACAAACATATACATATACGTACACATCAAGATACACAGACACTTCAAATATATACATAAACACACACACACATAGAAACCTTATATGTGAATAAAAAACTTATAAATTAATGCATAATCATAACTAAACACATACATACATTCACATACAATCATAAAAATACATCCACATTCATAATTTTTTTTTGTATATTTTATGTAATATAATATGAATATAAATATTTAAAGTTAAATAAATATATATTAATTTATATATTCATATAATTGTTTAAATAAAATATTACTATATTACATTTACATAATTATTTTTTAATTAATTCATATAAATATATATTTAATCATTTTATGGATTAATATAAATTTAATTTGATAACTATTTATATATTTATATATTATATATAAATTTGAAAATATGATTTTAATATTTTTTAATTTTCAATATAGTTATATATATATTATTTATATGTTATATATATATACATACTGATATATAAATAATATTTCAAAATAATTAAATAAAACTTAATTAAATTATTTATTGTTCCCTTTATCAGTTCCTTGTCAACGATTATTTCAATTCAACTAATGGTTCCATTTCGTAACTCTTTTTTTTAACGATGATAATGGGAATCACTAAATAAAACAAGAGGTATATTAGAGGATTTTTTTATTAATGATCATAATTATCATCACTCCATGGTTACAGACAAAAACATTTTTTCAACCCAAATATTTGTTGGGTAAAAATTTATTTATTTTTCATTAGATCTTCTTCATAACATGATATCTGATCTACATGGCCCAAGATTCTACCATAAATCTCACAAAAATGATTTAAGAATTAATAAAAATTAATAAATAAAAAATGATACCTTGGTTGTATAATGTTATCCTTGAATCCTCTACTCACACGTGGATTTCCACTGCTTGATGGAAACAAGAATGTCAACCTCTATATAATACAAAAATTTATCAAAACATGGTAATATGTAAATGTTTGATAGTGTGTTCACTTAAATTAATAGATTGTTTTTTTATATCAATGTGATCGATAATAGATCATGAACTCAATTATATTTTGAATAATTTATCTGAACTTCTCCTTATTATATTCTTATCAATTTAATGATGACATAAAATTTAAGAGGTGTGAAATCTTTATAAACACTACCCACATTCATTTTCAGAATCTAATTCCTTTATATTAATTGTTTTAAGTTTCCTTAAATTTGTTTTAGAATTCTGTTGAAATTCAACCATCATAAACAACCGAAGACATTACTTAGGAACTATAAAAATTTTCATATGAGTCATGAACATTTCATAACACATTTATAACACTATAAAATTTTATGTGTTAAAATAAAATCCATTATGTTGGCTTGTTTCCTCCTAAATTCATTTAATAAAGCTAAAAACGTAATGATTGTTCCAAAATAGATTTTTTATGGTCACCTATTAAAAATAAATATAACATGTGAATTTTTTAGAATAAATTATGGTAAAATTATTTAAACTAAAATAACATATTATTTAATTTAATTATTTATTTAGTTGTGACCATTCACACTCAAATCAGCTTCAAAACACATCTTAGGCCCCCATATCATCCTAAAATATAATTAAAACAAATTGGTGTAACTTCTTGGAACACTCAGTGTGGGAATGTCTAGTCCCTTGTCTCATTTGTGTTATAACACACTCAAAAATTATTATAATTTTATATAAACACATAATGAAATATAAATTGATAAATATAAGTAATAGATACAACAACCCCCGACAAAAAATTACCATGTAACATGCTATTTTTCCCCTGTGATATCTCAAAACGTATGACATGTTCGTAGTGTGACCATCCTTCTATAATTGATATATTTTTTTTCTAATATTATTTGAAAGAATTTACTTATTCTACTATGCTCATGAATTAAATCCAAGAAATTCCATCCTAGACAATGGGATACATATAAAATCGTCATTTACATAGAAGAGTTAAATTTATTCAGGATCTTTCAAATAAGGTTTCACATCTAATGAAACAACTTATGTAAGATACATTACCATTAACCTATAATTTCGTGGTTTGAAGACTCAAAAACTATGTAATTCATGGTACACATTGATAATGATTTCATATTTAGAGTCCAATATAAATTTTCATAGATATGAAGATTAAAGACACCAAAAACAAGTAATGTTCTTGCTGATAGGTGATCCATCATGACCTCCTACACTTAAGATGACAATTTGTGGAAATCATGAGGAAAAAGAAAAATGTATATGATTCCATAATACTTGGTAGTTAGAAAAAATAATCCCTCATTTTGATTGGTTTATCTACACCATAAGACATACGTTTAAAATTACATCCATTGTATATAAATTTTCTTATTATACACATGAACTACTATAACTTTGTATTATTAAAAAAATAATCCCATTAAATTCTTATGTAAATACTTCGAATAGAAGTAATGGCACTATCATGGTAAAAACAAATTATGTATAACTCAAACATTATAAAAGACGTTTTAATCGAAATGTAATTCTCTTATTGGGTATAGGGTACCGATTCTCAGACCAAAGAAACTAATACCAAAGTTAGCTATTTAAACATCAAACTATAAGCTCTCAAATTATATTCCTACTTCTATTGTGTCTTGACTTTATTCACGAGATGTAAAAAATATTTTATTGTTTTAATTTTCTATTCATCTTCATTATTTGAATGATATTATTTTTCTAAGTATATAAATTTTTTAAACTCCCAGAGATTATTATCCCTAACTCTAGTAATACCATTGTTATATTATAAAAAGTTTTATTATTGTGAAATCACATCAAATTCAATGTATAACTATAATATCTATAACATTTTTCATTTTCATTTCTTATTTAGCTTCAAAATAAGTTTTAAATGCATGGATGTGGTCGAATTGGATACCACTATCTACTTTTTGTTATTTTTATACACTACCATATACTCATTATATGATTATAGATCAAATTGATCCATGTAATGAATCATTTTATGCCCCATGATAATTATTGTTTCTAATTATCCCAATATTGGAACTATATATTAAATAAAATATATTGGATAATTTAAATTACTAATTCATAAAACTCTCTTAGGTTTCAATATTTAGTCATGTTTAGTTCACAAGGACATATATATAAGATTCTATTGCATTAATGTTAATATTTTTTATTTAATTTTCTAAATAAACTACTATATTTAAAACCCATCATAAAATATAGATTCACACCACGTGACATTGTTAAGAGTGATCTCTCTTTTTCTTCCATATCATATTATTAAATATATTGGTAATGTATATAGAAATAAATATTTGAAAAATATTATAACTCAATATTTTATGTTCTTCTAACCTAGACCATCAGTTTTAAAATCAATTCATAATTGAATAAATGTTTTCAACTATTTTTCTATCAAAAAAATGTATAATATTTCATTTCCATATGTTTTGAATATATATCATTTTAAAAAATAGTACTCCCACTAACCTGTGTTAAAACATTAAAAAATAATCAACCACTAATTTTTTTATGATCTAGAAATTGTTGTATAAACAAATATTGGCATGGTTTACTAGTTAGAATTAAATATCCTACATGAAATTAATTGACAAAGGGGTGCATGTATTTATCCACTAATGAACCTATTGGATTTCATTTGTTTTATTTGTTTTGAATGATCTAATTAATATACCTTTGCGCCATGGTTCATTGGGGGATAGAGTAGGAGAGTAATGAATATAATATGGTTCTTATATATAGATGGTCAAAGGTGACAAAGTTAAATCCATCATAAATGATTTATAAAGGAGTTGGATATAGAACTGTTAAATTGGAGTTACATGATGAGAAATTTCTAGGATTGAACCATATATATATATTTGGATTGGTAGTTTTCCTTAATATAAATGGAAAGGGATAATTTTCATAGGAGAAAAATCAATATCTACAACATATTTTCAATTTATTGAGTTTACTGGATAAATTGGACATCTTGAAGAGATTTTTGGAGCTCTGAAGAATTAAAAAATCCATATGGATGTGTGAGAATCCATCATAGGGTTATTAACCATATAGGGTCTTGCGTAAAGTGAAAAAAATAAAATGAATTAATGATTTTAGAAGGTTGTAAGGAAGATGTATTATAAACATGAGTTATTAGGGCATTAGAAGTTCATTAAAATACAGAAAATTGCATTTTTGGAGAAAGATTTTGGACTTAAATTTAATTAGTTTGATAATATTATGATATTTTTTTTGTATACATTTAAATTGATTTCATACATTAAAGTTACTATAGATTCTACAATATAGATTGAACAAGTTATGAAAATATTGACAAATTTTGATGAAATTCATAAAATTGAAGTTCGATGGAAATATGATATGATTGAAAAACACAATATTCGAATGATATTATGAAAATTAATTTGTGGCACCAGACTAATGAAAATTGAAAAATGTTTGAGAATACATATGCAAAACATTTATGTTCAGAAGATTCATCTGGTAAATTTGTTATGGTATGTTACCAGTATGTAATATTCAGTTTATTTTTACTAAGATCCATATAAAATGCATAAGTGTAAATAGAGAAATATAAGAGTAACCTACTCCTAAGAAAAAGTAATGAAATTAAATGTAAGTGTTGTCTAGTTAGATTAACATAATAATTATTTAGTCATAAAATTTTAAAATTACATATAGTAAATGAATTTAATGTTGTATTTTTTTAAGGGACATATATATATAAATATCGATGCTAGAACTCTTGTTTAGTGATGTTATCAATAAAAATGATGTTGATATTGAAATAAATAATTTTGGAGAAGAATATAATTATCTGATTCAATTTGAGATTAATTTTCTAAATTAATTTATATTCAAAACATTTAGATACACTAAAACCATAAAGAAAACATTCACACAACAACATATTATTTTTATAAATTTTTATATTAATGATATGTTTTAATAATTGAATATTATTTAGTAATATTAATGAAGGAAAATTTTGATTACCATAGAAAATTAAATGGAGATATATTGACCATAATTAAATTAGAATAAAAATGTATTCTATTTTCAGAAAATTTAAATAGAAGAAAATATTGTTATTGAAATTAAAGGTATTTCAATATTTTAAATAGTGATAATATTATTCATATTATTATATGAAAAAACATGAATTGAATATTATTTTAGTGGTTTTATTATGATTTTATCTTGGTTATATTCTAGCCACTTGAAAAAAAAATATAAGAGGAGATGATACTAAATTCTAAAATAACTTCATTATATCAACAGAAATTAAGATAATGAGATTTAGAATGAACTAAAAGTCTTATGATATCAACATATCAAAAAATAGGAATATCATGATTGGAAAATTTGATAACATTCGATTGATTCAATCTACTCATTTTGACATTAATACTTGGACGGAATAAGGATGACGCGAAAACTACATGTTTATAACATCAACCGATAGTCAAATAACTATTCATTTAGGTGGAAAATATTGTTTCATAGATTATATGTTATGTAATGTAAACATGATATTTTATAGAAAGGCGTCTAGAATGACCGTTGATGAATTAGAGGCTACAATATTAATCCAATCCCATTTTATTTTGGAGATATCCTATCTTTTGGGAGGAAGATACTACATTGAGAAGTTGATAATACTTTACAAAAGGACTAAGATGATTCTAGAACACCTCTTATGTTTAGGGTAAACCCTAGGAATATTGATGATACCTACCCATCCCTTATTTGTGTTGTATAGTGTATGATAACTTCACATGTACTTTTAATCACAAAAAATTATATTGTGATATTTTTTCATTGGGAATTAAATATAAAAACTATTTGATATCCTCATTCGAAAAAAATATTATGATATTACATGTTACATTATTACATCACTTCACTATTAATACATGTACAATATTTTTGTTTGGTAATAATTAGTGGTTTCATATTATCATAACATGTTATAGAGGTTCTAATATTTGAACGGGGACTTAGAATGGAATAAAGTATTTCATTAAAAATGAATTCTGAAAAAAGGTTCATTGATTCATCCCCCCTCCCATGTGAATTTGAACATTAATATAAAAATCAATATCAATTAATAAATGGTTAATATAGTTTTATTAATTAATCATATAGTTGGAGAATTATAAAAACATCATTTTATCCTATGGTGTTGTGTTTAGATAACTATCACATGGGTAATGCATTATAAATTTGTTTTCGCGGTTATTAATTAATGGATATTAATGGTATTTCAATGTTTTTTTATGGAAATTATTCCCATGGATAAATGTGAGGCCGTAGTGAAATTAGATTTTTGTAAAGTAATGAAAATACCACGAGGGAACCAAAACCAAGATTTCATGTAGTCTTTTTCATTCCATAATGGATAAAAATAAAATATGTTTTTTCTTACCAATAAAAAACATTGTATCCCTATTCACCACCCTATGAAAGGTGACTATAAGTAATAATGGGTTTTATAATGTTTCATGACTATTGGTAATGAATTTCAAGAAAGGGATTTATAAGTGAGATAATTCCTATAATTCGGTAATCTATACACCATTCCATATTAGTGAATCCCATTCCACGAGTGGGATATAAATATAAGAATTCATTTGTGATTGCTTTGGTGGCCATACAAATCATGATAAAATGAATATGATCACATAAAAATATGAATTTACTAGATATAAAGAGATAAAAATATCCAACCACAACTTATCTAAACCCATAATGATTGTGATATGAATATAATATATATTTTAGGATTTTATTTAATGAGATTTGGGCCACGTTTTTTGGATCTTAATACCATTCTACAAAGAGAGGTTACATGGAACATGAAATGTTAATAAATTTAATTCTTCTCACCTAGATAATAGTGTGATGAAAGTTTGAGATAACAATAAATGTGTTATAGATATAATTCCATAGAATATTTGTCTAGGATAGAGTAAATGGATAATGGTGAATGGTTAATCTATATTTTACAGGAAATTGAGGAGGCCACATAAAAATTGTAATGGCCAAGACCTCTTTGGTCCATTACTTTGTGAAAATGTGGTGTTGGAGGTGTTCCGGGAGGTCAAGGTGACTTATCCCCACACTTTGCCAAATTTCCAGTTCTGTGAATAGTGTTTCCAGAACGGTAACCTTCTAACGATAACCTTATAACGGTAGACTTGAACATTGTTTCCAAAACGGTAACCTTCTAACGGTATACTTGAACAGTGTTTCCAGAACAGTAACCTTCTAACGATGACCTTATAATGGTAGTCTTGAACAATGTTTCCAGAATGGTATCCTCTTAACGGTGACCTTCTAACAGTATACATGAATAGTGTTTCCAGAATGTTAACCTTCTAATGGTTACCTTATAACAGTAGACATGAACAGTGTTTCTAGAATGGTAACCTTCTGACAGTGACCTTCTAACAGTAGACATGAACATTGTTTCTAGAACAATGAGGTCTAACGATGACCTTTTCTTTCCTTTGCCAAATTGTTATTATATGAACAGTGTTTCAAGCTTCCTATAGTTTCTCCCCTTTGACGTTTCCTTTGACTTAAAATACACTTAATGACTTATTTTAAGGACTCATAAATAATATTCAAATGCCATAATTCCTATATTAATTATTCTGATGGCTCAGGATGATTTACTTGGTCAGAACGCGTTGGTTAATGTGATCCTTTTTAATGGAGAAATAACCGGATCTTAAAATCGTTGACTCGTTAAATCATCAAAAATTGACGAGATATCATTCTCCCTTGTTCTTCCTCTTTTTCATCAGCTATGAGACACTAGAACATTTAAATCCATCATGTAGGAGTTTCACAATAAAACATTACTCATAGGATTGGTTCTACTCTATTTTGATGCAACCGAGATGTATCGATCAATCTTCCATATAAGGTATGTTGTATCATCATTCTTTTGGGGTTAATCTTCACATGTTCTCCATTCGATGATTCTAATGGGTTATTCTTGGGGTTGGTTGGTATTGTCGTACCGTGGCAGCCTCTGGTGGATGCAGTTGTCGTGAGAGGAGGTTTGTGACCCGTTGTGTGGATAAAGGACGTCATGAACTCTTTGAGGTAGGGGATTTGTGGAATCTTTAGTTTATTTTTGCAATTGTAGAGTTATCTTGTTTTATCCCTTTGTATCATAACGAAATTGTTCTAATTAAATACTTGAACCGGATTTAGAGAATTAGTTTGACCACATGTTTTTTCTTTGTACCGTGATAACGGATTGCCTCATGTTTTTCTAGATAGAGCAATATCTATGCTTACTTTGATTAGTTGTTAGTTCTTGATGGAAATTGATAAAGAACATGAAGCCGAAATTAATTGATAATTAATTGGCTAAAGATAAAGAGGCATGTTAATGAATCTGGTTGTTGTCGTTTTTGTAGTTGTTCTAAATTGATGATAATCGAATTGGCATAGTAAGCATGTTAAATCTTTTGTGATAGCTTACTGATTAGTTTTTCCAAAATTTGAACCTATGGATTTAATCAATTAATTTAATGTGGATTAAATAATCACTTGATTGATAATTTATAAAAGGGTTCTGAGTTACCCTCTTGTTTGTTAAAGGGCCAATAGCCCATGGTTGAGATTGTTGTTTTCCTACTGCTTGTGTTGTGATGTGACCCTGGAGGGGTGTTGTGATATGTGGAGGCATGGAGGCCCTATGGTTGTGGGAGAGGATGACGCCTAGAGTGGCGAGATGCATCAGTTTTTGCATGTGGGTGTCGGGGACGACACCAGGGGGGATGGAATGAGATAGATGTGGTTGCTGGATTCTTGTGGATTCATTGAATGTTTATCTGCGTTGCTTTTCTCCACTACTCAAGGCAGCTAGTCTTGCTACACTTCTTCCGAAGGAGGCGAAGATGCGCAGGGTATGCCACGTGCTTTCCGTGTTTAGCCTCTCGAGTGAGAATGGGTCTATGCTCTTTTTATAGGCGGCAATGACTTGACGGACACTATATATACTCACCGTGTTGATCCTCCTTTGTCTTTAGTATCATATGATGCTTTTCTAGAATGCCTGGAAATATTGGAATGTAATTCTATAATGAATGGTTTATTAAATGGTGATAATCCACGGGGCTGGAGATACTTGAATTTAAAGGTAATGTGAATCTTAAAAGGAGAAGTTGATTTTGAATGTGATTCCAATTCAGTTTAATGTGGAATTTTTCATTGTTAATAAATGTTTAAAGAATTAATTAATGTACAATGGAACTGATAAAATGAGAATAGAGTAATCTAATAAATCTCTTCTATTGTTTGTGTGTTTATAGGATACCTAGTCTTAGAAGTAGCAACCTGGAGTCTGAGAGACGTTTGCTACAGTTGTATCTAAGACTAGGTAATACCCATAGTGTGGATGTGAGTTATATATAAATTTTGTACTTTTTATGTTTCTATAATATACTCCATCCTTTCAGTAAGGGATACTAACACCTCAGGGATTCTGGGCCCTGGGGGGGTGTTTTCCCTAACATTCCAATGGGAGGACGAATGACTGACTACCCACTTTGGCCCCTCTCTCTTCTCTTGGTAGATACATGTTCCAACAGGCACAACAGTTAGTTTCCCCATATATGTGTGTAGAGGGCTTTAATGGCTTGTGGTTATTTCACACACATATATTCTGGATATAGTATCATATGGACTACTATAGGTGTAACGTGTATATGTTGTGATGGCTTGAGGATCCATACTTGGTGTATGGCCTATAATGGATTGAGTTATAATACCTGATGTATGATACACGTTATGCAGGCTGTGGTGGCTCTCGGAACTTACCTGGTTACTTTTGGTTGTGAGGATGGTGTGGTGATTCTCCCAGGTGTCTGCGGGCAAGCCTTTTGGTGCACGAGGTGCAGATTGTGGAGCTTAGCCCAGGTGTCTTCAGGAAAGCCTTTGGAGAGAGATGCACATAACGTTGGTCATTGGGGAAAAGCAGAAAACCTGTGGGGAAGTAGTAGCGGGGTACCCTTTATATTCATTTCTTTATGCTATATTCTTGTAAGCATTACTTAGTGAGCGTATCCATGGTGAAGTAGGGAACTTAGTATACCTGTTTAGGTGAAAAGATAGTTTCACTTGTTGTTCACTAGGATTTAACATGATTTCTTTACATTTTCACGAGAGGCTTGGGGAGGATCCTACTGAGTATACTGTTATACTCGCCCTATGTATATATAAACTGTTTTTTAGGTAACTTGGAGCAGGTTGGAGATCAAGCTGGTTACTACTAGCTTGTGGTTGGAGGAGCTATTTGGGATTGTGGTCGCAACCATTTTACATTCTTCTGGGTAATTTTATTTTTCCCATTCAGTTGTAGTACTTTTGCGTGACATTTCATATATGTACTTATGTTTCTTTTATATTTCATTTCTGAGTTGGAGTTGATTGGTGTCTATCTTATCTCTCTCTTCTGCAAGTGTTCTCTTAGAGGGTAATGCCACCCATTTGTTTGTTTACTATACCCTCGGTGCTAGTCTCCAACCTGGGGCCTACTGGAGGCAGGACTCGGGGGTCATTATCATCCTTCTCACATTACCGGCCCAAGAGGGGTACACTTTGTGGAGAGGGGGTCATGACAGTGTGGTATCAGAGGTCAGGTTGAGGGATAGGTTGGAGTTTGGAGTTAGTCATATTGCATGGGATGGTAGGGCAACAATGTCATTCATGTTTATAAGTGGTTTAAACACTGGAGACCGGCAGAGACATTGGAATTTAGGGACCCCTATGATCTGTTGCACAGACCTTTATGCTTACGATGGCTAATAAACAAAGTGATACTGGTTGTAGGATAGAGACCTAGGAAAGGATCATGCATCATTCTTCTTTGCACCTGTGTTTGAATGGGAAGAAATTGAGATAGGTTAACCTAAAATTAAAAAAAGAAAACAATTATTTTATTAATGTTGAGTCTTCCATATTACAGGGTTAAGAGCTCTAACAATTGTTATTTTACAGGTATGGCTCCAGGTCGACGTCCTCGTCACGTTTGGGCAGAGGATGTCCAGCAGGCAGTTTTAGTTGAGGTAGAAGCAGCAGGTTTCACCAGCTTTAGATCACCAGATGGTAGATGGAGCAGGCAGAGGACAACACCATGACGTTCCCCGTCCTCAGAGAGAAGCGCGAGGCCATGGTGGTGGTCTTCATTAGGCTCAGAGAGGCCATGGAGGATGTCGTGGTCCGCTTCATGCTCTAGTGTTGCCAACCCCAGGCGAGCCAGATGTCATTAGAGGTACCCTTTATTTGTTTTCTACCTTGGTATATGCCTTTTTTGATTCAAGAGGAACACACTCCTTCATATCACCTAGCCTTTTCCATGCTTTGGGAATTGAGGTTGAGAGGCTTCCAGTGCCCTTGGCGTTGACTATGCCAGTTGGAGGTCGAGCTGACATGATTGAAGTATGTCGAGACTATGAGCTAATGTTGGGGAAACATTGCTCTTAGGGAGATTTCCTATATTTACGAATACAAACATATGATGTCATACTCGGTATGGATTGGTTGTATTTGGTGCAGGATATTGTGGATTGATACGGGAAGAAGGTCATTTTCTTTGATGCATATGGAGAGAAAGTGGTGTTTGTTGGTGAGCGAGATCCTCAGATGGGTCATAGACGAGTTTCATCCTTATCATCCATGATGTCTAAGATGATGTTGAGTTCTTCAGAGGTTCAGCAGTTGGTGATTCCTATGGTAGTAGAGGAGTACCCTGATGTCTTTCCAAAAGAGGTTGTAGTGTTACCCCCTCGACGAGAGATCGAGTTTGGGATCGAGCTACAACCAGGAGTGTCTCCTATCTCCTTGTCTTATTATAGGATGGCCCATTATGAGTTACGAGAGAAATTTATACAGATTGATGGTCTATTGGAGTGCGGTTTTGTTTGGCCAAGTGTGTCACCATGGAGTGCAGCAGTTTTGATTGTGAATAAGGATGACGACAGTTTGCAGTTGTGTGTCGATTATCATCGATTAAACAAAGTGACAATAAAGAACCGCTATCCTCTACCATGGATTGGTGACTTATTCAATCAAATGAAGGGTGCAAGATGGTTTTCAAAGATCGACTTACGGTCAGGATATCATCAGATGCATGTAATGGATGAGGATATCCCGAAGACTGCTTGCCGTTGTTTCATGGGCATTATGAGTTTGTTGTGATGCCATTCGGTGTGACGAATGCTCCACCTATTTTCATGGGGTTGATAAATGTTGTGTTCCGTGAATTCTTGGACAAGTTTTTTGTGATTTTCATCGACTACATCCTTGTGTACTCCACATCTGAAGAGGAACATGCAGAGCATCTACAAGCCATTTTGGGAGTTCTTTGCCAACATCAGTTGTTTGGGAAGTTGTCAAAGTGTGTGTTTTGGGCTCGAGAAGTTCGTTTATTTGGGGAATGTTGTGTCCCAATAGGGAGTATCTGTGGATCCGTCGAAGATAGAAGTAGTGTTGTCATGGGATGCCACCAAGACAGTGTCAGAGGTGCGAAGTTTGCTTGGTCTTGCTGGCTATTATAGGAGGTTTTTAGCCAATTTCTCCCGAGTTGCGTCTCCTCTGACAGCTTTGACCAGGAAGGATCAAGCGTTAATATAGAATGATTAGTGTCAAGAAACTTTCGAGTATTGAAATGAGAAGTTGGTAAGTGCTCCAGTCTTTTTTCATCCAGCGGAGGGAGTCCAGTTTGGTGTTTTCTATGATGCTTCACATCTAGGGATAGGTTGTGTTCTCATGCAGCAGAGGTTAGTTGTTTCTTATGGGTCTTGGATGTTTCATCCCCATGAACCCAACTATGCCACCCATGATCTTGAGTTGGAAGCCATAATGTTTTGCTCTGAAGTTGTAGAGACATTACCTCATTGGTGAGCACTTTGTGATTTTCACCGTTCATAAGAGTTCGAGGTATGTTTTCTCGCAACGTGACTGAAACTTGCGGTAGCGTCGGTGGATGGAGTTCTTGCAGGAAGAAAACTTTGAAATATCATATACACCTGGAAAAGGGAATGTTTTAGATGATTCACTGAGCCGGAAGTAACGAAATGACGTTGTGCGTGAATCTGGTGATTCCCGGAGAGTAATGGAGGAACTGTCAGCTTTGCATCTTGATATGGGAGAGGTTGGGGTAGAGGTTGTCTTTTCCAGATGATGGTTCAGTAATCCCTGATGCAGAAGGTGGAAGAGTCTCAGTTGGGTGATCTAGAGGTGGAAGTTTGGAGAGAAAAAGTTGTTTTTGGTGAGGCCCCTGATGGTTGGTCAGAGGATGAACAACACCGAGTGTTTTATCATGGATGGCTTTTTTGTTCCCTTGGCGATGCGCGAGACGGTTCTCTGAGAGATCCCTAGTTCGCCATTGGTAGTACATCCTGGTGTGACAAAAATGTACTGTTCTTTGGGGAGTCGGTTTTGGTGGCCTGGGCTGAAGCGTGCTGTGGCATAGTGTGTGTCTCGATGTTTATTCTTCCTGAAGGTGAAGGCCGAACACCGTGTTCCTGGTGGTCTTCTCCAGCAATTAGATATTCCTCAGTATAAGTGGGAGGACACCTCAATGGACTTTGTTACAGGTTTACCTCAAGCTCCGGGAGGAAATGATGCTATATGGGTGGTAGTGGATCGTTTAACAAAATCGGCCCACTTCATAGCGATCAAGGAGTCGAGCTCATTGGAAGTTTTGTCGAGGCAGTATCTAGAAGAGGTGGTGAGACTTCATGGAGTAAATAGGATGATAATTTTAGATCGAGATCCTCATTTTACCTCTGGGGTGTGGAGAGGTCTGCATCATGCTTTTGGCTCTCAACCCTTCCTTAGAACTGCTTTTCATCCTCAAATGGATGGTCAGACAGAGTGAACCATCCAGACTCTTGAAGACATGTTTCAATTTTTTGTTCATGATTTTGGAGGTTCATGGATGAAGTACATACCCTTGGTAGAGTTCTCTTACAATAATAGTTTTCACACTACTATTGATATGGCGCCGTTTATAGCCTCGTATGGCCATCCATGCCGTTCTCCGTTGTGCTGGACTAGGTTCGAAGAGTCAGTAATTCTTGGACCAGAACTGGTGCAGAATACAACAGAGATGGTTCAGGTGATTGGTGAGAGGTTGAAGATAGTGCAAGATCATCAGAAATCATATGTTGATCAATGAAGGAGACCCTTAGAGTTTAATGTTGGGTATCATTTATTTCTAAAGGCGACTCCCCGACATGGGCAACGAAGGTTTGGTCATGTAAGTAAGATTGCTCCCCGGTTTGTTGGGCATTTCAAGGTGTTATCTCATGTTGGAGCAGTGGGTTATCGAGTAGCACTTCCCCCTCAGATGAGTCGTATACATGATGTTTTCCATGTATCACATCTCCATCGTTATCTCCATGATGAATCTCATGTTTTCGATTGGGGAGAGATCGATATTGATGATGATGCAACCTTTGAGGAGCGACCTGTGGAGATCTATGATTGTAAGGAGAAGGTGTTGCGTGGGTGTTCTATCCCCTTAGTTCATGTCTTGTGGTGACACGGTGGCATGGAGGAGATTACCTAGGAGCGTGAGTCACAGATACATACTCAGTACCCAAAGTAGTTTAATTTTTAACTCCTTTCATGTAATGATGTTTCCTTTGTGGTTATACCTTTCATGTTTTATTTATGTACCGTTGAAGTGATGTTATTATTGAATTGTTTGGATATGGCTTATTTTTTCCCATACTCTCGGATGTCGTAGTTTTCTTCCAGCCTTTGAATAACTCATAGTGGTTTTCCCCTAAGAGGTATCTTATGGGGTGGTTGTTCGGACCCATCTTTTCTTCTAGGTTGGTTTTTAATTATTGAGGATGAGAATGTTTTGAGAGGTATCTAATGTAATGGCCCGGACTACTCTGATCCATTAATTTGTGAAAATGTGGGGTTGAAGGTGTTCCGGGAGGTCAATGTGACTTATCCCCAACACTTTGCCTAATTTCCAGTTCTGTGAACAGTGTTTCCAGAACGATAACCTTCTAACGGTGACCTTATAATGGTAGACTTGAACAATGTTTCTAGAACGGTATCCTTCTAACGGTGACCATCTAACAGTAGAAATGAACAGTGTTTCCAGAATGGCAACCTTCTAACGGTGTCCTTATAACGGTAGACTTGAACAGTGTTTCCAGAACGATAACCTTCTAACGATGACCTTCTAATGGTAGACTTGAACAGTGTTTCCAGAACGGTAACCTTTTAATTGTGACCTTATAATGGTAGAATTGAATAGTGTTTCCAGAATGGTAACCTTCTAACAGTGACCTTCAAACAGTATACTTGAACAGTGTTTCTAGAACAGTGAGGTCTAACGGTGACATTTTCTTTTCTTTTCCAAATTTTGAGTATGTGAACAGTGTTTCCAGCTTCTACAGTTTCACCCCATTGACATTTCCATTGACATAAAATACATTTATAGCCTTATTTTAAGGACTCTTAAGGCCGATTCGAATTCCATAAATCCTATATTAATTATTCCAATGGATAGGGATGTTTTAATTGGCCAAACTGTGTGGGTTAATGCGATCTGTTTTTAATTGAGAATTAACCGGATCTTAAAACCGTCAACTCATTAAATCTTCAAAAAGGGACGAGATATCATTCTCCTTTCTCTTCCTATTTTTTATCAGCTATGAGATGCTAGAACCTTTTAATCCTTCACGTAGGAGTTTCACAATCAAACATTACTCCTAGGATTTGTTCTGCTCTGTTTTGATGCATCCGAGCTGTATCGATCAATCTTCCATACAAGGTTTGTTGTATCATAGTTGTTTTGGGGATAAGCTTCTTTTGTTCTCCTTTCCAAGATTCTAGTGGGTTTTTCTTGGGATTGGTTGGTACTGTCATACCGTGGAATCCTCTGGTGGATGTATTTGTCGTGAGAGGAGGATTGTTACCCGTTGTGTGGATAAAGGATGTCAAGAACACTTAGAGTTAGGGGATTCGTGGCCTCTCAAGTTGTTTATTGCAATCATATAGTTATCTAGATTTAGCACTTTGGATCATAATGAAATTGACCTAATTAAATAATTGAACCAGATTTAAAGAATTGGTTTGATCACATGTTGTTTCTTTGTACCATGATAACGGTTTGCCTCATGTTTTTCTAGATAGAGCGATATCTATGCTTACATTGATTAGTTGTCCATCCTTGATAGAAATTGATAAAGAACGTTAATATAGAATTAATTGAAAATTAATTGGATAGTGATGAAGAGGCATTTGAATGAATCTAGTTGTTGATGTTGTTGTAGTTGTTCTATTTTGATGATAATCGAATTGGCATAGTAAGCGTGTTAAATCTTGTGTGATAGCTTACTGATTATTTTTTCTGAAATTGGAACCTACGTATTTAATCTGTTAATTCAATATGGATTAAATAATCGCTTGTTTGATAATTTCTAAAAGGGTTCTGAGTTAAACTCTTGTTTCTTAAAGGGACAAGAGCCCATGGTTGTGTTTTTTGTTTTCCTTCTTCTTGTGCTGTGATGTGACCCTGAAGGGGTTTTGTGATATGTGGAGGCATGGAGGCCTTGTGGTTGTGGCAGCGGATGATGCCTAGAGCGGCTAGATGCATCAGTTTATGGATGTGGGTGCCAGGGAGGACACCAGGGGTGATGGAATGGGATGGATGTGGTTGTTGGATGCTTGTAGAATCTTGGAATGTTTATCTTCTTTGCTTTTCCCCACTGCTCAAGGCAGTTGGTCTTGCTACCCTTCTTCCGAAGAAGGTGAAGACGCGTGGGGTATGCCATGTGATTTCCGTGTTTTTCCTCTCAAGGTAGAATGGGTCTATGCTCTTTCTATAGGCGGAAAAGACTCAATAGGTAGTATATCGACTCACCGTGTTGAGCCTCCTTTGTGTTTAGTAGCATATGATGCTTTTCTAGAATTCCTGGGAATATGGGAAAGTAATTTTATAATGAATGTTTTATTAAATGGTGACAATCCATGGGGAAGTAGATAATGAAATTTAAAAGAGATGTGAATCTTAAAAGTAGTGGTTGATTTTTAATGTGATTCAAATTCAGTTTAATGTGGAATTGTTCATGGTTAATTAATGATTAAAAAATTAATTAATGTACAGTGGAATTGATAAAATGGGAATGGAGTAATTTATAAAGATATTTAAATGTTTGTGTGTTTATAGGATACCTAGTCTTAGAAGTAGCTTCCTAGAGTCTGAGATACGTTAGCTACAGTTGTATCTAAGACTGGGTAATGCCCATAGTGTGGATGTGAGTTATATATATATTCTGTACTTTTTGTGGTTCTATAAGCTACTCCATCTTGTCGGTAAGGGAAACTGACACCCTAGGGACTCTGAGCCCTAGGGGGTGTTTTCCCCAACATTCCGATGGGAGGAAAAATGGAAGACTACCCCCTTTGGCCCCGCTCTCTTCTCTTGGTAGATACATGTTCCAATAAGCACAACAGTTAGTTTCTTCATATATGTGTGTAGAGGGATTTATTGGCTAGTAGTTTTTTCACATGCATATATTCTGGATATAGTATCCTATGGACTACTATAGGTGTAACGTGTATAGTTTGTGATGGATTGAGGATCCCTACTCGGTGTATGGGCTATAATGGCTTGAGGTATAATACTCGATGCATGATACACGTTATGCAGGTGGTGGTGGCACCCGAAACATACCTGGTTACTTTTGGTTGTGAGGATGGTGTGGTGCTTATCCCAGGTGACTAAGAGTAAGCCTTTTTGGTGTACGAGGTGCATATTATGGATCTTAGCCTAGGTGTCTCAGGGAAAGCCTTTAGAGAGTGATGCACAGGACGTATGTCATTGGGGAAAAGAGACAAACTAGTGGTAAGGTAGTAGTCAGGTACCCTTGATATTCTTTACTATATGATATATTCATGTATGCATTACTTGGTGAGGGTATCCATGGTGAGGTTGGGAACTTAGTATACCTGTTTTGGTGATGAGTTAGTTTCACTTTTTGTTCACTGAGCTTTAGCATGATTTCTTTACCTTTTCATGAGAGGCTTGGGGAGGATCCTAATGAATATACTGTTATACTCACCCTATGCATATATAAACTATTTTTTAGGTCACTTGGAGCAGGTTGGAGATCAAGATGGTTACAACTAGCTTTTGGTTGGAGGAGCTATTTGGGCTTGTGGTCGCTACCGTTATACTTTCTTTTGGGTACTTTTTGTTTTCCCTTTCAGTTGTAGTACTTTTTCATTACATTTCATATATGTACTTGGGTTTCTTTATATTTCATTTCTAATTTGGAGTTGATTGGTGTCTATCTTATCTCTATCTTCTTCATGTGTTCTCTTAGAGGGTAATGCCACCCATTTGTGTGTTTATTATACCCTTGGTGCTAGTCGCCAACCCGGGGCCTACTGGAGGCTGGACTCGGGGGTCATTATCTTCCTTCTCACATTGCCGGCCCAGGAGGGGTACACTTTGTGGAGAAGGGTCATGATAAGATTTATTATCTTACTAATGATCCTCGATATCATCCTTTTATATAATGTTCTAGTCCATCATCATAATCCCACACCTTATTATTATTGATAATAAGTTGAAAAATAGATAATGTGATTCAATCTTTTACACATCAATGATTAGGCACTCTATTAAAAAGGTGAGTAAAAATAATGAAAACTATTATGTCAGGTGTGTGTTTTTATAAATATCTCAAATAATAATTTTTTTACGATCCTATGAACTTAATGGTGGTAAACTATTTCTTTATTTTTTATATTTTATCACTGATATTATTGATATTACAAATGAATGTAATTTTTTTCTTTTAATTCTAGTAATATTATATTCAATTTATTCTATGTAAAACAAGAAAAAATGTACATAACGATAGAGTTCCTATGTTTTATGGGAAATTATTTCATATAGATAGAGAGATGATATTTCCATATCTTCTTTATCTTCGATCAAATGTTCATAATATCATTGATAATTGTGTAAAAATTCTTGATGTTTTGATAACCTAAAATTTTATTAACAAGATGAGTATTGAAAATGATGGAAGAAATGTGTAACAATACCCAATATCATAGAATATATTTCCATGACTGATGGGCACAATAATAGAGAATATAATTTAGATGAAACCATATGAAATCAATAAGAGAACTTAGAATATAAAAGATTCATAAATAAAAATAAATCTTGATCAATTTGATAAAATATGAATGAGATAATATAAATTAATGGATATTTTTTTCATTAAGTTGACAAAATTTCTAAATAAAATTGATGATATAGAGAACTTCTTATTTATTATATGGTGGTGATGAAATTGATATGGAATATATTAGATAAATAGTATTTCAATATTTTAACCCTATATGATCAAGAATGGAATGATTCGCCCATTTGTACAGTAATAAATGTTTTAATTTATTAGGATAAGAGTATAACATCATCCATAAAGAGAAAAGAAAAATTCAAAATGGTTTCTCATTTAGCATATTATAGAATTTTGAAACATCATTATCCAAAAAATTATTATGAGATGGAAATTGATGTTGGAGGGGATGTTATTCATTTCAATGAACACCCTTCATTATTTTCAAATTTCATGAAGTGAGTTAAAGGTAAATAAAATCGTATACTTCTAGTGTGATAATATTTTATCAATATTGTCCACATCTATTTTATAAAATGAAGCATTTGTTGATATATGAAGTTTAAATTATAATTCAGAATATTTGAATATAGAACAAATATTATTGAATTTAATGTTCATTGATTATTCTACATAAATATCTCTTTTTTGGCATCTAGACATAGTAATTATATTAGTGTCAGTCATTATATCAAATATGAATTATTTGACTGAATGACCATTCTAATCGACTATAAAACAAAATCAAAAAAATCGGTAATATTATGGATTGACTGAGTTAACAGAATTTGATTGTAGGTGAAATTGGACCAACCATGTGGATTTAATTTTCTCAATTGTAGAAAAAGATGAATACTATTAGAATGACCTTACATAAATTAGGATCTAATTCATTTGTAAATGAATCAAAATTGTTATAGCCTAATATATCTATGATTTGGAATGACCACTTGACTGATGGTAATGAATATAAGAAAAAGTGAAGCAACAATGACTCAAATATTTCAAAGGGAAATAAAAATGATAAATCAACCCTACCATAATTACAAATTATCAAATTCTCTACAAAAATTATGTTGGTAGGGGGGGCTTCCACCGAATATAAAATTGTAATAAAATTGAACATGCTCTTATGTCATTACCATGAACATTCAGAAACCAATGATATACCCCACAATATGTTTTTAGTTTATGATATTTAGAACCACCATACTATAACCAATTAGTTCTGGAAATTTCAATGGTCTATCTTGATTGTGCGGTATTCTCTAATACTAAACGGAATGAATCCTATAATTATTTTTCAATGTATGAATCACGACATTAATGTTGATATAAAGGTAGTAATAACTCTATAAAATGTGGTTTTCACTACTCCAAGTATCTAAAATAAAATAATTAGCACCACCTACGGAGAAACAAAAATTTTACACACATACAGATCAAAATCTAAGACTAGACACCATAGAAGAACCTGATTCAACACCATTTTCTAAAGATCATTGTTGAGCCTTGAATTATAAAGAAGAACTCTATTTTTTAAGAAAAAATGTTATATTTAAATATAAAATGTTTCAGGACATGAAATTCATTCCTAAGCTACAAATATCATTGTACAAGGTACTATGGGCATCTATATGGCACCAATGATGCACGATGCTTCAAATTCATTATATGGATGAGCTTAAAAAATTCTAAGATACCAAATACATTCAAGAAGATCCATGTTTTTATGTCCAAAAACCAATGCTCAATACGTCTTTGTAAGAACCATGTAATGTGAAATAATTTGTTTCTATACTCAGTATGTACTATCACATACATGCCTTCTACAAATAAGGGGATTGATTCCACTATAGAGAAGGATCTTAATCATGGGAGGAAAAAAGTAACTTTCCTTTTATTGTGTTTAGTTTTCTAACCTAATAGACATAATACCATCATATTTTCCATAAGGAGACCATATATGAAATTGAAAAATGCTAAAGATTTGATGACTAAATCATGAGTACAATATTGGTTTAAAAAGAACTCATTACAGTCCAATATAAAACATGTTAGAGAGTAGGTTAGAAGGGAGAAATGATAATTATTTTATATATTTATGGATGAATAAGAGAAAAAAAGGGTTATTACTTTACGAGAAGATCAAGATGGATAAATCCATGTGATAAATTGTAACCACAAGAATGAGCTAGGAGAAACACAATTAATGATAATTTTAGAGGAAGTTGTGTACATATCACTATGAGATTTAACATTGTTCATAATTTATTTCATTACCCTATATTGCAATGAATTATTTTAATATAAAATTATTTAATGGGGTTCAATAAGTGAATATAGGAAAATGAGGTTGATCTGTTAGAATATTTTATTTTATTCAGGCAACATGTGTGGTTGATAACAATTATTTTTACATTTTTTAAATAGAAGAAAGCCATAAATTACTAGAACTAAGAGAAAGAATTCTTGTTTTTCATGGTGTCTATCTACTTGACTGGTGGAAATAAATTTTAAGAATGGATATTATATCGAATAGAGTCACATCAGTGGAAAATTGATAATTTGTTTGTAATCTGACTTTAGATTATTCATTTAGTGGATTAGTGTATTTTTCTTTTTATAAAATGGTGGATTCACTCATCCAAAAGTCAGTATTTTAAGAGAACTAACCAGCCTAATTAACCCAAATAGAAAAAACAATGCATGAATAAAGATATAAAAATTATAACAAAATAAAACCATCTAATTCAATTATATTGTTGAAAATATAGACTTCATTAATGTTGACATGTGGTATCTCTTCTCGATTAATGCATGTTTTTTTGTTATACAACATCACATGTGTTCTCACTTGGCCAATTCCATCACCTCCACCACTTAGTCCAGTATCCTTATTGTAGCACTACATATTAGTAGTTTTATATCCCACTATTATATTTTTAAAAATTTTCGTTTGATCCATTAAACACCCAATTGTTAAGTTATATGACATGTTAGGGGAATTTTTAAATAATTTTTCCGTTTAATTTTTTCATTTATGATAAATAATGTCACTAAAAGGAACCTATCATTATTTGTATGAATTTCATTTTTAAATGGAGGGGTTTCATTATTGTGTCAAAATGAAAGTTAATTTTTAATCTTTGATAATAAAGAGTATAATTCAAATTTTTCATAAATATTATAGAATCCACCCAAGACCATCACTTTTCAAGAGATGAACTAGTAAAAGTCGGTGAATTTTTGGTTGCGGAGGAAAATGAGTTTTTGATGATGCTAGAAGAAATTAACTCTGATCCAAAGATCCCTTATGAAAATTGAATGGGAATTAATAATATTATAGAGAATTATTTTTTGGATGATTTTGAATTGATATTACTAGAACATCAAGATGAATTTACTATAGAACACATTTGAACCCAATTTAAAGAATCCATATGTCAATAATTATTCTCTAAACATCTACAGTTTAAGAAGACTATTTTCTACACTATATTATTTAAGAGGAAACATATGTACATTGCACCCCCATGAACCAAGAGTCCTACCTCAAATCATATACCACCCAACATGGATCTCATTCCCATGTCATTTCATTCAAAATATTCATTCTTAGAATAATTCCCATCTTTTGAAGTAATTATCTCATAAAAATTAGATTAAAATCAAGATGATGTCTTATTGGGTTTCTAGAGGAATGTAAAATATGTAATTTTATAGTCTATTACTGATATTAGGGTATAATTCAATTATAATGGATGAAATTAATCCCCAATGAACCTGATTGTAAACCAAGAGGGGGCGTATATAGAATATTTATTACTAATATAATGGATTTATTCCAAGAAGAAGTAATTAGTTGTCTTAATTATGACAAAATATTTCCCATTTCGAATTTCCCATGGGTATGCCATTTCTGGAAAGTCTCTATGATGAATGGAGTCACTGTGAAAACTAATGAAAAGTGTGAAAAAATTCTAACCAGAACAATTAACATATGGAGGTTCTTTATATACTATAGAAAACATAACTACTACAGCATAAAAGATCATTTTATAGATCCATTTCATGATCAAATTTTGGGAAGGTTGACTAGGAATTACTTTTTCTTATTTTTTGATAGATATTATATTTATAATAAGATTCATATTTTATTAAAAGAAAATAATAAAATGGCCAGCAAATCATTTTTTCATTTTCTAAAAGCTTGTTTTAGGGTTTCTGGTACCCAATACATGATTCCCCACATCAAATTCACTCCATCGAAACATGTAGTGCAGATTCACATTGCAAAATTTAAAATCAAATTCACTCCTCAAGCCATGAGCCTTCCATCATCATCGAAGAACGGACCCTGACGGCTCAAGCCTCGAGTCACCGTCAAACTGACCAATCAACATCAAAACAGCTCGCTGGTGAGAAACACCGGTGACCGTCGAACCACCGGCCATCCATCAACCTGCATCGCCACTGAAACGCTGCCGGTGGGAGCCCCACAGAAACCATCATCGCAAACCACAAAAACAACATCGGCAAGAACCCGTCATCACCATCAAGGAACAGAAAACATCATCATCCACTCGACATACAGTCGCAAATCCAAAAATACAAATGAAACTGGTGTGCAGAACGAACCAAATCAACCAGAAAATAAGAACATAACAGCTATTCACAAACATCACAGAAAAAAACCACGAACGTAACCAAGACGGAAACCAAATCCGCCACCCCAGCCGATGGAGAAGACTCAATAGACCCTCAAAGGCACCCCACCGCTGTCCAGAATGAACATAACGTAGGAAAAACGAGTTGCCGAGAACCAGACCTGGAGCGCTCCATAGAGTATGCCGATGAACCGGTCTTACACCCACAAATATGGATTGGCAACCACGTAAGCCCATAGCGCGAGAGCCCCAAAAACAACACAGAGAGCACCGAGGGATCTGAGAGAATCAAACACCAGAATGTGGCGGAGATAGGAAAAGCCCTCCCCTCCCCGGACCATAACAGCTCTGTCGACTGTCTTCAAAGGAACACCAGCGCGTTGAGGAGACGTGCAATGCTTGCCCAACCGCCGAGGTGACCTAGGTGAAGAGGACTCGGGAGGCGGTCGGAAGGGAAGGAACACAAGAACGAGGGAAAACCCTAACCACCTTGGTAGGGAGAGGAGACGCCGCTCAAAGGCAGGACCACCGATCCCAGATAAGACAATAAAAAAATGGCATTCTCATGTAAATGTTATAGTGTTTCCAAAAATAATATGTCATTTGTTTAGTGTAGTGATCCCAAAACCTTTCATATGATTATGGTGACCTTTTTTTATATATTATTAAAATATTGCTAAAGTATTTATGGATGAATTATCCACAGTATGTTCTAATTCTCACCAAAATATTACAAATCTTGAAACTTCATTGTATAGGTGTGAAGAAAAAAAATTTAAATTAAATTGGGTGAAATTTAAATTAATGGTTAATAAAATTATTTTGGGTCACAATGTTTCTATGAATTGATTATAGGATGAAAATGCTAAAATTTATTTTTTCTAAAAATAACCATGGTCATAAAATGTCAATAGAAATATAATATTTTTTTGTATATGTTTTATTTTTACATGAGGTTATTCATATATTTATCTAAATCAAATAATCTAATGTGTTATATTATTTTATAAGACACACCGTTAGTTTTTTATGATAAATATTTATAATAATTTATCTTTATTAAGGATATGACAATTTTCACCCATATTCAACACCTGTAATAAAAAAAATATTTTTGAGGACTTGTGTGATGGTAGTGTCATCATAATTATGGATTTTTTATATTAATAGAATTATAATATGTTGTATACAGTGTTATAATTTTGAATATTTTTTATGAGGGACAAATGAAATACACCACATTAAGTAAGGATATTTTAGTAGTTTTTAATGATGTATAGATGTTCAAGAAATATTGTATAGGATCAAAATTCATTTCTTTGTGGATTATTCAGCTCATGCGATTTTATTTTCCCAGAAATAAACTAAACCATGTTTGATGTTATGGGTCCTGTTATTTCAAGAAATTTACATGGAAATAAAGTCTAACTAAGGGGATATGAATTGTTTGGATAGTAATCTTTCTATGATTCTCATTAAAAAAGTAAATACCTAAGGAGATGAAATATTCCTTTATTGATGAAAATATTCTTTCAGTTTTCACTTGAAAATTAACATAGTACACTAATTTTGTTATCTTTCACGCTACTTGAATAATTCCAAAGGAATTTACCTAGATCAAGAGGATAATTATTTTTTTTCTGATAGTATGTTTTTCCCAAATTATCCTTTATTATTAAGATGATATTTTTATAGAATTGTGAGATTATTTCTTCTTAAGGAAGAGAGGTTTCCAAGTCTTATCAGTTTCCATTCATATCCATGGGGAGGATATATTATATGTGAGATTACATTTGAATTTATTTTATTGCCTAATTTCTATTGGTATAATATATTTAAGGATGCTATATGTATTTTTGTATTCTATGAAAAATTTCAAAGACATGTTTATGTGGGTGGGACGAAAGAGATTCCCCCAATAGTTATTTTAGTGGTGGATGTTTTTTTGGAATATGGGATATATGAGACCATTATAATTATTTTATTGGAATTATTCCATCTTGATCGATACTGACTATGTATTAATGTGGGTTGATGTAGTGTAATTATGAAACTAATTGGTTATTACTGTGATTTAATTCAAAGAGAATGACATTTTATCAACGATTTTTGTTCTTAATGATTTTATTACTGAAAAATTGTCTGACATTAAAAAATTTATGTTTTTATCATTGATAAGAAAGTATGTCAATGTTCACAAAACTGGTATAACATATCATCCACATTCATAAAGAAAAGATGAAATAATTAATAGGTAATTTAAACAAATCGTATTGAAATTTGTGAGTATCTATATTAAGGATTAATCTTTAATGTTGGTTGAGGAACTATGAGATTATGGTACTTTAAATAAAACTCCAATAGGAATGTATCAATATTTAATTTTTGAAGATTTTTTATTCCATTATGGAGAAACAACATAAGTCCTTTTGGGAAATAATGGCTTTGAATTATGATTTTAAGTCAGATAAGGAGAGAATACAACTTGAATTGCTTAAATTGAAAAAAATTTAGGATAGAATATTATTTTAATGAATATAATTATAAGTAAATAGAAATTATTATCATGATTCTAAATTTAAAAACAGAACTTTCAAGTGTGCTAGAAATTTATTCTATTCAGTTTCATGTTTATTTTTTTCCATATAATCTCAAATAAAAGTTGTTTTTCCCATTCATAATTCCATTTGTTCTAGAAAAAGGGGTTTTTTGAGTTATTTGGTCAAAATAAAATTCCATTTTTGGTCAATGGTAACTGAGTGGATCGTTAAATTGAGGGGAAGCTAATGGGATTGGTTATTATATTCATCCTTTTTAATTGAAACATTTCTGAATTCTTATTGATGATCGTAAACAAAATGATTTATGGGAGTTAACCAATTGTTCATTGATTCTCTTTCTATAATTGTTTTTTGTATTGGATAAATATTTCCACATTTCATGACATTTTTCTTCCAATATATCTCATTGAATTATTTTTAGAATAAACCCTAATACACCATTCACTAGAGTAACAGTTCAACTGATCATAAAATAAAAAATGAGTTGATGAAAACCATTATATAAATACACCACTAATCTCCACCTTTGATAAATTTATTTATAATATTTTGATTTTTTCATGTTAATTTTATTTATATTTCAATCAGGTAGGATTTGAAGAAACCAGCCATAGGGTTCATGTTAATGAAAAATTGGAGTGTAGTTTTGATTGAGCATTAATAAGCTTTCTCCAATTTTATTGGATTACTATTTTTATTTTTGAACGTTTCTACTTTTACTCGTCTCGTGTTTCCTACTATAAAAATATATGTTTTTGGAAGTATAAATTTATTTTAGTGTAAAAAATTATGTAAATTTTCTTCTATAATGAGTGTGTGGATTAATTTTTCCTAGAGTAATGAAAATTTTGTTTAACATGAATTTAAAATATGGATAAAACCATCGAAAAATATTTTTATTGTCTCAATATTTTGTATGATACTTCTTGAACTAAATAGAAAAAATTGATTTCTTTTTATGACAAAATATACAAAATAATCATTTATGAAAATCAAAAAAATGATATTTATTTTTTTTTATTTGCGGAAGATATGTGGTTTTTAACCATTAAGATTTCCCCTAAAAAATATATTATCTAATTAATATTCAATCTATCATATATAAAACTATCTCCCACATTATGATTCATAATTGGGGAAAACATTTACTTTTATGTATGGGGAAGAGGGTACTTTATCTCTCAATTATTTGTGTTTCAATTCTATAAATATCTATGCTACCAAAAAATATAAATAGAAACCATTTTGAGCATTAATTAGATATTATTTTAAATTATTATTTTATAACTTTCCATTATTTTTTTATGTGTGTCTGGGTTAGTAAAATAATAATTTGATTTTTTCTATGAAGGGGAAATTTAATGCCCATTTTGAGGATTTTCACTGAAACTGAAGTTTTTAGAATTGAGTAAACACTAAGAGATGTTTTCAACTGTATATATGTACATACCATTTAAAAAAATGAAAATGATTTTTGATAGGTTAACGTGTTGTCAAATTTTAACTATAACTTGCGTAAGATTTAGTTTTAACTTGAACATTGTTACCCAACAATATTGAAATAGAACGCATTAGGGATACATATCAATTAGGAATATTATAATTAATTTGAATATGGAGTTAAATGGGAAATTATATTATCATGGTGTGTCTGTAATACAAGGGAATTTGTTGTGTTTCAATAAATTTATCTGCAATCAATAACTGTATCACATATTTCTATGTATAAATTTATGGAAATGAAACATTAAAATAATGTGCTAGAGTAAAAAGTGAGCTCATTTAGGTGGGTGAATATTGAAACCAAATTAACATAGGGAAACAATTTATAAGAAAATATTTTGAGATGTATCAAGAAAGTGAAATGTGAAAATTTTGTTTAAATATCCTATGTGAGAGTGAAATATTTTTCTCATGTTGTTATAAATTTAATTAAACGTGATTAATTCTCATATGTACCCCTAGAACAAGATTTTGAGCTATTGTTGAAATAGGGAATAGTGAATAATTAAAATAAGAGGCCTGAAATTATTATTAATTGATGACTTAATTGTTTTATTTAATTTTGGAATTTTTAGTAGAACCAAGGTAGGATGATGATCTTTTTTTCTTAGGAATCATTATAAATAAATAAATTTAATGAATTTATTTTCAAAGGCATTCAATTCACTATGTGAGGGGGGATTATAAAGAATTATGTTACCCCTATTTTCCACATATATGTTAGGGAAATAAATTATTTTTACATGGATTTTTGATCATACCAAATAGAATCTATGAATCAAAAATGTACCTGATTGAATTTATTGTTTTTTGAATACTGTAATGAAAAATTCATTTTTTCAATCAATTCATTAATGTTATTTTTGTTAGTATTTATATCTTATATGAGATATTTGATGTTTTTAAAAAAAAAATCAATGATTATTAAATTGAAAATATATATATTTTTTAGTATCATTAGTGAAAATATGGAAAATGTTGAGAACAACCATGCCATGGATTGATCAACCACACAATCATTTGAATGAACTATAAAATGATTTATCAATGTCTGGAAATCATGGAGATAAACTATGTCATCCCAATCCACCAGATGTGTAAAACGATCGATCGTTTGATTTCCACATTCTCATAACCATGAAAATGAGAACTATGCGAGTGACTTAAGGGCATTAGAATCGACCACACATGTGAATGAATCAACACTGTGTCCGAATAGTGGTGTTAAGAGGTTTTTCAACAATAAGGATAATGGTAATTACCATAAGATCAATGTTAATTGATTGAAACCTTAAAATAAAAATTATAAATAAATATGTTTCATCACCTAGACACATTTTTTCAAATGACTACTATATAAAAAAAATTACCATGTATACAAAAAATTTAACTATGGGAAAAAGGAACATACTATAAAAAAATTGAGTTAGATTTAGAACCAATATTTATATTTATCGTTAAAATAAAAAATCCTCTGGTTTTATTCCCAATAACATTCGGAAACTAAATCATGACCCAAATCGGAGTATTTAGTTTATGATAATTGGTGATGAAGTCCTCCACATTATAAATTTTAGAAACACAAATATCCAAGATTGGTAATGCGGGATCCATTGGTTCTTAATATAATGAATCTAATATTACCTCATTCAAATACATACTCTTAAATTAAATATTTTCATGAGATGAGAGGTTCCCTCAAATGATGAAGTGGTCACATCTCCCTACATCTGAACTGATCGAAGCCAACACCTCCTCTTTAGAAAACTAAGGGCTTCCAAAAGACATGTCAAAATATGATATGATATTTTTTGGAAGTTCCCACATCAAAACCCTCTATAGAAGCTTGATTACACATATTCCATTCTCACTAAGAACACCATTATTGAAGTGTAAATGATTCTATATGAATAGTCTTGTACATCGGATCTGAAACTCATAAATTTACTAAGAAATATCACTAATCATGGAACCTTTCTCATCCCTATGACTCCTATGATGCACGATGCTTCAAATTTTTAAATACAATGAGTTAGGAATGAACCTGATCTACCAATTCACTCAAAGAAAAAAGAAATTAAAATCCCAGTGACCAAATGTCAAGCATGTTTTGTAAAAAACCTGGTCCACTAAATAATTTAACCCCACACTAATAACATGATGTGTTCTTCTTAACTACTAGGATATGGGGGATTGTTTTATCGATGGAAATTTATCTCTATAATGTTATATAATGTTATTTCTGAAAGAAATTTTTTAGTTTTATGATTTGTGGGTCTTAGGAACATCTAATTTTTCATGATGGGGGAATCCAAGAAATTATATTTGGCTTAAAATATAATGATTCAATCAGTGGTACATGGTTCATTGAAAAAACAACTCATATTAGTAAGAGATCATATTTTTTAGACAGAATGATGGAAAATTGGAAATATATGGATTTTATCTGTTTATGGATGATGTATAAAATGAAAATGGGAACAACTATAGGGGAAGATAGAGATAGATGAATCCAAGTGACTAATAGGAAAAAAAATCCATAGTAGGAAGAATCAAAATTCCAACAATTTTTCTTCAAAGTTTTATTTATCTCATCGATGTAATTCAAAATATTCTTCTTTTATAAATTTACCCTATATTTCAATCACTATTTGGAATATACTAAAACATTTGTTTATTATTGTTGTCCAAATTAATATAGAGGAATTAAATTTATCTGGTATAAAATTTTACTAAATTCAATGATCAATTTTTCATGAGACCTATGATTTAATCATTCATACTATAGTATAAAACATATAAAATTCTACAAATCAGTGAAAGGTGGTTTAATTTTTAAGGTCTCATTCGACTTATTCTAGAAATCCATATGAAAAAGGGTATTCTATTGTTGGGTGGCATGTCGAGAAAAATAACCAAGTTGTTGCTAATATGAATTTGGTTTCTTCACTAAGTAGAGTAGGTTATTTTTCTATTGTAAAATCATAGGATTCACTTGTCCGTAGGTAATTCATCTAATAGAACTGACCAATCACATTTACCTAGCTAGACACAACTTTGATTGAATAAATACTAAAAAAGAACAAAATAATAAAACAAAGTAATGACATCCAATAGTATTACCATGTTCCAAATATGGACTTCTCCCATGACTAATTCTTATTTTTTTCTTGGTTCAATGATTGATAATGTTCCCCTACTTCCCAATTTTATATCTCCACTGATTTTATCATCACCAATTATTATATTTTTTAAATATTCACTATCACACTTTTTGTTTCATTTTTCTTCATGGTCACAAAAAACAAACATTTTCAGAAATCCTTCTCTATGAAACCAAATCTACTCAAAAAAAATTATTCGTAGTAGGATATATATATATATATATATATATATAATTTTCCATGATCCCAGTTTTTTCCTAACCACGTAGTCAAATTTTGTTTTTCTATATTTTAATTGTTGAAATATTTGATGATTTTAGCTACTTTCAATGAGATGAATAATGGAAATGGGAGTGATGATGAATATAAAAAGATAATCATGAAGAGGTGGTGTGATAAATGATCAAATTGTATAAAAATTAAATTAGGTAAAGGTAAAGGTATATTATTTTAATAAAATAAATCTACTCATAAAACATAAGGTCAAATATTATGATTAGTTAATTGAAAGGTTGAAATAACTTAAAATCATAATGTATGAAAATCATTATTGTTTATATCAAAATATTCTATGGAATCCTACATTGAAATAGAATGGATCATCGAGGAAGGGACTTGTGATGAGGAAATAGAATATCAGGTGTATCCAAAGTATTTACTATTTATTATGAAAATAGTAAAATGTTTTATGAAATTCACGAAACATAAAAATGATAAAAAAATCTTTGAGGATGAAGAATAGTTATTTTATGAAGTCCTAAAACACATAAAAATTTATTAAGATTAAATATATAGAAATTGATATTACATAAAACGTGATTATTTTCAATGAATTTCATTGATCATGTTACAAGACTATTGATATCACTACAGAACACTTGAAATATAAGAATAAATAGGTATATTATTTTTTTGGGAAATTATGTTAAGATGAAAATTATCTAATTGAATCCCAACCAGTGGAGTTCAAAAAGAATATTAATGAAGTTTATGAATATTCTATATCAAAGGATAAATAATTATATGATACCAAGAGTTTTATTGATTTTTTTTATGGTACCTAGAATTATCTTTAAAGAACTCAATATTTCACACTATATAGTTGAATAAAATATAATAATAGAAAGAAGATAATAAATTCACCTAATAAAAGAGGAAAGTTTTTTATCATATCTAGTAATTATTGATATCTCAAAATAATTATGTTTGTAAAATGTATAATTTCATGAAAATTTCTATGAATAAATCAAGAGTTAATGGAGATAGTTATAATTGTATGTAATGTGAATAGAAAATGATTTTTTTTAATAAAAGTAAAAACCAATGAGTTGAGTTTTTCTGACCTTATTTATATCAAATGATATTTTTATTTGATAGAAGATGATTGTATTATGCATAATATGACCATAATTCTTATGTTTTTTGGTATAATATTTCACTTCTAAAGTTAAATAGAGTTTATGAATCTAGTGGGATTAAATTAAATGTTTATAGTGTCAAACTGAGACAATATTTTGAAGGGAATGTATAAGCACATAACTGTTTTGATTATCTTGGAGAAAGATATGGATGATATGATCAACCTAGACACATCCATAAAAACTTTATAACATTACTATTGGAAAAATTAATGAACAAAAAATTTAAATCTACTATAATGATATGTGATTACAAATATAATTGATGGTTAAGGTGCCTTAAAATTCATTGAATGATGAGAATTCTAAGATATGTTACAATAATAAATCATCATAGATGATTAAAAATGTGAAAATCATGAAACAAATATAAATGTATTATGAAGTAGATGATTATTTTAGAAATGGAGGATCACTCGATGTCAAAGGATATGGAAGGTCCAATAATAGGGTGAAGAAACCTGAATCTATAGATTTTCTATTTGTTGATGGGTTATGGAATAATATCTCAAGTGATTATAAATATATTGGGTTTTAAAATATTTTATCGTTCATGAGAATAATTTTTTATAAGGTTATTGAATGGTGGCACTGTTATCTAGAAGAGATAGAGAACATGATGAAAAATATTTAAAATTATAATGATAAAAATAGTTATTTCAATGTGAAATAAGTGAATGGGAATTTTCATAGAATAATTGACTATTTGGGTCAAATTAATATATATAATCAAGAAAAATATTATTATGTGAGGAATCAACAAAAGACAAATCATAAAATACTCAAAACTTGTGACACAAGTCAAAAGGAAAAAATGGACAATTTGGGTAAGAATGTGTTGGAAATTAAAATAATGTAATATTTAGAATTGTTACCATAAAATGTATGTAGTTCATTTATCAGGAAAAAAACTAATTTAGGGTATTATATCATTATTATTTTAGTTTTTTTACTCATATGAGTTATAGATATTTTATGTTGAATAAATAAACGGTTCATGAGCTAGAAATAACATGTAAAGGTAGGTTGAAAGATAAATAAGACATGACATCAAAATTATATGGTCTAATAATGGATCTTAAGTCAGTAATATAGAATTTTGAAAATATATTAAGAATCATAGAAAAAAGAATGTATACAATTCTCCATTCAAGACCAAATAAAATGGATTAGCTGAGGAGAGGAATATGTGTTTGTTAGTCATGTGATGTATCATGTTATCAAATCATGTATCCTAAATTTAATTTTAAATAAAAACAAAAATATGGACTATCAATATTTTCAATTGGTTTTTACACTAAATAAAATCAAGAAAAATACCTTGTGAGATGTGGTATAGTATGAAAAAAATGATCAAAAACCTTTAGGTATTTATAATTTCATATTACATCAATATTGAAAAAAATAATTTCAAATATTTGATGATTGATATAATTAGGGTTATTCCTTGGATATATACATGATTAGTGATATTATTTCTGTTACAATAAAAATATTAGAAAAATGTTTGATAAATATGATGAAATTTGTTTATAAAATAATTATTTATTGTAAACATCACTTCTTATTGATAATGAGATTGATGAAGTAAGAGGATAAATGTTTGGAAAAAATGGAATAAAATTAAACGTTTTAGTATATTTTTTCATTGTTAACAGTTAGATATTCAAAACAATAGTGAAGAAGAAGTCCCATAGACAATATATTTATTTTTAAAATACTTGGGAAACCTGATGAGTTTTCAAACATCTATAAAGACAATAATAGGGCATACAAACTTATTGATATTTGAGAATTTCCAATCATGAAAACATACTCTAAAAAGATGAATCAAATATTTTTATTAAGATATCAGAAGAGATGATTGGATAAGACCAATGGAATAAGAGTTGAATAAAATTGACAATAATGAAACATGGATATTATTGTCATCATTTAAAATCAACAATTATATATTGATAAGTATGGTTTTTTGAATTAAACACAGTGAGAAGGATGAAGAAAGACGAAATGAGGATTATCTTATATGAAATGGATACTCTAAAATCAAGGATATATATTTCAATCAAAATATTTATATTATTTCAAATATTTTAATATATGAATATTTTTTGTGATATATATTCCAATGAAATATAAATGTTTTCTAAATGAATGTGAACCTTGTGTTGTTGAATGGTAGATATAAGGAAGATGTCTATATTGAACAACTGGTTGATTTTATAGATGATAGTAATAGTTCTAAAGTATATAAATAAATAGGTATTTATATGGCATCAAAAATGAACGCCGAGCATGGTATTGAAATGTGGAAAACATCTTATGGTTTAAGAAATTGAAGAATGTGCAGGAGGATAATAATCTATATTTCATGGGGTATAATAAAACATTACTCATTATGATTTTGTATATGGATAGAATTATTTAATATTGAAATAATGGAGAATCTTTTGAAACTCAACTATCAATATGATAAAACACTTTGAGATTTCAATTATAAGAGTGATGACATTCTATTTGATATTTTAAGTCACAAATATAGTCATTAGTTTATTATTATCCTAGTCCACTTGATAAAATCCAACGAAGACATTTTTTTAACGATCATTCTATGTGAATTATTCGAAATAAACCATAAAGAGTCAGAACTTATGGTAGTAAAATTGATCTTCTTATACATTAATGTACCTATGGATTACAAAATAAGGTATTTAAAAGACACATATTTTAAAAATTATAGATATTTTTTTGGATAGGGTAGGTGGCATTGGTGATCTAAAGTCGACTTATGGGGGCTCATTATTTTTTATTAATATGAATTTATTATCATTACATAAATTAAAATTTTCACACTCTATGTATGATGAAATTATATTATATTATGACATCCGAATAAAAAAGATAAATGATATTAACGAATTTACGACTATAAAACATGTGGGTGAATGATTCATAAACACTAATGATTGTGTGTGATAATAAAAGATCATTTATTTCCCAAAACGGCATGAGACGTCCCAACCTATCAAACAATATAGCTCACAAAAGTTCCTCATGAATTATTTCTCATATTCTAAATGATATTGACTAGAGGTGAATCCCTAAAGGTATGTATTGGGTTGAAAATGACCTCATATTGGATTGTAATTATAGAAAAAATGACATAAATACATAAAAATCTATGAACATCATAGTGAAAATAAATAAATAAACAACTGAAATAAGTTTTGATGAATTAAATATTGCATACAAACCCATGGAAACACACATAGAAACTGTTCACCCACATGGATAACCACATACATAATAAAATTAATTGAAAATAAATACACAAATCTCTATTTGTAATCCATGTTAAACAACATACCCAGTCTCTAGGATTTTATAAAATATATAGCATGATCCTCATACTCCATATGAGCTATCCTGATCAACAATGAAACACTATCCCTCCACATATTCCACTACATGCAGTACTCAACTTGAAAGTATACATATTATCTACACATACATTGAGTTGAATGAGAATGGTGTGAGAAAAATATATATATATTGGGGCCCCCAATGATCTTCATAATATATACTACAGAAAAACAAGCCTAAAAACACATAATGTAAACTCTATATGAATATTTCTATCCTCATGAATGATAAATAAAAAAAATGGTTAAATAATGGAAAAACAACAAAACACATGTTTTAACTAGATAATCATAGGTAAAACTACACTTATTGTAGTTCAGGAAAGATTAATTATGTAATGTGGCTTGCAAAGCCGAATAATCAAACTCATCTGTCTGATCAAGAAGGAGATATAATGTCCATCATAATGTTAGGAACATATTCTAGGACTAGTGTCTCATTATATCCATCTTTATAATAAAGGATAATTATCATGCACTAACAATCAATTTGCCAGATTAGAAATGGTAGCAGGGGATCCCTATTGACTTCGATAGTATTATAATATGTTTAAAAGTCCTATAAGACATGATTGGTGGAACAAACCTACCAGGACATTGATAGGTCTCCTGATGAGACCCTAAACCCTTAATGTAAGGCCTAGGAGTGTTGTATCCTCCATGGTCCATGAAAACCACCCAATGAAAATCTAAACAATGTTGGATACACTCATCTAGATAGTTATTTAAATACTTAGGAATTCCTCACAATAGACAAATAACCCACATATAATTGAAATAGATCCACAAACTTAGATAACAAGTAGTCTGGTAATGTCCCAAAATTATACTCTCTCATCTATTCTGGATCAAGAATAACATCAATCCTCCAAGATCAAAAGAAAATACCTTTGTATCCAAACCCATCGATCATATATATTGGGATCAAAATTATCCACATCATTAGAAAAATATCATAGGGAACCCCTCTTAGTCCCCCAATCCTCATATCAAGAACGACACCCTATGTGAGGTTCATTTAAAAAAACCGAACCATTTTCCACGACCATAAAAATAAAATAACACTAGTCAAAAATCTCACAACCCAAATATCACCACATATAAAAGGTAATCCTAAACCCACAATACATAGAAGGGTGACATAAATCCGTACTTACCAAAATGGAATCCTCAAGAAACACCTAAAAATTCGAGGAAAACCACATGTGATACCACAAGAAAAACCATCATTCCAAAAAAAGGACCCATAAACTTATCTCATGATCCTACAACTGCTCCCTGTGAAACAAAAAATCCCAAGATATCAACCAGACCAAGTTGAGACAAGTAAATCAGACCTAAATTGAATAGATATAGACCACATGAAACCCAAATAATGATCTCATACACAAAGGCACTTAATTTTACATCCTTGAATCTATCTAAATAACATCAAGGAAACACGCCAGATATCCTCAATCCATGGTGTTCAATAATTTCACACCCCCACATGGGCCACAGAACACAAGAAACTACCCTCATAATGATTAAAGAATGGAAACCTCAATCAAATACTCATAAAAAACAATATTATCTAAAAAAAATCCATATATCATGTAAAAGATGAAAGGATTCCACAACTATGTTCTCGGATAATAAATTCTCAAAATTAACTACTCACAATTCTAATTAAGATTCCAATGAACAAATAAACTATATACCCCTCTACTAAAAAATTTAAAAGGTTTTTACTTATGATTACACAGTATATAATCTCAATATTTCATCATTCCATGTACATACACATGACCAAGGAACACCTAGGGACTACTAAGGAATTACTACACAGACACATCCTATATAGGGTCTTCTCATGTACTATTGCATGTGAATTTTCCCCACATGGGGTGTCTTCCCAAGTACCCAACCACATAGCCAGGTACCATGACATAGAGCACACACCTAGTATATAGAGTGTAGAATGAAACGTCCATCCACCCATGTAGTCAGATGTATTACCAATCACCACTACATGAGGTGTACCATTTGTGCACGACATGCACTTCCCCTATACAAACATCCCATTTAAATGTCCATATAGCTTGGTACATTTCCAATAAATACTACATGAAATTTACATATGGTAAAATCCCTATACATAAGGTACACAATTTGTACTGCTAAAAACATATTCTTCCCTAAATAGGAATAAAACACAAAATGATTTATTAAACCACATTCCATGGGATTGAGATTTCCTAAACATAAATCCCTATAAACATCATGAACCCCCACCCCCCGATTAACCATAAAATCGCTAGATTGACCCTCTAGGGGTCACAAAAAAGCCAAAAAACAATATTAAAATTTTAAAAAAACTACTCCATTGGAATTTATGGGACAAAAATAAAAATGGATTCCCTTCATGTAGAAACATCCAATGATTTGATCTAATTCATTATTTGCAACTGTCATATGAAAATTAGGAACAAAAAAATCCACAAGAGAGAGACTCCCACTCCTCCCCTCTGCCTCTCCCTCTCCCCATATTTATCTTCCCTATCTCAGTAGGAAAACCCCTCGTGATGGTTATTTTCATGAATATATAAGGGTGAAACTAAAAAATATAAGACAAAGAGAAAAGAAAATAAATTATGGGAGATAAAAATAAATTTGGGTGCAACACGGACATGGTGATTAATATGAGGTTATGACCAACCAACTGAATCTCCCCTCTTCTATAATCAAAGGTGATGTCATAATTCAAATCCAACACCCAGATTATAAGATAACTCTGAAAAAACATACACGAATAAATAATATTTAATTAATAAAACATTAAAAATTCATTAATAATTTGCACGACACAAAATTAATACAAACACTAGTACAAGGGTAGAAACATTGATCCTATTCTAATATAGTGATCAATCAATTATCTTAGATATAACATTGGATAAATTACTATTTTACAACATGAAATCCAACTGAGAGAGAAAAAATTATATTTACTATTTTTTTATGAAACTGTTATGATGTGGCTCATGATATGATCCCTAAAAAAATTCATCTCACCTAAAAGAATCCCCTATTATTAACTGAGAACCAAGATTCACCAAAAAAACTAATGATTTCAACACTGAAATGGATATCCACCAATAGGTCATAAAACAACGATAATTTTCCATTCAAATAGGGACATTAAACCATGTATGATATGATTATCTCCATCATATGAGTATAATTTACATCACCCCTCTACTTTGCACAAATATTTATGGCCAAAAAATCATCCACTACCAAACATAATTTCTAGTTGTGGCCAATCCACTCACTCTATAGTGTCTATACTAAGGAAAACCCACCACTGATTCTCATCCCTCTGGGAACAATATCCTTACAATAAATGAACTTATTATAATAAGTACAACAATTATGATTACCTGTGGTAAACTTCCAACCATAAGGATTATTCAATACTAGAAAAACTATCAATGAGAATGCACATATATCAACCAAAACCACACATAAGCCACATGCACAAGCCTTCTCTCAAAAATTATTCTCCTAAAAACCACAAAACCACCCCTCCCAAACTCATGAAATAGAAATTATTCAAAAATATCTCATAAAATAACAGGCTAAAAATATCTAAGCTAATAACCTTGGCTAACACGCCAAAGCGCCAACTATTCTACTCACACATGCTGGTTCAACAAACAAGATCACCATATGTACTAGTAATAAAAAACCATGAATATTCTTTATTCCATGATCCATTATATGACCACCCTCCACACAGGAATAAATCCAAAACCACATGAATCCAACTATCCTTTTACAATGCTACCGAACACACAACTAGAACCCATAGGTCTAGGTATCCAACTAAACTCGGCCTCTCAAAGCAGTCACCAAAACCATCCATGAAAACACACGCACTCCAATTTCACCACCACACAAGTGTGTAGAATTCTCATCCACAACAAATATATTATTAGGTAATCCAAAACCATAATGAAACATGATCCCATTCTAGAAATCTCTCAGGAATCTATTACTTTATTTATCTATCCACCAACAACAAGAGAGCCTAAAAAACACTCACCAAACCACAATGGTTTTCATGAATCCCATGATGAAGGGACTACATATCCACCACCTAAGGACCCCTATCTAAAGGATTAAAATATCTTATCATTAGAAGAATTTACCACTAGATTATTTGGGCATAAATCCAACCTATACTTAAAGAAGTAAGCACCGTATATGGAGTTTCTGACCCTATAAACAACTGAACCATAATTATCAATAAAAACAAACATATACAGTAAAAATTCATGAGGATTATTTGTGCCTATCATGATGCATGAAAATATTACTATTTTTATTTTTCCATGAACCAAAAACTCAAAAACGTAAAAAAACCTTAAAAACAATAACATCACTTGAGGGGAAAATAACATAACTGTAAATATGAAAACCATGAAAAACAATCCCAAAACAATGGAAACCTGGAAATGCTATTAGAATTTGAGTTCATGACACAATATCCCAATATAAATCATAAGAAATGACTCACCCTAATGTCTCTTATATACCAACTCCCCAAATAGTAAGACAAGGGAAAATAATATTTTGATATAATTTTTTCATGAGAAGACCAAGGTTATCACAACCCATCACCCAACCCATCCATCGACAAGGAATCATGCATGCCTTTAAATTTTAGAGAGGCTATCGACTACTAATGAGGGCCTAATATAATTAAATTTGTAGACTATTACCTTATATAAATGTTTAATAACATCAAAAATAAGATAAAAATATGCTCATCCATGAATATCCGAGTGCTTGAAAATAAATTGATAACTAAAATAAGATGTAACAAATGAAATAATACACAAGGACCCATGGACAAGAATAAAAACACTGGTCAACTAATGGGTCAACAAAATATGGAAAAAATGTAAAATAAATGAAGAAGGCTCTACTGCTACTCTGATATGAAATATATACCCAGACTTTAAAACTAATGTATATCACCAACACGAAACTTAGAATCCACATGAGTGATCCTTCTTAACATGTGACACTTATAATATCCCTGATCCACCATGTTATATGCTTATACTAAAATAATACATAAGGTCTACATGTACACCAAAGTGCTTGTTTATGGGGTGAGAATCAAATATCAATTGGTCGCCCTAATAGTGGTCACAACATTGACTATCATAACATGTGAATGCAATGCATGTCATTTCCATCCTTCCCAAACATTACTACAGGAGTGAAATATAATAAAATGAAATGATAAATAAATAACAGTTCTAAATAAATAAAAATATAGAACCTCAGGTTCTATCCTTACAATCAGAGGCAACATTACCCATTCTATAGCCTCAGCTAGAGTAATTATGATCTGTGGATCACGAACCCACAAAATAACATGCATATACCTGATAAAGAGGGAGATACAAATTCCGCTATAAGGACACGAACACATGCTAATAACTACGATCTCATCCTAGTATTATAAATATATAAGTTCATCTACAAGGAATCAGTTCTCGAATGGCAAGATCTGGATAGGTGTGAGGACTCACAGACTACCTCAAGAGTATACTACAACCCTTGAAAGTCCTACATAACCTAGTGGGAGAATGAACCAATTAGTACATTTCCAAACTACTTTAATAGGCCCTAAAATCCTAAACCAATATCCAATAGAACTATAGCCTCCATGGTCCATGAACCATATCCAAGATGAAAATAAAATCATGACAGTTTCAATCATCTAGTTTTTTCATTAGCTCATTAACCCCACGTCATAATTGCCAACCATCCAATAGAGGAGTGTGATAAAGCCAAACATAGGGCTAACACCAAGTCCAATAAAACCCTAAGGGTATCATCTCTCATACAACCATGAATAAGAATGACTTTAAACCTACAAAGACACAAGAAAAATCACCTTATATAGAACCCATCGACTACAACAGTTGAGATAGGAGTCGAACACCTCATAGGCCTACAAGAATAGAGTACCCTCCATAGTCCGAAAAACCACATCTCAAGAAGAATATAATATGAGGGCTCCATTAGGAAAATAAAATAAAAGGCCAAGCATTCAAAAATTAAAAAAATATTGTTCCAAAAATCAAAACCCAAAGTTCATAATTCCCTAAGTGAATCTTTATTCCAGAATACCTAGAAGGGAAACCTCAAGACACGTTTTCTTAAAATAAATCCTCAAGAAAAATTCCACCTTCAATGTAAAACTCTAGTTACCCTCTTCCCAAAAATGGGACTTACTTATAAATGATCCCTAATACCAATATCATGATTTTACATTGATCAAAAACATATCATACATCCCATTATGTCTCCCCAACCTGAAAGAATATTCTAGTGCAAACATCAAACGACATGATCTAGACCTCATATTACAAAACAAATGATCCCATTCATGAATATACATGATCATTTATCCTTGAATATATTCAAATAACCATTAGAAAAATAACCTTGAATCCTAGAGCCGAGGTGGTCAACAAGTGTGCACCATCACGTAGGCCTCACAACTCACAACCAAACCCCCAAAAGTATTATAGAACCACATACACAATGAAATCATCCATAAATAATATATTAATATAAAAAACCATCCATATGGACTCTAAATGATGAAAGGATCCCAATACTACAATATAAATGGAAAATCACTATGAATGAAGTAAACACTAGTCAAATTATGACTCTGGGTTACAAAGACACCCAATACCAATTTTATAAAAAGGAATATGTTGTGTCCTTACAAATACACCATGTGTAATCTAAAAGGTGCACGTTTCAAAGTTCTTTTGCATGTCGCAAACAAACCTATTTTCTTATAGTGTATTTATAAATAGACACAACATACATGGGGTCTACCTATGTACTATTACATGGGAAGGTCGACCTCACGGGGGGTGTGTACCCAAGTACCATTCCACATACACAAGTACAACCAAATGAGGTGTAGTACTAGTATATGGTGTGTAGTATCAATCTACCATATAATAATATAATAAGATACATGGTAATGAACCACTACATGGGGTATAAAATGGGTACATAATGTGTACATCCCAAAATTCAGTTTCCCAATTACACGAACACATGGTCTGGTACCTGGCTAAGCAATACTAAAATATGTGTAATTATGTTATATGACATGTACTTCTAAAATTATATTATTCTACTTATAATATGAACAGACTGTGTGTATTAATCAAACTGAATGATGTGTTATTGGTATTTTATTAATATGAATCTTTAAAAAATACAAAACCCCATGAATCATATTAAAATCACCAGGCCGCCCATTTGAGGTCCCCCACAACCCAAAAACATGAATAAAACATAAAAAATTTAATCTATAAGGATTTATGATGAAATAAATTAATACTGCCATACCTATGTGTAGAATTACTTGATGTTTTGATCAAATTTCAAATCTGTATCTTCGACACACTGTTCTAGAGTGACCCACGCTCCACAATGATACCTCCTTCTACTCATCTCTCCCCCAATCTCCCATTCACCCACTCTCTACCTATCTATATCCACTATCTCTAGTGTAAAAAATATGTTAGGGGAATACACATGAATATTTAAGGAAGAAAATAATAATATATATGTTAAAGGCAAAGGAATGAAATAAAAGAAAAGAAAATGAGGAGATAAAAGAAAATGTGGCCAGCCCCAAACCTAATTCTCAGCACAAGGTTATGACCTTCCGTGGGAAAACCCCTTGTCCTGGATTCAATGATAAAGTCAAAATTCCAATCTGATTCTCTAAGAAGATTATATCAATAAATAAATTTTCATCAATAATCAATATCTAATTATTTAAATATTAAATATTCATCTAGAATTTTAAGGATTTCGAATTCATCAAACTCATATGCTAGGGTAAACACCCTATTTATATATCAAAGGACTGGTTATAAAAATTATATATGGTATATAGATAACCGAAATTACATTTTATCCCTTCAAAATCAAACTAAGGGTAAAAATTCACATTTCCCTATATTTTCCAAACATTCACGATGAACTTCATGACTAGATCCCTACCATAAATGATTATTTCCCATAGAGATTCTTCTATGTCATCCAAAAACCAAGAATCACCTTAGAAAATAGTTCTTTCAAAAAATCCATCACCATAATCCAACCAAAATTTAAATTCCCCTGAATATCCCAATAACAGGGACAATCAACCATGGCTAATTTAATTCTCCCCAACATTAGAGAATCTTTATCGTCATTGTATAACCAAGAACCAAACTATACGAATAACTATTCATCCACAACTAAACACGATTTATAGACATGGAAAATATACTCACTCAAGTGGACCAACACTGAAGGAAAACCACCACACATTTCAATCCCACAAGGAATGACATCCTCACACTCTGCAAAATTATTAAAACAAGTTACAACTCCTCCATTAACATATGGTGCTTTCTTTACCATAAGGCTTCCCAATACAACAAAAACTCTCCCTGAACATGAAAAATTCTTAAAAGGTAATGCACATAACCCCTAAGCACTTGTCTTTCCTAAAAAGTGATTCTCCCCAAATCCATGAAGACCACCACTCTATTCCTCATGGAATTGTGATTATTCAAAAACCTCTCACAAAATCTCAATAGAAAAATAAAAATGAGTTAATGAACCAATTTTGACATGCCCAATCCATTGAACATGCTTTTCATGAAGTAAGGTTCCATAAACCAGAGCACCCTCGAGACTCATCTTAAAAAACAAGAAATCACCCACATGACCAGATCCATTACATGACCACCTTCTTCACATACATCTATCAGAAACCCTGAGTTTCCAACAATAATCCCACTATGATACCTAAGTAACAACTAAAAAAAATAGTTCCAGTCATCCAAATAATCCTTATCGCTCAAACCATCAACAAATCCACAAGAATTCATAACGATCCCCTACACTGGCCCATGGAATCTTCATCCTCACAACCAAAGTTCTCAGGTCAACCACAACCTCAAGGAAACTCATGGGTTGTCTAGAAATCTCTCAATAATCATTTCCTTTAACAATCAAACCATCACAAATAAAATAGCATCCCAATGATCACATAAACCCAAAAATAATTCCATTCATCAATCAAAAAGGGACTACATTTCTATCATAATAGAACACCCATCCAATGTACCCCCCTCGACATATCATCAAAATGAAGGTACATAGAGTTCAATTGAGTGGAATTCCACCATGTACTTATATTATGAAACATTTTATATCTAGTTGCTAAAACATTTAATAATTGAACACATATTAATAGTAAAAACACAAATAATGAGGAAAATTTCATAAGGATAATAGAAACATCTTATGATTTATGAAAAAAGGGCCTCTTGTCATTATTATATGATACAAAAATTCATAAATTACATGAACACGGAAACACAAGTGAATCACTTGAGGTCAAAATCACATAGGCCCAACAATGAAAACCATGAACATCAATCCCAGAACCTGGAAACATGGAATTCATATCATAATAGTTAGAAATCATGAACAATATTGGTATCCATCATGTTAATGCCATATATTTTATATTATATGTTTTCAAATAAATATAATTTCTTCGATATTTTGTGTAAAATAGAACACTGAGTTCTAATAAACCGCATAAAACTATTCATATTATTATTTAAACCCAATGGTTATTACCTAACTATTAACAAGGAATAATGAATTGTAATAAAAAACTAAATATTAAAAATAATATTTTATATTATGAGAACATATTTAAAAACAAATACATAATTTTCATTGAAGAAAATATTGTTGAATAAATTATTTTATGAGAGAGAATGTTTTTTAATTTCTTTTTGTGAAAAATCCAAAAAATAATTTTTTAAACATATAGAAAATTGTTTTGGAAAAATAAAAATCTTTTTTGGATACATAAATTGCAAATTATCTTAGGGTAAGTTTTTTGAGGTTTCTAAAAATATTTATTTTTTGATGAATATTAAAGAATACAGGTTTTTATAATGAATTATTATTTATTTTAATTATTTTTATAAAATAGAAAAATTATGATTTTTATAAAATTTAAATTATTTTGAATATTTATATATTAATAAATTTTGATTCATTTAAATCATTTTTATGTTGAATTTTGATATAATATCTTATTTTATGTTTTTAAAAAAATTCACCTCGAAAACAAGCTTTCTCATCGCATTTACGGGATTAATTTTAAATTAATTTTTTCCAATATAATGATTTTAATTTGGTAAAGTGAATTCCATTTTATACAATAAATAATTTATATTGAATAAAATGTTATATCATATTTTCATGCTTTGAATATTTAAAATAGTAAAAACAAATTACAACAATTAAGATAAAAGTTGGTTTATCAAGGGTTAGTCTAATAAAAAGCGTTAAAATAATAATAAAAATTTTAAAATTAGTTTTCACAAGAAATTTTTTTTTAATTATAAAGTTATAATATATGTTAATTTTGTAACATTTTCATTAATAATGATTATTATTTTGGATTTTTTTTAGAAATTTCAAAGTAGTTTCAAACTAGGTTCCTTTCCCCCAGTTGTAAAAGGCCACCACAACCCATCACTTATTAGAAAATATTAATCAATATAGTTTAAATAATTATATATAAAATACCCAAAAAAGTCAATCTATATGTTTTGTGATTTTTTTTCTTCTCAAAAGTCCATCACTAGTGTCATTAATTAAATATTTAATGGAGGTGCTTCTAAGTAAATGTAGTTGCCTACACTAAGATCCTTTTTTTCTTCTTTTCCACAATCAATTATGTATTATAAACTTAAATATAAAAAATATATATACTTATATGTTACTATATTAATTCAGTACCCTATATCCATATCCAATTCCATCAAAATGGAAAAATAAATCCATTAATCATGTATACGGCAGACTACCACCTCATGAATCGATGTAGTCTGTTTTCCATCACCAACATTCTAGGATATATACAATAAGGTATTTCACATATATATGATACTTATGAAATTAATAATATTTTTTAATTATTTACCAATCATAACTTCTATCTTTACATTTTTTAAGGGTTACGATAACATCACTTATATGTACGACATACAACCACCTTGTGGAGAGATGTGACTATTTTGTTTCATATGTTTTATAGGTAAGGTTTTAGAATTAAAAAACGATATATATTAAATCATAATGATTCTGTAATGGTAATATATTATCTATAATATAATTTAATTCAATCCATTCCGAAAATTTACAAATCATTAATGCATATGTACGGCCTACTATCTCGATGAATGGTGTATTTTATTTTCTATCGATATATATAATAGATTATTAAAAAAACATATATAATGATTATTTATGATATTAATATATATTTTTTAAATTTATAATATTATGGAACCATTATATATGAACGATGAAAAATATAAAAAATCAAAACAAACACAAAAAATAAAGAAATTATTTCCTAAAACATGACATTAACATTGAATTTAAAATAAACAGAAAATCATCATAATTAAATAATATATAAAATAGTTTATATAATTTTGGTTATCTAATAGATTTATATTATACATATTTTTATTTTATAAGAGGATTTAACATGCATAATTAAAGTCAAGACATAAGTTAATAGATTACTAGTCTCTCTTTTATTTCTTAGAGACACAAGAAAATTCACAACTCATTTCTTTTTTGTGGTGTATATACCTCAAATTTACATGTTATATAAGAAGTAAATTTTTTTTTTGATTTTATAAGTTTCATTTAATTTTATTATTTCATGGAGGTTATGATTCAAATATTCTAAAGTGGTAATTTGTTTTGGTACATTCCCATCATTTATCGAGAATTATTATGATTATTCTTCCAATGATAAAATAATTTGATTTATATATCAATAGAATACATAATTTTATTATCCAAGGGGTATTTCATGAAAATTAATGTTTTCTCCACCATTTTAATACCTTTATATACTCCATATTTAAAAAGAATATTTTTTAGAAAAAATAGTCTATATTTATCTTTCTGGTTGAAAACCCTCTTTATTCCAAAACCATGATTTTTAAAATTATTTGCAAATATTGTATTAACATTCTGATAATTATTTATCAAATGATTTTTTCCCATGATTTAATGATTAAAATTTTTAACCTAAATTTTAAATATTTTTCAAAACATTTCTCATTTTTATTTAACTTATTGTATGAAAGATATCTTTATTTTAATGTGTACTATATAAGTAGAATTTCATTCTAACATGACCATTATTTTATTTGAGGTTTCTTTTACAATGTTTCAAATTTATTATCATTTTAAATTATTTTCATAACTTTTTATATTTTAGAATGTTCTATTTGGAGGAGCAGGGAAAAAAGCCTTAATAAATGTTTCAAATGATATTTAATGATTCCCTTATAATTTTCCATGTTTATTTTCCAATAAAACAATTTTCATAAAGTTTTATGTTTGAAAATGTGTTTTTTGATGTGAAAATAATATTTTACTCATGAATTTTTTAAACAATTTTTAAATCATTCATTATCTGTTTCATAGTTTAATATCAACAAAAAAAAATTCAAAATTTCTTATATAAATATTTAAAGCTCTAATTTGATTTTAAAATTTAGATTATTCTCGTAAAGAAATGTTCCAAGTCTCATTAGAAATCACTTTCCATATTGGATTACATCCATTGATAATACTTATTCTATAATAGGGATATTAAAAAAAGATATAATTTATATTCAATCTATGAACCGATTATATTTATCATAGCATGATACTTATGAAACATGTTATCTCCCATGGGTTATTGCATGAAGAAATGTTAATGAAACCCACTTCATTTCCCAGGTTATACAATGAATAAATGATAAAATTATTATGAAACCTGCCTATTTTCCATATGTTATGAGGTGATGAAACATTTATAAAACTCATTTCATTTTATGTGTTATGATGGGATGAATGTTTTTTGATCTTTTGGTGTACATACATATGATTTTAATATTGTTATTGATGGTATATATATCCCACTCCAATGCATTGGGTGAAGATTTATATATCATGGGACAGATTGGGCTACAATGGGGAGTGAACCCAATTCATTAAGGTTCTATATCTACAACGTCGGTGTTAGGATTGATCCTTTACTATTATTATAGACTTATTAGTAAACCCTTTCCAGAATGCTAGTTTGGAATTATTCCTAGAATACATTGGAAAACATTTCTTTTCATATGTGTGTGAAAATGTTCTACATTTTATCCTAATGTAATGATCTCATGTCTCGTGTTCTTTGATTACTGAATGATTCATTTCCAATTAAATACCATGATTTTTGATTTGTTTTAATGTTAATATGTTTGATATAAATGATATAGTTTTCAAATTGTAATATCATGTTCTCATGCACTTAGTATTATGTCTTGACTACATGATCATTTACATCTCACTTTGTTAGCCAAACTAAGAATATAACCTCACCATTTGTTGTGTTTATTTTCACCATGTATTGAATAATGTTTTTATTTAGGTTATGTTTGTGATGTGTAAAAAAAGGGGAAGATATTTATGGTAGATTTCAACGATATTTCCCCAAATTTGAAGATTGAATAACCACCCTCTAAAGGGACTGAACTTTTATGATTCTCATAGGTGTGTTTGTATAATTTTATGAATATTCTACAAAAAATATGTAATATTTTTTATGTTAATACTAAGCCTCTATAAATCACAGCCTCCAACTCATCCATAGATATCATACCTGTCGAAACCCCAACTAGTAATATTAAAATAAGAATACATTCATTCCATTTTGTGATGAACAGTCTTGGGTCGATTCAACCCATCACTTAATAGGGCCCTGGATAAGGCCTCCAACAAGACTGAATATATCCCAAAGGCTACTGAATATCATTAAGGGCCTAAAAGGATGCAGTTTGGAGACAATAACCTCATAACTTAGTGTAATAATAGTACAAATAAACTAAAAAGTACATCTATGAACAATCAAAGTGTTCATAAATTAATATATTACTAAAAAAGATGTAATAAAAAAAATTACACACAGAACTAAGGGAAAAAATAGACACTATTCACCCATTATCCTGACAACATATAGAATAAATAATAATGGAAAATCAATACACAAAGTTGTTATGCTACTCCAATCCGAACTGCATAACTAGTCTCTATGATAGTTGAAAATCTTATTCATGATACAAAAACTATAAGAGTTATCCTGCTCCACCTTGAGACACAAAGCCTCCTAAAAATCCAAAATATCAGGTGATAAAACTAAAAATATATATAAGGTCTATACCATCATCAAGGTACACCTGTAATGGGGTGAGAAAAAATCTTAGTAGGCCACTATAACTCTGATCCTAACATCCGCTATCATAACTTTTTCATGAAGCACACATCATTTCTATCTTTAATGAACATGACTACCACCATAAAAAGTTAAAATTGAACAAAAAATAAAAATATACAGATAAACAAAAGTAAAAATAGAAAATATTGGGTTCTATATTGACACCAAAAGTTAACATTATAGTCACTTCAGACCTAGCCAAGGGAACTATGAAACATGGATCATATAAACACAACATCAATTGTGTATGAAAGATCAATATTGAGACCAAAAGTACACCATGTAGAAAAGAATTCATATCTAACCCTAGGATTTCACTTGAGGAATATGAATTTTGAAGAACATCTATTTTGTATTAGGACTCAATGACAAGATCTGAACTAGAGGTTTGGACTCTCATTGACCTTGGGAGTGTACTACCATGTACATAAGTACTACTAAAACTAATGGGAATTAAGAACATATAATTTCATAGTTGGGATACATGATCAGTACCCAAAACCCTAAATAGGACCCCATAATCCCAATATCCACAATATTCCATGAACCTTATAATGGGAGGGAAGTTAAACTAGGGAATATTCACTCATCCTGATTTTTCATTAACTCTCTCACCCCACCTCACAGCAACCTACCAACCATGAAAGGAGTGAAACATAATAAAAATTTGGTATAAAAACACATATGATAACGTATTATTTGTAACTTCTCTTATCAAGTCCTGATCACGAACAATCTCAAACCTCTAATACCCGAAGCACAAGCACTGATACTTGATCACATCGAATGGAACTAACGTGAACGAGGTCAACCACCACATAGAAAAACAATCAAAGGGAACCCTCCATATTCTTTAAAACCATAACTGAAGAAAAAATTTGTTCAAGAAGCTCCTTTATAGAAATTAATCATTAGAACAAGCCCCCCCAAAACAAAACACAATCAATCCCACATCTTACAACTCAGTGATCACCAAGACTATAAGGGAAACCTGAACCCACATTTTCCAGAATGGGAAATTCAATCCATCAATCCTAGAAGGTAATACTCAAGAAAGAACACACCTAGAAGGGAAACCTGAAGCTAAAATATGCCTAAAAATGAATTCCTCAGAATAAGTATCTCATAATTATATCACGATCATTCAATGGATCCCATCCCTACAAGAAATCATATGATGTCATGCCACCCTAAATGATCATATCTTCCCAGAACTCAAGTGATAGGATATGAACCTCAAAAAACATTACTAATGATCCTATATGAGATAATTAATGATCTTGCCTCTCAAAATTATTCAAAATAACCTCAAGAAAAGTCACCTGTAATCCTCAATGAAAAGAGTTCAACCACCAAACACCCTCATACGAGCCGGAAAACTCATAGCTCAACCACTTAAATGATTATATAACAATATCTTCAAATGAATCCTCCAAGAAAATTCGATTAGTCCAAAAAAATCTTCCAGACACACTCAAAATGCCTAAAGGATTCAACCATTTTGATATTTGTGAAAAAAATCATAGAATGGACAACAGAAGAGTCTATTTTTTTCACCAAAATGAAATACTCCCAAAACCACATTATTGGAAAAATCACACATCATGTACTCTCAATGGTCCACTAGGACATGTAATTCCTCATGTTAAGGGAAGACCATGGGTCTTCCCATGTACTAGTAAATATACACAACCTACCTAAGGTCTTCTCGTGTACTATTACATTGGAATTTTTTCCCACATGGCGGTATTCCCAACTAACTGACCATATAGATAGTTACTACCAAACAACATGTACTCAGAGAACAAGACATGTAGTCCCCAACATCCATATACTCATGTCTTTGGTTACATGTCCAATCAGTACTCCATGGTGTGAACATTGGTTACATGGCTTGTATATCTCAAATTCTAACTGCTGACGTACATGACCACATACCCTAGTACATTTCCAATGACTACATTACAGTTATTACTAAAGGTATAAAATGTGTACTTATAAAACTATATTTGTCTCTAAAAATGAAGAACACATTCTGTGTTTTCATCAAACCACATGTTGTGTGATCAGAATCTCTCAAACAAAAATCGATTTGAACAATCCAAACCCCTTGATTCACTATAAAACATTCAAATTGACACTATAGGGGTCCTTAAAAAACAAAAAAAAAGTTAAAATATAAAAAAAAACTATATAATTATTTTTCTAGAGAGAACTAAAAATATCCTACCTCTATGTGATACCATTGATTATTCGATTTGATTAATGTTCTAGAGTTAACATAGAATGATCTGATGTGACCATAGCTCCGTAAAACACATCAGTATCCACATATACCCTATGAATATTTCTCACCCTATAATCTCAATCCTTGAAGAAACTCTAGTTGGAGGGGTGTATGAACAATTCTATAAGGGTGAAATAAAGAAATGATAAGACAAAGGTATAGAGAAAATATAAGATAAAAATAAAAGGATGAGAGAGAAGAAAGGGGAGACCGTCTCGAACATAAATCTCAACATGAGGTTGTTATCTACCAATGAAACCCCTATCCTAGAATCAATAATGATGTGGGTATTACGATCTGTCATTCTTATTAGAAGATATCACTGTATGAACATGAATAAATAAATAATATTGAATTTATTAAATATTAAATATTATGAATGATTTTGAATGTCTCAGAATTCCACCAAACTCAAATCCTAGGGTTAAAACCATATTTTGGGACCAATATAGTGGTCAAAAAATTTATTCGATATGTCATAATATTAGAAATTACCATTTACTCCTCCAATACTAACTGAGAGGAAAAATTAAAATTTCCCCTATTTTTCTCAAATTTCATTAAAGCAGTTTATGATATTCAAAATATTCATATAATATTATATATTATTCATGGTAAAATAATTTTTATATTATGTACCATATAATTGAAGTGAATATAAACTATGAAATGATTTAATTGGAATATATTTCAATGAAACATAAATTAAAACGTATCTTGACAAATCCTCTAATTAATATGATTTGATGTACATGATATTATTGTTAGGAGTATATTCTCACCCAAAATATAACATTACCAGATTTTATAAAATATATTAATTATAATTAATTTAATATAATTAATGTATTTGGTTACATGATATATATTTTTTATCTATCATTGAACATTAATCCATGTTTATCTTGAGTTTCATGCAATATTGCCTCTCTTTGATGACTTATGTTACACACAAGTTTTAGTCATAGCGGTCAATAATATACAATTGATATTATTTTTTACTTACCACCTAGTCATTAGAATGGAAAAAATTTAATAGACTAAAAATTTTAATAAATTATTGTCAATACATGTTAATAAGATTAATTCATTAGTTGAAAATTATTTATAAATAAAATTAAATAGTAAGTGAAAAATAATATATAATTAATATTATTATTTTAATAGTTAGTTATTTCCTAGTATATGTATGTGTTTAAATTAATAGTAATAAATCTATTATGTTCAAACATTATTATTAATTTTTTTAAATTCATCCGATATGTTTTATATTATTAAAATAACAACACGTCAATTTTTACCCTTAAAAGCTCTATATTATTTAAAGGTAATTTTACATCCTTTTAATAGAGAACCCATTATGAATTTAATTTTTTGAACCATTATAATATTTCTATTAAAAATAAAACTTTATTTTTAGTTAAAAATATCAAAATTTACTTTTTGTGTTTTTTTGTAGATTTATGTGATTTTTTTATGAATACTAAAAAATACTAAATATTTATTCAAAACTACTTATAATTATAATTTATTTGATAGGATAAATTATATTTTCAATTGGTTTTAATGTTTAGTATGGATAATGTATTATTAATTAATCCCATTTAGGTCATTTTAATCCATTTCTCAAGGAAAATAGATATTAAAGCATACAATTTTTCTGGAATTTTTTACATTCAAAACCTACATTATCATCCCATTTGCGAGATTAATTTTAAATAAATTCATGCTACTAAAGTTATTGTAATTTGGAAAAGATGATTCCATATTTGTAATATTAATAATTTATAATTAATTATAATTTCAACATAGTTTTTTACCATATATATTAGTGAAGGTAACTAAAATTAATTACATCGATTGATTGGAAAATTAGATTAACAAGGGACTGAAACATAAACATAATAGCCAAAAATGACCTATAAATCATTTCAAATGTGACTGTTTGATCATATTTAGAACTTATCCTACATTGTATCTAATAGGGACCACTATTGTGGCCATATGGAATAGAAACAATGTTGTTGGAATTCAATTTTGGAAAACACAAAAGAATTTCACTCATCCTCCCCTATAAAAAGTCACCCACCCTCCCACTTCCTAACAGCTCATAAAAGTCATTGTCTCTACCACAATCAACCAAAATATATCCTCCAAATACCTCAAAAAAAACTAAAGGCATCACTTTATGAAGAAATTCATTCAAGTAATCTATTTGGTGGAAAGCAAAGAGAGTTACCTAAAGAAGAGGAAGATAAAGTCCCACGTGACAAGTTGGAAACAAGGTAAAGGATTCTTATCTAACATCAATTTCAATAGAAATATGACATTAAAAAATCATAATAATATTCTGTGGTTTAACTAATGTCATTTTTTATATAGTATATCATTAATTATTTTGTCTTTATTGTATTTAAAAGTTTCGTTTAATTATTGTTAGTTTTGGGTCTTCCGATTCATAGTGTACTACAGTGGTAAGGGATTTCATATTAATATTAGTTCATTGAGAAATTTTATAAATATATAATCATTTTTTCTTTTATAAGGTGTCTATATAGAACCTTTGACATTATGTATCCATATTTTTATATATTATCATCTTATTTAATGGTTTTTTAAATTTTATTCTTTCATGGTGATTATGAATTAAATGGTCAATGTGGTATTGGAAGCATTGAATTTTTAAATATTTAAACATTTCCATTAAATATTATTTATTTTATAATACCTAATTATTTATATTGATATAAAAGGGTTACAAAGGAAATTTTTTATATATATTTAATTCCATTTATATGTTTTCATAAAGGAATCATTTTATATGTTTTATACGGAATGTTTTGACAAACGAGAAAATGAATGTTTTATGCTTTACAAAAATAGTGATAATGAATTTTCCACAGTCGTGGAAATTATTTTATTTTTATTTTCCTTTTAATGATTTCATGTTTATTTTAATGAAAAAATAGTCATTAAATTTTTTCATTATGTTGTATTAAAATGGGTTTTTTAAAAGATAAGTTTTTTTCTAGTGAAAAGGGGATTTTGTAAAGATAATGGTATATTAATATTGAAAATTGATTTTAAAATGGTCTTGAATGAGTTTTTTAAATGTTTAAATATTTTATTTCATGTTTTGGTTCTTTTAAATTTTAAATTATGGGTTCACCTAGATAGTTCCAGGTCATCCCGTTATATGTTCAATGATGGGTGCGCCGAGATAATACGCCAATGCAATGAGTAATGATTTTATACCCAAAATAATTATATTATATTACAGTTGTATTCATATCCTAATATTTAGGGGTTCTATAAGGGTTCAACGAGATGATGTGATAAGGTAACTACATGTATTTTCTATGTTTCTAATTAGTTTCCATGTAATTCACTTATTTTCAAAATGTAAAAGAAATGATACTTATTAAAAAAATTATTTACCTTTTTTGATAAACTTCCATAAGTTTTAATGTTTATCTATATACTAATAGTTGAGAATTTTATTCTCATCCCACATTTTTTATGTACTTTCAATGGACTTAAGGGAGAAAAAGTTGTTGGAAGAATCCATTTTGAATGTTTTTAAGAGTCATAATAAAAAAGATCATGAATTATTTCAAATGTTTTTTATTATGAACAAATGGATACTATTTAGATGTGTCCACATTGTATTTTTATTATTTTGTTATTTATAATATATATCTTAATTATTTTAACCAATAAACCTGAAAAGATCCTCAATATGAATGGAAGTTAAATTATTAACTTATATTAAGATTTTGTAATGTTTAAGTATAGTTCCTTGTAGTTTTTTAATGGTTGGTTTAGATAACTTTATATATTATGATAGTGTTTAAAGAATTACATTATAATATTTTACATTATGGTTTACATAAAAGTATATAGAATTTTAATATTTAATTATTTCTTTATATAATAAATTTCTATTTATAATTTTTTTCCATTGAGGAATTAAGAAATATGATGTTTAAGGAACCATGGAGAAAATATACTTATAATATAGTGTCTCGAGATGGTCAAAATTGGAACTGAGTGGTTTATTACAATGATAGATCAATTGATATATGCTCTAAATTATGGTTTTATCCATGATAAAGAGGAACATTACCTACCAAAAAGGAAAATTATGATAGTGAAGAATTTAATGTGGCAACTTCCCTCATTATTCAATGGATCGTCTGACCCATTGGTAGCTGAATGATGAATCAATGAACTTGATAGGATATTTCAAGTCATTAGATGATTAGAACAACAAATGTAAACTCTTTCAATATATAAATTTGAATGTAAAACTGATCTTTGGTGGTATTTTGTTAGGAATACTAGAGAGAATTATGATCTTAATACCAGGTAATGGGGAGAATTCAAGTATATTTTCCTTGAAAATATTTCCCTATGATTTTTCTATTTAGTATGGGGAAACAATTCATGGAGTTGAGAGAAAAACATGATGATTTGTTGGCTGCATGTAAAGAAAAATTCACAATATTGAGTAGGTATGTGCCTAACTATTAGATAAATTTATAGTAAAATTAATAGATTTTACGCAGGATTTAAACTTTCTATGAAGAGACATGGCCTCATGAGAATTTAAATATTATGAAAATGTTTTTTTGTTGTGATGAGAAAGTTGAAATGTAGTTTTTAGGCCCTTATATTACATGAGATGAAACGAGTAAGAAATTGTCAAGGGGTAGGATATAGAGGGGAACCTTAATATGAATTCTAGAAGTAAGCCTAAAACATGTTCCAAATGTGATAAAATACATTTTGGGGAATTTATGTGTGGATCTAAAATTTGTTACTAGTGTGGTATGATTTATCACAAGGCTCATGACTATAAGGAAAAGATTCTTGAACAATCTAAAAATGAGAAAATATTTATCCAATCAAGTGTAAGATTTTTTAGATGAAATTATTTGGAACGTTATGATAATGTTTTTCAGTAGAATCTTACTTAGGGAAGAAATTTTCATGATTAGAAGCAAAAAAAGTAATGGTAAATCTTTTACTTCTTCTATAGTTCATGTGGAGCCTTCTGGTTAAGTGATGAAATCTTAAGTGAGTTTCTTATTATTCTTAGTTCGATCATAATCCCAATTCATTAGGGAACCCAATGATAATGTTTTATATAATGGATATACCTTGGGATACATTTATTGAGTTTTTATAGTTGTCTAGGTTGAATATTGGAATGTTATTTGGGGAATAATACCTTTACTTATGTGCATGTATGGTTAATGTTATGAATGAACATTAGGGGTTTATATATATATAATGATATAGTTTTGACTCTAGGTATTAGTATTGAGCTTTAGATATTAATGAATTATCTTGTCTCATGAATGTTTTAATTATCTTATTATGTTCAAACCATGTTGGTTTTGGAAAATATTTAAGGTAAAGAGGAATATTGTTTTATCATTTTGAGGATTATGTGATATTTTATAGAATTATTTTTGTGATTTAGACATGAATATTCATCTTTTATACTTATAGTTTAGATAAATAGTTGAGTTTGTAGTGGAAATTTATTAAAGAATGAATCAATGCACATCAAGTAAATTTATTTCCTTTTGTTTTAGATATAAAAACAATTAATAAATTATAATAAAAGGATATTGAAAATGATTTATCATAATACCTTAATTTTGGTTGAAAATGTGGACATATAAATCATCATATATTTATGGCTTTGAGGCCCGAAACAGTCCATTAATGATTCAATTGATGGTGATCACAGATCTCTATAAATCTCTATAATTATTTATGCATTTCATCCATGTCCAATATTAACTCCCATCCTATGTTCTTCTATGAAGAAACCAATTTAATATTCTCTTTAGGAATTATTTATGTTTCCAATATTCCCTTTATAAATTAAGATTTAGTATTCTTTTTTATGTGAGATTCTAAGAAAGGAAATTTCTATTATTTCAAAAACAGAAATGAATTTCAAGGGAAATTTTATTTTAGGCAGGATAGGATGTAAAATATATGGATTTCAAGAAATATATTATTTCAAATAAATTTAAATTAATCAATGGAGTTTATCACACAATAGAATTCTTTATCTTTCATCACATGCAATACCAAGTTTATCATTCATTGTATGCAACATCCACTCCCTTTGATGACTTATGTTACACACAAGTCGTAGTCATACTAGAAATAATATACTATTAATATTATTATTATAGTTATCATCTATGAAATTAAATAGATGGAATAAAAGAGATTAAAAATTACGAAATTATAGTTTACATATGCTTATATGATAAATTAAATGGTTAACAATTAATTACAAATAAATATAATGAATAATTGAATATAAATAATGTAATAATATTGGTAATGAGGTAATAAGTGTTCTTAATATTTATTAATATTTAGATAATAATATTACATTAAAAATTATTCTATGTATTTTAGAATACATGACATGAAATAATGAGGTTCTCTGTAATCTTTCAGTGCATTGAAGACTAAGATATATCGAAAAACTTATATTTTTAATATTATAATGTTATGTGGTAGCTAACATTTTGAAATTTTATTAGTGTAAATTAATAGGTATATGTATATTATATTTATTACAACTTTATAATGTGATTTTACATTTATCCTATATTTTTTATGAGATTAAAATAAGAATAAATTAAAATTTTCGCATAAAATGCTCTATATTTTAAGAAGATAGTTATACAAACTTTTAATGATGAAACCATTTTAAATATAATTTGAGACCAAATTATAATTTTTATATGATAAAATAAACTTCATTTTTTTAATATGGATATCAAAATTTACTTTGAGTGTGTTTATGATATTTTTCATTGATGTTTATTTTTTTTGGAATGGTGAACAGTACTAAATTGTAACTCACAATTACCTTTTAGTTAATTTTTTTTATATTTAAAATATATTTTATATATGTTTTAATGTTTAATAAATTATTTTTTATTTATAAATAATATTTAGTTTACTGTAATCAATTTTAAGTCGTAAATGCATGTGAAAACATGGAAATCATTTGGATGTTTTTACATTAAAACACATCATTGTCGTCCCCATCTGCAGATATAATTTTATATTAATTTCAACCACTATGTAATTCAAATTTGAAAAAACTAAAATCATATATGTAATCATAACAATTCAAAATTTCTCATAATATCAACTAATTTTTTGACGAAAATGTGGATTGAATGTAATTAAAATTAATTACAGTGATTAAGAGGAAAATTAGCCTAACAAAGAACTAAACCATAAACTTGAGAAGCAATATGACATAGATTGTTTCCAAAAAGCCATTTTATATTATTATTTTGACATTAAAGTACCTTTTATATAATTATGACTATTATGGAGTCCAATTTTCATTAGAAAATGTGGGTGTAATTCCCATTGAAAAAGTTTACAAGAATCCCACTCTTCATCCACTATAAAATGCACTCACCCTCCAACTTATTGAAACCTTTAAAGCCTAATTATATAGACGATGATATACCCATATAGCTCCTAAAAATCCATCTCAACAACCTAGACTCCCCACCATGGAGTGAAATCCATATGAGGTATCCGTTTAGTGGAAACCAAAAGGAGTTACCTGAAGAAGAGAAAGAGAGAGACCCACTTGAAAAGTTAAACTCAAGGTAAGGAATTATTGAATCACATTTCATTACATGATTCATATTCCATTGAAAAAACATACTTATTTTTTTATTTCACCTACTTCCTCTTTTTATATATTATATCGTCATTTACTTTATTTTCACAATATTTATATTTTTCATTTGATGATTATTACTTTTGGGTCTTCCATATTATGTATTACCACAATGGAAAAATATTTCATCTCAAAATCCATTTATCGAGTCATTTATTATTAATATAAACATTTATTTTTTTATAAGGTGTATATACATCCCCTATTCAATTCAATATCCATATATTTTCAATTATCACGTTATTTAATGTTTTTTAATGTTACTATTTCATGGTGATTGGGGTTTAAATGTTCAAAGAGTAATGGGATGCTTTGAATGTTAATATATTTAATAATTTCAAATAAATACTCATTATAATATTGTTAATATTTTTTTCATGATTATAAAAGGGTTATAATATAATTATTCGTACTCCTTTGAGTTCCATGTATATATTTTCAGAAAATGAATATTTTTATGTGTTTTATAGAGAAAATTTTGACAAATTACCAAATGAATGTTCCACTCTCAACATACACGGTGAAAATGAATTTTCCACCACTATGGAAATTATTTTATTTTTATCTTCCATTTTAAGATTTCATGATGATTGAGATGAAAAAGCTTTCTTTTATTTTTTGGGTATTTTGGTATTGAAAATGGTTTTCAAGAAGAAATGTGTATTTTGTATTGAACATTGTATTTTTAAAAGAAAAATATATTTTTAATATCTTAAATTTATTTTTATAAGAGTTTAATTTAGTTTTTAAAATTATCAAATATTTTATATCATGTTTTTTTTCTTGGATATTATAAATTATGGGTGCTCCACGATAGCATAGTTAGAGCCCATAATATCATAAACAATCGGTGTGCCAAGATAACACTCCAGTTCACTAGGTAATGATTATATTTACTAGAGAAATATATAAAAGTTTTATAATATGGTTATTCCATTCTATAATTGTTTTATAAGGGTTTAATGTGATGATTCCCCAATGCACCTATATGATTTATTTATGTTTCTAATGAGTTTTCATATAAATCAATTTTAAACAAAAGGTTTCGTAAATGATACATATCAAAAAATGATATTCCAATTTTTAGGAAAAATTTTATATTTTAAACTAAGTAATTTCATGTTTTTTAATATCTATCAGTGGAATTAGTGTTTCCATCATTATATATCTGTTACTGAACTTTTTATGCTCGTCCCATTCTTTTTAATCCTTTCCGTAGGACTTTAGTGTGATTAAGGGATTAGAATAATTCATATTGAATTTCATGAATAGTTTTCATACAAGATATCATGAATTATATTAAATGTTTTATATTATGAAGAAAATGGACACTATTTGGAAGATTCCACCTCATATTTTTATGATTTATTATCTATATGATATGGATTATTTCTATTAAACTCAAAAACTAAAAAGGTAATATATGTTAAAGGAAGTAAAATTCATGACCTAAATCATTATTTTTTATATGTTAAGGATATAAACTTATAAAAAATACTTCTAATTTTTTATGGTTTATTTTCTCAATTTCAATTTTTCAATTATTAATATTTCAGATAATATTTATGTATATTTTTTAAAAAGGAAATGAAACTGAATTTCATTTTATAGGTGGTTATTTAGTGGGGTGAGAAATATTTTCTCTTATTTGTAGAGAAATGAGGAGGTGGTAGTTAAATCATAGAGAAGAGAAAATGTTTTAATTTTAAATTTTCCAAAAAAATAAATAGGTGGAATATTTAAGATCCCATGAGGATTTGAGAAGTTTATAAGTAGAAATTAAAGATCCCTTATAATTTCATTTGAAAAACGGTATATATAAATGAATTTCTTACAAGATATGGAATATAATCTTGTTATATTTACAGTAAGAGTTTGACAACTATTAGAAACATCATTTTATCCAATGAAATTTTATTTGGAAAACTTCCACATTAAAAGATTTATATAAATCATTTCCTAAGGAAACTCATTCCTAATTATTAAAATAAAATTTCATGTTGTTTTTGTTTATTACGTTATCATGGGTAGATTTTTTATTTTTTAGACTTAAATCAGATAAAATGATTGAATATTCTCAAGGAAAAGAAAATCATGAATTGAAATAGTTGTTTCCTCGCTATAATAATGCGAAGACGATGAATATTTTTTTTAAATATTCTATTATTCCTCGATTCATTGAATCCAAAATGATTATTTAGAGGAATTATAGGTTTTATATTGTTCCATGTTTAATGGTTGTGATTTTTTAATTTATTCTTTTATTGGGGAGGGGTAGGGAATTCAACCATTTAGTATGATAAAAACCATGACTTAGGAAAATAAAATCAACATTTAAGAAGTCCATACTATAAAGAATTTTGGTGTAGCGATTTTTTAGGATAGACTCATCATTCCAAAATGCTTGTGGTCCATCCACAATGCTCTATGTCATGACACAATCGTCATTTCCTAGTTCTATATATATATATATAACACTAAAACAGATCAATCTTTTTACGAGACTCTGTAAATTAATTAATTATTATCCATATTGTGAACTTATTTAAGTGCTGAGTAGGGGTTGAACCATAGAGAATTTTTTAAAAACTATATGTAAATGACCCAAAAAACATAATGAAATTCATGAAAATCAATAAATCATTAATGATAATAGATTGTATCAATGGGTAATTTAGTAAATTATGTGAATAAATAATATCTATGTATGTGAATAGATTTAGGGAAAAATATATCTAAACTATGTTGAGAGAAACCAGTAGACTAGTTAGGGGATATTTATTTGATAGTTTTATATTATATATACTTTCATTCGTACATTATGAAAATGAATACAAAATGATATGAAATTTAATAACTATCTTTGTCGGTAGACCATATTTTATATATATGGATCCTGTAGTATTTCAACTATAGAACTCACTTATATCATTAAATGATGTAGTTAGGTTTCCCCAACATCAACATGTCATTTTATAATGGTTTCTTATAATCCTTAGAATATTACTTGTTATATTGATTCTCATATGAATAAGTAAATTAAAATGAATATAGTAAAAATAATTTTTCAATATCTGTAATTTTATTATAAAATAAGGCTACATAAGAGTTGAATATGAGAGTATCATTAAACAAGTAATTTCTTGAATTCTGAAATAAAATTTAAAAAATAAAATTTAATTCCATAAATAAGTTTTATATAATGATAATCATTTAAAAATAATATTTATTTTATCATTTGCAATATTATATTATAGAGTGAAGAAAAATGTATCATTAATTCTTCTATATAATAATGTATCCACATCCCAAGATCATGTGATTAATATATATTAATTTGTACTCTTTAGATCAGTCCTATCAGTCCTCCTCCAATTTATGATCATTCATGCCCATATAAACCTTATAGAGACCCCCCAAAAATAATTAATCATCCAAATATATTCCACAACCATATTTTAAATTACATTAAAGAGATAATTCCCAACCTCAAATACATTCTTATAATATTCACACTCATACCTTGGCCTTCCACATGTCATGTATATCACAATTCATCCTCTTACTCACATGAAACCTACAAAACCCCAATCTAATTTTTCTCATCTATTGATGGGAATTATTAACCACTGTATGAATCTATTTAATCATATCGGTTCTTCCAAAAAAATATAAAATCTTCCCCATTTTTCCAAGTGCATCATCTAGCTGATTCATGGATATTGAATTCAATTTAACCTCTACATGGAAATTTTTAAATTAATTTTCTGTTCTATGGTCTTGAATGTCATTATGATTGAAAATAAAGTCTGAAAAAAATTCATAGGATGTTAATTGAGAATGAAATTTTTGGCCTGAAAAGGGGGTCTGAATTTTTTTTAAGGATCTCAAAAAAAAATTCCACAATTTTATTCCAAAATTTTAATATTGAAATATTAAAATTATTATTTCCATATTGATACTGATTTTATAATTATATAAATAATTAAAAATAAAAAATCACCCTAATTTATTAAAGTATTCAATGAAATGTGAGTCTAATAGCTGAATGAATAATTATTAATCATTCTCTATTATCTAAACATTCCGTATAAAAAACTTCTAATTATTATAGTAAAATGATTTGGAGATGTCCACGAAAATTAAGCCACAACCTATTTCCTCAAACTTAACAAATTAATTATCATCAAGAGATCTATTTATCATATTCTATGGAATAAAATAACACTTTTACCACTCCAAAAGTTGTTTTTAATATAAAATAGAAATAATTTATTGTACTACAATGTAATATATTGAATAATGTCATAAATAAACTTATTAGGTACTATAATAAAACATTTCTTTACATAATAAATAATATTTTTATATGGGCCTACCTTATTAAAGACTCTTCACATCAAGGCCTATCTAAATCTGAATACACATGATAAAAATAAAATAAATCAAAGACTCATCCATATTTAATAATTTCATACATACTTTTAGAATATCAATCACCTGTTCAATGAAATCCAAGACCATGTTCCTATTTTGTGCATCGGAACATATTAAATTTAAATGGAATTAAAAATTTAACAATAATCACATTCAAAGTAACTCTCCCACAGGCACTGTAAACTAAAGATAAATTTCCACTATATTGGTAAAAGTCAAATTACTTTATTATATTTCAATTATACCTTTATAATTATGTCTCAATATTCCCCTCAAATAATTTAATATAGTTTTGGATATTATGGGCATTGTAAGAATTTTCCCCATCCATAGATATGTGAAAGACTTGTTAGATTTACAATTCGGTTGTATTCACATACACATGTAGTGACTAATGTCTTAGAGACTTATCTTGGGATCAAAATTTCCTCTTTTACTCAGGTTTATGGGGACCAATATAAATATATTTTTATTTAGATCCTTGTGGTATTTTATTTCACAAAGGCTATTTTACCTATATTCAAGTTCATTTATTCAATTTATTCATGTTATAATTTCAATTACACAAAGATATTTCTTATCACAAAACATTTCCTATTTACTAAACATAATTCACATAAAAATATGAATAATCATTTGGTAATCATACACCTTCGAAAATTTCATTATCAATGGAATCCTCACATAGTATGTTGTTATTAATCATTAGGATGGATAACATTTTAAAAAAAAGATCCTTAATGTCCTTTAAATATGAACTTTTTGAGGAATTTGGGATGTGTAAAATCACTGAAAAATAACTAAAAAAAGTCAAAATCCCATTTCCACTATGCTTAAAATTCCACATTATCCATAATGCTAAATAGTAAAGTGAAAGAATAATGAACAATTTTTTCTCAAACTATATTTTTAATTCAAAAAATCCATTTATATTTCAAGGATCATTAGAATGGTAAATGATTTTTCAAAGAGCACTATCAAACATTATATTCCAAATTATATAAAAGATCACAGTGAATAACTATCATTTTAAAAAACTAACTTTTCTTCATTTTTCATAGTTAATGAGTAAAATATATTGTATATATCATAATAATGAGTATATATAGAAGTGATTTATACAAAATTGTTAACCTAAATGTGGAATATATATTAGATATGATAATTTAAAAAATTACCATTTCTTTTTTTGAGTGAGGTCTTAAAATTATTAAATTCTAGTTCCAATTAAATCACTCTAAAATACATATTAATATAGATATTTTAGCATAAAATAAAATGAGAAATATTGTTGATCTTATAGAAGTTTTAACTAGATGTATCCATTTATAATATCATCTTATATGTCTAATAATAGATAAAAATATAAATCATATGATCTACTCATCTATTAAAATATATTATATTTACATGTACATGGATGATATTGGAAAGGATTTGTCGACCCCAACTGACCAAAAGAAAGAACTAATTGACCATGAGTGAAAAGATTTGTATGTTACTCAACTAGAATATAATAATTGATTGTGCACTTATTCCAAAACATAATTGATCAATTAGGTTAATGTGACTACATAGTAAAACTATGGTCGACCATATGAAATAAATTCATTTCAAATTGACATTTAATAAAGTGAAAGATTATCCATAATAATAATCAATCCACCCTACAATTAACCTATAGACCACAACATGAAATATGAATGATCATGGGTATATTGTGTTAGGTCAATCATTAACTGGATGAAAATATACCTAAGGGTCTTCTGACAACCCAATCAACTATAAGAAAGATTAAACCAACTATGAAAACTCTAAATTGACCATTAGATAATGAATGTGACTAAATAAAAAAAATGAATAATGACTAAAGATACCATTATATGACTCACATGACCATGCTAGACTTACCATACCATCAAAAAGAAAGAAAAAGTGCTAGAGTAACCACAACTAGCCTAACCAATTTACAATGCGTGAAGACATGTGACCACAAATTTTATCAATTCATGATGTGTTGACTGTTACTATGAAAAATATCTTCTAAAAGAGGGAATTTTTTCATGAAGACAGAAAAAATGGGTTGGATCCTCTAATGCACTAAATTTATAGTCCTTATGTAGGTGTAGTGTTATCTCGTCATTCTGGAATAGATATAGTGTCCAATCCCTTTAGCTTCTGCTCAAATTAGTGTTTGATTCTATTTCCATGGGGTTGAAATGTTAAATTCTCATCTCCAACCAAATATATATCCCTATTAATAAGAACTCTCAAAATATTGATTAGTCCAATGAATTTTTTTAATTTCTAAAAAAAAATTTCATCAAAGAATTAAAAATCACACCCTTTAACAAACTTTGAAGTCCATATTTTGACTGGTAGAATAGTTAAAGGCTTTTATTACCCTCTTATAAACCCAATAATTTTTAATATTTACTATCCTAATTTCATCATATTCACAAAAATCTAATAACCATCTATTACCATGAGATTTAATTTCATAATTCAAGGCTTCAGTGGCTTAAGAGGACTAATGGGAAAGTCTAATAGGCAAATGATATGTTTTACTTAAAAGAATTATATAAAGAGACATCTCTACGGTGGTCTTATAAGATGTCCCGTAATCTCACAAAAATTTATTACATTTTAAAAAAAAATACAGAGAAATATAATTTTTCACAAAAATTTGTTTCTACTATATATTTTTTACATTAAACATATCCCAGGTTTATGGGTGATAGGTGGTTTTGATTTTACTAACACACCCATATTTCTCCATTTATTTATTAAAAATAAAATTATTTAATTTTTCCCATTATCAGTAATTAATGACTTAGAAGCACTAAATATTAATATTATATTCTTTTTCATGAACATGAATTTATTTATTTATAGTTTTTTTGAAGATCCATAACCTTAACCCACATAGACACATAATTGACAACCACTATAATGTACTCTTCGCTATAAGATGATTGATATTGTCCTATAAATTCTAGGCATAAAATAAAAAATCACATCCTTTATAATCTCTATTTTTTTGGTAACTCCTATATCCTTCCCAAATTTCATAGTAACAACCTCTAGTTAAATATTATAACTAATGTCATTACAAGATTCAATTGAGTAGGTTAAATGAGATAATATTTTTGTAATTTTTGAGTTATCCTATCACCTTCATGGTTTCACCCAATATGGAAGAGTAAACACTCTTAGGAATCTGAAATATCTCATCCTCAATCACACATATTCATATGATATCATTAAAAAAACTTCTACAAATAATGGGGTTATCTAAAAAGTAGTAATTTAGTTCAAAAATTATTTTATTTAATTGGTATTGTAAATTTTATTTGTGTAAAAGACTTATATAAAAAATATTTGATTCCAGAAAACATGAATCAAGAATATATGTCAAAATAAAAAGTTTTTCATTTTTGAATGATGATTTAGCCTATATTGGGACATTTTATATTACTGGTAATCTTATATAGGTTACCATACAAAAAAATATTCATCTCCCATCATGTATTTAATATCTATGTAAAATTATTCTAATAAGAGGATCAATCTGATCAGTCTTCGAATTTACATCTTTATGTTAATAAAATACTTTAATGATGAAATATCAATTAATATTATATCTTTTGAACCAATTAAATACAACCTACTTTTTTTACGGAAAACATAACTGTTCAGTACTCATTTTCAATGGTGGTTAATTTTTTTTTGATAAAAACATAAAAGAATAATAGAATAAATAATCACATTTAACCTTATCTCATTCATTTTTATAAAAAAACTTCAACTATTGTATCACTAGTATCACAAAACACTTCATAAGGTAATATCTAATATGTGGAAGTAACAATTGGTGAAGATATGATTTTTTCATTACGTAGGTTTTATGACTCTATAAACAATTCATTGAACTAAAAATTTTTATCCTGGAAATGTTGTGAGTTTAAATTCATTTGTAATTATTAAAATTCTTTGATTAATATCTTATAGAATACAGAATGACCGAGAAAGATTTAAATTCCCTTGGAATTTCTAGGATGGGTATGTTTTTTATCATTTTGAACATAGAATCATTTTATTAAATTTCATTATTAGAAACAATATCACCAAATAATCTAACATTAGTATTCATGTATCAACCTAATATTTCAAAGTAATACTATGTTTGATATCACACATGATACACAAAATCGAGTTTAGAAGAACTGTGATAAACTGTTAATATTATATTATTAAATGTTAAAGTATTTTTCAAATTGTAGTATTTGTGGGTATGAATAGTTTTAATTTAATTGTCAACTATACAAAACATACTAAATAAAAAATCTTTTATTAATACTATGAAAATTAGTATTTAATTTAACACTAATTTATTTTATGATTTACGAATATAAATTCATCAAATATGATTTTATTTCATTATGTATGAAAATATTATAATTAGTTTCCATAAATTCTATAAATATTATAATTTTTTTAATTTTATATTTTTTAAATCAGCATATCAAATTTTTCTTAGGCTTAAATTTCTTGATCATTTTGAAAATATTGATTTTTTAATGATTAGTGATAGATGCTGATTTTTATTGAAATTTTTATTTTTCATTCCATATATTAAAAAATATCCATTTTTTTAAAAAAAAATTTAAATATACAATTATTTCTCTTATATTATGAAAAATCTAATTTAGTTCATTATAATCAATTTCATGACTGAATTTCGTATAAAAATATGTTTATACATTAAATTTTTTTTTAATAAAATAAATTATTTCCATCACATTTGGTGTGTTTAATTTAAAATAAACTTATACATATTATAGAAATTTAATGATAAAATAGAGTATAAATTTTTAGTCTTGAGTTTTAAAATTTTTAAATTGGTCTCTTATATATTTTTTTAAAAGGAATAGTTATATTATTATAACATATCACCTCAGTAAATGGTGAATTGACTTAATATAGTTTAGAAATAAGAGTTGAGTTTATAATATTTTATTTTAATTATTATTGTATGAATTTAATAATAACTTTATCACTATATGCTCAAAATTAGTTTTCTAAATTTACACTTTCCTACAAAATGACCAATGTAATATTTAAATCAATGAATGTTACAAAATGCCAATCTCTAAGTTTTAAATATATTTTTTTTGTGTTTATATTGCGAAAACATAAAGTAATAAATGAATATAGATATCTATTTTTAGATTCACGAAAATAATATCATGATATAAATTTATATAAAATTTGTAGGTATTAAATAATTATCTTATATATTTATATGACACTGACATTGTATTTATTCAATTAATTAAAAATAAAATATATTATTTTAACAATATTAAAAGATATATAATTTGAATGAGTTCTAGTGTTAAAAGAATTTTATAAATTAATATGAAAGATTAGTGGTTTTTATATATTATATTCCTATTAGAAATTTTTATTTATGCCTTTCATGCAATAATAAATTAATAGTATAAAAATTACTTTAATGGTCATTTGTCAAAAATAATATTTTACTAAATTATTTAAAAAAATAAAATATTGATATATAAAAAATGGTAATAATATGCTATATAATTTTATTTTTTAATTATAAGTCAATAATTAACCTATATGTAAAAATATAACCCTTTTAAGAGTGAAAACATTTTTACTGTAATTAATGTTATGATTTTTTAACAAAGGGGTTAAACCAAAAGATAAGGTATAAAATACCACATAAACCTAAAAGACATCATTTTATTTTGATAATTATATCATGTGATAACTTATAATTGAATATATGTCCATTTTTTGGGAAATTGGTCTATATATTGACTTTGTTTTAATTTACTATTTTAAGAAAATCCAAAAGTTCTTCTAACCTCAATTATAAACGGGAACCTCCCATTTATCATATTAACAATAATTTTAACTATCTAGATGGATCATAATCTAACTATTCTACTAATAAACATACATATACATGTTATATAGGTTTTGGTCATTCTAAAATACTATCCCCAGGTCCCTTATAAATATATCTAAACTAAATCTACCAAAGAAGAGGTTATCATATTTATCGACTCCTACGAGACTATTTATTCTTCTACATCACAAAAATGTTTTCTACCCATAATATTTAAAAAATATATTATTATTAATATACTAATATATTATTATTTTTCTGTTATAACCACATTTCAACGTTTTTCCATACCAAAAAACTGAAAACATCATTCGTGTGTACATACTACATATCTTCTCCACGTAGTTTTGTAATAAATTTTGGATTACAAATTTAATTGGTTGGTTATAAAAAATTACCTAAAGACTATATATTATAATTTTTACATAAATTGGATTATGGAAATATAATATCACATATACCTTTTACATTGCAATATGATAGAAAATAATAATTCCGCTCGTATGTACATGTGTACTACCAGCACAACTAAGAAATGTTATCTGTTTACAATTTACTCTTTCTGTATATGGTAATAAAGATGAATTTAAGGAATTTTTATTATATAATTAATTTAATTATTTCCATTTAATGAATAATTATTATTCACCTCCTTTACCTTCAATCAGTTGAAAAGGGAACACATTGTTCATGATTATATACAGTCTACCATCTAATTCAAATATGTAATTAATTTTTTTCACTATATTTTATGAATGAATCTAAAAATAAATATATTGAATCTATATGATATTAATACCATTAATAAAATTTGGTATATGTTTTATCCATAATAAAAGTAACGTACCCGAACTAACGAATGAAAACATACATTAAAAATGAAGTAGTTAACACAGAAAACAATGATTATAATTAATGATTATTAATAAAACAGGAGATAAAAGGATTATACAAAATTCATATATACTATGATATATATTATTATGTTTATAGAATATACATTAAAGAAATATGTGTATACTATATTGGATTTTCAAACATGTGTGATGGAAATCAAACCTAAGGTATAGGTTATTTCAACTCTCTTTTACTTTCATGATACAAATGTTTTATTCACTACTTATTTATTTATTTTTGTATAAATAATAACTATTTGTTATTTTATATCATTAATATATTTTTATTCATTCAATTTTATTTTTTTCTTGAATTTCATTCTTTTATGTGGGTTATTATTTATAATTTCCCAAAATTGTAAGGTTTTGTTTCAAAATATCAACATTATTTGAGATTGATTTGTTTATGCCTCTCTTCGAAGAATTATATGAACATTCTAAGACAAAAAATATATTTTTACATAATTTTTTTCTAGAAAATAATTGTTTTAAATTAATTTTACTTTATTTATGTACTCAATATATATAATGAATGTTTTATTGGAAAATGGATATATTTCTCTTTTTCATGGAATATCAGTTCTCTTTCATGTCTATGTTTTCTAAAAATGTTTTAAGAATGTTTTTATAATTATAAATTGATTTTATAAATTTTTCATAATGAATATATATTTTTTAAAAAAATTAATAGTATGATTCCAGTAGTTTTCAGATTGAGTTACTTTATGATATTTTTATAAAAAGTTTGAAATAATTTTTTTATGAAATGAATATAATTTACTTCCTTTATAAATTCCCACTAATTTGAAAAAAATTACATGTTTTACTGTCTGATTTAAAATAAAATGGTTTATTAATATTTTATAAATTATTTATTTAAAAAAATGTTCTTTCAATGTATAAATGGGTATATTCCTAAAAAAGTTTCCAATGTCCTTTTTTATATATCTTCATCTATGTCAACATCCTTTGTTGAATATTATTATTTAATGAGGTTATGATCCCATAATTCTATCCGCCTTATTAATTTTTATGTTTAATTATCATTTTTACTTTGGAAATTATTTATATTCTATATTATAATTATTTGAATATGAGCAGGTAATAATTTTTACGGCATGTTGATTAAGTTTCATTTTTTATTCATATGATGAATGAATTAGACTTAGTATGTGATGTTAGGGGCCTAATATATTCCATATGCATCAGTAGGAATATTGAGTCAAACTATATTGGGTTTTGGATAAGGCCTTACCCATTTATGTAGATGTCTTGGCACAAGGCCCTAACAAAATTTTCAGATGTATTAGCATAAGGTCTAGATGGTATGTTTTAGAGGTATGGCATTAAGAATTTCTTTATTATTAAATCTGTTTTAATATTATAGTGATTGTTATATTTTTTATGATTGTCATGGAAATGTATCTAGATCATGTGAATGTTTATATTAAATTATTTGATCATTATTTATTCTTTATATATTACTTATAAATTATTCTCTTCCATTTTACGCAAACCCTTACTCAACATCTGACCACGCCCATTTATTATAGTTCATTTTAACATTATTCTGCGATGTGTTTTATGATTGATTTATAGGGATATTTTACAGATAATAATTTTTTTCTAAATGGAATTACTAGTTTTTATTTTAAGTTCCAAAATATAATGTATAAATCAAGTATGTATTTAGTTTTCCCATACTACTAAACACTTCGATCCTTTAAGATGTGATTTATTGTATTTATGAAAATTTATTAAAAGAACCACTAATTTTGGGATAATTAAATTTGGGTTCTTATAGATGGTTCAAAATAAATTTTAGTAGAATATTTGGGAACTAGATTTAAGGAAACAAGGATTTGGGAGTGTAACCCTACGAAGTACCACGATAATATTGATTGTCTTCTTGATGGGTCAACGATAATCCTAATAAAGGCACTAGTTTTCAAAACATTCTCATCATATGAGTATAATGTATCATGTAATTTCATAAAAAAGAAATAATCTTCAAACTCCATTGGATATTATGGAAAATAAGATAATGAGAGGTTATAAGTGTAATAAATAGATATGGGTGGGATGTTAAAGAAGTACTTTCCCACATGTGATAATTTTGGAAAGAAACACCCTAGTAATTAATTAAATATAAGGAAATTTTTTTTCAAGTGTTGATAGAAATTCCATCTAAAACATGAATTCATGGGTAAAAAATAAAAGAATATTTTTTAGTGTTATAAATTTAAGGGGATGTGGAGCTATGAAAATCAATTCACCAAGAATAAATGGAATATATCTCATTAGAAAAAAAGGTATCAAGGTCAATCTTATGATATTACAATTCTCGATGTGGAATGATTAAAGTAACTGTGCATTTTAATTAAGGTGTTTTGTTTTGGATTCAATAATTTTGTTATATAATTATTTTATCAATGATTATTAGGTCATACAAATCAGAAAAGGTTAAATAATTTATATGCAATGATTATCTTCAAGGATTTGAATGATTGTGCTAAAAGGTATAGATATCTAAAAAAAATTATATAGTAGAAAGGAGATATTTTTCTAAAATACATGAATAAGGTAAAGATAACCCTTAAAATATTCATGTTGAAGAATTAAACATTTAGTATATATAAATAGATTATTTACATGTAAATATTTAATGGGGTAGTATTGGTGACCATGAAAATGGTTACAGATTGGATAATGAAGTAATTTATGATGGATCTTACTATATTTTTTAAATTCATGGTATATATTAAATAAAGATAAATTTCAAAGTGATTCATGTTATTAGTATATGTGATCATAGTATTCACTGTTTTTGAATTTTACATTACGAGCATCCTTATTTTGTCTACGGTTATGTTTTTATTCATATTTTTTTCTTTTTTAATATGGTTGGAAATATTTTTGTGGAGTCTTAAGTTAAACTACTTATGATATAGATTATGTTTATAGTTGGATATTATTTTTTGACGTTAAAGAGTGATTTATATTATTAGTTAACCTATGATAACAATTTTAGTATTTGTAAATATTTAGTGGTTTATGGAATGATTATAGTTTTTATGAGTCATTAAATTTTCTTTACACGTGAAATACATTAAATCCATATATCCATTTAATTTGATTAGAAATTATTTTTAAATTCATTGGAATAAGAAAATTGATGATTTTGTACTTTTGAAATATTAATAAATAAATAATGTTTATTTTATCAAGTGTTTTATTAGGATAGTAAATGAATCTATTTGCCTTAAAAAATTACCTAAAAATATAAATTTTATCCATATTAATTTAATATTGAGAAGTCAATTGTAATTTAATCTATAATAAATTTATTGTTTTATAATGGTTGACATTCCCATAACCATGTTCTAAATCAATACCTATTAGTCATTGGGTGTTATTTTTCTCTAATATATCAGTATTTTTACTTTCCACTAATGCTTTCCCATTTTAAAACATATTAATTTGGTGACCTTCATACTTCACATTCTATCTTTTTAGGAGTATGTTTTAATTTCCCTTTGAATGATTTGATTTTTTCATAATTGAAATATTATATGTAAAAACAATATTAATGGACCTAATTATAAATTGTGAGGAAAAAAATTATTGAAGGAGGGGGTAATTTAATACTAATATAAATTAAAATAACACTTTGTTTGATAGCACCTAGTATAAACAAAATTTAGTTTAGGAGAACTATGAAATACAATAAAAATTTTATTATTTAATGTAACAAATTTTTGTTAGTCATGGAATTGGATGGAATGAATAGTATTAACTAAATTTTAAAATATATAGGAAACATTCGATAAATATTCATTTCTAAATTCTTAGAAAATAAGTACTCAATGTTCTATAATGTTATTTTTTGAATTGGAAATACATTTTCTTCAAAAATGTTTTTATTTATTTTTGTTATAAAATATTATAATTAATATAAATTAATAATATAAATTGTTTTTTATGAAAAATAAAACCATATTTTAAATAATCATATCAGATTATATTATGGTTAAATTTTTATACATTATTAAAAATATATATTTTCCAATGAATAGTGAAAAGTATCATTTCATAAACTATATTAATTGTTCCATAAATTATAATGTTTAATTTTTTAAATGATTTAAATTTAAAATTTGGTATATTATATTATCATTAATCCAATTATTTAAATTTTAATCAATTTCATGATCAAATTTAGTATAAAAAATTTTTATACGAAAAAGGTCTTTTTTATGAAAAAACTGTTTAAATCTGGTTTTTTACATTTATTATAAAATTCTTTTTTTCCACCTACTGAAATTAAATTTCATCCAATAAATTATATATTTAAAATAAATATATTCAAAAAATTTAAATAGATCCATTTTTTTGTAAATATTAATAGTAACCTTGGAAAATTTAATCAACCCATTAAAGGTTAAATCAGGCTAATCATAGATAAAAAGAAATGATAAAGTCATAATATTTTATAAAAATTATTAATGGATGTATTTAATTTTTACTTTATAACCATAGGATTATAATGTATTTTATTAATGGAAACATTAATTTAAAAATTTCCAATATAATATTTTAATCAATTAACGTTACAAAATGTCAATCACTTAATTTTGAATATGATTTTTGTGTTAATATAAAGAAAAATCATGTTATTAATAAATATAAACATCTCTTATGATCTTAATGAAATAATTTTCTTCATGAAAATTTATTTATAATTTTTAGGTGGTATTTAATTTACTTAAATTCTTATACAATCATGACACAAAATTTATTCAATTAATGAAAAAAATTAAATATAATGTTTTTAAAAATCATAAAAAGTTAAATAATTTGAGTGATATATGGTGTTATATGAATTTTAAAGATCAGTATTACATATGATTGTTTTCGAAACGTATTGAATTCCAATTCAAACTTTTTATTTATACCTTGTTGTCAAATTAATTTAATACTTTAAAATTTACATTAATTAATATTTATAAAAATAATATTTTATTAAATGATTTTTAAACCATTAAAATATTGAACGAGGACAAGTGAAATAATATATGTTATAAAAAACAATCAATTTTCCATTTTTAAATCAATATATATATTATATGTAAAATTATAATCCTTCAATATTGAAATATGTGTTACCATTGTTAATGATAAAATATGTTAACTAAGTTGTTCAACCAAAGGATAACGTTAAAAATTATACATAAAACTATCCAAATTCTTTTTTTGATGATTTTTCACTCATAAAATATCCAATATTCAAATTTGTGGTCATTTTTGTGTCATTTTGGAAAGTGAATTTCAATATTGGATTTAATATTTCATGAAATTTCAAAAGTTCCCCAATCATCAATTATAAAGGGTAACCTCTCATTTATCTTATTTACACCACATTGAGATATAATTATTTAGCAAACCAATTCATTATTCACATAATAATACTTATCCATTTTATCTGTTTTTTGGTTTCCAAAATACCAACCATTCTTTCCATAAGAATGAATCTAAAGTACCTCTTCCAATGAAGAGTTAATCATCATTACCAGGTCATTTAAGTCTATTTATTCTTCTAATTACTCTTCTTGTTTTGTGAAAATAATAATATATTAATCCTAGTATAATGATTGTACTAATATTTTATATAATTATTAGAAATAATTATTCAATATATTTTCCATACATTAAAAAAGTTGAAATATCACTTGTGCATACATATGACTTAATGTCTCCACATAGTAGTGTAATTCGTTTTTCATACCCAAATTAAATTTAAGGATATAAGTATGGAACTAATTAAAATATTTTATTGCTAATAAACAAATATTACTTGATTAATATAATACTATATATACTTATTTACCATGAAATCCATTGGAAAATTATAATATTGCTTGGGAAAAAGTGTGGAATACAACCTCCATCTGGGAAAATTATTTGTTTTTTATTTACACTTTATATGGATGGTAATAAATATTAATTTAATTAATATATAAACTATTTAGGATATAATAATTAATATATAGACATCAATTATCATTCACCTTTATTTTATTCAATCCGTTAAATATTGAAAATAAAAATCAAGCATATGTACAACATATCATCTCCATGAAGGGTGTAATTCATTTCCCTATGTAAATGTTTTACAGATCAACATAAATATATATATATATTGAATTAATATAATATTTATACCATTAATAACTTTCTGTATATGGTTTTATTATAATAAATGTATAATTACTAGAACTACCAAATCAAAATATAGATGACAAAATGTCGTTAACACCCAAAATAATTATAATAATAAATGACTGGAAATAAAAAATTCATAAAATTGATATATATAAATAATATATTTTATTATATAATATAATTTTTCATAAATAGATTTATAATTAATATATATTTACAATGTCAGATTTTAAAAATTGTATGAATGAAATCAAAAATGATTTAAGGGTTTTCTCATCTCATATTTATTCCTTGAGACCTATTCCATATTCTAACTTACTTCTTTTATGTGGTGTATATACTACCCATTTTTAATTTTTTTATAATTACATTATTTATATTAATGGTATTTATGGATTTTATTTTATTTCCTTCTTGGGGTTTTTATTTAAATGTTACCAATGAGGTAATATTTCAGATCACAATTTCATCATTGTTTTCATTTTTTTTATAAGTATCATTTTGGGGAATTATTTGAACATTATAACTTATTAAAATTGATTTTATTCTCTTAAAACAAATTACATAAATACAAAAAATTACTTTATTTTTCCTCCCTTTAATTACTCATCAAAATGAATGAATATTTTCTAGGAAAAATGACATCATTTCTCTCTTCTGTCAAAAATAACTTCTCTTCCATGTCCATGTTTTATAATTATTTTTTCAAGAACAATTTTAAAATTATATAATTATTGTTTAATTTATTGTTTTTCAAATTTTTTAATTTCTATAAAATTTATTAAATATAATTTTTTTATCATTATCTAAAGGATGTAATTTTTGACATATGTATAAAAGAGTAAGTGGAATGTTTTTTTAACTTATATGTCATGAATAAAATTTCCTACCATTATGAATAATAATTTATTTGAATAATAAATTATTATTTTTGAATTTTATTTTCAAAAAAATGTTTTCTTTAATATCTATGAAATTTTTAGATATTAAATAATGGTTTTTAAAGTTATAACGGGTAGTTTCCTCAATAATTATTTCTGTATAATTTTGAAAAATAACTTCAATGTAAACATACATTATTTAATATTATGATTTACTAATGTTTTACTCATATGATTGTATACATGATATTTATTTGAATGGTTTATGATCATATTGAATAAAGAAAGTATTTATATTACATATGTTAGTTCTTCGAGTAGATCTAATTTTTTATTATTAAATTATGTTTATTACATTTTATTTTTTATCAAAATGATTAATTAATTATACTTAGTAAGTGATGGGTAGGAACCACTATGTCAAATCAACTAAAGTTTATGTCTTGTGAGAAAACAATTATTTGGATATGTATGAAGCCTTACCCATTTATATATATTTTCTTGAATAAGGACTTCATGGTTTTTTCATTTGTATTATTATAGGTCCTCGTTGCTATGTTTCAGATGTCTAAAACAATTTTCCATCATTATGAAATATTTATTGACTGATTTTTTATTATTTGGTTTTTTATGATGTCAATGGATATGTTTCTATCTCATGAACTTTTTACCTGTAATTATTTGGTCATTATTTAATAATTCTGTAATATTCATACCTTATTAGATCCCATTGTATGCAAAACCTTAACGATCATGTAATTTCACACCTTTAATTTTTTTCATTTCCCAATATTTGTTGAATGATTTTATGATCGATATAATGTTATATTATAATCGGAATATTAAAGTTCTAAAAGTAATTACTATGTTGTATTTTCTGTTTTCAAATGTAATTTTTAATTTATGTTTATATCTATTTTTCTAATACATAAAAACTATTTAGAAATTTGGGATGTGATTTGTTTTATCAATAAAAATGTTAAAAATTAATAATTGATTCTAAAATTCATAATTCAGGTTCACTGAAAACCATAAATTAACATTTATCCCAGTTTAGAATAATATTTTTCCTTTAACATCTTAAAAACATTATTTATAATTTTAAGATAGTTTTCAATGTTGGAACTAATATTAGAGAAATAATTCATGAAAACATTGATTACCCATTCAATCATATTATGAAAAATATCCATTATACAATATTAAAATATTGTTATTGTATCACACAAGCTAAAAGAAATTTTTTGGTAAGCAAGTATTCAATATAATAATGTGAAAATAATATTTTCATTATCTTAAATAGGTATGAGAATATATTTCTAGACGTAATTTAAATCAAAAAAATAAAAATAAAAAACTCAAATCTAGTGAAGCAAGAAGGAATTTTGTTAAGAAATGGAGTTATACAATTATCAATAATTGGGGTAGAGTTTCTTTTATATAACCAATACAGACTCTCAAATTTTTCACTATCTTGGTTTTGATTTTCGCATTTTATTCATTTGTAATAAAGATTTTACAACTCTTTTTAGGTTCCAACTAAATATGAATTACCGAAGAACGAGATAAAATAAGAAATATAATTCTGTCATCGTGAAATATTTTCACTTCCTCAATAAAAATTTATTTCATATTATGGTTTATTCATATATTCCCCCAACTCATGGTTTATGGTCACGATATATGGTAATTGTATTCATACACTATAATTTTCCCCCCTTATACTAACTATTATAAAAAATAGAACATTTTGGATACCTTAACAATTTAGAAAACTATCCTCTATAGTTTATTCTATATTGGATTATGTGATGATTGGTAATGAAGAACCCCGAAATAGAAAATAGTATTTTAGATGCGTTGGTATGGGTTTGATCTGAAATAGAATTTCTCTTTGAATAGATGGAAAAAAACAGACACTATGGGGTCCAAAAACCTCAAGACACTTCTCAAATAGGGAACTATAGAAAGCCTCTTTGTAATTCCTCATGCCAATATATGAATTTTATATTCCAAGAGAATTTAAATTTTAAATTACTAGGATTGTAGAATTTTGATTTTATATTCAAAACATAATATCAAGAGATGGAAAATATTAATGTGATGATATGGACATGGTTTATGTCCTGGGAGGTTCCATGGGTTCTTTGGTCAATCTTGAGATATTTATATATGTTTTAAAGAATTTTGAAAACTATTTCCAGGGTGTATAGTTTCATATACATAGTTTATGAGAAACAATGTCACACCCAAATAAATAGGAGGTTTTAAGTTAAATTCCTACAGTAAAAAGTTTCAAGGAATAATTGGCACATTATTTAATAGAAAATAATACATATAGTAGTAAAAATTGAGTGACTAAATTTGGACATGGGGCTTGTCACATGGTTTTGATCATGTTATAGAAAAAATATGTGAAATGTTTCTAACTGAGACAAATCATATCACATAGTTGAAACATATCTAGTCTAACACTATGGCCCAACCCTTCTAGAAGTGAGTTCATGGGTTGATCCTTTGGTACATTTGTATTATGGTTTATAAAAATATGTATCCAAAAATTTCATGTCAATAATGAGTAAAAATTATTATATTTTCTCCAAATTTCATTAAAGGGTGTATCACTACTTTTTCTCTTCCATCTTTCATTGTAAAACCCCAGGTAAATAAAGAATATGAAATTTTTATATTTATCCCTATTTGTGAATAAAATGTTTATATTAATTTAAAGGGAACTCTATGCTCAATGGCTTTACCAATACACAACAATGAGTTCCTTTGAAATCTTTAATTGCACTCTAATAATAAAATAATTTTATTTTAAATGGTGGTTAACACATCACCATTGTAACGACGACAATGAAAATAATTAACTGCAAAATGATTATATATGTTTGTCAAATATTTTTAATTTTTCCAATAAATGTTATAGGATTAAAAATGTGAATGAATCAAATTTTATGCGTAAACATTGTAATATTTTTTAAAAGGTTGATTAACCGCCTTTTGATGGTGAACCTTTTTTAAAGCCACTTTTTTACAATTTTATGTGTTATATTTGACAAAATAAAATTCTCATTTATAATCGGGACATCAAAATTTACTTTGTGTAAATTTTTGGTATTTTTCCGATAAAGGACATTTTTTAATGAATAGTAAAAAATGTTGTAATTTAATTCAAAACCTCTTTTTAATCTAATTAATTTATATGATTATATTATCTATTGAATTTTTTTTAAAGTGAAATTAGAATATATTTTTACCATTTAATCTGATGGTGTTCATTGGAATTAATATCACTTTGAGATTGGACATAAACGAGTGTTAATATTTTGATAGATATTGTTTCTTAAAAACACGCTATTTGATTTGACAGCGGGAATTAATTATAAAAATAATTAATTTAACTTCTATGTTATGAATTTGGTAAAATATACATCATTTTTTAATAGGGAATATCAAATATAGCTTAGGGTGAATTCTTGGTATTTTTCTGAAAAACCTTAATTTTTTATGAATAGTGAAACCACGAAGTGGTAGTTACAAAAATTGATTTTTCTATAAATGGAACTTTACCACTTCTATTATTTTCATTATTATGTAAAATCTGGTTCAATGGGATGAAAATAATTTTTGGTGAAAAGTAACTTTTAAGTTTTATTAATCACGGTTGAAGGTAATTAATGTTATTTAAGGTAAAAATGATATTATAATAAAATGAAAATATCATGACACTTGTCCTAACCCTATTGGATGAGTCATGGCCAACCAAGACAACCCATGTGTAGAATTTTTGGGACCCCATGGAGCCTCTTGGGTAAGATAATGACATTTATGCCTTTTATTTAAAGTAAAAGTAAAAATGACACAAAGAAGTATTGTTTTACTAAAATAATTCTTACATGGGGATATAGAAGTCAGATTTTTTACTATAAATAGTCATTGGAAAGCTAAAACGATTTCCTACATCATAGTATTTGTTTTATAATTTTTAGACATCATATAAATTATATTATTTATGACACCATGATGATACAACGATTACCTCATTATTTAACGATTTAAATAAAATAGAATGATAATGTAAAATCTAAGTCCTAATCATGTCAAAACCTATTTGATGGGGGGATTTCGAACCCTTATCACATAATACTCGAAACACATCAATGTGGGACCGTTTAAATCAGAATCTCATTTGAAAATAAAGTAACATTTTATAACATTCCAAGAGTGCCCCTCCTCTCCACTTATAAAAGTCCCCCATATCTACCTCCTTACCCACACTTCTCAAGCATTTTAAACAGACAATATCTAATAAATTTGTCTCTTAACATCCTTCTCCTCATCATAGAAGCCTCACATTAGGATTTAATATCTTAAAAAACCATTTTGGTTCAAACCAATGGGAGTTACCCGATTTTAACGTAATGTCTTCACTTGTGTTCTTTTGTTTTATTTTGCTTCTCCAACCACCTAAAAGCATTTTATTCATTTATATTTTAACAAAACCAGTATCTTAAATACAATAGGCTATTTTTATAAGATTTTTTCAAGCTACACTTATGCACAACAACATCTAATGGTTAAAGAACATACTGTTTCTGTGGATGTCGAATTTCTACCTCATGAAACGATGATTGTTCAATATTCTTTTAACACCTTCAAAGGTGGCCATTATGATGTCACTATATTTATATATTATATATAATATGTTTATTTTTTCCTTAATCTTATGTATTTTTCATTTATGGAATACCTTTATGGTTTCCATTATGGGTAAACGCAATATCTACATTTTGGGATGTGCGGACTACCGCCCCCTCAAAGTGATTTGATTCGTTAATTACATATGTGAGACGTATAAAGGATAAAGTTAATGATATTATATATGATTATATACTGTAATTATAATATATAATTATATCATTATTATTTAATTCATTAAAGTATGAAATAGAAATTAAAGTAGCATTCATGCGTACATACGGCTTACCGTCTCCATGAATGGTACATTTCATTTCTTACCTCTAAATGATAATTTAATATTATAAATTCATGTATATACTAGATATATATATGGTATATATTATATCTACATCATTAATATCATTCTTGAGATAATTTATATTTGACTACATGAACAAATCGTAAATATAAGAAGTTCACTTTTGACTCAAGTACCAAGTATCAACAAAACTTCCGTTATTAACATAAAAGATTACATAATGTTCATAACAAGGTAATAAGTGATATAAAAGGAATAATGGAATTGAAAAAGGTTCTTAATCATGTAGAAATTAACTGAAGTTAATTATTTAGGAGATTAATGAATGATCGAGTCATGTCGGACACTAGGTAAGGGATCCGACCTCTCTCTTTCTTTTCATGTACCCTCTTTTCTGTCATTTAATTTATGCTCCATGTTATTATGTTGGAGGATGTTATTTAATATTCACCATACTATAATTTGTATTTTCATATGATTGGTTACCCCTTATTACCCTCATCAATTAATTTTATTAATTTTTAAGTGGCGCTGTTAGGCTGCTGAATTTTCGTAAGGGATTTTTCTTCTCACTTTTATTCCCGTGAGATTTATGTTACATTTTGCACCATTTACTTTTAGTGGTGTATTTACTGCCCATTATGATACTCTTTGTGTAATATAATATCATTTATGGGTATTTACATATTCATTTAATGACCCTTATTCAATGGGCTGTACGTTTCGATGGTTACCCAAATCGGTAAGGGGAACTTTCACCGTCCTCCTTTTAAAAGACTTCTTTTGTTGGGCCTTTTTAATTTACATATTGTAATGTTAGGATATGTCCTTATATATCCTTATTGATGTAAATTTTATTTTCATGTGATGAGATACCCATTTTATCTCTCATGAACTCATTTTCTGAATTTTGAATTGACGCCGGTAGGCTGTCAAATTTTTGCAAGGTAACTTCTGAACCCAATTTTGATTATTTGGGATAAACTTCTACTCCTTGAATATGTCGTTCTATGAATATGTGTTAATAACCTCTGAATTTTTTACACTTAATATCCACTTATATTTGGTTTATTCATTTGTAATACATAATTATGTAATTTATTTATCCTTAATCCAAGGATACCATCTTTGTAAGGGATTCGTCTCAATCTCATTTCATTAAGGCATATTTTTTTCTAATACAAGGATTTATTTTATACGGTGTATATACCCCTATGACTTATACTTTTATTCTAAAGTAATATTTTCTATACAAAGCGTTTTACTAAACGACAAAAAGTATGTTTCCTTTTAACGTACGTGGTGACAATGAACTTTCCGCCACCGCGAGTATTATTTAACCTTTGGCTTCCTCAACAATCCGTTATATATTCAAAAGTAAATAAATACCATATACACTTTTTATTGGTATTGAAAATTGTTCTGATAATGGATTTGTTATGTCAATATATTTAAGTGATATATTGTACTTGAAATGTGGAAATGATTTCTTTCCATTATAATTTTTTCATGTGTTATCATTTAATAATGGTACTTAGACATTTGATGGGTGGTTACGTGATAAACCATATGATGGGTGGTGCCGTGAATACCATGATGGGTGGCTACGTTATAACCTTCAATGCATTGGGTATGGAAGTCGTCCGTATGGCTATTCCATTAAGTGATATGAGTGGAAGTCGACCGTATGGTTATTCAATTTAAGTATGTTTATGTCCCAAGTTACCTTCATATACTATGTGTTCTTTATATGGGTTTTATGGTAATATTTTGGTTACAAAAGGATATGTAATGATATTTTATTCAATGAAGAGTTTTAACTACTTCATAATGGTTAAAACTATTACTTTGGTATAGTATACATGGTTTACTTGTGGTTTTTAAAAAAGACTAATAGCTTTCATTCCATGTGTATTCTTTACCGAGCATTTTATGCTGACCCCAAGTTTTTTTGAAATGTTTTTCATATGACATATTGTGGAGTATGGTCAAGGATGGGATCAAGGGAAATTCATGCTATATAAAACGTGAAACATACATGTTTCTTTTTAAGAGTTTTTATTTTTATGGAAACCTAGTAGAAATTTCTACTTTATAATCTATGGATATATAATAGATATTATCTAATTCTCGAAAACAGTAAACCAGAAAAGATCCCCAATTAGAATTATTCATTTAATTCAATATTAAGTAATGTTTAAGTTCGGGGCCTTATAGTTGGTAATAGAGGTCAGTTTAGATAACTTTAGAGGTTAGGGTATTCTTTAAGCATAAGTGACAAGTTGTGTTTATCCACAATGGTTAGTATATTAGATGGATTCAATGTTGTTTTTTTAATGATGGAATGAGTTTGAGATAACTTGGATAAGTATATCTTATTTTTTACCTTCATCTTTAGTACATGATGATTTTGTTGATATACTCACACTGACTTTTTTTTGGGTTTTAGTAAATGTATGGATCTAGCAGGAACCAAAGAGACAATTGGTATGAAGGAAACTATTGTGGTTCTCTGATTAAGAGACTCGATGAAATAGAGGGTTCAATGAGGAATCTCATGGTTATTCCAAACCAAATATCAAGGAGTCATGATTTACCAGTTGAACATTCATGAGTTCTCCAATACATCGTGTATGAGAGAACCTGCTCTATGTGGAAGTTCAAGTAATAATTTTAAAAGTAACCATTAGTGTTTATATGATCCTTACTTGGAGGTCATTATGGGTTACTACATAATATTATGGAATACGAAAGGCATGAGAGAAACACGAGGATAAAATATGTTATGGTTATTTTTGATGAATTTATCTCTTTTTGAGAAATGTTATAAAATTATACAGTTTTGGAGAAAGAATAACACACAGACCGTGTGACAACCCGTCGCGTTGGACGAAGCTGCGAGAATCGAACCCACAACTAAAGTGCAACTGGTATTTGACGCCTACCACTAGACTACGTGAAGTCCCTGGTTAGTTTGATTAATTCTTTATAGTTATATGATTTTATGAATCAAGAATAAGTTTATTTTTGTGTATCTAAAAAAATGATTATCCTATCAGGGAGAATATGTGATTAGGCTAATAACTTTTCAATGTGAGACTTTAAGAGTAACTGGTGTTATTTGGAGATAAATGTTAAGATTTACATTGGAAGACAATGTGATTAAATCCTTCAGTGATTTGGGTTTCAATATTAGTTTGGATTACTTTGAAGAATTTTATGGATAATTGTTTATTGAATGGTCCTCGTTGAACTTTGTGTTTTTTTAGAAAAATTTTGTAGAGTAAGAATAGATTTTATTTTTATAAAGGGTTATCCTTTTCTGGTTTATCTGATCTTTTTCTAACAATTTTGGTTTCGGTAAGGGTCTAATGACATGAGAAATATATAGTTATATTTTTTGTATTAGGTTATTCTCAATAAGTTATTATAGTACTCTTAATGCGAACAAGTCTTCCTAGATACTCTTCTTTTGGAGAAAGTATGAGTTTGTGTAAGAAATCTAGTAAATGTTGAAAGTCAACATGACAAGTAAGTATGTTTCCTTAAGATCGATGATAAATATCTCAATGAAAAGTAACATAAAACAAAAATGTTGTCTATTAATGTTTCCTACTATGAAATCTAATACTGTTTAACCCTCCATAAGTTTGTGATTTTCTTGTGGCTAACTTTCTCCTAAACATGTTTTCTATCACTCTCCATCAGAACATGACCCTTTGATTTTTCTTCCATATCCATGTTTTCCTACACGTAATCCTAGTATGGGTTAACTCGGGTGACCTCTGTACTTCTCTTTATTTCTTTTAAAGCAATTGTTTTACAGACTCCTGTTCTGATGTGGGACTTTCAATGATGTTTCTAAGCCAAATTTTAAAATTGTGAGGATGGAATTCTCAAAAGGGGGAAAGGATGTAACACTCCAGGTAAACAAAGAATATGAAATATTTATATTTATCCCTATTTGTGAATAAAATGTTAATATTAATTTAAAGGGAACGCTATGCTCGATGGCTTACCCAATACACAACAACGAGTTCCTTTGAAATCTTTCATTGCACTCTAACTATAAAATAATTTTATATTAAATAGTAGTTAACACCTCGCCGTTGTAATAACGGGAAAGAACAGAACTAACTACACAATGATTATATATGTTTGTCAAATATTTTTACTTTTTACAATAAATGTTATTGGATTAAAAATGCGAATGAATCCAATTTTAAGCGTAAACATTCTAATATTCGTTAAAAGGTTGATTAACCGCCTTTTCAGGGAGAAACTCTTTTAAATACACTTTTTGAAAATTTTATGTGTTATATTTGACAAAACAAAATTCTTATTTAGAATCGGGACATAAAAATTTACTTTGTGTAAATTTTTGGTATTTTTCTGATAAAGTTCATTTTTTAATGAATAGTGAAAAATGTTGTATTTTAATTCAAAACCTCTTTTTAATCTAATTTATTTATATAATTAGATTATCTTTTGAATTAGTTTTAAAGTGAAATTAGAATATATATTTACCATTTAATCCAATGGTGTTCATTGGAATTAAAATCACTTTGTGATTGGATATAAACGAGTGTCAATCTTTTGATAGATATTGTTTCTTAAAAACACGATATTTGATTTGACAGCGGGATTTAATTATAAAACTAATTAACGCAACTTATATGTTATGAATTTGGGAAAATATAAATCATTTTTTAATTCGAAATATCAAATATATCTTAGGGATAATTTTTGGTATTTTTCTGAAAAACCTTCAATTTTATGAATAGTGAAACCACAATGTGATAGTTCCAAAAAATGATTTTTCGTTTAAATTGAACATTACCACTTCTGTGATTTGAATTTCAAAAATCTAATATATGTTATTTTCATTATTGTGTAAAATTTGGTTCAATGGGATGAAAATAATTTTTGATTAAAAATGTAACTTTTAAGTTTTATTAATCACGATTAAAGGTAATTAGTGTGATTTAAGGTAAAAATGATATTATAATAAAATGAAAATATCTTGACACTGGTCCTAACCCTATTGGATGATTCATGGCCGACCAATACAACCCATCGGTCTATTTTTGGGACCCCATGGAGCCACTTGGGTAAGATAATGACATTTATGCCTTTTATTTAATGTAAAAGTTAAAATGACACAAACATGTATTGCTTTACTAAAACAATTTTTAAATAGGGTAATACAAGTAATAATTTTTACTATAAATATTAATTGGAAAGATAAAAATATTTCGTACATCATAGTAATTTTTTTTATTAATTTTTATACATTAAATAATTTAAATTATTTATGACACCATGATGATGCAGTGATTACCTCATTATTTAATGATTTAAATAAAATGGAATGATAATGTACAATATAAGACCGAAACATGTAAAAAACCTATTGTATGGGTGGATTTCTAACCCTTATCACCTTATCCTTGAAAAACATCAATGTGGGACTATTAAAATTTGAAAATAATTTGACAATTAAGTATCATTTTATACCTTTCCAGGAGTGCCCCACCTCTCCTCTTATAAAAGGCCCCCACCTCTACCTCCTTACCCACACTTCTCATGCCTTTTCCTCGGCCATTATCTGATTATTTTTTCTCTCCACATCCCTATACACATCCTAGATTCCTTAACATAGGACGAAATCTCTTAAAGAAAACCTTTTGGTTCAAACCAAAGGGAGTTACCCAATTTTAAGGTAATGTCTTCACTTGTGTTCTTTTGTTTTATTTTGATTCTCCAACCCCCTAAAATCATTTTATTAATTTATTTTGTAAGAAATTCAGTATCTTTAATATACTAGGATGTTTTTATATGAAGTATTCTAGCTACACTTACACACAACTATATGTAATGGTTAAAGAACATACTGTTTTTGTGGATGGCGAATTTTTACCTCACGAAACGATGATTGTTCAATATTCTTTTAACACCTTCAATGGTGTCCATTATGATGTAACTATATTTATATATGATATATAATATGTTTATGGATTTCTTAAGATTATGTATTTTTCATTTATTTCATACCTTTTTTGTTTCCATTATGGGTAAACGTGATATCTTCATTTTAGGAAATGCGGACTACCGCCCCCTCATAGTGATTTGATTCGTTAATTCCATATGTGGGATGTATAAAGGATAAAGTTAATGATATTATATATGATACTATACTGGAATTATAATATATAGTTATATAATTATTATTTCCTTCCATTAAAGTTTGAAATAGAAATGAATGTAGCGTGCATGCATACGTACAGATTACAGTCTCCATGAATGGTGATTTCAATTCATACCTCTAAATGATTATGTAATATTATAAATGCATGTTTACACTGGATACATATATGGTATATATGATACATAAATCATTAATATCATTCTTGAGATAATTTATATTTGACTACATGAACAACTAGTAAATATAAGAAGTTCACATTTGACTCAAGTACCAAGTATCGACAAAACGACCGTTAATCACTTAAAAGATTAAATAATGTGCATAACATGGTAATAAGGGACATAAAAAGAATAATGAACTTGAAAAAGGTTCTTAAGAAAGTTTAAATTAAATGATGTTTATTATTCAGGAGATTAAATAATGATCGAGTCATGTCGGACATGAGGTAAGGGATCCGACCTCTCTCTTTCTTTTCAAGTACCCTCTTTTATGTCATTTCATTTATGCTCCATGTTATTATGTTGGAGGATGTTATTTAATATTCAACATACTTTAATTTTTATTTTCATATGATTTTTTACCCCCTCTTACCCTCATCAATACATTTTAAGAATTTTTATGTGGTGCCGTTAGGCTGCCGAGTTTTTGTAAGGGATTTTTCTTCTCACTTTTATTCCCATGAGATTAATGCTACATTTTCCACCATTTAATTTGATTGTTGTATGTACTTCCCATTATGATACTATTTTTGTAATATAATTTCATTTATGGTTATTTACATATTCATTGTATAACCCTTCTTCAATGGGGTGTACGTTTCGAAAGTTAACCAAATCGGTAAGGGGACCTTTCCCCGTCCTCTTTTTAAAAGACTTCTTTTGTTGGGTCATTTTAATTTACATATTTTAATATTGGGATATGTCCTTATATATCCTTATTGATTTAAATTTTATGTCAAAGTGATGAGATACCCTTTTTATCTCTCATCAACTCATTTTATTAATTTTGAAGTGACGTCGTTAGGCTGTCAAATTTTTGCAAGGGAACATCATAAACCAATTTTGATTCTTTGTTATAAACTTGTACTCCTTGAATATGTCGTTCTATGAATATTTGTGAATAACCTCAAATTTGTTACACTTAATGTCCACTTATATTTGGTGTATTCATTTTTCATAAATAATTATGTAATCTATTTATCCTTAATCCGAGGATATCGTCTTTGTAAGGGACTTCGTCTCGATCTCCATTCATTAAGGAATATTTTTTTAATACAAGGCATTCTTTTATATGGTGTATATACCCCTTGAACATTTTCTTTTATTCGAAAGGAATCTTTTCTATACAAATCATTTTACAAAACAACAAAAAATATGTTTCTTTTTAACGTACGCGGTGACAATGAACTTTCCGCCGCCACAAGTATTATTTGATCTTTGGCATCCTCAAGAAGCCGTTATATTTTTAAAAGTAAATAAATACAATATACTCTTTTTTTGGTATTGAAAATTGTTTTGATAATGGATTTTTTATGTCAGTATATTATGTGATATTATGTGCTTGAAATGTGGAAATGATTTCGTTCCTTTATAATTTTTTTATGTGTTATCATTTTATAATGGTACTTGGACATTTGACGGGTGGTTACGTGATAAACCATATGACAGGTGGTTCCGTGAATACCAGTACAGGTGGTTATGTTATAACATCCAATGCATTGGGTATGGAAGTCGGCCGTATGGCTATTCCATTAAGTGATATGTGTAGAAGTCGACCGTATGGTTATTCCATTTAAGTATGTTTATGTCTCAAGTTACCTTTATATTTTATGTGTTCTTTATATGGGTTTCATGGTAATCTTTTGGTTACAACAGGGTAAGTAATGATCTTTTATTTAGTGAGGAGTTTTTACTACTTCATAAAGGTGAAAAGTATAACTTTGGTAAATTATAAATGGTTTACTTGTGGTTTTGAGAAAAACTAAAAGTTTTAACTCCTTGTGTATCCCTTACTGAGCTTTTTATGCTCACCCCACCCCAAGTTTTTTTGAATTTTTTTTCACAGGACTTAATGTGGAGTAGCGTTAAGGATAGGATCAAGGGAAATTCATGATATATAAAACATGGAACTAGACATGTTTCTTTTTAAGAGTTTTTATTTTTATAGAAACTTAGTAGAAGTGTCTAATTTGTAATCTTTTGAGATTTAATAGTTATGATCTAATTCTCTAAAACTATAAACATGAAAAGCTCTTCAATGGGATTTATTCATTTAATTCAATATTAAGCAATGTTTTAAGGGTGGGTCCTTATAATCATGCCTAGTCAAGGGGATAATCCCCCTATACCTCTTCTCCACCCATTCGTTTATCATTTTTTTGCCTACTATTTGGTTATTTATGTTACATCATATAATCTATTTATCTATTTTCATAATCTCCCCACCTATATCATTTTGGTCACCAATTTTGTGTATTCAAGGCCAATTCCACCGATGAATGAAATAATCATCAGTTCTTCCTTGGGATTTAATGAGGATTTTATAGAGGAGAACACAGGATAATGTATGTCTACTCTCTGTTGTTTTTTTTGATTGAGGTAATTTGTCACCTTCATTATATATTGTTATTTTTTAAAATTAAATTAAATTGGTAGTTAATTTTTCATTGACCATTTTGTATTTTTCTCTCTCTAAATAGGGTATATCCTACGATGGAATCTACTGGTGGCTACGTTTCATTCGAATATGAAATATTATTATCTGTAATTTTTATGGTTTTCCTGATAATTTTAATTACATTAATAATTGAATTTTTGTCACATGAAAGGTATTTTTTCTAATTTAGAGATAGAAGTATGTCAGAGGAAATTAATGAGCTTTTGGTTATAATTTTAGTACGATGAAGTTGAGATACTAGAATTCGATAATTCATTCCAATTTAAATTTAAATATAATTTTTTTTAAACTATAAAAATTATTTAGTTAACTATATTTTGATTATAATAATTAATTTAATCATTTTGGTTTGGGAGAGGGTCTTGGGTGTTTTGGATGATTTCCAGAAGGTCTTGATGATACACGATATGAGTTTTTTATCATTAATGAGAAGGTTAAAATTGTTTTGAGGTTGGTGGTCTTTGTACATCCTCTATTTGGAATTAGAAATTAATGAAAATGAAAGTGGTATGTGTGCCCCTACTATATTTGGAAGGGAGCCTATTTATATTATTTAGGTTATTTAATAAATAAAGAAGCCTATGATTGATTTTCAAATGTTTTTGAGGTCCATGAGGGACAATTGTGTACCAGCTGAACTTCTCAACCATTACTGGTTGAAGATATATATTGAACAAAGTGACTTGGGATGTGCTTCGATGTTTTTGGAAGTGAGAGATAAACAAGATACATTGGATGAGTTAGATGATCTTGGGGAATGTGTTCATCCCCCACTATGATGTAATTATATGGGCGGTTCAAACATATATAGACTAGTAGGTAGGTGAGGTGTTCGGATCAAACTAGGTCACTTTGAATGTGGATAATATTAAGGAATCTTTACTACAATCAATATAATAGGAAGCCATAGTGGACCCAATGGGATGCGAGTACCCATATAGATTCCCTTGGGAATTGTGTCCTTAGAATGATGATTTTTAATGGGTATAAATTATTTTGGGTTCCTACAATGAACTAGAACTAATTTTATGCCCTTTGGGGATGTGATGATATGTTGTGAACATGATTTTGGACAATACTTATTATGGTAATTTTTTCATTTCTGTCTGATGACCCAATATTCCCCATGAATCCTATTATTTAGAAACTAGGTTAACATTAATTTTATTTCCTTGGATACTTTGGAATCACTAATTGACTTGGATGAGAACATGTGGAAATTTATATTTTTAGGATATAGTGTCATGGTTTATTTGGAGTGGATGCCAAACATGACTAAAATCAATTGATATAGTTTATTATGCAGTGTATTATATTATATGTTATGTAGTGTTCGTCCACCAAAATTGGGTTTTTACACACAAATGACATGATTGGGTGGTAAGGTTTCCTTGGATATAGGGGTAATATTTTGAAAGACCATGTGTTGGGTTTCCAAATTTAATACAACTATAACATTGTCAATTCCCATGATTTCGGGGATTATAATTTTTTTATGACCAGTTGGGTCGGTGTGTATACTCATACATGGATGCTTGACATATGATGAGGGATGATTGTACCCCATCTATTGATTCCTTATATACCTCCTAGGATCCAGTGGATGCTCCCATATTGGTTTGGATGAGGTGTTGTGTGTGTTGGATTCTTAGGAGATTAAATATGAGATCTAGTTAGGGTATTCCTTTTTTATTTCCTAGTTCTCCTAGTTACTAGCCATTACTATATGCATTAGATTTCTTATAGAATCTTCTTCTAATGAATCAGAAAACGACCGACATTGAGAGCACCCTGGTATTACCCTACGGTTTAGCAAAGGTCTTAAGGTTAGGGGATCTTTGGTGATTCCCAAGGGTACACTACTCATCATAATGGAGACAATTGTATGGGATTTCTATTTAATTTACATAGATTCTATTTCAGTTATTCTTCTGCTTACTGGAACTCTGGTGTTGGGTGTGTTATTCATGGTTTATCATGTTCATAGACATATGGATCTATAGTAGTTGTTGGAAATAGATGGAGTAATAATTATGATCTCTTAGGAAAGTGGGGAAAGTAGTTAGAATTGTCAATAATTGTGATCAGAGAAACTTTGACATCATGAGAGAGTTGTTATTGAGGTTTTTATTTGTTAATATGCTCTACATATTATATATTTATTTTCATCAGAATAGACCCTATACACATTAAATGCATATATAAGTTATGTATTGGACCATTTTGGTGGAACCCTACTATTTTTTTACTCTGAACCATTTCCAGAGTCCATGGAACGTGGGTACCTAATAAGAAATCTCACATATAAAGGAACATGTCATATAGAGACCCGATATTATGTTGTTCATCGATTTGATTAGCTTATAGAATTCTATGGATAATGGGATGATTAGAGGTTCAAGGATTGTAGAATATTTGAAAAGATGGTATATTATCTATTACATTACACTCAATTCACTAGGTTTAGTCTACCCATGGTACTACCCATGACACCGTCTTCAAGACAATAACATTTGGAATATGGAGGGTAACACCTAAGGTGACAAGGATAATCAGGCTGGTTATTTTTTGTTGAGTGATATGGGACAGGGGGTTATCATGTGGTATTATAGCCATTTTTATTTTCATACTATTATAGGTTTTAGTATACTGGAGATATAGGAATGTTTTAGAGCATGAGATATATAGAGGGTTGGTTCATTAAGAACATTTATTCTGATAGGATGTCTTAGTTACCATGGGTTTGATATTTTCAACATAGATTCCAATGTTTAAATTATAGATTTTTTATCTTGAGTGACTTAGATAGATGTTTTTATTTTTTATTTATTTATTTTATTTTGGATCCTCGACTACATTCAAGTGTATTTTGAGTGGATTTTCTCTTGTAATATAATGTAATTAGGAATCACATTCATAATATAATGTTTGTAGGAATGACATGATATAATCTGACTACTATAAAATATTATAGATGACTTATTCTGAATTGCCTAAAATGTCAAAAACTGCTCATATGAAAATTTCCCATATAAGTACATTGTTCCATTATACATGGATATGAATAATTATATATCTATTTTCTTCTAATGGTAGGTCTCATGAATCAACATTTATATGATTGATGTTGAATAATATGTGGTCCCTAATTATAAGGTAATGCATAATGACCCTAGTTTGTCGTTATAATAATTTTATTATTTTGGTATAAACCCATTGTAGTTGACATTAATTTTGATGTTGATTAAAAAAAGTAAATGGGAGTAGTTTTTTAAAATTCCATTAACAACTTATGTGGTTTTCCAGGTATAACTTCTAATGGGATTCAGATTAACCAATCCATGTGAATATGGTAACATGAATCAGATTATAGGAGGATGATGGTGTTCTTTAGGTGTGGATGAAAGAGAATATGATCTTTTATAGGTTGAATCCCATTTATAGAGGCATGATGGGGATTGTTATTAGTTCAGTTTCTCAAGGGTGTTATTCCCATATATGGATACCCAATGTGCGTCAGTGCCCTTATAAGCAATTACTTTGCATCTGATGCCTTTGTTTGTAACCCCTTATGGGTTACTATTATTCTAGTATAGTCATTGATTATGACTAGTAATAAAATATTTTTGATTTCATGTATAGGTTGGAAATTGAAAATTCTTAATCTAAATGTGTTATGTTGGTTTGTTACAAATGGATTTTTATAGGGTGATACTGGTTGAACATATCATGTAGGATTGGTTATATAATATGTCAATAATAAACTATATGGTTTTTCCTATTTGAATTAGAATTAAAATTTACATAAATTAACCTAATTTATATAGTAACATTATAATTATCATACATATAAATGATTAGATCTTTTTATAATACATTATGAGACACGGTTTGTGGGGATAAGAGGGATATCCTATTTACCATTGTGATGTGAAACGACATCTTATTGATTTTGTAGATGGTATGTTTTTGGGTAACAAATTATAGGGGATAGCCTAGGGTTATAGTTTCATAAGATATGAAATCTAGGGTGGCATCCTTAGAGATGTAATTGGTGCATGTGTGGTGATACCATGTATTTTATGTAGCCATGCAGATGGAATGGGGTTTTCAACAAACACCACAATGATTACTGATGCTTTCAGTATCAAGGGGTTATATCAAGGATATGTCTAGTATAATTCCTAGACCTATTTGTTTTGGAATATTGTTTATTAATGGGGTCAGATAGGGGGTTGAGCTTATTATGGTAATTACACTAGGTTGGAAAAACAATGTGGGTGAGACTAACATTTCATAGAGCATGATCAGCTGATTTTTTAGGATTTCATACATTTTTTGAATATGTGAGACTCATGAGAGCATGAGTTGGTTGTTGAGATCAGGAGGTATTGTACCATGTTCCAATATTATTAGATGTTGCCATTACACTTGATTATGGACAAGGAAGAGTGACCCATGTGGTGGTGAAGGATACTATTAATGTTTTTCGATGGGTGTTGCTCTGTGAATATGGAACATGTGGTGTGTTTTTTTACAGTGCCAATTTGATAAAAGTGGATTCATCCAAACCAAATAATTACATTAAAGGATATATATAATTCAAGTTATATTTAGATTTATTTTTTCAATGTGGTACTTTGACAAGGATGCCCCTATGGCGGAGAGTATAACGTAGATCATGGGAAATTTGGACCTTGTGTTGAGGCGCTATTGGTGAATGAGACAAGATTTTAGATGGTCATTGGGGAACTGTATATTGGGGAATAAATTAAATTTATTTAATATTGATTATTTGGATAATGCAAGAGATTATTTCTGATATAATATGAGATGGAGTCCCAACAATGGTATTGAACACATGATGGTTTTTTAGTGATTCGAGCAAGGTTAAATCAGTGAAGTGTCATTCATCATGGTATGGAACACGGTGGAAATTTTTATTGAGGTTTCATCTATATAGATACATTATGATTTGGAATGGGACTTTAGTAGAGATAGAAATAATATCTCATGTTACATTTGAGAGTATATGTATCGTGATCAAGTGCATCAGGTGATGCGTTGGTGGATAGAGTTGAACAATTTTGAGATTCTTCAACCATGGGAGTTTTAAATTACTTTTCCATGTAAAATCATGTATGATGGAATGGAGACCATTTTGGTAGAATAAATTGGGATTTTAATGAGGATATAAAATATCGATTAGGGTTTTCCATGGAATGTCTTGTGCAATTGGGTTTTTTCTTGGTTAATTAATGTTTGATCATTTATTATTAGAATCGATAAATTGTAGGAGTGTGATCTTGTGTGTTATGGACTAGGGATTTGGAAACCTTAATAGGAACAACATTGTAATTCATATTATTACTTTTGAGGGTTGATTCGACAATGAAAATTGTTGTGGCTCTAAATTTATTCATTTAAATTGATTCATATACTATGTTCCATGTCAGGATATATTCATAATTAGATCTGGAAACATTGGTGCCTCCTCTAATAAGATAATGAGAATTTATCATTTCATTGTTTTAGATATGATTGTGAGCATTTTATTGAGTTTTATTGGTTTAATAACTTTATGTTAGAGTTTTTGATATGGAGGATATTTCAGTGTTTGGGGAAAAGACATGGCTACTGAGGGGGTTTTGACAACCAATATAAGTCAGGATGTTTGGTTTCATGACCAAAAAATTTTTCAGTATAAATAAGTTCTTTAATGATAACTTTGTAATGCCTCCAATATTTATATTCATTTTAAATTTTGGATAGATTTTTATTTTTGACTAATTTACAAGTTGAATAATTATCGGGGATTTAGAAAGAAATTACGAGAGTTGTAACATCTTAAAGTGTTGCATTTGGAAATTCAATGATTACTAGGAGGTTCATTGGGTCCCTAGGGTAGTATTTAGAAATTCATGTATGTGTTGGTGGTTTTGGAAAACACTCTCAAGGGTGCATGATTTTGTGTGCATTGATTAAGAGAAACTACAAGGCATACAGAGCATGTGAGGGTTTTATGTTCAATTCATATAGAAGATAATTTAAATTCATGATTAGAACATAATATTAAGAGAATAAATAAGATCACAATGAAAATTGTGTTATTTTTTCTAAACATTGGGTTAGACACATGGTTCGTGGATGATTGTAAAATTCCATGAAACTTGTTGAAAACTCAAATAAAGTATATCAAACAATTATCATGATGTTTGGTAAACTGTGTGGCCCAACCATGTGAGGAGGGTATGATTAGTTAATGGCTACAAAAATATTGGTATATGCTATGGAAAATTATGAAAATAAACCATGCATGTCATTAAAGAGAAACAAATCTCAATTTTACCCTCTAGATTTATTAAGAATGTAACCCCCTACTTTTCCACCCTATCACAAGCACAAATAAGGAGATCCTCCCCAGTATTACTCCTTCGATCAACCTTTTAAATATGGTGTTTTTGGGAATTTATTTTATATTTATAGTGTATTATCAATTTTGGAGATCTCTATTTTTCTTCTCCCCTTCTATTTCCTAATTTTTTTTCTTTATTGGGGGATTCAGTGCCAAATCAGCTGTATAATGGTGAATTCATCCATTGTTTTTTTAAATTTTCTATGGATTGAGTAAATGGTATCTTATTAGGATGTCCACCCATTGTCGCATGTTGTTTGGTTAGAGGTAATACATATCCATGATTTTTATTAAGGTTTTGTTTCAATTTAAATTTCATTTATAATTTATTTGTCATCTCCAATTGGGGAAATTTATCTACCTAGATAGCATATTACTTTATACCAAGTATCCCCATGGACATGCTTCATTGCATGTAGTTACATCATAGTTTGGAATTTTATATGGTTTTCAGCCTTAACATTATAAATTTAATAATAAGATTATGATCCTATTAATGTTATTTTTTTGTATCATGTTGGTAGTATGTTATAGGTCATTGGATTGTTCTGGTCATGGTTCTTCTGTGACGATGTAGACTAGTGGACTTTTAAGCATTTAATCACATTTAAATATATATATTATTTATGATTGTTTAAGTAAAATAATTAATAATAAATTTATTATAGTTAATTTATTTGTTGATTTGAATTTGATATAGGATTCTAGATCATGTGGTATATTTCTAGATAGTGTTGATGAGTCTCAACAAGAGTTACTGAGCAGTTGTAAAGTGTTCTTTCACATTAGGTTGAGGTAGGTGTTCCTCATGTATCTACCCTTTTGTGTTATATATTTATTTATATTCATGTCGTATACATGTCTCCAAAACTGTTTATGGTGGCCGCCTTCAATTTTCAACTATTTATAATAAAAATATAATTCGTATTATTGATTAAAATAAGGTGAAAAGGGACCTAATGGAACATTATGTACCGGATGGACATCTTTTTTGTCGATGGATGTGGATATAGATTAAAATTTTATTCTTGTGATTCATTACCAAGAATTTTCCATGATAGATACCCTAAATTAATCTATATCATTTATATAACTATGGGTGAAGTGTTCCTCTCTCATTTGGATGTAACCTCTAGGGTTGTTAGAGTTTATAGACACTAGTAGTTTGGGTGTTCAGACTAATCTTGTACACATGTAATTGATAGTAGATTATGAAAATAGCCCAATTTATACTTTAATTGGAGTCTATGGAGGCATCATTGTGGCATGGGAGAACCTAGTCGGTTCTCTTTATATATGTGACTCTAGCGAGATGAAATTTTTTGGAATGTGTATAAATAGTTGTCGATGTCCCCCTAGATCCTAAATCAATAGTTAATACCTACAAGGATATGATGATATTTTTGGAAATATTTTTTTTACTAAACTTATTATGATCATTTATTTACTTATTTATATTGACCTATCATTTACTAGGTTGACATCGTGTATCCAAAAATATTGATCTATTATTTTTTATTAAGATACCTAGGAATGACCTATTGAATCTAATGAGACCCTATAATGCTTGATAAGTTTTTGATAAGTTCTAAGGGGAAACTGGGGGTGGATACCTAGCATGCATAGTAACCATTGGTGTTTTGGAAGCATGATTGGATTCATAGTGGTGGTATATAGGATCAAAAATAGTTTTTAGTGTTTATGTGAATAATGTAATGTGTATAATAGTAAGTGTTCCCTAAATATAGAGATACCATTGAGAAATCATGACTCATGATATTTTAATTGAAAAACTTGTAGATAATTATGAATTCCCATGATTCCAAATCATTAAATGGTGGTATGTGGTTTTTAAAGTGTGTATATTCCCATGAATGGATGTTGACGTTCGTGAGGATGTTTGTTATATTATGTAGATTGATCCCTCGGATACCCCTTCAGATTGGGTGGATGCACCCTCGTTGGATTGACAGAGGATCAAAGAGATGTTAGATGGATAAGAGATCGATCATGGAATCTAGGAAGTGTATTCCTTTTTATTTTTTTGGATACCCAATAATCAGTCAATCCTTGACATATAATATTTCCTAGGCCTTCCCTCTCCTTGGAATTATATATCATCCACGCATAGAGAATGACCATGTACTATTGTGGAGTTCATATGTAGGGATTTCTATTGACACCATTAGGTCTATCACTCAATGTGATAGAGGCATGATCATGGGATACAATAATAAAGAACTTTTTTAACCTAAGGAGATGAATATTCATAGAGAAACATTGGTTTTGTCCAATGAATTTATGTTTTATCTGGGCCACAGACCTAAGGATTTGTGGTAGTTGTTGGATATGGATCGAGATATAAGTATGTTCCCTTGGGTATGTTGGGATACTAATTGAAATGGTCAATGATATGTGTTAAAATAAATTACTACATCAGGTTGAAGTAGGAATTTGAGGTTTATAATTATTTACTTTGAGTATATAATATGATATGGACATAAACTTCATATTTTGTTTATGTATGAGGCCACATTGGTTGTTCCCTACTAAATTTTAAACTCACACCCTACTTGGGAAGACATGGATCCTCAGAACACGATCATACCTATTACGGATATATGTATAGGTTATATAGAGGACTATTATGATGTTTTTGAATGATATATGCTTCTCAAAGGAGTCTATGGATCTCTAATTTTGATAAGGATCAAGGATAATGGGATAAATTCATGGGTATTTTTATTTATTGTTTCTTGTTTTATATGTTATCAGTCCATTGGACGATCATCCTTGTGTGATTGTACTACATAAAAATTTAATGGTTTTATTGTTAAATTAATTTTATTTATCCTATTCTATATGATTCTTATTATTGATATATAATACATGGTTATTTTATTCTCCACCACACACTCTGATTAGGAGGTACAATTTTCTTTCAGTGCTACCCTAGTTTGAAATATTATATAGGATCATCTGGAATATGATGAGGATTTACTAATATCATATGGAGACCTAGGATTTTTACTATTCAAAGGGTGATAATGGTTGTGATGTTACAATAATTTTCATCAATAAATTCTAGAAAAAAAATCCCATTTTGTAATGTCCTACCTCAGATCCACGAAACCTATGCCCCGGGTTGGTGGGTCACATGGAATCAAGCATACCACCCTATACACTTGAAAATGGCGACTAGTAGTGAGGATGCAAATGTGGTATGATTCGGTGATTATAAACTCTTATTAGAGTGTAAAATAGATAAAAATAAATATAATCTATAGTGGAACCATAATATGAGGAGGCCATCTGTACCTACCCATCATGTTGGAACCCCGGAGAATGACCTAGTATATACATTACTTTTCTTCAGTTGTACATGCTTTCTGTTGTACTTGTAATTTTTTTTGGTCTTGTATTTATGGACAATTTTACGTTCGAGCACTTCTTTTTTATATAGTTTTATTTAGTGTTTTTCTTCCAATTGTGTACTCTGATGTGCCTGTTTGCAGTTATAAAGCCATTTCCTTCCTAATTTAGGGATTTATGCCTTTGGTGATAGTCACTATCCCTTGGCCTATGGAAGGCGGACTTGGGGTAGTCAAGATACGGTCCCTGGGGGATGGGTCATTAAACTAACATCATGTGTTAAGAATGGCATCTCACACCATTGATAATATATGGGTGTTCAGAATTTCACTATAAAAAATTTCATTAGTAGAGGTTTTTTTTTCAAATCGTGGTGGTTTAAACCGCTCCATAATTTTATAGCTATATTTAATAAAATCTTCTAATATTTCACGGTCTCTATTCATTTAGTGGATAATTTTTTATGTCACATAAGTTTTCTTATGTGTCATTTACATAATATTTAACTAGTGTTTTATGTTTTTTAGAGGTAGTTAATTTATATTATAAAAAACTGCTAGAATATAAATAAAATAACACTAACAACCACTAAACATATCTGTAAAGATTTGTTTGGCGAATGTTTGAATTAACCACCACAAAAAAAAATATTTAATGCATTTAGGTTGTGTTGCTAATAACACCACTATAACAGTATTTTTCAGAATTATTTAATAAGAAGCTGACATATAATTAACTAAAGGATGAATATTTGATAAAAGCATCATATATAGGTGATACATCCACAATCATATATATAAACATCGAGATAAATCATATCATAAATCTCATTCAACCCATACATATGTCAACCAAAACCTCATTCATTAATATAAGTATACATAATATACACAAGAACAACAGACTCCCAAAAAACATCCACATCATGACCTCATTGTATGTTTCTACCTCCAAATCATCTCATCAAGTAAAAATGAACATGTCATCTCGTCAGTTGTAAAAAAAGAAAGAGAATTAAAATGAAACATAATAAATTAAAATTATAGTATAAAACTAAGAGAATGTCATGGATCCTAATGGTCAACCTATTCTTGTCTACTGGAATCTTCCACCTATAATGAAAACCATAGGATTTATGAAAATAAATGAGAATGAAAAAATACACTGAATATATTTAGAATTATGCACATAATTTGTCTATTTAATGAATAAAAAAATAAAATGTAACATAAAAAATAATATATAATGAAAACCCCTTGAACACATAATGTTATATATTTATGACAAGATTTAATACATGAAACTAAAATTGAATCATTAAATATTCTAATTTATTTTTCATGAAATGATTTATGTTCTTGATCTTCACAAAAAAAGAGTTTGAAATCAAAACATTTATAATATTTTAGAAACAACTCAGTGGTGGTTGTATAATGATTTCACATAAATCTACTGTCATTGTAAATGGTTTTGATTATTCCAAACATGTTTTTGTTTTTTAAAATAATAAAATCATGCTTACAAGCATCATAAAGAAAACATTAATTCAATATGATGTGTCGTCATTTATGACATTTCAAAAGTAAATCTATTTTTGATTTCCCCTAATTTCAGAAAAATAATATGTCATTTCATAGGTTTTGACCCTTCAAAGCTTCATTTTAAATGATTTTGTACCTTTAAGTAGTGTATATCAAGAAATTCTGATTGCACCCCATGTCATATTGACATTGTATCCATGTATGCACATAAAAACATTTATTGGTTATTGTCGCTTGAATTCAAATAAATATGATGTTTTTTATGTTTTTGACCATTCCACCCATTTTTTAGTGTTTTGAAACACTAAAAACAAGTTTATAGCCATATAGGGAAAACTGTAATTCTAAAATACATAAAGTTCATTCTTACACATAATAGATTACTTATAGATAATTTTCCTATCATATAAAAATAATATGAATGTTTTTATTTTCAAGTTTTGGGTAGCTTATTTTTCCATTTTACTGAAATTGATGTCAATAGTAAATAAAAAGAGGCACATGGATCCAAATCAGGAACATTGTGTATCATATTGAGGTGTCATTGAATCCTACATATACAAAATGACTTATTGATTATTTTTCTAATGTATAAAAACTATGTAAATTTGTTTTCTCAGTATTGAGTATGTAATTTGTCATTTTTACTAAAATTGATGTCAATTTTTTATAAAAAGATGAACATAAAGTTATATCAGTCACATTGGGTGTCAGATAGAGGTGAATCAAATTCCTACATGTCTAATATGAATGATGAATCATTTTACTAAAGTATCAAAACAATATGAATATGTCTTCTCATTTTTGAGTATATCACTATTCTTTTTTACTAAATTTTCATTTAAAACATGAACCATGTACTTTGACTTGTACTGATTACATCATGTATGGGATTGATGTGATCCTGATTCATAGATTTCTAAAATGTCTTGTGAATTGATTTCCTAAATTATCAATAAAATATGATAATTTTTCTTGGTTTTTTGTAAGTGATAATTTTTATACTAAAATATTGATTTTAAACTCATAAGGGGCACATTGAGTCATAGAAGTCACATAGCATATCAGATTGTGGTGAGGATGATTCATATATGTCATAAATGACTTATGGATCCTTTTCCAAATGTATCAAAATAATATGATTTTGTTTTCTTTGTTTTTAGTATGTCAGTTGTTATTTTTATTAAAATGGATGTCAATTTTAAATAAAAATACTCACATGGATCCATACAAGGCACATCATGTATCATATTGAGGATAGAGTTTTTATTACATGTCCAAAATTACTTATAGATTGTTTTTATAAAATTTGAAAACAATCTAAATGAGTTTTCTCATTTTTCATTAGGTCATATATTCTTTTGATTAAAATTAATGTTAACATTAAATAATAAGACACTTTATGTCATAACAGTCACACTGTGCATCATATTGAGGTTAATTTAATTCATATAAGTCTAAAATGACTTATACATCTTTTTCCTAATGTATCAAAACAATCTGAATGTGTTTGATTGGTTTTGAGAACATCACTCTCCTTTTTCTCTAAATTTTCATTTAAAACTGCAAACACACACTTTGACTAAAACCCATCAAATCAGGTATTGGTTTCATGTGAAACCAATTTATACATGTCAAAAATGACTAATGAACTAATTTTTTTAATTATCAAGAAAATATGAGCAGTTTTTCTCACTTTTTAGTGAGTGAAACATTTTGATGTAAATTGATTATTTTAAAATGATAACACACACATTGAGTCATACCACATACATCATGTATCGGATTGTGGTAAAAGTTATTTCTACACATCATAAATGAATTATGGATCTTTTTAGTAATGGATAAAATAAATAAAATCTGTGTTCTTAGTTTTGAGTAGGTTAGTTTTCCATTTTACTAATATGGATGTCAATTTTAAATAAAAAGGCGTACTTATAGCCGTATTGGGCACATCGTGTATCGGGATAAGGGGATGTTGATTCCTACACATCAAAAAAAACTTATGGATCATTTTATTAATGTATCAAAATAATATGAATGTGTTTTCTCAATTTAGGTAGTTTTTCCCATTTACTAAAATTGATGTAAATTTTAAATAAAAAGATTAAATTAGAGTTATAATGATCACAATGTTAGTCAAATTAAGGTGCGGCCAATTCCTACTAGTCTCAAACGACATATGAATAATTTTCCATAAGTATTAAAATAATATGAGTGATATTTCTTGGGATTGTGTACGTCATATTTCTTTTTTACTAAATTTTCTTATTAAACTAGAATAACACACACATGGACTTATAATGATTGAATCATGTATCAGTTTTGATGTGAGACATATTACGACAAAATAAAAAATGATTTATGAATCAATTTAATAAATTATCATGAAAATACAAGTTTTTTTTCTTATTTTATAATGGGTGACTCTTTTTCAACTAAAATTTCAATTTTAAACTGAAAACGGTCAGTTTGAGTCATACCAAGAACATCATGTGTAAAATTGATGTGTGAATGATTAAAATACATAAGAAATGACGTATAGATAATTTTCATAAATTATAACAGCAATCATAACGTGTTTTATCAGTTTTGAGAATGCCAGTTTTCTTTTATACAAAAAGTAATTACAATTTTAAATAAACAATAAGAACATTGAGTCATACAGGTGACACAATGTGTCAGATTGAGGTGTGGTTGATTCCAACATGTACGAATTCCTAAAAAAATTATATCCTCCAATGTTACAATTATTTCAATTTAATTTTATGGTTGAACTATCAACCCTTCATATTGAATCGATGTTATTAACTGAAAAACCTTTTTCATTGTTGAAATCTAAAAGATACAAGGGGGCTCAGGTGCCATTTATATTAGGAGAAGTCCCCTCAAAGGGCAGATGATCATCCTCTTATATTATTTCTTTTAACAACACGAATGGTTTTTCAGAAAATAACATCAAATTAATATAATGTGATTGTAGTTCTACAATGAATGGAAATGAAAATAGAAATTTCAGTAACATTGGGAGAAAGAAAAATTTAATCTTTTTTGTGCCTTGTAGTAGATATTTGAAAGGAAAATATGACTTCCCAAAATATATGTGAAAAAACAAAATAGTAACTAGGTAAAAATTACATGAAAATTTACATAAAAATAGTAGATAAAAGGATGAATACATTAAATAAATATGGAGTAAGAATTAGCCTTTTAATGATGGTTTTATTAATTCTTTATGTATTTACTTATTTAAATTACCTCAATTTCATGAATAAAATAAAATCTCTCATGAGAATTAGCATCTTCTAAAAAACCACCCCAATTACAATAAAATAGTCCACCTGTATAGGAAAATAATACTTATATAAGTATTAATAAATTGTAATAAATTAAAAAAATGTGAAATAATATATTATAACACAAAGGAAACCCATGAATATTTTAAAATATATCAAATATGTAATCCTAAATTGAGAGTTAGAAGATGAACAATCTCTCTAATTAGAGATAAAATTATCTTTTCTTATATATTTACTTTTTAATTTTTTTTATTTTTACTATGGTAACATGTTTTTTACAATATTAATTATATTTCTCTAAACATATAAAATAAACCCTCTAACTAAATTTTTTTTGGTTGAAAATTAATTTTTATTATTTTAATGTTATATAATATATAATCAGGATACAAGAGACATTAAAAGTAAAACATTTTATATATTGGAAAACAATTTTTTGTAGAAGAATGATATTTTTACAATTTTTTTATATTATAATGTATTGATTAATAATAAATGTTTTTTAATATAATCATAGATGTTTTTAAACATAATTATATTTTCATTATTCCATATAGATTAATCTAATTTATTCTTCAAATGTTATGAAACATTAATAAAAAATTCATTGAAAATACTATTTTTATCATTATAAAGGTCATAAACATTAATCATAGTAATTATAAATTTATTCCCATATATAATACTCGAAAAATATTACATAATTTGATAATATTGATCTCAAATAAAATGTAAATTTTAGGGATATAATTTCAATAAGTGGAGAAATGTTTTTATTCAACCGATGAAATTAGTATTGTGATTAAATAATTATATATTTTTGAAAATTTTTATACAAGTGTTTTATAAAAACCAAAAATTTTATATTTCAATTTAATATATATATATATAATATAAAAATGATTCAATAAAATTTAATTCATTCTCCTATTATAATAACTAGTATTTCCCCCCATGAAATCGCATGGGGTTCACAATTTTTAAAAAAATAATGTGTTTAGTATGTATTGAAAAATTAAAAGAATAAAGAGTAAACATGGAATTAAAACCTTATATTAAAAGAATAAAAAGTAAAAAATGAATGAAATTATTATATGAGTGAGTGAAAAATCCACAGTGTGTATATCTATGCATTTCCAATGTTAGAAAAAAACAAGAAACCTTAAAGTACCATGTATGTAGTGGTATTGAAATTAATTACATCAATGAAACAAATTAAAAATCAATGATAATGAAGGATTTGAAAATCAAATACAAAATATCTTCTTTGAATTAGTTATAAATACTCAATTACAATTTCATTTGAATGTGAAAATTCATATACCTAAATTACAAGCTCCCCAATGATGTAATAATAATAACCAACAAAAGGACCCCTAAAACATGTGATTTTTTTTTAACTTTTACATAAAATGGAATTATATAATAGGAAATGAAAAGGCATGGGTTTTTCTAAATCCTATTCTTATAGCTCCAACATCCTATATCTTAATATAAATAAAAATAATATTAATCAAAAAAAAATGTTAATCAAATAATAATTTTTCATATCAATGAAAAATTGAAAATTAAATATGAAATCAATTAAATATTGAGATATATAGTTATTGTACTTCAAATATTTGTTTATTAATGGTTCATATAAAAATGAAAATAATATTTTTTATAATTAAGGAACGTTATAATTATGGTATTTTTAAGATTTATATTTCGTAAAAATATTTTTATATCAATTTAAGGTTATGAAATTGTAAAATTACAAATATTTCTCATTTTTTATCTGAAATGGTTTTATGAAATAAGAAAATAATAAAAAATTGTAAAATAAAAAATCTACAACATGCACACGGAGCAATTTTTATCTTATAATTTTCAAAATCAAAGCACATTTCAATATCTAATAGAAGTATAATATGTTTATATAATCTATTAATAATGTTACATTATTATATTTCATGTATAATTTATTCTAAATTATGTTATTAAATGCTTGTGAAAGAACTATGAAATTTTGGATTGAAAATTAGAAATAGCTATAACTGTACAACCAAATGTAAAAACCACATTATGGATTCAAAAATATTATATAAGGGGATTTTTAAGTATATAAATAGTAAATTGGTTTCATTTAGATGGTGAGAATAAATAACATAAGGATATCAAATGATTTTCAAATACTGATTAATGTTTTTAAATATTATGAATATGTGAGTTATTGACATAATTTTTATCGACATTAATGATGATAATTTATAACAAGTCATGAGTTTTTAAAGTGGCTGATTTTCATATTGTATTATCGTATAAATGATGTTATTTTTGACAACATTGTTGTATAACATCATTTTTTCATATGAATCATTTTCATGTTCAACATATGGGTTTCAAAATCTCTCACGGAAATAACACATAATCTAGAAATAAACTACATTGTGATTATAAAAATTATATTAATTAGAAATTTCATATTCCAAAAGTAAAATATAGAGTGATTACACAATAAATAAATAATAAAGTAAAATCATTTAACATCAATAAACATTCATCTAATAGAATCATATGTACTACCATATTTTTTTTAAAATACTGAGTGATTATGAAATAATGATAATGGAATCCAACTATAATAAATAAATCAAAAATCAATAATTATAAAATGAAAATTATCAACTACATCATCCAATATTAAATATAGAGTTATTAAAAAAATAATTAATATATAAGTATAGTTCAATAAATATTCATAGAATTCATTTTACTAATTAATAAAGTATAATTTAAAATCATGTGTACATAAAATTTAGAACTATAGAGAGAAATTATATGAAAATAACCCCTATGAGGAATAATAGATTTAGGGGGATTATGGGGAGGATGATGCGACCTTTATGTGTGTGCGGGGGGGGGGGGGGGGGTTATGTGTTTCTTTCATGGAGGGGATCTAAGATGAGTATAGCGAGGTTGGGGGGTTTATTTCATCATTAGGGAAGAGAACTGAGATAGGGATAGGGAGGTCAGAGGTGGGGGAGGGGGTTATGCACTACCAGTAAAGAGGGGAACACTGATATGGGGTGACGGAGGTCGGAGGGGTCATGGGGGTGTGGTATTCATCGAGAATGTATGATGTAAGTCATATGTGTTGGGGAATGGGGGGTCACGGGTCAGGGTCTCTTCTAAAGAACTGTGTAGAGGTGTTTAGCCGAGGGACGGGGTGGATAGTGGTCGGGGTCATGCATATGGAGTATGAGAGGGAAAGGAATTTTCATTTCCTTAAAACATTTAAAGATGGTTTAATTAAGACACATATTAATTGTTAAAATAATACATATATAGAATTATTTTATAAAAACAGTACTATATTATTATTTATTAAATGGATTTAATTCTCTTTGGATACTAGAACTACCACTATGAAGTGATTTTTCATTATGTTTATGAACCACCTTCAAGGATTATAATGCTTCCATGGAGGCTCTATCTTCATCCTAATTGTTTTTACATTAAATTTCTCAATATTATTGTGATGTGGGTAATGTTCCCAATTTCATGGGCTTATAGGCTCATTTAGACTATTTATGGTGGTTTGAGTTATGCATAGGTCTATCCAACGAATATAATATTAGGTAAATGAACATTAATAATTTTTACACACTTCGGGGCTCAGACTCTTGTGCTGTCATATTTCGCGGACTCATAAAATTCCCATATATTAAAAAAATTACCTTGAAATTTTGGGTCATTACATTATTCACACCTCGGGGCTTTACATCCCCGTAATCCCCAACTCATAAATAAGGGAACAAGTGGGGGTATTGAGCACACATATGAGCCTCTCAATCCTATGTGCTCTGATGGAGGTTCACGAGCTACCAACGTACGTGCACCAGAGGTATAGACTGCCCACGTAGGACCCGATCCTATCGATCCTCAATCTCTACTGGAACCTCTGTGAAAGTCCCCCCATCATTGATGTCCAGCTCTCCATGGTCGATCATGTGAGAAGGGTCGTTCACGTATATCCTCAACTAAGATACGTTGGAAGACATCATGCACCCGGTGCAACTGAGGTAGAAGATCCAGGTGTTAAGCCAACTTGCCTACTCTGCTGAGGTCCTAGAATGGTCTTATAATCCTAATAGACATCATGCCTCCTAGACCAAATCTCTATAGACATCGTCGGGGTGAGACCTATAAAAATACATGATAACCATCCTCTAACGACAGAGGTCTCCGTCTCCTGTCAGCATAAGACTTCAGCCTACTATGTTCAGTATTCATCTTCTCATTGATGATATGCACATTCTCTATGGTAGCTCATACCATCTATGGTCCCACTAGTGCTGAATCCCCTAGGTTTGTCCAGCACAATAGTGATCTGCAAGGTTGCTCATACAACACCTCGAATGGTGTCATCCCTCTATTGGAGAAATAGTTGTTTTTGTAGGAAAAATACTCCAAAGTTAAGTGATCCTATCAGCTGTGTCTGAAGTCGAGGACATATGCACAGAGCATGTCCTCGGTTGTCAGAATGGTCCGCTTAGTCTGACCATCTCTCTAAGGATGGAAGGTGGTGCTCAGATGAATCTTCAACCTGAAAGCCTCCTACAACCCCTTCCATATCTGGGAAGTAAATCGTTCATCACAGTCAGAAACAATAGAGGAAGGTACTCCAAGTAGTCGTAAAATCTCCTGCACATAAAGGCATCCCAATATCTCTACTGAACCCTTCTCTCTGTTTGGTAGGATATGGGATGAATTGGTGAGTTTTTCAATGATCACCCAAATCGATTCATGTCCCCTGGATGAACATGAGGGAACTTTCACGTAGTCTAGGGATATCTCATCCCACGTCCACTCTGGGACCTCTAAAGGATGTACCAAGCATGCTGGTAACTGGTGCCCTGCCTTCACTTGCGGACCAGTGAGACATCGAGAAAACAATTCCGCACCGCCTTCTTCATAAGTGGCCACCAGTGCTATCTTATGTGGTCTGAATACATCTTCACCACACCTGGATATTCTTCTAGATGGGATGTTTGGAACTCTCTCAACACTTACTCCTGAAGTGAAACTTCTACCATAGAACATCCTCTAAAGAGAATGATGTGCTCCCAACCTTCAAAAAGTCCCTCAGGTGCCTTCCCTGTGGATATCTGAGAACATCATGTCTCACAGTCAGCATCCCCATACTGCACCTCCCTGCCTCATTGAAGAAGAGGGGGAGTGACTTTAAGAGACTAAAGTAATGATGCTCCATCTCTATCCAAAAAGGATATTTGTAAAGTATCCAACTGCTCCTTTGCCTCTATTAGTAGATGTATACCAGTACTCCTGATGATCGCATCTGCAATAATGTTCCCCTTCCTAGGAGTATAGACTATCTTGAAGTCATAGTCTTGAAGGAACTCAAGTCATCATCATTGATTCGGGTTCCAGGCCTTCTAAGAGAAGATATACCTGAGACTCTTCGGATCAGAGTACATGGTAAAATGTTCTCCCATAAGATAGTGCTGCCAAATAATCAATGCCAATACCACTAATTTTATTTGTAGTTCATGGGTAACGTAGTTCTGCTCATGCTATCTCCACTTATGAGAACCATATACGTTTACTGCTCGCCCCTGCATCAGGACACACACGATTTCAGTCCTTGATGCATCACAGTAGACTATGTACCCTACACCTTTTTTTGGAAGCATCAAGATATGGGCACTAGTTACCCTATACCTCATCTCCTAAAAGATCTTCTGGAATCTCTCTAAACACACGAAAGGTTTCCCCTTCTTTGTCAAGGCTGATAGTGGTGCGACAACTCTGGTGAAGCCTGAAACTAGCCTCTGGTAGTATCCAGCCAAAGAAAACGTCCCTCCACTTTGGGGGTGGGGGTAATTTTGGAAACAAATTTTGAAACTATTTCCCCATGTTCAGTCACTCCTATTTAGAACTAAAAACTCAATACTCTTCCTGCCACGAGGGTATTGTTGGCGGACTCAAGAGTGATTGGTTGCACCCTTATATGCATGAGTTTAACAAGTGCTTTTTGGGTATTCCTTTTTTTTGACTAAGGAAAACCTCATCCCAATGTTGTAGATAAACCACAACCTCATATCCTAATACAGTCACTTTGTGTATGAAATGTGGTTACCCAGTCCATAACCAAACTGACATCGTAAGACCTCGATGCTACCACCATGATGTTCCAACTGAAACTCTAAACTAAAGAGTTAGATCACACCACTGGCATATGTGTGATTATCGAGTCTCCTCAGACATGAGGGTCAATGAAACTGTTTAACCGGAAACTCTAGGTAATAGACAAGATTCACGAAAGGAATGAATGATTGGTACCTATGTCTATTGATACGGTAGCTAGTAGTAGACATAGTCTATACGTTGAATCTTTTCTAGATCCCCTAGGTCACACTCCTTGACCGCATGATGATACTATCTTCCTCTTCCCTCTAGATCCCTATGCCTGGCGTGGACTAAAAAGTTAGGGGGTTATAACATGTTGAAATGTACACCACCTCATGATTCTCTCCAATCTCTACATCCATGTCTGATGCCCTGCAGATTCATATGTCCTTAACACTTCCTCTTCTCGAAACATTTTACAAGCTCACGTCTTTGAGACTGGCGTCAGTTTCATGTTTTCCCACTACATTAATTCACTAGTTGTATCCGCTCAACCAAAGAACATTGAATCCGCAAATGTTATCTCTAGAATCTAGTGAATGTTGATGGCTCAGATGTTATAAACACACCTTTCATAGTAGTCTGAGCCCCAAATCATTGATCCTATTGTATTCATTGATTTCTGGGAATGATCTGTATGCCTCGATGAATTATCATCTACAGACATATCGTCCGGATGAAGTTGTATAGGCTCTAGAGAACTCTCAACCACCTCGTCAGGGCGGTCCTATGCTGTCTGGAAATCTGTCTGGCCTCATAACCTCAGAGGCCTCTGCCGCTGGAACACATGCATGCGCTCATTCAGTGTGCATCATCCGCTAGTGCGGCTGTTGGTATATTATACCCAATGTATAGTGGTGCTGCTAATTCACCCCCCGAAGGTGCCAACATAGTAAGAGGGACCTACACAAGAGCCTCGTCACTCGGTGGACCATCATCGTGTACTCTCTTGGAACACTAACTGGCTGTTTATATGGATCCATCCTAAACAAATGCAACACTATCCAAATTTATACCTGGTGAGATGACCAAGTTGAGATGACATAAATTTTTTTTAAAAAAATACACACAATCAAAATTTTCATGTACTGAGTTGGAAATCAGAAGTCAGGGTCCAGGTGTATGGATACATTAGGTTTCGCACGAACACTGGACTCCCTTTACTAAGAACCACATTCAGTAAAATTTATACAATTTCTTCACATAAAATAAATATCAAAGTCATAAGTTCTGTGGTAGAACCAAATCCTATGATACCAATTTGTCATGACCCATTCCCTGAGGCCCATCTCATGACTAAAACAAGCACGCCTTCCATAGGACAAGGGCTGGAATCTATCAAAAAAGGCATAAATCCCTAAACGTGGGAACCATTTCCTCAATAACTGTAAACAAACACATCAGAGTACACAACTGGATGAAAAACACTATGTAAAACTTTATACAATAGAAGTTATGGAATGTAAAAGATGATGGAAATACAAGCCCAATAGGAATGTACATGTAAAACTGAAAGAAATTACATCTTTAGAAAATTAAAGCAGCTACTGGGTCATTCTTAGGGATTCCTACCTAAGGGTTGGTACAGATGGCCTGCTCAGCACTCCACGTCTGTCTGTCTCCTCTGTGTATCGTCACACTGAGTGGTCCACCTTTGGGAACCGCCTAGTCCTACTACTCTCTGCCTCAATCAGTGATGTCTGTCGTCTAAACCCAACACAACAAGGTATGGTCATAACCCATATAGGGGTGAGTATAATGAAACTCAGTAGGGACCCCGAGACCCTCAAGGGCTCACAAAATTTAACAAGGATAATCCAAAAATATGAAATCAACAGATAATGATTACGTATAAATATTCTCATACATATACATATGTTATCTAGCAATCCATCACAATCATGAGGAAAACACAATATTTATTTACTCAGCTCAACCAAAATTTTCTTCTAAGGATCGTATCAATCAAAACCCTCGGCAGCTGGAGAACTCTTCTCTATCATGTACAGTTTTCCTATCGCATCAAACAGTGGAACTTCCCACAAACATGGAAAACTGAGTTACTCCTCTTGTTGAGTACCGTGGATTTGCTGCACTCACACAGAGTTGATCCCCACTATGGGTCTGCTACGACCACAAAGAGACACTCCCCTGGTATCTTGATTAGGTACTCCACGTGTCGAGTATCGTAGGTCTGCGACACTCACATAGAGTCACTCCCCACTGTGTGTATGTTCCGCTCACACAGAGGTGCTCCCCACTGTGCTAGTTGAATCACTCCGAGTTGAATTGGTCAGTATTATTCAAGTCTCAGGCAGCTACAAGGTTCCAGCACAAATGCCTGCTCATCTTTGGAAGATCTGCTGCACATGCTACTAGATGAAACTGCAACTTTCACAAAGTCCCACATAGATTTATCTCAAAATTAGTCCATGTCATAGGGATCACAACGCAATAGACGGCGTGTCAATCAGACACCCTGTCTGTTAGTTATTAACCTTTTAGTCCCCAGGGCCTAGTTGGATTTGTGTATGATCCAACCTGACCGTATCTCAACTATACCCCGAACTCCGGTGGGGTATTCTCAAAGAGACGACTTCTCTCCATGAATACTGGTGACGCTGACGGTTTTTCAAATGGACGTCCGGTGACAATGATATTTCCCTAGAAGGTAATGGGTCAGTAATAGGCATGGGTCCAGTCCTACCCGGTCAGACCAACTTGGCCCAATCCAGTCTGGGCCGACCTGGTCTGGGTCGACCCGGTCAGACTCGATGGGTCAGACTCGACTTGTTGGGTGGGTCACCCCACTATGTATTGGCCCGGTCTACTAGGCCCAACCTAGTGGACTACGGGGGTGGATTGTCCCAGAGGTTGCCACATAGGTGACTTGGCCCGAAGGCCAGGACCAGATCGGCTAGCGCCGCGAGGGACGCGGCTTGGGAGACTCAGCCCGAGAGGTCTAGCCAGTCGTTAGACCAGTGGGAAGGACGTGTAGAGTGCAGGCGGGCCATGGGTGCGCTCCGTAGGGAGCGGTAGTGGATGGGTAGGCCGTGGGGGCGCAGACATGGCACCCGGCAAGACACGGGGGCACTTGGAAGATCACTGAGCATGGTGTGGGGGAACCAGCAGGGCACTGGGTAGGATGCGGGGGCAGCGGCAGGGCATCGGGCAGGGTGCGGGGGAGCCAGGAGGGCGGGCTGGGTGCCGGGAATAGAGCTGGGAGGCTGCGGGTAGGCGGTCGGCCGCCACTCAGGCCATCGGTGTTCGGCCCGAAGAAACGGTCTGTAACTGGGACGGCGCAGTTCACAAAGGCCGTGGGTAGAATGGCCTTTTTCATCATTGCCTTTGTCGCCTCATCGCCATGCCAATGTTTATCATAGAGAAGATGATCGACAAAGGGATTCGGGCCATATTAGCATGACCCACACCCTTTATGATTAGGGTGAGAGAAGAAGGTTTTTAAGAACAAAGCATTACAAATCACCCGCAATAAAATCATAACCTTGGTCTTATTTTTGAAAGAAAGAGAGATCATGGTGCAAAAAGGAAACCAGACCCTTACCTCTTGTTTGTCATTCATCATTCGTTGATGTCGCTGAAAGGTTGTCGTAAATCCATGGTAGAAGAACATGTCCCACATCAAAGGAGCCTGGGGAATAAGGCCAGAGGGAGTCATTCTACAAATTCGAAGGCGTACCTCATTGGCGTTCTTCTTTGGGAGAGTGTTCTTCACTGGAAGAGCATTATTCGTTGAAGAGAGGTCATTGTTGGAGGTATTTCTCTCTTCTCCCATGCTGTACCAAATGAAATAATAGATCAAATATTATTTTGTTGGGACAACAATTTCAAAAATGAGAAATAAATGATAAGGCTCCACCTAATTAATTCTTTAGGTTAGAACCTATAATTAAATGTGTTGGCTCAATAATTAAATTGGTGGATTTGGTATAATAAGTAAGGGGAGTTGAAGAGTTTCTTCACCTTAAATGGGGGTTCTAAGGGGTTACATGCCAGGGAAGTCCCCACCAAAATCACCCTATCAAGGGAGGTTATGCTAAGGTGGGGCCCACCACCATAACCATTCATGGGAGGTTATGGTGTGGTGGTTCCCACCTATGACCTCATCTGGGATGTTTTAACCACCAATAATTAAAATAATGTCACACATTATTTTTATTTAAATAAAACATAAAAACTCAATAACTAACCTTCATTCTTGACCAACTGTCATCGAGGTGAAAGTATTCTTAAGAAAATATCGGAACTGCGAGTTCAATGGTGCCCTCAGATATAAATTATGAGCACCAGATCAAAAGTTATAAAATCCCGCTCGCGCGTTTACAGAACGTACCTGAATATATTTTCAGAAAATTATTATCAGTCGCCCTTGACCCGCGTCGGTCATGGTTAGGCTCTGCCTAGGTGAAACACAGCAAAAAAACCCAATATTAGTCTTAGATTTTCAATCTAAGATACTGGTTAGATGTTATGTATTTTAAAATAAAAAAAATTGTTACTAAATGTTTTTATATGCGGCCAAAAACTAACTTTTTATGGTGGCCCTCATTGGAAAAAGTTATTATCTGCTTAAAGATATCATACCCTCACATGTTCAGTAGTGGTCTCAGATTTTTAATCTGAGTTACCGTTTGTGAGTAATAAGCATTTGAACAATAAATTAATTAATTTAATTATTTTTTTACTATTATTCTATTTTTTGTTTCTCTCACAGGTGATCCATGCCAACTAATCATAAGTCATTCCCAGGGTAAACCCGCCATCCTGATCGCAATGATTCCCTCAGATATCCAATCCAAGTAAACCTTTAAGAGTTATTCCACTTTTTCAAGAAAATTGTGTACGCGTGTTAACTTAATCTTAAAAAAACTTGAACTGAACATTCTGAGCACTACATGCCTCAGAATCGTGTGCCGTCAGATTTCACAGACTTTTAAAATTTCCATATATTAAAAAAAATAATTGTAAATTTCGGGTCTTTACAGTAAGGGAGTCTGATTTTCCTCCAAGATTAACCCCCCTTAACATCATACACAACCTCTATAAATTCATGTTACAATTATAACTGGAATGGGATATTACCTCCCATCCATTTCATTCACAAATCACATATAAAATAAGGAATATTCAATTTCATAATAAAATACATCATCATAAAATAATATTCTTTTCATTTGGAAATTTCAACTCCATTTCATGAATTACAATACAAATAATCATTCTTAATGAATAAGAAAAATCCATGGTTTCACCATCATATATAAATGTCAACAAATAAATCCCTTTATTCCATTAAACTTGATAAATAATGGATGTTGATGTTTTTAAGTCACATGGTGGCACTAAGGGCGTGACAAATAAGATGGTCCAATTAAATACAAGGATACTTCCCCATTTAAGGAACACAAAAAATCATAATCCCTTTAAAATTGATCAATTATATCTAACTCTATTATTTTATAACATTTATCTGGCCTATGTGATTCCATTTATTTCATTAATACATGGAAATTTCATTTATAAGACTCATGTATAAATGGGAAATAGACATGTTCCATAAGTAAATTTCCAAATTTGGCATTTCAAACCATAAGAGGGAAAATACCTAATAGGTCTATTTGTTTTTATTAAATACATTTGTCTCAAGGGAAGTTTAATTTAAAAACCTATCTATATGAAAAAAAATGTGTTCAAGTAACTCTTCAGAAATGACCAAAAAATGGCCATTTTCACTAGGCACAACCATGGGGTCAATATATAAGCTATATGAAACCTATGAATCACCAAAACAGATCACCAAAAATATAACATTATTCAAGGATCAATTTTTTATGAATTAATGAATAAAATTCAGATAATCCAAAAATAGAGAATATGGAACAATGGAACAATTACGAAACATCCAAATCTCGAAGGGAAAACAATGTGACCACCTACCTTATTGTTGTAGATGACTCCTCACTTCGTATCAGCCATAGATTTAGGGTAGGTTTGAAGAGATGTGAGAAACATTCCAAATAACTTAATTTATGGAATATTTTATTTCTCCTAAATAGCACAATAAATACATAGTTAATCTTTTTTACCACATGAGATATTATGGGAGCATACAGAGACAGATTGAGCATTTTCGATTGATTGATGGATGAACACTGAAGGCGGAAGCTATCTCAATTCCTCAAATATGATGTTTTATAGCTCAAAGGGGATGAAGAAACATGGATGGACAATATAGAATAATTCTAAAATGTAATTACGTTATGATAGAAAATTTAAGGGAAAATGATTTTTTGCCCAAAATTTGGGGGTGCATGATTTTGGGGCATAGTTAGTCAAATCGGGTGTCATTCATGCATGATTATTAGTCAAGAACGGGACCCCAAATTATTTGTAAAATTGTTTGACTAATAATATATAAACCATAAAATATAGGATAGTCCCATATCTTCAACTGATAACACGGCCATGCACCCTGGGAAGCATGGTGGCCAAAGATTCATCCGACTTATTCTTTTTTTCCATTTGAGAGATCTCAACTCTGAATTAGCTCCAAACACACCTGTGACCTGAATGAAAACATAAGAAATGTTATTTAAGCCTATTTAATGTTTTAAAATTGGAAAAATAAGGATCCATACCTTCATTTCAAATAAGGGTCGTTAAACTATAAAAGAAGATTTTTTTTGGTTCATGATGTTTCCGAGGATAACAAATCTAAATGTTCAAAAAATTCTCCAAAATATTAATCTAAAAGATTTTTTTTCATTTAGATAGAAAAATAAATGAAGGATTATATTATTATATGTTTCTTATTAATTTCATCTATCATTCTCCAAACACCACCTCTTCCTCATTATTAGGTTCATTATGTTTTATAATATAATTAATTAAACAAACATAACTTTATGAGACTTCTATAGTATATTAAAAAATGAAGTATTACTCTATTAACTAAAATTTAAAAAAGGAATACCATGTGTTAGATAAATGACAACATCTCATTTGGATAATACAGTAACACCATAGATGATAAGAATATCCTTATCACTCTCATTGTCTAAGATAAGAACACAATGAAGAAAAATGATTTTTAATGCTGAAAATCTGACGTTAGTTTCTTATAAACTGACGTAAAATATTTTTGTTGATAAGTTTTGGAATTAGTCAATTTTTAAACCAATTAAATAAATCGAACAAATTTTTTTGAGTTGTTTAATAAAAAAATCAATGCCAAAAAATATAAAATAAATTGCTTCGGTTATCATAAAAACTGATGAAAAAAATTAAAATATGTTATCTATGTTTTTTAATATTTCCTAAAACATGATTTGATTGGTCGTGGATCTAAAATAGAGCTACATATTAAATGTTATCGATGTTTTAAATTGATATTCTCAAAGAGAAGTTTTAATCATTTCAAAATTTCAAAAACCAAAAATTTTAAACCGAAACTCTGTTTTTGCTCCACGACCAGTCAAATCAGAAAGAAAGATTTTTCTAAATCATTTTAAAAAATAATTAATTTTTTGAATCAGTTCTTATGAATCCAATTCCAAAAATATGTTTTTATAATTTTTTGTGGTTTTTTTTAATGAAAATGACACAGAAAATAGTTTTTTTTACTTTTTGGAATCTATTTATTAAAAATTTATATAACTTATTTTACTTTTTTGCATCGTTTCATAAAATAACCGACGTGAAAAATAATTTCTTATTATGTTTTTAATGTTTTTTTATTCATAAAATAACACAAAAAATGATTCCGATTGGAATTTTTTATGTATGTTTTTTAGAAATACTGATCCAAAAAAACAAATGTAACAACTCTTTTTCTCGAGTTTTATTCAAAACTAACGCCAATAGTATTCACAAATACATGGGATCAGTATTTCAATTTTTTATAATGCGTGTTTAAATTTTTAATTTCCTACATACATTTTCATACAACAATGTTTAAAATATTTTCTTTCACTATATATAAATCATTCATCTCTTTCATTCATCATTTTTTACATTTTCAACATCTTTGATTCAATTATGATTTTAACATGGAATCATTTTATGATTTGAACATAATATCTATTTTAATCAGTTATTTATTTATTTTCATTTTCCTTAATTTCTAATCAATTTGTTTAACATACACAAATTGATGATTTAATATTATGATCAGGTTACAAATATAAAACATCTGAATGAGATATACCAAATGAGGGTAAAATAAATTATCGGTTAACATTTTCATTGTTTCATATGTTATACCCGAGATCTTAAATTTATAATGATAAAGAACATATCCTTTTGATAGAAACTCCTAAAAAAATTGAAATATTTTTAAAATATTATGTTTTTTATTTCATTTGGTGTATGTGATTTTCATTCATGCATCTTATGTTTTCTTTGAAATAAGTTACATGAATTGAAACTTTGATGTGTTCAACATCAAAAGACCATAACTTTTGATACTTACCTTTATTTTTTCTCCACAAATAGTAAAATAAAATCCCAAGAAATTATCTATAATTCAACATAAATAATTATTAATGGATTATAATTTAAAAAATACTGAATCAATTTTTTTTCTCTTCGGCATCAGATTTTATAGAAACTAATGGAAAAATTTATATCGATTGGTATTTTGGAATTATTATTTAACAAAATTGACATAAAATTCACAAATACAATTACTTTCATGAGTTGGATTATAAAAAAAATGTTGAAACTCATATTTTTTATGTTGGAATAAAAAACATTGTTTAAAAGATGTTGTCAAAATTAAATTAAACTATTTTTCTACTATTGGGAAGTCAATATGATGGTACAATATCCCTACTCAGACTAAATAGTTATTAACCCACTTAATAGGGTGAATAATATATCATTATATTAAATTCATGTTAATTGTAGTGGATTATTGTAATCATAATCTTATGTTTTTATGCAATTAAAAAATAATAAAATAGACACATTAACCAAGGATGCAAAAATAGTTAAACATTCAGCCACAATCTACAAATGTGTAATGGATGAAAAAGATACATAGATCTTGTTGTTTAAGAGGAATATTATTCTAAATGATATCATTACTTGACTCTTATATATTATAGTTAACAAATGTCTCTAATATTTTCTTTTTTGAATTTTTTTATTATTTGATATAATATTTAATTTCAACTAATTCCTTGATAAAGGCAATGTTGATTTGATGATTCTTAAAAATCTCTTGAAATTTAAGAAGTTGTTGTCATAAATTATTTATATTGATTCATTCAAATAGGGGAATAGTTGGGATGTGGTTATTATGAATGGTTAGAATTTACTAAATTTCTTTTTAAAAATCCTTATTTCCAATTTTTTATTTTTATGACATGTATATTTTGGTTTTCATCAAGAATATGAGGTTTAAATGTGAATTCAATGTTGTTGTCTAAATATATAGAATAAGTTGTTTCCAAAAAAATAATTTAAATAAATATATATATATATTTATATATATTTTTTGGTTGTGAAGGTATCAATTGAACATTCTAGGAGTTTGAAGACCACTCACAGTTTTTAAAGACATTAGATTCTATATAGTTTCATTTTAGCAGTGCTATGAAACATTCCCTTATATCGTCATCTTAACTCTTTAAACAATTGAATAATTTTAGTTCTAAAATTTATAATATTATTTTCAAAATTATCCATGTGTGATAAAATTTCATACATACATTTTTTTCTTGGGAATACATTCTACTCCAAATCAAATTCATTAAATGATTTAAATTTCACTATGGTTCTAATGACTACACTTTGTTTGTTGTGGAATGGTTTAATAGTATTTTTAGAAAAACTAGCGGGAGAATTTTGTCACAAAACCACACTATTAATTTCAATGATAGATTTTTATGGTTTCTATATTCTATCGTTTTGGGTATTAGATTAATGATCATCTATAATCTACATCCTTGGTCCATATCATGAAAAGTTTTCATTTTTAGGTTGCTGGTTGTCCATGTCAACATTAGAGAAATAAAATCTTGAGTTTCTATGCATTACAATGAAAATAAATTTATCCCCAATATATCTTTTATGATTTTAATTATTGATTACATAATATTGTACCTTATCTTTTTGGGAAGGATTTTTTGTTTTCTAACTGGGGTTCTTCTAGAAGAATGTTTTGGTGAATTTTCTACCATAGATTTAAAATTATATTATTTCCCTAAATAGTTTATCCACTTAATGACTGATACAATATTTTTTATGATATTTGGTGAGGTTTTTATTGAATGTTTCTTTGAGAAATTTTTTTAGTGACTGAGTGATTTACACACTATCTAAGTAATAACTTTTATTTTCTCCAATATTTATTAAACATATTACTTGTATCTCTAAGGAATCCAATTATTTATACCCGATTTTAATTTTCATTTTCCAGGGATAAAATTTATCACCAAATTATTTAATATATTTTCACATGTTTAAAAAATATCCTCATCCATTTTTTTGATCCAAATACAATAATTCCCATTTAAGGAAAAAATTAAACAATATTAGTTTTATTTCCTCATAACTCAACCCTCTATTTAGTAGCTATTTCACAACATTATAGAAGTCCTTAGTGATGTAAATAGTGTATTAATAATTCAATTAATGGTATGGTGGAAACATTTATAAATTAGATTTATTAAGCCCATAATTTTAAGGCCAATAGGTTTTTTTAATGTAAGATATATTACTAGAAACCATTGGAACTTAAAAATCCATAGGTAAGACTCTCCCCACAAACTAATTCCTCAGTGGGGGTGGATTAATGTTTTTATTTTGGGGATTCTCACCCACCATATTAAATTATTATTATATTTTGTTTTTTGTCAACCGATATGACTATGCCTTTTAGGATTAGTGGTCGATAATTTTTCATTTATTTTTCCTTAAATTCTGGAAAAAAGAAAAATTAAATAATTATGTTTTTTGACTTATTGGAATGAAAATTTATTTTTTATAATTAATTTGATCACATGACTTATATAGATATGACCATAAAATATATCTAAAACCAGTATTAGATTTATTAAATTAAATAAATATTTTCTCTATTGTGAAAATAGTTATGTGGGGAATAGTGTTCAAACTATAGGGAAGGTTTGATAATGTGTGTTAATGACCATAAAACAACAACTTCCAAAAATCAATGATGGTAAAAATAAATATACTTTTTATAGTATTATATGAATAGAATTAATATTATCAATGTCTGTGAACCGATTGAGAGAGGAAAAGATCACAGAGAAACTAGGGAGAAACCAATATATGATATTGTGGAATTTGATTGGCTATTTTTAAAATATGTTTCCTATATTTCATGCATTGAATGAATGAACTGGGACTAAGATAAAAGTGGTTAACTATATTTTTTTTCTATAAAAACTTTGAATGGATGGATCCTATTGTCCTTTAAGAATATAAATAACTATGTTAAAAAATTATTCAATCATCTTTTACCAAAATAAACTTTTATTTTTACCCTAATATGTTAATATCATGATCATAAGACTTTCTTGATTGACTATGACCTGATTAAACATCTTCTAATGAATTTAATTGATATTTGTTTTTTTTATCTCTTTATTTTTTGGAAAATAGGGATGCTTAAGAGTTGAATATGAGAGAAACATCATTTAGGGACATGTATTAATGAACTAAAAATAATTACAAATATAATCTTAATATTAAATTATTTTTTATCTAATGATAATATTTTATTGAACATGATATATTATTTTCATTACAAACAAATTTTTTTTAATTTGGATAAACATGGAATGATGAGTATTATCTTTAATATTATTTCCACTCCCAAATATCCAGTGATGATGCCCAATCATTCAATATTATCTACATTTCCCTTAGTATTCCTCCAGTAATTCACAATTTCATTCTCTAAAAAATTACAAGTGATATCTCCCTATAAAACATAATTCTAAACAGGAATCTCAAGTCAATATATATCCACAAGAATATATGCCACATTGAGCAGAAAATTATAAGCTCCAAACTATTACCGTGGGTTGTTAAATGGTATTACTGTCACTATTCATGATCATTTTCTTGTAACACTAGTCAAACCCCAAACGAATTTACTCTTAAAATTGGAAGGACTCACCAATATTTGGATATATTTGATCAACTCTATTGTGTCAAAATACTCTTTATGATTCATAATCATTCGTGGTGATTCATCCAACTCATATTCCAAAAATTTTATTTATTTTCTATTTTATTTTATTTTTGTAAATTTTATTTTATTAATCGAAACCCGGCTATTTAAAGAATTCGAAAAATATTTTAGACCAAAACAAGAGGTGTCATGTTGTGTTTTGTATGAAATCAATAAATTTAATGTGACTTAAATAGGAAAATAAGTGAAAAAATATAGAAAACTATCCCAACATTCCATATATCATTTTATGTTTGATTTATCAAAGATATAAGATAAGTAACTGGAATCAAACATTAAACAATGTTTAGAGGATATTGCTGAGTTTCTTAGATTTAATGGCTTTTATGATCATAAATATCATTCATATACATGGATCGTAGGACTATCTCTATGGTCTTATGAACTATTCATATTGTTGGAAATATAATAACATTGGCATTGGGATCATAACTACTATATATCAAGGTTTATAAACTTGATAAAAATAATGAATGAACTATGTTAGAACACACCAGTTATTTTTTCATATATCCCTTTATCATATAATCTCACTATATTGTTCATGATCCTATGAAACAAATGATGCTAAGAATATTGTGTGAGAGATGGTGTTTTTGTAATGATAGATTCACCTAAGTATTAGTGGTTTTTTACTCCATATTGAGCGTAAAAAACGAGTCCTTATTGATTTCAAATTATATTTGACAATTTTACAATCAACCATTGAACATAATAATAATGTTAACTACTATATAATTCATAATTCAGGGGTTTTTAATCATCTATTTTAGTGAAATTATTGATAACACACAATATTTTGAATTATCATAAACATTAAATAACCAATATTTCATTATATTCATTCACATTAATATATAAATATAATCCTTTCTTGAATATTATTCAGATTCAATAGGATTTACATTGGATGAAAATTATACCAAAATTGACACTCTATTTTAGTTCATGAAATCCATTCAAAAATTCGAAGATGATTATCATTTTACATATTTATTTATATTTACCTTATTTTTATGTGATAAGGATGTATTATTATCAATTAGTAATAAATCACATAACATAATGAAAATCAGACCACATCTCATTTTGTTTTAATATTCAAATATTGTATTGATCTCTACAATATTATTTTCCATGAATGTTTCTAGAACATGTTCCTATGAAACCATCTTGTAAATATTTATAAATAAATATATTTAAATTATTTATCTATTTCCCTATTTAACTTATTCACATGATCCAATTTATTGAAATAATTTTTTTCACTTCGTTGTAAATTTTCTTATCTTAGTTAATTTTGTAATATCCTTATTTAAAATAAAGATAATTCAAATAAATGAACCTTGTGTTTCTAAATGATAGTTTCTTTCTATACTAATCCAGAATAAAAGGATCACATATTAACATGAGAACTTCATTTATTATTTATTTTATTCATATTATTACTCATATTAAATCACCTTTTTTAGTTTTTTGGAATTATGTTATGTGGAATTATGTTACATTAATGCATGCCTCGAAATGTATAGTGGGAGAATTTCATGACTCATCAGTGATCTCACAATAATAATTAAGGTGTAATTCCCCCATTTTACCAATACCAATACTATAAGTATTATAAATAAATATTGGTTTATGAATAATATGCAATAAACATTTATTGATAGATGATTGCATGTTAATGATATTCATTGACACACCCCAATTAAAGAATATTTTAGCTTTTTTCCAAGCCCAATCTCTACATAAATTTTATAGACCTTAAAATATTAATGGATTATAATTTATGGTCCTCCTGATATATATATATATATATATATATATATATATATCTACTTATGATATCTTTAAAATCTAGTATATATTATATTTTACCACAATATTATATATTAAATTGTTTGAAAAAATATTTGAGAACTACTTATAGAATATTTTACATTTTGTGACCAATATTACTTATAATTGTCATATTCAATAAATATTATCATAAATCATTTAAAATATTAATGATTTTTATCTCAAAATAGTATAAATACCATTATTGGTATATATTTAACATTTGATTCTGAATTTAATTTTCTTTGTACTATGTTTCAAAAAAAACAGTATCATTTAATTAGTATATTCCCATTAATAATTTATTTTTTACATAATGTTATATCTGATTTAGGTATATTTAAACAACTAATCATGTATTTTATACCATGGATAAAATTATTAAAAAAATAAAATAAAATCTTATTCTTCCAAAATGAGACATTGGGTTTTTTAATATAATAAAGAAAAGTGGTTTTTAAAAACAAGAATAATTACATTAATAAATGTGAATATGAGATATTCTCTTACAAATATAATTGTGAAAACCATTAAAAATTTAAAAATATATATCAAATCATATATTCAATCTAAAAATACATAGTTAAAAAATCTGAATAAAATTTTGTTTACAAAAAAATTATCTACTTCTTAATGGTGAAGGTAAAAAATATTATAATAAATGATGAATATATCAATGTACAATATAATGATTTATTATTCTAAAATTAATTATAATTATTTTAATTCATTCCCATATAAATATTTATTTCTTATGATTAAATTATGAAGCCTCCTTTTGTGATTCACTATTAATTTTCTTCTTAATCAATCCCTAATTGTTATTTTACATAAGTATAAAATAAGTTTCTTTATTTTTAACTTTATCATCTTAGAAAACATATCCCAAAAGTTATTTAATATATTTATATATAATATTAATATTTTAATTTTCAAGGAATCATGAGTTACTAGGTGATAATAATAAAAGTATAAGATATATGGATAGATCATTATTCAACCAAAACAAGAACTATCTCAATCAATTAAGTTGATATATCATTATAAGTAATTAAGGACCATCCTAGGCTTAATCATTAAATATTCATCTGTATTATGCATTGATAAATTCAATTTTTAATTTCTAAACATTACCTTCATAAAATTCCAATAGATGTGAAAAAAATGTGTTACACTACATGTATATATAACAATCTTTCACCTAACAAGTATTTAATGATAAAAGTATGATATTAGCATAAAATTCATCATCTATGAGTTCTGTATAGGAAAAAATTTTATACTCACTTTCTTCATGAAATTTATTATCATATAGAGGGGACTCTAACATATAAGGTTTCCTTTATTATTAGGGTACTACGAATTAACTCTATACCACTATTTGAGATTTTTTATTATAATGAAATTTTCATTATCCATTATTGATTGAAATGATTCAATGATATATATTTTTTAAAAAAATAATAGAGTATCAGACCATTTATGTTTATTAGAAATTAGTTTAGAAAAAATATTATTTTAATTAAATGTCCTTAACTATTTTTTACAAATATCAATAGCTATCGAATATTAATTTTTGAATATCTAGTGGAATATATATCCTTGTTGAATAGGATGAACCAAATTCTTTCCAATGTTGGTGTTATGGTATCACCACAACAGTAAGAGACTAATATAGGATCTTGGTTGGCTAATTTAATTTAATCAATACTCTATAGACAATTGGGTGGATTCCCTTTCTATTAAAAATCAAATTATTTTTTTTCTCAACACTATACTCTAAAATTTCATCTATCGAGTTATAGTTATTTCATTAATTCCAATTATGTATTTTAAACCATAACATTATTTAAATAACTACAGTAATTTGAAGCACCCAAAACTGTGTCTTGTGAGTGTCACAAACATTAATTTCTTTCCAATTCTGTGATTGAAGGAATTTGTGACATAATATTTATTTGAGTGTTTTTTATTAAAATAATAATGTGAAGGTAAATAATATTTATCATGATAATTATTTAAATAGTTTGATCATAATAACAATGTTCAATATTTATAAATAGAAACAATCAACATTTAATATTCTAAGTTTATCTAATAATAATTATTAACTATTATTTGATATCATGTTTTCCACTTATTCATATAATAAAATAAATCAAAATATAGGATAAAATTAATACAGGACATGACCATGTGCTATATTCTATTTGTTAATTCACTACACTGATGATGAACCAACCATGACCCTAGAGTAACTTTTTATATGTTTTCTTATTTTTGGATTCATGTATGCAATCTCCAAAAACATCACAATTATGATGGCTCTATTATTTATAATCATATACTTATGTATTAGTGAGGGGAACATGGGATTTAAATTCACATCTAATAATTTAAAGGTAGAAACATCATCGCTTATAAAATAATAAAAATGTAGTAATGATTCAATATTTATTATATATTGGTTAAATAATTAGTTATTACAAATCATGTAATAATGAAATAATTGATTAAAATAAAATATAAAACTTTTCATTCATAGTTTTTTCAAAACTCATTATTAGATGATATATGAACATATCATTTGATAAATAATAAATAATAACTCATTAAAATTTTTAATAAATTTTATTTAAGAAAAATAAATGATACAAGTGTTTGTGGGAACCGGTGTCATTCTAGGAATATTATTTAACATTAGTAAATGGGGTTGTGGGACAACACAATTTTAGGTTCTAGGGGAAGTTCCCTATTAATAATTTCTCATTTAAAAACATTCATTATGATGAATTTTTAAATATAATTTTTAATAATAATTATATCTATTAAATCACACATTCAAAATTATTTTTTACAATTTTATAAAATTTCATATTTAAAATTAATTTTTTGAAGTATTTCTTTATTTTTTAGATTTATTTTTAGATTATTATTTCCTTTTTAATCCCTGAGAATGTTTGGAAAAAATGGTTCAATATAATGAATCCACATTTCCATAGGAGTGGTCCTGACCTAGTAAGAAAATGGGTTAGGCCTAATGGGAGGTTATTCCCACCTAATCGATTAACACATCATAAATCATGTTGACTAGTATGCTAGGAACGTGGTTTCCACCCCATGATTGAGGGGGAGGGGGATTGGGAAAACACAAAGGGAAATACCGAGTGACATTTAGTTCACATAGGGTATGTGATTGACCATGCCCTAAACTATGATATATTTTAAACTATTTGTTAAATAATAAATGTGTATCACGAGTTTCATCATTTAACTCACCCAAAAATTGAATGGTCCACACATATTTATAATTCCCTTCTTCCCCAGATGAACACACCTCTATTATATGAACATTTATTGACAATAAAACCTTAAATTTTTCATCTGAATTTTATATTAAAATAATTTAATGACCCACTATATAAATATATAGATATTAATATGGGTTTTACTTGATATACATTTTATATGACTTCTCAAATACCGACTCAAGGATCCTAGGTGTGGTTGAAGCATTTGGTGGGATTTATTTTCAAAAATACTCTACCATATCATTTTCATAGCATGATATTGAGTAAATTATTACCTAGATTCTCTAAAATATTTAAATTATTTGGAATAAACATTAATAAAACTAAATAAATAATAAAAATGTTACATTAGTGGTAATACATGATCTTGTGATGCTCTACCGGTCATTATATCATTGTACCAAAATAGAACCAAGTAATTAACCTAATATATCATTTGCATTTGTTTTTATACATTATGTTTGATTGATTTATTATCTTTAATTTCTATAAAAATCGATTTCTTTTTCTATTCCCACATTATCATCATAAGATTATAGACTTGATCCGAGAATGAATAGTTAATATGATCTTGTTATTATCACATGTTTATCTAAATAAACATGAGAGGGAATACTAAATGAGGAAAATTCATGAACTGTCATACCACATTTATTTTGGACCTGAAATTACATTATATACGAGGTTTTATGTTTCCATAACATTCGAATTTCCCCAAAAGAATCATGACATTAAAAATTACCTCAATGACATACTCATGAAAAATATAACCTATCAAAACTATCATAAACATTCTATCATTAATTTGTGACAATAATACAAGTAATTTAACGAAATGAAATTCATAAACTCTACTATCCTCTTTATATATTAATTTAATTATTCTTAAACACATAAAATTTATTTAAAAAAAACATTCATATATTCACTTATTTAAACATAAAATAAAATGTGAATACCTTGAGAATAAATTCCATTAACTTTATTCTAAACTGAAATAACCTATAATTAAATTTATTTAATAATTTCTTGACATCATTCACACTTGTATGAACATTATCCCACATAAATGTTTTCCACATTATCATTGACTATAATTTATTTGAGTTTGTGGAATTTATGTATACACATTGTGTGTGGCCCCTCAAAGAAATTATCTCTATATTAGTATGTAATATTCATAGAAAATGAGTAGTTTCTATAAAAAAAATACTTTATTCCTATGCATAAGAGGGGAATTATAAAATATTTAAACCTCATATAAATTCTTATTGTGTAATATAATCTCTATTTCTTATACTATCACAAAAACTTTGATACATACTTTGTATTACCACCCTTCCATGATTTTATTTCTTTATCTGACTATATATTAGAGATTTTCCCCCAAAAACAATGTCCACATATTTTTTCTTGGAACTACAATATTCATCAAAGTTATAGGGATAAAATGAATCTATAATATAATGTGAAAAATCTTATATTACTCATTCAATCAATCTTCTATTATTGTGGACATATTCGATGAAAACTTCCTCAACACAAATATAAATTTTCATTACTTTTATATTTTATTAATGTATATGAATTTTTGTTTCAAATTGATAATGATATCAATTATACTAAATTATACATATATTCATAGTTAGTAAAATCATATAATTACCAAAATATAGTGTTCCAATTACAAAGTCAATCCTCATGATCTGTTAAAAATGAGATCACTATGAGATAATTTCATGATAAAATATCTCTAAATTTATGATCACCAAACACTTAAGCACTATAAAATTTTTTTATCTAGATTATATAATAAATGAGTAAGTTTATATACATCGTATATCAGGGTTTTCTTTAGAGTGTTGATAATGATAAAAAAATTTAACGGAAAATAATCCAAAATCATATTTCTATTAATAGTGTATGAAGATTTAATAACACATTAAGTGTAAAAAAATCAGGAATAAATTAAACTATATAGAAAAATAAGTAATTGAAAATTATTACTCATGGTGGTTGTAGGGAACCCACAATAACAATAGGTATTAATGTAGCTCTATTATAAAATATTATTAATCTAATGATATTATAAGTGAATTAATTTTATAAAATGCTAAATTAAATTTACAATTAATTTTATCAATTTTATAAGGGAATTAAAATATAATAATAGAAATGATATATAACATCATCTTTTATGTGGTGTCTTATAATAGATAAAAAATTATTTACTAATTAATATTTATTAATTGATGAGTTCAAATTTTATTATAGAAATCAAATTAGTGTTATAATACTTCAAATTATATAATTGCTTCATTACATGAGTCAAGGGTTTCCACATGATGTAAATAATTGTCATCAATTACTAGTGGTTGATAAAAAGTGGAGGGAAATAAACATAATAATGTAGAGAATGACTTTTATTCATATTAACCAGAAACAATATTCTCAATGAATTTAAATATTCATGAAAACAAAATACATGTTAAAAAAATATTAAAATGTAACCAAGAATAAATTTGAAAAATCAAACCATGTATTTAAACAATATAATATAATGTGTGAAAGTAAAAAGATCACATTCTCATGTGATAACTAAAATACTAAATTTAATATAATGTAAAAGAACAGCATCCCCTCATACTAAACAACACCTAGGGTTGATGACCAATAAACAGTGAAGTCATCCCTTCTTTAGATTCATGATATATAATATCTAAATATACATTATGGTATGCCAATAGGGGTGAGTAATACATTAGCGAATATTATTCCCCTAATTACTTCCATGATTTCTCGTGAATAATCCATGAATAATGCCTAAATTAATTCTATTTTAGAAAATTAGGAAAAAATTCAAATAATATATTTTTAAAATCATTCTATATTAATATAGTTTAATTTAAAACTACACTCACATGATACGTTAGAAACACTATTACCCTACCTAGTTAACTAATAATATAATTATTTTTTATTTAGATTGGGTGGAAAACTCTAAATGAAATAGGGCTTTTCCCATTATTGGTACTAGACAAATATTATTTTGAGCTTCATATCTTAATTTAAGTATTTTATAACTTTAAGGTGTATTTTTTGGGTATATTTTATACCCCATGGGGTACCCTAATATTAAGGTATAGTTTTAAAGGCATTGGGTTTCAAATGAACTAATGTTTGGATTAATATAATGAGGCTCATTGTGAGTTAAACCTATGACGATCAAAAATTATACCATGTTTTTAAGGTGAGTGGTTTGAATGAAACTGTGTAACCATTTAAGAGAAATCATGTGGCCTTGTGTAGGGGCCTGGAGGGGGTCACATGGTTTCATAAACTGTTATACCAAGGTTTTAAGACAATGTGAAAGGTTGGTAGAAATATTTAGTAGGTGGGAACATCAGTTGCACATGGTTGTCCAAATTGAACATCTAGACCACACCCTCAATTCCACAAAACGAGAAGCAACATATGGTTAGGAACATTGGTTTATCAAACCATGTGGCCAGACCATACGAGGGGCCTATTCTAGGGACAATAGTACTACATGGATAGAGAATAGCTTCCCTAAACGTGTTTTGAAACCATGAGACTATTTATGTGGGAAATTTAATATTTCCCCAATAGTCATGAACTATATTTCCAACTTTATTATTCATTGTTCATCGTGGAGGTCTCCCGTATACACACCTCTCATCCACTCCTCATCCATGGAAAATATTCTCTATTCCTTGGCCAAATTGAATGGTGTCAGATATGTTGGATATCCATGAGTAAGTCTATAACTCCTTAATATTAATTTCATAATTTTTTACACAATATAGAAATTAAATTTGTGTTATATAGTCCACCCATTTTTGAGGGTGTTTTTCCAATCATTTTATTTATCTCATTCCAAATTGAATCATATAATGAAACTAGAATGTTAAAGTGTCCTAAGAAAGAATTTGGCGTTCTAGCACATTTCCCCAATGGCAAGCCATTCTGTTACATGCTTCATTATGCCACACACAGGAATTTCCACTCATATATTTAAAATCAATGTATCATTATTCTAATTTAAAAATTTTGTTAGAATCTCCCTTTTACCCTTAGTTATAGATGGTTGGATGACCGATTTTGACAATATCCTCCCCTTATGGTGTGATTATATGATTACAATAATTTATTAAAGGGTTATACAGACAAACCACCTTTTAATTGTTCATGACATGATACATGAGTGAGTAATCAACCTAGAGTTAATGGTATTAAGAGGTACATGCACATAATGTGAGTTTTTTATGGTTAAAGACTATGACCCTTAAATAAGTTTCATGATTTGTAAATTTTAATTAATCCCTTGGATTACTGTAGACAATGAACATCAATTTATAAATAGGAATTTCAAGCTTGGTGTACCTTTTACTTGTGATACTTGGGTATGGATACCCACATACTTAATGTACGTGGTAATGGTGACCCATGAACTTGTGATACGAGGGAATGGTGACCCACATAGATGAGATACATTGGAATTATGACCTACATACATGTGATACGTTTTAACACCACAATATTTTATTTTATTTTTTTAAAATAGATTTATTATATTTATGAGCATATATTGCATGAGACAAGTATCTTAAACGAACTACAAAATATTATTAATTTAACATGACCATTATAAACTAGCTGTTAAATTCATGGATGTGAAGAGTAATTGATATATTATTATATATGTATATATTTTTATATATTTCATTTTCAATATTTTTTATTTATTTCTACTAAATAAACATATAATTTTAAGTAAACTGTATTTTTTCAAAAAAATACATTTTTTTATAAAATATTATTTTTAAATAATTTAAGAAAACAAAAATAATTAATTTTTGAATCATTTATAATTTCTATTTGATAAAAAATGATCCAATTTTTTAAATAGTCATATGAAAATTATATTATGGTAAATTTTTATGAATTTTATAAAAAGATTTATTATTCAGTGTATAGTGGAAAATATCGATTTTTATAAGTGTCATTTTATTTATATTATAAATTCATTTTATGATTTAAAATTTATATAAACAATTTATAGGTAATTTTAGTTATATAAAACATAATTAATTAAATTTAAAAAATTTATAATTCATATTTGAATAATTAGATTTTTTGATTAAAACCCCTTTTTTAGAAAAAACAACTTTTCTGTGTTCTTCGTTTAATTTAAAATTACATTTTACCACATCAATTTATTTAATTTTGAGAAATAGATCCATATATTGAATCATATTTTACAAATTAGGTAATGAGGATATTTTCATATTTTTTCATAATTAAATTTAGCATTGTAAAAAAATTACTAAAGTACAAGAAAAATAATGTAACGGGTTAATGTGAAATTGTAAAAGGTTAAAATAGCTACAAAAGATAAAAATTAAATTTGTTTTTAATTATTTTATAGACTGTATAAAAAATTAATGACATTAAGTATCATCCTAATTCATTATAAATAATTTCAACCAAAGGTGTAATGCTTTAATTATGTAATAATAATTAATTAGTAACTTATAAATACCCTTGATGAAGTATAAATTCCTCCCCTCACCACCCATTTCTCTTAAAAATGCTTGAATCTTTTCAAATATCTACCAAAACCACTCCAACTAAGTCTACCAATTTCCATGTTCTATTAGTATCTAAAAAAGAACATTTATATGTTCTTAAAGAGTTCCTTCAAGGAGGTGATATTCATGAGATAACATTCTCACACAACCTCTCTTAAATTATTTTCTTTTTCTACATTTTATTCACCTCCATCATATTTAAGATCATAACAAATCCAGTACTATATATATAATATAATATAATATTTATAATGTAATACGTTATATCCACCCCTTTCTCATATCATCTTATTCATGGAAACAAAACCATTTTCTAGATTATAGTGGTTAACCATCTCTGTGTTTAAGGATTTTGGTAATTTTCCATTACCACATTTATGAGTTGTAAATTATATATTATTATAGTTAAATAAGATTTTAATAATTATATTATGACCTATTTTATGATTTGGAACTAATATATAGAAATATTAATAAATAACCTGGAATTAGATCGTGATGGTCGAAAAAACCACCAAAGTAATCTATACATTTATAATTAACACTTTATCAAATGAGTCATCATCATGTAAGAAAAAATGATAATTGGGAAAATTAATACTTATTTATGTTCATACAATTTCATTCCACTTCTATAGTAGTATATCCAATTGAAAAGAACTTCCATAATTATACACATGTGAACTGACCATGGAACCACAAAAACTCACCTAAAATAATAAAAATATTGAATCATTAGTAATAGACATGTTGTAAGATATTAAAAAAATGATCATATATTGTATAATAACCATGTAAATAGTTCTATAATAAATTAATAACTTCCTTTAACCAATTATAAATGTGGAAATAGAATAAAAAACTAATGGTAATCTTGATGTAATGTATTTCATAACATAATTCGCATTCATTGTGTTAAACATCTACTTCATTTATTATTACATGTTAAGAATATTATTTTCATAAGTATTAAATATATTATGTTGTATATACAAATTTATTTTGTGTAATTCCATTTGAGATACATAATATATTCATTTAATTAATGATTCCATCAATTATATGATATTTTTAATGGATTTTCATTAAAAAATCATCGTTTTAATGTTTTACTTTATAATATATATTTTTTCATGTCAATGTTTTCAAAAAAATTATCCAAACTTTTATTTTAAATTAACAAATGATTTTTTCATGCCATTGTAAATCATTTTTTTACTTTTTATAAAATGTTTTGAATGGAATATTTTTGTCTTTTTCAAAATTATGTTCGTTGTGACTTTTCTGAAAAGAAATATGGAAGGCATGTGATTTTTACCTTATATGGAAAGGGTATATTTTTCCACCATAAATAAACCTTAATGATTTGATTTTTTACATTAAAATAATACATGTTTATTTCCAAAAAATTTTATTCTTTAATATTTAGAATCTCTTTTAAAAAATTGATTTAAAAATAGAAAAGTTGTTTTTCTGAAGAGTTATTTTATGTAATATTTCAAATTAATTTTCCAACTAAATTAACATTATATTATGTGACTCATAATTTAATGATGATATTTTTCATTTATATTTTTCTTACTCTTTTTTATTTAGTTTATGTTTATTATGAAATGATATTTATCAATTGTATTCCTTTTCCATGGGGTATTAAATAATAAAATGTTTATGAAACCCTATTTCTTTTAATGGGTTCTAATATTGGGAATGATTTATATTCATCTAGAACATATATTATTGGTTCTAATAATGAGTTGGGTGAGACCTATATATCCCTATAATTAATTGAGTAATGATTTATATCTCATGAGATATGCTGGCCTAGAATTGGTAGTGAATTAGGTTCAATAAGGGTCTTTTTCATCTATGATAGTCTTGGGAGTAAATCACGACGACTATAATGGTTTGGGAAGTAAAAACATTCCACAATGATAGTCCCAGAAAAGATATTTGACTACTAAAGAAATTATTTACTAAAAATATGTGAATAAAACAATTTATTGTCTTATTCCAATGTTATTTTATCAGTGATCATGTTACTATATGATTTATATCTTATGATCCACTAATATTTATCCCTTAACTCAATATTATGATATAAAATTTATGGGGTATGACTTTAAAATGATAAATTTATATTTTTATATCCTTTTACACTTGATTTTTCTTGATATCAACCTTATTTACCCTTACCAAGAATCGTATCTCACAGTTTTCTTTTTTTGTTTTCCTTTAGATAAGAAGATATTTATTTAGTATGATATGAAAAAAAGGGTGATAGTTATGATGAAATATGAGGGAGATGATGTAGATATTTTATAAACCATTTTTTCATGATTATATGATTCGAGGAAATGTACATTTACAATCCTCAAGCATGTCTTGATGTTTATGTAATTTAATATTATTCTAAAAATATTTTATATATATGTATGAAACTATTGGGTTATTATATTCTGTATCATAGGATGATTTTATTTATCCTTTCGAAACATGGATGATAATTCATTAGTGAAAACCCCAAGGGTAATTATGTGTTTCAATTCTTTATTTGTGGTAACGATCATGAATAATCTATGTTTATATAAAGGATAAAAAGATTGAAATATTATAAGTAACTACCCTTTAATATATTTTTTCCACTCTGATTTGAGATTATCACATTATTATATTTTGGTTTAGTCCATAGATAGAACCCAAATCAATAGTGTTAATGTTTAATGTGATTAGAAGTATAATGATTTTATTCTTGAGAAACTGAATTTTATGTTAGTTGGAATGAAATAAATTATTTGTATGCTCACATAATCTTTAAATCATACTAGACTCCCAAATTATAAAAAGGGGGAACATAATTTTTTTTGAGTCCTTTTTGAGGAAACATCAACCCTCATCTAGTGGGAATTGTAATCCACCAGTAGATGGTAAATAGATCTGTTTTATTAAAAATAAATTTTCAATTCCCCATTATTCTGAACATAAGAATTTCATTTTGGATATTTTTCATCTGTAATATAATGTAGATCAATAGTTTAATATTCTAAAATATATGTATCAAGAGTATGAATTGAATCCATGGATTTTATAACATAAAAAATATTTTTCATGAATAAAATTACTCATATTATTCATAGAAGAAATCGAGAATAAATTCCTTCATTTCAAGTAAACCAATTATGAATCTATTGGAAATTATGAAGTAAAATTATGGCTTGTGGGGTATGCATATAGAATTATCATTGAACCTGAACATAAGGTTTATTGATTCTTCAATGTCATAAAACATAGTCTTTGAAGATTGTTATCCACAAGGGACTTTCGTATCTATGAAGAAAATGTTTTTTGTGCTCTAAAGATTGAAAAGGATATTGGTGTTATCCAATAATCATATGGTTTTGATAGGAAAATAAATTTGGAATTAAAATACCATTATGAAAACCAAAGATAAAACAAGATGAGATTTTCTTTTTTCTCGATTTATGGAAGAATACATTGGGTTACTGCTTTATGGGGATTGGTATATGTTTAATGTGTGGGATGGAAGTTTATTGGGATAACGAATGCGGATGTGATTTTTATATGTTAGAAAATTTTTTGAAAAGAGAAAATTATACACCAGAAAATCAACCCATTCTGTAATTCTATGAATTTATAGAGTGTGGGAATTATAAAAATCATTCCCTAAATATGAAGATCTTATTATCATTTTTAATGACCAATTAAAGAAAAATACAAATGTAAATCTCATGTGATCAGGGATTCTGATGTGGGATATGAGAATACAATAGAGAAATTTATAGTTATCATCCACTCTATAAATATTAATGTATCATTTTATTCTAGATCCACCAACTCTTTTATTTATAAACAACCACATATTGGTACCACCATATCACCTCAATAATTTGATGTTTATTTGGCTGTGAGAACTCATAATTTAAAAATTATAACATTTAAATTTTATATTTCTTCCCAAATTTAAGTTTTTGGGATTATTCTCCCTACAAATCTAGTGATTCTCCAATTAGTTGAATTTGATGTGATTCATGGAATGGATTATATTTTTCTCTATGAGGATAATATTAATTTATGAGGAAGGTAATTAACATTTCTTATTTATAATGAACCCATAATCTTTTATTTGTGCAATTAAAAATATGAACATCCAATAGAAATTTTTTCTATCTTGTATGACTAAATTTATATAAATGATGGTTATCTGTCTCAAATGGTTTTAATGAAAATCATTCTTAAAGATACACATATTTAATGATTGTTTTTTCATTCCATTATAGTATAATTTCTTTGTGTTCCAAGGAATCATGAATATGAGTTTCAAAATGAACTCATACATGGTGATATTATTTTTGAGAATAACCCTTATTGAATGTCCCCAATTCAGTTGGATGTCTTGAATAATCAACTAAAAGATAAATTGATAAAGGATTCATACACCCATGTACAAAAAAATGGGGCACACCTGTCATATTTGATTAAAATAAATATGGAACAATGAAACACATAATTAATTATCGAAAACATAAAAACATCACTATTAATAAAAAATATATTCTTACCTTTATTACTGACTTATTTGATCAACTAAGTGATGATTAATTACTTTATAACATTTAACTTAAATATATATATTTTCTATTGATAGTCATGCTGAAAATTTTACCCATGTTGGAATTATTTATATAGTATGGACACTATCTATTTATAGTTATGGCATATGTTCTTAGAAAATCCTCTATTATCATCATGGATATAATGAATATTCTCTTTAAAGACAACCTCGATCAATTTTGGGAAGACATTATTATTGATATTCTTATATATTAAACTAGTAAGAATTAATATAAATATCACTTGAGGATTGTGATGAAGACCCTAGAGAAGGATAATATTTATGAAACAATTACCAAATTTGAATATTTTTTATCAGAATATTTCATTTTGGGGTCATATAATCATAAGTGAGGGCATATTAGTGGATACTTCAAAGATAGAATCTATTGAGAAATGGCCTATACAAACCATGGTGAGTAAAAATAATATATGTCTTTGGTTGGATGGATATTTTTTATTTTTAGAGAAATATTTCTCATGAATATGTAATACACTAATCATGTTGACTTGGAAACGAGTTATGTTAATATGGACTGAGGAATGTAAAAACATGTTCAAGGAAATGAAATGAAGTTTTCCCAGTGTGCTAATTCTCACACTAACCGATAGTGGAGAAATATTTATGATCTATAGTGATTCATCAAGGAAGATACTAGAATGTGTTCTCATAAAAAAAGTATAGTGATAGCTTATGCCTCAAACTAATTGAAGGACCATAAAAAAATTATCAGACGTATTGTTTTGATATTGTCGTGATAATTTTTTAATTAATATTATAGATAATTATCTATATTGAGATTAGTGTGACATATATATTCATAAAAAAAATTTAAATTAAATTTTCACTCAAAAACAGCTAAACATGAACCATAGAAGATGGTTAGAGCTAATTAAATATTATAACTACTCTATAAATTACCACAATGGGAAACTAAACAATGAGGAATATGATTTAAGATAGATACATCATGATAGATTATCTCTGATGATGATCACAAAAGATCTAGTATTTATGTATTTTCCAAGGATATACATGGAAATATTATAGGAAGGGGGAACTATTATTTGAAAATAATGAATGTTCAAAAATCTATCCAAATGAAGATTGAATAGAAATAAAATTATGATATAGAGATGAAAATAAATATAATAAAATATGATAAGATAAAACATTATTGTGATGTAATAATACTATTTTTGGAACTGTGTATGATTTATTCTCAATCCATATTTGAAAAAGGAGCAGTTGGAAGGGGCTCGTAGTCCAACATTCTCTATTCATCGTAGATGTAAAATGATGTACAAATAATTGAATGAATATGTCTAGTGGGTTGGAAAGAAGAGATTTATTTTAGATTACATTCATTAGTTGTTGGTTTTTATGTATTTTAAGGATGAGAGAAGAATTTCTAATGGGGTGTTACGACCATTAACCATACCTAAATAAAAATGGGAAAACAACCCCATGGATTTTTTCGTCAAACACCCAAAAACATTTAACGGCCATAATTCCATATTAAATATAGTTGATCACGTAACGAATATGGAACCCTTTATTAATATTATATATGATTTATCTCTAGATATAATTTATATAATATATATTATGGATGTTTTATGATTTCATGGATTACAAATTTCCATTATATCCAATTAGGATTCATGGATTACATCGATGTTCTGGTGAAGTCTTTAACCTGATCTGGATAAATAGTTAATTTTTAACACTACTTATCATAATTATATAGATTTTCATATTATGTGGACCATTAGAACTCTAAAGGACATGTTAATATCTTTCATTGTAGACTTCAATAGGTTTTGGGATCAACATCGTCCATTGGTATATTTTTTTACAACAATTGAATTCATTCCTGAATTAAGATGGCTCCTTATGAACCTCGATGTGGTAGGAAGTATAGAACACCAGCATGATTGAATTTTGTTGGGTAAAAAATATGTAAGACCTAATTTATCTACGGTTATGGGTGATAAGTTTAGATCCATTGTACAACTCATTAGATTATCTCAGATTTGACAGAAAATATATGATGACAATCATCAAAAGAATTTTCTATTTGAGGATGGTGGAAAGGTATTTCTATGAATTTTTCAGAGGAATAATGTAATTTTTTTTAGAAATACGAAAAGGATTATTACTAGGTAAATCATTCATTTTTAAATTCTTAAAATTAATTGGATGGTATCTTATCAATTTATGCTTCCCCCAAATCTCTCTCAAGATCTTGATGAGTTGGATGTATCAATCTTGAGAAAGTGAATACGTAATCCTTAACATGTTCTAAAATAATAGATCATACAACTAGATAAAGATATTTTTTTTATGAAGAACATCTCTTATATATTTTGGATTACATAGATAATGTTCTACGAAACATTACCACTAACCTGGTTAATGTTTCATGGTGAAACCGCCAATTTGAGGAAGCAACATTGGTACCTATGTATCTTATAGTGCATATATAACCTCATCTGTTTGTGTCGGAGTAAAAACAAAATAGGTTGAAAATAATTTTAATGGGGTTATAATGTAACATCCCATGATTTTATAGTATTTATTTTTTTATGTAAATTTAATCTCATCAGTAGCTTTTGTTTCCAAGAACAACAAGCTCAAACAAACTCCATAATATTAAATTTTTAACAAAACCGAAATAAACTATCTATTAAATTGAGAGTTTGAATATTATTAACTTTATTATAATATATATATATATATATATATATTAGATTCATCAATAGTATAAATTTTTTATTAATTGGAAAAAAACATATAAGTTTTAGTAAATTCATGTAATTATTCAAATACAATTTTTTTTAAAAAAATATTATTATTACTTTATATGAGAAAATAAATAAATTAAAATTTTTAATCATTTAAAAAACTATTTGATAAAAATAATATCCTTTTTTAAATATTAATTTTAAAATTAGATTATGGTTATTTATGGAAATTTTCTAAAAGATTGATTTTCACATGAATAGTGAATAATACACACTTTTATAGAATTGTCATTATCATTATATTGAAAATTAGTTTTATGATTTCAAAATTATCAAAAAGAGATGTAATTTCTTTTTAGTTATATATAATCTAATTAATCATATCATGATCCACCATATCCTATATGAGGGAAGGGACAACAGAATGACAAACCTCTCCTTCCTGAAGTTGAAGTGGAGATAAACCCCCCCCCCCCCCCCGAGAACTGCCTTCAATATGCCCTAGAGTGGTGACTAGAAACAAGGATATAGAATAAAAAATAAAATGGAATGAATAACCGGTTTTATTTAGTAGAATGGGAGATAAGTCAGTAAATCCCAACAACAAAAAAGTGGATGTAAAAGTAAATCCAAAACAATACATTCCTATATGCAAGTTCAAATAATAATTTCTAGAAAAATATATAAAACTATAAAGGTAAGTACTAAAAGTAAAGAAAATCAATGACATCAAAAGTCCCAGTTTCCGAGCTAATAGAGTCTGGAATGGTCCTCAATGTCCTTCTAGAAATGTGAATGCAGTTTTATATACCTAGGGTGAGCATATAGTTATACTAAGAATGGGAAACCAAATGTTCTTGTGCACAAGTGGGGAAAAATTCTAATGCACTTTCATAAAAAGGAGATAACCAAATCACATAGTAAGGAAACTATCCACCCAAACTCACCAAGGAACACTACCCAAATAACGCTGGCGATGTTTAGTATTAGTAATAGATCATTGATGTTTTTTTACCCTGAACAACACTCCCACTAGATTTCGAAGCCATCCTATGTGTCAGACCTCTCCCACCATTCTCACTATAGTCCCACTACCATCCCCCCCCCAACACACACACTGGGGATATACAAACACACTTCCTGACCGTAAACACCTGGGCCACAACAACCACATTTAACCACACCCACATACACCTAGGTGAGAAAAACTACTGCGACACCAGAGGAAACCTAATCTAGAACAACTTCTTACACTTCTGAAGACACCTGGGCCTCATCCCGAAGACACTTGGGAAACAACATGCCCACATACACATATAAAAACCACCACAACAACCCTTCCCAAATAATCTTGGGCTATAATGGACCTCCAAGCATCATAGCCAACCCAAAGATTCTTGGGATACATGGAAAAGAGAGAAAAAAAGAGAAAATAACTGGCCACTCATAATATTATTGGAAAATACACCCTTCCCAATGAAATGGGGGTGTTTGGCATGAAGTAATCAAATTTTGTGGGGTATGAATAAGGAAAAAAACTAAATTTATAAATATTGGTAAACAAGCTCTCTTCCCACCTCGAGGTTCCAAAACCATCCCATATACAAACCCCCTCATTACCATGCACTCACAAAAAGGACAACGGCCACTTCCAAGTCACAACTCATTCCTAGAAAATAGATCCCCTTTGAGCTCATTCTTGTTATCACATTGTTGGGGTTCCGTTTAAATAATTATTTACTCCTAGGTAATTAACAACTATAGACATAATCCATGGAAAGAAAAACAAGAAAGAACCGAAATTAAGAAGTCACACTCTGTTCGCTTGTATTGTCACAACCAAAAAATTGATCTATGAGATCCCGCAAAGTACTGGAACTTGACCAAGACCCAACATATGGCCCCACACAGCCTCAAATCCACAAACCAAAAACTGTACCATAATAGGGGATCTCATCCCCATCCATATCACCACGTAAATGTCAAGTGGAACTACCATGCACATCATCATAATATTTTAAGGGATTTATTAGATTTAAACACACCATTACATCAGTTCCTCCTTTAAATTTTGTTAACTAGAGTGACCACAAAAGGATTATTATTCAATGGGAATCCATTTAATCAATTGAGTTTACATGATTAACCAGTTTCCTTGTTACACCCATTTAATCACAAAAATATCCAGAAAATAGTGGTTCATTAGTGTGAAATAAAGGACCACCAACAACCACAATTTTTTGTGGACATAATCCCATTCAATTAACAACATATAAGAAAAGTTAAAAGAGTACCACAACATCATCAAACAAACCCCTTTAAATACAATTTATTATTTCCATTAAGTTTTTGTTTCATATATCCCCATAGGAACATTATCACACCCACCACGCATGATACACAATAAAGAGATATGATGAAAAAACCCTACCCGGATGATCAAAAATCAATGTTTTTCTCCTCATGCCAATAACTGTGATGTGCGACTGATAGGGGAGGAACATTGGGGACTCTAAGAGTGAGTAGAAAAGGCTCCAGCACAGGTGCTCCACTAGCCTTGGGAAGGGGGGACTCCAAACACACATGGGAAAGGAAAGAGACCATCCGAGAGGAAGAATTAATGAATTCTTATGCGATAAAAATGTGATATCCTATAGTTAAAGGATATAAATATTTAACGGCTTTAAAGGTGGATCATGGTTTCATCACGTGGTTGGACGGTTACACATTATGGACTTAATTTTCATTTATTAATTCTCACTGGAGGGGTGTCCATAATATCTATGTGTTAAATGATTTCATTCATATATAAGAAAATGGGGTTTTTGAGGGTAGAACCACTCTTATGCGATTTAAAAAAGTTCTTATGGTGCTAAAAAAGGCCTTAACCCACTTAAAAAATTTAAAAGGCATAAAAATGGTGATATAGGAAAAACAATGGAAGGAATCCCCAACACCCCTATGTGGCTGATTTCTGAGACTGATCTGTGAAACTGATCGGTGGAGCTGACCAGGTGAATCTGATAAAGTGAATCTCATCCCATGATCCTAATCAGTGAAACTGATCAGCTGAAACTGATTGGGTGAAACCGATCGGTGAAACCTATGTGTGAAACCTATCTGTGAAATTGATAGGTGAAACTAATGGGTGAAACTGATCGTTGAAACTGATGGGTGAAACAGATCGGTGAAACTGATGGGTGAAACCGATCATTGAAATCTATGGGTGAAACAGATCGGTGAAACTGATAGGTGAAACCGATGGGTGAAACTGATGGGTGAATCTGATGGGTGAAATCGATAGGTGAAACCAATCCCTGAGATAGATCGGTGAGACCTAAATCGGTGAGACTGATGGGTGAAACTAATCGGTGAGACCGATGCGTGAAACTGATCGGTAAGACTGATGGGAGAAGACAATTAGTGAGACTGATCGGTGAGAACGATGGGTGAAACCGATGGGTGAGACCAATCAGTGGAACTTATAGGTGAATCCATGGTGACACATTGCCACTGACAACAACATCCTCCTAACTCGCCGATTTTTTCAAGGACACCCCAACACATATAATTTGGAAAAGAAATGTACCAGGATGGTCTGAGCCATTACATTAGACACCTCTCAAATTATTTTCATCCTCGAGAATATAAGAGTAACTCGAACACACACATCAGAAGATACCTCTCAAGGACAAACCACCCCAAACAGCTATATGAATCCCAAGTATCACATTATCCTGAAACCCGAATCGGGGAGTTCATTCCCCCATGTCAATATTCTATCCTCTTTGAGCAGCACGGGCTCACCCGTAGAGGTTTAATCACATCCACGCGGATGCATCTTGATTAGGTATCTGGTTCTCCATTCCCCTCATATCAAGAATTTCCATAAACATTCACAAGGTAGGGAAACAAATCATTTCATTAACCTACAAGGATAACATTACATCATAGTAGGTATTAAAAAAAGAACATCAAGGAAGGCTTGGAATAGGAACTCAAAACAATTATGGGTATTAGGCATGCATTTGAGAATCTCGCTCCCACGTTCTCTCCTGGAGGACACCGTGCCTCCACAACACACGAACCGAGGGTATGGTTCATCCATAAAGCGCTTTCTCTTTTTTATACCTAATCTTCACGGGTCGGTCCCTGAATGTAGCGGCATCCCCTATATCCAACTCTCCCCTGTCAATGACATGGTAATAATCGTGTAGATATCGATGAAGATTGGAGACGTGGAAAACATTTTGGATCTTTTCCAACTAATGGGGAAATTCTAGCTGATATTCCACCTTACTGACTCACCCCAACAGGTAGAATGGCCCGATGGACCTTGAAGACAACTTGCTCCCCTTGGCAAACCTCTGTTTCCCAAGTCGAGGGGGAACATTCAAGAACACATAGTCTCCAACATCAAACTCAAAGTGAATCCTCGTACAATCTATATATAGCATCTAATAGTCGTGGACTGCCTTAATACTCTCACACACAAGTGGAAACTTTTCTATTGTACGCTGCACTACCTCAAGTCCAAGAACCCCTTCCTCTCCAACCTCAGTCCAGCACATGGGCGAACAACATTGCCTCCTGTACAAGGCTTCAAATGGTGTCATGCTAATAGTAGAGTGATATATATTATTATAAGAAAATAGTAATATGTGAATATACCATTCCCATGATCCCCCTATGACCAAATCACAAGACCGTAGAATATCCTTCAATGTTTGGATGGTTTGCAATTTCTGCCCATATTTCTGGTGGTGGAAATCATTTCTAAGGTGTATTTGGGTGCCAAAAGCAATCTAAAATCACCTCCAGACTCGTGAGGCAAACTGTGCATCCCTATCCGAGACAATGAACCTCATAACTCCATGTAACCACACCACCTCATCCACATTTCTCCATGATAAGGCATCCACCTCACACAAATCCTTGATCTCTAGGAAGTGGGATGATTTTTTCAGCCGGTCAACCACTACCTAAATAGCCTCACAACCTCCTTGATTCCTAGGTAGGCTTATGATGATATCCATAGAGATGTCTTCTACTTCCACTCATGTACATTAAAAGGCTGTAAAAAACCTCTTGGGATGCGGTGTTCAGCCTTCACCTACTGAAAAACTAGTCATCTTGCCACAAGCTCTACCACTGCCCGTTTCACCTTAGTCCATCGAAATAGCTCCCTCAGGCCTCGATAAATCTTTAGAACTCATGGGTGTACAACTATGATGGATTTATGGATCTTACAAAGAACTACCATATGCATCGTCTCTAGGAAAAAAACATCCCTCTGAAAAGAATCGGATTCTGACTATCCTCTGACCACCCTTCTAAAGCATTACCTTCGTTAACCTGGTCGTGCATCAAATCACTCTATATGCCACGCCAATAAGACTCATCCATCTTCCACAAATGGAAGGATTATACTATCATATGAAATATACAACCTCTAACACCATCCACCCATGCATCTAGGTGTAGGGAAGCAAACTCATCCATTTCCATCTAAGCATCAACATATTCTTGAACTGCTTACCTCTTTGACTTCCTGCTCATGGAATGAGCCACAATGTTCTCCTTACCTTCAATTAATGAGATATAGAAGATGTATTCCTGAATTAACTCCATCCATCATCATTGTCGCATGTTCTGGTCCCATTGGGTAAATATATGACTCTAAATTTTGTGATCTATGAAGAGCAAAAAGTGCTCCCCAGTGAGGTAATGCCACCACAACTTCAACGCAATGATTACTTCTCCAAACTCTTGGTCATGAGTGGCACATTTATGCTCATGAGGACATAACTACATACACCCATAAGATATCACTCTCCATTGTTGCATTAGCCCAAACCCTAGGCCAAGTCCAGAAGCATCAAAAAGAAACTCATAGAACACCTCTTCCTCTCGAAACCTGAGAACTAGAGCGCTGAATGACCTTTCATTCAAATAGCTAAAACCTTCCTAACGCAGCTCACTCCATATGAAGGCCCGGTCCTTTTTGATCAAGGATATCAAAGGAGGTACATATCGAGAGAAGTTGGGTATGAACCTTCGATAATAGCCTAACAGGCCCAAAAAACTAAAACCCTATATCTCATTCTTGGTTTATTTACAAGAAACAACCACTTAAACCTTTACAAAATTAACCACTACCCCTTTCTATGACACCACATGTCCAAAAAAAAGCAGTTCTCATGTCATGATCTAGAAAATGGACAATTTCCCATCAAGCTGGTAATGTTGAAGAATCTCCCTGACCATCTTGAGGTGATTAGTATGTTAATACTCTAATGTTTAGTAGATCAAAATGTCATCAATGATCACAATGATGTACTGGTCCAGAAACTCGCAGAAAACAGAGTTCATGAGCCCCATTAACATTGTTGGTCCGTTTGTAACACTGAATAGAATGAATATGATCTCAAAGTTCTTATACATAAACCTGAAAGAGGACTTCATGATATCACTATCCTTAACCCTTAGCTGGAGATACCCAGACTGGAAATCGATCATAAGGAACCAACCTGCTCCCCCCAGTAGGTCAACGATATAATCTATCCTCAGGAAAGGGTAGCAGTTCTTCACTACTACCTGATTCAGTCTCTGGTTGTCTATGCATAGCCTAAGACCACTATCTTCCTTCTTCCCACAAAATACTGAATCACCCCTTGGCGATATGCTCAGATAGACAAATCCCTTATTAATTATCTCTTCAATCGGAATCTAAAACTCCAGAAACTCTGAAGGCTCCATCCGATGATGAGATATCAAATCAGATGGGCATAGGGCTGTAAGTCTATCCTGAACTCAACATCAAATCGAGGGGTAGTGTCACAAACTCCATGGGGAAATATCTAGGAACTCTCTGACAACTTCTGGAACATCCATCATCTCATCATCCACTGATTCTATGAAGATCTCAGCCAACATTGAAGAAAGAGGATCCACACTCTGTCTCCCTACCTGAAAAAAACTGTTTTCCAAAAAAATCAACATGATCGCCATTCTCATTGTAGAACAAGACTCTTCTACAGAAGCAGTTGATAACAACATGCACAGAAAGTAGCCAGTGGATTCCTATGATGACATTGTTTGGCTGCATTTGTAGCAGAAGGAGATCCCCACTAGACTGATGCAATTCCAACATCAGTCTTCATCCTCAGAAAACAGCCAATAGGCTTGTATGATAACCAACAAGAATACTCAGCACCAGGGGAATGGGGAGTCTCTCTATGTTTAGGCCCAAGGAAAGGGCCAGACTTGGTATAACAAAGAATTTTGAATCTCCTAAATCATTCAATGCATAGGCAAGAGTTCTAAACAAGATGATTATACATCGAATGGCTTTCAAACCTGGCGGAACTACTCCCTCTGTTGTGTGTAACTGCCGACGCCCATCTCCTATTCCTCTAGGCTGTTGGCCACCTCCCCAAGAACGCCCAGGTCGAGGTCATTGAGGGGTACACTGGGGTTGTCCTTCACTAACCACGACTACACTTAGAGGAGTGAGAGATTGTTTTCCCTAATGTTGCTGCTGAAAGGTCCTGGAAGGAAATTGATGCTTATGAGGTGGGTGCTGAATCATCCCACCCCTACTATACTGCTCTAGGTCCAGGAAATAATTTTAAAGGTGCCCATGGCTACCACAGTTGAAGAACCTTGGACTTGGTCCCATAAAGAAACGACGATTGCCGGGAGATCAAAACTAGAACTATGGGGGTAGCTCCCAACTGGTTGAATCCTAGAAGGACTTGAGTTTGGAGGCCTTCTACTGATGGCCTTCCTCATTGACCAGCCCAACTAGCTCCCCTCACGCGACACAACTCATCGCATGTGCATCCTCTCTACCACATCAGCCTTCTTTGGGAACTCTAAGTACATTGATTGGGTAAAGCGTGTAACATTATACTGAAGATAAGGTCAGAGTGCCTCCTCTAAACTTCTCTCCAGAGACTCCTCATCCGGAAAATGTTCTAGATCCAAAATAATGAGATCCTTGAACTTGATCCCTAAATCCCTCACTAACATGCTCTCTTACTGAAGGGAGAGTATCTCCTGCCTCTTTTCTACCATTATCATGGAAGAGAAGAATTCCCCCCCAGAATTCCCTCTCGAATTCAGCCCATGAAACATCATCCTCCCTATTCTCCCCATGATATAATGTCCACCATTTCTGTGCATTTCCCCGCATCTGGCTTATAGCCAGAAGAAACTAGTAATGTGTAGGAGACCAGATATAGCTGAAAGCTATCACCAGAACCTCGAGCCAGCTCTTTGTCTCCATGTCTGAGACGCTTCCCTCAGACATTATGATGGTCAGCCACTGAATGGCATGAAGCATCCTCTACCAATGGTTATCTTTCTCCTCCTGATCAGTCCTCCGCTGATCTACTAGATCATCCACTTGGGCCTCGATCACTTGCACTACAAGTGGTCGCCGTCTGGGTGCCACAGTTGGAAGTTAAACAAAGAAATCCTAATCCTGAGTAGTGTAGAAGATTTCATTTATATTTTTCTAAAACGTTTTTTATTTAAATTCCTAGAACACAAAGAACAATCAAGAAAACAAGTCAATATGATGCATGTTCCTTTCCTAGGTTCTCTACCCTCTAATCTGTGTAGCCTCACATGGTTGTTTTATAGGTCCCAAGTCTTTGTATCAGAACACTGTGGGCCCTAAAATATAATATCCTAGCTGGTCATCCCTAGACTATTTCACACACCCAGATTGACTAACACTATTTCCCTAACATCCCATTCAATCCTCACGATGACTAACCATGAGCTCTATCCAATCTCTCAACCACTCCTTTGATACCATACTATCACAACACACCTTCACCATGATGAGGAAAGGGATAATAGATTTACAAACCCTTACTTTGTCAATATGAAGGAGAGATGATGACCCCCCTAGACCCACCTCCAATAGGCCCTAGAGAGGCGACTAGCACTAACAGTTTAAAATCACATGTAAAATTGAAGGAATTTCCCTTTTTTATTTAGTAGGATCAGGAGATAAGATATTAAATCCCAACAATGCCAAAATTGGATGAAAAATTAATGCCAAAAGAATCCATTCCCGTCTTCATGTTCCTATAATAAGTGCTACAAGAATATAGAAAACTCCAAACGAAAGTTCCAAAATAAAAGAAAACCAATGAAGTAAACTGTCTGGGCGTCTGAGCTAATAGAATCAGGCACGGTCCTTGATGTCCTCCTGGAATCCTGAAAAAAGTTATATATAACTAGGGAGAACATACAGTTATACTTAGTAGGGAAACCCAAAAACTCTTGTGCACAAGTGGGGAGGCATTCAAATTCCCTGTGACAAAAAGAAAATAAACAAAGCACCTGGAAAGTAATATATCCACCCAACCACACCAAGAAACACTCGCCAAATAATGCAAGTTGTGTAACATAATATTAATTGCACATCAATATTTGGGTACCCCGTACCACTTTCCCACTGGTTGTTGAAGACATACTACGCGTCAGACCTCTCCCGCCATTCTCTACATTGTCCCGCAGCCACCCCCACCCCACCCCCCCCCCCCCCCCGCACACACCTAAGCTATAAAAATAAATATCCATCCCTAATACACCTAGTACACAACAACCATAGGTAACCACACCCGCATAAACATGGGCCACAACAACTACCACTAAGCCCGATGATAAATGGGCTAGAACAACTTCTACCATGCCTGAAGACACTTCAGCCTCATCTCCAAGACACTTGGAAAACACCATTCATGAAAACACTTGGGAAAAAAACCACAACTACCCTATCCAAAGAATCGTGGACTATAATGGATCTCAGGACATCAGAGACTACTTGAAGAGTCTTGGGCTACCCGGAAAAGGGAGTAGAAAATGAGAGAATAACCTGCCACTCATAGGAGTATTAGAAAAAAACACCCTCTATAGTGACATGGGGGAGTTAGACATGAAGGGATCATCTTGTGTGGGGTGATAATAAGAAACACAAAACTAAATTTTATGTATAAGTAAAAAATATCTCATACCAACCAAGGGATTCCAAATCCATCACACACACAAACACCATCATTGCTAATCCATCACAAAAATCCCAATGGCCACAACCAAGTCACAACTCATTCTGGGAAAAAAATCCTGTTTGAGCTCGTTATTGTTATCACATTCTAGTGGTACCATTTAAATAATTCTTCCCTACCAGGAAAATAATAGGAATAGTAATAAGCCATGGATGGAAAAACAACTAAGCACCAAAATTAAGAATTCACACCTGGTTCTCTTGTAAAGTCAGAACCACAAAAAGGATTAGAGATATCAATCGAAGCAATTGAACCAAACCAAGCCTTAACATACAGCCCTACAAGACCTCGGATCCACAAACCAACAACATCACCACAACAAGATATTTCATCCCCATCCATGTCACCTCACAAGCATCTAGCAGAGCCACCATACACTTCATCATAACAGAGAAAGATATTTTGGAGATTTAAACACACCGTTCCTTTAGTTCCGTCTTTCTATTTCATTAACCGGGGTGACGAAAAAAGGATTATTATTCATTGGGTGTCTATTTAATCAACCGAGTTTAAATGATTAACTAGTTTCTGTATTACAACTACTGAATCACAGAAATATTTAAAAATAAATAGGTTCATTAGTGCCAATGAAAGGACCACCAACAACCACAATTTTTAGTAGACATAATCCCATACAATTCAAAATATATAAGAAAAGGTATAAGAGAACCGCAACATCATCAAACACACCCCTTCATTCTTTAAAAACCATTTATTATCTTTTTTAAGGATTGGTTTCATCCATACCCAAAAGATCATTATGATACACACCCTACATGATACATAGTAAAGAGAGATGAAGGGAAAATCTTACATGGATGATCAATGATCGATTTTTATCTCCTTGCGCCAATAACTGGGATGCACAACTTATAGGTGAGGAACTCTGGGGACACCACGAGTAAGAAGTAAAGGCTCCAACATAGGTTATCCACTAGCCTCTGGAAGGGGGGAATCCAAACACACTAGGGAAAGGGAATATACATGAGAAGAATAAGAAAGAAGAAATTTCCATGCGATAAAATGGAGAGATCATGTTTTTATGTGATTTGAATTTCAAATGGATGTAAAGGCAGATCATGGTTTCACCATGCGGTTTGATGGATACACATGATGGAATTAATTGTTATTTAATAATTCTCATTGGGGATGGCCATAAAATTTTTTCATTAAAAGATTTTATTTTATGAGAGGAAATTGGGTTCGTTGAGGGTCACCCCTCCCCTAGGAGATTTAAAACATTTAATATGTTATTAAAAATGGCCTTGAACCGATTTAAAAATGTCAAAAGACGTTAATTTGATGTTACGGGAAAAACTAGGGAAGGAATCCCTGACACCCCTCTATGGCCAGATAGTGAGATTGATTGGTGAAACCGATCAATGTAGATGATCGGGTGTTGCTGATCGGGTAAAGCTGATCCCATGAAGCTGATTAGTGCAATTGATTAGGTAAAACTGATTGGGTGAACTTGATTAGTGGGACCAATGGGTGAAACTAATATTTGAAACAAATGGGTAGAAATGATTGATGAAACCGATGGGTGAAACTGATAGGTGAATTGGATCGGCGAAACTGATGGGTGAAACCAATCGGTTAAACCGATCAGTGAAACAGATGGGAGAAACCCATCAGTAAAACCGATGGATGAAACTGACTGGTGAGACTGATCGGTGAGTCATAAATTGGTGAGACCGATGGGAGATACTAATCAGTGAGACCAATGGGTGAAACAAATCAGTGAGACCGATCGGTGAGACATCGATCGGTGAGACCGATGTTTGAAATCGATCGATGAGACTGATCAGTGGCACTAATAGGTGACGCCATGGTAACATGTTTCCATAGAATCCCACATCCTCATAACTCGCTGATGGTTTCAAGGACACCTGAACACTTATAATTTCAAAAATTAATGATCTAGGATGGTATGGTCCATTAAAAATCAATTTTATAAAATGTTTATACCTTATTTTGTAATAAGTACATTTTTAGGCCTAAGGAACAATTTTTTCTAAACAAGTTTATCCTTTGTGTTCTAAATTAAATTCTAAATTATATTCTAACACTTATGTGATTTGAATTATCAGAAATGGTTTAAATATTTTTAATAAAAATGTACAAATTATTTAATATTATAATTTTTAATTTTTGGGATTGAAAAAGTTTTCATGGTGGAAAAAAATATTAACCACAATATAAGTAAAATAATGTAACTAGTTAATGATTAATGGTAAAGTCTGAAAATAATTAAAAATTACAAAATTAAATGGGTATTTGATGTGTTTATAGACCATAACAAAACAACTAATAATTAATTATATACCAAATTTGTTTGAAATAATGCTACCTAATTGTGGTATTCTTTAAATATAAAAAAATCATTCATTAATAACTTAAAACCACCCCTCCACAAGTATAAATACCACCCCTCGTGACCACTTTATCTTCCAAAGAATTTAATATTATAAAATATATAAAATCTATTCTTATACATACCCTCGCCATGTTGAAGGGATTCTAGTATTTCCTAGATACCAATTCCAATTTCACTAATGGGTCTTTCAAGGAGGGGATATTCAACAAATAACTTTCTAAAACAACCTATCCTAAATTATTTATTTCTTCTACCTTCTCATAACCTCTTTTATCCATTATATGATATTAAATTAATTATAAGGTATATAATATAATTTTATATTTCTAAGTCAATATCTTATATACACCCTTTTTCTAATATCCTCTTATTAAATGAAACGAAACTATTATCCAACTTATGGCGGTTAACTCTCTCCATGTATAATTATTTTCTTCATTTCCCATTACTTCAATTAAGGATAGTCTTAAATATATTATTATGTTTAAATAATAATTTGATAAGTATATTATAACATATTTCCTCTTTTGTAAATAATATATATACATAATAATAATCAAAATGAAACTAGTTTTTGATGGACAAAAGAACCATCAAAATTAACAAAACATTTATATTTAATGTTTTATCACATGAATCGTACCTATGTAAGAAAATAAAATGATACATGGGACCATTAAAAATTATATAATTGAATTAATTCCATTTATTTCCTCTTCTAGAGTAGTATTCCCATTTTAAAAGATCTTCCATAATTATACACAAGTATATAAACAATTAATCCTTGAATACAATATATATGTGAAATAATGAAAATAATGAAATATTTTTAATGAACAGGTGGATTATTGTCATAAAAGGCTCATATAAGGTTTAATAAATATGTATATAGTTATGTAATAAATTAATAACATTCTTTAAAACATTACATCAGAGATCAATGTATGAAAAACTAATGGATATCGTGAGGTAAGGTATTTCATAACTAAAATTCCATTTAATGGGATAAAATTCAATTACATTTATTATACCATGATGATATTATATGTGAGATTAATTTTGATAATAATACATTGTATTTAAAATTTTCAGGTGGATTTATATATTATATACATAATTGATTCATTTTATTAATTCTCAATCCAATGATACGATATTTATAAGATACATTCTTTATAAAATTATAATTTCAATTCTTCTATTAAAACTATCATTTTATTCCATGTCCATGTTTTCTAAAATTATTACCATTATTAACTATTATCTTATTAATGTTTAAATTAATTTATAATCACGTTTTAATTTTTTAAAAATTACATGAGAGGACTCTTCTTTCATTTTATAAATGAGGGTTTATGTGACATCTCAGATGAAAATACAAAAGAATTATTTTTTCAACTTATACAGAAAGAGTGAATTTTTATACCATCATGACACCAAAATTCATTGATGATTCCATTACAAGACTACAAGTTTAATTTAAAATTGAATTGTTTACTATATTATTTTTTGTATCATTAAAAATAATTTATTGTAAATTTAAACTTTTTTCTTGATGATATATTTAATATGATATTTCAAAATCATTTTTCATCTAAGAAAACAATATTTATTGATACTTATGATCTAATGATCATATTATTAAATTATTCTATCCTTATTATTTTTATGGTTTTTTATGAAGGAATGATAATAATGTTACCTATTTTATATCTATGGGTTTTTTATGATGAAATTTTTATGAAATCCAATTTCTGTTCAAGGATTCTAATATGATCAATGACTAATGTTATTCTATCACATGTATGTATGGTTTTCATAACGATATGAGTGAGACCTATATGTTTATCCAGTTTATTAGGAAATTATCTATATCTCATGTGATAGAGATTATTGGAATAAAGAGTCAAGTTGGTTATTAAAGGCACATTATCTTCTATGGTAGTATTACGAGTGATCCTTAAATGACATGATAGTTTTGTATGTGAACCCATCCCACTATTATAGTCTTGGAAAATAGATTTGACTACCAACGAAATTATTTTTCTATACATATGTGTAAGAAAAAATTCTATGTATAATACCAATTTTATTATTTCATGGATCATGGTCTTTTTTTATCAATGTCTTATAAACTAGAAAAATAATCATGACTCAAGATTATGATATAAGATATGAAGGGTATGATTTTGAAATTTTAGATTCACGTTTTTATATATTTATGCTCATTATTTTCTTCATATATCCATTATTTACCAATACTAATAATCTAATGACACACTTTTCTTATGATTCATTAACAAAGGATATTTAGAAAGGTATTAGTTGTGATATTTCAAAAAGGGTGCGTGTTATAAAGAAATAATTTAGAGATAATGTATATATTTTATATACCAGTGGTTTATGTTTATATGTTCCCAATGTAAATTTAACATTATGATAATCAGGCATGTGTTGGTGTTACAAAATTTAATATTCATGTGAAATTATGAAATATCCTTGTATAAAAATCATAGGTCATTATATAGTTGCGAAATGAGACCAAATAACATCTAACACATGGAAAAGGAGACCCACATACCTATGATGCTTGGGAACGGAGACCCACTAAATTTTGATACATGGGAAAGGTGACCCACATACTTATAATACTATGGAAATCCATCCCATATTAAATGAGATAATTTGGAATGGAATCCATAATTAAATGTGATATAAGGGCATGGAGTCCCTTGACATTCATTGAGAAACATACAACTACACATGCATGATTGATTTATTCCTTGAGTCATGTATAGTATTAGTATCTATATATATGGAAATAAAAATAATACATATATAGACTACATAAATATATTTATACATATTGATTATTGTTTACAGATTATCCAAATTTGGTCAAAGTATGATTTTTCATACTGGTATCCTTTAAAACCTAGAATAGACTAATTTATATTCTACATATTTACCACATTATTATATAGGCACACATATCATTTTATATAAAATTGATGTATTTTACCAGAAAATGTTCTCAGTGGACTAATGTTTATTTACCACACCATATTCAGTCCATATTTTGGTACCCGAATAGATCTCATGGATCCATGTAGAGAAAAATGGAAGCATCCACCTCTGTTTGATTGATTTTCTTCATAGAATCGAGTAAAAAATCTCATAAATCGTTTGGTTAGAGATTCTAGTGGATATAGTTTTGTTGTTTATTTTTTTATATTTTGTATATCCTGATATATATATATATATATGCTTGTTACCATGTTCCACTTTTTACATAATACATAACATGATCATAATTTTTGTACATGTTCTGATTAATCTTCTTATTTCTTATTGTATCTCGGTGATTTATTATTCCACTGTTGGTTTTTATTTAATTTTTATTTTATTACCATTATTATATATTCACGTTCTATAAAATGACCAAGGCGGTATATTCTTCCCACTGAATCATCATAGATCCCATTATTAGTTGGTATCCTCTAGTGTAAGTGGAGAAAAACATATGTTTATGTGCCAGATCTGATTTTGTTATTTATTAACGAATTGGATTTGGGATGCTCTAAAGTATTATTAGAGTTTATTTTCCAATTTAAATTATATTTGAGATTGTATACATGAGACTAGGAATGTTTTTTCACTTTGTAAATATGTCATGCTTGGGTCTAGACGACCCACACATATGTGAAGGACCATGTGGCTAGGGATGTGATTGATTCTCATGATTCATGTTATTACAATTTCTTGTTATTTCACCTTGGGTGATTATTGTAATTATTCTGGTTATTGATTTATTTATTGATGTTATTTTACCCATGTATAATTTTAGTTAAGAAGTATCCTTACATGCACCATTTTAGACCTATACAAATTTAAATTTCATGTATATTTCATTCCATTTAGGTTTCATTTCTTAACTACTAGATTATGTGGCTCGTTATCTATATATTATGTTTTAATAATTATACAACCTATTTAGTTATATACCATTATTATGTGATTATTTAGTATGATTGTGTGAATAATATTCTTCGATGGTTTCTTTCAACTTTCATAATAGTACTTCAATATGTGATATCATTCTTTTTCGTGTTATGATAACATAATTGGTTATTAGATTATATTCATTAATCTAAATTGGATTTTGAAATATATTTTTATCGTGACACCTAAAAAACAAATTATTTTGTGTTTGATCCATTAGAAATATGTTTTACGGGATGAAAAATTACTATTTCCAATTAAATGGGAGCCTATTTTTCAATTTATAAATTATATGATCCTTTATTAATTGTAAAATAGTTCCCATATAATTGAACGAACATATGTGGGATATATATATATATTAGAAATTAAATAATAAATTCATGTTATACATAAATTAATGCCAATTATAATTTATAATGGAAAGTAATGTTATAATTTGATAATTATGATTATTTTAAATGATCCATGAAACTTATATATAGATATTGTGAATTTTAATTATTATAGAAATGATTTCATTTAAATAATGATGTAAAATAAAAATTTATAGAGTACCGTATATCTCTAACATGGGAATGATAACCCATAATACTAATTCCCTAAATTCATAACTAGACAAAAGTAGTTCAATTGGGAAATGATTCTTTTAACATAAACCAATTAAGGTTGTTTTGTAATTATAATATTTTAAATCATATAAGTTACACTAAACTCAACCTATATTGACATTATAAAACCCCCATAGGTCACATTTACTTCTATAAATTTTTTCTCAAATACCTATGGTGGTCTATTTATGATAAATGTGATGGTTATTTATTGTTTTTGTAATAGATAATATTGTCTTACATATAAACATATGGTGGAATTTTACTTAACTGATTCCCCTTTATATGATAAAATATATTTTACTCTACTATGGAGCTTCATTATTGTGAGTCATCAGTTAATTTATATGCTTATTCCAATTTTCATATTTGTTTTCATTCCAGACTAAAATTGTATTTTTCATTATTCTAGCCAGTTTTGATAATTTATGGACTACTGAAATGGTTATATAATTGGATAAAAATGAAATCATATGATAATATTCCAAATTATTCTGGATGTTAGATAAATAAAGCATTTAGTATAATTTTTTAAAACTATTACTTATTTTCCCTCAATTATTAGTTTCTTTAAATTTTGATAAAATAACAAACATTTAAGTGCATTAAAAAATATATAGAGGTGTTAATAATATAGATTCCTTATATAAGGGTTAGATGTAATATTTCCATGAAATAAACTTGGTATATAATGTTAGGGTCTCCCATAGGTATCAATTGTCATTTTTATATTTTCTAAAAGTATATAGGATATCTGGTAGATCCTGGAACATTATGTCCTAAACGTAGTTGTATATTTGATTATATTATAATTAAATAGGGTTTATCCCATTGGTGTAATGACTTTAGTGGTGACAAACTAGTAGAATTTTATTTGAACACATTGATATTCTTGGTTTCATCACTTAATTGTCTCATATGTGTAAGAATATTGTATTATACAATAATACCCTAGGTTAACAGGTGGTTGTCTAGTAATTTGAACAAAGAGGGTTATTCCCATATATAGACACTCAAAGAGTGTCATCTTTTATCCATTGACCCTGATATCATGACCCTTATAGGTCGACTCCATCCTTACTATATCAGTTTTACCTCCTTTAAATAGATTTTTACAATGTTTTTTATACTGTGAAATTGATTCCCTTATGTTGCGTATGGTTATCATACTTGTGACCTCAAGAATAAGTGGAAGAACTATAAGCCTTTTCTTGTGACTCAACCCCTATAATTTTTCCATTTTGAATGTTAAATGGAAACCTATGAGAGTGGTTTCCCAAGAGTTTATGAATTCCAATTTTGATATTCCCTTGATTTTACCCTCATTTTGAAATAGATTCCCGGTGAGTACACATGTTTTATAATTCAAGCACCATGATGGGTTTTGATTTGAAAATAACTTAGGGTTATTTGTTATATAACTATCTTCAATGAGAACGAATATTTGGGTGCATGTTCTAGATGACTTGGGGTTGAATGCTTAACACATTCATTTTCTAAAAATTGTGTTAGGTGGTTGGTGTTCATTACAATAATCTTGGAATGAGAGCTTCCCAATTTTGAAGAGCAGTTCCAAGAAAACACCATGTATCTTGAAAATTTCTATTCCTTGTAGCATGTTTAGCAGACCTTGTCGATTAATGGATCATAGGAGTGCATGTCGAGTATTTAACCGGTTTGTATGAGATGTATTCCAAATGAATATGATGAGTTTAATTCACAAATGATTGACTATGAGAGTCATTTAATTTTAAATTTAGTGATTGTATGAGTTTAACCTGAATGTTAGTGATTACTAGCATGATTCTCATAGAAATAGTGACCAGATCTATTGGGTGAATTGAAGAATGTGCCTAGTTATGAGGGATATTATGGAAATGTATAGAGTATTATGTGATAGTTGATCTATTGTCAGAAGGTTACATGTATGGTGCCATGAGTTTTTTAAGGTGAGTATTGTCTATTTGATGTGATCATGTTTTGGGAGAGTGATGTATGTATATCAATGAAATATTAGAGTACTCTTAGTACAAATACAAGCATTCCCACTATATTAATATTATCATAAGTGAAACTTTTTAAGTGGGAAAATGATAATTTCCCCTATAATATTAAAATGGATTTATATATTTCCTTCCCTATTTTTCCAACAGGCCCCCATTCAAGAACATCTCATCCTCTCATCCTCCTTGGTTAATAATATCTATTACTTTCGAGAATCTAATTCCATTGAATGGTTTTGATAGCCATTGGTAAGTCTATGACTCTTCCTAAATCCTTTATTTTTTTGTTTCACCATAAAGAACGCTAAATCTATATGAGGCAATTTACACTTTTTATAATTCATTTGTCTAATCATCATATTTATCTAATTCGATCATGAATTAAATGCTACGAATAGATGAGACACGCATCATAAGAATGACGTAGGCAGTCTAGTATATTTCCCTAATTCTGAGTCATTTTATGAGATGCACCATTTTACTGCATTGCAGACATTCCACATGTTTCCTTAAAATAAAACTTCTCCTTATTCTAGAAAAATTGATGTTACAATTACCCTTACAAGCATAGGTATAGATGAGGGAATAGCCTCTCCCATTGAGTTCCATCCTTCAGAGTATGATTATGTGATTCCCTTGATTTATTAAATGGTTATTTGGCCAAACCACCTTTTATGTGGCCATTGTTTTATTCCTAAGTGGAGAGACTACCTATATTAAAATGGTAAGGAGTGGTATGAATACTCTTGGTGGATTACTTATGATTATAGAATACAAAACATAATTAAATTTAATGATAAGTGAATTTTAATTCAACCATTGGATTATTGTAATGCATGACTAAACTTTTATAAATATGAATTGCGAGCATGGAATGCTTGATACTTGTGTTCATTGGGAAAGGAGAACCACATTATTTTGATACATGGGAAACAACACCCACATAATTATGATACATTATAATGGTGACCACATTCTTGAGGTACATGGTAAATGAAACCCACTTACTTTTGATACATGTGTAAGAAAACTGAGAAACTTATGATAATTTGACAAGGCATCCCATTTACTTATGATACTCAAGAAAGGTGTAAAAACATATTTGTGATAATCATGAATGGAGTCCCTAATTAAATGAGATACATGGGAGTTGGGTACCATGACATGCTATGGGCTGCAAACTACTACACATGGACATCTGAGCTGCACATCAGGTTCTGGATAGAATTTGTTTCCATATATTGTTTTATAAACAAAAATACATATATAGACCATATGTAAATGTATACATATGGATACTTGTTTAGAGATCATCCGCCTTGGGGAGAATATGGTTTTGTTATCCTTGTTTCCTTTAGGAATCATATTTGATCTATTTACATTCAATAGATTACTCACATTATTATACATTCACAATGTTAATTTTTTATTCATTAGATGTATTTTAATAGACATTGTTAGAGGAATACTACTAATAATATCTCACAACCCTTTTGGGATACAGATTGGAACCTGAATAGAACTCATAGATGTAGGTTGTAAGAAAGGGAAGCATCTGGCAATGTATTATTGATTGTATTCTTATAATGGAATATAAGAGTAGAGGATCGATCGTAGGCTTGCGATGTAGTAGATATAGTTTTTGGATTTTAATATTTTTTATAGCCTGATTTATATAATTTTTCCCATGTTCCCCTTTCTATATAAAACATAACATGAGAATTATTTTGGAATACGTTTCGAATCATCTTCTTCTATCTTATTATATATGGGTGATTTATTATTATACAAATAGTCATAATTACTATTTCTGATGTTTACCATTTTTATATACCATTGTAATACACTTTAATAATGGGGAGGTATAGACTATCTATCATACATTCACCGGCCCTCACTTCTATATGGAATCCTCTAACATATGGGGAAGCAAGCTTGAGTTCATGTTGCTAATGAGGGCCATTTACAAATGAGTGAATCGGGTCTAGGATGCAACAAATATCATTGTAAATATAAAAGCAACACCATTATCTCCTTAAAGTAAGAATATCATATAAAAATCATGTTATATTACAAATCCAATGGAAATAATTATAAATAAAACATACTTAAACATACACCTTTGATCTAATTGTTACAATGAGTGAGTACTAATATATTTTTTTACCACTATTGTACTCTTTATAGTGATAGGGATATTATTTTAATGTAAAACTCATCACTCCAAATATCCTCCAATAATATATGACCATCATATAGAATGTTTGAGTAGTTATTTTTATTTTCCATCGATTACACTTTTTATATTTTAATTCAATTATCCAAAAAAAATGTTTTCTAAAAATAGTTTACCAAATAAAATTTTATCTTATAAAAGAAATGTATAAAAATATAATAAAGGTTATTTTACAAATAATAAGGATTTAGAATAATTATATTATTTTCACCAAAATACAGTATTTTTAATCTAGGACTATATTAAAATTTTAATCCATTTCAATAAGAACTCTTATTTTTTTGAATTTTCCAAAAAGTAAAAATTTAATGAAAATCTATGGTTTCTTAAAAAATTACCTTATTCAAAATAAAATCCAATGATTTAAAAAGAGTAAAAACCTGGATTTACAAAAATTTAAAACCCATTTTATACAAACCAATTTATCATGTTTACCAAATAATTTTATAATACATGGGTATTTCATAAATAATCTATATAATTTACTAAAAAATAAATCAATTATTATATCAAAGGATCATAACCATCATAAGAATGAATATAAGTCATCCATATTGGCCTTTAATTCTGAAATTCATATAGATACTATCCATAAAATGAAATTATATATTTTATAAAATAATTCATAACATCAATCAATTGATATTATGATCCAAACATTCATTATATGATATTTTATTAAGGAGTTAAAAGAGAAAAATAGAGAGAGTTGGGAGAAAAAGAGAGGGATCCAAGATCAAAGAAGATTAAATATTTGATACCTTCAAATTGGTGTCTCTTGATAAGTAAATTATACTAGATACAACTATTTTACAATGGAACCCCACATGAAATGATTAAGATCATTTATCTACAAGTTTCTTATTACATTTAACTACTTCAATAGATAATTAAAGTCTTCCTATAATCATTTTTACCATTGTAATCATCACTAACCCCCTTCTAAATGAAATAAAACATTAGACCATATATATTTTTAAAACGTTTCTATGATCATATCTTTAGGATATTCCACATTTTGACCATATATAGGACTAAACCATTGACCAAGGTCACTTATCAGGTATCCAATCATCAAGTACTTATTTTTAGATGTGAACTATTTGATTTTCTTACTTCTTCTGGAATCTCACAACTTCTAGAGTCTTAACATATTAAAGTATATTAATGTTCAAAACCTCATATAGAAGACAAAAAATATTATAACGAGTAACTAACTACAATTTTATTTTTTTTAAACAAACTGATATATTGCCAAGAAATATAAATCCCTATAATATCATAAAAAAAGATTACACAATTCTGAAAGTAGAATATTTACAAAAGTCCCTCTTAATGAAGGGAAGAAGATCATCATGGACATTGTCCTCCCAATAAAAATCATTCCCATTGACTCCTTTTTTAGTAAGCCCATATGCCAACGCATTTTCCTCTCTATACACATGAGTAACGAAGTGGTCCTTTGAGTTTAGAGAGTCCAGAAATTTAGTCCAATGATTGGTGAGCTTCTATGATAGATGTAGGGCCCCTATACGAATGGTTGAGACAATAACCATGGAATCACATTCAATCCAGAACTTAGTCCAACCCCTAATCTCAGCTTGCTCCACCGCTATGATGACACCATGCATTTCTGCTTCAAGGGAGGAGTTTATACAACATGATCCATAGATGCAGCCACGAACATTTCCCTGATGATCTTTGTAGACAGAACCAAATCCAGTGGGCCCTAGATTACCCCTTGATGCACCATCAGAGTTGATTTTGATCTACCCAAGAAAGGGAGCCTGCAATATAACATCCAATGTTCCATGTGGAGGAAAAAAATTACCTTTCATTCCAATCCGATTGAGAATTGATAAGTTATGAAATGAATTTGTAAAACCAACCTTTCGAAGTCTTCACCTCACAGATATCAGTGAGGTTTCCGGCCAGTACAGCACCAGACCGGAAGCATTATGACTCATGTATGATCTTGTTTCATGACAACCGGATTAAATGAAAAACTTCCCTAGCAGTAGCAAGAAACAAAAAAATAATCTGCTGTGACAACATGAAAGAGCTCCAACATTTAATGAGGTCTTAAATTGTGTTGAAGTGATGCAGTGGAACTTCAAAAATGTCATAAACATCCCTCTATATGGCTGAAGGTGTAGCACAACTATGGAATAGATGATCCACATCTTCCCTATCCTAAAAGCACAAAACATGAATGGAACAAATTGAGATACCACATACATACAAGAAATCATCCATTGGTAATTTTTTTCAGCCAGCCTCCAAGCCATTATAGACAGAGAAGGCCTTAAGAAGATCCAACTAATTTATTTGTATTCATGATTTATTTCATTAAAACTTTGAAACTTGATGTTTTTATTCCTAAAATAATTTGACCTAATTGATATTTCAAACATAAAATATAGATATTATATATATTATCTGAGAGGATAGTCAATCTTATCATGAAAACATATAATAATGATCTCTATTATTTTTATAGATTTCCCATAATGTTGAAATGTTTTTTAAATATGTCATCACAGACATAGAAAATTATACACACTGGATTTCATTATTTATAAATTAATTGGTATTCCTTATTGAATTATTTTGATAAATATATTGTGAGATATGGTTCCTCATATTCAACTATTATTCAATAATAATCATTGATTTTAAAAAATTTAATTTAGAATAAAAACTAATAACACATGATATTGATATGTTTAAATACATCTCAACATCTTCAAATTTATTTCTTCGACATAATAAATAATTCCCCCATAAAATTATCTTGAACATACGTAATTTTCAAATAATTATTAGATAAAAAAATTTAACATCAAATATGATGTAATTCATTGTTATTCATCCATAACTATAAAAAAATTAAAATTATTTCTTACAACATCATATATTAAATTAACATAACTCTAATGTATAGCTTCAAATATTATCATATTTAGACCTCTAATCTTTCCCAGCCTCTCATATCTCTACCTTATGATCTTGTGCATTTAGGAAAATTATAATCTTGAAAACCCTTCCAACATAAATCAATTACATTCTTATATAATATCTATTTCCATGAGTTTATCTTCCATAAAATTAAATATGTTGGACTTCATTTCTTCTCTTGTTTCCTGACATTTTCAATTTCAATGAATTAGTAGTTGGCTTTTTTATATCATTTGGAACATATAGATCTTACTTATTCTACTTCTAGTCTTCAACATTATCCATCTCACATAATACTTATGATTTGTATATTCAATTTGATAAATTTTCATCTAAGAACATAATCTTCATTTTTTTCATCAACTTTCAGATTCACTTTCTAGACTCACTTAATTACATGATTCATATGTTCATGAAAATTTTATAAATTATTTTCAACATATTATGTATCATATCCATTATCATATTTATCATTGAAGGATCAATATTTTTCAAATTGTTTAACTAAATATATAAATAAATTTACTTATCATCTAAAATATATACCATATCACTAATAATCAAATTTATACAATCTAAAAAATGCCCTTTTCTTCAACTGATTACACATTTCACCATCAAAAAAATGTTTTTGAGAACAGATATTATTCCATTGTTAATTTATCATAAACTTAATATAATTACTAAACATATACTACTAGAATTTTTTTTCTCAACACATCATTATTCTACGCACACAATAACTTACATCCCTAACTCTTCTTTTGATAGTGTATCCCATCCTCGTACTTCAATCTTGTGAAATCAAATATAAATTTATGATTCATACTTCAGATGCACTTCATATCAGTATCATTTAATCATCATGTAACACCCATAATTACTCATAGTATTATTCAGAATGAACCATGCTGACATATAGTTCTTTCAAACATCATCTATAGATATTCCTACAACCTTAGGGATTTTTTCATAAGTATATCCTCATTATGTGTGATATCTATATGGAGCTTCCAAATAATTTTCCGAAAATTAAACTCCTTCACCATTATCTGATTATAGTTAAATGTTTAAATAAATTTATCATATATTATAAACACAAGTATGTATTCTAAAAAACATATATAAAAACATATCGTTGAAAATGATCTCAACAACCATAAAAATTTTCATTTATTTATTTTTAGAAAAAATATAGAATCATTTGATATTACCACCGCCAAATATTTCCATCTTTAAATGATATTATGATCACATTAATGTTAACTCATTTCTCAATATTATTAATTTATAAAATAAATTTTCTTCCCCCATCCGAATTTTTCATCCAAATTTACAATCTATATCAATTTTTCCTTGAAGAAGTATTTTAAAACTCTACTAGTATTCCAATGTATTAAGTCGTATGAAAAATTTATTCCCACATTTTAATTTATTTATTCTTATTTATGATAGAATATAATTACATTACTTCTCATTAAATTTACTTCTCATTAAAAATAACTATAACAATATAATTATCAATGAACTTGATTATATCAGTCTCCTGTTTTTTATTTATTATGAATTTCCATTTCAATTATAATTATAATTTTATTGTATTTTATCTATAATATGATCTTAGTTTCACTACCAATTATTGATAGTAAATGAAATGCTTCCATTATATTTTAATTTCATGATCATTGAGTAAGTGAAATTCATACTCATATCATGATATATAATCAATTTAAAATTCATCTTCTCCTAATTATTGAATGTAAGACATGATTAACTTGAGAGAAATATTGAATCATCATTCCTAAGGATGTATAAAATAAATAAATAAACTATGAATCAACACGAGTAATTCATTTTTTAAAAAAGAAGATATATTATGATAGAAATAAATGTTTTCTAAAAATAGTTCATTATGTGATATCAAATAAGATATCAAATTTTAGTGGTTATTGGAAATATTTTCAACTTATCTACCACATAACAGAACTCAATCAAATTAAAAGAAATAAAAAAATTAGGATTCTCACTATTCAAATTAATTTTCACTTTTCATAAAATATTCAATATCCCTACTTTAGTTTTCGAATATAAATTTAATGTAAGTAAAAGATATATGTTCTATATACCTCATTAAAAATATTTATTTCTATAATTTCTACATCTGAAACCTACTTATCATATGAAGTCATTGTGACAAGAATACAAACATTGTAAAGTACAATTATCAGGATCTAAACTGTTACATTTTATTTAATTTTGTCCCTTTATCCTAGGATTATGGAACTTAGGACATAAAAAGTCCCAAAACATAAATTAATTATATATTTACATGGAATCTTGATATTTGATAGTTATTCAACTCAACAACCCATTATATTGAATCCAATAGATATTTTATGAGGAGGAAACATAATTTTGAAAAAATTAATCTAAAATAGATATATCATTTAGTAATAAGAAATTTATAGATTTTAAGATCTCTTAATGTTCTCCTCTAAAACTACATCACTTACAATTCTTTATAAATTAAAATTAACACATCATATATGGAAAATGGTGGGGTTTTCTTGTATTTTATTGAAATAAAAAAGTATAATATTTACATTTAAGTCTCAAAAATCTTTTGAATTCAGATCTACAATTATGATAACTCTTCATAATTGATTATCCATTAATTAAATAAACATAAACCTTCTTAGGAAGCATTGGATTCTAATATTTTTTAAAATTCATTCACATAGAGAATTTATCTGTTCACATTTTCTATCTTGGAACATTACTTTAACAATATTAACTTTATACTCATTTCAAAATCCAAAAGGTCGGGTTAAAAAATTATGCATTCTTTATAAACATGCTAAGTATCCTTGGATTTTCTACATGGTTTCACGTGAATTCTTAAGTTACCTTTATTTATAACACACTAATAAAATTAGATCTCTTATTCATCGATGTATTCCACTTGAAAAATATATTTTTTATATGTTATTTTGATTTACATTGAGATTATACTTTTCATTAATAATTCTAAATGATAATTGATTCATTATAATTATCCATGATGTTGAATTTCCTTACATAGTAGATTCAAATCTAGAGTACTATAATATTTTCTTTCACATTCTTCATGAGATGGTTTTGTTTAGAATTTTATTTTTTATTAAACACCAAGGTAGACTCATTATGGTTTTTCCTTTTATTTGTTTATCTATTTTCATCAACCTATATTATTTGTAAATGAATAATTTTTGTTCTGTGTAAATAAAAACTCATTCTCATAATGAAACCATTTTTTACAACATCCTTATATGTTCTAAATATATAAAAGTTTTTTAAAAAATTTATTGATTATTTTCTTCATTATATATTGGTTGAACATATGGGGACCTCTCTTGACTTTCGATTTACTTCCATATAATTTATATATTCTTTCCCATTCAATTAATGAACTGTTATACCAATACTCCATGGAATTATTTTTAAACATTTAATATCATTAATAAGAGTCCCCAAATAAAATTTTCATCCTTTTTGAAATAATGTAAATTGTATGAGTACCTTTTTGTTTTTTTATAATTATAAAATTCTTTAAATCAAATTTTAGTGAAATAAAATTCATATCTCTACTTACATATACTTTTTTTGATGTAGTGCATTTCTTTTGAACCCCTAACTATTTGTATTTGATTAGATGAAAATATTTTTTGTTGGAATTGTTGAAAATATATGATTAAGATCAATGTCAAGTAGAATATATGAGTAATTTGGACCAAGGAATAGATCAAGGAGAAAGATGCTAAAGGGGATCTATCTAGATGATTAATTCTATGATGGATAACAACATACTATGATAAAGAATATGATCAAAAGAGTTATCCTACATTTCAATCATTTCATACACACATATTTTACTAACACACCAATAAAATTTATAGAGTCCCTATTTTAATCATAAAACAATCATTAGAAAGATTTACATTTATTCCTAAAGAGGTTTTTTAAAGAATAAATAAATCTCTTAGTCGATGGATTTTGTTTTATTTATTTTTATACCACTTACTAATTCTCTTCAAAAATGATGAAAACATTACACTAGTATATTACATAAAATCATATGTTGTTATTTTTTTGTAATAAAAAAATCTTTATCCTTCTTTCAATAAATGGGAAATAAAACTATCATTGGTGTGTACGATGGACTACCACCTCAAGAATTCATAAAATTCATTCTATATCACTACCACTCATAGGTGGTTATAATTGTGAATTTAATTTGTATATATAAGTATATATATTATATTAATTATGTATTAATCATTATTTAATGAGTATATATCTTCTACTTTATTTTCATTCCATCCATTGAAAAATTATAATGGCGTTCATGCGTATGTGTGGTTTACGACGTCTACAAATCAATGTGATACGTTTCTCTATACCACAACCCATGGATAATTTATATAAGTGAATTTAATGTCATAACATTATATTTATGATATAATAAACAATATATGATTATAAAATTAGAATTTATTTCTTTCAAACATGTTCTTTGAAAATAGGGAATGCTGGTCATGCATATGTATGACATACCATTCCATGATTGTAATATAATTTATTTTTCAAAATCACAATTAATTTTTTTTATATTATTTTAAATGCAAATAAATAGAAATTATTTCATGATTATCATTCTAGTTATGTTGAAACAATGACCTCTTTGAATATTGTAAACTTACCAAAGTCATTTTGGATATGTGAGTAAAATATCATAAAAACATTTAGTGTGAACAAAATTGATTATGTAATAGTACATACCATGGTAACAGAAAAAATGAAATAGTAAAGTCGAAAAAGGTTTTTAAGCAAGTAAATAATTAATATATTTTTATTCTTTAGGAATATAATGAACATATAAGTTCAGTTAAACACAAGGTAAGGTAAAATTTACATTAAAAATCTAGTTTTAAATTATTTCAAGATTATATTACTAAATATTTTTCTTATATGTCCATATTCTTAACGTTATTTTAAAAATATTATTAATAAGAAAAAAAAAATAATTATGAAGAAAATTTTATTTCAATTTTTACTTTTTATCAATTATTTATGAAATGTATATTTTTACTTATTTTATTTCAAATAAAATTATATGGTATCAATGGGTTTTCTAACCAACAGAATAATTATTTGATGATTTTATTACATTTTAATATTTTATTCTTTTTTTCAAATAAAAAACAATCTTCCCATTGTTTTGGGTATTTTAAAAATTTATTTTAAAGGGATTGGATCTTTTTATATCCCAATTTTTTTCTTATGAGAGCTAAAAAAAATTTAAGTGTGTAATAATGAAAATGAAATAAAAATAAATTATTTTGTAACCATTCAATGTAATTTTTTATGATAATGGGAGGCTACAATATGGATCATGATTATGGTTGAGCTCTAAATAGATCATAATAATGGGTGAGATCAATATAGTTTTTAAATGCATTATGTAAAGGGACAGATTTAACCATTTAGATTTATCCTAATAGATTATTGGAATTTACCATCTAAGTTATTACATTTGAAAGAGTTTTTGTGGATGTGATATTAAAATGATGTATCAATTTAACTATATGATATATCTACTGTTTTATGGGATATCAATTAAATATTATGCTTTCACAAGGTATGATAATTAGCTTATGGTTAAACTGAAGTTAACACTACATTTTAATCCTGTAATATATATCTTTGTGAAAAATATTTAATTAGAGATTCATTATTAAACAAAATTATTTAGGCATTTTATTTTTCTTATATTGGTTTTCATACCAGGTTTATTAAATATCATTGGTTATTGAAGTTGATATATCGAGTATTAAAATGTTTATTTTAATCTCAAAGATGATTTTAATAAAGAATTTTTTTTAACGAATATTCATGGAAAAATGAGATCATTTTTTTATTTTTATATGTCCCATATAGATTTATTTATATTCATACCATTTTTTAAAATATTTTTATAGTTTTTTATGGATTATTAGGGAAAAATATAAGGTTTTTAAAGATTTTTCTTCAAAATAAAACATTTATATCTTATAAGATTTGTATTATAGAAAAAATTTATATTGAGTTGAAGTGTCCATTTTCTATGTAATATTTTTTATGTAAGTTTTATGACCAAATTATTCAAAAAACTAAACGGAAAATATCTCTAAGAATACATGAATGCAAACTCTTTTATAATTATTTAATTTTACTTATTTTTTTATTGTTGGGTCGTTAAATTTTTTATTAGTGTAATGGTTTATTTTATTTTAAATTATATAATAATAGAAGTAAATACCCCTACGAGATTGTAATTTATGGTTATAGTTATATTAAATTTTGAATATTACCATGTTTCTCCATCTAAAATACGCCTGTTTTAAATGGTTTCCTATAAATGAAACACATATGTTAAAGAAATAAAGGTTCCAAAAGAAAAATAACCTTCTAAATCAACAACATATAAAATTTAGAATTAGAATTGAGTACTTTCTAACATTGACAGATCAATTTAAAAAGACAATAAATTTTTATGGAACTATGAAATACGGTACGAAGATCTTCCATAGAGTATCATTTCGAAAAAAGATAATTTTATGATAAAACTACCTCCAGAATACAGAGTTTGTTCTCAATCAATGATATAAGAGGGATAGATTTAAGATGACAATTTTTTTTAAAATTCATGGGTTTTTTAGATTATCAAAACATAAGACTTTTTATTTTCCATAATGACAATGAAGCTAATCAATTATAGTAAATAATTAAAAATAGCAAAGAAAGAGAATAAATTGATTCCATATAATGAGATATATTTAATAATATTTTCATTTACTGGTTTTTTCATAAGGTTATTCGACCTATGCGGGAAAATAAATTATTTTAATTTATGTAATAGGTGGAATATTTAATTTTCATGAATGAAGAAATGTTCACATTATTTGAAATATAAACTCTAATGTTTATTCAGGTTCCTGGGAAAAATAATTAATTGGATTTACTGAGGATGAAATCAAATATACCAAAGTGCAATGGAATCTTGAAAATTTAATAGTTTTTATAATTACATTTGTGATAAGAAGATATAGTGGAGTGTATTAATGACCTCTTCTTCCATAAAAATAGATAAAAATAGATACACATTGTAGGAAAATGGGAATAATATATTAATGTAATATGAATGTAAGAAATTAGTGTTTTTATTTTATAAAATGTGTGGTAAAAATAAAGTAGATAAATGTATTATGAAATATGGGATGTTTTTATAATGTGCCTTGTTTGTGAATATGGCTGGTGAGTATAAATAAATCCAATTTAGTAAAGTTAAGATAAATTTTGATAATAATTTAGAAATTTGTTTTAACTCTAATGATATTTTTCATTTCACATATGTGTGTCCAATAAAATTACATATTATGTGACATAATAAGACCATAAGTAGAACGTTGTGGTGAAATACATTAGAAGTAATTTACCTAATGTTCCACCATAAAATGATGTTTAAAGGGGTATACAACTTTTTTATTATGATTATGATAATATATTAATGTATCTAAATATCCAAAGACTCTTGAACTCTACATCAATTTATTGTATTATTGGAAATGTATTATAAAAATGTGGAAATAATGTATGTCTAAGGCTTGGTTCATTATAGTTTGTATCATTTAAAGGTATAATTATATTTTTATAGAATGATAATAAAACCATTGTGAAAACTATAGTTTGAATTCTAATCGATAAGATTAATGATATGAGTCCATCCAAAAAAAACTGGTACAGTAATAATTTTTTAGTTTTCTTTGAAATGTTATCCCTGCCAAGATACTATAATGTATATATATGATCTGAAAAAATTATTGACATGGGTAACAATCCGGAATAGGGTATGTTTGGTATTAACTCAATTGTGACTTTGTTCATGACAAAGAAGACAAAATACACTTCTATATAAACATGTTGTAGTTTCTTTTCTAGAACAACTGTTCATACACTGGATTATAGGGATATTCAAATATCTGAATATTAACAAATCAACTTATTATATATTGTTCATTATTATACATGAATTTAATTTAATAATGTACAATATTATATATTTTATTTATATATTCTGATTAATTCCCTACTATATTGAGAACCATGATATACAATGATGATATTCTTATGTATAGTTATACGATTGGATAAACTTCTATGATAGAACACATAATATATTGAATTTCAGGTCTGATTACTCATAAATAAGTGTGACATTATATCATGATGTTCACATTTGGTAATCATCAATATTGGACATTATGTAGAAAGACCATCCTATCATAACTCGCCATTTTTATGAGTCCCAAGATATTTCTATATATGATCGCATGTAATTGTCCTTAAACATAATTATTATTATTATTATTTATACATGTAATGAATTGAAGACTTTGGTGAATTGCGTAAACTATGAAGATATTGTTCAAGGATAATTTTGATAAATTGGGGGAATCATGAGTGATGTGTTATTAATTTTTAAGTTGATGGATGAATTTTCATTTCTATATTTATGGATGTCTATATGTTGACCATTAGATTGAAATGGAATGATACCATTAAATAACATGGTTATGGTTTAATTAAGAGTTTATATAAAATAATAATATAATGATATACCAATCACATATGTTGATGATTCGTGTGACAATACATCTTGATTGTATTTTTTTTATAAAAAACACTACATTACATATTGGAAATTCATATGTGGTTTTCACCATTATGATATTAACATCTTTCTCTTGGGTGTTTTTACTCATTATAAGATAGTATTATTGACTTTAAGCACAACCACCTTATTAAAATGAGAAGGAATCTTACAGGGTCACACACTAAATATTTCAATTGATATAAATTAAATTTTAATTGAATTTAATTATTAGAATAAATATTATTGTAAAGAACGAGGAAAATTTTTATTCCAAGTTAAATGATCGCATAAGTTAAATAATTGTTAAATTACATCTATACAATATATATATATATATATACATTATTTGGATGAATAACTATTCAAATAAATATTTATTTGGGTGTACAATTAGTGTTGAGGAGAATTTTATAGACCAAGATCATATTCATTGATAAATACTAATTTATAAGACAAAAAAACAATATTTATCATTGCACTAGTTAGTTGATTCTATAAAAAATTATATTATATTTAATATATGACATGGTCTCAAATAAATGTTATTATATTTTTTAAGGGATATTGTGAAATTAAATAAAATTTTAACCTTATCCCTAACTCTATAAATAGATATCAATTTCTATTGTATAGGGATGATCGAATTTGGAAATCATTGTTCATAAATAATATTTGAACTCTATCAAGATTGAAGAATACTTTAGGGATTATTCATTCTATTATACTCTATAATGAATGAGAGTGAAAAAATAATATTTTTTCCTAAGTTAATCATCACAATTATCAAGACAAACACTTCGTGTTGAATGGTCAGTTTCTCTAGCACCCAACACTTTGTCAACAATATTCAAAGCGCAAAAGAACATCTATGGATAGATTCAAGAGGGTATATACATTGGAACCTCACTATGCAATAATGATAAAACAAAAAAGGGTTTAAAAGGATCAATAATATCATTGAATAAGGATCCTAATACAAGGTATTAAATGATCTAGTATATTTAAATTAATTATAAATTTAACTGAAAAAAGATCATCTCTTGGTTTTGACCATTATTATTCAATATTCATTGGAAAAAATATAATCGTTCATGAATTTTACATCTTCCACAATGTTGAAATGATTCATAAAATATGATAAAATTATTAATGTATGTATAAAAAAATATCATCCACTGTGTTGGAAACAATCAATTATTATTGAAAGGAGGATCACATTTAAATATAAATTTTTTTATTAGATTGTTGATTGATTATACACAATTTTGGTTGAATTTTTCACTTCCTACTTATTCATTATCCAACATAGATTCAAATTAACATGATTTCAATATATTAATAATATATTTTCAATGTTTCATATTTTATTAAATGACTATGAACATGTAATGGTTAATCGGACATTTAATCTAGAATTGTTATGGATTTTTTTGATACACCTAGTTATATGGTGTCTCTCCAGAATAGACACCATGTACCGAAGTTCACTTCACCTAGAAGTCTGACAAGATAAATGATGAACCAAATAGTAATATCATGTGAGGAATTTATATTTCACCATATATTAATCATTAAATTCTAACACAAGGTTATTTAGATTACATGTTCTGTAACTAGTAAGCACATCATGTATTTTACATGGTATAATAGTGAAATTTATGAAAAATATGTTGTAAAATACATCATTATAAACCATGTGATACTGAAAACCTAGAATATTATTGAGAAACACAATGGGTAGCTGTTGTATATGTCATATAATCAATTAATTCAAGTGTACGAGGAAGACACCGAGTAAATTGGTTGGTTACATGAACATAGAGAAAGAGGACTACATTAAGAGTATCTCATTTGTACTTGTTGTTTATTCTAGAAAAAGTATTATTCTAGGATCATTTAATTTATCCTAGATATAAAAACATCAAGGAACATGGTTTTTATCTCATTAATGCATGTAGTTTATTATCACAAAAAAGAAACAGAATTAAATTTCTTTAAAATTAAATTAATAAATCACTAAAAATATTTTTACATTTTTAAAACCATATGTGTTGACTATGTAATAAAGGATTGATGAATTAATATATTCCCAATTTATGTTTTCAATTATATTTAATTATGGGTCATGAAATTTTTTTTCCATCAATACATTTATGATGGGTATCTCTAAGAGGCATTTTATGTTCATTAAAAAAATGTTAATAGATTGATTAGTTTAATAATTAATTAATACAATGGATTTTATCTTAATAATAAGGAATAAATTGAAGTGAATGATAGATGTATTACATTCATATATTGAGTGGATATGTTTGACCAATCATTATCTTTGAAAATAATTTTTTTTCTTTGGAATAATTTAATTTAATTTATTACATGAGTATTGAAATTGTTTACTACGAAATTTAATATGATGGACGTTGTGTTATCCATCGATATTTTATTATATATTCTCTATTATTCCATGTTTGTATATGTAATTTACCTGAAACTATCCTTTTGTTCCCCTTACATTTATATGAGTGTTTATCATATGTAATAGGAGGAGTATCCCTATCTATATAGAGGTTGCAAGGGAAGAAAATAAGATAAAACTGAACAGGGTGATTCATAGGTGGACATGTGAAATTTCGTAACTCAATATAAGATTAACTAAAATTGTTTTCCCCTAGGTTTCTAGGTTTACTTATTTTCATATCAATATATCATCTGTTAGATAAGCTCATGATCAGGTAATTTATTTATATATTTATTTCTCTCGCATACATAATTTATTTTATGGATGAAATACAATGGTCACATAAATAAAAAAAATAATTCAAAATTATGGAATTTAAATAAATATATTATGAATAAATATTATATCAATAATTGGTTAATCACTTAAGTAAAATCCAATTAATATTAATAAGATATGTAAAGTATAGAACATGAAAAATATTACAGAAAATAAAAAAATTCATGTTATTAATAAGTCATTTTTCCTTCCAATATATAAATTAAGATAAAGCGATATTTAAAGTTATGATTCAAGAAATAGTTATTAGAATATTTAATTATTATAGAGTATTAAAAATGGTTATGGGATAACATAGATGGCCGTGTATTTAATTTAATGAACATTTTTTATTCTATAATTATTTGGAAGAAAGTGTTGAAGAAATTCCAATTAGTATTTCTGGATTGGGTAGTCCTGTGAATAGATCATATAGCTTCTAGATTAAAATTGGAAATATAAACTAATTAAATACCTTATTAATATTATCATATAAATATTATAAATCAAACATAAGGGATATGTGTAACCTTATTACTAAAACTTCTTGAGGAAAATAAAATTTGGAGATCAATGTTTAGGTCCTTTGAGGCATGATAAAATATTGATAGACTCATGAAAAAAAATTATTATTATATCAAACATAAATTACAATTAACTAAAGTTCTAATAATATTAATTTTTAATATTGTATAATAATTGAATGTTCAATAACCACATTATCCCTATGAAAACTTGTTCACGAGAATTGATAGAAGCTACGAGAATTGTTCAGATTCCTATTAGTTGTATTATTCCATAGTCATAAATCTTATGTGAAAGAATCGCGATTGTATGATCCATACGCATTGGAGGAAAGTGATAAATATTCATTTTATATGGTAAAAAATTTATCAATTCATTTTTTGATAAGTTTTTAATTCATTAATCCATGTAAATGAACACATGTATTTATATAAATACATTAATTCACATATAATGCTTCAACATCTCTATGGAAAAAACAAGGAGATACATATACATGAATGGATTTAGATATAAAAGGTTCTTTTATGGAAAAAACACATATAATTTGTGGTTTTTTGGACTCATATAGTCTAACTCACTAGATTAATTGATCATCTAATGGTTTTATCATTTAAACTTCTTAAATAACTACCAATCAATCTCATTCTTTCATAACATCCTTAAGACATATATATAATTTTTATTTAATTCAATATGAAAAACATAGATATTTATCTTCTAGATTGTTACAAACTACATATCCATGTTGAAAACTATATGATGTTAAATATTAGCTCTATCAATATAATTAACAAAAGGATAGTCTAATAAAAGATACTTAAATATCAATCTTCTTTGTAACACACATCATAAAATAGAAGGATCCTGGGATAGGAAAGAGAACATGATACTATATATTTTTCATATGGAAATAAGGGAGATTAGAAGAAAAATTTTAGCCTTGAAAAGAATCAAGAGTAATCATAATTTTTTTTTCATACAGTGATACTGAATTTATTCAAAAAATTTGGAATTAGATAAAACATGTGGTGATCACAAATGTATTCAAAATCAAGAATGATATAGATTTTAGAAGATTTTCCAGGGTTAGGTAGACCTAGATTCATGTAATAGATCCACACATACTATTGTGTCTATTGGGTACTTCAACCTCACATTACTAATGAGAATTATCACGGTTTAAAAATATTTTAATCCGGTTCAATCTATTACCAAAACACTATTTTTATATCCTTACATGATAAATATGGATTTATTTTTAAATTTAGGATTAAATGTTTCTTGTTTAATAAATAGAGTTTTTTTATGGTGATACACATTCAACTAATGGTCTTTATGTGTTGTACTAGACAAACAATGTAATGGAATTTTATAAATAAAATTGTTCACATGACTTATAACACATCCAATTATGGGATTACCGACTATTTCATTTAAATGAAATAATTTTGAATAAATTACACAAATAATGTTATTTGGAATTATTGAACAAAAACCAATTTGTGTATGTCATGCATGTTTATAAGGAAAAATTAATAAATTCCATTTTAGTTAAAAAAGATAATGGGTAATGGATATTATTTAATTATTTCATACTGATGTGTGTGAACTATTTACAATTGAAGAAAGGGGTGGATGCTAATACATAATAACTTTAACTAATGATTTAAGTAGATAGGGATATATATACTTATTTAACATTACATTATATTCCTTGTACATATTCAAAGAATATAAGAATCAAATTGAGAAACACAATGTTAATCAGATCATAAAACTCTACTCCAACCATGGTGGAGAATATCTTAATCATGACATAACTGATTATTTATCTGATTTCGAGATTCTATCCCAATCAACTTCCCCTTATAAGCGTACGTGTAATGGTGTAACCGAAAAGAGTAACCAAAATGTATTATACTTTATGAGTAACATTATGTTTCATGTGAGTCGAATATTATCCTTTTGGGTATATTCATTAAAAACAAAATACATACTAATCTTGTTTAAAAATAAAGCATTAATTAGTATTCTATATCATATTTTTAATGTAAATAAACCCTTGTTGTAACATATAGTAGTGTTTTGTTTTGAATAATTTGTTAAGGCTAATTATGGAAACATAATTTCACCCAGAGGATATAAGTGTGCCTCTATAGTGTATCCAAAGGAAACTATATAATATTACCCATATGACTATTTATAAAAAAATTGGTTAACTGATGTTCCCCCTTTTATGATGGGTATCACATTTCCAAAAAAAATATATTTGGATAAATAATCAAATCAATAATTTCCAGTCTCAAGATACATAAGATCCAGAATAAAAACTAATTTCAAAAATCCCATTGGAATAATAACATACAAAAATAAATATTCTATGTAGTATCATAATATAGGTGAGAGAACCTGGAAGTTATGGATTTATAGAAACCAAATAAGGTGACTCATAATTAGTAAATAATAATGATCTGGTAACATAAAAAGTTTTATTAAGTTTCATATATATTTCCTAGTGGAAAGATTTTATGAATTATTAAATTTATTCAATGTGTCTAAACCATGTCTATATTTAGCTAGATAAGCTAATGGATGTAAATCTGGATATAAGTGGTATTCAATAAGAAAGTATAAATAGATGGAAAATTCAATACTTATAAGTCAACACTAGATTCAAAAGGGTTCAAAAAACACCAAGGAATATAATATGATGAAACCTTTTAACCAATTAATATGACAAAATCCACCAAAATTAAACATTCAAAAACAAATTACCATGAGTTTTCTATTTAGAATATGGATGAAAAATCTAACTTCTTTAAAATTATCCTTGAGGATGATGTCTATATGACACAACCATAATGATTTGTGAATCCAAAAGATTCAAATATTTTAAAAAAATTTACAAAAATCTCATTTTGGATTAAATTAATCATCCATGTCATGGAACATTTTATTTAATGAAACCATAATAAAATTTTGTTTAATAAAAAGTAAATTTAATTTTTGTGTCAATAAATTGGTTTGTGGTAGTGTGGTCATTTTCCTAATAGTTTATATTGATTATTTAGTACTTATTTGATATTAAATATCAGTCTTATTGTCTTTTAAATCTAAGTAAAACACATTCATCTATATTAATGAATTAGATTATACATCTTATATTATTGGGATCATGAAAAATCATGATATTCCCAAGAGTCATTTTATACTATTTGACAATATATATATTGACAATATAATGAAGTGATTTAGCATGGAAAAATTGATTAGGGGATTATTTCCTGAGTCACAAGGAATTTATCATTCAAAAAATGTGTCCTAGGACACATGAGGGGAGACTAATAATTACTAGGACTGCTTAGATATTGAATATTGGGTTATTAGTGTATATTATTAAATATTCTAGGAAATATTTTACCTACACCATATGTCTAGTAAAAAGATATCAAGAAGACCTAAGTGATCACCCATATATGAATGTCCAGACTATGCTTAAGTATCTAAGGAATAATAAGGATGTGTTCTTGGTCTATAAGAGAGATAATGAACTAGGTGTAATAGGATATATAGAGTAATGTTTCAAAATTGATCAAGATGATATAAAATCACAGTTAGGAAACATCTTTATTCTAAATTGAGGTTCGACGAGCTAGAAGATCTCAAAGTTAGAAATTGTAATAGAATATTGAATTTTATATGTGTGTAATAATAGGAATATGCATATTATTTTCATGAAATTACTATTTTTTAATATCCAATATGAGAGACTAAGTGAAAAACCCATAGTTTTAGGAATACTTTATATTTATTTGTCATTGAATATTCATATCTTTGAGCAGGTGTAAGAGTCCTTGGACTTTAATATTATTATTAATACATATAATTAGTCATGTAATTTATTGTATTTTGTAAACTATAAAGATAAAATTCATGGAAATTTAGGATATATTGGGTGGTTTATGAGTGATTTGGTGTTATCTTATAATTTTAAGAAAGAAATTTCCCTTCTATATTTATGAAATTTGATATCTTATTTAATGGATTGAAATAAAAACACCTACTCAAATCCCATGGTTATAGGGTAATGATGAGTTTATATCATACATTCATATGACGATGTTTCAAGAACATAGGTTGATGACATGTGTGTAAAACCTTCCGGATTTTATAATTTGAGAAATTGATTATATTATACAATTATTATTCATATGTGTATATTTTCATTCATACATTAACTTATTTCTCTTAGTTTCATTAACCCGTTGTTAGATAATAAACTTGTATTTTAAGAAAGACCTTAAAATAACAAAAATAAATAATCATAGAGAATCACACACAATATGTGTTTTTATAGATCCTAATAAAATTAAATTCTAAACTAATTATTAGAATATATATTATATTAATATCTAGAATAAAATTCGAATAAACTAATCACATAATTAAATAATAATTTATTAAAATAGTAATTGTTAAATTAAATAGATAAATAATTTATGAATTCATTTTTTAGTGTTTAAATAACTATTTATTCTATTATTTGATAAATTTTTATTGGGATGAATTGGAACAAAAACATATTCGATGATAAATTTTAATTTAAAGAATAATAAAATAATATATATCTTTATACTATTTAGCTCACACCATAATAATAATAATATTATTTCTATTATATAGAATGTTGTCAGATAAATATTATCATATTATTTATGGATCATTCTATAATTAAATAATATTTTATCCTTAACCATAACCCCATAATAGATGTCTACTTCAATTCTGTAGGGTTTATTAAATTTGATAATCATTTTTTATAATGAATTATTTAGCTTTATTGTGATGAGATAATTACCAAAAGAATATCTTTCCTCATTCACCCTCTCCATAATGTGACTAAATTTTTTTTCTTAAACTGTAATGGAACCACCACACCTATCTATACAAACACGTTAAGATGATTGATCTACCGTGATAAAAACACAGAATCCAATGTTGTTATTCATAGAACAAATGACCTCGTGTGTATCACTGCTAGATGGGATATACTTTTTGCCCTATAGATACTGTGTATTATCATACATGAATATTGCATCATTTTAGATGAATATTAATTACATTGCACAAATAGATGCCTGAGAACAATAATAGTTTACTGACATTGGAAATGAAGAACACAATATTCTTATCTCAAGAATGAAGTTCAATGTCTCACATAAAATATTACCCTTTAGTAATCATTATAAACAGACCCTAAATAAAACCATTATTCATAGCCTAGTGAAAAACTATAAGAAAAGGTGAGATAAAATGATTGGGTAGGAAATGGAAATACCTAAACATATCATGAAAATAATTGAAATAGAATGTGAGAATAAGATATGAAAACCATAACTTTAATATCAATGGTCAAAATATTGAATCATGATATTGGGATTGGGAGTTTATAAGACATGAATCCTAAGAAAATAAATGAACATGATGTATGAGAGAATTGAATTTTTATAAGACATAGATTTGTAGCTTACACATAAGTATATAATATCATTTCAATATTATCCAATTATAATTGAAAATTATGTCATAGTTGAATGGTTTCACTCCCTAAACAATCATTATAATCGAGTTTAACTCCCAAGACCATTATTTTAGACAAATTCCCTTACTGAACTGGGTTCACTGCCCATTCTGGTCTTATCTATCTTGTAATATATAAATATTTATCGAATTTATTGTAGTGTGGTGAAGGACCAACAAATACCATAATTAAAACCATATTTATATTTCTTATATGATAATAAAATATTCCTCAAATCAAAACCCATGAAATGGAACGGGTTTCATAAAAATTTCATAATTTCATAAATGGTAGAAAAGATAAATGTTTCATAATAATTTCATTATTTCATAATAGAATTACTAGAGAAGAAAATAAGTGGGTTTCATGATAATGTTATCATGGTATAACCTATGGAAGAGAAAAATAATTTTATAATGATCATAACATCATAAACAAGAATCATTCAAATAAAGAATAATAATAGTATCCTTGGATCATACCCCTAGCAAATCATAAGTAATATTAATAGATTCCATCTAAGATTGAGAAGCATTTTTAAATATATCATGGAACATTACATAAGTAAAAAAAACCTCTCTTGTAAAATATCTATTTAATACATAATAATATTTCAAAATGAAATTTATTTGAAAATAACATTTAAAATATAAAAGTTAGTCTTTAAAAATAATTTAACACATTTCTAGAGTAAAATATAATTTCTTCATTAAAATACGCTTTTCTAAAACATTTTCAAAATCTTTTTTTACAAAGAAATAATGAATTCTAAATATAATGAATTCCAAAATATTTAGGAAAATTTATTCTTTGAAATTTAATTTTAAAAATATTAAGGGAATGCCGAAATATTTGAGTGATCATGATAGAAATAAACATAGTTCATTCCTCACATGTTAAAAAATGTTTCTTTTCACATTTTTTGTAAAAGGAGAATAGTAATTTCTTAGAAATTTACATTAATATTAAATTAAAACAATTAATAATGATGCATTAGTAAAAATTCATTTTATAAAATATATTATAATAATAAAATTTGGTAATATTATTTGAAAAAATGGTTTCATAAGTGAACGGATTCTGACTGAAGATAATTTTAATGTCATATTTTCGAGAAATAAATCTCAATTATTTTAAGTACCAATGTGTGGAAAATTATAATATTAATTGAAAATAACTTGAATAAATAAAGAGTATAAAATTAATGAGTTTCTTGAGATATGGATTATAATATTTTATAATCAGAAATATAATCATAAATTATCTCAATAAACTGTGAGACAGTAAGATGAAATCATTATAACTTTGGTGAATTTGAATTGTAGGCCCCAATAAGGAATAATAAAAATAATTACATAAAATATCATTAGATTGAATAAATTAGGGGAATTATTTTTTAAAGGTAATTTATATACACCTAATTAATGAATATAAGTTCATAAGATAATATACATCTGAAATAATCCAAATTGAAACAAATATCTCTTACCATTTTGATAATATTTTGAATTTTAATTCCAAATAATTTATAAAAACAAATGAAATTATAAATATCTTTAAATTAATTGGATTTATTATATAACATGTCAAAGGGTTTACATATACACCACATAGAAGAAATGAGTTGTGAATATTTATATTTCCTACAAAAATAAAATAGAGACTATAAATCCATTACCTTATGACTTGAAAAATACTTCATATAAATACAAACCACCTATAAAATAAATATAGGTTAATTATAAATCTATTAAAAAACTACACCCACATATATATATACATGTATTATACTTTATATTATTTCATAATTATCATTTATTACCTTTTTATTTACAATTCCATGTTAAAGTTACATTTTTTGGTAATAACCACTTTTTTTATATATGTTTTGATTTTTTTTACTGTTTAAATTTTGTCATTATTTTGTAATATAAATAATTTTAACCAAAATATAAATATAAAATATATTTAGTATATGTATATTTATTATAATCTATAAATTGTTAATATAAAAAATTAAATACACTATTCTTGGAGACGGTAGATCGTAAATTCCCATTATCCCTATTTCCATATTCTCGATGAATTTAATGGAATATAGGTAAATGATATTTCATAATAATAGAATATATTTTATTTAATATATATTAAATATTTTCATCAAACCCATCTTTATTACAATAAATGTAATGTGAAAAATAATCACATCCCTTCGTTGGGTGGTAGTTCACTATACATGCATGCGAAGTTATAGTATTCCCAAAAAATGCATAGCTTGAATATATGTGTGATATAATAACTATATAAAAATAATAATATCATATATAATATATATATATATATATATATATATATATATATATCCATACATATGTCTAATATTGATTGTAGGTGATGGAAAAATGAACGACATTGGTTAACGAGGCGGTAATCCATCGTACAAACGAACATTGATTTCATAATCCAATTGATGGAAGTGGAGATGATTGAAGGTAAAGAACATAATATAAAGATATCCCAATATATGAAATATAATAATATATTTAGATCATAATTTTTTTATTATAATTGAAGGATTTTTAGGATGAAATTAGACAGAAATGCTCATTGATGAACGTATCCTCTTCATCGTATATCCTCATTAGGTTTGCACTAGATGACTTCATTTGATTTATTTCTATCAAAAATAATGATTATATGATTATAAGATAGAATCTGGGAATATATTTCATCAATTATTGGAATAAAGGATTTTATAGTGTGAATATAAGATCATAAGTTGTGTCCTTTTATATGTCAGGTGAGTGCCACACTTGTAATTTTTTGAAAGATTGAATTTCACTCAAGTTTTTTTCTGGTCACAAGGCCCCAATAATGGAAAATTATATATCATATATGTGATAATGTATAAATAATTAAATACTAGGGGTTTTGGGAGTATTTTTTTATATTCAATCCATATCTATTTAGATTACCCTCCCCCCTGAAAAACCCCATTTTTACCTTAACCGCCGTAAATATTTTTTACTAATTATACAATTATTTTTTGTGAAAAAATAATTTTAACTTTTTTAATAATATATTTTAGGATTATTACATCTTTTCAATCAGATTTTATAAATTATATTCATAATATTATAATAATATAATTTATAACTAATCAAATAGATGTTATAAGAACACATGTTTTTAAATAAAAAATGTTCAAAAGTTTACAACATCTGTTGATTGAAATTCAGTGTGAAATTGATTGAAATGACCTAAATTGATGAAATATATGTATAATTAAAATAAAATTACTTTAAAACATATTTAAAATATAATATAACATTATAAAGAAATTAATCAAAGATGAAATTTTCATTTAATATTCATAATTTTTCATTTTCAAGTTAAAGTATAAATATTTTATGAAAATATCAAAAATTCATCATGATATTATGTTTAAATTATTATTTCAAAAATTATTCTATTTTTTATCAGAAATTATATTTATTTAGAAAAATTTAAATTAAAAACAAAAATGATTGACGCAACGAAAAATCAGTTTTTCAAAAATTTGTCTTTTTTCAACCATAAGATCATTTATATTAAATATATATATATATATATATTAATAACCATTTTAGGATTATAAATAAAAATTTATTTATATATAATATATAAATTTTATTTAAAATATTTCTCATTAGGTATTATTTAAATTAATTAAAATGGGGAAGCATTATGAACATTAAGACAATTTTCATAAAAAACACCTTTTTACCCCAGAAGTAAACTTATACTAAAATAATATAAAAATTTGACTAAAATTTACTTAAGTTGATATAACTATAGAAAAATTATATTACATAAAAAATTATGATTTAATATAAATTAAATAATTTATTAAAAATAAATTATAGTTTTATAAAGAACAATATTATTCTCTATTCGCTGAAAATCGACCTTTTCTAAAAAAAATCCCAAAATTTCACCGCATATTAATTTCGACATGACGATTTGAATAATTAATTTAATTTTCAATAATTAATGTTATAATATATATATTATTTTTAATATTTATTCATAAAAAATAAAAAAAATTAATATAACATATTTTTTGAAGAATATTTTTACTTTACAAAAACTATATTTGTTATTTACTAAGAATTTATAAATACATTATATTAAGTAGGATATTTATATATATATTTACAATATTATTTACTAATAATCATACCCACTTTCATAAAAACATGGTTATAATAATATTATTTCATGGTTCATTACAAGATAGTGTCAGGTGTCTTGAACTCTATCAATGAACTCATTATTTTGTGTAATGAAAGGTAAAATTCATCTTGTGTATAATTAGAGATACCCAAAATTTTAAATTAATTACAAAAAAATATTTCATAATATTTTAGTTTATTACATTCTAGCCTTATTAAAAATAATTTCTCCATTCAAATTTACCTCGATCAATAACGGTTAAACATTTGAGAATAACATAATAACTCCAACATAAAAATTTGGTTAACAAGAAATGACCATAAAAGATAGTGGTATGTTATAAATTATTGTTTATTAACACATAATTGTTTTCAAAATAAGAGAAAATAAGTTGTAATTTAATATTTGGACATGGAAGAAACACTTACATAATTTTAGAGAGTGATGAAAATTGTTGATCAAAAAGAAATTGTGTGATCTATAGAAGGAAAATAATCACAACACCATAAAACACAGAAGAATGAAAAAAGAAATTGATATCATAAAAAATAAATATAAAGTGACCAAATATTATTTCAAGGTACTTTTACTAAATCTGATTTATTTTCATGAGATGATATACTTTTATAAGTTTATTTCATTTCATAAGCACATTCTCACCCATTTGTTCTTCCTTGATAAATTTCCACTGTATGTCTTACACTAATAAATAAACATTAATTTTTTGTTATTAAAGCACCTAAAGTATCATAGGATCCATAAATATAATGATAATTCATTTTTTCTATCATAATTTATAATCCGAACAAAATGGTTAGTACGAGTTATCCAATATGCACAAATCATTATATAGTTAACTAATGCATTAATTTCTAAGCAATTATCCTAAGTTAAACAAAAAACCATTTCATAAATTATTATCATTATAACCCTTCTATTATATTAAAGTCAAAAATTTTGAATGAGTTCAATAAATTTCAAAAATGAACTTATCATTAATTCACCAAAGATAACAATGCAACTCTAAATTATTTTATACAAAAGATGAGAATACCTTCATCATGTATTCTCCTAAAACATGGTAATGACATTAATTTACATAAATCCTTTTTAAAACATAATTTTTTTTTATTCCTTAAAAATAACCACATATTATTGATTATAATACATAAATTTAGTAATTTTGTTAACTGCATTAATAATGACATAAACCACTACTTCTACAATTCATTAATCTATTCCATGTACACCAATTCTGTCAAATATAAATTATTCATAAAAATAATCTAATTAAAAAAACTAAAAACTATTTTTTCCATCAATGAGAAAAAATTAAGGGTTAAATTCCTTAATTGAAATTTTATATTTCCATTAGATCACTTTTTTGGTCTTAGAATCATTCAACCTTTTTTCAACACATAAAGAATAACATATATAAAACAATCCTTATATATTTCAATATTAATATAACATAATTCTTGAATTTCAATCTACAAATAATTCTATAATATCACTTATTTCTCAAAACATTAAGAAGGATTCATCAAACTATTCTTTAATATCTATTAATTTCATATGTTATTCATTGTAACATTGTCATCAATAAAAACCATTACTCATGCATCCTTGTTGATTCTCTTCACAATTTTCCTCATAGGAAATATATTTTTGTAATGAAAATTCTTTATGTATTTGAAACATTAAACCATTGACTAAATTATAGGGATACCATCATTACCATTTATTTCATTATATGAACCTTTCATTTTTCTTCTATAGTTACTTAATTTTTTTCTTTTTCATATAATCAAAAAATATTCTCATTACATTCATACATTTTATGGAGTACTTATTCCTATATTCTCAATTTATAGTTATATGAATATTATTTTCTTTATGGTCATAGCCCCATTAACTCTTAATAAAACTAGTCTGTCCATTCTTTTTGGAGTCCAGAAGATGATTAAGGTGCATGTTATTAATCAATTATCATGATCACTGATTAGAAATAATCTCAAAATTCTTACTCTATTTATCATCTCATTTGTCTTATCAATAAAAAATTTCCCATCATATTCAAAATTAACCTAGATCTTTATGGTACACAACATTAACTCTAACAAAAAAGAATAATGTGGGAAATGCTAATAATAATTGGTAACCATATAATTATGACAATACATTATATTTTGTCAAACTCATAGAACATTTTCTTAATATATGATATCTTATGTTAATTATAATTCAATAATAGTCATAATATATTTAATTCCATCATGATTTTTTATAATGTGTTTGTGAATTTCTAAAGTATATCTTCTAAGAGTGTCAGACTAGGTGCGAAAAAAATCCCATTATCATTCACCAAGTGGTGATTGAGTATATATCAATGTTACATTTTTATATTTATTACCCATAAATACCTCAACGTCATAGCCACATCTACTTTTCATATCTAGACAATGATGTAATTTTTTAGAAATGAATCGCTCTATCCTTTACCAAAATTTGAGGATATTTTCCTATACTTTGGTTCATATTTATACTTATCCGTATAAATATACATCAGTATCTTAAAATGGTTTTCTCGTCCGTTTATTCAATGGTTAACTAACCCTATCCTCTAATACCAACTATAAAATCCTAGGATTCTAATCCAAAGATATTAAATATTTCTATATTAATATTAATTATATTACACTGATACATTTTTGGGGACCGTAATAGCTCTGTTTCTTGGGAAGCATGTTACAAAATTTTATTAATTCATGAAAGCTATTCAATGTCACCAATAAATATATTCCCCTTTATTAATCTTGACAAACATACCCTACTTAAAACATTTCCTCAGAACCTTGGAAAGGAAACAAAATACAAGGTGATCTCAGATACTTAGTATGGATAAAAAAATTTGTTAAGTAAACATAACAATAGTATAAGGTTTTAAGAATTTGATAATAACAAATTAAAACCATTACCTTAATATAAAGAACCAAAATATTCAGTTATAAAATAAATAATGTAAGCTCACATGATAGGAAACATTAGAAAATCAAAAAAACATGTTCTATGAGGAAATAACATTTTCATCAGATATAGATTTGTGTCATAAAAATAAGAATATAAAATCATTTCTATATTACCCAAGGCCTATTTTCAGTGATGTTATAGTGGAATGGGTTCAATCCCTTAACCGTAATATTAGTAAAGGTGCACTCCCAAAAGTATCATAGAACAAAAAGTCCATTAAAATTATGGGTTCACTCCCCCTTCAACTTCAATCTATCTCATGAGATATAAGTCATTACCCAATTAATTAGAGGGAGATATTGGAAACACTCATCTCATAATGAAATCCATGATTACACATTTCAAAAATCATATAACATTTATCGTATAATACTTCAGGAAATTTAATGGGTTCCATAAACATTTAATCATTTCATAACCTCTAGGGAAGAGAAATGTTTCAAAAATAATTTCATCATTTCATCATAGAATAACCTATGGGATAGGAAGTAGGTTTCATAATAATTGTAGCATGGTATAACCCATGGAAGAGATAGTGATATTCATAAAAATCATGTTATCATAAACATAAACCCTTATGATAAATAATAATATTTGTATCCTGGGATCATATCCCTAATAAGGCATATCTAAAATCAATAGATGTAATCATATATGGAGAAGGATTCTAAAACATCATTTGGAATATATCCTATAGAAAATTAACTTTTTGAAAATTATCTTTTTATAACACAAAACATTAAAAATACTTTTTATTTTAAAATAAATTTTTATAATTATAAATAAAGAATTAAAAATAATGTATATAATTTATTGAGGAAAATAAATATTAATATATTAAAAATACTTTATATAACATTTTAAAAATCAATTTTTACTTTGAAAAAAAAAATTATAATCTAGAGGTCTCCCAAATATTGGGAGAAATATTTTATTGGAAAATTAATTTGAAAAAATTATATGGTAATGTTGAAATATTCATTGGTCATGAATGTAATAAATATTGTTCATGTTGCGCATGTTAAAAAATAAATATTTTCTTGAAAATTATATATTCCAAACAATATTCTTCTACAAAAAGGATTAAATATTCATTGAAATTATACATTTCGTAAATTATAAAATGGGTATATAATTATTTTAGAATCCTAATAAAAATTTAGAAAATTAAATCATTTTTAGAAAATATAGTTTTGGAAGAATACAAGTTCAGACCATTGAGAAAAATAAAATCATATTTACATTAAAACATATCTCAAATATTTTAATCCCCAAAGAGTGGTAAAAGGGTAATATTACCTTAAAATCATTCATAAAAAATTAAAATAAAATTAAAGAGTTTTTTTATAGATAGATTATAAAATATTATCATCAAAAAATGTAATAATAAAAAAATCCTGATAAACAATTATATTTTTTAAAGAAAATAAGTACCACTTTTTTATCATTGAATCATAATACAAAAGAATAAATTACATAAAATGAAACATAAAATAACAATAGCATAAATAAATTCATTATATTACTATCATCGGTTTTTTGTATACAACTGAGATACATTATAGTTGAATAACATAACATACGTCTCAAAATAGAGAAAATTGTAACAAACATCCCTTTTTTGCTTTGGTATTATTTTGAATATTAATCCCCAATAAATAATATCATAACATTAAATGATAAATATAATTAAAAAATAGGATTCATTATATTACATGTCTATGGGGAAGTATATACCACATAAAAATGAAACTAGTGAGGAATTTTAATATGTCTCCCATAAATAAAAGAGACACTAGAAATCTCTTACCTTAATTCTTGACATCCTTTGTACGTGTTCAAACCTCCATTATAATAAAAATATGATTATATTACATAAATTAAATAAACAATAATTTACTTTATAACATATAATATTTTCTTATGACCTTTTATTATCTATTTATGAACAATTCTATGATAATGTTACATTTTGTGTAAGAACCGCTTTTTTGGTATATGTTTTGTTTTCTTATTTTTTCCCCTATTACTATGATCATGATTTAATAGTATATATGAATTTTAAAATTATATCAATATAATATATATTAATTATATTTTTAATTATAGTAATCATTAATGTATAGGGATATAAAATTAAATACGTTGTTCATAGAGATGGTGTGTCGTACCTATGCTAGAACATTGCTTTTGTTTTCATGGTTTATTGAACTAATGAATGTTAATTGTCAAAATATTATTATAAAATATTTTTTATGTCATATTTATAGTTTATTTCTTTAACGCATCTTTGTTACTTTCTAATGAAATAACAAATGAAGAACATCACATCACGAAGAGGCAATCTGCTGTATACAAGAGCAACGTTATCATATTCAAAAAAAATAAAAATATGATGGTATATGTTGTATAATAATTTAAGAAAATTATAATAAGATCATAAATATCATATATAAAAATTAATACATCTTTATTTATAACCAATATAGGTCTTAATAGAAAACAAAATGATAACAATTCATGATATGGTAGTTCATCGGCCACATGAATGAAATTTTGTAGCAGAATTCATGGAAGTGTGGATGGTTGTATGTCGTTAACATAACATAAAAAATGTAATTAAATTTAATATATTGGTTATAATATATAATAATGTTGAAATAATAATTTCATAAGGTGGAGGAAGAAATAAAAAAAATTCTAATTCATAAAATGTACCTCTTCTTCGGGTATCATCATTAGGTTTTCACAAAAATATTTCATAGGATGGGTTTCTATAAAAAAAATTAATTCTTATAGGATTATATTAGGTATGTTTTTATGTCATTTGGGAGGATATTCAGTTAGGTATATTTGTATATTATTTGGGAAGGTATTGGGACAAAATAAAGGGTTTGAATAAGTGATGAGGTGGTAAGAAAGTGTTCCACTAATAAGTGGCTTGAGGTGAACACTTCTAATTTTTTGAAAAAAAATTACAACCCTGTTTTGTATATCATTGTTTTATAATAATGGGGAAAAATATCGAATATATGGAATAATTTATAAATATAAATATAAAATTGATTTTGTAAAATTTTTTACCCTTATATTTTTTTAACCGCACGTAAAAACTATTTTACCTTTACCCTTATAATTTTATTACTATTTTTTAAATTCATACTGGCCAAAATTTATATGAAAATTATTAGATGATAAAAATTATTATAATTAAAAATATTTAATACATTTTTATAAACTACCTTTGTAGAGACCCGTAGCTTGACGTACATGTACATTACATTACTTTTGTGGAATACTTAGTACATTACAAAAACACACACATAAGGACCGTAATAGTTTAGTGTCTTTGGAAACACGGAATATAATCTTCTAATCATGGTGAAAGATCTTAAACATCTCCCATAATGATCTTCCTTTTTTTCTTACCTAAAACCTTCTTTATATCCTGGGTAAAAGAAAACATAAAAGGGTGAGCTCAAATGCTCAATAAGGGTAAACAAAAGAAATATCAATCACATCATATTCATAAGAACATAACATTTTGGAAATCTTATCCTGCAAAAGATAGCATAATTTCATAACATGGAATAAATCATAGTAGTGAAATGAAATCCCAATAATAATAACATAAATCATGAAACATTGTGGCATACACACATAATCATAGAGAATCATTTCATGTTAGTCAAGACTCATTACCAAGACTATCTTAGTGGACAAAGTCCCTTTCTGAACCGGGTCACCCTCGTTTCAGTCCTGTTTTACTGAACCGGTATAACCTACCATTCCAGCCATGTCTATCTCATGAGATATAAAATCTTTACCCAATGCATTGGAGGGAGATATAGGTCCCACCCATCTCATAATGATACCATTCTTATGTGTGCCACAAAATCATAAACCATACATCATTGCATAACCCATGTAATAAAAATGGGAATCTTAAACATCATGACATAATAAAACAATTCATATATGATAAATGAATTTATAAAAATAATTCCATCATAACATAATCAAATCAATGTAATAATAGAGATAAAAACAGAACCCTTTATTATCTTAGATGGAAATTTTTTTAATAAAACACTTGAACTTCATTCTTGAAAAAAATATCCTTTCTACTTCAAAAACACTTTTCCTTTCTTAACATGTCATATAATTTTAAACTAAAAGAAGTTTATTAAAAATAAACATGAAAACTTGTAAAGGAATCTTCTTGTAAATAATGTTTTAAAAATCCATTCATGCCGTATAAGTTAAAAAAACATTCTTCTCGTACTTTTGTCGGAAAAGTCAAAAAAATACCTTTTAGGGTAAATAAAAGAAAGATTCCTTCCATACCATGGGGTAAAAGTCAAAATGGGTAAAAAGGACTTTAAACATACATGAATACAGTTTTATAAAACATGGACATGGATGATAGCAATAACCCCATTAAATACTTACGAATAACCAATCTCGGATAAAAATGAGATTTGCACAATTATCCCTTATCTTAGGTCTGATTTACTTCGTAAGTGTCTGAAACTCTTGTATAATGATTTAAATATTGTCATTTACTTATTACAGAATCATATTCATTGTTATTATATCATATATGGTTCACTTAGGACTTTATATTACCCGTTCTTTTGTAAATTCAATGTTAAAGAAGCGTTTTGGGTTAAATCGTTTCATTTATTGTAGTTGTTTGGACTTGTTGTTCTTGACATTATTATTATTTATATCATGATTTACTTACTTCAAGAATATAAAACATGATTTATATATCATATATATTCAGTATATATATATTTAATAAATATATAAATGAAATGAAACACACCGTTCATGGAGACGGTAGTCCGTACGTACGCATGAACGTTGTTTTCCTTTCCTCATTGTCTTGAATGGAAGTAAGTAGATGACATACATATATACATAAATAGAGTAGCCTTATAATGTCATATATTTCATTTTTATTGCTTATATGTACTTTATAATTATTCTTAAATGGTTAACATGGAGAATGAATCTCATCGCGTCGTGGAGACGGTAGTCCGTACGTACGCACGAGCGATTATATCATTCCCATGGTCGGGGAATTGTGTTGAAGTGTATGTATACTATTTCAGTATCAATTTCACTCTATAATAATAATATATAGTTACTCCTTACACCAATATACCCATCCAATTAAGGAGGTGGTGGAAAATAGATTACACCACGGCGTGGAGACGGTATTCTGTATGTACGCACGCGCAGTGATTTCCTTTTTCCTTAGGATGGATAGAAGTTTAATTAGAGTTGTTTCATATTTATAATAAAATATCAGTATATAATAAATACTGATGTTATTACTTTATCATGAAAGAACTAAAGAAGAATAAGTTGAAGAAGAAAAAAATTAAAAATGATCGGTAATGGATATTACCTCTTTTTGACGCGCCTTTTCTTAACCTCCACATAAAGAACTAAGGATGGTCTTTGAAGAAGACCATGACCTCTAGGATGATACTAGGGAAGTTTAGAAGAGATTTTGTAAGGGTTTGGACGAGCTTTAATTCTCAAATTGGTGTGAGGAGGAGAGGGAGGAGGTGCCCTTTTATAAGGGAGGAGAGGGGCACCTTAGGAATATCTCAAAATATTATTTTATATTAAGATCAAATTCGGTTTATAATGGTTCCAAATGGACTTATTTCGAAGGTAAAGTGGGGATGGGTTTAAATCCTCTCATCCAATAGGATTTACACAAGTTTATGTTATTATTTTAACCTTATTAATTAGATTTAACTCTAAGTTAAATAATTTAACTTTTACCGTGTCTTTATTTTCTTACACTATATGTTTAATAAACATACTATATCAAGCCAAACTAACCCCAAGTTGTTTATTATTAATATATCTATCCTTATCTAAGTCATTTGGCAGAAACATAGATTTTTAAGAATTAAATAACAATTAATAATATAATATTTGTTTTAAAAACTAATTTATGTCAATTTTGACAGTATTTGGTACATGATTTTTATGAAATTTTTAACAGAATGATAAGTTCGAACCAAGTTACGTAAATAAACAATAACATGTCATATTAACCTAGAAAATTTGTTTAAGTCATAAAAAGTCTCAAATTACATTTATTTGGGCATTTATAAAATCAATTATGTTAATATTTTCTTAAAAAGGTAATTACTGCATCACCGTTGTGTCATTAAAAAAATTAAATTATTTAAAGAATAAAAATTACAAATAAAATACCATTATATAGTAAATCTTTTTATATTTCCAATGAATATTTATAGTTGAAATTATATTATGTATAACCCTATATTAAAAATATTTTTGTAAATAAACTTATATTTTAACTCTTTTAACTCTTCTTTGAATTAAATAATAATAAATGTCATAATCTAATACAAGTGGGCCTAAAAGATAATATTTTACACTTAAGGTTGTTTTTGGTCGAGATACACTTGTCCAATAGGATTAGGACATGTTTTAGGGTAATAGTAATATCATTTTTACCCTTAATTACCCTATTTACTTTTAACCATGGTAAATAAAAGTAAACAGTTACTATTCAGCAAAAATTATTTTCATCTCATTGAACCAAATTTTACTTACTGACATCAACCGTGTCTCTCAGATTTTTGAAATTCCATTCACATAAACGGTAAAATTAAGAATTATGAATAAATTAATTTTTTTAACTACCACTTAGTAGTTTCACTATTCATCAAAAATAGATGTTTTTTCAGAAAAATGCCAAAATTTCACCCTAAGATATAATTGATATTCTGAATTCAAAAATTATTTCTATTTTACAAAATTCCCAACATATAATATGCATTAATTATTTTTATAATTAATTTCCGATGTCACAACAAATAGCGTGTTTTTAAGAGATAATAACTATCAAATGATTAACACTTTTTTATGTCTGGTGTAAATGTGAAATTACATCCAATGACCAACATTGTATTGAATTGTAAAAATATATTCTAAATATACTTTAAAACCACTAAAATTAATAATTTTTTTCTATTAATTATTTCGATTAAAAATTTTGTTTTTAATTAAAATTTAGTAATTTTCACTATTCATCAGAAAATAAAAGTTCTCCGAAAAGTACCAAAATTTCACCCTAAGCTAATTTCGATATTACAAATCCAAAAATAAAGTCCATTTTGATAAAATAAAATTTACAAAATTTCAAAAAGTGGTTATTACTATTCATAACGGCTAGTTTTAATAATATTTTAATAGCATATTGCTGTTTAGTGAAACTTGTTATTGCGTACTACACAAGATATCGAGGAAGGTCACGATTGCGTGTAATGGAAGACAAGTAAAAGATGCGTGTTGTGAAAGCTTCTTTTGGTGTAGCGTACAACACAAGAAATTAATGAAATTAAAAGGAATATTTTTCATAAAAATTTGGGGTGTTACATTCTACCCCCCTTAAAATGAATTTCTCCCTGGAAATTCGTCGGGGTTATAAATGGTTTACTATTATAAAGGAATACCAAAACCAATCTTTAAAAACAAAAGTATGAAACATAATGGTTACCCAATTAAACTAATCACTGGGTTTCCACATATGTGAAAATATGGATATGGAAGAGAAATCTAACCATCATGTTCTGATGGAGAGTGGTAGAGAACATGGCTATGGAAAAGCCAGCAATCACAAAGCCATAAATTTGTGACGATCTAGGGTACCATATGATTCATCGGATAAAAGGGCACTAGGACAACATTTTTCGTTTTCAAGATCATTTCCCTAAAGTTGAAAATTTGAATTATAATAAATACTTACTTTATTTTGGTACAATCTCACTATTGTTCGTGCCTTGAACAATTTCCACTTCATCTCTTAAATAAATGAAGTTGAATTTGTTATTCGTGAAGTGTTAGCAGATCATGTGAAAGAATGACAGGTCATTCCATCTGTCTCAAACAAAAGGTTAGAAAAAATTAAATACATAAGTTGATATATAGTGATATTAATCATATATGGTTCCTAAAATGGACTTATACTTCATATATCACACTACATAATATAATAAAACTAGTTTCTACTAAACAAGGACTTCCTGTAGGCCAATGGTAGGCGATAAAGGCCAGTCGCACTTCGGTTGTGGGTTCGATTCCCACAGCCTTGTCCGAAGCGATGGGTTGTCGCACGTCCTACAGGTTGTCCTTTTTCTAAAACAACATTACTATAACATCCCATCAATAATATCGAAAATCTTCTATCCTTAAACAATACTAACTTATGTCTAACATAATCCATTCTAATCTTTAGGCTTATCCATAATAATGCAGTCCACTCTCATAATATAGTGAAAACAATTACTAGAGATTTAATAGTGTAGTTAATCTCCATATATCATAAGATATGTGTTGTTGGTCACATTCCAAATATTCAAAGGCCTTAATCATGTATTCTCTTGAATACCCATTGAACCTTAGTGAAAACATGAATGCAGTAAAAATTTTACTCTTTCCACATACCAAAATCCAAAAATTCTATATACTCAAACCATGATATAACATTCTCCTAATATCAGTCATTAGCTCATGAATACAATCAAACACCTCATTATCTTATTATTCCTTCATTATGCGCATATCATCTACTTTCCAAAAAATATCTGAATAACTTTTCATGGTTTCTAGTACCATTAATCATACACTTTAAAAACATAGGAATGAAAATAGTGTAACAATCCTTAGATGTCTCTTTATTCCATAGTACCATGAGATTACTTATACAACATTACACTTGATAAACATGTAATCATTCCACTACCTTCTTAAACCATTGACCGAGCTTCAAAAATTCTTTCATCTCACATATCATTTGTAGCCTCTTCATCATCATCAACAAAAATACTACCCACACGACCATAACGATTCTCTTCATGAGACATTCCCTTAGGGCATTGGTTTGCATAATGCCCGTACATTCCACATTTAAAACATTTAACCATTGTTGATGTCGTAGCAACACCATTAACCTCACCCATTGTGTTAACTGAAAAATTTCCATTGCACTTACTGGATTTGTGTCCTTCTTTTCCACACCCAGAGCACCTTCCAGTTCGTTTGAAACATTCTCCTTGATGTCTCTTCCCACATGATTTACATAGGAGAAATTTAACTTTCTTTCCTCTGTGATCATCATGAAACTCCATCTTTCTCTTATTAGCCGAGTCAGGAAACTTACCAAATTTTACTTTATTGATCATATTATGAGATTGCTGATTCGGCATAATAATGATGTTTGGACTTCCAAATCCCATTTCATTATGAAGAATATCATTCCATTGTCCATCATATCCTCCATTATCGTGAATCATCTTGTTTCCAGCCATTTTCTAAAACCCAAAAAGGATAGTGTGAGATGGAAAAATCATAATAAAGGGTGAGTAACTTCAATATCTAACATCTTAGGTTATATTCTAAGATCGTTACCGTAGTTCTACGACTATATCCTATATGTATACATATCCTTAGGGACATCCCTAGACATACCTTAGAAATATCTCTAGGGATCTCACTAAGGTTTTCGCGTCCTAGTTTCCAATGGTTGACTAAACCTTTCCTCGGATACCAACTGTAGAGACCCGTAGCTTGACGTACATGGACATTACATTACTTTTGCGGAATACATAGTACATTACAAAAACACACACACAAGGACCGTAATATTTTAGTGTCTTTGGAAACTCGGAATATAATCTTCTAATCATGGTGAAAGATCTTCAACATCTCCGATAAATATCTTCCTTTTTTTTCTTACCTAAAACCTTTCTTTATATCCTGGGGAAAAGAAAACATAAAAGGGTGATCTCAAATGCTCAGTAAGGGTAAACAAAAGAAATATCAATCACATCATATTCATAATAACATAACATTTTGGAAATCTTATCCTGCAAAAGAGAGCATAATTTCATAACATGGGATAAATCATAGTAGTGAAATGAAATCCCAATAATCATAACATAAAACATGAAACATTGTGGCATACACACATAATAATAGAGAATCATTTCTTGTTAGTCAAGACTCATTGCCAAGACTATCTTAGTGGACAAAGTCCCTTTCTGAACCGAGTCACCCTCATTTCAGTCCTGTTTTACTGAACCGGTATAACCTACCATTCCAGCCATGTCTATCTCATGAGATATAAAATCTTTACCCAATGGATTGGAGGGAGATATAGGTCCCACCCATATCATAATGATACCATTCTTATGTGTGCCACAAAATCATAAACCATACATCATTGCATAACCCATGTAATAAAAATGGGAATCATAAACATCATGACATCATAAAACAATTCATATACGATAAATGAATTCATAAAAATAATTCCATCATAACATAATCAAATCAATGTAATAATAGGGATAAAAACAGAACCCTTTATTATCTTAGATGCAAAATAATTTTGATAAAACACTTGAACTTCATTTTTGAGGAAAATATCCTTTCTACATCAAAAACACTTTTCCTTTCTTAACATGTCATATAATTTTAAACTAAAAGAATTTGATTAAAAATAAACATGAAAACTTGTAAAGGAAGATTCTTGGATATAATGTTTTAAAAATCCATTCATGCCGTATAAGTTAAAAAAAATTCTTCTCGTACTTTTGTCGGAAAAGTCAAAAAAGTACCTTTTAGGGTAAATAAAAGAAATATTCCTTCCATACCATGGGGTAAATGTCAAAATGGGTAAAAACGCCTTTAAACATACATGAATACACTTTTATAAAAGATTGACATGGATGATAGCAATAACCCCATTAAATACTTACGAATAAGCAATCTCGGATAAAAATGAGATTTGCACAATTATCCCTTACCTTAGGTCAGATTTGCTTCATAAGTGTCCGAACCTCCTGTATAATGATTTAAATAATGTCATTAACTTATTACAGAATCATATTCATTGTTATGATATCTTATATGGTTCACTTATGACTTTATATTACCTGTTCTTTTGTAAATTCCATGTTAAAAAAGTGTTTTGGGTAAAATCGTTTCATTTATCGTAGGTGGTTGGACTTGTTGTTATTGACATTATTATTACTTATATCATGATTTAATTACTTACAGAATTTAAAACATGATTTATATATCATATATATTCAGTATATATATATATTTAATAAATATATAAATGAAATGAAACACACCGTTCATGGAGACGGTAGTCCGTACGTACGCATGAACGCTGTTTTCCTTTCCACATTGTCTTGAATGGAAGTAAGTAGATGACATACATATATTCATAAATCCAGTAGACTTATAATGTCATATATTTCATTATTATTTCTTATATATACTTTATATTTATTCTTAAATGGTTAACATGAAGAATGAATCTCATCGCGTCGTGGAGACGGTAGTCCATACGTAAGCACGAGCGATGATATCATTCCCATGGTCGTGGAATTGTGTTGAAGTGTATTTATACAATTTCAGTATCAATATCAATCTATAATAATCATATATAGTTACTCCATACAGCATTATACCCATCCAATTAAAGAGGTGTCGGAAAATAGATTACACCACGGCGTGGAGATGGTATTTCGTACGTACGCACGCGCAGTGATTTCCTTTTTCCGTAGGATGGATAGAAGGTTAATTAGAGTAGTTTTATATTTATAATAACATATCAGTATGTAAGAAATACTGATGTTATTACTTTATCATGAAAAAACTAAAGAAGAAGAAGTTGAAGAAGAAAGAAATTGAAAATGATCGTTAATGGATATTACCTCTTTTTGACACGCCTTTTCGTAACCTCCACTTAAAGAACTAGGGATGGTTTTGAAGAAGATAAGGACCTATAGGATGATACTAGGAAAGTGGGGAAGATATTTTTTCAGGGTTTGGCCGAGCTTGAATGCTCAAATTGGTGTGAGGAGGAGAGGGAGGAGGTGCCCTTTTATAAGGGAGGAGAGGGGAACCTTAGGAATATCTCAAAATATTATTTTATATTAAGGTCAAATTCAGTTTATAATGGTTCCAAATTTTCTTATTTCGAAGATAAAGTGGGGATGGGTCGCAATCCTCTCATCCAATAGGATTTAGACAAATTTAGGTTATTATTTTAACCTTATCAATTAGATTTAACTCTAAGTTAAATAATTTAACTTTTACCGTGTCTTTTTGTTTTCTTACACTATATGGTTAATAAACATAATATATCAATCCAAACGAACCCCAAGTTGTTTATAATTAATATATATCATTATCTAAGTCATTTCGAAGAACCTTAGATTTTTAGGAATTAAATAACAATTAATAATATAATATTTCTTTTAAAAACTAATTTATGTAAATTTTGACAATATTTGGTACACGATTTTTATGAAATTTTTAACAGAATGATAAGTTCGAACCAAGTTACGTAAATCAACAATAACATGTCATATGAACCTATAAAATTATTTTAAGTCATAAAAAGTCTCAAATTACATTTATTTGGGAATTTATAACATCAATTATGTTAATATTTTCTTAAAAGGTAATTACTGCATCATCGTTGTGTCATAAATAAATTAAATTATTTAAAGTATAAAAATTACAAATAAAATACCATTATGTTGGAAATTTTTTTAGATTTCTAATTAATATTTATAGTTGAAATTATATTATTTATAACCCTATATTAAAAATGTTTTAGTAGATAAACTTTGATTTTAACTCTTTTAACTCTTCTTTGAATTAAATAATAATAAATGTCCTAATCTAATCCATGTGGGCCTAAATGATAATATTTTGCACTTAAGGTTGTTTTTGGTTGAGATACACTTGTCCAATAGGATTAGGACATGTGTTAGGGTAATATTAATATCATTTTTACCCTTAATTACCCTATTTACTTTTAACCGTGGTAAATAAAAGTAAAAAGATACTATTCACCATAATTATTTTTCATCTCACTGAACCAAATTTTACTTAATGAAATCAACCATGTCTCTCGGATTTTTGAAATTCCATTCAGAGAAGTGGTAAAATTAAGATTTATGAAAAAATTAATTTCTTTAACTACCACTTAGTAGTTTCACTATTCATCAAAAAATGAAGTTTTTCAGAAAAATGCCAAAATTTCACCCTAAGCTATAATTGATATTCCGAATTCAAAAATGATTTCTATTTTACAAAATTCCTAACATATAAGTTGCATTAATTAATTTTATAATTAATTTCCGCTGTCACAACAAATAGCGTGTGTTTAAGAGATAATAACTATCAAAAGATTAACACTTGTTTATGTCTGGTGTAAATGTGAAATTACATCCAATGACCAACATTGTATTGAATTGTAAAAATATATTCTAAATATACTTTAAAACCAATCAAATTAGTAATTTATCACTATTAATTATTTTGATTAAAAAATTTGTTTTTAATTAAAATTTAGTAATTTTCACTATTCATCAGAAAATAAAAGTTATCCAAAAAGAACCAAAATTTCACCCTAAGCTAATTTCGATATTACGAATCCAAAAATAAAGTCCATTTTGATAAAATAAAATTTACAAAATTTCAAAAAGTGGTTATTACTATTCATAACGGCTAGTTTTAATAATATTTTAATAGCATATTGTTGTTTTGTGAAACTCGTGATTGCGTACTACACACGCTATCGAGGAAGGTCGCGATTGCATGTAATGGAAGGCAAGTAAAGGATGTGTGTTGTGAAAGATTCTTTTGGTGTAGCGTACAACACAAGACATTAATGAAATTAAAAAGACTATTTTTCATTAAATTTCGGTGTGTTACATTCTACCCCCCTTAAAATGAATTTCGACCTCGAAATTCGTCGGGGTTTAAATGGTTTACTGTTAGAAAGGAATACCAAACCCAATCTTTAAAAACAAAATTATGAAATGTAACGGTTACCCAATTAAACTAATCACTGGGTTTCCACATAGGTGAAAATATGGATATGGAAGAGAAATCTAACCATCATGTTCTGATGGATAGTGGTAGAGAACATGGCTATGGAAAAGCCAGCAATCACAAAGCCATAAATTTGTGACGATCTAGGGTACCATCTAATTCATTGGCTATAAGGGCACTAGGAAAACATTTTTGGTTTTCAAGATCATTTCCCTAAAGTTGAAAATTTGAATTAGAATAAATACTTACTTTATTTTAGTACAATCTCACTATTTTTCGTGCCTTGAACAATTTCCACTTCATCTCTTAAATAAATGAAGTTGAATTTTTTATTCGTGAAGTGTTAGAAGATCATGTGAAAGAATGACGGGTCATTCCATCTGTCTCAAACAAAAGGTTAGCAAAAATTATTTACATAAGTCGATCTATAGTGAGATTAATCATATATGGTTCCTAAAATGGACTTATAATTCATATATCACACCGCTTAATATAATAAAACTAGTTTCTACTAAACAGGGACTTCCTGTAGGCCAGTGGTAGGCGATAAAGGCCAGTCGCACTTCGGTTGTGGGGTCGATTCCCATAGCCATGTCTGAAGCGATGGGTTGTCGCCCATCCTGCATGTTGTCCTTTTTCTAAAACTACATTACTATAACATCCCATCAATAATATCAAAAATCTTCTATCCTTAAACAATACTAACTTATGTCCAACATAATCCATTCTAATCTTTAGGCTTATCAATAATATTGCAGTCCACTCTCATAATATAGTGAAAACGATTACCAGAGATTTAATACTGTCGTTAATCCCCATATATCATAAGATATGTCTTGTTGGTCACATTCCAAAACATTCAAAGGCCTTAATCATGTATTCACTTGAATAACCATTGAACCTTAGTGAAAACATGAATGAAGTTAAAAGTTAACTCTTTCCACATACCAAAATCCAAAAATTCTATATACTCAAACCATGATATATCCTTCTCCTTATATTAGTCATGAGCTCATGAATACAATCAAACACCTCATTATCTTATTATTCCTTCATTATGCGCATATCATCTACTTTACAAAAAATATCTGAATAACATTTCATGGTTACTAGTACCATTAATCATACACTTTAAAAACTTAGGAAAGACAATAGTGTAACAATCCTTAGATGTCTCTTTATTCCATAGTACCATGAGATTACTTATACAACATTACACTTGATAAACATGTAATCATTCCACTACCTTCTTAAACCATTGACCGAGCTTCAACAATTCTTTCATCTCACATATCATTTGTAGTCTCTTCATCATCATCATAAAAAATACTACCCACATGACCATAATGATTCTATTCATGAGACATTCCCTTAGGTCATTGGTGTACATAATGCCTGTACATTCCACATTTAAAACATTTAACCATTGTTGATGTCGTAGCAACACCATTAACCTCATCCATGGTGTTAACTAAAACTTTTCCATTGCACTTACGGGCTTTGTGTCCTTCTTTTCCACACCCAAATCATCTTCCAGTTCCATTGAAATATTCTCCTTGATGCCTCTTCCCACATGATTTACATAGGGGAAATTGAACATTCTTTCCTCTATGTTCATCATGAAACTCCATCTTTCTCTTATTAGCCGAGTCAGGAAACTTACCAAATTTTACTTTATTGATCATAATATGAGATTGCTGATTCGGAATAATAATGATGTTTGGACTTCCAAATACTATTTCATTATGAAGAATATTATTCCATTGTCCATAATATCCTCCATTATCTTGGATCATCTTGTTTCCAGCCATTTTATAAAACCCTATAAGAATAGTGTGAGATGAAAAAATCATATTAAAGGGGGAGTAACATCAATATCTAACATCTTAGGTTAAATTATAAGATCGTTACCGTAGTGCTAGGATTATATCCTATATGTATACCTATCCTTAGGGACATCCCTAGACATACCTTAGAAATATCTCTAGGGATCTCACTAACGTTTTCGAGTCCTAGTTTCCAAAGGTTGACTAAACCTTCCCTCTGATACCAACTATAGAGACCCGTAGCATGACATACATGGACATTACATTACTTTTACGGAATACTTAGTACATTACAAAATCAAACACCCAAGGACCGTAATAGTTTAGTGTCTTTGGAAACATGGAATATAATCTTCTAATCATGGAGAAAGATCTTCAACATCTCCCATAACGATCTTCCTTTTTTTTCTTACCTAAAACCTTTCTTTATATCTTGGGGAAAAGAAAACATAAAAGGGTGCGCTCAAATGCTCAGTAAGGGTAAACAAAAGAAATATCAATCACATCATATTCATAATAGCATAACATTTTGGAAATCATAACCAGCAAAAGAGAGCATAATTTCATATAATGGGATAAATCATAGTAGTGAAATGAAATACCAATAATCATAACTTAAAACATGAAACATTGGGGCATACACACATAATCATAGATAATCATTTCTTGTTAGTCACGAATCATTGCCAGGACTATCTTAGTGGACAAAGTCCCTTTCTGAACCGAGTCACCCTCATTTAAGTCCTGTTTTACTGAACCGGTATAACCTACCATTCCAGCCATGTCTATCTCATGAGATATAAAATTTTTACCCAATACATTGGAGGGAGATATTGGTCCCACCCATCTCATAATGATACCATTCTTATGTGTGCCACAAAATCATAAACCATACATCATTGCATAACCCATGTAATAAAAATGGGAATCTTAAACATCATGACATCATAAAACAACTCATATACGATAAATGAATTCATAAAAATAATTCCATCATAACATAATCAAATCAATGTAATAATAGGGATAAAAAAATAACCCTTTATTATCTTAGATGGAAAATAATTTTGATAAAACACTTGAACTTCATTCTTGAGGAAAATATCCTTTCTACTTCAAAAACACTTCTCCTTTCTTAACATGTCATATAATTTTAAACTAAAAGAAGTTGATTAAAAATAAACTTGAAAACTTGTAAAGGAAGCTTCTTGGAAATAATGTTTTAAAAATCCATTCATTCCGTATAAGTTAAAAAAACATTCTTCTCGTACTTTTGTCGGAAAAGTAAAAAATGTACCTTTTAGGGTAAATAAAAGAATGATTCCTTCCATACCATGGGGTAGAAGTCAAAATGGGTAAAAAGGACATTAAAAATTAATGAATACACTTTTATAAAACATGGACATGGATGATAGCAATAACCCCATTAAATACTTACAAATAAGCAATCTCAGATAAAAATGAGATTTGCACAATTATCCCTTACCTTAGGTCTGATTTGCTTCGTAAGTGTCCAAACCTCCTATATAATGATTTAAATAATGTCATTAAATTATTACAGAATCATATTCCTTGTTATGATATCATATATGGTTCACTTATGACTATATATTACCCGTTCTTTTGTAAATTCCATGTTAAAGAAGCGTTTTGGGTAAAATCGTTTCATTTATCGTAGGTGTTTGGAATTGCTGTTCATGAAATTATTATTACTTATATAATGATTTACTTACTTCCAGATTATAAAACATGATTTATATATCATATATATTCAGTATATATATATATTTAATAAATATATAAATGAAATGAAACACACCGTTCATGGAGACGGTAGTCCGTACGTACGCATGAACGCTGTTTTCCTTTCCTCATTGTCTTGAATGTAAGTAAGTAGATGACATACATATATACATAAATCCAGTAGACTTATAATGTCATATATTTCATTATTATTGCTTATATATAGTTTATAATTATTCTTATATGGTTAACATTGAGAATGAATCTCATCGCGTCGTGGAGACGGTAGTCCGTACGTACGCACGAGCGATGATATCATTCCCATGGTCGTGGAATTGTGCTGAAGTGTATGTATACTATTTCAGTATCCATATAAATCTATAATAATCATATATAGTTACTCATTACACCATTATACCCATCCAATTATGGAGGTGGCGGAAAATAGATTACACCACGGCGTGGAGACGGTATTCCGTACGTACGCACGCGCGGTGATTTCCTTTTTCCGTAGGATGGATAGAAGGTTATTTAGAGTTGTTTCATATTTATAATAACATATAAGTATATAAGAAATACTGATGTTATTACTTTATCATGAAACAACTAAAGAAGAAGAAGTTGAAGAAGAAAGAAATTGAAAAAGATCGGTAATGGATATTACCACTTTTTGACGCGCCTTTTCTTAACCTCCACTTAAATAACAAAGGATGGTCTTTGAAGAAGACCAGGACCTCTAGGATGATACTAGGGAAGTGGATAAGAGATTTTTTCAGGGTTTGGCCGAGATTTAATGCTCAAATTGGTGTGAGGAGGAGATGGAGGAGGTGCCATTTTATAAGGGAGGAGAGGGGCACCTTAGGAATATCTCAAATTATTATTTTGTATTAAGGTCAAATTCGGTTTATAATGGTTCCAAATGGTCTTATTTAGAAGATAAAGTTGGGATGGGTCTAAATCCTCTCATCCAATAGGATTTAGACAATTTTAGGTTATTATTTTAACCTTATCAATTAGATTTAACTCTAAGATAAATAATTTAACTTTTACCGTGTCTTTTTGTTTTCTTACACTATATGTTTAATAAACATAGTATATCAGGCCAAAAGAACCCCAAGTTTTTTATTATTAATATATCTATCTTTATATAGGTCATTTTGCCAAACCTTAGATTTTTAGGATTTAAATAACAATTAATAATATAATATTTGTTTTAAAAACTAATTTATGTCAATTTTGACACTATTTGGTACATGATTTTAATGAAATTTTTAACAGAATGATAAGTTCAAAACAAGTTACTTAAATCAACAATAACATTTCATATTAACCATGAAAATTAGTTTAAGTCATAAAAAGTTTCAGATTTCAATTATTTGGGCATTTATAACATCAATTATGTTAATATTTTCATAAAAAGGTAATTATTGCATCATCGTTGTGTCATAAATAAATTAAATTATCTAAACAATAAAAATTACAAATAAAATACCATTATGTAGGAAATCCTTTTATACTTCTAATTAATATTTATAGTCGAAATTATATTATGTATAACCCTATATTAAAAATTTTTTAGTAAATAAACTTCAATTTTAACTCTTTTAACTCTTCTTTGAATTAAATAATAATAAATGTCCTAATCTAATCCAAGTGAGCCTAAATGATAATATTATACACTTAAGGTTGTTTTTGGTCGAGATACACTTGTCAAATAGGATTAGGAAATGTGTTAGGGTAATATTAATATCATTTTTACCCTTAATTACCCTATTTACTTTTAACCGTGGTAAATAAAAGTAAAAAGTTACTATTCACCAAAAATTATTTTCATCTCATTGAACCACATTTTACTTACTGACATCAACCATGTCTCTAGGATTTTTGAAATTACATTCACAGAAGCGATAAAATTAAGATTTATGAAAAAATTAATTTTTTTAACTACTACATAGTAGTTTCACTATTCATCAAAAATTGAAGTTTTTCAGAAAAATGAAAAAATTTCACCCAATGCTATAATTGATATTCCGAATTCAAAAATGATTTCTATTTTAAAAAATTCCCAACATATAAGTTGCATTAATTAATTTTATAATTAATTTCCGCTGTCACAACAAATAGCTTGTTTTTAAGAGATAATAACTATCAAAAGATTAACACTTGTTTATGTCTGGTGTAAATGTGAAATTACATCCAATGACCAACATTGTATTGAACTGTAAAAATATATTCTAAATATACTTTAAAACCACTCAAATTAATAATTTATCACTATTAATTATTTCTATTAAAAATGTTTTTTTTAATTAAAATTTAGTAAATTTCACTATTCATCAGAAAATAAAAGTTATCCGAAAAGTACCAAAATTTCACCCTAAGCTAATTTCGATATTACAAATCCAAAAAAAAGTCCATTTTGATAAAATAAAATTTACAAAATTTCAAAAAGTGGTTATTAGTATTCATAACGGCTAGTTTTAATAATATTTTAATAGCATATTGCTGTTTAGTGAAACTCGTTATTGGGTACTACACACGCTATCGAGGTAGGTCGTGATTGCGTATAATGGAAGGAAAGTCAAAGATGTGTGTTTTGAAAGCTTCTTTTGGTGTAGCGTACAACACGAGACATTAATGATATTAAAAAGAATATTTTTCACAAAATTTAGGGGTGTTACAACCTTTTTATAATTATACTATTTTAATTTATAATTTATCCTCTTGATGCGACGAGAACATGATTTTTTAAAGAGAAAATGTAAAAATGTTTAGAAATATTTTATATTTGAATTCAATATGAAATTAATTACAGTTATAGAAATTGGATTAATTGAAGTATAATTGAACTAATTTCTCATTAAAACCTATTTAAAATATTTTTTTATCATTATCATTAAATTAAATAAAAAGGTAGTTTTCAATTAGAATTCAATATTTTTTAATATTCATCAAAAAGATTATAATTTCCGGAAAACATAAAAATGATCCTTCTATGAGTTATAAATACTTATTTGAATGATTAATATTATTTTTTAAAATAAATTATCTCAAATTATAAAAGAATCAATTTAAAATAAAACTTGTAGATGTGATAAAAAAGCAGGTTTTTGGTATGTGTATTTTTCCAGGCACAAGATTATTTATGTTAAATATATATATAATTATAATTATTGAATTGATATAAATTAAAATTTATTGATATATAATGTATAAATTTAATTTTAAACATTTTCTTTTTTTTATTTTTTAATTAATTAAAATGGTGAATCATTGTGCACCTAAAAATAATTTTCAGAATAAAACCCCCCTTTTTAATCCCAAAACAACTTATAATAAAATCCGATATAAATATGATTAAAAATAAATTAATTTGATATATATATGATGGAAAATTAATTTATATTAAATCATATTATTTATTTTAAATTAATTAATTTATTGAAAATAAATTATGGTTTTATAAAAATCATTATTTTTTGTATTCACTAAAAAATTATCATTTTTTGAAAAAATAACGAAATTTTATGATAAGTTAATTTAGATATGATGATCTTGAAAATGAATTTAATTTAATAATGATATGTTTCTAAAATTCTTATATATTAATTATAATATATCTTAAAAAATATAATTTTTAAAGTAGACATATTTTTTGAAGAATATAATTTCATTACTAAAAATTGATTGATTATTTACTAATCATTTATAAATAAATATATGTTGAGAAGAAAAATTATATGTCTATTTTATAATATAGTTAATAATATTTACACCTTCCTACTGAATTTCTAGGTTATAATAATATTATTTCATTTTTCTTTTATGATTTTTATTTTACATCATTAATGTTATAGAATAAATCATTATTTCAAGTAATTTAAGATAAACAAGGTGTTTCATATAATTAATGATATTTAAAAATTTAAATGTATTATTAATAAATATTTCATAAATTACCATGATGTTATAGTTTCTCACTATGTAATTATGCTAAATAAAAATCTGTTTCAGATAAGATAAAACTTCATCAATGAAATATCCTCTGATGAGGTTTTCCTTCTTCCAATATATTTAAAATGTTTATAAATTTAACAAAAAAAGATCATTTCATGGTTATAAAAATTATTTTTCAATATTAATTGGATAAATTTCATGTGTCATTATATTTTTGTGTTACAAAATTTTTTGAATAATCCTTCAAATATGAAAAAATCTATAGTGGTTATATGACTAAAAACGCACATCTGATGTGTCTAGAAGCATCAAGATATTCCAAAGAGATACTCGTTATTCAATTACTTTCTCTTTTTAAACCATTATGAGATCAAAAAATAATATATCCTAGGTAAATCCAAGAGAGTTGTATGATTAACTATATAGTAAATAGTTTAAATTAAATGATCATAAGATGACATGAAGGCCTCATTAGATAACACTCTTAGGATTTCACGTCAATATTCATAAACTTAATTTCTTTTGTATATTGTCAATAAAAAAATTAATATTTTTTAAAACAGTATCATCAGGATAATGCTGATAATGGAATTTATCAAAAAAATCAATATCTTATAAATAAATAAGTTAAAATACATAAATGTTTTTAGAATCATCGTATATTACTATTATGAAAGAAAATGATAGTTTCCATTTATTAACTAAGGTGGTGAGGTTGATACCATAATCAAAATTAGTTTTTTATAAACATGGATATTTACATTAGTTAGTGACACTTATCAATAGAGTTTTGGTATGGTATATATGTTATAAAGGTTATGTAAAATATATAGAGATTTTTCTACTATTTTTCTTCTTTTATGGTTCGGAAAAATATATTAAATTGAATTAATAACATTGAGAATTTATTTTATAATACATTTATATTTTTAAAGATAAATATTTAAGAATATTTGGTTGAGGTATGAATACGTCTTAGGATTAACAAAATATTTATTTTCAGTAAATAAATGAATTTATAATTCTGAGAAAACTGAGTTAGACATTATTGATAACCTTGGAATTGAATATTAGAGAAATTCATCCATATTATTTTTTGGGTTTTTAAATCATTTTGGGTATTGTGATATTTTGGGGGACCATATAAAAAAGTTGTTGAAAACATTTAACCAATAAATATAGATTTTTCTTAAAAAATAATGTTTGAATGTCACTATGGTTTTTTTATTTTGAGACATAGTTAGTCTTGGGAATTGTATACCGTGAATAATATATGGTAATGGGATAAAAAATAAATTTTGTTTGAGGAATGATAAGTATAATAATAAATCAAAAAATTGTAAGGTTGATATTTCACCAAAAGTTATGTGTAAAATAATAAACATATTAGGAATAAATTCTCTTAAATTCATTAGTGGGTGATAATTAAAATTGTGAGGATGATTTTAATTAAAGGGGTAGCATTTAATGACCCAAGATGTAGGATCTATTAAATTAACAGTATCTTTAATAGCATGTTTCACACATAATAACAAACTAAAATGAATCCATGGTATGGTTAGGCCATGAAAACCTAGTCGTTGAATTAGTAGGTATCAATAAGAGTATCTGAATTATGAGATGTGTTAATATATATAATAGTTATTATATAAAAAAACACATATTAAATTATTTTGTTTATGAATATATTATTTCATGTGGATTAATTTTTATTAAATAAAATAATTATTTTATTGTTAAAAGATTAATGTACTAAAAAATAATTATTATTAATTCATGATAACAATAAAAATATTTTATTGAAATTTATAATAATAATAAAAAAATTTAATAAGTTGATTCCCTATAAGTAGATTTTACCTTTGTATTTTATAATTTTACGTAAAAGTTAGAACATTAAATAATATAATTTTAATTTTTCAAAATAAAATATATGTTTGGATTTATAATATCATTAATAGTATGACATATTTTTTCAGTTTTTATAAAAAAATTATTTTTAGGTGAATTGTGAAAATGTATATTTTACTAATATTATTACGTTTATGACATTATTGTAAAATAATTCCATGAAATCTTTTTTAAAAATATTATAATAAAAAATATTATTTTTAAAATGAAATATATAATTTTTAAAATAAAAATACATGTTTTGAAAATACAGTGTTGATATATAAAACCTAAGCTTAACATCTTAGAAAGGGTATGTAATGATTGAACAGAATTTTTTTCGGTCTTTTTATTTTATAAAATATCTACATTGTTGAATTATTTTTTCCACATGTTTTAATTTTAATTTAAAATTTTTTGAATAATAATAAACATTTTAATTTTAATATAATAAATTATACATTACTAGAAAACTTGGATATATCCTGGACGTATAGCCATACTTTTCCAAAACTGTAGCTATAGGTATTTATACTATGGTTATAGCCACAGTTCTGTGTAAAATAGTGGCTATATGTTTTATTTTTGAAGGATATAGCCATAGTTTAGTGAAACCGTGGAAGAATCATGTGCATATTGCCTTGGTTTGGGTATAACCATGAGGATATGTTCATTTTTCAATGGATATAGACACATTTTGTGTAAAATGGTGGCCATATAGTCTTTTTTTTATGTGTTATAGCCACAATTTGTGTATAACAATAGCTATAGTGTTTATTTTCAAGGGATATATCTATGGTTTGCGTAAAACCATTGCTATAGAGTAATTTTTTATCAGTCTATTTCCATGGTTTGGATAAACTATGTTTATAGGGTATTTTTTCTTGATGTTATTGTTATGGTTTTTCTAAACCATTTTTAAAGTTTCCCACGTATACATGATAAAACATTTTTCACATTGGAAATAGTGGGAGTATCTAATACTATAGTTTAATATCTATATCCATAGTTTAAAAATACTTATATAAAAATATATACATATTAATGTCATGAGATCTCAGTATGGTAGTAGCAATGCAGCTTTCCCAATATAGCGGAGGTATGGACATCAAATACCCATGTTCCATAATTATTTTAACCCAATAGACATGGTGTTTAGGGTAAATATCCACAGTTGATAACCAAAATGTCTATATCCATTGTTTAAAAAACCATAGTTATATGGTCTATTTCAAGAGTGGATATCATGGCAATAGCCTACTGAAACCATGGCTATAACTTTTGGCTAAATCCACCCCAATATAAGCCACAACTAGCTGGTACTGTAGATATAACATGTAGAAAAAATTTGGAATCTATATCCATGATTTTTGAAAAGTCTTATATTAAAATTTTCTACTTTTGACATTGTTTATTTTATCCTAAACACACACCATTTTCTTAAAATACATTTTTTTTCAAAAAGATAGTTTTTATACGTTATGTGTGCTAATTCTAAAATTATTTTTTCATAATATAAGAAATTTTGTTTTATAAAATTATTTAAAAATATACAATCAAATTGTTAACATTATTAAATAATTGAAATTTAATGTTTTTAAATTAAAATTATTTTTGATGGTTGAAAGTTCTATTATCATGGAAAAGGTAAATTAAGGAAGAAATGTTTTAAACATTGTGAAAGGCACTATAACAAATTCAAATAAATAATAATATTGAATTTTTTATGGGGTTTTAGAATTATATTTATCCCCATAACATTATTTTCTATTTCTAGAGCTTATATACTTTAATAATAGTGTGACATTATTGGGAAATAATGATTTTTTAAAAAAGTTCCCTTTTTGTCCCTTTCAAATGGTGATCACATAAACCCTTTTGTACACCCATTTATTTAAAAAATGAGATTTCATTAATTATTTTCTCTAAATAAATTAAATTTCTTTTATTTTATTCATTATAAGCAACACCACATTAAGCTTTCATTACAAACAATACTAACATAGCTTACAATACATGAAAAAATGAGTTTTAATAAAACCATGACACATTATTAACATTATGATTATAAAATAGCCATTAAACATTCTAATATTAATAGTAATTATTAATTTTTAATAATTAAGTATAATTTTTTATATAAAAACCATATCGATATTAAAATACATAATTTTCTAAAAAATCATTATATGTTTCAAATTTTTTATTTTTCTACAATTTTTTTTTATATATTTTATGATAAATAATAAAATTATTTTTCAAAAAAATATATTTTTCTTAAATTTATATATTAAAACTACCCTACTGTGATTTTTTGGATCTTTCTGAAAAGTTTCATTTTTTAATGAATAGTGAAAAATATTGAATTCTGATTCAAAACTACTTTACTATTTAAATTACATATTTTGTGAAATTAAATTTTAAATTTTTTTCAAAGTTAAATTAAAATATTTATAAAAATATTAGTCTTATTTTGGTCATTATAGTCAATTACTTATTGAAATCGTATAAAAAACATTGTAATCTGCTGAATGTTTTCTCTTTAAAAACATACTTTCAAATCGCGTTTTCGGAATTAGTATTTAATTAAAATTTTCCAATTATATGAGTGGAATTTTTAAAAATTGATTCCATATTTTTAATCATTATAATTTATATAAAATCATAATTTCAGCTTAATTATTTCAAAAATTAATAGTAAATGGGGTAAAAATTTATTTACATCAATTATGGTAAAAATTGGTTTACTTAGGGTAAAAATAGATTGATAAGAGAGATATTATCCTAAAATACTATTTAAACATGTTTTAATTTTTAAATTTATTTCTTTTACAACACATTTTCAAAAATAAGGATATTCCTTTCCACTTTCCTTTGAATATGAACTATATTTTATGTTATGTAAAGAAAAACACCAAAAAGATAATTTTTTTAACTTTTAATATTTATAATGCCCTATGATACAGAAAAACACATAAGTTCATTTATATATATTACTTTTTATTATAAATTATTATTTTTAACATGATAATTTATATTATTCTTTTGAGATGAAATTACTACTTTAAATTCTTAATAATGATTACACAATAATTATTTAACTAGCAACAATATAGAATAAATGATCATAAAAGTATTAAAAATAAATTGAATGAATTATTATGTTCCATTATTTAATTAGATGAATATATCATGATACACTTGTGTGATGATAATATTTTCAAATCTATCATTGTATTGATATTTTTAATTCAATTTGAATGAATAATGTCAAAATTGACTTTAATGTTATTTAATGAAAAATTATATTTTAGTAAATGATTTTAATTTAATAAAACACTAAATATATTAAAATTAATATAAATATCAACTATGTTCCAACCATATAATGATTTTTCTTTTATAATTAATATATTGACACATAAATATTAATAATATTATTTGTGTAGTTACTGTTAATGTGGTATTTCTTCATGCCACTTGATCTTACAATAAAATTAATCCCATCACACATAGGACTTATATTGTACAAATTATATATTATATTTATAATTATTGGTTAAAAATTATGTAATAACTCTCAAATTTATTCTTTATTTATAAATTCTCAAGTTTATAAAACTAGTTTCTATAGTGAACAAATGATAAAAATATATATACTTAAATGTAAAGAAATTAGATGTTTAAAAAATGTGTTCCATTTTGTGGTGGAGGTTTTTCTAGACCATATCATCCCTTTACATCTTTAATTATCAAATTTTTTCTAATTGAGGTATGATGGTACTCCCAATATTGAATGTTCTTAGTATTTTCAAGAATACCACTCCTCCTAAACTATAATAGTATACCCACTCTCCCCAATTATTGAAACATATAAAGCCATTTGGATCAACCAATATTTGAAAAAATAAATTCCCAACATTCCTCACCTCATCCTAGATTCCTTATTTTCATTTAAATCCATCCTTGTAGGTCCTTAGAGAAAACCTAAGAAGGATACCTGAATAAGAGTTAATGATCAACCATGAGAATTTTTATTTTATATCTTCCTCCTCATCCATCAATTTTTTTTATAACTCACTAACATAATTAACTCTGTATATTAAAAATTCTAATTTATTATTATTTTCATTGTAAGACCATCAACTACACACACATTCATCAAATGGGTTATGAATTCATCGTTCATGTGTATGGTCGACTACCACCACACGAATAGATGTCATTGGTTTTTCCATTAAAACATTTAAAGGATCGAAATAATGGTACAAATAATTTCTATAAATATATATATGATATTTTTTATTTTATTATTTTATTATTCTTATTTTATTTATATATCTACTTAACTTCATATTTACCATTTTGTGAGAATACAATAATGTTGTTTATCTGTACGGAAAAATACTACCTCGTGAAGTGATGTGATTTGTTCATGATTTACCTAGAACAAACAATGTATGAGTTTAATTAGAATTTATAATATGTATAACCTAAAAATTATTCTTTAATGATATTATGTATCATTTATTTTTCTTTATTTCATCCTAAAAAATTAAAAAATAGATTTCATGTGTATGTATGACGTATCATCTCCGTTAATGTTGTTTATCATTTTCTATCACTAAATTTCATATATTACTATATATAAATATATAATTAAATTATATGATATTTATATCATGTTTATAATTCTATATATAATTAATCTATGACTAATTTAAGAGGAGAAAATATAAAAATCTAAAACAGATATGAAAAACAAAGCGGTTATTACTCGAAACATAACCTTATTTTCAAATAGTTAATAAAAATATAAAAAAATGTAATAAGGAAATAATATATGTTACGATATATATATAGGTATAATTATATAATACATCTATAATAAACTTGTATTTATTATATAGAAGGTCGGATCCTGCATATAGGAAGTCAATAATTAAAGTTATAGATTTCCATATAAGTTTTAACTTATATGAGACACAGGTTATACTAACCACATATTTCTCTTATGTAGTGTATATAATTCCAATTAATATATATTATGATTCTTTTTCTGAAAACTATATAGGCTTACATATCTATTTCTCTATAGCTTTTTCATGTGGTTTTTGGTTCAAAAGATTGAAAATCTGTAAGGGGATTTCTAGTCTCACTTTTATTTTAATGATACTAAGGTCATATTCTTTAATAGTTTCATTTTTTGTGTATATAATTTTTTATTATGTGATATATCATGAATTTTACTCATTTAATGATAATTAATGTTCCATTGTTGTTATTCTTTCATAGGGATATCGATTAAAAAATATACTCAACTAGTAAGGGGTTTTTTCTTAATTTTCCTTCTTCGAGACTTATGTTACATTATACACCTATATTCAATCATAATGTGTGTATTAAACCCCTTTTAAATGTGATATAATGAAATTTATTCATATTCATTATATTTTCGGTTTTATTTTCTATTACTCAATCATGTTTATTATTATTCAAGGTTACCAAAGTTGTAAGAGTTTGTATTACAATCCCATCATTTATCAATATGGATTTTGATTATGCCCCTAATAATAATAGTTCAGGTTATATCTCTAAATAAAAACATGAAATTTCTTATACTTTGGTTATTTTAAGAAAATACATGTTTTTCTATCAATTTAATCTCTTTATGAACTCAAAAGTTATAAAATAATGTTTCTATGAAAAATCTACATTTTATTCAAGAAAAAAATTCATTAAAAACCATGTTTTCTAAGAAAAATTATTTTTATTTAAAATGATTTTTTTTCAAATATTTTTACTCATTTTTTTATTTTGTATAAAATATTTTAAAAGGAATTTTCACGATGTTTTCCAAAACAATTCCTTTTTATCTTTTTCTACAAATGGGAAAAATATCTTTGTTTTTATCATTCACATAATGAACAGTATTTCCCACTGGCATGACCGCTCAATGATTTTAGGAATACATTGTTTTTTTCAAAGTTTATTTCAAATAAAAGTATTTAATTAATATTTTTAAAATATTTATAATTTAAATATATGATTTAAATGAGAAAAATAATTTCAAAATATTTCCCAAAGAATAATATTTTAAAGGTGAAGGATATTTTACAAATGAAATATTTCAAATGATTTTTTAATATTTATTTATTATTTTTCAAACATATAAAATCATTTTGAAATTTTTATTTTTTTTAAAAAAATCAATTTTCGAAGAAAGGTTGTTTTTTATGGAATTTCCCAAGTGATATTTTAAAATTATTATCTATTTAAGATGATATCTATTTATATCATTTATGATATAGTGGGGATATGAACAGAGAATATAATTCTTATTATTTAATTGAATTGTTTATGGTGAAAATAAGTTTATGAAACACTTTTCTCTTCTAAGTATTATACCGTGATAAAATTCTTATGAAACTCAATTATTTTCGTATGTTATTCCTTGATTAAACTATTATAAAACATGACACTTACATAGGTTATGATACTATTAATTCATTATGATGCCCATTTAATTTCATGTGTAATGTATAAATATATATTTATTATTACAATTTCATTTCATATAATATGATATGATGAAATTTTTATTATACCCATCTTAACTCATAGGTTATGATATGATGAATGTTTATTTTCTCATGGAACACATAAATATTGTGTTTAATATATTATGGGTGGAAAAACTATATCCATCTAATTTATTTGGAGAATATTTTTATATCTAATGACATTGACATTGATGGAACAGGGAGTGAACCAGCTACAGTAATACTAGGCTAGAATAAGGAGTCCACATAGTATAGTAATATAAGTCTAGAATAATAAGTGAACAAAATTTAAAAATAAACTTTTTCTACGATGATGGCCTTGGTAGTGATCCTTGGCTAATATGGAAATGATTTTCTATTTGTATATGTATTCCATAAATTCTATGTCTTATTACAATATTAAACTTTTGAGGCTCAGTTTCTTTGATTCCAATATGATTCATGTCTTATGAAATACCAAAATTTATGTCATGAAATATGATTATGATCATTGATATACAAGGTATGGCTTTAAAATTATTATTCTCATGTTATCATACCCTTGTGTTGATGTTATTCTTATATATATACCTTGTTTACCATTACAGAGCATTTGAGTTCACCCTTTCCTTTGTTTCCTTTTCCTAGTTAAGGAATAAAGGATTTATGTAGGACCACTAAATTTGAAGATCATTATGGAAGAGATTGAAGATATTTCCCTATATTATATGATTTTTTTCTATGTTTCCAAAGGCACTAAAATGTTATATTCCTTGGGCATGACATTATGTAATGTAATATATATTAATATCAAATGATGTAATATCCATGTATAATAACGATTGGTAACTATAATTGAAATGCTTTGGATCAACCATAACTCTACTCAATACACTTTTAAACAACCTTTCCATGACTTTTATTCTATAGTCTCATTAACAGACCAAGAAAAATATTTCTAAGGAGTTATCAATGTGATAAATTACCATGGATTGGTAATACTCTCAACCCAACATTTCTATATTATTTTATTCTCTTATACCCCTCAGCTTCCCACTATACATCAATATAAGATAATTCTTGGAAGTTTTATGTGATGAAATTTTATAACTATAATATAATGTCAATTTTATAGTTTCTTCTAAAATCATTATGAAAAAGGAAAACATCATCATGCGTGTGTCCATACTTTCACCTCTTTGAATGATGTGTTTTATTTTATATTTCCACCATTAATGGTATGTTCAAAAATGATATTTAAATAACTAATAATATATTCATTTAAAAATTAGTATTTCCTAAAAATAATATTGATTTTTTATATGTACGATTAACAAGAAGTGATCATAGTGGCCTTAATGAAAAAAAATGACTTTTCAGGGAATCCTTCTTAATTTAGATATATTTTGGGATATCATTTGATAATGATTAATTATTTTCATAATGAAATAATAAATTAACTGATAATCAATAGTTCTATAGATCATGAATATATTTACAACACATATGATCATAGTTATAAAACTTAAACTATTACAATGAAATTGACCAAACAACCCCAACTAACCAATGAAAAAGAGAAATAAATGAAAAATAAATACCAATATATAACATATTGACTTTAAGAAATTTATAGTATATTAATAAGATTCATTTTTTATATTTAAAATCAATTTAATGAATTATTCAGAATGTTTTATTTTAGTAAAGAGTGCTTTCAAACACATGTAAGAGTTTTCTTCTCTATTTCCTTTCATTAATTTTTTTTTAATATTATACACTAATTTATTATTTATATGTCATATATACTATATATGAATTAATTTTTGAATAATCTATCATTTTATTCTTGGTATTTAAATGACCATATGATTTTCAAGATTCCAATTATTTTTTATTCAAAATTTACTACAGCAATAAAGGTTTTATCTCACAATTTCATTCTTTGAGAAACAATTTCTTTTCTACACCTATTTTCATTACAATTGTGTGTAAAATACTAATTGGATTTATGAGATAATGAATTTTCGTTAATAATGTTTTTTAAATTAATATTATTTCTTTTTATATTTCAATGGGTTTTAATAGAATGATTTTTAATCCATAAGGGATACTCAATACTACCCTTATTATTTGATGATTAAACATTCTCATCATTTTCCTCACTTTTATTAAATATTAATGACATAAAATAATTATATTTTTGAATATATATGTACAATAAATATATTCCTAGTAAAATTTCATTTTCATTTATGGGTTTATACAGTTTTTTGGTTCCTTTAGAAATTCCCACTGTTAAGTAAACTCGGTTTAATAAAGATTTCTCATTTCTTATATCATTTCATGTATTTCCCCCATAAAATATTTTTTAACCATTAATAAAATTTCAAATATATAATTATTTTATGGATAATTGTATTGGATCAATTATGTTCTATTTAAAAATAATAATATCTTACTTTCTTTAAAAATATCCATTACATATATCACAAAGCATCGCCCAAGAGGTGTATTTTAATTATATTTCTTCTCTTATATACTTTTCATAAATTTTATACATTTGAAATCCTTCTTCAAGAAATATGTTCCTTTTGAAATTATAAATATTAAAAGTTATTTATTTCTATATTCTCTTGTGAATCCTTATGATTTAGCCTTTGGTAATGTCTTAATGGAATATTATGAAACCCACTTTCTTATTCGTTGTTATAGTGTGCGTTAGATTTATGTATGGTTTCTTATGTCCTTTGGTGTATCAAATATTACCATACTCATTATAATTTATTTTGGAATATTTTTTATGGTTGTGTATGTCGTAGACATCTAATACATTATATAATTTTAGTTTCTCTTAAGAGATGATGCAGAGTGCACAAGAAATTATTCGGAGAATGTTATATATTAGTCTACAAGATATTATCCTATAAACACTATGTTATGATGGTTTATAACGACAGGATACCATGATTATTATGTAATTTAGACTATATTATCTTTCATTTGTGTTCATTATTAATATATGTTTATGATTTCTTGATTTATGAAGTTTTCATATTCTTATGATTCCATGATCTTATGATTTTATTTTATTATGGAATGTTTTAATACATAAAATTGTTATCATTATGATATCATGTTATGCCTCATGATTCTTTTGTTATGATTTATTTTCTTGTTTATTCCCTTATGGGTTTTCAATTTTACCCTTTTACTTTTGTATTTCCATATATCTCATATATATTATTAGAATATTTATGAGGGTTAGGAGAACTATATTGAGTTTCAACAAACAATATTATTTTTTAAATATGAATTGATATTATATTGTATATAATATTCTAATAAAACTAACCCTATATACCATGGATTTTATTATTGAGATTTTTGGTTATTAATTTTGAAAAATTATGTTTGAGGATTTACTCACTATATATATAAGTAGTTTCCAAAATATAGTCCAAATCTAACAAATTTTATCAAAATAAAACATACTAAACATATAAATTTAAATTCATAATCCAATGTTATAGTGATCTAAAACAACATATATATGTGAGTCTAAAAATAAATAAAGTGATGGAGTAAACAAAATATCCATAACCTTAAAAAAGACTATATGAGGATCCCAAAAATAGCCCACCTAGTTCAACTCTTTGTGACTAGTGATCATTTCTAATCATCACACCATAAATAATAAATATTAAATAAATAAGTGACACCCACTTATGTAGATCATTTACATTTACACGACTTAGATCAAATAAATTCGACATACACCCAAAGTATGAATAAAGGGATTGGCAAAAAATCCATTAAGATACCACCATGAATCTATATAATATTTTTGACGATGAAAGCTGTTATCACTTGATTATAGATAATATTTTTAAAACACCAATTTTAGGAAATATAATATCTTATAAAACAAAAAAATTTAAAACCTTTTAATACCCATTTATTTTTATTAAAACATATCATTTTAGGAATTAAATGATAACGTTTAAATTTGAAAACATAAAAAAGTGAAATATATTTTAAAAATCATCCAAAAATTGAATTGAAAATGATATCGTGAAATATGATTAATAAATATTATCATTAACTATCAGCATGAGTAATGAAATATCTCAAAAATAAATAACATTGGATCTATCTTTTGGGATTGTAAATGAAATAATGTGGTAACTGTGGACCTCACCCACAAAACATTGGTCCATCCTATATGAACATGATAGAAACCCTGCCCTGACATACAATTTTCCCTCTCTGGGATACAATACCCAATTCTATGAAATAATATCATATAGGGAAATAAGAATTATAAATATAAAAATCCAGTGTCACACTCATCCAATTATTAAAATAAATAGCCATGTTTTCTATGTGCAACTAGAAAACATCATTTCAACATAAATTTCATTTAATAAACTCAGGATCATATCATACATACTATAAAAAGTTCTCAATAATTTATAAGACATAAAAATAAAATATCAAAATAGAAAAACAATCCCATTTTTAGGAAACCAATGCATGAAAATCAATAAAAAATTATTAAACAATTCTCTTTCAAAACCTCTAGTAAAACTCCATTTGGAATTATAAGTCTATATAAAACAGTTTATAATACACATTATTGTTTTAAAATAGTTTTAAAAGAAAAAAACATGTGATGGTGAAATAAAACCCTTAACTTATTCAACATAACAATAATAAATATAGTCAACTGTAATGAATTGTGTATTTATGGAATGTAATTTTTTGATGAATTTTGAATTTTTGGATTCATAGTATGATCATTGTGACTCGATGCATAAATTTTGTTATAGAAAAATCATTAAATAATGACATGTGAGGATTATTTTATGTTTACGGGCTAATCTTGGAATATTTCAAAATCAATAGTGGAAACATAATGTGAATTTATTATCTATTGTTGTGAATATTGGGAGTTACAACATAGTGATTCTTTTTTGGGGTGTGTATATGTAGTAGTCATGATAAATCAAGAAATTATTGATAGAGCTACATTGTGATTAAGACCCATATATTTTATAAGAATCTATATTGGGGTAATTATATTATAGTGATGACCATTGCGTGTTGTTTTTTATAACAATGAAATGACCTTTATATGTTAGATAATGTTGGTGTAATGGGAATATGACTATGATAGTTGTTCTGATGTTTATATCTATGTGAAATAATGAATTATGAGAGTCTCATTATGGTGGGGGAATCACATTATGAGAAATATTACATAATAGAAATTTCTTAATGGAAATATCCTTACATATAGTAGTCACTCATTGGTTGTGGAATAACATTGTGATGTTGAAAATCCTTATGTATTAGTAGAAAAATATTTTATATACCTTCATAAAATTTCATGAGGAAGGTAGGTCTCATCATAAACCTATGTTTCACATAGTGATAAGGGCCATAGTGAGTCATCTGCACCATGTATTCAATCCATTGTATTTTGTTTCACTGTGAGGGGAGGAAATACTATAAAGTCTTGGGTTATGATATTATTTGTTTTTCTAGTGGTTTTCACCACATTGTAAAAAAATGGAATAGGCTATGAGGTTTTTCTAGTTTGTAATCATATTTTTATTTTATAGGTCACACCACAATGAGGTATTTTACAAAATTTTAAATATTTGGTGAAAAATTATCATTTAGAGGTCATATCTCTCATTTGGTAAACTCGAGGGGGTATTCTTTTTACAATTTCAACCAACTCAATATTTTCATCATATTATTGATTTCCCTTGGTGTTGGATGATTCTTGGTTGTTTCCACTATAGTATAAGGTTTTTTCTTCCCAATGATCTCATCTATTTTTATTAAAAATTTTCTAATGATTTATAATTATTTTGGTTCGTTTTTGATGATATTTACAATAGATAATTATTGAATCAAGATGCTATAAGAGGTATTATAATTATCATAATAAAAGGGGATCGATGATGAATATATTGGGTTTCATAATGTTTAAATTATATGACATTTCCTGATGTGTTTGTAGGTTGGTGTTTGGTGAAAATTATGAATTCTTGAGTGAATAAAACTTTTCTTATGAGTTAGTGAGAATTTAAAATGGTTGTAATTTCATGATTATTATTTCATTCGTGATCCAAGATATATTTATGTCTCATAGAAATATCAGACCTGATAACACATGTTGAACTAGAACGTGGTGGTATGATACTATCATGAATGTGAAATTAGTTGTTATGAATTTATTTATTATCCTCAAATTGAGTGATGGAGTTTTGTATGTATCATATAATTTATGATATTTTAGAGTTCATGATGTTACAGAATATACTTTTATGACTTAGAAGGTAATTTCCAAGGTATCATATATGACCCTACCTTGAGTAAGATGGTAGTTATGAGAATATAATACAGTACCGTATTTTGGGTGAGATAGAAGTTGATAGTGTGATATGATTGGTGACATGATGTGATGGATTTGCTCACCTTGAGTGAAATGGTATTACAAAGACCCTATATTTAGTAATAAGTTAGTATTTACTATGATGTGTTGGATGAAAATTTTTTATCGATAACCATTCCTTCAGTGAGAAGGTAATGTTCGAATCCTACATTGAGTGACATAGTTATAGTTGAGATATGACATTAGGATTTATATGATGACCTATACTGAGAGAGATGGTAGTGTTTTTGTCATGGTATGAAACTCTGCCTAGAGTCATTGTCTATGCATTTGGATTTGTATTATGAGGTGACTTCTTCTTCGATAATGTCCAAGAAGGTATGCTCTGGTGTCGTGGTGGTCTCATTAGTACATGATGACATGATACACATTCGTGTGTATTTATTTTATTTTATTTTCATTCCTCATTCATAAAAATTAATTTGAAGGAATATGTTATTTGAAAATTGTAACACCCAAACAGGTTGTATATCTCCCACACTGAATGACCACTCTGGTTTGTATATAGACCATTTGTTTTTTTCTTGGTCTAGGAAAAAACATGTAGGGGATTATCCAATAAAACATTGAAGATGATTGGAGATGGGGTTGATGTGGGGATCATGGGTGGTTGTAGAGACTCCTTCTATATTTCTATATTTCTTTATTTGTAATTGACCTATTTGGTGATCTTTTGGTACATATGATTGTATGAATTTTATGTTCCTTTGTTTTATTATGGGTAGGTTTTTTGTTTTTTATACTTTCATAATGAATTATGGAAGACATATGGTTATTTATTTGTTATTTATGGTCATGATATCATTTTAATTATATATATGTCATATAATTTAGACACTCTCTTCTATTCAATATCCTCAAAAAAAATTCCAGGAATTTATGAGGCCATGAGTCACTACAGGTAGGATATTATTTTTGGGATTTTAGCATGGGTGTTACAAAATTCATTAATGTCGTTAAATTTTCCTAATAATTTGGGAGTGGGAATTTGGATGTTCAAATTTATGAAATCTTTTGATGGACCTCATACTTGTCATTATAGAAATTTTTTACCATAAAGTACTGATTAATAAGCTTTTGTGTCATGACTTAATCCATAGGGGTCTTCTTGGCTAGCAGAAAGTAGAGTGTGACACCCCAAACCCACCATTAATAGGCTAGTGGATGGATAAAATCCCAAAACTATAAATAATATATCTGGGAAGCCTTATCCTAAGAACCTATATTCACACAAACATAGACACACACTTCCATCTCCATGAAAAAGTTTTTGGATATAAAAATAGATCCTAACTTCTTCAGTGTGACCAAGCATGCATCCTCAAAGAAATAATAATTGTAATATAGTGTATTACAATGTGTAAAATGAAAAAAACCATTCCCATATATAATATATAGTCCCAAACTGATATAACATTTTGGAGGGAGTATGAAGAAATCATGGCTAACAAACACTGAGGTCCACCTATGAACAAGCTCTATGTCAGGAGCCACTAAACTCCACCAATACTAGGATAATTGATATCACCATCAAACTCCAAATCATCTACATACAATACAATTTTTTCATGGAAATCTAGTGTAGTGGATAGTATATACATCGCTAGTATACACCCTAATATAAAAAAACAGAGAAAGAGAAAGAAACAACATTCATCTCATCCCATAAGCAAGAGGTTCAAGAGAAACCTGACATAAAATATCACAAAAACACCGAGTTATAGAGAAAGGGTAACACAAAATGCAACTTCGCCTATATTTATGTGGAGGGTTATAATCTTCACTACTATGATCTATTTTCGGGGGATCTCCAAATCCTATAAAATACCCACTACCTATTATAGATTGATAAAAATGGAGTAGCACTCCAGGGAAAGTGGACTTACACCTTCTTTAGTAAGGGTAAGTACTGAATTTTATTCTATAAAGCATATTTGGGACTTGCATCCTTGTGACACATGTGGGTACTGACTCCTAAATGACTACAGTGTTCCAACCCAATCACTACCATCATCCAAGAATCATTTAATGAAAATTCATGATCAACACACCTGATGGAATACCTCTAATTCACCATAAAATAAACCGTCATTTCCTACATGTAAAACCCTAAATAAAGGCTTTTCATGGTCTCAAATATGAGTTCCAAGGAAGGAGATACACAATGTTTTAGTCTCCTAAAGAATTACATGTTGTATACTATAGTCAAACAACATATTCCCTCACCAAGATTATTCTATGTGTCCCTTCCAACACAATTATTATATGTCAATGAAAACGTAAATAGAGTGTACATGAAGTACACTGAGTGTATTACCCAACCTGACTCATTTCCATGTTCTTGGGCCATTATAATGTACATGGACCCATGCCTGTGTACTATTGGGTCATGTCTTATAATACAATAAAACATCATATCCCTAATATATTGTGTCATACCATGTTCTCAACCATATGACCATGTAAAAATCATTGACATTTATTCCCATTTTATAGTGTTTTCCCCCAAATTGTTACTTCACCTAATGATAAAAAGACTCAATGTCTATAATTTAACATCACAATGTGTGATATGTATTTCTGAATAGAAATTCCCAATGAACAATTAGAAATTTCTATTTACTCTATTTATGCATATATTGTCCCTTTAAAGGGGATTAATTGTCGAAAATTGGATTAAAAACAATTATACACCACATAAATGTTGATCATGACATAAATGTAAAATTATTCCTCTTTCAGGTAGAAATATTTTATGCTTTATGTCTATAAACATTCCCAGAAGTCACTACAACTCAATATGATCATGATCGCCATAAAGGATGAAGTCTGACGGCACCTCTTCCCCCCTTAATTCATTTGTTGGACATGGGATAATCCTCCTCCCTCATTATGCAAGAATCCAACTTGGAGGGGGAGGAGTATTTTACATATCATAATTAATTAATTAATTGACTATTTTATTTGTTAATTATGTTATCTAATTTCCTTCTATCAAACAACTAACATCAAAAACTATTTTGTCTCACCTAGGGTAAAACCCATGTTATGGAAAAATCATGATATCGTATTTCCAATTTGGGGTTTCAAAAAATGGAAAAACCATTTATTACATGAATATGTGTGAACATGTTTGAAAATATATTAGTAATTTTATTATTTTATTACGGGGTACTACAAAACCCCAACATAGTGCTGACTCTAAATTTTTAACTAGATATATATATAAATATACACAAGAATAAATAGAAAAAATTAGAATCATTACATTCAACCAACATTCATGGATTTTCACCCGTAAATGAACAATATAACAAAAAGGTGTGGGTGTTGATCCTGCATCTATATATCATGATCCCATGAGAAATCATACAATCCCCAATGTTTCCAAAGCACTTAAAAAAAGGGAGTGGTCCTTCCACATATGATCTTATCTTTATTTTCCTCAATCTCCACCATGTACTCCATGATGTTTGAACCATACAAGATATCTATCTATCTCCAATAAATAAAATTTGGTTGGTCATGCATGTATCTCATTAACTATATAACAAGGAAGAAATAATTCCCTTGATCCAACTATAGGGGTAAGACCAAGTTTTAACAAGCCACTCTAACCCATCATATGATATGGAATAGAATGATTTACCTAAAGGATATATTTCTCCATTGTCCAAATAAATTGAATTCCTCATTGTAGAGAGACTCTTATTATAAAATATCTTCCAGTATCAAACTCTAATGACCTATGATATCAAACTGTATAATATTTATATCAGAAAAGGGAAATTATCATACACTGATGGATCACTTAAACCTTCCCTATTATTTCTTTCACTATCTATGACCCTGTAATATATGTCTAAAAATCACAGTCCAACACACGGGGGGCCTGTAGGGTACCCTTTATAGGGGCCTTATGGGTTCCCAGATGATAGTGGAGTGATGATTTCTATTATAAGTGAACTATACCAATGTAATGTTATCCTGAAAACTATGGTTTAAATATAACACATAGTCTCTCAGCATATCATCAAACACCTGGATAGTCTTCTTGGTATACCTGACTTTATATGGTTACAACATTGTGAACATTGGAATCTAGTCCCCAAAACCCTCAAATAGTCCCCTATACAACCATGAAAAAAAATGAGCATCATGTTGAGAGATGAACTTCATGGGTACCCCATGAAGAAGGATGATCTCACACATGTACAACTTCCCTAAACTCTCAATCGAACTCCACTTTCAGATGAAAAGAAAGTGTGAAAATGTATAGATTAGCATCAATAGCCATGATAGAGTCATGTCATCTTGATTTCCATAAAAGTATCCTATAAAAAATGAATACTCTATACCAATTCAATTTATAGATATTAATCAGTTGTGGAAAACCTGCAAGAACATGATGTTCTGCATTTGACTACTAAATTGTGACGCACTAAGAGAAAATATCAACACGAATCCAACTCATTAAAATACAATAAAATTTTAAAAAAGAAATATGTGTACATATTTTCCACACCATGATGTATAGATATGGGGTATGTGTGAAACGTCCCCATCATCTTCTCAAGGATGATGAATGGAACCCCCATCCATCCCTGTAATAGAGTTATGTTATCCCCTCCTTTAAAAAATCTTTCTTGTGCATCTCGTGAGGATATCTAATCATGAATAATATCCAAATGGATGTCTCAAAACTGATAATCTCATAGACCATGAAGATTTATTGGATTCACGACCATCAACTAAAGAAAAACTACACCCATATTCTTCACCAGGGTCGCCTATAATGAATTTAACTACTCAGACACCTTCTCCATCAGGAAATAATGGAAATTTATATTGAGTAAATCATTCACCACATTTTTAATGGATATGTGTAGACTATTTCAATGTCATAGTCCTATAGTAACTCCAACTAGATCCTTTTTCTCATATTAATATCTCTCTGAGTGAAGATATACATAAGACTCTCATCATTAGACTAATGAAATTCTACCTAAAGATAGTTCTAGCACATCTTCAGAACCAATACTACCTCTACCAACTATAATTTTCGAGTGAAATTGTTCTACTCATGTGTTCTTAATAGCCTGAACTCATAAGAAATAACTACCTACAATTTAATTAAAATGCAACTAATCCCACCTCAAAAAGCATGTTATAACATTAAAATTCAATGCTCCCTTATGGTAGTCTCAATATACTGTCACATTTCAATCGGAACATAAATTCCTTTAAGGATCTCTAACATGGATAAATATATAAAAATAGTGTTTATTTCTTTTTCAAGGACTTCAAAGGGGAGATTATTAACGAAACATATGTCATGATCCTCCAATAGTACTTATCCAAACTAAACAAAATTCAAACCTATGATATTCAAATGGAAGAATCTCAAAAAATAACTACATAAATATTTACTGAGACTAAAAATAGAAAATTATTATAGGTGAAATGAATCAAATAGGGAACATTTTAGATCCCAAATAGACACTCTAATATCATACCATAAAGACGGTTATCCCATTGTAATTCAAGGGAAAACCATAAATTCACTACATGTTACACCTCTAACACATAGTATTTGAGAATATTTTGAATGAATTACAACAAAAAATTAATCCATGTATACTAGGAATATCTATTTCATAAGATCTATGTAAACTCTAGGAGAATTACTCACACTGAATGGAATCACATGGACTTATAGTGTCTATAGAAGAATTGGAATACAATGTTCAAAATATCACCAACACAAACCCTCAAATAGTGGTATTAAGACATGATATAGATATTTTTATCCAAATAAATCCTATTAACTAGTTAAAATGGTCTCTAATCCTTGGTACTTGTTATTTATCATGATGAGATTCAGGCGATAAAAATTCACACAAATATTTAAGTTCCCATCATTCTTTTTCATGAAAAAACCTGAGATACGTAGGGGTACACACATGGCCTGATAAAACCCATCTATCTAAGGTTCATCAACATGAAGCATCACTCAAAATGATCAATGGTGAAAATCGTATATTCCACAGATGTTATCGGTGTGGTCCCAAATTAAATTTCAATATATAAGTCTTTCTTCATCATTTGAGGTAGTCCTGAAACATATTCAAGGATGATGTATATGAAATCATGAACTACCACTGTAAGATGGATTCCTGAATATAATAATAAACCAATAGATAAAATCACCAAATTATGGGTGACAAGATGTAGTTTTCAGATTATGTGTCCCACTAGCTGAGACGTAAGATCACCCAAGTAGGATAATTTCATCTCGTTATTCTAAATAAACCTACCTCACCTATGATGAAATAAATGTGTGTACATTACATGCACAACCATTCCATTTAAAAATTTATTTAACTATGTTTCATAGATATTACCAAGAATTCCCCACATGAATCTCACTCCACTAAAAAACATTTCACACTGCTAGATGATGAGAGATATAACCGAATAGATCTAAATATGATACTCTAACCATAGATGAAATGATAAGGTCATAGTGGGAAGCTCTAGATCGTGAATAAGGGATATGTATATAATATATTGACACATACCTATGTTTACTAATACTATAGAAATAGTATAAAATACAATGATCATACCTCAAATCATCTGATGAGAAGATTCAACATAACCCTGTTGAGCTTGAAACTCCCTAAGACCACTCTTCTATATATCTGGGCATACCATGGGCTACCTGGTGGGTTGGTGGATGTATCTCATATTATAACCTCTTAATAACAATACTCTTAGATCTTGTGATGAAATCCACAATTTTACATTCCCGTATTTGATTCTAATAATTATGTACCAAATTTTTCATCCAAAATTTATTACATCAAAAGGGAAAGTTGAATCACATACATATTGAATGACCACCATAGTTAATAGTTTTATTTAATCAGGAAAAACTCCTATATATTCAATTAACATTATTTTAAATGAATATTAGTACCATTTAAACCAAACATTATCTTTCACATTAATACATCATCATCATCCATATGAAAAACATCATAGGCATAAATCATTCAACATCATTATTTAAAAACTTGGAAAAATGAATACTAAGAAGGATAATCTCAGATTCTCATTAAGGGTAAATATAAACATTAACAATTGAATGAAATAAATGGAAAAAAAAGTGCATAATGGATTTATGACATATTTTAAGAGGGTGAGGGCATCATAAAATAAGACATACACATAAATACATTGACCATAAAATATTAAAACATGAAAAAGAAAAGAATTATCAAAATAAATAATCACAATCCATGTGATATCAATCATGATCATTAGAAACATTATAAATCCATAGAAATAATAATGAGTGTATAAATGTACTTGGGAAAAAAAATTTCATTTTACTCTTACAAATACACTTAAAATTGGAATAACCTTACTATTGACTTACATACCAAGTGAATTGAAGAGATATAAAAGACCTAACAATATTTGTTTTATCTTATAACCACCCTTTATTGGTTTAGCAGTTCACGAACCCTTGATGGGATTATCATGGAACCACCCTTCATTAGTCTATCACATAACCACCAGTAAAATTTCATAGTACTATTAAAAATCATAACCAATTAAATAATTCATAGGAATAACAAATATTAATTTAAAAACTTGATTAAACCATGTAAAATAAACTAGATTTATAAAAAAAACTATTTGAACATTATTAACTCATTGAAAAAATTGGGTTTCATGACAATCTCTTTAAAACACGATTGACCAGTGGAAAAGAAATGTGTTCTGAAAAATTATCTATAAGACATGATTTACCCCTGTAAAATAAATTAGTTTCAAAAAAATATCACTGAATCATGATTAACCCATTTAAAATAAATGAGTCACATGATAATCTATTTAAAACTTGGTTAAATCATTGAAAATAAATGGGTTTAAAAAACATATTTTAAAAAAATATGAATCCATATATAAAATAATGAGGATGGTACTAATAAAAAATATCGCCACCATAGTATAAGTAAAAAGTTGTTACTCACATTGATAAATTTAAATTCCCTAAAAAGGCTATTAAAGAAATTCTTTGGGAAAATAATCTTTAAATGTTCCAAAGTTTTACCTAAAAAACATGAAACATTTGAATCATAAAAATATGATGAAATAAAAATAAATAGTACATAAAATATCATGAGAATAAGGACATTAATGATATATCATGTTAGTGGATAATTTTATAAACCTTTTAAAATAATATAATGTGATATAATAACAATCATCTCAAATAAAAGACATTGTTAAAAAAAATCCAATATTCCATTGGTAACATTGAAAATGTAAAACCTATAAAAAAGATATTTTTAAATGGATATTTAAATCACCATAAATTCAATTATATGAATTATAAAATACCTCCATCATCAATATATTTATCACTAAACAAAAATAAGTTTTGAATATGTAATAGGTCTCGCGGAAATAAAAGTAAGACAAGAAATCCATTTACAAGCATGGTAACATCTAAATTAGGAACCAAAAATGTAATAGTAGTCAAATGAAAAATTTAAATACAATTAATATAAAATATTTCAGAAAATAATATATAAAAATGATCAGTATACACACCACACAATCTAGTTTTCTGGTGAATATGATATTTATCTCATAGATTCAAAATGTGAGATGAAAATTTCATACCTTGAGAATGATTCTCAATGCTTGATCATTATCTTATGAAATAATTAGATTATGATAATTATTTAAATTCATGTGAAACTTATTCAATTTTATTATTACTTTTAATTCAATTAATAATATTTTATATAAAATAACATAATTGATTAAGTTTACTTTGAATATTTGGACAATATTCGGATTTTGTGTCTAGAACGTCTAAGGTTGATTGACTATTGTTAAGTAGTTCATTATTTAATCACATATTGAATAAAAATAATGAAATTATTATCATATTAATAAATCAATTATAATTTTCAAACCAATCATAAATATGGATATGAAAAATGAACTAACGTTAGAATATTTGAGATTGTACGAAGTACGTACTCATGAGTTCCATTTCCATTTTTTAATGATCATTATAGAAAGAATGTTGGTAATATATATATTAAAATAGTGGTAATTAAAACATATATATCATATTATTTAATCATATATACTTATAAATTTAATTCTTTTGATGTAAAATGAATCAAATATCTTTGAGGAGGTGGTAGTACACACATCCACGAACGACATTGTCACTTTTCAGTATATCAAAAGGTAAAAACGAAAATGATATATTAAATTTAATGAGAGGTAATTATGTCATTAATAATATAATTATTTAATATATATCATATATATTTATAATATTTATATTTATTACCTTCCATGTAATATGTTAGTGAAAAAATCATCACATCACTTCGTGGGGTGGTAGTCCATTGTACACACGAGCAATGTCATCATATTCTATTTGGAATAAAATGTGAAAAGGGTGAATATGATTTAATGACTCAAAATTTTGAATTATATTATTAATATCACACATATAATGTATAAAATATAAATTTATTATTATTGCCAACCATAAGAGGTAGTAATGGAAGAATGAATGACAATGGTTTGTAAGACGATAATCCTTCTTACACATAAATAGTGAGTCTGTATCCCATTTGATGGATGTTTGGGTGGGAGTTTTTTTAAACCAAACATAAAAACATATAAGTATATTTATTAAACTTATGTTTTTATATAAAAATGTATTAATATGAATTTAAGGGTTATATAATTAAATTAAACAATATTATTCTTTGATGAACATTACCTCTTCTTCAGGTAAATCCTTTTGGTTTACACCAAAGAACTTCCTTAAATTAATTTGTCTCTAAATTTAGTATTTTATGATGATACGTCTAATTCTAGGGGTTTATTTTATCAATGATTTTATGATCCAAAAATCATGAGGTTTGAGAATAAATGAGGGGAGTTAGTGCCCTATTATAGAGGAGGAGGAGGGACATTCGTGAAAATACAAAAAGGTAAACATTATTTGGATGTATCCCTTAACTCATGTGCCTCAGAAATTAAAAAATAGTGGATTTAATATAATTTTTGTTCCATAAAAACATTCAACACACAAAAATAGGTGTATTTCTATATTTTTTCCCAGAATTCTTAGATTCCCTAATTTTACCATTTTGGTTTTTGTTATGGTAACTAGTATTTTAACCAAAGTATCTGTTTCATTAAGAATAAATTAAAATTATAATTGATATATAAATATTACTAAATCATTCTAAATAATATATCAAATTTAAAAAATAAAAAATATATTTTTTTGGAAGTTAATTTTAATACAAGTCCAAACAAAAACAATATTTAAACTAGAACCATGCAAACAAATAATAAAATATAATTTGAAAATAAAACTATTTTTACCAATTATAGAAAATATTTTATATTTATTTACATTTAAAAATAACTTTATATAATATAGGATTTTAATAAATTTTAAATGAAGTAATGAAATATCATTTATTATAAAATTGTAATAATGTCAATTTTGACATTATAAATTTAAATTTTATTTAAAAAATATAAATAAAAGGATGGAATTAGGATATATTAAGTTAAAATATATTTATCATGATATATTTATATACTAAATTATGGTACTAAAATAATTCACTTTATTTTAATCACATTAAATATTTTAGAACATTTATATTTGATAATTATTAATTAAATATTTACTATGTTAAAATTTCTAAAGCATTAAAAATATTTAATTCATATATAAAAATTAAAATTAAGTAATTAGGACATAAAGAACTAATTTATAATTCATAAGTATATGTATAACTAAAAATATGATCTTATTTCATATCTCAATTCCTTGTAAATGATAAAGGTATGAAAGGTTATTTTTTTACTTTTTCATACATAAATTATTATATAAGTCATATTAATGAAATATTATCCTAGTAACAAATAAAATTAGATAAAAGCAGTATATAGTCAATATATGCATATTAAACTAGGTTTGGGAAATTTTATAGGTCATTTGACACCTTAATATTATAATTTAACAACTGGGAAAACTCATCTTTCTTTTAATAGCTCTAATTATTATTAATTTATTTCACTAATATTTTTTGGTAAAAACTAGGTTAAACATAATAGATATTGAAAAGTACTCTGATTAAAAATATTGAATGTATTTTCTCATCTTCCAATCATATACGTTGCATAAATAAATTTAAAATTATTCCCTCATACATGATGAGACAACTTGTTTTTGAAGGGAAAATATTAAAAGTTTAATATGTTTTTATATCCAATTTCAATGTGAAATTTATTACAATGACCTAAATTGTATTTATTTATGTATAATTGAACTAATTATACTTTAAAACTAATTTAAAATATAATTTAATTATATAAATAAATTGAACAAAAAGCATTTTTTACTTTAAATTTAGTATAATACATTATTCATCAAAATATGAAACTTCATAGAATAATGACAAAAATAAACATACAGTAAATTTGGATATTATTACTTAAAAAATAATCTTTATTTTTCCAAATAAAAATAAAAATTTCAAAACTACTTTTAGAACATGTTTCCCATTAAAAAACCTAAAAATGTATTTTATAAAAATAAATCTTTTGTGCTTAAAATTGGATTTGTTCATATTTTATACATATAAAACTAATTGAAAGGATTGAAAACCCATTTAAGGAATACATAACATATACATTTCTTTAATAATTTTAACTAATATTTAATAATTTAATTTATTAAGATAAAATTTCATTTTGATCATAAAAATTGTTTTTTCATAAAAATAAATCATTTATATTCAATTGGATTGTATATTAATTTCTAAATAATTAGTAACCAATGAATTAATTTTCTAAACATGTGTAATATATATATTTTTTAATTTATCAAATCTTATAAATTCCCTTTATTCCAATGGTGAGTTGATAACTATCATGTTAAATAATAATAGTATATTGTTGTTTAGTAAGACTAAGCACTGTGTGTAACACAAGTTATAGAAGAATACAAATGTTACATGAAGTGTATGATAATCTAGATATTGAGTATAAACTAGACTAATCTTATCATTTCATTTATCATAATATATCAAAAAAATAATATTAATTTGGAAGAACATATTTCATATAATCTCATGATGTTACACATATTTCCCCTCTCGCCTAACAGATCCTCCCCCTAGAGCTTCACCTACCCATCTATCGACCCCTCCAACCTAGGGGTCACCCTAACCATTCTTGGTAGATCTCTAATCATTACAATACCTGTGAAATATTACTCTATTAACTTCCTTCCTACCCTCCTCTGCACGACGGGTTAGGGAATCAAGGGTTTTGTGAGCGCCCCCATCACATGCATAGTAACACCCATATTCAAGAAGAGCGGATCCTCTAAATTACGATTTCACTATAAATCCATTATTTTTTATCTATTAATGAGTATTAATCCTATTTATAGACACTTATGACTCATTCCTTCTATATTATATAGATGAATTTACTTCTTAATACCCATTTATTGCTTCATCAACCCAACATCCCTCTTTTAAGAAACTCTCAATTACTAGATCCTGCTAGAACACAAAAAATGTGGGAAGGAATAAGGAGACCACCCTTATAAGTATGTATCTTAATAGGTCCTACTCAAATTTAATTACATGGTAGAATCCATCCTAGCCCATCACTATGGATTAATGTGTGAGGTTGGTGAACCTTGAAGAATTCTCAACAACAGACATACCACCTTACCTTATCTTAAAAATATCCTAAATCAACATAAAGAATAAGATCAAGGGGTTATAATTATCATATAGTAACATATAGAAGTCTATGCATGATATCATAATCTCATTATAAATATTTGGGATCAGAAACCCCTAGTTCCCAACTGCTCTAAGTAGAGGATTGTACCTAAAAAAACCATCTGGTCTATTGGGGTATGAACCATATGGAAAACATTGACCATAAAATCCATAAAATACTCAATAATCTGAGTTTTTTTGTATGATATATCATAGGTGGTATATGACACTAGAACTTAGGTATAAATAACATCCTACACGCATCATCATCCTATTTTTTTGGGGATACCTACTGAACCACAGGTAGTCAGTCATCCGCCTAAACCACCAGGTGTTTATCTTTGAACTACCCAATATTCAATATATCTAATATATTATCAGTTTAGGGGAAGAAATAATGATTGGGTCTCCAACCCAATGCCTCATCACTCAATGTATTTCCATCAAGATCCAGTATCAACATCATAATAGGCTTTCACCATAGAGGCATCCTAAAAGTTACAAGATATTCCACATTTAGATGAGAATATCTTGGGAGATGACTCAATAAGTACAACAAAACAACCATTCCTATAAGATTCAGGTACCATTAGTTCTATGAAATTTATGTCTTTGAATTTAGAGTCAACAAAAATATATTTGTAATCCTTGTGTATTGATACATTGGTCATGATACCAACACTAGTGTCCCTGGACTAAGACCTGAACTCGATAAACTATATTGATATTCCCCTAATTTAATGAACCAAATCCCACATATGTATAAATATAAACATGACTTGGGGAAATAACTTCTATGATACCACTTTTTAATGACATGACTCATGAGTGCCTTCCTTTCAGGTGGAAATCTGAGCCTCACTCCCCATTCACTCCTCTAATAGGCAAGGGGTTAAAGAAAATAATTGAATTTGGAGTTATAAATATGGGGGAAATTATACTATGTACCAATATAAACACACAATTTTATAAATATATTCATATACATGACACAATATATAGACATAAAAAGGGGACCGAACAACTATTCTGTAACCAAGAACGCAACCTCAAGGAAAGAAACATAGTAAAATAGTGTTGTACAAATTATAAAAGGGAAAAATACAAGCCCAAACCGAAACAGTAGTCCCAAAATGATAAAAAAATGTATTATTCTTACTGAATATATCCCAACTCAAAAAATAAAATGAGGACCATTGAACATGGTTAGCATAAAGATCCACTAAAATACACTGAAAATAGAATCAATAATATCACTATTCAACTACCTGTCACTTTTCCAAGACACAACTTGTTTGGGAAAATTTGAGGATTGGGTGAGTATATATAGACCCCGAAGGTTCCCCAAAAATTGAAAATGGAGAAATATAAATAAAAATAGTAATCCTAACCCCTAAGCAACATGAGGAAGAGAATCTTGATAATGAATTTCCTAATGAAACCCAAGAGAGAGAGAGAGAGAGTAGAAATATCCATATCCACAACCTAGCTAGGAATGATGATTCGGCATAAGAATCCAATGTCCTATCTCTGATGCCCATAGCCAAATGTAGCCCTGCCATAATCTAAGTGGAGGGGCCCTCTTTTTGTTAATACACTCCACGGATGTTGGATCACCAACTCCAATGGAGGACCCACTCCCCATCGGATCTTGATAACGTGGTAGTACCACTCCTTAGATTGAGGACCCCCGCCTTCTGTAGTATATCATAGTACTAACTCTACCTCTATAAAGAGTATGGGACAACTTAAATATGGTAAAATGAGAGTGTATTGACCCTAATATCACTTTGGTCATCAAACCAAATCACTACCCTAGGCCAAGTACTGTTGAATGAAGAGTCATGCTCACAAACCCACATTTTGTATATGTAATTCCCAAATGGAGGATATAATTATATTAGCATGGGATATTCATGGGCTCTAATTTCAGTTCCAGGAAAGTATATATACAATGTAGAGGTATCATATAAAAATTACAACACTGATACCTTTGTTACATGGAATGTTATCTCACCTCGATGCTGGTGTGTTACCTCTTTAGCACACGACTTTGCTAGCCAAGTTGATCTACGACACATTTAAATGAGGTACACAATTGTTATTACCTATCAAATTCCACTTACATGTTCCTAGACCACTACTGTATACTTTACCCTCTATAAATGTACACTTAGCTCTTGTTTTGTACTAATTCAATGTCATGTCCCATTTACATGGTGTGTCAGCCTATATTATCAACCACCTAGCCATGTCACACTTCATAGAATTTACAAATATTATGTGGTTTTAGTCCCCAAAATACACTCTTCCCATAATGAAAAGATCCCATAGTTTGTTATCCTAAATTAATCATCATGTGATCAATAATTGTTTGTAGGAAATCCCTAAAAACCTCCCAACACTTTTTTTTACCTGATTAAACAATGAATTACCTATTGGTGTCCTTGGTGAATTTACAATGGATTTATAAAACAAATAAAACACATATATAGTTATTGTGAAATAAAAATTATAATCCACCAACCTCATGGTGAAAACATTGAATCTTTGGGACTTGATCCAAACCCAAAATTCATTACACCTTGATCTGATCCTAATCATCATTAAGGAAAATGTCATATGGTGCATTTACCCCCCTTTATTAATCCATCATCCTAGAAAGAAACCTCCTACCTCCTTCAATATATAGGAAGCCAAATAGAAATGGGATTTTTAATTTACACTAATTAATTAATTAATTAATTAATTAATTATGATGTCTTCTCACCTTCTAGATAATTTCTGGCGATGACTAAATTTATGTTTCTCTTAGGGTAAACTCCACTTTTCGAAAACTACAATGTGGTCTAAAATTTCCTATATAGGGTCCTAACAAATTTTAAAACAATTTTTTTTTAAAAATATGTGTGAAATTATTTTAAAATATATAAATAATTTTAATATATTATGTATTGGGTACTGCAACACCAAAACCAAATAATGACATTGAAAAAGAATCCAAAGAAATATATAAAAATTTATCCAAATTAATAAGAAAATAAATTTTAAAAAACTAGAGTCACTAAATTACGGATTTTTTCATTTTTTAATGCTATTATGACTGATATTTTTATCCATTTATAATATGTTTATTTGGGATCTATATCCAGGATTTTTCAATATTCATTAGTGGAAAGATTCATTCACATATGATGCATGTTTGGAATATTGGAGTATAATGATATATTTGTTCTTATGTATTATTAATATTGGATAATGATATATGTTTTAGTTATTTAATGTGTTAATAAAAACTTTTATTTTTTCTTTTATATAACTATTCATTCTAATTCTAATCAAATTGGCCTCTTTTTTTACTCATGGTCGATTTTATGATCACATTTCTTATGGAAAAAAGGGAATGATATTCCCTAATGATGGTTATATAGTCTATCTGTTTTGGGAATGGGTTTGAATACATGTTGGTTTGGTTTAAGAATTTTATTCATTGATGATGGTTTGTTACATTTAAGGTATTCCAAATATATATGGTTTAAGATAAACACATATTTCCTTAGGGATGAAAATAACCTTATGACAGTAGAGACGGAATCCCAATATAATTACATTTTGCTTGTTGATATAAATAAATTATAGTGATTTATGTATTGAGGTAATGTTTAGAATGTAGGATCGATTTGATGTCTGGCATTATTGATTGGGGTGTGGTTTTAGAATAACATAAAATTTGAATGATTGGAATTTCCATGAGTTTGATATAGAAAAATTATCACAAAAATAATCACAATAAATAATTTTTCCTATTAGTACTTTACATGAAATATAATCATGATGAGATGTTTAGAATCATGAGCCTTTGTTAATGTTGTGTGACTCATTAGACTATGTTCCTGGTGATGAAATATGTTGATACCATAATATAAAAATAATGGGATCAAATGAGATTAAGTAATATAGTGGTTAGAAAACATATCTTGGGATATTTTCATTTTAATATATCTTAGAATGTGAAGATTGAGTGTTTTCATGTTTTTTTTTTGGAAAATACATGCTTTAGGATGGAATGTGTGCACTAGTTATGAGTGATTAATAATGGGTAATGGATCAATGGAGATTTATGTATGGGTCAAGGAACAAGGATTTAATGAGAAATTTATGGGAATGTTGGACTAAGATTTAAATTCTATTGAGAAGTTTTCTATTTTTAAATTGGTAACATTTGAAATTTATTAATGTACCATGGTATGGTCGGTAAGAGCATTACCCATGACACATGAATTTTGAATTGAATAAGAATGGATTAGGAAGAGCGGCCCATGTGAAATGATGGAAGTTTTAAAGCATAATACTAAATGGATATTGTAATTAAATATATATGGTGTGGATCACACTATTCATTATAACATTATGTTATAATTTTTAAGGGAATTTCAGAAATCATTGAGTAGCATTCATTGTATGTTGGGAATGGGTAATAATGAGTGTTTTTAATTATAACTCGGGTATGAGATGTGTGATCATATATTATTTTTGTATTTGATAATATAAAATATTTGGGATAAATATATCATTTTTATTGGGTTACAATAAAAATTATAAAGACACTCCAATATTGGGAGCATTGTTTTAGACAAGAATGTGACAACATCTAGTTATAAGGGACATGGATGTGGTGAGAGAGGATGGTGGATTATTGAGTTTAGACTATGATTCCAAAGTATAGGTATGTCTAATTTTATTTGGTTCATTGTAGAATTTTAGATTTTGGATTCAGGTATATTTTTATATGGAGTCTGGGTGTTATCATCGGGCTAATAATGGAATTTGGTGTGATCCAAGAGTGAGTCAGATCATGTATGCATCTTTAAATGTGGGTGGAGTATGAAAATGGATTTAGTTGGATGAGGTTCCAACTATGAAATTTCATTAAATTTTTTTTTACTTCAGTATGGGTTTTTATATGATCTCATGATTCCACTATAAATTAATGCATTATGATTGTGTGATTAGATAACAAGTCAAGAGATAAAACCAATCATTTTTTAAACTAATAATCTTGAGGGGGACTGACTTATGTCATTTTTTATGATTATATTAATTGATGTGGAATTTACATTGGGTTCGTCATTAGGGGTATGGAAGTTGTGTTATAGTGAACAAAACAAGGATTTTTTTATAGTCTAGTGTTTCTCGGTCTAGTGTATGTGAAGTTGAATTATCCATAGTTCAATTCAATATATGGAATGAGGATTTGTTTGATAGATTAAATATTTTAAATTAATTTATTTTAAATTTCAATGTTTTTAACCACACAAAAATGTATTTTTAATAAAAATTGTCACATTTTATGGTTATAGAAGAATTTTGAGATTAATTACAGAAATGGAAATAATTTAGATTTTAACTATTTAAATTTATTTATGAATTCCATACATAACATTTCATTTACTAATATAATTTTGTAAAATTCATCTTTTTGATTTAATTCATATTTGTATTAATTTAATTCTTCTAGAACCAAATATGGATCCATCCTTTCATGGCCCAAATGAATCGCACAAATTAAGCCTCAAAATTTGTTTTTAGAGTTTTCATATGTTTGAATATGATCTTATATTTCATAAAAGGGGGGAAAACAGATCTAAAATTCATAAATGATAAAGAGAATTTTTGGAGGACTAACTTTTATAACTATGGTACCCCTTGAATCTGCCAATATTAAGAACATAAATGATGGGAAATTGGATTTTGTAAATTGAAATATTTTTTCTAATTATAATACTTTTCCAATTTAAATAGGATATAAATTCTTCCAAACATGGAGTATGTCGCTAAAATTCTATAGAAAAACGTGAAAGACATTTTTGAACAACTTTATAGAAGACTATATTTACTAAATCATTCAAAAAATGGGATAAGAATGTGCATACTTTTTTCAAGAAATTATCGGGCCAAAATTTCACCCCAGTTTCCCATCTTTTTCTCAAAACTTTGGAAATTCTATGTTTAAATTTTATATAGTTTTTAATTTCTTTTATATAAAATAGTATTATGAATTTTTAAAATATTTTACTCCTCTTCCTCCTCTCATTCTCATATTTTTATCTTTCATTTCTCTATCACAATTTTCTCTGCAGTGATCTCTTATACTCGTGATCCTGAGTAACTAAACTAAGTAAGTTCCTAGGGTATGAATCCAGTATTGAAACCAAGTCACTTCACACTTATTTTTTTTGTAGAGTCAGTTTAAGTGGGGTCTTATCATGTCAGGTTCATTTATGTCTCCACATTCCACCCATGGCTTAACATTATCATTCAAAAAAATTCCCTCGATCAAGGACGTGGATGTGTGGGCTCTTTTTGATCATTAAGTGATCTATATATTTAAAAAATAGGTATGATATGATATTAACCCATATGATATAGTGTTTTCATTATGTAAATTTGAAACTAAATATGATATGATTAAGTTTCACAATGGGTGTTCTCCTAGGAGGTCCTCCTTAATGTTTGACAACATTTTGTCTATATCCATTCTATTGACATCACACACACACACACACACACACACATATATATATATATATATATTTCAACATTTAACGCAAATCATTATATTATTTAGTTTTATACTAGATAAATTATAAATAGTGACAATATAAATTTGGTGATGTCTGAGATGCCTCTTTTAGATAGACCCTGGGTGTGCACCATATTGCATGATTCGTTAAATAAAATATTGAAAAAAGAGTCATGAGAAATCCCCATGCCTAATTTTTTCATATGTTTAGAATTGTATTTCAAGTTGGGTGATGTTATTTTGAGATTAATGTGGATGAGGATCCTTGTGGTGGGGATTTTTTAATGACTTGTGTAACTATATGTGGTGAAATTGAGAAGAAACTTTATTTTATTTTTGTTTCATAGTATGGTTAGTGTAATACTAGTGTAGAAATTATATTCCAAAATGATCATCATGTCATGACAGGGCATGATCATGTCAAGATGGAGGGAAAAATAAAGGATAACATCTTGGCTAAGGGAGGAACCATTTGTGAATGAAGTAGGTAAACCCATGACTAATGGGTGTGATGGAGTGGTAGTGTTTTATGTGGTGTGTGTATATACGGGTCTGAAGAAATAACATTATTGTGGAAGGTTTTGTGATGTGATGTATTCAATTGTAAATAGGATCATGATGTACTAGGGATGTCACACCGTGGTAGTGACCCTTTTGAATTTTATTTTTTACAAAGGAAATGAAACTTTTATGTTAGATTGCACCATGGTAAAGGGAATCACACTGTGATTGATATAATCGGGGTTTTCACTATGAAAAAACACATACATATAAAGGTCAGGCTATGGAAATAGGAGTTGTGATGTGATTTCCCTTATGTTCTAGATTCTTATCCAAGAAAAATATATAAGTATGGATTTCATTCCATGGATGGGAATTTATTCTGTGAAAGAATAAATTCCTAAATATTAGTGTAAACCCCGTATGCATTCCATTAATAAATTCCAATAGGAAGTCTAGTAACTTGAGGACCCCTATGGTCACATTTTTATGACAGTTTTAGTAAGAGTGTATTTTCATATAACATGTCCATTGGATGAAATTATGTAATAATGGATGTAATACATGTAGTTAGGGATTTGGTCATGGGATTATTGATTCAACCGAGTAGAGGTGTGCCACACCATGACCTGAGGTTTTATACTGTGAGTGGGGTCTTATAGTTCATCCCTTCATGAGACATATGGGATACACAATGTTTTTGGTACATTTAATATATTAAAACATTAGGGTCATATGATTCAAATACAGTTCATAACCACTCAACTATTAGGGGTAATGTTAGTAATTGAAGCACCATATCAGTTTTCTCCTTGATATTTTCTTTTAGTCGTTAATGACCCTTGGAAAGGGATATTGTTGTGTGATTAAATGATTAATAATAGAAAGTTTTTTCCTTTAATCCCTTCTTTTTTACCTTTTTTGCACCACATTTGTGCTGATATTTTCTAGGTTTTGATAATGATGCCACCAAAATGTGATGGAATGTGGATGATACGATGAGTTTTATTCTCGAATTGGATAGAAGGGTTCTTAAGAGGATAAACAAATTGGTTTTTAGGTGGTTTAAATGATATATCATTTCCTCATGAGATTATAGGGGATTATTTATAATTGGATTATGTTGGGTAATTAAATATACTTTTAGATAATTAATTATTTTCCTTTGATGGATTAATATAGGGGATTAGTAGCTTCTTTGAGTTTGGTTGATCAATATACAGGATTGGTTGAGGGTGTACTATAGCAGCGCGGGTACTATAGAAGTACTGTTCACCAAGGGGTCCGTTGGGCCAAAAAATAGGGCTTTTAAGCCTTGTATTCAGGCCACTTGGCCTTGGGCCTTAGGGATATGTAATGTGTCTCCCTCTACCCAATTTAAAGAGGACTTTTCTTTAAAATAATAAATTAAGGCTTCAGCACCCCAGGTTATGTTATAGGGTGTTATTTATCCTCTTATACATATATTTTGGGATTCATTGCATTTTGGGAAATTTGTGCTTGAATAGAAACAATTTTTTCATATGGGATAGAATACTGGTTTAGTTTTCTAGATAACTGAGATAGGTATTGAATTTTTTATTAGGTATAAAGATAATAGTTTGGATTTATAGGTTTATTTGTGAATATATAATTGTTTTAGGCCTAGTGATGACATATAATATAGTCATACATCTCACACTTGGATAAAAATACACTCCTAGGGGAAGATAAGAGTCATGGTGAAAATGATGAGAAGGATAAACACTATAGGGATAGGTGTAGTGTGATGTAGATGGGTCTCATTAAAAAATTGTATTTATTTTTTTCCGAGTATATGTGTTTTACAACCATGGCATGGATCAATAAAATTTTTTCACTACATGGAATTGGATTTCTAATGGATTTAGTGACTATTTATTGGGATGTTTCCCTACTTAGTTAAACCATTATTTATTGTTAAAATTAAAATTTTATTTGAAAATTTTATTAATTCCTACTTTACGTTCGTAATTTTGTAAATATGGTCACCATGGGGTGAAGAGTTCATACTGGTATTGAAGGGATGTTATTGGTTTGGGTTTAGAGAACCTTGAATATTTTCTAATGGTTGAGATGATAATGTCCATAGGCTTGACATGTTGTGAATGTATGAATTATATGGTCATTAGGATACTATCATGTGAGGGTACTTTTATAATTATACTTACATCAAAACATGAAACTATGTCTCATGTGACTAGAACCCATCTTGGTATTTTGTGAACATGCAAGACTATTTTGATTTTGTGTTTTTTGAATGTATGTTCTTGAATACATGTATGTGTGATGAAAATATTTTTTGTAAAGAATCACCTTGAATGAGATGTTTCTTGATTTATTAAAACATGAGTGAAAAAGCAGTGTTCAATATATAGATTTATGTCATCCCCATTAGTGATAAATATCATAGAAGATCTTACCATTAGTGTGAAGGATATTTTTTTGTTTTTATATAGGAAACTAAATTTTGTGAGATGGTAGTGGTCATGATGTGATATAGGTACAAACCATATGTGATATGCTAGTGTTGATGATGAACATAAGATCAAAACATGGATGAGATGGTAGTTGTAAGGATATGATATAGAACATTTCCCTGACTGAGAATTCATTGTTCAATGAGATATAATTAATGAGATGATGTAATGGATGACATCAGATTGAGTGAGAGGGTGTTGAAAAGATCTTAACATTAAATATACTACCTTGTTATGTGTCACATGGTGGATGTTGAGACACAATGAATGTCAATTAATTGAGTTAAAATTTGTTGGAATGACCCCATCATGGGTGAGAAGAAAGTTTTCTAGTTATTATGTCATGGTTTAGTATGAGACACTACCTTGAGAGTGAGGGTAGTGGTCAATATATAGTATGACACATGACCCGAAGTCTTTTTGTATCAGTATATTTTAGTCGATCAAGGTGACTTTTTCTTTTGTGATTGTTGATCAGGTATGTTCAAGTGTCATAGGAGACTAATTAGAACATGATGACCTAATTAACATGTTTTTGAGATGTTTTTTTCTTCAATTATTTACATTATACATACAAAAAAAACGTTCAATATGTGGTATATTAAGGTAAATTGGTGAAACCCTACCTAAATTTATTTCTCACACCTTGAAGGAGTAATCAAGTTTTTCTATAGTCTTTATATATACAATGAATATCTAAACAAAACATAGACCAAATAACAACATAGAAAATAATGATTGGGATTTTTTATAGTGATTAGGTGATTCTTGAGGATAGTATGAGGTCCATATTTTTATTTATTATTTTATTTATTTTTTATAGGAGATTATATAAGTAGGAAATAATTTTGAATTTATAACATCATTAATTCCATGTTAATATTTTATTTCATGGTTGTGTTTTTTATGATTCATACTCTGATCATGTATTTTTTATGATATTTGGATATTTATTTGTTATTAATGATAATAATATTAAGGATATTGTCTTCATAATTTTTTATTTAGACCATATCTACTAATTAGCAGCCTCTAGTGTTTAGGGAAGTGCACCTAAGGCCATGTTTCACATAAAGTAGGATAATATTTAGTTATTTTAGTTGTGTCACTATAATGAGTATAAAATATATTATTATAACTCATTTTAACATTAATATGTTTTTTTAATCCATAAAAAAAGTCATGAAGTAGTGGTATATTAATGGAAAGATTCATTATATTAAGACACATACCTGAAATTAATTATAAACCCATCACTTTATTCACCTGCTTCTAGTTATGGAAGAAATAAATTCTCAAAAAGCGTAAAATCCAAGTTATACAATTATTAAACAACCATTTATATGAACTTGGTCCCCAAGACCTACTAATGAAAGAATGGATGAAGTAAATAATATTATAAGATACTAAGAAAAATTAAAGAGAAAAGATGTGTTAATAAAAATAAATCACTCAAAAACTCAAAGAAAATAATAATGGTAGATTGAAAGCTGTGAAATCAATTGTTGAGAGGTATCTAAAATGTTATAATGGGAATGAGTAAGGACATATAGAGTTAAATTGAATACAAGAAATGGAGTAATTTCCCATTTTTAGAAATTTGGCCAAGACACATGGTTTGGAAAAACATCCAATGACTATGAAAAGGTATTAATAATGAAAATTTATATATATATGTAATTCCACAGAATTTGGTAAATTATTTTCACATAATTATTAAATAACCATGCATTACACAATAAAATAAATACCACCCAAATGGATAATCATACATTTTAATTTGGTGGCCCAATCACTAATAGTACAATTAACATATTCCCAACTGTAACGTGAAAACCTTACATATGTATATATCACATGGTTTTGAAACATAGTTTAGTGAAATATATTTTTAACTATGCATAAGTCATTAGAAAACCCCTCCCATTTTTAATTTCTTGGTTTCATGACTAACAAAAAGCATGCGCTAACCATATCCCCCATCCTACTTACCCATTTTCATTATTTCAATCCAAAATCAGCCAAAAATAATAATAATTAACATAATTAAATACATAAGAGTTAACTGGGGTTTTTAAAATATCTCATTTCATATTATTTCTCTTTTTAAATTAATTAACATAAATCAGAGAGGGAAAATAAATAAGAAAACTAATCGTGATTTCAAGAGAGAATACACTCCCAAACATACTCTCAAATTCTCTAAATAAATAATTTTTAGGGATTTAGTAAATATATCGATGACTTTATCGATGTTTGAATCATAATATAATAAAATATATCCACTTATGACTTATCCTTATTTGTGTTTTATCTCATATCAATTTCCCTCAACCTCAAATATTGCACATGATTCTTTGATTAGTTTATTAAACATTGATTATCATACTAAATCATCAATGGTTTTGAAACATTCAGTCTTATTTGTTCAATCACTGAATAAATAAATATAACTTATACCATGTATTACAATGTTTAAACATATTCATCTCCCATTTTACTCATTATGATATAATATTTCTTTTCCTGGATAATAATACAATACACCTTCCCCTAATAAAAATTAACCTCTAATAGTATACATCCACTAGTATCTCATGCCTAATATGTGTCATAATATAAAAAATAGAAATAAATAGTTTTTATCATACCTAAAACTAATATATTGAGTACCTTTTATATACTAAAAGCCACGTTTCACCATTGTGAGATAATCCTCCCAAGGATTTATTTAACATCAAGATTTTACAAATAACCACAAATATGATGTTTAGTGTAAACACTATCAATAAGAGTATTCCAATAATAAGAATATAATACTCCATTTTATCCATATATTTTCCTTTATTGTCGATCAAAATACTTATCCGAGGTGTGAAATGAGTATGTACCTCTCTCAAATCTTCCATTATCTAATACATCAATTGATTTGGAGCATAATTATCTAATTATAGAACGATAGAGCTTTTCCTATTTTTAATTTTTTAGAATATCATAATTTCATATCATAAACATTTAAATCATACACCAGTTCCAATTTTGGGTATCTTATTCATCACAATATTCCCCATTGATTCTAGAATAAAATATATCATCAAGATATACAATCACTGAGAATGAGTTTGTGTCATCTCCTATGACATAGATATTAAATTCCAATTAACCATTATTGAATTATATAATCCTTAAAAAATATTCATATTTTAATACTAAGATTAGTGTTTTTTGTTTTTTACCACGTCAACTCTTTTTTATCTAGAAAACATGGGAACTGTCACTATCAAAATGAAATCATTTTTTGAGTTCTAGATCGAAATTTTCCTCAAAATCACCATTAAAAAATTATAGCTGGAGAAGTATTTTAATTATTTAATAAACGGAAACAGGAAGGGTAGCTTCCAATATTATAAATAAGGGGGTTTTAAATAATGTTAACAAAGGTAATCTTTACAAACAAGGAGTGTACCCTTAGAAATAAAATATCTAAGACTATAAAATATGATTACACGGTCATTCTATGATGAATATGAATCTACAAATTATACCACTGCATTTCCATCACACCAAGAGTGGATAACATTCATGTGATTGTTCATTAGAATCTTGCATCTTCTAATAGAGTACTCAATAGACCAAGGAATGGGTCTTTTTCTTAAGAGTGAACTCTAGATAGTCAAATAATTGGTCTTTGTGTCCCTAATAATGATATTTATATAGTTTTTATGAAGAATAACGATAAGCGTGGAATGATGTTCCTCTTAAAGGGAATATACACTCTCAAATAATGCAAAGAAAATGATAATAACTGACTATTCATATTCTCTAAAAAACAAATCCACCAGCCATAGACCCCAAGAAGCGAGAGCCATCTGTATTCTATTTCTTCCTTGAGGAAAGATGTTTCCACTGGATCAAATTCCCTTTAATTTAGTTGATATCCTATGATTTGTTGATCGTGGTTATGATAGGTAGGATAGAAATATCATATACCAATTAATTAAATATCCCGCATAGGTCCAAGATTAAGTTATTGTTTTAAAAAGAATACATGTGCTAGAGACTATTGATGAATATTATTTTTTAATCATTTATTTCCTAACATAGAATCAAATATCCCACTATAAATATGTGGTTCACAGCCTTTCTCTTAGAACAGGTTCTATCAACAAGATGAAACCATTGATGGAGTAAATATTCCTTAAAATAAGTGTGCACCAATAATTTAGTTAAATGTCCAAATGAGATCTAGATCGACCTAGCCCAATCAATGCAGAAAAAAGGTGGTCTATGGATTTAAATCCATCATCCCTGTAGCATTGTAATATTGAAGCTAAACATATCCCTATCCACTGAATATTCACCACAGAGGGAAAATAATTATTCCACACAAAAGAATCCAAAAACATAAATTTCAGATGTAACTCCTTACACCATAATGTTTCTCCCCATTGATCTAGAGTAGAATAAGAAGATTAATGTTTTTGAAAAACTTCAGTAGGGAAGGATCCATCACCTTAACTACTGATCACCCACTTATCCAAATTGTTAGACATCTCGATTCTATTAGTAATTCCTCTATATTCATCATCAAGGGTTTCACATATGAGGATAGGATTCCCCATGGCCCCCTTAAAACTTATAATTGTATTACGGTTTCAAGAGAAGCAAAAAAATTTCCATGAGCATTTCTGATGAAAAAAATGGATTTCTCACTTACCAATTATCAATCGGGTGTGCTACAGGAGAATATGAATATGAGGCTGAATCATTTTACAATTTCTAGAGGTATTGAATCTTCATGATCTCTCATCCACACCATATATACATTGCATGTTTTTTACCTATAATTTTATCCTCTTAATATGTTTCCATGAATTTTTTTCATAAATTATATGCATGGATAAAGAAATACTTCTTACATTGAAGCCATCGTATTCAATGGGTTTATAAATATTACTTCAAGAAGCCTACTAATATTTACCTTGTGATTTCCAAACCCATATAATGTAAATAAGTGTGCATTCTATGTCATATATAACCTTTTTCGGGACCTTTATAGTCAAAAATATGTGAAATGGAATGGAGGAGAGAATTGAGTTGATCAAAGTAACTCTACCACAAAAAGATATGAAATTTATAATAAAACCCACAGTCCAATCAATAACCATATAAAGGTACTTGATAAGGATGGTGTTAGGGAGCAACGGGGACCTTGGTAAATCAAAGGAAAAGATCTTTTTCTCATTCCAAGACTAGTTTCCAAGGATATACTCTGCCATTTCAGGAATCTGATAGGAACAAAGAAATTAATCTTCTCACAATTGACCACTTTACCACACTAAGAACAATATGAATTTTGATCATCATTGACCCTCAGATAGATCATCCAATAACATTAACAAAATTGATAGTGTCATCTGCAAACATGATATGTGATATTCCCCCACTCAAATGCTTATTTTTGTATGGAGTAATCTTGCCCACAGTTATTCTCTCTTTGAAATAGTGGCTGAGAACATCCCATTAAATAATAAATTTGTAGGGGAATGGGGATCTCCCGATCTAAATACACTAACTACTTTATAAAAACACAACTTATTTCCTATAAAATAAATAGCCCTCCATGGGGAGCTAATGAAACTAAATATAAAGTTAATGGCCCACTCAAAGAAACCCATACATTCAAGAACTATTATGATTAAACTCCAATCAAATCTATCATAATATTTTCTCATTTATAATTTATTGGCCACATTTCTTATAAAATTTTTCAAAATAATGTCATTGATAACTTCATATTCCATGTTAATAGAACTTTAAATCATTATACCTTTCACAAATACATGCTTCTCCTTAACCATCCAATTTGAATGAGAAGCATAATATTAAACATGTCAGTAAGAACACTGTAGGGAACACTGAAAAAGATTATTATTTGATAATGATTCAAGGATATGCGGTCTTTTAATTTGGGAACTACAATAATATTAGTGAAACATTCCACTGAAGGAATATTTCAACCCTTGAAAAAATCCTGAACCACAAAAATCATGTTCCTCTTGAAAATGCCTCAAGAGGCCCTATAAAACCATTCCCGGAAGGCACTGGGACTTCGGATGAAAAGGGGTTAATATACCACATCACCTCCATGATATTTAGCACATTTTTCATAACCATCTACTTTGAATTTATAAATTCAGATATAGATTGAGGAATTAACACAAATAAATTAGATGCACCTCTTGGATAACCACCCATCAGGCCAATGTTGGGATATGAAAAACGAGACTTGATTTATTATTCTCCCAAGAATCCAACAATATTTCTACCATTAGATAAGCACCCAACATCCAGCTATAGGTTGGGGTAAATATTTCTACTTTTTTCTTTAAGGCAAGCATGAAAATACATCTAATTTACATCCCCTTCTTGAATCCACTTCACTCTATCTTTTTCAAAATCACAACATTCCTAATTTAGAATCAACTCGGATATCCTTTCATTCTTTATTAAATTAATAAAATATTCCTCATCCCACACATCCTCCATTATCAACTCAAACTGCTGAATTTATCTACATATAATCTCCACTTCATGATCACAAAAGGAAGTTTCATGACCCAGCAGCATAGATGTCCTTTTAAGTATCTTATGATGTTATGAAGATAGATCAACAGATTGTCTCTCAAAGAATTTTCCCAATAATCTCCCACTAGTTCGGTAAAACCCATGTTATTAGCCCATAAAAAGGAAAACTGAAAGAAATCCTCAAAACCACTACTAACCATCAAAGAAACACTGAAAATAGAATGATATGAGAGCCCGAGAACCTGAGGAGAGACTTTGATATCAATAAAAGAGGAGATAGATTCTACATTCAGTAATAAATGATCATGTTATCTCTAGGAATGATGACTGCCACATTGATTATTGCTCCAAGTGAATGGATACCCCAAGAAACTAGCTTCCACAAGGCCATTATTTTACATAAAATTTACTAAATCTTGACTATATCCCCTGTGAAAAGGGGGAACACCCTTTTTTCACTAATATTTTCCACAATTTTGAATTCCACTCCTACTTATCATGGTTTCTCTCTTAGGTTAATATAACTCATATCCTCCAAAATGGATTCTCTAGAAAGATCATCACATTTATTTTTAAAAACTGAGAGGATGAATGAGGGGTATCCCATTGATAACCTGATATATATAGTTTGATCTCATGAGTATATAATGTTTACAGTTATGAAATATTTCTAAAAAAGATAGATTTGAGAGTTAATGAGAAGACTGTTAATGAATCCCTAAACTATAATTTTATGGCAAAATTATCTAACATTAGAGGCCACCTATTTGGGTTCAAGAAATATAACTATAGAAATATAGTGAAAATAGAATTCAAAAGAAATAAAATCAAATTTTACTCAAGAACCCAACCCTTGGGAATTACATAAGAGGACATTAATCATTGATGGAATCAGCTTCTGGAATTTCCCCTAGACTAAAAGCCCTAACTATTTAATGAAGACCTATATTTTCCTTTAAACATTGACTGGGATCTAGTATGAACTTTAGATGATAAGGGAGTATGACGGACTAGATGAAGGACATAAAGACACTATGACCATCAGTGTTGAAGGGGGACTAACCACTGGAGGGGATTCCAAGGATACCACAAATATTTTCTTACTAGGGGAACTATGAACTAGAGAGGAAAACTAAATGTTATACTCAATCTAATTCATCCCATCCTCTAAAGGATAATCTCTAATGGAAAAGTAAGGATGAGAGGATGAAAAAGGATGCACCATGAAGGTCTTAGGAAATCAATCAATAAGAAAATATCATCTGTTTTTACCTTTGAAGGGGGAATATCATGGCATGGAGGAGACATGATCTGTAAATAATAATTAACATAGGAAGAATAAACATTTAATAGTGGAATACAAGGCCATTAAATCACACTCTTCCTAGTATCTCTAACATATGAAGTTGGGATGACATCAAGAACATCTAACCCCACAACAGGGGCCTTAGAAGAAAATGTATATATCTTCATAAAATTGGGTTTTTTTCACCTATTGAGACATAAATCATTCAAGAGAGGAATTACCTTAATGATGGTTACTCTAGATAAATATAAGCAGGGATCGATAAAGTTAGGGCTCATACCATACTAGAATTCTTTCAACTATTAGTAGGGTCTTGGTTGTAAGGGGGTGATAATTTCATCTCTACATAGATTCTAGCAGTCGTCACTTCTTTCAAGCACAAATATCTTTGAACAACAAAAATAAAAGGTCACATGGAATTATATATTCCTCTAAGAAGACCAGAGTTCATAAAAGTAGGAATACAAATGGTATGACTAACCCTCACCACAGCCATTCAGGTTCCCTTATTAAATTCACATCTATATACTAGTGAAACAAATAAAAACTCCATTGACCAAAATAATGGGGAGATAATACTCGAACATAAAAAGAAATCATCTCGTGAGGAGGGAATGATGCAGAACACATTCCACTTAAGCACCAAAACCCTTCCAAAAGAATCCACATTCCGGGAGCTATCAAAATGCTAGAAAATAGGATATGGAGGTTTTTTTATCTTAAATCCAGCCACCAGTGTCCATTTTAGGAGATAATAAGAATCCCAGAAGTCTACCACAATGATATCAATGGAATGGAGCATGTCTTCCATGTGATAAGGGGATCCTTGAGCATCCTTTAATAAAGATCCAAATCTAATCTGGTGAAGGGATTTAAACATAGAACCTCTTTAAAATACAAATCAAGTGGAGGTCTGCTGAAAGAAGGATTATAGGGGACCGATGAAGCATCAATATGTGGGATGGAAGAAGTGGATGGGGAAATGGATATGAATGTCGAAGAAGACACCAACACGTGGAGTTCATTATTTTAAGATTCAAAATCCATATTAAGATGAAAACCCAATTCTAAAATTGTGATTTCATTAAAATCTGGAAACTAATAAATTTTACTGAGCACAAATCAAAATTAATATTCAAATAAATTCAATATGTATAACTGGAGAAAAAGTCGCATCAAAATCAATACCCTCAATTCAGGGGAATCCTTTTCAAAATTATGTTGTTTTTTCATGTCTATTTACCATTATCATTGATCTTATTAAAAATAACCCCCTTTTTCTATAACACATTTTTTATTTGGTATGCGACAAAAATTCCAAAATTTTATTCTTTTGAATTTTATTTAGGTATTCTTTCATCACTGATATATAATATTAATGTTACAAATATTGTTAAACACCTTTTCATTCACCATTCAATTTCAATCTTTTCATGATGGGGTTTCTCAGAATTTTTTGGGTTTAAAAACCATCGGATTTATGTCCATGTATTCTTCCAAAATATACAATATTTATATGTCTTGATAACATATTTTCTACATTAATGGGATTTACTCATAGTTTTTTATTTCAGAATAATTATGAGATCTTTTAAAAACATCCTACTAAATTTATAATATTTCATTACTGTCTAAGTTTACCATAATAGAATCACTAATTTCATTGTTAATGGGTAATTATGTATATGAACTATTTTAATTTTCCATCACAACTATATCAAACCTATAAGTAATCATCATTATTTTTTTTTGTAAAAATTGTATCTCCTTTCATGGGGTTTGTATCCAAGTAATACACCTTCATTGGATCTATCGTAAAATTTTCCTAATATTCTTCATTTAATCATGAAATAACTAGAATGTTATAATACTCTAAATATTATAAACATGTATTCTTTCTGAACCAAAATTCATAAGGTGTATTGGTTTGAATTATGTGAGAGTAGGAACTCATTCAAAATATAGATAATTGTACTTGTAGATTATATATAAAATAACTTCCAATTATCATTCTATGATAACATGGAAAATTACATGTTTTATAAAATCATGATCCTTTTCACACCTAATCCACATTTTTGTGGAATGTTTTTAGCATTATATTAATTTTTAATTCAATTTTTTCCCATGATATCACTCTATGTCTTTATTCCTACAGTTAGGTCTATTTTCATATCTTAACCTTTTCATAACACATCATATTTGATTATTAGTGTTATTATGAATATACTTAAACCTCTCAAGATATTGTGGTTTACTTGAAATAAAATACAGATAAGTAAAAAAAGTATGATCCTCCATAAAATTCTGAAAATAGTTATCTCAATGGGTTGACTTCAATATAATCAATCCATACACCTCTGAGTGCACCAACTCAAGGAGTTACTTCATTTTTATCACTTGTAGATTGTGTTTTTTGTTCACTATTTCTATTTTGTGACATATTTCATAAATTTTGATTCTTTCCCAATTCATCATTGGTATATTCATCACCACTTCATACATGATTAACTAAGCCTTTTTATTATTCCATATATGACTAAGTCCCCTATTAATGTTTTACCTTGTTCATGATCATGCAACAAGTATATTGATCATTTGATATCTTAAATATATTTACATTTATCTGTTGTACCTTAATATTGACTATGAAATACTTCAATCTCATTGGGGAATATTCATCCTTGAGAATTATCACTACATTCCAATTGAAAAAAATCTTTTAAACATTTAAAATGTGTTCATTTAACTCATCAATAAAGATAATTTAATTGGATTGAACATTATTCTAAATAATTTTGTTGAATCTAACTCCTTTGAAATTATTTTATCCATTATTAATTAATTTAATAGTCTCTACATCGTATCTTTTGATGTTTTTGAATATATTCCTTTTCATGAAATGTTTGATAAAATTCCTCTATCATGTATATAAGGATTATCTCAGTTTCCAGTATTGTATGAAATAAAATCCTATATTTATTTCTCTTTATTATTCCTCCTATTGATATATTTAGAATTCTATTTTTATTTTTATGGTATAGTTGTGGGACATTTTTTAGTGGTGTGTTGAGGCTGATCATACCTCATATACGTTTTATCATGTTATTCAAATGTCTTATGAAATTTTTATATTTTATTTTAAATATCATTCAAAATATGAATTATGAGATTTTTGTTTAATATATATCAAAACATGTTATACTATCAATTAGATACTAAACAATTATAACTTAATTGATATAATTTGTGCTAATATACTCCAAAAAACATATATATTCCTCTAATGAAAAATATATTCTCATAATAAATAAATTCATCAAAAACTACTTGTTCTAGTACTTTCTTATATAAAAATTAGATTTTTTCCATTTTTACCATAGATAGGATCTTTATACTTTACTCTAGGATTATATTTATGCTTATCCATACAATAACTCTTCCCCAACATCTCATTGACCACACTTTTTTAGAACAACCGTAGAATTTAAAAATGATAGCTTTCCCCTTTTTAAATGATGTAAGCACCTTCTCATATCTTTTTATCACTAGAAAATATATATTAGAAACATGGGTTGCAAATAAAATAGTTCTTTGTATCATAGGACAATCAAGGGGATTATTAGTAGCATAAAAATACCTTCTTCTATGTTATATATTTAAAAATATTTAGTAATAAAATTTTGAAACATATTGTGAGTTGTATAGAAATAATTTTAAACATCATGAAACTTCAGGTCAAGTGCCATTACTAATTCCTTCATGAAACTATGATTTTATATAGTTTTATTAATTATTTAATTTCTAACTTAAAATATTGAGTCGAGATATCTTATCATTCATGTGAACAAAATTTCCTTCCATTTAATCTCCATGAATTTTTATTTATAATGATATTTTATTAATATTCCATTATAATATTTCAACTGTTTATTTTACTTTTTGATTTTTCTGTTTTCTTTCAAGAATAAAAAACAATCCACCTTTAATTTAAAATTCCATGTAATTTTCTAATAATTTTTTTCTTCCCCTTCACTACTCACTTAATCTATTTCACCCAGATGATCTTTTTTATGTTCTAATTTGTGAACGAATGTAGTTTTCTATTTATCCTCGGAGACATATCTCAATATTTCTCTTTACTATTAGAGTATGTGACATTATGTTTTGAGATAATGTTCTTCTTCTACATTATGTTGGAGTTAGATTTTTATTGAAATATGACCCTATATTTTTATAGTTATCTATATTTTTTCCTTGGATATATTTAAAATTCGATTTGTTTCTTCACATTCATGTTTATCCTCAAGCAATTTAGCTAAAATGTTTCCAATCATTTAAAAATTGAAAAAATATTATATATTTTCACCCATATATTTATTTTTTCCTAAATTAATTATTTTAGAAAATAATGTTATGAGATTATAAAATCCCATAAAATCATATTCATATTTTGATTAATCGTCATAATAATACTTAGGATAAAGAGTTTTTGATCCATTTATATCTTTTAAATCCATATCCTTCTCAAATTTTTGTTTTCCCATTATGGTTGATCCTCACTAAATGTCATAGGAAATTAAAAAATTGAGCTTTTTTATTATAAAATCATCAAATTATTATCCCCAATGTTGTAACATCATAACATGAAATTTATTTTATAGGATTATGATAAATTTATTTAACTTGTTATAATATTCAAGAATTTACCTATATGATAAAATTGAATATAATATAATTTCACCTTAAAAAATAAATCACACACTACTCTATATTATCCCATATGGATATCCTCATGTTGAACTTGGAATTTTGGTAACCATGAAATCATTAATTTTTCATCATCGTCATGGATATCGATGATATTATTCAAAGTAAAACTCTCTATTTTTACTCCTCTGACTTATGTTAAATATTTAAATGAGTTGAATGGACATTGCACACAATATACTCTCTCATTGAGTTATATATTATTCTTATGAAGTACTTTTATTGTATTTCTATACTTCTAAGAGATTCATATGATTCTTCATGATGCTGGGATAATATTATCAAAGAGAAATAAGGCACAAAATGTAAGGCCCTGACATTAAACATTATTTAATCTTGAGTTTAGTCAATAATACTATGTTTAATCACATCGAAGATCATTTCAGGTTTATATTATTAGATAATTTGGTCATAAATCATATATAATGACTTTAATATTACTAGTATACCCTTATACTCATAATCTACTTTTTATAATATAAAAACTCTTTAAAAAGAATCATAGTATTGTTTCATGTTTTAATATCATGACTTTTCCTTGATCCCATACTTGAATTTATTCCTCTTTATGTCATGTGAAAAAATATTTCAATACTTAGTATGATCCTAAAAAGGTCAGTAAGAAATACATATAAAATGGAAAATGCTAGTTTTGTGAAAACATATTAACCATGAGTACATTATCATAAGGTAATACTTTTCAGCTTTATGAAGTAGAAAAAAGAATTCAAGGAATATAATCTCATATATTACCCTTTATATCCAAAAGATTATCATAAAACCAATAGAAAGCAACATATATAATATAAATTCAACTTCATACATAAACATACATAAGTAAAATAACCATATAGTCCACTTCCACACATATCACTAAATGGAATAGCCATATAGATGACATTCATAACTAGTGTATTGGAGGTTATAATGTAACCACCCATCCTTAGATTATCACATAACCACCCGTCATTTGGTTTATCATGTAACCACCAATCATTGGTTCATCATGTAACCACTCTTAAAATGTCCAAGTACAACAATATAATCATAACACATAAAATATTTCAAATATCTAAATTTCAGTCATAAAATTTCCTTTGAAATCAAATAATATAATTTCATGATATTGAAATAGTAAATCCACATTCAAAACCATTTTCAATACCACAAGACCCAAAATGGAAATAATGTATTTCTTTTCCTTTAAAAACTTTTAGGCTTGTAAAGGAAGCCAAATACCAAATAACAGTTATGGTGACAGAAAACTCGTTGTCGCCGCATACATTAAAAACAATCCTTTTTTCATTTTCTAAAGAAATTAAGTCTCTTTATATAAAAGTTACCATTTGAAAATATTTGATAAAAATGAAAATATATAAAAAATCATTTAAAAATCGTTTCATATCTATATAATAATTATGTAAATTAATATCATGAAGAAAAATATTTGACTATTAAATCTTTAAATGTTCAAGGTGTCAAATACCATATTAAAAGTTTAAATCAAAATCTTTATGAATTAATACATTGAAGAACATTATATAACATTACTAAAGATAAATTATTGATATGAAATGTCATTGTGGCTGTATATACACTTTATAAAAGACTAAAGTTTCATATTATCAAGAAATGCCTCAATGAAAAGAGATTTAGGCAAAGCCCCTTATGTTGAGTCTGACTTATCTCGTTCATTATTTATATTCCTAAATAATAAACACAGGTTTATTTATACATTATTCAGAACCTTTTTCATGTCTATTATTCATTTTATATTATTTATCATCATGTTATAAAATTACATAATTATTTATGTTCATATCATTCAATTTTTTGATATTCGGTACATGAGTCAAAAATTAACTTGTTTCATGTAAATTGTCCTTGTGGTAAAAATTCCATCATTTCCAGAATATTATTAATGATTTAATGTCATATATATCCAATACATATATAGTTATATAATCCATAAGTTTTGGAGATAATAAATGAAATGCACCGTTCATGGAGACAGTAGTTTTTACGTACGCATGAAAGCTACATTCGTTTATTTAACATATTAAAAAAATAATTATCAAATGATATAAATTTATTATATAATACAATTATTATATTTATATCATTTATGTGTCATAGTTTTAATAAAATTATCCTTTATATGTTCCATGTATGGAATTAATGAGTACCATCACTTTTAGGGGGTGGTACTCTGCACATTCTAATATGAAATTATTATATTTATAGATTATGGAAAGCATAAAGGTATGTTGTAAATAAAAATTACAGAATAATATATACAATACAAATATAATATATATCATAAATAAATAAATTTTTATCATAATTTCCACGATGAGGGGTGGTAGGAAAAAATGGAACAATTATTGTTTTGTGAGGTATTAGTTTTTCGTACAGAGAAACGTAATGTTCATATCCATTAGATGGGGGTGTCTGTAAGTTTAAATAGAATAATTCTCATAAGAACAATATATAATATTTATTATATTGGTTTTATAATGTAATCAACAAATAATAAGAGCATAGATAGTGGAGAACAAAATAAATCAAAGGAACTTGAGAGATGATGTTACCTCTAAATCCGGAAACTTCTTTTGATTTAAACCAAAAAGATTTTTTGAATTCTCTTATGCCAATGATTATTATTATATGATTAAGGTAGGGTTATTTGGAGCCTATTTTATTATAATTTTTATGATCCATGTAAATTGAGAGGTGTGATTAAGTGGTTAGTGGTGGTTTCCTTTTATAAGAGGGAGGATGGGTACTTCAAAAAAGTCATGAAATATTAATTTATTATAAATTAAATTTCAATTAAAAATTGAACAAAACTAATTTAATTCAAATAAAAAATGATTTTAGTAATAATACCCATATTCCAATAATTTTTTCAAAAGTTTTCAATATTTTTGTATCCTTATCTGTTCATATTAACCTTTATTTTACCCTTTTTAATCTTATAGTTATATCATATTATTTACACATTAAGGCTTAATGTAATTACCATATCATGTAAAAAGACCCAAAAACACATTTAATACATACTTGGTCTTATCTTAACCATTTTATATAATATTATATATTTTTAATTTAATATCATTTATAAAATATTTTATATTTTAATTTATGAATTATTTCAATTTTAGAGATTATTCATAAATGAATTTTTACAAATTTAGAACAACATGATTACCTCGAAATAAAACCATTTAATCAATCCTAACATGTCATATTGACCAATAAACTTTTTGTATAACATAAATAATGTCAAATAATATGTATTTTAATATTTATTAGATCATTGATTTAAATCATTTATTAATGAAGCAATAACTGAATCATCATTGTTTAATAATTACATTTATTTATTTAATTTAGAAATAATAGAAATAAAATGTCATGATTTTGGAAAAAAAAATTAGCTTTATAATTAAAATTAATATTTTTATATATCATCTGTAACAAACCCAAGAGGCATAAATCCCAACCAAACTCATCCACGCCTGAGCCCAGCCCTCTGGCGGATAGCAGACGCCCACCCTCAGGAAGATAACAGGCCCCCACCACAGACCGGCCCAGATAACACATGGCAGGAACTATTCCCTGCCCGATGGGAATTTTAATTCACCTCCCTCACAACTCGAACCAGTGACCACAACCTTATCAGCCAACCGAGAGCGTTATTGAGTACCACTTGGCCATTGTATTAGAGGTACTCATTAACTCTCTTGGTTGGATGATAAGCATGTGGTCTCCTGTTAGAGTTCTGAGCGAGGCGAATTAAAATTGTCATCAGGTAGGGAATAGTTCATGCCACATGTTATCTTGGATGGTCTGAGGTGTGGGCCATTTATCTACCTCAGGGTGGAGGTTTTCTATCTACCAGAGGGCTGGGGTCGGGCATGGCTGAGTTTAGGTGGTATTAAAGCCTTCCAGGTTCCTTACATCACTTATTTAACCGCAAATAAAAATTGACTTAGTAAGAAGATTTGTGTTTGTGTCATTTGTCTCTTTACTTTAAATTAATTATTATGACATGTCATTATCACTTACATGTATATCCATGGGGTACTAAAATAGAACCAAGGATTCATATAGTAATCCATATGTAATCAAATAGTATTAATACATGTGTTATGGTAGATTTATATTATTTTAATATTTATTTATATCTCTTATTTAGTATTTTTACACTTTAACCATGATAAATAAAAATAATTACTGAAGTTACTATTCATAATGTGCAGAAATAAAATTTACCTATTAAAACAATTTTGACCTTCTAAATCTAAATATGGAATGAATTTTAACAAATAAAAGATATTGAATGGGCATAAATTAAATTAACATTAATTACCGTTTTTAAAACCAGAAAGCGGGTTTTTAAGAAGTAAAAACTATCAAAATAGTGACATGTGTTTATATACAATTTAAAATTGAAATTACTTAAAATTACCATAATTGTATTAAATTATAAAAGCATAATCCAATTACAATTTGAAAAAAAAATTAATATTACATTTTAACTATATAAATAAATTAGATGAAAATGTAGTTTTGAATTAAAATGTATTATTTTTCGCAATTCATTAAAAATGAATTTATAACAAAATTACCAAAAAATTTAAAAGTAATTTTTTATGTCCAAATTCTATATAATAAATTTATTTTTTAAAATATAACATATAAAAGTGAAAAAAAACAATATTTAAAAAGACTTCACCATCAAAAGGAGGTAATCCTCCATTTTAAGAAAAGAATTTCATTTATCCAAAAAAAATTAATTTATTTTTATATCATATTTTGAAGACATATAAGATGAATTTAATAATTTTTATTTAATATATAAAATATAATTTTTATTAAATAAACACACATAAAGAGTTTTATTATTTTATAAATATAATTATTATCTTTTAAATATGTTTTCATAAAAACACATCCTTTATATTCCATTGGTTTTTTTCATTTCTATTAAATTTGGTAACCAATCAACCATTATTTAATCATGTTTAAACCATATTTCAAAATTCAGTTGATACTATTCATTCCCACCATTCAAATGTCTAGGTGTTAACTACCATTTAAAATAATAATATTATTGTATTGTTTTTTGGTATTACTCAATGTTTTTTGCAATGTAAGATTTTGGAGAAACCCTTTTTTTCTTGTCATGTACGTTATCATAAAAAGAATCACCTTTAATGTAAAAATAAAATCTTATTCATAAATATTAATAGATAATACAAAGTGTTATTCAACAAATACATGATTCATTACACAGAACCATCCTATACTTTTATTAATAGGGTCCCATTCCATAAAGCCTAATAATTACATTAATACTAAATTTTTTCTTATATTATATTGATCTACTTGATTAAATAGATAAATATTGAAGAATAAACTCAAATACATTGGAATAAAAAAATTTAATTGAATTATGTCCTTTATGAGACCAATTGATAAGCCCATGAGACAATATGCCACCAATAACACTAAGGGGGGGATTTATGGTTATAAAAAAAATCCAATTTATGATTTATCATCTTCATTTAGACAAATTAAATCTCAATTGATTTGATGAAATGATAAAAAATAGAGTGATAAATAAAAACATGACACGAGGGTGAATACAAGGTTCATTTACCCTTCTTATCAAGGGGATAATATTCAATATGTAATTTATATAATCCCAGTACACGTGTTCCTATTATATCAATAGTAACAATAAGTAAATGAGAAAGGATATTAGAAAAAACTCCCATGTTCAAGAAATAAATAAAAAAACAATTATAATTGTCTTCACTTCCCATTAAATCATGTTCCTCTAGAATTTGGATCTTGTGTATACCATTTATATTATCCTCGATCCAATTAATGAGTTCTCTATATTGGGATTATAGTTATCTCATAGATTCATTACATTTTTAATCAATCATAATGAAATTTTCTTTTGGATAAGACACATATTATTTATTACCAACACATGAATTGTGGAATGATTCATACAAATATGAAATAATAAAAATATATTAATGTTAAATAAATAAAATACAATTTTTTTTTGAAATTCATTTGACCATTATTCCATCATGGACATATTTATTATAGCGTGATGTCTTGGTTTTTATAAAATCTTGTTAAGAACTATGTATTAATTGTTAACCAACTCCGATGTGTATCCCTCCATATATTGTACGGATTCATGATTTGTGGTGTGATAGTATTTATCTACCAAAATCAAATTAAATATAGAAATTATATGGACTATATTATTACATTATGATCTATCCTCTGGTGGTGTGAGTTAGAGATTTATGAGATGACTCAATTCAGATTCTAAATTAGTGAAAACCATATATTCATGGGCATGTTATTATATCATAATACATATATTGAAAATAATTGGATACAACTTCCTGGTGCAACAATATTTTATAACTCATGAATCATTTTTATATGATAAAAACTACATTTCCTTATCAACCCATTGTCATATGATTATATAATTAATGTCATGATTTAATTTTTCATTAGTGGAAATTAATTAGTTTTAAACTCCACTCAAATCCAATGAGCCTACAACTCATAAATAATAACATTATAAATAAATAAAACTAATAAAATACTTCCAATGATCATGAATTAACTATATTAAGAAATAAAAGAAATCATACCTCCAATGCCAAAGGTCACCTAAACACCAAACCATATAATGGAACAATATTTGTGATTTTACTATAAATTTTTGTGTAATAACAATTCTATAATGTCCATATCATATTTTATTCTCCACACATACCATTTAATAATTAACTCATCAAGAAATATCTACTCCTTAATCATCATGATCCCTTTAATAGAATACTAGAAGTTTGTTATATTTCCTTTATTACTCATAAATAAAATTTTAAATATATTTTCATACATTTTAATTATAAAATTAATGTTCTTTATAATATTTTTTTTAATAGTATATCTCAAGACTATGTTCATTTTAATAGACCATGAAATTTTTTTTTATGTTCTAGTAATGTAATTTACTTTTTTTTATTATTCTATTGTTTTATTTATTATTTTATTTAATGTATTATATTTTATGTGTAATGGTTTGAAATACATTAATTGTTGTCCTTTTATGATTTGGTTTAAATTTATTTAAATCATTAATTATACATTAATTAATATTTTATACACCCACATGGATTAAATAAAAGAAATTAATAATGTGATAAACTCTTATATATATTCTAGGATTATATCATTAGTAATAAATTCATTTCACATATATATGTGTGTGTGTGTGTGTAATTTATGGTAATATTTTATGAAAATATGAATTATAATTTTGGGATATGAAACAAGGTATAATTGATGATTATAAATATAAGTATGTTGTTGACTTTTTTCTATATTTATATATCTCTAAATGGATTTAATTTTCTCTATAATTTCATTATAGATATTCCATCATAATAAATTTTTATTTAAAACATATGCACATTTATATTAATGATATGTATCTATTTTGATATATATGCTCAGATGTATCTAAAGAGACTAAATATTTTTTTTTTTAAGAGTGATTATTTTTATTTTTTAAATATATCTATAAGTAATAATGTCAATATATAGTGAAGGATTAGGTGATATGAAATATACAAATAAATTAAAATGTTTCATGTTCAACGATATGAAATAGATATTGTGATTCTACTTGGAATACTTAGAAAACTATATTTATGGGGTTATTAATTAATATTTGAATGTTTTTGAACTGATCCTTATATTAATGACAAGGATTGATTAAGAGACTACACTAATAGGTTCATACTAAAATTAGAGGAGTTTTACACTAAAAACCATGAAATACTATTTCTAAAAGATTAAAAGACTATATATATGTTTAGAGGAACGATCCATAATGTACTATGTATAGATATTACTATATTTAGTAAAACATTACCCTATGTTTATTAGGATTATTTGGTTAAAAATTCAGAAACATTTCCACTTTTTTTTAATGTTAATTTTGAATTTGTAAGTTTAATATTGATATTAAAAGTGATGATTTGGAAATTTTATAATATTTCATAATATTCATGTTCCTTTAAATAAGAGTCTTCTCATGCATATATGTTATATTAGAGACTTTAAATTAGAGTCCTCTAATTCATATAATTGTTATATAACACTTGTATCGGAATTATCAAATGTGGATAAGAGTTTTCTATGAGTTGTGTAAGAGTGTTGGGAAATGTAAGAATTATTAAAGTCATTTACATGATTTGTTCTAAAAATATAAGAGTTATCATGAAATTTATAAGTTGTCATTTAATATTATGAAACGTCATTATAAGTGAGAAATTCTATAAATGAATCCATATATGCATAAGATTCATATAAATTTCCAAAATTGAAATTCTTAATAGAAACATGACAAATAGTTGTACTCATTGTAAAACATAATATCAAATTACTCTTAAATAACAGTAACAATAAAAATCAAAACATTCTAATAGTTTTCAACATATTATATTTACAAAATGAAGTATTATAATGATTACATTTAAACCAGACGATGCCTTGTAATTTATTAAAGGAATTAAAAATTAAAATTACTATTAAGGGATTTTTTCAATCAATGAATTAATGTTCAAGTAAAATATTATTACATAAACTGAGTTATAGCAACACTAAGGTATGATGTCAATGTCATAAATATAATAGTATTGGATAACATGGAATGAATATAAATAAAGATTTAATTCATGGAATCTTTTGATGAAGAAACAAATTTAGAGTAATTCATATGATTAAAATGAGATATTTATTTTTTTGAGAAAAAATATTGAAATAACAACCGTTTTAAATGAAAATATTATAATTTTAAAAATATAATTAAAATTTTCAATATTCAAATTTTAGAAATATTATTCATTATATTATAGGAATGATAAATATAGATGAACTCAATGAGAAATTTGAGATATATATATTAGAAGGTGATATTTATATTCTAATGAAGATTTTATGGTTATTAAAGGATGATGTCTTCTATATCTAGAAATATATTTATTTTAGTTCATGGAAAGAGAAATAAAAAAGATATATCTGATATATATATATATATGATGATTAAGAGAATAATCCAACAATTTTTTATGTGTTCATACATCTAAATAAGTGAAATGTTAGGGAAACCCTACCATACTATATTCATATATCATAGTTTTTGAAGAAGTTATAAGCTATAGAATAATATTAATTTGAAGTGAATTATTGGTTTTCTACATCACCAGATGACATAAGTAGTAAAAAAAATTCACATGTTCAAAGGAAGGATCCTTTAAATAACTGGTGGATTTATTATAAATAACTAATTAGAAAAATGTGTTGGATTTTTTTGAGATATCTTACACTAGTATGAGATAGTAAGAACCACCCATGAGAGTGAAATGGAGTTTTAGAGATAGCATTACACTATATTCATGGGTGTTTAATACTTCAAGAATGTACTATCTATTCCCACCCACATATGATTATTATTGTAAATTGGTCTCATAAGGAAAAAAATAAAACGAGTTTATACCCACATTGGGAATTGAACTAATTAATATACATGTGTGATATATTATTATTTCATATAGGTATATATAGTAATGGGTTAAATAATCTAGAAGTATAGGATTTATACTTTGACCAACTGTAGATGTTTATTTTAAAAATTAAATTTATAAAGGAATATCACATATTAAATCATATCTAAATGATACACTTGAGATCCTATGAAATTCATGTGGTCTCAATTCTATCTAGGATTTCACTAATATTTCAATCCTTGAATAATTTTTATGATTGAAAACCTAAATTCAATCCACATTATTATTGTACCTTTATTTTATGTAAAAACATAAATGGATGGAAGAATTATATTATTCCCAATCTTGTTTCATAAGTCCTAGAAGTGAGTGATGTTATAATAGTGGTTTTTACACCACAAAAAAGAGATGCATCCCTGATGTTTCCTTATGTTGTTTTTAATGAGATAAAAAATATATAAATATATTTCTATAATATTGTTTTAAAGAGATTTTATGAAAATGTTATGATATATGAGAAATATATCTACCTACAAACATGAACATATATTTGCATTATATAAAAATGTTATTTCATTAGAATACATTCCAAATACCATTTGGGTTTCATGTTTTATATAATTTGGGTTAACATTTTGTAATAAAAATCAATTCTTTCTAAACTAAATGACATTTTACCAATATATAAACAACTTTTTAATCCATAATATTCCTTCAATATCTCCAAAAACATTATTCTCAGGAGATACCCCTCTAGACAAATGTTTTGAATTACCTTTTTTCATTACCTGGAGAAATGGAAATATAAGAAAATAGTGTGATAAGATTCCTCATAAGGGAAAAAATAATCAATAATAATAAATTATTATAATTGAGAATAATATGATAATATAGGAATAATTAAGGTTTGTAATAAAATTATACATGGAAGTGCTTAGTTCATAAATCATGGAATAAAATGTAACATGATTTCAGATATAAAGAAAATGAGCGACTTAATAAACATGTAATATATGAGAATAAAATACTGATGATAATAAATATAAAACCATATACATCAATCAAATATATTACATGCATTATTATTTGGAACATAACATTCACGATCCACTCCGTCAAAGACCATGCATTTGAGAAACTAAAATGTACTCATGAATATGTATATGATGAGATATAGAATCCTAAACAATGAATTTGATAGTGATATAGGACCCCATCAATAATCATACATAATCATGATTTCCACATGGAAAAAATTAACTTTTCACAACATAAATAATGAATTGAAATAATGAGTGTTTGGTCAATTTTTTTTTAAAATCATTCACAATTTAAACCATAAAGAACCCATGGATAAAAAATGGGTTTCATTCAATACATCCAAATGAACCTATAGAAATAAAAAGGGTTTCAACTTTATTAATGTATGGAAATCATTAATAATTCTATCAATAAAAATAATATTATATACTCATGGAAATTCCTTGTGTATCTAATGAAATCAATTAACATTATGGTTAAATATTATTCAATTGGGATAATAAATAATTTGGTATTTACATCATATAGATAAATATAAATTGGTTGTGTCAATAATTTCCCCAAATTTATTGATATATAACATCTACATTAACACTATTCAGTCAATGGAATCGAAAATGGGATGCTCATGGGGAAAATGAAATGGATGAAAATTAATGTTATCACATAAAAAAATTAGGCAAGACAAAGTAATTGGTGTAGATTTTCCATGTTAAAAAATATCATTTCATAAGACATACTTATTAAGAACATGGAAGAGATCATTCAAAAAAAATCCATAAACCAACATAAGATGTTTCAAAGGACAATATGTTTGAACAAAAATATGTTCTATAGGATTTTTAAAAAAAATGGATATAAGAACCAATCATGACTATTTTAAGTAATTTTAATGAAATATTTTATGAAACTATGAGACAAATAATTTCTTTAGAAACCAAGAAAATATTTAGATATGGATTCATATAAAATGAAAAAGAAAAAAAAAATCACTAGTCATGTTTTGAAATTGAAGTTCTGACATTTTGATGAAAATAACCGTTATTGGAATTGTATAAATTTATTTAAAATTTTAAAAAGTAGATAAAGTTGTAAAATAATTCCTTAATAAATTATATTGTAATTACAGAAATCATCTAATGAATTAGGAGGTAGAATATGGTTGTTCTTGATAAAAAAGAAGATATGTGGTTAGTTCCACATAAAATAAATACTTCTATTAAAATATGGTTCAGTGGGAAATAAAATTTCCTCGAATATATAAAACCTAATGAATATTCAAAGGAGATGTTTAGAGGTATTATAAAGAATGATAATTCCCTAAATGGATTATATTTCAATAAGAATTTAATTTGATAATAACATTAGAAACAAAACTATTTTTCATAAGTATAAATTTAATCGAAGTCCAGTTTTAGGATTTAATCAATAGGTAATTAATGAAATTGAGAGATATGGATCTTCAAACCACATGAATATGGTAAAATACATTCATTAAAAAGTAATATGTAACAACCTTATATTTTGGAAATATTTTTTCAAATTAATATACTCTTTTCAATATTTATTATTACATGTAACACTAAGTATATCTTTTTTAATATGAAACATTGATTTTATCTTCCATTAGATGCAAAAAAAAATTTCTTTAAATGTGTTCAGGACACACGACACTGAGAATTAGTAAACCTAGAAATAATATTATATTAAACATGTTTGTTATATCCTTTCCATTAAATAAGATGATATGAATTGTATTAAATAATTTATCAATTATATATTTATATATATAAATTTCTTACTGAAAATAAATTTATTTATATATTATAAAAAAAATATAAATCATTTTTTAGTAAAATTATTATATTCATCAAAAATATGTTTTCATTAAAAAATGATATTATTTATTTTTTTGAGAAAATATTTTATAGATTTTATAAAATATATTTGATAAAATGAACATTATTTTTGAAATAATTATATTTAAATATACTTATAGAGATTTTTTTTTCATTTTTCTTGAAGATATTGACTTGTCCATCAATAGTAAAAAAATGAAGTTTTTTATAAAACTATCATTTGTTTTCAATAAATTAAGGATTTTAAATTTAAAAATATTTTTTAAAGTAACATAATTATTATTTAATAATATTGAATATATATAATTACCTTCTAAATAACTGAAGATTGTATTTTAATAGAAGTTTATTTTTTCGTTTTAAAAGACGTTTATTCTGAAAAGTATTTAAAAGTGAAAACTATTTCCTTATTTTAATTAATTAAAAGAATTAAAAATGAGGGATGTTTTGAATGAAATATATATAATATATATAAGTATTTTTTAATTTGGATTCATATAATGATCATTTATTTAAAGAAGGTTGGGGTTGAAGCCTCATTTTATTATTAAAGAAAATCAATGACCTCTTTTTAACTAGGTAGAGGGAGACGCATTACATAGCCTGAAGGCCTAGTGGGCTTTTAGCCCATTCAAATCTTGTAAGAGTAGTTTTTTGGCCCAATTTCCATTCTTTTAATAGTAACCCACCTACTACAGTACTCGCAGAGTATCGCCACTGCTATTGTGCCCTATCGCCGCTACAGTACCGCCGCTACTACAGTACCGCTACAGTAACCTGCACCCAATGGGTTTTGAACCCCCATTTATCATGTAGGATTATGGGGTGCTTACCACTAACAGAATCCCCAACTAAATTCATATAATGATCATTATTTTACATAAATCTAATATAAATCATCTTATGATTGAAAAAAACACTTCTCAAAAACCCACTTTTTCATCGTGTTTGTGGGATATGATTTTAATCTATCATTATAAACATTTAGAAAGGTTGTATGAAAAAATAATCTTAATTTTTGAAAAAAAATTCTATATTAGTTTAGGGTTATGTTTTGATAAATTTCTAAAAAAAAATATTTTTTCTTATGAACAATGAAAAATACTAAATTTTAATTGAAAACATTCATTTCAATTAATCTATTAATAAATTAGAATTTTATTATAATGTATTATTAAAGATAAATTATTTCATTTAAAAAATATCAATCCACTTCAGTTCATTTTAACCAATTTCATATTTAAATTTGATATAAATTATTTGTATCCTTTTGATCATTATATCTTTAAAAATAATCTTTTTGGTTTCATCCATGGAATCAATATTAAGTTAAAATTTTTCAATTATTTGTGTTGAATTTTGAAAAAAAAAATTCTATATATGGAATAGAAAAAATATATATTATATAATAAAGTCTAATTATTTATTATCCAAAATTAATAGGGAAAAAAATATAATATTACTTACTACGGTTAAGGTAAAAATGGGTTTATCTGTGGTTAAACTAAATAGATAAGAGTTAAAAATGACCCAAAAATGTATAGATCCTATTGGATAGAATCATATACATATTGAACGTAAATATTTAGAAAATAATACATTTTTTTAACTTTTATCATTAGAATTACCTTATTATTTTGTAGTCTTTTGGGAAATTCCCAAGTAGTTTCCGAGTGGATTCATTTCCCCCACTTATAAACGGTCACCACCACACATCACATACTCACCTTTAAAACCATTTTATTTCATTGAATATATTATACATCCTCTTAAAAATTCACTCATCTCCTCCCAGAAGAAATTTTTGGAAATAATGGCAACCTAAGAATGCATTTGGGGAAAACTATAAGAGTATACCCGAAGAAGAGGTAATATTCATCAATGATAGTTTTTGAATTATTCATTATTACAAACAATTAAATTACTATCAATCATGTACTATTAATAATATTTAATCATCATTTGATTTTAAGCTTTATTGTTTTATTATGATTAAAAATTCTATAAATTGGTAATGGATTTTTGTCTCAACTTTCTTCTTTGATACATATGGTATATTATACTTATATATTTAATTATGAGGTATATATAATACCCATTTGAAATGTAATTTCAGGTATTTTTTAATACTCATGATATTTTATGTCAGGGCTCGTCCTCGGGGCCCATGTCCTGACTACCCCAAGCCCGCCTTCCATAGGCCAAGTGGTGGAGACTAGAACCAAAGGCATAAATCCTGATAAAAAGGAAGGCATTGCCTTTATAAAATTAAAAAAACACAACAGAGTATGCAACAGATGTAAGAAAAAAGTAAAACTGTATATAAAAGGAGGCGTTGGACGAAAAGGGGATGGAAATACAATCCCAACAGTAAAGTAATGTATAGCTGAAAAGCTAGTACAACTACTGTAAAGTAAAACAACAACTATAGAGTCGTCCTCTAGGAATCCCACCTAAAGGGTCGATATAGATGGCCACCTCAGCACCCCAGGTCCGTCCGTCCACTCTGTGTACTTCCCGCCAAGTGGTCCACCTCTGGGTACCATCCAACTCCACAAGTCTCCACCTCGATTAGTGTTGTCGGTCATCTGCATCCAACACAACGTAGTGCAGGCACTACCAGTGAATGGGTGAGTATACGATACTCATTAGGGACCCTGAGACCCCTCTATGGTCTCCCAAAACCCATGAAGGATAAACCACAAAAGAAGTATACAATCAAGAAGTATCAACCAGCTATAATTAGGTATATGCCCATACATATACCAAAGTTTTCATTCACGGTTTGGCTCTAACTCTCACGCCCAAGCACAACCTAGTCCACACAGTAAGTAAATTAAATCAAATTGGTAATAATGATTTAATGTCAAGACACAACTCACACAAGTATACAAAACATAAAAGGAGTAAGAGATGATTAGTTGTAGCCACTTAATCAACTTTCACTATCGATTGGTAGATACCCTCTGAAACCTAAAACAGTAGTATGTCGTAACTATCGAACCCATGGAGGATTCAGTCTAGTATCATTGCTATTGAACCAACAGAGGATTCTGTCCAGTATCCTTGTAGTTGAACCCACAGAGAATTTAGTCCAGTCTTGTTGTTGTCGAACCCAAGAAAAATTCACCCCAGTATCGTTGGTTTCGAACCCACGGAGGATTCAGTCTAGAATTGTTGTTGTCAAACCCATGGAGGATTCAGTCTAGTCTTGTCGATGTTGAACCCATGGAGGATTCAGTCCAGTATCGTTTCTGTCGAACCCAAAGAGGATTCAATCTAGTCTCATTGCTGTTGAACCCACAGAGGATTCAGTCTAGTCTTGTTGCTTTCATCGCATACAGCTCTAGGGTTCACGTACACTATACGCACTATTCTAAGAGGGTCTGCTCCTCAAGAAAATGGGTTGATACATCAACTATCATGAAGTACTGAGTTGATATATCCCAATGTTCCATCTCATCATAACTGACCCAACGCGAGAGGCGGCGCGTCAATAGGATGCTCGGTCTGAGAGTTATTAGCTTTTCCATTCTAGGGTCCCAGTTGGATTTCGGGTGAAATCCAACTCGGCCATACACCAATATAATCTGAATCCCATGTAGAGTATGAAAAAAAACTATCTCCTCATAAGTAATCCAATGTAGTTGATGACACATCAATCAGACATTCGATCCTTAAGTTATAAGCATTTCCGCTTTGAGGGGCCGGTTGGTTTCAAGTTCAAACCAACCTGGCTATACCCAACATTTCCAAAACCTTGAGTTTAATATACCTAAATGATCACCTCAATTCATGAAATCCTACAAAACTGACGGTTCCCTTATCAGAGGTTCGTAGCTCATGTTATGGGCGAAATACTAAAATGGGTGCGAACAGGGGGGTTTGGGTTCGGTCCGACTCAGCCCAACCTGCCCTGGGTCGGCCCTAACCGGGTTGACCAAACCCAGGTCCAAGTATCGACCAGTAGGGCGCAGCCTAGCATGGTGGCTGCGGCCCGACCCAGTGGGGAGCGACCTGACCCAGTGGCAGGCAGCCTGGCCCAGCAGGGCGCGATCCGGCCCCGTGGGGCGCGGTCCGGCCCTGTAACAGGTCGGAGCTCCACCAGTTGGTCGAGCGGTCCAGGGGGCGCATCCCTTGGTTTTCCGAAATAGCGGCTCCAAAGGCACCTCCCCTCCTGTCCAGCCAGCTCAAGACAACCGGTCTTTCCAGTGCGAGCGGCCCACGATTGCGGGCTGTTGTCCTCCTATCGTGGCGCCTCGACCTTCAACCGGGCCAGCAAGCGACCAGCTGGTTCACCACCGAAGCGGCCTGTGGAGCACAGTCCCCAGTCTTCCGTAGTGCGGTGCCCCTTATGGCATCATGATCTCCTTGTCTGGCCAGATATGGTCGACCGGTTCTTCTTTGGTCAAGTAGCCCGCAAATTGCGGGTTGTGGTTCTTCCGCAGTGCGACACCCTCGTGGCGCTACGGTTTCATCGTCCTGGATGGCTTTAGCCGGCCAGTTCTTCTTTGGCCAAGTGGCCAGCATTTTTGTACCACAGTCTCCCTTCCGCGTAGCACCTTGTGCCACGGTCTTCATTGGGCCGGCGCACGACCGTCGTTGTCGTCGCCACCTTCAGTCGTCGCCTCCCCCATTCGTTGCCTACTGCAGTCGTTTCCACCTCTTCCAACACCGTCTCCATCATGAATAAAAACCAGAAACAACAGAGGGTTGTTGGTACATGTTCGTTCGGCCCGCGCCCTCTGCGTTGGGCGGTAAAAAATGGCCTTAGAAGAGAACTTTCATTCAACAAGAACAATGGTATAATTTATTCAACTTAAATTATACAAATCCTCTACCTTGATTCCGATGTTAGGTTTTCCGTGTTGTGGGAAGACGATCCAAAGTCGACATCGATTCATTTACGTCGGGGTGCATCCATGGAGGAAGTGTAGTCAACATTCCTCATGGGCGGATCCTCCTATTGTGGCTTGGACAAAGATTGAAGAAGGTCTTGTTATTCTTTATTAGAGAAAAATGACCTTCTTTGTGTTCTTCAAGGAAGAACGCTCCCTCCCTAATTCTACAAAAGTTCCACCACCAAATATTTTCCATGCCCATTAACTTAAAACACTCCCAAATATTATATAATTGCCAATCATTTTAAATTAATTCAAAATGAAATGTTGATTTCACAAATTAATTAATAAAGGAATTAATTAATCTTGTATTGGCATCCTTAATGGAAGGAAGGTGGAATGTGAAGGGTTTAACCACATAAATGGGGGGTTCATGAAAGTTTAAGGGAGTTGAGGGGAGGTTAAAGCGTTTGGGAATGTGTGGGCCCCAACACACATTATCCTTTCATGAGAGGATATGTGGGGGCAGGCCCCACTACCAACCTCCCTTTTGAGATTATAACCACCCACCAAATAAAAATAACTAATTCATATTTTTTTAATTTAAACAACAAACCCCAAAAATTAACATCTACTATTGACTAAACGCAACTGTGGAAAATATCTCCATAAGAGAATACAGGCACTGTGAGTTCATCAGTGTCCTTGGATTACAATTCTGAGCACTGGTTCAAAAGATATAAATTCCCAAACGTACGTTTACTGAATGTACCCGAAAAAAAAATTTATAAAATTATTAACATCACCCTATACTTACTGAGGTCAAGGTTATGCTCTGAAAAGGTGAAACACGGCCCAAAAAACCCAACGGTACCATCATATTTCCAATACGAGTTACCTTTTAAAAGTTATGAATTTTAAAATAAAATAATTTGTGCTTAATTATTTTATTTGCAGCGAAAAAACTAACATTGTCTGGTGGCCCTCACTGACCCAAGTTAGTATCTTCATAAAGAAAGCATACCCTCACGAGTTCAACAGTGGTGTCAGATTTTTAATCTGAGTTACTGTTTATGAGTTATAATCATTTTAAAAATAAAATAATTTTATTTAATTATTTTATTTACGGTTATACAATTTTTGTGTTTTCTCATAGGAGGCTCGTGCTGATTAAAATTAAGTCATGCCTAGGGTAAACCCGCCATCCTGAGCAAAACAGTGGCCTTAGATTTCATATCTGAGTAACCGTTTAATTTTTATTCTACTATTTCACAAAAACTGCATAGGCGTGTTAATTTAAGCTTAACAAAACTTCGACGGATCATTCCAGGCACTTCAGGCCATGGAATCGTACACTGTCAGAAACTGCAGACTTGTAAAATTCCAAAGAATTTATGAAAAAAATATTCCTTGAAATTTCTTGGTCTTTACATATAGATAACCTAAGCTTGACGTACATGGACATTACATTACTTTTTCGGAATACATAGTACATAACAAAAACACACACACAAGGACTGTAATAGTTTAGTGTCTTTGGAAACTCGGAATATAATCTTCTAATCATGGTGAAGGATCTTCAACATCTACCATAATGATCTTCCCTTATTTTCTTACCTAAAACCTTTCTTTAAATACTTAGGAAAAGATAACATAAAAGGGTGAGCTCAAATGCTCAGTAAGGGTAAAAAAAGAAATATCAATCACATTATATTCATAAGAACATAACATTTTCGAAATCTTAACCTGCAAAAGTGATCATAATATCATAACATGGGATAAATCCTAGTAGTGAAATATAATCCCAATAATCATAACGTGAAACATGAAACATTGTGGCATACACACATAATAAAAAAATCATTTCTTATTATTCAAGACTCATTTCCAGGACTATCATAGTGGACAAAGTCCATTTCTGAACCGAGTTCACTCCGCGTTTCAGTCCTGTTTCACTGAACCAGTTTAACCTGCTGTTCCAGTGATGTCTATATCATGAGATATAAAATCATTACCCAATTCATTGGAGGGAGATATAGGTTCCACTAATCTCATAATGATACCATTCTTATGTTTTCCACAAAATCATAAACCATATAGCATAACCCGTGTAATAAAAATGGGATTCATAAACATTGTGACATCATAAAACAATTCCTATAAGATAAAGGAATTCCTAAAAATAAATCCATCATAATATAATCAAATCAATGTTATAGTAGGGATAAAAACAGAACCCTTTATTATCATATATGGAAAATAATTTTGATAAAACACTTGAACTCCATTCTTGAGGAAAATATCCTTTCTTCTTCAAAAACAATATTCCTTTCTTAACATGTCATAAAATTCTAAACTAACAGAATTTAATTAAAAATAAACATGAAAACTTGTAAAGTAATCTTCCTGGAAATAATGTTATAAAAATACATTCATGCCGTATAAGTTAAAAAAATCATTCTTCTCGAACTTTTGTCGGAAAAGTCAAAAAGTACCTTGTACAAAAAACGAAAAAAGTTTCCTTTCATATCTTTTACTAAAAACTCGTTGAAGGGTAAAATTGGAATTAACCAATTGTATGTGGATAGAAATAATATTACATATTGAGGAAACATGGATGTGGATGATAAAATACACCCTAGTAAATACCAAATATAAACAATCTCGGATAAAAATGAGATTGTTATATTTTCCCTTACCTTAGGTCCGATTTGCTTCGTAAGTGTCTGAACCTCCTGTATAATGATTTAAATAATATCATTGACTTATTCCAGAATCATAAAAATTGTTATGATATCGTATATGGTCATATTCTTAGCTTCTTATTAGTAATATTTCATTGCTACTTGTTATTCTGGTGTTTATTACTTTTTGTTCTTATGCGTGTTTTGTCGAATAAATTCTTATTTATAATTTTTGGTTATAGATACCTCATTTACAGAATGTTATTAGTTTAAAATATATCATATAAATTCATTCATTTCATTTATATAATCATTATGCAATGAAGATCATGTAGAACGAGTCACATCACATCGTGGAGACGGTATTCCGTACGTACGCACAAGCGATGATATCGTTCCCATGATCGTGGAATTGTATTGGAGTGTATGTATACTATTTCAGATTCAATAACACTCTACAATAATCATATATTGTCATTATTTACACCATTATACCCATCCAAGTAAGGTGGTGGTGGAAAATAGATTACACCACGGCGTGGAGACGGTATTTCGTACGTACGCACGCACGGTGATTTCGTTTTCCCTATGAAAGATAGATGGTGAAATATAGTTGTTTAATAATTATAATAACATATAATTATATGAGTGATAATGATGTTATTAATTCATAATGAAACAACTAAAGAAGAAGTAGTAGAAGAATAAAAAAAGTTGAAAGAATCAGTAACAGATATTACCTCTTCTTTCGACATGCCTTTTGAAACCTCCTTTTAGGGAACTAAGATTGGTCTTTGAAGAAGACCAGAACCTCTAGGAAGTTTCTAGGGAAGTGGGGAGGAGAAATTGTCAGGGGTTGGCCGTGTTTTAAGGCTCAATGTGGTGTGAGGAAGAGAGGGAGGGGGTTCCCTTTTATAAGGGAGGAGAGAGGCACCTTTGAAAAAATTAAAAATATTATTTTATTATAAAGTCATATTCAGTTTTAAATAATTCCAAATTGATTTATTTCAAATATAATGTGGGGATGGTTCGAAATCCTCTCAGAAAATAGAATTTGGACAATTTTAGTTCACTATTTTAACCTTATCATTTAGATTTAACGTTAAGTTGGATAATTTTACATTTACCGTTTCTTTTTGTGTTATAACACTATAAGTTTAATAAACCTCCTATAAAAAGAAAAAAGAACCCCAAGATGTTTATTATTAATATATATATAACCTTATATATGTCATTTGGCTGAGCCTTCAATTTTTAGGAATAATATAACAATTAATAATATAATATTCGTTTTAAAAACTATTTTATGTCAATTTTGACACTATTTAGTAATTGATTTATGTAAAAATCATACCAGAATGATTAGTTCGAAAAAAGTTAATTAAATCAATACTAGAAATTCATATTAACCTATAAATTAGTTTAATTCATAAAAAGTCTCAAATTACATTTATTTTGGTATTTATAACAAAAATTATGCCAATATTTCATTAATAAGATAATTACTACATCATCATTGTGTCATAAATAAATTAGATTATTTAATATCTAAAAATGAAAAATAAAATATCATTATGTGGGAAATCATTTTATCTTTCTAATGAATATTTATAGTCGAATTTATCTTATGTATTACTTTATATTAAATATGATTTAGTTTTTAAACCTTGATTTTATCTATTTTAACCCTTCTTTAAATAAATTAATATTAAATGTCCTAATCTAATCCAAGTGGGCCGAAATGATCATATTGTATTCCTAAGGTTGTGTTTCGTCTAATTTCACATATCCAACAGAATTATGACATGTGTTAGGGTAATAATAATATCATTTTTACCCTTAATTACCCTATTTACTTTTAACCGTGGTAAAAAAAGTAAAAAGTTACTATTCACTAAAAATTATTTTCATCTCATTGAACCACATTTTACATACTGACATCAACCGTGTCTCTCGGTTTTTTTAAATTCCATTCACAAATGCAGTGAAATTATGTTTTATTAAATTTGTAAATTCTCCTAGGAGGTGGGTAAAAGGCGGTCAACAGTTCAATAAACTTTTTATATATCTAAAATTATTATAAAATGACCCCAATGAATTACATTGAACTTATATATGTATTATGTATCAATTTTTATCTAATATAAATTTAAATAAAATAAATAATTATTTAAATAACAAGTCAGTTTTTAAATAGTAACCCAGTGTTTTCACTATTCATCAGAAATTGAAAGTTTTCAGAAAAATACTAAAATTTCACCCTAGGCTAATTTTGATATTCTGAATAAAAAAAAGAAGTCCATTTTCAAAAATAAAATTTATAAAATTTCAAAAATTGGGTATTACTATTCATAACGGCTAGTTTTATTAATATTTAAATATCATATCGTTGTTTAGTAAAACTTAGTATTGTGTAACACACACTATTGTGGAAGGACGCGCTTGCATGTAATGCAAGCCAAGTCAGGGATGCTTATTGTGAAAGATCATTTTGGTGTAGCATTCCCCACAAGACATTAATGAAATTAAAAAGAATATTTTTCATAAAATCTCGGGGTGTTACATTCTACCCCCCTTAAAATTAATTTTTCCCTCAAAATTCGTTGGTGTTATAAATGGTTTACTACTCGAATTTTTCTTTAATATAATCCCACATCGTAAAAAGGAATACCAAAATTTGGCTTTAAAAGCTAAAGTATGAAACATAACAGTTACCCAAATTAACTAATCAATGGGTTTCCACATAGGAGAACATAGGTGAAAATATGGATATGGAAGTGAAATCTAACCGTCATGTTCTGATGGAGAGTGGTAGAGAACATGGAAATTAAAAATCCAAAAATCACAATGCCATAAATTTTTGATGTTCTAGGGTAACATCTGATTCATCGGATATAAGGGAACTAGGACAACATTTTATGTTTTCAAGATCATTTCCCTAAAGTTGAATAATTTGAATTAGAAAAAATACTTACTTTATTTTGGTATAATCTCACTATTGTTCGTGCTTTGAACAATTTACACATCATCTCTTAAAGAAATGAAGTTGAATGTGTTATTAGTGAAGTGTTAATAGATCATGTGATAGAATGATTGGTCATTCCATCTATTTCAAACAAAAGGTTAGCAAAAGTTATCAAATATACATAAGTCCATCTACGGTGAGGTTAATCATATATGATTCCAAAAATGAACTTATACTTCAGATATCATACATCGTAATAAAATAAAACTAGTTTCTACTAACCTGGGAATTCCTGTAGGCCAGTGGTAGGCGATAATGGCCAGTTGCACTTCGGTTGTGGGTTCGATTCCCACAGCCTTGTCCGACGCGATGGGATGTCACCCATCCTGAAGGTTGTCCTTTTTCTAAAGCTATATTACTATAACATCCCATCAATAATATCGAAAAAAGTTCTATCCTTAATCAATACTAACTTATGTACAACATAATCCATTCCAATATTTAGTCTTATCTAAAATACTTCGGTCCAAGATGATAGTATAAAGAAAATGATCACGTGAATGCCATCATTAATCCCCCATATCTCATAAGATATATCTTGTTGGAAAAAATACAAACATGTGATTCCGTATTCTCTTGAAGATTGAATACCCATTGAACCTTAGTGAAAACATGAATTCAGTTAAAAGGTTACACTTTCCACAAACCAAAATCCTCAAAATTCTTCATACTCAAACCATGATATCACTTAGTCCTTATATAAATCATGAGATCATGAATACAATCAGACATCTCATTATCTTCGTATCCCTTCATTATGCGCATATCATCTGCTTACCAAAAATATCTCAATCTCTTTCCATGGTTACCAGTACTATAAAATTATTGAAACCCACAATATTCCAATACAAAAATATTCCAATATTCTACAATACTATATACAACATTATTTTGGAATCCCATTACATAAACACTTAATCATTCCACCACATGGTTGTCATATTCAAAAACACCAATAGTGATCGCATGTGACTTCCCTTTGTCTTTTTCCTTTAGTGGATGCTCATGTCGATCATCATTAACCCTTGGATTAGGGCATTGATTATCATAATGCCCCATTTCATTGCACATAAAGCATTGATGTTTTGTTGCTGTGTTCTCTGCAGTCTTTTCATTATTCACACCACTATCAACCCTTTTTCCATTACATTGACACTCAGCTGCTCGATGACCTTATTTTCCACACATAAAACATTTTCTAGTCCCATTAAGACAATCTCCACCATGCTTCTTTCCACACTTTGAGCATAAGGAAACATTCATATTCTTTACTCCATTATTCTGATATTTCTCCATGAACTCCATATTTCGTTTCTTGTCAAAACCATGAGATAGATATGTAACACCAACTTCCATTTCTACCTTAATAGCACAGTGCACAATTTCTTCATAGCTACTGAAGTCTATTATAGCTAATTCACTTCGAAGATTTGGTTTTAAGCAACTAAAGAATCGATAAACTTTACTTTCTGGTTGGATGATAAAGCCAGATGCATACCATGCAAGCCTTGTAAAATTAGCTTCGTATATACCAACAGATTCATCATACTTTTTCTTTAGTTCAAGAAACTCCTTCTCCATCTTTGTTCGAATAATTAGAGGGAAGTACTTATTGAAAAATAAGTTCATGAACTCGTCCCATTCCATGGACTCAATTTAATCTCTTGACCTTGTATTCATGGTAAGATTCCACCATTGATCAGCTTCACCTGCCAAACGATATACTTCTATGATGACATTATCATGTTCAGAAAATTGAAGAACAAAAAATATAATTTCAGTGGTGTTGATCCATTGTTCAGCAACAAGTGGATCAGAAGACCTACTGAAAGAAGGTGGGCGTTGCCTCATGATGGACTCAATAGAATATTGTTCCCTTATCTACTCATTTGGAAGTCCAGAATGATTCATAACTTGTGTAAGTATAACAATATGATTTTTCACTCCATCTCCCATAACATTTCTTTGTTTAGGAGGACAATCATTGAATTTTCCATTACATTGATCAACACGGTTCCTTTGGTTTCATGCCATCGTCTAAAATACAAAAAGAATAGTGTGAAAGGAAAAAATTACGCTAGGGAAAACAACATAATAAAGGGGGGGTACCTTAAATAACTAACATCAAAGGTTACTATAATTCTAGTACCATAACCTATACTTACACTTAACCTTAGGCAAAACCCTATACATACATTAGAAATATCTGTAGGGATCTCACTAAAGTTCTTGCATCCTAGTTTCCAAAGGTTGACTAAACCTTTCCTCTGATACCAACTGTAGAGACCCCAATCTTGACGAAAATGGACATTACATTACTTTTTCGGAATACTTAGTACATAACAAAAACACACACACAAGGATCGTAATAGTTTTGTGTCTTTGGAAACTCGGAACATAATCTTCTAATCGTGGTGAAAGATCTTCAACATATCCCATAAAGACATTCCCTTTTTTCTTACCTAAATCCTTTATTTTTATCCTGGGGAAAAGAAAACATAAAAGGGTGAGCTCAAATGATCAATAAGGGTAAACAAAAGAAATATCAATCACATCATATTCATAAGAACATAACATTTTGGAAATCATAACCTGCAAAAAAGATCATAATATCATAACATGTGATAAATCATAGTAGTGAAATGTATTCCCAATAACAATAACTTAATACATGAAACTTTGTGTCATACACACATAATCATAAATAATAATTTCATATTAGTCAAGACTCATTTCCAGGACTGTCTTATTGGATAAAGTCCATTTCTGAACCGAGTTCACTCCTCATTTCAGACCTGTTTCACTGAACCGGTTTAACCTGCCATTCCATCCATGTCTATCTCATGAGAAATAAAATCTTTACCCAATTCATTGGAAGGAGATATAGGTCCCACCCATCTCATAATGATACCATTATTATGTGTGCCACAAAATCATAAACCATATAGCATAACCCATGTAATAAAAATGGGATTCTTAAAAATCGTGACATCATAAAACATTTCATATAAGATAAAGGAATTCATAAAAATAATTCCATCACAACATAATCAAATCAATATAATAGTAGGGATTAAAATAGAACCCTTTATTATCATAGATGGAATATAATTTTGTTAAAACACTTGAACTCCATTCTTGAGGAAAATATCCTTTCTACTTCAAAAACATTATTCCTTTCTTAAAATGTTATAAAATTTGAAGTGCATTGTGTTGCATTTGTTGTCAATGAGGCATGAAGTTGTCCTAGAATGAATGGATGTCAAGGAGTCAAGAGGTGAATGCCAAAGGTTGTGATGGTGTTGGTGATGAAGAGAGAATGACCATAGTACTAAGATGCATGTCACTTAGGAGATTCACTAAGTGACATATGAGATGATGGTTTGAAACATTCTCTAAGAAAATCTGACGATTGTTGAGCTGATCATTAAGTTCTAAGAACTTGTATCCTGATGATACAAAGTCACAACAATGATAGAAGACCATGCATTGTCTTCACAATGCATGAGGAGTTGAAAGGAGTTCCATCCACAACTACTAAGTGGATGATGTGCATTACTGAAGTCCATGCACTATCACTTAGTGAATGTGAATCTGAAGAAGTCCCAATTTGATCTCTTATTAGATCAACAAAGTTTATTGAAGAACTATTTGATTCAAGAGCTCGGTTGAAGATGAAGAAACCTTTTGAATTCCATATCCTAAGTGCAGAATATATGTTAAGGAGGATTAAGGAATTCTTAAGAAGTAGAGAAGGATGATGAATTCTAATGGAGAAGGGAAGAAATTGAGAAGAAGAATGGAAGAAGTGGCTTGGCACTTGGCATGTTTTACATAGAGGAGGACTTTGTTTTTACAAAGTCTTATTTGAAGACTTTGCCAAAAAATTAGGCCAGCCGAGGCACCTTGGGGGGTTCAACCCCAAGGCATGGGGCACTAGGGCACCACGCCCGGGGGAACCCCATGGGGCGAGCCAGGGCGGCAGGGCGCACCCAAGGACACCGCAAGGGCGCCAGGGGCACGCCCGGAGGAGCGCAGGGAGCATAGTGGGCGCTTGAAGCGCGCCCGCAGGAGGCAGAGTGGGCGCAGAGCGCGCCCGCAGAGAGAACCCGGTGCGGGGCGGCACCGAGAGGGGAGAAGTGCAACTGAGGAGTTGCGGGCAGCGGTAGGGTAATAAACCGCGGAAATTCCGCGAGAGAATTCGATGTGGGACGCGCGATTTTCACCGGGAACAAATCCCGGCCGTCCGAGCGATCTCACGCTCGATCTGGACCGCTCATCTGATCCGCCGCGCCCCCGATTTAATCCGGCCGTCCAAAGTCTTCTGATCGCTCGATCCGACGGCCGAGAGCTCGTCCTCTACCTCGAGCTCGTCCGAGGTCTCCCCGAAGCCACCCGCAGCCGCCGTCAAACCAGAGGCCACCCGAGCACCGATTTCGAGCTCCGGGCCACCATTTCCAACGCCGAAGGCTCCATTGAGTTCGTCTGGATGTACTGATCACATTCATGCAATAAAAAAGGCATGCATGCAACTAGTGGAGGATTTCGAGCAAGGCCGAAGCAACCGGAGGTGCGAGGCCATTCGGTGTTTGTGCCTTCGCATGGATAAGGTTTCACGAAGGCCATGCATGCGTTATAAATCGCATGCATGTGGAGGAAACCGAAGAAGAAAGATCCCGCGTGAAACAGAGGATAAATATAAATATTTGGAAGATTTTAAAGAACCGAAAACTTCGGGATCTTGAAGTTAAATCACGCGGAAGATATGGGGTATTCCTCTGCCTATATAAAGAGAGGCCGAGCCCTCGAGAAGCTTGCTGAAACTCTGTGAAAATCCGAGTCCCGTGAGCTCTGTTCCTCACGATGTTTGGAGCTCCGCGCAACCCACTTGCGCGACAAAGCAGCCCGAAGCCATCCTTGGCTTCGTGAGTTCCTTTTGCGCACCTCTTGCACGAAAGAAGAGGAGGAGGAAGAGTTCCCTGCGCGCCTCACTTGAGCAGCAGGAAGAACGGGGGTCGCACCAAGCCTTGCGCGCCCACGGTTGAAGCCCCGCGGTGTTGCAAGCTTGCACACCCGCGGCTTGTGCCTTGCACTTGCGTGCCTTTTGGCTTGCGCGATCCACGGCCAGTGGAATCAGCGCGGCTGTGAAGAGAAGGAGGGCCGCACCCCTTGCGCGCCTAACTTGAGTAGGAGTTCGGGTTGAACACCCCTTGGCCGAGACATATATTTGTGTGTGTGCAATTCAAGTGAAGGCCGAGGCTTTGCCTCGTGTATGTGCAAATTGGAGAAGAGCCCAAGGGCCTTAGTGCTTATGTGCTAAACAAGCAGGACCCGAGCCCTTGCACCCTTTGAGTGCAAAGTGAAGAAGAAGAACATACGGGTGTTGTGTGTGCAATTACAAGAAGGTGGCAGTGGGTGTGCACCAAAGAAGACCCGAGGCCTTTAGTGCCTTGTGTGCAAAGTGAACAAGGAAGGCCGTAGCCCTTATGTGGGTGCACACATTGAAGAACAAATTAAAGAATATTATTTGTGTGTGCTAAGTGAAGAGGAAGAGCACACTTGGCCGTGTGTGCATTTGAAGAGGCCGAGGGTTGTGACCTTGTGTGTGCACCAAGTGAAGACACATTTTGTGTGTACATAATTGAAGAACAACCTACGGGTTAAGGGTGTGCAACAAGAAGAGGGAAGAGGCCAAAGTCAAGTGTGTGCAAAACGAAGAACAAATTGTGTGTTCTAAACAAGTGAAGGCCGAACCTAGTGTGTGCACTAAGTGGAGTGAACACACTTAGAAGAAGAGGAGGATACTCACACTAAAGTAGAACACACTTTAAGTGTGTAAACACATTGAACAAAGTGTGAAGTTCAAGTGAGCTGGTGTGTGCTTAAAGATACTAAACCCTTTGTGGGTCTACTGCACCAAGTAGAAGAAAGAAGGAGTGCATGCATGCATGCATGCACGTGCACACGTGAACAGTGCTAAATCAGCTTGTGTGCATTTGAGGAGTCCAAGACCAGAAGATCTTGAAGATATTGTGATGCCATGCAATCAGTGCATGAAGTTGATGTGAACTGAGACTGGACCAGACCGAAGATAAAGATATTATTTGTCTGAGCATTCAGTAATTGGAGAGAAGCCGGGGCATCCTTAGAAGAAGGTGATAAAGCCCGAGCAAGATGAGAAGACCTGTTCACCACAAGTGATCAGAAGAAGAGCAAGGCCAGCAGTCTTTATCCCAGACTGCTGAAGATACTTGAAGACCTTAAAGAGAAGAAGAGCTACTCGTGTGACTCGAGGAGCCAGGAGAAGACCCTGTGGGACTCAGGGAGAAGAAGTCTTCAGTGGGATTCTGGAGCAGGCCAGTGGGACTCTGGTAACACTGTGGGACGCAGTATAAAGACCCTCCTGTGGGACTCAGGAGAGATACAGTGGGACTCTGTATCGACCATTGTAATACTAACCGATTATAATGGAAGAATCCATGCTTGGAGAGCATGGCAAGGATGTAGGCCTTTGGTGCCGAACCTTGTAAATCCTTGTGTCCTGTGCCTTTTCATTACTGCATTATCCGGGAAAGGTTGAGAGATACAAGAAGAGTGGATCGAGGCTTTAACCAGCCATAGAGGTTTAATTGATTAAGAATCAATTAGTAAAAAGTTTTAAAGGATCACTGATTCACCCCCTCCCCCTCTCAGTGATTCACACTGATCTGGGCACTTCAATTGGTATCAGAGGGAGGTTACCTCTAAAAGATCCAAGAGAGTCTTTAAGGAGTGCAGATTTGAGGAAATGAGTGACCAGCCTCAAATGGAGATATCTGCCAAGACTCAGAAAAATAGAAAGAAGAAACAGGCCAAGAAGATGAAGAAAGCCTGTCCTAGCTGTGATGAAGTTGAAACAATGAATGATCTTCAGAGTGCACTCAAATATCTTCAGAAGACAGTTCCCATGGAAGTGGCAAAGTGTATAGCTACAGGCATCCATGATCTTCATGAAGAAAAATCACAGTTAGAAGAAGAAGCCAATGCTATGGAAGATCAGCTGGCAAAAAGGGTTGGCATAACCAACACTCTCAGAAAGCTGGTGAATGCCAAGGATGAAACTGTTTCCCTTTGCAATGAAAAATATGAAGATACCTATGAAGAATTGCAGAGGAGCACTTCTGAGAAAGAAATATTTTTGATAATGATCAAAGATGTTCTCCGTGCACTGGAAAAGAGACACAGAGTTTCAACGGTTGTCAAAGATGCTCAACTTGAAGACAAATCAAAAAGGGTGAAGGAGCTGGACAATTCATTGCAAGAATTAAAGAAGGTGCATGAAGACCAGATGAAACAACTGGTGGAGAATTGGGAAGGAAGGCTAAGAACTGTTGAGGATGAGAAGAACTCCCTTAACATGAAATGCTTAGAATTGGAGGTGATATTGACAAATCAGCAATCACCCAAAGCCAAAGCCTCCCAGTCAACTGGAAGAAGACATGTTGCTACTCAAGTATGCCTTGAGAAGGATGATTCTAAAAGAAAGACATCCTCTAGTGAAAGTGCAACAACTTCTAACAAGAAGGTACCATCCATACCATCTTGTACTCATGTTTCTAAATGTGTTTCCACAAAAAGTGCAGGATGGAAGAATGAATCCAAACAAATATGGATGAAGACAGTAAAGAAGCAGAGCTCTCCTGAAACAACACAACAAATCAAGAAAAGTACCCAACAATCAGAAGGACTGAAGAAGTCAAGATTTGTGGGTCAATGTTGGTGTTGTAACAAATATGGGCATTGTGCAAAGGATTGTTGGTACAATCCACTGAATGCCAAAGCACAGAGGAAGCCCATGCCAAGGGGGAGCAAGCCAGAGGAAAAGAAGCAACATCCACAGGTCCAGAGACATCTGTTTACTGCAAATAGATTTGGATTACTTGACAACATCTGGGATGATTGCAAAAGTGGTCAAAAAGATACAGGTCAATCTCCAACTGTATCCAGAGCTCAAAAGAAGAAAAGATCACTGAACCTGGCTAAGAGAGATTCCTTGGGAAGCAAGAAGAAAGTTGACAATGCTCCCAAGAAGTGTTTGAGAAATGAAGAGAAGTCCTTGGAGTCTGAGTCCAAGAAGGGTGATGCATCCAGAAGGACCACCAAGAAGACATGCTTCTACTGTGGGAAGAAAGGACACATCATGGACCTTTGTAAAGAAGCCATGAAACTAAATAGAAGCAGACTGAACTCCAAAAGACAATCAATCCAGAAGAAGAAGGGATTGATTGAAAATAAGTTTCCTAAGAGAGGTAGCTTAGCAGCATCCAAAGAACCATGTGGAACTTCCAAAACTGAGGCCACTCTTCCAAATTATATACTTGTCATATGGCCAAATCAGTTGCAACTTGCCAAAGATCTACAGAGAGCTGAAGATGAAGTTCTGGCAATTGCTAAGGCAAAAGGGAAGAAGAATATTTCACATGAAGATGTTTTGAGAACCACACCAGCACAATCATCAATGAAGATCAAATGTGCAAGTGTGAAGACTGGTGAAAATGGGACATCTCGGTTGAGAGAATCTTCTCAACCTTGTTGTTCACATTGATGAACCAAGGAGGTTCCATCTTATTCCCTTATACTATTGGTATTTACATGTGCTAACATTGTAGGGAATTGAAGATGATGATCATTCTCAGCTGGAGGGTGGTTTGGATTGAATAGGAGTGCACCCCTTGAGGGGGAGCAAATCTGAAGAAGATGATGTTCTGAGATTAATATCATCTTGAGAAAAGTGAAGGTATTCCAATCATACTTTCATCCCTTGTTTCTTAATTGAGTTTATCTTGTCAATTAAGGGGGAGTATGGATTGAAGACAAATGAATGAAAGGGGGAGCTTTATCTTTGCACCTGAACTTTCTAATGAGTTTTGTGAAGTATGTGCAGAATTTAGCAATTCATTGTTATATCTGAAAAATTTCAAGCCCCTAAGCATGATCTCACATGTGTAGAGAATTGTGGACAGCATTGAGTTCCTTGGTTACATCACTCTTGTTTTCTACACCGGGTTAGCCCAAGTAGACTTAGAGTTGATTAGCTAAAGGTTCTTTGCTAAAGAAGAACATGTGACATCATCCCTCTCCTAGTGTTTTTCAAGAAGATACTTTTTACAAGGGAGGAAGAGATCTTTGAAAGAGTACCACACCACACCTTTGCATTTGATTGCCAATAAGGGGGAGAAAATATTGGCACACATATTGACCCATTCATATGTGCTAAAGGAGTGTATTGACAACAAATACAAAGGGGGAGATTGAAGTGCATTGTGTTGCATTTGTTGTCAATGAGGCATGAAGTTGTCCTAGAATGAATGGATGTCAAGGAGTCAAGAGGTGAATGCCAAAGGTTGTGATGGTGTTGGTGATGAAGAGAGAATGACCATAGTACTAAGATGCATGTCACTTAGGAGATTCACTAAGTGACATATGAGATGATGGTTTGAAACATTCTCTAAGAAAATCTGACGATTGTTGAGCTGATCATTAAGTTCTAAGAACTTGTATCCTGATGATACAAAGTCACAACAATGATAGAAGACCATGCATTGTCTTCACAATGCATGAGGAGTTGAAAGGAGTTCCATCCACAACTACTAAGTGGATGATGTGCATTACTGAAGTCCATGCACTATCACTTAGTGCATGTGAATCTGAAGAAGTCCCAATTTGATCTCTGATTAGATCAACAAAGTTTATTGAAGAACTATTTGATTCAAGAGCTCGGTTGAAGATGAAGAAACCTTTTGAATTCCATATCCTAAGTGCAGAATATATGTTAAGGAGGATTAAGGAATTCTTAAGAAGTAGAGAAGGATGATGAATTCTAATGGAGAAGGGAAGAAATTGAGAAGAAGAATGGAAGAAGTGGCTTGGCACTTGGCATGTTTTACATAGAGGAGGACTTTGTTTTTACAAAGTCTTATTTGAAGACTTTGCCAAAAAATTAGGCCAGTCGAGGCACCTTGGGGGGTTCAACCCCAAGGCATGGGGCACTAGGGCACCACGCCCGGGGGAACCCCGTGGGGCGAGCCAGGGCGGCAGGGCGCACCCAAGGACACCGCAAGGGCGCCAGGGGCACGCCCGGAGGAGCGCAGGGAGCATAGTGGGCGCTTGAAGCGCGCCCGCAGGAGGCAGAGTGGGCGCAGAGCGCGCCCGCAGAGAGAACCCGGTGCAGGGCGGCACCGGGAGGGGAGAAGTGCAACTGAGGAGTTGCGGGCAGCGGCAGGGTAATAAACCGCGGAAATTCCGCGAGAGAATTCGATGTGGGACGCGCGATTTTCACCGGGAACAAATCCCGGCCGTCCGAGCGATCTCGCGCTCGATCTGGACCGCTCATCTGATCCGCCGCGCCCCCGATTTAATCCGGCCGTCCAAAGTCTTCTGATCGCTCGATCCGACGGCCGAGAGCTCGTCCTCTACCTCCAGCTCGTCCGAGGTCTCCCCGAAGCCACCCGCAGCCGCCGTCAAACCAGAGGCCACCCGAGCACCGATTTCGAGCTCCGGGCCACCATTTCCAACGCCGAAGGCTCCATTGAGTTCGTCTGGATGTACTGATCACATTCATGCAATAAAAAAGGCATGCATGCAACTAGTGGAGGATTTCAAGCAAGGACGAAGCAACCGGAGGTGCGAGGCCATTCGGTGTTCGTGCCTTCGCATGGATAAGGTTTCACGAAGGCCATGCATGCGTTATAAATCGCATTCATGTGGAGGAAACCGAAGAAGAAAGATCCCGCGTGAAACAGAGGATAAATATAAATATTTGGAAGATTTTAAAGAACCAAAAACTTCGGGATCTTGAAGTTAAATCACGCGGAAGATATGGGGTATTCCTCTGCCTATATAAAGAGAGGCCGAGCCCTCGAGAAGCTTGCTGAAACTCTGTGAAAATCCGAGTCCCGTGAGCTCTGTTCCTCACGAAGTTTGGAGCTCCGCGCAACCCACTTGCGCGACGAAGCAGCCCGAAGCCATCCTTGGCTTCGTGAGTTCCTTTTGCGCACCTCTTGCGCGAAAGAAGAGGAGGAGGAAGAGTTCCCTGCGCGCCTCACTTGAGCAGCAGGAAGAACCGGGGTCGCACCAAGCCTTGCGCGCCCACGGTTGAAGCCCCGCGGTGTTGCAAGCTTGCACACCCGCGGCTTGTGCCTTGCACTTGCGTGCCTTTTGGCTTGCGCGATCCACGGCCAGTGGAATCAGCGCGGCTGTGAAGAGAAGGAGGGCCGCACCCCTTGCGCGCCTAACTTGAGTAGGAGTTCGGGTTGAACACCCCTTGGCCGAGACATATATTTGTGTGTGTTCAATTCAAGTGAAGGCCGAGGCTTTGCCTCGTGTATGTGCAAATTGGAGAAGAGCCCAAGGGCCTTAGTGCTTATGTGCTAAACAAGCAGGACCCGAGCCCTTGCACCCTTTGAGTGCAAAGTGAAGAAGAAGAACATACGGGTGTTGTGTGTGCAATTACAAGAAGGTGGCAGTGGGTGTGCACCAAAGAAGACCCGAGGCCTTTAGTGCCTTGTGTGCAAAGTGAACAAGGAAGGCCGTAGCCCTTATGTGGGTGCACACATTGAAGAAAAAATTAAAGAATATTATTTGTGTGTGCTAAGTGAAGAGGAAGAGCACACTTGGTCGTGTGTGCATTTGAAGAGGCCGAGGGTTGTGACCTTGTGTGTGCACCAAGTGAAGACACATTTTGTGTGTACATAATTGAAGAACAACCTACGGGTTAAGGGTGTGCAACAAGAAGAGGGAAGAGGCCAAAGTCAAGTGTGTGCAAAACGAAGAACAAATTGTGTGTTCTAAACAAGTGAAGGCCGAACCTAGTGTGTGCACTAAGTGGAGTGAACACACTTAGAAGAAGAGGAGGATACTCACACTAAAGTAGAACACACTTTAAGTGTGTAAACACATTGAACAAAGTGTGAAGTTCAAGTGAGTTGGTGTGTGCTTAAAGATACTAAACCCTTTGTGGGTCTACTGCACCAAGTAGAAGAAAGAAGGAGTGCATGCATGCATGCATGCACGTGCACACGTGAACAGTGCTAAATCAGCTTGTGTGCATTTGAGGAGTCCAAGACCAGAAGATCTTGAAGATATTGTGATGCCATGCAATCAGTGCATGAAGTTGATGTGAACTGAGACTGGACCAGACCGAAGATAAAGATATTATTTGTCTGAGCATTCAGTAATTGGAGAGAAGCCGGGGCATCCTTAGAAGAAGGTGATAAAGCCCGAGCAAGATGAGAAGACCTGTTCACCACAAGTGATCAGAAGAAGAGCAAGGCCAGCAGTCTTTATCCCAGACTGCTGAAGATACTTGAAGACCTTAAAGAGAAGAAGAGCTACTCGTGTGACTCGAGGAGCCAGGAGAAGACCCTGTGGGACTCAGGGAGAAGAAGTCTTCAGTGGGATTCTGGAGCAGGCCAGTGGGACTCTGGTAACACTGTGGGACGCAGTATAAAGACCCTCCTGTGGGACTCAGGAGAGATACAGTGGGACTCTGTATCGACCATTGTAATACTAACCGATTATAATGGAAGAATCCATGCTTGGAGAGCATGGCAAGGATGTAGGCCTTTGGTGCCGAACCTTGTAAATCCTTGTGTCCTGTGCCTTTTCATTACTGCATTATCCAGGAAAGGTTGAGAGATACAAGAAGAGTGGATCGAGGCTTTAACCAGCCATAGAGGTTTAATTGATTAAGAATCAATTAGTAAAAAGTTTTAAAGGATCACTGATTCACCCCCTCCCCCTCTCAGTGATTCACACTGATCTGGGCACTTCAAAATTCTAAACTAAAAGAAGTTGATTAAAAATAAACATGAAAACTTGTAAAGGAAGCTTATTGGAAATAATGTTTTAAAAATCCATTCAGGCCGTATAAGTTAAAAAATCATTATTCTCGTACTTTTTTCAGAAAAGTCAAAAAGTACCTCGTACGAAAAAGGACAAAAGATTCCTTTCATATCATTTACTAAAAACTCGCTGACGGGTAAAGTTAGATTTAAACAATTGTAGTTGGATGGAAATAAAATTACATATTGAGGAAACATGGATGTGGATGATAAAATACACCCCAGTAAATATCAAATATAAACAATCTCGGATAAAAATGAGATTATGGTATTTTCCCTTACCTTAGGTCTGATTTGCTTCGTATGTATCTGAACCTCCTATATAATGATTTATATAATGACATTGACTTATTACAGAATCATAATCATTGTTATTATATCATATATGGTCATATTTTTAGCTTCTTATTTGTAATATTTCATTGCTACTTGTTATTCGAGTGTTTATTACTTTTTTTTTCGTATGCGTGTTTTGTCAAAAAATTCTTATTATTATATTTTGGTTATAGATACCACATTTCCAGAGTATAATTAGTATAATATATATCATATTAATTCATTCAATTCATTTATATAATCATTATCCAATGATGATCATGTAGAATGAGTCGCATCACATCGTGGAGATGGTATTCCGTACATACGCACGAGCGATGATATTGTTCCAATGATCATGGAATTGTATTAGAGTTTATGTATAATATTTCATAATAATTAAAAATTTACAATAATCATATATAGTGATTATTTATACCATTATACCCATCCATGTAATGTGGTGGTGGAAAATATATTACACCACGGCGTGGAGTCGGTATTCCGTACGTACGCACGCGCTGTGATTTCATTTTCCATAGGATGGATAGATGGTGAAATAGAGTTGTTTCATACTCATAATAACATATCAGTATATGAGTGACACTGATGTTATTAATTCATAATGAAAATACTAAATAAGAAGTTGTAGAAGAAGAAATAATGTTGAAATAATCGGTAACAGATATTACCTCTTCTTTCGACACGCCTTTTGAAACCTCCTCTTAGGGAACTAAGATTGGTCTTTGAAGAAGTAAAAAACCTGTAGGATGTTTCTAGGGAAGTGGAAATGAGAAATTGGCAGGGTTTGGCCTTGCTTGAAGGCTCAATGTGGTGTTAGGAAGAGAGGGAGGGGGTTCCCTTTTATAAGGGAGGAGAGGGGCACCTTTGGAAAAACAAAAAATATTATTTTATTATAAAGTCATATTCTGTTTTAAATAGATCAAAGTTGATTTATTTCGAAGTCAATGCGGTGATGGGTCGAAATCCTCTGAACCAATAGAATTTGGACACGTTTAGTTTAATATTTTAACTTTATTATTTAGATTTAACTTTATGTTAGATAATTTTACTTTTCCCGTTTCTTTTTGTGTTCTTACACTATAAGGTTCATAAACCTCATATAAAAATACAAAACAACCCAAAGTAGTTTATTACTAATATATATAACCTTATCTAAGTCATTTGGCCGAATATTAGATTTTTAGGAATAAAATAACAGTTAATAATATAATATTTTCTTTAAAAAACTATTGTATGTCAATTTTGACACTATTTAGTAATTGATTTTTGTAAAAATCATAACAGAATAGTTAGTTCTAAAAAAGTTAATTAAATCAATAATAAAATTTCATATTAACTTATAAAATTAGTGGAATTTATAAAAAGTCTCTAAGTACATTTATTTTGTTATTTATAACATCAATTATGTCAATATTTCATTAATAAGATAATTACTGCATCATCATTGTGTCAAAAATAAATTAAATTATTTAATGTCCAAAAATTACAAATAAAATATCATTATGTGGTAAATCATTTTATCTTTATAATGAAAATTTATAGTAGAATTTATCTTATGTATAACCCTATATTAAAAATGAAGTAGTTTTTAAACTTTGATTTTAACTAGTTTAACCCTTCTTTAAATAAATTAATATTAAATGTCCTAATCTAATCTGAGTGGGCCTAAATGGTCATATTGTATTCCTAATGTTGTTTTTGGTCGAATTTCACTTATCCAACAGAATTATGACATGTGTTATGGAAATAATAATATCATTTTTACCATTTATTACCCTATTTACTTTTAACAGTGGTAAAAAAAAGTAAAAAGTTATTATTCACCAAAAATTATTTCCATCTCATTGAACCACATTTTACATACTGAAATCAACCATGTCTCCTGGATTTTTGAAATTCCATTTACAAAAGAAGGAAAATTATGTTTTATGTAAATTTTCAAATTCTCCTTGGAGGTGGGTAAAAGACAGTCAAAAGTTCAATAAAATATTTATATATCTAAAATTATTATAAAATGACTCCAATGAATTACATTGAACATATATAGGTATTATGTATCAATTTTGACCTAAAATAAATTTAAATAAAATAAATAATTATTTATATAAAAAGTCGGTTTTTAAATAGTAACCTTGTGTTTTCACTTTTCATAAAAAATTGAATGTTTTCATAAAAATACCAAAACTTCACCGTAGGATAATTTTGATATTCCGAATCCAAAAATGAAGTCCATTTTCAAAAATAAATTTTCTAAAATTTCAAAAAGTGAGTATTACTATTCATAACAGCTAGTTATAATAATATTTTAATAGCATATCGTTGTTTAGAGAAACTCTGTATTGCGTAACACACGCTATTGTGGAAGGTCACGAATTAGTGTAACACAAGCCAAGTCAGGGATGCATGTTGTGAAAGCTCCATTTGGTGTAGCGTTCAACACAAGGCATTATTGAAATTAAAAAAAAATCATAAAATCTTGGGGTGTTACATTACATTACCCCCGCCTCAAGGCTTTACATCCCCGTAAAGCTATGACATACACTAGGAAAGTAAAGTGGGTATTGAGAACGCATCTGAGCCTCCCACTCCCACGTGCTCTCCTCGAGGATCTCGTGCTACTTGCGAATGTGAAACAGAGGAATCAACCGTCCATATAGGACCCACTCCTGTCAATCCTTGATCTCCACTGGGACCTCCGTGAATGTAGCCACTTCATTGATGTCCAAATCCCCATAGTCGATGATGTGGGATGGGTCATGCACATATCTCCTCATCTGAGATATGTGAAAGAAGTCGTGCATACAGTGAAAGTGAGGTGGAAGGGCCTTGTGGTAAGACAACTCTCCGACTCTAATGAGGACCTAGAATAGCCTGATAAAGTGCGAATAAAACTTTCCACCTCGGAAAAATATCTGTAGACCCCGTCGAGATGAGACCTGTATGACGATGTGGTCTCCATCCTCAAACTCCAGTGGTCTTCGTCTCCTATCGACATATGAATTTTATTTTCTTTTTGATGTCTTCATCCACTACTGGATGATCTGCATGTTCTTCTTCGTAGCATGAAGATGGACACACTAGTCAACCACTGCCTCATCTCCTGAAAGCTCTATTGGCATTTTTCTTTCCAAACGAAAGGTTTCCCGTTCATCATCAAAGCTGATAGTGGTTCGGTAGCTCTGGAGAAGTCTGGCACAAAGGTAAGTCTGGCCGACTCCAGAGTTATCGACTGCACCCTCTTATGCATGATTCTATTATGTGCTGTCTGTGATTTCATTTTCACCAACCTAAGAAAACATCATCCAAATCTTGTAGATAAACCACAACCATTTTGACTAATATATTCAATCTGTGTATGAACTATGTTTGCACAGTCCATACCAAAATTAATGTCATAAGGCCTCAATGCTACCACAAAGAGGTTTAAATCAAAACTCTCGCCTCAAGGGTCGTATCACACAATCGGCGTATGTGTGATCATCGAATCTCCTCCCAATTGTATATCCATACATGATGGTCAAGTCAACGGCTTAACTGGAAACTCTAGGTCTGGGACAAGATTTGTGGAAGGAAGGAATTATTGGTAACTATGCCTATTGATATAGAAGCTATTAGTAGACACGTACCTAAAATGATTCTTAGAGCCCTTTTTCCACACTCCTTGACCGTATAAAAATGCTCTCTTACCCTACCATACAACTCCATGAGCCAAGTAGGGACTATAAAGGCGGGTGGTTGTAACATGTCAAAATGTTCAACACCTCATGCTGGTATCCTTTCTCTACATCCACCTATACTGCCCTGCAGATTCATTTATCCTTAAAATATCCTTTTCTTGAATCATTTTACACACTGATGTCTCTAATACTGATGCTATTTTTATGCTTTCTAACTATTAACATTCACTGGCTGTATCCGCTCTTCCAATGAACATTCAACCACAAAGGTTATCTCTAGCACCCTAACATTAGTATGAATGCATAGAGGAAATAATGTTGTCTCAGATATCCTTTAACACACCTCGCTCAAAGGTCAGTGTTCTAGTGCACTAATCTAATCATATTCATCGAGTACCAGGAAAGATCGGTATACCACGTTGAATACTCATCTACCAACAGATCATCTTTCCGAAGCAGTATAAGCTCTAGAAAACTCTCAGCCACCTCCTCAAGATAGTCCTTAGCCACCTGTGGGTAAGGCTTTCCTTTAAACATGAGGGATATCTGGTGCTGAAATACGTGTAAGGCACTAAGCCTACAAGTGTTCTCTATCGGTACTGCCGGTTGCAACTACTGACCAACAGGCAGTGGTATAGCTGACACACTACCCGAAGGTACTATCTCGAGTAATGGTCCATGTACCGAAACTTCACCACTATGCGGACCATCCGCATCGTCACTCATTTAAAAAGACTAGTAGCTAAGATCGACAACTACTATACCAGTTTCTCTACTAGGCATAAAAATACAGTAATTGCCTCCATCCAGTCCTCTACTGCCTGGGAATCTGTATCACCTCAAAACCACAGAGGCCTCTACCGCTAAAACTCATGAAACACTCTCAGTAGACGTGCACCATCCGACAGTGCGGCTAGTGGCATATGCCACCCAATGGGTGGTGCTGCTGCTGGAACACCACCCAAAGGTGCCAACATAGTAAGAGAGCCCTGAACCAGAGCCTTGTCGCTCGGTGGGCTGTCATTGTCTACTCTTTCTTGGGAACACTAGCTGGTTGTCTACGTTGTGGCATCCTGATAAGGAAAAGGTGCGCCACAGTCAAGAAGTTATAAATGGTGAGCTGAATCAAAGAGACCACAAAGGAAACTATTGAAACACACACACAATCAGTGTTTCTGTGCACTATGTCAGAAATCAGAGGTCAGGGTCCTAGTGTATGGATACATCGGCCACCGCACCAACACTGGACTCCTTGGACTGAAAACCATACTCAATAATCTTAACACTATTTCTTCATAGAAAAAAAGAATCAAAGTCCAATGTTCTGCGGTAGAACCTCCCTCTAATACCGATTTTTCATGACCCATCATCGGGGCCTGTGTCGTGACTACCCCAAACCCGCCTTCCATAGGATAGGGGCTGGCGAATAGCACCAAAGGCATAAATCCCGATAAAAGGGAAGGAATTTATTTTATAAAATTAAACAAACACAATAGGGTACGCAACAAAAGTAAGAACTAAGTAAAACTGTATACAAAAGGAAGTGCTATAAGAAATTGGTCTGAAAATTAAATCCCAACAGTAAACTATAGTACAACCGAAATGCTAGTACCATCGCATTAAAGTAAAACAAAAAATACTGAGTCATTCTCCAGTAATCCCTCTGGAAGGGTGGGTATATATGGCCTTCTCAGTACCCGAGGTCTGTTAATCCGCTCCGTGTATGTACTGCCAAGTTGTCCACTTCGGAGTACCATCCAGCTCCACAAGTCTCCACCTCGATCAGTGTTGTACGTCGTCTGCATCCAACACAACAAAGTGCGAGCATAGCCCATGAAGGGTTGAGTATACGATACTTAGTAGGATCCCTGAGACCCCCAAAGGTCTCCCAGAACACACAAAGGATAAACCACAAAAGAAGGATAAATTCAAAAAGTATCAACCATATCTACTTAGGTATATGCTCATACATATACCTATGTTATCAATCATAGTTTGGCTCCAACTCTCGAGCCAAAGCATAACCCTATCCACACAGGAAGTAATTTCAATCAATTCGATGATAATGATTGAATGTAAAGACACAACTCACATAGGTCTACACAACTTAAAGAGAGTAAGAGATGATTAGTTGTAGCCATTGAATCATTCTTCACTATCTAACAGCAGATACCCGTAGAAATATAAAACAACAAAATGTAGTTGATGTCGAACCCATGGAGGATTCATTATAGTCTCATTACTGTCGAACCCACAGATGACTCAATCCAATCATGTTGTTGTCGAACCCATGAATGATTCAGTCGAGTCTCATTGTTGTTAAACCCACAGAGAATTTAGTCCAGTCTCGTTGCTGTAGAACCCACGAAGGATTCAGTCCAGTCTCATTGTTGTTGAACCGACAGAGGATTCAGTCCAGTATCATTGATATCAAACCCACGGAGGATTCATTCCAGTCTCGTTGATGTCGAACCCACTGAGGATTCAGTTCAGTCTTGTTGCTATTGAACTGACTAAGGATTCAGTCCAGTCTCTTTGTTGTTGAACCCACAGAGGATTAATTCCAGCCTCGTTGCTATTGAACCTACAGAGGATCTAGTCCAATATCATTATTGTCGAACCCATAGAGGATTCAGTCCATTCTTGTTATTGTTGTCACAGCCATCTCTAGGGTTCCCGCACACAGCACGCCCGATTCTGGGAGGGTCCACTCCTCGAGCAAATGGGTCGATACATCAACTATCACGAAGTTTTGAGATGATGTATCCTAATGTTTTGTCTCATCATAAGGAACCCATATCAACAGAAGGCGCGTATATCGGACGCCCGGTCTGAGAGTTATTAGCTTTTCCGTTCCAGGCACCCAGTTGGATTTTAGGTTCAATCCAACCCGTCCATACTCCATTTTCATCTGAATCCCATGTGTAGTATTCCAAAGGGACTATCTCATCAAAATTAATCCAAAGTAGTTGAAGACACATCAATCAGACATCTAGTCCTTATGTTATAAGTGTTTCCTCTATGAGGGCCCGGTTGATTTCGATTTCGAACCAACACGGCCATACCCAAACATTGTAAAACCATGGGATTAATATACTGAAACGACTTTATCGATCCAAGGAATCATACACAAATTACGGTGCATCGATCAAAGGTCTGTAGCTCCAGTTATGGGTGAAATACTAAAATGGGTCAGAAGAGGGGGGTTTGGGTCCGGTCCAACCCGGCCTAACCCAACTTGGGTTGGCCCGAACCTGGTCAACCTGACCCGGGTCTAAGTCTGGCCTAGTAGGGCACAACTCTGCCTAGAAGCTACGGCCTGACCCCATGGGGTGTGGCCCGGCCCATTTGCAGGTGGCCCAGCCTGACGGGGCGCGACCCGGCCCGACGGGGCGCGGCCCGACCTAGTGGTAGGCCGCGGCTCATCCAGTTGAATGAATGGTCTAGTGGGAGTGGCCCTGGTTTTTTGAAATAGCGGCATCGAGAGGAGCCGACCCTCTTGTACGGTCGGCCACAGCCATCTTGTTTTCCTGTCGCGAGCGGCCCACAGTTGTGGGCCACTGTCCTCCACACGCGGCGCCAGGCGGTGTCACGGCCGGCCGGTTCTCAACCGCTGCAGCCCGCATAGCGTGGGCCATGTTCCTCCGCAGCGCGACACCTCTTATGGTGCCACAGTATCCTTTTCTGGCGTGCTACGACTGGCCGATTCTTCTTTGGCTGAGCGGCCTGCGTATTGAAGGCTGCAGTTCTTCCATAGTGCGGCGCCCTCATGGCGTTGCGGTTCTTTCGACCTTTCTGGATTTAGCCAGCTAGTTCTTCTTCGGTCATGTGGCCCATGGTTTTGGGCCACAGTCTCCCTTTCGTGTGGCACTCGTTGTCATTGTCATCTTTGGGCCAGCGTTCGACCGTCATTTTCAATACCGCCTTCGGTTGTTGCCACCCCCATTCGTTGCCAACTCCAGTCGTCGCCACCTCTTCCAACACTATCTCTATCGCGAATAAAAACATGAAAAAACAGAGGGTAATTGGATCGTGTTCGTTCGGCCCGCACCCTCTGCGTTGGGAAGTAACAAATGGCCATAAGAAATGAATTTCTTTCAACAAGAATGAAGGTATAATTTATTCAACTTAAATTATACTAACCCCTACCTAGATTCCGATGATCGCTTGTCCGTATTGCTGGATGATGATCCGAAGTCGATGTTGATTCGTTGACATCGGGGTGAATCCAAGGAGGAAGTGTAGTCAACGTTCCTCATGGGAGGCTCCTCCTCTTGTGGCTTGGATAAAGATCGAAGACGGTTTCTTTGTTCTTAGTTGGAGAGAAAGGACCTTCTTCGTGTTCTTCGGGGAAGAACTATGTCTCCCTAATTCTCTAAATGTTCCACCACCAATGGTTTTCCAAGACCATTATAATAAAAGGCTCCCCAATATTATAATGTTTCCAATAATTTCAAATTAATTAAAAAGGAAATAATGAAACCACAAAGTAATTAATAAAGGCATTAATTAATCTTGTGTTTGGCAACATTAATGGGAGGTAGGTGGAATGTGAATGGTTTAACCACATCAACGGGGGTTCATGGGAGTTTAATGGAGTTGAGGGGAGGTGAAAGGGTTTGGTTTCAAGGGGGCCCCACCACACATTATCCTCTCATGAGAGGTAATGTGGGGGCGGGCCCCACTACCCACCTCCCTTTGGAGATTACAACCACCACTAAATAAAAATATCTAATTCACATTATTATTTATTTAAAAAACAAACCCCAAAAATTAACTTCCACTCTCGACCAAACACAACTGTGGTTAAGGTCTCCTTAAGCGAATATTGGAATTGCAAGTTCATCGGTGTCCTCAGATTACAATTTCGAGCACCGGTTCGAAAGGCATAACATCCCCAACATATGTTTACTGAACGTACCCGAAAAAATGTTTGGATATTTTTTAACAGCCACCCTAGACCCATTGTCCTTATAGTTAGGCTCTAACAAGGTGAAACACGGCCCATCGAACCAAACTATACCCTCAAATTTCTAATCTGAGTTACCATTTGAAAGTAATGAATTTTACAATAATATAATATTCACTTAATTATTTTATTTGCGGCCAAAAAATAACATTTTCTGGTGGCCCTCGCCGTCCCAAGTTAGTATCTTCATAAAGAAATATTACCCTCACGAGTTCAGCGGTGGTCTCTGATTTCTAATCTGAGTTACCATTTGTGATTTAGAAGGATTTGAAAAATAAACTAATTTTATTTAATTATTTTATTTACGATCATGCCATTTTTGGGTTTCCCCACATGAGGCTCGTGCTGACTAAACATAAGTCACGCCTAGGTTAAACCCACCATCCAAAGCGCAATAGTGTCCTCATATTTCTGATCTAAGTGATTGTTTAAGAGTTATTCACCCTTTTTCGGAAAACTGCTTATGCACATTAATTTAAGCTTAACAAAACTTCGACATATCATTCCAGGCACTCTGGGCCTCGGAATCACGTGCTGTCAGAAACTGCAGACTTGTAAAATTCCAAAGAATTTATGAAAAAAAATTCCTTGAAATTTCTGGGTCTTTACTTTTTATGTTTTATTTATGTCATTGCTTCATGGGTGTTAGGATTCAGTGTAACTAATGTGTCAAAGATTTCAGGTTAGAATCTCACATTTTATCAGGATTGTTTTTGATTATGTGTTTGGTGATAAAATATTTGATCCCTCACTCATGAAAATCATGAATTTTTTCTTTGATATTTACTAATGATATTTTTATGTAAAAATAACATTCTACCACTCAATTTTACATAAAATAATTGATAAAATGTTTTTTAGAACATCTTAATTTATTTTTCTATTCGGTTGAAAATTTATTTCTCTCCAAAAACATGTTTTTAAAAGTGTTTTAAAAAAAGTTTTCACATTACAGATATTATTTATTAAAGAAATTTTTACAATTTTTATAATTTTTAAAAAAAAATTCTTAAATGAATATTTATGTCATTTTAGAAGAAATTATTTCTCCAAATATGATAAAGAATCACTATTTTGACATGCATTAAATGTTTACAATTTTCCACCATTATGAACTCAAAATGTTTTAATGATTACTCTCTTAGTTTTCAAGGTTATTTTTAATGAAATTAATTTTCAATATTTTTTACGTTTAATCCTGTTTTTTCAAATATATTTTCCTAAAAAATGTTTTAAATTATTTTTAAATCATATTTTATAAGTTTTCAATGTTATTTTCAAAGAATACAATTTCCAAAATGTTTTATGATTTAAAATGTTATTTTCAAGGATATTTTCCTCATGAAATATTTTTAAATATTTTTAATTATTCTGTTATAAGTAATCAAGTTAATTTTCATCAAAATGTGTTTCTAAATTTTTTTTATATTTTTTAGTTTAAATAATTGATTTTAAAATAATGGTTATTTTTTTCAAGAAACATTCTAAGTGATTTTTTATTTGAAATATTTTTCCACCTCATATGAAATCATTTGAGGTTACATAAAATTTATTTGGAATATGTTCCAAGGATAAAAATTTTATTCCTTCTATGAATGGTTTATGATTATAATGACATTATATTTATTAAACCAATTTCTCCTCCATGGGTTATACCATAACAAAACTGTTATAAAACAAGGGTATTTTCCTGGGTTATTCTATGATAAAATAATAAAATGAGTATGAAACCAATATTTTTTAATAGTTTATTTTATGGTGAAATATTTATGAATTCCATTTCATTTTATGGGATATGATATTATGAATTTTTTTGATATTATGGACCATATGTGTCTGAAATTCAATATCTGACTAGTAAGACCTATATCTCTCCCCAATACATTGAGTAATGATAAGTGGTCTATGAGATGAAAGGGTACAAGAGTGGTTATACCAAGACTGAAATGAATAGAATAAGGTCAGTTAGCCCCTGCCTAGAAAATAGGCAATACTAGTGGTTATACCCACTATGAAGAAGGTACATGGGTGGTTAGCTCAAGACTAAAATTTTTTGTCAGAGTAACACACTCAAGAGGGTGTGAATTGAGTTCCTATAAAAAATTCTGTTATAAAATTTATTTAAAATATTCCCACAATTTAAAATAAAACAGTTCAATTAACAAAGGTAGTAAAATTATAATAGACTGACTATTGAAATATTTTCTCACAAGATCGATTAATTCACTATTACGTGAATATAGAATATTGGCAAAACTTTTGAAAATACTCTAATAAAGAGAAAATAGTTATATCTATTATCCAAGACTAACTATCCATGTAAAATTTAGATTTATGAAATATTAGTTAAAATAGAGAAAAAATTAATTCAAATAAACAATGTATATAAACAAGTGGATCAGTTTCAAGAAGATACCTAATCCACTCCACTTGGTGATCACGTTCCATCAAGGAATATATATATATATATATATAAATATAGATTTAATCCACCCCTTGTTTCAGAGTTAACAACAATACACCTAAATGTCCAGGTCATAATAGCTCTTCTAGTATTCAATGTGGTAAAATTAACAACCATGTAACACATGACCTCTTCCATAGTTATACATGGGTGAGACGAGCTGTAAAAAAGATATTTGAATTATGATATCATGTATCCGTCAGTTCGGTGCAGGAGACAGAGTGGGTTTTTATACAGGCACACACACTGCTCATAAAGTAATAAAATAGTACACAACAGATAAAATATAATGAGAAAGGAATTTAAATTCTTTTAGTTTTGTTATATGAAGCTCTAGAACAACAGGATGTATGAGATGTTATTTTCGAGTCATCTTATAAAACAGAGTTTCACTAGTCCGTTGTTCTATTTTTCAGTTCCATGAGATTTGCATTGTAGTTTTTGTCAATATTTGAGTTGTTGTTATGGGGATGTTTAAGGTACTGATCCAGAGTAGTTCAGCCACCAAGAATCGATGTTTATTCATGTGTTCTTTAGTGTGTATATATTCTTTTTCCTTTTCATGAAATCCACTACTTGTATATATTTTTCAGCTTTTACACCACCACTTATTTTATCTTCAGTATGTATTTATTATATCTGACAGGGATCATGATTTCTACACCTCGTACCTCGTACTATCTGCTGATAAGACAGATAAATAACATTAATTATATATGTGTCATTAAATGACTCAAATATGACTATTATAAATAATTTAAAATTTATATGAAAATGACATAAAAAATGTTAAATACGTAATGGTGTCACAGTTGCATTGAGGTAGTCAGGATGAGACAGTCATAGTGAGACAGTCATGGTGTCACATGGAACAGTGTCTTCTACTCTGCCTTGAGTGGTATCACTGGAGCGGTGTCTGTTACTTTTAAAATTTTGGGACTAGTAGAAAGATTCTAGTAGTTTATCCATTGTGAAATTTGAAACTCATAGCGTGGTCATAGTGTCGAGTTCATTGTGAAAATCTGGAACTAGTAGTAAGACGTAGGTGTTAGGTAAATGTTGTATAGTCCTTTTTCAAAATTATGAACGGTATCTAATTATGATGTCTAGATAATGATAGAAAGGAAATGGTGTTAGTTCCTATTTTAAAGTCTGGAACCGTTATCAATATTACTGTTTCACAGACATTTTGAAAATATAAAACTGTTACCAAACTTATAGGGTCAAAAAATAATCCAAATATTTGTAAGTTGTCTTAAGTAGAAATATTCACATAATTTTTCAATATTAAACAAAATCATACTGAAACATAATTGATCAAGATTAAAAATTAGTTTACAGGATTCATCCATGAATTTTATATGTTAAAATTTATTAAAAATATTTGTGAGCATTAAAACATGAGGAGTCCAACAATCTCCAAACATCCAAACATTATTTTTGAGATTTAAACACGAGGAGTAGAACAAACATGTCATGAATGTCTTGGGGGTAGCATTGGAATAATATTTTCAATTGTTATTTTTATTCCAAAAATATCTATCCTAATATAATTTTATATTCTCATGGATTATTTTATTTGATTCCCTTGTATTTCATATCGTATGATGTGCCAATATTTTTTCCATTAGTCATGGTTATAATATTGGATATGTAGGTTTTTGTTTTAAAATGAAATGATAATGTTTTATTACCCTTATGTTCATTTTATGCTTATGTATCTCCCTTTTTACCCTTACAGAGTACCTGAGCTCACCCTTTCTTATATTTCCTTTCCCAATGTAAAGAATAAAGGTTTTAAGATAGTGTACTAAAGATAAAGGTATTATTGGGAGGAACTGATGATATTTAATGCATTAAGAAGCATGTGTTAAATATTTCTAAAGTAACTAAACTATTACTCTCTTTAAGAATGTGTTTGTGTAAGGTAATTAATATTCATCTAAAATGATGAAATATCAATGTATGAAATTCCCATGTTGCTATAATTATTATGAGAGGACTGGATTTGATAACGATTAAAAACTATGATTATAAAACATTAGTGTGAGACTTAGGGATCATTCAAGATATATTTCTTAGGTTGTATCTATGGATAAGTCTGAAGATAATTCAAAGTATATAAAATTTTCATAGAATTTTAATATAGGATAGAGAATGTGGTTTCCAAGAAATTGAATACTAGTATGGATACTACAAGTAGATTTCATTCAAGAATAGAGGTACCAAGGGTTAATAACTGAAAAAAGTGAAAATTGAGCTACGCTTAGTCATCACCTAGTGAATGATAACAAACCTTTCTGAATAACTTTTTTTGGATCTCTCAAGGGTTATTATATGGATATTCAAAAAATCAGTATGAACCACCAAAAAGTATTTAAATAGAAGATTAATTTGAATAGACTAGGATAAAATTAATCTTTATTATAATAAAAATAATATTTCGTGATTTAGAAAACTTATATGTAATATATCTGATTTTTTGGTATCCCATTATGTTAGTTTTTCTAACAAAAAGAATTTTAGATTTCAGATAATGGTGTGAACTAGAATGATCTAGGTTAACATTGAATGTGATAGAGAAGTTACTTAAGAGAATCCAAATAGGATAATGAATTTAGTGAATGGTTTTTTTATTCTTCTTAATCATCTATCACGATACGTGATTAACATCATGCATCTTAACCAGCTCTCAAAATCACGCTAATAGAGAAGGATAATGTTTTCTATGATTATGGGTAGTGAAAACCATGGAATAAAGACAATATTATTTCTTATATTTCAAGAATGTGAGACTAAGAACTCAAGAGAATAACTCAATTGAATGAGGAGATGTTCTATTTGTAGAGAGTAATAGAATATAGTAATAAATTGCTGTGGAATAATAAAAGGGATCAGTTAACATAATGGATTGTAATATTTTTCTCCCTATGGTATTTTCAATAGATGAGTGTTTTATTTGTGAAAATTTTAAGAATTTTGAATATAAATTTGGTAAAGTAAAATCTTAAGAAGCGAATCAGTATGTTTTTATGGGAAATGGTTATATTTTTTATAATTATGGGATAATAAATTACATATGAAATGAAATCAGTGTTAAGGAAAAAGATTGTGAAGCCTGGTTAATTTTCTATGAATGAAGTTGGATGATTTAAGTACATATATATTTTAATTCTCAAGGATTATAAAATGATAAATATATAATTATTTTTCAGTATATGTTTTATGTTGGGGTTTTTTTAAAATATGTTAAATGGTACTAATGGAATAAGAAAGTGGTTTAATAGAAATGTAATGTTTTAATTAATGGAATATAACCCTTAATATGGTTATCAAGTTAAGAAAATCATTTTTAGTTTCAATAAAGAGAGAATAATAAGGATAAATTAAAATGGATTGTATTTAAGACCTCATAACCAATAAATTATTTGTTGAAAATTATTTTATGTTATCATTTTTTGAGTTTACCATATTATTGTATCTAAGAAATGTGTTAAATAATTACGGTTATATTCTAGGAATGAGGTATAATTCATGATTTAATTATTGATTTATGGTAATTATTTTTATTATTATGATTAAGAAGAATATTTTACCATGTTATTAAAATATTTGTAATTTGACCAATAATATATTATTAATGTAATTTGGATTATTAATGTAATTTATTTTTGGAAATTTAGAGAAATTAATTATAAATTTTCAATTTTGGAAGGGTTATAAGGTCATATATTTATAGAATATTTTAAAATTAAAATTGGATTAGGTTTTAGATATTAAAAAATTACTTTACCATATTATGATTTATCATTATTAGATAAAAAATATTTAATTTTTTTAATAAGATATATAAGGAATGAGTTATCGTTATTTTATAAATTATATTTATTAAATCAAAAATAAAAAAATTTATCTCTTTGAGATAGATATGAAGTTGAAATTTATCAAGGCACAACCAAAGGATGAAATTTTGAATATGAAATAAGAAATATAGTAAGTACATTTTCATATTTTCTTAGTCTATATGGAAAAAAATCCCCAACATTAGGAAAAAAATCTGTAAATAAAATTTTTTCCTGCTAAAATAATTTTTGATGATATAAATAAAATATTTCATGACTATTTGGTTTATATTTTTGTGTTCATTAAGCTTCTTTGGATCACCCACTTTCATGGAATTAATGATCTTCATCACACTCTACAATTATTTTTTATTTTCTTCTATTCCCATATCATCACTTCCAACCTACCTTCTTCTATTTTGAATCATATTTTTTTTATTCTAGATTAGCTTCACACAATAATTTATCTTTTTCAAGGGGATGTTTTATTAAAAGTTTATACGAAGTGGTTTTTTGGAATTATTTTTTAAATTTTAATCCTTTTATGGGAAATATTATTTATAATGGAGAAAATTATTTTTAAGGTAGAAATTCATTTTAATGGGGATATATTAATACACCCTCATATTTTGTGAAATGTTTTTTGAAGAAAATTTAATATTTTTTATATTTTTTATTCAATACAATGAGTTTAAGATTTATTATATTAATGAATGGGTTTATATTCTGTTACATGCAACAACTTGTTTCTTCGAAAACGTTCATGACAAGCGACAACGAGATTTAATAAACAATGAAATAATATTATTTTAAATATGTATTCAATACCATATCTAATAAATAGGTTGGTATGAATATTATTTAATACTCTATAAAATATTTATAAATATTTCCTACACAATATAAATATATTTATAAATTATTTCTAAATAATTTATTAATTTTTATTGAAGTGGTTATATTAATAAAAAAATATAATTTCATCAAAAATAACTTTTATGTTTTTATGAATAAATATTTTAAATAATTTTGAATATTTATTTTATAAAATGAACATTATTTTGAAATCATATTATTATAATTAACATGTGGTGAAATTTTCAGGATTTCACTAAAGATATTTATTTTTCCAATGAATGGTGAAAATACTGATTTTTGTAAAACTATCATGTATTTTAAAAAATATTAATTTTAATTCCCCATTAGTTATCTGAGAAATTATTTTTATTTAGTTATATTTCATCAACTTAAATTATATTTAATTAACTTTATAATTTATTATATTATAAGTTTATTGTTTGTTTTAAAAAGTGTTTTTTCATAAAATTATTTTAAACTGTGTAATGTTTCTCCATTTTAATTAATTAAACTTATTCGTAGTGAGTTATATTTCAAATAAAACACATATATATATATTATATAAATATATTTTTACTAATATTCATAAAATTATTATTAATATTCATAGATTTAATATAAATCATCTTGCGCTTGAAAAATATACACTTCTCGATAACATTCTTCTTCATCATATTTTTGGGTTGTGTTTTAAATTTAAATTTTTAAAATTTTAGATTTTCTATTGAGAAAATAAACCTTTTTTTATTTTATCATCTGTGAATTATATTTGGGATAATTTTTTATAATTTTCTGAAATGTTGATTTTTTTTATGAATAGTGAAAAATAATATATTTTAATTACAAAATACATTTCTATTTAAATTATTTATAAAGTTGAATTATTATTTTTTAATTGGTTTCAAATAAATATAATTTAAATAATATAACTATTAATTTAATTGAGGTCATGTTAATAAATTTCATATCGATATAGGATATAAAATCTATGTAAACATGTAAAAATTTACTCTTTAAAACACTAGTTTCCCATTGTGTATGTGGGTTTAATTTTAAATTAAAATTTCCAATTATATGAATAGAATTTTGAAATATGGAATAAATATTTAGAATCATAATAATTTAAATTATCTTATAAGTTCAAATTAAAATTTATTTCAAAATAAATAGTGAATATAATATAAAATAATTATAGTTGGTAGAATAAAAAATTGTTTACCTTGGGTTAAACTAAAAAGATTACGGTTAAAAATGATCCATCTTATGTACACATAAAATTTGATGGAAATATACCCATATCAGAGTTCCTAATTTATATATTAGGGTAATTTAGATAATTTTTCTTGGGAATGACATAATCATTTTGGATCCTTTTGGGAAATTTATTTGTAGTTTCTATGTGGGTTGATTTCTCCCACTTATAAAAGGCCACCACCAACCTCCACATCTTTACAAAGTTAAATCATTTTCATTTAGATAATACCAAAAAAACACATAAAAATTAATTTAATCCTAAAATCATTAAATTTTATATAAATCTATCCTATGAAGAATTTTGGGGCTAACCAAAAGAGGATAACCGAAGAATAGGAAACATTAATCAACGATAATTATTTGTTCTATTTCTTCCTACACCCCATTAAATTATTATTTTACCTTGATGATATAATTACCCCAATTTATTTTTTATATTAATATGTTTTATGTTAATTTAATTAATTACAACCATCTCAACTTCCATAAAATGGGTTATGAAATCATTATTCTTGTGTATGGTGGACTACATCATCGTGAACCAATGTAATTTATTTTCTCATTACCACCTCTAATGGCATGAAATAATGATGGGTCTAATATTTATGTTATATTTTTATGATATTATTATACATATATAATTATTATATGATTCATACCATCATACTCTCTGTTTTTTGGGAATATGATAATGTCACATGTGTGTACAACACACAACCTCCTTGTGAAGCAATGTGATTCATTCACGGATTACATGTAATGTATTTGGGGTGTTTTGAATAAAAATATATCATATATATGAAATTAAATTTATTCTATAATGTTAATATAGAAATTACCATTCATTCATTCAATCCAAAAAGAAAATGGAAACATCGTTCATGCATATGACGACCTACCATCTCCATGAATGGTTTATTTCATTTTACATCACCAAATTTTATGGATTAATCTTAATAAATATATGATTAATAGTTTTAAGATTTATATCATGTATAAATTTATTTATATGGTTAAATATTTTTCAAGGTAATATGACCAATAATAATAAATCAAAACATTTATTAAAAACAAAGTGGTTATTAAAAGAAATGTAACATTAACAAGGAATTTAAAATTTTTGAGTATGAAAATGTCATAAAAAATAATATATGGAATTATATAAAAAATATTATTATTATATATATTTATAATTAAAATATATATATTATATAGTAATTTGTAGTGTGTATTATAGAAATCAAGACTACAGGTAATGGATTTTCCAGTATCTCTTTTATTTCTCTAATACATATGATAACTCACCACTCATTTATTTTTTGTGGATTATATACTAACCCTTTGAAATTTTATATCATGTATCTCATTATATTCATGAAATATTACTATTAATTTGATTTTATACTTTATATGGTGTTATGATTCAAAATTTTACAAAAGTAGTAAGGGGTTTTTGTCTCAATTTTCTTTTTTTGTGACATATGCTATATTGTAGACCGATATTACTTAATACCATGTAAATAAAGACCATTTAACATGTAATATCAAGAAATATTATATCCTATTGATATTTTAATATCATTTATGATTGTCCTTTGAGATTAGTATGATATAAAGTTTCTGTTGTTCAAAAGGTTTCAGGTTATAATATCATCATTTACTAAGATTGTTTATGATTATGTGTTGGGTGATAAAATATTGTTATCCATATATTAATAAACTCATTATTTTTATTCTAATGTAGTTATTAAATAACTTTTTATATTAATACTATCATTTTTTAAATCATTGGTACTTAAAATAATTATAAATTTTTTGAATACAACTTGAATTTATTTCTCTCTTTGGCCAGAAATTCATTTTCATCCAAACCTATTTTCTCTAGATGTTTTCATAAAAACAATTTACACTACAAATATTATTTATTCAATAAATTTTTATTCATTTTTAAAAAAACATTAAATGAATCGTCATTCTGTTTTCAGAACAATGATTTTTTTGATTTAATAGAAATGTGTAATGAATCTTAATTTAATTATGTATGGATTTTATTGAATTTTCTAACATCATGACCTCAAAATGTTTTATTTATTTATTTATATTTTTTGAAGGTTATTTTCAATGAAATTCATTTTATTAAAAAATATAGTTTGAAATGATTTTTTTAAAGGTATTTTCATCGAGAAATGTTTTATGAAATATTTAAACATTTATTTTTACATTTTAAAGGTTATTTTAAAAGAAAATTATTTTAAATATTTGTTATTTTTTTAATTTTTTTTTTGAATATATTTTCCTCAAACAAATTTGTGATTTTTTAAAGCATCAGTTTTATATTTTTTAGTATATTTTCAATGAAGAGTACTTTAAAAAAATTTTATAAGGTTTATTTATAATAAAATGAATTTAAATAACGGTTTCTTTCCTGAATAAAAATTCAAAGTGAATTTTCATTCATTATAAATCTGCATATTAGATGAAATAATTTTAGGTTACTTATGATTGACAAGGGATATGATCCAATTATTCAATTATTATTACTTTTATGAATGGTTTATGTTATTGATGATGTGATGTTTATGAAGCCCATTTCTCATCCATGCATTATTATAGAACTATTATGAAAACTCCTTTTCCTCATGGGTTATTATATAACCAATAGATTAAATTATTATGAAGCCTTTATCTTTTACATAGGTTATGAATTTAAGAGATTTCTATAAAACCAAAGTTATATCAGAGGATAAGATTTTATGAATTTTTTATGATATTTTGGCACACATGTATATGATTTTCATTATATGATGGGTTAGACCTATATCTCTATCCAATTCATTGGGAAATGATAAATGATCTTCGATCTCAAAGGGTAAAGGGGTGGTTATCCCATGAATTAAAAGGAGGGTACACTGGTGGTTAGCTGAATCCTAATAAATAGGGTACATGGGTACTTATCCCAAGCCCTAATTAGGAACACTAGTGGTTATCCCTTTCCCAAAATGTTATGAATGTCTTAGTTATTAACCTATAAATAATATTTTCTATACATATTTTTACTTCCAAAAATATATGTATTATGCCAATTTTATGATCTAATGTACTAATTTCATTGATTCTATTATGATTAATGTATTTTGAAATTCCAATATTTAGTCTATATCTCAATATTATGATATGTGATAGGATGGATATGGTTTCAAATGTTATGATCAAATTCTCATACCCTTATATTCATGTTATGATTATGAAACTCCCTTATTTACCCTAACTAATAATTTCGTCCCACCATTTCATATGTTTCCTTTACCTATGTCACATTGAACGGTTTTATGTTGGAGTAATAAAGGGGTAGATAATTATGGTAATCATTGAACATCATTCATGAATTAAAATGACTGTGATCCAAGTTTTCAATGGCACTAAACTATTATTGTCCTCATGTGTTTGTTTTTATAATGTAATTAATATTAATCTAAAAATATGTATTATCCATGTATTGAAATCATTATTTTCAATATAATCACTCCAAATTAAATGTAGTAGAGTTCACATTTATAAATATTCCTTATAAAATTAAATTTTCAACAAAGGACCCTTTACCCTGTTTCCCGACTTAGTTTAATGTAGTTTTAGATCTTCTATAACAAAATGAAATATATAAATCACTTATTTTAGAAAAAATTTCATAAAACATTTGAATCATTAATTATAATTATTCTCTATATTTATATTAGTTAGTTATTAACTATTTTTGAAGCCATTAGTGGATAGTATTTATTATTTTTAACTAGTTTCATAATAGATATGTTGTTATTCATTCTTCTCCCAAAATTCAACATTTAATTTTAATTATTTCACTGAAGTATTTAACATATAATGATTTCTGTTGTCTACTTCCTTTCATGTGTACTATATTATTTATCATAGAATATGAAATCAGCATCCAACATTTTTTAGTGATTTTTATTCTATGAAAGGTTTTTTATAAATTAATGACTAAAATATTGTTGTGTATTTTTGAGAACCAAATAAAAAAATATATTTAAATATTTATATCATATTATAATATTAATTATTTTTTCATAATTATCGAAAATATAAAATCATATAATTGTTCAATTAGGTGGTCAATTAGACCCAAACATGAATATACCATGCTTAATGGATGATTATGTGGTAATTTAGTTTCAATATCATTATCCTAGTAGAATAATGTTTTAATTTGGCATTAATTAGTGGTAAAAATAATATTTATAATTTATTTATAATAATAAGTAATGGATATGATAATATTACCTAATTTTAATTTATGATTTACCATTAGTATTCTTGTTTTAAATGATTGAATTGTCGATAATACATTATGGATCACATTATAAATAGTATACAAAATTAATCGAAACATATTCTTAATGATATTATAAACATAATAATTATCCATTAAATATATTCTCCTGAACATATATGTATGGTATCGATGAAAATACAAATAGAAATCAATCGTCCCATTGATTTAGTAGTTTTCTTGTACACATGGTTAATTATTTTGTTTTCCATAAAACAATGGAAATTGAAAATTCATTTTATAATTATAGAATATTAAATATTTTAATTGAAAAAAAAATTAATTGAAATAATTTATAGTGTTAAATTATACATATGAGTGTTTTAATGTATAATTATATTAGTTTTTTATCATTTAATATAATTTAGATACTTGTAATTAATTTCACATTTAAATTGGACATAATAACATGTCAATCTTTTGATAGGTTTTTCTTCTTAAAAACATACTTTATGGTTTTGACAATGGTAATTAATTTTATATTAATTAATGAAAATTATATGTATTAAATTTGGACAAATATAAATCATCCTTGAATTTAGAATATCAAAATTATCTTTCGGTAAACTTTTGGTATTTTTTAGAAAATATTCAATTTTTGATGAATAGTGAAAAACATTGCATTATTGTTTAAAACCGAATATTTATTTAAATAATTAATATTTTTATATATATTAATTTTAAAGTAAAAATAGATACACAATACCTATATTAGTCTAAAGAAATTCATTGGAGTTATTTTATATTAAAATTAGATATATAAAATTTTATTGAACTATTTAATGTCTTTTGCCCACTTTCAATGCACATTTGCAAATTTGCATAAAACATAATTTTATCCCTCCCTTGAATTTAATTTTAAAAATATAAAAAACATGATTAACATTAGTATGTAAAATGTGTTTCAATAGGATGAAAATAATTTTTAGTGAATAGTAACTTTTGAATTTTATTTACCACAGTTAAAAAACTATTTGGCAATTAAAGGTAAAAATGATATTATAATTACCCTAAAACATGTTCTAATTATATTTAATAAGTCTATTTCTACCAAAATCTCCCTTAGGAAAAAAAAGATCCTAATTGATACATTTGAATTATATTAAGACTTTTATTATATTTTATTTAATGAATAGTTAAAAGTGATAAAGTCTAATATTAATAACTAAAACATTTTTATTATAGGTTTATTCATAAGATATATTTGACTATAAATAATAATTATAAATATAAAAATACATCCTAAATCATGGTATTTAATATATTATTTTACTACATTATATAATTAAATTTATTTATGACACAATGATGATGTAGTAATTACCGTATTAATGAAAGACTAAAATAATCGATGTTATAAATTTTAAAAAAAAAATACATTGAGACTTTTTATGCTTTACACAAATTTTGTAGGTTAATATGACATTTTAGGGTTGATTAAATGAATTCTTTTTGATGTAATCATGTATTTATGACTTTCACAAAAATCAAATACTAAATATTGTTAAGATTGACATAAATTAGTTTTTAAAAAAATTACTATTTTATTAATTTATATAATAGTCTTAAAGATATAATGATTTTAAAAATGACATATATAATTATATATATGTCACTAATTAACCACTTTAGGTCTTCTTGGAATTTTATAGTAAGCTTATAAAACATGTATTACAATAATACAAGAAGACATGGTAAAGGTTAAACTATTTAACTAAGGGTTAAATCTAAACGATAAGCTTGATATGATGACCTAAAATTGTCTAAACCATATTGATTGAGATTATTTATACTCATAACCACCATATCCACGATATAAATCCATTTGGAGCTATTCAAAACTGAAAATAATTTTATAATAATTTAATATTTCAAGTTTTTCCTAAAGTTCCTCTTACCTCTCTTATAAAAGGCCACCTTGCCTTCTCTTAAATTCACACCTCTAGAGCCTTTTGTATCAGCCAAACCCAGATCAAATATCCCCCCAACAACCCTAAATTTATCCTATAGGAATTAATTTGACCAGAAATCCAATTTAAGTATCCTTTTTGTTCAAATCAAAAGTAAGCACCAAAAGAAGAGGTAATTATTTCATCGCCTCTTGTAGGGTTCTTTTCTTCATCTACTTCCTATTTCATTGTTGTTTCCATAACAAAATATTATCTCCAGTACCTTATACATACTGTGATTTTATTATAAATATGTTAAAACCATATTCATTTATATATTCATCCTATTAATGACAAGGTCACCATATGTGTGTACATACGACTTACCATCTCCACGTCGTGGTATAGTTTTTTATTCAACACTTCATTGTTTATATGGGTATAATAATGTTGTATAATTGATATAAATAATAAATATAACATTTTAATGATTCTGTATATATAATATACCATCCAATTATATACAATTTCACCATCAATAAAATTAAATTGTCGCTCGTGCGTACATATGGCTTACCGTCTCCACGACGCGATGAGATTCATTTCAATGTACACCATTAAACGATGATTATAAAAATATATATTATTAATAATTATGTAATATATGAAATAATAAATCTACTTTAAATATCTATAAATATCTATAAATATATATGTATATTTATTTACATATATATCATTCGATTACTTCATTCAATACAATATTATGACGAAAACAGTGTTTATGCATGCGTATGACCTACCATCTCCATAAAATTTATTTTCCATTTCATATATCTATATATTATACATATTTAAATTAATAATTTTTATGATACATAAAAACTTTTATATTTTTGAAGCAATTAAATCATGATATAAGTGATACGATCATGAATAACAAGATAAAACATCCACAATAAAGAAACTGATTATTACCCGAAATATTTTTTTAACATGAAAATTATTAATAAATAAGTCATATATTGTCATAAAATAATCAATTATTAAATCATAAATATGAATATGGTTTTTTTATAATTTAATAACATACCATGGTCATTATACATGAGGTTAAATGTACCTCAACCAAAGGAATGTACAAGGTAAGGGTCATTTCCTAAATCTCATTATTATCTGAGATTGTTTATCTGTATGTATCTACTATGACATATTTATCATATATTTACATGTTTCATAAAAAATGTTATAAATGGAATATTTTAATGTTTTATGGAAGGGAGACACTAACTATATCATCATTTTTAATGTTTTAAATGTTTTTTCCTAAATCTTTTTTATTAATGTCCATGTTTTCAAATTGATTTTTATGATTTATTTACATGGACATGATTGTTTTAAAGAGTTAATTTATTTCTAAAATTTCAAACTAGTATGGGACACTTTTATTCAAATATGTCTTTTAAATTGTTAATTTGTATGCTGGTTTTAATATGAATGTTTATGTTATGTTTCACCCTTTTCATATTAAGAATTCATTTGACTTAGTAAGGGACAGGCGAGCCCCACTACAGCCCGTCGATGCATCGGTAGGTCTCATGAGAAAAAATAGTGTCTTGTCCCATGGCCTTGACACAATTTTTATTTTTATTCTTGGCGTGAGGCCGTGACTATGTAGTTTTAATGTATGACATTATGCATTCCCTCATTATGAAATTAGTTATTACATGTGATTATTCAACTAATAGAATTTCCATGTTCATGTTTATATGGTAATGTTTGATTTATGTTTTCTATATTATATGCATGTTTATGTTTAAAAGGCCATTTTTTTATTAAACATCTTTCCTTTAATGTTTATGGGTTCCACTTAATTATTTACCCTTACTGATCATATAAGCTCACCCATTTCTTATGTTTTTATTTCTTAGGATTCAGAGAAGTGTATTATAGTTGATATGCAGGTTTAATTTAAGGGATTAATGGCATTATCCAAGGATTATTTATTTTGAGTTTTATGTTATAAAGTGTAATGTAATGTTCATGTTTGTAGTCTAGTTTCCATGACTATTAATCTAATCGGTCCTTTGGGACCTGATTCCAAGTAATCATGCTAATGTATTAATATAATGCAAAAGATCTACGCTAAATAGGTCCAGGGAGTTATAGTTGGTATTAGGGGAATTTTAGAAACAACCATAGAAATACTTTTAGAACACGTATATTAAGAATCGTAACCCTACGATAGACTTGGTAGATAAGTATAGAAGAACCCCGTATAATTTCCGTAAAGTAGTGATTATGTGGGTTTTCTAAGAAATAAATACCTGTCTGGATTGTAAAAGTGGATTTGGTTTGGGCACAAATGCACCTAGTATTGAAAACTATAAAGAGGTCTTTTGGTCTTGACCTGGGATATCCTGGTACAGGACAACGGGCCTTACTGCGCACCTGGTTTGACACTCCTGGGGGATCTTCTTTGTATAATTCACATTTTTTACATACCCTTATGAATCATTTATGAGTAAATTTGTTTTAAAATAATCCAATTTAATTATTATTAGACTCTATTTGTAATTAATACTAAGAAATTTTATATTATTTGTATTGTACATTATGAAATAATCTAAACTAGTGTATATCTTCATTTAAAAATGGACCCGAGTAGATGGAATTTAGACTCCAACATTAAGCATGATCCAAAGAGTAAAAAGGAGAATATCTTTTATGGTATTAATCCAATATTTAGAAGGGAATAACATCCCACATATCTGCATCATATGAATAAATAGTATCATGTGTTAATAAGATAAGTAATTTTTTTGGGTCATATGGATTTGAAGGGATGCAAGATAATAAGAGGATGAAAAAAAAGATTGATAAAGGGAACAAGGGAAATAAAGATTTTCTCACATCAGATAATTGTGGAAAGAATCAACTTTGTAAATGCTTGAAGGGAATGGTAGTATGTTATAAGTTTAGAGAAAAATGACACCACGTTCGTGATTTCAAGCATAATAAAAAGGTTTCAAATGTACAATGCTTCATCAAAAAGGATTTGGTAACCTATGGGTATCAATTTCCAAATCATCAAAGTATTCCCCAAATGACGCTACTGGATAATAATCATGTTATGATACTACCGCAGATGAAGAGTAATAACAATATTTTTTATGTTATTATAAAAGAATTTTGTCATTTGAATGTTTTATCAACGATGTATTAGATATATGAATTATGGAAATAAATAAGGATTGTATTGAATTAATATTTTTTTGAGGATTTAAGATTATATGGTTCTAATAAAAGTGACTCAATAACAAATTAAACTTTTTGTAAAATACATGGTTGAAGGAATGATAAACCTTAATATAGTTCTGATACTGAGGTAGTGATTTGGGAATAATATATGATTTATATGGATAAATTATATTATATATTCTTAACTAAATTGAAACTAATTAATATGTTGTTTATTCCATAATTATTAGAGATTACAACATTTTTTATTTAAGGAGTATATCTAGTATTCTATGTTTTACAGAAGGAATAAGGAAGTTCATACTTATTTAAATAATGTTTTATGGTAAATAATGTTATTTCTATAGAATACATGATGAATGTATTAACATTTTTTTATGCGATAAAGTAGATCTTAATTATTTTATGCAAACCTTCATTATAAATTTTGGGACTTTGAGTTTGGACATAAGTATTTTGGATAAGTCTAATGGTTGGAATTGAGTAAATTGAACAATTTTTTTAAGGTCAAATTATGATTTATTGGATACTTTGAACTAACCATTTGGTTTTCAGTAACCATTTGGAGGATTAATTGAATAATTTTATTCCTTATGACTTGTTAAATGTTCTTCAGGTGTAAAAAATCATTTTTGAACATTCATTTCCAAGCGTAGTGGATTAAGTGAAAATAGATTGAAACACTACCAAATGATGATAATATTATTATGAAAAGTAATTAAATAAAGTATGTTTCTTGAGTTCTTATATTGATTGTAAATTAATCTCTCTTCTTCAAAAAAATATCAAATAAATAATAATGTATCTATATATATGTGCTATCTTAATTCCATATGTCTTGCTAAACAGATGATACTTTAAATATTTATAGATTGATAGTTTTGAGGCCCTCAATTTTACATATATTGTTCACTTGTTTGTGATTGATGATATCAATCACTCCATATAAATATTTACATTTTCCCTCCAATTATATGTCTCTAATTTCCACCAATGTTATCTTATTCAAAATCCTAATTTTATGGCGACTTTTTGTGTTCCCTTTCCCTCTTATTAAAACTAAATTTTATTAACCTTGTTTCTAATGTGGGTTTTCCACAAATTGATTTTCTAATTTCAACCTTCAATTTTTTGAAAATAATTTAAAATTGTTAGGACACAATTAATTGAAGGAGGGGAGAATGTAACACCCAAATATCTCATAGTACATTATCTCTATAAAGTAATTCAATGGCTTACGTTGCACGCAACACCGAGTTCAAGTGCATCACGACCTATCAAACTAGACGTTTAAAAAGTGTTTATGAATATTATTAAGTACATTTTAAATTTTATATATATCCTATATAATTTTAACATTTATATTTTTTGTTTCTTAGACATAATATAAGGAAAAATTCAAATTTTCAGATAAATGATGTATTTTTCAAAAATGAAATTTTTTCGCCTTTTAATAGAAAGACCTTTTTCTATCAAATATTTGGCACTTTTATGAATTCAATTTAATTAAATTAAATTATTCTATATAATATGTACAGAAAAATTTAGTTTGGATAAATTTTTTTAACTTTTCTGATAACCTTCATATTTTGATGAATAGTGAAAAATACTAAATTTTAATTCAAAACAAATTATTAAATCGAAATAATTTATAGTGTTAGATTATAAATTTGAGTGGTTTTAATGTATAATTAGATTATATTTTTATGATTTAATATAATTTAGTTCATTATATGTAATTTCACATTTAAATTGGGCATAAACACATGTCTAACTTTTGATAGTTTTTACTTCTTAAAAACCTGCTTTCTGGTTTTTTCAACTGGAATTAATTTTATATTAATTAATGAAACATCTATGTTATAAATTTGGTAAAAGTGAAATCATTTTTTAATTTGGAAAAACAAAATTACCATAGGGTTAATTTATGGAATTTTTAGGAAAACTTTCAATTTTTGATGAATAATGAAAAACATTGCATTATTGTCTAAAATAAATATTTTATTTAAATAATTAATATTTTTATTTAAATTTATTTTAAAGTAAAAATACATACTTAATAACTATATTATTCAAATTTATTTCATAGGAGTCATTTTATAATAAGATTAGATTTATAAAATTTTACGAAACTATTTAATGTCTTTTTTGAAACTTTCTAGGCACATTTGAAAATTCTCATAAAATATAATTTTACCACATATTTGAATTGAATTTCAAAAATTATAGATGCACGATTCACATCAGTAACTAAAATGTGGTTCAATAGGATGAAAATAGTTTTTGGTGAATAGTAACTTTTGAAGTTATTTACCATGGTTAAAAAAATAGTGTAATTAACGGTAAAAATGATATTATAATAACCCTAACAAATGTCCTAATTATTTTGGATAAGTTTAATTCTATCCGAATAATCATTATTAAAAAAATATAATCCTTTTTGATCCACTTGGATTAGATTAGTACATTTATTATATTTTATTTAAGGAAGAGTTAAAAGTGTTAAATTAAAAATTTAATAACTAAAACTTTTTTAATATAGGGTAATACATAAGATAAATTAGAGGATAAATATTACATAGAATGATATAAATATTTCCTATATCATGGTATTTTATTTATTATTTTGAGACATTAAATAATTAAATTAATTTATGATACAATGATGATTTTGTAATTACATTATCAATGAATGACTAAAATAATTGACATTATATATATTTAAATAATTTTAAATTGATAAATTTGATGCATTACAAAAATTTTCAAGGTTAATAATACATTTTAGTGTTTATTAAATAATTTTTTTTTCAAATTAATCATCTTTTTATGACTTTAACAAAAACCAAATACTAAATATTGTCAAAATTGACATAAATGTGTTTTTAAAACAAGTACTATTTTATTAAATTATATATTAGTACTAAAAATCTATGGTTTAGCCAAGGTACTTATATAATGATATATATGTCATAAATGAACCACTTTAGGTTCAATAGGAATTTTATAGAAAGTATATTCACCATTTATTAAAATAATACAAGAATACATGGTAAAAGTTAAACTATTTAACTAGGGGTTAAATCAAACCGATAAGGTTAAAATGGTGACCTAAAATTGTATAAAACCTATTATTTGAGAGTATTTAAGCCCATATACACCATAAACTTTATAGAAATATATTTAGAGCTATTATAAACTAAAAAATATTTTATAATAAATTAATATTTCATGATTTTCCTAAAGTGCCCCCACCTCTCTTTTAAAAAGGTACCTCCCATTCTATTAAATTCCCACATTCAAATCCTATTGGATCATCCAAACCCTAATAAAATATCTTCCCAACTACCCTCAATTTTACCTAGAGGCCTTAATTTGATCAGAAAGCTGATATAAGTATCCCTTTTGTTCAAATAAAAAAGAAGCACCTAAAGAAGAGATAATTATTTCATCACCTCTTTCTGTGTTCTTTTATTCTTCCATTTCCTATTTCATTGTTTTTTCCTTAAATAATTAATAAATCCAATCATTATACATAATGTGATGTTATTATAAATTTTTTACAACCATATTCATTATTCTATACATCCTATGAATGATAAGGTCACCATATGTGTGTACTTACGGATTACCGTCTCCACATCGTAGTGTAGTTTGTTATTCAACACTTCATTATTCAGAAGGTTATAATAATGATTATAAATATAACATGATAATTATTATTTATATATAATATAACATCCAATTACATAAAATTTCACCGTCAATATATTAAAAATTTTGCTCGTGCGTACGTACAGCTTATCGTCTCCATGATGCGATGAGATTCATTTCCACCTTCACCATTCAACGATGATTATAAAAATATATTTTATTAATAAGTATTTAATATATGACATAATAATGATAAAGGAAATATATATATATATATATATGTATGTATTTATGTATTTATATATATCTCATTCTCTTACTTCCGTTCAATAATATATAAAATGGAAAACAACGTTTATGAATACGTACAACCTACCATATACATAAATAGTGTTTTCCATTTCATATATCTAACTATTTTACATATTTATATTAAGAATATATATGGTACATAAATAATTATTTATATTCAAGAATAAATAAAATCATGATATAAGGGATACGATCAAGAATAACAAATTAAAACATGTTTGATAAAGAAAATGATTATTACCCAGAAAGTTATTTTAACATTGAAATTATTTTTAAATAATAGTATAAAGTAATAAATGAATCATGTATTAGAAAATAAATATAAATATGGGTCCTTTATAATTTAATAACATAATATTGTCATTATATAAAAGTTTAAACATACCCTCTACCAAAGAAAGGTACAAGGTATGGGTTATTTCTTCAATCTCATTATTATCCAAGATTGATTATATATAAGTACAAACTGGGAAATATTTATCATTTATGTTAATGATTCATTAAAATGATTCAGAAATTAATATTTTAATGAATTATATAAGGTAATCATTAACTATATCATCATTTTTAATGTTTTTAAATATTTATTTTTCTAAATCATTCTATTTTATGTCCATGTTTTCAAAATGATTTTAAGGATTTTTTTACGTGGACATGATTGTATTAAATTGTTTATTTCTTTCATAATTTTAAATTTATTATGGGATACTTTAATTATAAAATATCTTTTAAATGTCTTCCTTTCTAAATTGTGTGACTTTTAAATGTTTTCAGGAAAAATTTTTATTTCTCTCAAAGAGTTTTACTAATAATTTTCAACTATGCCAACATTATTTACTAAATATTATTCTTGATTGAGGTTGATTAATTATAATACAATATTCCATATTGTAATGAATTATTTTTGGTATGTTTGACTATGGATGTTATATTTTTATAACATTCATTGTTTATGGTTAATGTATTTAGATTTTGTATCCTAGTGTTAATACTAATATTTATGTTACCTTTCACTCATTTCATATTAGGAATTAATTAGTCTTAGTAAGTGACGTGAGGGGCCTTCTATATCCCCTAGATGCATTGGTATATCTCATTAGACATATTAGTGTCTTGTAACATGGCCTTTGGAAAAAAAAATTGTAGTCTTGGAACAAGGCATTGACTATGTTTTTATGATGTTTCAAATTATGCATGCCCTCGTTATAAAATTAGTTATTACATGTGATTATTCGACTAGTAGAATATCCATGTGCGTGTTTATATTTTAATTTTGGATTTAATTATTCCATATTATGTTCCAGTTTATGTTTCAAAAATGTTGTTTTTATAACACATCTTTCCTTAAATGTTTATAGCTTCTGCTAAATTATTTACCCATATTGAGCATCTAAGCTCACCCCTTTTTCATGTTTTGTTTTCCCTAGATTCCACGAAGTGTATTATTATTGATATAAGAGTTCAAGCTTGGTGATTAATGAAATAATAAATGGATAATTTATGTTGTGTTTTATGTTATAAAGTGTAATGTAATGTTCGTGTATGTGATCAATTTTCCCAGACTGCTAAACTGATCGGCCCTTCGGGACATGATTCTTTATAATCATGCAAATGTGTTAATATAATTCAATGATTCTAGGAAAACTGGGGATGATGCATTACTAATATAATCATATCTATTATTTTAAGATACATCAAAATATGGAAAACTAAATTTCGGGGTATAATTATTCTAATTTTCTTTAATTTTGTCTCAATTGTGAATTTTGTAATCGATTATCCAAATAAGAAATCTAATAAAACTGAGGGTGATTAGGAAGAATAAATATTCCCTAGAAGAAAATATATAATGATTAAAATATGTGATATATTGAAAAATAATTCTTTAATAAGGTCAAAAAAATTATGTGAATAAAATCGGAATAAATATTTTTATCTCACTGTTTTGAGTCTGAAGATGTATGCATGACTAAAAAAACATGACCTTCATGACTTATGTTTAATATCATAGATAATATTTTTTTATTTATGAGGTGGAATGATATATATATATATAAGGAATAAATGATAAAATAATATCTTATAGTATGTATTGATAAAAAAATAAACTCATGAAAAGAAACAATATAGTAAAAAAAGAGAAAACATATGAAAATTAAAATTATAGTGATTAATCTAAGATTATTAATATTGTCAAGGAGAATATTGTATAATAAGATATGTTATGGAAAATACATTATTAAATGTTTTTTGTTGAGAGATAATATTTTAATGAGACTATATAAATGTGACTTAAAGTTACAAATTACATGAATATTATGAGTCGAATTTATGAAAAAGATATGAATATTCTAGTTGGATCATCCGAAACCGATGCCATGTTTAGCCTACTAAAAAATTAATAAGTTATTCCAAAATTATCTAGGGATACTAAATCAATTTTATCTATAATTATAGGTCTTTAAACCAAAACACTACATGTGTTGGATAAATAAAAAATTATAACATCACCTATATATAAAGGTGAGTCAGAGATATATTGATAGTAGAAATATCCCCCATAAAATGGAAAATATCTAGAGTAAATTAGGATTACTAGTCGATGGACACTAATAGAATACAATATATTAAGAATTAATGACTGTAAAGGGTCATTTTTAGAATTAGGGAACCTTTTAAAATAATTCTTATATTTTCAATTATAATATTAAACATTGGTAGAATTTTCATAAATAAGGGGGATAAAATATAAAAATATAATAAACAGATCTTTGAGAATGACGAACAATCTTATAGTGAATAATTTGTTTAATAAAAAGTCAAATAAAAATTTCCACCCAAGTTAAATTTGATTATCTATAGGAAATATATAGAATATTTGAACAAAAAATAACTATACTTTAAATATCTTGAAATAAATTCCTAGGAAAAATATTTAAATTGTTAAAGTTTAAAATAAAATATGAATTAAAAATAAACGTGACCATTTTGGTAAAATCATTTCTATTCAAAATAAATATTATATAGAATGCACAAGAAAGTATTTAATATATATAAAAACCAAAATGTTTATATAAAGTAACATAAATTCAAGAGATTTGACTGAAAATGATAACCATAGATCTCATGAGATGATGTGTGGGAGGTGATATTGGAATGGTCATAACATATAAAATTTTATGAAAATGCCAAAATATCATTTTTTAAAGCTAAATATGGATATTTATGAACCATAATATGTGTATTATTTTATGGATCATTCTAAGATAGGGTTCCTACATAACAAACCATATTAAAATTGGATTATATCCTAGATTCCTATGAATACTCAATATAGATTATTTAGAAAAGTATGGATGAATTATTGTTCAAATATTAAAGCTGAAAAAAAGTGTCACTCAGTTGAGAATCATGTATAAGAAATATTTCTATTATTTGGGAGCTCATGAAGCTACACATTATTCCTAAATCTATTTTTATACATATTTAAAAGTAATTTAACATTCTAAATCAATGAGGGAGATCAATAAAATTTTGAAATTAGTGTATAATAAGAAGATTTAACCATCATGGACAACATTAATTATTACAACGATGATATATTAGCGAATCCATTAAGGTAAATCTAACAAGTAAAAGAAAAATACCGAAGATGCATTATTTCTTATGAACAGGTTTGTTCTAGATAGTGATAATGAAAATTTGAAGATGTGTTGTGGTTGGTAATTTTCTTATTTTTTCTTTTCTATAAAAAAATATGATTTAAAAATATAGAAACTATTTTTATTTGAAAATTAGGGAGTAATATGTATTTCATTTTATGTTTTTTAATATTCTTATCTAGGTTAGTGAGGGCGATAATATTTTTTGAGAAACCAGTTTAAACTACCATTGAATATTGAATTTGTTGCGGGCATCACATGTTGGATTATAATATGGATATTTTTTATTTCAATTTTTACCACTCTAGATTTCTATATTTATTGTGGCTCACATAGACTTAGAATTGGTTTATTTTTAGACAATTTCCAAGTGAGATGTGATTCCACCATTTTAAAAACTAAATAATAAATATATGAGTGATATATATCCTTATACATGAAACTTTATATTTATTTTCAATAAGATGGTGAAAAATATAAAATATTTAAATAAAAATGGGTATTTGAAATAAATCCAAATGGGGAGATTAAAGACCCCAATTTAATTATGTTGAACTTATTAATTGGGGTTATTTTTTCATTATATCTATATAGAATAAAGAAAATATATGGTAAAAAATTGGGTTATTTGAAAGAAGATAATAAATAGAGGTCATATGAATATACTTATATATATATATATATTAAAACATGTAGTCATGTTGATTCATTGAATAAATGTATTACTAGATTCAATGGAATATCAATTTACATCTAATGATCATTGAACTGATACAAATATGGATGAATAATGCCTATGAGAATAATATATTTTCAATAATAAGTTATAAATGATGTTGGAGGATATCTCTACTAAAAATATTCATAATCTATGTTTGAAGGATTATAAGGATAAATATAATTTATTATAATCCCTTCATGGAGTCAAAAAAATGGAGAATAAAATATTAGGTGAAAATTATCATTTCAATTCTGTTTTGAAGATAATAGAGATTCCTTTAGGTGATTTTAGAAGGATATATACTGAATAGATGAATTTCGGAAACTCTATATTAGAGGTGAAAACATATAAGCCATAATATTTAAGGGATTATATTAGGGTCATCATATAATTTAATAAGATTCAATAGATACTAATTTGTATTTCATATCATTCAATAGTGTGAAAGAATTTAAAAAAGTAGAAACATTATGCTATGTTCAAAAGGGTTATTTTTCTATGTTTGTTAGTTTAATTATTGTACTCAAAAAGATTATTTCAAAAAGGATATTTATTTCATAAAATTATTTTTCCATTACATAAGAGTCTTCTAATTCATGTCAAATTTATCTAAGACCTTATATATGAGACTTGTGATGTGTGTATGAGTTATTTGTGACTTTTTTATGTGTTTTTTAATGTTTATAAGTAGTATCTAATAGTGGTGTGTGCGACTTATAAAATTAAATAGTTATTGAACTATTATATATGGGTTATGCATAAAAAATATAATTATAATGAAATTACGTAAGATTAATTTACTCATGAAAATAACATATGAGGTGGGAAATATAATTAATAAAATAATTCTAATTATAGAATCCTATACATTTGAAAAATATATTATATCACATTACATGAATATTTTATAAATATTATAATAATACAGTCATAATGATTATAAGGGTCTAGTGTATTAGGAATAAAGGATACATAAATAATATGTATAAAAAATATCAACATCATTTCTCATTTATTTCATCATAACTTGACCATTTATTAGATAAAATATACTTAAAACCTATCTTCAAGAACTTGGGGAAAAAAGCATGAGAATAGGTGAGGACGGGTTTTTAGTAAGGGTAAACATAATATATATCAATAAGGGATCATAATTCAAATATAGATTATTATAAGGGTATGAAAACAGTAGCTAAACATAAAAAAATCATACCCCTCAATTCATATATATTTATCACAAAACATGGAATAATATTTCATCAACAAAAATACATATGTCATAAATGAGTGGTATTATAAATTATCAATATAGAGCCTTGAATACCTATCATAGGAAAAATAAATAAGTTTACTTCATGAAAATAATTTATGAAAATATTTTTCTTAGTTTAGGATTACTACAAAGAAAATATTTATTGATTGGGTTCATTCACAATTCCATTAATTCATAGTCAAGGTTTACTCCAAAGAATATCTAACTAGAAAAAGTATTATACTAAACTATGTTCGCACCACATTCTAGTCTTATTACCTCATGATACATACTTCTTCAGCAAATGAATTGAAGTGATATTAAAATATGGCCCCAATAATATCATAATTAAAAAAAAATAAGCGTGTTTTGTATAATCATAAAAAATTCATCATATCATCAAATCATAACCTAGAGAAATTATAAAAGATTCATATAAATTTTATCATCAAAATTATAATCCTTATAGTGTAAAAATATTTAAATATTTGATATTATATCAATTAAAACAAAAATAAATAAATAGATGTTTTTATAGACTAAAATTCAATTAAAACATTACGATAATATTCAATGAGTAAAATATTGTTTTTATTTTTAGACTACTTATTTATAATCTATAAATTTACTAAATATTTGAGAAAAAAATTCTTTTAAAAGATAAAAATGACACATATTATGTATTAACTAAATAAAATATTAATAATTATAGTGGGTAAATCCTTTAAATTTATGTATGTTAAAATAAAACATCCTTTCATGTTTTCGGTAAAAACTAAAAAGTAAAAAATTATGAAAATGATAATAAGGTTTCTTTTTAAAAAAAATTTAAGGATAGTATTATATAGTACAAAAATAAATTAAAAAATCTTTTCAGAATATTAAAATTATTCCTAATAATTTTAATGAAATTATGGAAATATTAGAAAAGATCTATGGCCGTAGGTAAAAATAAGGCTATTTTTCCTTAGAAACAATATTACAGTATCATGATTACTTAAAGAGAGTAAAATGAATGGAAAACATGGAATATACTTAAATAAATATATTATAATAAATTTCATCATATTTGGGAGAGATATATTATTCAACATCAGCATTAAAAAATTTATTAATAAATTATCCGATAAAATGAGATTCTTACACAAAACCCAAAAAACTATGAATCTTTATAATTAAAGGACATGAAAATATGTAATATTGTATTTCCAATAAAAAAAACTATCTTAATAAATATGTAAAGATAAATTTGTTACTTATTAATCAGACAAAATATAATAAATGAAGGTTTTAAATATTAAATATGACTCAATAATTTGAAAATGAGACAAAAACCCTTACCTCAAGACCATATTTCTTCATAAGTTCACTCTAAAATCCTATATAATTAATGTAATTTTATTATAATTAAAATATAGAAGAATTATAATACATATAATTACATAATTTATTTACTTATAACATCTCATCACCCCTTTATTAATAATATTTTATTATCATCATCATTTCAGATGTTAACTGATTCATAATTCATATATGTTTTGGTTTGGTAGTTATGGTCCACAAACGTTGATCATGGTTTCTTCATATTAAAAATTATAATAATGGTTTAAAATTCATATATGTTAAATATATTTATATATATCACCATTCATATAAATAAGTGATGAAAATAAATTACCTCTCTATGTGGAGATGATAGTTCATACGTACAATGAGTGACTTTTCTATGTTTCGATACATGAAATGAATGAATCATAATTATTAATTAATTTTTGTTCAATATTTAATATAAAATAAAATAAATATATAAAATTTTAACCTATCTTAATAACCAACCATGAATGATGGTGTCGTAAAATGGTCTATATCGTTTTCAGGATGTGGTAGTCCACATGTATAAAAGATCAATTTGTTCATCTACCACTTGATAGATAAGAGGTGGTAAATAGTGATTAATAATCAAAATAAATATCAGTATAATGATGATATATATTCATAATTTTTTATGTATCCATCAAGTTTATAGGATCTAAAATATTAAATAAAATAAATTTATCCTTTTGAAGATCTACACATCTTTATTGAAGACCCTCCTTTGGCTTTACACTGAAGCTCTAATTGATTTATCTCAAAAGAAGAATAAAATACCTATGATTAATGAAATGATTCATACAATGTTTTTCATTTGTTATTTAATGATATATAATGATAAAATGGTTTGAATGAAGGGGGATAAGAAGTTCCTTTTATAAGTAATGGGAGGGACACATATAGAATTTCTGGAAGGATTTCAATGATTTATTGTCTCATTCAAGGAAAATTGGATCTAAATGTAGAGGTAATAAAAGGAAAGATGATATAAAGTTCTAATGGATTCATAATCAATAATATTAATGGTTTGTGTGGAAATAATACGCTTATTACATATATTAACACTTGAGAAACTTGTTTTAACCATAGTCATGGTAACAAAAGTTTTTTGTTTTTCTATTCATTATAAAAATATTATATTAACCCAATTAAATTATATTAATTATGATTATTTAAAATATTTTATATATTTAAATATATATAATGTAAAGACATTATATTTTAAATGAACATTATGTTTGATAGTGTATTTAACACCCAATATTGAGTTTAAACAGGTCACAACATATTATTAAAATATTGAGAAATATAAATATGATTCTCAAAAACCAACCATTAAATTTTTGGATATTAATTTTCTTAATTTATTTATTATATATATTTATATAGGTTCAAATAAATATATATTTATACATAAATTCATAGGAAATAAAAAAACTCATTTTTTAATAAAAACATTTCTTTCAAAAATGATTTTTATTCCTTCTTATTGGAAAATAGTATAATTTAGATTTGTATCATTCAAAATTTAATATCATAAAATAAAAATAATGTTTGAAATCTTCACATTAATATTGAATTATGGTTAAATTATTTAATTTTTAACAAAGTATTGAGTTTTTAGCATGTTGTGAATAATGCAAAATTTTTTAAAACTACCATTTCTTATAAAAAATGTATAATTTAAAATTAACACAATTATTTTAATTTTAATTAAATATAAAATAATCTTAATTTATATATATTTTACCCAATTAATTTCATTTAAATATCCTTTACATTTTATTAATTTATATGTTTTTTAGGTTAAAATTGTCTTCTTTTAAAAAATGTTTTAAAGTGCATAATGTTCTTCCATTTTAATTAACGAAAATAACACCCAATGAAAAATAATTTAAATTAAATTTATATAATATTTACATATATTAGTGAATTTATATTTATATAAATAGGAAATCTATTTATACAGTGAATATATAATCAACTTTCCTTGAAAAATGCATTTTTTTTAAAATTGTTTTTCGTTGCGCTTAGGAGTTTTATTTTAAATTATATTATTCAATTTAAATTAAGTAAGATTTATAAAATTTATTAAATATATTAAAAAAGAATAATTTATATTACATAATATGACCATCTTAATGTTTTATCATAATTAATGGAAGAAATATTAAAAAAATTGTTTACATGCTAAACTAATTAAAATGGTAAACATTAATAACCTATTAGGTAGGATGGATAAAATAGTAAAAAATTGTTTATTCTTAGTAATAGAGAATATAATGGGTATTATATCCATAAAAAATTCTTTATTTATCTATTTTTTATGATCTTAGAATGATAATGAATTCCCATTGTTGAATGTTTATGGGTGTTTACAAGAATTCCACTCCCCCTATTTATAAAATGGAACCCCTATCCCTTATTTTCACCCCTCAAAGAATTTACCTTAAACAAAAATGGAATATATATCTCCCAAAAATTAATATCCATGTTATATATCTTATCTTATTTCCAAATAATCAACCTTTGTGTCCATAATATGTGATGCAAAGGGTGTTATTTTATGTGAGGGTAATCCTCTTAACAAAGCTCCTTCTTTTTACATCATCATTTTCCATCTTCAATTATATCATAAAAAACCAATATAATGACACTATTTTATCCTATATAATGAAATATTATTATTTTTATTTCATAACATTATTCATATCCAATTTTTTCAAATGGGAAACAAAACCATCATTTGTGAGTACGGAAAACTACCTCCTCACCAACCGTTGTAAATTGTTTTCCATCATCGCCTCTCATGGATCATCATAATAATTATGTTAATGTTGTTTTATTATATTAATGAAATATTAATAATTATATAAAATTAATATATTTTATAATTTATTAACTTACAATCAATTGAAAAATGATTACATTATTTTTTTGTACAGTACACTACCACCTCCTGAAGTGATGTGATTCATTATTTATTACTGCATCACACGGTTGGTATATGTAAGTATATTTAATGATATAATATGATATTTATCAGGTTATTATCATTTTTTATGATAAAATAACACATACCTTATTTCCATCATGATCATTGAAAAATCCAAATGTTACAAAGTCATGAATATATCCTACCCTCTCCATGATTGTAAGAAAGTGCCTTTTTCACAACCATAACTATGGTTACTATTAAAAGCATAATTTATATAGAAAATATATAATTTTTTCATGATTATCATTCAATAAATTATGGAATAATGACCCTATTCACTATGGACAACAGAAAGATTACATTTTTAAATTATGAACTGAATGTCCTCAAAACACCTAATGTATACATAAGTGATCATGTAATTAATCATTTTATTAAAATAAATGAAGTAAATATTTTAAGAAATAAATAACTGATATAATTTTATTATATATTATAGAAAATATAATCATAAAAAATTATTTACTAGAGTTATTTTTTACATCTTAAAACATCATTCTTTAATATATATTCTTTTATGCACCTAATTTTTTTGAAATTTCATTTATACTGCCTCTATAAATATTATATGAATAATTATTAATAATTAATGATATTTTTTATTACATTTAATATAATTAATTCATGGTAGTTATGATTCAATATTTATGAACATGGTAAGGATTAATGTTTCAATCATGTTTTATTCGGGATTACTTATGCATAAATATCTATTGTTGGAAATTATTTGATAATTACCTAATAAAATCAATTAATTTACTTATAATCTACTTATTCAAGAATTTTTCATGTAATAATATCATTTTATTTTATTTTTTATTTAAAATTATTTGAAATTATTTTATGAAAATAATACTGTAATGGCCCGGACCCCCCCGGCCCATTACTTTTCCAAAAGTGAGGCTCCACCAAAAAAAGTGGCACCGTGACGGTGGCACCGCGAGGGTGACACCTATCACGGTGGAACCGTGACGGTGGTACCGTGATGATGAGACCGTGACGATGCCACCGTGGTGGTGGGACCGTGACAGTGGCACCGTGAGGGTGACACCATGAGGGTGACATCGTGACGGTGACACCGTGACGGTGGCAGCATTTCCCCTCACCGAGTACCTAAATTTTCCGCTCCCGCAACGTATGTTTTGATGTAAATTAATTCTATTACTCCTTTTAAAACCACTTAAAGAATGTAATAAATTCCTGAAAATCCTGAGAAACCTCCCCGATGGAGGATATTAAATAACACCTTAATATCATCGTGTGTAACTTCCCACCCAGGTGGTCAACCCAAGAGCACCTCTCATGCTGTTTCGCGTTCTTATCTCAACCGTATGTGGCCCTTATAAACTAAAGGGTTAGCCATGGGTTCTTCTTTCCTCGATCACGGCTTTTCATGAACATCTTTTGGTGCATCGGGCGAGCCGTATCATTATCCATAAAGTTCCACGCCTCGCCTATGCGTCAACCTTCTATCAACAAGTAGGGAATTTTTCTCCTTTGTCTCTCTATTTTGTGTATCATTCGGGTTGGGTGTGCTTTTGACTCCATAGAATTGGATAATCCATACCAAATAAAGATAATGAATAGATTATATAAAGAAAGAAGGGGGATCTATGATCGTTGGTGCTGCTTTATGTTATTATATTTTTTCTGAGTTATGTTGGATTATGCCTTCTGAAAATTCAAGGCCACTGGTGGTAATTTTCTGTGCACTAATGAACCCCTCGTGATGTTTTAAATGGCTTGTTTTGTAATTATAAACTCCTGAAAAGTAAATTAGTTAATCACGTAAACCCGACTGAATAAATTGAAAGCACCAGGATCAACCCTTCTGTGATAACTCCTGGTTAAAACACACGGAACTGAAATCATGGAGTCTGTCAAATATTATAAATTTGATAATACAGGTGTGGCCCTTCTTTGTGTCGGTGGTAGTGGTTTGGTTGTTTCCTTTTTCTGCAATATTTCTCGAGATGTGGGAGGGGATGGGATCCTTGGTTTTTATCCTCTCGGTGGTTGTGAAATTGAGGATTGGATCCCCTGTTGTTATGGATTCAGTATTTGTGTGTTTTTAGAATGGGTGGTTACCTTGTTTAAATCACGAATTGGGGTGGGATCATATTTTGATGAAAACCCATTTGGGGGAGGGGACATGGGGCAGTGTCTCGGGGATGTCTAGTAAGAGTACTTCGAGGGTTCTCACTTTTCCTTTGTTGTTGTGACTTTACAAGGGAACGAGGTGTGGATGCTTAGTTGACTTTTGGCTGGTTTCTTTTCCTTGGTAATGCTTATGGTTTAGTTTCCCAATAGTGCATAAACTTATTTGAACCTTATTACTGAACATGATATGATGATTGAGACAAATGGGTTTTGTTGGCTAGATTCGTGACTCAGACTTGGGTGTTGATTGTGTCCTTTAGGCTGACTGAAGAAAAAACTAGACATTGGGTGAGTGCTTGTTACCTATACTTATATATTTTTAATTTTTTCTTTCTTATTCGCGCCCCACCAATGTTGAACACTTAGTGTCGAACACCCCCATTTCATGGGGGAGGGTGTTTTTCCAAACACTATTATTAGTGGCTGGTTATTAGCCCCTTTTCTACTCCGTTTCACGGATAGCCCAAGTATCTTCGGGAAGGCTGTGATGGCATGAGGTCCATTATTAGCCCATGAACCTTCGGGCGGGGTAGTGTGGTGGTTGACCAGGTGTGTGCGGAAGGTGGTTTCCCAAGTGTCTTAGGGATGAGGCCCAGGTGTCTTTGGGTGTGGCAGTGGATCTTCTAGCCCAGGTGTCTTCGGGCATGGTGTGGGTTGTTCTGGACTAGGTGTTTGCAGGCATGGTTACATGTGACAGTTGTGGCCCAAGTGTTTGCGGGCAGGATTCGGCAGTGGGACTGTGTGTGGTTGTGGCCCAGGTGTGTGTAAGCGGGTATGGTAGTGGGACTACGGTGAGAATGGCGGGATTGATCTGATGCGTAGGATGTCTCAATAACCAATGAGAAAGTGGCATGGGGTACCCCAACATCGATGTGCTCTGATTATATATATATTACTTGATTGCATTATTTTGGGAGTGTGCCATGGTGAGGCTTGGGTGGATAATTAACCTTGATTGGTGTTTCGTTTACTCCTTTTCTCACGGGACTTTAGTATATTCCCCCACTTGTGCATGCGAGTCTTCGGTTTTCCCTACTGAGTGTACTTGTGTGCTGAACCTACATATATAAAACTACTTTCAGGTTACTAGGAGGACTTCGGGGGTCACGTAGGACCATACTAGCTCAGACCTTTGGGGCAGTTGCAGTTGCTGCTTTTCTTCTTTGGTACTTACCTTTGTAGTCACCTTTTGTAATTTGTGTCTTTTACTTTTGGAACATGCATGTGGGAATGGTTTACTTTTGGCATTACTTTCCTTTTACCTCGGTTTTGGTGAGTTGCATCATCTTATCTCCTGATCCTATAAAACAAAAAGGGGTAATGCCTTCCATTTGTGAGAAATATATATACCCTTGGTGATAGTCTCCACTCCGAGACCTATTGAAGGCAGGTCTTAGGGGTCATTATCTCTCATTAAACTTAATGAAGGAAGGTCCTGGCAATCTGCTAACCCTTCACTCCTATTGGATAATGCGGGTCGTGACAGAATGGTATTAGAGGTTATGATTGAAGGGTAGGTTGGAGTCTGGAGTTGGGCACAGTGAGGAATGCATGGGATGGTATGGAAACAGTATTGGGTGACCTCGGTGCGTGAATTAGGTTAGGGAAGATCGACGAGGGCAAAGATTTTTGGCCCCCCTGTGATCCGACTCAAGGACTCTGGACCTCCCGAACGACCAAGTGATGCCGCATTGATTGCAGGTTAGAGACCTTAGGAATGGTACATGCATCATAATGACCTGTGTTCTTATAAGGACCCAGCCTTAAACCTTACTTAATCTTGAGTTACTACAAGATTACACATTGAGGATCTTTTTGGGTTTAGAGTTTTAGAGAATTAGATCATAAAACGTGCATTACATTCCACATTTAATCAAAGTGGTTACATAAAGATAGTTTTTATTTTTTCCCATCAATGGAACATATTTAAAATAAAACATGGATTCTTTCATGACACTTACTTGATACTATCATCATATCATGTACCTTTCCCTTGACCTGTGAAAAACCTTTCAAAAAAGACTTGGGATGAGCAAAAAAATCTCATTTTGGGTTATATAAAAAAATAATGAAAGGAAACATGAGTTCATATATACATAATAATTAAATCATACTTTACCCATAAAACATAAGAATTTTAACATACCTCATCAAATCAAGAATAAATCATAGAAATCATAAGACATAAAGGAATCTTGAGGCATTCATAACATTCTTGTTGGGTCGGAACAAAGACAGAAGGAAAAGATGGCAAGAGGGGGGGTGAATTGCCTTTTAAAAAAAATATTAACAAATTAAAATCAAAGTTGAAATGCAGCGGAAATAAAGAGGCAATCACACAAGAAATTGATAACGGAGTTCGGCCAAAACCCGGCCTACGTCTCCGCTCCCAACTCAACCGTTGTTGGGTCGGAACAAAGACGGAAGGAAAAGATGGCAAGAGGGGGGTGAATTGCCTTTTAAAAAAAAGATTAACAAATTAAAATCAAAGTTGAAATGCAGCGGAAATAAAGAGGCAATCACACAAGAAATTGATAACTGAGTTCGGCCAAAACCCGGCCTACGTCTCCGCTCCCAACTCAACCGTTGAGAGATTCCTACCGCTTGCTTTTCAATGGTTTTAGCAAGAAACCCACTAGGCTTTGAGGTAGAACTAGGACCTATTACAGCTTGCTTTTTGTGGTTTAGCAAGAACCCACTTGCTTTTGATGGTTTAGCAAGAACCCACTTGCTTTTGATGGTTTAGCAAGAACCCACTATCCTTCTTACAGGTGAAGGATAGCTCACCTATGTCTCAAGCTATTTAAAGGAAAGCATGGCAACCTTTTTACACCTTAATGGTGATGTGAAACCCAAAAGAAAGGGGGATGAGAAAATGTTTGGGGTTTGTAGGCACAAACCCAATTTTAAGCACAAAATAAATAATGCAATAAAAACCGTAATTGAGGAGAAGCCTTGGGCGCCAATTGGATAGATGGAGTTGATGTAGCGTGCTCTCCCAAGCTTCTTGAGGTGCTCCTTGGATTGGAAATTGGTTGGAGCACTTGAGGATCCTTGATGGTGGAGCGCCGGAGGTTCGCCAAATGTGCAACAATATGTCCGAGCGCTTGGTATATGATCCGGTTGGTGTCCGGGGCTTCCTTGGCCTTTATATATAGGCATGGAACCCATTAGGGGCCTTCAGAGCCGTTGGAGAGGCTTAAAGAGCCGTTGGAGGCCAAAAGAAGGTTGACTGGTCAAAGCCAACGGCTAGTTTGACTGGGCTACCGGCTGGCCGGTACAGCTCCACTGGCTAGCCGGTGCCTTGGATGTTGCGAAGTGCTTCTGCCCAGGAGCCACTGGCTAGCCGGTGAGAAGGCCACCGGCTGGCCGGTGGTGAGACAGTAGGTCTCACTGTTGAACCAGGATGCCACCGGATGGCCGGTGACAGAGCCACCGGCTGACCGGTGGAACCTGGCAGTGGGCAATGCCTCTGCCAGGTCCACCGGCTGGCCGGTGCTATCACACCGGTTGGCCGGTGGACTGAGTTTCAGTCCACTTCTTGTCCATTCTTGGGCCAACTTCTTGGCAACCTTGTTCCTATCATTCAAAAACACTTCAAACAAAATTAGACAAATAATAAGGTGATTGTGATCATGAAAATCAAACAACGAGGGGAACGAGAGGTACAACAATCTCCCCCTATTTTGATGATCACAATCACCAAAGCAATTAATGTAAAATACTCAAATGAAAGGAAATGCTTAAGCATGATGAGAAGGATTCTCCCCCAATCAATCAAGAAATTTCTCCCCCTTTGTGATTATCAAAATAGAATGGGGCATAAAACTTGATTTAGGGAAAATGAGATTTTAAATCAATTGAAATTTTGAAATTTGAATTGAAAGTTTTGAATCAAAAATTTGAAATGTAAATTTTGAATTGAAAATTTGATACCAAGAGTTGAAATTGAAGGTTTGAATTAAAAATTTTGAAATTGAAAAAGGGTTTAAACGATCCTAACTCCCCCTAAATAAAAACAATAAATTACCGGGGAAAGGAAATAAATTTTGGCCCGGAGAGACTCGCAAGAAGGGATTTTTCAATCCAAACTTGTCTCATAGCGGGTCTTCTCCTATAAAATTTGTCCGAAAAGTAAAAAGATTTGGGTTGACCATACCGGGCGTTTTTACAATTACATTCATAAATAAGGTGCCCGGGTTTTTTACAATAATTGCAAAATTTATAACTAGAGCTCCCCCTTACAAAAACAGTGGGTGAATGGGAGGAGGAGGCTTGGTTGGTATAGCCAAGTCCTTGAGTGGTCCTAGAAATTCATTGGGAACCTAGGAGATTGTTCAAATTTTGTTCCCCTTGGGTGAACTTAGCTAGGGTCTCCCTTAGGTCATTGATGGTTGATTCCATGGAATCAACATTTGGAAAATTTTGGATTTTTAGGGAGAGTTCCTCCTTCTCTTTGAGAAGTTGGTCTTTTTCGGAGGAAAGTTTTTTGAAAGACTTTTTCAAAGAAACAAATTTTGACGATAAAGCATGAAAACCTTTTTCTAGTTGGTCTCTAGTGTGTGGGAGATCTTCATAAGATAGATGATTTAAAGAATTGGAATTTGAAGAGAAAGAGGAGGAGGAGTCGGAAGAGGTTACCTCATGGAATGCCATTAGGCATTTGTTACCGTTGTCGCTTGAGGAGGAGGAGGAGGAGGATGATGAGGTGTCACTCCATGTCTCCTTGAGGACCTTTTTCTTTCCTTTTTCCTTAGCCCTTTTCTTGTGAAGTGGGCAAGCAGGTACGGATTTTGCATCGGGTTTTAGCTTTTGAATGGGTTCTTGCTTTTGAGCGGGTTCTTGCTTTTGAGCCATGCTAGTACCTTCATGGGTTAGCTCTAAATATTTCCAAATATCATGTGAAGTAGAGCAAGAAGAAATATGATCAAAAACATTACGATCTAACCCACAATGTAGAGCATTCATGGCTTTGCCATCAAGCTCGAAATTTGCAATGTCTACGGGGGTCCATTGAGATTCATCTTTACAAGAGAGAGTATAACCATGCATGAAAATTTTAAAAATAGGATATCCAATACTTTTAAGAAATGTGGTCATGCGGGTTTTCCAAAAAGTATAATCGGCTCCATCAAAGAATGGAGCACGATCCAAAGAATGTCCTTCGGGGGATTGAGAGGAAGAAGCGGTAGAAGCCATAAAAAAAATAGGATCTTTAATTTGAAACCGGTTAGGGAATTATTCAAATACGTCCTCTGATACCAATTGTTGGGTCAGAACAAAGACGGAAGGAAAAGATGGCAAGAGGGGGGGTGAATTGCCTTTTAAAAAAAAGATTAACAAATTAAAATCAAAGTTGAAATGCAGCGGAAATAAAGAGGCAATCACACAAGAAATTGATAACGGAGTTCGGCCAAAACCCGGCCTACGTCTCCGCTCCCAACTCAACCGTTGAGAGATTCCTACCACTTGATTTTCAATGGTTTTAGAAAGAAACCCACTAGGCTTTGAGGTAGCACTAGGACCTATTACAGCTTGCTTTTTGTGGTTTAGCAAGAACCCACTTGCTTTTGATGGTTTAGCAAGAACCCACTATCCTTCTTACAGGTGAAGGATAGCTCACCTATGTCTCAAGCTATTTAAAGGAAAGATTGGAAACCTTTTCACACCTTAATGGTGATGTGAAACCCAAAAGAAAGGGGGATGAGAAAAGGTTTGGGGTTTGTAGGCACAAACCCAATTTTAAGCTCAAAATAAATAATGCAATAAAAACCGTAATTGAGGAGAAGCCTTGGGCGCCAATTGGATAGATGGAGTTGATGTAGCGTGCTCTCCCAAGATTCTTGAGGTTCTCCTTGGATTGGAAATTGGTTGGAGCACTTGAGGATCCTTGAAGGTGGAGCGCCGGAGGTTCGCCAAATGTGCAACAATATGTCCGGGCACTTGGTATATGATCTGGTTGGTGTCCGGGGCTTCCTTGGCCTTTATATATAGGCATGGAACCCATTAGGGGCCTTCGGAGCCGTTGGAGAGGCTTAAAGAGCCGTTGGAGGCCAAAAGAAGGTTGACTGGTCAAAGCCAACGGCTAGTTTGACTGGGATACCGGCTGGCCGGTACAGCTCCACCGGCTGGCTGGTGCCTTGGATGTTGCGAAGTGCTTCTGCCCAGGAGCCACCGGCTGGCTGGTGAGAAGGCCACCGGCTGGCCGGTGGTGAGACAGTAGGTCTCACTGTTGAACCAGGATGCCACCGGCTGGCCGGTGACAGAGCCACCGGCTGACCGGTGGAACCTGGCAGTGGGCAATGCCTCTGCCAGGTCCACCGGCTGGCCGGTGCTATCACACCGGTTGGCCGGTGGACTGAATTTCAGTCCACTTCTTGTCCATTCTTGGGCCCACTTCTTGGAAACCTTGTGCCTATCATTCAAAAACACTTCAAACAAAATTAGACAAATAATAAGGTGATTGTGATCATGAAAATCAAACAACGAGGAGAACGAGAGGTACAACAATTCTTACGTAGGGAGTAACTCTCTTGGTTACGTTTGGAATACCAATCACAGTATATTCCCCAAATATCTTCGTAGAAACCTTAACATTTCACTTTTTCGTGTTACCCAATGCGTTGGACAGCTATATCGGGCTCACCCGCCCTTAGTTTATCACGGAACCACCCGTCTTCATAATAATGCCCTAGAACCTCAACATAATCGTATCACATAAAACATGCATAAAGGAAACATAACATTTACACCTTTCAGTCACAAGATATCAATACAACACATTGATATAAAAACATTATGAAAACCATTTTCAATACCAATATAAAAGAAAAGTAAAAGATGGTATTTATTTTTCTTTTAAAAAGAAGGTATGGCTTGTAGAGGAAGCCGAAACTCAAATAATGGTCATGGCGGAGGAGAAGTCGGTGTCGCCGCATACGTATGACAAAACATTCCCTTTTGTCGTTTAGTAAAATGATTCTTCTAAAAAATATTCCTTTTGGATAAACATAATAGTCACAGGGGTTTATACACCGTATAAAAGAAGGATGAGTATAAAACAAAATATGCCTCAATGAAAGGAGATTGAGATGAAGTCCCATACCTCGGGTTCGACTTGACTTGGTCGTTCTTTAATCTCCTGAATAATAAAAATGAGTTAATTTATACTTATTTAAGAACCTTTATCAAGTTCATTATTCCTTTCGTATCACTTATTACCATGCCATGAACACTATGTAATTATTTATGTTAATAACGGTCGTTTTAACGATCATTGGTACTTGAGTCAAAAATAAGACCTTTATAATTACAAGTTGTTCATGTATCCATTATATCCAGAATGGTATTAATGATGTAGATATCATATATTTCATATATATCCAGTACATGCATGCATTTATAATATTACATAATCATTTAGAGGTAAGATATGAAATTCACCGTTCATGGAGACGGTAAGCCGTACATACGCATGAACGCTACATTCATTTCTATTTCGTATTTTATAGAATTTATTCATAATTATAAAAAGGTATATTATAATTACAGTGTAATATCATATATAATATCATAACTCCATCCTTTATACGTCCCACATATGGTATTTAACAAATCAAATCACTTTGAGGGGGCGGTAGTCCGCACTTCCTTAAATGAAGATATCGTGTTTACCAATAATGGGAACCATAAAGGTATGCCCAAAATGAAAAATACAGATGATTAAGGAAAACATAAACATTTTATATATCATATATAAATATATTTTCATCTTAATGGCCACCTTTGAAGGTGTTAATAGAATGTTGAATAATCATCGTTTCGGGAAGCAGAAATTCGCCATCCACGGAAACAGTATGTTCATTAACCATTAGATGTAGGTGTGTGTAAGTGTAGCTTGAATCCTTCTTATAACAACATCCTAGTATATTTATGATACTAGAGTGTTACAAAATAAATGAATAAAAAGATTTTAGGGGTTTGGAGAAGCAAAATAAAACAAAAGGACTCAAGTGAAGACATTACCTTAAAATCGGGTAACTCCCTTTGGTTTGAGCTCAAAGGCTTCCTTGGGAAGACTTATGCAAAAAGTGTGGCTTCAAGGAGTAAGAGAGTAAAGTGGAGAGACAAAATGGGCATGGTTTGGATGAGCCAAAGGCTTTGTAAGTGTGGGTAAGGAGGTAGAGGTGGGGGCCTTTTTTAAGAGGAGAGGAGGGGCACTCTTGGAAAGTAAAGAAATGTTTCTTTATTTTCAAATGGGATTCAAATTTTAAAGGTCCCAAATTTATATAATTCGAGGATAAGGTGATAAGGGTTAGAAATATAACCACCCAATAGGTTTTGGACATGTTTAGGTCTTATAGTTTACATTATCTTTCCATATTATTTAAATCGTCAAATAATGAGGTCATTGCTGCATCATTATGATGTCATAAATAATTTAATTTATTTAATGTATAGTAATTATAAAAAAACACTATGATGTAGAAAATCTGTTTAGATTTACAATTACTATTTATAGTCCAAATGATCATTTATTTAGAAAAAATTAAAAATATTTTACTTAGGTGATACATTCTTTGTTACATTTAACATTCTTTAAAAAATAAAAAGATAAAAAGTCACTTTCTCACAAAATTGATTTCATAGGGCCCCCAAGTTTGGCACAAGGCATACCATGGTCGCCCATGAGACAAATAGTAGCCTTAGGACACATTTTTGTGTCAATTTTATATTATTATGATATTATTTTATTATCCTGAACTACCCGATTACTCATTAATCAAGATAATTAAAGATAATTACCGACGTAACTATTCATAATGTCCAAAAACAAAAGAGTCATAATTACATAATTTGGACCTTCTGATTCCAAATATGTAATCCATTTGACCAAATTCCAAACACATAAATTTCAATAATTGATTTTAAAATAATTCTTGTTGTCAAAACAAGTAGCGGGTTTTTTTGAAACAATATCTATGAAAAGTTTGGCATTAGTTTATGACCAATTTCAAAGTGAAATTAATCCTAATGACCAAAATTGGATTAAATGTTAAAAATATATTCAGATTACACATTAATACCAATTAAAAATATAATCTAACCATATAATTAAATTAAATGAAAAAGCAGTTTTGATGTAAAATGCAGTATTTTTCACTATTCATTAAAAAATGAACATTGTCAGAAAAATACCAAAAATTTATCCAATGTAAATTTCAATGTCCCAATCATAATTAATATGTTTATTTTGAAATATATAGATTATAAAATTGTCAAATGTTTGATTTAAAAAAGGTTTTCCATCAAAAGGCAGTAAAACACTCTTTTAAGAATATTAGTGTATTTCATGCTTAAGATTGGATTTATTTTCATTTTAAGCCTCTAAAACATTATCTAATTAATTAATAGACATAGATAAAAATATATATTATTAATTACATACATGAGATGTTACATCCTTTCCCCCATTAGAAAATTGTGTCTTCGCAATTTATTTACTTATCAAATAAATGGGGGTACTTATCCCTCAATGAATTTTATGATTCCCATGTTGCCTCTTCCATCATATGGTTTTTCCACAAAACCATTACCTGATTAATCACCTTATTCCTTAACACTTTCTCCCTTAGGTCAAGAATATGGACCCGTTTTTCCTCCTAAGATAGGTTCTCTTCCAGCTGAACTACCTCTGGACTCAAAACATGAGATGGATCTGGCATGTACTTTCTCAGCATCGAAACAAGAAAAACATTGTGTACCCGAGATAAACTCGGAGGTAAAGCCACTCGGTAAGTAACTGATCCAACTCTCTCCATAATTTTATATGGTCCAATGAACCTTGTAGTCATATTTCCTTTCTTACCAAATCATATCACACATTTCAATGGAGATACTTTGAGAAAAACATGATCACCAACATCAAAAGAGAGATCCTTCCTCCTTTTGTCCGCATAACTCTTCTGCCTACTCTGAGCTGTTCTCATGTGTTTCTGTATCAGCTGAACTTTTTCTACCAACTCTTCTACCAATTCTGGTCCCATCAACTTCCATTCACCGACTTCATCCCAGAAAGCTGGAGTTCGACACCGCTTCCCATATAATGCATAAAATGGTTCCATCTGTATACAAGAATGAAAACTGTTATTATATGAAAATTCGAAAAAAGAAATATGTTGGTCCCAAATTCCCTGATAATCCATCGAACAAGCTCGTAGTATATCCTCCAAGGTCTGAATTTTTCTTTCCGACTGCCCATCTGATTGAGGATGAAAAGCTGTACTAAAATTTAATTCAGTACCCAATGACTTCTGAAGGCCTTTCCAAAAGTTATAAGTGAACCTGGGATCACGGTAAGATACAATGGAGAGAGGAACTCCATGTAACCTTACTATATCTTTAAGATACAAACGGGAAATTTGATCTAGAGAAAAAGTATCTAGTATAGTAAAGAAATGAGCAGATTTGGTCAAGCGATCAACAATAACCCAGATTGCATTACTACCTCGAGATGTCTTCGGTAATCCCACAAAAAAGTCCATGGATATATTCTCCCATTTCCACTCTGGCACTGGTAAAGGATGAAGCATCCCTTTCAGTAACATCCGCTCTACTTTAACCTGCTGACAAGTCAAACACTTCATAGTAAAATCAGAAATATCCCTTTTCATTCCATCCCACCAGTAATACTCTCGAAGATCTTTATACATCCTAGTACTTCCTGGATGAACTGATGACGGAGAACTATGAGCTTTACATAACAACTCTCACTTCAACTATGAATCAAGAAGAACACACAATCTCTTCCCAAATCTCATAACGCAATCATTATTAGTGTTGAATTCAGGCAAATTACCCTTATGAACCAGCTCTACCTTTTTCTGCAACTCACTGTCTTGCTTCTGTGCTTGCTTGATTCTATCTGATAGAGATGATCTCACTGATTTCTGAAACAAAACATAAGAACACCCTACACCAAAAACTTCTATGCCAAATTTCATTAAATCCTTAACCAATGTATCATGTTCCAAACTCAACTTTGCTAATGAATCATTACTTTTTTGACTCAAAGCATTAGCCACTTTATTTTCTTTTCCTGGATGGTAATGAATTGTACAATCATAATCCTTGATTAATTCTAGCCATCTCCTTTGTCTCATGTTAAATTCTTTCTGAGTGAATATATACTTTAAACTTGTGTGATCGGTATATATTTTACACTTTACTCCATACAAATGATGCCTCTAAATTTTTAAAGCAAAAACAATAGCAGCTAATTCCAAATCATGTGTATGGTAATTTACCACATGAGTTTTCAACTGACGTGAAGCATAAGCAATTACCTGATCATTCTGCATTAGGACACAACCATGTCCTTTCAATGAAGCATCACTGTATATAACAAACTCACCATTCCTGGAAGGTAGTGCCAAAACTAGAGCATTCACCAATCTTCTTTTCAATTTATGAAAACAATTATCATATTCTTTTGTCCAGATAATCTTAACACCCTTCCGAGTTAGCTTAGTCGTTTGACTAGATAACCATGAAAAATTTCTAACAAACCTTCATTAATAGCCTCCAAACCAAAGAAACTACGAATCTATGTTACATTTGTGGGTCTTGGCCATTCTTCCACAACCTTTGTTTTTGCAAGATCAATGGTTATCCCATATTTAGAAACAATGTGTCCAAGGAAAGAAATTTGTTGCAACCAAAACTCGTACTTTCTGAATTTTCCATACAATTTCTTTTCTTTTAAGGTTTGCAAGATAACTCTTAAATGTCTTTCATGCTCCTCTTTACTTTTAGAAAACACCAAAATATCATCAATTAAAACCACCACAAACTTATCCAAGAACTCATGGAAAATTCTATTCATTAAGTCCATGAATACAGCAGGTGCATTGGTTAGCCCAAAAGGAATTACTACAAATTCATAATGGTCATATCTCATACGAAACGTAGTCTTCGGAACATCTGCTTCCTTTACCTTCAGCTGATGGTACCCCGGTCTTAGGTCAATCTTTTAAAAATACTGAGCTCCCTGGAGCTGACCAAACAAATCATCAATATGAGGCAAATGATATTTTCTCTTAACAATGATATTATTCAAGGCCCTATAATCAATGCAAAGTCTCATTGAGTCATCTTTCTTTTTAACAAACAAGACAGGAGCACCCCATGGTGATGTGATAGGTCGAATGAATCCTTTATCTAATAACTTTTGCAATTGTTTATTTAACTCTAAATGTTCAACTTGAGCCATTCGATAAGGGGGTTTTGAAATTGGCTTAGCATCAGGAACTAAGTCAACAGTAAATTCAACTTCCTGATCTGGTATTATTCTAGGAAACTCATCAGGAAAAACATCAGGATACTCATTTACCACTGCCACATCATTAATCTAAAAAGTTCCCTTGTTTTCAACAATATGTGCAATGTAACGTTCATTTCCATATTTTACAATTCTATCAACCTGTTGATATGTTATCAATAGTAAGGGTTCATTACTGTACACAAACTGAAAGTCTTTCTGAAAAGAAACTTCTTTAGCTCTACAGTCAATCTTAGCATGGTAAATAGAGAGCCAATCCATACCCAGAATAACATCAAACTCTACTAGAGGTAGAACAATAAGGTTTTCAATTAGGTTCATTCCACAGATCAGGATACGCCGATTCTAATAAATTCTTTTTGACTCAACATTTACCCCAGGTGTTTTTACCACACGTTCAAGAGTCATTTCTTGAGATGGTATTCCCATTTTACTAGAAAAGGTTTCAGAGATGAAAGAATGTGTAGACCCCAGATCAAACAACACAATGGCATAATCTGAAAAAACAAACAAAGTACCTGATACAACTTCATTTGATGGCCCGACATCTTCTGAAGTAGTTGCAAATGATTTCACCACCCCTTTCTGCTTGTAGTTTAATTGCTTCCCATCACTCAAGCTCTTTTTCGGAGACTCTTTTGAATAGTGAACCATCTCATTGCACTTAAAACATTTCAGTAACTGTAAATCAAATTTGGGCTGAACTTCACCTTGATCTTTTTCCGTGAAATCACAAGCCTTATGTCCCATCTAACCACATCGGTATCACATTCCAAAATTCAGAAGACATTCCCCATCATGCCTTTTTCCATATTTATCACAAACTTGAAACTTAGTTTTCTTACCATCCGACTTTTTTGAAGATTTCATACCTTTCTCCTGCCACCTCAGTCTCTTCTTCTGTTGGTTGTTATAGAACACTTGATCATCGGAAAACTCCATTTCCACAATCTCAGCACATCGAACAAGCTTTTAATAACTTTTAAACTCATGATAAGCTAATTCCCTTCTATATTTTGGCTTTAATCCTGAGTAAAAAACGATTGATTTTACTATCAATGTCTCGGATAAAATTTGGAGCATACCTTGCCAATCGAGTGAACCTTTCTTCATAATCAGCCACTGAGTATTCCTCTTGCCTTAATTCCAAGAATTTCTTTTCCATCCTAAGTCAAAAAGCCTTAGGAAAATACTTTTCAAGAAACATACCGTTGAATTCATCCCAGTCAAGATATTCAATCTCATCGGCATCCCTTATATTTTTAACCATTGACCACCACTGATCTGCCTCACCCTCGAAATGGTAACTAGAAAGACTAATCTTTTGATAGTCTGAACACCCCATGAAATTGAAAATCTTCTCCAGTGCTTTAATCCACCCTTCAGCTAACACAGGGTTAGATAATCCTCTAAATGCTGGGGGATGTTGCCTCATGAAATGTCCAACCACTGACATGTTCCTCTGTGGTTGATCTGGCTAATCTCGTGCATGGATACCACCACCATTTATTGCTTGAGTCAAATGTGCCATTACTGCAACAAACTGTTCAGTTCTAATTCCGACCATCTCAGGATGATGATTCAGAAGGATATTTCCTTTTGTATGCCTTCCTAGCACTTCTTCCCTCTTTCCTCGGTGGAAAACCATTCTGAACAAACATTTCATAGATGAAGCAACATGGTAATCTTCAAATGCTATATCATTTCAAAAAAAAATGGATAATCATTTAATCGATTTCTAACTCCTAAAGTTATCTAAACCTCCCATTGATACCAACTATAAGTCCCCAGCCTTTAACCTTACTTAATCTTGAGTTATTACAAGATTAAACATTTAGGATCTTTTCAGGTTTAGAGTTCTAGAGAATTATATCATAAAACATGAGAAGTATGAGGGCAGCACCTCTGACATGAAGACAGAAGGCTGGCTAGAGGAGCTAGTTATAGCTTTTGGCCTGATTCGGGCCCCGACTGAATATTGGGTTCCTCTGGCCGTCATCCAGATGTAGGGAGTGGTGCGTCAGTGGTGGATGCATTACCTGGGGGAGAGGAGAGAGGCTATAGTGGCTTGGGCGGATTTCGAGTGCGAGTTCCGGTCAGAATTCTTCTCTTCGACGATGAAGGCGGAAAAGAGACAGGAGCCACTCTCCCTCCAGTAGGGGAGTATGTTCGTGAGGGAGCTAGGGATCAAGTTCACGGACCTCCTACATTTTTCTCCAGACCTCTTTCCCGATGAGGATTCTCAGGCAAGTCGTTTGGAGGTGGCACTCTGACCCTCCCTCTAGTATGTTGTTACCCCCATTACCAAACTGACGTACATGGAGGTCCAGAAGAAGGTCGAAGTGGTGGAGAGAATGCATGCTCTAGGAGGTGTGTCATGAGAGGGGATCATGTTGGGGCCATTGAAGGGGAAGGCCGTCAGCACCAGGCCTCCAATGTCATGACCCTCCAGGTTTCGAGCCGCAGGGAGCTGGCCGCAGCAGTTTCAGTTTCGATCCCCTGGTCCTCACCTCTTTTCCTCGGGCCCAGGGCCGTGGTGCTTCATTTGTGGGATCCCTGGACATCTCCGGAGTCAGTGCCCAGACCCGGTATAGTATAGAAGTGGAGGAAATCCACATCCCCCGCCCCAATAGCAGCTTCTAGTCAGGCCTTTCTAGCAGCAGTAGTAGGGACAACAAGCTCCCACACCTCAGAGGGTAGATGTAGGAGGAGGAGACCGACCTCAGGGCACTCCTCAAGGACCTGGACTAGGGCGTGTTCTGGGAGGTGGTCGATATCCAAGGTATAGAGGAGCCCGGCATGGACGGCTACATGCCGTAGAGGCAGCAGTTCTGGTAGGGCCAGAGGTTGTTCGAGGTATGATCAGTTTGTTTAGCACTCTTGCTTATGACTTGTTTGATACCGGATCTTTTCACTCTTTTGATGCACCCAGTCTAGCCTGTGCCTTGGGTCTCGATTCCAAGAGTCTTATAGTGCCCCTGGTGTTGAGCACACCAGTCAGATGTCAAACCGACTTGTTGTTTATTTTTCGAGGATGTAGACTGATGATAGGGACACATCAGTCAGTTTAGGATCTTCTTCTACTACAGATACAACCACACGATGTCATCCTAGGCATCGACTGGCTATTCTCGGTGTGTTCCATCATCGAATGTTTCTGTGGAAGGGTCATGTTCTCGGACATGGGTGGCTGGCATGTCACCTTCACCGGCGAGCGGAGTGGTCAGTAGGGCAGCAGGCGAGAGGAACCCCTCCTCTCCTTATTAACCGAGCTGTCAGTAGAATCAGTAGATGTTGAGATGGTGGGGGTGCCAGAGGTTGTCCGTGAGTTTTTGGATATCTTTTCTGAGAAGGTGACGAATCTACCCCCTTGACCTGATATCGAGTTCGGGATAGACCTTCATCCCGATGCTCGTCCGATCTCGATGGCTTTGTACCTGAGGGCAGCTACAGAGCTACGGGAGTAGCGGATCCAGATTGACGATCTAATGAATATGGGTTATGTTCGGCCGGGTGCGTCACTGTGGGGTGATCCGGTCATGTTCTCAATGAAGGAATATGTTTGTCTTAGGTTGTACATAGACTACAAGAGGCTGAATCAGGTGATGATCAAGAATCACTACACTCTTCCAAGGATAAATGATCTTTTCGACCAGCTGAAAGGGGCAGGATGGTTCTCGATGATCAAAATGTGGTCTGGGTACCACCAGCTCATAGTGAAGGAGGAAGACATCACGAAGATGGCCTTCAGATGTAGATATGGGAACTTCTAGTTCATAGTTATGCCCTTTGGTGTTATGAACGCCCGGTCTGTGTTCATGGGTCTTATGACATCCATCTTCCGTGAGTACCTAGATCGGTTCGTATTTGTGTTCATTGACGATATCCTGATCTATTTGAGATTAGAGGTGGACCATGAAGAGCACATGAGGACCGTTATGGAGGTCCTCCGAAAGCACCAGCTCTATGGGAAGTTGCCAAAATGCATGTTCTGGACACGAGAAGTGCACTTCCTCAGACCCGTGGTGTCCGAGCGGGGGGTAGCGGTGGACCCATCAAAGGTTGAGGCAGTTGTTTCTTGGGAAGCACCAACGAATTTGGCAGAGGTTCGTAGTTTCCTTGGGCCGGCATGTTACTATCAGAGGTTCGTACCCATCTTCTCCCAAGGAGCAACTCCTTTAACATCCCTGACTAAGAAAGACAAGGCTTGCATGTAGAGTGTTCAGTTTGATTTAGCCTTCAGATATCTAAAGGAGAAGTTGGTTAGTTCCCTAGTGCTGAGATTACCAGAAGAAGGGGTGGATTATGAGGTGTTCTATGATTCCTCAGGATAGGGCCTGGGATGTGTGTTGATGTAGCTGTAAGGGGTGATCTCTTATGGGTCCAGGCAGCTACACCCCCATGAGCATAATTATGCCACCCACGACCTGGAGCTTGCAACGGTCATTTTTGCGCTAAAGTTATAGCAGCACTACCTCTTCGGAGAATGCTTTGTTGTCTTCACAGATCACAAAATCTTTAGGTATATCTTCTCCCAGCAGGACATAAACTTGAGAAAGTGGAGATGGGTGGAGTTCCTCCAGGATTACAACCTCGAGATCTCTTATTCTGAGGGAAAGGGCATTATAGTGTCTGATACCTTGAGTAGGAGGACGCCGAAGGATGCAGTCCGAGAGTCGGCAGACGCCTGGAATGTGATGGAGGAGTTGGATACATTACACCTGGATGCGAAGATGGATAGTGGTAGTGGTTTCCTATATTATATGACAGTGCAGTCATCTCTGTTTCAGCAGGACGAGGAGTCTCAGTGTGGATACCTAGAGTGTGATGTGATGACTGACTGAGTTGACCCGAGCAGTGCAACACAATGATGGACAGAGGATGGTCAGAACCAGATTCTTTTCCAAGGAAGGATGTCTATTCTGGAGGTGATGTGTGGAAAGGTTCTCAGTGAGTTCCACAACTCACCCCTAGCGGTACACCTTGGATTAAACAAGATGTACTAGGGACATAAGAAAGAGTTTTGGTGTCTCAGAGTTAAGAGAGCGATTGAAGAATCTGTGGCGAAGTGCTTAGTATGTCAGCAAGTGAAAACTGAACACCGAGTTCCAGGTGGCCTACTGCATCCTCTATTTTTCCACGAGTAGAAGTGGGATGACATCTCAATAGATTTCGTCACGGTACTACCCAAGGTCCAAGGGGCACAAGACACCATCTGATTGGTTGTAGACAGGTTAACGAAATCGGCCCTCTTTCTGGAGATCAGGGAGTCGATTACTGTGGATGATTTGGCACAAAAGTATGTGGATGAGGTTGTGAGATCTCATGGTTTTCCGAGGTCTATAGTCTTAGATAGGGATGCAATGATTACCTCGCGAGTCTGGAGAGGATTGAAGCATGCTTTTGGCACCCAAATGCATCTTAGCACTGCTTTCCATCCCCAGACAGATGGACAGACAGAGTTCACCATCCAGACCTTAGAGTATATGTTGCAGGCATGTGTTCTAGACTTAGAGGGATCTTGGGGGCGATACATGCCTCTGGTAGAGTTTTCCTTCAATAATATCTACCACTTTACCATCGGTATGGCCCCGTTTTAAGCTTTTTACATGAGGCAATGTCGTTCACCTGTGTATTGGACCGAAGTAGGAGAGGCAAGCATGCTTGGCCCGGAGATGGTGCAGAGCACGACAAAGAAGGTTTAGCTCATACGGGAAAGGATGAAGGTGGCCCATGACTGACCAAAGTCGTATACTGATACCAGGAGGAGGCCCTTGGAGTTTAAGGTTGGAGACCACGTGTTCCTGAAGGTCACCCCTCGGCGTGGGCAGCGAAGGTTCGACAAGGGGAGTAAGCTTTCTACCAGGTTCATCGGACCCTTCGAAGTGTTGTGGTGGGTCGGCGAAGTGGCTTATCAGCTAGCATTACCACCGCCACTACTGAGGATACATGATGTCTTTCATGTGTCCCAGATCCGTCGGTATCTGCATGACGATTCACACATCCTTGATTGGGGTGAGCTGTACATCGAGGATGACGTTGCCTTTGTGGAGAGACCAGTGATGATTGAGGATCGCAAGGAGAAGGTGTTTCGTGGTCGAACCTTTACCTTGGTTTGTGTGTTGTGGAGACATGGTGGGCTTGAGTGGAGTATGTGGGAGAGGGAAGCACGGATGCGTACCCAGTACCCCGAGTTGTTTTGAGTTTTGTTCCTTGTTGTAAATGTTGTGGTAGAACGTTTTGTCTTTTTGGAAATGAACTGTAGTAGTTTTCTATCATCTCAATGTGTGTGAAAATCCCTGGCTATGGGGGAGGATAGAACCCACCCCATAATCAAGACGCATTAAGGTGAATGCGATTATACCCATGCAGGTGAGTCAGCGCCGTCCAAAGTGGATAATATCTTGGAATGGGGGAGGAGACTCCCCAACCCACATGCCTGACCAGTTTGGCACGGTATGTTTCTTGGTTCATGATAGGAAAGTGTTTTTTTATCATGGGTTCCCTTCTATGAGGTATATTTCGAGGTGGTTGTTCGATCCCTGTCTTTCTTTCTTGGTATGTTTTGATTCTCGATGATGAGAATCGTTTAAGAGGTATCTAATGTAATGGACTAGACCCCCCCTACCCCATTACTTTTCCAAAAGTGAGGCTCCACCAAAACAGAGGCACTGTGACTATGGAACCAAGAGGGTGACACCGGTCGCGGTGGAACTGTGATGGTGGCACCGTGAGGGTGAGAACGTGATGGTGGAACCGTGACAGTGGAACCCTGAGGGTGACACCATGACGGTGACACCGTGACGGTGACACCGTGATGGTGACACCGTGACGGTGACAGTGTGATGGTGGAACCGTGAGGGTGGCACCATGAGGGTGACACCATGACGATGACACCGTGAGGGTGACACCATGTCCCCTCACAGTGTACCTGACTATTCCGCTCCCGCAACGTATGTTTTGATGTAAATTAATTTTTTACTCCTTTTAAAACAAACCAAATCCTGTAATTAATTCCTAAAAATCCCGAGAAACCTCCCTGATGGGGGGTATTAAATAACACCTTAATATCATCGTGTGTAACTGCCCACCTGCATGGTCAAACTACGACCCCTACTCATGTTGTTTCACGTTCTTATCTCAACCGTCTGTGGCCCTTATAAACTAGTGGTTTATTCAAGGTTTCTTCTTTCCTCGATGGTGGATTTTCATGAACAGCTTTTGGTGCATCTGGAGAGCCGCATCGTTATCCGTAATGTTCCTCACCCGGACTAATCGTCGATCGTCTATCAACAAGTGGGGAATTTTTCTACTTCGTCTCTGTCATTTGTGTATCATGAAGGGTGGGCGTGCATTTGACTCTGTAGAATTGGATAATCAAGACCTAATAATGATAATAAACATATTCTATAAAGAATGAAGTGGGGGGGGGGATGTGATCGTTGATGTTGTTTTATATTATGATCATCTTTCTGAGTTATGCTGGCTTATGCCATCTGAAAATTCGAGGACGTTGGTGGCCGTTTTCCGTGCACTAATGAACCCCTCGTGATGTTTTAAATGGATTGTTTTGTAATTATCAAATCATGAAACTTAAATTGGTTAATCATGTATACCCGGCTGAATAAATTGAAAGCACTAGGATCAACCCTTCTGGGATAAATCTTGGTTAAAACACACAGAACTAAAATCATGGAGTGTGTTAAATCTTATAAATTTGAAAATACAGGTGTGTCCTTGCTTTGTATTGGTGGTATTGGTTTGGTTGTTTCCTTTTTCGGCCTGATTACTGGGGATGTGGGAGGGGAGGGGATCCCTTTTTTTATACTCTCGGTGGTTGTGAAATTGGGGATGGGATCCCCTGTTGTTATGGATTCAGTGTTTGTGTGTTTTGAGACTGGGTGGTTACCTTGTTTATATCACGAATTGGGGTGGGATACTCTGTTGATGAAAATACTTTTGGGGGAGGGGACATGGGGCAGTGTCTCGGGGTTGTCTGGATCCTGTACTTCTAGGGTTCTCACTTTACCATTGTTGTTGTGACTTTACAAGAGAACCAGGTGTGGATGCTTAGTTGACGTTTGGCTGGTTTCTTTTCCTTGGTTATGCTTTCAGTTTAGTTGCCCAGTAGTGTATAAACTTATTTGAACATTATTAGTGAACATGAAAACAAGAATGGGACAAATGGGTTTTGTTGGGGAGAGTCGTGACTCAGACATCAGTGTTGGTTGTTTCCTTTAGGATGAATGAAGAAAAACCTAGACATTGGGTGTGTTCTTATTACCTATACTTATATTTTTGTAATTTTGTGTTTCATACTCGCGCCCTACCCATGTTGAGCACTTTGTGCCGAACACCCCCATTTCATGAGGGAGGGTGTAATTCTCAAAACTATTATTAGTGGCTGGTTATTATCCCATTTTCTACTCCCTTTCCCGGATAGCCCAGGTATATTCGGGCAGGCTGTGATAGCCTGAGGTCCATTATTATCCCAAGAACCTTCGGGCGGGGTAGTGTGGTGGTTGGCCAGGTGTGTGCGGTAGGTGGTTTCCCATGGGTGTTTGGAATGAGGCCCAGGTTTCTTTAGGCGCAGTAGTGGTTCTTCTACCCCATGTGTCTTCAGTCGTGGTGATGGTTGTTCTGGCCAAGTTGTGTGCAGGCGTGGTTACGTGTGACAGTTGTGGCCCAGTTGTTTGCAGGCGGGATTTGCCAGTAGGACTACGTGTGGTTGTAGCCCAGGTGTGTGCGGGCGGGTATGGTAGTGGGACTACGGTGAGAATGGAGGGATTGGTCTGATGCGTAGAATGTCTCAATAACTAGGGGAAATGTGGCACAGATTACCCAAACATCATTGTGCTCTGATTATATATATTTCTTGACTTGCGTTATTTGGGGAGTGTGCCTTGGTGAGGCTTGGGTGGATAATTTACCTTGATAGGTGTTTGGTTTACTCCTTTTCTCATGGGACTTTAATATGTTCCCCCACTTGTGCATCATAGTCTTTGTTTTTCTCTATTGAGTGTACTTGTATGCTCACCCTATTTATATAAAACTACTTTCAGGTTTCCAGGAGGACTTCGGCGGTCGCACAGGACCATACTAGCTCAGACCTTTAGGGCAGTTGCAGTTGCTTCTTTTCTTATATGGTACTTAACTCTGTATTCAACTTTGTACTTTGTGGCTTTTACTTTTGGAACATGCATGTGGTAATGGCTTACTTTTGGCTATAATTTCTTTTTACCTTGGTGTTGTTGAGTTTCATCATCTTATCTCCCAATCCTATAAAACAAAAAGGGGTAATGCCTTCTATTTTTTAGAAATTTCTATTCCCTTGGTGCAAGTAACCACTACAGGACCTATTGAAGGTGGGTATCGGGGGTCATTATCTCTCTTTCAACTTAAAGAACGAAGGGCCTGACAATCTGCTGACCCTTCCCTCCTTTTGGTGAAGGAGGGTCGTGACACATACATTGTTTCACTCTTAAGTCAAAAATCCTTTTTCCTTCTACATATAGGATTTCTAAATATATTTCCAAGAATATTTTTAATATTACCAAAATAATTAATAAATTAATTTTTCACATGTTTTAATAATTAAAACATGTTATTATTGAGATATTATTTTCATTTTCCAAATAGAGTACTTTTCAACCATTTTATAACAAAGTGAAAGGAATATTTTTTTCTTATATATCATGTACAGAATTTTCTACCATCATGAATACTTGATTTCATAAAACATCCATTTTTAGTTTCCATGGTTATTTTTTAATGAAAATATGTTTTATAATATTTAGGATTTTTTAAAATTTTAAATAATTGATTTCAATATAAAAATGGATTTTTCTGAAGAAATATTATGTGTAAAGTTTTAAAAACATATTAATCAATGATGAAAACCATTGATGTTATGTATTGATTCTAAATTATATATATCTTTCACTCCCATAAATACCTATCCTATTATCCATTACGTTAACATGGTAACATGTTCCTTATTCTTTTCAATCAAATTCATACATTATGAAATTTCATTTCATTATGATATAAGATATGATTTAAAATCTTATATATTTCAATTGGTAATTTATAAGTTATTACATATTATTCATTTACTTTATACGGAACACATATTCATATAAATGATATGATTATTACTGGTGGACAATGAATTATATAGCTCTCTAATGTGTGGGGTAATGTTTTTTTGTCATAAGATTTGTTTTATAGGATTTGGAAGGAAACATAATCTGTTTTGGGTCTTTGTCCACCATGTAATGTTTCCTCAGAGGTTAACTTTATGTTTAAGTTATTTTTTATGTTACTTTTTCATTTTATATGCGTCTATGATTTTATGATACCATATATATTATATAATTTTTCTATTTTATTTCACATGTACCATCTATTTTATGATATCATGTTGTACCTTTGACTCACATGTTATGTTCCCTTACCATTTTTATTCCCTTAGATGGATTTTGAGATAATCCCTGTTTTTTATATTACCCATGTTTTCCTTGAAAAATTTACAATCTTGAAATAATTCAGGATGTAATTATGATGAATACAATAAATAGGTTTTATTTTAGTCTCACTTTTAAATATTTTAATCCTGGTCTTCCAAAGACGCTAGGCCTTTTTATTCTTATTTTTTTATTAATGGATATTTATGTATGAAAAACATGTAATAATATGTGAAATATGATTTCATCACTATAGTTGGTATCGAAGAAATGGTTTAGATAAAAAAAAATTTCTCGGATTAGAAACATATATTGAGAACCATAGATGTAATTATATTTATAATATCAGTTATCAAAAATATCCTCAAATTTTGGTGAAGTATAGAGTGATTTATTTTGAAGTAATAACATCAATGTTTGGATACTACAAGTGGGAATGGCTCTAACACTGATGTACCTAGGGATAATAAATCAAAAAAGGTGAGTCATTATTTAATACATAATTCGCAATTAAATTAAAATTATCCATACTACACACCTCTTTTATGACTCACGAGGGCTATGTTTTGTAAATTCACAAAACACTTTACAACCCATTATTAAGTACATGAAAAATTTATTAGGTCAAAAAATCTAATATGAATCATTACAGCATATAACTCAGACTAAAACCAAGAGACATATAATTCAGGATAAACATATCATTTATAAGTTATTCCTTTTATGTATATTTTTTTCTGTTTTTTATGTTAAATAATTCTCATCTAGTTTTATCTATTTTATTTAATGAATGGAAATAGAATAAGTCATTCCAATAACCAATGCGATGGGAAATTTAATGATTTATTTAATGAAATACATAAAATAATTGAGATGGAAGTTAAAAAACATGTCATCGTGCCAAATAAACCTTTTCAAAATAATATAAACAACTAGAACACTACTGAACATCCAAATTGACCTAAAGAAGAAAATGATGGAATCTCAAGAAGTTCTTATGCTAAAGATGAAATATATAAGATGATTCCATTTATTATAGGTAAAAAATGTGAGAAGATAACCCATGGAAAATTACTAAATGTAACTAGAAAGTGATTTATCTGTTTAAAAGGTCACAAAGTTGGTAATTACATATAAAAAATGAAGAGTCGGGTTAACATGATATAGGGAAATAAATTGCAACTAAAGTTACTACTAACAGTTTAATGTTGAAAATGTTGGGAACATAGGAATTATTTAAGTAAATTACATATTCAAAGGATTAAATCCTAAGGGGATATGCCATGAGAATCATTAAGGAGTAATGTTTAAGTATTTAGGTGTAAGAATTCATGAATCATTTTGTTGGTGTATTTTTTATCAATTGTATTTTTGTAACAAGGATCATTAACCATATAAGTATTATTCTATAGTTTATTTTAATAAAGGACATTCAAGAATATTTTAATTGGTACTAATGACCTAAAATTTTGATTAAATGGTTATGTTATATTGTATTTAAAATCACTTTATTGGATAAAATATAATTTGTGAAATGTTCATGTTGTTGAGGTCATTATACAATTAAAATTAGATAATTTTTTCAAAAAATGAGTAAGATAAAAAACCTTATCTGTTATAATAATTTTATTTGAATGAAAATTTTATTTTCATGATAATAATTATATTATAATGAAAAATATAGGATTATGGTGAATTATTATTAGGATTATCAGATAATTTTTGAGATTGATTTTGAAAAAAGAAAATATACCAAATGAGTGGCATCGCATCACATCAAGTAAGGTGGCAGGGATTGAATCCATAATATAAGGGGTAAAAGGGTGAAATTCCTACTCCTTGACAATGATATGTACATGTTAGAAATATATTGTTTTTACATAAAATATTTTATGGATGAATATTAATTTTAATTGGTGAAACATATTTTAAGATCAAATATTTATGATGTTTTAAAATATTTATGTGATTAATAATATTTTGGGAAATTTTTTATTGAGTTAAGAGATATAAATATATATATATCATTTATTTTTAATTTCATTTATTATTTGAGAAGATTTTTATTATGTTTTCAAAGATTTAATTTGAATGGTTTGAGATATCCTTTGAAATAAAATCATTTTTTCATGTTAAGGTTATTAAGGGTAATTGGGGTATAAGGAAAAATATTTAAGGAATGATCTACATTGAACACTTTTTTTTATTGAATTGTAATGAATAATATAATCATCTTATTTTAGGGAATTATCATACATTTTGTTTACATTTTTTGGTTTAAATAAATATAGAATGAAAAAAATATTACTCTTCTATGGAACATATTTTCTGTTAAACGTTAATTTTAGTTCTACAGAAATAAGAAAAATTATATTGGATATTCATTCCATAGAGTAATAGGCAAAGAGGAAATATATCCGCAAAAAAAAGGATGAAATCATGTGTATGAAATAAAAAGATATATGGTTTGTATATTTATATTTTTTTATATATCCTGATAGAAAAATAATACTTTAATTATAGGAATATTATCATGAAATACAATTTTTATCATATTAATTTATTATCCATTGAATCAGTGATCTTTTAATTCATCACTAATTTATCGTTTTTTGGTTTTCATCCTCTTCTTGATCATTGAATTTATTGTGATTAATTATATATATATATATATCACTCTACATAATTATTTATGATTTTATTATATGTATATATCTTCACTTCCCACCAATTTTCTCATATTTGGAAACTTATTCATGTTTTATTCTAAATGAAAATTTTATTTCTGTTTCCCTATTTTAAAAGAATTTTTCTTAACCACTTTTAAGATATTGTGTTTCTAAAATCGGATTTTTCAAATGTCAATCCCTTGATTTATGAGAACATTTTCAAATTGTGAGGACACAACTGATATTATGGATTAGAGTATACCACATTGATATTTTAAAATAACTCTATGTTTGATGTCTTACTTAACACATGACCCAGATTTTAAATGAAAAGTGACATATTATTAAAATATTATTACTAAAATATGATAATAATAACCGAGATTTTAAATTGGAGAGTATGAATATTATTAATTAATATAAGAAATATATATAAATTTTATAATAAAAATAAATTTATTTATAAACTCTTAATAAATAAGCACTCAGTTTTTATATAAAAATATTTATTTCAAAAATGTTTTTTATTCATTATCATGGAATAAATATCTTAATTATTTTTTGAATAATTTAAAATGTTATCTTATAGAATGAAATTTTTTTTAAATCATTTTATCAATATTTACATAGGGTAATGTTTTAATATATTCCATAAAATATTGATTTTCAATGAATAGTAAAAAATAACTTTTTTTGTAAAACTTTCAATTCATTTAATAAATTATGTAATTTAGGAATCTCATTATTATATTAATTATATTTCAAAGTATCATAAGTATTTTTTTAGTTAGATATAACATAATTAATTATATTTACATTACATATATACTATATTATAGTATAACTTCATTTTTAGGCATAAAAACTATTTTTTCTGAAAATTATTTAAAGATGATAACGTTCAACTATTTTAATCATTTAAGATAACTCCTCATGATGAATTATATAAATTATATTTAAAAATTATATCTCTATATTTTTTTTATTTAAATTCATATAATTTTGATTTATATTAATAAAGTTAAAGTAAGATAATCATTTCCTTGGAAAATGCTTTTTTTTAAAAGACCACTTTTCATTATGTTTTCTGGTTATATTATAACATTAATTATATCAATTATGTGAATTAAATTTGAAGACATTATTCTATATTTGAATAAAAATATTTTAAATTATTTTATATGATCAAATTAATTTTTTCCCTCAACAAATAATGAAAATGGTAAAAATATATTTACCCTGGTAAAACAAAAAAATTGTAAAAGTGAACAATGATAAGCATAGAGAGTATAATTTTTTTTTTAAAAAAGGTTATTTTTTTTGTTATAGTTGTGAATAAGCCTTATATATTCTATAATAATTTATTTTTTTTAATTTTTAGGCACTTGTAATTGGAGTGAATTTCCATTATTGAATATATTTTTGTATTTTCAAGAATGTCACTCCTCTTTAATTATAAAAGGGGACCACTCCTCTCACTTCCAAAAACATATAAATCCATTTGGATCAACAAAAACATATAAAAAATATCTCCCAAACATACTTATCCACATTATATAGATTATTTTCTTCCCATAAGACCAATATTTGGGTCCTTAATAAGAGATCCAATTGATGTTCTTTCAAGAAAAGTGAACTATCTTCGCCAATATCCTTCTGTTTACCCCTTCTTCTTAAACCATAATTATTTTAAAAAAATTAAAATATAAAAAAACATTATATACTATATACTTATTTTTTATTATGTTTATTTTATAATATTTAATCAAAATTTCTTCCATGAAATGGGAAAAAATTATTATTCATTAGTACAACTAACCACTGCATCATGAACCAATGTAATTCGTTTTTCATCATATCCTCTCACAACTATTTACAATGATATATTTAATGATTATATAATATATATATATATATAAATATTACATATAAATATTTATATAAATGAAATATATCATACTATTTCTTACCATTGATTCCATTTGGAAATGATTACACTGTTTGGGTGTATGGAAGACTAATGCCTCATGAAGTGATGAGATTTGTTTTCTTCTTTCCGCATAACATTAATGATATATTAAATTATATTTAAGTAAATAATATTTTATTTTTTATCTTAATATCATATTCGATAGATAAAATAACACTTACCTACTTTACATCTTAATAATTAAAAAATGGAAATTTTATACATGGGTATCTAAGACATATCGTCTCAATGATTCTAACATAGTTCATTTTAAATTTCCATAATCAATGTTTTTTTTGTAATGAACCGTATATTCATGAAGGTATATATAATTTTTTTTAAATTTAAGATACTTTTGATTCTTTTTAAATGTGTACTATAGCCCAAGGAGGTTCCCAAGACCGTCTGAGGCTTTTTCGGATCTTGGAGTTCTGAAAAATGGAAAAAATGACTAGATTTCATGGTTAGTAGAAATCATGAAGCCCAGCCCCAACAGTTTTTTCTAACCCTGGGATGTAAAACATAGGTGCAGTATGAGCCTCATAGTTATTTTTGAAATAGATTTCCTTTAGTCCCAAGGATGTGTGAAAAAATAAAGACTATTGAAATTTGACTTTTTCATGTATTGTGCATAGTCTGGTAAACAATGTGCCTTAACCTTGTGGGGAAAATTATTACGAATTGACATAATAATGCTTTGAACAAAATTTGGGAAACCATGAACCTTGAATGTTCCCATATTTTTAATATGAAATTACATTTTTCGATTAATTAAATCAATTTATCATTTCTTCACATCCCTTCTTTTCTTAAAAGGATGAAATGGGTTTTATCCTCTCATTGCTCTCCCTCATGAAAAATCTACGTATTGAGTTATCTTCCACATAAAATGTACAGATCAAAAAATATAAAAAGAATCATATCCATCTAAATATGATATAAAATCTTCACCCATCCAATTTTGGTTTATCTTATTAATTATCGTGTTATTTGGGAGGAATCTCTTTTTCCCTATTTTCATGGATTTGGTCCATTTCTTCAATTTCTCTCTACCATCATCATATCTAAGGCCTCCATCAGATGAGTAGTACTAAACAACCCAACTATAGGTGGTCTCATTGTTTTCCCAATTAATTTTGGTGTTTTGATATCTTTTTCATTATTTTTCACTCTGTCCTTTTCCACCAATCACCATTTAATTGATTTCTTCATATTAAATTGCTTTATAATTATTAATATACATCAGTTGAAAATTGTTTTGTATATTATAGGATGTAGAACTTGATTATGAACTCCCATTGAGAGTACCAACATGAATTTTAATTTATTTTTAATCATTTAACTTTCCAGAATACCATACAAGAATTCAGTTCGGAGCATAAATGGAATTTCCATTGTTATATGGATGTTTAATTAAACTGCGATGCAAATCCTAAGTGCATGGAACTTAATATACATTGAATTTTCATGTAGTTAATTTTCCATTTGACTAAGGCACATTCTAAAGACCTCTTTAAACCTTATAAGTTAATATGACATGAATTTGTTTTAATTTAATTACATGTATTTAAATTAGAGGAATTTCACAATGATGATTTTCACTTCCTTAAATTAATTAAATGGGTTGAATTGTAAATTTTTATAATACCATTCAATTTGATTATTCTTTATTAAATGACAATTGTGATTTATAATGCTTTATTATAATTTAATATGACTAATTTAATACATGACAGGTAATATTTCATATCTTATATTATAAATATGATTATGAACATGATATAGGTTGTGTAATAATGAAAATTTCTCTGTTGATCATGGAAGTATCACACTCCATTACATCTGGTGTTGATCATGACGTATCTCACTAGTGATAATTTTTGGATGGTCGAAATAACCAGGCACAACTCTTTAATTGAGCATTTACATGCCATTAGAATCACCATATTGACTGATGAGCATGATTTCTCCAACTCTTCATGAGATGCAGTTCATATACCATTTTTCCTAATATCATAGGCTTGTTACACATGTTATGGATATCTATGTTATGACCCGGTCTATCTAGAACCTATTATTATAGTAATTGGATACTTATGTATGCATGTACATGGTAAATATAGGTGGAAGCTATGAACATGTATACTATATATATATTATTAAAAAATATATAATTATGGATCAGATGAACATTCTAGTCATGAGACAAAGTAGGTAGAGTCACCTGATGTCCTTTTGGATCCTAAGTAGGTGGTCTTTTTTAATTCATCAATTTCTATTATTTCACTTAAACATATAAATTTTTTAGTTACGATCGCTACATTGATTAATTCTTAACACCATGAGTGGTGGCCTACCATGATTTTATTCCACACTATACTCGAGGTTACTTTTAGTCCTAGGAATTTTATTTGTCCATAGGTATTTCTAATAGAAATGAACCTACTACTAGTCTTTGATATTATTTACTTATAGATGGATCATAGAAGAATAGGACCGTTCAAATGCTCGAGATGATAGTGGATCAATATTTTTGTAAGGTCCCCGACCTCATCAGTCTATACCCAGTTCATTACTTTATTACATTAGAATAATAAAAAAAGAAGTTTCTTCCCACGGACCAAATAGTATTGTAGATTTAGAAAATCATATACAAAAATAATTATTACATTAACACTTGAAATGAAATAAAAGATATAATTTCCATTGGAAACATACATATTCTTATAGATTATTTCTACATGTAAATCATAATATACATCACGGAATCCTATGAAAAATAAAACATAAGAAAGGGGTGAGATCAGATGATCATTATGAGTAAGAAATATATCAAAAAATATCATAAAAAACAAAAAATATAAGGAACAATGAATAAATAACTCCACATTCCATTAAAACAAAGGCTTGATAATAATATGGTAGGAATAAAATCTGATCAAATAATTCCAATAAATAAACAATTGAGAATGAATCCTAAACATAGATATTCTTATAGTAAATGAATAATATAGATTATCAATAAATGATTTCATGCTGAGGGAATTCATAATATGGGACATCAAAAAAATATCATCCAGTTTCCATCAAAGACATCATACATAATCAGGTAAGACATTAACCAATACCCAAACTATTTTATATCATGACACCTACTGATGTATATAATGGTTACAGTGGCTCTCGCCCAACACTAACATATTCTAATAGATTCCTCATATTAAAGCGATGAAACATAATCAGAAAATAAATTAATTTTGATTATATAATATTAAATGTAAATAATTTCCCAAATTAATAAACATAATCATAAACAATCCAGAGTAATATGGAAAATTTTATTAATATATTACAACCCTCGTAAAAATTATCATAAACAAATCAAAAAAATAAAGTAGATTATAAAATAAGAGATAAATCTCAATTATGAAAAATATTCAACAGAGATAATAAAATATATTAAAACAATCTAATAAAATCATTGATAAAATCCCTTATAAAAATACCATTTTACTTAGGAATGAAGATTTATTCGGGAAAATCATTGGTATTTTTAATAAAATTAAGTTGTAAACATGTATTTTCAAAAAAAGGAATGGAAATTAAATTATATTTAATTAATATTAAAATAAAATTCACAATAAAATTCTTCATAGATTGTGAAAACATTTAAAAAATAATATTTAATAAACATTAGAAATAATCCACTTCAGCGTGGTTTAAGGGAAAATAGAAGAGTCTTTAATGAAGACAAAGGAATATATAAATTCAAAATATGAAAATTAAAATAATATATTAATTAATGATAAAAAATGTTATTTTAGAAAAATATTAGTGTCTTAAAATATATTTTGGGGTTTATATGAAATTTGGTATGAACTTGGGAAGCTCACTTTAATCATACTTTCTTATTCGGAAGAATTGAAAAAGGAACCTTATAAAACAAGTATTTGTGCATAAAATAAAAAATAATTTATATAGGTACATATATTTGGAACATAAAAACAATTTAGTAGTTTTAAATAATACTAATTATTAATTTTATTATGGTAAAATGATTTAAATCTTAATACGAAGGAAAAAATGGAGGTTTGGGAAGAAACCCTAACCACCTTGCAAATAGTTGAACAGTATGTCCCATAAAATTAATGATAACGAAATGAAAATTTTAATACCAAGAAGTTAAAAATATATCAATGAAATTATAAATAAATAGAAAGTATAAATGCACAATAAAAAAATAAATAGTGGTGAATTAGGCATGTCTCACAAAAATAAAGGTTAGATTAGATAACTGTTACCTTATATCTGAATGTTTTCAGCACTTACACTTTAAGTCCTAGAAAATGAAATTATATTAATTAATAAAATAAATATGAACCAACTAAACATTTATTTTTTATTATCATTTGATTAATTTCATTTACGTTCTTTTTATGAGTTATAAGATTCAATGTTGTCGTTTGGGAGTGTTCATTTCCATGGTTTTCATGATTGGTTAACTTGTATATGTATATGAAAGATCATGTAAAATCAGAATAGTTATCCAGAATTAAATTTATATCTTATTAATGAAGATAAATAATACTAAATGTTCTTATATATCATTTTAATGATAATTATTCATCTGATTACATTCTAATGATAATGATTTATATTATTTTTGTGTTTTTTTCATCGTGCACTGCTTTTGATGTATTAATTAATATTGTTGTTATTTATTGGTTCCAAAACACTGAATAAGTTTTAATATAAATTGTAAAATAGGGTTTAACCATTTTTTTATTAGTTTCACTAAATTAAGAATTATAAAATTAAAAATCATCATACACAAAGGTGGTGAATTGAAACCTCACGGACTATATTTTAATTATGTAGAACAAAATGGGAAGAGAAGATAATTGATGGTGGTCATACCATTAACATAATAAAATTACAGTGTATATATGATACTAGGTTTATCATGTTACATTGGATATGGTAGGTTAAGGAAGGATAAGAAATGAAAATAAATTGAATGATGGAGATAGGGCGAAGGTTTTACCTCTTCAGTGTCGTCTCCTTGAGAACCTCTTTAAGGGACATGGAAATGCTCCTTTAGTGAGACCAGTAAGAACATAACATGGAGAAGAGGTAAGAACATTACATGGAGAAGAGGTTAATGATATTAATTAATAGAATATAAGAAATCTCTAAAGATTATATAGTGTGTGGATAATGGGTGGGGAGGGGTTGTATTTATAGTGGACAGTAGAGTTTTTTATTAATTTATTTATTAGTTTATCATTTTTGATCAAGACTATCAATAATATTGATTATTGTGAAAAAATTAATTAACTAAAGAAGTTTATTTCCAAATAATATGTTCTTACCTAATACATACATGATACTTGACTGAATAATTCATTTATTTACTTATAATGTTAAATAACCTAAATTACGATATTTCACTATTTATAAAAAATGCATCTAGTTTAGAAAAATCCCATAAATTAAACCTAATTTTTTTTGTAAATGTAGATTAAAAATATGAATTTCATTTTATGAAAATATTTTTAAATATAGGTTCAATTTAGTTTTAAAATAAATTCATTATTTATCCAAAAAATACAAATTTTAATATTATAACTGATTTTATGAAACATTGAAAAATTAATTATGATCTCAAAAAAATATATTATAATTATAATACAGAAGAATACTAATTTATGAATCTATTTTTGGAAAGTAAATTTTCTATTAAATCATTTTATTAATTATCAAATTGCAAATAAATATTTTTGTTTCACAAAAATACCAACAATTGATTTAACATTTTTTAAAACATTATTTATTCCCTCATAAAAATATATTATATATTTTTATTATGATACCTGAATTATATTTACACTTTAATAGGTGAGGTTACTATTTTATTGGTTCGATTACTATTCCTCAAGGTTATATTACTATTCAAATAGTCAATTTACTATTCAATAGGTGGAGGTTTCTTAATTTCTAGTAATACCACTTATGTCATTCATTATTCACTTATAATGTTTTTATTTTGGTATCTAAGTGATATTATGTGATTTATAATATATAACATAATTACAATAAAGGGAATTTCATTGATAAAATTTTGGGTCCTTACATTCTCCCCTCTATCAATAAATTGATTCCATAAAATTTGAACATGAATTCAAAAAAAGGGATGGTACATGAAAATTTATTTGTACGAATCCCCCATAGAATATAAAGTTAATAAAATATCCTCTTAATAAGATCAAAGTGTAAATGTTATGGTATCCACAATATTATCCCTTCAAATAGGATAAATTTATAAGAAATTTAAAATACAGATATCGAAAAAAATTAAAACTATCATGTTGTAATGGATAGTGATAGAGAAGGTTGTCATTATAAAGTTAACCATCAAAAAATCATAAATTTTTTATCATTTAAAAACCCTTTTATTTCTAATAAGGATAAGTAAATAGATATAAATTTTTTTCCAAATTCCTTTTCCTAGAGTTTAGGTACTCTTTTACTATATATAGAATCACTTTAGAGAATAAACATACATGATTTATTTCTAGGTCGTAATCATAATATCATCATTCATTTGTTCTTCAATCTATCTCTACTTAATTTATTAAAAAAATATGGATATTCGAGATGAATTTTTATTCTTGATGAAAAAAACATAAGTCATTCTATCCGCTTTTAAACATTTACTACAACCATAATAGTTAGAATTGTTTATCCAATATCACACATTAATCTTGATCAATAATATCATTCATCCATTCCAAAAAATTTTAATAGTAAGACCCATTGAAAATATATTTGTCCAAATTTGAATGCAAAATATTTGGGGGAAAGGTTACTTAAAATCAGATTTTACCCAAAGGGACAAAATTTATCTCTTATTATCACATAATAAATATTTTAATACCTTTATCTCCATTAAATTTTAATGAAAACATGCATGCCTCAAATATTAAAATATCAGGTGGTGAAATATATTCCTTAAATCTAACAATCTAATAATTCTATAATAAAAAAAACCATTAGTCACCAATACTATCTCATAAACATCAATTTATTATTATCTCACCGTCAAGCAAATAATTAGGTTTATATTTCTCATGTCATGTGTTTTCTAGTATATCTACTTCCAATATAGTAACTTATTATGATTACAAGGGATATTCATCACATTCATCCAATTATTTAAAGAAGATGTGCTATAGTAAAATCCTTATATACCTCATGAGTCTTATTACGATAATTACTTAATATAATGCTTTAACAAAAATAAAAAAAAATTCACTTCAACTGTAGCAAAATCATATTCTTGGGCTTGATCTATTTTCTTATTTTGATAAATATTACATTGATTCCTAGAAAATTCATTTATGTAGTTCCCCTTATCTTTATAGTTGATGCATTGAAAATAGGTACATTATATCCTTCCCTAACAGTCCCAAGAGTATTATAATTTATCTCAACATTTGTAGAAAACTCACATTCCCTTGAATCATGTACTGATGTGTTTGTACCCACAATTATTACATGTGAAAAAATACTTCTTACTTTTTTCTCCTTATCCAATTTTTGATCTTCCATATTCTTCATCTATTTTTTACCTTCAAAGACCATAAGACATGGATAATTATATCTCTATCTTGAAATCACAATATACTATATCCTCGTACGATGATAATTTTTGGGAGACAAGCATTATACATAGAATTTGATTAAGAATATCAAAAAATAGTCAATATTAATCTATATATTATGTATTTATTCTATGGAATTACTTTCTAAGCTTGGAATGTTGGATTCATAGTTTTTATCATTTTAATACCCTTTCATTCTTATACATTGGAATTTTCACTTCATATATGTTCATAGTTCCCAAGAAAAATATTTTTCCAATTGAGGATTTTTAAAATCCTTCCATTTGATGTTTTCAATTTCCTCTTTTTCCTTAGTGTTTTGAATCAGTGACCACCATTAATCTGCATCTCCAAAGAGATGATAAAGGAACATGATAACCTTCTCCATTTCATTATTTTCTAAATAGATAAAAATATTCCCTTGGGAATGTATCCAATAATCATCTACAAATGGGATTGTAGTCCCATTTAATGATATAGGTTTTTTCTAGTGAAGCGGTCTAACATCATTACACCTTGTTGTGGATTGTGATCATCCCGATGAGTAATGTTTTTTCTTATAACTTGATTTTGTTTTCCTAGTATATTAATATGTTTTTCTACACCAGTTTTAGCTCCATCTCCAAAATCATTAACTTCAATGGGAGGGAAATTTCTACATGTAATACATGCATTGATACGGTTTCCATTCCTTCCTCTATGCTCCATTTATAAACAATGATATACACTAGATTATATCATAACATTATGAAACATAATGTGTAATATAAAACTAGAAAAACACTTAATATAGACTCAAAATTTAGTTATAAAATGTATCTAAATTCAATTAATTATTTCTTTGAAAATATTATCAATGTTATATTTATATCTCCCTAAGCTATTTTTTTCCAAAAAATGTAGTTTCCAAATTTTCTAATACACATTATTTGATACCAACTGTAATGACCATGACCCTAGTTTCTTGAAATCAGTTCCCTACTTTATCATATTTTCTTTCTAAACATAGAAGTTGCATCCCAATGTATTGAATTTCTTATTATATTTTGAAAACAAGATGCAAACATAATTCTTACATTTTGACATTAAATGATATTCAATATAGATAATAATTTGTAAACATACCTATTATTCAAGATTATTATTTCATGACAATCATTATATACATATTGGCATCATGGTGGAAATTAAATCATAAAAAATGGGTGGGAATGAATGTTGTGTAATGGAAATCAATAGATATAAAACAATCAAAAATAAACATATAAAATAATGAAATGGTAAATAAATAACAAAATGTTCCATTAAAACATAAACATGAGCATCAAATGGTATGAATACAAGTAGATAAAATGTTTACATTTAAAAAATGAAATAATGATGAATCTAAAACATGTATATTGTACTAGTAGAATAATAAAATTAATATAAATAACTAATTTCATAATGTGGGAATTCAAAATGAGAGATATCATAAAAAAATTGTGAAGGATTTAGCCAAGACTCCATACATAGTCGTGTAAGAAATTAGCCAATTCCCAACCTAATTTCTCTCATTATACCTATTGATACAACATGGTGCTATAGAGGGCCTTGTTCGACACTTACTAAGTCCAATTCATTCCTCATATGAACGGGTTGAAACAAAAAAACATTTATATTGAAACTAGACTATGAAATGTAAATAATGTTCCCAATTCGTAAACATAATCATAAAAAATAACAAGTAATATAGAAAAGGGTATTAATATAGTACATACCTAGTATAAATTATCATAAACCATTAAATAAAATATGGTATCTGGTAACATAATAGATCAACCTCAATTAATCATAATATTCAGATGAGGGTGTGGAAATAGATGAAAATATTCTAATATAATTATTTAGAAATACATGAAAAATATATCCATTTACTTTGGAAATAAAATTTCTTTTGGAAAGTAATTTATATTTTCCATGAAATCATATTTTTAACATTTATTTTGTAATATCTTGACTGGACTGACTATGGAATCATTTTTTGGACTGGTCATTACGTGGCCTCAAGTGCACTGCCCAATATGGTAAAGGCTATAGACTAGTAGCGAGGGCCAAATAGTTTTATAGCGGAGAGACTATACCCTAATTATTAGAGTAGGAAAATTTAATATAATACAATAAAAACAATAGATTGTTTTAGAAGAATTATAATGAAATAACAGTGAAGTGGAAAACAAATGTAACATCAACTAAACAAAAAAATTTCCAGCACCAATATAAAAGAAATGCATATATGTTATACGATGCAGTAAGTACATCTATAAGGTAAAAAAATAGGAATTCAAATAATAATATTTTAAAAGTGTAGTAGCCCAAAAATTATCTCCATTAACATTCTAGGTACTAGCTCGCTCTTCTGCCTCAACTCTATCCATGAAATGTAAATCAACCATAGAAATTTATATTAATCACTTTATCAATACCAAAATACATAAAGTGTACTCAGGTACAATTGGTTCCTGATAAGGGTGTGAGATACAATCTCATTATTTTGGTACCCACAGTGACTAGACCATACCATTTTATGCAATATATATAACTAGTGTTCCATAGTATGTTAATTCTAGACAGAAATAAATAAATGAAATAAATTAATTCAGCAATGTTATACTTATACACCCATTCTAATTACCTTGTTTTTCCTAAATAGGTGTGTCAAAACCAAAGGGACCTGCAACGATAAAATGAGATAAATAAGTAGGAGTATAGACTATACCCAAGCTTGTTATTGGGAATGGAGGACATGTCCTACATTTATATCAAACCAAGGACGGTTTCCCCTTTTTAAAACATTCATTATCCTTCTTGTTTATTATATTTGAAACCATTTTAAAAATATAGAGAGACACCATGAGCCCATCCTTGATATTATGGTAGGACATCCAAGTGTTGTTAAAGGGGCTCCACATATGAACAAAGAAAAGGTGTCCATCCATGGTGACCAAAGAATTAATTACCACATGTAACTCAATGCATGGTGTAAAAATTCAAGTAATATTCTCTGAGTCCATACATGACATTTCATATAAATGTTTGAGTCTCACTTGAGGCATGGTACAACCATTTATCTTTAGAGCCTATCCTTGGGGTCTCTCCTTGGGAAATAGTTTCAACCTCTTAGTGGTCAAAATTGATAATGATCGGTGATCCCATCATAGAAATAGATAGTTTCCCCCATCTTGTTTACAAATACTAACAATTTAATCAAGACGTAAATAGATTCAATACAAGGGATCCTTATGTTGTAACTTCTTGTATCACTATGGCACTAAGATAAAGACATCATATATTTATTTCATTTTTAATAATCCATGAAATTGGTTCCAATTAATAAATAGATTCATCTAATACAAGAATTTCATTTTAGTCAATACATTAAAAATCAAATATCCCATATAAGGAATGTGAAATAAGTAATAAATATATTTACTCATTGTTTAATTCTACTATTTCTTCTATTAATGGGAATAATGTTTAAAACATGGTCTATCACCAAATTTAAAATCAAGTAATCAGTAAAGGAATATTATTGAGAGGGAAATCACCTAAAAAGGTATTTAAAAAATCAAAATGTAGGGAATTTTGTTTCAAAACTAAATCACTGAGCATAAACAATTAAACTATAATGTGTGAGGCCTGAATCTCAAGGGACAATCTTATATCCATCAATTTATCTTTTTTAAATTTAATATATTAAGTCACTTAACAAGGGAGAAACTAATAAATGGTATTTTAAGAAATTAAGGCATAAAAACACCCCATTAATGGTGGCCACACCCAAAGGGGTGGCCAATGAAAATGTTTAAACAAAAGGATGGCATTCACTATAAGGACACATCACATAGGACATAGAAAATAATTTTCATTTATTTATTAATTAAGAATGAAGAGTAGATGGAATGTTATGGCATGTGGAAAAAATATATTATAATTTTATTAATTTCATTTATGTACTTGTTGATGAGTTATAAGATTCAATTTTTTCATTCAGGAGTGTCTGTTTCCTTAGTTATCAGGATTATTTCACTTATATACATGTATGATAGATAATGTAAAATATGAATAGTTATGTAGAATAGAAAATATATGTTATTAATGAACATAAATAATATTAAAAGTTCTTATATATCTTTTTTAGATATGAGGATAAAAAATTATATAAAATACTAATGATAACGGTTTATATTATTTTGGCATTCTTTCGATCATCACGTACTAGTTTGGTTTTGTTAATTAATATAATTATGTTATACTAGTTCTAGAAGAAAAAATAGGTTATTATATATATTTTAAAATATTTTTTAACCATTATAATGGTTCTATGACCAGCCTTGAAGGAAATATTAAAAAAGAAAAAATCATCGTCTAAGAAAGTGGTGAATTGACACCTCACAGATGATGTTCTCATTTTTTAGAACAGAAGTTCAGGAGAAGAGAATTGATGTTGGATATACCGTTAAATTTATATAATTAAAGTGTATATATGATAATTTTGTTATCATGTTACTTTGGATAGGGGAAGTGAGGGAAGGATATTAAAATTAAAAAATTTAAATATTTATATATATATATATATGACGTTTTACATCTTCTGTGTCATCTCCATGGGAACCTCATTAAGGGACTTGGAAATTTTCTTTTATGGAGTCCAGAAAAATGATAATGTGGTTAATAATTTTAGGATAGGAATTGGAAGAATATAGTAATATTCTATATCTTAGAATATGTGAGGAGAAGGGGCGGTTTTTATTGCGAATGAGGGGGTGTTTTTTTATTATTATATTCATTAGTCTATTATTTTGGATCAAGACTATAACTAATTTTGATTATTGTGTCCAAATAAAATAAATTAAGTATTTGATTTCGAACCAATGGGTTATTACCTTATTTATACATCATCCATGACCCAATAATTCATTTATTTAATTATAATTGAAAATGTTGTAAATTACCATATTTCAATATTCATCAAAAATTCTAATTTTTTATAAAAATCTTAAAAATTCACCCATACCAATTATCGATGTATAGATTTCACAATGTAACTTCAATCTTTACAAGTAAATTTTTAACATATGATAAGTATAATTTTAAAAATAAACCATCATTGATTCAAAGAATACCAATTTTAATATTATAACTGATATTACGACACATTTTAAAATAAATTATTGTATCATAAAAGTATATAATAACCATAAGAAAAAAATATTAATTTTTATATCTGTTTTATGAAAATAATTTTTATTTTAAATTTTTATATTAATCATAAAATTCCAAATAATCATTTATACTTCAAAAAAATACCATTAATTAATTTATCATTTTGAAAATATTTATTTATTTATTCCATGATATAAATATATTATATTTTCATTCATATGATAAGAATATTTTCTTTACACTTCATAGGTGAGGTTACTATTCTACTGGCTGGATTACTGTTCCAAATTTTCATATTACAATTCTAATAGTCAAGTTATTATTCTATCAATATAGGTTCCTTAATTTTTAGTAATACATCTTATTTAATTAATTATTCATTTATACAGTTTTTATTTTTTTTCTCTATGTGATTTTATGTGATTTTTATTATATAAAATTACTATGAGAAGGGAAATTCCATTGATAATATTTAGGGTCATTACACTTTTTTTTCTTTTTTTAGTATTTATATTTCATTATTGTGTATACCTAACCCTTATTCCCTTTTTGTATATCATCATGTCATGAATCCATGTATATGAAACTACCTAGTTTGTTTTTATTATTATTTTGTGGTTTAGTTATTTATTCTTCCAATGCATTATTTATTATATATGTTCATCTATGATTTCCTTATTTTAAGCGTATGGTTGAATACACTACTCCACTCTCATAAGAGGGTAGAGTCTCTCCACCATACCACCTTCACATGCTTAATGCTATTTGGTACCCTCTATCATGTGGGGTGGTGTGCTTGAGGACATGTGACCCACTAGCTCAAGACGTGGGTAATGTGGATCAAAGGTTCTGAAATTACAAGGTGGAATAAATGGATAAATTTTCCTTTGACTTACTGATTGGATATCTGAATTGAGACTACGAATTAAATGAATTTGGAATTGACCATTTTTGTGACGTTTCTAACCCATGTATATGGGAAATCATAATTATATATAATTGTAAATTACATTTATTTTTTTCACCTGTAATGGGTTATACTGCTTCACCATTTGGACGTGAACTTATTTTATGTTGTTAATGTTATTGGTAATATTGAAATTAATTTTCTTCACCATGGGATGAAGAAATTTGGGTATTTTATTACATGCGTCATGATAGGTACAATCAGACTAATATACAAGAATTTCTTCCATGGAACTTCTATTTCATGAGCAATTTTTTATGGAATATTGCTAGATCCTTGATTTTGTATTAAAATATTTGGACATTATTATAGGGATTTGGAAACATAATTGACAGTTAATGTGCATGCCATATCCTAATAGTTTTTTCCTTCTTAGGTTAATGTAGACACCTTATGAAGTCAATTAGGGCTCATTGAAACATAGACCATTGGTCTCATGGGATAGAACTTGTTAAAGTGTGGGATAAGTGGATTCCATATTTTGGTTCATCAGAAGATTGGAGCCTTATGGATCAAAAATGGTAACTCACTGAACTCAACAATTGAAAGTTATTTAAATATTTGTACATGCACAAATATAAAATTAATATTAATATAAAAGTGAAAGGGTACATATTATATAGATGTAAACCCACTAAAAATACATAAACCTGACCTTAGTTGAGGGTTGGGGGTTTATCATGCATTATTTTGAGATTCGTGGTATAATATACCATCTAGACCTAGATTTTAGAGTAGAAATGGAGATGTGGTGGTTTATATTAGAAAGGTATGCATCTATACTAGTTTTCTATCTACAATATTTTCAATTTTTAATATATTTCCTGAGTCGTGCATTATTAATTATAGTATCATACCGCCATAACTTCCTCCAGGTATACACCCTTAATGCGGTGATGAACATGCACCTAAGGGGGTGGGCCTTGATCTACATATGATTCCTCACATAGTTCAAAATGTGGAATCTATTACAATTATAAATATGGTCACTAACACTCCGTTCTGGGAATGATTTTTTTTGTATATTGTAGAATATTGAATGTGTTGGATAACCTACCCTATGTAGGGAATATTTGACTTTGGAATACCAGTATTAGCATACTCTAAACTTATTTGGTGATTATAGAACACAAGATACTGAGTATTGGCACAAATCTATTCTATCTATATTCATTCATCTAGATCCACGTCCAAAGTGGTGGAGGAAAGCTTTCATCTTATATGCTATATGATTCTTCAATGAGATGGTGGGACGTTATTACCTAGGAAGGTCAGAATCATAATATGTACTTTGTATATTTATAGATAATTTTATATGGTTTTTTCTTTCCCCAGACTCTAAGGACTGATATATCAAGATATTTCATGAACATACAATAGGTAATTATGTCATTAATATAATACACTTTTTGTTTCATTGATCTGCAGCTGTTTAGTCCCACTCTAGTTGGTGATGACCTTATGAATACTAGGGGATTCAAGAATGGATTGCTTTTGTCATCCAATCATAGGTAAATGTCTTAAGTTTTGTCCTTATTTCTAAAATCGTTAATAGGTCCCTCATCATGGAAAAAAATTTGAGGGATGTTGGTGAGGATCAGGTTAGTTCAGAACCTAAATATACCAATGGTTCTTCCTCTGGTAGAATGATAAGTATTGATGATACTCATGGGGTGTAATAGTAGACCGGATCTATATATTGATAGCTTTCAAGTATTTCACCTGATGTGGGAATCTAGGAAACATGAAACCTCAGTGCATATGATATCCATTGGAATATAGAGGTTATAGAATGATGGTAAATATTCAATTTTTTTATAATTCCATTCCATAATCATGTAGTGGTCAAGGATATACTCCTTAACCATTTTTTAGAAAAGGATTAGTAGGATTATTCCATGAAGGTAGCTAGAATATCGTAAACCGATTAGGACAAGGTGATTATTGAGGTAAGGGAAACTAGACTCATAATTATCATCAAAATAATATCATGCTTTATTAGAGTAGTTAGGAAGTGACTTAAGGCCATGGTACCGGCCAGTTACATTCGATATAGCATATGCTGGAGAATAAAAGTTCCAGAGCTTCTATTGTATAGGGTATGATTATTGTAGCCTCTACATTAGTGTCTTCTTTATTTGAAAAAGGTAAACCACACTAATTTATATCAAATACAATTTTGGGATGATTGGGCATCAAGGTAGAAAAATTTCATGAATTATGAATATTTATACCCTATTAGGTTTCTTATTAGTGGGTTTTATCTATTGTAAAGATTTTCCCCTAGAGATAAGAATATATCTATTCATCTGGAATCTGTTTTTCCTCATCATGATAGAGTAGCTTGTTCTCTATCATGGAAACATAGTCTATTTTCAGCGGTGGGTAAAATTTACATTAGTAGAGTGTAGTAGAAACATTCATAATGAAGAATTGTATGTGAGTGATACTAGAGCTTACGTTGATCAGCATATACTTGGAAATGTGATTGCTCATATCACCAGTCTTTTCATAGATGGACAGGGGTTACAACCCACTTCTCTCCATACTGTAGCAGAGTGTATTAGTGACATCATTCCTAATGAATTCGCTGGTATAACTCTAATGAGGGAGGTATAATTCACTATTTATATTGTTCTTATAGCATAATGAGTGACCATTCCTCCCTATAGAATGACCCATATGGTGTTTTGGGTGCTCAACAAGTAGTTGGAGGATCTGGAGGCTAATGGTTTGATATACCTCAATATTTCTCCTTGGGGATCACCATTATACTTTTACAAGAAGTTGGATGGTACCCTCAGGATTATTATGGAATACCGTCAATTAAAGCATCTCATTGTAACGAATCGATATCCATGACCAAGAATATAATACCTATTTTAACATCTCTAAGGGATAAATAGTGTTCTCAAGGATTGATCTAAGTTCAAGCTTTTATCAGGTGAAATTCAATTCATAGTTCATACCTCACATATTTTTTTGAAGTACATATGTTCTATATGTTTACTTGGTCATGACGTTTGGAATCACAAACATACATGGGGTCTTTATGGCCAGAATGAATTGGATTTTCCACCCATATCTAGACTCATTTGTGGTAGACATTTTGGATGATATCTTTTTGTATCCATGCTCTATAAATAGTCATTAAACCCATCTCGAGATCATTCTGAATACCCTAAATGATAATAATATCTATGATAATATTAGTAAATTCCACTTTTGGATTGAAAATGGCCACTTCATGGGACAGTTTATGTTGGATTCATGATTCTTAGTAGACCTAGTGAAATTTAGGGCTACAGTTTCTTGGGAGAATCCCAAGAATGTCGGAAATTTTGAGTTTATCATGGACATCCATGTATTATAGACACATCATATATAATTTCTCACTCCTTTCATTATGGTTTACGGGCTTGATAATGAAGCGTGCGGATTTCCTATTAGCATATCTTTTTGAATCATTCTTTCAGGAGTTGATGGGATATTTCACTTAAGTAATGATAATGATTCTTCAACTGGGATATATTAGAAATATAGTTTATTGTGATGTAACAACTATCACTCTTTTAGCTATTCTGATGCAGGATGAGAGAGTTGTCGTGTATGATTCTCTTCAATTGAGGCCTCATGAGAATAATTACCTGATGAAAATTCTTGAGATGGATATTAAAGTTAATTATCTACACTGATAGATACACTATCTATATAGAGTTAGATTTCTGTTATTAACTGATCATAAAATCCTCCAATTAAATATTTATATAGTGATATATAAATATCAAATAGCATAGGCAGTTTTATTACATTCAGTTGTTTAATTTTGAGCATGACTACATTATTGGTAAAGGAAACATGGTAGCCGATGATCTAAGCTGGAAGACTCAAACTCAAGAGGTTCAACAGTCTAATGGAAAAAATAATCTCATGTTATTATTCTATTACATGCACATTGAGGATCAAGAGGACCATGTTCAGACTATCCTATTATCCTTAGTGGTAATCTATACTCTTCTTAAATGAGTAAGGATGAGAAAACTATTTGATCCTGAGGGTCTTGTCCAAAGGGAATGTTAATTAGATGAAAGTACATATTCAGGTTTGAACATGGATGAGGAGGATACCGTATTATTCCATGGATGAATATGGGTCCCATCAAACATCATAGATGAGATTATGTGGGAATTTTATTTCTCGGAGTTGGTATTACATCCTAGTGTCTCTATGATGTGTTAGGATTTACAGCTCTAGTATTTTTTTTCTTGGTATGGAACACGAGATAATAGTTTTATCACTTATTATTCCACCTATTAATAGGTTAAGGTAGATCATCAGTGGATAATAGGGATTTGAAATCCATATTCTATTCCCGAGTGGAAATTGGATGTTTTTTTGATGTATTTTGTGACTAGTTCACCTATATCATCTTGTAGAAATGATATTGTGTGGTTTATCATTGATTGTTTAATAAAGGACTCATAATTCATACTTGTATGGTAGATATTCTCAGTAGAGGATCTAGGGAGTCTATAAATAACAGAGGTTTTATGTCTTCATTGTGATCCTTCTTACATCATTTTTGATAGAGATTATCAATTTATATCAGGGTTATTGTAGGGGTTATAGAAGTATTTGGGTATATAGGTGCTTCATATAATGACCTATCAACCTCAGACCAATGAAAAAACAAAGCGTTCAATTCTGGTGCTATATGAAATGCACTATTCATGTTTCTTTATCATTGAGGATAATTTGGAGAAACACATTCCCATATTTGAGTTTACTTATAAGAACATATTTCAAGATAAAATCAAGATGGATCCTTATGAATCCTTATATGGTAGTCCTTTTTGTTCACCTAAATTCTAGCTAGAGGTATGGGAGGTAGCTATTCATTGACCATTTATCATATAAGAGACTACATAGTAGCTCCATCTGATCTGGAAGCACATGAGGATAGCTCAGTCAAGATATCATTTATATTTCAAAAAATGATAGTGACCTCTTGAGATCATGGTCTAAGAATAGTTTTTCCTGCAATTATCGGCCAAGATTGGATATAAATGTATACAGAGGTAGGTTAATCTCTCACCTAGGTTTTTTGGACCCTTTGATGTTGTGAAATAGATGGGACCATGGGCTTTCCAATTAGAAATCCATCAGAAATACTGGTCAATGAATGATGTCTTTCACATATCTCAGTTTCACCAATATCATCTAGATCTATCACATTTATTTCATCTAAATTTTGTTGAATTTTATGTGGATGATTCCATTGAGGTTTACCCAGTTTTTATTGTTGGTTGGAGTATGGAGACACTCTGAGTCTAGTTAATTCTTTTGGAATAGGTGTTATGGTAGCACAATGAAGTAAAAGACAATACCTAGTATTGGGACACTAACATACAAGCTTTGTGGCTAGAACTATTTGTACATGATACCTCTTTACCCTATGAAGGCTAAAATAGGAATGAGTTTCTTTAAGGGGTGAAGTTTATAACTACCCATACTTTCAAGAAGGTAAAGATCATTTTTTCAATTTAAATTCTTGGTTAATATTAGTTAACTTCAAGGATTTCCTAAAGAGCAACTCATGAGTGTTAGGGGGTTATTCAAGTCAAAATTTCTTGTAAATTTGGAAAAATGGTTGGGCCTCATGGTTAGAAGAAACCATGCCACCCAGCCTTCATGGTTCTTCTAACCATGCGGGGTAAAATAGTGGTGTAGCAAAATCCATGTGATTTTTCAGAAATAGTATTACTCTAGTCACATGATCATTTGAAAAACTGATGACTTTTAAATGGGGTATTTCACATTGTTTTCTCTAGGTTTGGGAAACTGTGTGCCTTAACCTTTTCTGAAAAATAATTAATCAGTGAATTGAGAATGGGTTTTTCACAGTTTGGAGAACAATCATCCATAACATTGCACATCATATTTTGAGTGTGAAAAAAAATTTGGTAATTAAATATATTTACTATTACCTTTGATCTCATATTTTCTCAACTAGATGAAATCAGTTTTCTCTTCCCATAGCTCTCCCTTAATAAAAATATAGGTAGATAGTTATTCTTTGTGTTCTGAGACCAAATCAAATACCATTAGAAGCATCATATCCATCTCGGTATGATCTAAAATCCTCTACCTTCTTCTTTCATTTTGTCTTCAGATCCATCAAATTTTTGTAGTGAAAACTATTTTTCCCTATTTTAAGGGATTTGGACCATTTCATTAATTTATACTAACCTACATAAAATTTGAGGTCTCCCTCAGATGAGGAATTGTTAACGGACCTAAGGTATGAGAATTTTCATTTTACCTTTCATTTTTGGTGTTTTTTTAGATTAACCATTGTGAAGTACATAAATCATTATCACACAATACTTTTTAATTGATTTCATCAAATTAAATTGATTTATGCACCACGAAATATTCCCCTTGAATTATATTAAGTAGATTATATGATGTATACTTTGGTTATGGACACCCCTTGGGTGTGTCATCTTGAATTCCACTTTATTGTTAATAATTTAATTCCCAATACCTCTTTTATGCATTATTCGTAGAAAATAAATGTAATTTACCTTATTATATGAATGTTTAATTGAACCCAGTTAATATCATAAGTTCTTGTCCATTATTATACATGGAATTTCCTTATTGGTAATTTCTCTTTTGACAAATGTACATTCTAAACCCCACTCTGAACCTCATAAGTTAATATCCTATGCATTGTTTTATTTAATGTCATGTACTTAAATTGAATGGATAGTCCATGATGATATTATCATTAATAAACGAAATAAATGAATTATATGGGATAAACTGTAAATGTTGGTAAGACCAATAAATTATATTTTTCTTTATTAAATTCTCCTTGTGAATTATAATTCTTTTTTATTTATCAGGGCTAATGAGATAAATGAGAAATAGTTTCTCATTTAATATATTATTAATATGGTTATTCATTTGATATATGTTGTCTTACAATGGTATGGGTTTTGTTGAACATGATGGTATCATTCCTCCTTACATCGGGTGTTGAGAATGACGTCTCACACACATGATACTTTATAGATGGTGGGCATGACATACCATGTCCAATTCTTTGAGTATTGACATGATGGAACACTCACCATCTCGAGTATGAGTGCAATTTATCCCACTCATTATGAGATAAATGGCATATACTACATTGCATGATCTCATAGACTCATTATAATGGTTATGGATGTCTGAGTTATGCCCCAGTCCAGCAAGAACCTAATATTCCATGTTTGTGGCTACTTACGTACAAACATAGTTTGTCAATATAAGTGGATGAAATATATATATATATATATATATTATAATATATATAGTTATTTATAAGACACAAATTTTGACCATCGGTCGAAGAAGGTAGAGCCATCATGATTCCTTTAGAAACCTGAGTTGGATATTTTTTATTTATTCACCATTTTTAATTATTTCACTTATACATGCACAATGTTTACTTATCAGAACATCATGGATTACTTATATACAACATTGGTGGTGGATTACTGGGATTTCATCTCACACCCTACATAAGATGCATTTGGTGTACGATTAGATTATGTTTCTATAGGAACATATATTGGTATGTTCTCTAATATTGATCTTTAATATTCATTACTTATATATGGAGCATAAGAAAAGAGGACAAGTCATTTGCTATAGATACTAGTGGATAAGAATTTTGTTTTTTTAGTTTCTTATATTATTTTTATTATTATTATCCATAATTATACTTCAATATAAAATCATTCCATGAATCTGTGTATTAGTAACTACATTGTGGATTTTGATTATTATTCAGTTTCTCATTTTTTTTATTCTTCCAGTAATATAGTTATTAGGTATTTTTTATATAATTTATCTATTTTATTCTTTTTATTTTATCTATTATGACACTATGAAAAAAAGTTATATCCTCCCCACCTTACCACCTTCATTCCCTCACTTCTAGTCGATATCCTTTGGTGTATAGAGAGTCGTGCTTGAGGTCATGTGACCCACCATCTCGGGACATGGGTAAAGTGGATCATGTTTTGGGATACTATTTTTTTATAAAAATGGTTATTATGTTAAAATAATCATTATGGAGATGATGGAATAATGATCCCTTTCACCACAGTCCACACAACAATTTTGTTTTGAAATTATGAAACCAGTTTCCTTACAACACCCTATATAGACATAATTGACTCTGTAAATAATCATATTGTTAAAATAAACGAAATAAATGGTTCATGTATATTTTATTAACTCAATAATGGGTTCTTAACAAAACACATAACTAATATATGTTATTTATACATGAGACAAAATACACACATGGAAAATCCTTGATTCGATGTAATGGTTTCGTCTCAAAACATCCTTCATTGAGACACATGTCCATTTAAATATGTATATTATTTTAAATGTTTAAAAACGTAACCATTAAATATTATATCACGAATTATTCATATATAATGATATTTTATGTTATAGTTCATCATCATCAATCATGAGATTAATGTTTCAAATGTTACCAAAGTTAAAAGGATTAATTTGTCATTATCATTTCAATTGGGATTGTATATGCCTAAATTTTTGGCAAAGGAAATTATTTGATCATTATCAAATAATATCCTTTAATTTTATTCTATTAAATTTATTCATGAATTTTTAAGGTAATAGTTAGATTTTCTTCACTTTCGTAAATAAATTTTTTCCAAAAAATGTATTTTAAGAAAAGGTTTATTTATTTCTCACTTCAGTTAAAAATCCATTATTTTCCATATCAATGTTTTCTAAAAAAATTTCAAGAATAAATTTAAAATTCCGTAAAATAATTATTATAGAAGTTTTTATTCATGTTTAAATTTTTATAAAAGGGTTTGAAATGAATATTCTTGTCATTTTCCAATGTTCATTTTTTACTTGTTTCAATAGTGTTAAAGGACTATTTTTTAACTAATATGGTGTATATATAATTTATCCCCATCATGAAAACTCAATTATTAAAAATAGACTTTATATATTTTCATGGATATTTTTAAAGAAACATTTTTATAAAATATTTTTTATTTGTATTTTTTTGACATTGAGGAAATTAATTTAGTGTAAAAAATGTATTTTTCTCAGAAATATTACATGTGATATTTTAGAGAAACATTCGTCAATGACAAAAACATTTGATGTTGTGGATTTCTTCTAATATATATATATATATATATATATGTCACTCACAAATATATCTATCTTACTTTCCTTTACTTTGATGGGTTAACAAAAAACTTATGATCATCTCTAAAATTCATTTATTACAAAATTTTATTTAGTTGTGATATGAGATAGTATTATGCAATTAATTTCATTCTATAATAAATTTTTATGGAATTACATATGATATATTTGAATTTTATATAATATATATTCATGTACATGATATGAATAGGATGGGTGGTCTTTTAATTATATATCCCTCTAATTAATTTTGGAATATTTTAGTCTCATTATATGTCATATATGAGATTAGGGAATGAACGTAATCTATTATGTAACGTTGAACATCATGTGATATTATCTCAGTAGTTAGCCTTGATTTATGTTTTTTTCATGTTTTATGTTTCTGATGTCTTTCATATGTTTTCATTATCATATGATATTATGTCCTTTATATTATACTTAAATTTTATTACTCATTTACCATTTCATTTATGATATCTTATTATACTATTTCCTATAATATATATGATTTATTATCAATTATTTTATTATCACATATATTATCTTACTGGTATTTTTATATCATCCATTTATATTTGTACTTAATATGTTATTCCTTGCATTTTTAGTTTCTCAAATTATTAGGGAAAACAATATTGAGAATAAAATATATAATTTTTTTAATCTCATTTTTATGTATTATGAACCTATTCTTCTAAATACACTAGGCCATTTCAATCAATGATTTTCATAAATGGGGTTTATATTAAAAACTAAGGGAATAAAAAAGGGTAAATGGAATGTTTCACTAGATTATATTTCCATAAGTTACATAATATAATTATACATAAGCGTGTGAACCACAAAGAAATCCTATTTTTGAAAAAATAATTTTAAATCCGAAAACATGTTTTTTATAAATTATTTAGCTTATAAAACCCATAAAATTAATTTTAAATTATTATCATAAATATATGATCTATACAATTAATTATATATATTAATAAATATATATTAAATTAGTTTATTGAGAAAAAACACATTGCACACATAAATTTTTTTAATGAAAATGTGTTTTGAAAAATAATTCTCCATTATTTGATGCCCGACGAGAGAGTGGCGATGGAACATAGTGCGGTGATAGAACCCTAGCATGCCCGATGAGGATTCCCCCCCCCCGTCTTTTTGGAGGCGGGAGGGGGGTGGATGGTCGGAATACTCTACTTCTAAAGCCATGAATCCCTTTTATCACGTTCTCCAATCCTAATTACCTCCCAGAGTTCCCAACGATTGTGCTAAGCCCGAAAGTGCCTAATCTTCATCTTGGTAACCCTCATCTTCTGATATCATCCTCTGAGGTTCTTGAAGTGATGAGCCACCTTGACCAAACTTTGGTTGCTCAGTTTAACACTTGAAGATCGTCGGTGGATGAGTTCGATCGGTGTGTGTTTGGAAAATGGGATCTGTAAGAGCACCCAGTATTCAGACTTCTGTATAGTCGACTCATTATGATTAGATTCACCTCAGAGGAAGTCCTAATTATGACGTGGTCCAGTGCCCCTAGAAATTGCAATAGTTGCAAATATTTTCTTCTTTGGTGGACATTCGACCTCTTCATGAATTGTGACCCTCCCTACATCCCGATATGGGTATGTTTTCCTCACCTCCCATTACCTTTCCGGAATCTAGTGGTTATTCATATTCTTGGGAACCTGATGGGTCGTTTCCTGTGCTCTAATGATTTTACAACTGTTGTTTTTCATCCAATCAATTAGCATATGTGTGTTGTAGTAGATGTTTCGAGGGCTCCAGTTTATTGGGTCTGGATATCTGTGGGTACGAAATTCATATGGAAGCAAGCAGTGGTCTATAAATCATGGACTGACTATTGCTCAGCCTGCAGGAGACTGGGGCACTTAGTGTATAGGTGTCATTGTGGAGATAAGAACAGGAGGCTACCTGGTATGTATAGGAGCCTAGGAAAAATTGATGATGGGTGGAGGATTCCTAATACATCTGGGGAGATAGGAGACACATTTAATGTGAGTTTGGCAGCGGTTCAAGAATAGCCAGTAGAAATTCCAAAAAACCCTTTGGTTTCTATTGTGATGAATAGGCTCATGCAGGATCTGAGCTTAGGGATGGGGTTGAGGTTGTTGTTATGGGTACAACTGTGTCTGGGGGTGAAGGAAATGCTAGCATGAGTGCTTCTAAGACTAATGGTATGGCTTTACATGGGTTTGTGACTGAAGGGGAATGGTAGAAGGAGATAGTAGACAATCTTGAGTCGGCCTAAATGAGGGTGGTCTTGTTGAGGGGTATGTTGTTGTGGCTGGTGAGTAGAAATGGTGGATCAAGGGTGGAATTTTTGAAGTGGAGTAGGGGTCTATTTTGGAGGAAATCATGATGCCTTCTCTGGTGAGTAATAATGTACAGACTGGTGAGGATGGTGGTGTGTTGTTCATGGTCTCCACAGGGAATCAGTTCCAAGGGCTGGAGCATGAGTGAGTGATATCCAACTTGTAGGGTGGGTCTCAGGAAGGGGTTGTAGTGAATGACCAAATAGGAAATGGGATGTATGTGGGTCTGGGGGTAGTGGAACACCCGAATTGCCTTGAAATGATTGATATGAATTTCCAGGTTCTGCAAAATCAGATTGTGCAGTATTAAGAGATGCAGGTCCATAGAAAGTGGGGGAACGTTTCTGATAGTGAAAAATAAAACAAGGGTGGTATAATCAATCCATATTTTAGTGACATCGTCTAAGGAGGGAGGAAGATTTTGTCTAGGAATCTTAAGGATATGTCTGTTTCCCCATGATGAAGATCATGGAAGGATTACTCCTATCATCCCAAGCCAATTTCAACAAGATCTAAAGGTATGTCAATTAATAATGAATTCCTTTCATTGGATCAGTTGAAACATCAAAGGAAATATGCAAAAGTCATAAAGAAGTATGAATGTTCAGAATGGGAGATGATGATTGTAGATGAAGATTTTTATCATGGTGATAGTGATGGGTCTGATTTTGGAGGTATATAGATATTTTTTTTGGTTTGTGTCACTTGTTTTCTGAACTTTTATTTTATTAATAAATAGTTAGAGGTGTTTCCTTGGGCAAATTTATGGGTAATGAAAATGTGTTTCCAAGCCTATTAATTAACATATTTTAAAATCAAGTGTAATGATGATTCCTGTGTAATTAATTAGATTATTTCTAAATAAAGGAATATTTTGTTATATTATTATAAAATTTAAAAAAATACGGCATTGAATTGAAATGAAATAGTATTTTTTCCAAAAATACATTATTTTTCACTATTCTCTAAAAATTTAATATTTTTAGAAAAATAAAAAAAAATTAACCATAATCTTATATTCAAATATAATTTCAAAAATTATATATGTGTCCTGAACTAAAATTTCTTAAAATAATGGAAATTATTTATACTTTTCATTTGAAATAATTTGGTAATGTTTATTTTTTAATAATAAATATTTATTACGATTGAAATGAATTTAATGAAAATTGATTCTATATTAATTATAAATTAATAAATAAATCTATATTAACAAAAATGTGTGTTTGTATTTTCTATAAATTGGTTATTAATATTTATACATTTCATTTTAAATTCTAGCTTATGATTGTTGTTTATATCATGGTTCATAATGAATCAAGGATCCATGTAAGGAAAGATATCGAAAACTTCAAGTTTTATTTAAAATGAAATACATATAAAATAATGATATTTTATATTCTAACACCATTAAAATAAATTTTAGACTAAAATTGTCATCACCCTTATAAAATAATGAGGATATCTCTATATTATCATATCCTCATATCACCATGTTGCTTCATTAAATGAATGATTCCTCTAAAAACATTAATCAGGAATGAATTCTTGATCCATAGAAATCTATCTCTATGATCAAATATTTCCATGATTTTTTACTCATTGAAAAGATCATTCTCCATTAGAATAACCTCTAATTATTGTATTTTTGGAAGATTTTATATGAATTTTTAGATGATAGATACATGTAAGGCAACATGAACTTGGGATGGGTACGGTGTCGGTGCCACGTGGTAATCTACAATGCCAACCCGATCAAGAATCATGAAGAAAAAAATATACCTAGGGATCATATTTTACCGTCCTTCCAAATATCATAACATTTTTTCAATTATAAATTCAAAGTAAACCTTCTCACCAGTATTGATTTCAAAATATCACTAATGATTATATGCATAAAACTTCTATGAAATATAAGCTACATTTATATGATGCTGAATATATATAAAATTCTGTTTCATTTCCATCTTTATCTTAGGACTCAATATATTTCATACTCCAACTTCATCTTAGTTTTTTACTGTTCTATAATTCTTTCTATATAGGACATTATAAGGATCCATCTAAAAGCTCGAGTGAAATATGTTGTTGTAAGAAACTTTTTATAGCGAAAGGTATTGATCCCAACCACCATTGAAATATATATAACATGATAAAATTTATCCTCTAATGTTTTAATGTTCCACTAAGATTAATCATCTATGTGAGGATGATAAATGGTAATAAAATAAAAATCTATATCTATAACTTTTTTAGACAATTCCAGAACATTGAAGTAATCCTATGATCCCAACAATATAATGATGATTGTGGTACCCTATGTAACCTTACTAATTCATTACTTTATATCCAATAAACCAATTCATGAGAGAAATATTCACTAATAAATATAAATTAGGTTGAATTAATAAGGGTATTGACAACATACAAAAAATAATTATGGCCTTTAGATGTATTTGGGAGTCCAACAAAGAAATCCATTTGGACCTTTTCCCCATTCCATACTAGTATAGCCAATTGTTGTAACATCCCCTTAGATTTGTATCTATTTACCTCATCTTTGTTACATAATATCCACCAAGATACATAATTTGCAATATCACTCTCTATGTATTCTAACATTAAATACACTTTCATATCTTTATATATCCTTATACTTCCATGATTAATATCAAACAATGAGCTATAAGATTTTTCCAATATTACCCTTTTCGTGTATGGTATTGATAGAACATATAATTAGTTCATAAATTATATAATTCCATCATAATAATTCTTAAAATAATAATTTTTCCCCTTCTATAAATGCTCTACATCCTATTGTTTTTCCTCTGTAAATTTACACTATTAGATTGTTCAACACTCATTTGAGAATGATAGGATTTCTCCCTTCTTTTAATATTTCAAGGACTATCCATACCAAATAAAAAAATTTGAACTTTCTTCCTCATCATATATACGTAAAAATGATCCTTTCGACTCAATGAATATTCCACCTTGTTAACTTTCTCAGTGTGATAGAGTATTGTGTAGTTGTAATCATTAATAAACTCCAATTATATTTGTTAAATAATATTAAATTTTTTTTGAGATGAAAATATACTATATTTTTATTTTAGTGATTCAGAATTTTTAGATATAAATATTATATATTTTAAAATAAATATTCATTATATCACACAAACACATGACTGACAATCCTAATGATTTAGTTCGTTTGGATACAAAGTACAAAATATTCTAATTTGCTGAAATAACTTCCTCAACTACCATAAATATCTTACCCTTTTGTACTATCCAAAAACATACGCTACTTAAAACCTATCTTCACACCATGGGGTAAATAAACATAAGAAAATGTTGGCTTAGATGCTCAGTAAGAGTATTAAAGAGAGATGTCAAGGATCAAATATTCATGAAACAATAATAAGGATATGATAAATGAACCTGACATTTAAAAAGATACCTTGCATATCAATGATATTAATCTTGAGATGTGGAATAAAGCTTAGAATTTAATACGACATGAATCATAAATGAATAAAATAAAAATATTCATGAGACCATAATATTAGAATGAAATATAGAATTGTTGAATAAATATAATCATATAAAATCATTTCTGTAGTAGTCAAGAATTATTTACAATTATATCACACTGAAATGGGTTTTCACCCAATACTGTCATAGTACTCAAGGTTCACTCCCAATACAATCATAGTGAACAAACACACATACTGAACTGGGTTCAATCCCCATTCTAGTCATGTTTATCTCATATGATATAAATCTATACCCAATACATTGGTGGGACATATTGGTATGACTCGTCAAATAATTAAAATAATATGTGTGTGTGCCACAATATCATAAAAAATTCAATATGTTAGAAACCATGACATGATATGAGGTTCATAAACATTTCAACATATCCTAACCTGTGGAAAATATAATTATTTTATAATAATTTCATTAGTTTATCATATAAAAAAATTTAAAAATTAGTGGGTTCCCTAAGAATTTCCCTATGGTATAACCTGTGGGAGAGAAATATGTTTCATAAACCCCATTAAGTCATAAACAAAAACCATTTAGAGATATAACAAGAATTGTATCCTCAGTTCATATCCTCAGTATGCCATAGGTAACATCAATGAATTTCATCTTTGATGAAAATTTATTTTGAAAATACATTGAGACAAATTTCTTTTGGAAAATAAATTTTCTATGAAAATTATTTTTTAAAACTAAAAAAATATTAAAATATTTTGGAAATATTTTTCCTTGAAAATAATCATTAAGACTTATAAAAGAAGATTTAAAAATACATTGAAACATTTCTTGAAGAAAACATCTTTTATGTGTTGAACAATACTTTAAATAAAAGAAATTTTATATTAAAATAACATTGAAAACATATAAATGAATTTTTAAATAAAAACCTTCATGATGGTAAGAAATTCCATTTTTAACAATACATGTTAAAATAATGATTCTTTTCACATTTTTGGTAAAATAAAAACATTTATTTCTTTAAAAAAACATGAATATTTATCTCAAAAATTTAAAATTAAAACACATGTAAAAAATTATTTAATATAACATTATGAGAGAACTAAAATAATTTTCTAATTATCTTTAGAAAACATTGTTTTTGAATAAAATGGTATTTCAATCAAAAAGGGAAATAATGACAATTTTCAATGAAAATCCATTTTGATCAGGTGAGTACATAAAAAAGTAAAATGAATGGAAAAATATATTGTCATTAAAAAATATATGATAAGAAAATATATTATTTTCTTTGGATATGGATCATAATATTTCATTATTGGAAGTACAATCATAAACAATGTTGATAAACTTTGAGATTAAAACACAAAACTCAAGCCACTTTGATAACATTAAATCAAAATCCCCAAAAAATAATAAAATTTAATGAAACCTAGGATATCATTAAAATAATTTTATTAATGATATTACATGTGAAAGGGGAATAATGTACACCTCATTGAATAATATAGGTTCATAATAATAATTATATCCCAACAAAGTCAATTTGATAAAAAAAAATCCCTCACCACTTTGTAACATTTGAACGATATCCTTTAAAAATGATAGATCCTAAATAGATATGTAAATCCCCAAATTGTAACATCCCCAAATGATAAATGGTTAAATGACTAAATGATATGACTCATATCAACAAGTTCCACCTTCATTTTTGGGAGCCAACCTGATTAGAACTCCACAGTTAAGCGTTCTAGGCATGGAGTAGTGATCAGGATGGGTGACCTTCTGGAAGATTCCCAGGGTGTGTGAGAGTGAAGAAAAAGAACATGAGAAAGGACAAGTGTTGGCATGTGGGGACAGTCATTAGTCCGATGACCCGTTTAGGCATGTGGGTGGACCCTGGGGTGGGACCCATGTGTCTACGGGGCAACTGGTAGTACTTGGGGGGCCAGGACCCGATGACCATGTTATGTTGGGGTGTACGTGCTGTCACCGGGACCCAGTTGTAACATTTGGTATCAAAGGAGGAACCCAACCTTAAGTGTGGTGCACAGCTTGGGTTGAGATGTAGGGCCCACATCAAGGGCGTTGTGTTCTAAAGGGGGGGGGTGATTGTAACATCCCAAAATGATAAAGTGTTAAATGACTAAATGATATGACTAATGTCAACAAGGTGCACCTTCCTTTTAAGGAGCCTACATGATTAGAACACCACAGTTAAGCGTGCTTGGCATGGAGTAGTGATCACGGTGGGTGACCCTCTGGGAAGTTTCCTAGGGTGTGTGTGAGTGAGGAAAAAACACACTAGAAAGGTCAAGTGTTGGACAGTGGGTACAGTCATTAGTCAGATGACTCGTTCAGGCATGTGGGTAGACCCTATGGTGGGCCCCACATGTCTGCGGGGCACCTTGTGGTACTTGGTGGGTCAGGACCTGACGACCATGTTAAGGTGGGGTGTCTATGCTGTCACCGGGACCCAGTTGTCACGCAAATATTTATGGATAATCCATGAAAAATAAATTCATTAGAATTATATACACCATATTAAAGAAACTTGTGCTCAAAATGGAAGGTTTATCATAGAAAAATAAAAGTGTGTAAACAATATCTTACCTCTAAAGGGGGAGTGATTGTAACATCCCCAAATGATAAAGGGTTAAATTACTAAATGATATGACTAATGTCAACAAGGTTAACCTTCCTTTTTGGGAGCCTACCTGATTAGAACTCCACAGTTAAGCATGCTTGGCATAGAGTAGTGATCAGGATTGTGACTTTCAGGGATGTTTCCCAGGGAGTGTGTGAATGAGGTAAAAGCACACCGAAAAGGACAGGTGTTGGAAAATGGGGACAATGATTAGTTAGATTACTCATTCAGGCATGTGGGTGGACCCTAGGGTGGGCCCCACATGTCTGCGGGGCAACTGGTGGTACTTGGTGGGTCAGGACCTGACGTCCATGTTAAGGCGGGGTGTCTGTGCTATCACCGGGAGCCAGTTGTCACACAAATATTTATGGATAATCCTTGAAAAATAAATTCATAGGAATTATATACACCACATTAAAGAAACATGTGCTCAAAATGGAAGGTTTCTCATAGAAAAATAAAAGTGTGTCAAAAATATATTACCTCTTTAGTAATATTTTGAATTGCAAGACCTGATGAATAATAATATAAAATTAATCATTTATTATCATCAAAATGTTGATATTATTGATAAAACATGTAAAAGGTTTGGTATCTACATCGTACAACAGAAGCAAGCGGTGAATTTTCATATGTCTCATATAAATAAAAGAGAGACCAGAAATCCATTACCATAAGTGTTTCCTTTCTCTACATATTATTTACTTAGGAACTTTTATTATGAATTTATTAATTATTTCACGTTGATGTCATTTTTCAGTCGACAATTATTATGTTTTTATGTATATTTTAATTTTTTATTTTTGATCCTCTTACATTGATCATTGTACCATTTTCTAAAGAAATTTAAAATGATAAAAATATCATATATATATATATATATTATGTATATCTTTTTATAGTAATCCATAGTATTTAGAGATATAAAATGATACTCACTATTCATTAATACGGTAGGTCATACATACACATGAACACTATTACCGATGGATTAAAAAAATAACAAGGTGACTGACATGTTACGATTATATAACAATTATGATTTAATATATATATATAATTTATATTCATTAAATATATCCTTAACACATTCCAATTAATGAGTAAAAGAAATTTAATCACATTGCATCACATATTGGTAGTCCTCCATAAGAATTTAGAGACCTGAAGCGTGACGTACATAGACATTACATTACTTTTGCGAAATACGTAGTACATAACAAAAACAGACACACAAGGACCGTAATAGTTTAGTGTCTTTGGAAACTAGGAACGTAATCTTCTAATCGTGGTGAATGATCTTCAACATCTCCCATAAAGATCTTCCCCTTTTTTTCTCTCACCTAAAACCTTTCTTTATATCCTGGGGAAAAGAACACATAAAAAGGGTGAGCTCAAATGCTCAGTAAAGGTATACATGGATAAAATAAAATATACCATATACATTTGAACTTAAAAAAATGAACATAATGTTTAAACATTAAAAGATTGAGTATTGACATAAAACATGGAAGTACGCAAGGCATAGATCACAATGAAACATTAAGAATGATAAAATAGAATGGGAATAAAACATGTAATTGTGGCAACCATTAAGCACATGATATGATTTCCATAGTAGGCAAGGCATTGCTGCCAAGACTATCTTAGTGGACAAAGTCCCTTTCTGAATCTAGTTCACTCCTCGTTCTAGTCCTGTATTACTGAACCGGTTTAACATGTCGTTCCAGCCGTGTCTATCTCATGACATATAAATATTTTCCCAATGCATTAGAGGGAGATATAGGTCCCACCCATCTCATAATGAAATGATTCTTACTTGTGCCAGCAAATAAACTTAAAACATTCATCATAACCCAAAGAATAAAATGGGTTTCATAAACATCATCTCATCATCACATAATCTATATAAAACAAATGGATATTTCATCATAAGAAAATTGAATCCTTGTAAATCATAGAGAAATTATACTTGAAACATACAGATATGAAATAATGTCATCTTAGAATGAAAATAGTTTTGATAAAACACTTGAAATGAATTGTTTAGGAAAATATCATTTATTCTTCAAAATCAATTTCTTTTCAGAAAAGATCATGCAATTTTAAAAGAAAATGATTTTTATGAAAATAGTCATGAAATATTTTGTAGGAAGCTTCATGAAAATAATGTTTTATAAAACTATAAAAATCCTTTCTTGCCGTATACGTTAAAAAACATTCTTCTCGTACTTTTGTCGGAAAAGTCAAAAAGTACCTCGTACGAAAAATGACAAAAGATTCCTTTCATATCTTTTACTAAAAACTCATCGAAGGGTAAAATTGGATATAAAATATTGTAGAAGGATATAAATATTACATATTGACAAAACATGGATGTGGATGGTAAAATACACCCCAGTAAATACCAAAGTATAAACAATCTCGGATAAAAAGGAGATTGTGATATTTTCCCTTACCTTAGGTCTGATATGCTTAGTAAGTGTCCGAAACTCCTGTATAATGATTAAAATAAAGTTATTGACTTATTCCAGAATCATAATCATTGTTATGATATCATATATGGTTCACTTATGACTTTATATTACCTTTTCTTTTGTAAATTCCATGTTAAAGAGCGTTTTGGGTAAAATCGTTTCATTTTTCGTCCGTGTTTTGACTTGTAATTATTCATATTATTACTCAGATCATGAATAATTAATTCAATAATATATAACATGATTTATATATAATATATAGTTACAATATACCTATATATAATAGATTAGTAAAGCGAAAGAAATACACCGTTCATGGAGACGATAGGCCGTACGAACGCATGAACGCTGTTTTCGTTTCCTTATTGAGTATGATCTAATTAAGTAGATGAAATACATATATATATACATAAATCCAGTAGCTTTATAATGTCATATATTTCATTATTATAGCTTATATATACTTTATAATGATTCTATAATGGTTAACATGGAAAATAAATCTCATCGAGTCGTGGAGATGGTAGTCTATAGGTACGCACGAGCGGTGATATTGTTTTCATAATTATTTAATTGAATTGGAGTGGATGATACAATATATCAGAATTATTATGATGTTATAATAACTATTTATAGTTATTCTTTACACCATTTTACCCATCCAAGTAAGTTGGTATTGAAAAAACAGATTACACCATGGCGTGGAGACGGTACTCCGTACGTACGCACGCGTGGTGATTTCATTTTCAGTAGGATGGATAGATGGTGAAATAAGGTTGTTTCATAATTATAATAAAAAATCAGTATATGAGTTATACTGATGTTATTACTTCATAATGAAACAACCTACGAAGAAGAAGTTGAAGAAGAAACAAGTTTGAAAGAATCGATAGAAGAAATTACCTCTTCTTCGATATGCCTCTTTGAAACCTCCTCCTAGGGAACTAAGATTGGTCTTTGAAGAAGAAAAAGACCTCTAGGATGTTTCCAGGGAAGTGGAGGGGAGAAATTGTCTGGGGTTGGCCGTGATTGAAGGCTCAAAGTGGAGTGAGGAAAAGAGGGAGGAGGTTCCCTTTTATAAGGGAGGAGAGGGGCACCTTTGGAATAACTAAAAATATTATTTTATTATTAAGTCATGTTCGGTTTTAAATAGCTCCAAATTGATTTATTTCGAAGATAAGGTGGGTATGGGTTGACATACTATCAGACAATTGAATTTATACAAGTTTAGGTCATTATATAAACCTTATCTATTAGTTTTAACTCTTAGTTAATTAGATTGACATTTACCATGTCACTTTGTATTTTTATATTATATTGTTAATAAACATACCATGTAAATCCAAAAGACCCCCAAGTTGTTTTTTATTAATATATATAACCTTATATAAGTCATTTGGATGATCGTAAGATTTTTAGGAATTAAATTACAATTTATAATATTATATTTGTTTTAAAAACTATTTTATGTCAATTTTGACACTATTTAGTAATCTATATTTGTGAAAATCATAACAGAATGATTAGTTCTAAAAAAGTTAATTAAATCAATAATAACATGTCATATTAACCTATAAAATTATTTTAATTCATTAAAAGTATAAAATTATTTTTACTTGGGTATTTATAATATCAATTATTCTAATTTTTCACTATTATGGTAATTACTGCATCATCATTGTGTCATTAATAAATTAAATAATATAATGTCTAAAAATTAAAAATAAAATATAATTATGTATTAAATCCTATTATATTTCTAATTAATATTTACAATTGAATTTATCTTATGTATAACCATATATTAAAAAAGTTTTAGTAAATTAACATTGATTTTAACTCTTTTAACTCTTTTTTGAATTAAATAATAATAAATGTCCTAATATAATCCAAGTGGGCCTCAATGGTCATATTTTATTCCTAAGGTTGCATTTGGTCGAATTAAACTTATCCAATATAATTATGACATTTGTTAGGGTAATAATTATATCATTTTTACCCTTAATTACCCTATTTACTTTTAACCGTGGTTAAAAAAAATTAAAAAGTTACTATTCACCAAAAATTATTTTCATCTCATTGAACCACATTTTACTAACTGACATCAACTGTGTCTCTCGGATTTTCGAAATTCCACTTACAGAAATGGTAAAATTATGTTTTATGAAAAAATCATTTTTTTTACTACCACTTCGTGGTTTCACTATTCATCAAAAAAATGATAGTTTCCAGAAAAATACCAAAAATTAGGCCTAAGATATATTTGATATTATGAACTCAAAAATGATGTCTATTTTACCAAATTCAAAACATATCAATTGCATTAGAAAATTTAAAAATTATTTCCCATCGTCAAAACAAATAGCGTGTTCTTAAGAGATAATAACTATCAAAAGATTGACACTTGTTTATGTCTGGTTTAAATGTGAAATTACATCCAATGACCCACATTGTATTAAATTGTAAAAATATATTCTTAATATACTTTAAAACCAATAAAATTAATAATTTATCACTATTAATTATTTCGATTAAAAAGGTTGTTTTTAATTAAAATTTAGTAATTTTCACAATTCATCAGAATATGAAAGTTATCCGAAAAGTACCGAAATTTCACCCTAAGCTAATTTCGATATTCCAAATACAAAAATGAATTACATTTTGAAAAATTAAATTTAAAAAATTTAAAAAGTGGTTATTACTATTCATAGCGGCTAGTTTTAATAATATTTTATTATCATATCATTATTTAGTGAAACTCGGTACTGCGTACTACACATGCTATCGAGGAAGGTCGTGATTGCGTGTAATGCAAGGAAATTCAAGGATGCGTGTTGTGTAAGATCCTTTTGGTTTAGCGTACAACACAAGACATTAATGAAATTAAGAATAATATTTTTCATAAAATCTCGGTGTGTTACATTCGACCCCCCTTAAAATGAATTTCACCCTCGAAATTCAGTGGGGTTATAAATGGTTTACTACTCGAAAGTTTCATTAATAGAAACCCACATTCTAAAAAGGAATACCAAAACAAATCTTTGAAAACAAAAGTATGAAACGTAATGGTTACCCAAATAAACTAATCATTGGGATTCCACATAGGTGAAAATATGGATATGGAAGAGAAATCTAACCATCTTGTTCTGATGGAGAGTGGTAGAGAACATGGCTATGGAAAAGCTAGAAATCACAAAGCCATAAATTTGCGATGATCTAAGGTACCATCTAATTCATCGTATATAAGAGCAATAGGACAAAATTTTTAGTCTTCAATATCATTTCCCTAATATTGATGAAATTGGAATTAGAAGAAATACTTTCGTGATTTTGGTATAGTCTCACCATTGGTCGTTCTTTGGACAATTTCCACTTCATCTCTTAAATAAATGAAGTAGAATTTTTCATTCATGATGTGTTAGCAGATCATGTGATAGAATGATGGGTCATTCCATCTGTCTCAAACAAAAGGTTAGAAAAGTTATCAAAAAATATATAAGTCCATCTATAGTGAGATTAATCATATATGGTTCCAAAAATGGACATAAACTTCATATATCATACTGCATAATATAATAAAACTAGTTTATACTAAACAGGGACTTCCTGTAGGCCAGTGGTAGGGGATAAAGGCCAGTCGCTTTTCAGTTGTGGGTTCGATTCCCACAGCCTTGTCCGACGCGATGGGATGTCCCCCATCTTGAAGGTGTCCTTTTTTTAAAACTACATTACTATAAAATCCCACGAGTAATATCGAAAAAAGTTCTATCCTTAAACAATACTAGCATATGTCCAACAAAATCCATTCCAACATTTAGGCATATCTAAAATACTTCGGTCCAAGCTCATAGTATAAAGAAAACAATTACTTGAAATGTCATCAACCAAGCATGTGAATACCATCATTTATCCCCCATATATCATTTTGGTCACATTCCAATCATGTGAATACCTTAATCATGTATTCTCTTGAAAAATGAATACACATTAAACCTTAGTGAAAACATGAGTGCTATAAAAAGTTAACTTTTTCCACATACCAAAATCCCAAAATTATGTATACTTAAACCATGATATCACTTAGTCCTTATAACAATCATGAGCTCCTGAATACTGTCAAACAATTCATTTTATCATTTTCCTTTCATTATGCGCATATCATTCTTTTTTCCAAAAATATATCAATCACTTTCCATGGTTACCGATACCAACAAATTATTGAAAACCACAATAGACCAATACATAAAAATTCCAATATTCCACGATACTATATACAACATAGTTTTGGAATCCCATTAGATAAACACTTAATCATTCCACCACATCTTTGTAATATTCAACATTTCCAATAGTGATCTCATGTGACTTCTATTTGTCCTTTGCCTAAAGTGGTTGCTTATGTCGATCATCACTAACCCTTGGATTGGGGAATTTATTAGTATAATGCCCCATTTCCTTGAACTTGAAGCATTGAAGGGTTGGTAAAGATTTCTCTGTAGTCTTTAATTTATTCTCATCATTAGAAACCATTTTTCCATTACATCAACACACTACTACTCAATGACCTTATTTTCTACACTTAAAACATTTTCTAGTCCCTTTAAGACAATCTCCACCGTGCTTCTTTCGACACATTGAGCATAAGGAAACATTCATCTTATTTTCACCATTATTCTGAGATTTCTCCTTGAAATCCATCGTTCGTTTCTTGTCAAAACTAAGAGATGGATAAGTAAAACCAAATTCTATTTCTAACTTGATAGCACAATGCACAATTTCTTCATAGCTAATGAAGTCTCTTATAGCTAATTCCCTTCGAAGATTTGGTTTTAAGCCACTGAAGAATCGATCAACTTTACTTTCAGGTTGGATGATAAATCCAGATGCATACCTTTCAAGCCTTGTAAAATTCGCTTCGTATATACCAACAGATTCTTCATACTTTTGCTTTAGTTCAAGAAACTCCTTCTCCATCTTTGTTCTAATAAAACGAGGGAAGTACTTATTAAAAAATAAGTTCTACAACTCGTCCCATTCCATGGATCAATTTCATCTCTTTGCCTCATATTCTTGATAAGATTCCACCATTGATCAGCATCACCTTCCAAATGATACAATGCTAAGATTACATTATCTTGTTTCGAACATTGAAGTACTGAAAATATATTTTCAGTAGTACTGATCCATTGTTCAGCAACAAGTGGATCAGAAGACCCACTAAAAGAAGGTGGACGTTGCCTCATGAAGAACTCAATAGAATATTGTTCCCTTCTCTGCTCATTTGGAAGTCCAGAATGATTCATTTCTTTTGTAATTATAGCAATAGGATTTTTCACTCCATATCCCATAAAATTTGTTTGTTCCGGAGGATAATAATTGTGTTGTCCATTGCATTGATCAACACGGTTCCTTCGGGTTCCATCCATCGTCTAAAACCCAAAAATAATAGTGTGAGAGGAAAAAATCATGCTAGGGAAAAAACATAGTAAAGGGTGAGTACCCTCAATATCTAACATCTTAGGTTAAATTCTAAGATCATTATCGTAGTTCTAAGACTATATCCTATACAGATACTTATCATTAGAGACATCCCTAGACATACCATATAAATATCTTTAGGGATCTCACTAAAGTTCTCGTATCCTAGTTTCCAATGGTTGACTAAACCTTTCCTCTGATACCAACGGTAGAGACCCGAAGCTTGACATACATAGAAATTAAATTACATTTGTGGAATACTTATTAAATAACAAAAACAGACACACAAGGACTGTAATTGTTTAGTGTCTTTGGAAACATGGAATGTAATCTTCTAATCGTGGTGAAAGATCTTCAACATCTCCCATGAAGATCTTCCCTTTTTTTCTCTTACCTAAAACATTTCTTTATATCCTGGGGAAAAGAAAACATAAAAAGGGTGAGCTCAAATTCTCAGTAATGGTAAGCATGTATAAAATAAAACATACCATATACATTTGAACTTAAAAACATGAACATAATCTTTAAACATCAAAAGATTGAGTAATGACATAAAACATGGAAGTACGCAAGGCGTAGATCATAATGAAACATTAAGAATGATAAAATAGCATGGGAATAAAACATGTAATTATTCCATCCATTAATCACATGATATGTTTTCCATATTAGCCAAGGCATTGCTTCCAAGACCATCATAGTGGACAATGTCCCTTTCTGAATCGAGTTCACTCCTCGTTCCAGTCCTGTATTACTGAACCAGTTTAACTTGCCGTTCCAGCCATGTCTATCTCATGAGATATAAATCATTACCCTATGTATTGGAGGGAGATATAGGTCCCACCCATCTCATAATGAAATCATTCTTACTTGTGCCACAAAATAAACTTAAAACATTCATCATAACCCAAAGAATAAAATGGTTTTCATAAACATCATACCATTATCACATAATCCATATAAAACAAATGGATATTTCATCATAAGAAAATTGAATCCATGTAAATCATAGAGGCATTATACTTGAAACATACACATATGAAATAATTTAATCTTAGAAAGAAATTATTTTTGATAAAACACTTGAAATTAATTCTTGAGAAAAATATCCTTTCTTCTTCAAAATCAATTTCTTTTCACAAAACATCATGCAATTTTATTAGAAAAGGATTTTGTTGAAAATAGTAATGAAATTTTTTGTAGGAAGATTCATGAAAATAATGCTTTATAAAACAGTAAAAATACTTTCATGCTATATACGATAAAAAAACATTCTTCTCGTACTTTTGTCGGAAAAGGAAAAAAGTACCTCGTACGAAAAATGACAAAAGATTCCTTTAATATCTTTTACAAAAAACTCACCGAAGTGTAAAATTGGACATAAACTGTTGTATAAGGATATAAATATTACATATTGAGGAAACATGGATGTGGATGATAAAATACACCCCAGAAAATACCAAAGTATAATCAATCTCGGATAAAAATGAGATTGTGATATTTTCCATTACCTTAGGTCCGATTTGCTTCATAAGTGTCAAAAACTCCTGTAAAATGATTTAAATAATGTTATTGACTTATTCCAGAATCATACTCATTGCTATGATATCATATATGGTTCACTTATGACATTATATTACCTGTTCTTTTGTAAATTCCCGGTTAAAGAGCGTTTTGGGTAAAATCGTTTCATTTGTCGTCTGTGTTTTGACTTGTAATTATTCATATGGTTACTTAGATCATGATTACATAATTACAGAATATAAAACTTGATTTATATATAATATATAGTCAAAATATACTTATATATAGTAGATCAGTAAATGGAAAGAAATACACCGTTCATGGAGACAGTAGGTCGTACGTACGCATGAACGCTGTTTTCGTTTCCTTATTGAGTATGATTGAATTAAGTAGATGAAATAAATATATATATACATAAATCCAGTAGCTTTATAATGTAATATATTTCCTTATTATAGCTTATATATACTTTATAATCATTCTTTAATGGTTAACATGGAAAATGAATCTCATCGCGTCGTGGAGACGGTAGTCCGTACGTACGGACGAGCGATGATATCATTTTCAGAATTATTGAATTGAATTGGAGTGGATGATACAATATATCAGAATCAGTATGATGTTATAATAACTATGTATAGTTATTTTTTACACCATTTTACCCATCCAAGTAAGGTGGTATTGGAAAAATATATTACACCATGGCGTGGAGACGGTACTCCGTACGTACGCACGCGTGCTCATTTCGTTTTCCGTAGGATGGATAGTTTGTGAAATAAGGTTGTTTCGTACTTATAATAACATATCAGTATATGAGTGATACTGATGTTATTACTTCATAATGAAACAACCTATGAAGAAGAAGTTGAAGAAGAAAGAAGCTTGAAAGAATCAGTAGAAGAAATTACATCTTCTTCGATATGCCTCTTTGAAACCTCCTCTTAGGGAAATAATATTGGTCTTTGAAGAAGACCAGAACCTCTAGGATGTTTCTAGGGAAGTGGAGGGAATAAATTGGCAGGGTATGTCCGAGCTTGAAGGCTCAATGTTGAGTGAGGAAGAGTGGTAGGAGGTGCCCTTTTATAAGGGAGGAGAGGGGTACCTTTAGAATAACAAAAAATATTATTTTATTATAAAGTCAAATTCTGGTTTATATAGATCCAAATTAATTTATTTATAAGCTAAGGTGGGGATGGGTCAAAATACTATCATACATTAGAATTTAGACAAGTTTATGTCATTATATTAACCTTATCTTTTAGTTTTAAATATTAGTTAATTAGATTGACATTTACCATGTCACTTTGTATTTTTATATTATATAGTTTATAAACATACCATATACATCCATACGACCCCCCAAGTTTTGTTTTGTTAACATATATAACCTTATCTAAGACATTTGACCGAACCATAGATTTTTAGGAATAAAATAACAATTAATAATATAATATTTGTTTTAAAAACTATTTTATGTCAATTTTGACAATATTTAGTAATTGATTTTTGTGAAAATCATATCAGAATGATTAGTTCTAAAAAGTTAATTAAATAAATAATATCATGTCATATTAACCTATAAAATTAGTGGAATTCATAAAAAGTCTCAAATTATATTTATTTGGGTATTTATAATATTAATTATTCTATTTTCTCACTGTGATTGTAATTACTGCATCATCATTCTGTCATAAATAAATTAAATTATTTAATGTCTAAAAATTACAAATAAAATATAATTATGTAGGAAATCCTATTATCTTACTAATTTATATTTAAAATCGAATTTATCTTATTTATAACCTTATATTAAAAATTTTTTAGTAAATAAACATTGATTTAAACATTTTTAACTCTTTTTTGAATTAAATAATAATAAATGTCCTAATCTAATCCAAGTGGGCCTAAATGGTCATATTATATTCCAAAGGATGTTTTTGGTATATTTAAACTTATCCAATATAATTATGACATGTGTTAGGGTAATAATAATATCATTTTTACCCTTAATTACCCTATTTACTTTTTACCGTGGTAAAAAAAAGTAAAAAGTTACTATTCACCAAAAATTATTTTCATCGTATTGAATCACATTTTACTAACTGACATCAATCGTGTCTCTCGGACTTTTGAAATTTCACTCACAGAAGCGGTAAAATTATGTTTTATGAAAAATTCATTTTTTAAACTACCACTTAATGGTTTCACTATTCATCAAAAAAATTAATGTTTCTAGAAAATTACCAAAAAATAGGCCAAAGCTATATATGATATTATAAACACAAAAATGATGCCTATTTTACCAAATTCAAAACATATCAGTTGCATTAATTAATTTAAAAATTAATTCCCGTCTTCAAAACAAATAGCGTGTTCTTAAGAGATAATAACTATCAAAAGATTGACATTTGTTTATGTCTGGTTTAAATGTGAAATTACATCCAATGACCATCATTGTATTAAATTATAAAAATATATTCTAAATATACTTTAAAACCACTAAAATTAATAATTTATCACTATTAATTATTTCGAATAAAAATGTTGTTTTTAATTAAAATTTAGTAATTTTCACTATTCATCAGAATATGAAAGTTATCCGAAAAGTACCAAAATTTCACCCTAGGCAAATTTCAATATTCCGAATCCAAAAATTAAGTCCATTTTGAAAAATAAAATTTAATAAATTTCAAAAAGTTTTTATTACTATTCATAATGAGTGGTTTTAATAATATTTTACTCATATCATTGTTTAATGAAACTCTGTATTGCGTACTACACACGCTATCTAGGAAGGTCGCGATTGCGTGTAATGAAAGGCAAGTCAACGATGCGTGTTGTGCAAGCTCCTTTTGGTGTAGCGTACAACACAAGACATTAATGAAATTAAAAAGAATATTTTTTATAAAATCTCGGGGTGTTACACGAACAAGAAATATTATTGTGTCCCCTAGAAATGGAAAGTAAGAATTTATCATTAATATCATTGTTAAATAATTATATTAATGTTATAATTATCATTTATAATTTTTGAATTAATAACTATATTCATCCTTTAAATGTTTTGATGGTAAACAAACTACATTAGTTTGCGAGGTGATACTCTGCCTTAATCACAATTGGTAGTTTCTATTTTCCATTTTATGAAAGATGAAGTGGATACTGGTTATTAAATTAATATAATAAAATATAATTATTTATTATTTCTTGTTGTAATTATATTTTAATCTATAATACACAATTTAATTTTGAAAATGAAGAAATTAAATAAATGGCATTGGTCAAGGCAATTACCTTTTCTAAAAGGACATCCTTTGGATCTCTTATTAAAGTCATCAGTGTTATTTTTTTGGGAGGAATAGAATATCTACAACATGGATAAGGATTCTAGGGATGAGTTTTGATTGGTCTTTTAGTATTATATGGCTTTATAGGTCTGAATATGTTATAGGTGGTGGTGTCCTTTTATAAGTTGGGGAAAGGTAACTACTAGAAAACAAAATGTAAATTTCCCAAAAGAATCTAAAATTAGAAATGTAATCCAAAGATAATAGCTCTAAAAATAAAATAAATTCTAAAAAAGGAAGTATAATATTACAATATATCCATAGAATGAGAATTTGACATGTCTTATATTATTTATAAACCATATATTCTTTGTGTCAACCTTGGTAAACCAATTTTTACCTTAACCATAGTAATTAACTTTTATTATTTTCACTATTCATTATAGAAAAAATAATTTTAAAATTATTAGATAATATAAATTATTCTAATTGATATTATTTAACAAATTTATTCTAATTCCATTCAAATAATTTTAAATTTTTAATTTAAAATAAATTTCAAATATATGATGAGAAAGTTGTCTTTTAAAGAGAAAATTTTCATAAGTTTACAAAGATTCTATATAAAAATTTAATATTAAAATGATTAAAATGACATAAATTATATTAAAAGATATATAATTGAATTAATATTACTTTTAAAACAATATTAATTTTTTTTTATGTTTATAAAATATTTAAAATAAATAAAATTCTTAATAAAAAGCATTAATTTTCATTATTCATCAAAAATTTAATATTTTCAGAAAAAAACCCCAAAATTTAATCCTAATATTTTTGTGACATTATTATTTTAAAAACTATTTTTATTTTCTCAAATTAGTTTTAAAATACATATAAAGATTAATTTTATTATATTTAACAAAAAAACATTTTTTATGAAAATTGTATTTTCTCTACATATAAATGATACCAAAAACTAAGAAAATTTTTATCAAAATGTTACATTTATATAAAATGATTATAGTTTAAAATTTGGGTATTTATGTTTCTTCCACTAATATTAATATCTAAGTAATAATGGTCATCAATAAAAATAATTCTAACAGTTTGTCCCGGATCATTACAACTTTAGGTTGTGTGTAAAGATAACTATCAAAGAAACTATATTTAATCAAAAAAATAATTCACAAAAACTAAGGGTGCTAATTTATAACCCCATAAAAATTAATTTTCCTGTGAAAATATATATAAACCTGAAGGGTAGAATTACCATAAATTTCTCTTATAATATCCTTAATCTTGATAACATCCCAAAAAGTTAAACCTAAAAAGGGTTTTCAATGACATTAAACTTATGATAAACCCTAAAATCATAAAATAGTGACGGTTTCAATTACTCTTATATTAATCGTACATGGATTCATAAACACTTAAAAAAGTTAACCCTACCTTTATTCCTTATATAATACCTTATATGATAAGAAAATTTCAATGGGATCTAGGGTTCATCCTTGTACTGATAAAATATCAAAAGTAACTTCATTATTCTAGAACCCATAAAGAGGGATATAATCATGGGTAATTTTACTAATGTATTGAAAATAAGATATCCATAGGGTTTGTTCATTCAAAATAAATTATGAAATTTATAACTAAAGAGGTAATAGAATTATTCATGAATTATCATGATGCATTTCATCCATTTTGAATTCATAAAATTTCTATTTTACCTATGCCTTCAGTGGTTTTTTTAACATCCACATTATCCCTTCGATTGGGGAATTAATTGACATAATGCCTAAAATCTTTGTACATGACACACTAGTGTATGGGAGGTTCATTTTATAAATCACTATATCCATTAATTTTATTTATTTTCATCATCACATCACTTATAAAATCTTTTTCGCAATGTCTAAGATTCCCACACTTGTAACACCCTCTTGACCCTATTAGTAATTCACCCTAGTACTTCATCCCACATTTATAGCATGTAGTTGATTGAAATTTATTTCCACTATGTGATTTATTTGAGAACTCATGATACTCAATAATATTTTATTAACAAAACCATATAAATGATAGGAATCTCTGTATTCTAGTCCTGCATTCAGAACACATCAATTGACTTCTTTGTAGCTACACAATTCTCCTTTTGAAGACATGGTCTTAAGGAACCAAAAAAATTGAACACTTCTTATTTTGGGGTTAATTATTAAGTCATTAATATATCATTAACATCTTGAAAAAAGTATATTTATATGTATCAATAGATTCACTAGAATTCTATTAATTCTTGAGAAATTCATATTAAATTCATTTGTATAGAATATAAGGGAATTACTTACTAAAATATATCCACTTAAACATTCAAATTTCATTGAGTCAATTACCTTATCTTAACTGATATTATTAATAAGGTTTCACTATTGATCTATTTGAACTTCCAAATGGTAGAAATCCAAAATGAATTTTCATGTCCTGAACACACAATAATGAAATATATCTTCATAGTGGTATTAATCCACATATTAGCAACTAATGCATGAGTGGACCCACTAAAAGAGGTGTAAATTTCCTCATAAATGACTAAACTGAAAATTTTCCCTCTTTTCCTCACTTGGAAGTGCATCATGAATCAAATATTGAGAAATTTATGTGATCATAACAAGAATAATTTCCATTTTATCTCCCATAATATTTTAGTTTTCCGTAGGAAAGTGGTATCTTTTTTCTGTTACATTTTGAATTAACATTTTTTACGTTACGTTAAACCCATTATCTAAAATTATAAACTATATTTTGATAAACACTAATCATTTTTGAAAAATAAAAAATCATGAAAAATTACTTTTAGTATATCAAAATCATGACACCTCCATTTTAATCTATGACACTATAGGCTTAATGCAGGTTATTCATGGTCATTATTCAAATCCTTCATGAGGTTTAATAATGAGTTTTTAAATTTCCTAAACATATCCCTAAGTAAAATAAAAAAGTTATTAATTAAGAAACATTATCATGAACCATTTGATGATCTAGTCCTTATCAGTGTTCCATTTTAAGACATTTTACCTATAGGCACCTTTGTTTTAGAGGCACATCCACTTAATATATCCATACTGGGATGTAATTTATTGGAATCCAACCACTCTACCCTTTACCAAAACTTTAGGAAGTTTTTCTATAAATTACTACATCCATATACTTATCCTTATTAATATCCCCAAATATTTTCTTATAAATATACCTAGGGATTTTACTAATTTTTTCTCATACTAGCTTCCAATGTTAACTAAACCATTACTTTTATACCAAATATAGTGACCCCAGTTTTTTATATATAAATGGTATATTTTCAGGGATTTATAATAATTAAATTACATAGAAACATTGTTAAGTATCATAATGGTTTAGTTCCTTTAGAGACTATGTACACAACCTTCTAATTTTGTGAAATATCCTAAAAATATCCCATAAACATTTTAACCACTTGTACTCTTCATAATATATTGTACATAAAACCATTCTTAATAACATGGGGAATGTAAACATTATAAAAGGTGAGATCAGATGCACAGTAAGGGTATGAAAGTGAGATATCAATGATCACATAAGCTTGACTAGAGCATAAGGGTATGATAAAATTATCATAACAATTTAAAACCATACCCAACATATCAAGGATAATAATATTGAGACATGGAATAATTTTTACTAGTTCATAATACATGATTCATAATGTAATGAAATAGCATGTGATATAAGGGCATAAAATTAGCATAAGACATAGAATTTTGGCATACACATAATCATAAAAAATAATTTTCATTGTAGTCATGACTCACTACAAAAGCTATTATAGTTGAATGGGTTCACTCCCCTAACCATTATATTATTTAAGGTTCAACCAAAAGAAAATCATAGAGGTCAATATCTGTTACTAAACTAGGTTATGTCCCCCTTGCAATCCTATCTATATAATGATATATAAATCTTTACCCAATTTATTTGAGAAATATATTTGTCTCACTCTTCACATAATAAAAATCATATGTATGTGTGCTATAATATCATAAAAAATTAATCATATCATAACCCATGAAATTAAAAGGGTTTAATAACATTTCATCATATGATAAACTATGTAAAAGAGATAGGTTTCATAATCATTCCATCATATCCTCATATTATATCACATTAAAATAATTGAGTTTCATAATAACTTCCTCATGGTATAACCTATGGGAGATAAATAAGATTCATAGACATAATTCCATCATAAACATAAACCATTTAGATAAAGGTAAAGAATTGTATCATTTGATCATATTCTTATTAAGACATAGGTAACATTAATAAATTTCATCTTAGAAGAAAAATAACTTTCAAAACACACATGAAAAATTTCTGGATAAAAATTAATATTCTTTGAAAATACTTTTTAAACTAAATATTCACTATAACATTTTGGAGATCCTTTTCTTTTAAAATAATTAAATACATTTTTGAGTATAATATCCTTTATTCCATAAAAATAATTTTTAAAACATAAAACATTTTTAAAATAATTTTATATTAAAATTACTTTTAGAACATATAACAAATATTCAATGAAAATAATTTTCATGACAACAGTATATTCCATTCATTTCATACATGTTCAAAAAATGACTCCTTTCACATTTTTGGTAAATTCCAAATAGGCATTTTTAGGAAAATGATTTAATGTTTCCTTTGCAAATTTTTTTTGTTAAAGTAAATAACGAATCATAATTTTTTATTAAGTCATTTTGATGATGATAAAAACTTTTTTTAAATATTTTAAGAAAACATTTTCTTAGAAGAAAAATCATGTCGACCAAAAAGTAAAATAAAGATGATTATTCATAATAAATTTCATTTGAACTATTTAGTACATAAAGATAATTAAATGATGGGGGAAATGTGTTCACGTAAAATAACTAGTACTGAAGAATATTTATGATATTACTGAGATATATGTCATAAAATTAAACCATTGCAAGCATAATCATAAACATTCCTTATAAAAGATGAGATTGAAACAAAAAACTCTTACAACATTAGTGACATTGAACCATAATCTCGATGATATAATAAAATTAAATGAAAAATATAATATAATGAAAAGTATTATATTCATGATATAATATTTCAAAGGGTATGTATATATAATTCATATAAGAAGAGACATGTATAACATAACTTATATCCCAATCAAGGCAATTTGGGATAAATAATATCTCAATAATTTTGTATCTTTTGAACCATAAACCATCAAAAATAGAGATTATAAATGGATATTTAAATCCTTAAAAATAAAAAAATAATAATAATAAAATAGATTCATGGTAATTATATTAAAATCATAAAATAAACTAGTGGTTAATATGGCATGTTTCTCACATAAAAATAATAGTGAGAGGGAAATCTATTACCACATTAGTAATATTTTGAATCATAAGTTCCAATAAATAATTTCATCAAATGAAACTTTAAATATCATTAAAATTAGTATATTTAAGATATAAAATTTCAAAGGTTCAGTATATACACCAAACAAAATAAACAAGTAGTAAATTTTTTAATGTTTCTTGGAAATAAAAGAGAGACTAGAAAAATAATCCATTAAGTCTCAACATCATTAATACATACAAAAAACTCTTGAATAATAAATTTAAGTTTATTATAAATATATTAAAACCCAAAATAAAATATATAATACCATATATGAATTACTTATGAATTTTTATTTCCTATTTATCAACAATTTCATGTTAAATTACCATTTAGGAAGCTAACTGCATTATTTTTCATGAGTGTTTTTATTTGTTATTTTTTTTTGTCAAATTACATTGATCTTTGTAATGCCATATCCAATATATTTTTAAAAAAATTTTAAATATAAAATATATTTAGTTTTAATTTTTTTATAATAATTCATTACATTTAGATATTGAAAATGAGTACAGCTTTAATGGATATTGTTGGTCACACGTACGCATGTATGGTGTTTCCATTTTATCCATGTATTGATAAAAGGAAAACAATAAATAATTAATTACCATTAATAATTATTTTGAGTTAATATATATCTTTTATATTAATTAAATATGTCTTTAATTCCTTTTATTCATGTGTAGGTGAAAAATAATCACATTGCTTCATGAGGATGTTATCTGTAGTACACATGAGCGATGTTAAATTATCCCCTATGGAATGAAAATTAAGATATTATATATGATATCGTATATAAGATATAGGTTTTTTCTTAAGGTATGTTTGGTTTGTGATTCAGTTTATGTCCTTTATTTTTTTTCAAATAAGTGTTTTCCCAAGTTCTTGAGAAGGATCTAGGGTGTTCTGGGGTTAGGGGCACAAAATACGAGGAAAAAATAAGTTTTATGTGCATGTTGTTGGGGTTGCGTACAATTAGTGAAAACTGTACAAATCATCCTAGGTAAACGAGTAGACTTAGATAGATTTTTTACTTTTTTGACACATTTTTAATCTAACCATGTAAAATTACTAATAAATCTAGCAAAGGGGTGATTTTTTGGACAGTAGCTCGCAGACGTTTTGCGATAAATTTAGAAAAATCTATAGTAAAACATGTAGCCAAGTAAAGTTGAAAAAATTAAAACATTTTCACTTCGAGATTTTATATCCTCACTCTATATTTTATTCATTTATACTCCCCTAAACCAAATGATTAAAAGGTATTATATAGATCTTCAATGGGTGAATCTATTTTATCATTAAGACATTTGGATCGTTGTAAGTTTCGGATCAAATATCTGAGTCAGACTAATCTATTCATTTCTTCCTTCTCTATATTGGGGTTTGTATAATTATCTTGTCTCTATATTAATCCCTAAAACCCTTATTATTCAATTAAATCTTGGTTTATTCTTTATGAAGTTGTTGAATCCAGATCTAATTCCATGTTTGGGAGTTTCTTATCCAATAAATTTTTTGTAGGATGTCTACAAGTTGTATCCCATAGTTTCTTTTTAGAATTTTTAATGTCTGACTTTGTTCTTTATCAATTAATATTTTGATTTTGAACCCCTTGGTAAAATTTTTCTTTTTGGGTGTCTAAATGATGAATGAAATACCTCATGGTCCTTAAGGGATTCATTGAGAACGATTTAACCTACTTAATGACATCCATTGTGTGTGTCGAAACATTCCAAACCTAGAATTTGCTAAGTAAGTTCTAGGTTGTTGTGTGATCATGTAGATCTATTTTTGAGTATGTGATATTCTTAATGGAATACTTAATGAGGTATTGGATAATTGTGGTTAGAGTGTGAGGCTTTTGAATTATTTTCAATAATCCTAAGAAAGTTAGTGAATGTGAAATAAAGAATAATTTAAATTGATAATGGAATATAAAATGGGAAAATATATTGAATGGGAAATTTATAAGGGGATTATAAATATGTGTAATAGGTTGATATAAGTTAATTATTGAATATTTGCAGGGAAATAGGCTTCAGAATAGGAATTGGATAAATGGGATAAGTGATGTAAATGAAAAAATTGTTAACTGGATATAGAACAATATGATTTACTACATAGATTATTATGGATTATGATTTTTTTATGTTTTTGGTTGTGGTATGGTTATGTGTGGTGAATTGATGGATATGTGTTTGCACATGAATTGAAGGTGTGATATAAAGGACTGAGGCTCCTCCCATGGGTCGAGTTAGACCAATACTCCAACTCCACCCATAATTAATATGTTAGGGAAGGGGATGGAGGTATATTCCACTAATGGTTGTATTCAACCCAGACTGAGGCTCTGAGGTATGAATATTGTGATGTTGTGATATGTTATCCCTAGTGAGTTGTGGACTTATTTATTCCCTTATTAAAAATGATAAATTCCATGGAACTCATGTGAATGATGTTTATTTCAAAATTATGAACTTCCTGAATGATGATGAAGAAATTATAAAAGAGACCTAATAAATTATCACCTTGGTTATCATAGATATGTTGAGATTGTTAACTAGTGTCCCATGAATTTTCCTTCTTTTTATTTTTATTAATTTATACTTGCATACACTATCTATTAGACTGGATATTTTTTAAACACCTTTTGGTGATGGCCTACTGAGATTTACTCACACCCTTCTTGGGCCACCATTGGATACTCATGTAGATTTAATGCTTATATGTAAGGAAATGGAATGTTACCTATTCTATGGAGTTGAGTTGGACATGGGACATGCATGGATGATGTTCCATACTTAGAGTCTGAACTATTTTGGGTATCCCGCTGTTTTTATATGTTTTGGGTTTTTTTCACTCAGTATTCAAGAATGAAATGACTTAATTACTGTTTATTGTGGATTGTACCCAGTTTGGGAGATGTTTGACTGTGAATATTATTGCTTATTTTCTGTTGTTCCCTCTATTTATATTTTTTCTGCTATATATTACTCTGGTAAAGAGGGTATAGACTTCCCATGTGACCTATTAGACCCTTGTTGCTTCCCAGAAACCTCTAGAAATTTGGGAGGTTCACTTAAGCTCACGTGATGACCAGGAATGAGGCCCCAATTTAGTTTCACTCAGGTTAGGGATATAGAAAATTGGTATCAAAGGAGTTCTTTTCTCTATATTACTATTTGGGTATTGTAAATAAGAAATTAGGATAGTGTTGGGACTTGGTAATTAACTCGTTCCTTAGAGTAGATAACCCATATATAGGGGGAAACCCAAGTCTCCCTTTTGGGAATTGAACTTCATATTTTGTGTTCTTACATTTGATGATATTTCACCATTGCGTGATGAACATGTGGTGTAATGTGATAGTTTTATGATATTCTTCTCATGGACAGAATGGAATGAGGTTGTGAGTTTGATGTTAATTCTCGGAAACTATGTATAAAAGTGGCATGCATCATTGTAGGCACAGAAACATGGTACGAGTGTGTGAGACATAGAGGGTGTAACGCATTTGAATTTCTTAAAAGTTCTAAAAATTGTGTCTAAAAAAATAAAAATTTGTTAAAAGTGGAAAAATGTTAAATAATAGTTAAGGAATTATAATCGATAAAGGGAGGTATGTGAAATAAACTATTATTTAATTATGTTGTGATGTGGGAATATTTTTGAAATGGTATAGAAGGTATGGCTTGTAGTCATGTTAGTTAGTTACCTCTTGTAAGATATGACCTTGGTTGGAATGGTTGAGGGTAGCGTTTTGGGTATGATCAGACCTATTTGAGTGGTATATGTGAAATTATATTATGGTGGCTAATGAAAATAATTCCTTTCAGTTTGTAAAATTATTATGTTTTTTCTTCTAAAGATTGTGTTTATAATTGAAGAGAAATGGTTTCGTGAAGATGTGTGTCAGTTGGGTGATAGGATGACATTACTGAAAATGCTCCCCCAGTCAAGGAGCAAGAGGATCCAGTGATTTAATATAATAGGGAAGAGATGATTCATGCGAATCTTGGTTGTTTTATGCAGATGATGGAATGATACCAAGGGTGGTTTGTGCTGAGTATGTTCGAGTAGACCAGATAATTTCATCTACAACACCCTCCAACCTTCACCAGAGAGGGTGGGCCATTGGTAGAAGAGTTTTGATATAGTCTATCGAGACTATTCATGATCATTTGGATAATTTTCTTAAGAATATATTTAAGTTCACCTCATACATGTAAAGAGGTCAAGCCATGAATTGGTGGCATATTATGGTTTAGAAGGAATAGGATGATGGAATGGCAGTGAAGTATTTCTAGGAAAAGTTTCTGGAACATTACTACCCAGAAAAATTGGGGTGAGAGAATGTTGCGGATTTTTGAGTTTGAATCAGGGGTCATCATTAGTTATGGATTATACTATTTGTTTCACTAACTTTCATAGATTCTCCTAGATGATCGATATAAATGAGGAAACTATTGAAAAACACATGCATGATGGGATTAGGCCTTAGATATGGTCCTATGTGTACATATTTCGTCTAAAGATTTTTGTAGAGGTAGTGGATAGATCCATTATCATAGAAGAGAACCTTAAGGTATATTCTTATCATGGACTTTTGGTACCAACTGAAAAGACATGTTTTATAGACATCGAGGCAAGGAAGTGTCATTTTGGAAGTTTCTAATAGGGTGATAGTGCATAGGATAATTAGAAGATGGTGCCAATTATTTAGGGTGGTAATCCGTTATTCAATTATCAGTGTGATAGGACGGAGCACATGAAAGGTCAGTGTCCCTGACTTCCAATCTAGTGTCAGTCAGGTTTTAGGTTGTTAAATATTCAAAGGTTTTGCAAGAACCATTGGAAGCTCGGAACATATAGAATTTAGGGGCAGATACTGAGTGTAGGTAGGGGATCGATCACCCCATGTTAGGAAGGTTTTTTGATATCCACTTTCTGAACTGGTAGGGGTGGGGGAAATGAAACTTTGGGATGAGACCATCCACAATAGTTGGGTAGTGAAGTGCATGGTACTCCAGCTGGATCTCCTGGTAGAGGGGAAAGCCATCTTCACACAGTTTTTCCTACACCTAGAGGGGGAAAGGATTGATAGTCAACCATTATATGTGAAATTCTTGTATCTTCCACACTCACTAATTCTTTATTTGGTATAGGATCCAGACCCACTATTATCAATTCAATGTACTTGGTTATTTTGGACATATTTGTGGAACAATTTCATAAAATTATGTCAATTGATACTCTGTTGGGGGGTGCGAGTTGAGGATATCAAATAGTGTGGAGGTTGTTCTTTATAGTTTGGTGGTTATCATTTTTTGTGGAATATGGATTTCCACAAGATTTTAGGTTTTGACATGATATTAGTTGTAGACTAAGTATTGTTGTACCATGACCATATCAATTGTTACTATCACATGGTAATTTTCACCAATCCTGATAGAGACACTTATGCATTTTGTGGTGAGTGGGATGTTCGAGAAAGTCATGTAGGTCGAATTTTCCAGCTGTTGGAATAAATCACATCCCAAGTGGCATGAATTATTCTTGTTGATTTAGAGGTGGAGAAATATGTATTTTTCTCATCTATTGAATCAGTTTCAGAATGAGTTTCTTAATAATTTCTTGGAAATTACACCCTAAAGGGATGTGGTGTTTGAAATCAAGTTGATGCTATGGAAAAAACCGATTTCAATTCAACCAAATCAAATGGAACCCATAGAACATCAGGAATTGAAGTTTCAATAAAAATATTTAGAGAAAAATGGATTCATTCGACCTAGTATGTCACTATGGGGATCACCCGTGCTGTTTCCTAGGAATTTTTATGGGTTGTTGTTGTTATGTTTCGATTATATGAAGTTGAATCAGATGACAGTTTGGAACTGATACCCAGTTCCTAGAATTGATGACTTGTTTGACCAACTGAGGGGTGCCTCAATATTCTCCTGGATCTATTTGTGTTTTGGATACCATCAGTTGTGTCTGAAACATTCTAATGTACTGGAAAAAATATTGAAAGAATTTATAAGTTATATGAATTTTTGGTGATACCATTCGGGATGACCAATGCATTGGCAATTTTTATGTCATTAATGAATTGGATATTTCACCCTTATATGGATAAGTTCATAGTTGTCTTTATTGATGAAATATTAGTGTACTCACAAACTCTTTATGATCATGAAAAACATCTTGACATAGTCTTTAGTACACTATTATAGAATCAAATTTATGCCAAGATAGAAAAATTCCAGTTCTGAATTGATAAAGTGAATTCCATGGGACACATCATTAATGAGATACGTTTTTTGGTGGATATAGAGAGTGTGTAGTTCTTGATGTCTTGTGACTATTCTAAGAATGTTTCTGATGTTTGTAGTTTACTGGGTTTGGATGGTTGTCACCAAATGTTCATTGGGGATTTCTCTCATTTGGCAGCACCTCTCTAAAGATTTACAAAGAAGTGTGTTATTTTTTAGTGGTTGAAGGAATTTGATACTATTTTTCAGGAATTAAAGAAGCGGTTGACTATTGCAGCGACTTTGGTTCTATTAAAACTAGGTAAGAGGCACACCATGTTCAGTTATGTTTCCAATGTGGGACTCATGGCGGTGTTGTTGTAGGATAATCAGGATTTATCTTAAGGATCAAGAAAGATGAGGTGTCATGAATGAAATTACCCTACCCATAAACTGGATATAGCTGTTGTGGTTTATGCCTTAATGTTTTGGAGACACTACATGTTGGGTGACTAATTCATGGTGTTTACTAATCATAAAAGTCTTAATTATATCTTTTCTCAGTGAGATTTGAATCATCAGTAGTGAAGGTGGATAGATTTCCTTCCATACTTTGATTTTTAGTTGGTTTACACACTAGGGAAATGGAATAGTGTAGTAGATGCTCTATGATGAAAGACTCAGAATCATGTGGTTCATGAATCCAGCTCTGAATAAAAAACTATGGCCTTGTTTGAGGATATGCACCTAAAGGTACGGTATGGGCATGGAAAAGTGACCCTCGCATCTATAGCGATTGAGTATAAGATTTTGAGATGCTTCAAGGAGATTTATCTAGAAGTTCTTGAGTGTTTGGCTGTGAAGGAATGTCTTAAAGGTGGGGAGTCACTTTCTAGTTGGGTTGATGGTGATGATGGAGTTGTCTATGTTTAGGGCCATTTTGTGGTACTGTCAGGTGCACGTGAAGAGTTGTTACATGTGTTCCTTGCATCAATGTGGGAAGTACAACAAGGATTTAAAAAAATGTATCACAATTTTTTTTGGTAATAGTGGTGGCAGTGAATGAAGAAAGAGGCTGTGGTTTTTGTGGAAGGATGCCTTATCTATAAACTAGTGAAGGTTGACCATCCTAATCCAAGTGGGTTGTTATAGTCATCTCCCATTCCAGAATGAAAGTGGAATAACGTAACGAAGGACTTCATAGTGGATATTTCAAAAACACCTCGAAATAATGATACAACATGGGTCATTGTGGATCAGTTGACTAAAGTAACTCATTTCACGTCGATCTAGAAAATTATATAGTCTACCAGTTGAGTGAGTTATATGTTCAAGAGATAGTGCGGCTACATGGTGTGATAAGAAATATAGTTTTGGATCACAATCCACATTTCACATTTTGATTCTTAGAGGGTATATATAAGTATCTTGGAACCTATTTTTTTCAGTATGGATTATCCCCTACAGATAGAGGGGCAGTCAGAGAATACAATTTATGTATTAGAGGACATGATGAGAGAATGTGTTCTGGATTTCAGTGGTTCATGGGAGAATCACTAGACACTTATTTATTTTCCATACAACAATTGATTTCAGGCTACAATTCAGATGGAGTATTTTGAGTAACACTATGGGATTTCATGTAGATCTTCCTTGTGTTGGCTAGAGGATGGGGAGTTTGAGCTATTAGGACTCAGTCTCTTGTAGAATACAATTGGGAAGGTTTGGTCAATTCAGATGCAGATGGAAACAATGCAGTGTAGACATATGTCATATGAATATAGGTATTGTAGACCTCTCCAGTTTGTGGTGGGTGATAGTATGATTCTTCGGGTCTCTATAAGGTTTCGGTCACCATCAAATTTGAAAAAATGGAAAGATGGAACCCAAGTATGTGAGGCAATTTGAGATCGTGAAGAGGACCAGACATATAAATTATAGATTGGATCTTCCACAATGGTATATTAGTATACATTATGTTTTTCATGTTTCACAACTTTAGTAGTATCAACCAAATCCATATCATGTAATAAACATTGAGGCTATAGAGCTAGAGGCTGATGCCTCTTTTGAAGATCATCTAGTGTGTATTGTTGATCATAGTGAGAAGGTCTGGTGTGAAAATTTTGTGACTTTGGTTCCTGTTATATAGAATCATAGAAACATTTAGGAAGAAAGTTGGGAGGGAGAGTTAGATATACATTCCTAGTGGCCTTATCTCATTTCTTCAAAAACACAATAATTCTTGGGAAGAGCGGCTATGTGATAACCCTACCAATGGTGGGGAGATTGTAAGGTTCAGGATTTTTCTTAAGTTATGTTTTATTTTTTGTTTTATTTTAATTGATTTTTTTTAAATCGGTGTATCTGAAATTTTATGGGAAATATTGGGGGTGTTTCAAGGGATCGAGGAATGAAAACAGAGGGAAAAGGTGTTTTTGGGGAATGTTACACATTATGCGTATGGTTATTGCAAACTGTGCAATGAATCCCAGGTAACCTTACAGCCTCGGATAGAATATTGTGCATGATTACTTCACAACTAATCATTCCTTGCGTAGTTCATAGGAAACTATGCGATGTGGTGAATTTGGGTCATTGGCTCATGCATAGTTTGTACATGATTAGGAAAACTGCTCTAGTAAACCATACAACCAAGTAATGTTCAAAAAATTTCAAAATTTCCACTTCATGATTTTAAATCCTTAGTCATTATTTTCCTCCATTATTTTCCTTTAATATACGGTGATGAATAAGTGATCTCAAGGGCTTCCAATGGTGAAACTATTTCATCCTTTGGCTATTTGTAGTGTCTTCAGTTATTGAATGAAGCTACATGTTATTATAATCTACTCATTTATTCCTTTTCTCGATTATGATTTTTATCTTTCTCACCTCTCCAACCAAAATACTAAAACCATTCATTTCTATGGAAATATAGGATGAATCTTTAATATGATATCTAAGGCCAAATTTGGTAGTGTGTATGACAATGGATTTGAAGTAGGTGGTCTATAAGTTATATCACATAGTTTCATTATAGATTTGTGCATGTTTGAAATTTTTCTTCATCGATTATTGTTGTCATTTTGAAAAACCTTGTAATAATTGGTATTTTGGATTTTTAAATGATGAATTAAAACCATCTTTGTCCCCATGGAATGAATCCTAGAGGATTTTACCTAATTAAGGTCACCCATGGGGTGTGCCTATACTTTCTAGACATAGAATTTTATAATTACATTCTATGTTCTTGTGTGATCATGTAGATCCCTTGTTGAGTATGTGATATTATTAATAGAATTTTGAATGAGTTTTTGGTTAATTGTGGTTGGAGTATCGGGCTTATGAATTTTTTTATATACCTAAGTGAGTTAGTGTATGTGAAACAGTGAATATGATAAATTGATAATGCTATGTTAAATGTTAAAATATACTGAAGGGGATTTCATGAGGGGATTATGAATATGTGTAATCAGATGATATAGGGGAATCCGTGAATAATCATAGTGAACTATGCTTGACAATGGGAATATGGCTAAATGGTCTAAGTGGTGTTATTAGAAAATGTGTTAATGGGATATGGCACAATATGAGATACTATGTTTATTATTATGGATTATGATTGTTGTATGTATTTGGTTATATTTGGTTGTAGTATGGTGGTGTGTTGAGAATGGATGGATAAGCATGTGCACATGGCTTAATGGTGTGTGATAAAGGACTGAGGATCCTCCCATGGTTTGAGTTGGACTGATGCTCAAAATGCATCTACAATGCATGGGTTATGTAAGGGGATGAAGTTCTACTCCCATAATGGGTTCATTCCACCTAGACTAATGCTTCGAGGTGAGGATATTTTGATATTGTGATATGTTATCCCTAGTGAGTTAGTGACTTTATTAATCCATTTTGAAAAATGATAAATTACATGTACCTTTCATGAATGATGTGAATTCCCAACATATGAACATGGTGATTTTTGATGAACTATTAATAAAATAGACACATTGAATTGGCACCTTGGTTAGTATATCCAATTATATATTATCAACTAGTGACCCCCTTATTTTCCTCTACTTGTTATTTTTTTATACCTACATGCAATATATTTTAGATGTGATATTTTTAGACACTCTTGGTGGTGGTCTACTGAGTTGTACTCAAACCGCGCTCGGGTTGCTATTGGGTACCCGAGTAGATTTCATGCTTGGAGGTCAAGACATGGGAAAGGGAACTATACTAGAGAGTTTAGTTTGATGTGAGACATGTATGGATGAGGTTCCATACTTGAATTCATGACCATTTTGGTGATTCTATTGTTCTTATTTATTTTGGGTTTTTATCACTTATTATTGTAGCATGACATGACATAATAATTGTTGGTTTTGGATTGTACCTAGTTTGGGAGAAGTTTGACTATGATTTTTTTGGTTTTATGATATTGTTTCTCCTATTTATATTGTGTTATATTGTTGATTAATCTGCTAAAAATGTTATAGTCTTCCCACATGACCTATTATATCTTCACTGTTGGTCGGAAACCTTTGGTATTCGGGGAGGTGTGCTTGAGGTCATGGGATGACTTGGCTTGGGGCACTGCTTTAGTGGCAACGAGGTTGGGGAAATTACATCATAATTTTAGAACTATATTAATTAAATATATATCATATAAATTTATTAAATATATTACTATATCCTTCCTTGAATTTTACTGATGGAAAATAAATGGTATTGGTTCATGAGGCGATATTCCACCATATACACAATCATCATTTTTGTTTTCTATTTTATAGAGGCTGAGATGAATATAGGTTATTAAATTAATATAATAAAATATATTTATATATGAAATAATTTTTTTAATATAATTTAAATTATATGAAATAATTCAAGGGTGTAAAAGAAGAGAGAAAAAGAATGATCTTAGTGAATAAAATTACATTTTCTTGGAAGAATATCCATTGGATCTCTTATTAAGGACTCTCATGTTGATCTTCTGGGTGGAAAATTACCTCATGAATATAGATAAGGATGTTGGTGAGGAACTTTTTCTATGGATTTATGATATATATGACATAAGTTGTGTGAAAAAATTAAGGGTTCTGGTGGCCTTTTATATGTGGGGGAAAGGAACCCACTTGAAAACTACTGGAAAATTGCCCAAAATAATCCAAAATTATAAAGACATTACCATTAAAAAATATCCAAGATAAACATAGATTCGAAATTTTGATGTATAATAGTGGAAGATTTCCAGATAAAGTAATTTTGAATGTGTAAATATCATTTTAACCAATATCTTCTTAGTATATCCCCTGATAAACCAATTTTTACCATAATAACTGTAAATAATTTTATTATTTTCAATACTCATTATAGGAAAATTTTAATTTGAACTTATTAAATAATATAAATTATTATTATTCAAAATATGGAATCAATTTTTTATAATTAAATTTACCTAATTAAACATATTTATTTTAAAATTAATCATGTAGTCATGACGAGAAAGTGTGTTTTTGAAGAGAATGATGTTCAAAAGTTTACAAAGCATCTATATCAAAAGTCTACATGAAATTGATTATAATAAAATAAATTTCATTAATATATATATAATTAAACTAAATTTACTTTTATATCCATTTTAAAACAATTTTTAATTTTTTAAAATCATTAAAACAAATGACAGTTATAAATATAAGCTAGTGATTTTTACTATTCATAAAAAACATTATATTTTCATAAAAATCAAATAAATTCACCGAAAGATAATTTTAGCATGAATATTCAAAAAATTATATTTATTTTATAAATTTTTTTATAAGTGAAAAAAAATTATTTCCATATTTTACAGAAAAATTAATATATATATATATTGAGAAAATAGTATTTTTTAAACTTATAAATACTTGATCAAAAATTATGTAATATTAAAAATATATTTTCTAAAAAAATATTATACATAATTCAATTTTTTTATTCATATTCTTGATTTCAAGCTCAAAAACTATGTAATAACGGTCATGTTTAGATAATAATATTAATAGTTTGTTGTAGTTTTTTAAAACATAATGTTTTTTGTATTGCAATATATCAAAGAAATTAAATTTATTTTAAATAGTATATCATTAAAACAATGGGTGTTAAATTTACGATTAATATTTATGTCACATGTTTTTCTATAAAGATAATATCTATAGATATTTAATGCAATAATTAAATCTATTAACTAAGAATCATGAATCAAAAAAAATCTAAAGAACCATCAATTGGCATGAGACATAAGCTATCACCATATCATTATACTTAATAATACAATCAAACCCATTTTTCAATACATCTTTATAAAATAAAAAAAACTTCTCCACTATAGGGTAGTGTGATCATAGGTTCAGCTACAATGATTCTATTCAGTTCCTTGAAATTTTTGTAATATTCATATATCAAAAGGAGATTAAATCCATTCTGAGTTACATTGTTAGTTGAAATAATTTACATGATAATTGATTCACAAATAAAAAATAATATACATCTAATATATGAAAAATATGGATTTTAGTCATTATGGTTGGTCAAGGTAATGTTCAATATTATCTTTCTTTGATGGATCCATCGATATACCTTTTATTGATATTATATAACTCATAATTGAAACTTTTTATAGCCAAACTTCTAAAATGGTACTTTTTTTCCTAAATCTTCTCCTATTGTAAGTTCATTAGTGTAATATACTTCTAATTATCATGATCTTCCTTACTCAGAGACTATATAATAATATCATCTATAAATAATAAAAAAATGATCAAGGTAATCTCTAAAGACTATATTAATTAAATATATAAAAATATTAGGGGAATTAGTAAGACCAACTGAAGTCTCTATAAATTTATTGTGTCCATAACTTGAAAAGAGTTTTGTCATAGGTATTTTTTCAATTTTAATGATCAATTGATATAATCTTGATCAAACAGTTTTCATGGAAAAAAATTAAACTCCTATTAATTGATAAAAAAATCACGATGATGGAGAATTGGATACTTATTCTAGATTGAGATCTTGGTATGTTCAAGAAATCAATGAAAAAACACATCGATCAACCTTTATTGTGAAAAAAATGTATAGGTGTTCCCTAGGCAGATACACTTGGTTGAATGAATACCTTATCAGTTTTTTTTCATGAGTTTCTTCTTCAATTACTATAACATAATTCGGTCCATTATATAAAGTCTTTTTTATGTTGATGTAGCATAGTGTATGAGTTATATTTTAAAGTCAACTTCAAAATTTTTAGGAATAAATTTAAACACTTCTGGATACAAAAAAACAAAATCTCATACAATCATAATATCCTTGATGTTGAGTTTATACATAACCATTTGAGATAAATAATTACATTTAATAGGAACAAAGACTAACACAGTAGATATAATTTGCATTGGATGTTCAATTTATCATCATATTGATTGAAAATCAGATGTTCATTTATAATATTAAATGTGACATCTCATAGATAGAAAATGATATGGGGTTTATATGAAAAAGTAATTCTATTTTCAAAATAAAATAACAATTTTACTAGAGGAAGAGTAATATTATTTTTAGAAAGAGGATTCTCATAATAATTAATTGAGGAATACTCATAGACATGATATATAATAAACATACCATTACGGTTTCTCATTTCGGTTTCAATATCTAGTCAATGGTGTGGTGATATGATATGTGTTGAAAAATATTAAGTTGTAAAAGAGTTGGTAAACCTATAATCGAAAAATGACATCAGTAGTTCTAGAGTTTGTTTTACGTGTACCTTTCACCACTTCATTATCACACACCATGTAGACACTAGTGATCACATGATACTTCCATTTACCTATGGGATTAACAAGTTGGTTAAATTTATCATCATCATTTACCCTTGGATTCAAGAACTGGTTCTCATTACTAATATAATACTTGAAATTATAGAATTACAGTGTCAGTGGTGCATTCTGCGGAGAATTCTCTCCATTTTATTGATTATCTATCTTTCTCCCAATATTTCAAAATTTTATTATATGATTTATTTATTTTTTATTCATAAAACATTTACAAGTCCACTTAATAAAATTCCCTAAATGATTCCTTCCACACTTCTGGTATAGATAAAAACTCATATTCTTCCATCCATTGTAATTGTTGTTATAATTTCATTTGAATTTCATATTTATTATATTATACAAACCTTGAGATTTATGGGTTGCACAAATAAATGTTCCGATCATAACATTGGATTGAATGGTTTATTCATAATTACAAATGTCTCTAATGGAAAACTCCGATTATAAACATCGATTTAAGCCATAAAATAACTGATAAATATTTTTTTTTGGGTCATCAATATTACTAGAACCATAAGTTGAAAGTCTCGTAAAATTATCCTCATATATACCAAATGATTCATCAGTATTCTACTTATACTCAAGTTAATCCTTCTCTATCTTTGTACAAATAGTACATGTAATGTACTTATTGAAAAATAATCTCCAAAAATCATCACACTCTTTGATGAAATTTTCATCCCATTACAATTTATTTGTGATAAGAGTTTTAAATTGATATATTTCACACTACAAAAGACAAAAATATAAGATAACTATTTCATTTTATGATCACTAGAGAATAGATATAACAATATTAGTGGTAAGGATAAATTAATCAGAAATTAGTGGATCAGCAGACCCACTAAATGAATGTGGGTGATGCCTCCGAAAAAATAAACCATAAAATATTTCTTCCTTTTCCCATTTGGAATCTCAATCTAGTTCATTAATTTGGAATATTTTATTATTTTAAATAAATATTTTTCATTCCATTACCTATAAGATTGAATTCTATATAGGGATAATCATTGAGTTTTCTATTGCATTAAGTGTTAACATAGTTCCTTCTCATTCCATCTGTTGTCTGAAACCAAAAATCATGGTATAATAAAAATTAATCATTGAAGGAAATCATATATTCATGGAAGTAATTATTATTATATCAAAATTATGAAATATTATTTTTAATCATTGATGCTATAGGTTTAACCTAGTCCTTAAATGGTCATTATTTACTGAATTAACTTGTAATTTCTCTTAAAAAAATGTCAATTGACACAAGCATGTCTTCTGAGTGTGTCAGATGTGGTGACAAGAAATGACCCATTCACTATATTCTAGAATAATGGTAATGATATACATTACAAGAACATTTTAAGTTTATACCCCTATAGGAATTTGTTCCAAAACCATGTCCACTTGTAGTATATAGGAAGGGTTATATTTTCTTACGAAAACCACACTCTATTATTTACCATAAGATTGGATATTATTATGTACATAGGCTTACCCTAAGTGTTATCACTAAGTTTTCTTCATCCTAGATACTAAAATTTACTAAACGTTTCCTCTATAACTAACTATAGATACTTGGAATTTAGATATATAAGTATTACAACATTCTCAATGAATACTCAATGTATTTAATAGTAATATATGTCAAATTCCCAATGATATTTAGTTTATTTGCAAACATGGATATGTAATCAATTGATTCATAAAAGTTCTATATTATTTCCCAATTATTTCTTCAAAATTAGAAGAATTCAATGATTTAATAGACAAAATACCATTCCTCATAAAATCGGTATGGGAAACGTGATAAAGGTTGAGATTTGATGAGAAATAATCATAAACATAAGAGACATTATTAAATTATCATAAGTGATAATAATATATTTATAAGGATATAATAACCGGAAAAAAACATTTAAAAATATCAAAAACACTAATTCATATATCATAGTCAGGAAACATGGAATAATTTTCTTATCAATAGAAATACATAAGATATAAGAGTAAAATATCCTCATTAATTAATATGGATCCACGAAAATACATTATAAGATTAGTATATATGTTTTTTCATGAACATAAGAATATAAAATTATTTCTTAGTCAATCTACACTAACACAACTATCATACTGGATTAAGTTCACTCCTCACTCCATAATTTCAATAGTCAAGGTCCACTCCCAACACTATCTTATTAGTAAAATTCAACTACTAAACATTGTCTACTCTGCATTCCATTTCATATTATCTCATGATATATATTTATTTACCCAATGTATTATATAGAAATATAATTTTTTTCCACTTATCTCATATTTAAAACCATATATATATATGTGACACAAGATCCTAAAATAGTTATCATATCATCAAAAATTAACTAATGGAAGGGAAATATTTTTCATAAAAATTTTATCATCGTAATCATAAACGATACAGAGAATAAATAGATATGGTAAAATTAGATCATATATAATGTAAACCAAAAAATTATAAAAGGATATAGTTATAGAAAAAAAAATCCTATAAAATATCACTAAAACATTTAGTGACAAAAATACCCTTTTATTCAACATATCTTATTTAGTATCTAAAAATTTCAAAAATATTTAGTGAATGAATTTATTCCATTATAAAAAAGGAAACCTATAAATGATGAATTATATAAATGAGTATTCCTAATAGTATGTAAATAACCTTATGAGGTATATAATAAAAAATCCTTTCAAATTTTTAGTAAAATGATAAAAGTTACTTATTTGGAAAAAGATAACAAGGAAAATTTTAAAACATTGTGATAAAATAAAAATATAGTAAATTTTTAATTAAAATAATACTTTTTTTAATATTAAAAACATTATTGAAAATATTTCATAGAAAATAAGGACATTAAAGAAAATATTTATGGCTGAATGAAAAAAAGGTCAGTTTTCCGTTAAAAATATTATTTCAATTCATGAGTACTTAAAGAGAGTAAAATTAAATAAAAACGTAGAATATAAAAAATAACATCAGTATAATAAGACTAATTATATTTTGTAGATATAAAATATACAATTTCATCATCATGAATTTTATATATAAACAATCCTACTAAAAATTAGATGGAAACATAAAACCTTACAACATTAGTAACTTTTGAATTGAAGGCCATGTAAATAAAATAGAGTATATGGATCTCAAAACACCATTAATTTCATGAATATTTAAATATACCTTTATTAGGTAATAATTAAACTAAAAAAATGAAATTATGGTGCAAAATATCAAACATTTCTCATGTATCAAAAAATGACATAAAGAGACCCTTACTTTAAGTGTATATTTCTTTGTAATAGCTATAAGATATATTATAATAAATATAAATTTACTATAAATATATACCATAATAATAAAAATACCTATTATACCATAAATTTTTAAATTATATAATCTTATGAATCATTCATTAAAAATATTTTATTATCATCATCATTTTGGGTGTTAACATATTTAGAATACTTGTATATTTTAGTTCAGTGGTTATGGTCCGTGCTATTTTATCATGGATCCTTCATCTAAAAATTATTATAAAAGATATAAATATCTTATATATATATATATTAATTATATATATAATTATAAGCATTTATATAAATTGTTTATGGTAAGGTAATTTCATCACTAAATGGGGATGATAATCCAAACAAATAAACCAGTAAAATTTCTATTTTTAGATGTATGGAATGAAAGTAATATAAATATTCATTAATCAATTAAAATATTTAAAAAAACATAAATATCCTTTATAAATATTAATTTTATCATAATAATATACCATGAATTATTTTGGTTGAAAATGGGTCATATCGGTACATGGGGGAATGAGTCCACAAATACATATGAGCAATACTTTCAAATCCCATTTTATTGAGAAAAAATGGAAAATGGTTTATCCATCAATATAATAAAATTTATGTATATTTATGACACCTGATTTATCATATTTTTATTGATAAAAAAATTCAGAGTATGTTTGCTAGGAAATAAAATTGAAAGATCTTGGTTAAGATTTATACATCTTCTTAGAGATATCACCTTTATATTATTCATAAATCTAGGATGGATTAGTCATGGTATACGAAGATAATCTCAAGGATGAAAATAATGTTTATAGAAAGTTTTTTTATTAATTTTTTTTTATTGAAGGCTCATATTTTGTGAATATGGTAGGATAATAGGTTTTTTATAAGTGAGGGGATGGATGGAAATAGAATTTCTTAAAAGATTCTATTGACTTAAGGTCACTTTCATTGGGATGTGGCTCAAAATGGATTGATATTAAAATATGGACAATATATGGATAAAATGTCTTCCAAAAATAATAATATTGCATGTTTTAGTAAAAATAATACTCTAATCTCATGGTTTAACCCTAGTAATCTTGTTTTATCCATAACCATCGTATGAAAATTATAGTATTTTCACTATTCATTATAAAATAATTAATTCAAACATATTAAATTATATTAATTTTTAATATTAATAACATTTAATGCATTTACAAAATTTAATTCATATAATTCCTAGAATTTACTTTAAAATAATCAGGTAAATGAAAATGAAAATCAATTTAAAAATATAATGAATTTTTAATAGTAAAACATTATTTACGTCCATTAATTTCCTTGTAAAATCATAAAATTAATGTTAAAATATTATATTAATCAAATCAATAAATTTCATTAAAATCCGTTATCAAGAGATAATAAATCAATTTACTAAGATAAATACACAATGCAAGTTTAATAATATTGTTTGTAGAAAAAATTTCTTTCTAACACTAAAATTAAAATATACAAAAATCATGCATAATTTTTACTAATATGAAATAAATTGTATTATATATAATTTAAGGGGATTTTTTTTACTTTATGATAAAAGTCTAACATAATAGAAAATTTAAATAAAAATAAATGACAATTTTTATAAAAATAGTTATTTTTTACTATTCACTGAAAAAGAATTATTTTATAAAAAATCATAAAAAATCACCATAAAATAATATAAAAATTTATTTTTTTATAATTATATTAATTTATTAAAATTCAATTTTAAAAAATGGATGAAATTAAGAATAAATATTTCATTCAAAATGTGGTAGAACCCATTTTTGAAGAAAAAGTTTGTTTGAAAAATAAAATGATTTTACAAAAAATTGAGTTCTAATTTATTAGGATTAAGTCCATAAATATGAATTAGTAAAAAAATTATAAATATTTTTCATAATTCATTTAGAATTATTCTTATTTTCCAATTTAATAGTTTGTATAAAATAGTTTACAATATCACAGTTCAAAATGACTCATGGTTGTGTGTAAGGAAAACTATTCCATACATTAAGTATTATTCCAAATGAAATACATATAACATCTTATGGTTTTACAATACCTATATGTATAAAAGTAGTAGAAGGTTTTGTAATTTTAATGTTGAATTGAAAATTATTGAAGTCTTAGATTCATTAATAAACATAATATTACGTTACTATAACATAAATATAAATTTGAGAAGTATAGGAGTCCATCATTTTGAAAAATATTTTATTTTAATCATGAAATATTCTAAATAAATCAATTAAATAAAATTATTTTTTGTCTATTATTAAAGGAATCGAGCATTATAATGATTCTAATGGGTATGGATTCAATATAATAATGAATAATCCACCCAAAGATGATTCTATGATGGTAGATGTAGCCATGACCTGGGGATTTCGACATTACATATAGATATTCATATAGGAAAGAATGGAATGAATCTCAATAACCATTTATTTTGTAGAATATTTTGAATAATAATAAATTATTGAGTCTTTTGGTGGATTAAAATGAGATGCTTTGATGAGGTTTTTTATGAATTAGTGATGGAAATATATATTTATAAATGAGGAGATAATATAGCCACAAAAATAAGGAATTTATCCATATTCTAATTATAGAGTCTTTTTTAATTATATTTTATGATAAATACAAAATATATATAGGTAAGAATCTTGAAATATATAGAATTGAACCTCATATTAATACTCTAAAATGAATCAGTTTTCATCGATTAATATAGCTATCCAAAACTATGATGATAAAGATAATGAATAAAATAAGAAAAATGGTGGAGTCCTACAATATATTCATATTATATAAGATGGTTAAAAAGTGATGTACCATCAATATTTTTACTATATTGAGGCATATGAAGATGTTAAACTTAAGAGAAAATGTAATTCTATGATATTCATATATCATATAGGTTGACGAATTGATAAGCTATAAAAAATTGAGATGGATAGTGAGGTCTTTATACTATTTCACCAAGACATGGATGTAGTTAAATTCATGTTTGTGCAATAATTGTTATGAAAATTTTAAGAACTAGTTGGAGTTAGTGTAATAAACCTATCATGATACTACTACAAATTTTTAGAAGATAACCCACATTTTTCAAATCTAGTATAATAACTACGTTTTTGGACATGTGGACTACCACCCCTAAAAGTGATGTGATTCGTTCACACTCTACATTGAATGTCTTAAAGACGATTATATTAAAATTATATCATATATATGAAATAATAATTAAACTATAATTAAAATATATATATCTATATGACATTTACATTCTTTTTATTTCTATATGACAAGGAAATAGAAACAACGTTCACGCATACATACGACATTCCGACCCCCTAAACGGTGTATTCTATTACATATATATATATATTATAGATTATTATAAAATTTATATGTTGAATATATGTGATTTTTATATAATCTTATACATTTTTGAAATATGTAAATCATTTTCAATGTAAGAGGATTAATAATAACTAGTCAAAACATATATGAAAAACCAAGAAGATATTACACGAAACGAAACATTAACATGGAATTGTTAATAAAATGGAAATATAAATTAATAAATAAATAATATAAGGTATTAGATATAAAAATATTTTTTGGTGGTAGATTTATAATAAACAATATATTTATTATACAAATGTTTTTAACTTTTAGGAAGAAATACAGTACTTAAGGTAAGGGTTTTTTGGTCTCACTTTTATTTTTGAAATATTTATGCATTAGCCTCAACTGGTTTATTTTCTGTGGTGTATATAATACACATTAATATATTATATTATTATTATCATAAAATATATGTTAATTTACATTTACATTTTATTGTATCTCTTTTATGTGGTATGTGGTTAAAAAGTTAACAAATATGTAAACTAATTTTGTCTTAATTTCCTTCTTTAAGACACATCCCAAATTTTGCAACTATATTCTTCTACGAAATGTATACACTATCCTTTTTAATGATATATATTTAATATAATAGTTTTAATGGTATTTTAAGCATCATTTAATGTTATTATTTCATGATTATTATGATTCAATGTTACCAAAACCATAACAGTCTATTACTACAATATCATCATTTAATAGGATTTTTTATGATTATGCATCCATTAGTGGAATATTAAGATTAATATCTCAATAAATATCATTAATTTTCTTATCTTACATTTATTCATGATATATTCATGTAATCATACCATTTTCCTTATCTTTAGTACTTAAGAAAATTAAGAAGGTGTTTTTATGAAAATATGACTATATCTCTCTTTTTGGTCATATATCTATGTTCTTCCAAAACTATTTTTTCAAAAAGTGATTAAAAAATTATACTATTATCCTATGATCATTGAAAGAATTTTTTTCCCATGATTTAACATTTAAACCAAATAGGTTTTAAAAAAGGAGTCTCCTTGTCGTTTTCCAATCAAGGACCTCTTCATGAAAAATTATGTCACAAAAAGTTTTGTTCATCATGTAAGGAATTATCCGCCATGATGATCATCATTTCATTAATGCTTAATTTAAATCATTACAAGACTAATTTTTTATGATATAATTTTTGTAATATTATGTACATTAATTTTGATAATGTGGTTTTCAAAGAAAATGTTTTGAAAATGTTTTCATAGATATTTTATAATTTTTCAAGGATAAGGTATTTGAATTTTTTTTATGTTTAATTGATAATTTTTCACAGATTTTTTTTGAAAATATTTTCAAGAACCATTTATATCTTTTCATTGGAAATTTCATTCACAATGTTTTCGATCTTCTTTTTAAATTTTCAAGGAAAATTTATTTAAAAATTATTTCATTGTTATTTTATAAGTTTTCACGAAAAAATATTTTAATTTTTTTTCAATCTTCTTATATATGCTTCCAAGTTAATTTTCAATGAAAGTGGTTTTCAAAATGTTTTATGTTTTAAAAATATTTTTTACCAAGAAAAAATGATATTTTCCTCATGAAATGATTTTAAAATATTTCTCAAAAATTATGTTCCACTTATAATGACATATATTGGAGTTATTCATGCTTTATTGGGGATATTATCCAAGGATTCTATTCATATTTTTTCTTTTAAGGGTTTAGGTTTTGATGACATGATCTTTATAAAACCCATTCTCTTTCTTGAGTTATTTTTTTATAAAATCTGTTTATCTTACATTAGTTTTATGTTTATTAAACCTATTTATCTTTAATAAGGTATATGTTTATGAAACCTATTTCTCATCCATGGATTACATTCTTATGAAACCTGATTCTTTTCATGGGTTATGGTTTGATGAAATTATTATGAAACATTTCACTTTTACATAGGGTATGATATGATTATGTGTATATGATACTTTTTTCATTTCACGGATTATAATATGATGATATACTAGTAAACATATGTATTATATCATTATGATATGGATTAGACCTATATATCCCTCCAATTTATTAGGTAATTATTTATGTATCAGGAGTTAGACATTGTTGGAATGGAATGTAAACTAGGTTCAGTAATGGACAATATCTCCTTATATGGTTATGGGGATAAACTTTGACTACTAAGATGGTCATGGTAGTGAACCATGACTTCAAATATCACTACCACAAAACAGGGTAAGGGAAGTGTTGCACTTTATCAGCACTAAACAGAAAGTGCTGATAAAGGGGTGTGGCTTTATCTGCGATAGTTAAAAGCGCTAATAAAAGGTTACATTTATAAGAGCTTATTTTAGCGCTGATAATAGTTTTTATTCTTAAGTTATATAAAATTATAATATTTATTATCTCTAAAATAATAGAGCTGATAAAACATAAATTTATCAGAACGTTTTCAATTGTGATAAAGAGATAAAATTATCAGTGCTAAAAAGCATTGATAAATATGTATTTTGTTAGCTCTTTTTGAGTGCTGATAAAGGAATCTCTTTATCAGTGATGAAAAAGTGCTGATAAATTTATGTTTTATCTGCGCTTTTATTTTATCACTGATAAAACATACCTTTATCAGCACTTTTGATGAGGACTGATAAAGGTTCCAGTGGTTTCTATTTAATAACCATAGCAGGCCCTCCACTCTCCCACGTGGTAAAGCTTTAACGGAAGCTGAACCAGGGCCCTCTTCTTTGGTGACCTCTCCTCCTAGTTCTCCTCCTCTTCCGTGTCCTCATCCTCCTCATCCTCCTCCTCCTCCTCCTACTCCTCCTCCTTGTCCTAATCCTCTGACGCCGTTGTTGGGTTTTTATCCTCCGTCATTGCCTCCACCGCCATTGGGTTTTTCTCCTCCGTAGTGACCACCACGGCCTCCACAGCCGCTGCCTCCGCTTCCTTCACTGCAACTACCTCCACCACCGCTAGTCAGTATAGGAGTATTTCTCCTTCTATAGGGTTAATATAAATGAGAAATGATTATCTTTAAATGATTATGATGACTTATAGTTTTTCTATAAGTGAGATGAACTTATGTATGAGTAGTTGGGTCAAGAGTGAGAGCCCAGGTGGTGTGACCCTTGTATTGTAGGTTGTTTTAGATAGTGGGTGTGTGAGAACCTATAGTAAGTGGTGGGTTTGGTTCACTAGATGATGTGTGTTTTCAGGTGGGGATAATAGTGGGACCCATGGGCTAAGGATTTTGAAAGAACTAATGTAAGGGGTTTGTGTGAGATCCCAGTGGTTTTTAGCATGTGGCTCAGGATGGTAGCGAGTTAATGAGTTTTGGTGGTTGGGGAGACTAATTAGTGGGGTTATCGTGGTGTTATGAATAACATAGATACATAAATCTGGGGTATATTCTTAGACATGAGGTATTGATGCATATTTGGTGTTATCAAGTTGATAGAGAAGGAATGGTCATGCCTTGGATTTTTATAAGGGAAGCACTCTCTACTCTTGATTTTTTGTGTTATGATTGGGTTGAGGGACATGATCACTTGGATTCCTAACAATATTGATTAATATCATGAATTTAATTTGTCCATCACTATTTAACCTAGATGGATGGGTTTAGGGTAATGAAGCATGGGTATATTCCTTTGGTTTTGGAATAATGTTGGGTAATTGGTGATCGTGTGATGAGTTTTGGAATGGTGTGATGTTAAGATTAGAAAAGGGTACCAAGGATATCCTATTGGAAATATGTGTGTTACCCTAATTGTTTTCAATATGTATGGGTAGGATCATTTAGTTTCAATAGGGTTATGATCCTACTCACTAGATACCATGTGTTATGTTGAAAAGATTGTACCATGATGTTTAAAGTCATGTGATTTGGATGTATGTGTCATGAAAGGTATGATAATAGAGGATTGATCAGGGCTTACTCATTTTGGATATACTATATAGAATAAACATGGAGATTATAATTTTTAAGAAGGACCTATTGGTCAGGGCTTACCCGTTGTATGTTCATCTTTTATATTTTAATAAGTCTATTGAACTTGTTCAATCCAATGCGAGTTTTATAATTTCTTGTTATCATAAGGTGTGTTTAACCATGGTGTGGGTTGATTTCAGTTTTATTAGGTTCTTGGGGTTTGTGTGATGTGGTAAATGGTGTACTTGGTTTTAGATTATTTTATTCTAATGAGTTTCTGCTAGTTTATGATTTCTTTTCAGTTAGAAATATCCCATGTTGTGCACCTCTCCTCTGTCACGAACGCACCTTTGTCGTGTTCTTAACAACACCTTCACAGTGAGTTTTCTCCTGGTACTCATTGGTTTCCTCTTTCTCAGATGTTGTTATTGTTTGATGTTTATGGTTATTATTTGAAATGTATGGGCTAAACGCCCCGCTGAAAATCGTGGCTGTTGGTGGTCCTTGTTTGGGAACAAATGAATTGCATGTTGGTTGGTTCTTGTTGAACATTTGAATATAAAATTTGGCAATTTACATATACTTGACTTATAAATGAATGCCCCAGGATGATAAAACTTTTGTGATAACCCTTAAATTATCAAAAAAAAAATTGAATAAGGGATGCTTTGTAAAATCTAAAATTGTGATTGTTGGGTTTGTATGGTGTTGCGATTGTGATCACAATTCTGTTTTTGTATGGTGTTGTGGTTGTTGTAATGATTGATATTCCATTTGTTTTCCATGTTTTAGTTCTTCCACCATGGAATATCAATCCAAACATTACCCATTTCAATGGCACCACCACTTTGTAAATAGTGTAATTCCACCAAATCCTAAAAAAACACTTCTAGAAGACTCTATGAGACACTTTATTGTGTGAAGATGATGTTTTTCAGATTCAGTATATTTTTAAAATGCATTGTATGTAGTATTTTTAAAAGTATCATGCTTCACCATACATGTATTTCATATAGATTTTAATTCCAGACAACAGTTATCTTGTAACACCCCGAGCTTCCACGATACGCTTCTCATTCAATAATGAAATAGCTTGCATTGTACGCAACTTCGAGTTCTAAAACACCGCGACTAATCAAAGTAGCCGTTATGAATAGTAATACCTTCTTTTTGAAATATTATAAATTTTATATGTCAAAATGGACTTCATTTTTGTATTCGTAATATCGAAATTAGCCTATGTTGAATTTTTGGTATTTTTCTGAGAACTTCTAAAATTTTATAAATAGTGAAAAATACTTAAAACAACTTTTTTAATCAAAATAATTTATAGTGATAAATTATAATATTTGATGGTTTTAAAGTATAATTAGAATATATTTTTACCATTTTATCCAATGGTGGTCATTAGAATTAATTTAACATTGAAATTGGACATAAACAATTGCCAATCTTTTGATATAAATTGTTTCTTAAAAACACGCTATTTGTTGTGACAGCGGGAATTAATTATAAAATTAATTAATGCAACTAATATGTTTGGAATTTTTTAAAATAGACATCATTTTTCAATTCGGAATATCAATTATAGCTTAGGGTGAAATTTTGGCATTGTTCTGAAAAACTTCAATTTTTGATGAATAGTGAAACCACTAAGTGGTAGTTAAATAACTGATTTTTCGTTTAAATGAAATATTACCACTTCTGTGATTTGATTTTCAAAAATCCGACATACATGGTTGTCATTAAGAAGTAAAATGTGGTTCAATGGGATAAAAATAATTTTTTGGTGAATAGTAACTTATTAAGTTCTTAATCGCGATTAGTGGTAATTAGGGTAGTTTAAGGTATAAATAATACTTTAATAATATTAAATGACCTAGACACATGTCCCAACCTCATTGGTTGTGTCATGGCCGACCAAGACAAGCCATGTCCTAACTTGGGGACCCCATGGATCCACTTTTGTTGGGAAATAACATAAATTACTTTTTATTTAATGTTAAAGTGAAAATGACACTAACATAAAGTGTTTTACTAAAACAATTTTTAAGTAGGGTTACACAAGTCCAAATTTTGATTATAAATAGTCATTGGAAAGATAAAAAGATTTCCTATATCATAGTATTTGTTTTATAATTTTTAGACATTAAATAAATTTAATTATTTATGACATAATAATGATGCAGCGATGACATCATTATTTGACGATTTAAATAAAATGGAAAGATAATATAAAATCTATGAACTACACATGGCCAAAACCAATTGGATGAGTGGATTTCGATGCCTTATCACCTTATCCACGAATTCTATCAATGTGGGACCTTTTAAAACCGAAACACATTTTCAAATAATGTAATGTTCCTTTACTTTCCAAAAGTGCCCCTCCTCTCCTCTTATAAAAGGCCCCCACCTCTACCTCATTTCACACACTCTTCAAGCCATTGGCTCGGCCAACCCCTGCCCATTTGCTCTCTCCACATCCCTCTCCTCATCCTAGAGGATTCCCTTTGGGCATAATCCTTTCAAAGGAAGCCTTTAGGCTCAACTCAAAAGGAGTTACACTTTTTAAGGTAATTCATTCTCTCATGTTCTTTTGTTTTATTTTTCTTCTCCAACCCCCTAAACTCTTTTTATTCATTTCTTTTGTAACAACACCAGTATCCTCAATATACTAGGATGTTGTTATAAGAAGGATTCGAGCTACACTTACACACACCTACATCCAATGGTTAAAGAACATACGGTTTCTGTGGATGGCAAATTTCTGCCTCACGAAACGATGATTGTTCAACACTCATATAACACCTTCAAAGGTGGCCATTAAGATGTCACTATTTTTATATATGATATATAATATGTTTATGTTTTCCTTAAGCTTCTGTTTTTTTCATTTTGGGCATACCTTTATGGTTTCCATTATGGGTAAAACACGATATCTTCATTTTAGGAAGCGCGGACTACCGCCCCCTGAAAGTGATTTGATTCGTTAATACCATATGTGGGATGTGTGAAGGATAAAGTTAATGATATTATATATGGAATTATAATATACTCATATCATTATGATTCCATTCCAGAAAATATGAAATAGAAATGGAAGTAGCGTTCATGCGTACGTACGGCTTACCGTCTCCATGAACGGTGCATTTCATTTCTTACCTCTAAATGTGATGTAATATTATAAATGAATGTATGTACTGGATATATATGACATATATGATATCTACATCATGAATACCATTCTGGATATAATGAACCTTTGACCAAATTAACAACATGTAAGTGTAAGAAGCCTATTTTTGACTTAAGAACCAAATACCGACAAAATGAACATTATTAACTTAAATAATTACATAATGTTCATAACATTGTAATAAGTGATATAAAAAGGATAATGAAATTGAAAATGGTTCTTAATAAGGTAGATATTAACTCTAGTTTATTACTCAGGAGGTTAAAGAACGGTTGGGTCAAGTCGGGCACAAGGTAAGGGAACTTCTTAACCCAATTTCCATTCTTTGGGTTAATCTCCTACTTTCAAATTATGTCATTATATTATTATGTCGTATCTTGTATGTGTACTTTATTTATGTGTACTTATATTGAATACACATAATATATCTATTTTATTTTAAAAATGATCTTTGTAAGGGAACTTCTTAACCCAATTTCTATTCTTTGGGTTAATCTCCTACTTTCAAATTATGTCATGATATTATTATGTCCTATTTTGTATTTTTACTTTCTTTATGTGTACCTATAGTGAATACACATAATAGATCTATTTTATTTTAAAAATGATCTTTTTAAGGACTTCGTCTCAATCTCCTTTCATTGAGGCATATTTGGCTTTATACACAACTTTCTTTTATACGGTGTATAAACCCCTTTGACTTTTACATTTATTCAAAAGGAATCTTTTTATACGAAGCGTTTTGCTAGACGACAAAAGGGAATGTTTTTCTTTCCGTACTTATGCGGCGACAATGACTTCTCCGCCGCCGTGACCGTTATTTGAGTTTCGGCTTCCTCTACAAGCCATCATTTTTTTTAATGAAAAATAAATAAAAGTTTTAACTTTCTTTTATTTTGGAATTGAAAATGGTTTTAAAAGCGTTTTTATTATATCAATTTGTTGTATTGATATCTTGTGATTGAAATGTGGAAATGTTATGTTTCCTTTATGCATGTTTTATGTGATACGATTATGTTATGGTTTATGATATGTTTAAAACCTATTCATATGAGGAATGCATTGGACTTAATAAGTGACGGGTGGAGCCCGCTATAGCTCCTCGATGCATCGGCAGGTCTCATGAGACAAACTAGTGTCTTGGCACAAGGCCTTGACAAAATCTTATTTGTGGTCTTGGCACGAGGCCTTGACTACGTGGTTATGATAGTCTGGCATTATGCATTCCATCATTATGAAAGTGGTTATTGATATTGCATGTGATTATTCGACCAGTAGAATATCCATGTGAAGAAGTAAATGGCATTATCTCATTTTACTTTTGCCATATTATGTTGAAGTTCATGTTTAAAAGGCTTTTGTTTTAGTTATACATTGCCTTAAATGTTAATGTTTATTTATGAAAGCTTCCGCATTATTGTTATCCTTACTGAGCATCTGAGCTCACCCCTTTCAATGTTTTAATATTTTCCAGGATGTGAAGAAGTATTTTATGAATGACCTGCAGGGATAGTCGGAAGAGGATATGAGTGTGGACTATGGAGACTTTGTTATTGTAGTTTTTCACTTTTTGATGTAATGAAAGACTTATGAATGTATCTAGTGTTTCCAAGGCTACTAAACTAATCGGTCTTTCGAGACTTGATCTTTTGTGATCATGCCAATGTTACGAAGTAATGCACCGACTCTGGGTAGCTGGGGTCGGGGCGTTACAGTTGGTATCAGAGGCAGTTTAGTACTAACCTTGGAAGCTAGATTTAGATAAACTCTGATTAGAGCACATAGCCCGAAGATAGACTTTGAGGATTAGTATAGAAGAACTTCCTAGAATTTTGGTATTATAGAGATGTTATGAGTTTTCCGAGCAATACATCCCTGTCTGGATACGAGCAGGTAGAGGCGGCTCTGGCACAGATGTACCTAGGGGTAAAACCCGAAAACACCGCTTTGAGCTAGACTCGAACGGGAACTGGTGCACGACAACGGGCCTTGCTGCACTCTTGGTTACGACACTCCCGGGGGATATGCTTAAGATAATTCTCATTTTCTTTACAAACCACTATGAACGGTTATGAGTATATACTTTCTCAAATAAAACCTTTTTATGATTATGGATTATATCCATAAATAGTTCAATTTATGTTAAGTATTATACAAGTATGGAATTATGTATTTTGATTCATAAACTAATCTGGTTTATGCCATTGTTTAGAAATGGCGCCTAGTAGAAGGAATGGAAACTGTATCAATGCACGAACTCCGTGTAGGGATTGCCCTCCTGCTCAAGATAATTATTGTGGACCTGGAGAGACAACTGGTGCTGATCAACTTATTACCATACTGGGACAACTCACGCAGGTTATGAATAACAACCTTACTCGTATGGAGCACCCTGATCCGCAACGTGGAGGATCAATGCTAGATCGTTTCATGAGGCAACAACCACCAACCTTTAATGGGAGTACAAATCCTATAGTAGCTGAGCAATGGATAAATTCCTGAGAGAAAATATTCCATGCCTTGGGGAGTAGTGAAAGGGAGAAGGTTGTCATGGCAGTTTACCGCCTCACTGGAGATGCCGATCAGTGGTGGTCGCTGATTCAAAACACAAAGGAAGATGATGACATATCGAATATGGAATGGAGGGAGTTCAAAGAGCTTTTCTTAGAAAAATACTTTCCTCGTGACCATCGAGCAGATATGGAAAGTCAATTTCTGAGTCTGAGGCAGAAGGAGGATGAGAATGTCGCAAAGTATGAGGCTAACTTTACAAGGTTAGCAAGGTATGCTGCAGATTACATACGTAACCCAAGGAGTAAGATTGATCGTTTCTTTGATGGGTTAAAACCATTTCTCCGTCGAGCTTTGGTATCACAATCCTTCTCATCATACGAAGATATTGTCTCGTGTGCTATCAAGACAGAAAAGGAATTCTCTAAGTCTTATGACAACAAAGTAAAGCAAGAGAAGAAGAGAACGGTGGAACAAGAGACAGATAAAGGGAAAAAGGGAAAGAAGGATTTTCCAGTATGTGATAATTGTGGGAAGAATCACCCTGGTACTTGCCTAAAAGGAATGGGAGTTTGTTATAAATGTAGAGAAATGGGTCATTATGAAAATGAATGTCCTAAGCGTCAAGGAAACTTACCTCAGAAAAGGCCAAGGGATCAAGGACAATCTTATGCTATTACTACAGTTGAAACAGAATAACTAATGTATTGGTGCTTTTGGACTCATGGATTATATTCTGGTTATTAGAATAATGTGATCTATATAAGGATTGTACTGCAGTACTTTTTGATTTCAGTAAGGTTTTAATATGATTAAGGTAATCATATTTTTAGTATGTGACAATAAGAGAAACTTTTCTTTGTTTGGGGAATCTGATGTTACAATTGATTTTGGAATTTAGAGACCTTTTAGAGAAAGTCTGGATGAAGGTATTTTGGATAACTATAAAGGTTGGAGTGGATTAAGTTGAACCATGGATAGTATTGTTTAAGGTTAAAAAATTTATGAAGATTATTTTTGGAATATTATGATACTATAGTTTTAGGAAAAGGACAACCTGCAGGGTGGGGCATAACCCGTCGCGTCGGACAAAGCTGCAGGAATCGAACCCACAATCATAGTGCGACATGCCTTTATTTCCTACCACTAGCCTACAGGAAGTCCCCGGTTATTACAAAATAATTTTACTAATCTAAATGGTATGTGTTAACATTTGGAACCTTATACAATTAGGATAAGTATAATATTTTTGAGTTCTATTATCTTTTGAGTGAAAGATGAGTTGAAGGTTGAAACTCTAATGTCAAACACATATATATATATATACCTATCTCTTATTCAATGAATAAATTAATTCTTAAACTTTAGTAAAGGGATATTAAAACAAAAAAAATGTGTTATCCTAATAACTTATGTTTTGTTGAACTGATGATATTTTAAATCAACATAGATTGAAGGCTTTGAGGCCCTCAATTTGACAGTTGATTGTGATTGATGACCTCAATCAATCCCTACAAATATTTACGTTTTTCCTCAAATTATATGTCTCTAATTGCCACCAATGTTCTCCTTATCGAGATCATGATTTGGTGGTGACTTTCTTATTTCCATTTCCCTCTTATTAAGACTAAATTCTATTAACCTTATTTCCGATGTGGGTTTTCCACAAAGGTATTTTCTATTTTCAACCTTTTATTTTCCAAGAAAAATTTCAAATTGCGAGGACGCAATTTATTGAAGGAGGGGAGAATGTAACACCCCGAGCTTCCACGATACGCTTCTCATTCAATAATGAAATAGCTTGCATTGTACGCAACTTCGAGTTCTAAAACACCGCGACTAATCAAAGTAGCCGTTATGAATAGTAATACCTTCTTTTTGAAATATTATAAATTTTATATGTCAAAATGGACTTCATTTTTGTATTCGTAATATCGAAATTAGCCTATGTTGAATTTTTGGTATTTTTCTGAGAACTTCTAAAATTTTATAAATAGTGAAAAATACTTAAAACAACTTTTTTAATCAAAATAATTTATAGTGATAAATTATAATATTTGATGGTTTTAAAGTATAATTAGAATATATTTTTACCATTTTATCCAATGGTGGTCATTAGAATTAATTTAACATTGAAATTGGACATAAACAATTGCCAATCTTTTGATATAAATTGTTTCTTAAAAACACGCTATTTGTTGTGACAGCGGGAATTAATTATAAAATTAATTAATGCAACTAATATGTTTGGAATTTTTTAAAATAGACATCATTTTTCAATTCGGAATATCAATTATAGCTTAGGGTGAAATTTTGGCATTGTTCTGAAAAACTTCAATTTTTGATGAATAGTGAAACCACTAAGTGGTAGTTAAATAACTGATTTTTCGTTTAAATGAAATATTACCACTTCTGTGATTTGATTTTCAAAAATCCGACATACATGGTTGTCATTAAGAAGTAAAATGTGGTTCAATGGGATAAAAATAATTTTTTGGTGAATAGTAACTTATTAAGTTCTTAATCGCGATTAGTGGTAATTAGGGTAGTTTAAGGTATAAATAATACTTTAATAATATTAAATGACCTAGACACATGTCCCAACCTCATTGGTTGTGTCATGGCCGACCAAGACAAGCCATGGCCTAACTTGGGGACCCCATGGATCCACTTTTGTTGGGAAATAACATAAATTACTTTTTATTTAATGTTAAAGTGAAAATGACACTAACATAAAGTGTTTTACTAAAACAATTTTTAAGTAGGGTTACACAAGTCCAAATTTTGATTATAAATAGTCATTGGAAAGATAAAAAGATTTCCTATATCATAGTATTTGTTTTATAATTTTTAGACATTAAATAAATTTAATTATTTATGACATAATAATGATGCAGCGATGACATCATTATTTGACGATTTAAATAAAATGGAAAGATAATATAAAATCTATGAACTACACATGGCCAAAACCAATTGGATGAGTGGATTTCGATGACTTATCACCTTATCCACGAATTCTATCAATGTGGGACCTTTTAAAACCGAAACACATTTTCAAATAATGTAATGTTCCTTTACTTTCCAAAAGTGCCCCTCCTCTCCTCTTATAAAAGGCCCCCACCTCTACCTCATTTCACACACTCTTCAAGCCATTGGCTCGGCCAACCCCTGCCCATTTGCTCTCTCCACATCCCTCTCCTCATCCTAGAGGATTCCCTTTGGGCATAATCCTTTCAAAGGAAGCCTTTAGGCTCAACTCAAAAGGAGTTACACTTTTTAAGGTAATTCATTCTCTCATGTTCTTTTGTTTTATTTTTCTTCTCCAACCCCCTAAACTCTTTTTATTCATTTATTTTGTAACAACACCAGTATCCTCAATATACTAGGATGTTGTTATAAGAAGGATTCGAGCTACACTTACACACACCTACATCCAATGGTTAAAGAACATACGGTTTCTGTGGATGGCAAATTTCTGCCTCACGAAACGATGATTGTTCAACACTCATATAACACCTTCAAAGGTGGCCATTAAGATGTCACTATTTTTATATATGATATATAATATGTTTATGTTTTCCTTAAGCTTCTGTTTTTTTCATTTTGGGCATACCTTTATGGTTTCCATTATGGGTAAAACACGATATCTTCATTTTAGGAAGCGCGGACTACCGCCCCCTGAAAGTGATTTGATTCGTTAATACCATATGTGGGATGTGTGAAGGATAAAGTTAATGATATTATATATGGAATTATAATATACTCATATCATTATGATTCCATTCCAGAAAATATGAAATAGAAATGGAAGTAGCGTTCATGCGTACGTACGGCTTACCGTCTCCATGAACGGTGCATTTCATTTCTTACCTCTAAATGTGATGTAATATTATAAATGAATGTATGTACTGGATATATATGACATATTTGATATCTACATCATGAATACCATTCTGGATATAATGAACCTTTGACCAAATTAACAACATGTAAGTGTAAGAAGCCTATTTTTGACTTAAGAACCAAATACCGACAAAATGAACATTATTAACTTAAATAATTACATAATGTTCATAACATTGTAATAAGTGATATAAAAAGGATAATGAAATTGAAAATGGTTCTTAATAAGGTATATATTAACTCTAGTTTATTACTCAGGAGGTTAAAGAACGGTTGGGTCAAGTCGGGCACAAGGTAAGGGAACTTCTTAACCCAATTTCCATTCTTTGGGTTAATCTCCTACTTTCAAATTATGTCATTATATTATTATGTCGTATCTTGTATGTGTACTTTATTTATGTGTACTTATATTGAATACACATAATATATCTATTTTATTTTAAAAATGATCTTTGTAAGGGAACTTCTTAACCCAATTTCTATTCTTTGGGTTAATCTCCTACTTTCAAATTATGTCATGATATTATTATGTCCTATTTTGTATTTTTACTTTCTTTATGTGTACCTATAGTGAATACACATAATAGATCTATTTTATTTTAAAAATGATCTTTTTAAGGACTTCGTCTCAATCTCCTTTCATTGAGGCATATTTGGCTTTATACACAACTTTCTTTTATACGGTGTATAAACCCCTTTGACTTTTACATTTATTCAAAAGGAATCTTTTTATACGAAGCGTTTTGCTAGACGACAAAAGGGAATGTTTTTCTTTCCGTACTTATGCGGCGACAATGACTTCTCCGCCGCCGTGACCGTTATTTGAGTTTCGGCTTCCTCTACAAGCCATCATTTTTTTTAATGAAAAATAAATAAAAGTTTTAACTTTCTTTTATTTTGGAATTGAAAATGGTTTTAAAAGCGTTTTTATTATATCAATTTGTTGTATTGATATCTTGTGATTGAAATGTGGAAATGTTATGTTACCTTTATGCATGTTTTATGTGATACGATTATGTTATGGTTTATGATATGTTTAAAACCTATTCATATGAGGAATGCATTGGACTTAATAAGTGACGGGTGGAGCCCGCTATAGCTCCTCGATGCATCGGCAGGTCTCATGAGACAAACTAGTGTCTTGGCACAAGGCCTTGACAAAATCTTATTTGTGGTCTTGGCACGAGGCCTTGACTACGTGGTTATGATAGTCTGGCATTATGCATTCCATCATTATGAAAGTGGTTATTGATATTGCATGTGATTATTCGACCAGTAGAATATCCATGTGAAGAAGTAAATGGCATTATCTCATTTTACTTTTGCCATATTATGTTGAAGTTCATGTTTAAAAGGCTTTTGTTTTAGTTATACATTGCCTTAAATGTTAATGTTTATTTATGAAAGCTTCCGCATTATTGTTATCCTTACTGAGCATCTGAGCTCACCCCTTTCAATGTTTTAATATTTTCCAGGATGTGAAGAAGTATTTTATGAATGACCTGCAGGGATAGTCGGAAGAGGATATGAGTGTGGACTATGGAGACTTTGTTATTGTAGTTTTTCACTTTTTGATGTAATGAAAGACTTATGAATGTATCTAGTGTTTCCAAGGCTACTAAACTAATCGGTCTTTCGAGACTTGATCTTTTGTGATCATGCCAATGTTACGAAGTAATGCACCGACTCTGGGTAGCTGGGGTCGGGGCGTTACATATCTCCAAAATTTACACCACATAAATCATCTACTGACTCAAAATAGGAATAAGTTTTATTTTAAATGTTACATGTCATGTGAACCTAGGTCACACATAATGTATCTCCAAGACTTATAATTTATCATGAAACCATGTACATGCCATGAAATAATGGTAGAACCATATGATATGTGTTTTACTTCACTCACACCATGTCTAAATACCATTGAAACTTGATGTGTGTAGACAATACACCCCTAGTGATTATATAAGGACTGCACATCATGTATTCCACAAAAATGTGATGCATAGCTGGTGAAGTGAATCATTTTGTACCTAAAGTACATGCATTATGCTCATGTTGTTCTATATGTCATGTATTTTCAAAAGCATCATGCAGTCTTTGTAAGAATAACTTGGAATTAATTTGATATATGTTAGATTAAATCAGGTATCTTATCCATAGATGATGTTCACCCTACTGGACACACCATTTATATAGATTCCAAATGAGTTTAGAAATGGTAGTATACAACCAACCTTGACTGAGAACCCTACACATTGTGTATCCATTGAACATATTGTGTGCTATGTTAATTTAATTATTATTATTTATTTTTCACTTAGATGATAATATTACATCTATAAGTATCCCATTATAAATATCTTCTCATATATACCACAATATTATGATTCCATCATTCATTGGAAATTACACACGATGTGGTTTGGATATTTTAATTATATTCACTCTGCTTGAGAGTTAACAAGTGACAAGTGATATGTTTAGAGAAAATATGGAGTATTTTACTCCCCGCTGTTTTGGTGGAAATATCTTCCATGTATAGGTTTTAGGTACTCCATGGAGATATACAAACGTCAGGGCACAGTCCCCCGTATATAGATAGAGTTCAAGTACATTAACATGTTTTAGGGTAGGTTCCTCTATTTCATTGTATAGGCATTTGTACCCTGATTTTTTTTCTAAAACCCAAAAATTTCTAATTGATTAATTAAAACATAATATTAGGAAAGTTCGAGATCGAACCCATAAAGACGATGAATATGAATAAAGAGTGGATGAATGCCAATAGGTTGAGAAAAGAGTATGAAGATGGCGTGAAGGAGTTTATCAAGTTTGCAGGAGATCATGACTGTGACCCTTCTCAAATCCTTTTTCCATGTTTACACTATTGTTATTCAAGACAAATTAGTCCAGAGGAGTTGGAAGAACACTTGATATGTCACGGAATAGATCAAAATTATACATGTTGGAATAAACACGGTTGAAAATGAATGTAGGTAGTGTCTTGGATAACACGATGTTTTATAGAAGATCTGATATGATTACAAGCATGAATAGTGAATATGATCGTATGGAGGGGTGATTACAGATGTGAACGATGATGAAGATCGTGTTGAATAAATTAAAAGGATAGTTGAAGATGAACTTTTTGATTTCCCAAAATTGTTTGAGAAGTTAAAGAGTTGTGCAAAAACGCCATTGTATACTGGTTCCATTAAATATATAGCATTGTCAGCCATACTGAAGATGTATAATTTGAATGGAGGAAATGGGTGGAGTGACACCAGTTTTACGGAACTACTTTCTTGCTTGAATGACAAGATCTCAGACGAAAATTAACTCCCATGCTGAACATACGATTCCAAACGATTGCTACCATCGATGGGTATGATCTCTGAAAAAATACACGCTTTCCTGAATTATTGTATATTGTTTTTCAACAACCACAAATCACATAAAGAATGCCCAAAGTGTGTTGTTTCTCGATACAAGAAATATGATTCTAGTCCTATGAAATTTGTATGGTACTTTCCAATCATTCAAAGGTTTAGGCGCCTATAAGGAAGTGAGGAGACTACAGGAAAATTGACATGGCATGAAGATACAATAATTAAATATGGGAAAATATGTCACCTATTAGACTCTCCTCAGTGGAGAGAATTGATCACGAGTATCCTGAATTTATAAATGAACCATGAAACCTTCGTCTGGCATTATCTATAGATGGGGTGAATCCTTTTGGTTTTCAAAGCAGTTGTCATAGTATATGGCCCGTTATGTTGGTAAATTATAACTTACCACCGTGGTTATGCATGAAATGAAAATACATCATGTTATATATGCTTATTTCAGGATCCAAACAACCAGTTAATGATATTGAGGTTTATTTGGCTCCATTGATCGAGGATTTGAAAATATTGTGGGAATCATGTGTTACTTCGTATGATGATTAAAAAAAATAAGATTTCACTTTAAAAGTCATAATGCACGGGACAATAAATAATTTTCCTACTTATGTAAATTTTTCAGGATATAGCATTAATGAAACTCAAGGGTGTCTTGTTTGGGAACAAGGTACACATGAAATTAGGTTGATACAATCATAAAAACTATGTTTTTAAGATATCGCATATTAGTACACTTACGGAATAAATACCAATCTTGGATTATATCATTTGATGGAAGTTTAGAAGAACGTAAAACACCATCTCCACTAATAGGTTATCAATTTTTTGGGATGGTAAAATATTTGGACACTAGTTATGGTAAACCATTTTCAAAAAACCTTATAAAAACTGGTTTTAAAAAGAAATCAGTTTTTTTGAATTACCAGACTAGAATTGTATGTATGTCATACTTTTTCATGATGTTAAGCATGTTGAGAAAAGTGTATGTGATAGTGTCATTGGCACATTGCAAAATGCACCCGAAAAATGAAGGATGGTATTAAGGCTAGATTGGACAAGGTTGAGATGGGAATACGAGAAGAGTTGGCACCAGTGAAGGGTGAAAAACAAACTTTTCTTCCTCCTGCTGCTTAAACTCTTTCCAGGCAGGATAGATATTATTTTTTCAACTTCTTGAATGATGTAAAAGTTCTAGAGGTGTATTCATAAAATATCAAGAACGTCGTTTCAATGAGAGATTTAAAAATAAAGGGTCTGAAATCACATGACTGTCATGTTTTGATGCAAGATCTAATTCCTAAATCTATACGTTGCATTTTGCCCAAGAATGTCCATCATACATTAACAAACATTTGTTTCATCTTCAATGCTATATGTCACAATGTTATAGACCCAGCGAAAATTCCAACTATAGAAAGAGAAATTTCCGTCATATTATGTGAATTGAATAAGTTCTTACCTCCGAAATTTTTCGATATAATGGTTCATTTGATGGTTTATTTGGTGAGAGAGATTTGACTATATCCTCCTGTACTTTATAGATGGATGTTCCCCATTGAATGGTATATGATGATTTTGAAAGGGTATGATATAAATTGATGCCGGCCAGAGGGTTTTATTGCAGAGAAATATATTGTTGAGGAAGCCATTAAATTTTGTACTGAATACCTGTCTAGTGTGAAAAATGTCGGCTTACCGAAATCTAATCACACTGAGAAACTTGAGGGTGAAGGAATTCATGGAAAAGAGGTTGTCATAATTAATATTACAGATCAGGAGTAGACTCACCTTTTGATTTTTTATAATAGTTTCGACATTGAACCATATGTTTAAACCCATAATGAAATTCTTAGGAATTTGAATCCATCTAGGGATGAAAAATAGATATTAGATATGCATAATAGACAGTTTGTAGGATGGTTTCAGGACCATATTTTGAAGTAGTTAGATGAAAATCTAGACTCAATTTCAGAATGACTTCGATGGCTAGCCTGGGGAGAGAGTGTGTTTGTATTATCATACAATTCTTATGCAGTTAATGGTTATATATTCTATAATAATGAACATGATAAAGACAGTACCATGCAGAATAGTGGGGTTACACTTGAGGCTGAGGCGATGCATGTTTTCGGTGCTAAAGACCAAAATCCAATTTATGCGAATATGTTATACTTTGGCATCATCAAATGAATATGGGAGTTAGATTATACGAAATTCAAACTGCTGATTTTTCAATGCATGTGGGTTGATAACATTAGTGCTATTAAAATAGATGAATTAGGATTCATAAAAGTTGATTTCAGTAAGGAAGGGGAGAAAGAAGAACCATTTATAATAGAATCACAGGAAGTACATGTATTTTATGTTCCAGACCCCACAAACTGAAATTTCTCAATTGTTCTGTTATCGGCAAAAACAACTGAAGGGTCAGATGAAAGTTCAACAGAGGATGACCCTTTTATAGGGACTTCATAATCATTTTGCAGCCATCCCAATGTAGAAGGAATTTTTTATGTCAGAGGAGACCCTAATGAAGGGATTTACATAGTCGATATAGGAGCCAAATCTCTTCAGACTTTAAAGAAAAACAAGAGTAAAATAATCAGGTTATTTGTTTGTTGTAATATACATTGTGTTGCAATAGGATATTATCTATCTGCTACTGCTTTTATTTAATATAAATTAAATGTTAAACCACTTATGTAGATAATGACTTCTACACCTGCTGATGCGCCCAATCTCGAGGCACCAAAAGTATCTCAACCACCTGCCAGTGGTCCCAGTGAAGATCAACAACATGTTTCTCAACCATATGTCAGTGGTCCAAGTACAGAGAAACCACAAGTTTCTAAACCTGTTGTTGTTGGTCTTAGTGCAGACCAACAACATATTTCTCAACCTGTTGCCGCTGGTCCCAGTGCTGATTCTAGTGGTCCAGAGAAAGATATTGATGATACTTCTGGGAAATGGTAGGAAATGAAACCCTGAACGCATAAATAAACAAGAGCGCCATTGTATGACAATGTTAGCGAAAATCTTTAAGGAAAAGGAAAAAGGCATCAAATTCGAGGTGGGATGGAATAATCAAGGCCAACAAGTTAACCCCAAAAAATCCATATTTAGTAGCTAAATAGAAATAGTCACTCGACAATGAGTGCTGATTGATCTACAGTCGTGGCACCATGTTGTCACTGGTCTTAAGACACTAATGTTGGAAGAGATTATGGTGACATTATGATATCGTTTTTTTTACTTATTAAAATAAAATACAAAAAAAATTGACTTAATCTTCATTATCCATTGCAGAGTGAATTTATAGTAGATGCCTCACACAAGTAATATGTATTAAGAGTTGAAGGAAGGATTCTTAGAGGTTTCCACAATATTTTAACAAAATATCATCTTAAATATGCTAAAGGGAAAATCAAGCCACAACCACCTCCTCTTTATGCACACTTGATATCCCAATGAGCATTGGACACATTTATCAACCATCATGGGGAGCAGACTTTTCAGGTACATTGTGTGGGGTAATACATTGTTTGAAATTTCCTGTATTCATCACTTTGATCGATAGTTTTTTAATTATGAAAAAACAACTAGTGCTGAAAATAAAAAAAGAACAGCAGAACCAGCATACCCTTACCATAAAGCAAGGATGGGGTACACTTTACTTGAGAAAAAATTGGAACCTCATTTAAATCTACCATACTACTTAAATGAGGCATAAAACAACACCATAACCATGCTTCTCTGTTTATATGAAGACCGAGGAATCGAAATAGAAAGCCAAATCCATCCCACTCCATGTGCTATGGAAGGAGGATCATGTAAATAAAGAGGAGATACTGATATATGAAAACCCACAAAAAGTGTGGAAACATGTGTAAATATGAAATAATTTAAATTTGATTTGTTTTAAATCGATATCACATTACAATGACTACTTATTTTTCTATAATTTCTATCTGACATAGTCACTGGAATCAACAACACCCACACCAGATGTAGACATACATTCAACAGCCTTGAAGCGGCCAGACCAGTATGTCCGTGTTAGAGGTGTGGGTTTTAGGCTGACACCCCAAACATATTTTCAAAAACAAAAATAAGAGGAGGATGAAAATGAAATAATTGAAAAGCTTCAAGAAAAATTATCTATTTTCAAGACGAATTACAATACGAGAGAGAGATGATATCAACATTTATGGGGGAGAGGAAAAAGAAGAAAAAACTCAATACTAAACCATGAGTGACGATCCCCACCCCCACCAGCTTTGAGGTAAGACATTCCCCTAAAAACCTAACTTAGCTATAGTAATCAATGTTTTAAAAAAAATTTCATTGAAATTTGATTCACATAGACACTGAAACAATTAATGTACAAATATTCTACAGGGTGAAAATGACTGTGATTTATATCTATCAACTCCCACCTATCGCCTTGTAGCAAGGGCTACGGTGATAAATATGCAGAACAATATGCTACACAACAGACCGCTTTCTAGTGTCAATTAACGTAGCTATTGAGCCGAGTTCTGAGCTACCTGTTCCAAATGATGATGAAGACATTCATACGGTTGAACAAGATGTGGGAATATTCATTACAAGGTCATAAGTTTGTGTAAAAAAACTTGTCGACAAGGATGAATCCATTTAAAAGTTAATTTTCAAGATGGACTTTTAACATTTAACAAAAAAATGTCTGAACTGATTAATGTCATTATAGAATAACAAAGAGAAGGGGGTGAAACAAAATATTAGCTCAAAACTATCTCATGGATAATCCAACCTATTGAAATTGTCTACTAAGAGAACTTTCACCCTGCCTATTCTATATCCACAGTTAATATCATTACAGGCTCATGTGGATAAAAAGTTGATAGAAATCAATGCATACATAGTTTATTTTGAAAAAAATTTGTATGGAGAGGAAACATCAGATATCCATAGTGCTGAAAATTTAAAGGAAATCCTAATGTATGAATGGCTTGGCGCCTCATTTGTAAATGTATACATGAGGTATGTTTCCATGATTTGATTTTAAAAAAGCTGATATACTCTGATAATTATGACTAAATACATTTTATATTTTTCATAGGTGTATATGTGAAAAAATTGAAGGGATTTCCCCATAAACAAAAATTTGGACTCGTTAGTCCTCACACCACCTCTTCAAATGAAGAAATAGATTCTGATAAAAAGGCTGCAATAATGTCATCCCTGATCACATTTTTTGAAAATAAAATTATGGATGACAGACACTTTTTACTACCAATGATGCAGGGGTAAAACTCTAAAATTAAATCATATCTACTATATTTTCATTTATTTCTTTACTTATTATTTTTTTTATTTTTAAGGAGCATGGGATGCTGATTGCAGTCAATTTGGATACTCCATAGATTCAGTTTCTAGATTCAATGCATGTATATCCAAGAAACCAACCATGCATGATGGTATTTGTTAAATTCTAATACACTAGATCCAACATTTAAAAAATAAACATATAGTTATATAATTTATTTTATATTTTAATAAATATTCTGTTATGATATGATGGGGCATCAATATCGTATAATGCATGGAATGAATCTAGGACATAAGGATGAGCAATCCTACAAGATCTATAACTGGAAAGGTATCCAGGTATATATAATAACACTGCACTATCCAAACACATATCAAAACAAATTACTTATTATTATCTATGATTCCGTAGTGTCCAAAATAAACAAACGGAAAGGACTATGGTTATTATGTTTGTAAATTTATGAAAGAGATCGTATTTCATCAACAAACTAGCATCCCTGACAAGGTATTTTTGAAAATAATTATGATTTCATTTAAAATATTTATTAATCCTTTGGGTATTTATAAATTTTCAGTACTATTATGACTGTCACAAAAACTCATATTCAGAAGATGATATAGATGTGTTTAGAAATGAATGAGAAACATACCTGATGGAAGATAGTACACAAATAGGACGAAGGTGAATTCCTACTAATGTTATCCATATATGATCATTTATATCTGCCTTTTTTAAACTTATTGAGCATATATGATCACCCTTTATTATATTTTATAACCATAGGTTATGAAGAATGGGTTTAGATATGATTTTTATTTCCTGTAAAGCATAACTCATTGGACTACACCGGTCGATAGTGTGGAAGTCGACCGATACATAGTCATTTAGTCCACTCACGAGCATATTAATCCAATTATAAGGATAAAATCTTCTATGTCGCACTTCACCAATCCCTATATGGAATATCCTACTCATCACACACACCATGACTGTTATATATCATTAAGAGGGTATTCCCCATCATATGTGATATATAAAACTATAATATCCGACTTCTTTAGGCCTAAGACTCTAATACCTACTTAAGTAGACTTAGAAAACCTAACTAGGATATATAAATCTCATACGAAACATGATCCTCTCATAAAAAAAACTAGAAACCTCACCTCCATGGTGACGTAATCTCTGGATGATCACAAAATCACAAACATTCAACAGAACACTCACTCTATCTCTTGATGTATCAAAAACACTTTATTTAGAGAACAATAGTACTTATATACATTATACTAATAAAAAATGTTCATTTGGGTTGGATACATTAGGACAATGATCCATGAGTTATTTGTGTTTTTTACTTATCAACCAAAGCTCAATATGACGCACGGTGTAACTGGTATGGCTAAAAGTGTCTGATATCATTTTCAGAATTATATAAACTTTAGAAAACAACACTACTAACATACAGAAAACTGATCAAACATTTTCAGATTGTTTTGATACTTTAGGAAAACGATCCATGAGTCATTTGTGATGTGTATGAATCAACCGCATCTCAATCCGATGCACGGTGTGATCAGTATGGATAAAAGTGACTGATATCAGTTTGAAATTGACAATATCCTTATAAAACAACACTACTTACATTTAGAATACAGAGAAAACATGTTCGGATTATTTTGATACATTATTAAAACTATCCATGAGTCATTTTTGACATGTACGAATCAACCTCACCTCATTCTGATGCACGGTGTGACGGATATGGCTAAAAGTGTCTCATATCAATTTTAAATTGACATTAACTTTATAAAACAACACTACTGACATATAAAATATTGAGAAAATGCATTCAGATTGTTTTGATACATTTGGACAATGATCCTTGAGTTATTCTTGACATGTACGAATTGACCGCACCTTAATCCGATATGTGGTGTCACAGGTATGGATAAAATTGTCAGATATCTGTATCAAATTGAAATTAACTTTAGGAAACAACAAAAGTGACATACGGAAATCCGATCAAAAACATTCAGATAGTTTTGATATTTTAGTTAAACGATCCATGAGTCATTTTTGACATGTAAGAATCAATCACACCTTAATCCGAAACATGTTGTGACCGGTATGACTAAAAGTCTCTGATATCATTTTCAAATTGACATAAACATTAGAAAAAAACACTACTGACTTATGGAAAACTGAGAAAACCAATTTTTAATATTTTGATACTTTAGGACCATGATCCATCGGTCATTTTTGAGGTGTAAGAATCGACCACACCACAATCCGTCTCACGGTGTGAACGCTATGGGTAAAAGTGTCTGATATCAGTTACAAATTGACATTGACTTTAGAAAAAAACAAAAGTGACATACGGAAAACTAAGAAAACATGTTCAGATTGTTTTGATACTTTAGTACATTGACCCATGAGTCATTTTTTGATGTGTACGAATCAACCGCACCTCAATTCGATGCACGGTGTGACCATTATAGATAAAAGTTTCTGATATCAGTTTCAAATTGATATAAAATTTATAAAACAACACTACTAACATACGGAAAACCAATCAAACACATTATTATTGTTTTGATTCTTTAGGACAAAGATCTATGAGTCATTTGTGATGTGTATGAATCAACCACACCTCAATCTAACGCATGGTGTGACCGGTATGACTAAATGTTTCTGATATGAGTTTCAAATTGACATAAACATTATAAACCAACACTAGTGACATACGGAAAATTATGAAAATGCGTTTGGTTTGTATTGATACTTTAGGAAAATGATCCATGAGTCATTTTTCACGTGTACGAATCAACCACACCTCAATCCAACATATGGTGTGACCGGTTAAGCTTTTCATTAGATAATGAATCAATATTTATTAAATGAGATAAATCATCCAAAAACATATTGATTTTACATTATCCCATTTCATTGTTATCAGAATGAAAACAGTTGAGTTTATAATTTTCATATTTGAGTTTCACATTTTTATATTAATGTATTCTGTCATATTAATGTTTTAATTTATTTCATTATTTTATTACTAAAATATCATTTGTTTTTTTATATAGGTTAAAATTTTTCCATGAGTTCGGATGCTTTTTTCTTCAACAAATACCGTGGATGACAATTTTTAGGAGGATCACAGATATCTAAGGATGAAACATTAATGTTTATAATTCTTTTTGGATAATTGTAATTATGACCATTTAGAAAATTGTTTGAAATGTATATAGTAGTGTGTTTTTTTATCTTCATGATGTTAAGTAAATGTATATATAATTGTTTGTCAAAATATTGTGTTCGGGTTCTGTTTGGTATAGGTGTGCAGGTTCTATTTTGTACAGGTGTGCAGGTGCTGGTTTGTGCAGGTGCTGGTTCTGTAGGTTCATGCGAAGGTGCCTTTGTCATCCCTTTTTTGAGTTCTGATAAAGGACACCTTTAACATTGAGAAAAGAGCACTGATAAAGGACCCTATTATCAGTGCTCAAGATAGCACTAAAAAAGGCACCCCTTTATTTGTGCTAAAAAAGCGATGTTAATGCCGGCGAAGATAAAAGGGGTCCCCTTTATCTTCACATGAATTAACATCACTTATTTAGCGGTGTTAATGTCAGTTTTTAGCGCTGATAAAAGGCCAATTTGTAGTAGTGTATGGTTTGGGGAGTGAACCTATACTACAATGATGGACTTGGAAATAAGTCATGACTATTACGGAAATCATTTTATTTGATTATGAGTTTACCATAAATTATATGTCATATTCCTATGTTACACCTTCCTAGATTATTCAATTATTTCTTTTATGATTATTGTCATATAAACCCACAATATTTATTAAATGATTCATGTTTATGATCTTTTATATGAAGGGTATGATCTTTTATTGTTATGATCATCTTCTTATAGTCTTATGATCATATCATTCTTATAAATCATTATTGATTACCCTTACAACGCATATGAGATGACCCCTTCCTTTTGATTCCTTTCCAAATGATATGATGAATGTTTTTATATGTTACTAATTTTGGGGGAGATATTTAAGGGTGATATTGAGGATCCTTCACTAGGATATAAGATTATGGTTCCATGTTTTCAAATATACTTAACAATTATGGTCTACCAGAATGTACTTTTGTAATGTTCCGAATAATCATCTAAAATGATGTAATATCCACAAATGTTAATCATGTGTCAATATAGATGGAATAAAATTATAGTTTTAGTTATCTGTTGGAAGCTAGTATGATAAAATGTTAGTGATATACCTAGGGATATTTTTTAGGATATTTCTAGGTATATTTATAAGGTTAAGCCTATGGTGAAATAGATTTAAAATAAGGTTTCATAATTTAGATATACTAAAATTGGTTTTTTATAATGATGTGGTTTTTCATTAGGATAAGTTATGCTCCCACTATTATTTCAAATTTAAATCAATAGAGGGAACCAGACAGAAGTGGGTTAACATTGAATGTGATAAAAAAAAATATGATGAGCAGTAAAATGGTATGATTGATGGAGTGAATGATGTTGTGAAATTCTTAATTAATTTTCACATAACATGATTAACAACATGTAACTTAACGAAATCTCATATTCAGAAAAAAAATAGTTAAGCAAGGGTGTTTACTTAGATTTTAGGTAATTGAGACCGTGATAGAAATAATATTCATTTTCCATTGTTTTAATAATGTGTAAAGAATAACCTAAGTGAATGTATTAGAGAAACAAAAGGATGTTTTGACTATGTAAAACAAGGACAAAGAGAATGTAACATTGAAGAAAAAATGAAGTGTTCAGTTAACACAATGGATGGGAATATTAGCTACCCTAATACAACATTGATGAATAAATTATTTATGTGTGGAATTAATTATCCTTATGAAAATTTATTTCCTAAATGGAGTTCCCATGAAGTGAATCAACTAGGTGGTATGAGTAATTTTTATATTTCTGATGGTGATGAGACTAAATCTAAAATATCAAAGGAAAGTGGTGTTAAGTATTAGGATGAGGCAGCCCTATTAATGGTTTAAGGATGAAATTTAATAATCAAACTTTTTATATATTTAGATACATGAATTGTGTTATATTAATAGTGAAATTTATATGGATTTTTCAGTTTATGTTTTTTTTCACTAAGGATTTACATGAATATGTTGAATGGTTCTAGTGGACTATAAATTTTATTTAATTTAAAGGTGATTTTCATGGGAATAACATGATTAAGGGAATAATAAACATTAATATGTTCATAATTTCGATATAATGAAGTTTGGGTAAAGATATGTTCGATATAAATAATTTAATTTGACGATACAGATTACCTTAAAACTAATTGAGGATTCTTTGAAGAATTGTTTTAGGCTATGATTGATGAAGTTTACACTGTTTTTTTTTTCACTTATTGAATATAGAAAATAAACAATGGAATAAATAATCTTGTATGTTTTCAATATTGATTTATGTTAAATAATATCATTTCCGGGTTTCAAGATAATACATGGTAAAGCTATTCACATGTTTGGTATTTGTCAAATAAAGTCTTCTTTATATTATATTGGGGGTCAATTTTAAGGTTATATTAAATTGACTAACCTTATATCTAAATTTCTAGACATTCAAATTTCAAAATGCTTATAAGGTTACCCATTTATATATTAGTTTATTTTAAAATCCCAATGTGTTTTTAAAGATTAAATAATTATTTCTCCATATTTTCATTTACGAATATTATAAAAAACATAATAACCATTTTGATGTGATAAAGATAGATGAAATGTCCTGTTATTCAATTTCTGGATATCATGCTCTGTTAATTAATAAAAAAATAACAATTCACCTCCATTACTTAAAATAAGAGATGAAGTGGAAATTGATCAAAGAACAACATATGGTGAGGTTATCCTAAAATAATGTATGTTTATATTATCATGAAAAATGTACAAATTTTGGAAAAAGTGTATTGAAATAAAATTTTGTCCAATTATCATCATTTTTTGATGATATCAATGACATCTTTTATGATTATACACTTTATGGTTTTTTTATTGTTATCATTATCTGGATCATAAAATTTTTCAAGATCAGTGACATTTATCAATATATATTATTTTTCATAGTTTTCTTCTATTTAATTTTTCACTTTCCACCTATTATCTCATATGCGGAAACCTGGTTATGAGTTACTTTATGTAACCATTATGTTTCTAACATTCCATATTTAAAGAAAAAATTACTATTCCTTTTTATGATGTGGGTTTCTATGAAATAAAAATTAAAGTATTAAAACATTGATAACCAAGATAAATTTTAATGGAAGCATAATTTTAAAGGGGGTATAATGTAACACACATAAATTTTTAATTTTTTAACAATTTAATTTAATCTTTTCGATAATTTTTCTCAACACTAAATATAGATTTTGTTATAGAAAAACACTATGTTTTGTTTTTTTATATAAAACACCATGTTAATAATTCACTACACACAAAAAATATATTATCTTTTGGTACAATAAAAATTATTTTTGGCATGTATAATACACAATACTAAGTCCCTGTAAAATATTGTATTACGTGAAAGACAATGTTTTACAAAACACTATTAAACTATTAATATTATTATTAAAATAATTATCAATTTTCTATTAAAATGGAATATATGAAACAGATTGACTAAATTATGAATATATGGGTTATTCATGTATATAAAACGAATCATTTGGTTATCATATAGTTAGAATTGACAATAATACTTATTTGAGAAAAAGAATTCATTTTCTATTAATATTATTCTTCTATTTACAAACACTATTTTATTCCCATAAATTACAAAAACCAATTTTGATTAATGTTTTTTGTAGAATTTTTTTATTTTATATTTAATAAAATTCTTTGACACTTATCCAATATATTTTATAGGCATAAGAAAAGAATAAATATATTTTTATGAATAAAAGAGGTATTTTTCAAAAATATATTTTTACCGCCTTTTAATGGAACACATATTTTAAATATAAATTTTAACACTTTTATAATTTTTATTTTTAAAAAATAATATTCATTTTTTAAATCATAATATCAAATTTTACTTTTGGTTAAATTTTTTTATTTTAATGAGATGTTTCATTTTTTGATGAATGTGGAACAATACTGAATTTAAATTCTGAACTACTTTTTCATCTAATTTAGTTATATTGTTAAATTATATTTTAATATATATTTTTTGTATAATTTAATAAATTATATATCAATTAATCCAATTTACTTCATTGGAATTAATTTCATATTCAAATTGGGTATAAAAACCTTCTAATATTTTGGACCTCTTTGCTTTAAAAACTCATCGTCTCATCCCATCTGGAGGAATAATTTTCAATTAATTTTGGACAATTAGGTGATTTAAATTTTAGAAAATGTATAAATATTTTTAATCAAAATAATTTTCATTTTATAATAAGATTAACATAGTTTCCCCCAAAAATTTAGTGAATGTAATTAACATTAGTTACAGTGATTAAGGTAAAAACAAGATTATATAGTGTTTAAACATAATTTTATTATGAAAAATAACCTATAAACATTATCAAAATCCATTATATAAACATATTTCTAAAAAATACCCTTTTTATATAAAATTTATAATTATTGGAGGCACATTATGTATGGGAGACCTCTCAGTCGTGTTTACCCATTTATATTTGCATGAATTCCACTCCTCCTCAACAATAAAGTTGTACTCACCCCACTCACTAATCTATTCCTATAATTCTCTTTTGATCAGACATTATATATTAAAATATCCTACTCACTTCCATAAATTCATCCTCTAAGCCTCCCTTTTGGCATAAATTATTCCAAGGAACCCCTTTGGTGCAAACCAAGAGAAGTTACCCGAAGAATAGGTGACATCCTTCCACAAGATCTTTTGATTTATTTTCATATCTAACCCTAAATTAATCTTATTTACTAATTATATAATAAAATAATAATCATAAATATACTGATAATTTTTTTAATATAATGGTTTTACTTACACTTACACACACTTCCATCAAGTTCTAAATGATCTTACCGTTCGTGTGTAAGATGGACTACCACCTTGCGAAACGATGTCGTTTTTTTCCATTACCACCTGTCATGGATGGGAATTGTTATTGAAATGTTATTTTTTTTATTATTTATATGATATTTATGATTTATTTATACTTCTTAAATTTTAATATACTACATAAATACATGCATTCAATTTTGTGGGAATGCGATAACTTGGTTTTTTGATGTGTGGACTACCGCCTCCTCAAAGTGATGTGATTCATTCACACATTACATGGAATATATTAAGTATGGTTTTAGTAAAATTATATTACAAATATGAATTATGAATTATTTGGTAATTATTATATATATTTATCATTAATTTCTTTCTTTCAATACAACAATAAAACGAAAACAAATCCATGCATAAGTAAGGCATACCCTCTCCATGAACGGTGTATTCCATTTCATATGTCAATATGTTATATATTAGAATAAATATTTATATAATTAATATATATATGATATATATATCATTTAATTAATTATTTAAATAAGTTAATGATGATAAAAGTATGATTATATTGAATAAAAAGTCAAAACATATAAGAAAACTATGCAGATATTACCTGAAATGTATCATTAACATGGAATTGTTAATAAATAGGTAATATAAAGGAATGATAAAATAATATATTTTATGAGATATAAGAATATGGTTTTATTATATTTATAATAAATAGATATTTATTATTCCTTAAGTTTTAACAGGTAAGGAAAAAACTCAATACTTACGGTCTGGGGTTTCTCATCTCTCTTTTATTTTGGTGAAATTTGTGCCTTATTCACCACTCATTTATATTTTGTGGTGTATATACATCACATTAATATGTTCTATGTTTAATATAATAAAATTTATGTGTATTTACATATCTATTTTATGATCATTATTTCATGGGTTATATGGTTCAAAGGTTACTAAACTGGAAGTATAATTTTGTGTCAATTTTATTTTAATTTAGACACATGTCATATTATGCATCTATATTCTTCTAATATGAGCCTAAAATACCCTATGACTTTTTATATCATGAATATAATTAGTTTCATGATATTCTAATATTCATTTAATTTAATGTTTTCATGGTTATTATGATTAAAAGTTACCAAAGTGGTAAGAGTCTATTTCTACAATCTCATTTTTTATCATGATTGTTTTTTATAATGCTTAAATTTATGAAATATTAAGATCGATATCTCATTAAATAACCTTAATTTAAATATAATATAGTTATTAATGAAATTTTCTCATAATTTTACCATTTTCCACTCTTTGGTACTTAATATAATTAAGAAATTATTTTTAATAGAATCTGACTTTATCTCTCTCATTGGTCAGAAAAATGTGTTCTTTAAAAACCATGTATTCTAAAAATGTTTTTAAAAATGTTATAATATTCTCCTATGATATAAAAATAAATTTTTATCCTTGTTATAATTTTTTTAGACATTCTTTGAAAAATAATCTCTTTTTCATTTTCCAATTGAGGATCTTTTCGAAAATTTTTATGGAAAAAAGAATATTTGAAATGTAAAGATTTATTCTCCATCATGACCATCATTTCTCTGAAACATAGTTTTAATATTTAAATTGTTAATTATTTTCATGATTTTTTTTCAAATAATCTGGAAATCCATTTTGATAAAGTGGTTTTCAACCAAAATGTTTGTCCTGATGTTTTTAAGATTCTTTTAAAAGTTTTCGAGGAAAACATTTTTCAAAAAAATTTCAAGATTCTATTATATATTTTCAAGGAAAAAGGTTTTAAATTTTTTTCAATATTCATTTATATGTTTTCAAGGAAATAGATTTCATAATGTGCTAAATATGATTTTATAATTTTTCAAGGAAAATGGAATTCAAAATTTTTCAATATTCATTTATAATTTTTTGAGGAAAAGGGTTTTTCAAAATGTTTTAATGATTACATTAAAATATTTCAATGTTATTTTCAAATAAAATGGTTTCCAAAATGTTTTGTGTTTTAATTTTTTTCAAAGAATAAATTATATTTTATTCAACAAATTATTTTAAAATATTACTCAAAAATTATGTCCCATATAAGATAAAATCATTTGGTTCAAGTCATGCATTACTATATATATGATACAAGGGTTCAATTAATATTATATCTATAAATGGTTTATTTTTTATGGAATTAGGTTTATGACACCCACTTCACATTCATGGGTTATATTTTTATGAAACTTTTTTTTCATTCATGGGTTCAATGTTTATAAAACCCATTTCTCTTTCACATTTTATATGTTTGTGAAACCAGTTTCTATTTAATGGGATATATACTTATAAAACCTACTTCATTTAATGGGTTATTAATTGATGAAATTATTATTAAACTTGTCTACTTTTCATAGGTTAAGATATGATTACGTGGTTGTGATACCCATTTAATGTCATGGGTTATGATATGATGAATGTTTATAATATAGTGGAACACATATGTATAATTTCATTATGAAATGGGTGGAACCAATACCCCCCTCAAATGAATTGGGTGATGATTTATATCACATGAGAAAGATATGACTGTAACGGGTAGTGAACATGGTTCAGTAATGGAATTGGTCAGCTAATATGGTCATGGGAGAGAACCTTGATAACTAAGATGGTCATTTGAGTGAACCATGACTACCATGATAGAATGTGGATAATACCTATACTACTAATATATATATGTTAATAATATTTGAACACTATGGAAATAATTTTATATTATTATGTGTTTGGCACAAATTATATGTCTTATATAAATGTTATGCTTTTATGGCTTATGTTTTTTTATTCAATTATGATTAATTTCTTATGAACTACTAATATTTATTCAATTATTTTTTATGATGTTTTATATGCATGGTATGATCATATAATTTTATTATCATCTTCTTATACCATTAGATCGTATTATGTTTATATATCTCCCTTGTCAACCTTTACCAAGCATCGGATCTCACCCCTTTCTTGTGTTTCCTTTCCTCGGGTTATGAAGAATGGTTTGAATTAAGAGTACTAGTGGGGAATATCTTTAAGCGAGATGTTGAAGATCATTCACTATGATAGTGATTATTCATTCATGTTTCTAAAGAAACTAAACTTTAATGGTCCTCGGGCTTGTACTTTTTTAATTTGATGAATATTCATCTACAATGATGAAATATTCATGTATGTTAATCCTACTTCGTTATAAAAATGAAATCATTGGGAGATGAAAATGGATTATCAAGATATATATCACATTGTATTCACTCGTGTTAAGTCATTTTAGAATATAATATATAATTTTACCCAATATATTTTATTACAGTAGATCTATATTTTGGAAGGACCTAAACATAGATAGGTGTTGGTACCCACACTGGGACCAATCCTTATAAAAAACCTCAAATGTTTTGTTGTTTTTTCTTTTAATTAGTAATGGTATATGGTAATATTTTATAAAATTAAAGGACAAAAAAATTCACTGGTCTTATAAGTTAATTTAACAATGAAATCATAAAAATGAATATCACTAATTCACTACATTCCCTCTCAATGATAAATTTGATTACCTGATAAATTCATGTTCCATTTGAATTCTTTATTATAAACTGTTATTGTATGAAAACATAACTAGTGTGGTATTTTAATCTCAATCACCATTTAAATCCATGTAGAAAGATCTCAAAATATTATTTTAATTAATAAACAATCCTCTTTGGATAACCTTCATTTTTTTGATGATATATTATTTTATATATATGTATTATTTCAAATTATAATTGAAAATTTATCCAAAAACATTATATGAAACATGAATCTTGATTTGATATAATTTATTTTCATACTATATTAAAACATAACACTTACTCTATGTATATCTTAGTAAGTTTATCATGTGATAAATCCGCTCAAATTGAAATGAATTTTACTAACAATGTACATCAATATACTATAACCAAAATTGAATTTATACATTTTGAGGGATTTTTATGAATTATTTCGAACTGCATGGCTATGTTATCTTACATACATATGGGTATCAGGCACGGTATCATATCCCCCTATAATTTTTAATTTTAGACTATGATTATTGGTATACAAATCATTATAATGTATTAATTAAAATCCCTCTCTGCATTTTTTACCATCATAAGAGCTCTCAAAGATCACTATATTTTTTAGTAATTATTGGGTGAATAGATAATGATGAGATGTATGAATTAAACAAAAACGAATTATTTAGTTATAACATTAATGAGGTAGAGATTAATATTTAAAATATTATAAATCTATATTTATCAGGATTTAAAGACACAATATTTCCTTAATTATTTTTTGGCTTTATATCATCAATTTTTTCTTCATTGATCTTTTTATGAATGAATATTTTATAATTAATTTTAGAAAGGAATGAATTCATCCTTTCACTTATGATCTCTATGTCCATCCAAATTACATATAATAAAATTATGTCTCATTCAATCCTCATCACGGACAAGGTCACATGAATCATTTTTCTCTTAGTATAAAACACCTTGTTTTTGTTCACATGATGATAATGAATTAAGAAATAATAACCCTTGATAAAATCTAACCATCTATATTAGGAAATTTTTATGTCATTTTAAGTGAATATTTTTTTTCATCATTTATTATTAGTATATATATCATAGTTATATACATATAGATAACTCATCTAAAGCATAAATTAAAAATTTACATCTTTTATTCTCCAAGTCATGTGTTTCATAATATTTTTTATGAATGATTAATAAATTCAAGGAATAATATATCACGTTATAATATCACAAAAGTATATAAAAAATACAATATTTTAGGCATCTAAATATATCAAAAAAATTATCCACTATAACATTTTTTACGTATACATACTACAACCAAATAAAAACCTAATGGTTCCTTAAAATTATTTGGTCAATAAAATCATTACTCCTTTCTATGTTAACATGGCCAGTGTAATTTAAAATAATGATAAATTTCTCAAAAGTCATTTCTAATATAAAAATAATCAATGAAAACTGTAGATCTATGTTAAATTTTTTTTTCTAAGTGAATCTTTAAAAAACTATGGCTCTGAAATAACAATAGATATACCATCACCAATATAAAATATCCAAGGAATTATACATTTCATTTAAAAATTGTAATGTTTCAAAAATTATAAAATATTTTCCCCTTATATAAATTCTTTTTCTTAATCATAAAATAATTATCATTCCCTGATTTATTCTTAAAATAAATGAGAATTTAATCTACCAATTCTACCAAAAATTTATTGGTTTAGTACATAATAACTCTATTTATTAAATTCACAATGATAGTGTGGGTAATTGTATGTTTGAAAGAAAATAATAAAAATTCAAAGTGTTCAAATATTGTATAGAAGATTTCCGTATATATATCCTCTCTTTCATATATATTTTATGATGTTTAGATTAAAGAGACACTTTTAAGAAGTATTTTTCCCCCTAAATTTGATCCAAAAACTATTTAACTCGTTGTATGAGAAATGTTTTCTTGATTTAGATAATATGAAGCTCACGATAACCCATAAGAAGATTCTTAAACCATAATTATTCATCAGAAAGTGGATCGGTGCACCCCATGATGATGAAACTGGGTATATAAATGCCTTCTTAAAATTATCCATAATTTTTTTTCTTAAATTACACTAGTTTAATAGGTTATATTCTATAAGTTATATTAAATATAGGCATAATAGAATGTATGAATTAAATTAAAAATGTAACCACACAATCTTGGAATATTCTAGGAAATGTATTTGGGAATACATCCTCATATTTTCATACAATTGTAATATCATCAACATTGAGAATATCACATGTTATTTAATCCAAAAATCCATAATTATTGAGAATTACAAAAAAAAATTAAAAAATATTTTCAATCAATAGTTCAAAATAGTTCATTGATTCATAGATGATCATGGACTTTTTTTGATTTGGAATGATATTTCTTTATCCTGATAACTAGTAATTTATCTAGATAGATAGAGACAGACCTTACCTAATACCACATCAAATTATAACTATTTTAGAATATATTGATTTATAGTAAGTATCTTCCCATAGGCCTGAATCATAGAAGATTTATATCCATCTTATATAATCATCCCACCATTTATCATTTTTATTAGTAACTAAATATCAACCATGTGGGTGGAGAATCAAAAATCATGTGATCATTCAGATATGAATGAGTGTTTTCAGTTATAATACAATAAGATATATTAAAATATATCAAATTAAAATAATCATACATATCATCATATAATTTCCATGATTTATTACAAATGATTTAATGATACCAAAAATGACTAATGTGAGTAATAAATAAAAATATATAATAAAATATAACCATTCAATCCTATAAATGCGAATAATTAATGATATGTTTTTCAATATAATTATACATTTTATTTAACCTATGAATCATTTCTTTAACCAAGGTAAGTTTCGTTTTCTTCTTAGACACACCACTAAAATCATGTAATCCACATTCTAATACCAAATGGGTTGACCTACACATAATATACATTAATTTTACATTATCTTACATGATTAAAAGTTACAACTACAAATCAAATCACACTTCTAGAACCCTATTGTTTTTTATTTTTTTGATATTAGGAACAAATACATATTATTATATAATACTATGTTAATTTCATTTATAGAATTTTTATATGGTATTCCCTTATAAAAAAGTAAATCTAATATCTTTCATCATTAACTAGGGAAAAGGGAAACATAAGAAAGGGGTGACATAAAATAATCTATAAGGGGTAAGTGAATTTTAATTATTTATAGAGGTTTTAATGTTAGATCATAAATATTTAATAAACAAAAACATAATATAAATGAAATGGTTTATTGAATAAAAAGATGTTATCATAAGAATATATATTTATTCATGATAATATTATCATAGAACATTGTAAAAAATTTAAATCCATAAAATGATGTTCATTAATGTATAAAATAAATCACGATATAAGAATTGGGAATCAATAACCATAAACCATGGTAACATATAATACATATGACGCACTGTCATGACCCCCTCCCCATAAAGTGTACCTCTCCTGGCCTGGTAATGTGAGAAGGGAGATAATGACCCCCGAGTCCCGCCTCCAGTAGGCCCCGGGTTGGAGACTAGCACCGAGGGTATAGTAAACACACCAATGGGATTCATTACCCACTAAGAGAACACATGTGGAAGAGAGATATAAGATAGACACAAACCAAATCTATCTTAGAATTGAAATATAAAAGAATCCCAAGTGCACATATGTAATGCCATGAAAAAGTACTACAACTGAATCGGGAAAAACTATAAGTACCCAAAAGAAAGAAAAAACACCAGCAACCATAGGCCCGAACAGCTCCTGAAACCCCAAGCTAGTAGAAACTATCTTGATCTCCAACCTGCTTCAAGTGACCTGAAAAATAGTTTATATATACATAGGGTGAGTATAATAGTATAATCATTAGGATCCTCCATGAAGCCGTTCATGAAAATGTAAAGAAAGAATGCTAAAGCACAATGAACAACAAGTGAAACTAACTCATCACCTAAACATGTATACTATGTTCCCAACCTCACCATGGATATTATAACCAAGTAATACATACAAGAATATATCATATAATAAAGAATATTAAGGGTACCCTAATACTACTTCCCCACTGGTTTGTCGCTTTTCCCCAACGTCGCACGTCCTGAGAATCTCTCTCCAAAAAGGCTTGCTCGTAGACCCCTTGGAGGAGCAACACAATATGCACCTCGTGCAACAAAACCACCACTTCCTCACAATAAAGTAACCAGGTAGTTTCTTGGAGCCACCATAACTCGCATAATGTGTATGATACATCAATTATTATACCTCAAGCCATTACAGCCCATTCACTGAGTAATGATCCTCAAGCCATCACAGCCTATACAGGATACACCTATAGTAGTACATAGAAAACTATATCCAGAATATATGTGTGTGTGAATAACTACAAGCCATTACATCCCTCTACATACATATATGGGAAGAACTAACAATGTGCATGCTAGCATCAGTAACTTCCAAGAGAAGAGAGCAGGGCCAATGGGGTAGTCAGCCATCCATCCTCCCACAAGAATGATGGGGAAAATACCCCCCAGGGCTCAGAATCCCTAGGGTGTCATTATCCCTTACTGATAGTGTGGAGTATCATATAGGAACAATAAAATTCTAGGATATATTATATCTCACAACCACACTATGGAAATTATGTAGTCATAGACACAACTACAACTAACGTCTCTTAGAATCTGGATAGCTACTTCTAAGAATAGGTATCCTATAAGCATAGAACCATTTAAAGATCATTATTAGATTACTTCATTCCTTTTTTATCAGTTCTACAATACTTTAATTAATTCATTAAACATTAATTAACCATGAAAAATTCCCCGTTAAATTTCATTAGCATCACACCCAAAGTCAATTGTTCCTTCCAAAAATTTAAACATCATCATTATGTTTCAGATACTCCAACCCCATGATTTAACACCATTTAATTAAACATTCATTAAAAACACATTTCCATACTCCTAGGCATTCTAGAAAAGAATTATATGCCACTAGCACAAAGGGGATCAACACAGTGAATAGATGTACTACCCGGCAAGTCCTTTTCGCCTATATCAAGAGCATAGACCCATTATCCATTGAAAAGATAAACACAAAAATCACGTGGCATACCCCACATGTCGTTGCCTCTTTGGGAATAAGGGAAATCAAGAGAAGTTTCCTTAATCAGTTGGGAAAAGTAAAGCAGATAAACAACCAAAGAACTAGCAAGACTCTAACAATCATATTCATCCCATTCCATCATCCTTGGTGTCCTTCCCGACACCCACATGCATAAAACGATGCATCTTGCCACTCTAGGCATCATCCGCTGCCACAACCAAAAAGGCCTCTATGCCCCCACTTATCACAACACCTTTCCAGGGTCACGTCTCAACACTAGCAGCAAGAAAAACAACCATCACAACAATTTGTCTAAGGACTTTTAATAATCAAGAGGGTGACTCATAACACTTTTAAGAATTATCAATCAATCAAATTCTATAATCCATCTTGAATTAACCGATTTATAATCTGTTGGATCCAACATCGGGAAACCTAACCAGTAAGCTATCACAATTAATTAAACATTCTTACTAGGACAATTTTATTAACATCGAATTAGAACAAGAATCAGATTTGTTTTAATGCCTCATTATCTTTTGCAAAAAAATATCAAATAATCCCAGTTTACATTCTTTACCGATTTCCATCAATAACAAACAGCTAATCAAAGCAAGAAGATATATCACACTATCTAGAAAAACAAGAGGCAATAACATAAAATCTATAAAAAATTCATTATCTAGTTCAAAATATTTATTATGTCAATTCCATTGTCATTTAGTGGGATTAAACATGCTAAAAATACAATTCCTTGTAAAATAATGCGAACAAGAAAATCTCATACCTCAATGGTTTTTGACAAAAACCCTAAAAAAAAAAGAATGCACCAGAAATCCAGGTCAATTCTCTAAGAATCCTCCTTGGATCTACTCTCCTAACACAACTAACACCAAATCTCATCTTATTTGGCATCGACACAGTTAGATCTAGCCATAATGGACGTTGGTCTAATAACCTGAGAGAAGAGGGGAAGTAGATCCAAGTTCATCTAAGAAACTGATAAATAACGAAGAAGAATGATCACATACCTCAAGAAACCGGCTTCGATTCTCCAAGATATGCCTTAAGAACACCTCAAAAATGCATGGAAGAGGTTCTCCTACCTTCATGGGTGGGTAATCACGAGTTATGGCCAATTAGGAGCTTAAATAATTAAGTTAGAGGAAAACGGTCAAATCCACAATTTTAGGATCTAGTTTAAGTCCTTGCACGGTTTCCTCGCACGGTTAGACAAACCATGTGCTAACTGTGTGGTCGCTACAACCTCATCAAACACTCCTCGCATGGTTAGGCCACACGATTATACAAACTGTGTGCTAACCATGCATTATCCACTTCCTCTAGTATTTTTTACACACGGTATGGCCACACGATTTAGACAAACCATGCAAAGCCCGTGTGAAAGAGACTACACATTTTTTTTCTTTAAAGATTCACCCAAACCCACCTCCAAGTCACTACTCCAAAACAAGGGTAGTTAGAAACATCAAAATTACCTAAATACGTAACGTGATGTTACAGTTCACAACTATCTTCCATTGAAACGGTTCATCGAAAACAATGATTTTGGAAAAGCGTTGGGGATAAGTTATCTTGACCTCATAGAATGCCTCTAACAACGCATTTTCTCAGAGTAGTGGACCAGAGAGGTCTGGGACATTACAGGAAAATTTATTGGCTTTATAAATTATATCATATGTCAAGTATATATTTCAATAACATCATAAAATAATCACCAAACTAGACCCATAACATTGTGGAATAGGATAACTTCTCATATTCTATAACATAACGTTTCCTGATATATAAGCTTAGACTGATGCATTGGAGGTTAATAAAATTCAAGAACCCCCTATAACATCATGATTACTCATTATAATATGAGATAAATTAAATTAATCATGCATTCCTTAAAATGAAAACTATATTAAAAAAATATAGAAATAAAATGTGTTACATAACATTTTCATATGGTGTCACATAAGAAGTAATAAATAATTAGATCAGAAGATACAAAAATATAATACCCTAAAATAAATAAATCATATGAAAATTTAAATTAGTAATAAATGGAAGTTATTAAATATTCATAAATTATAAGATCTTATCCTTTTTCTAAGTGTGAATCAGTTAAAAAAAATTTGATGATGGGTTGTCATTTTTTTATTTCACAAAATTTAATAATCATAAAAAATTTAATCAATTTCTTAAAGGCCTTAAGTTCTAGTTAACATATTGTAATATTCAATTGAATATTTTTTTTTGTTTCACACTATGTTATTATGAGATTACGAGGCCCACAAAGTCTCGGTGAAGATTGAGAAAAAATATTAAATATAAAATATTAAGTGCACAATTTTTATTCAGAATAATTGTATTTCTCCAAAATGGTTTGTCGTATGGGAAATATAATTCCACCATTGTGTTTTGAATAGGGTGTTTACCGTAGGTAGGGTATAATATTTATAATCATCGGACGTTTTTACATCTCACTGGATAAACTAACCATTTTACTTTTAATTAATTTTTAATCCATTTTTTTAATATGAAATAATTAATATCTCTTAAATGGTAAATTATAGGGGAAATATACGATGATTGTTGTGTCTATAACAAGGTTTTTACCCTAGAATATTTATGAAATTTTTATTCCTTGGACATTTAAATGTCTCACTCACAAAAATAAACTTATATATATATAATTAATTCTTTAATCTATTTTTTTAATATTAAATAATTAATATATCTCAAACAATTCTTTGTATAAGAACGTTGAGGCAATTATTGGGTCCATAATGGGGGTTTTACCCTAGTTGGGGTATTAATTTTATGTGTAATGGGAATTTGATGTTATTTAATTTTTATGATTAATTAATTTTCAAATTAATTGAGATAATTAACTGATAAATTAAATAATAGGATTGATGAGATTAATTAATTTCCAAATTATTTAATGAGGATTCATGTGTTAATGCAATTAAATTAATTGATGGGGATAGTTTTGTAGATGCAATTGAGAGAATTATGTAATTATTTGTTGAATTAGTTACAATATATTGAGATTATTAAATTCGGATATCTAATTAATTAGTTAATTATGATATATTGATATTTGAGAGTTAAGATAATTAATTGTGGAATTAATGATGAAACATTGAAATTTTGAATGTAATAATTAATTATGGAATTAATTATGTTATTTTGGGTTCATGGATATTGATTAATTAATTTATGCTTTAATAAAAGGTATTAACATACTTAATTAACTAAATAATTAATTAAGTGTATATATGTGATAGAACAATTGTTATAGAAACACTGTTTTAGTCATTACTATTTATTATAGAGTTAGATTCACACACCATTAGTGGTAGAATGGCCTTATAATTATGGCAGTAATTTAAAGACAAATATTTAATATTTAATTCAGGATCAAGGTATTGGTCCATGAAACACCCAAAATTTTGATGAGTTGATGCATGAAATTAATTGGAGAGATTAATAAATAAGTGATTCAATTAATTATTTTTAATGTATTGAAAATATTACCTTAGGAAAAAGGGTAAATTAGTTCCAAATAATTACAAAACGTAAAATTAGGATTCAGTTTGTGTAATTGTCACCCCAAAATTTTTAAAATGTGTATCCAGCATCCCGTGAACCTCCATGCATGCCTTTCTTTGATGTTTACACTCTATGCACCACCATTTGTAACCCATGATATCTTTCAAACCTATGGCTTGTACTGAAACACATATGCACACCTCTGGAATGGATCAAAGCTCCTCTAAATATCTTCCTCATTGGACTGAAACCCCTCTGTGCACCACCATCTTCGATTGAATATCCTCTGTTCACCTCCCAAGTATGAGTGTTATTCTTATTTAATACTTATCACTCTTATACTCCTTTTCTTGAATAAAAGTAATATTTTTATCCATTTTTGGTTCTTATTTGTTTTGGTTTTATCTTGATCTAGTCTCTTTGGATCTAGATCTAAAGTTAAGATATCATGTTTTGATTAATCATGGATTTTGGTTTTGGATCTAGAGTGTGTTCTTCATCACATTCTTGATTGATCCTCTTAAAATTGGTATTTCCAGTTGGAAAGTCACTGTCACTATTCTAAAGGTTCGTGGTTTAAAATTAAAATCCATTAGTCATAATTTTTAATTACATATATGAAAGTTATAGAATTTATAGATCTATTTACCAATTTTATTTCCATTATGAATTAATTAATTTCTTAAATTAATTAATGGTGGAATCATGAAATTTGATCAATTAATTATGGGAATTAATTTTGGAGTTTTTAAGATAGGTGAACCAGATTAATTAATTGATAAATTAATTATTGAGAATGGATTGGTTTATAAAAAAAATGACTAAATAATTATTGAATCAATTATACCAACTTATAAATTGTAATGATTGAATAATTAATTATAAATTCATTTTTGTTGAATTTAAGTTGATGTATAGGGATACATAATTATATAATTATTTATTAGGTTTGTTTTTATTATTAATTGTTTTTACATTGAACAATTAATTGGAGAATTAATTGGGGTAAATGATTTATTAAAGATATAAAAATTAATAGATTAATTAATTGGGGTTATTGAATAGTTAAATATGCGAAGAATTAATTTTAAAATTAATTAATCAGTGCATAGTGTAATTTAATATTAAATTTAATAATGTGGTTTAGTGAGATTAATTAATCATGGGAATTAATTAATTTGATTGGAGGATAATTAATTGAAGAGTTAATTATCAAATGGTTGAGTTATAAATTGCGAATAATTAATTAGGGAATTAATAATTTTATTTATAGTTACAGAATGATCAATTAATTATAAAATTAATTAATTTAATTTAATTGGTTAATTAATTGATGAATTAATTAATGGAGTTGAAGTGAACAGTTAATTGATTAATTAAAATAATGTATTGTTATGATTAATAAATTGTGAAAATTAATTAATGAAATTGAAATAAATAGTTAATTGTTAAATTCATTAACATGAATTTGTGGTGATTAATTAATTGGTGAATTAATTAATGGAATGGATATAGTAAATTAATTTTTTAATTAATTAATGTAATTGATATGCACAAATAATTAGTGAATTAATTAAAGCGGTTTTTCTAATTTTTTCAATGTGGAAATTAATTAATGAAATAGATCTAATTAATTATTCATTATTTTATTTAATGGAAATAGTTTGTGAATAATTAATTAGTGAATTAATTATTGGATATTGATATATTGAAAATATTAATTAATTATCAAATTGATTAATGGACAATTATTAATTAATTTAATAATTAATTAATGGAATCTATGATGGTTTATTGTGATATAAATATTTATTTTTTTAATCTTATTTTTTGTGATAATGTAAAAACATCTGATAATAAGATACATGTGAGGTTTTTTTGAAAATTGATATTCATGCATAATTGAGATTTTAGCTATTAGACCTGGCATTCTACAACAATGTGATTTGTGGTATTAGATATAGAATTCTATAAAAATAATATAAATAAATGAATGTGGTTTGGGGTGTTAGACATGGCATTCTACACCAATGGGATTTGGGGTGTTAGACATGGTGTTCAGTACTAGGATAAATCAATCTATATTGTTGAGAATTGTGGTTTTAGATATGGCATTATAAACCAATGATAAATATAAGCAAATTAGATTTGAGGTGTTAGAAATGCACTTCTATAAAGATAAGATTTTGTGTTTCATACGTTTCATTCTACACCGACAACATTTTGGGTGATACACATGTCATTCTACACTGATGGTATTTTGGGATGTTAGAAATGTAATTCTACATCAAGGATCACGATAAATAAATTGGATTTAGGTGTATAGACATGAAATTATATGCCACAAAGTACTCTGATTTATGGCCTCACACGATAAAAATTCAAACTCTAGCATGAGTCAAAGTATGTGTTGAGAAATAATATCACCCTTGAATACTTTGAGCTCTAGCAAGTGTTGAAGTGGGTATTATGATATGATATTAAATATGAAATTCTTCATGCTTCAGTATGAGATGATGTTCGTATTGAGGTATGGATGTCATTGGGTACTCTAGAGTAAAAATCATTTAATAAAGAATAAATGATAACGTGATAACTTTTTATTTACACATTTTTTTACTTTTTTATAGACTTGTATACACTATATTTTGACTGGATTATTTTAAACATTTTTGTGGTGGCCTTCTGAGTTGTACTCGCACCCGACTCGGGTTGCCTGTTCGGTACCTGAATAAACTTTGTTTCTTGATAAGTTAAGGGAAATGGACTAGTGTTAAGTGCCAGAGTTGGGATTGAGCATGGTGAGGGAAATTGACTTGGTGTCAGGACCCTTGTGGAGAAGTTTTCAGTGTCTTTATCTATCTCTTTATTGTCTTTTCACATTGACCCATGGCACATACATTGGCCTGGAATGTTTCCCTTTTCAGTGTAGTACTATATTATACTATTTGTTTATCTTGTGACATTGGTATTAACCATGTTATATATGCTTCCACATTTTGGATACTTATTTACCTCTATTGTACTACTCTGATAAAAGGGAAAAAATAGGTTATAGTCTCCCCATGATCAACTTACCATACTCTCATTGCTAGTCGGAAGCCCTGCTATATGAGGAGACACACTTAAGGTCATGTGGTGAACCATATCACGGCACTGTTGCATGGAACCCAATTCAGGACATTACAAAGTGGCATTTGAGGTAGTTTTATTTTCTTCTTCTTTTGTCTTACTATTTGGGAATGGTAGACAAGAGACTATGAAGATTTAATAATTGGTTATAAGCTCGTGTATGGGAGTATTTCCTCATGTATGGGGGAGAACCCAATTACCCAAGGTGGTATTATTATTATTATTATAATTTTTTGATTTTACAGTTGAATATTATTTCACTTTCGGTGATGCACTTGTTGTGTGAGGTGATTATTGTTTTTATGATTTTTTGAGATTGACTTCGGTCATGGTATGCCAAGAGGGTTGAGTCTACATGCATCATACTAGGAACATAGGATTATTTTTTAACCTGAATCATTGTAGGCACACACGAGAGAATAGGCTTGGGCTAATTTATTGAACATGATCTATTTTTCCATTATTGGGTAATTAAAATGAAAATGGTGAATTACTTAATGAATGATTTGTGAAATTTTGATTTTCATGAACAATTAATTGTATAATTAATTGTAAGATATTTATATCATAGATTGAGGATAATTAAATTTCAAAATTAATTATGTGTTATTAATATTTTTGTTTGAGATAATTAACGGTGGTGGTCATTATGGGGTGATGATATCTAGAAAGAGATTATTTAATTATGGAATTAATTAATGTAACTGATGGATTAATTAATTAATCAATAAATAATTAAACTAACTAAATATATTATTTAATTTTTTAATTAAATAATGTGATTAATTAATTGAAGAATTATTTAATATTATTAGAGAGATTATTTAATTGTTGAATTAAATAATTTAATAAATTAGTTTAGAAAGATTGTAAAATGATGTAAGATGAGCATAAATGGATATATAAATGATAAACATGCATAATGAGAATGATTTTCCCATGTTAAATTGGACCTAGGTGTAGTATGGTTAAGGGTAGTGCTAGTACCACAATTTTGACAGTGTGGAGGGAAACATGGAAAAAACTGTAGTAACGAAGGATTGGTGGTGGTATTCATCCATGACTTCTTAGTAGAATTTTAATAAGTGATGATCATGTACCCTACCTTTATATCATACTAGGTATACTATGAATGTTATGGCTTACGCATAGGAAAAGGAATGTTTTTCAGTTGGATATGGGGTCCTTTGGAGGTTTTTCATTTGAATAAATATATATGCAGGGTTGATGGTTCAAGTTACTCAATTGTCAGTTTACAAATCATGTTATTATGAGGGTTTGGAAGTTGATGTATATCATGGGAGATGATCCATGACGGTTGAGTTATTTGACATAATGGTGTTAATGGAGATCCTAATGTGGGTAGTTATATGCCAATAGTAGGTGTATGGATAAATACCATGAGGTTTAGATGGTCGAATCTGAATTCCAAAGAGGAACCTATAAGGTTAATGTTTACATTTCTCAGAGAAAATATCAGGTGATCCATGGGGGTGGATGTACGTCCTTTCTAGGCATTTTTTTATTGCAAGGTTATGTTCCATTATTGGATGGTTTCTTATCATACTTGGGAATAGTGAGTCGAGAAATATTTCAAGTATGTTTTGGATGTTGAGATTGAGACTAATGCGTTCTTTCAGGACCATATAAAACATGTGTTAGAATGTCGTGAAAAGTTGTATTAGGGGAAGATTGTGTGATATTTCTTATATTGTGGAAACATGGGTGAGATAAGTAGGAAACATGGGAGAGAAAATAGGATAAGAGGGAAAAGAGGATCGACCTTCATTAAAACAAAAACACAGAGGTGAATAGGAGTACAACATGACTATGAGCTGTTATAATGTGGGAAGATTGTAAGATCATGTGATATTTCTAGGTTTGGATATTTTAAACGTTTTGGTGAAGACGAGTTGTATATTTTTTATTTCAAAAAAATTGATTTATCGTCGAAATTTTAGTAAATGTGTTAAATGATATAAAAATCCAATTAACATCTTGGAATATTCAATTGAATATTTTTGTAGTGTGACACTGAGTCGTTGTGATATTCTGAGGCCCGCAAATCTTGGTGAAGACTGAAAAAAATATTAAATATAAAATATTAATGTACACATTTTTTATTCAAAATAATTGAATTAATCTAAAACAATGTGTCCTATAAGAAATCTATGACCACTATTGTGTCCGGAATAGGGTTTTAACCTAGGTGTGGTATAAAATTTGTATGCATCATACGTTTGGATGTCTCACTCACGAAAGTAAACTTTTTATATTTATATAATTTTTTAATCCATTTTTTGGATATTAAATAATTAATATCTCTAAAACGGTGCTGCGTATGTGAAATATGAGATCACCGTTGGGTCAGGAATAAGGGTTTTACCCTATTTAGAGTATGAATTTTATGTGCAATCAACATTTAATATTATTTAATTTTTAATATTAATTAATTTTCAAATTAATTGAGATTTTAAATTTATAAAATAAGTAATAGAATTGAAGAAATTAATTAATTTTCAAATTAATTAATGAGTATTTTCATACTGATGCAATTATATTATTTAATGGGGATTATTGTGTAAATTCAATTTGAGAAAATTAGATAATTAATTATGCAATTAGTTACAAGATATTGATATTATTGAATTGTGAAAATTAATTAATCATTAATTTTGATATATTGAGATTTGAGAATTGAGATATTTAATTTTGGAAATATTGGTGAAATATTGAGATTTTTAATGAGATAATTAATTGTAGAATTAATTATGTGATTTTAAGATTATGGACACGGATTAATTAATTGATGGATTAATAAATGAGATTAACATACTAAATTAATTGGGAAATTAATTAAGGGTATTTATGTGATAAAATAATTGTTGTCGAAACACTATTTCAGTCATAACTCTTTTGTATGGTGTCAGATTGGCATATCGTTGGTAGCAGCATGACCCTAAAATTGAGGAAGTTTTTTCAAGACCAATATTGAATATTTAATTCAGGATCCTGGTATAGGTCCATGAAAACCCCAACATTATGATGGGTTAATGCATGAAATAAATATAATAGATTAATAAATAAGTGAGGAAATTAATGTTTTCTTAATGTTTTGGTAGGATTTCATCAGGAAAAGGTGAAAATCAATTAAAAATTACTACAAAACGTGAAATTAGGATTCACGTCATGTAATAGTCATGACCAACTTTTTTTAAAATATGTATCCAGCGTAGCGTGAACCTCCAAACATGCCTTTATTTTCTATAGATTCTCTGTGCACCACCATTTCAACACAAGATATCCTAGGTACCTCCTCCTTGGACCGAAACTCCTCTGTGCACCTTCATTATAGATCAAACCTCTGTCATAGAGCTTCCTCTATAGACCAAAACCATTATGTGCACCATCCTCTTCGATCAAATACCCTTCACGCACCTCCCATGTATGGGTGTTATTCACATTTATGATATCTATCTCTTGTTATCCTATTCCCAGATAAAATAAAGATGTTTATCCACTATTTGATCTACATATAGATTTATTTAAAATAGAACTAGGATCGTTGGACCTAGATCTAAATTTTAGAGATCCCGTTTCATTTAATCATGGAATTAGATTTCGTATCTATACCACGTTCTTCATTGCATTCTTGGTGGATCCGCTTCAAATTGAGATTATCTGTTTGCAAGCATTCATCACCGTTCATAAGGTAGGTGGTATAAAATTTCAATCCTATATTCATAATTTTTAATTATGTATATGAATGTTATATAATTGCTATAACTATTTAGAAATTTGATTTCCAAAAATAATTAATTAATTTGGTATATAAATTAATTATAAAATCGTGAAATTTTGATAATAAATTATGATAATTAATTGTGCAATTATTAATATGGCTGAACCATATTAATTAATTGACAAATTAATTAATAAGAATATATTATTTTATGAACATGTTTTTTTGGATAAATAATTGTTGAATTAATTATACCAAGATTGAAATTGTTCAGATTAAAAATTTAAATGATAAACTAATTATTGTTTTATTAAATTTGTTAAATATAGTTAATTAATTGTATAATTATTTATTAGAGTTTTATTATTATTAAATTGTTTTACATGGAATAATTAATTGATGAATTAATTGGGGTAATTGATTTTTTGAAGATAGAACAATTAATTTATTGATTAATTATAGTTATTGAATTGTTTATGTTGGGAAGAATTAATTGTAGAATTAAATAATGGGTGTAGGGTGTTATTTAATATTTAATTATATAATGGGATTGAGTTAGATTAATTAATCATGATAATTAATTAATGTAATTGGAGGATAATTAAATGGTGAGATAATTATCAAATTGTAGAATAATAAATTGAGAATAATTAACTAGTGAATTAATTATATGATTTCTTATTACACAATGATTAACTAATTGTTTAATTAATTAATGGACCTTATTTGTTTAATTAATTGATGAATTAATTAGTGGATTTGAAGTGAAAAATTAATTGAAGAATTAGTTGAAGACAATATTTAGATTAATTATGGAAAATGGGTTATGAGAAATTAATTGGTGAACTAATAAATAGAATGGATGTAGTTAATTAATTGTTGATTTAGTTAAATGAATTTATGTAAAAAATTAATTGATGAATTAATTTAAGGGAATGTTATGATCAATTAATTTTGGACATTAAATAATTAAATTGATGTAATTAGTTAATCATTGTGATAATTAATAGAAATGGGTTGCGAATAATTAATTGGTGATTTAATTATTGGATATAGATTTTGTAATAAGATTAATTATTTTTCGAATTAGTAAATGTAATTTGATTAATTAATTCAATAATTAATTAATGTAATCCATGATGTTTTGTTGTGAAATATATATTAATTTTGTTAATCGAAGTTTTTATGATAATGAAAAAAATATTTATAATAAGATACAGTTAATGGTTTCATGAAAAATGATATACATGCATAATTGAGATCTTGGGTGTTAGACATGGCGTTATTCTCCAATTAGATTTGCCACATTAGACACAGTTCTCATCAACAATAATATAAATAAATGAATATTATTTGGGGTGTTAGACATGGAGTTATACACCAATGGTATTTTGGGTGTTAGACATGGCATTCTACACTGGGATAGATATATATATGTATTGATGAGAATTGGGGTATTAGACATGGCATTCAACAAAAATGATAAATTTATAAAAAATGAGATTTTCATGTGTTACACATGGTGTTCTACATCAATGATATTTTGGTTGATTGACATGACGTTCTACATCGATGATATTTTGTTTTCTAAACATGATGTTCTACACAGATGAGATTTTGAGTTTTAGACACGGCGTTCTACACCAATGAGATTTGGGGATGTTATACATGTCATTGTACATCAATGATGAAGATAAATTAATGGGATTTGGGTGGATATACATGACATTCTATTCCATAGAGTACTTTGAGTTATGTCCTCACATGAGAAAAATTTGAACTCCGACATAAGTTGAATCAGGTGTTGAGATATCATATCACCTTAGAATACATTGAGCATGGGAACGATTCAAACCAGGTCTTATGATATGATATTACATAGGGAACACTTCATGCTCTGGTATGAGACGAAGTTAGTATTGATGTATGTGTTTTCTCAGGAACCCTTGAGTTAAAATCATTAAATAAATAATAAATGATAATGGGTTAACTATTTATTTACCTATTTTATTTATTTCATTATAGACTTTCATACACTATAAATTCACTGGATTGTTTTATACACCTTTAGTGGTGGCCTAATGAGTTGTACTCCCACCCTAGCTGGGCTTTCTGATCAGTACCGGAATATACTTTTTGTTTTATAGACTGGTTACAAGAAAGGTCCTTGTGTTAGGTGACATAGTTGGGATAGAACATGGTGAGGGAAACAGACTTGGTTTCAAGACCCACTTGGAGGATTTTTCAATGTCTTTTTTTATTTCTTTTTGGATTTTTCATATTTGAAATTGGCATGTAAATTCCTATGACAAATTTTACTTTTCAGTTGAGTATTTTATTTTTATGATTTTTTTATATTGTGGCCATGGTATTAATTGTGTTTTATATGCTTCTACATTTTTTATTTATTTACCACGGGTGTATTACGATGATAAAATAAAAAAAATGTATTCTCCCTATGATCAACTTAACAGACCCTCACTCTTAGTCGAAAGCCTCTAGAATATGGGAAGACATGCTTGAGGTTATGCTGTGAACTGGCTTGGGAAACTTTTGTGTGGAACCTGGTTTAGAACGTTGCATAAATTATGGATATTATATTGAAATAATTTTAAATAGATGTTAAATAAGGAAAAAAATCAATATTTTGGTAACATTATTTTCAAAATTATATAATTCAATTTCAAAATAATATTGATATATTTATGAAAATAAATTTACATGTATATTTTAATTATAAATCATTAAAATAATGTATATTTGAAAAATATAGAGGTTGGTTCCCCCAGATCTGGTGATTTGTTTAACAAGTTATTTTGGGTGGAGTCATATCAGACTTCTCATCATCAATGAGCAAGACAGACCTATAAATTAGTATGTGTAGGAGGTTCGGTGTGTGTCGTCGTATTCTTCCTAAAAGAATATTTTAGATTACTATTATTTTAAAGGTTCTTCTGCGGATTATCAGATAGCCCTTCCTTGTAATACAAAATTCAATGCAATGTTGGAGGAACTGAAGAATATCATGGAGAACCCATTGATCTTGTATTCTAGGGAGGAATAAGTAATAAAGGTATGATATAATCTAGTTTAAAGTATTTTGTAACATTATCTATAGCCATATAAGCTCTCTCCATCAATTTTTTGGGTGAAGAAATGTGATCCTTTGGGCTGTAAAGCTATCATCTCTCTTCATCAAGGATTATAATTATTATTTAAAACGTCAAAGGATTGGGTGTTCAAGCTAAACGACCTTCTATTTTTAATGAATATCATTGTCTTTAGGTATTAATTCATGATTTTCATTATCCTAAAAAAATTAAAAACCATATATCTTACTTTTAAAAATGTATGGTTTTTTCTGAATCTCTGTATTCTTGTGCATTCAACCCCTATATATCAATATTTTTGAATTGTAGTGTTACTGTGGAGTTTCTGGACTTATCATCATAATAAATTTCAAAAAAAATATCAATTAGGGAATGGATGTTATTTTTAAATTAATTTATATGAAATTTGATGTCAAATATAAGAAATATATGTTGTTAAGCCTCTATAGTTTTCATCTAGTGAATCTTTCTGGATTTCTGGGAGGTTATTTGAACACAACAGTAGAAATAACTAACAAAAATGGGGTGTGGTATACCTCATCAGTTTTATTTAGGACTTCTTGGTTTTCATGGTTTCCAATTGGATGATGTACATTGATTTCTTAAGTATCATGTCAAACTTGTGTAACAAATATAATGGAAGAAGGTGTATCTTGAGTAGAATAAATTATTGTCTTGATAATTTACAAGGTATGGATTCCTTCTCTCAGACTATGGTTTCTCTTATTCCACTATTTCTATTTCACCTTTCATATTAGGTTCTAAATATTAATAAATTTGAAATAGTACTAGGTAAATTTTTATATATAATCAACTGATCGAGGATTGAGGGTTTTGTACAAATGGCTAGTAATTCAATGAATCGTCCTATTTATGGAAATCCATGGGCTGGATTGATGTTGTGACTCTAGTTTCTGTGGAAGTAGCTTCATGATTAGATTCTTAGTATATCCAATACTTAATCTCGTTTAGAATACATCAAATAGTAAATTGAAAGGATCTAATAGAGGCATTAGTATTCATACGATGATGCCTTTTTTGTAGTTTTGAATGGGAAAAAAATTAGTTAGTATAGAAAATGATAGATATTTAGAGAGTTTTTAGGGAGAAATTAAAGGAAACATGTGTTAAAAAGGTAGACTAAAACATTTCATACATTCCATATGGAGTCAAGGAAGGGAAACATTCCAAAACTATCAAACAAAAACATTCAGATGGGTCCTATAAATATGGAATTATTGTTGAAGGGAATCATTGTTTGGAACACCATGAGTGTCTATCAGTGGCCTCATGGAACCTCGATGGAACAATTCATGATGTGATAACAGGTGAGGTAATATTCATCAGACTGGTGTAGGATAAGGATAATTAATAGATAGAATATATTTTATATGAGAAAGAGATTCAAGAGGCTGTGTTTAGAATGAAGCTAGATGGAACACAAGTTTCAGATGAGTTCCCATGTTCTTTCTGTGTGGTTGCATAAGATATTATTAGGTAAATGGTTTTGGAGGAAGTTTGGTCTTTTTTAATGGTGGGGAGATTTTGAGGGTGGTATGTACTTCCAGAGTTGCTCTGGTTCTAAAAGATCATCATCCTAATCCCATTAATCAATATCATTTAATTTTCCTTTTTAATTATTCTTATATTATCATTTCTAGTATAATTAATAATAGACTCAGCCGTGTTAATCTGTGAATTTCCTTAGAGGATCACCATGGATACATATTAGGGTGGATTATTCAAGTGACACTAGTGATTTCTCAAGAGATGGTTGTTTAAATTAATTTGAATACCCTGGGATCCAATATTATAATTAATGATGATAGGGAAAATGTATATGATAGTCTTCTGTGTAGTTATATTGTCAAGGTGTTGGGGAAATATTGAATTAAAAAATGGGATTGTGACGTGTTTTTTAGATGTTATTCGACACCATTTATTTATATTTATTTCATGGGGAAGAGTTTTGGTTTTTTCAAGACCATGTGTGGTAGAAGGAAGGGTGATCTGAAATCTCTATGTCTATTTATTCTCTCATAGAAAACACTCATATAAACATGAAATGTTTTCTATAATATGAGTCTATTATACCTTACAAGAATTGGTCTTAGGATAGAATTATCTCTCATTTGATGTCTGATGATTATATTATTTACTTTCTTAAAGGTAGGCAATTATCTAATAATGGTTTGAATAAAATCATGGATGAGTATGGAAATCAAAGTGGGAAAAAGATCAACTTAGGGGATTGAAATGATTACATCCCACGAAAATTCTTAGATAGATGCAATATGACCATAAAAAATATACTAGCTATGAAAATGCACTAAATTATGATAGTTTATCTAGTGTACTAATTTTAAATGGTACAATCAAGAGGAACTTGTTTTAACGTATCATAAATAATATAATGGGTAAATTCTATAAGTAGAAAAATAGGTTTATATCATTCGAAGGATGCATAACACTAGTGAAATATGTTATACCATATATACCTATGGATATGTTATCAATCATTAAGGAACCTAATGGGTCCATGGAATGGTTTGAAACAACAATTAAAGATTCATTTGGGATGTGAACCATAAGGGAAGGTTCCATTGGGAAATTGGGAAGGGTATGGAAAGGATGATATATGAAGGAGGAATCAACCTATATAATGTTTTGGAATCCATATAGAAAATAAATATACTGGGAGATATCAAAGGGAAAACAAACATTAGAGATGTTTATGAGAAATAAATGTGGTGATAAATGGGGTGAGGGGGAATATAGTGCGAGGAGAACATTGATCCTAACAATGGATAAGATATATATTTTAGAGACATTAGTTTAAAAGGATCAATGTATAGTGTGTCAAGGGTAGATCTAATATTGGAGGGACAACTAATTGAGGGAACATTATTTCATTCCAACTTTTCTATAACTGAAGATTTCATTTATAAAAGAAACTATGATCCTGAATTTTATCAACAGGACCCTTAAAAACCATAAGTGAAATAAATTTGATAATATTATTATGATTGGTGAGCCTGGTAGATATGTTTTTTAATAATTGAGACCTGATTGTTTTAATGGAATGGTTTTTTGAGATATGGTACACATAATAAGTGAAAATAATGAGTAGTCACTAAATATTTTTTCAAAACGGTCTCATTGAAGATGAACTTTACATTATATAGGTTGAGTAACAAGTACCCTACAACGTATGATAATATATAGATGAATGTAATATTTATGGAATTCTATAGTTGGCATTACATCTCTCCATGTCATGAATAAATTTGGGAGTTACTTTTTAGAGGTGAATAGGTGTCAGTATTAGGAGTTTTATTTGAAATTTCATGGGAGTGTTAGGTTGTGAGGATTGAATCATGGAGTTCTTACAAGACTAGTTCTAGGTAGTTGAAAAAAATAGTGATGAGGTTAATACTCATAGAACAATCTTTTTCTATAGTTTTTCAGATCATATGGGAGGAAATAAATAAGGTGAGGTATGGTATATAGTAGTCACTATTAATAATTCATTCCTAGGTGAAATCATTGGGGGTAAAGAATGGATATATTCTTCTTCATGGGGAATTATTAGCTTTGATGAGAAAACTTATTCCCCAAGTGGTTATTAAAATGTGGGGAATTGAAAGAAACAATAATGGGGAATTGGTATTATTAAAGCCTCCAATGAACATGATAAAACTTAATGTTGATGGTTCCAATGTAACAAGGACAATGATAGTTTGTGGTATTGTACGTGATGGTAGTGGCCTAGTCTTATTTGTTTTTATAACTATTAATGATACATGAAACACCCTTAGAGCATAAGAAAGGGTGATGGTCAGTAGCCTCATGTTTCGAAAATAATACAACATTAACTTTACAAAGGTCAAAACTAACTCTAATGTGTGGGTTGGGTTTCTTCATTTGAGGGATCTCCTCCATGGGAGTTTTCTTACTCCATTAGGAAGTGTAGGATGATTATGGATCAAGGTATTGTGGTTGGCCACACATAGAGAGAAGCAAAAATTGAATCATATTCATTGGCTAATAAAAGGGATCATACTGATATGATCATATTACATTTTTATATGGGCTCCCTACAAAATTATTGTAAACTAATTGTTAGGGGTGATTCCCTTCAACTTCACCATTTCTAACATCCATGATTTTTCTTTCCAATTATTTACATTCAATAAAAAATATAATTTTTAGTCAATATAATTTTGTTATTTTTTGATCAACCAAGATGCTGGATTTTAATTATAAATTAATTTTTGAATATTACTAATAAATAATTATAAAAATAGTATAATATAATAATTAATAATATATATTTTCAACATGTGTGTTATCATTATCATTCATATTAAAAATTCAATAGTGTCTCTCATGTAAGAGGTTTAACCAACACAAACAAGAACATGTTATCGTGAATGATTGAGTATCAATATGTATTTATATAATTGTCATTTTATTCTTATATAGTTAGAGTGATGTTAATTATAAGATTTTAGGGAGTTAAATATGATATATGAAGGATGATTATGATAGGATAAATGAAAATGATAAAAAATAACTTCCTGCTAAATTTGATAATCACACTTCTTCTAGTAATGACTTCCTTCATAATTTAGAATGTGGGCCCCCTTATTATGACCATAATCTCTCAAACATAAGAGAATAATTTATATGATGATATTTTTATATACCATTGACAAAAATTATAATAATAGGTGTGTTATTTAATGGGTATAGGATGATTCATTTTATATATATGTTTGAGTAGCATATTAAAAAACAATAAATCATTAATGTTTGAGAAAAAAATTTCAAGTGATTAAAAATGGAAAAATAGTGTTGATAGTTTCTGATTTTCCACAGCTAAAATTTTAAATGATATGTTTGGAGATATATTACAAATTTATTCATTATGATATCCATTTTCATCAATTTAACATTTTCCATCACAAATCTCTTTTTATATTGGTAAAATTCTTTTCAAAAAATAAAAATAAATTTCTTATTAAATTTGAATGTGATAATTCCAAATATGAAATCAATGTTTTTAATTATTAAACCCAACTATTAGTAAATTATTTTTTTTTTAAAAAAAATTTAATGATAAATTATTTATAATAAAGTCAATTTTCTATGTAATGAATGGTTACACTATTTATTTAATATATCCCAATTGTATAATAAATATTAATTATCTATAAAACCCATATGTATAATAATTGATCATTATTTAAAGTTATTATTAACATTATACACGTAAATATAATATACTTAGATATAAAAAATATTAGTAATCACTTTAATAATTTCATATTAATAACATCCAAACAGCAACGTAAAAAAACCGTAGAAACTAAAGAATAATTCCTAAGGGTGATATAATCAATCATGGTATCCATGAGTGCTGATAATACTGTAATAGTTATAGTGATGTGATATTTTCAAATATATATAAAAAATTATTTTTACAAATATTAATTATATTACAAAAGTATATTCTTAAGGACCATGATAGTTTAGTTCCTTTGAAAACATGGAATCATAGTCATCTAATTTTGGGAACAATATTCATCATTTCTCATAATGATAGTCCCCTTGAGTACACTTCACAATCATACCCTACATAAAACCATTATTCAAAACTATGGGAATGGAAACATAATAAAGGGTGAGCTTAGAAGCTCAGCAAGGGTAAATAAGGGAGAAATGTAAACATAACATGAATATAATGGTATGAGAACAAGATAATTATATTTTAAGATCATACCCAGTATATCAAAGATCATATACATGATTAATGGAATAATTATTGAAATATCATAAGATATAAACCATAATGAAATCAAATAACATAACCCATGTGATCATAACATATTTATAAGAAAATTAATTTTTATAGACATATTAAAATGTGAAATGATTTCCATATTATCAAGGCACACTACCAGAGATGTCATATTGGAATTGGTTCACTCCATAAACTATCTTAATCGTCAAGGTTCACTCCCAACACCATCTTAGTTATCAAGGTTCACTGCCAGAACTATCTTAGTAGTCATGGTTCACTCCTAAGACCATCTTAGTGGACTATATCCCTTAATAAATAGTGTTTAATCCACAATCCAACCATGTCTACAAAATGGTATAATAATATTTTCCAAATGTATTGGAAGCAGATATAGGTACCACCAATCATACAATGAAATCATACATACATGTTATATAAGATAATAAAACATTCAACATATCATGAACCGTAAAAAGATATAGGTTTCATAAACAACGTAACCTAACCTATAAAATAAAATGGGTATTTTAATCATTTCCTCATATCATAACCTATAATAAAGAGACTAGTTTCATAATTATTCCATATTAGAATAGCATTCTAAAGGAAGCAGGTTTCATAGGTGTTTTATCATGGTATAACCCTTATAAGAGAAATTATTTTCATAAAAATCATTTATTCATAAACATAAACCATTAAAAAAATAATAATAATTATGTCCATGGATAATATCCTTAGTAAATCATAAACTATATCAAAAGATGCCACTTTATAAGTGGAGGGATTTTAAAAGATCACTGGGAGCATTTATAAATGAAAATAAAATTTCTATTAAAAGATATTTTTTAAAATATTAAACTTTTTTAAATAATTTTCATTTAAAACATATTAAGATTTAAAATCCTTTAACAGGTTCTTGAGAAAAATATCATTTCCTATGTGATTTTTTTTTTAAATCATAGAAAATTTTGAAAATATTTTTCATTGAAAGAAACCTTAAAGAAATATAAAGTAATCTATCAAAACAATTTTATTAACTTTTTAGAGCACATTTTTTTATAATAATTATCGTATAAAATTATATTAAAGTATAATTTCAAAAAAAAAATTGATTTTTTTTACAAAACAATGTTTTTTAATTATACGGATTTCGGAATGAAGATATAAATATAGTGATATTTTCTTAAAAACGTGTTCTGAATTATCATAAGTAATGATGAGTGGAAAATTGTCCCATTAATTTAATATATGGTGAATTAAAAATGAATATTAAATTCATAATAGTTATTGATATATGGATCATAATATTTCATCAATGGAAGAAAAATCATAAACAATATCGATAAACTATGAGATTGAAGAAATAAACACTTACCACTTTACTTACATTGATTCAATATCCCCAAGAAAAAATATCATTATGTGAATCTTAAAATATAATAAAAAAATTATATGTATTATATAACATGTCAAAGGGGTAGTATATATAGCTTATAAAATAATATAAGTTCATAACATAAGATGTGTATCAAAGAAGTAAAATTAATTAAAAACCTCACTTACAACTTTAGTAGCTTTGAAACTATAACCACATGAATGAGATATCGTCAAATGAATATGTAAATAAAAACAATATGTTTAATAATCATAATTTATAATAATTTTCATAATTTAAACTGAATATATGAAATAAGTTATGAATAAAGCATATGTCTCATGAAAGTAAAAAGTGGGAAAAAATATCTTACCTTAATAAAAAACAATCATCATAATTCTTAAAAAACCTATATAATAAATATAAATCTTTTACCCATCTTTCAATGTACCAAAATAATATATATAATACCATATATAAAAACCTCTTACCTTAATTAGTTTAATAATAATTCCATGTTAAAGTAATGTTTCGTGTAATAACTACTTGGTTTTTCATAAATGAATTGACTTTATATTCTTGGTCCTATTATGTATATTTTGATATCATAATCTCTAGACTGATAAACATGTGACATTCTAAACATGGATTCGATAGAAGGTTCTCCAAGCCCGGTGGGCCACATGAACCCTAACTCATCTCCCCAAATGCCAAAGGCTGCTGACTAGCAATAAGGGAGTAGGGTTTGTCAGTGGGGATACTATAACCTCATTACTCAAGTGTATTATAGTGAATTACATATTAAATGTGGATATAAAAAGTTAGTTAAATATGTGTAAACATATGGAACAATAGAATTAGATAGATAAAATAATGCATGGGTGCAATAAATATAAACATAAATAAGATGATGATGTTATGTCATATATCTATAATGAAAAAAAAATAAGGATACAAAAGTAGTATAAAAGGATTATATACAAAATTAACACAATGAAAGAGAAAACTATCCCCATAATCCTAAGCTCTAGCTTGGTAATCAGCTAGCAGCTCTATCCTAAGAAAGAAGGAATCAATTATCTGAATAAACTCTCTTCCCTTTGTCAAAATCAGAATACATATAATTTTCAGAGGTTCCAATGGAGTCTTGGATATGGTGTGAGATAAATCTCAAAATTCCACCACCAATAGTGTATAAAATCTTATACATGTAATATAAATGGAAACATTGTGAAAGAAAGAATATATAAATGTAAATTAGTGCAGTAATATAAAATACCTAAATACTTAATTCAACTCTAGGATAGTTTTTGAACATGTAACCAATTAATTAATTAATTGAGGTCTAGTTTATATACTTATTTCATGTGAGACATATCAATCATCAACCGTACCATGTGATAGTTATAGTAAATGTTCCAAGATGTATCTAGGAAATATATATTGATATTAATAATGATGAGGTTTTGAGGTAATAATTAATGAAACCAATACCTCTAGGGTCTCCAACTCTATAGTAACTACCGCCTGGCTAAGGGATAAGAGTGTAATCAAAGGATCATCATCCATGGAATTCTATAATAGTGCGATCTGACAATGTCCATGGAATACATCCATTGTAAAATGGGATAATAAATGTCTTAGACCAAGGATATAACCAAAGAACCTTATGTCTATAGAAGACATGTTGGATCCAAGGAGTGTTTCCAAGGCATCTTATAATAGTAAAGGAGGGATCCTACAATGTCTCTTTAGGCATCCACTGATAGATGACGATCGGGTTCTAAGGTGGGTCTCAACCTAGCCAACTGACATCCTTGAATCAGAATGGGGTCCTTGAGTGCTCAAGGGATTCCATCGGGAATATTTGGAGAGATAAATTCAAACCAATCATATAAATATAAATATTCCATGTTTTATATGTAATTAGGAACCATACATTAATTTATTAAATTAATTAATAAATTTTAGGTCCATACCATCTAATATGTAATTTGGTTCAATACATGCATTACATTAGTTTGAAAAGTCTAAGGGAATGTAACCATTTAAGACATTTAACTCAAATTTAATTATGTAGGTTGATTACACTACCTTCCATCATAAATGGAAATGGGTTATACGAACATGAAATCAAAGATTCATTCAATTAGGCCAAGTCATACACATACCATATTCTTTCTAATTATTATATAGATTGATTTATTAATTTAAATCACATACCTTAGGTGGGTCAAGTGGAAAAAAACATGGTCCAAGACATTTATCAATTAAAAATTCAATAATCATTTAAATAAAGAGACTTACCATTATCTTTTTCAAGACACACATGCGAATGGTGGAGCTACCAGGTTATACAAGCCCTTATAGTATAAAAGTTCACTAAAGGCATAAACATGGAAATTTCTATACGTGGGGTGGTTGAATCTATATATGTTACAACCCACATTGAATAGAATATATAAAATTGGTCTCATAACACTACTCTAATTCCTATAATAATGTAATATAAACTAAAAAATTTTATATGATGATACCTACGCACTCTTGTGGAAATTTATAAAATGTGAGTCATAATCAGTGAGTTATATACCTACTACTTCATACTCATATGACTCTCCTCATCCTGTATCAACCTCTACTGTGTATTTTATTATAATATATATGTATAATAGATCAATTACATGGAATTGAGCTATATAATTCTATATCTAAATATCATTGTTTATAGTTAGAAAAATGAAAAATTATTAAAATGGAATAAAAAATACCAGCATGGGTCTAATGATATAAATGGTACTTCGATCAGAACCCAGACATATTCTTAGCATATTATCATATTTTAGATGTATTTTAAGTTTCAATGGGTGGAAATAGGTGGGTTTTTTATATTAGAGAATAAAACCAAATGAATGAAGATATTTAATTATATCATTAAGTGGTAAATTCTAAATTCACCCAAAATAAGCCTTCACGTAGTTTGGAAACACAGTTTAGCCAAACCATGTGAAAACTATGTATGGGTAGCTGTAGAAAGGGGTATATTTCATGGTTAGGCTGCAAGATTATGGAAACCATGCATTATCTATGAGAAATGCCTATCTAATTTTTCAATAAAATTTTTCATGATCATGCAACCCAAATCACACAATTACATCATATTGTGTGCCATCCTTCTACTCACTAACCATCCATGTATAGTTAAAACTAACCATCCATCCTACCTCTATTGGAATACTCTAACCATCTGTTATGGAATGTTTTACCATCACCTAGGTTTTGAGCTCCCAACAATCTCCAATCACCATGAAACCATCACTAACTCATAAATCATCCAAATTAGGTCCAAAATAAAGAACGAGGAAAAAATTTAAGGGATACATACCTGATTGAAAAATGGGTTCTTATATTATTCCCCCTTAAAAGAACTCATACCTGAATTCACATTCCATGGGTGGTGAAACACTATCTCTGAACAACTCTGTACAATGGGAAAGTACTTCAGGCTCATGATCCCAAGTCTCATCTTGTACAAAGTAATGCTTCAATATCGACCGTACTAATGGGATAGACCAGCCTTATAGATCCATCATGCTCTAATAGATTATATGAAGAAGATACTCCTTGAAATATTCCTTGACATCCATCTCAAATTCATCTCATTCAAAAGTATAAGACCGGTTGGTATGATAACTATGGTGTTATAAAACAAGGAATACATCATGCATGGATTGATACCTTTGAGGTAGTTATAACTGATAGGCTATTGGCCCAAATATCTCTAGTATCTCAAACAAACCAACATAATGAGGTGAAAATTTCCCTTTCCATTGTATCCATCTATTCCCTATCATGGGTGATAACCTCTGGAAAACACAATCCCAAAAATCAAACTCTATAGGTTGTCTACAATAATCAACATAAGATTCATTTCTATATTGATCTGCAGACATATACTTTATAATCATATTAACCTACTCCAATGTCTCTTGTATGAGATGAGGACATAATAGGTTTGCCTCTCCTACCTCTATTCAGAACATGGGTGAACAAAACAACCTACCATAAAATGCCTCAAAATTATCCATCTTAATCATTTCATAGTTAAAATTATTATAGATGTACTTGACAAGAGGGATGTGATTCTACCACAAATTTTCAAAATAAAATATGAATACTTAATGGATTTCCTCTAAAACCTATATCATTTTTTCTGAATTTCCATCGGTCTAAGGATGAAAGGATTTATTCAAAAGAACTTACGTATCCATAGAATTATAAAACCCCTGCCAAAACCATAATGTGAAATGAGAATACCTATTTGAAAGAATTTTATGAGGGAACCCATATAGTGTTATGATCTCAAAGACATAAATTCTTCTAATCTTATCAAATGAGATAGTATTCTCAATAGGAATGAAGTGGGATACCTTCATTTGTCCATCAATGACTACCCATACAATGCCTCTACCTCTATGTGACCTAGTAAGAAGAATAAAAATTCTATGGTAACATCTCCCCATTTCCATTTCATGACTGAAGGCATATGTAACAATATTGTAGGTATCTAGTGCTCCACCTTCACCTACTGATATGTGAAACACCTAGTGATAAATACTGCTATATGAAGCTTCATCCCATGCCACCAATACATGCATCACATTTCTCTATACATTTTAGAGATTCCAGAATGAACCACCCACTAAGAATCTTGGTACACTCACATCAAAAAATATTTCATATATGTAGGAACCCAGATAGGTCCATGTATATGTAGGATGTCAACGCTCTCCATAACCCAACATAGAGGTGGGTCATCTCCTGAAATACTCTCTTAGATAACCAAGCCATCGTGATCTAAAAAGTTTCTTCTCATCACCTTATCATGGAGGGAAGAGGTAACATTCAATAATGATAAATAGTATATCTAGTTAGTATCATTAAACTATATATGCCTCTCATAAAATTGGTTCATCAACTTCCATTCATCATTTCCTTCCCGTACAGCATGTGCTTGTATTTTCTATCCCATCACATCATCAACTACATTTCCAATTCTAGGTGTATATGCCTGATGGAAATCAAAGGACTGGAGATATTTGACCCATACTTACTATATGAGGGTCAAGTACCATTGTTTAAAGATATATTTGGGGCTCCTTTGGTCGGTATACAACACAAAGTCCTCACCCAATAGACATTGTCTCCATCATTATAAGGCATGGATAACAGGTATCACCTCGAGGTTTTATATTAGGTAATTTGTATCCTGAGGCCTCGATATACATGATCCATTTACAAGGAATCTATACACTTATATCAGTACTATACCTAGGCCAATTTCTGATGTTTTACATAACACTGTATAACTTCTACCATGCTCTGGATGAATCATTATAGGTGAAGACACAAGCCTCACTTTCAACTCATAAAATACTTTCTTTCAATATTCTAACCAGAAGAACATGAATCCCTTCCTTGTTACACCAGTAAGAGGTGAATCGATACATGAAAAGTCCTATATGTAATTATTATATTGTCCATATATCCCTAAGAAACTCTATATATCAAACACATTATTGGGCTGCTCCCATGAAACTATAATACACACCTTCTTTAGGTCAACAGAAACTCTTAATTCCATGATAATATGACATAATAAGTGAAAAAATTTCAATATGTAGGTGGATATTAGAAATCATAAAATAAATATAATTCTCTCTTAGTGTACTCAAAATGATTTCAATTTTCTATGTTTGGTCGCTATGAGCGTGGGAATACACCAAGTTGTCATCCCTAAAAAGCATGAAAAAAGAATCCAAAGAGGGGTGGAAAACCCTATTTATAAGATCCATTAAAATAGTTTTCATGTTCTTAATACCGAATGATATAATAAGGAACACATATAGATAATAAATTCTAAATTTTTTTTACAGGGTATGTTTGATGTCCTGACTAATACTTGACGATCACCCAATGTCATATCGATCAAAGAAAAGACCCTATCTTCATAGAGTTGGTCAAAGAGATCAATTATTTGAGGTAGTGGATACTGATAATTAATCATAAGATGGTCCAAACATCATTAATTCATTCATAGACGAGGATTCCCATCCTCCTTGGAAAAAATCACAAGCAAAGATCTAGAGGATGTGTTAGGGTGTATAAAACCATTTTACTCCAAGTCCACTAACTACCTCTTGAGCTCTTGTATATCATTAGGTTCCATCACGTATAGAGAAATGGACATTGTATATTCTGTTACGAAAAGATCAATAATATAATATACCTCTCTCTCAAGATGTAATACAAAAAAATACATCAGGAAATACATCCCTAAAATGATCTACTACGGGAGGAAATTCAGCCTAATGTAAACTCTGATCTTCCATAAATAGATTGGAAATCATGTGGTCACTCCACTTACCCCAAAATGATATGTTCTAGATTTACTATCATAGACATCCTATTACCTCTTTTCTAGATAAATTCTTCCCTATGGTGATGTAAATGGTACCATGTAGTGATAGAATTCTACAAATGCATGATATAAAACCAACCAACCAATCATTTTAATGACATCGATTCTCATCATATAGAGAACAAAGAGTTCCCATAATAAATCTTAATTTCCTACATCATGGGGACAGTCCCAACATTTTCATACTTCCTCAAATTATACTCCCAACTATGTATCCAAGATCATTACACCAAAAGAATATTTTTCTTCCAACCCGATACATTCTATGATAGATAAATAGATGAAAGACCGTAAAGCACCAATATCAAATAAAGAAGATAAAATAGTGGATGATACTAGAATAGTTCCTTCTACTATATATGGTTTTGTAGCCTGATCCTAGATTATCAGTTATTCTGCCTGAAACTAGCCATATCCATAACCCTGTGAAACAATTGTGATTCCATGATCAATACTACTTTGTGAAAAATACTGGGTATCATGATTCGTAATATTATAGCCTCAACCTCCTCCTAAAAGAGTCATTTTGGTGCTACTCCAACTCCCTACCTGACACAACTTAAAACAAAATGCCCACAAATATTGAGACAGTGTGAGGACTCTTCCACTAGAAGATAATAGGAATTTCTGAATAAATATATAATGATTCCCCATATGGATTCAAGACCGACACTCCAAAGGGTCTCTATCACACTAAGGATTTAGTTTCCCCCACCTAACACATTAGTCACACACCATAGAGCTACCATCATAGGTACTCTGGCTGCAACTTCTCTGATAAGAAACCTCAATAGAACAATTTCTACTACAATAAGAAAAAGTATCATGCCCTGAAACCTGTCCTTTATAATTGATATTATCACCTTCCATTGATTTACACTCAGTGATACGATATAGATTGAAAACTTCATAAAAATTAGGTAGGTTAAAGGAATTAACCTATATATGGTAGGCATACTAAAGCCCATCCTAAAAACAACTAGCATTAAAAAGATCATAACCAGTTCAAAGTATTGAAAAGTCCTAAAACCTAGTGAAACACATTTAATACTCCATAAACAACATATGAAACTACTTATGATGCATGAACCATCTGGATTGTTCAGCTATCAATGTCTGAAAAAATAATTAGTCATAGAAAGTAGTCTGGAAATCAACCCATACCATGCCCTAATGGTGACCGTCCTCAGTAATTACATCCCACCAGTGCTTGGTCATATCACGTAACATGTATGTATAAATCTCGAACCTCCACTATATAGGCATATACTGATGTTAAAAGGTTGAAAATATGGAATCTAGACAAGACATAGCAACTTGTGGACCTCCGTATTCCAAAAATAATTAGTCATAGAATGTAGTCTGAAAATCAACCCATACCATGCCCTAATAGCGACCATCCTAGGTAATTACATCCAACCAGTGCTTGGTTATATCACGTAACATGTAAGTAGGAATCTTGAACCTCCACTCTAGAGGCATATACCAATGATAAAATTTTAGATCAACCATCATAGTTGTAGGTCACGGAGCACCTTCCATGGACTGCATCAGACGTAGGAAACTATCTAAAACATAAGAATTATTGTCGAAATATGGTTCATTAGATGGTGAATTGTGTTTTATATTTGGAGGTAAGATTTTTAGCTTAGGTCCCACAATTTCTACATCATAGTGATCACCACCCTCCTAGCACATGACATGGGGACATTGTGGTGGCATTGGTCTAAAAATTCCAATCACACACCTCAAAAAAACATTTAATAAAATAGATAGTAACACTAGCATAAGATAAATGATTCAAAGGCACACTACCCACAACAAACTACCCCAGCTACCTACATAGAAGTACAGGTATTGGTAAGTGGTCATATATAAGTTATAGGGGTTCCATTAGATGAATGTTCAAATATACCTTACCGTAACATTTACTAGAAACCATATCCTATTAATCAGTCAAGCATCACATTTAAATTTTCATTTTCTTATTTCCCTATATCAATATTTGAATATAATGGATTTCCATTCCTAGTGAATCTGGGCTCATACAACATATCAGTAAAAGAGAAACCCATTTTATTTTAATATAATGGACTGACTCAATAAATTGCCCATTCCAACACATGGGGGCCCATAACAACTCGTGAATAGAAACTGGAAATCACTCGATCGTAGACAAAAATATACACAAGAGAAATTTTTATAAATAATGAACACATATAATCATAAGCATATTATGAAATGAAAAGCGGTGAAATATTCCTATATGATATGAAAATATGCATTTCATGTGAATTATTGGGGCCTATGATGATGCATGTAATAATTTTCCATTCCCTCATATCATCGGTACAAGGGATAAATAATATCCTCAATTAGAAAAATAATTAACAACACCAGGTAAAATAAGAGTTAACCAATTGTGAAATGACATCAACTTCAATAGGTAAAAGAAGAACAACAATTATAATCTAGGAAACATGACCTTTACCCAAAACATGGGTTTATAATGCCCAATCATGGCTTATAACCAAGTTCCATGAATTTATAATATTAAATATATTGATTCAAAATACTATAGAAATAATGGAACCTCCTCTGATTCTACTCTATGACATCTCAAACCTGGACTCCATTAAAGGTGCCACAATCTTAGTTGGCCACATGGCCACAAGCGCATCTTCCTAAACTCGAGAGGCTGCCGACTAGAAGCGAGAGCCTAGGGTGTGCTTGTGGTGTGACTATGACCTCATTACGAGAGTGTATCATAGAAAAAAAAAATATAAAAACATGAGGTAAATAGATGAAGCAATATGAGTAAATAGATGGTACAACAGAAGTAGACAAGAAAAATAATAAAAAAGGTGAAACTAATATAAACATACAAAATCTGATGATGATATGTCATGTATCTATAAATCTAGAAAACATGTATACAATTTATTAAAGAATAATTATATACAAATGTAAAAAAATAAACCAAAGACTATCCCCATCATCTCAAGCTGTAGCTCGGTCATCTGCTACATGTTCCATCCTAAGAAACATGTAATAAAGGGTCCAATGCAACTCACTTCCCTTTTTCAACAACTTCATACATATAATATACTTAGGTTAAAATGGTGGACCAGATAAGGTGTGAGATAAGTCTCAATAGGCCACCACCAATGGTGTCCATAACATAATTTCTCTGTAATATAAATTGAAATAGTGCAGAATCATACTTATATAAAACTAAAGAAGTACAATAATATAAATACCCAAGTACCTACTTCAGTCCAAGGCTAGTGTCTGAACTTGATACTAGTTCATTGATTAATTATGTCACATTTTCTAAATTTAATTCATGTAAGGCATACTAGCACCGACCTCAACTCGTGATAGTAATAGTTAGTATTCCAAGATTTGTCAAGGAAACCTATATTGATATTAATAATGATGAATTTATGAGGTAATAACCAAGGAAACCTAAACCTCATGGGTCACCAAATCAATAGTAAATGGAGCCTTGATATGTGGAAAGAGTTTAATCCATGGATCAGCATCCAATTCATTCCACAATAGTGTGATCTAACCGAGTCCAAGGAATAAATTGATAGTAAAATGGGATAAGCAATATTCAGGCCCAAGGTTATAACCAATGCACCCCATGTTCATATAATCTATGTCAGATTAAGGGAGTGTATCCATGGAATCCTGTAATAGTAAAGGGGGGATCCTATAATGTTATACTAGGAATCCATTAATAGATGTGGACTGGGTTCCAAGATGTCTCTCAACCAAGGAAACTAACATCCTTGAATCAGAAATCCATCCTCGAGTGCTCAAGTCATTTCATTAGGAATCCAAGGGGAGATCATGTAAAACTACTCCTATAAATATATATATTCCAAGTTTCATATGTAATAAGGATCCTTACATAAATTAATTTATTTAATTAATTGAAATAACGATCATACCTTCTAATATGTAAATTGGTTCTTGCCATTCTTTTTTTAGTGTGACAAGAATAAGGGAATTAAACCATTGAAGTCATTTAAGAAATATTTAATAAATTAGGTTCATTCCTCTACCTTCCCTCGTAAATGGTAACAGTTGTTACAAACATGAAACTAAATGTTCATTCAATTTGGCTAATTCATGTACATAACATATTCTTTCCAATAATTATTTGGATTGATTTCATAATTTAAAGAACTTAAAATAGGTGGTTCTAGTGGAAGTAAATATGGTCCAAGCATATTCATAAATTTAAAATTAAATAATAACTTAAATTGGGAGGATTCACATTATCAGGGTCAATCCACACACTCAAATAGTGGATCTAGTAGGTTATAACAATCCATTAAGGCATAAAAGGACACTAATGTCATAAGCATAGAAATCACCATACTTGGGGTGGTTGATGTTGTGCACATAACCATAAAAATTGAATAACATATATGTAATGGGTCCCAGATTTTGGTTATAATAACAATTTTCAAGGAATATTTACTTGACAAATGACACTCGATTAAATCGGTGTGCCCATACTAAAAGCTATAAAAAAGATTAATCTTGAAGAGTGAGTTATAGTCCACATACCTCATGCTAGTATGAAAATAATATTCTAGTATAAGCCTTTATTATGGCCAAGATTTCAAGGGATATGAATAATAGAAAAATTACCTTTAATTAGGGCATATTATCCTACATCTAAATAACATCATTGATATAAAGAATGATGAATGATTAAAAAGGAATTCAGATTGTACCATCACGAATCCAACAAGATGAGCAGTTCTTTGATTAGAATCTGGATCAATGATTGGGATAAAAGCCTACTTTAGATGGATTTTAAGTTTAAAAGGGAAGAAATAAGCTGCTTCTTTCCACAAGTGAATGCATTCAATGAAGGGGAGACATTAAATTATGTCATTATGGTAAAATCATAAATTCACCAAAAATAATCATTTTCTTGGTTTGGGTGCATGGTATGGCCAAACCGTGCGAAAACTAAGCACATGAAGCTTTAGGAATGGGAATACCACATTGTTAGGTAACCCAGTTAGGTAAACTATGTGAAAACCATGAGAAATGGCTCTTTAATTTTTGTACAACATTTTACATGGTAATGTGGCCCAAATCGAATAGTTAGATAAAACCATGTTCTCTTCTACTTCTCACTAACCATCCCTGTATGGTTAAAACTAACCATGCACCCTACCTCACATGGTTTACTCTAACCATATGATAGGACATTTTTTCCCACCATCTAGGTTTTTGTTCTCTGAACAATCTCCAAGAACTCATAAAACCTTAATCCACTCATAAGGAATACACATTAGGTCCAAAATAATGAATTAGAAAAAAAATCAATGGATCCACAACTAAATGAAAAAACGGGTTCGTAACAAAAATGATATAAATATAATATATATTCAGTGTATATTCATTTATAATAATTTATAAAATATATAAGTATGAAATTAAATACACCCTTCATAAAGATGGTAGGTTCTACGTACGAATGAATGATGTTTCCATTTTCTTATTGGATTAAAGGAATGAAACTTATATGATATATTTTCATTTAAAAATATTTTTTATTTCTTATATATCACATATTTTTAACAAAAATATCTTTAATACATTCCTTATAAAGCATGAATTAGCCACATTTCTTCACGATGTGGTAAGTCATCAAACACACGAATGGCGTTATTTTATTCCCAAAAAATATAATGAATAATGTTTTGTGTGATATAAAAATTAAATAATCATAATAAATCATAAAAATAATACATATAATATAACAAATATAAATTCATCATTATTCCAATCCTTGAAATGAGGTAATTTAAGAATGAATGACTTTTGTTTGTGAGGTGGTAATCCACCCAACAAGTGAATGATGATTGTGTGCCGCATTTGATGGATTTGTATGAATTTGTAGGTCATACCAATAAAAAAATATAAGTATATTCAAGATAATGTGGTTATTATGTATTCATTATATAAAATTAATTTAAGGAGTTTGACTAAGAAATAAAATAAAAATGTTCGATGATGAAAGTTACCTCTTCTTTAGGTATCTCCTTTTCGTTTTCCCCAAAAGACTTCATTGGTTTGATTTAATCCAAAATTAAGATTTCTATGATTAAGGGAGGGAGGTTTAAAAGATATTTTGGTAGGTATTTTCTAAACTAATGGGTTTTTAAGGTTTGAAAAGAGTGTGGACGTGATGTCCTCTTATAAGTGGGGAGAGGATACGATTGGTGTTTTTTTAAAAGAAATGTATGTGTACCCATGTTTTACCAAAATAATGCTTAAATAAAGAAGAAAATTTGATCCATGTTGGTTTAATGTAGAAATATGGCCATCTAATGGGTTTTAGAAAATTATTAGATCATTTTTATCCATATGTTTAATGTTTATTCCCAAGTAAAATCATTTTTTCTCTTAATTTTTGTGATTAATTTTAGCTGTTTTCAGTAATTATTTTGGTTAAAATTTATGTTGGCCTTATTATAAATTATAAATAAATATTATTAATAATAATTGATCATTTTTTATAAATTAAAATAAATTTTTATTTTTAATTTAATTTAAAAATAATCTCAATGATGATATAAGATAACTTGTTTATAAATTGAAAATGTTCAAAAGATTAAAATGTTTTTATAACCAATTTTATTGTGAAACTAATTTTAACAAACTAAATTAGATTAATATATTTATAAATTAACTAATTATAATTTAAAAACAATTTAAAATATAATTTAACTAAATAAATAATTCAGATAGAAAATTTGATTGAAATTAAAATTTAGTATTTTTTACTATTCATCAAAAAATGAATCTTTTTCGAAAAATCTAGAAAATTAACCATATAATAATTTTGAATTTACAATTTCATAAATGATTTATATTTAATAAAATAAAGTTTTTTAAATTTTTAACATTTATTTTTAAAATATCGTCTCCCTTATAATTCTGATAAAATACCTTTTAGAAAAATATATATTCTTATGTGTAAAATTTGATTTATTCTTATATGATATATAGAATCAACAAATTATGACTGTTAAATACTTATTTAAATAATATATATATATATCATTATATTAATTGATCAAAAGTTGGTTTTTTAATTTTTTGAGATAAAATGTGATTGTGTGTTGAAAATTAAGTTTTTTTAGAAAAGAAATTTCTTTAATTATAAATTTTCCATAAATTAATTTCTAATTAATTGGTAAAAAAAGATTTCATTTTATAAGCATGAATAAAAAAAAATTTCATAATTAAGTTAATTTTATTTCTATCTTATATTCCAATAGATATTTGATAAATATAATAATAGTATATCATGTTTGGTTTTAACACGGTGTTGCGTGAAGTGTAAGAGAAACTTGTAATTGTGTGTAACATAAGACAAACATTTATTGAATGTTACTCAAGAAAAAATCAATGTTTTTTATATTGAAATATTGATTTTGTGTTGTGTAAAAATAAATAATAACATGGTGACGTGAGTAACACTAGCCATCATATATTTTTAATTTATTCAAATAATAATAATTCAGAAAAACTCGTGGTGTTGCATTATACCACCTTAAAATGAATTTCACCCCAGAAATTCATTTGGGTTATTATAGATTTAATACATGAATTTTTATTTCATGTAAACCCAAGTCATAAAAATGAATACTAAAACTTACATAAAAAGAATGTTGGAAGCATAATAGTTACCCTAAGTAACTCATAATGAGGTTTCCGTGTATAAGAACATATGTGAAGATTTAGACATATAAAAAAAAGTGAAAAAAATTATTGATATTGATAAAAATACATGATTATAAGAAATTGGGTGATCTATAAGATGTTGACAATCACAAAACCATAAACAAAATATGTGTGAAAGTTGTCACTGATGTTATAAAAAAATTATAATGAAAGGATAAAATTTTTATTTCATTATCATTTTTATAAAATTAAATAATTTTCATGAGAAGATATACTATATCACCCTTTGGTTGTTTCTGCATAAAATTACACTTCATCTCTTACTCTAAAAAATAAAGGTAATGTTTTTTAGAATGAATAACAAAGAGACCATATTATCCAAATATATATTTTGATAATTCATTATGTTTTTCATTTATTATCATAATAATATAAGGGTTAGCATTGGTTATCATTGTGAATAAATCCTTATATGGAGAGATAACACTATTTTCACTATATCCTCTTCCAATGTTTAACTTAAACAATTATATAAATTATTGACCCTTTTTACCCATCTAAAATATGAAAATATAAAAAATTAAAAATAAAGACACTAAATCATATTAAAATTGATCCTACATAAACTCTAATATATCTCTTGATTATCACATTCCAAAAATAGGAATACTTTCACGTTGTATTATCTTGAGACATGGTAATAACCTGAATTAATATAAAAATCATTAATTTTTCTTCATTTCTTTTATATAACATATTATTGGATATATTACTTAAATTGAAATAAGTTATAAACTCCATCCATGATTACATGAACCATTTAAAAAAAATCATTAATCTCTTCCAAGGTAACAGTACTATCTAATTTACTTTATTCTAATCTAGCATCTCTTTATCCAAACTAAACATAGTTTTCTTAACATATAAAACATATTATGGTTTATCTTTCCCCAAAACATATGTTTTCCAAAAAACACCATTAAATTTAATCACTTTTCCAATCCATCATCTTCATTGAACACAACATTTCAAATCCAATTTGAAAAACATATACCAATTAATATTAATATATTTCATAATTTATAAAATAAAATCATTAAATTCAAATACATAAATACTTCATTCATTCCACTTCCTTCTCAAAAAATTAACTATGGTTTTTGATATTATTCCTTAACACTTATTTCCTTTAGAAAGTCATATTCAGTCACTTTATCATCATAAATATAACCATTAATCATACCAACATTCTAATTCACTTCAGAAACATTCCCCATAAGGAAATAAATTTTCATAATTCCCATACATTTTACATTTAAATTATTCTTCAATTTATAAAACCTTAGTGAGGGAAATTGAAATATCTCAAGATTTTATAAAACATATTATTTCAAATTAATCTAAATCATTTAAAATATTGTGTTCCATAAAATATATGTATTTTCTTGCATCCCACTCACCACCATGTGTATCTTGTGCTGCATGTAACAAGGAGTTTCTTTGATGACTTATTTAACACACAATCCCAAGTATTACCAGATGAAAATATACTATTAATAATTTAATTATAGTTATCACGAAGTTGTTAGAGTGAAGGTAAAGTATTAGATTAAATAAATTATGATATTACTTTTTATTCATGTATATAAAATTAATTCATTTGTTACCAATTAATTATAAATTAAAATAAAGTCTAACTGAATATAAATGATGTGTTTTTATAAAAAACTATTTTTATTACCCCAAATGGGTTTTATCAGAATAAATTAAATTAATCTATATGAGTGAGAGATAATAATGAAATATATATGTTATAAATTCAATAAAATATTTTTTTAAATACATCCAATGATTTTTATCTGCATAAAATAAGGATCAATCCGATTTAAGCATAAAATCCGTATTTTCTAAAAGTAAGTTCTTCCACATTTTAATAGAATACATGTTATAAAAATTAATTTCAGATGTTTTATAAATTTTATTTGTAAAAATAAACCTCATTTTTTGAAATCACAATATTAAAATTTATTTTGTGTTTATTTTTGGTAATTTTTTAGAACCTTCATTTTTTGATTAATAGTGAATTACACTAAATTTTAATTGAAAACATTATCTATATATTTCTTATTTATATAGTTAAATTTTATAATAAATTTATTTAAAGGTCTAATTAGTTCAAATATACATCAATAAATACAATTTACTTCATTGGAATAAACTTTACATTAAATTTGGATATAAAAACATTTCAATCATTTAAAAAATTTTCTATAAAAACATGTTGTTTTGACCCTTTATTAGGATCAATTTCAAAATAAATTATCACAATAATTATATTTTAATTTAGAATAATGAATTTCATATTTATAATCATATAAATTTATAATTTCTAGTGAGGAGAACTTAATTTTTTACCAAAAATATATGAAATGAATTAAAATTAATTATAGTGATTAAGGTAAGAATGAGTCTAAATTCTAGTTGAACTTTAATCATACGGGTCCAAATGACATATAAACATGTCTAACACCCATTTAACTGAGATATATCTACACATATATCTCAATTGATATGATTTATTGGGAATTTTATTAAATTAATGTGATCTATATAATATGTTAAGAAATAAAAATGACAAAAATGCATGTTTATTCATTTTATTTTGAATAAATCTTTGGGGATTGTAAAAAATTATATAGTTATTCTTATAAATATTAGTATTTTAATATTAAATTTTATTATTAATCATGATAATTTATATTTAATTTTTATATATGATATAACTACATTAAATTTTTAAGAAATGAAACACATAGATTATTTAGTTATTAACTAAATAAAATAAATGTTAAAAATATATTAATGGTATGGTTTATAGAATGAGTTCTTTTGTTAAAATATTTTTTTAGATGAATATATCATTATAAACATATTTGAAGTTGGTATATTTAGATTTCCTTTTTGTATTCATATTTTCATATAATATTACTATATATATATTCTCTAAATTGACATTAATGTTGTTTTATAATAAATGATATTTTATTAAATGATTAAAAATTAATAAAAATTATATATTCAATAATGTTATATTAAAATGTTAATAAGTAAAAAATATGGTCCTTCATTGGAAAATTTATCTTTTATAATTAACATATTAACCCCTAAGTAACAACGATTTTTTTTTCATGATTAGGGTTAAAACAGTATTATTGAACATCACTTGAGCTTCTATTAAATTTAATTTACAACACACATGGTATTTTTTTTATAATCATGTTTTCAAATTTAAAATATGTTTTTATATATTTTATAAAGGATATCACTTTAATTTAGTCATAATTGACGAATTAAATATGTTATAAAACAAGTTACCATAATGAAAAAGAAAAATGAAAAAATAAAGAAACTTATTATTTAAGAAATAAAATGATAAAAAGATGATTTTATTATGTGTGGTGTACGTTTGGATCATAAATAATTAACTAAAATACATTATTTTATATTTTTTAATAACATTTTTTATGGGAGACCTACCAATAGTGTTTACATAATTGTATTTATATTAATACCACTCCTCCTAAAATATAAAAATAAATTCATTCTCTGTACTTATTCACACCTATGAAGCCTTTTGGATAGTAAAAAAGCATTTAAAAATAAATTAAAAAATAACTTATCTCATTATAGGGGAAAAAATTTGGAATAAATAAAAAAGCAAGTAATTTTTTTGAAAACAAAATGAAGTTACCCGAAGAAAAGGTAACATTCTTCAATGAGAACTTTTATTTTATTTTTTTCTCCATCCATTAAATTATTTTTATATCGTTTTTATATAATTAAATAAGTATGTTAAATATAAATATCTATTTCTATGTTAATTTTTTTACCAAAATTTACACACACTCCCATCAAATGTGTAATCATATCACCGTTTGTGTGTACGTCAGACTACCGCCTCGTGAAACGATGTCGTTTTTTCCTTTACCACCTATCATGATTTCTAATTTTTAAGGAAATACTATTTTTATATGATAAATTCGATATTTATGATGTATTTATTTTCTATAATTTTTATATAATTGATAATTTCATGCATTATATATTATTTGAATACGATAACTTTGTTTCTAGACATGTGGACTACCACCTACTCCAAGCGATGTGATTCATTCACACTTTACATGGAATATATTATGGACGGGTTTCATAATAATATATGATATAAATTAAATATTTATGACATTAAGGACATAATTATCTATCAATGTTTATAACATATCATTTTCTTCTTTATATTTCGCACAACGAAAAAGTGATAACGTCGTTCGTGGACGTGTGTACTACCTCCTCCTCTAAATGATGTGATTCATCTTTTTTCACCCCCAATTCAGAAATAAGTGGTATATAAGTATATATAACTAAAAATATTATATTTATGATATAATGGTAATTTCAAAAATATAAATTTTACTTACCATCGTTCCATAATGATCATTGAAAAATGGGAACATTACTCATGCATATATACAACCTATTGTCCCGATGATCGCAACGTTGATCATTTTTCTCAACAACATTTCATGATTAGTTTTGAAATAAAAATATTTTATAAATATGATGATTATGTAAATATTATTATCCTATATATGTCTAAATAATTACCTCATTGTCCTTAGTTGACATATCAAAGTTAGTTTTGACAGATAAGATGAATACACCCAAAAATATGACTTAAAAATTATTGATTAAATAATTTTATATAACATATTGAAAAGAGAAATAAAATTAATGATATAATAGTAAATGTTTATAGTGTATTTAAATAATAAAATTAAATTTATTATTCCTGAAGATAGAGGAAAATAATTACTAATCATATTTAATGTAAGGGATTTTCATCTCTCTTTTTTAATTTGTGAGATAAATTCCATATTCAAAACATTTTTTGATGGTTATAGTTACAATTTTGATACATTATATCATTAATTATTTAATATTAATGTTATTTAAGTGTTTCTTTTTTTGATTATTAATTTTTAGTTTTTAATTTTTATGTTACCATAGTTTAAGGGGATTTCTATTCTCACTTTTATTTCTTCAAGACATATTCTATATTCACTAATTTATTTATTTTGTGTAGTATATTGTTACATGTAATGTATTTTTATTAATATAATACTATAATTTATATCAATTTTAATATCTATTTTATGATCTATATTTCATGGCGTTCACAGTTTCTTTATTACTAATGTGATAATGGATTTATGTCACAATTTTCCTTCTTTGAGATGTTTGTTATATTATACACATATCCTATTTTTTGAGATGTGTATACTTATACTTTGACCTGATATATCATGAATATTTTTATTCTCATTATATTATATGTTTAATTTAATTTTTTCTATCATAAGTCTTATGATTGAAATGTTTCAAGGTGGTATGAGACACTTTTTGAAATTTTAATGATTATTTTCCTCATAAACGTTCTTAATGATATTTTAAGTGAATTTCCATTAATAAACATCAACATATAATGTTTCTAATTATCCTAGAGTATAGATATTTTTTAGTTATACCATCTTAATTGTATATTTGGATGGATTATTATTGTTTCAAAAATATTTTTTGGGAACCTATCTCATTTCCTTTGAATAATATTTTTACAATAGAATTTTTCAGAAACCTATTTCTATTCCATATTTTAATCATGTTTCAAAGGTATTGTTATAGAAACCAATTATTTTCTATGGGTTAATCAGGATTGAAATATATTATTATTTAAATCATTTATTTTCTATGGGTTAATCATATTTCAATGATAAATTTATGTAAATTATTTCTTTTCAATGTGATAATCATGTCGTTAAGATATTATTATGAAACCATATGTAACCCATTTCTCTTTCATGTTTTAATCATGTTTTAATGATATTTTTTTAAAATAATTTTTTTCCCATGAGATAATAATTTTTCTAAGATATTATTATGATACCCCTTTCTTATCAACTGGTCGGTTATGTCCAAAAGAGATTTTTACAGAACCCATTTCATTTCCTTAGGTTAAAATTGTTTCAAAGAGATTGTCCTGAAACACCATTCTTTTATTTTCTGAAGATATTATTAAGAAACCCATTTCGTTTTAAAAGTTTGATCATTTCCTAAATAGATTTTATGAAACCCATTTCTTTTATATGGGTTAATCATGTCTCAAAGATATATCTATATAAACCATTTTTTTATATGAGTTAATTATGTTTTGAAATGATACATATAAGAAAAATGTTTGTTTTCTATGGGATGATCATGTTATAAAAGGGATAATATTTTTTCTTATGTGTTTATGATGAAATTAAATCATTTATATAATACGATTTTGAAATGGAACATGGTAATTTTAAGGATGGTTACATGATAAACCACTGACAAGAGGTTTAGATATAAACCAATAAAATGTTTTTCTGTGACCAACCAATGGTGGGCGGTTATGTGATAAACCAATGATTGGTGGTTACATGATATATGTACAATGCATTGGATATAGAAGTAGGTTATATGTTTATTCTATTTTTAATAGTGACTTGTAGGGAAGTTGACTGTAGGGTTATTACATTTATAGGAATGAAAAGTATAATTATGACACAAGATATATCTATGTGTTATCTATCATTTCTATGGGTTTATAATGCTTCTAAAAATTGGTATTGATATCATAAGACTGATGATTATTGATTTCTTTTAATCATTCATCCTCCATATTTTCCTATTTTATGAAGCAGGTATTGATGGGTATGAGTTCACTTATGATTCACTCATGGAATTTTATTATTCCACTATACCCTTATGCACACTTATTCTCATTGAAGAAATTTAGTTTTTAATTCTTATATTTACCATTATTGAAAATTTGAGCTCACCCTTCTTATGTATCCTTTTACCTAGGTTTCAAAGAATGATGATTAATGAGATATGTATAATAGTGATTTAATATGGATGATTATTATGAATAAATATGATAAAATAAAATATGGTTTTAGTGGGAAAGATGATCATTTAATGTAATGTAAATTTTTTTTAGGATTTTTGACATATTCTATAAAAAACCAAAATGGTCTTCTATAATGTAAATTATATATGTTTTATTTTTGATGTCGTATGGTTTAAATGGAAAAAATTGGTTCACAGTTAACAGCATCAATGCTAGGAATTTAACGTTATGGATTTGAACACAGGATCTGAGAGAATGGGTTCATGGCTATTATAGATTCTATCAAATAGTAGTTTAGATAACTATGTATATTAGAATTTTTTTGTGATATCATTTTTAGAGTTATATATATCATCATAGGTCTATAAGAATAGGGACTATAATAAGTTAAATGTATTATAAATCCCTTTTTGGTTTTAAAATAGTGAAAATTTTGAGTTTATCAATGACGTTTTTTGGATATGTTCTTTGGGACGATGTATTTGTAAACCCTAGGATAAAAATAATGTGTTTTTAGGGAGGAATTGTTTTTCAATATTAATGAATAAATGGGGATAACCCATATTCTCACTGATAACTTGCACATCTAAATAGTCGGTGGTGCTCGAACCCATGACCAATGGATGATAAGGGGATTCACGCACTATCACTAGCCTATACAATATCATGGTTAGTATAAAATTATATTACAGGTAAAGATTATTTATATTCTATAAACATATAGTATTTTATTGGATGAATGATTTTTGATTTATCTTGGAAGAAAATATGACCAAATCCTTCTAATCATTGGGTTTAAAAGTTAATCGAGAAATGATTAAAGAATTTTAAGGATAGTCATTTATGAAATAATTTAGTTGATATATTGGGTATTTCTATTTAAATTGGAAGATTATTTTATCATATTAAGGTGTATTCATATTTGTTATTATCTTTCCATGTTATAAAAATTTTGGTTTTGGTCAATGTTTAAGGAAATAATGAATAGCTCATTATCCCTTTTATGGTTATGTGGTGATTAAAATTGAATTTAGTGCATAAGGTGTAAAAACATCATATTGAATATGAATCGTCTTCATAAATAGATTATATTGTAGTGTATATTAGATAAATAATTATATTTACATGTCACATAAGAATATTTCCTAATGTTTTTAGGCTAGATAGAGAACAAAATCATTCAACTTTAGTAAAAATATCATGAAATAAATGGTTATCATATTTCTAGGTTTTTTTTATATTTATGAAATTTTACACACATATTTGTTTTTTGGTTTATTTTTCATTAACATATTCTTGACCACATTACCTATCAATATATATTTGTTCATGGGAATTAGTTTTACATTCCAAATCAATATTTTAATTTCCCACCATTATTCTCCCTGTGTGGAATTTTAGTCATGTGTAAATATTGGTGACCTTTATGTTTCCACATTCCATTTTAAGGGGATATTTTATTATCCAATTTTACTATGTGGGTTTCAATAAATTTATTCTAAAAATGTCAATCCTTTGATTAAAAATGTGAATTTGGAGGGTAAATTTGATTTTAAGGGGGAAGGATATGGAATTCTGAGATTTAATGATATATATACTTTCAAATTAATTTATATTATAAAATATATTTTTTAAATGAAATACATATTTTATCTTTCATCTCACACAACACCATTTTTATCTTGTATTTATTAAAACATCGATTTCCTTTAATGGATTATGTTATACACAAGCCCAAGTGTTACCAAATGACAATATAGTATTAATATTATTATCATAGTTAACACAAAATAATTGGAATGGTTGGAATGAATGATATTATCCAATGTATGAAATTATAGATTACACATGTTTATTAAATGAATTCATTAGATACAAATTAATTCTAAATGGAAACAAAGACAAATTGAATATAAATAACGATTCTTTAGGAAAAATGATTTTTATGCCATCAAAGGTGTTTTATCTTAATAAATTTCAATAATCACAATTAGTGAGAAATAATAGTGAAATTCGAATTTTATCTATTCAATAAAATATTTTTAAATTGATCGAAATTCTTATAGGTATAAAATAAAAATAAATCATATTTTTACTATAAAAAATCATTTTTCTAAAAAGAAATTTTACCACCTTTTAATAGAAGAGTATATTTGAAAATTATTTTTTAAAAATTTGTAAATATTTGTTTTAAAAAATAAAATTATTTTTCTAGAGTTGAATTTTAAAATTTACTTTGGCTGAATTGTTTGTATTTTTGTGATAAATATCATATTTTGATAAATAGGGAATGCCACTTAATTTTAATTGAAAACTTATTTTCATTATAATTTATTTATATAGTTAAAATATATTTTACATTTATTTAATGGTCAAATTATTCTAACTATACATCAATATATCCAATTTAGTTTATTGGAATCAATTTCTCATTGAAATTCGATATAAAAACATTTCAGGCCTTTGAAATTTTTACATTAAAATGTCATTGTTTCATTCTATTTTTGGGATCAATGTTAACTTAATTTATAATAATTATATGATTTGAATTTAGAAAAATAGATTCCATATATGGAATCACAATAATAATTAATTTCTTATAACATAAAATTAATTTTTGTACCAAAAATATTCTTCAAAAAAAATAAAACAAATGACATTAATTAAGGAAAAAATGATGTTACTTAGTAGTAAAAAATTAATCAAAATGGACAAAGAACCTATAAAATGTCTAAAACCCCTTATATGGAAATATATAACCACATATGGCAATATTATAGATTTATATGTGTCATTTGTAATACTATTAACTAAGAGTGACCCATATAATATGCTGTGAAAAGAAAAAGATAAAAAATGTATATTTATTAATTTTATATTCTATAATGATTTGGGGATTGGGAAAAACTATATAAGGTAGGTTATAAATATTATTTTTAAATAAAAAATATTTTATTTTTTTATAAGAATTTTATTTAATTTTTATAGATGATATAAATACATAAAATGTTTTAGGAACACAAATTCATGGATTATTTATTTAATAATAAAATATAATAAACGATACTAAAATATTAAAGGTAAGGTAAATAAAATGAAATTTTGTGTTCCATTATTTTTATCAAAGAATATATCCTGATGCATAGTTGTGACCATAATATATTTTAATCACATTATTTTAAGGATATTATTTTGAATTTAATTAAATATATAATGTCAAAATTGACATTAATGTTGTCTTATAATAAATGATATTTTATTAAATGAATTAAAATTACAAAAAACTATATCTTCTATATAGATATTTTTAAAAATAAATAAATAAATAATATGTTCAATTTATGGATCAATTAATTTTTAATAATGAACATATTGACCCCTAAATAATAAAAACATTGTTTGCATAGTTAAGGTTAAAGCACTATTTTAGAGTGTTACATGCACTTATGTTAAATTTAATTTCAAAAAAACAAGGGATTGTTATTTCATAATTTAATTTGGATACATGAAATAATTGGTTATAAATTATATAATAATTATAAATTTATTTAAGAGGTGATGGATGAATTAAATAATTTATTAAACAAGTTACCCTAATTAATAACTAAAATTAAAAAATAAGAAAACATATGAGTTAAGGAATAAAATGTTTACAAAAATTAATTTTTTTATTTCATGTGGGTATTAACAGATCATACATCCTCTAAAATCCATTTTTTTAACACATGAGGTAAGTGATACCTTCCAATAGTGTTTACCTTTTCATATTTACAAGAATGTCTCTTCTCTACCACTATAAAAAACAATTCACTCTCCTCCACACCTCTAATTTATTTTTGATCATCCAAAACCTGCATAAATAAACTCCCAAAATCATTCTTATCAACCAAAAATCATAAATTTTTTAATAAAGAACCCCAAGGATGTTCTTTGGAGAAAACCAAGAGGAGTTACCTATAGAAGAGGCAACACGATTCAATGAGCACTGTGGTTATTTTTTTCTACACCCCTTTAATTATTATTACATAATGATTATATAATAACATATTTATATTCAATATACTAGGAATTTTTTTTATTTTAATTTTTTACCAACACATACACACACTTTCATCAAATAGGTAATGAAATCATTGTTTATGTGTACAGAGGACTACCACCTTGCAAAACAATGTCCTTCATTATTATATTATCACCTCTCATGGTTGGAAATTATGATGGAAACAATGTTTTTATATGATATATATGATGTATTTATGATGTATTTATATTTATTTAATTATTACATAACACCTAACTTCATGCATTCAATTTTATGAAAAGATAATTACATCTTTTGTGGTTGTGTGGACTACCACCCCCTTATAGCGATGTGAAACATTCACGCTTTGCATTAAATGTATTAATGATGAGTTTAATAAAAATATATATTATAAATTAAATATAAATGATATTAATGACATAATTATATATCATTACATATAAAATATCCTTTTGTCTTTTTCTATTTTACACATAAAAAAAGTGATAATGTTGTTTGTGGACGTGTGGACTACTACCTCCTTAAAGCAGTGCCATTCTTCTTTTTTCATCAACACATAAAAATAATTATATATAAAATTTTATATAATTAAATAACATGGTATTTATGATATAATGGTAATTATTTATTAATAAATTTTATTTATCTTCTTTCTATAATGATTATTGAAAATGGGAACTTTACTCACACATTTGTATGACTTACTGTCTCCATGATTATAACATTTTTTCATCATTTATAACCATATTTACTTATTGGTTTTGAGAAAATAATTTCTTTATAAATATTATTATTATTATGTATATTTCTAAATAATTAACTCATTTACCATAGTTGACTCATCAAATTCATTTTTTACACATAAACTGAATATGGTCAAAACAACTGACTTAAACATTATTGAGTAAGTAATTATATATAACTTGATTATCAATTTAATAAAATTAATAATAACTATGTAAAAGGTACTAAATAATGTAAATAATTCACATAGGTTAATTATTTTGGAACATATAGTTCAATCTTGACAAATTGTTCTCAAGTTAAGGTATTTTCAACTCACTTTTTATATATATGAGATAAATGACATATTCACCACATACATATTTTCTGTGGTGTATATAATTTATATTTACATATTTTTTATGATGCGTTTTTTTATTTTAATGGTATTTAAAATTTTCATTCGATGATTATAACTTATTGGGTTCTAATTCAGATGTTACCACTGTTTTAATGGAAATTTATGTTCTCATTTTTATTTCTATGAGACTTATATTATATTAAACACTTATTTTTGTTATGTGGTGTATATAATACCATTTTATTTATTTTATGATCCATATAATTTAATTTTTTTTGATTTATATATCCATTTTATGATCTCTCATTTGTGTTGTTTATGTTTTTATTATTATAAAAATAAAAATGGAGTTTTCCACAATTCTTCTTCTTTGAGATGTCTGTTATGTTATAAACCAATATTCTTTTATGATATGTGTATACAAATCAATTTACATGATATATAATTAATCTTCTTATTATCATGATACTCTATGTTTTATTTATAGTAATTAATTCATGGGGATAATTATTCAAATGTTTAAAGGTGTTATGGAAAAATTTGAAATGTTTAAAGGTTATTTTCATCATGAACGTTTTTAATGATATTTGAAGGAAATTTCTTTTAATAATTTTATATAACCCTTTTTGTCACTTATTCTCCACTTTTGTTATTTTATGTTGATACCATTCTTTTTATTTGTTTTGTTCTATTACGTTTTTTTTTCAAATTTATTTTTAGGGAACCCATTTTGTTTCAATAGGTTAATATTGTTTCAATGTGGTTGTTATATAACCCACATTATCCACGGGTTAATCATATTTCAATTATATTGTTATGAATGTTGTTTATTTTACATGATCATTTTTAAAATACATCATTATGTAACCAATTTATTTCCCATCAGTTAATCATGTTTCAAAGCGATTTTTATGTAACCTGTTTCTTTTCCATGGTTTAATAATATATCATAGACATTTCTATAAAATTTAATTCTTTCTCACAAGATGATTGTGTTAAAAATAGATTGTTACAAAACCCATTTATTTTCCATGGTTTAATCAAGTTTCAAATAGATGGGTTTGAATCTCACTTCTTTTCCACGGGCTGATTATATCCTATATAGATTGTTGCGGAACATGTTTATTTTCCATAACATGATCATGTCCTTAAAATGGTTTTATGGAAAATATTTCATTTCCATAGAATAATCATGTTTTATATAGATTTTTATGGATCTAATTTATTTTCCATGGCTTAATATTGTTTCAAAAAGAGATATACAATAAAATCATTTCTTTTCCATTGGTTGATCATTTTATAAAATGGATAATGATTATTCCTATGATTTTTTTGATGAAATGAAATATTTTATGTTTTATGATTTTTTAATGCTAATTTGAAATTTTATGGAAGGATACATGATACACTAATTATTTGTGGTTCCATGATAATACAACGATAGTTGGTTTCATAATAAACTAAGGATGGGTGATTATGTGATAACCCAAGAAGAGGTGGGTCCATTATAGCCATCCAATTCATTGGGAATGGAATTCAGCTATGTAGTTATTCTATTTGTGAGAGTGACATGTAAGGATGTTGACCTTTAGTTATTCCATTTATAATAATGGAAATTATAATTATGTCCCAATATAACATTATGTGTAATCTATGCATGATATCTATTTATATTGATTCTCATGATTGAGATTGATATCACATAGGTCATGATTATTGATTTTGATGAATATTACCATTTCCATGTTTTCATATTTGATAATCCATGTATTTATTGGTATGAGTTATTTTATTATTCCATTTTTATTATGCTGTTATACCTTAATTAAATAATATTCCCATTGATGAAATTCAATTTTTAATGCTTATGGTTTTCCTTAATAAGAATTTTTTCACCCTTATTATTATTACTTTTCCTTGGGATTTAAGGAATGATATTTAATGAGTCCTATCTAGAAGAGATTTCATATAGATGATGATGATGATATTTTAATGTGAAAAGGAAAAACCAGCATAAAATGGAGAAATTACCATTTAGTGGAAGGTGAATTGTTTTTATAGTATTTTTTATAAATTCAATTAACTGATAAACTTGAAAGGTCCAACATAATGTATATGATCCAAGTTTGACATTTGAAGTTTCAATTTTTTTATAGAAAACAGTATATCACAATTATTTGCATAAAATCCAGGAATGTAATGTTTTGGATTTCATCATAGGATATGGGAGTTCATGTTCTAGGAATTATACTAATATTCCCCTTAATTTCATTAACTAATCATTTGATTTTCCCTTTTCATATTTAGTTAATGTTTCCTTTTTTTCCAAAGTTAAAACATCTTCCTATCCTTTGAGACTTTCAGTTGACTGTTTCTTCCCATATTCTTAACACATAAGATACATGATATTCTTTCCTCTATGGTCTTCACTACCTAAAATATCAGCGAACCCTTTATTTATCTTCATTGGTGAGTCTGAGAGTTGGTTAAGGTATATATTTTTAACCATGTTCTGTGAAAATTGATTAGGAAAAATCACAACCTCCTTCAATCTATTCATCATTCCATTTGACTAATCATAAAAAAAATCTTCAGATTCAACATTATTCCATTTCCTTCTCATCCCTACCATTGACTAGAACCAAAAAAAACATTGTGTGAACTATACTTAACATAGCATCCAATAATATAATAATGGAAATAACTTATAGTATGTCTAAATTATGACACCTACCTCATTAGTTTAGGACACCTTTTGATTATCCATGTTAATTTAAAGTCTTATTATATTTCAATCCTTAATGATTTTTTTGTAAAGTGTTTTTGAATGTCCAAATAATAATCCCATGGTAGTTTCAAACTAGGTGTGAAAAAAGGCCCAATGTTTTGCTCGAGTTCATTAATAGGGATATTTAAATACATTGTTCTTTGTGTTTTTTTACTATATTAATATGTTCCACATCCACACCCACTAGTAGTATTCATAGAGGGATGTATTTAAAGAAACGGACTCAATTTATTCATTAAAAAAATTCGTTGAAATTTTCTTATACTTTGATTCATCATTAGACAAAACCTTAAATACATCCCTAGACATATCATTAGAAATATCCCTGAGGATCTCACAAAATATTTCTCATCCAAGTATCTAGAGCCTCATGAATTGTTCTTGAGTATCATGAATGTTTCTTGAAAAAAAATGGAATCACCAGTACACGTGTCTATTAAAACTTCAGATAAGGTGGAAAAGATAGATATAATACCATTTATCATCCTTGGGTTTTCAAGGTCATAAGTCTTTATTGTATAACACTGGACTCATCCCTGTCCACCAGATCCCTGAGCCTATTGTGAATCAACTAGGGGTGGTGGTGGTAATATATTGAAACATAGACCACCTCCTTCTACTCTCCTGACTCCACTTCCATGTTTGATGCCATACGGATCTGCCTGCTCCTATCATTTTTTTGACAATATGGTCCCTCGAATATCTCCTGATAAACTATAAAAAGGTTTAAGAAAACTAATATTATATATCCCTGATCATGGCATGAGTAACATAATCTATCCCCTGACTGTCTCAAGCCACCATCCGATCACCTCTTGAAGTGCATGAATCACTTGGATACTTGGGACTACTATTTTCTTCTTATTGTTGAGTTCTCTGCACCTGTTTTCCCACTATTGACTACCACTATTTATACCTATCCATCCAAGGAAAACTCAACCTCTAAGGATCTATCTATCACCCCATCATAGGTAGAAACACACAAAGGGGTTGTGCTAGCTTGTATATCCCTATGTGGACCTTTCTCAAAGTATCAATCTATAAGTAATGATCTTGTATCATATACATCAATTGCCTAGAAAGGTTGTTATGCCTCGATGAATACTAATATACCAACATGTCACGTTGTTGATGTCATAGATGCTCATAGATTCTCATAGCCCTGAGATCATAAGGTGATAACTCCACTCTCAAATGGTACTCAAAATCTACCCAATGAAGAGTTGCCTCATAACAAGATCAATAAACTAAACCACATTATCACCATGGAAATCCATAAAAAAGTATACTTCTAGGATAGATATCGGGTATGCTAGTGTTCTGACTATACCAAAAACTCAGATTACAGCCCCAAGATAGTCCTCAACCACTTGTGTGTCAAACTCACCTTAGAACTAAGGGGTCTCTACTGTGGAAACTTTTGAATAACTCTTAGCCTACAATCCTCACTCATTGGAACTTCAGGTACCATGCGATGATCTATAGGTTTTGTTATGGTTGGTGCACCACCTGAAAGAGAAGTCCATAGGAAAAATCCTGGTACGAATGTCTCATCACTAAGTAGATCACCCCTGTGATCATGAAACAGAAACCTGGTTGTTTTCTATGCAATGACATCCTATAATAAAACAATGTGGACCACAATTAATATAGTATACCTAGTGAGAGGACTCAAGGAGGACATGAGAACAAACCAAAATCCTATATGATTCATGTTCCATTGTTTTCCCTACAACCATTTTTTTCATGTACTAAGTTTAAAAGTAGGTGTCCAATGTCCTGGTGTATGGATACGTTGGTTACCTCAACAACACTAGAATATGTGTCCTAAAATCCAAACATGAAACACTTATCATGTTTTCCGAAAACCAAACTCACAGACTCTCGATCCATAAGTAGAACTGACCCACATTGATATAACTCTATCACAACCCTTTTAGAGGGGGAAAATCTATGACTACCCTAATCCCTCCTTTTATATGTTAAAGGATGAAGACTAGAAACTAGTATGAATATCCTACAAATGGGAGACATTTTCCTAAGTACCTACACACACACACACATCTTGAAGCCCAAAATTCTAAAATGTAAAAACACCAAGTAAACAATGCAAACATACACTAAGATCCGCACCCGAGAGTATAGTATTAGGAAACTAGAATGTAAATAGGGCCAGAATACAAGACCAAAAAAAGGAAGAGTTTGTAAAAATGAATTCAGATGTTCGTGAAACTCATCCTCATAAAACCCTACATGAAGGGTAGTTGTAGGATAGGTGTCTGAAGCTGTAAGATCACACCTCTTCTGACTGATTTCTCTAATAACCACCTGGTCATAGTCCACCTAGAATTCTATCAAAGCATCGATGGTATACATAATACATGACATGTACAGTAAATTCCTGTATAGGGGTGAGTAAAATAATACTATATAGGACCCCCCCAAAACCACAAAGAAAAATTAATTAATAAAATAATGCAAGGGAATATTATAGTTATCTACAAAAGTTATATTTTTGTACAAGATACACTAAGGATATCTAGGTATACATATAACCAAAAATAAAGTAAAGAGGTAAGTCACAACCAATCATGGCCACAAGATTTTTCATGAGGCATGCTCATTCCGTGAGAACTCACTCCTCGAGCCATGATATCATCGGAGAAACTCACGAAGAGGTCCTACTTATAAAGGGCCCATCCAAAGGGAAATATATTGTTCGAAGAACATAGAATACAGAGAGGGTAACATTCCCAAATAAGACCAAAAAACTAATATATATAATCCTGCAACATAGGGGATCCTTCTTAGAAAATAATAAAAAACCTACTGTTGCAGCTCGTAACGTAGTGGATCCAACTTATAAAATACCAAAAACCCTTTTGATACAACCCATTATATGGATTACTAACTCACTATGTTCACAGGTCACGTAAATTCCCACAAAACTCTCGCAGGGGTTATAGAGGGTATTTATAGTCCTAAGGAGGGATACCATAACCCTATCTAAGACATGCCCTCTAGTAGGGAACTACTATCTAGTGATGTGGATGTAATATCGTACTGAACCCTCGAGGAATGAACCATGGAAAAATATCCCCCTATAATGGTCCAAGAAAAAAACACACTTATCTATCTTAGAAGGACGGTCTCATCTCAAAGGTCCCAATTCCATATATTGTTCATCAAATGGGCCTAACATTTTAAAGTTATGACCATTTTTGTGGAAAAGACTAACTTGGGTCTGGTCTAGGTGAAACCCAAACCAGATGAGCCTAAACCGAATCAGACTAGCCTGTTTAGGAAACTAGTCCTAGCCCACTTGTCTACTAGACACGGTCTGTTATTCCATTGGAGTATCTTGGTTTGAATACCCCGGCCCGCACATGTGGGTCTGTCCCCATCTCCTGTACGAAAATGACCGAGCAGCATGCTCCTGATCAATGTGGCACCACCATGTTCAACACTGAAGACCACCATGTCGCTAGGTTACCTCGAGGCCTACTCCATTGTGGACCCCTTGCGGACCCCTTGCTAGGTACATACCCCCCTACTGCATCGTTTCCTCAAACGTCGCATGTGACATAGCTCTGGTCATGGGCTCCAATTTGGTCCCACTTGGACTGGGTTCTACCTCCGCCGTCGGTGGCCTATCGTCTTCCTCGCACTCCACCTAGACTGGACTCCTTGGGCCACATCCTGCCTTTATAACCAGCCACCCTACTATAAGACTATATAGATAGACCAAATCCACTTCTCTAGGAACCATCATGCGCCAACATTTTGCACAACCATAAGCTGATGCCTCGGCCGAGTCGCACCCCACCTTCTTTGTCGCACCACACCTTCTTTGTCGCATTGCACCTTCTATGTGACATCATTATGGTGTTATTGTGGAATAAGATCTTCAGTCTCAGATTGATGCACCATGAATCAATGATGTAACAATCATCCTCTCAAAAATCACGAATAACCACATGAACTCAAAGAACATACGAAGAAAATGAAAGATTGAAAGAGAAAAAAAATGTAAACGAATGCCTGAAGAACGGATCATAGTCTTTATTAGTGTAGGCCTTGATTCGATCTTGTTAGAAGGAATAATGATGAATGAATAATCCCATAGATTAATCTCCCATTAAATCCTTACAAATCCAGATCATCCTGTTAGAACGATCGAACAATGGGTTATCATATTCGTTGGTTAATATCTGTTTTTTGTTAGTTATAATAATAGGGAAAGAAATAAATGAAATCATAACTAACTAACTCATTAGTTTCATACACCAGTTAATGAAGGAGTTATTCCATGATAGTTGGAATGAACCATTGATTTCTTTCTATATCGATCATCGATCCACAATCCGGTCGTCATTCATGAAGGGAAAATCCTTCAAGATCTCTCTAAAAATTCTATAGTATTCCCAAGGCAATACGACTAACCCTGGGATTTATGTATAAGATTATTTTAAAGGAAATCATCATTTCATCATCAAAATAATTTATCATTAGATTTTTTAATAATGATTACGTTTTTTTGGGATTTTCAATGAATCCCCACACCGACTAAACTTAAGTCTCTCCTTGTAAAAACACCACATTATGAAATCAACGGTGGTATTGGTTTCCTAATAGAAGTCCTTGTTTATTAGTTATTAGGATTTGAAAATAAATAATTTTTATTCAATTATTTTATTTACCGTTAAGTCCAAACACTATATTTCATATATGACCCGCACCGACCGATGTTAGGGATCCCCTAAAGTAAATTTGTTGATTTTAACACAATAATGCCCTCAAATTTCTTATTCAGGCACTCATTTAAGAGTTATTAAAAAATTTCAATAAAACCACATGGTTGTTATATAAAAAAATTCAATTAATAGTTCTTGCAACACTAGGCCTCAAATCTTATGTCTCTTTAGGTCCTGGTCTGGGAATTTTCGAAAATAATTTCTAAAAATAATTTCTAGAAAATACGAGTCATTACATCAGGTGATCACTATTGGAAATATGTAGTATGAAAATGAAGTAGTAGAATTATTGAGTATTCATGTAATTAATTTGGTAATACTATTGTAGAAGTAATTTTATTATATTGTGGAATGATGACATATTTATGTGTTTATCCACTATAGTTTTTCCATAAGGATGTGATCATATAATGAATGGTACTAGTAACCATGAAAAGTTATTGAGGTAATAAAGTTATATTTTTCTAAAACACATGATTATGGGAAGAATAACCCTTAATATGTGCATGGTGTTGAGATAAATATATTTGGTTAATGATATATTGTATATGAATAAGTAAATTAGATGGTACTAATTTTCTTAGAACTGATTATGTATTCGTTGAAATGTGGTTTATGATATTATGGATTGAGGTATTCACTTGTTTGGAATGTGAAAACAAAGAAATACCATTTATATATTAGGGGTAAATTCTAATTTAATTTAGTTAACTTAAATCTAATTTTTTCTTCTTCAATGTATTTAAGGGATATATGGTGAACCATTTTTAGAATGGTTTATGTTAAATATAAGATTATATTTTTATAGATTAAAGTATAATCACACCATAGGGGGATTTATTCATATTAGTTAACTTGTGAGAACATTTTTTTGTAATAAAGACATATGGAATAACCTATCATTCTGTTTATGGATTTCAAGATTAGCTAACACTTTAGGAATTAAAATTTCACCTTCTTTTTGTAGAATAAGAGATGTAGTGGAAATTGATCAAGGTATACAAAAGGGCGATGTTTTTATAAAATCAAGTAAGTATATAATATCATGAAAATTATTTAACATGAGTAAAAATGGTATTTAAATAAAATGGGATTCTTTGATCATCATTTATGATGATAAAAATTACCATTTTCAAGCCTCTTTGGGTTATCGCTTTGGGACTGTTAACTTTCTCTGTAACATGTTCTCTATCACTATTCATCAAAACATGATAATTAATTTTCTCTTCAATGCCCATATTTTTACATGTCACATATGTTCTCTTACGTTCAAACCTAGTTATGAGTTACTTTGTTTAATCGCTATGTTTCTAATATTCCTTCTTAAAATGAACTTTTAGTATTCATTTTTTTATGTTGTGGGTTTCTATGAAAGGAACATAAATGTATTAAATATTTTATAACAAAAAATAATTATGAGTTATAAATTCATGTTAATGGAGGTAGAATGTGACACCCTAATATTTTTTGGAATATATATATTTTTGAATTAATTTAATCTTTTTTATATTTTTCATTTCACACAATACTAAATATAGTTTTGGTTATATAAAAACACTACGTTTAACATGCATTATACGTAGAACCAAGTAGATATTGTGCTAAATGAAACACATATATTAAATATTAGTATACACAAAACTATGCTTGGATTTTTTTACACACAACACATAGTTCTTTTGATAGCTTACATTACACGCAAGGCCAAGTTTTATTGAACAATGGTATATTATTAAAATATTATTATTAAATATAATAAGATATAACATAACCAACAAATTATCAGTTATTAAAAGTACTAACTAAAATATGAGAATATAATGTTTATAATATAAATTCATTGGTTACCAATTAAATATAAATGAAAATAAATACAATTGATTATAATGAAAATAGATTTATTTTTATGCTCCCAAAGATTTTCTGTAATAATAAATCAAATTAATTACCATTAGGGAATGATATTAGTAAAATATATATTTTATATTTTCAATAAAATATTTTTGATATTCATTAAATATATTTTATAGGAATAAGATAAGAACAAACCCAATTTTATGCATCAAACCCTACATTTTTTAAAAGGGTAATTTTAACGCCTTTTAATGGAGAACCAATTTTAAATCTTATTTTTGAAAATTTTAGACTTTTTAATAAAAAAATAGACTTATTATTTTTAATAGGGGTGTCAAAATATACTTTGGTTTATTTTTGTATCTTTATGAAAATTTTCATTTTTTTATGAATAATGAAAATACTAAATATTATTTTCAAGTAGATTTTTCATAAAAATAATTTATAGTTCATAATTATATATTTTATTAGTTTTGAAGAATAGTTATATAATGTTTTTCAATTTAATTAATTTTAGGACTTTATAATCAATTTCACATTGAATGTGGATATAAATAATGTTAATCTTTTGGGTATTTTATATTTCAAAACTCTTTTTATCATTCTATCAACATGATTAATTTTAAATTAATTATAGAAATTTATATTTTTTAAATTATAAAAAATTTATTTAATATTTTTAATCATAAGTAAAAATGTTACTGAATATTCCCCATTTATATTTTGATAATATGAATAGAAACATTAGTAATATTTATTAACACGATTAAGGTTAAATTATGTAATTAATGGTGGAAATAATATTATAAATATTATAAAACTACCCAAACCCCTGACCAATTGTTATTGGATGATGTTAATTATACCCTTAACACATATTAATCTTAATTTAATAATATAATGGACATTTATCTATAAAAATGGCATAATATTTTTAAACTCAAAGGGAGTGACAAAACGTCACACTCTTAATTTTAATATGTATAATATTTTTAATATAAAGCTCAATAGAATATATGTTCTACTAAATATATTCTTATGAAATATAAAAATTTTATCTACATCATTAAATTTTATTTTGAATTTTAATTAAATAAATTATTTTCAAAAATAGTTAAAAATGAAGATGCAGTAATTATTCAACTAATGGAACAATAAATTAAATGAAATTAGAAATATTAAAATAAATTTAATATGACATAATGAGGGTTACCCATTAACTTTTTGGGTGATTATTACCTTTTATGGGTCTATTAAGTGGATTTCATTGAATTTAAGCTTTATGTATTGATTTTATTAATGTCAATGTTATAAATGATGTATAAATTTACACTTATGAAATATTTTGAAAATAATATTTTGTCAAATTGTTTAAAAATCATAAAAATACTAAATAAGGAAAATGGGATGATATATTGTCTATAATATCTTAAAATTTCTATTTATTGTCCAATTTTTTATATATATATAAAAATTACATCCCCTTAATATTAAAAATCGTGTAACCATAGTAAAAATTAAAATATATTAACTAACAGTTAATCAAAATGATAAGTTTTACAATAACATCAAAACATGTCTAATGTATATTATATGATGATATTAAAACCCTAAAATATATTCTATTCTTATAAATATAATTTTGGATGTATTTGGATTAATTTTAATATAATTATAAATTGTCCTTTTGAGAAATTCTTAAATTGCCCATCCCCTCTCTTATAAAAGGGACTCTCTCCATATCATATCTTCACACTTCAAAACCTATTTGGTTTAACAAATATATATATAAATATTATCCAAAAATAAATCCCTAAATATTATAATTATTAATTTGGTTATAAAACCAACCAAAATTTTACTTTTGAGAAAATCAAAAGGAGATACCCAAAAAATAGGTAACATTCATCACCAAATGTTTTTGTTTTATTTATTCCCTAAAACACTTTAATTATGTTGATACTATTCATATATAACAACCTCAGTATCATAAATATATTGTGATTTTTTAGAATTATGGTTTTGACCTATACTCACACACAATTCCATCTAATGGGTATCAAACATATCAGTCCTATGTACAACGAACTACCGCCTCATGAGATGATGTTGTTAATTTTTCCTTTACCACCTCTCATAGTTGGGAATTATGATGGAAAATATATTTATATACGATAAATATGATATTCATGAAATATTTATGATTTTATAATTAATATATAACATATATCTACATTATTTAAATTTTTTTAAATACGGTAACTTCGTTTGGGGACGTCTGGACTACCGACTCCTCAAAGTGATGTGATTCATTTAAACTCTTCATGGAATGTATTAAGGATGATATTAGTAAAATTTTATGACATATATTGAAAAATAATTATACTATAATTATTATATATATATATATATATTTATCATTTACTTTATTTCTTTAAAATCAATAATTAAATGGAAACATTGTTCATGTGTACGTACGACATGCCATCTCTATGAACAGAAAATTCCATATCATATTCATATTGGGTATAATTTATTATAAATTTTTTATAATAAATATATTTGATATTTATATCATTTTTTAATTTCTATAAATACATAACTCATGGTCTAAGTAAGAGGATCATGAGAAGAAATTCATAACAAGCAGTTATTACCTGAAACATAACACTAACATAGAATGGTTAATAAACGGGTAATAAAATGTCCAACGTAAATATTATATTTTATTATGTAATTTAATATATTTCTTTAATAGATTTATAATAAAAATATATTTATTATATTAGAGGTTTGAATGAATACGAAGATATTTAAGACATAAGCTAATCAAATTTCATCTCACTTTTTATTTATGTGATATACATGACATATTCACCATTCACATCTATTATGTGGTGTATATACTACCATATTACATTTTATTTAATTAATATTCTTTATTTAATCATATTAAAATATTTAATTTATGTTATTATTTCTTGTATATCATGATTCACGTAACTTAAGTAGTAAGGGATTTATCTCCCACTTTTATTTCTATGGGACACATGCCACATACACTATATGTTTCTTATACAAGTTGTATATACATAACATTACTATATTTTATTATTATTATCCAAAATATTATGTTATTTTTATATCCAAATAATTTAATTTATTTATTTGGGCACATGATTTTACTGATTATAAGGTGATGAGTTTTTATTACACAATCTCATCAATATTAGGGATTGTTTCATTTTAAGTCTATGTTGGTGAATATTTATCTTTAATGTCCATGTTTTCTAAAAATTCTTCAAAAAATGTTTTTAATATTTTTATATTTATTGAAAAATAATTTTAAGGCATTTATTAATTATTAGTACATAGTTTGAAAATAATCTTTCTTTTTCTTCAAATAATGTATTTTAAAAATTTCTTAGAAAAAGTATGAATGGAATAATTTTTTAACATATTCGACATGAAAATAAATTTCCACCATCATGAAACAATAATTATTTGATTCTTACCTTACATGATTAATATCTTACTTTCAAAGATAATATTTTTTTAGAAGTGTATGGCATTTAATGAAACGAAATTTTTATCGAAGAAGAGTTTATATTTCATGAAGAGTTGATTTCAAGTGATCTCTATAGATTATTTTAAATATAAGATAACATTATTTGATTTTATGTATGTTTCACTGAAAATATTATTCAAAGATACCATTATTATTTATTCTAATAATGTTTTATTTTTATTAAGGAATCATTATTATGAAACCTTTTTCTTTTGCACGGTTTATGTTGTGATTGAATGATGTTTATGAAACTCATTTCATTACATGGGTTCTAATATGATGAATGATTAATTTTATTGTGAAAGCATTTGTATGTATCTAAGTATGTGATGGGTGGAGATTATATCTCCCTCATATGAATTGGTTAATGATTTATATCTCATTAGATAATAATGAGATTCAAGTAAATGGGATTGATCCACAATGGAAGATGGGGAACCCCAAACTACTATAGGAATATGGGGAAACTCAATCCCTTATAAGGAATGGACTATGAATGGGTTTGGTCGTGTGCCCCACATAGTAGGTTTAGTCCCCCTAAATTGAGATTTTATGTTTTAGAAATGTACATTGACTTATGGGGAATGATATTACATGTTTATGTGTCTACCACATATTTCATGTCTTATTCCATTTTATGATTTCATGGCTTATTCTATTGATTCCCTTATGATTCATGTCTTTTTAATTGTAAATATTTATTACATGATTCATGTTTAAGATATTTGATATGCATTGTATGATCTTCTAATGTTATGATCACATTCTAATAACCTTATTCTCATGGTTATGATTATGTACCTCCCTTGCTTACCCTTTATGAGCATCTATGTTCATCATTTTTCTTTTGTTTCATTTCCCCAGGTTATAAAGAATTTTTTTGTTTAGGGGTTCAAAATGAAATTTTCATTTTGGTAAATTTTGAAGCTCTTTCTCCAGACTAGGAGTTTGGGTTCCATGTTTCCAAAGGTACTAAACTCATATAGTCTTTAGGTGTATGTATGTTTATGTAATTGGTTATGTATTCTGAAAAAATAATGAAATTTTAGTGCATGAAAATTTAGTGTCTCTATATTATATAAAAATCATTAAATAATATAGCTACATAATATTACATGTGTCTCACAGATGAAAAATTGTGAAAAACATCTCATACCGCTTTGGTAACTTCAAAATCATAATTCAATGAAAAAGATATCCTAGAATAAATGTTTATATACCAAAAGATTTAATTATCATATTCATAAATTAAATTCATTGGAATTTTCTACACATAATTTAAAAAATATGTGGTTAATATATCATGTGTATCACAAAATTAAAAAATGATTGGGAAATCCATTACCTTAAGTCTCGACTCTCGTCATACATGTTCAAACCTACTGGATAATAAATATTTGTTTATTATAAATATGTTAAATAACCAAATTAATATATATAATAAAATATATGTTTTACTTATGAATTTATATAAACCATTTATTCACAATTCCCTGTTAATGTTATGTTTTGGGTGATAACCATTGTGTTTTTCGTACATGTTTGGAATTGTATTTATTTTTCATCGTACTTAGATTAGGATTTAATAATGTAAATAATGATCATAAATATATAAATATCATATATATTCAGTATATATTTATTTATTATAATCTATAAAATATATATTAGGAAATGAAATGCACTATTTATGGAGATGATAGGTCGTATGTAAGCTTTAATGTTGTTTCCATATTTATAATAGATGAAAATAAAGAAATGTTTATGATATATTATCATTAACAAATAATTTTTATGTAATATATATAAAATATATATTCTATTGCCATCTTTAATACCTTCTATGTAAATTTTGAATGAATCACATCGCTTCGTGAGGAGGTAGTCTATCGTACACTCAAATGATGTTATCGTATTCCCACAAAATGGAAATCATGAAGGTATGTGTGATATTACAATTAGAAAGGCATAATAAAATAAATAAATAAATAAATATTATATATATACTATAAATCCATCATTATTCCCAATATTGAAAAGTTGTAATGGAGTAATGAATGGAATCAGTTTATGGGGTGGTAGTTCTCCGTATGTAGGAACAATGATTGTGTATACCATTTAATGGCAGTGTGTGATGTTTTATGTCATAATGTTAACATAGAAAAATATAAATATATTTAAGACACTGAGTTTATTATATAATCATTATATAAAAATTATTTAAGTGGTCCAAGGAAGAAATAAAACAAAAACATTTGTTAATGAATGTTACATCTTCTTCAAGTGTCTTAATTTGGTTTGCACCAAAATAATTCCTTGGATGGAATTCATCTGACTGAAAATTCATTTTTTATTATTGAAACACTTTTAAGGACAATGTGAGAAACCACCATTACCTTGGATGGATTTCATCTCAAATTAATGATTCTAATATTAAGGTAGGGAATTTGAGGATAGATTTTGGTAGGTATTTTCAAAACCAATTGTTTTTGAAATTATGAATATAGGGGACAATTATTGGCCTTTTATAAGCTCGGGAGAGAACATAGCAATTATTTTTTAAAATAATATTTTTATACCCACATTTTTCCCTAAAAACGGCTTAAATATTACACGAAATTAGATACATAGATATTTAACGTAAAAAAATTCCATAAATGGGTTTGAGACAAATTTATATCTCATTTTCCCCTTATGTTGAAGGTTTAGTCCCTTGGTAAACTAAATTTTTCTTATAATTGTTGTGATTAATTTTTACTATTTTCACTAATAATTTTAGTCAAAAATTAAATTGGATACATTATAAAATATAAAATATGATGATTAAAAACATTTCATACATATTTTTAAATTAAAATCATATAATATTTTCATAAATTAATTTAAAATTAATCAAATATATGGTATAGGATAATAAGTTTTTAATGTAAAAATGTTCGAAAATTTAAATTGTTTTAATATCCAATTTCAATGTTAAATTGATTCTAATAACATAAATTAGATTAATATAAGTATAAATGAAAAAAAATTACTTTAAAACTAATTTAAATAATAATTTAACTATATAAATATTTCAAATAAAAATGCATTTTTCAAATAAAATTTTGAATTTTTAACTATTCATCAAAAAGTGAATCTTTTCAGAAAAAATCCAAAAATATACCCTAATATAATTTTGATTTCCCAATTTAAAAAATTAATTCTATTTCTTCAAATAAAATTTATAAATTTTTAAATTTTATTTTTAAAATATGTGTGCCATTAAAATGCTACAAAACTACGTTTTAGAAATACACATTTTTTATGTGAAAATTTTGTATTTATTCTTATCTTGTTTATAGAAAATAGATACATGTAATGTTAAATAATAGATTAAGTTATATATATATATCATTAAAATAATTCATCAAATTTTTTTGTATATTTTATTTTCATGAAACGTGTTTCTGCATAAAAAAATTTAGAAATAGAATATCTTTGATTTCAAATAGTTCTTACATTCATTTAAAATTAATTTGTTACCAAAAAATTAATTTTATGGATAGTAATAAACTATATTTTTATAATTTATTTAATCATATTCATATTATTCATTCCAGTGGATATTTGTTAACTATAATGATTGTATGACAGGTTTGGTTTAAAATCATTTTTGCATGTAACGTAAGATAAACATAAAATTGTGTGTAACACAAGAAAAAATTTGTATTTATTGTAATAATAGATGAACTAAATGTTGAATGTATATAAATATTAACTTGGATTTTTTTATAAAGAATTATTAACATGGTGTATAATTTCACACAAGTCATCAAATAATTTTAATTTACTTGAAAAATAAATTAATTCATAAAAGTGTAAGGTGTCAAAATTATTATCGTAGTTTTCTCCATGATCATCAAATTCTCCAATAGCTAAATCTGATAAATCCACACTTTTGATTTTAAATTTTGGCTGGATCAAAAGAAAAACCTATTGGTACTACCTATTTTCTGAGTTTTGAAACATCATTCTTTTTTGAAGGGATTCTACTACATTAATCCATAGATTACCCATTTCAACATAAATATTACTGTGTAGTTATTTTTAATTATAATATCCATATAAATGAATAATTATAATGTTCTCATCTCATGAATATTATATTTGAGTATCCTACTTTTTAATGAAATAAAATATATATTAATCACTTTTACATAACTATTATATATATGCACAATGATTGTATATTCCCAATGACCATATTTTACCAATAACCGCATATTCCCAATTAAAATATATTATTAATGAACATATAAGTTTCACATTACTCACTTACACTCCTACATATTACACTATTTAATTATCTAAAAAAATCTTCCAATTCCATCAAAAAATTTATCGTATTCATATTTTTTCTTTAATTCACTATTTAAATTAATATGTGGATATATTTGTCGTGTAATCTTCATACTTAAGTATCATTTAGATTTCTTGTAATTTATTTAATTTTGAAAGGTATTTTTTTATTTTCAGTTTATATTGAATTTATGATAAGTTATTAAACACATAAAAATTATTGAAGAATATGGGATTTTTAACATGATATGGGTATTTTTTAAGGAATTTCAAGCCTAGAATTTTTAGGTGGTTTATAACTATCAACATTTCATTATGGATTTCATTGATAAATTTCATTAAATGAAATCCCAAAATATTTGAATGATTTTAGATGATTTTTTATTTTATACCTTAAATAAAATTAATATTTTTAAAATATTTTAATAACAACTTATATTACTATTTATATTTTACCTAAAAAATAACATATAATTATAAACATGGATATAAAAATGTATAAAATTCATAACGTACATAAATGTATTTATATTATAGTTATTGATTCATAAGAAAATAAATTCATACTCAAATGAAAGTATAGACTGATAGGTTTCTAGAAAATAATATTTCTTGAAGAACTATTGTCCCAAATGCTACAATCTGTCTTGGAAACACTAGTATACAAACACTCTAGATAAACTTGTTGTTCACAGGTTTTTTGGTGTGGAATATGGAAATTTGTAATTTTTCCTAGTATAGCACATAGGTGGACCAGGGTCGTCTCACTTGAGGAGCTTCACAGCTGTGTACTTACTTTTTCAAATTCTCAAAAATTTCATCTTTTTATTGTTTTTATTATTTTAATAAAACTATGTAATTTTTATAAGGGATAAATGAATCAAAATATATATTAACTTGTAATTAGAAAAATTGGATAAAGTACATATCTATTTATGGTTTTATTTTGGTTCCTTTTATTATTCATATTATTTTATTAAATTTAGTTTGATAAGACAATTATGAAATATCACTCTTGGATAATGATTCTTTTATTTGCTTATTTTTAAAACTTTAATTCCTAATAAAACTAGATTACACCCCCTATTATATTCAAGGTAGATAGTGAACATAAATTGAGAGTGTGACACCATAGAGGAAGAAACACCATCGTATATTGTTTCATCTATTAAATGGATCAAATCCATCTTATGATGATCATGTGTTCAATGTAAGGATGTGACATTTTTAAATAAGTGGATATAATTGATATTGAGTTCCATTTTATGGTGGGATATCTTGAAACTCATACACTTCTCTATTTCTCACCATAAAGGTAAATAAAACTTATAAATAGAAGAACAGAATTTAGCTACACCCAATCTTACCCTAAAGAAAAGCACCATTTTATTCAATAATTGTAGAGTAATAGAGGATATTTTAGAATGTATTAGTGAACAATAACGAGTAATTTTTAAATAATGTGATATTGTATTATCCCATGTTTTTTGAATAGATGGAAATTTCCATAGGAACATGGGATTTTCACTTTGGTTGAAATGAAAATTCAAAAATTGAGATTCTGAATGAAATTAAGAGATTTGGAACAATTAAATTTGTTTTATTTTGTCTTTTTCAAGGCCCAAGAGATGTTATTGGGGCCCTATTGAGTTTTGAAAGTGTGGGAGCATAAAAACTCGAGTTATAGAGAACTCATAAGGGTACACGGTTTCTCTGAAAACGTTGAACCCCACCGTAGGAAACCATGTGTCCTATTTAGGAGGGATTAGGGTGTTCCATAGTTTCATCATACCCTGAGAACCATGATATATTAACATGTGGGTTGTTTTAGGCAAATGGAAGATTACTTTTTTATAGGCTACACACAGTTATATGAATCATTCGGGCATCCCATTCAAGCACCCTCCTTAGTAAGTTCCATAAGTATAGTTGATGCATGGTTTTAAATAATGTGAAATGTTTATGATTTAAATTTATATATAGATATCTCAATTAAAAGAGGGGGTTAATTTTAGGTTTAAAAAATTTTGTATTTATCCTTATGAAAATATATGTTTAAAAAAGTTAAACAAGATAATTTTAGAAACCCTCTTTAGTTCTTAATAACGAAACTATCTTTTTTAGGATATGATAATATGGATTTTATAAAAAACATAAACAAGTTTAATTAAGGAAATATTCTACATTAAATTATATATAATCAAAATCATAGTTTGTACAATAATAATAATGTATAAGAAAGTTAAACTTTATATCTATAACTAAATGAAGCGGAATTTAAAAAAAAATTTAACAATTTACAAGTAACAAAGAATTATTTTAAACCAAAGAGAAGGATGTCTAACAACCATGGGTAAATTTACCTTTATTTAAACAATGAAGAAATACTATCTTATACACACCTGGGTAAGCACTCGATACAAAGATCGGTGTCTGTCTTGCTACCCCTGCATGCCTTTGATTAAGTAGGTAATCATCACCTCTCTCTTCTTATTCCCGGAATCCCTCAATTGTGAATGACATCAATCATATTCACACTAAGAATATTGAACAAGTTATTCACAACTAAACAAGTTGTTCACAGCTTTCTCACAAGGCATATTGAGTAGGGCTCTCACAGAGTATCATCACATCTATAAGATCCACATGAACATTGTAATGTAAATGTTTTAAATGAATACAAATGACTATGTATTTATAGACATGATTTTTTAGGGTTGGAATCCTCCTCCAATGGTCTTATTCCCTTGAAATTTTGGAGGGACCTAAACTTGTGGAAATCAAACAATAGTTTCTTTGTAATAACTGTAATGAAATCATTTTATATAAAAAAGTATGAGAGAACATAATATTCTTATGAAACATTATCACATTTAGGATCCAATAAAATGAACGTCTACATTAAATAAATATGATAACTAAAAAAATTAATTGGATTCTTAATATTTTTTAATTTGGAGTCTAAAAAATATTGACAATCAGATTCTAATAAAATTGATAATAAAATTATAATTCTTGTGAAAATCAGTGTTTGATTTCAATAAAAATAAGAGTCTGATTTATTAGAGAATCAGAGTATGATTTTTGAGATAATTGGAGTTTTATTTATGATAGAAATGGAATTTTATTTTTGATAGAATTGAAGTTTTATATTTGATAAAATATGAGTCTCATTTAGAAGAGAATCTATGTATGATTTCTTAGAGAATCAGAGTTTGATTTCGATTGAAATCATAATATCAATTCCAAATAAATTAGATTCTGAATTCTACAGAAATCAAATTCTGAATTCTAGAGAAATCAGATTCTCGATTCTAGATAAATTGGATTCTGGAATCTAAAGAAATTGGATTTCTAATTCTAGGGAAATCAGATTCTAAGAAATTATAAGGTTACGAGTTAGATAAGGTTCTAATTTTTTACATATGGAAAATATGGTTAGGTTTATTTAAGAAATAAATAGGTAAGAAATTGAATATCATGGGTAATGTTTAAAACATTCTTAGAGAAAGAAAATTTTCCCAAAGAAAATTTATCTTATATAATTAATAATTTTACATATGAAAAAGTGTTTGTGATTTCAAAAACATATAGGAATAGAATATTCATAATGAAACTTACTGTATAAAAAAATCTCCCACTTTTTGGAAATCACAAACAACTTTTCATAAAAGAATATAAGGATCTGAGGTTTTTATTCTTGGGCATTAAAGAAATATTTATCTCTCTTTTGTATGTCTCATGATGAATACGAATAACTCCCCTTTAGGTTTTGAAACCCCTAAGGATCATATTCTTTTCTTTCATAGAGAAATGACTTCCCCTTACTTAAGAATTTATTCTGTAAGTAATATCCCCATTACTTAGGCATTATCTTCATTTAAATTAATATTCTTTTTTAACATTCTTTTCTCCCCCTTTATGATTTTCAAAAAGGAATAGGGAAAATTGTACCTATAAGGTTAGTAAACATACAAAATGAAAAAATTCAAAGAAACAACGTCATTAAAATATCAAATGCATCATAAAATTTCATTAAAATAAAATATTGGATTTGAATAGAAAATTAGTCATCCTTCTTTTTTCCCCTTTAACATCAACTTTTTCAAAGTGGCCTTCATCTTCATCAATTCTTTGTTATCATCTAAAAAACTTATTAAAGAACTCTTCCAGATCCTGAATTTTTCCTTCAAGATCAATGATTCTCTCTACCAGGGATAGAACTATTTCACCATGATATTTTCTTAAATCATCATGGAATTACAGTTTTTTCAGAAAACTCTTCCATGATTTCCCTCTCCATTTTTATAATATAAGAAACCGACTCAGATTCTCTAAGAAAAAAGATTCATAATTCTATAGATATATGATTTTAAATTCTAAGGAAGTCATATTCTAAGGAACTGTAAGGTTCTGAGTTAGATAAGGATCTATTTTTTTGGATTAAGGAAAATATGGATAGTTTTAGTTAGAAAACCATTAGGTAAAACATTTAAGATCATGGGTAAAGTCTAAATATTCTTAGAGAGAAATTTTTTTTATAGAAAATGTTTCATTGAAAAATATAATTTTCCTTAAGAAAATGTGTTTTTGATTTACAAAACATAAAGGAATAGAATATTCATTAGGAAACTTATTTACTGAATAAAACCAAACTATTTGCCTCATTTAATGGGGTAAAATTACCCTGTCCACATGTTTTATTCAATCTGTATCCCCCTAATTTCTCTCACAACTATTTGCAGTGCTTCCCTCTTCTATGGAGCTCCTCCTATCCTTTCTTAGTCATGGAGATATATCTCTAAAACGTTATCATTATCGACCACCATTGGATACATTGGAAATAACATATCATGGTCTGAAATCAACTTTCACATTTCTTCATTTCACTTATTGTTGTTGATGCCATCATGGAGAGAGCTAATTCACCCTATTTTTATGGTGTTTTCTTGTTTATTTATTTCCTATTAAACAAAAAAATAAATAAATCCTTTAAATTAGATGATTATATCTTCTTAAAAATGTGTTTGGTGTTCTATATATTTTTCACTTACTGTCTCTCCATTTTTCAAATTCATTTTTGTGTTGGCTACCGGTGTTTCCACATGACTCTTACTAAATGAGAATTTTATATTATAGAATCTATAACATAATCTTTAGTTACCCTAGTGTATTTAAATATGTTTTTTGTTGTTAATAAACCTTAATATTGAACCAACCATATGGGTGTTCCCATGATATCCTTGAATTAATTAATGCATTTTCTAATAAACCCCCAACATTAGTTTTGATATTTTCAAAGATATAAACATATGGTTGTATGAAATATTGAAGAATGTGATACCCCTCTATGTAATCCTTTAATAACCAAACCCTATCCCAAATCATTAGGTCTTAATTATTATAGAACAAATGGATATTATTTATGTAATTAATGTTATAATGGAATGTTTATCATAATTTCATGTATTGTATTTTATTCCAAGGGCAGTGCATATAGCCTTAATAATTTTAAATTCAATGCCCAGAAATTCCTAAATATTAGAAAGGAGGGAATAGGTAATTAAATGAAATATTATGGGTGTGGCCCTATTTTAGTTTTCTTGTTATGATTATGGAATTAAAATTACATTTACTCTATAATTTATTATTAATTGACATGATAGATGGGATTTTACCTCTTAATTAATTACTACAAATGTTGTATGGTTAAAAAATATCCTTCTTGAATATTAATTTAAAGTATCAAAAAAACCATGAATGCCTTGAGTGATACATAGAATCCTTTTATCAAAATTCCTTATATGGGATCATAGGATATTAGAGGTTTTATGTAACAAGGGAGATACTTGGGTGTATGGATTATGGAATGCCAAGGATGGGATCATCTGTTACCTTATTTGTATATATTTCAAGAGTGATACTGGGGATTCTAGGGATGGGCTCATTATGAATCTTCTTTTCCTACATTATTGATACTGGCTCCCTATGGAAGGACTCATTGAAAGTCTTAATGGTGAGATGGTTTCACCATTCCATGATTTACATTGTCGATCCTACGTGAGGTTCTTACGATGGAATCATATATTAGTGACTTCATGTAATGAAGAGTTGATAAATGGGATTCCTATATGGATTGAATTGGATAGACTTATATGGTATTGGGTATTTATAGTTCCCATGGCGAGATACATGGGATTCCTTGTCGGATTTCCTTGGAGGGGCTTAGGGTGCCTCTTCTTAAACATAGATAATGTATTTTATATTAAATCACTAAGAGTGCATAGTTTTCATATAGGGATAAATCTGTCAAGACAAATTAAATTCTAGTGTTTTTTCTATCTCATGATACATTTTTATGAATAATTATCATCATTATAACCATTTTACATTTGTACAAGTTGGCCCTAAATCATAGGAACTCTATCATATGCTGATGTTGGTATTATTGGCCATGTTTCCTTGAGAAACCTGATCTTGGGAGGTTTAATTTATTAATTTATTGTTATTTTATCTATTATATATATGCATGGACGTATTTATATTTTCATACTAGATTATGAATTATACACCATTGATGGTGTTCTCCTAATTATATCTCATACACTACTCAAGTCACCATTTCACTGTGTGTACTCTTGTAGACCCCATGTTCTCAAATCTATGGATTATTTCTACTATTGTGAATCATTCATGGGAGTTAGAAGCCCAAGGCTAACCTGGTACTCAGGATAGTCATGGAGTTAGCCTATGTTATTTCATTCATTTGTTCACACTGTGATGTATTGTGTGGTTCTTCCTGCATTATTTTTCTTACTTTGGAATATGTAGCATCACATAGACATACATGAATAGATGTATTTGGCATTGTTCACATTTATTCAGTTAGTATAATTTTTTCAAACACTATATATTTATATATAATTCATACACTATTTGTTCAATTTTTTATATCATATACTACTTGGATACTCTAATCATTACAGTATAGTCTCCCCAACATACTACCATTAGAACCATGATTCTAGTCGGCATCTTCTAGAGTATGGGGAGGAATGATTGGGGCCATGTGGTGACTAGTCTAGCTACTAGTTTCATATTCAATACGGTTGTGATGTTACAAATTAGTATCAGATCTTTTTTACCTTTTTATTACAATTTTGGAATTGGTAGATATGATACTATGTATAGAGTCTTTTGTTTTTGGGATCAGATGAAACTCCAAGAGAATTTAAATTTTCCTTTACTGGATGGTCTGTTTTTAAAAACTGAGCTTCGGAACTGAATTCTGACAGTTGGAACCCTTTAATGTAATATTTTTGGAATTGGTTAAGGTTATGTGAGTTACCTCGGTTTCCTCCGATCAGTTTGGGAGAATTGGACTCCAAAAACAAAAAATGGGAGATGTCTCAAAAAGGTGCATAGTTTCAATGACACTATGAAACCCTAATAATATACCATGTGACCATATGTAGGTGGGGGCAGTGGTGGTGCCCACATGTTGTGTGTGGTTTTCCAATCCTGGTGTCTATCCCACACGGATAATGTTTTTGGAGTTATCTCAACACTATTCAACAAACGATTTAGGTAACCTTGTGACACAAACCATGTAGTTTGTTTTTTTAAAAAATTAAATAAATTAAATTAAATTAAAAAAAATTAAATTATTAAATAATTTATATTATGATTATGATGATGATTATTTTTATTATTATTATTTGGTTTATATTTTAAGAAACCAAAGGGGTATCTCCTCCCCTCTTTACACACATAAGAGACAACACCCCCCTCCATTTTCAATGGCGCATGACACCCTCCTTGGCCCCTCTTCTCTTCTTGTGATTCATCAGGATTTCTTGATGATTCAAGGTCGATTCGTTGAGGTATGGCCTTCATCTCTCATATCCTTCCGTGGTTGACTAATTTTCTCTTCCCCCATCACATTAAATATTTTTTCTAAACCATGGGTTAGCTTTTAACTGGATTTTTATTATTTCTTATGATGTTAGGGTTTGAGAAGGCTCTATTAGGACTCCCTTGTTCATATTCCAGCAACTAACACTGAAGGTGAAGTGGTTCATATCATCTTGGTATACTGTCATCATTTTGGGGTATGGTTTTTCTCCATTATTCATTGTCGCTCAATTTATAATTGTGGATTTTGTAGTTTATGACTTCCTGGTTCTTTTCCATAGTGCGTTGTTATTTGTCATATGTGAGGAGGGATTACATGCATGTGATGGGTAATATATATATATATATATATATATATATATATTCCTTATTTTTACAGAATTTATCATTGATGGGGGAATATGTTAAATGAAGCTCAGGGTATTATATATATAAATTAATTTGTGTACAAGTGTAAGGATAAGATTCAAGTTTCCATAATCAAATTTGTCAAGTGCCAAAGTGTTCACCTTGGTCTACTCTTGAGGTATGATTCCATTCCTTTTACCCATAAATTTAATAATGCATTAATTAATTTATTTTACATTTTCCGAGGGTCTAATTAGTTTTAAATGAATTTTTAGAATAATTTTGTAACTTGTGTTAATGAATTGTTAATGAACTGTGTCATGATTTTGTAATAAATCCCCTCCAATAGAGGTGTTATGTCTTCTAACCCATAAATTTGTGATTATATTTTTAGGCTTTGTTTCCTCACATTGGTTTTATATAGGATTTTATGTATTTTGGGGACATTCAATGTTTGGAACATGGCTTTCATTCAAATTATTAAATCGATTTTCTCATGTAGGTGGTATAATATTCAAATCCCATTGTTTTGATTGTTTTTACATGCACAAAAATTATAGAATTTATATTTTTTCTTAGAAATTTAATTTCATAACATAATTATTTAATTTTGGAATTAATTAATTAAGAAAAAACAAATTTTATAAATTAATTGTTAGATTAATTTAGGAGAATGGATGGAACTGTGAAATTATGGGATATAGAATAATTGAATTTTAAATTAATTATAAGATATTTTGACTCCTAAAATTGATTTAATTAATTGTTGAACTAATTAATAAGATGGATTTGATTAGTAAATTATATAATTATTTAATGGAATGAGTGTGATTAATTAATTTTCGGATTAAATAATGAGAAGTATTGTGATAAGTGGATTAATGTTGATTAATCTTAATAGATGTGATATAGTGAGAATTATGATATTGGTGATATAAATATTTTCCATATATATGAATGACTGTTAAATGTGATAGGGAAATGGTCTACTAGTTCTGAATCCCATAGGGATAAATGTGTGTGGGACAAGGTCAACTATTTCCAAAGTCCATGTGAGCGGGACATGGTCTGTTGGTTTCGAAACCTATAGTGATAAATGTGGGTTGTACATGCTCTTCTTTTTCTAAAGACCAAGTGAGTTTGACGTGGTCTTCTGGTTCCAAATCACATAGTAATAAATCTTTTTAGACACCATATACTATTTCCAAAGCCCACGTGGTCCTAATCATGATGACCAAGTCCCAAATAGTTTTCATTAGATGATGGTTACAATTAGGCATATTATAACTTTAATTCAAATGAATAATAAAATCCCTTTTAGTTTAATGAGTTGTGAATTGATAATTTGAAATGGTTCAGACTCCATCACAATCTGAAGAAGGTATTATGGTTCAGGTTTCCCTATAATCCTTATAGTAAATCTGGTTATGTAAAGAATAATAGAAATTTTGATGACTTTTTGTTTATGCATTGTACTTATTGCTTTATAGAATTACAAACACTATTAATGGACTAGATTGGGATAAATACCATGTGTGTTGTCCTAATAAGATTATTATCTCACACCCTTTTTGGGCCGCCATTTCACCGGGGTACCTATGTAGACCTTATATTTACAGGACCTAGGTTGATTTCTTATGCAGTATTTCTTGTACCTAAGGAGATAGGAGAACATGACTAAGTTGAAGGTTAATATGTTCATGTATATCACAAATGGTATTTTTAGTTATTTTCGTTACTTGAGTCATATATTGTACTGTATTATGAAGCATTATGTATGCTCACTATTTTAGATTATTTTTCATCATATTTATTTCATGAATTGTATAATTTAGTGTTCTTTACTTATATTCAGTTAGTAATATATACTTTAGAAACTTTCTGTTCATGTTAATACTTCCAATATCTATTATATATTTTTTATTTCTATACATACTATGATCTATGATGGAATAGTCTCCCCATAGACACACCCTAGTCCCTCGCTACTATTCAGCTACCTCTAACATTCAGGGATATGCGCTTGAGGTCATGCGGTGATCAGTCTGGCTACCATTTTAGTGTTCAATCAGACTGAGACATTACGAATTAGTATCATATCTTTAATTTAGTTTTTTTTCTATTATTTTTTAGTAGATATGAAACTAGAAATGTTCCAGCACTTGGTGAATAGCCATGCTTGAGACTAATCACCTCACATGTTGTAAAGAACCATGTGGTCAGGGATAGGATTGTTTCTAATACTGTTCAATGTTATACTTTATTTGATTTCACCATGATTGATTGGTTTATTTTTCTTTTACTTACATATTTATGTAATTTTATGCAATTTTATCCTTTTCCGTTATGGAAAGGGTGAAGCACTGCATACATCATAATAGGCTCATAGAGAATTCAGATATCATTCATATTCGATGACATGGAGTTGAATTAGTAGTTTCACATTGAGTATGGATGTGTTCCTTGAGTGTTATTCCATGATTTGTTTTCATTAGAATACATGTTTTTATTACATGATTTGGTGTTTATTTATCATGTTCATCTATTCATATGATTAGCTAATTGTATGAAATATTGCCTAATTTATCTTTCTTTCTAGTTCTGGTATGTAAAAGGATGCATGGGAATAATTTATTAGTTGCGATTAAATGGGAATCAGTTTTCAGTTTTCAAGTGTATTGGAACCTTATTATTGAGAAAATGGTAACTAGTGTATTTAAACCATTGTAAAAGTATGTTAAAGTTCTAATGATAAATGAAATGATTTTGATTAATTAGGATTCAAGTGAAACATGTATAGTGTATGTGATCTTTATGGATTGGTAGAGGACCACCTATATAACTAAAACATTATATATGAAAATGTTATGTTGTAATGGTTATAAGAGTGTAGGATGTTTAATATTAATTTGAATTGAATTGGTTGTCTTCTAAAATTAAAAACTAGACCAAATTAGTTAGGTTGGGGAATGCATCTTATGAGATGACCCGTTAGTGTGTTTTTAATTTCTATAACTAATAAAATTCTCTTGGGTTTCATTATAAAGGACACATGTTGTCTTAGTGGGACCCTCATAGGTCACCTTATTTGTTAAAAATGAATTTAAAGATAAAATTCATAAAAAATATCGGATGTAAATGAATGACTAATTTTAAAAAAGAAATTCTATGACACTTTCCTGTTATGTTAGGTGGATTTTTTAAAATCCATTTAAGTGTTGAAAGTTTTAATTTGAATTAAATTGATGAATTTAATATGGAACCTAAAGTGTTCTCCTTAATTAAAACCCCCATTTTTAGGTGGTTTAATCTTATTTTATATTTCCATTGAATGGAAATATGGTAATTTTTGGTAAGTTTTTTCCTTTTTATCAATGGTTTAGATGATCATCTTTGGATCATAGTGACTTCTATTTGGTGTCACCATGTTATGGGTAAACATTTTTTGTTCTTGTAACGGGTTATCCCATGGTAGGTATCATCATTAGAGCTTAAATTCATTCCTAATTATGTGATATTTTTTATATTTGATATTGTTTAGTTGTTGTTTTCTCATGTATGACTATTAGTTATTAAAAAATATGCTCTAGTTTGGATTGGTGGTCATTAAATCTTGACACTTTTTATGGTAATGAGCATCGAGGAATGTTAAATTTAAAAGGTTATAAATACCGCATGCATGGTTAGATACATAGTAGGTCATGTCAACCTATCTATTTACTCAATGATGGATGACTCAGTACATATTCATCAAAGTTAATGGAAGTGTGGGAAATGTGACCCTAGGATAAATATTTTGTGCAATCCATATGATACATGATCGCATAGTGTGGATGTTAAGTGGATAATATTCAGGATGTGTCATTTTTTTGAGATCTATAGGCAGTATACATTGACATATGTAGTACTCATTATGTTGTTAAATGATGTAACAAACTGGTTGAGTTCTGTAAAACATTGAGACTTGTGTTATTGAGTGAATTCTTTGGTCCAATCCAAATTCTATTGACATGCTAGTTAATGAATCATGTTCATCCCAATTATCAAAACTAATTTCTCAAGACTCAAGTGATTTGATATTTCAATCAATTAAATTTTGGTTTTATTGTCTAATGCATTTAAATTGTGAGTGTGACTCTGAAGAGGGTCACACTAAAGATATATGTGTAATCTGATCTAGCACACTTATGAGAAGCTAGTATATAAATCTATTCTTTAGAATTCCAGAAAAATAATAATGTTGGATGATTCACCTTCTTTCTAGAGAATAAATTCCATTATAAATATAAGTAACACAACCTAAGAGAAATTTTTTTAAATGTTTAGTCTCTATTTAATTCCTTTAAGGCTTGTGAGTTTTGATTCATGTTGGTTCTTTATTTATAGTGCAACGTTGTGCTGGTTGGAAGTGGATTAAACCTTTGGAAACATCATTAGCATCGGATAGAAATTTATGGTTACTATTGAATGATCACGTAATGCTCATGTGGTTAAGGCATCCTGGATCAGTTATTGATGGGGAATCAGTAAGTAAATCCAAGATTCTTTCAAGAGGTCGAACAATAGTGGTTAGGCTATTTTTTAGTTTTCTTGGTTGGTTGGAAACCCTTTAAATCCCCTTAGTGTTTTTTCATAGAGACGAGCATGTCCCCTATCTTGACATCATCCTTGATACACTTAGAGAGGATTGAGCTTAGGTTGTGCTAAAGCATTAAAATATTAAAGGATTTTTTCGGTGGATTTTTCAATTTTACACAATGAAACATGGTTGTTATCGAGGATTGGTTAGTCCTTAGAGATACTAGGGTTTCAAGTAAAAATTCCACGTATGAACTCTTGGGAACCAGTAATTTCCTTTGAAATTAAATCCAATAGGATGTCACTATAGGATCAATTAATTATCTAATGTGGACATATTGTCCTTGTAACAATGTCTCTTTTTTATGTATGGAGTTTTACTACCTTGGGTTAGTTCCTTCAACCCCCATTTCACTGAAACTGAGCTCATGCTGGACATTTTTTGGGCTTGGAGGTGATATTTTAAGATGGGTCCCAATTCCAAAGGGTATTTATCTGATTTATTCCCCTTGTTTGTGTTATGGAAAATTCTTTTCAATGGATAGCTGAGGGTATAACCACAGAACATCATAAGAAGTTGGGTATGAGATTCGATGAATTTCCTCATGGTAAATTCTATATCCCTTGGAAGAAGGCCTTTCCGTTATGTTGAAATATGTTTACTAACTAAGTTATTTTTTTGAGAAGGTTAAGTCTTCTGGAGTTTCTTGTCTCATTATCCATATTTCTAATGTGATAAATCTTAGAAGAACCTTTTAAATCATGTCTCCATGTTAAGTTTGGTTTTGTATAAAAGGTCATCTTGGTATTTAGAAAAATGTTCACAGGATTGGTTTCTGTTATTTCAATCATGAATCTCCCATCTCTTATAGTGAGGTCCTTGGTATGACCTCAGATGTAATTGGGTTCTCTCTATTAAGTAAATTATGCAACACAATTTTTATAATTCTTGGATCATGATTTTCATGGATGTCCCAATATTGGAGGTGTTGTGGTTCAGAGTAGGGCCCTTTTTTGTTAATTATTAAGGTGGTTAGAACCTTTGTCCAGATGTCTAATGAGATTAATACAAGATCATATCTCTATATAAATAGACTAGGTTAAGTTTCATCTCAATTTTTTTATTGGAAATTGAGCATTGGATTATGTATTGATGGATTAAGTGTCATGCACTTAAAAAATGTTCAATGGTGAGTTTTTCATTTTAAAACGCAACACAATGATTTTAAATAGACTTCATGACCCTTATTGGTTGGGGAGTGTTTTAGTTATTTCTGGAGGCTACTCTAGGATGAGAATTTTTAATGTGGGGAAATTCTAAAGTCCCATGTTTTTGTACTAGATGAAATAATAATGGAATTTGAATTTTTCATTTACTATATATGAATTTTTTAAAATTTACCTTCAAAACATAATCCCAAGAGTTGGTATACTTTAAAGTGATGTTTTTGGACATGGGTAAGGGTCTGTATTGTACCTCGGGTGCCTCAATGAGTTCAGGTGGGTCAGACCATGAAAACTCAAAATGGGAGAGTTTTGAACAAGGTTCATGGTTTCACTAAAACAATGTAGTCATCAATGTAAACCTTGACTCCATATCCAAGTGGGGAAGTAGTTCTCCTCATGGGTTGCACATGGTTTTCCAAACATTGTGCCTAGCCGGCATGGTTAGTGTTTTTGGAAGTAACTCAACACACAAGGTTGGTCAATGGTTTGGTTATCTATGAGACACAAATAGTGTGGTGTTTTTTAAAAAATAATTTAATTTAATTTAATTAATATTAAAATAAATTAAATTATTTATTAATATTATTATTATCATTATTATTATTATTTGGTTTAGATTTTATGAAACAAAATGGGTATCCAATCCCCTTCATACCCTCACATGATGTAGAAACCCCTCCCTTTCCCATAGCACAAGACACCCTCCTCACCTCCTCCTCCCTTCATGAGATTCCATCTAGATTTCATGAGGATTATAGGTTTATTATTTAAGTAAAGTCCTTATTATCTCATCTTTTTCCATAGTTGACTTATTTTCTCTTCCTATATCTCCCTATACGATTCTCCCAAATCCTATGTTAGGGTTTAATGAGATTTTTTTGTTTCTTATAATGTTATGGTATGTGAAGGCTCTCTCAGGACTTCCTTGTTCATATTCGGCCAACCACTACCGAAGAATAAGTAGATTGGATCATCTTGGAATATCATCATCAATTTGGGGTAAGGTTTTTCTCCATTATTCATTTTATCTAAATTTATAATTTGGGATTTGTTGATAAAGAGTTTCTAATGATTTTCTTTAGTATGTTTTGATTTTTCATCCATGAGAAGGTCCTACACACATGTGCTGGGGTAAGATATTTATATATATATCCACTTTTTATATATTCCCTCATATATATGGTAATATTTGAAATATAGCTTGGGATATTATATATATATATATATTCATGTGTGTGTAATTTTAAGGACCATATTTGAGTTTCCATCATCAATGTTTTGAAGTATCAAAGTGTTCCTCTTGATCTACTATTAAGGTAGGACACAATTCCTTTTCCCCTTAAATTTAATATTTTATTAATTAATTGAATTCACACATTCCTTTGGGATTAATTAGTTCTGAATTAATTTTTAGAATAAATGTTTAATCATGCTTAAACAAATTTTAAAGGAACAATGTCATGATTTTGTAATAAAACCCCTCAAATGGATGTGCACTGTATCTAATCTAAAAATAGTGATTAGAATTTGATGTTGGTTTTCCTCGCTTTGGTTTTTTCTATAATTTTATGTCTTATTGGGAGATGTAATGTTTGGCACATAAACATCATAAAAATTATTATATGGATTTTCTCATGTAGTTGGTCTAATATTCAAATCCCTTTCTTGTGGTATTGATTTCAAGAATGAAAATTATAGAATACCTATATTTTCTTAGAAATATAATTTCATAATTGAATTAATCAATTAATTGGTCTTGAATTTAATAAATTAATTATTCAAATAATTTGTGATAATTATAGAGATTGTAAAATTGGGGGATTTGGTGATACATAATTTTTGAATTTAATTATGAGATATTGTAACTACTGAAATTTATTTGATTAATTTTTGAATTAATTAATGGTATGAGTGTGATTAATTAATTGTCATATTAATTAATTAGAATTATTGTGACAATTGGATTAAGGTTGATTAATCTTGATCGATGTGATATAATGAGTGTTGTAATATTGGTGATACATATATGTGTTGTGTGTGTGTGTGTGACTGTTTGATAACTGTGTGTGGGGAATGGGTTTCTGATTTTTAAGCCTGTAGTGATAAATGTGTGTGGGGCGTGGTCTACTATTTCCAAATCCCAAGTGATCAGGACATGGTCTACTAGTAATGAAGCCTATAATGAAAAATGTGGGTAGTAGATGGTATTATATTTCCAAATCCCACCTAAGTGTCACTTGGTCTGCTGGTTGTGAATCCCATAGTGATAAATCTATGTGGGATATAGTCTAATATTTACAAATCCCATCGGGTGCTAGGATCAACGACTTAGACATGATTATTTGTCTTTGGAATATGGTTCTGGTTATATATATTATAAATTGAATTGAAATGGATGATGAAATCCCCTGTTTTAATGAGTTGTGAATTGATAATGTGAAATGGTTTAGACTCTAGCATGGTTGGAAGGATATACTGAGTTTTGTGTATCCTCAAGAACCCTTAAGTTAATTTGGTCAAGTAAATAATAAATGATAAGGTTATGACTATTTATCTATGCATTGTACTCATTTATTTATAGAACTGTAAACACTATTAATGTACTGGATTGACCTGGACGTCATGAGTGCTAGCGTACTGAAATTATTATTTAACAGCCAACTCAGGCATCCATTTTACTTGGGTACTCGAGTATACCTTATATGTGGATGATGTAAGTTGATTGGTTATGTTTTATTTATTTTATCGGAGGTGTTTAAAGCACAAGACTGATTTGGAACATAGGAGGCTTGTGGAGATCACCATTTTTATTTTGATTTCTTTTGTTTACTTGAGTCTTATATTGAACTATATTGTAATTCATGTTGTATGTTTTTCATTTTGTCTTACATATCATCATATATCATTCATGATTTGTATACTTTAGTGTTGGATGCTTTTATTTAGTTATTATATTACACTTTTGCTGCTTTCTATTCTTTATTATTCTTCCTATATCTATTATCTATAGTTTATCATTGTTCATACTCCGTTGGATGAGGGCATAGTCCCCCAACAAAAACACTCTAGTCCCTTTCTTATAGTTGATATCCTATGTCGTTTAAGAGATTTTCTTGAGGTCATGTAGTGGTCGGTCCGGCTAAAATTTTAGTGGTCATTTGGTCTAACACAATACATTTATAATGTGTTAGCACCTATTAGATAGCCATGCATGGGAGTGATCAACCCATATAAGGAGAAAATACATTGTTTCTATAGATTTGATTATTTTTTGTGTTGTTTTATATTACTGTTTATTATGATTCCACCTCATGTGATTGCTTTAATTTTTGTTGCCTACTAATTTATGAGATTTATGGTATTTAACTATTGGCCTGGTATGGAGAGGAAGTATAATTACAATCATTATTTTTGCTACATAGATATTCAATTTCATTTAATATTCCATTCCTTTTAGATTTCATTTCTATTATGTTCGAGAATTGATCTTGTTCCTATTTATTTATTATCATTCCTATTATGTGAAATGATAATAATTTTAATAAAATGATTAGTTTTATACCTTCTTATGTGATCCATTAGCATTCTTATTTTTATAACAATATATCTGTTTTCTTTAGTACATTTCCCAAAATATCATGCTTATTTGATTTGTATGCCTTGATGCCAGATTATTTATCAATATTAATTATTTCCATGTTTAGGTGACAAATTAGTGTTATTTTCCATAATATTCTATGCTCTAGTGCTTGTTCATCGTGTTTACTTTTATATAATACTTTTATAGTATGTATTTTTTAATTTAGATGCAAATTTTCGTTAAATAAAATTTAAGCATCAGTCTAGTTTGTTTTTTATTACATATATTGATGGTCAAATTCTATTTGACTATCCAATAATGACATGTTGAATCCCTGAACCATTAGAAATATGGGAGGATATATTTCTAGTTGTGACTAAATTAGAGCAAAATTTTAATATATAAAGTGTATGGGAACTTTTTAAATTTTTAAATGGAAACCAATATAATCAAACCATTATATAAAATAACGATATACATTGGGACATCGTATATATAATTTCTGTTAAAATTTTCAACATATATGAGTTGGTTTCCTTGATGATATCTTGTATATCCATCACTTGGGCTTGAAAACCAATATCACTAAATTTCTAAATGTGAAACTAGACCCAACGTGTTTAGTTGGGTCCTTTTTCTAATTAGATAACCCATTAAGGGTGTGTTTTAGAATGTAATTATTAAATCAACTGTTTTGATTTATGGACCCAGGTTGGATATGATTGGGACACGTGTTGGTTTCTTTCTTTTTCATATGCTTGAATACTAAACCCAAAATGGTGTGATTATGTTACATAGGGATGGTTATTTAAGTTGGATGCATCCACCTATATGGGTTCACATATAGACGAATGGTGGAATCATACTTGTCCAGTTCTATATTTAACGAATAAATGACCAGTTATCTACATTTGAGCTATACTTAAATGAGTAACTGGTTAACTAAAATGTAAATTTCAACCTAAGTGGTGTTTTTCTCTATAGATTGGAATTAAAATTTTCTTTAACTAATCCCAATTTTGAATGTCCCTATGGATAAATAAAATGGTTAAAATGAATTTTTGTTATAAATTGACTAATCGTGAAAGGATGTCAGTTAAATAATTGATGTTTAAAAGGATGATTGATAAACTTTTCATGTATTCCTAGTGGATTTACCTAAATAAGAAAACATATACATTTTGTATGATTTGTATTATATGTTCCATAAAACGAAACCTTAAAACATTTAATAAACTAAATGTTAGTTGATGTAATGAATTAAAATGAAACCTTAAGTGGTTTTATTTTCTATAACCTCTCTCAAGGGTTGTCTAAACATAATCTTTAGTAGTTTCATAGAAATATTAAAGTGATATTTACTCATAGTAACCTTCTTTAATTTCTCAAACATAAATGATAGGCCTTTAATCCTAGTTACCTTTCACTCATAACCCCCATGTCAGTTTGACTCTTTATGTCTCTTGAAAAGTTCTTGTGAACTATTTTTTGTGTGTGGTACTATTTGTTTGTCATTTTTCCCATATAAGACATTTAGTTTATAAAAAACCCATTTTTGATGAGTGGTTTTTTGGTATATTTAACTTGTAATTAGGGTGATCATCATTTAATTTATGGCTTTACCATGTTCAACTTCTTATTATGTCATGTGACCCTTCTTGTTACTCAATGTTATTATTGAATGACTTGGGAGGTCGTCATCAATTTTTTTGGGTGTAAGGGATAATATGACTCTTAGATAAATATATTTATGGGCTATTAGATACTATATTCATAGGTTCTATGAGCCAATGGAAATTATCAAGGATGTTCCATCTAGCTTATAGAATCTTTGGGTAGTATGTGATGATACACGTGGTAACCTTTGAGTTTCTAAATGGTAGAGTGAACCATTTGAGTTCAGAGGGAACTATTTAATCCTTGAGCTATAATGCATTCCTCATTGGTCATCTCTATTGTAGAGTGACATGATCATTAAAGAAAACAAGCTCAACCAAATGCTTGGGATGGTTCTATAAAAGATTCAACTGTATTGGCATGCTCGTCATAGTTATTTTGGCATATATGCCTAATGTTATAGAACTCATGAATGTAACAATTAAGTAGTGTCATGATTACATATAATGTTTTTCTATAATATATATTTTTTGATAATATAGGTCACATCTATTTAAATTTATATAAATATGATAACTATGAAACTCTTAAGGTGGGGATCATCAAATCAATTCATGTAAAAATTTTCCTTACAAGTAGAAGGAGAACAACTAAGAGGGCCATTATGAAATCATCAGTGTTATTTTGGAATTCCTTGAGGCTGTTATATTATTTAATGAGTGTGTTCTTTCATGGAAGGATGATCATAATTTATTTGGTTCCGTATGAAATACTAAAAAAACACTAATCATGGATGTACAATGTATATTTTTCTTGACAAACTATATAACCCATGTGGTAACGGAATTATGGTTGGGTAATGGATATGTGTTGGTAGGTGATTCCAGATTCTTCATGAAAAGACATGCAGTGATGGTTTGACTTTTTTTCCTTGTATATGAAGATGTGTTAAAAACCAAAGTATGTATGGTCATATTGGTGTACTTGATAATCCTTAGCCAAACATGGTAAATTTATTTATTTATTCATATTTTATTTGTTATATCTACACATGACTATGTTTATACTTATAGACTAGATTATGCTTTAAACATCATCAATGGTGGATTCGTGAGTATATATCACACCCTACTCAGGCCACCATTGAACTAGGGTACGAGAAAATATCTCATATTAATGGGACCACATATCATTTCTTATGTTGTGCATCATTCATGAGACTTAGGAGGACAGGATAGAGCCCTTACACAAGATTATCATGGAGTTAGGCTATGATATTTTATTCATTCGGTCATAATTTTTTTGTATTGTTTAGTACCACATACTATATTTTTCTTGATTTATATTATGTTGAATCACATGGAAATTCATTCATATACGTATGTCTAAATTTCTACATTTATTCAGTTGTTATATTTATTTTATATTTCCCTGTCATTATTTATATATCTTCTGCTATTTGTTTTATTATATATCACTTATAATTTTAGGATACTATGATCATGTGGGTATAGTTTACCCACTATACCACCATTAGACCCTAGATGATAGTCGAAATCCTCATGTTATGGGGAGGCGTGCTTGAGGTCATGTGGTGATCAGTCTGGCTACTTGTTTAATTATTAGTAGGGCAGGGGTGTTATAACGAAAGTAGAAGAAAATAGAGAATCAGGAACATTGAATTAAATGAAAATATAATGAATTACAAAAAATAAAAAAATTACAGTAGAAAATAAAAGAAACGAAAAAATATATCTTAAAAGAAGTCCACTCTCCATCCTCTAATATATAATATAGAAGCAACATACTTCTCTTTATTGAGGGAGGAAACCTCTTTATCTCCCTAATTTGTATATTTCCATGTCTTTTCTTTTTCTCATGGAAAAATCTATATATAAACTTTTAGATTTACCAAATAAAATATTCAAATATACCAGTGATTCTTATTTTGATAATAGACTTATACACCTTAGTGACAGTAGAAGCATCTATTATTATTGATCACTATGGGATTACTCTATGTTCCACCATTTAGAATCTACCGCCAATTTCATTATAGTAGTACATATCACTGCTATTGATCTACTATTATTTAATGGTCGAACACACCATCATCAACCAATGTATCTCTATGGTATTACCATGGATACATCTACCATGGAATATAATTTACAGTTTGAATGATCTACTATCAGATTCCATAACCCACCATTGGTGTTTCTTCTACATCAACCATTGTACCAATCTTCCACTATCCATTCAAAAAGAATCCACAAACTTGTTCTTCTCCATTGTGGTAATATTGATAGAATATCATGCATGGTGGTCTATACTCAATATCTACTACTCAATCAATGGAATATCACACCTATGGTCGGATCAATGGTAGATTGAATCTATTGTTACCTCAATGGTAGATCACATATATTGTATTATAAATGATATATCACATATATTGTCAATATAATTTAATATTTTGGGTGAATATAATTCACATAGTGTAATCATGTATATCTATATGGATCCAATATTCTACTCAACCTATTATTCATTTCTTCCTCATCCATCATGTAGTGTATTTTTTCATCATTCATGTATCTATTTTTCATGATTGGGTTTTCTGAATCTAGTTTCATGAAGTGGGACCAGCTTCCAATCATGAAACTCACAATCCTTGGGGATTCAGTGCAGTCAAATTCTCCTGGTGATGTCTCAGATTAACTATGGTGGATTGGGTATCCTTCTTCAATCCAGCCATCCATCACAATGGCTAGATTAAGCCTCTTCATATTAGGCATGGAATTCCTCTCTTATTTTTAAGATTATTTTTGGTATTCTAATTTCACCATAAATGACCATTTTGGTTCTATACGAAATAGTGGAATTTTAGCCACGTAAGGGTCATCATCAAGTCCTATGGACTTCACAGTGGATAGAAGGATCTCACAATGGCATTAATGGTATCATTTAACATCAAAATGGAAGTATTTTGGTCATTTTAGAGTTCATATTCAACCCATATCCATCTCATGCTTTGATAGTACATTATGGCTCTAGCATGAGCTTCAATGATGGTTTTCATATCATTTCTTGGTGGTTTTAGTGGCAGTAATGGTGGATTCCAATGATTACAAATGGAAAGGTGATAGATGAGGGTGTTAGTGGGTGTCGAGGTGGAAGAGGTCTAGTGTGGGAGATTTTCAAGTGAATTAAATAAAGGAATGGGAGAAGTGGGATGACAATGTTTAGGTTGGTGGGGAAAAGTAGCAAAAAAACACTATCCCAAATTTATTCTCATTGTGGGTGGTGTTATTTTTTGTAGGGATACACATTCTATCCCGGGCTAGAATCCTACTCTAGGGATGATGTCTTAATACAAAACACAAACACATGATGGGGTGCTCTGATCCATGGGACCCATGTGGGATTTGGCCCAAATATGCATGGGACCATCATCATGGACTCACACCATCTTCTTATTAGCTCTTCTGGTCTCTCTTATTCCTAACATTGCTAGGATCCTCCTTTGTGCTGTCAAAGTTACTGGCTAGACATGGCTGAGGTCTATCCATGCCAACCGCATTTTTTTACTCTATAAAAATTATTAATCACCTATAAAAATCTCAAAAAAATAAAAATTAAATAAATATTCAAAAATAAAAATTATTTATTTTTTTAAATTAATTTTATTCCCTTATTATAAACTTCCTACATTTGATAAAAATTCAAAATTTTATGAAAAGTTATTTAAAAACCATTACAAATATTTTAGAAAAAATAAAAAATATACATGAAAAATGAGTGTGTCGTCCTAACATTGCACCACAGGTATTCATGGTCCCCATGAGTTGGATAATCGCATCAAGAATCATTTCAAAAATACAAATTATTTATATTCTACAAAATAATAGGAGATAAAACAAACAACATATGGTTTTATAAACCAACTAGAAGAAATTTACATTATAAATTTTGATAAATATCCCCATGGTAAAACAAAAATCAATAGTTTAAACAATATCCATCAAAATAAAGTCTCATAAACCCTATGTAATAAGTGGAATGCAACTCCACCTATTTCTACCATGACTACAGTGTTCTGCAGACCCCGCAAAACTACAACCTCCAACTAGTGATTTCCATTTCCATAGATTTTACATAAAAAATATACAAATACACAATGGAAATGGTTGGGTGTTATCTAAATGTTATAATATGATCTCACCAAGTGTTCTATAAGTATTTCCATAACAATAAACAATTCATGCTTCCAATTTTAATTAAAAAAGTACTGGAATATCATTTAATAGTTTTTATCCAAAAAATGATTTTTATTTAATAAATGGAAGGTATACCAAATAAGAATAAATGAAAATTTTATATAATATATTTAAATAAAACAACAATCATGAATAAACATGATATTATACTAATGAGATGTATAATCAAGTCAATAAAAACAAAGCACCATGGCCATATTACCTGAGCTACATTAGTTCTAGGATCTCGGATCAACAAACAACTTATTCATCAATGACAACTCAAGTATGTGTGAACATTTACCTAGTCTTAGGTCAACAAGACTAATCAATCGAAATTACATTGGATAAAATCATTCCAAGTTAGGTTTTGTTATAGTTTTCATCTTCAATCCATTAATAGGTATTAATATTCCTTGTGTGATTTTCCTAATCACCCATTAACTACTCGGTCTCACATTTTCTTCAATAAATCTATCAATAAATTATTATTTGTAAAATCAATTATTTAAAATCAATTCCTCATAGATAGTTCAAATTATAAATTTCAGGTTTAACAAGCCTTTTAAATTTTAAAATCAAATAATGGGTTTTCAAAAAATTATAGACATTAAAATAATTCTTATTTTAAAAAAATATATTCTCAATTATCAACCTATAAAAATATATTCAGAAAATTATTATTTCAAGAAATTACTTTTCTCAAATACCACCAAACAATTTTAATTCTATTGAAATGAGGGGTTTTCAAAATTTCAATTCACTATTTAGATCAAGAATCATATCATTTCAAAATAATGTATTTTAAATCAATAGAAACATAATTTAAATTCAATCATGAAACATAGGGTTTAAATTATATGGTAAATACTTATGGAACTACCTACATTAAATCGCAATTTCAATCAAATGGATACCTACCACAAGAAATTCCAACATAGAATGAAGGGGTTGATGATTGAGAAACAAACCCTAGAATCAACATCTATAAAATAAGTGACATCATCCATATACAACAGGAGGATTAACTAATAATAAAATGGAGATAAATAAGGGGGGAGAAACCCCAATACATGATATAATCCACACACCAGAGAAGGGGAGAGATATTCCAACGGAACATTAATTCACAAGAGAAGAGGTTGGAGGAGCCACGAAATACTCAATATAGACTCCAAAATCCAAGGAAAATAATTAGTGTTGAATGGAGGTTTGTTCAAGGTTAAATAGGGGGTCCTGGTATTTGAATTAAATTTTCAATGGGGGTTATAAATTTAAATGTATAGTTTCTTGATTAGGTTGCATGGTTAGTAGTTACATTCACCCTATCCATGCAACTTTACTGGGCTGCGATAAGGGGTGAAAATTTTGGTCACACAGTTAAACTACCCATGATACAATCATAAAAATACATTTATCCAAGGTTTTATCATTTAATGGGTAAGGAAACACATTTTGGTCAAACCATGCACCCCCACCCCTCTAGATCACCAACATAGGGAACATAGTTTTCTAGGAAAACCATAGGGTCTTTCGTAATAGTACACTAACCCTACATAGTCCCCTAAACTTCTATAATTTTTAAAATCTCTTTAAATGACCCCAAAAAAAGACCCAACAAAGAAATATCAAAATAAGGGTTACGAAGTACCAAAAAACTGGTAATATTATGCTACAACCTCCCCGCCATAAAAAATTTCTTTCCCCAAAAAGATTCTCAATAAGAAACCTTATTAAAGATATTATGCTACCACTCTCACATAAGTAACTTATTCCCTTATATCTTACATAAATTAGAAACATAATCCAATAACATAAGGAATAAATTTATATACATAACAAAAATAATATCTATCATTGATTCAAAATTACTAATTGGATGCTTAATCATGGATAAATAAGGTTCTATATCATGTTCAACCCAACTCAGGACTTGAGAAGTTTCAAAAAGGTTCATACTGGTATGTGATACATGAATCACATTGTGGACCGATGTCAACTACGGGGTCAAGGCTATATGGTAAGTCAAATTACCAAGAATATCAATAAAATCAAAAGGTCCGACAAATCTAGGTGAAATATTTCCCTATTTTACAAGCTATCAGTGAAACAACCAAGGTGAAAACCTTGAAAATACCTTTTCACAAACCCAACACTCCAAAAGCCTTCATCAATGATAATAATGAGATTTATATCATCTTAGTTCCACCACCACTCTCTAACGAATCAAATAAATCTTCACTATCTTCTACTGGAATGAAATCAATCCAACCAATGAAGCTTCACCAATATCAATCCAATAAATAGGAGATCTATATGGCCTACCATACAAGGCCTTAAAAATACCAATTACATCTATGTATATGTAGTTATTGTTGTAGAAAACTCAACTAGTCCCAAATGGACATCCCAAAGTCCATAAAAATCAAAAACTCCATCACATATAATTTCATAAAGAATAAGTATATCTCATTATATTTGGAAATATATATATAGATGATATATTGTGCTCCCTTTACCCTAGTTTCCCATTGAATCTTTATGGATTCTCCAAAAACATTAAGTGAATCTAGGATATCTATTAGAGACTATAACATATGGAACTCCATGAAATTTGACATCCAATTTTACATAGATACTTCCCAATAATAAACATTAGTTGTATCTCAAATGGGAATAAAGTGACATGATTTCGTCCCTCGATTGTTCATTACCCAAATTTCATTAATCCCTTGAGGGGTTCATGGCATACCAACCAAAAAAATCAATGGAAATCGTGTCCCAATTCCATGTGGACAAAACAAGGAGCTAAAGCCACCCTAAAGGTTTCTAGTGCTCAGTCTTTACTTGTTTTCATGTATAACAAAGAGAAACAAAATAAATGGTGTCTTATCTTATACCTATAAAAAATATTGTCATTGTATATCATGGAACATATTCATGGAATCTAGTTTCACCACCCACTCAGAATTATAGAAATCCTACATCATATCCATTATCATTATCAAATGAGTAATGTACTGATTCCAAAAAATAGGACACCATTAGAGGATATCAAGAACTCAAAATGGAATACCCTTTAAAAATATGGTCCCTATAACCAACAAAATCATCATCATGTTCCTCATCTTGAAGAATTATCTTGAGAGGATTGGAAGACAGCTGAATTTTTTTAGAACAATATTATTCACATACTACAAAACTACCAAGGGAAACCGAGTATACAGATCTATAAAATTCCACTCCTATAATGACCCTTTCATTGCTGGGGTTAGAATTTTCCTTCTCAAATCACTGGTGATTACATCCCCAATACCTGGGGTGCAAGTAATGTCAAAATGAAAGTAATTTAGGTACTCTACCCAACACTTCTACTAAAAATTAAAATATTTTCGTGTGAAGATACAACATAATATTTTTTGGTTAGAATAAATGGTATACCTTTCACCAAAATGGTAATCTCTCTAACTAATAAGAGTATTCTTCGTGATAGTGAGTTTAAGACCATGTGAAATATAGTTATTATCATGTGGCCTAAGATATCAAGAACTATATTCTATCAAATAATCACACTACATAAAAAAATAACCCAAACCCAAATAGGTTTCATCACAAAATGAAAATCCCTACCTAGCCTTTGGACAAGTCAACACTAGTGAAGAAGTAATCAAAATTAACACAACAAAAAAAATTGAAATTGTAAATCCCAAAAAAACATAACCAATTTCCCTTTGATAGTTACCATCAGAGTATCCAATATCTATAAATCATTAAAATATCTATGATAATACCTTACCAAACCTGATAATCTCTGAACCCCAAAAAACATTTACATAGTCGGTCCCAAGTAATAATAGAATTCACATTCTTTGGATTCTCTGAAACACTGTGTTCTAAGACCACATGTCCCAAAAAAGCACTTCTTTATTTAATAAATTATATTTCATAAGATTCATGAAATGTTGGGGATCTTTTAAAATTTCATAAACTAATCCCAGATGATGCACATATTTTTCCTCGGTTTTGGAGTAAACCTATATTTCATCCATAAAGACTACCAAAAACTAGTTGAGGTACTCATGAAATATCATGATCATAATTTACCTAAATACTACATTATAATTGACTACAAAAAATTTCATAACAATGTACTCATAATGGCCATACCTACTTCTGACGGTGGTCTTCCGGATGTCAGATTCATTAATTCTCAACTTTTCTTAACTAGATCAATTATAAATATTTAAAATCTACTTCACTCCTTTAAAGTGATCAATTGAATCATATATGTTTGGTAAAAACTACTTACTCTTTACTATGTATTGATGAATTTTATTGTAATTCACACAAAGTAGAAATGTCCCATCAAAATTATATTCAAATATATTTGGAACCCCCCACGGTGCCACACTCATGAATATAAATTCATTTTCTATCAAATAATCAAACTAATATTTCAATTCATATAATTTTTTTGGTTATAAACGGTAATATGTAAATTATATGTGTTGGGTACTCGATACCAAATCAATAAAGAAATATATTTCCTTTATGGGAGGTGAACTACAAAAATCATATGGAAACACATTGGGAATCTCGATGGAAACTATATGAAGATCACCTCCCAAAGGATCCTACTATAGATAATAATAAACAAATATATTACTTTGTCCAAAATTTAAAAAAAATTTCTAGATATACTCACCCCCTGGTCCCATTCTCTCTATATAACACAGATCACCTCGTCGGGTGAAGTAATGGAGACACACTGAAGGTAACAGTCAATCTGGGACTTATGAGAAAGAAACCAATCCATCATGATAATGATAGAAAGGGGTTTCACATTGAGAACTAGAAAAATACAATTGATATCAATCTCTAATAGAGACTAAACGCAATATGGTCATCAGGAAAACATCTCTCTCTTTATTCAGAGGGGCATAGTAATATAAATCACATAAGACACTATCTTTATATGATTTTTTTTAAATTTTTGTCATGATTTGATATTTATATATTAGATGAACTTGTGTAAAATAAATTAATAACTAATGATGAATTTTTATTGATGGTACCTCTAACTATCACTAGAACTGCATCATCTTAATTTGGAGAGTCTTCCACTATTTAAAAAATCTCTATTATAGATTCATGTGGATAGGTCCCCTTAATTATTTAACACTTTGATTTCAATGTAGTCACTTTAGGTTTCAATGATCACATTCAACTTTATAGATAATAAAATAAATGAAAAAGCTTCTTCAAGTTGTATAAATCCTCAAAAATCTAACAAATCTTAAGTTTCTTTTGTATAAAATCCTTTCAAGATCCCTAAATAGTCTACATTAGAAGAAAGTAAAGGGTCCTATGTAAGGTAATTCAAATGTCTAGATGGAGTATTATAGAAAATTACACTATGAAACTAAACTGGATTAATTTTTCCTTAAAAGGAACTAATAGAACTGGTACTTATAGTTAGAGGTACTCTTATCAACCTTGACCTAACAGCCAGGTCATGCTAAACCATCAATTCTATATTCAACACATATTCAGAATAATTGATATTAATCATAAAAACATGAGATTAAATATAATATTGGAGACTTCTCATTGTTCAGGAATTTAGGAGACAATTGATTGAGTTCAAAAAAGAATTTTTAATATTGATTCATGGTCATTTCACCCTATTGGAAGCTGAGGAACCTTATAGACTACACAATGTATATTTATTATGGATATAGATACTCAATTAAACGATATCTAATATATTCCCACCACAATCCCTCATGCTTCCTCATTGTAACAATCATATCCCACCATCTCTGACTAGGCCCTTCAAATATGAAGATAACACACATTACAATTACCAAATTGGGAATTTCTATTTACTCAAAAAAAATATGAATAATTTTAAATCCTATTCCCATATTCATGAGTATCACTTGAGCCTCAGACAGATGGATGATTTGGGAAAAGAAACTCTTTATAATGATATATAGTATCATCCCTTTGAGTATATACTACCAGATCCTAAATGATAATTTGTGTAGCTACCTGTCCAAGATATTGGATAGAACACACCACTATCCCAATGAGATTCTCATCAATTGGAGGGTTTCCTTTCCATGGTTCATTGGAAGTTTCCTCCTAAGGCATATTCAAACAACTTCCTAGAGTCATGGAACTACACAATATAAAAAACAAACCTAAAAACATTAACAAGTATGCTCAATTGATCAAATCAATCATGATATGTATGAGAATGAATATATTCATATCAATAGAGGAAAAACTATGATCAGATCAAACTGTTCCTTAAGGTTGACGTTCACAAAAACCTACATTGACTTAATTCTTGATACAATGAGAGATATCCTAGACTTCACGTGTAATATCTCCTAATTTTTTTAAAAAAACCTAAATCCTATCAATGAGTACATCCAAGACTATATAATGACATTAATAAAATATTCTCAACTGACATCGATGATACAACTTTGACATGAATCAACCATGATACCATAGTTCACTAATACCCAATCCAGTCATAACATATCCTAACGGGAGTTCTTGAACCCCATGGGTTGGAAAATAGAACCTAAAATTATATCAAATAATATATGGAATGGTTTTTACACAAAATAGAATAATATAAATCAAACAACAATCGGTATGAAAAAAACTCCTCAAAGAGAAAGGTACACCAAGAATATAGATAAATTTCCCACAATAAAATATAAACTATAGGGAAACACATCATATATCAATAAAAAGTCTCAAAATCCCTACGAAACATGTGGAATATAGCTCCACCAGTCGCCACTAACACCCTAGAGTCTCAATGATCAAGAAAAACTGCCTCCTTCAAGGGGAACATTTTATTTGACTTGAACTATGATAAAAAAATTACAAACCCCCAAATGAAATAGTAGGGTTTGTGATAAAAATATTTATAGGGTCTCAAAAAGTTCTCCATAAAAAATTTCATAATAATAAACTATATATAGTTTTAATTTAAATAAAACATTTCATTTAATGTTATTTACATAATATAATCCAAAACACAATTTCAATTATATAGATAATAGGTATATCAAAATAATATTAAATGAAAATTTTATTTAAATCATTTAAATAATTAAAATATGAAGTGTAAATCATTTCGTTAAACAATAAAATGCATAATAATGTAAAAAAGAAGAAACATGGTCATATGACCAGAATTATATCACATAGAGGATCTCAGATACCCTCAAAACATAATCATCAATCATGTATCATGTATGTGTGCACACATCCCTAGTAATAAGAAAAACATATTAATCAATCAACATCCCATCAGGGACAATCATTTTGAACGTGGTTAAGTTAGATTTTCCATCATAAATCCATTTATATGGAGTTGTGTCTTATATTTCTTATCTAAATCACCGAAAAACTACACAATCTCACATGTTATTAAATCAATCAATAAATAATAGTAAAACCAATCATTTAAAATAATTTCATCATTCACTATTTGAATTTTTTATTTCAATTTCAGCATGCCTTTTCAATTTCAAAACCAAATCAGGGGTATTCAACAAATTCATTACATTCAAATCATCATTTATTTAAATCCAATTTTATCATGAATCAACCAAAAATCATCTCATTGAATATTTTATCATTTTAAGACATCTATTTTTTCAAAATACACCCAACAATTTCCATGTCATTAAAATTTGGGATTTTTAAAATTTCCATTCCCCTTTTAGATAAAACCAAAAATCAATTAAAATTGAGTTTTTTTATTCATTTGAATACTCATTTTAATTAAACCAAGAAATTATGTGCTTTAATTGTAGATTAAAGACTTAGGGAATTTCCTACCGTAAATAAAACAATCAATCAAATCAACACCTGCAATGTGAAATAGAAATAGAGAATGGAGGAGAAGATGATCAAGGAATAAACCCTAGAATAAAGACCCATCAATTCAAAGATCCAATCTGTCAACAACATGATAATTCAATGATTTGAAAAGGGATAAAAAGAAGAAACATAGAAAAACCAAATCAAGAGAGATAACAACTACCATAAGGGGTCAAGATCATCCATCAACACATAAAATCGCAAGAGATGATTTTAGATTAGTCATGGAATCCACTAAAAATCATCCAAATGACAAGTAAAAATATTTGGGTCCAATATAGGGTTATTAGATTCTAAAATAGGGGTTTAATAATTTTAATTAAAAAATTTGGTTATTAAAAACCAACTTTTATATTTCCTTGGTTTGTTTGCACAATTAATAGTAATTGTGTTCGCAGACCATGCACCATTATTGGTCTTTTGGAAAGGGTGCATAGTTTAGATACACGTTTATATTAACCGTGTACCAACCATGAAATTCCCGATGTCCAAGGTTTCATGGTTTTAAGGGTGAGGTTGCATTGTTTTAAAAAACTGTAAACCCTCTCTATAGCACCAATATAGGACACAAATATTTTTAGTCCAAACCACATGGTTTTCTGTAAACACGTTCCAATTGTATATAGTCCCCTAAACATCCAAAATTTTCAAAAAAATCTCTAAATAACCCTAAAACATAAAAATAGAAATATCAAAATATGGTTGAAGAATTATAAAAAAATCGGTATTATTATGTTACACCAAAACTGATGCAGGTTGATCAAAAGACTCACTATCCAAAGTTCAACACTAAAGAGGTATTTGAATAATAAATAAATAGCAACACAAAATATTTGTGAATAATAAACCTTGGTGATTAGGTTAATAAAAAATATATATATTATTGGTTGAAAAAACTAAATTTTATATTGAAACTCACATGTTCTTCTTATATGCATGGAATAACAATTATAAAAAAAATTAAAAACAATAAACTAAATCATATCAATATTATTAATATAGATAATTTTCATTCATAAATATTTAATGAGTATTAAATAAATAAATGAATTATTCAAATATTAATACTTCAGATATATATTTAAAGACACTTTATAACAAAAAATAATTATACACAATTTGTATATTTTAAAAAAAATTATAGTATTTCAATAAGATATAATTCTAAAAAATAAATATTAATATAAAAAATATGGACACTTTATAATTAATATTAACACAGTAAGGACTATTGGGAGATCCCACAATAAATAAATCAGAGAATGAATAACCACTTTAAATGGTAGTATATATACCTCACCCATCATAGTATGTCTTATAGGGGTATCATGGCCTATATTTTTCAAAAATTACCTATGAGAGATAGGCCCAAAGTCGAAAATAATGTGTTTTATTTGGAATTTTATATTTTGTATCAAACCCATATATGTTCTATTATTAAAATAGTGATGGTGGGATCTTATAGCATGGGGAGGATCTTGGAAAGTTCCCACCTCAAATTTGGTGGACAATTAAGTACCCCTTTATAAGGAGGTGTGGATACCTCATCCGTCAAGATGAATTCTCTTGGAGAGTAATGGACCATACAAGGAATAAACCCATGATTGATAGGCAATAGGAGTCAATATTATGGTGTGGGAGGTCAGTTACATTTATGAACTCTAGAATAATTATTTAAATTTACAATTCTATAATAAATTTAAACTTTTGGCATTCATTTATATATGAAAATTTAATATTTTGTAATGTATATTATTTTCATTTAGTTATACATTATTATAAATTTTATAAGGTATAATTTTTAATAAAATTAATAGTAATTTTTAAATTTCATATATATGTTAATAGAAATGGAATATATAATATCAATATTCAATCAATTATTATTTCATAAATTTCATTTTAAAAAATTTATATCATGTTTAATTTATTTATAATTAGTAAATATGAGTTTTTCTTATTTGTTTAAATATGATAGGTCAAATGGTCATATTTCTTATAAATTATATATTTTAAGAAATTTGAGAGATTTAATAATTACTATATAATTAAGAAAAATTAAATATTCTTATTTATGTTATAAATTTGGAATTTTCATATTTAATTATTGAAAGTATATGCACATTTTTATTGAATTAAAAATTGTTTATAGTTGTGAATTTATAAAAAAAATTACTTATTTTTAAAAATTCTTTCATATTAATTGATATAAAATTTGTAGTTTCTAAATAATAGTATGATCTAATTAAATTTTTTATTTTTTTAATAAATTTAATACATTGAATTTAAAGAGTTTCATATAAATTATTAAATAATATTTATTTAGAAACAACCAGAATAAATCGATTGTTTCTTATAATTTGAAGGTGGATATTTTTTGTAATTATTCTAATATATTTATAATAAAAATTATTATTTAAACATTAAATCACTCATCAGTGATGATCTATGTATTATGGGATTTTTAATTGTACTTCTCTTATTCTTAGGTTCTTAGTCATTGTAATAGAAAAGAGGGGGTTGAATTCCTATATCATAATACATTAACTTGGATATGTTTTAGATTTTTATAGCATTTATCAACTATATAAAAAATGTTTTATGTGCCATGTTATTATAGTGTAATTGGATATGATTAAAATATTAATATTAAATATTAAAATTCATATTCATAAAATAATTCATTAATTTTAAAAGATATATATATTAACTTAAGTGAAACATGTTAATTTGGTTTAATAAACATGGAATATGTAAATTAAATGAAAATATGCATTCATATATACATTGAATACATGAGAGAATATAGAATTTAGATGGTAAAATTTTTAAAAAATATTTAAAATACCAAGGTGTTATATCATTCCAAAGAAGATACTCATTAATATCTCAATTATTGAAAGTTCCATGTTCTTCATAGTAGATTAATAATGTATTATATTATATAAGACATACAAGTTAATGATCATGGTTTAAGAGAAGAGTTTAGATGAATAAGAAATTATTTTTTTATCTGATTAAAATATTTAGTAAATACATGGTTAAGATACATTAACTATTAGTTACCTAGATGAATGAAATTAGGATAATTCAATAGATAAATTTAAATAAGATATTATCCACTCAACTGTTAATGAATTATATATCATATATTTAGAATAATTATCTACCTAAAATTTTATTAATTAATTTTTAATTTAAATTATGGTAAATATATATATTGACACACTAATAGATATGCTGTAAGTGGTAATCATTTTTATGTTAGTATATTCAATAAAATTCCTAATTTTAAACTTTTCAAATATAAATTTTATTAAAAACTCATTTTATGATTTGTGATTTTAATAAAAAAAAATTATTTCAACTGATATATACCATTAAGAACAGTATGTCTAATAGAAATTTTATTTGATTAGTTTTATAACTTTAGAATAGTTAGAAAGATAAGAATTATGGAACTATATCTTATAAAAACTAATATTCCTATATGATTACATATTTTTATAGTGAGATAAAATTCAATAGAATAGGAGATGGGTATATTATTTATTATCCGATAACATTGAGATGACATACAGTCTCGAGAAAGGAAATTTTGCATTCATTTTATTTAAAAAGAAATACTAGTTTCTTGTGTTTTGAGAATAATATTAGGAGTAGATATTAGTGTTCCTATTATTTTATATTCAACAATATATATTTCTTATGTGTAAAAGAAAACAAAATTAAAACCTCTATTTATCACATATTGATTAGTAGAGTGAGTAAAAGATGAAATAATTTCATATCATGATTGTATATTGATTTAATAATTTTTCAATGGTGAGGAAAATATTATAAAATGAAATATAGATACAAAATTCAGTTATAAATATATTGTATGTTTTAAGGATAAAATAAAATTTAAAAAAAACCACTTGTACAATAGGAAGTTATACATGATTCCCTCAATTCTCAATAGAATGTTCATAGTGATATGAAAAGATTATACCATGATATTATGCTAACTATTTATAGATAATTGTTAAAAGAGAAATATCATATTTCATTTTCAATGATTGAACTGTCTATAGGTAATGAAAAGTATTAGCTGAATTCTTGTATATAATAACCACTTTTCATTCATTTGATAAAATATAACTTCTTCATTATGGGATTTATGGTAAGATTTATAAGGTATATATATAATATATATTTTAATCAATATGAAGATATAGGATCCATATTTCATACCTATTTGAGAGATGAATTAAGTGAGTGATCAATAAAATCTTAATATTTAAAAGATGATAAAATTTTCCCAAATTTATATGGGTATTATTCATAAAATATATGTGTGTATTATATCTTTTTTTGGGTTGGTACTTCATTAATTACTCTATATATAGATAATATTCAACATAATATAGCACTATCAGATTTATGGGCATTCTGAGAATACTATATAGATAGTATAAGATTTTATGTATGTATCCATTATAAATTTTTAGAGTGAATAGGATGATCATATACCCTATTATATTTTAGTAATGATTAAAAATATTATGATTTTATTAAAATGGAATTATTTTTGGTATTGTGATGAAGGCCATGATAATAATTAATTTTCTAGCCAGAAGTGGGGAAACAACATTTCTTGGATCTAGTATTCTCTATGAGATTATATATCGAATATAATTAATAAGTAAATGGTTTCCCATAACTCTTAGAATATATTTATCTTAAATTGACTTTAGGTGTGGACCATTTGAGATTTGAATAGGTCAAATGGAATTTCAATGACTGTTACATATATTAGGTTATCATTAATTGGGGGATAAAGGGTAGAACACACCCTGGTTTGTAATAAATTTTGATATTATTAAGTAGCTATGGGAATTAAATTAGTAATTAGAACATTAAATTTGATTCAATATGGTTAATAATGAATTATATACATCTCATCTACGATAATATAAAATAGATCCTTCAAATATTCATTTATGATGAGGTAGATATAAAAATGGATGCATAATTTAAATAATGGATGGTTCAAGATATATATTATAATGATAAGACACTATGGGGTAATATTTTACCTATAATATTGTTGTTTTGGATGGGTGGTTATGTTTAAATGACAAAATTAGAGTGGAAAGGTGTTAAGAAATCGCAATAAACAAAATCATTCATCTAATATTGTCAACAATATTAATAATGGAAAAGAAACATAATTGGGTATTGTTTGGAAAGAACATTATATTTTCAAATATGTCTATTAATTTAATTTTCAATTTTTAAATTTTTTTATAGTAAATATTGAATCAAATCTAAAGAAATTAGAAATGTAGTGTTATGGGGTTATGTAAGGGACTAGTGTCTTAAAAATTGTTCTATTAGGTTATTGATGGTCATTCATTGGTATTATAATGAACTAGATAATGTTATTTCTTATATGCTTCCCCCCAAAAAAATCAATGTTCTAGGACGCCGATATATTTCTTAATAAATAGGATCTTAGTGATAGACCATTGGAATATGATTAATAAAATGGAAACCTCATTAGAGAGGGTACTTATGGTATTCATGTATAGGATTTTTATTATAAATTTTGGATTTAATTCACCATTAAAAATGGTGAACTAGGAAACCCCTTTACTCGATATTACACTCATTCAATGTGAGTTTTCATCATTATTTAATATTGATTTATGTACATCAATATTTTTCTGTATTTTATAGGTATTATCTAATTGATATAATTAATTTGGATTCAATTTTTCTTATTTCATAAAAAAATTTATTGAATCATATGGTTAGTGAACCCTAAAATGTTTTATGAATTGTTATTTTATTCAGTAAAACTGTGTTCACATGAGTTTTAAAATGGAAATAAGGGACCCAAATGGGAATATTTGTGTCCCGAAATATTTTAAAAAAAATTATTTAATCTATTATTATTTTGATGAATGTTATTACAATAAAGAAATAACACTAGATTCATGTGATAATATTGTCTCTCCTTTTTCTATAGAAAAAATTATATTTATTGAACTATTAACCTTAGATTGATATAAATAAATTTATAGTGGAATAAATGAATATATTAATTGTGGTTATATAAGAGATGAAGTTTTCCTCATCTCAGGATCATTGAGAAATATGAGTGGGATAATATGAGATATTTTTAATTATTTTTGTAAATATGAAACCCCAAATAATTTTAATCAAATATTACATGTTAAATTATATTATATAACCATTTATAAATATATAATAGTGATGAATTAATACACATGCCAAAAGAATCTTTTTCCCTTCTAGTATTATGAGAGATTATAGGTATCCTTACATATGTTGAGGCAATCTATGAGAAAAGAAGTGAAAATCCACCAAGATATAAAAAAAAGAGATGTTCATATACATTCTATGTTATCATTTAGAGGACATAATGATGATGATTTATACAAAGTGTTTTAAAAAAATTATTCCACATTTCAAAAATCCTAGATATTTTATATAATATGAATTTTTATAAGCAAAGGTATATAATTTCTTTATCTATGTTGGTTGATGAGAGATAATGTGTTATATATTTGTATTTTTAGTAGCCATAGACCAAGGAAGTATTATTTTACACAATATCTAGACATTCATAGTCCATAATTGTACTACCCACTCACGATCAAAAATAAAGATAATTTTACCTATTTAGATTTTACATGCTTCATTTTACCATTCTAGAAATATTTAAAAGAAGTTTGGATAGAGGAATATGTTATTTTGGTATGAACATGGAGACTAGATATGATTTTTTTTATTTTAAAATTAATTATATGATAGATTTATAATTTAAAATACTTACTTATAAATTCAATAAATTTTCAAATTATATTAAATATATGAGGCAACTTTATGGAATTTTTCTAACTTTATCATTCTCACACATTGATTATAAATATAATTTATATGTGCATATTTTATGTCCTTTGAAGTAATTATTGGAGAAGGACTTATAGAAGATGGTTTTGGATTATGATGGATAGATCATTGATATACAGTCAATGAAGAATAATAAGGACTAATATATTTATGTGAACAATGTACATATCATATATATTGATATGAATATATTTCTATTTACAAAATTGTTGTCATATGTATCTAACATAGAACAATATACACATATCTATTAAATAAATATATCTATTCTATAATGGTTATAAAATAGTGTGATAAGAGTTATTTCATCATGTGATATTAGATATCCCTAACATTTCTACTTTATATCAACATTGGTTATCATATTTTTTTAGTTTAAACATTATGGTATAATATTTAGGTCATGATAACACATCATATTAGAGAATTAAATATTAAAAATCAAAATTAAATTTGATAATGATTAATGAAAATATTCAATAAAAATAATTTAATATATGTATTATTTTTGAATGAATAAACTTATTCATTTCATAGAGTATTCAGGGTATCCTATACATGGGGGATCAAACCAATAATATGTGATTATGAAATATGCATGATTTATATTATTTATCCCCAATTAAAAACTATATTTTCTCTATTTCTTCATTAAACTATGGTACCATTATACAATAAAGAATTGATGAGTCCCATGAAATTTCTTGATTATTCATAAAACCACTACATACCTGTGAAAATGGGATTCCTTTGGTAATTATTAGGTGATCGTCATCAACTACATGATGATATAATATAATTCAATTAATAATCATATTCTTCATTTATAGTAATTTTCTTATAAAACCACTCATGGAAACATCTTATGGTAACATGTTTTGTTAATTCTTCAAATACTATATAAATAGTAATATCATTTAAACCCCATAAAGGACAACACACCCTTTCTGTGAATTTTTAATCTAGTTTTATATTAAAACATGGAGTTATTTTTCATATATTATCCACCCATCATGATATATTTATTCCATAAAATGATCTATTTGAGTGAAATTATATTCAGACAATATATTTTTATTTTGATCAATTATATATAATGATTCTCAAGTTATCGTTATACATTTTAGTGAAGAATATTGTGTATGTTTATTTATTTATAATTTATCTAGAATAAATTTATAAATATGACTACATTGTACTATATATATAGATTATATTTCTCCATAGTGATGGATTGGAAACTATAATTTTAGTTTCCAACCTCTATAGATTAAGGATCCTAATTATGGTTATGAAGTAATCTATATAGGGTCACATTTTTTGTGTTTTTTTGTGATATTACATGTAGCACTGATTCAGCCTACTAAACCAACTATCTGAAACATTTTTTTAATAACTCAAAATATAATATTCAAAAATACTAAGAAAAACTGTAACCAATTTTTTTTGCATAAATCTCTTAAATCCACAAATAATTATTAACGATAAAAAATATTTGTTTATACTGATTTTCCTATAATAAATCTAAAATAATAATGTGATGTGTTTTACCAAAACAAAATATGGAACATGGGATATGTATATCCAAAATGAAAATATCTATAACTTGGGATCTCAGAACCTTGTTTTTTGAGATAAAAACTTGTAAAAACTAGTCTTATTAACATAAAATTTATTAATAAAATATATAGTGTATAAAAATAAATAAATAAAGAATATAATTTCATCTAAAAAATATAATATCTTATACCATTATATTTAAAAATATATATAAATTAGAAACTATCTAAATAAATAAAAACTACCCCAATGAATGGAATCCAAATAAAAATTAATCAATCATTTAAAAAACTAATTAGAAGTCCCATTAAAAATTAATATACACCATAGAACCTAAAAAAATTATAAATAACATAACTAAATAATCATTTAATTTTACTTTATGTGGATGAGTATAACATACACAAATGTATATCCTCTAGAGGATAGAAATAAAATTCCTTTCATACGAAACCATTTCAAAATATTAATATTTAAAATAATTATATAAAAAATACTATGATCAGTAATAAATAATTTGTTTTGAAAAAATAGATATTTTAAGTCAAAAAATAATTATAAATTTTAATTATTAATCAAATATTGTCTCCATTCAAAAAAATAACTAAAAATTATCAAATTTACATCTATCGCACTCAAATACTTCTTACATCATAGGTTAATGTTTTCAAAACCCATATTAATTGTGAAGTAATATATAAGTTATGTAATCTTGAGTGAAAATATTGGGTAAAAATAATGACATTTAGTTATTGTATTATTGGAAAATACAATTTTGGATCCTCTATTAGAGCATGGATTATAGACCCATATAAGATCTATACACTACATGATACATCCACTAAAATGACTAGGTAGGGTTTTAAAAATGATTTACCTAAATATGGATGAAAATTCTTTTATTATAGTTCAATCAATAAGAAACCAGGTATCTAGTGTCCAGTTTCTAGCCACCTGATGGCTAAGGAAAAGTCATCCTTTAAACTATATAGTTTTATTGGGTGACTTTAAATACCTAATAAGTACATTATGGAATATTTTACTCCATGTAAATATCAATTCCTCTTCCATTTTCCAAAAAAAAATACTAATTTCAAAATCCAATATTTCATTACTATGATAAAATTACACATTAAATCAATTTTAATACCCATATATATAAATAGTAACCTACCAAAAATCATGGTTTCATTATACTAAATGAAAATTTTTATCATGAGATCATAATGGGTATAATAAATTATGAATTACTAAAATATATAACCATTATATTTCAAATGAATTGAGCTATATGAGTAATGATGGATAATTAAGAAATCATTTTCATGATAAGGATCTTGTTTAATTACCAGATTTTATTATAAATATCTATCATTATGAATTTTATAATATAAAAAACATGATCATGTTCCATGACATGGGGAAAATAATTTCTTGTAAGGTTTTATAAATATATTTCACTAATGGTCTTATGAGAAGGATGATGATATTGAAAAAATTTATATTGAGGTATCATTAAAATCAAATAAAAAAAATTTTGCCTTGAAATCAGATGATTATTTAACATGAGATTAAATGGTGACTATAATATATATGATATATATTAATAATAATCGAAATTTAAATCAAGTGTATTTATTTAAATGATAATTGGGATGTTGTAGGAGTATGAATACTATCGAGAGTCCTTTTTATGGTTGTTGTGTTTAAAAGTAAAGACTGTGAGAATTGATTTTTCTATCTGTGGAATGATTATTTTGTCTATCAAGAACATGATATTTTTGATTTTATAAAATTATAAAGGGATATAAATTGTATTTTTTAATTTTTCAACAAATATAATGATTTTGGACTCATTGGAGTCCATTTAATGGTTGTCTAGATTAAATCTATGATTTCAAATAGTGTTGAATTATGGGGAGAGAAAATAAGACAACAATGAATCATTTATTATTTTTGAGAATTTTTTTTCAATCCATGATAGATTCTATATGAGTAATTTTATATATACTGTATAATTTTTATTAAATAATTACTCTTGATGTTGATATATAAAATGAAAAAAATTGGTTATTCTTATCAGAAATTAACAAATGTGAGGAGGTCATTATATATAAAAGTATTTTTTTTTTGTAATGTTGGATGTATGTTTGAGTTTAATATTCATTAAACGATTGATTTTTCATAAAATAAATAAAATTGAACATTATATAATTAATTCCATTGTATAAAGGATCATAGAGTTTTATAATATTACAAACCGTAACTATATATTGTGAAGAATCAAGTTTGATTTGATTTTTTTCTTGTACTCTATACATATGATATTTTAGGAGTATAAAAAATGTTATAAAGATAATTTTACCACAAATAAAGTAGAATAGTTCAAAAAAGGATATATTCTTTAGAAAAACATTAGTCTTTTAGAGAAAACTTTGATATTTTAAAGCCAAATATAGGATGATTTAGTGTCATTGTAAAACTAAAGAATTGTGGAAATGAATGTTTTAAATATAAGAAAATTTGAATTAATTAATTATTAGTTATATAAAAATATTATGGTAATTTTACTTATACATAAATGTATATATATTTTTCAATAAATGACCGATGAAATTTTTGTGGAAACCAAATAAAATACTAGAAGGGTATGTTGTAACTCCCCTAAATATGTGATATTTTTTTAATATCATTGGAACTAGAAAAAGAGTCAATGAGATATTCGAAATTATTCCATAAATGATCCAAGAGTGTATCCCATTTCTCAATATTTTATTTCACTGGTCATAGAGCCCGAATGGAGTTACGTATTATGATTTATGTATAATTAAAGTTGGGATGGAAAACTGGTTCGTGGAGCACCCTCCATGATCGTAGATTAAAGGAACATGACCATAGCCACCACAAGCACCACGAAGGCCATGAAATAATCCTCTTTGAGTCCATGGAACTTGACTAAAGCCTCCATGAGTTCTATAAAGTCAATAATGGTAGCCTCTGCAACCCTGAGAAACTTGAGAGAACTACCTCCGGTTGTGGAGCGTGATTTCCTTCACAGAATCATTTTCTCATCAAGAAACACATTTGTTCTCCATGTAGAGCTCTTCCAACCTCTGTCACCTATAAATTGGTGGATCACCCCCTTCATACAGATGGTTACTCCACCCATTCGGTGGCCAATCTCAAATTTCAAAGTACTCCCGAGCACCTCAAAGTGATGCCCTTTGTGGAGGCCTCCTACCTTTACAAAAGATGGTTCCCCATTCAGGTTTCTCAGTGCTTTGAGAAGAATTAATCCTTCATGGATAACTCTCCTAATAATTCACCTTATGATAAGGTGATACCATGCTCTGTGATCACCTTTCCTTCTCAAAGCTACTTTGCGGGACCCTGAGCTCTATGAGCCCCATGCTCTGCGAGACCCTAAGCTCTGCAAATCCCCATTCATCACGAGATCCTAAGCTCTGTGAAGCTACATTCGTCACTAGACCCTAAGCACAGCAAACCCCCATTCCTTTGATAATACATATCCTTCGTGAATATTCAAACTTTAGGCCCACTAGTCCATACCGCGGTGGATTCCCACCCCCACACCCCCTCCCGTGATCAGTGTCGGGATACAGTTCTATCTCTTTGGGTCATTCCCTTCGCTACCATCACTAACCCCCATGATAAATGGAGAGTTATACCATGAAATTTTCAGTCCACGATATCAACATTTTCCCTTTCACTATTATGGACATCCGTATTCCACCTATGTAATAACATGATTCGATATAGTTCTCTACACTATATGAAATACCTTGAGTTTAAATATTCCTCTTGGTCCCTTTAACATGTCTTGAATTGAGATTCTCATATTCAATTCCTTGAGAACCTAGATTCAAACCATTCCTCAAGAAACTCTTCCAATCCCAACCATATAACTCCTATACTAGGTTGAACCAGAATGTTCTACTCTTGTGTTAGTCCCAAACCAACCATCCATATACAAAAAACATTGGATTCCTCTTTTTCTAAATAAGATATGCCTTGTGATCCAGGAGTAAGATGCCAATAGTATTCTCTACATGATTATAAATTGTAGTACACCCTATATGAAAAACATAGGATGCCGCTTGTTCTATATAAGATATGCCTTATGCGCCAAGCATAAGATTCCAATAGACACACTACATGACTTTAAAATGTTGCATGCCATATCATTCAATAATAGGATTCCACTTGTTCCAAATCAGATTTACCTTTTGTGACAAGAAAAAGCGGCCCCATTCCAAGATTACAGTTGCTTAATTTCAAAATCATTAGAGTCTGTTCGGGAATTAAATCACTTCACCTCATGACATGTGTGTCCTTTATTTGTATTTTCATCCTTTATCATGTTTTAAGGGACCCCATAATGGCCTAGTCCCATGAAGCTTCAACTCACCTACCATTCTGGTCCAACACCCCTAAAGTCTTTGGAGGACACATTGATTTTTGCCCTATGTTACAAATACGGTCAGCAGTTGGGCCTTGTTTGTTTGATTCCATTTCAGGATAATATGATGTACATGTTGTTATTCGAATATAGTCAGTAATTATCTCCCTTTTTCATGCCTCCCCAATTGCGTTCTGAATGTTGGTTATGTCATTAAAACTTTTCATATACCATTGTTAAGACTGATTTTAATGCCCTTGGCATTATCCCGCTTGTGCACTAGCGCATAGTTGTAGGCCTCTGTTATATGCCTAAACCCCGAAGGGATTTGGGATGCCCTCATGGTTAGACATGAAGAAGGAGTTATAGGTAGCTTCTATGTGTAATTCGTATTCACCATTTCCACTCCTTAACAGCATCTGAGAAGCTTCTTTGCATAATCCCCTTCCACTATTTCTAATCCTCAGCAGCACCTAGGTAGCTTTCATGCATAAGTCACATCCACATTTTCCACTCATTAGTGTCACCTGGGCTTCTTCAATGTGTAATCCCCATTCCCCATTTCCACTATTTATCATCACTCGGGAATCTTCCATGTGTAATATCCATCCACTAGTCCTTATCCTTAACGACACTCAGGTAGCTTCTATGCGTAAGCCCCTTCCACCATTCCTTCTCCTTAGTGGCACCTGGGCATCTTCCATGTGTAAGACCCATCAACTGTTTCTACTCATTAGTGGCACATGGGATGAATTCATACATAATCCCCATCCACCATTTTCAAATATTTAGCGGCACCCAGGTATCCTTCAAACAAAATCCCCATCTATCATTGTCACTCATTAGCAGCACTTAAGTAACTTCCATGTGTAAGCCTCATCCACCGTTGCTGCTCCTTAGGGGCACCTGGGAAGCTTCCATGCATACGCCCCATCCACCATTTTTTCTCTTTAGTGGAATTCAGACAGCATCCATGCATAATCCCTATCAACCATGGTTTCTCTTTAGTGTCACTTTGGTAGATTCCTTGCCTAATCCAATTCCACCATTATCACTCCTTAGTGGCACCCAGGTAGCTTCCACGCGTAATCCCCATCCACCATTTCTACTGCTTAGTGGAACCTTGGAAGATTTCATGCATAATATCCATCCATAATTGACACTCTTTAGTGGAAATTGGGAAGATTCCATGCATAATCATCATCAATCATTGCCCCTTCTTAGTGGAACTGGAGCTGCATCCATGTGTCATCCCAATTCACCACCCTCTTTGGGGTCACCTTATCTCCATGATCATCAGGTCAATTTTTTCCTCTTTTTTCTCACATAAATCATGACTCACATGATATTAGAGTAAACAGTGACCATTACATCCTCTTTGGGCCTCCTTAGTGTGAAATCCCCAGTCCCACTTTTTTGAACTAAGTGGACTTTGATCCTTTCCCTTTTCAAGCAAGGTACGTAAGAAGCCTCCCTAAAGTTCAAGACCATCACTCATATTTCCCGACCACTTCATGTCGGTTTAACCTCCTACTGCATGACATTAAAATGCATGCCTCTTTCATCCCACATGAAATTAAACTGTATGCTTTTGAACTACATGGGTTTTGATACCTGTCTCCTAGGACAGTGTATGTAGGATGCCTCCCCAAGGATTAACCCCAAACACTGGTAAACATTGGTGTACACTTTTTTTGGACATGCATCCTTGGTCTTTCCCTTAGTGGCATTATACAAACACTCGGGCATCAAACCAAACGTAAACTCCACACCCAATTCACACTCCTCCAACTAAGAGTGTCCCTCTTGCGATGGGATTCTAACCATATCATATCCCCAACATGTCTTCGGGTTTTTTACCGTTGTGAACACCTTGACTCTATGATCCACCCATTTTAACTATGTGTACTTTTATTCCATTCCACAAGGATATGTAGGAATCCTACCTGATGTTCAATCACATCATCTATATCTTATCTTGGTCATTCCTTCGAGCCTTTTTGTTTCAGGAAGATCATTCCCATGCTCATAATATATAATATCCTTCAAGCCCCCATCCACACACTCCATTCTCATGGGCCTCCTCCTAATGTGTCCCATCACCACCCCCAATCTATGTAGAATTTGATTCCATAAAATAGGGATATGTAAGAAGGCTCTCTAAGGTTCAATACCATCACCACCATCATCTTCACTTTGGTTCCAACCCATTCCTCCCATCCACTTCGTTCAACCATACATCATCCATCCTGATTTCTACCTGGGACACCAAATCCTTTTGGGATAATGCCATTTCATTGGGAATATAATCATAAATATGCCCCACAAAATCCATAAATATCCAATAAATATAGTCCCTATTGTGATGGGCCTTTATTCATGTGTAATCCCCAGCATGCCTCTGGTCATTGTACTTTGTGTACACCATGATCTCAAGCCTCACCCATTTGAAATATGTGGGTTTTGATCCCATCCATCTAAACAAGGTATGTAAGAAGCCTCTTCATGGTTCAATCCCTATCAATGGTAAGCCTTGGTGTTCCCCTTTATGAGGTGCAACTTCTCTAATCCTCTCTTTGATGTTTCCAAATCGGCCTTCACAGGGTGACATCTTACCTTTTTGGGACACACCATCCTAGGTCTTCTCTCATTGATAATTATAATCCTTCCATCCTATTTACCCATTTATGGGGTGAACTCTCCCTAATCCTCCCTCAGTTGTGTCTAGATCAGACTTCACAGTGTGATATCTTCCCGTTATAGGTCACACCATCTTGGGTCTCCTCATATTGGGCATTATGATCCACCCATCTTCTAAACCTTTCATGTGCTCCCTACTAGGAATGTACTAATATGATTCATCCTTATAGGTCATTCTGATCACTCCCATCCTTTCTCTGCAAGATGTTAGACTCACATCATACCCCATGGGGAGATGAGGAAAACCATAGAGACATGCCTCTAGTATAAGACACCTTACGATCGTCATGGGATGCCTTGGGCTCTACACCCATGAGAATCTGTATTATGAGTAAGAATACATGACCTCTAATTTCCATGCATCTAGAGATTCCTCGACATGCCTGATTTTACAATATACCCTGACCAAAGGTTTCTTCCCTAACTTGACCCCTTGGTATGTCCTGAAAGAAGTAGGGTAATTAACTAACATCCAAAATGATATGGCACCAAGAATGATATTCATGATCAATGACTAAAATATATGAGTGAGAATCGGATTAGGCGATGAGTTCCGAGGATGAACCCACGAAAGGAGAAAACAATATCCCATCATCCCATTTCGATCAAGGAGAAAACATCCTTGAAGAAGTGACGGATTATGCCTACCTTTGGAAAGTGGTAATAAAAGGAAACAACCATCGCGTACACACAAATGGATGCGCTCCCCGACAAAAGCATTGGAAAGAAATATTTTACTGACAGAAACATTTTTAATAACTAGTTTATTGGTTCTTCATGAGTGGTGAATAGTGGTTCTTTTTAAAATGAAGGTTCCATAAAATGTATAATTAAGAAGGGATTTTTATCTTTGATTGTAATATTATGGATCTAGAATTTTTCTCCCTATATATGAATCATGGTTGACCTATTGTGATCTAAATAACGTCTTAAATGGTTTGAACTGGTGTATAGATCCTAAAACTATATAAAAATTATATTGTACCAAGCGAAGAATCATAGTTTTGTGTGTGTCAACCATTAAGTTATATTCACACACAATTTATAGGAAGTGAATTTATATAAAAGGGATGATAATCTATATTTATATACTTGATTTTTATCATAGATCCTTGATGAATAATTATTCTATTATAATTGTATAATCTTTAAGAAATATTTATTACTGGAAATGAATGAATTGATGATTTTGAATAATATTGAATATAATTACATAGTCAAGGTGAAGGTGAATAAGGAATTATATATTATATTATTATTATTCTAACAAGTAGGTATATATGTAAACTCTTGAGTGTGTGTATTTTCCATAAATACCCTCTTACACACATAGAAAAGATAAATGGAGGATGTTAATCGTTACGATATCATATGCTACTATATTAACAAGTAAATAAGTTTTTTGTGAGTGTGATAATATTTTACGATTTTCACACACACTGAAGGAGAAAATAAAACAAATGAATATTTTGTGATAAATATTCTATAATTGGTAAAAATTAACTAAATATGTTATATTTATTTGTTGATATTAAAAGGAATTAAAATGACGGTATGAAGGCTTGATGAGGAAAATATTTTATCGCTAATAGATTAACAATATAGTTGATATAAATGGTATAGTATAATTTTGAACATCATTGGATTCAAAAATAAAAACAAATCATATACATGTAGTTAAATAAATGTTGTAACTATAGATTAGGTTTTAGAAGATACATTTTTTCAAGGGTTTCCCGAACACCATTTATACCTAGTAGTTTTCAGTCGACATGACTGTATCACCTCATCCTAGATAGGAATATCTACAAAAGATAGGTAAATGATTTCTATAAAATATAATATCTGATTCTATAAAGATAAAAAAAATTCTAAAAACATTCCTTTTTTTTAAATTAATAAAAATGGAAAGCATTTTTTTTAGATAATGTCAATGTAAAATTATTTTTATTCTTAAATAAAGATTTTTTATATTAAAAGTATATTTCAGGAATTTTATGTCCTTATATTAAAAAAATCTACTACCTATTGAATAATAATCTAATAATATCTATTCAATATTTCGAATCAATATTTCCAAATTTTCTTATATTTCTCCATTTATTTTATTTATATTAATATGTTCTTGTGGTAAAAAGTTATGTTATCACAATTAAGGTTAAATTGGGTTTAAAGGGGTTTAACAAGGAGATAAGTCTAAAAATGTCGCCAAAACTTTTCTAAATGTTATCATTTAACTATTTTTCAACCCTATATTATCATATCAATGAATGTTGGGTCTTATAGTTCAAATTTACTATAAATAATACCTTTTTGATATTTTGAAACATTAAATAATTACAAGAGTGTCACTCCCATGACTTATAAATGGGAACTAATTATTATATATAATTCACACCTCTTGAGCTACATATATCAACTATTTAATAAAGAAATACCTTTTAAACCATTCTCTCTATGATATAGAGTCTCTTTTTTTATAATAAGTCCAACCTAAAAGGATAAAGGTGTAAACTAGAGGAGGACTCTCAAAGAATAGGTAATAATCTTACCCGACTATTTAAAAGTTTGTTTTTCTTCTAATTCTTAGTGATATATTGTATTCACCCAAAAATTAGGACCCCAATATAACTAATATACCAATATGTTATTATGAATATGGGACAAAAAAATTTCAACCACATTTACTTAATATGGAAAATGAAAACATTTCTCATGTATAGGTATGACATTTCATCTCCACAAAGATGTGTAATTATTTTTTCATCACCATTTTACTTAGTTTCTTATGAATTTATAATTAATAAAAATATATTATATTTATAAAATAATCTTTATTATTAATATATAATAAATTATCTACCTTATTTTCCTTAAATCCTTTTAAAAATTTTAATGTTGATCATGAACATATAAGTACTACCACCTCTACTAAGTGATGTGACATATTATTATATTGAAATTCAGTACAAGATAAAACCATTTCATTAACCATTTAAAAATGATAAGTATATCCAATTAATTTTTTGTTGATATTACTAAAAAAACTTAAGTTGTTAACATAATCAATAACTACTAAATGGATGGATTTAAAGAGACTATAAATGGACCTTAGAAAGTAGAATATAGATGAAAAATGGTTTTAAGAAAGTATTCAATAAAATTAAATTTAATATATAGGAATATTAAACAAGAAATAATATGTACAGTCCTAAGGTAAGGGGTTGTTTTTACAATTAAATTTCAATTGGGGGTTGTTTATGTTAAGGTTTCCTTTGGGAGAATGATTTAATACTAATATAATAAACCCCATATATTTTATTCTCCTATATTTATGTTAGGTTTTATATGTTTATATTCTATTTATTCTATTATTTTATCATGAATAAAAATTTATGTAACATGTAAATAACATTCTTAATAAAATCATGTTTTAATGTTTTTCTTCCAACTATTTTTCATCCATGCCAAATTTATTTTAAATTTTTCATTACTTTTCTTCTATATATTACAATGTTTATTTTAAGAAATTCTAAAGCATATTTGACTTTATTTACAATTTTTTAAATGAAATATTCATATTTTTTAAAACATTGTAATTATTCAATTATTACTAGATGTTTGAAACAAATCCTTGTTTTAATATTTACATTAGTAATGGAATTTTCTATTGTAATGAATAATCTTTACAATGAACATTGCTTTACCGGTTTACAAGTTTATTTTCAAATAAAATATTATTCTAAATATTGTAGTATTTTTTATTCACAATTTTATCATAATAAAAGGTAATTATTTTCATAAAGTAATGAAATTTAATTTTAAAGTTATTTATAACTAAAATCATAGAAAAACACTCAATGAGGTTTTTAGAAAATTTTGAATCGAATTAATTTTCAATGGGAATTTTTTTACTATAAAATAGTCATTTATAATGAATAGAATTTAGTATATCATCATTTATTAATAACATATTATTACTTATCTTGAAGTCTTTCACATTTTTGTAATCATGTTCTCTATCACTCCATATTATTCATTAGACATGTTTTTCTCCTTCAGGTCTATATTTTCAATATCATGGATAAATTCAAAAAACATTTCTATTACATTGATTATGTTTCAACCATATACCATTTCTATATATTATATTTTTTGAAGGAAGAAATTTCGTTCATTATATATTTGATGGGTATCTAGTTTAAACCTACCAAATTATTAATAAAGATTCCATGGTTGTGAGTAATTTATGGTACGATTCATAATAACTTATCCAAGGCCTCGATGAAAATTTCATCCTTTTCTGAATTTATGCATTTACTTTTTTGAGAATTCATTTTCCTTTATATATTTTATTTTTATGTTGATATTATTTATGTATGATCATGTCACTAATGATATAGACTTATTGTAATGTTTTTTTATTATCCACTATTTCATATTGATTATTCCTTATTTACTCCTGATATATTATATTTTTTGCAATCCTTACTAAAAAACAAATCCATTAATTATTTTATCCATGATCAAGGTTATAAAGAAGGATATTTTGAATTATTTCAAGGATACAAGATTATTTATTATGAAATTAATTTATATTTTCAATGTAATATGAAAATCAATTATCTATATAGTTTTCCAAGATTAATAAACTGGTTGATTCTGTAAGCTGTAATCCCTTGTATCTTGTACCATCGTAATAAATTACACCCCATCTCTGGGTTACTGTAGTTTGGGTGTCCCCACCCCATACACCCCTCCCAACACACAATATTATTTCAACTTGTGCGGAGTTTTTGTGACATAATTTTGGGATAATATACCCCGGATATTTGAAAACCATCAATCAGAAAAGTAGTAAAGGTATTCTTAAGAAATAAATAAACATCTTGGAATCATAAAAATGAGATAATAAGATAAAAAAACATATTATAATATAATAAAATGTTCAAATTTATCTCAAAAATCAAGAGTTAGTAATATCTCCACATGTAGTCGATAAATATGTACAATAATCAAAATATAAAAATAATTATAAGTCGTGTCTCTATGATAATCCCACCTTATGTCACAGTATCACTATTTTCCATAACTATATAAAAATGAAAAAGGGATCGACATAGATACCATTTTTTGAGTAAATACCTAATAATAATGTATACATGATCTCAAATATTATTGTTCAATTACTATGTAATATATCAATTAAGAGACCATAAACACATCCTTAGCATATTTTTAGAAAATATATATAAATGGATGATATGATGGAAAATAAATAAATAAACATAGGCAATCATGAAACCATAAAGGTGTAGCATCATCTAAATAGAAAATTATGAACACTATGTATATCTAATGTGATCAATGATTTAAAAAATATTTCATCATATAGAAACCATCTCATATATCATAGGAAGTGATCAAATGTGGAAGTAACATAACCAACCCCTCAAACATGATAAACTATCACCTCAATGTAATTCCTAATAGATGATTCAAATATACACTAATTATATAGGAAGTTTTATATGGAGTAAAACATATAAAACGTCCCAATAAAGTCAAACCATTCTTTTATTATAGGGTTACATGGTGATATCACACATAAACCATGTAACACCCTGATATTTTGTGAATTATTATTTTTTAAAATAAATTTAAATTTTTTGATATTTTTTTTCACGCAACAGTGAGTATATTTTTTTATATAAAATAACTAATTATGTATTTTGTTAAAGAAAACATAAAGTTTATCATACAATACATAAAAAATAAATTTTAGGTTCTGCTACACACAACATCGACTTGGATTGTGTTACACGCAGAACAGAATTTCTACAAAATAATATTTTATTTCTAAAATTATTTAAATGGGAAATTTGTAACATATTTATTAAACTTTATAATATAAATAGTTATAATAACATTTAAATTATTACTTATAATGGTTTTATATAGATTAATAACATTGTTAATAAGACATACACATGTTTCAGTAAAGTATTTATATGTTTGAAAATTAAACATTCTAAAAGAACTATATTTTATATACCCCTGTCAAAATAATAAAATTAATTTAAGAAACATTTTTAAATTAAATTTTATAAAGAAAATGTAATTTTTGAATTATAGTGTCAAAGATATCATGGGTTGCTTTTTTGGGATTTTTTTGTGAAACATAATTTTTAGATGAATAGTTAAAAATATTGAATTTTAATACAAATATACATTTTTATCTAATATAATTATATAGTTAAATAATATTTTAAATTGTTATTAAAGTCACAGTAGATCAGTTATAAATCTATAGATCCAATTTATGTCATTTTAATCATTTTTATTTTGAATTTAGGTATAAAATCTTAATGATCTTTTGAACAATCTCAATTTAAAAACCCAATCTCTCGCCATGACTATGGGATTATCATTTGACATAATTTTTCAAATTTTATAAATTAAATTTTTAAAAATGGATATAAATTATTTTAATAATTATAATATTTATATTCAAATATCATAAACATAGTTACTAACTATAAATATTAGTGTATGTGATTAAAATTAATTACATATATTAAGGTAAAATTAAGATTAATAAGGGATTACACCTTAATATTAAGGGCCAAAGTGAAATATCCACTTTTACATCACCCATTAGATGGCCATAGTTTAGCCAAAACCTTCCATTATTGATATTGGTTGGTTTTTTATGAATTTTGTTAGGTAAAAATGTGGGTACACATAACTTGTTTTCAAAAATGTCAAGTCTATCCCCTCCCTCAACTATAAATTGGTTATCACGCCTCCCACATCCTCACACCTCTCAAAAAACATTGGATCCTAAAGATCTGCCTAAATAGATCATAAAAATATCACACTTTGACATATAAACATAATCTTGGGTGTAAATCTATCTATGGAAACCCTTTTGTGCAAACCAAAAGGAGTTACCCAAAGAAGTTGTAACATCCTCAAGCTCCTTTCATTTATTTTCTTTATCCACCACCTCAATTATCATAATGAATTATTATATAATAAAAAAACCTAAATATACTGATCTATTTTTATTTTAAGGTGTATACCTATAATTACAGACACATCCATCTAATGGGTAATGAACTTACCATTCTTGTGGGGAGAACTATCGCCTCGTGAAATGATATTGTTCGTTATTTCCTTTACAACCTCTCGTGGTTGGGAATTATAATGGAAAATATATTTTTTTTGTTATATATTATATTTATGATCTATTTACGATTATATAATTAATATATAACACATTCCTTCATTCTTTCCATTTTTTTTAAATAAGAAAATTTTGTTAGGGGAAATTTGGTCTACCGCATCCTCAAAGCGATGTGATTCATTCACACCAAACATGGAATGAATTAATTATGGGTTTAGTGAAAATTTATTATCTATATGAAAAAACAATTACACATTAATGATATTATATATATATATATATATCATTTACATTATTTAATTCAATATAACAACAAAAAAGAAACAACGTTCATGCGTACGTACAACATACCGTATCCGTGATTGGTATTTTCCCTTTTGTATTTATATTTTTTATATATTATTATAAATACATTTATACAGAATATATATTATATTTATATTATTTTTTATATTATTTAAATGATTAAATTATTATCTATATAAGATTAACAAGAATAACATGTCACAATATATACAAAAAATAAACCATGTATTATCTGAAACGTAACATCGACATGATGTTATTATTAGATGGGTAATATAAAGTCATAAAAAATCATATATTATTTTAGATATAATAATATGGATTTTTTTAATTTAAATTAATATTAAATTTATTATATAGGATTTTTGAATGAGTAAAAAGAAAGTCAAGACTTTATATAAGGGGATTTCATCTCACTTTTTATTTCTATGAGATACATGTCATATTCACCACTCACTTATTTTGTGTGGATTATATAATAAACTAGGGTATGTTATATAATTAATTTTATTTATTTTAAGAATTTAAAATCTTTAAATTATATTACTATCTCATGGAGATCACTATTCTAATGTTACTCAGGTAGTAAGGGTTTTGTCATCCCACTTTTATTTTTTGTGAGACAGAAGCTATGTTCACCACCTATTTCTTATAGGTTGTGTGTTTATTACCCATGGATGCATTATATGATTCTTATAAATAATTTTTTGGTATTTATATATCCATTTTATGATAATAATTTCATGGGGGTAATTTTTGAAAAGTTGCAAAATCAGTAATGCAATTTTGTCTCAATTTTCTTTCTTTGAGACACATTCCATGTTATGCAACTATATTTTTATAAGGTGTGTACATTAGATTTTTACATGTTATTTAATGAAAATAATAATTTGTATTATATTTTATGCACTATTTAATTTTATACTTTCATTGGTATTATGATTTAATGATAATATATTGGAAACGATTTATATCTTCAATCTCATTGTTTAATAAGATTATTTATGATTATGCTTCCATTGATGTATTTTTACAGTCCATCTCTAAATAACTCTGAAAAATTTTATTAACCTTAGGCTATTAATTCTATATTCATGTATTGGTACTAATTTTCTACTCTTTTGTACTTAATATAATTAATAAAATATTTTTATAAAAATCTGTTTATTTCTATTTTCAGTGGAAAATCTATGTTCCTTAAAACGTGTTTTATAAAAATGTTTTCAAAAATGTTTTACTATTATTATATGATTCTTAAAAGACAATTTTAACTATGTTTTAACTTTTTAATAAAAAAATGTTTTAAAATTAATCTTCTTTTCATTTTATGATTAATGCACTTTTCTTAAAATTTATGGTGCAAAATGAATTTCTGGCATGTACAGACCTACCCACCATCATGACCATCATTTCCATGATCATTCCTTTCTAATTTTAGAAGGGTGTTTTTTTAAAAGTAAATATTTTCCAAATATTTAGTAATTTTTTTATTTTAATATGTTTTTCAAAGAAAAAAAGTATTCAAAAATTGAATTATTTTAAAAAAAGTTTTAAATGATTTTCAAAGAATCCATTATATGTTTTGAAAAAATTTATTTTAATAAAAATGATTTAAATGATCTTAAAGCAATTTTTATGTGTTTTGAAAGTATTTTTATGGAAAAAAAAATCAAAATTTTGTCAACTTTATTTTATAAGTCTTTATGGAAAACTGTATTCAAAATTTTTTCAAGATTATTTTTTATGTTTTTAAGGAAAAATATTTTCAAAAATTTTTCAATCCATCATTAAAATTTTTCAAAGTATTTTAAATTAAAATTATTTTCTACAGGTTTTATATTTTAAAAATATATTTTCATATAAGAATGGATATTTTCTAAAATATATTTTTTAAAAATTATTTTCAAATTCATTTTCCATCGTAGATGACATTTTTTGATGTTACTAATTCCCTCTTAGGAAATGATATAAAGGTTCTATTCATATTATTTATATAAATGGTTTATGTTTTAATGGAATTATGTTTATGAAAACCTATTTCTCTTTTATGGGTTATATGTTTATGAAAACCATTCCAATTTCAGAAGATATATGTATATTAAAGTCATTTCTCAATAATGGGTTGTTCCATGATAAATTCTTATAAAACTAGTTTTATTTAATGGGTCATTATAGGATTAAATAATTATGATACCTATCTATTTTATTTAGGTTATGATGTGAGTAAATGTTAATGATACCCATTTTTATTTCATGGGTTATGATATTATATTTATGAAACTCATCTCTTTTTATCGTTCATGATATGATAAATGTTTTGTTATCTTCTAGAACATGAATGATTGTTTTTATTACATGATGGGTTGGACCTGTGTCTTGATCCCACACATTGGGTAATGATAAATATTTTATTAGATAAAAGGGTACACAGGAGGGTATCCCAATCCCCAAATAGGATGGAATCATAATACCGAAACAAGAGGGTACACAAGATGTAATCTATAAGGACCTATCCATTAAAATTACTTTGTATTGAATTAATTGAATAATTCACATTGAGGATCATTATAGGTTTAGAGTTTTATAGAGTTAGGAATTAACTATTACATTTCAAAATATTACAAATTAGACACTTCTACTCAGTTTCCATATTTTTTTTACAAAACATGAACTCTTAAAAAAAGTGTCATGTCTAGTTCCATGTTTTAGACGGAATGACTTTTCCTTGATCCTATCATTGACCCTATTCCACATTATGTCCTATGAAAAACATTTCAAAAACTTAGGATGTGCAAAAAAAGCTCAGTAAGGGATACACAAATAAGGAAAACTGTTAGATTTTCAAAACAACAAATAAACAATGAAAACATTATCATAAGCATTACTTTTCACTTTTTTGAAGAAGAAAATACTCTTACTATATAAAATAACATTACTTACCCTTTTTGAACCATAATATTACAATAAGACCCATATAAAGAACACATAACATATAAAGGTAACTTGGGACATAAACATACTTAAATGGAATAACCATACGATAGATATCCACACATATAACTAAATGGAATATCCATACGGCCGATTTCCCTACCCAACGCATTGGTAGTTATAACGTAAACACCTATCTTGGTATTCATGATGCCACCCATCATTTTGTTTATCACGTAACCACCCGTAAAATTTCCAAGTAATAACAAAAATCATAACGCATACAAAAATTATAAAGGAAAGATAAAATTTCAACATTTCAATCACAATATATCACATAAATATATTGACATAAAAAATCCATTTCCAAACCATTTTCAATACCAAAGTACATAAAATAGTATGTGGTATTTAATTTCTTTTAAAAACATTACCGCTTGTTGAGGAAGCCAAAGATCAAATAATACTCGCGGTGGCAGAAACGGTCATTGTCACCGCATATGTTAAAATAAACATTCCTTTTCGTCATTTAGTAACAGTCTTTATAGAAAAATAATCCTTTTGAAATGTCAAGGGTATTTATACAGAGTATAAAAGAAATTTTTGTATTAAAACAAAATATGCCTTAATGAAAGGAGATTGAGACGAAGTCCCTTACCTTGTGTCCGACTTGACTAGTTTTCTCTTTAATATCCTGAATATTAAACTAAAGTTAATTTATACTTTCTTAGTACTCTTTTTCATGTTAATCATTCTTTTTATATCACTTATTACCATGTTATTAACATTATGTAATCATTTAAGTTAACAATGTTTGTTTTGTCGATATTTTGTTCTTATGTCGAAAGTGGACTTCTTATAATTACATGGTGTTCATGTAGTAAAAGGTTCGTTATTTCCAGAATTATATTTATGATTTTAATATCATATATGTAATATATATCTAGTATATACATGTACTTATAATAGTACATATCATTTGGTGGTACGAAATGAAATGCACCGTTCACGGAGACGGTAAGCCATACGTACGCATGAACGCTACTTTCTTTTATATTTCTTATTTCAATAGAATTAAAACATAATGATACATAGGTATATTATAATTCCTGTATAATATCATATATAATATCATTAAATCAATCCTTTATACATCCCACATATGACATTAACAAGTCAAATCACTTTGAGGGGGCTGTAGTCCGCATTTCCTCAAATGAGATTATCATATTTACCCACTATAAAAACCATAAAGGCTTGATATAAATGTAAAGTACAGAAGAATAATGAAATCATAAACATAATATATATCATATATAAATATAGTTCCATAATAATGGCCACAATGAGAGGTGGTAATATGTAATTGAACAGTCATCATTTCTTGAGCCGTTAGTTTTCCATCCACACAAACATTAAGTTCTTCATCCATTAGATGGAGGTGTGTGTAAGTGTAGTTAGAATTCATATCATAACAACGTCCTAGTATATTTAGGATACTTTTTTTGTTTCAAAAGAAAAGAAATAAATCAATTTTAGGTGTTGGAGAAGCAATATAAAAGAAAACAATTTAAGAGAAACTATTACCTTTAATTTGCATAACTCACTTTGGTTTGAACCAAAGGACTTATTGAAGTGCCTTATTCCTAAGGTATGGATTCTAGAAGAGGGATAGAGATGTAGGGGGATTAATTGGGTAGTGTTTGGATGAGAAAAATGTCTTGAGAGGTGTGAGTAATTGAATATAAGTGGTCTCTTTTTATAATGGAGAGGAGAGGCACTTTAGGAAAGAGTGAAAATATTATTTTATGATATAATTATATTCGGTTTTTAATGGGAAAAAATAATTATGGTCGAAGATAAGATGACTAAAAATAGAAATAAAATCATCCAATTAGAATATGACATGTTTTGGATAATATTTTAATCATTATAATCTTATTTAACTAAATCATTTATTAATGAGGTAAATACTGCATCATGATTGTGTCATAAATAATTTAATTTATTTGATGTATAAAAATAATAAAAAAAATACCATAATGTAATAGATCTTCATATATTCCCATATTAATATTTATAGTCTAAAATATAACTTTTATAACCCCATGTAAAAATTATTTTACTAAAATATATTTTTTTATTTCATTTTGGCCTTTACTTTAAGTTAATTAAAATAAAGTGTCATAATCACATTTAAGTGGCTGCATGGGGTCCCCAAATCGACCCAAGGATGACCATTGTCATATATGACTCAACAAATTGGATTATGACACCTGTTAGGGTAAATAAATATAATTTGTTTTAACCTTATTTACCTGATTTACCCTATAACCATGGTAAATAAAATATTTACTGAGGTAAATAAAATATTTACTGAGGTAAATAAAATATTTACTGAGGTAAATATTTAAAATGCCTAAAAATAAAAGTTACCTATTTACACAATTTGAAACTCCGGATTCAAAATATAGAATCCATTTCTCTAAATTAAAAACATATAAGTGGTAGAAATTAATTTAAACTTAATTCCCGCTGTCAAAACAAAAGGCATGTTTTTAAGAAATATTAACTGTCAAATGATTGACAGTTGATTATATATGAAATTGATTTTAATGACCAACATTAGATTAAATGGTAAAAATATAATCTATTTACACTTTAAAACCAATTAAAAGGACAATATAACCATATAAATAAATTATATTAAAACATAGTTTTGAATTAAAATACAATATTTTCACTATTCCTTAAAAAATGAACTTTATCAGAAAAATACCAAAAAATTACCCAATGTAAATTATGATTTCATCATTCTAAAGAAGGGTTTTATTTGGTCATATAGAATTAATTAAAGTGACCAAAATTATATTTAAAAAGGGTTCACCATTAAAAGGTTGTAAATCAGCCTTTTAATGTAAATTATGCATAAAATTAGATTCATTCATATATTAAGCCTTTAACTTTTATTGGATAAATATAAATACATGTATAATCATATTATTGTTGGTTTTTTTCATTACCACCAATACAATGGCTAGGAGTTAACGACAATTTAAAATAATAATATTATATTATTACTGTGCAACGTAAGATTCCAAAAAAACCCGTTGTTGTGTATCAGGTACACTATCGAACATCGCAATCCCTTTAAGATATAATTAATATTTAATTCAAAAATATTAATAAATATGAAAATATATTATTCTTCATTTACCTAGGATGTTACATAATCCCTATCTATAAAAAAGAACTCATATTAATCCCAAAACAATTGGGTACGTCGTATTTTATCCCAAACCCAAAAGAAGAAGGCATCTTAATCCCGAAAAAAGAGTGAATCTCAATTCAAAAACAAGAGGGTACACAGGAGGGCATCCCAAACCCAAAAATAGATGGAATCTGATGCTTGAAACAAGAAGGTACACTATAGGGAATTGAATTCCTAGAAGAAGAGGGCAACTTGATCCCAAAATAAGAGTAACTCTTAATCCCAAAATGAAAGGGTATGCAAGAGGTAATTCAAATCAGATAAAAATTGGGTACATGAGAGGTCATCCCATTCCCCAAATAAGAGGGTACAGAAGAGGGAATCCTAATCCTGATATAGGTACACATGTGACTAGACCAAGCCTAACATGTTATGAAGATCTTGGTAAGTATCCTTGACATATGATTTTATGTTCTTATGTGTATGCCACAATTCCATGTCTTACTCCTATGTTATGTTTTCAAGGATTATGCTCTTTATTACTTTTGGATTATTATATTATTAACTTTCTATATTTATTCCCAGATTCATGTTTTATGATCTATGATATGAAGGGTGTGATATTCTAATTTCATGATAATGTTTTCATTCCATTATGATCATGTTATGACCATATATCTCCTTTTTTTACCCATACTGAGCATCTGAGCTCGCCAATTTATTATGTTACATTTCCTCAGGTAATGAATAATTTTATGTAGTAATATTAAATTGGAATATATTTGTGGATATGTTGAAGATATTTCACCAAATTATAAGAATATGTTCTATTTTTTTAGTGGAACTATAATATTATGGTCCTCAGGAATGAATTTTTGTAATGTGATAAATATTCAACTAAAGTGATGTAATAACCTTGTATGTTAAGTATGGGTCACTATATTTGATATCAACAGAATGTTTTAGTCCATATTTTAAAACTATGATGAGAAAACATTAGTGATATATCTAGTTATATTTATATGGATATGTCTAGATATATATCTATGTATAATTATAACAATGAGTTGACATTTAGAAAAATATCCTAGAATTTTGGTAAATGATAAAGTGAGTGGTTAACTAGAAATATATCCATGTATGGATATAAAAAGAGTATGTGAATATATAATATATGTATCTTGGAGAAACAACTCTAAAAAGGTGTGTCGGGCCTGAATCAGTGTATCCTGCAACACGACAATGGGCTTTACTACAGACCTAGTTTGACACACCCTAGGTATATTCTTTGGGAAATCACACACACTTTATGAACCATCATGAAGAATTTAAATAAAATATGACTATGAATAATATAGGATAAATATAAGGTGTAAAATTTTAAACAAGTAGGTTCTATTATTTAGATATCCTATAAATAATTTTTCATGATTATGAGGTTTTCTTCTATGATAAATATTTCTCACACTATAATTTATGATGTAAACTAGTAGTAAAAACTAGATGGAACTAGGCTAACATTGAATGTTTTTATTGTGGAAAGTATGTTAATTATGTAAATATATAACCTAAGTGGAGATCCTGTTAAGATAAATATGAAGGTAGTAAGATTATTGGTTATACATATGAATATAAAGAGACCATAAACGACAAGTGAGAGGTATGGTATATTCTAACAATATTTTCTATACAAAAATTGACAATAATGATTATATTTTGGTTGTGAACCCAAAGAAATTATTCATATTTTATATTCTAGTAAAGGGGTATTAAGGGATAATTTGATGAAGCTTGAGTAATGGTTTAAGAATAATGTTGTATAATTGATGTTTATGTGTTTTTTAATTCAAAGATTATGTTATAAGAATCATGAAATATATATATATTCAGGATTGTTTTTTAATGAATTATTTTGAGGATATGTTGATTGGTGCTGGTGAGCTAGAAAATTGATTTCATTGAATGATCATATTTTCAATTAGGTAATATAACCCTCAATATTTTTTGGATTTTGATATAATGATATTTGGATAGTGATGTGTTGGATATGTATAAGTAAATTGGATGGTACTATCTACCTCAAAAATAACAATGTATTTGTAAAAAAATTTGTATATTTCACGACATATGATGTTTACAACATCATATATTTATGGAATCTATGGAATAATCTTCGTAATAAGGAAGAATTCGTGTTTTCCAAAAGTATTCATTGTAATTCAGGTTATTATTATGTTTCAAGAGAATATATGAAGAAGGTATTCACATGGTTTGAATGTGAAAATTGAGAGATACTGTTTATATATAGGGGATCAATGTTAAGATGATTTTGTTAATTTATTTCTAATGTTTTAGATTTTATTATTTTTAAAGCATTATTAAGTTAACCATTTAAGGGAATTTTAATTTAAACATATGATGAAGTATTAATGTTTTATGTATGTAGTGAAAACCTTAGTTAAAATACAATTCAGCTATTTACCATTTTTCAAGGATGTTCATAATATTTATTTTGGAAATTATATTAATTTGGTTTTGGAAAAGGGAATCATGTTAGTCACATGAAAATAGATCATGTATAGCAATGTCATGGGTCTTGAACTCATGATCAAAGGATGGTAATGGTTTCATGCCAACCACTGGCCTATGATGTCCGAGTTAATGTGTAATTATTTTTTTAGTTAAACAATTTGATTAATAAATATTAATGATGAACTAATAATATTAATTTTCAGGTTTTGAGATTAATGTATTAACCATATTGACTTAGGGTAATATTTAGAGACAGATAGTTAGAATTTTTAATTTTTTATGGGGCTTCATATCCAATAAAAGTTCAATTTAGTACTTCATATATTATAGTTAATTTTTGGGCATCCATTTCTTGAAGTAATGGGTGAATTAGAAATTGATATAAGCACAAATAAAGGTTTAAATTGTGTTAATAGAAATATTTAAAGAATTTATATTTCTTAATATTTTTATTAAACAAATTAATCACTCAACATTAGGAAAATTATCAAAAAAATGTTGTCATAGTACATTAATTTCTGTTGAATTTATAGCCTTTTGAATCATCACAGATTTATGGCTCTAAGGCCCTCAAAATTTCATCGATCATTCACTTGGTTTTTATTTATAAACTCAATATATTCCAGTAAATCATTTCTCTTTTTCTAAAAGTCTATATTTTTACTTCCCACCTATGTTCTCCTATGTTTAATCCTAGTTATATATTACATTGGGTATCGGTTATGTTTCCAACATTATTTCCTTAATGGAAGTTTTAGTTTTCATTTTTAATTTGTCGGTTTCTAGGAAAAGAACTTTAAATTATTAATCCTTTAATTGCATAGGCAAATTTCAAGGTGAAATTCATTTTAAGGGGGGTAGAAGGTAACACTCTGAGATTTTGGGAATTATTTATTCAAATTAATTTAATATTTTTGATATTTTTATTTTTACGCAACACTAAATATAGTTTTTTATATAAAAGAACTATGTTTTTATTTAGTTATATGAAAAAAAATGTTAATAATACACTAATCTCAATATAAAGTTTAGCTTTTTCTACATGCAACACCGACATGGATAGTTTTACACACAATACTAAATTTAATTAAAACAACATATTATTACTATTATTATTTAAATAATATAGTCCTAAAAAATCATTAAACGTAGTAATATAAATATATTTTCTTAATTTTTAAATATTATTGTTACTTTTTTATATAGATAAATCATATTTATAATAATACATACAATTGTATTGGTAAAGTACTTATATTTTTCAAAATTATATATTTTTAAAAGAACTACTTTCTATGTCCATCAGTAAACAATAATAAAATTTATTTTAGAAACATTTAAGAAATTAAATTTCATAAAATAAATAACATTTTTTAATTTTTGATTCCAAAATTATCTTAGGGCGATTGTTTGGGATTTTTCTAAGAAACGTCATTTCTAGATGAATAGTGTAAAATATAGATTTTTAATTCATATCTACACTTTATGAAAATTTATTTTTATTTATTAATTGGTTTTAAAGTAAAATATATCAATTATACATCACTTAATACAATTTAGGTCATTTTATTTATTTTTATATGGAATTTAGATATAAAATCTTAGTGATTATTTGAACATTCTCCCCTCAAAACCCACTCTCTCACCACGACTGTGGGATTAGCATTAAATATAATTTTTCTACTTATGTTAGTTGGATTCAAATAAATTGGAATACATGGTGATAATAATTAAATTATTTATACTCTACTAATATAAAATTAATTTTTGAAAAAAATATTTTAGTGAATGTGATTAAATTAATTAAAGCAATTGAGGTAAAATTAAGATTAACAAGGGATTAAACCATAAACTAAAAGGGAAAAAATAACCTATACACTTGTCCAAAACACATTTTATGGACATATTTTGTCCATAAAACATCCATTCATGATTTTGGTTGATTTTATATGACTTTTTTAGTAAAAAACATTGTTACCCATAACTAGTTTTCAAAAATTATATGTGTGTACCCTCCCTCCACTATTAAAAATAACCCACCCTTCCCACTTCTGGACACCTCTCAATACACTATTTCTCTAGCTACTAAAAATTAATACTCTAAAACAAGAAGCCACACCTTGGGAATAATTCCATCTATGGAATCCATTTGGTGGAAATGAAAAGGAGTAACACAAAGAAGAGGTAATATCCACCCTCAATCTCCTTTAATTGAATTTCATTCTCCACCACCTCATTTATTATTATTAAATTATTCTGTAATATCACCAATATCATAAATATACTTATATTTTATTATTATTAGGGTTAAATCATCACTTACACACTCTTACATATAATGGGTAATGAACTTACCATTCTTGTGCACGACAAACTACCAGCTCATGAAATGATGTTGTTCGTTTTTCCTTTACCACCTCACATGGTTGGGAACTATAATGTAAAATATATTTTTATATGTTATATATTATATTTATGATATATTTATCTTTATTTAATTATTATATAACACATTATTTTATTATTTCCATTTTTTGTAAATATGATAATTTTGTTTGTGGGAGTGTGGACTAGCGCCTCTTCGAAGTAATGTAATTCATTCACACCCTACCTGAAATGTATTAAAGATGGGTTTAGTGAAATTATATGATATAAATGACATAATAATTCTACTATAATTAAATTATATATATATATATATATGTCATTTACTTTCTTTCTTTTAATATGATAATAAAATTGAAATGGTGTTCATGCATACATACGACCTACCGAATCCATGAATGGTGTATTCCATTTCATATTTTTATATTTTATATATTGTTATAAATTAATATATAATGAAAATATATGAAATTTATATCATGTTTTACATTATTTAATTAATTAAATTATGATATAATTAAGAGTATCTGGAATATAAAGTCAAAATTTATACAAAAAAAAGCATTTATTAACCAAAACATAACATTAACACAGATTTGTAAATAAATAGGTAATATAAAGACATAAAAAATAATATATGGTATTATATATAAGAATATGGTTTTTTACGATTTATAATAAACATATATTTGTTATCCAGGAATTTATAATGCATACAATGAAATTCACGGCTTAAGGTAAGTGGGATTCATATCACTTTTTATTTCCATGATATAAATTCCATATTCACCACTCAATTATTTTGGGGGGTGTATATACAAACCTATGATATTTTATATAATTAATTTCATTTATTTAATGATATGAAAATATTTAAATGATTTTACCCTCTCATGGGGATCACAATTCTAATGTTATTGACGTGGTAAATTTTTTATTGTCCCACTTTTATTTTCCAAGAGACACATGTTTTGATCACCATCTATTTCATATATGTGTTTTGTTTACTACACATTTATATATTTTACGATTCATATACTTATATTTATGGGTGATTATATATCCAATTTACGATCCTTCTTTCATGGGGGTTATATTTGAAAAATTACCAAATCGATAAGTAATATTTTCTCCATTTTCCTTCTTTGAGACAAATGCCATGTTATATACCAATATTTTTCAATGAGGTGTGTATAATTCCTTTTTACATGATATATAATTAATTTAATTATTTCATGACTGGTTCATATTAATTTGAATTTATTATTTCCATTCTATAGTGATTTAAAATTACTAATTTGGTAACTGTGTATAGCATCAATGACATTGTTTATTGAGATTGATTATGATTATGATTCCATTGATGAAATCATAATATCTATCTCTCAAGAACTATGAGGTAATTTATTAACCTATATATATGCATTCAATATCAATTTAATGGTACCATTTTCCCACTATTTGGTACTCAATAAGATTAAGTAAATGTTTTTATTAAAATATGACATTATTTATTCTTTCGATCGAAAATATGTGTTCTTTATAAACATTTTTTCTAAAAAGGGTTTATAAAATGCTTTACTAATAACCAATGATTTATACTGTTCATTTTTACCCATGTATTACCTTTTTAAAAATGGTTTCAAAAGGAATATTGATGTTTTTTTTTGATCAAGTAACTTTTCTGATATTTTAAGGTGAAAAAGGAGTGTGTGGATTTTATAGACCTACCTATCTTCATGACCATCGTATCGATGATACTTACGTTGTATGTTATAAGGATATTATTTAGATAAATTTTTTTCCTAATATTCTTTAATTTTTGTTGATTTTATTATGGTTATCAAATAAAAGGGGTTTTCAAAATTTGTTTTATGATAAAAAATTATTTAAATGATTTTCAAATATTTATTTATAATTTTTCAAATAATTTTTATGGAAAATGGAATTCAAAATAATTTTAGGTTCCTTTTAAAAATTTTCATGGAAAATAGTTTTCAAAATATTTTCAATATTCTTTTATATGTTTTCAAGGAAAAATATTTTCAAAAATTTTTCAAGCCTTATTTATAATTTTTTGAAGAAATTTAAAAGATAATATATTTATAAATGTTTTATTTATTAAAAAAATTTCAAAAAAGAAATTATATTTTAGTTAAGAAAGGTTTTTAAAATATATTCTAAAATTATTTTTCATCTAAGATAACGTTTATTGACGTAACTCATTTTATTTTGGGAAATGATCCAAAGTTCTATTCATATTCTTATCTGGATTGTTTTTGTTATTATGGAATGTTTTTTATGAAAACCCATTTATCTTTCATGGGTTATATATTTATGAAACTATTTCCTCTTATAAAAAATATATTCTTATGAAACATATTTCTCTTCAGTGGGTTATAAAATGATAAATATTTATGAAACTCACCTTCTTTCCATGGGTTATTCTAGGATGAAATGTTTTTGAAACCTATCAATTTTCAATATGATTTTATTTGAGTAAATGTTAATGATAACCATTTCAGTTCATGGGTTATGATATGATGTTTATTAAATTCATATCTTTTTATGGGTCATGATATTATAAATGTTTTGTTATCCTGAGGAACACTCATGTGTGTTTTCATTATGTGAAGGTTGGAACCTATATCTCGCTCTAATGCATTGGGAAATGATAAATGCTTTGTGATCTCAAAGGGTACCTGGTAGGGCATCCAATAATTTGAAAAATAGGTAAACTTAAGCCCAAGATAAGAGGGTACATGGGAGGGTATTCCAATCCCATAATATGATCGCATATTAATCCCTAAATAATATTGTACATGGGAGGGCATACCAAGCATGAAATATGAGTGATTATTAAGACTAAATAAAGTGGTAATCATAATACCAAAAAATATGGAATCATAAGACTAAAATAATAGGGAATCTTCTTCCTAAAAAAATAGGGTGCATGGGAGGGAATCCCAAGCCCGAAAAAAGTGGTTACATGTGAGGGAATCACATGCCTCAAAAAAGAGGGTAAAGGGAAGGGAATCACAAGACTGAAGGAGGAATAGGTGTGATTATCCCAAGCCTAACATGTTATGTGGCTCTTGGTAGGTATACTTGATATATTATATTCTATGTTTTTGTGTTTTCCACAATTCCATGTCTTTCTCCTATGTTGTGATTTCATTTATTATGCTCTGGATTCATTTATGATTCGTGGTCTATGAACTGCCTATATTTATTCCATGAATAAATTTTTATGATCTTTGATATGTAGGATTTGGTATTATAATGTTATGATCATGTTATCATACCCTAAGGTTCATGTTATGCTTATGTATCTCCTTTTTTTATCTTTATTAAGAATTTGATCTCACCCATTTCTTATATTTCCTTTCCATAGGTCATGAAGAGAGTTTTTATAGTTGTATTACTAATGGGGATGATATTTATCAAGATATTGAATATCATTCACAAAATTAGAGGAATGTGTTCCATTTTTCTAACAAAACTAAACTATTACAATCCTCCGACATGTATTTTTGTAATGTTTTGAATATTTTTCTAATATGATATAATATCCATGTATGTTAATCCTAGGTTTCTATAAACCAAGAATCATAGGAAATGAACCAAGGGGCATGACATAACTAAACTCTTGTAGAAACCAAACCAAAACCATTATCATAGGGGTTCCTATAGATATATCTACCATGAAATGACACGTAACTGGTAGAAGTGGCCACAAAAACCAAACCAACCCCATTTGGGTTATCATATCATCTAACAATACAATTCATTAAATAAGACTAATCGGGGTGTCCATTTGGAATACTATTCAATCAAACTACTATAGGTCCCACATACTATAAATCCCCACTCATCAACACCATCACATTATAGTTATAACAACACATATTCCCATGTTTTATTATATAAGATCAACAATACATAAACAAGGCTTTGGAAACCCAGACAATTAATTACGAAATATGTTGGAAAACCAAACCACAATCCATTCTATAGGAAGGGTCTTGTCATGATATGTAAAATTTATCCCTATCTACTCTAAAATGAGTAAATTCTATTAATTTTGATTCAACTTAATAGTTTATTTACACAAAGTAATAAAAATTTGGGAAAATATACACACAATCAATCATGACCACCCATAAAATAATATATAAATTTTATAACATGGTATGGATGTATTAATTCTATCTTAATGAAGAAAAATCACCATTATGTGTCACTTGGTTGAATCCAGAACTAAAAAATTATTACAATTAAATGTAAAACTATTTAGTTATTGATTTGATATGGGAAACAAATAAATACCACAAGAAAGAGATATCTAGGGTTTAAGAGGCGTTAATATTACCGTGAGAGGAACACTACAACAACCACAACTTCTTAAATAATTAAAATAGATATTAGAAAATTTTGAAATCCAATAGTAATTATAATATTAAACCATTGTTTAGTAGGGATAATGGAAGAAGAGGGGATATGAGTAAATGGGTTAAATGTGGTTACTCTATAAATTCCATTGAAGAAACAAGATAGACATCCATTGGGTACCTGATCAGTTTGTACATAAAATCCAATACCCTACTAGCCAGCAGGTATTCCCCCACCATCCAACATAAGGGGATTTAATATATTCAAGGCGTTTTCTTATGACATTGGTTACGTAGTGTCCCAACACTGGGCCCCCAGTACCCTGAGGTTGATTTTCATTAAGGGTGAAATAAATACCATTCTATGAACACCCTTCAAGCCTCATCCACTCTCAAAAATAACCAACAATGTCCAAGAATAGATAATTTAGTTCAAAAAAAATTAATCCTAAAATTTAATCACAAAATTTTAGGGTTATTAAAAACACCACCTATACAGTATTATCATTATCTAGAAGAATCCTTTTGGAACCTCATTAAATAGCTCCAGCCAATATGATTATATATTGGACTCTAACTCCCATGTCACCTCCTAGATATTAACATAATTCCAAAACAACTAGATATGGGGAAAATTCCCTTCTCATGACACATGATTATTCTAGTACATGATACACATTTGTCACTCCTCAAATGATATATCTTCCTCAAACTAAATATCTTCTCTACCAATATTTATTAATTTATCCCGTTCATACATCCAGATATGTAATACATGAAACAGATATTTAATAACTTTATATCATAGAGGAATATACAACACATAATATATATTCCCAGTCTTCTACATAATCATGAATGAAAAAAACCTAGTGGAATATTTTCCTAAATATTTATACATTGATTCTCCAACCTTGGATATAACTCTAGAAATACCTGATCCCCCATAGTAAATGTTATCGGGAACCACCTTTTGTCAACATATGATAATTTTATTCTCTGAGTGGTAACCCATTATATCATGATAAACTACACCTACATTGTGGCCTTTGATATAAATATTGGTCCAAAAATTGTAATCTATTTCAATTTTAACCATCACATCTAGGAGAGACATGACCTAAATTATAAGGCCACATACGAGGGAATCTAAAATGAATAATAAATAGTTATTATAAAATAAATTCCAAGACAAAATGTTCTCATAGTCCCCCAAAATCAATCATGCATTCTTGGAGAATATCCTCATGTTGTCAAATTTCCCTCTTAGACTACCCATACGTTAATGGGTGCTAATCTATACTTATATTTATCTTATATCATAATCCCTTCTATTGGAACTTATAAAATCGTGATATGAAACATGAATGTTGACAAGATACTATGTCATGTGGAATCCCATTTAACTACACTATATTACACATATACATGTTTCTCAGATTTTATAATAATTTAGTCTCATGTATAATAAAGAAATTATTTCGTTTTCCACATAGTAAACTACTACCCATACCTCATCAATACCCATTGGGTTCCTTGGAAGACCTATAAAAATCCATGCTCCTTTAGTCCCGACTTTATAAAGTAATGGGAATGGGTTTAATTTAACCACGTAGTTAATATTACTCCTCCATTATTTGTTGTTAGGTGAATCAATGGTAAAATAATCCCACAATGTCATCCCTTATAGATGGTCACCAAAAACATTACTTGGTATCATGATAAATCATGCTAAACTCTTGGTGAACCACCCATCTTGAGGCACATTAGTCCATCATCAACTACTATTTCATATAAGTAGGAACAAAAATCTTATTATAGACATAAAACACAATCTTCATATCCTTACCCCATCATAGAACTAGATTATCACATAAGATACTTTCATGTATCATAGTGTAATATGAATCAATATTTTATCAGAACATTACCCATTTACTAATAATATAGTAATAAAAATGGGATAAAAGGTAATTAGAAACACCCTAAAAATATGGAGACTAGGCAAGGATGTAAAATTTGGTTTATAAGAGATATTAAATAGATACCTTTAGTTTTTTACCAATATATTACATATTTTTTGATGAATATTCAATAAATTACATAAACACACACCTAAGGACCATAATAATTTAGTGACATTGGAAGCTAGAATCTAAATATTCTTACATGGGTAAAGAACATAAATGTATCCCATAAAGATATTCTCCTTTCCTAATCATCACAAACATTCCCTACATAAAACCATTATTTATAACTTGGGAATGTAAACATAATAAATGGTGATAATAGATGATTAGTAATGGTAAAAAAGTGATATATGTTAATATTACATGAGCATAAGGGTATGAGAACAATATCATAATATTTTAAAACCACATCTTACATATCAAATATCATAATCATGATATAGGGAAAAAATTGAATTTCATAATAAACGAATCATAAAGAAATCAATGAATTTGATTCATGAGAGCATATCATTGGTATAAAAAATTGATTTTTGGTTTAAATATAATCATATAAAATAATTTCATTAGTAGGTGATGTATCATTTACAAGACTATCATAGTGGATTGGGTTAACTCCACAAATAATTGTAGTATTAAAGGTTTACTCATATTACTATTATAGTAGATAGAGTCCCTTTCTAAATTGTGTTCACTCCACATTATAGTACTAATTAACTCATGGTATTTCAATATTTACTCAATGAATTAGAGTGAGATATAAGTCTCACCCATCACATAATGAAATTTGTATCTATTTGTTCCACAATATTATAAAACCTTCATAAGATCATATCCCAGGAAATGAAATAGGTTTTATAAATATATCATTATATTATAACATTTGTAAAAGAGATGGGTTTGATAATAATTTCATCTTAGTATAACCATTAAAAGAAGTGTGTTTCATAATATTCTTCTCCTAGTAGACCCCATGGAAGAGAAAAAGGTTTTATATAAATCATTCCATCATAAACATAAACCATTATAAAAAAATAATTAGATTGGTATCCCTGAATCACATCCCCATTAAGTCATATGTAACATAAAAAGTTGTTATATTATATTTAAAATAATTTTTAAAATACACATAGAACATTTCCTGAATAAAATAACATTTCTTTAATAGTCTATTTTTAAAATTAAAAATTCCTAAATAATTGTTAAATCTTTTTCTTTGAAAATAAACATTATAACTTATAAATAAATATTTAAAAATCATTTAAAACATTACTTGAGAAAAATAACATTTACCCTTTTATTTTTCATAAATATAGAACATTTTAAAAAAACTCTTCTTTAAAGATAACCTTGAAAACATATAAATTAATATTGAAATAATATAATTTTCATGGTGGTGGGAAATTGTTTTAATTCCATACATGTAAAATAATATTCATTCCACATTTTTAATAAAATAAAAATGGGTATTATTTGGAAGAATACATGAATAATAATTTCAAAATTTTTTGTTAAAAGTATAACATGGGTAATAAATCATTGGGATAATGTTAAATATGTTTTTAAAAGACTTTTAAAAAAAATTTGGATGAAAAATCGGTTTTCAACCAAAAGGAGAAATAAAGATGATTTTTCTTAAAAATATTCTATTAAAATATTGTGTACATAAATAGAACATAATGAATGGAAAATGTCATTAACCATCCTGGGTACCCTGGTAACCCAATAACTGATCCAGTCCTTACATATCCCAAAGGGTATTCTTGATCCCCACGGGTTTGAGATCAACACCTGGAATTATATAAAAATAAAGTTGAAATTATTTTTTCACTAATAATTCATAAGTAAGGGAGACTTGTCCGGAATGAATACAAAGAAAACTCCACTAGGAGAACTGTACCAGAATTAAAAAAAAATTTAAAAATTACTACAACAAAAATCACAATAATATAAGAAAAACATCCCATGCCCTAATGGGAACAACTCACCAAGTCCATGGATCAACAGCTGGAACCTCCTCCAAGTGGTGTTTTATCCATGATAGAAACTATATGGAGGTAATATACAAACATTTGAAGGAATGGGTACTGTATGAATTAAAATTCTCAGTTGTTTATCTCTAAGGATTCCGTATAATAATCCAATATCAAATTAACCAATGATATATTTCAATTTAAAAAAAACAGGATTGGAATTTCATGTGCATAATTAAAATAATTTATCATTTAATTTTCAATAGATGAATATAATTTACGAAGATGATTTTCTTTTAATATAATGAAACATTACTAAAATAATGGATCTATTTACAAATTTCATAAATAATTACTTATAAAAAAATATATTATATAAATCATAAGGCATGTAAAATAATTTGCAATAATGGAATATATTCATTCAAATTTAAACAAGCGAAAAAATGGTCATATTACTAAGAAGGTGTGATATTTCCATGCTATAGGTACTCCAATCTGAAGGTGACATAATAATATGTATATATTTTCTTTTTAAATCATGCCAAAGTGGAATTATCACAATCACCTAAGGGAGGTGATATGCGACATTTATATCTTGGAATATTGTAATGCATAAATAGATATCCAAATAACTCAATATCTACCTAAGTATTTTATGTTATCTAGTATAAAAAAATTATGGGAAATTTAATTCATGTAATATTAAAATAAAATTAATCCCATTATCCATTTCAAATTTGTCAATTTAAATTTAAAAACAATAACACGGGTTTTCATTCAAAAACATGCCTTTTCCAAAATAAATCCTAAAGGTTCCCATCAAAACCATTTTAATCCAACTTCATAATAATATAATTTGAAATAAATTCACAATTAAATTTCATGATTCACTTTCACAAATTTAATTCAACAATTTAATTTTTCACAATATTCCATCAATTTCACAAACAAACACTAAATTAAATGGAATTGGAGGTTTTCACAATTTTCCATAAAATCTGTCTCCATAATTAAATTAAACAATTTAATTGAAACTATTTCCATCATTTCCAAAATTTAAATTAAACTATTTAAATTTAAAAAAATTATATAAACACACCCCAATTCAATGGAGTTGCGGGTTTTCTAATTTCATGCCAAAAAACTATTTTTAAAACCCCAATTCAGTGGAGTTGGGTTTTCTCCAAAAAAATTGAAATCCATATAATAAAAATCAATAAATTTCATTTAATTCAAACAATAGAAATTAAATAAAAAAAAATTTCCTAAGAAAAACTGATTATTGCAACGGAACCACCTAACTGAGGTTCATGGGATCTTAAATCACAAAGTAGTACATGGAAGACTCTAGAACGATGAAACCAAGGATATATTAATCAAAAAATGTTTTGGATCCAAAATAGTGATTATTATATCCACAAATAAACATATTGATCCATGGAACCCTTGGGTGGAGAAGATAGATCATGGTAGATAGAGATCGGGGTGAGGAAACTAACTGGGAGAAGATTAAAGGGTGTCCCTCAAGAATAAAATCACTTCTAGGAGGGACCCTAGGAGCCCAAAACTCTACTTGGGAGCTCCAAGTATGGGATAAATATATTATGGGTCATTCCAGTCTATTGGGGACTTAAAATAAGGGATGGGGTATTTTTTACCAAAATTTGGATTAATTAAAAACACATTTTCATAGTTTCCGGGGCAAACACACACGATTTAGTAAACCAATGCAAAATCCATGAACCAATTTTAAATTGGACATAAAATTTCTCATAAGAGGTTTCATGGCTTGAGTAAATATTCACTAACCATGAAAAATCCCACGTCCATGGGTTTCATGGTTTTCTCTAAGAGGGAACACTGTTTGGGATAACTGTGCGCCAACTGTGCACTAACCCAAAAACTTTCAAAACAATATAAAAACCCCAAAACAACCCCAACATAAACCCAACTAAAATATGGTAAAAATCGGGGTTTATGAATACCTAAAAATAGTAATAGTATGTCACAACCTCGAACGCATTGAAACATTACATCCCAAATAGGCATATGAAGAAGATTCCATTCCAAAAAGAGGAGTCCACAACTCTCTCATCAGTGCCTCCCTCTCTCATGACTCATGAGAATCAAAACCATGATTCCATAAAAAAAATCAATGGTATCATCCTCCCAAAAAGTACCTTTGTTATAGAATCAACTATCCCGACTGGATATTCCGTCATGGATAAATCAGGTTCAACTATAAGATCACTCCAGCTTAGAACATGAGATAGATCAGATAGATACTTTAAATTATTAGATACATAAAACATGTTATGTATTGATTTCATCTATGGTGGAAGAAATAAATGGTAAGAAACTTTTCCCACCAGCTAAAAAATCATAAAAGGTCCCTCAAAAAAATGAGAGATATTCCCTTTCCTCCCAGGTCACCAATGAACCAATTGAGGTGAAATATCTAAGAACACCTAGTCACCAACTGATAATTCCAATGGTCTGTGGTGATGATCATCATAAGACTTATATCATCTCTATGCCATCACCAATCTCTAATTAATCAACTGGATGATTTTTCATCTCTTAGAACAATATCATTCCAACTAAGTAACTTTCACCAATCTCCGACCAACACAATTGAGATTTACAAGGCCAACCACTAAAGGGATTAAAAGGATCCATTGTGATTGTGGAATGGTAAATATTTTTATAATAAAACATAACTAGACCTATGATATCATCCTAAGATTCAATAATGTCTAGAACAAAATCATAAAGCATATCCTTAATAATTTTTATAGATCATTTTATTTTTCTATCCAACTAGGGATGATATTCCATACTCAAATGGATATGGGATCCTATTACCTAATAATGGCCTATCCAAAAGAGAGAGGTGAACCAATGATCCTTATCAGAAACTATAGCACAAGGAACTCCTTGAAAACAAAAATATCTCTTTCACGTAGATATTTCCAAACTCTTCAACTTTGGTTGCATCAAGAATGGTTATATAAAGTGTAATTATTTAGTCAACCTATCGATCACAAATCACACCGTATTATTATTTCTCTAAGAGCATGAAAAATCAACCAAAAGGGCATATAGATGTCATTACACTTCCATGTAGAGAATTTATGTGGTTGAATAAAACCCTAAGGTTTTGGGTGCTTGATCTTAACTTGTTGGAATGTGTAACAATGAGAAACCAAATCTGCAATGCCTCTTATCATACCTGGCTAGAAAAACTATCGCCACATGTCATATAAAATCATTTTTGATCTTGGGAGCACATCAAACTGGGAACGATGGAAATCCCCATTTACATATTTCCATACCAATAACGGTACTACCAAACATTTTTGAAATAATTGAATTCCCTCATTGGAGAATGTCAAATCAAGAACAGTCTCCCCATAATTAATAGTGTCTATAATGGTATAGAACTCATCAATAAGATACTGTTTCTCATTTATGAATTATAGAAGAGAGTATTTTAACTAAACACTATTCAAGGAAAACCTATTCCTTTTATTCTTTAACTCTAATATAAAAATGTGCAACGATAGCCATCATTTTCCACTCTTCTAATGATTCTTTCACTTCATAGGTTGGAAGCATCCTATAAAATCATTTTCAATAAAATTCCATTTCCCTAGGGTATAGGTGATTTCGAAATATAATGACTGCATGTTTTCCACCCAATACCTCTGGAAGAGATTTGAATATTTTTGAGTGAAGATATAACTCAAGTTCTTGTGGTTTGGAAACATGGAAAACATTTTTCCGAAATGGTAATTCCACTGACTTTTAGTTGCATGCATCACATCTGCATGTTAAAGTTCATGGGTCAGATAATTCTTCACATGTGGCTGAAGCTAATAATATCCATATGAAATGACATGATTACACACTATAAGAACACTACCCAATCCTAAACCCAATGCATCACAAAAGTCCATATAGACCTACCCAGCCTTCGAAAGAATTATCACTAGTGAAGTAGTCAATAGATGTTTCAGATAAATAAAAGAATTATGACATTTCTCATCAGAAGAAAACTTTACTCCTTTATGAGTTAGTGAAGTAATCATAAAATCCAACTTCAAGAATTCCTTTAGGAATCAGCGATAATAACCAGATAATACCAAGAAGCTCCAAATATAGAATACATGTCATGGTTGAACCCAAGTCATATTAGCCTTTACCTTCTCAAGATCAACATTTATTCATTGATTTGACACCACATATCCCAATAACTTCACTTCTATAATCTATAAATCAAATTTTTAAAGCTTCACATATGTTCGGTGATTTTTTAGAAAACATAGAACTATTCTTAGATGATTCACAAGATATTCCTCATACTTATAACCAATGAATATATCATCCACAAAGACTACTATGATGGTATCAATATACTCATGGAAAATATTTTTCATAAATCCATGAATCTATTGAGGAATCAGTTAGAGAAAAGATCATGAAAAGGTACTCATAATGGATGTTCGAGATTTAAAAGAAGGTTTAATGAATGTTAGATTCTTTTATCCTCAGTTTATGGTATCCAGAATGAAGATCAATCTTATAGGACAACTTTTCCCCTTTTAACTGATCAATAGATCATCAATCTGTGGTAATATATATTTTTTCATTAGATTAACATGATTGATCTTTCTGTAATAAATGCATAGAAAAATAGAACCATCAACCTTATTATCAATGAGAACTGGAATAACCCAAGGAGACATGTTTGGGCATATGAAGCCTTTGTCAATAATATTTTCCAATTGGGACATCGGCTCTTTAATTTCATCTAGTTCTATATGGTAAGAGGGAATAGATACTAGTTGATTACCATGAATTAAGTTAATAGAAAACATGTCCTTCCTTATTTCTGTAAAACCAAAGAAGACAAAAGTAGAAATGCCATGAAAACTTGATCATAAATGGAGGTAGATCACAGCTTAAAGATTCTAGCTCTACATAAATGGAGAACAATGATATCACATTCCCAAACTCCAGATAAGAAGGTCTTAATCTACTTTACCTTTGGTCTCATTCTTCCTGGGTGATATGATACACACCATCTGGTGCAGTGAAGGAGAATCATTAAAAATAAAAATAAATATATGGTTTATAACAAATTATAAAATCTATCCTAAAAAAGACTTCAATAGGTATTATTTTGAGTATCATAAAATTCCATGAAAGCTCAACATCTTCTATAGAGAAAATACAGGAGGTACTATGGAGACCCTAATCTCTCTTTATACCAGGGGATGTAATAATATCCATTACACATGATAAAATATCCATAGAAAGATTTAGAAGATTAGTAATACATGTTTAAATAAATTAAGGAGATGCACCGGTATCAAATAGGTCAGTCACTAATGACAAATCTATAATAATGGTACCTCTCATGGTCTATGTGCCTATATTTGCTTCATATGGAGACACATCCACTATGTGAAGAAGCATCGTTAAATATTCCTATGGATGAAACCCTTTTATAAATGAATCATATAATTATTTAATAGTATTAGAAGGTTTTATTGATCCTATTACACTATTCACAATGGAATTAACTTTTAATAATCTCTGCAAGTGACTCGATCATCCGTTGGAGCCACAATTCTTGTGTGCCTTAGTGAAAACGATCTTTGAATTTCCCAGTTTACCACATTGTTTGCAAACTAAAGGACCTATTTTAGGAATTTATGGTGGTCTAGAATAAACCTAATATTTATAACCACCACATTAATCTTCATGCTTCCTATTTACCTTAGTGTAATGCACACTTCCATTGGGAGAGAAAGAAACTCCCTATAAACTTGACATTCTAGTCATGTTCATCTCGACTATCAGTGCTCTATCCAGAACATCATAATAAGTATTCATCATTATTAAGAAAACCTAAGAATGAGTAGATTATCGTATTTTGGGGTAATTATCCTCTATGGAATTCACTCTAGCTCCCCATAACTTGCTTCACACGGCTAAAAGTTTTCAAAAAAAGTAACCATTAGCTCTACGGAGGACTTCCCTCCGGAAGAGCTATCGGCTTCATCACCCTTTGATCCTAGTTCTAACCACCCTAAGGCCACCCCTCAGGTTCCAAGGGGCACCCCCGACCCCCACCCCCTGTGGGGGATTTGCGCTCAGACATTTCCTTCAGAGATGTCATATGTGGCCCATCTTCAGGGGTTCATCTTCCCTACTTCCCGAACACTTGGTCATTCGTTCCCTCTGTGTCGGGAGAGGGTGCTCATCTATCACTTGAGATACCTATTGAGGACTTTGAGGATGTTTTTTCCAAACTTCTATGGAACCTTATTTTTCATTTTTGTTCATAGCATCCCCCTCTCCATGTTTTCAAGTTGTTTATAGACTCCTGGGGCTTGCAATCCCCAGTTTTCATATCGGCCATCCACAGGCACTCATTCTATCTGGCCATGTATTCGGAGGTGGATTTCATCAAGGCATGGTGTCATGCACCCCGATGTTGGTGTTGGTGGAGCTTCAACCTAGTTCGGTGGTCCTTGGAGGACCACAATGGGTGAGAGATAACTTGTGTGACGGTGTGGATCATCTTTCTTCAACATTCCCCCCCCCTTCTAGAATGGTGACTTCATCTATGCCGTTGGGGGATCTATAGGAGGCTTCTTGTGCATTTTTTATTGTACCTGTATTAGCAAGGACACCCTGTTGGATCAGCTGTGTGTTGATTTGAACCGTTCACTTCCAGTTCAGAGTAGATCTTCTTGAAAGTTCGGGGATCGATGGAATGGTCATAGACGATTGTGTACCCTATCCTCTCAAGGTACTACTCCTCCTACTTTCTCCAAGGCCACTAATTGTAGGACTATAGTAAGCATCGTCGGGGTGATAATCACCAAGTATCCAGAGGCAACCCAGAGTGTAACCTCCTCCCCTCCCAATTGGATGGTCTTTCTGCTGGTTCTGAGCTCGTGGCCTCCCATGCTCTGTCTTCGTCTTCAGTATCCATTGAGATGACTTCTCCCCTTCCATCATATGATCCCCCTATCCCTCCCCCGTCTCTCCAAATATCAATCCTGTAAGCTTAGTGCTAACCCTCAGTATCCCTTGTGCTCCCTGGTGGTGCTTGATGACTATGTTACGCGGTTGCTCGGTCCCTCCTAAATATTCCCTGTAGGTGCCTTGCTAGAATGTGTCTCATAGTCTCCTCCAAAGCCTCATTTTCCTCTTCCTCCCAAGCTCCAACCTCTCTAGATCTCAGGATTTGGGATACTCTCTCAGCTAAGGACTCAGGAGGAGTGATGTTGCCCCTTGTCGGTGGGAGGAGGGGCCAAGGAGGTGAAATCCCTCCCCCAGGATGGAGACCCGAGTCCTCTAGTACCCCGTAAGCACGACACCATGATATGGTCCCCCCGTCAAGTGTAGTGCAAGGGAAAGCTCCCAGAACTCTCTATCGCCTCCAATCCTCCACATAGGAGCCATCTACCATGAGTCTGGGTATCTGTACTTGGTTGTGGCTGAGGAAAATATTGTCTTCAGAGTGCCCATCCCTTATCATGATAGAGTCCTCTGTGCCTATGGTCAATACTGAGACACCTTCTTCTCAATGATACCTCTACTGATATGGAACTCCCACATCTTATGTGCGCATGTTAAAATAGATTACGTAGCCTTGGAGATTAATAAAAACAAGTAAAATATTATCGTAGTTCTGTAACATAAGAAAACCCCTACTAAAATCAGTGATTTCATGCACATAATCAAAATTCATGCATCCATGCATGCAGACCCAATCAACAGGGATATGTGGATTTTCTAAAATAAGTATATTTCGATTGCCTTGATCCAGGTTGGTGACCATCACATCATGACTAAGGTCACAGATGGTACGAGAACCCTCTTTATGTCTAATATATATGGTTGTTGCAACCCTCATTGGAGAGAACAACTATGGAAGAACCAAAGAGGATTCAAACCATGGGATCAACTGCGGATCCTTGGGGGATATTTCAATGTCATCACCATGCCAGTGGAGATGAAAGGGAGAGGGGAGTTTCTCCATCTGGCCAGCATGGATTTTTTCCAGTTTGAGGTTGGGAAAGGCCTCATGGACATGGGGTAATTGGGTAACCATTTTACTTGGTGAAACAACCAAATTAGAGGTAGACGCTGTTGGAGGTGACATGACTGGTGTCTTTCAATCATCCATGCCCTCACTATGTTCCTGAATGCCATGGTTAGCCACATGGTCTAAAGTATTTCAGACCACTCCCCATTATTACTTTCTTTGTCCCGTAGATAGGTTTCTCATGAAATATCCATGATTGTTGGCAAGTGGATCAATGATCCAAGTTATCAGCAGTAGGTAAGGGAGATTTGGGGAAGGCTGACCTAGGGTCTCAAATGGGTGGATCTCAACAACAAGCTATAGAGGCTCAAACAGGATCTCCAAGGGTTGGCTAAGAACCTACCTCCACCGTATCAAGACATGGATGGTCTCATACATGATATTGAGCGCTTAGAAATCATTCTGGATACAAATTGGGATGATCTTCTCTTTGGAGAACCCTTGAGTAAAAATAAAATACTAGAAGATTTAGTACTTTCCTAGGAGCTAAAGGATAGGGAGGGGTTGAGGGTAAAATGGATCCATGAAGGGAATAAAAATATTGTGTACATCTATGCATGTGTTATGGAGATGATTCATCAAATCAAGCCCAATATTGCTCTTGATGATAGTACGTACACTGATGAAAAAGTGGTCATTGGAGGGAGGGCTTATACGTTCTTCAAGAATCTCATGTCTGGCCTGAACACGAACATGCCAAATGGTTACCCATTCAGAGGAAAAGAATATTGGGTGGTGATACCTAGTTAGTTCTTGTTCTAGGATAATGAACTTCTGGAAGGGGTACCGATTAAGGAAGAGATCCAAGTGATTATGTTGAGCTTAAATCCCGATAGTGCACCAGGCTCAGACAGCTTTTTCAGATCATTTTATACAGGCTCCTAGGAGGTGGTAAAAGGGGATATCATCACAGTAGTGCAATAATTCCTCCATGGTGGATGCTTACTAAGGGTTTCATGTGCTTCAACCCTTGTGATCATTCTAAAGGTCAAGGAACCCTCATCCCACTCACACTACAGACATGTGAGTATGTGTAATTTTCCACATAAAATTTTGTCCAGCATCATTAATGGGAGGTTTTCCATGCTTCTCCTTCAATGGATCTTCTTCTAACTACATGGCTTTGTTAAGGGCCTCTCAATCCAAGGCGTGATTTCACTAGCCATGGAAATGTTGAGGGACATAAATACCAAGGCTCACAGATCTAATATTTCTATAAAAATTGACATGAACAAGGCATACGATAGACTTGAATAGGGCATCATCAGCAATGTAATTGCAAGAATGGGTTTATTTACCAGGGTCTATGACATCATTTTCATATGCTTCATCTTATCATGGTTGGTGATTTAATTTAAAGGGAAAACTCATGGATTCTTCAAGGTGACTAGAGGGTTACGGTAGGGAAATCCCATCTCCCCGTGCATATTCATTCTTGTGCAGGACACTCTCAACTGCATGGTCAATAGAGTCATGGCCAATAGGGAACTTCTACCCTATCATAGGAAACTGATCCTCCCCTCCATCTCCCATATAACGTTTGCAGATGACACTCTTATCTTGACAAATGTAGTCAAGATATCCTTGGGCGATTTCAATAGGATTCTTGTGGATTATTTCCACTTGAGTGGCCAGGTTATTAATAAGGGAAAATTAACTTTTATATCTCGAATAAATGTACTTCTAGTCTGGTTTTGGTCATGTGTAACAGATTAGGCAAGTAGAGAGGTGGATTTCCTATAGAGTTTCTTGGATCCCCCATTTCTCTAGGAAGGCTACGTATCCATGACTTTGACCATGTTGTGAGCAAGATCATGGGCTGCATCCTCAATTGGAAAAAAACAATTCTTATCCTTTGGTGGCCAGATTTCCCTGGTGAATAGTGTTTTGTCAGCCATGTCGGTTCATGTTATGGCCTCTACAATCACGCCACAACGGGTTATCAATACCACTGACAAAGTGATTGCTGGCATTATTTGGGACACGCGGTTAGAGGGGAAGAGACCCTGGGTCTCATGGGACAGAATGGAAATACCTATACTCGATGGAGGGATCAATGTCAAGAGTCTTGCTGACCCCATACACTGCATGTATGCAAATATTTTGTTGGAATCTATCAACGAATCCATACTATGGGGAAAAACCATGTCCTGCAACTGGGATGATAATGGGACCGCTCCCTATGTGGCCAGCTTGCCCCTTCGGTCCATGATTTTCACTCTCATCCCAGACCTCATAAGGAACTCGCAATGGATAATTGGGGAGGGTAAGATTCTCGTCTGGAATCATAAATGGGCAAGTAATTCAATAGGAAATCTGGGATGCCCTTCCCCTATATTCTCGTTTCAGGAGGCCAGTCTTCATCCTCTGTTTATCAAGTCAGTGCTAGATAAGAATTAGTAGGAGGTGTTTGATCTCATCGTTATCATCTCAGAAAAAGTCATATGTTTCTTCACTCCCTCTACCATGGGGAGGTTCAACTCAAAGTATTTCCAAAATCTCTCAATTCTTCGACCCAAAGAGACAAATGGAACGGAATGACCTAGTGAAACAGGATTCCATCAAAATTAAATTTCATTTACATGGAGGATCGGGAACCAAGGAATACCATCAGATGAAAACATTAAAAATATGGGTATTTTCTTGGAGTCCAGCTGTTGATTCTTCAAAAAAAGGGAGGAGAGCATGAGCCACATCGTCTTTGAAGGTGATTTGGATTGCGACGTGTGGAGTGAATTTGGGTAGTTTACTGCTTTATCTTCTCATGACCTGTATGACTCACCCTTCATGGATCGATGGTTTGAGGGGACGACTGATAAGGGACTATAAAGAACAATAAGAGCAGTTATTCTTAGTGCGGGGTGATGGTGACTTTAGCAAGCCAGTAATTAGGAAAGATACGTGAGAGGAACATCAACAAGAATATCTATAATCGTGCATACCAAGATCCTACTTGTTGACATTATGGAAATGATTAGTAACTGGCAGGAAGCACCCTCCCTTCAGGCATTGTAGACCTCTTCCCTGAGGACCCAAACCTCCTCCAGTATTCAAGGCCAATGGGTGCCCTAGATTTTTCTATATATGGGGCTCAATCTTAATATGGATGGACCTTGTATATCGGGGGACATGTGTGGAGGAGGGGTTGTCTGAGATGGTAGGGGGAGAGTGCTGCTTGCCGTTATAGCATATTACGGTAGTGGTAAATTCATCCAAGAAGAGGCCCATGCAGTGCTAACTGGTCTCACCCTTTGCAGGCAAGATAATATCCTTCTCTCTCAAGTGGAAACAGACTCAATTATCATCAGATACTCCTTGCATGGTAGAGAACCCAACCCTTGGTAAATTTCTTATATGATTAGACAATGAAGAATGCTCCTCAATGGTACGACTAAGGGGACCCACACTTGGTGTGCTAGGAACAAACTTGCAGATCACCTATCATCCTTGGCGTGTCAATACTCTACTATCACACACTTATCCAACATATCCTTATTCAAAACGGAGGGGTGAATTTGATTTTAAGGGATTCCATTGGCCTCCATTATGTTAGGCCTCCATAGACTCTGCCATGTCCTATCATATCCTATACTCTCTCTCCTCCCCTTTAACCTTTTCCTCTTGAATAATAAAATTTTAATATTTATGGCTTAATATACGAACATATTCCCAACTTAAACCATAAATCCATAGTCTTCTCATTCGATACAATCTTGGGTAAAAACTACACAAGATCAGCAAAACAGTTTGCATAATCTGTCACAGTCCTGTCATCTAGCTCATGTTTGAAAACCTCAATAGCCTTGGTCAACATCATTGACTTTTGATAGAACTGGTTAGTGAAAAGAACCGTTACGTTTATCCACTCTAATCCCCATGTTTCTTCATTGTCACAATCATATCCCATCATCTCTTTCTCTGTCCTTCCATCATGAAGGTGGCACACTTTATCTTGATTTTGTTGCATGTGTCCAAGAACACAAATAAAATCAACCTTCTTCTCCACCACTCCTCACCCACTTTAGTATCATTTGATGATTTTTAAGGGTGATGGATTCTAGAAATGTAGATCTTGAGAACAAATATTGATAATGTACCTATGAGGTTCCACAACTGGAGCGTGAATAAGAACTCGATGTGGAGCCTGTCACAAGGCTTGGATGCGGAAAACATCAACTCAACCAGATTGGGATCCACGAGAGGATTTTCTCACTGAGTTTCGTCAACATCTTCCTCCTAGATATGATTTTCAAATCATCTTAGAGGCATGATGCTATACAATATCAGTGTAAAATAATGATGACATGAAAATAATACTCAAATAGAAGAATAGGGATATTAATACTAATAGATAGAAAAACAAGATCTGGATTTCAATGTACCCAAATAAAAATCATGGAAAATACTAGAACTAATCCTCAATATATATTTCCTTATCCACCCCTGGTTACATAAAGTTCATTTCTATGAGATATGGGAAGACACTCAAATGCAACTGGCTCCTAATTATTGACATGATTGTACAAATTCATACTGAATTCAAGACAATAAGATGAACCTCCTCTAATACCACTTTTTCATGAACCAGCCAAGGTACCCCGATAACCTGATAACTGAGTCAGTCTTGACATATCATGATGGGAATTCCCGCTCTCCATGGGTTAATGACTAGCACCTAACATCATACAAAAATAAAGTGGGAATGTTTTTTCCACTAATAATGCAGAAGTAAAAGAGACACATCAGTAATGGATATAATTTAAACTCTAGTGGGAGAATTATACTATAAGTAAAACATGAAAAACAACCCAATGTACTATAACCATGAGTACTAGAAGACATGAAAACTCATCTAATTCCCATGAAATCAAACTCACCAAGTCCATAGATCAACAGTTAGAACCACATCTTAGTGGTTATTTAAGCCAAGTCAACCCTAGAAAAAGATAATCAACAAACACCCGAAGGAATAGGTAGGGTGTGAGCTAAAAATCCTAGTGGGGTCTCAACAAGGATTCCATAAACGTTTCCAATTTTTAATTAACCAATGTGATCTTTCAACATAAAACAAATAGTTTTTTCATTTCATAATCATAATTAAAACAAATCATTCTTTACATTTAAAAAGATAAGTATACATTAAGAAAATTATTTTATTTTTAATTGATGGAAAATTCCTAAAAAATAGAACTTTTGACAAATGGATTAAATATAAAAACATATTTAAAATAGTTTATATGAATTATAATTCATTTAAAACAATTTACAATAATGGAATATATTCATTTTAAATACAAAAAATAAAACTACATGGTCATATACCTAGGAGGGTATGATATTTCTAGGCTATATAGACTCTACAATAAAGGTGAGATGGAAATGTGTACATTAATCCCTTTCAACTTAACAAATAGGACTCATCAACAACACCTAAAGGATGTGACGTGCTACATTTATGTTTTTGAACATTGTAAATCATAAAGAGTAACCAAAATAACTCACTAACTACATATTTCTTGCATTTTCTATAGTACCAAAAAATTATGGGAAATTTATTTTAAGAATCCTTGAAATAAAAGTAATCCCATTCTTCATTTCAAATATTCCATTTTCTTTTTAAATACCATAACATGTGTTTTTAATAAAAAAATTCCTCTTACAAAATAGATCCCAAAGGATCCCACAAAAACAATATTAATACATTTTCAAAATTTGATAACATGAAATAAATTCAGAATTAAATTTCACAATTCAATTTCACAAATTAAATTCAGCAATTTAATTATTCACAAGATTCCATCAATTTTATAATAAACCCCCAATTCACGAGAAATGGGGTTTTTTATGATTTTCCATAAAATCCATTTCCTTAATAAAATTAAATAATTTAATTGAAATAATTTCAATAAAATCAAATATTTAAATTAAAAGATTTAAATTTTTAAAATTTCCATAAACATGCCCCAATTCAATGTAATTTGGGATTTTCCAATTTAATACCAAAAACCGAATTTAAAAACCCCATATCAATGGAATTGGGATTTTTAAAATAATAAATTGAAATCCATTAAATCATAATCAATAAATTTCATTTATTAAAAAATATTAAATTTAAATAATCCAATTTAGGGTTAAGAATAATAATTCATCGTATTGGATCCACCTACCTTGAGTTTACGGGATCTGAAATCACAAATTCATACACAGAAAACTCCAACAGAGGATGATAGAAATAAGGTCCTATGAATAAAACCTATAATTAGGAAAAAAAAGTTGTCATTATATGCAAAAATCAATATGAGGATCCATGGAACACTAGGTATTAAAATAGAGATTGTGATAGATAGATATCATGGTGAGGAAACTAACCAGGAGAAGATCGAAGGGCATTCATCGAGCTTCAAATTTATTCATGGATGGATTTGAAGGTCCAAAAACTCTTATTGGCATGACCAATTATGGGATAAATCTATTATGGGTCATTAGGATCTATTGGATACCTAAAATTAATGTTCATTAATTTTACTCAAAATTCAGATTAATTAAACCACTTGTTCATATGGTTTCTTGTGCAGTGGTTCATTGTTTAGACAAACCATGCACAATTCATGTTCCTGTTTTAAATATTCCACACGGTCTCTCTGAAGAGGGTTCCCAGTTTGAATAATTATGTATAAACCATTAAAAATCTCTCTTCCTTTTGTTTGATGGTCTTCTTCAAGAGGGCACAAAATTTGGTCTAACCATGCACTAACTGTGCACTAACACAGAAACTTTAGAAACACTAAAAAACCCTAAAAACCCCTAAATTAAACCCAACCCAAGATTGGTAAAAATAGGGGTTTAGGAATACCTTGGAATGTTAATATGATGTTATATAAAAAACATGTATTCTCATGAAATTTCCATATTATAATAAAAGTCAAGAGTTCCTTGATATATGGATAATATGATTTCATTCTCCAATGGATATTCATAAACACTCCCAATAAATGATAAGATTGTATCACAAAACTCATACCACTTTGGTAACATTGAATCATGAGCATCGTGATACAATAACATTAAAAGAGACATAAAATATCATTGGAATAAATATATTTGGGATATTACATGTCAATGTAGCTTTATAACACCTCATAAAATAAGATAGGATCTGAACCTGACATATGTCTAATGAAAGGAAAACTGATACAAAAATATCTTACTACTTGGATATATTTTGAAACACAAACCCTAAGAAATATATATCCTAAAATAAATATGTAAATACCCATAATTTTAATTTGAATAAATATAAAATAAATTCATGGAATATATATATCCCAAATGTAAGAAACAAGTATCAGAAATTGAATGTATCTCAAGGATATAAAATTGAGATAAAAAATCATTTACCACTTTTGTAAAATTTTGAATCATAAACCCCTATAAAGAATAAAATAAAACAAAATATTAAATACCATTAAAATAAGGAGATATATGATATAACATTTCAATGTATTAGTATATACAACACAGAAAATAAATGAGTGGTGAATTTTCATATGTCACCCAGAAATAAAAAAATACACTATAAATATCATATTATAGAACTAAAATTCCTTATAAGACATTAAAAAATATATTATAAAATGAATAATATTATTATAAATCCATAACATAACCAAAATTACAAATATCACACAATATATTATTCATTTATGACCATTTATTACCTAATTATTAGCAATTCCATGTTAAAGTCACATTCTAGGAAATAACCACTTTATTTTTTTGTATGTTTTGATTTTTTATTTTTGGCCCTATTACATTGATCAGGGTTCTATAATATCTAGAAAGATAAAAATTATATACATATCAAATATATTTAGTATATATTAATTAATATTAATCCATAAATTTTAGAGACAAAAAATGAAATACACCGCTCATAGTGACGGTAGGTCATACATATACATTAATAATGTTCCTATTTTATCAATGGATTTAAAGAAAAAAGGTATATATTATATTACCATTTCAAAATCATTATTATTTTATATATATCATTTATATTAAATAAATTTTTCTTTACCACCTTCAATGTATACCGTAATTGAAAATGAACAACATCAGGTCATGAGGAGGTGGTCTACCATGCACATGAGAAAAGTTAAAATATACACCTTGTAATGGAATTTAAATAAATAAATATAATATATTGTTTACCAATTTATATTATTTAATATCTCTCTTTAAATTTCTATTTTTATTTGCATGCATTTTGGGTCTTCCAGGGATGGAGATCCTTTCGTGGAGAAAATGATCAAATGTTTACGGATGTATTTTTTTTGAATTAATAGAGTCTGGGTATAAATGTGAAAAATAATTATGAGTACATACATTGAATTATAGGTTAAAAAGTGAGATTTTTTCTAACTTTTTCTATAGAATCTATTTTTTTAGAAAATTTCATTTCATGAAGTGGTTACATGAAATGAATATGTCTCTTGGATGATTCCATGATCTAGTTCATAGAGTGAAATGTTTACACATTGTGAGACTAGTTAACATCATGAAAATTTTGATTGGTAATTTTTCTAAACATTGATATAAATTTTTATAGTATATTTATTTCTTGTATTTCAATTTCTGAACCACAGATTCACTTCATATAATTTATGTGACATGTTTATTTATGTGTTTCACATTTGATGTTATTTTCATTCAGATGAGTCATACTCTATTGAGACATAGGATCTCTCCTAATGGATTTTTGGGATATGTTCTCCTTTTATATTATTTTTTTGTGATTGATCTTCATTTTGTTTTCATTTAATTTATCTGGTTAAGATATATTTCTTCTTTATCATTATCATTGATTGCAGTGTCACTATTGTGCTGCGTTTCCAAATATGTTGGTCCTATGGTATTGATTCTCTTGATCCTTTCAAGATATTTTATCTCAACTTCCTTAAAAGTATGACCATTGTGTTGTTTGTGGTGTGGAGTGTTAGTTTCATTAGTTATGTGTTTTAATATTCTCTAGCTACTGATTATCTTGTTGAATTGTCTCTAATATGAAATGATTCATTATAGGGATTCCATTTTTTGTCTTTGTGTTCTTCTATATTGGTGGATTCTATTGAGACTGTGTATGACCCTTGTTTGAGGTAGGTGGTCCCATCTATTGCCTATGATGTATGAACTATATTTCTAGGGTTTAATATATTGTTTTATAAATGAATTTTCATGACTTATTTCTATGTGTGGAATTGGGTTTTTGAAAAATGATGGTTATCCCATTATTTTTATAATAAGAAATGTATTTTCAATGAATTGTGAAATGGATTTATGAAATCATTTTCAAATAATTGTTTTGATGAAAAGGTTTGGAAAATATAGAATAGAGAAATTATTTTGTAGATAGGTGTAATGTGTACTAATAGGCCTCATTAGTTGATACTGATAGGGTTTTCACTCATGGGGTATTTCTCTACTCCATAGGCCTGTTATTCAAGGTAACTATTACAATTGTTGTGAGGTTCAATTTCGAAGGTGTTCCTCATCATTCTAGATATGATGCGTATATATATAGAATTGGTTCATATGATTATCTATGTATGGGTTCCAATTTCCAAGATTTATAGACCTATTGTGATCCTTGGTAGGACTTTACCTATTCATTTGTTTGGAATTATTGGGATTTTATATTATAATTAAAATATTATATTCTTTGACTACATTGATATATTTGAAATAACATGAAACTTTTTAGATGGATATTTTGGAAATATTTTACCGTGCTTTTGATACAAAAATTATCAAACTAATTATTATGCCTTATTTTGTTTAAATTTAAGAATTGTTTAAATTGTTTTAAATAGATATGATTTGGACACCTCAGTGGGATCCTACTAAGCATGTTTATCTCAAAACCTACACATCCTTTAGGTGATGTGTAGACCATATTATGTTATTCTATATAGGGAATGGTAAGGATCCATAGTGAGGCGGTGATGCTTTTTTCAATTGTTCTTAGGTAGTTGGTGGTGAGACGGTGGGAGTTTTTCCAGGATAACACATGGAGTAACTATTTTTGTTTATGTTTTCCTTTGTTTTTGGAATTGTACATTGGGGATTGTTTAGAAACATTTGATTTGAATTACTTCAGTTGTGTCCTTTTTAATATTACATATATTTCATGTTTACTCTTCTATTGTTTCTTCTCATTTTTTATGTATATGTGTGTGTGTGTCATGTTTTCTACTAAATGTTGGAGAAAATCATTTCCTTTAGTTGTTTTTGATTCATAAGTTCTCATTGCTAGCCCATGGGGATCAAGAAATACCTTCGAGTATGTGACTTTTTGGTTCGGGTAGCAGTTTGAGAGTGTATTTGGATAGGGTTTATCATAGTTTGGTATCAGGGAAGGTTTTGATTGTGTTTGGTAGGTTAGTATAATTGAGATATGATTTTCAAGACTGTAAATATAGGTTAAAGAAAGTGCATGTTTAGCTCTTTCCATAATGATACTCATGTTATTATGGGATTTTGGGATGTGTGTCTCCAGTTTTGGAGTTTTTATCATAGTATCATTTTTTATATTGGTTTTCAAGTGAAAAATGCGATTTTTTTAATATATAATCATTTTTTGTGTGTAGTGTTATGCCTCATAAATTCCTTCCATGGGTTCCTTAGGAGAGTATAGTGGATGATCCTCAAGGGAATCTGCCTCTAGATTAGATTTATTTGGAGGCTACAGTGCAGTATGTCAGTGTTGTGGACTAAAATATACCGCCAGTCTAGAACTAATATATTAAGGTAAAATCAAAAGATATAGGGTATATGGATCGATCATGGAAGTTCCCATGAGGTAAGAAAGCATTCATTAAGGTTATTAATGATCCTCATATTGAGATGGACTTGTTGGACAAGTTTGATTAGATTTTCAACATCCTGGAGACACCTGGAAATTTCAATATGTAGTGTGTGGTGTTCAAACATGAGGGTCCTAGTAAGAGATAGTGGGATTCCATGGTTTATGCAGATAGACACATGGACTTGGACTAGAATGGTTCCAAACCCACTTAATTTAAAATTTATTTCTATGGTTGCTGATGATTGATATGTCTCTATGTTTCATCTCTCTTTAGCAGGCAGATCATTTGGTTTTGTTATATTAGAATAAGTTTGTGGATCATGTTCATTTTTATCTATAGGTAGTAATCAATTACCACCTAACAGCTCAAAATTACTCATAGTGTTTTCGACTAGATATTATATTTTTTATATTTATGATGAAGCTTTTAACCTATTCATATATATTACATAGGGAAATTATAGAGGATATGGATATGGTAGGAATGGTTGATAATATATCTTATTATCTTATACCTAATGGTAGCATCAGTGAAACACAAGGGAGGAAGTGGAAGTGGCATGATAATGCTAGGAGTTGTGTGGGTGGTTTTCAATATCAGGACTCCTCTATAACTTCATCTTTATCTAGTAGTGTTACCTTAAATTTATTTCAGTGTGAAAAAGTTGGACACACCTAATATTCTTGTTCTGCATCAATTAAAATGTGCAACAGATGTGGACTCTATGGTTACCTGAATAATTTTTATTAAGATATCTCTACTTTTCATTTTAGTTAAATATCATTAGCTCAAATGGTTACTCTCCCATATTCATATTCTTAAAATACTATATGGATAAATCCATAGGATGTGAGAGTGAAACAACTTCATGTAGTAGATTGGTTTTTTGGGGAGGTAGATGTGTGTCCAATGATAATAATAGGTTCCATACTTATTTAATCTTCAGTGGAAAATGGTTGGTTTGATATCTGTTCTTCTAACACATTTATATAAATCCATCTTGTGGATGTGATTAAAATTCTAATGGAAATCATTTCCATTAACATGGAGTTAATGAAACCTCTTGGAAAGATGAAAGAATAGGGGTTTCTATGCCCTAGTTCACTATTGATAGAGGATTTAGAGTTAGTAAGAGATTTCTCTATTCTATAGATGGATTTTTTTATGTCATCATAAGGATGGATTGTCTTATTAGTCATCATGATATGGATGTTTTTTATCATATTTTTTCTCATTTCCGATATCCAATTTGATATATCAAGTGTTTCAAGAAGAGTGGGACCTGAGGTTGATTTGTATATGGTATTACCAACCATATTGCATGTGGTTGTTGTCTACTATAGTTGTTGAGCCTAATGATGTTTCTTCCATTGTTGATATTCGCACTGTTGTTTGGGGTTTTCATGATTTTTTTCTCATATGATTTAATTTTCCAAACTTCATAGAGTGAGGTCGATTTTATTAATGATTTGGTTCCAGTTATCCAGCTGATTTTGATACCCTCTTATCATATGGCACTATTGGAGCTGAAAAAGATCATGATTTAGTTGGATAATATAACATCGTTTGGTTTTATTCAACATAATATTTCATAAGTGGAAGACCCTCTGACATTTACTAAGATGTAATATGGTAATATTTTATTGTGTTTGTACTATCAGATTATGATCTAGGTGATGGTTAATAATAGGTATCATTTTCCATATGTGAATGATTTATTTGACCAATTAATGGGGGAAAGGTTGTTTTTGGTGATTGGTCATTTGTTAGGTTTTACTCTACTTATTGTTCAGGATTCTAATATACCAAAGATGTATTTTAGGAGTAGGTATGGAAATTACAAATATCTTGTGATGTTGTATGGTCAGAAAAATCCTCTTGTAGTTTTCATGGCTTTGATGAACAAAATATTATAGGAGTTTCCCATAAAATTTGTGGTAGTGTTCATGGATGATATATTGGTTTATTCGAGATCAAGTCACATGTATGATAACTATATGAGTTACATTATGGAGATCCTAAGGATTAATTATTTTTATATAAATCTTTCATAGTGGAATTTCTGGATTTAATAAGTGATGTTCTTAGGGAATGTTATTTCTTATCCTGCCTAACCAACAGATCCTAAGAAGGTGAAGGTTGTCTTATCATGAAAGCGCCAGGGAACTTCTTTGAGATTCAACACTTACTTAGTCTAATTGGATATTATCAATGGTTTTTCAAGGATTTATCAATGTTGGAATCACCATTGAATGATCTTACCAGGAAATGGGTGATGTTCATATGGGATGAAAAGTGTAATTAATCATTCAATGAGCTGAAACACCTTCTGAAATCAGCTACAATTATGATCATTCCTAAGCCTGGTAGGGGGTTCGTTGTTTTTTTGTGGTAGATTTTTTGAATTTCGTGGTTGTGTTCATATGAATGAAAATCATGTGGAATCTTATAACTCTCTCTATCTTTAACTACATGAGTAGAATTACCCCCACTAATATATTAGATCATGCTACTGTTATGAATTCAATTAAATATTGGTGGTAGTACCTTTTTGGGGAGTGGTTCACAGTCATTTCTAACCATTATAATATAAGATATATAATTTCTCATAAAGGCATGATTCTCAGATAGAGTCAGTGTGTGGAATACATTTAAACATTTGACTTTGACATCACCTACACCCTAGGGATGGGTAATGTCATTATAGGCGATCTTAGTAAGAAAGTACCATCAAAGAATGTTCTAGAATTAAATGAGGAGTCAAAACATATAGGACTATTTTCTTTATTGTACTTGGATTCCCAATATGATGTATCAGGTATGGTTATAACCAGTGAAAAGTTATCGTTATCCATCCTTGAGTATATTCTTATAGGATAGTACTAGGATGATAAATGCAAAGGAATTTTAGTGACCCTCTATGGTGGGGGGACCACTTATTATTGGTATCTCCCTTCTTATGGTATTCTATATTAGGGGGATCAGTTTTTCATCCCAATATTTATGAGGATATTAGTTTGTTTTTACCATCATAGTTATTCATTGGAAATTCATATGGGAACTATGAATATGTATTATAAAGTTAGATGGGTATTCTTATGACTGGGTATGAAGCATGACATTGTATATTATATGTCCCACTATTAAACATGAAAATAGATAAAGGTGTTGCATCAATAACCTTTGAGTTTAATACAACCTATTTTTTCCAATTTAGAAAGGGGAAGAATTTCCCGTGATTTTTTTAGATTAACCCAGACTCCCAAAGGGAGGAATTCTAACTAGGTGCTGATTAATCGTTTGAAAAAATCTATTCACCTCATTCTAATCAGGGACACAACTGATGTTGAAGACCTATGTATTCATTATGTTCTAGAGGTTGTGATAATAATTGGGGTTCTATATTCCATTATTTTTTAAAGGTATCCATGTTTTACTTCATGGTTTTGGAAGATTATCCATGAGCTGATGAGGGATCATGTTAGGTTGAGTGCAACATACCATCAAAAAATAGATAGATAGATGGAGCATTCTATTCAGATCCTAGAGGATATGATTTATTCCTATGTGTTGTAATTTTTTGGATTGTAGGATATTTTGATATTTCTAATAACAACAGTTATTAGTTGTCAATCAGAATGAATCTTTTTGATGCTTTTAATGGTGACCCATATAGGTGACCTCTTTGTTGTGAAGAGATGGCAATGTCCTTTCTTATGTACGATGTCTTGTTTCGGATTGGTTGATGATAATTCAGGACATAATTTTTTATTTGGTTACACATTAGAGTCTAAAGATGTCATATGTGGACAATTGGTGTCATACATTGGAGATTTCCATTGGATACCAGGTTTTTCTTAAATGTTTTACATTATTAGGTTCACTATATTCCTAGAAAACATAGAAAGTTTGATCTAATATATTGTATATTGTTTTAGGTTTACTGAGTTTCTTAGGAAGGTATCATATCAGTTGGCATTTCCAATTCAAATTATAGTTTTTCATGATGTTTTCCACATATCTCATCTTAGGAAGTATCATCATAATCCCTCTGACATTATTAGTTGGGATGAGATCGATTTTGATCCAAATCTTTCTATTATAGAGAAACTAGTATAGATCATTGAATCTCAGCTAAAAGTCTTATGTCAAAATTCAATTGTATTGGTTTGACTAATATGGTGACAAAGACAATATTCTCATGATAGTTGGGAGTGAAAATTATTTATGATGGAGCAGTTGACTCACCTATTTCCAAACACAATTCTTCAACATGACTTTTCATGGATGAATGTTTTATGGTATAGATTTTGTAACATCCTATTACCCACATTCAGGTATTTATCATCTCTCTTTTGATTTCCCTCTTTATTTTTCTTTATTTTATAGCTTCTGAGGATAGAGATACTTTTCTAGTGAAATTACTTAACATTTGGGAAAGTACGTTTTTTGGAAATAATGGACTCTGAAAATAAATATTAAAAGTCTTAAGAGGATTTCCTTTGGGGTTCAGGGTGTCTAGGAGTTTTTATATGGGATTTTACATAATTTGTTTTCATGATGGTTTCACATCATGAATTAGTTACACTACCTAAATATATTTCTAGGATGATGTTGTGAACTAGTTCAATGAAAAAAAATTATATATTTTGAGATGAGTTCACTTCGAGAAATGTTTGATCTATTTTTTAACTAATATGATGCCTTCTTTTTCATATATGGATTTTAGGGATTTCACGTCATGAATTTGGGATTCACATAATTTAATGATCATGAATAATTGATTTTTATGTACTAGAAATATTCTTTTATTTTCATTCATTTGAAACCTTACATCAGGAGACCTAGGATCTATCACATGTGATTTGGGGTATCTATTATCCTTCTAGATCATTTAGTTCAACGATTTGTCTTTGTTTTGGTTTCGCTATGTCTCTCTGAGTAAGTAATCTTTATAATTATTTATTATCATTGGTATTAATAGTTTCATTTCATATATATTTAAATATATTGTTCTTATGGTAATTATTCACTTGTTCTTTTTGTGATTTTTTAAGTGATCTTCATACAGATGATGGAATTTGTGTTGGTTTTGGTGTTTCATGCTAGTTTCTTATGGTACATGTTGTGTATCTTCTCCTCTAACATTTATGTTTAATTGATCATGATATGTAATGGTTGATTATAGGTCCTACTTTTTTGTATTTTCATTCTTTTATATAGTTGGATATCATTTTGAGCACGTACAAACCAATATTGATGTAGGTGGTTATATCTATATCCTATGTTTTGTGAAATTTATTTATCTATTTTTTTAAATTTTTTATAAAAAAATTGAAATGATTGATTTGTATGAGTGGAAAAGGGTTCTTGTGAAAATATATTTTCACCTTTTCTTGTTAAAATAAAATACATTTTCAATAATCTTTTAGAATGATTTAAGAAATGGTTTTCACGTTATGGTTTTGATAAAATTGTTTGGAAAATTTTGCACATGTAAGGCCTTAGGTACTTAGGTTGAAGGTGTAGTCATAAGAACAATTCATTGATACTATTGGGGGGGTACCCATGGGGTTGTCCTTTGATCCTTAGGTCTTTTGTTCTAGGGAAATTATACACCTATTATGAGGTTCACTTATTGGGGTGTTCCTTTAGTCTTTAGTTTTGATGCATATATCTACAGGTATGATGCATGTCATTCTATATATATGGGTATGAGATTCCTAACTGGCATGAATTGTTTTGATTCTTGGCATGACATTACCTTTGATTTGGGTAAGAATGATTTGGATTTTATTTTATACTTGAAAATTCATTTTATTTTACTTTATTGATATATATTATAGGCTTGGAAACCATTTTACCTGTATTATTTAGAAATATGAAAATCGGGTAAATGTTTTACCATGAATTTTATATAAAAACTATTTACATAATTATCATGATTTTTTTCATTAAATATTATAATTTTTTAGATTTATTTCAAAATAATTGATATGGAACACCTAGTTTGGATCCTATTGTGTCTACTTAGTTGACACCAAACACCTCTTTATCAGTGTATAGACATTATTTTTTATTTGAATGTATGGAAAAGAAATGTGTCAGAGTGAGGTGGTGAGATTTATTTTAGTTATGTATGGGTAGCCGGTAGTGAGATAGTGGGAGTTTTTCCATCCTATCACATGATGTATTTTTTTCAGTTTTATTGTCCCTTTGATATTATACTTTTACCTTAGTGATTGTTAAACTACATTTGAGTTGTATCACTTTTGTTGTTTCCTTTTTTGTATGACATATATTTCTTTTATACTCATACAATGGTTCTTACCATCGTGTATATATAAATATATATGTGTGTGTATCATGTTATCTACTTTATTATGGGGTGAAATCATTCCCACTATTTTTTCTTGATGCCTAGGTTCTAATCGTAATCTCGTGTGGATAGGGAACTACCATTGGGTATGTGACGGTTCAGGTCAGTTACTGGTTTGAGAGGCTATCATGTTTGTGTTCATCACAAGTTATCTTAGATATCATAACTCCAAACATATATTAATATCATAAATGACATAAATATCATATATATATATATATATGTGTGTGTGTGTGTGTGTGTGTGTGTTAAATAAATCACTATATATAGCCTTTAAAGTGGTTATGAAAACCAATCTACATCAGTTTTTGAGGCGGTATCCTACCATACATATCATTAGTGGTTCATTTTATGTTTGATGGAAATAGAGATTGATATAGGTTATTACATTAAAATAATAACATATAATTATATAGGATATAATTGTTTTATTATATTGGATGTTATAAGACTTAATTTATAGTAGAAAATAAGAAATAAATAAGGATGTTAGTCAAGATAATCACCCTTTCTTAGAAGAACCTCTTTTCAATCTCTTATTAACAACTTTATTGTTGGTCTTTTCATAGTACCAGTAGATCTAGAACATGGATAAGGATGTTTGGATTGTATTTTAGTAGGGTTTGGATAAAATAAATGGCATGTTAGGTTTGAATAACTGAAGGGTGTTGGTTTCCTTTTACAACTAGGGGAAAAGAACCCACTTGGAAACTACATGGAAATCTATGAAAAAATAAAAGATAATAATTTAATTACCAATTAAATAGATTCAAAATGAACATAAATTATAACATGGGAAGGATAATATCAATATATGGCCATATAATATGAATTTCAGATGTTTCATAGTCATTTTAACCATTATCTTCTTAGTTTATCCCCTAGTAAACCCCTTTGTACCTTAACCATGATTATTAGTTTTTTACTATTTTTTCTATTCATTATGATATAAAATTAGGTTTAACATATAAAACAATATAAATTATTCTGATTAAAAAATATTTAATCCATTTTAAAAAATTAAATTCATAAAAGTGGAAAAAAGTTAATTTAAAATTAATCAAATAGGTGAGACTAGAAAGCAGGTTTTCAAAGAGAAAATATTCAAAATATTGAAAAGGATTTATATAATAAATCAAAATTAAAATGATTCCATTGACCTAAATTTGATTAATAAATATATAATTGATGTAATTATTCTTTTAAAACCATCATGAAACAATTTTAATGTTTTTAAAATCATTAAAATAATTCAAAAAATTAATAAAAACTATTATTTCTTGTTATTCATCAAAAAATTAATATTTTAAAAAAAATATAAAAAATTCACCCTAAGATAATTTTTACATTTTTATTTTAAAAATTAATATTATTTGAAAGTATTAATTCTTTAAATGTTTCAAAAAAATTACGTGGGAAAAATGTGCCAAAACATATTTTTAATAAAATAAAGTTTTTTATTATAAAATTCAATTTATTCTTATCTCTTATCAAGAAAACAAATATGATGAATGTTAAAATTTTAAATAAATATATAACATATACATTTCATTAGTTTAATTCACCAAAATTTAATTGTTTATTTTGTTGAGGTAGAATCCTCATGTGCAAATAAAAATAGTTATTTAGAAAAATATTTCCTTTATTTTCAAATAGTTATTACTTTCATTTATAATTAATTGGTTATAAAAGAAATAATTTTATATACATGTGCAAACCATATATTTTTTTTATTTAGTTAATTTTATTCTAACCCTATATTCCAATGGATAGGTGATAAATATAATATTAAATATTAATATTTTAATAGTATGTTACAAATTATTTGAACTCATTGTTGTGTGTTTCACAAGTCACTTTCAGTGTTCCATGTAATTCCAGTTAAAAGTTGTGTTTCATGTAATTAAAAAATATCTAAAATATTAAATTTATTTGAAGAAAACAATTCACAAAATATCGAGTTGTTCCATGTAATTCCAGGTAAATGTTGTGTTTCGAGTAATTAAAAAATATCTAAAATATTAAATTTATTTGAAGAAAACAATTCACAAAATATCGAGTTGTTACATAGGAACACCATTAATGAATTAGTAATACTAAATGGAATAGTATGTTACTCATACAACCTTTACAAGATCCTAAACAACATTATTGGTATATCCCTAACCCTGACCTACATTTTTGGATATCCAAATAGTTGATCGATTATAGATATCGATAAAAGATCCTCTCAAATGATAAAATTGTTCATATATTTAAGGTAATGGACATATGTTCTTCACTACAACCAGATTTATCTTCTGGTAATCCATGCATAATTTTACTCTACATCCATGCTTAATTTTAGTTTATGATCAACAATATCAGAGAGTAAGACAGGATCGCCCCCAATGGAAGATATTGAGGAAAATAAAACCATTCTACACAAAATCCTCTATTTACACCTTTAGAAATACCATCTTTCTTAGTTCTGTATGATAAGAATTTACTAATATAGACTTTTCACTTGGAACATGGTCAATAATAAACTCAATATCTCACTCAGAATAAAAAAATTAAAATTATCAAGTAATACAACATAAAAATTATTAACCATTGGAGGAAATGTATTTATAACATCCTCTTAATCCATTTCCAAAACAATACCTACAATTTTCATTTTAATGGACCTTAATGAACTGAGGTCAAATCTTTCTCTACTCATCTCCATGTCCTGTTCACATATTGGAACATACTCTTTCCCTCTAAGATTAGTAAAAGGAACTCTCCTCCAGTAGAAGTTGATGTGATCCAAAAATAATGTTGGTTAGTTTGACTTGAAGACAGCATAAAATCTCAATATATATAGGATTATGAAATCCAAAAAGTTTCAATATCCCCTATCCACTAAGACACTCCCTTAGATCTCCAAATATTTTCCAAATATTATTATTGTTGTGCATCAAGAGCCATGATACTAGTTAAGAGCCCAATCCCTAACCTCAACATAGATATCAAATGAATTGATATAAATTAATGAAAAAAAAAATTATTATAAAATATAATATAATTCATAGAAGAAAATGTTTTAGTATATCACATGGTAGAAGGACTCGCAAATCCATCATCTAGAACCTTTTCAAAATAATAATCCTTAAATGCCAGGGTTCAATGGACCTGACACCATGATCCCTAAATTTCCTAAGGAACTTAACCCTAAAGTTACTACAACTTTTTATTCAATTGATACCCTACAATACCACATTGATCTGACCTCTTATATGAATATTTACATTCTATCTGATGTCTGACATGGAAATCTCATGAAGAGGATACACTACCAGTACCTTAAAGGCTAACACTAGTCCCACAGATTATAGAAATGGAGGATATTATCTTTTCCTCAATCATGAACATATTAGGGGTAAGTTCCTTGAATTCCACATTATAATTATATTTCTATTTGAAAAAACTCACAAGTATCCTCATATTTCATTGAAGACTAATCTTAATCCTGTAATCATGTTTGGCCTTGTTCCCGACTAATAGGGGATAAAAGGAAATAGATTGATGAAAATGTTTTCAAAATCAATCATAAACATCATCTTTATTAAATCTCTAAAATGTACTAGGATCAATCCAACAAAACTAACTTTGGGTAAATCACCTCAAATAATAGGTCCTTAAGAGACTCTAATGATAATCCCTCATGAATCTTATCCTAAACCATAACACTTATGTCATATAATTGTGGGAACATGAGGAATATAAGCAACCAATATCCACAATCAGTAAATATTTTCCACTAATAGGTAAAATCAACCCTCTATCAACTTGATCTAGTCCTAAAAATTCGTATAACCAATCATCCCATGGAATGTTAAAGTGTGTTATGCATGAATTCTTGATAAAATTATACCATGTTTGGTGCACCCTAATGAAAAACTCTCACTCAAACTAGTATAATGAAAAAACATCATATGATGTCAAGGCACATACACCTAATCCTCTAGAGTGTAATATTTGGAATATATTAATCTAAAATCCTAGAAATATAGAGGTTAGGTCAGATTAATCAAAACCCCAATGATATCCATAAACTAATTTTTGGGTGGAAACATAAGACATCATCTTTGTGATTTTTTTTTGGAAATGATAAACAAAAAACATAGATATTTCTGTAATTGATTAAATCTTAACAAAAACTATGTTTCAATAGGTACACATGTTCACAATGACCCTAGGGATATCTGACCTAATGGTATACCTTCACAACAATAGGTATCACAACCCACTACTCACTGAAAGCTGAAGCCCATACTAATGGTACCTTTACATTAGTCATATTTATATATAACATATTCAAAATACAAATATAAGAGTAATTACATGTAATCAATAGTGTATTAGGTAAAATAATGAATGTGAAATTATTTATATTTAATTAATTTTAATATTTAAAAAATAAAAACAAGTAGGCATGAAACATATAAACATACACATCAAATATGGATACCTCGACTCATGAATTCTCACCCCCGTCAGTAAGAGGGAAAAAATATATAAATCATAACTGAAAAATAATAATTAAAGAACATAATGAAACTATTAACTTTGAACCAGTAAAAGAATCACACTACCCGAAAAACATAAATTTTCATTATACATGTGCTGGACTAAAATAATCATAACTTCCCAATCAATCCCAAACCATTCTATACTTAGTATAAAAAACTAACGATAAATAACATTTTAAAATAATGCTCATATACTACTATGTATCACTCTAACATAAATCACCATGTCCAAACTGAGTGGATACATTACCTCATCCACACCTCCTTGTATGAAAGAAGATACCAACCATTGGAGAGGGTCTATGTCGTGTGTTGGGGAGACTATGTTGTTAATATAAAGTAACCATAAACAAACACAAAACAGTAGTAGAAATAGTCAATAAATAATCACCCAAAATAATATCAAGGATATAAATATATATATAATCATATTCTATAATCAAGTGTGTAAAAAATTCAAAATTATTCCCACATGTGAAAGATCACTATATAAAATAAATAAAATAACGAAAAAAATATTGAGTCGTAACTCCAAAATGATTCTATCGTATATAAGGTTGTGGAATAAATCCATAACCATCTCTATCAATTAGATTATTTGGCATAGGAAACTGTTCCTCAGCTAGAAACCTTATAATAAATTTATTTACATGTAGTAGATTACCCATGAAGGGTTTGAGTAATAAACATAGTATAAAATCACCAATGTTTCCTTAACATAATTATAATATATTTATGTGAGTGGATTAATTTACTAAAAATAAATAATAAAATACAAGAATGAATTCACTCGTGGTGGGTCATCATGTGATTATTAGGCCTCCATGAACCCCAACCACACCCGATGCAATCAACTCTAAAATAAGGAATTCAACTTTTAACAACTATATCAAATATCATGGGAAGAAATTTTATGATGGGATAATATAACCATCCTCTATCATAGGCTGAAAATACCCAAATGATGATGATCCCTTTACAAGTCTAATAACCACAAATCACATAAGTAGTAGTTTGAGGAGGGCTTAAGATAGTCAAAATCACACCAATTCTTAATCATCCTCTATTGTAAGGGAACCATGGATATATCCCACATAAACTAATAATCATAAGAAACAGATAGAGGGAATAGCATAGACCACCTCCCATAAAAGTTTCACCATAACCATTTTCGAAGGGGTGTCCCCCAGTTGGATATATCACAATATCAGAAAAAATTTCTAGCATAGGTCACTTAAACCAAACATGACCCACTAATTTCAATGAATTATCTATGAATACATATCACAATATAAGACTCAAGGGAGCGTCCATCTACCCCACCTGTATCTCAACAATTTTAATGTCCCTAAGACTAGATATTTCCACTCATGAACACCTGAAAATTTAATATATATCACCACCCATGAAAATATTCCATCCTAAAAGATAACCAATAGACCAAAAAAATCCAAATAAAAATCACTCAAATCCAATGGAAATAAAGAAGATAACCAAACATCAATACCTACTAAAATGCATGGTTTCATTGTACACAACCCAATTTACCCGTATCTACCCTCTATTGAGTCTGTTATAGTTATTCGTAGTCTAATAAAAATTAAAATATGCAATACAGGACATTATTGGTAAAACACACACACCCTCATACATGGTAACCCATACAACCATATAAAAATTATAAAATATCATAAGCCCTTATAATCTCAATATTAATATAGAATTTTTTCTAATCCATGTCATCTGATTCAAGAAAAAATTATAAATTCCATTCAATCATATACAAAACCTTTAATTTGGAATTTAAAATTTAAAATAGACAGTCAACATAATAAGGTTACATTTATTGCATAAATGGAATTAGACTTAACAAGATAGGACCATTGACACAATATGATCATTTAACATTATTTAAATGTAGGATGGAGGATACTGGAAGATGAGGGGGACATAAAGAAAATTTGGTTTAGTCATTTCATGGTTGGGGAAGAAGAGGGTAAAGGATTAAAGTAGAGGGAAATGGAAAGTTATAGATATTTTTTTTGAAAACTTTTAATAAAACCAATTGGTACCTGGTTAACTTATAAGGGGTTCTAGATGCTCCAAATTCCACTCAACATAACCCCACTAGCTAGTTAGTGGGGCTCTAATCCCTATATGTATTTTGATGAGGCCAATGAGTACCATTTGGAAATACATAGGGTGGTTAGTAGCCTTATAATATATTTTCATTAGTGTTTATCCTGGAACATTTCTCCAAAAACTTGATATGACTCAACATGAACCATAACACCCTTGAATAAATAATTTATATCCAAAAATGAGCCTTGATTTTTTACAAAAACATTGAAGTATGTTGTAGTGAACCAACCCATTTTTGAACCCTCTTGATATAGCGGTATGTCATGTGTTCCATCCCAGGCCTTCCATTGTTGGAAAAGGGATAGAAATTAGTGCTAATAAGTCATAAAAATAAATATTAAGCCTTATCATATATCATCAAAAAATAGAATTAGAAACCGAATACACAATATTCATATCCAATAATGAAAATTAGTCTATATGTAAATAGATAACCTATACACCAATGCATGAATGATAAATAAAAAATAGAGAAAATTCGAATGGAAAATTAAAATAGAATTCATGATAAAAATATCCCAATAGATATTAATCCATAAAATTTAAAAAAAACCTCTCTATATAATAACTCATGAAAAGAGATCACCAATAGAAACCAGAACCATCATGAACCACTGAGAACCACTAGTCATCATCCCAAAACAAGCTTCACCAGCTCAATGTCTAATAGTTGTATCTTGGAACTGCACGTCATCCATACATACAAAACTTATTGGGAATGAATCATGGTTATAGCTGGGTATCTACATATTAATTATGAATCCCATAAAACAAAAAAAATAAAGGGTAAAAATAAGTTATTTAAAATCTTGGAATTGAGGGAAATATAAAAGAATCCTAAAAGTATTAAATACACTCAATAGTCAAGATAACCATAGCTGATAGAATAATCATGGACTTTATTTCTCGTCTTTATGAAAAATCATATCTCAAATTAAATGAGATAAACACAAAATAATGAATGGTCAATAAACCTATTGTCATTATCACTATTCAAAGTCACATCTAGAATGAAACCAAGAATCCCATAGGTATTGAAATACCGAACACATATAAACTATTAATCAATTAAATATTACCACCTTAATCCTTTGGGGGTCCTACAAATATCATAGGTTTTAGTGTTACTTGAGGGAGTAAAACCCCTATATTCCATAACTACTATTTCATATTCAAAGGCACTTCATCTCATAGAATCTATAGTGGTGGACATTATTTACTAATGCATGTGTGTCGGTCAAGGGAGTACCCAATACTATTCGAGGACCTATGAATTTTTCATAAATTCATGTTTATTGATAGAGTTTATAACTTTTATTGACATCTTATGCCCTATTTGTGTGGGATTTATAAATTCTAAAGTCATATAGGTGACACACATCATGTTGGTACTAATTGATAACCAATTAAAATCATGAATTGATATGAATAACATCTTGATTATAAATCTATGTGAAATATGTATTAGAAGTATTTTGAGAATATTCACCCTTTTTGAACACATATCTAAGGGAGTAAAAAAAATCGGGATGTATAGGGGACTCATACCCTATCATCAGCATGCTTTGTGGGGAGTAACAAACCTTGTGTTTACATTTATAATCTCGCCCAAAATTTAGTTCTATGATTAATAGGATTAACCAACATGAAACATAATATAAACTGCCCATGTTAGTAAAAAATATTTCACTTTTCAGTTATACCTTACAAAATTCATTTAATAGTTTCTATGCACAACAAATACTGACAAATTATCAAGTAAGTGTAAGAAATACTAGAGGGTTAATTGAACTTGATTATACATGGCATGTTAGGATTGTGAGGTAGTCAAGCATATATTTTTACCATTAATCCGTTTACGGACAACTTAAACATTGTGTGTTAAAAGGGTATATGACATGTGGTACCCATGATCTAGTCTACATGTACATCCAAAAACCCATATCATGTAAAGGATGACCTATATAAAATTCCCAAGAATGGTTAGCAGCTACTGAGAACAATGTATCATGTTGGAATTTACTACCAAATCCCCAAGTCATATAGTCTATTACTAAAAAATATATTCCCAGTCCAAAATATTATTTGTGTCCAAAGGGTTAGCAGGGCCATTTCCTACTATACACCTTGATTTATATACCCATATCTACATATAGTTTATACATGAGACACATATATCTTGATAAATAATAATAATATAAACCCTGGATTCCACTACACCAATATGTATGGAATATTTTTTAAATATAAAATATTGTCTTATTGCTGTGTCGAGATCCAAAAACCATGGATGATCATAAATAAAATAATTACCATCATTTTAACCCTAAATAACACATGAAACACTATGAATATGCTCCATAATCACCACTATGACAACAGTGGTCCATTTCATCCTCCATAAAATCCTTTTTGATCATTCCATTCTAGAAAAATTCTCACAACACTGTTCACATGATAACACCTCACTACCATTCATCGAAACTAAGGTCATTATACCTTCGGTAACCACTATTTCCCAACATTTACCATGTTTTTTCATCTCATCACTACATGATACCCCTAGCATAGTTATCATGTCCAAAAATAGTATCTCTCAAGTATGGTTTTCAGTTAATCTTTCCATTATACTATAATCATTGAACCAAAGGCCATGTCAAAGGCCATTTGTGAATGAGGAAAGGAAGATGATAAAATAATAGAGAAAATAATGGTTTTTTGGTCGATGAAGTAGTACAAACATTGGCCTTAATGTATGATTCCACTCATTAATGAATAATACAGGGAAAACTGTGTTCATATCAGTAAAGTTGATGAATAAAATAATAGGGATTCAAAATTACATGAAAAAAATAATGAAAAAAATTCAACAAAAAATTCATAATTAATGGAGTGAAAACTAAAATAAACAGTTCTATATTAGGAAGGTAAGATCGATGCTTCAATTAATTTAATGATGTTGTTTAATGTAATCATCATTTCCATTGTGACTCCATTATTAGATAACCCTTTCCTGAGAATAATTGATTCTTCTTTTTGGAATCCCTCTAAATCTTGTGTTCAAGGAGAATAATTAAAGTTATACAAAGAGATAAGTTCTAAAAATTGTTATATAGCATTATAATTAGGTTACTAAATATTTTAATTGAAGACATTAAATTAGTCAATCTTAGACTCAATACTAGATCCCAAATATCATAGCTCTCCTTAGTAAAATATCTAATTTTCCACAAAACAATGGGGTAAGATTTGTTTTCCAATATTAAGTTTAAGATATACCAATAATCACACTTACATGATATTTATTATTTATTTAATAAATATTAAATATCCCTTAAAATTAATCCAGCTCAAAATGTCACCAAAACTAATTTGTGGGTTCAAAACCACATCGTGAGATCATTAGGTCCATGAGAATATTTTTTGAGGATGAATATTATTTTAAATTTACAATTTTACCCCTTCAACAGACATGGTACATCCAAAATAAAAAATGAGAAAATTTATGGATGAAGGAAACCTTTTTCACCACATCCTTTCCACATTTAAACCTTTTTGTCTCTAAAATTAAAATAATGGAGATAATATAATCGGAATCTAAAAATAATATTAGTGAAAATATTGTTCTTTTATATACATGTTCCATCTCTGGAGGTTTAGTATTTAAGAAACCCAACGAAACAACAATATAAGGAAACATACACTACTAGTACCACTATCATTCTAGGACTTCCATCATTATGATTCCACTCATTCTCAAGAAAAATCTGGCCAATCTCAATCTAGAATAAATCCTAAAAAAACTTAACCACACATTATGAAATCTAAATATGATCTCTCTCCCCACACCTTTTATACCCATTTTTTCACATTCTAATGGAATAAAGAAAACCCATGAAAAATTTAAAATCATTGAGGACATGGTCTATTAATAAAATAAACCCCTATGGGCATGTAATAATATCCTCCTATAATAAGTGAAATATGAGACAAATGCACAAGGATCCTTATATTAAAACCATTATTTGGTGTATCCATGAAAATATTTTTGTACTCTGTAAAGAGTTTTAGTATATTATTCTCCTATTGATTAGATTCAATTACCCATCAACGTTAGAAGGCTTAATATAGTAATATCAGTATGAAAAAAATAAAAATGAAGGAATAATCTCCTAACACAACATTTAATATAAAAAATTAAGAACATTACATATAATACCACTAACAAGGTCACATCATCCACTAAAGATAATATAATTGGGTGGTATTTTCTCTTATCAAAGTATACATATTAGTATATAAATGGATGAAACCAAATTCATCAACCCACCATTCAACTAATCCTTCCATAATTAATGAACCATTCAAAAATAATTGAAATCATGTAGTCTTGTCCCATATATATGACCCTGTTATGCTATCTCCAAACCCCAAGATATCACCATAAAAAAATTGGGAAACCAAAAACCTCAATGTATAGATAAACATTCCTCACCTAATTGATATATATTCTATATTATGATCATAAATTCTTGATAAAAACTATACCACCATCTTCTAAAATCTCATTAGGGTACCATAACTCAAAATCATCCATCAAAAAAAATATTCTTTATAGGCATACTATTATATAACCATATAATATGATGATATGTAATATACCATAATATAAACTCATTAGTCACACTAAAAATGAACATCTAGTCACACACAATACCCTAATAAATTATTCCATAATTTATATGTGGGTTATGGTCCCACCACACTTATGTTACACCACATTGATCAATGAATACCATTATAAATGATCCATGAAATATTTTATAAAAATTATTCAATTCTCATTAAGAAGGAATGAAATTATTTTCTCTGAATTATATCTATATAGTTAGAGTGTATTTATAAAAATACATGAATGATTTTTATGTAACAAAATTCTTATAATATCAAAGATAAGGCTAATCAATCCCGAATATGGCCAAAAACCACTTTCTCTTTTCTATTGATTATAGATCCCACACTTAACCTGTCAAAACCATTGTTTAAAAAGGTATCCCAACTAAACTATTACCTAGATGAAATTAACTATATTTTACATTAATCTACAGATGATATTTTTCATAACCATAATTACTTATAAATGATGTTTTTCTCTTAAATAGAAAAATCCCAGAACATTCACTGTAAAAGTATTGATTTTTTACTCCACAATTGTAGGAATATATTCCTCTAAAACATCAATATATGAGTAATATAAACACACTAAATATAAGGAAATCCACCCTAATCCTAAGAGGCTTGGTCTTACATATCTCTCTTTAGGTTCCCACTAAGCTTTGAAAGTGTCATGTGACTTTTATTTTTAATTACACATTACCTTTAATGAAATGTAAACCATCCAATCCACACTAAGGATGATCTCACAAAGTCTCATTAAAACACAATTGTATCTTATAAAAGATGTTTCCCATATGATAATAAGCTCACACTATTGGATGATGTGAGTGATTGGATAATTGCTTCCATAAGGGGTCATTATATTTTGAGGTTTCTGATAAGGATCCACTAGAATTTATAAATCTAAAATAATGTCACTAGGATAAAGCAATTGAGTATTCTAATATTAATAAGAATATGTTTAAGAGAATAATACAAATATCACACCATGATAACTATCATCTTCCACCAACCCAAAGTCATTCATCATGTGAAACTATATATGAAATTTCAATAATAACCCTATGTTTAATGAGGATTACCAAAAGGTAGTAGTAGAGATGGTCCAAAGAGTGCCCTGCAACAGGAACATATGTAGCCTCCAATATGAATTTAATGTGGGGTTCTAGTCATGAAAATAAAATTTATTACCATAAGGAATAATATTCTCCAAAAAATGTGTTACATATCTATCAATGATAATCTCAACGACTAACACAATCTTAATAACTCGAGTAAATGAAATGGGTAAAAAGGTCATAAAATCTGGAATCTCACCCTATAAAATTTCCAAAATTTCATGATCTTGGAGGGATCCATTCTAAAATGTTCCAAAAACGTACATCATCTATAGACCTTAATATATACTCAATCAATGTAATAATTCCTAGAAGAGGATCCAACACCTTTCCAAATTCTATTCATCCTCAAAATATTCATATATAAATTTTGAAATATTGAGTCCAATTATAATCATGTTAGAGAATTCATATCATGATTCATATAAATCATGAATTAATGGATCACATTTCCAATTGGTAAAATCCATACAAAAAACCATCTAGTCAGTGGGTTCCTAAACCAGAAATGAAACATGTGTTTTGAAACCAACCAATCCACTATCAATTGAGGATTATGATATCCTTGAAAACATATATAACCATTACCAATGGAATTCATATAGAAAATCCCACATATGTGTAGTGTTTTTTGGATTGGTGGGAACTATCATAAAATTTAAAACAAGGTATGCACTAAGGGAAAATAGTTATAGAAATAACCTTTAAACATGGTGAAAGGAGACCTCTATTATATTTATAAATTGTTTCTCCATTGCTCAGCTGATCAACAGTGAGAGGCTTAAGAACTGGAATGAGACCATCGTAAACCAACCTTTGGATTTCAGTTGGATATCTATAGGTGGATTACTTTACTCAATAAGATAACTCATGATTATTATAGAATATATTTGTGATCTGACATACGATGTGTTGGAAACCGAAAACTATGAATCACATGATTCATTTACAACCTTGACTCTATAACCCAACCAATGTTTTAGGGTTTTTATTTGATTAGTTTATTATCTGTGTCTTGGTGAATAGATAAGTTAGCCACCACACTAATAATATAGTCCATAGTATAAAAACCAAAATACAAACCCCCTTAACACTATTTTATAAAATTTACAAACAAATCCTTAAAATACTATTAAATACTAACTCCAACCCTATTGATAAACATTTCTAATACAACTCAGATATAAAAAGGACCATTGAGACACATCCGTGTTCCATGGTAATCTGTGTATACTATCAAAAATCAATCTCTTTAATGTTATTTCATAATTAATAGAACAATTTATGCATCAACAGACATAAAAGTCCCTAGAATACAATAACTTAAAATAAAAATTCAACCATAATACTTAATATGAATATCCACTCACAAATAATTATATATAAATAAATTGATAAACAATACAATAATAAATGAATGAAACATTCGAAATTTGATACAAAAAACCCATTAAAACCCCAAAAAAAACATACACTGTAAAATATCCCAAGAATTATGGACATATAAAATGGGAAAAAATATATTTTCTATAAAAAAATATTTGGAAGAGCTCACCAATATATATTTCCACTATAATAACCCATTATGATCCACAAAGGACTGTCCCCAAACAAAACATCACTAACTACATGTACATTTGGTTCATCATTGAAATTTTTATCATCTTTAAGGGAAAAATTCATGTATAATAAATTCTATGAAAGTTTGAGTATAAAAATACTCATTTGGATTCCTTGAATACATAAAATATTGAATAAATATAAGTTATATCAAACCTGAGTCCCAAAGGTAACATTGATAAAACACATATGTACCATAAGTGATGACATGTTAATAGAACCATGAATGATATAGTAATCATAGTTTACATTGGAAAAATAAAACATTTAATGAAAAGCTTCATTATATTATTTAATATCATTCAAATATTCATTTTATCTATCATGGGGAAAGGAAAAAAATTAAAGGGTGGTATAAAATTCCCAATAAGGTATAGAGTATACTAGAATTGGTCATGATTAGATAAGGCATAAAAATATGGAGGAGTAAATAATAACTAAATATTCAATTTAATATATAACTCAATAATTATATACATCCATGGATTAATGTAAATATGTGAATAATTATAACTAAATTCTCACTGATGTAAATGTATAATGTAAAAAATTCATGATATTGCCATCCAGGCCTGTAAATAAAGACCTATTGCATGTTTTCAGGGTTTATTAACCATGAATATTACATATAAAAGGTATTCATAAGATAATTACCCAGTTATTATGACATGATCATAAAGCCCTGACTTATACATCATGACAACATGTTTGTCTCATGATACATGTCGATGATTCGAGGGGTATCTATAACTAGGCCCCACCAATCACATATATTTTTACATTGCATTTATTATATATTTAACTATAAGATTATAAAATACATAATCAATCAAGAAATTTTTTTATTGATTAATGAATATATAGATTCAATATTTCTTAAGTAAATGAAATAAATTTCTTAGTATGCTTCCTTCAACTAATACAATATAAATCCATGATACTTTAAATATGAAAATGGGGGGAAAATAATATCTAATGAAATGTTTAAAGGTGATAAGAAATATTTTCATTAGAAAGTAAATTAAAAAAAATTAATAAGTAAAGGATGAAATATGACCATAATTCATCATATAATAACACTTAAAAAAGAAACGGGTTTCATAAAAATTTCAACATCTCATAATAAAAAGACATATATATATATATATATAAATAACATCAATGGTATCATTAGATCCCATCCCCAGTGAAATATAAAAAAACATAGGATGTTTACATAGATAAAAAATACAATTAATATAAAATTCAATCATTTCATTAAAATCACAAGGAAAATATCATTTTAGTTTGATAGAATTTTAAATAAAAATTAAAATAATATTGAGAAAAAGTATTTTATTTTAAATAAAATATGGAAACTTGTAAAGGAAGTTTTCTAAAAAAGATTAATAATTATGGTGGGAAAGTGAGTTCCTTTGATAAATATTGAAAACAAATTTTTATTTGACATTTTTTGGTGAAAATTCAAAAAGTACCTCATTAAAAAAATGAAAACAGGTTTCCTTTTAAAAAATTATAGAGAAAGAAAATTTTAATGACCCATGTTTTTCATGACTATTAATTGAGAAAAAATTGATTGTTTTTATTTTATGTGTTTGTGAGGGGTAATATTTTCTTTTCCCCTAGTAAAGGATCTCAAATAATTTTTCTAATGACTTTTTGTGTCTCAAAATATGTTATTTACACTCTGACATAAGTTTGGTGGAAATCAAGTCCATTGAAATTTTGATGGAATAATTAATATTTAATATTTAATTAATTTTAGATTAATATATTTTCATTTGTTTGTTCAGTGATATCCTTTGACCAGATCATTGAATTAATATTTTTTCTCATTTGTTGGGATCAGAATGGTTGTTTTTTTAGTTAAGGCATATAATCATATCGAGCGTTATAATCTGGAACATGCCCCTTTTTCTTTTTATTCATTTTATTTTCTTTTTTTTTTCTTCTCCTACCCTAGATTATCATGTAAACCCCTTTTTGGCTTCCCCTATCTATGAAATAGAGACAAAATGGGGAGGGGCGGTGTGAGATAAAAAAGGAAAGGTGCCTTCATCAAGCATGAGAGGAGCCAGATGATCATACGGTAGAGGTGGAATGTGAATCGATGTGATGATTTGGTCGATTATACCCAAAGGTAGGCCATATTTAATTTTATTCTTTTAATCCTCATATACATGATGATTTTTAGTTTAAATAAACAATTATTATATGTAAGGACCCCAATGGGATCGATCTATGATTAACAAGGAGAAAAAATGGTTTTAGGCTGATTATAGGGATCCCATTTGAGAAAAACAAATAAAATGACATTCGGTTCAATGAAAACAAGACATATACACACTCCTTGTTTAGGGAATAAAGATTTTGGTATGTACAAACAATGTATGTGGGTATACAAATCACGCTGTGATACTCAACCATGTATATGAGTATATGGCTAGAAAACCTTTGTATGAGAACATAACCATATGTAGTGTATGACTAGTCACCTTAAAGGCCTTATGGCCATCCATGTCCTTTGGAACAGTAAGGAGTATGGGCCACCATAAGGTCTTTGAGCCACCTCAAGGCTTTTGCGCCACATGAAATTTTTCCTAATGCCCCAGGAGTAATCTACAAGTAGTGGATCCATTTAAGGATTCAGAGAAGGCACATTCACCAGATCAGAAGCTGAAGGTTTTAGAAGAAAGAGACGGTGTGGCATTGACATGAGGAACAGATGTTGAAAACTTGGTAATCCTATCCAAATATCCATGCGAAGGTGGAGATATAACACCACAATGTAAAATCTAGGGATGATCAATTTTATGTACTTATAGTTTGGATAATTCCACTATGACATACAGGTTGTGTAATGTCCAAGACCTTCGGGTCATGTAATCTCTAATCCTATGGTCCTTTTAAGGGTTCCCCCTCATCCCTTGAAAAAGGAATTATCAAAAATAAATAAATAATAGGTCCTTCGGTACATTCAAGGCAAGAAATGTGAAGTACACGTTCAGATACCACATGTAGGGTACACACTATATACATGACTTACATGTCATGTACATGGGTTTTACATGGCATGTTTTGATGAAGTACATGAACAGGTGGACTTTTGAGAACACACTTTATGTACCCAGTTATACACGCTATGTACTCAGGTATAGACACATCATACTTTGCTATTTATAGCCATTCTACGGGTTTTTCATGTTTTTGAGCCTCAGATTCAGAATATGACAAAAGTGGAGTCTATATTGAGTGTCTTTACAAATAATAAATGATTTTAGAATACTTGGGGTGATTTGAAGACTCCAAAGATGAATTTTGTGTGAGTGAGATATAACATAGAGGTTTTTCCACCAGTAAATAGTTTATGTTATCTCTTCAGAGTGAGATATTGGATGATACCCACTGAAGGGTTAAATAAAATGGATATTGGACTTGGAAATAAATAAAGAAGTTCTTCATTTAGTGACTTTTCTTGTAACAGTACCTAGTTAGAAGGACTGTTCTGTGACTTGATGAGATAGACTGGTTTGGTGTTTGGATAAAACTAGGGTGAGACCTTGATCTGAGATAATACATGAATCATCCCCATATAATGATTTTTTTTATATTATAATGAAGTATTCTCCATTTATATGTGTTCCTAATTAGGTGTATGATGGTTTAGTTTGTTAGAAACATGTGTTTGACTAAGGATACCCTATAGGATGCCGCTTATTTTGTTTCTTCCTAGAGGATATTTTATGTGATGCATCCATCTACATACCCTTTCCTAGGAACTCATGTAGATGAATTATATTACATATTGTTTCCATTGATCCTATGAGGGATTCCTTTAATTAAGATATGATTTATAGGATTCCAAGATGGATTCATTCACTTATGTGTGGTCCTGGAGGACCCCATGTAGGTTTCCATTCATTTTTATGACCTAAGGGATGTAGTGTATTCCCTAGTGTTTGACCAACCCTAATTTAGTGTGTTATGGGTTTGGGTAGATATATTAGATGGTATAACCTTATAACCCATATTGATCTTGTGAGTCTAAGTGGATAAGTAAATAGTGATGGTTTTTTTATTAACCCACCCTCTCTCATTATTTATTCATTAACATGACTACTATTGATGTAGATATGATTACTAGATTTTCTTTTTGCTATTAAGCTGATGATCTTGATGTGATTTGATATACCACATGGATTCCCAAAAGTACATCCTAGGATTTTGATTATGATTTTATGTTGTTGGATGATATACATGACACTCGAAAATGATTATTGGGTAATTATTGTACATGATGTTCCATGCCCTCTTTGTTTAGGACAATGGGCATGGAGTTCCTTGGTAATGATTGAGATTCATGGACATAGATATCCATGATGATATGATTCAGTTTGGTGGGCATGAAGTTCCATGGATATGATTCTGATTAATTGAAATGTAATTTGACATATATGGATAAAATTCATGGCCATGGAATTCCACAAATTATATTGAGCTTCCGGACAGAGGTTTTGGTCATAGGTAGTTTACAATATGAATTTTTGTGTCATACTAAGGCTCTAGGGACCATCTAATTGGATGCCTATCCAGGTAATGGAATTATTATCTTAGAATTATAATGTACAATGCATGTGTTATCTTCCAAACACACATTATGGGTACTATTTTAACTCTAGCTTGGTATGAGTACCTAGGATGGAAACATATAGGTTCATGGTAATATATAGTGAGTGAAGAGATGAGAATTTGTTGGGGATTCCATGGATGTGGATGGAATAGGATATTAGGGACACATGACCATTAAGATGTGCTTAGAGATGTGTAGGATCTAGTAAAATCGGGAATGTTTGATCAAGATCATGGACCAAATGATTTTCTATAGTTTTACTTATTTTTATATATTTTCATTATGTTTTAGCTAGGATATCCATATTTCATGAGCATGAAATTATGATATAAGATTATAGGTTCATCACTGGGGGTGTCCTACTATGATTTATTACTCACCCATGTATATTCACCTTGGTGTTCATTCATACCTTATTTCTACATTTAGTATGGGAAAAATATTGTGATGGATAATGAAAATTCCAAGGGGTATATGATCCAGTGGAGCCTCAAGTGTGATTTTTTATGACTTGGTTGGTGTATATCAAGAGTCATGGAGACATGTTATGTGGTTTGTCATGGAGTTATAGTTAGAGTCTTTTAATTTTATTTCTAATTCTATTATTTACTTATATATATATTATTTTCCTAGTGCGTAATAAGTGTTGTATGTATGAAATTACTATTTGGGCCTTCACTACATTTCATTTATTATTAAATCCTAGTTCTATTTATTTCTTCTACAAAATTTTTTATTTACTTCAATGGATGTTGTTGTTTTTTCCACTATTTTACCACTCTGATATAACAACATAGTCTACTAACAAACACACCATAGGCCCTCACTGCTAGTCAATAGCCTCTAAAATACAAGGAGATAAAATTTAGGCCTTGTTACTAAATCAATAAGTAATTTTTTATCTTTTAAGTCAATTTGGGAAGTAAAAAAGATCTATCATAGGTTATTTTGTTCCAATTGCATTTCTATTTGGGATATGGTAGACATGGGTATTAAGAATGTGTTGGAACATATGATGGATAATAAACTAGTGTATTAAGAACACTTGTTCATATAAGAAGTCATGATTTCTAGGGATATTTTATTTTCTATTCTAATATATGGTGATAATTTTGTAAATGATTTTCACTTTAATGATTAATATGTGATGTATAGTTTGTGGTTTATCAGGGATTTCATCCCCGTGGTCCATTTACAAGAGGAGAATATTTATTTTTGAATCATGGATAGTAAATAAAATAGAAATATCATGAAAAATATTGGATACATAGGGTACACATATTATATAACTTATAGTTTGTAATTTACTACTAACTATGAGTTCAACAATGTAAGTTTCAAAATCAAACTAAATGGTGTTTTGCCATTTTGGTTCTTAGTGGAATTGTACTCAGTTAGAATCGAATGTGTGTATATATATATATATATTTCTCTCTGATGGAAGGTCATTAGGGCCTATGATGAGAAATGGATGGTGACAATGATGACCCATTCCTCATGAATTAGATGTGTAGTGACCCAAGTAGTTTGATCGGGTACATGGCTACCAGTGGTAGACCCCTAGTGGAGTGTATTTTATTAATTTTAGTTTTTAAATTTTTTAATAACATCATATATGTTGTTTTCCCATATAGATTCAAATTGAATCCTACTTTACATAATCATGTAAGTGTTTTATAATTCAGATCATTGATACGATGTTTTGTGTATATTATTTCCCTTATAGGTCATCGTTAGTGGATAATGTATTTTTTAGTATACCCCCTTTCGGTGTATCCTTTTTTATGTATGGATATCTAAATATTCATAACATCCTACACAGAAGATTCTCATCTAGATTAACATAATATTTTACTTAACCAGCCTTCATTTATAATTATCTAGTCATAGCCTCTAGTGAAATGTTGATAGGTTTCTTAACATTTATAGTAAAATAAAACCTTATGAGGTATTAACATACACATATTCCCAATGAGGATATTTTTTTTACCTAATATAATGACCATTTATGGAGAAATAACTTATGAGGATGCTCATAGAGGATTAGGTCATGGTAGGATAATTCTTTCCAAGTGACTCTATTAGAGTTCTTTATTTAAGATAGTAGTTACTAATGGATTGAAATAAAATGGGTTTCCAATTAAAATATAAAGGTAATTTTCTTCTATAACATGAAATTTAAAACCTATATAATTAAACTCATGTTTAAAAGTTTTAACCACATTAGCTCAATGTTATCAATACCCCCCTTAAGGAGGATTTTAAGGAATGTTAGATGCATTTTGTTGAGATTAGTGTGGATGAAATCCCATGATATGTGGACATGGTGGGTGTTTTGAACAATGTGCTATGTTATTTGAACTAGTGACCCTGATACAAGACATGATCAGTGGGGCTATGTGGGGAACCTAGAGACCCTAAATTTTAACATGTAACTTATTGATTTGGTATTTTTTGATAGATGTAAACCTATGATAGAGGGTCTTCCAATGTTTATGGATTTCTTTTTAGGTAGTGAATTTAGTTGTTCACTCATTATAAGATCGATGCATGGAAGGTTGTTTGGTTTTTTGAAATAGGCATGATTATGTCTTTGGTTTATAAGGTTGCACCTATGGTGGTTGGATAGAGAGACTAGAATTGATGGGTAGGATGATTTAGGTTCTTGTCTCTATCATCCAACGGTTGTGCAGTTGTTTCTTAAATTTCAGAAACAATGTCTTCTTATGTGTGATCATGTAATAAATTGTGGCAGAAGGCTAGTACTCACATTTTTAGAGGAGTTCAAAGGTAGATTATGAATTAATTAGACATACATTACAAGTAGAACAATCATTGTGTAATTGTTATGTATGACTCATGGGAGCGTGAATTGGGTGATAATGGTACAAGTCTGTTGTGCATGAAAAAATTTCAATCATAAATCAATGAGTGGTCATGTACAAGATGAGGACCCATGGTTCAAAGTAATTTTATTGGGCATGGTTTCCCATGACATTTTATAAAATATGAAATGTCTCTTCATGATAGAGGATAAATCAAGAATAAATCAGTTACTATAAGGTGGTTGACCCATGGCTAGACCCGGATACATATTGTTGGGAGACATGTCGGCAGGGTCTAGTTAAAGGTAAGTATAGTATATTTTAATGTGAGTGTGTCTTGGGGAGAGACATACATGCCTAATAACGGTATCATAGTGTGTTATTATTATATATATGATCATGACCAATATCTTTACATATTCATATGTTTTTTGGGAGAGCATCATCTATGCGATGATCCATTTAAATACCTTTTCTGGTTTGGTGATGAAACCTTTTTAGGTTGATCTTGATGAGAGGTATGATGTAATAAATATAGTGGGGAGTTCACCATTTTCCATTAGAGTGTGTTGAACCATTTTATGATTTTAATTTGATGTTTTTCATGGGAACCATTGTCAGGATGTTAGAATGGGTGACATTTTGATATTGTAGTTTGATACTTAGGATGAACTGTTTTAGACATTCCATTTAATGAGATATATAATGGATGTAGCATTGGCCATGGAATATTGTGTTCATTTGTGATGAAACATTAAGGGTATTTTTATGGTGTTGAGTACCATATCAGTGATGGTTAAATTTCTTCTTTGTGGGAATATTTGTTAACGTTGTGTGTCTAGTCATTGGATGGTCTGATCAGTATATTAATACAGATGATCGGGGTAATGGAATGGATACTATTTGACCAATAAGGATTACTAGGGATGAGAAGGATTGTGGTTGGGAGGTTGAAAAGACCCATACATTTCCATACTATGACTTGAGTAGAAATATGATTTTTTTTCTTTTGGTTTCTCATGCCTCAGAATATTTTCTTCGTTCCCTAAAATATTGTCTCATGTATTGTTTTGACCACTCCATTGGACCTAGAATTGGCTATTTACCCAATTAATGGAGTTTTTTGGAAATTCAATCCATTTAAATTTTTATAAAACACTAAACAATTAATATTTAATTATCTAAATATTAATTTATTACCATATGATTGTTAGGAAATATATTTTAATTTGAGCATCATATTTATATCTTTCCTCTATAGTTTGGTATAGAATGTGGATTTTTATATTTTAAGAATACACTCATGTAGGATGTCGATGTTAGGAATGTGCCCTTTTTTCTCTTCTCTTTCTTCCATTTATTTTACATTTTTATCTCTTCCCATGCATTGGATTCTAACACATGGCCCATGTAGGATTCCCCTTTCAAAAAACTAGATAAAATTAGATAGAGAAAGATAGAGAGAGGTGGAGGAAGAAGATATATGTAATCGTGGAGCTTATGTAGAACCAGATTGCCATGCAGCAGTAGCATAATAGTAATCGGTGTGAAGATTCAAAAAAAAATTCACCCAAAGGTAGGTTGTTTTATTTTTAGGATTCAAATCTCCATATATTGACTTCTTTCTATTTTTGAGACCCTATTATGACTATTATAGATTTCAATGTGGTCAATATATGATGACTTGGATAAGAGATGTGTTTCAGGTTGATTACAGTGGTTCCCATTCAAGAAATCCCAATCACAACATATATACTCACATACATGGCGTGTACATCCAAAATTTCCTCTTTCCTAAATATGAATAGTATATATCATTTACAAGTACATGACTAGGCATAAATACATGGACAGTCCATGTGAGGTACACAGGAAGGTACCTTGTGTAGGGTAAATGATGTGAACATTACTTACACACTGTGTACATGGGTTTTACAAGCCATGTCCAGATAAAGTACATTCCATAGTGGGGAATTTACTATACACACATTGTACTCAGGTGTATGGGCCATGTACTTCTCCATTGTTTCCCTTTCTAGTTTTTTTTTGGATTTGACACCCCCTTATTCATAACATGTCATACAACGAGACCATTTTGAGTTTTTTACCATATACATCATGATAATGGAATCTATTAGGTGATTTTAGGACACCTAAGAGGCATTCTGGGTGAGACATCCATAATCGAATGGTTCTTCCTTGAGTAAGTAGTTTCAGTTATATTTTTAGAGTGAGACCTTGTATAAGACCAAGTAAAAGGTTATTTGAAATGTTTAGTGGAATTGGAATTGTAATTACAAGGACCTTTTTTAGTTACGTATCTTGGTAAAATCCCTTGTTATAAATACTATTCTATTGCTTGAGGAGATGGATTGGTTGGATTTTTGGACCAACCTTGGGTGACACCCTGATCTGAGATGGGCCACGAGATATATACCTAAACTAATAATTTTTTTCATTTATAATAAATTAATCTCCCATTGGTGGTTTGTATCATTAGGTCTATGATTCTTTGGTTGTTAGAAACCATGGTGTAGAAATGGATCCCCTATAGGATGCATCTTCTTTTTTTTCTAGAAGATCGTGTGTTTGATCCCTCCATTTACTTTCTCTTTACAACGATCATGTGTATGATGCACCCAATTGAATACTGTTTTTGAGGATCTAAAAAGTTATTTCTTTTCTTACATGCTAACTTATAGGATCCCTGGAGGGATAAATTCACTTATGTGTGGGCCTTGATGATCCCAAGTTATATTCCTCTCCTTTAATTTGAAACGAGGGACCCAGTGGGTTCCTCGATGTTTGATCAACCCTGAGCTAGTGTGTTATTGGTTTGGTTAGATATGGTAGTGGATGTCACTATAAAAACCATAAAAACATGTGATCCTGAGAATCTATGTCGATCATAATGGCTTTAGGAATTTGATTACCCCCACTCTTTTTTATTCATTCACTTGATTATTATTAATCCAACTACAATTTCTAGATTTAATTCTTGGTATTTGGTAGATGATCCTGACATGATGTGATATATGATTGGGATTCCTATAGGTACATCCTAGGATTTAGCTTATGAGACTTACTTAATTGGAATATAGAAATGGAGTCACTCATTGTTTATTGGGTATTTAGTAGACATTTCGATCAACACTCTTTTGGTTTAGTATAGTGGACATGGATTTCCATTATTATGATTAAGATTGGTGTAAATGATGCTCCACTATGATATGATTGAGGTTGTGAGACATGACATTCCAAAGATAAGGATTTAGTTGATGGACAAGGATTTCAACATATATGGATCATATTAGTGGAAATGACATTCAATATATGTTATTGAGATATCATACTAAGGTTCAAGTAATATGTAGCATACTCAAGGGATTTTGGTTTCATACAAAGGCTATTGGAAATATTTTTTTTGATTCTTAGTTAGGTGTTGGACTACTGCTCTAAGAACTATCATTTATGATGCATGGGTTAGATTCCAGACATACACTTTGGTACTAGTAGAAATATGACTTAGTATGAGTACATAGTAATAGATAATGAATGATGTGATGTGGTTTGGTTGGGGTATCTATAGAAAAGGATACCATAGGTTACTATGGAATCATGTCCATTGATGTGTTCTCAGAGACATCTTGGCACTAACTAAACAAGGTATGGTCAATTAGGACTAAATACCCAAGGATCAACTATGGTCTTACATATTTGTATCTATTTTATATATGTTTTTTCTAGGCTATTCATATTTCATGAGCATTCACTTATGATAGAATATAACATGTTAACTATTGGGGGTTGCCTAATGATATTTATTTCCCTCCTCATGAACATTCACCTTAGTGTGCATGCATACCTCATGAATTTTTTCTATATTAGCACATATAAAAGATGGATACGGATGAGGGAAAGGGTTGCATGATTGATCAGATCCACTCATGTGGATTATTTTCTTCTTGTTGGGGTAGCTCGAGAGTCATAAATACCTAGTATACGGTTTGGATTGGTGTTAATAGTAGATCCTTGAAATTTTATTTCTATTTCATTTATTTTATCCTTTAAATTCGATAGGTCTAGTGAAAAATCAGTGTTTTATGTATGACATGGTTATTTTAGCCTTTCATACACTTCATTTGTTATTATATTATTTTTATATTTATTGATTTTCCAGTATATTTATTGAATTATATAGATGTTTTGGATATTTACACTAATTTCTTAATCTGATACGAAGGAATAGTCACCCCAATAATACAACCTAGGCCTTCAATCCTAGTCAGTAGTCAGTAGCATATAGGGATGTGCGCTTGAGGCCATATCTCTAACTGGTCAATTAATATTTATAGTGTAATATAACTCATGGTGTTACATAAAGTGTAGATTAAAAAGAATTTAAATAAACATTTGAATATAAATATGAATATTCTTGACACAATTTGAAGAATATGGATATTGGGGGAAAAGGTTATCGGTTAAAAAGAAGGGAATATGTCAGTATCTCATACACATAACTTAATTTTTGATTGTTGATCTGATAAGAGAATAAATGAACAATAAAATTTTAAACACAATAAATAAATAAGGGATATTAAAATATATGTTTCTTAATATTTTAGGATCATATAATTTTTCCAATGAAAATTTGAAAATAAATAATCCTAAAATAAATGGGATTATAACATAAATCTCATATCGATTTGGTAACTTTTGAATGAAAACCCCTTAAAATATAACAACTTAATAAAAAAATGAATTCCATAAATAAGAAGGAATTTATTATACAACATGAAAAAAAATTAGCATATACCCCATGTTAAATAAATTATGTTCATAATGTAAAAAAAATTCTCATTGAAGTGGTAGTGAGAAGAAATTACCCTTACCTCAAGTCCAACATTCTTCTTATGCACTCTTGAACTCATTTATAAAACAATTTATATTCATTTTAAATATATTGAAGAACCATATTCATAGTTTTTATACAATATATGTGACACTTATTACATTCTATAGCTAGTTAATTAATAGTTCATTATGAACATCGTCATCTCGAGTGTTAATAGTTTTGTTTTTATTGTATGTTTTGGTTTTGTAGTTTTGGTCCTTTCATCTTAATATGATTTCATTATATTTAAAAAATTAATAATGTCATGAATATAATTTTTATTAATCATATAAAACATTATAACAAACCATTCATGGTCGTTATAGAAAAACAAAGTGCATCACTTCATAGAGGTGGTTATCCATATGTATGCACAAACAACTTTGTCATTCTCAAAAAGATAAAAGGGTATGATAGTTGAATAAATATTATATTTAAATAATAAAAATAATTTGATAAATATAATATATATATATATATATATTATATCATTCTAACCATCCATTTAAAGTGGTGAAGAAAAATGAATTACACTGCAATTTTGGATACGTTAGGGCGTACGTAAACAAGAGAAAAGTTTTAATTTTCTATAAGATAGTAAGTAGATAATAAATGGATTAAATATTTACATAAAAATATTTTAGTATTTTCAATATACAAATTAAATTATGTTAATATAGTTATTGATTATTTCTAGGTTGATTAATAGGAAAGGAACTTGAAAAATCTTAGTAAGAATATATTCCTCTTCATTGGGTTACCTCCTTTGGATTACAACATCGTCCTTTTTGAAGTGCTATTTTGGTGATAAAAGAACCTAAGATAAATGGTTAGGGTTGTTGTGAATTTATTTTTATATAGAATGTTATATATTAGTTTTTCATGATTTATGATGAAGATAAGAGATGTTGTTCACTTTTATTAGTGTTGTGGGCGGAAAACTTGTAATTGTTCTAAAAATTAAAATAATATAAGGTTACGTTCATTGAAAAGTGGCACCAAATTGGATAAATCTAAAATATGGTATGAAATAATTTTCATATAAATTCAATCAATATGACTTATGTAAGTTCTCTAGTTATTTAAACCCTTATTGATTATGTTTAACTCCTCATTACCCATTTTAACTCATTCTGTGGTAAAAAGATACTTAGTCTTTAAGGTTAAATAATTAAATTCAAAAGGTGAACGTGTATCATAAGGGTAAAATGATTGATATATTTTAATATTTACCATTTCAAATTCAATATATATGATTTTTTTTATTTTTAAAATAAATAATTAAATATTTTTTAACATAAAGTATTAGTAAAGTCATTTTCAAGATTATTTACATATTTTGACACTAAAAACATAAATAATGCAATAATGTAATAATTTCAATATTTAAAAAATTACATACCTTTAATTTTGATCCATAAAAAACATTCATGGATTTAAAATATAAAAAAATCACATTCAATATTTTTAAAATATTTACTTTAAATTTTCACCAATGTCCACAAGCATTGTGTCAGCGATGACAAAGTGTTTTTGGTAATTATACCACTAAAAAAATTAAAAAAATTATATCATAAAATAATTTATTCACATTAAAAATAAGTATTTATACCATTCGTAACATATTTTTATTCATAGGAAAACAATTTAGATATATTAAAATAATGATAGCAACTTTTTGTATTTATTCTTTAGTTTAAGAAATATAATTATGACATATGTTATAATATAGTGTTACTAAGGTTTAACTTAACTCATCCAAAAAAATAAAATCAAGTGTTAGAGTGATCTTGAATCATTAAACCATAGTTTTAACCTAGTTTAACTCATTTTACCGTGTATCATGATGATTCACTTTTATATTGTTTACTATTCATTATAACCAAAAAAGAAATTTAACTATTTACCTTATTTGAACCTCATGATTATAAATATGAAATAAATTTTTAAATATTTTATTAGTATAAATGGAAATAATTAATTTCAATATAAGAATGAAAAACACATTGAAGTTTATTTTTAGAAAAATACCAATTTAACCATGAAAACGATTTTAAAATAAAATAAAATAAATTATTGATTTCCATGGACATAATAGAACTATATTAATAAAATGAAACTTATGTGGATTAAAATAAAATATATAACAAAATATAATACTGTAATTAAATAAAAAAATACAGTTTCAAAAATAAATAGTATTTTTTAATATTCACCTAAAAATCAATATTTTCTAAAAAATCTCAAAAATTCACCATAGGATAATTGTGGCATTAGAATTTTAAAATTAATTTTCAACTTTTCAAAATTATCTATAGTTGGGAAAAATTAATTCTAATTACCCACATATAAAATTACTAAACATGATTTTTAGATCACAAGTATGTTTAGAGCATAAAATTATTTTTATTAATTATTTCCCTTGGATGAAAAATTAAATGAATGTTAAAATTATTTATTGAATTCATTATTAGTATTATGTGAAAATTCCCATATGTATTTTTTATAATGTTGTCATTCCATTTCATTACTACCAACTGTGCTGATAGATTATAACGGTCAAAATAGTATTTTGGGGTTTCTTTAAGCAAAGGGTTGTGTGCTACATGCTATCGAACCTTATTTTTATTTTATGGAAATAATATACTGGTTGTGTTAAATTCTCCCTTCATTACTGAAATTGAATCCTAAAAATTCTATTTATTTATTTTTAAATGGAATATTCCATAAAATATCAATAAAATCATATATAGTTTTTATTATTAACATTAATTTATATATTATCACCCATAAATTTATTATGAGGATAACTATAAAAGATGCATAATTGAAAATGAGTTTTTAAAAATTTACCTTAATAGTTGAGTGTTACATTTCACATAATAATCGATAAATTTCTCTTTAGTATCTTTGAGTTTGAGAAATCCTTTTTCCATTGGGATATAAAATATTTTAAAATTTACCTTGTAGAGTTAATCCCATTCTATAAGCATGTATTCATCCCCCGAATGTGTTTCCTCATGATAATGAATATTTTCCATTCATGAAGCACCTAAATCAAATTTTAATCAAAATATAAATCAAAAAAATGATGAAAATTTAATCCTCCTATCTAAAACGGAAATGGTTAACAGAAACTAAAATAATAAAAAATGATCAACTTAAATTCACTAAAATATTCTTGATTAAATCTGAACTAAAATCATTAGGACAAAAATCGGAAATCATTGATCACTTATTCTTAATTTTATCCCCAAACAACCTTTATCGCTTATACATTTACTAACTCAAATATGTATGTCTCAATTAGAAATTCCAATATATTATTTTTATCAAATAACCCAAATTACCATTATATAAACTATACAAAAATATAATAAACTAACCTAGTCTCACCTTTTCATGTCACCCAATAACTTTAATGGTCATATATACATTCATCCAAAAATATCACATTTCCATAAAAATCATTCTTCATGGTGATTGATATAATTCAACATATGTTTTAGAAATTTAAATTATCTGAAATTTCCATTCAACTTTATATTATTAAGACAGTTCTTTGATTCTTTCTCTTATTCATCATGCCTAACTACCATTGATAAATAATATTAAATCATAATAATATAGTTTCCAATTAAATATAATTACCTAGAATTCAAATCATTAAAGGTTACATTCTACCATGAGGGTTATTATATTATAACCTTTTATATTACAATGATCAATTGATATTCTATCCATAGAGAAAATATTTCATAGAATATAAACATCAGGAAATCAAAATTGACACATAAAAAATTTATAATATAACACCATTTCCTAAAAAATGATTCTGCAGTGATTTTCATGCTCTTCATAATGCTTAATTATTTAAATATATCATTAATCAATAGCAGAAAAAAATTATTAGGTTAATCCTTGATGGTTGGGAAATTGGATTACATAATATCCCATATCTTACAGTTAAAGCATTATACATTAGTAGATAATTTATATCTCTTACCATTATAGGCATAATAGATTATTTATCCACACTTGTATCAATCATTCATTCCCATTAAAAATTTACCCAAGTTATTCCAAATATATTCTTGACACATGGGATGCTCAATATTTTTCCTTCCATGGTATTCATCTTCTAAACTACCATGAAACTGCATTTTTATATTATTTTGTATGATAGGAAGTTTAGTTACATTTAGATTGTTTTCCAAAACTCATGATAGATGGTTATGAATAATTATAAGATATTTCAATCTAGATTCTATTCTATTTGGTTGGTCTGTATGGATAATGATATTATTCTTATCTTGAGTTCGTTTCCCTAATATGTCCATGAATTACTCAACTCCAACACCTAATAAATTTAAATTCTCAACATGTTAAACCCAAAATTGAAAACAATTATTGATTCTTGTTCCTCCTCTAAGATCCATCTTTAAACAATGGCTCTCACTTAGTTAGCCCAAATACATCACGAATATTGATCCATGGTATAACCACCACCACCAACCATTAAAATTTTATTATTAAAGCAAAAGGAAAACAAGTAAAGGAAGGGAACTACGGGGGGTGGAAGTAGTGAAGAACAAGATCACTCCCTATGAAAAAGTTTTCACCCTCATCGGGAAGAGACCTTGTGTTGGAAAAATAATTAAAGATCACATAATGATTAGCCAGATAAGTAAGAAAATCAGCAGCCTTATTACCTTCATTCCATACATGGAGGACCTCGGTGTGGGCTCTAATCAAACCTATACATCTACAGATAAGATGTGCAATAGTTCAATGATGCGTCTTCAACCCAAGTAGGGAGATTTAGAGTGTGGAAGAATCCAATTCCACCACTGAAAGATCAATATTCTCCTCATGGAACATGTGAAGACTAGAGAACAGCGTATATGCTTCATCTTGAAGGGAATCTCCACTGCCAAAGAAAGTCGTGAAAATAAGGATGATGAACCTTTGGGATCCTAGACCCCCCTCACATAATACCGGAGATACATGATCCATCAGTATTAATTTTGAGGCATGATTCATGAGGATACCACCAAACCACCACCCATGGTTTCCACCATTGCCCGAGATATGAGAAGCATTCCTTTACATGATCCGACCAAGAGAAGGTGTATCCCACCAGTTGGAGATAAGGTGAGCCAGATCCATGAGATGAATTTTTTATCTTAAAATAAGAGTAGTATGATTAAAGTTCATAACTTCATGATGAGCCATATTTGGTGCCTTCCATATTGTCCAGAAGCCTATAATAATAATCAACAATCATGCCTTCTGTTATAGTATGTTAACTCCCAGTCCCTAAAGCCAATGAAATGGGAAGGCATAACCTGAAGATGCCAATTTTGGTAGATCAAAAAATGTGAAAAGGGAACCGCACACTGTATCCACCATATCACTCCCAAAGAATATATGAGAAGTAATATCCTCATAGGGGTCTATGCAACAAAAGTAGCATGACACCAACAGGATCCCCATACTCTTGATGTTTTCATCGGATGGATGCACCTAATTGGAAACGTGCTAGGTAAGAAATTTTTACAAAGAAGGGATATCTCGATACCAAAAAATCTCTCCCATAGATCTTCATTGTCACCATTCAAAGAAATTATCATCTATTCCTTGGTCGAGAAAGAACCTGATGAAGAAGTTTTCAACACACAACGATTAGGATCAGAGTTTATTTCAATCTGGTCAAAGATGTTTCACTGATTAGAAAATAATACCGCATGTATAAAATTTGGGTAAAAACTAGCATAATTGAAAGTTATGATCAGATTAGGACAGCCAGGAAAACCAATCTTAGAGATTTCCCAATTATGAATCCAAAAGTTTATATCACCTCTTCCAACTAGCCATTGGGAGTGGTCCTGAAGGCTCTAATAGTGCACTTGGAGCATGTGAAAGAGGGAGGGGGTTGTGATCTTGTTTGTACTATTTCATTACAATATATCTCGACGATAAACCACCTCATAAGAGTATTGTGCTCAATTATTTACTAATCCATCTTCTCTTGTAATCCCTAAATGGTATGTGAATAATTCCTAACATTAATTACACCCTCCTCCACCGGTCTATCCATCTTTTTTCAGAGATCCGATGATAATTCCCTTCAAACTGGGCATCCCAAATAAAGGCTGCTAAGATTCATTCAATGATTGAGATGACACCCTTTGGGACATTGAGAGTTGACATAACATGCACAGAGATGGACGATAAAACACTATTGACCAAAGTAATTCTACCTCAAAAGGAAAGGAAATAGTTCTTCCAATAAAAAATATGACCCATGATTTTTATAACCAAATTATCAAAGTGATGATTACAAGGACGTCTTGGGGTAATCTGGGCACCAACATAAGTCATCGGGAAATTACACTTGAGGATCCCTAGGTTGGAATACAATAAATCAACATGCCTTCCTGAAAAACGAGTGAAAATATAAAGGATGATCTTGGACTGAATAACAACATTCCAACTCCAAAGGTAGTAGATATCTATGATCTTGTTAGTTCACCAAACAGAATTCCTGTTTTAATTGGTGAAAATTAGGGTTTCATCAGAAAATATGAGATGGGAGATTCCAATTTTATTATACTTGCAACGACAATGACATATGCTTCTTGAAGAGACACTCCCCTTAGTAAGACGACATGTATAATCCATGGAGATAATAAAAAGACTAGGTGGGAGTTGGTCACCTAGACAAAGACCTTGTACTTTTTTGAAGAAGCCCCAATTCCTACCCAAAAAAGAGATGGAGATCCATGGAGAAAAGAACATTTGTACAGGTTATGTCAAGCCCAGGCAGAGAAACCCATGCAATTGAGAACCCTGTGAATAAAGTTCCATTCAACGTGATCATAAGCTTTATACATGTCAAGTTTGATGGTAATATTAGATCCCATGGTTTTTAAAATGATATCAGAAATAATTTCATAGGCCAGTATGATTTCCCCTTGAATGGGTCTCCCCATAAAAAACCCATGTTGTTCATCTAAAATTCATTGTGGTAGATGTTGAGAAAGTCACTTGTTGATCACACATGTCATGACTTTGTACAGGAAGTTGCACATACATATGAGATGATAATGATGTAACATTGAAGGATCTTTGGCCATTGGAATGAGAACCAACGTGGTAGTGCAAGAAAAAAGTGGCAGTTTGCCTCCATGAAAGAAGTCACAGATCATAGCCACAAGATCCAACTTGACCTAGTCCCATAGGGTCCTATAAAAATAGTCTACAATCCGATCAGGACCTGGAGCACTATAACGACTCGAACTTTTGAATAATATTTGTTTTTCTAAATTTGTGTGTTATTTTATTTATACTCCACAAAACTATATCCTTAAATTAATGAAGAGATATTGTTGGGTATCGATTGTTATATGACCATTAGTCAATATAACTGTTAGAAACTAAACTCTTAACGTTATGATTATTTTTTATAAATACAAGTGATCTTGGTTAATTAATAAATAATGAAGAGTCGATGATCTCATCCAGTAGACTCGGGTTGTACGAAGCCCATCTATCAGGGCTTGGGAAAGAGGTATCATCTCTGGGCTTTGCTCTGGACCAAACCCAATCTGAGCTTCAACATGTAAAGCTTGAACAAAATCACCTAAGAGAGAAGTTCAAGCTATATAAATCACCACTCAGGCAATATTGTCTGAGCCGTCGAAATATTCTATCACCATAGCACACCTTACACTTAGGTTATATGAAAGTGTTATAAAGATCTATGTAATGAGGCCTTAGATTCTTTTTTTATTCACATGGTATAAATAAAATTGTTATTTCTTAACATAGTAAAATTTGAGATTTTCAAATGTTCAGATAATTATAAGGATGAATATTATTGATGAATTTTGGAAAAAAGGTATTTTAAAAGATTCATGTAATGATTAAATGATTAATAATGTGAAATGATTTTCAAAAGATGGTATTCTATAGCTATGTTATGTAAGAAATTTAGAGTCTAATAAAATCAACTTGTTTTTTAGTGAATAGTAAAGTGTGAATAGTCACATATCCTTATGAATGGTAATGAATAGTAATGAATAGTAAATCGGCAAAAAAAAAGAAAATTGACCCATAAATGTTTAAATACAATTTAGACATCTTAAAAGTAAAAAAGAAATCATAGTATACGTTTTGGTATTTTTGTATGTTAGAAATATTGTATTTACAATTTTATAATTAATTTAATAATTTAAAATAGAAATGTATTTTCTTAAAATGTAATTATAAATTGTGACCTTATTGTCTTACGGTTATACAATAATTTTATAAGACATTGATTACTTTTTAATGGTGTTACAAAACAAGTTATTGTTTCAGAGTTTTTTTAATAAATAATGATTTTATTTAAAAATTAAATTAAAAATATTTAGAAAATTAGTGTCATAAAATAGAGTTTACTTTTAAATTCAAAGCATTGATATTAGGTTTTGGTGAATTTATGATATTTTTATAAAATGTTTTGTTTTTCGTTGAATAGAGATAATAGAGTTTTGAGTTTCAGTGATTTTAATGACATCATTAATGATGTCATCATTATGTAATAATTCAGGTCGAATTGTGAATAGTAAGTTATGTTATGAGGTGTCCCAAGTGGCCATTACCATGGGAAAATACCATGAGCAAGGCCATGGTTTTGCAAATACCACCGATGAGGTGTCCCTCGAAAATTAATTAAATATTTTCTCACTTTTTCTATAAATAACAAGTCATTACCTCATTCCATTCATTCCAAAATCCTCCACAATGAAGCTCTAATATTTTTACCTCCCAAGGTGCCCTCAGGAACCCCAAAGTCCCAACCATCAAGCTTTCGAAGTTACTCTTCAATGTAAGGGAATCTTTCACCCTCCTCTTTTAATTCATGACCACCTTTATGTTAGGTCTTCTAGAATCCATCTTATTATGTTGGGATATGTCCTTATATTTCTTTATTACTGTCCATTTCATTTTCAAATGATGAGAGACCATCTATACTCTCATCAATTGATTTTCTGAAATTTTAAGTGATGTTGTTATGCTGCCAAATTTTCGTAAAAGAAATAACATTCTCTCTTTTCTATAATGTTACTTTTTCATGTGGTATGTAATTAAAATATTCATAACATTATCTTATTTCTATGTTATTTTTTCTCTATACTATATTATGAGTTACTTCTAAATGGGTTTTCCATGCCCCCTCTCTTTTTAATATTTTTTAAAATCATGTTGTGTAGTTATTATGCTGTATAATTTTCGTCTCATAATATCATTCTTTCTCAAGATATTCTCTTATTTTATTTATGTGAATACCCAAATATATTTTAATTTACAAGGGTATTAATCAAGACCTTAAATTGATCTATATGATTCTGGAATTGATATACATATAACCCCCACTCCCTTTCCATGAATTATAAATGACATAATGATCTTATTTTTACACACATTTAAAACGTCACGATTTTGAAATGAAACTCATTACTGTATTTCCATATTGGGTTATTTGTGAAATATTTGATTATGATTTATGTGTCTTACATAAAAGTAATGACATATTAAGGGTTCTCCCTAATAGTGCTCCAATGCATTGGGTAATGAAATTACTCTCTAAAGATGACAAGTTTCATGATACCTTGGTAATTCTTATAACACCATGGGGATAAACCATGGTGATATGTTAATAAATGTCTATATTAAATATTGTAGCCACATATTTAAGTTAGAGTTCATGTTTGTTACATTATGTTATTCCTCTACTTCCATTGATTATATCTTTATATTTTTCATTAAGTTCTTATTGATATCACAAGTAAACTGATTCTCTTACTTTCCTAAGTGGGTCTTCTGCTCACCCTTTCCTTTGATTTATGTCTCTAGGTTATGAGATGCAGTAATTGTACTTAGGATGAACCTATGATGAACCTGTGATGAAGCCTTAAAAGTGGTTTAGAAGAATGTTTTATGTTGGTTTCATTTATTATGTTCCTGATTTCCAAGACACTAGAATTTAAAGATCCTTTGTTTGTAAAATGTAATGAAAAGTTCTGTAATAAAAAGGTGGGATGCAATAAGCATTATTTAGATTGAGGTTCCAAAATGGATCAAGAATCTCAAGCTCCTTTGGGATGGCTTAAAAGGGAGCATTATCAACAGTAGAGATGCATGAATGAATGGAATCAAAAAACTCATCCTAGGCTACTAGGTAGCCTTCCCACCCACATAGATTCTGACATACACGAAGAGATTTGAAATAAGATTCAATCATACCACCAATCACCTCTCGGTCATCTGAACATGATCCATCATCAAGTATAATGTTGGTGCCGATATGGCGATGTTTCCCATTAATACAAGCATGAATGAAAACTGTATTGCGATAACCCTCCCTATGCCAACAAAATATGGATTGTTATGGAGCCTGACGTTCAATCTTTAAGAGAATCTCGAGAATACTATTCTTCGGATTAGCCATATCAACAAAGATGGAGTCATCCTATTGGTTTTCCAATATAACTATTAGACATAGAATCTCTGAGCTAAGGGAATCTATTTCCTGAATCATAATTCTGCAAGAAAATGTTGAAATCTTGGTCACATGCTTCTTAGGTTCAAGGAAATCCATCAAAGAAGCATTTCATATGTGAAGTTTAGACAAAATGAAGCCGGTTTTAAACAGGGCACGCATGCCATAGGCATTCCATACGATGAAATATATCATTGATGCAGGGGGCGCCTGGTATTGTCCCCATGAAAAGTAGCTTCTAGAGAAAATCATGATGATTTAAGCAAAGAGAGATGAAGTTGAGACCTAGCTAACATGTATAGTGGAGCTACAGAATGGTAGGAGATGCGGATCATACCTTTTTGAAAGGAATGTTTAACCTTCCATGTTAAGCGCTGCTACCTCAAAGTGGTAGGATGGGAGGGGGAATATGAGGGGGGACTGGAATTATATTCCAAAGAAAGCTGAGGCGATGGGGAAGGACCCTGAGGAGGTTCCTTGGAAGCCATCTTATCATCTCCCCCAGCTATAACTGGTGAACAACATCTCTGAAGAGGTTCCTTGATGCAGGGGTTCCATAAGATGAAAGATATCATTGATGCAGGGGCACCTGGTATTGGCCCCATGAAAAGTGTCTTCTGGAGAAAAACATGATGATTTAAGCCAAGAGATATGAATTTGATACCTAGTTCACTTGCACAATGGAGCTAAAGAACGGTAGGAGATGCAGATCGTACATTCTTGAAAGGAATTTTTAACCTTCCCTGATAAGCGCCGCTACCTCAATGTGGCAGGTTGGGAGGGGGAACATGAGGGAGCAGTGGAATTAGATTCCAAATAAATCATAGGTGATGGGGAAGGAAACTGAGGAGGTTCCCTGGAATCCATCTTATCATCTTCCCCAGCAATAACTGGTGGAGAACAACTCTGAAGAGGTTCCTTGACATCCCAGATGGAAGGACAGGCAGGGGCTTCCAGAGGAATCTGAGGTGGTGGGGAAGTGTCCTGAGGAAATTTCTTTAATCACAACTGATCATCACCACCATATAAAGAAGAACACCCCTAAATAGGTTCCTCGAAGGCCACTCGGATACTATTTCAATCAATCGGCAGTTGAACTACGCGAAAGGAAATCCTGATTAGGGGAGGACTGGAAGCCATATGACCTGTAATCCCTATGTTGTGCTCGAGGCAGCGAAGAGGAAACAATGACCTCCTTTACTTTAGGTAGAGGGTTATCAATGAAATTGGGATGCACTGACGCTGACCTAGAAGGAGAAAAAGAGAAATATACAGCCGGAAAGGTACCAAGGCCATACAGTAGGAATCCTCCAGGTCATTGAAAACATGATCATCCAAAAGGGAAGAATTAACTAGATCCCATTTGGATGTATGAACATCTTGCGGGGAAGATCCATAAAATGGGAAACACTGGGGGTCTATCAAGAATAAGGAGAAGTGTGTGGGTGGGAGGCATTACCCTCCCGCCATCGACGACGACAGGCTGCCAGAGTGTGTCCTTGAAGATGAAAGCAGGAGAAAAATCATAAAGGAGATGGAAAGAGAAGATCCTAACACCAGTCGTCCATACCCTCAACTCGGAGAAGAATGTTCATAGGGAGAGGCTTCGATAAATCTATAGAAATGCAAATCTGAGCTGAAGATGTCACATCCATCAGATAAGTATGAAAATCTGTGCACAAAAACTCCCCCAAATGGTTTCCAATACCCATAAGAATGGAGTAATTATGGAAATGGAGAAGGCCAAGGCCAAGGAGAGAGACCCACACCGCTGCCCACGATGGGTCACTCACATGATCCATTGTATAAAAATACCTAAAAAGATATCAAATATTCTTATAGGTCATCATAATCCTTATTTTAGTTATGTCCCTCTAAAATCTAGTTCACAAGGGTTATATTAATCTATAATTGAAATCAATTGGAGCACCTATGAATCAAGTTAACTAAAGCCAATATTTACTTATTTCATTGGTAGAAAATGAAAGAGATCTAACCATGATGGATCAATCATATTAAAAATCATGGGATACTAGTTACAAATATGATTTTGATATTACATTGGAAAAAATAAAACATATCCTGAAAAATGATATTACATCTTTGAAGATCATTTAAAATTTCATCTTAATATCCTGGGGAAAGGAAAATAAATAATGGGTGAACTTAAATTACCAATAATATTCATATATAATGAATGGTGTCTTGAGCGGATAAGGAATAACAATATATAGGATTGAATATTCAATATATATTAAATTTAATAAATAAATTGATCATTAAATTCATCAATGGATTAAAGAAAACACATGGATAATGATAATTGAATTTTCATAGATGGAAATTCACAAAGTGATATATTAATAACTGTGTCCACCAATCACTTACATATGTACAATTCATTCGTTATATTGTTGAAAACCCATGATAAAAAATCCTTATCAATCAATAAATATTTATATTGAATCAAAAATACATATCCATAATATTTATCGTGAAAATTAAATGACATTCTTAATAAGAATCCTTCAATTGATACCGTACAAATCCATGATATTAAAAATATATACATGTAGGAGAAAATTTTTGGAAAATAAATTATAATAATTGATAAGGAATTTGATAATGATAAAGATAATAACCAAAAAATAATGAATCAGTAAAAGATGAAAGAGGAATATCAATTCATCATATCAGATCCTGTGGAAGAGAAAAGACATTCATAACGCTTTCTAGATCACATAAATATAAGAAATCCTGAGAAAGAACACGTATGTTATAATTAGATCTTATCCCCAGCAATGTATAAGAAAAATCAATGGAATTTTTACATTGTTAAAACACATTTAAACTAACATTCAAATATTTCATGGAAAACATTAAATAATATGTGTTTATTTTAATAAAAAATTAAATAAAAATTATAATAAAATTATTTTATTTTAAATTGGACATGGAAACATTTAAAATAATATTCAAATAAAATAATGATCATGACAACAAGGAAATTAATTCATTTAATATACATTAAAAACAAATATTCATTTTCACATTTTGTTAAAAGAAAAAAAGTACCTCGTTTTAATAATGAAAAGATATTTCCTTTCAAAACATTGTAAATAAATAAATTTGTTGAAAATTAATTAAAATAATAATATTATTATGAATATTAATATTCCCGAAACAATATGATGATCATGGATATGGAGGACAAAATTTCCAGATCTAAAAGATGTGAATATGTCAGTAACCCTTGCATGTATTTTACATGTTGATTCTCAATCAAACAAGAGAAAAAATGAAAAATAAACATTTAAAAAAAATAAATAAATAATGGAAAAGAAAATATATGGGGTGTAAGATAATATTATTATATAATTTTCCCAATGAAAATATCAACAAAAACAGTCCTGAAATAAAATGATATTGGAACAAAAATCCATTAACACTTCAATAAATTTTGACTCAAAACCACTTAAAAGAGAAAACATGAATAAAAAAATTTAAATTCGATGAATAAATAGGAATTTTTTATATAACATATTAACGGGAAGTATATATACCTTGTAAAATGAATTAGGTGCAAAATGAAAAATATGTCTCATTGAAGTGAAAATGTGACAAAAGTAACATTAGCCCACATCCAAACCTCTTCTTATATGATCTTATCCTACATATGGTAAGTGAATTTTTATTAGAAAAATTCAATAGAACAATATTATTTTTTATAATATCATATATTATTCACATATAATTTTATATTAACCATTTATTAATAATTCTTTATTATCATCATCATCCAAAGTGTTAAGAATTCTTGTTTTCATGTATTTTTTTTGTTTCGGTAGCTTTGTTTATTACATCATGATCATCATTTCAATATATATAGAATATTAATAATGTCTTGAATATTATTTTTATTAGTTATATAAAATTTTATAATTATGCAATCATGGTGGTAATAGAAAAATCAGTCACATCGCTGCATGGAGGTGGTATTCGGCACGTACTCATGAAAACCATTATCATTCTCCAATCTATGGAAGGGTAAGAAGTTATATGATATATTACATTTCAAGAAAGGATAATTATTTCATAATATCATATATATTCATTAATTCAATATTTATAACCATTTAGGTAATGTGGTGACGAAATGAAAATTACACCATTGTGTAGAGATAGTAGGTCGTACATACACCTTAAGCCTTCTTGATGTGGTTTTTTTGTGAGAATAGTACCTCTAGGACATGTATTGAGATTTTTGAAGGTATTTAGATCATTATTGTTTGATATAAGTGGCTTGTGAGGTTTGATCAAGAGAGGTGAGTTGGTTCTCTATTATAAGTGATGTGGGTGGCACACTTGAAATTATCCTAAACATTAGAATAACATAAGGTTACTTACAAGGAAAAGTGGTTATAAATTTGATCCATTTATATTTTGGGATGAAATTGGGTGTAAATAGATCCATATAAAAGGATTTAGATAAGTTTTTATTTAATTTTAAACCTTATCTCATTACTTTAACCACTTGTTCCCCCATTAAATGCTTACCGTTGTAACATGATAATTAGTCTTTAAGGGTCAATAATGGAATTACAAAAGGGAAATTGGATCATAAGCGTAAAATGGTCAACAAAATATTATAATTCCCATTTAAATGTCGACTGATTATATTTTTTTGATTTTTAAAACAATTAATTAAATATTTTTTATCTTAAATATCCTTAAAACCATTTTCAAGATTATTCAAAAAAATTTACTTTAAAACAATTAATATTAACATTTAATTAGAATTTAAAATTTTAAAATATTAAATAAATTTAACATTTCTCCATAAATATCATTAAATGATTTATATTATTCAAAAACATAATTTTTTTAATTTTAAAACTATTTACTTTGATTTTTAATTCACTTACACAAGTATTACATCAATGATGAGTAATCATTTTTTTTATTATTCCATTAAAAAATAATTTAAAAATATTATATCAAAAAAATAATTTATTCATATAATAAAAAATAATTTATAACCATTAGAAATATATTTTTATTTGTGTGTAATTATATTATATATATTAGAAGAATGAGAGAGACATTTTGTATTTTTTCACTTTACTTAATGTAAGAAAAATTTCATTATCATAGAAGAATGACCATGAAATTACATATATTAGAAAAGAGGATGATAATTGTTGAAATAAACTCAAAAAATAAAATAAATGAAATATTTAGAGTGATATTGATGTATAAAATCATTATGTCATTCTCCTTTAACCCATTTTACCCTTTATCACAATGGCTAATTTTTACTATGTTTAATATTCATTATGAACAAAAAGAAAATTGATATATTTACCAAATTTGAACCTCATGGTTATAAATATGAAATTAAATTTTCAATATTCAATTACTCTAATTGGAAAAAATGAATTTTAAAATAATTTTTTCCTGCACATAGAAAATAATTTTTTAAAATTATACTTTTTAGACAAAAAAATGATTTTACACCGAAATAAAGTATCATTTCGATTTCTATAGATATAATTTGATTATTTTCAATCCCAGTAGGTTTTTTTACTTTATATTCAATCTATAACTACAAGAAAATGTATGAAACATTCCAAAAAAATTGGTAATTTTCACTACTCACCTAAAAATCAGTATTTTCTGAAAAATACTCTAAATTCACCATAAGATAATTTTGAAATGATAACATCAAAATTAATATTAATTTTCTGAACATAAAATTTCAAATTTTGTAGAAATTAATTTTAATCACTGGCATATAAAATTACTAAAACCCATTTTTAGTAGAGATGTATTTTTTATGCATAAAATTTTTTTATTCAAATTCATTGTCTAGTAAGAGAAAATAAATCAATGCTAAATTTCATTATTGAACTAGTTATTTTTATTAAGGAAAACTTCAATTTTATATATTTCATAATTTGGTTATCACATTTCTTACATTTCAACCCTACATATAGGTTATCAGGTTTATAATATCATTTCATGGTCTATTTAAGCTTGTGGTTACATGTGAAACATGTTATCAAATATAATATTAATTTTAAGGAAACTAAAATCTTGGGTTATTATAGAGGGTGTATTGAACCATGATGTGGGTCCCAAACTTATTCAAGCAGTGCATGTCAATCGAGGGATTACATAACACTAGTAGTAGATTAGTGATTCATCACAAGGAGAGTTCTAGAATCCAAAGTCATGTAGGGGACCCACAACATTTCGAGACTATGGGAGAACCAAACACTTTCCTAAACTAGGGGTACCCTCAAACCAATCATGATTGATAGGGATATAATCCTATAAATAATTTGGATAATCACACCATATTATCATTGATGTTCCTATCAATGGATGATGTTGTGATATGGTATATTTTGATAATAGTTTGTTTCAAATCGCTAAGTAAGATGAAGGAAAAATTCCTTAATAGGGTTCTTGATGATTTTTTATGATAGTTATACTAAAAAATTTATGAGAATTTTGTAAGATAAAAAATCATTGTTTATTTCATTTGGAGTTGAATATGTAAGTCCCAATTGATAAAAAGATTGAAGATCTACTAATGAATACAAAATTGAAGGAAAAAAATCAGAAAAATAACAATGAATTTATATTGGATATTCAGGAAGGATGGAGATTACTAATGTTGTGGTAATTTCCATATTATTGAATCAAGAAAAATTTTAGGCGACCTTCACCTAACATTATGATTTGATGGATAAGTCTAGTAAATATTCCTTATTATGTTTAGGAATGATTCTTTATGAGTTGAAGAAATATGTTAAGAATGTTTCCTTATGTGATTCTAAAAGTTATTAATAATGTTTCATTAATGACATAAAAATGTTTAATTATTATTTTTAAGAAATTATCCTTATGATTTATAGAAGGAGGTCATGAAAATTTCCTTATTATGGTATGAATGTTTCCTAATAAATGTTATGAATCATTATTTATAATGGATAAGAAAATTTATTTATGATGGTTAAGAAAAATTTTTATGTGTTAGAAAATGAGGATAAGAGTGTTTCATTACCTATTCAGATGATGCTATGTTGATCTTAATGTTCCTTACATCATAATGATTCTCATTATCCAAAGCTGAGTTCATATGAGATTGTGTAAAGGAAGAGAATTCCGAAGGAGGAGAAGTAAAAATATTTGAAAGTGAAAGATAAATTTATAAATATTATATGTTAATTTTATCAAGAAAAATCAATGATTTGATGAAGTAGAAACAATAATCAAATAGAAACATTTGAAGGCAAAAAAAATCTTGTATATAAGACAGTGGTGGATAATGTTTTCAGACATACAATTTACATGAAGTTTAATTTTCACAAATTATGTAACAAGCTATATAAAGATAGAAGAAAATATTCATGAAGGTTAATACTCTATAAATTATTGAATTTTAAGTCCATTGGAAAAATATCCATCAGACTATTTTTTTTTGAAAATGGATTTATTACTTCATGTAAATAATAGTTCCAACATATCATAATAAATAACATTGGACAGACAGATTTAAAGTTCCATAGTATGAAAATGTATGAAGTGAAATGGTCATAGTTATGTTAAGAGAATGTAACTAGGAAGATTATAATTGATTAATCTAACCATAGAATGTTTCATCATATAGACTACTAGACAGATCATTATAAGACCATATGCTAATATGACTGGCTTCAATAAGTTGGTGATCAACGGTGTTTCAGTATAAAAATATTTACAATGTTTATTAAATGAAGTAACAAAAAAAAGAAAGATAATTTTTAATGAGGTACATGTGATTTCAATGTTGTAAAGGTGTATAACACCATGATATTTTTATGAAATATATTTTTTCAAATAATTTAATATCTTGTGTTTCATGCAAGATCGAGTTTAATTGAACTGTGTAACATTATAATAATATTATTTCTTCATTATCACCCGGTCATTATATTGGTGGGTATTTATAGTACTATATAATTTTTAAAAAATATATGGTATAGGAATTTATAAAACAAATTCATTAGTTAATAACTAGTTAGATATTTTAAATAAAATTATTTTAAAATAAAAGTGACTTTTTTCTAAAAAAATTGTTTCAAGCGTGAAATGAATTTTATAAAAATATATAAAATCAATCCTTATTTTTGAATAATATTAATGAAATTTATATATTATTTAAATGATAAATTTGTTTATATATCCAAAAAATATTTTTCTATGATTTTTTTAAGAATAAATCTAGTTTTATGCATAAAGATTTATTTTTTCTGAAAATATTTTTTATAACATTTTGTTGAATTACATAAAAATTAACTTATAAAATTTAAATATATTGAATTAAATAAAAATAAATTAAAATTTACAATAATGAGGTTTAAATTTATTAATTAGTCCTTATTTATGTTTACATCATATGAAAACTGTGGAAAAATTTATCATCTCGGTAAAAGATAAATTGGTCTAATATGCATTAAAAATAAGTGATAAGGATATAGTTTTTCATACTTATTCTTATTGGGTGAATTAAATTAGACCCATAACACCTATGGTTCTAAAGTGAGTTATTTAATGAAAATATTTCCATTAAAATGACTTATATATTATTTAAACAAAAGGAGGTGACAAAATGTCACTATAATAGTTTAAATTATCATTTTTGTAGTCACTCAAGGAAAAAATTAGTTATGGAAATATATTAATAGTAAATCAATTAAAATTGAAATTATATTAATTATTTTAATTTATTTATAATTTTTTATAATTAAATAATTACCTCAATTACTTACACTATGATGATGGGGTGATTATTCAATTAATGGAAAAATAAAAATAAATGAAATTAAAAATATAAAGCATTATAATTTGAGAAAAGTAAGGTTATCCACAAATTTTCTAGATGAGTATGAATTTCTTTTTGATGTGTTAAAATAATTTCTTCCAATTATCGTTTTTTTCTTGATGTTATTAATGTCAGAGTAATTAATAGTGTCAAAATTGAAACTAATAAAATATTTTGAAAATAAAATTTTAGTAAATTATTTAAAAATAAAAAAAACAACTAATAAAGAATTTGGGGTAATATATGGTCTACTATTTCATCCCTTATACATTTATGAGTTAATATATACCTTATAAGTATAATTATAACCTTTTAAGCGTGAAAAATATGTTACCACGGTTAATGAAAAAATAGGTTAATTAAGGGGTTGAGCCCAAATATAATGTTTAAAAACGCATTTAAATATTTAATAATATTATTTATCATTATATATCAAGCATATCAAACTATAGGTTCTAATTCTTGAACATTTGGAATTATTTGGATTTAGAATAATCATATTGTATTTTATTTTTTAAAATAAATTCCAAAAGTGCCCCTCCCCTCAAATATAAAAGGGAACCTCCTCCATCACTTAATTACACCACATTGAGCATTAAAGATTTCCCATACACTTCTATATTCCATTATAAACTTCCCTATCTATATTATAGAGTTTCTGGTCTTCCAAAAAAAAGACTAACCCTAGATCCCTTCAAAGGAGATCTAACTGAGTCATTTTGAAGAAGAGGTGATTGCTTTAACCAAAAAATATATTTTTCTATTATTATTTACCACCTCTAAATATATTTTATTCCTGTATATTCAATATTATAAAATTTTATTATTATTATCAAAACAATATTAGACATTGTCTTTCCCAACAAATAATATCTGAATGTATTGCGCGTGTGTACGTATGACTTAGCATCTCCACATAGCATTATAATTAATTTTTCATCACCATAATTTATGGAAGTGAATTATGAAAGGTTTAATATTTATATATTATTTTTATGAAATTATTATACTTATAAAATGATAATATCATGACTATATTCTTATTATCGAATCTTTTTTGAAATGATAACATTGCTCGTGCATATACATGGACTACCATCTCTACAATGCGATGTGATTCATTTTTCAATTATATTTCACATGGATGGTAATAAGGATGAGTTCTATTAATATATATTTTATATTTTATATAATAATAATTTTTTAAAGGTTAAGTATCAATTACCTTTCTTTCATTCCATCAGTTGAAAATGGAGACAACGATCATGCATAAGTACTGCTTGTCGTCCCCATAAATGGTGTAATTCATTTTTCTATCTATAATTTTAATTGATGATTATATATATATATATAATTTATATATATAATTTTAATACCATAATTATTATCATTTAAATTATTGGACCATGGAAAATGTATAAGTACTAGGGCCACATAACAAAAATATGCTTGTAAAGTGAAGCTGTTATGACCCAGAACAGTGATTTTAATAAAAAATTATTTATAAACTGGTGATAAGATATTATAACTAATTACTACATGGTATTATAGATATATGGTTATGGAATTAATTTATAATAAATCCATATTTATTTTACTGGATTTTTTAACATGAAGAAGGAATGGCAAGACATTAGGTAAGGATTTATTTCCCAATCTCATTATTATTCAGGATTGATTATGTTTAAGTCACTATAAAAGAATATTTATCTTCCATGTCAACATTTTATTAAAAAATAAATTAATTTAATATTCATATAAAATTATTTAAATTCATTTTTACCCATTTTTTACATTTTACAAAATGGTTTGAATGGAATTATTTTTTGTTTTATAATGAGGTTATTTATGAATTTTCCTTCAAAAATATAGAAGTAATGTTTATTTTAACTTATATAGCATTATCAGATATTCCCACCATCATGGAACCTTAATTATTTGAATCTTCCTTTACATGTTTAAAAGTTTATTTTAGAAGAAATTTTTTTCATTTAAAAGCGTATAGTTTTTTAAAAGATATGTTATTCTAAAATGGAAAATATAATTTCCTAAAAACAATTCCAAGTGATCTTTAAAAATATTTTCCATATAAGATAAAATACTTTGATGTTTCTTATACATTATTAGTGTTATGATTCAAGTATATCAAGCTTATTGTTTCTTTGGATGGTTTATGTTTATTATGAAAAGTTGAAATATTTATAGAACCTATTTATTTCCATGGATTCTAAAAATGATTAATGTCTTATGTTCTTATTTAATATATATACATATGGTTTTCATTATGTGATGAGTCAGACCTATATCTCCCTGTAATTCATTGTAAAAATTATTATATCTCATGATATATATATGAAAAACATGTTTATGGGCTTGATATATTGTTGGAAAAATTGGATGTGCTTGATTAGTTATTGGAAACTAGTCATTGTCCTTTATCCATTATGTGAAACAAGTCATTGTTCTTGAACCATTATGGGAAATTGGTTTTGATTCCCGATCTGATGATTTTTGTAGTTAAGAATGACATATGAAATTTTTTAATACTTATAATGATGCCACATACATTTATTACATGAACTTATGGTTCATGATTGAGTTATGCTTCATTTTCATTCTTATGATTCATGTTTTTTATTGAAATTTTTATGTTATATGACGCAACTCATGTTTTTGTTTTTTTTTAATTTATGGTGTAGATATCATTACCTTATGATTATATTATGATTAAATATGATACTCAAATAATATCTCCCATATTTAATATTACTATTCATATGAGATCACCCTTTTCTTATCTTTCATTTCCATGAGATATAAAGAATGATTTTAGTAGGGCATGCTTGTAGTGAGTACTATATGGGAAGATAATTATGGGAGATATTTAGAACATACAAAAAATAACAATATAGTATATCTAGTCTCCAAAAACACTAAAATTTTATGGTTTTATCAAGGATTTTAATGTTATGTATTGAATATTACACTATTAAGATGTAATATTTAGGTATGAATATTCTAGGCTATTATAAGGTGATTTCAAAGTGGTGAGGGAAAAAATAATGAGACTCAACTGGATAGAATATGAACTATGTTCTCAATATCTGATAAGTATTAATAATGTTATGATAGTATTATCATGTTACACTAAATATATAAGTTAGAATGATCTAGAAGATATTAGGATGAGTTTAGTATTTCAAGATGATTGGTCACAGATCTATCAAACAGATGATCATCCAACAAAGAAATGTGATGTCATCAGATGGTATATTCTATGAAGTTGTACCATATTAAGGTTTTTCAACCAATAAATATATTAATATTTAGTGGATATAGGATGTTACAAATAAATACATGAAAACACAATTGACATATGAAGCCTAACTAACTTATATGAGTTCATCAGATGAAGAAAATTGAAATCATTCCAAATAGAGAAAGGGTATACACAGTCCTTGATGAATAAGGGGTATAGTATATTGGGAGAAGAGTACAAAACCCATTTGATGAATATTTTTAGGGTACGTCAGATAGAGGAAAGCTATACATATTATCCAGTATACTTTTTTAAGACCATAATATAGAGGAGATCTTGATCGGGTTCATCATTCATAAGAATATTGCACTAGACGAGGAAGTTATCATCAAATTCATCAGAAAAATAATGACCGAATAGAATTTTGAGATTTTATAAAAAACATTTAAATTAATTTAATAATAATGATTTCTATCTTTTCATTCAATTTTTTTATCTATATTGGTTATGGAATTTCATAGAAATTTAAAGACTCTATGTTTTTATGATAATTCATCAAAGTTTTAGAATGTTTGAGAGACATTCAATGAATTTTAAATCAGTGGTATGTTTTTTAAATTGAGTTTGAGTTGAGTGGGAAAATATATTTGAGTTCCCATGGTTTACCATAAAATAATTCCTATACAAAGGGGTAATGTCACTCTATAGAGAAAAATAATTCATAGGTGAAAGAGTGTTGAACACTAAATAATTATTAGAGGAACAATGTGTGTTCCATCCAAGGAAACTCTTGGTTGAATAAAACTCAATAGAAAGTGGTGTGGTGGTCAATAATTAAATGTTTAGAGGTATATTGATATGAGGTATTGGATGAAGGCCCTATTCAGAGGCTTAGTGTTTTTTTCATCACAAAAAAGGAACATATTATAGGCATAGTGTTTAGGATCACCAGATGATGTAGAGGGTAACCAAATTGAGTCTAACTAGACAAAGAGTATATCATATGTATTTTTTCTGGATATTTTTTTAGTGAGTTCTTAAGAATATTTTATTTATTATTTTTGGCTGAATGTATAAGAGAATTTTATAAGTGATGGGAGTTAGTGTAATTTCCTATTGGGTGATAGGATGATATTTTCAGAAGATAGAACAATGAAGGGAAGAAGTATAAAGATCCTTAACTTGTGTAATACAATGATGTTTCTCGGTAAATGGTGATTCCTTCCCATACCAATTTATATTTATTGAAAATATTTTTATGCAAAGAATCAGTGCCTTAATTGGAGTTGAAAAAATAAGGATGAGGTTCTCACCCTGAGTTCAGTACTTGAAAAAATACCCATGTGTTGTTTACTTTTTATAATCTATATTGTAAGGGTAATATGGTGATGGTGAGTTTCTAATGATCTATACTTGTTAGCTGATGGCATAATGACCAAGACTTCAATGTCCTGTAATCGATGTATACTATATTATATTAACACTAAATATAAGCGATCACATCTCAAATGAATGAATACTTTAGTATCCTTGGTAAAATCGATAAATATATAAAATTCACATTAAATTTTAAAAAATAAAATACAAAATGTGTTTTCTTTGATAATTTCATTATTCCCCTTATCATATCCCTACATATCAACCATAAAACACGTCCTAGAATCTAAGGGAACACATAACATAAAAAGGTGGGAGCTCATATTCTCAATAAGGGTAAGAATAAGGAGTAAAATATCAATAAGAATAATAATAATAAATATGAAATGGTAAAAAACATTAACACATTTCATTTAAAAAATAAGTTGAGCATAATATGGGAGGAATAAATGTTGATAAAATAAAGCCATATAAATAATCACATGAACGTGAATCATATCCATGTATATTATAACTAATCTAATAATCACATGGACATCATTATATAATCTCATAATGAGGGAACACATACATCCATACATCGAAAACACAATTTTAATATCATTCACAGGATAGTTTAAAACAATTTGTAAACCCATTTAATTTGGATAACTAATTTTATCATGATCCCTATCGATGCATTGAGGGGATATCTATAACTAGGACCCACCCATAACCTAATAATTCTAATTCATTAATCATATGAAAGGGGTGAAACATAATAAACATAAACATTCATATTAAAAAACTTATATACAAAATTTTAGTAGTTACCCTAATAAAATAAACATAATTATAAACTGTCCAGAGTAATATGGTGAATAAAATTTTTCATCCTTAACCAGACTAATAAACAAACCATCCAAATAAGTAATAAGTAATATATAAATTCAAAATATTACTAGTGGATCATAAATAAAATAATTATTTCTTGTTATTGTTTAATAGGAATAAAATAAAAATTTCATTAAAAGCATTTATGTGGAAAAGTATAATTTTTTAGATTGAAAATATTTTAAAAAATAATAGTCAAAAAATATATCTAAATTAATTGTATTTAAAAATAACCTTTGAAACATTTAATTTAATCTTGAAATAATTGAGTGGTCCTAACAGTGGGAAATTATGTTCACATTATACACATTAAAATAAATATTTCATTCACATTTTTTATAAATGTAAAACGATCCTCATTTGGAAAATGACATGAATATTACTTTAAGAAAAATTAAACATCAAAAATGGGTAAAAATTTCCTTAATAATAAAATTATAAAATGTTAAAAACATCTAAAAACAAATTTAGTAGTATATTTTTTCAATAAAAATGATTTTTAACCGAGAAAAATTAAGTCATATTTTCTTAAAAATATTTTCTCAGTCAATTAAATTGCCAAAGAGAGTAAAATTGTACAATTACTTGAAAATAACATTATTAAATAGATTTTAAGAAAATATATTCGGTTTAATATATAAATATCAAATATTTCCCCCAATAGACACTTAGGAATAATCATTTCTAATTAATGATGAGATTATGAAATAAACCATTACCACTTTGGTAAATCATGAATCATAGGCCTCATGATAGAAATAAAATAAAATGAAAATTTAAATAATGTTAAGGTAAGTAGATTCATGATATAACAGATTTATATGGATAGTATATACAAAATAAAAAGGAATAAATTTTGAATATGTCATATGTCTCACAGATGTAAAAGTGTGATGAGAAACTATTACCTTAGTCTTAACTTCATTTATAGGTGGTTGGGCCTCCTTTATAATGAATATATTTTTATAATAACTCTATTATAGTATATTAATTACATATATCATGCCATATAATATTTTCTTATAGTCATTTATCACCTATTAAATAATTTTTTTTGTTAAAATCTCAGTTTCGAGTAATAATTGCTTCGCTTTTCACAATTTTTTATTTGATTTTTAGGTCCATTTACATTGATCATGGTTTCATAATATCTATAATTTTTTACAAGTAATAAATATCATATATATTCATCGTATATTTATTTATCATAATCTATAAAATTAAAAGACTCGAATTTTATTACACCATTCATGGAGAGGGTAGTCCGTATGTAATCATGAATGTTCTTTCTATTTTTTTCAACAAATATAATTAAAAGAAGTTACATAATATTACACCATTCTAGAGTCATTATGATGTAATATAAAACTCATATATTAATTAAATTTTTCCATATTACTTTCCATGTAAATAATTACTAAAAAATGAGTCACATCGCTTCGTGATACGGTTGTCTGTTGTATACACGAATGAAATTACTATACCCCCACAGAATGGTATATAAGAATTTATATGTTATATCTTAATTAAAAAGGTATAATTATTTTAAAATATAATATATATATATATATATTGATATCTATGTGTGTGTGTGTGTGTTTTTGTGTGTGTAGTCATTTAATCTATAATTATTACTATCCATGTGAAATAGAAATAGGAAAAACATATCACATCAGTACATGAGGTAGTAGTTCACCGTACAAATTAGAAACATTATAATTATCCAAAGGGTGGGAAGGAAGAAAAGGTAGATGTGATAGTATAATTCTATAAGTATATAAATTTAATAAATATAATACAAATATCTTAAATTCATCATTATATCCAATTGTGAGAGGAGGTTATGGAAAATATGTTACATTGGTGTGCCAGGCTGTAGTTCATCGCACAAACGATCAATAGTTTGATTTCCTATATGACTGAAGAGGATATGGATATTATTTTCTTACATTTACATAATAAAGTATTAGTATATTTTAGAAATGGGTCGTAGTATATTATCAGGATTTAATATTATTTTAATTAGGTGGAAGAAGAATCAAAATAGAAATGCTCGTTTAAGAACGTTTCCTCTTATTCAGAAACTTTTCTTTAGGTTTGTAGCAAAATCATTCCTAGGACTGATTTAGGATCAAAATAGGGGATATATGATTCTGGTAGATGAGTAAGGAATGGACATTGGTATGTATTTTACAAAATAAAATTATTTTTAGGTGTGAATAGGAGAAGATATGAGGTGGTATAATGACCATTATTTTCTTTACATTACTATTACATCATTTTAAAGAGAAATATAATAATATTGATAAAAAACCAGGATCCAAAGGTTTAGTGTCTGGGAAATTAAGTACATACATAAAATTTATATAATAAAACATAAAAATTATTTAATTCCTTATTCCTTATCTTCTTAGTGTCTCTTATGTACTCTTTAGAAAAAGTAATAACTTGTGGATATACATCAATGAATGGGGTAAGCTAAAAGCACATTAAAATGATATATAAGAACACAAATTAATATAAAATTGGTGAGAATAATCATCATCATCATAAAAATATCATGGTATCATCATAATAATCCAGATAATAATCCTTATATAAAGTATTTTAATGTGGCGATGCATAAAATTGAAACATCAATGTATTAATGGTCAAATACCACACATAGTTGTGAACAAAGCTAGCATCATGTTCACACATAACATATATGCATAATCATAATAACATCATTTTGAAAAAAATATTAACAATATGTTCATTCATATTTCATGTTTTCTCATGTGATACATCACATTACATAATGAATTAGAGGGCTAAATAATTCTGGGCTCACCCATCACATCATAACATTTACCTAATCCTGAAAACCACATAGAATGTACAATAATATTTTCTATAAAATAACCAATTGAAAGGAAATTAGTTTCCTAGGAATTTTAAAAAGAATAAATTAATGAATAATCATTGGGGTTCCCAAAATAAAAATAAAATAACACAATTTTTATAAGAATCATCAATCATGAGTGAAGAAGAAAAAATCTGAAGAGGACGAAAATATGGGTTTTCTTTTTATAAAGAATAGTTATTTTAGAAAATTCATTACATTTTTCATAAAATCATTTTGGAAGCACATATATCGCAAAAATTAATATATAATAACAAATAAATTATATTTTGGTAATATTAAAAGAACATCCATTCTGAAATTTGGCATGAAAAAGAAATAACCCAAAGAAAGGAAATTGGGTTTGAGAATTCGTTTAGCTTATGTACGAATGATTTATTCATATTAATATCATGGATATTCAAATTAGGATCATTAATTAATTAATTAATAACTCATATAAATTAATTTTTTTAATTATAATTTCATTAGGTCTATTTATGTATATTTTTATGAGTTATAGAGTTCAATTTCATTGTTTAAGTGTTTTCATTTTCTTAGGTTTCTTGACCAGTTCACCTCTATACATATATGGACGTTTCTGTAAAACAAAAATAATTCTCCAGAATTTAGATTATATGTTATCAATGAACTTAAAGAAAATTAAATGATATTATATATGATTTTTTTATATGTTATTAGGATGAATCATTAGAATAAATGTTTATCATAATCATCTATATTAATTTGGTGGTTTTTCAATCACGACGAACTAGTTTCATTTTATTAATTAATATTGTGTATATCAGTTAATTAAATAACATAAAAGAGGTTATAAAATAATATTTACCATATTTATAAACCATTATAATAGTTTTATAACCAGCATTGAATGCGGTGTATGAAAATGAAAACTTATCATCCTCGAATGTGATAAATCAACACCTCATGCATGACATTTCTATTTTTAGAATAAAAGGGAGAGGAGAAGAGTTTTTATGATAGATTATTTTAGTAAAATAATAATAATAAATTATATATAAGATAATGGATTTATCATGGCACTTGGATAAGGATTGGTGAGTAGATAATAACAAAATAAATAAATTGAAAAAAATTAAAATAAAAGGAAGAGGATTTTACCACTTGAATCCTTCTCCATGAGAACCTACTTAGTGGATTGGTTTTGGATTTTTATTGATAAAAAATATCTTATATGTGATTTAGGGTATTAGGAAGAGGATTGGGATGAAATTTTACAAGCTTCAAGGCTTGGAAGGCGTGAAGAGAATAGGTGGTGATGGTTGGTATTTATAGGGGAGGAGGGGGTTGTTTTTTGTTATGTTATTCATTAGTTTATAATTTTTTCCAAACCTAATAATAGGTTGAAACATATCACTAAATATATAAAAATATTCACTGAGTGTTTTATATTTTCATATTACATATTCTGTATATCATATATGACTCAAAAATTCATTAATTTGTTAAATACCGTAAATTACTGTATTTCAATATTCACAAAAAATTAAACTATTTTAGAAAAACCCCAAAAATTCATAATATAAATTTTAAAATGTGAAGAATTAATAAATGAACTTAATTTTATAAAAATATTTTTCTAAATTAGAGGAATTTAGATACTAAATAAAATCATTATTTACACGAAAAATACTGATTTTAAAATTATAACTGATTTTATAAATCTTTGAAAAATTACTTAATGTATTGAAAACTTATATAATAATTTTATGAAAAAATACTAATTTAAGAATACATTTCATGAAAATAAATTTTATTTTTAATTATTATATTAATTATAAAATTGAAAATAAACATTGATGTTTCATAAAAATACCAACACATATTTAATAATTTTTTAAAAAAATTATTTACTTATACCATGATATAATTATATAATATAATTATTTATAAGATACTTAAATTTTATTTATACATTCATAGATGAAGTTACTATTTTATTTTCTATATTACAATTCTGGATGGTCACCTTATTATTCCAAAGGTCAAGATAAAATTCTTTTTTTATAGGTTCTTTAACTTCTAGAAATACCTATTATTTCATTCATTAATAATTTATAATGTTTTTATTATATCCTATATGTGATTTTATGTGATTTATATTGTATGGAATAATTATAATAAGGGAGCTTCCATTTAAATTTTTTGGGTTTTCACATTTCCCCCCATTACGAAATTTCACCCATAAAATTTAGTTTTACATAAAATGGTGAGGGTATTTATCCTTCATTGCTTTCTCTGGTTCCCATGTTTCCTCTTCTCACTTATAATTCTTCCATATTACATTGACAAGGTGGGTAGTCTTGTTGTATAGAACTTTATCTCTATGGACCAAGATCTTCAATATATACTTTTCGTAAGAGAAGTCATTTTCCAACTGTATCACCTCTCGATTCAGTACATATAAGGGATTTGATATGTACTACATTAATAGAGATACATGTAATAAATCATATACTTGTTACATCATATACGGAAGTGCTAGTCGATAGTCTACAACTCTAATATGATCAATAATCATGATGGGGCCGATGTATCTAAGTCTTAGATTTTGTTTCATACAAAATCTCATAATCCACTTCCATAGATATATGTGAAGGAATACAATTCCCCCAACCTTAGGCTATGAGTCCCATTGATGATTATCTTCATAGATATTTTTTAGACTTTAGGCTTCCATGATGCGCTGCTAAATGGTTTTCAACTTTTCCACCATTTATTTGACCATTTATGGTCCTACCATCTTACACTCATCGAATTCATCCAGATATGACGGTGTTCTGTATCTTTTCCCATAAATGGATTCATATAGATCCATTTTGATGCTCGAGTGGAAACTGTTGTTGTAAGAGAACTTGTCCAGAGGTAGATGTTGGTCCCATCCTACTTTTAGGTCCATAGAACATTCTCTCAATATGTATTCTATTGTATAAAAATTATTCTCTGATTGGACATCAATTTTATGATGATAATTCATACTAATGTTTAGCTCAGTGTTTGGTACATGTTGGAGACTTTTCCAGAACATGGAGGTAAATCTCGAATGTCGATTGAATATAATATAAATTGGTACTCAATTAAACCTTTTCAATTCTTTGATGTATATCTGTGAAAGTTTATCTAGTGATAAGTCCTCCCAAATTGAGATAAAGTGATCTACCTTTATAAGAAGATCAATAAAAACTCATATAAAATTGTTTTCATTTGAAGTCTTTCGAGGTCTGGCGACAAATTCCATGGTGATGTTTTCAAATTTTCTTATTGGTATGGGTAATGGTTTCATCATAAAATCAGACTATTTCCTTTCTTCCTTCACTTGTAGACATACCAAACACTTTAGTGTATTCTTAGTTATCTCCTTCTTCATATTGTCCCACTGATAGTTCCATCGGAGATCTCGATACATCTTTGTGCTCACTAGATTAATAGAGAAGGTTGATCTATGTGATTCATTTAGACGCTATTCTATTATCTGTATATTGGGTGGTTCACATATTTATGACCCGAATCTCACTACCCCTTATCAATTTTAGACTCTATGGATTTAATATTTATAATAGCTTCTAACTTTTTCTGAATTTCCACATCATTTATTTGAGCATCGTTAATTTCTCTATTAGGGATAGTTGAGAAATCATTTGAGAAAGGATTAATGAAGTTCTTTCCTTAATTATTCCCATGTCCATCCTTTACAGGTCTAATAAGTTTGGATCCTTCTCAATTCTCATAATTGATAATGTTGCATGATCCTTTACACTTACAACATATGCCACCATATTTTCATTACTAGGATGGTAGTTGATTGAGAAATCATCTTCCTTGATGAGATCTAACAATATTACCTAGAGAATATTAATCACCTTCTGTTTGAATATATATTTTAGGATATTATGATTTGTATATATCCCCAACTTCTCCCCGTAGAGATAATGCCACCAGATTTTCGATGCAAATATCATAACTGCCATCTCCAGGTCATGTTTAGGATAGTTTTTATCATTATTTTTTATCTTCCTTGATGTCAAGGATATCAATTTATCAATTTTCATCATTACATATCTTAATCTTTTCTTTGAATCATCGATTTATACCAAAAATAGGTCCCAATGTATCAGAAGTGTGAGTTTTGGAGTGCTGATAATCCTCTTTTTTTTACACTTTTAAGAAATATTAACATTCACAGGCCATATACGCTTTTCTCCATCATGAGTATTCTTGGTTAGTGGGTTTGAAAATCACAAGAAGTTCTTCCCAAATCACTGATAATACCATGTTTAAACAAGTAAACTATAAATCTCTATAATAGTTGTTGGTATAAGCCACACTTAGATTGACTTTGTCTTGGAAGGGCCTACATATATTCCTATACTCTTGATAACATGAAAAATAAAGATACCTCCTCCATTCAAAACTCACATTTAATGTACTTTTCATATATTTTCCCCTTAGTAAAGTCTTTATAAAAATATTCAAATGATCCTCAAATTCCCCATTCTTCATGGAGTGTATCATAATATCATCAACAAAAACTATGAAAATTTTGTTAAGGTATTCTCTAAATACTCTATTAATTATACATAAGAATATTTCTAGAGAATTAGCGAGTTTTAAATTCATCCTTGTGAACGCATAGAGTCCATACCTTGTTCGAAATACAGTTTTGGGAATACCTTCCTTCCCTGCCTTTAATTGGTGATATCATAACCAAAGATCCACCTTAGAGAAATACTTATAACTATGTAGTTGATAGAAAAAGTCATCTATATGCGGATAGGGATACTTGTTATTTATAGTGATTTTCTTGATCCCACGATAATAAATTTTGAGGCGCATTGATCCATCCATCTTCTTGATGAAGATGACTAGTTTACCCTATTGTAAAGCACTTGGGAATATAAAACCCTTGTAAATATTCTCTTCTAACTCATTATTCAGTTCCTCCAACTCAATGGGGTATATTATATAAGGTTTCATTTAAATAAGTAGAGATATTGGAATAAGTTGAATTGAGATCTCAACCTCTATGTCTAGAGGAAGACTGAGAAATTATTTAGGGACACATTAGTGTAGTCCCTCATAATGGGCATGTATTTAATCATTATTATCTTCTTTATGTCAATAATTTGAGCTATATATTCTTTCTCATAAGGAAATAATATCCAAAATAGAGGTGATGATTATTAATGAGATTCATCCTCATCCTTACACTTGTACATAATTGGAGGATGCATTGGGATGTGAAGATTGATCACCCTTTCCTGACATTTGATGTGGTCTTTGAAAAAAGATAAGAAATCCAATCCCAATATATAATAAAAACCAACAAAGGAAGTAATAGAATATTTAATGGGAGGTTCAGTACACTAGAATTAACTAGGGAAGATTTATTATACTTTGGATCCAATAATTTACCCATTTTTTGTTCTCACAGATAACTCAACCTTCATATTTTAAGGTGGAGTTTTAATTTTTCTACTAAACTTGTAAGATATGAAATAATCCATAGAACCAGAATAAAATATTACATTATCCATTATTGAAAAAATAATCAAAATACCCATCACCATATAATTGTTGAGATCCGCCCTTGTATTAGTGATAACATAACCTTTCCATTTCTCCTTTAGCATTAGTGGCTTCTGATGCTGATTTCCTTTGAGGACACTAGGTTTAGTGAACTGGCTTTCACAATTCCCTTTCTCCCTACAATTGAAGAATTAAACCATTGTTGGTTCTCTCCTTTCTTCCTCCACATATTCCAGCTTCATCATTTTTCTTCATAATTCATGACATTGGTGGCCTTCTCTCCCATACTTGAAGCATTTACCCATCCATTTGAGTAAATTACCATGATTCGTATTCCCACATTATTGACATGTGAGTGACGGAGTTTTCTTTCAACCTTTATCATTAGATCACCTAGCTTGAATCTCCATCATTCATTTCTTATCACCATAGCCATTGGCCCACTCTCTAAACTCAATATACACTTTGAGATCACATTAAAAAAATTCTTCTTAAATTCTAATGTATTGAATCCGTAGATCCTTTAAAAGGTTTGGATTTGAACCACGTAACAATATATCTATTTTGATATAATTTTTGATTAAAAAAATGATTCGTGCCTCAAATTCCATGGAAGATTGTCTTCATATGCTATTACATATTTACAAACATTATTACTTTATCTCTATGAATACTCTCGGCATATTTTTATGATGATTTTGAATAAAATACTACTTAATAAATATTTTTTTAATGTCTTCCCACACTATATCTTCAATTTTATCCTTCAGTTTGGTGTTCTTAATCACCACCCATAATTGGTCATCCTCTCTATCTAAACGATAAGTGTCCAGAGTCACCATCTATTTCTCAAAATATAGAAGCATATAAAATATCTTTTCCATTGATTTAATTCACTATTCCATCACTAGTGGATCAAAAGAACCTCCTATGTTTAGTGTTAATTTATATATAAAAGACATGATAGACAGTTTCTCCCTCTTAGGTAGAGGAATAAACTCCACATTATTCAGGTTATTATTAATATCCTAGGACATCTGTGTAATCAACTCCATGAAATTTTGAATTCTACCTCCCAAGGTATTGGGGAGGTCATTTGATAAATCACTACATTTTCCCTCACATAGATTGTTGTCTTGGTTTCTCCTATTTCCCACCATTTTCTAAAATATAAATAGCTTGAACAAAACCTATGTCAACAAGTCATGAATAAATAATTAATTTCATTTTTAAAGTAACTCTAAAGGCATACCTTATGGGATCCTTATGTATAGGATTTTTCAAAAAAAACATTGTTTCTTACATATGCTTTTTCTTTAAAAAATGTTTTCTAATCCTAATTCCCAATTTAACTAAACCATTCTTCGATACCAAATATGGTGACCCTTAATTTTCATAAATTACTATTACTTAATTTTAAATATAAAAAATATAATAGTGTTACAAAACCAATGTCTAAAGGTTTAGTGTCTTGTAAAGATTAGGATCATGCATAAAATTTACATAATAAAACATAATAAAAATTTAATTCCTTCTTCTCTATCTTTTTTTTGGCCCTCATGTACTACATAGTGGAAGTAATCACCTAATAAAATACATCAATGAAAGGGTTGATATAAAATATCAATATGATAATAGATAATAAAAAGAATCAATATAACATGGGTATGAATAGTCATCATCATTATAAAAATTGCACAGAATCATCATAATAATCATGATAGGAATCATTATATAGAGGCATGGAATGTGGAATTGAATAAAAATAAAACATCATGTCCTAGTGGTCAAATACCACACATAGTTGTGAACAAAGATAGCATCATGTTCACACATAACATCTGTTCATAATCATAACATCAACAATGGGAATAAATATATCATCATTTTTATACATATTTCATGTTATCTCACGAGATGCATCACATTACCCAATACATTAGAGAGATATATAATAATGGATGCACCCATAACATGATAATGTTTACAAAATCATACATGCCACATAGAACGTACCCCAATCATTTCCATAAAATACACCATTGAAAGGAAACGAGTTTCCTGATAATTTCATAAAGAATAGTTTATAAAATAATCATTGGGATTCCCAACATAAAAATGGAATATATTGTTTTTTATGATAATCATCAATCTTGAGTGAATAATAAACAATATCAACAGGTGTAAAATATATGTTTTGTTTTTAAAAACATGAGTTCTTGTGAAAAAATATGTGCATTTATCATAAAATTAGATCATATGAATGTATATCCCAAAAATGAAAAGGTAAGAAAAAAATAAATTATTTTTGTGGAATATTAAAATAATATCGAAATTGATATTTAGAATTAAAGAGGAATACCCAAAATAAAGGAAACTAGGTTTGAGAATCCCTTTACCATGTGTCTAAATGTTGACTTTCCTTTAATATCCTGGATAATAAAATTAGATTGATTAATTAATTAATAAATCCCAAAAAAAATCTATATTTATTTGATTCATTATATTTTTATTAATTCCATTTATAAAAATTTTTATGAGTTAAGGAGTTCATCTTCATCGTTCGAGAGTGTTTTTTTTCATGGTTTTAATGATTGATTCACTTCTATACATGTATTTAATTTCATGAAAAATTACTATAATTATCCAGAATTGAAATTAAATGTTATTAAGGAAATTATATAAGATTATATTATCTTATATATCATTTGGTTACATGGTTTGATGATGGATTATTAGATATAATGTTAATGGTACACATTTAGATTAATTTGGCGGTTTTCTATCATCACAAACTACTTTCATTTTATTATTTAATATTATTTATATATGTCTATTCTAAAACCTTAAAAATTATCTAAAATAAATTTTAAAATATTTTTCAACCATTATGATTGTTTTATGAACAGACTTTAAGGTAGTATAGGAAAATGAAAACATGTTGTCCTTGAAGGCGATAAATCAACACCACATAGAAGATGGTTCCATTTTTAGAATAAAAGGGAGAGGAGAAGATGTTTGATGATATATTTATTCCATTAACAAAATAAAATAAAATTAAATATATGATATTTTAGAATTAATTCCACTTGGATAGGTTAGGTGAGGAGAGTATAATAAAAGAAAATAAATTAAAAATAAATTAAAAGGAAGGGAAGAGGATTTTACCTCTTGAATCCTTCTCCTTGTGAACCTCTTTAAAGGGATTTTTTTGGTAATTTATAGTGAAAAAAGGATCTTGGACGTGTGGGAGGAGTTTGGGAGGAGTATTTGGTAGAATGTCTACAATCTTTAAGGCTTGGAAGGTGTGAGGAGAAGAGGTTGTGACTTGTGGTATTTATAGGGGAGGAGATGGGTCTTTTTTGAATATTTTATTTATTAGTGTTTTATTTTGGCCCAAGAATTTGAATAGTTTGAATATTATCATTAAAAACATTAAAATAATTAAGGTAACTTTGATATTTTGGTCTTACATCCATGATACATCATCCATGACTTAATAATTAAGGAATTTGTAAAATACTATAAATTATCATATTTTACTATTCACTAAAAATTCGACTAATTAGGAAAAATTCCAAAACTTAATCCTTACCATTTTTTGATGTGTAGAATTAATAAATGAACTCCATTTTACGAAAATAATTTTTTATATATGAAAAATATAATTATAAAATAAAATCATCATATATTTTAAAAATACCGATTTTAAAATTATAACTAATTTTATGGCTCTTTAAAAAATTAATTGATGTCTCATAAAATTATCTTATAATCATAAGACAAAAAAAATATTAATTTATGAATCTATTTCATGGAATTTAATTTTCTTTTAAATTTTTATATTAATTATAAATTTTAAAATAAACAATTATATTTTATTAAAATACCAACACTTAATTAAAAATTTATAAAACATTTACTTACTTATAATATGATATAATTATATCATATTATCTTTTTTAAGATACCAAAATTTTATTTTTAATTTCATATATGTGGTTACTCTCCTATCGGATGGATTACTATTTAGGATGGTAACATTACTATTGCAATGGTCAAGTTACTATTCCATTGAAATTTCTTTTTTAACATCTAAAAATACCTCTTATTTCATTTATTCTTCAATTATAATGTTTTTATTGTGTTATATATGTGATTCTATGTGATTTATACTATATTAATAATTATGTGAAGGAATTTTTTATTGATAAAATTCTGGGCTATTATAGGTGGTATTTTATAACTAGAGGAGGGGACACTCAAGGAATTTTTGAAAAGAATAAAGTGTACACATGTTTTTTCACAAGAAAAAAGTATCTATAATGGAAAATAAATTAATATTTTAGGTTATATGTTCTAAATATTTCCTATTAATGGGCGTTGGATGTGTTTTAGGTCATTTTTAAGACTTATCTTCTTAGTTTAACCCTTGAGAAAACCCATTTTAACCATAACCACAGTAATTAATTTGTGTTATTTTCACTATACATTATAACCAAAAATTATGTTAACCTTATTTTCTAATATAATTAAATAAAATTCCAAATATATAATCTATTTTTTCAAAATCGATTAAAATATTTTAAAAAATTCAATTTAAAATTAATCCCACAAACCTAATGATAAAACAGTTTTTCTAATGAAAAAAATTCAAGTGTTTAAAAAGTTTTTAAATAATAGTTAATTTCGAAATTTATTCAAATAACCTAATTTATAAAATTATAATATAATTGAAATAATTTTACTTTCAAACCATTTTAAATTTAATTTATATTTTTAGATAATTTATTTGAAAGGTTAGTTTTCAATAAAAATATATATTTGTTCATTATTTATTAAAAAAATTAACTTTTCAGAAAATACTCAAAAAAATTTAAAACATATAACTTTTAAATGTTGGCATGAAAAATGGAGTTTATTTTTTCAAATATATTTTCTAAAAGTGGTAAAAATTAATTTTAAATTATGTGAAAAATGTTAAACTAAACCCCCTTTTAGAAAAAATACAGTTTTTTCAGAAAACTTTTTTTTTTCTTTCGAATTATCATGATTTTATTTCTAATCAATATATAAAAATTAAATTTATTTTTTACTTTTATAAACAATATAATTTTCCTAATTTAGTTATTCATATTCATACCCACCTACTAAATAGCTACGTTATAATCATCATGTTTAAATAATAATATTTTAATAATGTATCGTGTTTTGTATAAACCCAACATTGTGTGAATCAAAATCTATTAATGAGATTGAATTTATTTAAAAATAAACATATCTCAATGTTTTACGATGTTAAATTCTTTTATATTATTTTGGTTGAGTTTCATATACGCTATCGAACATGATGTTCCTTTTTTAATATCTCAGGGTGTTACATTCTACCCCCCATTAATAAATTGGGCCCTCACAATTCTATTTTGGTCATCATAAGTGTAACATTTTCCAAAAACTCACACCATAAAGAGGGTTAATGATAAATCCTATTTATAAGAGTTAAAGAGAAGTATGAAGGTCATCTATAATAACAAATAACTAGGTGTCCAAGTAGGAGAACATTGGTGGGAAGTAGAGACATGAACATGGAAGAAAAGTATAAATAATTATAGAGTAGGATAGAGATCTTGGATTAAAAAATGATCATAAGAAAGTTAACAATTAAAATACCATATATCTATGATGAGTGATAAGAACATTATTTCATCATATATGAAGGAAATAAGATCTCATTTTATAACAGGATCCTCTTCCTAGAGTTGAGATATTCTTTTACTATTATGATAGAGAACATAGGAAAATATAAATACAATTAAATACTTTGGTTATGATTAAATAAATTTAAACATCATTTATTAATACAATAAATGAATATCCCATATGAATATTTGTATTTTTGAAATACTAAAATTAATTTTAAAAAAATCATAAGATCGATCATAGATTGAAAAGTTATTCCTCCTATCTTTAATAAAACTAAAATTTTGAACACAAGTTATCCAATATTATAAATTAATATCTAACACCTCAATAGTTTCTCCAAAAATTCATTTTAATCCATTTCATAAATAGTTTAACTTAATACTTGTCAAAAATATAACGTAACCAAATCAGAGTCCAAAAATTTAGACGGCCACTAAATAAACATTATACTCCCCATAATGTATTAAATGGATCTTAATGTCACATTCCAAATATTTGAATAGCTTGATCAACATATAACCATAATGAAAACGTGAATTATTTCAAAAATAAAATCTTAGGTTATTAAATATATTCCATAAATACTAACATGAATAAAACTCTAGAAAATATAACATAAACCATCAAATGACTACATAATTTCAAGGTCTCCAATACTATCCCATAAAAATAAATTTATCATTTTTATCTCAACCCTGAGCATACATTAAGTCCCACGATTCCTTAATAATGTGTTTTTAAAATAAATATACTTTCCCCAGAATCGATATTCATGGTATAATTCAACACGTGTCTTAAAATACATATAGAAAAACCATCATATCATAATCCTTATATGTTTTGATAATATATTTGATTAAATAATTATACAATATAATTATTCATTCCAAATACAGAAGATATTTAATCATTCTACACTGGCTATATTAATAACATAATCCTGATTGTGATCTCTTATTTTAGTATGAGTTATATTCCATTGATACTTGTGGAATTCATTTGTTTAGTGGATTGTATACTTATATTTGAAGCATTTAACATTGGAAACTTCATTCATTAACCTAAAATTTTTTGTATGGTGGCTGTTTCTACACACATAGAGAAAATTACCATTCCCTTAAAAAAAGTACGAGGTGTTTCTTTCTATAATTAGTGCATATGGGAAATTCCTTCATTCCCTTCTTACCTTTATCCACCTTTTTTTATTCCTTCATCTTCGTATCTTAATTACATTCAAATCCATAATACATGGATAATTATTTCTATATATTGATACTACATGTTAATATGTCTTCATATGATGATAATATTTGGGATACGAGTTACCATCAAATAATTGTCTTAATAACATTAAATAAACGGACAGTCTTTCTCTTTAGATTACCTATATTTTCCATATCATTCATTTATAACATTGTAAAGTTGGATACAAACTTAAAAACATTTTCATCTTCATTTATTCTTAAAATCAAGAATTACCTCTCCATATTCACTCATTTTGTTTTAGGAAAATACATTTCCATAAAGAGTGCCTTAAAATCCTTCCACTATAGGTTTTTTATTTCCTCATCACCCATAGTGTTTTGAGTCAATTTACATCATAGATCCGAATATCCTAAAAGATGATAAAAATACATGAAAACCTTCTCCCTTTCATTATATCCCTAAGTGATAAATATATTCTCTAATGAACTTATCCATATTTCACTTATAATGGGATTTTTAGTTATATTAAATGATGTACTTTGTTGATGCCAAAAGTTGATTAAGATTGCTACACTACCTGGTGGATCAATAATTTTGTCCATACGGGCAAGGTTATTTCACATAACCTAAGTCATATTCTTCAAAATGGTTATAAATTGATTAGTTACAACTATAGATCCAACTCTGGATTCACTATCTTTCCTAGGAGGAAAATCCATACATGGGTTACATGAATTGATATAGCTTTTATATAATCCTCTATGAATCATTTGGCTTAGTGGTAAGCACCCCATAAGCCTACATTAAAAATGGGGGTTCAAAACCCATTAGTAGTAGGGTCTGTAGTAGTACTATATCACTAATGTAGCAGTGGTGGTACTGTTGAACGATGCGTACTGTAGTAGCGGTAGGGAACTTTAGCAGTGGTGGGAACTATAGTAGTCCAGATACTATTCACATAATTGGCCTTGGGAAAAAAATTTGGGGCAACGGGCTATGTAATGGGCTACATGCCTACTGGGCCTTGGGGATATGTAATGGGTCTCCATCTACCCAGTTAAAAGTGGTATTTTCTTTTCTTTAATAATAAAATGAGTCTTTGAACCCAACCTTAAAAAAATTGAATTCTTTATGAATGACTAATCTCATAATCATAAAAATGGATTCGTTGGTAAAGCATTCAAATCAAAATGTTATTCTCAAATCCATCATAATGGATCATAAATAAAATGTGATTTAACCAAATAATATCTGAATGGATTTTCAAAATGGGTGTGCAATAATTCCTATTTCTATGTACTATGTAATGATCTTGTCATTCCCAAAATTTAGTTTTCAGATTTATTACCCCTATGCACATCTCTTTAATGACCACATAAACTTGTAATTTCTAGAAGAAGATATATTGAAAATAATAATATAAAATATCAATATTACAAAATATTTTGGAATTTATCCTATACTTATAAATATCCGTAATGTAATTCATAGGGTTGTATTTCAAGATCAATGTTTTACAAAATTTAGTTCCTAATATTTCAAATAAACTTTCTCCAATAACAACTATAATGAACCTGAATCTAGTAACCTAGAGTTGGTGTTGACATTATTAAATTAGCAGTCTATGTTGGATAGTTTAATAGTCTTGATAAACTAGATACGTAATTGAAATTCACATTACATATTAAAATATAAAATTAAAAAAAATTCTTTGATAAATCAATTATTTATCTTATAATGTCCATGTATATTAATAAAAAACACTTCTTGGTAGCTTAGGGAAACAAAATCATGATAAAGGGTTGAGATAAGATGATCTTCTGGGGGATACATATATAATAATATATCATTATTAAAGAATCATAATCAATATGGATGAGTAAATAACTAAAATATATGCTATTTAAACAATAAAGGGAGCATAATATGTTAGGAATAAATGATGATCAAATAAAGCCACATAAATAATCACATGATCTCGAAAAATATGAATAAATATTTTAAAAAAAATTAATAATAACATTGAAATAAATATCTAAAATCATAATTTGGCAATGCATATCATACATCTGGAATATTCTTTCAATACCTTTCACAATTCAATTTAAAACTACGGTTAAAACCCCATTTAATTTGGAAAACTGATTTCTGTCATGAGACCTGTTGATGTATCGAGGGTCTATATTTAACCAGGCCCCTACATTAATTAATCATTCAAACTAATTCCTCATATTCAAGGGTTGAAACATAATAAACATAAAAATTCTTATTGAATATCTATCATATGAAATTTTAGTTCTTATAATAATCAAATAAATGTAATCATAAACTATCCCGAGTAATATGATGAATAAAACTGTATATCCTTAGCCAAAATGATCATAAACCATCCAAATAAGTAATAAGTATGATATAAATATAATATATCCCCATTGAATCATATGTACAATAAAGCTTTCATTTTTTATAAATAATAATATAATAAATATTCCATTAAAACATTCTTGAGGAAAATAACCTTTTAACTTTGAAAATTATTAAATAAAATTTCAAAAAATATTTTTAGAATAATTTTCATTTAAAATAACATTTGAAACCTATAAATTAATCTTTAAAACATTAATTTTTCTTGAATGGTTTTTTTCATGTTTTACCTGATAAAATAAATAATCCTTTCATATTTCTGTAAACTCTAAACAATCATTTTTTGCAAAAATATATAGAAATTACTTTCAGAAAATTTTATAAAAATTTACCCATGGGTAAAAATTTCCTTAATAAATTATTTTGAGAAGCTTGGAAACAATTTTTTAATTTTTTTTAGAAAACATTGTTTCAGTGGAAAAAATGATTTTCGACTGAAGAGCGAAATAAATCTGTATTTTCAGAAAAGTATTTTCTCAGTAATTTTAAGTAAAAAAGATTGGAAACTGATTATATTACCTAAAAATTACATGATTTACCATAGGATAATAAAATATATTAGTTTTATGATATAAATTCCAATATTTATACAAAATAATTCTCATAATATAGACTTAATCATTAATATTCCCTACTAATGATGATATTGTGAGATAAACTCTTACAACATTAGTATATTCTAAGTCATAGTCACCAAGAAAGAATTAAAATTACATTAATCTTTAAATAACCTGAATAGAAATATATTTATTATATATCATATTAAAATTATAGTATATACCCCACACAAAAGAATAAGTTGTGAATATGGAATATATCTCACCAAAGTAAAAGTGAGGCAACAAACCCTTACTTCAAGTTCAGATTCCTTCATATGTAATGAATCATCCCATATACTAAATATTTTTATAATATATTATATAATCATAATTATATATCTCATATTATATATTATTTACTTATAGTATTTATCACCCGTTTATTAACAATTATTTGTAAAAATCTCTATTTCTGGTGATAATTTCGACATTTTTCATTTAAGTTTAGATTTTAGATTTTCATTATTATTAATTTTATAATGGTTACATAACGAAAAAAATGTTAAATATTATTTAAATATTATATATATTCATTATATATGTATGTATAGTAATCTGTAAATTTTATAGATAGAGAATGGATTACATCATTCGTGGAGATGGTGGGTCGTACGTACACAAGAATGTTATTTCCATTTTTCTCAATGGATGAAAAAAATGAAGGTAAATAATATATAAAATTTAATGATTTATTATTATGTAATATTAATCACATATATTAATTAAATTTATCCTTAATACCTTTCAAGTAATGTGTTGGTGAAAATTGATTCCCATCCCTTCGTGTGGCGATAGTCCTCCTTATACACAAGAAACATTATTTTATCCCCCACAGAATGGAAAGTAAAATGGTATATGGTATGTAATAAAAATATAGGCATAATTATGTTAAAAATATAATATATATTTATTTAATATATCCTTATTCTGAATCATGTAAAATAAAAATGGGAAAAACACATCACATCTGTTCATGAACTGGTAGTTCGTCGTACACATGAGCGACATTATTGTTTTATAACTGGATGGAAGGTAAATATTTATATGTTATATTATAATAATATAATTATATTAATTTCATAAATGTCATAAAAATATTTTTAATCATTTATTATGTTCAACCATGTGATGTGGTGAAGGAAAACGAATTACATCGGTTTGTGAGGCAGTAGTCTACCGTACAAACGATCAATAGTTTTGTTTCACATTTGATGTAAGAGGATATAAATATATGTTATTACATTAAAATAATAATATCATATTATATGGTATATACATTTATTATTTTATTATCATTATTTAATAATATTTGATGAGGTGTAAGAAGAAATAAAATAAAAACACTCATTTAAGAATGTTTCCACTTCTTCAAAAAAAACTTCATTAGGTTTGAGTAAAAAAATTCCTAGGATGGATTTATAATCCAAAAATGTCAATATAATGTTTATATTGGATTAATTAATACATTTTCAATGTTAATTGAAAAAAATATTTTTTGGAGTTGTGAATAGGTAGGAGAGTGGTGGCCTATTATAACTGGGGGAGACGACAGACATGAAATTTTGGAAATGAATATTGTGTACCCATATTTTTCACATTAAAAAAGGTTCCAAAATGGGATATTATATAATATTATCTTCTATATGGTCAAAATATTGACAAATAATTTGTTTTTTTAGTTGAAGTTCATTTTTAACTATTATCTTCTTAGTTCACCCACTAGAAAACTTATTTTTTGTGTTAACCATTGTAATTAACTTTTATTGTTTTCACTAATCATTATAAAAAGAAATTGTGTTAAACTTATTATATAATATAAATTATTCTTATTAAAAATATTGAGTCTATTTTTCCATATACAATTCACATATGTGGAAGAATTCAATATGAAATTAAACCTACAGATGTGATGAAACAATATTTTCTCCGAAGAAAAAAATTCAAATGATTTTAAACAATTTATATCAAAATTAACTATTAAATTGTTCATAATGACCTCAATTAGTAAAATTGTAATATAATTTTTCTAATGATACTTCAAAACTAACTTAAAATATATTTTATATTTTAAATAATTTAAATAGAAAAATATTTTTCACAATTCATCAAAAAGTAAACCATTAATGAAATTCTCAAAAATCCACCCAATGATAATTCTGACATGTAAATTTATAAAATAAAGTTTATTTTTTCAAATAAATATTCTAAAAGTATTAAAAAATTATTTTAAATTATCTAAATAAATCATGATGAAACCACCTTTTAGAAACAAATACATTTTTTTCAAAAAGCATCTCATTTTCTTTAAAATGTTTCAATTTTATTTATAATAAATAGACAACCATTGAATTTATTTTATACATGTGTAAACCAAATAATTTTCATCATTTTTTTATTTATATTAATACATTCTAACATAATGTCTTAGTTATAACGGTCTTATTTAAATAATAATATCTTAATAGAGTATCACGTTTTGTTTGAACCCATCATTTCATGCATCACAAGCTATCAAAGAGACATAATTTATTTAAAAATAAATATATCCAAATGTATTTGGGTGTTACATTCTCTTATAATCATGGTGTTTCATTCATATATTTTATCGAAGATGATGTTACTATTTTTAAAATATCAGGGTGTTACAGATAGAAATGGTATGATCAATATAATGAATAAAAAAATATAAGTTGAACATAATCCAAAAAAATTAAGTACCAACTGGGGGAGGTAAACTAAATAATTACTCATGAAATATTCTAAATTGGTATATTAAATTATTTTAAACATTTTTTCTTCAATATGAATTAAGAAATATCCACCGATCTCTAAAAATAATATTTACCCCAAAAATTATAAAAATTAATTGTTAACCATAACATGAAGGATATAAACAGTTTACTCCCACATCTTATAACCAAGATTCTTTATATTGATAAGGATATGAATAAACATATTTTCATTATTATTAAAGTGAAAAATAATAGAAAAAAAAATAATAATATTCCTATATCTAACTTAAATCTAAATGTGATTTGTCACCACCAATCTATATAGTAAAATTTATAGGGGAAATAAACAAGAATTATGTTGTTTCTTTTATTGTTTATGGTATGGTTACTAAATTAAAAATTACATCATTAGGAATATAAGGTTAGAATTGGAAAAATGCATTGTTATATTTATCATTAAATGAAATATTTTTATCTACACAAGTTCAATATTTTATACTAGGTATGGCCCACATATAGGTATTAATTTATAAGAACCAGTTATATTCAAAAGGATAGAAAAGCATGAATAGGATATCTAGAAAGGTATTGGGTAATGACTAGAATAATTATCAATAGGAGAATATCATCTCACTTTACCAATTTTATCGGTTCTTATACGTGAAAAATGATATTATATACCACATGTCACCAAAAACAAAATCCATGTTTCATGTTAAGGCGTAATGAAATTTTATTTTAGATTGGTGATAAGAATTGTTTCTTTTACATGGAAAACATAAGTTATAGTGTAGAAAATTTTAATAATATTATATATACTTGAAATTGAAAATCCATTTTTAACAATCAATGAGAAATAAAATAAATAACACTTATTTTACACAATTTTATCAAACTTTAACCTATTGGATATATTATATTATTCCATCACGTCATAGTTTTTACGTGTTTTGATTATTCAAAAAGTCACTACCTTTATTATAATAAGGTTATCTTAAGTATTTCATAAATTAGTTTTGATAGTCCATCTTATTTTGAGTGAAGTTTTTGATTTACTCATAAGTTTTTTATCTTATGAGAATTGAAGAACATCAACGACCTACTTATAATCATTAAAAATATATGTATAATTTTTATTAAACTATGTAAGAATTTAGCTTATGAATATAATTTTCGAGTTACTGAATTCTAAAGTCAGATTCTTTATCCAAAATTAAAATACAAGAAGACATTTTATTACAAAAAGGACATTTGTAAAATATTATCTTACAATAATGAGAGACATTATAAAAGGTATATATCACACCTATATAAAATATTTATCTTACACCGATGAATTATCCAATTTATTATTGATTATAATTTATCATATGAAGAAGAAAAAGTAATTTTTATCTTATTTAATCTCTTATAAGATTATCTTATAGAGAATCGTACTACCAGTTGAATACCATATAAAGAAATAACATTATGAATAATGTTTTGATTATTTTTCTAATCTCTTGTTTTGTAATTTAATGATTTTTGAATGTATTATAAGAAGGATTGTACATTTAAAGAAAGGACATGTTATACAAAGTGTTTCTTTTCTCAGTGTGGAAATACATGAAGAAGAAGATCCCCAACATTGGTTTTACAGAATCTTATTCTATATTTGGATGGAATGGACAGAAGTTATTCTCATTAATGGAATATTAAATTTTCTATTAGGATTATCACACTACATAAGATCAAATTTAAAGAGGAGATATAAAAGGAAGAGTTATCCATTTCATGGATGGAGAAGATTAGAAAATGTATGGATGGATGAGAAAAATGACTAGAAGAAATGTACAAACAGATATTCTGAATGTTTGTACATAGAAAATATAAAAAATAAATTCTCATGATGTTCATATGAATTATATTAGTTACTCTAAAGATCATCCATAGATATACCTTTAATACTATCATATTATAAGGAAGAATCTTTGCCTACTGTCAGTTGTTACTCACAACTATGTGGTGACTTTTTTTTTCAAAAATTTAATCATTGAATTTTGGTTTACACTCAATTTAATACTATGTACTGAGACCAATGATAGGGCTTATAAAGAGAGATCCAGATAAAAAGCTATTATACCTTTGTATTAATTGATATCTACTTATAATCACTTCAGATTCCCTAATAAAAGGGTTGTTATAGTGAAACTAACCAAAATCAAGGAGTAGAGTGTTGGTATAGTGGACTAGGGGATTTTTCTTTCCTCAAACACTCTAAATATCATATGTATGATCTCATATAGTTATGTATTTTATTTTTAGTTCCTATTTTTCTTAATGAAAATATCAGAACTCACATATCATAAAGAGAGAGGTATTCTGTAATGAAAATTTTTAAGAGCTCAATTCACACCCCTCATGAGTTTTTAGCTAGCCACTATCTAGGATAATAATTTGTATCAGATCTTGTGACTATTGAGTTCATAGATATCAATGGTTAAAGTCCAAAGATTCATTTTTCAATGGGTTCTATTATTGATAATCAAGATGGTATTTCAATGGGTAGATATCCATACTTTAATGGAGAAATTTTGTTTACTAGAACGATCACATGACCATCAATTTGAAGAATTTGGTCTTGAATGTTTATCACAAATAAGTTAAGCTCTATGATATTCCTAAGACATACCATTAAACATGGGATCATGTATCTAAAGAATCATATGATCTAAATCGCAAATCTATGAATGTTATAATATATGAATTGGTATCAGATTAATTCAACATTTTTTAGCATCCAATCCATTTTGTTATATCAAAATAAATCCTCTTTTTCATTCACTGTAAACCATACATCCGTAGACCAAACATAGAAAACCTTACACCCATTAGCCAAACTAAAACCACCAAAATTCCCACAATCACAAAATCCATCCAATACTTGACACAAAAACTAATAAAAATTTAAATTTCAAAAAAATAAACTCAATACCTCTATCTGATTACCACATAAAATTAAAATTTCAAAAACAAAAGAACATAACCCCATCTCAGAATGAAATCCACCACATGCCGCACGCAAGAAGTGTAATACACTGTAATAATCAGCTATCCTATTACAGTTGAAACAGTCAAAATTAAGCCACCAAAACACCAGAAAATACTATTTTTATGACCTTCGAGAAGAACCACCATCATGGAGAACTATCCATGAGGACCATCATCATAAAAAATAAAGTATCCAATAATATAGAAGACCACAAATATCATCGTCACTAATAGGACCTTCAGCACCATAATAAAATAACACCAAATTGTCACGACCCCCTTCCCAAATAGTGTACCCCTCCTGGGCCTACAGTGTGAGAAAGGAGATAATGACCCCCGAGTCTGACCTCCAGTAGGCCTAGGGTTGGCGACTACCACCATGGGTATAGTAAGCACACAAATGGGAGGCATTACCCTCTAGGAGAACACATACATAAGAGAGAGATAAGATAGACACCTACCAACTCCAAATCAAAACTGAAATATAAATGAAAATCCAAGTGAACATATGTAATTTCATACAAATGTACTACAACTGGATGGGGAAAATTGCATGTACACAAAAGAAAGTAAAATCAACAGCAACCACAAGCCCAAAAAGCACCTGCACCCCAAGCTAGTAGAAACAAGCTTGTCTCCAACCTGCTCCAAGTGTACTGAAAATATTTTATATACATAGGGTGAGTGTAACAGTTTACTAAGTAGGATCCTCCTCGGAGCCTCTCATGAAAACATAAAGAAAGCATGCTAAAGCACATTGAACAACAAGTGAAACTAACTCGTCATCTAAAAATTTATACTAAGTTTCTAGCCTCACCATGGCTACTCTCACCAAGTAGCACATACAAGAGTATATAATATAATAAATAATATCAAGGGTACCCTACTACTACTTCCCCACTGGTTTTCCGCTTTTCCCCAATGTCGTACGTCCTAAGAATATCTCTCCTAAAAGAATTTCATGTGAAACCTGAGCGAAGCACCATAATATACACCTCATGAAAAAAACCACCACATCCATGCAAGAAAGTAACCAGGTAGTTTCCAGGAGCCACCACTGCTTGCATAACGTTTATCATACGTTAGGTATTATACCTCAAGCCATTACAACCCATACACTGAGTAAGTATCCTCAAGACATCACATCCTATACATGTTACACCTATAGATATCCATGGGATACTATATCCAGAATATATGTGTGTGAATAACCACAAGCCATTACAGCCCACTACACACATATATGGGGAAATCTAACCATTTTTCCTACCAGAACAAGTAACTACCAAGACAAGAGAGTGGGGCCAAAGGGGGTAGTCATCCATCCATCCTCTCATAGGAATGTTGTGGAAAATACCCCCAGGGCTTAGAATCCCCGAGGTGCCAGTTTCCCTTAATAACAGGGTGGAGTAGCATATAGAAACACAAAAAGTACAAAATATACTATATCTCATAAGAACACTATGGGCATAAACTACTCTTAGAATCAACTGCAGCTAACGTCTATCATACTCCCATCTTCCACCTCTAAGACTAGGTATCCTATAAACACACAACCATTTAAAATGATTTATTTCCTTAATTCATTCTATTTTTATTAGTTCCACTTTACGTTAATTAATTATTTAAATATTAATTATCCATTTACAATTCCTAATTAAATTTCCTTAGCATCACACCCAAAGTCCACTGACCCATTAAAATTACAACCTCATAATTGTGTTCCAGAAAACTCCAACCCCATGGGTTAACACCATATATTCAATTATTCATTACAAAATTAAATTCCCACATTACGAGGAATTCTAGAAAAACATTCTATACTGCTATACACAAGGGGGATTAACACTGTGAGTAGATGTACTACCAGTCAAGTCATTTCCGCTTATAGCAAGAGCGTAGGCCCATCCCACCTTGAGAATCTAAACACAGAAAGAATATGGCATACCTCGTGCATCATTTCCTCCTTTGGAAGAAGGTTAAGCAAGGACAACTCCCTTAGGAAGTGGGGAAAGGTAAACTATATAATCAACCAAAATGAAATAGAACGTATCCAATAATCACATCCACCCTGTTCCATCATACTAGGAGTCCTCCCTGACACCCACAAGCATAAACCGATGCATCTCTCCACCCTAGGTGTCATTTTATGCCACAACCAAAAGGCCTCCATTCCCCCACATATCAAAGCATCCATCTAGGCTCACATCACGACACAAGCAGTAGGAAAACAAACATCTTAACAATTTGGCTCTTGGCCTTTTATCAATCAAGAGGGTAACTCATAACCCTACGTGGAATTATCTTTTGTCAAAAAACTTTTTCTTTTGTCCACCTTGGGTTAACCGATTATTATTCACAGCTTCCAAATTTAGGAATCCTAATCAGTATGTTATCACAAATAATTAATATGCTCACTGGGCCAATTTGATTAACATCAAATTACAAAAAGAACCAGATTCATTTACATGCTTCTTTATGTTTAGCCAAACAATTATCAATTAATCTCGAGATAAATTCTTTACCAATATACATCAAGAATGAACAGTTAAGCAATGTAAAAAATAGATATCACACTATCTAGAAAAACAATAGGCAAAAACATATGATCAAGATCAATTTATTTATTCGTTTCAAATATTTATTATGTCAATTCCATTGTCATCCAGTGGGATAAAACATGCGAATGATACAGTTACACATAAAGGAAGAGATAAGTAATGAATCCCCTACCTCAAATGGTTCTTTATGTTCTTTATATAAGAACAATCGACACAACGGATCACAATCGCCTCCTCTGGCGACAACCATATCCACCTGAGGATGCCACGATATGACCGCACCAACCAAAACCCTAGAAAAATTCATTATAATCATTGATATAACATTATATAATATGGAAAGGACAAACAAGATATGATGAAATCCAAATGAATGACAATAAAACATACCTTATATCAAAGATTGATGGATACTTCTTGGTTACACTGAAATAGGGGGTGCACTTCCAGCAAGAAAAATGTCGAGGGAAATCGATCCACAAGAGAAATACTGCTCTCACGATTCCTATAGGAAGGGTGAAAAGGTTCGAGCATCTCATACCAGAGAATAAGGAGGAAGAACAAGGGAGGAAGATATCTTGTCCCTTTTGAACATTTAACAGATAGAAAGTTTAAGATACACTTGATTTCCCATTAAAAGCGGATCACATTAAACCACGTGGTTTGACAAAGTAAAAATATCCCGAGTGTTAGGAATAATTAATATAGGAGTTATGGCCTTTGAATCAGCCTTAGAGTCTTTAAAATGTGGCTTCAAATGCATTTTATGTCAAAGGAAACATAACGGGGAGAAACTGTAGGAAGCTGGAAACACTATACACCCTACCGTTATGGAAACACTTTACACTTACTGTTCTGGAAACTCTAAACACCTAGCATTCTAGAAAAACTGTACACCTACCATTCTGGAAACACTGTACACCTACCGTTCTGTAAACACTGTATACTTATCATTCTGGAAACATTGTACACCTACCGTTATGGAAACATTGTACACCCACAACTCTAGAAACATTGTACACCTACAATTTTGGAAACACTGTACACTTACCATTCTAGAAACACTGTACACCTATTGTTCTGTAAACACTGTACACCTATCGTTCTGGAAACACTGTTCACAGAACAAAAAAATTTGGCAAAGAAATAAAAAGGTCACTATTGGAACATCCCCTTTGGATTGTTTACTTAAGGTTACTGATGAAATCGTTCATATAAGGTTACTATTGAACCATTAATAGAAGGTCGCCGATGACACTGTTCACATATGGTCACCGATGTCAATATTCACAAAAGGTCACTGTTACACTATTCACATAAGGTTACTAATGATACTGATCAAATAAGTTCACTGATGACACTGTTCATAGAAGGTCACCGATGCACTATTCACAAATGGTTACCGATGACACCGTTCAGAGAAGGTCAGCAATGACACTATTCGCATAAGGTCATCGATGTCACTGTTCATACAAGGTCACCGTTACGCTGTTCACATAAGGTTAGTGATGACACTGTTCACATAAGGTCACTATTGCACTATTCAAGTATGGTTACCAATGAAACTATTAACATAAGTTCACCGATAATGCAAATCATAAAAGGTCACTGATGCACTATTCACATAAGCTCACGGATGACACTATTCACAGATGTAGCATCCTAAACATTTTATGGTATTTTTCTCTTAAATACATTATATTCATCATTGTTTTCCTTCGAAACAATATTAGGGTATTTATGAGATAGTCAAAACATAAACATTAAATATAAATTTTCCACTTCTATGTTTTGAATTATGAATAATGGTCATCTAGAGTTGTGATCAGTAAGTCATGTGGAGTCTGATAGAACAAACATGGTTTTTGGTGAATAGTAACATACCCTTATGAATAGTAATATGAATAGTAATATGACCATTATGAATAGTAAATTATAATATTATTTCATTTTCCTAATGAAATAAGATAATGAGATCTTAATTAATTTCCCAATGTCACATAAAACTAAATGCACTTCAAGATTGTTAATTTTTGAATTAACTATGACCTTATTTAAAAATTAAATTAATAATATTTTGAAACTTATTTTTGAAAAATGGATTCACTTTTTATTTCTACACGTTGAAAAATGGCAGGGGTGAATTTTTTGGATTTTTTTGAAATTCTTGAATTTTTGATGAATAGTGAAATATGGTAAAATACTGTATATTCAATTTATTAGTAAAATACTCTATTTATGACATCATAAGTGATTCAAGGCCACTTGGATCAATCTCACATGCCATTATTACTATTATGGGTCAAATGAAACCATACTATTGGTTTTCTTGATGGAAATAATAAAATAATGATATTAAATATTCAAAACTTACCCCTCTCCTCCACTATAAACCCCCACCACTTCTCTTCACTCCTATAATCCTTGAATCTCCTAAAAGTTCTGCCCAATAATCCTCCCAAGTCTCTTCCCACGTCCTAGAGCTGCTGGTCTCACCAAAATACCAAAATCGAATCCCTTAAGAAGGATCTCAAGGAGAAGGGATCAAGAGGTAAACAACCTCTTTTATTTTCATTCTTTTCATTCATTTTATGTTATTCTCTTCCTTTCCCTTTGGCTTGTGTTTGTATATTTCATTAAATATCACCCAATACATTCCATATTATGTATTAATGATTAGATATTTCATTCCTCTAATTAAACTATTTTTATGATATTTTAAGAGATGTCGTTAGTTTCCAAAGTTTTGTGAGAAATTTATCATGTTTTTATTCATTTTAAGATTCCTTTCTTTTCTTCTTATTCCCATCACCTAATATTAACCATGAAGAATTTATGCTCTATAATCTTGTATATTCTAGGTGTTCTAATATTTATGGAAAATCATTCATCATTATTCTTCTCCTCTCCCACTTATTTAAGGAATAAAAAAAAATTGTCTGTGATGTGTTGAATTACCAACATCATGAACATTGTAATTTCAACTTCTATTAATTCTTTCAATTCTGGTCACAAAACCAAATATACGATTGAACTAGATCATAAAATATTTATTTTATATTTATTAATTTTTTGGAATCTTTAAACATTCATAATATGGAATAAAAATACACAACAAGTTTATTTAGCACAAAACTGCCAATCCAAATTGAAGCGTTTATCTTTAACTCATTGAATGAGTCATCATCATGGAATATAACCAGAATCATTATATCATTATTTATGTCTCTTTAATTTCACTAATTATATATTTTAACAATTCTGGATGTTTAACCATATTTCAAACCAACTTCCATTCATGAATACATGTAAACAAAACATGAAACCAAGTATAAAAATTCATCCAAAACAATAAAATTGAATCTCTTAAATCTATAATAATTCTTTATTCAATGATTCAATACAAGATCAATATGCCTTTTCAATATCTGTATAGCGTATAGAATACAGATTTATCAATAACATCCCAAATATACACCGTATGCGAAATGGTATACGGTTTAGACAATAAAGATATCCATGACATGAGATTATGTATATTTAATAGAAATATAATTTCAAATGGAATGTGATCTCAAATGGGCATTAGGTACACCATATAAGGATTATTACGTGCAGAATACAGAGTTTGTCACAACAAAGGGGATATTCTTGAATAAAAGTGGGAGAGAGGATACCTTACCTTATGCTTGAAGGTGTTCTTGTATGGTTTTTGAAGACCTGAATAAACAAATTAGGATTATTAATTCATAATCCCATAACCTATTTTATATTTAATTGATATAGTATAACCTTATTTAGTTCATTAATGGTCTTTTTTATGTTATACTCTTCTTTTCCCTTTGTCTTGTGTAGGGATATTTCATTAAATATTCCCCCTTACTGTCCATAATATGTATGAATGATTATATATTTCATTCCTCTCATCAAACTATTTTTATGATATTTTAAGAGATGTCGTTAGGCTGCCGAATTTTCGTGAGAAGTTTATCAAGTTTTCATTCATTTTAAAATTCAATTATTTTTTTCTTTTTTTTTCCTCACCTCATCTTAACAAAGAGGAATGTATGCTCGAGAATCTTGTATATTCCCGAAGTTATAATGTTAATGGAAAATACTTCATCATTATTCTTCTCATCTCTAACATATTTTAGGAATAAAAAACATTTTTCGCGATGTGTCGAATTACCGACATCGTGGACGTTGTAATTCAAATTTCCATTAATTATATCAAGTCGGGTCATGAAACCAAATATATGTCCGAAATAGGTCATAAAATATTTATTTTATCTTTATTAATGTTCTGGAATCTTTAAACCTTCATAATATGGAATAAAAATACAAAACAAGTTTATTTAGCACAAAACTACCAAGCCAAATTCAAGCGTTTATCTTTAACTCATAGAATGATTCATCCTCATGGAAGATAACCAGAATCATTAGAATATAATTTATGTCTCTTTAATTTCAATAATAATGTATATTAACAATTCTGAATGTTTAACCATATTTCAAACCAACTTCCATTCATGAATACAAGTAAACAAATCATGAAACCAAGTAAGAAAATGCTTCCAAAACAATAAAATTAAATCACTTAAATCAATCAAAAAGACCATTTATAAACTAAATATTGTTATACCATATCAATTAAATATAAAAGAGGTTCTGGAATTATGAATTAATAATCCTAATTTGTTTATTCAGGTCTTCAAAAACAATACAAGAACACCTTCGTGCATAAGGTAAGGGATCCTCTCTCTCAGTTTTATTCAAGAATATCACCTTTGTTGTGACAAAATCTCTATATTCTGCACCTAATAATCCATATATGGTGTACCTAATGCCCATTTGAGATCACATTCCATTTGAAATTATATTTCTATTAAATATACATAATCTCATGTCATGGATATGTTTATTTTCTAAACAGTATACCATTTCACATAGGTGTATATTTGGGATGTTATTGATGAATCTGTATTCTATACTCTAAACAGATATTGAAAAGGCATATTGATCTTGTATTGAATCATTTTACAAAGAATTATTTGGATGTAGAGGTGGGTAGGTCCCACTAAATCCCCTCTATGCATCGGTAGGTCTCATGTGACAAAACAGTTTGGTGACAGACCATTCAAGTTTGTTTCCAAAAAAATCAGATGGGTTTCTACCCACAACAGTAAACCGTTTTTACAGTATTATGGTTTCATGTTCCAGATACATGAAATCCAATTAATAAGTATTATCTTTATTCATTATCAGTTATTATGATTATCCATGAGCTTTTCACTCTGACAAAATCTATGGATGCAGTTTCATTTCAGTTTATTAATGGAATTAGTTGTTCGTTTATTCTCTATGCCATTTTGATTATATTAGATTGATTATGATTTACTTATTATTGTACTCATATTTCCGCTATTTTTAACCCTTACTGTGTGTTTAAGATCACCACTTTCATTGTTTACCTTCAACAGGTTATGAAGAGGAGGTCATTTATTGAGTGCTAGTGGATGCAGTTTTTGTTTTTCATTATGGATTGTATCTTGTAACCTTATCAAATGTAATTTGAGTTACATATATGTATATAGTTTGTTCAATACCACTAAACTTATCATTATTTCGGTATATTCATTCTTTCTAACCATGATAATATCACAAGTAATGCACCACCTTCAGCCTAGAGGGGTCGGGGTGTTACAGTTGGTATCAAAGGAAGTTTAGTAGAACACTTGTAAACTAGACTAGGAAAGCTATAGTAGGGAAAAAATCCCTAAGGTAGTATTTGAAGATAAATGTACAAGAATGTCCTGGTATTTTGGTATAGAATATATTATGTGGATATTTTAATCAATACATCCCTATCTGGATACGAACAGGTAGAGACGACTATGGAATAGATGTATCTAGGGGTAAAACCTAAAAACACCGATTTGAGCTAGAATCGAATGACAACTGGTGCACGACAACGGTCCTTGATGTACTCTTGGTTACAACCCTCCCGGGGATATGCTTAGGATAATTCATTTTTTCTTTTCAAGCCATTATGAAGGAGTTAATGTAAATTTTTCCTTAGAGGAACCATGTTTATGTATATAATTTCAAACTATGTTGAGTGCTTATCTATTTGAGATTTATAAACTAATATAGTTTATCCCATTATTTAGAAATTGAGTCTAATGGAAGAAGGGGAATCAATACTCATGGGAAATGTAGGGATTTCCCTACTGAGCAAGTCAACACAGTCAATGTTCGAGTAGATAAGATCATGACTGTATTGGGACAACTTACTCAAGTTGTAAAGAATAACCATTCCACACATTTTCTGGATCGTTTCATATAGAAGACGCCCCCATCTTTCAGTGGGACTACTAATCTAGTGGTAGCTAAGTAGTAGATGAAGTCACATGAGAATATATTCATTGCATTAATATGTAATGAGAATGAGAAGGTGGTACTGGCAGTATATTGTCTCAATGGTGATGCTGACCTATGGTGGTCCCTAATTCAGAACACCATGGAAGAAGAAGAAATAAAAGATATGGAGTGGAGGAATTTTAAGGAAATATTCTTCAAGAAATACTTGCCTCGTGTGTAACGAACTGAAATGAAGCAGAAATTCCTTAGCTTGAATCAAAGGGAAGAGGAGAATTTTTTATAGTATGAGGATACTTTTACAAGGATATCCAGGTATGTCGTAGATTATATATGTGACTCGGTAGACAAGATTGATCATTTCTTTGATGGTCTTAAGCCAAGTCTTCGGAGGGCACTGGGTTCTCAATCGTTTTCATCATATGATGGATTTGTATCAAGTTCCATTAAAACGGAGAGGGAATTTTCTAGATCAAATATTTTTAAAGGAAACCAAGAAAAGAAGTGGTACTTGGATAACAAAGGAAAAGGAGAAGCACCAAAGAAGATAAAGGGAACGAATAGTTTCGCATTATGCGGTATGTATGGGAAGAATCATCTCGGTAAATGCTTGAAAGGAATGGGAGTCTGCTATAGCTATGGAGAAAAGGGTCATCGATCCAATGAATGCAAGGGGAAGAAAAAATTCAATGATGTTCAAAGCTACAATTGCAGAGAGATGTGACACTATGAAAATGAGTGTCCTAAACTCCAAGGTGACTTGACAAAGAAAAGTCCAAGACATAAATCTAGAGCTTATACGATTACAACTGCGGTGGTCAAATTCCTTAATTATGTGGTGGTAGGTACTTTAATTGTTTCCTAAAACATAGCCAACACCTTATTTGATTCTGGATCATCACATTCACTTATATCTTCTATTATTTCCATGAAAATTAGATATGCCCAATTTTTTTTAATAAAAGAGTTTTCAGTAAAAAATCCTAGGGGATGTATCATTGCAACAAAGACATGTCGACTAGTTCCCCTCCAGTCACCAAAACATGCTTTAGTTTCTAACCTTGTTATCATACCAATGACTAAATTTGATATAATTCTCAGCATGGATTGGCTGTCAAATTTTGATGCGAAGATTTATTGTAAGAAGAAGGAAGTTACAATTATTTAAAATGGTGTAGAATACCTTGTGTTTAGGGAAGAAACATCACCACCTAATTCTTATCGAGAACCACACTAAGTAGATCTACTAAATGAAATAATTGGAGAGGAAGATAAAAAAACATCTATGGGTGAGGAAAGAAATATTCAAATTGAATATGTACACATAGTGCAAGAGTACATTGATGTATCTCTAGATGATTTACCTAGACATCCTCTAGTGAGGGAAGTTGAGTTATATGTTGATTTAACTCCTGATGCAAGACCTATATCAAAGACTCCCAATAGAATGGCCACTGTGGAATTGGTAGAGCTAATGAAACAACTAGAGGATTTGAGTGAATAATGATTTATTTGAACTATTGTTTTTCCATGGGGAGCCGTAGTACTGTTTTTTCAAAAAAAAGATGGATCCATGAGGATATGCATTGATTATAGGTAAATCAATGATATGAAAATAAATAATAAGCATCCTCTGCCTCGGATTGAGGATTTATTTGATCAACTCCATGGAGCCCAATAATTTTCATATATTGACCTTCAGTCCAGATATCATCAGCTGCGTGTGAGGAAGGAAGATATTCCTAAGATATCATTTTAAACTAGGTATGGGCATTATGAGTTTAAGGTGATTCCATCTGGACTAACTAATGCACCCTATGTTTTCATGGATTTAATTAATATAGTTTTCATGGAATATCTTGATAACTTTATTGTGGTTTTCATCGATGATATCTATTTATACTCAAAAAGATATGAAGACCATTAGAATCACTTGCGGATTATTCTGGAAAATCCTAGAAGAAATCAATTATATTTGAATTTTATAAAGTGTGAATTTTGGATTTAGTCAATTTTTTTTCTAGGAAATATTGTCTTTAAGGATGGAATCCTAGTTTATCCTTCAAAGACAATGGGAATCCAAAAATGACCCATGCCAACAAACATAACTGAGGTACACAGTTTTATTGGATTAGCTAGTTATTATCGACGTTTTGTTCAGAATCATGCTAGACTAGCTAACCCACTAACCAAGATCATACATAAAACATTTAATTTTGTCTGGAAAAAAGAGTGTATAGAATGCTTTAAAGAATTGAAAATAAGATTGGTCAAAGCTCCAATTTTTATTCATTCATCTGGAAGAGATGGATTTGTGAAATACAGCGATGCGTCAAGGAATGGGCTGGGTTGCGTCCTTATGAAATATGATAAAGTTATTGCTTATTCATCAAGACAGTTGAAGAATCATGAGAAAAATTATCCAACTCATGATATTGAGTTAGCATCCGTAATCTTTTCTCTGAAAATATGGAGGCATTATCAATACGGAGAGGGATGTGAGATCTATACGGACCACAAGAGTTTGAAATACATCTTCACACAAAAATAACTCAACATGAGGAAAATAAGATAGCTTAAGTTACTAATAGATTACGATTTTTCAATACACTACCACCCAGGAAAGGAGAATAAGGTGGTAGATGCATTAAGCAGGAAATATCATGGCCTTCGGACTCAAATAAGGATTGAAAGAGATCCTATATTCATGGATCTATTGAAGATGGATATAGGAATTATTAAGGAAGTGGAAACATCACTCCTCTTTCAAATGATTTCTAATCCATCATTACTAGAAAAGATAAAAATTTCTAAATCTGATGATGAGAATCTGCAAAAGAAAATTAAAGCTGTTAAGGATGGAAGACTGGGTGACTTCATGTATGAAGAAGGAGTTCTGATGTTTGGGAAGAGGTTATGTGTTCAGTCAGTATCTGAACTAAATAAGGAACTATTAGATGATGCTCATAGCTCAAATTTCTCTATACACTCAGGTAGCACCATGATGTATAGAGATATGAAGGAATATTTTTGGTGGGATAATATGAGGTGAGAAATTGCTGACTATGTGTCAACGTGTATAGTTTGTCAACAAGTAATGGTGGAGAGACAACATCCCATAAGAGTGCTTCAACCTCTACCTATTACTATGTGGAAGTGGGATAACATTATGATGGATTTTTCCACCGAACAACGGAGGACACCTAGAAGGAATGATGCAATATGGGTAATTGTTCATCATCTCACTAAAATAGCACATTTCCTTCTAATAAGAGAGGATTTACCATTTGAGCACCTGGAAAGACTTTATATCAATGAAGTTATGAGACTTCATGGTGCACCTCTATCATGGTCTCTGATCAAGATCCCCTATTTATGTCAAAATTTTGGAAAATTCTCCAGAAGTCTTTAAATACTGAGCTTTATATGAGTACCGCATATCACCTCCAAACCGATGGATAATTTGAAAGAACTATTCAAACTCTAGAAGATATGTGGAGGTGATGTTATCTTTACTTCCAAGGTATATGGGATCAATACTCGCCTTTGGTGTAATTTTCATACAAAAAAAGTTTCCTTTCTATTATTCAAATGTCACTATATGAAGCATTATATGGAAAGAGATGTCCAAATCCAACTTCTTGGGATAAAGTTGGTGAGAGGAAACTTATAGGCCCAGAACATATTGAAGAGACCATGAGAAAGACGAAGAAAATACAAGCCCATATTAAAGTCGCCCAAAGTAGGTAGAAGAGTTATGCTGACAACCAGATAAAGGACTTGGAATTTCAAGTGGGAGATAATGTATTTCTGAAAGTATCTCCATGGAAGGACATCTTACGGTTTGGTAAAAATGGGAAACTGAGCCCCAGGTACATAGGACCATTTGAAATTTTGGGATTAATCTGAGCTGTAGGTTACTGTTTAGCGATGCTTCAAAATATCTCCAGAGTTCATGATGTGTTCCACGTATCGTTGTTAAAGATGTACAAGCCAGACCCAATGCATGTACTCACATATGAAGAAGTAGAACTGGAACCTAATTTATCATACTGTGAAAAGACTACCAGGATTCATGACACAAGGTAGCAGGTATTGAGAAATCGAACTACTCGCCTAGTAAAGGTTATTTGAAGAAATCAGAATATGGAGGAAGAAACATGGGAACCAGAGGATTTCATGAAGTAGAACCACTCACATCTTTTTAGTGGCCATTATCCATAAAATTTCAAGGACAAAATTTCCGATGAAATAATGTAGAACCCCAAACATTTTATGGTATTTTTCTCTTAAATACATTATATTCATCATTCTTTTCCTTTGAAACAACACTAGGATATTTTACAGATAGTCAAAACCTATCAATTGAATATAAATTTTCCACTTCTATGTTTTGAATTTCGAAAAATGGCCATCAAGAGTTATGATCTGTAAGTCATTTGGAGTGTGATAGAACAAACTTGGTTTTTTGTGAATAGTAACATATGCTTATGAATAGTAATATGAATAGTAATATGACCCTTATGAATAGTAAATAATATTATTATTTCATTTTCTTAAGGCAACAAGATAATGAGATCTTAATTAATTTTTCAATGTCACATTAAACTAACTGCACTTCAACATTGTTATTTTTCGAGTTAACAATGAACTTATTTAAAAATTAAATTAATAATATTTAGAAAATTATTTTTGTGAAATGTATTTCACTTTTGAATTCTACATGTCGAAAAATAGTAGGGGTGAATTTTTGGGATTTTTCTGAAACTCTTGAATTTTTGATGAATAGTGAAATACGGTAAAATACCGTATATTCAATTTATCCGAAAAATACCCTATTTATGACATCGTAAGTGATTCAAGGCCACTTGGTTCAAACTCACATGACATTATTACTATTAGGGATCACATGAAACAATACTATTGGTTTTCTTGATGGAAATAATAAAATAATGTAATTAAATATTCAAAACTTACCCCACTCCTCCACTATAAACCCCCCTACCAACACCTCTTCTATTCACTCCTCTAAGCCATGAATCTCATCAATGTAATTCCCAATAATCCTCCCAAGTCTCTTACCCACGTCCTAGGGCTACTGGTCTCACCAAAAGACCAAAACCAAAACCCTTAAGAAGGATCTCAAGGAGAAGAGATCAAGAGGCAAACAACCTCTTTTATTTTCATTCTTTTCTTTAATTTTATGTTATACTCTTCCTTTCCCTTTGGATTGTGTTGGGATATTTCATTAAATATTCCCCCTTAATTTCCATAATATGTATGAATGAATATATATTTCATTCATATCATCAAAATATTTTTATGATATTTTAAGAGACGTCGTTAGGCTGCTGAATTTTCGTGAGAAATTTATCATGTTTTCATTCATTTTAAAATTCATTTATTTTATTCTCATTTTCCTCACCTCATATTAACAAAGAGGAATGTATGATCGAGAATCTTGTATATTCTAGATGTTATAATGTTTATGGAAAATTCTTCATCATTATTCTTCTCCTCTTTAACTTATTTTAGGAATAAAAAACATAGTTCATGATGTGTCGAATTACCGACACCATGGGCGTTGTAATTTCAATTTCCATTAATTCTTTCAACTCTGGTCATGAAACCAAATATATGTCTGAAACAGGTCATAAAATATGTATTTTATCTTTATTAATGTTCTGGAATCTTTATATATTCATAATATGGAATAAAAATACAAAACAAGTTTATTTAGCACAAAACTACCAAGGAAAATTCAAGCGTTTATCTTTAACTCATCGAATGAGTGACCATCATGGAAGATAACCAGAATCATTATAATATAATTTATGTCTCTTTAATATCACTAATAATTTATATTAACAATTCTTAATGATTAACCATATTTCAAACCAACTTCCATTCATGAATACACGTAAACAAAGCATGAAACCAAGTAAGAAAATGCTTCGAAAGCAATAAAATTAAATCTCTTAAATCCATAAAAAAGACCATTTAAAAACTAAATATTGATATACCATAACAATTAAATATAAAATAGGTTCTGGAATTATGAATCAATAATCCTAATTTGTTTATTCAGGTCTTTAAAAACAAGACAAGAACGCCTTCAAGCATAAGGTAAGGGATCCTCTCTCTCACTTTTGATCAAGAATATCCCCTTTGTTATGTCTAACTCTGTATTGTGGACCTAATAATCCTTATGTGGTGTACCTAATGCCCATTTGAGATAAATATCAATTTTAAATCAGATTTATATTAAATATCCATAATCTCATGTCAAAGATATGTTTATTTTCTAAACTGTATACCATATTACATATGGTGTGTATTTGCAATGTTATTAATGAATCGGTATTCTATACTCTATACGGATATTAAAAAGGCATATTTCTCTTGTATTGAATCATTCAATAAATAATTATTTGGATTTAGAGGTTGGTGGGGGCCACTACAGCCCCTCGATGCATCGGTAGGTCTCATGTGACAAAACAGTTTGGCGACAGACCCTTCGTTTTTGTTTCTAAAAAAAATCACACGGGTTTCTACACATAGTAGTACACCATTTTTACTGTATTATGGTTTCATGTTCCAGATACATGATGTCCAATTAATAATAATTCCCTTTATTCATTATCATTTATTATGATTATCCATGTGGATTCCACTATGACAAATTCTATGGATGCAGTTTCATTCTCAGTTTATTAATGGAATTAGTTGTTCATTTATTCTCTATGCCACTTTGATTATGTCAGATTGATTATGATTCACTTATTATTGTACTCATTCTTCCGCTATTTTTAACCCTTACTGAGCATTTGATCTCACCACTTTCATTGTTTACCTTCAACAGGATATGAAGAGGAGGTCATTTGTTGAGTGCTAGTGGAATCAGTTTTTGTTTTTCATTATGGATTGTATCTTGTAACCTTATCCAATGTAATTTGAGTTACATCTATGTATCTAGTTTATTTCAGACTACTAAACTGATCATTACTTCAGGATTTTCATTCCTTTTAATCATGCCAATATCACGAGTAATGCACCGGCTCCAGCCTAGAGGGTTCGGGGTGTCACAACAGAAGGTCACCGATGACATTGTTCACAGAAGGTTACCGATGCACTGTTCTCAAAGGTCTACCATTGGAACTATTCACAGAAATGGAGAATTTGGAAAAGTGTTGGGGATTTTTCACCTTGAACTCCCAAAACACCTCATACACCTGATTTTCATAGAGGAATGAATCAGAAAGGTCCGGACCATTACATCAGATACCTCTTAAAACATTCTTGTCCTCGAGAATTTAAAACCCACCTAAAAGGAAAATGATATGGGGTCTCAACATCCACCCATCGAGATACCTCTAAAAAGAGAGAAATCCAAAAGAATCATCAAAATAAATCTATATTATAAATATGAAATTTCTATCCACAAGAGGACATCATTACATATAATGAGTTAAACATCAAACAACTCGGGGTATTGAGCACGTATCTGTGACCCACGTTCCCAGGTACTCTCCTCCATGCCACCATGTCGCCACAAGGCATGAGCCAAGGGGATATAATGCCCACACAAAACCTTCTCCTTGAGGTCTTTGATCTCCATAGGTCGCTCCTCAAAGGTTTCATCATCATAAATATTGATCTCTGCCCAATCGATAACGTGAGAGTCATCATAAAGATAACGATGGAGCTGCGATACATGGAAAACATAATGTATCTGACTCATCTCCGGGGGAAGTGCTACTCGATATGGCATAGCTCCAACATGATCTAACACCTTGAAAGGCCAAATAAACTGGGGAGTAAGATTACTCCCACGACCAAACCTTTGCTGCACATGATGGGGTGTCACCTTAAGAAACACATGATCCCCAACATTAAACACTAAGGGTCTCCTTCTTTGATCAACATATTATTTCTAACGATCTTTTGCTGTCTTCATCCTCTCACAAATCTCCTGAACCATATCTGTTGTATTCTACACTAGTTCCAATCGGAGAATTGGTAACTCTCTGACCCAAGTCCAGCACAACAAAGAACGACATGGTCAGCCATACAAGGCTTTAAATGGAGCCATACCGATTGTGGAGTGAAAACTATTATTGTAAGTGAACTCCACCAAGGGTTAGTGCCTTATCCACAAACTGTCACGACCCATCCTTTGTGCCTGTGTCGTGACTACCCCAACCCCGCCTTCCATAGGCCAGGGGATGGCGACTAGCACCAAAGGCGTAAATACTGATAATTGGGAAGGCATTGCCTTTATAAATGTAAAAAAAACACCACAGAGTACAAGCGGAAGTAAAACACAATGTAAAACTGAAACAAGGTGTGCTGAAAGTAAAGGGGCCGGAAATACAAGACCAACTATAATATACAATGAAAAAAGATAAAACAGCCGAAAGGTGACAAACAGCTCTTGGATCATCCACTAAGGATCCTACCTCAAAGGCAGGTACAGAGAGCGCAGCTCCTGGATCATCCACCATGGATCCTACCTGAAGGGTATGTACAGATAGACTCCACAACGCTCCTGCCAGTCAACCTCCTCCGAGTGTCGTCTCATCGTGAAGTCCACCACCAGATACTGTCTCGTTGTGAGGTCCACCTCCGGGTACCGTCCAGTCCTCGAACACTCGACCTCTGTCTGCGCTGCCCGTCGTCTACAACCAACACAACGAGGTGCGAGCATATCCCGTGTAGGGGTGACTATAATGATACTCAGTAGGGACTCCAAGACCCTAAAGGTCTCACTAAATCCAACAAGGATAACCACAAAGAATATCTCAAGAGATAACCTCTACATAGGTATATTCCCATACGTAAACCCAAGTTATCAAGTAACCCCTCTCAATCATGAGGAAACACAAAGATTATTAAATCAACGGATAACCACTACCCAGTTATATGCTCATACATATACTTAAGTTATCAAGTGACCCATCTCAATCATGAGGTAAACATAAAGGTCATAGACTCAGCTCAAACCAGGATTTTCATTACCTAAACTGTAACAGCTGAAGAGCCCCGTCTATGGAGTGTACAGTGGTCCTATCACGACTCCGAGGTACTGCTCACTAACCTAATACTGCTGAGGTACTCCTCCTGTCAAGTACCACGGGCCAGCCACCCAAACACAGTAGTGCTTCCCGCCGGGGTATGCCACCCCAACACAGTAGTGCACACCCCCTAATAGCCTGCAAAGTTACTCTCCAGACGAGTACCGTTGGTCTGCACTATCACACAGGTAATGCTCCGTCCGCCATGGGTCTGCACCCAAAAAAGTAGTGCTCTGTCTACTGGGCTAGTCGACTCACTCCCAGTCGAGTCGGTCAAGCAGTAATCAGGTCTCAGCCGGCTACCCGGTCTCCGTACATCGAACGCTCGTCTCCGGTAGGGTCCGCTCCACGAGCTACAGTTCGAAACTACAAGTATCTCAAATTCCCATGAAAAAGTATCTCAAATGACTGCCTTGTCATAGGGGTCTCAACGCAACAGACGATGTGTTAATCGGACACCCGGTCTGTGAGTTATTAGCCGTTTCGTCCTAGGGGCCCGGTTGGTTTCGTGTGCGAACCAACCCGTCCGTATCTCAATTGTACCCCCAACTCTCATAGGGTATACTCATAGGGACCGTTTCTCAACAAGATCACCTATGCCGCTGATGGTTCGTCAAACGGACGTCCAGTCTGAATGTTATCGTCTTTTCCGTTCTAGGGGCCCAGTTGGATTTCGGGTACAATCCAACCCGGCCATATTCCAACAGTGTCAAAACCTTAGGTGAAGTATTCCAAAAGTTCTGTCTCATCAAGAGGAATCCAACAAATTCAATGGCACGTCAATCGGATGTCCGGGGCTCATGTTATACGCGTTTCCGCTCCGAGGGCCCGGTTGGATTCATGTTCGACCCAACCCAGTCGTACTTCAAATGACACCATTTAACCAAAACGGTCACACCATTACGATCCATATGAAAAAACACACGAGATGGACTACCCATTGGTCCCAAACAGATAGCCGGTGAAAAAGTTGCATTTCACCGCATCATGCACGAACCGGGCCTCATGGGGCCCCGCCTCAACCTCGACTTAAATATCCAAAATTATTCTTGAAACATCCGTCGTTATTCCAGGGTCACAATGTCGCAGACGGTTCGTCATTCCCAAACTGTATGGGAAAGATATGTCTGATACAAAATCCCGTAATAATAATAATAATATTATTATTCGGTGTTTCGTGGCCCTGCGCCACAAACTAGAATTTAGTGTCCAACATTTGACTTGAATCGACCATATTAATGACAGGATTATATCGCCACTGACGGCAAGACAATCGGATGTCACACGCATGAGTTATGGTGGGTCGAAGATTTAATAATAATATTAAATCTATTATTTTTCCGAGCACTTCGGGTACCCGATCCAAAAACATTAAAAATACATCCAATATTGGACTCATAAATTCCATCTCGACGTCAGGGTCACACTGCCGCAGACTGTTCGTGAAACTGAGGTCGCACGAAGAAGTTACGGAAAAAAAAATGTTTTATCAACAAAAGTAATAATAACAATATTTTATTATTATTATTACTTATTTATTTGTTTTTCCTTAACTCAAAATTCAATCAACGCATGTGCATTCATTTTCTACATGCGGCTTCCATGTGGGCATTCATTTTCCATTTATTTTGTTTTCATTTTATATCATTTCAATTCCATCTTCTCTCTCCAATCACATAACTTATTCATTCACGATTTCACGCCGCCTCTCCTACGAACCCAGCGGCCAACCACTCGCACCCGCTGCATTCTCCAGAACCGTCACGGCCACCTTCAGCCTGTCGCACTGATGCTGTCTTCACCGTAAAACCCTGATGCGTCCTCTCCTGCATGACCTGCTTCCTCACACGACTTGTCCCCACGACCTGCACCAGCGGCCTCAGCCTTCCGTACTCCATTCCGACTTTGATTTAACTCGGAAAAAAGATACGAATGAATATTCATGATCCTAGGGTCGAGATCCTCGTGTCTGTATGTCGTGCTCAGAGAAACATTGAGTTTCCAGCGTCAATAATTATTTGGACACCTCCTTCCGCGAGCCATTGTGGGTTCGTTCTAAGCCCGAAAAATTAAACGATCACATATTTGTGATCCTTGGGTCGAGGGCTTCACATCCATATATTTCACTCAACAAAACTTCGTGTTTCTAGCGTCAATAAATATTAGGCATTGAAGAACGCATGAAGAACACTTGAAGAATAAAAAAGAAAAAGGAGAATGGGTTATGTGTGGGATGATGTCCATGTTTATTTGGTCATCATCATCGTGAATTTAAGATATGAAGAATCAATAAAACGAATTCAATCATATATAAAAACCCCTACCTCAAGCGTAGCTTGAACAAGGTTTCGTCGCGGAGATAACCGTCGTGGAAGGAGACATCACAGAAGGAGGAAGTTGCGTCATGGAAGAAGACGTCGACCTCCGAGGAATCCAGCGTTCTTCACATTCTTCGTGTTCTTCATCGAAGAGGAAGAAGTTTTACTCAAGATCCTTAGCTTTTCTCCCAATGTTCACACAACAAGGTTCCAACCCCATATAAAATAAGTTCATCACATATTTTATTAACATAACATAAACATTTGAATTTCAAACATTCACATTTAACTCACTTAATTAATAACATAAGTTGTCAAAAATTAATGGTGAGTTGAGGGGGGTTAATATATATGAAGGGGTGGGGTTCGTGTGGGCCTCACCAATCTCATAACCTCGAATGGGAAGTTGTGTAGTTACCCAACTTCCACCAAAAGCTTAAAACCACTTAGAGAAAATAGAAATTGTAGTTAAATTTTTATTTTTAACTTCCACAATATTTATCAACCACTCTAGTGAAAAAGAAACTCCGGAAAAATGTGCTTCAAGCAAATATCGGCGTTGTGATTCCATCGGTGCCCTCAGAAGTCGATTACGAGTACCGGTTCAAAAGATATGAAAACCCACACGTACGTTTACTGAACGTACCCAAAAAAAAGTTCGGAAAATTATTATCAGTCACCCTCGACCCGCGCCGGTCAAGGTCAGGCCCTACCTTAGTGAAACACGCCCCAACGAATCCAACGGTACTCTCGAATTTTCAATCTGAGTTACCATTTAAATGATACGAATTTTACAATAAAATAATTGTCATTTAATTATTTTATTTGTGGCCAAAAACTAAATTTTTCTGGTGGCCCGTGCCAGCCAAAGTTATTATATGCTTAAATAAACCATGCCCTCAAGAGTTTAGCGGTTGTCTCGGATTTTTTATCCGAGATAGCGTTTGTGAGTTATATGCATTTGAAAAATAAAATAATTTATTAAATTATTTTATTTACAGTTAAGTCATTATTGGTATTTCTCATAAGAGGCCCGCGCCGACTAAACATAAGTCCACCTAGTGTAAACCCGCCATCCTGAGCACTACGGTGCCCTCCGATTTTTTATCTGAGTAACCGTTTAAGAGTCATTACACTTTTTAAGTAAAACTGCTTATGCACGTTAATTTAATCATAACAAGACTTCAAAAAATTATTACGGGCACACCGGGCCTCGGAATCAGGTGCCGTCTGAAACCGCGCACTCACCAAATTCCAAATAAATTAATAATTTTTTTTTGAAATTTCCAGGTCTTTACATTACTCCCACCTCAGGGCATTACGTCCCCATAAAGCTATAACACAATCTAGGGAAACAAAAGTGGTACTGAGCGCGCATCTGAGCCTTTCACTCCCATGTTCTCTCCTGGAGGTTCCAGTGCTGCCAGTGAAAGCGCACATAATGAATCGATTGTTCACGTAGGACCCGCTCTTGTCGATCCTCAATCTCCACTGGAACCTTTGTGCACGTCGCCCTGTCATCGACGTCCAACTCCCTAAGGTCGATGATGTTTGAAGGAACTTGATTGTATCTCCTCAGCAGAGGTACGTGGAAGATTTCATGCACCTGGTGCAAATGAGGTGGAATGGTGAAGTGGTAATCCACCCCGCCTACCCTGTTGGGGACCTAAAAAGTTCCGCTGAACCTCAGAGATATCTCGCCTCCTCGGCTACATCTCTGTAAACCTTATCGAGGTGAGACCCGTATAAGAACCTGGTTGCTATCCTCGAACTCTAGAGGTCTCCCGTTCCTGATTAGAACTGAAACTCAAAACTCCTACTGCCACGAGGATAAGGTTGTCCGACCCAAGAATGATCAGCTACACCCTCCCATGCACGAGATTATCTTGTGCTGCCTGGGGATTCCTTTTCGCCAACCAAGGAAAACCCATCCCAACATTTTCCTAATACCGTCAATTTGAGTATGAGCAGTGACTGCCCAATCGATACTCAAACTTACGTCGTAAGGCCTTGATGTTGCCACCAATAGGTCCCAACCGAGACTCTCGCCTCAAGGGTCAGATCACACCGTTGGCATAAGTGTGACTATCGAGTCTCCTCCGAAAGGTATCTCCATACATGAGGGTCAAGTCAACGGATTAACCGAAAATCTAGGTTTGGGACTAGATTCATGGAAGGAAGGGATGATTCGTATCGATGTTTGTGTCTACAACAGCTAGTAGAAGACAAATTAAGAACTTTGAATCATCCTTAGAGCCATTTCATTCGCATTCCTTGACCACATGCAGCTACTCTTTTCCCCTGCCCTCCAGCTCCCTGAGCCTGGCGGGGACTACGAAGGTGGGTGGTTGTAACATGTTGAAATGTACACCACCTCATGCTGCACTCTTAGCTCTGCTTCCACATCTTCTACACTGCAGAATCATCTGTCCTTAACACTTCCTCTTCTTGAAACATTTTACACACCCAAGTCTCCGAGACTGGTTCCAATTCCATGCCCTTATACTGGTAACATTCTCTAGCTGTATCTGTTCATCCAAGAACATTCAACCACAAAGGTCTTCTCTATCTCTGAGGTCTGAGCCCTAATGCGCTTAGCTTATCGTAGTCATCAAGTACCAGGAACGATCGATACACATAGATGAATAATCAGCTACCGACATGTCATCCTACCGAAGCTGTATAAGATCTAGAAAACCCTCGGCCACCTCCCCAAGCTAGTCCTTAGCCACCTCTCAGTCAGGTTCGCCTCGAAACTTGAGGGTATCTGATGTTAGAACACATGTAAGGTAGTAAGCTTACATGTTTCACATATCGGTACCGCCGGTTGTAACTGCTAAACAACAGGTAGTGATGTATAGCTGACACACTAACCAAAGGCACTATATCAGGCATCAGTCCACGTACCGAAGCCTCATCACTATGTGGACCATCCTCATGGCCATTCACTGGAAAAAACTAGTGGCCAAGTCCACCATTCACTCTACGGATTTCTCTGCTAGGTGGAAAACTCTAGCAATCGTCTCCAGCCAGTGCTCTGCTGTCTGGGAATCTATCTCGCCTCATAACCCCGGAGGCCTCTAGTGCTGGAACTCGTGCAACGCGCTCTGCTAGCGTGCACAGTTTGCTAGTATAGCTGTTGGCATCTACTGCCCAACAGGTGGTGGTGCTTCTGGTACACCACCAGAGGGTGCCAACATAGTAAAAATGGCCCTATACCAGAGCCTCGCCGCTCGGTGAGCCATCATCGAGTACTCTCTCAGAACTCCAACTGACTGTCTGTGTGGAGACATCCTGAATAGATGTGACATGGTCAACGTCTTATACCTGGTGAGATGACCTGGTTTGAGCTGACATTAAAACTTTTGGAAACACATACGCATTCAGAGTTTTCGTGTACAAAGTCGGAAATCAGTAGTCATGGTCCTAGTGTACGGATACGTCGGTCGCCGCAGCAACACTGGACTCCCTGAACTGAAGACCCCACTCAGTAGCCTTAAAACTGTTGCTTCACAGAAATGAAAATATCCGAGTCATAATTCCTGCGGTAGAACCGAATCATTTGATACCAATTTGTCACGACCCGTCCTCATGGCTCGTGTCGTGACTACCCCAAGCCCGCCATCCATAGGCCAGGGGTTGGCGACTAGCACCAAAGGAGTAAATTCCAAAAACTGGGAAGGCATTGCCTTTATAAAAGTAAACAAAACACCAAATATTACAAGAACATGTAAAACACTAAGTAAAACTGAAACAAGATGTGCTGAAAGTAATGTGGCTGGAAATACAATCACAACTGGAAAGTACAAGGAAAAAGTTAAAACAGTCGAAAGGTGTCAATCAGCTCCTGGATCGTCCACCAAGGATCCTACCAAAAAGGTAGGTACAGATCGCACAGCTCCTAGATCGTCCACCACGAATCCTTCCTTAAGGGTAGGTACAGATAGCCTCCACAACTCTCTCGCCCGTCAACTACCTACGAGTGTCATCTCATCTTGAAGTCCACCACGAGATGCTGTCTCGTCGTGAGGTCCACCTTCCGGTACCGTCTAGTCCTCGAAAACTCGGCCTCTGTCTGCGCTACCCGTCGTCTGCAACCAACACAACGAGGTGCAGCCATAGCCCGTGCAGGGGTGAGTATAACAATACTCAGTAGGGACCTCGAGACCCTCAAGTTCTCACTAAATCCAACAAGGATAACCACAAAGAGGATCTCAACGGATAACCTCTACCTAGGTATATGCCCATACATAAACCCAAGTTATCAAGTAACCCATCTCAATCATGAGGAAACACAAGGATTATGAAATCAAAGGATAACCACTACCCAGATATATTCCCATACATACACCTAAGTTATCAATTGACCCATCTCAATCATGAGGTAAACATAAAGGTCAAAGACTCATCTCAAACCATGATTTTCATTATCGAAACAGTAACTGATGAAGAGCCCTGTCTCTTGAGTGTACAGTGGTCCTATCACGACTCCGAAGTACTGCTCACTAACCTAAGATTGATGAGGTACTCCTCCTGTCGAGTACCACGGGCTAGCCACCCAAACATAGTAGTGTTTCCCATCGGGGTATGCCACCCAATCACAGTAGTGACACCCCTAATAGCCGGCAGAGGTACTCTCCGGACGAGTACCGCGGGTCTGCACTGTCACACAGGTAGTGCTCCGTCCGCCATGGGTCTGCACCCAACAAAGTAGTGCTCCAACCACTGGGCCAGTCGACTCACTCCAAGTCGAGTCGGTCAAGCAGTCGTTAGGTCTCAGCCGGCTACACGATCTCCATAATTCGAATGCTCGTCTCTGGAAGGGTCTGCACCACGAGCTATAGGTCGATACTACAAGTATCAAAAAGTCCCACAAAGAAGTATCTCAAAGGACCGCCACGTCATAGGGGCCTCAACGCAACAGACGGCACGTTAATCGGATGCCCGGTCTGTGAGTTATTAGCCTTTTCATCCCAGGGTCCCGGTTGGTTTTGTGTGCGAACCAACCTGACCGTATCTCATCTGTACCCCGAACTCTCATAGGGTATACTCATAGGGACCATTTCTCAACAAGATCACCAACGTCGATGACGGTTTGTCAAACAGACGTCCAGTCTGAAAGTTATCAGCATTTCCGTTCCAGAGGCCCGGATGGATTTCGGGTACAATCCAACCCGGCCATATTCCAACATCATCCAATCCTCAGGCGAAGTATACAAAAAGTCTTGTATCGTCAATTGGAATCCAACAATGTCGACGGCACGTCAATCGGACGTCCGGAGCTCTTGTTATAACTATTTCCATTCCGAGGGCCCGGTTGGATTCATGTTTTATCCAACCCAGTCGTACTTCAAATGACACCGAATAACCAAACCTGCCACACCTTAACGATTAATATGGAAAAACACACAAGATGGACTACCCATTGGTCCCAAATGGATAGCTGGTGAAAAAGATGCATTTCACCGCATCATGCGCGATCCGGGCCTCGTGGGGACCACGCCTCAACCTCGACATAAATATCCTAAATTAGTCTTGAAAAATCCGTTGTAATTCTAGGGTCGCAATTTCGCAGACGTTTCGTCATTCCCATACAGTATGAGAGAGATATGTCTGATACAAGATCCCATAATAATAATAATAATAATATTATTCGGTGTTTTGTGGCCCCGCACCACGAACTAGAATTTAGTATCCAACATTAGAATTAAATCGACCTTATTAATTATGGGATTATATCGCCACTGACGGAAAGCCAATCGGACGTCGCATGCATGAGTTATGGTGGGTCGAAGATTTAATAATAATATTAAATCTATTATTTTTCCGAGCACTTCGGGTACCTGATCCAAAACCCCGAAAAAGACATCCAATATTGGACTCATAAATTCCGTCTTGAAGTCAAGGTCACACTGTCGTAGATGGTTCGTGAAACCGGGGTCGCACGAAGATGTTACGACATAAAAAGTGTTTTATCAACAAAAGTAATAATAACAATATTTTATTATTATTATTACATATTTATTTCTTTTTCCTTAACTCAATATTCAAGCAACGCATGGGAATTCATTTTCTACATGCGGCTTCCACTTGGGCATTCATTTTCCATTTATTTTTTTTATTTTATATCCTTTCAATTCCATCTTCTCTCTCCAATCACAAAACTTATTCATTCACGACTTCACGCCACCTCTCCTGCAAACCCAGCGGCCAACCTCTCGCACCCGCTGCATTCGCCAGATCCGTCACGGCTGCCTTCAGCCTGTCGCGCCTGTAACACCCCAAGATTTCATAGTGTGTTATTTCTTCAAAATAATTCAATAACTTGAACTACACGCAACACCGAGTTCAAGCACACCATGACTTACCAAACAAGCCGTTCAAAAGAGGTTATGAATAGTATTAACTAAATTTTAAACTTTATATAATCCTTATAATTTTATAATGCATATTATGAGTTTCTTAGACATAATGTAAGAACAAATTCATTTTCAGTATTTCAATTTTACCAACTTTTAATAGTGAACCCTTCGTAAATCCAATATTTTAAACTTTTATATATTCAATTTGACTAAAAATTTTACTTTTTTTAATGGGGAAATCAAAAATTTACAATGAAACATCCCAAGCTTCCACGGTACGCATCTCTTTGAATAATGTGATAGCGTGTGTTGTACGCAACTTTGAGATTCTAACACACCACAACCAATCAAACTAGCTGGTATGAATAGTAATACCTAATTTTTGAAATTTTATAAATTATATCTCTCAAAATGGACTTCATTTTTGGATTTGGAATATTGAAATTATCCTAGTGTGTAATTTTGGTACTTTTCGGATAACTTTCACATTTTGATGAATAGTGAAAATTACTAAATTTTAATTAAAAACAACTTTTTAAATAAAAATTATTAATATTGATAAATTATGAATTTGAGTGGTTTTAAACTATATTTACAATATATTTTTACCATTTAATTCAATGTTTTTCATTGGACATAATTTCACAATTAAACCAGACATAAATAAGTGCCAATCTTTTGATAGTTATTATCTCTTAAAAACACGATTTTTTGTTTTAACAACGGGAATTAATTTTAAATTAATTTTTTCCACTTCTGTTTTTTGAATTAGGAAAAATGGATTCCATATTTGGAATCAGGATGTTCAAATTGTGTAAATAGTTAACTTTTATATTTAATCATTTTGAATAATTACTGCGGTAAATATTTTATTTACCATGGTTAAGGGTAAATCCGATAAATAAGGGTTAAATAAATAATATTAAAATAATACTAAATTACCATAAAACATGTCCTAACCTAATTGGTTGGTACATGTCTGACCATGGTCATCTTTGGGTCGATTTGGGGACCCCATGGAGCCACTTGTATGTGATAGGGACACTTTATTTTAATTAAGATAAAATAAGTACAAAAATGACACAAGCATATATCTTTTCGAAAACACTTTTTAGATAGGGTTATATATGTTGGATTTTCGACTATAAATATTCATTAGAAATATTAAAAGATTTCCTAAATAATTATATTTTATTTATAATTTTTAGACATTAAATAATTTAATTTATTTATATAACGATGATAATGGAGTAATTACCATAATAGTAAAAAATTAAAATAATTGATATTATAAATACCCAAATAAATATAATTAGAGACTTTTAATGAATTAAACTAATATTATAGGTTATTATGACATATTAGGATTTATTTAATTGACTTTTTTTAAGTAATCATTCTGTTATGAGTTTCACAAAAATCAACTATTGAATAGTGACAAAATTTACATAAAAGAGTTTTTAAAAATAAATATTATATTAATAATTGATATTAAATTCATAAAAATCTATGGTTCATCCAAGAGACTTATATCATGATAGTTATATCATTAATAGACCACTTGGGTTTCTCTTGGATGTATATTGTATGTTTATTAACCATATAATATAAAAATACAAAGAGACATTGTAAAAGTGAAACTAATTAACCTAGAGTTAATACTTAAAGATAAGGTTAATATAATTACCCAAACCAGTATAAATTATATTGGTTGAGTGGTTTTTGACCCATCCCCAGCTTAACCATTAAATAATCAACTTTGGAGCCCTTATAATCCGAACATGAAGTTATTATAAATTAATATTTCTAGCATTCCCAAAGGTTCCCCTCACCCCTCTTATAAAAGGGAACTCCTCCTCATTTATTCACACCTTCAAAGCCTTTTGGTTCGGCCAAAATCTGCCCAAATACTCTACCAAATTCCCTCACTACATCCTAGAGGCATTAGTTTGATCAGAAATCCCACCTAAGGAGCCCTTTGGATCAAATCAAAAGTAAGAACCAGAAGAAGAGGTAATGTTTTCACCACCCCTTTTCAAGTTCCTTTCTTCTTCCACTTATTCATTCTTTGTTATTACCATTCTAAAATAATAAATCCAGTATCTAATATATACTATGATATTATTATAAACATGGTAAAACCATATTTCAGTATTCTATCCATTATTTTAATGACATGTCACCATATGTGTGTACGTACGGCTTACCGTCTCCACATCGTGGTGTAATTGTTATTCAAAACATTATTATTTGGATGGGTATAATAATGATGTATAATTAATTTAACAATATATATAACATGATAATGATTCTTTATATATAATATACTATCCAATTATATATTATTTTAATATCAAAAGAATGATATTGTCGCTCGTGCATACGTACGGACTATCGTCTCCACAAACACGATGGGAGTCATTCTCCATCATATCCATTCAAGTATAATTATCATTTGATGATTTAAAATAATTTTTAAGGAATTGATATATTTTTGGATATGAATATGATACAACCTATCCATGACAAATATGGATTACTTAACAAAACATATAAAAGAAAATGAGTAAGTTAACACCCAAAACGACGATAATACTAAGATATTATTAACAAAGTAATGTTAAAAGATCATATATGATATAATATTAATATATATGATTCATGTATAATTTAATAACAATTATTTAACTCTTATACATGTGGTTAACCTTATTTCAACCAAGGAAAAGTACAAGGTAAGGGTTTATTTCGCAATCTCTCCATTATCCGAGGTTGTTTATACGTAATAATCTACTGAGATTTCTTTATCATCCACATCCATGTTTCTTCAAAATGTATTTCAAAAAAAATTCACTATTTACAAGAATATGGGTTAAAGTCATTTATACCCTTTATTATTTTTTATAAGAGGTTTATAAAAGAATATTTCCGTAATTTTCCAAACCAGGTTTTTTTAAGCTTTTCAACAGGATTAAGGTGAGAATGTTTTTTTAACTTATACAGTGGGTTCGGCTATTTACCACCATTATAAAATCTTCGATGCTTCCCTTACAAGCATATAAGAATATTTTCAATGAAAATGTTTCATTTTAGAAATATATGACTCTTAAATGATTTAAAAATAGAAAGATATATTTTTATAAAAAGAGTTTTGATTTCATCTATGTCAACATCCTTTGATGGATTTTACACTTATTTGAAGTTGATTTATTATGATACAAAAATTCTATATTGTATTGAAGGTTTTGTGATATTATTAACTATGGATGTGTTATTTTTATACTATTCATTGTTTATGGGTAATGTATTCACATTTCACATGCTAGTTTTAATACAATTTTTGTGTTATTTTCCATCCTCTTCTTAAGATGAATGTGTGGGGATAGTATGTTCTGGGTTGGGGACTAGTAAAATTAAGCCCTCTGGGTTGGGGTCCGGTTAAAGAAGACCCTCCGGGTTGGTGTCTGGTTATTAGAGGCACTTCGGGTTGGTGTTCGGTTATTAGAGGCACTCCAGGTTGGTGTCCAGTTACTAGAGGCACTCCGGGTTGTTGTTCAGTTATTAGAGGAACTTAGGGTTGGTGTCCGGTTATTAGAGGCACTCCGTGTTGGTTTTCGGTTATTAGAGGCACTCCGGGTAAGAGTCCGGTTACAGAGGCTCTCCGGGTTGGGTTCCGGTTACAGTTATACCTTAGGTCTTGGCACGAGTCCTTGACATAGAAATAAAATTTCGGCATTATGTATTCCATCATTATGAAAGTGGTTATTGATATTGCATGTGATTATTCGATTAGTAGAATGTCCATGTGAATAAGTAAATGGAATTATTTCATTTTATTTATGCCATACTATGTTGATGTTCAAGTTTAAAAGGCATTTGTTTTAGTTATACATTGCCTTAAATGTTTATTCTTATTTATGAAAGTTTCCGCTAAATTGTTATCCTTTCTGAGAATTTGAGCTCACCCCTTTTCTATGTTTTATTTTTCCCAGGATATGAAGAAGTAAATTATAAATGACCTGCAGGGATAGTATGAGGGGATAAGAGTGTGGTCTATGGATACTATGTTGTTGTAGTTTTCATTTTTATGATGTAAAACTTTATGAATATATCTAGTGTTTCCAAGGCTACTAAACCAATTCGGTCTTTCGAAATTTGATCTTTATTGTGATCATACCAATGTTATGTAATAATACACCGACTCTGGGTAACTAGGGCCGGGGCGTTACAGTTGGTATCAGAGGAAGTTTAGTACAAACCTTGGAAGCTAGATTTAGATAAACTCTCATTAGAGAACATAGATTTAAGATGGACTTTGTGGATTAGTAAAGAAGACCTTCCTAAAATTTTGGTATTTTAGAGATTTTTTGAGTTTCCCGAGCAATACATCCCTGTCTGGATACGAGCAGGTAGAGGCGGCTCTGGCATAGATGTACCTAGGGGTAAAACCCAAAAACACCTCTTTGAGCTAGACTCGAACGGGAACTGGTGCACGACAACGGGCCTTGCTGCACTCTTGGTTACGACACTCCCGAGGGATATGCTTAGGATAATTCTAATTTTCTTTACAAACCATTATGAAGGGATTATGAGTATATACTTCTTCAAAGGAGACATTTTTATGATTTTGGATTATATCCATAAACTATTTAATTTAGGTTATGTGTTTTACAAGTTTGGGATTATGTATTGTTATTCATAAAATAATCTAGTGTATGCCATTGTTTAGAAATGGCGCCTATTAGAAGAAATGAGAACTCCAGCAATGCACATGATACAATGAGAAAGAAGGATCATATATTTAATGGTCTTAAACCAGAATTTATAAGAGAAATAGTCTCACATGTATTATCATCATATGATGAAATAATATCATGTGTTGATAAGATAAGTAAAGAGTTTACTGAGTCATATGGCTTTGAAGGGAAGCAAGAGAAGAAAATGATGGAAGAGAGAAAGGTGGATAAAGGGAACAGGGGAAAGAAGATTTTTACCATATACGATAACTGTGGAAAGAATCACCCTAGAACTTTCCTGAAAGGAATGGGAGTTTGTTATAAGTGTGGAGGAAAAGGGGACAAAGTACATGAATGCAAGGGTAAGAAAATGGTTTCAATGTTATAATAATTATGGAGTATATAAGGATTGTACTGTAGTACTATTTCATTATGGACTTGAGATTGTTTGGAACAATGAAAAGTGACTCAATAGTAGGTTAATTTTTTGGAAAATATATGGCTGAGAGAAAGATAAACCATAATATGGTTCTGATACTGAGGTAGTCATTTTAGAATAATACATGATTGATTTGGATAAATTATATTGGATATTCTTGACTACCATGAAACTGATTAATGATTTGTATATTCCATCATTGTTGGGGTTTACAACACTTTGGGATTGAAGGAGTATATCTATTATTCTATAAGGAATAAGGAATCATGAATGTAATCAATATGGTTTTATGGTAATTCAGGATGTTGCAGTGTTTTTAAAAGAATACATGATGAAGGTGATCACATGTTATTACGCGAAAAAAGGGATCTTCATTGTGTTTACCATCTTTATAAATTTTGGACTGAAGTATTTTGGATTGATCTAGTTAGGATTATTTTGGATTTCCATAAAAGGACAACCCGGAGGTCGGGCAGCAACCCGTCGCGTCCGGCACGGCCGTGAGACTTGAACCCACAACTAAAGGGCGACAAGTGTGTATCACCTACCACTGACCCACGTGATGTCCTGGTTTGAATAATTTCGTTTTTTAATGGTTCTTCTAGATGAATTATAAATTCATTTTTTACCCTATACGAATAGGATAAATAGAATATTATTTGTAGAGTAAAAGATGAGTTTGTGGTAGAACATAGTTAAAGGTTGAGACTCTACTTGTCAAGAATATATTTTTTCTTCTTCTCATATTCAATGAAAAAATTAATTCTTATACTTTAGTGAAGGGATCTTAAAAAAATGTGTTATCTTAATACTATATGTATTGTTGAACCGATGGTATTTTAAATCATCATAGATTGATGAATTTAAGGCCCAACATTTTACACTTGTTTTTGATTGATGACCTCAATCACTACCTATAAATATTTACGCTTTTTCTCCAATTATATGCCTCTAATTTCCACCAATGTTCTCCGGATAGAGAACATAATTTGATGGTGACCCTTTCATTTCTCTTTTCCTCTTATTAAGACTAAACATTATCAACCCAATTTCCGATGTGGGTTTTACCACAAAGATATTTTATATATTCAACATTTTATTTTCAAACAACAATTTCAAATTGAGAGGATGCAATTTATTGAAGGATGGGAGAATGTGACACCCCATGATTTCATAGTGTGTTATTTCTTCAAAATAATTCAATAACTTGCACTAAACGCAACACCAAGTTCAAGCACACCATGACTTACTAAACAAGCCGTTCAAAAGAGGTTATGAATATTATTAACTAAATTTTAAACTTTAATAAATCGTAATAATTTTAGAATACATATTATGAGTTTATTAGACATAATGTAAGAACAAATTCATTTTCAGTATTTCACTTTTACCAACTTTTAATAGTGAACCCTTTTTAAATCAAATATTTTAAACATTTATATATTAAATTTTACTAAAAAATTTACTTTTTAGAATGGGGACATAAAAAATTTACAATGAATCATCCCAAGATTCTATGGTACGCTTCTCTTTGAATAATGTGATATCGTGTGTTGTACGCAACTTCGAGATTCTAACACACCACAACCAATCAAACTAGACATTATGAATAGTAATACCTACTTTTTGAAATTTTATAAATTCTACCTCTCAAAATGGACTTCATTTTTTGATTCATAATATTGAAATTATCCTAGGGTGAAATTTTGGTACTATTCGGATAACTTTCATATTTTGATGAATAGTGAAAATTAATAAATTTTAATTAAAAACAACTTTTTTAATCAAAATAATTAATATTGATAAATTATGAATGTTAGTGGTTTTAAAGTATATTTAGAATATATTTTTACCATTAAATTCAATTTTTTTCATTGGACATAATTTCACAATTAAACCAGACATAAACAAGTGCGAATCTTTTGATAGTTATTATCTCTTAAAAACACGCTTTTTGTTTTAACAACGGGAATTAATTTTAAATTAATTTCTTCCACTTCTGTGTTTTGAATTTGGAAAAATGGATTCCATATTTGGAATTATGATGTTCAAATTGGGTGAATATGTATCTTTTATTTTTAAACATTTTGAATAATTACTACGGTAAATATTTTATTTACCATGGTTAAGGGTAAATCCGATAAATAAGGGTTAAAAAATTAATATTATAATAAATCTAAATTACCCTAAAACATGTCCTAACCTTATTGGTTGACACATGTCCGACCATGGGCATATTTGGGTCGATTTTGGGACCCCATGGAGCCACTTGTAGGTGATAGGGGCACTTTATTGTAATTAAGTTAAAATAAGTACAAAAATGACACAAGCATATATCTTTTCGAAAATCAATTTTTACATAGGGTTATATATGTTGGATTTTCGATTATAAATATTCATTAGAAATTTAAAAGGATTTCTTACATAATGATATTTTATTTATAATTTTATACTTAAATAATTTAATTTACTTATGAAATTATGATGATGCAGTAATTACCATAATAGTAAACAATTAAAATAATTGATATTATAAATACCCAAATAAATATAATTGGAGACTTTTAATGAATTAAACTAATTTTATAGGTTAATATGACGTATTAGGATTGATTTAAATGACTTTTTTCGAATTAATAATTCTGTTATGAGTTTCACAAAAATCAACTATTGAATAGTGTCAAAATTGACACAAAAGTGTTTTCAAAACAAATATTATATTTATAATTGATATTAAATTCCTAAAAATATAAGGATCGGCCAAGAGACTTATATCATGATAGTTATATCATTAATGGACAAATTGGGGGACTCTTGGTTTTATATAGTATGTTTATTAACCATATAATATAAAAATACAAAGAGACATTGTAAAAGTGAAACTAATTAACTTAGAGTTAATACATAAGATAATGTTAATATAAGTACCCAAACCTGTCTAAATTCTATTGGTTGAGTGGTTTTCGACCCATCCCCACCTTAAACTTTAAATAATCTACTTTGGAGCCATTAGAAAGAGAATATAAATTTATTATAAATTAATATTTCTAGCTTTTCCAAAGGTGCCCCTCACCCCTCTTATAAAAAGGAACTCCCCATTCTCATTTCTTCACACCTTCAAAGCCTTTTTGTTAGGCCAAACTCTTCCCAAATACTCTCCTAACTTCCCTCACTACAACCTAGAGGCATTAGTTTGATCAGAAAGCCAACCTATGGTGCCATTTTGATCAAATCAAAAGGAATAACCAGAAGAAGAGGTAATGTATTCACCACCCCTTTTCAAGTTCCTTTCTTCTTCCACTTCTTATTTATTTGTTATTACCATTCTAAAATAATAACTCCAGTATCTAATATATACTATTATGTTATTATAAACATGGTACAACCATATTTCAGTATTCTATCCTTCCTTATAATGACATGTCACCATACGTGCGTACGTACGGCTTACCGTCTCCACATCATAGTGTAATTGTTATTCAAAACATTATTATTTGGATGGGTATAATAATGATGTATAATTAATGTAAAAAATAAATATAACATTATAATGATTCTGTATATATAATATACCATCCAAATATATATTATTTTAATATCAAAATAATGATTTTGTCGCTCGTGCGTACGTACGGACTACCGTCTCCACGAACGCGATGAGATTCATTCTCCATCATATCCATTAAATTATAATTATCATTTGATGATTTAAAAATAATGTTTATGGACTTGATATCATTCTGGATAAGAATAATATACAACCTATCCATGACAAACATGTCTTACGAAATAAAACATATAAAATAAAATGAGTAAGTTAACACCTGCAACGACGATAATACTAAGATATTATTAACAAGGCAATGTTAAATGATCATATATGATATCATATTAGTATATATGATTCTTGTATAATTTAATAACCATTATTTCACCATTATACAGGAGGTTAACCTTCCCAAAACCATGTAAAAGAACAAGGTAAGGGTTTATTTTTCAATCTCTCCATTATCCGAGGTTGTTTATACGTAATAATCTACTGGGATTTCTTTATCATCCACATCCATGTTTCTTCAAAATGTATTTCAAAACATTTTCACCATTTACAAGAATGTTGGTTAAAGTTATTTATACCCTTGTTTGACTTTTTATAAGAGGTTTATAAAGAAATATTTCCATTGTTTTCCAAACAAGGTGTTTTTAACCTTTTCGACAAGATTAAGGTAAGAATGTTTTTTTAACTTATACGGAGGGTGTGGCTATTTTCCACCGTTATAAAATCATTGAAGTTTCCCTTACAAGATTATATGAATATTTTCAAAGAAAATGTTTCATTTCATAAATATATGATTCTTAAATGATTTCAAAATAGAAAGAGATATTTCTCTAAAAAGAGTTCTGATTTCATCTATGTCAACATTCTTTGATGGATTTTACGCATATTTGAAATTGATTTATTATGATACAAAACTTCTATATTGTATTGAAGGTTTTGTGATATGTTTGACTAAGGATGTGTTATTTTTATACCAATCATGGTTTATGGGTAAAGTATTCATATTTCTCATGCTAGTTTTAATACAAATTTTTGGGTTATTTTCCATTCTCTTATTAAGATGAATGTGTTGGGCTAGTATGTTATGGGTTGGGGACCGGTAAAAGTAAGCCCTCCGGGTTGGGGTCCGGTTACAGAAGACCCTCCGGGTTGGTGTTCGGTTATTAGAGGCACTCCTGGTTGGTGTCTGGTTATTAGAGGCACTCCGGGCTGGTGTCCGGTTATTAGAGGCACTCCGGGTTGGTGTCCGGTTATTAGAGGCACTCCGGGTTGGAGTCCAGTTACAGAGGCTCTCTGGGTTGGGTTCCGGTTATAGGTATACCTTAGGTCTTGGCACGAGGCCTTGACATAGAAATTAAATTTCGTCATTATGCATTCCATCATTATGAAATTTGTTATTGACATTGCATGTGATTATTCGATTAGTAGAATATCAATGTGAATAGGTAAATGGCATTATATCATTTTATTTATGACATACTATGTTGAAGTTCATGTTTAAAAGGCTTTTGATTTAGTTATACATTGCCTTAAATGTTTATTCTTATTTATGAAAGTTTTTGCTATATTGTTATCCTTACTGAGAATTTGAGATCACCCCTTTTCTATGAATTGTTTCTCCCAGGATATGAAGAAGTAAATTATGAATGACCTGCAAGGATAGTGTGAGGGGATAAGAGTGTGGTCTATGGAGACTATGTTGTTGTAGTTTTCATTTTTATGATGTAAAACATTATGAATATATCTAGTGTTTCCAAGGCTACTAAACCAATTCGGTCTTTCGATATTTTATCATTCTTGTGATCATACCAATGTTATGTAATAATGCACTGACTCTGGGTAACTGGGGTCGGGGCGTTACAGTGCCACTGCTGTCTTCACTGTAAAACCCGGATGTGCCCACTCCCGCATCACCTGCTTCCTCACACGACTTATCCCCACGACCTGCACCAATGGGATCTGCCTTTCGCATTCCATTTCGACTTTGATTATACTCGGAAAAAAATACGAACACATATTCATGATCCTCAGGTCTAGATCTTCGTGTTCGTATGTCATGCTCAGAGAAACATTGAGTTTCCAGCGTCAATAAATATTTGGACACATCCTTCTGCGAGCCATTGCGACTTCATTCTAAGCCCAAAAAATTAAACGATTTCATATTTGTGATCCTTGCGTCGAGGTCTTCACATCCATATATTGTGCTTAACAAAACTACGTGTTTCCAGCATCAATAAATATTAGGCATTGAAGAACGCACGAAGAACACGTTAAGAATAATAAGAAAAAGGAGAATGGTTTATGTGCAGTATGATGTCCATGTTCATTTGGTCATCATCATCGTCAATTTAAGATATGAAGAATCAATAAAACGAATTCAATCATATATAAAAACCCCTACCTCGAGCGTAGATTGATCGGGGTTTCGTCGCGGAGATAACCGTCGCGGAAGGAGACGTCGCGGAAGGAGGAAGTCTCATCACGGAAGAAGGCGTAGACCTCCGAGGAATTTGGCGTTCTTCGCGTTCTTCGTGTTCATCATCAGAGAGGAAGAAGTTTCTCAAGATCCTTACCTTTTCTCCCAATGTTCACACAACAAGGTTCCAACCGCAAATAAAATAAGTACATTACTTACGTTATTAACATAACATAAACTATGGAATTTCAAACATTCACATTGAACTCACTTAATTAATAACATAAGTTGTCAAAAATTAAGGGTGAGTTGAGGGAGGTTAAAGAATATGAAGGGGTGGGGTTCGTGTGGGCCCCTCCCCCTCATAACCTCCCATAGAAAGTTGGGTAGTTACCCAAATTCCACCCAAATAATAAAACCACTTAGAGAATATAAAAATTGTAGTTAAATTTTTATTTTTAACTTCCACAATTTTTATCAACCTCTCTCGTGAAAACACAACTCTGAAAAAAGGTGCTTTAAGAAAATACAGGCGCTGCGATTCCATCGGTGCCCTCGGAATTTGATTCCGAGCACCGGCTCAAAAGATAGGAAAACCCACACATAAGTTTACTGAACGTACCTAAAAAATGGTTCGGAAAATTATTATGAGTCACCATCAACCTGCGATGGTCACGGTTAGGCTCTACCTAAGTGAAACATGTTCCAACGAATCCAAAGGTACTCTCGGATTTTCAATCCGAGTTACCGTTAAAATGATACGAATTTTACAATAAAATAATTTTCATTTAATTATTTTATTTGCGGCCAAAAACTAAGTTTTTCTAGTGGCCCGCGCCGGCCAAAGTTAGTATATTCTTAAATAAACCATGCCATCACGAGTTCAATGGTTGTCTCGGATTTTTAATCCGAGCTACCGTTTGTGAGTTATAAGAATTTAAAAAATAAAATAATTTGATAAATTATTTTATTTACGGTTAAGTCATTTTTGGGATTTCTCATAGGAGGCCCGCGCTGACTAAAATTATGTCGCGTCTAGGGTAAACCCGCCATCCTGAGTGCAACAACGCCCTCACATTTCAGATCCAAGTAACTGTTTAAGAGTTATTACACTTTTTCAGTAAAACGGCTTACACACGTTAATTTAATCATAACAAGACATCAGAAAATTATTCCGGGCACACCGGGCCTCGGAATCATGTGCCGTCTGAAACCGTGCACTCACAAAATTTCAAAGAAATTAAGAAAAAAATTATCGTTGAAATTTCTGGGTCTTTACACAAACATCAAAAATCAAGAACACATGTGTGTGACATGTCTTCAAGTGTCTGAATGGTTTTCTCCGTCTGACCATCCGTTTGAGGATGAAAAGTAGTGCAAAGGTATAGCTGAGAAATGAAAGCATGTTGGAGACCTCTCCACACCCTTGAAGTAAAGAGAGGATCTCGATCATAAATGATCGTCCTTGGGACTCCATGATATCTCATCGGCTCCTCTAGATACTGCCTTGTCCAGACTTCCACTAAGCATGACTCCTTGATTTCTATAAAGTGGGATGATTTTTTTAAGTGATCCACTACCACCCTAATAGCTTCATGTCCTCTCGGAGCTCGAGGTAAACCAGTAACAAAGTCCATTGAGATGTCATCCCAATTCCAATGTGGAATATCTAATGGATGGAGTAGACCATCACGAACACAATGTTTAGACTTTACCTTCTGGAAGACCAAACATTGAGACACAAACTTTGCAACTGCACGCATTATCCTAGGCCACCAAAATTGGCTCCTCAAGGCTCGGTACATCATTGTCATCCCAGGATACACAAAAAAAGGTGAACTATTAAACTCTCTATGAAATATCTTGTGCATATTCAAAGGAACAAAAGGCCTTATGTGATACAACACTCAGTTTTTTTCATCCTTCGACCAACCATCTAGGGCCTCACCAGAAATAACTCATTCTCTCTACGTCTCCACCTCAAGATCGACCAACTGGGAATCATCCAATTTCTCCACAAGAGATGACTGGAACATCATCTGAAAAAGACAACCACTTCCCCAACTTCTTCCATATCAAGATTTAATATTGACATTTCATCAATTACTCTCCAAGAGTCACCAGATTCATGCACTACATCACTACATGACTTCTGACTCATGAAATCTGCTACAAAATTCTTCTTTCTAGGTGTATATGATATTTCGAAGTCGTATTCCTGTAAGAACTCCATCCACTGACGTTGTCATAAGTTTAAGTCACGATGGGAGAAAACACACCACAAACTCTTATGATCAGTGAAAACCACAAAGCGCTAATCAATGGGGTAATGTAACCACAAATTCAGAGAAAACACCTTGGATGCCAACTCAAGATCGTGGGTGCCATAATTACGTTCATGGGGACATAACTGCTATGACCCAAAAGAAACAACTAATCTTTTCTGTATCAGAACACAACCCAACCCCATATGTGAAGAATCGCAGAAAATTTGAAACTATAATCCCTCAACAGGAAGACAAAGAAATGGAACACTTACTAAATTCTCCTTTAGATACTCAAAAGCTACCTGACACTGATCAGTCCATATGAATGCTTGATCCTTACTTGTAAAAGCTGTCTGAGGATTCAAAACTCATGAGAAATCAGCTATGAACCTCCTGTAGTATCCTAAAATACCAAGGAAACTTCACACCTCTGACACTATCTTGGGGGATTACCAAGACACAACTACTTCTATCTTATATTGATCCACAACTAATCCCTGTTGGGACACAACATGCCCAATGAAATGGGCTTATTGAACCCAAAACACACTCTTCGACAACATCCCAAATAGGTGATGTTGAAGGACTCCCAAAATAGTGTGTAGATGATATGCATTCTCCACCTCGGACATGGAGTACACAAGGATGTTTTCGATGAAAACTACCATGAACATATTAAAACACTCATGGAACACAATATTCATCAATCCCATGAACACAGCTGAAGAATTCGACATGTCGAACAACATTACAATGAACTCACAATTCCCTTGACGACAACAGAATGTTGTCTTCAGGATATCCTCATCCTTCACCCATATCTAATGATATCCTGACCACATGTAGATCTTTGAGAACCAAATTTCACCCTTCAGTTGATCGAATAAATCATCAATCAATAGAAGATGATAGAAATTCTTTATTTTCACTTTGTTTAAGTGACAATAATCAACACACAATTGAAAATTGTCGTTAGCCTTCTTCATGAACAAAACTGGTGCACCCCACGGTTACACACTTGGCTGAACAAAACAGCACTGTAACAGACTATCAAGCTGTATACGTATATCTCGTAACTCAAAAGGGGCCATCCTATTTGGAGAAATAGAGATAGGTGACACTATTGGTTGTAGCTCGATCCCAAACTCAATCTCTCATCAAGGGGGTAATGCTACAACCTTTTCTGGAAAGACATCAGGGTACTCTTCTATGACCCTAGGAAATTCCAACTACTGAACCTCTGATGAACTCAACATCATCTGATACATCATGGATGATAAGGATGGAATGTGCCTATAACCCATCAGAGGATCTCGCTCTGCAACAAACACCACCTGCTCTCCATCAACACCGATGAAAATGGCATTCTTCTTAAAGATATCCACAATATCCTGCATCGAATATAACCAATCCATGCTGAGGATGACATCATATGGTTGTATTTGTAAACATAATAAATCTCCCTAAGAGCGGTGTTTCCCCAACACTGGCTTACAGTTTCTACATACTTAAAACAAGTAAACTCAACCTCCAACTGGTGTAGTCAGCACAAAGGGCACTGGAATCCTCTCTACCTCAAGTCCCAAAGAATGGACAAGGGTAGGTAATATGAAGGAGTGTGTCACTCTTTAATCAAACAAGGCTTACACCGCGGTAGAAAACATGCAACGGGTACCTCGAACGACGTCTAGCTTGCTTGGAGCTGGCAATGCTGGAGCATAAAGCTGACCACGACCTCCTCCAGGGCCTCTCTGACCCTGATGACGACCACCACCATATCCGCACTCTACTCTCTGGGGATGGGAATCATCATGGGGCTATTCTCTACCCTCCCCATCTACCCTATGATAATCTAATGCCGGTACAACCTGCTACTACTGCCTTGGATGGAACTACCTCAATAGAGGAACCCGAAGCGGAGCACCTGTTGCATGATGACTGCTCTGAAATGTTACGAACTCCCACTACTGATGACCTTGACCACCACAAGAAAAACTAGCGCATGATTCCTTAGTATTGGCCTAAGAGTTATTGCTTCCAGAGAAATGAGATCTGATGGGCCAAGACCTACCCCCGGCTGAATGGAAACTCTTCTTCCCTAAAAACATGGAACCCCAGACAACTGCTCTGCTTCGTGAGGAATGACGATGACTCCCCTCTTGTGATGATTTGGTTTGGGCCAAAGTCCTCTCAAAAATATCTACCCTTCCTAGAACCTCAAGATATATCTTCAGCATAAATGGGTTGACCTAGCACTAGATCTATGGACACAAAGCCTCTTCAAAATGCCTCACCCTGGCCTCCTCATCTCGACACAGGTCCGAAACATATCGTAAAAGGTTCTTGAAACAGATTCCAAAATCTCACACACTATAGCTCCCTTTTCGAAGGGTAAGAATATCCTGGCGACTGTATGCCTTCATAGTTGAAGAAAGATACTTGGCTCTAAACATGTCTCTGAACTCCTCCCATGAGATCGCTGACTCCTCGCGATCCCTGAGGAATAAGAACCGCCACTTCCTCACTGCTCCACAAGGCAAAGTCTCAACCAAGGACACCTAGTTCTCATACCAAGTACGGATCGACCGATCTCAACCTCCTCTAACCTGTCTTCCATGAATGCATCTGAAATAGAGCCCTCATAGTTCTGCATACTCTGGCCCTGAAATTATCAGAGTGTCTTCCTCAAAGAGTCATCATTGTCATCCTCTACCCTGCGGTGGTCTACTAGAACAACCTTCTAGACATATTCTATGTGATTCATATGAGAACATTGACCTGGAGCCATACCTATAAAATAATAAATAGTTAGGGCTCATAATCCTAGAATATAGATGACTCAACATTAATTAATAATTTTTTTTCTTTTATTCAATTTTTATTAACCTATCCCAAGTTCTACACATTCAAACACAGGAATAAAGTAGAATGATGCATGATACATTCCTAGGTCTCTACCCTGAAACTAGTATCACCTCATTTAGTATCCATTGTAAACATAATGGCCAGTACATCAATTCATAGGGGGACCTAAACGACCATGTCTTAGCCGGTCTCCAGTATTTACATCACTTGCTAAAAATGAATGACACAGTTTCCCTTCCAAACCATGAAACCTCACCTATGCCTAATTCCAAACTCCATTCTATCCCTCAACCTCCGTATGATACAACTCTATCACAACCCCCTCCCCACAATGTGTACCCCTCTTGGGATGGAAATGTGAGAAGGGAGATAATGACCCTCGAGTCCTACCTCCAGTAGGCCTCGGGTTGGCGACTAGCACTGAGGGTATAGTAATCACACAAATGGGAGGCACTACCCTCTAAGAGAACACATGTGGAAGAGAGAGATAAGATAGAAACCAACCAAATATATCTCTTAATTGAAATATAAAAGAAAACCCAAGTGCACATATGTAATTTCATGCAAAATTACAACAATTGGAAGGGAAAAATTAAAAGTACCCAAAAGAAAGTAAAAATAGCAGTAACCAGAAGCCCGAACAGCTCTTGCAACCGCAAGCTAGTAGAAACCATCTTGATATCCAACCTACTCCATGTGGCCTAAAAAATAGTTTATGTATACATAAGGTGAGTATAATAATATACTCAGTAGGATCCTCCTCAAAACCTCTCATGAAAAAGTAAAGAAATCATGCTAGAGCATAGTGAACAAAAAGTGAAACTAACTCGTCATCTAAATTAGAATATTAAGTCCCCAACCACCCCTTGGATACCCTCACCATGTAACACATACAAGAGTATATAATATAATAAATAATATAAAGGGACCTCGCTACTACTTCCCCACTTGTTTTATGCTTTGCTCGAACGTCGCATGTCCTAAGCATCTATCACAAAAAAGGTTTTCCCGTAGAAATCTGGGCGATGCATTACAATATGAACCTCATGCAAAAAAACCACCACATCCATGAAAGAAAGTAACCAGGTAGTTTCTGGGATCCATCAAACCTTGCATAACATGTATTATACGTCGGGTATTATACCTCAAGCCATTATATCCCACACACTGAGTAAGAATCCTCAAGACATCACAACCTATACACGTTACACTTATAGTATTCCATAGGATACTATATCCAGAATATATGTGTGTGAATAATCACAAGCCATTACAACCCTATACACACATATATTGGAAAAAATAACCATTGTTCCTACCAGCACAAGTAACTACCAAGAGAAGAGAGGGAGGCCAAATGGGGTAGTCAGCCATCCATCCTCCCACCAGAATGTTGGTGATAACACTCCCTAGGGCTCAGAATCCCTGGGGTGTTAGTTTACCGTACTAACGGGGTGGAGTAGCGTATAGAAACACAAAATGTACAGAATATACTATAGCTCACAACCACACTATGGGCATAACATAGTCTTAGACTCAACTACAGCTAATGTCTCTCGGACTCCTGACTTCTACCTCTAAGACTAGGTATCTTATAAGCACACATCAATTTAAAACAATTTATTACATTATTTCATTCCCTTTTTATCATTTCCACTTTATGTTAATTAATTCTTTAAACATTAATTAACCATTTAAAATTCCATTTTAAATTTCATTATCATCACACCCAAAGTCCACTGCCCCTTCAAAATTACATCCTCATCATTATGTTCCAACAAACTCCAACTCCATGTGTTGACACAATTTATTCAATTATTCATTACATAATTATTTTCCCATATTCCCAAGCATTCTAGAAAAAACATTCTATGCTACAAAACACAAGGTGGATCAACACGGTGAGTTGATGTACTACCGGTAGAGTCTTTGCCACCTATAACAATAGTGTAGACCCATCCTCCCTTGAGAAGCTAAACACACTGTGTGTCTTCAATTCTTTCGGAGGAAGGGTAAGCAAGGCCAGCTGCCTTAGGCAGTGAGGAAAGCTAAAATAGATAATTGACCAAAAATAAACAACAAGCATCAAACAATCACTTCAATCCTATTCCATCATCCCTGGTGTCCTCCCCGACACACACATGCATAAAACGATGCATCTCACCATTCTTGGCATCATTTGTTGCAACAAGAAAAAGGCCTCCATGCCCTAACATATCAAAATAGTCATCCAGGCTCACATCACAACACAAGTAGTAGGAAAACAAACATCTTAACAATTAGGCTCTTGCCCCTTTACCAATCATGAGGTTTACTTAGAACCCTACAAGGAATTATCTTTTATCAAACAACCGGTTCTTTAATCCAGATTAGGTTAACCGATTATTATTCACAGGTTCCAAATTCAGGAAACCAAATCAGAAAGTTATCACAAATAATTAACACATTCTTATTGAACCAATTTGATTAATATCAAATTTCAACAAGAACCATATTCGTTTACATGCCTCTTTATCTTTATCTAAACAATTATCAATTAATCCCGATTTACGTTATTTACCGATTTACATCAAAAACAAATATCAAGCAAAGAAATCATAGATATCACACTATCTAGCAATACAAGAGGAAAAAAAATATGATCCATATCAATTTATTTATCCGGTTAAAATATTTATTATCTCAATTCCCTTGTCATCTAGTGGGATAAAACATGCTGTTGATATAGTTGAACATAAAAGAAGAGAGGAGCAGCAAATCCCCCTACCTCAAATGGTTCTGGACGTTCTTTATACGAGAGCAGGCCACACAACGGATCATGATCTCTTCCTCTGGTGAATGCTGCATCCACCTGAGGATTCCACGGTATGAATGCATCAACCAAAACCCATGAAAACTCCATTAGAAGCATGGTGATCACATGTTATAATATATAAAGGAGAAAGAGGAGAAGATGAACCCAGAAAGAACGGTGATAAAACATACCTTATATCGAAGATTGATGGATACTTCTTGGTTACACTGAAAAAATGAGTGCACTTACAGCAAGAAGGATGTCATCGGAAACTGATCCACGGGGAAAAGTTTGATCTCACGATTCCTATGGGAAGGAATGAAAGGTTCAAACATCTCGCACCAGAGAACAAGGAGTATGAACCAGGGAGGAAGATATCTTGTCCATTTTGAAGATTTAATGGAGAGACGGTTTAAGATACCCTTGATTTCCCATTAAAAGAGGATCGAATTAAACTATGCAGTTTGACCATGTAAAAACATCCCAAACCATAGAAATAAATAATAAAGGAGTTATGGCCTTTGAATCGTCAGTAGAGTCCTTAAAACGAGGCTTTAAATGCATTTTACATAAAAGGAAATGTAAATGGGTGAAACTGTAGGTAGTTGGAAACACTGTACAACCTACCATTCCGGAAACACTGTAAACCTACCGTTCTGGAAACACTGTACACCTACCGTCCTGGAAACATTGTACACCTACCATTTTGGAAACACTATACACCTACCATTCTGTAAACACTATACACCTACCATTCTAGAAACACTATAATCCTACCATTCTGGAAACACTATACACCTACCGATCTAGAAACAATGTACAAATACCATTTTGGAAACACTGTACACCTACCGTTCTAGAAACACTCTACACCTACCCTTCTGGAAACACTGTACACCTACTATTCTGGAAAAACTATTCACAGAACTCAAAATTTTCCATAGGAAAGAAATGGTCACCATTGGAACCTCAACTTTGGATTGATTACTTAAGGTTACTGATGAAACTATTCATATCAGGTTACCATTGCACTGTTCAAAGAAGGACACCAATGATACTGTTCACATAAGGTCACCAACGTCTCTGTTCACACAAGGTCACCATTTCACTATTCACATAAGGTTACTTATGATAACGTTCACATAAAGTCACCGATGACAGTGTTCACAGATGGTCATCGATGCACTGTTTACATAAGGTTACCAATGACACTGTTCATTGAAGGTCACCAATGACACTATTCACATAAGGTCACCAATTTCAGTGTTCACATAAGGTCACCATTGCCATATTCACATAAGGTTACCAATGAAACTATTCGCATAAGGTCATCGATGACACTATTCACATATGGTCACTGATGCACTGTTCACATAAGCTCACCTATGACACTGTTCACTAAAGGGCACCAATGACAATATTAACATAAAGTAACTGATGCACTGTTCACAATGTTTTATCATTATAACTATTCCCCAAAATGGAAAATTTGGAAAAGTGTTGGGGATATGTCACCTTTACTTCCCAAAACACCTCATGCACCTGATTTTTGCAGAGGAATGGAATAGAGTGCTCTAGACCATTTCACCAATAGTCCATCCCCAAATCAAAAGTCTATCAAGATCAAAAAAAAGACAAAACCATGGACATTACGCCACCACCATAGTCAAAAAATGCCTCCCAAAGTTGTGAGATAAGTTAGACCATGGGATATATATCATCTAAAAGAAATAGCCATAAACTACAATGTTAGAATTATAGAAAAAGTAAAATCAAAACCACAAAAGGGAAAACTGGCCACAAAGATCCCATAATGGCTCCTTCTAAAACCATAGCTAAAGCGTCATTACAATGATAATAACTACCAATGTGTAAAAAGCTCCAGGGTATAAGAATTTTGATCTAATGCCTCCCATGGCTAGATGACCTAACTACAACACAAAATAAATTTCACTAAAGTGGGGATCATAGATGATTTGAACCAGAAGTGACACTCTAGACTATAATATGAGAATATCTATACTGAGGAAGAATCCACACTAGAGGTTGAAAATTAAATATTTTTTCTCAACGTCCAACACAATATGAAATTTGGGACACTATTGTAGTTGAATATGATGGTCCTGACAATGTGAAGACTCATAGATATGATACAACCAATCTTAGGCTTGATACATTAAAAATGGATAAATAGGAAAGTATTACTGAAATAAATTGATGGATCAAAGATATTTTTAAAAAAAATTCCAATATATGAGATCATATCGCTGAACCTAAACAATCATTGAATGTTCTTAGAGTATTACCAAAAAGTGTAGTGGAATATTATCGTCCATCAGACAATCTACAAAGGTGAAAAGTTTCATTATAAATAATATAATTGGAACCCTTCTGTTGTATGAAGTTGAAATGGAAACTGAAGATAGATAACCTAAAATGATCAAAATGTAAAATGATTCATTTAATGGTTTAACTTTTAAGGATGATAAGAATAAAAAAATCAAACAAATCTATGAATCATTCAATGATGACTCCTCAAGAAATTCCATATCAAATGAGGAGCTTTCAAAGAATTATCAGAAGTTTATAAGGTTTTATAAAAATATAAGGGAGTTCAAGATACATTTAAAAAAGTGCAAAAGCCATAGTGACAATTTTAATGAGGTGAGATGCTATTATTTTAAGAAACAAGAAAATTTAAATCAGGATTTTCTAGAAATTATGGATGGTAATAACACTTGAAATAAATAATTTAATAAGGATGGTTATAAGAAATATACGTATGCTATGAATTCCATATAGAGTCTTTCAAAATATTCAATTGAGTTCACAAAATCAAAATCATAAGCTAAAACATGTAATCAAAAGTCCAACATATTATTTTTAGTACATTCAAATTTGGTACCTCCATAATATTCTTATGAGCATGAATTTTAATTAGAAAATGAAAAAAGCTCATATTATGAAATAAATGAATATTAAACCAAGTTAGAGAAAAAATATGAAATCCAAATTAAGAAAAATAAGGCTCTTTGGAGATATTAAAATAAAATTTTTAATTAAAAGGAAGACTTTAACAAACATATTTCAAACATGAAAAATTAATTAGTAAATTTTACTGCCTCAAATACTAAAACAGCTAAAGCAATAGTGAACCTACATAAGGATGTTAAAAATTATAATGTTTTTACAAGGGGTTTTACTAAAGGAAAAGATTATCTCAATAAAATTCTTGTTCAAAATCAACTTAAGAAATAAATGTTTGGAATTGGAAGTCAGGGTGAAATTCTAAAATTCTATTAAAACAATTTTGTTCCTAGTTCTAAAAACATAAATTTTTTTAACGATACATGTTTTTATTGTGGTAAAGTAGGAAATTATGATGACATATATAATATAAAAAAATTTCAAATTTTTAGAATAAAAAATTCCTTTCTTATAAAATAGTTTTCAAAACAAATTTTTATGTTTTCTATAAAACTAAAACAAATTTGGATACTTAGATCTATTATAGATAAAATTTCTATACCCAAAATAGTTTGGGTACCAATAAATTATATTGTATCATTTGTCATTGTAGGGAACAACTCACATGAAAATCATATAAAATTATTTATGGATAGTGGTTGTTCAGGGAATTTGAGTGGTTATTTCTAAAATTTTCACTCACTATCCAAGATGGATTGAGGTTATGTCATATTTGGTTTCAAAAAAAGGAAAAATAGTTTTTATTGAATATGTTGTAAATCCTATATATATTCTCATCAAAAAATATATTTATGTTGATGTATTGAAGCACAACCTAATAAATGTATCTCAACTTTGTGATGATAGTTATTCGGTTGTTTTTTTCTATCAATTTATTTTTAGAGTTCGGATATTTTTTTCTAATTTTTAAATCACCTAGAATAGATAATGTTTACACATTACAACTCAATTATTTGTGTGAAAAAAATGTTAATTTATTGAATTCTAAAATAGATGAATCATGTATTTGGTATAGAATACCTTGACTTTGTAATGTTTATTCTCTGAAAAATTTTTCTAAAAATCATTTTATTTATGACTCTCCTAACATTAAATTGGATAAAAAGAAACCAATTGATGCATGTTAAATATTAAATCAAAGAAAGTCATATTTTAAACTAATTAAAGAAGTTTATATATCAAGGCCTCTACATATTATCCATATGGATCTATTCACTCTTACTAGAACTGCAAGTCTTGCTGGAAAATCAATATTTTTATGTTTTGGTTGATGATTTTTAAGATTTAGATGGGCTCAATTTCATTGTCATAAGAGTAAAGTGTGTTATACTTTTATTAATTTCTCTAATATTTTGAAAAAATAGAAAGGATTCTAAAATATCATCTTTAAGAAGTGATCATAGATGTGAATTTAAAAATCAAGAATTTAATTAATATTTCTTATAGAAAGGAATTAAACACATATTCTCTAACCCCATGACCCAACAATAGAATGGTGTTGCTGAATATAAGAATATGAATTTGTAAGAAATTTCTAGGACAATGTTATGTCAATATAATAAGAAAAATCATATTTGGGAGGAAGCTATTAACACAACATATTAATTTATTAACCAAATTCTAATAAGACCTATTTAAAATAAAAAAGACAAAGATTTATAGAATAATAGAAACCCAAAGGTAGGATACTTCAAAGTCTTTGAACGCTTTGCATATATCTTAAATACCAAAGATAGTCTTGAAAAATTTGATTGAATGGCAGATGGTGGTGTCTTCCTAGGTTAATCAACTAATTCTAATGACTATAGAATATCCAAAAGAAGATCAAGGATTTTTTAAGGGTCAACACATGTGATGTTTTATGAATTTATCCTTTTGATCAAAAAATTATTGAAACTAATGAACAAAGAGATTCACTCAAGGATATGATACCTGAACACCTCTATAACAAGACACAGGATAATAATTTTGAACATTATTACTTTAAGGTAAATCAAGTAACGGTTGATACCAATGAACTATAAAGTGTGTTTTCTATAATAACTATAAATCATAAATACCTTCCTCTAGAAACATTTAAAGGAAGCTTAGATGAATGAGTATGAACTATAAAAAATATAAGAATCCTAGTAGAATTATCTTTCTTTTTGTCCCAACTAGAACCTATATCTGTAAAAGAAGATTTATCAGATGGTAGTTGGTTCATAGTTATTCAATAAGTGTTATATAAATTTAAAATATACAATGTTTGGTAATTAGTTGAAAGTCCCCCTAATAATCCTGTAATTGAAAAAAAGGGTTTTTAGAAACATGAAAGATGATCATAGTGTATTAACTAGAAATAAAAAATATTTGATTCCAAAGGATACAATCAAGAAGATGGAATATAATATGAATAAATCTTTTCTCATATACCTAGGCTAGAAGATATTATAATACTTTAATAATATTCATCTTATAGGAATTTTAAATTATATCAAAAGTAAGTAAAATCTACTTTTATAAATTTATTTTTAATGGAGGATATTTTTGTATAAAAGCTTCATATTTTTTAAGATCCTCACCTTCAAAATTTTATTTTTAAACATGAAAAAGTTAAATAAGGACTTAAAATAATCTCTAAGAGCATAGTATAAAATATTATGTTCCTTTATTTTATCACATTGTTTTGTATTACTAATAGAATACACTACATTTTTTAAGAAAAATTAATCATCAAATATTTTGGGAGTACAAATATATTTTTATAATTTTATTTTCGGATCAAAAAATCAAAAATTATGTAATTATTTTTCAAATACTATTCAAAAAATAATTTTAAATGAGTATGTTAGGTGAGTTAAACTATTTTCAAGGATTTAAAATTTACCAAAAATAATTTTGGAAAATTTTTAAACTAATGAAAATTTATACTTGATCTACATAAGAATTTTGGACATGAATATAAAAAGAGTTACTCATCTCCTTTGAGCTCCAATATTAATCCTGATATGTATGAAACTAGAAAACTAGTTTATAACATGTTGTATTGTGGAATAATTATAGGTTTGTTATATATTACCAAAATTAGACCAGATATTATGTTTTTTATTATTTCATTGTTAAATATTTAAATATAATCGAAAAAATTATCATTTAAATACTACTAAAAGGATTTTAAGATATTTTAAAAGAACTTTGTTTCAATATCTTATTTTAAAAAAACATATTACATTAATTTTACTTGATATTTTGATGCTGATTTTGCAGAATTTAGAATAGATAGGTAGAGAGCCTCAGAAAACCATAATTGTTTTTGGGAATTACCTAGTATCTAGGTAGTAAGAAATAACACTTTTAACATTATCAACTACAAAAACAGATTATACTGTAGCAGGAAGATGTTGTGAAAATGTGTTGGGGATAAAACAAACCTTAATGGATTTTTGATTCAATTTTAATTTCATACCTATCAAATGTGATAAGACAAGTTCTATCAATATTTAAAATAACTTGATAAACCATTCACCAACAAAGAACATTTATTTGAGACATCATTTATTAAGAGACAATGCATAAAATATTGATACCACTTTAGAATTGGTTTTCACAAAAAATCATTTAGAAAACATTTTTACTAAATAATTTCTAACTATGAGTATTTATTTATTTAAATCATAATTAGGTTTCTTTAATTTTATAAAATTTAATTTTAAATATAGAATAATTTTGTATTCAATGTAAAAACATTATTTCCCTTTTTTTATTTATTTTTTTAACCTTTTTTAGTATTAATCAAATCAAATTAGTCACAAAAATTAGTTTTTGTAAAAATTAATCTTCACATCACTACACGACCCATTGATTACCATAAATGAAAATAATTATGTCATCCCTGTGTATGAAACATTTTAAAAAACATTGAACCCTATTTCAATTTTACACTCAAACCCCTTTTTTATAACCCTCCAATATTCTGAATCGTATCATCAAAGGTCAAAAAAAGATAACTAACTATGCCACATCGAGTATAATGAAGTGTCAATGGATGTCCATAAAATTTATAAGTGGATGACCTATATTTTTTGACTGGATCAATGGAATGGATATGCTACTCAAGAATGTTACCAACCACGAAGGATGGCAATATTAATTTGATTAAAGATGAACAAAGGTGTTTTGATGGGATGTTCATTAGTTCTATTAGAAGGAATTGATTTAGTTTGGTGGAAATATTATTTCATCATGACAATAGTGAATCATAAGAGTTTCTCATTAACTTTTATGGTAATGGGTGAATCTTCTAATTTCCCACATAAAGGGTATTATTATTTTATTACCTTGTTTCATGCCATAGATAAAGTGTTCCCTCTATATATTATGAAATATTTGTTCATATCTACTAATATAGAGAACAATATATTGAAGTATATTAAACTAAAAAGGAAATTTCTCATCAAGTTCATCAAATACTTCACCACTCATTACAATTGTGAGTTTGAAAAAGTTTTATTCCAAGAAATTACTCTATTATACTTGTATATGATTGAAATTCCCATTAATCTGGCATGGTATGTTATGAGGTATATGTGGAATGTACAAAAATTTCTGTAAATTTCTTTTCTTTTTATATAATACTAAATTTAGTATGTTGAAAAGTTTCTATTTGTTTGGATGAGAATATAGAAACTTGTTTTCATGGTTTTATAATATCAAGTGGAATTATTTTGAGTGAATTTGGTTTCGGTTGGAATTCCTCTTGGAACAAGTTGGTTCCCGTAACCTCAGAAGCTTATGTTAATCCTGTTTCAATTTAAGGGGAGTCATCCCACTTATAATAAAGACCAGTTTTAGTAAACATAACATCTCAATGTTTTGATGTAATAAATATTATTTATGATTATGAAGATCTTTTCAAAAGGTAAATAATGTTCATGCTTTGAAGCTCAAAATGATAGAATAACAACTGAGAAGGGGGGGTTGAATTAGTTGTTCGCATTTTATAATATTCAATTCTTTTTAAAACATAACCCATGAAAAATGTTAACATTTAAAATTTTATCATATTTTTTAAAATGATAATAAATTTAAAAATATTAAAGAATGAAAACAACATGAGATTTACAAGGTTTGATCTCAGTGTGAGAAGCTACATCCTTGACATAGAAACTCTTGTGGGTATATGGAAATTAAAAATTACGATGAAGTGAATACAACTGGTGAAAACTCCCATTAGACAAATTTTATCCCCCAATAGGAAAGATTACACTAAATACCATCAGTTTATAATGTTTTTTTACAATTTTTTTTACAAAACCGAATAATAAATACTGTGTTCAATCTGTTCCACAATTGATCTATCTAAGATCCTCAGTTAGATGTGGATACCTCAGATTATCTCAGTTTGATGATGTTTGGTCTAATGGAATTAGTAAGATGAACCAGTATGATCAAATCATTAAGACCTTCCATTTATTAATATGCACTTCTCAAACTCTGAAAGAAACCCAGTCTTATATTTCTCAGTCTGATTGACTCAATACAATCTTCTAAAAAATGATGTTTCTTAGTATGGTAAACAAAAGTAATATATTTCTAATTTTCTAATTAGATCTATATATACAAGAAAAATTTTATAAAATTATTCAATGCTCCACCTTTTCCTCTAACGTGAGATGTTTCAAAATGAAAATGAATGTTTTTAAATTTATAGGTGACCCAGAAATGAAAAATTTATAAACAAAAAAATGTTTCCCACTTACCCAAATTTCAAAACTCTTAAAATCACCCGTATTTAAACCTCAACTTTGAATTCATTAAACCATCTCAATATTTATTATGAGATTATATTTCATTAAAAAAACTAAATTTTATTCAGTTCTATGTAATTCCCTTATCTTCATCTTGCTAATCCCATTACTATCTATCTTTCTTTATCAGATCATTATGATCTACCTTTATTTCTTAGCTCATAAAAATATTAATTTCTTTCTTTCCTTATTATGATATGACTATCTGACTCATCTCAATGCGATGAAGTTGAACAATAGATAACATAATGGTATCATAATATTATTTGATTTTAAACTTTAAATATACCTATATTCCATCCCATTAAAATGAAAATCATTTATAATCTTTACTTATTTTCATAACTGATATCCCATTAATGGATCGACGTTAGAAAATATCTTCACTTTGATGTTTTTTATTTTATGTTTTATTAGTGTGTGGAATTCATTTGATGAATTAGTGCATGTTCTTGATCCTATTAATCTTCCTCTATAGAGTCGATCTGGATAATATTCTCATTATGATAGAATTCTCATTACAATGGAATTATCATTATGATTTTCTACATCCAATGATGAATACATTTACCATAGTTAAAATTTTTCAAACTCCATCAATATTACAAATTTTTACTTCGAACAACTTCTTAGTATGTTACATCTAGATCTGATATATTTTGTCTATGTTTTTAGAACCAATACCTACTTTACAATTATTATATTTCTTCAAAATATTTTTTAATAATAGTTTCCATGATTTGTGATAACTTAATGAAGATAAAATCATCATCTTATTTTCTTAGAAATTATTAAAAAAATATAATTGCTAACGTTATTATCTTTATTAAACCTCATCAACAACATTCAAACATTCATTCTCATGAACTTTTAACTTTCTTACCAAAATCAAGTTCAAAAAATCATTATCATTTTGTTGATGTAGGTCTGATGGAGAATCCGATCAATATCTATAATGAACATATATATTCCATCTTCCTTATAACTTATGTGTCCATTACTACTCAGTCTTAAAACTTTTTTACATAACTTGGTGCCAAGAAAACATATTTTCTCTCCCTTTATGTTCGGATTCAAATATTCCATAACATTCATCTTTCTTTAAAAAACTCATTATGATGGATTGTGTCTGATCTTTAATAACACAAATTTTTTTTATAAAAAAAGGTTATTTATCATGAAATACACAATATTTGTAAAAACATATTATCAAAAAGGTTTCTTGATCTCCCCTTTTGAATTTGTTGACATCCTCATTAATAACTTTTCCAACTGTTAAAAAATTTTCAAAAATAAAATATTTTAAATAACTCTAGTTTTTAAAATTTTATCAAAACATATCCTTTTTCAATAGAGAGTATCCTAAAACCACATTACTTGATATAGATATATTTTTTAAATAATTCAATCCATTGTGGATAATAAAAATTTTCCTCCATATTAGGATAAACTCACCCTCACATTTCACTTTTATTTTAAATTTTCTTCTCCTATATATTTTCTTTTTCTCTCCACTATTTTATGATAACCACAAATTTAGATTCATTAAAAAAAGAATAGTAAAAACTTATTAAAAATTAAAAAGTTTTTATTTTCTCCTCCCCCTTTGACAACATAATTCTAAGAACAATGAGGGATTTAAACTTATGAGATTTAGAAAGTCATTAGAGGAGGCTAAACATGGATTTTTTGTCTCAACTAAACAATCCTTTCTTTTGGCATTTCCTTTATGATGATATCAGCAATCTACAACTTTGTTGAGATATATTCCAAATAAACATATCCCATAAAAACTTTATATTTTATAAAGTGAAACTTTATATCAATATATTTTTTTATTTAATGTTGGACAATATTTTTAGAAAGATCAATTTCATCTAATTATCACAAATTATCTTCATTGTTTTATTAACATTTACTTCAAAATCATCTAGTAGAACGTACATCCACAACATTTGAGTACAATCTTGATTAGCTACAACATGTTCAAATTGAGATGTTCTTAAAGTTACTGAACATTGTTTCTTACCACACCAATTCACACAACATTCACCAATGAAAAACATTGCACCTAAGGTTGGTATTATATCAATACAATATCAATCCTAATTGGCATAAGTGTATCCATGAAAATTCATCTCACTATTTTTTTTATAACACCCCAAGTGAAGTTGTTAATTTTACATATCTCATAATTCAATTTTCTACAAACATATGTAATTATCTCAGATTACTTTGATACTTAGTAGATAAAATCACAATATAAACAATATCATGTCATGAGGTTATATGGTAATGTAAACTTCTTATTAGCTTCCAAAATTCATTCTGATTCACACTTTTATGGACTTATCATTACTCAACATTTTACTTATTGTGATAGGAGTATAAAATTATTTGGATTATTCAATGCTGAACTTTTGTAACAATTCCCTGACAAATTTTACTTGTTATAGAAAAATGTATTTTTATTTTTCTAAAACATTTAAACCATGAAATAATGTAAATTCTCCCACAATTTAAATTTGAAAATTACTCCTTCTTTTCATCAACAATTTTTTTACAAAATTCCTCTTTATCCCCATAAAAATTATATCATCTAGATAAATAACTATAATTAGAGTTCTATAGTCAACGTCATTAACATATAAGTTCATATCAACATTTATATTAGACAAATTCAACTTTATCAAACAATTTTTAAGCTTCAAATACCCAAAATATGGGGATTTTTCAACCCATAAAATTCTATTGTTAATGCTCAAAACATTGTTTTCATCATTATAAAGATAAAAAAAATAAAGTTATTCAATTAAAATTTCTTCCTAAATCTCACCATTTAATAAAGATTAATTTACAACCATTTGAGAAATTTTGTAATTCTGATGTGTGGATAAAGATAGAAACATTATAATTGTTTCTTATCTAGGAACTAGGGAAACTGTTTCTTAAAAATAAATACCTTCCACTTATGCATCAACTTTAAAAACAAGTATTTCTTTCATTCTTAAAACTTCTCAATGCCCATTCAATTTGTTTATGTGAACCCACGTTATTATGATAAAATTATTATTTGTTGTCTAAGAAAAAAGTTCCCATGTTTCATTTTTCACAATCTGATATAACTATTCATTCATTTAATCCACCCATTATTTCTATTGAAGGACTTCTGAAACTGATTCTAGTTCAACTATTGAGATAAGTGAAGTCTAGTTTTTTAATCTCAACATTCATCTAGTCTAAACTGGATCCTTCTAATTTACAATAATGTTTTCAAACTCGACATGTTTTTATAATGTAGTAAATTTCAATGTTTCTTTTTTATGATTCTCCTAAATCTTTGTCAGGATGATTTCACTTACTTTTACTATTACTGGAAATATTTAGTTTATCCTCCTTAGAATTATCAAAATCTTTTGTTACGGAATTTTTATTTTCAAATACTTTCAAAACATATGAGTCCACAAACCTTTCTAAGATTTTTTTACATCACTTGTAACTTCTTATATTGGGTGAATAACACATAAAAATTACTTTTTTAGCTTTCTCATCAAATTTCCCTAGATTCAGATATTTCATTTTTAGTAATCATGGAAATATAAAAACATTGAAGTACATAAATAAAGGGTTTTTAATACACCACATTTAATAAGAAGTCATGTTGGTTTCGAGTATCAAAAAGAATTTGATTTTAACATTTACAATAGTATTAATATCTTTTTTCCATTAGAACATTGAATGTTTTTATTACCCAAGTATACTTCTTCCCATTTACACCAAACTTCATTTCTTTCATTCTGATACTCACTTTATATGGAGTATAGGGAGAACTATAATTATGTTTGATACCATGATTTGAAATATATGCTTTATAAGTATTTGTTGTGAATCCAGAACCATTATTTGTTCACAACTTCTTTATATAGTCCCCCATTTCTTTATCAACTTCTTTTCTGAAAAATGTGAACATTTCCATAGCCTCTAACTTAGGTTTCATAAACATTATTTTTTTCATATGAGTGCAATAATCAATAAAAGTGATGAATTATAATTATATATTTTTTTATTTTTTTATCAAAATTTTAGATAAATCAAAATGATTAATCTCAAGAGGAATTGAAAAATTGAACCTCAACACTCTTATGACATTTTCTATTCATCTTAACTTTTTTAAAAGTAACACAAATATATTTATCTATTTTTTAATTCTGGAAAATAATTGATAACATCAACATTAGAATGTTTTTTTTGTGTTTTTCTACCCAATGTGGCCAATAATTTTATGCCACAAATTATTTTCACCTTCAACACTCAAGTAACTGGAGTTATTAAACTATCTAATTTGGAAAAGATTATCACTGGTTCATTCTCCTTTTTTAATAACTCTTCCACTATTCACACATTTAATAGAAAAGAATATTTTCAAAATATCACATATTTTAAATTATCACAATGTTGAATTTTAGTAATTAATTTATGTTTTGTCCCATCAATAAATAGAACTTTATTAGATTTCAACTTTTCTTCTTTAGCATCAGCCATTATGATTCCTCTAACTTTTAATGAACTATAATTACCAAACGTAATTGTGCCTCCATCTTTCCTTTAAATATGTTGTCTGATTTTTATATCACATATAATATGATAAGAACATCCACTATCAAATATCCATGGGTTTTTACTTTTGCATTCTTTCAAATCTGTCTCAATGATAAAGGCTCTTTCCTTAACTTTTTTCTTTCCAGCTTCCATTTCTTTTCTTCTATAAGAATCTTGTTTTGGAAGGAGATTCATACATCTTCTCTCATCAAAATGTCTATCCTGATAAAATATTCCAAAAAAATATTCAAGACATTCTAATAGATTTTATGTTGGAATGTTTATAAGATATTGATTTTTTTATTTTATAACTTAATGCGATTTAGGAATTTTACTCATAACTCTTCCAAGATTTCTTTATCTTTGATCAAAACATCTTCTATGAAGTAAAAAATTATTCCAATAATTATAATCATTGTTCCCATATATTTCACAAAACCAAAAATTTCTATCATATCTTTATTTTCTACTAAAGAAAGATATTTATTTGCAGAAACATTGTTGATGTTCATAACTTCCATCAATGCTATCATACTCAAGATGTGGACCATCTTTTATTCTGATTGAGTTCTCAAAATTTATAGATGTGATAAGTTTCTAACATAATTTACCAAACATTATTTCCGAATACCTTTTTTTGAACTTAATATTAGAATTATTAGATAAAAATTTATTCATTGTGAGTGACTATTTCACCTGATTCTTGATTTGAAACTTCTCAGAAACATTATAAGTATCATATTTTACAATGGATTCTTTGTTGAAGTTTTCATTAATATTCCTCAAGGTACTTTTGAAATCAATATGTTTTTATTGAAACATGTTAAATTATTCTTCTTTAACTTCTGAATTCTTACTAATATCTTTAACCATCTTTCCATGTCCACAATTCTATGTTTGTAACTTAAGATCTCTTAAATGTATTCTTCCTCCTTCTTGATGAAATATTTTCATCCTTCATCAACTTCCTCACAATATTTAATTGTTACCCCAATATCTTTCTTGAGAGTTTTATTTTTCTCAAGACATCCAACATGTTTTATTCATTGTTGACACTCCTTATATGACTCTTAATAACCATATTCACTATATAACTTTATTTTCTATTTTTTTCAATAAGGGTTATGAATATTTCTTGAATTTCATATTCTAAAGAATTTTTTTCAATTGAGTCTAATTAAACATTCTTACACAAAATACTTAATTTTCTATTAAACTTCTCACAATATTTTTTGGATTACTTTTTTTCTTTATCATTTTTATTCCACTTCTTCAATTGATATTTTTCATCAGAATCATGTCGATATTGTCCAACATTCTTTATGGTACAATTCATAGAAAAGTGTATTATTCTACCAAAGTTAAAATATTTTAGATTAATTTTACCTCCATATATTCCAATACCTTTTCAATATTTATTAGACATAAGATACATGATTTTTTCATTCCACTCATCATAAAATTTAACATAGGAGTCAAAATGATCAATATCTTCAACCTATTTTATTTACATTATTTTCATGGATTCAAAATCCATTTAATAATTAATCTTATTTTTTATCATTGTAAAATTACACATTTCATAAGAAATAGGAATATTATGAAATTAAAAAAGAGATAAATCATCATTATATTATACATAAAAAATTGTACAATCAATCATGTCAAGAAAATTTCTCACAAGTTTGTTCAAAATTTTAGAATCTTCTAGGATGTCTATAAATTCTATGAATTTTTAACAAATTTCATTAACTTTTATAAAATATACTTCAATATTTACCTTATCTCTAATTATAATGTCTTAATACTTAATATAAAATATTTTTATATTTTTTCCTTCACTTTAGTAATCCATTTGAAAATTCCCTCTATAATTTTCCACATACTCCTTGATGTTTTGAGACCCATTACCATCATATTGAAATTTTTTTTATAAGAACATAAGGATATAATTTCTAGATTTCTCATCAAATTTGATATTTTTCTTATAATAAACTATTATTTGAGAGTCCATATCGATATTTAAGAATCCAATTATAGAAGCATCAATATAACTCCTCTAGACTTTCTGAAATATTATTTTTGTATTAATTTAATATTTTTCATATTTTTCATTTCCTAAAATACAAATTATAGATTTTTTTATAGGAAGAAAAATATGTTTGGATTGCATTATACACAATTCTAAGTCAATATTTCACTAAATTCCACACTTATATTATAATTTGGTATATACAACACTATTCTTGTCTTGTGTTACACAAAACACTGAGTTTTTTTTATAGCTTTTATTAGATATAAAATCGAGTTGTATCGTATAATAATATATTATTGAAATATTATTATAAGATATAACCTAGAAATTAATTTATCAGTTATGAATCATATTATATAAATTATGAAAATATAAGGTTTATAATCTTAATTCATTGATTAACAATTAATTGTAAATGAAACTATATACCAATTGATTATAGGGGAAATAGTTTTATTTTTATGCTCCCAAAGTCATTTTATCTTCATAAAATATATAAATACAAATTAGAGAATTATATTAATAAAAAATATATCTTATATATGCAATATAATATTTTTTATATTTATCCAATTGATTTTATAGGTATTAAATAAGAACAAAACTAATTTTATGCATAAGACCCTATATTCTTCAAAAGGATAATTTTACCATCTTATAATGAAGAACCCATTTCAAATCCAATTTTTAACACTTTCAGAATTTTTATATGAAAAAATATACTTATTATTTTAAATTGGGATATAAAAATTAAAATTAGTATCTTTTTTATTATTTTTTGATAGGATCCATGTTTTGATGAATAGTGAAAAATACTGAATTTTAATTGAAAACAGATTTTTCAACCAAATAATTTATTGTTTTAGTTATATATTTTACTTGTTTTAAAGTATTTTTAAATTAAATTTTCATAATATAATCCAATTTAGTTCATTGGAATAAATTTCTCGTTGAATTTGTATAAAAAATCATGTCAATCTTTTGGATATTTTCACTTTAAAAACATGTTATCTCGTTCCGTTAATGAGATTACTTTTAAAATAATTCTACCAATTTATGTGTTATTAATAAGGATAAATTAATTTAATATATTTAATTATAATGTAAAAATTTAGTAAATGGGTCCCTTTATTTTTTGGACAACATGAATAGTAACTTTAGTAATTTTTAATACGACGGTTAAGGGTAAATCGAGTAATTCAAGGTAAAAATGATATAATAAATATTATAAAACTACCCTAAAACTTTCCAAAATGATATTGTAAGAATTTAATTATCCCCTTAACACATAAGGGTATAAATTTAATAATTTAATGGATACATGTCCATGAAAATTACTTAAGTAATATTAAACTCAAAGGGAGTGACAAAAAATTCCACAATCTTATTTTTATATGTATAATATTTTTAATATTATGATAAATAAATTATATTCTAGACTATATATTTTACTATTATATATAAAAATTTTATATACATAATATAATATAATATGTTAATTTTTAGTGATGAAATCATTATCATAAATAATTACAAAATGGTGAAATTGTAATTATTCAATTAATGAAATAATCAATTAAATGATATTAGAAATTTTAAAATAAATATAATTTGAATTATTTAAGAGGATTTAAGAATTTTAAGGTTTAATATGAAATTTTAGGGGTGTGTTGAGTAAATTTTTTTGAATTTATATATCTGTATGTATTTTATTAAAGTAAAAATTATGAATAGTTTAAAAATTGACACTTATGATATTTTATAAAAATAATATGTTATTAAATTATTAAAAAAATCATAAAATATTAAATAAGAACAAGGGGATTATACATAGTCTATAATATCTTAAATTTTACTTTTATGGTCTAATTGACACATTATGTTTAAAAATAACATTATCTTTATATTAAAAACATTGTTGCCATAGTTAAAATTAAAATGGATTAACTAAGGGTTATCAAAATGATAAAGTTTAAAATAACATTAAAACTTTTATAAAATATATTGGTTTATTATAATACAACATTATCATATTTTGGATTAAAATTAATGGAATTTTTGATGTATTTGGATGGAGATCTGTTTATTATAAATTAATATATGGAGAAATTCTAAAAGTACCCATTCCCTCTCTTATAAAAGGGAACCTATCCTTCTCTTCTCCTCACACTTCAGAACCTCTTTGAATCAGAAAAAATCTTTCCAATTCTCCTCCAATAGTCCCTACCTTTATCCTATAAGCCTTTATTTTCATATAAATCGAACCAAAGAAGTCATTTTGTATGAATCAAAAGGAGGTACCCAAAGAAGAGGGAATGTTCATCAACTAATGTTTCTATTTTATTTCTTCCTATAACCCATTAAATTATTTTTATATCATGTTTTTATAATATAATTAGTATCTTCAATATACTGATATTTTTTATATTAAAGGCTCTAACTAAACTTATAATCACTTCTATCTAATGGGTAAGGAACTTTTTGTTGCTGTATATGGTGAACTACCGCCTCACGAAATGAGATTGTTCATTTTTCATTTTCCTACTCTCATGGTTGGGAATTATGATGTAAAATATTTTTTATATGTTATTTATGAAAAAGTTATACTTATATATTTATAATATCATATCTACAATTTTACCACATAATCATTGTGGAAATGATAACGTCGCTCATTGGTACTTATGCCATAGCATCTCCCCGATGCAATGTGATTCGGTTCTCAACGTTATTTTACAAGAAATGTAATAAGGATAAATGTATTGAATATATATGATATAAATTAAATAAATATGATTATGGTTATGATAATATATCATAAACTTTCAAACCATTTTAATATGTCAAGAAAATGGAAACAACAATCATGCGTACGTACGACCTACTATCTCCATGAATAGTGTATTTTATTTTCAATATCTAAATTTTACGAATCACCGTGGATACATATTTAATAAATATATATTTCATATATATATATATCATTTATATCAATATGTATTTGATTAATTCATGGTCTATATAAGAGGACCAAGGATAATAAGTCAAAACAAGAACGAAAAACAAAGCGGTTATAACATGAAACAAAACTTTAACATGGAATTGTAAATAAGAGAGTAATATAAATCCATAAGTAATTCATATATGGTATTATATATATTATTATTTTAATTTAATATATTTATAAAATATTTATATTTATTACATAGGAGACTTTCATGAGTACAATGAGAGACATGACATAAGGTAAGGTATTTCCATCTCACTTTTATTTTTTGTGAGATACAAGCAATGTTCACCACATATTTATTATATGTTCTATATATATATCCCATTAATGTATTGTATTTATATTATAATGATGATTATAGTATTTAAATATCCATATAATTTTATTTCTTTCATAGGGTATATGATTCAACTGATTATAAAAAGTTATGGGGATTTCTAGTCTCACTTTTGTTTCTGCGAGACATACACTATATTTTCCACTCATTTCATATATGAGGTGTATATGCTACCCATGAATGAATTTTATTAGTTTTATACTTAATATTATGGGTATTTACATATCAATTTTATTATATTTATTTCTTGGGGATTAAGGATCAAAAGTTACCAAATCGGTAAGGTAATTTTGTCTCAATTTTCCTTCATTAAGACAAATGTTACGTTATGAATCTATATTTTTTTAGGAGGTGTATTTAAATTTTTTTTACAATTTGTATCATGAATTATTTTATTTTCATTATACTATACATTTCATGTAATTTTTTCTATCATCATTCAAAAATTTTTGTTTGTTCAAAATATTTTTTTTTCTAAAAATTTTATAAATGTTTTTTTAACGGCCTTTTATTTTTTTAAAAAAATTGATTTTAAATATATTTAAAATGGTTTCAAATATTACTTTAAAATATTTCAAGTTCATTTTAAATAATTAAGTTCTGATAAAAGTTTACTGATTTAAAATAATTTTTAAAAATAAAAAATGATATTTTTTTCAAGAAATGTTTTAAAAAGTTATTTCAAAAATATTTTCCATCTAAGATGGAATACTATGTCATAATTTATGATTTATTAGAGATATGATCAAAGAATTCTAGTCATATTATTTCATTCTTTTTTATGTTTATTATAGACTGATATTTATGAATCCTATTTTTTCCATTGATTATGTTATCATTGAATGATGTTTATGAAACCCATTTCATTCGATGGATTCTGGTATGATGAATGATTTTTATTCTTTTGGAACACATATTTATGGTTTTAATTGTGTGATTGGTAGGACCTATATCTCCATTTAATCCATTTGGTAAACACTTATTTCACCTAATATAATTATGGGAATCAAGTTGATGGTCTTAATTCACCATATGAGTATGGGAAGACCCTATCTATTATAGGAAGATGGGGAAACCTAATCCACTGTGAGAAGATAGGGAAACCTAATCCACTATGGGAAGATTGGAAAACCCAATACATTGTAATGAATGGATTGAAAATAGGGATGGTTTTGTGTCCTGGACAATAGGTGTATTCCCAATGTAGTTACCTGATAAGTACTAAAAATTATTCTTGACGTATTGGAACTGATATTACATATTTATGTGTATGCCACAATTACATGTCTTACTATTATGTTATGGTTTCATGTATTATTTTATTTATTCCCTTACTATTATTATCTAATTAGTTTATTATATTTATTCCATGAATCATGTTTATGATCTTTCATATGAAGGGTTTGATCTTCTGAAGTTATGATCATGTTCTCAAACCCATACAATCTGGGTTAGAATTACATGTGTGCCTTGTTTAACCTTAATAAGCATCTGATGTCACCCACTTTTATGTTTACCTCCCTAGGTTATGAAGATATGTATTATTTATAACGTGTCTAATAAGGTTATAATTCCTGAATAACATAGTGAGAGATAATGTGGGCCACTTATGTACATGTGTTTACATTTATATCTTTCCAGAGGCACCGGACTTATACGGAATTTGGGAATATTTTTGCCTACATTATTTTGTATTCAAAAAAAGTAATGTAATATACATGTTTGAAAAGCATGGTTTATTACAATCAACAATATCATGGGCAAGAGAGAGGATATAAGGAATCATCACATGTTCCCATCCATTATAAGTTTTCCCTAACATGTTTGAATTCATCTAGTATAGATATAATTGATATTATCCATGATAATGATTCAACAAGGGAAACATATCTCTTATACTAATTTAGGTTACAAAGTATTGAATAACAACTGAAAAGGGGGTTTAATCAATTGTTCACTTTTTATAATTTTCAATACTCTTAAAAATATAACCTCTCTAACCTATTAAAGTTAATATCCTTATCATATTTTGGTAAAAAATCATGCATGAAAACATTGGAATGAAAATAAAGAACATGATATTTACAAGGTTTTACCTTAGTTTGATAACCTATATCCTTTCTATAGCCACTCTAGCGGGTCTATAGAAATTCAATAATATAAATAAGTGAATAAAAATTATTACAACTCCTTTTAGACACATTTTATCTCCTGATAGGAAATATTGTACTAAATCATGTCAGTTTACAAAGTTTTCTTACAAAAAATTGATCTAATAAAAAATAATAAATACTTTTTTTAATATCATTCAAAAATGCTCTTTCCGGAATCTTAAGAATGATGTGGCTGGGTACAATTCTTTCAGTCTTTCAGTCTGATGATTCTTGGTCTAATGGAATTAGTACGATGAACCAGTATGATAGAGTAAACATTATCTTCTCTTTCTCAATATGTAGTTCCCAAACTCTTATAAAAAACTCAGTACGGTCTTCCTCAGTATGATTGACTCAATACAATTTTCTCAAAAACAATATTTCTCATTCTAGTAAACAAAAACAATAGATGTTTGATTTTATAATAAAATCTCTATCTAGAAGAAAATCTCACTCAAATTCTTCATCATTATGTCTTTTTTAGCTTATGTGAAAAGTTAAAAAATGTGAGTGAAGTGTGCTTAAATTTACTGGTGACTCAGAAAAGAAAAAATGGGAAACCAAAAAAAATTCCCACTTTCCCAAATTTTAATCTCCTAAAATAAATTGCATTTTAACTTCTACTTTGACTTTATTAAAAATTCATAGAATTTTCTCTGAGATCTGATGGTTATTCTAATCAGCAACTCTACATAACATCCAAATTCAATCTTTCTTATACCTTCATTCATTTGGTACTACCCATTCTAAAAACATATGTCTTTATGTCTCTATGAGTATAAAAGTAATTTTCTATCCCTTTATGTTTGTATTGAAACATTCAGCCTCATTCAGCTTTCCTATGAAAACCCATTATGATAGACTAGGTTTGATCCTAAACAGAAAACATTATTATAAAAATATTTTATTTGTCAAAAATACAAAAACATTGTAAAAAATTATCTAAAAGGTTCATTAGGGTTGTTGTGGAATTTAGAGAAAGAACTACTAATCAAGAGAGTTCACCTCATACTTCTATTTTTGTTCTAATTGATAAGGAATGACTAGCCTCTGCTATCACCGATTTATTTTATATTGGTGAATATAATAACATCTCTATAAGAATGATAACTTCACCTCTAATTATTGATTAAAATTCCAAAGAATTGAAAAAATTAGATATAATAAGAACTAGATCTGAGTCTCCCAAATCATATCATATTAAAGAGTGACCTCATGTTAGAGAAAGCAGACTGGATAATGCTGAAATTATATAATTTCTACAAGGAATATTCTCTCCTATCAATAATGAATATAGAAATTCATATGTACATTAAGTTTGATGATATAAAACTAAGAGAGATTAGGGGATTTATTCAATGTTCAATCAGTGGTTGATAGGTTTTTAGTGGAAACATCCTCTATACCCTCAAATCGAATGGATGTTTATTCCAAGTTATAAGGATTGTTTGTTGATATATACACAATAATTTACATAATTTAGTATATGTATTGCGACATACTACCAAAAGAAGTGATTTTGGATCTTCAAAGAGACATAAAAGCTAAAATAATAAGGATGCATGTATTTTCTCATATCTCTAAGGCCACAATTGATTATTCAAATAAGGAAATTAACTCTTTGTTATACGAAAAAGTTCTATAAATTCATCTATTATTTCCACAAGTGAAAAAATATTTTTCTTTCATTATCACTAGATTATTGAAATTGGATGGATCTCTAGATAATAATGTTTAATTCTTGGGTAAGACATTTTAATATCTAAACCAATAATTTGTAAATTGTTAAATGCCAATTTTTTTTTTGAATATGAAAATTAATAAGAACATGATTCCTTTTTTGTTACCCAAGAGAATCCAGTGTATAGAAAATGATATAAATTAATTCAGTTGATCGTTCAGTCAGTATGATAGAAAATCAGTTTGAAGGGATGAATAAATTAATAGTTTCTTTTCCATGAAGGGGGTGTTCAGAATTTTATAGGAACTTTTACGTAAAGGATATGGAATGGTAGTATAATACTTCAAATTTTTTTAATAATTACATGGTGAAAATAATTTATTCCTTTTTTGATGATTTATTTTATATGATAGGAAGATGTTTACCTGGACCTCCCATCGCTAATCAACATGCTTCTTCCTTACAAAGGCTAAAAGAAATATTTGATTCATCTTATATCATTCAATGGGAAAATGTAGGGATTTTTAAAATAAGTTTCTTTACCTTTAATTAATGCATATTCTCATATATCCTTTGTTCCTACAGATATATTTTATTTGGTGATATCTCAGTAAGCTTATATCAATATCTAATCCACACTAGTAAGGATCACTCGAGGAGATCAAGTAGTTCGTGGAAAATATCTACTAATGTTGGGTGATTTTTTTGGTGAACAACAATCACCCCTCAACCTAAATAATTTTAACCAAATTTCCATCCGTTATCATCCAATAAATTATCCCTAAATAACCATTTCACATAAAATAGTTTATACACATACACTTTTAAGTTTTCATAATTGGTTTCCCGATGAGTGGGAAATTTATAAAAATTTGAATCATTCGTGTAACACCCCGACCCCAACTACCTAGAGTCGGTGCATTACTTTGTAACATTGGCATGATCACAAAAGATCAATTCTCGAAAGACCGATTAGTTTAGTAGCCTTGGTTACACTAGATACATTCATAAATGTTACATTACATCATAAAGTGAAAAACTACAATAACAAAGTCTCCATAGACCACACTCATATCCTCTTCTGACAATCCCTGCAGGTCATTCATAAAATAATTCTTCACATCCTGGAAAATATTAAAACATTGAAAGGGGTGAGCTCAGATGCTCAGTAAGGATAACAATATTTCGGAATCTTTCATAAACATTTAAGGCAATGTATGACTAAACAAAAGCCTTTTAAACTTGAACATAAACATAATAAGGAAAAAGTAAAATGAAATAATGCCATTTACTTCTTCACATGGATATTATACTGGTCGAATAATCACATGCAATATCAATAACGACTTTCATAATGATGGAATGCATAATGCCAGAAATTCTGAAACATTTTTTCAAGGCCTCGGCCAAGACGTCTAAAATTATTAAGGCCTCGGCCAAAACCATAAATCAAATTGGGAAAGGGCCTCAGCCAATTCCTCGTATAGTTGTCTCATGATACCTACCGATGCATCAAGGAGCTATAGCAGGATCCACCCGTCACTTATTATGTCCAATGCATTCCTCATATGAATAGGTTTAAACATATCATAGACTATAACTTAATCGTATCACATAAAACATGGATAAAGGAAACATAACATTTCATAATTTCAATCACAAGATATCAATACAACACATTGATATAATAAAAATTCTTTCAAAACCATTTTCAATACCAGAATAAAAGAAAGTTAAAACTTTTTATTTATTTTTCATTAAAAAAACGTGATGGCTTGTAGAGGAAGTCGAAACTCAAATAATGGTCACGATGGCGGAGAAGTCGGTGTCGCCGCATATGTACAGAAAGAAAAACATTCCCATTTTTCATTTAGTAAAAAGCTTCGTATAAAAAATATTCCTTTTTAATAAACGTAAAATTCTAAGGGGTTTATACACCGTATAAAAGAAAGTTGTGTATAAAACCAAATATTCCTCAATAAAAGGAGATTGAGACGAAGTCCTTAAAAAGATAATTTTTAAAATAAAATAGATCTATTATGCGTATTCACTATAGGTACACATATAGAAAGTAAAAATACAAAATAGGACATAATAATATCATGACATAATTTGAAAGATGGAGATTAACCCATAGAATGGAATTTGGGTTTAGAAATTCCCTTGCCTCGTGTCTGACTTGACTCAACCGTTCTTTAACCTCCCTAAAATCGGGAAACTCTTTTTGATTTGATCCAAAGGCTTCCTTGGGAAGAGTTATGCCAAAAGTGAGGCTTCTAGGAGTAATGGAGGAGAGTTGGGAGAGTATTTGGGCAGAGGTTGGCCGAGCCAAATGGCTTGAAAGTGTGAATAAGGTGGGAGTGGTGGGGGCCTTTTATAAGTGGAGAGGAGGGGTACTTTTGGAAAGTAATGAAATGTTATTCTATTATACAATGCTTTTCGGATTATAAAGGTCCCACACTTGTATAATACGAGGCTAAGGTGATATGGGTTCGAAATCCCCTCATCCAATAGGCTTTGGACCAGTGTAAGCCTTGGATTTTACATTATCTTCTCGTTTTATTTAAATCGTTAAATAATGAGGTCATCGCTGCATCATCATGGTGTCATAAATAATTTAATTAATTTAATGTATAAAAATTATAAAAAAATTATCATGATGTAGTAAATCTTTTTATCTTTACAATGAATATTTATGGTAAAAAATATGACTTTTATAACCCCATGTAAAAATTGCTTTAGTAAAACATTTCATGTTTGTGTCATTTTTACTTTAACATTAAACAAAAGGTATTTATGTCATTTTCTAACTAAAGTGGCTCCATGGGGTCCCCAAGTTGACCCATGGATTGTCTTGGTCGGCCATGGAACATCCAATGAGGGTAGGACATGTGTCAAGCTCATCTCATATTATTAAAACAATATTTTTACCTTATACTACACTAATTACCTCTAATCGCGATTAAGAACATAAAAGTTACTATTCACCAAAAATTATTTTAATCTCATTAAACCACATTTTACTTCTTAATGACAACCATGTATGTCGGATTTTTGAAAATCAAATCACAGAAGTGGTAATATTTCATTTAAACGAAAAATCAGTTATTTAACTACCACTTAGTGGATTCACTATTCATCAAAAATTGAAGTTTTTCAAAACAATGCCAAAATCTCACCCTAATCTATAATTGATATTCCGAATTCAAAAATTATGTCTATTTTACAAAATTACAAACATATAAGTTCCATTAATTAATTTTATAATTAATTCCCGCTGTCACAACAAATAGTGTGTTTTTAAGAAACAATTTATATCAAAAGATTGGCAATTGTTTATGTCCAATTTCAATGTTAAATTAATTTTAATGACCACCATTGGATAAAATGGTAAAAATATATTCTAATTATACTTTAAAACCACTAAATAATATAATTTATCAGTATTAATTATTTTGATTAAAAAAGTTGTTTTTAAGTATTTTTCACTATTCATAAAAAATTAGAAGTTCTCAGAAAAATACCAAAAATTCAACATAGGCTAATTTCGATATTCCGAATCCAAAAATGAAGTCCATTTTGAAATATAAAATTTCTATAATTTTAAAAAGTGGTTATTACTATTTATAACGACTACTATGATTAGTCGCGGTGTTTTAGAACTCGAAGTTGCGTACAATGAAAGCTATTGCATTATTGAATGAGAAGCGTATTGTTGAAGCTCGGGGTGTTACATTCTCCACTCATTCAATAAATTTAATCCTTAAAATTTGAAAATTTTATTGGAAAATAAAAGGATGAAAATAGAAAATACCTTTGTGGAAAACCCACATCAGAAATAAGATTAATAAAATTTAGCCTTGATAAGAGGGAAAGGGAACTGAAAAAGTCACCACCCAATTATGATCTCGATTAGGAGAACATTGGTGGAAATTAGAGACATATAATTGGTGGAAAAACGTAAATATTTTTAGGGAGTGATTGAGGTCATCAATCACAATCAACTGTCAAATTGAGGGCCTCAAAGCCTTCAATCTATGTTGATTTAAAATATCATCAGTTCAACAAGACATAAGGTATTAGGATAACACATTTTTTGTTCTAATATCCCTTTACTAAAGTTTAAGAATTAATTTATTCATTGAATAAGAGATAGGTATATATAAATTTATGCTTGACAATTAGAGATTCAACCTTCAACACATCTTTTACTCAAAAAGTTAATAGAACTCAAAAATATTATACTTATCCTAATTGTATAGGGTTACAAATGTTAACACATACCATTTAGATTAGTAAAATTATTTTTTAATAACCAGGGACTTCCTGCAGGCTAGTGGTAGGAAATAAAGGCATGTCGCACTATGGTTGTGGGTTCGATTCCTGCAGCTTTGTCCGACGTGACGGTTATGTCCCACCCTGCAGGTTGTCCTTTTCCTAAAACTATAGTATTATAATATTCCAAAAAATAATCTTCATACATTTTTTAACCTTTAACAAAACTATCCAAAGATCAACTTAATCCACTCCAACCTTTATTGTTATCCAAAATACCACTGTCCAGACTTTCTCTAAAAGGTCTCTTAATTCCAAAATCAATTGTAACATCAGATTCCCCAAGTAAAGTTTCTATTATTGTCACATACTTAAAATATTATTACCTTAATCATATTAAAACCTTAATGAAATCAAAAAGTACTGCAGTACAATCCTTATATATATCACATTATTCTTATAACCAGAATATAATCCTTGAGTACAAAAACACCAATACATTAATTATTCCGCTTCAACTGTAGTCACAGCATAAGATTGGCCTTGATCCCTTGGCCTTTTCTGAGGTAAGTTTCCTTGACGCTTAGGACATTCATTTGCATAATGCCCCATTTCTCTACAATTGTAGCATTCAACATTGATAGCCTCTTTCTTTCCCTTGCAATCACGCGCCTGGTGACCTTTTTCTCCACATGTATAACAAACTCCCATTCCTTTTAGGCAAGTACCAGGGTGATTCTTCCAACAATTATCACATAATGGAAAATCCTTCTTTCCCTTTTTCCCTTTATCTATCTCTTTTTCCACCATTCTATTCTTCTCTTGCTTTACTTTGTTGTCATAAGACGTAGAGAATTCCTTTTTTGTATTGACAGAACACGAGACAATATCTTCATTCGATGAGAAGGATTGTGATACTAAAGCTCGACGGAGAAATGGTTTTAACCCATCAAATAAACGATCAATCTTACTTCTTGGGTTACGTATATAATCTGCAGTATGCCTCGCTAACCTTGTAATGTTAGCCTCATACTTTGCGACATTATCATCCTCATTCTACCTCAGACTTAGAAATTTCCTTTCCATATCTGCTCGATGGTCATGAGGAAAATATTTTTCTAAGAAAATCTATTTGAACTCCCTCCATTCCATATTCGATACATCATCATCTTTCTTTGTGTTTTGAATCAATGACCACCATTGATCGGCATCTCCAGTGAGGCGGTAAACTGCCATGATAACCTTCTCCCTTTCGCTACTCCCCAAGGCGTGGAATATTTTCTCTAAGGAGTTTATCCATTGCTCAGCTATTAACGGATTTTTACTCCCATTAAATGTTGGTGGTTGTTTCCTCATGAAGCGGTCTAACATTGATCCTCCATGTTGCGGATCAGGGTGCTCTATATGAGTAATGTTATTATTCATAACCTGCGTGAGTTGTCCCAGTATGGTAATAAGTTGATCAGCACCAGTTGTATCTCCAGATCCACCATAATTATCTTGAGAAGTAGGGAAATCCCTACACAGAGTGTGTGCATTGATACGGTTTCCATTCCTTCCACTAGGCACCATTTCTAAACAATGGCATAAACTAGATTAGTTTATGAATTAAAATACATAATTTCATATTTGTAAAACACTTTACATAAATTGAACTATTTATGGATATAATCCATCATCAAAAAAAGGAATGTTTTCTTTGAGGAAGTATATAATAATAACCCTTCATAGTGGTTTGTAAAGAAAATGAGAATTATCCTAAGCATATCCCTCGGGAGTGTCATAACCAATAGTGCAGCAAGGCATGTTGTCGTGCACCAGTTCCCGTTCGAGTCTAGCTCAAAGCAGTGTTTTCGGGTTTTACCCCTAGGTACATCTGTGCCAGAGCCACCTCTACCTGCTCGTATCCAGACAGGGATTTATTGCTCGGAAAATTCACAAAATCTCTATAGTACCAAAATTCTAGGAAGTTCATCTATACTAATCCTTAATGTCTATCTTTAGGCTATGTGCTCTAATCAGAGTTTATCTAAATCTAGCTTCCATGGTAAGAACTAAAATTCATCTGATACCAACTGTAACGCCCCGACCCCAGCTACCTAGAGTCGGTGCATTACTTAGTAACATTGGCATGATCACAAAAGATCAAGTCTCGAAGGACCGATTAGTTTAGTAGCCTTGGAAACACAAGATACATTCACAAACGTTACATTACATCATAAAGTGAAAAACTACAATAACAATGTCTCCATAGACCACACTCATATCCTCTTCTGACAGTCCCTGTAGGTCATTCATAAAATACTTCTTCACATCCTGGAAAATATTAAAACATTGAAAGGGGTTATCTCAGATGCTCAGTAAGGATAACAATATTGCGGAAGCTTTCATAAACATTTAAGGCAATGTATGACTAAACAAAAGCCTTTTAAACTTGAACATCAATATAATATGGAAAATGTAAAATGAAATAATGCCATTTACATATTCACATGGATATTCTACTGGTCGAATAATCACATGCAATATCAATAACCACTTTCATAATGATTGAATGCATAATGCCAGATATTCTGAAACATTTTTTCAAGGCCTCGACCAAGACGTCTAAAATGATTAAGGCCTCGGCCAAAACCATAAATCAAATTGGGAAAGGGCCTCGGACAATTCCACGTCTAGTTGTCTCATGAGACCTACCGATGCATCGAGGAGCTATAGCGGGCTCCACCCGTCACTTATTAAGTCCAATGCATTCCTCATATGAATAGGTTTAAAGATATCATAGACCATAACTTAATCGTATCACATAAAAATGGATAAAGGAAACATAACATTTCCACAATTCAATCACAAGATATCAATACAACACATTGATATAATACAAATGCTTTCAAAACCATTTTTAATACCAGAATAAAATAATGTTAAAACTTTGTATTTATTTTTCATTAAAAAAACGTGATGGATTGTAGAGGAAGCTGAAACTCAAATAATGGTAACGGCGGCGGAGAAGTCGTTGTCGCCGCATATGTACGGAAAGAAAAACATTCCCTTTTTGTCGTTTAGTAAAACGTTTCGTATAAAAAAGATTCCTTTTGAATAAACGTAAAATTCTAAGGGGTTTATACACCGTATAAAAGAAAGTTGTGTATAAAACCAAATATTCCTCAATAAAAGGAGATTGAGACGAAGTCCTTAAAAAGATAATTTTTAAAATAAAATTGATCTATTGTGTGTATTCACTATAGGTACACATATAGAAAGTAAAAATACAAAATAGGACATAATAATATCATGAAATAATTTGAAAGTATGAGATTAACCCAAAGAATGGAAGTTGGGTTAAGAAATTCCCTTACCTCGTGTCCGACTTGACTCAACCGTTCTTTATCCTCCTTAAAATCGGGTAACTCTTTTTGATTTGAGCCGAAGGCTTCCTTGGGAAGAGTTCTGCCTAATGAGAGGATTTTAGGAGTAAGGGAGGAGAGTTGGGAGAGTATTTGGGAAGAAGTTGGATGAGGCAAATGGCTTGAAAGTGTGAATAAGGTGGGAGTGGTGGGGGCCTTTTATAAGTGGAGAGGAGGGGCACTTTTGGAAAGTAATGAAATGTTATTCTCTTATACAATGCTTTTCAGATTCTAAAGGTCCCACACTTGTATAATTCTATGATAAGGTGATAAGGGTTCGAAATACCCTCATCCAATAGGCATTGGACAAGTGTAAGCCTTGGATTTTACATTATCTTCTCGTTTTATTTAAATTGTTAAATAATGAGGTCATCGCTGCGTCATCATGGTGTCATAAATAATTTAATTTATATAATGTCTAAAAATTATAAAAAAATTATCATGATGTAGGAAATCTTTTTATCTTTCCAATGAATATTTATGGTCAAAAATATGACTTTTATAAGCCCATGTAAAAATTGTTTTAGTAAAACATTTCATGTTTGTGTCATTTTTTTACTTTAACATTAAATAAAAGGTATTTATGTCATTTTCTAACTAAAGTGGCTCCATGGGGTCCCCAAGTTGACCCATGGATTGTCTTGGTCGTCCATGGCACATCCAATGAGGTTAGGACATGTGTCAAACTCATCTCATATTATTAAAACATTATTTTTACCTTAAACTACATTAATTACCTCTAATCGCGATTAAGAACTTAAAAGTTACTATTCACCAAAAATAATTTTAATCTCATTGACCCAAATTTTACTTCTTAATGACAACCATGTATGTAAGATTTTTGAAAATCAAATCACAGAAGTGGTAATATTTCATTTAAACGAAAAATCAGTTATTTAACTACCACTTAGTGGTTTCACTATTCATCAAAAATTGAAGTTTTTCAGAACAATGCCAAAATTACACCGTAAGCTATAATTGATATTCTGAATTCAAAAATGATGTCTATTTTAAAAAATTCCAAACATATAAGTTTCATTAATTAATTTTATAAATAATTCCCGCTGTCACAACAAATAGCCTGTTTTTAAGAAACAATTTATATTAAAAGATTGGCAATTGTTTATGTCCAATTTCAATGTTAAATTAATTCTAATGACCACCATTGGATAAAATGGTAAAAATATATTCAAATTATACTTTAAAACCACAAAATAGTATAATTTATCACTACAAATTATTTTGATTAAAAAAGTTGTTTTTAAGTATTTTTCACTATTCATAAAAAATTAGAAGTTCTCAGAAAAATACAAAAAATTCAACATATGCTAATTTCGATATTCCGAATCAAAAAATGAAGTCCATTTTGAAATATAAAATTTCTATAATTTTAAAATGTGGTTATTACTATTCATAACGGCTACTATGATTAGTCGTGGTGTTTTAGAACTCGAAGTTGCGTACAATGCAAGCTATTGCATTATTGAATGAGAAGCGTATTGTGGAAGCTCGGGGTGTTACATTCTCCCCTCCTTCAATAAATTTCATCCTCACAATTTGAAAATTTTATTGGAAAATTAAAGGATGAAAATAGAAAATACCTTTGTGGAAAACCCACATCGGAAATAAGATTAATAAAATTTAGCCTTAATTAGAGGGAAAGGGAAATGAAAAAGTCACCACCCAATTATGATCTCGATTAGGAGAACATTGGTGGAAGTTAGAGACATATAATTGGTGGAAAAACATAAATATTTTTAGGGAGTGATTGAGGTCATCAATCACAATCAACTGTCAAATTGAGGGCCTCAAAGCCTTCAATCTATGTTGATTTAAAATATCGTCAGTTCAACAAGACATAAGGTATTAGGATAACACATTTATTGTTCTAATATCCCTTTACTAAAGTTTAAGAATTAATTTATTCATTGAATAAGAGATAGGTATATATAAATTTATGCTTGACAATTAGAGATTCAACCTTCAACTCATCTTTCACTCAAAAAGTTAATAGAACTCAAAAATATTATACTTATCCTAATTGTATAGGGTTCCAAATGTTAACACATACCATTTAGATTAGTAAAATTATTTTTTAATAACCAGGGACTTCCTGTAGGCTAGTGGTAGGAAATAAAGGCATGTCGCACTATGGTTGTGGGTTCGATTCCTGCAGCTTTGTCCGACGTGACGGTTATGCCCCACACTGCAGGTTGTCCTTTTCCTAAAACTATAGTATTATAATATTCCAAAAAATAATCTTCATAAATTTTTTAACCTTTAACAATACTATCCAAAGATCAACTTAATCCACTCCAACCATTATAGTTTTCCAAAATACCTCTGTCCAGACTTTCTCTAAAAGGTCTCCTAATTCCAAAATCAATTGTAACATCAGATTCCCCAAGTAAAGTTTATCTTATTGTCACATACTTAAAACATTATTACCTTAATCATATTAAAACATTAATGAAATCAAAAATTACTGCAGTACAATCCTTATATATATCACATTATTCTTATAACCAGAATATAATCCTTGAGTACAAAAACACCAATACATTAATTATTCCGCTTCAACTGTAGTCACAACATAAGATTGGCCTTGATCCCTTGGCCTTTTCTAAGATTAGTTTCCTTGAAGCTTAGGACATTCATTTGCATAATGCCCCATTTCTCTACAATTGTAGCATTCAACATTAATAGCCTCTTTCTTTCCCTTGCAATCACGTGCCTGATGACCTTTTTATCCGCATTTATAACAATCTCCCATTCCTTTTAGGATAGTACCAGGGTGATTCTTCCCACAATTATCACATAATGTAAAATCATTCTTTCCCTTTTTCCCTTTATCTATCTCTTGTTCCACCATTCTCTTCTTCTCTTGCTTTAATTTGTTGTCATAAGACTTAGAGAATTCCTTTTCTGTCTTGATAGAACACGAGACAATATCTTCATAAGATGAGAAGGATTGTGATACTAAAGCTCGACGGAGAAATGGTTTTAACCCATCAAAAAAACGATCAATCATACTTCTTGGGTTACGTATATAATCTTCAGTATGCCACGCTAACCTTGTAAAGATAGCCTTATACTTTGCGACATTCTCATCCTCATTCTACCTCAGACTTAGAAATTGCCTTTCCATATCTGCTCGATGGTCATGAGGAAAGTATTTTTCTAAGAAATGCTCTTTGAACTCCCTCCATTCCATATTCGATACATCAGCATCTTCCTTTTTGTTTTGAATCAATGACCACTATTGATCGGCATCTCCAGTGAGGCAGTAAACTGCCATGATAACCTTCTCCCTTTCGCTACTCCCCAAGGCGTGGAATATTTTCTCTAAGGAGTTTATCCATTTCTCAGCTATTAACGGATTTGTACCCCCATTAAATATTGGTGGTTGTTGCCTCATGAAGCGGTCTAACATTGATCCTCCACATTGCGGATCAGGGTGCTCCATACGATTAAGGCTGAAGTGTTTTCCTACATAGTATTCAAGTTAGTTTATCAGATGATGAAGATAAAGAGCTATTTTATCATACAACATATTTGAGAAGAATTTCTTATGGGGAACAATAATACTAGTCAAATATCTTACAATGAATTATTTTTATATATAATTTTATGATTATTTTTAATAAATCACTTTGTAATTCATTTCAATATTTTAAAATGTATGAGAATATGTATTTTCTATTTAAGAAAATTCAGCTTGTACTGTGTCTTTCTTTTCTCAATGTGGATGGATATGAAGAAGAAGATCCCTAATAACATTGAGGTAGAAGATTATTTTTTTGGAAGAAATGAATGAATGTCATTAATTTCTTTTCTCATCAATGGGATATTAACTCAAACATTAATACTATATCTCATATTATAATCAAATTTAAAGATGAGGTATACAAGGATTATTTAGACACTATATAGAAGGAGACAATGATAAAATATATGGATGGATGAGAATAATGAATGGAATGTGCATACACACAAATACTATAAATTATTTTACATAGAAATGATCAATAATAAATACATGTGTTGTGCTTACAAGTTTTATAAATTTCAATAATGATAATCTTGAGCTATATTTTTAAGACTATCATATACCTAGGAAGAATATTTGATTAATGTTAGTTGCTAATTATAATTGTGTGGTGAGTTTTTTTCTAAAATTTTATTCATTCTATTTTTGTTTACAATATGTGTAAGAGCATGTACTAAGATCGAGGATAGGTTTCGTTAAGGGAATGCCTAATTAAAATCTGTTATAAATTTTATTAAGTGAAAACTACTTTTACTCAGCTAGGAGCCCCTGATAAATGGGTCGTTATATTGAAAATCACCTAACTCATGGAGTAGAGTGCTGGCGGAGTGGACTAGGGGATTTTAGTTACCTTATCCACTATAAATATCATGTTTTCAACCTCTTTCTTTTATTTATGTTATTTAGACTACTTATATTTATTGAGGAAAAGATCAGAACTCACATATATTAAAGATTGAGGTTTTTTGTAAAAAAACATTTGGGAACTCAATTCACCCCACCTCTTGATTTCTCATTTAGCTATTACCGGAGACAACACAGGCTTGGTCATGTAAATCAAAAGTAATTAAATAAATTATATCATGATGGGTATTTATATTTTTCTGAGTTAAAACACATAGATGTATAAATTATTTGTCTAGAAGGAAAAATGAGTAAATTGTTTCTAGTAGTAATGGATAAATGGATGAAGAACCTATGAAATTGATTCTTATCAATGTATGTGGTCTAATTATTTTCAAATAAATGGCATATTACTAAAAAATTATTACATTTATCAATGAATTTAGTAGATTTGATTATATATACATGTTTTGGTATAAGTCAAATTACTTTAATATTTGTAATAAATATCAAAATGATGTATAAAATCAAATGTGGAATAAAATTAAGACACACCACTCAAACAATATAACAGAATGTTATAACCATGAATGAATGAATCACATGAAGAAGTGTTAGATATTCTCCCCACTCAATATTTTTTATTCACCTTAGTGTAATGGTGTTAATGAAAGGAGGTTTCATGCTTTTCTTATCATTATGATATCTTATATGAGTCAGTCATATTTTCTATTCATTTCATAAAATGACATAAAAAATAAATAGAGTACCAACTAAATCAGAAAATCTAATTCCATATGAGTTATAGTATGAAAATAATCCTAGGTTTTTGTATCTTAATTTATGGGTATGTGAATAATTTTTAGGAAAATACCCATTGAAAAACTCATATCATTAGAAAAAAATGAATCAACATATGACATATTAATGATGATAAAGGATATTTCTAATATAAACCATTAGATAAAAATAATCGTTTAAATATATGAATTGTTTCTATAAAGAATAATATTTCCATTTTAAATAAATAGAAAAATATTAACTTCAATGATGTTGAAAATCAAAATTCACAATATTTAGTATAGGAACAAATTATAAAAGAACTAGCCAAAGAATAAGAACCTATGATGTAATTACCTTGTAATACAATAAGGGAGTTTAAGAAACTACATAGCTATGGGTTTCCTATCACTGAGTTAAGAAATTCATTATTCATTAATGATAATAAACTTCATACCCATAATAAATAATTAGGATGAAATAAAGGTATGAAGTGTTATGATGAAATGAATCTTAAATTGGATTCTCAATTCTAAAGTCATGTTTAGACCTTAGTTAACCCACTAGCTGATGTAAAAGTAAATATGTAAAAATTAGTATCCAAGGAAGTGTTATATATGAATTATAATGTAAATAAATATATTAAATTTTTGGAGGTAAAGGGTTTTATATAGTGTTACATCATCTACTATGATGAAACATTTTCACATGCATAATGATAAAATCTATTATAATTGCAATTAAAATGGATGCTTTACATGACTATGATATTTGGAAATAGATTAAAAAAACTTATTTGAATGGGAAATTTGTCAAATATATGTGTATAACTTAAATAGAATGGTTTTATATATTTAATAATGGAAATAATTTTTTGAAGCTATAAATATCCATTTATGGATTAAAGAATGAATTAAGATCATGAAATATTAATTATGATGAGTCTATAAGAGAATTTGTTTTCATTATAAATGGATGTAATAATTTTTTGTATACGAAGTTTACACTTCTGAAAGATATACATATACCAATAGTTTAAATACATTTTTATAGTCTTAAGAACTAATTTTATAGGCCATACTAGTGGTTTACTGAACTATTGGTATAATGGTCTTTGTGAAACCCTAATACTAGTGTTTTTCATAATGCAATTGGTATAGAGGGGTCACATTTGGGTTTAACAAATAAATTATATAACCCTTTAATATATATATATAACACATTTTTTTAGTCCACTTCTACACCTAAATACCTACCATCTTATCACAACACCTTAAAAAATTAATTATTTTCTATTTTCACTAGTCACAACAAACATTTAATACAAAAAAAAAATATATTTTAAAACTCTAATTTAATAAGCTCATATTTTACAAATAAATGAAAACAAATATAAAATATTTTTTGACATAAAATACAAACCAAATAGTTATTTCATAAATATCAAGTTAAAAATGTTGGGGATCAATATATCCTTCATGAATACTAGTATCATCATGACTATCACTATAATAACTATCATCATAAGTGTCCTCACTAGAATCATCACCTCTTATATTTTCATCATAATCATCTCCGAGTAATTCTTCAGCCACCCACCAATGTGATCATTTCACCCTCAATGGAAGCATCATATAAGGATAACATCAATGAAGAGCACGCATCAAAATCTGTAGTGGTATCTGGTGGATTTGATGGACATAAAGCTCCCATATCATTCAAAAAATGATCATTTGATGTTTTATGCCATTAAAACACCTTCATGGAATTTTTTTTTGGATTCTATTGCCTCTATTCAAGTCTCTAATTCCAGTTCATGGGCCACTTACACCTTGGTTCTTGGAGAGATATTATAGGATGTTTAAGTGGGTCAATAACTAGTGGGAAATATAATATTCATGGGTTGAAAAAAGAATCTCCCATGGTTCAAATCATCTAATATATACCATAAATTATTTATTAGGTCAAATTTTTCATCTCTTTTCTTATAAAGGGCCTCTAAATCATATTTTTAATAATAAAAGATGAGATATTTAGTTATGACATTGATATTAAAAATTGAATTCAGTTGAATTAAACGTATAATATTTGATTGTGTATTTTCATTTATAACACTCTCATATTTCTTAATTATACTTGTGAGAAACAAATTCATATAAAGGAACTCACATTTTAATATTCAATACCAACTATATTAAATGAAATTTAATGTATGAAAACATTATTCAAAAATATGTTATTAATTTTTTAACATACTTGTGAACTAATTTAAAAAAAATTAATCTTTTGGGTATTGGATGATGAACAAGGACTAGTTTTGGGTTAAGAGTATTTCAAAATTAGTAGTTGATTTAATTTAATCTGAGTAAGTTATGAAAAGGTATAATTATTGGACATTTTTTTAAATAAATCAAATATCTATAAAATCATTAACATATTTGTTTTTCAATTTTAATGAAGGTGAATTATTGAAATTTTAAATTTTAAATGATTGTGTGACATAAAACCCATGATTTAGATTTTATAGAAATGTCTTCACATGATATATATTTTAATCGATACTTTATATTTTTGGTTATGAAATTTTTTGTTCAATTAATTTGTATTACATGAGATATTGATGTTTGTGTGGTTGTAACCATTGTTTCTATGGTTCCCTATTGGGATGTCTTGAAATAATTGATTTTTAATTCTATTATTTATTTTTGGTGGTTATTGTGTTGTACTTTCCTAAATTTATGAGTGGTTGATTTGTTATGTTTTTTTAGGTTGAAGTTAAAAATTGTGAATTCTATGTTATGTAAATGAATGGTGTATATTTTGGGTCATACAATGGTAATGGATTATTTATTATGAAACCATTATTTATGGTTACCTTAGATGGAATTATCCTGGTTTTTTTTGGTTTGGGTTCTTATCATAGATTTTCTCCCATTTAATTTTGAGGGATGTTTGGGGTATAAATGGAATGGGGAAGTAGTTACATTATTAAATGACTAGTTTTGTGGTCATAAGGATTGAATTGTGGTAGTTTAATGTTGAAATATATGTACTTGATCATAAATAAATGTTTGGGTTGTTATCCAGTAGTCTCAGGATGATAATTATGGTTTTGGATATTGAGGCTACCAATTTTTGTTATAATTCTAAGGGATGTTGATGTTTTGGACGGTAAATAATCAAAATCTTTTTTATTTGGAGTTTCAATTCTTTTAAATCATCATGTATATATATATATTGATTTTTTTATTTTTTATTTTATGTTTTGGAGTCTTATCCTTGGAATAAATTTTTACAAGAACATTAAAAATAGCTTATTGGTAGTTTTGTAAATTATTCATAAAAAGTATCCAAGAAGTGTAAAAATTATAAATAGTTCACAAACTATAAGTTATTTATAATTTAAATAAAAAAATTAGACATTTTATTTCTTATTACATCTTTATATGTTTTCATTTAGTTTGAGTAAGTTTAGTCCAATTTATATTTGTTTAATTCATTTTAGTTCAATTTTATTTCATTCTAATAAGAATAAATTTATTTCGTTTATTTTTATTCAGTTCAAGATAAATAAAATTAGTTTAGTTTGACTTCAGTTAGTTTTCTTGATAAATTTAAAGTAGATTTTGTGTTATTTTATGTCTATTTAGATTACATCATGTCATTTATGTCATATTTGGGATGATTCTTGTCTGTTTGATTTGGTATGGTTTAGTTTTTTATTTAAATATTTGTTTAAGGCCAATTTTATTTTGTTTGTAACTTTTTAGGTTAATTCAATTGAATTCATTTGTTTATTCCATTTAAGTGGTTTTAGGATTGGTATGTTTGATTGGGTGTGGTTTATTTATATGGATCCCAAATTGAACTCATTTATAGATGAAAAATACATGTTATATCTCATGCTATAACATTGTAGGTTTCTTTAAAGTGTGTTCATACTTTGTAGAACCATTTTTTCTATTTCCTTGTGAAGTTATATAAAAAAAATTAATAATAAGAACTTATGTATTAATACAAATCATATTCTGTTCTAACAAATAAATATTAAATTTGTGTAATAAATTAATCTTATTAGTCTACCAGTAAGTAATCATTAACTACTAGTTTATTTCTAGACACTCATCAAGGTTTAATATAACCTCAAAATTTGATCCCACTCTATAATTCTAGTCATTATATAACTCATATATATATTCTCTCCATAGCCACTTAATTAATTTAGTAGTAAAACCCTTTCATCTGCAGTATTGAGAAAATCATGACAAAGTTGATACCAGAATATTAATTCATAAATACAATAATAAAAATATATTTAATCTAATAAATTTCCATAACCATATTTCATCCCATGTAGTATCCTTTATTTAATTTTCACAGTGTCTTTCTAAAACTAGATTAAAGGGAAAAATGTCATGGTATTTGGAAATAATCGTTATAAAAAATACATTATTATCTCTATATTTAACCAATAATTTTATTATATTCATTAAAATCAACCATCATTTTTGTCTTTCCTAGTGACACACTTCACACATGTGAGTGAACCCATACTACCTCATTTTATTAGATATAATAGTTAAAAAAAATAAAAATATTAAATTAATATACGATACAATGAAATGAAATTATTCTTATAATATTTACTAGGGTTATATAAATATACCTGAGTTAGGATGATTGGTGGGATCTAAGAGAACCCTTGTTATAAAGGATTGATAAATCATATAGTACAATGGGGATCCAATGTATACTCAATATGATCTAAAATAATGTGAGGATAAGTCAAAGCATTACAAACATAAAATAATGGATAAATAAAAAAGTTTTAAGTGGTGGTGATTGTATAAAAGTCTGCAGAAAATGATAATAGGTATGGGGAAATGGATCCAATATCTAATATAGAAATGAGATATTAGGAGGAAGTCAAAAACAAAGCTGGTGATAATATAGTAATTCTAAATATTATTGATTCCTCTAAGTTAACATTGAGATAATAATTTGTGGTAGATTTTATATCTAGGAAAGGGTCTGGACATGATCAGGTATGATGAGTGTAGTGAGTAGCTCTAGTATCTTCCCCTATAAAACCGGTAAGATGCTCATTACTGGAGAACAGTTGCATCAAATATAAATGAATATGAATAAAATTAAAAAATAATAAATGATTTCACATTATTCATTTTTTAGTTGATATATATAAATTTAAAATATTATTTTCGCATGTGGAACCACAGTAGGAATGCCTAACTCTATCATGGGTTGATCATTTTTATACATTCTCTTCCTTTGTACATCTTCAATATTTTTCATTTCCTATAATGTAAAATTAATATAAATTTATTTTTAAATTTATTTCTAATGAAATTACATATTAATTTCAAACAAATTATATTTATTAACATGAATATGATATGATTTTATTCTTATATGTTCAAATTATTTCATTTAATATTATTTCAGTTATTAAACTTGGATGTCATCTTAGTAAGTTGACTAATAAATAGATGGGTTAAAGAGTCTATTTATGGGACAATTTGAAGGGTATTTTTTTGATACACCATAGAATGTCAACAGAAGGCCACTGATCAGCCGGTGAGTGCAATAGAAGTGCTTAATCTCAACATTTCCCAATGACTAGCTAGTGAGACACATCAACCAGATTGTACAGTTTTACTAGATCATTGGCCAACTGGTGATCCCTAACATCTATTCAATGGATGGACAACCAATTAACTCTTTGAGTTTGTTTTTGGATTGTTTTAGGACTATTTTATTGATATTTAAAACTTTTATAGGACTATTTTTTGTTTTCAAACCAATTAACATTCTAAATTAAATAAAATGACCAATTTAAGTTGGTGTGATTTAAATCATTTTGGGTTGGTTGGAATATAATGAAGTATATGAAAATATAATTTAGAAATAACAAAAAAATGAACATGATCATTTAGTTAATAATAAAAAATTAGTATAATTATTAAAATATTCATCGTGTGGAAATAAATGTGTATAAAATGATGTATACTATTATTACATAATGAGAATTAATTAAATTTAATCTGTTATATATTTTTAAACTCTAATAAGAAATTAAATTTGTGGAAGATAAAACCATGGAGAACCATTTCATGTAAAAGATAATTTCATCATATGTATAATGATTTAATAGTTTAAATGTAAAATGTATTTTTATTACTTTTTAAATGATTTAACTGTTTACATGTAAGCTACTTTTTAAAATCAATTTAATGTTTAATGAATTAAACCAATATATAACAATTTTAATATCCCAATCCTAAAACACTCAATTTGAGAAAAATTGAATAAAATGACAACACATATGGGTGCCTAAATATATCACCCACCACTACTTCAGGATCACATTAAATTCTAACTCATGGTCTATTTGAGTCATCATAAACAATATATTGATCAAGACCAATGGGGGAGGAAATTGCATAAACATCATCCCCACTATCATGAAATATATTTATTCAGATTACATTACTAATTAAAAAAAATTCATTTCTTATATGAACTTTGACATAAAATTCTTGTTTTAGAATTAATTCACAAATATATGGACCATTTGTGGTCATGAATAAAGAACATTCGTTAACTATAAATCCATTGTTATCAATAAATATTTCATGCCAAAAAATTTAATCGAACAATTTTAATTTATCCATAATGACAAAGCCAGGGGTGTAATAATCCGATATTAGTATTTACTCAACAAATCCATAATAAGGCACATTTTTATATCATGTCCTACTATATGATGCATTGGAAAAATAGTCTCTTATTGTAGTAAACATAATTCCATCATGTTGTGTTCTCATGTTCACTACTTGATCAGTTACATTCAAAAACTAAATAACTATAACTGAAATCTAAAACTCATATTTCTAAAAAGACAGAGTTAATAGGTAAAATAAATACCTTAAATTTAAATTATTTCTAAAAAAATTAAATATTTATTTTTCCATTTTATTAAACTAATTCCCATACATTCATTTTCAACCAAATAGTAAACTCTTTGATATGAAATGTCACTCTCCTTCTCAAAGGTAATGATCAATAACTTCTATATATAATTTTTTTATGAAACCAATATAAAAGTATAACCAATTCTTAATATATGTGTGAAAATAATTATTATGATATAAGTATTACATGTTAAATTTACTTTTTTGATGTAGTCATCAAATAAATCACTATTAAACATGGTTGGGTGATATACCATATCATACTCTTCAAGGATCAATATATCAAATTTATATGATCTAGGAATTCATCCAATTTGGGTAAGTGATGGAAAATGGGTTAAATTTTATCATACTTCTCTTCTTCATTTCTCATTAGTTAGTTATGTCTTGTGCTCACAACACCCAAATTCATTAAATTCAAATACATACATTCTTCAACCAAGTAACTTTTCATAATAGAACCTTTAGGATGATTCTTGTTTCAAACATAATACATAATTGTGAAATTTCTTCTTTTAGATGGATACATATAAATAAAATCATTGAGCCCTCATGCTGTATTTATATTGGAAAATGGATAGTTAGTTGATACATACTAGTTGAATAGGATGACAGAAAAATTATCTCTAACTCACTCAAAATTAACATTGCCTCTTCCTATATTTTTTTCAAAAAATACATAGACCTACATATAGCACATAGATCTCTATATAACTGGAACAACTGAATCACCGTCACCCATGTATTATAATACCATAAATAATGTATTGATATTAAAATCAATTAATACAGAAGGATATGGTAGTCACAAGTATTTAGAGTTTTCAATTTAAAACCACTTCTATTGAACTATTTTGATATATTTCTTGAAAAAAATAGGAAACGTGATAGTATCATGGGATTATTGAAAAAAAATCTGTAATGTTTCCATAACATATAAAGAATGGGGAATTTTTCATCTATTTTCACTAATAAACATAAGATACAATTTTGGTCAGATACCCTAATCCATCAAATCATGTTGAGATTTTATATCATCATTGGCATTACACATGGAATTTAAAAGAATTTAAATCAACACTTCAAATATATTTTTCTCAAAGTAAATTTTACCTAAATAATGAAAAAAATTAGTAAAGTAACAAGGTAAACCAAAATGTATACTTTTCTTATACCAATTGTATATGGATTTAGTGGAAGATTTCATCATATTTTAAGAGTTTTTGTAACCTATTCCAAATGAAAATTTAAAATTTTAGAGTTTGTTAATCACATTAGTTCATAAGATACATTATGTTGGATTCATGGACTTAATGGTATTATAAAAAATTCTATGATTATTCATGTACGAGGATCCATTTTAGGAACTAGTGATGTACAAATAAATGTAAATAATGCTTATGTTTAAAAAATATAGATCATGTATCCTTTAAAGAAATAGGACAATGTAATTTTCTTTACATGCTCAACCCATATATCATTGTATATGCTGGAAAATCATTTATCATTAGCATAATCACAACACACATGAAAAATTTTTCTTCAATGAAGTAGCATATGTGTGTATACCCAAATTCCAAATTTTCTTCATTTCATTTATTAATGTTTCCATGTTTACATATATGTCATTCCCAAGAATGAAATATACAAGTATGAGTATCCTTATGAAATTTAATAACTTTTCCATACACATCCATAGATGAATGTTATAAATGTGAATGAAAATTATCCATGTCATGTTTTAAGTTAACATCTGAATAAATGGATTAAAACCATCACATTATAGACCGATCCTTAAATTACATACCAGAGATGAAAAATCAAGATATCATGCATCAAATTTCATCCATGATAATTCATCATTAGGATCATCCAACTTATTATTATCCATAATTATATCAGTATAATGTCATCGCATATTTATTTGTATTTCATTATGCATGAATTTTTTTTGTTCCTAGGAATTAATGGACTATGATATATTAAATTATGTGGAAAAAATATAGTGTTAAATATGTATTTTTCTTATATCGTGATTTATTGATATTAACAACTTTGTTTGGTATGGCAACACTATTGAGAGAAAGCTTGTCACTATCCACTGGTCTATTTGATGAAAACCATTGGAAAAAGGGGTCCTCAACATTAAAAATATAAAACTTTTCAATAATGAACTTCAATGCAAGCTCACCTGAAACATGATCAATCAAAATACAAATTCCACAGAGTTTCTCTGAAAAATATTCTTAAACAAGATTAAAAAAGGTAACTTGAGTTATATTAGCTCCTCTATCTGGCCCTCCATCAGATTCTCTTTTCACAACATTATGCATAACTCTAGATGTATGGTTAGTAAAAATTACACTTTGAAATTATGGCTTGATAACTGGACTAGACCCCCTGATCTCGATTTTATCTCCTCACTCCCCTCCCGAGAACATAAATCTCTCTATTCAGGATGTTATGAATGGCCACTCTCCTAATATCCCGGAGTCTATTAGGTAGGTGGTTGATAGTCATACATTCACTAATGAGGATGATTTTCTTTGTTTGGTAACCTTCTCATTATGGTATCTTGGATTCTAAATCATTCTATAAACAGAATTTTTATTCATCTGAATAATATTTCGAGTGGATCAAACATTTTGATAATCATTGGATCAAGCCCTCTAGACATAATCTTATTTAGATGATTTCTCATAATAATGTCCCTACAGATGTTTGCATCCATACCTTTAGTATACAAATATTTTATATATGTTATATGTGTCATCAAAATAGAGAGGATACCAATCATCATTTTCTATCATGTGCTACAGCTACTGCTCTTTAGAACATTATTACTGACATGTTTGATTGAGGAGAGATTTGTTCTGACTCAATCCTTACTCATCTTAAATTTTGTGTGGAGCATAACTCCATGAAGAAAATCAAGAACCCCTTTATTGTGGCCATTTCTGATCTCCTTCACGTTATTTGGTATGATCATAATGATATTTTTCATAACATGCACTCACTAAATATCAATGTATGTCATTCAAGAATTCTCACTGCTATTAGGGATGCCGCTTCGATTAAAAAATATTTTTGCAACAATTCTCTTGAAGAATTTTTTATTCTCATACTCTTCTGTGTTGTCGACCAATAAAAAAACCGCGCCAAACAATTGAGGTGTTCTGGAAAGCCCCTATTCTTGGGTGGATCAAAATAAACATGGATGGAGCTTCAAAAGGGAACCTGGGTCCAGTAGGTTTTGGAGATGTCTGCAGGGATTATCTGGGTAACTATCATGGTTGTTTCTATGGAGGTTGTGCTAGTGCCACATCCTTAGAAGTTGAAATTATGGTCGTGATCGAGACTGTTGAATATGTTCAATGTAAGGGTTGGAATGACATTTGGATTGAAAGAGACTCTACTTCCATTGTACAAGAAATTTGGAACAGCATGATCCACCTTTCCTAGACTCTTAAATCTCATTGGATGAGATGTATGGACTCTCATTATGATATTAGATATATTTCCACACATTACTACAAGGAAGAAAACATGGTGGCTGATGCTCTCGCTAATAAAGATATCAACTGGGGTGTTACGTGGTTTGATAATCTGCCAGTTGACCTTCTTTCTCTTTATGAAAGGGGCTGTAATAAAATTTCTTCTTTCAGATTTTTATAATTCCCCTCTTTAAATAAATTGTGTCTTGGTTTTCGACCAATACATTACCCTTTAAAAAAATATATTGAATTCATTAAAATCATTCAGGTTTGTTGTTTCCGCCTATAATAAGATGAAACCCTTTAGGAAATTATGAGTTTTATTTCTATAAAATCTATGTTGGCCAGTTAGCTTCCATTATATATAATTATTTGAAAGAATATTTGTATCATTTTTAATTAAGTCCTTAAAAAATATATGAATATAATCAATTATATAATAAGAAACATTATACACCATTTTCCCATGATACAGTTAAAATAAAAATTCATTCTTTTTTGTTTTACAACATTGTTTATATATAGGATTTATGGTAACATCCACCAATTTTATTACCCCCCCAAAAATTTCATTTTCATTAGTTGTATCATTTTTAATCCGCTAATTATCTTTTACAATCAAATATTTTTTTCACATGATGATGAAAAAATGGAAACCAATCAAAAACAAATTTCTATATTCCACTCCTTTCCTTTTGATCATTAACATTATGATATTCCATTTATATCCATTACAATTCCATACATAATAGTTTTTTTTAAATAATAATTCATTAATATTTTATCTAACATAATCATGACTTAAGAAATGTCTTCTAACACAATTATAACAAGTGAAGTGTACAAGACCTCTATCTAAAGAATTATTGAATAATATATCCTAAGAAACAAATTTATTTCGAAACTTGGTTAAAATATGATCATTAACATACACAAAACATTTATAAATCCCATTAAAAAATGTTTAATTAATTCCAACATAGTAGACTATAAAAAAATTCCTAATAATGGATTGGAATCAATATGTAACAATTCTATGAAAACATGGCCATGGGTGGAAGTTATTTTGTGATGAGGAAGAAAATCTGGAAAGCTAGCATAATCATGTGTAACATCCTGGCTCGAATCACTAGGTCTAATAGGAGTGTCACATGACCTCATATGTACCTCCACATATATAATTGGCTACTAAATAGCATCAAGGAACTAAATCTCAAAATGGGAAGACTATGCCCTCAGTACAAATTTCCATCTAACTCATATGCATGAGGAATAATTAAAAAATAAGAGACATAAAAAATGGTATAAGATTACATAAAACAATGTTATATAAATATTTTATATAATACAACCAAAAAACCATAAAAAATTAAGTAAAATACAAAACAAAAAAAACATAAAAGATAATAAGAGATTCCATAATATGCAACCTGATGTCCACCAAAACTACACCCATCAACCCCACTCCTCCAACTCAGACACATGAATATGACTCTTTCCCTTGAATGGATCCATGGTTAGAAGGAATTCATTCACACAAAGATACCCATCTATGGTATGGATATAAACCCAATAGGAAAAAACCAATGGATCCTTAATATAAGTGAGGAATTTATATATAGGTGTATAAAATAACAGAAAAGTAAAATAAAATATAAAAAATTACTTTTTGGGTCATTTTATGCTAACTGTGATGCAATAAACCAATATAATACCGATATCAACTCCTTGTTAGAGGAAAAGTTAAGTATATATTCCGTGAATATTAGAACAAGTCAGAAGACCAATGTAATTCTCAAAATAGGCCACAAGCCTATAATGCATGGGTTAGTCCACATGGTTATCATGCCCCACCATCTATCTCAGATCAATCCATAAAGCCATCATGCCTCATTGTTAATATCATGTTTGGCATCAAGGTCATTATGACCTACCACATTTCATTAAATACACCACCATAATCATCACACACCACATCATAAATGTCTCTCCCTTGATGTGATTGACCAATTAATAAAGGTCGCACCTATGGATTTGATACTAGAAAACACAAGTCTATGGTCCATACATAGATATATAAATACACAATATTTATGAAGGAAAGACATGAACTATACACATGCAAAATCTTGTCATATCAAGAGAGGAAACATGGTACACACACACATAAAAAATCATGTCATATCAAGAGAGGTCTCACAGTCCACACACCCCTACCCAACCATGTAATGTCACATAACTTTATGAAATTGTTAAAAATTGAAAGAAATATTCTACTTTAAACATATTGGATCCCAACATCAAGGTTCACCACCCAAATCAAGCTCACACACCAATAATCCCAAAATCCATCCCTAAATCTCCACATGAGGATTAATGTGAAATGATCATAAAAGTAGAACTTTTCAAGGGATATGATCAGTTTTGAATTATCAAATGAGATCTAATGTAATGATAGGTCTCGATGAATATGATAAAAATAATTAGAAAACTATATTTCTAAAACAATTCATTGAAAATATCAATTTAATCACGTTAGATTATGTTTGTATTCCTAAATATAGACATTAATGTTCAGATATAGGGTCTTTTCCAATGATATGGGAAAATATCTAATAAGAAAAAGAAGGAGGATTAGTGACCACATACCATGAAATAACTAGGAAAAATATCTTAGGATAAAATGGAATTCCTATCCAATGGGAAATAATTCTCTATGAATATCCATAGGAGACCATAGGTTCAAGATCCCTATCTATAGGTGGGAGAATGGGGGGTTTATGGGAGTTTCCAAGTAAAAAAACTATTTTTTGGATTATTCAATATTGAATTTATTATTTGATCCCAAATTTTACCAAAATATGCACCAACAATGTTAGCCTCACTACCTCTTCGAGCTAACCATAGGGTTAGATCACACGACTTGATAAACCATGAGCCAACCATGATTTTGTTTCTATTCTGAGTCACACGACTTCCTAGTGAATGTAACATAGTTAGCTCTAACTATGCACTAACCTTGCACCACCCACTTCTTCTCAATGACCATAATGTTACTTATGGAAAACATTAGGATTTACCTTAACCATGATCCCCATTAAATTTTTCCAACCCCTCAGACACCACCAATAATATTCCTAATACTTCACCCAAACAAATTATAACTCAAAACAGTTTTAATGAAGTGATGAAAAAAGGAATAAAACCTCTTGAAAGTATGATTATTTAATTATATACCCTATATGGAATTTTGATCCTAGAAAATTTTCTATAGAGGTCTTTCTCAAATAAAAAAGTCTAATGAGCCTACGTATCATATTTCAACCCCCAGGTTTCTTATTGAATATGTATGTGCTTCCATAAAAGTTTATCATGATACACCATCTTCTATCACAGTTCATTTTTTCTCTAATAAAAATTATGTAATATAAATTCTTTGAATGAAGTATCTACCTAGACCTCAAAATCCTCACTATTATTCATATGTGAAATATATGGATCAAAATTTCTTTGTTGAAACGCATGTAATATATAATGTATACCTCGATCTAATGGATGAAGTTCCAATAAGTAATCCATTATTCAAATCTGGTCCACTATCTCAAATGGTCCCATAATTTTTTATGTTAATTTCACGTATATCTATAATCATTTATTCTTCAATCAAAGTGTTACCCACATGAAAAATCATTCACCCGTGATGAACTATGATGGTCACCATCGTCACCTTCATATGTATGATACCTTCTCTGAGTGGTAACTAACCAACTCCAAGCTAAATATACCCACTTGGATGTTTCATGTACTAAGAATGTCCTAATAATGACAAGATCATAGGGTTCATGTAAACATAACAGTGAATGAGAGGGTCAACTATATAAATCCTCAAAGGAAACCATCTAAATTAAATACTAAAAAATGTTATTATATGGAAAAATTTTCAAAGTGATATGGTCATCCCATGCTCTACCAACATCTAAAAAACATACCTTGAGTATATCATATAAAATATGGATTTCCAACTTAGACTATATATCTATCCAAGGGTAATATGTTGTACTAAAATTTAATTAGGACCCCATTTACATCTAAAGGACTTGTGAAAAAAATGATGTGAAGTAAGTATCTTCATCTAGAAAGATACTCATAGGCACTCCATACAACCACACTATGTATCAAATTTACATCCTACCCAACTAATCCATAGATTGAGTTTCTCAAATGGGTAAGAAATGCACATAATTTATTATCTAATAAATGAAATCCCAGACTACATTTCAGCATCATATGGTTTAAATTGTCCATGAATGTGCCCATCACCACACCATTCACTTTTATATAGGTATAGGAAAATGGTATACATAAACCACTGGGACATTGATTTTTGGTTTTGATCATATGGGACATGAGCAAATGATTGATACACCCTATTAAGTTATTTTTAGTACTTGTAAATAAGTAATTACATTGGATATTTTGATAAAACATCATCGATCTTAGACACAACACTCATTTTGAGTTATGAGAACCCCCCATCATTCTACCTCTAATTGATGTAGGAACTAGTACTCTACCATAGTCGTGAAGTACATCATTCTAATATAAGAACAATCCTAGAACAATGTGCTCTCCCATAATCCTCAACCACATCACTATATAATCTTGATAATTCTATTGACTAGCCTTGACCTGATCAACCAAAGTAGAAGTGATGACCAAGTGTGCATAAGTTACCACCTCTTTCTCCTCTTATAAAATTACATGTTAATTCTTTGGAATACTTATGAAAACCTATATCTTTTATAGGACTTAATTAATGATTTATTACATAAATTCACACTACTACGATCTCAAATGATCTAAAGTCCTAGTTTCATTATACAATAACATTATTTAGTTATATTTAACATGATATTAAAATTCATTCCCTCTTCTAAAACATTATAGGATAACATGGTTATGTACCTAGGAAAGGAATGATCTATAAATTCCAATAAGGGAATAATAAAGTCCACAAATTTATAATGTAAATCTGGAATTTCAAGAGGCATATAAAAGTGACCTAAAGGGGTTGATAATCATAAACATGATCATTAAAACGTGATATAGTATGATAACCTCAAGGAAATATAGGGACATGGAAAAACCATAAAACATGACATGATAAAAATAAGTCATGGATAACCATTGAAACATCATAAAATAGTTTGATTAAGATATCCCCTCAAGTACCATACATGGTTTCTCATAAGATAAATACATTACCCAATTTGTTAGAGGGATACATAATTCATTTACCACCTATCACAGTCATATCATTTACATGCATATGTGTGTCACATAGATAATATAATATAAGATAAGATTTTAATCCCATGGTTAAGGAGTATGTGTTACATAAATGTATTTACCTGATCAATAATGAATAGGTACCTCTGGTGGATACCATTGAGTGGAAATGGGGATGGGTATTCATATTATAACTATTTAGAATGGGAAAAATCATAGGATAATTTTGGCACCAAGATAGGTGTATATAATGACTCATGAAAGGGTTTAATGAGACTGAAGGTGGTGTCATGTAAATTGGAAATCATATGAACAGTGAAATGGATGTGTAAAAGCACATTACAACATGAGAAATTGGAAAAAATGGCATAATACAACGAAATTTCATAAATAAATTGGAGGAGGAGAGAATCCTCTTACCTTAAGAGGGTGATTCTAAAAGCATTATTCAAAATATTTAAGATCTTGGGAAAACCATAGAGTTATTTATAGAGTAATAAAGAGATAAAATTCATGCTAAATGGGTTTGTGTTAATAAGAATGGGAGGATGTGTGGGTATTTATATAAAATGAGAAAGTAATTCTTTATTAATTTCCAAATATATGTTTTGGATGTTATATAATATGATAATAAAAACCCAAAAATATTCCATGGATTTTTCCATGGTTTTAGTCAATGCATTATTTTTTTTAATATTTTATAAGGACAATAACTGAATATATTAAAAATAATACCTGTAGGGATTTGGAAGTGAGTCATGTCAATAAATAATTAATTATAAATCCTTAAAATATAATATAGGTTTTGGAGGATTAATTACTGATTATAATATTAATAAAATAACTTCAAAACTTAATTATTTTGAATAGAAAATTTATATTTGTCCAATTATTCTTTTATAGCATTCATTAAATCATTTTTGGGAAATTTTGATGTCACATAATAGACTGTATATTTATACTACATTTAATTTTTACCCAAATATTTTATTGTATTGTTAAATTAATAAAAAATCACCATTGAATAATTCTGATTTCATTATTACCATAATAATATTTATGTTATTAAAATAATTTTACAAATATAATAACTATAACTTTTATATAAAAATTCAATTTTATTGGAAAATACTAGTTTTAATGATATTAACCACTTCAGAAAACATATATAAATAACATAGGTCATCATAAACTTATGTTATCATGTAAAAATAAATAATTTTATATAATAAGATTATTTTTTTAAAATGTTTTTTTAATTTATCAAATGATTTTGATAATTGAAACTATATATTTACCATAAATAAAATTTTGATTTCTTCTTGTCAAAAACTAATTTTTATCAAACTCATTATATAATCTTTGATAATGTTATAATTAAAAGGGATATATATAATAATTATTTTTTAGAAATTAAATATAAAAATTCAAATTACTTGGTTATAGATACATAATCCCTTATTAAACCAGTGCACATTGTAAGGGTAAGGTGTTTGATGGAAGTGCTTTTTTGGGGTTCTTCAATGAACATGATTTGGGTCCTTGTCTCAACAAGCTTGAAATTAACCCATAAATTATTTAACTAAAGCATTATTTATCAAATATCATCTTAGGACAAGTCAAAGGTAATGCCAATTGAGTCTACATCCCTCAAAATCCCAAATAAATGAGTTTCATAGGGTACAATCCAACAAGTTTTTGTCATAAAATCTTATGTATGTGTCAATTACACTTTATCATAACCCTTAATATATTCCAATATTTTATAAAAGATATATTTTCAATGTTTATAATGCATATGAGTATTATAAATCTGACAGGTTATATTTTATAATAGTTAAAAAAAATTAAAATAATACACGTGTTTTATATATCTACATTACTTAAGATGGAATTCATTCATTCAAAAATGGAATTTTATTTATAAATATTTTCATCATTACACTCTTCCCACTTGAAAAGTTTTACCCTCAAAATTTCATTACATACACTAAAACAGATGAGGGAACTTCTGTTTTATTGCCTCTTTGAGTTCCCATTTTTCTTCCTCAAACTTGTGGTTCCATTATTCTACATTGACTTAGTGATTTTAATATTTTCATATAACTTTGCCTATATTATGTAATATATTCACATGATGATCCTTGTATGAAATATAATTATCCAAGGGTACCACTTATTGATTTAGTACATGTGAGGTGTCTGTTATTTATTATTTCAAGAGGGATACATTGAATACGTAACATACTTGAGATAGGTTATTTCAGAGATCTAGTCGATAGGACACACCTCTGAAGAGATAAAGGATACCAAATGGGATGATTTATCTAGTATTAAGTTTGAACTTCATTCCAAACCACATGAATTTATTAAATGAATATAAAAAGAGGAACACCTTATATAAGACCTAGAACTCTGTGTCTTGTTGATGATTGTACACATGGATCATCTATCTATTTTTACAGATTTATTTGAAATTGAAGGGATTTAACCTTCCCTATAATATCTTGGATAATATAAAGTTACATAACATTATTATCTCTAAAATCATCCCATCATATTGGAGTCCAAATCCTCATCCAATATATAGCCTCACAAGATTCCATTTGAATTATAGAATGGAAACTATTATTATATGAGAACGCCTCTAGGGGATGGTGTTGATCCTAACATACATGGAAATCTATTGAATAAGATATCAGTATATTCTATAAAATTTTTATGGTTCTATTTGACAAAAAATCTATGTAATTATTATATATTATATAGAAACTAAGCTTTGTATTCATTTCATGTTTATTTTTTCTCCAAAACATCAAGGTAAACCTCAAATCTCGATTAGATACAATGGAGAGTGGGACTCCATGAAGACTTACCACTTCCCTTATTTACATTTTATGATTATTGACTACCACCCAAATGGAATTATTTTATTTAAATGTCCTTGGGAGTCTTATGAAAAAATGCATGGTTATATTTTAACATTTCCATTCTAGGGTAAGATACTACCTTCTATCATAAGGTAAACACCCTTTAAATATTTTTTATTACCTTTATTTTATATATGTTCATTTACCAATTTGACGAAGGATGTTATCATTATTTCATGAGGTTTGTTTGAAGCGTGGAGTTATGATTTGTGGAGGAAAAGCTCAGACACACAGTTTCACTAAACCATTCACTAGAGGCCAAACCATTTTGAAAAATATACAGGGTTATGAAGGGATATTTATGAGGTATAACATGAGTTTACAATAGTTAGAAAAAACATACAACCCATATATGCAAGACTCTGTCCATGCATAGTTGTTGGAGAAGAGTTGGCATATGATTTGGTCAACCGTGAGACCAAACTCTATGCCTTTTAAAATGTTAGAGAATTTAAAATTTCTCCCATGATTTTTTAAAAGTAGGATAATAATTTTTTCCTCCCCTTGTTTCCAGTAGACCACGTAGCCCACTCCTCTTTTTAATATCTTCCCATGGCCTATGCTAGGATTTAAAATTTCTTATCCATCCAGACTCCGTTTTTTATGTCACTTGTCCCGTTGGATTTCTATTTCTAAGAGCTTCGACACACTTCCTTCCTTTAATGGTTTATCTATCTTTACTTGGTTTTATTTTATTTTGATAACATATGATCTATTTTTAGTGTATCTTTCTATTTTTCAATTTTATTCTGATCTGGACCAAACTAAAGTACAATGCAAGATGATTGTTTTTCTAGAAGAATATGGTAGGTGGTATATGACTTCTCCCTCAAGTATCATCATTTACGAGTTGTTTCCATTGTCCGCCATAATAGTTTAATAATTTTTTGCCTCTAAAATACATATGATTTAATTTAAAATTTTAAAATTTTAATATAAAGGACAAATAAGACCAATTGACACGTTGTATGTTGGGACTTTAATGTGAACCACCCAATTAGGGTAAATTCATTCTTATTCCTTCAATGAATAATGTAACGGAAACATGAAACATCATTTGAGTGTTCTTGAATACAAATTTATTACGGTGAATCCTTATTTTAATTAAATGAATTATAAATCATTAAATGGAATGCCTAAATCTCTCTTATTTTATTGTAAATAATTAATTTATTATGGTTTCATGTCCTTTATTTACCCTTCTCATCCTAATGAAAGGTGTCAGGATAAACCAAAGTAAATTTAAATAAGAATGGTTATCACATAAACTATGATTACTTATGAGTATATATATAAATATAAGTATATGGAACCTATAACATGTGGTCCTTTTCAGGTTTATAGGAATGTTCAGAAATGATCCCTCCATGGATTCCTAATGGAATTCCTTGATCACTCAGAGGATTGCATTATGATTCTTTAAGATGGTTTCTAAGGGAGACGACTACATTGGAACTTGGTCCTTTTCTATTAGTGTATAACCAATGTTATGTTATAGTATACCTATCCACCTTTAAAAAATTAGAATGTTTTTTATGCACTCCTAGGATTTAGAGTGATGTCTTAGGACATGTGACACAATGAATTATTCTCCTTGGGCTCCAGTCATACTTAGACTAGGATTTACCTTATACTTGATCTATAGAATCTATTAGGAATATTTTTAGTAGAATTCCTTGGGTATACCCCATTATATTACATATATACATTTATTTATAAGTCACATGGTTCTATACTATGAGTGTGAAAAACATTCTCTAGTCAAGGATAACATATATCCTCCTTGTATCGTTTTAAATATTATACTCATTAATTTATATGGTCACCTGTATTATATTCCCTATTACCTTTCTAAATTATTAAATGAACACATTATTAATGATATCCAATATAATATGAAGCATGTATGGTTGGCCAGGTGTCCCACATGGAACCTGAGATCTAAATGGGTTACATTTATTTCCTTTTCTTTACTTTGAAATACCTACATACTTCTAGAGTTTATATTCATGGAATAGATTTGTGTAGACATCATTTAGGATGGCCTAATAAGTTTATATCACATACTATCAGAGCTACTGATGGTACCCATGTAAATTATATGATTTTAGGTGTTGATAAGGGGAGTAATCTAGTTATGGTTGTGTGGATTTTTATATTATAATGGAAGCTTTGTAGTAGATGACCAGACCAGTGCTCAGGATGTTTTCCTAGTTTTAATTATTTTTGAATCTTTTATATCTTACTACGACCATGCATTCATGATTTTTTTATGAATACATGACATCATTATTATATGTATTATTGTTTTGACTTTTGAGATAAGTGTTTATGAATTATATGTTTATATTTATTCTCCTACCTTATTTACTATTATTGCATCTGTTATTTGTTATTTTTTTATAAATTGTTTACTAATTTTTTCCACTCTAATCATGAGGGTATATTCACTCATTAGTACCACCTCATACCCTCACTACAAGTCAATAGCCTCTAGTATATGGGTAGTATCTGTTTAGGCCATGTGGCCAACCAGTTTGGTCATCATTACCAGGTGAGTTGGGTTAGGTTATCACAAAGTGTAATCAAAGTTTCCTTTTCTTTTTCATACTATATTTGGTTAGTATACATGGTACTAGGATGTTTTGGAATTTTTTAATGAGCCTACACCTAGAAGTAGGTGACCCTCATTCTAGAAAAAAAGGAAAATTTCATGGGATGGCATTTGATGTTATGGAGTATGCATGTTATAGTTTCACTGATTCCACCATTGGGTAATTCACATGAGTTGTGGTCTTGATTATTATATTATTGAATCTACCTTATCCATGTATTGGTATGGTATAGAAGTATTTCTCGTGTATCCTTATAGGAACCCTTGTGAAGAATATGTTTTGAATTATTCTGTGCCATTTAGGTTGCATTTTTTTACAACATTCCATCAATTATATGTGCCTTGAGTGATATATTTGTTATGAAAATAATTTTTCCATAGGATAAATATGAGTGAAAAATTGGTTATTAATGTTTCTACATCATATAAATGTGTTTTCCGATATAGTTTAATGATTCCTCCCTTTTTACCAATTTTTACATATTTGAGTTATGTATCTGAGGTTATATAAACTAAAATGTTATTTTATTTTGAATATTTGAATGAATTTTTTATTTTAAAGAGTTCACGTACCTCTATAAATTGTGAGCGAAAATAAATTTGTCAAATCATATTATACTACATGCTACATTTTTCTATCAAATATAATTCTCTAGATATAATTTAATGAACTACCAATTTTAATTTATAATCAAGTACATCTATAAATTTTGAATGGTATTTCATTTAAATAGTCTATAATTAGAATTAAATAACACATAAATATTAAATTATAATACAAGAATAATTAATTGACAATTCGAATGGAATTTTAATGGGTGGTTTCCTCTATAACATTAAATTGAAATTCCCCCTACTAGGACCTCTGGCTAAAATAGATATCTTGACATAGACTCGACCTTAGTAGTCGGAATTATCTAGTGTCTCTAATGGTTCATTAGGATCTAATAAATTTCCTAGAAATAGATTTATGAGTATGTATAGGGGTATTAATTTCTTATAAAAAGGATTCTACATGTCCTAATTTTATATATATGGTCTTTCATTATCAAATCCTATTTGTGGCTTGTACTTGGAATTTGTAAATATATGTCACCACGATTTCCTTGAGTCATGAACTAGGAGGGATGTGATGACCATTCTCTGTAGGTGATGGTACCTAATCCATGATTGTTTCCACTAGTAGTTCCACTTGTGGACCATCATTATATTCTAGATTTGGGATATTATTCCTTGTTTGAAGATGGATTCCTATATCTTATGCATTCTATACATGGAGTTCTGTAACCTACCAATTCCATGGTAGAATTGAGTTAAGAGTTTCAGAAAAATTATACTCCCATGTTTTTAGAGGATGGTAGTCCTTAGGCTATGAAGTCATGGCAATATGACAAGTTATGTATTTTTTGGCACCATGATACACATACTAAGAGGAGATTTAAGCTCACCAATTACATGATTTATGATTTTTTCTAAGAATTGGTGGGATGTTCTAAAAATATATGATCATCACTGGGACATGACTTGGAGGGATTTACACTCTATTTTTTATGATTATTTGTCCATGGAGAAACTGAGAGATGATCGGGCCATATAGTTCCTATACCGAGTGTAGGGGACCATATTAATAATGGAATATTCTATCCACTTCACTGAGACTTAGAATTTTCATTGACCCTAGAAAGACATGATCATTAAAGAGAGATATTGTTCAAGGATGGGATTACATACAACATCCAATATATAATAAGTTAATTTGGGTTAGCTGTTTTCTCAGAGATTATAAATCAACCTCTTATCACTAAACACAATTTTAGGGAAGTTGGCGGTACATGGAATAATGTATTTTTAACAAGGTAGAGTAGTGGTTTCTCCAATGATGAAAAATGTTTTAATGAAAATTTTAAATAGGGAAATGATAGTTAGATAATCGACAGTAGATGTTTGTATTATGCCATCAGTGTGAGAGGCAAGGCCACTTGAAGCTTCATTGTGATAGGAACCTCTTCGATTGTAGGGAATGTTCTTTAAAACTATATTTATAGATCATTAAATACCTTATCATATATTTATATTGGGATATGATCAATGATTGATCTACCTTCTAGAGTTAGACCAGTAGCTCCATGTCACGCAGAGAGCTAGGGTGGCACCATCCGATCAGATCGAGGAGGAGGTTATGTACATGGTATCCATAGTTCGTTTTTTTTTCTAGCATCAATAGAGTGAAATTTCATAGGGTAGTCTATCTATAACGTAAGAAAAAAAATCAGTCCAGATAAGGAATAGATTAAAAGGACATCAACAGTATTATGTACTATTTTAGTATCCTGTACTATCTTATCTTATTTGTTCAATATAGGTGCCTCATAGACTTTTATTTTTGTACTAATCATGGAAAGTATTAGGATTTAAATTTATCAATTTTTTTTAATGATGATTCTAGATACTCCAATTAATGTATATTTAGAGGGCATATGATAACTTAGGGAGTGTCCTCTTGAGATTGTAGGTTATCATTTCTTATAGAGGATTTTCATCCTTGATAAGACATGTATATATATCACACTTAGGATGGATTAATTAGTGTCCTATAATACCCACATTAATTATTATCATATAAGGGTGTCTTAAAAGTCACAATAGGGTGGTAGGTATGGGTATAAGTGTGAGTGGGATGTCCAATCTGATTGAGATGGACCCGAGCATCATTGGCTGGGTGGAGTGACCGCCCAAATTGATTGCCTTTATGTAGAGGATTAGGGAATAGATCAGGTTGGTTTTCCTCTAGTATTAGATTATTTTAGGGTTTTATTTAATTTTTTTTGGGTTACCTGATGAGATAGAGGTGGATTATCAATCGAGAAAATTCCAGGAGGAAACCGGTATCCATTCCTCCTTAAAGGATGGATACTACAGAGTTGCAAGAGGTTAATATGTATCTAGAGTACTTGGAATCTAAGGGTTTTATCTAACCCAGTACCTCACATTTGGGTTCACCCATGCTTGTTTTTTATAAGTAGTATATAACACTTGGGATATACATGGATTACCAACAATTGATCTAGATTATAGTTAAGAAGTGATATCCATTACCTCACATAGATGGACTTTTAAAAATTCTTTGAGGAGAAAATTTAGTATCAAAGTTCAATCTAAGGTCAGTCTATCATCATGTATGTGTTATAACTTCATACATAATTCATACAAAATTTCACAGAATGTGTGATCATTATGAGAATTTGTTCAAGTAATTTGGTCTTATGAGTCTGCCTTCCATTTTCAAGGCCTTGCTGAAGGGAGTTTTCTACCCATACCTAGATTCCATCATTATGGTGTTCATGGATGACATTTTGGTATAATCATAGAATCAAAAAGATCATGACACACACCTTGATATTATTTTGATTATATTTAGAGAGAATATATTTTATTAAAAACTCACTAAATGCCACTTATGGTTCGATAAGGATCAATTCCTAAGTAAAATTATTTCATAATCAGGAGTATCAATTGACCAAGAGAAGGTAAGGGTCATAGTTTCTTGGGAGTATCCCAAGAAAATGTGATATATATACAAGACACTATACAAGTTTTTGTGATGCCTCAAACATCAGGCTATGGGATCTTCTAATAAAGAAAGATTGAGTATTTTCATATAGATCTCATTAGTTGAGGTCTCATGTGCACAACTACCCAACACATAATCTTGACTAAGACCATGCCTTACATTACTGGAGAAACTATTTACTGAGAGAGAACATTTTGGTGTATATAGACCACAAAAACTCAATTATATGTTCACAAAGTGTGACTTGAGCCTTATAAAAAATGGACGGGTCAAAGAACTTCATTTATTTGATTTTGAACATTCTTATATGCTTGGTAATGCAAATGAAGTTGTTGATGATATGAGTTGGAAGAATCAGATTAAGATATTTAGAAAGCCAATGATGAATGTAGGTTGATGGATCTACCTTTTTATATGTATATGGAGGTTTGGGAGTGTTTTATAGGATATTTCATATATCCTTGGTGGTAGACACCTCACTTCTAGATAGTGTGAAGAGGAGGAAGTTCTAAAATCCTAATAGCTTGGTCCTGAGGTTGAGTATTTCATCTATAGACCCATCACTAAATTGGTTCATCAATGGATATCACATCATGAATATACAATAATGTATCTAGGTTCATTCATACTTGTGTGATAAATTAATGTGATAACCCAAAAATTCAAAATGGGTAGTGCACCTAGGGACTTCTAAGATGTATCATGACATGCGACTCTAGTATTTGTGGTCTAGAATAAAACATAAAATTATAAGATTTATTACTAGTGTTACACTTATCAGCATTTAAAGGTGGATCACTAGTTGGATTCTTGATCTTTATATCCATTGCCAGTTTGATAATGGAAATGGGATGATGTTTCCATGGAATTTATGACCTTGATTTCAAATTCTCCTTGATGTAGCAGTGATTTTTAGGTGTTCATGGATAAGAAGATGAAGGTTTCCCACTTCTTTTCTATATAAGACACATTATTAGTCGATGATCAATAGAGATTGTATGTCAATGTGATTATAAGCCTATATACTGTATCTCGTACTATCATTTATAATAGTAATTCTCAATTCACATCATGATTCTGGAAGGGTTTACAGAATGGAATGGGTAAATAGGAAATTATAAGTAAATCTCACCATCCTCATATCGATGGAATATTGGAATGGAAAATATGGGATTCATAGGAAATTCATTGAGGGAGTTTCCTTTATTTCATAGGTTCTTGTGATAAGTATATACCTCTTATTGAGTTATCATACAATAATAGATATTAGGTGACTATATAGATGGATCCATTTGATGCCTTATATGGTAGGTTGTTCTAATCACCTATGTGCTAGCAAGAGGTAGAATAATAACCACAACTAGGACCTCATCCCATGTATGAGACTTTAGGGAATGTGTAATTTATCAGGATGAATTTATTTATTGAATATACTAAACCAAAATCATCTGTTGATCTCCATTGATAGCCTCTAGAGTTTAAGTTCACAGATATTATTTTATTGTGTGTTTCCCTTAGACTAGGTAATATTCAGATACTAAGTCAAGGTATGCTGGCTCCAAAGTTTTTTGAACCTTTGAGATATTAGATATATTTGGGACAGTATCCTATCAGATAACATTTCCTTAGCGATACCATATAATGCATGACATCTTCCATGTATCACAACATATCTATAATCCTACTGGTTCATCTCAAATTTTTGATCTTGAGGATGTTGAATTAGAGGATGTTTCTTCTTTTGCAGATTACATAGTTCAAATCATCAATCGAAGAAGGAGTTCTCTCCGAGGCTAGTCAGTTCTCTTTTTATGGGTGATATGGAAGTACAATAATGTATAAGACCAGACGTTGGAGATATTGGATAACATAACTACATGATTTAAGGAGTTTTTTCACATACAATGTTTTACCACAATTAGAAAGGAAACTGAGGGACACGTTTCTTTAATAAGGTAATATTATAAGATCCTGGTTTCTCTCATAAGGTATATAACATTTAGCTTTTCATTTAAACCCTTTATTGTTTCTTGATAAACATTCCCAATGTCCTAATGAATGTATGTATAGAATATTTGTATTTTCATAGCTTGGAGAACTAATTTGTGGAGGAAATGGATATACACATGATTTTACTAAACCATGCAATGGAGGCTACATAATTTTGAAAAACCATACAGGGTGATAGAGGGATCCACATAGGGGAGGGCACAAAAAAATTAATCAAATTGTGCTCCCCAAATGTGTAGGGATATTTCAATGGAAAGTAGTCATCACATGGTTAGTTCACAGTTTGGACATCCTTGCAACAAAACTATGCCCCTATTTAAAAGTAAGAGAAATTAATTTTCACTCTTGATTATTTTTAATGGGGGATAACACTTTTATACTTACCCTTTTTTACAATGGACCATAAAGCCCGCTCCTCACATGATTCTCATCCCATGGAATAATATTGGATTTGAGCTTTCTCTTCTGTCTAGACTCTATTTTTTATTCCCTCTATCACATTAGTTCAGCATCAGTAAGAGATTAGATCCACTTTATTCCTTTCATGGTTTATCTTTTCATCTTCAGAACTATTTTGGTGAGAGATCATATGCAATATTTTCAAGGTATTTTTCTATTTTACCATTTTATTCCAATATATACCAAACCAAAGTCCAATATTGGCTGAGTGTGTCTACAAAAGAATAAGCTAGGTGGACTATGACTTATCCCGTATGTATCAACATTTATGAATTGTTTTCTTTATGAAGAATTCAATTTTAAGAATGATTTTACTCTAAATTTCATATGATTTAAATTAAATTTCCGAAATTGTAATAAAAATTCAAAATTAGACCAATTGATATCATTTTATTTTGATACCTCAACTCCAACCACCCACTTAGGGTGTGTTCGTTGTTATGTCTTTGATGAAAATTGTCATGAAAACCCTAATCACCATTTGGGTGTTCTTAACTTGAAGTTTATTATGGTGAGTCATTATTTTAATTAAATTAATTATAAATCATTAAATGTAAATCGTAAATCTCTAATATTTTATTATAGATAATTATCTTGTTATGGTTTCATGTCACTCATCGACCCTTCTTGTCTTAATTAAAGGTGTTAGAATGAACCTATGTAAATTTTAATACGAATGGATATTAAATGAACTATGATAAATTATGAATATATATATGATTATATTTTTCCTATCACATATAGAAATTTTATCTTTATAGGAATGGTTAGACCTGAGCATGCGTTTGATTCTAGAGGGAGTTCCTTGATAACTCTGATGATACCATTCCAATTCATTTAGTAGGTTTCCATGAGAGATACTCACTTTAGAGATTATTTCTTATCTATTAGTGGATGTTATATGTGATGTGATATGATTCATATCCTCCTATATAAAATTGTAATTACTCGGATTCAATCCTTGGACTCCGTATGATTTCTTAGGACAATCGATTCGTTGGATTATTCTCCTTTTGTTCTAGTTATGCATAGATAAGGATTTACCTGGAATTAATCCTTGGACTCTACTAAAAATATTTCTAGTGGAATTACTTGGTTATATCCCCTTGTATTACACATATCCCCTTATTTATAGGATTCATGGTTGTGTACTGTGATCTTTCCTAGCCATCTAAAATCTGGGATTCCTTGTTTCCTCCCTGGATCATTTTTAGTATTTTCATCATTACTTTCCACAGTCACATGTATTATATTACATAATAACATGAAAAAGTATTTAGATAAATTCATGATTAGAGTGATCCAGAATAGGATGATGTAGGTATAGTTATCCTGGTTTCCTATGAGGCACATGTGCTCGACATGGGTTGTATTTATTTCAGGGTTTTCATTGATATACCTCTACACTAATACAATTTAGTTTCACAAATAGGATTTGTATAGCCACTGTTGGTGGTGGCCAATTGGTTTTATCTCACACACTATCTGGGTCACCGATAGTACTTAGACAGATTATATGATTGCAGGTGTGGATAAGGGGAAGTATCCAGTTATATATGTGTTAATACTTGTACTATAATGGAAGCTTGGTAGTAGATGACTAGGATAGTACTCAGAATTTTTTGATTGTTTCTTATCTTTTTGAAACTTTTGGATCATCTTGCTCCCATGTATGATTGATCTTTGTGTGGATACATAAATTCATTATTGTATATGGTATTATTTCATACTTTGAGTTGATTATTTATGTCCTAGATATTTATACTTATTCCACTAACTTATTTATTATTATTTAATATGTTATTTATTATTTATTTCTACATTTTTTATTTTATGTCCCACACTTATATTGAGGGTATAATATTCCCACTATGCCACCTTGTACCCTCATTACAATTAAATAGTCTCTGACATATGAGGGGGATTTCTTGAGGCCATGAGCCTAACTAATATTATTTCCATTATTAGATGAGTTAGGTTTAGGATTTCACAACCAGTATGTGAAATTATTTCATCACACCCTTAGACTTCTGTCATTCAGTATTCACTTTATGGTTGACTAAGATCTGATATACAAAATTTACAGTCCCCCTCTTCATGTAATCCAACTATAAGTTTCGGTTCGGATCTCTATACATATTAGAGTTTCCAAGATAAATAAAGAAGGATGATCTATGAACATAATCCATAAGTTCCCCCATTAGTTTTGTTCTTTATGGGACACATATTAGTTTTCCAAACCATAAAAATCCATATTTAGCAATGTTGAACTACCAAATATTTGCTACCTTTACCTATAACACCTCATCATCTATTTGGGACTACTTTATCATCTCAAGAATGGATGGTTGAGCAGTTATTTGAGCAAGGTGGTATGAATATCCTCCAATTATTATCATGTTCATCCTTTTAATGATAAATAATATTATATCCCTTTAAATCATTATCATGGATATGGCTTTTGAATATTTTATACTCATAAAATATACTATTTTGGTCACCTTCCTAGGATGGTAATGTATTGAACAATCATTATCCATGATCATATCTAACCACCTACTTTGGTGCATATTGAGGTCATTTTGTGTGAAAATATACTTGAGGCTGTTATGAGTTGTGTATATGTTACACTTCTCCATGTAAAGAGAATGACTATAAATCATCAATTCAAAGAACACTCCCTCTAATAATAGATCATTCATTTCATAGTTAAAACCAATGATCATTAATTGGAGAGTGTAATGAGATATCAATTTTTTATCCTTCATGAGTACACATCTGAATCCCTTTATGGAAGCATCACAATAGATCATTGATCATTCCCTACAGGTAGGAAATGTGATCATAGGTGCAGTTCATGGCATCTTTTTTAACTCTTTAAATCTTTCCTCACATTCATTAGTTTATAAAATATTCACTTCAATTTGAGTTAGACTGTTTAGTGTGATGTAAAATCATATGAAGTTTTATATAAATAAACACTAGTAGTTAACTAATCCATTGAAAATATGGATCTCCATCATAGATGTTAGTCTATTATATCCTAAAATTTCCTCTATTTTTGATAAATCCACGTATATCCATTTACTGGTGATAAAAAACCACAATAATGTTTCTTCATAAAAAACATGTATTTATTATACTTCCTATATAATTTTACTTTTTCAAGGTCTTCAGTATAGAGATCAAATACTCCTCATGTTACTAATTTTTATATATTATAATATATTTTATAAAGACTGCCACAAATTTTTCATGTTAATCTTCAAAGACTATATTCTTCATATCCATGAATATATATATATATATATATATATATATATATTTAGTGAGTCCAAATAGAATCACTACAAAATTTTAGTGCATGTACATTTTTAAAAATGTTGTCTTGGGGATATCCTACTTCATCACCTTCACTTAATAATATTCTGAAAAAATATCCACCTTCAAAATTTACTGGGATCTACATGGTTAATCAGAAAATTCATTGATCTATATAATAGGATTCATATTCTTCATCAGGATCTTGTTGATCTCACGCTATTCAGTGAAGAGGTGCATTGTCACATCCTTCTTCTTAACAAAGAGTACCCAAACACCCCATGGTGAAACACACTGGTGTATAAACCATTTATCCATATTCTCTTATAGTTATGTATTCAACACATAATGTTCAATAACTACCATTTTATATGGATTATTGGATATTTTAAAAGCATTATGTATAGGTTCTATTGAAAAATCAACCTCACTTCATGGAGGAAGACAATGAAATTATTTAGGAAACACATAAGATTATACCCTTACAATGGGTATGTAATCAAGGATAATATTTTCCTTAATCTTAATCATTTGAGCTAGATACACTTGTTAATATGGAAATAATATACATTATTAAGAAGATTAAAAAAGGAGATTCATATTCCTCCCTGCACTTGTATATAACTAGAGATCAATTCATGACATGGAGGGAGGTTCCTTCTCTCAAAAATTTATTTTGGATTTATATAAGGAAGACCAATACATACCTAGAATTGGATTTAATTTAGATAAAGGTGGTATCATAAGGTTCTATGAAAATTTCAACTTAAAAATATAGATAGGGGATATGTTATATACCTGTGATTCAATAATTTTCCCATATTTAATTTTCACAGATACCTCCAGTCCCATATTTTGAGCTAGAATGTGAATAGTTCTACTAAACTTATGTGATATAAAAGAATGAATAGAACTATATTCAAATAATAAAGTCTATATATTGTAAATAATAACTATCATACCTATCACAATATCATTTTCAGGATCCACCTCTATAGTTGTGATGGTATAATCTAACCCTTTTCTCTCAAGGAATTAGAGGTTGTTATCATCATTTATCATCGACAACCAATTACTTAGTGGATTTAATTTCATAGTTTACTTATTATTTATAGTTGAGATATTATAAAAAAGGCTGAGAGTTTAATATATAATTCTTTTATTCTATAATATTGGTTTGTTTCTCCAATATAAAATCACTATCCATGTGCCCTTACTTCCCAAACCTATAGAATTTCCTTGTTCCCAACATTCAATTTATGCGATGCTTCTTCCCATAATATTTATAAGTGGGATGTTATACTTTCTTATCATTTTGAGATTGATCCATCACTCCAAAATAATTAAAATCCATTTTCTTCTTCTTATCAAAATACCCATGATACCGTTGAGATTTACTGATCTCCACTCTAACATTTAAGACATATAAGAAAATTTTCTCATAGCAATCAAAGTATTGAATAGACAAATATTTTCATAGCCTTGACTTTATCCAACTAAAGAAGTGGTAAGATTACCTTCTTAGGTCAATGAAAAAGTAAAAGGCTTGTTGTGTATGTATTTTGGAGTTCCCCATATATGATCTAAGGGATTCAATATCCTTATTCTCGAGGATATGAAAATCCCTATAAATTTTAAGTTAGAGTGAGAGGAAAATATTTATCAAAAAAAATTATTTAATTCATTCTATTTTATCACTTTAATCACTTCCTTAAGATTCATGTTTTTTTATCAATATCCATAATTGATCACATATATTCTCTATATGATTCATATCTTGAACAAACATCTATTTCTCAATGAATTTAACTGTGGAGAGGATCTTCTTATTGTAGTTGAGATAAATTTTTGTTATTAATGTAGCAGAATATCTAATAAATATCAAAGACATTTTTTATATAAAGGTCTCAATTGAAAATTGATCTTTATTAGGGGCATGTAGATTTTCCCCTAATTAATGTATCTTTTTGGTACTTGTGTTAATTCAGTATGTATTATCTAGAATTTCTATACTCATGCTCCAAATGGGATGGGCATTTAATTTGGGCATTTCCCATCACATTTTCTGTTGAATCAGTACCTCATATTTCCGTCCATTGACTAAAATAAAGGGGTAATTAAGGATGAGAATCATTAAACTATTAAACACATAAAAGAGAAACTTCAAACATTAAATGGAAAACTTATAAATGAAATATATACCTTAAACATTGAATTTATAGGTTTCAATCTATGTTATACACGATCTATTTCTGAATATATTTTTTTGGGAATTTTTAGACCCTTTATAAAGGTTCATAAAGAGATTGTGAATTTACCTAAGAATACTACATAAGTGTTTCATCTTAGGCTTGTAGAAATACCACTTTTTCATGAACCAATTGGTGATCAAGTCAACTCCCAATACACCCTTTTCATGGATATTACCCATAGGTTCAACTGTGCCAGAGCCACATCCACATGTAGTATCCAGAAATAGATTTTTAATGTAGAAAAACCATGATCAATATATGATTATAACTTAGGTATATTTTCCTATTTTTATTATTATACCTAAGGATTTTGAAAACGATTTCTAATCTTAATACCCCAAAACAACTTCACTAGGATATGATACCAACTACGATAACCCATATATTTTATAAACCATAATACATGATTTATTACATAAATAAACAGATAATACAATCCGAAAAGATAAAAAATCTTTGTTTATTTGGGTCGTTAGATACATAAAACAATAGCTTGGAACATGGATACAATAAAATTATTTAAAACCTTACAACATTCACTTAAAGTTCCACCACCCTTATAAAATTATACCAGATAACATGGTGATATACATAATAAAAGGGTGATCTATAAATAATAGTAAGGGAATAATAAAATCATATCATAATTATTGAATCACATGTTAGTCCAGATGAATATTAGGGTCTTAAAAAATGGGTAAGAATCATAAACATGAATATCAAAATGTGATATAATATAATAACTAGAAGGAAATATAGGGACGTGGAAACAACATAAAACACGACATCATAAGAATAAGTTTTACTAACCATAGAGGAAGAACAACATAGTGCTATTAGAATAAAATATATTCCACCATACATGGTATCTCATAAGATAATAAAATTACCCAATTCATTGGGGGTGGAATAATTTTAGCCCACCCATCACATTCATATCATATTCATGCATATTTGTGACACATATATCATAAAACATAAAAATAACTTTAATAAATTTTAATCCCATTATTAATGACTGTGTATTTCATTAATGGATGTCCCCAATCAATGAATAATAAATACATCTATGTGAATACCCTTTAGTGGAAATGGACATTTGTATTCACTACACAATTATCTAGGAGGGAAAAAAATCATAGGATAATTTTAGTAACATAACTGGTATACAAAATGATTCATGGAAATGTATAATGAGAGTTAAGGGTGGGAACTCATTACTTTTTAATCATATGGATAGTAAAATAGGTGTAAAAGCACATTACAACATGAATAATTGTAGATAAAATGAAATTATGAAAACAATGGTCTTGAATAAATAAGAGGATGATAGAATCCCTTTAACTTGAGGGGGAACTTTTAAAAGGTTTAGGTGAGCTTATGAAGATATTAATAAAACATTTGGAGGGATTTATAGAGGTATAGAGAGAGTAAATTCACGAAAAATGGGTTTTTATTTTATAGCAATTCATGGTTGTGTGGGTATTTATAGCCAAAGAGAGATGAATTATTTATTATTATAAACATATGTTTTTGACTCTATATAAAAAATAATTAAACCCACAAACCATTCTTTGATTTTTAACTATGGTTTCAAAAAATTACAGTAGATTTCAATATTTTATTGGTATAAGAGATGAAAATATTAAAATTATAATCTTAGGGATGTGGAAATGAGTCATGTTATAAAATAACTAATTTTAAAACCTTAAAATATATTACAGGTTTTTGAGGATTCATTAAAGGAGTATTAAATTAGTAAAATAAGTTCAAAACTAATTATCTTAAATGGTAAATCTATATTTCGTATTGGATGCAATTTAGATCATTCATCACATCACTTTTGGGCTATAATGATTCTATAATATAGATTTTATATTTATAATGTCTTTAATTTTTATTCGACTATCACATATATTTATGAAGACTTCACAGTTGAATAATTTTGAGATGTAGATTTCAAAAATAATATCTATTTTAAAAAAATAATTTTATAAATAGAAAAAATTTACCTTTTAGAAAAAAATCTCTATTTACTGTAAAATATTAGTTTTTACGATTTTAACCACTTTATATCGCTTATAGAAATTACATTATATTAAATTAAATTAAATTATAATTTTTAATTAAATAATAATAATTTAATATTTTTTTAGATATCATTTATTTCAAAAATTCACGAATTTATTAAAATATTTTCTTAATTGAAACAATGTTATTCCAAAAATACAATTTTTATTTCATCATGTCAAAATTAAATCTTAGTCAATCTCTTTATATAATCATACGGGAATTGATGAAAAATAAATAAATAAAATCATTATTTTATTAAAAAAAATTTAAACAAATTTATTACTATGGTAAAGATACATAACACCTTATTACACCAGTATACACCATAATGATAAGGTTATTGACTGTGGTTCTTTCTTATGGTGGTTTGGAGAACAAGTTTTTAGAAATGGTCTTGATAACATTGAAATCCTTCCACAAAGGGTTTCACTTAAGATATAGATATTGAATATCAACTTGGTACTTTTTAATGGAAAATCCTAGTAGTTTTATCTCTATCTGATGCTATGACATATGGATTTCATACGGTAGATGATTCTGGTACATAACATCACTTCTTCTATTTTGTGTCAATTAGAAGTTATCATAAACTTTAATATATATCCACCTTATACAAATTCTATATTATCAATGGTTAAGCTGCATCATAGAATTTTAAGTATGATATTATATAATTTATAATAATTTAAAATTACCAAATTAGTGTTTGTATTTTATATATATACATTAAAACAAAATTCATTTATTCATCTAGAGAGAGAATTTGATTTATAACAGTACGGTTCATTAAATGACTCATAAATTTCCACTCTTATATGAAATCCAAGATCCCAACTCATGCATCTTCGTATTATGAGAATCTATACTAAGATTAAATTTTTTTGGGCAATACCCCATCTCAAAATCAAATTCGTGTAGATACTCAATTGAACATCTGTACCACAAATTCAGATCTCATTGGGAGAAAATATATCATAATATTTTTAGATCATATTGATAATAAATCTGCCAATGGATAGATAATTACACCAACGTTACAATTAATAAAGCACAATAGCTAACTCTAGGACTTTATTAGGGTTTTTCCGATCATGGGTTTGTAACTAGATAGATCCATAGGAAACTTCCTAGTAATTCTTCATCAATAGAGTCCCCAATAATACTCTAGGGACATCATAGTATACTACATAAAAATCCAAGGTTCTGGTAAAATATAAATTAAACCAGATGACAAACTTCTCTTGAACTCTAGTATCACATCCTCGTAAAGGTATATAGACTTGATCCATACCCACTTCATGGTATGTCTGAAAAGAAGTGATACCAAACTGAAGAAGTCCGGGATGGACAACCTATAAATCATAGCTAATCCCAGGAAACTCCAAATCATTAACACATTCTTAATAAGAATCCATGATATAACCATTTCCACTTTTGTTGAATAAAAAATAAATAAATGTCTCAAAAATAACATTTATGAGAATTTATACCTATGGGATCCAAAAAAGACACTTTATGTGATCAGGAAAAAGTTTACAAGCTCTAAGTGTACTAAAATTAATATGTATATGACTATTATATCATTATGAGGTCTATGTGTATACCAATATTTTGTTAAAAAACACTATGATGAATGAATCTATGTAGGGTTGAAAAATTCTATTCATGGGGGCATTGAAAATTATTAGAGAATTAACTCTGTAAAGCCACCACAAGGTACTTGTATAACCCATTAAAACTTCTAGACACATTTTTGATATATCCTCTTTTATAACTAGAATTTGGTGATGGACTAATCATAGATCAATTTTAAATAACCATTACCACACATCAATTTAAAAAACAAATCATCAATACTAGGAAATGGGTATCAGTTCTTCTCTATTATCTAATTCAGATTTTTTAATCTATGCATAACCCTAGGCTAGAATCAACCTTCATAGAAAATAGAATTGAAGCACCCAGAGTGGAAGTGTTTAACAAAATAAACCATATTTCCTCAATATCATTAATTTTTTCCTTTAACTCATTTATCTTAGCTAGTTCCATCTAATATGGAGGGATCAATATAGGTTCAACAAACTATACGAGTTCAATATGAATGTTGATTTATCTATGAGATGGGATTCATGAAAAATAATCTAAAAGATTTCCCGATAAAGGTTCACCATAGGACTAAAAGTTGTTGGATCTATTACCTAGTCTTCTATAAGAACCATACTTACCATCTAAGATGTAATGGACACGATATTATTGAGGGTCTTTCCAATTGAACCTTCTCCTAGATCTCATTCTCTGGACAATAAATTCTTCTCTCCTTTTAGGGAGATAAAGGTCACCTATCTCTAATGAAAATTGATATGTTCTTGGTAAAAATTCAAATAGTTCATACCTAATATCAACTAAAAAATTTTAACTAATAATACTAGGAAATATGATATATTTATCTAACAAAAAACCACTACAAGAAACATTGGAAATCACTATATACACTCTATCATCTTGGACAAAGGAGTATTAGGATACAAAATTTTTATGAAAATCATTATAGTAAAACTTAACTCAGAAATTAATTGAGAAGTTCTAATTGAATGAGAATCACAAATATCAAATAAGGTAGTAGAGATAATAGATATAATTAAAATAATACATGGAATTATTGAGGTCCCCTCCCTATCATTAGTTGTAATTTCATCCAATGTATAGCCTCTTCCCATATTATATCCACAACATTGTCCCCAAGTTCCCTCATTAACTTGACTCACCAAACCATGTGATATTTTTGGTACTGCTGACACCCAATACTTACTCCATGGACTAACCATGCTATAGATTCCTAACTCATTATTTGAGGTTCTCTTCGCCACACCATCTGAGGCTTCATCTTCATGGAATTCCTATATGAACCTCATCATGATTCTATCAAACATAAATGATGTAGATGTCCCATATTACAACGCTGATGACACTTAGTATGCCTATCTGGGATGAATTTTTTGTAGTGTCCAATATAAAATAATTTAAGACACAAGGGAACACATCTTTCCATTAAGGGAGCTAACGAGATCTACAAATTTTATATCTACACATCACTTCCTTGAAACATATCCTTTAACTTTATTTTTTTTATTAGATATGGAATACATATCTCGACTAGAGAACTAACTTTCTGGTCCTCAGGATAGGAACAAGACATGTTTCTTTAACCTCTAATAAAACCGTCTCAATATTAAAGGAATTTTAAAGAACATATGTGTATGCGGTAAAGTCAAAATTACACACTTGGTTCCTCAACTCAATTTCTAATACAATATCAATATTTCTAAATTTATTTCTATAAAATTATTAGAATAATGTCTACCAAAAAATATTTACAACTAGAGTTCCATAAAATCATGATTTCTATCCAACATCAATGAATATTGTAAAAATTCGTTGAAAATATATCCTTGACTGTCTCCCATGACTTACCCTCAGGATTTTTAGCCTGGATCTTAATGATCTACAATATATTAGTGGGTACCTGAGGCTTATATACACCCGATTTCACTTTTTTCCCTCTAGGACTCTCTAGAAGATTGAAAATACCATAGATGTTATCCATCCATTCCTTAGTATCCTTAAGGCATCTAGTACACTGGAATAATGGTGGATGCTATAATTTTAAATCATAGTAAAGATCATCTATATTCATCTAGAAATTATGGTATCATCCACCATGAACATGTACTATTCTAGATGCTTCATATTTTAATGGTTCTACTACCTATACTACCGAATCGACTACGGGAGCATGCTTAGATTCATTATCATACATATTATAAAGTAATTTGAAATAATTTCACATGATGTGATCATTATGACTTGCTTTCATAGGTGATATGATAAGATGTATTCAAGGAGAAATTATCTAAAATGACATAGTAAAAAAAATGTAAATTCTTTCAACATCTTAAAAATCAATACTACCAAAGTGTTAAATAGAAACATAAATAAGAACCACTTTATAGAGACTCATCCAAAGAGGCAGGCTATGATTGTAATGCATGACACCTTGGATTATTAGAGGTCCAATAACATGTATATAATACCTATATATTATCCATAGTCATGTAAATTTAATATTATATATATTTATAAATTACAAAAAAAAATTAATAAAAAATACATATATGTGGAATAGGACACAGTTTATAACTGGAACTAATTTAATTATACAACTATTAATGAATTGAAAACACACACATAACATTTTACCATACATTCTTACTAATTATGCATGAACTCATCAAAATCACTTAAACTATAATTTCAAAATGATACTCATGATCATCATGAAAATTTAATTCCACAACCAATAATGGATGTCCCACTTTCCCCGATAACTCTAAGGTCTATTACACAATATTTATATAGGAACATGAAAAACTACATTAATTGAGTTCCAACAGTCCTCTAACCTTTATATAAAACTCTTAGATCATATCTAATGAAACAGGATAAATCTGATACCATTTTGTAACACCCTGATAGGAATAATTGGGTTTTAATAGAGTTTCCCATGACCTCAGGCAGGCCTACTCATATGAAAGAGGTTGTTTACTGATAGAGAGGTCCTAAATGAGAACATGGGAAGATTATGCACTCTGTAATTATACCCAACAAATATATATAAATATAGTATAGATTATAAAATAATAGATAGATAAAATTGAATAAAATTACTTACAACCAAATGGTGTCAATATTTCATACAAGAAAACAAAAAAAATAACCAACTATAATTCAAGTGTTAATAATAACAAATATAGAAGACAATAATATTTTCCACAATAAGAAATATGACGTTTGATGTAACTCCACTAGTATGCCTGACTCCTCCATCTCGACTACCTTCCACAGGGCCCTGTCACATGAATGGATCCCCAATAATAAGTTATTCATGCACACAAAGATATCTAATAAGGGTGCAATTATAAATTCTATAGGACACTACCGATGCATTCTTGACATAATATTTTCATTTATATTAATGTGTATACAATGGTAAGAATGTAAAAACTCAAGTAAAAATTACATTTTGGGACATTGTGCACTATCTAATCTTTCATGAACCCATACCCTAAACTATATTTCTCAATGTCATAGGATAATTTAGGTTTGGTTTCCTTGAATCTATGTATAATCCAAAATACCAACATAACTCTTAGAACATGAAACAAGGCCATAATTCCATGGAAATTCACACATGGTCATCATAACCCACTATATATCTTAGCTGAGGCCACATGATTATCATTCCTCACTACCAGTCTCTTGTCTAGCTTCAACATTATCATTCCCCATCCTATTTCATTAAAGAACTCATCATAATCGTCATAAGTCACATTATAAATGTTTCCCTATATAACGTATTAACCAAGAGATGAAGGTTACACATTTTTTTGGTAAAAAATAGAATAATTTCATGGTCCATACATACACAGACATGTATATATACATTTGTATGACATTAAATGGAATGTCTAGAGTTGTAAATGTGAAAAAAACCTTTCATATAAAGAGTGTTTCCTTGGGATACACATAGAAACACATATAAATCATATCATCATAGGTCTCATTGGACATACTCACATGTACATGTATTTCATATTATATAGTTTTATAAAATTATCATAACATTATGGGAAACATGATGCAAAAAGCGTATCAAAGACCAAAGTCATGGTTCACCACCAAAATATTGCTCACACACAAAAAATACCTCGATACATCCCAAAATCCCCATATAATTTTTTAAGAGAAAGGATCTAAGAAGAAGTACATGTTAATGGCTAGGATTTGTTTAGACATACCAAATGAGATCTAGTATAACAGGTAGATCTAGACCAATATGAGAACGATCAAGAAAAAACTATCTTTCCACCTTCACTTTCTTCAAATATATATAATGAATCATATTATATCCAATTAGGATTCTTAAATATGATCATGAATTTATGGGTTTGGGTTATTGATAAGGATTACGGAAAATATCTTATATGAACAACAAGAATTGAAGAAAAACAATCACTCACCTTGAAATCCTAAGGACCAATATCTCTATATACAACATAATTGATTTTCATAGTGAATAAATTATCCTTGAGTAATAAAAATAGTCACTATGATAAATATCTCTTTGTTCAGGATGTTGAATGAGCGGTTACATTTATTTTTTAGGTCAAACAATGAATTTTTGATTTATTTAATACTGCTTTCATTTTTTACCAAACATTTCACCATTCGTTTGAGGATCACTCCATATTTAGGGAAACACAATGGTTTTTATTCTAGGTTTTGTAAACTTTTCCCCAACCCTTATTTTGATTATATTATATGGAACATGGTAACCTAATTAATTTCATGTGATTATATCTAACCATATACTAACCGTGAGACACCAACTAGTCCTCTCTAATAGGTTTCACGATTACCTGGGTAATCCTTATTGTTTTACCTAATCATGCTCAATCCATAATCCCCATTATAGGACTATAAATACCAATAATACCACCAATAATCTATAAATATTTCACCCAAACAAATCATATCTCCAAACACTATGATAGAGGGGATAAAAATTTCCATAGATCAATTAGAAATCATGAGGCCATTAGAGAATGATCCTATAAAATGGTTTTAAATAACTATTATTATATGAAATAATATACCAACCTATAACAATGGTTAGATAATGATATATGTTTATATTTTTATAAATCAAACAATGAAATACAATGTGAATTTTTTATCTAATTATTTTCCTCTAAATGTAATGATTTAATGACTTAAATTCCTAAATATATTTTTCATTTTCCTGGGGCATGGATTTATCATGTGTGAATTTTGACTAGTTCTGGTGGCTAGATAAGAGATTGGGCCTTTTATGGTTCACCACACCATTTTAGTGGGACTAATTATGGTATTGTTCAATCAATATTGGACGCTTCTATGTAAGGTACACTATTTTAGCTTTAGGTTCTTGGAGTTTAGTCATCTAGTTGGTCATTTGGTGTTTGAGTACACCAAAGTGATCCAAAAAGATTGGATAGCCATTTCATAAGGTGTTTCACCTATGATTTCCACCAGTGATAAATTTTAATGAGGAAATGTCTTGGGAAGCCAATTTTAGGAAGGATTATTGGGCATTGACTCATTCAGTCCCACTATCAGAAACATTCAATGGATGAAGATACAACACAATATTATTGGTCATAGTGGATTAAAATAACTAGGGTTATTAAACCATGATATGGTGGAGTACATGAAGGTAGTGAAAATGATTAAACAATGGATTTATTGGAAGAAGATCTGTTCTATTCAAATATATTAAAAACTAGTTCACACTTTGACTAGAGGAAGAATTGGTGTTTTGGTAGTTCACCACACCGTGGTGATGGATTTCAGGAATCCTTTATAAATAGATTTCCTAAACACTCTTGGTACAAAATTTTTCACCTTGTGTCTAACCCTATAAAACCCTTATATATATCATCGCTCTCCAGCCACAACTTATAGAGTCCAAACACCATGGATAATTAAATAAAAGCCTTTGATCAGGGTATTATTATCTTTCTTACCTCATTCTAATTTCCCCTCTTATTATTTACTTTCAAAAATCTATTTTAGGAGGATTAATCTATTTTGTAATGATGTTTTGAGTGAATATTGATGGAAGTTCACATTATTATCGTATGATAGTGTTTCTATTATTTTGTTGTGTTACATTTGGTAGTGGTTATTTCTTGATTATCTTCTATTACATGGAGAATTTTGATTTTATAATCGAGGTTTTGAGTCTATTACTTCTGTTAACATTATATGAAAGTGTGAATTAATCATGCATTACCGCTTCGTTTAAATGGGGTTGATAGAACTTAATATGATAATAATATTGAAAGGGAATCACATGTTAAATGATAATTCAATAATAAGAGAATTATAAGGATAAAAAATTATTCCATGCTTTTGATAAAATTTACCATTAAAATTAAATGTATTATTATCATTTTTTTCTTTAGTAGTTGTGATTTGTTAATTATATAATATTAGGCAGAGAATTTTTCTCTTTTATTCAAGTTATAGAATCTACTAGTACTCATTTCTTTATGTGCTTTAGTGTATTAATCATACTTTATCTCCTTTAATAAATGGGTATGAGTGACCTTAATAAGATAATAATCCATAATTGTTATCACTAGTTGAATGATAATTAAATTATATAGAAATTGTAAGTAAAAAATGAAGTTTTTTATGATTTGTTAAATCTAACCATTGGGGTTAATATCATTCTTCGAAATGAATAAAATTATTCCAGGGATATACTATTCATCATAATCAAAATTTATTGATCGTTTTAAATCATCAATTATTACTCATAAGACTATCTAATAAAGTTTGTATAATTATAATACCTTGATTTTTTGTTAGACTTACACACCCCAAAGGTGAGAAATCATGTCAGTTTCATGATTTAGTTTATATGGTTACTCAAGTTTGGTGATCTTTGGAATGTAATTGTTTTTTCAATTGGTCGAGGTTTATTAAATTGTTTATTTCCCATGGATTATATAAAGTAGTATTCATAGTGTTTTGGGTACTTGTTTCTAAATCCTGGTAGTCTTCACTTTAAATAGTGGAGTCTATATTTTATTTTTTCAAATATTAGGAATTATTTTGCATAGGTATGGGTGGGAACTCAAGGTCTTAACTGGATCATGTGGAACCCATATATTCTATATGAAATTTCCATGACAATTTTAGTTCCAATTATACTATATATGGATATTTATCAAGTAATATCCTTTCATTTTGAAAGAATTTAGGTGGTAGTGGACCTCAGTGACACCCTTATTGAAAAGTTAAATATTTCCACCACTAGTGTGAGTGTTCACATATGTGTGTATTATGAGAAATTTCATAAATATTTTGTTGATTGAAATATATTTGGGAATTATTATGTTTCTTTTCATATGAATATGACATGTAGTGACTATAATTTTAGAGGTAAATTTTCCAAGGAATATAGAATAAAGGATGAGGGTAATAGGTTGAAGGATTGTTACTCTAAAAAAGATTCAATTAAGGGAACTTCTATGAATATTAAAGGTGTAAATTAGTAATCCTATACTCCCTAAAAATCTAATAACTTTCCTAAAGTAGGGAAAGAACATGATACATTCATGGATGAGCTAGATTTGCATCCAATAGTTGGGACTCTTTCTAACCTTCAAACAGAGATGAATTTCATTACTCTAGGGTGTTAAAACATGGACTGGGAGGATAAAGGGATAAGAAATTTGGCTTTAAATAACTCTTCTATGTTATGGGATTTCCTTGTGTCAAAAAAGTATACATATAATGCTGAATAAATTGGTGGGTGGGGGGGTTCTTGTTGGTTTTTAGATAGCTAGACTTACTATGAGATAGAAGAGAAATATGGAATTGTCATCTAATTATGCTTGGAGAAAAATTGGTTTCTTCATGAAACTAAAATTTTAAAATTAAGATGTATGTAGATATTATAACTAATATGTACAAGGACATGTTTGGAAATGTCTCTCAGAATCCTGAGCCTGAGAATATATATTCCATGAAGATTTCATTTGATGATTTTTAGAATCCTTTCATATTTCCATTTTAAGGAGAAATATTGGTTCTAGAATATTGGGATTTAAATACTCATATTAGTCATCTGGTGGATGTATCACCATGTGGAATGGAACATTCCAAATGATATTCCATCAAGAAGGATGCTTCATCTAATTTTATTCCATCTTCGACAGCTGTCAGTGATTTTAATTCTTTATATAACATTATAAACTTAGGAACCATAATGAATACATGGAATACTGAAGGTTTTAGTGTAATATTCAACTTTCCCTTTTTATTTGTCTCCTAAAATTAAGTGGATACTAATTTATTATATGATAAATTTGTTATTGTGTCCCAATCAAAGAAAAAAGATTTTACAAATGATATATGTTTATAATAGGAGCGGGTGTTGATTGTAAAGTCCCGAAAATTTCAATGAATTTTTTTTCATAAATGTTTTGGAATTTTACGAGTCCATAGCTTCTGACGGTGATTTATTCTGAGGAACGGTGTGCCTAGAATCAATTTCTGAAGTTTTGTTCAGGTACGTTAATTAAACGTACGTACGAGTTTTTTAATCTTTTGAATCAGTGATCAGAATCAAAATCTGAGGGCACCGATTAACTCACAACGTCGGTATTCTTTTAAGGGGACCTTTAACGCATCTGAGTTTGTACAAGGGGATAAGTTAATTTTTGGGGATTCATACTAAATTATATAAAATTTTTGTGTACACAATTTTATTGTTAAGGGAGGTTATTTCCTCCAAGGAGGAGTTGGAGGTGTGGCCCAGAACACACATAACCTCTCTGGGGAGGCTAATGTGTGTGGGGCCCACATGAGCCTAGCCCCTCAACTCCCCATTAACTCTCCATTTTTTAATTTTGACAAATACCCTCTTTTATTGTTGAACTCTCCACCTCCCACTTCTTGTCATTAATATAACAACACCTTTAATTAATTATTTGAACTCCAAAAATTAATTAATTACTTTAAGTGTTTGATATTTTAAATAAATATATGGGAATAAAATAATATCCAAAGATATTATTTTGGTTGGGACTTGTTGTATTGGGAGGCTCTGGAGAATTAGAAGAATAGGGTTCTTCTCTCAACAAAGAACACCCTTCTTCCAAAAAGAACATCTCTGATGAAGAATGTGAAGAAATTATTCAAGGACGCTTCCTCTTCAGATGCACCTCGAAGTCAACGGAATCGACATCCATATTCCATGATGCCAGACCTTCACAAGGCTCATCCTCCATGGCTCGACAACGTACAACATCATATACAAGGTAAGGGTTTGTATAGAATCGAGTGTGATCTGTGCGGGAACCCAAGAGCTGGTTGTGATTGTGATGACTACTGTACTGAAATCTTTTGTGGGATCGACAGCGATGACTACTATACTAGAATCCTCTATGGGTTCGACAACGATGAATACTATACTAGAATCCTTCAAGGGTTTGACCACGACTACCACTATACTGGATTCCTTCGTGGGTTCGACAGCGACGACTACTGTACTGGAATCCTTCGTGGGTTCAATAGCAATGACTACTGTATTGGAACCATCCATGGGTTCGACAATGACGACTACTATACTGGGATCCTCCATGGGTTTAATAGTGATGAATACTATTCTTGTATCCTGTGTGGGTCTGACAGAGTAGATTTTCTTGTATCCTGTGTGGGTCCAACAGTTTAGCTGGTCTCGTATCCTTTGTGGGTCCGACAGCTTAGCTGGTCTTGTAACCTGTGTGGGTCTGACAGCTTAAATGATCCAGTAGCTACAACTAATCATCTATATCTCGCTACTATTGTGTCATACATTTGTGATCTGATACATGTTTTTAAACCATTATCATCATGGTGATTTAATGTACTTCTTTTGTGGAATTGGTTGTACTTGGGCTCGTGAGTTGGAGTCGGACTGAGTTTGGTAACTTAGGTATATGTATAGTCATATAACTATGTAGGGTTGGTTGATAATTTGTGGTTGATTCATTCTTCTGTGGTTTATCCTTTGTGGATTCTGGGAGACCTTTGGGTGTCTCAGGGTCCCTACTGAGTATCGTTATACTCACCCATGCATAGGTTATGCCTTCACCTCGTTGTTTTGGATGTAGACGTCGGACAACATTGACGAAGGCAGAGAGTGATCCAAGACTGAATGATACCTGGAGGTGGACCAAATGGCGAGATGGTACATAGAGTGGACCGATAGATGTGGAGTGCTGAGGCGGACATCTGTACCTACCCTTCAGGTAGGATACTCGGCAGACGTTCTAGGAGATGCCCGTTTTAGCTGTTGTCCATTTTTCTAGTTTCAATTTCTTTTCATTGTACCTTTACATTATTGTTGGGACTGTATTTCTAGACCCTTTACTTTCAGCACTACTTTTTGTGTACTTTTTTCACTTTTTGTTTACTTCCTTTTGTGAACTCTATTTTGTTTGTTTACATTCATAAAGGCAATGCCTTCCCAGCTTAGGGATTTATGCCTTTGGTGCCAGTCTCCACCCCCTGGCCTATGGAAGGCGGGCTTGGGGTAGTCATGCCATGGGTCCCAAGGATGGGTTGTGACAAATTCGTATTAGAGGAGTTGGTTCTACCATAGAACTCAAGACTCTGATCATTATTTTCTGTGAAGCAATAATGTTATTAGTATTGAGTGTGGTTTTCAGTCCAGGGAGTCCAGTGTTGGGGCGGTGGACGACGTATCCATACACCAGGACCCTGATCATTGATTTCTGACTCAATGCATGAAAACACTGATTGAATGTGTTTTTTAAAAGTTTTCTTTGTGATTACGCTGAGTCAGCTCACCAGGTATAATTTTTTGAATGTGGCGCACCTGTTCTTTATCAAGAGGCTGCTGCGTTGACAACCATCTAGGTTTCCTGGGGGAGTACACAATGACGGCCCACTAAGCAGCGAGGCTCCAGTACAAGGCCCTCTTACTATGTTGGCACCTACGGGGGGTGTACCAGTAGTACCATCACCCATTGCGCAGAAGATTCCACCATCTGCACTGGCAGATGGTTCAAGCCAATTGAGCGCATTGCACGATTTCCAATGATAGAGGCCTCCGAGGTTTTGAGGCGAGAGAGATTCCTAGGAAATAGAGGATTGGATGGAGGAGATTACTGGAGTTTTCTACCTAGTAGAGAAAATAGTAGAGCAGAATTTGATCTTAACTACTAATATTTTTCAGTGAGTTACCATGAGGATGGTCCGCATAATGATGAAGTTTCAGTACTTGGACCATTTTCTGAGATGGTATCTTCGGGCAGTGTGCCAACTATATCACTGTCTGTTGGTCAGCAGACACTACCAACAGTACCAGAAGTGAACACATGTAGGCTTAGTGCCTTATATGTGTTTCAGCACTGGATATCTCTCAATTTATGAGGTGATACCTACCGATAAGCATCTAAGGACTGGCTTGAAGAGGTGGCTTAGAGTTTTCTAGAGCTTATACAACTTCAGCAGGACGAAGTGTCGGTAGCAGAGTATTTATCGAGGCATACCTATCTTTCCTGGTACTCGATGAATATGATTTGATCAGTGCTTTGGAACTTGGATATCTGTGCGTGGTGCGTTTAAGGATATTCGAACCAACACTTTTTCCTCTATTGATTCCGACTTATGTTAGGGTGCTAGAGAGAACCATTATGGTTGAATGTTCATTGGCTGAGCGGATACAACCAATAAATGTTAACAGTTGGAAAGCATGAAATTGGCGTCAGTCTTAGAGACTTGAGTGTGTAAAATGTCTCAAGTAGAGGATGTGTTATGGACAGATGAATATGAAGGGAATTTGACATGGAAGAAAATCTAGGAGAGAAGCATGAGGTGGTGAACATTTCAACATGATTACAACCACCCGCCTCTATAGTCCCCACTAGTCTCATGGAGGTAGAGGGTAGGGGAAGAGAGTACCTGCATGAGGTTAAGGTGTGTGACCTAAGGGATCTAGGAATGATTTGAGATACGGTCTGTGACTACTACTATCTGCCATATCAATATACATAGGTATCAATCATTCATTCCATCCACGAATCTTGTCCCAGACCTAGAGTTTCCAGTTAATCCGTTGACTTGATCCTCATGTCTGTAGATACCTTTGGGAGGAGACTTGATAATGACCCTTACACTGTCATTGCGATCTGACCCTTGAGGTGAGAGTTTTGGTTGGAACCTGTTGGAGGAAGCATCGGGGCCTTATGACGTTAATTTTTCCATGGACTGGGAAACCACAGTTCATACACAAATTTAATGTATTAGGAAAAAAGGGTTTTGGTTTATCTACAACATTGGGATGTGGTTTTCATAGTCATTGAAAAGGAAAACCCAGGAAGCACAGGATGGAATCATGCATATGAGGGTGTAGTCGATCACATAGGAGTTGGCCAGATTTACCTTTGTGTCAGACTTCTCCAGAGTTGCAGCACCATTATCATCTTTGATGAAAAAGGGGAAACCAATCGTTTGGTTAGATAGATTCCAACAGAGCATTCAAAAGCTGAGACAGAGGTTGACTAGTGCGCCATATTGAGGTAACCAGAGGAGGTCGTAGGGTATATAGTTTATTTCAATGCATCAGGGATCAAACTCGATTGTTTCCTAATGTAGGAGCGGGCAATGATCGCGTATGGTTCATGACAGTTGAGACATCATGAGTAGAACTACGCTTCCCATGACCTAGAGTTAGTAGCAGTGGTCTTCGCCTAGAAGATGTGGCATCACTATCTGATGGAAGAGCTCTTTACAATATACTCTGACCATCAGAATCTCAGGTACATCTTCTCGTAGAAGGACCTGAACCTGAGACAGTGACGATGGCTTGAGTTCCTCTAGGACTATGACTTTGAGATAGTCTATACTCCTGGGAAGGGGAACAATGGAGCAGATTCTATTAGCTGGAGATCGAACATTCAACTGCTAGGAGAGGTGATAGAGCAGCTGGCCGCATTGAAAATAACCTTTGTGGATAGAGATGGTGCAGCCTTTCTTCGGTCTCTCATAGTCACTCCACCACTTATTCAGTGAGTCAGAGAGGCACAATGTGTGTACATTGACTGTGAGACATGACATACTCATATATCCACATGGTAGGTGCCTGATGGATTTTCTAATGGAGGGGATCACATCATCCTATTTAGAGGATGTACCATGGTACCAGTTGCATTACAAGAGAAGGTGTTGAGAGAGTTATACACATCCTCTTTAGCAGTACATCCAAGAGTGGCGAAGATGTATCAAGACCTTAGATGACAACACTGGTGGCCGGGTATGAAAAAGGCAATATCAGAGTTCGATTCACGATGCCTAACTTGTCAACAAGTGAAGGCAGAGCACCAGGTACCAGTAGGCTTGGTACATCCCTTAGAGGTCCCAGAGTGGATGTGGGATGGGATATCTATGGATTTCGTGATGAGTCTTCCATGTATATCCAGAGGAAACTGATCTATCTGGGTGATCATAGGATGACTCACCATGTCGGCCTACTTATGACCAATCAGAGAGCAGGGGCCCAATGGATATCTTGGGACGCCTCTACATTCGGTAGATCGTATGGATTCATGGTTTACCATGGACTACCATCTTCAATCGAGATACTTGTTTCACTTCCCGTCTATGGAAGGGGTTACAGGAGGCTTTTGGGACACATCTTCACTTGAGCACCGCCTTCCATCTTCAAATGGATGGTCGGATTGAGAAAACCATTTAGAGTCTCGAGGACATGCTCTGTGCATGTGTCCCCGATTTCGGTCGCAGTTGGGAGGATCACTTACCCTTGGTGGAGTTTTCATACATAAACAGTTATCACTCCACCATCGGGATGACACCTTATGTGGCACTGTACGACCGAAATTATAGATCTCCTCTGTGCTAGACATACCCAGGAGAGTCAATACTTGTAGGACCATAGATGGTTCATGGTATGATGGAGAAGGTGCAGATCATCCAGGAGTGGATGAATACTACACGGAGCAGACAAAAGTCATATGCCGATAGGAGACAGAGGCCACTGGAGTTCGAAGATGGTGACCACATCTTCCTACGGGTCTCAACTTGACGAGGTCTACGGAGATTTGGGCAAGGTGGAAAGTTATATTCGTGGTTTATCAGGCCGTTCTAGGTCCTTAGCAGAGTAGGCAAGGGGGCTTACCACCTGGCCCTTTCACCTCAGTTGAATCGGGTGCATGATGTCTTCCATGTATCTCAGCTGAGGAGATACATGCACGACCTGTCCCACAACATTGACCATAGGGAGATGGACATCGATGATGGGGTGACATTCGCAGAGGTTCTAGTGGAGATTGAGGATCTATAGGAGTGGGTCCTATGTGGATGGTCTCTTCCTCCAGAGCACATTCTCTAGCAGTACAAGAACCTCCAGGAAAGCACATGGGAGCAGGAGGCTCAGATGCATGCTCAGTACCACCTTTTATTTCCCTAGTGTGTGATATATATTTACAGGGGCATAAATCCCTAAGGTGAGGGTAATTTAAAGACTCTGAAATTTCAATGAAATTTTTTCCTTAAATTCATTGGAATTTTACAAGTCTGCAGTTTCTGACGGCACTTGATTCTGAGGCCTGGTGTGCCCAAAATTATTTTCTGAAGTTTTGTTTGGGTACGTTCATTAAATGTACGTATGGGGATTTCTAGCTTTTGAACTAGTGCTCGGAATTGAAATTCGAGGTCACCGATGAACTCGAAGCACTGGAATTCGCTTAAGGGGACCTTTACCAATGTTGCGTTTGTACAAATGGAGAAGTTAATTCTTGGGGACTCATACTAAATTAAATAAAATTGTTGTGTACACAATTTTGTTGTCAGGGGTGGTTATTTTCACCAATGAGGGGTTTGAGGTGCGGCCCACAACCCACATAACCTCCCATGGGAGGATAATGTGTGTGGGGACCACATTAACTTAACCCCTCAACTCCCCATTAACTCTCCATTATTTAATTCTGACAACTCCTCTCTTTTATTGTTGAACTCCCCACCTCCAACTTATTGTCATTAATATGAAAACATCTTTAATTAATTATTTGAACTCCACAAATTATTTAAATAATTTAAGTGTTTGATTTTAAAAAAACATGTGGGAATAAAATAATAGCCTAAGCTATTATTTTTGTTGGCACTTGTTGTGTTGGGGAGGCTCTGGAGAATTATAAGAATAGGGTCCTTCTCTCTATGAAGAACACCGTTCTTCCACGAAGAACATCTCCGATGAAGAACGTGAAGATATTCTTTAACGATGCTTCCTCTTCGGACGTACCCCGACGTCATCGAAATAGAAGTCCGTATTCCACGACACCCGACCTCTGCGACACTCGTATTCCATGGCTCGACGACGTACAATGTCATATACATGGTAGGGGTTTGTATAATTTTAAGTGATTAATTTGTATCCTATTCTTCATTAAATTTCTTGGATGTCTTTGGCCAACTGATATCGCCTAATGCAGAGGGTGAAGACCGAACGAACATGGCCCAATGACCCTCTAATGATCCTTCATCTTATTTGAGATGTAGGAAGAGATGGAAGATGCTGCAACGACTGGAGGAAGCGGTGGCCGTGTGCCGGACGCCTAGAGATGAAAACCGGCCCGCATCCGTGGGCCGCATGGCCGAAGAAGAACTGGCCAGCTAAAGCCGGCTGGGCCTAAGGAACCATGACAAAACGAGGGAATCGAACTTTGGATAACCGCGCCTCGTGCTAGGCGGCTGCTTTGGAGGGCGAACCAGTCGACGGGCGGATGGATGGGCTGATGAAGGTCGCGACACCCAATGGTGCCACGTGGGAGAACAATGGCACACCTCTGTGGGCCGCTCACGCTGGAGAAGACCGGCTAGACAAGAGGGGGGCACCTCTCGACGCCGCCATTTCAGAAAAACTAGGGGCTGCACCCCCCGGAATTCTCAACTAGTTGGTCAAGCCGCGACCGACCACTAGGACGGGCCTCCAGCGGCATGGACAATGCAGCCATGCGCGGGCCGAGCCGCCTTTCACTCGAGTTGGGCTACGCCCCACCGAGCCGGGCCGCCTCACGCAGGCCGGGCCATAGAACCGAGCCGAGTCGCACCCAACCGAATCGGGCCTACCCATCCAACTGGTTTGGACCCACCGAATTGGTTCGAACTGACCCGCCAGCCCACAGGGCTTGACGGGCCGAGCCCTTTTTGATTAAACATGAATATCTTCAAGACCGCGTGTCTGAATGACGCTCTATCTATTGCAATGAGACCCTTCTGACGAGGAGGTCCTTTTCAGATATTCTATGTGAGTTTTGGACAACATTGGAAAATATCTGGGTTTGGAATTTGCGTAATTCCAACTAGGCCCTTGGAACGGAAAAGCCAATAACTCTCAGACTGGGCATCCAATTGACGTGCCATCTGTCACGTTGGGATTATTTGGCAAGGTGGAAATTCGGGAGTCATAAAATCAAGACTTTTAAATAGTTTATGGATCAACCCCTTTGATCATGGATCAGGCCCTCCCGGAATCGAGCATGCTATGTGCGGGATCCCTAGAACTGGCTGCGATTGTGACGACTACTGTACTGGAATCCATCGTGGGTTCGACAGTGACGAATACTATACTGGAATCCTACGTTGGTTCGAAAAAAATGACTACTATACTAGAATACTTCATTGGATCAACAACAATGACTACTATATTAGAATCCTCCGTGGGTTCGACAGTGACGACTACGGTACTCAAATCCTCTGTGGGTTCGACAACGATGACTACTATTCTTGTATCCTATGTGGGGACGGTATTTTGACCTCTGTACTTGTATCCAATGTGAGTCCAACAGAGTAGCTGGTCTTGTATCCAGTGTGGGTCTGACAACTTAGCTGGTCTTGTATCCTATGTGGGCCTGATAGCATAGATGAATCAGTGACTACATCTGATCATCTCTATTACTCTCGAGATAGCTGGTCTTGTATCTTGTGTGGGTTCGACAACATAGCTGGTTTTCTAACCTGTGTGGGTCCAACAGCTTAGATGATCCAGTGACTACAACTGATCATCTATATCTCTCTACTATTGTGTCATACCTGTGTGAGTTGATACATGTATTTCAACCATTATCATCATTGTGATTGGATTTACTTCCTCTGTGGAATTGGTTGTACTTGGGCTCGTGAGTTGGAGATAGACTGAGTTTGGTAACTTAGGTATATTTATGGGAATATACCTATGTAGGATTGGTTGATAATTTGTGGTTGTATATTTCTTCTGTGGTTTATCCTTTGTGGATTCGGGGAGACCATCAGGGGTCTCGGGGTCCCTACTAAGTATCGTTATACTCACCCATGTATGGGCTATACCCGCTCCACTTTGTGTTGGATGAAGACGTTAGACAAAATTGATTAAGGTAGAGAGAGAGCCAGTACTAGACATTACCTGGAGGTGGACCACATGGAGAGACGGTACATGGAGCAAACCAATAGACGTGGAGTGCTGAGGTGGACATCTGTACCTACCCTTCAGGTAGGATACTCGGAAGACATTCTTGGAGCTGTCCTTTTTAGATGTTGTCCCTTTTTCCTGTTGTAATTGCTTTCTGTTGTACATGTACATTACTATTGGGCTTGTATTTCCAACCCCTTTACTTTCAACAATACTTTTTGTGTACAATTTTCACTTAGTGTTTACTTCATGTTGCGTACTCTGTTGTGCATGTTTACTTTCATAAAGGCAATGCCTTCCCAGATTAGGGATTTATGACTTCGGTGCTTGTCGCTAGCCCTTGGACTATGGGACGATGGCTTGGGGTAGTCACGACATGGGTCCTAAGGATAGGCCGTGACATTCGTGATGATAAATGTTCTAATTCATTAGAGATTCATGATTATGTGTTGGAATATATCTCTGTGGGTGGTAAACCTTAGTTCAAATATTAAGGGAACTTATGGCCATTATTACTACTATTAAGATGGTCAATCCTTCGGTTGTATTTTTTGGTAGTTGTTCTAAAGACCAAACTATGGTTCATAATGATCGTGTAACTATTGCTGCTACTTGGACTTCTAAGGTTGTTAATATTCATATTAGAGGGAAGGTTGAAAAACACAATTCCCATGAGTTTCATTCATATGAATTCATTGTGGAGGATAGAAAAAGATATGTTGATACTTGTAATAAATAATATGACAAGGTTACTTTTAAATATGATTATGTTGATGATGGAGGTGGGATATGGAAGCAGGATATTTCACAGAGGAGGAGAAACTATCCTCAGGGATGGGGTTAATGGGTTTCACATCACAACATGATCACTCACTCTCTTAGGGTATAAATTCTTCTACAAAGTGCATAACTAGATTAATTTTACTGGCTTGGGGAATTCATGATGCTCTGAACACTTTTTATAGGAACTATTTTTTATGATATGATGTTTTTTAAATTCTTGAAGAGGGAAGGTAAATTGTTTGGACTCATCCTCTCTTTATCGTTTTTTTAATTTACTAATAAAGGGTCTTTGTCACCAAAAAATTTCCAAATAAAATATTTTATGCTATGAATTAAAAAATGGTTGAGTTGTAATCATATATGCCTTGTTAATTATTATTTATGTTGACTCTTTTTATTTTATAGGGTAGCGTAATATATGATTGGTATTAATTTTTTTTTTAATTTAGAATGGATAAATTATTAAAATTTTAAACAATGGAAAGTAGAATTATGATAAAAATTAATTAAATGGGCTTTAATAGAGTGAAAACTACTAATCATAGGATGCTCAATGCATAAATTCCCAAACTTTAGTTCCATATTCTATGTATAGAAAATACATTTGAAATGTTTTTTTGGTTTATGGATTAATACCCTTTTTTATTTTTTGATAACATTTTTTAGGTCAGGATTCTTTTTTGAACTATAAGTTGGAGGCCTGGGGTTGTATTGATTAATAATTGATTCGAGGATAAATGAGCATGGAGGCCAGGATACAATTATTATTGATGAAGATATTGGTGAATAGTTTGATACTATACATAACGCTCTGGGACGCTAGGTGGTTAGGATGAGTTCATATAGGGTATTTCTCATCGATATATTCAATATCTATATTACATTATGATTTTTGGATGACCAAATGGTTTGATGATATTTACATGATCAGTTTCCAACTACATGACATAGTTTGATGTTATGCACTGGAAATGAATCTTAAATTGGCAGTTTAGGTAATGTCATAGTGTACCTAGGTAATTATGAATTGGCAATAGAACTATTAAATGAATTTGTTTTATTCATAGTTTTTATAAATGATTATGATATCCTTTAAAATATAATTAAATAATTAATATTGTTTTTGGCACATAGCCTAGAAGATTAAAATATTAATCATTAAATTTAACATAGTAATAATTTATTAATGGATAATCAATTAATTTAACTACTTACATTCTTATTTCATATATAAATAAAATAAGTGGAAGTTGGGGGTCTTGTGTGATGATATAAATAAATAATTCTAATTCTATTTAGTTTCCATTAGTGTTTTTGTGAGTGATTTTATTTATTGTTCCTGATTTCATATGGTACCCCACCCATATCAGTAGGGAAACCAACACCCAAATATTTGGGCGGGGGGTGGGTGGGTGGGTATTTTCTCTAACATCAGGTTTAGAGAGGGAACATTTGGATGACTTACCCTCTCCTCAACTCTCCACATATATATAGATGAGCATTTGTTTCCCAATATAATGTATTACGATATAGGGTGTTCTAAAAATAGGGATGTGATGGCTCATATTTTATAACTAAATTATCTGTGAGTTGTAATATCTTGAGTTGTAATTCTTACTCATATCTATATGTGGTGGTATCCACTTTCCATGGGTGTACTACCATGAGTTTTAATGGCCATAGGTATAATACATTTACACTGGCTGTTGTGGCTTATAAGCATACACTTGGATACTACTTGTATATAATGATAATATTATGTAGGTCTATATGGGATGAAACAATGGATGTGACACTATTTCATTGGGTGTGGTATGTTATATAGAGATATAATCAATGGATATAGTCATTGTATCATGAGATTAAAAAAATGGGGAAGTTAAAGTGGGGTAGCTTCATTCATATATATATATATATTTTGTGTTTTATATAAGTTTTGTTTTATTGTTGTAAATTATTTTGTTAATGATCCATGATGAGGATGGGATACTAATATTTACTATTTAGGTGATGAGTTAGTTTCATTTATTTATTCATTAAGATTTAGTATGGTTAATTTACATTTTATAGGAGCGGTTTTTAGGAGGATATTACTAAATATAAATTTTATGCTCATCCTATGTATATATAAACATTTTTTTAGATTAGAATGAGAAGGTTGGTGATTTGGTATTAGGTAAATATCATTGAATGGTTTTTTAGTAGATGTAAAGATTTATATGAGTCCATAGTTTCTTATTAGTATTAATTTTGGTTCTTAAATATTTCCTTTTGGTTTATGTATAACATTACATGTACTGGGATTTTTTCTTTTACTCTTTTGTAGTGTTGGTTAGTGGTTCTTCTAATCATTTATATTAAAATTCCAACTCAGATAGACTATAATTCCTCTCATGTGTGTGATTGATATACCCTTGATGCTATTCACCAAAACATGGATTATTTTAGGTGAGATTTATAAATTATAATATATGTCTCATCATCCATGGACATGGGGTGGTATGTTCGGTGGGAGGGGGCCATGGAAGTGTTGTATAAAACGATTTTTGTTTAGAAATGGGATGTAATTTTGAGTTAGGAACTAGTGGGATTGCATGGAATTCTAAGTAGAAAATATCTATTGGTATTATTATATGTTTTAAGTAACGGAGGCCAGATAGGAAATAAGATTTAATGGGAACCTATGATCTAATGATAGGAATATTAATTTTATTAAACTTAATAAGACAAGTGATTATTATTCTAGGGTAGAGTCCTTTGTTAGGTTATTGAATCATATTTTTCTATGTAAATACATTAATTTTGTATAGAATATGAAATAGGTTAAAATTAATGAATGCATGAATTAATTCACATTAAATTGTTTTGTGTCCTATTTCTCAGAGTACTTATTCTTATTCCATTGAAAATATGGAACTAGGTACATATCACAATTAGGTTCACACGGATGTTGTTACAAAATATATTCCAGTGGATTTCTATAGGGTGGATGTTTATGGTGAAGACAATAAGAGGATAACACCAAGATAGTTTCTGCACCATGGTCTATAGAAGTATGAAGGCTCCATTTTAGGTAAGGAGAATAATGATTTGTTAGAGGATGTAGAGATTGAATTTATTTATATATGTGATTGGAAGTAGAAAATGTTTTATTTACCCATTATGGTAATGTGTGGGTCATCTCAATAGTGATGTATTTTATTCCATGGGGATTGTGAGGATTTGAATATTTTATTAGACAAGCTCTAGTATTACTTTAAGCTGAAGTTATATCATTTTCCTCTAATGTGACATAATAATAGGATAACTCTACATTATCACATGGGTGTTCCAATGTTTGAGAGATCAATATATACCATAATTACCATCTATGAAGTTATTTGGACCTTCATCCATGTGATGAGTCTATGGAATGAATTTTGAGAAGGATTTTCATATGGAGATCCAATTATAGTTCCCTCTATTTATAATGAATTCATATGCTGAGGTACTGGATAAAGTAGAGTTCATCAAGAGGATATTATCTAGGAAAATATTTTCTTAAGATGAGAATCTATAAAACCATCCATGGAGAAAATATTTTATCATAAGCTCTTAGTTTTCTAGTTAAAAGAAGTTATTTTAGACCTCATTGTATAGTTTTGATCCTTCTTAAACTCATACAACTAGATACCGTAATTCTTAATCCCCTTTCAGTAGGTCAGGTGCGGTTTTTCTCTCTTATTGATGTTATGGTCACCATAAATGAGAGTTTCTGAATTTTACTAGTGGTTAGCATGAAACTAGTGGCCAAATATGAGCCAAATTGATGCATCAGTTACATATAAGGTAGAAATAGAAGGGTATCATAGATTTTTATTAGAATATAAAGGAAGGGATAGATAGAGGATATCCCTTTGATATCCCCCTCACTTAGGGAAATTATATAAGAGCACTACCATGGATGTTGTCATAATTATGGCTAGAGAGTGTGTGAAGAATGGGTTACATGGATTCATGCTTTATCATTTTAAATTTCTCATTGAGAGAGATCAATATCATAAGAGGAACAATCTTACTATTTTTTTTACTTTGGATTATGAATTATTTTATCAAGATAAACATACTCTCTGGTTTCACCTACCACAGTATATGCTTATGTTCTTGAGTTGGAGACACTTCTAGCACCCTTGGAATTGACTACAATAATGGAAGGTTGAGATAGCTTGTATAGTGTGTGTAGAGACTATGAATTAGTGAAAGGGTAGAAACAATCTTGGGGTGATTTCCTACGTTTATGGATGTGTCCATACAACATCATCCTCATGATGGATTGGATATATTCACTTTAGGATATCATGGATTTATTTTGAAGAAAGTTAATATTTTACAACACTAACAGATATGAGGTAATGTTTTTTGGTGAGTGATACACTCAAATGGGTAATAGGAATTTTGATTCAATTTATTATTTTATGAACATAATGATATTATGTACTATATAAAACCATCCTATAGTGTTTACAAGGGGTTTTTAAAAGTACCATTGTATCAAACTAGAACTCTATCAATAAAATTTCAATTTTTATTTTTATTTCATATAGTATAGATCATATAAATTCACTTATAGAACACATCAAAAAAATCCTCAATGAATAATGAATGAAATAATAGGTATTTCTAGACATTATGGAACTTATACTAACTAAATACTAACAAACCCATAGGAATATTAAAGTAAACCTTATGAATAGTAAATCGACCAATATAATAGTCATCTCACCAATGTATGTATAAATAAAATTTAGCCATCTTATAAATGAAATTATGATATAATTATATCATAGTGTATGTATATTAATATTTTAAAAATAAATATTTAAGTGTTGGTATTTTTTGTAAATCATAAATATTTAATTACAATATTATAATTAATAGAATGATTTAAAAAATAAAATTAATATGAATAAATATTATTAATAAAATAATATTTTGTTTTCTTATTATTTTAGGATAATTTAATGAGACCTTAGTTAATTATTGAATGTGTTATAAAATCAGTTATAAATTTAAAACTATATTTTTTGATTAAATAATGGTTTTAGTTAAAAATTAAATTTCTCATATTTAGAAAATATTTTTTAATAAAATAGAGTTTATTTTATAATTCTACATGTTAAAAAATGGTTAGGGTGAATATTTGGGATTTTTCTGAAATACTTGAATTTTTAGTGAATAATAAAATACTGTAATTTATAGTATAAATACATTATCAACTAAATAAACTATTCCTTGAGTCATAGATGATGTAAAAACCATGTTTAAAACAAGCATGAACATATTAATTTTTTATTCATAGTAATTAATACTATTTATTATCTTGATCATAATAATAAAATAATGAATAAAATAATGAGAAATCACCCCTCTCATCCACTATAAAAACCACCCTCCCCCCTCTCCTCCCAACACCTATAAGCCTTTAAGAATATATAAATTATACCAATATAATATTAAATAGACTCCCACCCACTTCTAGGATATCTTGTTCTTTACAAAAGATAAAAACCCCTTTCCCAATGGAGGTTCTCAATGAGGATAATTCAAGTGGTAAACCCTCTTACTTTTTCTTTTAATTTCATATCAATTTTTTTTTCAATCAAATAATCACCTATTTTATCCAAATTATAATGAAAATACAGTATCATATATATATGAAAATTATATCTTGTTAATGTAAGATCTGTCATCAATCTCTTTCCTCACTCTCTTTTATTTTAAAAATAAAATCACTATTCGGGAGGTTCCAATTTACAACCTTCATGTACTATGAACATTCGTTCTTCAAATTATACTTTAAGTCTGGTCATTAAACCATTTTTATTGTTTAAATATATTATTAAATATATATTATATTTATTTTATGGTTTTAGAACCATTTTATATACATAATATTAAATAATAGAACAATTCTAGTTCATTGTGATCAAAAACCCGCTAAAATTAAGCTAAACGATTGTAATTAACATGTTATCTAATGATTCATCCTAACATATAGAAAAGATAATAAATAATAACAATTAAACTTCTATTTGTTCATTAATAAATATTAATTCGTGTTCTGGTGAATTATACCCATTTTACATGAACTTCATTAATCATATACAAGTATACCAATAGTGAAAACCAAGGAAACAAATGCTCCCGAGGAATAAAATTGTATCTTATAACTCATAAAAAATAAAAAAAATGAAATTAATTAAATTTTAATAAATAAAATACATGTATAAAAGGTTATTAATTAATTAATTAATTAATCAATTTAGTTCATTTATCCAAGTTGTTATGTTTAAGTAAAGAACACATTTGGACATGTGGTAAGGGTTTTCTACCCGAACCTCAAATTTCCTTCTGGTTAATCTTTTTCTCTATTTACCCCAATTAAATTATTATTTATTTTTATTTAGTAATCATAAATTCATTGTTAGTTATATATATATATATATATATATTTAACAATCATAATCATTCTTTCTTTTAAGGGTAGTTACATTTTTTAAAAATATCTTTCGGAAATTCCTCTCGATAAAGAAGCTCGGTTCAAGGGAACTTCTAAAATTCTTACCTATTTTTAAGAACACTATTTTATATATTTCAAAACACCATTTTTTTAATAAAATCACTCATTTTTATTAAAATACTATATTAGTTCACTTCTAGCTTTATAAAAATATTTTTCCAAATGAACTCTTCTCTAAAATGTAAAAGAGTATTTCACTCAAGAACTAATCAATGATTTTATAAGATTATTTTCTCTATTTCAACACTCTTATTTATTCTTATGTTTAATTGGGATGAATATTTTATGATATCATATACCATAATTTATTAAATGGTTTATGATTAGTTTTACTGTGTATGTTCTATCTTGACAACATTCACCATATTACTCTGATTAATTAGTGTTTATATTTTCTAATTAGTGAAAGTTATTTACATTTAATATCTTATCTTCAATATGAATGTATATGTTTATTATGTTTCTACCCATTCATATAATGATCTCATTGAAATTAATATGTAATGGGTGGAGCTTTCTATAGACCCTTGATGCATTGGTTGGTCTCGTGAGACAAATGAGACTAGCTTTTTACCCATTATGTATGGAATCTTGGCAGAGGCCTTGACGGTATGATTTGGATGTCTAGAATTATGATTTCCATAATTATGAATCTATTAATTTTTTTCCTATGTTATTATTTGAATAGTATAATATCAATGGTTATGATTTTTTATGGACTTATCAATTTATAATTCCGGCCATTTTATGCCCAATATTATGTTTTAACAGCATGTGTACATTCAGTTATTCACCATAATTCACATTTTTTTCTTCCATTGCATTACATACCATTACTGAGAATCTGATCTTACATCTTTATTTTTTTTATTTTTCCCTAGGATTTTAATATTTATATTATTAATTAATTGAAAGGATAATCTAGAAGTTTATTGGTGTTTCCAATATAGTTACTATGTTATACTTCATTTCAAGTTGTAATGAAACTATTATGTATGTATCTATTTTCCAATTATATTAAAATATTCATTATTTCAGGATAAACAATCCCTATTTATAATCCAATGTAATAAAACAATGCACTGATGCTTGGAAACTAGATTTTGGGTTCATACAATTGGTATTAAAGGATGTTCAGTAAAAACCTTGGAAAATGTATTTTGACAACATTGATTAGGGAATATAACTTTAAGATAGGCTTCAAGGATAAGAATAGAAGAAAATCCTAGAATTTTGGAAAATTAAAGACTATTAGGATATTCCTATCCATATATCCCAATCTGGATACTACAAGTGGACGTTGTTATGAAAGAAATATACCGAGGGGTAACAACTCTGAAAAGGTGTCCCAAGCCTGACTCGAGGTAACTTGGTACATAAAATAGGGCCTTACTACAGACCTGGGTTGACACTACGAGGGGATATGCTTCAGAAAATTCAAATTTTATTTAAAAACTATTATGAAGGATATATATGTAAATATGTATCCAAAGAAACCATACCTGTTATTATGAGTTTAGAAATGCATAAAATTTCAATTTATGCTAAATATTTTTCTAGTTCAATATTATACATTATGATTCATACCCCTATTTTAATGTATGAAATTATTTAGAAATGTATCCTAGTGGATGAAATGGAAACCTCATGAATGCATGAGACCCATGAAAATATTTCCATCATATGCAATATAATGATGTCAGTATTGGAGCTCTGAATGGTGTTGAGAAACTTATAAGTATACTAGGAAAACTAACTTAGTTTATGAAAAATATCCTTACCCATATAGAGAATCGTGATCAAAAACATGTATGAACAATGTTATACATCATTATGCGATAAAAATTCCATCATTAAAAGGGTCTATAAACCAATCTGTAGCTGAGTAGTGGATATGTTCCTTAAAGAAGATATTTCTCACTTAGGGAAGAAACAAATTGGAGAAGGATGTCATGGTAGTTTATCATATATCAGGATATGAGGATCAATGGTGGTCACTAATCCAAAACACAATGGAGGTGGAATATATTAAATTATTTATTTGAAGAATTTTAGGAAACTTTTCTTAGAAAAATATATTCCTCATGAACAATGAGAGGATATAGAAAGGAAATTACTAAATCTGAGGAAAACATAGAATGAGAATGTTTCAATCAATGATTCCATGCAAGGTTATAATGGAGTGTTTTGGACTACAAAAATATTCCAAGGATCAAGGTTTATCAATTCTTTGATGGTTAAAACCATTCCTCTAAAGGGAAGTGGTTTCCCAAAATTTCTCATTGTATGAATATATAGTCTCATGTGATATCAATAATGAGATGTAATTCTCTATGTATTATTACTTTAAAGGAATTTAAGAGAATAATGCTGTTAATGAACACTATGGAAAATTAAATAAGGAAAAGGGGTATAAGGGAAGAGTTAATTTTTCATCCTGTGATAATTGTGGGAAGAAAAACCTCGACACGTTCTTGAAGGGTATGGGTGTTTGTTACAAGTGTGAAGGAAAATTCCACCAAGAGAGTGATCATAATGGAAAGAAATAAGCTAACATTTTTTAATTCTATAATTGAAAAGAGATGATATATTATACAAATGATATTCCAAAATTACAATGAAATGTTACCCAATGAAGGCCAAGGGAGGAACTCCAAGCTTATTCGATCACAACTGCGGAGGTTGAAATTCCTAATGTTATATTGGATGGTACTTTAATCATTTTCAAAAACATAGCCAATAATTTATTTGATTAATGGTCATCACATTCATTCATATCTTACTAGTTTTCCAAGAAAATTATATTTTCCTATTTTATTTAATAAAGGGGTTTTCAGTCAAAACTCCCAAGGGAAGAATCATTACAAAAATGATGTATTAATCAGTCCAATTTATGACACATAAACTTGATTTAGTTGATGAAATTATCATAATACCTAGTATTGACTTTGATATAATAGTCTATATGTATTGGATTTCAAATTATAATGTGAAAATATATTCCAAGAGTAATGATGTTAAAATTTTTGAGAACGATGTAGAATCACTTATCTTTAGTGTAGAGAACTTACCATCTAATTCTTATCTATATCCACCCCTAGTAGATCTAGAGAATGATATTTATGGGGAGGATGAGAATGAAATATCTTTGAGTGAGGAAAGAAATATTTAAATTGAGGATGTACCTATTTTTCAAGAATATATTGATTTATTTCTAGAGGTTTTACATGGAAATCCTATAGAGTTAGAATTTGAGTTCTCTATTGATTTAATTCCTAGTTCAAGACATATATCAATGACTCCTAATAGAATGGCTATAGTGGAATTAGGTTAACTAAAGAAACAACTAGAGTAATTAATTGATAATGTATTTATTCTCCCTAGTTTTTCTCCACGGGGATACCATATTATTTTTATCAAGAATAAAGTTGGGTCCATGAGCCTGTGTATTGACTATTAAGAAATAAATGCTATTACAATAAATAACAAGTATCCTCTTCCTTACATTGATGATTTATTTGATCAAATTCATAGAAATTTATATTTTTCTGAGATTGAACTTAGATGTTTTTATCATCAATTTCATTCAAGGAAGGAGGATCTTAAAAAGACAACATTTCAAACTAGGTATGTGCATTACAAGTTTTCAATGATGCCTTTTGGACTGACTACTCCACCCAATGTTTTCATGGATATAATGAATAGATTTTTCAAGGAATGTCCTCATTAATTTTTTGTTGTATTTATTAATGAAATATTTTTATACTCCATAATCTATAGGGATCATGATAATCACTTGTACATTGTTCTAAATACTCTTAGAATAAATGGGTTATAAGTGAATTTTAGAAAGTGTGAATTCTGTATTTAAACAGTTTCATTTCATGGTCATATTGTCTCTATGTATGGAATATTATTTCATAATGTGAAGAAAAAGGTAGTTCAATAATGAAATACACCAATGAACATATCCTAGGTACATATTTTTGTTGGTTTAGTTGGTTAATATTATTGTTTCATTCAGAAATTTTCTCTGTTATCCAACCCATTAACCAAGATTACTCATAAAGGGGTTAAGTATGTATGGAAAAAATAATGTGAATAATTTTTTGGAGAATTAAATAAGAGGTTACTGAATGATCCAATCATGACTCTACCATTTGGAAATGGTGTATTTGTGATTTATAGTGATGTATAAAAGAATAGACTTGGTTGTGTCCATATAAAAAATGAAAGAATTATTACCTTTTCATAGAGGAAGTAAAAAACTCATGAAAAGAACATTTTAACTCATGATCTTTTATAGGATAATATAATCTTTACTATGGAGATATGGATAAATTATATTTATGTTTAAATATGTGATATATATAAAGATCAATATAGTTTAAAATATATCTTCTCATATAAAGAACATAACATGAGGCAAAGGAGATGGATCGAACTACCCAAGGATTTGGATTATTTAGTACACTATCACCTAGGGAAGGAGAATAATGTTTTGAATGAATAGAGCATGAATTATCATAGAGTTTTAAAAAAATGAGGATTGACATGGACCCTGTGTACATGGATCTAGAAAAGATAGACATGGGAAATAACAAAGAAGGTGAAACGCAATTTCTTTTTCAACTGATTTCCCAACTGTCTTTATTGTATATAATTAAAAGTTCTCAGTTTGATGATGAGAATATTAGAAAGAAAATTAATTTTGTGAATAATGGGAAGTTAGAAGACATTGTGTTTGAGGATGAAATTCTAAAATTTGGGAGGAGGAAATGTGTTCCCTCTCTCCCTGAGCTAAAAATAGAGTTATTGGATGATGCCCACAGATAATATTTCTCTATACACCCTAGTAAAACAAAGATTTGTAGATATATGAGGGAAAATTTTTGGTGGGATAATTTTTAGAGAGAAATTACTTATTATGTATCAATATGATTTGTCTTCCAACAGGTTAATGATGACAAACATCATTCTAGAGGAGTCTTGCAACTTCTTCCTATTCCAACATGGAAATAAGATGTCAGCAATATGGATTTTTTTTCATTTTATTACACCAATATCTAAGAAAAAATGATGAAATATGGGTAATTGTTGACTAACGTAACAAATCTGCATATTTCTACACTATAATTGAAGATTTTACACTGGAGCACCTTGCATGACTCTAAATCTTTTTTGGGGTAACAATTTTGAAATTTCAAGGATGAAATATTTGGAAGGGAGAATGTAACAAACTAAAAATATATCAATGAAATTTCCATTATTATATTTATTAAATGTTGTATTGATCATATAAAATAACTTATAGAATACAATACAACCATCATAAATGAATAATGAATTAAATAATATGTATTTCAAGAAGATAAGGAACATATAACGATTAAATAGTAACATGCATTTAAGAATTATAATTTTATCATTATGAATATTAAACCAGAAAATAAAATAGTAACCTCACCAATGAAAGTATAAAAAAATTTGGCCATCTTATAAATGAAATTATGATATAATTATATCATAGTTTAAGTAACTAAATATTTTAAAAATTAATATTTATGTTTTGGTATTTTTGTATGTCGAAAATATTTCATTAAAATATTATAATTAATAAAATTATTTAAAAGGAAAATTAATTTTTATAAAAATTATTCATAAATCAGAATTTTTTTTTCTTATTATTTTGGGATAATTATATGATACATTAGTTAAATTTTGAAAGTGTTTTCAATTAAATTACAAATTTTAAACTGTATTTTTCATGTAAATAAGGATTTTAATTAAAAACTAAATTTATCATATTTAGAAAATAATTTTCATAAAATGTATTTTATTTTTTAACTCTACACACCAAAAAATGTTTATGGTGATTTTTTCGATTTTTCTGAAATAATTGAATTTTTAGTAAATAATAAAATAAAACAATTTATAGTATAAATACATTATAAGCTACGTACACTATTACTTTAGTCATGTATTATGTAAGAAACATTTTTTAAAACTCCAATGAACTTATTAAATTATTAAGTCAAAATAATCAACACTATTTCTTTTCATGAGAAAAATAATAAAATAATGAATAAAATAATGAGAAATCACCCATCTCCTCCACTATAAAAACCACCATTCACCCCATATTCTCCTCACACCTCTAAGACTTGAAGATTGTCCAAATTCTACCCAAATACTCTTCCAAAGACTCTACCCCACATCCATGATATCTTGGTTTTTCTAAAATACCAAAACCCCTTTCTCTAAGGCGGTTCTCAGTGATGACAATTCAAGATGTAAACCCTCTTCCGTTTTCTTTTAATTTCATTTCAATTCATTTTCTTTGGTTATCCTATAATCACCTACTCTTTCCAAATGATCATGATAACTCAAATATCATATATATAATATAATTATATCATGTTAATGGAATATCAATGCTCAATATTTTTACTCCCACTCTTTTATTTAAAAAATGAAATCGTCATCCCGAAGGTGCTTCTTTTCAACATTCTTGGATGGAAAACATTAGTTATTCAAATTTTCCATAAAAAATGGTCATAAAACCATTTTATGGTTTAGAAAGATTATAAATATGTATTTAACCTTATTTAATGTTCATTACCAAATTTATATACATAATATTAAATAATAGAACAAAACATGTTCATTGGGATTGAAAAACCATTGAAATTAAGCTAAATGATTATCATCAACATGTTATCTAATGATTCATCATAATATAGGAAAAAATAATAATAAATATTACCTATTACACGTATATTTGTTCATTAATTATATTTAATTACAATTTTTGATAATTACACCCATTTTACATGAAAATCATTGATTATATACAAGTATACCAATTGTGAAAACCAAGAAAACAAATTCTCTTGAGCAATAAAACTATATCTTATAACTCATCAAAAAATCCAAAAATGAAATTTATAAAATTATAATAAAAAAATTACATGTATATGAGGTTATTTATTAATTAATTAATGGATTTAATTTGATTATCCAAGATGTTAAGGTCATTTTTAGAACATATTGGGACATAAGGTATGGGTTTCTACCTAAGCCTAAAATTTCCTCCGAGTTACTATTGTTCTCCATTAACCCCAATTAAATTATTAATTATTTATATGTACTTCTAATAAGTTATTTTTTAATGTTCTATATATATGTACCAATCATAATAATTCATTATTTTAAGGGGAGTTACATGTTTTAAAAGGATATTTCTAAAATTCTTCCTGATAAACAAGCCTAATTAAATGGAACTTCTCAAATTATTACCTATTTAGAAGTTCAATATGTAATTTGTTTTAACCGAAAATTATTTTTCTAAAATAAATATTTTTATTATGAAAAATATATCCTATCTCGCTTATGGTTTTATGAAAATATTTTTCAAAATGAAATCTTCTTTGAAAAGTAAAAGAGTGTTTCTCTCAATAATTAGTCGATAATTTTATAAGTGTGTTTTCATCTATTTTGACACTCTTGTTTATTCTTATGTTTAATTAGGAAAAATATTTTATTATATAATATATCATATTTTATTTTATTTTTTATAACTATATTGACTGTGGATGTGATATCTTGATACCATTCACCATATTACATTGAATGGTTAGTGTTTATGTTTAATGATAGGGGAAAGTTATTTATATTTTATATGTTAGCTTCAATATGAATGTATATGTTGATTATGTTTCCCCCATTTTATATGAGGAATGAAATAGAATTATTATGTGATGTGTGGGGCCCTCTATATCCCCTCGATGCATTGGTAGGTCTCATGAGACAAGCTAGCCTGGGTTTTTACCCATTGTGTATAGTGTCTTGGCTAAGGCCTTGATGGTATGATTATGATGTCTGACGTTATTTACTCCACATTTATGAAAATAGTAATTGTTTTTTCTATGTGATTGTTTTACTAGTATAAAATCCATGGTTATGTTTTATTATAGCACTATCAGTTTTTAATTCATTCCATTTATGCTAAATATTATGTTTTAATGGCCTGTGCACTTTTTGTTGTTCACCATGCTTCACATTTTTTCTTCTTCTATATTACTTTCCCTTACTGAGCATCTGATCTCGCCCCTTTAATTTGTTTTATTTTTCCCTAGAATGGGAATATGTATATGATAAATTAATTTCAAAGGAAATCTAGAATTTTATTAGTGTTTCCAATATAGTTACTATGTTGTAATTCATTTAAAGTTGTAATGAAACTATTATATATGTATCAAATTTTCCAAAGTTACTAAAATATTAATTACTTTGGGATATGAATTCTTTGTTTTTATTCCAATGTAATAAAATAAGGAACCAGCTCTAGTAATCATGATTTTAGGTCCTTACAACCATGTTGTTTATTCTTAATAAGGTTTTGAAGCTACCCCATTGATGTGATATTTAATTGTTTAAACAACTAAAATAAGGATTTTCATTGATATATATGTATCCATAACAAATGTATCTTTTTGATTGGTGAGAGATACTGATTCATGGTGATGATATATTATAGAAAGGACTCATTTAGCCTAGAATGTCACCATGAGGAGCACCAATTCAATTTGTGAATAGGTAAAAGAATAGCATATATTTTTCTATATATTACCATCATTTGAATCATGTTTTGGTTAAGAAAAAATAATCTCTCCAATAGATTAATAATTTTTTCAATCTGTTGAATGAAGTAAGCTAGATATTGAAGATCAACATATAGTCAGGGTATCATCAGTTATAGGTAAAGAATTAGGATATCTTGAATATTACATTCAAATGTCGTTATGGGTTTGAAGAGTTTATTATGATATCATTTATGGTATCAGAACCACTATTAATTTTCATTGTGTTGATTAATAATGTGTTGTTTGAGTTTCTATACTAGTTCATGGTTTCCTCTATAAGAAATATCCTTCTGTTTTCTACATATGGGCAAGAACACGTTGAGAATCTTTAAGCCATGTTGGGTGCTCTTTAGTTCGATCTTATACTTGAGAAGCTATCGAAGTCTGATTTATGGGCATATGATTTTTTTCTTAGGGAATGTCATATATCAGGGTGGATTATCTGTATATCGTTCAATTATTGGGGCAATGGTTTTATAGGTGGTTCTTTATAATGATGTAGTGGTATATATTTTTCTTGTATATATTGGTTATTATTAGAGATTCATGCCTAACTTCTCCCATATTATGAATCAAAAGAAATCATTGAATAGAAATGATTAGGTGTTCAAGTGGACTGAATAGTTTTATACCGTATTTGAGTATTTGAAGGAGAAACTAGTTGGTTATATGGTTCTTCATTTACTGTAGGTGGTTGTTTCATTTTATGTTTATTATGATTCTTCACATATTGGATTGGTGGGTATGATGACGCCACATAGGGAGGATATACATTTTGGTTATCAAAAGTTATAGGCTCATGATTTTAATTATTCCAACCATAATATTTATCTTTCTACAATAGTGTTTTCCATGAAGTTGTGGTAGTATTATCTTATCGGTGAACATTTTTTATTCCTCAAAAATTACAAAATCCTAAGGTATGTATTATCCCCTTACATAATGAATTTTTGGAACCAATGGGGGATGATGTTATTATATAACTATTAATTCCAAATTTATTTTACACCTAGTAAAAAGAATTTTGTGGATGATTCCTTGAGTAGGATTTTTTTGTAGTGGTGATGGTTGCGAGTCAAGAAACTCTTGGAGATTGATGGATGAGTTAGCAGTGGTGCACCTTTATATGGGTTCAATTGATGGTTGAGGTTGTCCCTATCATATTATATCATTTTAATCCTTATTATTACATACGGAGGAGTAATATAATGTATACCTCAAGGAATATGTTTAACACGATTGATCGATTTATTGCGATGCTCTTGATGGATGGTCTAGGGATGAAAAGAATCAGGTATGACAACCCATATATTTTATAAACATTAATTCATAAATTAATACACAAATATAAAAATAATAAAATACCAAAAGATCTAGAGGCCTAGTTTAATTAATAAATTAGATAAATATCTTAATAACACTCAATATGGATACAACAACATTAATTGAAACTCAATAACATTCCCTTATATTCTATTGATCTTCTAATACTGCATTGGATAACTTGGGGAAATATATAAGAAGTAGGAGATCTATAATGCTTGGATTGGGAATAATCATTGAATAAAATGATGAAATTAACACATGTGATTCGAGAGGTATATGAAGGTGAAAAAAGGTTATATTCATAAACATGAACATTGAATCATGATATAAGATGATTACTTCCCTGAAACATAGGAATATTGTAACAGTATAAAAAATTACATTGTAAGAATAATTCAAGGATAAAAATCAAGAAATTATAACATCATGTACTTTTTCTAATCTCACATGCACCATACATGGTATATGATGAGATATAATCCTTACCTAATGAATTTTGGGGTCATATAATTTTGGGCCCACCCATTACATTCATATGATGTATATTATTTTATGTGCCACATAGATCCCAAAACATAAGGTTGTATTAGATAAATATTATTCAAATTATTATAGAGTGTGGGTTAAATACATGGTATTCCCCCATAAAAAATGGAGATTTATATATAGTTGAATTACCTTGAGTGAAAATTGGGATGGGTATTCACAATAAAAAAGTTTATCATGAAAAATCTTGTGATGATTTTGTAAATATAATGGGTGAACATAATTTTCATAGAAGGGTTTAATATGTTTGAAAGGTGGAATCTCATTATGTGGGAAAAAAATTAATGTAATGGGATGTGTAAAAAAACATTAAAACTAGAAAAAATTGAAATAAAATGGGTTTGTATAAAAAGGTGCTTGAATAAAATAGAAGAGGAGAGAATCCCTTACGTTGAGGGTGTGCTTTTAAAATCTATGAATGAGCTTATTAAGAGGTTTGGAACACATTAAGAGGGGTTCAAATAGTGGCAATTAGATAAAAAAATTTCTCAATGGTTTTTGAGTGAAGAAGAAAGGGAGGTGGTCTGGGAATTTATAACAAAAGAGAAGAAATTTTTTTATTAATTCCAAACATTGGTTTTAGACTCTAAGTGATAAAATAATAAAAACAACAAAACTTTTATTTGTTTTCCCCATATTTTATACCAATGAAGATTTTTTAAATATTTCACTATATTAAGACCCAAACTCATTAAAATAATATCATTGATGATGCAGAAGTGTGTCGTGTTTATAACTAATTTTTTTTAAAACATGAAAATATAATATAGTTTTTTGAGGATTCATTATAGGTTTGTAATATTTATCAAATTACTTGAAAATAAAATTATTTTTAAATGAAAATCCTATTTTACATCATGTAATACCGTTATAGTATTTATTACATCACTTTTTGGATATTATGATGCAAAAATACATATAATATATTTATTGTGAATATAATTTTACCCAAAAATTATGAAGTCTAAAATAATTTTACAAAATTCATAATTTGATAATTTTTACATTATGATTTCAAAAATAATGCTAATTTTTCCAAAATAATATTATATATATCATAATTTAAACTTTTAAATAAAAATCATTAATTATAAAAAAATACTAGTTTCTACGACACTACCATGTTTTTAACCCTTATAAAAAATACCTTAGACATCCTTAAATTATTTTACCATCCATATATATATGAATATTATTTTATATTATTATTTCATGAATATACAATGAATCTTAAATATTGTTTAATTTATCAGTTTTTTTAATTGAAACTATATATTTCCAAAAAAAATACCATTTTAGTTTCTTCGTATCAAAATATAATTCTTATCAAAATCATTATATAATCATATATATATATATGAAAATTAATACTAAAAAATAATAAATAAAATCATTATTTTATTAAAAAGAAATTATAAAAATTCATATTATTAGGGTCTAGATACATAACAACCAATTACAATAGTGTTTTTCCTAAGGGTATTGTGTGCGATGGTTGTACCATCTTAGGGTGGTTTGACTTACATGGTTTGTGCCATGATTTTGATAGGCTTGAAATTTTCTCATAAATGGTTTCACTCCAGATTTAATTATTAAATCTCTAATTGATATTGGTTTTGGTAAATTCCTATTGATTCCATCTACCTCAAAAGCACCTATAAATGAGTTTCAATGTATATGATCCTACTTGTTGAAAAAATATATTCTTCCATTTGTGTCAATTATACATTCAAAAAACCATTAATATATATTAATATTAACATTCACTACAGAATGGAAATATTATGTATGGTTATGTTCTTAATTATATTTTAAGAAAGACATACAAAATATGACTATATTTTATAATTTTCTAAAATAAAAAACTAAATACTATACATGTGTTTTATATAAGAATGTTTCTTAAAATGGAATTTACTCATTAAAAATAGAATTTCATTTATAAAATTTTGTCTCATTAGAGTCATCCACCGATCAGATATTTCATACTCAAAATTTCATTTTTTAAACTAAAATTAATGAGGGTACTTTTGTTTCATCAATTCTTCCTTTTATGATGTTGAATCCTCAAAATTGAGGTTCCACCATAGTACTTTAACCTATAGTGTTATCTTTTTTTATAGAAAATTGTCTCTCAGATCTAAGATCATCACTAGATTCTCGTTATATGATATATTATTCTCTATGGGTACCACCACTGGATTCTGTACATGTGAGGGGCCTGGTATGTATTAAGTAAGAGTGATACAACGAAATCATCATAAACACAGATAGGTTAGGTGTGGGTTCTAGTCAATAGACCTCAACTCCAATAAAATAAAGGATCTAAAAGTGGTTTATGTATCCAGGAAATTTTTTTTCATTCTTCACAAACCTCAAAATTTTCATCTATAGTGATATATAAAAGAATACCTTATCTTTTACTTAAAACTCTAGATCATGTAGACAATTTTCTATGTAGATTATTTGTGGACTTTTTATAAATTTCATATAATTTTTAATGGTTGGAACCTTCTACATATTATCTTGGATAATATCAAGTACCATCTACTTCCACTCCCTAACATCATTCTAGAATGTTGGTGTCTGACACCACTTCCCATATAAATCCTCATAAGGTTCCATTTGAATTCCAAAATAGAAACGATTACTATATGGGAACTCTATTAGTGGAAGGCATTGGTCCCAACATCCTGGTAAATATATTTAATAAAACATAAATATATGATGTGATGTTTGAATGTTTCTATTTGATTTACCGTACATCTAAGGGTGATTGGAATTATAGAAATTATAATTCATATGTAACAATTGTTCATAGATTATACTAAACCTAAATGTAAACATCATATCTCAATAAAATATAATAGAGAGTGGCACTCTATGATATCTTACCACATTACTTATTCATTTCTTTCCAGGTTGGTCAAGATAGATATATTCTGTAACAGAAATGAATTGTTTTGGATTAAAAAGGTGATATACTACAATTGAAATGGTATTATTGGTTTCATATGTCGTTGTGAGTCCTATGATGAAATAAATGTTTATGTTTCCCCATTTCCATACTAGTAAGGGAAGTATTTCCATCATACCCTTAGACTTATATCATTCATCCTTGAATTTTTTTCATACCAATAATTGTGATAATAATTATGTAATCTCTCTATTCATGTTATCCCACCATAATTCGTTATTTTTATCATTACACATCTTTTTTATTCCTATATAAATAGAGAAGGATTAGCTATGAGAATCATATAAAAGTTCCCTTTGCACATATGGGCTTGATGGGACACATATTCGAATTCAAAACCTTTTGAATATAAAATTATAAATTTTGAACTCTTGAATATTCACTATCTATCTTGAAAATCCTCATTATATTTTTATGTGACCTTGATCCTCTGAATAATATATTTTTAGAATTTATTTGAGAAATGTTTGATGATTTTCCTTTTTTTACTCCCATTTTCATCCATATAAAGTCTATAAATATTGGATCCCTTTAAATCCGTATAATTTATAGGGTTTAAAGATAAATTATAGTCATAATATCTTCCACTTTTTTTCTTTCCATGAATGGTAAGGTATTGAAAAATTATAATCCCTTATCAACTCTATCCACCTTTGTTGGTACATATTGAGATCCTTTTATGGGGATGTATACTTTAGGATTTTATGATTTGTATGAATGTCACAGTAATCCCATTATAGATAATGTCTCCAAATATTTAATATGAAGATCACTATAGATAATTCTAGAACTTGGGTTGGGAAGTCCTACTCATGGGTATCAAATTTGTGGGAGGCATAGTTGTTAGAACCCATAATTGTTTATCTTATACTTTTCCATTAAATATTATGATAAGTGTAAAGACCTTTCAAAAAATTGAAGTAATGTGAATGGAGAACATAAAAGTGAATCATATAGTGGTTTAGGATCTAGCTTAAGGAAATGAATGTGTGGTCCATTTATCTTTTTTTTTACTTAGAATATTTTATAAATACTCTATTATGGACCGTAAATAAATAATTGTGGACAAACCACTATCTAGAAAATCCATGCTCAACTAGAGGCACATGTAACGAAAAGGATAGTCATGCCTAATGGGAGCCAACATGGTCTATTTAATGGACCAGCAGAGAAGAATAACTCTCATAGGAAGTGAGTGTGCACATGTATAGGGACCATGGTGTGTTAGACCACAACATTACATAGTTTGTTCCAATAAAAGTGAGTCTGAAGTTGGGTAGACATGATATATATGGCTTTGGTGTTGACCCCATTTATGCCTTGATAATTCATAAATCATGCCCTATATTAAATACGAGAGGGAGGAAGAAAAGTTTTTGATTTGGGAGGATATATATCAATGGTATTAGAACTGGGACCATATAATCACACTCTTAAGGATCTTAGCTATCTGGTTTGATCTAGGACATCCTGATCCTAAAACAAATAATCAATAACCTTAAAAATTCTAACTTAGTTGACCCCTCACAACATGAGTCCTCCATCATTAACTTCCTACTCACCTGTCACTATCCGGATATCATTGGTTCGACATGGAAAGATGTCACTCCCATGATCTATTGATAATCACCATGGTATCCTCCTATATCCTTCATAGATATCTGAGTGAGCTCGAGACATATAGCACTCGCCACAATGATATCTAATCACAAACTCTAGTGGAATTCCATGAGATCCCCGACCAGTGCTTGAAACCATTCCATGATCATCCATTGATCATGTGACTGAAGTGAAGACAATCGATAGGTTTGTCGCGAGTAGTTTAAAACAACAGACCCTCCCACATCATTAATGATTTTTTTCTAATTTAATCCATATTTTTCATATCATGTGATTTCATAGATGGTATGAGGATCATGTGAAGATTCTCAAGGCCACATGATTTTAGTCTAGAAAAACCTCCATCACCTCAGTTGGTTCACACAACATCCTTCTTGTGAAAAAATGCATCGAACATAGCCTCTTACGGCTCATTAAAACCCTAGTATCCTCATGAAAATAAAATTCAAAGGAGGTTGAAGATATCTAAGAAAATGAAAGAAGTGTAGCATAGCACACCAGTGACCATCCCTAATGGACACCCCTTAGGTAATTGCAAGAACATACCACATGGTATTTTGAAGGTCAGTAGATCATATGAAGAACTGAGTGTCATGTGATGCCAAATTCATATGAAGTGTTCACTTAATAATGTTATACCACATTGGGTTCATGACTTAACCAGACATGGCCTTAAACTATTCTAACAATCATGGTGTGCACTCTCCTCCACTAGTTCTCAAGACTTTCTATAGGAACTTCATTCTGGTCATGTGAATACCATGATCCCCTCGGATTGGGTTTCTTTCACAGAGCATTGTACATGGATCCCTCTCTATAAATAACCCCTAAAGGATTTTTGAAGGTTTAGAGTGCCCATATCAAGACCCCATTGATGTCATCCGATTGAAAATAGGTGATTCTTATAATAGTGACCAATGATATACACTAAAGGACATGCGTATTGTGGTATCATTAACCCTCAACCTTGAAATGCTACTTCACTCAGCCTCACAATGTATACTTGAGGGGTTGAACCCCCCATATTCTATGTACCCTTCCTTGTGAAACAACACACATCCCTTGAATGTGTTTTTAGAGTAGAGCTGTTGAAGATAATGGAGCCGCATAATGGATTTTCTATCCATGTTATGTGGTGCACATAAAAAGTTTAGAAGAGTCTCTATTGGCCATAAAGAGATGATCGAAAGGATCCTTTGATCATGTGATGCCTCTTTTCATCCACCTAGTGAAGTCACTCATACACGAGGAACACTGATTCCAGTTTTCATGGTCATGCACTGATCAACATGCAATCCCTTATGCGATGTCACAAACCCTTGGTTTTTTTACGCTCGCAAATAGCCGAGGGAATAGTTAACCCAACATGTATCAACAGATCTATGTTCACCCCTACTAACTTTTATTGTCTATCATTTCTCATTCATGTGAATGATTTGATACACAACCCTCACTCATGATCACAACACCCCTCGCAAGTCATCTTTGAGATCATGTGAGTCATGAGACTTTCCTGGGGAGCCATCATGTGAGACCCAATGAGGTGTATCATAGAGAAAAACTTCTACCTTGAACCCTTATGCCTCAAATCCGTGAGACCCCACAACATGAATGGTTTTTGGAAATGAAACTATAAGAGTCGTAATGGAACTCATAATATCATTTGTTGGATTTGGAGGATTCACTTTAATCACAAGACAAGCCTAGAAGAGGTCATATTGATCATGTCATGTGCCTTGGAGTTATCTATACTAGATTTACGAAGGATTCATTGGAATGTTAGGATGATTACATGATTGACAATTGAAATAGTGACATTTTCATGTTACGGTATGAATACAATCCAAGTTGATCAAGATTTATCCCATTGACATATCTATATATTCAAAATATATAATCTAGAATAGTCAATATGATCTCACAACAACATATTGACATGTTAGTATTTCCATGAGATAGCCCAAATTTAAGTTAGGATGATTATGAAACAACAAAAGGTAATGTCTACTTTTCTCATGCACAAGACCAAGGATATGTCCTCTTTGGTTATGTGAAGCACCTTGGAAACATCTTCTTATCTCATGAAAATTCATCCAAAAAACTCCAATTGATCATGTGAAATATCTTGGATACGTCCACTTGGATCATTTAAAAGATCTTATGATGTCAACCTAGATCATACGAAGCATTATGAACATGTTGGGAAGACACCCTTGGATGTGTCTTCTATAACATATTGACACCCCAACATATCCATCATGAAATCATGACAGTTCCATAAAATATCGTAGGCATATTGGAAAAATCATTTATAACAAGACCACTATGTCTCGTAGACCTATTTAGAATAATTCCATGTGTAAACTGACTGTAAAATTTCACCCAAATCCCCTTTTATAAGAAAAATATCCATTAATGAGATAGGGTTACCCACTAATGAACCGTTCCAATGTCATTCTATCAAACATACATTCAATGATTTCTACCTATATTTAATAAATTAGAAGATAAAGATTGAGTGTGTCATCAGGCAGTGTTAAAACATAATCCCCGACCAATTGAGAAGCCTCAGAGCATAAGCCTTTAATCATTGGGAAGACTCAACGCATAAGCCCTAATTTATGACATAATATAATATTTCCCAAATAAAAGGGTATCCTTAGAATGTAAGCCCTATTAAAATGGATTCTATCCTAGTGTAATCCACTAACACTCATAAAACCTCAAGGAGAATAATAATATCTCTACATGAGATTATACACCATATCCCAACAGTGGGTCAAGGGACAAGTTAACTATGAGAACTCTGATTACCACCATAACCAGGATACATAGGACACCATTCTAAGGTCCAATCTCCAATGGGAATTCAATTCAGTGTATTTCACTTACTATCCCAAGTATTGCTGACTTACGAGATTAAATTCTCCCATACGTCAATCAATATTCCTTGCCCATCAACAGATAAGAAGAGGGTTCATATATGAGCTTTGATTTAAGTATAATCGCTGATCATGAACTCAGTTACCTCAAACCCATTAATAGGTTTGGGAATAACAGAACTATGAGAAATTTTATTCTCTTCGTAACCGGTATATATAGAATGACTTCTTAAGGACTGAGTTCCATACCATATCCTCTATGAGATGGGTAATAATTTCTCTCAAAGGGAAAATTTAATGTGTTAGTATCGGTCATATATACTCTCATGAAATGTGCAAAATATACCATTATCTCTAATTCCCCGCATAGAGCATGGCTCACAAGGGCATGGAGACCAGTGTTTATTGTATCAAAATCATGTTGAGATTTATCCTAGTGTGGGCCCATCATCGGGATTTAAGTCTAATTACACCTCATCCCCACTCAAAGGGAAACATTCCTAAAGAAGAAATCCAGGGAAGTCTCATATACATAACTCCTACCAAGGGCCTCTATTGTCTTATCCCTCAGGATTTTGACACCCGTTATAAGAACTACGTGGAATCTAATTCATATTTAAATAGGATACACAGTTCATCATGTTCTGAGCACAATATTCACATCCTTACCACATGACGATAAACTACATGAATAGGTCCTATCACAAAAGACAAAACTATGAAAACAAACTATGTGTGTTTTTATTCTTATTTCAAAAGATATTTAGGATGCCTCATAGAGAATCAATCTCATATCCAAGAAACCAACAACCTCTCTATGTGGAAATACACTCTAGATTTCTCAAACATAGAGACAAACCGAATCAGCATAAATAAATAAGATAGAAATATGGAACTTCTGATATGCATGTAATTGTTCCTACTAATACATGCTCATAATCAAGTCATTGGAATGAGGGTAAGTAGTCCTCTATTAGGGTATAGGAATTATTTCATGAATATATATTAAATCTATATGAGAGTCCCATAGTGAGAAATAATTCCCCCCAAAAGGGTGAGATGAGCCCGACCTCCCATCCTCTCGACTAATGCCATTCACCAAGAGTCTCTACTATTGAAAACATAGGTGATCCCCTACCTTTGGAAAGTAGTTCTATACCTAGTTATTTATGAGGGGACCCTTGGGAGTTACCAACAATATATAAAATAGTTATATTATTTTTATGATAGTGCACAACACAAATCCCCCACAATCAAACCATCGGGTGGATCCCATCCATGACGCATCAAAATACCGATGAAACAAAAATGGTGAACCTGATGATAATTCATTTAATAGTTTCATACCTATCATGGGTCACAAATGATAGATTGACAATTTTCTGTAAAGAATATTTCTATTGTTCTAATTTCACAAAAAAACAATGAAACTATCATGATTCTTTTATCTACAATTATCCTTGTGTAAAAAATAATGGACTACCTATTTATCCTTTAAAATATGAGTGTCATTGAAAAAACATTTACTCTTATATAAGATGTTTCATTGATGAGGTGTATTTTATCTTCTTCATGACTTTAATAATTGTCTCAATCAAAATGAATGCATCGAATGTGCCAATTGGTTTCAAGATCACTGGACAAGCTTCTTTGATCCTGAGACCCCAACATATGTTTTCACCAACACACCACTTCCATTATTGATTGGTCAAAATCCTGGGCCAAGAATACCTCATCAAAATCCGAATCCCAAATTTTTTATCATATCATGAAATAATTTGGAGGATGGGTTCCCATAGACCATATTTCCAATGACATGACACACGAGAGGAAGTGGACCATGTTGCCACCTTCAACCGCTTTGGGGGCCTATCCCTAGATTAAATCAGTTAAATTTTTTTAATATATTATTTAAGTAGTCATTGAAATGTGGCCATGATTACACATGGATATATAGATGAAGTTGTTCCTACACCAACTGTCCACGTTGGGACATCTTGTTGGAGAGACCACCAGGGGTATCCAAAAAATGCAACTCCAGATCAAGCCTATATCCCTGCTATTTCCAATATATCCAAGGTCCACCAATGTATCCTAAAATTGTCCCAGAACCAATCCCATATCATCACTATCCAAGAGAACCTGACAACATAAAAGATATCCTTAGTGACTATGGAATCCTAGGGCACACCACAACCTGCAGGTCTGGGGGAATTTTTACCATATTTTACCATTGGATTATCTTCACTACGAGAACTAACCCTCAAATGGTACCATGTTAGCCTACCCCCATATGGTATCATGGGAATAGACCCCGAAAATGGTGACATGGGTATTGAACCTCCCAAATAGTATAATGGTAACCAGCCCATCAAACAATATACCGAGAACCGAACCAGCCAACGAAGTACTCTGTTGAGGAGGCGAACTATCCATATTAATTCTCAGTCAATATGATATTAGTTAGATATGAATAATACTCATTAGATCCATATTATAATAATGCTAAAGGGTATAATCATATCCTCCTATAGTGATCTGAATCACAATTTTTTTCATATCTGCTACTGTTGGCACAAGAGTAGAAAAGCTCAATAATATCTTTCAAGAATCTACTGATGGCGTTACCACCTTAGTTCGTATTTTAGTGAGTAATAACCAAAGAGAATATAAATAGTGTAAGATGTGTATTTATTCTTTAGGTACCAAATCACATCTCCCATACTCATCCACTCACCCTACCACCAATAGAAAAAAGGGTGGTTTCATGGCTCCTATCTGCTATCCCCTTGAGGATGAGCAGAAACTTTTTACAAAAGAATAGATAATGAAACTCCCACAATTGAATATGGATCTGAGGGAGACAATTGTGAAATAATTATTAGATATCTACCTTTGGATGATATACCAATACCTGCATATGGAACCTATCCTTGCTGTGAAGTACCCTAGCCCACATGGATGGGGGAATTTTCATCCTTTTCATCTCGTCACCAAGAAAAAAAAACCTTGTTCCACCTAACCCTAGACCACATGGTTGGGGAAATTTAAATATTTTCAAACACTTCATCATGAATATCATAGAAACCATATGTCCTTGGATTTTCCCAAAAAAACCATTAGGAGAGTCTGGACCTTTTAATCAATGGGAAGCCTCTACGTCATCCAAGGCCCCAAATGCTTCAACACCTACCCCTGGACCAATAATATCAAGGATTCTATACCAGAAACTCCAGACTCATCCACGCACCCACACCAATGATGGAACATATAACATGTGATAGAAGCATCCTGGTTACCCATATCATGAAGACAAGAAAAAAAATTATATTCCTTCCAATAAAAAAATATTCTTGGGTTTTTCAACTATGCCATGCAGAACGGTTTGATCAAGATCTTGATAATGAGAAATACATGTGAGAAAATGATAATAGGCCATGACAATAAATTCCCCTAGAATCAATATCTTGGTAACATGATAGAATATTTCGTACCAATTACTGACTGGATTTAGATCAAGATGGACATAGGGATGTTGGAATAGTGAGAAACTGAATAAATGCTCTAGTTATCTGATCACTCTGAGAAAGGAACACCGATTGTGAAGAAGAGAATTATCCACTTACCTCCTATGGTGAAATGACCATATTTTATTCTAATATTGAACAAACCCTAATCATTACCAACAATGTAGGTTAATAGTTATTTTGTCTGCTCCATGGAAAACCATTTGATGAAACCCCAAAAAATGAATAAGGTGAATGAGGCATGGTAAATAGGGCATGAAAACCATTTCCCCTACCATAGATCTCCCAGGAACATAATATAAGGCTTCCATTTCATCAAATATTAGTTTTAAGAACATGTATCTATTGGATTGATAGAGTTGATGGATCCCAAAACACTTGAAATATGCATAAGGTTTGTTAAAAATCATTTAGAAGAGCCGCTCTCATGATATGTTATTCAATATCATCCTTACTGAAAGATGTTAACCTTCATGGATTGTGTCCTGACCAAATAATGTTAAACTACACAACTCATGTCCATACCACAATACATTAAACTACACGACCAATGTACTTACCATAATACATGAAACTGCCTGGACACCATCATCACCACAAGATGTTAAAATTCATGGATCACATCCTTAATTCAAGAATTTAAACATCATGACATATTTTATTACTGAAATACACTAAACAACATGGTAGAAATCACAACCTCAAGACATTAAATTGCATGGATCATTTATTTTCATCATGACAATAAACTTCTTGGGTTTATTTAGAAAAATGTATGACTTGATTCTCATTTTCAATGAGATGTGTTGGGATGAATTGACCCTATATCTTGTTCCAGCCACCAAATGATTAAAAATATTCCTATCCTATCATATATTTCCTCTGCATATTGAAATGAACCCTTTCTATTTTATTTTTATCAAACTGAGCATATCTCATACGAGCTTAGTAATGTCTTTAAGAGTTTCCCCACACAAGAAAAGTAATGAAATCTTGAGATATGCTCATTTTGGTCCTAAATTTATGGTGATAAAAGGTATATTGTGATTCATTTCCACTTGATGTAACACAACATGGTTGATGTCCCATACATGACATAAAACCATATTTTCCCATAGACCTCACCTGAGAAGACCACCATTGTTGGTGTTTTTCCCATTCCACACATGCATTCTCAAACTATGTAAGTCTTGATTCAAATCCTAATAAGATATATAGGGATGATTGGATTATATATCCTTGCCTAGCCACCCATATTTTCATCCATACTTGAAGATGATAAAATGGACAGATCATGTCCTTCTCACATGACATTAAACAACGTGGGTTTTTCTGAACTATGTATAGCTTGATTATCATCCAAATGACATATGTAGTGATACCTAGATTATATATCCAATCCCAGTCACCTATATTCACTTCCTTAAAGCAAGAATAAAAACTGCATAGAACACATCCCAGTCACAGGATGATAAACTATGTGACATCTCAATCACTAGGAAATATCATCAGCATCAGATGGAAAGGTCAGTATACTGCATAAAGACATAGACCCCTTTGCGACCTATGGATACACATATGCTGAAGTATATTTATACAATAAGGGATGTAAGAAACCAATGTTGTAAGATGATATACAGATTGGATCTCTCCATGCATTAGGGGAAAACCCCTATGAACCCCAAGAAACTATGTACTTCCCATAAGTCTGATCAAGGTATAAGATCTCATCCCAATGTTCTGAACCCCTCATATCCTCAGTGAAAGTGTAAAATGCAATCAACTCTAGAATCAGAATGAAATGACTCAAATAGAAAGGTATGATGAGGTTTCTTATAATATTCGCACTCAACATGATAGTGATGTAGAATCCCTCATATTTCTATATTCATATTAAAATGCCTCCACATAATCATAATTGGAGGAAGATGAGGATGATATCAGGAATGTCCCTCCAGTATTTGAGGAAGGTTTCTTTTCCACCATAGATGAGCTTAGGTAGATAAATCTTGGATCAAAATATATCCCACATCCAATATTGATTAGTACCTCCATGATGCTAAAAGATAAAAAGTTTTACATTTTATTTATAAAAGTACACTAACATGTGTTCACTTGGAACTATACAAAAATTCATAAAATAAATCTTGATGTGGTTGTGTGACATATAGACCTACTAGATTAGCATCAAAGCTTCAAATAGGCATACATGAGGATGAAACCATCAGATGACAAAAATAGTTTGAAAGTATCAAGTAGTACCTATTTCACCAACTTATTTGGATGGATCAGATAGAAAAGAGTCCACTTATGTTATATGTGGCTACCATGGAAAACACACTAGGGAAACTCCTCAAAAAATCTTAATGTGGGTAGTGAGATTACTATTTACTACCTCATCCATATGATGATAGCCCCATAAAGTCCATATAGTCTCTCATATTGATCCACTCAAGTACATCCTTGGCTGTCCTATGTTGATTAGGTTCATGGCCAGATGGGTGGTCATTCTATAGAAATATAATATTCAGTTCATATCACAAATGTCAATGAAAGGAAAATCCCACACTGATTTCCTAGATGCATATCCTTTCCCTAAAAAGACACCAAACGACACCACGATTCCAAAAGAGGATTTAATATATACCCATGAAACTCCCCTTGCATGGGATATGTACTTGGACAGAGCCTCCTTGATTCTCTTCGACGAAAGGATGGAAAAACCGAAGTTCAATCAGGTTGGTTTGGGGATTGTATTCATCTCTCCTGACAAGGTAGTGATTCCCTACTCTTTCTCACTATTTTAAGGATACATAAATAATGAGGCCAAGTATTAGTATCTCATCACTATATTAGAACTAGTCCTACAACTACATATATCATACAAGAATATAAAAGGTGACTCAAAATTGTAAAGCAGATAAATGGTGAATATTCCATTAAAAAGGAAGAACAGACCCCCTATTGGCTTTGATAAAGGTCTAACGGAAGAGATTCCTTTTAAACCCACATTGAATTTTTCCAGGCCACATGATGTTAAACTATACGGAGTTTTTCCTATATACAGAGAATTAAACATTACAACCAATTCCTAATATCAATAGAATAAATTTTATAGTATACCAAGTCCTCATAGAATGACATAAAACTACACAGATCCACAACCTCTCTCCTCCTTCACATCGAGTAGTCAATCATCCAAATAGTAAGATGTTAAAATGCATGAACACCACCCTCAAAAAAATTCTTTTAAATGTGTGGATAAATTCCTAAAATCAAGACATTAAATTGAACTATATCCTTTGTCTCTATTACTTGATGTTAAACTATAAAAATTTTTCATGACCACTTGATGATAAATAGTACAAAGTTCATCCTAGCTACATGATGTCAAACAACATGGTTCCTTATCAACTATATATGGATTGAATCATATTATCATAGGATATGTAGTGATGTGAAAACATCTATTCTTGGTCCCATAAATAAGATTATATTGCTTTCATGTCGGGAGATCCAATTTCTTTATCATATGACATTAAACTATAAGAACAATATCATTATCACATGACATAAAACTACATGGTTCTATAATATACATTTCATCCATGATGAGTAACTTACATACTTATCTCATGAAGTTAAACTGAACAAGTTTACTGAAATTATATATGGTTTGATTCTCATTTATAATGAGATATGCAGGGATACCATGATCTTATATCTTGGTCCAGCCACCTCATGATACAAAATTACCCTATTTTCTTCCTAAATACCACTGCATGGTGAGACGAATCATTGTAATTCCTTGTTTCTCTCACCATGAATAGGTAATGTGGGATTAAGAGTCTTGGTAGGGTCTTACCCACACAAACAACGAATAAAAACTTTTGAAAGGCTCGTGCCATTTCTGAATGCAAGACCATAAATCACATAACATGAGTCCTCACTACATGATGTTAAACTACACAATAAATATCCCCTACATGATATTAAACATCATACTCCTTTGGAAATATCCTAAGAGTACCACTATAGTTGGTGTTGGTATTAGAAAAAAACTCTATACATTATATATCTCTTCATATCAGTGAGACCATGTCCTTGTTGAATGATATTGAACTACACAATTATTCAAGAACTACATGGGGATTGATTCTCATTTTCATGAGATATGTAGCAATGCCTAAACTTCCATCCTTATTCTCAACTGCAGCATCACCACATTTCCACATCGATCCATATTCTTCCTTTCTGCATAATGTTAAATTGCACAGTTCCTTAATAACTATAGGTGGATTGATTCTTTCCAATAAATGATCCGTAATGACACCTAGGTATTTAATCTTGGGCCCAACTACAACAATTAATGGAAATATTTTCCACCTCCACATATGGTTAAGACCTACTTAGATTATTTCCCATTCAAGAACTATGTGTGAATTTATTCTTTTCTTCATAGGATATGTAGTTACCCCTAAATTTCAAAAACCAAGCCTAGTCAAAACAAATAAATATAAATATTCCCCCATCTTTACATATTGTTTAGATAAACATAGGTAACTTCAGTAAGAACTATGTTTGTCATGATTCCCATCATTATGGGATATATAGTGACACCGATAATTCCATTCTTGGGCTAAGCTAAAATATCACCATTTTACATCAAGAGATCCACATCATCCCCACATGATGTTAAATGGCAAAGATATTTAGAACTATATTTGGTTTTATTTTCATCAACATGGGATATATAGTGATGCCTAGACTTCCACACTTGGTCATAACTATGACATTTCCATCCATTCAAATTTTTTCTGACATCCTCATCGCATGACGTTAATTTGGATAATCCTTCATACCTATGTATGGTTTTATTATCATTCTCATGGTATATGTAGTGATGCCCGAACATCCACCATTATTCCCAAATATAAAATTATCACCCATTCATGTCAATTCCCACATCCTACTGCCTGAATAAAAACTTCATGGGAGCACATACTTTCTGCATGACGTTAAACTACACGGAAACTGTCCTTGTCTCATGACATTAAAACTGTATAGAAAATACATCCTTACTACATGATGATAAACTAAATGATTAATTTACTTACCATGTGATGTTAAATCTCATGGATAATGTCCCCACAACATGTAGATAAATTGAGCAAACCATCACCCATTTTTCATTACTTCTCAAAGGACTACATGAGACTTTCCTCAATCAAACAGAGTCTGAGGTGATTCTAACTTATTTAAAAGATACTCAATCCATGTTCCACACATCATTTAATGAGTACATAATATTTTTAAAATCATTTCATAATTCTTTGAAAAGAAAAGATATCTCTCAGTTTGGACATGATATCGTTGTAGAGGGGCTTGATACCCACCAACCAGCAACATCTTGGCCAAATATAAATGGATTTATAATCCTTGTAAGAATGAAATAACAATTGTAGAACCTAGAACCTAAGGGTGTTATAGGACCTCTCCAATATGACTATCCCATATCATTACTTGTGACAAGAGAACCTCAACTTGTGATTTACAACATTTCCATCTCTTTCTCAGAATGATGTTGGAGAGATCTTGACCCTGGGAATCTTAATCACGATCTTGTATAACATTTATCATATTAGGTTCATATGATTTATGGCATTAAACTACCCACACATTGGTCAATTTTGTAAGACCTTAAGTCCTAGAATTTAATTTTCTAAATCGCAAGACCCTAAACTAATCGCTAAAAATAAAGAACAATTTTCAAGTTGAAAATGAGAAAAATGGGGTACCTGAGAAAAAATAAAATCTTCTATTGATAAAATATTCTTCTCCAATGTTTAGGAAAAAATTATACTGAATATTTATAAGGCATAAAGCTCATAGGGTCCATTTAATAGCCCCAATAAATGCAAATATATGCTCACTAGACCCCATGGTACAAGAAAAAATTAGTGCAATGATTTGTCAAATCTCTTCTATATGAGAATAGGTTCACTAGGTGGTGACACAACTTTCAGGGTGCTCCAAACCTTCTTTAATTTTTTACATTTCATAAACCACATTAATTAATTTGGAGTATTAGCTGACACAGCCTCCCTATAATGGTCTGGTAATTGGGACTCACTCTTCCTAATGGACCGTAAGATCCTAGGAAGGTACCCCTTTAACCCAAGAGTTATCATCTTGAACATGTGGAAAAGTAGAGTCTTGATCGACCACTACCCATCTATTTTCATTCTATCTAGGTTACTCAGATATTTATGGTTCATGATTTACAATTCCCATTACCAGAATATTCAAGTGGATTAGAAATCCTCAATATTAAGTCACCATGATTTGTACTATTTATCAAGGATATAATGTGACACTCCATTGTTGATCATTTGATGGATCACACCTTGTGATTCAAAACCACAGTCTATAGGGATCCAGCTCCATAATCAAGAGATGAACTACCCTAGGGGGATAGAACTCATCATCAATATCCTTATTTCCATAAAAAATTCATCATCTAGATGTTTCAATATTCATAAATCCTTCATATCCCTTGTAAAGAAGGGTATATCATATTTTACTAGACATGATATTTATGCATAATGGATTTGACCCACCAAATAAAGGAATCATCTACTTAAAATAAAGGAGCATCAATATTTGAAAGTCTAAGAAACACTGAGGTGGAACCTAACATCTTAGAGAATTATAGGACATAACGAGTATGTGTACTCCATCCTATTTCCACAGACATATGATTTTGGGTTACGATTTATGTCACCCACATTCCAACTATCCAAGTGGTCCTATTATCACAATTTTTTCTCCCTCAACACATGTTACTTATATAAATATTTTATGACCCTTTGAAATGAGTGGAGATCATATTTTATTGGATATGCTATCAATGCATAAGCGATTTAACCCCTTAACTAATGAAATCTACACCTAAGAAAAAACTCCAATACAAGTGAGCCCTATCTATACTTCAGAAGAACATAGAACCTCATTGTTTTGTGGTGATTACTATAATGTCTAAACCATATTCCATGGTCATTAATATCATGTTCCAGCTCAAAGAGCCAAATTTAGAGAACAAAAATGGTCCAAGCTCAAAGACCCTAAATTAAAGCACACCAAATGTCTAATCTCAAAGGCCCTAAACTACAGCACACCAAAGGTCCAATCTCAAAAACTCTAAATTTTAACACAATAAAGAACTAGTAACAAATACCAACAATTAAATAATACTAAATTTCTATGATTAATGATCCTAAATTACAACACAACAAAGGTCCAAGATCAAAGACCCTAAATTACAGCACACTAAAGGTCCAATATGAGAGACCCTAAATTACCGCCTACCAAAGGCCCAAGATTAAATATTCTACATTACAACACACCATTAAAACAAGATAAAAAATTATAAACTACATCAAAATGATTTTATAACATGAATGAACTTAAAACAGAAAGATACATTATACATTCCATGATGAAAACCATATAAGGGAATCCTAGGAAAAATTGAAGTCTCTTATCACAGGACATACACATTGTGTTATCCAAGAAATATTGAGAATTGATAAAATGAAAGAGGCACATAACAATGTTAGGTAAAAATCCTATAAGAAGGATACCTGATAAAAATAGAAATCCATGACTGCTATGTCTTCCTTCATGTGAAATATAGTAAAAAGTTTAGGAAAAATAAATAAAAAGATAAAAATATTGTGGGACCCATCATATGGTCTTCGAAAAAATCAAGCCCTGATTTCTAATTCCTCTAACTTATGTAGATGTTATAGCCTTTAGGAATGTTACTAAGTCCAAATTTTCTATGTAAATTAGATGATTTCAAGAAACCGGAGAAAGTTCATTAATAAATAATTTCATGAAAGTGGGAATTCATGAATATTTCTGAAAGAGTATCCTGTTGAAATTAAATCACTCAAATCCAGGTGATTGGATATATTTGGTATTAAAAACAAAGTGGTTCTATTTAGTATTACACAAAAAGGATGAGCATCATGGATGATTTGGGAAACGTCTCCCCCTGAACATGAATCTTTACCAGGAATTTCATCCAAAAAATAGTGATATTTCTCCTCATATGTATGACCTCAATCTACGTAAGGAAATTCATCATAGATTTATTTATCTATGAACCTATGTTTCCAATGCATGAGTTTGATCTACATAGTTGTATATTTCAAAACTATGTAAGGATTTATTAACATCCTCATGGGATACCTAGAGACATCCAGGTATATTAATTCATATCTATCCATAAGTTCCTTCTCACAAAATCGTTTTTCCATATTCGAATTCATGGACATTCCAATTTCATGGTATCCATTCCCCAAACCAAATACACTTCATATATTGGATTTGGCCAAGAATTCATGATTGAAATATCCTATGGATAACATCAAAAATTCTTCTGTTGACATACTTTGTACATATCTTCATAGAAAGATTAATATTAAATTTCATCAAATTTACAAATATTTGGAAATGAGATCTACGTTTACCTTATAATCAGTAACTTGTCATTTTGAATGAATCTCTTTCTAAGGGGGCATTTTATTATCACACAAAATTGTTCTTCTTACACTTTTCCATTAATGATTTTGAGAAGTTTGATGTCCATTAAAATCATTAAAGTATTGTTTGTGAAGAACATAGAGGTGACATACATGGAGGATTAGGCTCTGGTATAAAGGGATGCTTGTGTGAGCCATTTATCCCATTTTACATAGAATATTTTCTAAGTGCTCTATGATGGACCCCAAATAAAAAATATGTACATCCCACTAACAATCCATGATAAGCCCACCCAGAGGCACCTATGGGGCCATGTATAGACATGCCCAATGGGAGATATCTTGGTCTATCCAGAAGACTATAAGGGGAGTATATCTCCCAAAAGAAGAAAGAATGTCCATGTATGGGGTTTGTGGTGTGTGTGTCCCCAGTTGTGCACACCATGGGACAAAGCCCGTAGTGATGAAACTAGGATGGATGTGACGCATGTGTTGTAGGTGATGAACATGTTTCCATCTTGAAAAAAAGAATCCATATCCAAGATTATATAGTCTAGGAAGGTAGGAAAAATGTTTTGGTGTGGGATGATATATTTCCGTTATAATCAAAATGGGACCATCTGATCATGCGTAATGATGATCTCATCTATCTTCTTTGATCTAGCACATAAAAAACATGTAAAAAATTATCCCACACCTGAAAAATTTAAACGCATCTGATTCTACATAGTGTGAGACCTCCATCATCACCCTCCAACTCTCCTATCACTCTCAGATAGCTGCTGGTTTGACTTGGAATGAAACCGTTTGCGTGATCAGTTTCTAATAACCATGGACCCCACCTCCATCTTTGGTAGATATCTGAGTGAGATTGAGACATCCAACACTAGTCTCCATGATATACAATCAATTATGATAGTGGAATTCTTTTAGATAACCCTCTGATACTTGAAATAGTCACATGATCATCCTTTGATCATGTCAATGATGTGATGAAAATCAATAGGTTCATCGCGAGGTGTGTATTACTATGATCCCTTGTTCCTCATCAATGATTTTCATCTGATTTAAATTTTATTTTTCTCATAAAATAATGTTACTAAGGGGATTATAATCACATGAAGCTACTCGCATCCACATGTTGTTGATTTGTAAAAAACTCCACCCTGTTAACTGGCGCACATGACATCCTTCCCATGAAAAGTGGGGTCAAACTCATCCTCCAATGGCCTAAAACACCTTGATACAATCATGAAAAAAACACTCAAATTTGGAAAAATATCTCTGAAAAATAAGTAAGGTGGTGGAATAGAGTGCACTAGAAATCATCCCCAAAGAACCCCCTTAGGTGATTGAGAGAACATGCCACATGGTCCTTTGAAGTTCAAGTGATAGCATGGAGAATTGAGTTTAATGTGAAGCATGATTCATATGAAGTGTTCATTTGAACACATGATACCTATTGGGTTTGAGACTTCACCAGAATGGACCTTTTACTATACTAACAATACTGGTGTTCACTCTCCTACACTAATTCACAAGAATTTTTGTTGGAAGTTTATTTGGGTCACTAATATACCAAAAGGCACATTCCTCACATCTCTTGAATACAACATTATACTTGGTTGCCTCACCATACATCACCCACACATGATGTTTAAAGGGTCACCAAGTCCATCAAAAGAACCCATTGAGGTCTTGTGATTGCATAAAGGTGATGGCCATAATGGTGTCTAAATACAGACATTTATGGACATGCACCTTGAAATGTCACAAACCCCCAGCTTCCAAGTTCTCCTTTGCAGAACCTAGCAGTGCATACATAAAGACTTTCACCCCCATATTTCATGCACCATTCATTGTGATCAAACACTAAACTCTTGTATTTGTTTGCAGATATGATCCTTTGGAGATCAAGTGGCTGCATAATGGAATTACAACCTCTGTTATGCAGTGTGAATATGAATCTCTAATGATTGTCTCTTGTCTATGAAGATTTGAGAGATACGATCCTTTGATCTGGTGATTTCTCTGTTTGGCCACCCAATGAAGGTTCTCAGACATGAGGGACACTCATTCAGGTGTTCATGGGCATACATTGGTAATCATGCAAGGCGACATGCGATGCCGTAAACCCTTTGTATTGTGATGCTCGTACACCACACTAGGAATGGTTTCTCCAACATAAAAAATCCATTTATATCTATGTTTACCCCTTAACGACATGAATTGTATACTATTATTAATGCATACAAAGGCTTTGATACATATCCCCCATGCATGATCACAACACCCCTCATAAGACCTCTTTGAGATCATGTGAGCTAAAGAACATTTGTGTTGAGGCATTATGAGAGACCCTAGGAGGTCTAGATTAGAGAAAAACCTCAGCTATGCACCCTTCTACATTGGAAAATAAATTTCTATATTGACGTAGGAAATTAACTCTTTGGATGTGATTTTTCAGCACTTAAACAATCTCAATAACCTAATCATATCTAGGAGACCCCACCACTTGAATGGTTTAAGGACACATGATCATAAGGGTCCTCAAGGGACTTTCAATATCACTGGGAGACTTCAGATGTGACACTTTAATCATAAGAAAAGATGGGGATATGTCATATTAATCAAGAGAAGTGACTTGTAGTTGTTCATCATAGTCAAGAAAATGAGTCCCTTACATTTCATGATGATCAAGAAACTACCTATAGACATGGTGGAATTGTCATACAATAGTCCAAATACAATCCAAGATGATCAAAAGACAACCCCTTAACATGATTGAATTTTCACAACATATACTTTGGTCAATTTAGGATGATCTTGAGCCAACTTATTTACATGTCACCATTTCCATGAGATAGTCTGAATATAATTCAATTTGATCATGTGAAAGTGAATGGTCATTTCTACTTTGATCATGAGAAAGACCCGAGATATTCTAGTAGTGGTTATGGAAATAACATAGGACACGTTATCTTTTCTCATGAAAAGTCATTAATGAAAATCCATTTCATCATGGGAATGATCCAGGACAATTAATGTTCGACCATGTTAATGATCATAGACATGTCACCCTAGATCATGTGAAGCATTGAGAACTTGTTAGGAAGACATCCTTGAATATGACTTCCATAAAATATTGACACACCAACATATCGACTAGGAAATAAAGACATGTCTAGAAAACATCTAAAGAATATCATTCAAATCCCTTATTACATGTCCACTTTATCTAGAGGACTTATTTGGAAACATTCCATGTGGACCCTGAACAAGAACTTTTGGATGCATCCCCCATTATAAGGGAAATATTTTTGATGATTTAGGGTTACAAACTCATGAGACCCTACCAATTTCATGATCTCGAATAGACCTTTAATGGTTTCCACCTTTATTTAATCCCTTAGGAGATAAATAATGACGGTTTCAACCAGCATACTTAAAGAATAATCCCTATCCAATCAGGAAACCTAAGAGAATAAACCCCAACCAATTGGAAAGCCTTAGTTCATAATCCCCAATTACTGAAATAATATAATATGTCCCCAAAAACAGGGAGCCTATACGTGTAATCCCTAGCCAAGGACAAACCATCTTGGTATAAGACCCTAATATTACTAAAACCTCAATGATAAAAACAATATCTCAGTGTGAGATCATCGAGCTTATCCCATCAGTGGGTTAAGGATAATTGAACTATGATAACTATGATTCCATCCATAATCGGAATACGTAGGATGCCTTTCAAAGGTCTAATCTTCAATAGGCATCCAATTCTATAACACCCGAGACATTTATGAGAATTTTTTTTAATGTTATATAAATCATCAAAGGAATCTTTCACTACATACAAAACTAGCATCACTTGATACACATGAAATCATGGCCTTCCTCGATAGCTTGCGTCGTATGCAATACTGAGTTTCACTAAACAACGATATGCTGTTAAAATATTATTAAAACTAGCCGTTATGAATAGTAATAACCAATTTTGGAAATTTTGTAAATTTTATAATTCAAAATGGACTTCATTTTTGGATTCGTTATATCGAAATTAGCCTAGGGTGAAATTTTGGTACTTTTCTCAAAACTTTCAATTTTTGATGAATAGTTAAAACACTAGGTAACTATTTAAAAACAGACTTTTTATTTAAATAATTATTTATTTTATTTAAATTTCTTTTAGGTCAAAATTGTTACATAATACCTATATAATTTTAATGTAATTAATTGGAGTAATTTTATAATAATTTTAGATATATAAAAATTTTATGGAACTATTCACTGTCTTTTACCCACCTCCTAGGAGAATTTACAAATTTACATAAAACATAATTTTACCGCTTCTGTGAGTGAAATTTCAAAAATCCTAGAGACACGGTTCATGTCAGTAATTAAAATGTTGTTCAATGAGATGAAAATAATTATTGGTGAATAGTAACTTTTTACTTTTTTTCACGGTTAAAAGTAAATAGGGAAATTAAGGATAAAAATGATATTATTATTACCCTAACACATGTAATAATTCTATTGGATAAGTTTATTTCGACCAAAAACATCTTTAGGAATAAAATATGACCATTAGGCCTACTTCTATTAGATTAGGACATTTAATATTAATTTATTTAAAGAAGGGTTAAAATAGTTAAAATAAAAATTTAATAAGTAAATCATTTTTAATATAGGGTTATACATAAGATAAATTCGACTATAAATATTCTTAAAAAATATTAAACGATTTCCTACATAATGGTATTTTATCTGTAATTTTTAGAGAATAAATAATTTAATTTATTAATGACAAAATGATGATGAAGTAATTATTTTATTAATGAAATATTGAGATAATTGATGTAATAAATACCCAAATAAATGTAATTTGAGACTTTTTATGAATTACACTAATTTTATATTTTAATATGACATGTTATTATTAATTTAATTAACTTGGTTCGAACTAATAATTCTGTTATTATTTTCACAAAAATCAATTACCAAATAGTGTCAAAATTGACATAAAATGGTTTTTAAAAAAAATATTATATTATTAATTGTTGTTTTATTCATAAAAATCTAAGGTTCGGCAAAATGACTTAGATAAGGTTATATATATTAATAATATAAATCTTGGGGTTCGTTTGTCTTGTTATGGTATGTTTATTAACCTTATAGTTTAAGAACACAAAAAGACGCGGTAAAAGTAAAATTATCTAACTTAAAGTTAAATCTAAATGATAATGTTAAAATAGTAACATAAACTTGTCAAAATTCTATTGGATTAAGTTATTTCGATACATCCCCACCTTAGAATTGAAATAAATCAATTTGAAGCTATTTAAAACCGAATCTGACTATATAATGAAATAATATATTTAGTTTTTCCTAAGGTGCCCCTCTCCTCCCTTATAAAAGGGCACCTCCTCCCACTCCTCCACACACAACAATGAGCCTTCAAGCTCATCCAATCCCTGCCAATATTTCCTCCAAACATTCCTAGAAACATCCTATAGGTTCTGGTCTTCTTCAAAGACCAATCTTAGTTCCCTAAGAGGAGGTTTTGAAAAGGCGTGTCGAAAGAAGAGGTAATATCTGTTACCGATTCTTTCAACTTTATTTCTTCTTCTACTTCTTCTTAATTAGTTGTTTCATTATGAATTAATAACATCAGTATCTATCATATACTGATATGTCATTATAAGTATGAAACATCTCTATTTCACTGTCTATCCATCCTACAAAAAACGAAATCATTGCGCGTGTGTACGTACGGAATACCGTCTCCACGCTGTGGTGTAATCTATTTTCCACCACCACCTTCCTTGGATGGGTATACTGGTGTAAAAAATAAATATATATGATTATTATAAAGTGATATTGATTCTGAAACAGTATACATGTACTCCAATACAATTCCACGATCATGGGAATGATATCATCGCTCGTGCGTACGTACGGAATACCGTCTCCACGATGTCATTCAACTCGTTCTACATGATCTTCATTGCATAATGATTATATAAATTAATGGAATTAATGAATATGTTATATATTACACTAATACCATTCTATATATTAGGTATCTATAACCTAAAAAGATGAATAAGAATTTATTCGACAAAACACGCATAAGAACAAAAAGGAATAAACACCCGAATAACAAGTAGCAATGAAATATTACTAATAAGAAGCTAAGAATATGACCATATACGATATCATAATAATAAATATGATTCTGTAATAATTTAATGACATTATTTAAATCATTATATAGGAGTTTCGGACCCTTACAAAGAAAATCGGACCTAAGGTAAGGGAAAATCTCGCAATCTCATTTTTATACGAGATTGTTTATACTTCAGAATTTACTGGGGAATATTTATCATCCACAACCATGTTTCCTCAATATGTAATATTTATATCCTTCTACAATTTATTAAATCAAATTTTAATCTTCGGTGAGTTTTTAGTAAAAGATACGAATGGAATCTTTTGTCGTTTTTTGTAAAACATACTTTTTGACTTTTCCGACAAAAGTACGAAAAGAATGTTTTTTTAACATATACAACATGAATGGATTTTTAAAAAATTATTTCCGAGAAGCATGCTTTAAATTATTTCATGTTTATTTTTAATCAAATTCTTTTAGTTTACAATTGTATGACATGTTACGAAAGGAAAAGTGTTTTTGAAGTAGAAAGGATATTTTCCTCAAGAATGGAGTTCAAGTGTTTTATCAAAATTATTTTCCATATATGATAATAAAGGGTTCTCTTTTTATCTGTATTATTACATTGATTTGATTATGTTGTGATGGAATTATTTTTACTAATTCCTTTATCTTATATGAATTGTTTAATGATGTCAAGATTTTTAAGAATCCCATTTTTATTACTTGGGTTAAGCTATGATGTATGATTTATCATTTTGTGGCACACATAAGAATGGTATCATTATGAGATTGGTGGGACCTATATATCTCTCCAATGCATTGGGTAAAGATTTTTTATCTCATGAGATAGACATGGTTGGAATGGTAGGTTAAACCGGTTCAGTGAAACAGGACTAAAACGAGGAATGAACTCAGTTCAGAAATGGACATTGTCAACTAAGATAGTCTTGGAAATGAGTCTTGACTAATAAGAAATGATTCTCTATGATTATGTGTATATACCAAAAAGCTTCATGTTTTATGTTATGATTATTGTGATTACATTTCACTACCATGATTTATCCCATGTTATGAAATTTTGATATCTTTTGCAGGGTACGATTTCCCAAATGTTATGTTCTTATGAATATGATGTGATTGATATTTTTTTTGTTTACCCATACTGAGCATTTGAGCTCACCCTTTTGTATATTTTCTTTCCCCATGTCAGGAAGAAGGTTATTAAGTAAGATATTCCAACAAAGACTATAGATATGATGAAATAAATTGGAGACAGTGTAGACGCTTTATGAACCAGTTGTTTATGATTCCAAATTTCTAAAGACACTATACCTATACGATCCTTTAAAGGTTTTGTTATATGTTGTAATAAGTGTACTTAAATTTTGAATTACTAATAATGTATGTAATGTATGGGTCGTTATAATAGGTATCAGAGGAAAGGTATAGTCATCCTTTAGAATCTAGGACGTGAAAGCCTTAGAAAGAAACCTAAGGATATGTCTAAGCATAGAACACAATCATAGTGTTTTAGAAATGGCCATGAACAACCTATGATAAGACCTTAATTGTGAAATTTTATTCTTGATTATGTGGTTTTCCAATTATAATTAGTGTTTCTCACAATATTATTCTTGGTTTTAGTCAATGGCTGGAACCCGAAGGAACTGTGTTAATGCAGAATGCGACGGGCAATGCAATGATTGTCCCCCTGAGAAACCGAATGTTATGGGAGCTGGAATGTAAAATCATGTAGCCATGCTCACCCAACTTTCTCAAGCTATGAATCATGCAAGACTTCCAAACAAGAAAATGAAGGAGCAACATTCTGTTTAATTCTTCATGAGACAGTGTCCACCTTCATTCCGTGGGTCTACTGATCCATTAGTTGCTGAAAAATGGATCAATACTACTGAAAAGATATTTTCAGTGCATTAATGTTCTTAACATGATAATGTCATCTTAGCAGTGTATCGTTTGGAAGGTGATGCTGATCAATGGTGGAATCTTATCAAGAATACAAGTCCAAGAAATGAAATTGAGTCCATGGAATGGGATGTGTTCAAGAACATATTTTTCAATAAGTACTTCCCTCGTATTCTCCGAACAAAGATGGAGAAGGAGTTTCTTGAACTAAAGCAAATGGATGACGAATCTGTTGGTACCTATGAATCAAATTTTACAATACTTGCATGGTACGCTTCTGGTATTATTATCCAACCCGAGAGTAAGATCAATCGATTCTTTAGTGGCTTAAAACTAAGTCTTCAAATGGCATTATCCATAAGGGACTTCAATAGCTACAAGGAAATCGTTCGATGTGCTCTCAAAGTTGAGATGGAGACTGGAGTAACCCATCAGTCATATGGGTTTGATAAGAAGAAGAAATTGGAATTCAAAGAAAAATCTAAAGAGCACACTGAAAAGAAGATGAGTTTTCCCTTATGCAAAAAGTGTGGAAGGAAACATGGTGGGAGTTTTCTTAAAGGGACAAGTAAATGTTTCAAATGTGGAAAGGAAGGTCATTGGGCATTTGAATTCCGCAATGATGGGAAAAAGATATCTAGTGAAGCGAACAATGAAAAGGCTACACAGAGTGCACCAACTACACTTCAATGTTACAAGTGCAAGGAAATGGGGAATCATGCCTATCAATGCCCTAATCCAAGGGTTTTGGATGATGATCGACGTCAATAAAAGGCTAAAGGCAATGGAAAGTAACATGCAATTTCATTCAGCGATGTGGAGTACGATAATGATGTGGTGAATGGTACACATACCATCCACTCTAAAGTAGCAAATGTTTTATTTGATTCTGGATCCACCCAGTCTTTTATTTTTGAATAATTTTCTAAGGGTATCGCTGTATTACTTAAAAAATTAGATGTTGAGTTACCTGGGACGACCCCTAATGGAACAATGGTTGTATCAAATGTTTATAATTCTTCTCCGGTTGATGTTTGTGGGAAAGTCCTTCCTGAAAATCTTCTGATCCTTCCTATAGTGGAATTTGATGTGATTCATGGCATGGATTGGATTTCTCTATATGGAACTCATATGAATTTCCAAACAAGGGAAGTCACATTTCATATTCCAGATCAATCTGTGATCGTTTATCGATGCAAGGAAGAACATAACCATACAATGGAAATTTATTCCATCTTATGGGTCTTGATTCCACTAAATGAAGGTTATTGATCTCAAATGGTTGGAGAGAAACTCGCGATTAAGAATATTCCCATTGTACGGGAGTTTAATGATGTCCTTTTAGAGGAATTTCCAGGTCTTCCACCAAATCGTGAAGTAGAGTTTTCAATAGAACTCATACCGGGTGCTTTGCCTATTTCAAAGACACCTTATAGAATGGATCCAATTGAGTTTTAGGAAATGAAGAAGCAACTCCAAGATAAGATTGATAAAGGATTCATATTCCCTGGTGCATCACATAGGGGATCACCTGTTCTATTTGTTAAGAAGAAATATGGATCAATGAGACTCTGCATTGATTATTGAGAACATAACAAGATCATTATAAAGAAAAAATATCCTCTCCTGCGCATTGATGACTTATTTGACCAAAAACGCGTAGCTCAATACTTTTCCAAGATTGATCTTCGTTCAGAGTATCATCAATTAAGGGTAAAAAGGGAGGATATACCAAATACGGATTTCTATACAAGGTACGGACACTTTGGATTTATTGTGAAGCCATTTGGTCTTACTAATTCCCCGGCTATCTTGATGGATACGATGAATAGAGTCTTTAGAGACTATCATGATCAGTTTTTGGTAGTCTTTATAGATGATATTCCTGTCTATTCAAAGAGAAAGGAAGAACATGAAGAACAATTGAGAATTATATTGAAGACCCCGATAAAGGAGAAGCTTTATTACAAATTTACCAAGTGTGAATTTTGGATTCAAAAAGTTTCATTTTTGTGTCACATAATCTCAAAAGAGGGGATATTTGTAGGTCAAGCAAAAAAAGAGGTTATCGAAAGATGGTCGACACCAACAAAAGTAACTGAGATATGAAGTTTTCTTGGTTTGGCTGGATATTATCGATGTTTTGTGAAAGATTTTTCAGGATTATCTAATCCACTCACTAAGTTGACTCGGATAGGAGTTAAGTTTTTTTGGACAGAGGAATGTGAAGATAATTTCAAGGAGTTGAAAAGAAGGTTATCCAGTGCACCTGTGCTCACACTGCCTTGTAGTGGAGAAAGGTTTGTGATCTATAGTGATGCATCCAAGAAGGGATTGGGGTGTGTTCTTATGAAAAATGATAAGGTTATAGCTTATGGCTAACGACTATTGAAAATCCATGAGAAAAATTACCCAACTCATGATTTGGAGTTATCTGCGGTAATCGTTGCATTAAAGATTTGGAGGCATTATCTTTATGGTGAAAGGTGTGACATTTATACTAATCATAAAAGTTTACAGTATAATTTCAGACAAAAGGAGCTGAATATGCGCCAAAGAAGATGGTTGGAGATGATTAAGTATTAAGACTGCTCAATTCATTACCACCCTGGGAAAGCAAACAAGGTGGCAGATGCATTAATTCGACAAGACCATGCCAGTTTATCCATGATGAGGATCACAAAAGATCCAATATTTATGGACTTACAAAGGATGGATCGTGGAATTATAATGAAAGGGGAAAATCCTATCTTTCTTAAATGAATGTTCACACATAAATACTCTTGAAGATTAAATAGGCACAGAAAGAAGATGTTGAGTTACAAAATAAGGTGAGAAATGTTCCTGAATTCAACCTTGATTGTGACGGGATACTAATGTTCAGGAATCGGGTGTGTGTTCCTCCCATCACGGAATTAAAGAAGGAGCTGCTGGATGAGGCTCATATGTGTTCATTCTCTATTCATCCTGGAAGCACAAAGATGTATAGGGACCTGAAAGAGTACTTCTGGTGGGATGGCATGAAAAGAGATGTTGCTAAATATGTTAATCGATGCTAGGTTTGTCAGCAAGTTAAAGCTAAGAGACAGAGGTCTAAGGGGATGTTACAACCATTACCCATACCTGAATGGAAATGGGAAAACATCAGTATGGACTTTGTCACTGGACTTCCAAAAACATCCAAAGGCAATAATGCTATCTGGTTCATAGTTGATCGTCTTACAAAGATTGCACACTTCATTGCTATTAGAGAGGATTTCTATCTGGATCAGCATGCCATGATATATGTAAAGGAATTGGTAAGATTGCATGGAATACCACATTCTATTAAATCTGATCGGGATCCGAGTTTTACCTCAATGTTCTTGAAAAGTATTCAGCATACTCTAGATACAGATTTGAGTTTCAGCACTTCTTATCATCCTCAGACAGACGATCATTCTGAGAGGACAATTCAAACTCTAGACGATATTTTGAGAGCTTGCTCTAGGAATTTCAATGTTGGTTGGGATCAACACCTAGCTTTGGTGGAATTTTCTTATAATAATAACTTTCACTCCAGTATTCAGATGGATCGTTATGAATCTCTCTATGGAATGAAATGCAGAACTCCAACTTGCTGGGATGAAGCTGGAGAGAGAAAGCTAATAGGACCTGATCTTGTTGATGAGATGGCAGAAAAGGTCCGATCTATTCAACAACACATATGTTCAGCTCAGAGTCTACAAAAAAGTTATGCCGACAACCGAAGAAAAGACTTAGAGTTTGAAGTGGGTGATAAAGTGTTCTTATGAATATCTCTTTGGAAGAGAGTAATGAGATTTGGAAAGAATGGAAAGCTGAGCCCTAGGTGTATCAGTCCTTTCAAAGTACTCGATCGTGTTGGGAAGGTAGCTTACCGATTGGATCTTCCTCTGAATCTCTCTCAAATTCACAATGTGTTCCATGTATCTCTCCTAAGAAAGTACATACCTGATCATTCACATGTACTCAGCTCAGAAGTTGTACCGCTGGAACAAGATCTTTCTTATGAAGAACAGCCGATAGAGATTCTCGATCACAATGAAAAAGTCCTACGGAACAAGACCACTAGCTTGGTGAAAGTTTTATGGAGGAACCACAAATTAGAATAATCTACATGGGAGCTTGAGGATATGATGAAGGATAGGTATCCTCATCTGTTTGTTATAAGTGACGAATTTCGAGTGTGAAATTCATTTTAAAGGGGGTAGAATGTAACAGCCTAGACTTTTATGAGAAACAATTTTTTTATGTTATATAAATCATCAAAGTAATCTTTCACTACATACAACACTAGCTTCGCTTGCTTTACACGCAATCGTGACCTTCCTCGATAGCTTGCGTCGTACGCAATACCGAGTTTCACTAAACAACGATATGCTATTAAAATATTATTAAAACTAGCCGTTATGAATATTAATAAACACTTTTTGAAATTTTGTAAATTTTATTTTTCAAAATGGACTTAATTTTTGGATTCGTAATATCAAAATTAGCCTAGGGTGAAATTTTGGTAATTTTCTGGAAACTTTCAATTTTTGATGAATAGTGAAAACACTGGGTTAGTATTTAAAAACCAAATTTTTATTTCAATAATTATTTATTTTATTTAAATCTATTTTTGGTCAAAATTGATACATAATACTTATATATGTTCAATGTAATTCATTGGAGTAATTTTATAGTAATTTTAGATATATAAAAATTTTATTGAACATTTCACTATCTTTTACCCACATCCTATGAGAATTTGAAAATTTACATGAAACTTAATTTTACTGCTTTTGTGAGGGGAATTTCAAAAATCCAAGAGACACGGTTCATGTCAGTAAGAAAAATGTGGTTCAATGAGATGAAAATAATTTTTGGTGAATTGTAACTTTTTACTTTTTTAACCACGGTTAAAAGTAAATAGGGTAATTAAGGATAAAATTGATATTATCATTACCCTAACAAATCTCCTAATTCTATTGGATAAGTGTAATTCGACCAAAAAAAACCTTAGGAATAAAATATGACCATTTAGGCTCACTTGGATTAGATTAGGACATTTAATATTAATTTATTTAAAGAAGGGTTAAAATAGTAAAAATCAATGTTTAATAAGTAAATAATTTTTAATATAGGGTTATAAATTAGATAGATTCGACTATAAATATTAATTAGAAATCTAAAAATATTTCCTACATAATGGTATTTTATTTGTAATTTTTATAAAATAAATAATTTAATTTATTTATGACACAATGACGATGCCGTAATTATTTTATTAATGAAATATTGACATAATTGATGTTATAAATACCCAAATAAATTTAATTTTAAACTTTTTATGAATTACACTAATTTTATAGGTTAATATGACATGTTATAATTTATTTAATTAACTTTTTTCGAGCTAATCATTATGTTATGATTTTCAAAAAAAATCAATTACCAAATAGTGTCAAAATTGAAATAAAATTGTTTTTAAAACAAATATTTTATTATTAATTGATATTTTATTCCTAAAAATCTATGTTTTGATACAATGACTTATATATGGTTATATATATTAATAATAAACAACGTGGGGCTCGTTTTTCTTATTATGGTAAGTTTTTTAACCTTATAGTGTAAGAACACAAAAAGACACGGTAAAAGTAAAATTATCTAACTTAAAGTTAAATATAAATTATAAAGTCAAAATATTAACCTAAACATGTCCAAATTCTATTGTATGAAGGTATTTAGACCCATACCCACCTTAGCTTCTAAATAAATCAATTTTATGTTATTTAAAACCGAATGTGACTTTATAATAAAATAATATTTTTCGTTTTTCCAAAGGTGCCCCTCTCACCCTTTATAAAAGGGCAACTCCTCCCTCTCTTCCTCACACCACTTTGAGCCTTAAAGCTCGGGCAAGCCCCACCAATGTATCCTATAAAATTAACTAGAAACATCCTAGAGGTTCTGGTCTTCTTCAAAGACCAATCTTAGTGCCCAAATAGGAGGTTTCAAAAGGCGTGTCGAAAGAAGATGTAATATCCATTACCGATTCTTTCAACTTTATTTCTTCTTCTACTTCTTCTTATTTAGTTGTTTCATTATGAATTAATAACATCAGTATCACACATATACTGATATGTTATTATAAGTATGAAACAACTCTATTTCACCATCTATCCATCCTACGGAAAATAAAATCACCGCGCGTGCGTATGTACAGAATAAAGTCTCAATGCCGTGGTGTAAATGATTTTCCACCACCACCTTACTTGGATGGGTATAATGGTGTAAAAAATAAATATATATGATTATGATAAAGTGATATTGATTCTGAAATAGTATACATACACTCCAATAAAATTCCACGATCATGGGAACGATATCATCTCTCGTGCGTACGTAAGGAATACCGTCTCCACAATGTGATGTGACTCGTTCTACATGATCTTCATTGCATAATGAATATATATATGAATTCAATGAATTAATATGATATATATTACACTAATACCATTCTTTGATTGAGTTATCTATAACCTAAAAAGAAGAATAAGAATTTATTCGACAAAACACGCATAAGAACAAAAAGTAATAAACATCCGAATAACAAGTAGCAATGAAATATTACTAATAAGAAGCTAAGAATATGACCATATACGATATCATAAAAATGAGTATGATTCTGGAATAATTCAATGACATTATTTAAATAATTATACAGGAGGTTCAGACACTTACAAAGCAAATCGGACCTAAGGTAAGGGAAAATCTCGCAATCTCATTTTTATCCGAGATTGTTTATACATCAGAATTTACTGGGGAATATTTATCATCCACATCCATGTTGCCTCTATATGTAATATTTATATCCTCCTACAATTGTTTAAATCCAATTTTACCCTTTGGTGAGTTTTTAGTAAAATATATGAAAGGAATCTTTTGTCATTTTTGTACGAGATACTTTTTGACTTTTCTGACAAAAGTACGAAAAGAATGATTTTTTTAACTTATATGGAATGAATGTATTTTTAAAACATTATTTTCAAGAAGATAACATTATATGTTTTCTTGTTTATTTTCAATAAACTTCATTTTGTTTATAATTGTATGACATGTTGAGAAAGGAAAAGTGTTTTAGATGTAGAAAGGATATTTTCCTCAAGAATGGAGTTCAAGTGTTTTATCAAAATTATTTTCCATCTAAGATAATAAATGGTTCTATTATTAACACTATTGTTACATTGATTTTATTATGTTGTTATGGAATTATTTTTATGAATTCCTTTATCTTATATGAATTGTTTTATGAGGTTACGATGTTTAAGAATCCCATTTTTATTACATGGGTTAAGCTATGATGTATGATTTATCATTTTGTGGCACACATAAGAATGGTATCATTATGAGATGGGTGGGACCTATATCTCCCTCCAATGCTTTGGGAATAGACATGGTTGGAATGGCAGGTTAAACCTGTTCAGTGAAAATGGACTGAAACAAGGAATGAACTCTGTACAGAAATGGACTTTTTCCACTAAGATAGTCTTGGAAATGAGACTTGACTTATAAGAAATGATTCTCTATGATTATGTTGGTATTCCACAAAGAATCATGTTTTATGGTATGATTATTGTGATTACAATTCACTACCATGATTTATCCCATGTTATGAAATTTTGATCTCTTTTGCTGGGTAAGATTTCCAAAATGTTATGTTCTTATGAATATGATCTGATTGATATTTCTTTTTTTTACCCTTATTGAGCATTTGAGCTCACCCTTTTGTATATTTTCTTTCCCCAGGTCAGGAAGAAGGTTATTAAATAAGATATTCCAAAAGGGACTATAGATATGTTTAAATAAATTGGAGATAGTGTAGACGCTTTATGAACCAGTTGTTTATGTTTCCCTGATTCTAAAGACACTATACCTATACGGTCCTTTAATGGTTTTGTTATATGTTGTAAAAATTGTACTTAAATTTTGATGTACTAACAATTAATGTAAATTATGGGTCGTTATAGTTGGTATCAGAGAAAAGGTATAGTCATCCTTTGGAAACTACGATGTAAAATCCTTAGTAAGAAACCTAAGGATATGTCTAAGCATGGAATACAATCTTAGTGTTTTAGAAATGTCCATGAAAAACCTATGATAAGACATAAAGTGTGAAATTTTATTTTTGATTACGTGGTTTTCCTATTATAATTAGTGTTTCTCACACTATTCCTCTTGGTTTTAGTCAATGGCTAGAACCCGAAGGAACCGTGTTAATGTGGAATGCGACGGGCAATGCAATGATTGTCCCCCTGAGCAACCAAACATCATGGGAGATGGAATGAAAAATCTTATAGCCATGCTCACAAAACTTTCTTAATCTATGAATCATGCAGGACTTCTAAACGAGCAAAGGAAGGAGCAACATTCTGTTGAATCCTTCATGAGACAACGTCCACCTTCATTCAGCGGGTCTACTGATCCATTAGTTGCTGAAAAATGGATCAGTACTACTAAAATGATATTTTCAGTTCTTCAATATTCTGAACATTATAATGTCATCTTAGTAGTGTATCATTTGGAAGGTGATGGTGATCAATGTTGCAATCTTATCAAGAATACGAGGACAAGAGATGAATTTGATTCCATGGAATGGTATGAGTTCAAGAACTTATTTTTCAATAAGTACTTCCCTCGTATTCTCCGAACAAATATGGAGAAGGAGTTTATTGAACTAAAGCGATAGGATGATGAATCTGTTGGTAACTATGAAGCAAATTTTACAAGACTTGCAAGGTACGCTTCTGGTATTATAATCCAAATCGAGAGTAAGATCGATCGATTCTTTAGTGGCTTAAACCCAAGTCTTCAAAGGGCATTGGCCATAAGGGACTTCAATAGCTACGAGGAAGTCGTTCGATGTGCTCTCGAAGTTGAGATGGATATTGGAGTAACCCATCAGTCATATGGGTTTGATAAGAAGAGGAAAATGGAATTCAAAGGAAAATCTATAGAGCACACTGAAAAGAAGAAGAGTTTTCCCTTATGCTCAAAGTGTGGAAAGAAACATGGATGGAGTTGTCTTAATGGGACACGTAAATGTTTCAAATGTGGAAAGGAAGGTCATCAGGCATTTGAATGCTGCAATGATGGGAAGAAGATTTCTAGTTATGCGAACAATAAAAAGGCTACACCGAGTTCACCTCCTACACTTCAGTGTTACAAGTGCAAGGAAATGAGGAATTGTTCCAATCAATTCCCTAATCCAATGGTTGTGGATGATGATCGATGTCAACAAAAGGATAAAGAAAAAGGAAAGTCACATGCAATTTCTATCAGTGATGTGGAGTACGATAATGATGTGGTGAAAGGTACACTTACCATCCACTCTAAAGTAGAAAATGTTTTATATGATTCTGGATCAACCCACTCTTTTATTTCTGACGAATTTTCTAAGTTTATCGCTATATTACCTCAATAATTAGATGTTGAGTAAGATGTGACAACCCCTAATGGCACAATAGTCGCATCAAATGTTTATAATTCTTATCCAATTGGAGTTTGTGGGAATGTTCTTCCTTCAAATCATATGAACCTTCCTATAGTGGAATTTTATGTGATTCTTTTCATGGAATGGATTTCTCGATATGGATCTCATATCAATTCCTAAAGAAGGGAAGTCACATTTCATATTCCAGATCAATCTATGATCGTTTATCGATGCAAGGATGAACATAACCTTCCATTGGAAATTTCATCCATTTATGGGTCTTGATTCCACTAAATGATGGTTATTTATCTCAAATGGTTGGAGAGAAATTCAGGATTAAGAATATTCCCATTGTATGAGATTTTGATGATGTCTTTCCAGAAGAATTTTCAGGTCTTCCACCAAATTGAGATGTAGAGTTTTCAATAGAACTCGTACCGAGTGCTTTGCCTATTTCAAATACAACTTATAGAATGGCCCCAATTGAGTTGCAGGAATTGAAGAAGCAACTCCAAGAGAATCTTGATAAAGGATTCATACGCCCTAGTGCATCACCTTAGAGAGCACCAGTTCTATTTGTTAATAAGAATGATGGATCAATGAGACTCTATACTGATTATCGAGAACATAACAAGATCACTATCAAGAACAAATATCTTCTTCTGCGGGTTGATTACTTATATGACCAACTACATGGAGCTCAATACATTTCCAAGATTGATCTTCGTTCAGGGTATCATCAATTAAGGGTCAAAAGGGAGGTTATACCAATGACGTATTTCCGTACAAGGTATTGACACTATGAATTTATAGTGATTCCATTTGGTCTTACAAATGCCCCGGCTATCATCATGGATCTGATGAATAGAGTCTTTAGAGACTATCTTGATCAGTTTGTGGTACTCTTTATAGACGATATTCTTGTCTATTCAATGAGCAAGGAAGAACATGAAGATCACTTGTGAATTATATTGAAGACCCTAATAAAGGAGAATCATTATGCCAAATTTAACAAGTATGAATTTTGGATTCAAAAAGTTCCATTTTTGGGTCACATAATTTCAAAAGAGGGAATATCTGTGGATCCAGCAAAAATAGAGGTTATCGAAAGATGGTCGAGACCATCATGTAACTGAGATCCAAAGTTTTCTTGGTTTCGCAGGATATTATCGATGTTTTGTGAACAAATTTTCATGATTATCTAATCCACTCACCAAGTTGACTTGGAAAGAAGTTAAGTTTGTTTGGATGGAGGAATGTGAGGAGAATTTCAAGGAGTTGAAAAGAAGGTTATCCAGTGCACCTGTGCTCACACTGCCTTGTATTGGAGAAAGGTTTGTGATCTATAGTGATGCATCCAAGAAAGGATTGGGGAGTTTTCTTATGAAAAATGATACGGTGATATCTTATGTCTCACGATAGTTGAAAATCCGTGAGCAAAATTACACAACTCATGATTTGGAGTTAACTGCGGTAATCTTTGCATTAACGATTTGGAGGCATTATCATTATGGATAAAGGTTTGACATTTATATTGATCATAAAAAAGTAAAGTATATTTTCACACAAAAGGAGTTGAATATGTGCCAAAGAAGATGGTTGGAGCGGATTAAGGATTACCACTGCTCAATTAATTACCACCCTGGGAAGGCAAACAAGGTGGCAGACTCATTAATTCGACAAGACCATGCCGGTTTATCCATGATGAAGATCACAAAAGAACCAATATTTGTGGATTTACAAAGGATGCATATTGGAATTATAATGAAAGGGGGAAAATCATATCTTTCTCAAATAAATTTTCAACCATCTATACATGTGATGATTAAAGAGGCACATAAAGAAGTTGTAGAGTTACAAAAGAAGGTGAGAAATGTTTCTGAATTCAAACTTGATTGTGATGGGATAATAAAGTTTAAGAATCGGGTGTGTGTTCCTCCCATCCACGAATTAAAGAAGGAGTTGCTGGATGAGGCTCATAGTTTTTCATTATCTATTCATCCTGGAAGCACGAAGATTTATAGGGACCTGAAAGAGTACTTATGGTGGGATGGCATGAAAAGAGATGTTGCTGAATATGTCTCTTGATGCTTGGTTTGTCAGCAAGTTAAAGCTCAGAGACTGAAGTCTAATAGGATGTTACAACCATTACCCATACCTGAATGGAAATGGGAGAACATCACTATGGACTTTGTCACAGTACATCCTAAAACATCCAAAGTCAATAATGCTATATGGGTCATAGTTGATCGTCATAAAAAAGATTGCACACTTCATTGCTATTAGAGAGGATTTCTCTTTAGATCAGCTTGCTAATATATATTTAAATGAAGTTGTAAGATTGCATGGAGTACCACTTTCTATTTTATTTGATCGGGATTTGAGGCTTACCTCAAAGTTCTGGTGAAGACTTCTGCATACTCTAGATATAGAGTTGAGTTTCAGCAATTCTTATCATCCTCAGACAGACGGTCAGTCTGAGAGGAAAATTCAAACTCTAGAAGGTATGTTGAGATCTTGCTCTATGGATATAAAATGTGGTTGGGATCAACACCTACCTTTGGTGGTATTTTCTTATAATAATATCTTTCACTCGAGTATTCAGATGGATCCTTATGAAGCTCTCTATAGAAAGAAATATAGGACTCCAACTTGCTGGGATGAAGTTGCAGAAAGAAATCCATTAGGACCAGATCTTGTTGATGAGATGGCAGAAAAGGTCTGATCTATTCAACAACACATAAGAGAAGCACCGAGTCGACAAAAAAGTTATGCCGGCAACCGAAGAAAAGACTTGGAATTTGAAGTGGGTGATAAAGTTTTCGTACAAATATCTCCTTGGAAGAGAGTAATGAGATTTGGAATGAAGGGAAAGCTGAGCCCTAGGTATATCGGTCCTTTCGAAATACTGGATCATGTTGGGAAGGTAGCTTACCGATTAGCGCTTCCACCGAATCTCTCCCAAGTTCACGATGTGTTCCATGTATTTCTCCAGAGAAAGTACATACCTAATCCTTCACATCTACTCATCTCCGAAGTTGTACCGCTGGAACAAGATCATTCTTATGAAGAACAACCGATAGAGATTCTCGATCGTAGTGAAAAAGTTCTACGGAACAAGACCACTCACTTGGTGAATGTTTTACAGAGGAACCACCAATTAGAAGAAGCTACATGGGAGTTTGAGCATATGATGAGGAAGAGGTATCCTCATCTGTTTGTTACAAGTGACAAATTTCGAGGGTGAAATTCATTTTAAGGGGGGTAGAATGAAACACCCGATACTTTTATGAGAAATATTTTTTTTATGTTATATAAATCATCAAAGGAATCTTTCACAACAAACAACACTATCTTGGCTTGCTTCACACGCAATCGCGGCCTTCCTCGATAGCTTGCATCATACGCAATACTGAGTTTCACTAAACAACGATATGCTATTAAAATATTATTAAAACTATCCTTTCTGAATAGTAATAACCACTTTTTGAAATTTTGTAAATTTTATTTTTCAAAATGGACTTCATTTTTTGATTCGTAATATCGAAATTAGCCTAGGGTGATATTTTGGTATATTTCTGGAAACATTCAATTTTTAATGAATAGTGAAAACACTGGGTTACTATTTAAAAACTGAAATTTTATTTAGATAATTAATTATTTTATTTAAATTTATTTTAGGTCAAAATTCATACAAAATTCCTATTTAAGTTCAATGTAATTCATTGGAGTAATTTTATAATAATTATAAATATAAAAAAAATTACTGAACTTTTCACTATCTTTTAAACACCTCCTAGGAGAATTTGAAATTTTACATAAAACTTAATTTTACTGCTTCTGTGAGTGGAATTTCAAAAATCTGAGAGACACAGTTCATTTCAGTAAGTAAAATTTGGTTCAATGAGTTGAAAATAATTTTTTCTGAATAGTAACTTTTTACTTTTTTTTACCACGGTTAAAAGTAAATAGGGTAATTAAGGATAAAAATGATATTATTATTACCCTAACACATGTCCTAATTCTATTGGATAAGTGTAATTAGACCACAAACAATCTTAAGAATAAAATATGACCATTTAGTCCCACTTGGATTAGATTAGGACATTTAATATTAATTTATTTAAAGAAGGGTTAAAATAGTTAAATTCAAAGTTTAATAAGTAAATAATTTTTAATATTGGGTTATACATAAGATAAATTCGACTATAAATATTCATTAGAAAGATAAAACTATTTACTACATAATGGTAATTTATTTGTAATTTTTAGAAAATAAATAATTTAATTTATTTATGACACAATGATGATGCAGTAATAATTTTATCAATGAAATATTGACATAATTGATGTTATAAATTCCCAAATAAATGTAATTTGAGACTTTTTATAAATTACACTATTTTTCTAGGTTAATATGACATTTTATTATTGATTTAATTAAATTGTTTTGAACTAATAGTTCTGTTATGATTTTCACGAAAATAGATTACCAAATAGTGTCAAAATTGACATAAAATAGTTTTTTAAACAAATATTATATTATTAAATGTTATTTTATCACTAAAAATCTACGGTTTGGCCAAATGACTTAAATAAGGTTATATATATTAATAATAAACAACTTGGGGTTCGTTTGGCATGTTATAGTAATTTTATTAACCTTATATTGTAAGAACACAAAAAGACACGGTAAAAGTAAAATTATCTAACTTAAAGTTAAATCTAAATTATAAGGTTAAAATAGTAACCTAAACTTGTCCAAATTCTATTGGATGAAGGTATTTCGACCCATACCCACCTTATATTCAAAATAAATCAATTTGAATCTATTTTTAACCGAAGGTGACTTTATAATAAAATAATATTTTTAGTTTTTCCAAAGGTGCCCCTCTTCTCACTTATAAAAGGGAACCTCCTCCCTCTCTTCCTCACACCACATTGAGCCTTAAAGCTCGGCCAACCCCTGCCAATATATCCTCTACACTTACCTAGAAACATCCTAGAGGTTCTGGTCTTCTTCAAAGACCAATCTTAGTGCCCTGAGAGGAGGTTTTAAAAGGCGTGTCGAAAGAAGAGGTGATATCCGTTACCGATTCTTTCAAATTTATTTCTTCTTATAATAATTATTATTTTATTTTTTCATTATGAATTAATAACATCAGTATCACTCATATACTGATATGTTATTATAAGTATTAAACAACTCTATTTCACCATCTATCCATCCTACGGATACGAAATCACCGTGCGTGCTTATATACGGAATACCGTCTCCACGCCGTGGTGTAATCTATTTTCCACCACCACCTTACTTGGATGGGTAAAATGGTGTAAAGAATGAATATATATGATTATTATAAAGTGATATGGATTCTGAAATAGTATACATACACTACAATACAATTCCACGATCATGGGAACGATATCCTCGCTCGTGCATATGTACGGAATACCGTCTCCACGATGTGATGCGACTCGTTCTACATGATATTCATTGAATAATGATTATATAAATGAATTGAATGAATGAATATGATATATATTACACTAATAACATTCATTAAATGAGGTATATATAACCTAAAAATTAGAATAAGAATTTATTCGACAAAACACGCATAAGAACAAAAAGTAATAAACACCAGAATAACAAGTAGCAATGAAATATTACTAATAAGAAGCTAAGAATATGACCATATACGATATCATAACAGTGAGTATTATTTTGGAATAAATCAATGACATTATTTAAATCATTATAGAGGAGGTTCGGACACTTACAAATAAAATCAGACCTAAGGTAAGGGAAAATCACGCAATCTCATTTTTATCCGAGATTGTTTATACATCAGAATTTACTGGGGAATATTTATCATCCAAATCCATGTTGCCTCAATATATAATATTTATATCCTTCTAAAATTTCTTAAATCCAATTTTAACCATCGGTAAGTTTTTATTAAATGATATGAAAGGAATCTTTTGTTGTTTTTTGTATGAGATACTTTTTGACTTTTCCAACAAAAGTACGAAAAAAATGTTTTTTAACTTATACGGCATGAATGGATTTTTAAAACAATATTTCCAAGAAGCTTCTTTTAAAAATTTCCGATTTTATTTTTAATCAACATATTTTATTTTAGAATTGAATGACATGTTAATAAAGTAGAAGTGTTTTTGATGTAGAAAGGATATTTTCCTCAAAAATGGAGTTCAAGTGTTTTATCAAAATTATTTTCCATCTAAGATAATAAAGGGTTCTGTTTTTATCAATATTATTACATTGATTTGATTATGTTGTGAAGGAATTATTTTTATGAATTACATTATCTTATATAAATTTTTTTCTGATGTCACGATGATTAAGAATACCATTTTTATTACATGGGTTAAGGTATGATGTATGATTTATCATTTTGTGGCACACATAAGAATAGTATCATTATGAGATGGGTGGGACCTATATCTCCCTCCAATGCATTGCGTAGTGATTTTATATCTCATGAGATAGAAATGGCTGGAATGACAGGTTAAACCGGTTTAGTGAAATAGGACAGAAACGAGGAATGAACTCGGTTTAGAAATGGACTTTGTCCACTAAGATAGTCTTGGCAATGAGTCTTGACAAATAAGAAATGATTCTCTATGATTATGTGTGTATTCCCCAAAGCTTCATGTTTTATCTTATGATTATTGTGATTACATTTCACTACCATGATTTTTCCCATGTTATTAATTTTGATCTCATTTGCTGGGTAATATTTCCAAAATGTTATGTTCTTATGAATATGTTGTGATTGATAATTCTTTTGTTTACCCTTACTGGGCAGTTGAGCTCACCCTTTTGTATATTTTCTTTCCCCAGGTTAGGAATAAGGTTATTAAGTAAGATATGCCAAAAGGGACTATAGATATGATGAAGTAAATGAGAGATAGTGTAGATTCTTTATTAACCAGTTGTGTATGTTTCCCAGTTTCTAAAGACACAATACCTATACGGTCCTTTCATGGTTTTGTTATTTTTTGAAATAAGTGTACTTAAATTTTGAAGTACTAACAATGTATGTAAAGTTTGGGTCATTATAAATTCATTGTAATTCCACTTCTATCCCATGTATTCATGAATGATGAGATTAAATTCTCCCAATCCTACCCTCAAGTACCTCAAACCCATCTATAGGTTTGTGATGAAATGAACTATGAGAACCATGTTTCCCTCTATAATCAGGATATGTAAGAAGCCTTCATAAGGCTTGAGATCCATACCCTATCCTCCATGATATGGGTAATCATTACTCTTAGAGGAAAACTCTATTTTTCATGTCCCATACAGATATAATCTCATTCAATGTTCTTAATCTACTTATATCTATTTTTTCTCATATCAAGAAAGGATCGCATGGTCTTAGAGACCAATGATGATTGTATCAAAAGAATATTGAGATTTTTACCAGTGTGGGACCATCATTATAATGTATGTATGACTACATCTCATCCCAGATCACAGGGCCACATTCTTAAAAAATTAATCTAGGGGACTCTCGTATGCATATGTCCCACCTGGGGCCTTTATTGTCACATCTCTCATTAAACAAATTAACTTTGTAATAACTATGTTAACTATGATTCAAGTTTAAATAAGATACATAGGGAAACTCATCAAGGCCCAAGCCCGATATTCACATCATTTCCATATGAATTTAAATTGAATGGATAGTAATTGTGACAAAAACATAAGTTATTATAAATGAAGTATGTGGGGTTTGATTCATATTTACCAAGATTAGTAAAATACCTCAAGAGGTTCAATCCCATCTCCAAGAAACCAACCACCTCTCTGAATGGAAATAAACTCCAGGGTTCTTGAACAAGTCCATAACCCAAAGAATAATAAATAAATAATAGATTAATATCTAACTCATGACATGAACATAAGTGTTCCTATCAATACATATTCATAATCATGTAACTGTCATAGGGTTAACCAGTCTCGTATTAAGGTCTATGTAGGATTACACGAACATATCTTAAATCTATAATAGAGTCCTGGAGTAGAAAATAATTCCCCATAAAAATGTGATATTATCCATATCTCTCATCCTCTCGACCAATGTGAGTCCCCAAGAGTCATTGGGCCTAAAAACCTAGGTGATCTTCTTCCTTTGTGAAATTAGGTCTATACCTAGTTACATATGAGGAAACCATTTGGTGTTTTTATTAAGAGGTATAATGGTAACCAAATGTTCATGATTATTCACAACAAAAATACCCCATAATCAAACCATTTGATGGATCCCATCCATGACGCCTCGAAATCCCAAATAAATAATAGTCAATACCTTTTTTATCTTGCATGTGTTCACAACATAAGAATATTTTGGATGTATCATTATAGATCTCAAGTACTTTCCAAATGATGTGTAATGTGAGAACATGTGAAGTTATTATCCTTTAATGACTCTTTAAATCTCTCCTCATATTCACCGTTCTAATTTTTTTTACTCCCTTATGGTTTAAATTATTTTGTGGGAATGAAAATGATGATATGTTTATCAAAAATTAATGATAATGTAAGATACCATGTTTTTAGGTACATAACACATTTTTTACATTAAACCTATTTTTCTAGGATTACCTTTTTCATAATCCTTGACATTCATATATTACTCAGAGTTGGAGATCTTTTTATAGGGAAAACAGCCTAATGTTCAGAGATGTATGTATTTTTGAATTAGTAGAATCAATGTATAAACATGCTAAATGTGATTATGATGGGTTTCCATGAGTTTGATATTATTTTTATGTGGTTCATGCTCTTCTGTGGATTTTGGTATCAATTCCTCCTTCAATAAATTTACACTCCGTGTAAATTCATTATACAACATGTGATTATCACTGGGATGATGCCTTGGAAGGAATAAAGGACATGAACCTATTCATAGAGAAAACTGGTTACACAATATTAGTATAATTTACAAGGGTTGTAATGATAATATATCATTAAATTAACTCAAGGTGATGAATATTTTGGAATACTCTTAAATTTAGAATGACACAATATTTAATTAATTTACATGTCGTGTATTTATTAGGATCATTGGTTATATGTTATTTCAATAACATATGTTTTCATTCTAATTCTGTGAAAACATCCTCTATCAAGCCCATGGAACTTTCCAGGTCATTTTGGAGTGGATTCATTCATTCTAGATGTCCCCTTGAAGCGATCAATTCCTAATGATTTATTTGATTAGGTTTCACTCCTATTCTATTTCTCTCTAGTCGTAGAGGTATAATATGTTGAAAATCATAGATTTATGAATTTTTCTTGATCTGGTAGGATCTAGGTTCCTTTTTGTGATCTTATACACCTTTTTTCTTATTGGCATTACCCATCAGAAGAACTGCATTAATCATCGGTTAATGTTAGGTGGTAAAAAGTTTTTCCCTATGATTTGTGATGCAAAAACATGTACATTAATTATCTGGATGATTAATGATGGTAAATAATGGTTTGGTTTATTCCTTGGATCCATTTAGTTAAAATATTTTTTCCACTAACCTTGTGGATACCCATTGGGTGAGTCAAAACATAAATAATTATCAATTGGATAATGGATTAAAGTTAGTTTATCATGAAATGATACTCATGGTTCCTTCAGGGTATAAAATCTATTTAGTAATGATCTATTTTATAGGTGAAATGGATATTGATAATTTGATAAAAATAATTTGTAATTTAAAAACAAATTTTAATTTGGGGAATTAACCATTACGGCTTATGATTTGATATTATGATATCATTTTTATGACTTGTGTAGTGAAAAATGTTGTATTTATTTTATAGCGATCTCAGACCAGATTCATGATGTAATTCTTATATAGTAGGATTGGCCCAATTTCATGTTATAATGATTATTATGATGGTATGGAAAAATTTTATACTGTAATACTTATATGGATGGATATTCCTATGATTCTTAAATTTTTATATAGTGGGCATGACCTAGTTTTATGTTGTGTTGCTTATATAGTGGGTGTGGCCTAGTTTCATACTAAAATTATTATATAGTGTTCTTGGCCAAGGATGTTAAAATTCTTATAAAAACTTCTTGTACGAGATAATTATATTCTATTACAAATGTACTTTTCCCGTTATTTAATTATTACATGAATATGTGGTTAGGGTTGGTATTATTTATCATAGATATTATGGCATGGTGATAAAGTAGGTTGATTATTGTGTTTGTATTAATTGATTACTCAATAAAATTATTTATCAATTTATTTCTTGAAATTATTTATCTGATTGTTTTTTTACACACAGTGGTGTAAAAATGATGAGTTTTACTTATACACTATTAGAGATGTTATTTGGTACCCTATAAAATTTCATGGATAATGTTTGGAAAATTTCAAGGGACCATGTTGCATGTGGTTTTCCTTCTGGATGGTCAAGAGTTTGGATATGGGACTGACCATGATGCGTGTTGTTTTAAATTGTTTTCATTCAACCTCTACTACTAGATGGCATCCATTGGTGTATGGGGATGTGTGGTTGAGGCCTCGTAACCAACCTGATTTGTCCATGTGAGAAAGTATCAGATTAAGGGATGTTATAGAGTGGTATTAGAGGAGACAATTTATTTATTTTCTCTTTATCTACTATTTAGGAACAGTATAAATGATACTAGGGGGTGTATAGAATTTGTAATGAGCTTGTGCATTGGAGTAATTGACACATGTATAGGGAAAATATAAATTCTCAAGGGTTGGGATTGTTGTTCATGATGTTCTCTTGTTACATTAGATGTTATTTCACTTATGTTGTTTCACATATTGTATTATGTTATTATATATTGAGAATTCTACTCGTGGATTGATATGTGGAAATATGAGTCTACATGCATCATGATAGGCACATAGGGATATATCTTTCCATGGATTGCTCATGATAGGGACATATTTATTACATGTGATATATTTTCCTATACAAACATTATAATGAGATACCTATTACATCAAAAAAATGAAAATAAAGAACTATCTTATCCTTCTAAAATTCTTCTAATCTTTGCTTAGAGAGACACTAAGCCAGTGGTTCCATATTTTCATCACTTATTGAGATTGGCCATGTTTTTTCTAGGGTTATGGAGTTTATTTTTCATGTAGAGAAAATTCATCCTAATTTTCATTACATTGAGAATCTATATAGTGTTAATCAACACACTTAAAAAAACTAATCTGAATCTTTATCTAGCTCCTGAAGATCAAATGTATTTTCATCTTCACAATATCTTACAGAGGGCTACGTGATCCCAAGAAATAAATACTACTCACACCATTCCATCAAAAATTGAGCTGATGAGGGAGTTTCATCTATAAAATCTTCCTAGATTTATTAGGGGGGAGGCCCCTAGGTAGTTAGGTCCAAAATTGAGTCATTCTAAACAATCTTCAAGCAGCTTGATACACCTATAGATAAGAGGGTGAATCTTGTTGAGTACATGATTCGTAGACCTAGTAATAGTTGGTAGGAAATTATTGATAAATATAGGTAGAAATAAGAGTTATCATGGAAACACATAAAGATTATTTTCTTGTGCCACTTCTATACCGAGACATTAAGGGAAGATATGGCTCATGGGTTTAGGCACCTAACGCAAGAGGGAATATTAGAGATACACTAAACTGGATGTTTCACCAACCTGAATTACTTTGTGGCATCTATAGTAGATGATGAGGTCTTCAGGGTGAGAAATCATTAGGATAAGACTAAATATTATATCAGTTCGCCTGTAAACATATTTCTCTTGAGTATTTATTTAGAAGTGATGAATCAGGAACTGATCCCAAAAGGGAATATGAGGGAGACCTCAAGCAGAGGATAGGATTTTTCAATTGGAAAAACTGGGAGCTCTTCTACTACTGTAAAGAAGGGTTTTTATGATAGTTATCACAATGGAAATAGTGGTTATCATAGTAAGGGTAGTGGGAATCCATCTCAGAACTATGCACTAATGTAGTGTTTTCTGTGTGGTTGGTTGGGACATAAGAATCCTCAATTTTTGTCCCATGTTTTCTATTTCGATGCCTTTTTATGTTGAGTCACCTAAAATATTTTATAAGGGAATAAAACAATAGATAAATGGGAGGGGATCAGGATTGGTACCAATATATGAGAAGGACTCGGTTTCCCCACATCAGAGTGGTAGCTGGGGTTCCATTGTATGTTTTGGTCAAGGAAATAGATGAGGTACCCCATTATAGGAGTGATAGTACTAAGAGTAGGTAATAGTGTAATGAAGTGAGGCCGAAGGACAAAGAATTGGGTCAAGTCAGCTACACACTATGTATACTACTATGACTGTTATGGATGTAGGACCTTTTACCATAAACAATATTATTGTTGTATCATCTACTCTTTCTTGAATTATGTTTGATATATGTGCATCAAATTCCTTTTTATCTACTATTTCTGAAATTATATTTGTATTTACTATAAAAACCATGGATGTTTTTTGGATTATTTCCACACTGTTGGGAGTGTGGTTAGAGAATATCAAACATTACATGACATGTTCCCTAGAAATTTTTTGTTACTATTCCTTGTGCGAAAATTTTTGCTAGAAATGAAAACTTGTGATTTGATTATTAGTATGGAATAAATATTTCTATACCATAATCATATCAACTATTATAAGATTAGGGTTACTTTTCAATCTATATAAGGTGACAACTATTTTTATTAGGTTGTGTGGGATCTTCATGCTGGTCCTATAGGACCAATTCAGTTCAGGTTAGATTGTCTCACACATCAGATACCAATCCTTTTTCTATATGATAGAGGAATATATCAGGATACTTTTCCCCATGCTGTTTACCATTTAATGGATGTCATTCATGAATATTTCTACAACATACCACCTGATTTAAAGGTTGAATTATTAATTGAATTGGTTCTTAGATTATAATAATTTTTCCTTTCAACCTTATAGGATGACACTATAAAAGTTTCTGGAATTGAATGATTAGTTGGATGATCTGGAATATAATTCTTTCATATGACCAAGTACATCTCCATGGTATTATCTACTTCAATTCCCCAATAAGGAAGATGTGAATTTGTGGTTATGTGTGAATTATTATATATTAAACCATTTACTGATCAAGAAGAGGTCTCTCTTTCAACATATCGATGATCTATTCGAGTAGTTGAGTGGTGCTAAGATCTTCTCTAAGATGGATATGAGATCATTTTACCACTAGTTGAGGGGGATACCATCAAATATACATTAGAATTATTTTATGATAAGGTATGGATTGAATGATTTCATAGTGAATCCACTAGGTTTGATGAATGCATTGGTGTTATTCATGGCATTGATGAATCAAATTTTCAGCATTTTTGGACCATTTATTATTTTTTTTGATGAAATATTAGTGCACTCCCAGTTAGTGGATGATAATGCCCAACAACTTGAACTTGTATTCATTAAATTGAGATAGAATTATCATTATTCAAATCTGACCAAATTTAGTTTTGGGATTGACAACGTTCACCTTTTGAGGCATGAAATATTAGTGGAAGGAGTGACAATGGACCCAAGGAAGGTTGTAACCATGGTATATTGGGAGAAACCCAAGAATGTATTCAAGATTCATAAATTTTTGTGTTTAGTAAGTTATTAATGGAGAATTATCATTGAATTATCCCTTCCGATAGTAATGATTTCTGGTATGACCTATAAAGGGGAGAATTCTGCTTAGTCATATTTATAAAAGAGATATTCATAGGAGATAAATAGAAGGATGACCTCAGCACCTATCCTAAATTTACATGTATTAGGTAAAGAAAATATTATGTACTGTAACACATCCATAGTTGGACTCAGAGTAGTTTTGAGGTAGGAGTATTGAGTTTTTTTTATGGCTCATGAATGATGAGACCCTATGAGAGGAATTACCCAACTCATGATCTAGAGTTAGCTATAGTGGTTCCTGACCTAAGATGTTGGAGACACTATATCTTGTGATAGAGGTTTTTGTATACATGGTATAAGAGTCTCAAGTTCATATTTTCTCAGTAGGACCTAAACCTTTAGAAGAGGAGAAGGGTCGAGTATCAATACTCGTTCAACATTGATTTTCCTTATACACTAGGTAAAGTAAATGTCATTGTTGATGCCTTGAGATAGAAGATGCAGACAGAGGTGGTGTGAGAATCATGATATGTGTTTTAGATGATGGAAATTATTAAATATGTTAATGTAGATGATAAGGAGTCTAAGGGATGAGTAGCTCTGATATCGACATCTATTATACCCGTGTTTCTTGACTGGATCCAGATGTGACAGTTATCAGATCCAGAATGCTTAGTTATAAGAGAAAACATATTTGATGGGAATAGACCTAAGGATAGACTCTTGGATGTATCTTTTATATTCTTTTCCATGTCCAAGTATGGGTTCTGATGGTCGTGTGTGATGAGTTGGTGAGATAGTTTGATGATTTTAGATAATAAGTATATCTTGGTTTGAAAAATATGTATCATAATCTCCATATATATTAATAATGTCTAATAATGAATAATGAGGGAATGTAATTTGTGGAGATAATTTTACTGTTTTAATATGTAAAATCTGAGCATCATAGAAAGCTAGTATTTTGGACCATTTTCCTAGTCCTGAGTGGAAATGGAATTATGTAACTATGGATTTTTTGAGAGGTTTACCCAAGAAACCACATAGGAACGATGTATTATGGGTGATCATGGATCAAATAAAAAAGGCATCACACTTTTTCCTACTAGAATGATATTCAACATTTATGATATTTGTTATCTTAATATGTGAGTGATATTTCAGTTATATGGTGTTTTGGGGAATATTATTTTTGATAGAGATCCTCATTTCACATCTTGTTTCTAGAAGATTATTATGAAGGATTTGGGATTGGAGGTTTTTATAAGTACAACCTCTCATCCATAGAATCATGATAAAATTTTCCATTATATTTAGATTCTATAGGTTATGATAGAATCATGTGTATTATATTTTGGTGGTTCATGGGAGAATCATATAATAGTAATGGATTTTTCATATAATTACAGCTTCTTAGCATCAATCCAGATCGAACCTTTTGAGACCTTGTATAGAAGGTCATTCTGTTTTGACCCTTGTTTTTTGGAGGTGGGTGAGTCAGTTATTGTTAGACCTAGTCACATACAAGAGACACCATAGAAGGTTCAACTGATCTGGAGCTATATAGAGACCATGTAGAGAAGGATTAAATATTAATATGATCAATAGAGACAACCTCTGAACTTTGAGTTTGGTCACTATGTTTTCTTTTAGGTATCACCTAAGTTGGGGGGATGCTATATTAGGAAATAGGGGAATTAGTTCTTAGGTTTTTAGGCCCTTTGAGATATTTGAAAGGGTTGGTCTAGTGGAATACTGATTAGTCCTTCCATAGTGATACAATGTCATGCACGACATGTTTCACATGTCTCAAATTCAAAGATATTTCCCTAACACTTCTCAAGTGATAGATGTCAAGGATGCCAATATTTGTGAAGATGTATCCCTTGAAAATAATCTGATATAGATTATGGACTATACTGATAAATCTATGTAGGAAATGACAATACCTCTGTTTTTTATTGTTATGGCAACATGGGATGTTCCTGAGGAGACCTAGGAGATGGAGTATGATATATGAGCATAGTGGAAAGACTTGTTCTCCAATACCAAAAACTGATTCTCGAAGAATCATGGGGATGATATATTATATATTGGGGTGGTTCTTAGATCTTATCTTTTTATATGTATTCCCTCATTTAGTATTTCATTAAAAAAAAGTGGGTTTTACTTTTTCTTGAACCATGGTGTCCGATTCTTGTTTAGAGATCGATATATTTTTATGGAGAAAATAACCTAATTCATGGGGATGTAATTTCATTTTAATTAATGGAGTCTTGGTATAAACCTATAAAATATTCTTAAAATGGGTTTCCATGATTTTATAAGGCTTTAGAGGTTGTTCAGGATCACCTATGGATTTTGGGATCAAATATTCCTAAATGAAATTTACACACTATGTAAATTCATTACACATCATGTAACTTTCACCGAGAAGATGTTGTCAAAGGAACACATGGTGTGAACTAGTTCATGGAATGAACTGATTACATGTCATGATTCTAATTTATAGGATCTTTATTTTTTAGGCCTATTTAAATTCACTTGAGGCAACAATAATTTTGGAGTAATCTTTATTTGAGAATTTCATACCATGTAATGAATTTACACACCATTTGTTTCTCAGGATCAATGGTTATAATCTATTCCATATGTTTTTTTTCATTTAAATTTTACACATACCATATCACTTAATACCTAGGGGATATATAAGTGATTTTGGATCACCTTCCTCTTCTAGACATCCCATTCAAGTGATCAATTCCCAATGAGTTTTTTTTCATAGGTTTTACCTTCTCTTCCATTTCTCTCTAGACATTGATGTGGAATTTCCTGATCATGGACGTTTTGGTTGTTGGACTTTATTTGGTATGATTTAGGTTCCCCCTTGTGATATTTTGAGCCTTAATTATTGTTGGTGTTACCCATCAGAAGTGTTTTTTTAATTACTAGTTAAAGGTAGGTGGTATAAAACATAACCCTATGGTTTGTTTTGATTTATAATTATGTGAAATATTGTGATTATTTATGACACAACATGCACATTAATTAATTGAATAATTAATGATGGTAAATAATGGTTTGAATTATTCCATAGATCCCTTTGGATTTAATTGTATTGACACCTAGCATGTGGCTACCCATTGGGTGAGAAAACCCTTGATAAGTTATGAATTGGATAATAGATTAATGTGTGTTTAGAAAGATATGATATTCTAGGTGGTTTCATGGTATAAAATCACTTTTCTAATGGACAAATTATTTTTTTGAAATAGATGGTGATAATTTTATAAAAATGAACATGTAATTAAAAGAAAAATGGTAATTTGAAGAATTAACTATTGGGATTTATGTATGATATATTGGTATCATTACAATTATGACTAGAACTGTGATATGTGCTATAATTATTATATAGTGGGATTCATCAATATCCACGTTGTATGTCTTATTTAGTAGTCTTATCCATTATTCATGTTAGAATGATTATATAGAGGGCGAGGCCTAATTTTAGTTTTCAATACTTATAGAAAGGGCCATGACTAGGATAATGAACTGTATATATAGTAGTTTTGGACCAATTTCATGGTGAAATTCTTATATACACGAATTTTCATGAGATGCTGAAATGCTTATATAGAGGGATTGGCCCAAATTATTAAATAATTAAACATAGATATTTTCATAGTTATTTTATTATTCCATGTATGGGATTACGGTTCGAATGATTATGCTACATGGTCAAAGATATTTTGAAATAGTTCTAAGGTTGGTTGATTGTTGAATTTTTATTAATTCATTGATTAATACACATGTTTATTACTTTATTACATGTGATTATTTATCAAACTAATTTATTTAGACATGGTGGTGTCATCCTACTAAGTTTTACTCACACTTTATTTGGGCCACCATTCAGTACCCCATAAGATTACAAGGAGGCTTGTTCAGACAAGTGAAATGAAAATTTTTGATGATTATTTTCTTGCTGGATGGGCTATAGTTTGAAGATAGGACCTACATGGGATTTAGGACTGGGGTATTTTGAATATTCATTACATTACAAAAAAAATCCCTAAGGGAAATAATAATTTAGTGCTTTTGGAAACATGGATCACAATATTCGTAATTCGAGAAATATATTAAATTTATCCAATAAATATATTACCCTTCAGTACTCCTCATAAACATAACCTACTTAATATTTTTCTTCTTGACATGGGGAAGGGAAACACAAGATAGAATGAGCTCAGTTTCTCAGTAAAGGTAAAAATGGTAAATACATAAATAAAACATGAGAATACGAATATGAGAACATGAGAATAACATATTAAAATCATACCTTTCATATAAAGGAACAAAATCATGAGTCATATCATAAATATTATAAGTTCATACGACATGAATCCTATGAGAATCAGATACGTGATTTATGAGCATGTAATATTTTCATAAGAAATATATTTTTGTAATACACATACCTGACAAGTCCAGTCAGAGGAAAAAATCTCCGACCATTTATTAAATATAAACAAAAACAGTAGTAAACAAAGTAAAGGTCATATAAAGACAACTAGCCCATATCCAAATGATAGGTCCAAACGAAAGGAGTCAACTATATTTCATAATAATTATTCCCCTCACCATACCCATAATAATGTCCTTCCTCTACATTAGTTTATTCCCACTCTGAAGTCATATCATATTGTTTCAATAGTTTTACATACTTCTTCTTGAACTTTAATTCATCTAAAGAGAGCTACTCCTTGTAGACTTTCTTGTCAACATGGACCTTTTTAGGATCACAGGCATCCCCTATCCCTCTTGGGGGAAGACCTAGTGTAATCTAGTTTCAAAAAATGGGAATAATATTTCCGTGGTTGTCTATTTGGTGGAGCCGTCAGAGCCCCTTCACTATTGGACATACTATTCCTTCTACCTTGGATGGTGTCACAATGAGAAGGTTTGATAGTGGCATCATTTTACTTATCAATTCCATAGACATCTCCCCGTTTTTTGTTGGTTCTCACAATTACTAGAATTTTACATCCACCATCTTTCCTCCCCAAAGCACTGTCTGAAGTAGCCAGAGCCCCTCCTCCCATCATTTAAGGCTACATGTTGGGGTCAATTTGGGTGAGACATTGAGAGTTTCCATGAAGAACAGAAGACTACTTCTCCATTTCAACCTCCAAAAATCCTCTTTTATTAGTGTAAGCAGTCTGTAAAATGACACCATCGATCTCTTGGGGACCTTCTATCACTGGTGGTATCTCATTATTCTCCAGTCATCCAAACTGGTTGCATGTCATAACTCCACTAGAGCTATGAGTACCCATGTTCATAGCCTCATCATCACAATCTGAATTAGCCAAAGGATCCATAGAAAAAGGAACCAACTGAAGATGGCACACACCCTCAACCGTAGACTAGGACCCAACACCAAGATCACCATTCAGTCTATCAAAAACATGTTGCACTATTGGATTCAGAGGCGCCTGCACCGCCTTCATACAACATGAAATACTCGGAACAGTAGTGAGAAGAGAATTCCATATCTGTTTGTCCTCATTTCTATTAGGCTTGACTTCAACCATTTCAACTTCAGGGTGAGATGAATCCAATCAGGCTCCCAACCCAGATGATCCTGAAAATTTTTTACACATAGTGGTTTCCATAGGGGCACCCGTACCACTATTCACGCTTCCACATTTATATAGAACTGCTCCAAGGCTATCCTTTACCAAATCTACCACTGCTAATCTATCAGGCTACAGTCATCCTTCCACTGTGGAAAACAGCCTCTAGGTGCCTAAAACTACTACAGTTGAAACAAAATTACATTCACAATTCAAAGACTACCTCATGCTTCTATAGAAACTCTATCCCATCCATAATCTAGATGCAACACACTAGAGGCCTTACAACATCAACCATGTAACACGTCTATATATAAATCGGTTGTGACATATTCTCAGTTCAGTGATCATTGTATAGATATCACCCAATCATGTTCCCAATGGCGTAATGAATATATGGATTTTGAAAAGAAATTTGTAGTCTGGGGAGACTTACCCATGTTTTAATCGACTAAGGTTCACTCCACATATGGGAGTCAGAAATCCATTAGAATATGTGAAAATATGAACCACCAAACATTTGAGGAGCCATAGGCCAAACATTAGTCATATCTGCCTCTGATCCAAAATGAACCATTATGTGTCTCCGGTATAGCAATCTGACGACTTCATGTTCATGACGCTCCCAAGATTCAAAGATGAATTGGTCAAAAACTTCCACTAAAAGTCGATGAATATGAAAATGAGCCACTAAGGTGTACTTGCTAATATCCACAACATTATTGAGTTCTGTGGGGAATAGAGATAGTTGGGATGCCTCCCATAAGATATCTAGAACTTTTAGGGAAATAATGATTTTTAGAAAAGGAAAAGGAGAGAGATGGTATGACGAAGGGTCACCCCTCCCAAGTGGTGGTGTTCGCGAGACTCCTCCATTAAATTGGGATGATCGAAAAAGTTCTGGTGGCATGGAACTAGGTCATCCCCATGAGATGATAAAGATCCGTTGTGAGCTCTATATCAATCATGCTTTGTAATACAAATAACCATAAAAAATCATTTCCATATTTTCCAAGGCTATCATAATGGAATGGGTTCACTCCCAAAACCATAATTCTTGCAATAGTTCACTCCCAAGACCCTCATAGTGTAAAAATAACAATTATAAACTAAGTTCAATCTCTATTTCAGTGTTTTTTATCTCATGAGATATAAATAATTACCTAACACATTAGAGAGAGATATAGGTCTCACCCTTCTCTAATGAAAAATATATTTATGTATGTAAAAAGATCATAAAAAATTCATCATACCATAAACCGTGAAATATAATGGTTTTCATAAAAATTTCATCATATCATAAATTTTAAAAAAGAGAGAGGTTTCATAAACATTTCATCATTTCATCATAGCATAACCGATGAAAAAAGAAGCAGGTTTCGTAATAATTTTATCATGGTATAACCCATGGAAGAGAAAATTGGTTTAATAAAAACTATTCCATCATAAAAATAAACCATTGAGGGAAATAATAATAATGGTATCCTTGTATCATATCCTTAGTAAGGATTAGGTAACATCAATTGATTTCATTATAGATGGAGAATGATTTTGAATGATCACTTGGAACAGATCTGAAGAAAAATTGCCTTTATTTGAAGAAAAATTTCTAAAATATAAAAAATTTTAAAAATATTTTTTATATTAAAATAAGATTGAAAACATATAACGGAAGATTTCAAATCAAATAGAACATTTCTTAAAGAAAATATCCTTTCTGCTTTAAAAAACACTTTTTATGAAATTTTCACCATCCCATTTAACTTTTAAATAATTTTTAAAAAATATAACAATTTCCAAAATCTATTAGAAAATATTTGACTTTTAAATTAATTTTAATACATGTAAAGGAATATTGAAATATTTTTGAGGTTATGATAGTGAGAAATACTGTTCATGTATTTCATGTAAAAAATAAAAAAATTTCACATTTTTGGTAAACATCAAACCTGAATTGATTGGAAAAGGCCTCAAGATTACCTTAAAAATTACCCAAAGTAAAACATGAATAAAAGCTTCCTTAAAAAATTATAGTATAATAATAAAAAAAATTTAATTTTTTTTTAAAACATAGTTTTGTATGAAAACAGATTACGACCAAAGAGATAAATAACTTAAATATTCTTAAAAACGTTATATCAAAAACTTTATGTTGAAAAGACTAGAAAAATGCTTATATTACTTTAAAATATCATGAAAAAACTAGGGATAATAAAATTGAAGAGTTTATTAAAATATGGATCATAATATTTTATCATCGAAAACATAATCATAAAAAATCCTAAAAAATGATGAGATTGTAACATACAACCATTACCACATTGGTATCTTCAAAATCATAAGTCCTAAGAAGGAATAACATAAAATGGATCATAAAATATTATGAGTATAAATAAATTTATTATATTACATGTAAAAGAGGTTTTATATACCTCTTCTGAATACTATAGGTGCATAAAATAACGTAAGTCACAAAGAAGGAAAATTTAGACAAAAATCTATTACTGCATTAGTAATCATTTTAATCGTAATATCTAGTAAATAATATCATAAAATGAAACCTTAAATGTCATAAAAATAATTTTTTTTCATTTTATAACATTCAAAATTGGTAGTATATACACCACAAACAAAAAAATGAGTGGTGAATTTTCATATGCCTCCAAAAAATAAAAGAGAGACTAGAAATCCTTTACCTTAAGTATTAAATTCTATCATACATGTTCAAAAATCATTTATAATAAATATAAGTATTTTCTACATATATTACTTAACCACACACATATATATTTATGATACCATATATTATTTTCTTATGACCTTTTCTTACCTGTTTGTTGACAGTTCCATGTTAAAATGATGTTTTATGTAGTAACTTATTTGTTATTCCTATATGTTTTGATTTTTTTGATATTGTTAATTTAATCATGAAATCATCATATCCATATTGTTAAAAATTATTTAATTATCACATATATTCTTTATATATGTATTTATAGTAATCTATAAAGCATATAGATTGAAAATTTAATACAATGATCATGGAGACAATAGGTTGTACGTACACATGAACACTGTTTCCATTTTCTATATGTATAAAAATAAATAATGGTAAATGATATATTATAATTAAATAATAATTTTAATTTAATATATATCACATATTTTCATTAAATTCATCATTATTACCTTCCATGTAAATCAGGAAATAATTACATCGCTATATGAGGATGTAGTCTGCGGTAAACATGAGCGTTGTTATAATATTCCAAAAAATGAAAATATTGAAGGTATGTGTGATATAATAACTAAAAGAGAATAATAATATCATAAATATAATACATAAAAAATAAATAAATCATTATTTTTAACATGATATGTGGTAATGTAAAATTTAATGACATCGTTTCCTGAGGAGACAATTCACCGAACATCATAACAGTGATTTAATAACCCATTTGATGGAAGAGGGAGACAGTTGTAGGTAATTAAATCAACCTAATAACATATAAATGTAGTTAATATACTAATGTTATTATATCATAATTTTATATTTATATTTTAATAAGTAGGAGGAGGAAATAACAAAAACTCTCATTGAGGAACATTATCTCTTCTTCAGGTATCCTCCTTAGGTTTGCACCAAACTCCTTCCATGGTTAGAATAATGTCAAAACTAAGGCTTAATATATGAGAGTATTGATTTTTATAAGTAATTTAGTTATGTATTTTCTTAAAAAATGGTTTGAATATGTGAAGATGATAGGTGAAGGGGAGTCTTTTTATATGTGAGGGGAGTTAAAAACTTGTAATTTTTTGAAAGAAAGAATTTTAACAATGTTTTATTCATGTCAAAAGGATAAAATAATGAAAAATTATAAAGGACTGAAGTATAAGGTCTATATATGGACAAAAATTAGTTTTTTAAATGTTTTGGGTTATTTTTAACCCTTATCATTTTAGATTAACCCCCGGTAAACCCATTTGTTCCTTAACTATGGTAAAAGTTTTTTTACTGTTTTTACTGTTCATTTTGGTCCAAAATTAATTTAACTTATTTTAGAATATAAATTATTCTAATTTAAAATATAGAAATAATTTTTTCAAATTTAATTCAATGATTTTGAAAATTTTAATATAAAATTAATCTCGTATATGTGAAACAGACATCGGTTTTTAAAGAGGAAATGTTCAAAATTATAAACTGTTTATATATTGAAATTCAATATGAAATTTATTATAGTTACCTAAATAGTGTTAATTGATATATAATTGAAATAATTTTAATTTAAAACTAATTAAAATTTTAATTTAAATTTATAAATAAATTAAACAAAAATGAATTTTTCAATTAAAAGTTCGTATTTTGCACTATTCATAAAAATATTATATTTTCAGAAAATTACCAAAAATATATCCTATTATAGTTTTGAAATTATGATTTAAAAAATTAATTATAAAGTTTCAAAAAAAATATTTAAGTTGAAAATTGTAAATGAAAAATAAGAAACAACAGACATGACAAAATAAGAATATTTTTTAGAAGTGTGTTTTTTCATGCACAAGATTATTTATATTAACTATATGTCTATAAATAATCATTTTATGAATATAAATTAAAATTTATTGATATATAATATATAAATTATATTTAAAATGGTTCTCATTAGGTATTATTTTAAAAAATTAAAATGGATTAGTATTATTCACATTAAAAAGGGTTTCATAAAATCTTCTTTTTAAACCCAAAAATAAACTTATAATAAAATCCCATATAAAGTTGATTGAAAATTATTTAAATAGCTATTATAAATGATACTTTAAAATTTAATGGTTCGTTATTTTCTTATTTTTTTTTAAATAAATATAGTTTTACAAAAATATGTATTATTAACTATTTACTGAGCAATAATCATTTACCAAATATTCCCAAAATTTCACAATATGTTAATTTAAATATGACGATTTAAAAAATGATGTTCATTTAATCAAATTATTTTTAAAACATTTCAATAATTTAATTATAATATTACTTTACAAAAAAATTAAAATCAATTTTTAGGAAAACATATTTTTGGAAGAATATAATTACATTACTAAAAATTGATTAATTATTTACTAAAAATTTTAATTAATTTTTTATTGAGTGGGAAATATATATATATATTTCATAATTATTCTATAATATTCAAACCCACCTACTTAATAGATAGGTTATTAAAATATTATATCATGGTTTGTTAAAGATCAATATCGCTTTTCATTCACCCTAGTGAAGAACTCATTATTGCACATAACAAAAGCTAAACATGGTGTTTCATATAATGATATCTACCTAAAAATTTAAAATAAATTTGAAAAAAATATTTCATTAAATATTAAGAGGTTACATTCTACACCGCCAATGAAATTTTCTCTCTAAATCTATCTTTCTCAATCAAGGTTTAACAATTGATAATTCTTTCATAGAAAGAAACATAATAAAAAGGGTTAATAAAACATCATTTTGAAAAAGTGAGAGGGATGTGAGAAAGTCATTTTGAATAACACACACTAGGTTTCCAAATAGGATAATATGGGTTGGATTTGAATATTTGGACATGGAATAAAATTGTAAATAATTATAGAGGGTGATAGAGATCATTGATCACAAGAAAGTGGGTGATCTATATAATGTTAAATACCACAATACCATAATCCAAAGAGGTATGAAAAAGGTCATTGATATCATAAAAAATGATGATAATTGAACAAAATTTAATTTGAAGATCCATTTTCTAAAGTGGATGAATTTCTATGAGAAAATAAACTTACATGATTTTATTTTATTTCATAAGAACAATCTCAACCATTGGTGATGCCTTAATTACTTTCATCTTCATCTCTTAATCTATGAAATAAAGGTAAATCTGTTATTCATAATTCACTAATTAATCATAAGTTCCTTAAATTTAATGGTAATTAATTTTTCTATCATTAGTTATAATCATAGAACATGGTTACAAAAGTTATTTAGTATGAAAAAATATTTATATGATGAAGTAATACATTAATATATAAAGCCTCATACAATGTTCAGCTAAACCCATTTCATAAATGGTTATCCTTATGACTCTTAAATAAGATAAAAATCCAAAACTTTATAAATTAGGTCACTATATTTCCAAAATGAACTTCTCATTAATCCTCAAAACAACAAGAAGTCGCTATCAATTTTTACACATTAAACATGTGAATAAATTCATCATTTATTCTCATGAAACATTTTAATAACCTAAATTACAATAAACCTTATTGAAAACATGAGTGGTTCCTTATTACATGAATAGAACTACATATTATTGAATATATTCCATAAATACAATTTTTTTTAAACTCCATCATTGATAAAATTAACCAATTTTCCCATGAATCATTAATCAATTACAAGGTTATCAATACAATTCAATTTACTTTATTCATATCAATCATCTCTTTATCCAAAATAAACACCATTTTCTCAACATCAAGAAAATATTAAGTGTTATCTTCCCTTAATAAATATATCACCTACATAATAATCACATTACAGGTCACCGACATCATTCAAAATTTATTTCAATACATAAATAAATATTTATACTGAACAATACTTATATATTTTAGAATTCATAAAATATATTTCTTGAATTATGATACAAAAATACTTTAATCATCCTAGATCTTTCTCAAACATTTAACAAGGAATCATCATCTTATTCTTAAATACCCCTATCCCTTCAGATTTGATTCAAAGCCTCATCATCATCAAATAAAAAAACATTAGACATACAAACTTTCGGATTCACTTCATGAGATTTCCCATTAGGAAATTGACTTTCATAAATCCCATACCTTCCACATTTGAAACATTTACCCGTCAATGATATCATTCGGAGACCATTATTCACATTCATTGCATTAACTTAAATTTTTATTTATCTTCTAAAATTATTTTATTTTCATCCTTATTTTCCACAATCAAAATATCTTTTCATTCCATTAATACATTCCCTGGAGTGCTTATTCTCACCCATTGACCTATAAGAAACTAAATCTTTTTTCCACTATGGTGTGTGCCACTAGAACACACAACGAAATCTATCCATATATTCTTTGGTGAGTATGAGAGTTAGTTAAGGTGAATATTGTTAACCATATATCATGACAACTAATTAAGAATAGTCACAACATTCTTTACAACAGTCACCATACCATCATTCCACTCATACAGAAATTTCTCCATCACATGCAATATTAACCCTGTACCTTCTGGTTCCCACCATGAGCTAAAACAAACAATACATATTGTGAGAAATGATAATCATAATGTGGATGCAAATAATAATGAAAATCATATAAAATATGAATAAATATTGACACATTCATTATAACATATGAAACCATAGGACACTCGTAGTTCATTCATAGTTATATTTTATTTAAATCATTCATGATTGTTGGTAAACAGTTTTGGAATTTCCAAATAGTATCCCCTGAGAGTGTCAAACCAGGTGTCCAGTAAGGCCCATTTTCACACATCAGGTGATGATTAAGTCCATCTCAATGTTACCTTTTAGAGTTATTACCCATATATACCTCTGTGCTCGATCAACATCCACTTTTGATATCTATACTAGGATGTAAATTTATAGAAACTACTCACTCTATCCGTTACCAAAATTCCATGACATTTTCCAATATTTTTACTCATCTTGAGACTTATCCTTAGACATATCATTAGAGATCTCACTAGGGTTTTCTAATAAAAGTTTTACAATGTTATCTAAACCTATCCTATTATTCCTATTATAACAAACTGAGATTATAATACATAGATATTACATATTTTTAGAATATTTTTCATTACATTACACAAACACACATCTGAGTACTATAATAGTTTAGTTCCTTTAGTAACATGGAACACAATCTTCTTAATTACTGAATGATCTTCAATGTCTCCCATAAAGATATTCACCTTCAGTACTCTATACAAACATACCCTAATTAATACATTTCTTTATAACAAAGGGAAAAGAAGCATAAAAAAGGGTGAGATCAGATTCTTAGTAAGGGTAAAAAAAGGGAAACATATAAACATAACATGAGCATAAGGGTATGAGAATGTGATAATAACATATGAAAAACATAACTCATAAATCAAAGTTCAAAATCTCGAGTTGTGACCTAAAAATTGGAAGTTTATAGAGCATGAATCATAACAGATTCAAAAAACATTATCCATGAGAACATAACATTTTTATGAGATAATGATTTTTGGCATAAACTTAATAAAAAAAAATATTTCCAAATTAGCAATGTATTACTACCAAGACTATCAATGTGGAATGTGTTCACTCCCCGAACCATCGTAGTATTAAAGGTTCACTACCCAGTCCAACATAGCTGATAACTTTCTTTATTGAACCGATTTCACTCCCCATTACAGTCCACTCTATCTTATGAGATATAAATTATTGCTGAATGAATTGTAGGGAGATATAGGTCCATCACATATCATAAATATAATGATCCACGTTTTGAACTGGGCTAAAACACGAAGGTTTTTAAACTTTGTCAATTACATGATGGGTCGTTTTTAAAACCGAGCCTCAGAACGAAATTCGGAGAGTTGGGTCATATAAAAGTGATGTTTTTGGACTTGGGTGAAGCCCCATTATATATTCTCAGGTTTCTTGAGATGTTTGGGAGCATCGGACCCAAAAAATTCATGTTTTGAAGAATAAAATAGGGTCAATGATTGGCATACGATCTGGAAAACTGTGCGGCCCACTGCAGGTAACAGCACAGACCTAATTTAGGGCGGTAGAGAACTTTCACACAGGCTACACATGGTTTTCCAAACCATGCGCCTAGCCCATGTGAGGTGCTCCAGATGTCCTATGGAGGACACATGGTTAGCGCATAATTTTCCAAATCTTGCGGCTTAACCGTGGAAAACACCTAGATTTTAAAATTTTAATTATTTGAAATTAGAATAAATTGAAAATAAAATCAAAATCCAAAAAATATAAACACTCACCCTCACCCCCTCAAATGAAACACACACCTAGGGAGGGTTCCCCCTATCAACATGCACAACCACTATGGAAAAAATGACCATTTACGACGAGTTATTTTTGTTGGGTCAGGGGCTGGTTGTAAATAACCCGTTAGAAGGGGTTATTTGTATTAAACAATCTTCCCATTGAAAATAATATATGTTTTCACCAGGGGATAAGGACCCATCGTGAAAGGATTGGCGCGAAATATGTGCCAAACCACGGGCTTGAGTACTTGCGACGGGGTTCTATTGCTGTCGCAAATGCCCAACGATGATTTTAAGTATTTGCGATGGGGTACTTGTCTCGTCGAAAATAGTATGTCGACAAGTACACATTTGTGACGGGACCTATCACAAATAACTTTTTTTGAACGACTGTAATTAATGCGGGCAGTGGGCATTCACGATGGGTCCCGTCACAAATAATCCCATCGCAAATAATCTAACCTATATACACACTCATCTGTTTTCCTCTCATTCTACTCATTTCTCAACTACTCTCTCTATCTCTTTAGGAAAATTTTCTTTTAAAATTTTTCATAGTTTAAATAATTAAATCGAACCATAATCCATGAATTTTATACTCCGAATGCTTCAGTTTCAAGGTATTTATCTATTTTTTTATTGTTTAGTTAATTTATTTTATTTTCAATTATTTATAATTTTTTTCAATTAGATGCAATTAAATGAAATTAGAATTAGATATTTGTTTTATTAGTATTTATTTTTATGAATAATTATTTCTAAGTGTAAATTAGAAATAACTAGTAATAATTAGTAATAAATTGTTATATTTAGTAATAAATTGTTATAATTAGAAATAAATGCTAATAATTAGTAATAAATTGAAATAATTAGTAATAAATTGAAAAAATTAGTAAAAAATTGAAATAATTAGTAAAAATTGAAATAATTAGTAATAATTAGGAGTAATTTGTAATAATTAGGATTAAATAGTAATAATTAAGATTAATTATTAATAATTAAGATTAATTTGAAATAATTAGTATTAATTAGTAATAAATTCTAATAAATTGTAATAAATTGTATTAAATTTTAATAATTAGTAATAAATTTTAACAGTTAGTAATAAATTATTATAATTAGTAAAAAACTGTAATAATTTCTAATAAATTGTAAAAATTATTAATAATTAGTAATAATTAGTAATAATTTGTGATAATTAGTGATAATTAGTTATAATTAGTAATAATTAGTAATTTTTAGTAATAATTTGTAATATTCAGTAATAATTAGTAATAACTGTTAATAATCAGTAATAATCAGTAATAATTAGTAATAATCTGTAATAATTAGTAATAATTAGTAATAATCAGTAATAATCAGTAATAATTTGTAATAATTTGTAATTTTTAATAATAATTAGAAACGATTTGAAATAACTAGTAATAAATAATAATATTCTGTAATAATTAATAATAAGTAGTAATAATTAGTAAAAATTTGTTATAAATAGAAATAATTAATAATAAGTAATAATAAGTAGAAATAATTAGAGATAATTTGTAATTATTTGTATTAATTAGAAATAATTAGTAAAAATTAGTAATAATTTGTAATAATTTGTAATAATTAGTAATAATTGGTAATGATTATCTATAATTAATATTTAGTAATAATTAATAATAATTAGTGATAATTAGTAATAATTTTTAATAATTTGTAATAATTAGATATAATTTTTAGTAATTAGAAATAATTTGTAATAATTAGTAATGATTAGTAATAATTATCAACAATTAGGATTAATTAGTTATAATTATCAATAATTAGTTGCAAATAGTAATAAGTTGTAATGATTAATTTTAATTAGTAATAATTAGTAATAATTAGTAATAACTAGTAATAATTAGTAAAAATTAGTAATAAATTGTAATAAGTAATAATAATTAGTAATAAGTAGTAATAATAAGTAAAAATAGGTAATAATTAAGATTAATTAGAAGTAATTTGTAATAATTAGTAATGATTTGTAATGATTTGTAATAATTAAAAATAATTTGTAATAATTAGAAATAATTAGTAACTATTTGAAATAATTAGTAATTATTGGTACTTATTATCAATAATTTGGATTAATTAGTAATAATTATCAATAAATAGGATTAATTATTAATAATTATCAATAATTAGTAAATAAAATTGTAATAATTAGTAATAAATAGTAATAATTAGTAATAATTACTAAAAATGTAATAATTAGTAATAATTAGTAATAAATTGTAATAAATTATAATAAGAAGTAATAATTAGTAATAACTTTGATTAATTAGTAAAAAATTGGATTAAATAGTAATAATTATGATTAATTGGTAATAGTTAGGATTAATTAGTAATATTTAGGATAAATTAGGATAAATTAGGATAAATTAGTAACAATTAGTAAAAATTAGTAACAATTAGTAACAATTAGTAACAATTCATAAAAATTATTGATAATTAGTAATAATTAGTAAAAATTAGTAAAATTAGTAAAAATTAGTAATAATTAGTAACAATTGTTAACAATTAGGATTAATTATAAACAATTAGGAATAATTAGTAATAATTAGGATTAACTAGTAAAATATTGGAATAAATTCGAGTAAAATGATAAACTGGAATAATTTTTAGCAGATTGAAGATATTCCTTTTGATTGTTGCCTCATCTCCTTGAAACTTTATCCGATTGAAATTAGTATACAGAATATGCTCTAACATACATAGAAGAAGATTTTTCATTGTGATTTAAGTCATAAAATGTTTCAAGGAGGTGAGTCTTCCGAAAAAGAGGTTTGTTTTCCTAATGACTAATTTCATTAGAATTTCTCTGATTGAAATCATAATGAAAAGTATTCGATGATGTATGAATATCATTTTTTGTATGAATTAGCATGGAGAGAAGTGCGGCGAGGCCTCCCTGCTCTTTATCCTCTCCATACAAAAATGGATATCTATACATCGGAGAAGACTTTTTATAGTGATTATATTCATATAAAGTTACAAGGGGATGAGTTGTCGGGAAAATGTATTACCGCCAATCAATTACAAATTGTTCCATCAGTAATTAAAAATAATTAATTTCAAATATCGGTAATTAATTATAATTAGTGGTAATTAGTATAAATTTTTATAAATGAGTTTAGATTAGTATAAAATCATAAAAAATATAATAAATAACTATAAAATAATAGAAATTATTATAAATTGATTGAAAATAGAATTTAATTATCTTCTCTTTTTTGGATAGTCTTTATATTATATATAATTATAAAAAATAACTAATTATTTCATATTTTTTTGAAAAATTTAGATCAAGGAGGTCAATTATAGTCATCAGTAGATGACCATGCTTGGATAAATCAGAACATGAATCTAAATGGTTCTAGTTTAAATCCTGTATATATTGGGCGTGTTCAATATTTATTACTATTTGTATCATAAAAATAAAAATTTGTTTCAGAAGGGAAAAATAAGTTTCCTTGTAAAAAATGTGCTATGAGGAAATTGGAAACATTTGACAACATTGGAGAAAAGTTATTATATTTTGGTTTTCAATTAGATCATGTTTTTGGTATCAGCATAGTGAATGTAGTTCCAGAGAAGTTATTAATAATTTGGTTCCAGATCCAGCAGGGTTTAAAAATTTAGTACCTGATGTGGTAGGTCCGTTTTTTAACAAATCGAAACTTAGGACAATATATATTTAACAATTGGGATGGAACCATCTCATTTAAGTGAGTTGTTGAGGTCCTCTACGGATGCCTTATATCTTGCATGCAAGATAAGAAAGTTTGAATTAGTTACTAAATTTATGGTTATTAAATCAGATAATTGAATGTCAAATAGTTGTTTTGATCAAATATTCTCTTTGTTAAAAATACTACCACCTGAAGGAAATGTGCTACCTACAAAATTCTATGAGATCATGAGGTGGGTTCATAATCTTGGTCTTGGTTATCAGAAGATTCATGCATATTCAAATGACTACATCTTATATTTTGGTGAAAATGCATCGTTATATAGTTTTACTACATTTGGACAACCAAGGTATAAAGAAGCTCAACCGGGGAAGTATAGATTTATTCATGTAAAATAATTGAGATATTTACCACTCACACCCAAATTTCAGCAATTATTTTTGTCTCAGAACATAGGATTATTGATGTCATTGCACAAAACCAACATTTCAACTGGTATAATATTAAATCATCCCTATGATGGTGATTCATGGAAACATTTTGACCAAGTGAATCCATATTTTCGTTAGAATCCTAAAATGTGTGATTGGGACTTTCTACTGATAATTTATGTCTATTTGGTTCTTATGGTAGTCACTATTCTTATTGGCCTATCTTTATAACTCCATAAAATTTACCTATACAGATATTGATAAAGGAGGGATATATCTTTTTGACCTTATTAATTCCATGTCATCCAAAAAAGAATATTGATGTTTATTTGAATACATTTAATGTTGTGTTAAATTCATTGTGGAATAGTGGTGTCAGTAAATATGATGTTGCTGTGAAACAAAACTTTCTACTGAAAGATTTATTGATGTGGAAAATTAGTGACTTACCAGCATGTGGAATTTTATCTAGCTGGAGTACACATGGTACAAAATCATGTCCATACTATATGAGAGAAAACAAGGAATTTATGCTTTTCAATGGAAAAAAATTGTTTTTTTGTCTGTCATCACAGATTTCTTTCAAAAATCATCCTTTTAGAAGAAACAAATATTATTTCAGAAAAGGAATAATTGAAAAAGATAGGCCTCCAAAAATAATCTCAGGTATGTATTTAATATCAATTGCCTCCTCATACAACCCATCATATTTAAAATAATAATAAACTAACAAAAAATTGATGGGTTAATAAATGTGAACAAATGGATGAAATGGAAATTTTTTTTGGATTACCCATTTTGGTTTGATTTTTTAGTCTGTCACATGTTGGATGTGATTCATATTGAAAAGAACTATTTTGATAATTTATTTCATACAGTTTTGGAAACACCAGGTAATACCAATGATAATTTCAAGGCATGATTAGATCTTGCCTAAATTTACAAGCGACCAACACTTTAACTATTTGAAAATTTCATATCAAAGAAGTTAATGAAGCCAAAATTACATTATACACTACTCAATGAGAGTCTCTTATTATTTCATTATTGGATTACATATCTGAGAGTTTTAAATGGTTATCCTCCCAATTTGGGTAGATGTGTTAGAAATGGTCATATTACCAAAATGAAAAGTCACGACTATTATTTTTTAATGGAATGAATTCATTCAATTGGATTAAGAGGATTGATAAATACTATTATTTGGGATGTACTTATAGTCATGTAATATTGTTTTGAGACATTTGGGCGTCGACAACAGACTATGATGCCGTAAGAAAACTTAATGAATATGTAATTTTAATTTTATATAAACAAGAAAAAATATTCCCAAAATGTTTTTCTAAATCAATGGAATATTTGATATTACAATTGCTACATTAAAAAATGTGGAGCATCAATACAGTTCTAATGGATGTACCCATTTGAGAGATGGAAGAAGAAATTGAAAAAAATGGATTTAACAAATCATTAGTTGACCGATCAATTGAATATTCTTATTTTCAAGAGGAAATTTCTTTTTTCTTATCTCATTACACTTAATTTAAATATCTCTCAAAACACAATTGCATGAGACGTAATGAGGAAAACGTTGGCTATGACATGAGAAATCAATTATCAATTTTGAATCTGCTTGAACTTGGCTTCAGTGGAGTTCATGAATGATGGATTTTAAGTGATTAACATCACAAAGATCATACATATATTCTTCTCAACTATGAATAAATGAAACCATTTATATTATGAGTTCTCATATAACTAATTTTATAATTTTTGTAACAGTACATTAATCATATTTTATTTTATTGTTATATGATAATAATAACAATAAATAGTTTCTACAAATTATAGAATCTTCTCTTGAAGAACATCATCAAAAAAATTATTACTTTTTTCAAAAACTAGAAACATATTTCTTTTAATTTCACATAAAAAATGAATTTAATCATTGTTATAGTGATAATTTTTTTATAGAATTTCAGGCATCTCGTCACTCTGATAAAATGAGTAATCAATTATGTGGATTGAGTAACCCACAATCCAAAATGGTTATATCATATAATTCATATGTGGTGAATAGTTTTAGATTTCATACATGTGCATACAGATAATCAAAAAACAATGAATAATGGTGTTTTATTGAGAGGATCTCATTATAGGGAAACTGATGTTGAATTTTTTGATATGCTGGAAGAAATCATTGAACTGTGTTATTTGGGACAACCTTACATAATGATGTTTAAATTTTAGTGGTTGGTAATTGAGAGAGGCCTTTATATTCATTCGATCCATGAAATAGTTGATATTAAATATAAAAGTCTTCTGGTACTTAATGAACTATTTATATTGGCACATCAGAAACAAAAAAATTATTATGAAATTTACTTTGCTAAGTCAAGCGAGTTGGGTGACTGATGGAGTATAATAAAATTAAATCTCAAGAGAAAAAACTTACTAAAAGTGATTGTGGTTCCATTGAAGTGTAAGGAATTGAAATTTTTCAAGAGACTACTCTGAATCCATCATTTTCAAAAAGTGATATGAATATCATTGATGAAACCTATCACAAACCAGCCTGAGTCGACCCTGAACCGGTCACCCAGGCCAGCCTGCGAAAAGTCCCGAGAGGCATTCCCGATCCTCCCGGGATGGTTACAAGCACCAAGGGCATCAATAGAGTAAACAAGGGAACGCTTTTGCCCATATATAAACAATAAAACAAACAACGTCAATAAACGGACATCCCAAAATGAATTTATATAAAAATAGAACTAAATATTATTTGTACAAGAAAATAAAATTTAGAACAAAACCAACAACTCAACAAAACAAACCGGATGAACAACTAACTCCATGTGACACTTCTGGTCACTCTCTAACACAATGATAAAATGTCACCCGAGGTGATCGAACTAAAGTTGAAACCTGCACAAGGACTAAAGAATGAAGAAGACTATAGGCGTGAGTATTAAAACTCAGTAGGTTAGCCCGGTATTCTATTCCCAATGCACATTACATTAAAATAAAAGAAACATCAATTTATAGTTTTAAATTCAAGATTTGAAAGTATGGTTTTCAAATGTGGTTCCATGCTATAATAATTATCAGACAAAAACATGCATGTTTAATAAACAAAAATGCAAGTAACAATTATTTTCAAAGAGGTGAAACTTCAAAATCAAAATAGTTTTCAAGAGGGCTGCGTTAAATAATTTTAACAATCAAATAAACCACACATACTACTGAATTTACCATCCAAACACACCGTATGCGGACAGTGAGTACAAAATATCCAATGAGCACTAGTCACAGGAATACCTCTAGGCACTAGTTAGTTGTGAGCCCCAGGTACCTCGTATCTCAGTGAAAGTAACAATAATAAATATCTGTTCTCGTTCACGATCCACTAGTAAGGAACATACCCATAACCTAGTGGTCCCCATTCATCATCATCATCATATTTTAGTTAGTGTTGTCATCGTCAAACTTGCTACGTGAAATACGGGCCAACCCCTACAGAATCACTAGCATACTAGTACACGTCGGCCCACCTAGATACCCAGGATTAACTTTAGTGCTCAATCAAGTTACACATATTATCAAATACACATTTAATTTCCAAATTCCATTCCAAAACCATAAAAACAAAAACATCCCATAATATTTATTCACATTTCTTACACTAATCAACAAACCGCTAAATATTTTGGTAAAACAGTTTCATGAAGTGTATTGAGGCTTTAGACATAAAACTCTTTCAAAATCACTCTTTCAATTATAAACACACATCAAAACCAAACCAAATAATATTTGGCAGCCCAATAAACATTTAATAAATTCATTTAATGGACCATAAAACAATCCCAATTGCACAACTTGTTATATACAAGTAAAACACTCCTTCGTTTCTAGGAAATGCCAAACGAGCCTTTAAACATTTTCTCAAAACTATCCTTTGAGGAAGGTATTCATATTAATTTTATTAAGGATCTGTATAAACACCATTTACCGAATAAAACAACATTCATAAATCTCTTATAATACTCAGGTTACATATTCAAAAAACAACCATTTTCATAAAGATGTGAAACAGTCCATTTTTGGGCAACTCGGGCCAAAATATGTTGTAAATCAAAACCCACTTGATTGTAAAAAAAATACAAATAGGAAATCCATATAAGTACCCAAAAATACCATTTATAATTCTTCCAATTCCTTTATAAATCCAAACAATTAACTTTTAAATCACACATCACACATAAAAGCCAACCGGGCAATTTACCGAACACATGACATGCTCTTTTTAAACAAAACAATTTATTTTATGTTCATGAAAAGGAATAAAACACCAATTGAAAGCCATATTTTCATTCAAGATACTGTAACACGTTAAAAATACCATAAACCAGATTATAAACCTCACAAAATATTTTCAAAAGAGAACGGAACATTTAAACAAACACTTATTGAGCACTTTCATGGAAAAACAACACTACCTTTCACAAAACAATGATTAAAAAACCACTTTGGACACCAAGAAAATTATCCAAAGGCTTAAAAACAATAATGAACATTTATATAAGTTTAGTAAAATATTAAAATGATGAAACTTGAATGATAAAGGCATGTGCAAGGGATATCCTACCTCAAATCTCTGGCGTAATTGAAACGCACACCTGAAATCACCCGCCTTGGGTTTATAAACCATAAAACTATAAATATCAGACCTATACAAACAGAACCCCATCAAAAAACATGGTATAAAAAAACCATAGGTCGATCAATACTAGGGGATAAAATAAATCCATGAAATAATGAAAGGAGGGGGAAGAGGAAGGAGAAAGGAGAAGGAATCTCACCTTTCACCCTAGAAAACTCTTTATCTTCCATTAGATATGCAACCCTATAGAGAATGGAATGTCTTGAAACATCTTGGATACACTCCTAAGGTCTGTAAGAACCATATAAACAAGATTGGTGTCCAAAAGAGTACGAATTCATATATTTATGAATGATAAAAGTTACCTTGGCAATTCTGGGAGATTTGAGGTTTCCTGAGAATTTTTGCCCTAATCCGTGACCCACATGAGCTCTAAAGAGGTAAAATCCATTATGAGGGTTAGTATAGGGTTATTGGCTTATAGGGGGAGGTTTAATCACCGAAAAATATTAAAAATGATAAAATATATAAATGAAACAAATTATTTTTTTAAAACAGTAAATGGGCCCATGGGCTGGCCCAATACCTAAATAAGTAACCAAAGTTCACCCGGCTTATGAATTTATAATGGGTCCAAAAGAATATATAAATTTTAATATATCAGTATAGGAAAATTAGTAAGTTGAATGGGTGAGAAAGGATGAAAAACTTAAGATTTATAAAAGAAACAAATTCAGTTTTTAAAACTGGGAATGAGCTCACGGTTGGCCCAAATCATGAAGTAACCATCCTTTCTTCAAAAACTCCTAAAAAAGAAATGGGGATCCCAAATAATGGTGGTTAGACATATATGAAACTTAAAAACTAAATATTCATCTCATCAAATACCGATTAAGATGATCGGTATTTATAATGGGCCGGATAAATACAAAGACAGAAAAAAAAACCGTGTGTGAAAATTCTCCCCACCATTAAAGCTTTGCGCCCCCGGAAAGCCATAACACTTTCCGACTGAAAAAATACAACACCTAAGGATTCCAGAATGTACTCCCCACCATTATTAATCAACTATCACTAGAAATTTTCTTAGGATGAAAATCAAGGAGACCCATGGTGGGTCTTCCAACCATCAGAAACCAACTAGCAATGAATAGACAAGAATTGAACATGAGCTAGAGTTGGGGCTCACTCACACAATCCCAAAAAAACCCTCCTACAAAAACCTACTATACCAAGTTAATAGGGTTAAAACATGAACATATAAAACACCCACTCTTGAATGGAGGGGACAATAACTTGGTCGACACATTCAGCACAATTCTGGACCCCCATCACGTGGGGATTGGAGGTAAGGGGACCCAATAATTTGGCCACTAAAACAACAAAAGAAACAAAGAAACTACCCAAAAATCTCCCCCTATGAATAGGTAACACCAATACTGCATCTTATTTTATAGGAGGTCCACATAGGGACATTGATTGAAAACCCACATCCATGAAGGAATAACCATAGACACTGTGTGAGGGGTTAAGTCCACCACGCTTGTTGCGACAAAGGGAAATTCTATATATGAGGAACCAAAACATTGACATAGTAACTAACTTACCAAAACAGAGGAGTAAGGATCCTAATCTATCACTCCACTCCTATTTTTATTTGTTGATTGCGTGAAAAGCTTCACTCTGAGGCCTATCGCTGGATCCCTGATTCTTGAAGCATTTGCTGCATCGCAGTCAGGTGATAAGGATCACACCACTCAAAAATAGCCACACTTGATCACAAAAAAAACCATCATCTAAATATAAACTCATAGATACATATAAAAATTATATCTCACTCCAATTTAGGGGCATAATGGACAAGGAATACGAAGAAACACATCAATATCACCGAACACAACTGCTCTGTCCAAAAGAATTATCATGACCTAAAAGCACTGTTAATAGATCCCAAACAACACTCTATTCCAACAAAAAAGTTGAGGCATCATCAAAATAGGTGGATTTAAAATTTGAAAGGAATCCTTAGGTTGATTAGTAGGAAATATTTCCAACACAGAACTATCCATGGCCACATCACAACATCAATCACATTTTTAGAAACCCAATGAAAATTACTCCAAAACCGAGCCACCAACAAGATATCATCACTAGATAGAACAAGAGTATGAATTATAGATCACATGGAAGCTAACCAAATAAACAACTCTTCTATGACATAGAATAATCAAGCCACATAACCATTGGTTTTAAAAAAAGCCACAATTTTCAGATCAAAACAATTTTGAAAAATCAAACTAACTTGGTGGGTTTCCACATTCACCAATGGTGTTTCATCAAGTCTCACCCACATGCACATTTCCATGCCACCCCTGGCACCCAACCACCATACCATATAGGCCATACATCCTGATATAAATAAAACCATGCATGTGAGCACCCATGAAAACACCAAAGGCTAAAATTAAACATCATAATTCAAAAAAAAAACAATTTACCTTCAAAAGGAACACCAACCACCAAGTCAAAAAACATTTTCACAAAAAAAACACAATTTATTAATAACCATTTTCTTAAAAACCTACCCCTTTTCATTTTTAAAAGATTTTTAAATAACCAAGCCACTCCAAACAACCCCTTCCCATTTTTAAAAAAAAATCAGCAAGGTATATTTTCATAATCCGAGGTCCATTGAGACCAATACTATTTGTAGTAAAACACCAACCGATCAAAACCAATTGCCAAAACTAATTTATCAAATTCAAAAACTTTTTAACATCCTAAAATACCCAATTTAAAAAAAATATCCAGGATCACTTTAAAATGATTCACAATTTCAAAACATTTTATTTCAACAAACCACAAGTTTAGATTATGGATAATCCAATCCCTTTAAATCATTTCTTCTTCCCTCCATTTTTTTCACAAAAACACAACCTTCCAAAACCATTATTATATTTAATTATTGAAAACCCCATTTTTTCACTTTTCAAAATCTAATCCTTACATTAAAACCCATTTCCACAATTCTCACACAAGGATTTTAAGAACAAAAATTCAGAATTCAAGAAAGGTTCATGAGACCGAAAAAAGGGAACTAGTGTCGGTGGGTGACTTGACCATATGGTTGGCGACCATATGCCAAACACAACACCAACACAGAGAGACATATTAGGACCATTCCCCAGCTCCACATGGCTTTCCAGGCCCTGTGAGCTCACGAAGGCCATTGGTCAGACTCCCCTTGTCATATCCCAATACCAAACAATGAACTAGAACAATGGACACTAATAAAACCAGACTTCCATGGAAACCTGAGGATTATAACAAGAAAGAGTTCGTGACGCTCTTCTTGCACTTACACATCAAGTCCCAACAATCCTACTCCATCTATCTTGATATCCCCCAAAAAAACAAGGGTTCTCTAAAAAGAAAGGTCCTTTAATATCCGACCTCCTCTGATACCATTTTGTCACGAACCAGCCTGAGTCGACCCTGAACCGGTCACCCAGGCCAGCCCGCGACAAGTCCCGAGAGGCGTTCCCGATCCTCCCGGGATGGTGACAAGAATCAAGGGAATCAATAGAGTACACAAGGGAACGATTTTTCCCATATATAAACAATCAAACAAATAGCAGAAATAAACGGAACTCCCAAAATGAATTTATATAAAAATTGAACTAAATATTATTTGTAAAAGAAACTAAAATTTAGAACAAAACCGACAACTCAACTAAACAAACCCGATGAACAACTAACTCCATGTGACACTTCTGGTCACTCTCCAACACAATGATAAAATGTAACCCGAGGTGATCGAACTAAAGATGAAACCTGCACAAGGGCTAAAAAAAGAAGAAGACTATAAGCGTGAGTATGAAAACTCAGTAGGTTAGCCCCGTATTCTATTCCCAATGCACATTAATTTAAAATAAAATAAACATCAATTTATAGTTTTAAATTCATGATTTTAAAGTATGGTTTTCAAATGAGGTTCCATGCTATAATAATTATCAGACAAAAACATGCATGTTTAATAAACAAAAATGCAAGTAATAATTATTTTGAAAGAGGTGAAACATCAAAATGAAAATAGTTTTCAAGAGGGCTACTTTAAAGATTTTTAACATTCAAATAAATAACACATACTACTTAATTTACCATCCAAACACACCATATGCTGATGGTGAGTACAAAATAGCCAATGAGCACTAGTCACAGGAATACCCTAGGCAGTAGTTAGTTGTGAGCCCCAGGTACATCGTATCTCGGTGAAAGTAACCATAATAAATATCTGTTCTCATGCACGAGCCACTAGTAGGGAACATACCCATAACCTAGTGGCCCACAATCATCATCATCATAATATTTTAGTTAGTGTTATCAATGTCAAACTTGTTACGTGAAACAGGGGCCAACCCCCACAGAATCACTAGCATACTAGTACACGTCCGCCCACCTAGATACCTGAGATTCCCTTTAGTGCTCAATCAAGTTAAACATATTATCAAATACACATTTCATTTCCACATTCCATTCCATAACCATAAAAATACAAAAATCCCAAAATATTTATTCACATTTCTTACACTAATCAACAAACCGCTAAATATTTTGGTAAAACAATTTCATGAAGTGTATTGAGGCTTTGCACATAAAACACTTTCAAAATCACTCTTTCAATTATAAAAACACATCAAAACCAAACCAAATAATATTTGGCAGCCCAATAAACATTTAATAAATTCATTTAATAGACCATAAAACAATCCCAATTGCACAAATTGTTATATACAAGTAAAACACTCCTTCATTTCTAAGAAATGCCAAACGGGCCTTTAAACATTTTTTCAAAAACAAACCTTTGAGGAAGGTATGTATTTTAATTTTATTAAGGATATGAATAAAAACCATTTACAGAAGAAAACAACATTGATAAATCTCTTATAATACTCATCTTACATATTCAAAACACAACCGTTTTCATAATGTTGTGAAACAGTCCATTTTTGGGTAACTCGGGCCAAAATATGTTGAAAATCAAAACCCAATTGATTATAAAAACAAATAAATATAGGAAATACATATAAGTACCCAAAAATATCATTTATCAATCTTCCAATTCCTTTATAAATCCAAACAAATAACTTTTAAATCACACATCACACATAAAAGCCAACCCGACAATTTACCGAAAACATGACATGCCCTTTTTAAACAAAAAAATTTATTTTATGTACATGAAAAGGAATAAAACCCCAATTGAAAGCCATATTTTCATTAAATATACTGTAACATGTTAAAAATACCATAAACCAGATTATAACCCTAACAAAATATTTTCAAAAGATAACGGAACATTTAAACAAACACTTGTTGAGCACTTTCATGGAAAAACAACACTACCTTTCACAAAACAATGATTAAACAACCACTTTGGACACCAAGAAAATTATCCAAAGGATTAAAAACAATAATTAACATTTATATCAGTTTAGGAAAATATTAAAATGATGAAACCTTAATGATAAAGGCATGTGCAAGGGATATCCTACCTCAAATATTTGGCGTAATTGAAACGCACACCCGAAATCACCCGCTGTGGGTTTATAAACCATAAAACTATAAAGATCAGACATAAACAAACCGAAACCCCATAAAAAACATGGTATAACAAAACCCTAGGTCGAACAATACTAGGGGATAAAATAAATCCATGAAATAATGAAAGGTGGGGGAAGAGGAAGGAGAAAGGAGAAGGAATCTCACCTGTCACCCTAGAAAACTCTTCATCTTCCATTAGATCTACAACCCTATAGATAATGTAATGGCTTGAAACTTCCTGGATACACTCATAAGGTCTGGAAGAACCATCTAAAGAAGATTGGTGTCCAAAAGAGCACGAATTGATTGATTTATGAATGATAAAATTTACCTTGGTAATTCTGGGCGATTTGAGGTTTCCTGAGAATTTTCGCCCTAATCCGCGACCCACATGAGCTCTAAAGAGGTAAAATCGATTATGAGGGTTAGGATAGTGTTATTGGTTTCTAGTTGGAGGTTTAATCACCGAAAAATAGTAAAAAATGAAAAACGATATAAATGAAACAATTTATTTTTTTAAAACAGGAAATGGGCCCATGGGCTGGCCCAATAACTAAATAAGTAACCCAAATTCACCCGTCTTATGAATTTCTAATGGGTCCAAAATGATATAAAAATTTAAATATATCAGTATAGGACAAGTAGTAAGTTGAATGGGTGAAAAAGGATGAAAAACAAAAGAGTTATAAAAGAAACAAATTCAGTTTTTAAAACTGGGAATGGGCTCACGGTTGCCCCAAATCATGAAGTAACCATCCTTTCTTCAAAAACTCCTAAAAAAGCAATGGGGATCCCAAATTATGGTGGTTAGATATATATGAAACTTAAAAACTAAATATTCATCTCATCAAATACCCATTAAAATGATCGGGAATTCTAATGGGCCGGATCAATACAAAGACAGAAGAAAACCGTGTGTGACAAAACCCCATAGTTAACGGCCAATGGTGATGATGTTGTTACAACTAAATTTCAAAATAATAGAGATGGTGAAACTAAAACAAATATAGAAATAGATGATGCTAAGGAGGAAGATGAAGACATTTACATCAATAGCTATAGATATGAGGATGAAGATGGAAACTGACACAGTTAAATGTTGGTTGTAATCATATATATTATATATCTATATATAATAGTTGTTTTTAACTATTTTCTAACAAAATTAATTTCTTATTTCAGATGGATGAGGATCTATATTTTTTTTTGTAGGAAGAAGATCTACCATTGAACGAGATGGATGTTAGATCATCTGACCCTTAGATTGCTGGCTATTCAGGGGGCACTCTTAGGGGGTGTGGTCTTGCCTGATTGATGTTTCATGACCCTATCCCTTAGTGATTTCCACATCTTGGGATCAATCCCTGCACACAGAGGTATGTTTACCTATGTATTTTAGTTAGTTATCATTCATTAATTTATATTCTAATTGTTTGCTTAATTTTTCTTTTTTTTCATAGCTTTATGCATATTACTATTAGGCATGGGAGAACTATTTTGCGCAATTGTTTTTCTGATGCATGTGATTCATGGGATTAGATTCTCATTGATGTACAACACTACATTTTCGAGCATTAGATGGTATATAATTTAATAATATTTATTTTTAAATTAATTTAATTAATAATATCATTTTATAAATTATTTGTAGGGTTTATGGTATCTCATTGATGAGAGCATGTGTGAGGCTATTTGGAAGGCATGGAAGGGAGCTATGCATCTGCGTTGCATTCAGTTTTTGCATAATTTGAAAATAAAATCAATGTAGAATAAAAGACTGACTGAGTTTAACGAGGCATGTCGCATCCACCAACCTGATTATATTTCATCTTAGGTTTGTGATGGATTGTGTACACACTGGTTGAGAAGGAGGTTTCAGAGTATATTATCAGTATGTCAGAAAAATTAGGGGAGATAGGAGGTGACACATTATACCAATAATCATATATTTAGTACACCTTCGGAGCATATGGGAATTATATATATATTTTTTAAAAATTGAATATAACTTTAAATGTAAATGGATTATTTTCTATTTATATAGGTATTCGCACATCCCAGAATTACGGTGTACGACGTCTATAAGAGTATGTACAAGGATCCAACCACTAGAGAGATTAGAGATGATCACCAATCAATGATTGTGGCCAGTTTAATTTTTTTGAGTTTTAAATTTAACTAAAAGTAATATTTTAACTATTTTAATTTTAAATAGCAATTGATGGAGTCATATGGGGTCGGGAAGTCTCAGACCCATAGTGAGAGTCTTCTTGAGACTGATGGCTAGACTAGTGCCTCTCAATTTTATGAAGCAACATGGATGTAGGCATCCCAGTATTCCTTTGAGAAAGGCTTAGTTGTTGGTATCACCTCTCGATTGACCCCTGAGGGTATTTATGGCACATATGCGATGTCGGCATCCAGTTTGAGAAGCACTTATAGAGATTCATCATGAACTCATGCACAATATCCGGAGTAGTTGTGAGCTCAGAGTGAGCTTTTGGAGACATTCCATAGGGAGTAGGAGGGTGTGCATCACTGGAAATAACAACAACAAGAAGAGTACCTATGACTGTATCAGTAATAGAAAAAGAAGATGCAAATGATATGCGTCGATGGTGGCTTCAGTAGAAGCATGAGAAGATGGAATACATGTGACGTCTGAGTTGTAGTTTAGGGATGGAGTTTCATCCATCATCACCTCTATCTCTTCGAGATGATTCTTCCACTAAGTGATGTATTTTTATTTTATAATGAAAATTTGAATGTATTTTTTTTAAAATATTAACTATTTAATGTTTTGAATAATACACGTTTATATTGTTTCAAATATTACAATTTTTATTATTTATTTATTTTATTATATTTATTAATTAATATATTTTTATATTTTTATGAATACTAATGTTTTATTATATTACTAATATTAATATTATATTTTATTAATAATAATATTATTAATATATTATTGAATTATTTTATAACTAATTTTATATTACAAATATTAATATTATTATTTCATTTATATTTATATTAATATTAATAATAATATTATTATTTCATAAATAATTTTATTTTGCCAATATTAGTATTTTGATTTAATTTATATTAATATTATATTATTATTAATATTTTTTTATTTATTTCTTCAACTATTTATGATGGCCCCGCCACAAATACTAATTGCGACGGTTCGTCAAATAGGTTTTATTTTTTGGATATCTATTGTATTTGTGATAGACCATCATAATTAGTATTTTTGATGGGCTCATCACAAATGGTTTTTAAAAAATTAAGAAAACTATTTGAAATAGGTGACCAGACCATCAAAATAGGGTTTAAAAATCAATTAACCTATTTGCGACGGTCCATCGCAAAAGGTAATATTTGCAATCCCCTTTTCTACAATGGGTAATTTGCGATTGGTTCATATCAAAAATGCACCGTCACAAAAATCCATTATTCCCGTAGTAAAACCCCTTCACAAATCTTCCTATGTGATTAGTTTTTGGTTGGATCTCAGGTGATTTCTTGCACAATCCTTCAAGGTAAAGTCTCCCACACTTTCTTCACATTATTCCCATTTAAATTTCAGCCTATTCGTCACCTCATAGGGTTTTAGAAACCCTAGGTCTCTTGGGTTGACCTTTTTTATGTATTCTTTCGTTCTAGGGTCGTACAAAATGTCTCTTGGGATGTGTTCATTCATGTTCCAACAACCATTGTTGAAGACGAGGAGGTTTACGTGGTTTCATTTCACCAACTTCGTTTAGTGGAAAGGTTTTGTTGTTGATGTTTTTTTTCTCCTATTCAATTAGGGTCTTTGTTTTTCTTAAGGTTCTTTTAAATCTTTGTGTAGTTTTTTGAACTGTTTCGTGTAGTTTTGAGTTGCTAAGTCAAGGGTGACTCACCTACACATGCATAGGTAGAAAAATATATGTATGTGGGTTCCCCCATTACATATGTAATCATCCATGGAAATGATTACACAAGTATGGGGATAGGTGTTCCCATGTATATTTATATAGAAGCATTTTTATGTGAGTGGAGATAGGTATATGCATATAACAATATGTGTAAGTATCCCATTGTACATGCTCATGGCCATGTGGGTTTGTTCACAGGGGTTAGGTGTCCTTCCATGTATGTTAAAGTGTGTATAATCAGTGGGGGAGCATCAGCCTTTAGTTAAAAAATTCCAAGAGATGAAGTGTAAAACATGGTTCCACCTTGAGGTAGGGTCCCCTTCTATGCCCTTTTAATTTATGAACGCATTAATTAATTAATTAGTAAACTTTTTTTCATGTATTATTATTAAATCTTTTCCATTTATAGTAAGTTATCTTAAATGATCCTTTATGGTGAAATGGAAGAGATGCTTAAATAAGTTGAATGGTTGTTTGTTATCAAGTCATGGTTTCAGAATATAACCCATCCAACAAAGGTGTGCGGTTTTCAAGAAAAACTGTATGGATATACTTGTATACATTCTTGGCATATTTCTTTGGTCTTCCTCTACATATGATGATTTTGTTATGGAAATTCAGATAGCATATTTTTCAATGAAATGTATTAAAGTGTTAACCTTGAAATGAAATATATTAGGGTGGTAAGACCACACATTGGGTTAATATAATATGCATGGTGTATGATATCAAACATTCCCCTTAAACTAATTTTTTATGTCTAGAAAAATTGGTTGAAATGACCTTTATGGGAATGGTTTACACCTAATGATTTTCATGAGGGGCAATTCCTCATGTGATTAGTGGAATGTGATCTCTATGTTTGTGTTTTGATTGAAACACTTGAGCTGGTTATTTATCTTTAAATTAAATGCCTTAAAATGGAATGCTCCTAAGGGATGGAATGTACTTGACCTATTTTTTGGTTTAGATTATAAAAGCATGGAACTTTTAGTTTGATGTTATATTGGAAATGATGTGAGATGGTTTTCCTGACCTTATATATGTTAAATGATTATGTCTTGATTGTGATGATGATAGAAATGTGGGTGGTAGATATATTTACCATGTGAATTCATTAAATATGGGTGGTAGGCTTTATAGCCCCAAGCCATTCTGTTAAATATGGGAAGTAGTAATTATAGCGTTGATCCATTTTTTTAAATGTGGGAAAAATAATTATAGCCCTGATCCATTCTGTTAAATATGGGAGGTAGTCATTATATCCTGAGCCATTCTGTTAAATGTGGGGGGTAGGCATTATATCCTAGAGCCATTTGGTTAAATGTGGGTGGTAGGCATTATATCCTTGAGCCGTTATTTAAATGAGGGTAGTAGGAATTATAACTCCGATCCATTCTTTTTAATCTGGGTGATAGGCATTATTGCCCCGATCCATTCTATTAAATGTGGGAGGTAGATATATTTACCCCATTCCAATATCTCTATATAAGCCAAGATAATAAAATATGATCTTAGACTTTGGTTTGGGACAGGCCATGAGAGCTCCCCTAGAATTCGAATGGGGGTGGTATGTCCCGATGCACATCAAATAAAATCTATATACACACACACACATATATATATATATACTGATAATATATATATATATATATATAAGTGACCTGATCAGACTAATATCCTTACATTGAGCAGAAGTTGGTAAAACCATCGTGTGACCCTTGGAAACCTGGATAGGTGTTTGTTAGTTTATATTGTTCTGTTATTATCTCTCTATACATACACACTATTTAATTTATATTACACTCTCTAGATAGGGATTGACACTGGTGGTTCCAACCTATTAATATTTATATCTCACACCCTACTCGGGCTACCATTGTACTAGTGTATTTGAGTAGACCTTTCTTGTTTGTAGGATTGCTGGCCATGGCCCTTACTTGTTGTTGTATGATCATACATAGAGTTTGGAGAAAAGGAATGAGATGGAGCTCTAGAAGCTTGTGGTGTTTGTCTTAGGACATTTTATCTCATTAGTTATTTGAGTCATATATTGTTTTTTTGTGAAAAGCATGCTAGTTGATTATTGCATTCAAATTATGTTTCACCATGGCATTCATTTATTGCATAACATAGTATTGGCCACTTTTATAAAATGATTTTTGTTATCCTCCACTACTATATATTATTTATCTACTAATTCTAAAATTCTTTCTATTTATTTCTGTTTTAACTTTGATATGAGGGTATAGTCTCCCCACTATCACCTCCTAAGACCCTCACTGCTAGTTGGCATCCTTTAAAATTTGGGGAGATGCGGTTGAGGCTATGTGACCCACTAGTCCAGCTACCAGTTTGATGGTAATCTAGGAAGGTATGTTATAATAGAAAAACCAATTTTATTTGTTCAATAAGATCATAAAATATTAATCATATCATAACATAACTAGTGTAAAAATTAGTGGGTTTAATAATAATTTTATCAAGGTATATCATAAGGGAGAGAAAAAGAGTTTTATAAAAATCACGCCATCATAAACATAAACCATTTTAAGAAATAATAATAATGTTTTACTTGAATTATATCCCTATTAATTCATATGTAACATCAACGGATTTCATCTGAAATGGAGAAGAATTTTGAAGGATCACTTGGAATGTTTCATAAGGAAAATAATCTTTATTTGAAAATTGATTTTTAAAACATAAAACAATTTTAAATTATTTCTCTTTTAAAATAAAATATAATATTATATGGAAACATTAAAAAAAAAATTAAAGCATTTCTTGAGAAAAATATCCACTCTGCTTTGATGAACGGTTTTTAAAACATTTTCAAAATCCATTTTTTAATTTGATAAAAATTATTTAAAATAAAATGATTTCCAAAATATCATGGAAAATAGTTTCATGGAAAATGATTCTGAAAAATAAGGGATGTTTTAAATCATTGAGTGGTTATGATAGTGGGATATACCATTCATGTCCTGCCTATTTAAAAAAATGATTGTTTTCACATTTTCGGTAAAAGCCAATAGTGAATTCATTATAAAATGATATGAACATTCATTTGAAAACATTTATATATGTTGTAAAAATTTGGTAAAAATTAATTTAGAAAACCGTAGGATAATAATATACCACTTTTGAAACACATGTTTAAAAAACAAGGGTTTGGAAGAAAATGAATTCCAAAATAGTGATAATGAAAGCCATATTTTCATAAAAACATTTTATAAATTATTTAATGTACCATAGAGTGTGATAACGGTAATATTAATTAAAAATTTATGAATAATAATTAGAGAAGAAAATTCATGAGTTTATTGGGAGATGGATCATAGGATTTTATCACTGGAAACATAATCATAAACAGTCATGATAAAATATGAGATTATAATATAAATTCAGTCACACTTTGGTATATTTAAATCATAATACTCATAACGTATTAAAATAAAATAGAAGATAAAATGACTTGAGGATAAAAAAATTCATGATATTATATGTCAATGAGTCTTTATATACACCTCATTAAGTAATATTGGTTCATAACATAACATTTGTCTCAAAGTAGGAAAATTGGGACCAAAATCACTTACCGCATTTATAATATTTTTAATCGTAATAACCAATAATTATTAAAATATAATTAATAATTAAATATCATTAAAATAATTTATTTATTGATATAATATTCCAGAATATAATTATATAAAAAAAATTGGTAAATTTTCATATGTCACCAAAAAACAAAAGAGAGGCTAGAAATTCCTTACCTTAAGTCTTTAATTTCATTGTACACGTTAAAACCTACTATATAAAAAAATTATTTTATAATAAATATATATTAGATAATATATATATATATATATCTTATATGATTTGATTATGAAATTTTATTACCCAATTGTATAAATTCAATGTTAACGTTATGCTTCTGGTAATAACTACTTTGTCTTTCATATATGTTCTGATTTATTATTTTTGGTCCAATTTTTTAATATTGAATTTATCATATAAATAATTTTAAAAATTATTTAAATATAATATTTATTCATTCCATATGTGTCTATAATAATATATAAAGTATAAAGATAGAAATGAAATACACTGATCATGCAAATCGTAGGTTGTTCATACACATGAACATTGTTTCTATTTTCATAATATATTGAAAGAAATAAATTTAAATGATAAATTTTCATTAAATAATATTTTATTTTATTTCATAAATATAATATATTTTAATTAAAATAATTCTTATTAACTCCATGTAAATAATTGATGAATCACATCACTTATCGAGGATGTAGTCCACTGTACACATGGGTGACGTTATCATATTCCCATAAAATGGAAATAATGAAGGCATGTGTGATATAATAATTCCAGAATCATAATAAATTAATAAATATAATATATAAAAAATAAATACATCATTATATTCAACCATTATAGGTGGTAATGGAAAACTTAATGAAATATGTTCATGAGGCACTAGTTCATCGTACACACAAAGGATGACTTCATAACCCATTTAATGGAAGTGATGATGGTTTTAGGTCATTAAATTAACATAAAAAATATAATTATATATAATATAATGATATTTTTGTATGAGAATGTTATAATATAAATTTATGTATGTGGTGGAAGAAATAAAACAAAAACAGTCATTGATGAACATTATCTCTTCTTCAGGTATCCTCCTAAGGTTTGCAACAAAATCCACAATTGATTGGATTTCTGTAAAAACTAAGTCTTCTCGGATTATAGGAGGAAATTATGGAAGTTATTTGGGTAGTAATCGGGGAAAAATGGTTATAATGTGTGAATAGTATAGGATAAAGGGCGTCCTTTTATAAATGAGGTGAGAGCCACACTTGTAATTTTTTGAAAGAGAGAATTCTAACAGTGTTTTTTTTCATGTCACAAGGCTCCAATAATGGACCATTATTGATACATGAAGGTATAAGGTAAAAATAGGGCAATAAAATGAATTTTGGACTTTATTTGGGTTATTTTATCCCTTATCATTTTGGTTTAACCCCCACCCTCAGTAAACCGATTTTTAACTAAACCACAGTAAATAATTTTCTCTGTTTTTACTATTAATTTTGATTAAAAATTAATTTGATGTCATTAGATAATATAAAATTTTGTGATTCCAAATATGGATCACGTTTTTACAAATTATATTCACATTAATGGAAAATTTTAATTTTAAATTATTCTTATAGCTGTGATGAGAACATGCGCTTTTAAAGAGAAAATGTTTAAAAGTTTACAATGTTTTATTATTATTATTCAACATAAAATTGATCCTATTAAACTAAATTGTGTTAATTTATTTATAATATGAAAAAAATTTCTTTAAAACCAATTTAAATATAATTTAACTTTATAAATTAATTCTATGAAATGTCAGTTTTCAATTATAATTACGTATTTTTCATTATTCATCAAAAACATAATCTTTTCAGAAAATTATAAAAAATTAATCATGATATAATTTCAAAATATTGATTTAAATTATTTAAATTATTTTTTAAAATATATTTTCTAATTTTTTAAAAAAATATTAAATTAAAACCAACAATTGATATGAAAAAGTGGGTTTTTTAGAAGTTTATTTTTTTCAATCATATGATTAATTATATTTACTCTATGCCTAATAATAATCATTGTATTAATGTTAATTAAAATTTATTTATATATAATTTATAAATTTAAATTAAAAAAATAATTATGGATTATTTTAATTGATTAAAATAGAGAAGCATTATCAACTTTAAAATTGTTTTCAAAACAAAACCCCCTTTTAAAACCCAAAAATAAACATATATTTAAATGTAATATAAATTTGATTAAAAATTAAATAACTAGATATAAATAAATAATACTTATGTTAATTAAAAAATGGGGAATTAAAATTACTGATTTTATTGAAGCGAAATGATTGTTTTCAAAAAGCGTCATTTTAAACTATTCGGTGAAAAATCAACATTTCTTGAAAAAACTAAAAATTTTACCATAAGTTTATTTTTATACGATTATTTCAAAAATGAATTTATTTTTTTCAAATTAATTTTAAAAAATTAATATATATTTATTATAATATTTCTTCATAAAAGGAAATAATAATCATTTTTAAGAAAATATATTTCTTAGGATTATAATTACTTTACTAAAAATTGATTGATTATTTACTTACAATTTTTAAATAAATTAACACATTGTAGGAAATTTATATGTATATTTCATAAATTATTGAATACTATTAATACCCTCCAACTTAGATTCTTGGTTATAATAATATCATTTCATGGTTTTTTTAACCCTAGTGACGTGTTTCATACATGTTATAGAATATAGTCATTGTTGCATGTAAAAAAAAGTCAAACCTAGTGTTGTGTATAATTAATTATATCTAGAAGTATATATTAATTTTTTTTAAAATATCTCTGAAAATATCCGGATGTTATGAATCCTTTATAAAATTGGAAATGAAACCATCATTCATAGGTACAATGGACTACCGCCTCACAAACCGATGTCATTCGTTTTCCATAACCACTATCATGGAGGATCATAATATGAATTTAATGTATATATATCATATTAATTAAATATATATAGTTTTTTAGATTAAATATATCATTATTTTTCATAAATTTTCATTCAATAAAAAATGATTACATCATTCATGAATACGCGTATCCTACCACCTCCACAAAGAGACATGGTTCGTTCTTCAACACCAAATCACAAGGATGATATATAAAAGTATATATAATTTATTAGTTAGTATTTATGACATAATTATCATTATGGAATAGAAAAATTATACTTAACTTCATTTCATACAGATCGTTGAAAAATTGAAATGTTACTAATGCGTACGTACAACCTACCTTCAACATGATTGTAATCTAGTTCGATTTTCATTACCATTTATCATTATTGGATTTAAATTTATAGTTTATGTATGAAAATTAAAATTATTTTTATGATAATTATTTAGAATATGTTGGAATAATGACCACTTTTTCCATAGTTAACCTACTAATGTCATTTTAGGGATTTGAACCAAATATCATCAAAATGTCCAATATGAACTGAATTGATAATGTAATTCCATATAACATGGTAATAAAAATATTAAAAGGAATAATAAAAAGAAAATTTTCATAATACTGTAAATAATTATTATAAATTTTTTATTTTACGTGATAAATAATGTACATGATGATTCTGACCTGAGGGAATGAATTTCACCTCAATTTCTACTCTATTGATACATATTTGATATTATAAACCTATTTTATTTTATATATTTTATATTTAACTCATTTGAGGTATTTAATAGGAATATATATTTACTCATAAATATTAATTATCTAATTCATGTTGTTCTTTAAACATAAATATTTAAAAGCAAATATGATCCTATTTCACTTGTTTAACCCGGTATATTTTTCTTCCATGACCTAATTTTTCAATGTTGTTTTAAATTTTTTTATTACTCAAATGAATTATTATGAACATTATAATATAAACTTTAGTTTTTACATTGTTTGAAAGTAATATTTCTAATATTTCTCTTTAAAAGTGTCATTTCTAATCATCTTATAACAAGTCAAAAGGAATGTTTTCATTATAATAAATAATGTGTTAACTAAATTTCCATTCATCATAACTATTTTATACATTTTATATTATTTTGTATGATGTCAATGATTTTGAAAAAGAAACTATTTATAAAAAAATTTAAATGTTTTTCTTTTTATTCATTATTTTTTATAAAAGACTTTATTTTACTACAAAATCTACATTACTGATGAATTGATATTCATATTTGTAAGAACCCCAAAAAATCATACATAAATATGAAATATTAATATATAAATTTTCATTAAACAAAATAACAATCAATGTCAGAATCATTTTGTTCTATTTCCTTTGGAATGTTTAATATATAAATAAATGGTTTATAGTTGTACTATATCATCTCCAACTAATTTCATCATAACTATCACCCATATCAGATATATCACACGTAATACATTTATTTGTTAACCTTGGGAATGGAAACATAATAAAGGGTGAGATTAGATGATAAATAAAGGAAAAAAGATGATATATCAATATAACATGAGTATAATGGTTTTAGAACATGATAATGACATTTAAAAAATATACCCTTCATATCATAGATTAAAAAATTGAGTGATGGAATAAATATTGGACATTAATAATCCATGAATCATAAAAGAATAAAAAACATAATCCATGAGAAAAAAACATTGGCATAATTTATAGATTTATGGAATGCACATAATAATAGAAAATCATTTCCTTAGTAGTCAAGGATCATTGCTAAAAATATTATAGTGGAACAGGTTTAGTCCCCAAACTATTTAGTAGTCATGATTTACATCTATGTCTGTTATATTAGAAAAATTACCATATTTAATTGGTTTCACCACCATTATAGTCATGTTTATCTCATGAGATATCAATATTTACCCAATACATTAGAATGATTTATATGCCCCACTCGTCCTTATTTATTAATTAATCACAGTCATGGGTTATAACATAACCACCATATTCAGTTATAACATAAACTCAAACATTTTTATAACTTAACCACCGTCACATAATGAAAATTATACATAAGTGTGCCACATGATCATACAAAATTCATCATATGAGAACCCATGAAATGAAATGGGTTTCATAAACATTTTATTATGCATAACCCTTGGGAAAGGAGTATGTATCATAAAAATATTTTCATCATAAAAATAAACTGTATAATGAATGAATAAGGATGTTAACAATGGATCATAGCAATAGTAAAACTTAAGTAACATTAAAGTATGTCATATTATATAAAAAATGATTTTGAAATACTAGTTGAATCTTTTCAAGAGGAAAATGACCATTTTACTTTAAAATTCACCTTTTTGAAAAATGTAATTTCTTATAACACCATTGAAATACTTTTTTGTTAAAATTTCCTTGGAAGCATGAAATGGTTTCTTTACAACATTGGGTGGTCATTATGGTAGAAAATACCATTAATACTATACATGTTAAAATAATTATTCTTTTCTCTTTTTTGTTAAAAATTCAACAATTCCTCATTCAAAAAATGAAAATAAGATTAATTTAAATCCATTTTTTACAAAATTAAAAAATGGAAAAAATGGAAAAAATGTTATTTATAATTATAAAAAATTTATTTAAAACCTTTTTAGAAAACATGAACATGGAATAAAAATTATTTTTGACTGAAGAGAGAAATAAATTTGATTTTTAATTCAAAGGTTATTTTAGAACCAGGTGTACATAAAGGGATGAAAAAAGATAGGAAAACATGTATTATCAATAAATAAAAATAGGATAGGGAATTTAATGTGATTATTGAGAGTAAGATCATATGATCAAATAATTGGGAGCATAACCGTATATAATCTCGATAAAAAAAGAGATTTTAATATAAAGTTGCAACTAGTTTGGTATCATCTGAATTAAAAGCCAAATATAATAAATAATATTATATGTATATTTAAATATCATTATTTTCATGACTATAATAATAAAATAAATTCATTTGTAGTATATAAACCACACAATATAAACTAGTGTTATACAAGGCATGTACCTCTCTAAAATAAATGTAAGATAGAAATCCCTTACACAATGGTAAATATTAAATTTTTAGCCCCATAGAAGGATAACATTATTTGGATATTTAAATATCATGATAACAATTAAATTAATGATATAACAGTAAAAATGGGGAGTATATTCACCCCAAAATAAATTAATGGTGAATATACCATGTGTCTCCCAGAAATAAAAGAGGGACTAGAAATCCCTTATCTGAAGTATCAAAATCCATCGTACCTGGTCAAAAATCATACATATAAAATATAGTTTCATTATTAATATATTAATGAACCATATCTAATTTACTTATGATGTTTTATTACCACTTTATTGTCAATTCCTTGTTAAATTCACATTTTGGGTAATGATTGCTTTCTTTTTCATGTATGTTTTAGTTTGGTATTTTTATTATTTTTACATTGATCATAGTTCAATAATATCTATAATTTTAAAAATTATTTAAATATAAAATATATTCATTATATATTTATTGATATTAATCCATTAAATTTAGAGATAGAAAATGAATTGCATTGTTCATAGAGAAAGTAGGTCGTACATATTCATAAACATTGTTTCCATTTTATAGAAGTAATTAAAGGAATGTAAACAAAAAATAACATTCCAAAATTATTTCCGATATCATATATATCACATATATTAATTAAATTTATCCTTATTACCTTTTATAAAAATCATTAGTGAATAAGGAATCACATCACCTCATGAATTGGTAGTCCTCCTTACACAAAACGACATTATCGTATTCCCACATAATGGATAGTAATAGGGTATATACGATTTTATAATTCTATGAGAATAAATATTTCATAAATATCATATATAAACATTAAAAATATCTATATATGAATCCATGTGTGGGGGTGATAGAAAACAAATTATATCAATTCATGAGGTGGTATCCCACTGTACACACGATCGAACATTTCGTTTCTCATTTAATGGAAGATGAGATATATCAAAGATATTAAATTTACATAATAAAATTTAATTATAAGATATATGTGGGTTTTATTATATTACCATAGTTGACTAATATTTTATTGATGTGGAAGAAGGAATAAAACAAAAAAAGGATAAAAATTTTACCTATTCTTTGCAGAACCTCTTTAGGTTTATATATAAAGACTTCATAGGATGATTTACTAATAAAATTAAGGACTCTATGATGTTTATAGGGAATCATAGAAGATATTTTTGTATATATTTTCTTGTCAAAATGTTTTTGGATGGGTTAATAAGAGAGGATAGTGGGTGCCCTTTCAAATATGGGGGTGAGGACACACATGAAATATTTTAAGTGAAAATGTGTATACAAATTTTAAAACATTTAAACGGATCCAAATGGGATAATTATATATCTTTAGGTTAATTGTGTTTGAAATATTTCCATATAATGGGATTTGATGAAGTTTATATTTCTTTTAACCCTTATCTATTTAGTTTAACCCTATGTAAACCCGTTTCAACAACAACCACAGTAATTAATTTTTACTATTATCACCATTCATTATGAAAAAACTTAAGTTGTAATTATTATATAATTACAATTATGTTGATCTCAAATCTTCAAAAAAAACTTCTAATATAAAATCACATTGTTGGAAAATTTTAAATTAAAATTAAACCCCCAGACATGATGAAAAAGAAGTTTTATGAAGATTTTTTTTTATAAATATAGAATTTTTTAATATCAAAATTGAATATGAAATTGATAAAAAGAAAATAAATTGTATAAATAAATATATAATTTAAATAATTTTACTTTTAAAACAATCTTAAAATAAAATTAATCTTGTAAATTCTTTAAATGGAAAGTCATTTTTTAATATAAATTAGTTTTTTTTCTATTTATTGAAAAATAAAACTTTTCAGAAAATTATAACATTTTCACTTAATGATAATTTTTACATGACAATTTTTGAAAAAAAATTATTTTTTCAATTATATTTTATATAATTAGAGAAAATTAATTTTATTATTCATTTACAAAAATCAATGATAGACATTTTTGAGAAAAAAGTATTTTTAAAACATTTCAATTCTTTACTAAAAATTAAGTACATATTTTTAAATATATTTCATTTATATAAAACTTTCATAATTAATATTTATTTATTTTTTCCTATTGATACATATATATTTAACGATTATGTTATAATATTAATGTTTAAATAATAATATTATTAATAATATATTTCAGTTTGATAAAACTAGTTGTTGCATGTAATAGAATATATATAAGTAATTAAATTTATTTTAAAAAATATATATTTCATAAAAACTCATGGTGTTATATTATACCGCATTAAAATGAACTTATTTTTCAAAATTAATCACCCTAATAAAAACAAATTAGGATAACTCTACCTCATCATATCCATAGGTTCCCACATAGATTCCTCAAGCTAGTGGTTTTGCTACAAAAATTTGATCATTTGGGTGGTCATGTTTCATTACACTTTCTCTATAAGGTCTAGAGTCTACAACATTTATTCTTCATAAAAAATATCATTCTTTAGAGATATTATCACCAGGTTTAGTACATATTATAGATCAGGTTGGTACTTATTCAGGATATATACACAGAATACATCGTGAAATTGAGAGAGGTTTAGTTGAAGTAACACATGATACGTTATGGTCCCGATAAGATCAATAATTTAAAAGGCACTGATATATCATGGGAATATTATTACATTATATATAAATATCACAACCTTATTCCATATATAAATTACTATAAAAAACCTATCACCAACATCAAATACTAGATCCTGTCGATGATTATTATCCTAACATTTATATCGACTTCTTGTCACCCTTATGTGTTACTGAATATCTATAACCTTTTATACAATTTATTTCATTAGATATTTTCCCAATAGATTTTTGTCCAATTTCATATCAACATGATATAATTTTACATATCTTTCTATATATGGTTTCATAATAATCCATCTAAATGAATGAGTGAAATCTATTTTTGTAATAAAACTCAACCAGTGGATTTTTTTTGTATCAACATGAACTTCTATAAATAAAATTCCCATTGTGATTTAATTTAGTTTAATTTGATTTTTTATGGTTATAGAAAAAACATTTACTTAATTTTTTTATTATATCCTATCATATATAAAAGATCATGAATCATTATAACCATTGATAACATAGTCATTGAACAATGAAAATTTTGTTAGTATAAATATAGTGTTATAACAAATCCAATTGACACAATGAAAGGAAGTGATGAACTCAACCAATAATATAATACCCTACGAATCCCATTTATTAGAGAATTCAGGGGTGATAATATATTTGGGATTTTACCTTGACCAATCCCAATTTGAGATCAAACAACTTAAGCATTAGTAAAATTGTTAATGGGAAAAGTTCAAGATCATCGAGACCACAAAAGAAACCATGTACACATAACCACCCCTATAAAAGACTCACAGTAACACACCATAATATTAAGGCATTTTACATTTTATAAAAGAGATATGTACAAAGAACCTAATTATAATAATATTTATATTTTATCGAATAATGAATATATTTTCATTTTATTATTGTTACATTATAAATTATTTTGAATTTTATACAATAAAATAAAAAATTTATTATCATATAATAATCAAATAAAATTGAGGCATTTACTTTCATTAAATAATATATTTTTAAAATAGGTAACATTTTTTAAAAATATTTTTATTTAATATTTTTTATTAAATATAAATGGGCATATAATTTTTATGAATACAAATGTAATTTATATAAGGGTTCGAAAACTATTATTGTCAAAAAAATCCAATATTTATCAATAAATGTCCATTATTATTTAAAAAGTACAAATAAATATATTTGGAAAATTAATATTAAAAAATGAATATCATTTTTGGAATCATATTGTTAAAATTATCCAACAATGAATTTTTCATAATTATATGGGGCTGTCAAAATTTTGGATGAAAATTAAATACAGTTTAAATATTTGTTGCGTAATATGAAATCATAATGACCAAAAGGCAATGTAATGTATACTATTAAGTTATAAAAGAAAAAATATTTGTTTTCTATTTAAAATATTTTAATTTTAAGTTTATTTTATATATTTTTATAAAGCCTTTATGAATCCTCCAAAAACAATAATGTATTTTTTGTTTTTAAAATCATTTCTTTAAGAGTATGAATCACCTCCAAATAACTGAGGGTAATATTTTATATTTTTCTACCCTTGAACTAATAAAATAATTTAAGCCTTCACTATTTGATATAAAACATGGGAAAAAACGTGGTAATGTTTGTGTTTTTAGTAATTTTATTATATAGACTCCAAAACAAATGTTTGGGAGTTAATAAATAACTCCCCTCTCTTTTCTTATATAAACCCACCCATGCCCCCATTTCTATTCACTAAAAATAATTTAAGAACATACATAATATTTCTCTACTATATCCATATTCCTACTATGTTTCCCCTAATCTATCAAGAATCTCCTCTTGGCATTTGGCATCACACTCTCAAGGTAAGGGATCTCCCTCTCTCCTTTTTTATTCGAGAACCTATTTTATATTATGTCTCTTTGATTCCATTTTATTGTTTGGGGTATTATTTTATTCATCCATATTACCAAAAAATGTATTTCCATGTGATTAGAGTCTAATTTTATTCTCATTAATCCATTATATGATCATTTATGTAAACCCATTACCATGCTGAAATTTTGTAATGGATCTTCTCCGTCTTCTCTTTATTCAAGTATATTCTTTATATTCTGTCTTTTATCTTAATTTAATAATATTGTGATATGTTATTACATGCCCCCTTATTATATGTTTTATTTCTAAATTATGTGATACCCCTTTCACTCTCATTAGACCCACCCATGAACATTCATATGACCTCGTTATGAAATCAAAATTTCACCCCAATTTATCATGCCAAAAAATAGTGTAGTGAATACAAATACCAAAATCATATAAATTTTATTCACATTTATGAACTTTTAATTCTTCATAAGAGACATAAATGTATTTATTCCACACTAATTTATCCTATTATAAAATATTATGATGAATTAATCCATGTTGAATGATCTATGTTGCACACATAAGCATGAGAATGCAATGAAAGTGGTGGGTGTGCCAGGAATTATATAACTCTCCAATAAATTGGGTAATATTTTAGTCCCATGAGACATAATTTAAGAGATTATGGAGTGAAATTCGAATAGAACATGAATTTTTCGATCATTGTGTCTTGTAATTTAGCCTTGAACTATGTTTATAATGCAATGCTTTAAATTGGTTCCACATTTCCCATGTTGCCTTTATGATTATCATGCTATATCACGACTCATTCGTCAAGTTTATGATTATCACCACTTTTATTCCCCATTTTATTACTATTTTAAAACATGTATTACCCTCTTCATGTTATTCCATGTTTATTCCCTTACTGAGCTATACAACTCACCCCTTTCTCATGTATGTCCCCAGGTTATCCCATGCAGTTTCAAGTATGTGTATATTAAGGATGTTTTCAATAAATATGATGTATTACCAATTTTAATATTTTTTTTCAATTTACCTAATTCACCAAGAAACATGACCTCTCAATCTTCAAGATTTTATTATTTGTACTCTTATGTAATAAATCATGAAATAATTAGTAATAAAGAGAATTTTTTTAATAGTTTGTATAAAATAATATTTTTGTTATTTTGGGGATTAGGATTACAAAACAGTAGTCAAATCCTTAGGTATAAAACTATGCATATGTAAACATCCACAAATTTAGGTAATTTATAGAGTAAGTGGTTTATCATGAAAATAAATCAATGTTCGGATACTAAAAGTGTTTGTAGCTCTAGCACAAATGTACACATGGGAAAAACAAAAAACACCACATTGATCCAGACTCAACTGGGAACTGGTGCATGACAAATAGCCTTGCTTCACACCAAGTTTTACACTCCAAGGGGAAATTATTTGGTAAATTTATAATCTCATCATGAACCATTATTATGGTAATTGAAAATTCCTATAATACTATTTTTATGGAAATAAATCAATGATAACATAGATTGAATCCTAGAAATTCATAAGTTCATGAAATACGTGAAATTTATATGTTATCCCTTTAATATCATTGAGTTCTATTTTCTTTTTTTAATATTATTAAAAAATAATCCCTAAATTTCCCTTTATTATAGAAAATGGCCTTAAATTGTGGGAATCGTGTAAACAACCAATGTGAAGGGGAATATGATGACTACCACCAATGAGATACCCTACATGATGGGAGAGAGAATCATGTACTTTCTAATGAGAATATCTTAGTTGACCAAGGTTCTAAATAAAAAGCTTGACCAGGAGGAGTTACCAAATCCACCAATGAAAGAATAAGTTGCAATTGAGAGCTTTATATGAAAAAGGGATTTGAATTTTAATTGATCATATGATCACTTAATTGTGTAATAATTGATCAAATCGATCGAGAATATATTCTCCATTATTTAATTTTATAATAATGAGATGTTTATATTGGTTTTTTATCATATGTATGTAGAAGCTAATTAGTGGAAGATATTGATCAAGAATATGAAGCACAAGGAAGAGATCTAAGTGATGAGATTGAATGAATTCCAAAAATTGTTTTTGATAAATATTTGACTCAAAATTTTCTAAATATAATATAATGGGATTTCTATTACCTCATGAAAAAATATGATGAATATATTGGGATGTAAAAATAAAAATTTCACAAGATTTTTTTGATACACCTTCGACTTTATTGTTAACCTCGAATGCAATGTTTTCCACTTCTTTTGTGGGATAAACATAGTCTATGAAAATCCATGGAAATCCAAGACTTTTATAGCTATGAGTAAATCTTACAATGTTCCCTAAAAGTAAAAAATGGATATTGGTGCATATCAAGGGTATTATATAGATAAGAAGAAGAAAGTGGAGTTTAAATTTGGTGGTTTGATAGAGAAATCTAAAGGTGATTATAAATTTCAACATCACACTTTTCAAATGTACAGAAAGAAGAAACCCAAAAATTTCTGAAGGGATGTGAGAAAATGTTTTAGGTATGGGGATTAAAAACATTGAGATTTCAATTAACAACTGGAGAAACCCACTAATGTGATAGAGGAATGGAATTATCCATTCAGCCATCATCACATTGTTCTTTTTTCAACTGCAAGGAGCTGATATTCATTACAAAACAATACACTAAACCAAGGGTACTGGGAGGCAACCAACAAACTCCAAGGTAGTGGGGGTGAGCTTATTCAATCACAACTGCTAAGGTAGATCTGAACAAAAAAGTAGTTTCAGGTTTTCTAGTCATTCATTTAGTAATAGAAAATGTACTTTTTTGGTTCTTGTTCTATGAATTCTTTTATATCACAAAATTTTAGTAGAACTATTCAAACACCACCATAAATCTTGGATGTATAGTTTCTTGTAAAATTTTAAAATGGGGAAATTATATAATATCATTAATATAAATCTTCCCTTGTCAAAATTTGTGGATTGAATATCCCATTGAACATATACTCCCTTTATTGTAATATGATGAAATTCCTGGTAAGTATTGGAATTTCCTATATAGAGCCAACATAATCTCCCGAATGAAGGAAATAAATCTTTGTATAATTAATCAACCTCTGATTCTTTAAAAAATGTAGGATTTAGATGCTTTTATTTAGAACAAAAATCACAGTCATTGATATTGTTTCCCTTTGAGCAAGAATACCTAGCTCAAATGATTGAGTCTAAGGAAATTATCAACCATGAAGACATTCCCACTATGAGGGAATACATTTTAGTGTTTCCTAAATATTTTTATGGTCTTCCTTCTATCCAAGAGGATGAATTTTCATTTGAGCTTATACCTAGGTTGTTACCATCATTCAAGAATATATATAGAATACTTTTTCTGGAACTTGAGGAGTTGATGAAACCAAAATAGAATAATCAATATTAATGGTTCATATGCCCATGTTATTTCCAATGGGGTACACCAATCTTATTCTCTAATAAGAAGGATAGGCAATGTTCCCTTCCATTGATTATCATAATCTCAAGAAGATCATGATAAATAGAAAGTATCATATTCCATGCATTAATGACTTGTTTGATATGTTATGTGGATCATAATAATTCCCCATGGTAGATATGTAGTCAAGGTATTACCAAGTTAAGGTGAATAAGTAGGATATCCCAAAAAAATACTTTTTGTATATGGTACGAGCACTAAGAGTTCATAGTTATTCTTTTGAACCTCACCAATGCTCTTGAAATCTTCATGGACTTGATTAATAGAGCCTTTAAAGGTTACCTTGTCCATTTTTTTATATAACTTATAGATTATATTCTAATATACTCAAAAGTCATGGTGGATGTAATATCGTAGACCCAGTTTCCAATTAGGGGGCTCCCTGGGTCCTGTGGGCCATATGCCCTCAAGGGCATCTCTATATATGCCAGAAGTTTCTGACTAGTAGCGAGGGCCTAGGGTGTGTCTGTGTATAGAATATTCCCTCATTACCAGAGTGAAATTTAGTTTATAACATATATGATACAACATGAGATAAATAGAGGAAGAAATATAAGTAAATAGATTGCACAACAAAAGGAGACAACTCAATAATAAATGAAATAACTTGAATAACATACAATAATTGATGATGATATATGTCATGTTACTAGAAAGATGGAAAACATGGATACAAAGTATCATACATACATGAAAATCCAAATTTAGAAAAAATGAAATAAATAAACTATCCAATGAATCCTGATCTATATCTTGGTCATCTATTACAATCTTAATCCTATAATTTCATGCAATCAAGTGTTTGAAGAATTACACTTCCCTTTATCAGTTCCTACATACATGTAATCTACCCCAAGTACAAATGGAATCTGGAGAGGGTTTGAGGTAATCTTAGTGAAAACCACTAATTATTTCTATTACCTTAGGACCACTTAGTTGAAATGTAATAGCGTTAAAGAATTCATATATAATGTCAATTAGTACAATTTAACTAAATACCAAAGTACCTTCTTCATCCCTCAATTGGTGTCTGAATGTGTATCTAGTTAATCAATTAATTAAGTTCCTATTTATATTAACAGGTCACTTGGAAAATATCTAATAATGACATCTCTTCATGACAGTATAAATAGTGTCAGTTCGAAGATGTAATAAGGAAACCATAATTGATAATTAATATGAAGTGGATCCATGGTATTCAACAAAGAAACCTAGACCCTAGGGGGAACTAACTAAGTATTAAATGCATTTATGTAATTCCTCGACCCCATTTAACCAGAGTCAGTGCATTATTACATAACATTGGCATGATACACCGAATCATATCCTGAATGACCGACCAGTTTAGTATCCTTAGAAGTACTAGATAAATTCATAAGTTTTACATTACATCATGAAATAAAAACATCAACAAAAATTTTCCCCTTTTGAACACACTTATATCTTTATACTATCCCTATAGGTCAACAATAAAATACTTCTTCACATCCTGAGAAAAATAATACATAGAAATGGGTGAGCACAGATGTTCAGTAAGAGTAACAATATAGCGAAAACTTTCATAAATAATCATAAACATTTAAGTAAATATATAAGACTAAAAAAATACTTTAAACATAAACTTAAGCATAATATTTATAATATAAAATCAAATAATTCCATTTAATTATAAACATGGATATTCTATTTTTCCAATAATCACATGAAATATCAATATCCACTTTCATAATGATAGAATTCATAATTCCAGACTTCATAACCACATCATCAATGCCTTGTGTGAAGACTAAAAATAAGGTTTTGTCAAGGCCTTGTGCCATGACACTAGTTTGTATCATGATACCTACCAATGCATCAAGGAGAAACAAGAATTGAAATGGCACAATCCTGGGAGGTTTGGATGACAATGTGGAGGAGTTGAATGGGAAGGAGGATGGTGTTGGAGGTGTGGTCTGTAATGTTCTTACTACTAATTCCTTCCAAGATTTTGAGAATGAGAAGACTGATAATGCTGAGGGAAGTACTTCACGGAATGAAAGTGGCAGTAAGAATGCATTCTCTAGTGAAATTTCAAGGGAGAAGTGGTCTTGTGATGTTTATCAACTTGCGGAACAACCACATTGTCTGGATATGATTGATGTTAACAATATTTCTCAGCTGGAGAGGGGAGAAAAGAAGGGGTATCAAGAGGTGTGCATCAATGGAGAATTGTGGGAACTCTCTGATAGTGGCAAAGAGAATGTTGGAAGCTTGGTCGGACCCACCTATAGAAAAATTGTTATGGATGGGAAAAAGAATATGTCTCGGAGTAAGGGATCCATGTTCGTTCTAGCAAGAACATGGGTGAGGAAATATTATTCCTATCTACCAAAGCCGGTGTCTACCAGGTCCACTGTTAGGAAGGGAGCAGCAGACTCTGGATTGAAAAATGGTATGCAGTTTGCTAAGGAGTTCATTTCGTTGGATATGTTAAACCTTAAAAGGAAATATTCCAAAATCTTGAAAGATTATGAGAGTTCAGTGTGGGATTCTTCTACTACAGAGGAGGAAACCTATCTTGAATGTGGTAAGGGTATAACTTTTCTGATTTTTAGTTGTCTTTATTCCTTGTAATGCTTTTTGGTATGATTTTATTTTATTTTAATAAATGGTCAGTTCCTTAACCTCTAACTGTACTTTTTTGGTAAATATTCATATTTAAAATAGATTACGAAATTTCAATACATTATCCATAAACCATGAATGGTGTAAAAATAACACATCCATAGTCAAACATATCACAAAACCTTTAATACAATATTATAGTTTTGTATCAAAATAAATCAACTTCAAACAAGATTAAAATCCATCAAATGTTGTTGACATAGATGAAATAAAAACCTTTTTAGAAAAAAAATTGCTTGCTATTTTGAAATCATTTATAAGTAATATAATTATAAAATAAAACACTTATTTAGAAAATGTTCGGATAATCTTGTATGGGAAGCTTCAATGATATTATAATGGTGGAAAATATCCACACCCACCATATAAGTTAAAAAAAGACATTCTTACCTTAATTTTGTCGAAAAGGTAATAAAGTACCTTGTTTGGAAAACAACATAAAGATTCCTTTAAAAACATATAAGGTTGAATAAGGGCACAAATGACTTTAACCCATTTCTAGTAAATAGTAAAAATGTATTTAAATACATTTTTCTAAATACACGGATGTTGGTGACAAAGAGGTCTATGTAGATACTTACGTAAAAACAACCTCGGATAATGATGAGATTGTATAATAAACCATTACCTTGTAATTTTCCTTGATCGAGGGTATGTTAAAAACATATATAATAGTTAAATCATTGTTATTACATTATTAAAGGACCATATAAGTAAATATGATATCATATATGATCTTCTAATATTGCATTGTCAATAATATTTTAGGAGTATCATTGTTTTGGGTGTTAACTGATATGTTTTCCTCTATATGCTCTGTTAAATAAGACATTTTTGTTATGGATTTGATGTATTTTATTCATATCCAGAATTATATTACATTTTTAAATTTTTTAAATTTTAAAATGGGAATTATTGTTGAATGATTACAAGGGGGAATAAATCTCATCGCGTTCGTGGAGACGTTAATCCATACATACGTACGAGCAACAATATAATTATATTGATGGTGAAATAATATGTAATTGGATTGTATATCATATATAACAAATAATTACCATGTTATATATATTATTTACATTCATTATACTCATTATTATACTAATCCAAATAATCAAGTGTTTGAATAACAAACTACACCACAACGTGGAGACGGTAATCCGTACATACCCACGTATGGTGACTTTGTCATTCATCTGATGGAGAGAATAATGAATATGGCTGTACCATTTTTATAAAAACATAATAGTGTATAGAATATACTGGAGTTATTATTTTAGAAAGGAAACAACAAAGAAAGAGGAAGTGGAAAAAGAAAACAATTTGAAAGAGGTGATGAAATATTTATCTCTTCTTCGATTTCTTCCTTTTGATTTGATCAAAAGGGATCCTTAGGTAGGATTTCTGACCAAAGGAAAGCCACTAGGATGAAGTTAGGAACGTTGAGTGGATATTAGGGCTAGTTTTGTCCAATACAAAAGGCATTGGGGTATGAAATTAAGAGATGGGTTAGTGTCCTTTTATAAGAGAGGTGAGGGTAATATTTGGAAAAGCTTGAAATATTATATTATAATAAAATAATTTTCGGTTTCTAATGTCTAAAAAATGAATTATTTCTAGGATAATTTGAGGATGTTCGAAAAAATTTCATCCAATAGGTTTTAGACAGGTTTTGGTCATCATATTAACCTTATTTTTTAGATTTAACTCTGAGTTAAATAGTTGGTCATTTACCATGTCTCTTTGTATTTTTATGTTATATGGTTATTAAACTTACTATAATCATTCAAGAGAACCCCATGTAGTTAATTATTAATATATATAACCTTATCTATGTCCATTGTCGGATCCTTAGATTTTTAGGAATATTATATCAATTAATAATATAAAATTTGTTTTAAAAATTCAATTATGTCCATTTTGACACTATTTAGTATATGATTTTTTTTTGAAAGCCATAAAAACATTATTACAATGAATAATTTTTTTAGCCAACCCTAACATGTGATATTGACCGAGAAAATTGGTGTAATTCATCAAAAGACTAAATTTACATTTATTTGGTTATTTATAATATCAATTATTTTAATATTCCATTAATAAGGTAATTACTGCATCATCATTGTTTCATAAATAAATTAAATTATTTAATGTCTAAAAATTATAAATAAAATACCATTATGTTTGAAATCTTTTTATATTTCTAATTAATATTTATAGTTGAATTTATATTGTGGGTAACCTTATATTAAAAATGGATTAGTTTTTAAACATTGAATTGAACTCTTATTTTTTCATTAAATAAAAAAAATATTAAATGTCTTAATCTAATCCAAGTAGACCAAAGAAGATCATATTTAATTCCTAAATTTGTTTTTGGCAGAATTATACTTATCCAGTATAATTAGGACATGTAATAGGATAATTATGGTATCATCTTTACCCTTAATTACCCTATTTACTTTTAACCATGGTAAATATAAGTCAAAAGTTACTATTCACAAAAAATTATTGTCATCTTATTGAACCAAATTTTACTTACTGATATTAACCATCTCTCTCAGATTTTTGGAATTCATCTATCAAAAGTACTAAAATTAAGTTTTATGCAAATTTGCAAATTCTCATAGGAGGTGGGTAAAAGTCGGTAAAAATTTTGATAAAATTTATATATATAAACATATTATAAAATGACTCCAATGAATTACAATGAATATATATAGGAATTATGTATCTATTTTTAAAAAAAATAAAATAAAATAAAATAACTAATTATTTAAAAAAAAAATTGGTTTTAACCAATAACGTAGTGTTTTTAACTATTCTTCAAAAATTGAATGTTTTCTGAAAAATACCGAAAATTAACCCTAAGATAATTTAGATATTATGAAAAAAAAATGACGTCCATTTTGAAAAATAAAATTTTTAAAATTTGAAAAAGTGGGTATTACTATTCATAATGGCTAGTTTGATTGGTCGTGGTGTGTTAAAACTCCATGTTGCGTACAACGCAAGCTACTGCATTATTCAAGGGGAAACGTACCGTGGAAGCTTGGGGTGTTACATTATTCTCCCCTTCAAATAGTTTCATTCTAGAAATTTCTAGAATACTACCGGACAAAATGATATGGGTGGTTCTTCAACATAAGTTCCTCTGATTCCCACATTGCCTCTTCCATCTTATGGTTTCTCCATAAAACTTTTACCAGACGAGTCATCCGGTTTTTCAACACTTGATCTCTGGTATTAAGAATCTTGACAGTCTCTTCACAATACGGAAGATTAGGTTCTAGTTCAATTTCCTCATAGATGAGTACATGTGTTGGGTTAGGCATGTATTTTCTCAATAGTGATATGTGGAAAACATCATGATCTTTGGAGAGACTTGGTGGAATTTCCAAATGGTAAGATACAACCCCACATTGTTCTAGAATTTCAAAAGGTCTAATGTACTTGGGACTCACTTTACCCTTCTTACCGAAACGTATAACACCCTTCCATGGAGATACCTTAAAAAAACATGGTCTCCTACTTGAAATTCCAAATCATTCCTTCAGTTATCGGCATATCTCTTCTACAAACTATGAGCTGCTTTGATTTGGGTTTGGATAACATTCACCTTTTCCATCATTTCCTCAATAAGTTTTGGCCTATGAGTTTTCTTTCACCAGTATCATCCCAACAAGTTGGTGTGTGAAATCTCCTTCCATATAACTCTTCATATGGTGCCATATGAATACTTGAATGGAAGCTATTGTTATAGAAAAAATATACCATAGGTAAATATTGATCCCACTTACCTTGAAAGTCAAGTGAATAAGATCTCAACATGTATTCTAAGGTTTGAATAGTCCATTCTGATTATCTATTGGTTTGAGGGTGGTAGGCAGTGCTCAAACAAAGTTCAGTATCCAAGGATTTCTGAAGACTTTTCCAAAATCTTGATGTAAAGTGGGGATCACGATCATAAACAATCGAAATGGGTACTCCATGAAGACTTACAACTTCATTAATATATAGTCTTGCTAAATGTTCAAGTGGAAAATATTCTATTATAACAAGAAAAAGTTATGACTTGAAAAGACGACCAACAATGACCCATATTGCATCATTCCTTTTAAGAGTATTTGGTAGTCCCATGAAAATTTCCATCGTAATATCATCTCATTTCGACTCATGTATGGGAAGAGGTTGCATGAATTCTCTAGGATGTTGTCTTCTAGCATTTACTTGTTGACAAACCATACACCTCGACAAAAAATCAACAATATCTCTCTTTATGTTGTCCCACCAAAAATGTTATTTCAAATCTCTATACATATTAGTTCTACCAGGGTGTATAGAGAAATTGGAGCTATGAGAATCATTCAACAATTACCTTTTCAGATTAGGTATATCTGGAACACAAAGTCTCTTTCCAAATTTCAAAAATCGATCTTCATATATGAATTCGATGAATCTCCCAACATTCACAACATTAATTTTCTTTTGAAACTCCTCATCATCATCCTTATAACATTTTATCCTTTCTTGTAAATATGGTTTGGCAACCATTTAAAAAAATTATCGATGTTCCACCCTCCATGATTATTCTTATATCCATCTTTACTAGATCCATGAAAATAGGATCCCATTCAAATCCCATATTTTTTAAAACTCCGTGATCCTTTCTAATCAAAGCATATTCTACCTTATTTTCTTCCACGTATGGTAGTGTATAGTGAAATCATAATCCTTGAGTAGTTAAAGCCATCTCCTTTGCCTCAAGTTGTGTTTTTTTAGGATATATACTTCAAACTCTTGTGATTAGTATAAATCTCACATTTTCACCATGGAGATAGTGTCTCCATATCTTCAGAGGAAAGATTACAGCTGCTAACTCAAGAGCATGAGTGGGATAGTTTTGTTCATTAATTTTTAGCTATATTGATGCATATTCAATAACACTATCATTTTGCGTAAGGACACAACCATGTCCTTTCTTTGAAGCACAACTATAAATAAAAAACCCATCATTACCCAATGGTAGATTCAAGATAAAATCATTAACTAATATTCTCTCCAGTTCTCCAAAACAATTTTCACAGTCTTTTAACCAAACAAATTTAACCCCTTTTTTAGTGAGAATGGTTAATGGGTTAGAAAATTGGGAAACATTATGGGAAAAACTCTGATAAAAACCTACTAACCAAATAAAACTACGTACCTCAGTTATGTTCGTCGGTTCTGGCCATTCTTGGATTTCCTTGGTCTTTGAAGGATCAACAGAGATTCCATCCTTAGAGAAAATATATCCAAGAAAAGAAATCTCCTGAAGCCAGAATTCACACATGCTAAATTTCCCATATAATTCAATTCTTCTAAGAGTCGTTCGGATAACATGTATGTGATTTTCATGATCTTCTTAGATTTTTGAGTATACCAAAATATCACCAATAAATACCACTACAAAGTCTTAAAAATATTCCTTGAAAACTATATTCATTAGATCCATGAAGACAATGCGTACATTAGTCAATACAAAAGGCATTACTGTAAACTCATAATTCCAGCACCTGGTTCAAAATGATATTTTCAGAATTTCTTCCTTCTTCACACACAACTGATGATATCCAGTTCGAAGGTCAATCATTTAAAAGTATTGAGCTCTACAAAGATGGTTGAATAAATCATCAATGTGAGGTAGGGGATACTTGTTCTTTATTGTTATAGCATTGATATACCTATAGTCAATTCACAACCTCATAGATCTGTCATTCTTTTTAACAAAAAGGATCAGGGAAACCCATGGAGAAACACTAGGGATAATAAATCCCTTGTTACTCAAGTCCCCTATTTGTTTCTTTAGTTCCACTAATTCCACAGTGTCCATTCTATAAGGGGTCTTTGATTTAGGCCTTAAATTAAGAATTATATCAATGGAACATTCAATTTATCCTTCTGGAGGATGACCAGGTAAATCCAATTTAAACACATCAACATATAATTTCACAATAGGTACATCCTCTATTCGAACATTATTTTCTTCACAAATAGTTATTTCATTCTCTACTTCCCCAATAATTGAATTTAGTAGAGCTACTGGGGGAAGATCTAGATTAGAATCAGGTGGTGAAATTTCCACTATATAGATTAGATACTCTTTATCATCATTAGAAATTGTAAAATCCTTCTTATTGTAATATATTTTCCTATCATGGTCCAAAAGACAATCCATTCTGAGGATTAGATAAAATTAAATCATGGGTATGATGATGAGATCAGCAGATAAAGAACATTTATATGCCCTAATGGGAACTGATTCACAAAACATTGTTGCGATGATACATCCCTTAGGTGTTTTGAATTAAAACTCCTTTGTTACATCAATTTGAAAATATCTAATTTTCTTAGAAAAATGTGAAGATATGAAAAAAATGCGATAATCCAAAATCAAATAAATTATTGGATAAACATGAGGAAACAATTAAATTACTTACCACCACGTCTTTTAGAGCATCAACCTTAGCAGTAGTGATCACATAAGCTTGGCCTTGTTGCATTGGCCTTTTTTGGGTAATTTTCGTTGGTACTTAGGACATTCATTTTCATAATTCCCCTTTTATCTAAAATTGTAGAATTCAACATTGACAACCTCTTTCTTCCCCTTGCAATAAAGAGCTTGGTGGCCTTTTTTCATCACACTTGTAACATACTCCAATTCCCTTCAAGAAAGTACTATGGTGTTTCTTCCCACATTTACTGTAGGATAGATATTCAACTTTTCTATCCTTCCTCTTATTTCCATTTCCAGAGTGTTCGACAGATCTCTTCTTATATTGCTCTTGTTTTAAAGTCGTAAGACTTAGAGAATTATTTTTTTGTCTTGATTGCACATGAGAAAATATCTTTGTATGATAAGAATGATTGTGAGAATAATGCACACTGGAGAAAAGGTTTTAACCCATTAAATAATCTATTAATCCTATTACTTGGGTTACATTTATAATATGCAACATGCCTTTCTAACCTTGTAATGTTAGTATCATATTTTGTGACATTCTCATCCTCCTTTTATCTCAGAATCAAAAATTTCCTTTCCATATCCGATCGATGGTCACGAGGAAATTATTTTTCTATGAAAATCTCTTTATACACCCACCATTCCATATTTGATACTTAATCATATTCCTTTATGTTTTGATCATTGACCACCATTGATCTGCATCCCCTTTGAGAGGATAAACTGCCATGACAACTGTTTCCCTATCGCTACTCCCCAAAGCGTGAAATTTTTCTCTAAGTAACTTATCCATTACTCAACTACTAATGGATTTATAATCCCATTGAATGTTGGTGGTTGTTTCCTCATAAATCGGTCTAACATTTATCCTATGCATTGTGGATCATGGTGCTCCATACGTGAAAGGTTATTATTCATATCCCGAGTGAGTTGTCCCAGTACGGTGATAAGATGATCAACACCAGTTGCATCACCGACTCCACTATAATTATACGGAGTATGAGGGAAATCCCTAAATTGATTATGTGTGTTGATATGGTTTCCATTCCTTCCACTAGGAGCCATTTCTATAAAATTTCATACACTAGATTATTTTATAAATCGTAATACATAATTCCAAACTGGTCAAACACTTAACATAAATTGTACATTTTATGGATAAAATCCATAATACTAAAATTGTCTTCTTTGAGGAAGTAAATAATAATAAAACCTTCATAATGGTTTGTAAATAAAATGAGAATTATCCTAATAATATCCCCCGAGAGTTTCCTAACCAATAGTGCAACAAAGCCCGTTGGCGTACACCAATTCCTGTTCGAGTCTAGCTCAAAACGGTGTTTTTGGGTTTTATGCATAGGTACATCTATGCTAGAGCTGCCTCTACCGAATCATATCTAGAAAGATATTTATTTCATGGAAAACTAACAAAATCACTACAATACCAAAATTCTAGGATGTAATTTTATACTAATCATCAAAGTCGATCTTAGGGTACTGTTCTCTAATCACAGTTTTTCTAAATCTTGTTTCCAAGGTTTTTACTAAAATTCCTCTAATACCAACTGTAATTCCTTGACCCCAGTTAACCAGAGTTGGTGCATTATTACATAACATTGGCATGATACAAGGAATCATGTCCCGAACAACTGATCAATTTAGTATCCTTGGAAGTACTAGATACATTCATAATATATCATGAAATAAAAACATCAAAAACATTTTGTACCCTTTTTAACACACTTATATCCTTATAATGTCCTCGTAGGTTAACCATAAAATAATTATGAACATCTTTTGAAAAATAAAACATAGAAATGGGTGAGCTCAGATGCTCAGAAAAGATTACAATATAATGGAAACTATCATAAATAGTCATAAACATTTAAGGAAATGTATACGACTAAAACAAAAGCCTTTTAAACATAAACATCATCATAATATAGAAAAGATAAAATCAAATAATTCCATTTACTTTTACACATGGATATTCTACTAGTCGAATAATCACATGAAATATCAATAGCAACTTTCATAATGATAGAATCCATAATGCCACACATCATAACCACATAATCAAGGCCTTGTGCCAAGACTAAAAATAAGGTTTTCCCAAGTCCTTGTTCCAAGACACTAGTTTGTATCATGATACCTACTGATGCATCGAGGAGCTATGGCAGGATCCACCCATCACTTACTAAGTCAAATGAATTCCTCATATGAAAAGGGTTAAACATAACATCAATATTTGTATTAAAACTAGCATATGAAAAGTCAATACTTTATCCATAAACCATGAATGGTGTAAAAAAACCCATCCATAGTCAAACATATCACAAAACCTTCAATATAATATGGAAGTTTTGTATCATAATAAATCAACTTCAAACAAGCTTAAAATCCATCAAATGATGTTGAAATAGATAAAATCAAATCCATTTTAGAGAAATATTTATTTCTATGTTTAAATCATTTAAAAGACATATAATTATAAAAGAAAACATAAATTTTGAAAATATTATTATATGCTTGTATGGGAAGCTTCGACGATGTTATAACGATGGAAAATAGCCGCACCCACCATATAAATTAAAAAAAAGACATTATTACCTTAATTTTGTCGAAAAGGTAATGAATTGACTTGTTTGGAAAATGATGGAAATATTACATTCAAAACATATAAGGTCAAAAAGGGTATAAATGAATTTAACCCATTTTCTAGTAAATAGTAAAAACGTTTCGAAATAAATTTTTAAGAAAAAACGGATGTTGATGATAAAGATTTCAGAGTAGATAATTACGTAAAAACAACCTCGGATAATGAATAGATTGTTGAATTAACCCTTACCTTGTACTTTTCCTTGATCGAGGGTATGTTAACAACCTGTATAATAGGTAAATAATTTTTCTTACATTATACAAGAGCTATATAAGTAAATATGATATAATATATGATATTATAATATTTATTTGTTAATAATATTTTAGTAGTATCATCATTTCAAGTGTTTACTGATCTTTTTTCCTCAAATTTTAAAATGAAAATTTTTCTTTAATGTTTACAATGGATAATGAATCTAATCGCGTTCGTGGAGATGGTAATCCGTATATACATACGAGCGACAATATCATTATATTTTCGGTGATATAATATGTAATTGGATGGTATATCATATATAAAAAATCATTACCATTCTATATTTATTATTTGAATTAGTTATATTCATAATAACACTCATCCAAATAATGAAGTGTTTGAATAACAATTTACCCCACAACATGGTGATAGTAAGACTTATGTACGCACGTATGGATACTTTTTCATTCATATGATGGATAGAATAATGAATATAGTTGTACCATTTTTATAATAAAATAATAGTATATAGAAGTTACTATATTTATTATTTTATAAAGGCAACAACAAAGAAAGAGGAAGTGGAAAAAGAAAAAACATCTTGAAAGAGGTGATGAAATATTTACATCTTCTTCAGGTTCTTCCTTTTGATTTGATCAAAAGGGATCCTTAGGATTGATTTCTGACAAAAGGAAGGCCTCTAGTATTAAGGGAGGAGATTTGGGAGGATATTTGGGTAGGGGTTGGCCGAGACAAAAGACTTTGGAGGTGTGAAATTAAGAGAAGGGGAAATGCCCTTCTATAAGGGAGGTGAGGTTCACTTTTGGAAAATCCTGAAATATTATTTTTTAATAAAATTATTTTTGGTTTCTAATGGCTCCAAAATAAAATATTTCGATGATAAGGTGGGTATGAATTGAAAAAATCTCAACCAATTGTCTTTAGATAGATTTATGTCATCATATTAACCTTATCTTTTATATTTAACTCGTAGTTAAATAGTTTGTCATTTACCATGTCTCTTTGTCTTTTTATGTTATATGGTTAATAAACATACTATAACAAACCAATAGAACCACATGTGGTTCATTATTAATATATATAACCTTTTATAGGTCCTTTTTCTAAAACATTTATTTTTAGGAATATTATATCAATTTATAATACAATATTTGTTTTAAAAATTTAATTATGTCAATTTTGACACTATTTAGTATTTGATTTTTTTTTAAAACCATAAAAACTTTATCACTAAAAAAATTATTTAAACAACCAGAATATGTTTTATTAACCTATAAAATTAGTTTAATTAATCATAAGTATCAATTTTTTTTATATTTATATTTATAAAATGAATTATTTTAATATTTCATTAATAAGGTAATTACTGCATCATTATTGTGTCTTAAATAAAATAAATTATTTAATGTATAAAAATTATAAATAAAATACCATTATATAGGAAATATTTTCATCTTTTTTATTTATATTTATAGTCAAATTTATATTTTGTTTAACTCTATATTAAAAATGGTTTAGTTATTAAACTTTGAATTTAACTCTTTTAACTCTTCTTTAAATAAAATAATAATAAATGTCCCAATCTAATCCAAGTGGATGGAAGTAGATCATATTTTATTAATATGTTTTTTTGGTCAAATTTTACTAATATAATATAAATATGACATGTGTTAGGGTAATTATGATATCATTTTTACCCTTATTTACTTTATTTACTTTTAACCGTGTTAAATAAAAGTCAAAAGATACTATTCACCAAAAATTATTTTATTCTCATTGAACCAAATCATAAGTACTGATATTAACCATGTCTCTCAGATTTTTTAAATTCAACCCACAGAAGCGGTAAAATCAAGTTTCACACAAATTTGTAAATGCTCCTAGGAGGTGGGTAAAAGACGGTAAAAAGTTCCATAAAATTTTATATATCTAAACCTATTATAAAATGACTCCAGTGAATTAAGTTGAACATATATAGGTATTATGTATCTATTTTGACCAAAAATAAATTAATATAAAATAATAAATTATTTAAATAAAAAATCAGTTTTAACTAATAACGCATTGTTTTTAACTATTTGTCAAAAATTGAATGTTTTTAGAAAAATACCAGAAATTCACCCTAAGTTAATTTCGATATTCCAAATTCAAAAATGAAGTCTATTTTAAAAAATAAAATTTATAATATTTTTAAAAGAGGATATTACTATTCATAACGTCTAGTTTGATTGGTTGTGGTGTGTTGAAACTCCATGTTGTGTACAACGCAAGCTACAACATTATTCAAAGGGAAACGTACCATGGGAGATTGGGGTCTTTTAGTCCAGCTATGGGTCAAGAGTGTAATCCAAGAAGAATTATCCATGTAATTAAAAAAAATCTTCTAACTGATTCCAAGAAATTCATACAAGGTATAATAGGAGATAAGTTACTAGGCCCAAGGATGTAACCTTGGTACCACATGTTATCCAGAAACTGAGGAATGTACCTGACGAATTATGTAATAATAATGATGGGATCATATGGTGTCATACCAGACATCAAGAGGTATACAATGATCAAATTTTTTTTAGGTCTCATCCAAGGAAACCAACATCCTTGAATCAAATTGACTTCCCCGAGTACCCAAGGCATTCCCTCAGGAAACCAAGATTTATCCCGAGTCAATACTTCCTATAAATATTTCAAGGTCCATGTGAATAAATAGATACCTTAAATTTAATTCATTATTATTAATATGTACAAATGATAATTATGAAATTAACAGATTCACTTGGTTATATCCTCCATTCATTTGTTTAACATGGCTAAGTAGTATGAAACTATTTGATTAAAACCATGTAAACCATGTCAATTAATAAGGTTCATTACACTACCTTCCATAAACATGGAAATGTGTTTTACAAATGTGGAACCAAACATTATTTTTCATCTAATATGGCAAAGTCATATACTTATGTATGATTTCCATAATATAATTTAAATCAATTACTTACATTTAATCTCTTACCAAAGGTGGGATAAGTGGAAGTGACAAGGCACATGCTATTCAAAATTTCATTATTCAATAGGAAATTGATATAATGATTCTTACCATTGGTGTGGTCAAGCTCAAGCACACTGGAAGACGGTTCAAATGAGTCAAGATGCTAAAAAACCCAATTATGGCATATCACCCTTCATGGGGTATTGAGAGTTTTGGACGTAACCACTAAAAAACCAATCACATATATGGAAAGATCAAAACCATACCTTTATAATGACTATAATAAAGGAATATAAATTCAATAAATAACACTCGATGAAATTAGTCAGCCCCACATGTCAATTCCAAAATAAAAAATACACAAGGGATGAGTTATAGAAAACCAACCTAGTACTTGTATGACTCTCCTCATCCAAAATCAGCCTCTAATTTATCCTAGATCAATGTAGATCTAAAAACATCCATAAAAGCCTAAAATTATTATACTAGGTTGAAAAAAAGAGGAATAATGATTAGATAAAAATGACTCGAGTAACTATCGTTGCTCATCCAATGTGACAAAAAAAATCTTGATCGAACCTTGATGAAGAGATATATAAATCCCTATAATTGGACTTCAAAATCTCTAAAAGGGGGATAAATAGAGGTTATATTTTCTATAATTGGATTGGAGAATAAGGTATACATTAACTAGATTATTGAAGTAAAAATGGTAAAATGTCCCAAAAATTTTCTTGTGCATGGGTTCACCACACAGTTTTCCTAAATGTCCACTAACCATTTATGGGTACCTCGAGAAGAGGGAAACCTGCATGGTTAGTTTGCACAGTTAGGGAAACTACGTGCCAACAATTTCAAATTGTGCTTCCCTAAAATATGGACAATCTACATGGTTATATCTAACCATGCTCCTTTCCAGCATGGTTTACTCTAATTGTGCGATAGGGAATTTTTCCAAAAAAATGGTCTCTAGGATACAGGCTCCGAACAAGCCCCAAACAACCCTTGAGACCATCATGAACTCATTAGGAATCCAAAAATTATCTATAATAATGAGTCAGACATAACATTAAATGATCAATTACTAAGTCAAAAACTGGGTTCTTACAGTCCCCCCTCCCAAAAGAACTTGATCCCAAGTTCATCTTTTAAGGGCAGTGACATGCTATCAGAGAATATCTCTGGACATTGAGCACATGCAACGACCTCCCTCTCCCCTATATCATATTGTACTTGGTCATTCAATCGTAGCACCCGTGCTAGAGGGATATACCGACCTCATAGATACTTCATGTTCCAATCAACTATATCTATTGGATACTTCTAAAAATAAGCATTAGAATCATGATCAACTTCCTAGGGATCAGAATTTTGAGACGTTTCGACATGATAATGGTGAAGCTATGAGACATGGAGGTCATTGTGCAAGTCACGGTACCTCTGAGGTAGTAACAATTGATAGTCTACTAACCCAACTCTTTCTAAGAAAATGGAACTACTTAATGAGAGGATAAATTTCCTTTCTTCTGTAATTGTATATGCCCTTGCCTGGGTGATACTCATCGGAAAACATGATCCCTGACATTGAACTCTAGAGTTCATAAACGACGAATGTAATAATAATTATTTCTATACTGAGTAGTAGTCATACACATACTGATAAACTGAACATTCTATAAAGCCTCATATATGAAATGAGGACCTAATAGAGATGTCTCACATAACTCTGGCCAGTACATGGATGAAGGAAATGACCTACCATATAAGGCCTTAAAAGGAGCCATATGGATTGTCATATGAAAGCTGTTATTATAGGAAAACTCAATAAGAGAGATATGTATCTCCCATGAACCATCTAAATGAAGAAAACAAGTTTGGATCTTGTCCTTTATAACTAGTATTGTCCGTTATGACTTTCCATCGGTCTGAGGGTGAAAAGATGTGATCAAGATCACCTATATACCCTTAACCTTCTGCAACCCCTTCTAGATTCATGATGTGTAATGAGGGTCCATATTAGAAATGATAGTCCAAGGGACCCCATGTAGTCTTATTTTATAACACACATAAAGTATTCATATCTCATCAACTGAAAAATTATCCTAGTTAGGATTGAAGTGGGACGATTTTGTTTGTCAGTCAATAAATACCCATACATCATCACTACCCCTCAGTGACCTAGGTTAGATGCCTCAAAATCCATAGATATATCTCCCCTATTCCATTATGGTACTATAAGTGGTTGTAACAAGATTTCAAGTCTATCGTGCTCTACCACGACACACATATAAGTGGAAAAGCAAGTGATAAATCCAACTATCTGATGTTTCATCCTAGGCCACCAATACTGGAAAGAACGTTTATCTAGGGACATGATAATGTCTTAGTCTCTTCAAACATCTAGTTAGCGGTTCTCCCCACTAAGACTTTTATCAAAAAAAGGGGTCCAATTCCAAACCACAGTATCTCCACCATTGGAATTTAATTACAAATCATGCCTCTAATAATTATAATGATTATTCTCACTTGATTTTCAAAACAATTAAATGGTTGATTACTCCCTGAAACCTTTATACAAGTTATTAAGGCTTTCCATAAAAACACCCATTCAACAAAAAATTCACTCACAACCACCAAGAGATGTTCCCAAAAATAATCCTTAACCTACCGTATAAATTTGAAAATAAGGATAACAGTCAAAAAACCTCCAAAGGACCATCCAAAAAAATTCCTCACTTAGATGGTCGATAGATCACAAACTAAACTACAATTCCTTCCCCTAAAAAATCCTATATTTTTTCCTCAACAACATCCAATGAAGCCCATAACTAACTCTTGGTGATGTTCTTTACTCAACCATCATCTGACCGTTTAAACTATTTTGTCTCATCATGATTAAAGGTGTAGCCCAGATCTATCCTACTGGAATAATCATGAATTTTTTAACATCACCTTCAAGCCCAACCACAAGACGAGGAAGACTCAACTTCCTAGAAAAGGATTCTGAGGAACTATCCCTTGGTATTTCATGCTCCATGTTATAAATGAGATATTTTTGAAAGACAAAACATCCATCTAAGAACATTTATTAATCCAAGAGTGGAATTCTCCTGGAAGTCATGTCAGGAGAAAGTGGATGGAGTCCAAGAGTCCATCCAAGGTGTTCCTACTCATGAAACCTCATATCACTCACGACTAACCCATCTTTAGAAAAAAACACACATTCAATAATAATATCATAAAGAGGTCACTAACAATCCCAATGACTTTTAAACATTATCATAACATAATAACAATTCTCTCTTAGTGCATCATGGATGACATTAAGATATAGTACATGCTCATATATTTAAGAAGATTACACTAAGAAGATTTAAAGATTTTAAAAAAGATCTGGAGAACCATCACTGGTCCCCTTCCCCTAAAAAAATATCAACTTCTCCTATTGACGCACCGTTACAACCCGATCATAATCCTTCACTACCCGCGACATCGTGTGATTTCTCAAGCTAGAACCGACAAATTCTATCCAAGAATAATGATGTTTATAGAAGGTTTGAAACATAGAAACCATTTCAATGTCGTGATATTGATCAAGAACTGAATCGATTCCAAATTTAAATCCTCAAGGTAATTTAAGAAAAATTAAAAATTTCGCAACAGACTTCTTAGGATGTTCTCCTTATATATATAAGGGCTTGTATTAAAAAAACAGATGTTACGGTACCAACTCATGAGTTTCATAGACATCAAAATATGATACTGACTAACCACTCATAAGTGTGATATATCAAACTCACATTAACCTCACATGTGATACTCCATCGATTCACACTTATATACATAAATAATTTGTCAGGAAATCTAAAACTAGCCGACTGATGTGTCAAAACACCCGAGTCTCTTGACAGTCATCTTGAATAGAAGGAAGCAATAAATTACTTTAACACCTAATTCATTATAGAATGGAGATTACCCATAAATATACTCAATATAACAATGACCAATGGCTTTCGTACCAAGCCTAACTTTATTGTTATATCATTTATCAAATTGATGGTTACCGCGTACATGAAATCCTATTACCCTGAGGTTACATAAAAAAGTCAACAGATCGATACTATCCATAGGTTATCCTCCTTATGTATCCTAGTATCAAGTCTTTCGTACAAGAGAGTTAACCCAGAGTCAATCTTCTTTATATAACCTTTAACCTGGGTGACGATATAACAATTTTCCCATTATTGTGGAAGAAGAAAGGTTCATTAGACCTACGAAATTCCAAAACATGCCTTCAGTACGTCTTACCTATAGAAACCGAGTATTATCCAATGCTCACTCCCATAACAAGGGTCAATGATACTAGGGACACCAATCCGAACAAGGGGTTCATTTAGAAGGTAAGAGTCCTACTAGGGATAATGAAACTCGAATGACACCAAAAATCATAAACTGACAAAATTTAAAAAGTAATTTAATATTTAAGGGTGGTTCCTATCACAACATGGCCATTATGAAGAACAAGCATTGACCCTATCATTAGGTCCTGCCAAATAAAAGTCATCAGGCACAAAATCCTATTATATAAGTCATTACTAAGAAAGAGAAGTCTATAAAAAATTCTCACAATTCCATTGAAAGAAAACTAAAAATGATATTTTAACTAAGTGCCTCCCTTAAAAGTTCCATTTTTAAATTCATTACACTTATTCACATTCAACCAATAATCATTTAACAGATTAAAATAAAAACTAAATCACTAATTTTAAAAACAAGCACTTGGTACCATATTTAACTAACGCCCCAATGCATAAAATGAATGTAATTTAAAACATTCTATTTAACACTAAGAATTTATTAACATCTCATCATAATTAAGAATTTTATCACACAAATCCCTTTTAACAGATAAGGTAGCCTATGAGGTTCCAATAAAGCTAACCTAGGTTCATCATAAATGAATCTATATAACAGTTTCTTTATTTATCACTATAATAGACACACATAACAGGTTGTATCAAAAGAAATAGGCCCCAACTAACCGACTTGGGATATTTTTTCATCTTTGAATCCAATCACACATATGAGAAAAATATTTAAGGAAACGTTTGCAACACCAACAAAAGATAAATATAGGAAAGGGCTCTCTACCCAAGGCATTATTCCCTAACTACATGATTAAAAAGTTTGGTATAGGTAAGTGCTCAATTTTTCATTACCTGGGTTTTATTAGATGAAGGTTCAATAGTTCTTTTCCTCCTCATTTACTAGGAACAATTTCATTCATTTTATATTTTATTTCTATGTTCACTTCTTTACCTTTCATAATCATGAAAAAAAGGGATAAGGACATAAAATCGTTTCACTTTTAGGTTTTTATTTTCATATAACTCATCACATATGACATTTAAAATGAGTAATTTTTTTAGTGAATCATGGCCCATACTCGTTATCAGTGAGACTAACACCCATTTGAATTCATATTTAAAGAATTTATTTGTAAATTTACACATTCCAGCCCATGATAGCTAATGGAAACTCATGAATTGAAACAAGAAATCAATCAATAACATCCTAAAAGTATCATAATCATATATACAAGAAAGGTACTCTCATCAATCGTAGACATATCAAGCAATGAAATTTGTGATATGGACTTATATGGCATAGAAATATGCATGAAATGTGAATTATAGGTGCCCATATGATGCCTGCAACAATGATCCTTTCCCACATATAATCAGGCTAAGGATAAAATAGAACATCAATTATAAGAATAATCAATAACACCACACAACATTTTCATCACCCAATGGTGAAATGATGTCAGACGTAATAAGAAAAAGAAGAACAATAATCATAATTCAGGTAACTCAACCTTATCCCGTAACATGGATTCTTAACGCCCAATCATGGATTATGAAAATGTAACAAGAATTTATAATATCCAATCTATTGTCTCTAAATAGTGAAGACATAAAGTAACTCATCTGATACAACTTTATGACGTCCCAAACCTAGTTTCCACATAGGAGGTGCCTCAAGCTCGATGAGGCATATGGCCTTAAGTGCATCTCCCCAAATGCCAGAGGTTTCCGACTAGTAGTGAGTTCCTAGGGTGAATCTATGGAGAGAATATGCCCTCATTACCAGTGTGAAATGCATAAGATAACATATATGATACAATAAGAGATAATTAGAGGAAGAAATATAATTTAATAGAATTCACATTAGAAAGATACAACTCAATAATAACTGAAATAACCAAAATAACATACAATAACTGATGATGATGTAGGTAATGTCACTTGAAATATGAAAAAATGGATATTAATTATTATGTATACATGAAGAAACCAATGTAGGAAACATGAAATGCATAATCTATCACAAGATTCATGAGCTATATGCCTATCATCTAATAATAGATCTATACATGAATAGAAAGAAATCAAGTGTCTAAATCATTATGCTTACCTTTATAAAATCCATTATAAATGTAATCTTCCCCACGTACCAATAGCTCCTTAAAAGGGTGTGATATAAATCTCAATGGGCCACCACCAACAGTGTTAATAACATCCGTCCCATGTAGTGGAAACGTAATAGTGTGCATACATGAATATATAAAGTAAATTAGTATAATGTAAGTAAATACCCATGTAACCACTTCATCCATTGGATAGTATATAAACATGTATCTAGTTTATTATTTAATTAACTTATTTTTTATATAAAAATGGAACGTGAGGTATAACCATCGTTGACATCCCCTCCTAATAGTGTAAATAGAAAAGGCTACAAGATGAAACAAGGAAGCAATAATTAATAATTAATATGAATAAGATTCATGGTATTCACCCAAGAAACATATTATTCAATGGTCTCTAAATTAGTAGGAAATGAGTCTAGCTAAGGGTTAAGAGTGTAATCCATGGAGTTCTATCTAAGGCATTCCCACAATAATGTTTCTAACTGATTCCAAGGAATTCATCCAATGTAAAACAAGAGACAAGGAGTGGCCAAACCCAAGTATGTAATCAAGGTACATAATGTCACGCTAGACCCAAGGACCATATCTGAGTAATCCTTTAATAATAATGAAGGGATCCTACAGTCTCATACTGAGCATATAGAGGTAAACAAGGATTGGGTTCATGGGTAGGTCTCACCCAAGGCAGCCAACATTCTTGTATTAGAATGATGTCCTCAAGTACCCAATGAATTACAACGAGAATCTAAGAGCTTACAGGAGTCAATCCTTCCCATAAAAATTTCAAGACCCATGTTCATAAATATTCACCTTACATTTAATTCATTGTAATTAATTTGTTTATATGACAACTATGCCATTAAAAAATTCACTTGGTTCTATCCTTTCTTTTCATTAGTTTGAAAAGTCCATGTATTGTGCAACATTTTGATTAAAACCATGCAAGTCAAGTCAATAAATAAGGTTCAATCGTCCAAATTCCATAAAAATTGCATGATATACTATGAACATGCAACTAAACATTAATTTATATTTAATAAGGCCATTCCATATACTTAGGTATGCTTTCCATAATACAATTTTAATTAATTACATACATTTAAGAAATTACCTTAGGTGGGTGGTGTTGAAGTGATAAGGTATAATATATTCAAAATTTCATGATTCAATAGGAAATTAATATATGGAGGTTTAACATTAGTGTTTTTAATCTTGAGCATACCCGAACGATGGTTCAAAAGTGTCAAAACACTAAAAACCCAATTATGGGATATCACCCTGCATGGGGTGTTGAGATTTTTGGAAGAAACAAACAAAAACCAATTACAATTATGGATATAGCCTAACAATACAGTTCTAATGACTATAATAAAGGCATATACATTTAACAAATGACACCCAATGAAATCGGCATCCCCACATGTCAATTTCAAAACCAATGAAATTAAGGGATGAGTTATAGACCACCCATATAGTTATTGTATGACTCTCCTTGTTTAGAATTGGAATCTAATTTTTCCAGAATCAATGTAGATCTAAAAATGAGTATGAATCCCTAATCCTAGATAACTAGGTCAAGAGAAATAGGAATAATTAATGGCTAAAAAGGACTCGAGTACGTATCATTGCACATCGAATGTAATAAATGGATGATCGATCGATCCCTAAAAGAAGGAGATCTCTAAATAACTATTTTTTTCTTAAAAAGATCCAAAATTTAGAGTAATACATATTCTACCTTCTAGAACTAGAATGGGGATGAATGGTTTTCTCAATTATTTCATTAATGGAATATGGTAAAATTAACCAGAAGTAGCATGTGCATAGTTTGGCTGCATGGTTTTCAAAACCATAAACCAACCCAATATAAGTTTATGGAGAAGAGAGGAACCCAGATGGTTGGTCTTTATGATTAGGGAAACTATTCACCAAACATTTGTAATAGTTTTTACTGAAAATTTATAACATCTATGCAGTTATATCTAACCATGCTCCCTACCCGTACGATTTACTCTAACCGTGAAACATAGCCATGTTTCCAAAAAAACAAGGCTTCATGATCTTAAAAAGACCCAGAAACCTCTAATAACATTATTAACTCATTAGGAATCAAAAAAAGGTCTATAATAAAGTGTTAGACCGAAATTTAAAGGATCCATGGCTAATTCAAAAACTGTGTTCTTACAGAGGATCATGAGTTGCATCGGAGCACTATACTAACAACCTTATAAAAGGAGATGATTTATGATGAGTATAGAGAATTAATGTTATGGTTTAATGATGTCTCATTATTGGGGAATATTATCAAAAGTAATGGGATATCTATGGACCCTTCAAAAATAGATTCAATTGAAGGATGATCGAGGGAAACAACTGTGACAAAAATCCATAGTTTCCTTGGGTTGGATGGGTATTATCATCAATTTGTGAGAAATTTCATGAGATTATGAAAACATCTAATCATTAAAACTCTTAAGAGACTCAATTTTGTTTGGAATGATTAATTCGAAGATAACATCATGGAGTTGAAAAATTGGTTTATCATTTCACCTTTACATACACTACCCGTAAGTAAAAAACTTTTCGTGGTATTAAATGATTATTTGAAAAAGGGATTGGGATATTTCTTAATGCATAATGACAAATTTATAGCGTAAAATCAAGGAAATTAAAATTTCATGATGAAAAATTCTCAACACATGATATGGAGGTAGATGTAGTGATCTTCCCTTTGAAAATATCATGGAATTATCTCTTTGGGGATATGTGTGAAATAAAAATAGATCAATTGAGCCACAATTATATATTCACAGAGAACGAGCTGAATATGATCCATATATTATGGTTATATTTGACAATGTACTATGACTGATCAATCCACTACCATCCTAGTATAGTAAATAAAGTGTAATATTCTCTATGCAGAAAGGATCTAGGAATTTTATCATCGATGATAACTGAGAAGGATGTGATCTCCTTAAGAATGAAGATTATGTACATGGGTATCAAAAAGGAATGAACATAATCAATCCTTTAACAAATGATTCTCAACCATATTATTTGTAAAAGATAGTGGATACTCAATGATATAATATGGTAATTCATAAGAAAGTGTAAGTTATAAGAAAAGGGGAATCCTCGTAGATCAATTTTAATGAAGAATGATTTCTAATATTTGGTTTATGACTATTTGTAGCATACTATCCTATGTTAAATAAGGACATTTTGATTGATGAAAATAGTCTGACATTCTTCATCCACCCAGGAAGAAAAAATATGTATCTAGATATTTGAGATCATTATTGGTGGGATAATATGAAGAAGGAGATTGTCGAATATACATCAATATGTCTTGCATGTCATCTATTGAATAACAAAAGGCAAATATCCTAGGGGAAGATGTAACCATTACTGATACCTACATATAAATGGTAAAAAAATCCCCATGGACTTCTTCACTTGTCTTCCAAAGAAATAAAGAGAAAATAATACTAAATTGGTTGGGATGGATCACCTTACCATGACTTATCTATTATTCTAAATTTGAGAGGACATCCCACACAACCAAATTGAAAGGATATACATTAGAGAAGTGGTGTGGCTGCATTGAACACCACTTGATGACATGTTGAGAGCATGATCAATTGACTTCAAAAGAGGTTGGGATCAATATATTCTTCTATTTGAGTTCTAATACAATAATATTCTCCACTCAAGCATCCAAAGTGATCACTATGAATCCTTTGATAGGAATTGGTGAAGAAAACCTATATTTTGGGATGAAGTTGTGGAACACAAAATTTTATGTCTAAAAATGGTTCTAAGAAATGTTGAAAATATTAAGACCACTAATAATCACATCAAGGATGCATAGATATAACAAAAGATCTATGATAATAGGCATTGAAGATACCAAGTGTTTGATGTTAGAAAAATATTATTCCTCTGTATATCTCCAAGGAAAAAATTCATTATATTCTTTAATAAGGTAAATCTTATCCCAAGATACATCGATTCCTTTGAGATCCTTTTATTTCCATAGAGTGGTAAACTATCTAATATCACTCGCACATAACCTATCTCATGTACATGATGAATTCCATGTATCCATCATGAGGAAGTAAATACCATACCCCTACCATGTAATCCATAAAGAGGTGATACCATTAGAGAATTATGTCTCATAGGAGGAGTAACTGATGAAGATCTTATATCATAGAGAGATAGTTCTATGAAATAAGATAATACACCTGGTCAATGTTTTATATAGAAACCAAATGTTCAAAGATGCAATGTGGGAACCAAGGGAGGTTATGAAACATATTTACCACCATCTATTTTAGTGTGTGAAATTTAAATTTGAAGGGTTAAATTTCTGAATGGGAAAAGATTGTAGTGACCCAATCTTTTATTAATGAAATTCCCTTTGTGGTTTAATTAAATTTCATATTATGTGTCACGGTATTAAAAACACATGCACTTAATTGGATTTTTTTATATCCTATTATATTTAAAAGACTATGAAGAATCATTACCATTGATAATATAGAAATTTAATAGTTATCATATGACTGTTATAAATATAGTATTTTAAAAAATCCAATTGACATAGACTAAGGAAGTGATGGAATCAACCATTATGATCATACAATACAAATCCCATTTATCAGATCATTTGAGGAGATAAAATCATTGGGGTTTTCCCTTGACCAAGACCAAGATGATATCTAATAACTTAATCTTGAGAAACACCATTTATTGGATCATTTCAAGGTCATGTAGATCACGCCCCAAAAAATGTACATCAAACCACCCAATGAAATTCTAACCATTATACACCTTACTCTTAGGGTGTTTGATGGTGTGTTAAATGGATTTGTATCCAGAACCTAATAATATGAATTTTTATATTTCATATAATAATAAATATATTTTAATTTTATTACTTGAACATTATAAATGATTTCTATTTTTATACAGTAAAACAAAAAATTTATTTTCAGGTAATATTCAAATTCAATTAAATATTTTTTCCTGAATTAATGGATTTTTTGTATAGATAATATTTTATTAAAAAATTATTATTAATTTACTTTTATAAAATATAAATTATCATTTAATTTTTATGAAGTCAAATGTAATTTTTATATGGGTTCAAAAATCTTATTGTAAAAAAACAACATTTCTCAAAAAATATAGATTATTATTTTAAAATTAAAAATATCTATATTTAAAAAATTATTTTTCTTAAATGAATATTATTTTTTGAATTAGAATTTATAAATTACCCAATGGTTAATTTTTCAAAATTTTCTTAGATAGACGAATTTTTAGGTAAAAATTAAATACCGTATAATTATACAAGGTATATTATGACATCTTAATGACCCAAATGTGATGTAATAAATACTATAAATTGAACCCACATTAAAATATGTGTTTTAAATTTAATTTAATATTATTTTAATATTATATTATTAATTTTATAAATCCTTTATGAATCCTATAAAATGAATAATATATTTTTTGGTTTTAAAAGGATTTCTTTAAGAGTATGACTCCCCTCCACATAAACAAGGATAATATATTAATAATTTCTTCCCATTGAATAATAAAATAATTAAAGAAACCCCTATTTCAATGAAACCATGGTCAAAAACCATGGGAGGTTTTGTGGTTCTAGTTATTTTATTATTGAGTACAAAACATATGATTGGGAAATAATACAGAACTCCCCTCTCTATTGTTATATAAACCAAAACAATCTCACATTTATATTTACTCAAAATCCATGGATCATATCCTTAATCTGACCTCCAATCACTATATTCTTACCATGTTTACCCTAGATCTCTTGAATCCCCCCAAGAATTTTCTATCACACTCTCAAGGTAAGGGATCTCCCACTCTCATTTTTATTCATGTACCTCTATTATTTTATGCCTCTTCATTTCCATTTATTCATATTTGGGATCTACTTTTATTTATAGCTATTACTAAATCTTTTATTTCTATTTGATGGGAGTCTTATTTAACTAACATTAGTAACTTCTATGAACCTTTATGTTCACATGTTACCATGTGGAAATTTAGTAATGGATCCTCTCATTCCCCTCATTATTCAAGTATCTTATTTATCCTATGTATTTTATCATTATTTACTAATGTTTGTATATGTTCTTACATATACACCTTAATATATATTTTTGTCTAAATTATTATATACCCCTTTTAATCTCATTAAGACCTCCCATGAATATTCATTTTTCTCCATTATACTGCAAAAATTTCACCGTGAATTCCATGCCGAATAATTGTGTTGTGAATACCCATACTCATTATATATAAAGGGTTTTTATCATTGTGAACTTATATTTCTTTATTATATAATTACATGTATGTCTTCCACACTCCTTGATCATGGAATAAAATATGATGATTAATGAATCCAAGTTGTATGATCTTTGGGGAACACTTAAGAATGAGAATAAAATGTAAGTGATGAGTTTAGCTGAAATTATATAGTTCTATAATGTATTGGGTAATGTTTTAGACTCATGAGAGATCATGAAAGGGATTATGGAGGGAACCTAATCCATCACAGGAATTTTTCCCTCATCATGTCTTGGTAGTTAGCCTCGAATAATGTTTATGATGTAGTGTTTTTTGTTGTTTCCACTTTTCCTATGTTCCCTTATGATTATAATGCAATATCTTGCCTCATTGTTCGTGTTTATGATTCTAACACCATTTATTCCTCATTGGTATTACTATATTCTATTATGTATATCCTTCTTCGTTTTTTTCCATGTTTATTCCATTAGTGGGCTTTATAGATAACCCCTTTCTTATGTGTGTCTTTATGTTATCCCATGCATTTTTAAATATGATCATGTAAAAAACGTTTTCAATAAAGATAACGTATTCCATGTTTTAATTTATTTTTTATGTACCTAATTCTAAAACACTCTATAATTATCAATATTTTTGCTTTTATTATGTGTAATCATATGTAATAAATCATGAAATAATGTGTAATAAATATGGTTTTTCATAGTGTCTATCCCAACCACCTTTGAAATACATAGAACATGATCTGTACATATCCACTTGGGTTTTAATAAATTTTTAGACTATCCATATATTTAATGATGATAGACTTTTCCAAAATACAACTCCTTTTCAAGATATTGCTGAAGGCTTCAACAAAACATCAACGTAATCCTTGGTTCCTGATTAAATATAATGCAATGAGGTGCTCCATGACACTTCACAACTTTTATAATGTATATACTAGTGCTTTGGGCCAAAGAGGAATATTATTTGATAATTAATACATGTTCTGAATTTTTATGTTTATTGACTACAACAAAACTAACATTGATCACTTTAGATGTTGTTGGGAGTCTGATGACAAAATCCATGGAAAAGTTTTCACATTTCCATTCTGGTATGGGTAATGGTTGTAACATCCCCTTAGACATTTTTATCTCAGTCGTAACATTTTGGGATACCAAACATTAGGATACAAACTCTTAAATATCCCTCTTCCTGTAATCCCATTAGAAGTACTGATTTAAATCTCTATACATCATCACGTTTCTAGGATGAATAGAGAATGAATAACTATGAGCGTCCTCTAATATCTCCTTTTTAAAACTGTTATTGATGGGAGAAAAACATGGTTCTTAAACCTTATTAATTCATCATATTCAAGATTAAACTCAACAACATTTCAAATATTCTTCTACAGTACTATATCATCCTTTTGGTCCTCTTTAGTCTTTAATTGGATAAATTATTCAACACATTTTTGGGAAAGATAATACTTATAACCTTCTTTCAATATTTCATGATCTATCATTTGAAAATTGAAAAATATTGGATATTTGGTGATCAACATCATAGATTATCTTGTATGATCCAATCGACTCAAAGCATTTTCCACCTTGTTCATTTTCCCTATAAGTAAATGTATTTAGAATTCATAATATTTAATAATATTCTTCCATAATATATATAATATATTATACTCTTTATATATAAATATATAATTTATATTTTTTGACCATTATATATTTTATAATTTTTTCTATAAAGATAATGCCTCCATATCATTAATGAAAATATTACTGCAGTTAACTTCAAATCATGGGTTGGGTAATTATTATCATAAAACAACAATTTTCAAAATCTATATGATATAAACATTTTATTCTTCATGAGAACACATACCAATACCTTATACTGTGCATCACTATAGATTACAAACCCTTATCTACTATATGGTAATGTATGAATGGGTGCACTGACTAATCATATATCCAATTCCTTGAAATATTCCTTACATTCATCAATCATAAGGAACAAAACTTCTTTATGAGTTAACTTGGTGAGTTTATTAGATATTCATAAGAAATTATCATAAAAACATTAATATTATCTAGATAAACATATAAAAATACATATCTCAATCTCCATGGATTTCTTAGTCTAATCCTAAATAGCCTCCGTCCTTGATAAATATACAGATATACTCTCTCTTGATATTATATGACCAAAAAATGAATCCTTTTTATCCAGATCTCACATGCTATGAATTGATTATACATTATCTCTATCCTCAGCATCTTTAGTATAATTCACAACATATCTTCATGACCTTTCATTCTCATTGAATAAATGATAATATTTTCTATAAATACTTCAACAAAATTATCAAGGTAATATCTAATGACTTGATTCATTAAATCCATGAATATAGTGGTGGCATTAGTAAAACTAATACAGAACACTATATACTCATAGTTTCAATACCTTGTATGGAATTTTTTCTTGAGTATATACCCCTTCCCAATACTCAATTGATGATATATAAAATAAATTTAAATCATGGAAATGTATTGAGATCTATATAGTTTAACAAATAATTAATCAATATAGGGTATATGGTTGTTGTTCTTGATTGTTATCTTATTCATCTATAGATAATAAATTCAATGTATCATCCATAAATATTTATTTTTTTAAAAAGAATAGGTTCACAAGGTTACACACCTGGATGATTATGTCTTATGAGATGATTCTTATAGAGTTTCTTATTCAATTTCTGCAACTAAATCAAGGCCATTATATAAGTAATATTTTAAATAGTTTTAAAACCATTTATGAGTTATATTGATAACTCAACTTCACATTTCAGGGAATACTATGAATTTATTATGAAAATACATCAAAAACTCATGTAAACTATGAATATCATTTATTTTGTGCTTCTCAAATACTATCTGAGATAAAAAACACTATTGAAAGGAAATCAAAACCCATACAATATATGTGGTTTATTTCAAAAATTAATATTTCTTATCACACTGATAAGTGGTCATAGGTTGGTTTTGAATTTCAAATGTGACTTCCCCTCCTAGGTAATTTATTTTAGATTTATGTAGTGAAATCCAATTGATGCCTTAGATAATATCAAATTAAACTAGAAGTAGAATAAAATTATTTTCATGAAGCATATTCCCAAGAACATCAACTGGATAAGTTTTACAGATTTGAGATGTAATCAAAAAGACTTTTGGGGTTTTAACTACTAATTTATCATTTAATCATTATCAATTGGAATTAATAGTCCAAGATACCATTCATGATATAAGGGAATTTGTATCACTAAGATAAAATAATATATTTTCATATTTGATCATACCTTCAACCACTCCACCTTCATTATTTTATCTTCAATTATTAGTAAATCCAAAATGGATATAATGACCATCAGGAATCATTTTTCAAAGTGATCAATGATTCATAGGTTTTCTAAATCATGGCACATTTTTCAATATATGACACCTTAGGTTTAATCTAGGGCATACATGGTCATCATCTATTCAAATCCATCATAATGGTTTATAATGTAAATTTGAATTAAGTTAATAATATCCCCATGGTAATGTCAAACTAGATGTATAACAATGCTTGTTTTCATTCCCTAGGTGATGATTTAATGAAGAACAACGTTACCTTTTTATATTTATTACCCTTAGGTAAAACTTTGATAGATCCACACTCACATTTAGTATTTAGATAATGTTGTTTTATTGGGAAAACCAGACTCCATTATGTACCATGACATATTATTTCCTCATATACTTAGTATTATCCTAAGGGTTACCACTAAAGTTCTATCATCAATGTTGCCAAAGTATTAACTAAAACTTACTCTAATACTAACTGTAAAGACCCAAACATCTCTTACAAAAATATTAAATCTTAATATATGAATATTCACTACATTATGTGATGATAGATGCTATAATCATTTAGGTCTACTGCCTTTGGAAACGTTGATACATAAAAAATTGGTTCATAGTTGAACTACATCATCTTCCACTAATATCTCCATAAATAGCACCCTTCTTAAAAATATAATACATAATAAAATTCATTATTACATGGGAAAGTAAAGTATAAGAAATTTATAGCTCTGAAGCTCATTAAGGGAAACAAGGGAGATATTAATATAACATAAGAATATGGGAATGAAAACATGAACCATGCCCTTCATATAATATAATATAAAAGTAAACCATGGAATAAATCATGGAAGTTCATAATACAATAATCATAGTGGAATCAAAGAACATGAGATATGTGAAAAAAAATATTTATAAGACATAGATTTTTAGTATACACATAGGAATAAAAAAATCATTTAATTAACAGTCAATGAACATTTTCAAAACTATAATTATTTAATGTGTTCACTCTCTAATAAATTATAGTGTTCAAGGTTCACATCCAATACCATCAACGTGTAAAAATTACCCTATTGAACTGGGTTCACTCCCCATTATATTCCTCTTTATCTCATGAGAAATTAATCTTTACTCAATTCATTGGTGAAAGATATAGGTCCAACCCATCCATTATTATAATGTAACCTTTTTCCTTGGTAATAATGTAACCATCATACTTGTTTATAATGTTACCACCATCACATACTTGAATCCATACATATGTGTTCCATAATTCATACAACCTTCATCATATTAGAACCCGTAAAAAGAAATGGGTTTCATAAAAATTTTATTATAGAATAACAAAGGGGAAAGGAATGAGTTTCATTATAATATTTTATTCATATTAAAAACCATCAGAATAAAGATTAGGTGAGGTATCATTAGATCAAATCCCTATTAAAACCCAAGTAAAATCAATGGATGTAATCTTGCAATGAAAATCATTTTGAAAGATCACTTGTAAATTTTCATGAGGAAAATAACCTTTCAAATATAAAAAACCCATTTTCAAAACGATAATTTATTATAAAATTTTGGATATAATTTTTATTGAAAATATAGTTGTAAATTTATAAATTAATATTTAAAATATAGAGTTTTCATTATGGAAGAAAATATCATTTTTCCAATACTCGTTAAAATAATGATTTGTTTCACATTTTTTATAAAATATTAAAAGTACATAATTTAAAAATTGAAAAGAATATTAATTTAAAAACATCTAGTAAAAAGTAAAAAATAATTAAAAATTAAATTAAAAAATCTTTATATAATATTACGAAAACTCTTTAAAAAAATTTATAAAATATGGACATGGAAGAAATTTTATTTTTTCTTGACGAGATAAATAAATTCAATTTTGTTTAAAATGGACTCTTGATTATATTAAGGGATGGAAATGAAAAGAAAAATGTATTCCCATGAAGTAACCATAGTATAAAAATGTTTATTTTTCTATATATTTAGATCATAAGATCTTATCTTTAGAATTATAATCATAAAAAATCCGAAAAATATAAGAGACTATAACTTAATGTCATTACCACTATGGTATCATTTGAATCAAAATCACCATAAAAAATTAAAATTATATTGATATGTATATACAATTATTCTCATTATAGGTATCAAAAAGTACATCCATGGGAAACATATACACCCCACAAAAAAATGGTATATAAGTCATGTGTCCCAATGAAATAAAAGTAAGATGAAAATCACATACTGATTTGGTAACTTTTAAATCATATTCCCCATGGAAGAATGAAATTAAATCAAATATTAAATATAATTATAATAAGTAAATTCATGATATAAAATATTATAGGGGTACTATATTCTCCACAAAAAATAATCAAGTGGTGAATCTCGCATGTGTGTCCCATAAATAAAAGAGTGTAACCCCCAACCCCAGAAGTTCAAATTCATTTCATTATTACGTATCATTGGAATGATACAAGGAAATAATGTCTTGAAAGACTGATCAATTTAGTATCCTTAGAAATACTAGATATATTCATATGGATCACATTACATCATAAAATGGAAAACTACAAAAATATTGTTTACATAGACAACACTGAGATCCCATAGAATATCCCTGCAGGTCCTTCATTATATACTACTTCATATCCTAAAAAAATAAAACATAGAAAGGGGTGAGCTCATATGCTCAGTAAGGATAAAAATATAGCAGAAAATTTCATAAATAAGCCCGAAAATATAGGAAAATGTATAAAACTAAAACAAAATCCTTTTAATGATGAACATAATCGTAATATGGAAAATTTAAATCAAAATAATGCCATTTAATTACTCACAAGGATATTATACTATACAAATAATCACATGAAATATCAATTTCCACTTTCATAATGATGGAATGCATAATGCCAGACTTCATAACCACATAGTGAAGGCCTTGTGCCAAGACTACAAATAATATTTTGTCAAGGCCTTATGCCAAGACACGAGTTTGTCTAATGAGACCTACCAATGCATCGAGGAGCTATAACGGGATCCACCCGTCACATACTATGTACAATGCAATCCTCATATGTAAAGTTTTAAACATAACGTAAACATTCGTATTAAAACTATAATATGAAATGTCAATAATTTATCCATAAACTATTTATGGTAGAAAAATAACGCATCCATAGTAAAACATATCACAAAGCCTTCAATAAAACATGATAGATTTGTATCATAATAAATCAACATCCAACAGGATTAAAATCCATTAAAGGATGTTAACATGGATGAAATCAAAACTCTTTGAGAGAAATATCTGATTATTTTTTTGAAATCATTTAAAGTTACATAATTATAAAAGAAAAATATTTATTTTGAAAATATTTTTATAATATTGTAAGAGAATCATAGAGGGTGTTATAATGGTGTAAAATAGCCGCACCCACCGTATAAGTTAAAAAACATTCTTTTTTTTTAATTTTGTCGAAATAGTCATAAAGTACCTTGTTTGGAAAATTATGGAAAGATTAATTTAAAAACATCTTATAAAAAGTGAAACATTGGTATAAATGACATTAACCCATTGTCTAGTAAATAGTAGAAATGTTTTGGAATAAATTTTTAGGAAAACACTGATGTGGATGATAATGAGGCCCCAGTAGATAATTACATATAATCAACCTTGATTAATGAAGAGGTTGGAGAATAAACCCTTACCTTGTACTTTTCATTAGTAGGGTTTAGGTTATAATCCTGTAAAATAGTTAAATAATTGTTATTAAATTACACAAGAATCATATACATTAATATGATATCATATATGATCTTTTAATATTGCTTTGTTAATAATATTTTAGTATTATCGTCGTTTCAGGTGTTAACTGTCCTTTAAATGCATTGTTACGTAAGTAACGCTTGTTATGGATAGGATGTATATTATTAATATTATGAATGATATTAAGTCTTTAAAAATTATTTTTAATCCTCTATCAAAAATTATTCTTGAATGTATACGATGGGGAATGAATCTCATCATGTTCGTGGAGACGGTAATCTTTACGTACGCACGAGCGAAAATAAAATTCATTTTATATTAAAATTGTATATAATTGGACGGTATATTATATATACTAAATAATTATCATGTTATATTTAATATTTACATCATTTATACATCATTATTAAACCCATCCAAATAATAATGTATTGAATAGCAACAACACCACGACGTGGAGAGAGTAAGCCGTACGTACGCACGTAGGGTGACATTTCATTCAAAGAATGGATAAAATAATAAATATGGTTCTACCATATTTATAATAACATAAATGTATATAGAAGACACTGGATTTATTATTTTATAATGCAAATAACAAAGAAAGAGGAAGTGGTAGATGAAAATAACTTGAAAGAGGTGATGAAATATTTATCTCTTCTCTGGGTTCTTCATTTTGATTTTATCAAAAGGGATCCATATGTTGGCTTTATGACTAAAGGAAGGCCTCCAAAATTAATGTAGAAGAGTTGGGAGGATATTTTTGCAGGGTTTTTACTTTTCAAATGGCTTTAAAGGTGTGAATTTGAGAGTAGGGGAAGTTCCCTTTTATAAGAGTGGTGAGGGGAACCTTAGGAAAAGTTAGAAATATTATTTTATAACAAAATAATATTCGGTTTATAATAGCTCCAAATTGAATTATTTAAAGTATGAGGTGGAAATGGGTCGAAAACCACTCAACCAATAGGTTTTATATAGGTTTGGGTCAATGTATTAACCTTATCTTTTAGATTTAACTCTTAGTTAAATAGTTTGACATTTTCCATATCTCTTTGTATTTTTATATTATATGGTTAATAAACATACTATAAACATCCATGTGAACCAGAAGTGGTTAATTAATGATAAAAATATAATTATATAAGTCTTTTGGCCAAGGATTATATTTTTAGGATTATTATATCAACAAATAATATTGTATTTGTTTTAAAACCTCATTTATGTCAATTTTGACATTATTTAATAATTTATTTTTGGTAAAGTCCTAACAAATTTATTACGTAGAAATAAATACACTTAATCAACCCTAACATGTCGTAGTCACCGATAAAATATTTTTATGGAATCAAAACATTCAAATCATATTTATTTGAGTACTTATAATATCATTTATTTGATTGTTTCATTAATAAGGAAAATAATGCATCATTATTGTGTCATATATAAATATATTTATTTTATGTCTAAAAATTATAAATAAAATATCCTGAGGTAGGAAATAATTTTATATTTCTAGTGACTATTTATTGTCAAATTGATCAATTATATAATCTCATATAAAAATTCTTTTACTAAATGATATTTTCATTTGTTATTTGTGTCATTACATTAAATTATTTAATATATAATGTCCTTATCACTCCCAAATAGCTCCATGGGGTCCCAAAATCAACCCAAGGATGACCAAGGTCAGAAAAGTATCATTCAATAGGGTTAGGAAACGTGTTAGGATTATTTAATATTATTATAAAATTATTTTTTAACCTTATTTACTCAATTTACCAATTTAACCACAGTAAATACAGTATTTACTTAAGAAAATATTCCTAATGTCTAAAAATAAAAGATAGCTATTAATAATATTTGGACCTCCTAATTCCAAATATGGAATCTATTTCTCTATATTCAAAACATAGAAGTGGTAGAAATTAATTTAAAATTAATTCTTGTTGTCAAAACAAAAGGCGTGTTTTTACGAAATAATAACTATCAAAAGATTGACACCTGCTTATGTCTAGTTTAAATGTGAAATTAAGTCCAATGACCAACATTTTATTAAATGGTAAAAATATAATCTAATTATACTTAAAATCCACTAAATAGTATTATTTTTCACTATAAATTATTTTGATTAAAAATGTTGTTTTTAATTAAAATCTAGTATTTTTCTCTATTCATCAAAAACTGAGTGGTTTCCGAAAAATACCAAAAATTCACCCTAAGATAATTTCGATATTATGGAACCAAAAATGAAGTCTATTTTGAATGATAAAATTAATAAAATTTCAAAAAGTATGTATTACTATTTATAATGGCTAGTTTTATTGGTTGTGGTGTGTTAGAACTTGAAGTTGCGTACAACACAAGCTATTGTATTATTCAAAGAGAAGAATACTGTGGAAGCTTAGGCTGTTACATTCTCCCCTACGAATAATTTCATCCTAAAAATTTCTAGAATATTATTGTATACAATTTTTTGGGTGGTTCTTTATCATAAGTTCATCAGGTTTCCATGTTTCCTCTTCTATAATATGGATTCTCCATAGAACTTTTACAAGACGATTTGTTCAGTTTCTCAACACTTGTTCTCTTGTATCAAAAACCATGACATGATATTTGCAAGAAGACAGATCAGGATCAAGTTATAATTTCTCATAGGTAAGTACATGTGTTGGGCCAGTCGTGCATTTTCTCAATAGTGATACGTGGAACACATCATGAACTTTGGAGAGACTTGGAAACATTTCCAAATGGTAAGCTACATCCCCAATTTGTTCTAGAATTTCAAAAGGTTCGATGTACCAGGGACATAATAAAACCTTATTACCGAAACACATAACACCCTTCCTTGGAGATACCTTCATGAAAACAAGATCTCCTACCTAAAATTCCAAATCCTTCATTCGATTATCGGCATAGGTTTTCTACCTACTTTGAGTTGCTTTGATGTGGGATTGGATTACCTTCACCTTTTCCATCGTTTCCTCCACATGTTCTGGGCCTATGAGTGTTCTTTCACCATCATCATCCCAACTGGTTGGTGTGCGACATCTTATTCTATATAAAACATCATATGGTGCCATCTGAATACTTTATTGGAAGTTATTGTTATAGGAAAATTCTACCAGAGGTAAATATTGATCCCACATACCCTGAAAGTCAAGTGAGAATGATCTCAACATGTCTTCTAAGGTTTTAATATCCTGTTCTGAGTGTCCATCAGTTTGGGGGTGGTAGGCAATGCTCAAATGATGTTGTGTATCTAGGGATTTCAGAAGTCTTTTCCAGAATCTTGATGTAAAACGTTGTTCACGATCAGAAAAAATCGATAAGGGTACTCAATGAAGTCTTACAACATCATAAATATATAGTCTTTCTAGACGTTCAAGTGGTAAATCTTATATTATAACAATAAAATGTGCTAACTTGGGAAGACGATCAACAATGACCCATATGGAATTGTTTATTCTAGGAGTCTTTGGTAGTCCCATGACAAAGTCCATTGTAATATTATCTCATTTCCACTCAGGTATGGGAAGAGGTTGCATGAAACCTCCAGGAAGTTCCCTTCCAGCTTTCACTTGTTGAAAAACCATACATCTTAACACAAATTAAAAAAAATCTCCCTCCTCATGTTGTTCCACTAAAAATATTTCTCCAAATCTCTATACATCTTATTTCTACCAAGGTGTATATAGAAATTAAAGCTATATTAATCATCCAACAATTATCTTTTTAGATTAGTTATATCAGGAAAACAAAGTCTCTTTCCAAATTTTAAAATTCCATCTTCATATACGATGTCACTCAATCTCCCATCATTCACAGATTTAATATTTTTTTTGAAATTCGTCATCATCAACCTGAGAACTTTTTATCATTTCTAGTAAATATGGTTTTGAAATCATTTGAAAAAGTATTAATGTTTCTCCTTATATGGTTATTCCCATATCCATATTTACTATATCCATTAAAATAGTATCCCTTTCAAATCTCATATTTTTCATAAACTTCATGATTCTTTCTACTAAAATCATCTTCCACCTTATTTGCTTTCCCCAGGTGGTAGTGTATAGTGCAATAATAATCCTTGAGTAGTTCAAGCCATATCCTTTTCATCATGTTGAGTTCTTTTTATGAGAAAATATACATCAAACTCTTGTGATTGGTATACATCTCACATTTTTTCACCATAGAGATAATATCTCCATATCTTAAGAGAAAATATTATAGCTGCTAACTCATGATCAAGAGTACGAGATTTTTTCTAATGAATTTTTAGCTATCGTGATGCATATGAAATAACCCTATCATTCTGTATAAAGACACAACCAAGTCCTTTATTTCAAGCATCACTATAAATAACAAACTCATCATTCCCCGATGATTTGGTCAATAAAGGTGCATTGACTAATCTTCTCTTCAATTCTTCAAAATATTCTTCACACTATTTTGTCCAAAAAAATTTAATCCCTTTACATGTGATTTTAGTTAATGGGTTTAATAATCGGGAAAAATTCTGGATGAAACATCGATAATAACCTACAAAACCAATAAAACTTTGTACCTCAGTTATACTCATTGGTGATGGCCATTCTTGGATTGCTTTTATCTTTGAAGGATCAACAGAGATTCCATCCATAGAGATAATATTTCTAAGTAATGAAATATCATGAAGCCAGAATTCACACATTCTAAACTACCCATATAATTTATTTCTTCTAAGAGTCTTTAGAATAATGCGTAAGTGATTTTCATGATCATATTATCTCTTGGAGTATACCAAGATATCATTGTTAAATACCAATACAAAGTAATCAAGATATTCCTTGAAAACACAATTCATTAGATCCATGATGATAGAGGGTGCATTAGTCAATCCAAAAGTCATTACTGTAAATTCATAATTCTCGTACCTAGTTTGAAATGCAATCTTTAGAATGTCTTCCTTCTTCACACACAACTGATGATATTCAGATCGAAGATCAATCTTTGAAAAATATTTAGCTCTATGAAGTTGGTCGAATAAATCATCAATGCGAGGTAGGGGATACTTGTTTTTTATTTTTATAACATTGATATCCCTGTAGTCAATGAACAACCTCATAGAACTATCTTTTTTCTTAATATAAAGGACATGGGCTCCCCATAAAAAAACACTAGGGAGAATAAATCCCTTATTACTCAATTCCTCTAGTTGTTCCTTAGAAAAACTAATTCCACAGTGGAATTTCTATAAGGGGTCTTAGATATGGGCCTTGAACCAGGAATTAAATCAATGTAAAAATCAATTTATCATTATGGAGGATGTCTGGGAAAATCATATAGAATACATCAACATACTCTTCCATAATATGTATATCCTCTATTTGAACATTCTTTTCCTCCCCCGTAGTTATTTCATTCTCTTCCTCCCCAATAATTGAATTTAGTTGTGCTATTGGGGTGGATCTAGATAAGAATTATGTGGTGACGTTTCTAATCTAACGATAAGGCACTAAACATTATCAAAAATTGTAACCTCCTTCATCTAACAATAAATTTTCACATCATGGTCCGAAATCCAATCCATACCGAGGATTATATCAAATTCAATAACGGGTATGATAATGAGATCAGAAGATAAATAACTTTTATATTCCCTAATGGGGGATGATTGACAATACTTTGTTGCAATGATACTTCCATTAAGAGTTTTGATGGAAAACTACCTTGTTAAATAAAATTGGAAATATCTAATTTTTTAGTAGACTGGGAAGATATGAAACAATGTGATGATCCATAATCAAATAAATCAGTTTCTAAACATGAGGAAACCATTAAATTACCTGCCACAAAATCTTTTAGAGCTTCAACCTCAGATGATTTTATAGTATTAGCTTGGACTTGGACCTAGGACTTTTCTGAGGTAAGTTTCGTTGGCGCATAAGACATTCATTTTCATAATTACCCCTTTCTCCCCAATTTTAACATTCAACATTTATATCCTCTTTATTCCCCTTGCAATCACGAGCTGGGTGGCCTTGTTCACCACACTTATAATAGAATCCCATTCCGTTTAGACAAGTATGAGGGTGTTTCTTCCAAAATTTACTATAAGATGGATACTAAACTTTTCCCTTCTCCCCCTTATTTCCATTTGAAGAGTGTTGAACAAATCTCTTCTTCTCTTTCTTTTCTTTAAAATAATATGACTTAGAGAATTCCTTTTCTGTCTTGATAGCACATGAGAAAATATATTCGTTCAATGAGAAGGATTGTGATACTAATGCTTGATGGAGAAATAGATTTAACTAATCAAATAAATGTTCAATCATACTTCTTGGGTTATATATATAATCTGCATCATTCCTTGCTATACTGGTAAAGTTATCTTCATACTTTGTGACATTTTCATCCTCTTTTTTCCTCAGACTCAAAAATTACCTTTCCATATCTGCTTGATAGTCACGAGGAAATTATATTTCAAAGAAAAGTTCTTTAAACTCACTCCATTACAAACTATACAGTTCTCCATATTCTTTTGTATTTTGAATCAATGACCACCATTGATCAGCATCTCCAATGAGGCAATAAAAGGCCATGAAAACTTTTTCACTTTCACAACTCTCCAAAGTGTGATATAATTTCTCTGAGGAATTTATCCATTGATCAGCCAATAATTGATTTTTACTCACATTGAATGCTGGTGGTTGTTTCCTCAATCAGAGGTCTAACATTGATCCTCCACATTGTGGATCAGGGTGCTCTATACGGGTAATGTTGTTATTCATAACCTGTGTGAGTTTTCCCAGTATGGTGATAAGCTGATTTTTCCTAGTTTATTCACCAGATCCACTATAATTATCTGTAGTAGGAGGTAAATCCCTTCATGGATTACATGCATTGATATGGTTTACATGCCTTCCAATAGGCACCATTTCTAAAAAATGGCATAAACTAGATTAGTTTATAAATCGAAATACATAATTTTTAACCTATAAAACACTTAACATAAATTGAAACATTTATGGATATAATCCATAATCATAAAAATGTTTTCTTTGAGAAATTATATACCAATAAACCCTTCATAATGTTTTTTTAAAGAATATGATAATTTTCCTAAGAATATCCCTTGGGAGTGTCGCAACCCAGAGTGCAGCAAGGCCAGTTTTCCTGCACTAGTTCCTATTCGAGTCTAGCTCAAAGTGGTGTTTTACGGTTTTACCCCAAGGTAAATCTGTTCTAGAGCCGCCTCTACCTGCTCATATACAAATAAGGATGTATTGCAGGGAAAATTCACAAAATCTATACAATACCAAAATTCTAGGATGTTTTTTGAAACTAATCCTCAAATTCAATCTTAGGGTAATGTGATCTAATCAGAATTTATCTATTTCTGGATTCCGTGGGTAGTAATAAACATTCTCCAATACCAATCATAATGCCCTGAACCCAGAATGATAGAGTCAGTGCATTATTACGTATCATTGAAATGATACAAGGAAATCATGTCCCAAAAGACAAACCAATTTAGTAGCCTTTGAAATACTAGATACATTCTTATGGTTCACATTACATCATAAAATGGAAAACCAAAACAACATTGTTTCCATATAAAACACTGAGATCCCATAGACTATCAATGTAGTTCAGTCATAATATACTACATTGCAGCTTGGGAAAAATAAAACACAAAAAGGGGTGAGCTCAGATGCTCAGTAAGGATAACAATATAGCGGAAACTTTCATAAATAAGCATAAAAATTTAAGGAAATGTATAAAACAAAAACAAATGACTTTTCAACATAAAACTCATCATAATATCGAAAATATAAATCAAAATAGGTCCATTTACTTTCAAATATGGATGTTCTACTAGTTGAATAATCACATGAAATATCAATATTCACTTTCATAATGATGGAATGCATAATGCCAGACTTCAAAACCACATAGTCAAGGCCTTGTGGAAAGACTACAAATAATATTTTGTCAAGGCCATGTTCCTAGACATTAGTTTGACTCATGAAACCTACCAATGCATCAAGGAGATATAGCGGGCTCCACCCGTCACTTACTATGTCCAATGCCTTCCTCATATGAAAAGTTTTAAACATAACGTAATCATTCATATTAAAAATAGAATACGAAATGTCAATACTTTATCCATAAACCACGATTGTTAGAAAAATAACACATCCAAATTCAAACATATCACAAATCCTTAAATAAAAAATGGAATATTTGTATCATAATAAATCAACTTTAAACAAGATTAAAATTCATTAAAGGATGTAGACATAGATGAAATCAAAATTGTTTGTGATAAATATCTCATTCTATTTTTTTGAAATAATTTAAAGTTACATAATTATAAAAGAAAACATTTATTTTGAAAATATTATTATAATCTTGTAAGAGAAGCATCGAGGGTGTTATAACGTGGTAAAATTACCGCACCCACCATATTAGTTAAAAAGAATTTTTTCCTTAATTTTGTCAAAATGGTCGTAATGTACCTTGTTTGGAAAAAGACAGAAATATTCCTCTCAAAAAATATTATAAAAAGCCAAAAAGGGGATAAATTACATTAAATCATTGACTAGTAAATATTAAAAATGTTTTGAAATACATTTTTAGGAAAACACGGATGTGGATGACAAAGAGGTCCTAGTAGATAATTATATATAAACAACCTTGAATAATGAAGAGGTTGTAGAATTAACCCTTACCTTGTACTTTTCCTTGGTCAAGGGTAGGTTAAAATCCTATGTAATGGAAAAATAATTATGATTAAATTACTCAAGAATAATATACATTAATATAATATCATATATGATCTTTTAATATTTCTTTGTTAATAATATTTTCGTATTATCGTTGTTTCGGGTGTTAACTTATTCATTTTCCATTATATGCTTTGTTACATAAGTAATGTTTGTTATGGATAGGATGTATTTTATTCATATTCAGAATGATATTAAGTCTTTAAACAATATTTTTAATCATTAATCTAAAATTGTACTATAATGGATACGATGGGGAATTAATCTCATCGTGTTCGTGGAGACGGTAATCTATACATACGCTCGAGCAACAATATCATTTTTTTGATATTAAAATCGTATATAATTGGATGGTATATCATATATATATAGAATCATTATCATTTTATATTTATTATTTACATAATTTATACATCATTATTATACCCATCCAAATAATAATGTATTGAATAACAACAACACCACGACGTGGAGACGGTAAGCCGTACGTACGCATCTATGGTGACATGTCATTAAAATGATGGATAGAATAATGAATATGGTTGTACCCTATTTATAATAACATCATAGTATATAAGATATACTTGATATATTATTTTAGAATAGAAAAAACTAAGAAATATGAAGTGGAAGAAGAAAAGAACTTGAAAGATGTGATGAAAGATTTACCTCTTCTGCGGGTTAATTAATTTGATTTGATCAAAAGGGATCCTTAGGATGACTTTTTGAATAAAGGAAGGCATCTAGGATGAAGGGAGGAGAGTTGGCAGGATATTTGGGTAGGGTTTGGCCGATCCAAATTGTTTTGATGGTGTGAATTTGAGATAATGGGAAGTACCTTTTTATAAGAGGGGTGAGGGGCAACTTAGGAAAAGCTAGAATTATTAATTTATAATAAAATATTTTTCAATTTATAATTGATCAAAAATGAATTATTTATAGGATTAGGTGGGGATGGGTCGAAAACCATTAAACCAATAGGTTTTAGACAGGTTTGGGTCACTATATTAACATTATCTTTTAGATTTTACTCTTAGTCAAATAGTTTGACATTTACCATTTCTCTTTGTATTTTTATATTATATTGTTAATAAATTTAATATAAACATTCAACAAAACCTCACATGGTTAGTTAATGATACACCTATCATTATATATGTATTTTGGAAGATCCTTCGATTTTTAGGATTATTATATCAACCAATAATATTGTATTTGTTTTAAAAACTCATTTATGTCAATTTTGAAATTATTTAATAATTGATTTCTGTTAAAGTCCTAAAAACATTATTAATTAGAAATAAATAAATTTAATAAACTCTAACATGTCACAGGAACCTATAAAATTAGTGGGTGACATAAAAACGTTCAAATTATATTTATGTTAGTATTTATAATACCATTTATTTGAATGTTTTATTAATAAGGAAAATACTACATCATTATTGTGTCATATAAAAATATATATATTTTATGTCTCAAAATTATAAAAAAATATTCTGAGGTATATAATATATTTATATTTATAATTAATATATATATTCGAATAGATCCACTATATATCCTTATAAAAAAATTGTTTTACTAAAGGATATTGGCTTTCGTTATTTTTGTCTTTACTTTAAATTATTTAATATATAATGTCATTATCACTCCCAAGTGGCTCCATGGGGTCCCAAAATCGACCCAATGATTCCAATGGTCTAAAATGTATCAGAAAATTGGTTTAGGACATGTGTTAGGGTAATTTAATATTATTAAAATATTATTTTTTAACCTTATTTACTGAATTTACACCTTTATCCATGGTAAATGAAATATTTACCGAAGTAAATACTTTTAATGTCAAAAATAAAATTTACCTACTTCCACAATTTGGACCTCCTGATTCCAAATATGGATTCAATTTTTATAAATTCAATACACAAAATTTGCAGAAATTATTTTAAAATTAATTCTTGTTGTCAAACAAAACACATGTTTTTAAGGAATAATAACTATCAAAAGATTGATACTTTCTAATGTCTTGTTTAAATATCAAATTACTTCCAATGACAAACATTAGATTAAATAGTAAAAATATAATCTAATTATACTTAAAAACCACTCAATATTATAATTTTTCACTATAAATTATTTTGATAAAAAAGTTTTTTTAATTAAAATTTAGTATTTATTAGTATTCATAAAAAACTGAGTGTTTTAAAAAAATACCAAAAACTCACCATAAGATAATTTCAATATTCTAAACACAAAAATGAAGTACATTTTGAATGATAAAATTAATAAAATTTCAAAAAGTTGGTATTACTATTCATAATGGCTCGTTTGATTGGTTGAGGTGTGTTTGAACTCGAAGTTGCATACAACACACGCTATTGTATTATTCAAAAAGAAGCGTACCTTGGAAACTTGGGGTGTTACAAAGAGAGTCTAGAAATAATTTACCACAAGACTCGTCTTCCTTAATATATGTCAGGACCTCCTGTATAATAAATAAATATTTATTACAAATATTCCTAAACCATAATCATAATTATCATAGAATATGTGGTTTACATATTTCCTTTTATTACTCTTTTATTAACAATTCCTTGTTAAAATCATGTTCTGAGTAATAAATATTTTTTCATTTATGTTTTGGTTTGGTATTTTTGGTCCATTTACTCTGATCATGGTTCCATTTTCTAAATAATTTTAACCATAAATATAATGGATACAATTTTCTTTTGAACATACGACCTACAATCTTCCTTATATATATACTTAGAGTAACCCATTAATGTTAGCGATAGAAAATGATTAACACCGTTCATGGAGATGATAGGTCATATGTTTGAAAGAACATTTTATCCATTATATTGATGGATAGAATGAAGAAAAGTTAAATAATAAATCAAAATTAAATATTCATTATTATTTCATATATATCACATATATTATATAAATTTTTCTTTATTACCGTCCATTTAAATCATAAGTGAAAATCGAATTCCTTTGGCAAGCATGGTATAATTCTATTGTACACATGAATGACATTATTATATTCCAAAAAATGGTATGTAATAAGGTATATATTATATTTTAGCTAATATACAATACATATTTCATAAATATCAAAAATTATGATTAAATATTTTATTATCTCTAGTTGTGTGAAAAAATGATAAAAATTTATTTACATCAGTTCGTGAGGTGGTAGTTCGACGTACACATGATCAAAAATTTCATTTCTAAATAAGATAATATATATTTAGTTTATTATATTAAAGTAAGTAAAACGTCATTATATTTGAGATACTGGTGTTATTATATTAGAATATTTTAATAATATTTTAAGGAGGGGGAGGAAGAAATAAAATAAAAATACAAGTTTAATAATTTTACCTCTTTATCAAAGAACGTATTTAGGTTTATACCAAAATCATTATAAGGACGTTTTAATAATAAATATACATAATATAGGATGTGTATTTATTTTTGTATGTAATGGCCAAAGCACGGGGTTTTGGAAGTGTACAGAGGAGGAGGGAAAAGTTTTCCTTTTATATGAGGGAAGGGAACACAATTGGAATTATGGAAATGAAAAAGGTGTATGCACTTTTAATCATTCTAAAAGAATAAAAAATGGATAATTATCAAAAATTATATGATATAAGGTCTAAATTTGGAAATATAATGGGATTTAAGCAGTTTATAGGTTATTTCACCCCTTATCTTTTTAGTTTAAACCCCAATAAATCTGTTTTAAACTTAATTGAAACAATTAATTTTTGAAATCATCACTATTCATTATAAAAAATATGTTGAAATTATTTTATAATGATAAATATTATAATCCAAAATATGTAATCCATTTTTAAAAACATTATTCGCAGAATTTGAAATTTGAAATTTAAAACTTCACTCGTAAACATGATGAAAAAGTGGTTTTCCAAAGGGAAAATTTCAAAAAGTATATAAAGTTTTGGTACAAAAATTCAATATTAAATTAATAATATTACCTAAATTTCATTAATAAATATATAATTTAATATATTTTAGTTTATAAACCATCTTATAATAAAATGTATCATGTAAATTATTTACATGAAAATGTAGTTTTAAATAAAAATAAATATTTTTTACCAGTCATGGAAACATTAATCTTTTTGGAAAATTATTTAAAAATCACTCATATAATGTTTTTAACATAGTATTATAAAACTGAATTGTACGTTTTCAAATAAATTTTAAAAAAGTGGAAAAATAGTTTTATTATTTATTAAAAAGAACGAATAAAAATTATTTTTTGATAAAAATGTATTTTTGAAGCATATAAAAATTTACTAAAAATTATGTACATATATATATTTATTATTTATATAAAATATTTATACATAATTGAAAAAATATGGTTATTCCTATTAATACCACCAAATTTAACCCAGTTGTAATAAATTTCATATTTAAATACTAATATTAATATTATGTTGTGGTTTTTTAAAACCTAGTATGGTATGTAACACAATCTATCAAAAAATAAAATTTATTTTAAAAAAATATTTCAAAAATACTCAGGGAGTTAAAATAATTTATATCTTGGTTTTTTTTACAAATTTCTCTTAAATTATTCCCATTCCTGTGATAATTGGACATTAAATTTCTACTAAATATCCATATTATTTGTATCATATATATGATTAGTTAATAAACCATATATAATTTCAAAATATAGTGTTTCCCTATGAAATTTATTCTATTGAATGGGGATAACATGTTAAATCCTAATTTTTTACTCAATACATGTATTTATTTTATATGACATACTATTCATGAATTGAATTGATTATTTAGTTTATGAGGAATGCATTAGAAATATGGTGATGGGTGGGGCCAATTTATATATTACCCCTAAATTCATTTAATAATATCTTGATACATATTATTAATTAAGAATTTAATGTGTTTTTGGTGTATACCTACTCATCAGAATAAACTTTCCTAGCACAAGGATTAGATGGTATTAATATCAGGATTTTTTAAATCATGACATCCAATGATAATCATTCTTTCATTAAGTATTCAGTTATTATTATCCATGGAATTACTATATTTATATTATCAATGTTTGTATTTTATGATCAAGCTATTGATTAATGGCATGTGATTTCAGTTATTTATCTTTGTTTGTGGATAATGCCTTAATGATTCATGATAAATTTTGTTTCACATAACTCTTACTAAGAATTTGATCAAACCCCATTTTTATTTTTCCTATGATGTGAAGAATGATAATATTAATAATATCAAGGATGCAAGAATGTATTTATATTATATGTTTTATATTCCTAATTTAATATGGGAATCTTGTAGGTATTGATTTTTTCAAAACTATTTATCTATTAGAACATTCATGATTAAATTATTTGTATCTTATTCAAACATTATAATGTTGAAATTGGCTCTGGTTTACTAGATTTAAGGTTTAATAATTGGTATCGGAGAACGTTTAGTATAATCCTTGGGAACTAGACTTTAAATGAACATAGATAACCTGATATTTATTATAATCTCTTATAGTATTTTAGAAATTTTTCAATTAGAGAGATTTATATTTTATGGCTCAATATTCATGATGATTATGAGATAATTCATTGTGTTTCATTATTCAGTAATGTTTCTTAACAAAAGAAAGGGAATCAACACCTGTAAAAAATATAGAGATTTCCCTATTGAGTAGGCCAATATATAATGTATTCAAAATGAGAATATAATGTCTATATTAGGGTTTCTTAATTAATTTATATTGAATAAACATTCCTAAATGGAGAAACTGTTTGTTATATAGTTTGATTCTCCGATATTGGATCGCTTATTGAGAGAAGAACCTCCATATTTTAATGGAACTACTAATCCATTAGTAGTCGACAAGTGGATTGAGTCTCTCGAAAATTTATTCCTCTCTTTGAGATTTAATAATAGGGAAATAATTATTTTTGTTATGCATTATTTGAATGGAGATGAAGATTAATTTTGGTCATTTATCTAAAACACTAAATAGGTCAACGAAATAGAAAACATATAATGGTAAACATTTAATGTGATTTTCCTTGAGAAATACTTATATCAAGAATACTGACTATTTAATTAATGAGATTAATACGAGTCTTCAAAGGGAACTATTTTCTTAAATATTTTCATCATATGAATATATAATATATATTTAGATTATGATAGATAAAGATTTTTCTAGATCCATAATATTCCAGGGAAATCTATTAAAGAAGAATTTTACTGAACAACCTAAAAAAGGGAACACATCCAAGAAGAAGAAGAGAAAAATTAATTTCAATCATTTGAAAATTATGGAAAGAAACATCCTAGGAAATGATTTAAGGGTGTCGGAGATTCTTAGAAGTAACGGTAAAAGGGTCATATAGATATTGACTTTAGGGAAAGGAAAGATACTAATACTGTATAATTCATTAAATATAAATAAATGGGGAATTATTTAATCCAATGTACCATTAATTAAGGGAATATAACAAAAAATATAACAAGGGGAGAAGTGTTAGCTTATATGATCACTATAGATAAGGTTGAATTTCCCAACGTTGTGGTGGTTGGTACATTAGTTATACCCTAAAAAAGTAGGTAATAATTTATTTGATTCACTAGAATCATACTCCTCATATATTTATTTGTTTCCAAGAAAATAAAATATTTCCCAAGCACTATATAAAGGGAGTTATTAGTTAAAACTCTCTATTGAAATCTCACTGCAATATGGATTCAATGGTTGGATATAATTATGACACATAAAAATTCTCTATTTTCATAAATTATTATTAAACTTATGGTTGATTTTTATATAATCCTTGTTATGGGAATGGTTTGAAAATATTATATAATAATTTATAACAAAGATAAGGAAATTATGACTTTTGATGAAGATGATGAAATCATTATCTTTAGAGGGGAGCCTTAATCATCAAATTAATGTTTATATCATCCCCAAATATCGCCTCTAAATTATATTCAAGGGGAAGAAAAGTAGGCACAACCCAAGGATTGAAAATTTCATCTTTAAGTTGAGGATTTACTTATTTTATATGAATATATAAAAGTATTTCTAGGGAATTTCATGTACATTCAGCAATGCATGATGTTGAGTTTTAATTAATTAAATCCTTAATTCAAGAATGATATCAAATATTATATATATAATGGAAATTATATAAGTAGTGGAGTTAAATAAATTACTAGAGGAGTTTTCTGCTAAGAAATTTATACACCCTAGTGTTCCTCCTTTGGGAGTCCCTATTCATTTTGGTAATAAAAAAGATTAATATATGGGGTTATGCATTTATTATAGAGAAATAATGTCTATTATAATATAAAAAAGTAATATTTTCTTTATATTGATGAACTATATGATTACATTCATGGAAATAAATACTTTTCAATTATTGACCATTATTACAAGTATCTTAAATTGTAAGTAAAGAAAGAATATATTTTTATGACATCATTTCAAACAAAGTATGAAAATTGATTTTTTATATTAATTGCATTTGGATTTTCTAATTCACCCTATATTTTTATGGATCTAGTGAACATATTATTGAAGAAATATCATGATAATTTTTTTGGTTTTTATTTATAATTTATTAGTGTACTTAAACAACTATGAGGATCATGAGAATCAATTTTAGGTAATTATTGATAATCTTAGAAGAAAATTGTTATGTGGTAAAATTAACAGGTATGAATTCTAGCTTTATAAAGTATCTTTTTTTGGGTCATATTCACTTCGTGGATGAAGTCTTAAATAATCCTGTAAAGTCAATGGATGTTAAATAATGGCCTATACAATAAAAAAAACATAACTATGGTATGCAGTTTCATTATATTGGTAGGTTATTATCTGTAATTGTTTTCAAAAAAAAATCTTGATTGGTGGACCCATTAACAAAGCATATATGTAAAGGGATGAAGTCTACATGGAAAAAGGAATGTGAATAATGTTTTTAATAATTGAAAAATATATTGATTAATTCTATGATTTTGAATATATAATTTTGAAATAATGGATTAATGATATATAGTGATTCATAAAATAAGGGACTTAGTTGTACTATTATACATAATGATAACTTTTATCCCTATGTATTAGTGTATTCAGAGAATTGTGAATAGAATTATACAACTCCTGATCTTGAGTTCGAAAATATAATATTTTCTATAAAGATATGGTGGAATAAATAATATAGTGAATGATGTGAGATTTAAAAAGATCATAAGAGTCTAGATTACATTTTTTCATAGAAAGAGTTTAACATTTAGAAATGAATACTACTCTAACTACATAAGTATTATGATTTCACAATACACTACTACCCAGGGAATTCAAATAATATAGAATATTCATTGATATAGAAAGCTCATAAAGTAAAAACAAAAATGTTGATTAATAGAGATCCATTGTTCATGGATTTAGTGATGATAGAACTACTAATTATTAAGGAAGGGGAATCATAATTTCATTTTTGAATGATTTCATTGCTTTCCTTACTGGAAAATAAAAAAAATTCTTATCTTGATGATGACAGTCTTATAAAGAAAATTTAAAATAATGATTTTTGGTAAATTGGGGAACTTTATATATTAAGAATGAGTTATAAAATTTGGAAAGAGGATATGTATTATATCTATACTTGATCTAAAAAGGAAATTATTAAATAATTCCCATAAGTTGAATTTATTTATTTACCATATTTGCACAATGATATATATAAAATTGAATGAATTTTTTTGGTGTTATAAAATATAGTTGGAAATTGCTAACTATCTATCAAGATACTTAGTTTGTAAAAAGGTGAAGGCAAAGAGATATCACCCTATAGCATTTGTGAAACCTATATGTTTTTTATATATAAAATGGATGAAATTACAAAGGAATTTTTCATGATAGTACCAAATACTCCTAGAATGAATGATGTAATATGAGTTATTGTTGATTACATTTGCTAATATACACATTTCCTCTATATAAGAGAAGATTTACCTCTTGATCAATATAAATAACTCTATCTTAATTATGTTTTCTGACTTAAAGGATCAATTTTTTAGGATGAAGTTGGTGAAATTGTTCATGTAGGCCCATAATTATTTTAGGAGCCAACTATAAAGGTGAATACTGGTTAGAGTCATATTAATGCAGCTCAAATCAGGAAAAAGAGTTATGCCGATAATTAGTGGAATGATATGTAATTTCAATGAGTGATCATATTTTCTCAAAAGTATCCCCATAAACATGTGTTATAAGGTTTGGTAATAAAAATAAACAGATCCCCAAGTAGATTAATCCATTTCAAATTATGGAAATAATTAAAGTTATGTCTTACCATTGGGTAGTGACACAAAGTTTCTCTAAAGTACATAATGTGATCCTTATCTATTTTCTAAATAAGTATATATATAGGAACCAATAAATGTGATCACATTTTAAGACATATAATTAGAACATGATATATCATACTATGAAGATCCCATCTTGATTCTTAACACATGAGAGTAATTATTGAGCAATCAGACGACTCGACTAGTAATGACACTTTTAAAATATCATAAAATAGAGGAAGCAAAGTGGGAACCAGAGGTTGTTATGAATAATATCAAACCTAATTTTATAAGAAGGTAATATTCATGAAAATTTTGAGGAAAAAAGTTATATTAGGAAATAATATAATATTTTATCATTTTAAAATAATATTTTGTTCCATAGCGTATACAACATGAAACATTGAGATTAAACAAACCACAAATACTATTATTTAAATATAATTATTATAACATATATGTTGAATTAGTGGGTATGAATAAGAATAAAAAATAAAAAAATATATATAGATTTTATATTCTATAAAAAATTATATATTAGTTATTGGGAAATAAACACTATATTATTTGTAAATTCATTTTATTTTTCAAAAATGTATTTTCTTCAAAAAACAATTTTACAGCTTTATAAGAAAAAAATAATAAAATTAATTTCTACAAAAATTTTATATTCCCCTGTAAAAAATGAACATAATTTTTTAATTAAATGTGTAAAAATTAATTTAGGGTTAAAATTTTGAGATTTTGTGAAAAAATATTGATTTTCAGTGAATAGTGAGAATTTTAGATTTTTGTAAAAATGACATTTATTTGTATTAAAAAGCTGCATAGAATTTTGAATTTGATCATAAATTAATATCATTATAATTTATTATAAATAATATAAATAATTACATATTAATAAATAATATATTTATGTTTGTACAAAAATACTTCTAGACCTAAAAAAGCATTTTTTTCATAAAATAGTTATTCTATGAAATTTTGTGGGATATTTATAAAATAATTTTCTTCCATTTTTAGATATTTATTTTGATAAAATAGATTTCTTATTTTTAATCTGTGCAATTAATATTATTTAATAGTATCAACATAATTTTTGGTGACGTAAATAATATAAATCGTAAAAAAATATCACCATAGAAAGAGAGTAAATCGAGTTAACATATATTAAAAATAAGTGATATTGAATTTTTTTTCCATATTTAATATTATTTCATTAAGTTAGTTTGACCATTATCATGTTAGAAAATAAATTTATTTCTTTATAGGAAAATTTTCCCTGAGTGCGACCTTATAATATTTTAATTAATGAAAATGAAAAAATACCACCCTCTTTATTTTAAATACCCCTTATGTGTTCTCAAATGGAAAAAGTCATGTTTTCAAAAAATAATAATGGTTATATTGAGAATAATTAAATTTTTTCAAGATGGTATTTTATTTTTAATTTTTATAATTAAGTTAATTCCCTTAAATTATTACGCAACACTATCACCAACATTATTTAGATAAAATAAAAATTAAATAAATGATTTAAAAATATTAAAAGTAATATATTGTGGATGATTTATTTTAGTAAAAAAAATTTATAATTATAAAATTTATAGGGTGTTTAAAATATTTAAATTCAAATTCAATATTTTTCTTTATGATCTTAAAATAAAGTGAAGTGAATAGTATCACATTTGAAATTAATGATATTTTATAATAAATAAAGTTTTATTACATTATTTAAAATTCATAAAATTATTAACCTTTTCTATGTAAATGGGTTATGGTTTATAATATCAAACATTTTTCATTTATGGGCTATTTTATCATTATAATTACTTTATTGACCCCTAAAGAGCGATAAAAACATTAATAGCGTTGGAATTGTCAGAAAGGGTTAACATAGGTTAAAAAAGAAAAGTGTGAAAAAATCACCTAAACATATCCAATTTTCATTTTCCATATAATTTTAATCATAAAAATGTTATCTTTGAAAATCATAAATTTTGATATATTTTAAAATGTAAAATAATTAATATTAGTTTAATGATTTTTGAAATTTCAAGAGTACCAGTAATGTCCCCAACCCAGAAGCCACTAAACTAGTGCTCCTAGTCGGGTAGTTACATAAACTTAAGTGTGCCTCCACGTACGTGAATGGAGGCTAACTAGAAGCGGGGGTCTTTATGGTCATGTGGGGAGACTATACCCCACCTTTTTATTAGAGTAATCCACAACAGAAATAATCCAATAGCGGAAACAATAATCAATGAACAAGGAACATGTATAAAAACCATTTCCAACAAAAAAATATGCCATGTCCTACTACAGGTGAAAAAGTGAACAAAGCTGAAAATAAAGACAATGGAAAAAATCCCCCAAAATGGTCCTGACTCCAAGTTCGGATCCTCCACCAAGTAATACCCATGCCCACTCAACTATCTAGCAATGACCCTTGCCCTTCTCCTAACCTACAAACACGAAGTCTTCTCGAGTACCCATTGGCGGGCCGAGTAGGGTGTGAGTACAAGTCAGTAGGCCACCACCAATGGTGTCTACAAAATATCCAGTATGAACAGATAGTACATGCAAAAGGAATACGAGTGCTAATTTCCAAGTAATTATTTAAGGTTCCATTAACTAGTTCAGAGAAAAATCCTTTTCCACTTCCATCACCATTCATTTCACACCAATTATCATCACATACCATTTCATCACATTTCCTTGGGTTAATCACATACATCATGTTACATGGGTCTAAGGATAACAATCACATGTAAGAGGGTAAACACATCGTTATCCTATCTCTCTAGGACTAACCCTCAACATTGTAACCATATCCTCCCCGTGAAGCCTCAGTCTGGGTAGATGCAACCGTTAAGAGAATAGATCCTCAGTTCTCATTCCTAACCCGTGCATTTAGGGTGGAGTTCAGAGCATCAGTCTTCACTCGACCCGTGGGAATAGATCCTCAAGTCATACCCCACTCTATCAAGCCATGTGCACATGCTTATATAAATAAGTAACCATCAACCCACCATACCATTTCTCTTTGACAACCACCATTCACAACAAACCACACAAGAATTCACATTATGCCTTAACCTATTAACACATTACTATTTCAAATAATTTAACAATTCACCCAATTCCCATGTGTTATGCCTATCTCCCTAAGTATTCAACACTGGACCCATAACCTATCCCATTACAGTCTTTAATCAGTTTACACATTAACCCATTTAACCCATTCATCATTTCCATGAATCAACCATTCAACCCATTCCAAATAACCCTTAGGTTATTACCAAGCCTAGGTGCATCACCTAACTTCTATTCCATGTTCAACCAATCATGCCAACATATTTTTCAAGGGCTCTACCATTTATTACCACATGGTCTGTTGTTTAATAATAATCCCTATGCGCGGGAAAAGCTGACACATCCCATGGATGGCCCCAATTAGGTCAAGTCATTCTCAACACATCCCGTGGGGATCATGAGGGTTCCCATTTACCATTTTTAAGAATCCTTTATACCAAACACATCCAGGTTGATCAAGGCTCATCAAAAGGAAAACATGATCAAAGACACATATGCATAAATCCACAATAAAATTATGGGATAACGTTTTTAGACCACCTACCTTGAAACCGCGGTCAAACGCACCATCAATCATGTCCTTAGACCTCAATCCGACCAGCCATTAAAGCTTCAACCTAAAACTCAAAAAAAATATAGGGTTTTAGAGGTTCGGAACAAGAGGGAGAGAATATACAAACCCTAAACCAGAAAGAGAGAAAAGGATGGAATTATCCTTACATGGATATTCGATCTGTATCCAACGACACCAAAAATGCCTTAGAAATGAGGGAGATCGACCTCTTGGAGCTCTTGGGAGATTTGGTTCATTCCTAGGGTGAAGAGGGAGGAATGGAGAGGAAATCCTTAGTGGGTTCTTAAAATCCTGGAGTGTAAATTGTGTAATTTTTTCCAACGTTAAGAGGTCGCACGGTTTGGCTGCACTGTTTGACAAACCATGCGCAAACTGTGCACATGCTACTATCTAGAAGAGGAGGGTTGGACATTTTACCTGGGCAGGTCGCACAGTTTTCCCTGGCCGTGCATACGCCGTGAACCCAAGCCTGTCTTGCCCAGCTTTCCTTTCTTTCATGCCCCAAGCCCCCAAACACCCCCCAAGACATCACATACATTTAGAAGGAATCCCAAGAATCACAAAACAAGGGATTCAACCAAATCATAATTAAAAAATAATTCTCAATAAACCGGGATCTTACAACCTCCCCACCTTATAACGGCTCATCCTCGAGCCATGTTTCCAAGAATCATTGATCCACCAAAGAGAAGAGTTCAGGCAACTGAGCCCGCATATTGAATTCCCCCTCCAAAGTTTCTTCCTGAACATTACCATGCTGCCATAGTCCTCGCACTAATTGATCAATCATTCCTTGCAATACCTTTTCACTATGATCCACCATAGAAAACAGATGTTCCTCAAAGGACGCATCAGCCTCAAGCTCCACATCAACCATGTGAGATGGGTTAGGGTGATACATTTGACGCTATGACACATGGAACACATCATGCATCCCACCGCACCGCTGTGGGAGAGCCAATCAGTAAGCCATTAGTCTAATCCTCTCCACAATCTTAAAAGGTCCCACATGTCTGGGCCCCAACATACCCTGATTTTGAATCCGATGGTGACCCAACCTTAGTGAGACTTGAAGGAACACTTTATCACCCATCAAAAACCCAAGAGGTCTACGCCTCCAATATGCATATGACTTATACCTAATCTGAGCCATATCCATCCACTTCCGGATCAACTTAACTATCTCTGAAGTCTCCTACATGAGACTTGTCCCCATCAACTTAGATTCACCACCCCCCAGCCAACACAACATAGATCTACATGGCCTCACGTAGAGTTCCTCAAATGGTTCCATATGAATCATAGCATGAAAACTATTTTTGTAGTAAAATCAACTAAAAATAGGTTCCTCTCCCAAGAACCACCAAAGTCCAAGACACAAGCTCTTAACATGTTTTCCAACACATGGATCGAACGCTCTGAATTCCCGTCTGTATGCGGTTGGAAAGCCATACTCAAGAACACCTTCATACCAAGCGCCTTAGGCATCCCTTTCCAGAAACGCTATGTGAAATGCAGGTCTAGGTCCAAAACTATGGTCTGTGGAGCACCATGCAACCAAAATATTTCCCAAATATATTGCTGACCCAACTAGTCGACAATAAAGGTCTCCTGAATTGGTAAGAAATGAGACACTTTAATTAACTGATCCACAACCACCTAGATTGCATCATTCTTCCATAGCATCCTCGAAAGACCATTGAAAAACTCCATTGTTAAGTCATCCCACTTAAATTCCGGATTGGGAAATGGATGCAACAAACCACCTGGGCATTGATGCTCGACCTTCACCTACTGACAGGTAAGGCACCGTGCCACAAATCCCACAACTTCCTTCTTCATTCCAAGACACCAAAACTGCCTTCAATGATCACAGTACATCTTGATAAAAACAGGATGCACTTCCCACATCGATTCATGGAACTCACACATCAACTCTCCCCGTATAAACTTTGTCACAACCACACAATCACGAACCCGAACAACACCTTCCATGCCGACAGCCCAACCAAAAGGTATCTCCCCACCATTAAGCTTTTCCTTTATGATAAAACATTCAAGATCATCTAGTTGACATTCCTTAACTCGACTCAAAAGCGTCAACTCCATAGTTAAGGAAGCAAGAGTGACATGACCACTCTCCTCCTGCACCTCCAGGTGCATCTTTGCAAACAATGCCATCACATTCCACTCGGTGCTGAACTCCTGAACAACCTGATTCTGAACCTTCCATTTCAGAGCATCAGCAACAATGTTTCCCTTTCCTGGCATATACACCAACTAAAAGTCAAAATACTGGAGATATTCAACCCATCTTTACTTCTGAAGGTTCAAATCGCATTGTGAGAATATGTACTTTATACTATTATGGTCGGTAAACATAGTAAACTATTTTCCCAACCGATAGTGCCTCTAGCACTTCAAGGCGTACACCACTGCAGCCAGCTCAAGGTCATGAGTGGGATAGTTCTACTCATGGGGTCTCAACTACCTTGACCCATAAGCCACAAAATGCTCATCCTGCATCAACACATCCCCAAGTCTGACTCCAGACATATCACAAAACACGATGTACTTCTTACCCGGATCCGGTATGATCAAGATAGGTACGATTTTAAACATCTTCTTCAACTCTTGGAAGGCTTTCTCACTAGACTCAGACCACCTAAACCTGATTACTTTCTTTGTCTAGCCCAAGAGTGGTACTTCCAGGTGAGATAAATCCTGAATGAGCCTTCGGTAATACTCAGCCAAACCCAGAAAACTCCGAACTTTAGAAAAAATCTTGGGCTGCTCCCAAGATACAACTGCCTGTACTTTCTATGGATCCACCGACACACCTACCTTTGAGATGATGTGACTGAGAAAATTCACCTCACCTATCCAGAATTGACACTTTGATAGCTTGGCGTATGGTCGATGTTCACTTAGAATACCCAAGACGATCTCAAGATGTTGGGCATGGTTTTCATGAGTTTTTGGGTACACTAAGATATCTTCAAGAAAGACAATAACAAACTGATCAAGATAGGGAATATAGATTTGGTTCATAAATGACATAAACAATGTTGGTGCATTGGTTAAGCCGAAAGGCATTACCACAAACTCAAACAACCCGTACCGACTCTGGAAGGAAATTTGTGGTACTTCGGAAGACCTCACCCTCATCTGGTGATAACATAACCTCAGATAAATCTTACAAAACACTGATGAACCCCTCAACTGATCAAATAGGTCATCAATTCTAGGAAGATGGTACTGATTTTTCACCATCATCTGATCCAACTTTTGATAGTCAACACACATCATCAATGACCCATCAACCTTTTTTGAAAAAACCATGGGAGATCCCCAAGGAGAGGTAATAGGATGGATAAACCCCTTACACTCCAACAACTCATGCTGAACATTTAGTTCTTGGAGTCATTCTGGTGCCATTTAGTATAGTGGAATTAAAACCGGCTCTGCTCCCAGTAGCAACTCGATCGTGAGCTCGACATCCCTCTCAGGTGGTAACGCTGAGAAATCCTCAGGAAACACATCCTGAAACTGATCCACCATATGAGGAAAATTAGATTTTTCCCTTCCCTCAACATCACCATGCATGAGACATGCCACTTGAGCCATGAGTACACTCATCTATTGACAAAACGACCCAATACGCCCTGCTCGAACATCCCATTCACCACGGTAGACATAAGCGTCACCCTCAAGTGACCTGAACGATAATCTATGATGATAAAAGTCTATGTGCACCTGATACAGCACCAACCAATTCATTCCCTAGATTAGATTAAACCCTGAAATCTCAAGAATGAACAAGTACCACAGAAAACGATCCCCACCAACTTCCAAGGAACATCCCTTGTACTGCTTGATATCCTCATCCCGCACCCCCAACAAGGTGTCAATTAACATAACTCCACCCACCCCCTCCACAGGTATACCCGGTACTACCACAAGTAGAGCATAAGCAATAGAATGTGTGGCACCTGTGTCAAAAAATGCACTGGAAAATGTAGAAGCTACAAGGATCGTACATTGAACAGTTGACGGTCAACCCTCACCATCACAAGGCCCAAACTAAACTTCTTGAAGCTGACCTGCCCCTCTACCCTAGTATCTTGCGTAAGCCCCCTATGCCGCATTTCCCTTCTTGCATGAGCGATCATGACCTGGTGTTCCACGTCGACCGCCACTTCCAGTACGGCCCATGGAGCTACAACTTCCTACCAGATATTGGGCAAATGATCCCCTTCCCGTACCTAGTACCTGATTTTCATCATCATGCTCACCCATCTGCCAAGGGTTCTTACATAACCACTACACATTCCCCATCCTTCCGCATGAACTACACTCAACTAGAGGTCGAGGACATTGACCATGCATATACCTCGACCTATCGAACTGATAACAGATCACCTGGTTCCCACTATGAGAGGCTGACCATCTCTTCTGACAACCTTGCTGGAAACCTTCCAAACGACACTTCTGACCTTCGGAAGATGCACCACTTGTCCACCCAGCTGGCACGGCAAGGCCACCACCCGAATCTAACATTAGGTTCCCTTCAGAGATGAGTGCCAAATCCATCACCTCTGCAAACTACTCTAAGTGGATGATATTTACTTGATACCTGATCTCATATCTCAACCCATCCTAGAAACGCTTTTCTATCACTGCCACATCTCCTTCTAACACTATGACAAAGCGTGGAAAATCAGTGAAGTGACTAGAATAGTCCATCACCAATAGAGATCCCTGATTCAGGCTCATAAATTTGGCAGCTTGCTCCTACCTCAAACTCTCTGGGATGAAATGCTCTTGAAACATCTCCTAGAAAACCCTCCATGATATCCCCTCAGACTGCTTGGTCTGATCCTGAATGTCCCACTATTGCCTTCCCTGTCCCCGCAACACATAAATGGCCAGCCATACTCACTTATCAATAGTAGTATCTAGATGATCCAGTATCATATAGACATACTCTAACCAAAACTCTGCTTCCACTGGCCCACCCTCTCTGGTGAAGGGTGGAGGGTGCTGCAGCTAGAACTCCCTGGTCAGCTCAAACATACTCGGTGCAACCCGCCGTGGGTCCCAATCCATCATCTGCATAAGGTAAGCCACATTCTCCTAGAACTGGTCTTCTCTATCTTCATTGGCCACCACATTTTCGTGATCTTCTACCAGTGGAGTGTTATTGGTGAAATCATCCCATTTCCCAATTGGTTCCTGACGTCGTGGTGGAATCTCTCTACATTTACAAGCATGAGATTTAACACACATGCTATAAAACTTCCACAACTTCATCAAAGATCATTACTAGCTACAAAAACCCATTTTCATATACTAATTCAATGAAATTAACAACTCAAATTCATGACCCCGACCATCCTTATTGTGGGCCACGGTCCTCACGGGGTAAACAACCATGCACTACCACCAAAATCACACAACACTTTACAAAAACATTTTCCACTTCATTTCAAGCCCTTATACTTCATTAAACATCATTTACCCACTTGTATTATTTCATTCTTCTCATTATTTCTTGGTTTCATGAAATGCATAATGCACCCCACATTCCTGCCTCACACACCCACCCCATGCGTGTGCATGACACAATGCATGTCACCAATATCCCTAGGTGCCTACAATGATTCATGAATGAAAATCCTCATTCCCTTAAGGCCACATGCCAAATATCATAAAATAGTCACATCAAACCACATGTTCATCACCCACTAGTGAAATATCTTCAACTGTAACAACACACAACCATGAACTACATTTTCCACCAAGGGTGACTTGGTTTTCCCTCGTACATGGGTTAGCTACTCCCAATCATTTGCTCATATACCAAGGCCCGACACATCATAATCCTTGGAAACCTATACCAGATAACAAGACCTTAGATAAGGAGAATGGTGACCTCCTTTGATACCACTTTGTAATGTCCCTGACCCAGATGCCACTAAACCAGTGCTCCGAGCTAGGTAGTTATATAACCATAAGCGCGCCTCCCCGTACGCCAAATTCTTCCGACTAGCAGCAGGATTCTTTGTAATCATGTGGGGAGACTATACTCCCTTTTTATCAGATTAAGACACACAAAAAAACTAATAGTGGAAACAATGATCAATGAACAAGGAACATGTATAACAACCATTTCCAACAATAAATATGACATGTCCTACTACAAGTGAAAAAGTGAACAAAGCCCAAAATAATGGCAACGGACAGAATCCCCCAAAATGGTCCTGACTCCAAGTCTCGATCCTCCACCATGTACTACCCATGTTTACACAACTATCTAGTTGGGACCCTTACCCTTCTCTTGACCTGCAAAAATGAAGTCTGCTCAGGTACCCAATGGCGGCCCAAGTAGGGTGTGAGTATAACTCAGTAGGCCACCACCAACGATGCCTACAAAATATCCAGTATCAACAGATAGTTCATGCAAAAGGAATATTAGTGATAATTGAAATGTAATTATTTAAGGTTCCATTAACCAGTTCAGAGCCAAATCCATTTCCACTTCTATGACCATTCACTTGACACCAATTATCATCACTTACCATTTCATCACATTTCCAAGGGTTAATCACATACATTATGTTACATGGGTCTAAGGAATACAATCACATGCAAGAGGTTAAATACATCGTTATCCTATCTCACTAGGACTAACCCTCAACACAGTAACCTTATCCTTACATGGAAACCTCAATCTGGGTGGATGCATCCATTATAATAATAGATCCTCTGTCCTCATCCCTATCCCTTGCATTTAGGGTGGAGTTCAGAATCAATCTTCGCCTGACCCATGGGAATATATCCTTAAGTCATACCCCACTCTACCAAGCCATGTGAACAACATTATATATATAAGTAACCATCATCCCACCATACCATTTCCCTTTGACAACCACCATTCACAACAAACCACATGGGTATTCACATTATGCCTTAACCCATTAACATATTACCATTTCAAATAATTTAACCATTCACCCAATTCCCATGTGTTATGCCTATTTCACTAAGCATTCAACATTAGACCCATAACCTATCCAATTATGGTCTTTAATTAGTTTACACATTAACCCATTAACCCATTCATCATTTCAATGAATCAACCATTCAACCCATTCCAAATAACCTTTACGTTATTTCCAAGTCTAGTTGCATCACCTAACTTCTATTACAAGTTCAACCAATCATGCCAACATATTCGTCATGGGATCTACCATTTATTACAACATGGTCACGTTTTTAATAACAATCCCTAAGCCCGAGAAAAGCTGGCACATCCCATGGATGGAACCAATTAGGTTAAGCCATTCTCAATGCATACCATGGGGATTGTGAGGGTTCCCATTTGCCATTTTTAAGCATCCTTTATACCAAACACATCCAGTTTGATCAAGGCTCATCAAAAGGAAACCATGAGCAAAGACACACATGCAAAAGTCAACCATAAAACTATAGGATAACATTTGTAGACAACCTACATTGAATCCGCGGTTGAACGCACACTCAATCGAGTCCTTCATCCTCAATCTGACCAGCCTTTGGGGCTTCAACATAGAACTCACCCAAAAGATCGGTCTTTAGAGATTCAGAACAGGAGGGAGAGAAGATACAGACCCTAAACCAAAAAGAGAAGGAAGGATGGGATTAGCCTTACCTGGAACTTAGATTTGCATCCAACGGCACAAAAAACTCCATAGAAACTAGGGAGATAGACCAATTGGAGCTCTTGGGAGATTTGGTTCATTCCTAGGTTGAAGTGGGAGGAATTGAGAGGAAATCCCGAGTGGGTTCTTAAAATCCCGGTGTGGCAATTTTGTAATTATTCCCAACTTTAAGAGGGAGCATGGTTTGGCCGCACGGTTTGGAAAATCATGTGAAAACCAAGCGCATGCTACTGTCTGGAGGAGGAGGGTTGCATGGTCTACCTAGGCAGGCCGTACAGTTTTCCCTGTCCATGCACAGGCCATTCACCCAAGCCTTTCTTGCCCAGATTTCATTTCTTTCATGCCCCAAGCCCCCGAAACACCCCCAAGACCTCACATACTTTCAGTAGACATCCCTTGAAGCCCAAAACAAGGGATTCAACCAAAACATAATGAAAATATACCTCTCCAAAAACCAGTATCTTACAGTACCCCTCAGTGTATCCAAAAGAATCTCAAGATATTCAACATGCTCATTTTTATTTTAAAAATACACCAAGATATCATCCATGAAAACCGCCAAAATTGAATCTAGATAAGGATGTAAAACTAGGTTCATTAGCAACATGAAAATTTTATGTGTGTTCATGATACTGAATGACATAACTAGATACTCGTATATACTGTACCTACTATGAAATGTTTTACATGGTATGTATGCAGGTCGAACACATACCAGATTGTATCAAGATCTTAAATCATCCTTGTTGGACTCCTCTCGTGTTAATAATGTTTTAAGGATCACAGATTCCATTAACCCTATTTACTCTATCTCAAATCATCTGTAGAGACGGTTGGTTTCCCTATTATTTAAATATACTTTCACACATTCTAATTATTTTAAATCAGTTTTGATTATTGTAAACTATATATAATTTTTTCTGATAATAATTTCGGTTATTAATGAATAGGTCTCATTAATTCTAGGAATATTACTGCCTAAGACTATTTATATATATTTGGATAAGTCTGAGAAACCATGATTCTACCGCCAGTTCTAGTTCCCTGGCAAAGGACCAAGAACTGTGACCCTGATATCGTGACCTAGACACTGTAACCAGTTTCAGATCTCATGAAGACTGTGACACAGGTTCCTTTCTACCACCACTAATACACCGTTCAAAGGTTGGAAAAGGACCATACATTGTGATCCTAATATTGTTTCTATGCTATCAGTTCCTGATCTCAATGAAACTATGGCATCACGACTGTCTCACCACTAAAAGGAAAATAAAAAGACACCATTTTGTGGTGGCACAATTTCCAAGTGACACAATTTCATTAAAAACTATGACACCATTATTAAATCTGTTTTTTCATTTTTCTATTTAATTTCTAATGGTAATATTTGAGTTATTTAAAGGAACTAAAATACTTAATATTTCATTGTAGACATTTCAATTGATAGTATAAGGTAAGAGGTTCAGAATACGAGAATCCTTTCGGTTCCTACATGTACACCAAAAATTAAAAAGGAAGATAATCCGAGCTGTAAAAGCATACAAACATAGAAGTAGAAGAGAGAGTTTTTTTTTGAAAAAGAGAATTATACATGCAACAAGATAGAACTGAAGAACACATAAAGAACTCACTATTGATTATAAAAGGCTAGATTACTATAGATCAAATCCAAATATCATCTTTGTCATACCAACTCCTAGAAGAACACAAGATAGATCTAACTGGAAATGACAGGACCAGACTTGCGATACCCTATTTTTTAGAAGAAGACTTGATACCTGCATCTGCATCATCCCAAAATCCTAGAGCTACATAGAATAACACTCAGAGCACTCTTATCCCATTCTCATCATCTTTTATTTGTTGTGTACTCTTTTAAACTTTTGAGTAGTGTGTGTGTCCATATTAAAAACACACAATATCTATTGTAATAAACTGAATGATAAATGATATCCTTCCTCTCATAACTTCTCACATATTTTTACTCGCACAAATAGTTTTGGAAGAGGTCCTTGTGTGAACTTGTAGTTTAAACCCATGAAGAATAGTGGAAGATGTTGTGTGACCTGGACAGCTCTGTGCACTGTTGTTTACCCCGATCTAGTGTGTGGATCAAGTTTGTTAATATAAACTTCTTGGTGGTAGGTGATCATGATGTGGAGTGGATTAGGTCTTAGATTAATAATGAACCACTTGTTTTATCCACTGGGTATTTTAATTTATTTTTTCACTCCTTTACATTAAATTTCATAAAACACTAGATTTTACTTTGACAGTAAGTCTTGTTAAGAATTTATAACTACTTTTCCATATTATAGTAACATCAAAAGGTGTATCAATAACTCACATTGATATTACTATGAATTAATCAATCATTTGGGATGTTATTTTAACCGTAATAATTTTATAACCATATTACCTTAATTAAATACGCTATATTCATTTTTATCAGGGATGAATTTTAAGTAATTTTTTAATAGAAATATTTATAGATAATCAATTCACCCACTATTGAGTACTCTAATCTAAACAAACCTATAAGAAAACCCAATATCCTCAAGTCTTGACAAAAATATCAACTATCTATGGTAAAGGATATGGTTATTAACCATTGACTAGTTACATTGTTGACAATACACCCAAATCCTATGGGTAATATCCTCCTTTTTCACAAAAAGGATAGGTAAACCCCAATGATAAGTACTCATTCGTATAAACGTTGTTTCCTCCAAGTCCTATAGATACTTCTTTGTCTCCATCAACTATATTGTAGCTATCTTTTATGGAAGAATGGAAACTAGTAAAGATCTTGGCACTAGCTCGATGGATAAATAGATCTCTCTCTTAGGAGGTAAATTAAAATAAATCTTTAAAAATGTCCCTAAAATGGTCCCCCACTAGAGAGAAATATTCCTGAGGTGGTGCTTGGTCATCCGGATACAAAGTATAAATCTAGGATGTAATCCCACCTAGCCCACGTTGCTTGTTAACTTCTTAGATCTCATGAACTTCAGTTTCATTCTTATGAATAAAAATTGAACCCGATGTTGATGTGAAATTCATCCTACAATGATAGAAATAAAAATAATATAGATAATAAATTAGAAAATCCATTATGTTAATGACATAGAAAATATTCATCTTGAGGACAAAAAGATACCATACAAAGTGACACCCACCAAATTCAAGGAGGAAATCCCTAAAATTTCATAAACTCTCTATTCGGATCCTTAATGGAATATAAAGGGTAATAATTCCCTCATAAAATTGAATCACAACCCCAAGGATCTCTATCACTGGTTAAGATATAAAATAACTAGTTGCACAAATATCAAAAAGTCCAAATAGAAGAGTAGAGGATACTAAGATGATACATCACATTATACATGACTAAGTGCATTACTGATTAGGGGTAGGCTGTGAATAATATATCTAGTCTAAACTAAGGACCTATGACCCAGCCTCACTACCTTGAGAAATCCTACTCCACTTTTTAGTTACAATAGGTGCCTTGGTTCCCAGGAAATGACCACCACCTCGGCCTGAACGACGAGTGGTACCCTAGCTCATATCCTGAAATGGATTTGTGAAACCCTCTATCAAACCTTGTCTCATATATTAACCCTTTCACTAACTATAGGAGGTTAGGTCCTCTGAAAACATTTTATGTGACCCATCCTTCCATATTTTTGGCACTCAACTAGGCCACAATCCCATTAATTCCCCCTATGTCCCGATCAAGCACCTTAAGGATAGAAAAATGAGATACCAATACTGGCAACCTAGATGGTACTCATCTATTGGGATTCCTCAAAATGTTTCTTCCTACAAATTAAAGTCAACCCACTTGGTTGATAGATTGCACTGATACACTCTTCACACACATCTTCTCCCATATTTTTACTATAATTAGTTCTTTATTCAATATTTTAGTAATAGAGGTCAATCTAAACACATTAACTTGGGATCAAATGGAATGTCTAAGAACTTACTTGAAGTGTATCACCCTTGATCCCTCATTAGTGAGATATATGGGTAGAAAATTTGAATACTTGGTAAATCATGCCAAATAATCCATAACTTTCATTGTGCCCTACTAAAGACACATGAACTCACTAGCCTGCTCAACTAGTAGAGTCTTGGGGGAAATGTAATCAATGAATGTGGTTTGTAAATAACCCCAATAAATATATCACACCCTGTAAAAACATCCCACCAGTTATTTACTACTCACCAAATCATATACATCGTGAGATTCACTCTCCTATTAGGAGGTGTCTCCATACACTAGAAGATAGAAAATATAGTCTCAAGCCACTACTCATTATCCTTTGGAATGCCACCCCCAAAAATTTTTGGAGGATGCTGTTGTTGGAAAACACATGTCAAGTCATCCATAGAGGATATATGTTGTAGTGATCCCTAAAAATTATGAATAAAGTGTAATGAACCCTCACAGAATTGTTCCTCATCATGTATGGATGATACAAATAATGGTTCGACAAATGTATCTAATGGGGGATCCACTGCTAGCCCATGGATTTCCACATACAAATCATAGTAATTTCAACACACCTAGCGTATGAATGAAGGTCCTTGTGGTGTAATGTCTCTATAATTCCAAACATATGCCTAAAAAAATATTGATATCATGGTTTGGTTCTAAAATATAAGGATGGGTCAAAACCTTCTTATAATTAGGTCATACCACACAAACTACTATCAAACCCAGGACTTTGTAAAAGTAAATGGTCATAAAAGTCACTATAGTCACTCCCTCTTTCCTAATCAAAATCTAAGTCAATGTTAAGTTCTATATTTAAAAATTCAATTTTACATTTGAATTTCATATTAATTTCATGTTCCTCATTAAATGCGTAAATCAAATGGTTCATCACTTTGGATACATAAGGGACCATACACCACATGAGAAAATATTGTGTCCACTCAATCTACATCATAGAATGTTCTAGTCCATGTGAGAAATTCTCCCTAACTCAATGTGCCATAACATAGCTCCCAGGGTGTATTTTTTAGCCTAATCAAGAAAAAACTGTCTAGGTTATGATAGGAACTATATGTTACAACCTTGTTTCTAATTTATTTTCACACATCAGCTATCAAAACATAAGATATATCAATAAAGGCACACAATATAGTGTGATGTAGTTAGGCAATGAACCCTTTAGGGGACGACATAATGCCTGGAATTTTAATTCTAACAGGTTCAAAAAATAATTCATGATATTAATAACCTCATCTCATCTGAAAATGGTAAAAAATTCAATTATATTAATTATAACATCACAATTAAAGTGAACCACCCCATGGTGGAATCAAATGAACTGTAATTGTCAATATCTAGAAAAACATTTCATTCCATGAAATATCAATTTTTTCATATGTGGGATAGCTACTCCCAAGAATTGTTCATTACCAACTTCCTATACTTTTATAATCCCATTTATATTATCTCAAAACAGTAAATCCATAAAATAAAATTCTATGAAACCACTTTGCAATGTCCCAAACCGAATTCAACTATCCAGATCCCCGAGATGTTGGGTCACATGGCCTCATGCACATCACCCCAAATTCTATAGTATTCCAAGAAAATAAAGGTCCTAGGGTGTGTTTGTGGGGAGAGTATTCCCTCATTACTAGAGTTTAAATTAGAGAATATATTATAATATATAAGTAGTAGAAGCATATGTAAATAAATGTATAAGCAGTATGGACATACACTATGACCATTTGATTAGTAACCCACTATAGGGGAATCACATTAATAACTAAACAGTAGATAAACATCCAAATATATATATATATATATGAAAAAATTATATAATTAATCTCATATATATATATATATATGATATTTCATGTAATGTGTCTACAAATCATTAAAAAAAGTATACATGAATCAGTACAATACAAGTATCAAAATACCAAAAAGTCCAAAAAAAGTATCTATATATACCATCATAAGTATCGTCTTGGTACTTTTATCCCCCTATCCTATGTATATCAAAAATCAAGAATTGTATTATTTGTGATTTCCTAAGTCCCTACCAGCATCATTATAGTCTGTTCAGGTACCCAATGGTAGATAGAGGAAACATGTGATATAAAATCCCAGTATTCCACCACCAGTGGTTTCTACAAAAAGTCTAGGTTGAGTCATAAAAGATAATAAGTATTCAATGAATATCACATGTGTACTAGAAACGAAACAATTTCCCATGGAATCTGTAAAACAAGAAGAGTGAACCTATCTTGAAAAAAATGGATCCCAACAAAACTAGGGATCAAGATCCTATATCAAGGTATCCACAAATAAAATAGAAATAAACACCATGTCCATTTATTACACACAGTATGTCATATCAACCATAGATGCATTATATAACCTGTAAATCATATCAACCACGACCACATCGTATAACCAGAACTGTCATATCAACCATGGATGAGCTATATAATCATGCATGAAAAGTTTCTACTATCAAGATGTATAATTAGAATTATCTAACCCCACAGGGCTGGATCCAATGTATAGTGAACCATGGAACACTCAATGAGTCCCAAGATTATAATGAGGGAAACATGATTATATTTGAAATGGGGTCCAAGGAGAATTCTAATAGACCATTTTTAATACAAGTCCCAATATGTTTGATTTAAGGGGTATTAATTCCCAATTAATTCCATATATTAAATACCCATGGATCAATCTCACATGAGGCATCTACTACTACTATCATTACCCATGGTGTAACAAGTCACACCCTATTTTTCTTGTCTTGGTTTTGATCTGGATTAGTGCAAATATTGATCCTTTTATTAGGTTTTGGGAGAGATTAATGTTGTTTTTTTAACTTCCATCTATATCAAATCATCCTACCATGGGTTCCCAATAGCTTGTTTGAGAGTTTTTGGAGAAAATGGCGATTACCTCATGATTTTGGCCAACCGTTAGCCCATTTTAGATTTAAAAACAAAAAATTTTTCCTTTATAAATTATTTGGTTTTCAAATATTTTTACTAATTCCACTTCCCACTTGGCCTAACCAAATTTATTAATACCACCATATCCTTTTGGATGACATTAGGAATTCATAATCATGGTGTATTTGGGTTATTTATTCAGGTATTGGTCCAGCCCGTGTGCCCATTTCCTGTTTAAAAAAAGAAATGGATTCAATTATATAATATTCATTTGTTAATATGGTTTGGTGATTACACCTATCACTCGAGCCCAAGAACCCTAAGAGCACCCCCATGTTCCATTTCCCCTCTTTGGAGCTCATATTTATTGGGTATTAGGGTGATTGTTATTAAGATTTCTCAAATCATCCATATTTGAAGATATAAATTGTTTCTTCCATAAGTCATTATTTTTTTATTATTTCCCCCCCAAATATTCTTCAGTTTGTTATTAAAGATCTAATAATATTCTTCAAGGAGTTCTAATTCATTCCCTATCTTTTAAGGGTGTTGATATATTGGAAGGAAATGAGTTTTCTTGTTTCTATGGTGAGATTCCTTCTCCTTTCTCCTCCATCTTCCTCCTTCTATTGTTTCTTGGTTTTATATTATTACCTGGCCATTATCGACCTAGGGTTATGTTAAACCCTTATTAGGTAGGGGTTTTTTGTTTGTTTGGGGATGGGTTTCCTAGTTTTAGTGTTTATAAACCCTTGGATAGTGATATCAGGTGTGTGTTTCCTTTCCACCAAGGATTTGAGGTTAGTTTCCCATTGAACATGTCCTTTTTATTTATGATCCATCTTTTTCATGGTATTTCAACCATATAAAAATTATGTTTATTGTTTTATAAGACTTAAATAACTTTATTTGGTGTGAAATGTGATGTGTATGAATTATTTTATGAAAAGTTGTGTTGTTTTGTGATAAAAGTGCTCACCCAATATTTTTTTAAGTGTTATATTGTCTTTAACACTTGTTTTGTGATGTATAGAGCCTAGTTTAGAGTATTTTGAACATGGTTCAGTATTTTTAATAAATATTTGGGATTAAATTGGTATATTTATTCCTTTTCAACTACTTATAAATAATTGTGTTGTTAAAGAGTGTTTGTCATGTGTTTGGTAAATTTCCGGGAAGGATCTTATGTGTTAAGTGTGATTTAAAATAATTTTTTGGATTTATAAATTCATGTTAAGCATTAAAAATGGTTTTTTGGGCCGTTCTATGTATTTCTAATGTGGTTTTGGTTATAAAAACAAATGAGTTTTTGGTTTATAAAATGTTTTCTCCTGAGTTGCCGGAAAATTTCCCATTTGGCACCCTTGTAAAAAAATTTGTTCTTTGGATGTGTATCATGAATTTTTTAAGGGATTTATGAATACGGTTTTCTATAGTAAATGGTGTGTATACACCTCTTTATTAAGATTAAAATTTTTACCTTTGGAAAAATTTAGTTTTGATAAAAACTTAATGGCTCATTTGGAAACATTGTGAGAAATGGTGAAATTGTTTATTATGACAACCTCATGTAGATGTTTCTCATGTAATAATTTTATGTATATAAAGGATGGGATTTCCCTAAGGAGTCCTTTTGATCTATTATGAGAGTTATTCGAGTTGAAATCTTTTTATTTCTTTTGATTAATGGACTAAGATCAGTCGTGGGAGAGACTCGAGGTGACATCTATTGTGAATTGTTATTATATATATGATTCAATTGGATGGTCGAATGGGAATGGTTGGATCACCCCCTTTAGATTCTTGATACATTGGAACCTATCTTATTGAGAGAGTATTCTATAAATAAATTCTTTACTGGTAGTTTATGGTACTGACCCATGGCCCATAGTAGGTGGATATATTAGGTTCATTGCTATAAGATTTTCCCTTGGCCTACCTCAGAAAGGATGGTAGATCATATTAAGAGTTTTTATTTCATCATATGTGACCGGTCAATGGGGATGAGGTCTCATGTATTCGTGTCTTCTAGATTATTTTTGATCTCCTAGGTTCACCCATTTCTATTTGGCTTTCAGTTTCTTGCAGCGATAAATATGACGCTTGTATGTTCATTTACTTTTCCCTTACTAAGTGATTACTATCATACCTTCTTGTGTATTGTTCTACTTGGAAAGTGGTGGGATGGTTTTGATAATTTCTATGAAAATTATTTTCAATTGATAGTGTTTTATTCACTTTGTACAAATCTGAATATGGAAACAACACTTTTACCTTGAAAATGCTATTAGCACACTAGTTTAATGAATCTATCTTTGGAAATAAATAAGGAAAATTGGTCGTACTTTGTTTTGAGTAATCATATTGGAAACCATACCTTTATATATTATAGTTCAAACCTGAAATTATTGTTTATTTTATTTTAAATATTGTGCATTGGGAATACATTATCAGGCTATCATACTGAGTTTTATTAATAGTGACAATAGTTTTTTATCCATTGTGATGTTTTCGGATTGAGTTTGATCACCTTGAGAAAAATGTGATTCTTGAGTTGGAGAGTGACTAGAAGTGTCACATGGAGTTAGTTGGACATCAAGTCTGGTCAGTTTTTTTGTATCGCTCAGTTGTATTTCATGTTTTGTTGTATATATGATGATCATTTCAGTTTTTTTAAATGTGTATTGGGTTATCCATTTCCTTCCAATGATTGTTTTTTTAATTTTATTTTGGTGAAATTTTTCCATTATTTACTCTAATTATGCTTGAAACTAGTTTTCAGACCATGGGGTTTAGGAACACCATTCTGGCCATGCCAGAGATCACATCTTGTTCCGTGTTCGATGTCGACCCATGCTAGTTCATGGAAAAATGGTATTGAAGGAGGTCGGCTCCTAGAAGCCTTTCTTTTTAGATCTCCCTTTGTAATTATGGGATGTCAAGGTATATGGAGTAGGATTTTTGGGACTTAAGCGGTATGTTCGGGAAGAGCATTGTGAACTCTTTCAAATTCTTATCCTTGAGTGTCCATGGGAATTCTAATTTTATTTGTGTATTTGGTTCTTATTGATTGTTTGGTGTTAGGACATGATAAGAGAGTTGGACTAATGATCTCTGTGAGCTGGCATGGCCTGAAAAGCTGTGTGGAGCCGGATCACGGTCCTAAAAAGACTTGTTGTGTTGGTGGTGTGTTTAACATATAACTGCCAACCATATGGTCAATTCACCCACTAACAATAGTTACCTTTTTGTGGGTCTTTTTTACCTTTAGTGAATTATTGAACTGTTTCGAAATTATTTGTGTGAAAATTTTGGAAATGGGTTTTAATGGAATGGTTATATTTTGAAAATTTGAAAGTGGGTTTTCAAAATTTAATATAAGAATGGTTTTGGAATGATGGATTTTTTAAAAAAAATTATTTTGGTAAAGTGGAAATGATTTAACATGATTGATTTTCCTTATTCTGAATGCACGGGTTATTGAAATTAAATGTTGGGAATGCTTGGATGATTTTAATGTGCTTCTAGATTTTGTTGTAAATGGGATATGATGGGATGTTGAAATGTTTTTGAATATGATGAATTGATTTTGGAAAGTGGTATGGAGTAGTTGGTGATTTCTTAAAAAGGGTTTTAGTCTTTGTGGCTATCAGATTTTGAAATGAGACCTTTCTGAATTTTTTAAAATTAATTTTTACTTGGGGGTTAGTGTTACATTTGATGGTACTCGATTTTCTATGTGGGTTGAATGGTTTGGTTTGAAAAAACGAGGTTTCTTGTATTAGCCTTTGGGTTTTTATTGTGTTCTCAAATGTATGGTTTTATTAGGGAATGTGGATGAATGCTCGGTATTGCATGGTGGATAGGTGCCCGGGATGGCATGGAAACATATATGTGAGTGAGAATCAAATGAATACTAATGGAGAGTGTTTAACCCACCAAGTTGTTTTTTTGAATTAAATATGTTTTCCAAAGGAATGATTTGATCGATCCTAGAGGAGATGCAGAGGATGTCTCGCATTCTGAAGAGCTCGAAAAACCCTAAGACACTATAAAAGTGTCATAGCTCTTCACCTCCTCATTGATTCTCCTCGACATGGCTGGCTTCAACCCCAGTTGGGAGCTCCCCACAGTTTTACAGAGTTACCATGAGAAGGATACCTCAAATTTGGGAGTACCTAAGCCAGTGAAAGAACATGAAGCTTCTTCTCTATCTCATGTTTCAATCCTGGACCTATGAGGTATGTCATTTCTAGAAGCACTTAAAGGTTCCCATTCTTCCTCTTCTGTAGGTGTTAAAACACACTCGATGGTGAAAGGTCTGGATGATGGAGGTTTCGCCATCAAAGCTGAACTAGAGGCGATTTCACAGTGAAAAATCCTTTGTATGTTCTCTATGATGGGTCATGTTGCTTATGTTAAAGGGCACAAACCTCGGTATTACCTTGAATTGATGCAAAGAATTTATATTTTCTGGGATATAACAAATTGGAATTATATCACGCTAAGAAGAGGGTTTTTTCGTTTCCTACTTAATTCGCAGGAGGATCTTGATGGAGTCTAGAGAATAAAAATATTATCCTAAAGTCTGGGTTCCTAAGACAATCTGAATGGGACATAACCTTTAACCTAAATACATAGAGAGGAAAAAATGACCATGCTTGGGTCATATTCCCTAAACTTAATTGGTTTTTTATCACTCTAGGATTTATAATGATCCTTTTTCCTATATTGAAACTCCATTAAAAATTGATCAAACGACCATAAATGCTAATATTAGAATGTTTTCTAGGGTCTTAACTGAAGTCATCCTTGAGAACAAACCACCTAGAACCATTTCTTTCATTGTTAGGGATTATAATACTGTTATAAATCTTGAATTTGAATACCGGCCTCCCTTCTGTGATTTTTGTAACATTTTTGGACACTCCATCCATAATTGTAGAATGGTTCATGTAGTCTCCAACCATCATAATCCTTATGCCTGGACTGAAGTTACGGAAAATAGAAAAGAGAAGGCCCCTTACCTATAATGAACAAAACCTCACAATCCTTTCACTGAAAAATGGATTTCTAAACCTAAGGATAATCCTAGGGTTTCTTGGACTGACATAGTGGAAGAGTAGGACAACGATTTAGAGGAACAATCCATTAAACAATATCTGGAAAATGAGGTAATTCCGATTCTTCATAATCCTTTTACTATAATAGAGACTCCCTTAAAAACAGATCTTGAGTCTTCTCTAACTTTGGGTCATGGTAATATACTTGAATCCTCACCTATGGATTCATCACAAAAAAAATGATCAAGAGAGAGACCCCTATGAACAAAATTGATGATGGGTCATCTTCTATGACCCATCCCTCCTCCTCACCCCATGTTCTGTTCCAACCATCCCCCCTACCCGGTTACAAGATATTCCCATCCCTGATAATGTGGATTTGAATCGAGATGCAATTTGTTTTAATAATAATGTTGTCCACACTAATCTGGTGGTCACTAAAAATATATCTTCTTCTCTCAACTATCCTCCCTCATCTAAACAGCATGGGGGTATGGACTTTTATGTTTGTATGGACTCTGAAAATCTGCAGGTTCTCACTCTGGCTCGTGTTTGAGGCATCTCCCAAAATGGTTCATCCTCAGGACCCTCTGAAACTATTTCAATCATAGAGGTGCCTTCTAGTCTGGTTCAGGATGATTCCTTACCTCAGGAGGCTCTTGTCGTGGGTCCCTCTGAAACTGTTATAGTCTCAGAGGTACTTCTTGGTCATGACCAGATCCCTTCGGCATCCCGACTATTTTTAACAAGGTAGGAGGTAATGCTCAAAAATATGCTTCTCCTTCAAGAAATATTGAGATAACCTACACTCCTGGTAAGAATATATCCCCTAGGAAAAGAAGAGGAAAAAATGCTGGAAATAAAAATAAAGGGGGGTAAGACCCCAAGAATAATCAATAATGCATATACTCTATTCTAACTATCAGGGTATTGCTGACCCTAACACCCTTAATGTCTTAAAAAGACTTATTAATATTTATCGCCTATGCTGCTTGATATTGCTGAACATAAGGTGAATTTTCCCCCAAATTCATGAATCTTTGCAATTTTGGATTTTCCTTCTTTGGTTCTTGTAACAATGGTAATGTTACAGACTCTCTTTCGATCTTTTATCACTCATCTGTTCAGAATGTCAATATTTTCAGTCTTTCTGAGAAATCTTTGACTTGTGATTACTACCTGGATAGCACTCATCTTTTCAATACTTTTGTTTATTCCATAAATAATTACCAGGATAGAATACCTCTTTGGGATGAACATTCCACTATCAATGCCAAAAGTCAGGACCCTTGGGTCTTATTTGGTGACTTCAATACTATTCTCTCACCCATGAAAAAACATGGTAAATCATTCTCTTCTATTTCTTCTAGATAATTAAAAGCCTCTATATAGTCCAATAATCTTGTTGAGGTTAACCTAGTGGGTTCCAAATTTACTTGGTATTGACATCATTATAATCGAGTTGTGGCGAGTAAGCTCGATAGAGCGTTCATTAATGAATTAGCCCTTGATAAATGGAACCAAATAACCAGTGTTACTCTGACCAAACTTGCCTCATATCATCACCCGATCTTAGTAAGTCTCCCTCAAAATATTTAGAAACACTCTTTTCCTTTCAGATTTAATTTGGCCTGGTCCTTGGACACTGAGTGTGTCACTTTAATTGACTCTTCATGGGATAACAGGGGTAACTTCATTGAGTCCTTTTCTTTCTCAAATAAGTTGAAAAATCTCAAACTTATTTGAATAAATTGGTGAAAACCCAAATCTAACTTAATATATAAAGTAATTCAGAATTTGTATAAATACATGACTCTTATTCAAAATAAGAACAACATATCTAGATTTAATACTGACCCCCAAAAGGAAATCAATATTTATGTTAAATTTATCTCCTTGCTCAACTTTAAGGAAAACATAAAGAACAAATTGTCAATGATAAATGGATCAAATATGGTGACTGGAACACAAAATTTTACAGCTCCTTTCAATGAGCTGGGAAATCTAGTAGGCCCCTCTCTTGCTTAAGGGTTCAGTGTAACCTCATTAACACGGAAGAAGGGATTTAAAACCATGTTTTCTCCTATTTCACTAAAATTTTCAATGGCCCCATTACCAACAGATAAATTTTTCCCAATATAATTCCATTCATAGTTACTTTGGAGGATAACCTCATACTTAATGGCATCTCTCTTGATTTTGAAATTAAAGGCACTATTTTTGGCCTTAATCCAGATAGTGCTGCTGGACCTGATGGATTTAATAACGTTTTTTACTAAAAAAAACTGTGATATCATTCAAAATGATGATTTTAATTTAGTCAGAACCTTCATTGAAAAAGGGGTGATTCCTCATGGTCTTAATTCTCAATTTCTCACTCTTATTCCCAAAATTGAAAATGTTGATGAAATTCAACATTTCTGTCCCATCACCCACTTAAAATATCTTTTTAAAATTATTACTAAGATCATTTCCAATAGATTCTCCGTTATTAGAAACAGAATTGTTTCTTGGAACCGGTTTGGATTCATTAAAGGGAGATATATAAATGATTTCATTTGTCGTGCATTTGAATCAACCAGTTTATTGAATAGAAATACTAGAGGTGGAAATTATTCTCCTAAACTAGATATTACTAAAGCCTTTGACATGATTTACTAGGACATTATTTTTAAAGTGAAATCTGGTTTCAGTTTCAATGACACATTTGTCAATAGAATCAAAACCATTTTCAATTCACCCCATATTTCTATTATGATCAATGGATCTCATAGAGGTTACCTTAAGTTCCCCAAAGTTTTTAGAAAAGGTGACCCTCTCTCTATGATCGTGTATTCTATTACAAAAGATTATCATAGAAGATTGATCACACTCAATGTTGATCAATGCAAAATCAAAATGATTCTTGCCTCTAGGAATTTACATGCCCCTTCCCATTTTCTTTATGCCGATGATATTATTTTATTCCACCATGGGTACAAATTAAATATCAATAAAATTAAATCTATCATCTCTCACTATGATAGTTTCTTGGTTAGCAAGTTAACTTACATAAATCCACTATTTATTTTGGTAAAAAATTTCCCCTTAATAGAACATCTCATTTAACAAGTGTTTTAGGGGTTAAGAAAGGCTCCCTGTCCTTCACTTACCTTTGTGTCCCCATCTTCTGGGGAGCAACCAAATCCTCTTATTTCCAGTATATAGTTGATCAAATTCATAAACAACATTTGTCCTGGAATGAAAAATCCCTTTCAATAGGAAGGATTTTCCTTGTGAAATCCAAGATTGTTTCTAAGTTGTTTTAATCCATGATGATCTACAAGTGGACTACAGGTTATATTAAATGATTAAATTATGATATAAGGAACTTCATATGGAGTATTAGAACCCTGGATAGAAAATTGGTCACAGTTTATTGGACCTATTGTTTAAATCCTATTGAAGAAGATTGTATCAGAATTAAAAATCATAAAACCTTTAATGAGGCTCTTCAAGAAAAATTTACATGGTCCCTCATTAATAATAACTATCATCCCATGAAATTTCTCAGAACTCATTTTCATGATAAACTTAAATCTGGTAATTTTCACTACATGTCATACTCAATCTGGCCCTCGATTAAATCTTCTAATTTTTCTATCTTGGAAAATTCTAGATGGATTTTTAGTAAAGAATCTAATTTAAATTTTTGGTTTGATAACTGGACTAGTTCCCCTCTTGTTTCGGAAATACCTACCTCTTTTACTTCTGATCCCACTAACTAATCCATCATAGATGTGATCAACTGTTTTGGACCACATCATCTAGATCCTATTAAAGAGATTGTTGAAAATTATTACTTCTCTTCCAATGATGACTTTCTAGTTCGAGAACCCACTATTAATGGCTTGTTAGACTCAAAAAAATATTATAATCACTATCTATCTAAAGTTGATGTTATTATTAGTTTGATCTCCAATTTCAATAAGGCTTGGATTAAACATTCACATCTTACCCTCATTTGGAGAATTTCTCACCAAAAAATTCTTATCGATCGTAGTCCCCATTCTTATGGTTTTAATATTTTTTCTAAATGTTGATTGTGCAACCAACATCGGGAGGTCATAAACAACCTCTTTTTATATTGTGGGACTGGTACTTCTCTTTAGAATTACACATTTTATGTTTTTGGGTGCATATAGATTTTGTATAACTTTATTTTCTCATAGTTGAAAAGGTAGATTGAGCTTCTGAGGTCACCGCAAATTAGAAAATTTTTTCTCGCTGCCATTGCAGAGCTTCTGTATATACACTGGTATGGTAGAAATGATTTAATTTTCAATAATATATCAATTAAACTAAATAGAGGTAAAATAAGGATACTTCTTTCTATCAAAGAGGCTTCTATTATCCAAAAATATCATTTTGACAATTCTGTCATTGATCTTGAAACCCTCCAACAGATTGGAGTGAGTGGAATATTTAAAAAACTGAATTACACTATTGATGTCTTCTGGAAGACCCCTCCTCCTGGCATGATTAATGTCAATATTGATGGAGCCTAAAAAGAAATCCAAGGACCTTCAGGAGGTGGAGGTGTTTTCATACACCATCTTGATCAGATTCTCGAGTGTTTTTATGGAAGCAGCGACATTTATTCTGCTCTAGAGGCTGAAATGTTGGGTATCATCCATGCCATCTAATTTTCAAAACATTTCAACTAGGGAAACATCTTGATTGAGAGCGACTCCTCTACCATTGTTCTATCCATATGGAAGGGTGTGACTCACCTAGCTTGGTCTCTCACCCCTAGATGTATTAACTTTTTCAACTAGCTCGACAATCTCAACTTCATTGATACACACACCTTCCGTGAAGCAAACAAGATCCTCGACGATCTCGCCAACATGGGAGTCTCTCATGATATCACGTGGAGGAATGATATCCCTCAGGATCTGATTCCTTTTTTCCTTAGAGACTCTAGAATATTTCCCTCATTCCACCTCATGTAATTTGTATGATACTTTTGTTTTGAATAAATTGCAGGGTTCTTCTATTTTGACCAAAACTCATCTTCTTAAAAAAAGGAATGTTTTGATGTTATAGTGGATTATTTTATTATGTTCAAATATTGTAACCTGTGTGGTTTTTTTCTTGAGCATTTTTATTATTGAGTTAGTCTTGATTTTTTTCTTGGGGTTTCCTTGTTCAATAGGTGTCCCCATGAATCTTTGCTGGATGATCATAGTGAAGTTGCGTGTGATTCTCCATTACTGGAATTTCTAGATGACCAACCTAAAGATTTCATTCTTGTGTTTCATATACTAAATCCACCTCTATTTTATGGACTCTTGGATCCTCTTGAGGTAGAGTAGTGGATGAAAAAGAATGAAATGAACTTTAGCCCCATCGAGTAACCTGAGTTTTTAAAAGTTAAGTATAAAACATTCATGCTTGATGGTTCACCATGGAAGTGGTGGAAGTTGGTGTCTTGGAACAAGCACCTAGTAGATCTTACTTAGGAGATATTCACAGATTTGTTAATTCATCAGTATTTCTCAAATAGAGAAAGTGTGAGAAAGGGGATAGAGATGGGATTTTTGAAGTAAGGTGATGTATCAATGCCAAATTATTTTCATCAATTTATAGACCTAGTACATTATAATTTTGTGTTTACAGCAAATGATTCCATGAAGGCTCAAATTTTCGATGTTGGGATTCATACCAATTTTTAGTCAAAGGTGTTAGAGTTCAACATAACTTCATTTACTGATGTGGTGAGGAAATCATTCCATGATGAAGCCACTATGTCAGGAGTTCTCTAGGTAGTCCCTCCTCCTTAAATCCTTAGGGGTAGTGGTGAAAATTATAGTATGGATATGAGAAAGATAATAAATATTGATGGAAAAGGTCATGGAATCAAAAGGACTTGGTATCCTTCATCAAAATCCTCTGGCTATGATTTTATTATGTGTTATCAGTGTGGCAGGACGGGTCACAAGAGGACATCAGGTCCAATTACTACTATGCCCTGCCATGCTTGTGGATTCTTGGGTCACTTATATTGATTCAATCGAGGCATTTCTAGAAAGAGTCATGGTGGCCAGTCATAGAAGTGATATGTTGTTGGGGGAGTTGATTAATGCTTCATTTTGTATGTTTCCTTATAATGTAAGGGGTATTTTTTCTAGGCAGTTATACTAATTCTCTTTTGGTTTTTGTGATGTAAGGGATATTTTGGGTCTTTTATAAACTCTTATTTCCAATATAAGTGTGGTTTATATTCAATTAGTTTTTGATAATTTTGTTTTATCAAATAGTATGATGTTTGTTCTAGTTTGGGATTAGTAGTTCCTTACTGTGAGGTATTAGATGCCCCATCCTTCAGTGCTCTAGCCATATATCATGAAGTGAAGCAGGCGCATAGTCAAAAATCTCATATGTTTAGAGAGTTTGGCTTGGATTGTGCCTACAACCTTATGGTAGGGAGTTTTAATACGTTTATAAAGTGTTGTCTCAACTCTTGAATCCCCAACAAGGGTGTGGGCAGTTTAAATGTTCATGTTGTTTTACTCATATCATGGGTTGGTAGGATGTTTTGGGAGAGTTTTGGTTGGCTTGTGTGGGAGATACCCATTCCATGTTCATGTTGAATTCTTGTTTTTTTATTAATAGATGGTTCTTTAATGGTGGGGAGAACCACCAAGGGTCTCGTAGAGTTTCCTCCTAATAAATTTTTGAGTTCTAGTTGTTTATTAATAGTGGGGAGTCCATTAAATCACCCCATGAATCTTTGGTCTTCATGACTGCTATATTTTTTGGTTGATCATTGGGTTCATGTGTAAAAGGCCCAACAATCAGGTTCCTGGTTTAGTTTTGAATATAGTGACACGATATGTAGTTTTTGTCTTAGGATGTGGTTGTGATTTTCTATTTTGTTTTTGTAATAGGTTTATGTTCTCTTAGTGGGGGATGATATGTCCTTGGCTTGGGAGGCTGGACCATGTTGATAAAGAATCCTTAGGTATAGTACATGTCTTGGTTTTAATCCAGTTCATTGAAAATCCTAATAGTTTATTAGGTTTTGGGTGATATAAATGTTGATTTTTGAACATACATATATGTATAATCATCCTACAGTGGGTTCCCGATATCGTTTTTGGTGTTTTTTGAGAACAAGGTGGTTACTTCAAGAATTTTTCCAACCATATTAGAGAGAACTTCCTCAAATATTCTCAAATCTTGTAGATTTGAAGAGGTAATTTTTTTCTTTCATTAATCATTATTTTTTCACTATTTCGCCCCAAATATTCTTCCCCTAGTTTTTCCTGACCTAAAGAGACTCTACTTGGAGTTCCAAGACATTATCATTCCTCTAAGGGTTTATATCTAAGGGGAGACGAAGTGTTTTCTAGTTTCCAAGGTGAGATACCTTCTCCCTTCTCCTCCCTCTTCCTCTTCCATCCATTATTTCTTGGTTTTCTATTCTACACTAGTCATTATTGCCATATTTATCTATTATACCTTTATTTTAATGGGGTCTTTATTCATTTGGGTGTGGTATTAATAGTTTTAGGGTTTATAAACCCCCAGATGGTGATATCGGGTGTGTGTTTCCATTCTGACAAGGATTTGAGGTAGGTTTCCAATTACACGTGTCCTTTTTATTTAAGATTCGTATTTTAATGGTATTTTTACCCTATAAACATTATGAGTATTGTTTTATAAGCCTTAAATAATTTTATTTGGTATTAAAAGTGATGTTTATGCCTTGTTTAGTGAATAGTAGTGTTGTTTTTTTATAAAAGTGTACACCAAGTTTTTGAATAAATGTTATGTTATCTTTCACACCAGTTTTGGGATGTTTATAACCTTTTTTAGGATATTTATAACATTTTTCAGTATATTAAATAAATTTATGGAATTCAATTTGTATTTTTATTCTTTTCAAGTTCTTAAAATTAATGATGCTGTTACAGAGTGCATTCCATGTGTTTGGTAAATTTCCCGGCTTGATTTTATGTGTTAATTATGATTTAAAATGATTTTTTTTGCATTTATAAATGCATTTGAAGAATTAAAATTGTATTTTTAGGTACTTCTATGTCTGTACAAAAATTTTGGTTTTTGGTTTATAACATGTTTTGGCACGAGTTGCGGGAAAATGGCCCGTTTGGCATCCTTATAAAAATGGTTGTGCATTAGATTTGTAACCTAAAAGTATTGAGGGATTTACAAAAGTGGTTTTCAACTGTAAATGTTTTTTATGCACCACTTTATTAAAATTTAATTTTTTACCTTATTAAAAAGATAGTTTTGATAAATTCGTAAAGGCCTGTTTGGAATCCTTATGAAAAATGGTGAAATTGATTATTATGAAAACCTCATGTGGATGTTTCTCATGCATGATTGTATGTATATAATGGATTGGACTTTCTTACTAAGGAATACTTTTGATCCATTACAAGAGTTCCTTGGGTCGGACTCTTTATGTTCCTTTTGATTAATGGCATGAGATCGGTCCATAAAGTGACTCGGGTGATGTCTACTGTGAATTGTTATTATATATTTGCTGCGATTAGATGATCAGTTGGGATTAGTTGGATCACCCCTTTTGATACTTGAGACATGGAAACCTAGATTATTGATAAAATATTCATAGAATTATTGCTACACTGGAAGGTTATGGTACTGACCAATGGCCCATAGTAAGTGGATATATTGGGTTTGTTGCATTTGGATTTTCCCTCGACCTACCTGAGAAAGGATAGTAGAGCGTATTGAGAATTTTTATTTCATTGTGTGTAACATGTAAATGGTAGTGAGTTGTCATGTGTTGGTGTCTTATGAATTATTATTGATCTCCTAGGTTCACCCATGTCTATTTGAATTTCAGTTTCTTGTAGTGATGAATATGATGCTTGTATGCATATTTACATTTCCCTTGTTGTGTTATTACCATCTTTCTTTCTTATGTATTGTTTTTCTTGGAATGTGGTGGGATTTTTTTATAAGGATGATGAAAATGGTTTTCAAATTATTTTTTTATCCTCTCTATAAAAATATGAAAATGTAAACATAACTTCCCCCTTGAAAATTCTATTGGCACACTAGTTGACCAAATCTAGTTTTGGAAATGAATAAGGGAAATGAGTTGTAATTTGTTTTGAGTAATCATGTAGAAAACCTTAAATTTATATATTTTAGTTCAAACATTAAATTTATTTTCCCTTTATTTTAAATAATGTTCATTGGGAATAGATTATCAGGATAGCCTACTAAGTTTTAATACTCACTCATATAGTTCCTTTGGTTTTATCACTTGTGTAGGTTTATCTAGAGTTTTATTACCTTGATATATGTGTGATCATTGTGTTATAGAGTGACCTTTGGGGTCACATTTAGTTATTCAGTCATCAGGTCTGGTGGATTTAGCTGTATCATTTAGTTTTACTTCAAGTGTTTGTTGTATACATGATGATCAATTTAGTTTTTATAAATGTGTATTAGGTTTTCCATTTCCTTCCACTATTTGTTTTACTATTTATATTTGGGTGAAATCATTCCCCTGTATACTCTAATGATGGTAAAAACTAATTTCTAGCCCCTGGGGATTGGTAACACTCTTTAGTTCATGCCACAGATCTGTTTGGGTGCTCAGTTCGGGGTTGACCAAGACTGATTGATGACATAACACATCCATGGTATCCTATTTAATCATTAATCATTCAATTTATTCCTTAATTAATAAAAATTCAAATTCAATGATTTTAACCACTCATAAAAATTCCATTTAAACAATCAAATCATTCCACATCATGTGAAAAATGGAAAATTAGGAAAAATGTCTCCTAATCAAATAATTCTTTTCAATTCATTTATAACTGATCTTGCTCTAACTATTAAAGCACATACACACTCAATAGGGTGGTGTAAATCATGGAAGATATGATGTTACACACCATGGGTGGCATGTGATGTGGAAAAAACCACCAAAAATCTCAAGGGTACACAAGGGAAACCTAAGTAGATTCTATATTGTTCAACTCAAATAATCAATTCGTTTTAGAGGTTCTTCCAAAAAGTATGGCATGTAGCACAACAATAACTATATATATAAAACATTAAAACATGAAGGAAATGCATATTCTACCTATTTTAGGCCCGTAGTAGAGTGATCGTCATGTATCAACATATGATTAGGTCCATAACATAATAAAAATGAAAAACGAGTAATGATCCCTGAAATGAGGTATATTAGATTGCACATAAAGAACTATGTTGACACAAATTCAACTGAATAACATCATAAAAGGAGAGAAGAACTCACCGGAATGGATCTAAAGAGACCTATGGTAGAAGAAATTATGTTTAAATCATGAATCGAGATCCAATCTTAGGTATATGCTTCAAATGGGAAACCTTTATTTGAGAGAAGGGCGAGGTGAGATTTTTTTCTAAAAATAGAGCCGCTTACCTCTTATTTTTAAATATTCCCTTGTGAATTTATAGGATATGTAAATGAAATATACGTCATGTAATTCTAGGGTTATCCCTCACAAGGAAAAAACCATTACATGATGTTAACATGCTTATCCATTTCATTAAATTTCTTTTATTGAATACACCTCATGTATTCTAATTACACGTCGTGTAACTAGCTTGCAGACAGCCTACAACCCTCCTGCCTCTCATTTCAAAAAACGTCCCATCTAGGCCATTATATGACGTAGGTTCTTATCCCCAAAATAGAATTTAAAAAAATGTTTAACTGCAAACAAAATGGATTGTAACTCAAGAAAAACCCAAGATCTTAGAAAAGGGATAAATTGGAAAGAAGAAAAACTAAAGGTCAAAATTGTGTTTATAAAATAAATAATATTTCTTTATAATATTATATAGTAAATTAATTCCTCGAATTTAGGAAAATTTTCTTGAAATAATAATTTTATCATATTACCTTCATATAATATAAATCATATGGCCTTATAAATCATCACAAATTATGGTTTTGAGGCCCTTAACTTTTAATTGATTATTCACATTCTTGTGATCAATGACCTCAATCACTCTCTATAATTATTTACACTTTTCTTAGATGTCCATGTTTTCAATACAAACCAATGTTCTCATACATGGAAACATATTTAGGTGTTATTGAAGATAACCTTTGTACTTTATTTTATCTATTATAAAGATGAAGTCTTATTAACCCTTTTACGATGTGGGTTTTTCAACATTGGTACTTCCAAATATCAACCCCTTGATTATTGAGATCGTGTTTAAATTTCGAGGATGAAAATTATTTTAGTTTTAGATATTTTATCATCCCAATACATTATAATATATTTGTTTAGAATAAATTTAAATTTTTTGATAGCTTGAAATAAATGTAACATCAAGTTTAAACAAAAAACGGTTTAGTCAGGATTTGAATAATTAATTTATAATTATTTTGTAACTATTTTAGAAAAATAATTTGAAAAAATAAACTTCATTTTTAAAACAATCATACTTAAAATATCTTAGATTGATTTTTTTTTATTTTTCTGAAAAGTTTCACTTTATGATTATTAGTGAAAAATGATGTAGTTTCACTAAAAACGACCATTTATTAAAATAATTTATCATGTCAAATTATATTTTTAAGTATTTTTAACGAATAATTTTTATAATTATATATAAATTATTAAATTTATTTCATTATAATTATTCTAATATTTAATTTCGATTTAAAAAAATTATATCCTTCTGAAAAATTTCTCTTTAAAAAACTACGTTCTCATCATCTTTACATGATTACTATTAAATTTAAAATTTCTAATTATATGAATTAAATTTGGAAAAATTGATTCCATTTTTAGATTTAACGTAAAATATAATATATAATAATTTCAACAATGTTTTTTACAAAAATAAATTGTGAAAACATTAACAAAATAATTAACTCTATTAAGGTAAAAGTGGGTTTGTTGGGGGTTAAACAAAGAAGATTACAATTTAAATGACATAAAAATTATTTAAAAACCCATTTTATAGACATATTTCGAACCTCATTACCATACGTTCAATGTTTATGGCTTCTGGGGTAATGTTCTGTGAAATGACCAATATAATATGTTAAGCAATGAAAAATACAAAAAACAAATTACCTTTCTTGCCATTAATATCTATAATTCCTTTGGATAAAGACAAAAAAATTTTTTAGGGTATATTTTTTTTAAAGATAAATTAGTTTTTTATCAAGATAATTTATTTAATTTTTTCGATATGAAATAATTACTTAAAATTCTTAAGAATCACCAATGTAGTAATTATTTAGATAATAATAAAATAAAATAAATAATACTAAAAATATTAAAACTAAAGTAAATTGAATGAATTATTGTGTTTCATTAATTTTATTTAAATTATTATATCATTTTACCTAGTTTCTAATATAACATATTTTAATTCAATCATTGTATTGATATTTTTCAAATTCAAATTAAATTAATAACTTTAAAATTGACCCTAATATTTTTTTTTGTAATAAATGATATTTTATTTAATGATATATTTTGATAAGTGTTTTTAGAATATAGATAGAAACAACTATGTTCCAGTCATGTACCAATATTTCTTTTATAATTAATATATTGTCCCCTAAATAGTAGAAACTCTATTAGCACGATTATGGTTAAAGTGGTGTTTTTGAACGTTACATGCACTTGTGTTAAATTAGTCTCGAACACACATAGGATTTAAATTTTATAAATTGTATATAATATTTATTATCCATGGTTCAAAATTATATAACAAATAGAATTTTATTTTATTCATAAATAATAAATTACCTAGGTTAAAAATACATGTTACCACAGTGAAAATCAAAAATGGTTAAAGTATGGAAACATAGATGTTATGGAAAAAAAATGTTTAAAACCTATGTTTTATTGTTTGGTGTAGGCTGATATATACCATATAATCCCTAAAAACTTTTAATTATCAATTTTTGTGCCACTTGGGGTTAGAGAGACCTCCTAATAGTGAATACTTCCAGGTATTTACAAAAAATTACACTCCTCCTCAACTATAAAAGGCCACCCGCTCTCCTCTCTACTTCACAGATTAAAATATATTTATTTCATACAATAACTAACCAAATAACTTCCTAAAGTACCTAAAATAATCTTAGAAGCCTTATTTTGGGTAAAATTCCTTCTGAGTGGGGCTTTATTTCAAATCCAAGGAAGGTAATTGAAAAAGAGGTAATATTCATTAATGAGAGTTTTTATTTCATTTCTCCCTCTAAATCAATAACTTTTTATTAAACATGATGATAAAATAACCTTAGTATCTCCTATATAGTAGTATGTCGTTATAAGAATATTCATCACCTAAAAAACTTCCACTTCCAAAAAATGTGTTACAAAATCATCATTCATGTTTACGACAGACTATTGCCTCATGAATCGATGTCACTAGTTCATCCATTACCACCTTTCACAATTGGGTATGATGGTGGATATAAAGTACACACACACACAGACACACATAGACACAAAGACAGACACACACATGTATATGATATTTTTAACATATTCATACCTATTGAGACATTATATAATATATTTATATTTTCCTTTTATTCCAATGGGGATATAATAAATCCACTCATGGTAATGGAATACTAGTGCCTCATGAAGCGTTGTGATTCATATTTCACTAATGATTAAAATGGAAGGTAATAATAATAAATTTAATGATTATATGTGATATACAAGAAATAATTATTATATTAATTACATATTTAAAAATCATAAAATATAAAATATCAATTAATTTTAACACTAAAATGATGATAACATCGTTCCTATACATGTGGACAATCGCAGTCACCAAGCGATGCGACTCTATTTTCATCACCACACCATATAGATGATATATCTAAATTTATATAAGTATTTTTAAATAAATAATTTTGAATATATGATATTATTATATTTCATTAAGGATAAAATAATATTATAACTCCATTCTATAATGATCATTGAAAACCATGAACGTTACTCATGCGTGTGTAAAACCTACCATCTCTATGATTGCAATGTATTTAATTTCTCAAAAACAGTATTCATTATTATTAATAAAATTATAATTGATTTATAAATATGATATTTATTTCATTATGGTTATTCTTTATATTATATAAATATATAATATGCACAAGAACTAGAACTTTCATAACAAATCACGAATAAGAAAACATGGTGAATAACACCCAAAATAATGAAACAAATGAAATATTATTAACAAATGAGTGGTAAAATGTTATAATAGAATCATATGTAACATTATAATTATGATTATGGTTCTATTATATAATAATAAAATTCTTTAAACCATTATACATGAGGATAAACCAAGTTCACATAAAGGAAACCATGATGTAATATATTCTATCTCATTTTACCATCCTTTATGAATTATTTGTTATTATGAACATGCTCACATTTACGTGGTGTATATACTAACCCTCTTATATATAATATCATGATTCATTAATAATTAATTGAATTTTATGATTCAATTTGAATTATTTCATCCTAATGTTTTTTACTGGAAAATTACCAAGCAGAAAAAGTAATTTTATAATCTATCTTTATATTGTGACTATTAACTTCATCTTGAAACAATCACATTCTAGTAATCATTATTCATAGAATTTTAAATTTTTAATAAATATCCATATTATTTTCAGATGGATATTATTTTTTCCTAAATATTTTATCATTTTATATACATTGGTCACTTTGAAAGATATTTAATTGAATGGGGATATATTGATAATAAATATCCCTTAAACAATACCGATATTTTATGATAAGAAAATTGTTTCATGAATTAAATTGTTTATTATATATATTAGGAATTATTTTGAAATAAATACATAATTAGTAATGATTTATAGAAACCCCACTGATTAATTAGTAGATCTTATGAGACTAAATTAGTTGGCCAAAACCAATGTGTTTATCACCATTAGTTTTAAAAAATCCTATGAAAGGTATTGACATTAGTTATATAGTTTCCTAAACTAAATGGGTTTTATACCTAGTAGTATTAGACCATCTTTTGAATGGTTCTTATGGTAGAGGTATCATGTGATTGGGATATGGAATATGATAATTAATCATTTTCTTCATTAATAAATCAATTAATATTATCCAAAATATTTTCACTATGATATTGTCTCTGAATGCATTTAATGTATCTTATTGATTAAATGACATTTGTATTATTTATTTAACTTTTTATATTTATTATCCATTATCTTACAAGGATTTTAAAGTTATTTAAATGGAATGTGTGTTTATTTTTTTTCCTTTGTATACGGATTATTATTATTGATTCATGATATATTCAGTTGTACTTTACCCTTATTGAGTATTTTATCTCAGCCTTATTATTTTTCCTTAATCAGTATTTCATCATGTATACTATGTTGGATAAGAAATTACATACTACGGGGGATAATTTTATTATCAAAAAAAAATTATATTCTAATTTGAGTATTAAACTGTAATTAATTAATCAAGTATGTGTCCAGTTTACCAAGACTACTAAACTATTTATTCCTTTATGATTTAATTATTTATATCTACACTATGTAATATATCAAACACCTACTCTGGACTGCTGGAGTCCAGGTCGCAACATTAAAAATTTAAAAGTTTTAAAAAAATTAAAGAATTTTTATATATAAATAACAATATAAAAGTATAAACTAATAATAAAATAATTGATTGTTCATGATGGTGGGTAATTCTATACATTCGATATATGATAAAAGAAACATCCCTTTCACACTATTATAAAATGGTTAAAAAGTGCATTGTTTGGAAAATTGAAAGAATATTAATTTAAAAAAAATTAAAAGAAAAAAAGGGGTAAAAAATTATTCATTAAATCATATGGAGAATGTTTAAAATATTCTTGAAAATATTTTTAGAAAAAATTGTTGTGGGAGAAAAATGATTTTTGACTGAAGAGAGAAATGACGTTATCATTTATTAAAACCATTTTCACACTCATATGAATTGATAAATAAATTAAGATGTTACTATTACATGAAAATTTAATAAAGAAACATAGGAGAATAAAATGAAAATTTTTTGTTGTAAAATGATGAAATAATTTCCAAAAGCATAAATTCAAGCATAAACAATCCAGACTGAAATGCGATTGAAACATAATCCCTTACCTCAATGGTAAAATTTGAATCATAAATCCCATGAATAAAATAAATTAATTGTAACATAAAATATCACAAAGTATGAATAATTTATGGTGTAATATTTAAAGGTTAGTTATATAAATAATTTAAAAGAAATTAAGTGTATACATGAAAATCTATCTTAAAGAAGGATATTTTGTGATGAAACCATTTACTCGAGTTTAAAAATTTTCATGTATGCCTTTTACCTCTAGTATAATTAAAAAATGTTAATTATTATTTTTATTAAGTTAATTTTAAATGTTTAATCAATTATTCTCAAAACATGTACTTTATTTATTCCAATGATATATTTAATTACTAAATTAGTTGTCCGCGTCAAGGGTTTTTGAATTTGCTCATTTGATAATTTCAAAATAGCATCGGTGTGTTGGCCATTGTCAAAGATGTAATTGTTCCATCATATCAATGATAATAATCATGAAATAATTATAATTAAAATTAATTAATTAATTTTTTAAAAATAACCATGAATAATGACTATGAAAAATTAATTATGGTAAAATCATGGAGACTGTAGGTTGTATGTACCCAGGTATAACATTTTCATTTTGTAAAAATCATCGTCAAAAGAAGAAGAGTGGTTTTTTATATTTATATAATAATAATAATATGATAAATATAAAATTATTTATTTAAATACACATATATTTACAACAATTGTTTGTGATAATAAAATGAATAAAAATCACTTTTTCAATAGATAGTTCGTCGTATACATAGACGTCGTTACAATTTTTCCATGGTTGTTAAGGTAAGAAGTTATATGATTTAATAATATTCCATAATGTTTAATACTTTATCAGAATCATATAAATACATTAAATCTATAATTAATAATAACCATGATATGTGATTTTGGAAACTAATAACATCAGTTTGTGAGGTGGTAGTCCGTTGTACACTCGAACAATGGTTCTATTTCCCATTTGATAGAATGGGAGATGGATTAATAATATTCAATAACTATGATTAAATATCATTAAATACGAGATAAAAAAATTATATATGAATTTTAAATACATAAACTTTGGTGGAAAAATAATTAGTAAAAAAATTATGGAGCTTGGTGAAGACAATTACCTTCACTTCAGAGAACCTGCTTTCGGTATCATATTACGAACCCAAATGTTTGTATTTTGGGAAGATTATTAAATATTGAATGTTTTTAAGGGTTATGGGGAGATATTTTTGTGGGGTAAGTTTAATTTAAATTCCTTGATATGTGTGAATAATTTAGGGGAGGTATTTACCATTTATAATTGAGGATAGTGGAATTTTTGTAAATACCCAAAATAATTACATAACGGGAAGTCACTTTCACCCCCAACACCATGAAAATTTTAAAACATTATAGGATATATAAGGTTGATCCACACCTTTACTACTATAAATAAACTTGTTTTAAAAATATTATCCTCTTTACCTCTATAATTTCCCAATATTAAAATTTTATCTTTTTACCACAAAACTATTTATCTTATTGTCTCAAGTATTAATTATGACATAAAATTATTTTTTACCTTATTATATAAAATATATAATTATGATTATAAATTTTGAATCTATGTTTCTTTCATATTCAACTCATATAATTGTAAAAATATATTGGAAAATAGAACCTCCAAGTGAGATGAAAAGCGTTTTTCCAAAAAATGAATTTTTATTTGAAAAGATAATCTTTTATCAGATGAATGAATAGAAATAAAAATTATATTTATTTTAATTATAAAACATTGACATATAATATATAAATTTAATTTAAACCATTCACTATTGTGTTTTATTTTGATTAATTAATATGGAGATACATTATGCACATTAAATAAGTTTGCATAAAAAAGAACTCTTAATCCTAAGAATAAAATATTACTAAAATCCAATATAATTATTAATTAAATGTAATTAATTAGATTAAATATAACTAAAGAATTCTTATTTTATTTTTATTTCAAATTAAAATTATAATGGGAAATTAAAATTAATTTATTCATTAAAATAAATGGAAGTTTTTTAAAAAAGGGGTAGTGTTCACTAATCAATGAAAAAAATCAATATTTAATGAATGTACAAAAAAATTAAACATTAGTTATTATCGATATTCTTCATTAAATATTATTCTAATTTTGTAAAATAATGTTTCTAAAAGAACAACAAATTAATTATAATATTTTCTCAAAAAAAATAATTTTTTTAAACAAATGTTTTTATGTACAATTGAGTACATGTTTTGTTATAATTAATAAATACATTTATATTGATTAGAATATTTATATTTATTTGAAAATTTATTTAATCATATTCATACCCTGTAATTTAATATCCATGATATAACGTTAATTTTAAAATAATAATATCTTCATAATAAATTGTCGTTTGTTTAATATTTTTGATCCATGATGCATAAAATATAGAATGTAGTGTTATTTTAAAAACATGGTGTGGTAAATTATATAACTTTAAATAAATTGTGTCCTTGAAATATTGAATTATTCTTTATAATCAAAGGTATGACCTTTGGAAATTTCAGTTTTGGAAAACACATATTGTAAAAAGGGTTAATAAAACATTCTCTTAAAAGAGGGAAATGGAAATATAATGGTCATCTAGAATAACAAACTACTAGGATTCCAAGTAAGATAAAATTGGTGGGATGTGAAAATATGGACATGTAAGAAAATACTAAATAATTATGTTGAGTGATATATTTTATTGATCATAGTATTATCAATAGAATGTTAACAGCCACCCAACCATAAATCATTGAGGAATAAAAAAACATTGATTCATCGAAAATGAAGGTAATAAGAATTTTTTTGTTTTAATATCATTTTCCTAGAGTATAGGTATTATTTTACTTTTATGATAGAGAATACCATTAAAATATTTAAATTATATTTTTTTTATTTCAAAAATGTAATTTCATCATTTGGTTGTGCTTTGATCAAATATGAATTCACCTCTTACTCTATGGAATGAGTATACAATATAATTTTTGTATGCCTAAAGGAAAAAAAATAACTTTTAACTTATAATAAAATTCATAAGATAGTAAAACTTATTACTCCTTTATTTATTACAACCAATATGGAAAACAAAAATTAAAATAATGACCAAATTAATATTAATATATTAACATCTATTATTTAACTATAAAATCTGCATTTTAACATAGATAATTCCCTAAATAAATAATCATATATAATAAAAAATCGTAATAACAAAAAATGAATGATTTTTTAAACATAAAATGTTATATCATTACTATCATCTTACATCACCCATAATATAAAATCATTCTTCCCAAATAATCCATTATGTTAAAACTAATGGTTATATATATATATATCATATCCTAGTAAAACAACCCCCCAAATATCATTAATCACCTCGAAATCCTTGTTTTTTTAAAAATGATCCCCTAATATGTTTCCAAAAATCAATTTAAAATTTATCCACCAAATAATTTATGTAAAAACATGGTCATAATGACAATCACATTGTATAGGCTAGTGGTAGGAGATGCACCCTTATCACCATTCAGGTGTGGGTTCAAGCCCTGCATCCTTGTGGATATGATGTGTTGTCACCTAGTATGGGGTTTTTATTTTTCCATAAATAAATTAATATAATTCATATAATATTCCAAGAAATATTATGAACCTCTACAAATTGAAATTAATAATGAAATAAGTTTTTTAACCTCTAAATACCTCTATATAGCTTATTTTTTCTACGAAATTAAATATTTTTAGTTGCATATAATTATCTCAACATCATGCACATATCAAATATTATCATTTAATAAATCATGTTATTTTCCATAAAATTACACCTCATCATTAAATAACCTTTCAAGATCATTAGTTTAATTCATAATATTATTATATATACTTTGTGAGAAAATACTAAAAAATATTCCTTTAATGATTAATGATTCTTATAACCAACAATATACTGATGAAAAACATCGACAACATGATTGTTGAGTTCCAACAACTAAACACATAAATCATTTCACTTTAATAAATACCATAACATAAGTCCTTCATAATTAATCCATGAATTATGGGAAAAAATCGAATAATTTCTAAGTTCTACACACGTATGATTTTGAATTGTTAGTCATCCCTTATGTTGAAATTTATTTATTTAAATCGTGTTAACCAGGTTATTCTATTTTATTTTGTATTTAGATACTTTTCTCCTCCTTTCCCACTCATAAATAATATTCCATTTCATTTAAGGCATTTTTTCATGGTGTCTATTACAACATTTTTTTCATGTAAGATATTGAATATTCTTTTCTTTTTCATCTTTAACAGTTGAACTTACAAAGGAAAACAACTTCACTTCATTGATGGGATAATAATTTAAATTAGTGTCCAACTGTTAATCATAATTTGATATAGATAATTTGTATTTACCGTAAGATCTATAAATTCAATTCTGATTATGTTAGGAATATAATTAGAGAAATCATTACACAAGACATCACATTAGATTTTTTCTTGTTTTCTATTTATTCTAGTTATTAACTAAAAATAATAGAAGAAACGAGATGAGAATGCATTAATATACAAATTGGGAAACTTATAAACAAAGAAGGAATAATTTAAAAATTTCAAGTATAACCTCACTTATGAATCTCAAGGTTTTATTCTAGGTTATCCATATTATCTTTTCCTATTATTATTTATTCCAAAATATTTTTTTCAAGTCCTTCATAATTTTTCATAAAGTGTTTTTTGAGTTTCCAAGTAATTTCCCTAGGATTTTAAAAGAGTGTGTGAAACAATTCCCATTTTTCTACACTAGGTAATGATTGAGTATTACTCAATTCCAAATTTTCAGAATTATTACCCCAAAATAAAATTGTTATAGAGCCACATCAACTTATAGTATCCATAAATGAATGTAATTTCTTAGAACTCACTCACTCTATAATTCAAAAAATTCCTAGATATATTTTTTATAATTATCATTATCCTCATATTTATCCATATGTTTCTCACAAAATTATCCTAATCATAATCCCAAATAATAACTAGACGTTAATCTTATACCAAATATAGAGACCAAATCCTTTTACACATATTATTACATTATTTTTATTAAATCATATATTAATTTAATCCCAAATATCATGAGGCTTAATATCATGGAATGAAAAAGTTTATAATACACCAAATAGAGGATAATTAATATAAATAAAAATTATTTAATTCTACGTAATGATCCCCTAAAGACTTTTGAACTCCTCTAACTGAATTGGATAACCTAGGGAATGCATAGAAAAATGGGGTGTGATAGAAATCCTAGTAAGGGAATAAACATGAAAAAGAAACATAAAGTGTTTGTCAAAGGTATAACATGATATCATAAAAGATAATGATCAATTGTAATCACATTATAAAATAACATAAAGAACATGGTATCAACAAATTATGGAATCATAGGATATTTTTACTAAAAATAGAACATGATATAAATATAAGTCAAGGATGGCTGGCTAGGCAGTATCACATGGTTGAAAAAGTACCATAATTGATTAGATTTTCTCCCTAATCTCATAAATGATGTATCATGAGGCTAAAAACACCATCCAAAGTATTATAACACTATTTGTGTGAACCAATCATAACATGTTCATGATTTATGTGTTCCATAAGATAGAAATTAATCACAAGGAATAATGTAATAATTATCTGTGGATATAAAATGGGTTGCAAAATCTTGTCTCATATCAAAATCAAAAGAAATTTCATAATAAAAGTATTTGAGAGATGAAAATTAGTAATGTATTAACCCATAATAGTAAGGGTGAATATGATTGATATATATGTAAGAGAAAAATATACATAATTTATAAGCAATCTATACATAAATGTTTTTTATAGTTGATGAAAATTTCTTTAAAAGACTACTTGGGATACTTCTTAATAAAAATTTCTTTCTCACTTTGAAATCACATATTTAAAATCTAAAAATTACAAACATATTATAGATAAATGTTTTCTTTAAAAAATAACCATGGAAAATTTAAAATTAATCTAAAAATACTTGAGTAGTTATGATGGAAATTAATTTTTTACATGTAATATATGTTAAAATAAATATTCCTTTCACATTATTTTAATGGTTAAAAAGTTTATCATTCAGAAAATGAGAATAAAAGTCCTTTAAAACCATTTTTATAGCTAAAATGTGGTAAACATATATTTAATTTATTATTTTTTTAAATTTAAAAACATTCTTGTTAATATTATAAAAAATTAGGGAAATGTAAGAAAAATTGTTTTTTAGTGAATAGAGAAATGAATTCATATTTTCTTAAAAATAATTATTTAATAATTTTAACTAATAAAGGGATAAAAAAATAAGATTACTTGAAAATTTATATAAAATACAAAGGATAAAAAATGAATTTTTTTATTAAATAATGATAAAATAATTTCTCACAATATAAATTCAAGCACAAACCATCTCGATTGAAATGAGATTGAAACATAAACCCTTAATGATTTGGTAATATTTGAATCAAGACATCCATTAATAAATTAGATTATTTTTAAATTCAGAAATAATGAATTATGAATAATTCTGGAAATAATATTTAAACAGTGGTATATGAACCATTTAAAATAAATTAAGTGCATAAAGGAAGAACATGCCTCCCAATAACGGAATTTCTTAAACGAAACACTTGACTCAAGTCTAGAATTTGTCATGTATGTATTTTATATCCTGTACAATAAAAATATATAAATTTTTTTGTTCTTAAGGTACATTTAAATGATAAATCAATAAACATTAAACAATATAATTTAGTTATTATATTTATATATTTAATAACTTAATCAGACATTTCTACATAAGTAGTTTTTAGGACGCTCAGTTTGTAATTTCAAATTAGAATTAGTTTTTTGACCATCATAAAAGGGGTAATTGTTCCAACATTTAAAAATAATATTCATAAAATAATTCTAATTTTAAAAATAAGCATGAATTATGGTTATGAAGAATGAATTACTTTATAATCATAGAGACTATAAGTCATATATATGCAAGTGTAGAGTTTACATTTTTCAATGATCACGATGGAAATAAGTAAAGTGTTATTTTAAATTGAAATTATGATCATAATATCATAAATATCATACTATTTATTTAAATAATCATACATATATAATTCATGTGATACAGTAAAAAAAATCATATCTCTTCGCAAGGAGGTAATCCTCCCTACACACGAACGAAATTATATTTTTTCCATGGATGGTATGATAAGAATATATATGAAATATTAAAATTTCAAAATAATTAATATTTCATTAAAATAATATATAAACATAAAATCCATCATCATGAACATACATGAGCCGTGATGATCGAAAATGAAGTACATCAGCTAGTGAGGTGGTAGTATGTCATACACATAAACAATGGTTTCGTTTTCTATTTGATGTAATATGATATGGATGAATACTATACCATAATCATAATAAAATATTAAAATATAGAATATTATTTTTTATTATATTTTAATTTATTTTGACATAATTGATGGTGTAGAAAGAAGAAGTAAGAAAATGAGGGTCTTGGTGAAGACGATTACCTTCTCTTAGAAGAACCTCCTTTGGGTCTCTCATTAAAGAAACTAAGGATGGTCTTTTAGGAAGAAAATAATCTCTATAATGTGCATAAGGGTATTTTGGAGCGATTTTGGAAGGTTTTTGGTTGATCCATATGGCCTGAGTGGTGCGAAGAAGTATGGGGAGGGGGTGCTCTTTATAATTTAGAAGGAGGGACATTTTTATAAATACCAAAAAGTATTCAATAATGGGAATTCATTCTCACCACATGTGCCTAAATGATTTAAAAATAAATTTTTGTAGGATATATAAGTCTGATAAAAAACTATAAAACTAATAATAAACTTGTAACCCTCATTACCTCAAACATTAATTGATTTTATAATATTATTTTTTTTCCAACTAAAACTATTTTTTCCTACTTTTAATATTAATTATAAGAAAAAATTATGTTGAAATTATTATAGAATATTAATTTTGAGAATTCCAAATATAAAATCCATTTTATCGAATTATATTCATAGAATTTTTATAATTTATGTAAAAATAAAACCCATAAGTGGATGAATAATGGTTTTCCAGAAAATGAATTTTTCAAATAAATGATGATCTTATATTAAATTTAAGAATATAAATAATTATTTAATGAATTGAAATTTAAATCTAACGATATATAATATATAATTTAAATTAAATCATTTCTCATTAGGACTTATTTTTATTAATTAAAATGTATAAATATCCGGAACTTTAAAATAGTTTTCATAATTAAAAAATTATTATACTAAGAATAAACATATACTAAAATTAATTATAAGTTTGACTAGTTTGTAGGGATTTTCAATTAATTGATTCTGCAAAGTTTCAATTGGTGGGTGTCGCTACACCTTATTGTTGACACCGGGTGAGCAACCCTAAAAAATGTATTGGTGTGATGTAACCCATGATTCAGACATCTATTTTATTCTTAATGTATTGATGGGAATGTTAAATTGATCATTTTCAGAGTGATTTTATATTGGTTGTTCTTGAAATTAGGTTGATAGTTCATTGAGTTTTTTCATTCATTGTCAGAAGGTCGGTTCGAAAGGGAGATAAGTGATCTTGAAAATATCATCTGATCCTCCATCCACATGTTAGTGTGGGTTGGAGGGTTGTTTTAATGATTTTTTAACCAAAATGACTCAACTTATTTGTATGGTAAATTCCATATAAATTGAATGATATCACATTTCATGGTCTAAAAGGGGTGAAGATACTTTTCTAATGCTTTTATGGATGTATGCTTCTCTTTATACATTCAGGTCTATGTTAAGGACTCTGGGTCTTTTTTATGTAATATATGCCTATCAAATTTAATGGATTAACTCTTGACACATTACTGAAAAGGGGTTATCATTTCTTTTTTATGTTCATTAAAGAGGGATTTTCCCTCAACATTTTCAAAAGAAATCTTTATTTTCACTATTTACTAAAAAATAACTATTTTCTAAAAAATATCAAAATTTCACTTGAATTTAATATCGATATGATAATCTAAATAATTATGTTCATTTGATAAAATAAAATTTCAAAATATCCAAAATTAATTTAAATATTTTCTCAAAAAAGTAATAAATATCATTTTTGAAATAACTGTTTTTATTAAAAAATGAGTTCTTATTTCATAATAATTTATAAAAACATTTATATTGATTAGAAAAAATGTAAATAATTTATAAAGTATTTAATCCTATTCATATCATACAATTTATTTAATTATTTATATATGTAATATGTAAATAATAATATTTTAATAATATATCATGGTTTTTTAAATCTCAGTCTAGTGTGTTGTATATACTATCAAACATAGTGATTCTTTATAATATAAGGGTGTTACAAACACAATGGCTGTTGTTATATTGTTGGATATAAAATATATTTATTTTGAACTATTCTATAACACATGTTTTAGTGGAGAAATAAATTCCATACATGAGAAACATGAAGCGAACCACTCCATAATGGCCCTTGTGGTGGAATTACAAAGCACCTATGATAAAATGGTCATTATAAATATGATCACTGGTTTGGAAATGGTCAATTATTGAAAAATACCAAAATATAGTGCAGTATATGTGTGATTGAGAAAAACGGGGATAAAAAGACCATGGTTGTTTCCATAGTTGATGTGATGTAATACAAGGAAGACCCTCAGTAAAAATAGCCAACAGAATGTGGGACACACCATGGAACATGGGATGTTGTTTGAAAAATGGTAAAAGATTTAGGAGAAAATTATAGATGAAACATAGTTTTCAAGAAGATGTGTCTTATTTACTACCAGAATCTCATAGTGGTTAAAATGAAATATGTAAATAGGATCACATTTTTGGGATAAATGTGGCGGTTTAGGAGTTTTCTTGTTTAACCTATAGAATCCCATTATGTACATGGTAGAGTTCAAAGGATGTCATGGTCATGAAGTGGTGTTTCTATTAAACATAGTTAGAAGGATATGTATATGTCATAGTGCTCAACGTGTTAGGGTCAACATAAGAAAATGTTTTCCAGTACATTATTGTAAAGGGAATGTCGATGGGTGACCTAAAAACTTTAGGAGAATTAATTATGATAATGATTGGATGGATCTTGAAATATTCCTTAATTCAGTATCTCTATTTTATTTCATTATTCCATCTTGGAGTAATGGTTATTTCAATGTTACTTAAATGGAATTAAATTGAGATTTAATTCAATTTGTAAAGTGAAATGGTTTTCCATGAATCAATTTTATGTGTTGACTAAAATTTATAAATATTTTATTGGAGGTTTATGAGGAATTTAATGGTCAATTTCAAGGCCTTGTTAATTCATTAATTTTTTTTATTTATTATCTCATGAACCTAGTTATTTTAATAGAAATTCAATATTTCATTATGAAATAGGATTCTTGAGAGAGTCTATATGCAAAAAATTTTATCTAAAAACAAATAAATTGGATATTTTTAAACCAGTATCTACATTTTTTGAATAAGAAGGAAGGAGTTATATTTTATTATTTTAATTAAGATAGATTCCATTAAATATATTACCTAGGATAAGAATTCACCAATAGTGTGTAGTGCATGGTAATTTATATAATTGTTCTGGAAATAATAAGAATAATTTTTTCAAATGTATTTACATGGTTTATGAAGAATCATCCTAGAAGGAGTAAAATATAATATTTTAATATTCTTGAAAATTAATCAAATAATGTTTTATTGGGGATGGTACATACATGTTCATAAACTATTTATGGTCATAATGTTGACTAACTGTGTGCATTATAAGGAATATTTTGGGAAGTGACCCAGGGGAAGTAGCAAGATGTCCCTGAAACATTCTCTGGGGAGTGAACCTTGTGAAAAATAGTGATCTTTATAGTTATTTGTTTCACATGCATGATTCATGGACATTTCTTAGTGAGGGGGAACTGAGTAAGTTCCAATGCTTCTATTTAATTTATGAATGCACAGTAAAACAAATAAAATATACTAGAGTATATATAGTAAAATCCATATGAATAATGGACATCTGGGTTGAGATATAAAGATTTGTCTAGGGAAGTGTGACATTAATTATAAAAAGTGTTTCAATTGGTTATTAATTTATATACTAGGATTCACCCCCACCCCCGCGTTATTCTCACGAAATCCCCTTTGTACACACACAAAATAAAATTTTATTATAAAAGAAGGAAGAGGTAGAATTGCCTACAAAACAACTTACGTAGACCTAAAGAAATGGTGGCCGAGAGAATCTAATTTAACAAAAATAGACCCCTCCAAAGAGAAAGACACACGACTAGAAAAGAAATGAAAGTGATCAATTTAAGTAGCTTTGGAGGCTAGGAAGTCAATAACTGTATTTCCATTGAGCGAGGTATAGAGAATAGAATTATGGTCATTCAGTGGGTCCTTACATCTTATGATGGTGTACTCAATAGACCAAGGGGTTGGACCTTTTCCATAGAATACCTTAAAATCAGTGATGAAATCAATTTCAATCTCTTCCAGACTGATATTTTTTGTTTGAAAATATCCATAATAGTAAACCGCGCTTGAGATTTTTCGTGGTGAGTGTCACCATTCTCAAAGAATTCATAGAATGCAATAATGTCTGAGACCTTTGAATTCTCAATAAAACCCAATCCATGGACATATCCCAAGATGAAAAAAACTATCTTAGTTCATTTTGTATCCTTGAGTAGGAGGAGAGTAGATAATCCATCTCCCTTGTTTTTCAGTATTGGCTTGGGATCTGGGGAACAATAGGAAGGATTTGAGAGAATGGAATATTTCCAAGCTGCTGCATAACCTTTCAAAATTGAGAATTAAATTTTTATATTTAAAAAGAATAACTAGGATAGAACCTAGATAATTTTGGTGTCAAATATTGTTCTTGGCAGACCTTAGGATCCAACAGCCTACAGAAAAAAATGAGAGCATTAGATTTATTCTCCACCCCGTCCTGATCAAAACCTTGGAACTAGTGTAAAAGGAAGTAATCGGTAGAGAAATCCTCGTTATACCACCCAATAAATTGACCAAACTTGCACCAAATAGCATTAGATCAATCACTGTTAAATAACAAATGCTCTATAGACTCATCCATCATACCCTTATAGAAATTAAGTTTCGAAACAAGAGAAATATCCATCATTTGTATATTATTGTCAATGAGAAAAGCTTTATGAGAGGTATGGAAACCAAAAAAATGATCTTTAGAGGAAGATATTTATCCCACTCACTGTTGAAGAATATTCTTTTATCATTATTTTATTTATAATTTCTCATGCTTGAAATGATGTTTGTTGGTCGGAGTGGTTTACTCAAGAGGGGGGGTGAATTGAGTACCAATTAAAATTTCTGTATTTAAAAACACTGTCTTAAAGACCCCCAAATAAAATAATAAATTAAACTGTAGTGAATTTATATTAAAGTAGAGGTTCTGTTAGATTCTCAAGGGATTGATTAATTCCCAGTTAATCAACACAGGAGTGTGTGATTATCTTTTGAAACTAACTTACTAATCTACACTTAACATAAACACTTGCTAATTTAATTATCAAAGTAACTTTAAAAACATTATTGGTTTTAAAGTGATTAGCAGCGGAATAAAACTTTGAAAGAGATGGCACAACAATGTAACCAAGAGGTTCAGTCTCAAGCTGAGACTTAGTCCTCTCAAAAGTTTATATAAAAATGATCCACACACTGGATCGGGGTTCAACAGTTTACAACTGTCCAGGTCCAAGACCTCTACCACTGTTCTTCGTGGGAAACAGTTCAACAGCAACCAGCTGTCCAGGTCACACACGACCTCTACCACTGTTATTCGTGGGAAAGAAAGAATGAAAGAGTTTGGTAAGGATTTACAAATCCTCCAGTTTAAGTACAGGAGACAGTGTATGTGTTAGATACAGCAGATAACACACACTGCTCGAAAAGTATAATAATAAAGCACAGAACAAGAGATGTAGAGTTTAGAAGTGGTTCTGGTGATTTCAGTGTAGCTCTGGACTCCTTTGGATTCGATCAGAAGTGAGTCTGAGTCCTCTTCTCGTTTCTGTTTGAGAAACAGAGTGTCCTATGCTCCAGGTTCACAGATAGTGAAAATGTAGTGGTTGAAGTTCTTCAGTGTTCTTCTTATATGCATAGAACACATCTCGAGTATGATTGATTGTCTATGAGCTTCTCTTTGTTCTTGATGGAACTGGTTTTTCTCTTCTTGTGTTTCTGGTATATGTCATACACCACACACTTCTATTGTTCGCTTCTTATTTGGGCAGCGTAGGCTTCTCGTATTTATCTCCCAATAGGGGACAGAAAAGATTTCCTTTCTGCAGGTACGAGCTACGGGTTCCTGACATCCAACATCCTTTATCAGATATTTGACAAATCATTAAAATGTACATGATATGACCGTTAGATAGATTAAATAAAGATAGGAAATAAATAAATTCAAACAGTGAGTCGAGTGATCGGTAGGTAATCAGCATCGGTAGCTTGAACATCGATAGCTCAAGGTCATTAGTTGCTTTGACTCTATCGGTGGCTCTATGCGTCGGTTGGTATATGATTGTATCGGTGACTTTGTTTATCGGTAGCTCCATGCATCGGTAGCAGCATGCGTCGGTAGCTCCATGCATCGGTAGCTCCATGCGTCGGTAGCTTCATGTATCGGTAGCTTCATGCGTCGGTAGCTTCATGCATCGGTAGCTTCATGCATCGGTAGCTTCATGCATCGGTAGATTCATGCGTCCGTAGCTTCATGCATCCGTAGATTCATGCATTGGTATCGGTAGATGTGAGTCTGTATCGGTAGCTTCGTCCATCGGTGACTCTTATTCCATCGGTAGCTATTTATACTTACACCGGTAGCTCTATGTTTGTATCGGTAGCTATCTGTAAGTCAGTAGCTTACATTTATAAGTACATCGGTAGCTCTGTGTTAAGTATATCTGTGACTCTGTCTGTCGGTAGACTAAGTCTATCGGTAGACTGGGTACCGGTAGCTCTTTATCAGTAGCTATAGGTAGATTACTTATCGGTTTTATGCAGAACACATCCGATTTTGTTTGAATCAATTTATAACTTGCATGAACATGGATAAATGAGGATTAACATATTCCAAAGACTATTTTAAAAATTATTATTGGTTTGATCACATATTTGAAAGAATTAAAGTATAGATCAATGATACTTAAAAAATATCATAGAGAATGAAAACATAATTGGGATTTTCAACACATATGAATACATGATTGAGATTATCAAAATAGGTGAGGTCAACAATCTCCCCCTTTTTGATAATCACAATTTATGACATGGGCATTTAACATAGTGAAAATATAATAGTAAAGAGTATAATATTGAAAACAATTTTCTCAGAGAAAACAGTATCAGAGATAATAGAAATAGTATGATATAGACATAAGTTATCATAGGTAACAATCATAAGGTACCGAAGGTAAAAAGAAACATAATAATATCAGAGATAAAATTGAAAAGAAGGTTATTTTTCTCCATTGAAAATAATTCTCATTCTCTCCTTTTGTTCTCCCCCTCTTATTGTTCTCCCCCTTATTATTCTCCCCCTTATTATTGTTCTCCCCCTTATTATTGTTCTCCCCCTTTGTGATAATAAAAAAGTGGGAAAGTATATATATATAAGAGACAAATAAAACATGAGAAGTAAAAAAGAGGTCCTTTGTATTAGAGCAGTCAGAAAGTACAGAAACAGAATATAAATGAATTCCTATCAAAAATCATGGCCACTAGATCAATCCACATCTTCAACGTGAGATTTTCCTTTGGGATCAGAAGAAGGTTCGAGTGGTGAGGATGCAGGTGAAGGTTTTGGAATTCCAGGAAAGATCAAAGGAGGTTGAGCCACTGACACAGAGTCAGGCCTGTAGGTTGAAGATCTTTGGGTGATCATTGGTGTGAGGCTTCGAATAGCTTGAGCAGGAGTCAGCTGGACTGTGGAAGAAGCTGAGGCAGAATCAGGCAAAGCAGGAGGTATGATGACTGGTCTGGCATCAACATGCAAGAAGGGCAGCAACAGATTTCTAAAATCCATAATAATTCCTCCTCCTCTTTCCATAGCAGAGATGAAATCATCTTTGTTTTCCATGAATTTCTCCAAGGCTGGAGTCAATTTTCTTAGTTGGCACACTTGTTCTCTAAAGGCTTGAGTTACTGGAGGGAGCTTCATGTGTTCCAACATTAGCTTGAAGTGGTGTTCGAGTTGATGCTTGGTGAAAATTCGGGTGAAGTAGTAGTCCACTTTTCTCTTTATGGCTTCCTAAGAGGCAGAGGCTTCTCTCATATAATCTTGAACAATCTTCATGATTTCTCTAGCAGAATCTCTTGTAGAAAGCACCACTCGGGTCAACTCTGATGAGTCCACAGAGCCACTGGTTGAAATAGAACCAATCTCCTCCTTCAACATTGCTCGAACTGAATTCAGATCAACTAAAATTTTGGATGTGAGAGGGCCAAGAGAGAAGGAAACAGTTTCTTTGAAACTCTTAGACAAACCACTGATTAGGCTTTGAACTTGAGAGTCTTGCAATTGAACATGATCCTTTACTGAGGTTTTGAAACTTTCAAACACCGAGACAAACTGGCTTACTACACTCTTCACATAAGCTAGGTCCTTGTCAGCTTGAGACTTGGAGCTCATATAAGAATTCAAAGCAACAACTGATGTCTTGAGAGATTCAAGATCTGCTTCGATCCTAGAAGACTGAGTCTGGAACTCTTTGACTTCTTCCATAAGCTCAGACACAAAAGAAGTTAAATTACAAGCTAGAGATAGCTCGAATGATCTCTCTAACATTTTCATTTCTTCATTAAAGCTTTGCTTCATCTCAGCAACTGATACACTGAATGATTCTTTCAGCTCATTCTTCATGGATTCAAGATCAGATTTAGAGACAAAATCATTTATGACAACTGCAGCAGATCCCCTTGCTGAGGCTAAACTAACTGCAGAATAAGTCATTATTGAATTAATTGAGGATGCAAGAGAGGTTTCCATTAACTTCACTTCTTCAACAAAACTGGTTTTGAGGTCCTCTTTTAGCTTATACAGATCATGAAATCTGACCACATCATCTGGAAACAACTCAGAAGCAAGATCATAATTGGTCTTCGGTCTATTCACAGACATCTCATTATCAGAATTCGGATAATCCAATCCACAGACTATAAACCCTGGGTCTTCTACCCAGTCTCCAAGCTCAACAGATACTGTAACATTTTCAAGAACAGATTGATGCTCCCCCTCAATGGGTGCATTCTCATGTATCACAACAGCATTCAGTGCTGGATTCTCTTCATCAGAATCTTCTAATACAAGTTCCATCGGTGCATCAACTAGAAGATCTTATGATATAGGTACAACTTCTTCTGTATCTCTTTCTACTTTAGCAGTAGGCATAGCTGAGTTTCCAATCAAAGGACTCATACTTAAACTACCAGAAGCAGGCGATTCAGATACATTCTCCTTTTCCTCTTCTTCTTGGTGAGGTACAGACTGGTCTTCCTCATAAGTAGACAAAATTTCCTCTACCTTTCCTTTCCTAGAATAGACCAATTCTGCAACAGGACTTGGGGGAAAGTCTGGATCTCCTCCAACATCCATGGGTGTTTCTTCTTCTTCTTCTTCTGTTTCATCACTATAAACAGGTTCCTCTTCATCAGGTCTCAGACTCGGATCTCTCATATCCTTTGGTCTTGAGGGATGATCCACAGGATTAAACCTATCATATATCTTCTGATCATCACTGACCCATTCACCCTTCCATGGGTTCCATTTAATTTTCATGTACTTACAAACAGTCGAGGTGATGCAGAAATTATTCTTGACTACAACTGTCTCATCCTGAGACTCATCTATCCCTTTCACTTTTATCATTACTGAAATCAGCTTGGCAAAGAACAAAGCATTAGTCTTTGACTTTGGTCTAATCATGTCTTCCATTTGAAGCATTAACAATCTGCACAGATTGATTTTTACACCATGTATTAGCAAATGAAGATGATAGATATCTTGATATCTCAGATTTTCAAAATCTCCTCTCCTCGGTATCAACACATGCCGAACAAACTTGAAGAGCAGTCGATTTTCTCCATCCATTTCAGCAGCAACCACTTGCCTTTGATTCCCATTACCAGTCAGCTCTTTTAGGGCGGTTTCATAATCAATGATATCACTGCTAGGTGGCATTGCTCTTGATACATACCCAGAGACACCTTCATGTGGTACTTTCAAACACTCATCCCACTCTACTGAAGAAAAAGACATCTCTTTTCCATTTAAACAAGAGCTTACCCGATTCTCATTTTCAGACTTCTCGAAGGTTACAAACTCGTAGAACTGTTTTACCAACCTCAGGTAGTATGGGCCATTGTAATTCGAGAAACAATCCACCCATTTCTGGTCTTCCAGAATCTCGAGTACTAACGATTTTCTAGGCAGTAGCCATTCTACGCACAGTTCCTTCTCGATTACTATGTCTCTATTCTGCAAGTGAGGATTCACTGATCGCCTTCCCGATCTAGTTCTGACTTCACTAACACTGGATTTATGCTGTGTCTTCTGCTTCTTAGCATTTGGTTCTACACTTTCATCTCTGAAGATAGGATGCTTAGTTTTTACCATCGCGGGTTTAGGGTTCTTGGCCGATTTGGGAGCAAAGGTTCGAAGGTGAGAGATTTTGAGCTCGGTGAGGTAAGAAGTGGCTTAGACTTAGTTTTATCATTTAGGAATTCCAAATAAACGACTAAAATAGAGTAAAATAAAATAAAATAAAACGATTCGTATTCTTGGCAGTAGACAGAAGTTTTAAAATATAGCATCGGTGAGAATTTCAACATCGGTGAGAATTTTCACATCGGTGAGAATTTCACATCAGTGAGAATTTCACATTAGTGAGAATTTCACATCGGTGAGAATTTCACATCAGTGAGAATTTCACATCAGTGAGAATTTTACATCAGTGATTAAACATTCCCAATTCGTGTCTTATGTAGCTTAACCTATCCGAACTTAAAGGTTTAGTGAAAATATTAGCCAATTGGTGTTTAGTGCCATTAAAATCAAGAGAAATATCACCTTTTTGATAGTGATCTCTTAGGAAATGGTGTCTTGCATCTATGTGTTTGGTTATAGAGTGAGATACAGGATTCTTAGAGATGTTTATTGTACTGGTGTTATCACACTTGATTTATTAATGTTTAAAAACATATCCATAGTCCAAAAGAGTGTGTTTCATCCACAGAATTTGTGCACAGCAACTACCAGCAGCTATATATTCTGCTTCGGCAGTAGATAATGAAACTGAGTTCTGTTTCTTACTACACCAAGAAACTAAGGATTTTCCAAGCAAATGTCATGTTCCTGATATGCTTTTTCTATCTAACTTACAACCAGCAAAGTCAGCATCTGAATAACTCATTAACTCAAAGGACTATCCTTTTGGGTAAAACAAACCTAAGTTAACCGTGTGTTTGAGATATTTAAAAATTCTTTTAACAGCAAGCAAATGAGATTCTTTTGGATTAGCTTGAAATCTATCACACATACACACACTAAACATAATATCAGGTCGACTAGCAGTAAGATAAAGTAAACTACCAATCATACCTCTATAATTTGTTTGATCAACTAGTTTCCCAGTTTCATCTACGTCCAATTTACAGGTAGTACTCATAGGAGTTTCACTTTCCTTGATACTATCCAGACCAAAACGTTTTAAAAGATCCTTTGTATATTTAATTTGATTCAAAATAATACCATCTTCATTTTGAAATACTTCAAATCCAAGAAAGTACTTAAGCTCTCCCATTAAGCTCATTTCAAATTCATTTTGCATACTTTTTGAAAAATCAGTACATAAAGAGTGTTTAGAAGATCCAAAAATAATATCATCAACATATATTTGTACAACTAAAACATCTTTAGAAATTCTTTTAATAAAAAGAGTTGGATCAGCAATCCCTTTAGTAAAACCTTTTGAAATAAGGAAATTGCTAAGTCTATCATACCAAGTTCTTGGAGATTGTTTTAAACCATACAAAGCTTTAGAAAGTTTAAAAACTTGATTTGGAAAATGGGGGTTAGTAAATCCAGGTGGTTGTTCTACAAAAACATCTTCAATTATAAAACCATTTAAAAATGCACTTTTCACATCCATTTGATATAACTTGAAATCCAGATGTGCAGCATATGCAAGTAAGATCCTAATGGCTTCTAGTCTAGCTACAGGTGAAAAAGATTCCTCATAGTCTATACCTTCTTCTTGACTATATCCTTGTGCAACTAGTCTAGCTTTGTTTCTAACTATATTTACAGATTCATCTACTTTATTTCTAAAGACCCATTTTGTGCCTATTGTCAAAGTGTCCTTAGGTCTGTCAACTAATTCCCAGACTATGTTTCCTTCAAACTGATTTAATTCTTCCTGCATAGCTATTACCCATAATACATCATTGATAGCATCATTGATATTTTTGGGTTCTAGCTGTGAAAGAAAAGCTTGATGTTCAACCTGGTTTCTTAGAGAAGCTCTAATTTGTGTTCCTCTATCAAGATTACCAACAACAGCTTCTAAAGGATGATTCATTAGAATCCTCGTTGATCTGGTAAAGGTTGGACTAGAAATTTCAGGTTCATCCATAGGTTCGGGTTCAACAGAAGCAGATTCTGGAAAAAGTCCAGAACTGGATGTTTTTATAACAGGTTCTTTAGATTTATCATTAATGTCCAGAATAGACAAATCTTCTTCAAGATTCTCAAGAGAGGTTTTAGGCTCATGTGGATCAGTTTCATCGAATTTGATGTGAACAGATTCTTCCACACATTTAGTTTTCTTATTGAATACTCTATAGGCTTTACTTGAAATAGAGTAACCCAGAAAAATTCCTTCATCACTTTTGGAAGCAAACTTATCCAGATTATCTTTAGTATTTAGAATAAATACTTTGCAACCAAAAACTTTAAAGTAATTAACCTTAGGCTTTCTATTGTTCCACAATTCATAAGGGGTTTTCTTAAGAACAGGTCTAATTAAAACTCTATTAATGACATAACAAGCTATATTTACAGCTTCAACCCAAAAATAAATAGGCAGGTCATATTCATTGAGCATGGTTCTAGCAATTTCTTTAAGGGTTCGGTTTCTTCTTTCTACTACACCATTCTGTTGGGGTGTTCTAGGGGCAGAAAAGTTATGAGTATAGCCATTGTGTGAGCAATAAGATTCAAAATCTTGATTTTCAAACTCACGACCATGATCACTCCTCAAAGTTTTAATCTTAAGTCTACTAAGGTTCTCTACAGATTTAGAGTATTTAACAAAAGAAGAACAAGCTTCACTTATGTGAGCTAGAAAATATACCCAAGTATATCTAGAAAAGTCATCTACAAGAACATAAACATAGTGCTTCCCATTTAAACTAGAAACTCTTGATGGTCCAAACAAATCCATGTGAACCAATTCAAGTGGTTGAGAAGTGGAAACTTCTTTCTTTGATTTAAAAGAAACTTTGTGTTGTTTTCCCTTTTGACAGGGGTTACACACTCTATCATTTGGGAATTCTAATTTAGGTAGGTCTCTAACTAGGTTTTTTCTAGAGAGTTTTCTAAGTGGGTGAATGTTGAATTGTCCCAATCTTCTGTGCCATAGCCAAGATTCTTTATGAAAAGCATTCAAACAAGTAATATTCTGCTTAGCTAAAGAATTCAGATTAACAGCATAAACATTTTCATTTCTTAAGGCAAAAAATACCAAAACATTCTTAGAATTAAAAACATTGCAGGAATAATTTTCAAATCTAACATGAAAACCAACATCACATAATTGAGAAATACTTAATAAATTGTATTTAAGTCCATCAACAAATAAAACTTTAGAAATCAAAATTGAATCAGTGTTACCAATTTGGCCTAGGCCGATGATTTTTCCTTTTGAATTATCACCAAAGGTGACAAAGCCTCCATCAACTTTTATTAAACTCTTGAAACAAGAGAAGTCTCCTGACATATGTCTTGAACATCCACTTTCCAAATACCAGGTCTCTTTACAGGAGCTCTTCAAGAAAGTTCCCTACAAAACAGATTTAGATGAGAGATGATTTTGGTACCCAGATTTTCTTGGGTCCAGACAGGTTAGCCAATAACACTTTAGGTACCCATATTTGTCTAATAGGTCTCATATAATTTGTAGAATTGACATGCTTTGAAAGATAAACTTTATTAGATCCATAGCGATGTATATAACTGGTTGAAGCATATGAAGTTCCAGAATTACCTTCATTCTGTCCAGATTTAGAAATGAATCTAGTTTTGGCAATTTTCCTTTGTCCAGGTTGGTATCCTATACCAGTAGTATATTTAGGTGCTATTTGCTTTCCTAGCATCTGTGTTAGTGTATTTTTTCCATTGGTGTACTTCTCTAAGTCTTTCTTGAGTTTCTCATTGGATAGTTTCAGTTCAGTGTTTTCTTTTAACAGTTGATCATTTTTCTCTTTTTCAATAGTGAGTTCGGTTTTAACTGTAGTGGTGAGAGCATGCTATTTCTTTAATGACTTGTATTTATCCTTAATTTCATTACATGTCTCTTCCAGCATATCACAGTACTCAAACAATTCATTTTTAGACATTGTTCCATAATCAGAGTCAGATTCTGCATTATCTCCAGAGTAATAATTTAAAGCAGGAGTTTCAGCAGTTACCTGAGAAGTGTTTTTCATAAAGCACATGTTTGCCTTATTTCTGTGTTCAGTTTCAGAGCTTTCAGATTCAGTAGAGCTATTCTCAGAAGCACTCCAGGTAGCCTTCATGGCTTTCTTAAACTTATTGTCCTTATATTCATATTTCTTTTTATACTTCAGCTTTGGACAGTCGGCTTTAATGTGTCATTTTCTCTTGTACTCGTAGCAGACAACATCATCTGATTTGTCATTCTTCTTCCAATCCTTTTTCCATTTACCTTGGTGATCATACTTACCGTTATAATTTGTTTTTCTGAAAAACTTCTTTTTCCTATAAAATTTCTTAAATCTTCTAGCAATGTGAGCCATCTCAGCATCACTGTCAGAATCACTTTCACTGTCTTCACATCTTGAACTTTCAACTACATCTTGAAGCTTTTCTTTGTCCTTATTCTTTGAAGTTCAAGATTTGAAAGCGACAGACTTTTGTGGAGGTTCATTTTCTTCCTCTTTATTCACTTTAAGCTCTTCTTCATACATCATCAGATTTCCAATTAGTTCCTTGACAGGTAGAGCAGCAATGTCACATGATTCTCGGATTGAGACAGATGTGCCTCTCCATCTATTAGGTAGACATCTCAAAATTCTCATAATTTGTTCCTTCGATGAGACATCCTTTCCCAGCGAGATCATTGTATTGACAATTTCATTGAACCTGAGATACATGTCAGAAATGGGTTTGTCAGGATTCATTTTAAAATTATCATACTTGATAGTATAAGTGTTCAATCTCATTTCTTTAACATTCGTTGTTCCTTCATGAGAAACAGCTAAGGTATCCCAAATGTCATATGCAGTTTTACAGGAGGAAATTCTATTAAACTCTTCATCTCCTAGAGCACAGTACAGGGAATTCATAGCTTTACAGTTATTATTGTAAGCAGTCTTTATAGGTTCATCCCAAGTAGATCTAGCAGTAGTAGGAATTTTGTATTCTGATTCAATAGCAGTCCAAATATCAAAACCTATGCTTTCTACATGAATTTTCATTTTTAGTTTCCACTAATCATAATTTGTTCCATTGAAGAAAGGTGGCCTGTTAGTAGCAGCACCCTCAAGTCTATTGTCCATGATGAGAAAATTTTAAAGAGATAAAAATTTAGATATAACAGAAATTTTAAGAACTTTAAAATACAACTAAAATCACAGTTCAAAAGCAGAGTACTTTTAGAGAGTATTTTCAATCCTCTAATACAAAGTGTTGGTCGGAGTGGTTTACTCAAGAGGGGGGGTGAATTGAGTACCAATTAAAATTTCTGTATTTAAAAACACTGCCTTAAAGACCCCCAAATAAAATAATAAATTAAACTATAATGAATTTATATTAAAGTAGAGGTTCTGTTAGATTCTTAAGGGATTGATTAATTCCCAGTTAATCAACACAGGAGTGTGTGATTATCTTTTGAAACTAACTTACTAATCTACACTTAACATAAACACATGCTAATTTAATTATCAAAGTAACATTAAAAACAATATTGGTATTAAAGTGATTAGCAGTGGAATAAAACTTTGAAAGAGATGGCACAACAATGTAACCAAGAGGTTCAGTCTCAAGCCGAGACTTAGTCCTCTCAAAATTTTATATAAAAATGATCCACACCCTGGATCGGGGTTCAACAGTTTACAACTGTCCAGGTCCAAGACCTCTACCACTGTTCTTCGTGGGAAACAGTACAACAGCAACCAGCTGTCCAGGTCACACACGACCTCTACCACTGTTATTCATGGGAAAGAATGAATGAAAGAGTTTGGTAAGGATTTACAAATCCTCCAGTTTAAGTACAGGAGATAGTGTATGTGTTAGATACAAGAGATAACACACACTGCTCGAAAAGTATAATAATAAAGCACAGAACAAGAGATGTAGAGTTTAAAAGTGGTTCTGGTGATTTCAGTGTAGCTCTGGACTCCTTTGGATTCGATCAGAAGTGAGTCTGAGTCCTCTTCTCGTTTCTGTTTGAGAAACAGAGTGTCGTATGCTCCAGGTTCACAGATAGTGAAAATTTAGTGGTTGAAGTTCTTCAGTGTTCTTCTTATATGCACAGAACACTTCTCGAGTATGCTTGATTGTATATGAGCTTCTCTGTGTTCTTGATGGAACTGGTTTTTCTCTTCTTGTGTTTTTGGTATATGTCATCCACCACGCACTTCTCTTGTTCGCTTCTTATTTGGGCAGCGTAGTCTTCTCGTATTTATCTCCCAACAGGGGAGAGAAAAGATTTCCTTTCTGCAGGTACGAGGTGCGGGTTCCTGACATCCGACAACCCTTATCAGATATTTGACAAATCATTGAAATGTACATGATATGACCGTTAGATAGATTAAATAAAGATAGGAAATAAAGAAATTCAAACAGTGAGTCGAGTGATCGGTAGGTAATCAGCATCGGTAGCTTGAACATCGGTAGCTCAAGGTCATTAGTTGCTTTGACTCTATCGGTGGCTCTATGCGTCGGTTGGTATATGCTTGTATCGGTGACTTTGTTTATCGGTAGCTCCATGCATCGGTAGCTGCATGCGTCGGTAGCTCCATGCATCGGTAGCTCCATGCGTCGGTAGCTTCATGCATCGGTAGCTTCATGCGTCGGTAGCTTCATGCATCGGTAGCTTCATGCGTCGGTAGCTTCATGCATCGGTAGCATCATGCGTCGGTAGCTTCATGCATCGGTAGCTTCATGCATTGGTATCGTTAGCTGTGAGTCTGTATCGGTAGCTTCGTCCATCGGTGACTCTTATTCCATCGGTAGCTATTTATACTTACACCGGTAGATCTATGTTTGTATCGGTAGCTGTCTGTAAGTCAGTAGATTACATTTATAAGTACATCAGTAGCTCTGTGTTAAGTATATCTGTGACTCTGTCTGTCAGTAGACTAAGTCTAACGGTAGACTGGGTACCGGTAGCTCTTTATCAGTATCTATAGGCAGATTACTTATCTGTTTTATGCAGAACACATCCGATTGTGTTTGAATCAATTTATAACTTGCATGAACATGGATAAATGAGGATTAACATATTCCAAAGACTATTTTAAAAATTATTATTGGTTTGATCACATTTTTGAAAGAATTAAAGTATAGATCAATGATACTTAAAAAATATCATAGGGAATGAAAACATAATTGGGATTTTCAACACATATGAATACATGATTGAGATTATCAAAACAGGTGAGGTCAACAATGTTGTTGATTATGAGTAGAGTCTACAGTGATGGATCCAATGTTTGAAAAAAAAAATTCAAAGAATTTCAAAAAGGAGTTCATGATAATTAATGAATAATCACTTGGATTTCTATGAGAATTAATAGAGGGAGGAATTTTTATATTAAGAAAACTTAGAATTAAATTTTAAACATGTCAACAAAACATTAATGTTGATGCCTCATTAAAAAATCAATTAAAGGATTCCCTCAGAGAATAAGTTTTCAAGGAAAATTCTGATATAATGTTTTATATGGATATGTGGTTGATTTTAGAAGAAATACATAGAAATTTTAATGTTAATTTAACTATTTAAAAAACATTAACAAGAAATAAAAGAAGTTAAACCATAAATTGTTTTCAATAGGTAAGTTAATATCTAAATATATTTCTCTCTCTAATACTAACTCTGGTTTATATAAATTATATGGTATTTCATATTTTCTTAAGGATATAAGAAAGTTTGATTCGAGAGGTAAATATGAAAAAAAAAACATTTGGTTAATATTCTAGTTTATACTTATAAAGTACTAAATATGAGATCTAATACATACAAGGAAATGAATAATAATGAAAAGTACTGCATGAAGTTTATAATACAACTATATAATATCGGTGTTTAGAAAATAATAGTTTGGGTTGAGATGATCTGTCCCTGAATAACTATATTAATAAAATTGAGTAAAATATTATATAAAAAACATATTTAAATGAATTACTCTTCTAAGTGATCATAATGTTAAATGGAAAAAAAGGGAATTCATGATGAGAATAATTCCACTCAAAATCAACTCAATAAATCATGTAAATTGAGAATGTACTATTATTCAATTTTGATATATATATCATCCAATCTAAATAGGAATGTTGGGGAAATCAAAGTGCTCAGGAAAAGATAAATACTTTCAATGAAATTATGATAACCTCCTCCACAAAATCCTCAACTTAGAAGTAATTCTATATATTAAATCTATATTAAATGATATGTTACATGAAGGAAGATAAATAAAATATTGTTGAATTGAAGTGATGATATTATAAATGAATAGGTCACATCATGAGTAGTTGTTTTTAAACCAACATACCAAAATATGTAATAAAATCTCCATCGGTTCAAATAACTCAATCAAGAAGAGGAAACATGAGGTATTATTCTTATGGTAAATTAATTATTGGTTTTATACTTGGTTACATGGAATGTTTTTACAATTTTAGGAATTCATGGAAGGGTAATATTCTATAATGTGATAGTCCACTCCAATTGCATATGAATAAAGTGTTTGTCTATTAAAGATGCGTGTTAAGATAAAAATACATTAAATGTTCTTGAGAATGGGAAATAATCTCAATGAAGGATGTATCATCAAAAAAGATCTAGATACTCACAATTAATCTGTTGGAAGAAAAAAAGGTTTCACCTATAATAAAAATTATATAAGAAGAAGTAAATGAGAATCTTCCAATAAAGAAGAAGTTTTCCAAGAATCCACTTTTCGCTATCAAAGATGTTTTTTTTCCAATGTTTATTCACAAAAACCACTAAAATAAAAAAAATTATCATTAAATAGAAAAGATATTCAGTGGTTTTATCCACAAAAAAAGTCATTATAAAAGATATATAGTGACCCATACATTTCATACATAGATATTACATCTTATTATATGAATATTTATTACATAATATTATTATCCATGCTAGTATCATATAGGTCCAGTATCTTTGAAAATGTGGATACATAAACAAGTGGTTAATAATTTATATACATCATCACCAACTTAGTTCTTAATAACTATCACCCTTATTAGACATGTCATACCTGACACCTCACTTCATAACCTGGGGAAAGTAAACATGACCAAGGGTGAGATAATGATTTTAGTAAGGGTTATAGAGGGAGGTGTCAATGATCACATAAAAATAACATAATTTTAGTGGTATGAGAATGTGATAATAATATTTAAAAACCATAACCAATATATCATAAATCATAATCTCCTATCAGGGAATAAATCATTGTGGTTTAAGATAAATGAATAATAAATTAATTAGTGAACTTGAGCCATGAGATAATAACACAATAAAAAGACATAAATTTATAGCATACACAAAAGCATAGAAAATCATTTCCTTACTAGTAATGGATTATTCCCAAGACTTGAATATTTGAATGGGTTCACTCCTCAAACCAAATTAATAATAAAGGTTCAATCCCAAGACCATCATAGTCAATAGAGTAACTTTTAGAATTGGGTTCCCTCCGCATTCCCGACATATTTGTCACTTTAGATATCCACCTTTACCCAATGCATTGGATGGAAATATAATTTCAGGCCCAACCATCATATGATAAGAATCATATATATATATATATGTTCCATAAGATTATAAAATATCCATCATAACATAATCCTTGAATAGAAATCAGTTTTGTAATCATTTCAACCTGGCATAACCTATAGAAATTAAATTGGATTCATAAACATTTCATCAATTCATAATATCATAACCCCTAGAAAAGTAAAAGTTTTTCTAAACATATTTTCATCATATTAAAAAAACCATGAAGTGGAATAATAATTATGTTATCATTAAATCATATACCTAATTAATATTATGAAACATCAAATAATGTTATATTATATAGAAAATTAATTTAAAAGATCACTTACAACATTTCTTGAGGAAAATTAACATTTAATTTTAAAATCACTTACTAAAAATCTAAAAATTTCCCAAATATTAAATAAAATATTATCTTTGGAATGAAACGTTGAAGCTAATAATGTAATATTCAAATCATTTAGTGTTAATTGTGGTGTAAAATATATTTCATTAAGTATATGTTAAAAAAAGAAAACATTCCTTGCACGGTTTTGTAAAAAATAATAAAGTAACTCATTCTGAAAATAAAAAAAAATTCCTTTTTAACCATTTTGTAAAAAAATTCAAGTGTATATATGAATTTATGAAATCATAGATATATATTTAAAAAATTGAAAATATTTCTAGAAAACAGGGATATGGAGGAAAAATATATTTTCAACCTAAGAGAGAAATAAAGTCGATTTTCATTAAAAATATTTTTTATGTATCTTGAGTAAATAATGAAAGGAAAAATAAAGGAATAAATGTAATAACCATAAATAACTATAGGATAGTAAAATGAATGTGTTTTATAGAGGTATATCATAATATTTCATCATCAGAAACATAATCATAAACAGTCCTAAAAAACAATGAGATTATAAAACAAAATTTATAACACTTTGGTAGCTTTGAAAGAAAACCATTATTAAAGATAGAATGTTATATAGATATTAATATATCCATAATTGTTATGATAATCATCAGAACGAAAATTTCTAGGAATTTTATACACCACATAAAATAATCAATTGGTGAATACAGAAAATGTCTTATTGAAAATAAAAGTGAGATGGGAAATCGATTACATGTACTCTAAATCATCACATACATTCTTTAACTCATGAGTAATAAAATTAATAAAACTATTTAAATTATAAATAATATATTTTCAAGTTCATTATTCAGTTAATTTTATTAAATAAATATTTATATATAACAACTAATCAGTTATCTTTACATCATTCTTTTGATGATATTTGGCTCATAAGTCTAAAATGACATTGATATGTCGACTATGATCAAATAAGTAATTATTTCATAATCTAAAGAATAATAATAATTTCATAATTAATATTTTCATAAATCAATAATAATTTTAAAATCATATTTAGAATATGTTATGAAAATTTTACTATGTTTCAATCACAAAGATTGTAGGCCGAGCATACACATGGGTTACATTTCAATTTTTCAAAAATCATGATGGAAATAAGGTAAAAAATATTTTATCTCTATCAAATTATAATTATATGATAAATTATATATTATTTATTTGAATAATCTTATATATACTATCCATATGATGAGGCGATGAAAAATGAATCGCACCACTTCATGAAGGTGGTAGTCCACACGTACACAAGAACAAAATTATGATTTTTTCAGTGAATGGAAAGGTAATAAAATGTTTGATATATTAATTTCACTTAATTATAATTGTTTCGTGAATATATATATATATATAACATAAATAAATCATGATAAATATCCTTGAGATATGATGTTGGAAAACAAATTACATTTTTTTGTGAAGTAGTAGCTCGTCACACATATTAACCATATTTTTCCCATATGATGGAAAAGCATACTGATATATGTTACTAAATTTACATGAAATCATATAATTATATTTATATACTAATTTTATTATATTATCTATTTTTAATAATAATTTAATGAGGTGGAAGAATAAATAAAACAATAACACTATGTTACTGATGACATATCTTCTTCAGACAACCTCTTTAGGATTGAACCAAAATCCTTCCTAGGAGGGTTTTCTAATAAAAAAGGTCAGTAGGGTTTGTGAAGGGAATTATGTAATGTATTTGGGAATGTATTTTTTGAAACATAAATATTTTTTGGTTTGAGGAAAAAATAACAAGTGATTCCCTTTTATAAGCGATGGGAGAGACACTTTTGTAATTTCATAAAAGAATAAAATATAAAATTTTAATTCTCTAAAAATGATTCCAAATATTTATATATTAAAAGATAAGGTAGGATCTGGATTGAGTCTATTTATCCAATAAATTTTCGATTGGTTTATTTGGTATCTTAAAATATATCAATATGTTTAACCCGTTAATTAATATATTTTAACCTTAATCGCGGTAAGAACTATTTCAATATTTAATGTTTAAGAATGTTACCATAAATTAAAAAATAACTCATAAATGAACCACATATGACTTTTTTAACCATATAATATTCACTTGGACAATACTATGATTTTTATGAATTTATATTCATTAAATAAAATATTTTTTATTATTAAATATCACTAATGACAATTTTGGAATATTAATTTAATTTGAATTAAATGTTACTAAGAGAAATATCGAATTTAAATGTATTATTATCACACATCCAGAATATGTAATATATATCTAAAAATTTCTTTCCACTTTATAACTCAATCAAATTAAATTACATTTAATATTTTCAAAATCATTTATTTTATTATTATCTTAATTGAAAAATTATTATGCCAGCATTGCGTAAGAATTTATGGAAATTATATAATTACTAAAAAATAAATACATTATTATAATTAAAATAACGTCATTATCATAAAAATAATCATTAATATTTATTCATAATTTTATTTTTTCCTTATATGAACACAATTGAAATTTTTACAAGTAAGAGAGTGACATTTTTTCTTTTTCTAAACATAAAATATTATATAACTCTTCTTCATGGAAAAGTAAACCATAAATAAATTAATATCAATACCAAGTTAATATGTATTGAAATTAATATATCCAATAATATTTAAAATGAATAATTTTGGCCTTATCATTTAGTTTTAACATGAGTTTACATAATTTAACCTTTTATTATGATGATGAATTGTTGTTGTTTTTACTATTAATTATGACAATAAATAAAATGAAAAATTATATAAAAAGGGAGACATCATGTGATTTTGATTCCTAATAATTGTAAGTCGTTTTAAAGGATGTAAATATGACTGTAATAGATCATAATCCTATACTTTTATATAATTTTGGTCAAAAAAACTACTTTGGAATTTGTGTGTCAAGAAATCAAAATGTGAGGGTTTGTCCTCTTAGTGCAACAAGACTAATGAAAATTTAAATGATGTTATCAAATATATCCTAAATATTTTCATTCCTAACTTTTTCATCTCTTCACCTATAAGAATAATCATAAAAGGTATGATTTTACATGTCTCATCCAATCATGATGTTGTCCTGGAAAGAATCAACCTATATAGGTACTCTAATATTTTGAAGGTTAAAACCATAACAGAGAATGAATGTGGAAAATAAATTATATCTTCAAAAATATTATGAAAATATGGGGGTTTTTTATTGGAAGATTACTACCATTGGGACAGGATTTTATCACATAACTGATAAATGAAAATGAAGAGCATAGATCTTCGAATCCATCATTTTAAGGCCATGATTCCTTAGAATAATATGAAGAGGCAATAAAAAACCCTTAAAATGTTATATATATGAGTATGTAAATTAAACTAGTCATACAAGAATCTATGAATATTGAAGGGAATTTTCTATTCAGTTTTTAATCCTATCATATTGGACTGATAAACTGATAACCCACAGTTTGGGCATTTTTCGTGACTTTTTATTGAATTTTTCATGTCTAGAACTCTTGTTGAAGTGAGTTTTTTTTTTAAAAAAAGGATGATATAATTAATATATAATTCTTGTATGCATGAATACCCAAAATCTACTCAAATTTTATTCAATTGGGTTATATGGAATATAAATGTAATTGATAAAAAACATGAAATTTTATAAATTCCAATGGACATGATGAAATTTATTAAAGAATAGAAAATGGAATTATAAGGTTGTAGTATCATTCCACCATAGAGGTTTAGCCAGAAACCCATATATTAAAATTTTCTTATTCATGGACCATGAATCTTCACTACCCCTAGACATCACACTACTAAACATCTTGATGATGTTTAGATAAATAATGATAATTGTATTGAATATCTTATTAGAATTATTGAAACTGAAGTGGCCACCAAAGCTCACAATATTTAACTTGTAGCGACTCGGGTTTTTGGCCCTGTCAGACTTTGGAATATTTCTACAAATAATTTCAGAGCTAGGAGCGAAGACGGCGTGCGATTCCGAGGCCCGGTGTGCTCGGAATTAATTTTATAAAAATATTAAGTATTTTTATACTATGCACGTGGCAGGGGTGTGATATCTCCTAAACGGTAGCTCAGAACGGGAATATGAGGGCACAGTTGCGTCCGGAACGTGCCGTTTACCCTAGGCGGGATGTAATCTTTACGGGCGCGGGCCTGCGGTGAGAAACGCCACCGGGGGCGTTTCCGTAAATAAGTGGCAAGTTAGTGTGCGAGCGTCGGCTCAAATAACTTCTGAACGGAGTCTCGGATGGAAAATCTGAGACCACCGTTGCGTTCAGAACGGCGTGTTTACCCCAGGGGTGACCATACTTTTGTTCGCATCGGGCGTCGGGTCCGAGGCTGGTTTGGCGCCGGCGGGCGGCTGATATAAATATCAGCCCCCCCCCCCCTTTATCGTTCTTCGTCGTTTTTCGCCGTTCTTCGCCGCCACTCCGCCGAATCGAGAAAACAGAGCGCCCATGAGCTCAGAATTCGACGGCGGACGTTCCAGGAGCGCGCAGCGGAAGCTCGGGAGCGTGGATCTGAGACAGAACGTCGGCGTTTCACCCACGAGGTAGGCGGATTTGAGTTTTAACCCCCGATCCCGTTTTTACTGCGTTTTTCTGTAAATTGAAGTCGTTGCAGTATAGATTGGGTCCCGAGGGTCGTGTAGACGCCTCCGGATCGCAAAACGGACCACCGGGGTGCCCTCGACGGTCCGCGAAAGCTCCGCCGGCGTGGCACCGGCGCGGCGGAGCCACGGTGGCGCACGGCGGAGCGCTGCCCGCCAGGGCGGGCCGGCGGCGGCGGCCGGTCCAGGCCGGTCCGGCCAGTTTTTGCGTACGGGGGTATTTAAACCCCCGTATCTTGCACTCCGGGAGTCGGATTCACGCGCCGTTTGTGGCGACGCGACCCTGACGTCGAGGCGAACCCTCCTGTATGGGTTCGAGGGTTAAAAGGTTCGGGATCGTGGCCCGGGAGTTAGAAATGTCGTATAAAATAATATTATTTTATTATTTTACGACTTCGGGCCTTTGTAACTTCTACCCGGAGCGTCCGATTGACGTGCCGTCAGTGGTGTTGAGACCCTGATGGTACGACAGACTTTTTGAGATGGTTTCTGGGTGTTGGGACTGAGAATGGGGTGCGGGCCCCACGAGGCTGGGTTTTGGCGTTTGCTGGGAAACACAGCTTTTGCACCAGGAGTCCGATTTTGACGGATGAATAGTCGATCCTGTGTGTTTTTCTGAGAGGAACGCAATGGTGCCTTCCGTTTGGTGAGTTTCGGAATCCAGGCGTGGGCCCCACCCGAGCCGGCTTCGGTGAATAGTACCTTTTTCACCGGGTGTCCGTTCTGGGCGAGCAAGTAGTCGATTCCGCTTGTTTTTCTGAGGGGATTGTCGTGGTGTGATCCGCTCGATGGGTTTCGGGATCGTTGTGTGGGCCCCGCACGAGCTAGCAACAATGAATAGTGCCTTTTTCACCGGTGCTCCGTTTCGGGCGATTAAGCAGCCTATCCTGCGTGTTTTTCCGCGTGGAACGCGATGGTGGGCTCGGTTTTGGCCTAGGAGGTGCGTAGTGTGACGTTGTGGCGGGTCGCTCGGGTTAGCGACGTTTGGACCAGCAGTGGTTGAGGGTTCTCCCTTGGTTCGTTCCTACGTGGGTTCGTGTGGTATCACAACCTTCGTATGGGTTTGTGATCCTCTCGATGGGATGTTTAAACTGTTAGAGTTGTGGTATCCCTCCGGTGGGCCCGGAGTGGATCCTCTAGCATCTTTACCCTAGATCGGGTTCTTGGTATCACTGTGACCGTTTATTTACGGGCGGCGATCCCCTATCTAGCAGGTTAACCCCGTAGGGTTTGTGGCATCATCGGTCATATGATCCCCTACGCGGTGGGTCGTGCACAGTAGGGTTGTGGCATCGTCGGGCTTACGATCCCCTACTCAGCATGATATTTATGGTAGGGTTGCGGTATCGTTGGTTATACGATCCCCTACTCAGCGCGTGGTTTCGGTAGGGTTGCGGCATCGTCGGTTCGATCCCCTACATCGCGAGTTTTACCAGATAGGGTTCCGGTATCGTCGTGACCATCTTTATATGTACGATGATCCTCTATCTGAGTGTGGAGCTTCTGTCGAGTGCCAGATCGGGTTGTGGTATCCCCCAGCGGATCCTGGGTGTGATCCCCTATCTGTGAGAACTACGTAAGCCAGATTGGGTTATGGTATCCCCCAGCGGACCCTGGAAGTGATCCCCTATCTGTGAGCTACGTATACTGGAGTGGGTCTTGGTATCCCCCTAGTGGACCCTAGCGGCGATCCCCTCTCCGAGGAGATTAGTGGTTATGTTGCTATAGTGGGGTTTCCTCAGAGATGCTATCCGACGAGCGTGGTCTCTCGGGTGAGCGTCTGTGATGTTTGCAAGTATCCCGATGGAGTGTATCTCTCGGATGAGTGTCATCTGGTATGACGGTGTTCGTGGTGTACTCTCCTGGTTGTGGACAGTTGCTGGTGATGAGGTCGGTACCTCTTGTGGCTTTGTGGCGTGAGCTGTGTATATCTGGATTGTTCAAGGTGTATGTATGGGCATACACCTGAGATGAGCTGAGCTGATTAGTCGTGTTTAGCCGAGGATGGTCACGAGATGGAGTTTCTCTCTCGCCTGGGTTCCCTTCTGGATGGGTTGAGCGGACTGTTTCCTTTCACTTGCTCCCTTGGGTTTTGGGTTTTTGGGGTGCCTACTGAATATGTTAATACTCACCCCTGCACGGGCTTTGCCCGCACATGTTTGTGTCTTGTGTAGACCACATGCCTTTTTACGGAGTCCCAGGAGGACCCGGAGCATGCAGATCTTAGTGAGCGAGTTGACCGAGGTGTTTACCAGAGCTGTGCCGAGGGATCTTTCCGGCAGGTGTTTGTGGCAGCGTTTCCCTTCTTCAGAGCAGGTTGGACGCGCTTTGTAGTTTTCTTTTGGTGGGCCTTGTTTTTCCCTTGTACTTTTGCTGTTGCACTCTGGTTTGGGATAGATTGTATGCATGCATTTACTTTTCAGCTGTTTTATCTCTACACTGTTGCATGGAGGTGTTTGTGGGTGTGTGTGTACAGGTACCTTAGGCTAATGCCACCCATGTGTGTGATAGCATACTCGGCGCTGGTCGCCAGCCCCTGGCCTATTGGAGGCGGGCTTTGGGAGTCGCGGCTCGAGCCCCGTTGGGTCGGGTCGTGATAGAGTGGTATCAAAGGAGGTTCCACCTTTGGGATCCCAGAGCATAGCTGGTCTAGCTGTGAGTTTGGTTTGGGTTGCATAGCGGCAGTGTTAGGGTGTTTCGAGTTCGGCTTTCAGGCCAGGGACTCCAGTGTTGGTGCGGCGGCCGACGTATCCATACACCAGGACTCTGATAACCTGCCTTTCGACTCGAGACATTCGTACACTGGTCGTGGGGACATCATGGTACATGAATCATATAGGACTGGGTTTTTGGTTTTTCCTTGTCCTTCTGGAGTCATCTCTCCAGATATACTCTTTGACTGTGGTGTGTCTTGAATGTATTTCAGGATGCCTCCACGACGATAGCCAGCGAGGGTTCCGCAGCAGGATTGTGCTGATGACCCGCCCCGTGTAGTGGCCGTGGAGCAGGGCGCAGGTTCTGAGGTTGCACCTCCAGGTGGTCTGCCAGTTGAGCCACCACCTGTCGAGCAGCTGGTCATGCCGGCGGTGCAGGACGAGGTTGCACGCAGGCTGAGTGCGTTGCACGAGTTCCAGAGGCAGCGACCTCTGAGGTTTCGGGGTGATCCAGACCCCCAGGAAGCTGATGACTGGCTCGAGGCAGTTACTCGAGTTTTCCGCCTAGTGAGGACACCTCCTGATCAGATGGTGGTCCTAGCGGCGAGCCTTCTGCATGGTTCGGCCGGGCGATGGTGGAGTTTGGTGACGCAGTCCCATGACGAGGAGACGCTCACGTGGGCATAGTTTGAGTGGCTCTTCAGGGAGGAGTTCTATCCGGTGACGCTGAGGTCAGTGCGGATCCAGGAGCTTATGAAGCTTCATCAGGAGAGCATGACTGTGTCGGAGTACTCGGCGAGGTTTACAGACCTGTCGCGCTACTCCCTGGATATGGTTCGAGACCCGTTCTTTAGGGATCGGACCTTCGAGCAGGGATTACGCAAGGAAATCCGAGCAGGTGTGGTTTCCTTGTGCCTGCCCACCTATGTTGTAGTGCTGGAGTGAGCGCTGGTGGTGGAGAGCTTTCTGGCCGAGCAGATCTCTCCTGTTAGTGCTGCGCACGCGAGAGATGAGACTTCGTCGGTCGGATCGGCATCTGGTAGCCGACGTCAGACTCAGGGGTCTGGACGTGGCCGACATTTCAGGAGGCGACCCCAGGATGGGGGATCTGAGCCTCGGAGCTCACAGGGCTCGCAGGCCAGTTTTGGTCAGCTGCAGGAGAGGCGGTGTTACGCTTGCGAAGGTCGGGGACATCTTGCTAGAGATTGTCCGACCCGACGTGCTGCTGAGTGGGAGCCGGTCGATGGACCGCCTTGGCAGAGGCAGCGTCTCGAGCAAGGAGGTTCGCAGGGCGTCGGACGTGGCGTCGGAGCTGGTGCAGCGGGAGGCGGTGGTAGACAGTACCAGTTGCCACCACCCCCACCCCCAGGTGGTCCACGCCAAGCTCAGGGAGCTGGTGGTCGAGGGCGAGGACAACTGCATTCCCTGGAGGCAGTCGACCCAGAGGCACCACAGATGGATAGAGGTACGCCTTGTGTCTTTTCTACTTACTGCAGTAGTTTGTTAGACACTGTTTAGCGGTACTCTTTCCTTTTGTTGCTTGCTCGAGTTTTGTTCAGGGCGTTGGTAAGACCCTGAGTGGTTGTTGTTGGTGAGCTCGCTGGTGTGGGAGACCCAGTTGAGAGTCATGTCGCTTTCCTTGTGCTTAGGGATTTTCGGGGACGAAAAGTTCTAAGGGGGGGAGGATGTAGCGACTCGGGTTTTTGGCCCTGTCAGACTTTGGAATATTTCTACGAATAATTCCAGAGCTAGGCGCGAAGACGGCGTGCGATTCCGAGGCCCTGTGTGCCCGGAATTAATTTTATAAAAATATTAAGTATTTTTATACTATGCACGTGGCGGGGGTGTGATATCTCCTAAATGGTAGATCAGAACGGGAATATGAGGGCACGGTTGCGTCCGGAACGTGCCGTTTACCCTAGGCGGGGTGTAATCTTTACGGGCGCGGGCCTGCGGTGAGAAACCCCACCGGGGGGCGTTTCCGTAAATAAGTGGCATGTTAGTGTGCAAGCGTCGGCTCAAATAACTTCTGAACGGAGTCTCGGATGGAAAATCTGAACCGTCGTTGCGTTCAGAACGGCGTGTTTAACCTAGGGGTGACATTACTTTTGTTCGCATCGGGCGTCGGGTCCGAGGCTGGTTTGGCGCCGGCGGGCGGCTGCTATAAATATCACCCCCCCCCCCCCTTTATCGTTCATCGTCGTTCTTCGCCGTTCTTCACCGCCACTCTGCCGAATCGAGCAAACAGAGCGCCCATGAGCTCAGAATTCGACGGCGGACGTTCCAGGAGCGCGCAGCGGAAGCTCGGGAGCGCGGATCTGAGGCAGAACGTCGGCGTTTCGCCCGCGAGGTAGGCGGATTTGAGTTTTAACCCCCGATCACGTTTTACTGCGTTTTTCTGTAAATTGAAGTCGTTGCAGTATAGATCGGGTCCCGAGGGTCGTGTAGATGCCTCCGGATCGCAAAACGGACCACCGGGGTGCCCCCGGCGGTCCGCGGAAGTTCCGCCGGCGCGGCACCGGCGCAGCGGCGCCGGCGCCGACGGATTCTGGCGGCCCGTGGCGGCCCGCGGCGGAGCCGCGGTGGCGCGCGGCGGAGCGCCGCCGGCCAGGGCGGGCCGGCGGCGGCGGCCGGTCCAGGCCGGTCCGGCCAGTTTTTTGCGTACGGGGGTCTTTAAACCCTCGTATCTTGCACTCCGGGAGTCGGATTCGCGCGCCGTTTGTGGCGACGCGACCCTGACGACGAGGCGAACCATCCGGTATGGGTTCGAGGGTTAAAAGGTTCGGGATCGTGGCCCGGGAGTTAGAAACATCGTATAAAATAATATTATTTTATTATTTAACGACTTCGGGCCTTTGTAACTTCTACCCGGAGCGTCCGATTGACGTGCCGTCAGTGGTGTTGAGACCCTGATGGTACGACGGACTTTTTGAGATGGTTTCTGGGTGTTGGGACTGAGAACGGGGTGCGGGCCCCATGAGGCCGGGTTTTGGCGTTTGCTGGAAAACGCAGCTTTTGCACCAGGAGTCCGATTTTGACGGATGAATAGTCGATCCTGTGTGTTTTTCCCAGAGGAACGCAATGGTGTGTTCCGTTTGGTGAGTTTCGGCATCCAGGCGTGGGCCCCACCCGAACGGCCTTCGGTGAATAGTGCCTTTTTCACCGGGTGTCCGTTCTGGGCGAGCGAGTAATCGATTCCGCTTGTTTTTCCGAGGGGATCGTCGTGGTGTGATCCGCTCGATGGGTTTCGGGATCGTTGTGTGGGCCTCACACGAGCTAGCTATGGTGAATAGTGCCTTTTTCACCGGTGCTCCTTTTCGGGCGAGTAAGCAGCCTATCCTGCGTGTTTTTCCGCGTGGAACGCGATGGTGGCCTCGGTTTTGGCCTAGGAGGTGCGTAGTTTGACGTTGTGGCGGGTCGCTCGGGTTAGCGACGTTTGGACCAGCAGTGGTTGAGGGTTCTCCCTTGGTTCGTTCCTACGAGGGTTCGTGTGGTATCACAACCTTCGTATGGGTTTGTGATCCTCTCGATGGGATGTTTAAACTGTTAGAGTTGTGGTATCCCTCCAGTGGGCCCGGAGTGGATCCTCTAGCATCTTTACCCTAGATCGGGTTCTTGGTATCGCTGTGACCGTTTATTTACGGGCGGCGATCCCCTATCTAGCAGGTTAACCCCGTAGGGTTTGTGGCATCATCAGTTATATGATCCCCTACGCGGTGGGTCGTGCACAGTACGGTTGTGGCATCGTCGGGCTTACGATCCCCTACTCAGCATGATGTTTATGGTAGGGTTGTGGTATCGTTGGTTATACGATCCCCTACTCAGCACATGGTTTCGGTAGGGTTGCGGCATCGTCGGTTCGATCCCCTACATCGCGAGTTTTACCAGATAGGGTTCTGGTATCATCGTGACCATATTTATATGGACGATGATCCTCTATCTGAGTGTGGAGCTTCTGTCGAGCGCCAGATCGGGTTGTGGTATCCCCCAGCGGATCCTGGGTGTGATCTCCTATCTGTGAGAACTACGTATGTCAGATCGGGTTGTGGTATCCCCCAGCGGACCCTGGAAGTGATCCCCTATCTGTGAGCTACGTATACCGGAGTGGGTCTTGGTATCCCCCTAGTGGACCATAGCAGCGATCCCCTCTCTGAGGAGTTTGGTGGTTATGTTGCTATAGTGGGGTTTCCTCAGAGATTCTATCCGACGAGCATGGTCTCTCGGGTGAGCGTCTGTGATGTTTGCGAGTATCCCGATGGAGTGTATCTCTCGGATGAGTGTCATCTGTAATGACAGTGTTCATGGTGTACTCTCCTGGTTGTGGACAGTTGCTGGTGATGAGGTCGGTACCTCTTGTGGATTTGTGGCGTGAGCTGTGTATATCTGGATTGTTCAAGGTGTATGTATGGGCATACACCTGAGCTGAGCTGAGCTGATTAGTCGTGTTTAGCCGAGGATGGTCACGAGATGGAGTTTCTCTCTCTCTTGGGTTCCCTTTGGATGGGTTGAGAGGACTGTTTCCTTTCAGTTGCTCCCTTGGGTTTTGGGTTTTTGGGGTGCCTACTGAGTATGTTTATACTCACCCCTGCACGGGCTTTGCCCGCACATGTTTGTGTCTTGTGCAGACCACAGGCCTTTTGACGGAGTCCCAGGAGGACCCGGAGCAGGCGGAGATTAGTGAGCGAGTTGACCGGGGTGTTTACCGGAGCTGTGCCGAGGGAGCTTTCTGGCGGGTGTTTGTGGCAGCGTTTCCCTTCTTCAGAGTAGGTTGGACGCGCTTTGTAGTTTTCTTTTGGTGGGACATGTTTTGCCCTTGTACTTTTGCTGTTGCACTCTGGTTTGGGATAGATTGTATGCATCCATTTACTTTTCAGTTGTTTTATCTCTGCACTGTTGCATGGAGGTTTTTGTGGGTGTGTGTGTACAGGTACCTTAGGCTAATGCCTCTCATGTGTGTGATAGCCTACTCGGCGCTGGTCGCCAGCCCCTGGCCTATTGGAGGCGGGCTTGGGGAGTCGCGGCTCGAGCTCCGTTGGGTCGGGTCGTGACATAACTGAACAGACCCCTCCAGATGGATCACTAGTGGAGTTCAACATTCAGTAGTCATATGAGCATGGGAACCTCATCATTGATTATAATCTTAAATCCAAAATGTGATATATCTAAATTTGGAAATCACATCTAGGAATGTTGATTGCTTTAATCTAGAAGGGAATTCTCTAAAGGAACAAGTTTGACCGAATTATTAATCCCCAAAATCTAAGTGGGGTCACATAAATTAGAATATTTATGAAAAATATTTAGACTCTATGGCTATTTATTTTTTTCTTATGAGTGACACACAAGAATGCATATAGTTTGTGACACCTCCACCTAAGTAGACTGTCACTCCAGATGTCACCCTTTATGATATAATTGTTGGAGTTGGTGGACTATAACCAACTAATTTATACTTAATTCATTAATAAACATGTTATCAAATATTGATTGTTCTTCTGCATGACAATGCAGGTGATAATGTCTTAAGTAAAAATATTGAACTAAAGGGAAATAGCATATCCCTACTAATGACGAGAACCCGGAAGTGCCGTAACACTGTTCTTGAATATATGTTCTATGGTCGGATGATATTATTTGAGGGACACAAATAATATAGGCCATTAGTGGTGCGGACTCATAAAACATTGAGGCACCTTCTCATGGTGTGCGCCCTTGGAAATATCCAAGGGGATATTATGAGAACAAGACCCGCCACTAAAAAAATACACAATTCATATTGTCATTAGATGTTTCTGTCTTCGGATATGTGTAATGGTCATTAAACATTAAGATTATTATTAATGGGTATTAAAAATTGCACACTTAGATATATTAACAAAAACTGTGAAGACACACTGTTCGCAGCGAGGTAGGATACATTGGGTGCATCATGAGTGATACTACTTTAATAGATAATTCAAAAAAGGATTTGTCCCTTATATTTCATAATGGAAGTAGAAATCTCAGTCCCTTTGATGGAATGGATATAGACTAAATAAATCCATTACCATGGTGAGGAATGGGCATGTTCATTTCTGGATATAAAAAAAAGATTAATCGAGAACATGGGTTGATGGCACTAGCATGCAACCCACTTGATTATAGATATCAAAACGAAGGGATTATATTCCATGATAAGCATTCATAGGAGGTGACACGTCATTGTGGCGTAAAATTATTTCTATATGGGTGCCTTGGTGTGTTTCAAGATTCTATCCTTGGACTTTAGGCAGGATCCACCTAATGCCACTGAGAAAGAGGCCTAGAGGGCCACACACTAAATGTGTCCAAGTATATCAGTAAAATATTAATTTAAAAAGTTAAATAAAGATTATTCTCTATTGTGGTTTAATAATTATTTAAGGATGACAGATCACATTTATTTTGACACTAGTTATTCGAGAGAATATATTGTGGGTGAAATAATAAATTTTTTAGCGATTAATAAAGTGGTATCTATTTTAGAAATAAATATCCATTACTCAACGTCTAATAAATGTGGTGGAGGAAATAAAGATAAATGGAAAAATAGAATTACACATCGGGTATATTAAATATACACGAAATGTATTTTTCTTGGGAATTTATGAGAAGTAATTATTATTTATATAATTAAATAATATTAGGTGTAATTAGTTGAGTTCATGTAAGGTAATAATAATAGTCAACTATTATTATTATACATAGGGTATTACTAAGAATTAAATGAAATGAATAAATTCTTTCAGGTAATTAATTCATTTATTTATTCTATTTATTTAAAAATCTTAATTATATATTTCTCATTTGCGTAGACATTTTTTGGTTGGTTATGCTTAACGGATTGGGAAAAGCTCTCAAGCCAAGAGAGAATTATTTTTCCACCGAGAACGCTCTCCAGCTATGAGAGAGAGATCCACCTCCACCGGATGAAGGTGATCTAAGGCGGACATCGCAAGCAAAGGCTCTTGCGTGCTTGCATCCAGAGATCCCTTTGGAGACATCCATAGATACATGGAGCACATATGGATCACCACTAGAGGAATCCTACCCATGGATTCTATGACGCAATGATGGATCACATCAGATCATGACCAGAAACATCAACGAAGAATGAATTCCATCAAGGTAATTCTTGTCTATTAATTAAATTAATTACAACCAACATATGATTATCCTACTTATGGTTTTGATACTCCCCTATTTCCTTTTCATTCTTCATTCTATTTTGAAGATCTGGTGTTTTATTATCATGAAGAATCTTGGAATGATCTTTGTTAATGATAAAATTAAAGTTGGGTACACCGACCAACGTGCTTCCACTACGCTCAAAACCTAGAAGTGGTATCAGAGGGGTCATATCGTTGGTTATAATTGTTTATTTTTTTCATTGGGTATTTACATATTTAAAAATTTATTTGATTTAATTCAAGATAATTGTTCTTTAAAATCTGAATCTCGAGATCTGTTCCTCCTCTCACGTTTCTCGTTCACCTTATAGAAATAAATTTTTATTTTTATTTTGAATAAAATAAAATATAGGATCTCATCTGGAGGTGCCAAACGTTCCAGGATGTAAAACACTAGAATAGATGTCCTGTATTTGGAAGTATATTCCATATAGTCTCGGTTCAATTCGTAATAATGGTCCTCAAAATCAGGCCGTGTGTTGGAGTATTCCTAAGTTATAAATGACATTGTCTATTGACCAGAAATAGGTGGAACATGGTTTCCAGATCACACGTTGTGTGGTCCACTAAACACAGTGTGTAGTCCCTTGATTCTAGGGTTCGACCATGTACCCATTATACGGCTTTCCTAGACAGAAACCATGTAACACGGATACTACACGGTGTGTGTCCCACTAAACACACTGTGTACTCCGAAAATTTCCAAATACATCTACAAGCCATGTCCACAGGCTTGTAATTCGGATGGACTGTGAACAAAAGTACACACCATATAGTCAGAACTACACACTGTGTTCTCATCCAAATTACACAGATTTATTAATATTTATTATTATATTATACAAACCCATGAGACTTTTACCATAGTGCAGGCATAAAGCTGAGGCACAACATGTGATAAGTGTTTTATATATGTGTGTTTAATTTTACATATGTGTAATGTTCATTTCTACTCAGTGGGTAGTTATGAATGGGAATTCACCTGGTTTCCTTCAAGGTACAAAATATGTAAAAAGAGAATTTTAAATGAATTTATTTGTTTAAAATTATAATGGATGAGAATCTCAAGGAAATTCATAAAAAGTTTTTAAGATAAAAGGATTGATTAATTAAAGATAATTAATTGATAAGAGCATGATTTATCTTAAACAAGAATGGTAAAATAATTGAATGGTAGTTTTATTTTTCGGTAAATATCATTGCATGTATGGATGATCATGAGCTTGACCAAGACCTTTGTATGTGAATGGTTTCTTTTAATTGATTTATTTAAATTAAATATTTTTAGGCTGCAAGCCTTCTCCTCATTAGTATGATGTAGGGCCTGCATGCCCAAGGTATATTTTAGGTAAAACCCCCTTTTTACCCCTCACCTACATGTGAGATAAATACATATGTAATGGATGGAGCTCCCAAAGAAGTGGAGGCAGCTCTAGTCATGAGCCGAGGTGAATCCAATCCAAGGATATACAAAGGTGGACAAATGGAAAGCTGTAAACATGAACCTGAAAGGTTCAAGGTGTTTCTCCCCAAGGTCATGGGTTAGTTTATCAAACTTCTAGATAAACTAAGAAATATAACAGGATCATTTTTATTCCCTTTTTTGGTCATTTTCATGGTTTATCTACTGTGGGTGTGTTGTCAGGATCACACAATTAATGAATTAAACAAGCATGTATGATGGAACTAAAATAACACCAGATTATGTGTAAATATTATATTATACATGGTTAATCACTTAAGTATATTCTACTTAATATTAACAAGCATTTACCAAAGATAATAAAATTCAAATTTACATATAAAGATAAAATCCCATAAAGAAATATTAAGTCAGTATAGAGTTCTATAATCTTGTTTATAATCAAACCATAATTCAAAGTGCTTGACCAACCCTAGTTGGGGTGCTTTCAATTATCGGGGAATTCTAATTTCAAGGTTTTGTATTGACTTGACTTGGTTTTCATCAAGGGATGACTTCCACAACTGTACATGGTGTGACCAAGAGCTAAATGTTAAGGAAATCCAAAAATAAAAGGATTTCAAGATTGGGGAGTCCACTCTGTGGATTAAGGAACTGAGAGTTAATACAATTGGAATTTATAATACCTAACTAAAACCCTTAATGTTTCTTGACCAACCCTAGTTGGAGTAATACGATGGGAAATATGGATCCTTTCCACTGGAATATTCGGGTAACAGAATATTCTGAAGTCAATGGTGAGGGATATAAGATTTAGATAAAATACTTGGAAACTAATAAGTTTTAATTTATTTATTTTTCTCAGTTTTATCATAATAAAGTACTAAACCATTTATCATCTTAATTTTTAGAAATGGAAAGAAAAATGACATTAAACATATCATTGTGAACCATATTTTAGACGGAAAACCTTCTCACCGACACCAATTTCCAAGAGTGGAAAAGGGGTTTACACGTAATCCTTCGCCATGAGAGGAAATTGTATGTACTAGAAGAGACTATTTCAGTTGTGCCTGAAAAAGTGGCCAGTAAGGAGGAACTGTATCTTTATATGAAACACGTGGATGATGCCACATATTTTTAGTGTTTCATGTTTTCAGTCATGTCTAATGAACTCTTGAAGTGACATGAAACATGGATGCGTATAACATGATTTCTCACCTTAAGGATATTTATCAAGAGAAGGCGAGTAAAGAGATATATAATATCTTCAATGATGTATTTAAAACTAATCTTGGAGAGTCTGCACAAGCTGGGACTCATGTAGTCAATCTCATTGGCTACATTGAACGCCTAGACATCTTAGCGATTATGTTCCTAGATGAGTTTCATACAGATATCATCCAATCATCACTACCCAAGACCTTCTCTAGATTCATTGTAAACTAAAACTTAAACAACAATGAGAAGAGTCTATCAGAACTTATAAACATAATTCTCCCTGTAGATAAGGACATGGGGTGTGACAAAACTACAATTCATATGGTGAATAAGAAAAGGAATGACAAAGGAAAGGGGACAGACTTATAAATGGTCTAAAGCCCCCAAGCTCTGTCCCTCCAAGAAGGGAAAGATCCAGAGGCATGACAAGGAATGAGAGGTGGTATTTTTATCATGTGACATGCAAGGCCACTAAAAGTGGAACTGTACCCAAATGTGTGGGTTCTCTAAATGTGCATCCGTTATCGAGTGTAATATTTCTATTTCTACATATTGGGTATTAGATAAATCTTGTGAGGATCACAACTTTATTCAAATTCAGAAACCAAGTATATTTAGAAATATTTCCATAAGAGAGGTCGATCTTCGAGCTACAAATGGCGCGAGTCTAGCTATGTTATCCATTGGTGATTACAACATCTCATTTCCGACTGGGATGATTTTGTTTTTACATAACTATTATTATGTTCCAAGTGTGACCAAGAACATAATTTATATATCTTTTTGGATATGGATGGATTTATTTTCATGTTTGTTAATAAGGGTTGTCTCTTTGATAAAAAAATGTATTTTATAATACAGCACATTTAAATAATGATATGTATGTGTTAAATTAAAAAAAACCAAGCGTTGGAAATTGATAACGAAACAGACTCACATGAATCATACATTACCCAGTTGTGGAATCACCATCTTGGTCATGTAAACAATAAGAGATTGAAAAATCTCTACCAGGATGGGTATTTATAATCTAATAAGATAAAACCACTTGATAGATGTCACTCTGGTTTGTAGCATAATATTACCAATCTCCCTTTTGGTGGACAGGGTGAAAGGGAAAAAACGTTTCTAGGATTGGTGCACACGGATGTGTGTGGACCATTTCTAGTATAAGCTAGTGGTAGGTGTTCTTACTTCATAACTGTTACTGATGATTTGAGTTGATATGGCTATGTATACTTAATGAGGTATAAGTTAGAAGCCTTAGATAAATTTAAGGAATTAAATAATGAAGTAAGGAATTAGCTTGGTAAGAAGATAAAGAAGCTTTGATCAGATCGAGGGGGAGAATATATGAACCAAGAGTTCATCGATCTTCTAAGGGAGTCTAGGATTCTATCTCAACTCACTCCTCCTTATACACCACAGTAGAATGGTATTGGAGAAAAGAGTAACCACACCTTTTTGGACATGCTGATGTTGATGATGAGTCATGCAGATCTTCCATTATCCTATTGGGGATATGCATTACAGACTATAGAATACACATTAAACTGAGTACCAACCAAGGCGACAAATGGAATTCCCTCCATGTTATGGAATGAAAATAAATCCATTTTTCCTTACACACATGTATGGGGATGCAAGGAATTTTTTAAGGACTTCTCAAGCAAAAAACTATCACCCCGGGGCACGAAGTGAGACTTTATAGGATATACCAAGGAAACGAAAGGATATTAGCTATATAACCCTTCAGACAAGAAAGTGACTATTGCCAGAAAAACCATCTTTCTTGAGAGGGAGAAAATCCTCAAAAAGGATAGTTGGAGAATGATTGACTACGATAATTTTGATGCTCATGATACAATAGATTTTTTGCAGAAACAAGTTCTACAAGTCCCCATGGAAGAGGTTCCAAAAACCCAAGTACTGTGTAGGAGCTCAAGAGAGGTAAGGGAACAAGAGAGATTTGGTTTCCTAGTCACATAGGACGGTGAATCATTATTTTTGGAAAATGATGAACCTCTCTCCTAAAAGAATGTAGTATATAGAATGAAAGCTACAAGATGGCTAGAAGCTATGAATTCTGAGATGGATTCCATGTATTATAACCATGTTTGGGTTCTTGTCGATTATCCAGTTGATGTAAATCCAATTGGATGCAAATGGGTATTCAAGAGAAAAAATAAATGGAAGGTCAAGTTATCACCTATAAGTAAAGGCTAGTGGATAAATGATTCAGACAATGTCAAGGAATTGACTGTGATGAATCCTTCTTGATTGTTACCATGTTTGAATCCATAAGAATCATACTTTCCATAACAGCTTACCATGATTGCGAGATTTGTAAAATGGTTGTCAAAAGAGAATTTCTTAATGGGAACCTTTTGGAAAATGCCTATATGACACAACCTGAAGGTTTTGTGACACCAGGTGAAGCCAAACGGGTTTGAATGTAGTAGAAATTGATTTATAGATTAAAGAATCATCCAGGTTGTCGAAAATTCGATTTGATGAATCCATAATGGAATTTGGATTCATTATGAATGAATGTGAGCCATGTGTTTATAAGTGGTTTAATGGTAATATGATCTTTATCCTAGTAGTATATGTTGACGACATATTGCTTACTAGAAACAATGTACCAGTATTACAGTCAGTTATGGAATGGTTGAACAAGTGTTTCTATATGAAGGAAATAGGTGGAACAACCAACATTCTGGGGATCAAGATCATTCATGATAGATCTAAGAGGATTCTTAGACTAATTCAGGGTACAAACATTAACTAAATACTAAGGAGATTTAGTATTGAACAATCCTTGAGGGGATTGGTTCTAGTGTCACATGGATTACATATTTCTATGATTGACTGGAAATTCATTTTTATTATTTTAAAATAAGTCATTTTTTGGGATACTGAGAACATGTAGACATCGAAACAATCTCCCACAATCCAAACTCCAAAATCCAAAATCCAAAATCCCAAAATAACCAAATCAAACAACACATATAACCTCAAGTAGTTTTCAAATCCACCTAAATTCTCCTCTTACGATGAACCCAAACAACGCATACACACCTGATCCACGACCCCATACTGAATGCTTTATCGGTCTCCATAACCACGAATTACATCACCAACTCTTGGTCCTCCACCCAAATAAAACCATCACGAACAAATGGTGGAAAAAAAAGATAGATAACTCATCACTGAAATAGAAAATCACAATTAAACATCCCCAAACAAACCCAACACATCTCATCCATGCTACTGCTACAACCACCACGGATCATAACGAAATGAAAATCGTGAACCCAGAATCACCGTGCTCCCAACATGGCTCAACCACACCCACAGAAAAATCACAAGGGCAGAAAATCAAAAAGAGAACAAAACCACAATGACAGTCGTGACGCCTAGCTGCATATAAGAGTCAGATCATGTTGCCTCCTTCGCACACTCAGCCAAAATCCACATCAAACCACCACACACACCCCCAACAGACAATATATAGAAGTGTCAACCCCCATCCAGGAGGAGATGGGTCTAAGACCACTTTCTACACCACGCTATAAAAAGAATAGGCCATAAAATGGTGGGAAAATCCCAAACGGTCGCGCCCACGAAGGTACCTCGACAACATTCCTGGAAGAGGAACCACCACCAAAAAACACCATGAAGAAGCACCTAGGAGAGCTCGTATGTCAATCTGAGGCGAGAAGAAGAGACAACGATAGGGGAAACCCTTAGAAGGCGGCTCCCCTTATGGGATCATCCATCCTGACATTGGGACTCTTGATCCATGTGTTTTAATCCCTCTAAGAAAATGGGTCCTCAAACAAAACAAGAGAAATATAGAATGAGTATAATCCCATAGACTATGGATATAATATCCATCATGTCTGGCATGTTATGTAACCGGATTAATGTTTACTATAAACAGAGCATGGTAGACAGATATCAAGCATATCCAGAAGAACATCATTGGACTGCTGTTATGACTATTCTTAAGTATCTGAGAAGAACTAAGGATATTTTCCTAGTGTATAGAGGAGATGGGGAGATTTTCATCAGAGGGTATGTTGATGCTAGTTTTCAGACTGATCAGAATGATTTAAAGTCACAATCTGGATATTTTTTCTGTCTCAATAAAGGATCTGTGACCTAAAAGAGATCAAAGAAACCAGTTGTCGTTGATTCTATTATAGAGTCCAAATATATAGAGGCTTCTGATTCAACCAAGGAAGCCGTCTGGATTTAGAAATTTTTTCGGGAGATTTATGTGGTGCCTAGAAGAAAAGATCCTATAATTTTGTATTGTGATAATACTGTAATGGTTGAGATTAAAAAATAACCAAAGTCACATCAACAAACAAAGTACATAATCTAAAAGTTTCACCTCTTGAGGGATTCTTATCAAAGGGGTGAAGCTAAAGTGAGAAGAGTGTCCACAGAAGAGAATGTGGTAGACCCCATAACTAAAGGCCTATCTCAGTTGAAGCATGAATATCATGTAAGAGCTAGTAGGTTAAAGATTGTTAGCAGTTGGCTCTAGTCCAAGTGGGAGTCTGTTGGAGTTGGTGGCCTAGAACCATCTACTTTATACTTTATTAATTAATAAATACTTTATCACATCTTGATTATTATTCCGTGTGAAAATACATGTGATAATGTCCTAAAGATAGCTGTTTCATTAAAGGGTTATAGCGGATCCCTGATTTGATGAGAACCCGGAAGTACCATAATGATGTTCTTGAATATATGTTCTATGAAGGGATGATGATATTAGAGGGACATAGATAATACAGTCCATTAGGGGTGATGACTCATAAAACAATTAGGAACCTTCTCATGGTATGCTATCTTGGTAATATCCAAGAAGACATTATGAGAACGAGACCCACAAGTAGGATATCCACATCTCATAGTGTCATTGGATGTTCGTATCTGCAGACGTGTGTATTGTTCCCTAAACATTAAGATTATTATTAATGGGTATTACAACTCACACACATAGATGTATTGACAAAAACTATGATGACACATTGTTCGCAGTGAGGTAGGATACGTTGGGTGCGTCACGAGTGATACTACACTAATATATAACACAAGAAAATATTTTTTCCTTTTGTTCCATAACCGAAGTAGATATCACATGCCCCTTTATGGAATTTATATAGCCTAAATAAATCCATGGCCATGGTGGGGAATCAAAAAGATTAATTCTGGAACATCAAATAAAGAATAATCGAGCACATGGGTTGATGAAAATAGCATGAAATCCACATGATTTGAGATATCGAGACAAAGGGATTATATTACACGGTAAAAGTTCGTAGGAGGTGACATGTCATTGCGATATTAAATTCTTTCTCTATGGGTTCCTTGGTCAGTTTCTAGATGCTAACCTTGGACATTAGGCAGGCTCCACTTAATGCCACTAAGAATGAGGCCTAGAGGGTCACACACTAACTGTGTCTATGTATCTCTGTTAAATATTAATTTGACAAGTTAAATAATGATTATTTCAGATTATGGTTTAATAATTATAAAAGGTTACATGAATGCATTTATTTCAACACTAGTTATTCAAGAGAATATATTGTGGGTGAAATAATATATTTAATAGAGAGTAATGCAGTGATATTAATTTTAGAAACAAATAGCCATTACTCAAGGTCTAATAAATGTGGCATTGAAAACAAAAAAAATAGAAAAATAAAAGTACATGCTATGTATATTAAATATACACGCCATGTATTTTTTTTTTGAGAATTTATGAAAAATAAATATTATTTATTTAATTAAATAATATTACGTGTAATTGATTAGGGGTATGTTTTGTAATAATAATAGTCAACTTTTATTATTAGACATGCGGTATTACTAATAATTAAATCTAATTAATAAATGATTTCAGGTAATTAATTCATTTTATTATTCTATGTAATTAAAAATCCCAATTATATATTTCTCATTTCCGTAGACATTTTTTGGTTGGTTGTGCATAAATGATTTGGAAAATCTCTCAAGACAAGAGAGAATTATTTTTTCCACTTAGAAAGCTCTCAAGCTACAAGAGAGAGATCCAACTCTACCAGATCTAGGCGATCGAAGGCGAACATCACAAGCGAAGGATCTTCTACACTAGAACTTGGAGATCCATTCAACAACATCCAGAGATATGTGGAGCATATGTGGATCACCACTATAAGAAACCTTCACTTGGATTTTATGATGCAACGACGGAGCAAATCAGATCATGACCAAAATCATCTACGAAGAAAAAATTCAATAAAGGTAATTGTTTTCAATTAATTAAATTAATTATAACCAACATATGATGATCCTATTTATGGTTCCATGACTCCCCTATTTTTTATATTCTTCATTCTATTCTGAAGACACATCATTTTATTATAATGATGGATCTTAGATTGATCGTTGTTAATGGTAAAATTAATGTTGGGTACACCCACCAATGCGCTTCTGCTATGGCCAAAACCAACAATAATGACCCCCATGATGAATGGGATATCCCCTTATTATATGTTACTCCTTATAGATATTTATAGTGAATATGAAATGATGAAATCCCATCATTACACGGTTACACTTGTAAGAAATTTACCCCTTTTAATGGTCAACTCATTGATGATGACTCTGATGATTTGTATCCTATTTAAATATACCTTGATGAGAACAGTACACATAAATGTTGTCAAAAAAATAAACAGTGGGTATTACAACCACCAAGAGAAGGAAAAATAAGAACAAGGGAAAAGAAAAAAAATCAAATGTAAAGATGACAAAATAGGGAGGGCCTCTAACAAGGGGAATATCTCTTAAGTAGTGAAGCTTTTATACTAGAATTGTTAAGGGCTTGGGAACTCATTTACTGTCAAAACCCATACACACCACGTTGATACCCATACGCCTCTATTAATTGAATCTGTTGAACAGAAAATAGCATTTGATAAAGGAATTTAATTTAAATGGGATATTATTGGAAAAAAATTTATTACACACAATGTATATAACAATGACATGGATCTGTTATGGGTCTTCAAGCATTATCTCATTCAGTTCCTTGATTACAGAAAATGTAATCTGTATGTATCTTTTTATTTTTCCTCTAACAACCATAACCTAAATATCTTCTCTATCCATGTCTCCAACTCTTATATAAATATAAGTGACATTTTGAGAGATTTAGAAATGAATTTTGATGAAATACGACATAAATGGACAATTTTAGGGGACTGCAATACTATCTTGAGACATGATCAGAAAATTAGAACAAACTTTAGTAGGATTTCCTCTGATGGGTTTTTTTCTTGCACTGAATGATATAATTTGACCAAAGTATCAATTAATGGGGATGATTTCTCCTATAGTAGATACACTATTAATGGATGAAAGATCAGTAAGGTGGAGATATTCTTTTCTCAAGTATATGGTTGTAATGCTTCCATTGGGGTCTCTAGGTTAACCCTACCCAAATAACATTCAGGCCACAACCATATTATTATATGGATTTCCACAAATCTCGATAGTGATACCCCTACCCCATTTAAATTATAAAATGGATTTATTTTTTCACCTAGATATAGGAAAGTTGTTCTTGAATCTTAGAAGTTAGAACCATTATGAAACCCTCTTCAAATTCTTACTAGAATATTGAAATTTACCAAAAATATCTTAAAGGATAGGAGAAAAAAATGTCCCTCCAAGCATGAGGATGATATTAAATATTCCAAATAATATCATTCCTATATCTAAAAAATAAAATAAAAACCAGAATACCAAATATATAGTATAAATCCATGATCTCTCTAAGATTCATAACATTTTAACACTCAAGGAGAGGCCAGAATATAACCATATTAATGTCAAATTGCTGAGATATAGTGATCGAAACTCCAAACTATTCCACCAATTTAACAAAGAAAAAAGAGTTAAAATAGGGGATAATTCCATTTGTATTAATGGTTACATCATCACATCATAATATGACATCTCTAATGTTGGGTTATATCATTTTCATTAGTTGTAAGTAGATGATGAAATTGACAACACCCACATGATGATTAATAACATCACCAATGGCATTAAAAATAATGAAAATAAAAGTCATACCCTCTAACCCTCTAAAGAAGATGTGAAAAAGACCACTTCTCTATTAGTATTAAAAACGATCTACGTCATAATGGGTTCACTAATAAATTCATTATGTTTTATTAAAGAATTATACATATTTAGGACATCAATGGCGTCAAGGTATTCTTAAATCATGAATCCATTCCCTATGTAATCAACCCAAGCATCATTTATCTCATACCCATGATGGAAAATGATATCAATATTAAATAATTTATACCAGTTTTAATAGAAAAAATTTCCCCAAAATCATTAGAAAACTCATTGCGACAATTATCTGGGATATCATTAAGTACACTGTTACCCAATTTTATCATTATTGCCTAGAATTTATATCTAGTGTTTAATGTAAACCTATTCAGAATGTGTCAACTTGAAGAAAACAAAATTTAAGGATGGAAATGTTACTATCAAAATTGATAACTCTAAATATTTTTACATAATGAACTGAAATTTCATTATTGTTAACTATATGATAATTGGTTCTCACAATTCATTTATTAGATAGATCAACACCATTATCATCACTATAAGACTTCAAATTATCATTAATGGGTCCCATATAAGCTTTTTCCAATGCTCATGGGGTTTCAGATAAGGGTACCCCCTCTCTGGCCTTCTCTTCACCATTGTTGAAGAATAAATTATAATATGTGCTAATGGTCTTGTTTAAATTGGGATGTACCAACAGAAGAAGGTTGTTAGATATTGCTCACTCCCCTACACATCTTATATGAGGTTGGCATAATCCTTTTAGAGGCTTCTAAAAGTGATTATTATCATCAAAGAAATATTTTTCCACTATGAAGATGTTGGTGGACAATATATATGCTGGAAAAGACCTTTATTTTATTTATGGAGGGAATCTATGTTGATTGAAAAAATATTATTTCCAGATATCTTTGATTAAATGATGGGTACCCCCTTTCATTTATCTTGGGATCCCATATATTATGGCATATTTTGAGGTTGTTATCATGAAATTATTTTTTACCTCATAGTCAATCACTTGTCTTGTTAGAAAAAAAATATATTCCTCATGCTTGAAGTGTTTGTTTGGTCAACTCTATGGTATAGTCAAGATTTCTATATAAATTGTTAATATACAAATAGTATATAAATTTGATAAAAACTCTATAAAAATTATTAGGAATTTCATCTTAAGGAGACATTTACATGAAAGTAAGATTATGAGTATTTTGGGTAAGGAATTCATAAATCCCATTGATATGGGTGGCTGAGACATCATGGATCCCAGTATCATCAATGACACATTTCTTAACCAACTCAGATGGAATCTCATTATATATGATGATAAATCATTTGATCTTCTATCAAAGAAGATAGTTTCTATGATGCTGGATGGATTATAATATTCTATTAATTTGTTCATTTATAATTAGATAAAATCCTTCTTTAAACACATTATGTGAAACTCAATGTGTATGGTTTGAAAATAGTCCAACATGAAATTTTGGGCCTCTCCAAAGCTTGGTACACCTCTTCTTAATAGCATGGATGTTCCTCCAAAACTGAAGTACATGGATACTAATTATTTCATCAATAAATACAACAATATGAATATTTAAATACCATCTAAAGAATCTATCATGCTAAAAAGTTTTTTGATTGTGGAGAGAGATATTATTATATAGAAACTGAATAGATATAGTATCTTCACCACAAAAAAAAAACTAAAATATGAAGTGGGATGGGACCAAAAAACCTCTACCGTGGATGCTGAAATTATGAGTGAATTTCACGAATCCCTCACGATAGATTCTTATTTGGAAGATATGGAAAGATAATCTACCAACACATGACATGATGTAGGCCCTAGGAATTCATCTCTCCTTGGGATGTCACTTTTGTATTATAGAATCTGAAAATCCACATCATGTTTTTTTCATCTGTCAATTTACATCCAGGATATCAAACCAACCATATGAAATAATTCATACCACCAAATGCATTGATAATCAATTTGAACGTTTTATTATTTACATTTATAATGATAAATATATTGAAAAAACACATAAAATTATTCCCACAGTCGTTACCTCTATTATATCCAACATTTGGAAGGCCTAGAATGAACTATTCTATGAAGATAATAATCTATCAATTAATAATTCTATTATGTACATGCACAAATATTTATTTACCTACTCTAATTTAAAAATAGGTGTGATGGACAACACCATATCTTAATTGAATATAATGAGGTTTGTGTGTGTGAATCACTGGCCTAAAAGGGCCTTGGTTCTAATACGCATTCAATAGACTCCCCTTTTTTACTCATGGATCGAGGTAAATATTGATAGTTCAATATCTAGAATTCTAGGATCCTCTAAATGTGACGATTACTTCAATACCCATCATGGATTTATAAAAGGATGTTATTATCACAACATTGGGATTTGAATTTAATATTTGGATGAATTATGGTAAATAATCCATGTCATCAAACATGTTGTCCATCATGGAAGGAAATCCATCTAGATTGAGTCATCCTCATGAATTGTTGTTTAAGAAATAAAATATAAATTTAGGAGTGTCCCTTTTAATGTTCTTCCCAAAATTATTTAATTCTTTAATTCCACCAATCAACAAAACATGGTTATATCACATGCATATTTAGAAGATAACTAGGTTTTATATTAATTGTCAAAGAGAGGTGTCAAGGAGATGATCATGGTATGGTTATTTTGGGTCCTAGAGTTTCTAACATCATTTGTGGATATATATATATATATATATATATGTGAGGGTATATTCACTCCCATTTTTGTAAAACACAATGCAATCCCTGATCTATTTATCTTTATTTCAATAATTTATAAGGTCGTGCTTTCCCAGATACCGATTCATTAGGAGTATGACAAAAAATTATGTTGAAATTTTTAAATAATTTTAATATTTATTATTATAAATATCTTTTAAATTTTCCCAAATTAAATCTATATAAGTGGAGGAAATTAAATTTATAAGTATCCTACAAAGCGCGATGAAAAATGATTTTCTGAAAATATATTCCTTTTAATGTCTAAGATTATATTTATACCAATATCAGGTATAATGATCATTCATAAGTAATTAATTATATTCTTTTTATAAATAATATGATGTTAATTTAGGATCAAATTCAAAATTTAATGAGGATTTTTCAATGAAATTAAATAACAATTTACAAAAATCTCATTTTTTTAAATTTACTGAAAAATAAATATTGTTAAAAAAATCACAAACTTTCAACCTAAGTTAATTTTAACAAGATAAATTCAAAAATAAATTTCAATTTTTAATATAAAAATTATAAAATTATTAGACATTAATTATAAATTTTATACCACATTATAATAAAAATACCTTTAAAAGAAAATTCAATTTTCTATCATAAAATAAATTCTACAAAAATTGGGTTCATTTTTTCAATAATTAATAAAAACATTATTTTGTATGAACTTTATATATTTTTTATAATATGGTTATTCATATTCATACCTTATAATTCAACAACTATTTTATGAGGATATTTTACATTACAATTCATTTAGACTAGGGGTTGCATGTTTCATAATCATTCAATGAAATAAAATTTATTTAAAAATAAATATATCAAAAAAATTAAGGGTGTTACATTCTACCCCACTTGAAATGAATTTCACCCTATAAATTTTGTTACTATGATACAAAAAAATAAGGATATCCCTACCTCATCACATCATTATATTTCTATATAGATTAATAAAATTTATTATTCTCCCAAATAACTTTAACCAGGTGAGTAGTCTTGATTCATAGAACATAATTTATATAATCCATAGATTCTATTTATTTTTATTCATAGGAAAAATAATTATCTAGAGATACAACCTCTAATTTTTTTACATGTGATATATCAAGTATGTACTTACATAGTAGTGATACATGGAACACATAATTAACTTGAGAGAAGTTTAGTGAAAGTGCCAAATGACAAGCTGGTATCCCTACTCGATCAATAATGATGGAAGGAATAATGTACCAAAGGCTAAGATTTACCTAATTTTAAAATCTAATAACCTTATTCTATGGATAAATTCATTGAAAAAACTTCTCACCATTAAAAACATTAGATAACACTGATTATAATCAGAATTATGTTCCTGTCGACTATCAGTTTCCGTTATGTGTTGTTGGATATCTCTAACCTTATATACCAATTCCTAATCAACATTAGGTCCCAATAGAATTTTTCTCTAAATTTATACAAAAAATGTTGATATTTACATTTCATAAAATATATTTATTCATAAGGATCTATCTATGTTCTCAAGTGAATGATATTGTTGTAAGAAAACTCTACTAGAGGACGGTACAGATAACAAAAACCTTTAGTATAAGTAGAATAAGATCTCAACATTTACTCTAAGGTTTCAATAGTTCTCTCTTACGAACCATCTATAAGAGGATGTTTTTTAATGATAAAAATCATCTCTGTGTCATGATCTTGCTAAATAAATCACGAGAACATCATGGTAAACGCAGGATCCCAATAAAATATAATAGAATGTCATACTTTATGAAACCAGACTAAATTTTTAATTTTTATTTTGGAAATATGATCAAGATAAAAATATTCTATGATACCAATGATGTGTTATGAATTTATAAAGCCATAAAATACCACCCAAATAGCACTATGATCTGTAGATATTTTTTAGAGTCTAATGAAAAAAATCCACATTCATGTTTTTTTATTTCTATTGTACTATGGGTAATGGTTGTAACATACCATTATACTTTTTTGTATTAGCCTTAACTTAATTACATACCATGTAGCAAGATACCAACTCTGAAATAACTCACTTAATGTTTTCTAACTAGAAATACACTTCTAGATCTCTGTATATCTTTATACTTCCCTAATGAATAAAGGGAGAACTACGAGCCACCTCTAACTAATCCTAAAAATTAGGTAAGTACAAACCACATATATAGTTCTTGGAACATATCATTCAATAAAAATAAAGTTCAAATAATGGAATTTTTATCACCATTTTCTACAATTCCAAATCTTCATTTTCCCCCTCTTTAATTATCACATCGATAGTTAGGTAAACACTCATTTTAGAAAGATAAGATTTCTCCCATTACTTCATGATTTCTATATCCATCATTAAATAATATAAAAATAATGGATCTTTTGTGAACCTCGCCATATAAAATATAGCATGATCCGTTTGACTTTGAGAATCTTCCACCTATTTGTATTTCCCTGGGTGGTAATGTATTGAGAAATCATAATCATTGATCATGTCTAACCATCTTATCTGATGCAAATTAAACTCTTTTTGAGTGAATATATAATTTAAACATTTTTAACATTATATATTCCACACCATTATCTATAAAGATAATACCCTTATATATATAATTTCAAAACTTCCATAACTAAATATAAATTATGAGTAGGGTAATTTTTATCATGGACCTTCAGTTGATGTGAGGCATATGAAATCACTATATCATTTTTCATGAGAATGAATCCCATTACTTTTATAAATGAATCAATATATATTAAAAACCCTTATACACTATAGGGTAATGTAAGCACAGGTGTGTTGTCAAGCCTTCTTTTTAGTTTCATAAAATTTTCTTCACATTATGTTGTCTAATGAACATAGCTCAATTGAATGTTAACATAGTTAGGGGATTAAACAATCGTGTAAAATTTTACAATACTAACTACTAAAATACACCAAAACCAAAAAAAAATCATATATCATTCACAATTTTTGGTCTATAATAATGTTTAATAATATTCATATTTGATGGATCAGCAGATTTGACCTCTCTTGAGATTAAAAGACCCAAAAATGAAACATTATACAACCAAAATTCACAATCAGTAATTTTTTCAAATGGATTCACCTTTTTTAGGGTCATTGGTAAAATAATAAAATGATCTTAATGTTATATATTTCACATTGAATAGGTAATTATATCATCTATAAAGATTATCATAAACTAATCATGAAATTCTCTAAAGACTCTACTCATTAAGTCCATGAATAATGTTGTGGTATTAGTAAGACCAAAAAATTTCATTATATATTCATAGTGTCCATACCTTGTAATAAATGATTCCTTGGGTATATTATCCTTTGTAACCCTCAGTTGATGATATTCAATATGAAGATAAATCTTGGAAGAGTATAGATATATGATCAATTGATAAAAAAATTCATCAATATGAGTCCAAAGATACATATTCTAGATTATTACATTATAATGTTACTAGTAATCAATACAGAGTCCCACTGATCCATATTTATTATTAACAAAAATAACCAGTGAACCCTAAGGTTATACACTTGGTCAAATGAATCCCTTTCCCAGATTCTATTATAATTTTTTCTTCAAATCCTAAAACGCAACCATGGGACATTCTATTTAGACAATTTGAAACAGTTGCAATACTATGTATCATCTATAGTGGGAACAAAACATCTAAATTTGCTGGAAGACTAAAAAATCTTATATAAATACATTAAAAACACCCACACAAACAATATATCTTCTATATTTATTTTCCATCCAACCATTTGAGGTAAAAACCCATATTAATTGGAATTATTAACCATATAATTGATGATATTTACATCTTAAGTCTATATTTATCATTGCAATGATTGATGATTATATGTTGTTATGTAATACCAAATTTGAATCCCCTTTCTATGAAGTGGATATGGGATTTATGAAATTAAATCAGATCCATACCTATGATAATATGAAGTTCATCTAGAGAAAGAATAATGAGATTTTATGGAAGCACATTACCACAAATTTCAATAAGAAAATACTCATAAACTTGAGATGTGATAATCATACCATTAATGGTTTTTAATAATAATTCAAAATCTATTACTTGGGGTGTAATTTATTTTTCCATTATAAAAATTTCAAAAACAAAATATTATGTTGATCTAGAGTCAAAAAAGACATTAGTAGTTATAGAATGAATAGTAATTATATTTATCACCATGTAATTATCATAAACCTCATTAGAAATAGTGATCGCCTTGGATATTATTTTTAATATATGTTTAAGATGTTTTTGTCATTTATAATTGTCATTAACCTTATTATTTGAGAACTTGTTACCATATTTCATGAAATACTTCTTTTAAACAGTGGGGTGTGGGTGGTTTATTCTATAGAGTTTTCTCTCTATATACACCATTATCTAACATTTTCCAATCACAACAACCATATATTTACTAATGAACATACCATCCAAAATTTAAACATTTTCCACTACCCTTATGCTAATTTCCTACATTTTTTCCTCTACAATCCATGAATAATAGAAAGATTGTATTCTTCTCACAATGGTTTTTTATAATTTCTTTTGAATTTTATCTTTTTTTCTTATCAAACCCATCAGATACATGGGTCACTCAAATATCCATTTCCACTTTGATAAAACCTCTAACTATTTATTCATTTCTACTAATGTCCCTTATGTATATTCCCTTTTAGACTCATAGTTTTATCCCCTAATGAATTGATCAAGCATAATTTCAGGTTAGATGATAGTACCTAAAACATACATCACAAGTGATGTAAAATTTTTCTCATAGGTGCCAATCGATTCATCATTCTTCTACCTTAACTCATATAATTAATTATCTATTTTCACATTAATAATACAAGGAAAGTAATTTCTAAATAATAATTTCTTAAATCATCTCAGTAAATGAAATAAATTTCTTCCTATTGCCTCTTGTTTCTAATAAATGTTCACCACCGATCAGCTTTCCCTTCCAAATGATAGAAATCCAAAATGACATTCACATGCTCCAAGCACTAGATAAAATCAAATATTTTTTCAATGGTACTGATCCAATGCTCAATAACAACTATAATAGTGGAACCACTAAATGAAGGAGCGTGTTGCCTCATGAAGGAATCAATAGACAAATTTCCCTTCTTTTCATGTTTGGATGTTCTATGTGATTCAAAGATTCAAGATGTTACATAAGCATAAAAGTGAGATTTTTCATTCCATCTATAATAACATTTTTTTTCAATTGTTGAAAATCATTGGATTTTCCATCGTATTTTTCATTAACATGAATCCTTTAGTTTTCTTTATTGAATAAAACCAAAAAACATAGTGTGATAAATAATAATCATTGCGAGAAACCACGTTATAATTAAAAATAATTTATAGGATGTATAAATAATTGAATATGTTTTTTGTAAAATATATCCCATTAATTTTAACTTAGTTCTTTCATTTCCATCGTCTTTACAAATTCATCATTATTTTTCATTGATAAAATGTAAATAAACCAAATCATATACCCATAGGAGTGTCAAGAAATGTGAGGAGTAAGGGCACACTCAATGTACACCAGATTGATGGACAATATATACTCAACCAAAAATTTTGGGGTTATTAACCTGAGAAGAATCTATGCCAAAACAATGTACAATTTTACTATCAAGAAAAGATTATTTTTTTTAGTAAAACCACTCTCTTTCCTTTTCCATAACATACAAAGATCTTTTATTTATAGGATTATCCAAAATATTATTACAACAATGTTCTCATCCAAGACTCAAAATGATAACTAAACTTTTATATGATACCAACTATATAAATCCAGAGTTCTCATATATTTATATTATATATTATTAGATTAATATTCATTACGTAGCATAATAATCTATGCTAGTATAATATAGGTTTTGTATCTTTGTAAACTTGGATACAAAATAACTAGTTCTTAAGATATCTACATCACCCCCAACATAGTTATTCATTACTGGATCCCTTCTCAGAAATACCATACCTAAAAATCTTTTTCATAACCTAGGTAATTAAAACATAATAAAGGTTGATCTTAAGTTCTTAGTAACGATAAACAAGGGAGATATTAATGGTCACTTAAACATAATATGACAACAAGAACATCATATAATTATCAAAACTTTTAAAAACCATACCATATATACCATAGATAATAATATTGAGTCCTAGAATAAGTCCTATAAGTTCATAATGCATAAATCAAATTGGAATTAAATTCCCAAATCTATGAGATCATAACACTAGAATAATCTATAGATTTTTGGTATACAAATAATCATATAAAATCATTTCCTTAGTAGTCAAGGCTTATTGATGAGTCAGTCATATGGGAATGGGATTACTATATGTACAAGCATTACTATCAAGGTTCACTCCCAAGACTATCATAGTGGAGAGATTCCCTTAATGAACTAGGTTCACTCTCAATTTCAATCCTTTTTATCTAATGAAATATCCATATTTACCAAATTTATTTGAGGGATATTTAATTATTGGCCACACATAACATAAATAAAATCATAAATATTTGTCCCATAAGAACTTAAAATATTCATCATATCATAACCTATTAAAAAATAGGTTTCATAGGGATTTTATCTCTGAACAACCTATGGAAATGAAATGAGATTCTTAAACATTTCATCAATTCATCATATCATAAACTGATGAAAAGGAAGAAGTTTCATAAAAATATTTTCATAATAATAATAAACTATCCTTAGAAAGGATTAGGATAGTATCATTGAATAATACTTCAAGTAAAGATTATAAAATATCAATGTATATCATCTCAGATAGGAAAAGTTTTTTAAATATCATTTGTAACATTTCATGAGGAAACAAAACATCCCACTTCGGAAAAACTTATTTCAAATAGAATTTTTTTTTAAATAAATAAATAAAATATATTCTTTTGAATGAACCTAGGAAAATTATAGTGGAAGCATAACATCATTTGGTGGTCCTAAAAATGAAAAATTCCCTCCATTATATATATGTTAAAATAAATCATTCCTTTAATAATTTTGTAAAAAAATAAAAAATTACCTCATTTGAAAGATTTCATGAAGATTCTTTTTAAAATTATGTTTTATAAAATCTAATCATGTTTAACATTTACATTAAACAAAAATATATAAATATTAAAAACATTCATCAAAACTTATATATAAAAAATGTATATGGAAGAAAAATCATTTGTGACTGCAGAGAAAAAGAATGTTGGTTTTCTATAAAATATTATTTTATTATGTTGAGTATAAAAAGGGAGGGAAATAAATAGATAAATCTATAATCAACATTAATTAAGAGAGGTGAGTAAAATTCTTGAGTTTCAGGATAGAAATATTATAATATTTCATTATCAAAAACAAAATCATAAACTATCAAAAAATAATTATTCCATTATAAAAAAAACCCTTATCACTTGGGTTATTTTTTTATAAAAACCTCATGAAATAGATAAAAATAGAAATATTTGAATATATCTATAATTTCCATGATAGGAATCATAAAACACATTCATCAGTAGTGTGTACACATCTTAAAATAAATAAGTGGTGAATATGATATTAATCACATAGAAAATAAAAGTGAGATAGAAAATCCCTTACCTTAAGCCCAACTCGTCATCTATATTCTTTTACTTCAGAAAAAAAAAATATGTTAATTATTTACATGATTAAGAAGATTTTTTTTAAAATTTCAATATTTATTTTATTTTATTTTTTACAATGTCATATTAAATTATTTAACCAATTATTATCATGTTGGAATTCTGGTGATATTTGGCACATAACTCTAAAATAACTTTAGTAAGTTGACTACAATCAATGTGGTCATATTTTATCATATCCCAAATAATAATCCTAAAATAATTAAAATTTAAACTCAAAAAATATAATATTAAAATAAAAATGGATGATTATTATGAAAAATGAACTACGTTACAATCATGAAGAAGATAGGCCATACATACTCTTATGTAACATTTACATTTTCCAACAAACATGATGGAAATAAGTTAAGTATTATTTAAAATACCAAAATGATAATTGTGTCAGAAATACCATATTATTTATTTATACGAAGCTATATATACTAATCATGTGATGGGATCCACAGTTTCTTCTCACAATGGAGTCTAATGTTTTTTGCAGGATGACGAGTATGGAAGCTTTTACTGTTTGGATTGATTTCATCTGAGATGGTGATGCTAGGATTTATGTTAGATTTTGTTCACCAATGATTTTTTGGTTGGAGATGACAACTCTACATTAATGTATCTACTTTAATCCATATATTTTGTTCCTTATTTTTTGGTTGGTCCTATGCATCATGACAACGATCTAACTTTCCTCATCAACATCAATATTAGACCTAGCCCACATCTATTATTTCCATGAAGACTAGGTATGATTGTTGGTGGATTCGTTGCCACAGTGTGGGCGCATGAAAAAAAACACATTCATGGATTTTTTCAACATTGATCTATGGTTTTTGTGTTGTTAATGTTCTTGTAATTGACAGTGTCTTGTGTATTTATGCATTAATAGTGGGGTAACTCTGTGTGGTGACAGAGACATCAAAGGGTGGTTGGTTGTGAAATATGTGGTTATCATGGATTCAAATGTTGTCAATGAAAGGTTGGTAGGTGTTTGTTTTGGGTTATGTACTTGTGTCATCATGAGGAGGCGACGTTGATGTAGCGGTTGTGATGATTCATTTGTGGTTCGTAGGGAGGGCGAATGATTCATGGGAATTATTTTTATGGTATTTTTTGATTTCATTTTTATCACTGGGAATTCTATTATTTTCATTAGATTAGTATATTATACAATGTGTCTATTCATTCAGAGTGACTCATCAGGTTGGTAGTGAAACTTTTCATAACACTGCCATGTGAGAATCTTGAAAGAGTTATTTTTTTATTATCAGTTATCATTTTCTCCCTTTCCGATTGGGACATAGGGGTTCCTTTCCATGGTGTGGTATTTTGTAACAATGTGTGATGTTATATAGAAGAGGGGTTGAAGATTATGTGTATGGTGATGATCTAATAGGTGATGTAATGGGTCAATGAGGGGATCCTTGTCATTCCTCCACATTAATTTTATGAAATTCATCATTTTATGGTATGGGGGAATTATGAATAGATTACTAAGATCATTTTGTGATTTTAAATATGCATTTTTTATTTTAGGGAATTTTATAAGTCTTTCATGCCACTAGGTCTATAGGAAATTGTTATGACATGGGATTTCATACCATTGGATCTTTGGGCCATGTATTGGGTTACCACTAACCCCTGTTTAAAATAGGGATACATTTTCTTATTATTAAAGGGATTTTCGACTTACCTTTTTTTTAAATATCATTCAAATTATATATATAAATTTAATACATCCACAAAAACAATAGTGAGAGTTAATGATGGAAAATTAATTATGTTGGTTTGTGAGGCGATAGATCACAATACACATGAATGATATTTTTGCTTCCCATTTTATAAGAGAGGTGATGGAGGTAGTTTATTCTATTAATGTAATTACATATCATTGTATATGAGATAATAATTTTATTTTATCAGCACGGTTGTATGAGATTTTAGGGAAGTGGATGAAGAAATAAAAAAAACATTATCTTAATAATGATACATCTTCTTTAGAAAACCAATTTAGGATTCCACCAAAATTTATCCTATGATGTTTTTGTAATAAAACCAAGTTATGTAGGATGTGGTAAGGTATATAAGGAAGGGATTTGTTAATGGATTGGCTAAAAAACTTTTGAAGTGTGATGAAAAGGGAAGAGGAGGTTCCCATATTTAATTGAGGGGAGGGGATCTTTTGTAATATCTTAAAAAATTAAAATATAAAACAGGCATAATATATCCAAATGAATTCAAAAAGCTTGATATTTAATGATAAGGTTGGATGGAATTAATATCCCATCAACTAGTAAAATTTGAATAGGTTTATGTGGTTTTTAGAACATATTTTTGGATTAACTCCTTAGTTAAAATATTTTGATGTTAACCATTATAATGACTATTTTAATCATAATGGGTTAATAATGTATCCATAAATGAAAAAATAACTCATAAATGGACCTAGTTGATATTTTCCAGCATATTCAACTCACTAACCTAAAGAAAATAATTTTATCAAATTTAAATAATTTAATAAAATATTATTAATGTTAATTTTACAAGTAATTATTTAATTTGACATTAAATACACTAAGAAATTGATGGTATTCGAATATATTCATTTCATACATCACTGCACTATCACATATCATGCTTTATCTAGTGTTGAACTTTAACAGTTCTAGACAAAAAAATTGATGGCGGGGAGGGGGCTTTTATCAGTGCTCACAAAAAACCCTAATAATGTTACCTTTTATTAGTTATAAAAAAATAACTTAAAAAGGGTACCCTTTTTAGGGCTTTTTTAGCACTAATAAGTGTCCCCCAATTATCTTCACTTTTTTTATCACTCATAAATGTGGAACCTTTATTAGAACTTTTTTCAAGCGTGGATAATGGTTGTAGTGAGTAATTTAATATATATATATATACATATTTAAATAATATTTATATTAAAATAGTTATATATATAAAATATAAATTAGATTGATATAATATTGAATAAAAATTAATATTATTTTCATAATTTTTTATATAAAAAGTATCAGCTTTATATTAGTCAAAAAAATTAATAGTTTATTTTTATAAAATAATTGAAAAATGTGTATATAATTAAAATAAATGTAATAAATGTAATAAATGTAATATATTAATATTTTATTTAAAAAATTTATAATATTTAAATGAATATATTTATTTAAATATATATTCATGTATAAGTGTGTGTATGTATGTGTATGTATGCATATGTGTGTATGTATGTGTGTGTGTAGATGTGTATGTCGATATATGTATGTATTTCATGTGTATATATATGTCTAACAAATTCAATTTTTATTATTTTTTAAATATAGTTACAATTATTTATTCATTAATTATTATATATTCATTAATAATGGTAAAAATATATTTTATCATTTTCAAATATATATTTATAAATATATTTATTTACTATATACGTAATATTTAAAATCTTTTTGTTATTTATATGAATAATATATATTTTTCTTTGTTTATCATGGTTTAACATTTGAAATATGATTTAAATTTATATAATTAATCTATTTAAATGTTTTATTTAATTTTTTAAGATTTAAATATTTAATTATAAATTTATAAATATATATATTATTTTAAAAGAGTATTATTAAATTATAATTAATTATAAATATATATTTAATTAATTATAAAATTGTAAACATTATAGTTAAATAAAAAAGATATTTAAATAATAGATATATTTTTTATATTTATAATTATATGTATTTATGTATTAATAAATATATATATATATATATATAAATATATAAATATATATAATATATATATATATATATAATTATGAAAACATAGTCAAGGTGGGGGATAAGTGGCCTACCTACCTTCAGTACAGCATCAATGTGGGGCTTTGAATCCTCACTGGCCCTCATTTGTGTGATATTTTCTATGCATCATATGGATAGGAAAGACCCTTGATGAAGTGGCACGACTGATGTAGGGGTCGACTTAGTTATGAAAAAACCATTGCAGTGGGTGTCGAACCGGGGATGACCCTCATCGATCTATTAGAGGTTGTGCCATGGAAGTGAATGTTGGTGGAAATTGGGGCACAACATTGGAGGAACGGTGATGGTGATGGGGTCGACGTTGGTTGATTGTTGTAGTGTAACATCGATCGATAGTGGAATGTGATGAAATTAGGAGGGTTGACTTTAGAAAGGTGATGAAGGAGTGGAACGACTTCCTGGATTCATTTAGCATCATGGAGGTGTGACATCCATCGTACGTGAGACGAATGAGCAGGTCAGATGTAGGCCTTCTGGTCTTGGCTATGGACCCTTTGGGTCATGTCTCAACAAGACAGTATGTTGGGCCATCAGGTCAGTTTATATGAGTTAATACACACTGAGCCTACATGCCATGTAATGTGATCCTTACTACAGAGTAGAATTAATAGGGTTTCTGTGGTTAATAGGAGGGGGGTTTATCCCCCTATATGTTAACATATATATATAATTATATAAACATATATATACAAATATTTTTATATATATTTATAATTAGATATAAATAATTAAATTTTTTTATATATAATTATAATACTAAATAAATATATATTTTTAAAAATAATTATTATATTATAATTTTTTAAAAATAATAAATATTTTGATTATATATATAATTATATATATTTATATTTTATTAAATATATATAATTATATAAATTTATGTATAATTATTTAATTAAATTTATAAATATATAAACATATTTATTTATAATTTTATTTATTTATTTATTTATATAATGAAAAAAATATAATAAATTCATTTAAATAGTAAAAATATTGATTATAATTTGATAATTATATATATTCATACCTTAATAAATATATATATATATATAATAATATATATATATCTATATATCTATAATAATTTTTATAAATAAAAATTATATTTTTAAATAATAAAAAATTTATAATAAATATATTTAAATAGTAAATATATTTATTATATTTATAAATATATATATTTATATAATAATAAATATATATAATCATATAAATATATAATTATATAAATAAATATATAATTCTATAAATATATTTTTAATAATTACAAATATTTTTAAATATATTTAATTATAATTAAATAATTATAATTAAATAATTATATATTTAAATAATTAAATAATAATAATAAATATTTTTAAACAATAAAAAAATTTATTATAAATATGTACTTATATATATATATATATATCTAGGTAGTTGGGGTTTGGCATAGTGATTAGGAAACCCCATAATACTGCATCTTAAATGGGGTTCAAATCCATCGGTTCTCTATTTAGGGGGAAATATTAATGTGTGGGATGTTGATGGGGGTAGGCCACATGAATGGGGTGGTGTGTCTATGGGGTCAATTTGCATGGAGGAAGGTGGTGTGTCCGTAGGGGCTGTTTGTGTAGAGGGGTGTGCTAAGGAACAATCAAAGGTGAAAAGGACATCGATGGCAGACATCCATGGTGAACAACACTATTGTGAGATAGAAGTTGTAGATTATCAGGCCATCTTGGGAGGGGCTTAGCGTAGGCTGTGGCTGATGATTACAACAACAAGCCATGATGGCGGCAAGGGAGATGAAATAGATGACGATGAGGCTGTTATAAGACGATGACTGTGACAGATGAAGATGGGAACAATGTAGAAGACTGAGGATGACGATGATGGTGAGACCCAGTAAAGAATGGTTGTTGTTGGGAAATGTGTGGGTGAGATAGTGACAGGAGGATTCCAGTAGGGTTTCAATGCATGGTTTGGGCCTTGAGCCTCTTGTGATGGGTTTAGTACCCAATAAAGCCTAAAATAACTATGAAATGGGTTCCCTCTGCCTAAAATAATAAGAAGGATCCTTTTTTATAAAATAATTGTGTAAATTCTCCCTACCATAAAAATTTTATAAAATTTTTATATAATTATATAAGAACATTTATGAATATATTTATTTTTAATTAAAATTATACATAAATGAAATTATATTGAAATAATATAAAATTATAATAAATATATTTAAATACTAAATATAATTTTTATATTTATAATTATGTAAATATATATAATTATACCAGAATATATAATCATATATATATATACTAATATATATAATTATATACAAATATTTATAATTCTATACAAAGAAGTTTAGATATATTTTTTATAATTACAAGTATATATATAGATATTTATTGAAATAATTACAAACATATAATAAATATATTTAACTAATAAATAAATTTCTTTTATTTGTAATTAATTAGATATATATATATTAATAAATAAATAAATAAATATATATTATGTATATATATATTTATATAAATATATATAATTATGTAAAAATATTTAATTATAATTAGAAATATAAATATACTTTTATAATTAATTTATAAATACAAATCTTCTATTCATTTAATATATTTATATTTATATAAATAATTATTTAGTTATATTAATTTGTATTTATATTTATTTATAATTATTCAAATATATTCAAAATTATATAAATATTTATTAAAAATTATATATATTAAAAAAATTATATTTATATACACATAATTTTTTAGTTATATTAATTTTATTTTTAAATATTTATTTTTTCTTTTCAAGAACAAATAAAGATATGGCTTTATCAGGGAATGAAAAGTGCTAATTAATTCAATATTTATCAATGTTAAAATTATAGAACCGATAATTATATTTTTATCATTGTTTTTTATTTTATCACTAATAAAATCCCTCTTTATCAGTGCTTGTTTAGAAGAATTGTTAAAAACACTTCGTTGCTATATAAATTTCTCCCTAACTGGCTGAATTTGTCATGCCATTCAAGCTCTCACGGATGTGAAACCCCTACCACTGCTCTCCCACCATCACTGTAGTGAGCTATCACAGCCTCTCACCATCAATACTGTCACTGCATCATCATCGCCACTCTCCCACCATATCATTATCACTACTGGGTGCCAACTCCACCACTCTCCCTCCATTCCACCATGCGCCACACCCGCCTCTCTCCCTCCCTCTTGTCATTGTCGTTGCAGAATATTCTCCATCTCTACCTCTGTCATCTGTGCTCTCCCTCCCTATCGCCACACATGTTGCCGCTCTCTCTTACCCCCACACACTCTCCCTAATTCTACCTCATAAACTCTTGGATGAATTGGCATATGTCATTAAGGGTTTTTTGTTTTTTGTTTTTTATTTGGGAGTTTTTAATTTTTCGAAAATATTGGAAGGTCATGTCACCTCCCTCGTGCATTTAGAAGGAGTGTGAATGTTCTAGTGATAGATACTTGTCATATATGAAATTTCTCCACTAAAAAATATTAGTCACTAAAACATTATCACTCCTTCTATAGAATTTCCATGAACATCCTATGTCAGATGGGTTTTTAATACATACATGTTAACCATACCAAAAGGCATTTTGGATTTTTTTTGTTTTTATTTTTATGTAATCCCATATTTAAATGAGTTAAAAGGGAACTTTTATATATCCCATAGGCTTAGTGGAACTAGTCCTAATACATGTCCTAAATTCCTAAAGACAGTAGTACACTTGTGCTACCCCTCTGCAACGTTTTCATTATGTATTAGGGGCTCCCTACCCGGCATGGCTGGTTGGGTAGCATTTCACTGTGAAGAGTTTCACAGTTCCATCTTTTGTGTTGTCTTATCTGATCTGTTACATGTATCAAAATCCCATGTACCAGAGGCCTAAAGTGTCCCAATGTCCCTAAGAATTGTAGGTGAATACTAGTGTCCCGATGTCCCAAATTGGTTGAATAGTTATGGGTGCTATGGTACCACATAGTAATTTATACAATACCTAGTACATTATTGCTACAAAAACCTGGATATTCAACTCCAACTGGATTTGATCATGGATCTTTTTTATTCCGAGAAAGAGTCTCTACCACTTGGGTACATGCCCATTGGTTAGGTTTTTACTATATAATTTTATGTATATCCTTTCAAATGGTATTAATGGTTGGAATATGTAGTGATCTCCATTACGGTGCAACTAGTTTCCCAAATCTCATAGTCGCTCAGGAATCCAAAACCATTGTATCTGTTGTTTTGATCTACTTAGTGATGTAGTAATAACCTACACCACACACTCAACTCTCATGAAAAACACATTTCTCATCTTTTATTGCATGGTTCAACTTAAACAGCTTCTTCACAACCTTTTTACAAGCATTCATGTCTTTTATTCTAGCTAACAGTGTGACCATATTTTTACAATTCTTACATATTTACATATGAAACATAATTTCATAATTTTTTTATAATTGTTTTAAAATGGTTATTTTTAAAAGAATATATTTATTATTATAATTATATTACGATGATCATATGTATATAATTCGTCATGTTCAAATAATATTCTCCACCCAATCTCCCTTGACATGATTCATTGATGGTTCACCATCTCCCCCACATTCGATTCATTTTCACCCATCCATCACTATTTATCACATCGATTTCATGGTGCTCTTTTTAGTTCACCACAAAATCACTTCTCATTTATCATTTAATTTGGTGACTAAAAATGATAAGTAAAAGGTGTTTTTGTTGTGAAAAGATGGTAATTGGATCCATGTTCCAAGTATTTCTCATGTTCATGGATTAATATCGAACAATTCTTTCCATTTTCATAGATTACCCTGAAGAAGAACCCCAATCAATTTAATGTCTTCTTATTTATTTTATTTTTTATACAAATTAAAAAAATTATTTAATTTAGTTTTTATAATTTTTTCTAATTTTTTATATTTGTAGTACATGATAAATATTATTTCGTGACACATATTATAATTATACACATACTCATTATATATATTCATTATTTTTTTTTAATTTTATTCATAATAATTTTATCTTGTTATGATGTTAAAAAATTTATATTTTTTTTAATATTTTTTAATATTTTTAATATTTTCTAACATTCTTATTACATATTTTTTTATGTGTGCTATTTTTTATATGTATTACATATGTGATATGACATGAACACCTAGTTTATTAACATAGATTATAGATGCATAATGAACTATCAAATAGGAAATAACATGATGTTATGATATAACCAGAACATGGGTGGCGTCAATTGCTTAAATTTTGTTAGAAGTTTATATTACATCACAAACCAACACATATTTCCTTACCACCAACAAAATATGACTGAGTTGACACAAGATGTTTCATTTCTCAAATGATAATGTAGTTAACAAAATCTATCCAACACAATTACCATTACGATTCTTGACCCAATCCACTATTTTTAGATTTCAACACTCTATATTACATAATGAGTATTTAACACTAGTTTATCTTCATGAAAGTTTTCTTCATTATTAACAATTATTGATACTTAAATTTATTTAAAGGATCTTTATGCAGGATCAAAGGATTTTTTGTTCATAAAAATGATCATTGATTTATCCAGTTCATTACCAAGATGAAGAATAAAAGTTTTTTTTTTCTAATTGTTTGTTAACAAAATAATTAAATGATGACTACATAAATAAAAATATAGATACATTATTTATTATCTTGAACATGTATTTTTAAATTTTTTCTTATAAACAATATTCTTTAAATTTTATTTTCAATTTTGGTTGTCATTTAAAATTAAAAATAATTGGTAGAGTCTTTTACATTCATTCCAGGTTTTATAAATGGCGATTTGATATCTTAAATCCTTGTTATGATGTTAGTGATGGTTTTTATGCCTCTTGGAATAATTAATTTTTTTCTTTGATTTATGAAATGTAATGTTTTATTATGACATGTGGCATTTAATGTATTGAACTGGTTGGAATGGGTTATTGAAAGGCCCCATTGATAAAATTTGAACTATATGAAATAATAATTAAACATGGGAAACCCATATTGAGTCTTCTGGTTTATTTGATATAAATTCAAGAGTTTTTTCAAATTATTATTTATGAATTAACTTTTATGGTTTTCATTCACATAATTTTTGTTTATTTATTTATTTTCTTAAACATTAATATTATTTAATAAAATTAGATGAATGTTAATAAAAAATTGACGGATTCCAATCATATAACAATATATTATGAGAATGGGGGAATGATTTCATCATGTTTTCAAAATATCATGCATGCGACCCTTCCCAAATCATTTTTCTATGTTTATTCTACTGTTATTAAATACTAATTAGTGTAACGCCCCGACCCTAGTTACCCAGAGTCAGTGCATTATTACATAACATTGACATGATCACAAGAAAGATCAAATCTCAAAAGACCGATTGGTTTAGTAGCCTTGGAAACACTAGATATATTAATAAGTTTTACATTACATCATAAAGTGAAAAACTACTACGACAACATAATGTCTCCATAGTACACACTATTATCCCCTCATAATATCCCTGTAGGTCATTCATAACTTACTTCTTCACATCCTGGGAAAAATAAAACATAGAAAAGGGGTGAGGTCAAACGCCCAGTAAGGATAACAATATAGCGGAACATTCAAAAATAAGCATAAACATTTAAGGCAATGCATTACTAAAACAAAATCCTCTTAAACATGATCTTCAACATAGTATGGCAAAAGTAATATGAAATAATGCCATTTACTTATTCACATGGATATTATACTAATCAAATAATCACATGAAATATCAATAACCACTTTCATCATGTCGGAATGCATAATTCTGAACTTTAATTTCTTTGTCAAGGCCTCATCCCAAGACCTAGGGGCGAACTGTAACCGGAACCCAACCCGGAGTGCCTCTAATAACCGAACACCAACCCGGAGTGCCCTTAATAACCAGACACCAACCTGGAGTTCCTCTAATAACCGGAGACCAAACCGGAGTTCCTTTAATAACCAGAGACCAAACCAGAGGGCTTACTTTTACCGGTCCCCAACCCAGAACATACTTGTCCAACACATTCATCTAAATTAAAGGTTGAAATATAACATAAACATTTGGATTAAAAATAACTTCTGAAATGTCAATACATTAAAAAAAACCATGAGTGACATAAGAATAGATTATCCACAGTCAAAAATATCACAAAACCTTCAATAAAATATGGATTTTTTTTATCATAATAAATCAACTTCAAATAAGCTTAAAATCTATCAAAGGATGTTGACATATATGAAATAAAGACTATTTTAGAAAAATATATCTTTCTATTTTGAAATCATTTAAGAGTATTATATTTTTGAAATAAAACATTTTTTTTGAAAATATTCTTATTATCTTGTAAGGGAAGCTTCGACGATTTTATAACGGCGGAAAATAGCCGCACCCGCCGTATAAGTTAAAAAAACATTTTTACCTTAATTTTGTCGAAAAGGTTAAAAAGCACCTTGTTTGGAAAACGACGGATAGATTCCTTTATAAACCTCTTATAAAAAGTCAAACAAGGGTATAAATGACTTTAACCCATATTCTAGTAAATAGTAAAAATGATTTGAAATTCATTTTTAAGAAACATGGATGTGGATGATAAAGAGATCCCAGTAGATTATTACGTATAAACAACCTCGGATAATGAAGAGATTGCAAAATTACCCTGACCAAATTGGTAACTTATGAAACATAAATCCCATGAAAGAGGTATCATACAATGAATATGTAAATACACATAAATTAGAGTGTATTAAACAAATAATATAATTATGGGCAGTACATACACCACACAAAAGGTGATGGTGGCAATATGGCATGAATCTCACGGGAAGAAGGAGTGAGATGAAAACCCCTTACCTTGTAATTTTTCTTTGGTTGGGGTAGGTTAAACTCCTGTATAATGGTGAAATAATTGTTATTAAATTATACAAGAATCATATACATTAATATGATATCATATATGATTTTTAATATTGATTTGATAATAATATCTTAGTATTATCGTTGTTTCGGGTGTTAACTTGTTTTTTTATATGTTTTGTCATGTAAGCCATGTTTGTAATGGATAGGTTGTATATTATTCATATCCAGAATGATATCAAGTCCTTAAAAATCATTTTTTAAATCATCAAATGATAATTATACTTGAATGGATACGATGGAAAATGAATCTCATCGCGTTCGTGGAGACGGTAGTCCGTACGTACGCACGAGTGACAATATCATTATTTTGAAATAATATATAAATGGTTGTTATATCATATATACAGAATCATTAACATGTTATATTTATTATTTACATGAGTTACATATCATTATTATACCCATCCATATAATAATATTTTGAATAAAAATTACACCACGACGTGGAGACGGTAAGTCGTACGTACGCGCGTATGGTGACATGTTATTCAAAGGGTGGATAGAATACTGAATATGGTTGTACCATATTTATAATAACATCACAGTATATATATGATACTGGAGTTACTATTTTATAATGGTAATAACAAAGGAAAAAGAAGTGGAAGAAGAAAGGAACTTGGAAAAGGGTGGTGAAATCATTACCTCTTCTTCATGTTCTTCCTTTTGATTTGTTCAAAAGGGCTCCTTAGGATGGCTTTATGATAGAAAAAAGGCATCTAGGTTTTAGTGAGGGAAGTTGGGAGTGTATGTGGGAAGAGTTTAGCCGAACCAAAAGGTTTTGAAGGTGTGAAGAAATGAAAAGGAAGAGTGCCCTTTTATAAGAGGGGTGAGGGGCACATTTGGAAAAGCTAGAAATATTAGTTTATAATAAATTCATATTCGGTTTCTAATGGCTCCAAAGTTGATTATTTATATGTTAAGGTGGGTATGGGTCGAAAACAACCCATCCAATAGAATTTAGACAGGTTTGGGTACTTATATTAACCTTCTTATTAAGTATTAACTCTAAGTTAATTAGTTTCACTTTTACAATGTCTCTTTGTATTATAATATAATATGGTTAATAAACTTACTAAATACATCCAAGAGACCTCCAAGTGGTCCATTAATGATTAACCTATCATGATATAAGTCTCTTGGCCGAACATTAGATTTTTAGGAATTTAATATCAATTAATAATATAATATTTGTTTTAAGAAATCTTTTATGTCAATTTTGACACTATTCAATAGTTGATTTTTGTGAAACTCATAAGAAATTTATTACTTAGAACAAAGTCAATTAAATCAATACTAATATATCATATTATCCTAGAAAAGTAGTTTAATTCATTAAAAGTTTCATATTATATTTATTTGGGTATTTATAATATCAATTATTTTAATTTTTCACTATTATAGTAATTAATTCATCATCATTATGTCATAAATAAATTAAATTATTTAATGTTTAAAATTTATAAATAAAATATAATTATGTAGGAAATATTTTTATATTTCTAATGAATATTTATAATCTAAAATCCAACATATATAACCTTATGTAAAAATTGTTTTTCTAAAAGATATATGCTTGTGTCATTTTTGTATTCATTTTAACTTAATTAAAATAAAGTGTCCCTATCACCTACAAGTGGCACCATGGGGTCCCAAAATCGACCCAATGATGACTATGGTCGAACATGTATCAACCAATAAGGCTAAGAAACGTTTTAGGGTAATTTAGTATTATTATAATATTATTGTTTAACCCTTATTTACCGGATTTACCCTTAACCATGGTAAATAAAATATTTACCGCATTAATTATTCAAAATGTCTAAAAATAAAAGTTACCTATTTACACAATTTGAACATCCTGATTCCAAATATTGAATCCATTTTTCTAAATTCAAAACACAAAAGTGGCGGAAATTAATATAAAATTAATTCCCGTTGTCAAAACAAAAAGCGTGTTTTTAAGAGATAATAACTATCAAAAGATTGACACTTGTTTATATTCGGTTTAATTGTAAAATTATGTTCAATGACAAAAATTATATTAAATGGTAAAAATATATTCTAATTATACTTTAAAACCACTCAAATTCATAATTTATCATTATTAATTATTTTGATTAAAAAAGTTGTTTTTAATTAAAATTTAGTAATTTTCACTATTCATCAAAATATGAAAGTTATCCGAAAAGTACCAAAATTTCACCTTAGGCTAAATTCGATACTCCGAATCCAAAAATGAAGTCAATTTTGAGAGATAAAATTTCTTAAATCTTAAAAGGTAGGTATTACTATTCATAACGGCTAGTTTGATTGGTTGTGGTGTGTTAGAACTCGAAGTTGCGTACAACACACGCTACTGTATTATTCAATGGAAAGCGTAACGTGGAAGCTTGGGATGTTTAATTTTAAATTTTTTGATGTCCCAATTTAGTCAAAAATGTTAAAATATTGTATTTAAAAAGGCTTCACTATTAAAAGTTGATAAAAGTGCAATACTGAAAATGAATTTGTTCTTGCATTATGTCTAAGAAACTCATAATATGGATTCTAAAATTATAAGGATTATATAAAGTTTAAAATTTAGTTAATACTATTCATAACCTCTTTTGAATGACATTTTTTTTGTAAGTCATGGTGTGATTGAACTCAGTGATGCATGTAGTTCAAGTTATTGAATTATTTTGAAGAAATAACACACTATGAAATCTTGGGATGTTACATTCTCCCCGCCTTCAATAAATTGCGTCCTCACAATTTGAAATTGTTCTTCAAAAATAAAAGGTTGAAAATAGAAAATATATTTGTGGGAAAACCCACATCGGAAATTGGGTTACTAAAATTTAGTCTTAATATGAGGAAAAGAGAAATGAAAGGGTCACCACTAAATTATGATCTCGATTAGGAGAACATTGGTGGAAATTAGAGACATATAATTAGAGGAAAAACATAAATATTTATAGGTAGTGATTGAGGTCATCAATCAAAAACAAGAATAAAATTGAGGTCCTTAAACTCATCAATCTATGATGATTTGAAATACCATCGGTTCAACAAAACATAGGGTACTCGGATAACACATTTTTGACGTTTCAAAATATCTTAGTTGAAATACCACATCGAAAAATGAATTAATGAGGCCTCTATTTAAAATAAAGAGTGGAAAGTATGAATATTATTGAAAATAACACATAATAGGGTTCCATTTAGGAAAATATGGATGTGGAAGAGAAATCTAACCATCAATTATCTGATGGAGAGTGGTAGTGAACATGGCTATGAAAAGGAAAACAATCCCAAAGCCATAAATTAGTGATTATTTAAGGTACCATATAGGACAACATTTTTGTTCTAATTTCCTTTTATTAATGTTGAGGAATTTATTTATGAGATTGGATAAGATCATAATGAGATATACTTACTTTATAATTAGAGTTTTATCCATTAATAAATTTCTACCACAAACTCATCTTTCACTCTAAAAGATAATAGAACGTAAAAAAATTTCTATTTTTACTATTCGTACAGGGTTCCAAAATAAATGAATTTATAATTCATCTACAAGATCTTAAAAAAACTAAATTATTTAATCCAGGACATCTCGTGGGCCAGTGGTAGGTGATACACCCTTGTCGCCCTTCGGTTGCGGGTTCAAGTCCCGCAGCCTTGCCGGACGCGACGGGTTGTCGCCCGACCCCCGGGTTGTCCTTTTATGGCAATCCAAAATAATCCAAACTAGAACTATCCAAAATACCTCTGTCCAAACTCACAGTCCAACATTTATAAGGAAGGTAAACATAATGTAGATCCTTTTTACCCCGTAATAGAATATGAATACCTTCATCATGTAGTCTTTTAATACACTGAAACATCCTGAATTACCATATTCCTTATTGATTACATTCATTCTCCCTTATTCCATATAGAATGCTGGATATACTTCATCAATCCAAAAATATTTAAAAACCCAACAATGATGAAATATAAAAATAATTAATCAGTTCCAAGGTAGTCAAGAATATCCAATATAATTTAACCAAAACAATCATGTATTATTCCAAAATCACTACCTCAGTATCAGAACTATATTATAGTTTATCATTCTCTCAACAATATATTTTCCAAAAATTTATCCTGCTATTGAGTCACTTTTCATTGTTCCACACAATCTCAAATCCTTAATGAAATAGTACTGCAGTACAATCCATATATACTCCATAATTATTATAACAAGTACATTGTTAATACAACACTCAATTGACATAATCAACATAAGAACTCTAATCATTCCTCTTCATCTGTGTTAGTATCATAACTTGATTATTATACAACAGCATCATTTGTGGCATAGTCTGATGACTGGGAAATAGGTTCGCGTAGTGTCCAAACTCCTTGAAAATGAAGCAATTTACATTTGAAACCATTTTCTTACCCTTGCAGTCACATACTTTGTGCCCTTTTCCTCCACACTTATAACAAACTCCCATTCCTTTCAGGAAAGTTCCAGGGTGTTTCTTTCCACAGTTATCACATATGGGAAAATTCTTCTTTTCCCTCTTCCCATTATCCATCATTCTCTCTTCCATCCTTTTCTTCTCTTGCTTCCCATTAAAGCCATAGGACTCAGTAAACTCTTTACTTATCTTATCAACACATGATATTATTTCTTCATATGATGATAATACACGTGAGACTATTTCTCTTGTAAATTCTAGCTTAAGACCATAAAATATGTGATCCTTATTTCTCTTTGTATCATGTGCATTGCTAGAGTTCTCATTCCTTCTACTGGGCGCCATTTCTAAAAAATGACATACATTAGATTAGTTTATGAATAACAGTACCTAATCCCAAACTTGTAAAACATAGAACATAAATTAAATAGTTTATGGATATAATCCATAATCATAAAAATGTCACCTTTGAGGAAGTATATACTCATAAACCCTTAATAATGATTTGTAAAGAAAATGAGAGTTATCCTAAGCTTATCCCCCGGGAGTGTCGTAACCAAGAGTGCAGCAAGGCTCGTTGTCGTGCACCAGTTCTCGTTCGAGTCTAGCTAAAAGCGGTGTTTTCGGGTTTTACCCCTAGGTATATCTGTGCCAGAGCCGCCACTACCTGCTCGTATCCAGATATGGATGTATTGTTTGGAAAACTCACAAAATCTCTATGATACCAAAATTCTAGAAAGTTCTTCTATACTAATCCTCTAAATTCATCTTAAATCTATGTTCTCTAATCAAAGTTTATCTAAATCTAGCTTCCAAGTTTTTTACTAAGCTTCCTTTGATACCAACTGTAACGCCCCGACCCTAGTTACCCAGAGTCGGTGCATTATTACATAACATTGTCATGATCACAAGAAAGATCAAATCTCGAAAGACCGATTGGTTTAGTATCCTTGGAAACACTAGATATATTCATAAGTTTTACATTACATCATAAAGTGAAAAACTACTACGACAACATAATGTCTCCATAGTCCACACTATTATCACCTCATAATATCCCTGCATGTCATTCAGAACTTACTTCTTCACATCCAGGGAAAAATAAAACATCGAAAAGGGGTGAGCTCAAATGCCCAGTAAGGATATTAATATAGCGAAACATTCAAAAATAAGCATAAACATTTAAGGCAATGCATTACTAAAACAAAAGCCTTTTAAACTTGAACTTCAACATAGTATGGAAAAAGTAAAATGAAATAATTCCATTTACTTATTCACATGGATATTCTACTAATCAAATAATAACATGAAATATCAATAACCACTTTCATAATGTCGGAATGCATAATTCTGAACTTTAATTTCTTTTTCAAGGCCTCGTCCCAAGACCTAGGGGCTAACTGTAACCGGAACCCAACCCGGAGTGCCTCTAATAACCGGACACCAACCCGGAGTGCCTTTAATAACCAGACACCAACCCGGAGTTCCTCTAATAACCGGAGACCAAACCAGAGTTCCTGTAATAACCGGAGACCAAACCGAAGGGCTTACTTTTACCAGTCCCCAACCCGGAACATACTTGTCTAACACATTCATCTGAATGAAAGGTTGAAATATAACATAAACATTCGGATTAAAAATAACTTCTGAAATGTAAATACATTAAAAAAACCATGAGTGACATAAGAATAGCTTATCTACAGTAAAAAATATCACAAAACCTTCAATAAAATATGGATGTTTTTTATCATAATAAATCAACTTCAAATAAGCTTAAAATCCATCAAAGGATGTTGAAATAGATGAAATAAAGACTATTTTAGAAAAATATCTCTTTTTATTTTGAAATCATTTAAGAGTCTTATATTTATGAAATAAAAAAAATTTAAATATTTTTATTATCTTTTAAGGGAAGATTCGACAATTTTATAATGGCGGAAAATAGCCGTACCCGTCGTATAAGTTAAAAAAACATTCTTACCTTAATTTTGTCGAAAAGGTTAAAAAACACCTTGTTTGGAAAACGACAGAAAGATTCCTTTATAAACCTCTTATAAAAAGTCAAAAAAGGGTATAAATGACTTTAACCCATATTCTAGTTAATAGTAAAAATGTTTTGAAATTCATTTTTAAGAAACATGGATATGGATGATAAAGAGATCCCAGTAGATTATTACGTATAAACAACATCGGATAATGAAGAGATTGTGAAATAACCCTTACCAATTTGGTAACTTATGAAACATACAACCCATGAAAGAGGTATCATACAATGAATATGTAAATACACATAAATTAGAGTGTATTACACAATGAATATAATTATGGGCAGTACATACACCACACAAAAGCTGATGGTGGAAATATGGCATGAATCTCACGGGAATAAGGAGTGAGATGAAAACACCTTACCTTGTAATTTTCCTTGGTTGTGGTAGGTTAACCTCCTGTATAATGGTGAAATAATTGTTATTAAATTATACAAGAATCATATACATTAATATGATATCATATATGATCTTTTAATATTGATTTGATAATAATATCTTAGTATTATCATTGTTTCGGGTGTTAACTTACTTGTTTTCTTTTATATGTTTTGTTACGTACGCCATGTTTTTAATGAATAGGTTGTATATTATTCATATCCAGAATGATATCAAGTCCTTAAACATCATTTTTTAAATCATCAAATGATAATTATACTTGAATGGATACGATGGAAAATGAATCTCATCGCGTTCGTGGAGACGGTAGTCCGTACGTACGCACGAGCGACAATATCATTCTTTTGAAATAATATATAAATTGTTGTTATATCATATATACAGAATAATTAACATGTTATATTTATTATTTACATGAGTTACATATCATTATTATACCCATCAAAATAATAATATATTGAATAACAATTACACCACGACGTGGAGACAGTAAGCCGTACGTACGCACGTATGGTGACATGTTATTCAAAGGGTGGATAGAATAATGAATATGGTTGTACCATATTTATAATAACATCACAGTATATATATGATACTGGAGTTATAATTTTATAATGGTAATAACAATGGAAGAAGAATTGGAAGAAGAAAGGAACTTGGAAAAGGGTGGTGAAATCATTACCTCTTCTCCGGGTTCTTCCTTTTGATTTGATCAAAAGGGCTCCTTAGGTTGGCTTTCTGATCAAACTAAGGCCTCTATGTTGTATTGAGGGAAGTTGGGAGAGTATTTGGGAATATTTTTTCCTAACCAAAAGGTTTTAACGGTGTGAATAAATGAGAAGGAAGAGTGCCCTTTTATAAGAGGGGTGAGGGGCACATTTGGAAAAGCTAGAAATATTAGTTTATAATAAATTCATATTCGGTTTCTAATGGCTCCAAAGTTAATTATTTAAATTTTAAGGTGGGGATGGGTCGAAAACAACTCAACCAATAGAATTTAGACTGGTTTGGGTACTTATATTAACCTTATCTTTAAGTATTAACTCTATGTTAATTAGTTTCACTTTTACAATGTCTCTTTGTATTTTAATATAATATGGTTAATAAACCTACTAAATACATCCAAGAGACCCCAAAGTGGTCCATTAATGATGAAACTATCATGATATAAGTCTCTTGGATGATCCTTAGATTTTTAGGAATTTGATATCAATTAATAATATAATATTTGTTTTAAGAAATCTTTTATGTCAATTTTGACACTATTCAATAGTTGATTTTTGTGAAACTCATAAGAAATAGATTACTTCGAAAAAAGTCAATTAAATCAATCCTAATATATCATATTATTCTAGAAAATTAGTTTAATTCATTAAAAGTTTCATATTATATTTATTTGGATATTTATAATTTCAATTATTTTAATTCTTCACTATTATAGTAATTAATTCATCATCATTGTGTCATAAATAAATTAAATTATATAATGTCTACAAGTTTCAAATAAAATATAATTATGTTGTAAATCTTCTTATATTTATAATCAATATTTATAATCTAAAATCCAACATATATAACCCTATGTAAAAATTGTTTTTCTAAAAGATATATGCTTGTGTCATTTTTGTATTCATTTTAACTTAATTAAAATAAAGTGTCCCTATCACCTACAAGTGGCACCATGGGGTCCCAAAATCGACCCAAAGATGACGATGGTCGAACATGTATTAACCAATAAGTCTAGGACACATTTTAGGGTAATTTAGTATTATTATAATATTATTTTTTAACCCTTATTTACCGGATTTACCCTTAACCATGGTAAATAAAATATTTACCGCATTAATTATTCAAAATGTCTAAAAATAAAAGTTACCTATTTACACAATTTGAACATCCTGATTCCAAATATGGAATCAATTTTTCTAAATTCAAAACACAGAAGTGGCAGAAATTAATTTGAAATTAATTCCCGCTGTCAAAACAAAAAGCGTGTTTTTAAGAGATAATAACTATCAAAAGATTGACACTTGTTTATGTTCGGTTTAATTGTAAAATTATGTACAATGACCAAAATTATATTAAATGGTAAAAATATATTCTAAATATAATTTAAAACCACTCAAATTCATAATTTTTCTCTATTAATTATTTTGATTAAAAAATTTGTTTTTAATTAAAATTTAGTAATATTCACTATTCATCCAAATATGAAAGTTATCTGAAAAGTACCAAAATTTCACCTTAGGCTAAATTCGATACTCCGAATCCAAAAATGAAGTCCATTTTGAGAGATAAAATTTCTAAAATTTTAAAAGGTAGGTATTACTATTCATAACGGCTAGTTTGATTGGTTGTGGTGTGTTAGAACTCGAAGTTGCGTACAACACACACTACTGTATTATTCAATGGAAAGCGTACCGTGGAAGCTTGGGATGTTTCATTTTAAATTTTTTGATGTCCCCATTTAGTCAAAATGTTTAAAATATTTTATTTAAAAAGGTTTCACTATTAAAAGTTGATAAAAGTGCAATACTGAAAATGAATCTGTTCTTGCATTATGTCTAAGAAACTCATAATATAGATTCTAAAATTATAAGGATTATATAAAGTTTAAAATTTAGTTAATACTATTCATAACCTCTTTTGAATGGAATTTTTTTGGTAATTCATGGTGTGATTGAACTCGGTGTTGCGTGTAGTGGAAGTTATTGAATTATTTTGAAGAAATAACACACTATGAATTCTTGGGGTGTTACATTCTCCCCTCCTTCAATAAATTGCGTCCTCCCAATTTGAAATTGTTTTTCGAAAATAAAAGGTTGAAAATAGAAAATATATTTGTGGGAAAACCCACATCAGAAATTGGGTTACTAAAATTTAGCCTTAATATGAGGAAAAGAGAAATGAAAGGGTCACCACTAAATTATGATCTCAATTAGGAGAACATTGGTGGCAATTAGGGACAAATAATTGGAGGAAAAACGTAAATATTTATAGGTAGTGATTGAGGTAATCAATCAAAAACAAGTATAAAATTGAGGTCCTTAAACTCATCAATCTATGATGATTTGAAATACCATTGGTTCAACAAAACATAGGGTAATGGGATAACAAATTTTTGACGTTTCAAAATATCTTAGTTGAAATCCCACATCGAAAAATGAATTAATGAGGCCTCTATTTAAAATAAAGAGTGGAAAGTATGAAGATTACTGAAAATAACACATACTAGGGTTCCATGTAGGAAAATATGGATGTGGAAGAGAAATATAACTATCAATTATCTGATAGAGAGTGGTAGAGAACATGGCTATAAAAAGGCCAAAAATCCCAAAGCCATAAATTAGTGATGATTTAAGGTACCATCTAAGACAACATTTTTGTTCTAAGTTCCTTTTATTAATGTTGAAGAAATTTATTTATGAGATTGGATAAGATCATAATGAGATATACTTACATTATAATTAGAGTTTTATCCATTAATAAATTTCTACCACAAACTCATCTTTCACTCTAAAAGATAATAGAACGTAATTTTTATTTCTATTTTTACTATTCGTACTGGGTTCCAAAATAAATGAATTTATAAATCATCTACCAGATCTTTAAAAAAACTACATTTTTTATTCCTGGACATCTCGTGGGCCAGTGGTAGGTGATACAGCCTTGTCTCCCTTCGGTTGCGGGTTCAAGTCTCGCAGCCCTGCCGGACGCGACGGGTTGTCGCCCGACCTCCGGGTTGTCCTTTTATGGCAATCCAAAATAATCCAAACTAGAACTATCCAAAATACTTCTGTCCAAACTCACAGTCCCACATTTATAAGGAAGGTAAACATAATGTAGATACTTTTTACCCCCGTAATAGCATATGAATACCTTCATCATGTATTCTTTTAATACACTGAAACATCCTGAATTACCATATTCCTTATTGATTACATTCATTCTCCCATATTCCATATAGAATGCTGGATATAATTCATCAATCCAAAAATTTGTAAAACCCCAACAATGATGGAATATACAAATCATTAATCAGTTCCAAGGTAGTCAAGAATATCCAATATAATTTATCCAAAACAATCATATATTATTCCAAAATAACTACCTCGGTATCAGAACTATATTATAGTTTATCATTCTCTCAACCATATATTTTCCAAAAAAATTTCCTACTATTGAGTCACTTTTCTTTGTTCCTCAAAATCTCAAGTCCTTAATGAAATAGTACTGCAGTAAAATCCTTATATACTCCATAATTATTATAACAAGTACATTGTTAATACAACACTCAATCGACATAATCAACCTAAGAACTCTAATCATTATTCTTCATCTGTGGTAGTATCATAACTTGATTATTATCCAATAGCATCATTTGCGGCATAGTCAGATGACTGGGACGTAGGTTCACGTAGTGTCCAAACTCTTTTAAAATGAAGCATTATACATTTGAAACCATTTTCTTACCCTTGCAGTCACGTACTTTGTTCCATTTTCCTCCACACTTATAACAAACTCGCATTCCTTTCAGGAAAGTTCCAGGGTGTTTCTTTCCACAGTTATCACATATGGGAAAATTCTTCTTTTCCCTTTTCCCTTTATCCATCTTTCTCTCTTCCATCCTTTTCTTCTCTTGCTTCCCTTCAAAGCCATAAGACTCAGTAAACTCTTTACTTATCTTATCAACACATGATATTATTTCTTCATATTATGATAATACATGCGAGACTATTTCTCTTGTAAATTCTAGCTTAAGACCATAAAATATATGATCCTTCTTTCTCTTTGTATCATGTGCATTGATAGAGTTCTCATTCCTTCTACTGGGCGCCATTTCTAAACAATGGCATACATTAGATTAGTTTATGAATAACAATACCTAATCCCAAACTTGTAAAACACATAACATAAATTAAATAGTTTATGGATATAATCCATAATCATAAAAATTTCACCTTTGAGGAAGTATATACTCATAAACCCTTCATAATGATTTGTTAATAAAATGAGAGTTATCCTAAGAATATCACCTGAGAGTGTCGTAACCAAGAGTGCAGCAAGGCCCGTTGTCGTGCACCAGTTCCCGTTCGAGTCTAGCTCAAAGCGGTGTTTTCGGGTTTTACCCCTAGTTACATCTGTGCCAGAGCCACCTCTACCTGCTCGTATCCAGACAGGGATGTATTTCTCGGAAAACTCACAAAATCTCTACAATACCAAAATTCTAGGAAGTTCTTCTATACTAATCCTCAAAATTCATCTTAAATCTATATGCTCTAATCAGATTCTATCTAAATCTAGCTTCCAAGGTTTGTACTAAACTTCCTCTGATACCAACTGTAACGCCCCGACCCTAGTTACCCAGAGTCGGTGCATTATTACATAACATTGGAATGATCACATGAAAGATCAAATCTCGAAATACCGATTGGTTTAGTAGCCTTGGAAACACTAGATATATTCATAAGTTTTACATTACATAATAAAGTGAAAAACTACTACGACAAAATAATGTCTCCATAGTCCACACTATTATCCCCTCATAATATCCCTGCAGGTCATTCATAACTTACTTCTTCACATCCTGGGAAAAATAAAACATAGAAAAGGGGTGAGCTCAAATGCCTAGTAAGGATAACAATATAGCGGAACATTCAAAAATAAGCATAAAAATTTAAGGCAATGCATTACTAAAACAAAATCCTTTTAAACTTGAACTTCAACATAGTATGGCAAAAGTAAAATGAAATAATTCCAGTTACTTATTCACATGGATATTCTACTAATCGAATAATCACATGCAATATCAATAACCACTTTCATAATGTCAGAATGCATAATACTGAACTTTAATTTCTTTGTCAAGGCCTCATCCAAAGACCTAGGGGCTAACTGTAACCGGAACCCAACCCGGAGTGCCTCTAATAACCAGACACCAACCCGGAGTGCCTCTAATAACCAGACACCAAATCAGAGTTCCTCTAATAACCAGAGAAAAAACCGGAGTTCCTCTAATAAACGGAGACCAAACCGGAGGGCTTACATTTACCGGTCCCCAACCTGGAACATACTTGTCTAACACATTAATCTTTATGAAAGGTTGAAATATAACATAAACATTCGGATTAAAAATAACTTCTAAAATGTCAATACATTAAAAAAACCACGAGTGACATAAGAATAGCTTATCCATAGTCAAAAATATCACAAAACCTTCAATAAAATATGGATGTTTTGTATCATAATAAATCAACTTCAAATAAGCTTAAAATCCATCAAAGGATTTTGACATAGATGAAATAATGACTATTTTAGAAAAATATCTCTTTCTATTTTGAAATAATTTAAGAGTCTTATATTTATGAAATAAAACATTTTTTTTAAAATATTCTTATTATCTTGTAAGGGAAGCTTCGACATTTTTATAACAGCGGAAAATAGCTGCACCCACCGTATAAGTTAAAAAATATTCTTACCTTAATTTTGTCGAAAAGGTTAAAAATCACCTTGTTTGGAAAACGACGGAAAGATTCCTTTATAAACCTCTTATAAAATGTCAAACAAGGGTATAAATGACTTTAACCCATATTCTATTAAATAGTAAAAATGTTTTGAAATTCATTTTTATGAAACATGTATGTGGATGATAAAGAGATCCCAGTAGATTATTACATATAAACAACCTCGGATAATGAAGAGATTGCGAAATAACCCTTACCAATTTGGTAACTTATGAAACATAAAACCCATGAAAGAGGTATCATACAATGACTATGTAAATACACATAAAATAGAGTGTATTACACAAAGAATATAATTATGGGCAGTACATACACCACACAAAAGGAGATGGTGGCAATATGGCATAAATCTCACGGGAATAAGGAGTGAGATGAAAAACCCTTACCTTGTACTTTTCCTTGGTTGTGGTAGGTTAACCTCCTTTATAATGGTGAAATAATTGTTATTAAATTATACATGAATCATATACATTAATATGATATCATATATGATCTTTTAATATTGATTTGATAATAATATCTTAGTATTATCGTTGTTTCATGTGTTAACTTACTTGTTTTCTTTTATATGTTTTGTTACGTAAGCCATGTTTGTAATGAATAGGTTTTATATTATTCATATCCAGAATGATATCATGTCCTTAAACATAATTTTTTAAATCATCAAATGATAATTATACTTGAATGGATACGATGGAAAATGAATCTTATCGCGTTCGTAGAGACGGTAGTCCGTACGTACGCACGAGCGACAATATCATTATTTTGAAATAATATATAAATGGTTGTTATATTATATATACAGAATAATCAACATGTTATATTTATTATTTATATGAGTTACATATCATTATTATACCGATCCAAATAATAATATATTGAATAACAATTACACCACGACGTGGAGAGGGTAAGTCGTACGTACGCACGTATGGTGACATGTTATTCAAAGGGTGGATAGAATACTGAATATGGTTGTACCATATTTATAATAAAATCACAGTATATATATGATATTGGAGTTATTATTTTAGAATGGTAATAACAAAGGAAGAAGAAGTGGATAAAGAAAGGAACTTGGAAAAGGGTGGTGAAATCATTACCTCTTCTTCGGGTTCTTCCTTTTGATTTGTTCAAAAGGGCTCCTTAGGTTAGCTTTCTGATCAAAATAAGGCCTCTAGGTTGTAGTGAAAGAAGTTGGGAGAGTATTTGGGCAGAGTTTTGCCGAACCAAAAGGTTTTGAATGTGTGAAGAAATGATAAGGAGGAGTTCCCTTTTATAAGAGGGGTGAGGGGCACATTTGGAAAAGCTAGAAATATTAGTTTATAATAAATTCATATTCGGTTTCTAATGGATACAATGTTGATTATTTAAATGTTAAGGTGGAGATGGGTCGAAAACAACTCAACCAATAAAATTTAGACAGGTTTGGGTACTTATATTAACCTTATCTTTAAGTATTAACTCTAAGTTAATTAGTTTCACTTTTACAATGTCTCTTCGTATTTTTATATAATATGGTTAATAAACATACTATATACATTCAAGCGACCCCCATGTGGTCTATTAATGATGAACCTATAATGATATAAGTCTCTTGGCCAAACCGTAGATTTTTGTGAATTTAATATCAATTAATAATATAATATTTGTTTTAAGAACTCTTTTATGCCAATTTGGACACTATTCAATAGTTGATTTTTGTGAAACTCATAACAGATTGATTACTTCGAACAAAGTCAATTAAATCAATCCTAATATATCATATTATCCTAGAAAATTATTTTAATTCATTAAAAGTTTCATAATATATTTTTTTGGGTTATTATAATATCAATTATTTTAATTTTTCACTATTATAGTAATTAATTATTCATCATTGTGTCATAAATAAAATAAATTATATAATGTTTAAAATTTATAAATAAAATATCATTATGTATGAAATCTTTTTATCTTTCTAATTAATATTTATAATCTAAAATCCAACATATATATCCCTATGTAAAAATTTTATTTCTAAAAGATATATGCTTGTGTCATTTTTGTATTCATTATAACTTAATTAAAATAAAGTGTCCCTATCACCTACAAGTGGCACCATGGGGTCCCACAATCGACCTAAAGATGACTATGGTCGAACATGTATCAAACAATATGTCTAGGACACGTTTTAGGGTAATTTAGTATTATTATAATATTATTTTTTAACCCTTATTTACCGGATATACCCTTAACCATGGTAAATAAAATATTTACCGCAGTAATTATTCAAAATGTCTAAAAATAAAAGTTATTTATTTAAACAATTTGAAAATCCTGATTCCAAATATGGAATCTATTTTTCTAAATTCAAACCACAGAAGTGGCAGAAATTAATTTAAAAATAATTCCCACTGTCAAAATAAAAAACGTGTTTTTAAGAGATAATAACTATCAAAAGATTGACACTTGTTTATGTTCGGTTTAATTGTAAAATTATGTCCAATGACCAAAATTATATTAAATGGTAAAAATATATTCTAAATATACTTTAAAACCACTCAAATTCATAATTTATCACTATTAATTATTTTGATTAAAAAAGTTGTTTTTAATTAAAATTTAGTAATTTTCACTATTCATCAAAATATGAAAGTTATCCGAAAAGTACCAAAATTTCCCTTAGGCTAAATTCGATACTCCGAATCCAAAAATGAATTCCATTTTGAGAGATAAAATTTCTAAAATTTTAAAAGGTAGGTATTACTATTCATAATAGCTAGTTTGATTGGTTGTGCTGTGTTAGAACTCAAAGTTGCGTACAACACACGCTACTGTATTATTCAAAGGAAAGCGTACCGTGGAAGCTTGGGATGTTTCATTTTAAATTTTTGAGGTCCCCATTTATTCAAAAAGTTTAAAATATTGTATTTAAAAAGGTTTCACTATTAAAAGTTGATAAAAGTGCAATACTGAAAACTAATCTGTTCTTGCATTATTTCTAAGAAACTCATAATATGGATTCTAAAATTATAAGGACTATATAAAGATTAAAAGTTAGTTAATAATATTCATAACCTATTTTGAATGGCTTTTTTTTGGTAAGTCATGGTGTGATTGAACTCGGTGTTGCGTGTAGTGCAAGTTATTGAATTATTTTGAAGAAATAACACACTATGAAATCTTGGGGTGTTACAATTAGTCCATATGATTTGAATAAAAACATTATCTACCATCGAATATATTGATGTTATAAATTTTTGAAAGACATGGGAAAAAACAGAATGTTGGATGTGACTGGAATGAGACTACATTTTATAAATCATATGATATGATTAAAAGTGTGGAAAATGATTAAGAATGTATTGAGGATTTGATTATTGGTGTGAACTATGATTAAGATAATATTGAGGAAATGAAAACGAAAGATCAAGATGAACATATTTTCTCTCCGAAACAGCTTGAGAAGTTAATGATTTGGGAAAGGACACTGTTTGAATATGCTTTTACTAAATATACAGCATTGTCTGCCACAATGAAGCTATATATTTTAAAACATGGAAATGAATGGTGTGAAACAAGTTTTATTGAACACCTTTCTCTCTTGAATGGTAAGATCCCAGAAGATAAAGTGCTTCCCAGCCAAACATATGACACTAAAAAAATGCTATGTTAAATGGGTATGATCTCTTTAATAATACATGACTATCCAAATAACTATATACTACTTCTCAAGGGACTAAAATGGCATTAAAAAATTCAAATTGTTGTTCGTCTCAATTGAAGAAATATGAACTAAGACCAATGAATGTGGTATGGAAATTTAAAATCATTCCAATGTTTAGGAACCTATATGGAAGTGAGGAGACTATAAAATAATCGATATGGAATGAATATACAAAAAATAAATTTTTGAAACCCTATCACTTTATATTATCTCCTTAGTGAAAGAGAATTGATCATGAGTATCATGATTTTGGAAATGAAATGAGAAAACTTCATCTTGCGCAATCTACCAATAGATTGAACCATTTGGGTTTTCAAAGAAGCACTCACATTACATGGATAGTGGGGTTGGTGAATAATAACATTCCATTTTTCTTCTTCGGGAAATAAAAATTCATTATCTTATATATGATTATATTAGGAACAAAACAACTGGGTATTGTTAATGATGATTATTTGGATCTATTGATTGAAGATTTGAAATTATTATGGGATTGAGGAGTTACGGTGTATTATTCTTATAGAAATGAAAATAAAAGTTTATATACATGTTTTACAGGATGATAAATTAGTTTCTTACTTATTGAATTCTTTTAGGATATAAAATTGAAGTAACTCAAGGGTGTACCATCATTTTGGTTGAAACATTCATCAATGATTGTGCTTCTGGGAAATCATAAATTTCTACACCAGCTACATAAATATCAATATTAGATGACATCATTTGATGCAAGTTTAGAAGAACATACAACACTGTCCCAATTAATAGGTGACCAACTATTTGAGAAATAAAATTATATAGAAAATTATTTTTGTAATCCTTTTTTGAAAACCCATAGAAAAACATGTTAGAAAAAGAGATTAGTTTTATTGAATGATTAATACTAGAATTTTTAATAAATCATTGATTTTATTTATATTAATAATGTTGAAGAAATGATAATGTGACAGTTTCATATACATGTTAATAAATGAAATTTGAAAAGTGTTGATTAAATTCTAGGTTAGACATGATTAAAATGGGAAAATAGGAAGACTTTTCACCAATTAAGAGTAAAAATTTGACTTTTCTTCCTCTAGTTTTATACAATCGTTCTAGGAATGATAAATAATAGTTTTTAATCTTTATGAAATATATAATGGATCTAGATGGGTATTTTTCAAATATCAATAATATTATTTTAGATAACTATTTAATGTTATAAGGTATGAAATCAAATTACTATCATTTTTCTATGTATGATATCATTATTGTATATTTATATTTCTTTTTATCCAATAAGGTCTATCATAGATTAACCGAGATTTGCTACTTTTTCAATTCTATATGAAATAATGTTACAGACCTGGAGAAATTTCCAACAATGGAAAAAGAAATTACTGTTATATTATATGAATTGGAGATGTCCTTGTACCATTATTCTTTAATATAACGTTCACTTTGTCAGAGAGATTAAACTATGCGGCCTTCTACATTATATATGGATATACCCCACCAAATGTTATTTTACGATTTTGAAAGGGTATGCCAAAAATGAAATTTGGACAAAAGGATGTATTATAGAGTGATATGTTGTTGAGGAATCCATTAAATTCTGTACCGACTTCCAATCTGATGTAGACAGAATTTTTCAACCAAAATATTATCACACCAAATGAATCATGGTTAAATGAATTTCTTGAAAAGGAGTTTTTTTAATTACTATTATAGATTTAGAGTATGAAAACCATTACTTTTTACATAACGGGTTAGAGGTTTCCCCTATTTTGAAACCTAGAATGTTATTATTATGCATTTGAATCCATCAAGGGATGAAAGATGGATATCAAATACACACTATCAACAATTTATATGATTGTTTGAAGATAATATTTTAATGAGTCAACTAAAATCTAAATTCAATTTAAAAAAACATTGATAGCTAAATATGGGACCAAGTGTGTGTGTTTTATATTATAATGAATATGCAATTAATGGATATATGTTATATAAAAATGAAAATGAAGAACACAGTACCATGAAAATTTTGGACTAACACTTTTTTGTTGAAGCAGTGTATATAACTAGTACCAATGACTGAAATATAAATTGTTTGAATATGTCATAATTTTTCATCATCAAAAAATATGGGAGTTTGATTATAAAAAATTCCAAGAGTTGATTTTTTAATTAAAATGGGATTATAATAGGAGTGATGTTAAAATAGATGAATTTGGATTTTAGAAATTGGATTTCAGTAAGGTGGGTTAAAAAGAAGAACCATTTATAATAGAATCACATGTAGTAAAATAATTTTATGTTCTAGATCCCACAATCTAAATTTGGAAATTAGTTCTATTGTTGAGGAAATGAACTGAAGGACCATATGTCAATTAAACTGTGTATGAACCTTTGTTTATGATATTTCAATCATTTCACAGTTATCCCAAATTAGAAAATGTCTTTTATTTCAGGGGATACTATAATAAAGGGATTCAAATACTCTATACAGGTGTCAAATCCATTCAATATTAAAAAAATGCGTTAAATAATCATGTAATATTTTGTTTGTAATATACATCATGTTACCTCGTATTATTATCTATTCACTGATTAATTTATGTAATCTAAATTAAATTTTCAAACATATCTGTAGATAATAAATTATGCACATTCCAAAGCTCCCAATCATGAGAAATAACTTGTCTTTATACAAGTTGGTCATCCCAATGAAGTGGAACAAAAAACTTCCACACATTATGATTGTAGAAATATATAAGAACCAAATATTGATGATTATAAATATGAGGAAATGATAGTAGCTGAACAACCAATTTCCTTGAAAAAATAAGGGCATCATAGAGTGACCGTGTTAGAAAAAATAATTACTATGTGAAACAATGACATCAGATTCTAGGATGGGTTGAATTCAAGTGATCAACATATTTACCCCGACAAATAAATGTTTTGTAGTACAATGGCCCCACCAGTCACATAAATGTTCCAATTGATATTGATTTGTTTCACAATGTTGTGGCCATGATTGAGACACTAATTAGTGTAGTGTTTAGGGTAACATAGTGATATATTTTTATTAAAAATATATTTAAAAATTGGATTACTCTTAGTTATTCCATGAAGAGTGAATTTATAGTAGACGAATACAAAATAAAATTTGTATTAATGCTCACTCGAAATCATCAAAGAGTATTTTACACAATTATTGCAATGTTTTTTCTGAAATATACTGATGGGAAAACAAACATGCACCCACCCTAGATAAATGCACACATGATAAACCAAATAGGGAGGGATGTGTTTATTAGTCATCATGAAGCAACATATTTTTAGGTACATTATTACTAGTAATACATTACTTGATAAAATGTATATTAATAAATTTGATTAAGAATTATTAATTTATGAAACATCAACTGTGGGATGAAAATAATTTATGGGCAGCAAAACAAATGTACCCTAGCCAAAAATAAAAGATGGGGTATGCTTTACTTGAAAAAAAAATATATATATTAAATATATCATAACACTTTTATGTGACATGAAACCAAAAAAATTATGTTCCTATAATTATATAAATATTGATAAATAAAAATACAAAGACAATTCTATCCAACATCATATTTTATGGAAGGAGACATGTGTAAATAATAAATTATAATAATAGAATAAATCAAAAACAATTGTGGGAATCAGGTGTATGTATGACAAAAAAAAGAATTGCGTTTTTTAATCGGAATTACATAATAATGATTAATTAATTCCAAATAATTTTTTCCAAAATTGTTTTAAGAATCATCATTATCTCTACAGTATGAATAAAATGCTATCATTATCCTTGAGGTGGCTAAAACTGTATGGTTGCATTAGAGGTGTGGGTTTTGTGTTTTCAACTTAAACATATTGTGTTAAAAGAAATGAATAGTGGGAGAAATATTATAGAATAGAAAAATTTTATCCATGATTAGATATTCGAAAATAAATAATTAATTGGTAGTCAATGTTGTTATAAAATGTAATTAGAAGGAATAAATGAGAAGGAAAAAACATAATAACAACAACTACTTGAAGACCACCCCACCACTGCCACCATCTTTGAGGTGATACATTCCCCTCAAAGAGTTATCTTAGAAGAGGTAATCAATATTTCATAATTATTTATATGAAATATTAATCAGAAATACATTTATACCTTTATTTTAATGAAATTATAAAGGGTGAAAATGATTGTGATTTATATCTATGAACACCCACCCATAGCCTTATTAGAAGGGGTACCATGTAAAATATAATAAGAGATATTATACACAACAAAAAACATTTAATTGTTCATGTGAGAAATGTAGATTAATGTATCTCAAGAGATGAGTGTTGAGATAGTTGTATCACTTGATGATATAATTATTCATACAGTCAAACAATCTATTAGAACATTCATATCATTGATAGTAGATATTGTAAAACCATGTTGACAAGTAGTTATTGATTTTGGATTTTTTCCATTCAAAATATTTATCAATTATTGAATTTTTTTTGAACAGATGAATTTGATTACAAATGGAAAAAGGAAACGGGGTGAAACAAAAGTTCAAATCAAAATGATATAAAGGATCAACCAACCATTGAAAATTTCATTAAAAAGATCAACTATCCCACAAATTCATCATTCTCATTTACTAACATTAATTTTTTATGAAGATACAATGTTAACAGGTGGTGATATGACCACAAATGATTTTTAATAATAGATGTAAATAGAGATGATTATAGGCTATATTGGTCTTGGGAATGTAAATGAAATATTCTCACAGGAATGTCTAAGATTCATAGTTGTAAATGTTTTTATGAGGTGTGTTTTCAGGAATTTTTGTCCAATATCCAATCTATTATGTTAATCATGGATAAATACTATTCATAAATTTTAAGCATATATATTAACATTATTTTAAGGGAAAACCCTATGAATATAAATTTGGACTCATTAATCATCACATAACTTCTCCATAACTACTCATATTAGAATCAGAGAAATATGAAAGATTGGTAGAAAAACGAAACAAAAATTTTAAAAGAAAAATTACGCATGACAAACACTTATTAATACCCATTATGTAGGGGTAAAACCCTATTGTTTAATTACATAAAATATATTTTAATTTTTTTCAATACTTATTCATTTTTTGGGAGTATCAGTTACGTATTATAGACAATTTGGATACTCCAAAGATTTATTTTCTAGATTCAATGTGTGTATACCAAAATAACTAACCACACATGATGACTTTTATCAACTTTCAATACAATAAATTCAATGATTTACAACTAAAATTCATGTAATAAATTTTATATTATTTTTTAATGAAAATTATATTATTATATTGTAGTGTTGAAATATATTCAAAATCATGGATCGAGGAAAGCCCATGAATATAAAGAGCCTATCCACTTTTACAACTGGATAGGTATTATGGCATATATAATAAGAGTTAACTATCCAAACATTTAAAGAAATACCTATTTTTTATTTATTTTTATAAAACTTATTAAATAAACTAACAAAAATGGTTGTGGGTGTTATGTTTTTAAATTTATGAAAGATATCATATTCAATCAACAAACTAGCATCCCCGAAGTGGTATTTTGATAGATAATTAGAATTTCATTTAAAATATTTATTAATACTTGGTTTATTTATATTTTACTAGTACTAAAAGGACTTTCAACTGTCCTCATATTCGAAGTAGTAAATTGATTTGTTTATAAATTATTGGGAAACACACCTAGTGTTTGAATGTTTATAGACATCATGAATAGGTGACTCTATACTACTAAATTAATTTATTTTCTATTTATTTTATATATTTTTTTAATCTCATAATCATTTTTATCTAATACTATATAAAAATGATTAATAATACATTTGTGAGATATAAGAATCGAGCACATATCAATATGATACACGGTGTGCCTATGATGACTTAAAGTGCAATTTTTAAGTTTAAAATTGAAATTTTAGTCAAAAAAATCACCATAATCAAAAAAAATAATAGACATTCTAATTTTCTGATAGAATAAGAATATTATCCATATAAAATTTTTGATGTGTAGGAATTAGTCTTACCTTATAATGATATACGATGTTCTCAGTATGACACAAAGTGTGTTTTTCTGAGTTTCAAATTAACAATATAGTTAAAAACATCTATCACTCACTAAAGACCAATAAATTTACATGGATTGTCTTGATAATTTTGGAAAATTATTTATATTTCATTTTTGATGTTTAGGTTTTAGTATCATGTCAAAATTTTAAATGATGCGACCAGAATGACTCAAAATTTTTATTTTTAGTTTTAAATGACATATTCGTAAACAAAGATCAAGTGACACACTCAAAACCAATAAAAATATTTTTTTTATGTTGGTACTGTATAAAAATGATCCTTATATCAGTTTTGACATGTAGGAATCAACTGTATATCAATCTGATGTACATTTTTATTGATGTGAAGCAAAGTGTGTGTTTTCAGTTTAAAATGATTTTTTTTGTAAAAAATCACAAGTGACATACTAAAAATGAATAAAAACAAATTTGGATTGTTTATCTGAATTATAAAAATTTTCCATAAGTTATTATTGACTTGTAGGAATTATCTGCACAATATTCTGACGCACTGTGTGACAGGTATTTCTCTAATTTTGTTTATTTAAAATCAGACTTTTATTAAAAAACAATAGTGATATACTCCAAAACAATAAAATACTTTATTATTGTTTTTATACTTTTGGAAAATTCTCCATAATTCATTTATGATGTTTGGGAACCAACTTCACGTCAATCTAAAACATGTTGTGACCAATATGACTCAAAGCGTCTATTATTAGGTTAAAATTGACATTTTCGTTAAAAACATGTGCAGATCTCTAAAAATTGAGGAAATTATCTCCGATTGTGTTTATAATTTAATAAAACATTCATAAATCATTTGTGTCATATATGAACAATTATCACATTAAACAACAAAATATGTGACTAGTATGACTCAATGTGGAAGTTTTTAGTTGAAAATGACATTTAAGTAATAAATGTGACATGCAAAAAATAGAAAAAAAAAACATTATGATTTTTTTGATACTTTAGTAAAGTGATACATAATTAATTTTTTACATGTAAGAATCAACCAAACCTTAATCTGATTCATGGTGTGGCTGATATGTCTCCAAGTGATCCTTTTATTTGAAATTTTAATTTTAGTAAAAAAGAAATGTAACTTACTCGAAACTAATAAAATGAATTTATATTATTTTGATACATTAGAAAAATGATATATACATTATTTATGACATGTATCAATAAATAACATGTCTATATGATTTATAGTGTAACTTTTATGACTCTATGTTTGTTTTTTATTTAAAATTGACATTTTAGTAAAAAAGACAAGTGACATACTCAAAACCAAGAAAATAGATTAAGATATTTCTGATGCTTCAGGAAAAGAACAATAAGTCATTTTTTATGTGTAGGACTCAACCACACCCCAATAAGATACATGGTGTGTCTGGAATGACTCAAGGTGACCTTTATAAATTTAAAATTGAAATTTTAGTTCAAAACTTGTTTCACTCATAAAAAAACCAAGAAAACATAGTCCAATTGTATTAATATTTTAATAAAATGATTTATAAGTCATTTTTGATGTGTAGGAATCATTTTAACATTAAACTGAAACACAATGTGACTGATATAACTCATAGTTTGAGTTTTCATTTTAAAATTACATTTTAGTCAAATAATGTGACATATTAAAAACCAAATAAACACATGAAGATTGATTTAATAAATTATGAAAATTTTCCATAAAGAAGTTTCGATGTATAGAAATCATCAATACCTCAATCTGTACCACGGTGTGATCGATATGACTCCAAGTGTGTATTTTTATTTAAAATTGACATTTTAGTAAAAATGAAAAGTGACATACTCAAAACTAACAAAACACATTCTAATTATTTTTATAATTTATTAAGATTATAGGTAAAAAAATTGATATGTAGGAATAATCTCTACCTCAATATGATTAACAGTTTGACTGGTATGACTCAAATATTGTATTTTAATTTAAAATCGAAATTTTAGTAAAAAATAGAAGTGACTTACTCAAGACTGAGAAAAATATAGAATTGTTTCTAAACTTTATCATAATGATACATATGTTATCTTTAATGGTTATTAATTTTACAAACCTCAATATGATGCAAAGTGTGCCTGATATGACTCAAAGTGTCCATTATCTGTTTAGAATTGACATTTTAGTTGAAAACCCATGTCACTCACTGAAAAATGAAAAAACACACTCTGATTTTCGTGATAATTTTGGAAAAATATTCATAATTCATTTTTTATATGTCTTCATTAGTATCACATCAAACCGACAAAAGATTTGACCGCTATGACTCAATGTGTATGTTTTTTGTTTAAAATTGAATTTTTCTAAAAAAAAGTGAATGATTCAAAATTGAGAAAACACATTCATAGTTTTTTGATACATTAATAAAATTATTCAAAATTTATTTTTTATGTGTAGGAATAATCAACACATCAATTATTTGAATGTTGTGACCATTATAACTCAATGTGTGTGTTTTTAGTTTAAAATCACATTTTAGAGAAAACCATAAGTGACATAATAAAAATGAAGAAAACACTTTCGTATTTATTTTATATATTAGAAAAATGATTCATAAGTCAATTTTGATGTGTAAAAATAATTCATACCTCTTTCTAAATCACGTTGTGACTGATATTAAACTAATGTTTCTTTTTATTCAAAATTGAAATTCTAGGATAAAAGAATAATGACAAACAAAAAAAATGAGAAGTCAGATTCATATAGTTTCTATAATTTAGTGAAATGATCCACAATAAATTTTTAACATATAGGAATCATTCGGGCCTTAATTTGATACATGGTCTTCCCAGTATGACTCAATGTGTCCATTATAAGTTTAAAATGGTATTTTTAGATCAAAACTTGTGTAACTCATTTAAAACAAAAAATATGCTCATATTATCTTTATAATTACATATAATTATTTACATGTCAATTTTTTTTGTTTGGGAATTAGTATCACATCAAACTGATACATGATGGTATAAGTATGATTCAAAGTGTGTGTTTTTTCTTAAAATGATAATTTAGTCAAAAAAGGGACATACTAAAAATTGAGAAAACACATTCCGATTGAATTGATAATTTAGGATAATGATCTATAAGATAATTTTGATGTGTAGGAATCATACCCAACTCAATATGATGCATAATGTGAACGGTAAGACTTAAAGTTTGTCTTTTAATTTTAAATTTTCATGTTATTAAAAAAGACAAGTGGCATACTCAAAACTGAGAAAAAGCATTCATATAATTTTGATACTATAGAAAAAATATATATATGTCATGTTTAAGTGTAGGAATCATCTGAACCATAATATGATAAATAGTTTTACTGATATGACTCAAAGTTTCTGTTATCATATTAAAATTGATATTTTAGTTCAAAATGTGTGTTACTCATATAATACCAAGAAAACACACTTTGATATTCATTAATATTTTGGAAAATTATTCATAACTCATTTTTATTTGTATACATCATTGTCATATTAAACCAACACACAATGTGATCAGTATGAATCTATGTGAATGTTTTTAGTTTAAAATGACATTTAAGTAAAAATCAAGTGACATAATCAAAACCAAACAAACACATTCATATTGTTTTGATAATTTATGAAAATTATGCATAAGTCATTTGGGATATTTTTTAATCATACAAAACTCAATACAATAGACAATGTGATTTTTATTAATCAAATTGTGTGGTCTTAGTTAAAAAATGACATTTTAGTAATGTATTGCTTCATATTTATTTTTTATTTATTTCATTATAGTATTACTAGTATAATATTTATATTCTTTTATAGTTGGATACTTTTTCTGTAGTCTAGGTGATTTTTTAGCACGCTGATACCACGATCAAGATTTTTTAAAAGGGTGTTGACGGCTAAATACAATGAAACAATTGATTTTTTTGAATGTCTGAGATAAATTGAAATTTATAATGTGATTTTACAAAAAAAATTATATTTCTATAATATTTTCTTTTTTCTTTTATTTTTGAGGTAATTTTTATTTCAATTAATTTATGAATTTTCCACATCCAATATTTTTTGTATTTGGGTGTATTTTATGTGGCCATGTAATGTATCCTTAAAAAAATAGTGCAACAATATAGCCTTTATCAGCACTAGAAGTACCACTGATAAAGCTTTACCTTTACCAATTCTAAACTAGAATTGATAAAGTTTCCACTTTATTAGTTCCTTTCTAGAATTAATAAAAGGGGCCCCTTTTAACGACACTTATATCAATATCATTTTTTTCTGTCGATAATATTTTTTATAGAACTATTAAAATCAGTTACTATATTAGTGATATTATTTCATATGTATCAAAAAAATTAATATAACACTATAAATATCTAAATTATATTACCAATTATATTTTTAAATTAATTTATTTTATTTTTTATTAATTGAAGAAATATTTTTCAGCATTGCATACGAAGTTAATGTAAATATATTGTTACTATAAATTAAAACAAATTACCATAATGAAATAAATTTTATTATTATTAAAATAACTATAAAAATAACTATTATTATTTCCAAGGATTTATGAAAGGGAGAATAATTAAGGGGCAATATATGATCCATGAGTTGATTTTTCTATAAAATCACTTGATATTAATGTTGAAATAAAATTTCATCAAACAAAAAATTCAAGTTGTTTAAGGCCACTAAAGAATAAAATTTTGTAGGAGAATCAACACATGCATTTATCATTTATATATTTGTTTTATATATTAATGTGGTTTTAGGTTTTGTATTGTCTAATGGTTTTTAATAATTTATTAAAAAATTCAAATCTTAGGGGTAGTGGTGATAAAAATTAAAACGGTTCGTACCCTTTTCATGAATTTGATATTTTCTATAAATATTTTGAAGATAATGGTTTCAATTTTTATCAACGTGTATTTCTCAATTTTTATCTATTTTATCAGTTAGTATGATCCTTACTACCAAGTGATTTATTGTTTATTCACTAATGGTTGGGTGGGTGTTTCAGATCAGAAGTCATTTTTAATATTTAAAAGAGATAAATTGACTTATGGATTCATATTTTTAATGAGTGATAGTGATAAATTTATGAAGGTTTTTTTGGTATACCAGCTTAGATACCCTAGGGGGGGGGGCTTAATCAGGGTATGTTAGATGAAAACAACTGCCCCTATTGATCTTATTTTGTTGTTAAACTAAACTATCTTTTCTCTACTTCCCATTGAAAAGTTTAAACTAATATTAAATAAAGAACACGAAACAATTATTTTTCTTGGTTCTTCATCGCTGGGATACGTCTAAGGATAATATACTGTCAATGTGTTGATGTGCCAAATCCACTCAAAGCACACTTCTATTTACAATGTTTGGAGTGGACCCACCATCCTTCCTAGTTTATAACCATTTAAAATGTGAAAACTCACTACTCTCTCAATTGAAGTGTTCTCACTGCTTCATAAAGAGATCCAATCCATGTTTAAAGACATTTAGGTCCTTTAATAATCATAAAGTAATGAATATTACTCAGTATGTAGATGCTCTATTGATGTTCCATATTCATCCACCAATAAATACACCTTTATCGTAGGTGTATTAGGAAATCTTCAAACTTTTGTGCAACCCTAGAATGACCAGAGCACTTCTCCAAGCCTAGCACATAGGTGTCACCAAAAAACTTGTGAGAAACTCCTTTATTCAAGATAAAACATGGGTGACTCACACCCTTTTACGCCCAAACCTATATTGGTATGCCACTGTCAACTGGCACACAACTTCTGAATATATTTACACATGGGAGACCAAACCACTACTTGTGCGCCCAAACCTACTTGCATGACTGGAGCTCGAAATCTCTCTTAGTGTTGGGATTCACAAAAAATAATGAGGTTTAGACCTCTATTTATAAGAATTTCTGTCACCCTAAGCACCACACACAAGATTCCTCCCAGCACGCAAGTCCGGCCTCCTTTGCCTCTGTCACCCTAGTCACCTTGTGCACCGAAACCAAAACATAGGATTCCTTATTTCATTTTCCAAATTTTGATGTTCTGATCATAAAAATAATATGTTTTAAAAATTTCAAAGCCTCCATTAACCTTGAGCGCAAGTCCCTTTTCCAAAAACAATTTTCACCACTTGTCGATTTTGAGGCCCAAAAATTTGGCAAATACCGGAAAATAGCTCCATGTTATATCTGCCCTTTTTATAACCCTTATAGACTGTCTATTCCTTTTTAAAGGTTCATCTGTCAATCATGGATTTTTGAAATCACTTAAACATGACAAAAAACCATGTTAACCTCTATTTCTCATCAAATTGAACATTGTGGTTATCTTTTTTAACAAACATATCATGGAGGCCTGATTTTTTAAGAAACAAAATCACCATAAAAATTCATCAATGATACCTTGAGTGATTATTTCCAAAAAATTTACCCCTTTGGGTTTTTTTAATAAATCATATCTTAATGATTCTCTTCACTTTGATACCTCACTTAATCTCCTTCCTTCACATGCACCATTGGCCTCGTTCGATTCTAATAATGACCGAAGATTCACCCAACACATACTCTAAGCCCTCATGAGAAAATCTGGGCATGAGAAACAAGATTAGTATTAGAAGTTCATCAATGAATCACTTCATTTACATCAACAATTATTGATACCATTCAGATACCAATAAACCTCTTTCACCAAATACATCAACTATTATGATATATCTTATTTGATTGATCACTTCTAGCATCGTCAGATTTAATACACCCATTCTTCACTTCTTGGGTTCTTTTTTTTCCAAGATAATATCTGAATGATCACATCAAAAACCAAAGTATTCTACCCCTATCACGCTGCTCCCCATATCTCACTACTCCACCTGTCAGCTTCTCCCCGTTTCTTTACTAAAACATTTTCTCCACCTTTGAAAATACAAATTTTCTCCCCCTTTTTCAACGAACTCAAAGGTCACTTCGTTGTGGTCTATAATTTGGCAAAAACACTTATTAGTGCATTAGGGAATGAAATTAAGCATATCTCTGGGAGGGGGGGTCACCATATCCACACTTTTTTATGTGTTGGGAGTCGAATGGACTCCCAGAGCCATTCAATGCCTCTCAAACACTGCCTTGGGTAAGGCCTTTCTCAAAATATCAGCAACTTGTAGATATGTAGGAATATATTCCAACTTCACAATCCCTTGATCCACCTTCTCCTTAATAAAACAATATTTTATTTCAATTTTCTTGGTTCTCAAATGATGGATGGTATTTTTGATAATATTTATTGCACTTGAGTTATCACACTGAATTCTAATCGGAGATTGCACTGTCACACCCATGTCACAAACTTGTTGCTTCATTAAAAATAATTGTGTGCATGCTTTCATGGATAAAATATACCAATCTTCTATAGTGCTCAATGAAATGAAATCTTGTTTCTTTATCAACCAAGAAACAAACAATCCACTAAGATAAATATCACCTCCTGACAATTATTTACTATCATCTACTAAACCACCCAATCTGCATCTATATATTGCAAAAGCTATGGATAATATTTTTCCCTATACATTAATCTGAAATCAACCATTCCCTTTGGATACCAACATATTTTTTCACTTAAAGCATGTGGATTTAATTGGGATTACATTTATATCTTGATACTTCTCAAACGGAGAATACAATGTTGGGACTTATTGCATTAGAGTACGTTAAACTCCCAATAACCTACCTATATTATATTATATTAACTACCTTTCCATCATCATCCTTTTATATTTTCATCTACTTAGAAACTGAAGCCTTTATCTCCTTGGAATTTTCCATTCCAAATCTCCTCAAAACCTCCTTGGAATATTTGGATGGAGAGATAAATGTGTCATTCCTTTGTTGTGTTACCTATAAACCAAGGAAAAACATCATCTATCCAATTATTGACATTTCAAACTTATTTTTCATGAATTTGGAAAACATTCTTCACTAAGATTCATCTAATCCACCAGATATTATTTCATTAACATAAACTAGCACCATAATCATTTGATTACTGTTGTTGTTGAAATTGATATTGTAATCAAATACACCACACTGGAATCCTAGATTCTTTAAATACTGATCAAGACTCAAGTACCATGCTTATAGTGCGAATTTCAGTACATATAACGCCTTCCTCAGCTGACAGACCTTATTGTCATCCTCATGGATGAGAAAAACATCTATCTTCTCAATATAGACTTCTTCCGACAGAACCCTGTTTAAGAAATAATATTTTATATCCTTCTTGATCACTTTAAACTTACATTTCATAGCAATGGCAAGGATTAATCTCATGGTCTCCAGCCTTGAAACTGCTGAAAATGTCTCATCAACCCCTATTCCCTCTATCTGGGAGTATCATTTTCACAGTAGTCATGCTTTAATTTGAATCATTGTTTCATATTAATTCATCATGTTGTGATATACCCATTATTCCCGATGACATTCTTATGAACTAGCCTTGAAACAATATCCCCCATTTGGTTCTTATCATTTTGATCTTGCTCTTCATTCCTAGCCTAAACCTAGTTTTCATCTTCAGTTGTATCAGCAAAGCATTTTGGATCTACATGAGATAGAAAAGATGCCTTCTATAGTGATTACATTCTTCTTGATTGAATTAGATCCGACTAATCTCCAATGATATTCTGCCTATTAATTTCATCTCGACTCATTGGATTTTGTATAGATATTGATTTTACATTATCATGGTCATCATTAGTATCTTCTTCTGAATCAGCATTGATCACTTATTCTTAACACATGTTACTTTCCTCCTCTTCACATTCATCAAGAAACTATTTATTGTGATACTAATTATTCTCTTAATTTTCCACAATAGTGACTTCATTTCTCTCAATTAATTTTCGCAGCCTCTTGTTGAATCATATATATGCTTTTCATTTTCCTGAGTAGCCAAGGAATATCCCCTCATCTCCACATGAGTCAAACTTTCTATGTTTTTCATTGTTGAGAATGAAGAACTTACTTTAAAATATTCAAAAGTATTTCACTCTTGGATTATTTCCATACCACATCTCATACAGAGTCTTTCCTCTATTTGGACACAATAGATCCCTATTAGAAATGTAGAACGATGTCAATACTACTTCCTTCGAAAATTTCCCTGGTAGGTCTTTTTCAATAAGGATCATTCCAGCCATTTTTGTTGGTGATTAGGTTTCTCCTCTCTAGGAATCAATTTTTTTGGGTATTTCTCATAGAAAAAACATGATTCCTTATCCAATGTTTCTTGAGATATTCTTCCACCTCACTGTTTGTAAATTCTGTACCATTCTCCGTATGATAATTCAGAATTTTCTACCCAGTCAACCTTTCATATTTCCTTCAATACTATTTTATGTAGGAAAATTCATCAGACTTATGGGAAATAAATAATACCCATGCCATTCTACTATAGTCAACAATTAAAATAACATAATACATCTTCTCGTTAATGACTCTTAGTGAGACAGGTCCACAAACATCAGTATAAACCAATTCAAGCCCTCTTGTTGCCTTCTCTTACATAGCATTGTACATTTTATGATGATTTTCCAATGATGAAATTCTTTTCATGTTTGAGTAAGATCGCATGATATCTTAGGGAGGTATTTTTCTGCTTCACCCTTTACCAAATCTTCATTGTATGGTTGGAATAGATGAACAAGTTGTTTATTCCACAACTTGTTTTCTTCCTATCTAGACAGAAATCACATACCTTCTTCTCCACATACCAGGTAAAGATTTCACTATTTTATTTTTCTCTATAGAACCATTGCACCATTTTTTCCATTGAAAAAACACATCTTCCTTGAATACCTTATATAGTACCCTAAGTCACATATTTGGCTGACTCTAATAAAATTGTGACTCAGACCTTCTACTACTAAGACAACAATGCATCTTATCTCTTTTCCCCTAAACATATCCTTCCCAAAGCCAATAATAATTAGGCCTTTATTATTTACAAACATAAAAAATAATTCTTTGTCATATTTTATACCTATAACAAGATCCTTATTGCATGTCATGTGTGATGTGCACCTGCTATCAAGGATCCATACACCAAAATGATCTGATGGTTTAAGGGAAATTTTAGCAACCATTGTCTTCTTAGATCTTTTCATCTTGATCCTTATTTTTTTCTTTACACTTAGTATATATTTAGAATCATCATATTTCCTGGAGTATGATGGTTGAGATTCATCTTTCAGAACTACAAATCTGTTCTTCATTTTCAACTCACCTTCTGGTTTATTCATCTGCTACTTGTGAATAGTTTGGTTCTGCTTTGCCACATTACTCTGTATGCTTGATGTACAGTATCTCGCCATATGTCCAAATCCTCTACACTAAAAAAAATGTACCTTGAAATATAAATTAGATCATGGAGCATTGTTTGGATATAACTGTTTATCTTGTTCTCTTTTATACCTCTTAGCTACAGAACACACATTTATTGAGTGTCCCATTTTACATAGAAATATCAGTTGATATAGGGTGCATTCTTGCACTTCACTTCTTCACTGTTGGGTCTCCCTTGAGTTATCTTAATTTTCAAATTCATCTTCATACCCAAATATACCTTCAATACCAAAACTGGTGCTTATGGTCTAACTTCAATTTTTAATATTTTTTATTATCGTCTAGGCCCCATATTATTCTTTAATGTGTGAACACAACTGTTTCTTCTTTTCTTATTAGATGCCATGATCCACCTTCAACTTCTCAGCCTTATTAAAGGTTTTCTTTACTGGTATCATATTAGTAGTCAATAGTTTTTCTTGATCTTTAACCTTCTTCTACAAACTGGAGACGTCTCCTTTAATTTCATTGATATTCTTGATTTGATCATTAATTATGTTATTCAAGACATAAATCTCCCTTTTCTATTCTTCAACCATTATTTTATACTCACTAATTGATTCTAAGTTCTCTGGTGTTGATGAATTGATTTTCTTAGTTTCTTCCATCATCACAGACTTCTCTTATTCTTGCTGCTTCATATTGAGTTTGGCATCACAAAATACACTGTTCGATTTTTTATTTTGGATCTCTAAACGTCTATCTCGTCATGATCATCCCCTAACTCAGCTTGAATATCAATTCTTCCTTCAACTTCATTTTCTTAATTAATGATGGTTTCTTCCTTTTTAAGAGAACTACCAATGACTGAAACCATATAATTTTCTCCATGATCGTTACAATTCTATATCCCTTCAACCTCCTCAACCTCAAACTCATCTAAACTATGACATTCTTGTGAAAGAAGATTCTTCTGCTTAATGAAATTTCTCTCAAACTATTTCATACCTTTCATATAGGATGAGGACTTATTCTTGGATATTTTGGATTCTTCGACATCATCATCTTCTTGTAACTTTTTCGGACACCTTGAGGTATGATAACCAACCTTTTCCCTTCTAAAGTAATCCAATGGAAGTTTCCATTTAAACATTCCTTTTCTTCTTTGAATATTTGAGGAAAGGAATGACATCACCTTATCTGTCTCTTATTATTTTGGATAGTCTTAAATGGTGATCTTTTTCATTACCTTGAATTCCACATCTATGGATTCTCCATTTTCCACATCATCATTATCGTCATTTTTCATTTCATATGCTACAAGGGTATAATTAAAGTTATCCATTTTCAACTCTTTTGGGTCTTTATTTGCAAAAAATAAACTTTTATATTGAATCAATGTGGATGATTACTCAAGATGTGTTACACAATTTTTATTTCTTCAATAACTTCTATAATACCTCTCATGTGTTCCACAATGATATTTACCATGTTAAAGAATCCATTGATAGACTCATTTGGGCTCATTTTTAGATATTCATACATGTTCCACAGAACTTGTATCTTTTCCTCTCAGATCTTTGTATCTCCTTAATATATATTCAATATCTTTTCTCACATAGCATGTGATGTTTTCCATGAAATCATATTCTTATAGATATCATTGGATATCGATCCCCCTAAAGCATTGTTTCCCTTAGCATCAAAATCTGGTTCCCTTATTTCATCCTCTAGTAATTCTCTACTATTGATGTTGGATGAGATACCAAGAATCTCTTCTATAAACACATCCATTTCCAAATATAGGAATTACTGTTGCATCTTATACATCCATAACTGAATGTTATTCCTACTGAAGATTGGAATCCCTTTATGATTAGAGACCTCAATTAAGAGAGAAACACTAATATCAACATTTTATCTGATACCAATTGTTAGGGACACTAGGTTAGATATCCTAAGACGGGGGGGGGGGGAGGGGGGGTTGAATCAGGATATTAAGGATTAAAACAACTTCCCCAATTGATCTTGTTTCATTGTTAAAAAAACTCTCTTCTATCTCATTCACGTTACAATGTATGAACTAATATTAAAGAAATCACAGGACACAAAAATTTTACTTCGTTCACCCTCATTGGGATACATTCATGGATCATACATAGGTGATGTGATGATGTTCCAAATCAACTTAAAGTTCACTAATGTTTACAAAATTCAAAGTGGACTCACTTTCCCTCCATGTTTATAACCACTTATAATGTGAAAGAACACCGATCTCTCAACTGAACTGTTCTCATTACTTCATCAGAAGATCCACTCACTATTTAAAGACTTTTAGGTCACTTAATTTTCACAAATGAATGTATCTTCCTATGTATGTTGAAGATATTTTTAAGTTCCACTTTCACCCACTGATGAATACAACTTTACCACAGGTGTACTGGGCAATCTTCCAACATTCGTGAAACCCTAGAAATACCAGCACATTTCTCCAAGCCTGGAACACAGGCTTCACCATACCAGTTGCACGAAACTCTCTTATTCTACACAAAAACATAGTATACTCACACCCTTTTACTGTCATACCATTATTGGTGCACAACTATCAACCCGTGCACAACATCTGAATTTCTTTATACACGCGTTTCCCGAACACCACTTATGCGCCAAAACATAATTTGGCGATTGGAGATTGAATTATATCTAAGTGTTGAGATTAAAAAAAATTAGGTGGAATATCCATCTATATATGGGAATTTTGGGAACCCTAAGCACGACACACAAGATTCCTCTCGACGTGCAAGTCCAGCTGCCTTAGCCTCTGTCGCCCCAGTCACCTTGCCCACCCAAACAAAAAATTAGGTGCCCCTCTTTCCTTTTACATGTTTTGATGTTCAATTATTGAAATACATATGGCACAAAACATTATAATCCATCAAGAACCTGGTTCAAAAGTCCCTTTTTCAAAAACACTTTTCTCCACTTGTCGATTTTGAGGCCCAAAAATTTGGCAACCACTAGAAAATAGTGCCACCTTGTATCTGCTCTTTTTGTACCACCTCCAGATCATCCATTTCCTTTTCAAGGTTTTGCATTTGATTATGTATTTTTGACATCTACTAAACATGAAAACTCACCTTGTAAACCCTAGTTTTTCAACAATATTGATCATTGTGGTCTGCTTTGTCAAAAAACACAACAAGGAGGCCCACTTTTTCATCAAACACAATCACCTATAAAATAATTCAATGATACCATTAGAGATTTGTTCCTAACAACTTTCAATGAAACTTTTTCTTATACCAAATTTATTTTAGCAGGACGAGTGGATTTTTTGATATCCCCCTTTCCAAATTGGAAGTTTACTTTAATGGATCAGTTAATTATTATTGATTTTATTAGAGTTAGATTATGGTTGTTTTTCGGAGTTTGTAATTCCAATAAGAAATTGTTTTCGTTGGGGATTAGAGAATTTTTGTAATAAATAATTGATTAAATCCAAATTATAAAGATATGATCAAAATGGGTGATGGAATTAGATGTCATAATTATCCCTATACACATCACATAAGTTGAAACCCCTAATGAATACATATTTTAAGATTAAGAGATAGGGGAGTTCATATTTCATGGAGTTTCAAAACAAAAATTAAGGAAAAAATTATTTAAAAATGAAAATAGATGATCACATTCAATTGGGGGAATGAGTATCAATGGAATATCCAAACTTTGGATGGAATGTAAGTTCCATTTTCATTTTATAGACAATAAGGGTGATTAATATTTATTGTAATTTGAATTATAATGTTATTTTCAACAAAATATAAAGTGTGTATTATTATTAATCCAAATAATAATATTCAACTTTTTTGAAAATAATGATGTTGATAATAAGGATGATGATCTTGATGTGAAATAAGAATGCCAACGTGGTGATTGAATTATTAATAATAAGGAGCTTGATTTATTGATGTTTGGTTTTATTGAAAATGAATATCAAATGAATGACGGAGATATTTAGGTAATCTAGAAGTGAATAGAATAGAAGAGAGTTTCTTCAGAGTTCAATATGGACAAATAAAGAAAACCATGTAATCATGGTGGCCATGGTGCAGGTTTCAAAGTAGATTTACAATCAAACCACACAAAATCAAAGGTCGTAGTGTAGAATGAAATTATCAACATGGAAATATATAAAGGTACCATGTCATTATTTTCCTCATGGTGGAATGACAAAGAAAATATGTGAAACATTTATGAACCATATCATTGAAATGTAAGTCATGGTTTTGTGTTGTGACGCCAAACAAAAGTAGTAGTAAATTATAGAGCCTGACATAGTTCAATGGAGGTTTACATGAGAAAAACTAGAATTTTGTGATTATAATTATGGTTATAGTTGATGAAAATAATAATTTTGAATACCATGTATTAATAAAATGGAAAGATAAAGGGGATACATTCCATGGAATATGGAAAATTTGGTGAAAAATAGAAAAAAATATGATTACAGGCCATAGAGGATTCATTTTGGTCAAGAGATTGATTTGAATTTAAGATCCTAAACTCAAATTGTTCAATATAAAGAATATAAATAGGACGATATCACTTATTTGGATATGTTGGTTTGGAAAATTTCATGTGTAATATGGGGAATCCAATTATCGGTGTGGTAGAGTTCGTATGAGGTTTTTGTTAATAGGTTGTCTTTATATTCAACACATGAAGAAAGAGAAGACTGTGTAGTATTTCTTGATGAGTTAGAATTAAAACAGTAAAGGTTTTTTCACCAAAATATTCTGATGGGAAATATAAATGGTGGCATATAGAATTTAGAAGAATTAATTAATTATATTCCTGAAAGGTTATTGAATGGTTCCATAATCATGTTTCTTGTTTTTCAAAAATTATTCTAGCTGATCGTGAATATGAATGAATAATTATAGAAATGGAATTAAATATATAATTAATTCTATGTGGAAGAGTGAAACAATTTTCCATGATGTAGTTGTGTATAAACTTCAATTGACTATGATCATAGAGGAGGTTTTTGAGAATGTTGATGGGTGGTTTTAACATCCAATTGTAACACATAAATTTTTCCATTTATCAGCTCAAGATATATCTTATTATATAGGGTATTGGGTATTAAATAATTCAACATGAATTTTAATAGAGTCTCTACGAACACATTGTACATAAAAGAATATAGAAAGAGGTAATCTAGAAACCAATGTCAATATTTTTAGAATAAGAATAATGGTGTTCTATGTGAGGGTTTGGAAGAGGTAAGAAACCATTGATGATATTTCTAAAGATATAATTTCTCTCTGATGTGTAGTGATGGATAGAATTAGTACTTCTTCAAGAAAGAAGATGAATTGTTTTAAAGATATATTATATATTTATGATGGAGTTTCCCAATATGACTTTTAAATCATCTATTTATTCTTGAAGATTAAATATAGGAAGGTGATGTTGGATGAGGGGCCTTCATGTCTATTAAATATGTGAATGCAATCCATTCCAAAAATTGTGAGCATTATAAGGAATATTTGAGGGATATAACTATTGGGAAGCATTGAGTTGTAAATAATCCATTATAAGAGGAGTGATCCATGTGAACAATACTGAGATTAATAGTGATTTGATGCACAGAACAATGTTGATGGATGTTTCATCAACAAAACCCATTAAAGGTTAACTAAACAAATTCTTGTCATTCTTTTGAATTCATATATGAACACTAAAACAGATCTAGAAACCCAATGTATATTTGGTAAAATGATAAAAATAAATTAAAAGTGATATTGATAGGTCAAGAACCATTTAATGAAAGTGATATGTTCAAAGAAACGAGTGTTTTAATTTAATATAAAATTTAATACCCTGATTCGCGCCCACCCCTAAGAGTTGTCTCACTGTGATGAACAAAAGTTTCATTAATGGAAATCCCTCTAGATCTAATTAAATGTCTCGTTATTTTTATATAAAATGTCAAAATATTTGGTTTTATGTTAATAATTTTTACTATTTCTAATATAGTTGTTGAATAGTGATCACTTGATTAGTATAAATACAGGGCCTTAACAAATCCAAATTTACTCAGACATAGGAAGCGATGGCCTCAACCAGTAGAATTTCCCCATACGAAGCCCATTTGTTAGAGCTCAGAAAAGATGTGGCATCCTTGGGATTCTCTCTGGACCAAGCCCAAGGGAATCTTCATCATGTCAACCTCAAATGGGACCGTCTACGGGAGAAGTCGAAGTTGATAGAAATTACCACTCGAGTGATGTTATCCGAGCCACCCCAAGAGTCTCAACATCGTACACCTTACCATTAGGTCTTTTGTAGCTGTCTTTAGGGGTTATGTAACAAATAAATAGTACTATGTTCATTTACATTTTTTTGTATATAATAATGACTATAATTTCTTGTCATTATTAGTACATTGTAAATTGTTTTTAAATTACAAATGGAATTATTTTAGTTATTATTTAATTAAGAATTATATTTTATTAAATTAAGGAATTTTTTAGTTAAAAAATTTTAATAAATGATTATTATTATTATTAAATTAATTTTCAATATATATAAATGATCATATAAATTTATGAATGCAATTGTAATTTTTATTAAGGTTTGAAATCCATTTCTGTCGAAACCCCTGAATTTTTGATAAATGTCAGTTTTTATTTTAAAAGTAAAAATTAACATAATTTTAAAATTATTTTGATAAAATAAATTTTATTTTTGGAATCAGGATGTCGAAATTATATAACAGTGAATTTTTCATAATTTTCTGAGACAGTGAAATTTTTGAGTAAAAATTTAATACCGTTTAAATATATAATGTGTTTTATGACATCATAATGACCCAATAGTGATGTAATAAAATACTATAATATTTATGTTCGAACAATATATTTTTTAACATTAAAATAATCTGATTTTGGGTTTTTTTGGCTTACTTTTCAAAGCATTAATGAACCCCTCAAGACTTATTAAACACATTGTCTTTTTAAATTAATTTCCATGGGACTATGACTCACCTCCAAATAAGAAACCCTATTATTTTAAGAAGTTAGGACTTTGTACTTATGAAATATTTTCTCTCTCTTCCCTTTTCCAAAAACCATGGGCAAAAACCATGTGATTGTTTGTCGTTTGGATTAATTTAATATAAGGGGTCCCAAACCTAAATAATAAAGAACTCCATCACCATTCCTGTATAAAACAACCTATGCTCCCACTTAATCATCACTAAATGCCTTTGGAGATCGTCCAACCTCTTACCTACTCTCTCTAGAGACCTCCCAAGGTGCCCCAATCTCCCAATAAGCCTCTCACAAGCCTCTGTCTAGCCTTTGGTAGCACACTTCCAAGTAAGGGTTTTTTCTTCCTTTCTCTTTTTTGTCCAATTTTATTTAAGTTGTTTTTCCCTTTCAATTCTAATTATAAATGTTGGGTTATGGTTTCTAACCTCCCCAATAATACCCTATTTATGTTTTAATGATGGGAGACCCCTTTTGCTTTCATTAAATTCCTCCCATGTACACCTTTTACTATGCCAAAATACCGAAAGGAACTTCTCTCTCCTCTCTTACATTCAAGAAATACTTTTGTATCATGAATCTAAATTAAATTAAAAATTTTGGGACATGTATCTATATGACCTCCTTACTTTCCATTACATGTAGATATGATGAGAAACCCCTTACTCTCTCATCAACCATTTTTTATGAATTCTTATGTCATGTCGTTACGCTGCCGAAATCGAACCAATTTTCTAAGCCAATTCCATTGTGTAGTGGATACCATGCCCATTTCTCCATCAAGGGTATTCACCTTTATGCACATTTACTTATTGATTATAAAGTTCCATATATGAATTACTCATTCTTTATCTTGTAATAAATTATTATGTTTTATGAATCAATGTTTTATGATTCATTTGGCACACTTATGCATGGAATGAATGTTTAAGAAGGGTGCACCCTTATAGCGATCCAATGAATTGGGTAAAGTATAGTATCATGATACGTCATGTGAAATGAGTGTTGAACCATGCTAATTCAAGTGGAATGAGGGTTTAATCATGCTTTATTGGTAATGAGGATTTACTCATGCTCCATGTGAAATGAGCGTTGGCTCATGCTAATTCCATGTTAAGTGTTTTTGTCACATTTCCATGTTATGATTATCATGCCTTTATGTTCATTTTTCTCTTATGATATTTTGATATGCCTATTTACTAACATGTATTGTACTCCTCATGTTATTCCATGTGTACTTCCTTACTGGGCTTTATAGCTCACCCTTTTCTTATGCATGTCCTCAAGTTATCCTATGAAATGCTAAGTATGAGGGAATGTAGTGGTCATGTAAAGGAAGTTTTCAATAAAGTTGTTGTATTTCATGTTTCATGTTTTTATGTAATGATCCTAAGCCTCAAAGACAGTAAACCTCTCGATCTTCTTTGTTGTATCAAGTGATGTTTTATGTATTAAATAATGTTTAAGTTGTAATAAAAAGCAGGGTTGTGATAGTTGGTATCAGAGGATAGGTTTAGTTATTTTTGGGATTAGGTTTAGAAAACCCTAATAAAGCCTTAGAGACAAGAATTAGTATAATAAAAACATCCCTAAGTTTTGATAAGTACTGAGTAAGTGGTTTATCAAACAAATACATCCCAGTCTGGACACGAGCAGGTAGAGGCGGCGATTCCACAGATGTATCCTAGGGGTAAAACTCGAAAACACTGCTTTGAGCTAGAATTGAATGGGAACTGGTGCACGACAACGGGTCTTGCTGCACTCTTGGTTACGACACTCCCCAGGGTTATGTTTTGATAAATTTACATGCTTTGTATGAACCCTTATTAAGGGAATAAAAAAAATTCCCCTAATAATATATGTTAGAAGGTATATCATGAAAAGACTAGATTGAAGCCTATAGACTCATGAGTTAAGGAAATAAAAGTTTATTTATAAGTCATCAACTTTTTTCTTTGGATTACCCTTTGTGTGCTACCCCTAACATTCCTTTTATTCAATCCAATGGCCGGTAATAGGAGGACTCAGGCTAACAACTGTTGTGACGATTAGTGTGATGACTCTACTAATGAGATTCCCAAAACAATGGGAGTGGGAATCACAAACTTTGTCATGCTTATCTATCAAATAACTCAAGTTTTTAATAGAAACATGGTTCAAGAGGAACGTTAAACCCCCCACCCCCAAGAAAGAACAAGTTTCTATCGAGAGCTTCATGAGACAAAGGCCTCATACTTTTAGTGGATCATCTGATCCCACGATCTCTAAACAAATAGATCAACTCCAATGAAAAGATATTCTCCATCCTTTGATGTTCTGAATAAGATAAGGTTCTCCTGGCAGCTTAACAGATGGAGGGTGAAGCTGATCAATGGTGGATGTTGATCAAAAATACAAAGCCTGAGGATGAGATCAAGGCATTGGAATGGAAGGATTTCTGGAAGATGTTTTTCGATAAATATTTTCCGTGCACCCTCTGGATTAATATGGAAAGGTAATTACTTTCCCTCAATAAAAAATATGATGAATATATTGGAGCGTATGAGGAAAACTTCACAAGTAATGCACGATACGCTTCTGGCTTTGTCGTTACCCCCGAATGCAAAGTTAACAGCTTCTTTGTTGGGCTGAAGCCTAGCCTGTGGAAAGCATTGGTGATCCGTGACCTCGATAGCTATGAGGAAATTGTCCGATGATCCCTCAAGGTCGAAATGGAGATAAGAGAATCATAGGGGTATCATGGGGATAGGAAGCATAAGGTGGACTTCAATGCTGGTGGTCCGATGGATAAATCCAACGGTGCTAAGAAGATCCACCACCGCACTTGCCAAAAGTGCGGAAAGAAGCACCCTGGAAATTGCCTTAAGGGGTTGAGGAAATTATTCAGCTGTGGAAGAGAAGGGAACCTAGATGTTAACTATTGGAAATAAAGACCTGTGGCTGTGACAGAGTAGAGGAATGCTCCGTTCAAAACTCAACTTGTTGTTCAATGATATAAATGCAATGAACCAGGTCATTTTGAAAATCAGTGCCCTAATCCAAGGGTTTTCGGAGGCAACCAACAACCTCCAAGGCAGCAAGGAAGAGCTTTTTCCATCACTTCTATAGAAGTGAAACATGAAAACAAAGTGGTGACAGGTACGCTAGTTATTCATTCAATAATAGAGAATGTACTTTTTGATTCAGGTTCTGTGCATTCTTTTATATCTCAAAACATTAGTAGAACAATCCCAGTACCACCGCAAATCATGGAAGTGATGATGTCGGTGGGTACGGAAAATGGGGAAATCATTGCATCCCATGAATATAAGTCCTCCCCTGTTATAATCTGTGGATTGAATTTCCCAGTGAACATCATTATACTCCCAATGGTGGAATTTTATGCAATTCTTGCCATGGATTGGCTATCCTTATATAGATCCAACATAAATTGTTGGGAGAGGGAAATCACACTCCATATGGAGAATAAACCCTGATTCTTTACAAGTGTAAGGAGGAAGATGAATCTCATTTAGCTCCATCATCTCAAGCATGGATATTATTTCATTATGAGCATGCGTATCTAGATCAGATTATTGAGTCCAAAGAAGAAACCATCTTTGAAGAAATGCCTATTGTGAGGGAATTTGATGAAGTGTTTCCCAAGGAAATTCATAGTCTTCCTCCTAGAAGAGATGTTTAATTCTCAATTGAACTTATACCCAGGGCTTTACCAATATCCAAGAATCCATATAGAATGGTTGTTGTAGAGCTTGAAGTGCTGAAAAAACAACTACAAGAGAATCTGGATAAAGGGTTTATATACCCAAGTGCTTCACCATGGGGTGCACTAGTCCTCTTCGTCTAGAAGAAGGATGGGTCAATGCGGCTTTGCATCGATTATTGTGAACATAACAAAATCGTGATAAAGAACAAGTATCCTCTCCCAAGAATTGATGACTTGTTCAATCAGCTGCGTGGAGCACAATACTTCTCCAAGGTGGGCTTGCGGTCGGGATATTATCTAGTAAGGGTGAAGAAGGAAGATATCCACAAGACTGCTTTTTTCACAAGATACAGGCATTATGAATTCATAGTAATTCCTATCGGACTCACTAATGCTCCAGCAATCATACTGGACATAATGAATAGAGTCTTTAAAGATTACCTAGACATATTTGTGGAAGTCTTTATAGATGATATTCTAATATACTCCAAAACGAAGGAGGATCATGGGGAACATTTATGAACTTTACTGGAGAGTTTACGCAAGGATAAGCTCTATGAAAAGTACATCAAGTGTGAGTTCTATTTGAAGGAAGTCTCAATCTTGGGCCATATCATCACAAGCAAAGGGATATCTGTGGATCCCTCCAAAACAGATGTAATTGAGGGATGGCCAAAGCCAACATTGGTAACAGATATTCGTTGCTTCTTGGGGTTAGATGGATTTTATCAACTATTGGTGATAAATTTCTCATGATTGTCCAACCCTCTTACCAAGATAACTCTAAAGGGATTAAAGTTTGCTTGAAGTGATGAATGAAAAGAGAGCTTCAAGGAGTTGAAAAAGAGGCTAATCACTACGCCCGTGCTCACTTTACCCACAAGTGGGGAAACTTTTGTGGGTTTCAGTGATGCTTCGATGAAGGTATTAGGTTGTGTGCTGAAGTAGAATGATAAAGTGATATCCTATGCCTCTAGGCATTGAAAAATCCATGATCGAAACTATCTATCGCATGATCTGGAGTTGGAATAGGTGATCTTTGCCTTGAAAATGTGGAGGCATTATCTCTATAGAGAGAAATGTGAGATATATAATGACCACAAGAGTTTTAAATATACATTCACACAGATTGATATTAATATGCATCGGAGAATATGGATAGATCTAATCAAGGATTATGACTGTTCAATCCATTACCACCGTGGGAAAGCGAATAAGGTAGAAGATTCCCTAAGTAGAAAGGACCATGTGATTCTATCAATGATGAGAATTGAGAAGGATCCAATCTTATTATACATGATGACGATGGACATGGGAATCATAAATAAGGGAACATCATCAACCCTTTCACAAAGGATTGCTCAACAGTCTCTTTTGGAAAGGTTAAAGGATGCTCAAAAGGATGATGTGGGAATTCGAGAAAAAGTGGAATCTATCTAAAAAGGGAAATCCTCAGGGTTTAATGTTATTGAAGAAGGAGTTGTGCGGTTTGGGAATAGACTATCTGATCCATCAAGTCCGGAGTGGAAGAAGTAACATTTCGATGATGCACGTAGTTCAAATTTCTCTATTCACCTAGGGAGAACAAAGATGTATCGAGATCTCTGAGAAAACATTAGGGGGGATAATATGAAAAATGAGAATGCTGAATATACATCAAAGTGCCTGGTGTTCCAGCATGTGAAGGCAGAGAGGCAGAAGTCTTAGGGGTTGATGAAACCATTGCCCATAACAGAATGGAAATGGGAGAACATCACCATGGACTTCGTCACCGGACTTCTGAGGACATCCAAAGTCAACAATTCAATCTGGGTTTTTGTCGATCGTCTTATAAAGACTGCACACTTCATTGCTATTTGAGTGGATTTTTCATTGGATCAACTGGAATGGATATATATCATGGAAGTGGTAAGGTTTCATGGAGTACTAGAATCTATTGTGTCGGACCGAGATCCAAGATTCACCACTATGTTTTGGAAGAGTCTTCAACATGCTCTGAATACTAAACTGATCTTCAGTACGGCCTATCATCCTCAAACTGATGGACAATCTGAGAAAACTATCCAAACACGTGATGATATGTTGAGAGTGTGCTCAATGGAATTTAAAGGATGATGGGGTCAACATCTTCCTCTGATTGAGTTCTCTTATAATAACAGTTTCCACTCAAGCATCCAAATGGCTCCATATGAAGCCCTATATGGGAAAAGGTGTAGAACTCCAGCATGTTGGGATGAGGTCAGTGAACGTAAGCTGCTTGGAGCAGAAATGGTCGATGAAATGGTGGAGAAGATGAAAACTATTCAGCATCATATCAAGGCAGCTCAGAGTCCATTGAAGAGTTATGCAGATAATCGTCGACGAGACCTTGAGTTTAAAGCTGGAGACATGGTTTTTCTATGCATATCTCCATGGAAGAAGGTCATGAGGTTTGGAATGAAATGGAAGTTAAGTCTGAAGTACATCGACCCCTTCGAGATTCGTGATCGTGTCGGGTATGTGGCCTATCGACTAGCACTTCCACATACCATGGAAAAAGTTCATGATGTCTTTCATGTATCCCTCTTAATGAAGTACATATCAGAACCTTCACATGTACTCTATTCTGAGGTGGTACAATTGGAAGGTGATCTTTCTTATGAGGAGAAACCAGTGAAGATCTTAGATCGTAGAGAAAAAGTTATACGAAATAAGGCAATTCCCCTCATCAAGGTGTTGTGGAGAAACCACATGTTTGTAGAAGAAACTTGGGAATCAGAGGAAATGATGAAGCTAAGTTACCCACATCTGTTTTAGTGTGGGAAAAGGAAAATTTCGAGGGTGAAATTTCTTAAGGGGGGAATATTGTAATGGACCAAAGTTTCCTTAAAGGAAATCCCTCTTGATCTAATTAAATTTCACTTTATGTTTATATACAATGTCAGCTTCTTTGGTTTTATTTTAATAGTTTTGAACATTTCTAAAATAGTCATTGAACAGTGATCACATGGTTAGTATAAATATAGGGCTTTAACAAATCCAAATTTACTCATACAAAGGAATAGATGGCCTCATCCTATAGAACTGCCCAATACAAAGCCCATTTGTTAGAGCTCGGAAAAGAGGTGGCATCCTTGGGCTTCCCTCTTGACCAAGCCCAGTCTGAGCTTCATCATGTTAAGCTCGAACATGACCATCTACAGTAGAAGTGGAAGTTGATAGAAATTACCACTTGAGCGATGTTATCTGAGCCACCCCAATAGTCTGTCACCATCGCACACCTTACCCTTAGGTCTTATGCAGCTGTTTTAAGGGGTTATGTAACAAATAAATAGTACTATGTTCATGTACATTATTTTTATATATAATAATGAATATAATTTATTTTCATTATTGATACATTGTAAAAAGTTTATAAAGTACAAATGGCATTTTTTAGATATTATTTAATTAAGAATTATATTTTATTAATTTAAGGTATTTTTGAATTAAATATTATTTAATAAAATATTATTATTATTATTAAATTAATTTTTATTTTATATAAATGATCATATTATTTTATGAATGCAATTGTAATTTTTATTAAGGTTTGAAAGCCATTTTTTTCAAAACCCATGAATTTTCGATAAATGTTGGTTTTTATTTTAAAAGTGAAAATTAAAATAGTTAGAAAATTATTTACATAAAATAAATGTTATTTTTTGAATCGGGATGTAGAAATTATCCAACGGTGAATTTTTCATAATTTTCTGAGATAGTCAAATTTTTGATTAAAAATTAAATAACGTTTAAATATATAACGTGTTTTATGACATCATAATGACACAATAGTTATGTAATAAAATACTAAAATCATTATTTTCTGACAATATATGCATTAACATTAAAATAATGTGATCTTGGGGTTTTTTTGGCCTACTTTTCAAAGCATTAATGAACCCATCAAGACTTACTAAACACCTTGTCTTTTTTAATTAATTTCCATGGGAGTACAACTCACACCCACATAAGAAACCCTATTATTTTAATAATTTCGGACTTTTGACTTATAAAATATTTTTTTTCCTCTTCTCTTTTCCGAAAATATGGGCATTAATCATGGGATGGTTTGCGGTTTGGATTAATTTAATATAAGGAGTCCCAAACATAAATAATAAAGAATTCCCTCACCTTTCCTATATAAACCCACCCAAGCTCCCACTTCATCCTCACTAAAAGCCTTTGGAGTTTGTCCAACCTCTTCCCTACTATCTCTAGAATCCTCCCAAGGTTCTCTATGCTCCCAATAAGCCTCTCATAAGCCTCCCTCTAGCCTTTGTAAGCACACATCCAAGTAAGGGTTTTTTCATCCTTTCTCTGTTTTGTCCAATTTTCTTTATGATGTTTTTCCCTTTAAATTTCAATTATAAATGCTGGGGTATGGTTCCTCACCTCCCTCATACCTCCCTCTTTATATATTAATTATGGGAGACCCCTTTCTCTCTAATTAAATTCCTCCCAAGTACACCCGTTACTATGCTGATATTTTGAAAGGAACTTCTCTCTCCTCTTTTACATTCATGAAATACTTTTGTATCATGAATCTAAATTCCATTAAAATTGTTGGTACTTGTATCTATATTACCTCATTACAGTCCATTACATGATGATATTATTATTAACCCTTTTCTCTCTCATCAACCATTTTTTATGAATTCTTATGTCACGCCGTTACGCTGCCGAAATCGCACCGATTTTCTAAGCCAATGTCATTGTGTAGTGGATACCATGCCCATTTCTCCATCAAGGGTATTCACTTTTATGAACATTTACTTATTTATTATAAAGTATCATGTATGAATTCCACATTCCTTAATCGTGGAATAAATGATTATGTTTTATGAATCAATGTTTTATGATCCATGTGGCACACTTATGCAAGAAATGAAATGTTTAAGAAGGGTGCGCCCTTATAGCGCTCCAATTCATTATGTAAAGTAAAGTATCATGATACGTCATGTGTAATGAGTGTTGAATCATGATAATTCAAGTTCAATGAGGGGTTACTCATGCATTATGTGCAATGAGGATTTACTCATGCTCCATGTGCAATGAGCCTTGGCTCATACTAATTCCATGTTAATTGTTGTTGCCACATATCCATGTTATGATTATCATGCCTTTATGTTCAGGTTTCTCTTATGATCTATTGATATGCTTATTGCCTAACATGTATTGTACTCCTCATGTCATTCCATGTGTACTCCCTTACTGGGCTTTATAGCTCACCCATTTCTTATGCATGTCCTCAGGTTATCCCATGCAATGCTATGTATGAGGGAATGTAGTGGTCATGTAAAGGATGTTTTCAATAAAGATGTTGTATTTCATGTTTCAAGTTTTTATGAAATGATACTAATCCCAAAAGACACAAAAACCCTCGATATTCTTTGTTGTATCAAGTGAAGTTTTATGTAATAAATCATGTTTATGTTGTAATTAAAATCAGGGTTGTCATACTCACACTAATCCCCTATTGAAGGACCAAAAAGTATCTCATGGGGTGGTTGTTTAAACCCCCTATATCTTACTTTCATCTTTTTTATTATTTTCCTATAGATTAGATTTTTTTTATTGGTATCAAATGTAAGGTCTTGAATTGATATTGATCTTCCATATTAAATTTTCTAGGGATAAGAGTTTTCATGAAGGAGTTTAGAGTAGTTCTCTAGTTTAGAATTTTTTTCCTTTAGAGAGTCTCCAATCAATGTTTTTGTGTATTGTGTTGATTGTTTTTAATCCTAGTATTATGCTTGAGCATAGGGTACGCTATTGTTTCCTATGTATTTTAGGGGTTGTCTATATAGTTAGGTGATTGGGGATAGAGTACACCATGGTGAGATAAATGGATTGGAAAATAGTTAGAAAATAAATTTTGCATAAGGAATACAATTATGATAAAGGGGATGAGGAAATGTATTGGGAAACCATTTTGAGGATGCATAACTGGGTTTTTCAATCAGTGAATCCCCTCATCAGAAAGTTTTTAGCGGCCACCACACCATAGTGATGAGTATGGGGATTTAAAAACAAATTGGGTTTTTGAACCATGTTATGGTGGAGGATTTTGTGGGGGGGGTGGAATTTAATGGGGGGGGGGGGGGTTAGGTTAATGATCATTGGGATTAATATGCCTAAAAATTTAATCATTATTTTACTAGAGGCACCATGATAATTTTGGGAGTTAGACATGTCATGGTGAAGTCTTTAAATCTTCCTCTATAAATAGATGACTCATGATCACATTGTTTTTATTTTCAATCCCTCTCTTAAACCATAACTTATGGATAAAACACTACTTACTCTCTAGATGTTCATTAAATAGTCTAAATACAATATATTGAAATCAAAAATCATTGTATTCTCATTTAAATTCCCCCACTATCATTTAACACCTTCTTTATTCAATCATGAAATCCATTTTCAGTTGATTTATATATTTTAGGTTGATATTTTGAGCTAGTGTTGAATGTGGTTTGTAGGTTTATTTTATATTCGTATTTCGTTTAGCTTTGGTGGTGTTTCATTTAGTGGTGATTGTTTCTCATTTTTTATTTCTTTCTCAAAAAATGTTGATCTTTGAATTGAGGTGGTGAATTTGTTACTTATGTTATCCTTATATGCATGTATGAATTAATAGTCACTTATATGATTTTTAAAATGGGAATGATTGAACTTAATAATATAATAATATTTAAAGTGAATCGTTGGTTAATTATTATCAAATAAACAAGAAATTATAGGGAAACATTATTATTTCATGATTTTTGAAATTATTCACTAGAATTACTTACATTCATAGTAAAAAATATTATTATTTGAGGGATATATTTTTTATCATGAGTAAATTTAAATGATGTTTGTTATTTTCTAAATTTAATTCTTCTTAAATCTAATAAAAACATGATGCAATGTAAACTACTTTATAGTCCCATGATAGAAACTATTTTACTATTATATAAACTAGTGTATTGAAATGAAATTTTTTACATGTTTAAGATGATTAGTATTTTATTTTTAAAATTAAAATTATTCATGTGATGTGATCATTTCTATTTGAGAATTTTTATTCATGTTTTATATTGTTTGTTTATTAGTTCTTGTGATATATGTTTTTGAGTAATTTTTTGTTACTAATTTAGAATGGTTATATTTTTAATATTGTAAAATAATGTAAAGTCAAATTATTATAAAAATTAGTTTAAGAGTAATTAACAATGTGAGTACTTCTCACCGTGGATTTGACTAAATATGGGAAATAATTCTTGAAGATATGTTTGCTTTTATTTTTATCTATGGTTAGTTATTTTCTATAGGATTCATTTTGTAGATAATCTATTATTCAGGACCTATTTAATTCAATATTGAATTAAAATTGGTGTTTTAAAGGAATAATGTTTATGTTCATTTGAGCATATTATATATTACAGTAGGAATAATAACTTAATTTAATCATCATTGAATATTTTTCTATGTATAAAAAATACATTTGAAATGTACGTGTGCTCTAGGTATTTATAACCTTTCTTGATTTATTGATAAACATGATGTGGTTTGGAGCTTTTGATGATCAATGGGATGGAAGATTGAGAATGTATTGATTGAAGATTGATTATATAAGTGAGGGGATAGGATTCTTGGCTGTAGTAATTGTTAATTCCATTGATGTTAGATAGTTTCATATTATCAAAAATGGTGTGGAACACCGAGTGACCAGTGAGAGTTTAAAAAATTATTTCTCATAAATATATTTAATATCTCTTGATTCTTGCATGATTATTCTTGATGGATTGATGTTTGGATAAAATTTTCTAGACCATTTTCTTACTACATGATGTTGTTTGATGTTATTCACTATAAGTTCATCTTGAAGTTTTTTTTCAGGTAGTGTGCTACATTACCTAGAAAATTATGAATTGACAATAAAAATAGTAAAAAAGTGGTTAATTTATGTTGATTACAAATGATAATGACATTGATGAAAACATATGTAAAGAATTAATAGTGTTTTCAAAACATGGATATGATGAACAAATTATTGATAAACGAAATTAAAATTGAAATAAGTAAATAATGGACAATTAATTTATTAATTAATAATGAATATAATTTCTTGTAAGATTTGTATATATTTAGACCTGAGAAGTAGTAGAAAAAGGTCCAGTGTGATGATAGAGATAGATGAGTCTAATTTAAGGTAGTTTCCATTAGTTTGGTTGTGTGTGATATTATTTATATTTTCTAACCTTATATGCTACCTCTCTTACATTGGTAGGGAAACCATTCTCCAAATATATGTGTGTATGTGGGGGTGGGGTATTATATTCAACATCCATCTAGAGGAGGTAATGGATGAATTTCTTTAACCTCTCTCCCACTACCCCTCTAGATGTAGAATTGTTGGAATAACATATTATATAATGGATTATGAAATAGGGTACATTCATATGAGGGGGTGATGTGTGGAGGTTTTATATAAAATTATGTGTATGAAATGACTTGTGGTATAAAATGAACTTGTGTTAGGAAATTTTGACTTTGGCATTCAATGAATGTTATTTCATAGAATCCACTAGATTACTCATTACATATTATAATGATTTGGTATGAGGATACATAAGATGCATTAATGTTAGTGATATTATACATTGTGGTGTAGCAAAATATATTAGTGGGATGAGCACAAAAAATATCTCTTGGGGTGTGAAAGAATCAAATTGTGCATAATTATAAGTGGGGTATCTTTATTCATATATATATATGTGTGTGTGCGTGTAATTTCATAAGTATTCATTTTTTTGAATTTTTTTTCAATGATACATGGTGAGGATGAGAAACTATTATTATATCTCTATGTGAATAGTTAGTTTTATTTATTTATTTATTTTCCATTAGTATGATACTTTTATATTTTTCATGAGTGGTTTCAAGTAGGATCTTATTCAGTATATATTTTATACTCACTCTATGTATATATAATTTGTTTTAGGAAATTATTAGCAATTTGTATATTGGGAGATATATTTATGGCTTAGAGGAAATGTTGAATAGTAGTTATGAGTCATTGGAGTTTGTAAAACCTTCGATGTCTTAGATTTGGTGCTTAGAGTTTTCATTTTTGATTATGAACGATATTACATTTATTGAGATTTATACTTTTATTCTTGTCTAGTGTTTATTAGTGGGTGTTCTCATATTATCTCTAGATTATTAAACATAGATAGAGGTTAATACCTATAATATGTGTGATTGATAAACCCTTTGTGCTAGTCACCAATTTTTTGCCTATTGGAGGGAGGCTTCAAGAAACATTCTCTCACATTCATTATTATTGGTCATAGAGGGGTGCCTTTGGAGGGAGTGGGCCAAGAAAAAAGTGGAATTCATTTCACAAATTTCATGGTTTGAGCCATACATACAAGATAAATAATACAGTATATTGATTTCAATGTCCTATAATAATTTGGTATTTATTTCACTGACAATTTATTTTAATAAATAGAAACATTATATAAGTAAATGGGACATGTTCAAATTATTTTAACCGTATTTAAAATAATTTAAGTAATATTTAATTTAATTATATTTTAAATAAATATAAATTTATATTTATAAAAATATAATTTCATATATATGAATACATCATTATGAATGGAAACATAAATTTTTATGAAATCTAATATTTTTTAAGGGAAAATAACCTTTAAAAATAAATCAAACTGTATATTTATCACATACTTCCCTAATATCACACATATATCCCTGGATATAACATAATACCAAATATATAACACCATAAAATTTAAATCAATTATATAAATAAGTAATGAGAATATATAATAAAACACAAAAAATAAATGTACACTTACAAAAAATAACATTTAGTATCTAGTAATGTTAATTTATAACTTATAATATCATTTTATACACAGGCCTTCACATGATTATGTTTCAATCAAGTCATGTAATTTAATTTTAATTTGGATTTTTTAAATGAGTCTTTAAATTATTTAGAAATAGTAAAGTAATAAAAATTATGCTTAATAGAAATCTATCAAAACTTAAATATTAATTGATATTTTATTTGAACTCATATCCAACATAATCAATACTTTTATAAAACAAATCTTAATACCATAAAAATTATATTCATGGATTTTTTTATAATAATAATTTCCATATAAATACAAAAATGTATTTCTTAAAATGGAAATAATTTATATGTTTTTATTTTTAGAATATTTTATATCCCAAATATTGAGTAATATAAAAAAAATCAATACATGGATGATTAAGTGAAATTTTATTTAATATCATAGTAAATATAAAAATGTATTCTTGTAAAGTGACTCCCACATTTTTTTACCCTATTAATTTTAAACAAAATTTATCAAAAAAATTATCTATTTCTTTCTCATGTAAACTAAAAAATATAAAATATTTTATCAAATACTAAATATTTCTCATTAACCACAATGGTCAAGTAAATCACTATCTAAAGTAGAGAGGAAGGTCTGTAATAGTTAAATTAAAGAATTCTTTATTAGTCTGAATATATTAATCTAAATCAAAAACACATTTTTTTATCTAACTTATTTATTTATATATAATGAAAAGGATAATATTATTCTAAAAATATACACATACCTATAAAGTCTCATAAGAGCATTAATATAGTTAAATGTTTTTTAATTTATGTGAATTTTAAGTTTTCTCCACAAGATAAAATTCAACCAATGATGGGTGAGAAATAACACCCAACATCAACTACGAAGGACAATGGTACCTATATTTTTTCAGATCACCATGAAATAATTTATTAAATTCTCACAAGAATACATCAAATTTTAGAAAACTTATTCAAAGCAACAGAGGTACTCCTCTTACATGGAAAACCCAAAAACTCTAAGATGAAACTTCATCAGATGTTCTTTTATAAAATCAAATAGAAACATGTAAATTATTTAATTCAGTTTTGTTATTTACAATTTAAGAAATGGAAATAAATAAATAAGTGTATTAAATATAAATAAATTGGTATTGATCTAACATACCTTGACAATTGCACCTAAAATCATTAAAAAATAATTAATCCAAGTATAATAAAAGGGGGAACTAAATGGAATAATGAATGATGAAAATATGGTTGTGGGAGAGTTGTTTTTTTTCAAGGGAAAGGGTCTATGAGGGATGATATATCCATGATACTATACTAATGTGTTATTAAAACTCATGGAAAATCCCACTCATAACAACCCTATAACAATGATGAAATAAAAATGTTGTCATATGAGATGAATGCTAAGAGTTTTATTAAACCATTGATATAAACCATGATTATAGTAGTGTTATTGGATGTGTATCTATTTTTCTAGTGTTATATATTATTGATATATAATTATATGTTTATGAAATTCAACACATATAATTAAATAAAACATGGTTAATTTAATAGTATTATTTGTAAAAATTAATCGAAGAGACATAAATTAAATTGATCAACATCTATCATGATATATCTCATATAATACTAAGACTAATTTAAAGTATTCATATTAATATAGTACATAAATCATATATTATTGAATAATCAATGAGATAATTTTTTCCAATGTGACATGGCATTCATCTCTATAGTTGAATTTTTACATAGACATAAGTTGAGAAAAAAAAATAGTAGAGTCACCTATAATTTTGTAGTGAGATTTATCATGTGTACTATGTTAAATATTTGGTTATATGTTTCAGAAACCTCGACCATGGTGGGGGGATATCAGAAGATATGGGTGGGATACAATGGATATAACTAAATATTGCCTTGAAGTACTATAGGTATACAGAGGATATGTTCTTTGTATATAGAAGATATTAGGAGCTATTGGTGATTGGATGCATCTATAATACATTCTTTAAAAATTATAATGATCATAAACATATTAGATATATGATTTTTAATTGAATGGTTTTCTAGTGAGATGGATAACCTTAATGTAACACATGATTGAAAATTTTATTGAAAATTTTGAGTATATTATGATTTATTTTATAGCTAAAAAATTATGGATATGTATATTTTCTTTGGATATTTTATTTTTACCTATAAATTAATACATTTTTATATTATATTAGTTTAATACTAAGTAGTCATACATTACCAGGATCATAGGCTACACAAAATATTAACCAATATACATTATAAGATTCATCTCTAAAGGGATTTTACTTAAATATGTTTATTTGGAGTTAATATTGTGGATGTACAAGATAACATGTAAGAACCATTGATTAAAGATATATCTCAATTGAATCTGGATTCTCATATGAGAGTTATATATTGAGGCTATTTTATTATTGGATCAGTTGAAAGTGTTATTTTTATGAGAGTGGGTACCCTAGAGCTAACTCAAACTTATTTTTTTCGATTACCATGTCATGTATGTAGTTTTTATGTACCCATATCTTCCGTAACATTATAGTATAAATAATTCTATATATACAATAATTAGTAATTTCCACATATTAAATGTTGTATCAAATGGGTATAGTTATTCCAAGCTGTAATGACAACCTAAAAAAACTACGATAATATTCTTAAATCATTTTCTAGGTTTTGGGTGAATCAATATGATGACTTATAAATTATGTTTGATTATCATTTTTTGGTGTATTATAGGAATTAATAAATCTTCTTATAATGTTTTCACATAGTAATATCAAATGTGAGATATTAAGAGGGTTGACCCACTAATAAAAATACCACACCTTTTCAGTGTAATTGTTTGGTCCTATCCATGAGCATGGATTTTGAACTATTGAATTGAAATAATTATTAATTTATAACATTAATGATATACTTTGGTACGGGATTAAAAGTGTGATAGTTATTGATTTTTTTTGGTATTTAGAATTAGTTGTGTTGTTAATAGTATGCTATTAATAAAATAATCAAGATATTATTTTCCACATCCCAATATAAGAAGAATTCATCTTTAATGCTTTAACTCTGATGATAGAGACTTGATTAAATCCACATATATAGTATAAGAATAAAATTCCATCAAATATGATCAATGATAGAATACAAAATGTTTGGTAGGATGTGCCATAATATATGCATCATGGTTTATGAGATATCATTTGCTTGTGATATTATATTACATATTTTATATTTGTATGAAGCATTTTAATTCCTTTGAATAATCCTTTTTCTATTTAGGGGCCATGATATATTTCTAGATACCACTATTGGATTGAGGATTTAAACTCACTACTATAGAGATAAAACCATAAAGTGTCACAAAAAAGTATATTAATATATTCCACTAATATAAATGAATGAGTGTTTAAGATGAAGTTGACCCTAGGAAAATGGGTTGGTGAATATCTGAGGGTAAACAATGAAAATTAAATAAATAAATAAATTCATTTATAATATATTTATGCACTTAATATGTCAAATTTAATTTATTTCCCAAGGAATTATTAGGTCATTTATGTTTAAATAATTAAAATCACGAAAAAATATATTATGAAATATATTAATTATTTTCACTTTATTAAATATATTTAGGAGTAAATAGTGAATTTGATTGTTCTATTTCATCACGTGACATGTAATATTTTTATAAGCGTGTGATGAAATATATTTCTTACACTTATAATAATAATAATGTGTCATTAATGACATATTCTTCCTATTAGTTTTTGTTGTCTTTTTAGTTATGCACTAAATTGAAAATTAAAAACATAAATCATGGTATATTAATTTATTTTAAAACTTATAATGATAATGAAAGACTCTTATATAAATAAAATTTCCTATCACCATGTCACTTTGTCTCTAGAGTACCAAATAAAATGTATGAATTAAAACATGTCAATTTCCCTTCTTGAATTGATCTTGTGTACATTTTTCAATCATAAAGGTATAGAAAAGTAATTCAATATTCCATTATAAATTTGAGAATTTAATATTAATGAATAAAATTATTAATGGGAAAATTTTGGAAAATATAGATGGTTACTTAGATCATTTGTGTCATGTAAAATTGAAAATGAAAGTTTACAATGGGATCACATAAATCAATAATGTCTCATTTCATTTTATTTCATACATAAATTTTAGTAGAATGTATTTTTGAGGAGTATGTGTGTTGGTATGTTTAATCTCATGTTTTAAATTACATATGGCTCAAAAAAATTTAAAATGAATTTCTTAAATAATTTTTTATCCTAATGATTCTCTACCCCCTTCTTCCATTAAATAGTGTCTAAAATTTTTTCCCCTTAAATTGATGGAGATATTATTTTATTAATATCATCCATTTATCATCACATGTGGAAATATCTACCATTTTTTTAAATTATTTAAAAATCATATATTATCATATATATTTTTGATAGATCATTTAATTAAAATTAATAGATTAAAATTATTAGTGAAAATATTTATTGGGTAATCCTGATATATTCTTTGAGTTTTTTGTTGAATAAAAGGTAATTATTCCTCAACCAATGAGTTATATTTTGGTTCTTAATAATTAAATTGTTTACTATTAATATTATTTTTTAAAATTAAGGTAGATTCTTAAAATATAAATTGTATAATATTATATTTATTTGTAAATACATTTTTTCAAAAGGATCAGTCACATAAAATATCAAATAATCCATTTCATCAATGGTTAGTGTTATTTTTTTAATTTTTAGGTAGTAAATACTAGTAATGGATTAACCAAAAAAATTAACTTTATTTAATTTTGAATCAAACATTCTAATTTTATCCTTGGTGTTTAAAATAACAACTTTAAATTTGAAAATTATAAATTATAAAATCTTAAGACATTTCTAATTATATAGTTTTTGATTCATTTTATTTAAAATAGGATGAAGTAAAATATTATATTTATTATATCAGTAAGTATTCAAATAGTGACCTAGAAATATCGTACATAAAAATTACATATTTTTGGATTAATATTTATTACATTACCTAAAGAAATTCTTGAGGATCATAGTGGTTTAGTTACTTAAAAGAGTAGGTACAAAATATTTTAATTTGATGAAACAAAATCAACATATCGGATAAATATATTCCGTTTTGTACTAATAAAAAAATAACTTCTTAGAACATTTATTCATATGCAGTGGAAAATTAGCATATGAAAGGGTGAGATCAGATTCTCAGTGAGGGTATGGAAGTGAGATATCTGTTGTAATAGTGGGTTCTCTATTCACAACTAAACCATACATTTTTATTATCATTTCATGTATACAGTTATATATGCATGATTTAAACTTACCATTAGTGTGTATACATTTATTTATACACTATTTAATCATAATTCTCATTGATTAATTTCATATCAAAAGTTTATATAATATCCCAGGATATAATGAGATGCTTGAGATACTATGACATTAACTTTAAATATATGTCCTATGGTTTAGAGACATCATACATATTGGAAATATTATAGGCTTGAATATCATGTTTTAGGGACCATATTTATTGATACGTCTTCTCATGATGTTTAAACATGGTGATCTCTAGTAGGTGAGCTCATGACAATTAAACTTGTAATAGAAACAACACATGTTTATGGTATCATTAGTAGTTATTATCTATAGACATGTTTGTTGCTCTCCAGACATGAGATCATTATCTATGTGTACCTTTTTATCACATAATTTGATTCAAGAAAAAAACATGATAATTAAATCTTATAGAGGTAGCTTGTGTTGGGTGCATCATTTGTGGTATGACATTGCTTTAATAATCAAGATAGAATTTGGCAATGCTGAGTTGAGGAAGTAATATATCTTGATCCTGATTAATCTTGATAGTAGTACCTTCATAAATATTTGACCAAGGTATTTGAAGGTAAATATGTCTGGATAGATAAAAAATAATAAATAAAGTATTATGAAAAAAGTGTTTCTCCTACTTTATGAGATTTTGAGTGACAATGATATTATATTACAAAGTGCATGCTTGTAGGTTGGTAGTCTTTTCCAGGACTATTCATTATTTATTTAGGGGTCATGATTGGATGCTAGAATCTTATCGTTTTTTATTTATTCTATTCCCTACTATCGAGATGGATGCCAAGAGGGTCGCACACAATAGTGTATCTAGGAATTTTTCCTATTCAGGTGACTAGGTATATAGGACACGGTGGACCGAACCACAGGGTCCCAGAGTTGTCCAATTTTATTGAACCCCAAAAAATAAATAAATAAATTATTAATAAAGTAAATAATGATTAAGTTTAATTTATTAATTAAAGGTATTTACATATTTTTAGGTAAATAAAAGGAATAAAATTATAAAAATGAATATTATTTTAATATTCCATGTTCATTTAATATTAGCGATAATATTGAGTTTAGTTAAATGGATCAATTTTTTCATATATTATATTTAATATATTATATAGGTGTGTGGTAAAATATAAATTATAATTATGATGAAATTTAATCCATCATCATTATTATTTATTTCAAATTTAGTGGGTTTTAATTATTTAGGGGATGAGAAACCCTATCTAGGTATTTTATACGCCCACAATTCAAGCAATATAGAGGAGCTCATTTTTTACCTTTCATTCCAAAGGATTAGATCCTATATTTCATACTACATTTTAGATATAGAAAGTATATATCTATGAATCTAATATATGAAATCCTTTTAGGGATCTTTGGCATGAGATTGAGGTGATTGACATGGAGCTGAAGGATTTTTTGGATCTCCACACAAGCACTATGACTTTGATAAACTATGAGCATGGATATTCATGGGGAGTGTATGGATGATATCGAGTGGTTCATCTTAGGATCATTTTAGAAAATTTCACCAACGATGAGATACAATTGTGCATCATTTAATTTTAATGATGTAAACATTAAGGTATATTTTTAGAGCTTATTAAATTAAAGTGATATCCTAATACCAAAACAGGGATCATATCATAAGAGAATTCAAATTTCGTTTCCCAGGTGATGAGATATTTGTAATCCGAAGACCACCAACTTATTCTACACATCTGGGTACCAAAATCTTGTGTCAAAGTGATCAAATAATTTCTTGAATCCATTTAAAATTCTATTATCTTTAAATTTACATTGACCAGATGAATTTGTTTCCAACAGAAAAACCACACATTGATCCGATATCAAATAACCCAGATAAGTCCATATGATGTTTGTAATATGGAATATCTATAAAGATATATATTTTATTATTCTAATAAAATGATATATATATATTTTATTATATTATTCTGGTGATCCTTGTGTTTTCCAGACAGTCCAATGTGAATTGTTGTCGCTAGAGTTACACCTTCCAGTAAGACTAAAATATCCATTAGATCGAAAATATGTCATATAAAATTACAATAATTTTGAAATAATATATGTTTATAATTAAATAAATTTAAATTATATCATTTTAATTAATTAAAAAAAATCATGATTGATGGTTGTCTTTGCTAATGTTGTGTGATTCTTTCCACCTAAAAAAACAAAATAAAGATAAAATAAGTAAAAGGGGGCCAGTTTGGCATGTAGTAATGATATAAAAAAACTGGATCCCTCTATTTTTCTTCAGATTTGGACCTACCCCATCGGCCTAAGAGGTATCCCCTCTAGGTCATTATTCTCCTCATGTTATTTGATGAATCATCTCTGCCAGCCACTCCTTCAATGTGGAAAAGCATTATCGTTCCCCCTCGATGGGTTTCCCTTCAGCATGACTGCCTCCCTGAATGACGGTGTTCCCAGCTGAGCCTACCAATTACCATCCTTCTCAGATGAGATATCAAGATATTTCAAATTCAAATCCACTCACCCCCATTGGAGACTACCCACCACATATCAAATCCCACCAGCTCACTCCAGTCTCGATGCCTCCCTCAAAAAATCTGGACACCACCCAAATGAGAACCCAACACCAGACTATTGTGGATTTGGCTAGTCACCACCCTAGGTCTCCATTTCCAGTGACTCTTGCAATCTGATCCACCTCTATGTGAAACCCCCACATTCAACATTCCCACGTGGTAAGCTTCACCACCTGGTTGAGTTCCATGACTGCAACCAAACACCTATGGTCCTACCCCCTTACCGTAGTGGCCACTAACATCCCCTAATCTTATTCCATAACTATCCTCCCTTGCCTCATGTGCTCTGAAAATCTATAGTGTTGCCTCTATTTTTGTGAGACCATTGGTTTCCCACACATGCACCATTATCATCCCTAAATGGCCTTCACACTGACAGACATTTTAGATTACATTAGTTACCATCAAGAGATACCCCAAGTGGAGAGGTAACCCACTAAACAACCTCTTCTTTACACATAATGGGTTCGGTGTAGGATATCTAATCCTTGACCAGGTTTGGATGGACCTTCTTGAACCATAATAGTTTTTGTGGGCTTTTCAAAGCCCAAAGAGTGTCTATGTTGTGTCAGCCTGACCCACACAAGCCATGTGTGGGGTTTCAGGGCCTAGGTTAATCAAAATTAAATTAATTTTTTATTAAATTAAATGAATTAAAATATTAATTTTTGGTTAAAAATCATATTTTAATACATCCAAAAATTAATTTAATTTTGATTATTAAAATAAATTTTGGAATAAAATTATACTAATACTGGAAACCAATAAAAATAAATTATTTCAATTTAACAGAATAAATTTTATTTCTTTAAACCCATCATATATAATTTGTTTCAATTAATTTTATCATAATTTTATCATTACACACTGACTTGTAATTCATAATTGACCCACCGTGTGTATGTTTGTTTTATTTATTTAATAATTTATTTATTTAATCATGTGAGATGTTTTTAATTAAATATGATGGTCAGTGCGTCATCATTTTTTCTCATTTAATATATATAAGGGTCCTCATGACCATATAATGTCTATTTGTCTATAGTTTTTCCTCCTGAGACCCCCTAACTTGTGTGAAAGTATTTGTTTTATAAGATAAGGATGTGGAAAGTCATGGAACACACCAAGTCAAGGTGAAATCCATATGAGATGTGGGCATACTAGAAAAGGATGAGATGCAACATGATTCTAGCTATGACCCAGGTAATATACTCCTAGGACGTGGTAGATTCATTAAGTTTAAATGGATCAACCAACATTAGCTTCTCAAGGATAGTTGGTTATTTATCACCTTTATGTAATTTTTTATTATTTTATGCATATGAATGATAGCAAGATAAACATATAATAATAAACATGAAAAATTTGATAAAGTATCAATGATTTTTATTAATGTTCATTTTTGAGAATGAAAACATAGTATGAATAGATTATATTCCTAAAGAAAAATATTAAAACACTAAAAGAAATATTATGTTTCAAATGGATTCTTTTTTTGAATTTGAACAGATCCTAGTGTTCGGGGTACCTGGTCAGCCATAGTCAAGGTTGCCTCCCACTACCAGGAAATTCTTATGAGAATGATGGGTTGAATTAACTAGAGTTGTAGAAAGGGATTGGCCCTATGTATCTTGTTATAACATTAGAGGAATGTGTTGTGTAAATTATTTTTATGATTTTAAAAGTTAGGGCTTCACTCAACATATTAAGGAGCCTTGAGTTAATTTGGTTGGATAGACAAACTCTTACATTGAACACTCCGAGTAGCGGTGTAGCCATAGATTATTGACTACGATAAGAGGCTAAAGGATACTTTACACTAGAACACTCAATAAATATAGTATTTTGATTCTATTATAGAGGTATTTTAGAATTTGATAAAATAGTGGGTGACATTTGATGATTTTGAAAATTAATCAATAATATCTAATTAAGTAGTCAAGATAAAAGTGTTGATCCTCTGGATTTTATTTTTTATAGGATAAATAGAAACTAATACCACATGAATCACTATGATAATATTTGAAAATGTTAATTTCATATCCAACATGACCTTCCAATGAGTATTATTGGCCCTTGCACATAATACTATAATGTAAGAAATTCAAGATGCTAGAGTACTCAATTCCTGTTAAGAACCCACATGAATCGAGGGTGTAAAAATGATAATAGGATACTCATATGTGATACATATTTTGATTATTTCATTATTCCACCATCAAACATATGATTTTAGTTTGGGATACTATATCAGGACGTGTTTAATTAACAAGTACACTCATCCTGTAGATGCTTTTAAGGATAAAGTCGAGCAAGATATTAATTGGTGGTAATTATAGAGGTTATGTGTATATATTAATGATGGACTATGATATTTTAATAAATCACATTCTAATACCGTTTTCACCTATATTATCAACATTAATTTAAGAATAAAAATTTAAAATATTTGAGAAATATGTCTTATTACATTTTGTGTAAGGTTCTCCATGTAAATAGGAATATAAAGGAGGCTTAATCATTAATTATTATCGTGAAAAAATTTAAAGGCAAGGATAAAAGGTAAATGGATAGTTTGACATCAAATAAAAACTTCGCATCATCCTTCAAATTATTATGGAATTAAAAAAGTGTTTATTTTCATTTTTAATCATGAATTTAATTCTATGTAATTTAAAATTCAATAAACTTAATGGAATAATAAATTATTTGATTCTTTAGGTATATTCATGAAAAATAAAATTAAACTTTCACTCATACTTTTTGGGTATTAAATTAAATATTATTATCACATATGTGTTTCCAAATTAAGTAACCAAATAAGTACAGTATTGCTACTATAATTAATGTTTATTCTCCAATCAGTTATAAAAGTGTGGTTCATATGTTAGCGATGAGAAACACACAACTTATTATTTCTATGTAAATGGTTCTAATATATCTTTTACTAAGTATAAATACTACATTTATCACATGTGTCCATTGGAAACTAGGATACATTATTTTAATTCAGGATTGAATGTTGTTTATAGTGATTTATACCCAATCAATAGTTTAGTGAAACATAAATCAAATGCAATACCTAATGAATATTAAATGTATGACATTTATACCAATTTGTGGAAGGGTAATTTTGTTTCAAGTAAAACTAAAAGTGGATATCAAGGATATAACCATTGTAGTATTTAAATACATCCAATCTAAATACCCATGGTATTATCAACATATATAATTATTTAGTTTTGTATAAATAAAACATTACCAATAAAGATAATACACAAAGCTTTCAAAATTAGTTTAGCAACAGAGTGGGAACTATTCCAAGGTTAAGCTTGTGGTAAATATACATAATATAATTATTTTAAGAGTTTATTAATGAATGTAACGGTTAAGTATTGAATATTAATGGTTATAAAATATAAGTTGTTTTGGGCTAGTATGATGAAGAATATATAGATCAAGCATTCATCGATCAATATAATTTAGTATGGAGTAATTCCTAAATTAACATTACCTTATCCATACCAGGTATTTGATATTCATAAGTATAATAAATGATGAGTATTTCATGTTAACATTAGTAAAAAAATGCATCATAGAGTAATTACTAAATACACATTTTCTTATACACATCAGAATCAATATATAAGTAATTGAATTATCAATGTATCATTCTTTTCAATTATCAGAACATGTATTTTAATTAAATTTGTCCTTTAAGAAAACCATGATATCCCAAAACCTTATTCCAAATATAATGATAAATGGGTATCATACAAGTTATAGTATGATGGAAATCAAATTTCAAATAAGACAATGTGTTCAGATGCAAAGATTTTGTATGGATATAAACAAACCTGCATTAAAAAAACACAATGTAAATATAATGAAATTATTCTAAAAATTTATTAGGATTCCATAAAATACCTGTAAGAGAAAGGTTATTTTCATGTGATAGAATATAATACCGTAGAAGATTGTAAAACATTATTTGAGATAGTGGGAACCAGATTGACTTGTATTTAGTCAATCATAAAGATACAAAACTTGTTTAAGAAGGAACAAGTTCTATAAGACCTTGTGGAAATATAATGTTCTAGAGACACATATTGTGTAGGAACGATAAAACCATAGTTATGGTTTTATATTATCTTTAGTCAGTGATACATTATTAATAGTGAATAATAATTAATTTAATTAAGAAAAAATTAGCTAATATTGACAAAATCAATTAAACATCACAAATGGATTACATGTATCAATGTACAGAGGGATTATTATTTTGAATATTGTGGTGAGTATTCATGTAAGGTGATACATTGGTGGTAAAATCATGGAACCAGTAAGTCTTGAGTGGTAATACAAAGTTATTATACTGAAATTCATTTAGAATTTTACTTGGTAAAGATACATTCTGTGATAATTTTATTGAGAATTGGATATTAGTACCACCAATTCTTGAAGCTGTCTTTATGATGCAACCATAAATGGATCCTGATTCATATAATGACAATAAAAGGTGAATGTTATATAGATGAAGTTTAGTATTACGGTATGAAAAAGAATCACACAATTTTCATTTGTAATGAATCTTTTCAATGTGTCTAATAGAAGTTAGTGGGAGCAACATTTTTTCCAAGTGAAACATGTTTGGTAACAAATGGAAAACAACATTTTTTATTACAGTTAGTTAATTATTGAATGAAAGTAATTCTCTTGTGATTAATGTAAGGTATCAACCTATGTTCAAGGGAGTATGATCCACTAAGCTAGATCTAGTGGTTTTTAGACCTAGTCAATAGTGCATATACTAACATATTATTAAAAAATAGAATTTGGAAGAATTAGAGAGTGAATTTTTACCAAATTCAATTGGAATAAATATCTAAAAGAAGACATGTATGTTTATAGGAGGAGATAAAAATGGTAATATGAATACCATGTGATTTTATGATTAATCAGCCACTTATTCGATAATATGTATAAGTAGTGATTTTTCCAGCTTATATTCCATTATAGGAAAATATCATACATATCCAAGAGAACTAAAATGAAAATAGATAGAACTATCCAAATGTACTAGAGAAAGTACAAAGGCTATATACTTGGTATACAGAGATGATGAGATACTAGTTTTTAGGGTACCCAAACTAGAATTGTTTATATCAATGTGATCTAATATCATAGTCATATTAATTGAATTAGAGGGAAAAGCTCATACAATCTATTCATATCCATACCAAAAAATAATGAGTATGTTTCAACATCAAGTTAACTAATCAGTAGTTATTAAACAAAAATATTTTCCCTAGTTCTTAGAATTAGACATTGTATGTAATGTTTTATCATTATAATAATTCTATAAACTGTACTAGACAATATGTCAATTTTTGACCATGGTAAAAAGAGATATAAATGGGGATGTTGTCTCTTGAGATTTTTTACTCATGGATGTGAGGTCACATTGAGAAGACTTTCAAAAAACTGGAATTATGGAAGACCTTACAACTAAATCTATCTTTATAATGTGAAATCTGACATGGTAGGTTATCACGTTGACTCACATCCAAGTTAGAGTTTTCTAATAGTGGTTTCCTTAGACCCAAATAAAAAAAATACTTTTTGATTATCATTTCATGTATAAAATTATATATGTATGATGTACACCTACCATTATATTTTATACATTTCTACATCCACTATTTAATAGTAATTTCCGTAGATTAATTTTCATATCAAAAGGTAATAGTAGATCTCAGTTTATAATGTGAACCTAGATATAATATGACATTAATATTAAATATATGTCCTATGGTCTAGACACATCATATGGAATGGAAAAAGTTGTTGTCTGACTATGAGGTTCTGGGGGATCATAAGAATTTAAAATTATTCTCATGAATTTCACACTTGGAGATCTCTTGTAGGTTATATCATGAGGACATGCCCATCCATAATAACACCACAACTTTCATGTTTCATTGGTACTTCCTATATACAATCATTTTTAAAGGTATCTTGAATTGAGTTCATTATCATGGTTTTCCATTTGATTTCAAACATTGATGCAATTAAAAAATATATTATAATGAAATCATGGTGCGGTAGATTGTGTTGGGTGTGTCATCTGTGGTATGAAATTGGATGAATTTTCAAGATAGAATATGTCCCTTTTGAGTTAAGGAAGTAATATATCTGAGAGATTTTTGATCAGGATGATATTAACTTTATAAATCCTTGTACAAGATAGTCAGGGCTAAAACAATCCATATAGGTCAAAAAATAATAAGGGCAGAAAGGATGATGAAACAAGTGTGTGACATGTGTTATGAGATATCAAAATACAAAGATATTATTTTACATAGTGTGTGTTTAAAGATTGGTTATCATTGTTATGACTATTCATTATCTGTTGTGGGGCCTTGTTGTGTATCTAGAATCCACTCTTGGAATGTTAATTCTATTAATTATTATGGAGATAAGGTCTTAGGTGGTCACACATAATAGCATATTCGGGTGTCTATCATAATCAGGTGAATAGGTAAATAGGACATTGTGGGTCCAACCTTGTGGTATGAGAGTTTTCCAGTATTATTGATTAGGGACAAATTAATTAATTAATTATTGTTCATTTAATGAATAATTATGTTGAATTTATTTATTAAAATTATTTACAATTGTTTATGTAGTTATGAGGAATAATATTATCTGAATGAATATTATTTTAATATTTTAGGTCCATGTAATATTAGTGGGAATTAAGAGTTGAGTTAAATGAATTAGTTTTATCATGTACTATATTTGATATATATCATTGGTATGTGATTGTATATATACAATATTTATGATTAATATTAGTTATTTATAATTAATATTTATTTCTTATTTAATTGGAATTTATTCTCCAGGGGCCGAGGAACCCTCTCCGGGCATTTTATACACCCACTATATAGGAATGAGATAAGATCGTGTTTCCTTACACTATTTATTCAAAATGATGAGATACTCTCTCTCGTATCACTTTAGAGTGAGAAAATGTATCTCTCCAATAGTCATATCCAAGAACACCCTGGACTAGTTGAAGGCACGATATCATGGGGATTGACATGATACTAATGGATTTATCGATGCTCTGCACTAGAAATCAAAATTCAATAATCAGTGAGCGTATGAAATCATGGAGAATGTATAGATAATATTTAGGGTTTCAGCTTCAGATCCTTTAAAAAATATTCACCTTTATTAAGTAGCAGTCATGCACACTTTAATTTGAACATTTTACATGTTCAAGTATATTTTTAATTATTATTCAATTAATAAAAGATCCTAGGACAACAATTGTACTCAAATTTCAAGAGATAACATATTCCATTATTATGTAGATGAAATATTATTAATCCCTATCCCATTGGCGTTCGTGACATTCCCCATTACAAAAAAATTAAAGACCACAAAGGCATGACATGAGCATAAGGGTATGAGAACATTATATTAATAATTGAAAACCATACCCTTCACATGAAATTTCATAATATCAATATAGGGAATAATGATTGAATGTTAATAAGAAATGAATCATAAATGTATTAAAGAACACAATCCATGATAGCATAAAATTGGTAAAAGACATAGAATTATGGAATACACAAAAGTATAAAAAATAATTTCCATTTTTTTCAAATATTGTTTTGCATGTATATCTTATTGGAGTGGGTTAACTCCCCAAAAATATCATAGTAGTCAAGGTTTACTTCCAAGAAAATCATACTACAAAAAGTCCATTACTGAACTATCTTCACTCCCCATTTAATTGTTGTATATATCAAGAGATATAAATATATACCCAATGAATTAGAGGGAGAAATAGGTCACACCTATCACATAATGAAAGTCATATATATGTGTCCCACGAAATTATAAAACATTAATCATATCAAAATCACTAAAATGAAATGGGTTTCATAAAAAATCATCATATTATAATTAGTGGAAAAAAATAAATTTCATTACTAGTTAATCATTTTATAATTGCAACACCTATGTAATGATGTCGATTTAATAAAAAATTCATCATGGTATAACTTGTGGGAGAGAAATATGTTTCAAAAATATCATCCCATAATAAATATAAACCATTCTATGAAATAATTTGAATAATATATTTGGATCATATCTCAAGTAAGTAATAGATATCATTAGAAAATGTCTCAATGATGATAAATTATTTTAAAAGATACTTGGAATATTTTTTAAGGAAAATAACTTTTTTTTTTGAATGTAAATTTTTAAAACATAAAATTCATGAAATATTTTGGAAATCATTTTATTTGGAAAATAATCATTTAGAATTGAAGGGTGATTTAAAAATAAATTAAAAATTTTTATTATGAAAATATCCTTTCCTATTTTTAAAATAATTTGTTAAACAAATAACATTTTGAAAAATATTTTCATTAAAAATAACCTTTAAATAATATAAAGGAAGCTCTAGAAATCATTTTAAACCTTTCTTGAGGAAAATATTCGTTAATATCTAAAAAATATTTCATAAAACATTTCTTTGAATCATTTTTTTTAAAATAACCTCGAAAATATATAAAGGTATCTTCAATGAAAATAATGGTCATGATAGTGTAAAATTATGGTCATGTCATATACATAAAAATAATGACTCCATCCATATTTTCAGTAAATTCCAAATGAGAATTGTATAGAAAAAATTAAAATTATATTAATTTTTTACAATAAATCATAAATAAAAATGTATTTAATAAAAAAAATTTATTTTATTAAAAATATTTCTAAAATCATTATTATAAAAAAACATTTGGGAATAAAAATGGGGTTTGACAAAAATGAGAAATAAATATTACTTTTTATAAAACAATTACTTTGAACTATTGAGTACATAAAGAGAGGAAAATGAACGGAAAACAAGTATCAAAATTAAATTAAAATAGGAGATGAAAATAAATGAGTTTATTGAGAGATATATAATACTATTTTTTAATTGGAATTATAATCATAAAATATCCTGATAAATGATGAGATTGTATCACAAAACTCTTACCACTATGTTAACATTGAATCATAATCCCCATGAAAGAATAAAATTAAATGAAACATATAATATAATTAAAGTAGAATATTAATTGTATAACATATAATAGTGGAATAATATAAACCTCATAGAATTATATAGGTGCACAACAAAACATATGTACCTAAAAAGGATGTTTGAGAATAAAAATCACGTACATATTTCGTACCTTTTGAACCATAAACCCAATGAAAGAGAGATAATAAAAAGAATATGTAAATCAAAAAAAATTAGGATAATAATAATACAATAAATTTATTTTTAGTATATACATCACATAAAATAAACATTTGGTGAATATGGCTTGTTTCTCGTTGAAATATTAGTGAGATGAGAATATCTTACCTCGTTTGAAATATTTTGATTAATAATTCAAAATAAATAATAAAATAAAATGAAACATTAAATATAATTTAAATAATTATATTCATTATATAAATTTTAAAAGGATAATTATATACACTAATTAAAATTAATGAGTGGTTAATTTTTATATGTCTCCCAAAAATAAAAGAGTGACTATAAATCCAATACATTAATTCTATATTTCCATATTACACATTAAAAAATAATGTATAATTGATATAAGTTTTTCATAAATATATTAATGAAACATAATTAGATATATCATACATATATGATTTAATTATGACCTTTTATTAGCCATTTATTAATAATTCGATGTCAAAATCATGTTTTAGGTAATAACTGCTTTGTTTTTCTGTGGAAGTTTTGATTTTTTATTTTTTGTAATATTAGATTGATCATGATTCCATCATTAAAAAAATTTAAAAACTATATAAATTTGATATATATTCATAATATATGTTTTTATTTTAATCCATAAGATTTAGCGATAGAAAATGAAATACATCGTTCATGAAGATGTTGGGTCTTACGTATACATGAACATTATTTCCATTTAAAAGAAATATTGAATCAAAGAAAAAGATAAATAATATTATCATTATATAATAATTATTATTTCATAAATATCATGTATATTCATTAAAAATATTCTTACTACCTTCTATGTAAATCATAAGAGAAAAGTATTAATATATCTTCATGAGGTGGTAGTCGTTGTACACAAGATTGATGTTATCGTATCGCCTATAGAATGGAAAGTAAGAAGGTATATTGACACAATAATTCAATATGTATCATAATTTCATAAATTTAATATACATATTCAAAATACATCAAAATATATATCATTTAATGGTGGAAATGGAAAACAATCTACATCGGTTCATGAGGTGGTAGTCTACCATACACACGATTAACGGTTTTTGTTTAACATATGATGGAAGTGTAAAATGATATAGGTTATTAAATTAATATAATAACATCTATGTAAAAAGTATATAATGGTGTTATTATATTGTATATTATTAGACATATTTGAATGTGTAAAAATTAAAATGAAAAATAAAGAGCTTAGTGAAGACAATTACCTTCTCTTATAAGCATATCCTTTAGATATGTTATTAGGGACCCTATTGTTGGTATTTTGAGATGAAATGAATATCTAAAAAATGTATAAGGATATTTTACAAGTATTTTTTGGGATTTTTGAAAAAATAAATGTCTTTATTGGTTTGAAATAGATAAGGGTTGTTGTGGCCTTTTATAAGTTGGTGAATGGATCCCACTTGGAAACTAATTGAAAATTTCACAAAAGATTCCAAAATTATAATGTCATTACCAAGAAAAAATCTCCAAAAATGAGTATCTATTAGAAATTTGGAAGTATAATAATAAAATATTCTCATCCAAAATTAATTTTATATTTTCTATAGTCATTTAAACCATTATCTTCTTAGTTTAATCCACCAATAAACTAATTTTTACCTTAATTAAGGTAATTAATATTTACTTTTTTCACTATTCATTATGGTCCAAAATTAAGTTGACCTTATTATATAATATAAATTATTATGATACCAAATATGGAATCAATTTTCCAAATTCCATTCATAGAAGTGGAAAAAATAATTTAAAATTAATCTATTATATGTAATGAGAATACATGTTTTCAAAGAGAAAAATAGTCAAACATTTTAAAAAAATTTATTCTAAAATGAAATATCAAAATGATAAAAATGACATAAATTAGATTAATAAATATATAATTTTTTTAATATTTCTTTTAAATCATTATAAAAAATTATTATGACTTTAAATGCTTTAAATGGAATGAAAATTATAAAATAAATGAATATTGTTCATTATTCATCCAACACATAATCTTTTCAAGAAAATACAAAAAACTCACCATAACCAAATTTTTACATGATTATTTCAAAAATGATGTTTATTTATGAAAATTAATTTTATAAAAGTGCCAATTATTCCATTTCTGTTTGAAAAATAAATAAAAAATATTTTCATGATATAATATTATTTTCAAAACATATAAAGACTCTAATGAAAATAAAGTATTTTTACCAATATGTTTTCTCTATATAAAACCATTAAACTAAATATTACAATTTTGGTTATTCCTCTTCATGATACCATTTTTAATAGCTATGTAATAATAGTCTTATTTGAATAGAATTATTAATATTTTTTCATGGTTCATTAAATGTTTGTATTGCATGTAACATAAGATATTAATGATATTAAATATATTCAAATAAATTATTCATAAAAACTTAGTGTGTTAAATTATTCCCCCTTAATTTTACCCTTTAAAATTTTAACTTTGGTACCAACAACTAAGGATACATCTGTCTCATTACATTCACAGTTTCCCATATAGCTTACTCAAGCTATTTGATTCACCACAAAACATTAACCATTTGAGTGTTGTTATTTCATTGAAATTTAATTATATGATTTAGAATCTAAACCAACTATTCCTTATAATATGACCACTCTATAATATTATGACCTCTATGTTCTTTACGTGTGAAATATTAGGTCTATACTTCCATAAGATAGGTTCTTGGAACACATCATGAACCATAGAGAGGTTTGGTGGAAGAACAAAATTATATACTACCATATCAATGAAATACAAAATTTAAAAGATAAAAATATTCCAAGTGATTAGTTTCAATTTCTTACCGAATATCATAAAAATATTCCATATAGAATTTCATAGAAACCCTTTGTTGGTAACTTCATATTTTATACTGTGTCGATGATTATCAGCATAACATTACTACCATCTTTGTGTTATCCTTACATGTAGATTCATGTCTCTAACCTTCTCTTTCATCCCATTATCTTTCTTAGGTCCGAATAATATTTGTTTTAAAACTTCACTCCAATTAGTTGGAGTTCAATACTTATTTCCATAAAGGGATTCATTTCTAAAGAGATAGCTATTGTTGCACAAAAACATAACTAGAGAAAGTTGTTTATCTATATCACCTTTTAAATTCATAGAACTAGATCTTAGAATATCCACTTGGGTTTGAATTATTCTCTCATACTAAACTTATTTTTGAGGATGATACAGAATTCGAAAATATAATTGTGTATCATGACCTTGTTGATGACTTCACCAAAACATTGAGGTAAGCTCCAGATATCAATAAGATTCAATTGAATGTGTTTCCCTAGAAAACCTTACCACTTTCTATATTAATTATTTTTATAAGATCTAGTGTGAAATATTCATTGATTGAAATGAAGTGTGCTGACAGTATAATATGATCAACTACAACCCATAATTTCTTCAACATCAATGGTTAGATATATCTTAAAGGTCACGAGTACATTTAATCATATGTGCACAAAGTGTAATGGAATTTACCCTTTAATAAAACATAAAATTTTACTAAAACATATACAAAACCAAAGGGTTTTATTTCTATAAATTTATCTTAAAACAACCTTTTCGGGGTAAAATCCAATTATATAAAACCTAAAACGGGGTTTCAATGACTTTGAAATTATAATCAACCTTAAACTCATAAACGAGTGATGGTATCAATAAGCCTTAAGGTAATATTACATGGAGACATATAGACATCAAAAATTTAATTCTTTCATAGCCCGTACCTTGGGCCCATACTGTGACTACCCCAATCCCACATACCATAGGCTAGGGGATGAAGTCTAACACAGAGTATTCATATCCCAAACAAATGAGCTACATTTTGCTAAGTACCTGTACACATGAACACAACTCCAAGACATAGATACCAGAATGTGAAAACACTAATTAAACAAACACTAGGTATGAAAGTAGAAAATTGATAGTAAACGGGGCCAGAATACAAGCCCAATTGAAACAAAAATGAAAAAGTACATGTCTCTTTAACTCCTCTATATAAAACCCTACATTAGGGCTAGGTAAAAAAATAGCTCCATGAAGCCATAGAAGCACATCTCATTTGTCGGGTCACTCTATGTAGCACCTGGCCCCAGTCCACCAAGGACTCCGTCAATGTGTCTATCATTTAGAAAAGACATGACTTATGCGAGTGAATCCTTTATAGGGGTGGGTAAAAATTACTCAGTAGGGACCCCAAACCACAAGGGTATACCACAAAGAAATACACAAAGCAGACTACTATATAGGCACATTAAGTGTATACTATATTAAGTATAGTCAAGATAGTATCTAGTGTCATGTCACACAGCTATAAAATAATGTATGAAAAGAAAGACTATCAATCGTTTACATTGAACACCATGTACTACAAAGGAATTCATCCTTGATGAGTTACTTAGGCCAACTAGGTCACCTAGTCCTACTCATCACATAGGACTACTGGGTCACCTAGACCGAATAATCACTTTGGCCTACTGGGTCACCTAGACCCACTCGTCACTAAGTCCTGCTAGGTCACCTATACCCACTCATCGTAGTCGTCTCATTAGATCCAGTTGTAGGATTCCTGCTTGAAGCACTCTTGATTCTGGGATAATCTACTTCTAAAGCTATCAGTTGTATCACAACATCCACAAAAACCCATTTAGAGTATACCAAAAGGACCTCCTCATTGAGAGGGTCCCAACTTCGCAAACAGCTCATCAATTGGACGAACTGTTTGTCAGTTATGATCCTTTTAGTGAAAACGTCTCGGTTGGGTCTGGGTTCGGTCAGACCAGGTCATACTAACCCAAACCGACTTGAAATGGGGTCCACCATCCCACTCGGCTCGACTTAGTCAGGCTAGGCATGGCCATATTCGTATCGCCGACCCAGCCCAATGCACTGGCCCTAGCTCGGGGCCGGCCTGCCTGTCCAAACTGACCCACTAGGGTAGGCCAGTGTTCTCTAACTAGGATGTGGTGGGTGCTGTATCCCACACCCGGTCGATGACGTGGGTCACCTCTACGATCGATGTTGTAGGTCAAATACCTAGTCCTGCTGGACCCCGGCAACTAGTCATGTGATGTGGCTTGCCTACCGAGTCTTCCATGGCCCACCACTATGGGCCCTGCTCACCACCCACAACACTACCATGAGCTTCCTATACCTCTATAGTGGACAATCGATTTCCTCCACAAGCCACTGGACTCGCTCCAATGGTCCTTTTATCAATCCGGGAGAACCTTCATGATCCCTAGGACGTCAGATCCACTATAGCATACTCCAATACATCTCACTGTCAATCTAGGGGTCTGTACACATTCAGAACCCCCCAACATGAATATGACCCAACCATAGTGGTTTGTCTGCAAAGAACACATGGGGAGTGAAATGTATTTCAAAGAACACCAATCCAACAAACTTTGGACTTTTTCATTTGGCCTTCGTTTTTTATATTAAAAAAAGGAAGATATTTGAACAATCACGATGAAATAATGTTTTTTATTTAACCCCCTTATTAAATTTCCCATCCTGCATGAGAAACCTATCTATAGGTCAACATGTTAGTGATTTAATCCACAATTGTCATTTAGAAAAGAAGAATAGGGGCTTAAGGAAATCACACTGAAAGAATAAAACCCCTACCTCAAGAACATGATTGGTCATTGGTGAAGAATGGAGTTGCACCACCATCATTCGTCATTACCCAATCCTTGGTCTTTGATCCACGATTCGTGATCCATGATCCATCGGTATTCATCTCTTCTTTTCATTCTCCACCGAGAGGCTTCACCAACACATTTTATTTTCCAGAGATTCTATGGAATTTCTATAGGATTCTCAATCTGTTCTAATATACCTATCATGTTATTAAATGAAGAAATTCATTTTAGCATTTATATTCACTGTGTTTTAGTGTTGACATACTGTTTCATTTATGAAAGTAAAAAATATTATTTTCATGGAATTTTAGTTTCATTACATCACTGTGAAACATTAAAATAAATAAAATATTCTTTTTCCAATGTTTATTTTATTATCTTTTGAAATGTCCAAAAATTAACTTTTACCCTCAAAATGTGTCGGTTGAGTTTTGGACCCCCAATGAAATCACACCCTCAAGAGATCAACAATATATGTAGATTTCCAACACAAGTTACTATTTATGAGTTATAGGCTTTGGAAATAAAATAATCATTATTTAATTATTTTATTTACAATAACATCCCAAAAACTAATTTCCAAAATTGACCCGCGTCATCTAATGTTAGGCTACGCCTAAGGAAAATAACCCATTACGAACTCAACAGTGATCTTATATTTTCAATTCGAGTCACCATTCATGAGTTATTAATATTTTAAAAATAAAATAATTTTAATTAATGATTGTATTTACTTATATTCTATTTTTGGGTATTCTCACTAGAGGCATGTGCCGAATAAAGTTAAGTCGCTCCATGGGTAAAAAGACCATTCTAAATGGAACGATACCCTTATATTTAAAATTTGGGGAACCATTTAAGAGTTATTCCACTATTTCAAGGAAAAACCGCTCATGTGAGATATTTAAAAACTTGCCAATTTTTTATGGACCATTCTGGGAACACCAAACCTCAAAATCACACACCGTCTTAGTGTATGGTCTCAAAATTTTCCCAAAAAATTTCTAATAATATATCCAAGAAAATAAATGTTAATAAATTATCTCCAACATAAGGCTTTATGTCCCTAAAATACAAACCAAGGGATTCCCAAATAGATTAGGGTATGAGCCCGAACCTGAGCCTTCCACTCACACGTTCTCTCCTGGAGAATCATGCGCTACCATCATACATGTACGAGAGTAATCGATCTACCATGGAGGGTCCTCTCTCATCGATTGTTGATTTCCACCAAAAACACCTCAAAATTCACTCTTTCGTCAAAGTGCAGATCACCCTAGTCAATGACGTGTGATAGGTCATGTACATATCTCCTCATATAAGATATATGGAAGACGTTGTGCACCCAATCAAACTACAGAAGAAGATCCAAGGGGTATGCCACGTTGACCACTCAAAACAATATCAGAAAAGGTCCAATGAATTTCGGAGATAACATTCCACCCTGACCAAATCCCTATATCCCACATCAAGTAGAGACCTAAAGAAACTCATGGTCACCATCCTCAAACTTCAATGGTCTCCATCTCTAATTATCATAGGACTTATGATGGCCCTATGAAGTCTTCATCTGATCCTAAATGACTTGAACCTTCTTTATAGTAGCATACACTAACTATGAGCCCATGAGTGTTAACTCTCTAGGGCCAGTCCAGAAATGTGGTGAATTTCAAGGTATCCATACGAGGACTGGAACAGTAACATACCTATGGTGGAGTTGTAGATTGTTTTGTACACAAACTCCACCATAGGTAGGTGACCCTCTCTACTATGGCCAAAATTTAGGATGCAAGTACATAGCATGTCCTTTAAGACCTAAATGGTCTGCTCTATCTGGAAATTTATTTGGGGGTGGAATGTTATGGTCAAGAACAGATGAGTCCCCAACGCCTCCTGCAATCCCTCCCACAACCGAGATGTAAAGCATTCACCTCGATATGAGACTATCGTCAATTGGAATTTGTGGAGTTGAATTATATCTTTCATGTAATGTCATCCCAAGATATCTATAGGTCTCGGTTTCTGAAAAGCTAAGAATTTACCAACTTGGTGAGTTGGTCAATAATCACCCAAATGGTACCATGTCCCCTAGATGTATGTGATAAACCCATCATGAATTCCATTGATATCATTTCTTGCTCCCTTAATGGCAACCCAAGGAATAAAATAGTAACCCCTTTCCAAGCACAAGGGCTCGACACTGTGTGTTGAGAAACCATGGAACTAATTAAAGAAATGCTCATCTTTTATATCAAAAGGTAAGCCTATCTTCAACCTATTCATTCATCCTTGGTGTCCGCCTTGACACCCACAAGCATATCCGGAAGCATCTCCTCACTCAAGTCATACACTTATACTACTGTGCATCCTTTGAATGGAACAAAGTACTCCCCACTTTTCAAATATCCATTAGATGTATTTCTTGTGGTCAATTGGGCACATAAAGTCTTAGAGTCAGTATCATCAACATGTTCCTCCCTTACCCACTTTAAGAGTGGATGGGTAACAACCACTGATTGGAGGCAAGGTGTATCATATTTATCCACAAAGGATAACCATAATGAATTCGACTTCTCTATTTCTTTGTCCATCAAATAAAAACTAGATCTTCTACTGAGAGCATCTACTACCACGTTTCCCTTACAATGAATATAGACTATTTCAATGTCATATTCTGATAGGAACTCCAACCATCGTCTCTCTCTCAATTTAAAATCCATATAAAAGAATATATACTTAAGAAACTTTTAGTTAGTGTAGAAAATAACGTTCACTCATAAGGTAGTGTCACCACATCTTTATGTTGAAGACTACCATTTGCGACTCAAGGTCATGGGTCGCAGAGTTATTCTCATTTGGTATCAATTTCCAACAACCATCTCACTTCCTTTAGCTAATCAATGTGATTATCAATCCTCAGTAGGAGATACTTATTCTCAATGGTCACCAGATTTACCAACTGAAAGTCCACACAAGTCCTCAAGCTCTCGTCTTTCTTCTTGTAAAACAATATCGGGGCTTCCCATGGAGAAACATTGGGTCTCACGAAGCCCTTACTTTGAATGTCCTCCAGCTATAACCTAAATTCACAATGATTTATGGAAGACATCAGATATTTTGCTGTAGATATTGTTTCCATACAGAGGTATAGGTCAATATAGAAGTCTTCCACCCTTTGAGTAGGGTGTATTGGAACATATTTCAGAATGATTTCCCCATTCATGCCCACCACTTTAGAAAACTAAGGACTTGCCTCATCCATTGCACCAAGGGTCATGCTAGACAACTGAAGAGTTTTTGGATGAACCCTCCTATGCATGAGTCTATCTCGTACAACATGGGTGTCCATTTTTCATAGACCAAGGTAAATCAAATTCCATCACTGCTGAAAAACTGCACCATTTTTCTTAAAACATTCAATATAGGCATGTACTGTCAATAACCAAACCTTACCAAGAATGTCATCATAAGGCCTTGATGATTCCACCAAGAGGTTTCAACCAAAAATCTCACCTTATGGTCATGATCACACTGTCCGTATAAGTGTGATTATTGAGTCTCCTCTCATAGGTATATCTAGACATAGGGGTCATGTCAATGGGTTAACCAGAAACTCTAGGTCTCAAACATGATTTGTGACAAGGTTGAATGATTCGTACCTATGTATATTAATATGATAACTAATAATAGATAAAGTCCATACCACAAATCATTCCAGGAGCCCTTGGTTTATATTTCTTGACCGCATGCAGCTACCAATTCCCCTATCTTCCAACACCATGAGCTTAGTGTAGACCATGTGGGGGGTGGTGGTGGCAACATCTCAAAATATATACCGCCTTGAAATAATCTCCAATTTCCTCTACCACATATGACACCCTACATATTAATTTGTTCCTATCACTATCTCTATTCTGATTGCCCATCCACTATTTTAATATCAGCACGACGGGGAGGATGATCTCTAGAGAGATGTCCCATGCCATCTTTTGAATTCTTTTACCTCTTTCTTGGATGAATAGACTCACAATATGTGCTCTGGGCTATAGATCCCCTATATTGGGACCTCCAATCAGAACATCTCACACATACAAGTGCTTGGGACTGACGTTGGCTTCCTGCTCCTAAGGTATCTTCTTCTGCTTTCCCACTATTGACATATACTGGTTGTATCTTCTTAGTTAAAGGATTTTGAACCACATAGGTTCACTCTATCACCATAACATAAGTAGGAATTCACAGAGTAATATTTCTAGATGAGATTTCCCTAAAAGAACATTACTCAAAGGTCCAAGCCCTGATGCACTGGTCGTATCGTATTCATAGAGTACCTGGAAAGGTTGGTAAAACTCAATGAATTTTCAGCTACCGGCATGTTATCCTTCTGAAGCTGTAGAAGCTCCTAGAAATAGATTGACATTATATTTTATGGCGATATCCCATTATCTAAGAAAGGTTATCAATATATATCCATGGAAGAGTAACCTTATCATAAGATTGGGTAATCTAAACCCCACCATCTCCTAGATGAACCATGAAGAAGGAACACCGTCAGGACTTCCATATGATTTAATGGTGTAATAACTGGATGGAAAACATGATCACCATCTCAATAATGTCCTTAGTTTCCTATGAGTCAGGTTCTCCCTGGAAAATGAGGGGTCTCTGTCGTAGAAACTTGTGATTTGTGGTCAGCCCGAACATCTCATCTGTTGGTAATATAATTACCATGTGCTACACCAAAAGTGGTGGTTTGGATGGTACAAAACCTGGAGGTTCTATTTATGGTACGAACCCCGATACTATTCTCATAACCATATAGATTATCATTGTGATCACGTGATAAAATCCCGTATGATTGTCTACATAAAGGCATCTCGAAACATAGGATTTTACACGATCAGTAGAGTAATCCTGGTGAGATGACTCAAGATGGACATGGAAAACCCAACCCATTTTTATAAGATGCATGTACCATAATTTTTTCCTACAAATATTTTTTCATGTACTGAGTCAAAAAATAGAATTCGGGGTCCGGATGTATGGATATGTCAGCTGCTGTGCCAACACATGATTCTCTGGCCTAAAATCTGAACTCAAAACACATGACATTGTTTCCCTAGAATAAACTCATAAACATGGGGTTCATAAGGTGGAATAGACCTCCATTTATACCATTATGTCATTACCTATCACCCGGGGCCCGTACTGTGACTACCCCAAGAAAGACTCTCATAGGCCAGGGGTTGGCAACTAGCGCTGAGTAGGCATATCCCAAAAAATGGGAGGTGTTTACCTAAATATATATAGAAATGCACATAACTAAAATCCATAGATTCTGGATGGTGAAAAAATTATGTAAACAAACCCAAGGTACGATACTAAAAAACTAAACGTACACAGGGAAAGAATACAGGCCCAAAAAAATTGAAAAGTAAAAGTACATGTATCTAGAACTATTCTGTCAAAATCCCTACCTAAGGGATAGGTACAAAAATAGATGTCTAATGACATAAAATCAGATCTCATCCCTCAGGTCACTCTAATCACCACATATCCATTATCCCACAAATATTGTGTTAAAGCATCAATCGTCTACACAAGGCACGACACATGTGGGTGAAACTCGTGCAAGTGTGAGTAAAACCATACTCTGTTGGGACCTCAAACCATAAATGGATACCACAAGTAAATACACAGAGCAGCCTACCAAAGAGGTAAAAAAATTGTAGCCTATAAGAAGTGCATTCAAGAGAGTCACTAGAGTCATCTCACATAGCTATATACTAAATTATGAAAATAAATACTATTAGTTGTAAATGCTGAACACCTTCTACTGCTGTGGAACTCATCCCCGATGAGTCACTTAGGCCCACTAGGTCACCAAGACCTACTCAGCACATAGGCCTGATGCGTCACTTATAGAAACTTGTCGCTTAGTCCTACTAGGTCACCTAGACTCGCTTGTCAATTAGGCCGATAGATCACCTAGACCAACTTGTCACAGTCTTCTCATCACAGCCAGCCGTAGTATTCTCACTCATAACACACTTGATTTTGTGAGAATATAATCCTCAATCAATTGATCTTATCTAAAAATTCATAGAACATCACATATAGTATATCAAAAGGACCGCCTCGTTTAAATGACCACAGTTTATAAACAACTCATCAATCATGCATATAGTTTAGCAGTTATAAGACTTTTAGTGAAAATGGGCCCATTAGGTTGGGGTTCGCCGACCCAACCCGATTTGGACTCAACCCAGCAGGTCTGAGTTGACCTGTTGGGCCGATACCGCTCTACTATGCTAGCACTGGTTCGGTTTTCTCCACCTTGGATGCAGCAGGCGTTGTGGGTGACCTCCGTGGTCCAGCTGGACAATGACATCCAGTCGCATCTACCGCGACCTGCCACATACCACCTTCTGATGAACCTAGTCACCACCCATGGCACTTCCATAGGCATCCTCCATAGTCACCCACATGTTCCACCTCCACCATGCAATTTCTGCTGGCGTTGCTGCGCAAGCAGTTTCTTCCCCGGGCCATCGATCACTCTATGGTGGTCTGTTTTTTGGTTCGCGAGAACTGTCACAAACCTTGGGTTGTTTACTCCACATCTATGTACTCCAAGACTTACCACTGTTAATTTATGGGTCTGACCACATTCGTGCCCCCCAACAATAATCTAACACAACCACGGGGGTCTGTTAGTTATGAACACTGGGAGAGAGAGATAGATCACAAGGAACACCCAAAAAAAACAAACATTGGCCTTTTTTGTTTTGCCTTTTTTCGTCACATTAGTAAAAGGAAATAATTTGAAAAATAACTAATAAATAATCCCCTTTCTAAAATACCCACATGAAAATTCCCATTCTACATGAATGAATGATCTTTGTGTCATCTTTTCAATGAGTTGATCCACATTCTTCATTTAGAAATGAAGAAAGGGAGATTAAGGCAATCAAACAGAAATAATAAAACCCCTACCTTGAGGACAAGATAGGTCATTGGGGAAGAACACAGTTGCACTACCATCATTCTTCAATCCCCAATCCATGGTCATTGATCCGCGATTCGTGATCCACGATTCATCGGCATTCATCGTTGTTGAGGGGCTTCACTAACACCGTTTCTTTTCCATAGGTTCTAGGGAATTTCTCTGGTATTATCAATTTGATCTTGTATCCTTGTTAAGATATTAAATGAGGAAATATGTTTCAGCATCACCGTTTCAATGTGTTGTAGCGTCGACACACTGTTTCATTTATGAAAGGAAATCTAGTCTTTTTTCTGGCATCTCAATGTTTCTACATCACTATGAAATGTTAAAAGAAATACAATAAAATTTTTATGATGTTTATTTTATTATATTTTCAAATTTTCATAAAATAACTTTTACCATTGACCTGTGTCGGTCGAGGTTAGGCCCAACCTGTGGAGTGAAAACCCTCACAAGCTGAACCATACTCTTGTATTTCCAATCTAAATTACCACTTATGAGTTATAGAATTTTGAAATAAAAAAATATTTATTTAATTATTTTATTTACAGTCATGTACCTAAATCTATTTTTAATAGTTGACCCTTGCCAACCAATGTTAGGGTCATCCTAATGAAAAACACCCCCTTACAAACCCAATGGTTGTCTCAAATTTTCAATCTAAGTCATTGTCCATGAGTTATATGGATTTGAAAAATAAAATTATTTTATTTTACTATTTTGTTTATGTTTATACCATTTTCATGTTTTTTCACTGGAGGGTCCACACCAATTAAAGTTAAGTCGCACCTTAGGTAAATCTGCCACCCTAAAAGCAATGACACCCTCCAATTTTTTATCGGGGAAACTATTTATGAGTTATTAATCTTTTTCAAGAAAACCATTCAAACTCATTATTTAATAACTTATCATTTTTTATGGAACATTCCCAGGACACAGGGCCTCAGAATCATATTCCGTCTCAGCGCCTGGTCTCATAATTTTCCCAAAAATATTATAAATATTAAACTGTAAAAATTGAAGTCATTATAAATTCCCCCTTCATTCCTTAAATAATATTTTAACTTATAAAAAAACATTTTCATTGGAAACTTGTTTACATCTGTGCACCGATAGAATATAAAATGTGATTTTATTATTATATAATCTTTATAGAGGGAGATAATAACACTAAATTTCAAGGAAGGAAGAACAATATGTTTTTCATAGGTATTATCAATACAAAATCAAACATGAAATTTCCAACTATTGTGGGGAGGAGAAGTGTTCCCTAATTATAATGATTCACTTCATCCATTGTGATTTCATAATCTTTCAATTTTTCCTTTTTATTCAATGGTTTTTTTGAATTATCATCTACATTATCCCTTGGATTTGGGGATTGATTTTAATAACTCCCAAACTTTGTACACTTGAATCACTAGTGTGGTTGGTGGATTCTACAGAACTCTCTCTCTCTATTAAATTCATTGATTGTCCTATTCAAATCACATATACATTAATTTTGTTAATGGTCAGGATTCCAACACTTATAAAACATTCTTGTTCCTTTTAGGAATTCATTTAAGTGCATTTTACCACATTTATGACATATATGTGACCGAAATTGTTTTCCAACATACAGTTATCATTAGAATATATCATCATATTCTTATCAAAACCATGGGAATGGTCAGAATATCCAATTTCCATTTCGAATTTCAATTCACATCGAATTACTTCATTGTATGTCATGAACAAGCCCAAGTTGAACAAAAACTCGTCACCTGATCTGATATGAAGCATGTCTCGAGTGTCGTTCCTAGTCCCCCTAAGATGGAAACAAGTGCTGGTCATCAAAATTTTACCATTGGTAAATATTTGGCCATGAAAAAATATAAACAGATAAAAAAATGATGATAAAACTAGAAACTAGCCGTATAAAGAACGAAAAACTGCACATACCTCCATGTGACTTCTTGGCCACCTCCAACATCAAAAAACCTTCCTCAACCATCAGCAGATTAAATAAGAACCTAAACCATGAGACTGAACCTGCATTCGAAAAGATAAAATAGGTGTGAGCATTAAAATGCTCAGTAGGGATGCGAAAAGTGAATCTCATAATCCAAGATTCTCTATTCCCAAAACAATCCAATAACAAACATTTGAAATGAAAATATAAATGTAGAGTTTTCAGATTTTAAAATATTCCACATGTTTTCCCCATTTTAAAATCCAACACATTCTACATACCATTTTAAAAACTATTTATCATTTTATAAACAAAACCCAAAAATGATACCAAGTATGGGATAAAATAGAATAGGTAAACATTGAAAGCTAGAAATAAACTAATAAAATATAAAGTAAACAAGCAATACAAATAATTAAGAAACCATGGCTGATCCTAAATATCCTTAGAAGACCCATAGACGTACTCAGTTCAGAATCGCTTACTAGCGTATGGTGAATCTCTTAAGTCTATAACCAACTAGCCACCCCAAAACTGACCTAATCCAGTGGAAAATCCCACCTAGAATAATAAAAAAACTTGGGGGAAGAAACCCTTCTAATCAGGGTTAATGAGACACCATCACTTTATTATCTAAAATATTCATAGGAACCCATGGTGGTTATAATATTTCTATATAAGTGGGATTCCTTCACATGCATGACTCACCTTACCTACGACAACCTCACTTACCTTCCATAAACATGGACACTCTATATAATAACCCATAACGGGATGTCACCCAATAGAGGTTCGCATAAATTCACACATACATACCTATATAACAAATTCACATCAAATCATCAATGGTTCCTGCAGGTCTGTCATTCAATACAAGCATAAAAAGCATTGTTAGTAAACATTTTTAAATCACTGATCGGGCACTCACTTTTATCGAAACAAATTATTATCTATAATCAACAAAAAACTCAATTTTACTAAAACAAATCTTACCAAACAATCATTCCCACATTTTAAGAAAAACATAAGATGAATAAAATATTCCAAATGGACCATTAGTTTTAAAAAAACAAAAACATTACCAAAACATCACACAAATACAATATTTATATTTTCAATGTCAAACGTTCTCTTATGTTTTAAACACAAAACAAAATAATTCACAATGAAATGACAGGACTTTAAAACTTTTCCAAATACTGAGAAAACATTTTTCCAGGCCAAACGAGCCAAACCGTGTAGAACACCATTAGAACCATTCCAAGAAATCACAGAAAGGGACCTAACACCATTTAAAAAATAACAACCATTTTCACAAAGTTAAAATTCACTTTCAAACCAAACCCAAACAGACACCAAAATACATTGAACCAATGATTTTCATTTCAAAAATCATTTAATAAATAATTTAATCAACTAATTAATAATTTCAAAAGAGAAAAACATAGTCTTAAAACATGATTTCACCAATTCCACATGTGAATTCCACATTAAAACTAATTGTATACTCATAAACTTTAAAATTATTTTTCACCTTTCAAAACATAACATGCGCCACATACACAACTATATGTACTGATCTCACATTTCTTGAAAACAAAAAAATGTCCCAAAATTGGTTTTTACTAAAAATGCACCCTATTTCATGTAAAAATGGTACCAGAAACAAATCAAAAGCATGTTAAAAGCCTTTAAAACTATATTTGCAGCAAAAAATATCATTAAATAACATGCTAAAAGAATTATAAAAGCAAAATAAATTATCAAATAATGTTTATGCACAAAACCACCTACTCATAATCAAATAAATAATTACAAATAAATTTTTAACAATTTTAACTAATCTGAAAAACTACAATAAATGAACTACAATACTTATGGAAGTGTGATGGACATTTAAAAATTAATTAAAAACATGAAAGTGTCCATTGGTTAAGTTGTAAAAGAAATAGTCAGAAGTGCCTACCTCAAATATGTTTGAATACAATGATGCTTTGAATGGAGATAGAACAATATCTCAGAAATTAACCATGAACCCTAAACAATTAAAAAAATGCATGAATCAAAATCCAAGGTGTTAGGGTTTTGATATATAAAAGGAAAACCCGAAAAGAATTATGAGGAAAACAAATCGTGGAAGGGAAGTGTGTACAAGGAGAGAGAGATGGCACTAGTGAAGGACGTCTGATCGGGGGACGACCACTACACGTAGGAGGAGGTAGGGGAATCTGGTTGAAGTAGTTCATCATATGGGTGGTACGGGTTTGCTGGAGGCACGCTGGGAAGGGGAGGGATTGAACTGAAGCTCCTATGAGGGAGGAGAGGTTGTGGTCAGTGGCCGCCCGTGGGTAGGAATGGACAGGGGGAGAATTCATGGAAGAAAAAGGGGAGGGTTTCTTTGTGTGAGATGGATAGTGGGTAGATTAGGGTTAGAAAAATAAAATAAAAAGAAAAAAAATAAAAATAAATATTATTATTAATTTTAATAAAAATAGCAATATAATAATAATATATTACTATCGAAACATTTTTTTTAATTTTTAATTTAATTTTATTTATTTTATTCTCATTTAATTTTATTTAATTTTCCATTTCATTATATTTTCCATGAAATTGTATTACTTATTTTAAAAACTAGGTAACTGTGCGGTCTACGCACAATTATTAACAGCTTTATGCATGGTTGAGAAGTCGTACTCAACCCGCACCTCCCGTAACTGCCCTATCACAGTGCTGAGATGTGTGCTCGCTACATGGATTAATAAACCATGCACAAGTTTTATAACTCACCTCATCCCACCTATGCACCTGTCGAGCACCTAGGCTGACTGCACAGTTACCACTAACCGTGTGGTGCCCTTGCACCAGACTGAATCCCACCAAAATCATCGAACATAAAAAAATTTAAATCAGCAGTCAATCCGATCATCGACGAGGCTAACCAAAGTTATGAAATAATTAAAATAAAATACATTTTAACATTTGGGTGTGACAATTCTCCCTGCTAGAAAAACTTTCTACCCCCAGAATGTCACCAACCCAGCATTTAACAGAACTCGAGTCCATGCCTAGACAAAACTAACAAAAATAGACAATCTTAGGGTGAATATTTCATAACATCTATCAACCAACCAATTAATGAAAAACAACTACATATGATTGAGTGGAGGAAATGGGAAGGTTCTACCCACCACAAGAATTCACTAACACAGAAACCTTGAAACCCAAACACACCACCCCTGAGGGTGGGGGACACAAGATTTTCTAATCTAACCATCTTTCATTTCTCCACGTGGACTGAACAACACTCATAAGACTTGAACAAATTATTTCTATGAAACAACTCAAAAAGATATAGATGAAAAATTAACTCAATGCATCCTAAACTGATTGAATTTCAAAACATGAGGGAAAACACCGAGTAGAACTCAATTTAAACGGTGGACCCAAAACATTATCCACCCACTTCACAGAACTGAAATGTCCTCAAATTAACAAAACTGAACTAGAACCAACACCTCACCTACAAAGGATGTACTTTTCCTAAGAATAATGAATGACTCAAAGAGCCCCATACAAATTAAATGAACTATTTATATAACATTAGAATATATCCATCATGCCTTCACACCAAAATAATGAAACTATTGGTCGGAGTGGACACTCAAGAGGGGGGTGAATTGAGTTCCAATTAAAAATTTCTGTTAAAAACTTTAAGATTAAATCCCCCAAATTGAAAAACAGCCCAGTCAATTAAGGCAATAGAGATATAGGTGACTTATTGTTCAACAGGTTTCTCTAAGGTTGATTAATCCTCAGTAAGGTTAGTTTGATGACTAACTTTACTTTTGAAACAAGTTTACTAAACAAATCTCTTATACACACTAACCAAAATTGACTATCAGAGTATTTGCAAAAACAGATTTATTGTTTACAAAAAAGGAGCACAGCGGAAAAGGGAAAGCAAAGTAAAGAAAAGAATAACAAGCTATTTCAAACAAGAGGTTCGATCTTAAGCTAAGACTTAGTCCTCTTCCACTTGGTGATCACCTGCCACCAAGCAATTTTATAAAAAGGATTGATACAAAGCCTGTATCGGGCTTTACAACAGTTTTCACAAACTGTCCAGGTTTGACAACCTCTGCCACAGTTATACGTGGGAAAACAAATGACCAAGCCACACCAGGCTTCTTCCACAGTTATACGTGGGTAACAAATGTAAAAAGGTTTGGGATAGGGATTTTCAGTATCCCTCAGTTTAAGCACAGGAGACAGTGTGTGTAATACTAACACACTGCTCACAAATGTAAAACACTTAAACACAGTAGAGCAAGAGATAGAAAGAAGAAGGTTTAGAGTGCTCTATAGTGTTGGCAGATCAGTTCTGGACTCGTAGGAATGAGTGACTTGAAGCATTGGTCCTTTTTATGTAAGTTGACACTAAAACAGAGTGTCGTGATTTCCAGACTTCCAGATGTTCAATTCATCAGCTTCTTTGAGTTTGAGTGCTTCACAGCATGGCTTTTAGGAGAAGGTTCTTTCAGTCGGTTCACTTGAGACTCTTTTGCTCGAGAGTTCTTCTTTTTGTGTATATGTGTATCTCCTTCTCAGTTGAAGATGTTAGACTCTGTATGTCCTTCCTCTATTCTTGTTCGTGCATGTCACTGTTCTTTTCATTCCATTCATTCTTTTTCTTGAATGCTTCTCTCTTCTTTTTATACTCCTCCATATATACCCTTTTTGTTCACCCGAGGCCGACAAGATAAATAGTCTTGAGTTACACGTGCAATCTTCCTCGTACATTGTATTATTTCTTGATATGTCTGCAAATATCAATAAATAATGTTAGGTGTATTAATTTGTCTAGACATGACCGTTATATTAGTATTAATCAAATTGGTAAAGAAAAAAGTAGAAATATAATAATAATAGACTGGTCGAGAATGTATGTCACTGTGGACTTCAACTGTGGTCTTCCAACTGTGGACTTCCTTCTGACTGCTGACTTCAACAAAAGGCTTGCTGTCTGTAGTCTTGCAATGGTAGCTTTTACTCCATGTAACTGTAGCCTCTCTAACTGTAGACTTGTAATATCAAATTTGTAGAACTGTAACCTTTGTCAACTGTAGACCTCGATCATCAGTAGACTTAGTCGACAGAAGCTGTCTAACTGTAACCTTGACTGTAGACTTATGACTGTAGGCTTGTTCGACTGTGAACTTGATCCAACTGTAGACTTGTTCGACTGTGAACTTGAGCAGAGAAAACTTTGAACAGAAGTCTTGTAACTGTGACCTTCGTCTGTGAGCTTTGACAATAGATAGCGGTAGACTCGTGACTGTAAGCTTGTATTAGTCTTCGACTGTAACCTTGTAACTGTGAACTTATTGCAACAGTAACTTAAGGTGACAGTTAGCTGTAACTGTGACTTTGAAAAGAAAACTCTGACTGTTAGCTAACAATACTAAACTTATGTAAATACTACTGTAAGCTGTTACAGTAAAGTTATGAGAGTAAGAATATGAACTGTTTAGAATAAAATACGTTTAACCATAGAATAATAAGATTAATGCAAGGTTTTAATACATCATAATCAATTTTTAAGCATGATTTGGGATTATCAAAACAGGTGATTCCAACAATCTCCCCCTTTTTGATAATCACAAATTATGTCAGTATGGAATGAAATATAGATGTATCAGAGAGAAGTGTGAAAAACACAGTATTAGCAATATGAGCACAAAAATTAGGTATAATCCTCAATGATTTCTCCCTCTTTGTATAGGTTCATTTCTCCCCCGAGTTTTCCCTATTTCTCCCTATTTCTCCCCCTTTGTGATTAACAAAAAGAATAACAGAGAGAGAGAAAATAAACATTGTATTAATAATGAGTACATTACATGGCCCAAGACGTGAATACATGATCCCTATCAAAAAAAAACATAAACAGACTCAATCCTCTTCATCTGTAGGTAAGGGATCTTTTCCTTTGGAGGAAGAAGATGGAGCAGTAGGTGAAAGATCAACAGGCTTAGGAATTGTAACAGGAATGTCTGGAGGGGCAGCAACAGATGCTCCTGAGGGCCTGTAGAGAGTAGCTTGCCGAGGTATGAGTGGTATAAGGCTTCTGAGGGCATCAGCAGGAGACATTACTGAAGAACCACTGGGGTTGGAGACAGGTAGGGCCGGAGGAACTATAACAGGTGTGCAGTCCACATGAAGAAAAGGTAGGAGCAGATTCCTGAAATCCATGATGATGTTTCCTCCTCTGCCCATGGCAGATAAGAAGTCATTTTTGTTTTCCAAGAATTTATCCAAAGCCGGGGTCAACTCTCGTAGCTTGCTAACTTGTTCTTTGAAAGCTTGAGTAACAGGAGGCAGCTTCATAGTTTCTAGCATGAGCTTGAAGTGATGGTTCAACTGATGCTTGGTGAAAATCCGATCAAAGTAATGATCCACTTTACTTTTGATGGCCTCCTGAGAAGCAGTAGCAGCCTGCAGGTGCTCACTAACAAAGCCACTGACTTCTCTTGTAGTAGCAAGGATCTGTAGGTCTGATGTGTCATTTGCACGGGCCTGAGTAAGCTCTTCTCTGAGCAGGCTTCTAAACTGCTCAAGGTCTACAGGAGAGCTAGATGAAGGAAGGGACTTGACTGAGAATGCCACTGTCTCCTTGAAAGACTGAGTCAGATTTCCAATCACTTTCTGAATGACAACATCCTGATTGCTAAAGTGTTCTTTTACTGATTTCTTGAAAGCCTCAAATACTTCCACAAACTGCTTGACCACTTCTTTGATGTATCGAATCTCACTGGCCACTTGTGTCTGAGAACTGCTCAGGGCAGTTAAAGAAGCAACTGATTGTCTGAGGGCCACTACTGCTCCAGTCCAGCTTTCAATTTGAGTGTGGCACACTTTCATTTCATCCATCACTTCTTTGATTGGACTTCCCACAACACATCCTAGTGATAATTCTAAGGATTGTTCTACATTTTTCAGCTCATCAAAAAGACTGGTTTTCAATTCAGCAACAGACTGTCTGATGGTCTCCTTCATTTCATTCTTTAAGGATTCAAGGTCTTCCTTGGTGGCCAATCTTTCAGTTTCTAACACTGGAGAGCTGTTAGTTAGGATAACTGGATTTCTTGGTGGTCGGTTTTCCTCATCTGAATCCTCATAATTGAGTCCTAACACCATGTATCCTGGATCTGAGGTCCATCCTTCTATATCATACAGTACAGAGACTGAACCAAAATGCTCCCCCTCACTTGGAGCTCCTTCCTGAACATTTTCTACTATCTTCTCGTCTCTGGGTAACTCTAAGTTCTCTTCTGTAGCTCTAGCAGGTTCCATATTTGCTTCCTCTGTAGGTTCAGCAGTGAGGTTAGCCTCTCTCTCTGTTGAGTCATCAACCACTTCCATGACAACAGTAGTAGAGACCACTCCTGCTTCCTGGTCAGACACTGACTTGTCTGTATACCCTATCAGAGGGCTCATACTAAGTTCTTCTGTTTCTTCACCACGGATCTCCTCTTCATCTTCTGCAACAGTTTCTTGATTTTTATTTGAAGCTCCAGCCACTTCTGCTTCAACTGTATCATCCTCGTCAGAGGTGTCCTTGACAAAATATTGAGATTCTTCTTCTTCTTCTTCTGTATACTCAGTCTCACTATCTCTTAGAACAGGTTCTCTACTAGGTAGTTCTTTTGGAGGGCTTGCTGCTCCAAACGCCACTGTCCTGACAGGACTGTGAGTAGTCTCAGGATCACTCCCTTCATCAATTGGGTTGTTCTCTCTTGCAGAGTCACCAACTACTGCAGTCTGTTCATTATCTGAGTATACAGGTTCAGGCTCATTAGGCTTTAAGCCTGGATCTCTCCTATCTCTCGTTCTAGAGGGATGAGTAGAAGGGCTAAATTTCTCATAGATTCTCTCCTCATCATTCACCCATGATTTCTTCCAGGGATTCCAACTGATCCTCATGAATTTGCATATTACTTTCGAGATACATACATTGTTCTTTGCCACTATCAACTCTTCCCGACTTCCAGCTGCACCTTTCACTCTCAACATTACCGAAATGAGTTTAGCATGAAACAAGGCACTTGATTTTGATCTTGCCTTTATCATGTCCACCATCTGAGCCATCAGCAACCTACAAAGGATGACCTTCCTTCCATGTTTTAATAAGTACATCAAGTAAATATCCTGGTGCTTCAGAGTTGCAAAATCTCCTCTTCTAGGACTCAGTACATGCTGAATAAACATAAACAGAAGCCTGTCCTCTCCACTCATTTCAGCAGCAATAATCTTTCTTACTGTGCCATTGCCTGTCAGTTCTTCCAGAGCTGTCTCATGATCAAAGATTCCACTATTTGGAGGAGCCTCTCCAGAATAGTAGTTGTAAATACCCTCATGAGGAACTCTTAAACATGCAGCCCATTCAACGGATGAAAACTGACTTCATTGCCGTTTACTCTGGATACCAGTCTATGCAGATCATCCTCTTCCTCGAACTGTAGATATTCATAGAATTCCTTCACTAGCTTCGGGTAGTACGGTCCATTATTGTTTGTGAAGCATTCGGTCCATCCTTTCTCATTAAGCACTGCCAGTACTAATGATCTGCTCGATAAAATCCACTCTTCACTTAGCTCCTTCTCAGCAACTATTTCTCTCTTAGTCAGATGTGGATTAACAGGTCTTATCGAGGCGTTCCCGGTGCCACTGGATTCGACTCGAGTCTTCTTCGGCATTGGTGCATCTTCATTGACAGTCGGGGGTCGCTTTGTTCTGGCCATTGGAACTGAATGAGGTTTCGAGGTTCGGTTGAAGGTTTAGGGTTTAGGACTTGAGAGAGCAAGGGTCGAGATGAGTGGATTGAGATATGTTCGATGTTCTAGATTTTATCATTTAGGGATTTAGAGATAAAATTATAAAGAAAATAAACGGTTCGAATTCCCTCAAAAATAAAATAAGGTTAAACAGCGAAATAGCCTACAGAGAGATGTAACAGTGAGGTACACCGGTGAGGTCTAACTGTGAGATTTCAACTGTGAGGTTTCAACTGTGAGGTTTCAACTGTGAGGTTTCAACTGGGAGGTTTCAACTGCGAGGTTTCAACTGCGAGGTTTCAACTAAGAGGTTTCAACTGTGAGGTTTCAACTGTGAGGTTTCAACTCTGAGGTTTCAACTGTGAGGTTTCAACTGTGAGGTTTCAACTGCGAGGTTTCAACTGCGAGGATTCAACTGTGCTATAATTAATCATACCTAACTCATGTTTGATGTAACTTAATCTCTCAGAATTCAAAGGCTTTGTAAAAATATCACCTAACTGATGTTCAGTGCCAATGAACTCAAGAGTGATATCACCTTTTTGATAATGATCCCTCAGAAAGTGATGTCTCACATCAATATGTTTTGTCCTAGCATGGGATACTGGATTTTTAGAAATGTTAATAGCACTTGTATTGTCACACCTTATAGAGACATGTTTGAATTGATATCCATAGTCTAGTAAAGTATGTTTCATCCACACGATTTGTGCACAACAGCTACCAGCAGCTATATACTCAGCTTCGATAGTAGACAATGCAACAGAATTCTGCTTCTTACTACACCAAGATACTAGTGACTTGCCTAAAATGTGACATGTTCCAGAGGTGCTCTTTCTATCTAACGTGCTGCCAGCAAAATCAGCATCAGAATAACTTAATAAATCAAATGATTGTCTTTTTGGATAAAATAATCCCAAATTGGGAGTATGTTTTAGATATTTGAAAATCCTTTTAACAGCAGTCAAATGAGACTCTTTTGGATTGGCTTGAAACCGATCACACATGCATACACTGAACATGATGTCAGGTCTACTGGCAGTAAGGTATAGTAGACTACCTATCATACCTCTGTAATTGGTTTGATCCACTGGTTCACCAGTTTCATCACTGTCCAACTTGCAAGTGGTGCTCATAGGTGTGTCACTGCCTTTGGTGCCATCCAAAGAAAAACGTTTTAGAAGATCTTTAATATATTTACTTTGGTTCAAAATAATACCATTTTTATTTTGAAAGATCTGAAATCCAAGGAAAAATTTGAGTTCTCCCATTAGACTCATTTCAAACTCATTTTTCATTATTTTTGAAAAATCAACACATAAAGAATTTTTAGAAGATCCAAAAATAATATCATCCACATAAATTTGTACTATTAAGACATCTTTAGAAATCCATTTAATAAAAAGAGTAGGATCAGCTATCCCTTTAGTAAATCCTTTCGAAATAAGAAAAGAGCTGAGCCTATCATACCAAGCTCTTGGAGCTTGCTTTAAACCATATAAAGCTTTAGATAGTTTAAAAACATGATTAGAAAAATGGGGATTTGTAAAACCAGGAGGTTGTTCCACAAATACTTCCTCAATTATATATCCATTTAGAAAATCACTTTTAACATCCATTTGATATAGTTTGAAATTCAGATGAGCAGCATAAGAAAGTAATATCCTAATGGCCTCTAGTCTAGCCACGGGTGCAAAGGTTTCCTCATAGTCTATTCCTTCTTCCTGACTATACCCTTGTGCAACTAGCCTAGCTTTGTTTCTGATTATATTACCAAACTCATCAACATTGTTTCTAAACACCCATTTAGTGCCTATGTTAAAGGTGTCTTTAGGTCTTTCCACTAATTCCCAAACTTTGTTTCTTTCAAACTGATTTAGTTCTTCATGCATAGCCATTACCCAGAATTCATCACTGATAGCATCATTGACATTTTTGGGTTCAAGCTGTGAAAGAAAAGCATGATGTTCAACCTGATTTCTTAGAGAAGCTCTAGTTTGTGTTCCTCTATCAAGATTACCAACAACAGCATCTAAAGGATGATTCTTTAGAATCCTAGTTGATTTGGTAAAGGTTGAACTAGAGATTTCAGGTTCATTTATAGGTTCGGGTTCCACAGAGGAAGATTCTGGAAAAAGTCCAGAACTGGATGTTTTTATTACAGGTTCTTTAGATTTTTCATTTAGGTCCAGAACAGATAAGTCTTCTTCAACATCTTCAAGAGAAGTTTTAGACTCATGTGGATCAGTCTCATCAAACTTGATGTGAACAGATTCTTCCACACATTTGGTTTTCTTATTGAACACTCTATAGGCTTTACTAGACATAGAGTAACCCAGGAAAATTCCTTCATCACTTTTTGGAGCAAATTTATCAAGATTTTCTTTAGTATTCAGAATAAAGACTTTGCAACCAAAAACTCTAAAGTAATTAACCTTAGGCTTCCTATTATTCCACAACTCATAAGGGGTTTTCTTAAGAACCGGTCTAATCAAGATTCTATTAATAACATAGCAGGCTGTATTTACAGCTTCAGCCCAAAAGTAAACAGGCAGGTCATATTCATTAAGCATAGTCCTTGAAATTTCTTGCAAGGTTCGGTTTCTTCTTTCCACTACACCATTCTGTTGAGGTGTCCTAGGAGCAGAAAAATTGTGAGCATAGCCATTGTGTGAGCAGTAAGATTCAAATTCTTGATTCTCAAACTCACGGCCATGATCACTCCTCAAGGTCTTAATCTTAAGTCCACTAAGATTTTCTACAGACTTAGAATATTTAACAAAGGAAGAGCAGGCTTCACTTTTGTGAGCTAGAAAGTATACCCAAGTATATCTAGAAAAGTCATCTACAAGAACATAAAAATAGTGCTTCCCATTTAGACTTGAAATTCTTGATGGTCCAAACAAATCCATGTGAACCAGTTCAAGTGGTTGAGAAGTTGAAACTTCTTTCTTTGGTTTAAAAGAAACTTTGTGTTGTTTTCCCTTTTGACAGGGATTACACACTTTGTCATTTTGGAATTAAAGCTTAGGTAGGTCTCTAACTAGGTGTTTCTTAGAGAGTTTTCTAAGTGAGTGAATGTTGCAGTGTCCTAATCTCCTATTCCATAGCCAAGACTCTTTATGAAAAGCATTTAAGCAAGTAACATTATGTTTAGCTAAAGTGTTTAAGTCAACAGCATAAACATTTTCATTTCTTAAGGCAGAAAATTTTAAAGCATTTTTGGAATTATAAACATCACAAGAATTGTTTTCAAACTTGACATTAAAACCATCATCACACAATTGAGAAATGATAAGTAGGTTGTACTTAAGTCCATCAACAAATAAAACTTTGGAAATTAATACTGAGTCAGTGTTACCAATCTGGCCTAAGCCGATGATTTTTCCTTTTGAGTTATCACCAAAAGTGACATATCCTCCATCAACCTTTATTAAGCTTTTGAAGCACGAATAGTCCCCAGACATGTGTCTTGAACATCCACTGTCTAAGTACCATACCTTCTTGTAATTGCTTTTTAAACAGATTTCCTACAAAACAGATTAGACAGGAAATGACTTTGGTACCCAGATTTTCTTGGGTCCAGATATGTTAGCAATCAAGGATTTAGGTACCCAGATTTGTTTTATGGGTCCCATATAATTAATAGATGCAACATATTTAGAGAGATATAATTTATTTGATCTACAACTATTTAAATAACCAGTTGAGGCATACGAATTTCCAAAACTGGAACTAGCAGGATTTTTTCCAGACTTGGGAATAAATCGGGTTTTAGTAAACTGTCTTTGTCCAGGTTGGTATCCCAAGCCAGTAGCATACTTAGGTGCAACTTGCTTTCCTAGCAGTTGGGTTAGAGTATCTTTTCCATTTGTGAATGTTTCTAAGTCCTTTCTAAGTTGTTCATTAGATAGTTTCATTTCTGTATTCTCCTTTAATAATTGAACGTTTTTCTCTTTTTCTACATCAAGTGCAGACTTGACACTTGCAGTAAGAGCATGCTGTTTCTTTAAAGACTTATATTTATCCTTTAGTTCATTACACATTTCTTCCAGCATATTACAGTATTCAATCAATTCATCTTTAGACATATTTTCAGAATCAGAACCAGATTCTGCTTCACCTTCAGAATAATAAGAGTTTAAAGTGGGAGTGTCTAAGGTTACCTCAGATGTGTTTGTCATGAAACATATATTAGCACGATTTCTTTCAGAATCACTGGATTCTGATTCACTTGTGCTGTCTTCTGAAGCACTCCAGGTCGCCTTCATAGCTTTCTTATAATTCTTGTCCTTGTACTCATATTTCTTCTTGAATTTTAACTTAGGACAGTCAGCTTTGATGTGTCCTTTCCTTTTAAATTCATAGCAAACTATGTCTTCTTCTTTATCAGTTTTCTTCCAATCTTTCTTCCACTTACCTTGTCTATCATACTTACCCTTGTAGTTTGGTTTTATGAAGAACATCTTCTTCCTATAGAACTTCTTGAATCTCCTTGCTATTTGTGCCATGTTGGCATCACTGTCAGAATCTAAGTCTTCACTAGATGAGCTTTCAGTTAGTATATGCACTTTCTCCTTTTCTTTTCTCTTTGATGCAGTAGACTTAAAAGCTACAGATTTTCGTTTTGGTTCCTCATCTTCCTCTTTATTTACCTTGAGCTCTTCTTCGTACATCATCAGCTTACCAATTAACTCCTTGACAGGCAAAGTTCCAATATCACAGGATTCTCTAATTGAAACGGATGTGCCTCTCCATCTGTCAGGCAGACATCTCAATAATCTCATGATTTTCTCCTTTGCTGGAACAATCTTTCTGAGTGAGCTCATTGTGTTGACTATCTCATTAAACCTGAGATACATATCAGAAATAGGTTCATCAGCTTTCATCTTAAAGTTATCATATTTGATAGTATAAGTATTTAACCGCATTTCCTTGACATTAGTTGTTCCTTCATGAGAAACAGCTAAGGTGTCCCAGATTTCAAAAGCAGTTTTACATGCAGAAATTCTATTGAATTCCTCATCTCCTAGAGCACAGTAGAGAGCATTCACAGCCTTACAATTATTATTGTAAGCTACCTTAGTAGGTTCATCCCAAGTTATTCTTTCAGTTTCTGGAATCTTGTATTGAGACTCTATAGCAGTCCAAATATCAAAACCCATACTTTCCAAATGAATTTTCATTTTGAGCTTCCATTGGGCATAATTCACACCATTAATGAAGGGTGTCCTGTTAGTAGCAGCACCTTCTAGTCTATTATACATAAGGAAATTTTAGAAAATGTTTTAAAGAGATAAAATTTAGAAATAACAGAAATTTAAGATCTTTTAGATAAAACTACAATCACAATTTAAAAACAGAGAGTTAAAATAAAATTTTGAGCAAGTATAACAGAGATAAACACATCCCTCTGATACCAAATGTTGGTCGGAGTGGACACTCAAGAGGGGGGTGAATTGAGTTCCAATTAAAAATTTCTGTTAAAAACTTTAAGATTAAATCCCCCAAATTGAAAAACAGCCCAGTCAATTAAGGTAGTAGAGATATAGGTGACTTATTGTTCAACAGGTTTCTCTAAGGTTGATTAATCCTTAGTAAGGTTAGTTTGATGACTAACTTTACTTTTGAAACAAGTTTACTAAACAAATCTCTTATACACACTAACCAAAATTGACTATCAGAGTATTTGCAAAAACAGATTTATTGTTTACAAAAAAGGAGCACAGCGGAAAAGGGAAAGCAAAGTAAAGAAAAGAATAACAAGCTATTTCAAACAAGAGGTTCAGTCTTAAGCTAAGACTTAGTCCTCTTACACTTGGTGATCACCTGCCACCAAGCAATTTTATAAAAAGGATTGATACACAGCCTGTATCGGGCTTTACAACAGTTTTCACAAACTGTCCAGGTTTGACAACCTCTGCCACAGTTATACGTGGGAAAACAAATGACCAAGCCACACCAGGCTTCTTCCACAGTTATACGTGGGTAACAAATGTAAAAAGGTTTGGGATAGGGATTTTCAGTATCCCTCAGTTTAAGCACAGGAGACAGTGTGTGTAATAGTAACACACTGCTCACAAATGTAAAACACTTAAACACAGTAGAGCAAGAGATAGAAAGAAGAAGGTTTAGAGTGCTCTATAGTGTTGGCAGATCAGTTCTGGACTCGTAGGAATGAGTGACTTGAAGCTTTGGTCCTTTTTCTGTAAGTTGACACTAAAACAGAGTGTCGTGATTTCCAGACTTCCAGATGTTCAAGTGATCAGCTTCTTTGAGTTTGAGTGCTTCACAGCATGGCTTTTAGGAGACGGTTCTTTCAGTCGGTTCACTTGAGACTCTTTTGCTCGAGAGTTCTTCTTTTTTGTGTATATACGTATCTCCTTCTCAGTTGTAGATGTTAGAATCTGTATGTCCTTCCTCTATTCTTGTTCGTGCATGTCACTGTTCTTTTCGTTCCATTCATTCTTTTTCTTGAATGCTTCTCTCTTCTTTTTATACTCCTCCATATATGCCCTTTTTGTTCACCCGAGGCCGACAAGATAAATAGTCTTGAGTTACATGTGCAATCTTCCTCGTACATTGTATTATTTCTTGATATGTCTGCAAATATCAATAAATAATGTTATGTGTATTAATTTGTCTAGACATGACCGTTAGATTAGTATTAATCAAATTGGTAAAGAAAAAAGTATAAATATAATAATAATAGACTGGTCGAGAATGTATGTCACTGTGGACTTCAACTGTGGTCTTCCAACTGTGGACTTCCTTCTGACTGCTGACTTCAACAAAAGGCTTGCTGTCTGTAGGCTTGCAATGGTATCTTTTACTCCATGTATATGTGGCCTCTCTAACTGTAGACTTGTAATATCAAATTTGTAGAACTGTAGCCTTTATCAACTGTAGACCTTGATCATCAGTAGACTTAGTCGACAGAAGCTGTCTAACTGTAACCTTGACTGTAGACTTATGACTGTAGGCTTGTTCGACTGTGAACTTGATCCAATTGTAGACTTGTTCGACTGTGAACTTGAGCAGAGAAAACTTTGAACAGAAGTCTTGTAACTGTGACCTTCGTCTGTGAGCTTTGACAATAGATAGCGGTAGACTCGTGACTGTAAGCTTGTATTAGTCTTCGACTGTAACCTTGTAACTGTGAACTTATTGCAACAGTAACTTAAGGTGACAGTTAGCTGTAACTGTGACTTTGAAAAGAAAACTCTGACTATTAGCTAACAATACTAAACTTATGTAAATATTACTGTAAGCTGTTACAGTAATGTTATGAGAGTAAGAATATGAACTGTTTAGAATAAAATACGTTTAAGTATAGAATAATAAGATTAATGCAAGGTTTTAATACATCATAATCAATGTTTAAGCATGATTTGGGATTATCAAAACAGGTGATTCCAACAGAAACTACCCCTACTGAGAAATGAGATCAATGAAACATTAAATATTTATACATCAACATGGGAAAAAACCAAAATAAGCTCCCACACACCCTCAGAAACTCCTAAATGTGTGTAAGTATCTTGATGAGACCTGAGGTTGGGGCTCTGATGGTCGAAGAATCTTATGCCTTATAGTTTGGTACTAGAATCCCCCAATAAGGATTCTCTTCCGAAATGGGGAACCTTACAGAACTTTTCCATGTGACCCGAATGAACACAACAATAAAAAAATTTGGAGGGACGCGACAAAACAGATTTGAGTTCCTAACCCAGCCACACCAGTGGCACATAAGAGAGTAGTTTGATGATAAGGAATTCAACAAATCCAAATGAGATTTTTTCCAGAACAGGTTCCTCTGGCACACCCAATTCATCATATGAGGAACCTTTATAAAATCTGATCCGTACTAGCTATACCCCAAACTCCAATGTCAAAGAGCCATTAAACATCCACTGATCCAAAATCAGACCCACCATTAAAACTGAAACAACACTAACTTTATGAAACTTGGGAGTTCCCAACAACCCAAAGACACACTAGAATTCCACAACCACACTAACGTACAAGCATACCTCAATTACTATGATAAACTAGAAAAAAATAAAAAGAACTGGAATGGGGAATGACTCACTGACTATATTAGCAACCTTTCTGGGAAGTATACTCCAAGCAACATGAAAAAACACAAAAAAGAAACACCCTTATTCCAAGGGTAATAAGCTCATAATCCTAACATATAAAAACACATACCAGAATCACTTTTCAAAAAAATTCCATTTATCTTATATTTCAGAACAGTCATCTTCCATAAACAATCCCCAAATACTAAAACATATTTTCCTGAAATTTATTTGTCATAAATCACCTTCTCATTCAAAACCGTTTTAGAAAAATCAAGACAAGCCTCAAATTTCAATGCCCTACCCATGAAATCCTCTGAACCACAACATATGTGTTCATCCATTTGCACTCAAATAACCTATATATACGAGCCAATGTGCACTTCATGTGCCTACACACACATATTTGGAATATCATATGGAATACCAAGGGTCGCACTTTCCATTCCATTACAAATCCAAACATAATCCAATTTTTTCAAACCAAAATACTTCCTCATTTAAAAACCCATTTTCACTAACTTTCTTAACAATTTAAAAGAAACCCATTTTAATCAGTTTTAGGATCATTACAAAAAGATCCATTTTAGTTAAAAAACACTTTCACATCTATAAACACTCTAACACCAACTGAAATTAATAAAAAGAACAACCAACAAGAAATAACCAGAATAACGAATTACAGTTTATGACTAACCAAACAACATGGTATTGATCCATGTCCCAGGTAAGATATAACACCTAGAGTATCTCTAACTAGGACAAAGGGATCGACATGGGTAACTACTCTTTATGTGGTAACAACGTGTCACCAATCCACCTCTATTGTCATCTCTCAATCCAAAACAAAGACAACAGACTCAAACCTGGACTACCCCTAGTAACTCTGGTCTATTCACGAGTGGTGGGGACTATGAACTGACCCATAACCTACCTCCTGGTCCTTGGCAATCCCAATCTCCAATTACCTAACACACCTAACAACAAGGGCCTCATTTAATTCCAAATGTAAGAACTGGGCCCTGCTGATAACACAAACACACTCCATTAACATGAACATCGGGTCTTGTCCCACTAGGTACCACCTGTTTCCCCATAAACACGTAGTCATCCATGAACCCATTAAGAAATAACACCAAGAGGTCCATGAACTAGGAACCTATGCTCCACATGGGTCACTGCTCCGCATGGGGTCACAGTGTGACACCGAGTCTCCTCTATTGTCATCTCTCAATCCAAAACAAAGACAAAAGACTCAAACTCGGACTACCCCTGGTAACTCTAGTCTCTTCAAGAGAAATGGTGATCAAGAACTGACATGTAACCCACCTCCTAAGCCACGACATTCCTAATATACAACTACCATACACCCCAACCAGTAAGAGCCTCCGATGATACAAAATGTTACAATTAGTCCCCACTGATAGCACAGAAACCCCGACTTAACATGGATATCAGGTCCCAGGTACCACTAGTTGCCTCACAGACACGTGGTCCCCACCCTAGGGCCCCATCCACGTGCCCGAATGGGTCATCTGACTAGTGATAGCCTCTGAAGGATAACACATGTCCTTTCTAGAGTACTTTTTACTCACTCACACACACCATGGAAATTTTCCTAAATGTTCATCCATCCAAATCAATAATCTAGAATAATAAAATATAACTTTAGAGTTCTAATCAGTCAGGCTTCCAAAAAGGAAGGTGCACCTTGTTGACATGAGTCATATCATTTAGTCATTTGGCCCTTTATCATTATAAGGTGTTATATTCACCCACTTAGAGCACAAAATCCTCATTTTGGGGGCTACATCTCAACCCAGGTTGTGCACTACACTTTAGGAAGGGTTCCTCCTCTAATAACATTATATGATGAACTAGCCTAGGTCTACCCTGAACCTGTCACCCTAGCTAGTCCATGACATGTCCTGAGGGGCTTTCTCAATCCCCCCAGGATGAAAAATAGCATCAGGCATCAAAATTTAACCACTAGGAATGATTTTCCCATGAATAAAAGATAAATAGATAAATAAATACTAACGATAAAACTAAACACTAGTAGTGGAAAGAAAAAAACTGTACAAACCTCCATGTGTCCTCTTGGTCACCTCAAACCACTAAAATCCTGCCTCAACCACAAGTAGATGAAATAGGAATCTGAACCACAAAACTGAACCTAGATATGATATGATAAATGTGAGAATTAAAATTCTAACTAAGGATGCCAAAAGTAAATCACCGAATTGAAGAATCTCCATTCCCAAAACAATCCAATGTCACATATTCAAAATAAAAATATAAAATTTTGTTTTTCAAATATTAAAATAAGAAACATGGATTTCGCTTTTAATATTTAAAAACGAGCTTCAAGAAATTTCCAAAACCATTTTCTATATTATAAAAATCCCAAAACAAAACATACCAAAGCTGGGCTAAAGAAAAATAAGTAAACAATCCATGATGGAAATAAACTAGTGTAATAGAAAGTAAAGAAGAAATAAAAATAATTAAATTACCATGGGTGATTCGAAAGATCCCCAAAAGACCCCTAGGCATACTCAGTTTGGAACCACCCACTGGTGTATGGTGAAGCTCTTAAGTCTACAACCAACTGCCCACCCCAAAATTGACCAAATCTAGTGTCAAAGCCCACCTAGCCTAATAGAAAATCCATAGGGTCCCAAATAATGTAATTGGGGTTGATCAAAAGTCGTTACTGAATCATATAAAATATGCTCAGGAACCGATGGTGGTTATAATAATACTATGTTAGTGGGAGGCCCTCACACGCGTGACTCACCTTACCTGCTGTCACTACACTTGCCTACCCAAAACATGGACACTCAATATGATAACCCATAAAGTGATATCACCTATAGATGTTCCCTATAAATTTATACATACATACTTTTATCACCTAATCATATCATATCATCAAAGGTACCAACTGTGAGATCATTCCATATATGCATCAAATCCATTTTTAGTAAACATTTTTAAATCACCCACTAAGAACTCATTTTTACTAATTTTAATTTCAATAATCAACACAAACAACACTTTTACAAAAACACATTCTTACAAAAAAATAATTACCATGTGTTAGAAAAAACATGCGATGACTAAAATATGCCAAACATGCCTTTAGTTTTATACATCCAAAAAAATTACCCAAAACGTCATTAAAATACCACTTTTACATTTTCATGGCCAAACATACCCTTATGTTCCAAAAAGACACCCAAAAATTCAAAACAATACAAAAATCATTTATCCCTTTTCAAAATCATGCCAAAACATGTTTCACGGCCAAAATGGAAAAACCATGAGGAACACCTTTAAAATCATTCCTTGAAATCACACAAAGGAACACAAAAAAATTAGAATATAAGAATCATTTTCAAAATATTACCATTCACTTTCATAGAAAACCCAAACATACACTGAATCACATATCACCCATTATTCAGATTTCAAACATATTTTAATAAATAATTTAAACAACTAATAATACATTTAAAAAGAACACAACAAAGTCTTACACCTTGATTTCACTAATTTCACATGTGAATTCCACTTTAAAACCAATTTGTTACTCAAACACTTCAAAATTACTTTCACAGAATTCAAAACATAACCAATACCACTTTGAAGAAAAATAAACCAATGGAATATTTCAGGAAAACTAACAATTTCCCCAAAATAGGTTTTCACTAAAAATGCACTCCATGTCATGTAAATATGGTACCAAAAATAAATTCAAAGCATGTAAAAATCCCTTAAAACTGAGTTTTCATCAAAAACAAAATTCATTAAAGAAAATGGTAGATCAATAATACAAACAAAATAATTTATCAAATAACGTTTTTGCACAAAACTACCAACATATAATCCAAGAATTGTTTCCAAATCCATTTATAACAATTTTAACTAACCCAAAAACACTAAAATTTACTAACTATTGTACTTATGGTCATGCGAATGAAATTTAGAAATTAATTTAAAACATGCAATTTTCCATGGGTTGTGATGGAAAGGAAACAATAAAAAGTGCATAACTCAAATATTTGTGAATGAGATAAAGCTTCAAAGTCTGATTGAAAAATACCTCCTGGACTAACCATGCACCCAAAACAATGTGTAAAACAGATGAATCAAAACTAATGGAGATAGGGTTTTTCTAAATTGAAGTAAAACTCTTAAAAAATCAAGAGGAAAACAGACCGTTAAAGGGAAGTGTTCCCGCTGGAGAGGGAGATGGTCGGAGATGGAACCAATGAACGAGGTCCGGATGTGGGAGGGCCACCGTGTGCCAAAAGAGATGGGGGAATCCAATCAGAGTAGGTCACCAAAAGGGAGGTGAAAGTTTTCCAGATGGGTGGTGTGGTTTTCCAAAGCCACATTGGGAAGGGGAGGGCTCATGTCTGTACTCCTCTCAGGGTGGATAGGCAGTGGATGGTGGCTGAACATGGACATGAATGGGTTAGTGGGGCGGTATGCAGATGGAAGAAGAAAAGGGGGAGTCACTTCATGGGAGTGGGAGAGGGGGTATATTAGGGTTAGAAAATTAAATGAAAAATTTAAAAATTTTAATAAGAATAATAATAATCTTAATAATAATAATAAAATAATAATAATATTTTTATAATCAAACATTATTTTTAAAATTTTATTTAATGTTATTTATCTTATTCTTATTCTCATATTATTTTATTTCATTTTCCATTTCATTTTATTTTCCATGAAATTGTACTAAGTATTTTAAAAAATAGGCACCATGTGGTCTACGCAAGACTATCTATAACCGAATGCATGGTTGACCAAGTCATTCTCAACAAACACCACCTGACATTCCCGCTCACAGCGGTGAGTCGTACACTCACTACACTGCTTCATAAAACATGAAAAAGTTTCACGACTCATCCCAGCCCACTTGGGCACCCACACGGGCACCTAGGCCAATCGTACGGTCACCTCTAATTGTGCGCATCCTGTGCACCAGCCCAAAGCCCACCAAAAACATCAAACATCAAAAAATTTAAATTATCACTCAGCCTGAACCTTGATGAGGATAAGAAAATCCAGTAAAAAAATAATAAAATTATAGTCGAGGGTTACATTTTAGATACTAAAGTCTCTTATAAAATTTACTTTCAATGAAAATAGCATTAATACACTAATGAATTAATCAATTTTACTTTCTATATGGATAATTAAACTAGAAGCGTACAATGTAATTCTGGTTAAATTAGATTCATAGGTTCTAATAGATTCACCATCCTTCTGTTTCAGCTTGAGAAATTTCTTATCCATACTCTTCTATAATATAATGGAAGTAATTTACTAAAAAATGTCTTCTTATACTCATACCATTCCAGGGATTCAACTACCTCATCCTTGATCATTTTCTTAATATGGTTCTACCATTGATCTACTTCACCTACCAAATGGTAGATATCCAAAATAACTTTTTTAGGCTATAAACACTAGAGAATAAAAAATATATTTTCAGTGATACTAAAACATTACTCATTGACTAGTGAATTAGTGGAATAAATAAAATATTGTCTATGTTTCATCATAAATGACTCAACATTAATTTATTCCCTCCATTTCCCATTTATATTTTTAGTAAGATTCAAATCTTGAGAAAGTTGTTTATCATAACAATGATGTTTTACATTCTATATCCCATTACATTCTATTTTTCAGAAGAAAAATCATTTCATTTTCTATTATATTCAATATTAAAATGATTAATTAAGTCTATCAATTGACTATAACTATAAATCATAGTATTAGAAAAACTAATAATAGTAGAAATACACATAATCATGAAAAATCTTTTATAAGATTTCTAAATTATGAAAACCACATTTTAATCTATGAAACCTTGGGTTTAACCAAGGTAATTCATGGTTGTTATTAAAATCCATCATGAGGTTTCGAAATGTTTTCATGAATATCTATAATTTATCTCCATGGAGTGCTAAACCTGGTGTGTAGCAAATCCCATTGTTATATACTAGGTGATGATATATTCTAGATTAATACATAATATTCCAAGTTATTACCCCTAGTTACTTTTATGAAATAGCCACATAAATTTATAGTATACATACATTGATGTAATATCGTGTAAACCACTTCATATATGATTTACAAAAATTTTAGGAAATTTTTATAAAATTTGACTCATCGATAGACTTATACTTAGTTATATCCCTAGACATATACTTTGAAATATCCCTTGGTATATCACTAATGTTTTCTCATCCTAGATTTTATTGTTTAACTATATCTTTCCTCTAATACCAATGACAGTGACTCCAACATCTTATATATAAATATTACCAGTTATTAGATGAATTTTCATTACATTACACAAACACACACCTAAGGATCAAAATTTTATAATTCATTTAGAGGCATGGTACCCAATCTTCTAATTTTTTTTAATGATCTTCATCATCACCCATAAATATCTTCCCCTTTGGTACTATTCACAAACATTTCCTACTTAAAAACATTATTCATAACATTGGGAAAAAAACTTATGAAGGATGATATTAGATTATAATAAAGGGTAAGAAATTGAAATATCTATTATCACATAAGAAATAAAAATTAATATGGTTATGAGAACATGAGATTAACATTTGGAAGACATACCCCACATATCAATGATCATAATCTTGATACATGGTAGAAAACATAGTAGTTCATAAGAAATGAATCATAAAGGAATCAAAGATTATAAACCATTAGTGAATGAAATTGGTATAAGACATGGATTTTTAGAATACACATAATTATAGAAAATCATTTCCATAGTAGTCAAGGATCACAACCATGTCTATCATATTGGAATAGTTTCACTCCTCAAACCATTATAGCAGTCAAATTTCACTACCTGAACCAACATAGTGGATAAATTCCCTTATTGAACTGGGTTGACTCTCCATTCTAGACCTTCTTATCTCAGGAGATATAAATAATTACCAAATTAGTTGGGGGGTGATATAGGTCACTTCCATCACACAATAAAAATCATATGTAAGTGTTCCAAAAGACTATAAAACATTTATCATATCACAACTCATGAAATAAAATTTTTTATAAAAATTTCATCAAATCATAACCTATGGAAAATTAGACAACTATAAAAATTATTTTATCATTTCATCCTATAATAACACATGAAAATAAGTGATTTTTATAAAAATTAACTCATGATATAACCCATGGGGGAGAAATAGGTTTCATAAAAATCACTCCATATTAGAAATAAACCATTTAGAAAGAGAATAAGAATAGTATCCTTGGATAATATCTCTTGTAATGAATAGGTAACATCATGATATGTCATATTAGAAGGAAAATTATTGTGAAAAAAATGGAACATTTCTCTAGGAAAATAATTTTTCATTGAAAATCACTTTTTGAAAATAAAAAATCATCAAACATTCTGGAAATCCATTTCATTGAATATATAATATAAAACTTATAAGGTGATATTTAAAAATAATTTAATACATATCCTAATGAAATTATCATTTCTTATTTTTTTTAAGATAGAAAACATTTTGAAACACCTTTTCTTTTAAAATAACCTTGAAAACATATAAACAAAGCTTTAAATATAATTTAAAACATTTTATAGGGAAAATTTAAACTTTTTTTATAAAATAGTTTTTAAATCATACTAAATTTTGAAAATAAATTTCATTTAATGAAAAATTGAAAAATAAAAATGAATCATCAAATAAAATAATGGTAACGACAACTATATATATTTTTCATTTTATACACATTAAAAAAATTCCTTTCAAATTTTTGTTAAAATCTAAACAAGAACTGTTTGAAACATGATATGAGTATTTCTTTCAAAGAAAATTATAAATTTAATCATAGGTATAAATTTTTTTAAAAAATACTTTTTTTAACATTAAAAACAATTTTTAAAACAATTTTTGAAAACATGGGTTTTAATTAAAATAGTTTTTCAACCTAAAAGAGATATAGATAAAATTTCTATTAATAAAATCGTTTTAAATATTGAATATATACTTTGAATAACATATATTGAAAACATGTATTATAATTTCATACATAAATTATAATAATAGTAATGTTTTTATGAGATATAGATAAAAATGTTTCATTATTAGATGCATGATCATAAATAATCTAAATAAATGGTGAGGATGTCACAAAAAACTATTACCAATTTGGTAACATTGAAACCTAATACCCAAAAAATAATAAAAATAAATGAATCTTATTGTAACATCCCAAGTAATTAATGAATAATATATATTCTTACTTATGTCTATTTATGAATTAGATAGTGTTTTAGAGGCTTAAAATGAGAATAAATCCAATCTTAAGCAAGGAATACACTAATATTTTAAAAGATTGTTTTACTACCTTTTGATGGAAAACCATTTTTAAACATAAATTTTGACAATTTTATAAGTTATATTTTTCAAAATAAACTTATTCTTTATTATTGGGATATTTAAATTTTCATTGGATAATTTTTTGGTATTTTTCTGACAATGTTCATTTTTAATGAATAGTGAAAAATACTGCCTTTTACATCAAAACTGCTTTTTCATCTAATTTAATTATATGGTTAGAATATCTTTTTAATTTTTTTTAAAGTTCATATATAGTATATTTTTACCATGTAATCCAATGGTGGTCATTGGGATTAATTTCACTTTGTAATTGGGCATAAACTAATGCCAATCTTTTCATCGATATTGTTTCAAAAAAACCTGCTTTTTGTTTTGACAAATGTATTTATTTTTAAATTATTTATTGCAATTTATATTTTTGGAATTTGGTAAAATGTATTCCATATTTTGAATCATAAGGTCCAAATTATTTAATTAAGACTCTTTTGTTTTTGGACATTATGAATAGTAAGGACGGTTATTATCGTTAATTATCTTGATTAATGTGTAATCGGGTAGTTAAGAATAAAAAAATAATATCATAATAATAAAAATTGACCACAACATGTGTCCTAATGCAAATGGTTGTCTCATTTCATACCATGGGATGCCTTGTGCCAAACTTGGGGACCCCATGGAATCACTTTTGTGTGAAAGTGACTTTTTATCTTTTTATTTATAAAGAAAGTTAACTATAACAAAGAATGTATCACCTGAGTAAAACATTTTTTAATTTTGTCTACATAAATTATCTATTAGACTATAAACAGTAATTAGAAATATAAATCTATTTCCTAAATCTTAGTATTTACTTTATAATTTTTAGACATTAAATAAATTAAATTATTTATTACATCATGGTGATGCAACGATTACCTCATTATTTAACGATTTGAATAAAATGAAAAGATAATGTAAAATATAAGACCTAAAAATGTCAAAGACCTATTGGATAAGTATATTTATATCCCTTATCACCTTATCCTTGAAATACATCAATTTGGGACATTTAAAATCTGAAACTCATTTCACAATAAAGTATCATTTTATACCTTTCCAAGAGTTCCCCTCCTCTCCTCTTATAAAAGGCCCCCACCTCTACCATCTATCCCACACCTCTCAAGATTTTTTCTCGGACAAAACCTGCCCATTTTGTCTCTCCACATCCCTCTATTACTCATAGAAGCCTCACTTTGGGCAGAAGTCTCTCCAAGGAAGCCTTTGAGCTCAAATCAAAAAGAGATACCCGTTTTAAAGGTAGTGTCTTCTCTTGTGTTCTTATGTTCTACTTTGTTTCTACAACCCCCTAAACTCTTTTTATTCCATTATTTTTTACAACACCAATATATTCAATATACTAGTATGTTTTTATGAGAATTATTATATCTACACTTACACACACCTTCATGTAATGGTTAAAGAGCATACTGTTTCCGTGGATGGCAAATTTCTGCCTCACGTAACGATGATTGTTCAATATTCTTCTAACACCTTCAAAGGTGGCCATTAATATGTCACTATATTTATATATGATATATAATATGTTTATGTTTTCCTTAAGGTTTTGTATTTTTTAGTTATGTCATACTTTTATGGGTAAACGCGATATCTTCATTTTAGGAAGCGCGGACTACCGCCCCCTCAAAGTGATTTGATTTGTTAATACAATATGTGGGATTTATAAAGGATAGAGTTAATGATATTATATATGCTATTATACTGGAATTATAATATACCTTTATATCATTATGATTCCATTCCATAAAATACAAAATAGAAATGAAAGTAGCGTTCATGCGTACGTACGGCTTACCGTCTCCATGAACGGTGCATTTCATTTCTTACCTCTAATTGTTATGTAATATTATAAATGCATGCATATACTGGATATATACGATATATATGATATCTAAATCATGAATATAATTCATTATATAATGGATATTTTACTAAATGAACAACTTGTAATTATAAAGATTTTATTTTTGACTCAAGTATCAATGATTAACAAAATGACCATTATTAACATAAATAACTACCTAGTGTTCATGACATGGTAATAAGTGATATAAAAGGAATAATTAACTTGAAAAAGGATCTTAAGGAAGTATAAATTAACTCATGTTTATTATTTCGTATGTTAAATAACGATCGAGTCATGTCATACCCGAGGTATGAGACTTCATCTCAATCTCCTTTCATTGAGGCATATTTTGTTTTATAAACAACCTTATTTTATACGGTGTATAAAACCTTTTGAATTTTACATTTATTCAAAAGGAATATATTTATATGAAGTGTTTTACTAAATGACAAAAGGGAATGTTTTTGTCATACGTATGAGGTGATAATGACTTCTCCGCCGTCGTGACTATTATTTGAGTTTCGGCTTCCTCTACAAGCCATGCCTTTTTTTAAATGATAAATAAATACCGTGTTTTACTTTTCATTTATTTTGTTATTGAAAATGGTTTCCATTATGTTTTTATTATACCAATGTGTTTTATTGATATCTTGTTATTGAAATGTGTAAATGTTGTGTTTCCTTTATGCATATATTATGTGATACGATTATGTTATGGTTCTTGGGAATTGTTATGAAGATGGGTGGTTCCTTGATAAAATAAGGGCGTGTGAGCCTGATATAGCTCTCCAATGCATTGTGTAATGCAAAGGAGTTAAATTTTAAGGTTTCTCTAAAGAGATTTAGGGAATATACTGTGATGGGTATTCCAAACGTAACCAAGAGGGTTACTCCCTACGTAAGAATGTTATGAATTCCTCAAGTTACCTTAATGTCTTATGATTTCTATGATTTATTCATTATTTAATGAGGAATGTTAAAGTGATTATGTTTTATGGGTAAAGTTTGATTTAATTCTTATGTATATATGAACTCATGTTTCCTTTCCATATTTTTATAACCTTTACTGAGCTTTTTATGCTCATCTCAAGTTTTTTAAATGTTTTTCGTGGGTCAAGGGAATGGTACATGATATGTCGATAGTGTTAAGGAAGTGTCAAGAAAGAATCCATGTTTTATTTTAAATATTTTTCCTTTGATGAGAAAAATTAATACTATCTTTTATGTCACCACTTTGTTTAAATGTGGAATTTAATGAATGTTTTATGATCTAATTATATAAAACTCTAAACCTGAAAATATCCTCAACGTGTATTCTTGATGTATCTCAAGATTATGTAAGGTTTAAGGCTGGGGCCTTATAGTTGGTATCAAAAGTTGGTTTAGATAACTTTAGGAGTTAGAATTATATTAAATTATTATCCAAAAATATTTTTTTGGTCAAATTGAAATGATATAGAATTTGTAGATTACCATGTTGCTTCATCTAAGACATGTTTGTTTGGAATGGTTTTCCATAGAGGAAATAGGTAAGCAGTGCTAGGAAGGCATACAGAAGGAATAACGTTCCGAATCAGCATCCTGAGACGGTTGGAATTGGAACTGAATAGTTTGTTGCAGTAATGGTGCAGTTGATTCAAGTGATAAATGGCAGTGGTATTTATGCATGAGATCAGCCAGATCAACCACATAAGAACATGTCAGTGGTGGAACATTTCATGAGGCACCATCCCCCATCATTCATAGTATCATCTGACCATGTTCTAGCTGAAGGGTGGAATAAAGAACTGGAAAATATTTTTGATGTCATGAGGTGTTCACACAATCAATAGGTTAGTCTTGTGATTAACCATTTGGAGGGTGAAGTGGATCAATGGTGGTCGATGATTAAAAATATCAGGGAGGCTGATGAAATTGATGATCTCGTTTGGGATGAATTCAATGGTATGTTTTTTGATAAGTATTTTCCTATGGTTTTTCGACTTAGGATGGAATAAAAATTCCTGTAATTGAGGCAAGAGGAAGACTCAGTGGATACCTATGAAGAAAGGATCACTCTATTGGCAAGGTATGCTCCAAATTTTATCTGATACCATGATAGTCAAATCAATCATTTTTACTCAGTATTAAAGCCAAAATATCGAAGGGCATTAGCTTCTCATGAGTTCAAAAGTTATGAAAAGCTTTTTTGATGTGCTGAGAAGGTGGATATGGAGTTTTTCAATGATCAAGTGTTCTATAACAACCAACAGAAGATGATACCGAGGTGTCAGGAGAAAGGGAAGAATTCTTCAAAAAAGTCTGATGGTAAGAAAACTAAGTTTCCAGTTTCTAATAAATGTGGTAAAAGGCATGTGGGGGAATGTCTTATTAATTCTAGAAAGTTCTACTGATGTGGTTATATGGGACATAAGGCTCACGATTTCACTAAAATGATCAAGGTGATGGTATGTCCAAATTTGATATATAGCTAGTGAAATGTTTTAAGTGCAATGAGATGGGTCACTATGAAAATGAGTGTCTGACAAAGAGCTCGAGTGATGGGAAGTAGTTACACTACAATTCTAAAGGGGCAGTGAAATCATTTGCAACTACTTCAGCAGATGTTGGGCCATCAATTGAAGTGGTATCAGGAACTTTGTTTGTTTTTTCAGATTATGCCAGTGTGTTGTTTGATTCAGGGTCTACACATTCTTTCTTCACTAAAAACATTTCTAGTAAAATGGGAATACCATCTCAAGAAACGACTCCTGACCTTGTGTTAAAAAATCCTGTGGGAAATTTTGAGGAAAAAAGAATTTATAAGAATCTTCTAATCCTTATCTGTGGAAAGAACCTACTTACAAACCTTATTGTTTTACCTCTAGTAGAGTTTGATGTTATCCTAGGTATGGATTGGCTCTCTATTTACCATGCTGAGATTGACTGTAGAGCTAAAGAAGAATCATTTCAGAAATACTTTCAGTTTGTGTAAAAGAATGAACCCTTACTATTGATAACATATCAAGAGGCTGAGAAACTTGCAAAAGATGGAAATTAATTTTACCTTGCACATATCGTTGAAAACAAGGGAACTGTTCAGATTAATGATGTGTCAGTGGTAAATGAGTATCCTGATGTTTTTCCTGGTGAGTTGTCTGGAATAATACCAGATCAGGTAGTTGAGTTTACAATTGACTTAGTTCCTCATGCTAAGACAATTTCAAAACCCCCTTCACTAATGGCTCAAATTGAACTTTTAGAGTTGAAGGGGAAATTGCAAGACATATTAGAAAAAGGTTTCATTCGACCTAGCACATCACCACGGGGTGCTCCTGTTTTATTTGTTAAAAAGAAAGATGGTTCAATGAGACTTTTCATTGATTATAGAGCCTTGAATAACATCACTATTACGAACAAATATCCTTTGCCTCATATCGATGATTTGTTTGATCAGCTCTAGGGAGCTCAGTATTTTTCAATGATTGACCTAAGATCGGGGTACCATCAGTTGAAGGTAAAGGAAGAAGATGTTCTGAAGACCACATTTCGAACAAGATATGGCCGTTATGAATTTTTAGTTATGCCTTTTGGGATAACCAATGCACATGCTGTATTCATGGACCTTATGAATTGAATTTTCCATGAGTTATTGGATAAGTTTGTGGTGGTTTTCATTGATGATATTTAGGTGTTCTCTAAAATTAAATAGGAGCATGAAAGACATTTAAGGGTTATTTTACAAACCTTAAAAGAAAAGAAATTGTATGGGAAATTCAGAAAGTGTGACTTTTGGTTGCAACAAATTTATTTCCTTGGACATATTGTTTCTAAATATGGGATAACTATTCATCCTATAAAAAATGGTTGTTGAAGAATGGCCAAGACCCACAAATGTAACTGGGATTCGTAGCTTCATTGGTTTGGCAGGCTATTACCGAAGGAATGTTAGAAATTTTTTCAAGGTTATCTAGTCCAATGACTAAGCTAACTAGGAAGGGTGTTAAGTTTATCTGGACAAAATAATGTGATGATTGTTTTTAGGAATTGAAAAGAAGATTGGTGAATGCTCCAGTTTTGGCACTACCTTCTAGGAATGGTGAGTTTGTTATCTACAGTGATGCATCATTGAAAGGACTTGGTTGTATCCTAATGTAGAATGATCAGGTAATTGCCTATGCTTCATGTCGGTTGAAAACTCATGAGGTAAATTACCCTACACCTGATTCGGAATTAGATGCTGTTATTTTTTATTTAAAAATTTGGAGGCATAATTTGTATAGAGTAAGGTATGAAATATATACCGATCACAAAAGTTTAATGTATATATTCACTCAGAATGAATTTAACATGAGACAGAGGAGATGGCTAGAATTAATCAAGGATTATGATTGTACAATTCATTACCATCTAGGAAAATCAAATAAAGTGGCTGATGATTTGAGTCAAAAAAGTAATGCTTCATTAACAATGTTGCATTTGGAACATGATCCCTTGGTTAAGGATTTGATGATCCTTGGCATAGAATTTTTTGGTGCAGGATGTACTTATTTTTTGTTTCAGGTATCAGTGAAATATTTTCTATCAAATATTTTTAATCAAGCATAGAAGCAAGATAGTGAGTTGCAGAAAAAGGTAGAGCTAGTTCAGAAAGGTAAGTTGCCAGAATTTAACATTGATAATGATTGTGTTTTGATATTTGCGATGATATTTTGTGTGTCATGTGATTCAAAGATGAAGGGAGTGTTTTTATGTGAAGCTCATATTTCTCCATTTTGTGTTCATCCTTGCAGTACTAAGATTTATAGAGATCATCAGGAGTATTACTGGTGGGACAAAATGAAAAGGGATATTGTTGATTTTACTGTGAAGTGTTTGACTTGTCAACAGCTAAAAGAAGAGCGGCAGTTACTGAAAGGGATGCTTCAACCTTTACCAGTGCCAGAGTGTAAACAGGAGAATATATCAATGGACTTCATTGTGAGATTGCTGAAGACACATCGAGGTAATAATGTAATCTGGGTTATTGTTGATCGCTTGATTAAATATTCTCATTTCCTTAATATACGAGATACTTTTTCCCTAGATCAACATTCTCGTTTGTATCTTAAAGAGACAGTCAAGGTACATGGAGTTCCCCTCTCCATAGTATCTGACCGTGATCCTAGGTTCACTTCTAACTTTTGGAAAGGCCTACAGAAGTCGTTGGGTACTGAATTAAATTTTAGTACAACTTTTCATCCTCAATCAGATCGGCAGTCAGAACGAACTATTCAGACTTTGGAGGATATGCTACGTGCTTGTTCGATAGATTATCAGGGAAGTTGGGACCAACATATTTCATTGGTTGAGTTTTCTTATAACAAAAGTTTTCATTCTTGTATACAGATGGCACCGTTTGAGGCATTATATGGGAAGTGGTGTCGATCTCTAACTTTTTGGGATGATGTGGGTGAAAGGAAGCTAATGGGAATAGAATTGGTAGAAGATATGGCAGAAAAAGTTCTACTGATTTAGAAACACAAGAGAATAGCTCAGAGAAGGCAGAAGAGTTATGTGGACAATAGGAGGAAGGATCTCCCTTTTGAGGTAGGTGATCATGTTTTCTCAAAGTTTCACCATGGAAAAGTGTGATGTGATTTGGTAAGAAAGGAAAGCTCAGTCCAAGGTTCATTGGAACATATGAAATTCTGGGGAGAGTTGGATCAGTTGCATACCAAGTGGCATTACCTCCGCGTTTATCTCAGGTACACAATGTTTTTCATGTTTCAATGTTAAGGAAGTATATTCCGGATCTATCTCATGTTTTGAGTCTAGAGGTAGTTCAGATGGAAGAGAACCTATCTTATGAGGAAAAACCAGTCTAGATTCTTGACCGAATGGAGAAAGTGTTGAGAAATGAGGTAATTCACCAGGTAATGTTTTTTTGGAAAAACCATATGGTTGAAAAGACAATGTGGGAATCTGAAAATGCTATTAGGGATAAATACCCCTACTTATTCGATAAGTAAATAAATTGCGGGGACACAACTTTCTAAAGGGGGGAAGGATGTAACATCCCAATTATGTAATGAATAATATATATTCTTATCTATGTCTATTTATGAATTAGACAGTATTTTAGAGGATTAAAATGAGAATAAATCTAATCTTAAGCATGGAATACACTAATATTTTAAAAGATTGATTTATTTCCTTTTGATGGAAATCCATTTTTAAATCCAACTTTTGATAATTATATAAGCTCTATTTGTCAAAATAAACTTATTATTTATTATTGGGACATTGAAATTTACATTGTATAATTTTTTGGTATTTTTTTGACAATGATCATTTTTAATGAATAGTGAAAAATAATGCATTTTACATCAAAACTGCTTTTCATCAAATTTAATTATATGTTTAGATTATCTTTTTAGATGGTTTTAAAGTGTAAATTGAATATATTTTTACCATGTAATCCAATGGTGGTAATTGAGATTAATTTCACTTTGTAATTGGGCATAAACTAATGTAAAACCTTTCATAGATATTGATTAAAAAAACCCGCTTTCTGTTTTGACAACAAGAATTATTTTTAATTAATTATTTCAATTTATATGTTTGTAATTTGGTAAAATGGATTCCATATTTGGAATAATAAATTCCAAATTATGTAATTAATACTCTTTTGTTTTTGGACATTATGAATAGTAACGATGGTAATTATCTTTAATTATCTTGATTAATGAGTAATCGGGTTGTTAAGGAAAATAAAATAATATCATAATATTAACAAATGACCACAACATGTGTCCTAATGATAATGGTTTTTTCATTTCCGACCATGGGATTCCATGTGCCAAACTTGAGGACCCCATGAAATCACTTTTGTGTGAAAGTGACTTTTTGTCTTTTTATTTTTAAAGAAAGTTAAATATAACAAAGAATGTATCACCTGAGTTAAACATTTTTAATTTTTCCTAAATAAATTATATATTGGACTATAAATATTCATTGTAACTCTAAATCTATTTCCTACATCATAGTATTTTTTTTGTAAATTTTAATCATTAAAAAAATTAAATTATTTATGACATCATGACGATGTCGTGATTACCTCATTATTTAACGATTTGAATAAAATTAATATATAATATAAAATCTATGGCCTACACATGTCAAAGACCTATTGGATGAGTATATTTAGAGACCTTATCACCTTATCCTAGAAATACATCAATTTGGGACCTTTAAAATTCGAAACTCATTTGAAAATAAAGTAACATTTTATACCTTTCCAAGAGTGCCCCTCTTCTCCTCTTATAAAAGGCCCCCACCACTACCATCATACCCACACCTCTCAAGCCTTTGTCTCAGCCAAACCCTTCCCATTTTGTCTCTCCACATCACTCTCTTTCTACTAGAAGCATCACTTTTGGAAGAAGTCTTTACAAGGAAGCCTTTGAGCTCAAATCAAAAAGAGATAACGGTTTTAATGGTAGTGTCTTCTCTTGTGTTCTTATGTATTATTTTTCTTCTCCAACGACCTAAAATATTTTTATTCCTTTATTTTGTAACATAAAAAGTATCATAAATATACTATGATTTTTTTATGAGAAGGATTAGAGCTACACTTACACACACCTTCATCTAATGGTTAAAGAGCATACTGTTTCCGTGGATGGTGAATTTCTGCCTCACGAAACAATGATTGTAAAATATTCTTCTAACACCTTAAAAGGTGGAAATTAAGATGTCACCATATTTATATATGATATATAATATTTTTATGTTTCCCTTAATCTTTTGTATTTTTCATTTATGTCATACCTTTATGGTTTCCATTATGGGTAAAGGCGATATCATCATTTTAGGAAGTGCGGACTACCGCCCCCTCAAAGTGATTTGATTTGTTAATACCATATGTGGGATGTATAAAGGATAGAGTTAATGATATTATATGGGATATTATACTGTAATTATAATATACCTATATATCATTATGATTCCATTCCATAAAATATGAAATTGAAATGAAAGTAGCGTTCATGGGTACGTACGGCTTACCATCTCCATGAACAATGTATTTCATTTCATACCTCTAATTGTTATGTAATATTATAAATTCATGCATATACTAGATATATACTATATATATGATATCTAAATAATGAATATAATTCTGGATATAATGGATATTTTACCACATGAACAACTTGTAATTATAAAGAGTTTATTTTTGAATCAAGTACCAATGATCAACAAAACGACCATTATTAACTTAAATAATTACCTAGTGTTCATGACATGGTAATAAGTGATATAAAAGGAATAATTAACTTGAAAAAGGTTCTTAGGAGAGTATAAATTAACACATGTTTATTATTCAGGAGGTAAAAGAACAATCGAGCCAAGTCGGACTCGAGGTATGGGACATCATCTCAATCTCCTTTCGTTGAGGAATATTTTTTTATACACAAACTTCTTTTATACGGTGTATAAAACCCTCTGACTTTAATGTTTATTCAAAAGGAATCTTTTTATACGAAGCATTTTACTAAATGAATAAAGGGAATTTTTTTGTCGTACGTATGCGGCGACATCAACTTCTCCACCGCCGTGACCATTATTTGAGTTTCGGCTTCCTCTACAAGCCATAACATTTTTTAAATAAAAAATAAATACCATGTTTTACTTTTCGTTTATTTTGGTATTGAAAATCGTTTTCATAATGCTTTTATTATATAAATGTGTTTTATTGGTATCTTGTTATTGAAATGTGGAAATATTATGTTTCTTTTATGCATGTATTATGTGATACGATTATGTTTGGGTTCTTGGTCATTGATATGATGACGGGTGGGTCTATGATAAACTAAGGGCGGGTGAGCCCGATATAGCAATCCAATGCATTGGGTAACGTGAAGGAGTTAAACGTTAAGGTCTCTCTGAAGAGATTTAGAAAATATACTGTGATGGGTATTCCAAACGTAACCAAGAGGGTTACTCCCTACATAAGAATGTTATGAATGCCTCAAGTTACCTTTATGCCTTATGATTTCTATAATTTATTCATGATTTTATGAGGTATGTTAAAGTGATTATGTTTTATGGGTAAAGTATGATTTCATTATTATGTATATATGAACTCATGTTCCCTTTCCATATTTTTATAACCCTTACTGAGCTTTTTATGCTCATCCCATGTTTTTGAAATGTTTTATCACAGGTCAAGGGAATGGTACATGATATGATGATAGTGTCAAGGAAGTGTCAAGAAAGAATCCATGTTTTATTTTTAGTATTTTTCCATTGACGGGAAAAATGAATACTATCTTTTATGTAACAATTTGTTTAAATGTAGAATGTAATGCAAGTTTTATGATCTAATTCTCTAAAACTCTAAAATTGAAATGATCCTCAACGTCTATTCTTGAAGTAACTCATGATTAAGTAAGGTTTTTGGCTATAGACTTATACTTTTAATATATTTAATATAAGTATATTCCTAATATAACATTTAAAAGTAATATTATATACATCTCATAGAAGAATAATGGTTCACAATGTAACTTCTATCCCAATGAATGAAATTTTAGACGAGAAATCCCTTACTGCATTGGCATCTTCAGAATTGTATACCCCATGAAAGATAGTTTCTAAAATGAATATTTAAAAATAAAAATATTTAAGGATAATAATAATAAAATACATTCATTATAATTATATACACCATATAAAATAAACATGTGGTGAATATGACATGTGTCTCATAGATAAATAATAGTGAGGGGGAAGTGACTTATCACTTTAGTAATATTTTGAATAATACGCCCCAATAACTATTAAAATCAAATGCAAATATAAATGTAATGAATATACATTTTAATAATGATATAATTTTCCAATGCATCAATATATTCAGAATACAAATTAAATGATTGATGAATTTTCTTGTGTCTCTCATAAAACAAGAGAGATTTTAAATATCTTATATTAAGGCTTGAATTCCTTCTAACATGTCATAAACTCATGTATAATAAATATATTCTTATTATAAATATTTTACATAAAGAAAATTATATATATCATGTAATATATAATTTTCTTATGATATTTTATTACCCATTTATTAATAATTAATCATTAAATTCATGTTTCAAGTAATAACTGCATTATTTTTCATGTATATTAAAATATATTTTTTGGGTCTTATTAATTTGATTATGATTTGATCATATTTATAACTCTAAAAATGATAAAAATGTCATATAAATTCATTTTATTTTTTATTATAATCCATAATATTTATATATATATAATAAAATACACAATTCATAGAGACGGTAGGTCGTACGTATGTATGAACACTATTTCCTTTTTCAATATAGATTGAATGAAAAAAGGTAAATATTATGTAACCCTTAAAATTAATAATTATTTCATTTAAATATTTTATATTCATTAAATTTATCCTCAATACCTTCTATGTTAATCGTAAGTAAAATCAATCATATAACCTCACAAGGTTGTATTCATCTATGCACACGAGCAATTTTATCATATACCAAATTGATTAGAATGTAAGAATATATATTTGATATAATAATTACTAAATAATATTGATTTCTTTAATACCTTCTAAATATAATAATTCCATCACTATAATAGTCTTTTAAATGTGGTGATGAAAAAAAAGATACATCAGTTCCCAAGAAGGTTGGGTTCCGTACACACACCCGATGATTTTCATTTTCCATTTAAAAGAAGTTAATATTGATATAGGTTATTACACTAATGTAATAACATCAAAGTATAAATTAGATAACTTTGTTTTCTTATTCGGTGTCATAATAAATAATTACTAGTGAAAAAATTAGAATGAAAAAGAAGGTTCTTATTGAAGGTAATTACATTCTCTTAAAAGAACCTCATTTTGGATCTCTTATTAAAGACCCTAGGGATGTTATTTTGTGAAGAAAATAAACTACATTAAATTGATAAGTATTATTGGGGATCATTTTTAGTGGTTTTATAAACTATATGGACTGATATTTTTCAATAAGTGAAGGGTGGTGGTGGCCTTTTATATGTGGGGGAAAACCCAATTGGAAACTACTTGAAAATTTCCTATTATAATCATTAATAATAAAGTAATTACAAAAAAATAAATATCCCAAATTAACATAGTTTAGAAATTTGGAAGTATAATATTTAAATATGTACATTAAATAATAATTTGATAAGTGTTATAGTAATTTTTTCCCTTATATTCTTTGTGTAACTCTTAGTGAACCCATTTTACATTAACCATGGTAATTAATTTAAACTATTTTTACTATTAATTAAAGTAAAAAAGTTACTAGACCATATTAAATATTATAAATTATTCTAATTCATAATATGGAGTTAATTTTTAAAAATTATATACATATAAGTTGTAAATTTTAATTTAAAATTAATCATGCAAAAGCGATGGGAAAGCTGTATTTCGATGAGAAAAATGTTCAAAATTTTACAATGTTTTTTTATCAATATTTAATGTAAAAATAATTCTTGGGACCTCATGTGGATAAATAGATATATAATTTAACTAATTTTATTTTTAAATCCATATTATAAAAATTCGGATGTCTTTATAAGCTTTATAACAAATGAAAACTCTTAATAAAAACCACCATTTTCACTATTCAATGAAAAACTAATCTTTTTAGAAACACCCCTCAACGTTACCCTAAGAAAATTTTGACTCTATGATTTAAAAAATAATTTATTTTATCAAATTAAATTTCTAAAATGTTAAAAAATTAATATTTATATTGTTCTCAAAAATAAATAAAAAATATTTTTTTTAGAAAATAATATTTTTAAAACATATAACGACTTTAATGAAAATTATATACTTTTTAATCAATATGATTTCTTTATATAATACCATTATAATTAATATTTAAAATTTCTTTATTCATATTAATTAAAACAACTTTAACTTATATGTAAGTATGGTCATGTTTAAATAAAAATTTTAATAGTTTTTTGCGGTTCAATAGATCTCGGTGTTGGGTGTAAACAAATAACAAAAAAAATAATTTATTTGGAAAAATATTTCATAAAAAACATTGGGTGTCACAATTCATATTACAAACAAATATACATCATAATTTATATTCAATGACATATATCATAATATTTTTAGATAATTATATTTCATCATTAAACTACCCTAGTTATTATGGATTTATTGATACTAAATAGATGTGATTTATTCTTTCATCTCGACAAAATGTTTCAAAATTAGGATTTTAAAACACAACAACATGATAAATATGGATAATAACTAATGGTAGGTGTTTTTTACTATTGAAATAAATATAAATCTGTTAAAACCATGAGTGATTTTTATATATCATTGAAAAAAACAATATTTTAAAGAGAATAGTCATCAAATTATACATAAAAATTTTGTTTAAATTAATTTATATTAGTTTTAATAGCTTAAACATGGTCCTTGTATAAAAGATAAGGTAGTTTAGTTGAATTCATTTGTGATACCTTTCTCTAGATTTTGAGGGTTTTAGGGTCTCTCTTAACTGTTGTCGGCTTTGTTTTTGTAGTGAAAGTTTCTTCCTATCATTCTTAGGTGAAGAAATTTGAGGATTGTAGTAAAAAATATGTCAATGGTAGTGGTTGGTATATTATTTTCTAGTAATGGTATGTTTAGATACTGGGTTTTATTAATCAGTTATTTTTGGATGCATGCAGAACTCTGAAATATCATAGTTTTGTGGTTATTTCCAAGGATAGTACACATTAGTAGCTCCTATAATGACATGGTGATAGGAATATAGGTGAATAAGATACATGAATATGATAGTAATTATAGTTGATGTTGAATCCTAGTCTAGTATATAGTAGTTCTTTCTTCTCTCTTATTGTGCGGGGGGGGGGGGTAATCTATGTTTGTGGAAAGTCACTAAGGCATGAAAATTATTGTAGGCAACTCATTAAATCACAGGTGGAAGTGGAAAATTGTGGTGGGTTTTTTTATAATACAATAACACATAATGGGTTATTTTGGATGCTTTCAATCCAGCACTCTATATTTTCTCCACATGAATGTGATAAATGCATGATTGAAATGGGTGCTGATGGTGGTGGAATCCTTGGAATATGTGTGATAACTATCCCCCGTGTCTCAGTGTAATTATTTTAGATATGTTTATGTTTGATCAAGAATTATATTTTTAAATTATTATGAAATAATGATCTATTTTTTTAGTTTTATCGAGTTGGTTCTGGTGGCTATCAGAATTTTATGGTCTTATTGTGGGAGGTGGTGGGGTTTATGATCGAAAGAGTCGGTGTTGGCGTGTGGTTTCTAATGTTCGTTCTTAGGTTAATATTGGTTATTATTGGTTTTTTTCTTTCAGATATTTGGTTTGAGGTATATTAATAGAATTATATTTATATTCAACCCTTAGGAGCATCATTTCATGTTTGAAGTTATATTTTCAAATTTTTTTGGTGTATTTCATTTCTGGTTTGAAGTGTGAATCCTTTAGTGTTAGATTTTAGAGACTATTTTTTGTTTATATCTTTCACTACTTCTAGAGAATTTAGGATCTAGATTTCAATGATTGTTAATGAGGATGATTGACAGGATATTTTTTGGAATTGGAGGACTTAGTGAGATAGTGATAAATGTTTAACGTGTAAACGATTGTGACCATTTGTGGATTTCTTAGTAATAAAATTTTTTCAGTTAACTAGTGTTTCTATTTTTGTTCGTATTATTTATTGTGTATGTCTTTATATTTATACTATGTTATATTTAAATAAGTTTATCCATTAATGTTTCCCATTCCACTACGAATTGTCATTATTTTTAAAAATAAAGGGAAATTTTCTTGATATCTTTTTGTTTATTTCTATATTAGCAAGGATAAATTTGTTTTTATAAATAAAATATTGACTCTAATAGGTCCCTTACTATGTAATTTCTAAATATTTCAGTCATGTTCTAGAGGATTAAATGTTTGATATTCCTAATTTATTATAAAAAATTGATATATTTTTGGGATCCATGAACATTTTCAAAAAACATTCCCAAACTGGTGAACATTTATAAAGAATATTCTTTCAAGTTCATCGATATACTCTACGAGTTATTTGATATATGAAGAATCCCCTATAGAATCCTCAATAGGATAAAGATTTAATGCGTAAATGGTATAAGTGTATAACGACCCATACTTTACATACATTGTTATTACTTCAAAATTAAAGCACATTTATTACAACATATAACAAAACGGTGATAGGACTGTATCGGTATAGTGTCTTTAGAAACTGGGAAACAGAAACCATAGATTCATAAATCATCTATATTTTCTCCCATTTATTTCATCATATCTAGATCTCCATTTTAGCATATCATACTTAATACCCTTCTTCCTGACCATGGGAAAAGAAAACATACAAAAGGGTATGCTCAAATGCCCAGTAAGGGAAAACGAAATAAATATCAATCATATCATGTTCATAAGAACATAACATTTTGAATATCTTAACCTCCACAAGAGATCATAATATCATAACATGGGATATATCATAGTGGTGAAATGTAATCCCAATTATCATAACATAAAACATGAAACTTTATGGCATAAACACATAATCATAGAATATAATTTCATTTTAGTCAAGACTCATTGCCGAGACTATCATAGCGGACATAGTCCATTACTGAAACGAGTTCACTCCTTGTTCCAGTCCTGTATCACTGAATCAGATTAAGTTGTCATTCCAGCCATGTCTATCTCATGAGATATAAATCATTACCCAATGTATTAGAGGGAGATATACTTCCCACCCATCTCATAATGATACCATTCTTATGTGTTCCACAAGAGCATAACTAATACATCACAAAATAACCCATGTAATAAAAATTGGATTCTTAAACATCATTACATCATAACATAATCCATATAAGATAAAATGACATCATAAAAATAATTCCATAATAACACAATAAAATTAATGTAAAAATAGGGATAGAAACATAACCCTATATTTTCATATATGGAAAATAAATTTGATAAAACACTTGAACTTCATTCTTGAGGAAAATATCCTTTCTACTTCAAAAACATTTTTCCTTTATTAAAATACCATACAATTTTAAACTAAATGAATTTGATTAAAAATAAACATGAAAACTTGTAAAGGAAGCTTCATGGAAATAATTTTCTAAAAATCCATTAATGTCCTGTAAGTTAATGAAAATCATTCTTCTCTTACATTGTCCAGAATGGTCAAAATATTACCTCGTACTAAAAATGACAAAATATTCCTTTCATATATTTTACTAAAAACTCACTGAAGGGAAACATTGGATTTATAAAATTATAGGAGGATATAAATAATATTACATATTGAAAAAACATGGATTTGGATGACAAATATTCCCTAGTAAATTCTTTAGTATAAACAATATTGGATAAAAATGGTATTGCGAGATTTTCCCTTACCTTAGGTCTGCTATGCTTTGTACGTGTCTGAACCTCCTCTTCTTCGACACGCCTCTTTGAAACCTCCTCTTGGGGCACTAATATTGGTTTTTGAAGAATCTCAGGACCTCTAGGATGTATCTAGGGATGTGGATAAGAGAAATTGGCAGGTTTTGGATTAGCTTGAAGGCTCAAAGTGGTGTGGGGAGGAGAGGGAGGAGGTGCCCTTTTATAAGGGGGGATATTGGAACCTTTGGAATTATAAGAAATATTAATTTATAATAAATTCCAATCCCACTTTAAAACCTCCAAAAATGACTCAAATCTGAAGCTTAGATGAGACAGGGTTGTAATTGTAACACCCTGAAATTTTATGAAAAATATTCTTTTAAATTTCATTAATGTCTTGTGTTATACGCTACACCAAAAGGAGCTTTCACAACATACATCTCTGACCTGGCTTGAATTACACGCAATCGCGACCTTCCACGATAGCGTGTGTTGTACGCAACACCGAGTTTCACTAAACACCGATATGCTATTAAGATATTATTAAAACTAGCCGTTATGAATAGTAATAACCACTTTTTGAAATTTTGTAAATTTTATTTTTCAAAATGGACTTCATTTATGGATTCGGAATATCGAAATTAGCTTAGGGTGAAACTTTGGTGATTTTCATATAACATTCATATTTTGATGAATAGTGAAAATTACTAAATTTTAATTAAAAACAACCTTTTCAATTGAAATAATTAATAGTGATAAGTTATTAATTTGAGTGGTTTTAATGTATATTTAGAATATATTTTTATAGTTTAATAAAATGTTGGTTATTGTATGTAATTTCACATTTAAACCAGTTATAAACAAGTGTCAATCTTTTGATAGTTATTATCTCTTAAAAACACGCCTTTTGTTTTGATGACAGGAATTATTTTTTAAATTAATTAATGAAACTGATATGTTTTGAATTTGGTAAAATATAAATCATTTTTTGAGTTCATAATATCAAATATATCTTAGGCATAATTTTTGATATTTTTCTGAAAACTTTGAATTTTTGATGAATAGTGAAACCACTAAGTGGTAGTTAAAAAAACTGAATTGTTCATAAAAATTAATTTTACCGCTTCTGTGAGTGGAATTTCAAAAATCCGAGAGACACGGTTGATGTTAGTATGTAAAATGTGGTTCAATGTGATGAAAATAATTTTTGGTGAATAGTAACTTTTTACTTTTATTTACCACGGTTAAAAGTAAATAGGGTAATTAAAGGTAAAAATGATATTATTATTACCCTAACATATGTCCAAATTCTATTAGATAAGTGTAATTCGACCAAAAACAAGCTTAGGAATAACATATGACCATTTAGGCCCACATGGATTAGATTAGGACATTTATTATTATTTAATTCAAAGAAGAGTTAAAAGAGTTAAAATCAATGTTTATTTAATAAAACATTTTTAATATAGGGTTATACATAAGATAAATTAGACTATAAATATTCATTATAAATCCAAAAGGAGTTCCTACATAATGGTATTTTATTTGTAATTTTTAGACATTAAATAATTTAATTTATTTATGACACAATGATGATGCAGTAATTATCATATTAATGAAATATTGACATTATTGATGTTATAAATACTCAAATAAATATAATTTGAGACTTTTTATGAATTCCACTAATTTTCTAGGTTAATATGACATGTTATTATTGATTTTATTAACTTTTTTCGAACTTATCATTCTGTTCGGAATTTCACAAAAATCAATTACTAAATAGTGTCAAAATTGACATAAAATAGTTTTTAAAACAAATATTATATTATTAATTGTTATGTTATTCCTAAAAATCTGAGGTTTGGCCAAATGACTTAGATAAGGTTATATATATATTAATAATAAACAATTTGGGGTTCGTTTGGCTTCTTATAGTATGTTTATTAACCTTATAGTGTAAGAACACAAGAAGACACGGTAAAAGTAAAATTATTTGACTTAATGTTAAATCTAAATGATAATGTTAAAATATGAACCTCAACTTGTATAAATTCTATTGGATGAGAGGATTTAGACCCAGCCCCAATTTAGCCTCGAAATAAATCAATTTTGAGCTATTTAAAACCGAACTTGACTTTATAATAAAATAATGTTTTTAGTTATTCCAAAGGTGCCCCTCTCCTCCCTTATAAAAGGGCACCTCCTCCCTCTCTTCCTCACACAACTTTGATCCTTCAAGCTCGTCCAAAACCTGCCAAAATCTCTTCTACACTTCCCTAGAAACATCCTAGAGGTTCTGGTCTTCCTCAAAGACCAATTTTAGTGCCCTAAGAGGAGGTATCAAAGAGGCGCTTCAAAGAAGAGGTAATTTCTGTTACCAATTCTTTCACCTTTATTTCTTCTTCCACTTATTCTTATTAGGTTGTTTCATTATGAAGTAATAACATAAGTATCACTCATATACTGATATATTATTATAAGTACGAAATAATCATAATTCATCATCTATCCATCCTACGGAAAACGAAATCACCGCGCGTGTGTACGTACGGAATACCGTCTCCAAGTCGTGGTGTAATCTGTTTTTCCACAAACACATTACATGGATTGGTATTATGGTGTAAATAATAACAATACATAGTTATTATAAAATCATAATGATTATGATATATTTTATCATCCACTCCACTCCAATTCAATAATTATGTAAATGATATCATCGCTCGTGCATACGTACGGACTACCGTCTCCATGACGCGATGAGATTCATTCTCCATGTTAACCATTTAAGAATGATTATAAAGTATATATAAGAAATAATAATGAAATATATGACATTATAAAGCTACTGGATTTATGTGTATATATATGTATGTCATCTACTTAATTTCACTCAATTCAATAAGGAAACGAAAACAGCGTTCATGCGTACGTACGGCCTACCGTCTCCATGAACGGTGTATTTCTTTCCATTTATCGATCCATTATATATATGTATATTCTGAATATATATTATATATAAATAGTGTTTTATATTATATAATTAAGTAATAATGATCTATGTAATCATATGAATAATTATAAGTTAAAACACGAACGACAAATTAGACGATTTTACCCAAAACGCTACTTTAACATGAATTTACAAAAGAACGGGTAATATAAAGTCATAAGTGAACCATATATGATATAATAAAAATGAATATGATTCTGTAATAAGTCAATGGCATTATTTAAATAATTATATTGGAGGTTTGGACACTTACGAAGCAAATCGGACCTAAGGTAAGGGATAAATTTTCAATCTCATTTTTATCTGAGATTGCTTATACGTAAGTATTTACTGGGGTTACGTTTATCATCCATGACCATGATTTCTAAAAATGATTTCATAAAATTTTTACCATTCTTCCATGGATGTTTAAAGTCATTTTTACCCTTTATTTACTTTTTACCACATTGTATGAATTGAATCTTTCGTTTGGTTACCATATAAGGTACTTTTTGACTTTTCCGACAAAAGTACGAGGAGAATGTTATTTTTATCTTATACGGCGTGAACGGATTTTTACGGTTTTATAACGCCTCATTTTCAAGAATCTTACCCTACAAGATTGCATTTTTATTTTCAATAAAACACTTATCTTTTAAAATTGAATGGTATTTTGTGAAAAGAACATGATTTTAAAGAAGAAATGATATTTTCCTCAAGAATTCATTTCATGTGTTTTGTCAAAAATATTTTACATCTAGGATGACATTATTTCATATGTGTATGTTTCAAGTAAAATTTCTCTATGATTTAAATAGATTCAATTTTCTTATGATGAAATGATATCAATTGTTTATGGATTATGTTACGATGGCATGATGTTTAAGAATCCCATTTTATTTCATGGGTTATGATATGATTTATGATTTATGATTTTGTGGAACACATAAGAATGGTATCATTATGAGATGGGTGGGACCTATATCTCCCTCCAATGCATTGGGTAAAGATTTTATATCTCATGAGATAGACATGGCTGGAATGGTAGGTTATACCGGTTTAGTGAAACAGGACTGAAACGAGGGTGACTTGGTTTAGAAAGGGACTTTGTCCACTAAGATAGTCTTGACAATGAGTCTTTACTAACAAGAAATGATTCTCTATGATTATGTGTGTATGACACAAAGTTTAATGTTTTATGTTATGATTATTGTGATTACATTTCACTGCCATGAGTTATTCCAGGTTATGAAATTATGATCTCTTTTAAAGGTTAAGATTTCCAAAAGTTATGTGCTTATGTATATGATGTGATTGATATTTATTTTGTTTACCCTTACTGAGCATTTGAGCTCACCCTTTTATGTTTTCTTTTCCCCAGGATATAAAGAAAGGTTTTAGGTAAAAAAGGGAATATCATTATGGGAGATATTGAAGATCTTTCACCACAATTAGAAGATTATGTTCCGAGTATCCAAAGACACTAAACTATTACGATCCTTGTGTGTGTGTTTTTTGTTATGTACTAAGTATTCCAAAAATTTAATGTAATGTCAATGTACGTCAAGCTTCAGGTCTCTACAGTTGGTATCAGAGGAAAGGTTTAGTCAACCTTTGGAAACTAGGACGCGAAAACGTTAGTGAGATCCCTAGAGAAATTTCTAAGGTATGTCTAGGGATGTCCCTAAGGATAGGTATACATATAGGATATAGTCCTATCACTACGGTAACGATCTTATAATTTAACCTAAGATGTTAGATATTGAAGTTACTCCCCCTTTATTATGATTTTTGCATCTTACACTATTCATTTTGGGTTTTAGAAAATGGCTGGAAACAAGATGATTCACGATAATGGAGGATATGATGGACAATGGAATGATATTCTTCATAAGAAATCAAATGAAATTTGATTTGGAAGTCCAAACATCATTATTATGCTGAATCAGCAATCTAATAATATGATCAATAATGTAAAATTTGGTAAGTTTCCTGACTCGGCTAATAAGAGAAAGATGGAGTTTCATGATGATCATAGAGGAAAGAAAGTTCAATTTCCCCTATGTAAATCATGTGGGAAGAGGCATCAAGGAGAATGTTTCAACGGAACTAGAATATTCTTTGGGTGTGGAAAAGAAAGACACAAATCCAGTAAGTGCAATGGAAAAGTTTCAGATAACACCATGGATGAGGTTTATGGTATTGCTACGACATCAACAATGGTTAAATGTTTTAAATGTGGAATGTGCGGGCATTATGTAAACCAATTCCCTAAGGGAATGTCTCATGAAGAGAATCAGTATTGTCTTATGGGTAGTATTTTTGTTGATGATGATGAAGAGACAACAATTGATATGTGAGATGAAAGAATTGTTGAAGCTCGGTCAATGGTTTAAGAAGGCAGTGGAATGATTACATGTTTATCAAGTGTAATGTTGTACTATAGAATAAAAAGACATCTAAGGATTGTTACACTGTTGTATTTCCTTAAGTTTTGAAAGTTTAAGATGAATGGTATGAGTAACAATGAAAGTTTATTCAGATATTTTTTGGAAAGTGGATGATATGTGCATAATGAAGTGATAAAGAGAAAATGAAATGTTTGACAGTATTCATGAGCTCATGATTGATATAAGGACTAAGTGATATCATGGTTTGAGGATATAGAATTTTTGGATATTGGTATGTGGAAAGAGTTAACTTTTGACATCATTCATGTTTTCACTAAGGTTTAATTGGTATTCATTTTTCAAGAGAATACATGATTAAGGTATTCACATGATTGGAATGTGACCAACAAGACATATCTTATGATATATGGGGATCAACGATGGTATTAAATCTATGGTAATTGTTTTCACTATATTATGAGAGTGGACTGCAGTATTATGGATAAGCCTAAAGATTGGAATGGATTATTTAAGGATAGAAGTTTTTCGATATTATTGATGGGATGTTATAGTAATATAGTTTTAGAAAAAGGACAACCTGCAAGACGGGCGACAACCCATCGTGTCGGACAAGGCCGTGGGAATCGAACCCACAACCGAAGTGCGACTGGCCTTTATCGCCTACCACTGGCCTACATGATGTCCCTGTTTAGTAGAAACTAGATTTATTATATTAAGCAGTGTGGTATATGAAGTATAAGTCCATTTTAGGAACCATATATGATTAATCTCACTATAGATCAACTTATGTATATAATTTTTGCTAACCTTTTGTTTGAGACAGATGGAATGACCCGTCATTCTATCACATGATCTGATAACACTTCACAAATAACAAATTCAACTTCATTTATTTAAGAGATGAAGTGGACATTGTTCAAGGCACGAACAATAGTGAGATTGTACCAAAATAAAGTAAGTATTTATTCTAATTCAAATTTTCAACTTTAGGGAAATGATCTTGAAAACCAAAAATGTGGTCCTAGTGCCCTTATATCCGATGAATCAGATGGTACCCTAGATCTTCACAAATTTATCGCTTTTTGATTGCTGGTTTTTCCATAGCCATGTTCTCTACCACTCTCCATCAGAACATGGTGGTTAGATTTCTCTTCCATATCCATATTTTCACCTCTGTGGAATCCCAGTGATTAGTTTAATTGGGTAACCGTTATGTTTCATACTTTTGTTTTTAAAGATTGGTTTTGGTATTCCTTTTTACGATGTGGGTTTCTATTAAAGAAACTTTCGAATAGTAAACCATTTATAACCCCGACGAATTTCGAGGGCGAAATTCATTTCAAGGGAGGTAGAATGTAACACCCTGAAATTTTATTAAAAGTATTCATTTTAATTTCTTTAATGTCTTGTGTTATGCACTACACCAAAAGAAGCTTTCACAACACATATCTCTTACCTGGCTTGAATTACACGCAATCACGACCTTCCACGATAGTGTGTGTTGTACGCAACACCGAGTTTCTCTAAACAACAATACGCTATTAAGATATTATTAAAACTAGCCATTATGAATAGTAATAACCACTTTTTGAAATTTTGAAAATTTTATTTTTAAAAATGGACTTCATTTATGGATTCGGAATGTCGAAATTAGCTTTGGGTGAAATTTTGGTGATTTTCAGATAACTTTCATATTTTGATGAATAGTGAAAATTACTAAATTTTAATTAAAAACAACTTTTTTCAATTGAAATAATTAATAGTGATAAATTATTAATTTGAGTGGTTTTAAAGTATGTTTAGAATATATTTTTACAATTTAATACAATTTTGGTTATTGTATGTAATTTCACATTTAAACCAGTTATAAACAATTGTCAATCTTTTGATAGTTATTATCTCTTAAAAACACGACTTTTGTTTTGACGACGGGAATTAATTTTTAAATTAATTAATGAAACTGATATGTTTTGAATTTGGTAAAATAGAAATCATTTTTGAGTTCATAATATCAAATATAGCTTAGGCCTAATTTTTGGTATTTTTCTGAAAACTTTCAATTTTTGATGAATAGTGAAACCACTAAGTGGTAGTTAAAAAAACTGAATTGTTCATAAAACATATTTTTACCACTTCTGTGAGTTGAATATCAAAAATCCTAGAGACACGGTTGATGTCAGTATGTAAAATGTGGTTCAATGAGATGAAAATAATTTTTTGGTGAATAGTAACTTTTTACTTTTATTTATCATGGTTAAAAGTAAATAGGGTAATTAAAGGTAAAAATGATATTATTATTACCCTAACACATGTCCGAATTCTATTGGATAAGTGTAATTCGACCAAAAACAATCTTAGGAATAAAATATGACCATTTAGGCCCACTTGAATTAGATTAGGACATTTATTATTATTTAATTCAAAGAAGAGATAAAAGAGTTAAAATCAAAGTTTATTTAATAAAACATTTTTAAAATAGGGTTATACATAAGATAAATTGGTCTATAAATATTAAATAGAAATCCAAAAATATTTCTTACATAATGGTATTTTATTTGTAATTTTTAGACATTGAATAATTTAATTTATTTATGACACAACGATGATGCAGTAATTATCTTATTAATGAAATATTGACATAATTGATGTTATAAATACTCAAATAAATATAATTTGAGACTTTTTATGAATTCCACTAATTTTTTAGGTTAATATAACATGTTAGTATTTATTTAATTAACTTTTTTCGTACTTATCATTCTGTTAGAAGTTTTACAAAAATCAATTACTAAATAGTGTCAAAATTGACATAAAATAGTTTTTAAAACAAATATTATATTATTAATTGTTATGTTATTCCTAAAAATCTAAGGTTCGTCCAAATGACTTATATAAGGTTATATATGTTAATAATAAACAATTTGGGGTTCTTTTGGCTTCTTATAGTAAGTTTATTAACCTTATAGTGTAAGAACACAAGAAGGCACGGTAAAAGTAAAATTATTTAACTTAATGTTAAATCTAAATGATATGGTTAAAATAGGAACCTAAACTTGTATAAATTCTATGTGATGAGATTATTTCGACCCATCCCCACCTTATCCTCGAAATAAATCAATTTGGAGCTATTTAAAACCGAACATGACTTTATAATAAAATAATGTTTTTAGTTATTCCAATGGTGCCCCTCTCCTGCCTTATAAAAGGGCACCTTCTCCCTCTCTTCCTCACACAACTTTGAGCCTTCCAGCTTGGCCAAACCCTGCCAAAATCATTTCTCCACTTCCCTAAAAACATCCTACAGGTTCTGGTATTCCTCAAAGACCAATTTTACTTCCCTAAGAGGAGGTCTCAAAGAGGCGCTTCAAAGAAGAGGTAATTTCCGTTACCAATTCTTTCACATTTATTTCTTCTTCAACTTCTTCTTCTTAGGTTGTTTCATTATGAAGTAATAACATCAGTATCACTCATATACTGACATGTTATTATAAGTATGAAACAATCCTAATTCACCATCTATCCATCCTACGGAAAATGAAATCACCGCGCGTGCGTACGTACGGAATACCGTCTCCACGTCGTGGTGTAATCTGTTTTTCCACCAACAACTTACATGGATGGGTATTATGGTGTAAAGAATAACTATACATAGTTATTATAACATCATAATGATTCTTATATATTGTATCATCCACTCTAAAAGGTATTCATAGACTGTACATCAGTTTTATGTTGATAGGCCATATTGGAGTTCAATTTAGCATCTAAAGAATTTTGTAGACATTTTAATAACATGGAGGTAAATCTCAGATCTCGATCAGGTACAATCAATAATGGTAATCCATGAATCCTCAACAATTCTATGATGTATATGTTGGAATGTTGATAGAGTTATAAGTCCTCTAAAATTGAAATAAAGTGATCTATTTTTGTATAATGATCCACAATATCCCATATAGAATTATTTCATATAAATTTATTTGGATGTGCAGTTATGTTTTCCCATTTATATGTTGATACATATAATGGTTTCATAATACATTAACAATTTTTTCTTCAATCGTTCACTAATTGACATTCCAGGAAAATTGATTTATATTCAGTGATATCATTCTTCAAATTGTCCCAGAAATAGTGCTCTCCAATAACTTGATACATCATTGTCCTCCATAGGTGGATGGAAATAGTCTAACAACACACATCATTCAAAATATCCATCTTTATAATATGATTAAAAAGTACACAAAGATGTGAAGAAAATATTATGACTCTTTCCTAATAAATTGTGAACACTAAGTATTTTCCATTTCTAATATATTACACCTTCTACTAAATTTCCTCATCATTTTTTGAGCATCCTTTATCTTCTTTAAAAGGGATAATTGAGAAATTATTTGATAATGGAATGATTATTTTCCTTCCCATCTGATTCCCATGTCCATCCTTCATAATTTTAAAAATATTGGATCCATATCAATTATCTTCATTGATAATATTTGTGTTTCCTTCATACTTTGAGAATTTTCCTCCATGTATTCTTTACCAGGATGGTAATTGTTTGAGCGGTAAAAATCCTTAATGAGCTCTAACCATATTCACTTGACCATATTAATCTTCCTCTATAAGAATATAAATTTTTATATCTAGTTATTATTATATATCTCACAACTCTCCCCATTGATATATTTCCTCCATATTTTCAAATTTAATATCATAGTTGCAAACTACAAATCATGCGTGTGATAGTTTTTCACATGTACTTTTAGATTCCCAGAGGCATAGGATATCAATTTAACATGAAATATTGCCTAATTTCATCTTTGAAACAAAATTGAATACCTTGAAGAGTTTTCCACTTATGGGTAGTGTTAGTACGAGTACAATGATAAGCCTCTTTTTCAACTCTTGAAGCATTCTTCACATTCACTAATCTAGAAAAACATCACTCTCTTTTGATGCAGCCTTATTCGTGGGTTTGATAATCATGATATGTTCTTCAAAAACCACCAATAATAACCAGATATACCATGGAGACTATTGATCTCTATTATATATACTGGTCTGGGATAATCCTCATTTTCCTTTTTCTTTTAAGGGTCCATAGTTATTCTTTTTCTGGTGATAACATGCCCCAATAATAATACTTCATCATTCCAAAACTCATATTTACTATACATTGCATATAGTTTCTCCCTTCTCAAAGTATTCAGTATAGTATTAAAATACCCCTCAAGCTAATCCATGCCCTCGGATTATATCATAATATCTTATATAAAAAATAGGTGCATTGATACACTATTCTTTGTGACCAAGAGGACCATCACACCCCATGGTGAATCAATTTGGTGTACGAATCCCTTTTCGATATTCCCTTTTAGCTACTTATTGATTCTTATGAATAAATGTTGTAAATCCTTTAAGTATTCTTTGACATGGTTAGAGATCCAATTATATGTTCAATTGATAACATAACCTCTCATTCAAGGGGAAGACATGGAAATTATATAGGGAACACATCGGTGTAGTCCCTTGCAATAGAAATTTATTCAAGCATAATTCTCTCCTTTTACATAATAATTTGAGTTAGATATTCTTTCCCAATGTGAAATAATATCCACACTTCAGTTGAAGATTTGTAAGGATATTTATCCTCCTCATTCCACTTGTACAAAATCAGAGGATGCCTCAGGATGTGAAGATTGATATCCCTCTACCAATAGTTGACATATGAGTTGTATATAGATAGCTAATCTGTTCTCAATATGGCATCAAACTTCACCAGACAAAGTAAGACAAGATCTTCTAGGAGGTTCAGTCTAATCAAATTTAATAATGAGGATTTCTATACATTAGTTTCAATTATTTTTACATTTTATATTATCGTATATAAAATAACATATATATATATTTAGGGGATGTTTGAATAGTTATACTAAACGTTCATGATATGAAAGAATGCGTATACCTAGAATAAAATAGTGCATTTTCTATTCATTATTGGATACTAGTTTACCTATCACCATATCATTGTAGGGCTCCACCATAGAATTAGTGATATCATATTATATTCCTTTCTAGCATGGAGGTTGTTTATGTTGATTGTCTTAAAAACCCTTGGCTAAGATAATTGGATCACAGAATTCCCATGTTACTTGTAGTTGAATCACTATATTACAATATGATTGATGGTCTAAAACTTCTTTTGTTCTTATTTATTAGGATGATTTTTCAAATCCATTCAAAAATTATTCTCCTGATACCACTATCTTCCACATTTGAAGCATCTCCCAGTTTCGTTTAGATTGTTCCTTGGATGCTTCTACCCACACTTTTAACACATGGGATGTTTGGTTTTCTTTCATCCACAGTATTTTTCTATTGATCCTCCCATATTAATCTCCATATTCCTATTTTTATCATCGATCCTATGATACTACTTAGAGTCTATAAAATTCATATCAATGATAAGGGAACAATGTAGAATATCCTCATAGATTTCAATGTCTTGAATCACCAAATAATTTCATATAATAATCTTTAATCCACTAAACAACTGATCCACATTGATTTTTGTGCTCACAAAAAATCCAAAGGCATAAAATTTAATCCTACTAAATTCTTCATCATACGGTTAGATAAAATCATATTCCTTATGCTTCATTCTGAGTAAATCCCTATCTATTATAAAATAAAGAGTTTATGGAATATATTTATTGAGAAATATTTTAATAAATTCTTCCCATTACATGTAATCAATTTCCTCTTTAGAAATAGTGATTATGATTAATTTCCACCATAGATCAGCAACCCCATAAAAAATATAGATTGCCATCAAGAAATTATTGTCATATGATAATTTCAGGGAAGATAATACCATCTCAATGGAGCTAATCCATTGATATGTGATAAGAGGATTAGAAGATCCACAAAAGGTAGAAGGCCTTTTTTAAATTATATATTCAACCAAAACATTGCCTTTCTTAGGAGAAGGAGGTAGTTACACATGATTAAATTTATTATTCACAACCTGATCTTGTAAAACCAGTACTTTCATGACGTTTTTACCTCTTATTCACATCAGGTTTGGCATCTCATTAGTGTAATAATCTCACTGCCTATCACATGCTCATATATTTCTAGCCATTAACTAAAAAAATTAAAAAACATTGTGGGTTTTAATACTTAGCTAACAAGCATATAAAATATAATTATGGACATAGAAGGATAAATTTATAAATGATTCGTATATCCTAACTAGTGATTCTTTAAGATTCACAATAAGTTATTCATGGTAATAGAATTATCCCTAATGTTATTACTAATGTTTTCTAGTCCTAATCCCGATAAATAACAAAAATTTACTCTGATACCCACTATAGAAACCCAATACTTCTATACACATTACTACATTGTTGTATGTATTATAATCCATTAAAAACAAACCATGGATGGAAAATTATGGTGTATTTGGAAGACTAGGTACACAATTAGAAAACATGAAACTTGAATAAAAAATATTTTTATTTATCACCATAATGTGATCCTAACTACATTTAATCTACTAAAACTGCATAGGATGACTTGGAAAATACGTATACAAAAATGGGGAGCTAAAAAGACTAGTAAGGTAATAAGCATGAGATTGAAGCTTAACACATGAGTTCGAAGGCATAACATGATAGCATAAAAGGCATGGATCATGAAAAAACATATTAAATCATAACATAAAGATCATGGAATAATATGATCGTGTAAAAATAGGAATGCAGGAGAAACATATAATATGAAATAAACATGAGTTAAAGGTTACATCCAAAACTATATCTCATAGTGGAAAGTGTCCCATAATTTATTGTGTTCACTATCTAATCCCATAAATTACATTTCAAGAGAGTAAAAGTTTACCAAATGCATTGATGTTCAGTCTAGTAGCACCCATAATAACATATTCATCCATATGCATTCAACGTAAAGAATCAAACATAAATAACAAACTTAATGGTTACCCATGGAATGAAATGGGAATCATAATCATATCATAAGACATAAATGGGGTGTATAATAATGATATCCATGAAAGAGTGGATTTAAAATATTCTTGTGAATTAATAAAGGAAAAATAATAATTTATCATTATTAATTTTTTCTAGCTAAATTATAATCAAGAAATAGAGTGGCAATGTAACTTTAGATATGTGTCACCTATGCATTGTTTTAGGGAAAATAATATGGAGTATTTAAAGAAGATAAATGTATAATTATTTACACAAAAATAAATATGAAAATATTTTTTCCCATGATAAATTGAATGATTTTAGAAAATTATTTCAGGCTTAAAACAGTTTTTGGAGTTTACATGAAAATTGGTAAGAAAGAGATAAGTTCCCTTTAATCAAGTTTACTTATTGAATTATGAATGGAATCATTTAAAATAAGTAATTCCCCATTAAGGATTTATGGATAGAGATACATAAATAATCATTTCACATATACATAGAATATATGAGATTTATAAAATAATAATATTGAGTAAAAGAGAGAGAAATCATAACACAAAGGAAATATGGAGGATAAGAGTGATCCCTTACAATGTGATTTTCTTTAGTTGATCATGCTTTAAAATATAGAATAATTGTTTTATGATTTTAATTAATTTATACCAGAACAATATTAATATTAATTATATCATATATAATCCTTATATAACCTCTTACCACTTTCTCATTAATAATATATCATTATCACTATTTTTGGGAGTTAATTTTTTTTCCAAGCATGTTTTTTACATAACCTATTGTTTATGTTCATGGGATATATATTCATCATCTTAAAAATGTTATTAATTATATAATTATCATATATAATTATCTAATTCATTTCCATAGCCCTTATTGAAATTTTTATATGGATAATGATTCACATCTCTTCATGGAGACGGTAGACTGCACGTACGCACGAGCGATAATATCATTTTCTTAATGGTGAATGGGTAGAGAAATGGATGATGTATTAATTTTATAGAATTAATATCATTTCATAAGTATCATATATATCAATTTTTTTAATCATTATAATGAAAAATTTATATTGGTGATGAAAAACAAATTACATCGCTACGTATAGATGGAAAGTTATATGTACAGACGCACGTCACATTGATTTTATTTAAGATGGATTAACGGTGGAATATTATTATCTAATAATAATAATAATAAAATCTCAATTTATAGATTATATTTATGTAATTTTTTTGTATGTGTATGAAATATTAATATGAGGTGTAAGAGGAAATAAATTTTAATGAGTTGATAAAAACAATTACATCTTATACAAAGGAGATCCTTTATAACTTCTCTTAAGGGGAATATGGTAGGTATTTTGGATAATCCAGAACCAAGAGAAAATAAATAAGGGTTTTCAAAAGGTATATAAGAATATTATGGCCAAGATATATGGCTACATGTTGTGTAAATAAGTGAATGAATGGGATCCCATTTATAATTTAGGTTACATGAACTTTTGGAATTTTTCAAAATATTAAAAAATTATAAGAATATTTAAGAGTCAATTGCGTTAAAATGGACCATAAATTCATAGGGTTGAAATTTTAGACATTATATTATCCCCTTTGTGATTATATAATTATTTTAATATTTTTAAATAATATAATAAAATATTATATTCATTGAATTCCATTATTATCTGTCACGACCCGTCCTCGGGCCCGTGTCGTGACCACCCCAAGACCGCCTTCCATAGGCCAGGGGCTGGCGACTAGCACCAAGGTGTAAATCCAAACAAAAAGGGAAGGCATTGCCTTTGAAAAGTAAACAAGCACCATAGAGCAAGCAAGCGGAAAAGTAAACACTAAGTAAAACTGTACAAGCTGTGCTGAAAGTAAAAAGGGGCCGGAAATACAAGCCCAACTGTAAAGTACAACTGAAAGGAAAAACAACAACTAAAAATGGAAAACTGCAGCGTCGAGCCGTCCTCCGGAAGTCCCACCTGAAGGGTGGGTACAGATAGCCTCCACTGCTCCTCGGGTCCACCTAACCGCTCCGAGTACGTCCCGCCCAGTGGTCCACCTCCAGGTACTGTCCTGCTCTGCACGCCTCCTCCACGATCAGCGCTGTCCGTCGTCTGCAACCAACACCACGAAGTGCGGGCATAGCCCGTGCAGGGGTGAGTATAAGCTACTCAGTAGGGACCCCGAGACCTCCGAAGGTCTCCCGAAATCCACAAAGGATAATCCACAAAGGAATGATACAATCACGAAGTAACATCTGACACGGCTTAGGTATATGCCCATACATATACCTAAGTCTTCAATTCCCGTTCGGCTCCAACGTCGGAGCCCAAGCACAACCCAGTCCACACAGGAAAGAAAAACGTATACCCACGCAGGATAGAGCAACACAATCCACAAAGGAGAGTAAACAGTAAATCCACACAGGATAGCTCAACACAATCCACAAAGGAGAGTAACACAAGATTCAGCTCACACAGGTATACTTCTTCGGATGACGATAAAGATGATCATTGAACCATCTAAGTCGTCGGACCCACGAAGGATCGATAGGTACTAACCTTGCAGTGACCCACACAGGATCGGGCCCACGCAGGACCTGTAGAAGTTGGCTCACACAGAACTGATGAGAGATGACCCACACAGGATCGGGCCCACACAGGACCGGGCCCACGCAGGACCTGTAGGCGCTGGCTCACACAGAACCGCTGAGCGCTGACCCACGCAGGATCGGACCCACACAGGATCGGGCCCACACAGGACCGGCAGCACTGATCCACATAGGATCACTGAGTGCAGTAGTCGTCGCAGTCCGCTGATGATCTCTGCACAGTCGTCGCCGCAGTCCACTGAGGATCTCTGCACGGTCGTCGCTGTCGAAGTAGCAGTCGCAGCCAGCACTAGGGTTCCCGCACACGGCAAGCTCGTTCAGGAAGGTCCGCTCCACGAGCCGAGAGGCTGATACATCAACTGACACGAAGTCCGAAGTTGATGTATCCAAAAGTTCCGTATCGTCAACAGGAACTCAACGTCGCAGACGGCGCGTCAATCGGACGCCCGGTCTGAGAGATATTGGCATTTTCGTACCAGGGGCCCGGTTGGTTTTTAAGGAAAAATCATCCTGACCTCACTCCACCTGCGTCCAAACCTCAGGCGGAGTATGCCAAAAGATCCGTCTCACTTAGAGGAATTCAACAAAGCTGACGGCACGTCAATCGGACGTCCGTAGCTCAAGATATGAGCGTTTCCGCTCCGAGGGCCCGGTTGGTCTCGTGTACGAACCAACCCGGCCGAACTCAAAGTATTCCAAAACCTTGAGTGCGATATACCGAAACGACCGTCTCGATCCAAGGATCGCGTTGCCGCTGACGGCGAGTCGTTTGGGGGCACGAAGCTCAAGATACGGGCGTTTGAACGAAAACGTCCGAAGATGGGGGGGCACGGGCCCGGCCCGACCCCCCCCCCCCCCCCCGGGTCGACCCGAACCGGGTCGACCCGGCTGGCCCGGCCCGGCTCGGCCAGGTCCGGTCCGGCTCGGCCGGCTCGGCCAGCTCGGCTTGGCCGAGCCGCGCGGGTGGAAGCCGCGGGCGCTGACCCGCGGCTTGAGGAAGGACCGCGGCCCGCGTGCGGGCCGCACTGGCGAGCCGCGGACGCGCTGAGCCGCGTCCGCCCGGATGAACAAGACTCGCGCGCCGCGGGTCCGTTTGGCCTCCGCCGCTGCGGCTTCATCCGTGGCGGATTTCGTCCGGCGGCGCGCCGGGGCGCCGGTGACCCGCGCCGCCGGCAACTTCCGCGGGCCGCCGGCGTCGCTCCGGTGGCCCGTTTTCCTTCCCGTCGGCGCCGTTGATCCTCCCGGGATCCGTTCTTTACTGCGGGATCGTCAACCGTCCGCTGCGGCATGTTCCGTCGTCGACCGTCAAATCCGCACAAAACGAAGAACAGCGGAGGGTCGTCGGGCCGTGTTCGTTCGGCCCGCACCCTCCGCGTTAGAGATAAACAACCGGGAGAAAAATGATCAACACATGATCCAAAAATTTTAATTAAAATAAAATTGTTCATTGAAAACCGGCTTTTTAATTTTCAAGAACGTTCATGAGAAAATTAAGAAGGGGTAATTTTCCAAAATAAATCCCTACCTTGATGATCGTCGTGCGCGGGCGTTCTTCGCGGAAGAGACCGTCGCGGAAGAGATCGATCGTCGCGTCGTCGCGGGGAGGCGTCGCGTCGTCGCGGATTCCGGCATTGAGTCGGCGAGCTCAACGAATCAAGAACAACAGATTTAAATTATTAATATTTAAATCTATGTTTTGTTTAAAACCAAAGAAAAGAACTTGAGAGGAAATCCGAAAGCACTCACCTCGAATGGTCGGTGATCGGAGATCGGAGATCGGAGATCGGAAGAGCGTCTCGGGCGAAGGCGTCGTCGATTTTCGGGTTCGGCGTTCTTCACATTCTTCGCGTTCTTCTCGTTCTTCACGTTCTTCGCGAGGGAGAAGAAGTTCCGAGGGTTCTCCCAAATCTTCTCAAGCGCAACTAACCAGAGGTTAAGCGTTGGTCTTATTTTATTATTACGCCAACGAATTTGAAAAACTGGTTAAGAAACGATCCATCAATTCGTTGAATTAATTCAACGAAAGAAACGACCCATTTAATTCACGAAGGAAACATCCCATTTAATTCACGAAAGAAACATCCCATTTAATACATGAAAGAAACAGCCCATTTAATTCATTAAATAAACCGCCCAATTAAATGGTCTGTTAAGAATTTAGAAAACGCGTCGGTTGACTTTCATTAAGACGGGTTTTCACGGGTGCGTTTCCTAGCGGAATGAAACGGCGGGGCTCGTGCGGGCCCCACCTCACAAATATCCTACCATGGGGGTAGGATATTTCTGGATAGCATCCTATCCAGTTCAACTCAGTTCAGGACTCCTTTAAGTGGCTTCAAGTGGTTTCCAAGTGGCTTAAGTGAAATAAAATAAAGCTGTCGCAAAATTATTTTATTTCTTAACTTTAAGCCCGAAAATTAAAAACCACACCCGAGCAAACGCAACTCCAAAAGAGGCGTTTCTAAGCGAATACCGGCACTGCAATTTCATCGGTTCCCTCAGAATTCGATTCCGGGCACCGGTTCAAAAGTTAAAAAAACCCGCTCGTCCGTTCACTGAACGTACCCGAGCCAAACTTCAGAAAATGATTCTGGGCACACCGGGCCTCGGAATCAGGCGCCGTCAGAAACTGCGTTCTTGTAAAATTCCAAAGAAAATTAAGAAAAAATATTTCCTTGAAATTTACGGGTCTTTACATTACTTCCACCTCAGGACATTACGTCCCCGACAAGATACATCAAAAACTAGGGAAACAAATGTGGGTACTGAGCATGAATCTGAGCCTCCCGCTCCCAAGTGCTCTCCTGGAGGTTCCCGTGCTGCCATCTGATGCGCACAAGAGGAATCGATCGCCCACGTAGGACCTGCTCCTGTCGATCCTCTATCTCCACTGGGACCTCCGTAAAAGTCGCTCCATCATCCACGTCTAGCTCCCCATAGTCAATGATGTGCATCGGGTCGTGCACGTATCTCCTCAGCTGGGATACGTGGAAGACATCGTGCACCCGGTGAAACTGATGTGGTAGAGCCAGGCGATAAGCCACCTCACTAATCCTGCTGAGGACCTGGAAAGGCCCGATGAAGCGTGGAGACAACTTGCCGCCTCGGCCAAATCTCCTCAAACCACGTCGAGGTGAGACCCGCAAGAAGACGTGGTCACCATCCTCGAACTCTGGTGGCCTCCGCCTCCTGTCAGCATATAACTTTTGCCGGCTCTGTGCTATCCTCATCCGCTCCTGGATGAGCTAGACCTTCTCTGTCGTGGCCCGGACCATCTCTGGTCCCACAAGTGCTGACTCTCCAGGGTCTGTCCAGCACAAAGGAGATCTGAAATGCCTGCCGTACAACGCCTCGTAGGGTGCCATCCTGATGGTGGAGTGGTAGCTGTTGTTGTACGCGAACTCCACCAAGGGTAGGTGGTCCTCCCAGCTGCGACCAAAGTCAAGGACACATGCACGGAACATGTCCTCGAGAGTCTGAATGGTCCTCTCCGTCTGACCATCCGTCTGAGGGTGAAAGGCGGTGCTCAGACGTAGTCGCGTCCCGAACGCCTCCTGCAACCCCTTCCAAAGCCAGGAAGTAAAACGAGTGTCCCGATCGTAGACGATGGTTGATGGAACACCGTGAAGTCGTACAATCTCCTGAACGTAGAGACGCCCCAAGCTCTCCATTGTTCCCTGCTCTCGGATGGGTAAGAAGTGTGCCGACTTGGTGAGTCGGTCAACAATCACCCATATGGAATCGTGACCTCTGGAAGTGCGTGGAAGTCCAGTCACAAAGTCCATAGATATCCCGTCCCACTTCCACTCCGGGAACTCCAAGGGCTGTACCAAGCCTGCTGGTACCTGATGCTCTGCCTTCACCTGCAGGCAGGTGAGTCACCGTGAAACGAACTCTGCTACAACTTTCTTCATGCCCAACCACCAGTGCTGTCGCCCGAGATCCTGGTACATCTTCGCCACTCCAGGATGTACCGCCAACGGAGAAGTGTGAAACTCTCTCAGCACCTCCTCTCGTAATGTGACTGGTACCAAGGTACGTCCTCTGAAAAGGACATCGTGCTCTGCTCCAAGGGAGAAACCATCAGGTGCCTGTACCGAGGATATCTGTGCACGCCGCGTCTCACAGTAAACATCCCCATGATGTGCCTCTCTGACCCGCTGAAGAAGTGGAGGAGAGACTGTGAGAGACTGAAGGAAGGCTGCTCCGTCTCTATCCACGAAGGATATCTGCAAAGTGGCTAGCTACTCTGTCGCCTCCTCAAGAAGCTGGATGCCCGTCCTCCTGCTGAGGGCATCAGCCACCACGTTCCCCTTCCCAGGAGTATAGACTATTTAAAAGTCATAGTCCTGGAGGAACTCGAGCCATCGCCGCTGTCTCAGGTTCAGGTCCTTCTGAGAGAAGATTTACCTGAGACTTTGGTGGTCAGAAAAGATTGTGAAGCGCTCGCCCATCAGATAGTGTCTCCATGTCTTCAGGGCAAAGACTACTGCTGCCAACTCCAAGTCATGGGTAGCGTAGTTCTGCTCATGAGGCCTCAACTGACGTGATCCGTAGGCAATCACGGCCTGCTCCTGCATCAGGACACACCCGAGTCCGGTCCCTGATGCATCGCAGTAGACTACGTAACCAACTCCCTCCTCAGGCAACCTCAAGATAGGTGCGCTGGTCAACCTCTGCCTCAGCTCCGGGAAGCTCTACTGACATCTGTCTGACCACACGAAGGGTTTCCCCTTCTTCGTCAACACTGAGAGTGGGGCCGCAACTCTGGAGAAGTCCGGCACAAATCTCTGATAGTATCCGGCTAGGCCCAAGAAACTCCGCACCTCTGTCACGCTCTTGGGTGGCTCCCAAGCTAGCACTGCCTCGATCTTCGCGGGATCCACTGCAACTCCCACCTCAAAAATGACGTGCCCCAAGAAGTGGACCTCACGTAACCAGAACTGACACTTCGAGAGCTTGCCATAAAGCTGGTGCTCTCGGAGTGTGTCTAGTACAACACGCAGGTGGTAGGCGTGCTCCTCCTCCGTCGTCGAGTACACCAAAATTTCGTCGATGAAGACCACGACAAATCGATCGAGGTATGGCTGGAAGATCCTTTTCACGAGGCTCATGAACACTGCTGGAGTGTTGGTCACGCCGAAAGGCATAACCAAGAACTCGAAGTGGCCATACCGACACCTGAAGGCCGTCTTCGGCACATCCTCGTCTCGAACTCTAAGCTGATGATAGCCTGACCTGAGGTCTATCTTCGAGAACCACCGTGCTCCATTGAGCTGGTCGAAGAGATCATCAATCCTAGGTAGCGGATACTTGTTCCTCACTGTCACCTGATTCAGGCGACGATAATTGACACACAGTCGCAAGCTCCCGTCCGCCTTCTTGGCGAACAAAATCGGGGAAGCCCAGGGCGAAACACTGGGTCGGATGAACCCCTTGCCCTGCAAGTCCTCCAACTGTACTCGCAGCTCTCGAAGCTCAGCGGGGGCCATCCGATATGCTGGAGTGGATATCGGGGCTGTCCCGGGGTACAGGTCAATATAAAAGTCTAGCTCTCTGCGAGGAGGTAGTCCTGGAACGTCGTCGGGAAAGACATCCGCGTACTGATCCACCACTGCAGGGAAACTAGGACTCCGCACGTCAACTGCTCCCAGGATGAGGCTAGCCAACTGATGAGTGATGGGTTGACCTCTCCTCTGTGTGAGTCCATCCTGTGCTACTAAGGCTCCCTTCTCGCCGGTGAAGGTGAACCTGCTCCCGTCGGTGCGCACACATCGCACCTTGCGCCTAAAGCAGTCAATCTGAGCATGGACCGTAGATAACCAATCATCCCCAAAATGACGTCATAAGGCCTCTACGCTGCTACAAGAAGATCCCAGCCGAATCTCTCGCCTCCTAGAGTAAGCTCACACTGCCGGCACCAGTGCGTAATCGTCGAGTCTTCTCCCGTAGGAGTCTCTGGCCGCAAGGATCGAGCCAAAGGCTCTGTCGAAATCACCGAGCTCCGAACAAGGGCAGTTGCTATGAAAGAGTGACTCGCTCCTGTGTCTATCAGAACTGCAGCAAGGGTGGAATAGATATAGATCGTACCTCGAATCATCTCTGGTGCGCCGTGGTCATAGGCCTCCGCTGCCTGGAGCTGAGCCTGTCTCTGCCCGCCAGCTCCCTGTGGTCGGGGCGGGCCTCCTGGTGGTGGTGGTGGCAGAGACTCAAAGCGTCGCCCACCACCTGCTGCTCGGCCAACTCCTCTTCCTCGTCCGCCTCCTCCCTGCGGACCGCCACGGTCGACCCTCTGCCTCTTTCTGGGTGGCCCCTCCACCGTCTGCTGCCCCTCGGTACGACGGGTCGGGCAGTCACGAGCCATGTGGCCCTGCCCACCGCACTCGTAGCACTGTCTGCCTCTCGGAAGGCTGGCTCTGGGCCGGGTGCCCTGCACTGCTAAGCCAGCATCCCGAGGTCGCCTGCCGGACGGTCTGGTCCGACTGGAACCCTGAGTCATCCGCCGGCTACCAGCTGCCGAAGACTCCGCTATCTGCCGCCCTGCGGTGGGTCTCGCTGTGGACTCAGCCAGGAAGCTCTCGATCAGGAGGGCTCGCTCCAGTACCCCTGCCTGGGTCGGGATGCTGAGGGAGATCAGCGATGCCCTGATCTCGTGTCTCAAACCCTGCTCGAAGGTCCGGGCCCAGAAGAAGGGGTCCCGTACCATGTCTGTCGAGTACCGATAATGGTCGGTGAACCTCTCCGCGTACTGAGCGACCGTCAAGCTGCCCTGCCGCAGCTGAAGAAGCTGCTGGATGTGCACCGCTCGGAGGGTGGCCGGGACAAACTCTGAGCGGAAGAGGCTCTCGAAGTCCGTCCAGATGAGGGAGGCCTCATTGTGTGCCTGGAGCATCAGGCTCCACCAGCGTCCGGCTGCTGCGTGCAGTAAGCTCGCCGCGAGGATCACCATGAGGTCTGCTGGCGTCCTCACTAGCCTGAAAACTCGGACGACCGCCTCCATCCAGTCCTCGGCTGCCTGGGGGTCCGACTCCCCACGGAACCTGGGTGGTCGCTAGCGCTGGAACTCATGCAGAGCTCCGAGGCGTCGTGCGTCGTCAGCTGCCAGTGCTGGAAGCATCGGGGTCTCGGCGGGTAAAGGTACCGTCGGTGCCTCTGCTGTCAACGGGCCCTGTACCGAGGCCTCGTCGCTCGGCGGGCTGTCGTCGCGCCCTACTCTGGGAACCCTAGCTGGCTGCTGTCGTCGTGCCATCCTGAAAAGGAAACAAGTATGCCACGGTCAGAACAGTATACCTGGTGATCTGACACAAGTAATTACAAAGAAAACTTGAAACACACATGAAAACAATGTTTTCGTACATTAAGTAAGGAATCAGAAGTCAGGGTCCTGGTGTATGGATACGTCGGCCGCCGCACCAACACTGGACTCCCTGGACTGATAACCACACTCAATACACTAAACACTTTTTCTTCACATAGAAGAAAGATCAGAGTCTGCGGTAGAACCGACCAGCTCTGATACCAATTTGTCACGACCCGTCCTCGGGCCCGTGTCGTGACTACCCCAAGCCTGCCTTCCATAGGCCAGGGGCTGGCGACTAGCACCAAGGCGTAAATCCAAACAAAAAGGGAAGGCATTGCCTTTGAAAAGTAAACAAGCACCACAGAGCAAGCAAGCAGAAAAGTAAAAACTAAGTAAAACTATACAAGCTGTGCTGAAAGTAAAAAGAGGCCGGAAATACAAGCCCAACTGTAAAGTACAACTGAAAGGAAAAACAGCAACTAAAAAGGGAAAACTGCAGCGTCGAGCCGTCCTCCGGAAGTCCCACCTGGAGGGTGGGCACAGATAGCCTCCACTGCTCCTCGGGTCCACCTAACCGCTCCGAGTACGTCCCGCCCAGTGGTCCACCTCCTGGTACTGTCCTGCTCCGCACGCCTCCTCCACGATCAGCGCTGTCCGTCGTCTGCAACCAACACCACGAAGTGCGGGCATAGCCCGTGCAGGGGTGAGTATAAGATACTCAGTAGGGACCCCGAGACCCCCGAAGGTCTCCCGAAATCCACAAAGGAGAATCCACAAAGGAAAGATACAATCACGAAGTAACATCTGACACGGCTTAGGTATATGCCCATACATATACCTAAGTCTTAAATTCCCATTCGGCTCCAACGTCCGAGCCCAAGAACAACCCAGTCCACACAGGAAGGCAAAACGTATACCCACGCAGGATAGAGCAACACAATCCACAAAGGAGAGTAAACAGTAAATCCACACAGGATAGCTCAACACAATCCACAAAGGAGAGTAACACAAGATTCAGCTCACACAGGTATACTTCTTCGGATGACGATAAAGATGATCATTGAACCATCTATGTCGTCGGACCCACGAAGGATCGATAGGTACTAACCTTGCAGTGACCCACACAGGATCGTGCCCACGCAGGACCTGTAGAAGTTGGCTCACATAGAACCGCTGAGAGATGACCCACACAGGATCAGGCCCACACAGGACCGGGCCCACGCAGGACCTGTAGGCGCTGGCTCACACAGAACCGCTGAGCGCTGACCCACGTAGGATCGGACCCACATAGGATCGGGCCCACACAGGACCAGAAGCACTGATCCACGTAGGATCACTGAGTGCAGTAGTCGTCACAGTCCGCTGAGGATCTCTGCATAGTCGCCGCCACAGTCCACTGAGGATCTCTGCACGGTCATCGTCGGAGTCCACGGAGGATCTCTGCACAGTCGTCGCCGCAGTCCACTGAGGATCTCTGCACGGTCGTCGCTGTCGAAGTAGCAGTCGCAGCCAGCACTAGGGTTCCCGCACACAGCAAGCTCGTTCGGGAAGGTCCGCTCCACGAGCCGAGAGGGTGATACATCAACTGAAATGAAGTCCGAAGTTGATGTATCCAAAAGTTCCGTATCGTCAACAGGAACTCAACGTCGCAGACGGCGCGTCAATCGGACGCCCGGTCTGAGAGATATTGGCAGTTTCGTCCCAGGGGCCCGGTTGGTTTTTAAGGCAAAACCAACCTGACCGCACTCCACCTGCGTCCAAACCTCAGGCGGATTATTCCAAAAGATCCGTCTCACTTAGAGGAATTCAACAAATTTGATGGCACATCAATCGGACGTCCGTAGCTCAAGATATGAGCGTTTCCGCTCCGAGGGCCTGGTTGGTCTCGTGTACGAACCAACCCGGCCGAACTCAAAGTATTCCGAAACCTTGAGTGCGATATACCGAAACGACCGTCTCGATCCAAGGATCGCGTTGCCGCTGACAGCGAGTCGTTTGGAGGCACGAAGCTCACGATACGGGCGTTGGAACGAAAACGTCCGAAGATGGGGGGGTACGGGCCCGGGCCGACCCGGCCCGAGCCCCCCCTGGGTCGACCCGACCCGGGTCCGACCCGGCCCGGCTCGGCCAGGGCCGGTCCGGCTCGGCTGGCTCGGCCGGCCCGGCGTGGCCGAGCCGCACGGGTGGAAGCCGCGGGCGCTGACCCGCGGCTTGAGGAAGGACCGCGGCCCGCGTGCGGGCCGCGCTGGCGAGCCGCGGACGCGCTGAGCCGCGTCCGCCCGTATGAACCGGACCCGCGCGCCGCGTGTCCGTTTGGCCGCCGCCGCTGCGGCTGCAGCCGCTGCGGATTTCGTCCGGCGGCGCGCCGGGGCGCCGCCGCGCCGGTGACCTGCGCCGCCGACAACTTCCGCGGGCCGCTGGCGTCGCTCAAGTGGCCCGTTTTCCTTCCCGTCGGCGCCGTTGCTCCTCCGGGGATCCGTTCTTTACTGCGGGATCGTCAACCGTCCGCTGCGGCACGTTCCGTCGTCGACCGTCAAATCCGCACAAAACGAAGAACGACGGAGGTTCGTCGGGCCGTGTTCGTTCGGCCCGCACCCTCCGCGTTAGAGATAAACAACCGGGAGAAAAACGATCAACACATGATCCAACAATTTTAATTAAAATAAAATTGTTCATTGAAAACCGGATTTTTAATTTTCAAGAACGTTCATGAGAAAATTAAAAAGGGGTAATTTTCCAAAATGAATCCCTACCTTGATGATCGTCGTGCGCGGGCGTTCTTCGCGGAAGAGACCGTCGCGGAAGAGATCGATCGTCGCGTCGTCGCGGGGAGGCGACGCGTCGTCGCGGATTCTGGCGTTGAGTCGGCGAGCTCAACGAATCAAGAACAACAGATTTAAATTATTAATATTTAAATCTGTGTTTCGTTTAAAACCAAAGAAAAGAACTTGAGAGGAAATCCGAAAGCACTCACCTCGAATGGTCGGTGATCGGAGATCGGAGATCGGAGATCGGAAGAGCGTCTCGGGCGAAGGCGTCGTCGATTTCCGGGTTCGGCGTTCTTCGCGTTCTTCGCGTTCTTCGCGTTCTTCGCGTTCTTCGCGAGGGAGAAGAAGTTAAGAGGGTTCTCCAAAATCTTCTCAAGCGCAAATAACCAGAGGTTAAGCATTGGTCTTATTTTATTATTACGCCAACGAATTTGAAAAACTGGTTAAGAAACGATCCATCAATTCGTTGAATTAATTCAACGAAAGAAACGACCCATTTAATTCACGAAGGAAACAGCCCATTTAATTCACAAAAGAAACAGCCCATTTAATTCACGAAAGAAACAGCCCATTTAATTCACGAAATAAACCGCCCAATTAAATGGTCTGTTAAGAATTTAGAAAACGCGTCGGTTGACTTTCATTAAGACGGGTTTTCACGGGTGCGTTTCTTAGCGGAAAGAAACGGCGGGGCTCGTGCGGGCCCCACCTCACAAATATCCTACCAAGGGGGTAGGATATTTCTGGATAGCATCCTATCCAGTTCAACTCAGTTCAAGCCTCCTTTAAGTGGCTTCAAGTGGCTTCCAAGTGGCTTAAGTGAAATAAAATAAAGGTGTCGCAAAATTATTTTATTTCTTAACTTTAAGCCCGAAAATTAAAAACCACACCCGAGAAAACGCAACTCCGGAAGAGGCGTTTCTAAGCGAATACCGGCGCTGCGATTTCATCGGTGCCCTCAGAATTCGATTCTGGGCACCGGTTCAAAAGTTAGAAAAACCCGCTCGTCCGTTCACTGAACGTACCCGAGCCAAACTTCCGAAAATGATTCCGGGCACACCGGGCCTCGGAATCAGGCGCCGTCAGAAACTGCGTTCTTGTAAAATTCCAAATAAAATTAGGAAAAAAAATTTCCTTGAAATTTACGGGTCTTTACATTATCCATTTTGGAACTATTCATTAATTTGACTTTAAAAACATAAAACAATTAGTTAAATTCAAACCCACTATTTTATAATATAGTGAAGATTCCTAATTAATCAACATAGTTATGTTATTAACATAAATAAATAACATTATATTTATTTTAATTTTTTTTATCCCATTTATTTAATTTTTTATAAATTTAATAATTTTAGCATCATCATTGTATAAGCATTTAAGATCATTATTCCTTATTTAAAAATTTAAAGTAAAGAACCATGATTAGTAAAAATATTTTATATTTCAAAATAAATTTTATGTATGAACATATATTATTTATAACTACACATTAAAAATGGCAAACATCCTTAAAAAACGGTGTGACATGTTTGACTATTCCTTAAATTAAATACGATAAGGAAAAAAATGTCAAAAAAGTGGCTCAATAAAAGTTATAAATTAGATATATGGAAACTTATGGTAAAAAATTACTAATCTAGTATAATTTTTTAATTTTGTTGGATCATTTTCAAATCCATATAAATTATTTACCTTTAATTACCTGATTTACCCTTTACTATGGTAACAAAAGTTACTAAGGTTACTATTCATAGTGACCAAAAAATAAAAGTTGTCTATTTAATAAATTTTAACCTATCAATTCCAAATATAGAATCCATTTTGTAAAATTCAAAACACCAAACTTATATAATTAAATTTAATTTATATTTAAACCATAAAAAACAAAAAGAAATACAATTTTTTGGAAAAAAATCATTTTTAATGTATACATTTTTTTATAATAAATTAATTTATAAATTTCATTTAAATTATAAAAGTTAGATTATTTATAATGAAAAGTAACTAATTATATTTTAATATGAATCCATAATATAATTTTAATTTGTAAATTTTTTTAAAGTTAATAGAGCTTTCAATGTAAATCAGTATTTTCACTATTTATTAAAATTTACAAATTTTTATAAAATTATCAACAAATCATCTAAAGATAATTTTTAATCTCTAAATTTAAAAATAAATTTTATATTTTCAAATTATGTTTCTAAAATTTTCAAAATTAATCATATTTATTTTCTCATAGAAAATAATAAAACCATTTTTTGGAAGAAAGCATATTTTTTAAGAATAAAAAGACATTACAGAAAATTAAATGTTTATTTAAATAAATTAATATATGTATTTAATAATATTTTTGTTCCTATTAATACTAATAAATTACATTTTTAGGTTATGACATTTATTTAGAAGAATAATATTTTAATAGTATATCATGGTTCGTTTAAAATCGGTTTTCCATGAAACACACAAAATTAAAGAAATAAATTTTTTTGAAACAAATAAGAGGGGTGTTATATGGTGTTGGTCATGGTGATCAAGAAGATAGTTAGAAGTGAAATGACAAGGATACCACTATTTTGGGGAGAGAAATGGTGGTTGTTTTTAACATGAACCTCATACATATATGTTTATCAATGTATAAAAGTTGTCATTGGATGAATTTTTTGTTCTTTTGGATATTGGGGGATAAATAAATATGAATACAATTGGATTCATTGGGAATTTCATGTTTAGTCATGGATGTATTTTTAAATGGAGTCTATGAATTATCATCCTGCTCAAGTAGACATGAGATGATCAGAGAATGGTTGTATTAAGGGTTCATTGGTGCTAGTTCCTAACAAGATGGTTTATATGCATAGTAGAAGATGAAACCATGGAGTCATAAAAAAGAAGTAATCATACCATGTTGGGTGTTTTTATACGATCATATGACTCCCATTGAATTTCAGGAATTTTGATTTTATGAATTTGGAAGTGCATCAACTATTGAGGATGACTGTTTTGAGGAAGTCCAAACTAAAGAAGTTTGACATACCATCTTGCGTGTAATTGGATGATAAAAATTTCTAATGATGTCATCAATTCGTATTGGACATAACAGGTATGATTCACTATTTATATTGGGATTTTAGAGGGAAAACTTGGGTGATCGTGTAGTGTTTGGATGGAAGATGATTGATTTTTCTTTAAAATGGTATGTCGATGTTGGTTCTAGTGTTAGATCCGTGGTTTCATTGGTTTTAGGTGTGGAACCAAGAACCACATTGAGAGTGTCCTAAAAATACCAAAGTCGCATTTCAATGATGAAATCATGATGGTGGTAAGTCATTTTGATTTTCAATCATCCCTTATGCTATATTTTCTATAGTGGGGATCACCATAGAATGTATGGATAATTAGAAAATGATATCTAAAATTTAATGGGAAGGATGGGATCATGTAAGAATTTTAAATATGTTTTTAGAAATGATAAATTTATTTGGATCAAATTTTTTTATTTGAGTGGCTTGTGTTTAATTTTTTTCAATGAAATGATTTGGGTGTTCAATGATGAAACATGGAACTTTGAACAACATATGATGACCCAAGAAGTTTGGCTAAGACAATAGGATATTTGAAGTTACTTATTGTGGATGAGATGTTTTATAAGGGTAGTCTATAATGATTCATGTCTTTATGAGCAATTGGAATTCAAAATAATTTTTAACATTCTTTATGTAAGTGGTTTAAATATTGATAATAGAATTATAAAAGAGTTTTGATTTATTAAAAATCATAATTATATTTTTTATAGGTGAAATGATGATTTGAATGAATTTTGGGTGCTTGTATGAGTTTTGGTGTCTTTAAGGTATGTTTCAGGAGTTTTGGTGAACTTTGACTTAGGTGAAAAGTCTGGGTTGCATGGTTTGGAGAAAACCATGTGGGTGCCCATATATAAGAGGAGTTTCAAATTAATTTCCTTATTAAATAGTAATCTTTCATGGGGTGCACATGGTTTTGAGTTCATCATGACAATTAAACATTAAACCATGAAACTTTGGTTGGTATAGAGGCATAGTTCATGGTTTGCACACAATTATATAGAAACCATGGAGAATATTTCTTATTGGGATAGAACATACATCGTGGTTGGTTAATGATTTATAAAACCAGAATCTCAACCATGTGAGAGGGTGTTATTGGATATATCCTACCACATGGTTAGAGGATGGTTTTAAAAACCATTAAGCCAAACATCTTGACTCATTAAAGATAGTTTTTACCTTTCAATAATGGGAAATATAAAATGGGGGAGCCCGCATTCTTATCCAACACACATACATGGTCCAGTAGTCCCTCCTCTCTTGTACCCCTTATTTTGCCCATGGATTTCATGTATTTTATGCATGATTATTTAGTGGTATCATGATGATGATTTCAACCCCATTGCTCAGTGGATTCACAATCATTGGATTCCTATTGTATTTTCATCGTTATTACATCTTTGAAAAAATATCATGAATTATAATTAGTTGCATTTAATTAATAGTTCATGTAGGGTGTGAGTTAGAGGATTTTTTTGGTAAGACAAGGCTGGTTGGCCTTGTTCATACAATGGTCTCTACATCCATCCCTTAGAGTTAAATGGGAAATCATCAAAACATGAGGTAGGTGGTTCCTCTAATTAAAACATAGACTAGTTTCATTTTATAGTGTATTTGTTTTTTGGACTAACCGGTTTTCCATGTGAGGACCTCAAAAAATAGATTAAATGGTTTACTTATACGTTTTCTTTGGTTAAATTTTTAATATAAATGTATTAAGACCTGTTTCTGTGGGGAGGTTCCACAGTGATTCCCTACGACTTACTTGACCGTAGTTGGTCTTAGTAAAATACAATAGTTGTTTGGTTATGGAAATTTAGGGTTTTGAGAAAACTAATGGATTTATCATTTAAAATTATTTTCAGATTTAATAAGTTAAAAGGGATAATTATGATATAGTTTAATGATTGAGAAATGGAAATTCAAAATCATCAATAATTGGAAATCTGTTTAAAAAATGTTTGACATGGAATTAAAATGATCAGTTCTGTTTTGTTTTTTTCAATGTTAATAGTTTTTTTTATAAATTATTAAATATATAATGGGGATTTTCTATTGAAATGGTTTTGGTTTTTTGGGAAAATTAGAAACCATTTTATTATATGTTCTTTTGTGTGGAAATTGGTAAACAACAGATGTGGTAAATTAGTTTGGCCCATATCTTGAGGTATTTTTTATGTTTTGGAAACTAATGTTAAATGGATTACTATGAATGTATTTTTTATCATTTTTTATAGAATATTGTGATAGTTAAACCTAGGGTAAACATAATCCTTGGTGGACACATTTTTTACGGCTAAACACCAGGTGAACACAATCCTATAATTAATTCATGGTTTATGGATACACATAGGGCTAACATGGCCCCTAGGGATTATTGGTTTATGGTTAAAACTAGGGTGAACATGGACTATTGGTGATGCATATATTACAGTTAAAACAAAGGTGAACAAGTCCCTGGAGCAGGAATATGAAGCTCAAGAGATAAGTATATTACCCCTAGATGAAGTTTTGGAATTTGGACGGGTATATTACCCATAATCAAGAGAGGATTGGTTGGAATAGTCATCATGAAATTCTAAAATAAACCAAAAAAAATATTGAACATATAATTTTAGCACTCCTTCGGTGAATATTTTAAAAGGGTTGATATTTGTATATATTTTTTGTCAAATTATTAAATAATTATTCTTTTGGTGTTTCACATTGACCACATATTCATTTTATTTTACATGGAACATTTATATTTAGGGAATGTAATTTTGTGGTGGAATAATGATATATACCCATATACTACTCCGGACCTCATGGAACATGGGTACTAGAGATGTTCCACACTTGTTATAGGCATAGTTCTTGTCAAGTACTTTATTTCTTAGTTAAGCAGGATAACTCGGTTTGGGAGTAAAAATTGAAGGATGTTGGTATCATATATTCTAATGGTTCCTCCTATAAATTTATTTCAGTTTAATTTTTTTTACTTTGTATCTATATATTGGATCATCCTAGTGGATTATCCATCACATATTCCATATGTTATCTTTTATTTTTTTATCATGTTTTAGTTTATTAATTATTCCACATAATCTAATATTCTTGATTGTATACCCCCTTGTTTCATGTAAATTACCGTTTTATTATATATATTGACGTTATATATTATTTATGTTGAGTATATGGAGTTTCAGGTTGGGTTTCTAGTGTTTCGGGTTGGTATTAAATGATTCATGGTTTGAGCCTGATTAATGAAAACTATGCACCAACACCATGCACTCATGTAAGGAGATAATGGGATTCATTGGGAAGGATAATAGTTTGTGCATGATTTAGAAAATCCATGGAACATCCTAGGAGAAACCATGTGATATGAGAGTATTTGGGTAGTATTATGACATGTTTGGCTCATAATTTTCCCAACCATATGGAAACACTGTGTAACTCCTTGGATGATGTCTAATATCATATGCACAGTTGGTGAATGGTTTGTTAAATCATCTATATTAACCATGTAATGTGTATTAAATTTTATAAAAATTAGATTTTAACACAGTTTTACACCCCAAAACTCTCATTATTCCCATATTCTCTTAGTCTCTTGAACTCCTATTCTCTTCTAATAATATTTGTTGACTTCCTTTTATCCAAGTTTATATTTTGATGAATCAATGAGTGTTGGATCTTCCAAATCATAGATACGTCTCTATTTTTTATATTTTTTCATAGATCTTATCATTTTTGCTCACCTAGAACATTAGATATCATATTTTATGGATAAGTATATGATCTATGATATATATTGATGATATATTGATGTAATATATTTAATAGACAAGGGTTAAATTCTAGATCTAGAGGTTTCATGATCTATTCTTCAATTTCTTCAACCATTGTGTTGAAGGTTCCATCTCTAACACTATACCCATTCTAAAACAATAATGATTGATGCTTAAATCACTATCACATAATTTTTTGTAATTTTTTTGGTTTTAGTACATAAATAATTGGTTTTGATATATTACACATAATTTCATTGATAAATATCAAAAATAAAATCATTTTCAAAATAAATAGTTTTTGTTGAGAACATGGAATGTTATTTGGATTGAGTTCATGAAATTTAATTACAATGCATTTTTGGTTTGTATTTGGGGCCAATAAAAATTTTAAACATGGTATATTTTAGCTGGTTACTAGTTAGTGATGATATGGGTCACTTACCATGAGTATTGCGAGTGTCATTAGGCATGCATGTATTTGCGAGTTATGAAATTTTGACACCAATGTTTTATGTTTTAAGAAAAAATTAATTATTTTATTATGGATTTATTATAGAACTAAAATTACTTATTTTTTAATAAATAAAATTGTAAGATAACATGTTTTTATTTATAGTGATGTCTATTAGGAAATATTAAAGATTACATACTTATTTTTATACTCACCCATGCCTTGGGAACTTTTGTGTATTCATAGATATTTCGTAATATAAAACAAGTAATGGTAATGTGTAATAATTATAAATTTATTCATTATAATGTAGTGGTATTAGAACAAAGAGTTGGATCTTAGAAATTTTTTTGGGTGACGTTTGTATTGATTCCACCTTGGTGTCATTGAGTTTTATTTTCGTTTATTACTCAATGTCAATCCTTTCATTTCGCATCTTCTACTCTGATGGTACCTCCTGTTTGGAGTTGTATTGTATTACATTACATGTATTATATTTTTATGTGTTTCCTTTTTTCAGATTCTATACATTATCCAAATACTAGGTAAAATCACCCGTTATGACCTTGTATTCCCCTGGCACTTATTCCCAGTCCTTGTTGTGATAAGGATGTCACCTAAGGTCAGCAGCACCTTCATCTATTCCCAAGATTATCGGTGAGGGGTGAGATGTTACAAATGGTATGAGTAATGGCCATTATCTATTATTGGGATGGTATAAATGAGATAATAATGTCATAACATGTACTTTAGAGCATAAAAGAATATTTAACTTACCTATTTATGCTGAAAATCATGTTACCTAGGTATCCCATGAATAAATGTGCTCTAAGACACTACTAAAATTATTTTCATCCCATATTTATGGGTTTATCAAATTAATGTAGCATATCATTAAAGAGTAATATACCATCCACATATAAATGAATTTTTTATATTATGATTGATTATTTTTTAAAATTATTGTTAATGATTCTTATTTATGATGAGTTGAAATATTCTAAGCCATGTGTTTAAAATTAGTGATAACTAAGTTGTGTTTCATTCTATATTTATAAAGAATGGAACCTATTGTATGATAGGGGAAAACACACGAGGAAGCAGATGAGAATATAGTTCAACATGAACTAAAAGAAATTTAGTTTCTCATGTAGATCATAGTATATGACGAACAATCCATTGAATAAGAAAATATGATTCAATATCTAGGCTATGAAAATTATTCTATGGTCTTTCATAATTTTAATCTTCGAATCATTCAGGGAGATTCATGATTATAATAAGAATATTCATGGATAGGGAAGGTAAGTATAAAGCTTTATTTCATAGTAATGGTTTGGGATAAGAAATTGAAGCTACTAGTTTATATATTAGAGGATCTTTATAGGGAATTATGAGATATTATTTTTCATATTAAATAGGACTATGACATGATATAGATGGGATTTTAGTAATTTTTTAACAAAAAATTATATCCACAAACCCTCAATATCACAAGTACATTAGGTTTATTTACTCTGAAGTAGAAAAATATACCATAGATAGAGTTTGAAACTTGATTCATGGCATTGATGCATTTTCTCCTAAAGTAACCACTAGTGAAAACTTAAAGACTATTATATTTGAAGATGGTATGTGACCTAAAATAGGATCTAGGTTTCTTGTTTTTTTTGTATTGTAAGATATATAGAGACAACAAACTATATTATGGTACCAAAAATGATATCATGGGAACCAATGTTGATGGAAACACACTATACTACCCCTGTATAAGTGGAAACTCCATCATAGTGAAAAGGCAGAAGTGGGAGAATATTGATCAAGAAAGTAAGGCATTTGAGAACCATTCAGTTAAATTACTATACTTTACAACTCACTAGAATAATCATCATGTAATTTCTTATTTTTTATCTTATTAAAATATCAAGTGGGTGTAATAGTCTCCTTTGTGAGAGAAAAACATTGGTAGAATATTATGACACCTAAAACATAATTTTATAGAAACTAAAAGGATGACAAATGAAAATGGATTTCAAATATATCATAATTAATATCCTTATATGGTTTGATTAAGATAAAATAGTAATCAGCTACAAAAATGAGTGATCTAGGGAGACTATCATGTCTAAAAAACACCTCACTAGTCATCACAGCCACAAAAAAGCAGTAATGAATTATCGGGCGAACCAAGTAAGTACATGTTCAATGCTAAAAAATAATCAAATTGGAACAATACAGTTCTTCAATAGTGAAAGGTAATGTTATCATGAACTATAGTCTCATTAATATTTGTTTGATACTGGTGGGTCCCACTATTATGTTATTTCTCATGTTGTAGATCCAATGGGATCACATTTCAAAATGATGCCACATGAATGAAAAGAGAAAACACCTCTTTTTCTAATGAGAGGGTCAATCTATTGAGTATATTTCAATCTTGAAAATTTTCAAAGAGGCAATATTTTTTAGGAATTTATCTATTATTTATATGTATATCTTTGAATTTATTTTTTGAATAGATTATATGCCATCGGTTGAGGCCCATATTGATTGTTATGAATAACATGTTAGTTTCACATCAACAGATGGTGATTCACATATCATTGAAGGAGATTGGGATTTGAACTTATATAGACCAAGACCATTAGTATCAGTGGTCCGGTCAATACCCTACTAGTTGGTTGTAGTGACTTTGGAAACAATCTATCTAATTGAACAAAGATATTTTAAAACCATCATCGATCAATATAATGATGAATATTAGAAAAAATATGGATTGCTACCCAAAATAAAAGCTCAATTTATGATTTATATCCTTCTAGGGACAAGTAATTTTTAATATCCATCCTATAGGATGTAACCAATGGAGTTAAGGTAATTAATTTTTAATATTAAATAATTAGAATGAAAATGATTCATTCGAACTATTATATCTCCATGGATAGAACTAGTTCTTTTTGTAAAGAATGAGGAGGGAAATAATTTTCTTTTTATACATTACTATAAATTAAACTACTTTATGATAATGAATAAATAACCTTTTCCTAGAATGGATAATTTTTTATCAATAGAGAGGAATCAAATTTTTCTCAAAAATATATTTATGATAATGGTCTCACAATATGTAAGAACCTAGTTTTTCAATAAGGTATGAATCATTTAAATTTTAGTCTAATTATATATTTTGAACCTATTTTGGATGCCTAATGAGTTCATGAAGGATCCAATTGTGTCCTGGGATTCTTCAAATCCTAGAACACCACATTTTGGGAAAACAAGAAAGGAACATGTTTTATAGTAAACTGTGCGAGAAGGCAGCATGGTTAGAGAAAACTGTGTAGGTGGCATGTTTTTAGACAGATCCTTACTATATGGTTGGGGCATGGTTTCCCTAACCATGTCGCTTAATCGTATGAGTTCCCTTTCATTCCCAGGTACTCTTTCATGGTTTGTACTTGGTTTTTCAAACAATGTGGAAAAACCATGCACATGCTAATTTGTAATAAAAATGATATTTTCACCCTTAATGATATAATTAAGCCCCATCCTTCTCCTAATATCATATTATGTAGTATTGACATATTTTTCATCCAATTTTAGAGTTCTAGGATGGAATAATGTAGGGATTTTAATATCTTTTTTGTATAGGATCTGATCGAGCTTTTGTTTGTCATGTAGGATGAACAACGGTAAGTACTCAAGCCTGTTTGAGCCTTTCTCCATCCCTCTTTATCTCAACCTAGTTATAATGTTTTTACTTTTTTTCCATTTTTCATAGATCTACTCCCTTCTAATCCAAATTACAGTCTCATTTCAGAGGTGGAAATTCGTATGAACCAAAGGCGGGTGGTTTATAAATCATCTCTCAAGTTCATTGGTTTTGGAATTGTTGTGTGGGCCCACTAATTTCATTATGTGTCATTTATTGAATTTATATGTCCTTATTATAATAATTATAATTTTATGATTGGGATATTTCCATATATGTGATTAGTTGTTGGTGGTTATTCCAACAACTCCCAACACCCCATGTATGATGATATTCCATAGTTGTGTTTTTAGTGATTTTACACTTTTGATCCATCATTTGGATGTGATCGAGCTTGACCACACTAATGTTAGGACTCCTTATCAAAAATTCTTATTGTATCATGTAATGGTGAATGGAAAGTAACATATAACTTCTACTTGACCTGGCTATGGTAAGTGCTTCAAAATGATAATTATATGTGAATGGGAATTTAGATGTTATACTAAGTATATCACTTGAACAGATTAAATGTGAATGATTAATAGTTTTCATGTCCATATCACCCCTTAACACATTAATATAAAGTAGTGGAATGAACCTTAATTATTTAATATTACATGAATGGAATTAATAAAGTTTTCATTCTACATGGACTTATCACACTAATGAAAGGAAATTCTTGAACGAAATAGACTTATTGATTAATTTTTACTTGATTAAAAGTTCCCATGCTACTTGAACTTGACACACTAATGAAAGGAAAGGGTTGAATAAAATGAAATTTTTATGCCTTCATAATTAAATAGGAGTGGCCTGACTCTATCCATCCTTGGATTCTTATTAGGGTATTCCTTGAGAACACAAGAATCCCATTCTGATTCAAGGGTAAAGATAAATTAGGTTGAGACCCACCTAGATCTGGATCTTTGTCTATTCTTTGATGCCTATTATGATAGTGTAGTATCCCTCAAATAGTATTAAAGGCTGCCTTGGATGCACTCCTTGGATCATTGACATGTAGGTTCCATGGTTATAGCCTATAGGGATCTGTCACTACATAGCCCCATTTTACCTTGGGTTAATACCATGGATTCGATAAGCATCTTATTGTAAAATGAATTTTAATATTCTCCTTGGATTACAATCTTACCCTTAGCTAGGATATAGTTATTACTCTGTTGGCAGCCCTTGAGGTCTAAGTTTCCTTGGGTTTTTACTTTGGGACTTCGTTATTAAATGTCATTATAGGTTACCATATTATAACTTGGAAGATTCAATATTGTTAACATGTGACTAATTTGTAAATTTGTAATAAAAAATTAATGGACTGGTTATGCTCAGACACAAGCCGATAGATGAAGTTGGTACTTGGGTATTTAGTTACATTATATTACTATACTTTCCATATGCAAGCTTACACATTATTTCATTTCAATTACGCAATCCAGATGTCATAGATATCATTGGTGGTGTCCCACTAATATTTATCTCACCACCTATCTAGAAGACATTTGGTACCTTGAGTAGATTGCATGAATTCAAGTGTGGATACCAAGAGGAATATGACATCAAACACTTGATTGCTTGATATTTAAGATGGATCTTTATAGTAGATGATCGAGCCAGTGCTTGGGATTATTGGGATAGTATTTTGATTTCATTATACTTTTGTAGAGAATTATATTCCTACTGTATTGTATCCATGTTTTCACATTTTCTAGATACATGAAATATCATTATCAGTTGTTGTATGTTATTCTTTTTATTTCAATTATTGCAACTAATGTCTATATTTTCCACTATTCCTTCTGTTTACTTGTATTTCCTCCTCTATTTACCACTTTTTATATTTATCCTCTATTATATACTTTGAAAATGAGGGAATAGTACGCTGACAGACACACCCTAGGCTCCTGCTGCTAGTTGGTAGACTCTAGCATTTTGGGAGATGTGCTTGAGTCCATTTGGGCCACTGGTCTCGGGGCACCCATTAAGTTGAATCTAGGTCCAAGACATCACAAAGTGGTATCAGAGGAGGTTCTTTCCTTGCATTAGTATTTAGAGACAATAGTCACGAGATTAGAAACACTTGGTACTTGCTCATAATCCATGCTTGGGAAACTCGAACCCATGTTTGGGGTAAAATCCACGTTGCCTCAAATAAAATTGTTGTTATTTTTTATTAGAGTTGATATTATTTCACTATTGGGTGATACAGATGTTGTATGGAGTTCATCATTATTATTATAATTGGGGATTTGTTCCATCCTTTTCATGATGATTTGAAGGAAAATATCATTGTTACATGCATCATATTAGGCACCTACGATTCACATGTCATCCATATTTTCATTCCATATAGGTTCATTTCACTACTTACATTTGTTGATATACCTGTTACTTTTTATTAATGATGTGATAGTTATCTTGTACATATACTACTTTTGGTTGTGATTGAGTTATTTCCTATCGCAATTCTTGAGGTTCATGGTCCCACATGTTTTGGGATGAGTAATTTACCTAGTCAATCCATTATACTATAAATAAATTCCTGTTGTTTCTAGTGATAATGTGTATGGGAACTAATTCACTAGGAATGGATATCCATTATAAAGTTAATCATGACATATAAAATGAATTGGTTGTATATCCTTATCCAACCTTCTCATGTTCATGAATGGTATAGGAGTGAATAGGGTAATTAAATAAAAAATTAAATGAAACCTATAATCGATCATTTACTAATACTTGGCCATATAAGTTGGTAGTTGGGGTAGTATTCCATAGGTAGTGAGTTTTCCATTGTTCAAAATCTGCAAGTGATTTTATATTTCTACTTAATTCCATTCTGAGGTGTGTGCTATGTATTTTGAGACTAATGCCACCATGATATCATTGTATTGTATTCTAGGAAGGTGGTGATGACCATTCTCCAAACATGGTGGTCCCTAATCCATATCTCTTCCCTCATAGATGTCCACATGAGGAACCACACATTTTACCTGACATGGGAATTAATTTAGAAGTCCGTAATAGTTTCCAATATTGGATGCAGTCTATGAATCGTGCTCCATGACCTGAACCTATGATGGTTGATCTGAATCATGAGTTCCATCAGTTGCATCCTCCTACTTTCTTAGGGGATGGTGGTCCACAGGCTGTATAGTCTTGGCTGGAAGCCACACTATCTATCATTCAGCATCTTGAGACACCTCCAGAGTGGAGGGTCAAGATTTCCACATAAATGATTTAGGATTTGACCAAGTACTTGTTGGATGTGATTACCCATGCTAGTGGTTATCATGGCATGTTGTGAGTTGATTTCTATACTACCTTTTATGATTTGTTCTTTCCTCAGACATTGATAGATAAAAAATACAGAGATTTCATGCATCTCGAATAGGGTTATATTTTAGTTGAGTAATATTTAGAAAATTTCATGGAGTTATAGTGCATTGAATAAATTATACTTTGTGATGACCTTTGGCATGATATACATTTCAAGGATGGGGTCCAATATGACATTTGTATGCAGGTGAACAACTTTCACCTACCTACCTTTTTAGAAATAGTCAATTAGGCTTATATCACTATGTAAAACCTAATGGAAAACAATATTACTAGGCATAGAGGACCAGTGTCGCGTTAGGACAGTAGTTCTTTCAGTGGAATGAAATCTTCCCTCGAGGATTATAATCATGGCAGTGACAACCAACGTTCCCATTTCAATAGATCTAGAGTGAGTCCTCAGTATGGACAATGGGGGAACATGATGCATCATTGTGATAGAGACCAAATGGAGTGTCAAGCTTGCATACGTATGGGACATATTTAGAGGTTCTGCATGACCATTCTACCATCTTCAAGTGGAAAAGTATTTGCACCAGCTCCACCTTCAGGAGTGGGTTCTTCTATGTCGTGTTAGGTGATAAGTTGGAAAAGCACCCGCTGGACTAGTTGAGGATAAGGTCATTGTTGTGGAATCTGGACACTTGATCATTCGTAGAGCCAATATAGATGTTATGATCATGGTAGTCCATTTTTTGCAAAGGTTCGTGCATCTGGTCAGTTTGATGTACAATATCCAATACTGGAGGATCAGGCTGCGGGACCACTTACAATATGAGGTACTATTATTGTTTCATCTACCAAAGTATCTTATTTATTTGATGTGGGTGCTTCTAACTCTTTTATAAATTCATCTATCATGGAAAGTATTTCAATGGACATATAATATTACTACTGTGTAATGACCATAGATATTCTATTAGAGGTATAGAAAGAGGGCATACACCAGTGTATGTACTTTTCCCTTGAGGTAGACATTTACCCTTTCTTATAGAACCTCTTTTTCTATGATATGATGGAATTTAATGTCATTATTTGGATGGATTGGCTGGTTTAGTATCACGAATTTTTATACTACTGTCACCACAAGTTACCAATTACATCAATAGAGGGCAGAGGTTATATTCATAAGGCTGAGTGGGATGTCCAAGAAGGTAGATCTAGACTAGAGTATCATGGGCTAGGTGGAGCGACCACTCAGATTGAAAATCACTTCATAGAGGATCAGGGTTTATGAAATGATGGTTTCCCTCCGGTAGTGGATCTTTTTAGGGATGTCCTTCACAATGATTTTTCATGCTTACCTCTATAGAGAGAGGTAGAGTTTATAATTGATCTTGTTGTAGGAGTAGCTCGAGGGTCCATTCATCCATACAGGATGGAACCTACAAGGATTTAGGGGCTCAAGTGGTAGTTAGATGATTTAGAGGCCATGGTTTTTATATGATCCATTACATCCTATTGGGATTCACCTATTCTTTTTTATAAGAAAGTGGATAGAACCTTATGTTGATGCATAGATTACATATGTTTGAACCATCTTATGATCAACAGCTAATATCCACAACCTCAAATAGATGATCCTTTGACCTCATATGAGGAGATAAGAACTTCTGTAAGATCAATCTGGGATCAGGGTATCATCGGGTGTGAGTAAGGACATAGAAAATACCTCATAGAATAAAGAATAGTCTGTATGAGTACCTTGTTATTCCATTTGGTCTTATGAATGTGACCTTCATTTTCATGGCTCTAATGAATAGTGATTTTCATCCCTATTTCGACTCCTTTTTTGCGGTCTTTTGTGGATGAAATCCTGATATATTTTCATACTCAAAACAAAAATTCTAAACATCATGGGATAATTCTATGTGAACTAAGAGATCATAATATTTATGTAATGCTTGCCAAGTGCCACTTATGGATTGAAAATATTCACTTCGTGGGTCATATTATCTCATAATCTAGTGCATATGTTGACTTAGAAAATTTTAGTCTTGTAGTCTCCTAGTAGAATCCCATGAACATGTTTGATATACAGATATTATTGAGGATTTATAGATATTATAGCCATTTCATACCATATTTCTCACAACATACATCACCTCTCACTAGAATTAAAAATGAATGGTGTCTAGTTACTATGGTCTGAAGAATGTGAGAAATCCTTTCAGGAGTATAAGGGGAGGCTTGTCTCAGCACCTATTCATATTATTCCAGAGGCGGGTGTTGGTTATACCATATTTTTTTGATGCAATAGGGATCATTCCTAGAGAAATCCTGATGCGAAAAGAAAGAGTGATTTCTTATAGATCTCAGAATTAGAGAGCTCATGACATAAATTACCTGACACACAACCTTGAGTTAGTAGCAGTTTTCCTTGCCTTATATTGCTAGAGACACTATATATTAGGTGAAATATTTTTGGTGTACACGGACCTCAAGAACCTCAAATGTATCTTTAATCAGTTTGACTTGAACCTAAGATAGGGGAAATGGATAGAGTATTTAAAATCCTTTGATTTGGAGCATTCATATACACCAACGAAGGGAAATGTGGTTGTAGATGCACTTAGTCGGAAAACTCAGGAAAAACATTACAAGAACCCTGTGATGAATTGATGTTTATGGCCCTATTATCTATGATTCACCTAGGTTTTCATGATATTCACAAGAATTATTATCTCATATATTTGGCAGTTAATTATTCCCTACCAGATATGGTGAAGGATAGAAAATTTTCTGATCCTTAAGGCTTGGAACATTATGAGAGTATATCAGGAGATAACCTGCCTCCAGATTGGTCTGTAGACTAAGATGAAAACCTATGTATCATTGGAAGTGTCTGAGACCCTATAGATATGAGAAAGGAGTTTATGAAAGAATCCCACACCTCTCAGTGGGCATTTCATCCAGGAATCTCCAAGATGTATTGAGACAAGAGACACGAATATTGTTGGACTGGGATAAAACATCAGATAGTAGGCTTTATCACAAGATGTTCCACCTGTCAGCTGGTGAAGGCGAATCACTAGGGACCTATATGCTTATTACAGTCACTTCTAGTCCTATAATGGGAATAAGAAGATTTTTCTATGGATTTTGTAGTTATTTATCCTTAGATTCCAAAAGGTAGAAATGTTGTATAGGTTTTCATTGATAGACTGACAAAAGTATCCCACTTAATTAATATTCAGTATACTTCCTCAATTGATGATATGGGAAAATAATATGTCTTAGAAATCATATGACTCCACTAGTGGGCACATACTATTATTTCATATAGGGATTCTTGTTTCACATCATGGTTTTGGTAGGGATTGCGGAAGGATTTGGGAATAGAGATGCTTCTAAGCATATATTTTCACCCATAGAACAATGTACAATCCAAACAGATGATATAGGTTCTAGAGGATATTCTCCAAGCATGTTTCCATGAATTCAGTGGTTCTTAGGAAAATCATATCCCTCTCATTGAGTTCACCGATAATAATAACATCCAGGAGATAATTCATATGGCTCTTTTTGAGGCCTTATATGGTAAGATATAATGTTCACCCCAATAATAGCTCAAGGTGGGTGAGGTATCCCTACCAGGTCATTGTCTCATTCAAGAGACTTCAGAGTAGGTTTGACTATTCATAAAACATATGACTACTACCCAGTATACAAATAAATATTATGATAATAATTGTTGATGACTTATAGACTTTGAGGTTAGGGATCATGTTTCCCTTTAGGTATCGCCCAGTCTAGGACATAGATGGATACATAAGAAAGGGAAGTATTTTCCTTGTTTCATAGGGACATTTGATATTCTAGAGATAGTTTAACTGATAGCCTATCAGTTGATACTACCTTAGAGGTATCGTTCCATGAACGACATCTTCCATGTTTCACAACTTCACCAATATTATGTCAACCCATAACAGACATTTAATCTAGAGGAATATGAGTTACATACAGATGATACCATTGAAGAGTATGTAGTAAACATTATTGAATAGCGCATAAGGCCTATCGGAGTCCGATCTATCCCACTAGTACGGGTATTATGGCAGCACAGCCGCATGCAAGATGAGTCCTGGGAATAGGAGGCCAACGTACATGCCCAGGAGATTGATTTCTTCTAAGACATTGTTCCTCTACACATAGAAGGTGAACTTGGGGAAGATTTCTTATAAGTTGGTAATACTTTAAGAACCTAGTCTTTCACTCAGTTATGGACCCTTTAAATTTAAGTATAATTATTTATTTTGGACCTATTTTGTAAGACTAACATGTTAGTGAAGGACTCGAGGGTGTCCTGGGATTGTTCGGAGCCTAGAACCCAGATTTTTTGGAAAATTAGAATGTCACATGGTTTTTAGTAAATCAAGATTAAAGGTCGAATGGTTATAGAAAATTATGTGGGTGTAATTTTGTTGGATAGAGCCTTACTATATAGTTGGTGCCTGTTTTCCCTGACCATTCAACCTAACCATGAATTTCACCTTTCTTTACCTCTTACCTATGCATTGTTTGTGCGCAGTTTTTCAAATCATGTGGACAAACCATACACATGCTAATTTGTGGGTAAAATGAACTTTTCACCCATAATGATCTAATTAACCCCCCCCCCCCTTTCCTCATAATTTTAGTTTATCTATGATTGACATATTTTTCTTCCCTTTTGGATCTCTTTGATGGACCATGGAATGTATTGAAATATATTATTTGTTCCGGATCCGATCGAGCATCCATTATTAACGTTGGATTCACATTGGTATGTACTCAAGTTAGTTTGAGACTTTCTTCTTAAAACATTCTCCTGACATATTTATGAAGGTGTGAGTGTTTTTCCCTTTTTTCAGAACTACTTCCTTATAAGCTGAATCATAGGCCGATATCAGAAGAGGAGAGTCATATGACCCTAAGGTGGGTGGTCTATAACTCGTCCCTCATGTTCATTGATATTAGAATTATCATGTGGGGCCCACTGATTTTATCGAGTGTCGTTTGTTGGATTTATATATCATTCTTATAATCATTATAACAATATGATTATTCTATTTCTATTTATTTGATTAGTTTTTGGTGGTTATTACCACAACACCCAACATCCCATCTATGATGATATTGCATATTCGAGTTTTTAGTGCTATGAATCTTCTGATCCATTATTCATATGCCATTGATCTTGACCACATTAATGGAAGGAGTCCTTATAAAAAAATATGTGTTGTATCATGTAAGGGTGGATGGAAAGTACCAGGTCACTTCCTCTTTAACCACCTATGGTAAGTGATTTCAAATGATAATAAAATATGATAGGAATTTGGAATATATACTAAGTATATGAATTCAACAGATTAAATGTGAAAGATTAATCATTAGCATGTATATAGAACCTCGTACCACATCAATGTAAGGTAGTATAATGAGAATTAATTATTGAATATTCCATTAATATAATTAATAAATGTTTAATGCTAATTGAAATTGTCACACTAATGTAAGGCAAGGTTTAAACCAAATGAGATTATTGATTAATTATGAAATGATTAAAAGGTTTCACTCTATATAACATTATCACACTAATGAAAGGAAGGGATTATAAAAAATTTACATGACACCATAATAAGATGGGAGTGTCCTAACATGATCTCACCTTGGATTCTTGTTAGGGAATTCCTTGAGCACTCAGGAACCCTATTCTGATTCCAGGATACATCTTGCTTTTGTTGAGACCCACCTATATGTTGATCCTTGTTTATTCTTAGATTACCAATATGACAACATAGAATCCATCACATAGTATTAAAGGATGCCTTGGATACCCTACTTGTATCCATCATTGAAAAGTAGGTGCCATGGTTACATCTCCTAGGGCCCTCTGTCTGATTGTCCCCATTTTACCTGGGATAATCACCTATGATTTAGTAGACATATTATTGTGGAAATACATGGAAAATAAAACTTTTATTAAACTTATACCCTTCACTAGACTATATTTATTATTGATATGGTGACCATTGATGTCTATGATTCCTTGGTTATTATCATGGAACTTCATTTTTCAATTTCATTACAGGTTTCCTTGTCATAACATGGAAAGTTCACAATTTTAAACATGTAAATTATTTATAAACTTTTAATAATAAATTAATGGAATAGTTATATTCTGACACGAACTAAGGGTTGGAGTAGGTATTTGGGTATTTTGTTACATTATTATACATTACATTATTGTGCATGCTTTCACACTATTACATTTACATTACACAAGACAGATATTATAGAAACATTGGTGGTGGCCCACTTAGATGTATCTCACACCCTCTCAAGGTGTTGTTTTATACCCAAAGAAGATTAAAAAAATACAGGTGTTGAAAAAGGGATGTATAAGGATTCAAACACTTGATTTATTTCTATTTTTGGTGGATCTTGTTAGCTGATGATCGAGCTAGAGATCGAGACTCTTGGGATAGTCTTTGGATTTCCTTCTCAATTTTTGTGGATCATGTTATTTTTGTTGTCTTATATCCACACCTTCTAGTTTTATAGATACATGACATATCTGAATCAGTGGTTTTAGGTTATTCTAGTTATTTCAATTTTTATTACTATTGTATCTATTTTTGTTTGTGCCCTCTATTTTATTGATTTTATTTTTCTAATTACCTCTAATAATATCTATCTATTGTGCTATAATTCGTTAATGAGTGCATAGTCTCTCCATATAAATATCCTAGGCCTTCACTACTATTTAGTAGCCTTTTTCATTTGGGGTGATGTGCCTAAGGCCATGTGGCCCACTAGGCTTAGGGCACCCACTATGTGGCATCCGGGTTTAGGAAGTCACACTATATTTTAGTTCGAAACAAGTATCTTCCAAATAAATTTTTTTGGAGCCATTATGGTCAATATGAATATGTGTTTATTCTCTTTGTTCTTAAAAATTCCCAAATATTATATATAAAATTTATGGATTAAATATTTTAGAGGTATCTTCACTTCCTTTTGGTGGTATTCATTAGTGATATTCTATTAAATTCTAGGGATAATGTTGATTATGAACATCAATTGGGAATATTGTTAGGTATATTTATGAAAAATTTCTATTAATCTATGATTTGAAAGTGTGATATCTAGATACAAGAGTTATACTTCTATAGTAATGTCATTTCTAAAAGTGGTTTAATGGTAGATCCTATAATGTTGGATGTTTTTTGCTCTTGGAAACCATAATTTTGTGTTTTGGAGATACATATTATCAAAATTTGATCATTAATTTTATTTAATTTCCACATTGATGATAGTTTTAACAAGGAAATGAGTTCCTTTACAATGGGATAATTTGTGACAGAAATATTTTCGAGAGTTTAAGATTTAAATTACATCAGCCCTTATCTGTATATTTCAAGAGTCAGGATGATACAGTGTGGTCTATTTTAATACATCTAAATCTGGTATGGGATGAATTCTTATTTATGTAGACCATGTTGTAGCTTATGGTATACAATACATATGGTTGAATGAGAATAATTATCCAATTCATTATTTAGAGTTCTCCGGTGTAGTGAATGCCTTCAAAAAATGGTGTTATTATCTCTTTGGTGAGAAGTTACATATTTACATAGATCATAAAAACATGAAATATATTTTATCCTTGATAGATTTGAAACTATGATATTAATGTTTGATGGAATACATTTATATTTTTTATTTTGACTCGACATGCAAATTGAATAATGTAAAATCAATGGTAATTTCATTAAGTAAAATGTTATATTAAAAATTACCTATGGGATCTCTGGATCATTGGTATATGATGATGGACATTATAGATATGCATTTTGATTATGATGATAAAGGTGATACTACAGGTTTCATTTAACTTAAATTTCATCTTGATTTTATTGAGCAGGTAAAAGTTTCTCAAACATCCAATCATAAATATCTAAACATATGGTTGAAACTTAATGGAGGTGATATTATTGAGGTATGGATGCTAGCTGGTGCATTTATGTTTCATTTTAGAGATCTGGTTTTGGATCCTCTGACTTATTAGGAACAACATCATTCTACCTTCCTCTACTTGAGATATGTTTTTCATCATAACATTCAGAAAATGTATAAAGTGATGAGATCATAGTTCTAATGGGATGACATAAAAATAAATGTCATATAGTATGTCTAGGGATTCCTCACTAGTCATTAGGTCAAGGCAGAGCACCAATGACCAGCTCTTATATTGTAATATTTACTAATACCCATGTGGAAATGGGAACATATAACAATGTATTTTTTTTCAAAAGTGTGCCAATAAAGGTTTGGATACATGATTACATATGGATAATTATGGATAAGCTAACAAAATTAGGAAAATTTATTAATATTTATTAATCCATTATGGTTGAGGAATTATCAACACTCTATATTTGGGATGTAGTAATGTTTCTCAACATTATTGTTTTAATTGTGTCTTTTTGGGACCTTAGGTTCGAATATTGATTTTTTCAATCCATATAGAAATCCCTAAAACCCATATTTACTGTAATCATAACTTATAATCCTAAAATGGATGGTAATTACAAGAAGATAATCCAAAATTTGAAGGACTTGTTCGATATTGTGTTATGGATTTTTGAGGATCATGGGAGGATCTTATACCATTAGTTTAGTTCTCATACAGTAACAGTTATGAAGACTCAATGCATGTGGATAGTTTTGAATATTTGTATGGCCTTCTATATTTTTCTCCACATATTTTATTGGAAATGGATGAGACTTCATTTGTCAAACCTATCCTTATATAGGATATAAAAAAGAAGTTTTGGAAGATTAGGATAATAATGGGGATGACTGAGAGTCATTGAAAGAAGAATTTAGATCATTTAGACAACCATTATCATTTTTTATGGGTGACTATGTATTTTTAAGATTCTCTATAATTTTAGATCATCATAATTTGGGTATGAAATTAAAATTATCTCCCTAACACATTGGAACTTTCTATATACTGGAATAATTCCTATTAGTGTCTCATGAATTGTATTTACCAATAAAATTAAACTATATGAATTTTTTTCATTTATTAAAATTGATGAACTACCATCCATATCATAACTATGTTACTCGATGGGACCACATTGATCTTGATCCAAATTCTAACTTGATTCACATGTTGATATTGATTTTGGATAGGGAGGAGAAGTTAATTTGAGGAAAGAGTATCGGTTTGGTATGAGTCTTAGGGTAGCAAGGTTAGTTTTAGTTTCAGGTGTTGGAATGTGAGAGGGAAATGTTGGAGAAATGGAATGAAATTTTCCAAAGAATAGAAGTATACATTTTTTTATTAGATATGTCAAGTGAGGGAAAGATGTAACACCACCGATATAAGGAACTATACCCTTTTATTATATATTTTAATGTAATATGATATTAAGGTTGTCTTTTATGAGATTGTAATTGGTTTTTGAGTGTTTCTTAGGGGGTTTTAAGAGTTTATGGTTTGAGAATGGATATGGAAAATCATGCTCCCTCTCTTTGAAAATATTTATATAGATTATGGGATTCACTTAAATGAAAAATATTTTGAACACGATTTTTCCAAAAAATTCATTTCTCAGAGATAAATAATGAATAATGGGAGTATTTGGAGAGTAAAAGTGTGTGGTTGGTATATGGTTTGTCACACTATGCAGAAAAAAAGTGTGGCTCCGTAGTTCATTTCCAGTATCATGTGAATATTTGGGGTATTCTTTTTAATACCAAGTGTTCTAACCATTATAAATACATTAAATTATATTAAAATATGTGTTTATCTTTATTTTACACCTAGATAATATAATATTTCCCTTACTCTCCAAGGATCCTGAACTCCATTACTCTCCTAAGAATCCTTTTAAATTCTATTCGATTTAAAAGGTGATTTTTATGAATCATGTTCTGTTGGATCTCCAAAATCCATGGAAAGTCCCTTCTTTCTATCTTTTTTATTATAGCAATTTATATTAACAGGAGGGGAACATTAGATAAAATATGTTATTGATATATATATGATCTAAAATGTGCTTTTATGAGATCTTAATTGGATATAAGGGAATATGTTTTAAGGCCATATCTAGTGTATTTATGTTCAATTCTTTATTGACTTCAACCATTGTTAGGTAGGTGGATTATCTCCTAATTAAATCACTCTAGAACATTATCAATTTATGTTTAAATCACTCTTTCTTATTTTATTTGAAATATTATTTTGTTATAGCACCTAAATCATTTGTTTTGAAATATTTCACATAAGGAGTTTGACTAATTGTTTTAAAAAAAATCATTTTTTAAACAAATGTCTTTTTTTGGGAACCTGGTATGTGTGGTAGTTGTGAGTTCATGAAATTATATTGAATCACATTATTGGTTCATAATTGAGACTGTGCCAACACAAAAAAATGGTTGATTCAATTAGGTTATGACTTTGTGATTGCATGGGTAAACAATCATGAGTATTGGAACTATAATTTGGAATTCATGGGTGTGTGAGTTATTAAATGTGTACACCTGTTAGTTATGGTATTAGAAACTATTTAATTGTTTTATTATAGAATTATTTTAACTTCTTCTATATATATTTTATTTTATAAATATAAATGTGAGATAAATTGTTATTATTTATTGTTGTGTGTGTTGGGAAGTCATGTGTATTACCTAGTGTATTTTATACTCTCACCCTGCATGGTAACTTTAGTGAATTTATTGAAGTTTTTTATGGAGTTAATGTAAATGAATGGTTTTGTAGTAATCTAGTGATCCATCATGAAACAGTTGGTTTTGGACAAAGAGTTTCATTATAAAGACTTTATTCATTTATATTCAAGTTTATTCTAACCCAGTGACATTTAATTTTTCTTTCCTTTGTTATTTCATTATCACAACTTATATTTCTCGAATTCTTATCACATTCTACCTTCACGTTTGAGATGTATTTTATTTCTTTATTTGTATCATATAGTGTGGTTTTTTATTATTTTATCTTATAGAGGATGTTATAATATAAGGTAAAATCATCTTCTAATGACATTGTATTCCCTTGGTACTTGATTCAGCCTTTAGTATCTGAGGGACGTCACATAAGTTCAGTATCACCTCTGCTACTTCCCAAGCCAATGGGTGAGTTTCATGATGTCACAATGATTCATGGGAATTCTAATATTATTTTACATTGTAACAAAATGTGGTAAAAACCCTCCATGGAAACCTTATAAAACCCTATCAACTAGTTGAAAACTACTATCATTTGGGGAGGTTATCCTGAGGTCACTAGGAATTTCGATATTGTTACAATTTTGAGAGTGAGTAGGGTCGGGATGCTAAAATCATTTTCTCTATGGGTTCCTTATATACCACTTGATTAAACAACATTTATTTTTAATAAAATCTTTTTTTAATAGTATAACACATTCTTTAAATTTTACCATATGAACTTAGGTATAGTAAAGCACAACTAACTTATTACCTCTATAAATTAGATTACTCATACTAGATCTATCAAAACGTTCATACTATAAAATAATAAACATGTGAAATAATAACCCCAAATAATATATAAAAATGTAATTCAACACCCTAAACCTCCCCAATATATAATATATAAGTATTTCAAAAAGAATATAGTAAAATTCATTAAAAAATGTGTAAAATCCACTAGTCTTATACAGGTCAAATGAATGAAGAGAATGGGAGAAATTTTGGTAAAAACGAAAATTGTCAAAATTATTCTACGTCGATAATGACTACATACAAATGAAATGAAATTATTAAACCATATAAGAGAACTGTGTAGATCCATTTATATATGGTTTTACACCTTTTAAATTTTAGGAAACATATAACACAACCTTTACCAAAATCTCTTTTTTTTTCTATTACTAAATTAAACTAACACATATTTTCTTACAAAATAACAATCATTTGTATAATTAGTAGATTCTATAAAGAATAAAAAACTATTATAATGTTGTTCCATTACCCTTAATTCAAAACACGGAAGTCTTTACCTAAATATTTCATTAATATTATTCATTTAATTTTCAAATTTTCATTAAAATAATTAAACCAAAATATAGGTGTTCAAGTGGGTCTTTGCAATGTTGTACATCAATGGTTTACATTGAATATAGTTTGATAAATTAGTAATTATATTTACCTGGGGTATATAGGATACAATTTCATAAATAAACCTAATGGTCAGAGTAAGACTTGATTATTCTATATTAATATTTTTTTTTCTAAACTATTTATGTCTTTTTCATTACAAAACTGAATAATTTATTTTAGTATAAATATATAAATAATTAAATAATATTAAATAAATAATATTTTTATTCATTGACATGATAATACATTCAAATATAAATATTAATCATAATAAATAAAAATAATGACAGAAACTAAATAAATATATGAATACATTTCAATTATATAGAATTTTTTTAATTCGTTGTCTCCCATGGGTGACATACACATAAATATCATTATAACAACAAGAAAATTTATTATAATTTAAATATATATTTTTAAAATATATATAAGACCAAAATAATTTTAATTTTATAGGAAATGTTTTGTTGAAATTATTGAGATTCATGGGGAAAATATTATAGTAAAATAATCTTTATATATTATATTGTGATTTTTACACTATCGTTGGTAATCTACCAAATATAAGTTGAAAATTAGAATAATTGTGTATAAATGTGAGTAATAACATGGTTAAAAATTATATATAGAAATGGCCAATAATTTTTTATTTTTTAAATGTCTCATATGATGTAAATTTGTTCAATCAGTGGAAGTAGATAAAATCACCGAGGTTTTTCCTGAACTAAACCCAAGATAAACTCAAACGAGTAATACATGGACAAAATCATATAGGAGAGATGTTAATTTCAGTAGAGAATAGTATCAAGTCAATATTGCATGAACTATTCCATGAGTGTAAATTTATTTTTCTATTACAATTTATATATATTTAGGTGTAATGATTGGAAATATATATAGGATATGTGATGGTATCAATTTGTGAATTATTTTTTATAATAAAATGACATTTATTTAAACACGTATTCCAATTTTAATGTGATATTATTAATTAATAAATTGTTTAAATATTGATTAAATTTTAAAGAATATTCATAATATAATTCCATGAGAAAATGATATTCACGGATTACTCCATTCTCCACTGTAATCTATCTCTATTTGGTGATTTAGTGTTTCAGCCATTTTTTCTATCTTTTATTTCCACAAGTGATGATATTGGATCTCATTCCTTTTTTCTTAGAGAGTTTATTATATCATTTTTCTACATGTCTTTCTTTCCTTTGACAAATTTGTTTCCTCAAAATACTCCCCTGTTGTTGGAATTATAAGGTTTATATCATTTATCTCTCACATCAATAAAAATTGATAGTGATGAATAAACTCATTAAGCATGCCTCTAATGGTTCCTTAAATTTTGTTTCTCCACGAGAAATATTCCTATAACATTTATACACCTAGGTTCCTCTCGATGATTCTTTTTTGGAATCTTCCCTATGTGTTTTATTTTTATATAATGTTTTATTATTATTTTTGACTATGTGAGGTGTTGTTTCATTTTTGGGTTTTCATAAATTATTAGAGTAATGATTATGTATTTCAATATTTTACAGGGTCATTGGATCATTGATGATGTTAATTTTTCCTCACCAATTTTCATCACTCAAGTATCGTTTGCGTTATATTGTAGACCTAGGTTATATTGGCCATGATAACTTATTCTTATATTGAATCCCTCAATCATCTATATAGTGTCCCTCATATCCCTTAATTGTGGAATTTGGACAAGTTGTCCTAAGGTATCTTGTTTTTCTTGGGGTCTTCCAATACCAATATTCTCTTCATAATAATAATAATGTCTTGTCTACTTTTACTTGATGGAGATGGTGTAATAATATGATATTTCACAATGTATTTTTCTTAATTAAGTATTATGTTCAATAACTTTATTCACACAAACAATTGAATGAAAATAAACCTATGACATATTATATGAGTGGTATTAAGAAAATCTAAAAAAATCATATTGTAAATAAAAATATTGTATTCAAATTTTAGTTAAAAAATAATTTGATTAAGGATAGATAATGTTCAATAAAGAAACATTTTATTAAAAAGAGATTGTATTTATATATTATATTTTCTTATGAATGATGAATTAATAAATGACAGAATTTAAATTAAGTAAAATAAATTTCCTTTTGTAATTATGTATATCAAGAATATTTTAAGAAGAATGTTTGTGAATTTTCAACATAAATGATATTTAAGTAAACATTAAAAAATTTTATTTTTCTCAAAATTATAAATTTTATAACATTAAAAATATGTGATAAATATCTAGATGTTTAGAAAACCTTTTAATTTTTCATTTAATTTTTGAAATTAGGTATTTTATAATATCTTTTTGAACTTAGGAAAACTATGTCAAACATTTTATCATATAAGTATCATTTTATTCTAATTTAAGAACAATTTTCAGTCTTTTCCTATTAAAAAAATAATTGGTAATATTAAGTTTTAAATTTACTTTTAAGACACATAACTATTAATTTTTTTATAATAAACTAATCTATAACACAAAAGTCAATGAAATTTATTAATTTATACTACACATGAACTTTAAATAGTAAACACACTTTCTAATACTAGTTTTTATGGATTATATTTTTGAATAACAAAATTAAATTTTGTAACCTTTAAAAAATTTATTTGATAAAATTATTTTTTAATATATTAGATCACTATTTAAATATTATATATTAATTGAAATTTCATTTTTTAGGATTAAAATTATGTTTTCATGGTAAATATTGATTAATGTAATAAAATAGCTATTTTTCAATTAATGATGCTATTAAAAATATTGTTTTTTAAATTAAATAGAAATATATTAAATTAATTCCTTAAAATTATGACTAAGAAAATATAAAAATTAAATAATAAAATTAATTTATTGTCAATTTTATATATGATTAATAACAGTTAACGTTTAAAAGTAAAATTTCAATTAAAACAGTTTTTAACAAATTATATGTTTTAATTTTAAAAATATTTATAAATATGAATGAAATTATAACTTATGATTAATCTTCTCAAAATTTTGTATGAATGGTCATCTAATAATTTTCGAGTTAACATAATTACCCTAGTTAAATTTTAATCAATATTAATAAGTGTTAAAATGGAAAATCTAATCTGGCACAAATTTTACTAAATAATATTGACCTATATACCCTATAAAATACCTTTTTAGGTCATAAATTCATAAATACAAGTATCACTAGCTTTTCCCACGCAATAGTTATTAACTCTCATTGAATTAAAATCATGCCCCTTACCTAACTTATTTTCCAAAGTGTTGTCCCACTTTTTCACTTATAAAAAGATCTCATATTTAACATTTTGAATCCAAAAGCCTATATCAAAATTACAATGAAAATATTACAGATTTACTTATTATAGTTCACTTATACATGTTTCTACAACCTCATCCAAATAAAAATTTATCAATTTATTCATTTCCAAAAGGCACTTCAAGAGAAGAAATTAATTCCCTTAGTAAGAATTACAAAACCCTTAACATCCATTATTTATCATTCTCATCCAAACTCATCCAAAAAATTATAAAAATGTATATAATGAAGAAAATATCAACAATGTTATGAAATGGTTTTATATTTATGGTGCAATCATTATTATTCCTATCCTATTCAATCAAAAAAATGAAAACTATTCTCATGCTTATGTGTGAACCACCACTTCCATGAACAAAAATGTTCATTTTTGATCACCAACTTTAACGAGTGATTCTAGAAATGGGTTTAGTGAAAAGATATTTAATTTATGTAAAAAATATGTATCCGGTAAATATGAATTAGTCATTCTATAAATAATAAAATAAATAGGATATCATTGTAAAAGTAATCACCAAAAACAAATATACCAAAAGGGAAAAAAACATCTATAAGTAAAAACATATTTTTCAATTATCGTATACTTATAATAAGAAAAATTATAATTAATCGCTTTAATAAAATATAAATATTTTCTAATTAATTTTCTTATAAATTTATTACAACAAAATAATATCTTCAATATTTATACCCACTCATAGGTATCATTATGTTTTTATTTTATCGAATTAACAACTTACATGAAAAATGATATTAATTTCAATAAAGTATTTTTTTTATAAACATGATATTGGATATTAATTATAAAATAATTTTTTGGTTCTTTATTTTTAATATAATAATTTATCTCTTAAATTAATACAACAATGTTTATTCATTATAAATTACCAAAACTAGATCATCACTGACATTATCATCATTAATAATATGTAAAATACTTATGAAATTAAATTATAAAATTATTAAAAAAATAACTAGAAACATAAATTTTAGTGCTTGTTTTTATCTAAGAATGAATGAATGTTTAGAGAAGAATAAATAACTCCACCATATTTTCAAAACTAATTCAAAATAATCAATATCACTCATAACCTATATTATTAATAGAAAATATTTAAAAAATATAATTATATAGAAAAAATAGAATTGACGTTTATAAAAGTTTATGTATATAGAAATGGATATAAAATATGTGATTGATATATTTATTCTTGTTATACATGATCTTAGAGTGCGTTCTATTGTGTGGGGAAATATGTTAAGGGTTTCTTTTTCTAATTTTCAACTCTATGTGACATATTTGATATTGTGCACCATAATTTATTTTATATTATTTATTACAAACAAAATTTATTTAAAATATAAAAATGTCTTCAATTTCAAGATAATTTAATTTTAATTTAATGATCTTCCTCTAAATATCATTCTATTCTTATGTTACCAATTATATAATAGTTTCATTGATAAAATTTCTAATTCACTTTTTCACAGTATTTATTACATAAATATAATTTTAATGATTTATTTCATCCTTCTATTCCTCTATTTTATATTAATTTTTATTTTTTCTTTAATAAAATTACTTCTCATCATCAATAACCACCTCTTTGATATAAAAATTAATGAAATCGATGTGTATTGTTTCACCGAATAACTCATATTATTACCAATTAATATTTTAACTAATGAACATATTTCCATTCTCACCAATGTTGTCCTCTATTTTTGGAAGATAACAATTGTTTTATTTTGAATTATTTTAATAATTATCATTAAAAATATTTAAAAAAATGTAACACTCTTTTATGATATTGAATTATAAACAAAAAAATTTTGAAACATAAAAAAGGGTTTTTATCCTTTCAAAATAAAATGTTTATCATCCAAGACACATTTATTTTAATAAAAAATGTGTTTTTTCAAGGATATATTATGGAAATTTATTTTTATAAAGTAAATTATTTTAACGTTTTCGATCCACTTTTTTAAAAATAAATTTTGATTGTTATTAAAAACTTTAACTTTTTTCATTAGTGTTTCAAAAGATTTTTGAAATGTATTTTTATGTTTTCCTTCCATGTGAACACATATTTAAAACACATTTGTCATTTTATATGATACATTCCACATATGTTTTCATGGTATCCAAAAGAAATTATTTTTCTCCTAGTTTTATAAAATATTTTCTCAAATTATTTAAAAATTTCAAGGATTTTTATTATTTTCAAAGTGGTTTTTAAAAAATTTCATTCAACTTTGTTATTGTACTTAAATAAATATTATGCATGATCAAATATATGTATACAATGATACCATAAACAATATTTTCTTCACATGTCTTAGGAAATTGTATTTTATATCAAATATATGATACATCATTGCCTTTGTCTTGCCCAACCATACACCACGAATGTGATTAAATTTTCTTAATACATAATTTACTTTGTCTTTGCCTTTTATTTTTTCAATGTCTTCATTTATGGAGCCACTATTTTCAATTTTTGAATATAGGGTCTTCTCCCTGATTAAATAATCTTTAGTTATTGTGATAAGTATTTATTAAACCATATAAAATTTATTTATATAGTCCCAATACCATATGAATTATAATTATGAATGAATGGTTTCTTCCTATATTGTTAATGAATATCAATAGATACCCTTTTTCCTTGGGTATATCATATTCTGATAATTAATGGAATTATGAATGTTTTACTTATATTTTTAAAATTGAAATAGAAACAAAATTCATTTAATTTCATTGGTTCTATATAATATGATGTTGATTTATTTTATTTGCAACACATATGTATTGATGATGATGGATGAGGACATGTATCACCCTCCAGTTAATTTGTTATGGTTATATATATCTTGATGTAATGTAATGAGAGTTTTTATAGCTTTATCCATTAAGTTAATTAGGTGGGTGAAGCCTAATCCACCAAGGAAACTAGGTTAGTGGATCATAATCTACTAAGGGGAATGAGTGAGTGAATTCTAATCCTCTATGGGTAAGAGGATGTGATAACTAATCCAATATATTATGATTTGTATTCTTATAGATCTATCAAAATTCTAATGTATTCCATGTATCTATTATATGAATCATTTTCAGGATGTATTCTTATGTTATTCCATGATTTTTGATCTATGATCTGTTGGTTGTAATTTTTATATATACACTAATTATACAAATTTGATCATCTTACTCTCAATTATGTTCTTTGTTTTTTATCATTTATATTTACCCTTAGTGATCATATAATCTCAAAAAATTATTATGTTTCTGTTTCACATAATTTTGATGATTATAAAAGACTGAAATGTATAGAATAGTTTCTACTATAGAGAATTTTTGGTTGATTTTATAGAATCATTATAGATTATGTTTTTTCATATATAATAAAAAATGTCAATTTAATAGAAATAAATGGTATTTTTTAGTTAATGTTTTCTCATAATTTTCTAAAAATATAAACTCGAAAAGTATTAGGATGAAATGAAATGAAACCTTTTCATTATAGTCATGTAATCAAGATAATTAGATATATGATCTAATATAGTTGGGATCAACATAGAGTTAAGATAAATTTAGATATTAGGATACTTTTTGTGGATAATTTAAGAGTTAATAATTTAATATTTATCATAATTTAAAACTTTTGGGTAACTCCTTAGGTAATTTGAGGTAATATGGACTATTTTTGAAATTGGGATGACACAAAAATAGTGAAAACCCTAGGAATAATTAAATGTATAAGATAATATGCTTATATATTATAAAAGTAGTGATTATTTGGTTCTCATATAAATAAAATCCATTTGAGAATACTATAGTTGGATAAAGGCTTTAGAGAACATTTACATTGGGTTAATAACCCTAAAATGTTCATGTTGGGTAGTGACTCAATCAACACCTAGTGCACAAAAATAGGCCAAACTGGAAAACGGGTTTGAAACACAAGGGGACATTATGTGGTTATTCAAATTATCATTTTAACCCATTATCAATGGTATATAATGTTATATAATTAGGATAAGAAGTATGGTAAAATCCAAAATAAAGGAACCTAGATTGAACAAATAGTGATTTAGGATAAACTGAATTCTCATCTGATGGTTTTCAAGAGAAATAAAATTTGAGATTGAATTTTCAACAGACTATTTTTGATAATCCAATAATGATTATAATTATCCATTACTCATGTTATCCTATATTGTTTTTAATAATGGATACCGATTGAAGGAACCGAGTTAGCAATTGATTGCATGGAAAATGTGGAGCTTGTACTAATGGGAAAACAAATGGGATAAGATATAGAGTAAGAAATATTCTGATTAGTACAAACTAGAATCCTAGAATTTTTAAAAACCATATGAACATAGTTTTAATACAAAACTATACAAAGAATATAACGATGGAGTCTCATGAAATTCAGGTGATAAAGATGGCAGAGGAATGAATGTTCTATTTCTTACAGGTCAAAAATATGGAATGGAGCACCAAGTAAAATGTCATAATGAGCCTGGAATATGTTTAATATATAGAATGAGGGAATGAATAGTTCTATAACCCAAGGGATAAAAAAAATGACACGAATACACTACTACTAAGGCCAATAGAGAAAGGAAATACCTAAATTACCACAAATATTGTAGTATGATTTAATATTTATGTGGAGTGAAGGATAAATATCATCAACTGAAAAAATTAGAGTTTTTAAGTTGTGTCTTTTTAAACCTCCTCCATTTATCCAAGTATGTTTTCTGTGAAATTAAAATCACCATTCCAATTATTAAATTATGAATTATTAATAAAAACATTCACAACTATGATTATTGTATCCCATGTATATACCTTTTCTCTAATAGATGTTTAAGGGAATGTTATTCCATCGAATATTTTTATAATTATTTTAATAAAATTTTATGTCATATTAGTAATGGAATTCCTTTCCTAGAAACTGTTATTGACATGATAGGAAAATCACATAAAAAATCATCCCATGATTACACATTAATACAACACTGACTATAATATCCCTATGAAAACATGTCCCACTTATATTGGGGTATTTTTCAAAAAAGGTTAGAGAACATATCAATACTCATTATAATTATATTATAATAAAAATATAAATTGACTTTAAAAAAACAATATTGAGGATAAAACCTAAGTATAATTTTAAATACAGAGTCACGTCTATCTTATTGACACCCATAACCATTCATTTAGTTAGGAATAATTAAAATTTCGAAGATGCATTTTATTTAAGGGGTGACAATGTAATAAAATGAGATTTCACTTTGTATTTTCCTAAAATAAATATTGTTTTTTATACCATTCTATATACGCAACACCAAAATAAAATGAGCAATGGCATATTAGTTTAATATTAGAGACAAAATTCTATAATAACATAACCCTTAAAAAAATTTAATTAGTCATAAATTCATAAAAAATTGGATTAAGAACACCTAAAGATCTAAAAGGGCTTTTTATCAATAAAATATGTTTTCCATTATATATGGTATTTTCATTTAAAATCCACATTTATAATAATTATAATAAGAATTATTTAAAATTAATAACCTTTTTTAATTCAATATATCCTTATAAGCCTAATATGGATTTTTTATAATTTTCTAAAATAATTGATTCCTTAGGGAAGTGAAAATTATAGTTTTTACCAAAATTGAAACTTTTATGACTTTAAAAATATATTATGAATATACATAAGGTTAAAAAACTATTAAACATTAATTTATGGATTAAAAGTTTATTTTTTAAAATATCATTTTGTACCTAGAAAATATTTGTTCAAAAATTGAGAATATCATTAAAATTTTATTGTAATTTTAAAATTGTTTTTAGTCACTCCAATAAAATAAAAATTGAAATGAAAAAATTATTCTTTTAATTTATTTATAAAAAACATAACTTTTAATGTTAATAACTTTGATAAATTTACACTACATGGGAATTTAAAGCTTAAATATATACATTCTCTAAAATGTGTTTTTATGGGTTATGTGCGCTAATAATAAAAGTAATTTTAAAATATATTATTTTTTTATAAAATAATAATAATATTTAAAATAAATAATATATTATTATTTATTATGTTCAATTTCATTTTTTATGGAAAAAAATTAAGTTACCACAGTAAATATTATTTACCTTGATAAAAGGGTTATTTTTCAATGATTGATTCCTTTCTTAATATTTTATTCAAATTAAGTAGATCTATTATATATTAATGTTCTAATATTATTATAAATAATATATGAAAATGAATTAATAGTCATTTAAATATAAATCAATGTAAAATATGATTAATTTTTTTGATGAAAACTTCCTTTTCTAGAAAAATTGTCTTTTCAAAATATTATTTGTTTTAAATTTAAAGTTAATCTTTTTAATTATTTAAAAATTTAATTAGATTTAATGTTGTAAAAAATAATATTTATATTATCAATTATTGATAAAAATGTTCATATTATATTTTTAGTGATAAAAAAATTACTATGGTTAAATATAAATGAATAATAATAAGTGTTAAAATGGTAAATCTAATGTGGATCAATTTTTTATAATTAAATATTGTGAATATAGATTATAGAGTACCATATTTATGTTTTTCAGTCCATCCTACTTGTATTCCCAATATTTTCAAAAATAAATCATCAAACTCTATTAAATTATATTCTTACCCATTAACTAACAATATATTGCATTGATTTATCCCTCCTTTTCACCTATAAATGGGACTCACATCCCTATTTTTAAGCCACACACATAGTTATATGTTTCAATGAAATTATACTAAATTTATTTCATATAGATTCTATATACAATCTTTGAATATTCTAACCTCAATGATGTACTAGATGTGCTTCATTTCCAAATAATTATTCATGAAAAGATTTGAATTTCTAATATAAGTATTACTTTCCAATTTATGCCCTTTATTTATCACTCTTATTGAACCTCAGCTGCACCATTTTAATAATATTATTATAATAGCTTATTTTAATATAATAATATGAAATTTATTATATTTATTGTTAAACAATTATATATTCTCCTCTCATTTGATCAAAAAATGAAAACGTTGGTAATGCACGTGTACAGACTACCTCCTCAACAAAAAAATGTATCATTTTTATCACCAACTTTTAAAGTTGGATCTAGAATTTTTTTTAGTGATTTAATATATTATTAAAGTTATTATTTAGATTATTTAAATAATAAATAAGAATTATTTATTTTTTAGCATCAATAAGCGATTATTGTAAAACTAAACAACCAAAACATATATAATAAGAACTCTATTTTTTAATTTATAAGTGAAAAATTATATCACTATTTTCTTATTCTAATAACACATACTAATTATGATTAATAACATACATACAATTTAAATATTATCATTATATTTTTTATAATTAAATTTTAACAAAATAATATCTCTCATAATTGTGACAACAAATAGATAATAGTATTTTATTTTTGGGTTGATTTAACCACATACACAAATAATGATATATAAATATTATGGGTTTAGAAACAAATTATTGGATATTAATGAGTGAATAAAACAATTTATATTATACTATAGTAATATAAATATTTAAAACTTTTATTAATACAATACTTTCTATTCATTATAAATTATTGAAACAAGCAGAACACTGATATTTTAATATAATTTTCATGATTATCCTCTCAAGATACTTTCATTCTTACATTAAAAATTTAGAAAGAGTTCCATCACCTCAATTTAAAATTTTCTTAGACATCATAATATATACTTGATTATACGTTTAGATATTTATTTTATCTTAAAGTTATTCTATTTTATATTTTATTTTATTTTTTTACATATGGTAAAATTACTTTACATCATCAATAAACACTTCTTTAATAAAATAATTTCTAAAATAAAAGTGTAATTCCTATAAGAATGACTCAAATTCATACTAATAAATATTTTATCCAATGCCCTTTTCCTAATTCCCACCATTGTTTTTCTATAATTTTTTGAATTATAATTTGGATTATTTTATATTATTTTCATAATTCTCATTACCCCTTTTAAAAATTAAAATTTAATACTTTTTTACTTAGTTGGTTTTAAAAAATAGAATTTAAAAAGATTTAAAAAAAAATTTATATCCCTTGATAACCATTACTCAGTGGGTTTTTATCTTCCTCTCAAAATTTATTTTTATAAATATTATATATTTTTACTGATTGCTTAATGAAGTTTTTTTTTCAAAAATATTTACAAATATTTCAATACACCTTCATAAATGAACTTTTGAAAGTAACATGTAACTTCCACATTTTAGGATAATGTAAAAATTGTTTTCTAAAATAAAATTTTAAATTTTTATTATATATGAACACATTTTCTCACAAATTTCTCATTTTATATGAAAATTTTCCCTTCATTTTCATGGTTTATAAAATAAATTATTCCCCTAGTTTTACAAAATATTTTTTAAAAATGATTTTAAAATCACTAGGATATTTCTTTTTTTCTTTAGTGATTTTATAAAATATCAAAAAAAAATTAATCTATGTCAGTATACAGTTATATATCTTCTACTTAATAAAATATATTATTTTAATGATACCATATAATTTATTTCTGTAGATATATTATTAAATGGTATACTTTAATAAATATATAATAAGCCCCTGTCTTTTTATTAACTATTGATAAATATGAACAATAATAACTTTTATTTAATTGAATTGCTTTGTGAATTCCTTATTTACATTTATTTTTTTGTTTAATATTCACCAATGTTCCCTAATTTTGATTGATTGTGGAAATTATTTACTAAAACATAAAATCTTTTCCTATACATTGAGGTTACCAAATACTATATTAACTTTATATATTGGTATTCACCTAGAATATTATTGAATATATTTGGATACAAATTTAATTTACATGGTAATATTATACTATAATTATTGATGAAATTATGAATGTTTTCCATATATGATTTAATTTTAAATGGAAGTAAAAACACTTTATTTCAATAGGTTATTGATAATATGATGATGATATATTTTATATGGAATTTATATATGTGGATGATGACTAGTGAGTTCCTATATCTCCCTATAAAATAATGGTTAAGGTTAATTTTTTCTTTTGACAATAGGAATGGAGTTTTTAGGACTCGATCCAAAAAGGTAAAAAATTCAGTTAATCTTGATCCACCAAGGGAAATAGCTGACTGAAGCCTAGTCCAATATGTGAAATGGGTTTTTGAATCCTGATCAACTAAAGGAATCTAGTTGTTATACATGATCAAATATGGTATGATTATTATGTTTATACATATTACAAAAATATTAATAATTTCTTGTTTCTATGATATGTGACATTTTAATGATATATTAATATTATAAGTCATTATTTAATATTTATTCCTTTTTTGGTTTAACTATATATTTTTATCAATATTATACTCATATTCTCATCCTATGATCAGTTATGATCATTGTTAATTATCCCTTATGTTTACCCATAGTGAGGACATGCGATCACACATATCCTATGTTACAATTTCCCTAGGTTACAATGTTTGAAAATTATAAACAATATTGATGATTTTCTTAAGTCCAGATTTATTTAAAGATATTGAAGACCTGTTATGGATTATATTTTTTCATTTATATTTGGAATATTTTACAATTGATAAAAATAACATGGTATTATTTAGTTTATGTTCTATCCTAATTATGAAAAACTCTAAACCTAAAAGGTATCGAGAATTTATATAATGTAATATATTCTTTAAATTAATCTAATTTAGACTACAACATCTATGAGATATAATAGATGAAATTTACTAATAGTGGACTCATCTTCTCTAGGAAATATTTTTGATGATGTAGGTTGTGGATATGGGTTCTTTCTTATAATAATTATGATATTTGATCTAGTGGGTACTGTATCTTATTTGAGATTTTCCTTTCTAGGGAAATGTGAGAGAAATATCCCCTGGTGATGTAGATCGTCGTGTTTCTACTTTATTTCCTATCTATGCGTTTTTCTCTCTTAAAAAATTTATTTTTATTGATTCTTATTTAATGATGATGGGTCTTATTGCCTACAAAAATTTAACATCCTTTATGAGAGTTTTCCACTTATATGGTTAGATCTTATTATAATGTAGAGCATCCTCCTGTGAGAAAGTCTATAGGGTCATAAGGTATCACTCAGATGCATGATCTCAATCTCTCAGCCTTTTCACATCATTTCATGTCCAAATCCATCTCAAAAAATTACGTTTTAACCCACATTCCACCTCATCAAGTCCTTAATATTTTTCAGTTATTAACCCATTACTATTATCCATCCTTTTTCAATTTTCATTTTCTATGGTTCCCATTCAACCTGTAAATGTATTTCTAATAGTAAAAACCAAAACATGTATTTGAGAGTCAAATTTCATAAATACATGGAATCTAAGAATAAAAAAATATTAATGGGTAAAATTTAAATATTTTTAGAAAAAAATAGTGATGAAAAACATAATACATTATATATGCAGTCTCAAAATATTAACATGAACATTAACATTATATTAGTGTTATTGGCCACATTTAGTATTAATTACTATGTTGGAGCACTGGTGTTTTTTGTAGGACTAAGAATTTAAATATAGAACCTAAGATAAAAATATAAAAATATAATAAAATGTTTTTAAATGATATTTCATACACCACACATGTAGAACCCATCCATCCTATCAATTCTCTTTAAACCAAATTAGTTTTTAAATTGACATTTCTTTGAAATTATCTCACCCTTATTTCTTTATTCAATTTAATTGTTTTTTTAATTTTTTAAGGGATGGTTATTAAGTTATGAAGTGGAGTAATGATGTGTGTTATTCCACCCTCTCTATTATAAATCATTTTGAATTTTTAATTTTTAATTTTTTTTTCTTAGTTTGTTATTTACATATAAACCATTTATTATTATTCATTTCACTTACTAAGCATTTTCTATTTTCATCACATAAAGTTTGTTTATGAGTGTTTATGTATACAAGAATAATTAATTCATATTTGTGTAATAAACTTTTTTTATATAATTTTCTAGTCATCTGATGTAATATCAAGTTGATAGGTTATTATGATATCAAGGACTACTAATTATATTGGCACATGTGAAAATTTTATATCAATTAAATTAACATTATCTGTAATTTATTGATAATTTTATCATACAAAAATTTAATCAAGAAAATGGGTTACCTAATCCTAAATTTATAGGTTATTTATCCGTTTAAACTTAGTTATTTAATTATAGTAATTTCCTGATATCAAGAACCCATTCATGGGGATAAATTTTCCTCTAATTCATTTTCATGAAATATTTATAAAACAATAAGAAGAATTATTTTAACTATAATATTACCTTCCTCCATGATTGCCTTCATTTTTTATTCCTTATTGATTGAATGATAGTATGCTTAATAATATTCCAACATTTTTTTATTTATATAAACAAATACAACATCACATTCTCATAGGTAACATTTTATTATTACTATTATTTTCATAGATATATCATATGACAAGATCATTTTTTTTCAAGCATTGTATTAAGATATTGGATATATAAGGTAATAATTTAATTTAAAATTATACATCTATAATAAAATAAAAAATTCTTTGTTATTGGATATACTTTGTATCAGGTAATATTATGATACCATGAAATTTACATTTAACGTTTTTGTAGGAGTCAATTATAATATAATGAAATTCAACTTCATCCTTTTTTTGAAGTATTTTGACGACATGTTTTCTGTTTAAATATCAATCTTTATTTATATGACTTTCTTGTTGATGATATTTCTCATGATTCATAAATATATAATTATCTAACCAATATTATAAAAATGGATCTTTTTTAACAAGCTATAATGATTATATTACGCCCTAAATGGGATTACTATCTCAACCATTTTTTATTAGAATCCCTTTTAAATATAAAATAATTTAAATGGACACTGAACTATAGGTTATATATTTTTTATAAAATTATTGAAATAAATATAGTTATATTTTTTAATGTATTATAATTTTATTTTTGAAATACAGTAAACTTATTATTCTAGGAATCCAGGGAATGCAAAATAAATTAATATTATTATTAATTCTGTATTTATATAGAACCAAAACATGGAACGTGTGTATGAGGTATAAAAATTTTATCAGAGAAAAATTTATTATTTTTTCAAATTAGGATGGAAGAAACTATAAAATAAAACACTTAGTTTGAAATATTTTTATCGAATATAAATAATGTATTCATATGTGGTTCAAATTATTTAATAAAGTAATTTTATTTTGAGTTTTAATAAATAAATTAATGACATAACCTGATTAATTTTTGGTAGATTTTATAAAATGGACAGAGGAAGGGTTTATATAAATAAGATAAACAACCACTATAGATACAATTCTCAATGTTATTATTATCCAAGTGTTCAACTATAAATCCTGGGTGTTAGTGTAAAAAATACTCTAGGATGAATGGAATGGATATTGAGCATAATCAAATAGAGTCTTTAATTTGTCAATGTCATATACCTTCACTAACAATATAATTCATGAAGAAAAAACCTCCATAATTTAGTGGGTCTATAGATACCATTATTTTTTAATGGTGGAAATGTACTCTAGTAAACAAACTTTTCATAATAGAATAATTACTAATATAAAAGTTTTTTTAGGGGTTTACTATTTAATGGGTATGTTGATAAATGGTGTATGATAGTGAAAAATAAAAGAATTAAGATAATTTAAAATAAATTATATATAATATTTTTTTTAACATAGTTCGTAAAACCAAATTTACATACTATGTATAAATATATATGGGGTGGTAGTTCTTGGAGATAAAAAAGAATTATGATTCTGTGTCATTTTATACAACTAACATCAACCAATTATCAGGTTATGATATTTTTTAATTTAAAAAGAGGTTAAAGATAATATACCTTATAATTAATTAAATCATAGTTTTATAAAGTCCCTATATATCTATGAGTGAAAATTATATAAATATATATCCCAATACACTAGGAAATAAAATTTTGAATAATTTAATCATTCTTGGTATCACGAATTATTTGAAATGAATAAAAAATTAGAGTATCATGTTGGAAGATCTTTATAAATATAGTAAGAAAAAATAATATAAAACATTCCACATACCAATGTTTTTTATGAAACATTGTATACATTTTCTCCACGGAATTGGAAGATGCATAAAATTTAAAATGACTAATAAATGATCTCTGTAATATAATCACAAAATGAATCTGATGAAATTAAATATTAATTTTTAAACTAATGAGAATATGATGTTATTTCAGGAACATTATCTTATATTACAATTTTTTTTTCTAATGAGTATTTATTTTATATGAATCAATTCCTCGAGGATAGGTTACATTATATAAATTAATGAACTTAACCACCAATACTCTAGGTCATTATCATGAATATGTCACTAAAATAAATGGGATATACAATCTCAAAAAATTTAAAAATGTATTATATTAATCTTTTTAATAATTAATTATTCCTTTTTTATTATGGATGTAATTGATATTTAATGTTGTACAACTTCACAATTTACATCAATTCCCTTGACTAGATTTTCAATAATAGATCTATTTATTAAAAACATCAACCAAATGATCATTTATACTGATATACTCAAATATTTCCCAATAATTATTTTTTAAAAACTGCAAATTAAATATTTAGAGGGTCAACCATTATTTAAATTTGAAACTATTCTTAGAATGGATTTAATCTCATCTTTTAGGGATCATATAAGTTTCTTATATATTTTACTAACATTTAATTCCTCTAGATAAAATACTAGTAGTATATAAATGTAATAATCATAATAAAGACACATTATTTAACATCTTCATAGGATACAAAATGATTATTAATAAACGATGGGTACAAATTCCATGCACATATAATGTATTAAAATACAGGTATAATGATAGATGATATTTCAATTTTGTATGATTGATTATATATATTTCCAAAAAAATAATGGAAAAATTATAGTGATTGAATTGGAGTTATTTAACAAACCCATAAATAGATCCCAAGAATTATTTAATTTTTTATATATAATTTCATTAGGATATTTGTTGGAGTTGAAGAATTAGTTTCATTATCTAATGGAAAATGACTTTTATTCATTCTAGTGTATCATAATTACGATAAATTCTACCTTATTGATAGATATTTTCTATAAATTAGATCATTATTAATTATAAAAATATTAATGAAATCATGATTTATTTCATGGTTGTTGTGGGCTATGGTCATAGAGATTTTCTATTTAAAACCTAGACTGTAACATAATAATGAAAAAGTAAATTTCCCAATGAATTTAATGTTGTTGGGTCTTCAATAACTCATTCACATATGTTTTTTATTGTTTTAAATTTTTTTAATATGTCATTAGATGATGTTTCATATTTTATGTGTGGATGTCGTGTAGAAAAAATAAAAAAACATAGATAATTTTTTCAGAGGAAAGAGTATGTTCAAGATTAATCCTCTAATAACAATCATTATTTATTTATTAATTCACTATCTAATAGATAATTCACACAATTTTTATCTTGAATCACCATCCTCTGTATAAATAGAAAGATCTTTTGTTGTTTTGGAAATTACCCAGGAACACATAATTTCAGTAAATCTATTGATACATTTGATGAAGATTCCATGATCCCAAACAAGCAATCAAACTCCACCCAAATCAATAATATATTTTTAATTATTTGAATCCATATATTTCATTACACATGATGTGAATTGGAATGAGGGAGTAATGGTCAAAATATATTGGTAAAAATGATAAATTATATGGAAGGTGGATTATTGATTCACAATTACAAAAACAACACCATTATATAGTAATAATTGAATTAAAAAATAAAAAATTGGAATGGGGATTAGTGAATCAATTAACCACCCCTGATGATTCACCTTCATTTACTACTCTATAATGATAGAGTCAGATATATTACTATCCTAACCCAGAGATCAAATAAATCATAAATATCATAGGGAGAAAATAATAGAAAATAACAATAAAAATTAAATATAATAACAACTAAATAGAGAATGAAAACTATAGAGGTTTCTTTGATAAAATATGTTAGAGTGAAATAATCTTTAAAATTATAGAGGGTAATTATTTATTAATATTAGATAATATATTCACAATCCTCCTTGAATTTAGTTTCATAACCTAAGATTATTCTTCATTGGATCAACTCCACATGTCACGACTATTAGTTTTGATGGATTCTATTAAAATAAACTTTCTATATTGGAAATTATTCCCTTTATATTTGATATGTAATTATTTTTAAAAATTAACATCATTTTTTATAGGTGTAGTGTAATATCATTCCATTTTTTCTCCTTTAAGGATATTCACATGCTAGAAAGTATACCTATAAAAAAAATTGACATAGTATTGATTCAGTCAAAGACTTGTGGTTGTGCCTTGGATTTAGAATTGTGATATCAGGCATAGAATGATCTACAATGGACAATTAAATACAAATGTATTTCTATGAGGATATCAATGGGTATTTGATGATGTATTTTCTGTACTTGATTTAAAAAGAAGAGATGGATCATGAGGGGTTTAATTTTATTGGAAGAGTGGAAGTATGTTCCCACTGGAGAGATATTTGTCATTATTTTCATAGTGTGGGTCTTAATTGAACTTCTTGGAGAATTCCATTGAGCACTTATAATGTAGGCTTCATTGATACCATAACCATTTTGTGGGGAAGGAACTTTGGCCTCCCACATTTTGATCCTACATAGGGAACATAATGTACAATGGCCATAACTTTACACACTCATTCAATCATTCCATGTATATTCATCTTTCCTAGGAAACCAATCATAGATCTTTATCCCCAAATGAGGACCCTTAAACACAAATATAATTTTGGATTTGATGAATTTTCCCTCAAATTCAATCTAAATATCAGTTATAAATCATCATCATGCGTCATCCGAAGTATATTTGGGATCAGTCACAACTAGGTTGGTCGATGTCTATATTATTGGTCTCTGAATTAACATTTGACTACCTCGGTCCCAGTTTGTGCAATGAAATCACGTAGTTATTCATAGTTTTGAACCTTTTTTGTCTTAATTAGCAAAGATTCAGGTATATATTTGTTCATCTTAAATAGATTTGATTAATGTACATATATCTAATATTCTTTTATTTTATCTCATTTATGGTTGTTTTCAATTATTTGGTCCTGTTTGAAAATAATGAAAGCTCGGGAGGGGGAAGTGGGTGTGGTGAGATAGGTTGAATAATGCCAACATTTTTTATTTTTTAATTTGATTTGATAGTCTCTATGTAGATGGTTGTGATTTTTTAAAACTTTAAGGGGAAAATCAACATTGACGGTTAGGATGAGGTTTTGGTTGATTTTATTTGACTTTAGAATGACTTGGAACATCATTTGATAAGTTCAATTAATGGGAGCACATTATCTTCAATAGTGTTCATCAAGTCAATATACTAACCATGTGTGGGGTTCACATGTGGTCAGTTAGTTGGATCTCCATGAGGGTATTTTTATAACTTTGAAAACTTTTTTTACTATCACATAAAAACAATATATAATCATTATAATAACCATGCCTCTTTCATGAAGTCATTAAACAGATAGTGAGATTCTTTATACGTACCATTACTTCACCATTTTTTCCTCTTATACATCAATTGAAAATTATAATAAAATATGTTCTGTAATTTTTAATTATATTTAAATTTAGTTACATTAAATTAAAATAATATCACTTGAAATTACAATATAAATTCTAAATATATAAAAATATCAATTTTAGTCACATACGCTATTAAATTAAGTACAAAATGAATTAAAAAATACAAAATTAATATTGATTTCATTTAAAAAATTCAATTTTAAATTGAATCTCATTGTATAAATTCATAATTAATTACAAATATAGAATAAATAATTAAAAACCTCGATTTATTTCATTTAATAAATTAATTCCAAATTTGAAATATTAACAACAAATCAATAATTTCCCTAGGTTTGAAATTGATATTCAAGGTTAATAATTGGATCATTTTCAACTATTTATAAATTTTAATAATTCAAAATAAATTTTTTAATGAAATTACAATTAAAAAAATATTACATGAAAAGATACGATCAATTAAATTCTAAAAAATAAAATTATTTATATGAAAATGGTTTTTAGTTTATTCCTTAATAAATTTCATCAGGCTTCCAAAATTTAATTAAATTTCAAAGACATCAAATCCTCAAATTCATATAAAATCCATCCTTCAATTTATATCCAAAACTTTTTTCTGAACAACCTCTCATGATATTTAATGTCACTCATCTCATAATATAATATAATAATGTGAAGTTATAATTATTCATATAATGAGAATATTTACCACTAGCTTGTGAAAATTATCATCTCTCAAAACTATGATACATGAAAAATATAATCAATCATGAGGGTTTTAAATGGATGTATAGTGGATTGAGGTTGGTGGTATATTGCTCAATGATTAATTGGTAGAAATTTGATGGTTTTTCTTTTTTAATAAATTTCATTATTATATAAGTAGAGAATAAGAGTATACCTCAATATAACTCCATGGAATATTTTACTCTCCCACTCAACTTAGTTTTATTTATTTTCATCATGTCAAGGGTCAGTAAAATAAGTCTAATAAATGTCTCATAATTAATGTCATCTTCTATTTTTCTATGTTTTTAATATTTAAATTTTTTTCATTTTATATTACTTTTAATTTTTTATTTTTTTAGAGAATTAGTTTTTAATTTTTCTTGAAACGAAGGTTGATTCAATCCCCTTTCTTTATTTGGGTCAAAATCAAGTAAATATGAAAAATTAATATTAGAAAGTCATGCCCTTTTACCTTTTTTATTATTCTAATATTTATCTTCATTTTTCTTAAGAGATTAATTCATTTAAAAATAGAATGTAAAGATAGTTACCCATACCTGTTTCTCTCTTTCAAATACTACAAAATGATGACTCAAAACACTCGTAGTCCCCTTTACATGTAATATTTATTATATAAAAACACATAGAATCCCATTTATGCTATAATTATATTTATATTAATCATTAAATTATATAGTTAGGGATAGAAGGTAAGATATAACTTTTATTGAAATACATCTTAAACATATATAGTCATTTATAGTTATTTGAGGGTTTAATTGGGGTTGGTGGTCAATATATGTATCCATATAAATGGATTGAAATCCAATGTAATTCCATAATACTACTTAACGAACCTTATGAATTCCAAATATTTTAATGATAATATACACTTGTTCTAGTTTATAAACAAATCCCAATCTTCTCTAATGAACTGAGGGTATTATATTAATTATGTAAAAGTGTCTCTGAAACATCTCATAGTGAGAATTAAATTTTTTGGTTAATCACTAGTGAATTTGGATTACAATTTCCATTCAAAAATCATACAAATTATTTAAAATCAAAACCCATGAAAGCAAACACATTTAAAAATTCATTTTTCCTTAAGCATTCAATTATATGATTTTCCTCCTTAAAAATTACTTAGAGTAAAAAAACTCATTGAGTTTTCAAATTCAAATCAGATAATTAATGAAAATCTCAGAAAATATACATTTAATTTTTAATGAAAACAATTTCTTTCTTTTATATGTATTGTTATTATTTATTTTTTCTAAATTAGTCTCACTAATTAAAAAATAGTTCAAAGTATAATTGAAAATCTATAGATCACACAAGAGGTTCCCCCATTCACCCACACTTATATTCAACTAACTCATTAATGAATATAAATTGAAATAATGTAGATATATGGAACATTTAAAATATTCAAGAAAAAATTATGTTATATAATTATTTCATTTGTGTTTCCATATTCATTGCATGGAGGGACTAGGTGGATTTAATTCCCACTTATATTTACTTATACTGATCTTTATTTGGTTTTGGTAGTTTTTTTCACCTGTTTCATGTATAGAAAAAAAGTGAGACTTACAATGTTATTAATAATAAAAATAAATTACTTAATATAATGTTGATCGAAGGAAATATAATTCTAGGGCAAAACCACCAAGAGGTGTTATAGTTTATATTTTTCATAGTAGGATAACATAATGGTTATCCAAAATCTGTTAGATGGTTGAGATTTTATGGAAATATCCACCACATCGTGTTATTCCCATTGATCTTATAATATTTTTTATTCTTTATGAGGCCCCCTTTGATGGAGAACTTCATGTCCATCCACATAGAATTGGGACATAATTTAAATGTTGGACTAAATGATAAAATATGATACATATTATTATAATTTATTTCCACCCTCTTTGTAATTTTTTTGTTACTTTAAATAAGGTACTTCTTATTTAATTTATAATATATGTTTTCCTAAAATATAGAATCCTTTATTTTTAAAAATGAGGCAACTAGATATTATTTTATGACTCTTGAATTTTATCTTTAGGATTTCTAAATTACTCATGGGTTAAATATCTTCTACAACAATGGCCACAAATAACACCCTTGAGTTTGGAAGATTAAAACATATAATCTCATTAGAGAGTATGTCATCAAAAATAATAATATATAAATAATCAAAATCATATTTATCAGCTTCTAAAGCATACTAAAATAGTGTAAAATTTGTATAACTAAAATAATGGGTGTTATTTTCAAATTTTATTTGAGATTAACTAAAACAAATAGTGTTAAGAGTTCACTCATAACCCTCAAGTTATTCATCTAGTTCTTCTTGTTGCTTTATCGGTGCATCCAGTAACATCTCATGAATGTATGGGAGTGTGACATAATCCAGTAATTCCATTTCATGGATACATTATCCATATGTTGTATGTTTTTGTTTTTAATCATCATCCACTGGTACCCCCCTTCCGTATTAATATATGATAATCCCAAAATATTTTCTCGAATAGATTTATAATTTTATCTAATGTTAGTTTACTTATAATAGGATCACCTGTAACATTTCTATTTAATATTTTTTGAGTTAGGTAATTGAGTTCAATAATCCTTATTGATAGGGCCTCTATTATTTTATTTTTATATTTTTAATTTTGAAAAGTAGAAATTTATTTACAATGTGGAAATGAAATGTGAGTTTCTACCGTAGATCCATAATGATAGTGAAAATTCGATCCTATGTTTTCTCTAATACACTATTAAAAAAATATTTCAAACATGGAATGCATCATAGGTCTGAGCAGGGTCATTTCCCAAGGATTTTTTTGTGCTCAAGTCTTCACTATCTCAACCCACTTCTATTTTTTTTCAAATTTAAAAGGTATTCATATATGATGTTTAGTTTTTTTGTGTGGCTTTATAATATATTAAAGTATTAGAAAACATAGGTAGTTGTTAGCTGGAGAGGGATCGCTAAAATATTAGTCCAATAATAACAGTAATTTTCAATTTATGATTTTTTTCATCTAATTAATAATTCACAAAATATCATTCATGTATTTTTTTTGAAGATAGAGGCACGCCCTTGATCGGTGGTGGCATCAGCAATGGAAAGTGGTGTGAGTCGCGACAAATAGGGGACTCCGGTGTTGGCGAGCTCTGCGGTGGTGCTTCCTCTCCAGGCGACGGTTTGGGGGTTTCTCAAACTGGCTATCGGTTTTCAAAGTAGGCGGCGATGAGTTCTCAGCGTCTAGCCTTCACCTACCACATGGGAAAAGATTTCATCTTGGAAGATAGGGGCACACTCTTGATCAGCAGTGGCATCAGCAATGGGTAGTGGTGTGAGGCGTGGTGGATGGGGGACTCCGGTGTTGGAGAGCGCAATAGTGGTCCTTCTTCTCCAGGCAGTGGTTTGGCCTCACATCAGATCTAGCTGCGACGGTGGCAACGACCTTCACGATGATGGAGGTCGGTGTTTGATTGGACTACAGTGCTTGGAGAGGTTTAGGTGGGGTTCACGTGCGGGATCGGCCCAAATCTATTAGGTGTGCGGTGACGATGTGAGTTGGTCCAGCGATGATCGACTGCAAGTTTTTTGGTGGTGGTGGTGTGCCAGCATGCGGGTAGGGTTTCATTTGTAATGGGTTTTCCCACTAGGCTCTCAAACCATTTGATCTTAGGCCTTTGAGACTTTGGACTCATTATGGGATTTTGGGTTTTACCTTATCCCATAAAAGGGGTTTTTATGTTTTATTTTCTCTTTAATAAAGCGGTATTCCACCACCATTCCAAGTAGTATCATTCATGTATCACCATACACTACTTAAAATGAAATATCCTATTAATTTTATAAATATTATTGGAACATAAAATTAATCTTCCTCCATGGACTCATTTAATGAACATTCCAAGATCATAGAGAAACCATCAAAATTCAAAAAAATCTATATTATTGTGTTCATGCCTGGAATCTATCCATTTCATTGAATTTAATGATAATTGAGTTGAGGGAGGAATAATTATCATAGATTGGATTGAAATTGGAAGAATTATAGGGAAGGTGGATGAACAAGATTCCAATAACAAAACACCACCACTACAAGATCAAAATTGATTTAAAACTCAATATATTGTAATGGGGATTTAATAAACAATGATTCTCTCAAATAAATTCTCACTTGGGTCAGTACTTCAGAAAAATGGATTTAGATAGATCAATGTCTTATCACTTATACTGAATAATTCATGATAGAGTAGGGGTGAATAGAACAGAAGATCACAATAATAATTAAATATAATAAAAAAATTTAATTTGAAAAGTATAACTACATTGGCCCGTATACTAAAATCAGCATAAGATAAATAATCTATAAAATTGGGGAGGTAATTATATATAATAATTGATAAAAAAATTACTCCTCCTTGAATTAGGTTTTTATTATTCAGATCCATGTTTATTGGATTGTATTTAGTTGTCATGGGCAGGGGTTATGAGGGATTTTTTTAGAAACATCTTTCCTAATTGACAAATTCTCTCACGATTTATGCACCATACATAATTGAGAAAATTACAAGAATATTTTTTTCTATTTAATAGGTGAATTGTGAAATCATTTTATATTTGGTTCTCATATGAGGAGTCTTTTATGTAGAAACCTAATATTTTATAAGAAGAACATTATGTTCTATATCGTATATAACACACAACACCAAACTTAATTAAAACATGAAATATTATTATTCAAATAAGATCATTATAACTGAGCCACTAAATTGGTGGGTATGAATATGATTAACTAATTCATGAGATATATGAAAATAATCTACTCAATATTGATTAATTAATAGTAAAAAACAAAAAAAAATTAGAATATTTATATTATGCTAAAAAATTTATTTCATACGGAAATGAATTTTATTTATTTTTGTGAGAAAATATTATATTTAACTTTTGACAAGATTAAAAATTTTATTTCAAAAATTTATCTAAAATTCTAAATTCATTATATAAAAATTATCATAGGTTAAATTTTTAAAAAAATGTTGAAATAATTTTTTTCTAGTGAATAGTGAGGAATAATAGTTATTGTTGAAAAATTTATTCTTTTCAAACTGCTAAAAAGTAAAAAAAATTAAATGTTTTAAAAGTGAAATTAATTTAATTTTATTTTCAATAATACATCTATGTTCATTAGGATCAATTTTTTTTATTTTTGTATAGAAAATTTTTACAAGTAAAAAGTTATTTTTCTGAAAAACTATTTTTATGTACACAATAGTTTTTATATTAATAAACTAAATTTAACACTATTATAAGATTATTCTTATAAAATTTATATATTTATATTAAAAAATATTTTTTAACATTATTTTAATATTTTTTCTAAGCTTGGGATAAAAATTAACCTTGTTTTATACTTGATATGTATTTTTCTAAAAAAATCATCACGTGTTGCATGATTATTTCAAAATTAATTTATTCCACATTTAGAAATTAAATTTGAAAAAATTTATTCCATATTTGGAATCACAATGTCCCAAATTGGAAAATAGGCCTCTATTAGTTTTAAACATTTTGTATAGTAACTGATGTCAAATTTATCACCTCAGTAAAGGTTAAATCTGGTTAAATTAGGTTAAAACTAAGTGATATGAGATAATTGTTCACTCTAATTTTTATTATATAAATATAATTCAACCCTTATCACCTTATTTTTTAAATTTAGTATTTTAATGGATTCATTCCCATTAATATGACCTCCGTAATATCTAAATCAATGAAACTTACAAAATTTCACTCTCTTAGTATTAAATTTATCTTATTTGTACATATACATAAAAAAGTAATGTTATTAAGGAATATAAGTGTCAATTTTGAGATTATGTTAATTATTTATATTATTTATATTATTTATATTTATTTATATTTTAAATAAATCATATAAATACATTAAATGCTTGTGTAACACTAATGAATTATTTATCAAATTAAAAAAATATAAAAAAATTATTTTAAAAATATTAAAATTAATATTATTTTAGTGATTTAATGTTTTATGAATATTATTTATATGTATATGACTTATAAATTTATTTTAATCAATTTTATTTGAATTTATACTATTTCTTTATGTATTTTAATTCAAATTAAATGAATAGTGTCTAAATTGAAAATACAGATATTTTATGAAAATATTATTTTATTAAATTATTTAAAAATCATATAATATTTACAATGTGAATGTTGGGATTATATAGAGACACAAATTTCATCCATATCCAATTTATAGTTTATTTTTTACCATTTGGATTGAGAATGAATTTAATATATTTCAGACCTTTAGGAAATGCTAAGGGTTCCCCTCCCTGAAATTATATAAGAGAACCTCTAGTTTTCCTTCATCACACATGTTGACCCTTGTAGATCGAAAAACATCTTCCATGTATTCATAAGACATCCTCTAAACACATTATATATGTTATGGATATCCCAAAAGACGAACTGTATATCTAATAAGTGGATATCTCTATGTGTTTTTTCAAAGGGGTAATCATATTTACCGATCAATTTATTTTTAATTTTCCTTTTACATCATATAAATATGATATATTTTTTATAAAATAATAAATTCAGTTTCATAAATTTGCTTAAATGTTAATATTATTATAAACCATAGTTACTCACCCTCCTTCCATCAAATTTGAAATGAAAATATCTCTTGCGTGTACGAACGAATTACCATCTCCACATTGTGATACAATTAATTTCCCATAAACATATTTTATGTAAGGTAGTTATGATGGGTTTAATATTTTTATATCATACTTATTAATTAATTATAATTCAGTTTTATAATATCATATCTACCTCAATAATGAAGTGATGTGTTTCATCTTTCATTTATATTTTACATGGATAGTAATAATGACATTCTTGATGAATATATATGATATATATGATATAATAATATTTATATAATGTATATTTGATATTTATATTTATTTTTTCCATTGATTGAAAAATTAAAATATCATTTATTTATACACATGACATACCCTCTTCATGAAAGTTGTAGTTATTTTTTCTATATATAATATTATAAATAACTCTATACATTAATATAATTAATATTCATGATTTTTATATCAGTTTTCAAATCCTATATATTATGGATCCATGATTAAAATACAAGGACAACAACTACTGAACAAAAATATACCTGAAAAACGAATCAGATATCACTCAGAATTGTGATTTTAATATAGAATTATTAATAAACAGGAGATAAAAGGTTATAAGTAAGCTACATATAGTATTATATATACTATTATGGTTCTATAATAGGTATATAATAAGTATATATTTATTATACAATATATTACAACACGTACAAATGAATTCCGACCTATTAAGGTTACGCATTTTTGTCCCACTTTTATTTCTATGAGACACATGCCATATTCATCACTTATTTCTTTTGGGAGGTGTATATACTACCCATAAACATAATTTATTATTATTATCACGAAATTATGGGATCCAAAAATATATATAATGTTCTTTATTTCATGGGTCATATGATTCAATAGATACCAAAGTGGTAAAATATTAAGGTTATAATTTCATTTTTTTTGGGGATTATTTATGATTTCAGTTCTGATGATGAATGATGATAATATACATATAAAAAACTCAATAATTTTATTCTTTTTTTAATACATTTCTTATTTCATTTTTATCATCTTCAGTAGTCAATAAACAAAAATATGTTTTAAGGGAAATCAATTTTTTTCTTATCAGTTAAAAACCCCTTTTTCTTCTATATCCACATTTTATAAAAATGATTAAAATATGGTTTTTAGTATTCTACAATGATTTTATAAATTCATTTTTAGCTATTTTAACTTTATGTTAAATGGTTTAAAAGCATTGTTCATTACATCATTTAAATGAGGTACTTTCTTATTTTTTAAATACTGAAAAAAGAATGATTTTCTATTAACTTATAAGAAATAAACAAAATTTTCCGCTATCATAACTACTCAATGATTAGAAGAGTAATTTAAAATATTACAAGTTAAGTTTCTATAAATTTTTTTCTAAAATACTATTGAAATTTTTGTATTTTAATACTTATTTTCAAAATGGAATGGCTATTTTCCTCCATAAATATTTCAATGATATTTTAAAGGCATTTTTATATAGGATAAAATCTTTTGATGTTATTTTTCATTTACTAGTAATATGATCCAATGATACCAAACATAGTGTTTCTGAAGCCTTTTTATGTTTATTACCATAATATTTTTATGAAACTAATTTCTATTCAATGGGTTATACTATAATGAAATAATAAAATTTCTATGAAACCTTTTAATTTTCCATGGTTTATGCTATGATGAAATATATATGAAGTCATTTCATTTAATGTGATATGATATAATTGATGTTTTATGGTATTGTGGAACACATATGTATGGTTCTCATTATGTGATTGTTTTTATGTTACAACTAAGTATAGTGGTTATAGTCTAAATAAGGAAAATTGTTATATTATAACTAAAGACATGTGGGACCTATATATCCTTACAATGCATTAGGTTAAGATTGATATCTCCTGAGATAAACATGGTTGTAATGGGAAGTTTAGAAAATTTGATAAGGTACTATATCTTCATTTATATTATTGAGAATTAACCATTACAATTGGAATAGATTGTAGATTAAAATCATTCCCCTATGACAGTCTTGGTAAAAAAACATTACTACTAAGGAAATGATTTTCTATGATTCTATGTATGATAAAAGCATATGTACTATTACAATTTTATGCTCTCATTTCTCATGCTCCTGATTCTATTATGATTTAAGTCTTATAAAAAATGAATATTTATTTTATGACTCATGATTATGATTTATAATCTCTAGTGTAAGGTTTTTAAATGTGAAATCATGTTATCATACCCTTTTGTTTATGTTACTCTCATATGATCATTTATATCTCCCTTATTTACCCTCACTGATTATATGAGATAACCCTTTCATATGTTTCCGTATACTTGGTAATGTCAAAATGTACTAAGTATGATATGGATAATATAGGTTCTATTTATGAAGAACTTACTGTGAGATGATGTAGATATTTTATGAAGTAGTTGTTTATATATCCTAATTTCTAATAGAATTAATCCTATATGATTATTATGTAAATAATTATCTAATATAATGAATATTCATATATTAGAATTTGATTCCATGTTTGAAAAGTTTGGGTAACTATGGTTTGTAGAAAAATTTGGCTTAGTTAACATTTTGAAACTAGGATGAGAAAGATTTTGTGAGAACACTAGGATTAATTCTAAGTATGAGATAAAATACTAATGTTTTAGTAAATTTAATGAGTAAACTAGGTTAAACCTAAGGTGTTATAGAATAATATGTCATCTTTTATACATCCTATATATGATTTTTCATGATTATGTGGTTTTTCACTATTTTTTCATTACATGATTTTTGAAATTATTCAATTGTCGGAACCCAATGGAATCATGTTCATATTGAATGTGAAGATCAAATGAATTACTATCATAATGTGAAACCATTTTAAATAAGAGATGTAATGAGAAACATTATGATTATTCCTAATTAAATATTTCGTTATATGGTTCATATTATCAACATTGGTTAATTTACTAACACGCTTAAAAAGAAAAAGTTGAAATTTCATAAGGACCTTGGAAGAATGTAGATTCAGTTTCCAACATGTCTAGAATGTGATAATAATCACTCAAGTGAATGTCTCAGTGTAATGAGAATATATTTTGATTGTGGAAAATAAGGTTTAAAACCAAGTTAATAGTGAGTAAATATTAATGGTATTGTTAATGTTATGGATGAGAGTAATGTTATCCCTAAGGTGTCCTTTATGGTTAAATGTTTTAAATGTGGAATGTATGGGAATTATGAAAATATATATTCTAGGGGGAATGGTAGATATAATATTCAATAAGGTTGTATTAGTAATGGTGTTGCTGATTATGAGGATGAAAGTATGAATGATGTGTGATAGGTATGGGTTTTTTAACAATATTTATTGTGTTATAACTTAAGAAAAATAATTAAATTGAGGTTGATGAATCATAATACCTATTTAATTTTTAATGTTTTAATAATGAAGTATTGGTGAATAAGATTATGAATCCTAGTTAATGGTTTAAGATTAATGTGGGTTCACTGAAGTGTTTAAAAATTTTGATTCAAGAATTATGTTGTAAAAATATTATAATAATGACATTCTTGTTACAAAATCCGGAAACATCTAAGGATTATTCTATAGTAGTATTTATTAATGTATTTGAATGTCTATTCTTAATTGTACTAATAAGCATGAAAATTGATTTAATGGTAATTTGATATTTTTGTATATCACATGGTTAAGGTAAAGATAAACCATAATTTGCTTCTGATGTTTATTTAATAATTTTTATTTTGGATAAAGGGAAGATTCCCATTGATTTTTTTGGTAACCCTGATTTTTTTTGAAATTTAATAAAAAAGGTATTTTGGTGAACATTGAAAAAGTTTATTACATTTATTATTTCTATAATATATTCAATAGTTGTGAACATATTTTTGTAGTAAAGATTGTGTAAATTTTTAAATCATATATTATTTCATTTTAATTAAAAAAATTTTATGGATACCATTATGTGTTTATAAGTTTAAGGTTTATTGTGAGTTCAAGGTCATTAACACCCCATTAATTATTTTAATTGTTGAAATTTTTACACTATATTGAAGATAAAATACCCTTTAGTGATGGTATATGATTTTATTATAAGTTAAATATGGAAACCCAGATAATGGGATATAGATAATGTTGATGGTTGAAAACTGATTCATTGACAATGTTGTATCTTTATATATATATATTTAAAATTAAGTAATTAATTAACTTTTGGGCTAGTATCAAAATTTTATTCATTATATTTTTGATATTTTCACTAATTTAAATGATTATATACTAATTTATCTTAGTGATTAATGATATTTTGGAAATGTTTCATTGGTTTGAGTAATTAGTTACTATTATGTTTAAATTGGGATTTAACATGAAAGATTGTTAGCGAAGAATGGAGTTAAATTCTTGACGATAAATGATATGATATAGCCTTGAAAATTAAAACGTTCTTTAATAATTAGTGTTATGAGGTAATCATGGTTTTTAATATTATTATTCATTTCTTTATATAATGATTTATACATTTTTAGAATCATCATATTGTAACTCTTTATAGTTTTGGTTAATTTCTAAATATAGGATACATTTAATGATATAACTTTTTTGCCTAATAAATAATGATTTTAGTGCTTCAGGAATGAAAAATTCATCTTGAAAACTCATAATTGATAAAGAAGTATTAGATTTTTGGAAAACGTGAAGAGAAGAAGAAATTACAATTTTCATGTCGGTATATTTCTTTATTTTTTTAGTATATAATGTAGGGGAATTCATAAAATCAATGAAATGGTTCTTGAGGAAAAATATATTTTCCTATAAATATTAATTTCGATGAATTCATGGTATTTTAATAACTCTATGATTAATAGTTTTGAAGTTGTTATCATTCAACTGATAATTTTATATGTCAATATTTATTAGTCCTTGGGAGTTAGTTTTCACTTCCCTGTACATGTTTTAATGTCCCTATAATTTTATCCTTTTTTTGAAACCATGTTTTTTTGTTCCATTTGTACCTCTCTATCCCTCTTATTAAGTGGATGTTTTATAATCCCTTGATGTGATGTGGGATTTCAAAAAATGAATTTCTAAATATAGAACCCCTGATTACAGAGTCAAACATCAAATTTATAGCATGTAATTTACTAAAGGGGGAGAGAATGTTACACACCATGATTTTAGAAAAAAAACATTTTCCTTGATTGTGTATATGAAACACAACATTAAACTTAATAGAACTATTAATTATTATTATTAAAATGTGATCATTATAGCATAGACATTAAATTGGTTGGTATAAATATGATTTATTACTTTATGAGAAATATAAGAATATCTTAGTAAATATTTATTATTTCTTCGGAGATAATAATTCAATTTGTAGTGATTTTTTGTTATTCTTAAAAATAGATTTCATTAAAAAATTATTTTTATTGATTTTTATGATAAAATATTGTATTTATTTTTAATTTTTTTTTAAAATTTAAATAAAATATAATTACTTTTTTATTATAATTATATCAAATTTATATTAGGGTGGATTTCTATATCTATTTCAAAAAATATTGATCTTCTAAAGAATAATGTCAAAAACTTGTATAATGTAAAATATTATTTTAAAATGGTTTCAAATTAAAACTAGTTTTATTATACTTTAAATAATCCTTTTATTATAATTTAAATCAATGTTATGTTTTAATTTTCTATACAAATATTTTTTATATGTAAAAAAATGATTTTTTGAAAAAAATGGTTTCTAGTAAAATATATTTTTTAATAATAAATAAATTTGATCACTATTGGATAATTATTTTATTAAAATATATATATATATATATATTATATTAAATCAAAATTTATACCATTCAATTAATATTGTTTATGTAGAGACCAAGAAATCAAATGGAATTTTTTTTCAATACATGGGAATTTTACGATCTCGTGAAAATTTACGGTGCATGATTCCAAGGCCTGGTGTGACCGGTATCAATTTCTGATGTTTTTTCAGGTAAATTCAGTAAATGTATGAGCAGGTATTTATAACTTTTTAATCAGTGCTTGGAATTGAAATCATGGGGCACCATTGAACTCGCAACACTGGTATTCGCTTTGGAATAATTCACTTCAACGGTAGTGAGTCGAGGATAGAAGTTAGTTTTTGGGTTTTATTAAAAAACAAAGTGAGATACACTTTATTTTATTGATTTTAAAGTGAGTTTTGGTGGTTAAAACCTCCTCAAGGAACTTGTAGGTGGGACCGCAACAACTTAACCTCCCATGAGAGGTTATGGTAGTGGGGCCCACCTGAACATAACCTCCCGCGAGAGATTACGACATGGGGACCACACGACACTAAAACCCCCCAATTAATTGGTGGAGTGGAAGATCTCTCCATGCCCCTCATTAATGATGGTGGAGTCCCTTGACCTCCTATATCATTTATGGTACCACCACCTCCCCTTTAAATAATTTGTCCAACACATAATTGATTATGCCTAATCATTCGCATTAATTAGGTGGAGCCTTTTTTTAAATATTCATTCTTTTGAATGATGTTCCAATGAAATAATAAGATATCATAATATCTCATTATTTTTGGGTTGGAACCTCTATTCATTTTTTAGAGAAGATCTTGAGAGATAAGGATTTCTCCAACGAAGATCCTCAACTTCCTGCGAAGAATGAAGAATGAAGGAAGTCGGTACGTCTTTGACTTCTTCCTCGGAGAATCAACTGTCATTAGATGTCTTCAATGACCAACATCCGTGACTCTATCAACGAATGATGAAGGAAAAATCAAAGGTAGGGGGTTTACTCTGAGTAATATACCTTTCTTTTCCTCATCTTCACTTGAAAGGAATTGATGTGAAGGGTTGTAAGAAATTGTGGTTCATCATTCTCCTTTGATGAACCAATTGCTATCACCTCTATACACGGATGGTGTGGGCCAATGTAACATGGAATGACTACCTCCGTAGATCTTATGTGATGTCTATTCGGCATGGCGATGAGGCAATGATAATGAAAGCGACAATGACAAAGGCTGCACTACCCGTGACCTCCACAAATCGCTCGACCCCCCCCCCCCCCCGACACATCGATGCTCCCAGACGAACACCGCCGACATTATCCACACTGAACCGGCCATCCCAGACTGCCCACAACCTCATGTGCGCCCCACAGGCCTGCCCATGCCCCATGCGGCCTCCCGTACGCCATGCTTGGTGGCCCGTTGGACTTCTCGGTGCCCGGCTGGCCTACCTGGCACCCTTTCGTCCTGCCCCACACACCGCGTGGCCTGCCCACACCCTGCTCGGCACCTGCCGGCCTACCCACACACTGAGCGGGCTCTTGTCGCCCATCCTGGCACCCCGCCGACCTGCCTGCACCCTGTGCGGCATCCCGGCGCCCTGTCAATCTCACCGATCGAGCCACCGAGCCACACCCCTCGTGGAAATGGCCAAATCAGCCCAGGCCTCTGGGATGAGCCTCCTACATGGTGACCACAAGGTCAAACCACCCCTATAGTCCGTTGGGCTGGGCCCAGCGGACTGGGCCAAACCTAGCGGGTCTGACTAAATCGATCATGATCGGGTCGGCCCAGTCTGGGTTGGTCCGTTTTGGTCTGACCTGGTCAAACCGGGCCCAATCCCATTACTGACTGTTACTCCCTTTGGCCATATCTTTGGCACCAAACGGCGGTTTGACGAACCGTCTGTGGTGCTAGGTTTCCTAGTGCACGATGGTCCCTTTGAGTATACCCCACTAGAGTTCGGGGTAATGTTGAGAAATGGTCATGTTGGATCATACACGAATCCAACCGGGCCCTCGAGACTAAAAAGCTTATAACTCACAGAACTAGCATCTGGTTGATGCACCATATGTTTCATTGAGACATCTATGACATGAAATACCTTTGAGATAATTCTATGTGGGGCTTCGTGATATTTAGAGTATCAACCAGTAGCTTGTAGATAGGATCTTCTAAGGACGAGAAGGAATTTTCCCAAGATCCTAGTAGCTGGCTAAGACTTGATGACTGCTGACCAATTCGAGTCGGGGTGATTCGAATACCCCAGTGGGAAGCGTCTTCATGTCACGGCAGGTCCACGGTAGGGAGTGCCTCTATGTGAGCACGACAAACCCACGATACTCGACACATGGAGTACCTCAACAGGCTATGAGGTATAGCACCTCTGTGTGAGTGCAGCAGACCCCTGGTGGGGAGAACATATGTGTGATCATGACAGACCCATGGTACTCGAGAGGAGGAGTACCTCATAAGTCAAAGTTAGTGGGAAGCACCTATGTGTGATGTAGCAGGCCCACTGTACTCGATAGAAGAGTTGTTCTCCATCGTATGTGGGTTTAGATTGATACTATCCCTAGAATAAAATCCTAGATGAGTTGAGTTAGTAACTCTTGTTGTTACCCCATGATTGAGATGGATTACTTGGTAACATAGTTATATGTATGGGGATATACCTAAGTGAGGTTATCTGTTGATTTCATACATTGTGGTTTTTCCTTATTGAATTTTGTGAGACCTTCAGGGACTCATGGTACCTACATAGTATCATTATATTCAAACCTTCACAAGAAATGCCCACACATCATTGTATTTGTTGCAGACGACAGACATTTCTGATTGAGGATCAGAGTAGCAGGTATGGACGGGACCTGGAGGTGGACCATACGACGAGTCGGTACATGGAGGAGATTTATAGATGTGGAGTGTTGTGGAGGCTATCTGTACCTACCCTCTAGGTAGGATCTTTGGTGGATGATCCAGGAGCTACTCTTCACCTTTCAGCTATTTTTTCCCTTTTAGTTGAATATTTACTTTACAGTTGGGCTTATATTTCCAGCCCCTTTTACTTTTTATAACTCCTTTGTATACAGTTTTTTATTATTATTTTTTATCCATTTGTGTTCTCTGTTGTGTGTGTTTACATTTATAAAGGCAATGCCTACCCAGTTTAGAGATTTACACCTTGGTGCTAGTCACCAGACTCCAGCCTGTGGAAGGCAGGCTTAGGGTAGTCACTGCACGGGCCCTGGGGATGGGTCAAGATAATTGGTATCAGAGGAGTCGGTTCAATTGTAGAACCTAGGACTCTGATATTTATTTTCTGAGATGAAATAGTGTTAAGGGTACTGAGTATGGTTCTCAGTTCAGGGAGTCCAGTATTGGTGCGGTGGACGAATTATCCAAACACCAGGACCCTGACTTCTGATTTCAGACTTAGTGCATGAATATAGTGATTGCATTGGTGTTTTCAGAAGTTTTATTTAAGTCAGATCAACCAGGTCATCTCACCAGGTATATTCATTAAACTGTGTCGTATTTGTTTCTTTTAGGATGCCTCCCCATGGATGACTTTCTAGAGACCAGAGATTTGTACGTACAGATAGCACATAGAGTGATGAGGCCTCGGTGCAGGTCCTTATTCCAGAAGAGGCACCACTACCCATTGGGCCAGTAATTCTCGCAGCCCTAGTAGCAGACAATGCACACTACTTGGGTGCATTTCACGAGTTCCAGTGCTTGATACCACCCATGTTTAGGGGAGATACAGAACCACAGCTGGCTGAGGATTTGCTAGATGGTGTGGTGACACTCTTTAGACTGGTAGGGACACCAGAAAACCTTATTGTGATCCTTTCCACGTGTCTTGTAACGCCCCGACCCCAGCTACCCAGAGTCGGTGCATTACTTCGTAACATTGGCATGATCACAAGAAAGATCAAATCCCGAAAGACCGATTGGTTTAGTAGCCCTGGAAACACTAGATATAATCATAAAGTTTTACATTACATTTCAAAGTGAAAAACTACTACAACAACAAAGTCTTCATATCCACACTATTAACCCCTCATAATATCCCTGCAAGTCATTCATAATTTACTTCTTCACTACCTGGGAAAAATAAAACATAGAAAAGGGGTGAGCTCAAATGCCCAGTAAGGATAACAATATAGCGGAACATTCAAAATAAGCATAAACATTTAAGGCAATGAATTACTAAAACAAAAGCCTTTTAAAATTGAACTTCAACATAGTATGGAAAAAGTAAAATGAAATAATGCCATTTACTTGTTCACATGGATATTCTACTAATCGAATAATCACATGCAATATCAATAACCACTTTCATAATGTTGGAATGCATAATGCTAAACGTTAATTTCTTTGTCTAGGCCTCATCCCAAGACCTAGGGGTTACTTCTAACCGGAACCCAACCCGGAGTGCCTCTAATAACCGGACACCAACCCGGAGTGCCTTTAATAACCGGACACCAACCCGGAGTGCCTCTAATAACCGGACACCAACCCGGAGGGCATACTTTTACCAGTCCCTAACCTGGAGGGCTTACTTTAACCAGTCCCCAACCTGGAGGGCTTACTTTTACCGGTCCCCAACCCGGAACATACTTGTTTAGCACATTCATCTGAAGAAAAGTTTGAAATATAACATAAACATTCGGATTAAAACTAGCATACGAAATGTCAATAGTTTCACCATAAACTATGAATGGTATAAAATAGCACATCCACAGTCAAACATATCACAAAACCTTCAATACAATATAGAAGTTTTGTATTATAATAATTCAACTTCAAATAAGCGTAAAATCCATTAAAGGATGTTGACATAGATGAAATCAAAACACTTTTCAGAGAAATATCTCTTTCTATTTTTGAAATCATTTAAGATCCATATAAAATAAAACATTTTCTTGAAAATATTCTTGTAAGCTTGTAAGGAAAGCTTTGACGATTTTATAACGGCGGAAAATAACCGCACTCGCCGTATAAGTTAAAAAAAACATTCTTACCTTAATTCTGTCGAAAAGGTTAAAAAGGACCTTGTTTTGAAAACGACGGAAAGATTCCTTTATAAACCTCTTACAAAAAGTCAAACAAGGGTATAAATGAATTTAACCCATATTCTTGTAAATAATAAATATGTTTTGAAATACATTTCGAAGAAACATGGATGTGGATGATAAAGAAATCCCAGTAGATTATTACGTATAAACAACCTCGGATAATGAAGAGATTGTGAAATAACCCTTACCTTGTACTTTTCCTTGGTTGGAGTAGGTTAACCTCCTGTATAATGGTGAAATAGTTGTTATTAAATTATACAGGAATCATATATAATAATATGATATCATATATGATCTTTTAACATTGATTTGTTAATAATATCTTAGTATTATCATTATATCGGGTGTTAACTTACTTGTTTTCTTTTATATGTTTTGTTACGTAAGACATGTTTGTAAAGGATAGGTTGTATATTATTCATATCCAGAATGATATCAAGTCCTTAAACAGCATTTTTAAATCATCAAATGATAATTATACTTGAATGGATACGATGGAGAATGAATCTCATCGCGTTCGTGGAGACGGTAGTACGTACGTACGCACGAGCGACAATATCATTCTTTTGATATTAAAATAATATATAAATGGATGGTATATCATATATACAGAATCATTAACATGTTATATTTATTATTTACATGAGTTACACATCATTATTATACCCATCCAAATAATAATATATTGAATAACAATTACACCACGACGTGGAGACGGTAAGCCGTACGTATGCACGTATGGTGACATGTTATTCAAAGGGTGGATAGAATACTGAATATGGTTGTACCATATTTATAATAACATCACAGTATATGTAAGATACTGGAGTTATTATTTTAGAATGGTATGAACAAAGAAAGAGGAAGTGGAAGAAGAAAGGAACTTAGAAAAGGGTGGTGAAATCATTACCTCTTCTTCGGGTTCTTCCTTTTGATTTGATCAAAAGGGCTCCTTAGGTTGGCTTTCTGATCAAACTAAGGCCTCTAGGTTGTAGTGAGTGATGTTGGGAGAGTATTTGGGCAGAGTTTGGTCGAACCAAAAGGCTTTAGAGGTGTGTATAAATGAGAAGGAGGAGTTCCCTTTTATAAGAGGGGTGAGGGGCACCTTTGGAAAAGCTAGAAATATTAATTTATATTAAATTCATATTCGGTTTTTAAAGGCTCCAAAGCTGATTATTCAAAGGTTAAGGTGGGGATAGGTCGAATAACACTCAACCAATAGAATTTAGACAGGTTTGGGTACTTATATTAACCTTATCTTTAAGTATCAACTCTAAGTTAATTAGTTTCACTTTTACAATGTCTCTTTGTATTTTTATATAATATGGTTAATAAACTTACTATATACATCCAAGAGACCCCCAAGTGGTCCATTAATGATGAACCTATCATGATATAAGTCTCTTGGCCTAACCTTAGATTTTTAGGAATTTAATATCAATTAATAATATAATATTTTTTTTAAGAACTCTTTTATGTCAATTTTGACACTATTCAATAGTTGATTTTTGTGAAACTCATAACAGATTTATTACTTCGAACAAAGAAAATTAAATAAATCCTAATATATCATATTATCCTAGAAAATTGGTTTAATTCATTAAAAGTTTCATATTATATTTATTTGGGTATTTATAATATCAAGTATTTTAATTTTTCACTTTTATAGTAATTACTGCATCATCATTGTGTCATAAATAAAATAAATTATTTAATGTCTAAAAATTATAAATAAAATATCATTATGTAGGAAATATTTTTATCTTTCTAATGAATATTTATAATCTAAAATCCAACTTATATAACTCTATGTAACAATTACTTTGCTAAAAGATATATGCTTGTGTCATTTTTGTATTCATTTTGACTTAATTAAAATAAAGTGTCATTATCACTTACAAGTGGATCCATGGGGTCCAAAAATTGACACAAAGATTCCCATGGTCGACCATCTATCAACCAATAGGGTTAAGACACGTTTTAGGGTAATTTAGTATTATTATAATATTATTTCTTTAACCCTTATTTACCGGATTTACCCTTAACCATGGTAAATAAAATATTTACCGCAGTAATTATTCAAAATGTCTAAAAATAAAAGTTACCTATTTACACAATTTGAGCATCCTGATTCCAAATATGGAATCCATTTTCCTAAATTCAAAACACAGAAGTGGCAGAAATTAATTTAAAATTAATTCCCGCTATCAAAACAAAAAGCGTGTTTTTAAGAGATAATAACTATCAAAAGATTGACACTTGTTTATGTTCGGTTTAATTGTAAAATTATGTCCAATGACCAACATTATATTAAATGGTAAAAATATATTCTAAATATACTTTAAAACCCCTCAAATTCATAATTTATCACTATTAATTATTTTGATTAAAAAAGTTGTTTTTAATTAAAACTTAGTAATTTTCACTATTCATCAAAATATGAAAGTTATCCGAAATGTACCAAAATTTCACCTTAGCCTAAATTCGATATTCCGAATCCAAAAATGAAGTCAATTTTCAAATATAAAATATATATAATTTCAAAATTTAGGTATTACTATTCATAATGGCTTGTTTGATTGGTTGTGGCGTGTGTTAAAACTCAAGGTTGCGTACAACACACGCTACTATTTTATTCAAAGGAAAGCGTACCGTGGAAGCTTGGGATGTTTCATTTTAAATTTTTGATGTCCCCATTTAGTCAAAAAGTTTAAAATATAGTATTTAAAAATGGTTCACTATTAAAATTTGATAAAAGTGCAATACTGAAAATGAATTTGTTCTTGCATTATATCTAAGAAACTCATAATTTGGATTCTAAAATTATAAGGATTACATAAACTTTAAAATTTATCTAATACTATTCATAACCTCCTTTGAATGGCTTGTTTGGTAAGTCTTGGTGTAATTGAAATCGGTGTTGCGTGTAATTAATGTTATTGAATTATTTTGAAAAAATAACACACTATAAACTCTTGGGGTGTTACATTCTCCCCTCCTTCAATAAATTGCGTCCTCGCAATTTGAAATTGTTCTTCGAAAACAAAAGGTTGAAAATAGAAAATATCTTTGTGGGAAAACCCACATCGGAAATTGGGTTACTAAAATTTAGTCTTAAAATGAGGAAAAGAGAAATGAAAGGGTCGCCACCAAATTATGATCTCGGTTAGGAGAACATTGGTGGAAATTAGAGACATATAATTGGAGGAAAAATGTAAATATTTATAGGTAGTGATTGAGGTCATCAATCACAAACAAGTATAAAATTGAGGTCCTTAAACTCATCAATCTATGATGATTTGAAGTACCATCGGTTCAACAAAATATAGGGTATTGGGATAACAGATTTTTGACGTTTCAAAATATCTTAGTTGAAATCCCACATCGAAAAATGAATTAATGAGGCCTCTATTTAAAATAAAGAGTGGAAAGTATGAAGATTACCGAAAATAACACATACTAGGATTCCATGTAGGAAAATATGGATATGGAGGAGAAATCTAACCATCAATTATCTGATTGAGAGTGGTAGAGAACATGGCTATGAAAAGGCCAATAATCCCAAAGCCATAAATTAGTGATGATTTAAGGTACCATCTAGGACAACATTTTTGTTCTATGTTCCTTTTCTTAATGTTGTGGAATTTATTTATGAGATTGGATAAGATCATAAGGAGATATAATTACTTTATAATTAGAGTTTTATCCATTAATAAATTTCTACCACAAACTCATCTTTCACTCTAAAAGATAATAGAATGTAAAAAAAAATTCTATTTACACTATTCGTATAGGGTTCCAAAATAAACGAATTTATAATTCATCTACAAGATCCTTTAATAAAAACTACATTATTTAATCCAGGACATCTCGTGGGCCAGTGGTAGGTGATACACCCTTGTCGCCCTTCGGTTGCGGGTTCAAGTCTCACAGCCTTGCCGGACGCGACGGGTTGCCGCCCGACTTCCGGGTTGTCCTTTTATGGCAATCCAAAATAATCCAAACTAGAACTATCCAAAATACTTATGTCCAAACTCACAGTCCAACATTTATAAGGAAGGTAAACATAATGTAGATCCTTTTTACCACGTAATAGCATATGAATACCTTCATCATGTATTCTTTTAATGCACTGAAACATCCTGAATTACTATATCCCTTATTGATTACATTCATGCTCCCTTATTCCATATAGAATGCTGGATATACCTCATCAATCCAAAAATGTTTTAAACCCCAATAATAATGGAATATACAGATCATTAATCAGTTCCAAGGTAGTCAAGAATATCCAATATAATTTATCCAAAACAATCATGTATTATTCCAAAATTACTAACTCGGTATCAGAACTATATTATGGTTTATCATTCTCTCAACCATATATTTTCCAAAAAAAATTATCCTGTTATTGAGTCACCTTTCTTTGTTCCACACAATCTCAAGTCCTTAATGAAATAGTACTGCAGTACAATCCTTATATACTCCATAATTATTATAACAAGTACATTGTTGATACAACACTCAATTGACATAATCAACATAAGAACTATAATCATTCCTCTTCATCTGTGGTAGTATCATAACTTGATTATTTTCCAATAACATCATTTGCGGCATAGTCTGATGACTGGGACATAGGTTCGCGTAGTGTCCAAACTCCTTGCAAATGAAGCATTGTACATTTGAAACCATTTTCTTACCCTTGCAGTCACGTACTTTGTGCCCTTTTCCTCCACACTTATAACAAACTCCCATTCCTTTCAGGAAAGTTCCAGGCTGTTTCTTTCCACAGTTATCACATATGGGAAAATTCTTCTTTTCCCTCTTCCCTTTATCCATCTTTCTCTCTTCCATCCTTTTCTTCTCTTGCTTCCCTTCAAAGCCATAGGACTCAGTAAACTCTTTACTTATCTTATCAACACATGATATTATTTCTTCATATGATGATAATACATGGGAGACTATTTCTCTTATAAATTCTAGCTTAAGACCATGAAAGATATGATCCTTCCTTCTCTTTGAATCATGTGTATTTCTGGAGTTCTCATTCCTTCTACTGGGCGCCATTTCTATACCATGGCATAAACTAGATCAGTTTATGAATCAAAATACATAATCCCATACTTATAAAACACCTAACATAAATTTAACTATCTATGGATATAATCCATAATCATAAATATGTTTTCTTTGAGGAAGTATATACTCATAAACCCTTCATAATGATTTGTAAAGAAAGTGAGAGTTATCCTAAGCATATCCCCCGGGAGTGTCGTAACCAAGAGTGCAGCGAGGCCCGTTGTCGTGCACCAGTTCCCGTTCGAGTCTTGCTCAAAGCGGTGTTTTCGGGTTTTACCCCTAGGTACATCTGTGCCAGAGCCGCCTCTACCTGCTCGTATCCAGACAGGGATGTATTGCTCGGAAAACTCACAAAATCTCTACAATACCAAAATTCTAGGAAGTTCTTCTATACTAATCCTCAAAGTTCATCTTAGGTCTACGTGCTCTAATCAGAGTTTATCTAAATCTAGCTTCCAAGGTTTTTACTAAACTTCCTCTGATACCAACTGTAACGCCCCGACCCCAGCTACCCAGAGTCGGTGCATTACTTCGTAACATTGGCATGATCACAAGAAAGATCAAATCCCGAAATACCTATTGGTTTAGTAGCCCTGGAAACACTAGATATAATCATAAAGTTTTACATTACATTTCAAAGTGAAAAACTACTACAACAACAAAGTCTTCATATCCACACTATTAACCCCTCATAATATCCCTGCAAGTCATTCATAATTTACTTCTTCACTACCTGGGAAAAATAAAACATAGAAAAGGGGTGAGCTCAAATGCCCAGTAAGGATAACAATATAGCGGAACATTCAAAATAAGCATAAACATTTAAGGCAATGAATTACTAAAACAAAAGCCTTTTAAAATTGAACTTCAACATAGTATGGAAAAAGTAAAATGAAATAATGCCATTTACTTGTTCACATGGATATTCTACTAATCGAATAATCACATGCAATATCAATAACCACTTTCATAATGTTGGAATGCATAATGCTAAACGTTAATTTCTTTGTCTAGGCCTCATCCCAAGACCTAGGGGTTACTTCTAACCGGAACCCAACCCGGAGTGCCTCTAATAACCGGACACCAACCCGGAGTGCCTCTAATAACCGGACACCAACCCGGAGTGCCTCTAATAACCGGACACCAACCCGGAGGGCATACTTTTACCAGTCCCTAACCTGGAGGGCTTACTTTAACCAGTCCCCAACCTGGAGGGCTTACTTTTACCGGTCCCCAACCCGGAACATACTTGTTTAGCACATTCATCTGAAGAAAAGTTTGAAATATAACATAAACATTCGGATTAAAACTAGCATACGAAATGTCAATAGTTTCACCATAAACTATGAATGGTATAAAATAGCACATCCACAGTCAAACATATCACAAAACCTTCAATACAATATAGAAGTTTTGTATTATAATAATTCAACTTCAAATAAGCGTAAAATCCATTAAAGGATGTTGACATAGATGAAATCAAAACACTTTTCAGAGAAATATCTCTTTCTATTTTTGAAATCATTTAAGATCCATATAAAATAAAACATTTTCTTGAAAATATTCTTGTAAGCTTGTAAGGAAATCTTTGACGATTTTATAACGGCGGAAAATAACCGCACTCGCCGTATAAGTTAAAAAAACATTCTTACCTTAATTCTGTCGAAAAGGTTAAAAAGGACCTTGTTTTGAAAACGACGGAAAGATTCCTTTATAAACCTCTTACAAAAAGTCAAACAAGGGTATAAATGAATTTAACCCATATTCTTGTAAATAATAAATATGTTTTGAAATACATTTCGAAGAAACATGGATGTGGATGATAAAGAAATCCCAGTAGATTATTACGTATAAACAACCTCGGATAATGAAGAGATTGTGAAATAACCCTTACCTTGTACTTTTCCTTGGTTGGAGTAGGTTAACCTCCTGTATAATGGTGAAATAGTTGTTATTAAATTATACAGGAATCATATATAATAATATGATATCATATATGATCTTTTAACATTGATTTGTTAATAATATCTTAGTATTATCATTATATCGGGTGTTAACTTACTTGTTTTCTTTTATATGTTTTGTTACGTAAGACATGTTTGTAAAGGATAGGTTGTATATTATTCATATCCAGAATGATATCAAGTCCTTAAACCGCATTTTTAAATCATCAAATGATAATTATACTTGAATGGATACGATGGAGAATGAATCTCATCGCGTTCGTGGAGACGGTAGTCCGTACGTACGCACGAGCGACAATATCATTCATTTGATATTAAAATAATATATAAATGGATGGTATATCATATATACAGAATCATTAACATGTTATATTTATTATTTACATGAGTTACACATCATTATTATACCCATCCAAATAATAATATATTGAATAACAATTACACCACGACGTGGAGACGGTAAGCCGTACGTATGCACGTATGGTGACATGTTATTCAAAGGGTGGATAGAATACTGAATATGGTTGTACCATATTTATAATAACATCACAGTATATGTAAGATACTGGAGTTATTATTTTAGAATGGTAAGAACAAAGAAAGAGGAAGTGGAAGAAGAAAGGAACTTAGAAAAGGGTGGTGAAATCATTACCTCTTCTTCGGGTTCTTCCTTTTGATTTGATCAAAAGGGCTCCGTAGGTTGGCTTTCTGATCAAACTAAGGCCTCTAGGTTGTAGTGAGTGATGTTGGGAGAGTATTTGGGCAGAGTTTGGTCGAACCAAAAGGCTTTAGAGGTGTGTATAAATGAGAAGGAGGAGTTCCCTTTTATAAGAGGGGTGAGGGGCACCTTTGGAAAAGCTAGAAATATTAATTTATATTAAATTCATATTCGGTTTTTAAAGGCTCCAAAGCTGATTATTCAAAGGTTAAGGTGGGGATAGGTCGAATAACACTCAACCAATAGAATTTAGACAGGTTTGGGTACTTATATTAATCTTATCTTTAAGTATCAACTGTAAGTTTATTAGTTTCACTTTTACAATGTCTCTTTGTATTTTTATATAATATGTTTAATAAACTTACTATATACATCCAAGAGACCCCCAAGTGGTCCATTAATGATGAACCTATCATGATATAAGTCTCTTGGCCGAACCTTAGATTTTTAGGAATTTAATATCAATTAATAATATAATATTTGTTTTAAGAACTCTTTTATGTCAATTTTGACACTATTCAATAGTTGATTTTTGTGAAATTCATAACAGATTTATTACTTAGAACAAAGTCAATTAAATCAATACTAATATATCATATTATCCTAGAAAATTGGTTTAATTCATTAAAAGTTTCATATTATATTTATTTGGGTATTTATAATATCAAGTATTTTAATTTTTCACTTTTATAGTAATTACTGCATCATCATTGTGTCATAAATAAAATAAATTATTTAATGTCTAAAAATTATAAATAAAATATCATTATGTAGGAAATATTTTTATCTTTCTAATGAATATTTATAATCTAAAATCCAACTTATATAACTCTATGTAACAATTACTTTGCTAAAAGATATATGCTTGTGTCATTTTTGTATTCATTTTGACTTAATTAAAATAAAGTGTCATTATCACTTACAAGTGGATCCATGGGGTCCCAAAATTGACACAAAGATTCCCATGGTCGACCATGTATCAACCAATAGGGTTAAGACACGTTTTAGGGTAATTTAGTATTATTATAATATTATTTTTTTAACCCTTATTTACCGGATTTACCCTTAACCATGGTAAATAAAATATTTACCGCAGTAATTATTCAAAATGTCTAAAAATAAAAGTTACCTATTTACACAATTTGAACATCCTGATTTCAAATATGGAATCCATTTTCCTAAATTCAAAACACAGAAGTGGCAGAAATTAATTTAAAATTAATTCCCGCTGTCAAAACAAAAAGCGTGTTTTTAAGAGATAATAACTACCAAAAGATTGACACTTGTTTATGTTCGGTTTAATTGTAAAATTATGTCCAATGACCAACATTATATTAAATGGTAAAAATATATTCTAAATATACTTTAAAACCCCTCAAATTCATAATTTATCACTATTAATTATTTTGATTAAAAAAGTTGTTTTTAATTAAAACTTAGTAATTTTCACTATTCATCAAAATATGAAAGTTATCCGAAATGTACCAAAATTTCACCTTAGGCTAAATTCGATATTCCGAATCCAAAAATGAAGTCAATTTTCAAATATAAAATATATATAATTTCAAAATTTAGGTATTACTATTCATAATGGCTTGTTTGATTGGTTGTGGCGTGTGTTAAAACTCAAGGTTGCGTACAACACACGCTACTATTTTATTCAAAGGAAAGCGTACCGTGGAAGCTTGGGATGTTTCATTTTAAATTTTTGATGTCCCCATTTAGTCAAAAAGTTTAAAATATAGTATTTAAAAATGGTTCACTATTAAAAGTTGATAAAAGTGCAATACTGAAAATGAATTTGTTCTTGCATTATATCTAAGAAACTCATAATATGGATTCTAAAATTATAAGGATTACATAAACTTTAAAATTTATCTAATACTATTCATAACCTCCTTTGAATGGCTTGTTTCGTAAGTCTTGGTGTAATTGAAATCGGTGTTGCGTGTAATTAAAGTTATTGAATTATTTTGAAAAAATAACACACTATAAAATCTTGGGGTGTTACATGTCTCCTTCAGGAAGCAGCAGGCAGATGGTGGAGCCTGATGCTCTAGGTTCATTACGAGAAGATTCTACAATGTACAGACTTTGAGAGCCTATTTCAGGTGGAGTTCGTCTTAGCCACCCTTCTTTCAGTTCAGATACATGAGATACTTCATCTACAGTAGGGTAACATGACGATAGATTAGTACTCAGCGAGGTTCACTGACCTCTCGTGCTTCCCCACAGATATAGTACGTGACCCATTCTTTAGGGCCCGAACCTTCATGCTGGGAATCAGGTGAGAGATCAGAGCATTGGTGATCTCGCTCAGCATCTCGACGCAGGCAAGGGTGTTGGACAGAGCCCCCTTAGGGGATAGATTCCTTGCTGAGTAGCCACTAGTAGCAAGACCCACCAATAGTCGACATGTATCGGAATACTCTACAGCTTGCAATAGACAGATGATGCAGAGGTCCAAGAAGACTAGACCCACGTGTGGATGACTGCATGATTTAAGAACAGTTGTATGGGGAATCTGGGGAAGAGACACACATTCCAGGGGCAGGAAGTGTTACTCATTTGGTGGGCATGGTCACATGGCTCTTGACTCTCTTACCCGCCGTTCAAATGATCAACAGATAGTTGAGGGAGCTCTGAGGCAGAGGCAAAGGATCGATCGAGGCAGTCTGTAGGGAGTTGGCAGACATGGCAGAGGAGCTGGTTGTGTAGGTGGCGATGAACAACATTTAGAAGTGTTACCACCACCACCACCTAGTGGTCCACCCTGACTGCAAGGAGCATGTGGACATGGCAGAGCTCAGCTTCAGGAAGTTGAGTCCTACGATCACAACACTCCGAAGATGATTCGAGGTATGATTTGTGTCTACTAAACCATTTTTGCAATTCTTATAGACACATGTGGCAGTCACTCTTTTATTTCCACTGCCCTCGTTCATAGCTTGGTGATTTCTTTGGAGTTGTTGGCTCGATACTTACGGCTAGAAACTTCCATGGGAGCAGAATTGATGAATCACACACTGGTGCTGGCAGTGTGTGCTAACTCTAGTAGGCGAGAGCTTTAGATACGATCTCCTCTTAGTGGTGTCAAGGCCTCATGACATCATCTTGGGTATGGACTGGTTATCTACAGTCCATGCTTAGATCGACTGTATTAGGCACAATGTATGGTGTGTCCGCACGGATGGGACCGTGTTTACCTTCACCGGAGAGAAGAGATACTTTACAACACATGAGGGACTAACTCAGAGGATGGTACAACTAATCAATCATCAGTTTGTCTTCCTTAACCTTAGAAAAGTTGATGTATAGAGTCTGTTCTATGCTATAGTGGTGAACCAGTACGCAGATGTTTTCCCTAAAAATATTCCAGGACTACTTCCTCAAAAAGAGGTGGAATTCTACAATGACATGTACCCTAGGATGGCACCGATATATACACCAGCATATCAAATGGCTCTCGCTGAGATTTGTGAGCTGTTGGTACAACTACACCAATTGCATGGGAATGGATTAATCTGGCCTAGTGTTTATCCCTAGGAAGCCCAGATTCTATTCACCAGGAAGGAGGATGGGATCTTGAGGCTTTGTGTCGACTACCATCGCCTAAACCGAGTGACCATAAAGAAGAAGTACCCACTCCTAAGAATTGATGACCTCTTTGATTACCTAAAAGAATCACGATGGTTCTCAATGATAGATCTCCGATTAGGCTATCACGAGCTCTGAGTTCAAGATGAGTATGTGCAGAAGACTGCCTTCAGCTGTCGGTACAACGATTACATCTTCTGGGTTATAGCTTTCGGCATAAACAACACTCCAGTAGTGTTCATGGGACACCTGAACAGGATCTTCCATCCATACCTAGATTGCTTTGTCGTAGTCTTCAATGGTGACATTCTGATCTACTCAACTACTGAGGAGGAGCATGCCTACCATTTTAGTGCAGTACTAGACACACTCTGAGAGCACAAACTTTATGGTAAGCTCTTGAAGTGCCAGTTTTGGATCCAACAGGATCACTTTTTGGGAAATTTCATCTCAGAGGCTGGAGATGTAGTGGATCCGAAGAAGATCGAGGCATTACTTTCTTTGGAGCCACCAATGAGTGCGACATTGGTATGAAGATTCCTAGGTCTGGCTGGTTACTACTGGATGTTCATACGAGACTCCTCAAGAGTTGCAGCACCACTATAAGCCTTGACAAATAAGGGGAAACCCTTAGTGTGGTCAGAGAGATTCCAGCAATGCTTTTAGAAGCATAGGCAGAGGCTAAATACTGCCCCCATATTGAGTCATCCAGAGGAAGACGTAGGGTACATAGTTTAATGCAACGCATCATGGAACGGACTCAGGTGTGTCCTGATACATGAGCAATAAGTGATCGTGTATGGTTCTAAATAGCTAAGACAACATGTGAAGAACTATTCTACCCATGACATGGAGTTAGCAGCAGTTGTCTTCAACTTGATGATGTGGAGACACTATCTTAAGGGCATACGGTTTACCGTATACTATGATCACAAGAATCTTTGGTATATATTCTCTTAGAAGGACCAGAACCAGAGACAATGACATTTTCATGGGTTCCTCTAGGACTATGACTTCGAGATAGTCTATACTCCTGGGAAGGGGAACATTGTTGTTGATGTACTCAACAGGAGATTTGGTATATAGCTGCTAGGAGAGGCAACATAGAAGCTGGCCTCTTTACAGATTCATTATGTGGATCGAGATGGAGCATCATTCCTTCAGTCTCTTAAAGTCACTCCTCCACTTATTTAGTGAGTCAGGGATGCACAACATGATGATGCTGACTGTGAGACATGATGTTCTCAGATATCCACAGGGCAGGAACCTAATGGATTTTCTAAAGATGGGCATCATGTCATCCTCTTTAGAGGACATACTATGTTAACAGTGTCACATCAGGAGAATGTGTTGAGGTAGTTCCACACATCCCCTTTAGCGGTACATCCAAGAGTGATGAAGATGTACTAGGACCTTCGATGACAGCACTGGTGGCTAGGTATGAAGAAGGAGGTAGCATAGCTTGTCTCTTGATACCTCACTTATTAGCAAGTGAACGCACAAAACCATGTACCAGTAGGCTTCATCCATCCTTTAGAGGTCCCAGATTGGATGTGGGATGGGATATCCATGGACTTCGTGATGAGTATTCCACGTACATCTGGGGTTCATGACTCGATTTGGGTGATCATTGATCAATTCACCAAGTCGGTCCACTTCTTACCAATCAGAGAGAAGGGTTCAGGAATGATCTTGGGATGCCTCTACGTGCAGGAAATTGTGTGGCTACATAGAGTATATTCTTCTATTGTCTCGGATCGTGACACGCAGTTTACTTCCCAACTATAAAAGGTATTTTAGGAAGCTTTCAGGACACAGCTTCATCTGAGCACCGCCTTCCATCCTAAGATAGATGGTCAGACTGAGAGGACCATTCAGACCCTTGAGGACATGATACATGCTAGTGTCTTCAACTTCGGTCACAGTTGGTGGGATCACTTACCATTGGTGGATTTTTCATACAACAACACCTATCACAATACCATCATGATGACACTTTTTGAGGCCTTGTATAGTCGTCCTTGAAGATCGCCACTACGCTGGACAGACCAAGGGGAGTCAGCACTAGTGGGACCAGAGATGGTACGAGCTACCACAAAGAAGGTGAAGATTAACCAAGGTAGGATAAAGACTGTACAGAGCAAGAATAATTCATATGAAGACAAGAGACGGTGACCTCTAGAGTTAGAGGATGGAGACCACGTCTTTCTATGGGTCTCACCCCGATGAGGTTTTATGGAGATTTGGCCGAGGTGACAATTTGTCTCTGCTATTCATCAGACCTTTCTAGGTCCTCAGCATAGTAGGAGAGGTGGCTTACTACCTAGCTCTTCCATGTCAGTTGCACCAGGTGCCCGACATCTTCCACATATCCCAGATGAGGAGATATGTGCATTACCTTTCTCACATCATCAACCATGGAGAGATGGACGTCAACTATGGGGATACTTTCGTGGAGGTTCCAGTGGAGATTGATAATTGGCATTAGTGGGTCCTACGTGGATGGTCGATACCTCTGGTGCGCGGTCTCTTACAGGACGGGAACCTCCAGGAGAGCACATGGGAGCTAGAGGATCAGATGCATGCTCAGTACCCCCACGTGTGGCCTTAGATCAAGTTATATCTTATAGGGATGTAAATACCTGAGGTGGGTAGAATGTAAAGACCCAAAAATCCCATGGAATTTTTTTTATTACATGGGAATTTTATGAGTATGTGAAAATTTATGATGCATGATTCCGAGTCCCGGTGTTCCTGGAATCAATTTATATATTTTTTTTCAGGTATGTTTAGTAAATGTATGAGCAGGTTTTTATAAATTTTGAACTGGAGTTCGAAACTGAAATCCGAGAGCACCGTTGAACTCATAGTGCCGGAATTCGATTAAAAAAACATTCCCTTATATGGTAGTGAGTCGAGTATAGAAGAATGTTTTTGGGTTTTCTTAAAAAATAATAAAATAATGTGAGATACACTTTATTTTATTATGCTTCCATGTGAGTGTTGGCGGTTAAAACCACCTCATGGGACTTGGAGGTTGGACCGCCACACCTGAACCTCCCATGAGAGGTTATGAAGGTGGGTCCCACCATAACATAATCTCCCGCAAGAGGTTATGATGTGGGGACCACACGAGACTAAAACCCACCAATTAATGGGAGGAGTAGAAGATCTCTCAACTCCCCTCATTAATTAGGGGTGAGTTCCTTGACCTCATATATCATTTTTGGTGCCACCACCTCCCCTTTAATTAATTGGGCCAACACATAATTTATTAGGCCTAATCATTCACATTAATTAGATGGTTCCTTTTTTTAATTCATCTTTCTTTTGAATGTTGTGCCAGTGAAATAATAAGATATCACAATCTCATATTATTATTGGGTTGGAACATCTATTATTTTTTTGGAGGAGTGCTTGGGAGAAAAGGAGTTCTCCAATGAAGATCATCCACTTCCAACAAAGAACGAAGAATTAAGGAAGTTGATCCTTCTTCAACTTTTTCCTCCGAGCTTCAACTGTCGTGAGAAGTCTTCGACGACCAACTTCCAGGAATCCATAAACGAACAATTAATAAATAATAAATGGTAGGGGGTATAATTTGAGTAATATACCTTTCTTTTCCTCATATTCATTTAAAAGGAATCAATGTGAAGGTTTGTAAGAAATTGTTTCTCATCCTTCTCCTTTGATGAACCAGTTTCTATCACCTATAAACGCGGAGGGTACGGGCCAAAATAACATGGCCCGACTCCCTCTGCCAATATTTTTCTATGTATATTTGGAATGGCGATGAGTAAACGACGATGAATGTGGAAACTACAAAGGATGAACTGCATGTGACCTCCATGAATCGGGCCTCCCCTGCGGTGCACCGATGCTTCCGGCCGAACACCGCCGGCCCGCGCCAGCACGGGCCGCACCAAACCGGCCCTCCCAGCCTACCGAAAGCCTCCCGCGCACACTGCTGACCTGCCCTTACCCTGCTTGTGCCCTGCGCGGCCTCCCGCGTCTGCTTCCTATTGCCTGGCCGGCCTACCCGGTACCCTTCCGACTTGCCCCGTGCCCCGCGCGGCCGGACCACACCCTGCCTGGTGACCTTCCGGCCTTACCACGCCTTGTGCCGCCTACCATCACCCTTCCCGATGCCCTGTTGGCATGCCCACACCCCACACGGCCTCCCAACGCCCTATCAGCGCCCTTCCAACCTCACGAGCCGAGCCGTCGAGCCACGCCCCTCGCGTCGATGGCCGAACTGGCCCTGACCTCCGTGCCGAGCCACCTATATGGTGACCTCTAGGCTGAACCACCCCTGAAGTCTGCTGGGCCGGGCCTAGGGGACTGGAATGAACCTATCATGCTGACCCACACAACGGGTCAAGTAAGACCGGGCCCAAGCCCATTACAGACCATTACTCCCTTTAGCCATATCTTTGGAACCAGTCGATCGCTTGATGAACTGTCAGCGGTGCTGGTTTTCCCAGAGAACGACGATCCCTTTTGGTATACCCCATTGGAGTTCGGGGTAATTTTCAGATTTGGACAGGTTGGATCATACACGAATCCAACCGGGGCCATGAGACTAAAAAGTTTTTAACTCACAAAACGGGTGTCTGATTGACGCATCATCTATTGCGTTGAGAACTCTATGACGTGGCAGACCTTTGAGATACTTCTATGTGGGACTTCATGACTGTTAGAGTATCTACCGGTAGCTTGTGGAGCAGATCATCCAGAGACGAGCAGACAATTGTCCAAGAACCTAGTACCTGGATGAAACTTGATGACTACTGTCTGATTCGACTCGGAGTGATTCAACTATTCCGGTGGGAAGTGCCTTGGTGTCGGGGAGGACCCATAGTCAGGAGAACCTCAGTGTGAGTGCGGTAAACCCACGACATGATACGAGGGGGAGAAACTCTGTGTGAGTGCGGCAGACCCATGGTGGGGAGCACCTCTGTGTGAGCATAGAAGATCCATGGTACTCAACAAGATGAGTACCTCAGTAGTCCATGTTAGTGGGAAGTGCCTCTGTGTGATGCGGAAGGCCCACTGTACTTGATAGAGGAGGGGATCTCCGACAGATGATGATTCATATTGATAATATCCGTAGAATAAAATCCTAGTTGAGCTGAGTCAGTAACTCTTGTGTTTACCCCATGATTGAGATGCATTACTTTGTAACATAGGTATATATATGGTCATATACCTAAGTGACGTGATCTGTTGATTTTATACTTTTTTTATCCTTTTTGGATTTTGTGAGACCTTGAGGGTCTCAGGGTCCCTAATGAGTATTGTAATACTCAACCCTGCATGGGATATGCCCGCAATTCATTGTGTTGTTTGCAGACAATAGACAACGCTGACTGGGGATCAACGTAGCAGGTCTGGACGGGACCCAGAGGTGGACCTTACGACGAGTCGATACACGGAAAAGAAGGATTGACATGGAGTGTTGTGGAGGATATATGTACCCACCCTTCAGGTAGGATCTGTGGTGGAAAATCAAGGAGCTGCTCTTCACCTTTCAGCTATTTTTTTCATTTTAGTTTTATTTTTAATTTAATGTTGGGCTTGTATTTTCGGAAACTTTTAATTTTCAGCACTCCTTTGTCTACAGTTTTTGTTTAGTTTTTTGTATCCAGTTGTCTGCTCTGTTGTGTGTGTTTACATTTATAAAGGAAATTCCTTCCCTGCTTAGAGATTTATGCCTTTGGTGCTAGTCACCAGCCCCTGGCCTATGGAATGCGGGCTCGGGGTAGTCATAGCACGGGCCCCTGGGGATGGGTCATGAATATTTATAAACATGAGATAAATATAAACCAACTTTTAGACTTAAAAATGTATTTTTATAAAAATTCTGTTTCATCACATATTTCATGTTTATTTTAGAATTTATTTTTTCAAATCATTGATTTTGAATTTTATAAAAAGGATTACATATTTTAAATCATGAGGTTCTAATTTAATAAATAATCCTTTTTTATTTTTAACCAATGTGAATATTATCCATTGTAAAATTTATCCCTTTAATAATGGCTAAATCAGGATAATTTACATTAAAACTACGTTTATGGTAATAAGTTTTATTTATAATTATTATTGTATAGAGGTAATTATAACTTATCACATTAGGCCCAAAATTGAGTTTTTTAATGTACACATGTACATGAAAATGATGTATATAATATTTAAATCGTACAAATTTGGAAAATATCACTCTCTTAGTTATAAGTATATATTATGCATCCACATAAGGAAAAAATGTTATGAATGAATCTAACTATATATTTTTAGATTAAGGAAACTATTTTAGTTAAATATAAATATTTCTAAATTTTATAGATTATATAATCACCGTGAAAGCTAATGTGACACCGATGTAGTATTTAATAGGATAAATTTTTTTATAATATATGATTTTTAAAATATAAAAAGTAATAAAATATGATGATTTATTGCGTTCTATGAAATTTTTACATTAATATTACGTATTAATGTTTTTATAAAGATTATATTCAAATTTAAATGTTTTATTTATTTCTTTTATGTCAAATTAAATTAACGGTGTCTAAATTTGTTATAAGTATATTTTATAAAAATAATATTTCATTATGTTACTCAAAAATCATGAAAATATTAAAATTGGCCATTTGTGACAATATATAGTCCAAAATTTCATACCTTATCCATTTATTTTCCAATGAGAACCATTTTTATTGAAAATGGATTCAATATATTTTAATATTTAAGGAAATCACAAGGGTGTACATCCATCAATTATAAAAGGTCACCCCTTATTTATCGTCATCACATAAATTTGATCCCATTATCCTCAACCAATATCAAAAAAACCCTATAGAATGACTATTTTGGAAAATTGGGAGTTGAAGCAACGACTAGAGGGGTTGTGCGATATGGGATTTATTCCCCACGGTGTTTCACCATGGGGATCCCTCGTACTTTTATATAATAAAAAATATGGATCTATGAGGTTTATAAATTATTATAAGGAAATAAAGTCCATAATGATGAAGAAAAAGTGACTTCCTCCTTCAATTGATTAATTATTGAATGAAATTTTAATAGCTTAATAACATTCAATGATTAACCGTTATTCTGGGTATCATCAATTACATGTAAATAATGAATACCTTCCAAAGATTACATTATGATTGGGGTATGGTCATTATCAGTTTATAGTAATTCCATTTGGATTGACTAAATATGTAATACATTAATATTTTAAAACAACACTATGTTCAGTAGCATATACAACACACAACACCAATCTTAAATGAACTACATTACACTATTAAAATATTATTATTTTAACCTAACCATTATAACATGGGATTAATACTAGAAGGTGTGAATATGCTTATCTATATTATGATATATATATTATTAATAAATATAAATTTATTGATTAATTATTATGTAAAAACATTCAAATTTTTTTAATTTTATTTTATACATTTTCATAAAAAAATGAATTTTGTTAATTTTTATTAGAAAATCATATAATAATTTGTTGTTATAAAAAATAGAAAATATAGCTGATAAAATAAATGTCATCTTTGAAATAATCATATCAAAATTTTCTTATTTTGGATTTTTGTGATTTTTTTGAAAACATTTATTTTCTATTGGATAGTGATATTAATGATTTTTTATTTAAATCTATATTTTTATATCAGGAATTTTAAAAGAGGAATTTGTTTTTGAAATATTTTAAAACAAAAAATAGTTATTTAATAATATTGATAATTCAATTATGTTTATTAGAATAAATTTTATGCATAAATTTGGTGTAAATACATTTTTATTCTAAAAAGGTAATTTTTCTCAAAAAAAAAGTTTTTCTTTTCACATTTTCAATATAATTTAAAATTTAATTATAACAAATTTGTGTTTTTAATTTTTAAAAAATGATTTTATATTTAGATTCATGAGGTCAAAATATATTAAATATTTAACTTTTATTTTTTGTTAATATGATTAGTAACCTTTGTTACTCTTTTTGTAATGATAAACAGTAAATAAAGTATTTATGGTTAAAAATAAAATTATAAGGACTATAAAATGACCTAAATACCTGAATAAATTTTATTATATGATTTAATTTAATCAATTCACATTTAATATTTATTTATATTTAATTTTATGGTCATTTTTATGAGTTTATTACCTTTATATTATTTTATTTCAAGAAAAGTAAAACATGTCTCACTATTGTTTTTAATAACTATAATTTTTCTAATACATTGTTATTATGAAGATCTATTCGAAAAAAATATTAATATTAGATAGAAAATATTTATTTTATTCAAATTAATTAATTTTTAATTTTTAGGAAAGAATTGATTACATTAAATACTTAGAAAATATAGACCTAATCAACATTAAATTAAAGGAAATATCAAAATAATGATATTTAAAAAATTAAAATTAATATAATTTTTTTGTACATAATGTGGTCCATAAATTTTCTAGATGACCTTGACATGTTATGAATGTAACATAATATTTTTATTTTTATATTCTATGTTTTTTCAAGATATTTTGAATTTAAAATAAATGAATAGTTCCAAAAATTTACATCCTTAATATTTTATAATAAATAATATTATATTAAATAATATAAAATTACTAAAAAAATTATTTAAAAACATTATGTTGATATTGCTGATAATATCAATCATTTTCCATTAATGATACATTTTTTCATTTATTGTATTTATATTTAATTCCAAAGGGTAGAAATTATTATAGTCCCAATAAGTATCAAATTGGATAATGGTGGGTTAAAACAAAAAAGATAAGGAAAAACATTTCTTAAACAATTTTAATTTTTATTGTATTATAGGATTTACACTCATACTCATCCTATAGTGAAAATAAATTAGTTTGGGAAAGATTTAATTTCATATTAATTTATTTTAAATTCGTTTTTTATAAAATTCCAAAAGTGTTTCTCATGTCAATAATAAAAGGACCCCTCATATCTTACTTATTTACCCCACATTGAGCCATCTAGTTCAACCAAATCATGAAAATTACTATTCAAAACATCCTCATACATATTATTGATGTTTTTTACCTTCCAAAATAGGAACCCTAAGACCCTTAATAAGAGATATAATGTATGAGGACCAAGCCTTAAATATTACATAATCATGATAGTTAGTTAATAAATTACTTTCTTTAACATTGGGGATCGTTTTAGGTTTAGTGTTTCAGAGAATTAGTTTATAACTTATACATAACATCCCACTTTATTACAAAGAGGATACTACTAAAATTTTATAGATTTTTTTCATAATATAAAACATTTAAAATAAACCACTATTTATTTTTCAATGAAAAAATATTCATCACATTCAACATGACTTACTCCTTACTCTAAACAATTATTATACCCAACGAAAAACATTTTCAAACCTGGTATGAGTACAAAATATTAGTAAGGTACATAAAATTAATGAATTAAACTATTAGTTGATGAAAACATTTAACCCATGAAATCAATTTCACAATGTTATAATTTTTACCAATAAAACGTCTGCTCATTAGCTCACCACATAAAATAATAAGATTCTAGTAAAACACAATAGAAAATGTAAATAATAAAGATAACTTATCAAATCAATTACATTTCACTCTGATAGTGTCTATTAATGAATACAATAGTAGTATTCTTTATAGTAACACTTGGAATACCCACTGTAGTATATTCCATTGATCTCTAAAAAGAAACCCTACTGGTTAACTCCATCTTATTACCCAATGAATTGGGGAGATATCATCAGCTCACTCACCAAAAATTTATCATAGAACCAATTGTACTCATAAACTATTCCCATGAATCATAACATAATCATAACATATAAAACAATCATAAAAGAAAAAAATAACATTTCAACATTGAAATCACATATATGTTACACAAATCCGCACACTCATTTATGAAAAAACATTATAAAAAAATAAAATTATAAAATTATAAAGGATTCATAAAAAAATTAAAGTGATATTAAATTGAGAAATTTCGTTCATGATGTATTTGTTAAAAGACAGTCCTTTTGTATTTTGTAAAAATAGTTTAAAGAGTAACTATAAAAGTGTTTTTTAAAAGAGTGTCCTACATCTTAAGTCTGAATTTTAATATAGTATTTTATCTTCTTAAATAATAATCATTGGTTAATTATTTACTTTCATGAAAATTTTTATCAAGTTTATTATTCCTTTTATATTATTAATTATCATTTTATAACAATTAAATTTTCATTTACGTCCATGTCGAATGTTTCCTCGATATTCGGTACTTGAGTCAAAAATAAATTCAACATGATATCAATAGGGAAAGTGGTTTTAATTACAATATATGTAGAATAATATCCATGTCATTATTGTCTTTCTTATACATCAATTATACATTTAAATCAAAAAATTATATATGGTTACAAATAATGAAATATGTTATATTCATAGAAGTAATAGTCCATACATATTCATGAGTAACATTTCCACTATTCGATTAACATTACCATCATATTAATAGTTTAAATATACTTATATATATCATCCATGTTATGTGGTTATGAAAAACGAATCGCATTTCTTTGTGGAGGTGATAGTTCACACAAATGCATGAACGGCGATATCATTCTTATATGTGTGGAAAGCTAAAAACGTATATGATATATTATAATTTTTTAAGGATAAATATTACATTAATATCATATATAATCATTTATTAAATTTTTATAAATATTATTAAGATATGGTTATGGAAAACTAATTATAACGATTCGTAAGGTGGAAGTCTTTCATACATATGAACAAATAATTCATTTTCCTTTTGATGAAATTGTAAATTGATTGAGGTGATGATTTTAACATAATAAAATATCAATATATTTATGATACATGATTCATTATTTTGTCATGGTTTAATAATATTTTAGGGAACATAAAGAATAAATAAAATAGAATCCCTTAATAAAAAAATACCTATACTTTAGAAAATTTCCTTTGATTAATATCTTAACACATCTAAGAATGAAGTTATACCTAAACTAAGACCTCCAGATTGTGGGGAAGGATTCTAGTAACATATTTTTGAAGATATTTGCTACAAAAATGTTTTCAAGGGTATTTAAATGATAATAATGAGTTCCCTTTTATAGGAGTGGGGAGGGGCACTCTTGGAAAATACAAAAATAATAAAATATATTATGTCTTTTAAAGAGAAAAATAATTATAAATGGTTTATAAATAAATAAGAGATGGAATTTTCAACCATATAGTTTTCCATTTGTGATTATTTATTTTTTTGTGATTTTTATGTAATTTATTAATTTATTAATTTAATAAAATATCACTGTTGTAAGGTTTGACATTATATATTTTATATGTCTCCAAATACAACAAGAAAAAAGGTAAATTTGAATAAAAAAATTTCAAAAAACTATAATGTATCTTATAAATATATAAATAAAATATACACTATAACTAAACATAAATTAATAAAAATTATTATTTTTAAAATCAATTATTTTATTTTTTATTAATTAAACAAATATTTCTTTATAATAGAATGAGATTTTAAGGTAATTACATAGTTTATAAAATTTTAAAATAAATTTATTTAAATTAAATAATTTCACTTAGATCAAAATAAACATTTCAACTCATTCATATCATAAATTTGAACCTATGTGGACATAAAAAAAAGATTTTAAAAATTAAGAGAGTGACATTTTGTAACTATTTTGACTTATATAATATATATGTTATTATCAAGGAAAAATGACCATTTGAAAACTAAAATTAGATATTAATTTTATAAGGGTATAATAATATTCAACCAATAATTTTTGGATTTGTTATTATTATTTTTATAATCCTTATCTTTTTGTTTTAAACCTTTTTTAACCCTTCTAACCGTTAAAGTCTTATCTTGTAATATACACTTTGAAGGATTATATAAATTATATAATATACCAAACTACCTGTAGCATCCCAACTAAGTAATGAATAATATATTTTCATATATAAGTCTATTTATGAATTAGATAGTATTTTAGAGGAGAATAAATCCAATCTCTGGCATAGAATACTCTAATATTTTTAATAGATTGTTTTACCGCCTTTTGATAGAGAATCATATTTAAATACATCTTTTGACAATTTTATAAGATCTATTTGTAAAAATAAACTTATTAATTATAATTGGGACATTTAAATTTACTTTGGATAAATTTTTGGTATTTTTCAGAAAATGTCCATTTTTTAATGAATAGTGAAAAATACGGCATTTTACTTCAAAACTGCTTTTTCATCTAATTTAATTATATAGAAAGATTTTTCTTTTTGTTGGTTTTAATTTTTAATTAGAATATATTTTTACCATTTAATCCAATGCTGGTCATTATATTTGATTTCACTTTGGAATTGGACATAAACAATTGTCAAACTTTTGATATAAATTGTTTCTAAAAAACCCACTATTTGTTTTGACAACCGAAATTATTTTTAAATTAATTATTGTAATTTCTGTGTTTGGAATTTGGTAAAATTGATTCCATATTTGGAATCATAAGGTCTAAATTATATAATTAAGACTATTTTTTGGACATTATGAATAGTAATGACAGTAATTATCTTTAATTATCATGATTAATTAGTAATCAGGTAGTTATGGGTAATAAAATAATATCATAATAATAATAAATGACCTCGAAATGTGTCATAATGATACTGTTTGTGTCATGGAAAACCATCGGATGCCTTGTTCCAAACTTAGGGACCCCATGGAATCACTTTTGCGTGATAGTGACACTATCATTTTATTTTTAAATAAAGAAGAATATCACAAAAGAATGTAACACCTAAGTAAAACAATGTTAATCATGTCTAAATAAATGATCTCTTGGAATATAAATATTAATTGGAAAGTGAAAAATATTTCCTACATCATAGTATTTTTTTTATAATTTTTAGAGATTAAATAAATTAAATTTTTTAAGACACCATGATGATGCATCGATTACCTCATTAATGAACGATTTAAATAAAATGAAAAGATAATGTAAAATATAAGACATAAACTTTTCAAAAAACCTATTGGATGAGTATATTTATAACCCTTATCACCTTATACTAGATATATATCAATGTGGGACCTTTAAAATCTGAAACTCATTTTAATATAAAGTAACATTTCTTGACTTTCCAAGAGTGCCCCCTCCTCCCTCTTATAAAAGGCCCCCACCTCTACCTCCTTTCCCACACCTCTCAAGCCATTGGATCGGCCAAAATCTACACATTTATTCTCTCCACATCCCTATATTCATCATATAATACGTACCTTAGGCATAATGATCTTCAAGAAACCCTTTTTGTTCAAACCAAGAGGAGTTACCCGATTTAAAGGTAATGTATTCACTTTTTTTATTTTGTTTTATTTGGCTTCTCCAACCCCCTAAAATATTTCAATTCCTTTATTTTTTAATGACACCAGTATATTATATATACTAAGATGTTTTAATGAGAAGGATTCGAGCTACACTTACACACACCTCCGTCAAATTGTTAAGAAACATATTGTCTCTGTGGATGGCAAATTTCTGCCTCACGAAACGATGATAGTGCAATCTTCATTTAACACCTTTCATGGTGGCCATTAAAATTTAAATATATTTATATATGATATATATTATGTTTATGTTTTCCTTATGCTTCTGTATTTTTTATTTATGGCATACATTTATGGTTTCCATTATGGGTAAACGCGATATCTTTATTTTAGGAATTGTGGACTACCGCCCCTCAAAGTGATTTGATTCGTTAATGCCATTTGTGGGACATATAAAGGATTGAGTTAATGATATTATATATGATATTATACTGAAATTATAATATACCTATATATCATTATGAATTCATTCAATTAAATACGAAATAGAAATTAAAGTAGCGTTCATGCGTACGTACGGCTTATCGTCTCCATGAACGGTGCATTTCATTTATTACATATAAATGTTATGTAATATTATAAATGCATGTATATACTGGATATATATGATATATATGATATCTAAATCATGAATATAATTCTAGATATAATACATATTTTACCACATAATCAACTTGTAATTATAAGGAGTTTATTTTTGACTCAAGTACCAATGATCGACAAAATGACCGTTATTAACTTAAATAATTGAATAGTGTTCATAACATGGTAATACGTGATATAAAAGGAATAATGAATCTGAAAAGGGTTCTTAATCAAGTATAAATTAACTCAGGTTTATTATTCAAGAGATTAAAGAATGATCGAGTCATGTCGGACATGAGGTATGAGAGTTCATCTCAATCTCCTTTCATTGAGGCATATTTTGTTTTATACACAACCTTATTTTATACGGTGTATAAACCCCTTTTACTTTTATGTTTATTCAAATATAATATTTTTTATATGAAGCGTTCTTCTAAATGACAAAAGGGAATGTTTTTTTCATACGTATGCGGTGACAATGACTTCTCCTCCGCCATGACCATTATTTGAGTTTTGGATTCCTCTACAAGCCATAACCTTTTTTTTAAAATAAAAAATAAATACCATGTTTTACTTTTACTTAATTTTCGTATTGAAAATGGTTTTTATAATGTTTTGATTTTATCAATCAGTTTTTGATATCTTGTGATTGAAATGTGGAAATGTTATGTTTCCTTTATGTATGTTTTATGTGTTATGATTATGTTATGGTTCTTGGTCATTTTTTATAAAGATGGGTGGTTTCGTGATACTCTAAGGTCAGGTGAGCCCAATATAGATCACTAATGCATTGGGTAATGTGAAGGGGTTAAACTCTAAGGTTTCTCCAAAGATATTTAGGGAATATACTGTGATGGGTATTCCAAACATAACCATGAGGGTTTCTCCCTACGTAATAATGTTATGAATGCCTCATGTTATTTTTATGTCTTATGATTTCTATAATTTATTCATGATTTGATGAGGTATGTTAATGTTCTTATGTTTTATGAGTAAAGTATGTTTTAATTAATTCTTATGTATACAGGGAAAAATGTTTCATGTCCTTATTTTTATATCCCTTACTGTGCTTTTAATGCTCATCCCACGTTTTTGAAATGTTTTTTACAGGTTAATAGAATGGTACAGGATGTGATGATAGTGTCAGGGAAGTGCCAAGAAAGAATCCATGTTTTTTTAAATATGATTCCATTAATGAAAAAATGAATACTGTCTTTTATGTAACCACCTAGTTTAAATAATGAATGAAATGCATGATTTATGATCTAATTCTCTGAAACACTAAACCTGAAAAGATCCTCAATTTTTAATCATGTAATAACTCAAGATTAATTAATGTTTAAGGCTGGGGCCTTATATCAGAGTTTGGTTTAGATAACTTTAGGAGTTAGAATTATAGTAAATGATAATCCAAAAATATTTTTTTAAGGTCAAATTGAAATGATATAGCATTTGAAGATTACCATGTTGCTTCATCTATGTCAGGTTTGTTCAGAATAGTTTTCCATAGAGGAAATATGGATGTAGTGCTAGGAAGGAAAATGGAAGGAAATGACCTTCTAAATCAGCATCCTGAGATGGTCATAATTGGAACAGGACAGTTTGTTGTAGTAATGGCGCTCTTGACTCAAGTGATAAATGGTGGTGGTTTCCATGCACGAGATAAGCCAGATCAACTGCAGAGGAACGTGTTAGTGGTGGAACATTTCACGAGGTGACATCTCCCATCATTCAGAGGATCATCTGAACCTGTGCTAGGTGAAGGGTGGATTAAATCACGGGAGAAGATTTTTTATTTCATGGGATGTTTAGACAATCAAACAGTTAGTCTTGTTGTTTACCATTTGGAGGGTGAAGCAAATCAGTGGTGGTTGATGGTTAAAAATATCTGGGACACTAATGAGATTTATGCTCTTGATTTTGATGAATTCAAAGGTATGTTCCGTGAGAAATATTTTTCTAAGGTTTTTTGACATAGGATGGAAAAACAATTCTTGGAATTGAGGAAAGAGGACGACTCAGTGGATTTTTATAAAGAAAGGTTCACTCGATTGGCAAGGTATGCTCCAAATTTTATCTGAGACCTTGATAGTAAAATCAATCTTTTTTACATAGGATTAAAGCCAAAATATCTAAGGGAATTAGCTTATTTTCAGTTCAAGTGTTATAAAAATCTTGTTCGATGTGCTGAGAAGGTGGAAATGGAGTTTCTATTTCATCAAGTGTTCTATAACAACCAACATAAGAAGAGACCGAGGTGGCAGGAGAAAGGGATGAGTTCTTCAAAAAGGTATGATGGTAAGAAAAATAGGTTTTCAGTTTGTGATAAATGTGGTAAATGGAATGCTAAATAATGTCTTCTGAATTCTGGAAAACGCTACCGATGTGGTAAGATTGTACATAATGCAGGTGATTGAACTGAAAAAGATCAGGGTGATGGTAAGACAAACTATGATCTACCTTTAGTGAAATGTTTCAAGTGCAACGAGATGGGTCATTATGGAAACGAGTGTTCGACAATGATCTCAAATGATGGGAAGCAGTTATACTACAAGAAAAATGGAGTGGTGAAATTATTTTCAACTACTTTAGTAGATGTTGGTCCATCAAATGAAGTGGTATCAGGTACTTTTTTTTGTTTTCCCAGATTATGCTAATGTGTTGTTTGATTCGGGGTCTAAACATTCTTTTATCTCTGAAAATTTTTCTAGTGAATTGGGAATTCCATCTCAAGAAATAACTCATGAATTTTTGGTAAAAACACCTGGGGGGAATGTTGAGGAAAAAAGGATTTATAAGAGTCTTCCTATCCTTTCCGTGGAATGAACCTACTTGAAAACCTTATTATTTTACCTCTATTAGAGTTTGATGTTATCATGGGTATGGATTGGATCTCTGTTTACCACGCTAAGATTGATTGTAGAGATAAATAATTTTATTTTTAGAAAGACTTTCAGTTTGTGTACAAGAATGAACCCTTACTTTAGATAAAATATCAAGAGGATGAGAAACTTGTAAAAGATGGAAATGAATGTTACCTTGAACATATTGTTGAAAACAAAGTACCCATTCAGATTAATGATGTGCCAGTGGTAAATGAGTATCTGGATGTTTTTCCTGATGAGTTTCCTGGAATAATAGCAGATTGGGAAGTTGAATTTACTATTGACTTAGTTCCTGATTCTAATCTAATTTCAAAACCCCCATATCGAATGGATCAAATTAATCTTTTAGAGTTAAAGGAGTAATTGCAATATTTATTAGAGATATGTTTCATTCAACCTAGCACATCACCATGGGGTTCCCCTATATTATTTGTTAAAAAATAAGATGGTTCTATATTACTTTTCATTGATTATATAGCCTTAAATAACATCACTGTTAAGAACAAATATCCATTGCCTGATATCGATGATTTGTTTAATCAGCTCCAGGGAGATCTGTATTTTTCAAAGATTGACCTAAGATCGGGGTACCATCAGCTGAAGGTAACAGAAGCAGATGTCCCAATGAGTAAATTTAATACAATATATGGCCACTATGAATTTTTAGTTATGCCTTTTGGGCTAACCAATGAACCTACTTTATTCATGGACCTTATGAATATAATTTTCCATGAGTTCTTGGATAAGATTTTTGTTGTTTTCATTGATGATATTTTGGTGTTTTCTAAAAGTAAATAAGAGAATGAGAGTCATTTAAGGGTTATTTTTCAAACCTCATAATAAAATAAATTGTATGGGAAAATTATAATGTGTGAGTTTTTTTGGTATCAAATTTATTTCCTTGGCCACATTGTTTTGAATGATGGAATAACTGTTGTTCTAGCAAAAACAAAGGTTGTTGAAAAATGGAAAATACCCACAAAAGTAACCGAGACTCGTAGTTTTCATAGTTTGGAAGGATATTACTGAAGGTTTTTAAAAAACAATTGACAGTTATCTAGTCCAATGACTAAGATAACTAGGAAGGGTGTTATGTTTATCTAGACAAAAGAATGTGATAATTGTTTTTAGGAATTGAAAATAAGATTGGTGAATGCTCATGTTTTGGAACTACCTTCTAGGAATGGGGAGTTTGTTGTCTATAGTGATGCTTCAAGAAAAGGACTCGGTTGCATCCTAATGCAGAATGATTAGGTAAATGCTTATGCTTCACATCAGTTAAATAATCATGAGGTAAATTACCCTACAGATGATTTGGAATTAGCTGTTGTTGTTTTCGATTTAAAATTTTGGAGGCATCATTTGTTTTGTGAAAAGTTTGAAATATATACTGATCAAAAAAGTTTAATATATATATTCACTCAGAATGAATTGAACCTGAGACAGAGGATATGGCTAGAATTAATCAAGGATTATGATTGTACAATTCATTACCATCTGGGAAAATAAAATAATGTGGCTGATTCTTTGAGTCGAAAAAGTAATGCCTCATTAACCATGCTATGTTTGGAACATGATCTTTTGGTTAAGGATTTGATGTACTTTGGAATAAATGTTGTTGGTGTAGGATGTTCTTCTGTTTTGTTTTAGGTATCAGTGAAATCTTCTCTATCAGACAAAATTAAGCCAGCACAGAAGCAAGACAATGAGTTGCATAAAAAGGTAGAGCTGGTTCAGAAGGGTAATTTTCCTAAATTCAACATTGATAATGATTGTGTTTTGGGATTTGGGAAGAGATCGTGTGTGCCTTGTGATTCACAGTTGAAGAGAGAGTTGTTATGTGAATATCATATCTCTCCGTTTTCAGTTCATCTATTCAATACTAAGATGTATAGGGATCTTCGTGAGTAGTAATGGTGGGACAGAATGAAAAGAGACTTTGTTGATTTTACTATGAAGTGTTTGACTTGTCAAAAGGTTAAAGAAAAGTGGCAGTTACCAAAAGGGATGCTTCGGCCATTACCAGTACCAGAGTGGAAATGGGATAATATATCCATATACTTCATTGTGGGATTGCCGAAAAAACCTCGAGGTAATAATGCAATCTGGGTTATTATTGATCTCTTGACTAAATATGTTCATTTCCTTGCTATACGAGATAATTTTTCCCTTTATCAAATTTCTCATTTTTATCTTAAAGAGATAGTCAGGTTACATGGAGTTCCCTTCTCCAATGTATCTGATCGTGATCCCAGGTTTACTTCTAAATATTGGAAAGGCCTCCAGAAGTCCTTGGGTACTGAATTAAATTTTAGTATAGCTTTTCATCCACAATTAGATGGGTATTTAGAACGAAAAATTCAGAATTTGGAGGATATGATACGTGCTTTTTTGATGGATTATTAGGGATGTTGGGACCAACATTTTTCTTTGGTTGAGTTTTCTTATAATAACAGTTTTCATTCCAGTATTCAGATGGCACCATTTGAGGCATTATATGGGAAGCTGTGTCGAACTCCAGCTTCTTAGGAAGAAGTGAGTGAAAGAATTTTGATGGGACCAGAATTGGTAGAAGAGTTGGAAAAAAAATTTCATTTGATACAGAAACAGATGAGAATAGCTCAGTGCAGGCAGAAAAGTTATGCAGACAATTGGAGGAAGGATCTCTCTTTTGAGGTAGGTGATCATGTCTTCCTCAAATTTTCACCATGGAAAAGTGTGATGCAATTTGGTAAGAATGGAAAGTTGAGTCCAAGGATCATTCGACAATATGAAATTCTTGAGAGAGCTGGATCAGTTGCATATTGATTGGATTTACCTCCAAGTTTATCTCAGGTACACAATGTTTTTCATGTTTCAATGTTAAGGAAGTACATTCCAGATCCATATCATATTATGAGTCTAGAGTCAGTTCAATTGGAAGAGAATGTATCTTATGAGGAACAACCGGTCCAGATTCTTGACCATAGGGAGCAGGTGTGATGGAATAAGGTGATTCATCATGTAAAAGATTTGTGAATAAACCACATGATTGAAGAGACAACATGGGAATCTGAAAATGCAATGAGGGATAAATACCCCCACTTATTCGGTAAGTAAATAAATTACGGGGACACAGTTTTATGAAGGGGGGAACTATGTAACATCCCAAGTAAGTAATGAATAATATATTTTCATATCTATTTCTATTTATGAATTATATAGTATTTTAGAGGAGAATAAATCCAATCTTTGGCATAGAATACTCTAATATTTTTAAAAGATTGTTTTACCGCCTTTTGATGGAGAACCATTTCTAAATCTATATTTTGACAATTTTATTACCTCTATTTTCCAAAATAAACTTATTCATTATAATGGGGACATTGAAATTTACTTTTATTAATTTTTGTGATTTTTCTGAAAATGTTCACTTTTTAATGAATAATAAAAAATACTGCATTTTACTTCAAAACTAATTTTTCATGTAATTTAATTATATATATAGATTTTAGTTTTAATTGGTTTTAATCTTTAATTAGAATATATTTTTACCATTTAATCCAATGGTGGTCATTATAATTTATTTCACTATGGAAATGGACAAAAACAATTGGCGAACTTTTGATAGAAATTGTTTCTAAAAAACCCGCTATATATTTTAACAACGAGAATTATTTTTAAATTAATTATTACTATTTCTATGTTTGTAATTTAGTAAAATTGATTCCATATTTGGAATCAGAAGGTCCAAATTATATAATTAAGACTCTTTTGTTTTTGGACATTATGAATTGTAACGACGGTAATTATCTTTAATTATCGTGATTAATTAGTAATCGGGTGTTTAAGGGTAATAATATAAAATCATAATAACAAACAAATGACCCCAACATGTGTCCTAATTCTATAGCTTGTATCATGGCCGACCATGATATGAATTTTTCCAAACGCAGGGACCCCATGGTATCACTTTTGGGTGATAGTGACACATTATAATTTTATTTTTAAAGAATGGAGAATTTCACAAAAGTATGTAACACCTAAGTAAAACATTATTAATATTGTCTAAATAAATGATCTCTTGGACTATATATAGTAATTATAAATCTAAAAATATTTCCTATATAATAGTATTTTTTATAATTTTTAGACATTAAATAAATTAAATTTTTTTATGACACCATGATGATGCAGTGATGACCTCATTATTGAACAATTTAAATAAAATGAAAATATAATGTAAAATATAAGAACTACACTTGGTAAATACTTATTGGATGAGTATATTTTGAACCCTTATCAACATATCCTAGAAATATATCAATGTGGGACCTTTAAAATCCGAAAATCATTTTAATATAAAGTATCATTTCTTGACAATCCAAGAGTTCCCCTCACCCCTCTTATAAAAGGCCCCCACCTCTACCTCCATACACACACATCTAAAGCCATTGGATCATACAACTATACTCATTTCATAACTCCAAATCCCTCTATTGATCATAGAATCCTTACCTTAGGCTGAAATCTCTTCAAGAAACCATTTTGGTTCAAACCAAGAGGAGTTACCCGATATAAAGGTAATGTCTTCACTTTTGTTATTTGGTTTTATTTTTCTTCTACAACCCCCTAAAAACGTTTAATTCCTTTATTTTGTAATGAAATCACTATCTTAAATATACTAGGATATTGTTATGAGATTTATTTAAGATACAATTACACACACCTCCGTCTAATGGTTAAGGAAGATACTGTTTCTGTTGATGGAGAATTCCTGCCTCACGAAACAATTATAGTTCCATATTCTTTTAACACCTTTCATGCTGGCCATCTTGATTTCCCAATATTTATATATGATATATATTATTTTAACGTTTTTTTTCATGCTTCTCCAATTTTTATTTATGGCATACCATTATGGTTTCCATTATGGGTAAATGAGATATCTTCATTTTAGGAAGTGTGGACTACCACCCCCTCAATGTTATTTGATTCGTTAATTCCATATGTGGGACGTATAAAGAATGGAGTTAATGATATTATATATGATATTATACTTGAATTATTATTTACCTTTATATAATTATTAATTCATTCCATTAAATATGAATTAGAAATGAAAGTAGCGTTCATGCGTACATACTTATTACCATCTCCATGAATGGTGCATTTCATTTCTTACCTATAAATGTTATGTAATATTATAAATGCAAGTATATACTATATTTATATGATATCTATGATATCTATGTCATGAATATAATTCTGTATATAATGGATATTTTACCACATGAACAACTTGAAATTATAAGGAGTTTATTTTTGACTCAAGTACAAATGATCGACAAAATGACCGTTATTAACATAAATAATTACATAGTGTTCATAAAATGGTAATAACTAATATGAAAGGAATAATGAACTTTAAAAAGGTTCTTAATAAAGTAGAAATTAACCCTGGTTTATTATTCAGGAGGTTAAAGAATGATGGAGTCAAGTCGGACAAGAGGTATGGAACTTCGTCTCAATCTCCTTTCATTGAGGCATATTCTGTTTTATACAAAAAATTCTTTTATACAGTGTATAAACCTCTTTGACTTTTACATTTAATCAAATGGAATATTTTTTACACAAATTTTTTTACTGAACGACAAAAGGGAATGTTTTTGTCGTATGCATACGGCGACAATGACTTCTCCGCCGCTATGACCATTATTTGAGTTTCGGCTTCCTCTACAAGCCATAACCCTATTTTAAAATGAAAAAAAATACCATGTTTTACTTTTCTTTAATATTGCTCTTGAAATTAGATTTGATAATTTTTTGATTATATCAATGTGTTTTTGATATCTTGTGATTGAAATGTGGAAATGTTATGTTTCTTTTATGCATGTTTTATGTGTTACAATTATGTTATGGTTTATGGGTATTGTTTATGAAGATGGGTGGTTCCGTGATAAACTAAGGGTGGGTGAGCCCGATATAGCACTCCAATGCATTGGGTAAAAAGAAGGGGTTAAACGTTAAGGTTTATCTGAAGAGATTTAGTGAATATACTGTGATGGGTATTCAAAACGTAACCATCAGGGTTACTCCCTATGTAAGAATGTTATTAATGCCTCAAGTTACCTTTATGTCTTATGATATCTATGATTTATTCATGCTTTGATGAGGTATGTTAAAGTGCTTATGTTTTATGATTAAAGTACGTTTTCATTAATTATTATGTATACATGGACTAATGTTTCCTTTCCGTATCTTTATATCCCTTACTGAGCTTTTTATGCTCATCCCATGTTTTTGAAATGTTTTTCACAGGTCAAGGGAAAGGTACAAGATATAAAGATAGTGTCAAGGAAGTGTCAAGAAAGAATCCATGTTTTATTTTAAATATGTTTCCTTTAATGAGAAAAATGAATACTATCTTTTATGTAACCACCTAGTTGAAATGTGGAATGAAATGCATGATTTATGATCTAATTCACTAAAACTCTAAACCTGAAAAGATCCTTAATGTGTAATCTTGTAATAACTCAAGATTAAGTAATGTTTAAGGATAAGGCCTTATACTACCAATAAATGAGTCATTTATGAAATTTTAGGACTTATCCAAATTATTAGGATGAATATTATATCTATAATTTTTCTTATAATTTTATAAAATATTATTTATTTTAAAATATTATTAACATAAATTTTCATGTTATTCATTTTATAAATGTTTAAAAATATGATTATAACTTGATATATTAAAAATATATATTAAATAGTCCCTAAAATTTAAAAATAATCTTTAAATTTTTTGGATGATATTAGTTATTTAAAATTATAATTATGTTAATATTATTAAAATAATTCATCTGACTCTTTAATTAATGAAATAATCATTGCATCTTCATTATGTCACCATTTAATCTAATTATTTGCTTCATAAAAATTATAAATAAATCATTATTATGTATATTAACACTTTAAATGTCAAAATAATATTTATATTCAAACATATCATTTATATAAACCCATATTAAAAATATTTCTCTTATAAAAAATATAAGAATGAAAAAATCAACTGTCCTTTGAATATAATATTATTAATGTATTAATGTAATAAAAGTGTATCTAAGAGATCAATTTTTTCTCCTATGGATGATTTCAGTTAAATAAAATTTCCAATGATATTATGAAAAAATTGTGGGTAATTTTTAAATATGTTAGAATATTGGTTTTACCCTTAATTACCTGAATTCCCCTTAAATGTGGTAATAAAAATATTTACTAAAGATACTCTTCATATTTTCAAAATATAAAAGGTAAAAATTTACTAAATTAGTATCTTATGATTCCAAATATTTAATCCTTTTTTTCAAAATTTAGAACACATACATGGATAAAATTAATCTCATTAAAGGAATGAGAAAAATGGGTTTTTATGTAAAAATGTTCATAGTTCACAAAATTTTTATATCATCATTCAATGTGAAATTGATTATAATGATCTAAATTAGATTAAATGATAAAAAATTAACTATTTTACAATTAAAACAATTAAAATATAAAAGAAAACTCTGTAAATAAATTTTAAGAAAAAATTGTTTTCAATTAAAATGCAGTATTTTTTCACTAATTTTCAAAAAAAGAAAAAAAATACCAAAAATTCCCAAAAAGGAAAATTGTTATATTAATATTTCATAGAAGAAGTTTATTTTCATAAAAAATTATAATAGTTACAAAAAATATATTTAAAATATACGAGATATCAAAAGGCGACAAAAAGACCTTTTTTGAATAATACTTTTCTATGCCTAAAATTGGATTTGTTTTTATAACATGTGAGAAAAACACATAAGATTGGTGTTAAATATTATATTTGATATATTATATATATATTCTATTAAGATCATCCAATATGATATATTTTTTATTACACTTATGGTTATTAGAATATTTTTTTTAGATAAACATTTTCTTTTATTTTAAAAAGTGTTTTATCTTCATTTATATTAAATTTATTCGATAAAATTAATTATATACAAATGTGTAAACCATACTTTCATAATTTAGTTAGTCTTATTCATAAATTCCATTCCTACAGATATGTGAAAACATCCATATTAAATAATAATATTTAGTTGTTCATTTAAACTGAATGTGTTGTATCATGTATGCTAGTAAACATATTGTCTCTTTTAATTATTTTATATTTCTAAAATATTAATAAATATGGAAAAAAGTTATTCTATCATTAATTGGGTTTTTATATTTGACCCCCTTTTTGAAAATTACATCCTCTTAATTTTATTCACTTATTAAATAAGTGTGGATATATTTCCCTCATTGGATTTTTAGATTCTCATGTTTACTCTTCAAACATATGTTTTTTCAAAAAAAAAACCATAACTTGGTGTTCCACGAACCCCTTCATCCAAAGATTCCACTCTTGAGCTGGAAATGGAGAAATGGATATAATGACCCCTGATTCACACCTCTAGTAAGCCTTGGGGTGGAGACCAACAGCAAAGGGTATATAAATATCACAAAATGCGAGGGATTACCCTTTTTATAGTAACTAAGATCAAGAGATAACATGTATCAACCACAAACAAAATCTAACAAATATATAAAAGAATGCCAAAATACATCTCACATTCATTTTTTAAAAATATGTGTGATACAAAATAGGATTCTCCAACATAAATACCAAAAGAATAAGCCTAAGCAGCCACACAAGAACAATCCCACGTCCTAGATCATAATGCCCAGTACAGTCCTTGTAGTCCTCTTGGGAACCTGAAACTAGTTTTATAACGTATGGTGGAAATACATGTATACTTAGTAGGAAAACCAAAGTCTCTATTGAAAAGGTGGAGAAGCACACTAATTTCCTCATGGGAATAACTAGAAACCAAAAGTGCCTAACCATGTATACTAGCCACCCAAACCTCACTGAAGTCACGCTCAGCAAATAATGCATGTCAAGTAACGTAATATAGTACGAACAATGATGATATGGTACCCTAAACCACTTTCCCACTAATTATCCAATATCAAACCCAAACAATAAATTTCATCGTGCTCCCACCTCTCCTAAAATAGCCATGCCACAACCCACCCGTACACACCTGGCCCATATACCATATCTCATCCCAACTGCACAAACCTATGAGACAAACCAGAACACATTCCAAAGACACTGGGGAACCACAACACATCTCATTCCAAAGACACCTATGAATCATAACTAACATGCACACACCTTGATCTCACAAACCATAACCTTCTTGAAGAGTCTTGGGATATCACCACCTAGAAGAGGGAGTACGGAAGAGCGAGTGGCTAGCCATCCATCCTTACACAGAGATGTTTGGGAAAGGCACCCTCACCCATAACAATGGGGGTGTTTGGAACATTGTTCTAACATAGGGTGGGTTTAATATAGAATAAAATTATGTATAAGTAAATATATATATATAGGAACCAAACACTTTGCGCAACCTATGAGTTCTCAAGAAAACAACCACCCCATAACACTTCCACCTTTGCTACTATCTCTAAATTCAAGTATCCGGATGAACAACAATCACTTCCAAAGTTGATAAAAGAAAGATTCTTGACACCCAATAATTTTAACATTATTAAGAATTTACTGGTTATTCCCTCCCAAACAAGGAATATAACAATCACACCACACAACTAGAATCACAACCAAGCCAAATAATAGAAGAAAACTATAATTAAACACCCTACTTCACAATTCCTCCCCAATTAGCACCCAAAACAACCACTACCATTATAATACTTCAACGAAATTCCACCCAACCTATGGAAAACCCACGTACTAACAATAAAACCCTCTAATATATCACATCACAACCATACTCAGCAGCCCTTCTACATAACAACACCACACCCTATAACCAACAAAACCTGATTGTAGTCCCACTACACAATGCCACTCATCCATTCCATATTCAATAAATCTCCCAAACCGAGATTCCATTACACCCTCTAACCATCCACAAAAATCGTTGTTATCTAAATAGTTACACCACACAACCAGTATAAAGAACAAGATAGAAAATATCCACACACAGAAAAAATACACTCTAAACATGGCAAGGTGTATTCAGATTTAAAACACTTTTTATTTTATTCCACTTTGATAAATCATGTGTTATCATAGAACATGTTTTATCCCAAGGAAACTATTTATTTAACTTAGTATACAAGATTAATAAATTTAATAATTCCAGCAGTTCAGCAGGGGATCAATAAAAAGTGTAAATTATCCCCTGTGCACAAGCAAATTCCACCAATGACCATGATTTTCATAATGAATAAAATTCAAAAAATGGACCAAATATAATAGATAAATCAAATAAACCTCATCATCATAATCATCTTCCCAATCCTAATTTATTACTAATATAACAAAACCTATTATCATAATAGGTCATATTATCTTTATAAAATGTTGGAGAATCTTCTTAACACCCTTAATTAAATGTTGGGATTCAACTTTAATAAAAAATGGACATTGGATTACCCACCCCTCAGGATAAACTATTGAAAAAGTATAAGGGATCCCAACCTTAATGAATAGATGTTCAACAACTACTCCTTCTGTCAAAAATAGGAGGTCGCAGAAGCAGCCGGAAAAATACCAAGGGAAAAATCGACGAACATCTACAATATATATTCTACACCTAGAGGAAGAAACGTTTTAGGTGAACCAATAGAAAATGGAAGGGTTTAAGGAAGATATGATCTTCTATTTAGTAATTATAGATCCTATATCAATAAAAGTGATATGATTTAAATTACTAAAAATAGGAATCGCAGTTAATAGCATGGGGCTTTCTTGTACTAAAGTCTCTAGGGAATTAGGATATTAAAAATATTATTAATAACCATTGATACTACTTCAGCAATGGTCAAATAAGGTTTTGAACTTCATTTATGTCAAATTAAACGTAAGGGGGGAAAATGGAAAACTAAAAAAACTGGGAAAATCTATAAATGACTCACTGTTGGGTGAGTCACTGATGGATGAGTCATTGTCTGGTGACTCATCGTTCAACAAGTCACCTACGCGACCCACTGACGCCACTGACTGATGCCACTCATTGATGCCACCTACCGTCACCACCTACCATTGCCACCTACTGGTTCCACACACTGACACCACTCACTAACGCCACCTACCATATCCACCTACGGACACAACCTATCGACGCCACACACCAATGCCACTCACTGTCAACACTCACAGATGCCACTCACTGATTCAAATCTATGACACCACTCACCTACACCACTCACTGATTCCACTTAGTGATGCCGCTCAATGCCACCACTTAATGCACCACTCACCGACATCAGACCTACCGACACAATACCTACCAACGCCTGACCTACCAACTCATGAGCTACTGTTGGAAAACTAGATTTTTTGAATGCTCTTTAAATGAGTCACTATGACTTCCCATAACACCTTAAAAACTAAATTTTTACAAAGTAATCGACCGGAAGGGTCTAGAACATTGCATCAGATACCTCTCAAACTATTCTAAACCTCAATAATTCAAAACAAAACATAAAATAAAGAGTGTTTTGAACAACAATAATGTGAGATAACTCTCAAGGATCTGACTGCACTAGAAACAATGCTACTGTCATCAAATTTCAATGATAGACCACCCTGTGTAGTTAAAAAGTTGGAGTGAAACCTCAACATTCCAGAAAACCTCTTCTGACATCTACTACCCGAACCGACCAAAAGGCACACCATAAGGAATAAAACCACACTATTTGGACACATGAATCAAGGAATTAACTCCTACATGCTTAGATATGATTCTCTCTAGGAAACACTAACTCACTTTTAGGGGTTTAATCACATCTAAATTATAGCATCTTGATTAGGAATCATGTCCCCCCTTTACACATTTCAGAAAATCATCAAACATAATGAAATAAAGAAGAAAATAATCTCATCGATAATAATGTTAAATAATTACATCATAAATAAACCCCCAAAATAACATTGGGTACTAGACACACACATGCACTTATCACTCCCAAGTACAATACTTTCAGACACCATGCATCCACAAAAAAAAAGGAATGGTCCATCCATGCAGAACCTTCTCTCGTCAATACTAGATCTCCACTAGTCGCTCCATGAACATTTCTTCTCCCTCGATATCCACCTCTCCCTAGTCAATGATATGGGAATCAGAGTGAAGATATCGATGAAGCTAGGGTACATGAAATACATTTTGGGTCCTCTTAAACTATGGTGGAAACATTATTTGGTATGTCACCTCACTTACTCACTCCATTATGAAGAAGGGTCCAATGAAACGTGAAGAAATCTTTCTCCCTCTTCTAAACCTATGCTACCCATGTTGAGGGGAATCCTTTAAGAACACATGGTCCCCAAACCCGAAATCCAATGACCTCCTCTTACGATTGACATATGACTTCTACCGGTCTTATTCTGCCTTCGACCACTAACAAACAAGATGAACTTCCTCTATCATGGTTTTCACCACCACAAGGCCAAGAACAGTTGTCTCCCCAACCTTTATCCAACACATATGAGAATGACGAGGCCTTCTAAACAAATATTCAAATAGAGCCATCCCAATGGAAGAGTGATAGGTATTAATAGAAGTGAACTAAAACAAGGGAAGTGTCACACCCAAGATGCAACATTGTCCAAGACACATGGTTGCAACATGTCCTCCAATGGTTGGATGGTCCTCTCTGCCTGACCATCAATTTGAGAGTGGAAGGTAGTGTTAATTTGTATCTGAGTGCCAAAAGATTGCTGAAATCCCCTCTAGAATTATGAGGAAAAGTTTTTATCCCAATTCAAAACAATGGATCTCATAACACCATGAAACCTCACTACATCATCCACATACCTATACATCATGGAATAAACCGCACTCAACTCATTGATCACTAAAAAGAAATCCAATTTCATTAGCCGATCCACCACTACCCATATTTCATCACGTCCTCCGATATCCGTAGGTGACCCTATAATGAAATCCATAGATATTTTATCCTACTTCCAATTGAGGACATCTATGGGATGATAAAACCCATCTGAAACACGTTGGTCAACCTTAATCTACTAGAACAATAATCACTTTTCCACAAACTCTGCCACTTCTCGCTTCATTCAGGGAATGAAAACTAATTCCTCAAGCCATGATACATCATAGAAATTCCCAAGTGTACCTATAAAGGTGAGATCTGAAATTCAAGGATAACTCCTTCATGCATCACCACTGGAACAAATAGATTCCCACGAAACAACATCTGATTATGTCTATCCTATGACAATCCCTCTAGAGAATCACCCTAGTAAATGAAAGAAAAAAACATCGTTTCCTTTGAGTCTCCCCACCAAGACTCCTCCACCTGGTGACATAAAGATGACTACACCATATTCTAAAATCCAAAACCTTTTCTACCATCTATTCTTGAATCTAGTTGTTAAGTAATCCAACTACTCCATTGCCTTCCAAGAGCCCACAGATTCATGAACAACCTCTTTAAGTGACTTCTTACTCAAAGAAGAAGCCACAATATTCCACTTCATTGAGGAATAAGAGATCTCAAAATCATAATCTTGAAGAAAATGTATCCACATATTTTGTCACATATTCAGATCTCATTGGGAAAAGATATACATCATGAACATATGATTTGAGAAGACCACAATGTGATCCCCAGTGATGTAATTCCACCACAACATTAGCGAAAACACAACCGTTTTTTTTGCTCTAGATCAGGGGTGGAAAACGTAACTTCATGGGGATGTAACAGCTTATACCCATAAGAGATCACTCCATGTTGCTACATCAGCACACACACAAAGCCTAGATGGGGAGAATCACAAAAAACCTTAAACATCACTCCTTCCTCTAGAAACTGAACCACATGAGCACCACGAAATTCCCCTTGAAATAGTCAGATGCCATCGTGAACTACACAATCCACATAAAGGAATATTCTTTTCTGGTCAAGGAAATGGAGCTGATAATAAAAATATATCAGGTATAGATATCTAGTAATATCCAAATAGATTGAGAAAACTATAAACCTCCAACACAGTCCTGGGTTCTTCCCATGAAATATTATCTTCTACCTTTAATGATTCCACTTCTAATCCTTGTTGCGACACCACATGATAAAGGAAATTCACCTTTTATGTCTAGAACTTACACTTGGGACATCTTTCTATAGAGATGGTAGCATCGAAGGACCTCCAATATAGTCTTGGGATTCTTGGTATGATCCTCCTCCAATTTCAAGTATATTGGGATATCATCAATGTATATGACAATGAAACAGTCCAGGAACTCATGAAATACAAACTTCCTGAGCCCCATGAACAGAACTAGTGTGTTCGTAACACCGAACATCGTAACTGTGAACTTGAAGTGCCCATACATGTACCTGAATGGAGTCTTGGGGACGTAATCATCTATAACTCTCAGTTGGTGATACCCAGAGCATGTATTGATCTTATAAAACCAAATTCCTCCCCTCAGTTGGTCAAAAAGATTGTATATTCTCATGAGAGGGTGACGGTTTTGGACCATCACCTTATTCAACCTCTAGTAGTATATTCATATCCTCAGAAAACCATGTTCCTTCTTTGTGAACAAGACCAGAGCACCCTATGGTGACACACTGGTCTTGATAAATTCCTTTGACATAAAATCATCAATCCAAATTCTCATATCATGTAGCTCAGAATGTCTCATCTGATAAAGTGCCATCAAAATCGGAGAAGTACCAGAATGAATATATATCACAAACATAACATCACGTCGAGGGGGTAGAGTCATGGCCTCCTTAGGGAAGACATCCAAGAATATTCCAACAATAATGGGAACCTGTTTCATCATAGCATTCACTAATTACACCAATATCTTGAAAAATAGGGAAATAATATTATATACACCTCGAATTCTCATCAGATGACCCCACTCACTAGTGAAAGCCACTCGCTAGACATGCATGCTTGAAAATACGACCCTAATCCAGAAGTAGTTAAGGAATAAATGTATGGAAAACAACTATTCAACTCCATGTGTAAAATCTTATGGTTTCATCAATAAAAAAAGAGGACTCTACTAGACTGATGTGGCCCCAATATTATTTTACATCCCCGGAAAATTGAAAACCTGTTGGTCTTACCTGTATATGGAATAATCAATACCAGAGGAATGAGAATCGTCTTTATGTCTAGTCCCAGATCATGGGTAACATTGGGATAAATTAGGGAGTGTGAAACACTGGATTCCAAAAAAGTGAAAGCAAGAGTAATGAAAAAACCGATCGTACCTCGAATGATCTCTAAACTAGATGGAACTACTACATATACAGTGTGAAACTGACCACGCCCATCTTTTCTACCCCTCTAATGAGGATCACCTTCTCGACCACGCCTTTGCTGAGGTCACTGAGGAACACCCTTATGTCATCCTCTATGTACTACGTCTCCCCTATATGGGGTAGGATCCTATTGTCCCTACAACTAAAACGGCCTAGAAAAAAACTATTGTTGAGGAGATTGCTTATCATTCCCACCTCCACTATACTATGTTTGAATTGGGAACTGAATCATAAGTTTCCCACAACCTCAAAAAGTGAAACACCTTAGTCCCTAGCCTATGGGAAAAGAACAAGGACCATAAGGTCAAAACTGGAACTGCTGAGGTCGAATCTCCACTGACCGAAACCTCAAAGGCCCTAGTGCCTAAGACCTACTGCTGGAAGCTTTTCCCTTCTAAGAACCATGCTGGATCCACTCTCAAGGTAGTCCTCATAGTGAGTGAATTATCTCAACTACCTCCTCCTTTTTCTAGAACTCCAGGTATACTAGTAAGGTTATGGTAGTAACTGTATACTGGAGATAATGACTAAGTGCCACCTCTAAGAATTTCTCACAAGTCTACTCATCTAGAATGAGATCTGGATTGAAGTGAAGGAGATCATTTAACTTGATCCCCAACTCCCATACCGAAATACACCCCTACTAGAGGGTGAGTATCCCCAATCCCTTTTCATCCTTTAGAGTTGAAGAAAAAAGTTATACCAGAAATCCCTTCTCTAAATCAACACATAGAACATCATCCTCATTTCTCTCCCCTAAGAAAAACATCCACCATTGATGCATAGCTCCCTTCATCCAACTAACTGAAAATTAAAACCAGTACTCCATTGTAGCCCAGATCATGCTGAAGGTGATCAAAATCTCCTCAATCCAACTCTCTGTCTCCATGTCTAAAACACTAACCTAGTACATTTCAAGAGTTTGTCGATAGAAAGAAAGTAATGTTCTCTACCACTGGTTTTCATCCTCCTCACGATCAACACTCTTTTGATCAGACAAATCGGGCTATTGAGCCTCCATTGCTTGACACACTAGTGGAAAATTATTGGGTCAATATCTAAAAAGTAAGCAAGGAACTCCTAATCCTGAGTAGTATAGAATTTTGTTTAATATTCTTTTAAACTAGTTATTTATTTAAATTCCCCAATATTCCCATCTCAAAAAAACACAAGTCATCATGATGCATGAACTTTCCCTAGGGTATCTACCCTACAAACAGTGTATCCTTGGTCATCCGGTAAGCTCAGAGTCCTTGCATCGGATCATGGGGGGCCTAATATCATGTGTCCTATTCGGGTTTCCCTGGCCTATGTCAAAGACCGAGGTCACCTAACACTATTTCCCTACCAACCCATACAATCCTCACTGTGCCTAACTACAAACATCTTCTAATATCTCAACTATCACCTATGATACCATTATATCAAGAGACCCTCCATACAAAGATGATGATCTTGAGATAGAAATGGATAAAAAGATATAATTTCCCACGAGTCCCGCATCCTGTAGGTCCTCGGGTAGAGACCATAACCAAGGATATATGAATATCACAAAATGGGAGGAATTTCCCTTTTTATTGTAACTAAGATCTAGAGATAAGATGTATCAACCACAATAAAACTCCATGAAATATATAAAAGAAATCAAAAATCCATACCACATGCATGTTTTGAAAATATATGTGCTACAATACAAGATTGTCCAATGTAAATACCAAAATATCAAGGACAAGAATCGACATATCAATTCTCCCACATATGAGCGAGTAATGCTCAGTACAGTCCCATTAGTCCACTTATAATCTTGAAAGTAGTTTTATAACATAGGTTGAGCATACAAGTATACTCAGTAGGAAAACCAAAGTCTCTCATCCACATGTGAAGAATCGTACTAATTTCCCTGTGAGAAATAGTAAAAACCAAAAGCACCTATCAAGGTATACTAGCCACCCCAACCTCGCCAAAGGCATGCTCACAAAATAACACAAGTCATGTAAAGTAATAATATAAGAACATTGATGATAGGGCTACCCACACCGCTATTCTAAGGATTCTATACTCTCACACCCTAAAAAAACTTCATGGAGCTCCCACAACATATGAAAGAACAACATCATAGCATTCCCTCACATACCTAGAAAACATACAATATCTCATCCTGTCAGTACACACTTGGTCCATAAACCACAACAGATCCCAAAAACACCTAGGAACCACAACACATCTCATCCCAAATACACTAGGGTAGCGTAACTTACCCACACACATCTGGGCCTCACAATGCACCCCTACCCAAAGAGTCAGGGGATATTACTTCCTATAAGAGGGAACAAGGAATAATGGGTTGTCAATCATCCATCCCCCACTGGGATGTTTAATAAATACACCCTCCCCTATAACAATGGGGGCATTCAGAACATAGTGTTGAACTAGGGTGGGGTGCATATAGAATCCTAAGAAAGTAAAAGTATGTATATGTACCGTGAACATAGACCAACCTATAGGATCTCTGGAAAACAACAAGCCCATAACACTTCCATCATTGTTGCTACCTCTAAATGAACATTTCAGGATGAACAACAGACACTTCAAAAGGTAATAAAATAAATCCACTAGACACCAAATAATTTGGATGATATTAAGTATTTACCACTTATTCCATCCCTACCCAGGAAACCAAAAATAACACCACACAACCAACATCGTAACCAAGACAAACAGAGGAAGAAATCCATTCTAAAACACCCTAATTCACAATTTATCTCTACATAGCACCTAATCAAACTTATTCCATTATAAATATTCAAATCAATGCTGCTGCACTTATTTAAAAAACCCCAACTCATAGTATATCCTTCCAACATATCAAATCACAACCATACTCAGTAGCCCCACTGCATAACAATACCACACCTAGTAACCAACAAAGCACAACATGATTGCATTACCACTACACAACACCACTCATCCATTCCACAATAAATAAATATCACAACTAGATATTTCATTACACCATCTAACCAACCACACAAACCACTATTATCTTGACAATAGCACCACACAACCTGTACAAAGCATAAGACATGAAAGATCCACACACAGCACACAACCACACCAAAAAAAGGAAAGGGGTATTCAAATTTTACACACTCGGTCCTTAATTTAACTTTGGAAAATCAGTGGTTATCACAAAACATGTTTGATCATTGGGAATCCGTGTATTTGATTGGGTATACATGGTTAACCAATTTTATAATTACTAAAGTCTAATAGGGGATCCATAGAAAGTGTAAATCATCACCCATGTGAAAAAAGACCACCAACATCCATGATTTTTATAAATCATACAATACACAACATGAATCAAAGATAACAGATAAAAAAATAGTCATTATCATCATCTTCCCCAACACTCATTTATTAATAATGTAAAAAACCTATAATCATAAAAGGTTAGATTATCATTATAACATGTTGGAATATCTTCGTAACTTATTTAATTAAAATGTGGGATTCAACCATAATCACAAAGGTACATTATCATACCCACCCTGCATGATAAATAATTACAAAAGGCTAAGGGATCCCTATATCGAAGAATAAACGATTATTAACTCATCCTTGTATAAAAAATCAGGGGTCTCCGGAGCCGTGGGAAAGAAACCAAGGGAAAATTGACTGATGTCTATAGCATAGATGCATCTCCTTGGGAAATAAATGTTTTAATAACACCAAGAGAAAACATAAGGGTTGAAGGAAGAGAGTATCTTGGATTTAGGCAAGGCTATATCCTATATCAATAGAAGGGAGACAATTTCAAAGTACTTAAAATTAGGATCGTCGTTATGACCACAAAACTTGTCCATTTTAAAGTCGGTAGGGAATTAAGATATTCAAGATATAATTAATATCCTTTGAAACTACTTCTGAAAGAGTCAAATAAGGTTTTACATTCGATTTACATCAAATAAAATGTCAGAGGGGTGAAACAGGAAAACTAGGAAAAAGTGGAAATTGATCACCATTGGGGGAGTCACCGATCATAGTCAATGATGGCTAAGTCACCATTAGGTGACTCACCATTAAACAAGTCATTGATGAGACCCATTGACATGACCCACTAATTCCACTCACCGACACTACTTATTGACACATATCCTACAAACACCCTACCTATCGATCTGTGACCTACCTACGCCTGAACTACCATTGAAAAAATATATGTTTGGAAAACTGTAGAAATTAGTCATCATGACTCCTCAAAACACCTTATACACTAAATTTTGACAGAGTAATGGACTGGAGTGGTCTGTGCAATTACATTATGAATCGACATATTTTTCAACACCTACTCTCTATGATCAAGATCTCAAACCAGTTGTTCCTCATAAGAAATATTCTCTTCCAACTAAAATAATTCTGAAACTCAAAACATGAGATGAATTCGGCATATACATTCTTAATAGTGAAACATGAAATACATTGTGAACCTCAGATAAACTTGGAGGAAAATCCATTCAGTAGGAAACTGATCCAACTTTCTCCAAGATTTCATATGGTCTAATGAATCTTGGAATCAACTTCCCTTTCTTACAAAAATTAATTACTCTTTTCCATGAAGTATCATTGAGAAATACATGATCACCTACCTTAAATGAATAATCATTAATCTTGTTATCTTCATTACTTTTATATAATTTCTTGGATTTTCATAGCTATCATTGAATCAACTATACTTTCATTGATATTTCCTCTAAAAATTCAAATCCCATAAACATCCTTTCTCCTACTTCATCCCATAATAATTGAGTTCAATGCCACTTTCTATATAACTCTTCTAATGGTTCCATTTATATAATAGAATGAAAACTGTTATTATAAGAAAAATCATCCAAAGAAATATATTAATCTCTAATTCCCTAGAAATCCATGGAAAAACCACATACAATATCCTCCAAGGTATGAAGGTTTCGTTCTTACAACCCACTTTATTGAGGATGACAATATTTACAGAATTTACATTCAATACCCAATGTCTTCCGAATGAACATCCTAATGTTAAAAGTGGTCCTTTGATAATGATAAGATACAATGGATTGAGGAAATACATGTTACCTGGATATCTCTTTATCATAAATCTATGAATGTTTTTCTAGATATAAATTGTCAGTAATATAATTAAAATAAGATAATTTATTTAGTCATTCAATAATAACCTCGATCACATTGTTACCTTGAGATGTATGATAATCCCACTATGAAAACCATGGATATATTTTCTCATTTCCACAATGGTATTGGAAAAGGCTAAAGCATCCCCTTTGGAAACTATGATTTTATATTAACCAACTGACAAGTAAAACACTCGCAATAAAGTTAGAAATATCTCTTTTCATTCCTTTGCACCGATAATACTATTGAACATATTAGTATATGTTAATGGTGTTAGGATGAATAGGAAATAGAGAATTATCAGCTTCATATAACAACTCTACCTTTAACTATGAATTAGAAGGAAAACATAATCTCTTCCCAAATTTTGAAACACAAGGTTTTTCAATGTTAAATTCATGAAGAATACCCTATTTATAAAAAAAAATTATACATTTTTCTATAACTCACCATCTTCCTTTTACACTTTCTTTATTTTTTTAATAAAGATGACTACACTAACACTTGAAACCAAATAGAATAATTTCTTGCTCCAACAACTTCTAGGACAAAATTAATCAAATCATCAACCAACGGGTCATGTAACAAATTTAAAATGGTTAATGTAGCTTTATTTTTTAACTAGAAACATAAGACACAATATTTTATTTTCAATGATGGTAATGAATTGTATTATCATAATCCTTGATTAGTTCAAGACATCTTCAATATCTCATATTTAATTATTTCTGAGTGAATATATACATTAAAATTTTATGATCAGTATATATTTCACATTTTACTACATAAAAATGATACCACCTATTTTTTGAATAAAAAAATAGTAGGTAATTCCACATCATGTGTAGTTTAATTCAATTAAGGAGATTTCAACTAACTTAAACCATATGTAATTATGTTATCATTATAAATTAGGAAACAACATAATCCTTTTAATGAAACATCATTATAGATGAAAAATTAACCATTTAAAAAAGGAAAGGATAGAACATGAGCATTCACCAATACTATTTTCAATTCTTGAAAAACAATTGTCAAATTATATTTTCGAGATGAACATGAATCCTTTTTGAGTTAACATGGTCAGTGGGAAAGATAACTATGTAATGTTTTCAACAAACCATCTGTAGTGTCCTACTAAAAAAAGAATACTATGAATCTTAGTTATATTTTCAGATCTTTCACATTCATTACCGACATTCATTTTAGAATGATCAACAATTATTCTATATATAGAAAAAATATTACCATGGAATAAAATTTGTTTCAACCAATATTCAAAAATTCTAAATTTACCATATAGTTTAAAAATCATAATGTCCATATCTTGTGTGGGACTCAGACATCAGAACATATTCTTTCTTTACGTTCAAATGATGGTACCCTGACTTCATATCAACCTTCAAAAATTATTTTTCTCATTGGATCTGAAAAAAAAATCACTAATATTAGGAAAATAATAATTATTCTTTAAAGTGAATTAATTTGTCTATAACCAATCAAAAGTCTCATTGAACTATATTTATTTTTAATAACCAAGATAGTGGAATGCAATGGTTATGTGCATGGTCATATGAAACCATTATATAATAACTACTCCAAATTCTTTTTCAATTCTAGATGTTATAATTGAGGCATTAGATAAAAAGGTTTTGAAATTAGAATAGCACCTAGAAGTAATTCACCAGAAAAATTAACATCCAAATCAGGTATAATACAAGGAAAATCATCAATAAAAATTTCAAGACACTCATTTACTAATGTCACATCATTAATATGAACAGTTCCTTTGTTTTCAACAATATGTGTAGAAGAACATTCATTTCCATCTTTTAACAGCTTCTCGGATTCTTAATATGTTATTAGTGGTATGAGTCTAATCTTGTACACAAATTGAAAATATTTTTGAAAAGAAGATTCTTTAGTTCTATAGTATATTTTAGAATGGAAAATAGAAATCCAATCTAAACAAAGAATAACGTCAAACTCTACAAGAGGAAAAAACACGATTTGTAGGTAAATAGTTTCCATATACAACGATATGAATACGCTTATAATTTTTTCCCTAAATATTTTTCCTAGGTGTTTTCACTATATGTTCTAGATTGATTTATTGATGTGAAATTTAAAATTTACCTGAAAATTTCTCCAAAATGAAATAATGTGTAGACCCTAAACCAAACAACACATGGGTATAATCTTAATAAATAAACAATGTACTAGATACAACTTTATTTGTTGTCCCAACAACTGTTGATGTAGCTAATAATGATTTCACCATAACTTTCAACTTTTAGACTAGATACTTCCAAACATTCAAGTTACTATTCAGACACTCATTTACATAATCATCCATCTCATTTCATTTTAAAAAATTTACTATCTCTCAAAATTACTATTTATTTTTCCACTACCATGATCTTTTTTTTGTAGTTACAATCCTTATGCACAATTTTAAAACACCAAAAACACTTACCCTAACTCAAAAGGCATTCCCCATTGTGTTTTTACAACACTTTTCACAAATAGTAAACTTAATTTTCATACCATCATTCTTATTTGATGAATTCATCCCTTTTTCCTACCATCTCGAACACTTTTTCTAATGGTTTTAAAAAACGTTTTCATCATCAGCCAACTCCATTTCGGCCTTCTCCACACATCTTACATGTTTTTCATAAATTTTGAATTCAACATAAGAAAATGTGCATTGATATTTGTGATTTAATCCTGAGTAAAAATTATTGATTCTACTATTATGATATTGGATGAAATGTTGAGTGTACCATGCCAGTCGTGTGAATTTTTCTTCATATTTGGCCACTGAATCTCCCTCTTACCTCAATTAGAAGAGTTTTTCCCTTCATATACTGAACCGCCTTAGGAAAATATTTCTATAGAATTATTTTTTTGAATTTAACCCACTCAAATGCTTCACTCTCCCCATTTTACTTGATATTATTGACCATTGACCACCACTATTCAGCTTCACCTTCAAAATAGTAAATATAAAGACTAACATTTTGATTGTATGAACATCCAAATACATCAGAAAATATATTCTATTGATTTAGTATTATATTTCTCTACCACTAGGTCAAAATATCCTCAAAAAAGTAGAAGTTGTTTCTATATAAAATGCTCCATCATAGTCAGATTCCATTATGGTTGATCAGGATGATATTGTGTATTGAAGCCACCATCATTTAAATCATGTAACGCCCTGACCCCTCTAGACTTGAGCTAATGAATTACTAACAACATTAAAATGATTACAAGGAATTAATGCCCAAAGGACCGAGTTGTTTAGTAGACTTGAAGAAACTATATATATACATGTAACTCATATTACACTGGGAATGGTAACAAAATACAACACATAAAAAACTAAAATACTGCATCCATGAGGACTTAATAAATGGTCTCATATTCATAACATATTGAAGGTAAAATATGAAATGGGTGAGGCTAAATTCTTAGATATGGTTACAAATAAAGTAAGCATGAGTAAATAATAACTAAATCATAAACAATTAGGCATAGACAATATGACATGGTGATTAAATGAAAAACATGCGCTATTAAAAAATTAAGAATGAAACCACATCCATAGGTTTTGTCATAGTGAAAACCTCAAAGATATTAATAACTGAAAATGAATAAAGAGAAATCATATTAATTAGATGTCATGTATCTGGAAGAAGATACCAAAATACAATCATAACCATTTATGTCAGTGGGTTGAAACTTATATTATTTTTGGAAACAAACTCAAAGGTTTTTTTGCCAACTGATTTTTCTCATGATACCTATCGATGCATCAAGGGGATATAGCAGGCCCCACTCACCGCTACATGTACAAAGCATTCTTTATAAATATATTTAATGCCTTATCAATATTAATATATATTTGATGATTCAGATTCATCAACAGATGTTGAAATAAAGAAAGATACTTTTAAATGATACCATTGGAATATTCTTGAGGAAATAATCCTTAAAATTTACAAAGTGTCTCATACCACCTGGAAATATTCAAATCATAATCCCTTATAATATCATGAGAATAAAGAGACTCTCAATATGATATTCCAAATGGAATTTCATATACCACGGGAAAGAAAAAATAGGTGAACAAGGCATAAATCTCAATAAGACAATGTGTGAGGAGAAAAATCCATTTTACTTTGGAAAGAAGAGTTATTTTGGAACGTCATTTTTATTTTCCACAAATATAGTTTTAAACATTTATATCCTACAAAATAAAATTTTATGACATTGAGATTACATTTGAGGAAAAAATGATGTTCTACTGAATGGAAATTATGTAAAAAACAATTTTAAAGAAGCTTTAGAATTAAAACATTTTAGGGATGTTTACGGGATTTCATTAAAGATATTTTAAAGTGAAAAGGCATGTTTTCTATCATAAAAAAATTATCAAAAATTTAATTTTCTTTTTAACATTTTTTATATAAAAAGGTAAACATCATATAAAATAGATTATAGAGTGAACATCAAAATAGGTAAGAATTTTAGAAGTTCATGGAATCAATCTTTCATTTCGGAAGAATTTTTGAAATATTATTTTAAAACATATAACTTTACACAAAATAAAGAAGGATTTTCATTGGTACACATAAATATGACATTAAAACATAATTTATGATGAATCAATTAGATTATATAATAATTTCATTGAGGTGAATAGAGAATAAGAGCAACCCGAATGAAAGTTGAGGTTCGGTTAGAAAACACTTACTACTTTGTAATCAATGGAACTCTATACACCAAAATTAATATTAATTAAATGATACATTTATAATCATGAAAATAAATATATTCATGGTATGATACATCAATGGTGAATATACATACACTATAAATAAGTAATAGTAGTGAATATGGAATATTTGACAAAGAAAGAAGTGGGATGAAGAAACTCATACCAAGATAGTATCATTTTATTGAGGAAAAATAAATGACATAATTTTGTGTGAAAAATATAAACCCGCACAATAACAGTATATATATATATAATTAAATAGTCATAGGTCATTCACACATATTCTGTTAAAATAAAAAACCAATGTCATTGATGTTTAACTCAACAAATGGAAATTGAGTAAAGATATCCCTTACCATAAGCTCGAAGGTGTTCTTGATTTTTCTTCCTGACCTGAATAATAAAATTTAACTTCATCAAATAATAATCCAAGAACCTTATAAACATTTAACTGATATTTTATAACCTTATTAGGATAATTCATGACCTTTTTCATGGGTTTTATGAGATTTAATTTTATTTTTTTTAATCATTTTATCACATTGTTGTCATGATCTGTTTACTTGTACTCATGAATAAAAGTTCATTTGAAATGTGGTAAAACATATAGAATTGTTAATATATATTATTAGAGAAATTAAATAGACATAAATGGTATTATAATGTTTATGGATTATATACTTAAGGATTATTCATTAGTTAAAAGTTATTGATAAATACTAGGATTAACTTTGCCCATTTTTTGCATAATGAACTTGTTTTGTATTATTATTTAGTATTATGAGTGTGTAAAGATACCAGAATATTGAATAAGGTAAAATAAATATATAAAGATATGGTTAAAACATTAAAAAGTTTTAATGACCATTATTCAGAATATTAATTCCAATTCAAAACTCTTCTTCCTTGAGTGAGATAATTTAACACATCTCAGATGGTGTTTGCATTTATAGTATAAAAGGAGGGGGAAGAGAGATGATGATGAAATATTCCACTAGAATAATAATATTACTATTCATATAAGGTAATGGAATTATCACATAATATGGATTAGGGGATATGATTAATGAAGTTGAAACTTAAGGAACTCAAAATAGAAGGAAATTGAGAAATCTCTCACGAAAATTCGACAGCCTAACGACGTCACTTAAAATTTTATAAAGTATTTTGATGAGAGAAAGGGGTATCTCATCACTCTAAATTAATATGGATATTAAGGGGGATATGGAATGACATATCACAACATATGACAATGAAAGTTAAAAGCAATAACATAAAATGAATGAAATGAAAGAAAACAGAAGAGGATGTTTACCTCTTGATCTCATCTCCTTGAGATCCTTCTTAAGGCCTTTGGTTTCGGAATTTTGGTGAGAACAGAAGCTCTAGGACAAGAAAAAGAGTGTTGGGAGGAGTATTGAGCAGAACATAGGTAAGTCTCAATGCTTGAGATGTGTGGGAGGATGAAGGGATTGAGGGTGGTATTTATGGTGGAGGAGAGGTGGTGTCTTTCTTTTTTAATCATTATTATAATATTTTTTCTCAAGATTATAAATAATCATAATTTATGTGAAACAAATAGTAATAATTTCATGTGATATTGAACTGAGTGGTCTTACATCACTTATGATTTCATAAATAGTGTATTATCATTATAATTTGTATATATTGTATTTTACCGTATTTCACTATTCCCCAAAAATTCAAGAATTTCAGAAAAATCCCAAAAATTCACCCTAACAATTTTTTAATGCGAAGAATTAAAAAATGAACACCATTTTTCAAAAATAATTTTCTAAATATTATTTATTTAATTATTAAATAATATTATAGTTAATTTGAAAAATAACAATGTTAACGGTATAATTAGTTTTATATCACATTGAAAAATTAATTTAGATCTCATAATCTTATTACCATAAGAAAATAAAATAATTTTATTTTTCAATATTCATATGGGTTATATTACTATTCTTAAGGGTATGTCACTATTCATCAAAAAATCATGATGGTTCTATTAGACTCTTAATGAGTTAGCGATCACAACTCTAGATGAACAATTTTTAACATTCATTGCATAGTAGACACAATGTTTTTATTAATGACTATATTATAAAATGTGTTGTTTTTTAGGTATTAAAAGTATCATTCATTATAAATTAAATCTATTTGTAAATTATTGGGGTGTTACAAATCACGTGTCAACTAGGCCATCAAAAGAACTAACTCTTCCATTCTGATTCTGACCATCTTAGGATGCCTATTTAGAAGGATGTCTTCCTTTTGATGCCTTCCCACCATAGCTACTTGTTTCCTATATAGAAAACCATTCTAAAAAAATATCATATAAGAAGAAACATGGTAATATTTATACTCCATATCATTTCAACTTAACCATAAAGTAAAAATAATTTATTGTTATTATATTAAATAATATCCAAACCCCCAATTCTATCTAAACCATCCTTTGATACCAATTATAAGAAAGCACCCTTATACATAACATTATCTTCAGTTTTAGTCAAAAAAAATATTCTTTCACATTGAGGATCTTTTTAGGATTATAGTTTTAGAGATTTAGGTGATAATTCATACATAACATCCCACTTTCATACAAAGAGGATATATCTAAAACAGTATCTATTTATTTCATAATATAAACAATTAAAATAAAATACGATTTTTTATGAAAAAAGGTATATAATCTTCAACCTGGATTCTTTCATTACCTTACACATTCTTATACCCAGTGAAAAAAAATAAACTTGGGTATATAAAAAATCATAGTAAAGAAAATCAAAGGAAGGAAAAAAATTATTAGTCTATGATTACGTTAAACACATGAAAACTTATTCATAAAGTTATAATTTTCACCTACAAAAATTAATATCCTCAAATTACTTAACGAAATCAATATTTTACTATAAAACTCCATAAAAAACATAAATCAAAAAGTTATATTTTGGAATCAATTCCATTTCACTCTTATAGAATCTGTCACATTTACATAGGGAGTAACCATCATGGTTACATTTGGAGTACCCACCACAGTATATTAACTAAATTTCGTAGGAGAAACCCTATTGATTAACTTCATATCATTACCTAATTAATTGGAGAGCTATCATGGGATCACCCTCCCTTATTTTATCATAGAACCACCCATAATCATAAAATATTCCTAACAACCATAACATAAACATAACACATAAAACAAACGTAAAGGAAAAAATAATATTTCCACATTGAAATCAGATTTTATTTTTACCATGCCACACACTCAAATATGAAAGTAATTTATTTGAAAATAAAATGGTAAATATTTAAAGGATATACAAAAACATTAAAACTACATGAAAACTACATGAAAACAAAAAAATATGTTCATAATGTATAAGTTTTGAAAACATTCTTTTTGGACTTTGTAAAAATAGTTGAAATAGTAACATTAAATGTTTTTTTGAAAATACATTTCATTAAACACAATATCTTTAGCATATCCCCTTTTATTATTATTTATAATTTTTCTGATTTTCCATAATGTATTAATTTATTTATTCAATAAAATATCATCATTTTCAAATTTGATGCTATTTATTTAATTTTACTCCAAAGACATGAAGGAAAAATGGGAATTACAATTTAAATATTTTAACCATCTCTAATATATCATATAGATCTAGGAATTTTTTTATATAAAATAAATCAAAAAAAAATTAACAAAATTAATATTATTAAAATATTTTTTTTATTTTTCTCATAATTAAATATATACCATTTATAATTGATGATGATTTTTGTGGTAATTATATAATTTATAAAAATGAAAAATATAAATATATAATAGAACCACATTAATTATATAAATATATAAACATAGTTTCATTTACATCTCCATTATCACCCTTTGAGGAAATATAAATGTTACTAAATACAAAAATAGTGACATTTTGTTACTATATTTGACATAAAAAATATATAAGTTATTTTCATTGACATGTGCCCATTAAACAACTCCAATTTGATTATAAGGTTATAAGATTCGAATAATGTTCATATATTCATATTCAAAAAATATTTTATTTTCATTATTCCTTATCTTTTTGTTTTAATCATTATTTAACCATTTTAAGTCTTACAGTTTAATCATAAAATTTTTTCTCTTAGGATTTATATATTTAATATAACATGAAAAACTGCTAATAAATGAGTTATTTATGGAAGTTTTGGATTTAACCAATTATTTTTCTGAATCATCAATTTTTTTAAAAATTATTTCATTTAATAAAATAATATCTATTTTAAAATATCATTAATGCCAATTTTTTCACTATTCGTTATTTGACCTTTTGAAAATATCATTAAATTTTGATATTTAATAAAAAAATATATTAACTAATCCCTAGCATGTTAAAATAATCAAATAAAATTGTGGATGACGTCAATTATTTGAAATTACATTTCTTTTAATATTATTAATATCATTTATTTGATTCTTCCATTAGTTAAATAATCATTACATCATCATTATGTCACCATTTAATTTAACTATTTTTTCCAAAAGATTATAAATAAATTACTATGGAATAGATAATATTTTAACTTTAAAAACACTATTTATATTAAAAATATTCTTTTATATAACCCCATATTAAAAATATTTATCCTGTTAAAAATAAAAGAATGTAAAAATTGATTTTCCTTTAAATATATTATTATTAATGTCATAGAGTCATCAAAGTGGCTCCAAGAGCTCACATAATTAACCCAAGGATGATTTTTGTTGACACTCTATAATCTAATAATATTAGTACAAGTGTTGGGGAAATTTAATAATATTTTATGATATTATTTTTACCCTTAACTACCAGATTTACCCATAACTGTGTAACAAAAAATAATTAATTAAGTTACTTTTCATGTTTTCAAAAAATAAAATTGACCTATTTATTAAATTTAGATACTATTATTCCAAATATAGAATCCATTTTTTAAAATTAAAAACACATAAGTAGTTAAATTAATTTAAAATTAATTTTATTAAAGGAATTCAAAAATGAGTTTTTAAAGTAAAAAAGTTCAACAATTCACAACGTTTTTATATCCAATTTCAGTTTGTAGTTTATTCTAATTACTAAAACTATAATAAATTATAAAAACATAATCTAATTAAAATTTATAAAAATTCAAATAAACAACTGAACTATATAAATATATTTTATGAAAAAATATTTTTGAATTTAAGTGCAGTATTTTATCAATATTCATAAAAACAAGAATGTTTTCAAAAAAAAATTAATCCAAACTAAATTTTTATATTACTCATTCAAAAATGAAGTTTGAATTTTCCAAAATAATTTATATAAGTGTCAAAAAATAGATTTGAAATAAGTGGTCCATTAAAAGGTGACAAAGAAAACTTTTTTTGAGAAATACTTATTTTATTCCTAAAATTGAATTTGATCATATATCATTTCTATAAAAAATGGATTTTAAGTATTAGATTTTATATATTAGATTTATATATTATATTTATATAATTAATATCATCCAAAAAGAGTGATATTTTATACACATGGGAATATTTGAATACTTATTTTTGAAAAAATATTTCATTTTATTTAAATAATTATGTTATCTTAATTTATATATATTTGATTAGAAATTAATTGAATATATAAAGATGTGTAAAAAATATTATAATAGTTTATTCAATTCTATTCATACCCACCATTCAAACAGTTATGTGATAATAGCCATATTAAATAATAATATTTAGTGGTTTGTTTGAGCATGCTATGGCATATCAAGCACACCATCGAACATAGAGACTATATTAATTAATATATAATTAATTAATATTAATAAATTTGAAAAATAATTATTCTATCATTACTTGGGTTTCCATATAAAGGGGTTTCACCAAAGAAGAGGTAATTATCTTAGCCGACTATTTCAATTCCATCTCTTCTTCTACTTCATATTAAAGAGTTATAAACATCATAAAATAATAAGTATAATATCATAAATATATTGATATATCATTATGGTAATTTTGAAACCATTTTCCTGGTCTTTTCCATCCTACTAATAAAGAAAACATCGATCATGCATACGTACGTCCCAATGTATCCACATATCAGTGTAATATGATTTTCGTCACCACATTACTTGGATAGTTATCAAGATGAAACAAATGATTATATATGATAATTATGAAATAATAATACCTTTAAAATTATAATATCATATATATATTGTTACATTCAAATCTATTGAGAAATGATAATGTCGCTTGTGTGTGCGTTTGGACTACCACCTCCATGAAGCATTATGATATGTTTATTATTTATATTTTACATGTATAATAATAAGGATTTTTTAATTAATATAGATAAAATATATTATATAATAATTATTATAGAAATATAAAAGGTTATTTATTTTTCTTTTGTTATATCCATTGAAAAATTAAAACAGTGTTCATGCTTCTGTATGACCAACCATCTCCATGAATGTTGTAAATCATTTTTTTATCCCAATAAGTGTGGATAAACATAAATATTTGTATATTTAATATATATATATGATGAATAATAATATTTATTTAAAAGAACCATAACAATATAAAAAGGACCATAACTAATAAATCAAAATATTCAGTAAAAACATAGTAGTTATAACCCGAAATAATGTTTTAATAAAATATCATTAAAAATAGGTAATAGAAGATTATAAGTAAATCCTAAATGTTTTGATATAAGTATATATATATATATATATTTATATTTATATGATTATGGTTATGGTTATGTATTAAATTTATAATATATAGGAGGCTCAAATAAGTATGATGGATGTCAAACCTAGAGTAAGGGTTTCTCATCTCACTTTCACTTTTGTGGAACTTATTCTATATTCACAACTTATTAATTTTTTTTGTTTTATATACAACCCTTTTGATTTATTATATAATGAATATAATTTTATTCATTTTATTTAATGTTTATATTTAATTAATTTCTTTTATATGGTTTATAATTCAACGGAAACCCAAGTGGTGATATTTTATTTCACAATTCCATCAATATTCTAGATTACATATATTTAAGTATATGATTGGGAATAGATCTCTATCATGTTGACGTTTTCTAAAAATGTAATTTTAATATTATAAATATATTTATTAAAATAAATTTTAATGATATTTTAATTTTTTACAAAAATTTCATAAAAGGAATATTCTCTTTTGTTTTCTAAATATGTTGCCTTTTGATTTTTCTTAAAAAAAATTATAATGAATTTAGTTTTTATCTTATACAAAATGTATTAGTTTTCAATCCTTCATGATAATTCATGATTTTAATAATCCATTATAATTTTATGAAGTTTTTTTCAAATTAAATGATTTTTTATTACATGTTAAATTTTTATATTTCACAATTTATTTTCAATGTTAAAATGATATTTTCTTCAAGAAAATTTCCAACGATCTTTTTAAAGTATTTTCATCTGTTTAATAATAATTTATAGAATATTATGATTATAACTATACTATAATGATACTAACCAATAGATTTATTTTGATGTTTTATGAAAAAAATTATAGGGGGGATGTATTGACATTTTGTATGTTAGTTATTATAATATGGATAACTATTCATTGTTAAGATATATTTATTCAGTTTTATTATTTATTAAAAAGAGGAATTAATTTTACATAGTATTTTATGGGAGGGTATTTATATATCCTCTTGATTTATATTAATCTCTCATGAGTCAAACTAGATTGGTTTTTAGATGAGCCCTTATATTTTATTCAAATTTTATGGAACAAGGACACGATGGAATTTATATTTGTTCTAATTAAATAACTCATAAAAAGGGTTTTAGGTTTAACATTATGCATTGAATAATTATGAATTTAGTAATTTAAGACATAGTTATTATTTAATTTTTTATCGATGGATGATTTTATAGCTCATGTGATTATTTATATGGAATTGGTTGATCATCATTTGTTATTTCCATCTTATTCACTCCATATTAGTTTCTAATATAAACATACCATTAATATGAATTTGAGGACAATCCATTATTTTTTTCCTTTCCAAATGATGATATGAAGTGTTTTATAATTTATATGAATTGTTATTCTAAAAGGAATAATATTTTTCTCAAAGATAATAAATGTTCATTTTTATGTTTTAAAATATAATGTGTAGTTATAGTTTTAATATAGTTTCCCAATACTACAAAAATATTTTTTCCTTTGGGACATGATAGCTTGTATCTAGAACTAATGTAATATTGTAACTATATATTATAGGTTAATATAATGGAGGTTTTATAGTTTGTATAAAATAAAGTTTAATTAATACTTTTGGGAAAAAGATTTAGGAAAACATGGATTATTGAAAATATCCCTATGATTGACTTTTAGTATAATTATAATTGTAGGATAACATCCTAAAAAATAGTATAGTAGAGATTATTTTGTTTACCACAATGATTTTTGTTTCTCATACTATACTTTTTAGTTTTAGTCAATTTCCGGAACAAGAAGGAATCAAGTTAACTTTAAATACGGTGGACAAAATGGTGAATATGAGAAACCAAATGCTGTGATGATTGGTGTGAAACAAATTGTAATTATTTCTAAACAATTATCATTATATATGATTAAAAAATTTCACTATAAGTAACTCTTACAATAACTAATGAATAGAAGCTTAGAGTTCATAGAGAACTCAAGTGGTGGATTCCATGGAAAAAAGATGGAATAATTTACTTCATATCATAATTTTGAAAATAAACATCACGGAGACTGTCTCAAAGAAATTGTAAAATATTTTATGTGTGTAAAATATGGGTATAAATCAATAAATTCATGAGGAATAATGAAGAGTAAAATTTAAGGGATTAAATTCCACCATACAACACCATAAGAAATTTATTTATACCCATATTTTATGAGTAATGTTATTTTAAGGATATTCATTATATTTATGAGAATTTTATACTTTCAGAGAAAATAAAATCCTTATATTGGGTTACAATCCATCACATCTGGAATGGTCATGGGGATTTAGCCAACAACCGAAGGTAAACAAGGGATTGATTCTGACCATTGGAATTGGCGATATACTTGTTAGTATGACATACTTTTTACTTAATATATTTCAGTAATAAATAATAATTTTATTGGTAGTATTTTTTATGATCATTTTTTTGATGTCTTTTAGGATTTGGATATGATTAATAACACTCTGGGAGACACTTAATTAGGTTATGGTTTACATGGAACTTAGTTTTAATATAAAGGTTAATTTTGGGTGAATTATATTATATTTTTCGAAGTTAAAACTAACGAGCATGAGTTAAAATTTTAGGTAAAAAATTATTTAATATTGTAGTATTTGTTTTATATGGGATATATTGAATGAAGAAAAAGTTAACGATGATTCCGGTTGTCAATATAAGTGATAAAGGTATTAACATGTTTATAATGTGAAAATATGAACTAATTTATGCTATTTAAGGATAAATTAATGATCACTATTTTTAAATGTGGTCAATATTATTTTTGAGGATTCTCAAGGTTAAGTACTTATGGAATGAATTTAATTTGAATTTGAGTATTATAGTTTTAGGGTAAATTATTATTTATAAAATTAGATAACTTATGCTGGACATTTTTTTTAAATATTTTGAGGCCAAAGGAATGAATCATGGATATTAGGATTCATTAAAATTTATTTTAAAATAATAATATTATCAACTCGATTATCCATTCCCTAGAATAATAAATGAAGTGGGAATAGATTAAAGCATAACCAAATAATGAAATTAGTATTATTAAATTTAATAAAATGAAGTATGTTTATTTAAATGAGATCATTATTTGGATATTAAAATAATCCTTTGATTTTTGGAAAAGGTAATTGAAATAAAAATTCTACCTGTTTACTTTTTATCACGAAATCAATGCCCTTTTAAAATTTTAACCATTTTTGGTTTTTTGGTGGTTATGTTTCTCATGACCAAGTTCATTACTAATATTTATTATTTATTGGGGGATATTTTTCTCTTCAATATACATATTTTCACATAAAATAATTTTATCTTACTAAGGAACCTAATTTCTTGGTGACGTTCCAATTTCTTTTTCCCTATTTTAAAGATTAAGATTTATTAAACCCTTTTGAGATGTGATGTTTCCAAAAAGGTATTTTCAAATGTCAAACCCTTAATTACCAATTTTAATTTGAAATTTCAATGACTCTATTAATATTAGGGGTACAATTTAAAACCCTAATATTTTAATATATCACTGTGTTTAATAGAATATGAAAGATACGACTTCGTGCTTAAACGAATTGTGATACACTATTAAAATATACTTTCGTTAACCCGACTATTATAACCTATCCATTTGAATTGGTGGGTGTGAAAAGTATTAACCATATTATGATATATATATATATATAAAGTCTTTAATAAATCTATTTTTTTATTTCATAGTAAATACGCCGTAAAATTTTAGTAATGTAGTTTTATATGCTTTCTTCAAAAACAATTTATTACTTTTTATGAGAAAAAAAATATAATTCATTTTAATAAAGTTTTAGAAACATTATTTGATAAAATTAGATTCATTTTTTATATTAATATATCAAAATTTTATTCATGTAAATTTTTTGATTTTTTTTTTAAAATAATGATTTTCTATTCAATAGTGAAAAACAAAACTTTTTATTTTAAACTATAATTTTATTTGAATAATTTTGAAAGACTCATATTCTAAAAACATTTAAAAGACATAATGTTATCTTGTATTATTATTAATAAAATAATGTCCATTAGAGTCAATTTTATAATTAAAAAATTTATAAAAACATTTTTATAGTTATAAAGTTTTTCTTTCTGAAAAACAGTTTGTATTGCATTTTTCATTTTAATTTTAAATTAAATTATTCCAATTTTGTGTTATGAATTTTGAAAAATGTATTAATTATTTTTATTTATTATTTAAAATTTTTTAAATACTTTTCCCATTATTTTTTATCAATATGAATAGTAACTTTAGTAATTTTAGTTACCATAATAAAGGGTAAATTGAGAATTTAAAGATTAAAATCATATGATAATGACTGTAAAATAACCCTAAAACTTTTCTTAATCTTATTTTATGAGTCCATTTAACCCAAAATCATCTAATATTTAGATATATGTAATTAATTTTCCATTTGGATGATATTATGACCTTTAGAGTATTTTGTTTCAAGCAAAGCCTAACATGCCACACTCTTATTTTTAATAAGAATTATTTTTTAAAAAATTGTCTAAATAAAAAGATATTTTATACAATAAATATTATTTTTAGTGATAAAATATTTATATTCATCATGTTAATTTATTTTTAATTTTTAGTGAAAAATAATTACTAAAAATGATTGCACAATGCTGATAAAGTAATTATTCAAATATATGAAAAAAATAAAAAATATAAAAAATATTAAATGTAGTATAATATTGGGCACAGGTACAATAGAAGTACTATAGCGGTACTGTAGTAGTGATGGTACTGTAGATTAGCAGGTACTGTAGCGGCAGAAGGGCACTATAGCAGCGGTGGTACTATGAGGGCACTGTAGCAGTCGGGTTACTATTCACGGAATGGAAATTGGGCCAAAAATTGGGAATGTGGGCTATGTAATGGTCTACATGCCCTATGGGCCTTTCGGGTTATGTAATGGGTCTCCCCCTACATAGTTAGAATAGGTCTTTGATTTACATTAATAATAAAATGAGGCTTCAGCCCCAACCATTTGAAAAAAATATAAATATAATGATACAAAAATTTAATATATGAACATGAAATTTTAGGGGTATAATAAAATATATCTCTTGAATTCTTAGTGTTTTCTTGACATTATTAATATCAAATTAATGAAAATTTCGAAAATTTATATATATTGTTATTTTAAACTCAATTATATTTTATCCGAAATCTTTTATTTATACATGTTTTAATGATATGGTTTATAATATCAACCATGACACATTTATGTGATTTTTTTCAATATATAATTAATATATTGACCCTCAAAGAGTAAAAAACATTGCTCTCACAAGAAATTTTTAAAATGGTTAATAAAGTGTTAAAACCAATATAAAAGGATAAAAACATGGTTAAAACATGTATAATTTTTTTAATATTATAGGATTTATACCTATCATCGTCATATTTTAAAATTTAATCAGTTTTTAACCATTTTGAATTGAATATTATTTTGTAATTAGTTTAATATTTTATGAAATTATAAAAGTTTCACTGAACTCGATTATAAAAGGGAACCTCCTCCATTACTTATTTACACAAAATTGATTCATTTATCTAAACCAAACCCTAAAAATTCATATTATAAAAATATTTATCCAAGATCTTTATTTTCCTTCCATTCCAATATAGAAACCATATTTTTCTTAAAAATTGGTCTTAAGGGAGTTCACCGAAGAAGAGGAAATCCAATTTACCAACTCAGTAAAGTTTAATTACTATTCTACTTCATATTCATGTGTGTAAGATCACGGTTTTTGGAAGGGTATGTTTTTGTTATTTATTAGTTCAATCCCATGTTCCGGGTTTCAAGGGATGTCTTCTGAATGTATAAGAGGCCTTGGGGTGTTTCAGGGGCTCAGGGCATGGAAAAAAGGAAAATTGGGCAAGACAGGCTGGGGCACACAGCCTGCGCATGGCCAGGGAAAACCGTGCAGCCTGCCTAGGCAAAACCGTGCGACCCTTCCTCCTCCAGTCAGAAGCATGCACACGTTTTGCACATGGTTTACCGAACCGTGTGGACAAACTCTGTGGCCTCTTAATGTTTGGAAAAATTACAAGTTCGCCACTCCTGGATTTTAGAACCCAACTCAGGATTTTCCTCCTTTCATATCCTCTCAACCCTAGTGACGAACATGGATAACCCAAGCTTACCAAGGGTTGTTCTCCTTCGATTATACGGAGTTTTTGTTGTCGTTGGATGCAGATCGAAGAGCCGGGTAAGGCTAATCCCATCCATTCTTCTTTTTTGGGTATAATGTTTGTATCTTCTCTCCCTATTGTTCTGAAGCTCTAAAGACCTATATTTTGGGTGATTTTTAGGTTTAAGTTCCAAAGGTTGGTCGGATCAAGGTCTAAGGACTCGATTGAGAGTGCGTTAAACTGCAGTTTCAAGGTAGGTGGTCTATAAGTGATAACCCATGGCTATTTGGGTATTTGTTCATGTTTAATTTTTTTTTGGATATCCCTTGGTTATGTTTTGAATAACCTTTGCATGTTTGGTAATATTGGTGATTAAAATGGTAAATGAAAACTCTCATGATCCCCATGGGATGCTTTGGGAATGACTTGACCTACTCGGGGCCATCCATGGGATGTGATATCTTTCCCTGGACTTAGGTAATGTGATTGAACAAGTGACACTGTGTTAATAAAGGGTATAGACCTTGATGAATATGTTGGCATGTTTGTTTGAACTTGGAATAGAAGTTAGGTGATGCACCTAGAATTGGAAATAACATAATGGTTAATTGGAACAGGTTAAATGGGTTAATGTGTAAACAGATTTAAAGACCATAATGGGATGGATTATGAGTCTATTGTTGAATGCATAGTGAGATAAGAATAACATATGGGAATTGGGTGAATGGTTAAATGATGTGTTAATTGGTTAAGGCATGATATGAATTCTCGTGTGGTTTGTTGTCGATGGTATTTCCTAGGGGAAATGGTATGGATGTTTTATGTCTACATATATATATATATAAGCATGTGCACATGGATTGGTAGATCGGGGTATGACTTGAGGATCTACGCCCAAAAGTTGAGCTAAGACTAAGTTCTAAAATCCACCCTAAATGCCCGGGTAATGAATGGGGAAAAATGATCTATTCTCCTAACAGTTGCATCCACCCAAAATGAGGCTTCGAGGTGAGTTTAGGATTGATATGAGGGTGTCTATATTAGTGAGATAGGATAACTATGTGTTTACCCACTGGCATGTGATTGTTGGCCTTAGACCCATGTAACATAATGAATGTGGTTAACCCATGGAAATATTATGAAATGGTGAGTGATGAAAAATGTGTGAAATGAATATTAATGGAAGTGGCAATGGATTTGGATCTAAAATTTTTAATGGAACCTTAATTAATTACTTGGAAATTATCATTCTTATACCTTTTTCATGCACTATCTGTTTATACTGGATATTTTGTAGACACCGTTGGTAGTGGCCTACTGAGTTGTACTCACACCCTGCTCAGGCCTCCATGGGGTACTCGAGCAGACTTTACGTTTTTAGGTTAAGAGAAGGGAAATGGTCCTTACTAGATAGTTGAGTGGACGCTTGTAGAACTTGCTGGAGGATCCAGACATGGAATCGAGACCATTTTGGGGATTTTGGAAATTGTATTTATTTTGGTATATTGTTCACTCTTGCACTTGTAGTACGACATGACATATTTATTGTTTGAATTGGTTATACATGTTCCTTGTTTATTGGTTATTTTTTCCGCTATTTGGTTTATTTATTTTGTTGCTCACTCTGATAAAAAGGGGTTATAGTCTCCCCACCTTAATCTATATACCTCCGTTTCTAGTTGACAGCCTTTGGCGTACGGGGAGGCGCGCTTAAGGTCATGAAACCACCTGGCTCGGAGCACCGATTTAGTGCATTCCGGGCTAGGGACGTTACAAAGTGGTAACAGAGGAGGTATTTCTTCTCCTTCTCTGAGGTCTTGTTATTTGGGATAGGTTGACAAGGTTTAAGATGTGTCAGGCCATGGTAATGACCTCGTGCTTGGGAGTAGCTAACCCATGTATGGGGGAAAACCCATGTCACCCTGGGTGGGATATGTTGTTATTGGTTTTGTGTTGTTACAGTAGATGATATTTCACCATTGGGTGATGCACATGTGGTTTGATGTGACTATTTTATTATATTTAGCTCGTGGCCTTAACAACATGAGGATTTGAATTCACGAATCATTGTTGTCACCTAGGGAGATAGGTGACATGCATTGTATTAGGCACACACACGGGATGGGTGTGTGAGGCAGGAAAGTATAGTGCATCATACATTTCATGAAACCAAGATATAATGAGAAGAATGAAGTAAAAAAGTGGGTTGGTGTAGCTAGTATAGAGCTTTTAATGATGTCGTGAATGTTTTGTGGTATGCATGATAAATCTAATTCTTGGAAATGTAGAGAAATGCCACCACAATGTCGGTTACCAGTTGGGAAATGAGAGGATGTTGCTAAGAACACTCCTCCAGTAAAAGAGCACGAAAATGTGGTGATCAATGAAGCTAGGGAAGACCAGTTCAGAGAAAACCTGGATCGCCTAATGAAGATGATGGATCGAGACCCAGGGTGGGTTGCGTCGAGTATGTTTGAGTTGAACAGGGAGTTCCAGCTGCAGAACCCTCTGACCTTCATCAGAGATGTGGTCCAGAGGCTGCGGATATCTGGATAGAGTCTTTCCAAACGATACTAGATTATCTGGAGACCCCTGTTAAAAAGTGTGTAATGTTGGTCGTTTATATGTTGCGGGTTAAGGCTAGGTGTTGGTGGTACATTCAGGCACAGATCGAGCAGGTTGAGGGAATGTCATGGAAGGTTTTTCAGGAAAATATTATGGAGAACTTCTACCCAGAGACATTGAGACAGGAGAGGGCTGCAGATTTTATGATCCTGACTCACGGATCGAAATCGGTGATGGACTGTGCAAGTCCCTTCACGGATTTGAGGTGATTTGTCCAAGAGTTAGCAGGGGATCAGGTAGCAGTAGAAAAGCGTTTCCAGTATGGGATGAGACCTAATATTAGGTCTCAAGTGAATATTTTGTACTTGAAGAGGATTCCAGAGGTGATGGATCAGGCACATATCTCTTAAGGGAACTTGAAGGGAGATTTGGGTGTTGGGCTTGTCGTGCCAGCTGCGCGGACAAGTGGTGCATCTTCCGAAGGTTGGAAGTGCCATTTAGAAAGATTCCTACAAGGTGGTCAGAAGAGTGGGTTATCCTCTCAGAGTGGGAACTATGTGTTTTGTTATCATTGGGGCCGGATGGGGTATATGATTGGTTAGTGTCCTCAACCTCCAATTGAGTTCCGTTTTTGCGGCAAAATAGGGCATGTGTAGAGGTTATGTAGGAACCCTCGGTAGACAGGTGAGCATAATGAGGAAAAGCAGATACCAGATACGAGAAGGGGATCTGTTTCCCCATATCAGGTAGGCAGTTGGAGCTCCACGGGCCGTACTAGTAGGGGCAGTGGATGTGGAACTCTAGGGCAAGATCGATCAAGCTAGCAGGGCAGTGCAGTGTAGGGCGCTTATGAAGGATCCCAGGGTAGAGGGGCAGGTCAAATTCAAGCAATTCAGTTTGATCCTGGTGATGGTGAGGCCGGACCATCGAATGTTCGAGGTACAATCCTTGTAGATTCTACTTTTTCTAGTACGTTGTATGACACATGTGCCACACACTCTATTATCTCGTCTCAACTTGTGGTAGCACTGGGTTTACCTATGGAAAGGGCATGTGGAGTTATGTCAATTGACACTCTGTTGGGAGTGTGGGTTGAGGATATCAGGTAATGCAAGGGATGTGCCTTGGAAGTCGGTGGGTATTGTCTTCTATGGGATTTTTCATTCTTGAGATGTTAGGGTTTGACCTAATCTTGGGAATGGATTGGTTGGTGTTGTATCGGGTGCACATAGACTGTTTTCATTGTAGAGTATCATTCAGGTCACTTGAGCGTGACACTTATGCCCACCGTGGTGAATGAGATATTAAAGCAAGTCGTGCAGAACTGTTTGGTCAGTAGTTGAGTGTACCCCCGACTCAAGTAGCATGTCTCATGCTTGATAATAATGAAAGAGGAGAACAGTCTGTTTCCCTCCTTTGGTGGATCGATTTCAGGACATGTTTCCTGAGGATTTCTCAGGGTTACCCCCAGAGTGGGATGTTGAGTTCACAATCGAGATTCTACCGAGAGCAAAGCCAGTTTCTATTCTGTCATACCGAATGGCTCAGGAAGACCTCTAGGAACTAAATGTTTAGCTTTAGGAGTAGGAGCGTAAGGAGTTTATCCATCCTAGTATGTTTCCATGGGGATCTCCCGTGCTTTTTGCAAAGAAGGCTGATGGGTCGCTGAGGCTGTGTGTTGTCTGTCGAAAGATGAATCAGATGATGGTGAAAAATCGGTACCCTCTCCCTAGAATAGATGACATGTTTGATCATTTGAGGTACCATTAGTTTTTTCCAAGATTGATATGAGGTCAGGTTATCACCAGATGAGGGTGAGATCTTCTGATGTACCGCTGACAGCTTTCCGGAGTCGGTACGAGTTGTTTGAGTTTGGGGTAATGCCTTTTAGATTTACCAATGCACTGGTAGTGTTTATGGATTTGATGAAACTAATATTTCATCCATATCTAGATTAGTGTGTGGTTGTCTTTGTTGATGATACCTTAGTGTACTCGAAACCTCATGAAGATCATGCCCTGCATCTTGATATCATCTTGGGTACGCTAATAGAGCATTATCTATATGCTAAGCTATCAAAGTGTCAATTCTGGATAGGTGAGGTGCATTTTCTGGGTCACATCATCTCGGAGGCAAGTGTGTTAGTGGATCTAGAGAAAGTGCAGGCAGTTGTATCTTGGGAGCACCCCAAGAGTGTTTTGGATGTTCGGGGTTTTCTGAGATTGGTCGGGTATTACCGAAGGTTCATTCAAGATTTCTCTCGCTTGGTTGCACCACTCTCGGTCTTGACCAAGAAAGGAATCTGGTTCGAGTGTTCTAAGGCTTGTGATAATTCCTTTTAAGTGTTGAAGTAGTGGTTCAAGACTGCACCTATTTTGATCTTACCTGAGCCAGTTAAGAAGTACTTAGTGTTTTGTGATGCATCTGGGGTCAGACGTGGGGCTGTGTTGATATAGGAATAGTGGGTTTTGGCTTATGGATCGAGGAAGTTGAGACCCCAGGAGAATAAATATCCCACTCATGATCTTGAGTTGGCTTCAGTTGTGTACGCCTTGAAGTGATGGAGGCACTATCTGTTGGGAGAATGGTTTATCGTGTTTAAAGACCATAAAATCCAAAAGTAAATCTTCTCACAGTGGGATATGAATCTTTGGTAGTAAATATGGGTTGAATATATCTAGTATTTTAACATAGAGTTGGTGTACATTCCAGTAAAGGAAAATAGTGTTGTTGATGCTCTGAGCAGGAAGGTTCAGAATCATGTAGTTTAGGAATCCAGCACCGAGTGGAAGGTGATGGATTCGTATGCAGAGATGCACCTGGAGGTTTAGGAGGAGAATGGTCAGGTCACTCTTTATTCCTTAATGATGGATTTGAATCTTTTGAGTCGAGTTAAGGCAAGTCAACATGATGATCCTATGTCTTTGAGAATTAAGGAAAAGCTTTTAAGGAGTGGAGCTACGTTCTGGATGGGCCGTCGTCGTGGATAGTGTTGTTCATGTTCATGATCCTGTGGTTGTTCTAGAGTGTATGCGGGAAGAGTTGATGTGAGAGTTCCATGAATCAAAGTGGGAAGTGCATCCTGGTTTGAACAAGATTTACCGTGATCTTCGATGGCAATTTTGGGGGCTTGGAATGAATAAGGAAGTTGCTAGATTTGTGGCACGGTGCCTTACCTATTAGCATGTGAAGGCCAAGCATCAACGCCCAAGTGGTTTATTGAATCCATTTCCCATTTTGTAATGGATGTGGGGTGATGTAACGATGGATTTTTTCATGGGTGTTCTAAGGATGCCGCGGATGAGTGATGTGATCGGGGTGGTTCTGGATTTGTTAATGAAAGTGGCTCAATTTTTACTGATTCAGGAGACCTATACAGTCGACCAGTTGTGTGAGCAGTATGTTTGGGAAATAATGCGGTTGCATAGTGTTTCACGAACCATAGTTTATGACCAAGATACATGTTTCACATTTCATTTCTGTCAAGGGTTGCAGAAGGCGTTTGGTAAGCAGGTGTTTTTTAGTATGGCCTTCCACCCGTAGACAGACTGGTTGTCGGAGCGTGAGATCCATGTATTGGAAGACATGTTAAGATATTGTGTCTTCGACTTTGGTTGTTCTTGGGAGAGACACCTATCATTTGTTGAGTTTTCCTACAAAAATATTTTTTAGGCTACCATTCAAATGGCACTGTTCGTGGCACTCTACAGGAGGCCATGTAGATCTCTGTTGTGTTGGATAGATGCCAGTGAATCTGAGTTGTTGGGACCAAGCCTCATGTAAGATACTTTAGAAGAAGTTAAGTTGATCAGGAAGAGTATGGCTACGGCTCAGAGTAGGCAGAATTCGTATGCAGATCGGAGGCATCGGCCTCCTGAGTTTGGGGTGGGTGGTAAAGTCTTCCTTCAGGTGTCGCCAATGTTGGGTCATCGTTGGATTCAGAAGCAGGGTAAGTTGGCCCCCAGGCATGTGGGACCTTTTGAGATTGTAGAGGGGATCAGACCAGTGGCTTACCGATTGGCTCTTCCATAGCTGTATGGTGGGATGCATGATGTGTTTCATGTGTCACAACTTCGATGGTATCACTCTGACCCATATCACGTGGTTGATGTGGAGGATGTGGATCTTAAGGCTGATGCATCCTTTGAGGAGAATCAGGTTCATGTGGTTTATCATAGTGAAAAGGCCTTCCAAGTCAAGGTTGTTCCATTAGTGCGAGTACTATGGAAACATGGGAATGTTCCAGAAGAAACATTGTACCGAGAATCAGATATGCGGGCTCAGTGGCCCAAACTCTTCTCTTCGGTGGATTAATGAGGCCTGGAAACTCGGCTCAAGGATGAGCCGTTATAAGGTGGGGAGGTTTTAAGATCCCGGTTTTTGGAAGGGTATGTTTTTGTTATGTTTTGGTTGAATCCCTTTTTTCAGGTTTCAAGGGATTTCTTCTGAAAGTATGAGAGGCCTTGGGGATGATTTAGGGGCTCAGGGCACGAAAGAATGGAAAACTAGGCAAGACAGGCCAAGGCGCACGACCAGCGCACGGCTAGTGAAAATCGTGCGGCCTGCCCAGGAAAAACCATGCGACCCTTCCTCCTCCAGATAGAAACATGCACATGGTTTTCCAAACCATGCGGACAAACCATGTGAACTCTTAATGTTTTGAAAAATTAAATTCTTTCCACTCTGGGATTTTAAACACCTACTCAAGATTTTCCTCCATTCATCTCCTCTCAACCCTAGGGACGAACTTGGCCGACCCAAGCATCCCAAGGGTGGTTCTCCTTGGATTATATGGTGTTTTTGGTGCCGTTGGTTTCAGATCAAAGCTTCGGGTAAGGATAATCCAACCCTTGCTTCTCTTTTTTGGTTTAAGGTTTCTATATTATCTCCCTCTTGTTCAGAATCCCTAAATCCCTATCTTTTGGGTGAGTTTTAGGTTGAGGATCCAAAGGTTGTTCGGATCGAGGTCTAAGTACTCGATTGAGAGTGCGTTCATCTACGGTTTTGAGGTAGGTGGTCTACAAGTTATTTACAATTGTTATTTGGGTATCTATGTATGTTTAGTTGTGTTCTTTCTTTCCCTTAGTTAATTTTTTAATAACCTTGGAATGTTTGGTAATATTGGTTTTTAAAATTGTAAATAGAAACTCTCACGATCCCCATGGGATGTGTTGGGAATGACTTGAACTAAATGTGTCCATCCATGGGATGTGCCGGCTTTTCTCGGACATAGGGAATGTGATTGAACTAGTGACATTGTTGTAATTAAGGGTAGATACCTTGATGAATATGTTGGCATGTTTGGTTAAACGTGGAATAGAAGTAAGGTGATGCACCTAGACTTGGCAATAACCTAAGGGATAATTGGGATGGGTTAAATGGGTTAATGTGTAAATAGATTTAAATACCATAATAGGATGGATTATGAGTCTAATTTTGAATTCATAGTGAGATAATCATAACACATAGGAATTTGGTGAATGGTTAAATGATGTGTTAATGGGTTAAGGCATGTTGTGAATTCTTGTGTGGTTTATTGTGGATGGTTTGTCCAAGGGGAAATGGTATGGATGGTTAATGGTTACTTATATATATAAGCATGTACACAAGGCTTGGTAGAGTGGGGTATGACTTGAGGATCTACGCCAACGAGTTGAGCATAGACTAAGGTTCTAAACTCCACCCTAAATGCACGGGTTAGGAATGGGGACTGATGATCTATTCTCTTAATGGTTGCATCCACCCAGACTGAGGTTTCGAGGTGAGGTTGTGATTTCAATGAGGGGGTTAGCCCTAGTGAGAAAGGATAACGATGTGTTTACACTATGGCATGTGTTTTTTGGCCTTATACCCATGTAACATAATTGATGAGATTAACCCATGGAAATATTATGAAATGGTAAGTGATGATAAAAGGTGTGAAATGAATGGTAATGGAAGTGGAAATGGATTTGGATCTAAACATGTTAATGGAAAATTAATTAATTACTTGGAATTTATTTTTCATATTCCTTTTTCATGCACTACATGTTTATACTGGATATTTTGTAGACACCGTTGGTGGTGGCATACTGAGTTGTACTCACACCTTGCTTTGGACGCTGTTGGGTACCCGAGCACACTATATGTTTGCATGTCAGGAGAAGGGAAAGGGTCCTTTCTAGATAGTTGAGTGGACGTGGGTAGCACTTGGTGGAGAATCCGAACATTGAGTCAGTACCATTTTGGGGATTTTGGTCGTTGTCTTTATTTTGGTATTTTGTTCACTCTTGCACTTGTAGTATGACATGGCATTTTTATTATTCGAATTGGTTATACATGTTCCTTGTTTATTGGTTATTATTTATGCTATTTGGTTAATTTCTGATATGGATTACTCTGATAAAAGGGGGTGTAGTCTTCCCACTTGACACCATAGACGCCTGCTGCTAGTCGGTAGCCTTTGCCGTATGGGGGGCGTTTTTAAGGTCATGTAACCACCTAGCTCGGAGCACCGGTTTAGTGGATTCTAGGCCGGGGATGTTACAATGTGTTTTACCATTAATTAAATAATAAATTCAATATCTAATTATAATTTATTTTATTTATTATTATATTATAACCATATTTTATTTACTTTTCATCCCCTAAAAATAAAGAACAACACTCATGCGTATGTTTGGCTTAACGTCTCCACAAAGTTGTGTAATTATTTTTTTCATCAGCAGTTTACTTTTATGGTTATAAAGATTGAAATAATGAGAATATATAATAATTATGAAATAATTATATATCTTTAATGAAAATATCATATCTACTTTCTTCTCTTTTAATATATCGGGAAATGATAATGTTTCTTGTGTGTATTAGTGAACTACCACCTCCATGAAGTGATGTGAATAATTTCTAATATATCTGTAACCAGGATGAAAATAAGAATATATTTAATTAATATATATGGTAAATATTATAAAAAAATTATTCCGTAATGGTGAAATGTTATTTACCCCTCTTTTATATCCATTGAATAATGAAAACACAATTCATGTGTACATACATCCTACCATCTCCATGAAAAATGTAACTCAATTTTCATTCCATATATTTATGGATGGATATATATATATATATATATTAAATATTTATATAATGAATAATATTTTTGAGATGGTTTATCAATTATAAAATTATAAGGTCCATAACTACCAAATCAAAATATACATTAAAAATGATGTCGTTTTCACCTAGAAAAATGTTTTAATAAATAGTTGTTAATAGACGGGTGATAAAAAAATTATAAGTAAATATTAAATGGAATAATATATATATGTGTGATTATGGTTATAGAATATATTTTTGATATAAATTTTGTTCGAACAAGAATGATGCAAATTAGAACTGATGTAAGGGTATCTCATCTCACTTTTACTTCCATTGGTCATATTCCATATTCAACGCTTATTTATTTTGTGCAGTGTATATACCACCCTTTTGATATACTATTTAATTAATCTATTTGAATTATTTTAATTTAAAGTTTTATTTCATGTTATTTATTTATTGGGGAATACGATTCAAAATAAACCCATGTTGTAAGGGTTTATTCCACAATCTCATAATTATTTTGGATTGATTATGTTTAAGTCTCCAATAGGGAATATTCCTCTTCCAAGATAATGTTTTCTAAAAAAATATAAAAATGTTTTAATATCCATAAATTAATTTTTAATTCTATTTTACCCATATTTTACATTTAATAAATATCTTAAAAATAATATTACAATCATTTTACAATTGGTTAACCTTTTGACTATTATTATAAAATTGTGAATGTAATTTTTTAACATATACATATTTAATGGATTTCCTGACCATTATAAAACCTAAATAATTTAAATATTCATTTAAAAATTTATAATTTTATTTTCAAATAAAATGATTTCTTTATTTAGTGAGAAGTTTTAAACTTTAGAAAAGTAATTTTCAATGTAGAAATGCTATTTTCTTAATGAGATGTTCCTGTAATTTTTAAAATACTTTCGTCTATTTAAACATACATAATTGAATATTATATTGATAATATAGTAAAATGATACCATTAACCATACTTATTTGGAAGGTTATTGATATTTTTTATATAAATAAATTAGTGACATTCTGTATGATATTTCTTCCAGTATAATAAATTTATTGATTATCAATGAATTTTAATTCCATTGAATTGTTTATTCATATGATGAATGAATTAGAATTATTAAGTTATGGGAAGTGCCCACTATATTTTTTTGATGAAACAATATATATCATGAGAAAAAAAAGAATGGTTTTTGGCTAAGGCCATACCTATTCATTCAGATGTCATAGCACATGGTCATGATAGTATATTAAGGATTTCTAGACAAGCCCGTGATGGTATGTTTCAGATATTCATCATTATGCATTCCATCATTATAAATTAAATTATTGATGTCCTTGTGATTATTTGATTTTTTATCCATGGATTAGTTTCTAGCTCATGTGATTATATATATGAAATTACAAGATAATAATTTATTCTTCAAATATTGTGCATTCTTTTTTAGTTTCAATTTTACTCATACCCTTACATAGCATTAAATATCACCCCTTTGTTATTTTTCAATTCCATAAGATTCGTGGAAGTGTATTATGATTTAAATGCAGGGATATGATAAATGGAATAATTGTGTTCTTGAGGAAAATACTATTCGGTATTTTGAGTTTATAAATGTATTGTTTAATTACAATATGAATCTATTTTTTCAATAATTCTCAACTATTCGACTATTTTGGATGTGATCACATGTATCTACCACCAATTTGATGATGTAACCATCGAATCATGGCTAGTAGAATCAAGGCCTTTACAAATTCAACCTATTTCATTATGAAGATAATAAAAAGAGTATTCAATGAATATCATAATGATTTTATTGTATCCCTCATTGATGATATCATGGTATATTCTAAAATATATATGGGCCATGAGAACCACTTCAAGATATTTCTTGATAATAAAAAAATAAATGATTTATATGGGAAATTTAGTAATTGTAATTTTTTGGATTCATAACGTCTCATTTCTTGTCCATATTTTATAAATATATGGAATCCCAATTGATCATGTAAAGACAAAGGAATTAATATAATGTCCAACACTAACAAATAGAAATGAGGTACAAAGCTTCATTGGTTTGGTCAGTTACTATCTATAATTCATTCATTAATTTTTCTTATTGGATAACTTTTAACCAATCCTACACATAAAGAGGTTATGTTTATTTGGAAAACATAATGTGAAGAATGTTTTGACAAACCAAAATTTATATTGTTAAATAATAATATTTTTACATTTCCATTATGAAATTATGGGTTTTTGATATATAGTGAAACCTCGATGAAATGAATGGGATTTGTACTTAGGAAAAATTATATATCTATTTCATATGCATCAAGGCAGTTGAAGATTAATAAACAAAATATCCAACCCTTGATCATGAGTTGTCTTCTATAATATTTTGTTTGAAAATATGGAGACATTATCTCTATGGTGAATGATGTGAGATATAAATATACAATAAGAGCATATAATGCATCTTTTCATAAAAAGGGATCAACATGAGGAAAATCCAGTAGCTTAACATACTCATGGATTATGACTTTTCAATACACTAACACCGAGGGAAATCAAATAACAGATAAACTGAATTGAATTGTAAAGATAACAGAGTGATAATTAGAATGTGGATTAAGATGGATCTTATGTTAATTAATCTAGTATATATGGAAATGTAATGGAATTTCTATAGACATTGTCACAAGACAACCAGAGACACCAAGAAAGAATTATGACATATTGGTCATTGAATATATCTTATCAAAATTTTCACATTTCCTCCCAATAAGGGAATATTTAAATCTTGAGTCCCACAAAAGGCACTATGTTAAAGAAGTTCCAACACATTACAGTCCACCTCTTTTAATTGTGTCTGATTATGATCCCAATTTTTCATCAAAATTCTAGATGAGCCTTTAAAAGGATCATAATATTTACCTTCATTTATGAACTACCTACTATCCACAAAAAATGTAAATTTTCAAAACTATTAAAATAATGGAAGATGTGTTGTGGTCCTGATCACTTTCCTTTCAAGTTACGTAAGTTCATAATTTACATCTCGATTAGTTTTCCAATGAAAATATTTTTCATTTAAGTACTCAAAAGAAGTTATATGAAAAATTATATGAAATTAGATATCATATTCCAACTTGTTGGGATGAATTTGGTGAATGGAAAATTGTTTTCCCAATAATTGTTGAATATATAACAACAAAGATAAATATTAATTAGTCTAATATTAAATTAGCTCAAAGTAGACGAAATAGGTTTTCTGACAATCAAAAGATAAATTTGGAACTCCAATAGGGATGTCATTTTTTCATAAATGTATATATTTGGAAGGGATTCCTAAGATTTGGTAATAAGAGACTGTTGACACTCCATTACATCAAGAACATTCAATCTTTGGAAAGGATTGGATCTAGGGATTACCAGTTGGAAATGAAAAAAAGCCCCACCAAAGTACATGATTTGTTACATATATCATGGATAAGGAAGTACACATAAGATCCAATTAATGCATTAATTTTGAAGAGACAGAATTGAATATTGATCCATCAAATTATGAATAAACCATCCATTATCTTGATTATAGAGATAAAATATTGAGGAATCAGATGACTTGGTGGGTGAAGGTACTTTGGAGAAATCATAAAAAAGACGAATCCTTGTGGTAACCATAGGATGTTTGGATGAATAAAATGACATCATTTTTTTTATAATTTAATTATCACGAAAAGTTATAGGATTGATTTTTTAAGTGGGGTGAATTTAAGACCCTGAGACTTTCCAATAATGTTATCTTAGATTAAATTTAAATTTTTATAACATGTGATATATGCAACACCAAGTATAAAAAATACACAACTATCTATTATAATATTATTATTTAATGATGACAATTATAACCTTACCATTAATTTGGTGAGTATGAATTAGACTCAGAAAATTATGAAATATATATGGATTAAACATGTTTATTGGTTATATATTGATTGAGAAGAAAAATAAAAATCATTCAAAAGAAAAAATAATATTTTTGAAAAAACAATTTCATCATATCATTCAAATTTATGTTAAAATTATTTTTTTATAATTTTCAAAAAAATATTTGATAAAATTAAAATAATATTTTATATTATCATATCAAAATTAGCCTATGGTAATTTTTTCGGATTTTTATGAAAAGTTTAATTTTTTGATGAATAAGGACAATATTGATTTTTATTAAAAAGCTCATCTTAGTATAATGAATTTAAAAGTTACCTTTTGCTTAAAATTATTTTCAAATAAATGTAATTTCATTGATATTATAAATAATTTAAATTAGTTCATTGGAATTGTAACATCCCAACCTAAAAAACTGGGTCAGTGCCATGTGTTACATGGCCGCATATGCACCTCCTTGTATGAAATAGATTTCTGACTAGCAGTGAGGGTCTATGTACATCCATGTGGATAATATACCATTAATATCATGTCATAGGATTGATAATAATCACTAAAAACATTCATATTAAAATAAATGAATAAATGAAAAATATATAATAGCTCCAAAAGATGTAAGACAATCAAGAGTATAAGAAGTAACTAAATAAATGAAAAGTAAATAAACACACATCTTCAGGGTCCTCTAGATTTTTTCGTAGACCGATCCTTCCCCCATACACCACTTCTTAGTTTTCCAACGTAGGGCCTTTTCTCTTTATCAGATACCGACTCATGAAATCTATAAGTGCACTAAAACTCCTATGTATGGTGATAGTATAAAGACCCAGTATGAAACCCTCAATTCATCCTTTATAAGTGGTCAAATCCATAATAGTGCATAACATAATACTAGGTAAACAAAAAGAGAATAAATAATCTTGTTGATTGTTCATGTATTAGCCAAGATGCAACAAACCCCAATTACACATACTTAAGCACCATATTGGAATATATCAGATCAAGTATGGAAATGTCTCAATGTCTAAGCCTACCTCATGCTTCTCAATAGCCATATATGCCCCATGACACCATGTCAAGCCACACTAGGTCATCATTCAATGATGATATCCCTAGGTTATGTCACATAGACTGTCACTCTCCACAGTTTCCAAACGGTTTTGATGACTCATGATCATCATGCCCCATGATGATTACATATGTGACTAATCACTCTTGATTTTCATAACGTCAGTCGAGGACAAACTAGTCCATCCTAAAACCCCTTCTATCAAGTTTTTTTTTCAGAAATTCACATTTTGTATATGAACATCCCCCCCCTCTATGGATACAAATCTACAATAGGATCACCGATAACATCTTCTATTGTTTAGTGAATTATTTTATATATTATAGACCACGTGAAAAGACGATGTTTGATTCCTAGGGTTGGTTCTCCAAGAATAAATGTATTAAAAATAATAAATATATTAAACAAAACACACACATATTATCCTTAAAAAATGTAATAACTCTGAAACAGGGGCCATGATTAGAAATCTGAGGGCACAGTTGAGTTCATAATTTGGGTTTTACCCTTTGTACAACATAATCATTGTTTTCATATGACATTTGTGAAAAATTCATCGTGGGTGTAATTAATTCCAATAAGTTAATTTTTTTTAGTTTTTAATATAATAACTATTTCACCTTTAAATGAATTGTTATGTAATTTCCTCAGGGTTGACCACTCAAACCCTATATATTCAAACTACTGTTGGAGATATTTTCTTAGTAAATGATGAAAAATCAAGATCAAATAGTGGATTATTATTCCAAAGGAGTGTTTGGATCTTTTCAATGACGAAGAAAAACATTTTCATCAATGATTGATCCAAAATATAGTTAAGATTTTTTATTTGTAATTTTCTATATTTTTTTCAATATACGGTGATCATGGATCAATTCCATAAATAGAATTGATTCACGCATCACTGTTAGATTTAATTTTGATGAATTTTTTTAATTTTTTTTATTATAATTCTTCATTCATCCTTTTATACGTTAACAAATTGAATCAAAATGAAAAATTATTAAGGATAATTCCTCAATTTTATGGAATGTATTTTTCTCCTCTCGTTCTTCACATATTCATCATGGGTGTTTTCTTTTATCCCACAATTCGATGAATTTTGGTTATTTGGTCATTGAATGATCATTAATTGGAAAAATAGATTGATACCACAGGTGTGGTCAATGATCAGTGGCATGATTGAGGTGAGGGGATGTATTTGGATGATTGGTGGTGGATTATATTGAAAAGTAGAGTTCTATATCTCATAGTTTTAACACATGAGGACAAATGAATAGGTGGTTCACTTTCTGAGTGGATTTTAGTCTTTTTTTTCATTTATAGGTGTTCTAAATGACCAGAAGAACCACAATATAAATGTTTTAGTGAAGTAGATATCTCCGTCAACACACATGATGATGAAAAATGGATCGTGAATGATATAGAAAATCACAAAAAAATGGTGAGTACATAGATTTACAAGTCTGGTGGGACCCCTTAGTTGCGATTGTAGGGTTTTGTACAGAGTTAAGGATCACATGACATATAATCCCTATCACACAGAATTTAAACCTTTATGTGTTAATCGTCATGTACTTAGGATAGTGTACATACATGAGTATAAGTACAAGGCAAGATAGCAGCCTTGGTATATGAACACGACCAGGAAACATGGGTAGGATACCTTCTCTATCTACATGCCATGTACCCCTTATACATTCCATGTACATGGAGACTACATTTATTATGAGGCTCTTCCACATGGGAAAGCATAGGGATATATGGAAACATCATGTACCCCCTGGTACATGCCTTTACCCCATTCAAGTGTTCTAGTGGTTCTTAGTTTTCTTTATTTGGTGTAATATAGGATTAGTATGTTCCCTTGGTTCTTTTATTGGAGTGTACAGTGCAAAATGACTTCCATATCATTATATTATTATCCCCTCTATAGGTCATGTCTCAGATAGGGTTGTGGTGTCCCTTCGTGATACTAGAGTGTAATCTTCTATCATCTTTTTTCTTAGCTACAGTTTGTGGAAAAATTGTGCCCTCCATAAGTAGGATGTTGATCCCCCATCAAGCTAGCCATATTGGTTGGGTTTTTTATATAATTGACATAAGATCCACAATGTAGTGGGTTGACCCAGACTAAGTTCGTGGTGTCCCCTAGTGTTTCTAGACATGACACTATATCTAAGTATCAGTGTCCTATTAGACTATTACTTAGGTTGGGCCCAATGAGATGGGCCTTTTCATTGATTTTTTCTAATGATTGAATTAATCATGGAGTGAATTATCCTAGTAAGATAATTTCATCTATCATTATATTATTTCTAGACTTTGGTTATTTATGCTTATTGGAGTGGTACCTTTCATGAGTATATCTAGGTCTTTTGGTTATACATTGATTGTTATATCATGTGTTTATCCAACTTTACATGGTGCTTTGTCCTTACAATTTTCAGGATGTCCTAATGAGTATTTTTTTACTCAGCCTTATGTGAGATTTTCCCATATGTTTCATGTCTTATACATATAATGGCCCTTTTGACAATGTCTTGGGAGTATAGGGAGTAGGATGAGTGTAACTGGAGCTTGATAGACTATGGTTTTTTACTAGGATCTTTCATTTGACTTATTCCACTACTTAGGTGAAGGTTAGACTTTTGTAGTTATTTAGGCATGGATTTGGCCCCTTTCTCTACTTTCACTATGTTTAATTCCATACTCTATTGTGGGATCTTTTATGTATTCATGCATTGTTTAAGTTGGATTTCATTACATCATTGTGGGGGATAAGATCTATGTTTGTGTGTAAGTAATTTAGAATAATTCATCCCATTTGTGTGATATTCCTACTCAGAAGTGGTCAATATCCCTTGGTGTATTGGAGGATGGATTGGGGTATTCATGGGTCGAACCTTAGTGGGTCAGGTTATGAACAAGTGGTATCAGTGCACATGTCATCTCTACCTTAGGAGTATATTCAGTGAAATTATTTTGGGGTATCATTATTTATTTTTTCATGTTCAGATTTTATACTAGGGACTCCAGTGTTGGTGTGACGCCTGATGTATCCATACACAGAAACACTAATTACCTACCTTTAGACTTGGTACAAGTAAAAATTTGGTTGTAGGAAAAAATTATGGCACATGCATCATATCAAAATCATTGTGTTTTTCATGTCCTTTTTGAGTCTACTCCCCAGTTAAAATCTTTTTACCATGATATATCTTGATAAAATTTTGAGATGCATCAACACAGATAGCCAGCTAGGATCCCACTTCATGATCATGATGATGATCATCCAAGTGACATGTCATTGCTATAGAGAAATGTACAGAAGATAGAAACTCTATGGGGTTTACTAGTTATATCAATACTCATTGATCAGTAGTTATATTTGATGTAGCAGTTGTTGATTCATGAAGGTTGAGTGTCTTTCATGAATTTTAGATACAGTGACCTGCAATGTTTTGGTGCGAGACAGACCCCCATGTGGATGAGGATTGGCTAAAGGCAGTTATACATGTTTTCTTCCTAGTAAGGATTCTTGATATCCAGATTACATTCCATGTGGAGAGTTACCATCTAGGCTGTGTTGGGTGATGGTGGAGCTTAGTTACATAGAAACATGACGATACTACTCTATCCTCATCAAACATTCAATATCTCTTTAGAGAGGAGTTCTATACATAAACATTGTGATCCATACGTATACAAGAGCTTCTAAATATACATCAGGATACTATGACCATGGTAGAGTACTCATCAAGGTTTAATGAGTTCTAACATTACACAATAGATACCCTAAAACACTAGTTATTCATATCTCAAAACTTTGAGTATGGAATGTGCCAAGAAATCATGGATTCATTAGTATCCCTGGGTGTTTCAACCTTTTTTAGGGTTCTTGAGTGAGACTTGTTGGTAGAGAGATTTATAGAAGAGAATACACCAGCTGCGGAAGCTAGTAGTTTTATCATTGTAGCTAATACCTCAGTATCAATCACCCAATGGTATTCATAGGGATCCAATCATTTCATATGCTTCATGAGGTGATCATAGGACACATGGACAGTGGTATAAGGCTTTCAGAGTGGCATAAAACGTCCAAGGGATGGGTTGTCTTCTCCTACGATAGTCAAGGATATATTGATAACAATTATCCAAAACATATTTTAGATCATTGTATGGATATTGAGGATCCTCCAATATAGAGGCATAGGATGGAGAATAGTGGTTCACATGGTGGTGGACATGGAAGAGTGGTTGGCAGGGTAGCAGGAGGTGGTAGGAGGTTTGAGTTATTACCACCACAACAATAAGGTGGTCCACACCAGGCTCATGAAGATTGTGGGAAGGGAAAAATCGAGTCGAAGGCTATAGAGGTATATGAACATGAGGATCCATGGAGGATATATGGTATGATCTATATCTTTTCTACATTAGTAGTGGTTTTAAAAGACACAGGTATGAGTCATTCCTTCCATTACACTAATCTATTTTTAGACTTTGAGATTCTCAACGAGCCACTAGCACGACCCTTTCATTTGGACACTCTTAAATGTGGTGACTCAATGATTGTGAACTTATGATGGTAGTGAGATATGATTCTTCGAGGATATATTTTTTGTGGGATCTCTTCATTATAGTAATGAGGCCTTACAACATCATATTATGTATATAATGGTAACTATATTTCATACCGAGCTGAAATATTTTAACTGGTGGATGTGGGGTGTCAATAATTAATGAATGAGGTTTTCCTTTGTGGTTGAAAATGAGTCCTTGGTGTAGAAGGAAAATCTTAGGAATAGGACTGTGTAGAAAATAACTCACATGTTGTCTAGCATGACTCTTGGAGTAGTGGATATTTTGGGATGCCAACTTCCTACGATGATGGTGTAGTATGGGGATATATTTTCTAGGGACATACCAGGTTTACATCCCCACAATGAGATAGACTTATTCATAAAATTTCATCCCATTATGGCTTCTATATCTACACAAGAATATAAGATGGTTCCATAAGAGTTTCAAGAGATTACATAGAATTTGTATAACATATAAGAGAAGGGATTTTTGACACCCAATGTTTCCCTATGGACATACCTAGTTCTATTTTACCAAGAGGGTAGCACGAGGTCATGTGTGGATTCCTAGTTCATGAATTATGTGACCGTGAATAATAATTATCCAATACATAGGACCAATGACCTCCTTGATTAGTTAAGTGGGGTGTGATATTTCTCAAAGATATAACATGGGCCAGGCTATCACTTTAAGTGATTATTGGACAAGAATATACTGAAGACGATATTAAAAAGTATCTATGGTCACTATGAGTACATGGTGATGATTTTTGGTATGAATAACCCCCAGTAGTGTTGTTGAGACTCACAAACCAGATATTCCATCCCTTCTTTGACTGGTTCCAGGTAGCCTTCATCGACGACATCCTATTTTATTTAGTGTCTAAGGAAAATCTTGTGATACACTTAAAGATGGTTTTTGAAACACTGTGAGAGAACCAGATTTATATGAATCTCTTGAAGTGTTATTTCTTTATATTTGAGGTCCAATTTCTAGGACATGTCATCTTTGAGGATAGAGTATAAGTGGATCCATTGAAATTTTAGGTAGTTCTTTCTATCGAGCCACCCAAGAGTGTCACCATGGTGTAGAGTATTTTTTGGTTTGGTAGTGTACTATCATAGGTTTTTACCAAAATACTCCATAGATGTAGCACCCCTAATATCCTTCACTCAAAAAGAGAAAGCTTTTCTGTGAAAAAAAGTAACACCATTACTTTCAGAAGCTGAGGTAGAGGTCGATGATCATTCTATTTTTTTTTTGATATCCATAGGATGGTGTCAAGTATGTAGTGTTTTTCAATGCATCAGGGACCTAACTTGGTTTTGTGATAATTTAGAGTAATTCCATCATTACCTATGGTTTATTTGAGTTTTTACCGCATTATCATAACAACATGACCAATGATCTTGATTTAGCAGTGGTAATTTTCTCTTTGAATATATATAGACACTACTAGATGCGTGAGCGGTTTATTTTCTACTCTAACCAAAAAATTATGAGGTATATATTCTCTAATATGTATATTAACATTATATTGAATTAATGGCTAGAGTTCCTATAGGACTATGAATTTTAAATTTTCTATACTATTGGGAAGGGGAACAAGGTGTAAAATTCTCTCAGTAGGAGATCTTGTTCTTGGTTTATGGATGATGAAACATATAATTTATCCCCATTGATGTTTTCCTTCATGTAAATTTATAGTGATTTATCTCTTCATTTTATGGTTTTTACCCCCACTAACTATTCAATGTTTCATGAATTCTACACATGGAGATACTAAATATAAGACCTTACATACTCGGATATCCATTGGGAATTATCTTTATGTATTTTTTGATGATTTATTGCACATTATAGTTTTTAGAGGATGGAAAATAGAACCTTTGACATTATTGGAGAAGGTGTTGAAGGACCCTCATACATACCATTTGGTGGTACATACTAGTGTGGAAATGTTGTACTAGGAACTCTGAAATTAGTTTTGGTGTCCAGGTATAGAGAAGGTAGTTTTAGAGATTGTCTCTCGATGCCTCACTTACTAGTTGGTGAAGGCTGAGCACCAGGTTCCAAAAAAGATTTCTTAACCCCTTTGATGTTACAGAGTGAAAGTAGGATGGGATATCCATGAACATACTAATAGGATTTCTATGTATGTCTAGGGGACCCGATGATATTCGGGTGATCGTAGACTGATTCACCACGTCATCTCACTTCCTAGATATTCAAGAGTAGGGTTCAATATAGAGTTTGGGGTTCTTCTAAATACATGAGATAATTTTAATCCATGGAGTTACCTTGATAATCATCTATGATTGTGATTATCGCTTTACATATCGGGTACGAAGGGGATAACATGTCACTTTTGGGACTCCATTTCACTTGTGCACAATGTTTCACCACCAGACGGATGGATTGAAATAGTGGACAATTCAGGTCTTGGAGGACATGTTGTGAGCATGTATGTTGTTCTTTAGAAGTGGATGTAAGGATCACATACCGTTTTTGGAGTTTTTTTACAATTCCAACTATCATTCCACAATCTGTATGACACCATTTAATGATTTTTATGGGTAACCCTACAGGTCACCACATTGTTGGACTGATCCATGCGAATTGGTACTCATGGGCCTGGATTGTGTGTAAGTGACTTCTAAAAAGTTGAAGATCATATAGAAGCAGATCAGGACTACACACATGCATAAATATTTTTATGTGGTCCTAAAATGAAGAAATATGGAGTTTTCGGATAGAGAAAATTTGTTCCTAAGGGTCTCACCTCAATGTGGATTGAGGGGATTTTGCAGAAGTAGTAAGTTATATCCCTAATTCATTAGTCCCTTTAAAATACAATGTAGAGTTGGCGAGGTCACATATAGATTAGCACTACCACCATAGTTGGACTTGGTACACGACGCCTTCCACATGTCACAACTAAGGTGGTATGTGCATAAATTGTCACACATTGTTGGCTGGTTCGATCTTGACATCGAGGATGGAACATCATTTGTAGATTACATAGTGGAGATCAATGATTGGAAGGAGAGAATAATTCATGGGTGGTTGATTTATCTTCTTCATGTCTGGTGGAAGTAGAAGAATATTTAGAAGAGAAAATGGGAGCGGAAGGCTCAGATCCTTGCTCAGTACCCACATATCATTGTGTATCCCTAGTTTTATTTTTTAAGATGTAAATCTCTAAGGTGGGGATAGTGTAACATCTTTTATTTTTTAAGTATTATTTTTTGATATTATATGGATTATTTTTAACACCATGTGCAAATATCACCTGTGATTTGGAGGCCCAATGTTCCTGGGATTAATTCTTGAAAAATAATAAATATATTAAATAGAACACAAAAATAGTATTCCCACAAAAGGAATAAATCTAAAATGGGGTCCTGGAATAGTAATATGGGAGCACCATTGAGTTCAAAATATTGATTTTACCCTATGTGTGTCATAATATTTTTTGGAATGGGACATTTGTGAAAATTTTATCATAAGTAAAATTAAATAAAAAAATTAATTATTTTTTATTATTTCTATTAGTTTTTGATGGAGTGGTTATTTCTACTTTAAATGCACGATTAAGGAATTTCATCAGGGTTAGATTCTCATAACCTAGAGATTCAGGCAATCATTGGAGAACATTTCTTGTAAGATGACAATAGATTGTGACAGGATCGATGATCATCAAGCCCAAGGAGTCTATGGATCTCATCAATGACAACAATATAACTATTCTTCCTCAGTGATAAATCCAAATTCTATGTAGGAATTTTTTATTTGTTATTTTCCATCCCATTATTCCATCATAGGTAAAAGCAGATCAATTCCAAAATATAGAATTGACTACCACATCGGCTGTAGATTTTATTTTGATGGAATTGTTTAATTTTTTCATTGATTTATCCCTTTATATTAATCCTCTTATATGATAATGAATCATGGAAAAAATAACAACATATGAGTCTCATTCCTCATTTTTATAGCCTATGGTTCTCTTCCTCCATTATTCACTCATTCATTATAGGTGTTTTCTTTTGGCCCATGGTTCAATAAATACCCAGTATTCGATCGTTGTGTGATCGTTCTTCAATGAAAAAATCAATAATTTGGGTAAGGTTAATGATTGGTGGTGTGATAAATGTGTGAAGACAATAGTGGATGATCAGTGGTGGACCATATTATAATTTTGGGTTTAGTCTCTCTTGGTTTTGAAACATGAGGAAAAATGGCTTGACGGTTTAATTTGTTAGGGGATTTGATTCAAATTTTTTATGGACCAATGTTGGAAAGGACTAAACAAACCTTGATCTAATAGTTATGGTGAGGGAGGGGGACCCAACGACATGTAGGATGGCATGTAAGAGATACCAACATATATGGAAAATCTCAAGAGACATTATGGGTATTTCAGATGACACATTGTGTGGGGCCCCTAGTTGTGGTGATAGGGTTTCACGTAGAGTTAAGGATCAAATGGTGTGTGACCCCTATCACACAAAGTGTGAGCCCTTCCTTATAACATGGTGTTTACTTTGGATAGTTCATAGTCATAGGTAAAAGCACATGACCATATGGTCTGTCATGTACTTATACACAAACATGACTTGGTGTACATTGGTTGGTATATTGGCATGTCCTCAATACAAGAACATGACTGGGTGATACGAGAAGGTTACCATGTGGCACTACACACCGTGTACTCCTTATACATGTCATGTACATGGATATCACATTTCGTGTGAGTCTCTTCCGCATGATAAGGATTGGGGATAGTTGGACATTACATGTACCTTGGGTACACAACGTGTACTCCCTTTAAGAGTAATTATTACTCTTCATTTTCTTAGTTTGGACAAGTATTGGTTTAGTACATTCCCCTTTTCCTTTTCCTTGAGTGTATAGTTCATCACTACTTCCATATCAATGGATTGTGATACCATCTAGAGGCTAAGTCATTGATAGAGTTTTGGTGTCCTTTCGTGAGACATGAGTGTGATCCTTTATCATCCTTTGGTACCTAGGTGGAGTTTGTAGAATCAGCATGACCTCCATTAATAGGACGTTGATCCTCTATCTGTAATGTTCTATCAATAGGGTTTACAGTATCATTTACATATGATCCTTTACATAGCGGGTTGATCTAGATTGAGTATGTGGTGTCCCCCATCGGTTCTAGGTGTAACCCATATCTATGTATCATATTCCTCTTAGTACAGTTTTTGGGTGGGGCCTAATGAGCTATACCCATTCATCGAGTGTCTCTAATGATAGCACAGATCATGGAGTGGATTCTCTCCTAAAGAGTGTTGATTCATGTTGAATCATGTGACTCGAAGTAGGTTACGATCACCTGGTGGCATGGTACCCTTCTTTGTTATATCAAGGTGTTTCCAATATAATTTTATTATTATATCTGGTATTGATTTTATTTTACTTGGCGCTTCATATTTAGTGTTTTTGGGATTTTATAATGAGTATTGTTACACTCACCCCTGCATTGGATTAGCCCACATGTGTCGTGTCTAATGCAAAATTTCACCCTTTTGATAATGTAATGGGAGGATAATGAGTGAGTGCAATATAGATGGAGAATGAAAGACTAACATGTTTTACCGAAAGACTTCATTTGACTTAGTCCTCATCATTGGAGAAGTTTGGACTTTTACAGTTTTTGTTGGGTAGGTATTTGGCCCCTTTTTCATCTTTCATTACTTTTAATATTGTACTATGTTGTGAGATATTATATATATGCACATATTTTTTGATTTATTTAACATTTCATTATTATGTGGTCTTGGATATGTGTGATTGTGTATAGTTACATTAGGATAATGCCTCCCATTTGTAGAATAATCCTACTTGGCATTGGCCACCATCAACTAACCTATTTGAGGTGGTCTTAGGGTATTCATGGGTCAGACCTAATTAGGATGGGATGGACACCACCAATCACTTTTCTACTATGCGTAAATCATCATATAATATACCAAAAATATAAAATGGAAAATATGACATCATACATAACCTGTCATCTGTGTTATAAACTCTACACATACACACATACAAGCAAATCAACATTTTCAAAAATATATCAACATGCATAATCATACTATGCAAATCAAGAAAGTATCATGGTTACACAGACACACAGGAATCACATAACAAGCATGGGCTATTCCAACATAAAAATCATCTTATTCCAACATCATATACCTGGACCAAAATGGTAAGGAACCTCCAAACTAAATGTCATCAACATCAACAAAAAGTCCATCAAAGGTTTTGTCAATTGAACCATATTTGAACACCAACCAAAAAAATGATTTCACTCCAAGGACTCCTCAAACCAAAACCAACTATTTTAATTCCAGAAGAAATAAATTATTGCATGTGATGATAATTTTTATCTCCTAAATAATTTCTGAATAAACAATTTTGGTCAACACAAGAGTTAGCAACATTCCGCTCATGAATAATTGTATTTCAATAATTATCTTCCAATATTTTTTTTATAAATTAGTATTTTATAATTTATATTAAATTATACTTTAAAAAACAGAAAAAAATGGAATAGAAATACCACGCTACCTTAAAAAATTGGATTTTTCTTATGATCAAATAGATGAACTCAATGGAACTAATGGTGCATCAATTTGATCATAATTTGAGAAGTTATAAAAGATAAGAAATTTAATAATAAAAAATATAAAGAATAAGATAGAGGAGTAAAGAGAGTGGTATAATTGATGGAAGTGATTTCTCATTGGGAGAGGAACTCCACCTTCCAACAATCACGTTTTATAACAATTATTTTAAATTATTTACTATATTTTTTCCCAATAAAGGAATCATTTATTACATATATCTCTTACCTCTTAAAACACCATGTGCCTCACCCTATACCCATTTACATGTTTCTTTTTTCAAAAATCCCATTATAAAACACGTTTTATCTTCCATTATTAAATATGTATATTAAATTTAATCTATATATATATATATATGTACGCATCATATATATATATGCTATTCACACCCTCATATAAATATATAAACCTGCATAGAAATATATATCTACCCTATCCCAATTAAAGGGAAATGGAATAAAGAAGTTAGTTAGTATTGGTCCTCTGATACCATTTTGTAACATCCATATATGAGCAACTGAGACTAAACGAGGTTCAACATGAGCTCATGTGTGCCTCCCCATATGGAAGAGGTTTTTTGGAAAGTACCACAGGTCTAAGTGCATCTGTTGGGACATTATACCATCAAAATCATGTCATAGAAATAATAATAATCAATAAACAAAAGAATCAAATTGAAAGCATCAACTAAATAATGGGAATAAATATAATATCTCCCAAAGTTGTAATCATGTATAGAGTATAAAAAATAGATAAATAATAGAAAATTATATAAAAAACATTTACAGGGTCTTATAGAGTAAATCCCAAACCAATCTATCTCTGTGATCCACTGCTCAACCGTTCACTATAAGGCCCTTTCCGTTCCCTGGATCCCAAGACATGAGATCTATAAGTGCACTAAATTGCCTGATAAGGGTGTGAGTTCAAAGACTAATTATCACACCACCAAGGCATCCTTAATAACTTTACACATTCATAAGAGTGTATAACCTAATAATAGAATGATATAAACATAAGAAACAATCTTGCAAGCATTCGTATGCTATCCAAGTTGCCACAAACCTTGGTTACACCAACATAAATGTCATGCCTGAAAATATAATAACTATCATGGATGTGTCTGAATATCAGATCCAACCTCGAGATTCTCAATAGACATACAGTCTTCCAGACTCCATGTAAAACCACACTTGATCATCATTCCCCATTTTTATCTATAGTTCAGGTCACATATACTATCATGCACCATTATTCCCATACTGGTCTGATCAATCATGATTTCCATACCCTATAATCATAAAATATGGGCCTGATCACTCATGATATTCATGCACCTAGTTCAGAAAACACTAGTCCATTAATCCACATCATCCATCTCTATCTTGTCATAATGTCACATGCAACATTTGAACACACTCCATCTCTAGGTATACTGATCTAAGATGGGACTACTTGTCTCTTTGGTACCATGAATAACATAATTACATAACATATACTTATATTATCACAAGGGAATGATGTCTTTAGAAATAAAATATCATGTCTGTGAGAAAGTCCATACATACACACATGTAAGCAACTCAAATTGGTCTAAAACATACCAAAATGCATAATCAAAATTGTAAGTCAAGACAATCTCATGTATACACACACCCCCATATGCATCACATAACAAGAAAGGATTAGTCTAGAATAAAACACATATAATGATAACATTATATAAATGCCACCAAATAGTATGGAAATTCCTATCTAAATGTCATAAGCATCAAAAATAAGTTCATCGAAGGTGTCATCACTCGAACTGTATTCTCACGCCAGCATAATAAAAATGACTGCATGTAAAGGAATATTAAAACAAAAATCAACTATTATATTTATAGAATAAATAAAATATTAAATATGATAATTTTTCCCCCTTGTAACTAATTTCTAAATTATCATTTTTGGTCAACACATCCATTAGTAATTTTCCCCTCAAGAATATTTAACTTTTTATAATTAACTTTTGTTAATTTATTATAAATTATTGTTTTATAATTTGGTTTAATCTAACCTTTCAAGAATGATAAATAAAAAATTATTAAAAATAAATAACTGTATTAAAAAACAAAATTATAATTTAACTTTTTCTCATTACGACAAATCCAATGATATTGATGGCATGTCAATTTGATCAGTATTGGAGATGTAATCTTAAATAGATGTTTTATGAATAATAAAAAAAATTAAAAAAAAAAGAGAGAATATAAAAGGGAGAGGCATGAGGGATAGAAGTTATTTATCCTAGTTAATGTTGCATATGCTTCAAACACTCAAATTTTAGAATAATTATTTTTATTTATTTGTTGTATTTTTTTCAAATTAAATCATAATTAGTTACATATTTCTCCTTACTCATTAAACCCTATGCACCCTACCCCATACCCATTTATGGATTTTATTTTTTTAAAACCCATTATAGAACTCATTTAATCCACCCTTATTAAATATGTTTATTAAATGTAATCCATATATATATAGACACATTATATATATATATATATATATTTATACACACCCGTATATACAAATGTAAACCAGAACATAAATATATATCTACACCCACACATATATATACACCAGATCACACACACACTCACTCACAAATATATATAAATATATCTATTTATCCAATATATATACATGTTATATATAAATACTCATTTTTATATACATAAATGTACTTGTACATGTTTATATATTCATATATATATTTATCCCATATATATGTACATATTTTAATTCACCACAATCAAATATTATTTTCCAAATTCATTAATAATGATAATAGTAATAATAATAATTATTAAATATCTCACATCATTTTCACTATTAACAATTTAAATAAAAATTCCTTTAAAACATAATAGTTAATATAAATTTTGACTGACCACAAAATTTCATTTATTTATCATAAGTAATAATTTCATGTTAATTACATTGATCATCAATAAATACAAACACATGGAAAAACATCTCTCATCATTTTAGACAATTTAATTAACAATGTAATTTCTATTTTTTTAAAGAAAATAATATTACTAATATAATCATTTTTACCCTTTCATGCAATGTAACCAAACACCAGATGTGAAAAATGATTATGTCCCACGTATGGTAAACCCCACTTTCTGGACCTAACCATGATGTACAATTTATCATTTGATACACCATTTATGTGATATTTCATTTTTTAGATAATATTTAATTAAAATATTAAATAATTATTCTAATGTGATATTTCATTTTTTAGATAATATTTAATTAAAATATTAAATAATTATTCTAATGTGATATTTCAACAAACCCCTTATGAACGAAACATTTATTACAAGCCTAGGGTAAACCCCACATACTAGACCTAATGGTGGTATCATATTTCCTATATGATACATCATTCGAGTGATATTTCATTATTCTAGAAAAAATTGGAAACACATAATACAATATATTTAATACTTATTAAATAAATATTGTGGCAATATGAGCCTCATAATTCTATGAACACATAGAAATTTACTCTAAAAATATTCTATATAATAATACAATGTGTTTATAGAGCTCTTACCATTATAAAAATTCTTTAAATAATTTATTTATTTATTTTTTAAACTTTCAAATTTCATATAAAAATAAAAATAAATTCTTTAAAATTATTGATTTAGTATCCTTAAAAAATTTAGGATTTTGTAGGAATCAATTAAATGTTTGTTTTTTATATAAAAACTTTTTATACTTTTAAAATCATTTCTTTTGGAATTTGTTTTTATATCATATATGTAGGATTAATTTAACATTAAAATATGGAAATTCTAAGAGTTAAATTTGATAAAATGTATTCCATATTTGGAGTTATAATAATTAATAATATCTAGTATGTTCAACATATTTTTTATCATAATGAACAGTGACAACTATAAAAATTAATTACCACATATAAGGTGAATATGGTATTATCAGGGGTTAAACTAAAAAGATATGTGTTAAAAATGAACAAAAAATTTATCAAATTCATATTAGATTTACATATTTATAACTTATCTCATAAAAGGATCTATAATTTTCCATTTTATATCCATTTTTATTATAAATAACATGGTTTTAATTCACTCTTTTCAAAAATTCAAATCATGTCCTCTCCCCCACTTATAAAAGGTTACCCCATCTCTTACCTCGTTCACACTTATAAAGGATTTTTTTCATCTAAAACAAGAAATAAATGTATTCATTCCTTCTATATGAATATACTAGATTCCTTGTATTGATCATAAATCCAACCTAGAATGTTATTTGTTGAAAATATACAGATTTCCTCTAAAGAAAAGGTATTGTTTTTAAAATAGTTTTTTTTATTCTATTTCTTCTTCCACCTCTATAAAATCAGATTCAATCACGATAATATAATATAATAATTATATAAAATATATTTAAATTTTATTATTTTATTGAAGAAAATCTATATCCATATCCTCTTCCATCTAATAGGAAACATAACCGTTGATCGTGTGTATAACAGACTACTGCCTCACGAACTGATGTAACCTATTTTCCATCATAACCTAGAATGACTAGATATAATGAGCGATTTGATATATATATATATATATATATATATATATAATATATGTGATATAATTATTAATAAGGTAGTATAATATCAAATATGCGTTCTTACTTTTCATTCCATTAAATTCATGATAATGTCACTGATGTCTTCAGAAAACTTCCGCCTCATGAGCCGATGTGATTTGTTTTTCACTTATGATTTACATGGAAGTTAGTAATGATAAATTTAATGAATAAATTTGATATATATGACATGATATGTGTTATATAAAATTAATATATAACTATATTACTTACCCTATCACCCATTAAGAAATGATATTTCCCATCATGTGGACAGATAACTTACTGCCTGCACAAAGCGATGTGATTCATTTTCTATGTCCAGTATTCAAGAATGGTACAAAATAATCATTTAATGAAAAAAATATAACATTAATATAATTCTTGATAGGATGTAACTATATCCTATGTTCGTGATCATTAACTTCCATGAAAAACATTCATTAAAAAACAAGGCAACTAAAATCAAAAACAATAGTGGTAATGAATGTATTTTAAAGAACAACGAATAAGATATTATAAAAGGATAATATATAATATTATAAATGTAAATATGTTAATACTATAAGATAATAATTTTTTTAACAACTATATATGAGTTTAATGAGATATTAACTAATGGTAGCTATTAGGTAAGGGATTTCTTCTCAATTTCAATTCTATTGAGACATATCTACTAATATACACCTATTCAATTTTAAGTGGCGTATATTCTACCCCATTTATGTATTTAAATATAATTTTTATTTATTAATGTTGTTTAATTTTTCAATTATTTTCTATTTTATTGATGGATTACTATTTAAAATTTACCAAAGAGATAAAAATCTATTTTATAATGTCACTTCCTTTTAATATTTCATTTAATATAATTATATAAATTTTAACATTTATCCTTTATAACCAACAATAATTTTCTTATCCATTTAATAATCATGGATTTTATATATTTTTTCAATATTTTCCTCTGTTTAATATTTTAATCCAGAAAATAAATTTCTAAATAAAATGAAATTTTATATCCCTTTAAATGAGATATATTTTTCCTCCATAACCTTGTCTTCCAAAATTATTATACTAAATTCCTTTTATTTAATAAAATGATTTATTAAGTACATTATAAGTATTCATTTACCTAAAAATCTTAACAAAATATTTATATTGTTTTTTGAAAGGGATATTTTTTACTAAATGTGAAATGGAGTGTTTTTTAACATATACAATGATAATGGGCTTCCCCGCTATCATCACCATTTTACTAAATGTAGATTATTATACACATTTTTAATGATTTTACAAAAAAAATATTTTATGAAAGATAATTTAATATTGAAATTTTATTAACAATATTATTATAAAGGAAACTATTTAATTAGAAAAAAATATGTTCTCAAAAAATTGATAGTCACCTCTCATTTATTGATTACTTCTGTGATTGTTAACATTCTCTTGTTATAATCACTTTATACTGATCATTTTTCATTGGAAATTAAATTTATCATAAATATCTATATTAATTATATCATGGAATTTTTTATTTATTAATCCTTATACCATTTGGGCATATAGTGTTTACTTTGATTTTTTTTTAGTAATATAGTAAATATTTATAAATATGTATTGTTTACTCAAATTAGTTATTTGATGATATGACATATTATTCATGAGTTAATTAAAGTATTATATATATGTAGATTTTTTTGGAAAAAAGTAATGGGTTTGATCCAAAATTATATATCCCCTTATCATGACTACATGACTCATGAGACAAATCAGTAGGCCAAATTAAATTGGATTTTACCCTTTGTTTTAAAGAATGTTTTGAATGGTCTTGAAAGTAGAGGTGTCATGATGTATAAGATCACGAATCCCAATCATTTAGAATTTAATTCAATGATTATTTTGTTGTTATTATTATCCATGATATTTTTTCATTGATATAATCTCAAGATGGATTTCATTCTCATCTTATAGGATTCATGGCATGTGTTTTGAGTTATTTACCTAACCCTATTAATTTTTTCTTATTTAATCATGATAGTTAATTCATTTAGTAAATAACATTTGTTCTCAATTATTTACCATTACTTATTGATTATTACTTCTTGATTCATGATTGATTATATACTATGTAACCCTTTGTGATCATTTGAGCTCACCCTTATTTGGAATCCTTTCTCCATGACATGAACAATAATTTTTTAAATGAGTTCATGTATGATGAATATTTTCAATTATTATATTTTATTTTCTATTACCACTGTAAAAAGGTATCATATATGTATATCATTCTCTAAAAATTCTAAAATGATAAGCCCCTTGGTATTTAAACCGTTATATCTGTGCCAATGTAATATAATATACACTAGCCCTATGTTACTAGGTTTGGGGTTATTAGACATCCTACATTTTAAAAAATATAAATTGTTTTTATTTTGTTATTAAAAAAACACTTTTATAGAATATTATTGATGTGAGAATAAAGATAATACCTATGATGGAATCACCATTACAGTGGGGAGTGTATAGAGGTATTATTATATTTTAAAATTGTTTAATGGAAACCCTTTTTGAGATCGTTTTTTATTTATAAAAGGAATAATAAAAACATCATATTTAATTAATTGAATACAATAAATAAATATAAAAATAATTTTCAATACTCTAAATATTTTACTCCATTCACCATCTGATGTTTATATTATGTATTCAAGGAGATCAGAATAAAAAATTTATTTCAATCAAATAACAAGCATATTTTTTTTAAAGAAACAATTCTGGATTAGTACACTATAGAGTACTAGGATTACTTCCTCTTCCAATATCTCCACTCACAATTTTGTGAGTAAGATATAAGTAGTAATATTACATTCCCTCAAACTAATAAGCATCTATGTAAACACACATAACATTGATGGTGGTTCTTATTATCTTTAATAATTCCTGAACAACATGTTCGTCTTCTTTAATATGTTGTTTAATGTAAATCATAATAGTAGAGTAGAATCTATCTTCTATATATTTATCTTAAATTCCATTAGAGTTTCATATGATCCATATTAACATCGGTAGTTATATTTTGAGAACCCAGTTTTTGACTCTGGTATGGATATATTAATTTTTGTCTCATTATTTATTTTAGACCTAATATGGATGCTAAATTGGTTAGTGAAGTTATTAGTGGTGTATGAGACTCAATAGGACCTTGTAATCATTTTTTTAAAAAAAGGGGTCATATCACATGGTTAGAGTAAACTGTATGGGGAGGACACACAATTAGTCCAAACTGGGTGGACGGTCTTTATTTTCAACTAGGGAAATATCGAACAGTGGGGGCATGGTTTCTCAACCCAAGTTACATAACCATGCGAGTACCCCTATTCTCAATCATGGGTTTTGCACAGTTTGGAAAACCCTGAACAAGCTAATTTTTGGGTTGTTTTAAAATTTTAATCTTAATGATCTATTTATCCCAACCCTTCTTATATAATCAGATTTCTAGGGGAAATAAAAATTCATTTTCTCCCATTTTGGATATTTTGAAAGACAAATCTAGAAATAAATAGATCTCCATCATTTGGGATCCGTTCGAGCATTTATTTATCATGTTGGATGAACAATGGTATTTACTTGAGTATGTTTGATATGTTCTTAGTATCTCTTGATCTAGACCTAGTTATCAAGGAGTAAGTGTTTTTAATATTTTCTCAGATCTATTTCTATTTGAGCTAATTTGGAAGATAATACTAGAGGAGCAAAGACTTATAAATACTAGGTGGGTGGTTTTTAACTCATCCCCCAAATTTGTTGATTTTTGGAATTGTCATGTGTCGCCCGCTAATTTCATCGAATTCCATTTATTGTATTTATAAGACCTTCTTATTGTCAATAGAGCTATATAGTTATTCTATTTTGATATATATGATTAACTATTGGTGGTTACGTCTACAACACCCAACACCTCATGTAGGGTAATATTCCATAGTTGGGATTTTCATGTTTTTTAACTTTTGAGCCATTGTTTGGGTGTTCTTGAGCATGAACAAAGTAATGCTAAGACTCAATATATTAAATTTCTATTCAATTATTTAATGGTGAACGGAAATTACCCAGTCACTTCCACTTGACACACCTAGTGTATGTTCCTTAATGTAACTAATTGATAATAGTTATAAATTTTAAAGTATTTTCTATAAATATGACTTGTCAATATTAATTTTAAATGCATGGTTGGTTTCATGTAGTAGAACCCCTTTCTAGTTGTAGTGGATGGTAGTTGTTGAAACAAATTATATTATTATTTAATATATGGTTAAATTAGATTTTTATGCTACTTGGCCATGTCAAACTAATCAAATGAAGGGCTTGAACTGAACAACTTGATAAGTAGAATAGTAAACTTATATCAAAATTAATTATGACGAATTAAATGTAAGCTTACCCTTTAATAAAATTGACCATGACATATTTATTGGGAGGCTTGATTTGTTTTAGATATTGGATTCCTAAGGTAATGCATTTGGTATTCAAGGATATCATTATGACTCAAGGATGTCGGATGCCATAGGTGAGACCTACCCAGGAACCTAATCCTTGTCATCCTTTTGATGTATAGTATGGCATTATAGGAGCCTATAATTATTATTATAGGATACCATGGATTCACTCCTCGAATCCATCATTGACAAGTAGGTAACATGGTCATAGCCCGTTGGGTCCCGTCATTTCTTAACCCATTTTACCTTGGAATAACTCTTTGGACTAGGTAGACATATTATGGAGGGAATGCCTATGACAATTCTCCTTGGATTACACTCTTATCCATTAGATAGACATAGTTATTACTGTGTTGGAGGCCCCTTAGGTCTATTTTTTCTTGGTGAATACCATGAAACCACTTGATATTAATTGTCAATCTTGGTCTTCTTGTTAAATCTTGGACCCATCACTATTTATACTATCAAAAGGTGATGTAAGTGCTAGCTATGCCTCACATGACTTATTTATATAAATTGAAAATGAATTAATTAATGAAATGGTTACATGTTCAAACACCAGATGAGGGATAAAGTAGTTACTTGGGTATATAGTTACATTGTACTTCTTTACATTATATATACTTGAATGTAGACTATTGCATTTCCATTACATAGGTCGGTTGTTATAGACACCAATGGTGGTGGACTACTGAGATTTATCGCACACCCTCTTTAGGCACAATTTGGTACCCAGGGAATATTACATGTATAGAGATGTTGATAAATGGGAGTGTAATGCTTTAGAAACATGATTTCTTACTATGCTAGGATGGACCTGGTAACTGATTACTAAGCTGTATATTAGGATGCTTGGGATAGTTTATGTATTTACATTGCAACATTGGGTTTTGTATGTATACCTTCTACATTTTATCCATGTTTTATAGATTTCTTATGATATTAAATTCATCATCATCATGTATTGTTTTTTATTCCATTTATTTCAGTTATCATTATCATGTTATATTTCTTCTTCTCATTTTGTTTACTTTCTTCTTTAACTATTAACCTCTATTTATAATTATTCATTATTCTACACTATAGTAATGAGGGAATTGTCTCCCCTGGAAATACAGATTTACATCGCTGCTACATGGCAGCCTCTGGTGTTTGGGGAGATGTACTTGGGGACATGTGACCCACCGATCATGGGGCACCACCTATATCGCACCCAGGTCCAGGACATCACACAATTATATTTTAAAAACATTATATAAATTATATATGTTCTTATTATATTAAAACAAATTAAAAATAATATCTTAGAGTTCCATATGATTCCAATGTATTTCATTATATTTTCTATGAAAATACATAAAATCAACATCTGATCAGTTGTTACAAGAACTAAGTGTTTTTACCACTAATCAAACCAAATCAACTAAATTCAAGGATTTAAATTAGTGATTCTTATAATTGTTATAGAATTACATGCATTTATATTTAAACAAAGTCATGTTTCTTTATTATTAATATTGTGACCACTTTTTACAATAGATCAATTATTGACACTATTAATTACCAATGAACAAATTAACCCTATGATTTTACAAGTCATTTAAAACTAAAAGAACTTATATACCAAGAAATATTTTATAACTAATCCTCATTTAATATAGGTACACCATTACATACTATCTAAATAGTACCCAACACCATGTATTATTCCATCTCATCTAATTTCATACATGGATTAAACCTTTGGCCACTTCCAAAATGAAAAACTCCAAAATATGGTTTATTTTCATAGACAATTTTTTAAAAAATATAACCTTCTTTCATTATTTTGTAATAGTAATGGTAATGTTATGAATTTATCAGACATTAATGTGTATTTAATTATAAAAATAAATAATATAATATTTTAAAATTTCAAAAACTAATTTTTTAAGGCTTCTAGTTGAAATCAATCATTATTAATAATATAACATAAAATTATTTATATCATTAAAAATATATAATGAAAATGAAAAAATCCATGGTTATTAACATAAATTATATTAATTTTTCTAACACAGGAATTTTCATCTACTACTAAATTCACTATAAATAATACAATAAAATTAAACTAAGAATTGGTTAATTCCATATATTATTTATATACATACAACACAATACTATCTACTTAAATGTCTTTTATAAGACATAAAATAAAATTATATTATAACAAATAATATTTATTGGGAATTTAAAAAGGGATTAAATTAAAATAATGTCAAATTTCTACATAGAAATATAAATATCATCTATAATATACTTTCTCATAACCACAATACTCAACATCAACACCCATGGGTAGTTCTAATATTCATTTCCTAGATATTTTTTCTTAAAATATATTTAAACTTCATTAAAAAAACAAATCTAATGTAATATATATCTATGGAAATGTTAACTAACATCTATAACTCGACTAAACTCACATTCTAAAATATACCCCACTTTTTGATTAAATTGAAACAAATGTTTAGAATCATTAAACCTATGAAATTCAAAAAGGAATTTTTTTATCGAATAATTGAATTAATGAGAAACTAATGGAATAAAGTGAATTAAATTGGCTAAAAAAGAAAAAAAATCCCCCACCTATGTTCTGATGGAGATATAATAAAGATTCATTTTCGACAGAAGCACTAGTACAAAATCCTTTTTTTACGTCGGTTTTTTTTTTGCTTTATAACGTCGGTTTTTAAGTGACATTATTGCGAGAGGCATTAAAAATATAATTTTTTACGTCTGTTATTTAATAACCGACCTAAAAATGTGGTTATATTGTTTTTAACATTGGTTTTTAAAAAAACCGATGTGAAATACATTCTGGAAAATGGCGATTAGAAGCCATTTTTCTGTCGGTTTTTGAAAAAACCGACGTTATAAGTCATTTTTTACGTCGGTTATTTAATAACCGATGTTAATAGTAATTTTTAATGTCGGTTATTAAATAAATGAAGTAAAAAGTGTTTACTATCTTGTAGAAAATTTTTTATGTTTTCATTTTCCAGGTCATAGAGCTCAAACGGATTTACGGATCATAAGTTATGACCATCAGAAGATTGATATTTTTTTTTGAGGAATGATTGAATGAGTCAATCGTAACTTCATATTAGAAGGAATTTTTGAATCCGTAGGGGTATTTATAGTTTTATCATGATATAAATAATCATTCATCATTATAATAAATTAACAATCATTACACGGTATGTCAATTAAGAAAACTACTCATATAAAATATAAATCATCAGAAAATAATTATAAATACCTTGATGAGCTTGCGGAAATAAGAAATCGTTGATTCAAATTGAAGATAAAACATGTTGATTTGGTGGAAGGATGATGGTTGAATGAAATTATCATATAATGGTATATCAATTAAGAAAAAAAATCATAAAAACCGTGAATCATGGATGTATGATTATATATACCTTGATGTGATCGCGGAAAGAAGAAATAATTGATTGACGTTCAGGAGAAAAAGAGTCGATTTGGGGGAATGATAATGGTTGAAATAAATGATATCCAAATTAGGATGGGTGTATAATGGAAACATATAATTGATATTCTTTGAGAAAATGCAGTTTTAAAAATTTTAGGCGGCAATTCATAATTTCGATGCTGCGATCTAAAAAAATTGAAATTTCACGCTCGTGGGATATTAAAAATATCATTCACGTCAGTTTTATGATAACTGACGTGAAAAGATATTAAAATTGTCACTTCTTTTTCACATTGGTTATGATAAAACTGACGTGAAAAATCAATCTTCCTCACTCTTTAAGGTCGGTTATTAAATAACCGACGTGAAAAATCGATTTTCATGACTTTTTTCACATTAGTTATTTAATAACAGAAATTAAAAGGTATTTTTCACGACAGTTATTTAATAACTGATGTGAAAAAAGTTGAGAAAAATGTACTTCATTTTTCAAGATTTAATTTGGTAGGTCACAGAGCTCAAACGGAGTTAGGGATTAAAAGTTATGGCCTTTAGAAATTGGACATCCTTTAGAAATCATTTAGAGATGATCAACATCTGAAGGCAATAACTTTTAATCCATAACTCCGTTTGAGCTCCGTGACCTGTCAAATTAAACCATAAGAAATTAAATACATTTTTGTAAACATTTTTCACATCAATTATTAAATAAATGACATGAAAAAGTCACGAAAATAGATTTTTCACGTCGGTTATTTAATAACGGACGTGAAAAATCAGTTAAATTTTTAATATATTTTTCCATAAAAGGATTTTTCATGTCGGTTATTTAATAACCGATTTGAAAAAATCTATTTTTTTGACTTATTCACATCGTTTATATAATAATTGACGTGAAAAATTAGATAAAATGGAATTTTAACGTCGGTTCTTATATAACCGACGTGAAAAATCTGCGAAAATTTATTTTGACGTCGGTTATATAATAACCGACGTGAAAAATTGATTTTTAGATATTTTCACCTCAGTTCTAAAAAACTGACGTGAAAAATGGTGGTGTAAAAAAATGTTTTTCTACTAATGAAGTATCCCTACAAATGAATACTTATAGTAGTGTTTCAGTAGAAATGGACTAGGGTAATTGTTCTGTAATTACATTTCAGTGAGATCCTCCATAATTAAAAAAAATTCCCAAATATTTATTTAAAATAAGAGATATTGTTTTTCTTTTGGGGAAATATTATTATAACCCATATGTTCTTTCATCATTTCTTATGATGTGGAGCTCCCTCCTCCCTCTAAAAATTATTCTTCTTCATTCATAATTTTTCTTGGGAGATTGGGTTTTTAGAATGAAAATTGGTCATTATATTTATAAAATTATGACCACATTAACACTCTATAGTTATTCCCTAACCTAATTAATCTTATATAAGTTTTTTCCCAAGTACATGTTTCAAAAATTATGGATTTTATGATATTAATAGTGTTTGCAAAAATTGGTGAAACATAATCTTTTTTTATAACTGATAATTTTTATAGAAAAATAAGTATACAAAGAGATATGTGAAACTAATGATATAATGATATATTTTTTAATTTCACCTTGTTTTAGTGCTAAAAATCTAACTGTAATAACAATGGCCATCAAAACGGATGGTAATGGTATTAAAAACTATGAATTAAACCAAAATATTATTTTGATTATAATTTTCTTATATATAGATTATTATCCAAGGGATCAATAATACATTGGATGAATTCCTAGAAAATTCGTAGATTTATTTCATTGTTATGTAAATGGGACTTTAATTTAACTGGATTTCATTGAGTGTGGTTAATTTGATACTATGATATTTAAGAAAATTTATTTAATCCATGTGGTTTCTTTAGGAATTGTTAATGTTTCTATAAGTTAAGGTGATAAATTTTCAATTGAATAATAAAATAATTATTTTTATTTGTTTTAATAGATAATAAAATGATTTATTATTGTTCAGGTAGAGGTGATCAATATATAACAAATTTGGACCTATTTGGTAGGAAACTTGGTGATGTGGGGTGAAAGTTTATTTTAATATAGTTGTTGTTTATGCTATTGAATGAAAAAAAAAATTTAAAATGAAGTGTGTGATATAATAATTAAACTAACATGATTTTACATGGACTAATTTGCATGACACTAAATTGAATATTTAAATTCTATTTTTTTGATATCATAGTTAGTTGTTTTACCTTCCAAATTATCCTATCAAGATACATCAATTTATTTTTATTCATTATTTTGATTATTTTTTTTATTACGCGAATCATTAAATAAATGTGATATGTGATTTATTTTGAATTTATTATTATGTGATGGAATGAGATGTTTGAGATAGAAATCTAAATTGGAAATTCATAGAGGATAGAATTACTTAAAATCAAATATGGTATAATGAGTACAAGTGGGTACCATAACATTGGGAAAATAACTAAGAGGAATATTATTTATAATTACAAAATCAGTGTTTTTACAAGAGGAAAAAACATATTAAAACATAAATTGGTTTCCCTAAGAAGATTAAAATAATTTGAATCAAGGTGGAAGTACCTAGAAAAATATTTTATACTTAGGCACTCAATGGGTACAATTATGAACATATAGTTACATATAATTTAAATATGGTTAGTGGGGAACATTTGATCATTCAAACTCATGGAAATTATTTGATAGGAGTAATATGTATACATGTTTTATAGGGTGGTGGTATGAGAGTAAATTTAATAAAAGGTATGATATTCCTAGTGGGAAATTTCTTCTGGCCCACAAAAATTAGTGTGGTAATTTGATATCAGTATAGGTATGGATTCTATTACAAGATTATCCATATAAAATTGGATGATAAATTTGTTATTATTTACATTTTCATGATGATATCTTCATTTACTTCAATTTTTATTCATTTATTTCAAAAAAACATATATACTCATATATGTATTTACCCTAGAGGGTTGTAGATGGTCATGTGATTATTTCTTATTATGCTAATCGTAATCAAATTTTGTATGTACCCCTATCAATGGATGTACAAGAATAAAAAATTTATTATAATACATGAGTGGAAAAGAGATTGATATCAATCATTTGAAATAAACTAACATGAGATCTTTGATTTGGAGGGTGAACATAGTAATGAGACTCGACATCCTAGAGTTAGTGTGAGAGAAATAATTCAATATTATTACTATTATATTTTCATATGGGTGATATGAGGGTTATTGATATTTAATATTTATCGTTTGGAAATGGAATATATATGTGACTATTTATATTATAATTTGAATTATATTATAATTATTTCTTTATCTTTATTCATGGATAAAATTTTAATTTATAATTATGATATTTTTTAAAGAATTTTCATTTAAACATTTTCAAAACTCAATGGTGGTTAGTAAATATTTAATAATTTTATACTTTTATCACTCTATTTTTATTCACATAATTTTTTAGGGTAAATAATTTCTCAGTTATCCATTTATTAAGCTTTTAAATTAGTATGAAGACTTTTGTTATAATGTATTGTTTTTGAGACCTTATGGTGATTTATCTCGACAAATACTATATACCCCAAGGTGGGTTTTTAAAAAATGATATCAAAGAGTTCATTATTTTCATGAGACATTTATATAGTAGTGCACATAATAAATATTGGTACATAATAAGAAAGTGGAAAATATTTCTTGTAAATATAGTCATAATGAATACTCAAGTGGACATAGAATTTGAGTTAAAGTGAGAATGATCATGGATGAATCCATTTATTTGATTTGGGTGTTATTCTACTTTTTCTCTCCACTCCAAATTGGGGAAAGGTGTTTTTCAGTCACAAGAATTACTGATATGAATTATAATATGCATGTAGTGTATGTACTCGAATTTATATAATTGATTATTATAAAAAAATTAAAATGATACTGCAACATATTAAAAAATAATTTTTTAAATAAATATCACTACTGAATATAACATTCATATAACACCACAAGGTTTTAAAAATAAATTTAAATGCATGATTTATTTTGTGTTTTGATATTTATAACTATCCCTTAAACATAATTTTTCAACTTCTATATTTTGAGTTTCAAAAAACAGTCATCCACAATTGTGATCAATATATTTTTTAGAGTCTAATGGAACCAACATTATTTTTGTTGAATAATAACATACGGTTATGAACAGTAATTATGACCCTAATGAATATTGAATTGTATTATATTTTATTTTCTTAATGATTTAAGTTAATAAAATATTTATTAATTTTTCACGGTCTTAAAAATGAGTTATATATTTACAATTTATATTTTGAATAAATTATGATTTTATTTAAAAATTAAATAAATAAAATTTTGGAAACTATTTTAAAAAATTATATTCATTTTTGAATTCTACACATCTAAAATTGGTGAGGGTGAATTTTTGGTATTTTTCTGAAATTTGGGAATTTTTTATGAATAGTAAAATACCATGAATTATGATAAATGCTAAATACTTGTTTTACTGCAACATAAGTGATTCAAGGCAGATGTAAGCCCACTTGTTTCGAACTCACATTCAATTTTTACTATTATGGGTCCCATGATTCAAGAAAATTAATTCTCTTGAGAAAAAATATTAAAATAATGAAAAATACCTCCTCTCCTTCACTATACATACCACCCTCATTCTCCTCTAACTCTAGAATCCCTATTATTCTAAAAATTAAAACAACATCCATGATGTGCCGATTTACCAAAAACCCGGATGATGTGTTTGCAATATCCATTGCATCCTTCCAAGCTGATAAAAAAACCTTGTAATGGTTGAAACAGAAGGTAGAGTGTATTTTGTAACCTATTTTATGTTTTGGAATGATCTTCATCGAATGGAATTAAATTATATAATGATACAAGTTCATGATTATCGAGGAACCACAAAAAATGATCTAAAAACATCATTACTGTTTAATATTAAGACCCCTCATCATACATGATAATAAAATAATTTATGGTATCATTACTTATTCATGAAACATATGAATAAAATTTCATTCCACATCTAGATTTTAATTTCCATATTATAATAAAATCAAATACAAACTGTTCATGGAAATCATGTAAATAACTGACCCAAAACAATGGAAGGAACAAAATACTAAAAATTAAATGGTGAAATAATGTTATGAAATGATCATATGAGGTGTTATAAACTTTAATATGTTTCTGTAAGATATTAATAAAACTCTTTTATCTATTATACAGGATGTTTATATGTCTTTTAAGTAAGACAAACTTGAGTTAAGGGAATTCATAACCAAATTTCTATTCATTGGGTTAACATTCTACTTCATTATTTATATATTATTAAGATTGTTTATGTGATGAATTTTTTTATAGTAGGTTTAATTATATGTATTTACCATGTCTATACATGTTCTATTCACATTATTATGTATCAATTCAATTAAATGTTATTTTTATGGGTACTTTCTTTAAAAATCATCAATTAAAATTCTATTTTAAATGATTCAAAAGAAATGTTTTTATGAAGTTGTTCTTTTCATATGATTATATTTTGGTTCTTGGACACTGTTAATTATGAAGTGTGGTATCTATGTCCCCCTCCAATTTATTGGGTATGTGTATGTTGGAGGTCGTCTGTATGGTTACTCCATGTGTAACTATGATGGTTACAAAAATTGTAAGGTAGCAGTGAAGGTTACAAATTGTAATGTATCCATGAGGGATATAAATTATAATGTAGCCAATAGGGTTACAATATTATGTAATTAATGTACCAAGATACCTTTACGATTCTTTTTATGTTCATTTTGTTTTGTGGAAATTTTACATTTCACTAAGTAAGTATATATGGGTGACAATTATGTTTTTTAAACGATTTCATTCATTTATAAGTATTCAAGGATTAATGTTTTATTTTATTATTTTTAAATACATTCCAAAGTTTTTTGTGCTCATCCAATGTTTTTAGATGATTTTAACATGTTATATGGTTGTGTAATACAAATAAGGAATCCATGTTAAAGGTTATGTTGTTTTTTCATGGAAATAATGTTTTATTGAAAATTAATATATTTTTGAAGAAATGGATATTTTTTATGTGGTTTCTTCTTTATATGAATGTGTAATGTTATGTGGGTATTATATCCAAATTATCTAATACTATAGTCTTGAAAAGATCTTCAATATTATAGGAACTGAGTTCTTGACTAAAATTCATGATTTTGTAAAGTAATAAGGTCGGGTCATTATAGTTTGTGTGAGAGGATGGTTTAGATAACTTTAAGGGTTAGGATGATGATAATAGAATACCATAAAGGGTTTTTTTACATTATGGTTAATTTGAAATGATATATAATATAATGGTTACCATGTTTCTTTGACTACGATATGTTTGTTTAGAATTGTATTTTGCAAAAGAAACAGGGAATATGAAGAGGGGAGGCACCGACAGAATGATATCCTTCTGAATCTGCAGCCTGGAATGGTAGGGATTTGAACCTAGTAGGTGGTGACAATAATTGCTTAGCTGACTCAAATATAAATAGTGGTGGATTCTAGGAAGGAAAACAACTATATTTACCACAACAGAATATGATGATAGTGAAACATTTTATGAGACAACAACCCCTACTTTTAATAGATCTTCTGACGTAGTAGTGGTAGAATGATAGATTATGGACCTTGACAAGACATTCGATGTTATGGGATGTCCAAAAAATCCAAAGTTATGTCTATCCATTAATCGTTTTAATGGTGATTTTGATAAATGGTGGTCAATGGTCAAAAATATCAATGATAGAGATAAGATTTATGGATTAGAGTGGGATGAATCTAAAATCATTTCCCTTGAAAAATATTTTTTCTAATGTGGTGTGACATAGGATAGAGAAGAAATTCATCGAATTGAACGAAACGTATGAATATTCAGTGGTTTTGTATGAATGAATCTTCACTCGGATGGAAAGGTGTGCTCCAAAAATTATTCTGGATATTGATAGAAAAATCAACCTCTTCTCCTTGAGATTAAAGCCAAGGTATCAAACATCAATGGTCTTTTGTGAATTCAGAAATTATGAGAAACTTGTCTAATGTGATGAGAGGGTAGAGGTGGAGTTTTTTGATGATCACATTCACTTTTAAAACAAGGATAAAAAGAGTTCTAGTTGTATATCTATGGGTAAAAATCAACCAAATATAACTAACAGCAAGAAATTCCAGTTTCCTATTTGTGAAAACTGTGGCAGAAAGAACCCTACGGAATTCCTTAGAAAAACTTGGATGTTTTTTCTATGTGGTATTTTTGGACATATGGCACTATATTTTATTGATAATGACCCTAATACAAATCCTAATTAGAAAATTTGGTCATTATAAAAATTCTTACCCCAAGATAGATTTTAATGATGCAAAGAAGCTAGAATATAAGTAGAAAAGTGTAGTGAGATCTTTGCGACTATGTAAGAAGATTTTGATCCATCCAATAAAGTTTTATTAGGTTACTTGTTTGTTTACTCAGATTTTCTAATGTTTTTTTGATATAGGGTCTATACATTCCTTTATTTCTGAATAATTTTCTGGTAAATTGGAAATATCACCTCAAAAAATGAGACTGATACTTAATGTTAAACACCAAGGGTAAATATTATAGAAAATTGGAATTATAAGAACATTTCTATTATGTTCTATAGAAAGGAATTGCCTAAAAATATTTTTTCTTTTCCCAAATTAGAGTTTTATGTCATTCTATGAATGGATTAGATTTCTTTTTTTCATGCTAAGATTGATTGTAGAGGTAAAGAAGTTGTCTTTTAGAAAGATTTTCAGTTTTTATACAAGAACGAACCCATACAATTGATATCATATCTAGAATTCGATAAAATATTGAACGATGGAAATGAATGTTATCTTGCTCATATTTTACAAAACAATGGAACTTTTCATATTAATGATGTGCCACTGGTAAATGATTACCTTGATGTTTTTTCTGATAAGTTATCTGGTGTCATACCTGATAGGGTAGTTGAATTCACAATTGACTTAGTTCCTGATTATAATATAATTTTAAAACCCCCATATCGAATGGCTCAAATGGAACTTCATGAATTGAAAAATCAATTGTAGGATTTTCTTGATAAAGGTTTCATTCATCCAAACACTACACCATGGGGTGCTACTATTATATTTGTTAAAAAGAATGAGGGTTTCATGAGAATTTTCATTGATTATAGAGAATATAATAACATAACTATTAAAAAAGTGTAATTTTCCCGATATATATTACTTTGTTCATCAGCTCCATGGATCTCAATATTTTTTCATGATTGACTTGAGATATGAATACCATCAGGTAAAGGTGAAGGAGGATGACATCTGAAAAACAACTTCTCGTACTAGATATGGGCATTATGAGTATTTTGTTTTTCCATTTGGGTTTACTAATGAACCTATTGTATTCATGGATCATATGAATATAATATTTCATGATTTCTTGGATACGTTTTTCATTGTGTTTTTAGATGACATAATAGTATTTTCTAAGAGTAAAGAGGTGCATGAAAAACAACTAAGGGATATTTTGAAAACCATAAAGGAAAAGCAACTGTACAGAAAATTTAGAAAGTGTGATTTTTGGTTGAAACATATTTCTTTTCATGGGAACATTGTAAATGAGATTGGAATAAAATTTTATCCTACAAAAAAGGTCATTGATGAATGGACAAGACCTACAAATGTTAGAGATATTCATAGTTTTATTCGATTATCATTTTATTTATGAAGGTTTCTTAAAAACATTTCATAGTTATCTAGTCTACTAACTTTGTTAACATGAAATGGGGTAAAATTTATTTGGATAAAAGAATGTGACGTCTATTTTCAGGAATTAAAGAAGAGATTGGTGAATGCTCTGGTTTTGGTCTTACCTTCCCTAAGTGTGGAGTTTTTCATCTACAATGATGATTCATTGAAAGGACTTGGTTGTGTTTGGAAGCAGAATGATCAGGTAATTTCTTATGATTCAATACAACTAAAACCTCATGAGTTAAATTATCCCACACATGTTTTGTAATTGGTATATGTGAATTTTTCTTTAAAAATTTGGAAGCATCATTCATAGGGAGCCAAATGACAAATATATACTGGCCATAAATGTCTAAATTATATATTCACTAAGAAGGAATTAAAAATGAGACAAGGAAGATGGATTGAATTCATAAAGGATTATGATTTCATGATCAATTACTATCCAGGAAAAGAAAAAAAGTGTTGGATGCCTTGAGTCGAAAACATGATGTTTCATTAACCATGTTACGTTTGGAACATGATCCCTTGATTAATGATGTGATTAATTTTGTCTTAGAAGTTGTTGGTGTATGAAATGCATCAAATTTGTTTCAAGTTTTAGTGAAATCATCATTATCATACAGAATTAAACAAGAAAAGAAGGATGACTTTGAGCTACAGAAAATGGTATGATTGGTTAAAATGGGTATGTTTCTAGATTTAACCCATGATAAATATTTTATTTTAGGATTTTTTTTTAAAAAAAAGTTTTGTGTGCGTTGTGATTACCAGTTAATGAAATATTTGTTTTTTGAAGCTCATATTTCTCCAGTTTCACTTCGTCCTGGTAGTACAGGGATGTATAGATACCTTCAGGAGTATTATTCGATGGATGGAATGAAAATAGATATTCTGGATTTTAACATGAAATGTTTGACATGTCAACATGTTAAAGTAGGGTAGTAGTTATCGAAGGGGATACTTCAGCCTTTTCTAGTGCCATAGTGGAAAAGGGAGAATGTATCCATGGAATTTTTGGTGGGACTACCTATGAATTCCTAAGGTAAAAAATGTGATTTGGTTTGTTGTTGATAGGCTGACAAAACCTACACATTTTCATTCTATTCGAGATACAATGACTTTAGATAATCTTTCTCGACTGTACTTTAAAGTAATTGTTAGGTTACATGGAGATCCTAATTTCATTGTAATTAACCAGTATCCCAGCTTCACTTCTAACTTTTGGAAGGTCCTTTAGAAGTCTTTGGGCATATAACTATATTTTAATATAGCTTTTCATCCTCAATCTGATGGAAAATTCGAATGAACGACTTATACATTGAAGGACATGCTTCAATCATGTTCAATGGTTAACTAGGGATATTGGGATCAACATATTTTTTTGGTTGACTTTTCTTTTAATAATAGTTTTAATTCTAGTATACATATGACACATTTTGAGGCATTGTATGGGAAGCGGTGTTAAACTCCATATTTTTGGGATGAATTCAGGGAAAAAATGTTTATGGGACCAGAATTAGTAGATGAAGTGGTTGAAATGGTTAATATGATCCAAAAACACATTAGGACATATCAAAGTAGAAATAAATGTTACGAAGTCTATTGGAGGAAATACATATCATTAAAATTTGGTGATCATGTTTTTCTTAGAATCCCACCATGAAAGAGTGTTATGCATTTTTTAAGAAAGGAAAGCTAATTCCACAGCTCATTGGACCTTAAGAAACCCTAGAAAAGGTTGGACCGGTCACGTACTGAGTATATTTTCATCCAAGTTTATATCTTTTACATAATGATATTTATGTTTCGATATGGATAATGTATGTGATAGATTCATCTCATGTTTCGAGCCCATAAGTATTTCATCTAGATGAGAACCTTTCTTATAAAGAGAAACCAATTCAGATTCTTGAACAAAGGGAAAAAGTATTTTAGAATAAGGATATCCACCATGTAAGGGTTTTGAGGAGAAATCACATGGTTGAAGAAGCAACATGCGATTCTGGAAATGTTATGAGGGAAAGGTACCCTCACTTGTTTAATATGTAAATAAAATTGTGAGGGAACAATTTCTAGAAGGTACGGATAATGTAACACCCTAAGGTTTTAAAAATAAATTAAAATGCATGAAACTTTGTTTTAAGTATCTATTTATAACTACTCTTTAAATTTTATTTTCCTACATATATGTTTTGAATTTCAAAAAATGATCATCTACAATTGTGATCGGAAAGTTATTTATAGTCTAATGAAAACAACTTCATTTTTGGTGAATAGTAATTCTCCCTTATGAATAGTAATATGAATAGTAATATGACCCTAATAAATAGTAAATTTTATTATTATTTGATTTTCTTAATGTTCTATGATATTGGAAACTTTATTAATTTTTCAAGGGGTTAAAAATGTGTTTAAGAATTAAAATAGTCATTTTGGAATAAATTTTGATTTTATTTGAAAATTAAATTTATAATATTAATAAACTTTTTTTCAAAAAATGGAGTTCATTTTTGAATATTACATGTCAAAAATTGGTTAAGGTGATTTTTTGGGATTTTTCTGAAATTCAAGAATTTTTTATGAAAAGTAAATTAATATAAATTCTAAATACTTGTTTTTCTGCATCATATGTGATGCAAGGTTGATGTAAGCCCAATTCTTTGGTAAAACATGCAATTTTTACTTATTTTGGTCTCATAGATAAATACTATTCATAGTCTAGAGAAACAAATATTAAAATATTAATTAAAATAATGGAAAATCTCTCCTCTATTCCACTATAAATACCACCCTCATTCCCCTCTTCCTCTCCACTCCCACTTTTTCTAAAAATAAAAACATCATCCACAATGTGCTGATTTACCAAAATCATGGACCACGTGTTTAGAATATCCATTACATCTTTCAAATATGATCATAATACTCTTTTAATGGTTGAAACAGATTGTAATATGTTTTTTTAAACCTATTTTATGTTCAATAATGAACTTCTATTCATGACATTAAATTATACAATGAAAAAATTTCATGATTATCGAGGAACTGTTAAAAATGATCTAAACAAACATCATTAATATTTTATCTAATGATCCATCATCATATATGATTGTAAAATGATTTATGGAATCATTGAATATTATAGAAACATATTATTACTATTTAATTCCCCTTCTGGAATTTAATTTCCATATGATAAGAAAATCAAATACAAACCAGCCATTGAAATCATGTAAAGAATTCACCCAAAATAATGGAAGGAACAAAATACTAATAATTAAATTTTGAAATGATGTTATGAACTGATTATATATGGTGTTATAAATATAAATATGTATTTTATGATATTAATAACTCTCTTTTAACAATTATATAAGAGATTTAAATGATATTGAAGTAAGACAACCCCAAGATAAAGGAATTATAACCCAATTTTCATTCTTTGGGTTAACATTATACTTCATTATTTATGTGGCATTAAGATTTTTTGTGGGGTGGATTTTGTTTATTTTAGGTTTAATTATGTATATTTACCATGTATAGACATGTTCCATACACTCTATTAAGTATCACTTCTATTAAATGATATTTTTTAGGGATCTTTCTTTAAAAATCTTCTTTTAAAATGTTTTTTACAAAATTAAAAAGCAATGATTTTATGCAATTGTTCATGTCATAGGATTATGTCTTTTTCTTGGAAATTGATTATGATTAAGTGTGGGACCTATATATCCCTCTAATTCATTGGTTATGTTTATGTTGGAAATCATTTGTATGATTACTCCATGTGTAACTACGGTGGTTACACAAATTTTAAGGTAGCCGCATGGATTAAAAATTGTAAGGTATCTATGAGGGTTACAAATTATAAGGTATCCAAGAGGGTTAAAAATTTAATTATGTAATTCCCCAAGATAAAATAATGGTTAAATTTATGTTCATTATGATTTTTTTGAATCTCATGTTTCACAAAGTATATATGTGTGATAAGTATGTTTTTATAAAATGTTTTCAGGTGTTTATAAGTATGCATGGACTAATGTTTTCTTTTCTTCTTTTTAAATAACTTCCTGAGTTTTTTTTGCTCATCCCGTGTTTTTATATTATTGTCACATGTTATAAGGTTGTGTAAGATAAATAAGGAAGCCAAGTTAAATTATATAAATAATTTTTATGGAAATCATGTTTAATTTGAGAAGTATTATATTTTGGAAGAAATAGATATTGTTTATTTGGTATCATATTTATAAGAATGTGGAATGTTATGTATGAATTATATCCCAATTATCTAAAACTATAAACATGAAGATCCTCAATATTAAAGGATGTGTGTTCTTGAATAAAATTCATGATTATGTAATGCAATAAGGACGAGTCCATATAATTTTTTTGAAACTAATTTATTTATTAAAATTTAATTAATCTATACAGAGTTGATAAAAGTAAATAAATTATTATAACTTATTATTATGTCATCAATTATATATATGATTATAATATTATTACGTTACATATGATATTATCTAGATGAAAATTATAACATGTATGGAATTTAAATTTGAATGTATGCCTATTGTGAAGACTAAAATTTTTAGTGATCTATTTAATATTTTAATAATGTTAATATGCATGTTTTTATATTGTTATGAGACAATTATAGTTAATATATGGAAAATAATTGGTTTTATAAAAATTTTATAATATTTTCTCTGTAAATTTTGGAAATATATTATGTTTTAATGAAATGAAACTTGAAAATTAATTATGTGAGTATCCTTCACTGTTTTTTTGTTAATAAAATTTTGGTATGTGTTTTTGATAAAATGAAGTGATTAATTTTTATAAAAATAATAAATCATCACTAAAAAACCTAATTCATCCCCAAAAAAACACCATATCCCATCACGAGAAGGTCTAAAGGGAATTCTCGATCCATATGGGATGGTAGAAAGTGCCTATGAATCCGAAAGAAAGCAAGGGAATATCTTTTGTAATGATCCATATTTTCATGAAGGCACAAATAATTATTTTCAATTTGAACCCTTTTTATCATGTTAAACATAAATAATGGGATAAAGAAAGTCCCAAGAGTTTTAGGGCCTTCTTTGGAAACAGATGTTCCAAAAAATGGGCAAAAGACAAGGCCACAAGGTTTAGAGAAACCATGTGGCCTAGACCATATGGTTTTCTGATAATATGTTGTTCCTAATAGTGGAGTCTATAGGGCACACATTTTTTCTAAAATCATATGACCTAAGACACACAGTCATGCTATTCTTCTAGGATTCGACACACAAACCTTATCCATGGTTTGAAAATGGTTAGATAAATAGTGCAACTAACCATGCAAGGTGACACTTATAGTAGTGGACTTCACAAAGTTTGCAAGATGTGTCCCTAAATCTTATGCCCTATTATTTTTGGATGAAATGTCAAAAATACCCCTCTTTAATTATTAAAAACATTTCGTTCATTCTCCTCTCCCTTTTCTAATGGTGGGTAGTTCCCCCTTTCTCCCATGGCTCAAACCATCCTCAACATAGGATCTCATATGTCTTCTACATATGGTGTCTTAATAAAGATAAAAAGTAAGTGTTGGATAGCTTAAGGTATACTATAAATTTATCTAACTTCATATCTATGTTATTCTTAGGATCGATCATGTTATTTAGTTGAAATCTCATTTTCCCCATTTTCAGGGTGTTGGAGTGTTTCTCATATTTCTTCCAGCCTACTATGAAGCAGGTGCCCATATTGATTGAGGAGTCATATAAAAAATTGAGTTAGTCAGTCATGTTAATTTCACTTTATTTTTTGATGCTTTCTAGATACAATGTTGTTCCGCACAATGGATTTTGGTAAGAATCCGCTTTTTTTATAGATTTTCATGTCTAGTTTATCATCTCACATTTTAATATACAAATTGATCCTAGTTTGGTAATTTAGAGGTTGTATACACCTTTATATAGTCACTCCTATAGGGTGAAAATTAGAATTGTCCATTTTGGTATGCTAATTTATTTTCATGGAACATTATTTAGTTTTCAGCTTATATTAAAAATGGAATATTCCCTGCACTATTGGAAAAGACACATATACCCATGACTGTGGGTATAGGATATAACTACAGTTCATAAAATAATGTCATTTTATGGTGTTGCTATAGCTCTGAGAAATATAAATGGTTTAAAAAATGATACACCCTTGGATATGAAATGTTGGATTTGGTGAATGGAAATTATAAATTGTTTTAATAAAAATATACCTACAATTCTCAAAATACATCTATCATATTTTAAAAAATTATTCCCACCTGATTCATGCCACAGACCGACTCTTCCCAATAGATGCACCTAATCACTACACCACATATTTTTATAAATATATAAATATATATATTTTTTATAAAATGTGTAAATAGGGGTAAACCCATGGGTAAATTTTTTCTAGTGGAAATTTTTTCCCATGGGAAAATATTTTCCCCCTCGCTTACACAGGAATTATATACCCATGTTTATCAACACCCATGTGTATAGATCAACCGTATACCCACATTTGTTTTGTGAACTGTGAGAATAGGTATTGAAATGAATCATACACCAATTGGTTTTTAAATTCTATTGGTAAAAGTTTAAATTCTCAACCTATACCCACTATATTCCCAAATAGTTGGTATAGGTTATATACCAATCATTACGCTCATCGTTTATGGAAAATCGTGTGTATAGGGTTAACTTTTACCCACGGTTTGTTCCTAAACCATGGTTATAAGTCCATTTTCTAGTAATGTTGATATAATAATGTTTATAGGACCAAAGGTACCGATTAGGTTTTTTTCTCAACCTAAAGTTGGAATTTCCCAAATAGGATGCTTCTTTATTTGACCATGTCACCTCCTATGTGACCATTTAGCTTTATAAATTAATTTTTGATAACTCAATGGTTTAAAATGTTTAATCTACTGTAGTGGATAGTGAAATATAGTTTTCCTACATTAAATGAAATGGTTTGTGATGTGTGGTATGTTCAGGTCAATAATTATTCTTGTTATAAATTTCATTACCTTGAAAGGAATTTAACATGACTAGTTGGACGTGTGTGAGGTTTTTCCTCTGGAGTTATATTATAAAAATAAATATTACATATATATATATATAGGCTTGGTGAAAATGAAATAAGAGTTATTGACTCATAATTAATACTATTAATGTGATTATTCCATGTTATGGATGCGATAGGATGCTAAGGGTTTAGTTGAGTATGAAGGTATCATGCTCCCTTATACTGGGTGTTGAGAAAGATGTCTCTCACCATTGAAACTACTTGGGTGTTGGGATTTATGCCCCATTTTTCTATTTGAGTGATGACATGACACCACACTCACCATCCCTAGTATCATGCATGACAACTAGCACTGTTATTGGGATGTATGGAATGTACCCCATTACCTAAGAATATATGATCATTAGACTAGTTATGGATGTTTGAGTTAAACCCTGGTCTATCCAGCAACTTGTATTCCATGTATATGGCCACTTATGTCCAAACGTACTTGGTCCGTATATGCAAATGAAATATATTACTATACTATATATATAGTTTTACTATATATATATATAGAATCTGATCAGAAATTACTCTTATCCATGAGAAAAAGTAGGTACACCTTCTAAGATTCCAATAGGAACATGAGTGGGCTTATTATGTTTTTCAGAATTTTTTTCCTATTCTGATTATACCAGCACGCTATTTACTAATGACTACTTCTTGGATTATGCATAGACACAATTGGTGTTGTACTATTGAGTTGTTTTTATCTCACACCATACTAGGGATAACTTTAGTACCTAAGATAATTATTTATGTATATTTATTGATATGGGAAAGTTATTCCCTACAGGTTATTGATATGCTTACTTATAGTTGGAGCTTAGAAGAAGAGAACTGAAAATTTACTCAAGATGCATATGGAGTAGTTGTTTTTATTTTTTTAGTTTTGTATATAATTCTTCTATATACCTGAACCATGTTCCCCTTTTTTATTTTATCATTCCATGTAACAATGTATATGACATTTCCAATAGTGTTTTGCAATTATTATTCAATTTTAGGGTTTTTATGTCTTCAGTTTCATTATTTATTATATCTATTTATATATGATTTTGTTGTTTTATATTAATTTATGTATCTATTGTGCCACTCTGATTATAGGTTATAGTAACTTTACCATAACACTATTACACCCTCGCTGGTAGTTGGTAGCCTTTGGCATACAGGGAGGCATGCTTGAGGTCATGTGACCCACCAGCTCAGGACACGAGTTCAGTAGATCTCGGGTAAGGATGTTTCAATGTTGTAAAAAGGATAAAATTTCCATTTTATTATGGTTTTTAAATTATTCAATATACTTGGATTTAATAGAATTTGTATTTTACCCACATTCATGGATGTAGCTAACCCATGTACAGTGGAATCCCAAATTGCCTAGGGTGGGAACTTTTTATTATTTCCATCATCTATTAGGGTTGATATGACATCACTGTTAGGTGACACACTTGTATTATAATGTTATTGATATTGTAATGATTTAAATTAGGGTTTATTCACTATGATATAATGATATTTGGTTTTTCAAAAGATCATGCATCATTATTAGGAACACTAAGATAAATATGACATTCATTTTTCTATGTGATGTTTATTATCATCACGCACTTAAATTTTGCGTATTTATAGTACCATGAATATGTATTGGATTGTGATATCAATTTTTATAGGGAATGGAAATCATAATTGATACTTAAAGTGTATACCCTCACCCAACAGTGTTTTCCTGAATAGGTTAAAGCATACACCTTAAATAGAAAATTATGGCACATTGTTCCATGGACCATTGGTCAGACGGGCTTGAACATGTTTTGGTGTCAGTTAATTGGATGCCTTATTTTTGTTCATAAGGAGTATGGGACCTTATCAATTTGAACTATAAATCCATATAACTCATCTGTTTTAAAAAAATTAATGATTGAACAAGAACAATTTAAAATGAATATGACTCTCAAAGTAAAATTAGTTATCTTATAAATGTGAAATTGGGACTAATCCCTAAATAGAGCCATAATAGTGGCTATATAGGTGTCTATTACACATTGATGGCTGGTTTTGGTCTCTTTCTATCATCTATACATATCATTTGAAGCAGGTAGAGACGTGTGATCCTTCTTATAGGAAGGATTTATACCCGTCCTTGTTTCTATCTACAATCCTCTCAATTAATTATATTTTTTCTAAGGCATTAATTTAGAATTCTATCATCATGACACTAATACATCCTCCTATCATATTACCTTAAGGCGGTATGAACATGCTCTTGAGGTGTTGGGCCCAGATCCACCTATGATTCCTCCTGTAGTGCTGCCAATGGAACCTCTTCATGTACCTAATATGGGCACTGGAACCCAATTTTGAGAGGGATTCGTATGAATGTAATAGTGTACACAAGGTTTCGTTCAACCTTCTCCATGTATGGGCGTGTTGGGTTAGAAATTTCAGCATAAGAATCATACAACAATTTTTGTGGATGGTGAACCTCATGTTTTAGAGACTTATCTCGAAGGAAACCTTCTTATTTTAGAGCATCTTGAGATGCCTCTAGAGTGGAGGGTCAAAATGGAAACATATATTCAATGTGATTCTGTGAAGAAGTGGGGGGATATTATCACCCCTGAGGATTGAAATCATAATATAGTCTGTGTATATTTCTAAATGATTTTCTATGACTACTTATTTGCTCAGAATTTGAGGGATGACAATGCTAGAGAATTCATGAACCTGCCACAGGGATGTATGCTAGTTATGGAATACCCTTCCCATTTCACTGAGTTATAGAGGTTCACCCCTACTATAGAGAGTGATGATATTATGACCTTAAGATGATTCAAATACGGGTTGTTATATGTCATCTGATTGGAGATCAATGTGTTCAAGTTGAACACTATTTCAAAAAATGTCATCAAATATCTTATTACAAAGGGACATCATAGGGAAACTCATGGAGCAAGTCAGGGAAGTTTGGAACCTAAATCTATTAGTTGTTCTTCTTCTAGGTGAAAATGGAATTTATAGATTTATTGTGAATGTAGCAGTATCTAGGATACTGTTATTGAAAACATCATGATTTTTCACCGGTTTATAAATATGGGACATACTAAACCTCATTACTTGTGGGATCCAGTAGAGTGTAGAAGTTATAGTAGGATGGAACATAATCATCATTTCTAATAAACATTTACACTAGTACCTATCATCTGGGGATATAATACTACAACATGATTGGGAGTGGGGATAGTAGGATCACGATAGGGAAGAAGATAGAATACAACTGTTCGATCATACTGAGGTGGTGGTCGAGGCAGAGGAAGTCGTAATTATGATTCTCAATGCCAGCAGAGTGGGCTTGATCTAGGTAGTTAGGAAGCGAGTCAGGGACATAGTATAGTCCAGTTAAATGTAGCCCAACCTATTCTGAAGGATGATAGTGTCAGACCTTTTACTGTATGAGGTATTATTCTAGTATCATTCACTTTAGCTTCTACTTTATTTGACACAAGAACATGTCACTCATTTATATCTTATGAAATAAATAAGACTCTGGGACTTGAGATCTATCACTTTATTTGAATAAGGTTGATAAATACTCTTTTAGGTATCCATTTATAGGGTTTTCTCCATTGTAAGGATTTTACCCTTGATATAGATAGTTACCTTTCCATATATAATCTTGTATTACTTAACATGATGGGATTTGATATAATCGTCAGGATGGACTGGTTGGTTTTTTATCAAGAAAATATAGACTACTATCATCATAGGGTTACGTTTACATATTCAAAGGGAGTTAAAAATATGTATAAAGAAGAATGGGACATTAGAGTGACATGATTAGGACCCGAGCAGTAGAGACTGGGTAATGTGACTGCTCAGATTGCTAGTCTTTTCTAGGACGACTAGGAGTTAAGACCCACTATTTTTCCTCCTATAGTGGATCATTTCATATATGCCTTTCCTAATGAATTATATAGACTACCTCAACTATGATAGGTATAATTTACAATTGATCTAGTACTGGGGGCAGAACCAAGTACCATTCCTCCCTATAAAAGGGACCCTAAGGAGCTTCTTATGCTCCAGAAGCATTGGGAGGATCTGTTGCTTAATGGCTTCAAACTCCCCCTCACATCTCCACAGGTTTTGTTGGTCCTTTTTGCCTAGATGGTGAATAGTACCCTCATGATTAGTGTATATTATTTTCATTTGAATCATCTCCTAATAAAGAATCAGTATCTTCTTCCTGGAATAGATGATCTCTATGATCATTTATGAAGTGTGAAGGTGCTTTCAAATGTAGATCTAAAGTCAATATATCACCAGGTTTGTGTCAGGACCTCAGTCATACCTCATATATCATTCAATAGTATTTATGGTCTATACGAATATTTGGACCCATCATTTGGACTCACGAATTCACATTCAGTCTTTATGGATCTTATAAATTTTGTTTTCCACCCATATTTGGATTCATTAATGTTAGTCATTGTGGATGATATATTTGTGTATTAACAATCTTGACACAACCATGAAACCCATCTTGATATCATCCTAAATATACTTATAGATCATCAGATATATGTTAAGATCAGTAAATTAAAATTTTGGATTAAGAAATTCTACTTCTAGGGTCACTTATTCTAAGACTTGGAGTTTTAGTAGACCTAGAGAAGTGATATATATAGTTTCCTGGGAGTATCCCAAGAATGTATTTGAAATTCATAATATATTGGGGCTTGATGAATATTAAAAAAAACATCATCCATGAGTTATCATGTCTTGAAATTCCTCTTATGTTGTTGAAAAAGAAAGGTGTGAAATTCATATGTTTAAAATATTATGAATAGTCCTTTCATGAGATAAAGGGAAGGTTGGGTTCAGAACTAATAAAAACTATTCCAGATCTAGGAAGGAGTTATTCTATATGTTGTGATGCATAAAGTATAATGCATAAAGATTTTCTGATGTAGGATAAGTGAGTATTTGTGTATGTGTATTGTTAGTTGAGGCCTTATAGGCCGATATACTTGACACATGACCAAAAAATAGCTATTTTTGTTCATGCTCTACATTTTTGGAGACACTATCTAATTGGTGATAATTTTATTGTTTATACTGATCATAAAATCCTCAAGTATATCTTTAATCAGTGGGATCTAAATCTCAGATATTACAGGTGGAATGAGCACCTATTTTAATTTGATTTTGAGCTTCACAACGTGCCTAGATAAGAAAATGATGTGGCTGACTCTTTTTTCCATAAGACTCACACTTATGTGGTTCAAGAATCCATTGGAAATTGATTATTATGGAATTATTAGAAGAGATTTAAATTGAGGTTCATGACCATTTTCATACTATCCTCTCTGCCTTATTAGTGACCTCTACACTTTTAGAATGAATAAGAATGAGAAAGATATCTGATCCTGATGAAATTGTCCTAAGGGAATGTGTCTCAGATGATGAAACATCATTAATAAGGACTGTGGATAGGGATGATACATTACTATTCCATGAATGTTTATTGGTCCTAGAAGACATCCAAGAGGAGCTAATACGGGAGTTCCATGCCTACCAGTGTCATAAAAATGTATCGTGATCTATGATTCCAATATTGGTGGCCTAGTATGAAACATGATATTTCAATCTTCAACACTAAATGTTCCACCTAAAAGTAGGTGAATTAAGATCATTAATATCAATTAGGTATTTCTCATCCATTTTCCATTCCAGAGTCAAAATTTAATGATGTTTTGATGGATTTCATGACTTTCTTACCCAAATCACCTCATGATAACACTATAGTGTGGGTTTATGTTGATCATCTGAAGAAGGTCGCACACTTGTTACCTATGAAAGATACCTTCTTGGTTGAAAAGATAAGAACATTATATTTCAGAGAGGTTATATATCTTCATGGATCTCATAGTTCTATTGTTTCTAAAAGAGATGGATATTTTACATCACGGTTCTGTCATGGATTGTATAAGGCCTTAGGTATGCAGTTAAATACGATCAAGTCCCATCACCCTCAGACTGATGGAAGATGGGGCACATGATTCGAGTCCTAGAAGAAATTGTCCATGCATGTGTCATTGACTTTTTCTATTCTTGGGAGAAATACATTCCTCTAATTTCGTTTGATTATAAAAATAGATTTTAGGAAACAATTGAGATGGTTCCTTGCAAATGCTTTTATGGTAGGGCTTTACATTCACATTTGTGTTGGCTAGAGGTAGGGGAGGTGGTTATTCATTGACCAAGACTCATGCAAGAAACTATAGAGAAGGTTAAATTGATAAGAAAGTACATGTTGATATTTTAGTCTAGACAGTAGCTATATGGAAATAAACACTGAAGCCCTCTTGAGATTGAGGTCAGAGATTGATTTTTTTACAAGTCTCTCCAATGTTGGCCATAAGCATATTCAGAGGTAGAGAAAGCTCTCTCCAAGGTTCATTGAACCCTTCAAGTTTGTGAAACAAATTAGACCAGTGTCATACTGGTTGATGATTACTCGAAGATATAGGACTATGAATGATTTGTTTCATGTGTCTCATCTTCACAAATATCATCTAGATCCATCAATTTTCATTAAACCTAATGTGATTGAATTGGATGTGGATGATTCCCTTGAGAAGTATCAAGTGCATATTGCAGATAAGAGCATGAAAACAATCTAATTCAAGTAAGTTCCTTTGGTATGGGTGTTATGGAATAATGGATGGGTACATGATGAGACTTAGGAATGGGACGCTAATATATAGGCTCAGTGGACAGAGCTCTTTGAAGAGGGTTCCTATTTACCCACAAAAGTCCAACTCATGGAAAAGTTTCAATAAAGAGGGATGCGTGTAACGACTCATATTTTAATGAAGTTACATATAATTTCTTTCAATTTTAGATCTTTCTTAATCATGGTAATCTTGTACCATGTTCTATCAAAGGTCCCAGCTTTTCCTGGGCCTTGTTTGGAACCTGGAGTTCCAAATAATTGGAAAAATACTTGGTTGCATGTTTTGGAGAAAACATGCCAACCAAAAAACACATTTTTTCTAAAACTGTGTGGTTATTGACAGTTGAGTCATGTGTGTTTCCTAGTTTGTATAAAATTTATAGACCTGAGGTTCATGGTCATACAATGCTTCTCAGTTTTTGGATAGAACCCTTTTTTTTGGTTTGTGCTCAATTAGACAAACTCTTCACCTAATCATGAGAGGTTCCCCCTTATAGTAGTTACATGCTCATGGATTGTGCATAGTTTTAAAACATTGTGCCTAAACCATGTTCAACCTTATTTTTGGATTAAAAGTATAAAATGTACCTCTTTAATTTATAAAACAATTTTTTCTTTCTCTAATAACATTTAAAGTGGTGGGGTTTTCCTCCTTTATATTATATCTAAAATCCTCCTCAACATATGATCTCATATATCATCCACATTTGATATCCAAATCAAAATCCTAAGGCATACATGGATAGGTTAAGCTATTATATTCTTTCCTATTCCTTCAAATCCATGTTTTTCTTCAAAAATGTTATGCTATTTATGTGATGTATAGTTTCCCTATTTTAGTTTGATAGACCATTTCCCATATTTATTCCATTATACATCAAATATAAGGCTGATATCTAGTGAGAAGTCATCTACAACTTTGAGGTTTGTGGAAATATCATTTTCCGTTTGAGTTTTGAAGCTTCATAGCTACTACATTGTATCTCAAGATGGATTTTACTGAGCGTTCCAATTTTTCATAGAGTTCCCTATATCAAATTGATCCTTTAACCTTCTAATTAACCTATTGGTCATTTTTGGATAATTCAGAGGTTTTATACCCCATATATGGTAACCCCTTGTCTATGAAAAAATGGAATTATACATTTTTTTTAATTAATATAATTACCCGGAACACCATTTAGTATCCTTCTTAGACATAAAATGAAATTTTCCTAGATATATGTTTGTTTATAGGACCCAAAGTACCTCTTAGGGTTTTGGATCAACCTATAGTTATAATTTCACTTGTAAGTAGTTTTTTCAATTGACCATGTCACCCACTAAGTGACCTAATGAGATTTTTAAATTGAATTTTTATATCTTAATGGTTTAAAAATTTTAATAATGTTTAGTGGCTAATGCATGTCACTATTTGAAACTCATGTTTTCCCAATGCTTCTTTACCAACGGTTTAAACAAACTGTTGGTAAATATGATCATTCCCAATGGTTTACTAAAACTGTTGGGAAAGGGGTCTCCAAGGCACCATTTCCAAACAGTTCTCTTGAACCATTTGGATAGGGGTGTCCAAGACACAATTTACCAATGGTTCTACAAGAACCATTGCGAAATGGTCACCCTTTACCAATGGTTTGTTTAAAACATTGGTAAAGGGTCTCTTGGACACCCCTTTCCCAACGGTTTTTAAAAACCATTGGGAAATCTTTCCCCCAAATACTCAATTGGCCGCTCTCTCCCCCATTCGCGAGAAAACCCAAATCCTGTCCAGGGCTCCGCTGCTCTCAAGACTTCCCCCATACGAACCTGTGAAACTACATCCAAATCATCTCAAATCAGTTATTCTATTCTTCATACACATAAAATATTTTACTGATACCTTGTTTTTATTGTTATTCATCTCATATTTTAGTTTTAAGTTTTTATTTTGATGTGTATATCATTTTTTTGTGTTTTGATTTAATCTAGACTTTATCCATTCCAATCCATTTAATTAATTAAATCCTTAACCCTCCATTGAAGAAGAAGCATCTCAAATTCATTGACGTTGTATTCTACAGTTTATATGTGTTTGTTATTATGCTTTTTTCCCATATTGTAATTAATTGTTACTTGGAAATTTGTTTATATGTGTTTAATAAGTTTTAGAACAGTTTTTAGGAATTTTTTCCATAAAATTCTTTGAGGAAAGTTTTTTATTAAATGAAATTTTATTAATAAGGCTTGTGTAATGTAATTTGTTATAGTACACTATGTTACTATGTTTGGTATTTAGTAACACATGAGATAACTGCTGTGTGAGAATGTGTTGTGAAAGAGATTCCATGGTTGGTTCAAGATTATTTTTACATTTTGATCCTATTAATGTGTTGTTTTAAAGATATTTTGAGATATTTACCTTATGCTTATTGGTCGAAACTGGGATCTATATAGGTGGATCATGATTAAGACATATTATTACTGCTAAACATGTGGATAAACCTTTCATAGTAGTTAATTCTTGAAATGTTTTAAGTTTTTAGTAATTTTTTATTTGGAGTTTCTCTTGATGGTGATGTTTCTTATTGTTACATATGATGGGAATTTATTTTAGTTACTAAATTGGCTGAGACACCCCCACCATGCACAGTGTATGCAACCTCTACCATTATTTAATCATTCAGTTTACACAGCGTATGTAACCTCTACCCTAATTTAATCAGTGAACTCAAGTCATTAATTCAAGCCTTCATTGTCACTAGCATGTAAGAAATTGAATTATGTAAACCCATCCTCAAATGAGTTCTTACCTTAGATAGTGTCCAACAAATGAAATAAGAGCTTTTGAATTCATCAGTTAACCTGGATCATATACTCCATTTCTCCCAAGATGACTGTACTAATATAACTTTAGGGTCAATTAAATATAGTTCTCATTGTACGATGTATATAATGTGTCCTTCTTGGCCAATACTCACTTTTATGAGGGTGGGGTGCTTTTGACTACCCATTCTATCCTGTGTATACATCTATAAAAATGTTACATAAGTCACAAGTTTAATTAAGTAATGCTGTTATCATTGACATACTTTATTATTAATCTCAAATATAAAATTAAATGTTTTTTTCTATACTTAATGAAATTTAATTTTTTACAAGCCATGAACAACCTATTAATGAAGAAGCCTAAAATTTATTCACCCATGGGGTGAGATTGACTTGAGGAAGTAATTGGGTAATGAAAGGTATGGCCATAGAGGTGCCAATAATGAGTTATTAAACAAGAGTAAATGATTTGGGATGCCTATAACATATGATGGGAACTGAGGCATGTGCCACATATAGAGCTAATGAAAATGAATATAAATAAATTTTAATTTAATTTATGAGTAATTTTTCTTTACATTATTTTAATAGTTCACTAAATTGACTAGAAACTTATTCCTTTATCGTTTACATAAATGTATTTTCTATTAAAGTTCAATCCTATTGAATTGTTTATGAAAAAACGAGTTATATAAATTCTTTTTACAGAATGGACATAAGTTGGATGTATGAAACTGATCGGATATTAAGTTATTTTCAAAAAAAATTAGAGAGATTTATAGATTTTTCATTTGACAATGCTTCAAATAGTGGTCGCATACATTTCCCATGTTCCAATTGTGTTGGTTGACCTTGGTTGAGCCATGAAGAAGTTAGCTACCACATAACCAAAAATGGTATTCAAGAAAACTAATTTGTTTGGTATCACAATGGGTAGAAAATGAACTCTCAAATTGGTGATGATTGAAATGAAAGGACCGAAATGGAGAATTTCTTAGATGATCAGTTTCCGTTTATTCGTCATCATGAAAAAACAAAGGATTTCAACTCAAGAAGACTTTGATATGAGGACAACTGATGCTTATAGTGAAATTGATGATATTGATTGGGTGAAAAAATTGAATAATGCATCCACGACTCCATTATATCTATAATTGGATAAAATGAAAAAGCTGGAGTTTTTAATCTGATTGTTTCATGCAAAAATTATGTATGGGATTTCTAATACAGAAATCGATTACATTCTTACCCTCTTGAAGGATTTACTTCCAGATGATGCAGATATTACCTCAAACCACTATATGGAATGAAAGTTAGTTGTGGAACGTGGATTTTCAAGAAACAAAATTCATGCTTGCCCAAAAGATTTCAGTTTATTATGGGAGGAGACCTCTGAACGAAATGATTGTATAAAATGTGGTACATCCCACTAGAAGTTAAAATCTGATGGAACACCATCTCATGTTCCATAGAAAGTAATGTGGCACTTTCCATTGATCCCTAGACTCTAGAATATTTTTATTTCTGATGACATATCAATAAAAATGAGATGGCATGATACTGAGGGAAAGAAGACTAATGATGAGTTGGTTCATCCTGCAGATGGATTTTCATGGTAGAGATTTGATGCTCCAAACCTGATTTTTTAGATGACGTGTGTAATGTGAGGTTGTCTCTTTCATGCGATGGTTTTAATCTGTTTAGGAAGATTCTTACTTTGCACAGCACATGGCCAGTTTTTATACAAATTTTTAATCTTCCCCCATGGTTCTGTATGAATAAACCTTTCACTTTCATCATTATACTCATATCTGGTACTACTGATTCCGACATTGATATTGATGTATATATGAAACCTTTAATAAAATAGTTGAAACTTCCTTGGGATGTGGGTGTTTGCACATACGATGAATGTTCGAAAGACATATTTCAGATGCATGTTGCACTTATGTGGATGATCAATGATTTTATAGCTTATGAAATGATGTCTGGATGGAGAATGAAGGGAAAACTGTAATGTCCAGTTTGTATGAAGAATACACGATCCAGAAGACTGAAACATTGATGTAGTTTCAGTTTTATGGGACATCGATGATTCTTGCCAAAGGAACATCTATATAAAACGAATCGTCGATGATTTTATAATACCCTAGAGGCCAGTGATCCACCTCCGCATATGTCTGGAACTGACGTGCTAAATAAATTGAAAGATTTTAGTTTTTCGTCAGAGAAGGGTCAAATGAAATCTGGAAAGAGAAAGAATGTTTCCATTGAAACCTATTACAATTAGAGGAAGAGGAGTATATTTTTTGATTTTCAATATTTCTCAACCAATTTTTTATATCATTGCTAATACGTAATGCATATTGAAAAGAATATGTGCAAAATGTTGCTTTCGGTTCATCTAAATGTCAAGGGGAAGACAAAATGTGATTTACAATCTCGGCATGACTTGGTGGATTGGGGCATTAGACCAGAATTACATCATATGCGTATCAGTAAAAATAAATGCCAACTTCCATGTTCTTCTTATGTGATGACACCTACAGAAAAAAAACAATTTCTGGAAGTATTAGAGACTATTAGATTTCTTGATGGCACTTCAAGCAACATATTTAAACGGGTCAAGGGAAGAGATTTGAAGCTAAAATCTTTGAATACTCAGGATTATCACATTTTACTTCATGAGTTGGATCCAATATCAATCCATAATCTTTTGTCCAACAAAGTAAGGGTGTTTGTTATTCAGTTGTGCCATTTGTTTAGAGAACTTTGTGCCAAAAAGTTGTCCAGGTATTTCTTGAAAAAAATTCTGACAGATGCCCCATTAATTTTGTGTGAGTTGGAGAAAATATTTCCTCCATCATTTTTCACATGCATGTTGCATCTGAGTTTCCATATTCCCACTGAAATACTTCTCGGAGGAGCTGTTTCTTTTCATATGATGTATCCAACTCAAAGAAATATGTTCACATTAAAGTCTTATGTCCGAAATAGAAATCATCCCGATGGTTCTATTGTGAACGGTTACTTGGATCAAGAATGTATGGATTTCGGCCCGATGTATTTTTCTGATCTTACTACAAGATTGAACAGAACAATGAGAAATTAAAAAGAATAGTATGAGAAAGTTGAACCCAGTTTTCCATCACTTCCTCAAACAGGAGGAATTCCTAGATCATATACATTGAAGACATTAAGTCATGTAGAGCAGAAGATGGCACATCGCATAGTTTTGTTCAACTGTGATTTGTTCGATGACTATATTAGGTAACTAAATTGATTATGTATATCCTACATATATATCTATTAAACTATTCATATTTTTTTATCTACAGGGAACATAAAACAATGATAAATAGAAAGCATCGTTCTTTATCTTTGAGAAGGAGAGAGACTTTGCATAGCAATGAATTTTCTGCTTGGTTAAAATTGAAGGTAAAAATATTAATGATTAAAATAATTATATCAATATTTAATTTAGTTTAATAGTTTTTTATATTTTAGGTATTGAGTTTTTTTGTAGACTATGTCTTTGAGGAAGTAAGATGTTTGGATTTTGGCCCTAATACTGTGGTTTGTGACTGTAAATCAATTGTAATCAATGGGTAAAAATTTATTATCACAGAACAAGCAATGAACATGAGAACATAACATGATGGTTTTATGGTTACTGCCACAACAGATTGTTATGCCAGTGCATCTGATTGTAGGCTGCGATTTGAAAATGTGGGTTATTATAGAGTTGTTTAGAAAATAATAATATTGGATTATTACTCTCATGGACGAGTCACAATGATGAAATGCCATTAGATTGATTCGATGACGAGACATGGAACATTTATTGATGATTGTGGATTTCGAGTAATTAATAAGACTCACACCCTTGATATTGAAGAATGATATGTGTTGGCATCAATTGCTAAACAAGTTTTTTATGTCAAAGACCAACTTTGACCTGAATTTGGTGTCACAGTTGAAGTAATTCCAGGAAATATTTTTGATGATGGTGATGATTGAATTGACATTGTCCCTAGTGCCATTGGAACCAATACATTTATTTCTTTTTATGACTCCAATAGCTCAATTATCAGAGTTGATTGTGATCCTAAAGTTGTGGTTGAAAATATATATAATCATTCATCCATGTTCTCAATTCATTTGGTTTACCTCGAGTTGGGTTGTTAAGGTTAGTAATATTCAAATTGATTTAGTATTGATCACAAATATGTTTTAGCTGACTTGACCGTTATGTAAATTTTCTATGTTTATTGGTTGTAGTTTTATTTGAATTTCATTTTCTAATTTGGAATTGAACTGTATTCATACATATTCAAACAATATTTATAACATGGTGAACATTACAACTTGTATGATTTATTAAAACCATTCAAGCTCTTCTAAAAAAATTTATAGCAAAATTACTAATGAATCCCCCTATTCCCTCATATATTTAGTTTTTTGGGTTACTGATTATTTTCTTTTTTCTAATTAATTACATATTTGTTTTTAAAAGAAAAAATTCAATCCAATTGAAGAGAGATGATGGAAAAAAATAGAGAACAATCATCGTATGATGAAGTTGGGAATTCCATCATTAGTGCCTATAGTGAGTACATTATGCCAAATTGATATAATTAAAGAATATATAATGTCATGTGATTAATTTTTTTGTAAAAGTTTTGTAGGATCCACCTATATGTCGACAGTTATTTGATGAAGAGCCTTGTATTGGTCCTAGTACTTAGGCTTGTGGTACGAGGAGGCTTCGTACCAGAGGTGGACGAGCAGCTGCGCGTACCCGACTAAACCCTTCCCCTCTCACTAACATGACATTCATCCCACATTCTGATCCCATTGTGTCATTAGGGACACACGGGATATTTAGACCTCCCATGTTTTCGCAACCTTCTGCATCTTCTGGCCCATAATTTTCACATCCCAGGATGATTCCCACTCCCTAGTCAAAATACGGTAAGGCAGGTGTCCTATGTTCTTTTCCTTCTACTATTGTCTCTCTGAGCTTCTATATTCCATCATCTTCGACTCATTTTCTACCAAAGGGTGTTCCATCAGTTTTTTTGGATCTAGCAGCGCTCAGCGATCAGACCGGAATAAGTATATTTATAAAACCCTTACAATTTTTTATAGAAATATTTATTTTAATTATTAAATGTTTTGATAAAATATTTCTTTTTCATTCATGATAGATACATCTACTGACATGAGGCGTGGGAGGGGGCATACACGCATGTGTTCGGTGTGGAACCGCTACACACAGGTTATGGTGGATTATAATGAAGACAACCAAATGGTAGAGAAAACAGGGAAACAATGTCGGAGTTTTTTTGTGACGGTTTCCAAATACTCTGACATCATTCCCGTCATCCCGCTATCATGGAGAAATTTTCCACATGTGGTCAAGGATATAGATTGGGTAGAGATATGGGTAAAAAATATGTTCTATTTAATACCATGAATTATTTTTGTATTTATATGAATTAATATTTTGATGTCAGCTTCGATTTAATTTTCCCAATGCTGAGGGTGCAGGACCGGAACTTCGAAAGGATTTAGGCGAGCTTTGGAGATCCTACAAGCATGAGTTGAATATTGGATGGGTTACTAGAGTTGGCACTAAGTTAGAGGCGGTACCAGTGGTGGATGATTGTCCTATTGATCAGTATCATCAGAAGATTACTCATTGGAGGAGTAACCAATTTAAGGTAATAATAACATTTTAGGTATTTAAATAATAAATTTCATTTTTTGAATTCATACTATCTGTCACATTTTAGAATTTTTTTTAGGAATCATCTGGAAAAAATAAAAAGAACATTGATGCAAAAAAATACCTCCACACACTGGGATGCACTATGATGCCAGATCATGAGAGGAAGAAGGTGTGGAAAACTTTTAAAAGTTTTCTTTACGACTTACACTTTTTTTTTCTCAATTATTTAATAGTTTGCTAATGTTTTCATATAACTTTAGTTTTCAATGTCATTGTAGCGGCAAATACAAAATATTGAAGGATGTGTGCCTCGAGCAATATTTTTTTTCCTTGAGTGGACGGAAAAAGGATGGAAGTGTCGTCAACAAAGAGACTCAGCAGTAGATTGTAAGTTTTAATATGTTGAATTTATATTTTAATATGTATTTTGTAACGTAATGATATATTTATATTTGTAATAGGATGCTTTAGAGGCCCTCGATTCCCAAGAACCAGAAAATTTTGGGCTAACAGATCACTGACATCTGGAATTGGGAGACGAGCATTCTGGTTGAGTACGCTGCTGACCTAGGATAGCCCCGAAAATGTATTGGCCCACCACAAGTATGACCTGTAGTGCCATCGAGCTGCAGAAAGTTAGGGAACTAGAAGAAAATGCTGAGAAATGGTCCACAAAGATGGCAGAACAGTCTACTAGGGAAAACAGTGCGTTTATGAAATTTATTGAAGTTCTACATCCAACACTTCTAGCAGAGGCCAGCCCAGCTTTGGATGAATATATTTCGTCGATACGTTCTATATATGGTGCACCAGTTGGCAGTTCTAGTGGTGATTAGAACGATGTACAGCTTGATGATGATGATGGCGAGGAGTATGATGCAGAAGAGGAGGGAGAAGAGGAGGGTGAGGCGGGTGGTAAGGGCAAGGAGGAGGGAGAGGGAGAGGAGGAGGGCACTAAGGAGGGTGAGGAAGATTATGGGGACATAGATGAGGTTTATGATGATGGTGTTGGTGATATGGGACAAATCTATCCATTACATTTTTGACTAATATTAATTATATTTGATATTTAATCTATTCTAGTTGTTCGCTTTATCTAGACTTGTAGTATAGTATTGGAGTTGAGTTATTTTTATATATTATTTATTTTTATGGATGTTTTTGTCTTTTAGTGTTTGTGTATTTGGGAACCCCCCACCTCCTTGGACCCTAGAAAAACCCCCACCATCCTCCTTGGACCCCATACAACCCTCCAAACAGCCCCCCGGATAGCCCCCACACCATCCTCCTTGGTCCCCAGACAGCCCGCTAGACAGCCCTCGGACAACCCCCCGAATAGCCCCCTAGACTCCCCCCCACCCTCCTGCCTGGACCCCAGACAGCCCCTAAACAGCACCACCAGCCTCCTCCTTGGACCCCATACAACCCCCAGAACACCCCCAGACAACTCCCCGCACACCCCCAACCACCCTCCTTGGTCCCCGGACAGCCCCCCCCCCCGGAAACCCACCGGACAGCCCCCAGACAGCCCCCACCCTCCCTGATTTCATTTACTACTAGAAAATCCATAATATATATTTTATTTATTTTCATAATGATAATCAATGTAAATAACATTTACACATCTAATCAATATCATAGATTCTTGGTATGTTATAAAAGGGATGTATTCATTTAGCATGACATTGTTAGCTCTGAAATGTTTCATAGCATGATAAACTAAAATATATTCCATAATAAGAATGATATAAAAATATTATAAATGAATGTCCACAGGATTTTAAGTATGTACCATTCAACTAATAGACACATGAGGATTCTCATAAATCATGTTTACCTTAATATTTCCACAAGGATTTTTAGTAAAAGTTTTATCTTCTATTGATTTTCTGATATTATCATTTTAAATGTAAATTTATCATAAATAAATTATTTTGAAGACCCATAATCAAATATTGTATTTGAATAATGTGAATAATCAACTAACATACCACTCAAAGTTTCTGTCTTTTGTTTCAAAAGGACATCATTTTAAGTGAAAAACATCAACTGGCATACAAAAAACTGACTAAACGCATTCAGATTGTGTTGATACTTTAGGAAAATGACTCATGGGTCATTTGAGATGTGTAAAAGTCAACCCTGTTTAAATCCGAGACAAGGTGTGGCCGGCACCACTCTAACTGTGTCTCTTTTGTTTAAAATGGACAGGATTATATGTGAAAAGAACAACTGGCATATAGAAAACTGACCAAGCGCATTAGTAATTTGTTGATAATTTATCACAATGATCCATGAGTCATATGTGACATGTACGGGCCATCCCGGGCACAATCCGAGATGCAGTGTGGCCGGAGCAGTCTAAGTGTCTCTCTTTTGTTTAAAATGGACAACATTTTAAGTACATATGGAAAACTGACCAAACGCATTCAGTTTCCATTGGAACATTTGGAGAACAAACCATGGGTCATATGTGACGTCTATCAGTCAACCTTTTCTCAATCCTAGGTTTTGTGTGGTCGACACCACTCAAAGTGTCTATCTTTTGTTTAAAATTGACTTCATTTTAAGTGAAAACAACAACTAGCATACAGAAAACTGACCAAACAGAATCTGATTGTGTCGATACTCTAGCACAACGATCCATGGGTCATATGTGATGTGTATGAGTCAACCCTGCCTCAATTAGAGATGCGGTGTGGCCGACACCATTCATAGAGTCTATCTTTTGTTTAAAATGGGCATCATTTTTAGTCAAAACTACAACTGACATACAAAAAGCAGACCAAATGAATTCAAAATGTCTTTATGGTTAGTACAATGATCCATGGGTCATATGTGATGTGAACGAGTCAACCCCACCTTAATTTGAGTCACAGTGTGGTCGAGATCACTCTAAATGGATCTCTTTTATTTAAAATGGACAACATTTTAAGTACATACGGAAAACAAACCAAACGCATTCGGTTTCCAACGAAACTTTAGGAGAACGATCCATGGGTCATATGTGACATGTACGAATCAACCCCACCTCAATCTGAGGTGTGGTGTGACATGAACCACTCAATGTGTCTGCCTTTTGTTTAAAATTGTCTTCATTTTAAGTGAAAACAACTAGAATACGGAAAACCAACCAAACAGATTCTGATTGTGTCGATAATCTAGAAAAATGATCCATGGGTCATATGTGATGTGTACGATTCAACCCCGTCTCACTCCAAGACATGGTGTGGATGATACCATTCATAGTGTCTCTCTTTGGTTTAAAATGGGCATCATTTTAAGTGTAAACAACAACTAACATTCGAAAAAACTAACCAAATGCATTCAAAATTTGTTTATACTTTAGGAAAATGATCAATGTGTCATATGTGACATGTACGAGTCAACCCTACCTTAATCCAAGGCACAGTTTGTCTAGGGTCCCTCTATGTGTCTCTATTTTGTTTAAAATGGATAACATTTTAAGTAAATATGGAAAACCAACAAAAAACATTTTATTTTCGTTGAAACATTAGGAGAACAATCCATGGGTCATATGTGACGTCTATGAATCAACCCGCCCCAATCTGAGATGCGGTGTGTCTAGCACCACTCAATGTGTCTGTCTTTTGTTTCAAAAGGACATCATTTTAAGTGAAAAACATCAACTGGCTTACAGAAAACTGACTAAATGCATTCAGATTATGTTGATACTTTAGGAAAATGATTCATTGGTCCTTTGAGAAGTTTACGAGTCGACCCCATTTAAATCCAAGATGTGGTGTGGCTGGCACCACTCTAATTGTGTCTCTTTTGATTAAAATGGACCGAATTATAAGTGAAAACATCAGCTGACATACAAAAAAATGACCAAACGCATTCAAAATCTATAGATAATTTATCACAATGATACATGATTAATATGTGACATGTATGATCCAACCCGGGATCAATCTGAGTCGTGGTGTGGCCGTAATCAGTCTAAGTGTCTCTCTTTTATTTAAAATGGATAACATTTTAAGTACATATGGAAAACCAACCAGACTCATTTTTTTCCATTGGAACTTTAGGAGAATGAACCAGGGGTCATATGTGACATGTACGAGGAAATATCGCCTCAATCCAAGGTGCGGTGTGGCCAATACCACTAAATGTGTCTCACTTTTTTTTTTAAATTTGACTTCATTTTATGTGAAAATAACAACCAGCATACCGAAAACTGACCAAACGGATTATGATTGTGTTGATACTCTAGAACAACAATCCATGGGTCATATGTGACATGTAAGATTAATCCCCGCCTCAATCCGAGTCGCGGTGTGGCCGAAACCATTCATAGTGCCTCTCTTTTGTTTAAAATGGACATCATTTTAAGTGAAAACAACAATTGACATATGAAAAACTGACCAAATGCATTAGAAATATGTTGATGCTTTACGAAAATGATCCATGGGTCATATGTGACGTGTACGAGTCAATCCCGCCTTAATATGAGGCATGGTGTGGCCAAGATCACTCTAAGTGGCTCTCTTTTGTTTAAAATGGTCATCATTTTAAGTACATACAGAAAACCGACCAAACGCATTCGGTTTCCATTGAAACATTAGGAGAACTATCCATGGGTCATATGTGACGTGTACGAATAAATCCTGCCTGAATCTGAGACATGGTTCTCCCGACACCACTCAATGTTTTTGACTTTTGTTTCCAAAGGACATCATTTTAAGACAATGATTAATGGGTCATTTGAGACGTGTATGAGTTGACCACATTTAAATCAGAGACACGGTTTTGCCGACACCATTCATAGTGTCTCTATTTTGTTTAAAATGAACATCAATTAAGTGAAAACAAAAACTGACATACAAAAAACTATCCAACCGAATTCTAAATGTGTTGACGCTTTAGGACAATGATCCATGGGTCATATGTGATGTGTACGAGTCAACCCCGCCTTAATCCAAGTAACGGTGTGGCTGGGATCACTCAATGTGGTCTCTTTTGTTTAAAATGGACAACATTTTAATTACATACGGAAATCCAACCAAACGCATTCTGTTTCCATTGAAACATTAAGAGAATGATTTAGGGGTCATTTGTGATGTGTACAAATCAACCCCACCTCAATCTGAGACGCGGTGTGGCTGGCACCACTCAATGTGTCTACCTTTTGTTTAAAATTGACTTCATTTTATGTGAAAATAATAACTAGCATGTGAAAAACTGACTAAACAGATTATGATTGTGTCGATACTCTATCACAATGATGCATGGTTCATATGTGACATGTACGAGTCAACCCCACCTCAATCTGAGACGCGGTGTGGAAAACACCAATCATAGTGTCTCTCTTTTTTTTAAATTGGACATCATTTTATTGAAAACAACAACTGAAATATGAAAAACTGACCAAATGCATTCAAAATGTGTTGATGCTTTAGGAAAACGATCCATGGGTCATATGTGATGTGTACGAGTCAACCCCACCTTAATCCAAGGCACGGAGTGGCCAAGATCACTCTAAGTGGATCTCTTTTGTTTAAAATGGACAACATTTTATGTACATACGGAAAACCAACCAAACACATTCGGTTTCTGTTGAAACATTAGGAGAACGATCCATGGGTCATATTTGATGTGTACGAATCCACCCTACCTCAATATGAGATGCGGTGTGGCCGACACCTCTCATAGTGTCTGTCTTTTGTTTCAAAAGGACATAATTTTAAGTGAAAAACATGAACTCGCATACGGAAAACCGATCAAATGATTTAGGAATATATTGATACTTTTAGAAAATGATCGATGGGTCATTTGTGATGTGTACGAGTTAACCTTTCCTCAATCTGAGGCACGGTGTGGCCGGTATCACTCTAGGTGTATGTATTTTGTTTAAAATGGACATCATTTCAGGTAAATATATATGGTATACAAAAAACCTGTCAAATTATGAATTTAATTCTTGACTCCACATATAATATTCATCTAAATTCTAAATTGAATACTAAATGAATTATATATGTTTATGAATTCTAATTTAATTATGGATGTGTATAGTTCTAGGATGAATTATATGTTAAATGAGTATGAATTTGTTCTCTATAAGTATGTGTTAGTTGGTTATGGCAGGTAAAATAATTGTATATGTATGTGTTAGTTTATTGCAGGTACAATAATTTGATTGAAAATGAGTGGGAATTGAAATAACACACTAAAACCAACTAACACATACATATAGAAAGTGTCTCAGTTTTATTTGACATAGAGAACATTTTAAATAAAAACAACAACTGACATACAGAAAACTGACTAAACGCATTCGGATGTAGTTGAAACATTAGGACAAAGGTCCATGGGTTGTATGTGACGTATACGTGTCAAACCATCCTCACTAAGAGGCGTGGAGTGGCCAGCACCACTCGAAGTGTCTCTCTATAGTTTAAAATGGAATTCATTTTAATTGAAAACAACAACTGACATATGGTAATATGACCAAACACATTCAGATTCTGTTGAAACTTTAGGAAAATGATCCATGGGTCATATGTGATGTGTAAAAGTCAACAGTACCCCATTCCAAGTTGCAGTGTGGCCGGGATCACTTTAAATGTCACTCTTTTGTTTAAAATGGACAACATTTTAAGTACATATGGATAACTGAAAAAATAGATTCTGATTGTGTTGATACATTAGCACGGTGATCCATGGGTAATATATAATCTGCATGAGTCAACCCCAACTCAATCCGAGGCGCGGTATTCCTAGAACCACTCAAAGGGTCTCTCTTTAGTTTAAAATGGACTTCATTTTAAGTGAAAACAACAACTGACATATGGAAAACTGACAAAAGACATTCAGATTCTATTGATCCTTTAGTAAAACGATCCATGGGTCATTTGTGACGTCTATGAGTCAACTCCACCTCAATCCGAGGCACGGTGTGGCTGAAACCACTCAAATTGTCTCTCAATCTTTTAAAATAGGCTTCATTTTAAGTGAAAACAATAAATGACAAACATAAAACTGACCAAATGCATTCATATTCCATTGATACTTTAGGAAAATGATCCTTGGGTGATATGTGACGCGTACAAGTCAACCCCGCCTCAATCTGAGGCCTAGTGTTGGTGGCACCACTCAAAGTGTCTCATTTTTTTGAAATGATCAAAATTTTAGGTGAAAACAATAACTGACATACATAATACCAACCAAATGATTTCAGAATATGTTGATACTTTGGGACAATGATCCATGGGTCATATATAACTTGTACGAGTCAAGCTCGCCTCAATTTGAGCCATGGTGTGGCCGGTATTACTCCAAGTGTATGTATTTTGTTTAAAATGGACATCATTTTTAGTAAAAACAAATGGTATACAAAAATACAAACAAGCGTATTCGGATTCTATTGAGAGTTATTTATTTTTTATGCATTTTATTAATAAATGAAAATTAAATTATATATATATTCAATTATGAATTGAATTATGGATTCCACATATAATTGTCATCTAAATTTTAAATTGAATTCTAAATCAATTATGTATGATAAGAATTACGTTATGAATTTTGATTTAATTCTTGATGTGTATAGTTCAAGAATGCATTATATGTTAAATATGTATGAATTTGTTCTCTTTACGTATGCATTAGTTTGTTATTGTAGGTATAGTAATTACAAAGGAGCAGAATGGTGGTTGGTGTGCAAAATTAGAGGTTGGTGTGAAAAATTAGAGTCTGTTGTGCCAATTGCAGGCTGCTATGAAATTTCCACAATAAGCCTATGCCAAAAGTTTAAAACTGTTCGCATAGGCTTGTAGTATGCCTTTCCCAATGGTTTACAAACCGTTGGGAAAGATTAATATTGATTTTTTTTCCAACGGTTCTCTTTGAACCGTTGGCAAAAACCATCCCCAACGGTTCTAAACCGTTGGGAAAGAGTTTATTTTCACCACTTTTACCAAAAGTTTAGTGTAAACTATTGGTAAAACATATGCCAACGGTTTGGTTAAACTGTTGGAATAGGTTAATTTTACTAACCTATACCAACGGTTCTTCATAAAACATTGGGATAGGTTTTCTCAATGGCTTACTTCCCCACGGTTTGCAGAACTATTGGTATATGTTATACCAACAGTTCTACGACCTTTCCCAACGATTCAGAACCATTGGGAAAGTCCCCATTTCCAGTAGTGTGTGGGTTTCTATTATTTAAATGAAATTATTTATGAAGTGTGGTAAGTACAGGCCATTAATTATTATTGTTTAATTTTTTTTCCTTTAATGTAATTGATCATTACTAATGGGACATGTGGGGGGTTTTTCCTCATATGTTATATTATAAGAATGAATATGCCATATATATATGGGATTTGCGAACATGACATGAGGGGTATTTTCTAATGCTTAATATTATAATTTTAATTATACGTTGTTATGGATGTGATATGATGGTAATGGGTTATTTGAGCATAAAGGTATTACACTCCCTTACATTGTGTGTTGATAAAGTCATCTCTCACCCTCGACACTAGTCGGTTGTTGGGGTTTACGTGCCTCATCCCTATTCAAGTGATGAAAAGATGGCTCACTCACCATCCCGTGTTTTGTGAATGAAGAACCACACAATTATTGAGATTTAGGAAATGTACCATATTTCGTGAGCTTATCGGCTCATTACAGAAGTTATGAATGTATGAGTTACACTCCAGTCTGACTAGAAACTTGTATTCAAGGTATAAGGAAACTTACATCTGCACATACTTGGTTCATATAGGTGGATGAAATATATAACTATACTATATATATATATACTATTACTATATATGGTGACAAATTATACATTCATCTCAACCGTAAGACAAAGTATGTAGACCCTCTAGGTGTTTGATAGGAACCTGAGTAGGAATGTTTTTTTATTTTATCATTTTCTTCCAATTATGTTTATACTTTTACATTGTATAGTTATGATCAATACATGGGTTACATGTAGATAGTGTTGGTTGTGGCCTACTTAGATTTTTATCTCACAAACTTCTTGGGATGTATTTGGTACAAAATTATATTAGATGTCTGCAGGTATCAATAAGGGAAAGTGTTCTACTATGGGTTGTTGATATGATTACTTATAAATAGAGCTTAAGATTAGAGGGTCTGGAATTCAATCAAGATGATTGTGGAGTTGTTTTTTTTTTCTTTTTTACTTTTTTTATATATTTTTTGTAACTACTTGTCACATGTTCCCCTTTTTATGTGATCTTACCATGAATCCTAGTATATGACATGATATAATGTCTTTTTTCTATTATTATTCATCTATTAGGTTATTCAATCATTTTCTACATTAATAATTATATTTTTTATATATTATTATACTATTGTATATTTATTTTTATATCCATTGATCCACACTGATGAGAGGGTATAGTCTCCCCATAGTACCACTGTTACACCCTAATCGCTAGTCGGCGGCCTCTCACATACATTGATGTCTGCATGAGGTCATGTGACCCACCAGATCATGATTGAGGTTAAGTGGATCCCAATTTGGGATGTTAAAATGTCTCCCAACAAAAAATAATAAAAAATTATAAATAGTGGAAATATAATCCAAATAAGTAATAATAAAAGATTTATAAATATAAAATGAATAGTGGGAGATATAAAAACCAGAAAAAACAAGTCCAATGATTGGTACAACATAAAACAAGCAAAAAGATCCCATGTGAAAGTGATGAAACGCCACATGAAATGCCACATGAACCCCCCCTATAACTCAAATAAAGAGATTTAGGAATATTCATTATGTTGAGAAACCAGATAAATAAGAAATATATATTAAGGGATCTAATAGAACAAAATGTTTACACCCTCAAACATAAACCATAATACTTTAAAATAAAATATTTTCCATGTGTCTTTGAAAATAAGTATAAAAATATTCTATTTATAAACTCCTTTTATTGAAACTGGTATCAAATATATTTCTTTGAAAACACCCCAATTCCAAAAAAAACTTGGGTTATTTCAAAATTAAACCACTATTTATCTTATTTAAAAAAAATCAACGAAAAATTTTAGTTTAAAATGTTTTAATAAAAATAATAATGTAGGATATTATTTCAATTTTTTAAAAAAAAAACAATTTTGAAAATATGTAGATATATCATCACCATAGAATCCATGGTGATAATGGTAAATAGTCTAGTATAAAGATAACATGGGAATAAATGAACCAAATATGGCATGCAAGAAAAAAAACTATGAAAAAATTGACCTCTTCCCAAACACTGAAGCTAACCCTTCCAACACTAAAAATAAAAAAATCTGATATATTTGCCTAAGCCCCACCAAGGGCCACTAGCCATAACATAGTTCTAAACTAGTGTATTTTTGTACCTAACCATTGATTTAATTATCTCACTCACACCTCTGAACACTAACATAGGAACATCCTATAGTGACCCAACCATAAAATACTTGGATATTACCTCATTTTAGATGACGAGTATATAAATTAAAAAACTAAATGCCCAAGTATCATTATAGTTTAGTGTATTTGGATTAATGGAAACAAAATCTTATATCCAAATGAAATATATTCAACTTATCCCATAAATATTTTTACCTTTAGTACTTCTACCTAAAATCCTTATTCACAATATGGGAAAATAAGCACAATAAAGGATAGGGATCAAATGCTTAGTAAGTTTAAATAAAGGAAATGGGTTAGCATAACATGAAAAAGGGTAGAGAATTTTAAAATTGTATTTTAAGATCATACCCTACATATTAGATATCATAATAAATATTGATAGTTCGGAAGACATGAATAACAAGTAAATAAAGAACATAAGCCATTAAAGTATAACATATGAATAAAACATGGAATTATGGAAAACACATAAGAATATAAAAACCTTATATAAGGAGTCCTTCAAAGGACTTTGTAACATGTTTTTCTTGGGTTCATCACTCGTGTACCTACATTGGTCTTAGGAATCCCTCATGTTTACCCTATTGTTTTGGGCTTGGGATTCCCTCTAGTTTAACCTCTTGTTTCGGGAGTGGGATGTCAACTTATGTACCCTATTGTTTCAGGACTGGGATGTCCCCCCATATACCCTCTTGTCTTAACATATTTATGTCATCCCATATAACCTGTTGTTTTGGTCTTTAGATTTCCTCTCGTATACCCTATTTCTTTGGGCTTCAGATGCCCTCCCGTGTATCGTTTGAGCTCATGAATGATTTATCATTACCCAATGTATTGGAGGGAGATATAGGTCCCACCAATCATATAATAAAATACTTGATACATGTTTCAAACAATCATATCAGAGAACATTAAATTAAATGGGTATTATAAACATGTAATCACATCGTTACCTTTTTTCTTTACTCTCATTATACTCACACAGACCACCTCTTAATCGGGTAACTCATTTTGGTTTGTGGAAAAAGGGTTACTTGGATTTAATTCTCCACAAGGATAGGATTCTAGGAGGAATGGAGGGATGTTTAGGAGTGTATTGAGAAGATCTTATCTAAATATAAGAAGTTTGAGATTTGTTAAGAATAGAGAGTGGTGGTGGCCTTTTATTGGGAAGGAAAATGACTCACTTGTAATTTTTGAAAATAGGTTATGTGTATAGATGTTATCACCTAAAAATAGTCATAAAAACCCAAAACATTAAAATAATGGAAGGTTTATGGACAATATATTGACATAAAATGGGTTTTGTACAAGGGGATAAGTCATTTGGTCCCTGATGATTATGGTTTATTCTCTAATTATGCTTAATTTAACCTTAATTGTTGTGTTTAATTTTAATCACTTTTACTAGTATTTTTGGTAAAAAAAATAACTTAATATAATTATATTATAAAAATTTTACTTATTAAAATGTTGTGGGTCTATTTTTTTAATTCAATTAATAGAAGTTTCTTATTTACATTTATTTTTAACCCCTCAGATGGGATAAAATAACGTGTTTCTAAAGTAGAAAATGTTAAAAATATTATTATTTTTTTATATTCATTTTCAAACTAAAATTGATTATAATGACCTAAATTGTATTAATATATGTATAATTTATCTAATTTGACCCTAAAAAAAATTAATGTATAATTTCACATTAATATATATTTAAACGAAAAGGAATTTATTTACTAAAATGTAGTATTTTTCACTATTCGTCAAAAAATGATGTTTTACAAAAAAATACTGAAATTTCATAATGAGCTAGTTTCAGAATTATAAATTCAAAAATATTGTTTTTTATTCATATAATTAATTTTCAAGATGTGTCTAGAATTAATCATTTTTTGTTATTCACAAAATGACATGAATAAAAAGTCATTTGGGAAAATAGTATTTTAAAACATATAAGGAGTTTAAAAAAATTATATTATTCATTATCAATATGATTTAATTATATAGAAAAATTAGGAAAATATTTTAAAAGTAGTTTTTACTATATATGTTGCTTTTTTTAATATCTATTTTATAACTAATTTGTTTAAATAATTAAAATAATAAAATAATGTTTCGTAGAAGATCAATATTTCATGTAATATATGCCAAGTCTATGTTAGGTGTAGGAAATTACAAGTCATTTTTGTGTATTTTTCAATCCATGTCATTGTTGTGCATAGCACAATCCAAGTTGTTGTCATGTTAAAGGAATTCTTGAATTTATTTTTCAATATATATATATATATAATACTATTTCTATTGTCAGATGAAATGAAAAATATAAAATGATTAATTAATTAGAAAATAATAATAATTCACAAAATATTGAGGTGTTACATTCTACCCCCTTAAAATGAAATTATCCCTCAAATTTTATTTGGGTTATCAAAGGTTTAACACATGAAATTTTTATTCATAAAATCCCAAAACGTAAAAAATACTAAAACATCCTTTAAAAAGAAAAATTTGGAAATATAATTGTTACCTGAAGTATCATATAATATGGTTTCCACATATAGGAACATAAGTGAGAATTGAAAACATGGATATGGAAGAGAAATATAACTATCATGTTTTTATGGAGTGTGATATTGAACTAGGTAACAATAAAGTTCACAATAAAAAATCTATAAATCTGTGATGAACTAAGGGACCATCTGATTCATCTCAAATGGAGGTACTAGGATAAAATTAGTGTTTTCAAGATCTTTTTTCCTAATGTTAAATAATTTTCATCAAAATATATCCTCAAATTAATTCAAGACAACCTCACCCTTTGTTGCTCCTTGATCCACTTCACTCTTTCTCTAAAATGAAAGGTAAATTTTTCATTCCTAAAGCACTAACAAATCCTGAGATCCATGATATGTTATTCTATATATATTCAATTATCATCAACACCCCATTTTTATAATAGGTTATCCAATATTCTAAAATCCCCATGTGGTAAGGCAATACTTTATTCAAACAAAATTCATCCAAATATTAAATTAATCATTCCATAAACTTTTAACCTTATAACCATTAGAAATAGATAATATAAAAAACATTTTAAATACATCACAGAATCACCTAAACATTGATCCATAATATATCACAATGTATCTCTTGGTTTTCAAATTCCAAAAATGTGAATAACCACATGATATATTCTTATAAATCATGGTAATAACCCGAATTACCAAACATACTTTAGAAAAATAATAATTCTTCCTTATTCAAATGGTTACTGGATATATTCCTTAAATCTAATAAGTTCAAAACGTCATCCATGATGACATAGACTACTGTTTAAACCAGTAAATATCATATCTAGGGTAATTAGTGTTATCCAATTTACACTATCAAAATCATTCATCTGTTTATCTGAGTGAAACCCAATTCTATTAACATCTTGATCACATTAAGGTTTCCTTCTATTAATCAAAATATAAATTTTCTATGTCTTTATAAAAAATAAACATTTCCTTTTCAATACATGAATAAAAAATAAAATATATATATATATATATATATATTTTAGGATTCATATAACAAATTATTTAAATTCCAAAACATAAGTACTGTATTCATCCATCTTTATGTTTAAACCATTACACTGGCTTGATCAACATATTTCTCAATACCTATTTCCTAAAATATGTAATATGAATCATGTCTTATGGTTAATCAACTATAATCTAATCATTCTTGTTATGATCAATGTAAAAATACTATAAGGACTCCACATTCCTTTCAAAAGTCGTTTATAGTCTTTTTATATTCATTAGTATAACTAATACACATACAACCTTCCTTATTATCTTTATGATATTTCCACATGGGAAGCTGATTCAAAAAATTCACATACTCTCCACATATAAAACCTTAAATGTTAATCATGTTCGTTCTAGTTCTCTCTATTGACTAAAACTAAAAATCTTGGTGTGAAACTTTTATTATATTAAGATACCATAAAATCATGAAAAGTTACTTATAGGGTGCCAAAATCATGAATCATAATTAATAAATATATCATAACTTATTTTTACCCTATTTTATTCATAGAACACTTGTATGTATGTCCTTTATGGTGGTTTGGGAAGATTCTGTGAATTTCCAATACATGTCCCCCCCAGAGTGTCCAACTAGGTGTGCAACAAGGCCCATTTTCGTGTAATAGATTACCCTGAGTCAGGATCAGAGAATTTTGTTAGAGTTTCTACCCCTAGGGAAATTTGTGTCAGAGAAAAAACTGACTTCTAGTATCTAGACATGGTTTTATTTCTAGGAAACCACATACTCCGTCCTTCACCAAAATTCCAGGACATTTTTTTAAATGTTACGTCAACATTATACTTATCCTTAGATACATACCTATTGATATCCTTAGAAATATACCTAAGGATATAACTAAGGTTTTTCATACTAGGTTCCAATGGTTGAATAAGAATTTTATCTCACACAAACAATAGCAACCAAGGATTAATATACATGGATACTACATCATTTTAGATTAGTATTCAGTATATTATAGAATGCATGCCTGAGGATCGTAATAGTTTAGTGTCTTTGGAATCATGGAAAAAATATTTTAACCTGGTGAATGATATTTAGAATCTCCAATAAAGATCTCCAGCTTTAATACTTCTACCTAAAACCCTTCTTCATCACATTGGTAAAGGAAAGCTAATAAAGGGGTGAGCTTAAATACTTAGTATGGTTAAATAATGGAAATGTGTATGAATAGCATGAAAAATGGGTATGGAACATGAGAATACCATTTGATAATCATACCATATATATTAGAGATCATAATAATGATTTAAATTTTCCATGAAAGGAATCATAAAGAAATAAATAACATACGCCATGAAACTATATCATATGAATAAAACATATAATATTGGGAACAAATAATCATATAAACACTCTATATCAAGGTGAAATACCCAGGCCTTTGTAACATTTCAGTCATAGGTTAATCACCCACGGACACACATTGATATTGGGATGCACTCCCATGTACCCTCTTGTTTTAGGATTGGGATGACCTCCCATTTACCCTCTTGTTTCAGTCTTGGGATGTCCTCCTATATACACTCCTCTTTGGGGCTTGGAATGTCCTGTGATATGTCATCTTGTTTTATTCATGGGATTTCCTCCCATGCACCCTCTTGTTTCTAGATTTTTGTGTTTTATAGTATATCCTCTTGTTTCGGTCATAGGATTCCCTACTTTGTACCCTTTGATCCCAAAAAAACATTTATCATTCCCTAAACCATTGGAGGGAGATATAGTTCACACCCATCTTATATTGAAATAATTCATACATGTTACACATAATCATAGAAAATCATATCAGAACCTATAAAGACCTGTAAATTTCAAGGAATTTTTTTTCTTAAATTATTTTGGATTTTACGAGTACGCAGTTTCTGACGAGACCTGATTCTGAGGCCCGGTGTGCCCAGAATCAATTTCTGAAGTTTAGCTCGGGTACGTTTAGTGAATGAACGAGCAGGGTTTTCAATATTTTGAACTGGTTCTCATAATTGAAATCTGAGGGCACCGATGAACTCGCATAACCGGTATTTGTTTGACATGACTTTTACCGTTGATGTGTTTGCATGGGAGAGGAATTTAAATTTTGGGGTTAAAGTGAGAACTAAATAAAATTGTGTACAATTTTATTCTTTTAACATTTGAAGTTAAACTCTCTCATGGGATGTTGTTTGTGGGGCCCACGACCACCCAACATCCCAAGTGTGGTTATGAGGGAGGTGGGGCCCACACATGCACCCATCTTTTAACATTCTATAACCTTTAACCCCTTGAAATACCATAATAAATTTATGGTCACTCATCCTCTCTCCCCCTTTATTTCATTCCAACTCGCATTAAATTAATTGATTAAACATATTCAATTAATTTAACTAAGAGTTTGATTTTTATGTTTTGAATACATGGAATGTTATAATAAAATAAGAGTAGGTCTTGTTTTATTTGTGGTTGGGTTTGTTGGGTTGAAACTTTTGGGGATAGCTCCACTCTCTTGAAGAACTTCATCCTCAACGAAGACCGACAACACTTCGTCAAGGATCATCAACTTGGTGACCCGGTTTCTTCTGTCCACTTCGTCCTCCATAAAAAAGGACGAGGCACCGATGCAGAAACTCACCAATGAAGTCCCACCATATAATATTCTCTCTGCAACAAAGGAAGGGAGATGCCACTTCATCCTCATATGCTCTCCATCGACGTTTACATAACCTCACCCCGTGACGCCGTTTTCCGCGACGCTCATCGCTCGACAACTTCTGTTGAGGTAGGGGTGAATTCTTCATTCAAGTATTATTTAATAACCATTATTGTTAAAGTATCGGTTGCTTGTAAACGATATAATTGGAGGGGATCAGACTGCACAAACACGACCGATAATCCTCCCCATTTATTGTTGATCTTCATTGTGGCTTCAAACTGAGGCGATGTGGTGTCGTTGCACCGCGCGGGGACGAAGAGGACCACGTCCAGAGCGGGCTGTGGTGGAGGAGCAGCGCCTTCATGCCCCACTGGTGAGACCAAAGAAGGCCGCGGCCTGGGGAGGGACACAGTTAAGGGGCACGATGTGGTAACGCCGCATCGGTGCACCAAGGGGCCGTGGTCGGGGTGGGTCGCGGTGGAGGGGTGTGGCGTCGTCACCCCGTGCCGGTCAGACAGAAGCAGCAGACTAAGGCCGCGGAAGTTTTCCAAAGGGGTGGCCAGCTGAGCCGGTCACTGGAACTACCTAGAGGCGGGACCCATAGGGTCCAAAAGTTACAAAGTCTGGCCATTAAGGTCCTTTTCAGAAAATAGGCCCCCCCCCCACGCACCCCGCTCGGCCGTGAGCCGAGTCGTGGCCGGCCTCTGAGTCGGGCCGCAGGTCACGCCGAGCCATGGGCCGGGTCGGGCCTAGCTAGGATAGGCCATGTTCAAATGGGCCGGACCCAGTTCAGGTCGACTCAGTTAGGGCCGACCTAGGGGGTATCGGGCCGGGTCAGATCGGCCCCGAACCCCTTATTTTCGTACAGATTCGTTCAAACACCAATATCTTGGGCTACAGACCTCCGATCAATGCACCTTTCGTTTTATTGGGATCCTTGGATTGATAAGGTCGTTACAGTATATTACAATCAATATTTCGATAAGTTTTGGGTATGGTTGAGTTGGTTCGAAACCGAAACCCACCGTGCCCTTGGAGCGGAAACACCTATAACTGAATGACCGGACGTACGAATGACATACCATCAATCACGTTGAATTCCTCTTTGTGAGATGGTTCTTTTGGAATAATCCTCTTGAGGATTGGATGTAGCTAGAGTGTGTTCGGGTTTGTTTTATCTTAAAAATCAATCGGGCCCCTAGGATAAAAAACCCAATAACTCTCAGACCAGGCGTTCGATTGACACGCCGTCTGTCGCGTTGCGTTCTTATTGACGAGAAGGAACTTTTTTCTACATCCACTCTGGACTTCGTGAAAATTTATGTATCTACCCCCCTTGTTTTGTGGAGCGGACCCTCCCAGAATCGAGCGTGCTGTGTACGGGAACCCAAGAGCTTGCTGTGACTGCGACGACGATGGCGATTGTACTTGGATCCTACGTGGGTTCGGCAGCGAGGATGACTATACATGGATAGTGTGTGGGTTCGGCAGTGAGGATGACTGTACTTGGAACCTCCGTGGGTTTGGCTGTGATGGTTACTGTACTTGGATCCTATGTGGGTCTGGCAGCGACGATTTCTGTACTTGGACCCTATGTGGGTTTGGTAGGGGATATGATTAAGAGGATACATATATCATCTCCACCCCTCTTCATGATTAGTATACCTATGTGAGTTGAGTCTTTAATTTCAATCATTACCTTCGGTATGATTGACTTGCTATCATGTGTGGACTGAGTTGTGCTTTCCTGTGTAGATGGGGCTGTGTTTTTCCTGTGTGGACTGGGTTTTACTTGGGCTCGAGAGTTGAAGCCGAACTGGGTTTGAGAACATAGGTATATGTATGGGCATATACCAAACTAGAGTTGGTTGATACTTTTTGATTGTATCTTTCCTTTGTGGTTTATCCTTCATGGATACTGGGAGGCCTTCGAGAGTCTCAAGGTCCCTACTGAGTATCGTATACTCACCGCTGCAGGGGATATTCCCACACTACATTGAGTTGGTTGTAGACGACAGACAACACTGATCATGGTTGAGGCTTGTGGAGTGAAATAGTACCTGGAGGTGTACTATCAGGCGGGACATACACGAAGCGGACAGACGGACCCGAGGAGCTGACGAGACTATCTATACCCACCCTTTAGGTGGGAATTCCGGAGGATGATTTAGTGGTTGCTGATTTACTTTACTCTTGTAGTTCTTTCCTTTCAGTTGTACTGTACTTTCAGTTGGGTTTGTATTTTGGCCCATTTACTTTTCAGCACTTACATTTGTACTCAGTTTAATTAGCTTTTACTTCAGCTTGCATACTCTATGGTGTCTTTTTCTTATATAAAGGAAATGCCTTTCCCTTTTATCAAGATTTATGCCTTTGGTGCTAGTCACCAGCCCCTGGCCTTTGGAAGTAAGGCTTGGGTAGTCAATACACGGGCCCAGAGGATGGGTTGTGACAAATTGGTATCAAATGAGTCGGTTCTACTGTAGAATTCAAGAGTATGATAATTTCTTTTCTATGAAGCAATAATGTTTAGAGTATTGAGTGTGTTTATTGGTCCAGGGAGTTCTATTTTGGTGGGGTGGCAGACGTATCCATACACCAGGACCCTGACATCTGATTTCCGACTCAGTGCACGAAAACATTGATTGCATGTGTGTTTCTAAAGTTTTCATTGTGATTACTTTGTGTCAGCTCACTAGGTATATTGTATTAACTGTGGCACACCGGTTTCTTTTTAGGATGGCCCCACGACAGCATCCATCTAGTGTTCAGAGATTTTTGTGAGACAGTAGCCCACCGATTGACGAGGCCTCGGTGCAGGACCTCATTACAGTGAAGGCACCGGCGATACCTCTACCCGCCGAGACACTGATGCCACATACCCTAGTAGCTGAGAGTGCATATCGCCTGAGTGCACTGCACGAGTTTCAGTGTCAGAGACCGCCCAGGTTCTGCAGGGAGATGGACCCTCAGTCGGCCGAGGATTGGCTGGAAGCTGTCGTTCGAGTCTTTAGATTGGTAGGGACACTAGCAGACCTCAAGGTGATCCTTGCGGTGAGTCACCTGCACGCGACAACAGGTAGATAGTGGAGCCTAATGCTCCCGGTGCACGACGAGGCATCTCTCCTTTGGTCGGACATCGAGATCCTTTTTCCACTCAGAGTTTGTTCTAGCCACCATTCGTGCAGTGCGCATCCAGGAGTTACTACAGCTATGGAATGGCAGCATGTTAGTAGCCTAGTACGCGGCGAGATTTACTGATCTCTCGCGCTACTCCACTGACATGGTACGAGACCCATTCTTTTGGGCTCGGACCTTCAAGTAGGGACTGAGGCATGAGATCAGGGCATCGATGATCTCCCTCAGTATTCTGATGCACGCAAGAGTACTAGAGCGAGCCCTTCTCGTTGAGAGCTTCTTTGTTGGGACTACAACTGCAGTAAGACCTACCGTAGGGTGGCATGTAGTCGAGTCTTCTGCAGCTGGTAGTAGACAGATGTCACAGAGGTCCAAGAAGACCAGACCATCAGGTGGACGACCTCAGGATACTGGTTCAGAGGTGCGGGGCACTCGCATTAGAGCCAGTCATTCGAGAGGAAGATAGTGCTATGCATGCGGTGGGCAGGGCCACAAGGCACGTGACTGCCCAAACCGCCATGAAGAGGAGAAAAAGATGGTTGAGGGACCACCCAGGCAATGGTAGAGGTTCTATCGTGGCGGTCCGTACGTAGCACAAGGATGAGGCAGAGGTGCTGGCCGAGTAGCGGGTGGTGGGTGATGCTTTGAGGCTCTACCAACACAACCACCAAGAGGTCCACCCAGACCATAGGGAGCTGGCGGATAGAGGCAAGCTCAGATTCAGGCAGTGGAGTCCAATGACCACGGCACACCTGAGATGATTCGAGGTACTATCTGTGTCTACTCCACCCTTGTTGTAGTTGTTATAGACACAGGAACGAGTCATTATTTCATTTCTCCTGCCCTTGTTCAGAGCATGGAGATTTTGACAGAGCCGTTGGCTTGATTCTTACAGGTATAGACTCCTACAAGAACATACTCGACGATTACGCACTAGTGCCAGCAGTGTGAGCTTACTCTAGGAGGGGAAAGCTTTTGCTGGGATCTTCTTATAGCGGTGTCGAGGCCTTACGACGTCATCTTGGGCATTGATTGGTTATCTACGGTCCATGCTCAGATCGACTGTATTTGGCACAAGGTGTGATGTGTTCACACTGATTGGAGAAGGTTCACCTTCACTGGAGAGAAGGGATCCTTTGCAGCGTAGGATGTAATCACACAGAGGAGAGGACAACCAATTACTCATCAGTTGGCTAGTCTTATCCTAGGAGCAGTTGATGTGTAGAGTCTGAGTTTTCTTGTTGTGGTGGATCAGTATGTGGACGTTTTTCCTGATGACATTCTAGGACTACCTCCTCGCAGAGAGGTAGAATTCTATATTGACCTATACCCGAGGATAGCCCTGATATCTGATCCAGCATATCAGATGTCTCCTGTTGAGCTTTGAGAGCTATGGGTATAGCTGGAGGTCTTGCAGGGCAAGAGATTTATCTGACCCAGTGTTTCACCCTGGGCTTCCCCAATTTTGTTCACCAAGAAGGCGGACGGGAGCTTGTGACTGTGTGTCGACTACCGTCGCCTGAACTAGGTGACCGTGAAGAAAAAGTATCCACTTCCGAGGATTGATGACCTCTTCAATTAGCTCAAGGGAGAATGATGGTTCTTGGAGATAGACCTCAGGTTAGGCAATCATCAGCTCAGAGTTTGAGATGAGGATGTGTAGAAGACGACCTTCAATTGTCGGTATGGCCACTACGAGTTCTTGGTTATGCCTTTAGTTGTAACCAATGCACCAGAAGTGTTCAAGAGTCTCATTAACAAAATCTTCCAGCCTTACCTCGATCAATTTTTTGTTGTGTTCATTGACGACATATTGATTTACTCGACTACTAAGGAGGATCACGCCTACCACTTGCGGGTTGTGCATGACACACTCTGAGAGAACCAGCTTTATGGTAAGCTCTCAAAGTGTCAGCTCTAGATTTGGGAAGTCTACTTCCTGGGAAACATCATCTCTTAGGTGGGAGTTGTGGTGGACCCTGTGAAGATCGAGGCAGTGCTAACTTGGGAGCCACCTAGGAGCGTGACAGAGGTGCAGAGTTTCCTAGGCCTGGCTGGGTAATATCGAAGATTTGTGCTAGACTTCTCCAGAGTTGCAACACCACTTTTTTCTTTGACGATGAATGGGAAACCCTTCGTGTTGTCGGATAGATGTCATTAGAGCTTCCAGAAGCTGAGACAAAGATTGATCAGTGAACCCATCTTGAGGCTACCGGAGGAGGGTGTAGGGTACACAGCTTACTGCGACACATTAGGGACCGGAATCAGGTGTGTCCTAATGTAGGAGCGGGAAGTGATCACCTATGGATCAAGACAGTTGAGGAAACATGAGCAGAACTATGCTACCCATGACCTAGATTTAGCAGAATTTGTCTTCTCCCTAAAGATGTGATGGCACTATCTAATGGGTGAGCACTTTATAGTCTATTCTGACCACCAGAGTGTCAGGTACATCTTCTCACAGAAGGACTTGAACCTGAGACAGCAACAATGGCTCAAGATCCTCCAGGACTATGTCTTTGAGATAGTATATACTTTTAGAAAGGGAAACGTAGTAGCTGATGTTCTCCTCAGGAGTATGGATATTCATCTAATTAGATAGGTGACAGAGCAGTTAGCTACTTTGTATATATCCTACGTGGATAGAGATGGGGCAGACTTTCTATAGTCGCTCACAGTCACTCCTCCAATATGTCAGTGGGTCAGTGAGGAACAACATGGGTATTTTGATTGTGAGACGCGACATGTACAAATATTTTCAGGATAGGTACCTGATGGATTCCCTGTAAGAGGAGAGCATGTCTTTCTTTTCAAAGGACGTACCATGGTACCAGTTTCATTACAGGAGGAGGAGCTGAGAGAGTTTCACACTTCCCCTTTAGCGGTACATCTAAGAGTGGAAAAGATGTATCATGATCTCAGATGAAATCACTGGTGGTCGTGTATGAAGAAGGTCGTGGCAGAGTTAATTTCACGATACCTCACTTTCCAGCAAGTGAAGGCAGAGCACCAGGTACCAGCAGGCTCCGTACAGCCCTTGGAGGTCCCGAAGTAGAAGTGGTATGGGATATCATTGAATTTCGTGACAAGGCTTCCTTGTACTTCTAGAGGTCACTACTCCATTTGGGTGATTGTCCACCGACTCACCAAGTCGGTCCACTTCTAACCCATCAGAGAGCAAGGCTCAGGGGAGAGTGTGGGACACGTGTTTGTTCAGGTGATCATGAAGCTTCATGGTGTGCCATCGAATATCATTTCCGATCAAGATTCTTGATTTACTTCCCAGCATTGGAAGAGTTTGCAGGAAGAATTTGGGATGCAGCTAACCTTGAGCACCGCCTTTCACCGACAGAGGGATGGTCAGATGGAGAGGACCATTCTGACTCTTGAGAACATGCTCCGTGCATGTGTCCTTGACTTTGGATGCAGTTGGGAGGATCATCTACCCTTGGTGGAGTTTTCATACAATAACAGCTACCACTCCACCATCAGGATGGCATCATACAAGGCATTGTACGGCCGACCTTGTTGTGCTGGACATACCATGGTGAGTCAGCACTTGTAGGACCAGAGATGTTTCAAGCCATGACGGAGAAGGTACAGATCATCCAGGAGAAGATGAGGACTGCTTAGAGCTGACAGAAGTTCTATGCTAACAGGAGGCGGAGACCACTAGAGTTCGAGGATGGCGACCATGTTTTCTTACGAGTCTCACATCGACCTGTATTATCGAGATTTGGCCAGGGTGGAAAGTTATCTTTGTGCCTCATCGGACCATTCAAGGTTCTCCGAAGGATAGGAGAGGTGGCTTATCACCCGGTTCTTCCACCTCAGTTGCACCTGGTGTACGACGTCTTCCACGTATCTCAACTGAGGAGATATGTGCACGAACTGATGCAGATCATTGATCACGGGGAGCTGGACATCGATGAAGGGGCGAATTTTGCATAGGTCTTGATGGAGATTGGGGATCGACAAGAGCAGGTCTTATGTGGATGGTCGATTCCTTTAGTGCGCATCAGGTGGCAGCACGGGAACCTCCACGAGACAAAATGGGAGAAGGAGGCTCATATGCGTGCTCAATACCCTCATTTGTTCCCCTAGTTTGTGATGTATCTTTATGGGGACATAAATCCCTAGGGTGGGAGTAATGTAAAGACCTATAAATTTCATGAATTTTTTTTTCTTAAATTCTTTTGGATTTTACGAGATGTAGTTTCTGATGACACCTAATTCTGTGTCCCGGTGTGCCCGGAATCAATTTCTTAAGTTTAGCTCTGGTATGTTCAGTGAACGAACGAGCGGGTTTTTCAATCTTTTGAACCGGTGCTCGAAATTTAAATCTGAGGGCACTGATGAACTTGCAGCGACAGTATTTGTTTAAGATGACTTTTTCCGTTGATGCGTTTTCACAGGAAAAGATGTTAAAATTTGGGGTTTAAGTGAGAAGTAAATAAAATTCTGTACAATTTTATTCTTTTAACCTTGGACGTTAAACTCTCTCATGGGAAGAAGTTGGTGGGTCCTCAAACCACCCAAATTCCCATGTGTGGTTATGAGGGATGTGGGGCCCACACATGCACCCATCTTTTCACATTATATAACCCTTAACCCCATGAACTCCCATAATAAATTTATGGTAACTCATCCTCTCTCCCAATTTATTTCATGCCAACTCACATTAAATTAATTGATTAATCCTATTCAATTAATTTTATTAAGAGTTTAAATTTTATGTTTTGAATACATGGCATGTTATCATAAAATAAGAGTAAGTTTTATTTTATTTGGGGCTGGGTTTGTTGTGTTGATACTTTTGAGGAGAGCTTTACTCTCTTGAAGAACTTCATCCTCAACAAAGAATGAAAACACATCGTCAAGCATCATCGACTTGGCAACACGGTTTCGTTTATCCTCTTCTTCCTACACGACAAAAGAGGAGGAACCAACATAGAAACTCTCCAATGACATCAAACCATATAATCTTCTCTCCGCGACAGAGGAAGGGAGACACCACATCCTCCTATGATGCACTCCATCGATGTTTACGAAACCACACCCATGACGTTGTTTTCCGTGATGATCATTGTTTGACAACTTGTGTTGAGGTAGGGGTTAATTCATTGTTCAAGTATTATTTAAAAAACTTCGTTGTAAAATTATTTGCTGCATGTTATCGATATAATGGGAGGGGATCAGACCGCACAAACACGACTGATCCTCCTCCCCTTTAATTGTTGATCTTCATTGTGGCTTGAAACGGAGGCGACGCGGTGCCGTTCAACCACGTGGAGACGAAGAGAACTGCAGTCAGAGTGGGCCACGGTAGAGGAGCACGACACTGTTGTGCCACTCCGGTGAGACCAAAAAAAGCCGTAGCCAAGATAGGTCCACGGGGAAGGGGTGTGGCGCCATCGCGCCGTGCTAGAGCACCAAGGGGCCGCAGCCGGGGTGGGACATGGCGGAGGGGCACAACACCGTCGCGCCGTGCCGGGGGGACATAAGTCACGGCCTAAGGCCACAGAAGATTTCCAAAGGGGCGGCCTGCTGAGATGGCTGTCGGCACCACCTAGAGGCGGGACACAATGGGTCTCGTGTTTACAAAGGCCGACCATTAAGGTCGGCTGTTTCGGAAAATAGGGGGAGACGCCCCACCTTCGTACCTCGCTCAGCCACAAGCTGATCTGCGGCCAGCCTCCGAGCTAGGCCGTAGGTCGTGCCCCTCCGCAGGTCGGGCCGTGCCCAAATGGGCCGGACCCAGACCCGGTTGAGGACGATCTGGTTTGGTCCAGGTCTGACCGGGCCCAAACCCCTATTTTCGGACAGATTCGATCAAACGCCCATATCATGGGATACAGACCTCTGATCAATGCACTGTAAGTTGATTTTCAATCCTTGGATCTAGATGTTAATTTCATTATATTAAACTCAAGCTTTCAGTAAAGTTTGGGTATGGTCGGGTTGGTTCGAACCTGAAACCAACCGGGCCCTCGGAGTGGAAATGCCTATAACTTAACGACCAGATGACTGAATGACGTACCGTTGATCATGTTGCATTCCTATTTGTGAGATGGATATTTTGTATTACTACGCATGAGGTTTGGATGTAGATGGAGTATGTTCGGGTTGGTTTTAGCTTAAAAATCAACTGGGCCCCTAGGACGAAAAAGCAAATAACTCTCAGACTGGGCGTCTGATTGATGCGCCGTCTGTTGCGTTGAGTTCCTATTGATGAGACAGAACATTGTGATACATAAAATCTGGAATTAGTGACATTTGATGTATTGACCTCCATTGGCTCGTGGAGTAGACCCTCCTTGAATTGAGCGTGTTGTGTGTGGGAACCCTAGAGCTGGCAGCGACTGCAATGACGATGGTGACTGTACTTGGATCCTATGTGGGTTCGGCAGTGAGGACGACTTTACATGGATCCTACATGGGTTCGGCAGTGAGGAAGACTATACATGGATCCACTATGGGTTCAGTAGTGAGAACTACTATACTTGTATCCTCCATGGGTTTGGCAGCGATGGTTACTGTACTTGGATCCTATGTGGGTCTGACAGCGACGACTTCTGTACTTGTATCCTATGTGGGTTCCATAGGGGAGATGGTTCAGAGGATATATATATCATATCCACCCCTCATTGTGAGTGGTACACCTGTATGAGTTGAGTCTTGACTTTCAATCATTACCTTTGGTATGATTGACTTGCTGTCCTGTGTGGACTGAGTTGTGCTTTCCTATGTGGACTGGGCTATGTTTTTCATGTGTGGACTGGGTTGTACTTGGGCTCGATAGTTGGAGCCGAACTCGGTTTAATGACTTAGGTATATTTATGGGAATATACCTAAGTATAGTTTGTTGATACTTCGTTATTGTATCTTTCCATTATTGTTTACCCTTCATGGATATAGGGAGACCTTCAGGAGTCTCGATATCCCAACTGAGTATCGTATACTCACCCCGGCACGGGCTATGCCTGCACTACGTTGTGTTGGTTGTAGACGACGGACAACACTGATCGTGGTTGAGGCTTATAGAGAATAATGGTACTAGGAGGTGGAATATCAGGTGGTACATACACAAAGTGGACTAACGGACCCAAGGAGCCGACGAGACTATCTGTACCCACCCTTCAGGTGGGAATTCCGGAGGACGACTTGATGTTTTCTGATTTACTTTACTACTGCAGTTATTTCCTATCAGTTGTGTTGTACATTCAATTAGGTTTCTATTCTAGCCCATTTACATTTTAGCACTTACTTTTGTACTCAGTTTTCTTAGTGTTTACTTTACCTTGAGTACTCTGTGGTGTTTGTTTTCTTATATAAAGTCAATGCCTTCCCGTTTATCGGGATTTACGCCTTTAGTGCTTGTCGCCAGCACATGGCCTATAGAAGGCGGGCTTTGGGTAATCATGGAATGGGACCTGAGGATGGGTCGTGAAATAACCCATTAAATTAAATGGGTATTATAAACATGTAATCAAATGATAACCTTCTTTCTTTACTCACTTAGTACTCATTCCTACCTCCTTGTAATCGGGTAACTCTTTTTTGTTTGTGCCAAAATGATTCCTTGGATTGTTTTCTACCCAAGGAGATAATTATTTTTGGAAGGGATGGATGTTGATAAGAGTATTGGTTATAGATTGGATTAACCTAATATGTTTGATAGGTTTGAAGAAGAGGGTGACTTTGTGGCCTTTATAGAATGGAAAGGGACTCACTTAGAATTTTTTTAAACAAGTTTGGTGTTCACATGTTCTTAAAAAAAGTTATAAAAACAAACCAAAATAAATAATATATGGGTTATATTCGAAATATGGATAGAAAATGGGTTTTGTAAAAGTGTATATATCATTTGGGACCCTAATATTAAGGTTCATTCCCTAATTAAGCTTTATCTGACCCTAATTGTTGTGATTAATTTTATTCACTTTTACTAATATTTTTGGTTAAAAATTGACTTGATATAGCAAGACTCTAAATATTATACTGATTACAATTTTGTATTCCCATTTTTAGAAATTCAATTTACATCTGTATCATAATTACTATTAAGGCTAATCCCACAGATGGGACGAAATAATGGTTTTTTAAAGTCAAAAAAATCAAATGGTTCTAATGTTATTATATTCAATTTCAAAGTGAAATTGATTATAAGGACATAAATTTTACTAATGTATTTATATACTATCTAATGTTACATTAAAACACATATAAAGTGTAATTTAACATTATAAATTATTTAACCAAAAAGGAATTTATTAACTTAAATATAGTATTTTACCATATTCATTAAAAATGATGTTTTTTAGAAAAATCCCAAAAATTCAATCAAAGATAAATTTATAATTATAAGTTATAAAATGAAGTTTATTTTATTAAATTAAATTTCTAGATTTCTCTAAAATAATTTTTGAAATTCTTCATAAAAGGACATGAAAAGGAGTTCGTTCGAGAAAATAGTATTTTGAAACATATAAAGACTTTACAAAAAAAATATATTTTTCACTATTAATATATTTTATTTATATAAAACCATTATAAAAATATTTTAAAAGTGGTTATTACTATTAATATTACAATTTTTTAATGGATTGGTTATAAATAAACCATATAAATAATTATAATAATAAAATGATATTTTGTAGAAACTCGGAATTGCGTAAAACGTATGACAATTCGGTGTTGCGTGTAGCACATGAAAAGTTGGTGTTGCGTGTAGTGCAAGCCAAGTGAGTGTTTCGTGTAGCGCAATCCAAGTTGTTCCATGTGAAATGAATGATTGAATAAGTGTTTTAATATATACACACACACACACACACAAATATATATATATATATATATATTTTATGTGAGGTGAAATGAGAAATATACAAAATATTAATTAATTTTAAAAAAAATTCCCCAAATCTCGGGGTGTTACACATCCCCTTTACCAAGCATAACAATATAATTCAACATCCTTCAACTGGTAAATTTATTAGAAGTATTCAAGCATACATAGTTTCAATCATACATAAAGGGTTATTTCATAAGAGTTATCACTTTCTAATAAATCTTTTAATGTTCCAACTGATCCTTTCCACGTTGCTCTTAGAATACATATTCTTTGAATGAAATTTTTCACCATTTACAAAACTATTTATAAATAACCACATATGAATAAATACTATTTTTCAAATAATTTTATCAAAAATGGGAAATATAACCAGCAATATAAATCAAAAAAATTCACATCAGTTTTAAAATAAATATCATATATAAATTCAAGGCAAATTATCAATAGCATACCTAGAATCTCAATTTACAAAATAGAGTGAAATTCTTTTAAAATGACTTCATATCAATCAATATGACAAAAACACATTCCTAATTATATAAATAATATAAGTAAAATATTTTTATTTGATATTGGTACTAGATATAACAAGAAAACATTATACATAATTTAAACCCCACGATGAAAGTATAAAAAATCACAGATACAATTTTATTGGGAGATGATTGAGAAACCTACCTCAAAATTTTTGGACTTAATAAAATTATATTTGATAGATGAAAAATTAGGTGAGGGTTCTATGAATGAATAGAATATCATAAAATAATAATCCTATAACATTTCATTTAGATTTAATGATCATGAGGTCAATGCAGAAGAGAGATAGACCACTTACCATAAACATCTTAAAGATTTACACAACAATAAACCTAGATCAAAATCATTCCACATCTTTCAATAACTGATATTATTGAAACATAATTATATCCACAAATTGAACTTGTATGTTATTAATTGATATTTTATCTTAGATCCATCTCAATAGAAAGAGGATATTTCTCAAATAAAGGATAATAGAGAAAAATTAAAATGAAAACCCATTGAATAACTAGATCCAACACAATGTGATTCATGAGAATCAATATATTTAATGTTTGGTATCTCTAAAATCATTGATATGAAGACTTAAATCTGTGAAAATATAATATATAAAGAATAATGAGGCTAATTTAAGGTTTTTTATAATTTAAAAATAAATTTATGGTAAATTAATTATCATTGTATGATTTTGCTGCATAGTTTGGAAAAGAAAAAACCCCTTTTTGGTTATTGGAGGAGCCACATAGATAGGATATATATTTTGACTTCCCATGTGTCAAGATTGTGAGATTCCTATATCACATGGTGTATGATTCAAGGAAAATTGAATAAAGTTTAGATTAACTATTAACTAATTATATACCCATCTAATGTACCACCAAACGAGCTACCATGTTTTCCTAGAGATGGTACATGGTTTCACACACAAGTTTACCATATTTCAGCCTCTGAAAACACTATAAATTTTTTATAAAAGACAAATTATTGGTGAAGGAAAAAAGATAGAATCAAAAATAAAAAATAAATACTAGAGTTAAACATTGTTGAAATGTGAAAATTCTACACACTATTAGGATTTTTTCCTAAGAATGTCTCATGATAGTTGGTTGATCTATGAGAAATGAAAATTAATAACATAGGATGGAAAAGATAGTTTAATCTACACTATTGAACCTAATACCAAGGTCATTCCAAATTGTAAACCCTCTTAGACGATAACATGAAATGATATTAAATTGATTATTTGGAAAATAATGATCAGAAGACAACAATTCGAAAGGCTTAATCCATGAAACTAGAATTCCTAGAAAAAAACTGGTAAAGGAATCAATAAGAAAATCTTTAATGAAAATTCACCAATATATAAATCTCCAAAAACTAGATGATAGATCCTCTATTACTCAATTATAAATGATAAAAACCATCAATATTCCATAGAAACTTCATCATCACCAAACAAAAAAATCCTTGGACATAAAACAAAACAAATGAGGCCCTAAAAGATTACAGCCTCAATAAAATACAATAAAAAATTTGTACATGAGGGTTTTACGAAAACTAATTTCAAATTGAATTTCCATTCAGTAAATGAAAAATTAATCTCTTTTAGAGATTAATGATGGAAAAAACCATTAACTCTAAAATATATTATAGATTCTATTTTTAATACAATTAATATTCAAACTCATTAATATATTATAACTGAACATTATTAACATCACATTAATATGTTAAAAATAATTAATAAGCTATCATTTTCCGAAAGAACCAAAAAAAATCCAAAAATAAGTTAATGTTTTACATAAAAAATAATTAAAATAAACCAGTAGAACTAAACATAATTTTTAATTTAGATAATTTAAAAATAAAAATCCATAGTTTAAAAATAAACACCCCAATTTATTATTATTTTTTATGATACATGAAAAAATCACAAGTATATGTAACTTTTAAACCATTTTCAAACACCCAAGACTTAGATTTAAGAGATCAATCATGAATCTACCAAAACAATGTTTAAATTCTAAAGGAAACACTAAAAATAAAACTAAACCAATAGTAATAAAATGTATAAGAAATATAAAAAATGAAAAATCATAACATCAATAATTTAAAGAAATAAAAAATTTTAAATAGTTTTAACATACGATTTGGTAGATCATGCACCAATTTTGTAAAGTTCACTATAAGTCTACAAGAGTTGGTTACACAGTCTGTGCACAATTTCTAAAACTGATTGTGGTAAGAATGAATTCTCTGCATTCCCTATAAATACATACAAAACATGGAGCTTCTCATTGTAGCCTATAAATTCCGAATAATATAAAGAAACAGTTAAATCAACCAAATTTATTAAAAACATCTCCGATCCAAGATCAAATAAAAGACATACTTATGCTAGAAAACCATTATAATTCAATCATCATCTCAAATGGGTAGTTATCAATCACCCACCCATGAATGAATACATAAATTTTCATATTCATATCTCTAAACTAACAAACATCCATAAACAACAACAAAAAATCCTCTTTAATATAGTTTTTCAAGAAGTAACCTATGTAGTTCCCAAATAGAACACCCAAGATAGTTGTGGCAAGCCTTGAAGGGAATTCTTGATCCCCATAGTCTAGGATACAAGATCTTAGGAATAAAAAATAACTCATTATCAATGACTTATCACAATAATTATGAAAAGAAATTGATAATTAGAAAAAATAAAATAAAAAATGCACAATATGTTATGTCTAATTATAAAATAAACAAAAATAGATACATAAAAAACATATTTGATTCCTACTATAAATTATAAAAAGGAAAAAATTACATCAAGAAACTAAAACACCCAAATTTAAGTTATGAAATACCACATGCACCTTTACAACAACTCAAACCTATAAATATAGGAATATATGATGTGTTAATCTACCTGATAAACCTGTAAGACATATAAGAACGAGTTAATATCTCAGTTGGCTTCCACCCGACAATCCAAACCATAAATCATTAAATGAAAATTTATTTTATGAATGTTTGGAAGTGAGTATATAAAAATAGTTTTTCTAGATTCCTTACATTAAAACCATTGTCAATTATATTTCCTTGAAAACATCCCATTCACATAAAACCAAAGTTCGTTCAAACCAAAACTATAATTTATCTTTTTTAAACAAATATATGAATTAATATTAGTTTAAATAGTTTTATAAAAAAATGTTAAAGAAAACTTGATATTGTTTAACAAATTCTTAAAAATATAAAATTTAGGATCTATATATGTGTGTGTGTGTGTTTGTGTTTGTATTGTTATAATGGAATCAATGTTTCCTAAAAGAAATAGTCTGGGACTGAGATAACATGATCCTAAATGAAGTAAATTATATGTTCCAAAAGAAATACATATCAATAAACCCAAATCTAAGCACCTGGTCCAACACATCATAGTCTAATCTATGGGAAAATCTCATAGGTTGGTCTATATGCCACTTAGGAAAACTATACATGTAATAATTATAAACTAGTGCACATGTGTATCAACACTTCTTACATACCTACCTATGTTTTCCCATGGCATGTAAAAAGTGACATGGGAATTTAAAATTATAGCCATACTATATAATCATATTATAAAACAGTAATTCCATCAATTTTATTATGATCACCTACAAAAAACCCATATATTAATATCAACTTTACAATTTTTTATAAAGGTGGTGCCTTGGTCAAAGACCAAAGAAAAATTATTATAAAAAAAGAGGATACATGAATCTAAAAGATGGAATTATATTACAGTCCATATCATGAAGAAGAATTAAATTAGTGGGGAGATCATCCATCCAGGGAATGTTTTGTGTTACTCCTTATTAGCGAGGCCATATGCAACCACATTTCTTCACAAAAAATATCTTGGATGATGTAGTTGATATCGAGAAGCGAGTAGAGTCAATCCATCCAACGGACAGTAAGTGGCCATGCAAGATGAGTCACACCATTCAAAATCTTTTACAAAATGTTAGTCAAATCAAATTCAATATATAGATTATTCCAACCATAGTGTTTTGAGAAAAAAATAGCCTAAATAATACTCATCATTTCAGCCTCTAGAAAAGAGGAAATTCAACAACTTCCAAAAAAAGCATCTGGGGATCTGACCAAGGTGATTCTGGAAGGTAGAAAAACAACTCGTGAGACCTGGATTACCTTTTTAAGAACCATCCATAATTAAATTAATCCAACAAAAAATGGTTCTTTCCAAAACACTTCAAAAGTGCATCAAGGTTGGAAAAATTTTCCATCAATATGAAGAGGCTGTAGAATAACAAAGTCATTCACAGTGTTTCTTCAATGGACCTTTGTGAAGATCCATCTTTATGAATGGAAATAAGGATAATCATCTGGCTTTCATTAAGGATGGATGAGAAATTATTATGAAGAAAGAAATTTCTATCATTCTAGATCACATGATGAATCTAAAGAACATAACCTAGGAAAGATTCTTAATTTTATGAGAGTTTTCCATATCAACATATTGCTGTAGTTGAGAGGTGACAGAGTCAATAATCAACTATATAAAATAAAAAATGTCAAAAATATAGTTCCAAAGAGAAGAAGCAGTAGAATAAAAGGAAGAGATTATTAGAATATTCCCAATACTGATTATAGAGGTCACATTTAGAGTAGTGTTGAATTCCAAAATATTGGAGGCACCTATCTGTGGGAACTATATTGTGAGAAAGATGCTAAATAAGAGTGAATATTGAAGCTTAATAAATGGTTATTCAAAAAAAATTCCAAAATCATTTTCATTGTTATAAATGTAATTTTTATATAAAAAATTACATTTAAGCATACCATGGGAGAGTAGGAACCCAGATTAAAAATCATCTGTGTTACAAAAATGGTAGTTGTCAATGACATGAAAAACAATGTCTAGGATATGATCATTTTGATTATTTAGAATATCTCTAATTGAATAATTGTTACATATAATAATTTGATCCAAAGGAATCATAGATATTAAGGGAGTACTAGTCTAGTTATCCAACCATAAATTCATAGAGGAATCTTTGGAAACCATCCATATAGAGATTGTCACAATATTGGAGTATAAATGTTTAATGGAAGGCCCTATAGAAGAGCTGAGAAATTTCAAGTTTCCTTTCATTACATTATAATTGTTTTTTGAAAAAAAGTGATAGAATAAGATTTTTTTATAAAAAATATTCCAAGGGAGTTTAACTTGAAGGTCCTTATTAAAAAACTTATGGTTTTTTTATTCCAAGACCACATTTATCAATAGGTTTTCAACATGCAGACCATGGGACAATTCCATGTCTTATTTCTAGAGTGATACCTTTCCAGAAAAATTTCTTTACTTAAGTATTCATTTTCTTGATAAGACTAGCATGCCATTTATAATCCACCCTATAATAAACCATTTTAGAAACAATATCAGACTTGAAAAGATAGATTATTCCTTCCATAGAAAGAGATTTACCCTTCCAAGAGGAGAGTTGATTAAGAACGTGGTAAAATATTATAGAAAAGAGACAAGATTTGGGTCTACCCCAAAAAATGGGAACACCAAGATAATTAAAAGGAAAATAACCTTTTTTATTCCTAAATACCTGATGATATTACATTTCCTATTAGAATGAATGTTTCTACCAAATAAAATAGATGATTTTATCCAACTAATTGATTTACCCAATAAAACTTTGTAATGAGAGAGAGCACTTTTGAGGTTCTGATTATTCCTTTTACCATCATGTATGAAGATAATGATGTCATATTCATATAATAGGTTTGTAGGAGAGTTCACATTCCTAGAAAAAAATTCCATTGTTTTTTTAAAAGATAAATTTTAGTTGTAAATGACATTGGTGATTATTTTATTGCGTTCGAGATTAATCCCAATTGATCCATAGTTAATATATTATTGATATTTTCAGTTAGAGTTAGATAACTGATAGATGATTTTACATATCCTCTATAAATTATTATTTATATTACTATTATAATATTGTATTAGTGTAGAACAAGTTCATATTCAATTAAGAGTTACTTAAACACAATTTTATTAGATTTTCACTGAATTATTTAACTTATATTGAATACTATAAACAATAAAAATAAAATATATAGAAAAATTATGTAATATGGATAAGACAATGAAAAATTAAGTTGATGAAATAAAAAACACAAAATCAGGGTCATAGATGAAAGGAAACTATTCCCATGATTTACATAATTTTTCCATAATTATTCTTAATAATTCGTTACTAATAAAACATTATGATCTTGTCCACATAATTAATGTAATCATACATGTTACACTAACGATATAAACACAAAATAATAATAGTTAATTATATTTTTGTTCATGATACTATCTCCTAGTATTAGGAGAGTGAGACATGTTTATCGATTTTGAATCGTCCAATAGCCACACTAGTTTGAAACAACATTCCAATCATAAATCCTTAATATGTTACATTGTATAGTGATACATATGTAGTTATAAGGATAAAAAATTATAATTTGGCCTTCATTGAGTCCCTAAAATAAAAAAATTATAAAATACACAAAAAATATATAAAAGTGAGGAAAATAAATAGCTTCCTCCTTGAAATAATTCTATGGGTCAGTTTTTAGTTATTAGGAGAGTATAATATAAACATTTAAATATGATAAAGAAAAACAAAAAATTCATTAAATAGAATCAAAATCCAATAAAATAAAAATAAACAAAAACATAACTAATTGAAATGGGTTAGAACTCATTTTATAGTGGTCAAGGCCAAAATATATAGATAATTTCATCAATCATCCAATATCTTTCCAGAACATCCTAAATTCTCACATAATAATCAATGCCTTGGGTTTCAATTCTCTTCTTCTTCCCCCTTATGTATCTACATCCATGTTTATTTTTTTTACTTGGTTCAATTCAACAATTCATATATAGTATCATTTTTGGTTCCACAGGTGTGTGCATGTAATCCATATAGAGAGTCCTTTTCATTGGTGACTAGGATTTCATTTACTAATTCTATATTACTTTATTGCCATATTTTTTCCATGTGAAAACCTTATATAAATAATTAATTCTAAAATTTACTCATATGTAATTTCATTTTAATCATATATAGCCAGTTGTGATTCAGATTTTATTTACATGTAGTTTTTGGTTACTATTTCATATTCTTATGTAAATTATATATAGCCCTTATATATTTATGTTTACTAATAAATAGTTGGGACCACTTATTTAGCTATCATATAAATGGATAAATTCTTATATATCATTTACATTCCCTAAATTAATTTTACACTACATTCATATTTCTCTATTTATTCATATATGGGTGATATTTATTATTAAAGTACAAGGCTAATAAATTAACTACTGTTATATAAATATATCATAAGTTTATATATTCTTACCTAGTGTGTATTATATCCAGTTTACACATATGGTGTTTTTTTATTGTACAAATTTTTTAATATTTATTTAATCAATAATATAATTAAAAAATCAAACTAATACCCAAAATTAACAAGGCCCTTGTTTCCATTGGGCAATTTTTGCCTAGTCCAAAGGTAGTAAGGCCATTTTAATCTTTTCTAGGAAGTTTGGGAAAATAAGTAATTCCCCTTTCCTCATTTTAATAAATTAAAACAACTAATTATTTTAAATATACATGTTAGTTTTAAAAATATTTTAAACTTTTTATTATTTAAAATATTTTTTTAAATATGTGTCAAAAAATAAATTTGTATGTCTTAGAAAAAGTGCACAACTTCTACACTATCATTGGAAACTGTGAACCAAATAATTCATGAGTTTTTACAATTTTATTAGAATTTTTTTTCATGGTTTGAACATTGATTACCAAATTTTGAAGCCAAATCATGTGTGTGTCCTGGTGATTCAAGTGAGGGGTGCACAATTAGTGAACAAATTCCAAACAAAGTTGTTGAACTGTGTGAGGGGGATTTTTCAACCTTGAATAGAGAAGACGGTTGGTAAATGGTTTGGTAATTCTTGTGGCCTAACCATGTACCTTTTAATGTTTTCTTAAAAATCTATTTTTTAAAACCATCCTCAAAATATTAAATTCTTAATTAGACGAACTCCTCTACTCACTTTAAAAACCCATGGGAACCTTGGTCTCAACCCTCTAACCCTATACCTTCAAATTTGAGTCTCATTACTTAATTAATTAGTGTATTCCTTAAATGTGTGGCCTATGTTCCAATTTTTCATCCTCATCCTCATATTTTATTTCTTACAATTTTATTGTTTTATATTTTTTTAGCTCTTGGGTGATGGTTTTCTAAGGTGTATAGTTTCATTAAATGTTAGGGTGTATAGTGGATATATTTGACTAAGTTTCTCTAGATTCAATAGCTTCTTCTCATCCACACACCATTAAGGTTGGTGTTTTCATGCATTTCCTTTACATATAACACCATTAAATTCTTAGTGATTTATTAACCTATATGTATTTTTAATTAGATATGATGTAAAATTTATAAATTTATTTATTAAGGCATTATGAGTGAATGTTTTATTTATTAAGGGGGTTTTAGGTTCAATGTGATTATACACTTTGATGAAATATTATACATACCTTTTTTTTATAAAATCAAGAATACAAATTTAAAAATTGATTTTGGTGAAACAATTTATGTTTAACATTCAATAATATTATATGGGATGGTTTTTTTATTTAATGGATATATTATTGGGTTCTGTCATTTTTATGTGTTTTCTTATAATTTCATACACATGAAAGGGTTACATTAATTTTTTTCTTTAGTTTTTTATATGGAACCATTCGAATGAAAATATTTATATGAATTTGAATGAATATTTGTATATATGTTCACCAAAATATATTTTTATGTTGTTATTTGCATATATTTATATAAAGATAATAGAGTTTTCTCATTAAATCTTATGTTCTAAATTTTCTTTTGGGTTTCCAAAATGTTTTCCAGTTATAGTTATAATGAGTAATTTCAATACAATATGATTTAAGGCCCATTTAGAAATATGGGAGATTGTATTGGAATTACCTTTGGATTTGAAAATTAATTTAATTAAAAATGAACTTTTTTGATAAACCTATTATTAAAATAAAATTATATGGAAACATTGGAACCTTAAAACATCCTCTTTGAAATGTGTACACCCTCATAGAAGACATCATTTTTAATGATGTGATAGAATGTATAGTTGTAGATAGATGGGATTATAAATGATTATAGATTATGTGGGCTCATGTTTTATATATTTGATATGAGGTAAACCACATCTCTGAGCATTATCACTATCATGTGATCTTAGGTGTCTTATTATGGTTTGAAAGACATTTCTATATATTTCTAATGAGATGATGTAGAACCCATGGTGTTGAAGACCATAGGGTGGTGTACTACTGATGCGGGTATTTTTAAAAAACTAGATGGTTATGAACATATGATCACTGACTACATCTACTGATTATTAAAAAGTGAGTATGTATAGGGTATACTCAAAGGATTTTTATGAATAACCTATGATTAAGTACACATTTTTGTTTTCATCTTTCTACTTTCTATTACACCATGGATTTATTGTTTTACTGTTCATTTATGATATGATTATTAGCTTCATTTTTATATTATACTCCTTATTTGTTTTATTTTGGATGTTTAATGTGGGTTTAATTATTATATTTCAATGTGTATTTATAAAAATTATATCTTTAAAAGTAATATTTCTAAAAAATTAAAAGGCATCCTTTAAACATGTTGTTTTTTTTTTAATTTTTAGTTTCTTCTAAAGCTTGTGGTTTTCTCTTTACGGTGATAAAAAACATTATACTGTTATTTTTACACTCTTATTTTAAACCTATTTTGTGAGAGGAAATGTTTTTTGACTCTATGGTTCATACATACTTTGTTACTTATTTTTACATTATAATTGTTCCACATTCCATCGGTAGACCTAAGCCTATTTTATAGGTTTAGATTCACATTTTAGATTTCTCTTGGAGAGACCTAGTATTTTGGATTGATGGTGACCACAAATGTCACATATAAATAATTGTTTATATTTTTTATTTTAGTTTTTATTTATTTTTTATTATACAATCATTCCTTCTATATCTATATATTGTTTAAGGTTATTTTTTTTATGAGTTGTTTGTTATTTATTTTTATTCTCCCTATTTGTCTTGTTTTATATTTTATATTTATCTATGATTATAAGAATCAAACTATGATATATATATATATCCACCATTAATGGATTTTATGTGGAAGCTCATGTTTATAATTTCTTTATTTAGAAAAAAAGTGTACTAATTATGTTGTGATACTGATGACACGTATCATCATCCCATTGAGATTTGGTATCCCACTTGGTTTTGTTGTAAGATAACTTGGGTGCCAAATTTAAGGGTTTTCCTAGGTTGGTTCTCGATAAAATGGTATCAAATCAGGGTTCCAAAATAAGAACTACTGGAAAAATAACCTTTACCAACGGTTTGGAACCGTTGGTATAGGCCTCCAAACCGTTGGTATAGCCTATACCAACGGTTTGGAGAACCGTAGCCAAGTAAGCCATTGGGATTGGTCTATACCAACGTTTTTCCAAAAATCGTTGGTATAGGTAATATGAAATCTATATCAACGGTAATGGAACCGTTGTTATATAAATTCCAAAAATAAAACACCCGGTAGGATTTGATCCCAGGACCTCTACTTTATAACTCAAACACTTAACCACTAACCTAACATCACTTTGGTTTACATAATTCCATAAAAATATATATGTATTGTTCTAATTGTTTTAAATTTTGATATATATAATGTTCTCCGTAGGATGATTCCAAAAAAACACAAGACTTTTCCCAATGGTTGTCAAAACCATTGGGAAAGGCCTAGACTTTTCCCAACGGTTCTCAAAACCGTTGGGAAAATTCTATAGTTTTTTTTGCAAAGTTAGGCCGTAGGTTGAATTGTGGATGCCCTTTTCCAACGGTTTTCCAAAACCGTTGGCAAAGGGCCTCCACAATTCAACCTTTCCCAAGGGTTTTGGAAAACCGTTGGGAAAGGTGGCCAAAATATGGGCTTTCCCAATGGTTTGGCCAAACCGTTGGGAAAGGGTACCTATACCAACGGTTTGATAAACCGTTGGTATAAAAGCGTTGGGAAAAATCATTTTTCCAGTAGTGAAGGTCCAAGGATATTGGTGTTCCCACAGTCATTTATGGTTCCTAGTAGATTGGATTGAAACTATCATATCTTGGGATATATGTGAGAGGTGATCATCAAGTGATCTTAATCACCCTGATCATTGAGTTATCATGGGTTATTTGGTTGTAAGTATTTAATTATTAGTTTTTTAGGTTGTTTTATTGTGTGTGTATATATATATTGATGGTGTTATGAACTTTTTAGTGAATTTATATATTTCGTGGGGGGAATTTTAATTGAATTTGTGTCATGTGGTGAGATCACATGACCTAGAAACCTGTTTCAAGCCCATGTATATAGTTTTACATCAATTCAAGTGGTGGTTACATGATTATCACATAGTCCAATAAACCATTTTTCCAGGTCAGTAAAAACCATTATTCCTGATTTAAATGAATTTGGGTTATGGTATGTTATTGATTATATTCTGGTTGGTGTGGGTTATTTTTAAAGGGAAAATAATTTGTGGTTTAAAAATTGATAAAGTTGATATTATAAACAAATCATTAAAAAATAATAATTTATTTTCTTCATGTTGTGATTATAACAGATTGTGATTATAATATAATCTCTTGAATTAGAGATTTTTTGTTGAAATGTTATTTCTATATGTATATGGTTTATATTTACATGGTTATAATTTGAATTGATTTTGTATATGTAATATGTTTAATATTTTGATGGATTTAATTTGGTTATACATTTTCATATTATATAGAGTATGTGTCTCATAAATTTCGTAAGGGTTTCTAAGAGGTCTCTTCTAGTATATGATTCTACCTAGACTCCTGGTAGAGTAGTGGAGCTAGGATCTTTCTGGTTTCTATCAATATTTTAGGGTGATTGAGGACTACTAGTGGAATCAAAGTTTCTATAAAAATTTAACTAAATCATCAAGTCCATAGGAACTCCAAAATCCTTGAGAGTGAGAGTTTAATCAGGTTTATTTAGGGGTTCGAGTTTATAATAGTTCATCTTTCTCATTTGATGTATATTTTACAATTCAATTAAATGAGAGTTATTTAGGACCATTTTCATTATGTTTATTCTTTCTCCACATGTAAAGGTGAGGAAAGTGGTAGAGCTCATGGTTGCTCAATGGTGTCAACAAATGTTAATGGATTACATTAAACACATTAATGAGATTCTTCCCATATGTATAAAGTTATGTAAAGTGATTCAATGAAAGATCATATCTTTGTAATTGCTCTTCAATCAAATCTAATTAATTGATTCCCCTCATACTTGATAGTATCATCTAAAGAAATAGTATATAAGGAATCATTTTCAAGTTAATTTTTAAAGGGATCCCATTATGGTTGATAGATCTAATTATATTATTTTTAGTATTAATTCATCATTTGATGAGAAGTGAATACCATAGGAATTCATTTTTGTGGACTCTCTGTCATCAATAACTACTTCTCCTAATATAATGTACTGAATTATATGCTTCTAATGTAAATAGATAAGGCATTGTAATCCTTATTTCGGTAATTAAAAATAATATTTTCTTCATTTTTTACAAGAAACATGGGACATGGATCACACATTAGAAATCCATAAGTATTTTTAAGGAATGTCCCTTTATAAATGGAAGCCCTATGAGAGATTTTCTTTCATAATTATAGAAAAATTTAATGACAATAATGATGGATAATAAATAAAAATTAAATTTTAATAAGAAATATTTTCATATATATTATCAAAATAGAACAAAATAAGAATTTAAATATAAAAACAAGTATATTTAGATAAGTATATTTTTAGTTGGGAAAAGTATTAAAGGTATTCCTCATTTTCTCTATCTTTCTAGAAAATGTGGAAATTCCCCTAGTACCTTTAGCCTTGGAGAAAATAGTCCAAAGGTGGAAAGGCTGATATCTTTTTTGGGTATTAGTTTTAAAAATATTTCAAACATTGAATTTATTAAATAAATATCAGATAACATATATTTAAAAAATATACACATATGTGTTATGGATTTTCTTCATATATTAATATAAACAACCTATTTAATTTTTTCGCAAGGAAATTAAATATATAATATTAAATAATAAATAAAATCTATATATTATCCCATTTTCTTATAATAGTCAAATTAAACCTATAAAATAAAATTGTAGTAAATGACCAAAAAATTTAAAAACAATTCAAATATTATCTGTGATTTTTTATATATAAATGATTAAATTTAGTTCTTTATACATCCCCAATATTTATTTATTTCCATTCTAAAAGAATACTATATTACTAGTTTAAATCAAACTTCTAATGAAATCATTGGTATCAATTTTTAATTCTTGCACATTCAGATATACAATACTCCCTATATGAATTTAATTCACTAATTTTTTGTCATGAAAATTAATTCAATATCATGATAATACCCAGGAAATTTTTTTAACATGCTTGAAATTTATATCTCTCCTCTCAATGTATTTTTATTCAACTATTTTCTCTTCCCTGGTTTAATCATGATTTCTTATAATCTTATTCTTATTCAAATTTCACCACTCAATATATTAAAATTTTTATATCAATTTTTAAGAAATTTACATTGGTAGTTTTAAGGGTATGTTTTGGTGGGTAATTATATAAAAAATCAATTGATGAAGGAGAATATTTATATTAAAAATAAAATATATGATATGAAAATAAATATTAATGATGTCTTTTTCACTATATTTTTCTCAATTATATCACAAATCACACACCTTAACACTTTTTTACTTGGGTTGAAAATCCAATTTAGTGGTAATATAAATAATATTCCTATTATACCTATTAGTTTTTTCATACATTTAATTTTTTATATATATTTTTTCATATTATATTTTTTGTAGATTAAGATCTAAAATGATATTATAATGATATTTTCACATATAACCTCACTACCCTAAACTAGATGAAAAAAACCCACTACATATTTCCCAACTATGACCATTAACCTAAAAGATCCATTGAAAATTAATTCCCCCACAATTATCTTGAATCATATTCATACAATGTAACTATTACTAAATAGCACATGGAAAAATATTTATTGTAATGTAGCATAACCTGTAAGGTGTTTCATGGATTCTAAGGCATTAAAAGTAGGTTAAATGAAATGTTTGTCTCAACCAATATATGGGTATTATAAAAAAATACCAAATTAATTTTTACCAAACTCAAGAACTATTATGGTTTAATAAAAAACATATTAAATTTTAGATCAAATAGAATCCCTCATGTCTCAAAAAAAGATATAAATTTACCAAGATATCAAAATGGATTATAAACCTCCCAGTCTAGTAATATTCAAATTGGAAAAAACTTGTGCACATTAGTATCATAATTTTTCAAAGTTCATTAAAAATATAATTAGATATTATGATACAAAGTCTATTTAAATAATCATTTAATTCCTTATATTCTCATATAAATTAGTTTTTCATGAAAATAATGATGATTCAAATTTAAAAGAATTATTTAGTGCACCTTAAGGACACACTAAACACACTCTAAAATTCAAAAAAAACATTAAATCCATATAGTAAACCAATACCACCCCCCCACCTCCACCCAAAATAATTGAATTATTTATTTACATCTATTATTTGATATTAAAATATGATTATAGAATAATATAAAAAATATAGGTTGATGAAGAATCAAATCCATGAGAAAGAGTCATGAAACCTATATATTATTTCAAGTGATTTATAACTTGTCAAAAAATTAATTCTACTAAGAAATTACATCCACTATCCCCCCTTGAAAAAAATAACAAGAAATAAAAATAAATACAAAACTATTAAAATTAAAAACATGAGAAAACAAATGAAACCCTGGTTAAGCCTCCAATGTAGGTGTTAGGTCTTAATTATCTAAGTATATAGTTCCAATAGGTCATATAAAGGGAATCTAACTAGTAATAAAAAATATAATAATATCAAGGGAGTATTTAGTTCTTATTTTAGTTTTAATAAAAATTGAAAAAAAACAGAATTGAACTCATTCCCTATAAAGACTTGGTTTAGATCCCTGGTTAGATTCTCACCTCCAAGTCATAAGGCCACAAATATAATTGATTATTATTAGAATCCATCACTATATGAGTCAATAATTTTTTATATTTTATTATGTTTTATTGTTTCTCCATTAAAAACAATAAATGTAATGTAATATAAATAATCATCGATGAGAGTACCAAGATTTTATAGATTTTTCTCAAAAAAATCATTAAAATAAAATTTCAATTAATCTTATTATTTTTTATTAGTGTATACTAGTGTCTTCCACCAATGAGAGTTACTCAAACATATTGATATTATGTTTTTATTTATTAACATAAATTAACAATTTCTATAAATTAAATAAAACAAGTAAAAATAGGATGGAAGATGTAGGATAAAATGAACAAATTTAGATGATTCAAACAAAATCCAAAAATTAAGGGCACTAATGAAAAAAATCATATCATAAGACTAAAGTAATATATACTTCATTATATTTATAAATTCACTCCTAATATATTCCTTTGATCATAACCCCATCATCCATGTAACTAAACTCATTTCATAAATATAGAAAAAAAATAATTTTAGAGACTTATAGTGCACTCCACATTACAATATCATAGGTTTAAAATAAGGAGAGACATAAATCAACTGTGAATGTTTCACTAGTCTAACTAGTTTGAAATAGTATTCCAGTCTGTGGTCAAGAACTATTTCCATCATATACATTGAGTGAAGGTAGATAGAAAAAATTCTATACTAAGATAGAAAATAAAGAGTGATGGATATGGAGTGTATTATCAATAAGTACTCATCCCTTAATATATCCAAAATTTAATTTTTAAAGAAGAATTAATTTTATTTCATTCCCAAAGATCATTTTGGGATTACTGTTTTGGAAAATTATGGCATAAATCTTACAAAAAACTATATATTAAAATTTATGAAATTCTTCTCAGTGTCTACTTTTCCAACAATACAAAACATTTAAAAAAATTATCCCTTTTCATAAAAAATCTTTATTACATTATTCTTGACTTCTTATTTCTTCTTAATAGTTTTTAAAATCTCTAATAAACATTTGAAAATGTGGTATGATCACAAAAGACTCAGTAAGGGACATAAAAAAAGGAAAAAATAAACTCATTAGTCCTTTTAAAAACCATGATATCATAAAATAGTGTTTTCATCGAATATAATAATCCTTGAGCTCAAATAATCATTTACGTACACGTGAAATCAACATTACTATTGAAAATATTTCCAAAAACAATTTAGGAAAACATAAAGGAAAATTAATAATCCTGGGAGTTTCTCAGAAAACATTAGAACCCATGAAATGTATTACCATAAAGGTAAACATGTTTACCCTAAAGGGAAATAATCCTTCCCTAAGAAAATATCATTAGCTTGCCTTCTAAAATCAAACAATTTCAATAAAAATCATTTAAAATAAAATAAATTCCATGTTGGTTCCTTGGGACATCATATTCATATAAACATAACAAGAAATCATAAAATTGTAATAAAAAATAAGGTCATATTCCAAAATAATACTATGGAGATCAATAATAATTACCCCAATCATTTTAGAGAAATATTGGTCCCACTCGTCATCATAAGTTATATCAGTCTCACCCTTCACCATGAGATATATCAGGATCATAAATCCTTAAAAATAATGTAAAAGGACCAAAAATTTCTGGAAACACATAAAATATTTTATTTCCATTATCAAAAAAATAAATATATCCTTTTAATCCAATAAATTAAACATTTTAGGATATAAGTATATCCTTTTCCTTTAAAATACAATTTATAAAACCAGAATAACGCAAATAAATGGAATGTGGCTTTTTCATTAAAGATAAAAAATAGAAGATTATAAAGGAATACAAATATCAAAAAATTATTATTATCGTATGAAAATCCATTGATGTTGTATAAGTAAATATGGAACATCCCTCTACATTTTGTGAAGGATGTAAAAATGTTTCTTCAAAAATAAGCAAAAAGTTTACTTTTTAAGAAATTTAAAATAAATTAAAAAGAGACATAGTACTTCCATTATTATTTATTTATATCTATATAAATACTTATGTAAAATAATATTAATAATATTTACATGGAATAAAAAAAATTAAAAAAATATATCTTTTAAAACATTTTAAATGAGTTTTTACAGTAAAGTATCCCATACATTGAGTACCAATCATCATGTACATTTAGTATCATATAGAATAATAAAAATGTGTTAATTCTTTAATTTCTTATGAACCTTATTAATGTTTATTATTATTTTTCATTTATTTACTACCATGTTTTATTTGATTAATTACTCAATTATGTTCAACTCAAACATTTTGATGATATTCAACTCATATGTCCAAAATAAATTTGGTTCGTTGAATATGGTTAGTGGGATCCTTATTCCATCATATAAAGAATAAATATCCTGAAATTATTTTCATATTTATATATTTATTTTAATTTCAAACCCATTAATGTAATATGGTTATGAGAAAGGGAACATGGGTCAATAATGGAGATGGTAGGTCATACATATTCATGAGTAATGTTTCCATTATACAATGAACATGATGGAAAGATGATAGTTATTATTTTATCCATCTTTAATGATGATGATATCATAAATATTATATTATTTCTTTATATACACATATATATAGTATCCATGTGATGTGGTTATGAAAAACTAATCACATTGCTTCAGGGATGTGTGTGTATACACGAACGATGATATAATACTTCAATGGTTTGAATAGGAAGAATTTATATGATATTTTGTTTTTAAATAAAGATAAATATGTAATTAATTTCATATATATAAATTAAATCCATTATTATATACATCCTTAATATGTTGTGATTGAAAAAATATTACATCAGTTCATGGGACGGTTGTCCACCGTACATATGAATAATGGATTCATTTTCCATTTAGATAAATATGGAATGGGATATAAAATATTACATTAATATAAAAATATCATTATATAAAACATACTAGTGTCATTATTCCATAATTTTTTAATAATATTTTAATGAGGTAGAAGAAGCAATAAAACTAACACATATAGTTGTAAACTGTAGATATTATTTTGGAAGTTCTTTTTTTCATTAAAACATAAGCCCTCTATGGTTGGTATTATTCTCAGAATAGGACATATAAATTGTGTATAGGGATTTTAGAATGGTATTTGTGTATGTTTATTTTGAGATATATTTTTCAAATATTATGATGAAGATAGACAAGTAGGTGCCCTTTTATAAGTGAGTGGAGAGGAATTCTAGGAATTTCTTAATGTAATAAATTAATATAAATTAATTTTCAGGTTAATGTGGCTCAAAATTGGTATAATTAGAATATAGGAGGATTATGGGTCAATATAAAATCATTCAATAAAAATTTTATAAGTTTATATTATGCTTTTATGCTTAAACATTTGTTTTAACACCTCAATAAACTTTTTTAAAAATTATGGTGATATCAATGTTTTTCACTCATTAATGGTTAAAGAAAGTTAATATAAATGTTAGAAATGTCCAATTAGTGAACCATTGTTGATATTTCAAATTATATCCCATTAATACAAATGAATATTTTTTTTTGAATTTCAAATTATTTAATAAAATGTTGTTTTTTTATAATATATCATTAAAGAAATTTTTTGAACAATCCATTTACTTTAACATTAATATAATCCATATAACAATTGAATTAGAATATAGAATTTCCACAATAAATATTATGTTATATTAATTTTAAAAAACATGGGATGCTTTAACTCACCCATACATTATAACTTTTAGAATTTTTTAAATTATTTAATTAATTTAATTAATTTTTCTACTACTAGCATAAGAACAATGTTATCATTGTTTAAGAATTTAACCTAAATATATAATATCAAAATATTATAAGTAAATTTAAACCAAGAAAACTATTTCATTATGTGGAAAATAATCTTTAACATTTATACATAACTTATTTTTATTCCTTAGTAAATATATAAGAGGAATTTAAAATCAAGAGAGTGATATTTTGTATTTTTCTTTACATAAAATACAAGAAAGGTAAAAATTTAATCCAAAACAAACAAATGTCATATTTTTTAAATTTTTTATGATAATGGATAAAATATACTCATCCAATTATATAGAGATAATTGTTTGAATGAATTTTTATACTTGTGAGAGTATTTTTAACCTAAATTAAGTCATTTTACCTTTTCTATGGTAAAAACAATTAGTATGGTTATTATTCACATTGACAAAAAATAAAAGAAACCAATTTAAAAAGTTTTTAACTAATTAAAAAGTTTTAATCCATTTTTTATGATTCAAATTTTATAAGAGGGACAATTTCATTTAAAATTAAACCTGCAAAACATGATAAAAAATCATTTTCATAAAAATTCCTTTGTAAGTATGAAAATTTGTTTGTACTAAATTGAAGTATAAAATTAATTACAAAGAAAAAAATTGTAATTTATAAATAAAAATTAAATAATATATGTTTAGAAATAATCCAATATAGAATTTTACTTTTTAAATACTTGAATATAATGTTTAATTAACAATAAAAATCAATATTTTTTTCAATTCGTTGAAAAATAATTCTTATCAAAAAATTATAAAAAATTCATCCTAATATAATTTTAACACGATGAATTAAAAATTTAAGTTAATTTATTCAATTTAATGTCATATAATTTAGAAATTTTTTTATTAAATAAAACCATATAACTAATGAATAACATATTTGGATAGATATTAAACTTTATCCCTTTTGATTGAAAAATTTCGTAATATTTTTATAATGAATATAAATATATATATTATTATTGATAAATTTTAATAAGATTTGGAAATGGATTATCCTAACACTTATTATATTTTTACATTCTTCCCCCTTCTTAAATTGAATCTTCCAAAGTTTATTTACTATTTCAATAAGTGGGAATATCATTCATTCGTAGTATTTTATGATTCCCATATTGCTTCATCAGCCATATGGTATTTAAATAAAATATAACCTATTGAATCACTTTATTCCAAAAAAAATTCTCTTTATGGTAATTATTCGATACATGTTTTCCCTATATGAATGTTTTTCTTCCAACTTAACTACATCAGGGATCAAAATATGAGATGCAACTGGCACATATTTTAGTAACAATAATATTTGAAATAAATCATGTACCTAATATCAAAATGGGGGAATCTTAGTTAGTAAGTAAAAGACCCAACATTCTCTAATATTTCATATTTTCCAATGAACCATAGACATAACTTCCATTTTTTACAAAAACACATAACACTTTTCCAACGAAATAATTTAAAAAAACATGATCTACTACCATGAATTAATGAATTTTTCCTATGATTATTTGTATAATTTGTCTATATACTTTAATTTAAACTAATATATTCCTAAACTACCATCACTTTATCTAAAATAACATCTAGTAATTCCAGTTCAAATAACATTCTTTTTCTTACATCATCCTAAAAATATAGAGTCTGAAACTATTTTTTATATAATTACTCAAAACATTCCTTCTATATTATGGAATGAAAAATATTATTTTATGTTAATTTAACTAATGATATATATTTATCTCAATTTTCATGGAAATTTATTGAATGACTTTAAATTATTTCCTTAATGGTCACATTTGTTCACTCAGAACGTCTATCAAATTGAGGATAAAAATATGTATTGAAATTTAATATAGTACCAAATTACTTATAAAGGACTTTCCAAAAATTATAATTCAATATGGAATCAGGGTTATTTGTAATGGTGAGTGGAACTCTATATAACATAAATATATTATGGAGGTACAATCATGAAATATGATCTTAAGACATAGTATCTGAAATGTTAAAGAAATTTTCATTTTTAGTTATTTAATCAATAATAAATCATATCACATTATTACCTTGATATGTATATGGAAATCCCAACATAAAATCCATCAATATATTTTCCAATTTCTATTATAATATTGGAAATGTATAATGTTTCTCCTTTGGTATTTTTTGTTATGAATTAACATATTATCAAGTCAATAATTAAATTATAATTTCAACAATATGTCTTTTCATTCATTCCAACATGTAATATTGAAAGTCTCTATGCACCATAGTACTTTTAAGATGAATATAGAATAGGGAAATATGATATTTTTTCAAAAAAATCTATTCATATAGGAATCAACAGGCACACATAATCTTTTTCCATCTCTAATAAAACCTTCATAATCAACATTCAACCAGGGAAACTAACCAATTTTTTTAGATTAGACTTTTTCCTTTAAATCATAATTGTTCAGATAATCTTGATTAATTTTTTCTAACATAGAACATAGTACTGACAACTAAAAAAATAGGTGAAGTTCATACATAGTAAATTTCCATGAGAAAATTCATCAAGTCGTTAAAAAAAGTGTTATTTTCCAAACATAACATGTTTAATGAGGAATTATCATTCTAACTGAAAATACTTGCAACTTTGTTAAATTTTCTAATATGGTAATGAATTGTGTAGTTTTTATCAATAATTAGTTCTGCCCAAATTATCTATCCCGTTTTCTACTCTATATAAGTGAATATAATCATCAAACATTTGTTATTAGTATATATTTCACACTTTACACCATATAAATAACGGCCCCAAATTTTTAAATAAAAAACAAAATAGATAATTACATATCAAGTGCGGGATAACTTATCTCATAATGTTTTAGTTGATGTGAATTTTAAGGATTTACCTGATCATTTTTCATCATAAAGAAACTAATTCTCCTCAATGAATAATCACTATATATGTCAAATTCACAATTTTTAGAAGGAAGTTCTAAAATTGGAGAATTCACAATTATTATTTTCAGTTACTAGAAAAAATTATCACACTATTTTGACTATATGAATTTAACTCTATTTTTAGTATACTTATGCATTGGGATAAATAAATGAGTAATGTTTTCAAAAAATCACTAGTAGTAACCGAATAATCCAAAAAAGAACTATGAATCTATGTGAAATTTGTAGGTATTATTCATTAATTAACGACATTAGTTTTATTGGGGTCAAAATTTATTCCATATTTAGTTAATATATAACCACAAAATGAAATATTTTCCAAAAAAATCCACAAACACTAAATTTTCAATTTAACTTATCTTATTTCATGGTTTTTAAAATAATCATTAAGTCACTTTTATGATTCTTCTGACTTCTAAAATATAAAAATATATCATTAATAAATAAAACTAAAAACTTATCAAAATAGTTTAACAACATATTTAATGTTTGAATAAACCATTTTAAAATATTATTAGTATTTTAAAACTACATTTTAGAGAGATATATTGACTATATAAATATGATGTAATTTTTTATTCAAAAATGAAAATGTTTTATTCTTACAAAAAGGTCATTTTATTTAAATACATGAATTTCAAATTTTTTAATTTTATTCTAAAAAAAATAAACTTTATTTTTTAATTTTTCATGTGAATATTATCTTGAGATTAATTTTTATGAATATTATAAAAAATTTAATTTTTAATGAATAGTGAAAATATTTATTTTTATTCATAACTGTAATTTTTTTTAATTATCTGAAAATTCATATTATATTTTGAATTATTTTTAAAATTTAATAAGTTCCTTTGGATTTAAACCCCATTTATAGCCTTTGGAATGAGTTTTTTACTTGAATTTGGTATAACAACTTTTTTATTCATTAAAAAAGGTATTCTTCTGAAAAATAGTTTTTGGTCATATATTAAGGTTTGAATTTTAAAATAATTTTAGAAATTTTAGAAATTTAATCCTAAAAATTGTTTTAAATATTTTGAATCAGGTGATAAAATTTTGGAAAAAATGTGTAATGACCCAAATCGAGTGCAATATACAAGTGCCCCGAGATGGTTGGTTATGTGGCCTTAGGTGCACCTCCTCGTAAACCAAAGGCTTCCCACAAGTAGCAAGGGTTTAATAAATATTACATAGAGAGTATATACACTATTTATCAAAGAATCCCAACAAAAGAGATAAACATGAAATAACCAAAAGATAATAACCAATAACAAAAATAATAATATAGCCAGGAAAAACCTGTAATACTTAATGAACCAAAACTGAAAAAAAATATCAATAACTAAAGAGTATATCTGTCATTCCAAATAAGTATCAAGTGTCAAATTTGAAAACCAAAAAATGAAGACGCAGACAACTCCCTTATACAAGTCCCTACACTAAGTCTAGTTCCCTCATCCATGCTCTGTCCCAACTCATCCATCTTATAAAGGGCTCTTTCCCTCATCTTTTCATATAAATATGATGTTTATTTGAGTATCGATCAAAAATTGTGTGTATGGTATGATTACAGCTGATTAGGCCACCAAAAGTGGTGTGTAAAACAATATCTAGTCAATGACATTGTATTTAGTTGTACAAATAATAAATTATAATGTATAATGTAAACATTTTTCACATTTTGTTATTCTTTAATTAACAATATACTTTTCCTTGGTTCATGAAGAATCCTAAACCATCAATACCTACATCTTCATATACTGATGTCCAAAATATCACTAAGGGATATCACATATCACATATCACAATACCATGATTACCACTTATCATTTCAATTCAATTCGTATCATGACTATTTGGAACAAAATTCCAATGGAAATCTGTTGGGTATAAAACCTTGTGGCTAGCACCCAATGCGTATTTGGAGCATCGGTCCATGTACGACACACCATGGGTATTTATAAAATGGTCCTTATCCCTTAAAAATAATCACATTCATGCATTTGGGTCTAGAACATCATGGCTATCACCCCATGGTTATTTTTTAGAATCATTCTATGCCCCACACCTCATTTCTCAATCAAACACATATATATCACATAGATCATGTTCATCAAGGTTAATCATCCTTAACTATATTATGTGACTTTATCATCAAGGTATACCTTCTCAATTATCAATTCAATCATAAATCGTTACTATAATCACATAGAATAATATGAAACTTTTATTGTTAAACCATTTATTTACATTACACATTAACACTTCATGTTTAGGAAAAACATTAATTTATTACCATTATAAATCAATCTCATATCTCAACAACTAAAAAATTACACAATCCAATTTAATTGACCAATTCCACAATCCCAATATCTTGTAAATCCCATAATCACATCATTCCATAATGTAATTAACCATTTAATTAATCCAATTTTTCCAATTACAATTTCCCCAAATTCAACACATTTAATTATCACATGGAAATACTATTGAATCAAATTTAATTACACCTGTAATTACCCAATCATTGAAATTTTAGTTACCCAATTACATCCCTGTAATAAAATAAATAATATGGGATTTTCAATTTATACCACCTACCTTATGATCGTTGACAAGAAATCACCATCACAAATCCTAAAATTGAAGCGAAATTTTCAATTGCACAATGAATAATGATATTTATATCAAAAATCTTGATCCAAAATTTTAAAAATTAAGATCTATCAAAACCAATATTTGGATTCATCACAAATGGAGGAAATAAACCCTTCAAAAGATGAGAGAATGTGGGAGAGATAGAGAGAGAAACTCAATCATGATGAGAATCTTGTACCGGGAGAGGTATGTACCTATCTAAAAAAATTTATGATTCACCATGAACAAATTTCATAAATCATTGGAATCTATTTTGGAGCCTTCAAAATGAGAGAATACCTTTAGGTTCGGGTTAGTTCAAATTATATTGAAGGATTGGGGGGTTCTGGAATTTTAAAACTAATTTCAAAATGATTAAATCTCATGCGCATGGTTTCTGATATGAGGAAAAGCTTTTTCCAAACTGTGTTCCCTATATATGCACATATCTTGAAGGGCTCATGGTTTCTCTTAATAGGGCACATTGTTTGACAAACCATAAGCTCCATTTGCGACCCCCCTCTGACAGGGGTTGCATGGTTTTCTAGGGAAAGTTACCTGGTTTGGGATAGATATGTGCTAACTGTGCACTTCCCAAAATGTCATAAACCAGCCCAAGTACCCTGGTAACCCAATAACTGAGCCAACGCTATCATATCTCTAAGGGTGTTCCATATCCCCATGGGTTGGTGACCAGCACCTATAATCATAAAAAATTAATTTTGTGAAAAAATTTCAACTAACATTACTCAAGGAAGATAACCAGAGAGTATGCATAAAATGAAAACACCATAAGGAGAAGTGTACCAGAAACCCACATGTATAAACAACAAAAAAACTATATCAAAGTACTATAAAACTGAAAGAAAAACCCAAGTCCCAAAGATAACATCTCTCTATTTCCAAATATCAATATTTAGAACCACCTCTAATTGTGTTTTTACCCCTACTCTAACATCGAAGGAGATAATTTATAAACACCCAAAGGCATAGGTATGGTGTGAGATAAAATACCAGTATGGTCTTAACAAAGATTCCATAGTGATGTCAAAATTTAATTAACGAAATAAAGAGATTATAGTTTCAAATTAATAGGTTTGGCATTTCAAAATCATATTTAAATAAATCATGAATTAGAACTCAAATAATGTAATACATTTAAAATTATGGAAGTAACTTTAAAAAAATGTATTATATAAAACTCTAATATAAAATAGTTAATCTATATCAAAATTCATGTGAAACAGTTTATAAACATTGGAATACATTTATATTTTAAATATAAACTAGAGAGGAACATGGTCATCTTTAAAGAGGGACAATATTTCTAGGTTATGGGATTCTCACACACTTATATAATGATAACATAAATGTTTAAACATTTCCATTGACACCGGTCAAATAGGACTCATCATCATTCCACTAGGGAGTAAAATGTTCCAAATAGTTTATGTTAGAGTTGTAAAGCATCAATCTATTGGTAGGTCATTCTGATCCTAGCATGTTTTTTATAAAATACTCACTCACTAAATAGGATTTCATGTTCTTTATAACAAATCAATGATGGTCAATTTATTTTAAGCAACCTTAAAATACAATAAAATAAAATTATTCAATTTCAAAATTCTATTTTTCAATTTAAAAACCAAAATGGTGTTTTAATCAAAACATTCCTTTTCTATGATAAATGCCAAAGGTCTATATCAAAACCATTTTAATCCATTTTTACCAAATAAGAATTTGAAATAAATTCTCAATTCAATTTTAGAATTCAATTTCCATAATTAAATTCCAAAATTTAATTGCAACAATTTCCATCAATTTCACAACTTAAATTCAACAAGTTAAATTAAAAAATTTAAATATCCATAATTTTCCATCAATTGCACAATCACACCCCAGTTCAATGGAAATGGATTTTTTTCAATTTTATTTAATAATTTAATTTCCAAAAATGCCAATTCAATTGAATTGGGTTTTTAATAAAATAACTATAATATTTTATATATATATATCAATAAATTGAATTTAAATTATACAAGTTAATTTATTTCAATAATTTTAGGGTTAATAAAAAATTCGGCATCATAATGGAACCATCTACTTCAAGATAAACAGGTATCAAAACACTAAACCCTAAATGGGATTCTCCATTGAATAAAATCACAGGATCTCAGAAAAAACATAGGTTTAAGATCCAAAAAATTGTTTGTTTTATCCTACAACATCAAATGATGATCTATGAAGCCATGTGGATAAAATAGGAGAGAGATAGAGAGAGATGCAGAATGGGAAGAGGAATCCTACTTGGTGGAGATCAAACATTGTTATCCCTATTATGATCCACTTTCAAGAGTGTGTGGAGGTTCCAAAATCTCCTCTTGGATTCTCTTAATGAAAAAGAAATCTTAGGGGGTCATTCTAGGTCTATCAAAAACCTAAATTCAAGGTTTTAGGATATAAAAATTAGATTTTATGAATAAATAAATGTCATGTAAGGTTTCCTAGGCATATCTTCATAGTCAGACCAAACCTTGCACCATGTCCATCCACTTGTTTTAAATGGGTTTCATAGTTTCTCCTAAACTATTTTGTGGCTTTTCAAAACATGCACCATCTATGAAAAACCCCACTTTCTAGGATTGTAAGGGTTTCCCTGAGAGATTGCACGGTTTGGGAAAACAATGCACCAATCATGCACTACCTAGAAACATTCAAAATATTTAAATTTTTCCAAATTCACCATTAAATAAAACCGAACCAAATCATGATAACAAGAGGGAGTTTAGGAATACCTAAAAATAGTAACAAGATGTTACAAACTCCCCACTATTGAAACATTCATTCCCCAGAAATCCAACTCAGAAGCTCTCATTATAAAAAGATGAGTCCATTTATCTCTCATCAATGCCTCCCTCTCCCACATCACATGATTACCACAATATTACTTCTATTTAACACCAAACAAAGGTATCATTCTCCCATAAAGTTTGTTGGTTTCAAAATCAACTATCCTGATTGGTTGTTCTATCACTGATAAATGAGGTTCTACCTCAAGATCACCCCAGATCAAAACATGAGATAGATTTAATAGACACTGTTGGAGTTAATATACATGGAACGCTTTATGTAATAAAACCATCATTATTGGAAGTGATAAATAGTAATCATTTATTCCCAAATTCTCAAAAACCATTTAAGGTCCCACAAAATGGGGAGAAATTTTGGCTTTTTTCACTAGAATTTAATGACCCAAATGAGGTAAAACATTCCAGAATACATTGTTATCAATTGATAATTCCAATAGTCTATAGATATAATCATCATAATACTTTTATTGCCTCCATTTTTACAAAAATATATGAAAAAGCAATTGAATCTTTATTTTCATCTCTTAAACCAAGATCAGTTCAACCAAGAAACCTTCACCAATCTCTGACCGACATAATAGATATCTACAAGGGTATCTCTACAAGGCATCAAAAGGATCCATTTTGATCATGGGTTGGTATCTATTGTTATAATAAAATTCGTCCATCACCAAATGATCATCCCAATCCCCATCAAATTAGATAAAAGAAGCACAAAGCATATCCAAATAATATGTATAACCATTTTGTTTGGAAATACAATAAAAGATTGTACATTGTACTCAAACAAACCCAAGATCTAGTACCTCTTGAAGGAACATCCAAAAAGGATAAGTGAACCAAGGATCACTATTAATGACTGCAAAATTCAGACCTCTATGAAAATGATCCATCTATATCATGTTGATATTTTTTAACTCTTTAACCATTGTGGTATCACAAATGTTTATAAAGTGTGCCAACATAGTTATCCTATTGATCACAACCCATATCAGATTCTTCTTTCATTGGGTATGTATAAACCTAACAAAAAATTAAATATATATCTCATCCCACTTCCTAGTATGCATTAGAAGTGGCTAAAGAAAACATGAAGGTTTCTAGTTCTCATCATTGACCAATTGGATTATATAAAAAAGATTCAAAATAATCATTACCCCATCTCATAACTATCCACAAAAAATGTTGGATCATGTCATTGAATATCATCGTGGTTCCTATTTTCACTTTCTATAGGAAGTTATGAAAACCCCCCATCACATCATTCCTGATCTCTTATAGAACCAAAATGATATTTTGATAGTGTAGAATTGCCACTTTGGATAATGACCTCTCATAAACGGTATCTCCATCATTAAGAGAGTCTCTAATTATATTGAACTCATAAAAAATATATTTATCTTGAGGAATCATCTCAATAATATCATATGACAACAATACACTGTCCAAGGAAACCTCGTACCCTAATTCTTAAACTCTGATATGCAACTGTGTGAACAGATCCATAATGTTCCACTTTCCTGATAATTCTTTAACTACCTAGGTCATAAGTTTCCTTCTGAAAGAATCTATAATGAAATTTTATTTTCTTATGCATAGGCAATGTTTAAATTTAAATATTGTAGGTAATCCACACAATTTCATTAGTTGAGATTAAAATGTTTTTTATACAAGATATAACTCATGATTTTGTGGTTGGAAAACACAATAACCCTTTATCTGTAATGGTAATATCACCAAATCTTAATCGTGTGCATAAAAAACACAATTTGAAGGTTTGGTTAAGTTAATTATTATTATTTTACCTAAACTGAAGAGTGTCAGAAGTAATGATTTGATCACCTTTCATAAGAACATAGCCAAAACCTAAACCTGATGAATCAAAGAAGACCACATTGGTTTGCTCATCCTATAGAAGAGTCGACACTGGATAAATAATCAAAATTCATTTCAACCCAAAAAAATAACTATGAAATTTTTCATCCCAAAAAATCATTACTCCATTATTATTTTGAGCATTCATAATAGAATCCAACATTTATAAGTCCTTTAAAAACTCATGATAATACCCACTATAAGCAAGAATCATTCACTATCAAAATAATTTTTTAGTAGATCCCATGTCAAATTAGACTTCACCATTTCAGGATCCTTGAAAATACCATGTCTTCACACAAAGTTTTACAAAAAATTCACTTCCTAAATCAAGAAATCACATTTCTATATATTGTTATAATGTAGGTGATTTTCAACAAATTCAAAAATATTATTAGAATATGCACATGATCCTCCCCAAATAGAGAGTAAACTGTGATGTAATCTACAAATACTAATACAGAGGTATCAATATTTTCATGTGAAATTGTGCTCACTAAATCCATGAAATCATTTGGAGAGTTTATTATACCATAGGGGATGATAAAGTACAAATAATTCCTATACTTACTCTGAATGATAGTTTTATGAATGTCATATTTTATTCACTTAACTAATGTTAACCAGACTAGAGATCTATCTTCATGAACAACATTTTCCCTTTCAACTGATCAAATAGATCATCAATACTTGGAAAAATCATATTTTTTATTCACCATAAATTGAATTAGTTTTGGATAATCAACAAAAAGCCATAGTGAACTATCTTCTATTTTAGTGAATAAAATAGTCTTCACCTAATATTACACACTCAGGTGTATAAATCATTTCACTAGAAGATCATCCAACTACGTTTTCATCTATTTCATCTAAGCTAGTTCCATACAGTAAGAGGGAATAGAAAATGGTTGAGTACCAGGAACTAAATCAATAAATAAACTCTTCCTCTATTACTATTGAAAAAAATAGGGAAGTTGGTTGCCGAAATATAAAGAAACTCGAGGACCACTGGAGTAATATCGTAGCTCAAATATTCTCACTCCAAATCAGAAGAAAACATAGATATCACTTTCCCGTCTCTTGGTAAGAAGGTCTGGATCTACTCGACCATGGGTCCCATTATTTTAGAATGATGTGGCATACTCTATTGGGTGTAGTGAAGGAGACACATTGAAGATAAAATTCAATCTAGGATTTATTAGAAATAATCCAATCCATCCTGAATATTATTTCAGGTAGTTTCATGTCTAGAAAAAGAAAACTCTATGAAAGCTCGACATTTGACAGAGAAAACATAAATGTGGGACTATAGATACCCTTATCTCTCTTAATTCCATGGGCTGTTGTAATATGCATCACATAAGATAAAAGTTATGTAGGTAGATTTAGTATATTAATAATACCATTTGAAATAAATGAATGAGACGCACTAGTATCAAATAAAGAATTCATTAGTAATAAATCTATAGCGATGGTATCTCTCATGGTCGCTGGACTAGTATTCGCCTCCTTTAGTGGCTTGTCCACTACAAGAAAATTATTCATTCCAGATCCATGTGGCTAGAAACCATTTATAGGAAAATAATATAATTTTTCTAGAATTTTAAGAGGTTCTAATGATCTTGTTCCACTGCGCAGACTGAAATAAATTTTGAAGAACATCTAAAAATGACTTGATTTCCCACAAGAATCGCATACCTTGGATGATTTAGTGATAACCCTCTTTGATTGGCCTAGAATGTAGCACTGGTATAAAATAAAATGTCCTCTTCTAGGGGCTACGAGAGGTTTGGAAGAACCCTTATTTCAAGAAAGACTCTAAGAATCATCACACTTCCTCTTTACCTTATAGGAAGCACACTGCCACTAGGAGGTGATGAAGCCCCTGATAACCCTGACATACCATCTTGGTCCATTTCACCAATCAAGGATCTATCCATCACATCAGTATAAGAAGTCATCTTCAATAAGAAAACATGAGAATGAATATCTGGTCATATTCCCAACATGGTATTTTGAGCCTTCATCTTCTCATTTGATATTATCTTAGGTGTAAAATGCATGATCACAGAAGAATTGTTTTTATATACATTCATGGTCATGTGATCTGTCTCATCTTTGAAAAACTATGTATCATTGTCCAACAACATTGAATCTGGATATAAATGGTTGATGAAATAAATTTTTATGTATTTTATCTATATGAGCTCATGTTTATTCAATGTCACCATCATGTCCAACCATATCTATCTTTGTCCCTACAAACAAAGGTGAAAAAAATCACCATTATCTCATCATGTGTCTCAAGGAATCCAAAAAAATTCTTGATCTTGGTTATCCATTCTTCAAATTTTTGAGGATAATTTGATCTCCATAATGTTGGTGGATTATGAGAAATGAACTCTTGAGAATGATTATAATTATTAGCCATTTGAGGATCCATAGTTGGATCCTAGAAGGGAGGTAGTGCAGGTTCTTGTCCCAAATCTTGGTTATGCACACAATCACCTCAACAAGATTCAGTTCCAAAGAGGATTTTCTCAAGAGGATTAGAAAAATATTCCTATTATATCTGATTTCCATGTCTTTTAGAAGTAATTATGCTAAACAAAATCAGTATAAAATAAGGAATGCATCAGATTAATACTCAAAAAAAGTAATTAGGGAAATCAGTCCCAATATATTGTCAAAAAAGATTTGAATTTCAATCTATCCAATTAAAAAAGTAGAGAAAAGACTATAACTACTCCTCAAGATGTCTTTCTCAAACAATCACTAGTGAAATAAGGATCATTATAGGGATATCTGGATAAGAACTCAATCGCAAATACTTTTTATGTACTAAAAAGAATATAAAAATTCATACTGCCTTCAAGGCAATAAGCTCAATCTAGAAATTTGATACTAATTTTTCTTGAACCAGCCTGGGTATACTGGTAGCTCGAAAACCAATTTAACAATAACGTATCCCAAAGTTAATTCATGGTCCCAATAAGTTTTTGACTAGAACCTTACATCATAGAAAATTAAATTTGGAATGAATTTCCCACAATCATTGTGGAAGCAAGATAACAAGACAATACAAGGAAAACTCCATTGTGAGAAGTGTACAAGAAACAATTAGGTATAGAAAAACTAATTAACTATAGAAAAGTAATATAAAACTAAAAGAACATCCCATGTCCCAATGAACACAACTCTCTATGTCCACAGATCAATAGAAAGAACCACCTCTATGTGGTTCTTTTACCCTTTCTCGAACCTGTAAGGAGATAATCAAGAAATACCAAAAGGCATATTTAGATCCAATCGGTATGCTACGATATTGATTCTATCCACAACCTCTACTGGTCCAAGAAACTAGGGTAGTAACATGCCTTTTCTCTATATCCTAGAGTGAATCAATCTCTGAGACACTCAATGGAATCTCCCACTAAAAACTCAAGTGGCCATCAACGTCTATATGCATATGACTACCACCTACTCTGGTAAATAACCATACATTCTTGAATGAGATGAACCTTCTTTGATGTCTCTTAGATAATAATATGTCCCAACATCTCCGACTCACATGCCTCCATCCATTATAGAGGTGATCCACATAGCATTCCATAAAGTTTCACATATGGTTCTATCTGTATAATTGACTAATAACTATTTTTATAGGTGAAAATTGAAATTGTTAAGTGTTTATTCTAAGAACCACCATAGCAGTGAACACAGAATTGTATAATATCCTCATTTACCTAAACAGTACATTTTGATAGCCAATTTTTGAGTGGGTGGAATGTCTTACTCAGTAAACCTTTCGTACCATAAACCATTTGAAAACCCTTCTAGAATAATGATGTAAATTGTGATTCATGTTCTGAAACTATGCTCTATGTCTCCAAATGCATATGGAATATCTTTTGAATGTACAAGTCTCTCAACTAATCTGCTGAGTAGGTCTCGGATATAGGCAATGAATTCACTACTTGCTTCTGTCGGTCCATAACCACCTGAATAGTATCATTCTTCAAATCCATCATTGATAGACCCACGAAAAAGATAAAGGTAATGTAATCCAAATTCCATTATGGGATTGGAAATGGCGGTAACAACCCACTAGGTTATTGATGCTCGGCCATCACTTATTGACATGTGTAGCATCATGTCACAAAACTTTTTATCTCCTTTTTTCATTCCAAAACACCAATAATGTCGATGTAGTTTACAATACATTTTTTTCAAACCTGGATTCACCGCACACATTGAGGCGTAAAATTCACACCTCATCTCTTCTCGCATACACATAGTCACAAAAATATGATTAATAAATTAGATGATATCATCCTCATTTATTATTTATTTTGAAGTTTACTCCCAACCTTCAAGGCTTTCCCAAAAATACAAACACTCTAGATCCTCATACTGCCTATATCTAATCTTGTTTAAAAGTACAGACTCCACTGATGCATATAAAAGATTCCTAATTTTCTAGAAATCGTAAAGAAGAACATGCATCTCATCCATCAAAACAATCAAATTCCACTCAAAGCTAGACTCCTCAACTCTATGGGTCTCACATTTCCTACTCAATGAATTAGAAATGTTGCTTCGCTTCTCGGGTGTATATAATATCTTGAAATCAAAATAATTCCTATACTCACCCAACATCCACTGTTGGGAATCAAAATCCCTCTATGAAATGATATTCCTCTTGATGTTGTGGTCAGTATAGATATTAAACTTTTCACCCAATTGATAATGTCGCAAACACTTCAATGCATAAACCATTATAACTAAAAATAGGTTTCATGTAGGTTAATTTTATACATGTGCTATTAGATTCGAGGACCCATATGTGAAAACATGATCACCCTACATAAATAGAACTCCAATACCAATCCTAGATGCATTAAAAAACTATATACTTCTCCCCAAGCTTGGGTAGGATCAAGATAAACAAGGTAGTCAACGACTTCTTTAACTCCAGGAAATAATTCTAAAATTTCCAAACCATTTAAACTATATTCCCATGTTATTCAAGCTTGAAATTGGTTCCTCCAAATGTATAATTTCCTGGATAAACCTTTGATAATAACTCACTATCCCCAGAAATATATGGATATCATAAACATTTTTGGGATTCCCCCAAGAAATAACTTATTTCCCATTCTTTTGGTTCACAGATACACCTTCTTATAAGATGATGTGACACATTAAGTATTCTTGATCAAACCATAATTGGAACTTTATATCGTGGAGTATAGTTGATTCCTCTCATCATACTCAGAATGTTGTTAAGATCATGGGAATGATCATCATTAGTCTTCGGGTACTCCGAGATTTCATCCATGAACTATTAGAACCATGACCATTCTATGTAGTAAGTGGAGTTTGTTTTTTGTTTCATGTCAATCCTCATTGTAAGTTCAAATGTTTTTCCTATAAAGGAATCTTGCAATTCAAGCAAAAAATATTAATGAAGGTGGTGCCATTTTTCAGTGTTTTCCAAATTTTTGGTCCTAACGATTATAAAATGGAGAGATGTGTTCTTGGAAGAGGAATGTGTGTGAAATATTGGAGTGGTGAAAGAAAATAATGGAATTTTCACTAAATTGTTTTTACACAGAATAGTGAAAGAAGGTTTCATTTTTTTCACAAAAGGTGTTTCAGGATCAAAACGCTGAAAAATGGAAAAGGCATGGGCTGCGAGAAAAATATGGAGTTTTCTGCGGAAAACGGTTTCTACACAAAATGAATTTCATGTAGAATGATAGGTTTTTCACGACACAGTGGGTTTTTTCATAGGGATTAGTGACTCATATAAATAAGAGGTTACCCCCCTCATTCTGTAAGGCTGAAGACTTAGAGAAGATCTGAGTTTTGATTCACATAAAAGATTTGTGAAAAGGGAGTTGCACCGAAATGTTAATGTTGTGTGAAAAAGTTATTACTGTGCCCAAAAGTTAAAGATGCATGAAATAGATAAAGCTGCATGTAAAGGGTGTAGTTTTGTGAATTATATTATCTGTGAAAATAAAATATTGCATGAAAAAGTAAGATATCACACGCACATGGTAGGTGTTGCATGAAATTGTCAATGTAGGTTCAATACATGTTATGAATATTTGGTCAGTGGTTCAGTGATTTCATGTGCATTAATTCAGGAAATCGATGTATGAAGTGTCTCATACTGAACAGAGACAAATAATTCAATTAAAATATATTTAAGAGACTTTCATGTTGATAAAATGAGTTGGATTTCTCTCAAGGGAGTGAGGTAGGGGGAGTCGAGGGAAGTGATTCGAGGGACACTATGAGCTATCCCTAAACCATTGTAAGGGCAATGTTCTTTGAACAAAGTGACTGTGACCAAATCTTATAATCCATAAACTAGTAAATATTATCTTATTTTGGTATGACCAACACACTATCGTTGCATATTCATTAGACGTATCCCTTTGTGGTGAACCATGGAAAAGTGTTGTTTCATCTCCATGCATTCATTTTTTGTTAACAGATTTAACAAGTTTATACCAACATGGGAACAATATCCACAACCTTAAAAAGAAAAGTATGGCCCCTTGATTCACCACTCTCCTCTTAGGGGGTTTCATTGTCCATTAAGTGGTATCAGAGGGAGGTTAATGGTGTTTGATCTATCTTATATTTTTATAAAGAATTCAGCTAGTGTCGTGGGAGTCCCCCTCTTTAATGGATGTAATTTCCCAATTTGGAATAACAGAATGAGATATGACCAAATATACCTTGGAATGGAAGTCATATTTTACACAATGCAAGGAATACATGTTATTGATCCAATAAGGCTGGCTATGACTGATGCAGATAAGAAAATTCTTGATGTAGATGCTAAAGAGAAGAATGTTCCCACCTCATCCCTTTCTGATCAAATCGATCTAAAGGTTATAAGTTTCACCTCAGAAAATTCCATGTTGTATAAACTTGAAAATATTTATGAAGGATATAGAAAAGTGAAGGAGGTAAAACTTCAAGTCCTACACAATCGTTTTGATGAATTTAATATGCATCCTAATGATAATGTAGACTCCTTCTTCAATTTAATGACTGAATTGGTTGGAGAAATTCAGGGTTTAGGAGATTAAATCAAAGATATTGATATTGTAATGAAAATATTTAGAATGCTTCCACCAATATAAAATGAAAAGTTTTTAACCCTTGAGAAAATAGATCTTTCCTACTTTCTATGGATGATCTGCTGAGCGGCCTAGTGGCATATGAAATAAGAGTCAAACCAGAAGATGCCATGACTCGAGTGAGCAAGGAAATGGCATTCAGAGCTACAGAGAAACAAAAAATTTCAATATATAGTAGTGGTGAAGATGATGATGAAAAATAAATTCTTTCTCTCATTACCAAGAAGTTCCATAAGGGAAAAGTGAGATTCAAAAGAAAGTTCCATCTAGCTTGCTTTCATTAAGGAAAAGATGGGTACATTACCTCTCAGTTCATAAGAAAGATCAATGATGAAGATAGAGGGGATAAAAAAATTGAGAAACCTTAGAAAAGGTTTTTCAAAAAGGGATAATTCAAATCTAGAAATAATTTACCAAAGAAGAGTTTGTTATGTGAAGAGAAAGATGATGATAATTAATTCTATGAAAGAGAAGCATAATTTAAAACTAGATACCATTCCTCCATGATGGTCACTGTTGAAAAATCAGAACCCTCAAAAGATAATTGTGGAAACAATTAGTTGACAACTAGTGACAATCCCGAGGTTCAAATTAAGGATGTTGTTATTAAGATTATGATTAAATGTATGATTTTTAATAAGTAGAGATTAATTGTAGAAGAATCGTCTAAATATTTTGATAATCACAGAACTGAAATATAATGACTGGACGAATTTTTGAAAGTACAGTCTAAAATCCATAAAAGCACTGATGATGTAGTGGATCTAAAGGTGAGAATTTACGATAAGGTGAAGTTCATCAATGAACTAACCTCCAAACTAGAAGAAAATTCCAAGACTTAAAAAGTTATTGAAGATATAGTTGTTACTCTTAGTAGTAAAATTTAGAGTGAATCAATTTCAAAATATTCAAAGAATAAAATATAGTTTTGAAGGTTCTCAGAAAATGAGTTGTTGGAGAGAGAAAAATGTGGTTTTAATGGAGTTGAAAATATTTTGAATCATCAAACACCTTCTTACATGGGAAATAGTGGAATCAGTTGTGAGGAGAAATAGTCAAATGATAAAAATAAAGGTGACCAAAATAAAGGCAAAATAAAAGTGGGTCATGTGGAAAAGTGTAATGCCCTGAACCCAGTTTCCCAGAGTCAGTGCATTGTTACACAACATTGGCATGATCACAAGAAAGATCATGTCTCCAAAGATCGATTAGTTTAGTATTCATGGAAACACTAGATATATTCATAAGTCTTACATTACATCATAAACTCAAAAAAAACTACAACAACATCTTTTCTTCATATCCCACCATATTGTCCCTACAGGTCATTCATAAATTAATTCTTCACATCCTGGGAAAAAATAAAACATTGAAAGGGGTGAGCTCGGATGATCATTAAGGATAACAATATAGAAAAAACATTCATAAATAAGAATAAACATTTAAGGCAATCTATAACTAAAACAAAATCCTTTTAAAATTGAACTTCAGCATAATATGGAAAATCTAAAATGAAATAATTCCATTAAATTATTGACATGGATATTCTACTAGTCGAATAATAACAGGAAATATCCATAACCACTTTCATAATGATGGAATTCATAATGCCAGACTATCATAACCACATAGCCAAAGCCTCGTTCCAAGACTACAAATAAGATTTTTTCAAGGCCTTGTGCCAAAACACTAGTTTTTCTCATGATACCTACCAATGAATCGAGGATCAGTAGCGAGCTCCACCCGTCACTTATTAAGTCTAATGCATTCCTCATATGAACTTGTTTAAACATAACATAAACATTCAGATTAAAACTAGCATACGAAATGTCAATACTTTCTCTATAAACCATGAATGGTACACAAATAACACATACATAGTCATGCATATCAAAAAACGTTCAATACAATATGGAATATTTGTATCATAATAAATAAACTTCAAATAAGTTTAAAATCCATCAAAGGATGTTCACATATATGAAATCAAAACTATTTGAGAGAAATATATATTTTTTTAAATCATTTAAAAGTGACATAATTATAAAATAAAACTTTTACTATGAAAATATTCTTAGAAGCTTTTAAGGGAAGCTTCGAAGATTTTATAATGGTGGTAAATAGTTGCACCCGTCATATAAGTTAAAAAACATTCTTACCTTAATTCATTCGAAAAGGTTAAAAAGGACCTTGTTTGGAAAATGATGGAAAGATTCCATTATAAACTTCTTATAATAAGTCAAAAAGGGTATAAATGACTTTAACCCATATTATATAAAATATTAATAATGTTTTGAAACACAATTTTAAGAATCATGGATGTGGATGATAAATATTTCCCAGTAGATAATTACGTATAAACAACCTCGGATAATGAAGAGATTGTGAAATAAACCCTTACCCTGTACTTATCCTTGGTTGGGGGTAGGTTAAACTCATGTATAATTTTTATATAATTGTTATTAAATTTTAAAATAATAATATACATTAATATGATATCATATATGATCTTTTAATAATGCTTTGTTAATAATATCTAAGTATTATTGTCGTTTCGGGTGTTAACTTAATCGTTTTCTTTTATATGCTTTGTTACATAAGCTATCTTTTTCAGGGATAGTTTGTATCCTATTCATATACAGAATGTTATCAAGTCCTTTAAAATTATTTTTATATCATCAAATGATAATTATACTTGAATGGATACGATGGAGAATTAATCTCATCGCGTTTGTGGAGACGGTAGTCCGTACGTACGCAAGAGCGGAAATATCATTTTTTTGATATAAAAATAATATAAAATTGGATGTTATATCATATATACAGAATATTTTTCATGTTATATTTATTATTTACTTGAATTACACATCACTATTATACCCATCCAAATAGTAATTTGTTGAATAACAATTACACCACGACGTGGAGACGGTAAGCCGTACGTACGCACGTATGGTGATATGTAATTAAAAGGATGGATAGAATACTTCCTATGGTTGTAACATATTTATAATAACATCACAATATATATAAGATAATGGAGTTATTATTTTATAATGGTAATAACAAGGAAAGAAGAAGTTGAAGTGGAAAGGAACTTGAAAGAGGGTGCTGAAAACATTACCTCTTCTTCGGGTTATTCCTTTTGTTTTGATCAAAAGGGCTCCATAGGATGGCTTTATAATCAAAATAATGTCTCTAGGTTGATGTCAAGGTAATTGGGAGAGCATTTGGGTAGGGTATGGCCGATCCAAAAGGCTTTGAATGTGTGAATTAGTGAGAATGGGGAGTCTCCTTTTATAAGAGGGGTGAGGGGAACCTTTGGAAAAGCTAGAAATATTATTTTATAATAAATTAAGATTCGATTTCTAATGGATACAAAGTGAATTATTTAAAATTTAAGGTGGGTATGGGTCTAAAAACACTCAACCAATAGGATTTAGATAGGGTTGGGTCATTATATTAACCTTATCTTTTAGTTTTAACTATTAGTTAATTAGTTTGACATTTACCATGTCACTTTGTATTTTTATATTATATAGTTAATAAACTCACTATAAACATTCAAGAAACCCCCATGTGGTCCATTAATGATACACCTATCATGATATAAGTCTCTTGGATGAACCTTAGATTTTTAGGAATTTAATATCAATTAATAATATAATATTTGTTTTAAAAGCTCTTTTATGTGAATTTTCACACTATTCAATAGTTGATTTTTGTTAAAATCATAAAAACACTATTAATTAGAACCAAATTCATTTAAGAAATTATATAATGTCATATTAAGAAATAAAATTCATGGATATCATCAAAACCTTCAAATTATATTAATTTTAACATTTGTAATACCAATTATTTGATTCTTTCATTAATAAGGAAAGTGCTGCATCCTTATAGTGTCATAAATAATATTACTTATTAAATGTCTAAAAATTATAAATTAAAAAAAAGTATGTAGTAATTTGTTTTAGATTTATTATGAATACTTATAGTCAAAAATAAAACACATATAAACCTATGTAAATTTTTTTTTCAAAAATATATTTGCTTATGTAATTTTTGTATTTATATTAGCTTAATTAATATAAAGTGTCATTGTCATTTACTAGTGGCTCCAGGGAGTCCCAAAAATCAACCCAAAGATTCCCATGGTCGTAAATGTATCCACAAATAAGGATATGACACGTTTTAGGTTAATTTATTATAATCATAATATTATTTCTTAACCCTTATTTACTGAATTTACCCTTTAACCATGGTAAATAAAATAATTACCGAATTAATTATTCAAAATGTATAAAAATAAAATTTATCTATTTACACAATTTGGAAATGCTGATTCCAAATATATAATAAATTTTTCTAAATTCAAAACATATAAGTGGCATAAATTAATTTAAAATTAATCCCCGCTGTCAAAAAAAAAAGCGTGTTTTTAAGATATAATTACTATCAAAAGATTGACACTTGTTTATGTCCGGTTTAATTGTGAAATTGTGTCCAATGACCAACATTGTATTAAATTATTAAAATATATTCTAAATATAATTTAAAACCACTCAAATTCATTATTTATCACTATTAAGTTTTTCGATTAAAAAAGTTGTTTTTAATTAAAATTTAGTAATTTTCACTATTCATCAAAATATAAATGTTATCCGAAAAGTTCCAAAATTTAACCCTTGGATAATTTTGATATTCCGAATACAACAAGGAGGTCTATTTTTAGAGGTAAAATTTATAAAATTTCAAAAAGTGGGTATTACTATTTATAATGGCTAGTTTGATTGGTTGTGGTGTGTGCGTAAGAACTCGAAGGTGCGTACAAAACAGGCTACTGTATTATTCAAAGGGAAGAATAACATGGAAGATTGGGGTGTTAAATTATCCCCTCCTTCAAATAATTTCATCCTCAAAATTTCAAGAATACTACCACATGAAAATACTCAGGTGGTTCTTCATAATAAGTTCCTCGGGTTCCCACGTTTCCTCATCCATCTTACGGTTTCTCCATAGAACATTTACCAGATAAGTTGTTCAGTATCTCAGCACTTGTTATCTTGTATCAACAATCCTGAAGGTCTCTTCATAGTAAGATAGATCGGGTTCCAGTTCTAATTCCTCATATGTGAGTACATGTGTTGGGTCCGACATGTATTTTCTCAATAATGATACGTGGAACACATCGTGGACTTTGGAGGGAATTGGCGGCATTGCCAAATGGTAAGCTACAACCCCAATTCGTTCTAGAATTTTTAATGGACAGATGTACCTAGGACTCAATTTACCTTTATTTCAAAAACGTATAACTCCTTTCCTTGGAGATACCTTCAAGAAAAAATGCTCTCCCACCTACAATTCTAAATCATTTCTTCGGTTGTCAGCATAGCTCTTCTGCCTACTTTGAGAATATTTGATATGGTTTTGGAATACCTTCAACTTTTACATAATTTCCTCCACCAGTTCTGGGCCTACAAGTTTTATGTCACCAACGTCATTCCAACAGGTTGGTTTGCAACATCTTTATCTGTATAACGCTTCATATGGTGCCATCTGAATACTTGAACGAAAGCTATTATTATAGAAAAATTTCACCAGAGGTAAATATTGATCCCACATACCATGAAAGACATGTGAGAATGATCTCAACAAGTCCTCTATGGTTTGAATAGTCTGTTCTGATTGTCCATCTATTTTGGGGTGGTAAACAGTTCTCAAATGAAGTTCAGTATCAAAGGCTTTCTAGAGACTCTTCCAGAATCTCGACGTCAAACAGTGATCTCGATCCGAAACAATCGATAGGGGTACTCCATGAAGTCTCACAACTTCATTAATATATAGTCTTGCTAGACATTCAAGTGGTAAATCTTTCCTTATAGCATGAAAATGTGCTGACATGGTAGGCCAATCAACAATAACCCATATTGCATCATTCCTTCTAGGAGTATTTTGTAGTCCCATGACAAAGTCCATTGTGATATTATCTCATTTCCACTCATGTATGAAAAGAGGTTGAATTACTCCTCCAGGATGTTTCCTTCCATCATTCACTTGTTGAAAAACCATACATCTTGACACAAAATTAGCAATCTCCCTCTTCATGTTGTCCCACTGAAAATGTTCCTTCATATCTCTATACAGTTTGCTACTCCTAGGGTGTATAGATAAATTGGAACTATGAGAATCATCCAACAATTCCCTTTTTATATTAGGTATATTGGGAACACAAAGTCTCTTGCCAAATTTTAAAGATCCTTCTTCATACATAATGTCTCTCAATATCCCATCATTCACAGCTTTAATCTTCTTCTAAAACTCTTCATCTGAGAACTCTTTATCCTTTCTAGTAAAGATGGTTTGGAAACCATTTGAAAAAGCATTGATGTTTCACCTTCCATGGTGATTTCAATGTCCATCTTCACTAGATTGATAAAAATTGGATCCCTTTCAATTCTTATATTGTTCTAAACTCCATGATCATTTCTACTCAAAGCATCTGCCACCTTATTTTCCTTCCAGGGGTGGAAGTGTATCGTGAAATCATAATCCTTGAGTAATTCAAGCCATATTCTTTTCCTCATGTTAAGTTATTTTTGTGAGAAAATATACTTCAAATTCTTGTGATCTGTATAAATCTCACATTTTTCACCGTAGAGATAGTGCCTCAATATCGTCAAAGCAAAGATCATAACTGCTAACTCTAGATCATGAGTAGGATAGTTTTGCTCATGAATTTTCAACTGTCATGATGCATAGGCAATAACCCAATCCTTATACATAAGGACACAACCATGTCCTTTCTTTAATGCATCACTATAAATAATGAACCCATCTGTAACACCCCAAGATTTCATAGTGTGTTAATTCTTCAAAATAATTCAATAACTTGCACTACACGCAACACCGAGTTCAATCACACCATGACTTACCAAAAAAATCCATTCAAAATAGGTTATGAATAGTATTAACTAAATTTTAAAAATTATATAATCCTTATAATTTTAGAATCCATATTATGAGTTTCTTAGACATAATGCAAGAACAGATTCATTTTCAGCATTGCACTTTTATCAACTTTTAATAGTGAAATCTTTTTAAATACAATATTTTAAACTTTCTGACTAAATGGGGAAATCAAAAAAATTAAAATTAAACATCCCAAGCTTCCACGGTATGCTTTCCTTTGAATAATACAGTAGCATGTGTTGTACGCAACTTTGAGTTCTAAAACGCCACAACCAATCAAACTAGCCGTTATGAATAGTAATACCTACCTTTTAAAATTTTAGAAATTTTATCTCTCAAAATGGACTTCATTTTTGGATTCGGAGTATTGAATTTAGCCTAAGGTGAAATTTTGGTACTTTTCGGATAACTTTCATATTTTGATGAATAGTGAAAATTACTATATTTTAATTAAAAACAACTTTTTTAATCAAAATAATTAATAGTGATAAATTACAAATTTGATTGGTTTTAAAGTATATTTAGAATATATTTTTACCATTCAATATAATTTTGGTCATTGTACATAATTTTACAATTAAACCGAACATAAACAAGTGTCAATCTTTTGATAGTTATTATCTCTTAAAAACTTGCTTTTTGTTTTGATAGCGGAAATTAATTTTAAATTAATTTCTGCCACTTCTATGTTTTGAATTTAGAAAAATGGATTCCACATTTGGATTCTGGATGTTCAAATTGTGTAAATAGGAAACTTTTATTTTTATTCATTTTGAATAATTACTGCGGTAAATATTTTACTTACCATGGTTAAGGGTAAATCCGTTAAATAAGGGTTAAAAAATAATATAATAATAATACTAAATTACCCTAAAACGTGTCCTAGACTTATTGGTTGATACCTGTTCGACCATAGTCATCTTTGGGTCAATTTTGGGACCCCATGGTGCCACTTTTAGGTGATAGGGCCACTTTATTTTAGTTAAGTTAAAATAAATACAAAAATAACACAAGCATATATCTTTTCGCAAAATAATTTTTACATAGGGTTATATATGTTGGATTTTAGATTAAAAATATTAATTAGAAAGATAAAACTATTTTATACATAATTATTTTTTATTTATAAATTTTAGACATTAAATAATTTAATTTATTTATGACACAATGATGATGAATTAATTACTATAATAGTGAAAAATTAAAATAATTGATATTATAAATACCCAAATAAATATAATATGAACCATTTAATGGATTAAACTAATTTTCTAGGATAATATGATATATTAGGATTTATTTAATTTACTTTGTTCGAAGTAATTAATCTTTTACGAGTTTCACAAAAATCAACTATTGAATAGTGTCAAAATTGACATAAATGAGTTCTTAAAACAAATAATATATTATTAATTGATATTAAATTCCTAAAATTCCAAGGTTCGGCCAAGAGACTTATATCATGATAGGTTCATCATTTATGGACCACTTGGGGGTATCTTGGATGTATATAGTAAGTTTATTAACCATATTATATAAAAATACAAAGAGACATTGTAAAAGTGAAACTAATTAACTTAGAGTTAATACATAAAGATAAGGTTAATATAAGTACCCAAACCTGTATAAATTATATTTGTTGAGTTATTTTCGACCCATCCCCACATTAAAATTTAAATAATCAACTTTTGATCCATTAGAAACCGAACATGAATTTATTATAAACAAATATTTCTAGCTTTTCCAAATGTGCCCCTCACCCCTCTTATAAACGGTCACTCCTCCTTCTCATTTTTTTCACACCTTCAAAACCTTTTGGATCGGCAAAACTCTGCCCAAATACTCTCCCAACTTCCCTCACTACATCCTAGAGGCCTTAGCTTGATCAGAAAGCCTACTTAAGGAGCCCTTTTGAACAAATCAAAAGGAATAACCCGAAGAAAAGGTAATGATTTCACCACCCTTTTCCATGTTCCTTTCTTCTTCCACTTATTCTTCCTTTGTTATTACCATTCTAAAATAATAACTTCAGTATCATATATATACTATGATGTTATTATAAATATGGTACAACCATATTCAGTATTCTATCCACCCTTTGAATAACATGTCACTATACGTGCGTACGTGCGACTTACCGTCTCCACGTCGTAGTGTAATTGTTATTCAATATATTATTATTTGGATGGGTATAATAATGATATGTAACTCATGTAAATAATAAATATAACATGTTAATGATTCTTTATATATGATATAACAACCATTTATATATTATTTCAAAAGAATGCGATTGTCGCTCGTGCGTACGTACGGACTACCGTCTCCACGAACACGATGAGATTCATTTTCCATCATATCCATTAAAGTATAATTATCATTTTATGATTTAAAAAATGATTTTTAAGGACTTTATATCATTCTGGATATGAATAATATACAATCTATCCATTACAAACATGGCTTACGTAACAAAACATATAAAAGAAAACAAGTAAGTTAACACCCGAAACAACGATAATACTAAGATATTATTATCAAATCAATATTAAAAGATCATATATGATATCATATTAATGTATATGATTCTGGTATAATTGAATAACAATTATTTCACCATTATATAGGAGGTTAACCTACCCCAACCAAGGAAAAGTACAAGGTAAAAGGTTTTCATCTCACTCCTTATTCCCGTGAGATTCATGCCATATTGCCACCATTACCTTTTGTGTGGTGTATGTACTACCCATAATTATATTATTTGTGTAATACACTCTAATTTATGTGTATTTACATATTCATTTTATATTACCTCTTTCATTGGTTGTATGTTTAATAATTTACCAAATTGGTAAGGGTTATTTCACAATCTCTTCATTTTCCGAGATTGTTTATACGTAATAATCTACTGGGATCGCTTTATCATCCACATCCATGTTTCTTAATAATGTATTTCAAAACATTTTTACTATTTAAAAGAATATGGGTTAAATTCATTTATTCCCTTATGTGTTTCGAAAGGAATCTTTCCGTCGTTTTCCAAACAAGGTACTTTTAACCTTTTCGACAAATTTAAGGTAAGAATGTTTTTTTAATTTATAAGGTGGGAGCGGCTATTTACCGCCATTATAAAATCGTCAAAGCATCCCTTACAAGCTTATAAGAATAATTTCAAATTGAATGTATTATGTTATCATTATGTTACTTTTAAAATGATTTAAAAAAAAGAGATATTTCTCTAAAATAGTTTTTATTTCATCTATGTCAACATCCTTTGATGGATTTTAAGTTTATTTGAAGTTGATTTATTTTGATACAAAACATCCATATTTTATTGAAGGTTTTGTGATATTTTTGACTGTGGATAAGCTATTCTTATGTCACTCATGGTTTTTTTAATGTATTGACATTTCAAAAGTTATTTTTAATCCAAATGTTTATGTTATATTTCAACCATTCATTCAGATGAATGTGTTAGACAAGTATGTTCCGGGTTGGGGACCGGTAAAAGTAAGCCCTCTGGTTTGGTCTCCGGTTATTAGAGGAACTCCGGTTTGGTCTCCGGTTATTAGAGGAACTCCGGTTTGGTGTCCGGTTATTAGAGGAACTCCGTTTTGCTGTCCGGTTATTAGAGGCACTCCGGGTTGGGTTCCAGTTACAGTTAGCCCCTAGGTCTTGGGACGAGGCCTTAGCAAGGAAATTAAAGTTCACCATTATGCATTCCGACATTATAAAAGTGGTTATTGATATTTCATGTGATTATTCGACTAGTAGAATATCCATATGAATAAGTAAATGGCATTATTTCATTTTACTTTTGCCATACTATGTTGATGTTCAATTTTAAAATGCTTTTGTTTTAGTAATTCATTGCCTTAAATGTTTATTATTATTTTTGAATGTTCCACTATATTGTTATCCTTACTGGGCATTTGAGCTCACCCCTTTTATATGTTTTATTTTTCACAGGATGTGAAGAAGTAAGTTATCAGTGACCTGAAGGGATATTATGATGGGATAATAGTGTGGACTATAGAGACATTATGTTGTCGTAGTAGTTTTTCACTTTATGATGTAATGTAAAACTTATGAATATATCTAGTGTTTCCAAGGCTACTAAACCAATCAGTCTTTCGAGATTTGATCTTTCTTGTGATCATTCCAATGTTATGTAATAATGCACCGACTCTGGGTAACTAGGGTCTGGGCGTTACAGTTGGTATGAGAGGAAGTTTAGTACAAACCTTGGATGCTAGATTTAGATAAACTCCGATTAGAGCACATAGATTTAAGATGAATTTTAAGGATTAGTATCGAAGAAATTCCTAGAATTTTGGTATTGTAGAGATTTTGTGAGTTTTCCGAGCAATACATCCCTGTCTGGATATGAGAAGGTAGAGGCGGCTCTAGCACAGTTGTACGTAGGGGTAAAACACGAAAACACCGCTTTGAGCTAGACTCGAACGGGAACTGGTGCACGACAATGGGCCTTGCTGCACTCTTGGTTACGACACTCCCGGGGGATATGCTTAGGATAACTCTCATTTTCTTTACAAATCATTATGAACGGTTTATGAGTATATACTTCCTCAAAGGAGACATTTTTATGATTATGGATTATATCCATAAACTATTTAATTTATGTTATGTGTTTTATAAGTTTGGGATTAGGTATTGTTATTCATAAACTAATCTAATGTATGTAATTATTTAGAAATGGCGCCCAGTAGAAGGAATGAGAACTCTAGAAATGAACATGATACAAAGAGAAAGATGGATCATATATTTTATGGTCTTAAGCCAGAATTTACAGGAGAAATACTCTCGCATGTATTATCATTATATGGAGAAATAATATCATGTGTTGATAAGATAAGTAAAGAGTTTACTGAGTCATATGGCTTTTAAGGGAAGCATGATAAGAAAAGGATGGAAGAGAGAAAGATGGATAAAGGGAAGAGGGAAAATAAGATTTTTCCCATATGTGATAACTGTGGAAAGAAACACCCTGGAACTTGCCTGAAAGGAATGGGAGTTTGTTATAAGTGTGGAGGAAAAGGGCACAAAGTACGTGACTGCAAGGGTAAGAAAATGGTTTCAAATGTACAATGCTTCATTTGCAAAGAGTTTGGACACTACGCGAACCTATGTCCCAGTCATCAGACTATGCCGCAAATGATGCTATTAGATAATAATCAAGTTATGATACTACCACAGATGAAGAGGAATGATTAGATTTCTTATGTTGATTATGTCAATTGAGTGTTGTATCAAAAATGTACTTGTTATAATAATTATGGAGTATATAAGGATTTTACTGCAGTACAATTTCATTAAGGACTTGAGATTGTGTGGAACAAAGAAAAGCGACTCAATAGCAGGATAAATTTTTGGAAAATATATGGTTGAGAGAATGATAAACTATAATATAGTTCTGATACCGAGGTAGTGATTTTGGAATAATACATGATTGTTTTGGATAAATTATATTAGATATTCTTGAAAACCTTGGAACTGATTAATGATTTGTATATTCCATCATTGTTGGGGTTTTAAACATTTTTGGATTGATGAAGTATATCCAGCATTCTATATGGAATAAGGGAGAAAGAATGTAATCAATAAGGAATATGGTAATTCAGGATGTTTCAGTGTATTAAAAGAATACATGATTAAGGTATTCATATTCTATTACGGGGTAAAAAGGATCTACATTATGTTTACCTTCCTTATAAATGTTGTACTGTGAGTTTGGACAGAAGTATTTTGGGTAGTTCTAGTTTGGATTATTTTGGATTTCCATAAAAGGACAACTCGGAGGTCGGGCGACAACTCGTCGCGTCCGGCAAGGTTATGAGACTTGAACCCGCAACTGAAGGGCGACAAGGGTGTATCACCTACCACTGGCCCACGAGATGTCCTAGATTAAATAATGTAGTTTTTTTAATGATCTGGTAGATTAATTATAAATTCATTTATTGAGGAACCCTGTACGAATAGTATAAATAGAAATTTTTTTAACGTTCTATTATCTTTTAGTGTGAAAGATGAGTTTGTGGTAGAAATTTATTAATGGATAAAACTCTAATTATAAAGTAAGTATATCTCATTATGATCTTAGCCAATGTCATAAATAAATTCCTCGACATTAATAAAAGGAACTTAGAACACAAATGTTTTCCTAGATGGTACCTTAAATCATCACTAATTTATGGCTTTGGGATTGTTGGCCTTTTCATAGCCATGTTCTCTTCCACTCTCCATCAGATAATTGATGGTTAGATTTCTCTTTCACATCCATATTTTACTACATGGTACCCTAGTATGTGTTATTTTCGGTAATATTCATACTTTCCACTCTTTATTTTAAATAGAGGCCTCATTAATTCATTTTTCGATGTGGGATTTCAACTAAGATATTTTGAAATGTCAAAAATGTGTTATCCTAGTACCCTATGTTTTGTTGAACCGATGGTATTTCAAATCATCATAGATTGATGAGTTTAAGGGCCTCAATTTTATACTTGTTTGTGATTGATGACCTCAATCACTAACTATAAATATTTACGTTTTTCCTCCAATTATATGTCTCTAATTTCCACCAATGTTCTCCTAATCGAGATCATAATTTGGTGGTGACCCTTTCATTTTTCTTTTCCTCATATTAAGACTAAATTTTAGTAACCCAATTTCTGATCTGGGTTTTCTCACAAATATATTTTCTATTTTCAACGTTTTATTTTCGAAGAACAATTTCAAATTTTGAGGACGCAATTTATTGAAGGAGGGGAGAATGTAACACCCCAAGATTTCATAGTGTGTTATTTCTTCAAAATAATTCAATAACATGCACTTTACGAAACACCGAGTTCAATCACATCATGACTTACCAAAAAAAAAGTCATTCAAAAGAGGTTATGAATAGTATTACTTAAATTTTAAACTTTATATAATCCTTATAATTTTAGAATCCATATTATTAGTTTCTTAGACATAATGGAAGAACAGATTCATTTTCAGTATTGCACTTTTATCAAATTTTAATAGTGAAACCTTTTTAAATACAATATTTTAAACTTTTTGACTAAATGGGGACATCAAAAAATTTAAAATGAAACATCCCAAGCTTCCACGGTACGCTTTCCTTTGAATAATACAGTAGCATGTATTGTACGCAACTTCGAGTTCTAACACACCACAACCAATCAAACTAGCCGTTATGAATAGTAATACCTACCTTTTAAAATTTTAGAAATTTTGTCTCTCAAAATGGACTTCATTTTTGGATTCCGAGTATCGAATTTAGCCTAAGGTGAAATTTTGTTACTTTTCGGATAACTTTCATATTTTGATGAATAGTGAAAATTACTAAATTTTAATTAAAAACAACTTTTTTAATCAAAATAATTATTAGTGATAAATTATGAATTTGAGTGGTTTTAAAGTATATTTAGAATATAGTTTTACCATTTAATATAATTTTGGTCCTTGGACATAATTTTACAATTAAACCGAACATAAACAAGTGTCAATCTTTTGATAGTTATTATCTCTTAAAAACACGCTTTTTGTTTTGACAGCGGGAATTAATTTAAAATTAATTTCTGCCACTTATGTGTTTTGAATTTAGAAAAATGGATTCCATATTTGGAATCAGGATGTTCAAATTGGGTAAATAGGTAACTTTTATTTTTAGACATTTTGAATAATTACTGCGGTAAATATTTTATTAACCCTGGTTAAGGGTAAATCCGGTAAATAGGGGATAAAAAATAATATTATAATAATACTAAATTACCCTAAAACGTGTCCTAGCCTTATTTGTTGATTCATGTTCTACCATAAGCATCTTTGGGTCGATTTAGGGACCCCATGGTGCCACTTGTAGGTGATAGGGACACTTTATTTTAATTAAGTTAAAATGAATACAAAAATGACACAAGCATATATCTTTTAGAAAAACAATTTTTACATAGGGTTATGTATGTTGGAATTTAGATTATAAATATTCATTAAAAAGATAAAAATATTTCATACATAATGATATTTTATTTACAAATTTTAGACATTATATAATATAATTTATTTATGACACAATGATGATGAATTAATTACTATAATAGTGAAAAATTAAAATAATTGATATTATAAATTCCCAAATAAATATAATATGAAACTTTTAATGAATTAAACTAATTTTCTAGGATAATATGATATATTAGTATTGATTTAATTGACTTTTTTTGAAATAATCAATCTGTTATGAGTTTCACAAAAATAAACTATTGAATAGTGTCAAAATTGACATAAAAGAGTTCTTAAAACAAATATTATATTATTAATTGATATTAAATTCATAAAAACCAAGAGACTTATATCATGATAGCTTCATCATTAATGGACCACTTGGGGTTCTCTTGGATGTATATAGTAAGTTTATTAACCATATTATATAAATATACAAAGAGACATTGTAAAAGTGAAACTAGTTAACTTAGAGTTAATACTTAAAGTTAAGGTTAATATAAGTACCCAAACCTGTCTAAATTATATTGGTTGAGTTGTTTTCGACCCATCCCCACCTTAAAATTTAAATAATCAACATTGGAGCCATTAGAAACCGAATATTAATTTATTCTAAACTAATATTTCTAGCTTTTCCAAATGTGCCGCTCACCCCTCTTATAAAAGGGAACTCCTCCTTCTCATTTCTTCACACCTTAAAAACATTTTGGTTAAGCAAAAATCTGCAAAAATACTCTCCCAACTTCTCTCACTACAACCTAGAGTCATTATTTTGATCAGAAATCCAACCTAATGAGCCCTTTTGAACAAATCAAAAGGAAGATCCCGAAGAAGAGGTAATGATTTCACCACCCTTTTCCATGTTCATTTCTTCTTCCACTTCTTCTTCCTTTGTTATTACCATTATAAAATAATAACTCCAGTATCATATATATATATACTGTGATGTTATTATAAATATGGTACAACCATATTCAGTATTCTATCCACCCTTTGAATAACATGTCACCATACGTGCGTACGTACGACTTACCGTCTCCACGTCGTGGTGTAATTGTTATTCAATATATTATTATTTGGATGGGTATAATAATGATATGTAACTCATGTAAATAATAAATATAACATGTTAATGATTATTTATATATGATATAACAACCTTTTATATATTATTTCAAAAGAATGATATTGTCGCTCGTGCGTACGTACGGACTACCGTCTCCACGAACGCGATGAGATTCATTTTCCATCATATCAATTCAAGTATAATTATCATTTGATGATTTACAAAATGATGTTTAAGTACTTGATATAATTATGGATATGAAGAATATACAACCTATCCATTACAAACATGGCTTACGTAACAAATCATATAAAAGAAAACAAGTAAGTTAACACCCGAAACAACGATAATTCTAAGATATTATTATCAAATCAATATTAAAAGAACATATATGATATCATATTAATGTATATGATTATTGTATAATTTAATAACATTTATTTCACCATTATATAGGAGGTTAAACTACCCCAACCAAGGAAAAGTAAAAGGTAAGGGGTTTTCATCTCACTCCTTATTCCCGTGAGATTCATGACATATTGCCACAATTACCTTTTGTGTGGTGTATGTACTTCCCATAATTATATTCTTTGTGTAATACACAGTAATTTATGTGTATTTACATATTCATTGTATGATACCTCTTTCATGGGTTGTATGTTTCATATGTTATCAAATTGGTAAGGGTTATTTCACAATCTCTTCATTATACGAGGTTGTTTATACATAATAATCTACTGGGATCTCTTTATCATCCACATCCATGTTTCTTAATAATGTATTTCAAAACATTTTTACTATTTACAAGAATATGGGTTAAAGTCATTTATACCCCTATGTGTTTTGAAAGGAATCATTCCTTCGTTTTCCAAACAAGGCACTTTTATCCTTTTCGAAAAATTTAATGTAAGAATGTTTTTTAACTTATACGGCAGGTGCGGCTATTTACCGCCATTATAAAATCGTCAAATCATCCCTTACAAGCTTATAATAATAATTTCAAATTGAATGTATTATTTAATAATTATGTTAATTTTAAAATGATTTAAAAAAAAGAGATATTTCTCTAAAATAGTTTTGATTTCATCTATGTCAACATCCTTTGATGGCTTTTAAGCTTATTAGAAGTTGATTTATTATGATACAAAACATCCATATTTTATTGAGTCTTTTGGGATATTTTTGACTGTTGATAAGCTATTCTTATGTCACTCATGGTTTTTTTAATGTATTGACATTTCAGAAGTTATTTTTAATCCGAATGTTTATGTTATATTTCAACCTTTCATTCAGATGAATGTGTTAGACAAGTATGTTTCGGGTTGGGGACTGGTAAAAGTAAGCCCTTCGGTTTGGTCTCCTGTTATTACAGGAACTCCGGTTTGGTCTCCGGTTATTAGAGGAACTCCGGGTTGGTGTCCGGTTATTAGAGGCACTCCGGGTTGGTGTCCGGTTATTAGAGGCACCCCGGGTTGAGTTCCGGTTACAGTTAGCCCCTAGGTCTTGGGACGGGGCCTTGAAAAAGAAATTAAAGTTCAGCATTAGGCATTCCGACATTATGAAAGTGGTTATTGATATTGAATGTGATTATTTGATTAGTAAAATATCCATGTGAATAAGTAAATGGAATTATTTCATTTTACTTTTTCCATACTATGTTGAAGTTCAAGTTTAAAAGGCTTTTGTTTTTGTAATGCATTGCCTTAAATGTTTATGCTTATTTTTGAATGTTCCGCTATATTGTTATCCTTACTGGGCATTTGATCCCACCCCTTTTCTATGTTTTATTTTTCCCAGGATGTGAAGAAGTAAGTTATGAATGACCTACATGGATATTATGGGGGGATAATAGTGTGGACTATGGAGACATTATGTTGTCATAGTAGTTTTTCACTTTATGATGTAATGTAAAACATATGAATATATCTAGTGTTTCCAAGGCTACTAAACAAATCGGTCTTTCGAGATTTTATCATTATTGTGATCATGCCAATGTTATGTAATAATGCACCGACTCTGGGTAACTAGGGTCGGGGCGTTACACCAACATTCCCCGATGGTAGATTCAATACAAGAGAATTGACTAATCATCTCTTCAGTTCTTCAAAAAATTCTTCACACTCTTTTTTCCAAACAAATTTAACCCCTTTACATGTGATATTTGTTATTGTGTTAGCCAACCGGGAAAAATTCTAGACGAAACATCGATAATAATCTGCTAAACCAAAAATACACCATACCTCAGTTATACTCGTAGGTGTTGGCCATTCATGGATTATCTTGGTCTTAGAAGAATCAACAAAGATTCCATATTTAGAGACAATATGGCCATGAAAAGAAATCTCCTAAATCCAGAATTCACACTTGCTAAACATCCAATATAATTCATGTCTTCTTAGAGTTTTCAGGATAATGCACAAGTGATTTTCATGATCTTAGAAGCTTTTTAATTATACCAGGATATCATCAATAAATACCACCAAAAATCATTGAGATATTCCTTGAAAACTCTGTTCATTAGATCCATGAATACAGAGGGTGCATTAGTCAGCCCAAAAGGTATTATCATAAATTCGTAATGCCTATACCTTGTTCGAAATGCTGTCTTCAGAATGTCTTCCTTCTTCACACACAATTGATGGTATCTAGATCAAAGTTAAATCTTTGAATTCTATTGATCTCCATGCAGTTGGTCAAATAAATCATCATTGCGAGGTAGGGGATACTTGTTCATTATTGTTATAGCATTGATCTTCCTGTAGTCGATACATAACCTCATAGATCCATCATTATTTTTAACAAAAAGAACAGGGGCTCCCCATGGAGAAACACTTGGGTGAATAAATACCTTATGACTCAATTACTCTAGTTGTTTCTTTAGTTCATCAAATTCCATAGTGGCCATTCTATAATGGGTCTTCAATATAGGCCTCGATCCCAGAATTAAATCAATGGAAAACTCAACTTCTCATTCTGGAGGATTTCTAGGTAAATCTTCCAGAAACACATCTATATATTCTTTCAAAATAGGTAGATACTCTATATGAACAGTCCTTTCATCACCGACAGTCATTTAATTCTCTTCCTCCCCAATAATTGAATTTAGTTAAGCTATTGGGGGTGGATCTAGATAAAAATTAGGTGGTGGTGATTCTACTCTAATGATAAGGTGTTCCTTATCATCATCATCATCAAAAATTGTAACCTCCTTCTTCTTATAATAAATCTTCTCATCATGGTTAGAAAGGCAATCCATACTGAGGATTATATCAAACTCAATCATAGGTATGACGATGAGATCAGTAGATAAAGAACATTTATGTGCACTAATGGGGACTGATTCATAAATCTTTATTGCAATGATACTTTCCTTAGGGGTTTTAACTGACAACACCATTGTTAAATCAAAATGGAAATATCTATTTTTCTTAGATAACTAGGAAGATATGAAACAATGCGATGATCCAGAATCAAATAATGCATTTGCTAAACTTGAGGAAACCATTAAATTACCTGCCACCACGTCTTTCAGAGCTTCTACCTCAGCAATAGTGACATCATAACATGGCCTTGATCCCTTGGAATTTTCTATGGTATGTTCCCATGATGCTTAGTACATTCATTTGCATAATTTCCCATCTCCCTGCAATTGTAGCATTGAACATTGGTATCTTCATTCTTTCCTTTGCAATCACGAGCATAGTGGCCTTTTTTACCACACTTGTTACAGATTCCCATCCCTTTTAAGCAAGTAGCAGGGTGTTCCTTCCCAAATTTACTACAGGATGGATATTCAACTTTTCCCATCTTCCCCTTACTTCCATTCCCAGATTGATCAGTAGATCTCTTCTTCTCTTGCTTTGCTTTAAAGTCATAAGACTTAGAGAATTCATTTTCTATCTTGATAACACAAGAGACAATGTCTTTGTATGATGAGAAGGACTGTGAGACTAATGTGTGATAGAGAAATGGTTTTAACCCTTCAAAGAAATGATCAATCATAGTTCTTGGGTTAGTATTGTGAGACTAATGTATCCTCATACTTTGCGACATTCTCATCCTCCTTTTGTCTCAGACTCAGAAATTGCCTTTCCATATCTGCTCGATAGTCACGAGGAAAGTATTTTTATAAGAATAGATTTTTGAACTCCCTCCATTACATATTTGATACTTCATCATCTTCCTTCATGTTTTGAATCAATGACCACCATTGATCAGCATATCCAGTGAGGCGATAAACTTCCATGAATATTTTTCCCTTTCACTACTACACAAAGCCTAAAATATTTTCTCTAGGTAACTTATCCATTGATCAGCTACTAATGGATTTGTACTCCCATTGAATGTATTTGGTTGCTGCCTCATGAAGCGATCTAACATTGATCCTCCACGCTGTGGATCAGGGTGCTCTATACGGGTATGTTTATTATTCATAACCTGAGTGAGTTGTCCCAGTATGGTGATTAGTTGATCAGCACCAGTTGTATCACCAGCTCCACTATAATTATCTTGATTAGGAATGATATATCTATATGGAGTGAGTGAATTGATACGGTTTCCATTTCTTTAACTAGGCACCATTTCTAAACAATGGCATAAACTAGATCATTTTATAAATCAAAATACATAATTCCATACTTATAAAACACTTAGCATAAATTAAACTATTTATGGATATAATCCATAATAATAAAAATGTTTTCATTGAGAATGTATATACTCATAAACACTTTATAATGATTTCTAAAGAAAATGAGAGTTATCCTAAGCATATCTCTCAGGAGTTTCGTAACCAAGAGTATAGAAAGGCCCATTGTCGTGCACCATTTTCCATTAGAGTCTATCTCAAAGCAGAGTTTTTGGGTTTTACCCTTAGGTAGATCTATGCCAGAGCTGCCTCTACCTGCTCGTATCCAGATAGGGATGTATTTCATGGAAAACTCAAAAAATATCTACAATACCAAAATTCTAGGAAGTTCTTCTATACTAATCCTCAAAGTCAATCTTAAATCTATGTGCTCTAATCAGAGTTTATCTAAATCTAGCTTCTAAGGTTTGTACTAAACCTCATATGATACCAACTGTAATGCCATGACCCTAGTTTCCCAGAGTTGGTGCATTATTACATAACATTGGCATGATCCCAAGAAAAATAATTTCTCGAAAGACTGATTATTTTAGTAGTCTTGGAAACAGTAGATATATTCATAAGTCTTACATTACATCATAAACTCAAAAAAACTACAACAACATATTTTCTTCATATCCTATCGTACTATCCCTGATGGTCATTCATAAAATACTTCTTCACATCCTGGGAAAAAATATTTAAAGGGGTGAGCTCGGATGCTCAGTAAGGAAAACAATATAGCGGAAACTTTCATAAATAAGTATAAACATTTAAGGCAATGTATAACTAAAACAAAAGCCTTTTAAAATTGAACTTCAACATAATATAGAAAATATAAAATGAAATAATGTCATTTACTTATTCACATGGATATTCTACTAGTCAAATAATCACATGCAATATCAATAACCACTTGCATAATGATGGAATGCATAATCCCAGACTATGAAAACCACATAGCGAAGGCCTCACGCCAAGACTACAAATAAGATTTTGTCAAGGACTTGTTCCAAGACACTAGTATATCTCATGAGACCTACTGATGCATCGAGGAGCTATAGAGGGCTCCACCCATCACTTATTAAGTCCAATACATTCCTCATATTAACAGGTTTAAATATAACATAATTATTTGTATTAAAACTAACATACAAAATGTCAATACATTCTCCATAAACCATGAATGGTACAAAAATAACACATACATAGAAAAACATATCGAAAAATCATCAATACAACATGGAAGATTTGTATCATAATAAATATACTTCAAATATGTTTAAAATCCATCAAAGGATGATGACATAGATGAAATCAAAACTATTTGAGAGATATATCTCTTTTTTTTAAATCATTTAAAAGTCACATAATTATAAAATAAAAATTTTACTTTGAAAATAATCTTAGATGATTGTAAGGTAAGCTTCGAAGATTTTATGATGGATGAAAATTGCCGCACCCATCGTATATGTTAAAAAAAATTCTTACCTTAATTCTGTCGAAAAGGTTAAAAAGGACCTTGTTTGGAAAATAACGAAAAGATTCATTTATAATCTTCTTATAAAAAATCAAACAAGGGTATAAATGACTTTAACCCATATTATTTAAAATATTAAGAATGTTTTGAAACACATTTTTAAGAAACATGGATGTGGATGATAAAGAGGTCCCAATATAAAAATTACGCATAAACAACCTCGGATAATGAAGAGATTGTGAAATAAACCCTTGCCTTTTACTTTTCCTAAGTTGGGGGTAGGTTAACCTCTTGTATAATTGTGAAATTATTGTTATTAAATTATACAAGAATAATATACATTAATATGATATCATATATGATCTTTTTTACATTGATTTGTTAATAATATCTTAGTATTATCGTCGTTTTGGGTGTTAACCTCGTATTCTTTTATATGTTTTGTTACGTAAGCCATGTTTTTCATGGATAGGTTGTATCTAATTCATATCTATAATGATATAAATTCCTTAAACATTATTTTTAAATCATTAAATGATAATTATACTTGAATAGATATGATGGATAATGAATCTCATCGCGTTCGTGGAGACGATAGTCCATACGTACGCACGAGCAACAATATCATTCTTTTGATATTTAAATAATATATAATTAGATGGTATATCATATATACAGAATCATTATAATGTTATATTTATTATTTACTTGAATTACACATCATTATTATACCCATCCAAATAATAATTTATTGAATAACATTGACACCACGACATGGAGACGGTAAGATGTATGTACAAACGTATGGTGACATGTCATTCAAATGATGGATAGAATACTGAATACGATGGTACAATAGTTATAATAACATCACAATATATAACATACTGGTGTCATTATTTTAGAATGGGAATAACAAAGAATGAAGAAGTTGAAGAAGAAAGGAACTTGAAAGAGGGTGGTGACACCAATTTCCTCTTCTTCAGGATCTTCCTTTTGATCTAATCAAAAGGGCTCCTTAGGATGGATTTCTGATAAATATAAGGCCTCTAGATTGAATTTATGGAATTTGAGAGAGTATTTGGGTAGGGTTTGGCCGATCAAAAAGGCTTTGAATGTGTGAATTAGTGAGAAGGGTGAGATCTCTTTTATAAGAGCGGTGAGTGGCACCTTTGGAAAAGCTGGAAATATTATTTTATAATAAATTCATATTCGGTTTCTAATGGATATAAAGTGAATTATTTAAAGGATGAGGTGGTTATGGGTTGAAAACCACTCAACCAATAGAATATAGACAGGTTTTGGTCATTATATTATCCTTATCTTATAGTTTCACCTCTTAGTTAATTAGTTTGACATTTACCATGTCACTTTGTATTTTTATATTATATAGTTAATAAACATACTATAAACATCCAAGAGACCTCCAAGTGGTCCATTGATGATACACCAAACCTGATATATGTCTCTTGGCTTAACCTTATATTTTTAGGAAATTAACATCAATTAATAATATAATATTGGTTTTAAAAACTCTTTTATGTTAATTTTGACACTATTCAATAATTTATTTTTGTTATAGTTTTAAAAGAATTAGTAATTCGAAAAAAATTCATTTAATAAATCCTATAATGTCATATTAATCATTAAATTTCACTTATGTCATCAAAACTTTCAAATAAAATTAATTTTAACATTTATAATACCAATTATTTGATTCATTAATTAGTAATGAAAATGATGCGTCCTTATAGTGTCATATATAATATTACTTATTAAATGTCTAAAAATTATAAAAAAAATACCATTATGTAGGAAATATTTTTACCTATCTAATTAATATTTATAGTTTAAAATAATGCATATATAACCCTATGTAAAAATTATTTTTCTAAAATATATATGCTTATATCATTGTTGTATTTATTTTAACTTAATTAATATAAAATGTCAATATAACTTACAAGTGGCTCCATGGAGTCCCAAAAATCGACCCAAAGATGCCCATGGTAGGACATGTATCATCCAATATTGTTTGGATACGTTTTAGGGTAATTTATTATGACTATAAAATTATTTTTTAACCCTTATTTACCGGATTTACCCTTTAACCATGGTAAATAAAATATTTACCGAAGTAATTATTCAAAATGTCTAAAATTAAAAGATTCCGATTTACACAATTTTTACATCCTGATTCAAAATATGGAATCCATTTTTTCTAAATTTAAAACACATAAGTGGCATAAATTAATAAAAAATTAATTCCCACTGTCAAATGAAAAATTGTTTTTTTAAGATATAATAATTTTCAAAAGATTGACACTTGTTTATGTCCGGTTTAACTGTGAAATTAGGTCCAATGACCAAAATTGTATTAAATGGTAAAAATATATTCTAAATATACTATAAAATAACTCAAATTTATAATTTATCAATATTAATTATTTGGATTAAAAAAGTTGTTTTTAATTAAAATTTAGTAATTTCACTATTCATCAAATTTTAAATGTTATTCGAAAAGTTCAAAAATTTTACCCTAGGATAATTTCAATATTCCAAGTCCAAAAATGAAGTCAATTTTGAGAGATAAATTTTATTAAATTTTAAAAAGTGGGTATTACTATTCATAATGACTAGTTTGATTGGTTGTGGTGTGTGTGTTAGAACTCTAAGTTGCGTACAAAACACACTACTGTATTATTCAAAGGGAAGCATACTGTGGAAGCTTGGGGTGTTACAAAAATTTACCTGAAGTGCTGAAAAATAATCCCCCATTCAATCTAAAAGAATAATATAAGACTATCCTCGAGCCTTTAGAAATAAGAGGTGGACAAAATATAATCCCACAGAAGAAGGAATGAGGATAAATAGAAGTGGAATACATTTCCTCTCATGAAGTGTCAATTCTGTGGATATTTGGGACATTCCATGTATTCTTGTGAAGAGTTAAGAATCTATTGGAATGGAGAAGAGATGGTTGTTCAACAAAGGAGAAAAAAATCATATCATAATTATTTTAGAATAAAAAATTTCTATGGATATTGTTTTCTTTATTCTAACATTGGTCATAGGGCTGTTGATTATAGGTAGAGGAGGGACATGGACACCTCATACAAGAGTCTGAGACAAGTCAAACCTTGTTAAAAAGAAATTTTATCTCTTAGAAATAGGTTTTCTCCTCTGGAAAAAGATTTTGACTATGAAGAACCCATGTACATGGAATAGAAAATAGAAAGGGAATCAGTGTCCCACACTCAATACAATGTCTCATGGAATAAAAATAATAAAATTGAGAAATCCAACCTTGTGGAGATATCCCTGAATGATAAGAAAACAAAAAACACATGGATTCTTGATAACGGTTGTTTGTATCATATGATAGGTAATGAAGGCTTGTTAATAGATGTCAAGAGGAGGGTTTATGGAATATTACGGTTTAGTAACAATTGAGCTCTAAAAATTAAAGGTAGTGGAAGTACTGAACTAGATAATGGCGAGCTAAAGAATTCTAAATTCCATTATGTTGATAGAATAAATTATAATATCCTTAGCGTGAATCAACTCTATGACTCGGGACTTATAGTAACTTTTAATCACAAAGGTTACACTATCAAGGGAAAAATATGAAATACACTTATGACAGGATACATAACAGAAGGAAACCTATATCAGGTTTATAGTAATGAAAACATTTTCTCCATGGCTATTGAGGAAGAAAATAACCTATTCAATTATAGATTGGGGAACATCAATCAATAAGTCATGGAGATAATATCAAAACTGATGATTGTCATAGACATTCCCATCCTGAATCATGAACATGAAAAGTATTGTGCTTCTGGAATTCGGGGGAAGCTAGTTTGGAGTTCATATAATCTGAATAAGAAAAAGGCATATCATCTTCTTGATCTCATTCATATAGATGTTTGTAGCCCAATAAATGTTGACATAACATATGGAGATAGGTATTTCCTCCTTTTTATAGATTATTATAGTATAATAAAATATCTAATGGTTATACACATGAAATGACAAGTTCTTGACTGCATTAAAACGTATCGGAAAATCACTGAGAATGATACTGGATGAACAATCAAAGTGTTGTGATTTAACAATGGAGGGGAGTACACATATATTGAATTTGAAAATTACCTAGATAAGTATGGGATAAAACATGAGGTAGATGATATGATAACTCCATAATAAATGGAGTTGTTGAGCACATTATTCAATATGTGAACAACATGACAGGAACTATGCTGATTTAGAGTCATATTCTGTGAAATTACTGGAAAGTGGTTGTTGAAGTTTCATTTTATATTCCCTATAAAATAGGGATTTATATGGTTGAGAAAAAAATCTATATGAATTCTGGGATGGAATTCATCCCTATTTGAAATAATTTTTCTTTTTTGGAATTAAATGCTTCATCCGAAACCAATAAGGAAATAAAGGTATGTATGCTGACAATGAAGGTGAAGGAATTTCCTTAGATATTTAATGAATAGAAAAGCCTACAATTGCTTTAACAAGCACTTAGTAATGATAATGGAAATAAGGGATGTTATGATCATTAATGAGAAAACCAAATATTCTTTAAGTATTTCTTATGATGATGTAATAGAAAATGAGGATGAAAGTGAATGTGGAGTAAATGAAAATACATGAATAGAGGAAGGTGTAAATAACAATCAGGAGTCACATCATGATGTTTACATAGAAGAAAAATCTGAAGAAGAATCCTAGGCTTAAGATAATGTTGTAGGATCTCAAAGGTGGAATCTAAATGCATAAAGTGACCAATCAATCATTATTGGGGATTGTACTGCACCAACAATAACAAAGTGAATGAGGAATAACACAAAATATTCATTTTTTACCAGTTGTGGAACCATCCTCATTTAAAGAATCATCAAAGGATGAATCATGGACGAAATCCAATAATGAAGAGTTAGATCAGATTGAAAAGAATCAGACATGGGATCTAGTTAATATACCCAAAGCTGACAGTGTAATTATTACAAATCATATTTTCAAGAACAAGTTTGATGACCATGGAAGTGTTATTAGAAACGAGGCATGATTGGTATGTAAAAAATATTCACAGATTGAAGGTGTCTATGTTGAATAAACCTCTGTTCTGGTGGATAGACTAGAGTCAATTAGGATATTTCTAACCAAGGAAATCTAAAGAGGATATATTGTATATCAAATGCATGTCAAGACAACATTCTTGAGTGTTTTTATCGAAGAAGAAGTCTAAATTGAATAAACAGTGGGTTCTCTTCTTGGTACTGATCAAACAAAGGTTTTTAAGCTAAAGAAGGCCCTATATAGATTGAAGCAGGCACAATGAGCATTGTATTTATAGGTGTATTTTTATATGAAGAAGCCGGAATTCAAAATAGGAGGATTATATCACAATATCTATGCAAGGAATTCTCCAAAAGACTAGTCCATGGTTCTAGTTTACATTGATGATATTATATTTGGTGGCAGTAGGAAGAAATCAGTGGATGAATTTTCCAATCACATGAAATCAGAATTTGAAATGTCAATGATTGGGGAGCTCACATATTTTTTAGGGATATAGGTTATTCAAAATAAGGAGTACACTATCAATTCATAGGAAGATTATGCAAGTGAGCTGCTAAAGATATTAAATATACATGACCCAAAACCAATATCAACTTTGATTGTATTTAGAACCATACATGGAAATCCTGAGGATGGGACCATTGGAGATCCCACCATCAATAGAAGTATTATTGGAAGATTACTATACCTAATGGTGACACAAACAGATATTTTCTTTAGAACTTGATTAACATCCTAGTTTCTGAGTAATCTGAAGGATGAACATATGATAATAGTAAAAATAATCATGAGGTACATTTAAGGTACTCATAATTATGGGTTATACTTTTTTACAGTAAGGGACATTGAATTACCAGTGTTTTCTGATACTGACTAGCCCATAGATGAAGTGGACAGAAATTCCATGAGTGGTGGAGTATTCTATATTGGGAAAAAAATGTGTTGGCCGATTGTGAATGAAATAAGAAAGTACTTTACTTAGTACAGCTAAAGTTGAGTATATATCTGCTACAAATGCATAAAATTAACTACTATGGATTAAGCAACAACAGATAGATACTGGTGATGAGGTGAAACAACTAATGGTGATTAATTGTTACAACAAGAGTGTAAATTATCTTATAACGAATCATGTTCATAATTCTCATACAAAACATATTGAAATCATATATCACTTTATCAAGGAAGAACAAGAACAAGGTGTGATTAAAATGGATCATGTGGGTATTGATGAGCAAGTGGATAATATCCTAACCAAGCCACTGTCAGTGGCTATGTTTGAGAATCATCGGTTGAACCTGAGTGTTCAGCCACCTCCCAGTGCACAATGAGGTGATGAAATTCCCCTCTCTCCAGTTATGTTAACTGTTTTTAATTTTTTGTGGATATGATGTAGGTTTATGGGGGAGATACTATCTAGGGGTGTTTTGAGCTATACAATGAAAAAAATTTTGTATTTGCGTTTATTTACAATGGGGTAGAAGGAATAAATTCAAGATATGTGATAGATATGTAATGCTTCTATAACATGATGATAATTCGATGTTAGGATGAAAAGGAACTCATTAAACATGTTGTTCTTATATGACACAATAAGAGAATAGGTTCGACGTTTTTATGAATTCCAAAATATAGAAACCCAATTCAACCTTCCCCTCTTGTTTTGTACACTGATCATTTCTCACGTAGACTTATTATTGGCATAGTTGATTCTTGTATTTTCGGTTTTTCATGTGGCTGGTGCTCTATTGAATTTATCTAGTGATCGCTAATAAAAGAAAAGGGTGATATTGTTGGACCCCTGACCATTTTATGTAATAAATAGAGTATGGTTTGTGATTATTTTAAATCCTCATTGAAAGTTCATAATGTTTTCAAAGAAAGGGATCATACAGATCAAGAAGACAATAATAGTAAAGCTGGCACCATTTTCCAGTATTTTCCAATCTTTTGGGCCTGAAAATCAGAAAACGGATAGATGTGTTATTGGAAAAGGAAGGTGCGTGAAATATTGGAGTGGTGTATGAAAATCATGGAATGTGAGATAATTTTCTTTTCATAAAATAGTGAAAGCAGGATAGATGTTTTGAAAAAATGTGTTTTAGGATTAGAATGCTAAAAATGGAAAATCCATGAGCTGCACGAAAAATCTAGAGTTGTTCACCGAAAATGGTTCCTATGTGAAAAGCATTTCACACATAATGATACATTTTTCATTAAATAGTGGGTTTTCATGTGGGGGTCAGTGATGCCTATAAATAAAATGTGACCAACCTTATTCGTTAAGACCAGATACTTAGAAAATATCTATGTTTTGATGTGCATAAAAGTTGAACAAAAAGGGAGTTTCATGGAAAAGTTAAAGTTGCATGTAAAATTTAAAGTTGCACAAAAAACGTAAATTTGCACAAAAAAGGTAAAGTTGTGCATAAAGGTTGTAGTTGCGCAAAATATTTCTTGTGTGAAAATAAAATCTTGTGCATTAAAGAAATATCTTGCATGAAAAAGGTAGGTGTTGCACCCAATTGTCAGTGTAGGCTAAATACATGTACTGAATATCTAGTTCTGTGGTTCAGTTCTTTGAAGTGAATTGATTCAGGAAATCAATCAAAGAAGTGTCTCATACTGGAAAAAGACAAAGAATTCAATGAAAATCTTTTGAATAAACCTTCAAGTCGATAAACTGAGTTTGAATTATCTCAAGGAAGTGAGCTAGGGGAGTCGAGGGAAGTGATCTGAGGGCTGTAGTGAGCTATATCTGACCCTTTGTAAAGGCATTGTTCCTGACACAGAGTGAATGTGGCCAAAAATTTTAATCCTAAATCTACTAAAGATTATTTGATTTAGGTATGACCAATGTACTATCAGTGTATACACCTTGAACGTAGCTCTTTGTGGTAAACTATGTAAAAGTGTTGTGTCATCTCCCTACTTTTATTTGTTTAATAGATTTAACAAGTTCCAACAAATGTGGGAACAAGATCCAAAACATTAAAAAGAAAATATTTACACCCTAATTCACCTCCCCCCTCTCAGGGTGTTCTTGGGTCATTTAAGTGGTATCATAGGGAGGTTTCTAGTGTTTGATCTATCTTATACTGTCATGATGAATTCATCCAGTTTCAGGGGTGTCCCGCACTTTAATGGATGTAATTTTCATATTTGGAATAACAGAATGATATGTAATCTAATTTCCATTAGAATGAAAGTCATATTTTCCATATGTAAGGAATAGAAGTTACTGATCTATCAGGGCTGGAAATGACTAATATAGATAGTAAAATTCTTGATGAAGACTTAATAGGGAAAAATGATCTCACTCTAACACTTTCTGATCAGATCTATCTAAAGGTGATGAGTTTTACCTCATAAATTTCCATGTGATATAAACTTGAAAATATATATAGTTGAGATAGTAAATTAAAGGAGGCGAAACTACAAGATCTATACAACATGTCTAATGATCTAAAGATTCATCCTGATGATAATGTAGACTCTTCCTTCAATTGAATTACTGATGTGGTTGGAGAAATTCGGGGTCCAGGGAAAGAAATCAAAGACATTGACCGATTTAAAAAGTTTTTATTGGTGACTCCTTCTTTCCAACCACAGTTGGCATGTTCCAGAATGTCTTTCCACCCATACTGGTGACTCAAAGTGTTGTTTCATCTCTATACATTCATTTGATAGACAAATTTAAAAAGTTCCAACTAATGTAGAAACCAGATCCACAAATTTAAAAATAAAAATTTGACACCCTAATTCACCCCTCCCCTCTTTTGGTATTTTGGGGTCCTTCATGAACACCACCATAAATAGATCTAGGTACATATGGAATATTCTATTCATCAAGGTGATAAAAACATCCAATGCATTTGTTAACCCAAATGTCATCACAATGAGCTCATAATGGTCATACCTACTTCTAAATGAATTTTGAATTATATCATAAGGTCGAAATCTTAGCTGATGATACCATTATATAAAGTTGATCATAGATAAAACACAAGATCCAATCAACTGGTCAAAAAGAACATTGATATGTGGAATAGGATACAAGTTCTTCATAATTATCCAGTTCAACTTATGGTATCCAACACATAAGTCCAAAGTTCTATAAGCCATATGTGTAAAAAAAACTAGAGATCCCCAAGGAAATGTACTCCGATAGATAAACCTATTATCTATCAACTCTTCTAATTGAGTATTAAAATCATGATGCTCTATTTGTTCAATTATATATGTTATAATATAAAATGGCTCAGCCTCATGCACGATATAAATTATAAATTACATATATTTCTCAGGTGGTTCCCCTATTAAATCATTAGGAAATAGATCCTGGAACATGTCTACTATGGGTGGAAAGAAATCCTACTTTTCACCCCATCATCTAGCAAAAGACTTCCAACATGGGAAATGATCTCATCGAGTATGATGACTTGGCCCTATATGGCCTTCCAAGATATCCCTATCTCCATGTTGAATATATTAGTCAACCCTCGGTGACATAGAAACCACTCTCCTATGATAAAAATCTATGTGGGCATGGTATTCCAAAAACTAGTCCATACCCATAATCAAGTCAAAGCCTGAAAGATCTAGAATATAAAGATACAAATTGAAATGATACTCCTCATCCTTGAAAGAACTCCCTTTTCAAAAATAAATGTCTCTTGATCATACATCCAAAGGTGTATTAATCATCATAATCTCACTAACAAAATCCACTTCAAGACACAACCCATCCACAAGTTGTGCTAATATAAAATATTTATTGGCACCAGTATTAAATTAGGGACTAGAAATAATAGAATATATTACTATAATAGCTTTAATTTTTGATAGTATAACCTCTCTATCCACAAGTGTAGGATAAAATGTATTAAAATTTCCTACCCCTCTTCTCTTCATGGTAGTCTAATTCCTTGAGATTCACCACTATGATGATGTAGATGCACAATCCTAGAGTCACCTCATCCAATACCCTGAATGCCACAGCCAGTATAACACCAAGTACCAGAATGATATTTTGAATACCCCCTTCTCACACCCTAATTCTTCAAAGATCCTCCATCATTACCCATATTTCATGTGTTTCTATACAACCTATATATATTTCCCATTTTCTGTAAGCTCGAGACTCTACCATTGGTTGGGAAAAATTTATATTAATTTGATGAAACCTATCTTACTAGTGGTAGAGCACTTGGGTACGATCCTGAGTAACTAACCCTACCCCTTATCCATTCTATTTTACGCTTCTCTAATCAAAAATCTAATAGAGACGCTTCCTACTGTCAAAATATGAATCACATGATTTTCCAGTAGAAATAATCTATCCTCCACCAGAAGCCTCCTTCATGGTCCCCTCAAATATTAGAGCCCGATCCACTACCTTAGTAAATTTATTTCACCAAAATATGTTAACTGAGGACTTTATCTATTATAAAATACCGTCCTAAAAACATCTTAATGTAACTATATCATCCCATGATAGTACTAGAGAAAAGCACTACAAGTTGGTAAAGTGATCCACATAGTCCATCATGGAAACTCTACCATGTGACAGCCTTATAAACTATACTACCCTTACCATTCTTAGTGTCTTTAGATAAATGTGCTCCAGGAACATCTCTTGGAAATTCAACAATACCACTTTTTCCAGTTTTCTATCTCTCATAAAGATGTCCCACCATCACTTCACCGATCCTCAAAACATATAAACAGACATCTTGACTATTTTCTCAACATAAATATCTATGTGTTCAATAATTGTCTAGATAAACATAATTCATAACTCATCTACATCTGGTCCACCCTCTCTAGTGAAATTCAGACGGTGTTGCAACAGAAACTCTCTAATCAATTCATACATACTCTTCACAACACTCCCTATGTCACTTTCCAAAAACAACATAAAATGATAATGGTTCACATTGAACTTCTCTCAAAATTACTTTCTCGGCACTATCAATGCCTCATGTTCCACTACCGATGGATCATCTCCAGCCACAAACTCTTGTCGTTCCCTGAACAAGAATTATTAGGGAGGTGTGTTTCTACAATTATGAACATGAATCATAGAAAATATAAAAAAATATTAACACATTGATGTAAGTGAAATTCAAAATAATCCACAACAATTCATCCCCCTTACCCTGTCAGTTGACCAAAACCATGGTGTTATCACTACAGTTAACCATCCCACATCTAGGACCTGAATCACATAGGATAAAACACATTATTATTAATTATATTTCTCATTAGACACCCATTTATCCAATTTCCAAATTTTGAATCATTTTTTATATTTATAGATTCATATTAGGCACCTTTTATATTTAAGTCACACAAGTAATGAAAATATTTTCATTTAAATAACTTACCCAAATGCCCTATTTATTCTATGCCTACCAAAAATAAAGTATGGCATATAATAATCCAAAGTTACTACAATGATACATGTATACTAAACTCATTGAATTCTAGGCCATGAGTCTAATCACAAAAAACATAGAAACAATAATCACATCACGCAACAATTGTATCACTCAAAGTGGGATAACATATAATTGTAATAAAACACATCACTAACGGAAATCCCAACATAGGTACCTAGATTTTACACCCACACATGGGTTAGATAATCACATGCATGATCTCGTAATCAAGGATAGACTCATCATATTATCATTTCTATCTTCCAAATATTAAAATATAATAAAATAATGGAAAACAGATTTATAACCAATTGCTAACATCTCAACCAAGGTTCCACAAATATGTTCCATGAGTTCGTCAGTTATGTGACCTCAGGTATGCCTCCATGTGTTCCATAATCTATCGACATATAGTGAGGTAATAATATATATAACCTGGGATACTATACCATATTTATCATTGTAGTACAACAATAGAGATAACCAAGAAATAACTAAAATACAATAACAAACAACCAAAATAATAAAATAACCAGAACAATCCAGTATCACATGATAAACCAAAAATGAAAACAATATCCATAACTAAATAATATATATTTCATTACAAATAAGTGTTAAATATAAAAAATGCAAAACCAAAATAAAGAAACTAAAAACTCTTCTAATTGGGTCCAAACACCATGTCTGGTTCCCTTATCCAAGATCCCCCCAAACTCATTTATCCAATATAGGGATCTTGTCCTTATCCTGTCCATCAAACATGAATTCTATTTAGACAACAATCATGCAGCCCATGTAGGGTTTTAGTATAACTCAATAGGCCACCACCAACAGTGTCGAAAACAATATCCAGTCAATAATAGTGTATTCGGTTGTGTAAAGAATAATTTATAATTCTTAAAGTAAGATGTTATCGCATTTAATTTTTCTTTGATTAACCACATAATTTATCTAGGATCACAAATACACCCAACCCATCAATACATGCTTCGACCTATACCAGAGTCTAAACTACCCCTAACGGATATCACATATCACAATAATATGTTTAAAATTTTTCAATTCAATACAATTCAGATCACATCCATTTGGGACTATTGTATAATGCCAATATCATGGGAGTAGAACAGTTTGCGTAGCACCCCATGGGTATTTAGATCATGAGTCCTTGTCCAAAACATCTTGGGTATTTTTAGAATTATTTCCTATCTAATAAAAATATTCAAATGAATGAATTTGGGTCATGAATTTCTTAGATAGAACCTAGTTGGTATTTGGAGTAGTAGTCTATGTCTCACACCTCATTTATCAATAAAACACACAAATATCACATATATCTTATTCATCACGGTCAATCATTATTAGCCTTCTAATAAAACATTCTCATCATGGTATACCATCTCAATTATCTATTAAATCATAAATCATTACTTTAATCACATTATATAATATAAATAATTCATCATTAAACAATTTATTAACATTTATTCACATAAATCAATAACCCTTCAAGGATAATTCAATTTTTTCTTTATTCCCATTATCAATTAGTCCCATATCTATAAAATTAAGCAATTACACAATATTATTTAATTAACCAATTGAAAAATCCCAATATCCCATCAATCCCATAATCAAATCTTCCTATTAATTAATTATCTAATTAATTAATACAATTCATCCAATTATAACTACCCTAAACTCATCCAATTAAATTATCACATGGATATTCAATTTAATAAAAATAAATTCTAGATGATATTTCATAGTCAAGGAAATTGAAGTTTCATAATTACATAGACATAATTAAATAAATAATATGGGATTATTATTATTCACCACCTACATCAAGATCATTAATATATGATCATCATTGGAAATCTAGAAATTAATGAAGAATTCCCAAATACATGATGAAAAAAGTGACCAAGACCAAAACCTAGATCCAAAATTGAATGAATTAAGATCAATAAAAACCTAGATTAATATGAATCTGAAATGTAGGAAAAAATTACTTTAAAATATGGTAGAAATATGGGAGAGGTGGAGTAAGGAAACCATGATGATAATATCTTACCAGGAGAGGTGCATATATGTTAAATAAATCTTTTATTCTCTATAAAATGTGTTTAAAAGAGCGTAGATTTTAAATGGGAGAATCCAAAAATGAGATTAATCATTTAGTTATGATTTGGTTCAAACAAGGGTGCATGATATGGGGTTAGATAATTTTAAAACTACTTTTCGAAGGATTAAATCCCCCATGATTGGTTTCTTATAAGTGGTAGATGGTTTTCCAAAATCGATCACCCTAACTATGTGACTCTTCGAGGGGAGTATATTTTCTCCAAAGAGATTGCATGGTTTCAAAAATCATGATCTAACTATGAAATATATATATGCCTATGGTTTCATGGTTCGTTGGTGCATGGAACATAATTTGGGAAAATTGTGCGCTAACTGTGTACTACACAAAATATCTTACAAAAACATCTAAATTTCACTTAAATGCACCTAAGACATGCCTGAACCAAAGTATAGGAAATGAAAATAATACCTATAAATTATCTCATTACATCCCTATAAAAGTTTTATATCTTACAATTATTCCCCTTTTTATTATAAATAGTAGCTATAATTATTGTTTGTTACTGTGGTAAAGGTAAAATGAATCAATTAGGGTAAAAAATAAAGTGAAAAGGATTAAAATTCATCAAAAACATTATTAAATTTCATTATATAATTATAGTTCACCAATAATCACCCATTATTTGAAAATATGATAATTTTTTTCCATTTATCTTTGATTTTACCTTTATATCATTCATTCAATGGATAATGTGAAAAATGTAAATCCCTTGTATTTAATATCTATAATATTTTTTAAAAGAGATAAAAAAAACATATGTTAATTTCTAAATATTTATTTGAAATCAAAATAAATTTTTCAATCATAGTAATTTTTTAAATTTTCAGTGATGAAATAATTAACATAATCTCTTGCGCAAAGCTGACCCAGTTTTTGTGAAAGTAGTAGAAATATCAATTAAATCGTTGAATAAAACTATAAAAGTGATATTTTTTTGCTATTTAAAGTGTTTCGTGAGTTTTTTTAAAAATAAAACATATTATATATGTGTGAATTTAGTTTATTCTAATTAATTTTTCATCATGTTGTTTTCAATGTCAAGTTAAATGAATGGTTCAAAAAATAACATTATTGAATTTTTATAATAAAAAATAATTTATTAAAAAATGTTAATAATTAAAAATTCTATATTCATAAAACTGAATATTATATGGCTAATTATATAATCCGTGTTCAATTTATATATTATTTTCATCTTAATAATAACTTTCAACACCAATAAATATTAAAATAAATATTGATATCATCATAATTGTCAAAAAGGTTAATGTTGGGTTAAAAGAGAGAGATAAGTGTAAAAAATAATATAAAGTTTTCCAAATTTTATTATATGAGATTAAGTTTCCCATAATCATCCTATATTCTAATTATATCATTTTTAATCTATTTTTTGAATAAAATTAATTTTTATTAACCTTATACTTTAAAAAATTACAAGATTACCCCTCCCCTATCTTTGAAATGAGAAGATAAACTCACCTTTTCATCACCCCTTTTGAGAACTATAGATAGTCCAAAACATGACTAAATACATTCATTAATCCCTTAACATTTCCTATAGTTCATGGTCGTATCATAAAACCAATTTAAGAAGGATTTAGGTTCTAACCTACAGAGGTTTACCAAATAAAATGTATTGTTCTTAACTAATGGTTTCTTTTTTATTTCATCTTCTACCTCTTTAAATATTTCTCAAACATACTAAATCAATTACTATAATATATTACATATAATGTTATGTATTTATGTTAATTTAATAACATATATCTGTATCCTTATTCCATCAAATAAGAAATTAAATCATTATTTGTGTGTACGGAGAACATTTCCCCATAAACCGATGTAATTTGTTTTCCATCACCACCTCTCATGACTATATATAATGAATGATTTAATTTATGTATGTGATATTTATGAAATATTTATCATTTTTAGGATAATATATCATTTATTTTATTACTTTTCCATACATTGATAAATGATAACATCATCTGTGCGTCCCTATGAATTACCACCTATATGAAGGGATGTGATTCATTTTTCATAAACACGTCATAGAGATGGTATATATAAGGGTATTAAAAAAAATATTTATTTTTATTATATAATTATAATTATTTAATGATAAAATAATACTTACCTTATTTTCATCATGTGTCCTTGTAAAATGAAAATGTTACTCATGCATACAAACGACGTACTTTCTCTATGATTGTAATGTAGTTCATTTTTCATAACTATCATTAATAGTTGGATTAAAAATTATAATTTATGTATAAAAATGATAATTATTTCATTTTTATTATTTTGGAGATGCTTAAATATTGATCTCTTTTACCATAGTAAAATAGTTTAATTAATTTTGGACATATGATCCAAATATCAACAAAACAACCGAATGGAATTTTGTTGACTAATAAATTGCATATGAAATGATAATAACAAAAATAAAATAAATAATTAACATGAAAAAATTTATTAATAAAATAAATAATTTATATAATATTTTTATTCGTGAATATATGTAACACACATGAAGATTCATAATTAAGGTAAAGGAAACATTAAAGTAAAACCAAGTTTTAAATATTTTAAAAGGATATTTTATAAATATTCTCCATCGGAATCCATATTCATGAAATTATTTTATGGGTATAAGTAAAATAATAGTAATTAGAATTCCATTTATCTTTTTACTTTATTTAAATAGTTTTCAAAAAATAAAATTTTTATGAATTTTATGTAGAACATTTTTACATTTTTTACAAAAGGAAAAAATAAATGTTTCATTTTAATTTAAATGGTGCTACAGATTTTTTCCACCACCACATCCATGATTTCATATTTGTATTCCTTGAAAATATTCAATGATTTAATCAATGAATAACCTTCCTTATATATATATTATTTTATTTAAAAAATATGGTTTTAAATGCAATTAATATTTTTATATCTAGAAATTTTTTTCTTATGGGTGTAATGATTTTTTTTCAAGTATATAAGATTTCGTGTGTTCTGATATTTTTATTGATATTTGCAGTTTTTTTATTTTTATGGGTGGTTATCTTATAAACCATGTATTAGTGGTTATATTTAAAAAAAATAATAGGTTTTAATATTATGAAACAAGGACCAGTGGGTCAGTTATAGCCCATTGATCCATTGCGTAATCATTATGTATTCTGGAGAATTATTATGGAATTTGAACATATTGGTTACTCCATATATTGAATTGAAATGTAAAATGATGACTCAAATCACCTAAATAATTTATATATTTTTTATATAGTTTCTTATAGTATAATTTTACAATTCTACATGATAAGATATTGAGATTATATTTAATGAAAATTATATCATACTTATTAAGTATAAATGTATAACTTTTTGTAAAAGGTTTAATGAGTTTTTAATTTTTTAGGGAAACCATTTTGAGTTTTATTTTAATATTTCTTATTTACTATTGTTTCATTAATATATTTATGTAGATAAGTTTATTTATTGGTTTAGAAATTGGTCATTTTAATCCAAAAGTTTATTTTAAAAAAGGATTTTTAAGCATTCATTGACTAAAAAGTATCGTTATTTATTTTCATATGTATCTTACTAAGATTTTTGTGATAATCCAAAATTGTAAATGTATTTTAATGGGTTTTTAAGGATGCTAAGGGATAATGATGAGATTAAGATAAAAATTGCGGAGATATTCCCAATAAAATAAAACATGTTATATCTTAAATGTATTTAATTATGGGTAAAATGGATAATAAATAGATTTGTATAATTATGGATGTAATATTTAATTTTGTATTGATGATGTACTAATTATCTAAAATGATAAACCTAAAATATCTACAGGAATAAAAGGAAATGAATTATTTTCTAAAGATACAAGAGTATATAGTGTTTATCATTTGTTCTATATAGATTTTATTAGAGAAATGGTTTAGATAATTTTAGCTCTTGCGGTAATATCCTTAAGATATTATAATTTATGGTTTTAATGATATAAAATTTTAAAATCACTATGTTACTTCTTCAAAACTGTGTTTTTTATGATTGTGTTTTCACCGAGAAAATAGGTAAGATGAAGTAGGAAGACACCACGAAGATAATATACTACCTAATCAGCAACCTGTAATAGTTAAAATTTGAACTAAGCATTTTTTTCAATAATGGATATGTTGACATTGGCTATAAATATTGGTGGTATTTATGGTGTAGATAATCCAAATATAAAATGAAAGAACATTTTGATAGTGGAACATTTTATGAGACAAAATCTTTAATCATTTAGTAGATATTCTGACCCAGCATTAGTTGAGGTATGGATTAAATCCATAGAAATGATATTTTAGGTAATGGGTAGTTTAGATAATCAAAATCTAAATATTATTACATCCTATTTTAAAGGTGAATCCTACTATTTGTGGTTAATGGTTAAAAAAATCAAAGGTATAGAAGATAATTATTCCTTGGAATGGGATTAATTTAAAAAAAATAATTGGAAAATATCTTTCAAAGTCAGTTCCACATTGGATTGAAAATATATTCACATAATTTAGACTAAGGGATGAATATTCAGTAGCTGCATATGAAAATAAAACATCACCCAATTGGTTGGTAGGACATTAATTTTTTTCAAGGATCTTCATTTTAAAATAAATCAATTTTACTCAGGATTGATGCCAGGATACCTATGTTAACTAGCATATTATAAATTTTAATGTTAAGAAAAAATGGTTGATGCATTGAGAATGTGGAAATGTAGTTTTCTAATGATTATAAATAATAGAAAAAATTAGGTGGTCTAGGTAAAATGAAGTCAGAATGGATTTATCAAATAAATCTATGGGTTAAAAATATAACTCCTGAATTGCGATAGGTTTGGTAAAAATAACCCTATAGAATGTATTAAAAAATCCAAGAATTTGTTTTTAGGTGGTATGTTCTATCATATGGCTTATTATTTCAAATAAAAAAATCTTAATAGTGGAAAGACAAATTTTAATTAATATAAAATAATGTGTTTTAAATTTAATGAAATGGGTCATTATACAGTATTTCTCTTATGAAGAGAGTAAATGATGGGAAGTTATAAGAATATAAGAATAAGTGTGTGGTGAAATTTTTTACAAAAAATTTGGTAGATTTTTTGAAATAAAATTGGTAAAGGTTATGTTACTTTTTTATTTAGATTGTGTTAATTTATTGTTTTATGAAGGGTCTACATAATCTTTCACTTCTGAGAAATATTCATGTAAAATGAAAACTTCACCTCAAAAAATGAATCCAATAACTTTGGTAAATACACATGGGGTTAGTATTAAGTAATGAAGAATTTAGAATGATGTTAATGTTCTAATATGTGTAAGAGGTTTCCTAAAAATTCTTTTTTTTCATTCCCATTTTAGAATTTACTGTTATTCTGAGTATGTATTAGCTTCTAATTTATCATGCTATGATATATTGCAATGTTAAAGTATTAATTTTAAAAAATGGGTTTTTATATAATAATAAATTCATAACTTTTATGTAATATCAAGAAACTAGAAAACTATGAAAATTTATAAATGAACGTTATTTTGATCTTATTATTAAACATAAGAAAACTATTTAGATTAAAATGTTATTGTAGTAAATGATTAATTATATATTTTCTCTATTGATTTTAATTATATTATACATAATCAAGAAGTTAAATATTACTATTGACATTGATCCTAATGTTAAGAATATTTCAAAAACCCCTTATATAATTTCATAAGTGGACATTCTAAAATTAAAAAATTTATTTCATTAATTTTTTGATAACTGTTTTATTCATCCTAGAACATCACTATGGGGTGTGCCTAATTTCTTTTATCAAAAAGAAATATGGTTTCATACGAATTTTCATCAATTATAAATAATTTAATAACATTATTATTATTAATAAGTATTGATTTCCTCATATCAATGATTTATTTGATCAGCTTCAGAAATTCCATTTTTTCAAATCATGATCTTAGGACTAGATGCCACCGGTAGAATGTGAAGGAAGATGATATACCTAAAAAAATATTTCATACTGGGTATGAAAATTATGTGTTTTTGGTTACTTATTTTAGGTTAGAGAATTTAACTTCTGTATTCATGGGACTTACAAATATATTTTTTTCATAATTATTTGGATAAATTTATGGTTGGGTTTATTGATGATATTTCAATTTATTCTAAAATTAATGAGGATCATAAATAAAAATTAAGGGTTTTTATTAAAACTATAAAACACTAATATATAAAATTTATCAAATGTGACTTTTGGTTATGAAATATTTCAGACATTTGAAAATTCATAAAACAAATAGGGAATGATTCTTGATCCTTCTAAAAATGGAGTGGTTTTTGAATATCCATGACACAATACTTTTACAGAGATTCATGGATTTATATATTAGTAAGATATTAAATATTTGTTTTTGAAAACATTTCATGGTTACCATTTCTACTATCCAAGATAACACGAACATGATTTCGGTTCATTTGGTCATAGGAATATGATCAATGTTTTTAAGAATTGAAAAAATTAATAGTTAATTATCCTATTTTGGCCCTTTCTTTTAAAATTGGGACTTTTTCTATAGTGATTCTTCATTAAAGGGACAAGTTAGTGTCTTAATACAGATTAATCACGTATTTTTCTATTCTTTACATTATTAAAACATCATGGGATAAGTATTGTTAAACATAACCTTGAACTCGTTAATCTTGTGTTTTCTTTAAAAAATTAAATACATCATTTATTTAGAGTAATTTATGAAATATATACATATCATAAAATATTGACTTATATGTTCAATGAGAAAGAGTTTAAAATGAGATAGAGTAGAGGCCAAAAATTGATAAAGGATTAAAAATATACAATTCATTTCCATCTAGTTATGGAAAACAAAATAATTAATGGTTTTATTTAAAAAGATAATGCATCATTAACCAGCCTATGTCTATTATATAATCATGTAGTTAATTATTAAATGAATGATAGATTAAATATTTTGATTCAGGAACATCATATGTTTTGTTTAAGCTGTTTGTAAAATCATCTCTATCAGAGATAATTAACCATGCTCAGAGTGAATATCATGAGTTAAGGGAAAAGTTAGTATTTATTATGAAATGTTGGTTAACTAAATTTAATATTAATAAATAATTTTATTTTAGATTTAGAGAGAAGGTTATATTTTCTATGTAAACCCTAATTAATGAATCTAATTTTGAGTGAGGCTCATAGATCTACATTTTATATTCATCATTATTGTAAAAAAGTTATATAGAACACAGAGAACATTTCTAGTGGGATAGAAAGAAAAATATATTGTTGATTTCAATATGAAATATTTTAATTTTCATTAAGTTAAATCTAAATGAAAATTACTAAATTGGATGCTTCAAACATTTCAAATTCCATAATGAAAATGGGAAAATATTTTAGTGGATTCTTTGATGGGATTACCAAATGTATCTTGAGGAACTAATACGATTTTGGTTATTATTATTCGACCAACTAAGTCTGATAAATTTATTCCTATAGAGAAAATATGTTTTTGGATCAACATTATAAAAATTATATTTAAGATATAATTAGATTACATAGAGTTCTTGTTTCCATTATATCTGATCTTGATCATATATTTACCTTTAATTTTTTGAAATGAATACAAAAGTCATAAAGTAATGAATTGAATTTCTATAAAACATTAAATCCTTAATTTTTTTGATAGTCAAAGACAAAAATTCAAACATTATAATATATGATTAGACCTTTTGAAATGAATTATTTGGGAATTTGGGATCAATATCTGACTATTTTTTGTTTTCTTATAATTATTATTTTCATTCCATTGTATATATAAAACCTTTTGAAGTATAATATAGAAAGTAGTTTCAGACACTGGCATACAGTAATGGAAAAATTTCATATACCAACGGTTTTTAATTGTTGTTATAGGTCCCAAAAATGTTGGAATAGCCTATACCAATGGTTTGGGAATCCGTTGTGTGATTTTGTGTTGGGAAAGACCTGTCCCAATGGTTTGAAGAAAACCTTTGGGAAAGACCTATCCCAAATGTTTGAAAACCATGGGTATAGGTCTTTTCTAATGGTTTGAAAATCGTTTTTATAGGTCTTTCCCAATAGTTTTTAAAAAAATTGGTACTTTTCTTTCCTAATGGTTTTCCCAAACCATTGTGATATGTATATAAAAAACGTTCCAGGGGAGGTTTGAACCCACAACCTCCACATTATATATCAATGACTTTACCATTATCCTATAGTTTCATTTGTAAATATATTTGGATATATATGTACATATATAATTTATATGTTTATTTATTTGATGATATTCGATAAATTTAATCATAAAAATAATGGTACATTTCCTAAAAGTTCTAAAACCCATTGGGATAGTCTTTTCACAATGGATTTTATAACTAATGGGATAGGTACCCACCATTTACCATTGGGTTCCCCAAATTTTTGGGAAAAGTGGTCTCAAAGTACCCATTCTGAACGGTTCTCCAAAACTACTGGGAAAAGTGGACCCTTTCCCAATGATTTTGGAAATCAATGTGGAAACGTGTCCTCAATGTATCTATTCACAAAGATTTTGGCAAAATCATTTGGAAAATTTTACCCTTTCCCAACGGTTTGGGAAATCCATTGAAAAAAGTGGCCTTAATGTACCCTTTCCCAACAATTTTCCCAAATTTTTGGGAAACATGGACCATTTACCAGTATTTTTGACAAAACATTTTGGAAAAGTGGCCTCAAAGTACCATTTCTTAAGGGTTTTGGAAAAACCTTTGGGAAAAGTTGACCCTTTCCCAACAGCTTGGGATGAATTTATAGAAATAAAACATTTTGAGACCTAAATTAATTAAATAAATGTCTAGGAAGGTGGGGATGATATCACATAATATGAGGATCACACTGGTTAGGATGAAAATTTATATAGATTAGTAGATAAAAAAATTTCATTCAAGGTAAGGGATCTGATTTGTTAAAAAGATTCTCTATGGAAATTTTTTTTAAGTATTGGAAAAAGTTAAAGCTAAGTATATTGTTCATTTTACCATATGAAATCCTTGAGATAATTATATCTGTTTCCTATTAGGTGTCCTTTACTCTATTTTAGCTCTAATAAATGATGTATTTTAAGATTCGTTGTTAAGAAAATATAGTGTTGATGAATCTCAGGTTCTATTCCTATAATAATTAAGTTATAAGAAAACTTTTCATATGAGGAACGTCCAGTTAAAACCAATTTCCACAATGATTAGTTTTTATTAAATAATTGACTCACTAAGTAAATTTTTTTTTGGAAAAACTACAAGATTGAAAAGGCAACAACGGAACAATAAAATGCTATGAGGGGAAGATATCATCACATATTTATGTAAATAACAAAATTGAGAGGATGAAATTTTAAAAATATAGATGAATGTAATAACCTATTTTGTGTTATATTAAATCATTTACGTTTCTTATCAATATTCATTAATTAGATTTTATAGAGATATATTCACTATATTAAATTAACTAATTTTCCAGTAAAAAGAAAATAGTTTTATGCTTACTAAATTTTTAATAATTTAAAAGCATGATTTTCAAATTTAAGGATTTTAATTTGAAAAAATAAAAAAAAAAATTGAATTATATATTTTGAAAATTATTTAATGATGAATATTTGGAACTTTTATAAAATATATATTTTTTAATGAATAGTGAAAATAATTATTTTTATTTAATGTTGTAACTTATTTTCAATAATTTATAATATAAAACATAGTTTTGGATTAGTTTTAAAATTTCATTATTTCATATTGATTAATAAAAACCAATTTTGGCCTTTTAACTAACTTTAATAGTTGAATTTTCAATAAAAAAATGTTTACGTAAAAAGACATTTTTCTGATAAATTGTTTTTTCTCTAGTTTTACAGGTTTAATTTGAAATTAAATTATTCAAACTCTAGAAATTTAATATTTAAAATGTATCACAGACTCGGAATAATGCTATAAAAAATTATTTAGGTTCCTCTTAATATTTTTTATTTATGAATAGTAACCTAAATTTTTTTTATTACCAGAGTAAAGTTAAAACATATTAATTAGGGTTAAAACTAATGTGGTAAGGCATAAATTTCATGAAAAAACCTACCTTAATTTAATTTTATGATTATATTTAATATATAATCATCCAAACATTTGATATATTACCTTTTTAATAAATTTATCTTTTATTTTTACCGTTATAATATTTAAATAATGGATAATGTCAAAAATGTCACACTCTTTTTTTTTATATATGAAATATTTTTTGATTGTTGAAAATAAAAATTTAACTTTGTTATTAATATTTATTTTAAATATAAATGATTTTTTATCATTTTAATTTTATTTCAATTTTTTGTCATAAAATAATTACATTAAATGTTTATGCAACGCTGACTCAGTGTTTGTTCAAGTAGTGTAAAGATCAAGTAAATGATTTTAAAAAACTCTAAAGTAATATTTTTTTCATTATTTAATGTTTCAAAGTATTTTTTTAGATAAATATAACATATTAATATGTCTTAACTTATTCTTATTGAATTCATTTTATATCATTGTATTATTAAATTCAAATTAAAAGAATATTTCCAAAAATGACATTATTGATATTTTATAATTGAAAATATTTTATTAAATGATTTAAAATTACTAAAAGTATTACATTCATAAAATTAGATACTATATGATTAAAAATATCAACCATGGTCCATTTATGTGTCATTTTTATCTTATAGCATCTCTCATGACCCCTGTATGTAAAAAATGATAATATCATTGTAATTGCCAAAAGGTCTAATGGGGTTTAAAGAAAGAGATAAGGGTATGAAAATAATCTAAGAATTTTTAAATTATAGTGTATGAGATTATTTTTACCCATACTAATCCAGTCATCATATATGATCATTTTGGAATATTTTTTCTAGGAAAATCAATTTTTACTAATTTATTACTTTTTGAAAATCCAATAGTACCCCTCTCCTCGATTATAAATGGAACCTACTATCCTCTCCTACTCACACATTTTAGGAAATAAATAATAGAAGATAACTCCACAAATCCATTAATTACATACCAAAAACACATACTAAAGGACCTAGTTTTATAATAAAACCAATATTAGAAGCCACTATATATAAACCTAAATAGTTTGTGCAAAGTAGTGGTATAGTTCATAACTTATCCTCTTTATTTTATTTCTTCTTATAAATAATTAAAATCGTCCAATTTTTTTTGGAAATAAAAAAATAGTATATTATATATACTAATATGTTTTTATTTATATGTAATAACCTATATCAATTTCTTTCTTTCATTAATTGATAAACAAAACCATCATCTGTGTGTATGGTGGACTACTGCTTCATTAACTGATATAATTCATTTTCCATCACTGCATATCATGGATGGTCATAGTGATAGATTTAATATATATATATATATATATATGATATTAATGATTTATTTATCATTTTTTAAGTATAATATATTATCTACTTTTTTACCTTTCAAACTATTGATAAATGATGACAACATTTGTGCGTACATGTGGATTACAACCTCCAGGAAGCAATGTGGTCCATTTTTTCTCACCGCATCACATGGATTTTATATATAAGTATATATAAAAAGAAGTAGGATATTTATTATATAATTATCATTATATATGGAGAAAAATAATACTTAAATTCCTTCCATCAAAATCATTAAAAAATTAAAGAATTACTGATGCGTACATATGTCCATACATCTCCATGATTGTATCATAGTTCATCTCTCATAACCATAATTCATGGGTGGATATAAAATTATAGTTGATATATAAAATTATTATTATTAAATTATTATTATTATAGAGATGAGGAAATAAGGATCACTTTACCAATAGCCAACTTACCAATGTTTTTTTACAAATGAGTTGAATATCATCTAAACATTCAGTATAAACACAATTTAAAAATTAACTATGTATATAATGGTAATAAATGAAATTAATGTAATAATAAAATTGAAAATTTTTATAATGAAAATAAATAACTAACATAATTTTAATATTAATGACGATAAGTAATGCACGTGATGATCAAGACTTGAGTTAAGGGACACTTTATCATGAAACCTCATTTACAATGTCTTAAATATTTATTTTATAAATATTCATCTTCCATGTCCATATCCTTTAAATTATTTTATGGATGTTCATAAAATAATTTTAAAGGAAATTTATTTTACTTTTCTTAATTTCTTTAAAAAAATTCAAATGAATTTTTTTACCTATTTTAGACAAAACATTTTGTCTTTTATTAGAAAAGAAAAAATGAATTTTCTACTTTGATGCATATGACCTTAATAAATATTTCCACAATCACAAAAATTATCTTAAATTTAGATTACTTTGTAATATTCCATGTTTTATTCAAATAAATATCATACATCCCTATTTTTTCTGTAATTTTAAATATTAGTTTTATTATAACAGATATTTCAATATCTAGAAATGTTTTTCTTATTCATGTAAGGAAAATGTTTAAATACATGCATGAATTCATGTGATAGGATTATTTCATAGTTCTTGACAATTGTTTATATTGATTAGTGTTTTCATTATAATCCACGGATGTTTGGTTTCATTATATACCATGTAAGGGTGGTCATATTATAGGCCAAGGATGGAGGGTTTTATTATATCCCTCTAATGTATTCGGTAATAATTATGTTATCTAGATAATTTTTATAGAAGATAAACGTATTAGATATTATATTTTTAAGAGTGATATGGAAAATTATGTCCCATGTTACTAAATGATTTATTTAATTTTTAAGTGGGTTCTTAGGGAAATGTTATGATTTCACATTGTAACATATTACATTTATTTTTTAAGAAAATTATTTGATACTTCTCATCAAAGAAATGTATCACTTTTTTAAAAAAAATTTATGAATTTTTCATGTTTTTAAGGAAAAATTTATTAATTATATAATTTCATCAATATTTATTATGTAATGATTTAAGAAAAAAATTGGGAATATAAGTTGATTTATTATATATAAAAATGTTTATTTTGAGCCCAAACCTTATTTTAAAAAGGGAAACCTTTTATAAATATTAATGGAATGACACATTTCCTTCTTTATTTTTATAACATAACTAATATTTTTATCATTCCACATTTTAAAATGTTTTATAGGGTTTTTAGGATGACTACTATCAAGGATGATCTCAATATGAAAATTTTAATGATATGTCAGGAAAATAAAACATGTTTTATCTTAAATGTTTTGTATTATAGGAATATGTATACTTAGTAGAAGTTTACACTTTATGATGTAAATATTTTTTTGTGAAATAGTTATGAATTTATTTTTTTAAATTCTAAAACAAAAATATCTTCAAGGATGCATTAAAATAAATTCTTTCAAAATACAAAAAAAATATATACTTTTAAGGTCCTAACCTTATTAATATTCATAGAAAACTAGATTTATAAGATCTTTGAATATAACTGGAATATTAGAATACCCAAAGGGTATAACTACAAACTCATAATACATAAATATACTATGAAACACTATCTTTATAATAGCTTCCTCATTCACTTTCAACTCGTGGTATCCTGACCTAAGATTATTCATTGAAAAATACACCACTCCTTGGATCTGATAAAAAAAATCATCGATAAGATGAAAGGGATACTTGTTCATAATAGTAATATTATTAAAGTTTCTATAGTAAATTAAATGACTAATTGAACCATTTTTATATTAAAAAATAGGACCACCATGGTCAAGTGTTATAAAAAATGGTACCTTTATCTACAATGTCCTGCAACTACTTTTCCTATTCCAATGGTTTTACATGATCCATTTAATAATGGTGTTTTGAAATTTTCTTAGCATCAGGCACTATGTCAAAAGTTAACACAACTTATTTATATGGTATAATACAATGAAAATCATCATGAAATACATCGATATTTTAATTCACTACTACGACAAAACTAATATGAAAAATCTTTCTATTTTAAATATTATGTGTAAGATAACATTCAATTACCCCATTTAATGGGTTTTCACCTTCATGATGTGTTATGAAAAGTATGAATTAATTCTTATCTAAAAACTAAAAATCATTCTGAAAAAATATACATTTTATTTTTTCATGGTAAACAAAAATCTCATCCATATAAAGAATAACATTAAAATCTATAAGGTGAAAGACAATAAGGAATGTAAATAATTCCATTAAACAGACAACAATAAGAATATTCTTATTATTTCTTTTTCTCATAATACTTCCCATAAATTATTTAACCAAATTTTATACCTCTTTTTATGGAGGTGGAATTTCAAATTTATCAAAAAAAACCTCTGAAGTGAAAGAGTAGTCATACCCTCAATAAAAAATGATATTGGAATAATCTGAATAAAAAAGTACTATACATGAAACCACATTGTTGGGTGGTACAACATTTTTCGAAGTAATCACAACATATTTAGTATTAAATTCTAGGTAATTTTAATATAAATTGATTTAATATATTCATTAATTATAGGTCTTATTATTTATAAGAAAATTGGGAAATTTTTAAATCAAATTGAAAAAACATTTATTTCTACAAAATTGTGTTTCATGCATTATATGGTTTTACATAAAAGATTGATTTTAAAAATATTAAATCATAATTTGGAAAAAATAAATATATTTTTTAATTTTTCATAATAATATTTACTTAGGATTTATTTTTTATAATCTTCTAAAATGTTTTATTTTTTAATAAATAGTGAGAAATAATGTTTTTTATTGAAAAAATTGTTTTCATTTAAAGTGGTTAGAATTTCATATTGTTTTAAAGTGTAACGCCCCGACCCTAGTTACCCAGATTCAGTGCATTATTACATAAAATTGGCATGATCACAAGAAAGATCAAATCTAGAAAGACCGATTGGTTTAGTAACCTTCGAAACACTAGATATATTCATAAGTTTTACATTACATCATAAAGTGAAAAACTACTACGACAACATAATGTCTCCATAGTCCACACTATTATCCCCTCATAATATCCCTGCAGGTCATTCATAACTTACTTCGTCACATCCTGGGAAAAATAAAACATAGAAAAGGGGTGAGCTCAAATGCCCAGTAAGGATAACAATATAGCGGAACATTCAAAAATAAGCATAAACATTTAAGGTAATGCATTACTAAAACAAAAGCCTTTTAAACTTGAACTTCAACATAGTATGGCAAAAGTAAAATGAAATAATGACATTTACTTATTCACATGGATATTATACTAATCGAATAATCACATGCAATATCAATAACCACTTTCATAATGTCGGAATGCATAATGCTGAACTTTAATTTCTTTGTCAAGGCTTTGTCCTAAGACCTAGGGGCTAACTGTAACCGGAACCCAACCCGGAGTGCCTATAATAACCAGACACCAACCCGGAGTGCCTCTAATAACAGGACACCAACCCGGAGTTCCTCTAATAACCGGAGACCAAATCGGAGTTCCTCTAATAACCGTAGACCAAACCAGAGGGCTTACATTTACCGGTCCCCAACCCGGAACATACTTGTCTAACACATTCATCTGAATGGAAGGTTGAAATATAACATAAACATTTGGATTAAAAATAACTTCTGAAATGTCAATACATTCAAAAAACCATTAGTGACATAAGAATAGCTTATCCACTGTCAAAAATATCACAAAACCTTCAATAAAATATGGATGTTTTGTATCATAATAAATCAACATCAAATAAGCTTTAAAGCCATCAAAGGATGTTGACATTGATGAAATGAAAACTATTTTAGAGAAATATCTCTTTTTTTTAAATCATTTTAAAAGTAACATAGTTATAAAATAATACATTCGATTTGAAATTATTCTTATAAGCTTGTAAGGTAATCTTTGACGATTTTATAACGGCGGTAAATAGCCGCACCCGCCGTATATGTTAAAAAAACATTCTTACCTTAAATTTGTCGAAAATGTTAAAAGTGCCTTGTTTGGAAAATGACGGAAAGATTCCTTTCGAAACACATAAGGGTATAAATTACTTTAACCCATATTCTTGTAAATTTTAAATTTTTTTTGAAATACATTATTAAGAACCATGGATGTGGATAATAAAGAGATCCCAGTAGATTATTATGTATAAACAACCTCAGATAATGAAGAGATTGTGAAATAACCCTTACCAATTTGGTAACTTATGAAACATACAACCCATGAAAGAGGTATCATAAAATTAATATGTAAATACACATAAATTAGAGTGTATTACACAGAGAATATAATTATGGGCAGTACATACACCACACAAAAGGTAATGGTGGCAATATGGCATGAATCTCACGGGAATAAGGAGTGAGATGAAAACCCCTTTCCTTGTACTTTTCCTCGGTTGGGGTAGGTTAACCTCCTGTATAATGGTGAAATAATTTTTATTAAATTATACAATAATCATATACATTAATATGATCTCATATATAATCTTTTAATATTGATTTGATAATAATATCTTAGTATTATCGTTGTTTCGGGTGTTAACGTACTTGTTTTATTTTTTATGTTTTGTTACGTAAGCCATGTTTGTAATGGATAGGTTGTATATTATTCATATCCAGAATGTTATCAAGTACTTAAACATCATTTTTATATCATCAAATGATAATTATACTTGAATGGATACGATGGAAAATGAATCTCTTTGCGTTCGTGGAGACGGTAGTCCGTACGTACGTACGAGCGACAATATCATTCTTTTGAAATAATATCTAAATGGTTGTTATATCATATATACAGAATCATTAACATGTTATATTTATTATTTACATGATTTAAATAACATTATTATACCCATCCTCATAATAATATATTGAATAACAATTACACCAAGACGTGGAGACGGTAAGCCGTACGTACGCACGTATGGTGACATGTTATTCAAAGGGTGGATAGAATACTTAATATGGTTGTACCATATTTATAATAACATCACAGTATATATATGATAGTGGTTTTATTTTTTAGAATGGTAATAACAAAGGAAGAAGAAGTGGAAGAAGAAAGGAACTTGGAAAAGGGTGGTGAAATCATTACCTCTTCTTCGGGTTCTTCTTTTTGATTTGATCAAAAGGGCTCCTTAGGATGGCTTTCTGATCAAACTAATTCCTCTAGGTTGTAGTGATGGAAGTTGGGAGAGTATTTGGGCAGAGGTTTGCAGAACCAAAAGGTTTTTAAGGTGTGAATAAATGAGAAGGAGGAGTTCCCTTTTATAAGAGGGGTGAGGGGCACATTTGGAAAAGCTAGAAATATTAGTTTATAATAAATTAATATTCGGTTACTAATGGCTCCAAAGTTGATTATTTAAATTTTAAAGTGTGTATGGGTCTAAAACAACTCAACCAATAGAATTTAGACAGGTTTGGGTATATATATTAACCTTATCGTTAAGTATTAACTCTAAGTTAATTAGTTTCACTTTTACAATGTCTCTTTGTATTTTTGTATAATATGGTTAATAAACATACTATATACATCCCTACGACCCCCATGTGGTCCATTAATGATGAACCTATAATGATATAAGTCTCTTGGCCGAACCTTAGATTTTTAGGAATTTAATATCAATTAATAATATAATATTTGTTTTAAGAACTCTTTTATGTCAATTATGACACTATTCAATAGTTGATTTTTGTGAAACTCATAACAGATTGATTACTTCGAAAAAAGTCAATTAAATCAATCCTAATATATCATATTATCCTAAAAATTAGTTTAATTCATTAAAAGTTTCATATTATATTTATTTGGGTATTTATAATACCAATTATTTTAATTTTTTACTATTACAGTAATTAATTCATCATCATTGTGTCATAAATAAATTAAATTATTTAATGTCTAAAAATTATAAATAAAATATCATTATGTAGACAATCGTTTTTTCTTTCTAATTAATATTTATAATCTAAAATACAACATATATAACCTTATGTAAAAATTGTTTTTCTAAAAGATATATGCTTGTGTCATTTTTGTATTCAGTTTAACTTAATTAAACTAAAGTGTCCCTATAACCTACAAGTGGCACCATGGGGTCCCAAAATCTACCCAAAGATGCCTATGGTCGAACATGTATCAACCAATAAGGACAGAACACGTTTTAGGGTAATTTAGTATTATTATAATATTATTTTTAACCCTTATTTACCGGATTTACCCTTAACCGTGGTAAATAAAATATTTACCGCAGTAATTATTCAAAATGTCTAAAAAAAGTTACCTATTTACACAATTTGAAAATCCTGATTACAAATAAGGAATCCATTTTTCTAAATTCAAAACACAGAAGTGGCAGAAATTAATTTAATAAAAATTCCCGCTATCAAAACAAAAGGCATGTTTTTAAGAGATAATAACTATAAAAAGATTGACACTTGTTTATGATCGGTTTAATTGTAAAATTATGTCCAATGACCAAAATTATATTAAATGGTAAAAATATATTCTAAATATACTTTAAAACCACTCATATTAAAAATTTATCACCATTTATTATTTTGATTAAAAAGTTGTTTTTAATTAAAATTTAGTAATTTTAACTATTCATCAAAATATGAAAGTTATCCGAAAAGTACCAAAATTTCAACTTAGGCTAAATTCGATACTCCGAATCCAAAAAATGAAGTCCATTTTGAGAGATAAAATTAATAAAATTTTAAAAGGTAGGTATTACTATTCATAACGGCTAGTTTGATTGGTTGTTGTGTGTTAGAACTCGAAGTTGCGTACAACACACGCTACTGTATTATTCAAAGGAAAGCGTATCGTGGAAGCTTGGGATGTTTCATTTTAAATTTTTTGATGTCCCCATTAAGTCAAAAAGTTTAAAATATTGTATTTAAAAAGGATTCACTATAAAAAGTTGATAAAATTGCAATACTGAAAATGAATCTGTTCTTGCATTATGTCTAAGAAACTCATAATATGGATTCTAAAATTATAAGGATTATATAAAGTTTAAAATTTAGTTAATACTATTCATAACCTCTTTTGAATGTATTTTTTTTTGTAAGTCATGGTGTGATTGAACTCGGTGTTGCGTGTAGTGCAAGTTATTGAATTATTTTGAAGAAATAACACACTATGAAATCTTGGGGTGTTACATTCTCCCCTCCTTCAATAAATTGCGTCCTCACAATTTGAAATTATTCTTCGAAAATAAAAGGTTGAAAATAGAAAATATATTTGTGGGAAAACCCACATCGGAAATTGGGTTACTAAAATTTAGTATTAATATGAGGAAAAGAGAAAAGAAAGGGTCACCACCAAATTATGATCTCTATTAGGAGAACATTGGTGGCAATTAGAGACATATAATTGGAGGGAAAACATAAATATTTATAGGTAGTGATTGAGGTCATCAATCACAAACAAGTATAAAATTGAGGTCCTTAAACTCATCAATCTATGATGATTTGAAATACCATTGGTTCAACAAAACATAGGGTATTGGGATAACACATTTTTGACATTTAGAAATATCTTAGTTGAAATCCCACATCGAAAAATGAATTAATGAGGCCTCTATTTAAAATAAAGAGTGGAAAGTATGAAGATTGCCAAAAATAACAAATACTAGGGTTCCATGTAGGAAAATATGGATGTGGAATAGAAATCTAACCATCAATTATCTGATGGAGAGTGGTAGAGAACATGGCTATGAAAAGGCCAACAATCCCAAAGCCATAAATTAGTGATGATTTAAGGTACCATCTAGGAAAACATTTTTGTTCTAAGTTCCTTTTATTAATGTTGAGGAATTTATTTATGAGATTGGCTAAGATCATAATGAGATATAATTACTTTATAATTAGAGTTCTATCCATTAATAAATTTCTACCACAAACTCATCTTTCACTCTAAAAGATAATAGAACGTAAAAAAACATTATATTTATACTATTCGTAGTGGGTTCCAAAATAAATGAATTTATAATTCATATACCAGAATTTTAAAAGAACTACATTATTTAATCCAGGACATCTCGTGGGCCAGTGGTAGGTGATACACCCTTGTCGCCCTTCGGTTGCGGGTTCAAGTCTTGCAGCCTTGTCGGATGCGACGGGTTGCCGCCCGACCTCCGGGGTGTCCTTTTATGGAAATCCAAAATAATCCAAACTAGAACTATCCAAAATACTTCTTTCCAAACTCACAGTCCAATATTTATAAGGAAGGTAAACATAATGTAGATCCTTTTTACCGCGTAATAGCATATGAACACCTTCATCATGTATTCTTTTAATACACTGAAACATCCTGAATTACCATATTCCTTATGGATTACATTCATTCTCCCTTATTACATATAGAATGCTAGATATACTTCATCAATCCAAAAATGTTTAAAACCCCAACAATGATGGAATATACAAATCATTAATTGGTTCCAAGGTAGTCAAGAATATCCAATATAATTTATCGAAAACAATCATGTATTATTCCAAAATCACTACGTCGGTATCAGAACTATATTATAGTTTATCATTCTCTCAACCCTATATTTTCCAAAAATTTATCCTACTATCGAGTCACTTTTCTTTGTTCCACACAATCTCAAGTACTTAATGAAATAGTACTGCAATACAATCCTTATATACTCCTTAATTATTATAACAAGTACATTTTTGATACAACACTCAATTGACATAATCAACATAAGAACTCTAATCATTCCTCTTCATCTGTGGTAGTATCATAACTTGATTATTATCTAATTGCATCATTTGCGGCATAGTCTGATGACTGGGACATAGGTTCGTGTAGTGTCCAAACTCCTTACAAATGAAACATTGTACATTTGAAACCATTTTCTTACCCTTACAGTCACGTACTTTGTGCCATTTTCCTCCACACTTATAACAAACTCTCATTCCTTTCAGGCAAGTTCCAGGGTGTTTCTTTTCACAGTTATCACATATGGGAAAATTCTTCTTTTCCCTCTTCCCTTTATCCTTCATTCTCTCTTCCATCGTTTTCTTCTCTTGCTTCCCTTCAAAGCCACAGGACTCAGTAAACTCTTTACTTATCTTATCAACACATGATATTATTTTTTCATATGATGATAATACATGCGAGACTATTTCACTTGTAAATTCTGGCGTAAGACCATAAAATATATGATCCTTCTTTCTCTTTGTATCATGTGCATTGCTAGAGTTCTCATTCCTTCTACTGGGCGCCATTTCTAAACAATGGCATACATTAGATTAGTTTATGAATAACAATACCTAATCCCAAACTTGTAAAACACATAACATAAATTAAATAGTTTATGGATATAATCCATAATCATAAAAATTTCTCCTTTGAGGAAGTATATACTCATAAACCTTTCATAATGATTTGTAAAGAAAATGAGAGTTCTCCTAAGAATATCCCCCGGGAGTGTCGTAACCAAGAGTGCAGCAAGGCCCGTTGTCGTGCACCAGTTCCCGTTCGAGTCTAGCTCAAAGCGGTGTTGTCAGGTTTTACCCCTAGGTACATCTGTGCCAGAGCCGCCTCTACCTGCTCGTATCCAGACAGGGATGTATTGCTCGGAAAACTCACAAAATCTCTACAATACCAAAATTCTAGGATGTTCTTCTATACTAATCCTCAAAATTCATCTTAAATCTATGTACTCTAATCAGAGTTTATCTAAATCTAGCATTCAAGTTTTGTACTAAACTTCCTCTGATACCAACTATAACGCCCCAACCCTAGTTACCCATAGTTGGTGCATTATTACATAACATTGGCATGATCACAAGAAAGATCAAATCTTGAAAGACCGATTGGTTTAGTATCCTTGGAAACACTAGATATATTCATAAGTTTTACATTACATCATAAAGTGAAAAATTACTACGACAACATAATGTCTCCATAGTCCACACTATTATCCCCTCATAATATCCCTGCAGGTCATTCATAAATTACTTCTTCACATCCTGGGAAAAATAAAACATAGAAAAGTGGTGAGCTCAAATGCCCAGTAAGGATAACAATATAGCGGACCATTCAAAATTAACAATAAACATTTAAGGTAATGCATTATTAAAATAAAAGCCTTTTAAACTTGAACTTCAACATAGTATGGCAAAAGTAAAATGAAATAATGCCATTTACTTATTCACATGGATATTCTAATAATCGAATAATCACATGCAATATCAATAACCACTTTCATAATGTCGGAATGCATAATGCTGAACTTTAATTTCTTTCTCAAGGCCTCGTCCCAAGACCTAGGGGCTAACTGTAACCGGAACCCAACCCGGAGTGTCTCTAATAACCAGACACCAACCCGGAGTGCCTCTAATAACTGGACACCAACCCGGAGATCCTATAATAACCAGAGACCAAACCGTAGTTCCTCTAATAACCAGAGAACAAACCGGAGGGCTTACTTTTACCGGTCCCCAACCTGGAACATACTTTTCTAACATATTCATCTGAATGAAAGGTTGAAATATAACATAAACATTCGGATTAAAAATAACTTCTGAAATGTCAATACATTAAAAAAAACCATGTGTGACATAATAATAGCTTATCCACAGTAAAAAATATCAAAAAACCTTCAATAAATTATGGATGTTTTGTATCATAATAAATCAACTTCAAATAAGCTTAAATGCCATCAAATTATGTTGACATAGATGAAATCAAAACTATTTTAGAGAAATATTTCTTTTTTTAAAATCATTTTAAAAGTAACATAATTATAAAATAATCCATTCAATTTGAAATTATTCTTTTAATCTTGTAAGGGAAGATTTGACGATTTTATAACAGCGGTAAATAGCTGCACCCGCCGTATAAGTTAAAAAAGTCATTCTTACCTTAAATTTGTCGAAAAGGTAAAAAGTTCCTTGTTTGGAAAATTACGGAAACATTCGTTTCGAAACACATAAGGGTATAAATGTCTTTAACCCATATTCTTTTAAATAGTAAAAATGTTTTGAAATACATTATTTAGAAACATGGATGTGGATGATAAAGAGATCCCAGTAGATTATTACGTATAAACAACCTCGGATAATGAAGAGATTGTGAAATAACCATTACGAATTTGGTAACTTTGGAAACATACAACCCATGAAAGAGGTATCATACAATGAATATGTAAATACACATAAATTAGTGTGTATTATAGAAAGAATATAATTATGGGCAGTACATACACCACACAAAAGGTAATGGTTGCAATATGGCATGAATCTCACGGGAATAATGAGTGAGATGAAAACCCCTTACCTTGTACTTTTCCTTGGTTGGGGTAGGTTAACCTCCTGTATAATGGTGAAATAATTGTTATTAAATTATACAAGAATCACATACATTAATATGATATCATATATTATCTTTTAATATTGATTTGATAATAATATCTTAGTATTATCGTTGTTTCGGGTGTAAACTTACTTGTTTTCTTTTATATGTTTTGTTATGTAAGCCATGTTTGTAATGGATAGGTTGTATATTATTCATATCCAGAATGATATCAAGTCCTTAAACATCATTTTTAAATCATCAAATGATAATTATAATTGAATGGATATGATGGAAAATGAATCTCATCGCGTTCGTGGAGACGGTAGTCCGTACGTACGGACGAGCGAAAATATCATTTTTTTTGAAATAGTATATAAATGGTTGTTATATCATATATACAGAATCATTAACATGTTATATTTATTATTTACAAGAGTTACATATCATTATTATACCCATCCAAATAATAATATATTGAATAACAATTACACCACGACGTGGAGACGGTAAGTCGTACATACGCACATATGGTGACATGTTATTCAAAGGGTGGATAGAATACTGAATATGGTTGTACCATATTTATAATATCATCACAGTATATATATTATACTGGAGTTATTATTTTAGAATGGTAATAACAAAGGAAGAAGAAGTGGAAGAAGAAAAGAAATTGGAAAAGTGTGGTGAAATCATTACCTCTTATTCGGGTTCTTCCTTTTGATTTGTTCAAAAGGGCTCCTTAGGTTGCCTTTATAATCAATCTAAGCCCTCTAGGTTGTAGTGAGGGAAGTTGGGAGAGTATTTGGGTAGGGTTTTTCTGAACCAAAAGGTTTTGAAGGTGTGAATAAATGAGAATGAAGAGTGCCCTTTTATAAGAGGGGTGAGGGGCACATTTGGAAAATCTAGAAATATTAGTTTATAATAAATTCATATTCGGTTTCTAATGTCTCCAAAGTTGATTATTTAAATGTTAATGTGGGTATGGGTCGAAAACAACTCAACCAATATAATTTAGACAGGTGTTGGTACTTATATTAACCTTATCTTTATGTATTAACTCTAAGTTAATTAGTTCACTTTTACAATGTCTCTTTGTATTTTTTATATAATATGGTGAATAAACTTCTATATACATCCAAGAGACCCCCAAGTGGTACACTAATGATGAACCTATCATTATATAATTATCTTGGAAGAACCTTAGATTTTTAGGAATTTAATATCAATTAATTATATAATATTTCTTTTAAGAACTCTTTTATGTCAATTTTGACACTATTCAATAGTTTAATTTTGTGAAACTCATAACAGATTTATTACTTCAAACAAAGTCAATTAAATCACTCCTAATATATTATATTATACTAAAAAATTATTTTAATTCATTAAAAGTTTCATATTATATTTATTTGGGTATTTATAATATCAATTATTTTAATTTTTCACTATTATAGTAATTAATTCATCATCATTGTGTCATAAATAAATTAAATTATTTAATGTCTAAAAATTATAAATAAAATATCATTATGTAGGTAATAGTTTTATATTTCTAATGAATATTTATAATCTAAAATCCAACATATATAACCCTATGTAAAAATTGTTTTTCTAAAATATATATGCTTGTGTCATTTTTGTATTTATTTTAACTTAATTAAAATAAAGTGTCCCTATCACCTACAAGTGGCACCATGGGGTCCCAAAATCGACCCAAAGATGACTATGGTCGAACATGTATCAAAAAATAAGGCTAGGACACGTTTTAGGGTAATTTAGTATTATTATAATATTATTTTTTAACCTTTATTTACTGGATTTACCCTTAACCATGGTAAATAAAATATTTACCGCAGTAATTATTCAAAATGTCTAAAAATAAAAGTTAACTATTTACAAAATTTGAACATCCTGATTCCAAATATGGAATCTATTTTTCTAAATTCAAAACACAGAAGTGGAAGAAATTAATTTAAAATTAATTCCCGCTGTCAAAACAAAAAGCGTGTTTTTAAGAGATAATAACTATAAAAAGATTGACATTTGTTTATGTTCGTTTTAATTGTAAAATTATATCCATTGACCAACATTATATTAAATGGTAAAAATAATTTCTAAATATACTTTACAACCACTCATATTCATAATTTATCACTATTAATTATTTTGATTAAAAAAGTTATTTTTAATTAAAATTTAGTAATTTTCACTATTCATCAAAATATGAATGTTATCCGAAAAGTACCAAAATTTCACCTTAGGATAAATTCGATACTCCGAATCCAAAAATGAAGTCCATTTTGAGAGATAAAATTTCCAAATTTTTAAAAGGTAGGTATTACTATTCATAACGGCTAGTTTGATTGGTTGTGGTGTGTTAGAACTCGAAGTTGCGTACACCACATGCTATTGTATTATTCAAAGGAAAGCATACCGTGGAAGCTTGGGATGTTTCATTGTAAATTTTTTGATGTCCCCATTTAGTCAAAAAGTTTAAAATATTGTATTTAAAAAGGTTTCACTATTAAAAGTTGATAAAAGTGCAATACTAAAAATGAATCTGTTCTTGCATTATGTCTAAGAAACACATAATATGGATTCTAAAATTATAAGGATTATATAAAGTTTAAAATTTTGTTAATACTATTCATATCCTCTTTTGAATGGATTTTTTTGTAAGCCATGGTGTGATTGAACTCGGTGTTGCGTGTAGTGCAAGTTATTGAATTATTTTGAAGAAATAACACACTATGAAATCTTGGGGTGTTACATAATGTTTTTTAATTTAGTTTGATCCTTTTCATTGAAAATAAACCAATTATATTATTTATAAATAATTCTACACTTTAATTTGGTAAAAAAAAATTTATACTTAAAAATAATTTTTCAAAAAAAAAACTATTTTCATCGCTTTTTATGATATAAATTTTAAATAAAATTACACCACTTATATTAATTTAATCTTTAATAATTATTTAAACAATTTGAATTATGATTTAAAAATTTAGTAAATATTTGACTTTTATTTTTTATTATTATGAATAGTAACCATATTAATTTTTTACCAGAGTAAAGGTAATACGGTTTAATTAAGTGACAAGGTGTAAAATTCATTTAAACACATGCCTTAATTTCATTAGATTATTTTATTTCATCCCTAATTTTCCAAAATTCTAAAATATGAAATTATTTCAATTTATGTTTGATTTTTACCTTTATAATATTTATATAAGGGATAAAGTCAAAAATGCCACTCTCTTGTTTTTAATATCTATAAAAATTATCATGATGAAAATAAATTTTGATCAATTATAAACAATTATTTGAATTATTAATATATTATTTTTATCATGGTAATTTATTTTTAATTTTTATAGATTTTAACATTTCATTAAATATTTACACAATGATGAATAAGTCCTTTTGTAAGTAGCAGAAAAATAAAATAAATGGTTTTAAGAGAAAACTAAAAAGTAATATTTTACTTTTCTATAAAGTGTACCAAGATTTTACTAGTTAAACATAACATATTATAGATATTTTTAATTATTGTATCCTCATTCTTTTATTGTATTATTTTTTTCAAAATTAAATTAAATTAATAGTTATATAAATGACATTATTGATATTTTATAATAAGCAATGTTTTATTAAATCTTTTAAAATTCCTAAAAATAGTTTATTTGGCCAAGTGAATGGGATATGGTTGATAATTTCATATATGGTTCATTTATGGGTCACCATTAATTTTGTAGTTTTGTTCTTGAATCCTTCAGTTTAAATAAACATGATATTGTAGTAACTTTCTAAAGGGTTAATAGGAGGCTAATCCAAATATATAATAGAGAAAATAACACTTAAGAATGTCCAAAATTTACTGGTTGAGAGTATTTCTAATCTTATTCAACTTATATTAGAATTATATCATTTTTGGAAAATTGTAATTTTAAAATTAATTTTTATTAATTTTTATATTTTATATAATTCTATTATCGTCCCTCCCCTCACATATAATAGGTCACCCACTCGCCTCTCTTAATCACACCTTTTAATCACTCGATCTAGGATAACACCTTCCCAAAATTACTTACATACATCTATATCATTATCCTATAGTTATTTTTTATCATAAAACCAGAATATGAAATATTTTGATGTAAATCATAAAAGGTCTCCTTAAGAAGAGGAAGATAATTAACATATGTGGCAAGTCAGACTCGAGGTAAAAGGCACTTTACATTAAAAACATAATTTTTACTATTTTAATGATTTATTTTCTATATATTACCTTATATATCCATATTATTAAAATATTTTTATGAATGTATTTATATGGACATTAAATAATTATAAAGGACATTTTATGTAACTTATAACTATATTTCAAATTTTTACAAAAAGAATATTTTAAAATATTTCATATGGAACATTTTTAGAAAAGAAAAGTGGAATATTATATTTTAATTTATAAACATTGATTTTTTTACCACCATAATAAATGTTATTTGATATTTGGATTACATTAAATGATTTGATTTTTTCTTCAAATAAAACACATATTTCCAATTATTCTGGGTATATTCAAAAAGGGTTTTAAATAGAATATATATTTTAATATTCCAAAATGTTTTCTGATTGGTAAAATGAATATTTTAATGATTGTAATAATGAAGAATAAAAATTTTCAATTTTTATTATTTTGCATTGTTTTTTAAACTATTTATGATGAAATGTTGTTTAATTACAAACTAAGGATAAGAGGTTATGTTATAAACCAAATAAATGTGGTAACATTATAAACTAAGGATGAGTTTGTCCATAATATCCCTCTAATTCATAGGGAAATAATTTTATTAGAAGTTAAAAGTATTGGTTATTCAACTCTTAAGTGGGATTGTAATAGTGTCATGAAAAAGATTCACATTGTTGCCTACTTGATTAATCAATTATTGTAATGGGTTTTTACAGAATTCATATGATCTCATGAGGTACTATAATGAGATTGTATAAAAAAGAAATTATATATTACTTATATAGAATGAAAATAATAACATTTGGAAAAAATTAGTTTTTAATGATTTAATATAAACCTGTAAAATATTTATTATGATTTTATGATTTATTATGAAGTGTTTTATAAAAACATGTGCTACAAGAATTTGATTTCACGGATAACAAAGGGTTTATTTTGAGCCCAAAGATTATTTTTAAAAAGGAAAATTTGTATATATATTCTTATAATAATGGGTTGCTTTCTTATTTTATAACCATTACTGAGATTTCAGTGCACATCCAAATTTTAAAATGTTTTTAATATTTATTTAAGGATGAGTATGGAAATAGATTAGGTCAAGGTGAAAATTTTGAAGTTGTGTCTTGAAAATAAAGCTTCTGATATCAAAAAAATGTTTTGTTAGAAAAATAGATAATATGTTCATATTTCCAATTTGTGATGTAATATTTATTTAATTAAGCGTGATGTCATAATTATCTAAAACTCGAAATTGTAATGATCCTAAAATGTAAGAGAATGGATTATTGACATAAAACTCAATATTATGTAATGTTTATGGTAATGTCTTTATAGTCGGTATCAACAGAAAGGTTTAAGTAATTTTAGAATTTAGGATAAAGTATTTAAGTGACATAAATAGATCCCACTATATTGTAATCATGGTATTCCATTTAAATATTACCATGTTGTTTAATCAAATATATGTTTGTCCCAAGTGGTTTTTTATATAAGAAATTGGGAAACAAAACTAAAAATGCACCAAGAGAATAATATCATTCTTAATCATAAACCTAGAATGATAGGAAATTGAAATTTTTATAATGTGATGGATTAATTAATGTCGTCAGAAAACAGTGGTATCATCCATTCTAGAAATAAATCTAATCAGCTATAGAAAAAAATGTCAATATTCGGTCTTTTTATCTCAAAAAACCCACTGTAATTTAGTAGATCATGAAAACTAGTGGTCGATGATGGATGGATTAAAGCACTAGAAAAGTTATCAAAATTCATGGGTTTTTCGGAACATCAAATAGTTACTCTTTCTAATTATGTTTCTAAATGTGAATCACACAAGTAGTTGTCAGTTGATAAGAATATCAGAGAAATAGAAGAGATTTAAACCTTAGAATGAGATTAATTTAAGAATATTTTCCTTCACAAGAATTTTTTGAAGTTTGTTTCACATAGGATAGAAACAATCCTAGAATTAAGACATATAGATAAAGATTCAGTGTCCATATATGAATAAATCATCAACCGAATAGTAAGGTACTCAAAAAAATTTATATGGGATCTTGAATGTAAATTTAATTTATTTTTCTCAATATTGAAATCAAGATATCAAAAGAAATTCTCCTCAAGGGAATTTAAAAGTTATGAGAAACTTATTATATGAGATGAAATGGTAGAAATTTATTTTTATGATGATAAAGTATTTTTTGAAAAAATAATATAAAGTGGTCTTTGTTATGGGAAAATGGGATGAATCTGTCAAAGAAATGTGAAGGTAAGAAAATTAGGTTTTCTATTTGTGATATATCTTATAAAAAGAAACCATGGGGGTATATTATGAAATCTTATAAGTTCTTATAATGTGGTATGTTTGGGAATATGGATCATAATTAAAAAATTATTTTGGTAGTGCTAATAAATTTTTTAATAAACCTATTTTAAGGTGTTTTAAGTGTAATATGATTGGCTATTATGCGGATGAGTTCCCAAATAAGAAAATAAATTATTGGAAAATGAAATATTATAAGAAGGGTGTGTATTAATCCTTTGCAACTATATAAGAATACGTAGGGCTATCTAATGAATTATTAATATGTATATTAATTTTTTATTCAGATTATGATAACATATTGTTTGATTCAGGGACTGCATAAACTTTTATATCTGAGAAATTTGATTGTAAAATGATAATTTATCCTCAAGAAATGATGTCTCAACTTCTGGTAAAAACACATGGAGGTAGTATCAAGGAAACCAATATTTACAAAGACCATACTCTTATTATCTATGTAAGGTTTTTTCCTATAAACATAGTTTTAATTCCCAATATAGAATTGAATGTTATTATTAGAATAGATTAGATTTCAATTTATGATGCAAATATATATTAGAATTCTAGAAAAGTTATTTTATGAAATGAGTTTCTCTATATATATAAGGATGGATTCATGACATCAATTTTATTTCAAGAAGATGAAAAAATTTTAGTGTATATAAATCAAAGTTACCATACTAATATTATTTAAAATAAGCGAACTATAGAAAATAATTAATTATCTATAGAAATGGTATACCTTAAAGTTTTTTCTACTTAGTTTCCCAGTGTAATTTTTGTTCAAGTGTTTGAATCCGCTGTTGAATTTTTGATTAATACTAAGCCAATTTCTAAACCTGCATATCAAATGTATCAATTAGAAATTTTTTAATTGGAAAATTAGTTACACGAGTTACTTGATGAAGGAATTATTCATTGATGATATTCACCATGTTTTACTCCTAATTTTGTTTCAAAGAAATATGGTTCCATGAGGATTTTTATTTGTTAGAGATCATTAAAAAACCTTATTCATTAACATATTAATTTATTTACACATATTGGGGACTTATTTTATCTGCTCTGAAGATATCATTTTTTTCAAATATTTATATCAATTTTGGGTATTTTTAGCTAAATTTGGACTAGGATGAAATCCCTAGGACGATGTTTAATTATAAGTTGAGAGAGTATTAATTTTTGGTTATTCCCTTTAAGTTGAATAATTCTCCAACTACATTCATGGATATTATGAATAGAGTCTTCCCTGAATATTTTGATATGTTTTGGTTGTATTTATTGATTATATTTTGATCATTTAAAAATTTTGGACCATCTTGAAAGAATCTAAATATTTTTCTCAATCCTTTATAAAAAATAAGTTTATGTAAAATGTAGTAAATATTATATTTGGTTACAAAATATTTCATAACATTGATATGTTTTAAATAAGTATTACATAATTGTTGATCCCTATAAATGTAAAGTGGTTGATAAAGTCCAAGACCTATAGATGTGAATGAGATTTATTATTTTCCTGGGATTTCACGATATTATCAGTGGTTTTTTAAAACCATTTCTTGGTTATCTATAGAAATAAAAATTCTAACATCAAAATAAGTTAGGTTAATTTTGATAAATTAATGTGATGAATATTTATACGAATTGAAAATAAGAATAATGAATTCACTAGTTTTATCCTTGAAATGTAAGAATTGGGACCTTTTCATCTACAATAATGTTCATTGAAAGTATTTTTTTGTTTTAATAAAGAATGATTGGGTTTTTTCTGATGAATTATGTAAATTAAAAAACCATGATTAATATTTTACTACACCTGGCCATGAACTGGATGTTGTAGTGTTTTATATACTAATATAGAGACACATTTTATATAGAGTAAATTGTGATATATATATTTATCATAAAATTTTGAAGAATATATTCCCTTAGAAACAGTTGAAATTTAGATAGAGGAGATAGATGGAATTGATAATGGATTATGAATTCACAATTAATTACTATCCAACTAAATGGAAAAGTAGAATATTATTTATTCCATATTGATAATGAATAATTAACTATATTACCTCTTAAAAATGGTCCTTTTTGTTAATGATTTTATAGATGATGGTTTAGAAATATTGCAAGGAAAAACTCCATCTTTTTTATTTTTGGTATCTATAAAATCATAATTTTTATACATTATTATGAAATATAATAATGAATTAAATATTTTATAGGAAATATATGAATTGTTTAATAAATATAAGTTGTTTGAATTTAATATTGATAAAGAATATGGTTTGAGAAATTGTAAAATTATTTTTGTTTTATATAACCCCCAATTATTGAAATAATAGTGGGGTGAGACTGATATATCTCCATTTTTTATTCATCCTGGAAGCATAAAAATGTATATAGACCTTCCAGACCGTTTTAGTTGGGAAGGAATGAAGAAATATATTGTTTATCTTATTTAAAATTTTTGACTTGTCCATAAGTTAAATCCAATCATTAATTATCAAAGGGTATGGTTAAACATTTTAATGTGATGGAATGGATATGGGAGAATATATATATATATATATCTTTTGGACTACCAAATACATATTATGGAAATAATGAAATATGGGTTTTTTTTTGATTTATTAAAAAAATCTATTCATTTTATTCCAATTCTATATAATATGTGTTTGTATGAAATTTCATGAATTTACATTAAAGAGAAAATTATATGTCATGTATTCCCTCTCTGTATTATATCTGACTATGATCCTAGGTTTACCTATAATTTCTATAATGCATTACAGCGGTCAACTTGTAATGAAATTAATTTCATTGTGGATTTCATCCTTAATTTTATGGGAAGTTAGAGGGAATAATTAAAAAATTGGAGTCTATTCCTTGAGCTTTGCCAATGGATTATTAGGGATTTTGGGAATAATATGTAATTTTGGATGAGTTTTATTATAATAATAGTTTTTATTTGAGTATACGGATGGTGACTTTTAAATCATGACAAATAAAGTGGTGTCAGACTCCAACATATTGGGATGAAGTCAGGGAAAGAAAATAGTTTGGACCTAAATTTAATGTTTAAATGGTTTGTAAATTGAATATGACTCAAAAATACAAAGGGATGTTTTAGAGTATACATAAAAGTTATACACATATTTATAGATATGATCTTTCTTTCGATGTAGGTGGTTATGTTTTTTTAAAGTTTATTTAAGGAAAAGTGATATTTTTTGGGTAAAAGGGGAATATATTTCCATGGTTATTTAGAGTATTTAAAATTATAGAAATTTTTTGATTAGTTTCCTACTGATTGGACTCTCATCTATGTTTCTAATAGGTGTATTACATCTTTCTTATTTCATTTTTATGAAATTATGTGTCAGATGTATATCATGTTTTGGGACTTAAATTAGTTCAATTGGAAAGGAACCTTTCATATGAGGAATAGAGTACTTAGAATCTTAACCACAAATAGTTGGTTTTTTGGAAGAAGTTGATTCTATAGGTTAACGTTTTGTCGAAAATACATATGACCGAAGAAGAAATGTGAAAATAAAATATATTATTATAGAAAGATATCCTCACCTATTTAAGTAATGATTAAAACTGTGAGGATACAAATTCAAAAATAGTGGAATAATGTAACAAATCAGTTAATCTTAGTATATATCTTATTCATATTTTAATTAATTATAGACGTATATTTATTATAAGTATATTGGGAAATGTTTCAATTGAAAGGAATATATTTTTATTTCCAACCAAATTAGGTTTTCAAGTACTCTATAGTTTCATTTAGAAGATTTATTTCAAAGAAATCCAAATTAAATATTAGAAACTGATGAAAATTTTTTACTCATCATTTCAAATATATATTAGGATGAATTTTTGATAATTTTCAAAAAAAACAATTATTTGTTTAATTCCTGGTGAAAAATAATTATTATTAATGCAAACTATACTTTATTTTAATATATATACAAAGGCATATTCTATTTTTAAAATTAAATTAGTTGTATTTTATTTAACATAATCCAATTATAGACTTTGGAATTGATTTTTTAGGAAAATTTGGTTTAAAATAAACTTTATTATTAAAAATATATTTTCCAAAAAAGTAGTATTTCATTGCATTTTATGAGTTTAATATTAACTAAAATTATACCAATTATAGGAATTGAATCACGAAAATGAATTACATATTAGAAATCGTGACTTTTAAAATTGGAAAATATCCCCAATTTATTTTTTTCAATATGAATTATAATCATAGTTAATTTTTAGTTCCAAAATAAGGGTAAATGAGTTAATTAAGGTTAAAACTAATTTAATAAGGCTTAAAATTCAGTTAAATACTTCCCTTAATTTCATTTAATTAGTATATTTCATTTATAATTATAGAAAGGTATAAAATATAACCTTTTTCTTCTATTTATATTTTTTTAACATTTATAATATTTAGGAATTAGAAAAAGTGAAAATATTAATCTCTAATTTTTAATATCTATAATAGTTTTTGACAGATATAAAAAAATAATGTTTGGATATAAATAGTTATTTTAAAGAGGAGTTCATTTATTTAATCACTTTAGTTTCTGTTTTCTTATTAATAATGAAATAATTACCTTATTTTCTTATATAATTCTGACTCAAGGCTTGTGCAAGGAGAAGAAATATCATTTTATGATTTCAAAAAGCACTAAAAGTAATATATTTAACTATGTTAAATGTCTCATTGTTTTTTATTGATAAATGTTAAATTTATAGATATTTTAAAGGATTAAATTCAAATTCTATTAAGTTATTTTTTCTTTTCAACTCATAATTAAATGAATAGTTTAAAATTGGAATTTATGATATTTTATAAGAAATATTGTTGTATTAAATAATTTAAAATTCCTACAAATATTATCTTCAATAAATTATAGTTTATATGGGTGAGAATTGGAAACCTGGTCCATTTATGGATCATCAGTATTTTTATAGTAAAATTCTTGACTCCTTTAGTTTAAAAAACATTGATACCATCATTTGTTTTTAAAGGGTCAGTGGGGGTAAAAAAATGTGATAAGGGTGAAAAAATCAGCAAAACTTATCAAAAAATTATTGATTGAGATTATATAGACTCATCATAATATTATTTTAAAATTTCTAATATTGTTCCATTTTTTCATGAAAATTATTTTATATTAATTTTATATTTAATTTAAATCCAATAGTTCACCTCCCCTCACATTTAAAAAAGAACCTCATATCATCTCTTCGACACACCTATAGAGCACTCTAGCTCAGCAAATACCTATCCCAATCCCTTGATCACATATCCTCACATGTCCTATAGAACTTTTTATAATCAAAAATCTAACCTATTAAAGATTTTGGATTAAAATTTAACTTCATTTACAAAGAACATCAATATAAGGAATTTATGTGATGAGTGGGAATTGAGGAAATATATACATTACTTTAATAACAACATTTAAAATGTTTTAGATATTTATTTTCTAAAACCATCATTCCATTTCCATATTTATAAAATAACTTTATAGACGTAATTATAAGTAAATAAAATAAATACAGAGGAAATTTTATTTCATTTTTACTTTCTTTAAAAGGATTACAAAAGGAATATTTTTAGGTATTTTATACAGAAAATTTTGAAAAAAGAAAAAAGGTTTTTTCTACTATAATGTACATGACACCAATGATTTTACCCATTATTGTACCCATTATTTTATATTTTTATTTATTTAAAATATACCTTGTTTTCTTCAAATTGAAACCCTCTTACCATTTGTTTTTGGTATTTTCAAAAAGGGTTTCAAATGTAATGGGTATTTTAATCACTAAGAATGCTTTATAATGGGTGGAAATAATATTTTTATATGTATAATGATGCTGAATTGAGGTTTTTATATTTTATAATTTTGTTTTGTTTCTTGGAAATTGTTTATAATTATTGTTGGTTCTGTTATACACTAAGGATGTGCAGTTTTTTTATAAACGATGGATGTGTTGTTATGTTATAAACTAATTGTGGGTGGGTCTATTATATTACTTTAATTAAATGGGGAATAATTATAATGGATATAGATTATACTGGCAATTCCTCTTATAATACTATTTGTAATATTTTTATTTAAATTATATCCCATTTTAACAACATTATTTACCTTTTCTTACTACGGTTTTTTTCATAAGTAATATGATTTCACAAGGAATGATAATGAGAATACATTTAATTGAAATTATATTCTTCTTCTTGAGGGTGAAATTTAAATCTTTTAGAAAAAAATTCATTAGTTATCAATGATTTAAAGGAATTTTTATAAGTTTTATTATTTTTTGATATTTCTGTTTAAATGATTTCAAAAAATATCTTGGAACATAATATGATTTCTTGGATATGAAAAAAATTATTTTCAGCCCAAATTTTATGACGAAAAGGGAAAATAATTTAAATTTAATCCTGCACCGATGGGTTTGTTTATTTTTTTATATCTCTTATCGTAATTTTTGTAATCTTTCCACATTTAAAAATTGTATACATATGTTTTTAAGGATACGTTGGGAATAATATGATGTGAATATAAAAATTGTGATGTAATTTCATGAAAATAATACTTCTTATATCATAAATGTTTTGGTTTGTGATAAAAAGTATACTAATATTAAGTTTCAAATTTGTGATGAAATATTTATTTGTATAATAGTGATGGACTAATTTTCCAAAATCATAAACAATAAAGAACATAAAATATAATATAATGAATTCTTGACTAAAAAATTAACACTTTGTATGGTTTAATGTTATGTCTTTATATTTAGACACAGATTTCAGTTTTTGATCTTGCTGGTTTCCATCGTTTATTCCTATGTTGAGAAAATTAGTCTCATAATAAACCATCACATTACAGTTAAAGTATATTTACATCAACTTTTCACTATTTATCTGATCATTTTCATCCCAATCATGAGCCACATAACCAAAAATTCCACATTGGAGAAACTTCATATATTTTATAATGCATTATCTGAAGTGTTTTTACCATATTGATTGGAATATAAAATCTTTATTTTCTTAACTAAAAACATAATTGGTGGATTCTTCTATAATACCAATCATATTGAACTTTTAGTTTTCATGTTTTTTGGGAATACATGATCATAAAAAAACTCTATTTCTACCTTCTTCACACATTGAAAATGTTTCTAATAACATATAAATTCAAGAGAATCTAATGCCATTTAATATCTTGGACTTCATCCTGAGTAAAACTTATTAATTTTATTATCAATGTCACAAAATAATTACAGAATAGCTTTCCAATATGGTTATTTTTAATTTATATATGGCCATAGAATCTTCCCCCTTTCTACCTCAATTCCATGAACAACTTAACTATCTCAATTCAAAAACCCATCTTAAAAGATTTATCATTGAAAATATACCTAAATGTGTCTCATTCCATTGTGTTAATCTCTTCTTTTCCACTATTATTCTTAACTATTTATTTTTTTCACCATTAAAATGGTAAATATAATGGGTTTACTATTTATGATTTGAACACCCAATGACTTAGAATATCTTCTCCAAGGCTTTAACCCAACCTTTAGATATCACCGGATGAGATGATCCACTGAATATTAGAGGGTTTTGTTTCATGTAAGACTTTAATATATACATCTTCTTATGTGTGTAATGTGGTTTCTATCTCATAGAGATACCAACACTATTTATAAATTGTTTCAACTAATCTTCCATACCTATAAAATACCATAATTTAATTCTAACCATTCCAAGTTATTGATTTAGAAGAATATTGTTTTCCTGGCCACTTTTAACATCACATTCCATATTAACTATGTGTAAAACCATTCCAAACATATATAGTTTAATTGAAGAAAAATAGTAATATTTAAATTTTATATCATGATAGCCATAAATTAAAATCACTTATTGGTATTTACATTCATTATTTCTACCAATGAAATAATCCAATTCATTTATATGTTACAAATTTGAAGGGCACATCCATTATTCAATGCTTAATTTTTTTTATAATAAATAATTAATTTTATTAAATTTTGAAATACCTCTTATGGATTACAGTTTTAAATAATTAGCTCAGAAATTTTAGATTACAAACCCATACATTACACATTGGACACTTCCTTTAACTATTTATTTTTCCACTATATAGGAATTATAAAATAAAATATATTTTCTTTTCATGAAATATCTATATGATTTTTAACATCACTTATTATTTTTTCCTAATCTAGCTTAAAACATGTTAAAAATACAAAAAATATATGATATGAGCATAAAAATATCCATAAGAGACATAAAAAATAATTAATAAACGTATTACTACATTTTAAAACCATAACATCATAAAATTGTTTTTTTCTTTAATATGAGAAACATTGAGCTAAAATATTCATTTATATTAAGTTCAAATGTGCTTCAGTGACCAAATTTTTTCCTAAATCACATTTAAAAAAAATAAAAATCATAATCAATATTATTTATTAAAAAGCATGAAAAAAAGAGTTTTCTTAAAAAAAAACCTTTTTAATATGAAAGGGCATAAAACATTCTTTATAATAATATTATTATGATACCACTTGAGGTCAGATTATTTCCATGAAATTTCATTAGAAAGAGTAGAAAATTATTTAATTTTCCTTGGGAAATTGTTATCATAGAACCCTTATAGGAAACCTTATATGTTTATTAACCAATATAATGAAATTCCAATATAATTCTCAAGAGACCATAATAGTTACCCAATTCATTTGAGAGTTATATTATGCTCACTAGTTATCATTATCTATATTAGGAATACCCATAATCATGATATATATTGAGATCATAAATCATTATAAACAATTTAAAAGGAAAATTACATGCATGAATCACCTAAAATATTTGGCATTATATGAGAAAGAATGAGACTGTAAGGGGAATATTGACGTTAGGTTTCCCCCTGTGCTGCCTTCCTCTCCACCGCTATGGATTGGTTGACGATATTTCATTAGGGATTCTGTTCAGAGCGTTTTCGGTGTTAATCACCCTCTAGTGGCGGCGTCAGGCGGGCTCATCACTCTCGGCATACCCCATCATTTTTTACATTCTTCCAGCCCTACCGTCTAATTGGACATGGCTTCATGGAGGTGTTATTTTAGTTTTGATATTGATCTCTAGATCTCACAACATGTGTTTGTCATCGCATTTCCTGTCAGATGTGGGTGTTTGGGAGGATTTTCTCTCTTTATGCAGATTTTAAGGTGGAGGCGGGATATCTGGCTTTGGATTTCAGTGCGTTCTTCTTCTTGTTACACTTTGGAGATCCTCATTTCTATTTTGGTTCATTTTTCTTGCACATAAAATATGATTTTTGTTGGTTTGGGACATGCGATGGGTCATAGTTTCTTTTGATTTGTGCTAGATCTGGTTGTTCTAGTCTGGGGTGATGGTTGCATTGTTGAGTTGCTGAAGGAGCAGGAGAATAACGGACTAGTTTCATGAAGTTGTTCTCCTCTTTGATGTTGGTTGCTGAATTTGTGAATTTTTTGATCTTTGGGTGTTGGGTGCTTTGTTGCAGTTTTTTATGCTGAGTTTGAGTTTATAAAGGTAGATGAGTTGAATAAATGATTCTATGAGGATCTAGTGGATGTGTAGTGAATTGTTATTGGGGATTTAAAAATTTACTTTCGTAGGTTTGATTGGGTGTTTTTGATAATTTTTTTGAATGATTTGAAATGGTGGAGTTGTTGGTTTAATGCATTGAGTTGTTCTAATATTCATTGTGTCTATCTGGTTCGAGGTTTGAGGGTTTTTGCATCTTCTTTACATGGTTTTTTATCCAAACAGAGTTTAGAGCAGATGGTTTTCATCTTTTCTTTGCTCTGGAATCAAATGTTTTAGAGGGTATAGATTTGCTATCAGTTCTAGGCCAATAAACTCAAGAACGAGACAATTAGCTGATAACAAGGAGAATAAAAAGGATTAACATATTTTTTACAATGATGTGTAGGGGATCTTCTATATAGACTTGGGGTTTTTTGGCCTCAAACATTTGTACCATGGTGATTTGATTGTTGTAAGTTGTGATGTCTTGTATTGTTTCTCACTTTTTCCTAATTTCTTTTGAATAATAAAAAATTTAACCTTCAATCTAAATCACATAAAATATTTCATTTCCATCATCAATCTCATTAAAATATCCTTTTAATCCCATAAGCAATACATTTTTGGATATGTATATATAACATTTATTTAAAATAATATTTTCAAAACTAATATGCCTAGAAAAATGATTGGGGGTTTTATTTGAATAAATCAAGAAATCATATAAGTTAATTCAATTATAAAATTATCATTATGAATAAAGGATATTATGTGGATTCCAAATATTTTAAAATGGAACATTCATTTTTCCTTTTGTAAAAAAGTCAAACTATTTCATATAAAATATGTATGAAGATTCATTTTTAAAAACCTCTAAATAAAGTAAAAAGATACATAAAATCTACATTATTATTCATTTATTTCTATATAAATGTTTCAATATAATAATATTAAGAATATGGACATGGAATGAAAATATTTATAAAAATATATCATTAAAAATATTTAAAATATGTTTTTAAGGTAAAGTTTCCCAATCCTTGAGTCTGAATCATCACGTACTGTTGCATATTGCAAAAACACAAATGTATGTTACTTATTAAATTTATAAAGAACTTTTTTCATGTTCATTATTCTCTTTATTCAATTTATTACCATGTTATATTTAATTAGTTAATAAATTAAGATCACATCAGATGTTTTGATGATATTATGCTCATTTGTACAAAATGACTTTGATAGGTTTCCAACGGTCAAAGAGGAAACTATTACATTATATAAAGAATATTAATCGTGAAATTATTTTTAGTTTTATATATTAATTTTTATTTTAAAACAATTCTTTAAATTTTTTATCAAAAATTAACTATATTACAATCATGGAGATGGTAGGTGTTATTTATCCCTGAAAAACATTTCTATTTTATCAATGAACATGATAGAATGAAGGTAAGTATTATTATTACATTAAAAATTGTTATTATATAATAAATATCATATTATTTTATTATATACACTTATATATAGTATCTGTGTTATGTCATCATGAAAAATGAATCATGTTGCTTCATGGTGGGGGTAATCCACACGTATGCATGAACGATGCTATTACAATTAAATGGAAGGAAGTGTGAGAAATTAGTTAATATATTATGATTATATAGTAATAAATATATCATTAATATCAAATATATATACATTAAATACATCATTACATAGAGCCATAAGTGGTTGTGATGGAAAACGAATTACATTGGTTCCTGATGCAATGGTTATTTGTAAACATGAACTATGGATTCATTTACCATTTGATGTAAGAATAAGACCAATATTGGTTTTTACATTAGGAAACAAACACACACACACACACATATATATATATATATATATTTATATTTAAGATACTTTTTTATTATTTTATCATGTTTGAAGAATATTTTAATTGGTTTTGAGAATAAAAAAATCTAAAACAATACATTAAAAGTTATTACTCTTCTCCGGACAACCACCTTTCATTTACACCTTAATCCCAATTATGTTTTCATTAACAAATCCATGAATTGAATCCAATGTTGTATGTTTATACTTATGGATAGAGATTTCAATGAAGAATATCTTAGTGTTGGTATGTTTAAATCTAAAAAGAATATTGTAATGTGTTTTAGGTGTAGTGAGTGGTTTATTATGAAAATACCTACAAGAAGAATGACATAAATAATTGGAATCTACTTGAATATAAGAAAAAATTTGTAGTGAAATTATATGTGACTACATTAATATATGTTGAGCCATCTAATGACGTCGTATAAGGTAATATTTGTGTTTACTCATATTTTTATAATGTCTTGTTTGTTATAGGGTCTAAAAATTACTATTTTTTTGATTATTTTTTTGGTAAATTATAAATTTCACATCAAGAAATTAATTTAGGGATTTTGGTTAAAACAACATGGGAAAAATTAAGGAAAATGTATTATAATATTACTTATATTATTTTCTATGGATATACATTATCTGAAAACCAATTTGTTTTACCCTTAGTAGAGTTTGATGTTATTCTGGTATGGATTGATTATCGTTTTACCATGATAATATTTTTTTGTGCCCAAGATTTTATTTTTTCAGAATGATTTTAAGGTTTTATATAATAATCAACCCATACCACAGATAACATATCATAATGTTGGGAAACAATGAAAATATTAAAATTAAATTTACCTTGCACATATTGTGGAAAATAAGGAAACTATTCACATTAATGATTTTCTAGTGTTGAATGAATACATGGATTTTTTTCCGGATGATATACCTAGTCTAATACCTAATCAAGAAGTAAAATTTACTATTGACATAGTTCCTAATGATAAGACAATTTCTAAAAACCTTTATCAAATAGATAAAGTGTAAATTTTTTAATTGAAAAATCAGTTGTAGGATTTTATTTATAAAGGTTTCATTCATCCTATAACATCACCATGGGGTGCTCTAATTTTTTCAATAAAAATAATGATGTTTCCATGATACTTTTCATTAATTATAGAGCTTTAAATTACATTAATATTAAGAATAATAATACATTTCGACATATCGATGAATTTTTAATCATCTTTATAAAGACAAGTATTTTTACCAAATTAACTTGAGATCTAGGTACCATTAGCTGAAGGTGAAGGAAGATCACATTCAAAAAATAGTGTTACACACTAGATATAAGAATTATGAAATTGTTTTTATTCCCTTTGTCTTGAAAAATTTCACTACTGTATTTATGGATCTTATGAGTAGAATATTCCATGAATATTTGGATAATTTTTTTGTTGTTTTTACTGATGATATTTTTGTTTATTAAAAAATATATGAGGATCATGAATAAAATTTAAGTATTGTTTAGAAAATACATAAATAAAATAAGTTATAAAAAAATCACATGTGTTTTTTGGTTGTAATCGATTTATTTTAATGGGAATATTTTAAATAATGATGGAATAATAGTTGACCCTGCCAAACCAAAATTGGTTGATGGATGTACATTACCTAAAAATGTTACTAAGATTCATAATTTTCGTGGATTAACAGATTGTTATCAATGATTTTTAAAAACATTTAACAGTTATCTAGCATACTAACTATGTTAACATGAAAATGGGTTAAATTTATTTAGACATAATATTTTGATTTTTGATTTTAGTTATAGAAATAAATATCAGTGAATGTTCCAGATTTACCACTTCCTTCCTGGAATATTTATTTTGTTATCTATATTAATACATTATTGATGTTACATGGTTGTTTTCTGATGCAGAATGATCAGGTAATTGCTTATGCTTCGAGACAACCAAAACATTGTCAATTAAATTATCCAACACTTGATTTGGAATTAGTATATGTGTTTTTCATTTTAAAAATTTGGTGGAATCATTTATGTGAAGCCAAATGTGAAATATATAATTACTATAAAAGTTCGAAGTATATATTTACATAGAAGGTATTGAACATGAGGGAAAGAATATGGTTGGAACTAAAAAAGGATTGTGATTGAAATATTAATTACCATCCTATAAAAAAATTGGAATGTTCCTTGAGTCAAAAACATCATTCTACATTAACCGTGTCTTTTTTGGAGCATGACCCCTTGAATAATGATTTGGTAAATTTTTTATTAGAAGTTCTTGGTGAAGTAAATTCATATTTTTTGTTTTAGTTTTTAGTGCAGTCCCCTATCTCAAACATAATTAAAAATGGCATAGAATGAAGACTGTGAGTCATAGAAAAAGGGATAATTCATTAAGAAAGGTAAATTTCATAAATATAATGGTGATAAATATTGTGTGTTTAGATTTGGAAAGAGATTATGTGTCCCTTTTAATTTCCAACTGAAGAAATAATTGTTAAGTAAATATCATATTTATCTATTTTTTGTTAATCCTAGTAGTACTAAGTTGTATAAAGATATTAGGTTCTATTACTAGTGGTATGGAATGAAAAGAGGTATTTCTCATTTAACAATTACATGTTTTTCATGTCAACATGTTAAATCCTAGTAGTAACTAACAAAGGGGATGATTCAAACTTTTCCAATATGAGAGTGGAAATGGGAAAATATATCTATGTAATTATTTGTGGGACTACAAAAGACTTCTCAAGGTAACAATGTGATTTTGGTTATTTTTGACTACCTAACAAAATCTGGTTGTTTTCATTTTATTTGAGATATTATTTCTCTAGATCATATTTCTTTAATGTACCTTAAAGTGATTTTCAAGTTACATGGAGTTATTAGATCTATTTAATCTGACCATGATACCAAGTTCAATTCTATATTTTGGATATGCATTCAAAATTCATTGGGAAATGAATTAAATTTCAGCATAACCATTCATCGTTAATTTGATAGGTAGTCAGAAGGAACAATTCAGACATTATAGGATATGCTTCGAGCTTTTGTAATATATTATCATGGAATTTGGGATCAACATATTTCATTAGTTGAGTTTTCTTATAATAACAGTTTTCATTCATGTATACAAATAGAACCTTTCGATCTATTATATAGAAAGTGCTATCAAACTCATCATTTTGGGATGATATCAGGAAATGGAAGTTGATTGGACCATTATTGGAAGAGTAGTTTGCTGAGAAAGTGAATATGATCTAGCAACACATGAGGATAACTTAATGTATGAAGAAAAGTTATATTGATAGTAGGAGGAGAAAATTTTCATTAAATTTTGGGGACCATGTTTTCTTTAAAATTTATACTTGTAAAAGATTTATGCATTTGGTATGAAAGGAAATCTAAGTCAATGGTTCATTTCACCATTTGAAATATAGAATAAATTTAGACATGTTTTATACTGAGTATCTTTTCCTTTGAGTTTATCTCCAGTACACTTTTTTTTATATTTTGACATTTAGAAAGAATGTGAATGTTTCATCTCATGTTTTGAGCCCAAAATTAGTTCATCTAGAAGAGAAAATCACTTATGAAGTGAAACAAATTCAGATTATTGATCGTAGACAGCAAGAATTACAGAATAAGGTAATTCAACATGTTAATGTTTATTAGAGAAACCACCTGGTTGAAGAAGAAATAAGGGAATCTAAAAATTCATTGAGGGAAATGTATACTCACATTATTTATAAGAGAATAAAAATTTATAGGATGAAATTTCCATAAGGTGGGAAGAATTTAACAACCTAGGTACTTGTAAAAAAATAGTTATTCTGAAATTAAATTATAAAATTCACAATTAACATATAATGAAATAATTGGTATTTATAAAAATAAATGAATCTATAATAATAAAATATTAACCTCACCTATTAATGTATAAATTAAATTCAAGTATCTTAAATGTAAAAATTTGGTATATTTATATCATTTAACAAGTAAATAATTATTTCTAAATTGATAAATTAAGTGTTTGTATTTTTGTAAAACAAAAATGTTTATTAATAGTTTGATAAATAATTTATTGCTTTATAAAACTTTTTCTTCATAAAATATATTAATAAATTAATATTTAATTTTTTTATTGTTGTATGATAATTTTATGAGACCTTAATTAATTTTTCAGTATGTTGTAAAATCTGTTATTGTACTAAAATAATTATTTTTTTAAATAAATTGTGATTTCAATTATAAATAAAATTTCTCATATTTATAAAACACTTTTCCTAAAATGGAGTTAATTTATGATTTCTAAATATATAAATTTTTGGTCTTTTCCTAAAATAGTTGATTTTTTTTGTAAATAATGAAATGTCATAATTTATGGTATTTAAATAATAGTCCTAATACATGAATTAAAAACATAATGAATGATTTAAGAACCATAATTGTTGAAATATTTTTCATAATTTCTATATATTTGTTTATAATGGTCAAACTATTCATATTCTTGAACCAAAATAATTAACTAATGAATAATATAATGGGAAAACACCACTCTCATCCACTATAAATACCAACCCTCACCGCATCTTCTCCTCACACCTCCAAGCCTTATAGATTATTTATTTTCATCCCGACAAACTTCTAAATCCTCTTTCACATATTGAATTCCTATTGGTCTCACCAAAAATTCAAAAGAAATGGCCTTAAAGAAGTTCTCAAAGAGAATAATTCAAGAGGTAAAATCCTCTTTCATTTTGTTTTATTTTATTTTTAATTTCAATTCATTTTTTATTCACTCCTAAGGTCCCATTATATATGTGGAATTAATACTAAAGTATCTTTAATATAACAAACTATAATCATTTTGATGAAGAAAATCATCATCAAACTTGAAACATCCCAAGATTGTTTGAATTGATTTTTAAATGAATTTAATCTTTTTGATTTTTTACATTTCACACAATATTGAAAATGTTTTATTTTTTATTAAAGAACTATGTTTTTACAGCATTATTAGAAAAACCATGTTAATCATGAAATATATAAGAAAAATTAGATTTCCCTATACATAACATCAATTTTTATTTATGGTATATGAAATAATGGCATTTCTAGATTGCTTTCGTAACACGCCTGATCTCATTTTACAGAACAATAATATATTAATAAAATATTATTATTTAATATAATAATATATAACCTAGATGTTAAATTATAATTTTTTAATATTATTAACTTATTCTTGAAAATATACGGTTTACACAAATATAGGATGAATTCATATGTTAACAATTAATTAGAAATGAATATTAAAACTAATTGAAAATAAAGGGAATTATTATTATTATTATGGTCACATATTTGTTTTACCTAATAAATTCAATTAATTATAATTATTGAGTGATATAAATTTAATAGATATGTTATATATTCAATAAAATATTTTTGATATTTATCCAATATATTTGATAGACATGAGATAAGAACAAACACAATTTTATGCCAAAAAACCAATATTCTTAAAATGGTAGTTTTACTGCATTTCAGTGGATAACCCATTGTAAATAAAATTTTGGAAGTTTTATATACATAATATTTTAATATAAATTTTACCATTAAAATAAAAATGTAAAAATTAGTCTAGGATAAATTTTTATATTTTTCTGTAAGGTTTCATTTTTAATGAATAATTAAAAATACCAAATTTTAATTTAATATTTATTTTTAATCTATTTTATTAATAACGTTAAATTATATTTAAATATGTATAGAAGTTAAATTATATAATATTTTTGTCATTTAATCGAATTTAGGTCATGGAACCAATTTCACCTTGAAATTGGATATAAACGCATATCAAACATTTGATCATTTTTACTTTAAAAACCCGCAGTTTCATCCCATGAAAGGGGTTAATTTTAAATAAATTTCTAACACTTAGTTGATTGGAATTTGGATAATTAGATTCAATATTTGAAATAATAATAATATATTATTTCTAAAAATTCCAAATAAGTTTTTTACCAAAAATATTAGTGAATGTAATTAAAATTAATTTCATCAATTAAGGTAAAATTAAAAATGAATAAGGAATAAACATTAAATTTAAGAACCAAATAAACTATAAAATTTTAAAATAGACCGTTTATTGACATATTTAGACCCCATACTCCCTTTTATATAATTGGTTTCATTATAGGATAAAATTTTCATGTGAAAAATGATTATGGATTTCCTTTTTCAAAATATTAAAAGACTGCCACTCCTCCTCCACAATAAAAAGGACTCCTCTGCTCCCACTTCTCCACACCTCTCTAGAAAAATTGTATCTAACAATATCCATCCAAATTTCTCCTAAACACCCCTCTCTATTCTTTTAAGCCTCCATTTTTCATAAATCCTTTCAACGAATCCCTTTTCGTTCAAACCAAAAGGATTTACCTGATTAAGACATAATAACCTCCCTCAATCTCCCTTCATTTTTTTCCTTATCCACCACATCAATTAATATTATTGCATTATTCTAAAACAAAACCATTATCCAAAATATAATTATATTTTTTTATGTGATGGTTTCGACCTACACTTACATAAACATCCATCCAGTGGGTAACGAACATACTGTTTACATGTACGGTGAACTACTACCTCACTAAATGATGATTGTTCATTTTTTCATTACAACCTATCAAGGAGAAAATTATGATGGAAACAATATTTATATAAGTTATATATTATATTCACTATGTAATTAATATTATTTAATCCTTTTACCACACATATCATTAAACATTCTATTTGGTGTAAGTATGATAATTTTGTTTGAGGAAGTGTGGACTACCACCCCATTAACGTGATGTGATTCATTCACACACTACATGGAATGTATTGAGGAAGGTTTTAGTGAACATATATGATATATATTATATAATAATAATAATTTAAGAATTATATATATATATATATATACATATATTTCATTTGTTTTTTTTCTTTCAATACAAAAATTATATTGAAATAAATTTCACTGGTATGTACGGCCTACCATCTCCATGAATTTTGTATTCAATTTCATACTTATATATTATATATATTTTTATAATACTAATATAATGAATATAAATTATATTTATTTCATGTTTTACATTATATAAATCAAGATATATATATAACAACCAAATATATATCAAATTAAGATACTTGCAAAAAACAAAGAGAATATCACATGAAATGTAACCTTAACATGGAATTGTCAACAAATGGGTAACATAAAGTCACAATAAAACCATATATAAGGTATGCTATAATAATATGGTTATTTAATATATTTATAATATATTTATATTTTTTTATAGTATATTTGAATGAGTAGGATGTGAGTTGAGATACAAGGTAAGGGAATTTTATCTCACTTTTTTATTTCCATAAGATACATACTTTTTCACCGCCCTTTCCTTTTGTGTGATTTTTATAATTCCAATGTATGTATTATATAATTATTATAATTAAAATTATTTTTATTTACATATCCATTTTATGATCCTTATGTCGTGGGATTTTTGTTTCAAAAGTTACATAATCAGTAATGTAGTTTTGTCTCCATTTTCATTTTTTGAGACACATTCCATGTTATACACATATATTTTTATATAAGGTGTATCTAATACCTTTTAATTGTTATATAATTAATATAAATATTTTCATGATATTTTATGCTTCATTTAATTTCATTTTCATACATGAGTATTCTGTTTCAATGTTACCAAGTGGTATGAGATTCTTGAAACAATCATAATGCTTTTTGAGATTGTCTTTTTATATATCCTTTGATTATATATTATGATCCATATATAAAGAAAATTCTGAAATTTTATTATCCTATGGTTATTCATGATTTATTCATGTATTGGTACTATTTTTCTAATCCTTGGAACATAATATAGTTAAGATTTTTTTAATACATTTGAACTTTACCCTCTCTTCGGTCAGAAATTTGTGTTCCTTTAAAACCATGATTTATAAAAATGGTTTCTAGGAATATTATACTATTATACTATAATAAATAAAAGAATTTTTTTCCTAATTTCTTATTAACAATGTTTTCAATGGAATATTCTTTTTACATTCCAATCAAGGAATTTTTTTATCCTTTAGCTTATAAAAGGAATGTTTTTCTTACCTCGTTCAACATATATGGGTTTAACCATCATCATTTCTATGAAGATTCCTTTTCATATTTAAAATTTTAATTTTTAAGAAAATGTGTTTAAAAAATTTTGATAAAATTTTTTCCCCAAAAATGTTTTCAAGCATCCTTTATATGTTATGAAGGAAAATTTCTTTCAAAATTTTTTCAATACTCTTTTATAAGTTTTCAAAGAAATTTTTTTTCATAATTTTTTAATGTTTATTTTATATATTTTTAAGTAAAATGGTTATCAAATTATTTTCATTCCTTATTTATAAGTTTCAAAACTATTTTCAGAGAAATTTCTTTCAAAAAAATTTCAATGTTATTTTATATTTTTTAAATGAAAATGGTTTTAAAATTATTTTCAATCATTATTTAAAAACATTAAAAGTATTTTCAATGAAATTATTTTCAAAAACATTTCAAGATTCTTTTATAATTTTTCATGTAAAATTGTTTTCAAAACAATTTAATGTTATATTTATATTTATTCAAGGAAAACTAATTCTAATGATTTTTTAAATCATTCTTTATAATCTTTCATGTTTATTTTCAATAAAGTTGTTTTTAAAATGGTTTTCATGTTTTAATGAACCTTTTTCAAAGAATAGTGGTTATTTTAAATAAGAAATATTTTCAAATTATCTTTCCAATTAATTTTCCATCTAAGAATAAATATTTTGATGATACTCATACCCTTATAATAAATTATCCTAATTTTCTGTTCACATTAATTCATGAATGGTTTTTGTTTTGATGGAATGATGCTTGTGACCCATGTTTCTCCACCACGAGTTATATTCTTTTGAAACTCACTTCTTTTTACTACTTATGCTTTTGATTTTACGATTCTGAAACATGTATCTTTTTCCATAGGTTATGATATTATTACATTATTAGGATACCCATTTCATTTTCTATTTTATGATAGATTGTTTTTGATTTTTTATCACACGTATGTTTGATTTCATTATGAGATGGGTGGGACCTATATCTCCCTCTAATTAATTGGGAAATGATTTATATCTCTTGAGATAGACATGGATAGAATGAGAAATGAACTCAGTTCTATATTGATGTGATTGAACGAGGACTAACCTTATTATAGTAAAATAGGGCTAGAATGGTGTGTAAACATAGTTCAGTAAATGACCTTTTTTACTAAAATTGTATTGGGAGTTATGCTTTGACTACTATGTAAATTATTATATATGCTGATGTGTCTACCATAATTCCATGTATTATAATTATATTTTTCCTTCATGGATTGTGTTATTAATTTACCTATGATTAATGTCTTATGAACTTCCATACTTTATTCCATGATTTATGTATATGATCTTTGATATGTAGGGTATGATCTTATATTTTCATGATCATGTTCTAATACCCCTATGCTCAGATTTATGCTTACATTTGTCCCTTTTTACCCTTACCAAGCATCTGAGATCACCACTTTTTATGTTTCATTACCCAGTTTGTGGTGATATATTTCTTGTATGAGATGTCTAAGTGGATTTATAGTCTTGTAGAACCTAGTGGGAGGTAATATATCTCACCCGTGTGCCGGTTTTTCTGTTTCCATGTTTCCAAAGGAACTAAACCAATACGATCTTTGGGAATCTGTTTGTATAATGTTTTAATTATTTTTAAAAATTGATTTAATTTTAATGTATGAAAAGTTATTTAATTTTTTAAACTCCTTTTCCTCTAAAAATGAGAACATCGTGTGTGATGTGTCTATTTACTATCATCGTGGATGATACACTTACATTTTCAATTACCGTCATCATGTGTGGTCATAAAACTATTATTATTGTCAAATAAGATTCTATTATACATATTATAATCTACATAATGTTATATAAAAAATATATAAACATGATATTAATAATAATTTTATAAGTTAATGTTGGTTGTAAAAACTGATAAAATAAATTAAATAATTTTCATTATTGTTTTATCTAATGAATCATCCTCGTATCAGGAAAAATGATATATGGTATCATTTAAAATTATGGAATTATATTAATACCATTATTTCAACATCTATTGTTTTTCTTCCATAAAAAAACAAAATCCATTATGAACTGATTATGGAAATAATGAAAAGAATACAGCCGAGATAATGGAAATAACAAAATATTATTAATAAATAGGTGGTTATTTTTTGTAATATGGTCATATAAAGTAGTATGACCATCATAATAGTTATTTAAAAGACTAATAATACTATTTAAACCATTATAAATGAGTTTTGAACTCATTAAATGTAATAGTTAACTAAAGTAAGATACTTTTGTTTAAAAATCCTCTTTTAAATTTATAACTTTACAAAATTCAAATGGAATGTTTTTATGATGTAAGTGTTAATGTTTTATTTTTATTTTTTGGTTCATGAAAATTTTTTATGATGGGGAGTGTTGCCTATATCTCTCTACAATTTATTGGGTATGTTTATGTTGGATGATTAATGTAATGGTTATTCCATGATTAACTGCGATGGTTACATCATAAGGAAGTCATGAGGTTTACATCAAAATGTAGTAGTGAGGGTTACATCATAAGTTATTCATGAGGGTCACATGATGAGGTACTCATGAGTGTCACAAATCATACGGTATCCATGTGGGTTACAATTCTTATCTGTGTAATTCTACATGTTACCTTTATAGTTATATTTAGGTTTTTTATGTTTTATGGAAATATCGTGTTTTCAAAAAGTAACTATATTATATGTAATGGGTGTGAAGTATGTATTTGTGAAAAATATTTTATATGTTTGTAAGTATTCATGGATTAATGGTTTCTCTCCTTATTTTTACATCCCTTCCTGGTTTTTTGTGCTCATCCCATGTTTAAAAATGTTTTTCCCAATGTTTAAGGATTTTTAAGAGAAAAGAAGAATCCATGATGAATGTTATGAAGACTATTCATGAAATGATTTCATGTTTTATTGAATTTTTTCTATAATAGAAATTTATTCTATTTTATTAGTACCAACTTTGTGTGCTTGAGGGTTGATATATATGAATTATGTCCTAATTCACTAAAACTCTAAACTGAAAATAACTTTTGGGATGTAATAAAGTGAATTATAATATAATGTACAATATTATAGAATTCTTAAGGTCAGTTACATATTGGTGTGGATAGGTAAATTATCTATGTCTACTGTTTAGAACTCACAATGATGATAAATACCTCTTTGTGGAGAGGGTTCTCGATATTAGCAAACTCATGATGGAGACAAATTTCAAGTTTTTAAATTCAGTCAATAACCTGTAAAGGATAATAAATAACCTTTCATTGTGCATTGCATGTCTTGAATTATTATTTTACTTATATACCATTAAATATTGAGTCATGATATTTATTATATTAAGGATTAATTTCATAATTTGACTCAATATAAATTTAATTTATATGTGTAGTTAAATGTTTGGATACATTATGTTTGATGGGTAAGGTAAAGACTCGTGGCACCCTAGGCCCACACTCCCTGATAAGGTGTTCTAAAATTGAAATTTTCATCATATATTACAAAATTTAATTTAGAAAATTGATTCTCATAATCAAAATCAATGTATATGTAAGAAAAATGTACATAATACTTGAAATAAAATGATATTTATCTAAATATTCTTCTTAGACACAATCCATGCATAACCATTTTCCCCTCTACATATTATAAACATGTATGGACAAGAAACTAGTATAATAGATATGAAATTCACAATATCTATAGATCATAAACATTTTTCCAAAGAAAATAAATTTAAAGGATACATTCCAAGTTATTGTATCATAATGGGATCTTATGAAAAGTCTTCTCATTGATTCATGGAATAAAAATACATACTTACACATAATATCTATAGTGATGAAACATTTCCTACTATATTAGGGGATATATAATTATACTCTTACCAATAAAAAAATTATATAATTGTTTAATAAAATACTATAAATAAAAATATAATAACTTCAGTAACATAAATCATCCATAACATGGAATCGTTCACTATTGTAAAATAATAATTAAGAAATTAATGTTTCATTGTTGGAAAACCCAAATGGAATAAATTTTATCCTATATAGAATATTATGAATCAATAAATATGTTATTCATAATGAAATGAATCTTATAGGATAATATTATCATAGAATGGTATTGATTCCAAAAGGTTTGTGTGGAGGGTTTTAGAATGTATAGATTGGTGTTTCATTATAATAACTTCCAATGATTTAGTAAAAAATTAGTAAGGGGTATATTTTTAAAAACCCAAACTGTATTACCATAAAAATAAATAACATCCCAGATTACCAATGGCACATCAGTATAGATGATTAAAGGCTTCCAACAAGTGAAAAAAGTGCATACAATAATTGACGGAATGATTTACCTTGAAACATTTTTTTCCATGACATGTTAATTATAGAATAAAATTAAAATAAATATAAAAATATATTTTACAAAAACTAACATGTCATGAATAATATTAAATACCATATAAATCAAGAACTTTTAAAAACATATACATAGAAAATTTAACTCATTAATCAGTTACATGCATAAATAAATTACAGTTAAGACCTAAATAGTCATCAAAATCCATGAATGAAAACCATTTTTGTTAAAATCGTCATGTCACTCTGGTTTTTATTTTCTTTCATTTTAAAATAATATGTATTAATTTTTTAAAATTTTTGATTGAATAACTGTCAGGGCAAAAAATTAATTTTTTGGACACATTTTTTGGTGTCTCGTGGTTTTCCTTCATGGTAGGAGTAACCATATGGTGACATTGATGTTGGGATTGTAACTTGAAATAGATATTTTTCATGGTATCTGGACCATTTTTCTAATTGCGTAATAAACCCCGAGAAAACCGTTCATTATGATTTGGTTTTTTTAGTAGCATTTTCACTATTAGACCACTATTTAATATCTAGTGATGAAACAACAAGCATGTCACCAAATATTTAATTTTTTTGTGTGAAATTGAACTTCTAAGCTCCCCAAATTAAAATCCTTTAGATAAATATTCTCATAACCTTGATTTCATGGCCAAATCATGACTGAATCTCTCTTAGTTTCTCACCCTGTTTGATTTATCCTTCTCCTATTGATATTATCATTGATTTCTTTATTATTCGAGGTTAGATCTCAAGGTAAGATCTCCCAACTTCTTTATTCTTCATTTACTCTTGTTTTTTTATTTACTCATCCTCACAAACCTCTTGCTCAAACCCAAGGGTGTCCATTTAACTTTATTATTATTATTCGCTTATGTCTATAATGTGTGATATCTTTTTCAAGCTCTATTTGTGCCATTTTTTGATGTTCTAGACTATTCACCTTCGATTTAAGACAATTTTCCCCATTTCATAATTACTGGTTTTAAAACCATTTATTTAATGAATTTTAAATTCATGTTTTATTTTTCTAATGATAGTATTATATATTTTTATTTTATTTTTATGAACAATATTGGAAATCACCCTGGTTTTCAATGAAAGATAATAGTTCCTCTATTTTAGGGGAAGTTTCTAATATGATTTCATTTATCTGTACACACTAAGTTTTATTATGTTTCCATGATAACTCATTAAAAAGATTAAATTAAATTTGTCAAAGATATTTTGGGTTTTCAAATAGAATTTTTCAAATGTTTTACTTTTCATATTAAGTGGTATGTTAAATGAAAAGTATTTATATATTATATAAATTCTTTCATTTAATAAAACAAGTGGCGTAAAATAATTTAACCTCATTTGGGTCTTAGGAAAGATTATGGAATGATGTTTCAAGATTTGAAGTTATTTTCAAAAAAGAGGATAAATTTTTAAAAAGATTTTAAGGATGGATTTAAATGAGGAGTTTTTAATAATTTTTTTATAAAAGATTTCATAATTTTAAAATAAAGTAATTGTCTCCCACAGTGGGATTTCTAGAAGGATCATTTGAGAAATTATAGTAGTTTGAAATATGTTTTAGTGTGTGGGATCCTATTTTATCCCCTTGTTTATTTCCTATAAATTGGTAGTGTTTTATTTTTATAAGGATTGGATGATGGACTAAAGTGGTTATTTTTTGATAGTGAGTGGGAGGTGAGGTAGATATATATATTATACTTTTCATTACTACATTGATTAATGTATGTTTTCTCACTTCCACATTTATATTGACATCATAATCACCTTGGAAAACTAATATACGTTAAGATTCACGATTCATCTGTCTATCATGCACCAGCTTAAAATTTCTCTAGGATATTTGTTCCCTCTTAGGGGTTGGTTTCGGTTGGACCCCAACACTCTATAATAGAGATTATGAATGGGAGATCCTGTTAGAAGACATATAAGGCATAAATTTATATGAAAACTAGGTCCATCACTATACTAGTTAGAAACTAGAGTTTAAACCATAACACCTACTCCTTGATAGGTGGTTTATATAGGGAATCATTATCATGTGATTATCTTATTTCCCTTTTTCTTGTATTTGTTATGTTACCCATATAATTTTTCTCTTTTTTTATTTGTTTTGTGCCTTATGTTTCCCAATTTTATCATTCTCCAACTATGGTTATTTTTTCCCTCATTAAAATGGTATTTAAATAGGTTTAGGATATTTTTTGATTTAATTGATTTCAAAATGGAATTTAAAAGTGTAATTTTAAATAGCAATTTTTGTTTTAGAAAATGGATATGTCCAATAGATAGATTTTATATTGATTTCTTCAATTTATGGAAAATAAAAAATCTAAGAATATGAATTGTTAATGGACTAGATATTGGTTTTTCATGAGATTTTGTTTTATAAAATACACTTTTTATTATATTTTAAACTATCTTCAAATGAAAAATTAGTTATAATTTCGGAAAGTGTCAAGGTAGGTGGTGACCTATTAATAATGTTTTTACTCAAGACTATTGTTATTATATTTCAGTTTTAGATTTCTAATTATTCTCATGATCACGCATAGTTAATTATTGAAATCCGTCTTGGTTGGTCAGTTAGGATCATATAGAGGTTAGTGTTTATTATATTTTATTTAGTTCCCATGATTCAATATCCAAATCACTCGTCTCAATTTATTTTCTATTATATAATGTATGGTTCATTATATATATGCTATTATTTATATATAAATATAGGGGTTATTGTGTGCGAGGGTATTGGTATTGATATGTGGTATTTTATTTCAAATTATTTGCATTAATTTAAATTATTTACATTTCTTTTATTGATTTCTTATCTGTTTTTGAGTGGATGTACAACTTTTATAGGGGTCAAGTAATACTTTTTGATGAAATATTTGTTTTTTTACTCTAATTTGAGTTTTAAATTTTTATCATTTGTTTTTATACCATAGAACTGGTGTTCTCTCTATGGGGATCAAGAATAGCTCTTAGGCTAGTGGTTTACTAGTTCATGTGCCTAATTAGGTGGAATCATAACCAGGTTCATTAAAAACTGTATTAAATACTTGTTTATTCTGAGAGAACATATGTTTTTGAAAGTAACATATATTATTTTTAGGATTTAAGGTAGATAGAAAATTTAGAATAGGTTGAGACTTGAGAGGTAGATCATTGATTGGTGATTGATAAACACCAATCAAAATGAAACATGAGTTTCCCTAGGTGGTTGGGGTTTTTTTGAGTTGGGTTCTTATGGGATAATTTTATGGATATTTAACCCCTTTTTGGAAATTTTGTGATTATTATATGATTTGGTGTGGAAATGAAGGTAGAAATACTTTTTATGGGGTTGATCAATTGTTCAGGAAAATTTTGTGAATCCAGGAGCACATAATTCTAGGATATTCCTAGAGTCAAACACAATGTTATCACTAAGTCTTCAAAACCATGATACCATTACATTCATGAATCTCCATTCATTTTGAATTATTTTACAATTTATTTTGATAAAAAATGGTTTGGGATAGTGTCCATCACTAATTTACTGTGAATCCATGGGATTTATTTCATGAATTTATGATATTGAATTTAGATGTGTTCGATGGTTGTATCATGACTTTTTTTATTCTTTATAAAAAGTAAATTTTAGTGAAATGATGGAAGGTTTTATGAATTCCATTGATTCGAAAAAATTATTTGATTTTTTTGGATTTTAAGAACTTATTTGAAATGTAGTTTTTATTTTTAAATTGAAATTTCTTTTTGAAGAAAAAATTTATATGTAATTTACAAAAGGAATTTTTATTTTGAATTCCAAGTTTATGGTTTATAAAGGGTATGTGTGTGTTAAAATATGATTGTAATTTTTTAAAATTATTTATTGAATTTTGGTGTATTTAATTTTTAAAAGGATGTTTTTTTGTCTGAATAATGTATTTTGGTTTACATTTTTATTAGCATGGAGTTTGTTTAATAAACATTAGAGCTTGCCTACTAGAGAGACTTGAATGGAATGTAGAAAGTATATTATATAGTATGACTCTTAGGGAGGATATTATCATTTCATATGAGTGGTTTCTTCAATTATCAACTCTACCCAAACTCAAGGTTGACTGGTGGATCCATATTCATTCATATCCTTGGATTCTATATAGAGTGCACCATAGAGATCAAGAAATTGTTGATTATGAGACATTCTATACTCTTTTGAGGGTATATTTAGTATAATTTTTAAGAACATGAAATGTGTCACATTTTTTTATTTTCATGGGTCACATCGTTAATTTATATTGGGTTTGTACATGGAAATAGGATATAATATGTGTGGTTTTATAGTTTTTCATGATCTTCATTGTTTTCAGACATTTATTTTATATATGTAAGTTTGGTTAATCTTTTGGGATTTTTGTGGGTTACAGTGAGGTTTAGGTGGACGATCACTTGTCGGTCGTGATGGTATTTAGTTTTGATTTCCTTCTTATTTCCCTTGTGTTTGTGTCTTACAAGAAATTCTTATTATGTCTTGTTTGGGTTATGGTTAGTTTTATATTTTCATGTGCCTTATGGACTTGATTTTCTTATTAGGGGGTTTTTGTGCATATGGTTACAAATTTTGGGTGATTTTTTGGTTTGTTTTGGTTTTGGTGGTTTTTTTATTGGTGACTTATTTTGGTTGTTTTCATGGTGAATCGAACAAGGGAAACCATGAGATATTTGCTTAGTTTTTTAAGATTATTATTTATTTTGTGAGAACCTGGATGTATTGGTATTGTTTTATGTAATTCAATGAGATTTTTCTCATGGTTGAGATCCTATTTAGTATTTTTATTGCATGGTCTCCCATTTCTAGATCCCATGTTGGTCTTAATGCCAATTTCACTAAAGCTATGTCTCTTTTTGGGGTATTTTCTTGGGATCTTTGTTGGAAACTAAAAATTTTGATAGATTAAGGATTATCAGGTCATTGGTGGAATTAGGGTTCTTAATAATTTTTCAACATGATATTTTTACTTTTTTTTGTTTTCCCCATTTCAGATATGTTATAAAATTGTTGAGAGACCTCTTTTAGGACACATTTTTTAATCAGGCTCATCCTAGCTATTTTTCTAGTTGGTCTCACTAAGTGGTTCACCTTAGAAATAATTCTAATGAGCCTTTTATGAAAGTTAATTCTATGAAAGAAAACATTTTAGGGAATAAATTGGAATACTATGGAGAATTTTGACACCCTTAATGTCATTGTGGAGTTTAATTTCACTGATATTTTTTATTTTATTTTTTATTTTGTTAATTTATGTTTGTAAATTTTTATCTATGAATTTATTTTTTTTGACACCATTTGTGTGTAACATGGTCAGCACACATGGTAAGAGTAAATGTGCTAAAAGTATTAGTTTTGGTCTGTAAATTGATATTTTTGTTTTTCATGATCTCATCATTGTTTTCCTAACTATATGGTACAATATAATAAAACCATGCTATATTATTTCATGTTTCTAGAAGACTCTAGATGGTTCGTACATGGTTTTATATAATGTGGGGCCAAACCATGTAGGTCACCATGTTTTTAATTTTTTTTAAATTTTAATTCCACTTTCACAAAATTAAAATTCTTATAATTTATATTCTCCCCTTATAGTAAGAAATATCGTGTACTCCTCACCACCACTCATATTCACCTCTCCTAATAAAATTATCTTTCTCCTCTGAATATTATTGGTTATTTCCCTATAGTTTATGTTCAAATATACAAGGTAAGTCCTCTTATATTAATTTATCTTCCCATTATCCTATTTTATTATTACCCATAAGCTTTACCCATTTGGATGAACCCTTGGGTGTAATTTTGACTTAATTTTTGAGATTCCTTTGTTTATAAGGGGTCTGGTCTCTTCTTCAAGATCTGTTTGTATAGTATTTGAACGTATAGACCATAATCCTTGGATTCTATATAGGATTGTCCAATATTCAAAAATTTAATTTATTGATTATTTTTCATTAAAATAATGTTTTAATTTTCTAGTGATATAACTACCAATTTTTATTTTATTTATAAGAAGAAATTTGTAGTTTACTCTGGGATGCATAGAAATTAAAGGGTGTCACTATATTAATGGAAGTGTTAAATCTTATTTATATTAGATATGCAAACCAATTTTTATTATATTTTATGAATAGTTATTCAATAAAATTTTTATTAAATTTATTACATATGTTTTGGGTTTCAAATTTATTTTTTAGAGGTTTTATTTACCATTTCAATTGGTACATGAAATTTCATGTATAAATTAATTATTTAATTATCTTATTTTAATAATACATGAGGCTTAAAAGTAATTTTACCCCATTTGGTCCATTCGATAACTTAATGAATGAGGTTTATTGATTTTAATATATTTCAAAAAAGAGGTTTATTTATTAAATTGATTTTCGTGGTGATTTAAAAAACCATGTATTAATGAAATTTTATATAAATGATTTCATGATTTATAAATTAATGACATGGAATCCCCAATAAAATTTCAAAATGTTTCATTTGGATGTTTTAAATGGTATAAAAAAGGTGAAACTTATTGTTAACATATTATAGATCCTTTTAATATTTCCCTTAAAAGGGGTGTTTTTAATTTATGTAGAAACTAGATGATGGAATAAATGGTTGTTTATAGGGGAGGGAGTGGGATTTGAGGTTGACATTTGGACTATTATTTTCATTTTTTCTTTGATCATTATATTTTTTTCACCTCCAATTATGGATTGACATTATAATAACCTTGGGTTACTAATAGGAGTTAAGATACATGTTTTGATTGTTTAGAGTGTGTTTATGAACTATTTCACTAAGAGTGTTTCTCCCCCATAGGGGTTGGTATTAATAGGTCCTTAAAACTATTTGAGGTTGATTCAATATGGTACATCTTGTCTGGAGAGACATAAGGGGAAATTATATCCTAGAATCAAGTCGTATACTATTCTTGACATAACATATATTTTAGTCCATGACACCTAATACCTGATATCTAGATAATATAAGAAATACTTATATTTTTCTTGAAAGTATTACCTCTTTCTTATATTGGTTTTGGTAACCTTATCTTGTTCACATTTATAATTTTTTATTTGAAATGTGGTTCCTATTTATTGAAAAATAAAATTGTGTTATTTGGTTTTCTTTCTTTAAAATGGTTTTTAAAGAGGTTTTAGAAAACTTTTTTTAGTTAAAGGCATTCAACTTTTATTTTCATCGTAGGATTGTAAATGGATTTGGTGGGCATAAAACTTTTATAGTGATTGTTTTAATTTTAAAAAAATAAGACATTATGTTTATCAAATGGATATGGATTTTATTTTTTTTTCGAAGAAACTTATGTTTTAAAAAGAATACTTTATAAATATATTTAATACACAAATTAAATAGATATCTAATTAAATATTGGGCATGTGGAAGGGTGGGTGTTGACCTACTTATCATGATTTTACTCACACTTATTATTATTGTATTTAGTTTTACATTTTATACCAAATCATGTTCACTTAAGGGGTATGTTTTGCATCATGTTTTGTTAAACCCTTAAGAGCATATAAAGGTTGGTGTTTATTTTGTTTTATTTAGTTTCCCTTCCATGTTATCCAAATAGGATATCCCTAATTATATTCTATCCTTTAATCATTGGTTCATTATATATGTGTAATTATTTATATTTAATAGTAGGAGTTGTTTTGTTTAATGGATTTTTTGTTGATCTATGGGATTTTATTTGATTTACATTAAATTAGTTGAATTTTTTACATTGATTTTTTCATTTTATTTATTTTAAAAAAAAAATACATCATATAGATGGCTCATTTTTAATTTTATAGTGAAATAAATGTTGAAATATAACTCATATTTAAGGGTGAAATTATTTATAGTGAATTTTTCCAAGGCTTTGACTATAGTTTTTGACCTCTGGGGATTGATAATTCTCCATAAACATATGTAAGACCAGTTTAAATGCCAAATCAGCCTGTAGCCTAGGCCAGTTCATTGAAACCTGGAAATAACTCCAATCTCCACTTGATTTTTTCATCCTATTATAAATAAATAATAAAAGATACATTCATTTTAATCCTACAAATCAAAATAAATGTTCCTTGTGTGTGATTAAGTGTATATGAAAGGGATGAACAAGACACATAATAATATTTCACAAAATTAATCCTTATAATTCCAATAAAATATTAAACCATGAAATATCAAGTATATATATTAAAAATAATTCAATATTATATTGTAAAAAATAATAATATAGGGGGATAGTAATATCATTCACCCAACCCACATACTTATAAACCTGTATCATTTATTTGGAAAACAGTTATCATTATGGAAGATATTTTTAAATAATTAAAAATTAAAATTATTATGTTTAATGATACATAAATGAGGGGTGATTCAAAAATATATTTTCAGGGAATAAAATTATGAAAACAATGAGAATCACTTATGATGAAACAATTGATTATGACCCCCATAAGGATACACTACACGAACTACGGCATGAATTGTCAGTAAATGACACTGAATTTATCCTATTTTTAAGAATAATAGAACCTACAGAAGGACCTCTCAACTCAATCCATCTCATGGGACATTAATTAAAGTGGAAATGTTGTTTTTTATTACCCTTTAATTCTTGGAAACCCAATTTTTCAATTAACAGTTAACATCATCTATAAAAAATGTATTTTATAATCTATTACAACTAAATTACATTTCACTCACATATAAACCTTTTCTATGAACACCCACAAATATCCATATTATAAAAACCCATTATATTTTATGAAAAAAAATCCAAAAAAATATCTCTTTATATGAAACGCATTATTAATGAATCGCGCCAATGTTTTAAAATAATGTTCAAAATAAATAAATAAATATAAAATTTATAAACAACTTCAAATCACCAAACAAACCTGTGGGAATTATAAATCTATTTAATAAAATAATTTATTGAAAAAATTAAATCTTAAAATGGTTTAAACCATGGAACGAGACCAAAAAAGTTCTACCAATCACATTTTATATTTCTATCCCTAGTATTTATTTTTATCTATTATAAAATCACTCATTAGTTCCTAGAAAATTAAACACCAACCCTTTAATAATTTATCTAAGTCATAAAATTGGTGAAAATAAGCTCAATGTCCATGAAAACTTTCTAAATAGTAATTCAAAAAATTAAAAGGCCCTTGAGGAATTTATTTTTACTAGCTTTGAGTTCCTATGAATAACATTAGAAAATGTCCCTTTAGAAATTATGGTTTCACATTACCTCAATGAAACCGCCAAATTAAAAAATTTAAATAAATAAATATGTTGGTGTGAAAATTAATATTATAATTGCAAGAAGAAAATGGATAAATGAAATAAGAAGAATTCTTACCTTGATCTATCCATAATTATATTAAATGATGGAAATGGAAAGAGAAAGAGAAGATATCAGAGGAGTTTTCCCTCACATGGGTTATGTAGTTCTCAAGACATACCAACCTAAATGGGGGTACTTAATTTTAACAAAATAACTAAAATAATAATATTAATAATATTAATATAATAGTAATAATATTAATAATTATAAAAAATAACGAGTTTTTAGTTTTAACAACCAAATATAATCAGTTAAAATCCTATTAATAATTTCATTATTTAATTACTCCTAAAAATAATCTCATTTAAATAATTGCATTATGAAAAAAAATTATTGTTTAATTAAAAATGAAATAATTAATTTTAAAAAATAATTTTTAAAATTTTCAGCATTATTAAAGTTTATGTCATCAAAAATTAAATGATAATCTTAACTATTAATAAAATCATATCATAGTCTCCAAAATTCAATATTCAATTATTAACCATGAATTGATTCACTCCATTAAACTGACCATTATGATAAATATTCCAACCAAATATAAATCAATACAACCAATACAAATATGTATTTTATGTTAGAACCTTATATTTTACTACACCTTAAAATAGTTTTTGTAATTTAGACTAATTTTTTTGATTTTCGAAACATAACCTAAATACAAACTCAAAAAAATGTCCCCAACACACCCATTACATCATAAGTCATGATATAACCTCCCAAAATAAAGATAAATAATTCACATCAATGAATGTGTAAAACCAAAATAAAATTTCTAAATTTATAAAGCATTATCCTTATTTAATCCATTCATTGGTATTATCACTATCATTTGAATTTAAGGACTTTCAGTCTTAATTCTCTTAGGATCAGAGGAAGTAAAAAAAATTGTAATCGTCTTCCCAATTCACTTCAGTATTAATATTTCTTAAACTCATATATAATTACAATTATAATGGTATAAACTCAATACATTAATAATTGTTTGATGAAAACTTTTGTTATAACTTTATATTCCCTATTATAAAATCCCTACGTGTGATTTAAGATTTAGAAGCCCTATCTAGGAACACATTTTTAGAAATTCTAGACATAAAATTACATTTAAAATATTTTATTTCCATATCCAAAGTAATGTATTTAATGGTAATTTTGAGTTATTATCACATAAAGCTAAACTATATATCTTAATCCATAGGTATGCTCTATTGAATTTCCTTTTTTAAGTTATTTTAAAGTTTCTAAATTATATAAGGAATTTAATTTTTGAAATATGAGGTATTTTGGGTTTAAAGGGGATATTTTTAAATAATTATAGTCTATGTGAACCATTTATAAACTATACAATCCAATTTTCACCACTATACATAAATATTTACATATATTATAAGGCATGTATCAAATAATGTAGAGTTATTGGATTGTAAAGACCCCATCCCTGGTAGCCGAGAGTCAATAGTTATGTTAGTAAATTGGTTCTAGATACATGTGATTTAATTCTAAAATATTATATAGTTTAGTATCATTAGTAAACATGATATTTACTTGAGTCCCACATTACATTTGAAAATATAAATTAAAACATGGTGAAAGTAAATATTCATCATCCTTGAACTTCTTTATAGATTCCTTCTTCATATCATGGGGAAGGGAATCAAAATAAGAGTGATCTCAAATGCTCAGTAAGGGTCATGTAAAGAATAATCTATCCATGATCAATAAGATATAATCAATATAGAGAGGTAAATAACTGAATCCACATGTTATTTAATTAATAACATGACTATGATGATTAGATCATGCATAATCAATATGGAAGGGTAAATAAGTAAAAAACATGTAACTTATTCAATAACATTACAAACATTATTAGATAAGGAATAATAAATATGAAAAGTTAAATAACTGAAAATAAATTCCATTTAATCATTAAATTGACTACCTTGTTAGATAATAAATAATCAATTTGGGAAGGTTAAAATTTGACCACAAAATCCATTTAATCAATAACATGATCACAATATGAATCTATGGATAATATTAAGGTAATAATATCCTGGATAATAATAAATTAATCCTTAATTCATGAATGATTAATATTAGATGTAATTATATTAGACATCATGATATCTATACAATCAAAACCTTGTGCTTTGACAGTTTAATTAATGGGTAGGTACATAAAAAATCTATTTCAATTAGTCTAGACAACTGATTTATCTCATGATACAACCAATGCATCAAGGTGATATATAATTTAATGCCCCACCCCTCACTACATGTACAATTAATTCCTTATATATAAAATGATCAATTTATTTCATTAATAAATATTCTTTGTCAACAAATATATGTATTATGCAATGAATACATATTATCAATAATTACTTAGATAATCAAATAACATTCATGGAAATTAAAAATTAATATAAACTATATATGTTTTAATAAATAATCATAAAAGGATAAATAATATGGATATGGAAGTAAAATTTTATGTTAAATGATCACAATAATATGAATGTTTCAATACAAAGTTATTGAATATAAAAATTAATTAAGAATGTGAACACCAATAATTTTTTTCATCAAAATAATCATAAACCATCAATATAATGAAGAGTTATGGTGTCATTACAACATATCCTAAGTGGATTACAAATAAAATAAATGGTTTTTTCATTAACAAGTATTAATATCATAAATTGATCCTTGAAGCATTCTTGAGTAAAATACCAATTTCACATTTAAAGTTACTTTTAAATAAATTAGAAGTTCTATAATACTATGTTGAACTTTTTTTATGAAAATATATTTTTAATCTTGTAATTTATTATATAATCCAATGAGTGTTTATTATGGAATATAATTCCAAAAATTCCATATAAGTTAACAAAACATTCTTTGAAAAATGCAGTAAAAAGGTTAAAAGTACCTCATTTGAAAAATGATAAGATGTATCTTCTAAAACCATTTTTTAAAAAGTGAAAAAAGGTGAAAAATTCCTTTTAAAAAACATTTGGATAATGTTAAAAATATTTTGAAAATATTTTTAGAATATATTTATATGGAAGAAAATGGATTTTTAACAAAAGAGGGAAATAAAGTTAGGTTTTATTTCAAAACATATTATCAATTATTTTAAGTACCAAAGAGAGGAAAATGATAAAATTAAATGATAAAATCATGAATAAATATATGAGACTAAAATTGAATGGTTTTCTTAGAAAATTATCACATAATTTTCTTCAATGTAAATTCGAGCATAAACAATATCTATTAAAATGAGATTCTTAAATAAACCCTTAAAAGGATATAGTACGTTGAAGTGAGAATTAATCAAAGATGTGATTAAGTGTGACAATTGTAGATCCACATAAAACTAGTGGAAATACATCATAAAATAATAAAAATTCATTACACACATAACCTTACAATATCAAATACAAATAATATGTAATATAACCTTATGAAAAGAAACTGAGTTAGGAAAATCCATAAAACATGGTATTTTTCAAGTCGAATACCCCTGGATTAAAAAATTAAAATTGAAACACACTATACCATTAGTATAAAAGATTCTTATATTATTTATAGAAGGGATATTATAAATTATATATAATATTAATTAGGTGCATAATATTAAAATATATATCAATAAAGGGAAATTTAGATGGCGTCTCCTACCTCGTGTTCCGAATTAGTTGAACTTGTTTTATGTTATAAAAGTGGGTTCCCTATACAAAACTTTATCTATACTTTTTTATTTCCATACCAGTTGTGCAGTGATTTATGCATGATATAAACACACCAATATAGTGTATACATTTATAAATCCATAGTTTAAATTGAAATGTCCATATATTGTTTTTCATGTCATGAATTTATAGATGATATTAGGATATAATGAGAACCTTGAGTTTCTATGACATTAATCTTAAAAATTCATCATGGTATTGATACATCATAAAAACTCGATACAGTTAATGTCTTAATATCATGTTTTGTTGGGTAATAATCATTGATAATTCTTCTAATTATGTTCTCACATGGTGATCTATGGTAGGTTAGATCATGGGGAAAACCCACCAACAGGAACACCACATATTTTTGGTGTCATTGGTAGTTCATATAAATGGAAAAGTTTATTGGTATCCTAAATTAATATCATTATCAGTGCGTCTCATTTGATCACGTAATTTGATACAAGGAAAAAACCTTAACAATAATGTTGTAGTGAGGTAGCTTGTTTTGTGTGTTTCATTGGTGGTATGGTATTGGGTGAACGGTCAATATATAATTTGTCGCTTCCAATTTGAGGAAGTAATATCTCAGGCTAGGATGGCCATGATGGTAGTGCCTTTATAAATGTAGGACCATTATAGTAGAAGGTATGTCATTATAGGTAGATCAAAAAACATTTAAGAAAGAAACAACAATGATATAAGTGTTCATCCTTCTTTTTGAGACATCTAAAGATAAAGAGTCACCTTACATAATGTGTGGTTATAGGTTGGTTGTCAATTATATAACTATTCCTTACCTCTTTAGGGGACTTGATGAGTTTCTAGACTCCGCTCTTAGTCTCTAAATATTATTCACACCTATCAATATAAGCGCTTAGAGGGTCACACATAATAGTGAATTCTAGAATCTACGCGATTCTGGTGAATAGGTATATAAGACACGGTAGGCCCCACCATAGGTTCCATGAGATTCCCATCTTTTATTAATCTCATATAAAAATAAAAAATCATTATTATTCATGTAGAGAATAATTGGTGTTGATATATTTATTAAAATTATTAACAAGAGATTATGTAAATATACAGAATAATATTATGTGAACGTATATTATTTTAATATTCAAGGTTTATTAAATAATAACAGGAATTATGATCCAATTAACAAAACAGGTTTAAAACATTATAAATTTAATAAATAGTACATTTATGTGATAAAATATGGATTAATATTTAATACATTGTTAGTTTTTCATCATTATGTAATATATAGTACATGTATGTGATAAAACATGCATTTTGAGTCGTACTGTTTGCATTAGGTGTCTGTTTTATGTGAGACTACTTTATACAAATTACAAATGACTTATGAATCTCACTCATAAATTATAAATACAATGGGAGAGCCTTTTCTTGGTTTTCTATAAGTGACACATTGGGAGGTGAAATATTAATTTTAAACTGATAACAGACACTTTTTATCATACTGGTCACACCGTGTATAGGATTGAGGTATGGTTGATTCTTATATATCACAAATGACTCATGGATAATTTTTCTAAAGTATCGAAAAAATATCAATATGTTTGCTCTTTTTTCAGTATGACAGCTGTGTTTTTTACAAAAATGATATTTCAAAATGGAAACACACGTTTTGAGTCATATCTGTCGCAGCATGCATCTGTTTGACGTGACACTACTTCGTACACATCACAAATGACATATAAATCTATTTCGAAAATTATTTAGAAAACTGGAGCATATTTAGCTGGTTTTTAGTGAGTGACACATTTTGATCTGAAATGTCAACTTTAAACTAATAAGGGACACTTTTAGTAATACCAATCACACCAAGCATCAATTTAAGATTTGGTTGTTTCTTAAAAGTCACAAAAGACATAAGGATTGTTTGTATAATGTATTAAAACAAATTTAATGAGTTTTCTTAGTTTTTATTACCTCACTTGTTCTTATTACTTAATTTAATGTCAATTTTAAATAAAAAGACACATTTGGAGTTATATAAGCCACACTAGGCATTGTTGTGATGTGGAGATGATTCTTAAACATCAAAAATAACTCATGAATCATTTTACTAAATTATCAAAATAATCTGAATGCATTTTCTTAGTTTTTATTATGTCACTTGTTATTTTTATAAAAAATGTCAATTTTAAATGAAAACAGATACTATGAGTTATACCGGCCACACCATACATAATATATAGGCGAGGCATATTACTACACATGAAAAATGACATATAGACTGTTTCCCAAAAATATCAAAACAATCCAAATGTTTTTTATATGTTATTAATATGGTAGCTGTGTTTTTTAATAAAATTCCATTTCAAAATGGAAACACTCGTTTTGAGTTCTACTGGTCACATCATGATTTCATTTCACATGATACTACTTTGCACACGTCAAAAAGGACTTATGAATCTCTATCCTAAATTATAAATATAATCGGAGTGAGTTTCCTTGGTTTTTAGTGAGTGACACGTTTTTAGATAAAATGTTAATTTTAAACTAATAATAGACACTTTTAGTCATACTGGTCGCATTGTGAATCGTATTGATGTGTGGTTCATCTATACAAATAAAAAATTACTTATGAATCAATTTACTAATGTATCAAAACAATCCAAATGTGATTTCTTGGTTTTCAGTATGCCACTTGTTCCTTTTACTTAAATTATTGTCAATATTAAATAAAAAGACACATTTGAAGTAATAACGGTCACACCATGTCTTGTATTGAGGTTAGGTTGATTCCTACATTTTAAACATGAAACATTGATTGTTTTATTAAATTATCAAAACAATCCAAATTTTTTTTCTTGGTTTTCACTATGTCACTTATTCGTTATAATAAAAATAATGTTTTTTTAAATAATAAAATATTTTTTGAGTTATATCGGTCACACTGTGCATCATATTGAGAGGATATTAATTCATACACATCAAAAATGGCTTATGTATTATTTTCCTTAAGTACTAAAACAATCTGACATGTGTTTTCTTGGTTTTCAGTATATGAGTTGTGTTTTTTTACTAAAATGTCATTTCAAACCGGAAGCACACATTTTGAGTCATACTTGTCGTATCATGCATCAGTTTTACATGAGACTACTTATTACACATCAAAAATTACTTATTAATATCTTTCCTAAATTATCATCATAATTTGAGTGTTTTTTCTTGGTTTTCAGTGAGTAACACATTTTGAAATAATATGTCAGTTTTAAACTAATAACGGACACTTTTAGAAATTACTCCAAAGTCATACATAATATTGAAGTGTCTTTATCAGTTTTTAAATTTTAGAATTGATGAATACAACTTTAATCAATGCTAAAAAGCACTGGTAAAGATATAGTGTTAATAATTTATTTATATTATTATATATATATATAAAATTATATATATGATAACATTATATATATTTATTTTTAATGATAAAATTATATCAAATATAAATATTATATATATATTAATAAAATTATAAAAATAATGAACATATATGTTAGAATTTTATAATTATTTAAATAAATATATATATATATATATATATTTAGAGTTATAATTATAAATAAATAAATATATTCATTAAAATTATTATAAAATTAAAAGAAATATATTTTATTATATCTTCAATCTTATAAATATATATATAATTAATATTTTTATTATATGTATTTATTAGATTATAAATATATTATGTATATTAATAATATATATTTATAAGATTACATATATAATAAATATATTTCATCCAATTTTATAATTATTTAAATTAATATATATATTTATTTATAAATATAACTATAAATAAACATTTATTTATTTAATTACATAATTATAAAATGATAACAAATATTTTTATTATATTTATAATTTTATTAATATATATAATTAATATTTTTATTATAATTTTATAATTATTTAAATATATATGTATTTATTTCTAATTATAAATATAAATATTTGTATTTATTTATCAATATTTTTATATATTGATAATTGTATTTATTTAATTATATATTATATTATATAAGTATAATAAATATATTTTTTATAAATTTACAATTATTTAAATAAAAACATATTTATTTATAATCAAAATTATAAATAAATACATATTTATTCTTAATTAATAATTATAATAAATATATATTAATTTATATATATATTTATATATATAATAATTTAAGTAATTGTAACATTATAACAAATATATTTCTAATTTTATAAATATAATTAATTTATATCTTTATTATATTTTTATAATTATTTAAATATTTCTAAATTTATTTTTAATTATACTTATCACTATTTGTATTTATTTATAAATATTTGTATATAAAAATATATAATTAAGATATTTATTATAATATTATAATTATTTAAATATATTTATATTTATTTAGATTTATAATTATAACTATTTATATTTATTTATAAGTATTTGTATATAATTATAAATATATTAATTTATTTATATATATTTATAAAATTATAGGTATATAAAATATATTTATTATAATTTTATAATTATTTACACAAATAAATTTAATTACAATTATATATATTAGGTGTTTGGGGGTACAATTACATTAAACATACACACAGACACCACACACACAAGTTAAAAAGGCATGTCATAGCCCCACCCTTTGGGATAGTCCACCCATCAAGCCATATTTATTACGTACATGACCTTGAATGACCAATTGGCACGAAACCCATTACATGGACCAAAGGACAACAATTTGGCCTGAAGGCCTAATGCAACTTTATGCCTATATCATGCATGTGTCACCATCTAATGAAAATATAAGAGAGACGTATTGTATAAATAAACCTTCATGATGAATAAATAATAAATATGCACATCAATTATACTCATGCATCGATATATTTATCGACCAAAATTCATTGGAAACATATATTTATTTATTTATAATATTCTATAATTATAAATATATATATATAAGTATTTATTCTAAAAGGGTTCATGGGCTTGGGGAACCCGCTCCAACAAAAATTTAATGTAAAATAAAATATAGTACATAAAGAGATGGGATGACAGGAACAATGTCCTTGTCTAAAAAAGAAATTTACAAAAAAGGTAGAACCAATATCATCCCTATAGTCCTGATCAACAGTGTCATCAGCAAACTCCCATTCAGACTATGAATTTTTATGAATCAAAAGGAAGAGTACTTTTTCCAAATTTTGACCTTCCCTAGTATAATATCCTTAGAGAAAGACCAAGTATACCGGATATGACCATATTCGGCCCAGTCACCACTTCCTTGTCCAAGACTTTTTGGATGTCGACCTCATTTCCAAGTCTTCGTCTTCTACCAATCATCTTTCATTTTAGAAGGTGTCGGAGGCTGCTCCGGAGATTCATTAAGGACTCTTGAAGCATCAGGTGCTGCATCTTGTGCACCAATATCATGTTCATTCATCTCTATTCTATCAATGACAAGTCATGGATGCTTATCTATCACATTATGGTTATGAGTCTAAGTGGATTTTTTAAAAACTGGGACAAACACCAAATTTCCCTCCCCAACATTCTGCTCATTGCTAGCAAAAATATCTGACCGAAATATCCTCTTACCAGTGATAACCCATTCTTGACATTCAAACTGCAAAATCAGCTTCCCAGAGGCCCCACAAGCTGCCTGACCACCCCCTACACTACCAATACTAGGAGTGCTCTCCATCAACGGTCCCATAAGATGCTTGACTAGTCCCTACCTAGAGGTCCCACAAGCTGCCTGATCATTCCAACCAGAATAATTGGCTTCAATTTTATTCTTTTTTAGACATATCTTTGAATCATGACCACATAGGGAGAAACAGTCACAAACCAAGGATTTCCTACAGTTTGAGATTTCATGTCAAATTGCCTACATTTCAAACAACATTTTGGAATTTTCTCATACACAATTTTAAAATCAAGATCCTCATCATTAGTTTGCAACATAACATGGTCCACCAATGTGATGTTCATGTCAACTTCGACCAAAAAACAAGGAAAAATTCAAAAATCATGCGGCCTCAATTTCATTGTAAATCTTGATTGGAACTCCAATTGGTATTGTGATGTCATATAGTGTTTTAAGATTCCAAAGAATCCAACTATTGCTATGGACCCTAACCCATGGTTGAATAGAATATTTACCAACATTAAGTGGATTAAAATTCTTTTCCCATTCATGGATATGTATAATACTTTCTTGGATTGAAATTTTTCCAAATCCCCATGGTCATATCGTGAACTCATCATAGGGGGAAAGAATATGAAAGAAGTTGCAACCTAATGGAATAGATTTCAAAGATGAGAACTTCAAGATTACTGAGATCCGCTCAGATATTTCTTAAATATTCAATGGAATTGAATAACTAGGTAAAATAATACAAGCTATTAATGAATGCTCACCTATTTTGAATTGTTCTAAGATAGTAATTGAATATTCCTTGATGTGTTCCACACTGCCTATCTGAATAATATGGGGAACAATCAAACCCTTTTAGATGGAGAAAGAGTGCTTACTTGTTCCATCAGTAGGCTCTATTTCTTTAACACAAACTAGAGCTGAAACACCATGAACATCCAGGCACAAAACAACTAGATCGACAACACCACGAACTGATGGAATCACAACATTCCAATGAAAGTTAAAATTCCCCAACCCAGAGAAGCCTCAAGAAGGGATACCATCAACCAAAGATATGTTTTGGGGAAGGCAATCACATCGGTGATCTCAAAAATTTATAGCAATGCTATGGTGAGGGAAAGATCCCAGAGCCGAATGACGTTGTGGACGCACGTCGACGAGATCATGCCAAGATCATTGATGAATCCAGGAACACTTTCATGGATTGAAGGCAAAGAACATTGGTGATCGTTTTGAGGTAGAAGATATCATCTGATATTCATGCTAACACTCGGTGTTTTTTGAACTGTGAACATGCTGATTCTTGGAGTATATGTGGATGATCAAGTGAGGTTTCGCTTCGAATTATTTGAGCAATTTTTTGGGTGAAAAGATTTATTCGAGTGCACTCTGAATCGAATTTGGTACTCATTATATTTTATTTTATGTTCTTTGAATAATTACACTTGATCCTCAAACTGTACCAGGGATAATATTGATAGATACAACATGTTTCATTTCTCTGGTGATAAAAATTTTAAATCCCCGACCCACTGACTGTCGTTTCATGCCTGAGTACTAATAATTAGTATCTTAGGGGATCGTGTGGATTTTATTAGTAAGGAATGATTATATACCTTTCAATTTAACTAGTGGGTTTAAAATCATTCCCATATATTTTGACCACACTTAGATCTAATATTATATGTCCATGATACTTCCCTCAAACAAATATGGGTCAAATATGGAGTTTTCAAATATTAAAATAAGAAGAACATATTTTTATTTGTGTTAAATTTTACTTCATCTTTAAAAAAATGATTCCAGTGACCAGGATAATTTTTGATCATGTCCGGCCGGAATCCAGTAACCAGATTTTCATCTGTTGGCACCCTCATTGTCAGTGACATGCCTCCAGCTGAAGGCCTCACCCCACCATGAATCTGGCCACTACCGCCCCAGAATTCCATCATGCCTCCACGCATAGTTGTTTCCCCCATCCCTAGATGATTCCCTTGCCGTGGACTCCCTTGATCTCGTCCATCGAGCCCAACCCCTGTGGCCTATATCCCACGGTTACCACGTCGCTAGCCTACTGCCCTGACACCGCCCTCTGATCCCATCGATGCCACCTGGGGAAACTTATTGCCTCCTCCCTCTTCCATGCTTAGGCCATCCTGGTTCTATCAAAGCGGGTTGGTCCTGCCATGAAAGGGTCTTAGGAGTTGCGGCCAAGCCCAAAATGGGATGGGGTAGGGTTTTGGGACTCAGGGTACTTTTATATAAAAAATAAATATAACTAAAAAAATTATTATTGAATTAAATTAATTAAATAATTATTTTTAGTTTAAAATATAATCTTTTAATTCTATATGAAATGTTAATTTAATTTTGGTATTATATTAAATAAATATCCGTGTTGAATGAAAATATATAATTGGAATTCAATAATTAATTTTATTTATTTAAAATCCCTCATAAATTAAAATTACTATAATTATTTTTATTGTGTTGACTGGTCTTGAGCACTAAATGAACCTGTGTCTGTAAGTATATTTTTATTTCATATGAATGATTATTCAATTAGTATTTAATATTATCAAGGTATGTGCATAGTATTCTTTTCGGTCAATATGTATAAGGGTATGTGAATCCGATTTATCTGGCTATATTTTGTGCTCTAAAGACCCCCTCCCATGTGTTCAAGAATCTATGTATTATGAAAAATATGATATATATAGTGGACCATTCCATGTCGAGGTGAAATTCAGATGATAAATGGACACATTGGATGGGATGAGTTTTATCATGAGTCATGACATGACTTAGGTATGATTCCCTTAGCCTATAGATGATCCATTATGTTTAAATGGATCAACCAATATTATATTCTCAAAACCAGATGGTTATTTTAATTCCTTTACACAATCGATTATTATTTTATCCATTTTTATGACAGTGGGAAACACATAAAATAACAAACAATAAAATTTATAAAGATGTCATGATTGTTTTTTCTAGTAATGTTTAGTTGTGATCATGACCACATAGAATGAATAGACTGATAGAAATGGAATACATTAATAAATAATATATTAAAACCCTTATTAAATATTATGTATCAAATGCTTTCCATTATTTTAACTTGAACATGAATGATGTTTGGGATACTCGTCAGCCAAAGTTGTGGGTGTCTCCTACTGCTAGAGGGTTCTAATGAGAGTGATTGGTTGACTTAACTGAAATTTGTATCAAAGATGTATCCAAATACAGATTGTTTCAACATTAGAGGCAAACATTAAGTATATAATATTTATGAATTTTGAATATGGGACTTCCCTCAACGGATCAAGGACCCGCAAGTCAATACTGTTGGATAGTCAAATTCCTACCTTTAACACTTTGAGTAGAGGTGTATCCAAATCTTATAAACTATGTGGGGAGGTTCAAGGATACATGCCACTAGAATACTCAATTTATAGAGTATTCTAATTCGAGTACATTTGGTTTCTATAATTTGATAAGATAGTGGGATACATTTGATGATATAAATAATCAGTAATGTCAATTCAGTAATCTAGAAAAAAGTAATAGTCTACTTGTTTTTATTTTTGTATAAAATGGAATGTAATACCACCAGACAATATGGATTATTCATTGGAAAATACAATTTTATATCCAAAAAAATTCCAAATATTAGTGCAGGCACATGCACACAATACTGTGATATAGTAAATTCAAGGCACTGGAGCCCCCAATACCTGGTATTCCACGTCAGGTAGCAAGGATATAGAAATTTCATACAAGAGACACGTCAAGGACACATATTATGGTCAAGTCATAATTATATCATCAACATATGATGTGATGTGTGGATACTACATCAAGACATGGATGATATTACATGTAGTCTCATCTTTGAGAAGCATTCAAATAGAATGTGAAGTGCATATAGTAATAGGTGATGATTATACTGGATATGTGTAAATTTAAAGAGGGGTCATGATATTTCATGTGTTCCCTTTTTTGTATCATTTTCACCCACATATTGTAGTGTTGTTTAAGGTCACAAAACAAATTGTATGGAGAAAAATTCTTCATTTCATTTGGTGTAAGGTACAACAAGAAAGAGGAATTGAAAGAATGTATAATATTTAATTGTTATGCTGAACATGTTCAAAGTCTTGGTGAATGTGCCAATTGAATGAGTGATTCCAAAGGCTCCTTCAAAATTTCCTTCAAATAAAATAATTTTATTGTTAAACAGGAGTTTGTTTCCTTCACATATCATGAAATTAATCTTCAAATGATTAAATACAATGTTTTGAATAAAAAAAGAAAGTACTCACCTCTTCTTTAGGTATATTCATCAATATCAAATGTAAAAATTTCAGTCTAATTTCATCAATATTTAATAAAATATACCTATTACATATGTGTGTTTAAAACTAGCAACCACGTCAGTATAGAAATGTTACAATAAGTAAGGTGTGTTCTCCAAGTGATTGAGAAAGGGTGGTTCCTATGTCAGTGGTGAGAAGAATATAACTCTTAATTGCTAACTAAATGGTTTTAATAGAACTTTTATTGAGTAAAACTAAAACAATATTCTCACTTGGAAACACAGAAACATTATTAAAATTCGGAAATAAATGTTTTTTATGGTGTCTAATACTCAAAAAATATTTCAGTAATACTAGAATCATTGGTAATACCTGATTTATATAAAATGTAAGACATATATACCTAGTTGTGGAAAGGTGATAATTTGTAAAGAAAAACTATTTATTTTTCAAGGATACACATAGTACATTTTTAGACTCTCCCAAGTTAATGATATGAAGTATTCTAGACCAATTTATGTACTTATTTTTGGACAAAGAAACCATTAAGAATAATTGTAAGCCATAATTCATTTGAAATTTGATCAACTACAGAGCATGATGTATTCCAAGTGTAATCTAGTGGTAAATATACTTAATAAGATTCGTTTAATTGTTTGTGGAATATTAATGTGATTTATGATATATACATGTTCAAGATATATGAGCTACTTCAGACTTGTGTGATGAAAAATATCTTTATGATGCATTTATCATTCAATATATTGTTTCGTGGAGTAATTATTAAATGAACATTACCTTATCCACATCAGTGACATGATGGAAATAAGTAGGATTGATGATGATTTATAGATGTTAACATTGATAAAAATGTAGCATGGAGTAATTCATTAAAACACATTTCCTTATACACATTAGATTCATGATATAAGTAAAAGGATCATCAATGTATAATTTATTCATTTCAAAAATTACAATTATATTCAAGTCATGCATCACAAATAATGGTGTTATCCTATAACCATATTCTAACTATAATGAAAAATGGATATCATATGAGTTTTATTATGATATAAATCTATTTTTAATGAATTTTTTTTATATTCAATGAGTTTTATTAGGATATAAAAATACTTAAAACAAGAAAAAAACAACGTGTATCCAAAGTAATTTTACTAAAAGCATCGTAGGATAATAAATACATATGATAGAAAATCTGTATTCAAGTGATATAATACAGTTCTATAAAAGGGTTCACATATCTACTTGAGATGGTGGGACATATATTGACTTGTTTTTAGTCAATTCCAAATATGAACAATAATTTTTCATAGGAACGAGTTCCATAAGACATGTGGAAGTGGAATGTTCTAGAGACACACACTGTATAGGAAGGTTAAAACTAGGTTAATGATTTTATACTCAACATGGATGGTTATATATTATTTATTAAGAATAATAATTTCTAAAATTAATGAGTATATGTAAAATAGATAAAATTGATAGGACCAATTAAAATTCAAAATTGGATCTCATCTATAAAACTATAGGGGATTATTATATTGATTAATGTGGTGGGTATTCAAGTGAGACAATTTATGGGTGGTATAAGTGTGATACCAATAAAGATATATTGGTAACACCAAATAATTATTCATAAATCCATTAGAATTTTACTTTTCATAGATACTTTCTATGATTATTTTATTGGTAATTGGAGGTCAAAACCACCAGTCGTAGAAGGTGTCTACACGATGAAACTAGAAATGGATGATGACATCATAGAATGCCAATAGGGGTGAAAGTTACTAAAATATAGTTCAAGATTAAAATTAATCAATAAAATAATATATTATTAATTTGGATGAATATTTTCCCCATGTCTATGAGAGTTTAGTGGTAACATTATGTCTTTCTAAGACCAATATGTTTAGTAACATATAAGAAACAACTATTGGTCTTACAGTTAGTTTATACTGGGATGAAAGTAACTACACATATTTAATTAAAGTAGAAACCAAAGTACTAGATAACACGATCTATTGAGGTAGATCGAATGGTTTTTTAGACATAGTAAATCATAAATATATTGACAAGGTGTAGAAAAATAAAAATTAGAACAATTTGTGAGATAATTTTTTTCAATGTAACATTGAATAAATCAATCCAAGAATATATGTGCAAGAAATTATATTTCTTGATATATAATTTATTATAGAAAAATATCAGTTATATCATGGAGAACTACAAGAGAAGCAGTTTAAAATAACCAATTATACTTGATAGAATATACATAGGATATATACCTGATATGTAGACAAAATGGGGTTACTTGTTTTTAAGGGACACAAAATTGTATTCATTGATCTATATGATTTATTATCATAGTCAAAAAAAATTAATTAGAATGATAATATCAATCAAGATAGTGGTAACCATATCTTAAAATACTGAGTCCCTTATAGATTCTAAGGAAGATAATATGAAGTATATTAAATGCAACGATTTGGTCTAGTTCATGGAATCACACCAAGAAATTTATGTATTATCATAATATAAATTATGATAATCTCACTAAGAAATATTTCAAGCATAGACTGTCTATAAAAGGAATAAACTTAGGGTTACCATCTCTTAAAGAAGTATTACTCATGGAGGTGAATTTTCACATATCAAACTTTCCAGGTAGTGGAGACATGGCACACCAAGAAAGTAAAGAGTTTACTCAATAGAAACATGATATTAATCATGTGAGAGATTACAAGGATAGTTAGAAACATTGATCTGGTAAAAATGGTTGTTTTTTTAAAGTGGGCTCCTTGGACCCTCCTTTATCCGTAATTTTGATTTCCATTCCATTTGAACAATGATTTATGAATGATGTAAACATCCCATTATAGTGTAAATATTTATGTGTTCAATATTTAGATGGTATTTTCCATGGATTATTTGTCATATCAAAAGGTTTTAAGAGCTCATGTAATATAATGAGAACCCCAAGATATTATGACATCAATATTAAATAAATTCATTATGGTCTAGATACATCATGATGACTAGACACAATTTATGTCTGACTATCAGGTTCTAGGGGATCATAAGCATTAAGACTTCTTATCATTATATTCACACATGGTGATATATGGTAGGTGAGATTATGGGGACAAAACCATGAATAAGAACACTACACGTTTCAAGTGTCATTGGTAGTTCCTATCTACAGACATGTGTGTTGGTCTCATGACTTAATATCACTATTAATATGATTTAGTTAAACACATACTTTTATGTAATAAAAAAACCATGAAAATAATGTCGTAGAGAGGTAAAAAAATTGGGTTCATCATCGGTGGTACAAAATTGGTCGAATGGTTAAGATAAAAAATTTCTCTTACAAGTTCAAGATGTAATATCTAATGAATGGTTGATTATGGTGTTATACCTTCATAAATCCATATCCATGGTAGTCAATGATATGTTCTCCAGATATATCAATAAATAATAAATCAAGAAAGGAAGATGACACATGTGTGCATCCTTTAGTATAAGGCATCTAAAGACAAAGAGATTATATTACATAGTGTCTATTCGTAGGTAGGTAGTCATTGTTAGTACTATTCCTTAACTCGTTAGGGGCCTTAATGGGATACTAGACTCTTCTCTTAGTCTATGAATCATATTCCCTACAGTCAAGATAAGGCCCTAGGTTTTCACACACAATATCACATTCAATAATCCTCCCTATTTGGGTGAATATATATATAGGAAATGGTGGTCCCCACCATGGGATGAAAGAGTTATTGAGGTTTTATCGATCAGAGATAAATAAATAAATTCATTATTATTCGAGTATAAAATAACTGGGTTGAATTTATTTATTAAAATTATTTAAAAGCAATTATATAAATACATAGAATAATTTTATACCAACAAATATTATTTTAATATTATAGGTCCACTTAATATATTTTGGCATTACGAGTTGAGTTAATGACTTGATTTTATCACGTAGTATATTTAATAAATATTACTAGTATGTGATAAAATATAAATTATACATATGATGCAGTTAGTTCATCATAATGATTAATTTATTTCTTAATTGGTGGATGTTAAATATATATGGGTGGGGTAAACCTTTCCAGGTATTTAGGCATCCAATATATATATTATGAGATAATCTCATTCAAGGTATTATTCATCAGTCTAGAATTGAGAGCTACTCTCTACTCTAGATTCATGTATAAAGACACACTATAATCGAGTGAATGATCCAATAACTCCTTCATGGATCAGAGTCATGTGATAATTGGGATAATTATAATGTCATAGATCCATTTTATCTCATTTTTTATTAATGGAGTGTGTGTAGATGATCTATAGGGGTTCATCTTCATATCCTTCGAGTAATGGTTACCGAAAACGAGCTGCAGTCAACCACACTCAAAATTGAATGAGGATCTAATTAAAGTTTATTTTATATTATTTTAATAATACATGTGATATTTTCATATTTTACTAGGGTTTTGATCACAAGAGATAACAAGTTTTGTCTCTTTGGTAACCCAAATTTAAATTCTCACCCAATCAACTTCTACTGCACATCCTATCACCAACACTATAACCTCATTTATAATGGTTTTAATCATATATTTATTCTATAATAATATTCATAGTTACAATAAAAAATATGATTTTATTATAACATCTTATCAACCATTTGTTAATAATATTTATTTATTACCATTGTTTCATGTGTTAATTTATTTATTTCCTCATGCTTGTTTTTTAATAGAACTTCAATTTCTTAATCATAGAATATTGATCCTTAACCTACATAATTATATTACTGTTATAAATATCAAACTTATTCATTTTATAAATTTTAAAAACCATTTTTCATAGTTGGATATTGAAAATTAATCACATCGCTTCGTGGAGACTGTAAAACATACATACGAGCAAGCGACAATGTCATTTCCTTAATGGGTAAAAGGGTAAGGGAGTGAATGATATATAAATATTAAGGAATTTATTTATTTCATATTTATCAATTATATTCATTATTTTAATCATTATTACTATCTATGTGAGTCCTTGATGGGAAAAAATTACATTGGTTAGTGAGGAGGTAGTTAGTCGTACAAATGATCGAAGGATTAGTTTTCCATTTTATAGTGGATAAGATGAATAAATATTATATCATTAGAATAATAACATATTTATATAATTTAGATAAATTTTTTAATTATATTTTATGTTTTAATACATAATTAAAGGAGGAAATTTAATAAGTAAAGAAGGAGGCTGGTAAAGATAATTATTTCCCTTAAAAGAACATACATTGGATATCTTATTAAGGCTCCCAGAGTTGATATTTTGGGTAAAAAATGATAACAATAATGTGGGTAAGGATAATGTGGTTGTATTTTGGTAGGTTTTGGTCAAGAAAAATGGCTTGATAGGTGTGAATAGGGGAGGGTAGGGAGTTCCCTTTATAATCAAGGAGGAGTGACATTATTGAAAATACTAAAAACTATTCAATAATGGGATGTCTCTATCAAACCAAGTTCATATATAATTGATAAATAATAGATTTTATGTATTTTAGAGTCTATTAAAACATTAAATAATTAAAAATTTAAATCTTTTAAATATGTAATTCCTTTTATTCAGTGGTTACTTACTTTTACCATTTTTTACCACAGTAATTAGTTTTTATAACCTAGGTAATTTATCCATATAGTCTAAAAATAAATGAGCATTATTAAATATTTTTTACCTAATTATAATTAATATTAAATCCAATTTATCAAATTATAAATCCATTTGTGTCGGAAAATTAGTTTCACCACAAACACATGTAGCACGGAAAACCTTATTTTAACTTTAATCGTGGCAAATAAATTTTTCTTTATTTACCAATAATTATGACAAAAAATTAAGTCTCTCTTATTATATAATAATATTTTTTATTATTCCAAACATATAATCAATGTTTTGAAAATTATTTCAGTTAATTATTATAATTTAATTTAAAAATAATCATATAAATATTGTCGAGAAAGGTTTTTCAAGAAATGTATTTCTCATGCATAAGATGATATGATATTAACTATATGACTAGTGATCATTAGTATATGGATATAAATTAATATATATATATGTATATCATCTAAATTTAATTTCAAATTTTCCATATAAGAAGTTATTTTAATTAATTAAAATAGAGGAATATTATGTATTTAAATACAGTTTTCAAAAATTTGTGTTTTTAAGCCTAAAATTAAACTTATACCAAAATCAGGTATAAAGATGATTCAAATGTAGTTAATAACTATAAAACTAAAAAATTAATACATGTGTTACTTCTAAATTATATTCAAATTGTAATGGGACAATAAGATAAATTAATTTATTAAAAATAAATAATAGTTTAATAAAAAGCGTTATTTTTAGTATTCACTAAAAAATCACTCTTTCTATAGAATCCCAACATTTCACCCTAAAATAATTTCAATATAATTATTCAAAAGTTTATTTTATTTTTTTAAAATAAAATATAAAAAATTGATATAAAATAATTATAATTCCCAAATATAAAATAAAAATTAAAACTATTTTTAAATAAAATTTCTTTTCAAGCATAAAAGAAATTAACTAAAAACATGAGTGAATATTTACTATGAATTTATCAATAAATTTTCATTGACCAGGACCCTTATATAAATATTTCATAATTCTATTAATCATATTCTTCAACTCCAATTAAATGGCTAGGATATAATGCTCATATTCAAGTAATATATTGTGTGGGTCGTTTAAGCTCAATGTTGTGTGTTACATAAGCTATCAAATGCAATGTTATTATTTTATAATATGATGGTGTTACAATATACCAACCTTAAATAAAATTAATCCATGAAAATTATACTTCAACATATAAATAAAGGGTTTTGCCTTTCAAAACTTCTTTTTTGTAAACCTGCATCATAGAATGGGTTTATAAAACATTCTCTTAAATAAGGGAAAGGATAATATGATTGTGATATTGAATAACACATCACTAGGATTCCAAGTAGGATGACATTAGTGGGAACTGAAAATAAGGACTTCTAAGAAATGTATAAATAATTATAGATATTAATAGAGATCATTGATCACAATAAAGAGAATGATCAAGATGACGTCAATGACCACAAGGCCATAAATCTGTAATGAGTTAGATGATATTTGATTTATCAGATATTAAGATAATAGGATAATATTTTTTTCAAGATAATTTTTTTAAATTTGATGAATTATTTTATTGTCTAATAATATATGTAAATATATATACCTGATATCTTTCAATTTCGTAATCAAAATTTCATCACTCGTTTGTTCTTCGATCAATTTCCACTTCACCTCTTACTCTAAAAAATGAATATACAATATGAATTTATTTTATGACTCGTGCACTAAAAAACTTTTATAAGATCCATAATAGGGGTAAGTTCCTTCAAAATATCTCTTAAATATTTACCAACCCCAAAATGGATAGCATAAGATATATAATATAATAAATAAATATCTAAACCCCAATAGTAACACACAATGATCAACATAATATTTAAAATAAAAACAATGTCATATTTAACAGAACACCACATTTTCTAGTGGTATTGGTTAAACAATTTTCATAATTTTGTTATGGGTTCAAGCCCTACATCCTTTCCAGATACACTGGGTTGTAACCTCGTATATGGTTTTTCATTTTTTCAAAACAATATTAATATAATTTTTATAATTTTTGTAATTCATAATGACCTAACATGACCACAACGTCAATGATAATATAAAAGATAAAGGTTTCAGATAACTTGAATCATATTTCCATAAAATATAAATTCATTATTAATTAAATAACTTTTTTAATAAATTATATACTAAACTAATTGGTTTTATTTCACTAAATTTCTCCGAAAATACCCTCACCCTTTATGAAAACCCCATCACATAAAACCTCAAAAATTGATGTTTAAGACATTTAACTTATGATCAACCTTAAAATCATAAACCCATTATGGTATCTATAATTCATAAGTTAATATTAGGTGGATACATATATACTTTCACAATCCTTAGATGTCTTGTGATTCCTAGAACCAGAAAACCATTTATAAAAATACTTTTACAATATAATTCTTGAATCTCTATAAATAAATTCTTAAACACTTTTACTGTAATGATTGTTATAAAATATGTCCTCCCTTTTTATAGCAGTTTATATTTAAAAGAGGGTATTAACTTAGATAAATTTTTAGATCTCCCAGATTAAAAACAACAAACTATAAACAGATATTTAGGATGAAATATATTTATCACCACCAAAATACACAATTTTATATAGAAATAAAATTCTCAATGCCCTTATACTCCACGCATAAAACATTTCCTCGTTGCTTTGAGACATTCCATTGGGTGTCTCTTTCTAAATTTTTTATGTGATGGATATCGAGCTTATTTCCACTATGGTCTCCACCACTTGAGCTATTTGTGGACTTTATATTTCTCATATTTATTGAGTATGAGAGTTGGTTAAGGTATAGGTTATTATTAATATTCAAGGATAAATAATTAGAAAATATAATGATATCTTTCACTCTAATAATTTTCCTTTTTTATTTCACATAATCACCAAATTTTCCATCATAATCAATATTAACATGATTCTATCAGGTTCCATCCATTGACTGAAACAAAAAAAGAATAGTGTGATCTACAATAATCGTAGTGGAAAACAATGTAATCATTTTTAGGATGCCTAAATTATGAAACCTTATTTTCAATATAATACAACATCAATTTAACCTAGGTAATTATTTTTCATACTCTATTTAAATCATTCATTAGGTTTTTTAATCGTAAGATAAATTATTCAAAGATTTTACACTGAGAGTGTCAAACCAAGTGTGTAGTAAGGACCGTTTTTTGTGCACAGGGTTATAATCTAGTCAAATCCCAATGAACCCTTTTTAGAATTTTTATCCCTAGGTAAAACTATGCTAGAACCACATACACTTTTAGTATCTACTCATTGATGTATCATTAGCAAAACCCCTATAATCTCTTCATTTCAAAAACATATGTAAATTCTTCCATAATTATCGTGAAATACTTCATTAGGTTTATTTTACATAATCTATGTCTTCTTAAATATAATTCTCAAGTATTCTATTAAACATTATCTGATATGAACTATAAGAACCCCAACCCTATTTTCCAAATGTTTTCCGTAATTTCATTCAATTTTTGATAGAAATAATAAATCACATCACAAATAACTGAATAGTTTGGTAGCCTTTAAAAATTAGATACATACTTGTGTCTCTCATTACATTTAAAAACAACAACACATTGATAGTAAATATTCATCATCCCTGAACTCATTAAAATATTTTTTCTTTTTATCTTGGGGAAGTGGAACAAAATAAGGGTGAGATTAAATTCCTAGTAAGGGTTATGTATAGTGAATTCTATAATGAATAATTAATACATAATTAGTATTAAAATTGAAATAATATAAAACACATTCCCCTTAATCAATAAATTTACTATAATAATTAGATACGACATAATCAAAAGGGAAATGAAAATGACTGAAAACACATTCCATTTAATAAGTTTTCTATCATTATTAGATTATACATAATAAATATGGAATGGTAAATAAATGAAAACAAATTCTATTTAATAAAAAACATGGTTGTAATGATTAGATAAAGCATAATCAATATGGAAAGGTAAATAATTGAACACACATGTTATTTAATATATAAAACTTCCACAAAATACATCTACGGATAATATCAATGTAATAATCTCATGTATTATAATAACTAAAAACTTAATGAAATAAATTCTCAATACTATATTTCATGATATCTAACATCATGATATCTATACCATCATGAAATTTCACCTATATAGTTTAATATGTGGGTATTTATACACCAAACCCATTTAAATAATGTTATATAACTTATTTATCTCATGATATAATCAATGCATCGACTGGAAATATAAATCTAGGCCCCACTGTACACTTCACTTCAAATGCATTTCTCATATATAAAATGATATATTTATTTCATGATTCAATATGCCTTCTGATCAAATATCTGTATTGAGTAATAAATACAGATTATCAATAATTCCTTAGCTAATCAAATAAAATCCATAATAAAGAAGCATATGTATAAATGATATATGGTTTAAGAAATAAGCCTATAAAAGATAAGTGATATTTATATTTATGTGAAATTTAATCTCCAATGATCACAATAAAGTGAACATCTCAAGGGAATGTTAATTATTACTAAAAATTAATCAAGAAAGTGGATTTTAATAATTTAATAATTTTAAATGATCATAAACTATCTAGAGAAATAATAATTATGGTATCATTATAATATATACCATGTTTATTACATGTAAAATAAGGGTATTCTATTTTTGATGTATATAAGTACAATAAAAAATTCATTAAAACATTCATGAGGAAAATACACTTTTCACTTTAAAAACAAATTTTAGAACTTCATATTTATAGAATCTCAACAAAACAATTCATTGAAAATAAACTTGTAAACTAGCAAAAAAATATTTAAAATAATGATTTTTCATGATGATGCATAATTCTATTCAAGTCATATAAGTTAAAAAACATCCAATTCACACTGTGTTAAAAAAGATAAAACTACTATATATAAAAAATGGTAAAATGATTCCTATCATACTTTTTTAAATTAAAATTTTGGAAAAAAATTCTTAAATAAATCATTAGGATAATGTTAAAAACCATTTAAGAAATATGTCTAGAAAACATTTATATGGAAGAAAAATGTTTTTCAACCAAAAGGACTAATAAAGTCAACCATTTTAAAAAATATTTTCTTAATAATTTCAAGTTAAAATGTAGAAAAATGGTATTATTACATGAAAAAATCATGAATAATAATTTGAGAAGAAAATAAAATTGTTTTATTAGAAAATAATCTAATAATTTCCTTCAATGTAAATTCAAATATAAATAATCTCGATTAAAATGAGATTGTGAAATAAACCCATAAAATGATCATAATACATTGAAGTGAGAATTAATTAAATAAGTGATTATATGTTTCAAAATTTAAATAAACATAAAAAGTAGGAATATAACATAAAATATTCAAAATTAATTAAAAAAATAATATTATATCATCAAATACAATAAACAATTAATTTAACCCAATGAAAAAAATTGAGTTATGAAATTCCATTCCAATTCGTAACTTTCAAGTAAAATCCCCTTAGATGGAATAATTAAAATTATAACACAAAATTTTGTGAATTATGAATTATTAATGATGTTACATGTAAATGGTTCATTATATACACCATAGAAAATACATTTGGTGCATAAAATTAAAATATTCTTCAATTTAGTGAAATTAAGATGAAATACTTTACATCTCGTTTCACAAGTTAAAAATGATTTTACCCAAATCGTAATGGTTTTAATCATTTTATTAATTTATTATTTAACCATATTAATATTTATTATATCATATATAATATTATCATATCATCTTATCACAAATTTTAGGATAATATTTCTTTATTGATATTTTTCTAGGTGTTAACTAGTTTATTCCCTCGTGCATGTTTTGTCATAATAGTATTAGTTATTTTTAATAGAATACATCTCCAAAATATATAGAATTATATTACTTTTATCAATATAATATTTTTTTATTGAATACATTTTTAAAATAATTCTTGAATGTTGGACATGGAAAATTATTCTTATCACTTTATAGAGACTGTAGGCCGTACGTACGCACAAGTGAAGATATCATTCCCTTAATGGGTGAAAGGGTATAGAATTGGATGAAATATTAATTTTAGAGAATTAATATAATTTCATATTTATGATTTATACTCTTTATTTACATCATTATTACTATCCATGATATCTTTTGATGGAAAAAATGACACCAGTTCGTGAGGCGGTAGTCCGTTATACACATGAGTGGAAAATTAGATTCCCATCTGATGGAGGAGGAGATAGATAAATATTTATTCATAAATTTAATAACATATTAGTATATTTTGGATAATTACATTATTATATTTACTTTTTTAAGACATAATTGAAGGAGGAAAAAGAATAATAAAAAGAATGATCTTATTGAAGACAATTAGTTTCGCTTTGATGAACCTCCTTTAGATATCTTAATATAGACCAAAGTGTTGGTATTTCAAGAAGTCCAGTAGATCAAAAATGTAGAGAAAAATGTTTAAGGGTTATTAATTCTGGGTTTTTAAATAAAAATATATTTATAGGTGTAATGAAGTGAACATGGGAGTGTTTTTTATAATTAATGGTGAGTGGAAATTTTTGAAATACAAAAAAATATTAAGTAATAGGGAGTCACTATCCCCCAATGCGCCTCCAAAAATGATAAGTAATTGAGTGAAGGTAATTTAATATCAACACAAACCTCTTTAAAAGCAAATTAATCATAATTTAAACATGTTATTTCTTATCTTATATGTTTTATTACTTTTTCCATTTTATTTTTCAACACGATAAATAGTTTTTATAACGTTGAAAATTTATCCTTTAAGCATAAAATAAAATTTTCTTAATTAATAATAATGAAACACTTATTAATAAATTAAAATTTAATTTACTATATAAAAATAACACATTTTTGGGAAAATTAATTTTTGTACCAGTGAATTTTACTCGCAAAACTCCCTTTAACCTTAATCACAAAAAAATGAACTTTTCTGTCTTTAATAATCATTATGAGAAAAAAAATTAAGTTAAAAATATTATATAATATTAATTATATATATTTAAAATTTACACTCCAATTTTTGAAATTATATTAACAAAATCCTTATAATTTAATATGAAAATAAATTCACAAATTGTGTCAAATATTTTTTTTCAAGAAATGTATTTTTCAACCATAAGATGATCTTACATTAATTATATGACTTGTTATCAAAATAATATGTAAATTAATTAATAAATTTAGATATATAATCTATAAATTTAATATAAATATATTTTATAAGTTGTTATATCTATTAATTAAAATGGAAGAACATTATGCATTTCAAAACAATTCAAAAAGGCATTTTAAGATTAAAAAAAACTTATATCAAAATCATGTATAAATATGATTTAAATATAATTATTTATTTTAAATATAAATAAATACTTTAATTAATTTAAAATAAAATTAAAATCATAATGGTACTTTTAAATTACATATATCATTGAAAAGAAATGAATGTTTTATAAAAAGTAGTATTTTTCACTATTTACTGAAAAATCAGACATTTCTATAAAATCCCAAAATTTCGGCATAAAATAATTTTGATATTATAATTTCAAAAATTATTTAATTTTTATAACATAAAATTTCTAAAATATCAATAAATAAATTATAATTCCCAAAAATAAAATGCAAAATAAAACTATTTTTGATGAAAATTTATTTTTAAGAATTAAATGAATTTACTATAAATTTGAGTTATTATATAAAAATATTTTATTAATAAATTTTTATTTTTTATTTCCTCTATATATATATTTCATAATTCAGTTAATTTTATTCATACCCTCTTATTCAAAAGCTATGTAATAATAATTATATTTAAATAATATATTTTTTAGTTGATTATGATTGGTATTGTGTGTCATATACTCTATCGAATATATTGTTCATATTTTAAAATATTAGAGTTGTACATGGGTGGTTTCTCAAATATATTTTATTTTATAAACTATAAAAATAATTGTCTCATGGTTTCAAAATATCAAACAACTGTTGAAAATGTGTATTTAAAACCTGATTTTCAAAATTAAATCCCTAAACTCTTCTAAGTCCTTTAAAACACATAATTATACCTATTTATATTATAAACCAACCTTTATAACAAATTTATATCATTATTTAAAGAATTACACATATCATTCCCATTTTAATTTTTAGATGATATGGGAAATCACTAAACCAATATTCAATTCCATATTTCACATCTAATTATTCTTAACCCGTAAATAAATCCTCATTACCATGGGGTTTTACACATTACGAAAGATTTTTATTCTAATTAATAGACTAATAGGTATATATACAAACTAAAAATAGTATATCCACTAACATAATAATTGTATACTAAAATAATGTTTGATGATTTCATATCCATGACACATAACTGGATGACAAATAGAAAAACATTCTATTAAGATTTAGAAATGTTCACACCAAATATATTTTTCTATTTTAAATTAAATTTTCTCCATTTAATACTTCCAAAAAATGCATCAAATATTCCCAAATAAATACCTTATATTCAATTAATCAAATCAAAGATCATCTTTTTTCAAAATAATCATTAGGAAAAAAGATGCATGTTTTATTTAAAATAATAAATAATACCACCTTTTATAGTTGTTCCGCCTCTAAGGTGGAACATTTACAGGTGGTATGGAAATAGTTTGATGAGGATTGTCATCCGTTTCTTTTTCCATAGAGGCGGGTTCTCATTGAATTTAACATTCCTTTTTTTGACACATTCAATGTCATTATCCTTTAATGAAGGTTGAATTAACCCTGAGGGAACTGTTGGTCCCATCAGGTGATTGTGTGGGTTTCAAGCACCCATGTGATTAGTACTTATTAGATATAACTTCCTTGGATGGTCTCCAACGGGTTTATTTTTTGATCCAAGAATTTCAAACGGCCCTGGTATCCATGATTCATGGGACCTTCATTACAAAGGAAGGAACTCATTAGAAACATATTCATCCAAAACACGTACGGACTCCATTAGTGAAGAGGATGGGAGGTTAGGCTCACTGCACCCTTCTGGGAGAGTTTTCTTTCTTGTTATTGGAGTCACTTATAGATTTAAGTCGTTTTAATATGTTCATGAATCCTTGGTTCATTCTCGAAGAGTGTATCCATGAGATACCCATAGTTTTCAAGATCGTCGTATGAAAGAATATATTTTTTATGCAACAAAGGAGATGCTGACTTGAGCCATTTAATAATGCGCTCTGAAGTTTATAGTCATCTAGGGGGGACCAAAGGTGATTTAATGTTGGGATCATGCCCACAAGGAGGGCTTCCTACATATCCTTGGGAGAGAAATCTGAACTCACATAGTTCGAATCATGTGGGGCTTACGTATGGAAGATACCAATTTGAGAGACATGACTGGGTGAACCCTTTATGGATGGACACCCTTTTGAGCTCAGGCCTTTTGGTAGATGTCCTATGTATCCTAGTTTATCAGAAATTGTATTTATCATAGTTTATAATTTTTGGGGATTATGTATAGAATCTTCCCATTTGAGGGGACATGATTGGGTGAACCCTTTATGGATGGGAAACCATTGGATCTTAGGCCTTCTTGTAGGCATCATACGTATCCTGCATTTTCCAGGAGTCAGAGTTCTCATTGTTTAGATTCTGTGGATGTTGTAATCTTCACAAACCACTAATCCCACATGAGTCATGCTCAGTGTTAGAAACCAGAGGATGTGAAAGATTCAACAGTGCACATTCCTCCTCCCCTGTTGGTGGGGGAGGGAGAGCCTGTTGCGGAAGAGGTCGGGGTGACCATGGTTGAGGGTGTGGAGCAATTAACCTTTTAGTGTGAAAGGACATTGAAGGTTATGTGGCCCTTCAATTGATTATTGGGGACTTACCTCAGTGGGAGGGCCCTGGAACATGTTCTGGGAAGTGGAGGAGTTTCCTCCTCGTCAAAGGGGGTAGTAAACATACCCCCATTGACTGTTCACTATCCCCCATTGAATGGAAAAGCAAGTGATCACCCTTAATATCTAGAACAGGGTGGTTCATGTCGGCATCCCAAGGTTAGACTCTAGGTTATCGTGGGAATGTAGTCTTACAGTTAATCCTGAAATTCGCACCTCTATGGGGAGGGCCTTTGTGACTCCGCTTACTGTGAATATGTAGACTCAATGGGGTGTACTGATGCACATGATGGTCTGATCATACGGGTCCAGTGGCCTTGGAGGAGGATTTGGACTAATTCTAGAGGACTGGTTAGTGGAGGGATCATAAAGGATTAGATGGTAATGGATTGGTGAGGTTGTAACTAGATGGGACAATACCCGAAAACACCCTATTCTATGTACTAGTTTTTTATTCGGGATAGGGAAGTCTCTGCATACCATAGTGGTATGCAGGAAAAAGGTCCATCCATGTACCAATGAGGTACGTGGGCATTGGTATTTTCCACCACATACCATAGTGGTATATGGATCACTGTTCCACTTTTGGTTATATCCACATACCGATTAGGTACATAGTTTCTGGTTCAATCCACGTAGCAGTACACTACACAGATCACAATACTGGAGGAGGTTCTAGGGGATCATCATTTGAGTGGTGTTCATCCACGGCAATTATTTGGTTTTCAGTTCACCAACTAGTTTTGTGGTTCTATTATCATTATTCAATTCCTTCATTTTGTGGTTCATAGCCGGCTGTACATGTGAACGGAGTGATTTGAAGTTCGTGCTTCATCAATGAAACAAGATGAAAGTCAGTGTGCATCATCTAATTCTCCCTCAAGCTTTCATCATCTATCCTTCTCTCTATTTGTATCCCTCTGTGTGTGTACACTTTACTCTATTTTGATCCTTTTATAGATCATCAGATCAATTGTATCTATTAGGCACGTGACACCATTTGTGGAGGCCCATTGAAGAAATATCCTGACCCATAGAATACTCGGTTAATTGGGGTTCACATTGACTTTGGTTTTTTATTACAGTTTAAGGAATCCCTCCCATTTTTCTTCTTCAACAAACTGATGGGTTTGTAGAATGATATGTGAATCTCTTCTTCACGCATGATTCCTTTGGTTGACACGATTCTTAGTCACTGCGTTTGCTGGCCATCAATCCGTGGCCCAGCGGTTTGTGGAATGTACCGCATATCTGATGGTTCACCATCAAGGTGGTCACTACACCCTTATCAATGATGGCAAGTAGTTCACTCAAAATCCTTTTCAAACATGAATTTCTTCAAGTTTCCTCTGATACTTGAAACTCAATCTGAGTCCATTCACCCTGATAGACTTCTATGGGGAATTTTCTCCCTTCTACAAAGTGATTGTGGGGGTATTTTCTTTCTTGGAATAAATTTTTAACACCATAAAAATTCCCCCCATCAGAATGAGGACTGTTCAGAATGAAAATGGGACTATTACAATGTATAAGAGATCCTGAACTGAAATGGTTTGTTGTAGAATATATTAACCTAGTAGGAGAGGCCCACACCTATATATAGGGGACCATTTCATTTATATTTTACCATTTTCTATTGCAAAAATCACTCCAAATTTTCCCGACTTCCTTTTCTCTCGTGTACCGTGATCCGTGTGAAAATCATGATCACAAACTTCTCTACACGTTTCGTGAACTGATTTCCTTTCAATTTCATCATCCACATACTATATTTTTGGATTCTGCGAATGGGACTATGGAATTTTAAGACTTTAAATACAGATTCCACATGGATGAATGCTATGTAGCTAGCTTGTCCACATACCAAATCTAGATCAGGGAAACAAAATTCAAAAACTATTAATATAAACATAAATTTTAATCCATAACTTCTGAACATGAACTTAACCGCGGCTGAGGTTCGTGGTTTCTTCTTTCCGTGAACCATTATCTTCACTAGACAATGGTTTGAGGGCCTGTTCCTCAATGTTCTATTGTGTAATATGGTTGTACATGGTAAACTACATCCACGTACCATTGTTGTAGGCAGAGTAGCTTCTGCATGTCATGTTTTACATAGAATTATCCTTCCACGCACTGTTTCAAGGAACAGTACCTAGAGCCATTTGTGGACATATTTTAAATCCTTTATCCATTTTTTCCATTGCCTTTGTCCTACAATTTTTATTGGACTGACATCTCATCAACTTCTGGATCCTCCGGTGTAGGCTACAATGACTGATTTATAGGTCATTACAAGATCAACGAAGACAAGGAAACCATGGTGAGGAATAGTGATGATCATCTGTAAACCAACATCATTCCTCATAATAGCTTCCTAATGGTCTTCTTGATTCCAAATCTCTTATCTTATCTATTATCCATATAGGTTCCACTTTATGGCTTTTGTCTTCTTATCGACATGTCTCTGTCATTGCCTAACCCTGACATCCCTTTAGTCCTCTTAGAGGCACCAAAAGATCATGATCATTCCAATATATCCCAAATTGGAGAAGTCAGTGTCATTACTATTTAGGAAAATGTCTTCATACTGTGAAGTTCTGCATGGAATCAGGGAAAATGCGGGTGTCGCAATGGTGTCCTGAGACTAGATGACCGAGAATATTCATACATTATCTGTATCTCCAGAGAAAATCCTAGCGGCGGGTGTAGAACCAATTGGGATTTGTGTGCTAGAGGATGTTTCTCCGATGAGTGGGCCCATGAATTCTGGGTGCATTAGACCTGTATGGAGTCCCCTGAGGACCTGTAGGTGGTGGGATTACACCAGTAATCCTGGGCATCTTAGTTTTCAATCTTCTCTCAGGGCGAAATCCTTCAGGAATTGCTGAGCTACTTGTGTTTGAGCACCAACACCTCCACCTATTGCATAAGGAGGTGGGAATCAGTCTATGGGATATCTATCAACTTTTAGGTCTCCCCATATTTGTATAAATTTACAACGATTTTCTCATGGTAGCCCACACATGGAATGTAACTGATCACGTGTCTCCTGTGACAATGAGATGACTAGTCATCGCAGCGGGATCACGGGATAATACCCTCGAGGATCGTTCCCTCATCCCAATCAAAGTGTGGATAAGGATATTCTTATAGACGAATGGAAAAAATCTAATGGCTCTCCAAAGTCGAACTCATCCCTCTTGTCCGTCCCACTAAACCCTAGGGTCATATTGTGCTACCCTTGAAGAACATCGATATACCACTTGGGGATATGAGCTTCGGTCAAACGTTTCACCCACTCTTAGGCTAGTAGGTTTCATTGACATGTTTTTAAGTGGATGGATATTCCCATAGATTGACATATACAAGTGGTTTCAGGCCTCTAAATTGATGATGGAGTCCATGCTGGTAGAGGTTCGACCCATTAATTTGTCCCTTCTTACCCTCTCCCGACATTATGAATTGTTGGGACAGATTCAGGAAGGCAGGCCTCTGCATCATCTCAGCATGTACACGTGGATAGCGGAACACTTGGCCTATTATGAATTTCAGCATACGGCACAGGTTCCACATTCTGACATTAATCCCACTCTTCTCAGAATTTCTATTGTTCATCCCAGGACTCTGAGTGTTACCGACACAGTTGTGATATTGGACGACGCCTTTCATTTCTCATTCGTAATGCATCCTACCCCTCATTGATCATTAATAGGTGTCATGGGAGGTTCCTTGGAAGAATTCTCTAACCTCCTCAATCTTTAGGATGGGATTGTCACTGCTCATGTAGACTGAGTAGTTATTTGTAAGCCATACCTCCCATACCGGTTTTCCTGGAAATTTGGACGCCTTCAGCGAACTATACTTCTTTTAATTGTTTGATTAAGGGGATAATCTCATACAGTGGTTCTCCACAAATTTAGGCTTATGATTATGCATGAAGGTGATTCTAGGATGATTATCATTCCTAACACGATGGGGGCCACCTTTCTATTTCTAGAGTATACCCAATTTTGGGTAGATTGTTACCCTGACGGGATGCTAAAAAACCAGTTTAGTAGGTTCAAAAACCCTTGACCATTCTCTGCCCCATTCTTGCCCCAACGACAACCTCAAACTTTCCTTCTACCATGAAATGTTTAATATCTATGCCTTCCACTTCCGTCCGTACAACAACCAAGATGGATACACCTCCTGATCCTACTCTTATGGTAAGAATTCTTTCAGTTCATCGTCAAAAGCATCTAGGAGGGGTTTCAGTAATACAACCCATTTTAGTGGGAAGTGACTCATACTACTACCCTTATATGGATGTTATATAAGATCTTAATGATACTGGAACCATCCAAGTATGGCCAATCATTATAGAGGTTGTGGTCAGTCTTCCACATCTGACTCTACTGGCTCGGCCATCTGAGGGCAAAGAGAGTCTTCCATTTTTGGTGACTTTCCTTATGTCCCTCCCCACTCCTATGGTGATTCTTCCTACTTATAGACATGTGGAAGAAGGGGAGGATAGATGTGTTGATGTTGTGGAAAGGAACCCTGCAGTGAAAAAAGAGGCATGGTGCTAGTTATGTGCTCTTGTCGGGGAGACACCAATGGGCAATTTTGCTGAAGAGGGTGACAACTTTCAGCAGTCATTTACTGAACTGGGTTCTAGAAGGACTGATTGTATGCACCTTGACCTCCTTATTTACAAAATCATTATCACCTGAGAAGATCGAGCCTCTAGTGAGGACAGAATGGCCAAGCTCAATTCTTCCCATCACCATGTGGTGACATTTTGGGATATTTCAAAATAACATGATCATCTAATAGCTGAGGAGGTAAAGGGACATGATTTGGTTGTGACGCAAGAAGAAGAGACGTGGGAGTGCAAATCCCACACATCCAAGTTGAGGGAACAACTAGACTCCTCGTGTTCCAACTATAATGCCATCCAGAAAAGGGGGTGGGATCTTAAAGTTGTTCTGGAGGGGGAGCATATGACGGCCAAAGCTGAAATGGAAAAGGGAGCCTCTTTAGAGCAGACTATTGATGGCACACAGTGATCACTTTTCATTCTTATAGAATGCGTGAACTGAGTCTTGTTATTGTCATGTATCAAATCATGATATGTACTCTACCCTTTTTTTAATACTCTGGAGAGACTTCGAGTTGGAGATGTTCCTCTTTTTTTCTAAACATAATAAAAAAATTTGTATTTTAAACATCTCTTCTCCTTATTTTCCTGTCAACAACATTTAAATAATGTATTAATTTTAAACAATGACTTGAAATCAGTAAACTAAAATAATTGAAATAGGCTTAAATTTTTTTCTGAGTTGTATGACTCAGCGAGGATAGTTATATTATTGCTGGGGTTTCATAGAAAAACCCACAAACGTTTTTTCCTTTTTCATTATTATTACCTAAATTTTTTCCTAAGCCTACTTGGCACAGGCATAGAGGTTATAGATTGGATTTATCTTAGGCCACCCTTTGTGAGATTTCTACCTAACAAGCTTTAATCCTTTTCATATGGATCAATGTTTTTTTAAAGAACTGGTACTTGACGTTTTTTGTTAGAGGTTCCCTTTTTGGATTTTTCCTCTAGAAAGTATGGAATATTTTTCTCTGTAAGCTCACTATTCTGCCAATCAAATTTACTATTGATTTTTTAGGCCGAACAACTATGACCAAACATTAATGGGAAAGGTCCATTACTCAAGATAGGTAAGTTAGGAATGTTCTAATATGATTCATACATTGATGAGGGATTTTTCATGACCCTAGACTTGTGATTTCGGATGTGCATAAGGCTTGGGAGTCATTTTAGGTGCACAGAGGTATGAACTGACACTCCTAGGTACGAAATTTCCCTTGGATAATGACCATTTTTTTGGGATACTTATACAGAGCCATCGGGGCACAATGTTCATAGCCGAGAAAAGGTGTCTGTAGGACACTGGCCTTCCATTTCTAATGGGCTGGGTAGACTTTACAGCATATTGGATTTATATTGATTTTTAGGGCCACAATGGGTGGATGACTTGAGTAACTTTGTCTGAAACATTTGGGACATTCATATCAGATTTGAGTAGGCAATTATTCATGCATTTTTCTTACATGCATAAGGGAGATTTGGTGAATGTTCAGCTCAGTTAAGGGTCCTTTTCTTTTTTTCATCAGGGACACATGGAAATAAGGAGGTACAGAAGCTGTTATACTGCAGTTTCCCAAATATGAGGGTGTGACAAAACAATAATGTCATTTGATCATATAGAAACTGGACAAGACTCTCATGGGGATGAACTTTCCTTTGGTAGATGGCCATTTTTGTGGGTGACATATGCAGATCCATCGGGGCATGATATGAATAGTCAAGAAAAGGTGTCTGAAGGAAACTGGCCTTCTGTCTCTGATAGCCATTGAGTATTATGGAGATTGGGATCTTTCTGAATACTATATGTGACCTTTGACCAGGGTTCTCCTAGACTCAAAAGGAGGAATATCTGCTGAACAACATTCAGGGAAACCCTGAAATGAGTGGGGTCACTCTTCTTTTGTATGTCGGTCAACCTCACGCATACAGATGGGATATCTTCTGAAACCTCAAAATAAACCAGAGATGAATCGGGACCACATGTTTTGATATATAAAAGATGTGTGTATGGAGGGAAACCTAAACAATAACATTGAGGTTCCTTGAATATAGAGGGATAGAATGAGGCTTTGAAGCTATTAGGCATACTGAGATAGGAAAGGACTCTTCTGGGGATGAATTTTCCTTTGATTGATGATTGTTTTTGTGGGTAACATATGCAGAGCCATTGGGGCATAATGTGCATTGTCAATCAAAGGTGTCTACAGGATATTGACCTTTAATCCCAGATATCCTTTTAGGGTTATGTAGATTCAATATCACTCATATCACGGAGTCTGTAATATAGAAGGGGTGTATTCGGATACATTTGGGACCTTTGGGCTACAATTTACTCACGCAATGGTGTCCCTTACATAGATCTGACTTGTAGATAGGGCGAGGTATTCATTCCATCTTTGGGATACCCATTCATTTAATATAACGTGGCCAGGATGTGGGGTTCCTCTTGGGGTTGGGAACCATGAAATTTCTTTTAGGGTCGTGTTTCTAGGACCAAAATCTTGGGCCATTTTTTTATAATATCACAGTGTATCTCTTACTAAAATCTTTGAGATCACATGAGCTATGCTCGGTGTGAGAAACAAGGGATTTCAAATATTATGTGTCATTGTTTAGGAATAGAAAAATCAGCATTAGAGGGAAATTTCTGGGTTAAACCATTGTTATGTAGTTTAACATTGTATAATAAGGATTATTTGGCCTTGTAGTTTGACATCATGCATTGTGTAGTTTAGAGTCATGTAGCATAGATGATTATGCTGTCATAATTAAATTCAATAGTTTTAGGTTAATTGCAATCAGGATGTTCCGGGGTTCCATAGAAGTGAGTGATGATTGAAGGTATAAACCGTATTCTTGGGGGATACTTGAATTAGGAGAGATGAAAAGGGGCTTGGAATCCATTGGGTATACTATGATTGGAGAGGACTCTCTTGGGGATGAATTCTCCTTTAATTGATGACTATTTTTGTGGGAAAAATATGCAATGCCACAAGGGCATAATGTGAATAGTCAATCAAAAGATTCCATAGGACACCGACCTTCAATCCCAGGTGGCCTTGAATGATTATGAGGATTCATGTTTTCCTAAGGTACGAATTGTTACAAATATGAAATATGTATATGGGAATGAGAGAATACCTAGACTATAATTAAATATGAACTACTTGGAGCTTCCACATAGGTCTAAACCATATGTATAGGGGGAAGCATGATCTTTTGACTACTCATGACTGAGAGGCATGTGTGGAATCTCATAATACTAAGGACTGAGCCATATATACCTCTTGAAAAATTTCATAGTTTTTTTGTCATGTGATTGGACCTTTTATGGACTCCCCGTACAAGTCTGACCTATACAAGGGGGAAATGGTCCTTTTTTAGTGGTGGATGGGCCAGAATGCTATATTCGAGTGTCACTATCTATCCTACGAGGGCATGAATCAAGACACATGTAGTTATGAATTTTCCCTACAAGTATTTACTCGATGTGTTGTGGAAACTTGAGGGAATTTTTGGATTCACTTGATACGTGTGTCAAGACTACCATATCCTTGTATGATTTATTTCATTATGAGAATCCTCACCACATACCCTAAGCTAACATGAGTTATACATGGTGTGAGAAACAAGGAGTGGTTGTAGAGTCTCCTTCAAAAGTACGTGGAGGTGGAGAATTTCATGGGGGAATTTTTTCCTTTCCTGATGGAGCGGGGAAAAGATCAAGGATCGAGGCGTCACTGTGTATCATGTGAGGGTAGGAATCAAGCTGTACATAGTTCTGTATGTACCATGTACCGATTTGGCTCGGTCTAAAGGGCAGGGGGACTTTCATTCTACCTATCATAGTGGCCTGGTAAATCATGTTACCCCGTAGTCGACTTTCATAATAGAATCTCTACCTCCAATCCTAAGCTCCTAGGAGTTATACTTGATGTGATAAATAAAGAGTGATAAGGGTTTCCTTTAAAAATATGGGTAGATAGGGGGTGTGATGGAGGCATTTTTATGTGGGGGTGGGTGAGGATCAAGGATCTAGGCATCGCTACATATCATGCGAGGACATGAATCAAGTCGTACATAGTTCTGTGATAGATCATGCAGTTCATTGTCATGAAATTACGATGTTTATGCCACATAGTTTAACATCTTACGGCGAGGACATGAGTCACAGTTTAATTCCATGTTTCACGAATGAGTTCCTTTTAATTTTACATTATGTGGAAAGGATGTCGACTCATAGTGTTGGGTTTTAGAGCGTGGACCATGATATGGGGGAATTTTTAAATCATAGTTTAAGGTATTAGTGTTTGGACCATGATATTGTTTCATGATATTGTTACTCATATTTTAAGATCTTAGAGTTCAGACCTTGGCTTGGAGGTGATATAGCTCTTAGTTTAGGGTCTTAGAGTTTGGACTATAAAATTGTGGAAATTTTTTTATTGTCGTGTTTCTTGGACTAATAATGTTAAATTTAACATCATGTTGTTAGGAAGATGACGCATAGTTTATGGTCATAGATTTTGGGACATGGCATTGGGGTTTTATGACTCATAGTTTAGGGTTTTAGAGCATGTACATTAACACGAGGGCTATTTTGATGACTCATAGTTTAAGGACTTAGAGCTTGAACCTTGGTATTGGAGCTATTTTTACGACTTGTAGTTTAGGGTCATATAGCATGGACCTTAGGATTTGAGCTATTTTAATGACTCATAGTTCAGGGTTGTAATTCTTGGACCTTGGCATTGGTCCAATTTTTAAGACTCGTAGTTTATGGTCGTAGATATTGTACCTTGTAATTGGAGTAATATTTATGACTCCTAGTTTAGGGTCGTAGAGCTTAGACCTTAACATTGGTGCTATTTTTATGACTCATTGTTTAGGGTCGTAGAGCTTGGATGTTAGCATTACAGCTATTTTAATGACTCATAGTCTAGGGTCGTAGAGCTTGGACAATGGAATTGGAGCTATTTTATGACTCATATTTTAGGGTCATAGAGCATGGAACTTTATGGGATTATCGGAACACAACCTATTTGAATTTGGTGAGAGATCTTGGTATATGGGCCCACTATGATACATGATTGGTCCAATAAGCCCACAATACATCTTTCTTGATAGCATAGTCATTGTCGACCTATTTGATGACTAGCTCCAAATCACCCTTTATTTTTAGGTGTTTGGATTGCACTTGGAGTACCAATTGAAGGCCCACATTGAGGGCCTGATACTCCAGTTCATTGTTCATACATCCTTCATAAAGCAGGAAATAGTAATACAAGATGGCCTTTCCAAGAGATACGAGTATGACTCCCAGCACCACTTTGTTGAGTTTTGGATCCTCCATCCTTTTCCCTTTTGGTATTCGAGAAGCACCGTGGAAGTATATTTCCCATGTCTAGGGGTCCTCCTGAATGGAAAACACTTCTTCATCTAGAATTTTGGCATCCAATTGTGTTGTTTCATCAGAGGGGTGCTTGTCAAGGAAGTTTTCTAACGACTAGCCTTTGATGGGCTTCTAAGGTACATACTATTTGTCGAACTACTATAGGATGACTTCCCATCATGATAGGAAACCATTTAGCATGGAATTGTTGAGGATCTATTTGAGTGGGTTACAGTGGGAGACGAGGTGGACCTCATTGTGATGTAGGTAATTCCTGAGCTTTTAAACTGCAAATATTATGTCTAGGTTGTTCTTTTCAATCTTCTGATACCAATTTTCAGTATCAATCATTGTCCAGCTGAGGTAGTAGAGGTTTTTCTCACTACCAGAATCATTCTTCTATGTGAGGAAGGATCCTAATGAATGTTCCAGGGAGGTTGTGTACATAATGAGTGGTTTCCCCTCAACTGGAATCACGAGCACTAGTGGGAATAGGATGTAACTTTTAATCTTGTCAAATGCTTATTGGCAATCACCATCCCACTCATACGTAATTACTTCATTCCTGAGCCTAATTAAAGGTAAAAATTTACCTTCTATGATGTCCATGATGTACCAAATGTAGGTGAGGCTCCCTTTTAGAACTCTTAACTCTGTGAGGTTTTGAGGTGGGGGCATGCCATGTATGGATTTTGTCTTCTCAAGGTCGACTTTGATTCCATGATGATGTATGATGAATCCGAGGAATTTTCCTAAGGCAACTCCAAAGAAGAATTTTAGGGGATTCGTCTTTAAAATGTGTTGTCGTAATTTTATTAAGACAGTTTCAAGATCATCCTGGTGTTTCAAACAATATCTAGATTTAACCACCAGGTTGTTGATATAACACTTGAAGAATTTTCCCATGAAGTGATTGAAGATGTAATGCATAGTGCGCCGATACATGGTTCCAGTATTCATTAGACCAAAGAGAATTAATTTGTCACATAACACTCCCTACGGGGACATATATTCAGTAGCTTCTTTATCTCCTTCGGCCATCTGGATTTTATTGTATCTAGAATATTTTTCCATAAAGGAGAGGGATTCATATCCAGCTGTTGTATCGATCAAAAATTCAGGGATCAGGACCAGGAAATCTTCTTTTGGGAAATTCCAATTAAGGCCCTTGAAGTTAATAAAAATTCTAATCTATCCATTCTTTATTTTGATAGGGGTTATGTTCGCCTGCCAGATCAGATATTGGACCTCTTGTATGAAGTTTCCTTTGATCATCATGTCAACTTCAGCCTCTATTTTGGTAGGATGCATTAGGTGGGTCCATCTCAATGCCTTCTTATAGCCCTGGTGATATTTTGTTAATCCCAGACGATGAGTGGAAACCTCAAGATCAAGGCCTAGTATTTTTGTGTAATTTTAGGAAAATACATATCTATTCTTCTTCATGAACGAGGTATAAGCCTCCTGCTCCACGATAGGCATGGCTACACTGATTATAGTGGGTCATGGGTTGTTTTCAATGCTCAAATTTATCTCATTGTGCTCATCAATTGTGGTCGAGACACCTTCTTTGAATGTAGGAGGGGAATATTGGAGGTCTTATTCCTCTTATTATTATTCTTCATTATCTTCATCATCTTTCTATTCTGATAGAGAAAGCATTTTTGAGATGAGCTCTCTGAATTTGGGAGAGAAATCATCTTTTTCCTTAGTGAGTAAGACAAGGGTAGTTTTATGTCCCAAGGACAGTCTGAGAGCATATTAGATATGGATTTTCCTGAAAACATGGGAGTCGACCCAAATTTTTGTTTATTTGAACTTGGTGGTCGTAATAGAGACCATGCAGGAAACTAAGTCTACATCCGGTCCTGTACTTATGCATTCAACATGGTTGATGGTTAGTACGGACTGTTACCCAAGCTGCTGGTAGGGGTCAACACGAGCCATCTCCAATCCATTAGGGGCGTTGATCCAATAAACACCGTCGGTCAATAGATGTTATTCTTATGAATCATAGAACATGGCGTCGATATAGTGTGACTCGCAGAACTCAAATGGGGATTTATCAGCATGCAACATTCTATTTTTTCATTAGTGAATTATTTGATGCACTGATGGTATGAGGATGGAATTGCAGAGTGTTGATTCAGACATGGAATTCCTAACAGGACGTTGAAAGTCATACATTTCCGCCCCACCAAGAAGATGGAATCTAATGTGAGATCTCCGAGGCAAGTTTTATGGTTTATTCATCGTAATAGATTCTGCTCAATTTTTTCATATCCCAGCAGATTTTTAGTGTAGGGTGTCTGGTTGTCTTCATCATACCCCAGTCGACGACGTGTCTGTAGTGGGAGGAGGTTGTCTCCTGAGCTGTTTTCAGTGAACATCCTCAAAACATCACTTTCATTTATCCTTCCAGACACATATAAGTTTTTTATGTTCCCTTGGATGATGGTGTATTCATCCCTGTTTGTGATAGAGATGATGCTGGGAAATTCATCAGGATCGGTCTCCATCCGGTAGACATTGATTGTTGCTACTTTATCCTTGAACTCATGGGGGCTTAGAAGGTTTCGATGAGTTCCTCCCTACGATCTACAGACATTCTCAATGCATCCAAGATTCATAACCACGCTGGCAATGAATCCATCTTCTTTAGAATATTATACTTCTTTTCCAAAATTTGGTGCTTCTCGGCTCGAGGTGGCTCTTTCACATACACATTAGGGGTTTGATATTTGTACATATATGGACCAACCTTTGTAACAAGGGTCTGCGGTGCTGTAGTACTTTCCACGTTTGGCCAAACTAGTATGCCTATATATCTTGGGCAGCTTAGTATTTTTTCATCCCATGATGGATACTCCAAGATAACCAAACATGGACTTCTTTCGATAAGGGATAAAGAGAATTATGATTCTTGTTGTTTCTTTTGGAAGGTACATGCACGAGTTTCCACGATGTTAACTATCTGACATGTTGTGTGGCTATGAATTTGACTCCTTCCATGATCATGCCTTCAAGGAAACCTCTGGTCACTACAACGTCTTCCCATAGATATCCAAGTGGATGTTGTTAATTTGGGTTTGAGTCCATAGTATTCATCAGATAATTGGTCCGTCAAGTGAATGACATTAATGGAGCTGAAGATGAGTTCTTGATCTGACATTATTTCTATATTACTATCTTCTTCAGATGGTGTTGTTTGGTAGGGAGGTTCTCGTTATGCCAAGATTATTGACATGAAGTCCTAAATCATCAACACTGAATTCAGCTTTGTTGTCATCTCATCTTTTTTCTCTTGTTTTTCCCTTCTGGCCTTTAAGGGATTGTAGGGCTGAGGAGGATGGTTGTGCTGTATTAGTGGCTTTTGGGGTCACAATTGATTGTTTCAACTGCACCTGGAGGATGTCATGGGCTCGGTTGATGGTCTTTTGGGTAATCCAGTTGTCAAACTTTTTCTCCATCTTACCAAAAACCATTTGACACACATATTTCTCTCTTGAGTCATAGATGGAGACACATGCTATTTTTGCTGGTGGAAGACCCAACTTGACTTTCCTAGAATCCACCATTTTTTTCGAAGATCCTTGAAAAAATTAAATCTTGGATGTTGTGTCCTAGTATACGGTGATATGGAATATGATTTGGATGGTTATTAAGACCCACTTCATCGGCTCTCTTTGGCTCTGGAAGCTGGAGAAAATTGAAATTCATGGAGGCTATGAAATAGATGGTGACCTGGTCATCTCAGAATGAGTAACGTCTATTTCTTCTTTCTTTAAAATAATTTCTTTTATCACCCCATCACTCATCTTTTCAAGTTGGGGGGGGGGGGGATGTTGGTGTCCATGGGGTCCTACATGGTTTGGTGGGCGCCTTGTGACTGGAGCTGGTGTCGGGGTGGCTTAATAATGACAAAAGTCACTTTAGCTTTTTCACATTATATTCCAAGGGGATGTGGGGGCCACTCAAGACTTGTGATTATTCATTTGCAGGGATTCTTCTATCCTTTGGTAATGGAAGATAATTCTCTAAACCCAATATTTTACTTCACCTGGATGAGTGGCGTTCAGGATTCATCCTGAAGGTTACCGATGCACATGGCGGGCATCTCATCCTGGGTGAGTGGCTAGTTCATGAAATATGTTAGTCCTTTATATCTGAAAATATATCCCGAGACACTCTCATTCTATCGCTACTTTCAGTTCATGAGGTCATTGGCCATCATCTTGGGAATAGTTGAACTGAACTGGAAGAGAAACTATGGTCAGAGGTTCTCCCAGCCTGTAATTTAATTGGATAACATGCTAGTATACAATACGAAAGTCGATCCCTGCATGGTTCATATGATGAACTTGAGTTTTTTTCTTCATTATTCTCTCAACTGCCCATCATGGGGTCACAGTAAGAGGAATAGTGCATCACATTCTATTCTGGATCCCCTGAGCCATTGATTATTTGGAATATGGGGTTCCTAATGTTTATTGGTGGCAGAACATTACTAACCCACTCAGGGTGGGGTTTGTTCTTTGGTTGTATCAAATAACACCACCCCTCCATGGATTATAATCGAGATTTTATCTTCTTGATGGTATTTAAGACCCCTTTATGCATATCTCACCACGCTTGATCTTGAGTTGGTGCAGAAGGGGCCAAGACTGGGTATGCCGATGCTGCTGGAATTTGGGGTTGATATCCATCCAGGGGTATCATTTGTGGGTTTACTTGGATATATTTTATCTACCTTCCCAGCAAGGGGAAATATTGATGTCATTCTATGGTTGGGTTGAAGAGACCACCAAACATGGCTTTATTCATCAGGATGAGTGCCTACGGCAATGACACCACTTCTGGGAGAACCTGTTGATGTTTTGTGGGGGGACACATCTGGCGAGATAACTCTCTTGACGTTGCTCGACATTAATTCACTCAAGCACTGTCATTTCTTCCTCCTTTTTGGAAAAAATTTCCTTGAGGTTGTGGGATGCTCTCTCAGGGGTTGGATAAGATGGGTAATAGACAACTTTGGATTTATTCTTCTCCTTGTTGGGGTTCCGCGTGGGAGGTAATGTTGGGTTGAATGATGGGGAACCCATATTTAAGACCACCCTTTGGTTCTGGGTATGCACATCATCAGGTTTGGTGTTGGATTCTTCTGGGAGGGAACCATCATTCTTTACATCCTCCCACCCCCCTAGTTCATTTTTTGTGAGATATGGGGGGTTGACGTTTACCACATTCACTAAGACATACCTTGTTAGGAGTGGTGTACCAAGTGTTGAATGGAAGGAAGGCTTCCTGCACCATTTATTGAACTTTCTCCTTCCATTCCTTAGTATTATTTGGGTTTCTTGGTGAATATTGACCCAAAGGGAGCCCTAGTCTGACCACATAATTGGATTTTGTCTCGAAGGGTGTGAACCACGAGAAGGGGTGGAACGGGTAACTCCTCTTTCCATCTTTCTTCCTAGATTACGGAAGACAGATGTCTATTGTGCATGGATTTGAGGAAAAAATTCCCCCAACCATATGGGATGGGTTCATTCCCATTCACCTATTGATGCGCTACGAACTAGATTTGTTGGTCATAAAGGAGAATATTAATTTCAAAACACACCCAATCCTGTGGGCTGAGGTTGTTCCTATATCGCGATGGTAGCCACTACTATTTCAACCTTTTTAATTTCATGTACTCCAACATGGGTGTAAGCCGAGTATAGAATTGGGCGTTTATGGAGTCTATGGTATTTTGAAGATATGGTCACTACATGCTGGTTGGATTCCCTTAGGCAGGAAGCATTCTGGAGGTTCCTGGTTTCCCAGCTCATAAACTTTTTAATGGATTGATCTCTTCAACCACGACAGTTTTTAGACATACTTCGGGCCAGTTTTTATTGAGTATCTCACCATTCTTGAGTAGGGGTTTCACTTTATTGTTTCCTCTGGGTGATGACATTGTTGGACGTCATTTCCAATGGGGCCTGCTGAATGGGTTATGGGGTGATGTACACAGATTTATGTTCTCCGCACCCCAAATGTGAACTCCAACCTGGGCATTGCCAATGAGAAGATGCAATTTATGCAGTGCATAGAGGCAAGCCAGATCATGTTTTTTCATTCACCTTTTTTATTGTGGAATCCTTGCAGATGGGAGGGTTTCTTGGTCGATTAAATGACGAAGCTCCCCTATGGTGCTGACAAGGTATGCTTACCATTCATAGGGTAGTAATTTTCATTCAGCTTTGGAAAAGTCTTCCATATGTTGAATTGAATATCATGCATTCATTCCCCCAAAAACACTCCTACTATGTTGAAGTGAGAAGTAGATGTAGGTCAATACATCACTATTATATTGTCCCTAGCTAGTTATCTTCTCACAAGAAACATATCATTCTTTTATTCATCTAGAGGATCTTCTACTTGATATTCCTAGCTCGACTACTTCATAATAATGTTGTTCCAAGAAACCAAGATGGTGGGTGCCTTATTGACTTTCGGACACCCCAGGGGTGGCTCAGAAGATGAACATGGCCCCAGGACATCCTTTGGTTGAGAGAGAATATCGTTCATTATAGATGGATTTCTTGATGTGTCTGACTCCTTTCTAAGAACCCCAGTATAGGAGGGTTTTCTCATATTTTTTCTAGCAAGGGGAGTAACTTCTTATCAATATGAAGTTTTATTATGGGAAGGACTTTTTTAATTTGTGTTGAAATGGAAAGAACTACTATTTCAAATTGATGCCAAATTGCGGGAATTTTCCGGATGGTGTATACCCTAGGAAGGACCTTCTGGTGGGATGTTGCAAGGGGAGTACCTTCTTGCTGCTTAACATCACTGAGGAGAGGACCTTCACAACAACTGTCATTGCGGGGAAGTTGTTTTAAATGACCATTATCATAGCGAGGACTACCATCCTGACATGATATCTGGCTCTAGGGAGAATTTATGCAGTGTACATCCCATGGAGGGCCTTCATGATGTACTGCAATGAGGGGAGTAACTTCTCATTTCTTGATGTTACAATGGGGAAGACCTTCAGAGTAATTGTCATTGTGGGGAGGTTCATCTCAATGACCATCATCATGGAGAGGACTATCATAATGACTTGATTTACTACTATAGAGAGAAGCATATCTACTGTGTAAACCTCGGGGAGGAACATCGGCATGGAAAAAACAAGGGACGAACTTCTTGTTGTCTGATATTCAGGTTGAGTGGAGGGATACCCCGATGCGCATCAAGAGATAGGATCTTGTGATCAATAATTCTTGACCCCCTGAGTCAGCCCATGTGTGTGGTATGTGGAGATCCTTCAAATCTAATGTCAGTAATACTGCTTGGAAGACCTTTTAAACTACTACAACCACTTACATAATTTTGTAATTAAATGATAGGGTCTTGAGCCTTTATTGAAATATATTTGAGGGTGTCATGAACCCCAGCTGCTAGTAGAGCAGGATGATGTATGTTCAATTCTTTTTATGGTTGCCTTTGGTGATTTTCATTCTTGGTAACTCTCTTGCGGGAAACTGAGGTCATATGTTGTTGGTAATGTCCTTCGTATATGGTTCCCTATCTTTTTGTCTCCAGTGATTTCGCCAAGATACAATGATGGGAAATCTAGAGTTTTGGAAGGGATATATGCATACCCTGGAGCGGCCACCAGGTTGGAGTAGCATCCCCCAGTTAGAACAGGTATTTTTTCCCTATCTAGTTTTTTGTATGTCACAAGATATATTTTTCAACCCTCGTGGACTAGAGCAGAGATGAATAACTACTCAGAAGTGACTAACTCATTATGCGATTGAGTCATTTCATTTGAGGAAACCAAGTCGTGGGCCCGATTAATCACCTTTTCCGCTGATGCAATGATATCTTGGAATGTTTAGAGGATATGGTATGTAATTGAAGTATGATCTTCCAGAATTTCCAGGATGTGTTGAGATACATCTTTGGCTAGAATGGTTAGGAAGACCCATTCTGATGTTGGGGTATGAGTTTCTAGCTTCTCAGTTCCTCCATGAGTTTCCAGTAAATACTAGCAGTTCCCCTATATTGGGACTGAGGATGAGTCTATTGCTGGTTATATTCTCTGGTTTCAACTATATTTTACCAGTGGTCTGTATATTAACAAGTGTGGATTTTCATCTACTCACTTACCATTATATTTGTCTCACTGGATGTGTATGCGTCCACAAGAATTTGGATCTGCTAGTATTCAAGTTCCACCCTATTTGGATGGTGGGCATGATATGAATTAGTAGGTATTTGGGCCTGTGTATAGCCTATTGTTTCTCTATTTAGATGGCTGGATTGAAATGCATCAGTAGGTGTTTTGCCTGTATGTTGCTGAGTGTCGGCCTATTTGGATGGCGGTCTTGTTGGGGCTTGAAAAATATCTATATCTTCCTGTAGTTTGCCGCTCTATCTATACGGTGGGACCGACAAGCATTAGTATGAACTTGCATGTGCTCGTATTGTGACACTCTATTTTGGTGGTGGGATTGAGAGGAGAGGACATAGTCATAAGTCTACCTGTTGAATTCCCTCACGTTAGTATGGCAAAGCTGCTCCTCAGGAACCAGGGTGATAGTGTGTTCATATTTATATATTCTCCTCTCTTGGAAGGAACCCTGAGGGGCCTGTGTCTCCTAGACATTATTAGGTGCCCTCACCATAATTTCCTCCTCAACGATAGGGGACCTAGTTGACCAGTTTCAGAGATGACTCTCTTTGGCAGGGGCATGTGGGTAGGACCCCTGTGCAGTTGAGATGAACTCATCGGTATTGACTTCATCTAACTTTTAATGGTATGAGAGGTAGTCATTGTCACATTCTGGGGATAGGACCCTAAAATGGGTTGAGATGACCACCAAGGTTGCCTTGAGATGGGGTATCGGTAGTGGCTAAAGAGGCGGCTAGCAGACCTGTTCAGACTAAAGGGATTATCATGCAGCCTCCATCATGGGGCGAGTACCATTTTGGTAGTACTATTTGATAACCGTATTGAATACCCAGCGTTGAAGATGCTGTGTAGGTGAGGGGGTCCTGCTCTTCTTTGGGGCCCTGAACACCTATGGGATTACTGATGTGCATGTCTGCATGGGTCGTTGGGATGTCATTTGGATCGAAGGTTTCTCTGCGGGAACTTTCAATATAAATATATGACATACAACCCACAAAACATTGTCAATGTAGGATTCCTTTAAACATATATATATTTGACGATTCTTCTTGGCCCCTTCCCCTTTTCTTTTACTTCAGGGCAAATGGGTCTGATTAGGGTTGAACTGCCACATTGGTTAAGGATTCACGTTGGGTTGACCATTTTTTTTCCACCTCTGAGGTAATGCATTTTTCACGTACCAGGGAGAAAAAATGGTTTGATGTGTAGAATCCTTTTGTCTTTTATCAATATGGTAGAACTGCCACCTTGGCTATGAATTCCCATCGGGTTCACCAGTTCTGTTCTGCCTCCGAGGTGGCATGTTTAAAGGTGGTGCAAATATGTTTGACTAGAATCATCACCCGTTTCTTTTTATATAGAGTTGGTTTCTCTTCGAATTTTTCATTCCTTTGTTACGACCCATTCAAAATCAGTATCCTTTAATGAAGGTTTTATTAACCCTAAGGGAACTGTTGGTCTCAATGGGAGATTGCGTGGGGGTCAAGAAATCATAAGATTGGTCCTTATTGGATATAACTTCCTCAGATGGTCCCCAATGGGTTTATTCATGAAGATAAGAATTCCCAATTTCCCTAGTATCCATGATTCATGGACCTTCTTTCCAAAGGGAGGTGCTCGTTGGTTGATGAATGGGACAATGACACATAAGGACTCTATTGGTCAAGGGGATGGGAGGTCAAGCTCACCGCACCCTTCTAGGAGAGGATTGTTCCCTATTCTGGGACTCTCTTATAGATTTAAGTTTTGTTCATATGTCTGTGAATCCTTGGTTAATTCCCAAATAGAATTTCCATGGGAAACCCTTCATTTTCAAGATTGTTGTAAGCATGCATATAGATATGATGTTATAGATATGCTGCTAACTTCAACCATTTTATATGATTCTCAAGAGTTTATCGTCATCCAATGGAGATGAAAGGTGACTTGATGATGGGATTGGGCACAAAAGGAGGGCTTCTTATGTATCCTCAAGAGTGGAATCAAGACCCACAGAGTTTGACTCATGTGGGGATTAAGCATGGAAGTTACCCATTTGGGGGACATGAATGGGTGAACCCTTTAAGGATGGGCACAATTTTGATCTCGGACCTTCAAGGAGGTGTCCTAAATTTTCTGATTTGATTAGGAATCAGATTTCATGTACTTCAGAATGTATGGGGCTTATGAATTGAAGATTCTCATTTGAGGGGACATGTTTGGGTGGAACCTTTATGGATAGGCACCCTTTGGATCTCGGGCCTTCTGGTAGGCATCCTGCGTATCCTTCTTTAGCAAGGAATCAGAGTTCTCATAGTTCAGAATGCATGGATGTTGTAATCTTCACAATCCTCCAATCCTACCTCAGTTATGCTCAGTGTGATTAATAAGAGGATGTGAAAGATTGAAAAATGCACATGTCTCCTCCCATGTTGGTGGGGGGAGGGAGAGATCATGGAATAAGAGGCCATGGCGACCGTGGGTGAGGGCCTAGAGCAAGGAACCTTTCAATGCGAAATTAGATTTATGGTCCTGTAGCCCTGCCTCGAAGATATTGGGAAATTACCTCAACGGGGGGGAATTCATGTTTAGTAAACGGGAGGAGTTTCTTCCTCATCAAAGAGGTGGAGTGAACATAACCCCTTTGACTGATAACTATCCCTCATTGAATGGAAATGAAAGTGATAACCCTTAATCCCTATAATAAGGAGGTTCACGTCAGCATCGCAAGGTTGGACTTCAGGATATGGTGGGAATGTAGCCTCACAGGCATTCCCAAAACCCACACCCTTGTGGGGAGGGTCTTCGTGACTCTACTTACTATGGGTATGTAGAGACAATGGGGTGTGTTGATGCACCCGATAGTCTGATCATATGGGTTTGATGGCCTTGGAGGATGCTTTGACGTAATTCCAGAGGACTAGTTAGCACATGGATCATGGTGGACTAGACTGTAATGGAGGGGTGAGGTTGGAACTGAAAGGAACAATACCCAAAAACACCCCATTTCACATAATATTGTTTCATGCGGGATGGGGATGGCTCCACATACCATAGCAGTATGAGGGAAGAATGACCATCCACATACTGATGTGGTACAAAGGTAGGGGTATCTTCCACTGCATACCAATTTGTTATGTGTCACACCATAAAACATTGTATTATATCCACGTACCGATTTGGTATGAGACACCGGGTTCAGTCCGCATAGCGATACACTACATGGAGCACAATATTAGAGGAGGGACTGGGGGATCATCGTTCATAGGGAGTTCATCTACAAGAAGTCTTTGGTTCACAGTTCACCAGTTAGGTTCACGATTCTATTATTACTTTTCCATTCCCCTATATTATGGATTGCAGCTGGCTATACTAGCAGAGCGAATGGTTCGTGGTTCGTGCTTCGTCGATGAATCAAGACGGAATCCATATTACAACCGCTATGTCTCCCTAATGCTTTCATCATCCGTCCTTTTCTCGGTCTACCTCTCTCTATGTGTTTCCTCCATACTTATACTATGCTCATTTTACAGAGTATCAGAGAAATCATATCTATTAGGCACACAACACCATTTGCAGAGGCCCATTGAATCAATATCCTGACACATGGAAGACTCTATCAACTAGGGTTTGTGAAGACTTTGGTTTGAAGTTACAGTTCGTGGAAACCCTGACGATATTCTTCGTCTACAAATTGATGGGTTTTTTGAATGGATTGTGGATATCGTTCACATGCGTGATTCCTTTGGTTGATTCTGTTCGCAGTCATCGCATTCACTGTCCATCACTCCACAGGCCAGTAATTTTTAGAACATACCGCGTACCTGATGGTTCACGATAAAGGTGGACTATGTACCCTTCCCGATGATGGTACGCAGTTCACTCTAAATCATTTTCCAACTATATTTTTTTATGTTTTTTCTGAAACATTAAACGCAATCTGAGTCCATTCACCCTACTAGACTTGTAGGATCATTTTCACACATTTGAAAAGCAATTGTGAGGGTATTTTCTTTCTTTGGAGGATTTTTCAGGACCATACAATATCACAGTTAGAAGGATTTTTATCTAGGCATTCAAACATATCCTTCTATTAAAAACATAAAACAATTGTAAACTAAAACAATATTCAAAATATGTTTTTAAAAATACATTATAAAATTTTCACCACATATTTTAACTATTTATGACTTCATAAAAAAAATTACAATCAAACCACATCTATTTTAAAATAAATAACATTTTAAAACATACTTGAAACTATTTGAAACCATGAAATTACATTTCATTTTTTGAAAATAAAAAGTAATCCAGAATCACCCTTCCATTTTTAAACCATCACTATATAAATATTTATTATTTTTTGTATAATAAAAATAATTTCATTAGTGTAATTTGTGTTTAATAAACATGACATAACTTAATCATGTATTAATAAAAAATAATTTCAAATTTAATTGGTGTTTTTATACCAATAATATTTTTCAAATTCTTATTATTCAAAATATTAATTCATAATTATTTATTCAAAACACCATTTTTTTATATAATCAAGGAAAAACTTGTGAAATATCATTTTGATTCTATTCATAGTAGGGTTTTCACTAATAAAAATAACACAAATAGTTTCATTAAAACATATCATATCAATAACACTATCATAATATTTAAATCCATAAAAAAAATTAAAACCACCAATAAAATCATCAAACATAACTAAACAATAAATTCATATCAAAACAAAACTTATAAAAAATATTACCCATGCCTATAAATTTCATGAAAAAAATTTAAATCCATATTATGATTGAAAAACAATGAATACATTGTTGAACAAACAAATATTTCTCCAAATATTACATTTTTTATTAAATATTCATTTTATAAAACATGGGTAAAAGGTTTTAACCTAACTCATATTGACCATCAAAAACCATTCTCAGAACCAAATACATTGAACATTAAAAAAGAAAAAGCATTAATCATAGTGTGATTAAACAAAACCCTTCTAATTAGATCACTATTAGAATAAAAAATTTAACTATGTTTTATAGTCCATCAATTATTTTTGAATTTTATTGATTCCTTCCAAATTTTATAGTGAAAATACCAATAAAGAAGAACCAATAATTATAATAATGGAACTAATTTATAAGATATAGAAAAATACCAATCAATATATATGAATAATATAATATTTCAACCATTAATTGATTAGGATCAAGCTATTCAATTATACCCATAAAAATATTAATATTTCTAGAACATAATATTTGAAAATAGATCTAATATATTATTTTATTTCATTTATAAGACACAAAAAAAACATCATAACCCATAATATTTTATTCCAATCATCATAATTGTTTTTAAACATAACATGTTAATAAGGATTAATGTCATTAAATTTAAATTAATCCATCACATTTATAAATTAAGATTTCACATACATAAAATTAATTCTAAACATATTTTATAAAATAAGTAAATCAAAACATATGATTCTCGTAATTATTATAAAAATAATTTTCATTTTAAATTATCACATGATTAATAAATTTATTCATAATCATGTTGAATTTCATAATTTCATTCAACTATAATTTTTAAAAAATTAAAATATGATAAATATAATTTATTTCATTTTAAATTTTGAAACTATAATTTAATTTTTTACATATGGATAAATATAAAACTATCAAAAATTATTTCATGGAAAATATCAGACTAAAATGAAAAAATATTTTTTATAAAAAATACACCCTTGATTTGTAAAATGTTTTCAAATTAAAAAACATTATTATTTTTTATAAATAATTTATCATAAACAAGCATCTCATTAGTCCCTTAATCATAACACATTATGAAAGCAATCAAATAAAAAACAATAATAAAATCCTTCTTTATTCAATCCCATTATTTCACCACTAATAACTATTTGGGGAAAAATTAAATAATTTTAAATAATTTTTATTTTCATCAAAAGTTTTTTATTTTATCATTTTGTTCAAAGTAATTTTCAAATTATTCATAATATTAATATATAATAATGGTAATATCAATGTCCCTATGTGATTATTTTGTTTCATAACACTCAAAACATACCATCAATCATCTTAAAAATCGATTTCTAATATACATTACTAGGGAAAATATAAGAATACACCTCTTGGTTGAATTGAAACCTCACAAAACATGTGCATATATAGTAAATTTTTTCTCACTATAAAGATGATGAAAAATCATTTGTATAGTCATTCTATTGGTTCTAACCATCATATCTCAACACCTACCATTGTATTACAATCTAAACTCTAGTTTTGATGAAATTAATAATTACTCATTCTAAAATACTATAACTATGAGTCAAACCATCCTTAACATCAAATTAATTCTCCCAAAATCATAGTTATCTCTCAAATAATAGTGAGAGTAAACCCAATTACGTGGGGTAATGATTTATATCAACTTCTTATTTTTTAAATAATTTAAAAAATATATAAAAATTAAATAAAAGGGGATATATAGATGAGGTTCATAATTTGAATAAATAATTAATAGTCTACATTCATTAATTTATAATATATCCATTTAAATAGTTTTTAAAATAAAAATCAACATAAAATGAAACATAAAATAAATTCCATAATAGTAAATGGAAGCACCATGATGTGGTCCCCCACCACATCCAATATAAACTAAAATAATTACATAAAAGGTCAGGATAATTCTATAAAAACATTATAAGAAAACTCTCATTTAAACCAACAACTCAATAATGAATGTTTCCTATGTATTTAAGCACACATTCATGGAGTTTTCATAGTTCATAGTAGGATTTACTTATGTGTTTCTAATGATGATCTATACATGAATAAAATAACATAATAATGTTGTTTTTTATATGGATTAAAATATATTATATTTGAAAATGGTTGAATAATTATTTATATGAAAACTATATAACATTATGCATTACTAAAATAAATTAAAAAATAATACAACATAATAAATTACATCATCCAATAAGAATAAAATTTAAAAACATTAAAAATTGTTAAGTAAACACATGTTATAAAAGTGTATCATATATATAAAAGAAATCAATTTATTTAATACAATCTTGAAAAAATAATCCACATGTGTCGACGTTTATCATTTAATTAATTTTTCATCTAAGGACTAAGGTGGTAATGGGAAACATTTTACCCTTATTTTAGTAGAGTTATAAATGGATCCCCATATGAGTTGTGAAAGAGGGAAGGCATCATGAGTTCTAAACCCTATTGGAAAGTTAAATCACGACATTCCAATAGTTTTGTAAATAGACTAACCCTTCAAATAATAAAGTTTCATATGATAAATTTAATTTAAAGAGATAATTAATATACTTCTACATTATTATATTTTTTATACTTTTATAATAATAATAATAATTAATAAAATGATACATTATTATTATATAGGGTTTAAACAATTTAGTAGGACACTATGATTAGGAAAGTTAAATAAAACTATAAAGAAAATTTTTATAAATATTATATATATTCAAAAAAATAACCATAAAAATATAAATATATTACTCACATTGTATAAAAAATATGAGTAAATTATATTATGGTCAGGAATATAAAAAAATTTGAACAAATTAGTTAGAAATATTTTCTGAAACATAATTATAAAGTATTTTTCAATCAGATGTTATCACACAGAGGGATAGGTTTTTTAGCTTGATTTTAAAATTGAAATTTATGATGAGTTCACTCCACATGTAGATATTGTCGATGGTCAATTTCAAATGGAATTATATAGTTTGAAATATAAAAAGAAGAGTAAAATTATAAAAATGGATGATTTTTTTTGACATTGAATTGAATTTTGACCCACTCAACCAGTTGTATATTATAAAGGGGTTAGGATTTCAATGTTTTCCATGAAGACTGTGATTATTCTCTTAAAATTAATTTATTATCTCTGTAATTCTTCAATTTAAGGTTCTATTAATGTTTTATTTGGGTCTTTCGTATTAGTATTTTTTCTTTTTAGCTGTCAGGATACCATAGTGTAATTTTTAATAAAGATAATGTTTTGAAAAAAACATCTAAGAAAAATATCATATAATATTTCATAACATAAACAGAGAAAAAGAAGAGGTGAAAACCTGATTCTTTTTCCAAACAACATGTATGGAGCAACCTTTGGATTGAGAGTCACTTAACTACCATTGTGTAAGATATTTGGAATGGTGTGATTTATCTTTCTTAGCCAATCACCACTCACTGAATAATTTGTACCCACACTCTTCTTGACATCAATTACATCATCACTCATATTTATCAATAAGATAACATGGTTTCTAATGGACTTACAAATATGGTGGTTAATCAAGACATTACCTGGCTTTATGAAATTCCCACTGATCTAAACCCCTATCATTAAAAATATTGTAATATGTTTCCATCTTTTAAGCTCATGTATCCTTTTTCTTTATAGTAATTATGCCTTGGTATTCTGTCCAGGAACCACCTTCTGAAAAAAATGGAGTAATAAAGGGTGTAGGTATCACATTTTACATTTTAGTAATAAAAAAGTTAAAATTTCCCTTGCAAATTAAAAGACCAAGAAAACCTACATCCCTCCACTGATTTACATGAAATGGAATAAAAGAATAACATTTTTTTATATATAAATGTGTTAAACTAAGCATTGTATACATTAAAGATAACATAGAAACTATTACAATTATATATAAATATTATAAGTAATCAAATTGGATATGATCTTAATAAAACATAACACAGATTGAGAGTCACATTAATTCAATATTTGTTCTCGTACAAACTATTTAGCATACCTGGAAAGAGATCAAATTAAAAGGTTATGAAATTACCGTTAAAAAAATACAATTATCCATTAATGAATCCACTTGAGTTCTAATATCCACCTTCACATTTAACAAGTCCATGGGATCCCTATACTTCACCATGAATGTTGACCATATCCAAAAAGTGTAGAGGAGGTATTTATTTTTTGATATTAGGCTATATAGGCTTCTTTTGAATTCAATTGACTCCAAGTAGCTTTGTAGTGATAAATACCTTTATATAGTTATGCATGCTACATGTTTGAATTCTAGAACTATACAAATATAAATAATAATAATTTTAATAATAACATTTCAGCTTGGGAATTTACCATACAATCTAATAGAATTTCTATCCATCCAATATGTTGGAGACAAAATGCAATAGTTTTAGTAAATTATTCATTTAGACACATAATTTGATTCCATGGAAGTAATCCACAAAGGTTCAAACATCATAGTAAAGGGAAAAAGGAATAACTAAAGGTTAATTATATAAATACATAGATAAAAATAAAAACAAATAGAAACCCTATGTATAACAACGAAACCCCCAAAACAATCCCTCAAGAAATAACACCATGAAAATTTTATTGACAAACCAAAATAAAAAAAAACCTAGAAATAAAAATACCACCCCTCCATATCCCAAAGTATTGGTCACAAAATAACAAACTCTACCAACTCAAAAACAATACTCTGCAAAATTTATAGTCAAATATCGTCTCTCAAAAAAATAAATCCTATCTTTTAAAAATTTATCAGGGACACAATTATCCTCCTAATAAATAACAAAAGATTTCATAATTAAAAATACCTTTCATGAAACATGTTATCCTATAATAAAGAAAAAAATTAAATACATATATTTGAAAATTTATTATTTATGAAACTTGCAAAATATGAATTAGGCTCAAACTTAAATTAAGAATAATAATTAGAATTGTAAGAACAAAACCCAATAATACCACCTAGGATTCCAAATCACATATTAGAATATTCATCATATGTAACATCCACCATATTCTTTTTCATAGTTTGAGTAACTACTATAACACCAATAAATATCTTATCCAATATAAAAAGAATCAAAATTAACCTTCATATAACAAAAAACATGAGGCTAAAAATGTTTTCAATCAATCAAAAAAATTCTTATCTCACACTAACTGAAACATATTCAACAAATCAAAAGTCATTATAACTATAAACAATATTGATTAATCTAAAATAATAAAATATATATGGTTTTGTTAATCAATATTCTACCTCCATCTATAATATAATTATCATCTCAACCTAAATAAAAATAATAAAAAAGGCTCATGCGCCCTTGGGAAAGTCTTAGACACATGATATAGCTACCCAAAACATCATATCAAGGGAAAAATATTAATAAATATTATTCATATAATAAATTGATATTACATATATAGAATATTAAATAGAAACCGATAAGAAAAAAAATTAAAACCCTACCTAGAACACATATATGTCAAAGTTAATACTTGAAATTTACAGATGAACCCACTCAAGAAGGTCTAAAAATATCACAAGAAACATCGTACATAACTACCTCACACACCACCTAATTCGAGAACACTAAAAGGTAACGTATGGAGTTATCCACAAAAATAATAGAGCCTCGATTCACAATATAATAATAAGAATTTTAAGAATCATAATAGGTTCATGGATTTTTGAACTATATATTATTAATAGTATATTTTTAATAATAATGGTACAATTGGATGAGACATACACTCTTGGATCTAAAGCTAAAAAATACTGTATATTTTTTATACACAAATTTAACTAAATAATATATAAACTGGGGATCCTTTCAGATTACTTTTTTGAGGACTAGGTAAAACCATAGAACATATCTGAGTCATAAAAATTCTACTACAACAATCATACTTCCAATGATCTAGATTTTTATTAAAAACCAAACACCATCAAGCATTACTCATCACTGAAATCATAGAGAGAATTAAAATGTATGGTGAGCACAAAAATTGATCAGTAAAGTGTTTTAAAACCTTGTTGAAAATTCCTTTCTTTCAAATACTGTAAAAACCATTTTGAAAATATCTAATTTTTTATTAAAATACAAAATTTTTGGTATAATAAATGATTTTAACAAAAATATGAATCTATATATTTCATGAAAAATCCATAAGAAATATTATTAGTTTTTTTAAAATATATTTCATTTAAAAAGATGATTTTATTTCACAGTACAAAAACCTTAGGAATACACTTGTATTTTTCCTTTAAATAACCAAATACTTTTTTAAATAATATATCTTTATAGAATAGAATGATACTTGAAAACCCTTTATGAAAACCATGAGTACTAATGATATTTAATATTATTCTTTAGTATAAATTCACTTATAAATTTTTGAGTTCACTCCTCATTCCTTATCAACATAACCAATATCATAGTTAAATTATTTTTAAATAAATCATTTCATAAAGACTTACCTTATAATTAAAATCATATTAAAATAATATATCAAAAAATTACGTGTATGTAATTTTTTTTCAGTGTGGAAAATAATTAAATATTTTTATTACATAATCATATGTTTCTGAAAATAAGAATCTATACCTTTAAAAATAATTAATAAATTCCTATTAAACATTTATAAAACATCTTGGATTTTATATTTAAACATGTTTTGTTAAAAACGTGGATGAAATTAAAATGATAACTATTATGCATGGTCACACATATAATCGTGGATTACATCCATTTATTTTAAAGAACATTTCATGGAAAAAAATTATTAAATCATAATAAAATTAACTTGAATTCTTTTAAAAAAAATATTAAAAAATCCTTCTTGAAAAAGAATTAAAATATATAATATAATATATATTTACTCCAATTGGTGTTTTAAAAAATAAAAATAAAAATAGAACATATAATTTTACTTTTTTACTATAAATATTGATGTTTTATAGAGAATATTTTTTCCCTTTTCAATGTGGGATTTGAAAACTAAAATAAGGATTATAAATAAATGAACCTTACAAAAAGTATTTTAGAAAAATAACTAAGAGTTTAATAAAATATTTTCCATTATATTAAATCTGAAAATTAAATCATTCTTAGGTATTTGTATTCTCCACATATAATTAATTAATGTATAGAATGAGAGGAAGAGAGAACCTATGTAATCGGATTTTTGGATTCATATAATAGAATAAAATTTCCATATATAGAAGTTTTGAAAACTGAATGACTATTTATTTAATAAATTATTGACACCATGATATTATAACGACTGGATAATATTCTTCCATATCTAAGGTAAATGGTTTTATTTTTCCCTTTTTGTTATAGGACTAAAATGGTGGATATTATTTTCTATGAATAAGTGTGTTTGCTATTTTATTTGATTGAATTAAAGGGGTCATGTGAGGAAAAAATAATAATATAAATATTTCATCAATTTAATATTATAAAAAATTTAAACATTGATGTTTCAAGGACTTAGATTTTTTGTTGGCTTGTAGAGAAATTAGGGGATTATACTAAAAATTCCATAATTTCTAATATTTAAAAAACATATTCATATATATGTCATCATTGTGGTGAATGTAACCTGATGAACTCAATGATCAAACAAAAATAAATATTTTCTATAGTTTTTATTTATGATTTCTATAGTTATAAATATTCATATAACTCATTCATTTTTAGCCTCTTAAATCTCCATCAGGATTGTTTATTTGATTATCACAACGTTTTTTGATGATATTGACATTGTTGATCATAGCAGCTAAAATACCTTTTAAGGGTCTAGCTTATTGGATTTTTAATTTGAGTGTTACAATTTATTTTATAATAGAGAATGATACTATATGTAGGCTTGTATTGAGTTAAGACATCTGTAAATCATACATGAAGATAATTCCTTGCATTGAAAAAAGATGAAATAGAAGGTTTTCCGGTTGCTAGGTTATCTTTTGAAGAAGAATATTCTCGAGAAGATTAGATTACAGCGGTGGATAGGATTAGATGAATTTATTATAAGAGGATGTTTTTAAGCAGGTTAAAATTGTCCCTTGTTTCCAATCCCTCATTAACATTGCACTCAATTTCATGCTCACATATATTATTATCATTTTCATCAAATACTCAGTCAAAAGCATAGGATTTAGATCCCAGAACACAATTCACACACACACATGTGGTGGGATGACCCTCTCACCCCCTTGCACACCACCACATGCACTATTCAGGTTTTATATGCTCACTAAGAAACCCATTCTATGTATGCATAAACCCAACCATATTTTTATGGTGCTACATAGTTTACCTATCTTTCAACTAGTTGACCACTAGTACCACATGTCGTTGAGGTGGGTCCTTGGTGGGTTTATGGTTGGCTAATATTATTTAAACTATGTATATTTTAAATATGTACACAATATATTAAACTAAATTCATGAGTAATATTATGAATTTTTATTTCAATCATTATTCAAATATATTATTTCCATCTATTTACCAAGGTATTCATATTAATGAAAATTTATACATTTTTCAAAATTTATTATGTATTACCAATGAGTTCTTAAAAGATATATATAATCCATCACATGTTAAACTTCTTGTGTCAAAAATTAAATTAAATTTTATCCATGATTTATTAAAAATTATAAATAATCTATTATCATATTTAATTATTAATATTTAATTAAAAAAAATTATAATTGTTGTTTATTAATGGTCATATCCTTTATTATATAAATACACCCCTTAACAAAAAATTTTATTATTCAAATTCTACATATTCTTGTTTTCTAGATCACAGGGATGATTCCTATTTTCTTGATACGTTTCATTCTTATTATTTTCATCTTTAAAGGAGGCATAATCTTGGATAATTCTAAATAAGTGGGATATAATGTTAGTGATTGCAAGTTTATTTTATCTTTTAAGATTTTATTACTGATTATTGTTAGAAATTTATCATTTCAATCTCCTTAGATATTATTATATTTCAAAATAGATATTTTCATATAAAAGTTAGTGTATTGTTTTTAATAAAATTTACATCATATTTTTTTAACTTTACAGTAATTAAATATTTATTGTGTTAATTTAAAATACATAAATATATTTAAATGATTAAGTATTACATTTTAAAACCCTTAAAGGAATTTTAACCTAGAATTTTATTTACATAATCAAACCATAATTATCTCTTTACAAACTTCATTCTTCTGGTTCTCTATCCCTATAAAAAATAATTAATTAATTTCACATGAAATTAAACTTATATTTAATTGTTCTCTTGAAATAACTGATACCTTCAATAAGTTATTTAGTTCCCCTATTAGAATCAATCTCAAGGAGTAAGGGTCTATGCATCACAACAGTACCTAAGGATATTTTCAAAATCATCTACTCCCCTTTTCTAAATGAAACTTCTAAAGAGTGGATTAAATCTATAAAATTGTGAATAAAAAATTTAAGAATTATTTCTAACATATAATTTTAATACAGTTTCTGAAACTTTTTTTTATAAAATTATCTTACCAATTAATCTTAAATAATTTCAAAAAAGGGTTTTCCTAAATTAATTTTTATACTTCCCTAATTTTTGAAGTCTATAATTAGATACACATAGGTTTCTTAAAAGTTACCCTATTATATAGAATCTTGAAAATAATTAATTAATTTATGTGTATCATATAATGAGAAGAATTTAAACAGACAATAATTGTAATTCCATTACCTATTATGGTAGGAAAATTTAGATAATGATATTTTCAAATACACAATCCATGATCATGAAAAAATAAAGAAATGTTGAAGATCCTTTGTGTTGTTTTGTCATAACATTATTTTTTATTTGTTGACAATTAACCATTTTGTAAAATAATGTTTTTGTTATTCCATATCAGAACCAATTCATTATAATGAATTTTCATATGAAATTTGAATGTTGATTAATATTTTAATCGAAACATAAGTGGTTGATATTTTTTTTTGACAAAGGTTTATGGACACTGGGTTTTGAACACAGGTTTTCAGAAAAATTAGTACCAGACACAGATTGTGTAGAGAAGATGGAAGCTAAACGTTCTATATAAATTTATATTGTATTAATCATAAAACACATATCCATGTACATGAAGTTAAGGATTATCTAAACTCGGTGTTGGTAAGGAATTAAGAAGTTCCTAAGATTAAAAGTAAAAATGTTGTTGATGTAGTTGAATGAAGATAGACATTTAGGTAGTTATAACATTTTCAACCTTCCTAATAATTATCTGATTATATTTTTCTTGTTATAGAGTTCATATCAATCATTAAAAATTATCATGATAAAATATTTTGAATAAATGGAGTAATCATAAATATTTTATCACTTCCAGAAACCAGAAAACAAAATATTGGATCCAGAAGTACCATACATGAATTTTTCTAGATGTCAGAATCTGTAAAAATAATGAGGATTGAATAATTCCAATGTTTATGAGTGGATTAATCATTATATGTAGAAAATTATATTGATAATTACATCATAATGATTATTATATCATTATAAATATTTTAACTAAACATACTCTAAGGAGGAAGATCAATCATATAAGGAGCATGAACAAATTGATCAGATGAATGCCTCACATCGATAACACATCAGATATAGAACATTAGAGTAAAAAAAGTTTCTGATGTTGATCAATAAAAGAGATAATAGATATGAAAATAAGTGATCATCCTAAAATTGTTATGTTTACTTGAGAAGAAACAAAGGAAAAGTTCAAGTTTACAAGCTGAGGAATTTCATGGTAATAAACTGAAAAATAAAAGCAGATCATAATGTGATAAGAAATAAAGTCATATAATAATGAGTTGAGAAGGAAAGGAATACCATATTAAGGTGAGGAATAAATTTATATTGTAATTTGTAGTGGAAAATGAAGCTAATGAAGTTACATCATACAAAAGAAATGTTATTTTTTTCAAATAAATTTGATCCTGGAGAAAATCATGAGAAGTTTTTTAGAATTCAAAGATGAATTTTAAATGAGAGTTATTTTTGGATTATTGAAATTTGGGTAGGTGGGTAATGTTTCCAAGTTTTATAATTTTATTTTATATGTCTCCTCTAAATAAAACAACACCTCATCTGCATTTTTTAACTTTTCATGTAAGCATAAATGGTAGAACACTGAAGAATTGAAGTGAAGGTTCCTTCTGGATATAGATCTCAAAAGAATGTCATAAACCATTAATTTTTTATTACCGTACTAATAAACATTATTTTGAGAAGATCATATTGATTCTATAATACTATGGAATATTGAACTATGTTTAGTGTAGAGTTTGAGAAGTGAAGATTGATAAAGGTAAGATCATATTGTGTCTATTTTACTAAGTCAATTAGACAGATTCCTTTGGACCCAACCTCAAAGAAAAAATAAAATTATAATCATCCACATCATACTAAGGATTATGGACAGATCATTTTAGATAAAATCTAAAAAAAATCATTTTATATTTGTTTTGGCCCTATTGTGTTAAAAGAACCTTTGTAAATTAATTGGAGTTCGTATAATAATTAATATTGGGAGATAGATGGTGTCTAATGGGATTTATCACAAGTTGTATTCACTTCTTCATAATATAGAATTTTCATAGACCCACAAGAGTGGATATGGAAAGGTTGTAGGTTCTGAAACTGAGGCTGAACCTTTTAAATATCATGTTCTTTAATTACTTTTGTTTTATTTTATGCATTATTGTTTACAAAAATTTGATTATGATATTAAATTTAATAGGTTTTAGGGGGTATGTTTCAAAAAATATTAAATATTATAAAAAGTTAACAACTGATTCAAACCCACCCCCTCTAAATTGTTATTCAATCCTTTGTAATATCAATTAGTAAGAGAGGGTATAGTTCCCTTGTTGAATCCTTATCATGGATAATATCAATTCTATCAACTATTGAGGAATTCCTACATTTTATGGAAAAAATATTTTTGATGGAAGAATAGGATGATTCTTTATCTACTATCTCTTGGCCTAAAAGTAGTTGGTGCTATTATAATTGGATTTCAATTTATTGAGAAATATTCCGAGATAAATTATTTTCATAATATAAATATAGAAGACGATTGAAAATATAAAAATTTTATCATTATTTATATATTATAAAATTTTTATATGAAGGTGATGGATTTCAAAACATCAAGGAGTGTGTGGGATAAACTCGAATGTATTTTTTATGGGAATGGTAAATTGAAGGAAGAAAATCTATAAATATGGTATAGTAAGTATGAAGACGTAATATTGAGAGATGAATAAACTATTTTAGAACACTTTACCAGAAGAAATGAAATTTTTTGTAACATCATAGAATTTGGAGAAGTCCAGGACGAATCTACAATTGTGAAGTAACTTATGAGAAACGTTTAAGACATGTTTGATTCTAAAACTTCTTTTTTAAAAAGTAAGGATAATTTTTCTCTTGATGAATTTCATAACATTCCTATTTCATTGGAAATGGTAAAAGATCCAATTTTCAAATAGAAGGTAAAATATGAAATGGATTTTGATTCCCTGAGAAAAATTAAATTATAATATATTGATGATGTTAACCTTGTGACTCCAGTGATAAAGAGGATGATGATTTGAATGAAAAAATCTTGTCTAGTATATATAATAACTATCTAAGATGAAGATAAATGTATGGAGATAAACATCCAATCAAATGTTTTTAGTGTGGTGGAATTATACACCTTTCTTTGTATTTTCCCACTAAGAATGTTTTAGAATATTGAGATGATTCTAATGAAAAACCTCATTTGAAGAATATGAAGAAAAGTTCTAATGAATAAAATTCATCCAAAAAATCTAAAAAAAGTTTACATGGAACAAGAGAAGTATATTGAGAAAGAAAAATGAATCAGACTCAACTAACAACAATTATTTAAAAGATGAATGTTTAGAAGAAATCAAAACCTTCTGTGAAAAAGTTGATAAAACAAAAGATTTCTTAGATAGTAAAGAAGGTTCCTAAGAATCACATACAGATTATAAAATCATAATAGAAAATGATAATTTTTTTGAGAAAAAAAGACGCTCAGGAATAAAATTTGACTACTGAATGAATATTTTAGAGAAATTTCTGATGTAATAAAATATTTCATCAAGTAGTAGGAAAAATACATCTAGGAGATATTATGTTACAAAATTAGACTTACTGAATAGGGAAATATGGTGGAAGATCTGAGTAACAAGTTGGTAGCTATGTAAAAATAATTTAACAAATTTAACCAATACTTATTATGTTCAAAATTACCTTGATATTGAAGAATGAAATCATCAAAAACAATTCACATATAAAATAAGAGACTTCTAATGTTGCTAAGAAGACTCAAAACAAGAATCATGTGAAATACCCACTCAAAAATATAAATTTTCAATTTGATTATTCTAATATTTTAGTTTTTGGAAAAGGTTTTGGGAAAGCTTAGGGAGATAATGTATGTTAGAAACCAATCACATCTAAAAAATCAGAATACTCACTTAGAAGGAATGATGGTCCACGTCCTGAGTATGTTAGAGTATAAATAAGTCATAAACCTTATAAATGTTTCTATAGATAAAGATATTTATTCAAAAGAAAATAAAGATATGATTAATATTAATGGTTTCATGGAATCTATGGGCACGAGGCTTATAATTGTTGGCATAACTTGTCACTTACCAGAAGAAGGTTTGAACAATGAAAAACAATTGGTGAAAGAAGGATGAGTAACTTTCCTAATCCATAGGATGTCAAAAAATAAAAAATTAATGTTTTTATAAACTTTATAAGAATAAATCAATTTTAATTTAAGAATAAATTTTTGGAATATTTGATCAGGATGGCCTTTATGCCAAAAAATTTATGAAACACCATAGAGAAAAAAATTATGGAATAAAAGAAATGGAATTTGGAAAGAAGAAAGTTGAAGAAAGTGATTTTATTATTTAGATATCTTTGAAAGTAATTAAATGAAATATCCATCGATACATGATAGTAGTTGTTCATCACATATGACAGGTGATATAAAAATATTAAAACAATTTGAAAGTTGTGATGGAGTATTAGTTACCATTGGTGATGATAGTTCATTGAAAATATGACTAATAACAACAATTTGTATTTAATAAGAAAAGTTTAATTATAATGAAGTTTTATTTTTTGAGGGGTTAAAACATAAATTATATAGTGTTAGTCAAAATTTTGATAATGAAATGAAATTTATTTTCAGAAAATATTCATGTATTATACAAAGTGTAAAATAAGGAAAATTTCATACAAAAGGAGAATTAACCAGTGGGAATCTATTCCAAATAAAATATTTTCATAAATCATGTTACTTGAGTGAAGAAGATGAAAATAAGTTGTGGCATCGTAGACATATCATCCTTGGGTAGAAAAACATGAACAAACCATCAAAAGTTGATGGTGTCCATTATTTTCCAAAATTTTAGAGAAGAGATAAAGATATTTGTGTCCATTTTCAAAAGGGGAAAATGAATAACAATTGTCTAAAAATATTTGAGATTTAATCTACCAAGCCTATAGAGATTTTTATTTCTGATTTATGTGGAATGATGAGACGTTAATAAAGAAAATGAGATTTATATTTCATCGCTTTTGTTAATGATTTCACTCAATTTGGAAAACATCATGTTTATGAAACATTAGTGTAATGAATTAGAATTGTTCATGTTTTTATGAAAAGATGTTGATAAAGAAATAAGAGTTTATATAAAGATTTTTAGAATAGATAATTATAAAAAATTGATAAAATATAATTTTAATACTTTTTGAGAAATCATGGTATCATATATCCGTATAGTTCTCCCTAAACTCCAAAATAAAATGTATTATAATAATGAAATAATACAATTTTTGTGTAAGTGGGAATATGTTTGTTATAAGAATATAATATTTCAATGTTCTATTAGAATGAAGTTGTTAGTACTATTATACACGTTTAGAGACGATTCTTGTTGAGACCAGAAACCAACATAACATTTTATGAAAAGTGGTATAAAAATGCATTGAAGTACTTCAATGTTTTTTAAGTCCATAATTACTTAAAAAATATGAATTTGGGAATGTTTGATGAGAAATATGTGGAAGAAATTTTTATGGTTTATTCACCAAATGGAAGAAGATATAAATGTTAGAAAAAATGTTAAAAAAAGTTAGAGGTATCATATGATGTGAAATTATTTGAAAATTAAAATTATTTATCAAATGTTGTTGTGAATACTAAGGAGAAAAAAGTGGAGAATTACAACTATAGTGAACGTGAGTCAAAACATCCATACCAAGATATAGGAGATTTTTGTGAAGAGGAATGTTTGTATGGAAGAGAAACTTTGAAATTTTATATCTTACTAAAACATGTTAAGACTAAAAATATTATTAGAAATCAAAAGGCTCTATTCTAGACTAGAAGAAATTTGAGATTAGAGAATTAAACATCACTTAAATTAAAAGTAAATCTGGAATCAGTTTCGAAATTTACCAAACATAAACAATGGGTAGACTCTATGACTGAATAGTTAGATTAGATTGAGAAAAATGATACATGGGAACTTATTCCACATCTGAATGGTACAAATGTTATAGGAACAAAGATGGTTTATATAAATAAGTTGAATGAACATGGAGATGTTTTAAGAAATAGATCCCGGATTATTTATAAAGGTTATTCACATGTATAAGGGTTGGATTTTGATGAATCCTATGACCCTATTACAAGGATAGAAACTATTATAATTATACTTTTTTTGATTTCATGTCAGAATTACAATGTTTAACAGATGGATATAAAGCCAGAATTATTAGACGGGGATATTGAAGAATAAGTACACATTAAACAAACATGTGGTATCTAACTTAATAATTATGATTTTTTTTTCAATTTAAGAAATCATTATATAAATTAAAATAAGACCCATGTTCATGGTATTAAAAACTTGACAATTATTTCAATTTTTTAATTTTTTCTATAGGACAATTTGATGGAAACTTATATGTGAAAGATGTTGATTCCAGAACTCTAATAGTAATTATTTTTGTGGATGATAATTTGTTTTCTGGGGATAGATAAGATTTATGTAAAATATTTTCTGAAGAAATGATGATGATTTTTAAATGTCAATGTAGGGAGAATTAAATTTCATCATTGGTTTACATGTTTTAAAAAATACATTTTTCTACATCAAGAAAAATATAATTTTTAAATTATTGCTAATGTTTGAAATTGAAGATTCGAGATAATTATCTATTTTTATCTATGTGAGCAATAATTTGAGTAAATATGTTTTTAGAAATAAAATGAATCAAAAAGACATTCAAAAGATGATATGAAGTTCACTTTACCTTATAGCCTCATGACCTGATATTATTATTTCATTGACTTTTCGTAGAAGGCATCAAAGCAATCTAAGAGAATCCCACATATTGGAAACAAAGGGAATTTATAGATATGTCAAAGGAATTACCCCACATGGGTTGATATAAAAATAATTTATGAGATGATGTTTCATGGCTATACTAATGCTGATTGGGTTGGGTACTTTAATGATAGAAATCCAACCGCATGAGTAAATTTTTTATTGGCTAAATGTTATGAGATATGGCATAGTAAGAAACAATGTTCGTTAACATTAAGCATAGTTGAATTTGAATATAGTGTAGCTACTCAGGATTTTAATAAAATGTTATGGATGAAAGTATATCTTGATGACGTGAAAGTGAAATTTTCTATTCCATTTAAGATAAATTGTGATAATTAGAGTGCAATTGATCTTTCTAAAAATCATGTCTTACATTCTTGTTAAAAATAAATTTATATAAAATTTCAAATTATAAAAGAGAAAAGTTATTTTTCAAGATATTTTTGTAGAATATATCTCAAAAAAGTAGCCAATTCATGCTATATTTACAAAGGCATTGTCAAAAGACTGATTTGGGGAATTGGGGATGTAACATCATGTCCAATCTCTACCCATGAATTTATAAATATAATAAGGAAGTCCCCCACCATTATTTGGATTATGTTTATAAAAGGGGATAGAAAGTAAAAAATGTAATACTTTGAAAAAGGTTTTTACTTATATTTCTTTTATGAATCAAAATACGTGGCTATCAGATAATGGGAGAGAAAACAATAAATAGGGAGAAAAAGAAAACAAAAAAAAAGATTAAAAGTGAGGGGCTTTATCTTTACATGGATGTAAAATTTTCTTTTCACTAAGGCATGTAATTTCTAAAAAAAAATATTTTATTCAATATTGTGGTGTCAAGACAGTATCTTTTAAGAAAGGCTTTGTTTTGGTAAACATTCAAAAGTTGTATTATGAAAAAAAAATTATTGTTGAAAACGTTTTTAACAAAAGTTTTTAACAAATTCAAATGGATCATTGAAGAACCTTTATATTATTGTTTCTCAAAAAAGTTTTTTGTATTTTTGGAAAAAATATAAATTTTTTGTATAAGATTTTGTTTTATTGAGGATCATACCTAGTTAATCATTATGATATTTCATAAGAAAGCTAAAAGTTTTTGAAATTTGGAATCCAAACATAAAGGGGTAGAAAAGTTATTTTTGAAATACAGGTTTTCATAATGACTAGTACCAGACACAGAAGGTGTAAAGAAGATAGAAGCTGGAAGTTCTATAGAGTTATTGATCAAATACACAATCATACTCAGATCTATCAGCATGAAACAAAAGATCCTTCAGACTCAGTTTTGTTATATAATTCATATTTTTCAAAGAATGAAAGTCATTATATTGCTAAATAGGTTGAATTATGGTGGTAATTTCAAACAGTTATAAATATTTCAGACTTTTAAAAAAATTCTAATGATGATTTAATGGTCACAATGTTCTTATAAATCATTAAAAAATTTCATGATAAAATATTTTGAAGAAATCGAGGAATTGTAAATATTATATCAATTCCAAAATCCCAAACACAAAATATCAGATCAAGAAGTACTGAATATGGATGTTTTTCTGCAGATAGAATGTGTCAAGCAGAAGAAGTCTAAATAATTTCATAGTTGCTGAGTAGAGCCATCATAATATATAGAAAATCATAATAATAATTCCATATTAGTTATAATTCAAACATTATGATGATTTTAACCAGACTAACTCTTAAGAGGAGGATCAATCAGATCAGTATTAGGAACCAATTGATCAAATCAATTCCACACACAAATAACACATCAGATGAAAATAACTGATAAATCAAAGTTATTAACGTCAATCCATCAAAGGGATATTAGTTATAAAAATAAGTGAATATTCTCAAAAAAAATCATTTTCATGAGATGAAACAATGTAAAATTTCATGTTTACCTACTAGGGAAGTTCTGTAAATGAGCTAAGGAGGAATGGAATATCATAATGAGCTGAGAAATAAAGGAATATTAAAATGACTTGAGAAATAAAGGAAGGCCATAATGAGCTCAGAAAAAAGGAAGATCATAATGAGGTGATAAATAAAGTAAGATCATAATGCGAAGATGAAGCTGAAGCTATGGAAGTTACACAGGACTCGTGAAAATTTAGTTTTTTCAAAAATATATGACCTCGAAGAAATTCTTGATAAGGTTTGAAATTCAATGTTAAAGTTTAAATTTGAGTTATTTTTATATTTTTCAAGTTTTTCTTAGAGGTAAAATATTAAAATTTTCCAACTTTCTTTTCAAATTCACATATAAATAGAAGCCCATTTCATTCATAATATTTAACCTTTCACATAAGTGGAAAAGGTAGAGTACTGAATAATTTGAGTGAATGTTCCTTCAGGACTGAGACTACATAATAAGGTCAGACACTAAAATTTTTATTTCCATCTTGAGAAACATTATCTTAAGAAGGATTTATTTGTTTGATCATACTAAGGAAGATCAAATTGAGTTTTTCTAGTAATGTTTTAGTAGTGAAAATTGATAAAGGTATTATCATATTGATCCTATCATATTGATTCTATCATACCCAACCTCATCGAGGTGATAAATTTAGAACCATCCACATCATACTAATAATTCTAGATAGAACATTTGTCAAGAAAATTGAATAAAATGTAGTTACTTTTTTTGGATCAATTGTGTTATAACTAACTTTTTAAACTATCAAGAGTCAGTATAATATTTCCTATAATGAGATAGAATTTTTATAGTGGGATTTCACCCAATTTCTATTCACCTCTTCATAACAGTGAACTTTCATAGACCCATAGGGTGGGTATGGTAAGGATCGAGATTCTTTTACTGAGGCTAAAAATTGTAACTATTTTGTGCCTTAATTTCATTAATTGATTTCCTATTTTTTTATTCATGAGTATTTATAAGAGTATAATATGGATATGCACTTTAACATTTTTTAGGGGTTCTGTTTTAAAAAATATTTATTCTTATAAAAATTAAATCACTAATTCACCCCCCCCCCCTTCTCAGTTGTTATTCGATCCTTTGGATATTCAAATGGTAGATGTATCAGATACGACATAGAGCTTATTGAATGTAATTAAGATATTGGAAAAAAAATTCAATGTCATTTGAGCATGGAATTAGAATAATTTTTGAATTAATTTCATATAGAAGGGATATTAGGGTTGTTCGTGATCTTTCTCCTTCTATCTTAAAACTAAATATTTATTATAAAAAGATTCACAATCAAGACTTTTTCTAAAAAATATCATTATTTGAAACATAATCCATCTAAAATATCCTAATCTCAACAATTTTTTAAAAAATTCCTCTAATACCAACTGCAATTTATTGAAACCCGCACTCCCATTTATGGTGTTAAAACATGCTATATATTTATTTATAAGGAATTTTACCCAAAAAATAAATTGATAGAGGATATTTTCAGTTAATATTTATAAGGATTAGGAAAAACCATACAACATATCAAAGTTATAAAAAATATTATACTAACTACCTACCATTCACATGATCTAGATCATTAATTGAAACCAAACACTATTGATCTTATACTCATCCCTAAACATGTCAGAAGTATTTTTAAAATGTTGGGTGAGCATAAAAATTTCTTAGTAAGGGGTTTTTAACCCTATGGGAAAATTATTATCTTATAAATACTATTAAACCCTTTTTGAAAACATTTAATTTTTAAATTAAATAAAAAATTTTGGTTTAATAAAAATTTTCACCTTGAATATTTATATAGGGTTCTCAATAATATATTCATATAAAAAAATATCCAATACTTTCAAAAGAAATATCAAATGAAAATCCATTTTTATTTAAAAATATAATAACCCCTAGAATAAGCTTGGATTTATCCTCAAAAGTTTCAAATATTTTTTTAAATAATATCTTTTCATTAAATATAATGATACTTGGAAATCATTTATGAAAACCATAGGGCCATTATTGATTTTCCAGATTACTCTTTAGGAAAAATTCCCCTTGTGGTCCGGGATTCACTCCCCATTCTTAATCTATATAACCAATATGTTAGTGCCAAAATTTTAAATAAAAACATTTGATAATTTTTATCTCTTAATTATAAATAAATTAAAATAATATTTAAGAATTATTAATTATATTTAATTTGTTTTTAGAGTGCAGAATAATTACATATTTATTTTACTTTATCATTAGTTTAAATAAATAATAATTAATACCTTTATAAATAATTAATAAATTCATAGATAATATTTTTAAACACTTCTTGAATGTTACATTTAGAAATTTGGTGTAATAAATATGCATGAAATTTCAAGGATAACTATAGTACATGTCCATAACTATAATCAGAAATAATATCCCCAAATTTTAATGAATATTTCATGTAGAAAATAAAAATACAATCACCATAAATGAAACTTGATGTTTTTTAAATAAAATTCATGAAATAGACACTTCTTTAAAAAGGCATTTAAAATTACATTAAATAGTTATTTTCATCAATTAGGGTTTTAAAATTTAAAATAGATGATATAAAATATAATATTACTTTCCATACATTAAAAAATGTATGTTTTATACAAAATAGGTTATTTAAATGAAACAATGGTTCTATAAACTATAAAATAGTACTTAAAAATAAATTCCCCATACAATTTAAATTTTTGGAAAATAACTACTAGTTAAAGAAAATATTTTCCCGTCCCTTAAATCTAAAAATAAAATCGAAATTATTCTGTGGTATTCTCTACCACCAATCCAATAAGCTATGGAATGAGAGGAAGATATAATCTTTGTAGTAGAAATTGGGGTTCTGAACAAGTGAATAAAATGTCCATATATCACAGTTTTAAAAAATAAATGTTTATTTTTTAAAATAAATTATAGATATTGTGATCTTACAATCCACCGAATGGCCCGAAGGCCTCTTTTTTTACTGGTTTTTTATAAACCCTATTTCAAGGGATGAGGGGAAACTCTTACAAGGCCCATAGGCTAAAATATTACATGACCCTTCATTTTTAGGAAATATATAGACTATACCTGGAACTCCTCCAACCAGCTTCTTCATTGTGATATCATCTGTCCACCTTCGCATGGTTGTTTGGCTAGGATTCCCCTACAAGCACAGGCTAGTCCCAATGGAAATGACATATTCTCTCTTTCTAAAAAATCTTCTTTGCTTCTGCTCTGGTGAATTCACTTGCTCAGAATACCCATCTGGAGTCTACTCCTTGTAGAGTCTTTTTGACAATTTAAGCACAATTTTAGGTGGCTAGAAGGCCTTGAGGTGGATTGAAGGCCTTGAGGTGGCCCGAAATCTTTACTGGCCTGAAGGTCATGGGTGTCCTGAAGGTCTTAAAAGACCCATGGCCCAAACCAGGGGCTTGAAATCCCAAACGGATGAATAATACCGGTTGTTATAGTATCGAAACTTTTCTTCTACAATACCTACTACAGTACTGCTATTGTACCCCAAAAATATGTCTCTTCCTAGTTTTCAACTCGGGTCTCTTGGATACATTTGTTGAGTCCTCGCAGTGATCTTACTATGATTTGATAATTATATATTATATCTCAAGTAAGTGATTTTCATTGTCTTGTTTTATTATGGGTCTAAAATTAGGGATAACATATGTAGTCAAAATGTGTGGTTAGTGTTTTATTTAAAGTAATTGAAGGTGAGGAACATAGAAACAATAAATTTATAAGGATATATTCCATTTAATATTCTATAATATTCAAAACATGATTCATTGAGGAGATTAAGTTCTTGGTGGCTTGTGGAGAAAGATGGGAATTATAATAACAATGCCTAAAATTTAATTATTACAAATATATATATATATATATATATACATATATATATCATTCTTATTATTGATTTAACACCATGAAATCTTATATGTAACCAAACCATAGTCGATCTATGGTTTTAAATTATGATTGTTATAGTTATAAATATTCATATAAATCATTTATTATCATCATTGTAAGGTACCCTGGAGAAGGTTTTTTTGATTATGACACTGCTTTCTATTGATATTTTTCTATTGATAACTTTGGTCAAAAGATCATAAAATGGTCCACCTTCATCGTTTGGTAGTTCAAGGCTTATGGATTTATCACCAATGAAAAATTAAAGTGGAGTTAGGGTGTTGTCAAGATAATTTGTTTATTGGTAATACATGTAAAGAATTCCTTGGGTTACAAGTAGAAGAAATAAAAGCTATTTGGGATAATATATTATCTCATGAAAAAGAAAATGCTTGATAAGATCAGATGTCTAGGATGGATCTAACCGAATGGTTTGGTTATAATCACATTTTTTAAGCGGGTGAACAATGTTCCAAAATATCCCACCCAACATTGATGTTTCACTCAATTTCATGCTCACATATGTAATTAGAGGTGCCATCCACTTCTCGATCCAAGGAATCCAGGTCAGAACACATGATGCAATGCACACACATACATGGGGTGGTCCAACCCACTTACCCCTATTCGCACCATTCTGTGCACTATACGGGATCTATGTTCTCACCAAGGAACAAAAAATTATACTTATTCTATCACATATGATGTTTTGTGCATTTCTAGTTGACCTATCTCTCACATGCTTTACCCCTAGCCCCACAAGTAGTTGAGGTGCAACCTTGGATGGATTGTGGTTGGAAAATTGTTTTAACTATATTTCTATTTTAAATATCTAAAAAAATTAAACAAAACTCATGACTATAATATAATTTTTTTCAATATTCATTCAAATATATTATTTATATTCATTTACAATGTTATTAATATTAAGGACACATTATATTATTTCTTTATATTATTATTTATTACTAAAGCGTCCTAAAGTAATAAGTATTATTCTTCGCCAATTACAATCATTATGTCATAACATAAAATTTCATTTTAATAAGTCATTTTTTATCATTATAAATCATATAATATTTTATTTACTTATTATTTTTTATTAACAAAATTATAATGGTTATTAATTAATTGTCATATCATATATTCTACAAATACACCCCTTAAAAAAAATTTCTTCCAAATCTATATATTTTAATTTTATCAATCACATGGATGAATCATATTTTCCTATTACTTTTAATTATTACCATAATCATAGTTGGAGGACTCTAACACTTGGTTGTTCCTAATGAATCAGGCTACAATATTGGTGTTAGCATGTTAATGTTATTTTTCAATTTTATTATTGATGATAATTGTAAATTTAGTCGTTCAATATCCTTAGTTAGTAATACATTTATGATGAGGTGTTTTTGTATCAATGTTATTGTATTTTGTTTTGATAATATTTTCTTCATCTTATTTTATATTTTTAATACTTACTTATTTATAGTATATATTTAATTTATATAAATATATCAACATTTAAGGGTGTTATAAATTGAGTGTTGTATTTAGTGAGAATGGTGATCCCTAGATGAAGATGGATATGGTAAGAAAAAATGGGAAAAATATTTAGTAAACTATATTTGAAATTGCTATAATTATTTCTAAATAATAATAATAATCCAGATATATCTAGAGTGGAAGTGTTTAATTCCAAACTATGGATATATGGAATAAACTATGAAGAGATAGCTTGATAGTCCTATATTAAGGTCATGGTTTGAGGAGATCATGTTCATGGCATGAGAAGATAATATTTGTTAGTGAAATTATATATATGACTTTTATGGTTAATTAATGAGTTAAACTAGGAATATTTTATCAATTTTTGGATTTTGAAGGATTCATATCATGTAAGGTGTCGTATAGAGTTGTTTACGATTATTTTAATGAAGGAATCATGAAACAAATCCATGTCCACATTATTTATGTTGTGATATTTTCTTTTATTCCATGAAGAATACGACATGATTATTTAATGTAGATCTATCTAGAGCTGGATGAGGCTTGAGTCATGACGCATGATAACCTACCACAATTGTTTTACATTGGAATAAACTACAGACATGTAAGAGAATATCATGTTGTAATTAGAATTCAATATCATGATTGTAAAATGTTCTTGAGATGATGAAGAAAAGATAATGCCACAAAAACATTGTTCATGTCATGAAGATATTGATTGAACTACGATACCATCAAATTTGGATCATCTTTGTTATCTTGGGTTAAAAGGATTATTAAATGATGTGACTAATAAAAAATTAATGGGTCTATAAGATGAAGAAAATTTATAAAATAAACATCTAATCACACCAAAATACATTGAATCACACCATGATATATGTATAATTACATAATGAATGTTGATATGAATACATAGATTTATTAGTGTGTCATGGAGGTATTTGGATTAACTTTTAATTTTTAAAATGGAGTTCAAGAATGATGATTTTTAAGAGAAAATACATAGGTTGATATTGAACAAGAAGAAGTTGAAATTTGGATTAAATTAGGAATTTTAATTTAAAAATTCATAGCTTATAGAATAATTTATATAAATGAGCTATAAAATATGTAACCATAACTATAGTTTAAAATAATATCAAGAGAAAGAAGTTGAAGGAAACATATATTGTGAATCACTGCTATATCTAATTATATTATGGAAGAAAGTCTTATAATTTTTTTAAGTTTTTTTGATCATATTTTTTGTCTCATTAGACAATAAAATATAATATATTAATTATTTTGTTCAGTGAAGAATGACATAGAAATTTCATGTTCAGTGAGGTGAACAACTTTTCTAGATCATGTCATATTTAAGTATTAATAACAAAATAGCGTGGGTTTCACTAATATTACTCAATTGTTGACAAGGGTTATAAAATAAAGTTTCAATAATTATATATTGTTAATTATGGAGAAACAATAGCATATAAATGTTAATTATAGTGAGTAATTAAACTTCATTTAGAGAAATCATTTCAATTATAATGATTGTGATAAACACATTACCAAAAATAGCTTTATAAGGAGTTGATTATATCTATACTTGGTATTTGTAGGTAGAACATTCTATACATTAGAGTATCCCTTATGATATTATTATGCCGTGAACAATATTCATTTATGATAATTATCGAGGGAACATCATATCTATAAACCGAGGAAACCTTCCATGAATCTTTTTGTATATTGGAAGAAGTGGGAGTTCCCATTAGGTGAGTGTTGAGTGATAGCTATACATTGTGAAGGAAGATCGCGTTATTGGTGATTAATATCTCATAAAACAAGTATTTATGAGAAATATGGATGTTATAATATATTATGGTACACCAGGACAATGTTGACTATTATCACCATGTATATATACTAGTGTATGAGAACCAACTAAATTTTTTGTGTCTTGTGTGCTTTATATTTTTGTATTTGGGTTAAACATTACGTGAGAATTTGTATGAGAGAAATAAAAGATTGAATAAATTCCTTCCAATGAGGGAATAAGATCTGAAGGGTACCTATGAGATATGAATGTTTTTAATTGAATAACATCCTAATTAACCATACTATCACGACCCGTCCCCCGGGGCCCGTGATGTGACTACCCCAATCCCGAGTTCCATAGGATAAGGGTTGAAGACTAGCACTGAAAAGGCATTTCCCTAAAGATGGGAAGGCATTTCATTTGAACCTGTAAACACAAAGACCAAGAACAATATAAGATGCAAACCACATATTAAAACTGTAGTAGTAAAAGTGTGTATTGAAAGTAAAGGTTCGGGATACATGCACAATTGAAAAGACACCACTACAATATAAAAAAAGCTCCTACGATCATCCAACATGTATCTGACCTGAAGGGTAGGTACAACTTTTATTTGATGCTCTCTATGTCAGCCATTCACTTCTATGTACAACTTGGTTTGGACTCTTTAAAGTCTCAGCAAAGCTTCTCATCATCTTCACATGACACAATATGGTGTGAGTGAATCATGTGCAAGGGTGAGTATAACAATACCCATTGGGGACCCTGAGACGCCCCAAAGGTCTCTCATAATTCTATAAAGAAAAGCCACAAAAGCATGATCTCAATCAAAAAATCCCAATGTAGAGAAAACTCGCACTTTTTATACAACTCAAACATCAGAAATAAAGATGATTAGTGTTATGATATATAAATTTATTTCATTAAGATGTTTCCACAACTGAACCACGATGGATTTGTTCCATTATTGATCCACACAAGGTCGTATATTGCTGATCAACGACAGGTCACTCTAGGGATAGTCCTTTCCAGGTCATGCACTGCTGATCCACACATGGTCTCTAGAATGCTGATCCACACATGGTCACTATGATATTGATCCACAAAGGGTCGTTATGATTCTGATCCATATTAAGTCTCTATTATGTTGATCCAAACATGGTCTCTGTGATGTTGATCCCCATAGGGTCTCTATGATGCTGATCCACACAGGGTCGATGTTCAATTGACAGCCAGCCACATGATTTCCCACACACGGTGCACTTGAGTTATGTAGTATCTTCTCCTTAGGATATTGGTCATGCCTCAACTACCATGACCTCCCACAAAGGAGTAACCCAAAGGACCTCCATGTTGTAAGGTTCCTAGTGCGATAAATGGAGCGTCAACTAGATTCATGGTCTGTGAGTTGATGGCATTCTAGTGTCTAGGGCCCAGTTGAATTCGGGTTCGATCCAACCTACCTGTACTTTAACCTTATCCAAAACTCAGGTTGAGTATCTCAAAAGGGTCGTCTCTTTACAAGTATTTATGCACCGAAGATGGTTCATCATCTAGACATCTTGTTTGTGAGATACGGCCTTTTTAGCGTATCTTGGCCAAAAATGGTTCGGGTTCGGTCCGACCTGGTTTGACCGACCTTACCTGGTCAGACAGACCCAACCCGCCCTGTCCCTAATTCGGGTCAACTCGACCCAGTTCGGGTCTAACCCAACCCGGTCGGACCGACCCGTCCCGCCCCATTTCCAGTTCGGGTTAACCCGACCTAGTCCAGGTCCGACCCAGGTCTGACCCCACACGGCCCGAACCGGCTGGGTGGACCTGAGTGGGCTGGGCTACCGAACTTCTTGGTAGCTTGCGCAATCCACCATCCGGGTGACCACCCCCTTCCCAAATGGCTTGGTGGTTCCATGTGGCACTTCCTTCCTATCAGTGGGACCCACGGGATGTGGGTCCCCTCCAATGCAACTTCGAAGCCACGACTCTCTTCTACGGAACTCAACGACACGCCACCTTGCTGCCATTGCTGCCGGATGACATTGTCTACCCTACTGTTCTGTCGTAGTGCCTCTTAGTGTCGCCTCTCCTGTACTTCCGGTGACAGCCAGCCGCCGCTGTCTCCCACTACTAGCGCCTGCCGGCACTGGTCGCCACCGACGATGCTTCTGCGGGCCACCAAGTGAGCTCCAGTGGTACGTTTTCTCTTCGTAATATGCCTATGGGCCTCCTGAGGTGTTTCCCTCACTATGAGTCTCTCGGATTCTAGTTTTTGTCGAGTTCAAACTTTTCTAATGAAGAACGTGAGAAAACTGAAGCGACAGAGGGTCTAGGCCTTGTATGTTTGGAATGTGGCCATCGTATTAGCATCATATCAAGAGGGTAATAATTAAATCATCAAAGATAAAGTAAAACTCATTCAACACTTCCACGATTCATTATGATTTTCAAGAATGCAGAAAAGATACAATGTCATGTGAATTTAAAGATAAACAACCCCTAGCTCTGAAACGGAGGAGACGTTGCAGTTGCGGAAGAAGATTTGATGCATGATAAAGCCGTCAATGTTCACCGTTTCTAGATTGATTCCTCCAACATTGTCATCCAAGTCTCTGTTCTTCGTTTCTGGAAGACACTGCGACACTTCGTCAGAGGTTCCTCACATTCGTGTAAAAAAATCAAGCCTGAGACTCATTTAAATATTAGGAAAGGGTTATTAACACAACAAAAGACTAATGAAGTTCTTTAATGAATAAACCCCATAACTCTCAATAGTGTGGTTACAAAATAGAAGATTCAATCCATTAAATGCCTTGACAACTCAGCATTCCCACCACCACTTCTCAACTGTTGATAAAAAAATAACAATTTTACTTTATTTTATTATTTTTTAAAGAGAATCTCTAAAACTAAAATTTTCAACCTACCTACTACGGTCGAAGTTTAGCCTTCTTTAAGTGAATCTTTCTACTGTAGATTAAACGGCGCTCTCGGTTTTTTTATCCGAGCACTGGTTCAAAAGATAGAAATTTTCTCTTGCACATTTACTAAACATACCTTAAAAAAGTTCAAAATTCTTTTCTAGGAACATCAAGCCTCCAGATCAAGCGCTGTTAATTTTTTCCTACTCGTAATAATCCCAAATAACTTAATAAAAATTATATGTAATTTCTGGTTCTTTACATTCTACCCACCTTATGGATATTTGTCTTCGAAAGCTACAACAAAACCAGGAGAACAAATGGGGTTACTAAGAATGTATCTAAGACTCCCACTACCAGGTTTTCTCCTAGAGGTTTCCATGCTTCAAACAAACTCACACCAGAGGAATCGACTTCCCATGAAGGACTCGCTCCAATCGATCCTCTATCTCCACTAGGAACTCTGTAAATGTCGCCCCATCGTTGATTTCTAGCTCTCCCCATTCGATAACATTTGATGTATCAGGCATGTACCTCCTCAACTGCGACACATGGAAAACATTATGCACCTGATGCATCTGTGTAGGTTGAGCTAGATGGTACGTCACTTTTCCTACTCTACAGAGGAGCTAGAAAGTTCCGATGAACCTCAAGGATAGGTTTTCACCTGGAAAAAACCTCCATAATCATTATCAGGGTGAGACCGATAGGATTACATTGTCCCCCTCCTCAAACTCCAAGGGTCTCTATCTCCTTTTGGCATAATACTTCTACTGGATTTATATATTATTCATCCTCTCCTAGAAGATCTTCCCCTTCTTCGTGGTATCATGTACCAACTTTGGACCCATAAGTGCTGACTCCCCAATTTCTATCCAGTATAGTGGTGACCTAAAAGGTCACCCATACAGGTCCTCAAATAGATCCATACCGATGTTGGAGTGATAGATTTTGTTGTAAGTGAACTCCACTAGTGTCAGGTGGTCCCCCCAATAATGGCCAAAATCAAGGACATAAGCACGAAGCATGTCCTATAGTGTATGTATGGTCCGCTCTGTATGACCATCTGTCTAATGATGAAAGGTGGTGTTCAAGTGTAGTTGAGTCTTGATCAACTCCTGTAATCCCTTCCAAAAGAGGGATGTTAAACTTGAATCATGATATGATACGATCGTCAATGGAACCCTGTGAATTCGTACAATTTGTTGTATGTAGAGATGTCCCATGCTTTCTTCTAATCCCTGCTCTCAGATGGGTAGGAAGTGGGCTAACTCGATGAGTTGTTCAACAATCACCCAGAAAGAATCATGGCCCCTGGAAATACATGGTAACCCTATCACATAGTCCATAGATATACCACCCCACATCCATTCTGTTACATCAAATTGATGATCTAATCCTGCTGGTACCTGATGCATGGCCTTCACTTGTTGACAAGTGAAGAATTGTGATACGTACTCTGCCACTGCTTTCTTCATCCCTGGCCACCAGTACTGACACTGGTGGTCCAAGTAAATCTTCACCACTCCAGGATGCACTTCCAAAGGGGATGTAACATCCCATGTAAGTAATGAATTATGTATTTTCTTATCTATGTCTATTTATGAATTAGATAGTGTTTTAGAGCTTTAAAATTAGAATAAATATAAATTTAAGCATATAATTATCTAATATTTTCAATAGATTGTTTTACAACCATTTAATGGAAAACCATTTTCAAATAATACATTTGACAATTTTATAATCTCAATTTTTCAAAATAAACTTATTCATTATAAAATGAAAATTTGAATTTACTTTGGATAATTTTTTGGTATTTTTCTGACAAAGTTCATTTTTTAGTGAATAGTGAAAAATACTGCATTTTACTTCAAAACTGATTTTCATATATTTAATTATATGGTTATATTATCTTTATCATTGGGTTTAAAGTGTAATTAGAATATATTTTTACCATTTAATCCAATGGTGGTCATTATAATTAGTTTCACTTTGGAATTGGGCATAAACAAGTGCCAAACTTTTCATAGATATTGTTTCAAAAAAACACGCTATTTGTTTTAACAACTGGAATTATTTTTAAATTAATTATTGCAATTTCTGTGTTTAGAATTTGTTAAAATGGATTCCATATTTGGAATCAGAAGGTCCAAATTATGTAATTAAGACTCTTTTGATATTAGACATTATGAATAGTAACGACGGTAATAATCATTAATTATCGTGATTAATTAGTAATCGGGTAGTTAAGGATAATAAAATTATATCATAATAATAACAAATGACCCCAAAATGTGTCCTAATTCTACTGGTTGTGACATGTTTGATCATGGGATGCTTTTTTCTAAACATTGGGACCCCATGGAATCACTTTTGGGTGATAGTGACACAATCATTTTATTTTTAAAGAAAGGAGAATATCACAAAAGTATGTAACACCCAAGTAAAACAATTTTAATTTTGTCAACATAAATGATCTATTAGACTATAAATAGTCATTGGAATGCTAAAAATATTTCGTACATCATAGTATTTTTTTATAATTTTTAGACATTATATAAATTAAATTTTTCATGACACCATGATGATTCAGCGATTACCTCATTAATGAACGATTCAAATAAAATGAAAAGATAATGTAATATCTAAGACTTACACTTGTCAAAAACCTATTTTATGAGTATATTTCGAACTCTTACCACTTTATCCTAGAAATATATCAATGTGGCACCTTTAAAATCCGAAACTCATTTTAATATAAAGTAACATTTCATGACTTTACAAGAGTGCCCCTCCTCCTTCTTATAAAAGGCCCCCACCTCTACCTCCTTACACACACCTCCGTATAATAGTTAAAGAACATACTATTTATATGGATGGAGAATTTTTTCCTCATGAAACAATGATTGTTTAATCTTTTTTTAACACCTTTCATGGTGGCCATTAAGATGTCACTAAATTTATATATGAGATATATTATGTTTTTGTTTTCCTTATCCTTATATATTTTTCATTTATGGAATACCTTTATTGTTTCCTGATGATATATATTATGTTTTTGCTTCCTTATTATGGAATTTGGGACCAACATATTTCTTTGGTTGAGTTTTCTTATAATAACAGTTTTCATTCTAGTATACATATGGAACCATTTGAGGCATTATAAAGGAAGTGGGTCTGAACTCCAGCTTTTTGGGATGAAGTGGGTGAAATGAAGTTGATAGGACTAGAATTGGAAGAAGTGTTAGCAGAAAAAAGTTAAGATGATTCAGAAGCACATGAGAATAGCTTAGAGTTGGCAGAAAATTTATGCAGATAACTGGAGGAAGGATCTTTCTTTTGAGGAATGTGATCATGTTTTTCTGAAAGTTTCACGATGGAAAAGTGTGATGTGATTTGGTAAGAAAGGAAAGTTGAGTTCAAGGTTCATTCGACCATATGAAATTATAGATAGAGTACTATCAGTTTCATACCGAGTGGCTTTACCTCCGAGTTTATCTCATGTACATAATGTTTTTCATGTTTCAATGTTAAGGAAGTACATGCCAGATCCATCTCATGTTTTGAGTCCAGAGGTAGTTCAATTGGAATTGAACCTATCTTATGAGGAAAAACATGTCCAGATTCATGACCACATGGAGAAAGTGTTAAGTAATAAGGTTATTCATCAAGTAAAGATTTTGGTGAAAAACCACATGATTGAAGAGGCAACATGGGAATCTAAAAATGCAATGAGGGATAAATACCCCCACTTATTCAATAAGTAAATAAATTGTGGGGATGAAATTTTATAAAGGGGGGGAAGGATGTAACATCCCAAGTAAGTAAAGAATTCTGGATTTTCTTATCAATTTCTATTTATTAATTAGATAGTTTTTTAGAGGTTTAAAATGAGAATAAATCCAATTTTAAGCATAGAATTCTCTAATATTTTTAAAAGATTGTTTACCCCCTTTTGATGGAAAAACATTTTTAAATCAAATATTTTTCAATTTTATAAGATCTATTTGTCAAAATAAACTTATTAATTAGAATTGGGACATTGAAATTTACTTTGGATATATTTTTGGTATTTTTCTGACAATGTTCATTTTTTAAGGAATAGTGAAAAATACTGCATTTTACTTCAAAATGATTTTTATATTAATTTAATTATATGGTTAGATTATCTTTATAATTGGTTTTTAAGTTTAATTAGAATATATTTTTACCATTTAATCCAATGGCGGTCATTAGAGTTAGTTTCACATTGTAATTTGGCATAAACAAGTGCTATATTTTTCATAGATATTGTTTCAAAAAAATGCTATTTTTTTTGACAACGAGAATTATTTTTAAATTAATTATTGCAATTTTTGTGTTTATAATTTCATAAAATGGATTTTATATTTGGAATCAGAAGGTCCAAATTCTGTAATTAAGACTCTTTTTTCTTGACATTATGAATAGTAAGGACAGTAATTATCTTTAATTATAATGATTAATTAGTAATCTGGTAGTTAAGGGTAATAAAATAATACCATAATAATAACAAATGACCCCAACATGTGTCCTAATACTACTGGTTGTATCATGGCCGACCATCGGATACCTTGTTCCAAACTTTGGGACCCCATGAAATCACTTTGGGTGATAGTGACACTTTATCATTTTATTTTTAATGAAAGGAGAATATCACAAAAGTATGTAACACATAAGTAAAATAATTTTAATTTTTTCTACATAAAGGATCTATTAGACTATAAATAGTAATTGGAAAGCTAAAAATATTTCCTACATAATAGTATTTTTTTTATAATTTTTAGACATTAAAAAAATAAATTTTTTATGACACCAGGATAATGCAGCGATTACCTCATTTTGGGACGATTTAAATAAAATGAAAATAGAATGCAATATCTAAGATTTACACCTGTCAAAAACCTATTGGATGAGTATATTTCAAACCCTTATCACTTAATCCTATAAATATATCTATGTGGGACCTTTAAAATCTGAAACTTATTTTAATATAAAGTAACATTTCTTAACTTTCCAAGAGTGCCCCTCCTACCTCTTATAAAAGGCCCCAACCTCTACATCATTACACACACCTCCAGCTAATGGTTAAAGAACATACTGTTTCTGTTGATGGTGAATTTCTACCTCACGAAACGGTGATTGTTCAATATTATTTTAACACCTTTCTTGGTGGCCATTAAGATGTCACTTTATTTATATATGAAGTATATATTATGATTATGTTTTCTTTATGATTTTTAATTTTTCATTTATATCATACCTGTATGGTTTCCATTGTGGGTAAAGGTGATATCTTCATTTTAGGAAGTGTGTACTATCACCCCCTCAAAGTGATTTGATTGCTTAATTCCATATGTGGGAAATATAGAGCATGGAGTTAATGATATTATATATGTTATTATACTGGAATTATAATACACCTTTATATCATTATGAATTCATTCCATTAAATACGAAATAGAAATGAAAGTAGCGTTCATGTGTACGTACGATGTACCGTCTCTATAAACGGTGCACTTCATTTATTACCTCTAAATGTTATGTAATATTATAAATGCAAGTATATACTGGATATATATGATATATATGATATCTAGATCATAAATAAAATTTTGGATATAATGGATATTTTACCACATGAACAACTTTTAATTATAAGGAGTTTATTTTTGACTCATGTACCAATGATTGACAAAACGACCGTTATTAACTTCAAAAATTTCATAGTGTTTATAACATGAAAATAAGTGATTTAAAAGGAATATTGAACTTGGAAAAGGTTCTTAAGAAAGTAGAAATTATCTCAAGTTTATTATTCAGGAGATTAAATAATGATCGAGTCGAGTCAGACATGAGGTATAGGACTTAATCTCAATAACATTTTATTGAGGAATATTTTGTTTTAAAAACAACTTTCTTTTATACGGTGTATAAACCCCTTTGACCTTTACTTTTATTCAAAAGGAATATTTTTATACTAAGTGTTTTACTAAACGAAAAATGGGAATGATTTTGTCTTACATATGCGGCGACAACGACTTCTCCGCCGCTGTGACCAGTATTTGAGTTTCAGCTTCCTCCACAAGCCATAACGTTTTTTTAAATGAAAAATAAATACAATTTTTTACCTTTCTTTTATTTTGGTATTGAAAATGGTTTTGATAAATTTTTTTATTATATCAATGTTTTATATTGATATCTTGTGATTGAAATGTGGAAATGTAATGTTTTCTTTTATGTATGTTTTATGTGATACGATTGTTTTATGGTTCTTGGGGAATTTTTATGATGACGGGTGGTTCTGTGAAAAAATAAGGGTGGGTGTGCCCGATATAGCTCTCCAGTGCATTGGGTAATGCGAAGGGGTTAAACGGTAAGGTTTCTCCGATGATATTTAGGGAATATACTATGATGGGTATTCCAATCGTAACCATGAGGGTTACTCCCTATGTAAGAATGTTGTGAATCCCTCTAGTTACCTTTATGTTTTATGTTTTCTACGATTTATTCATGATTTGATGCAGTGTGTTAAAGTGCTTATGTTTTATGAGTAAAGTATGATTTCATTAAATCTTATATATACATGGACTAATGTTTTCATTTCGTACTTTTATATCCCTTACTGAGCTTTTTATGCTCATCATATGTTTTTGAAATATTTTTCACAGGTCAAGGATAAGGTACATGTTGTTATGATAGTGTCAAGGAGGTGTCATGAAAGAATCCATGTTTTGTTTTAAATATGTTTCCTTTGATGGGAAATGTGAATTTTGTCTTTAATTTAACCACCTTGTTTAAGTATGGAATGTAATTAATGATTTATGATCTAATTCTCTAAAACTCTAAACCTGAAAAGATCCTCATCGTGTAATCTTGTAATAACTCAGGATTAAGTAATTTTTAAGGATGGGTCCTTATATGGGATTTATGGAACCCACTCAATACCTCATCTTGCAACGTCATTGGTACCATAGTGCGTCCTCTGAAGAGGATGAGGTGCTCCCCACCTTCAGAAAATCCATAAGGATTCTCTTCTCAAGATATATGAGAAAGTCAGGCCTCATAGTTTACATCCCCAATTTGTGCCTCCTTGACTCGCTGAAGGAGTGGGGGAGTAACTATCAAATACCAGAGGTAAGCTGCTCCATCACTATCCACAAAGGATAACTGAAGTGCGGATAGCTACTTTATCACCTCACTCATCAACTGTAGACCAGACCTCCTACTGAGTGAGACTACCACCATGTTCTCCTTCCCGATAGTGTTGACTATCTGAAAGTCATAGTCATGGAGGAACTCTGTCTATCGTCAATGTCTTAGTTTCAGGTCCTTCTATGAGAATATATACCCAAAACTCTTGTGATTAGAGTAGACTGTAAAACGATCACCCATCAAGTTGTGATGCCACATCTTCAGCACAAAGACCACTACATCTAACACCAATTCATGGGATGCATTGTTCTGATTGTGTTGTATCAACTGTCATGATCTGTATTCAATCACCGCTTACTTAAGCATCAGGACACAACCTAGTCTAGTCCCTGATGCGTCATAGTATACTACATACCCAACGCCCACTTCTAGTATCCTCAAGATGGGGGCACTTTTCAGTCTTTGCCTCAGCTCTTGAAAACACTACTGGAATCTCTCAGACCTTTTTAAGGGTTATCACTTATTTTTTAAAGCTGAAAAGGGTGTTGTAACTATGGAAAATTTGGGTACGAATCTCCGGTATTACCCAGCAAATCCCAAGAAACTCCACATATCGATCACACTTCTATGCAGCTCCCAAGCAAGCAATGCCTCATTCTTCACCAGATCCACTACAACTCCAGTCTCTGATATAACGTGACCTAGTAAGTGGACTTCCTGTATCCATAAATAAAAATTTGAGATCTTTCCATAAGGATGGTTCTCTCAGAGTGTATCCAAAACTATATTTAGGCATGTGGTGTGCTCCTCCTCCAATGCTGAGTACACCAAGATGTCACCAATGAAGACTACCACAAAACAATAAAGGTAAAGCTAGAATAACCTATTCATGAGCCCCATGAACATTGATAGAGATTTTTTGACACCGAGGGGCATCACCATGATCTCTGAATGGCCATACTAACATCTGAAGGCTATCTTCTATAAGTCCTTATCCCATACCCTGAGATGATTCTAGCTTGATCGGTGGTCTATCTTCAAAAACCATCGAGATCCCATCAGATGGTTGAAGAGATCATCAGTCCTTGGTAGAGGATACTTGTTCTTCACAATCACCTAGTTCAGGCACTGATAGTCTACACAATGCCTCCAACTCCAATCTTTCTTCTTGGAGAATATAATATAATATGCCCATGGAAAAACATTGGGCCTTATGAAACCATTCTTTTCATGTCCTCTAACTATACCCGCAACTCACAAAGCTCCGTGGGAGCCATCAGATTTGCTGGACTAGATATTTGGGACATCCTGGGGTACATGTCAATTTAGAAGTCTACCTCTCGGTGAGGAGTTAGTCCCCAGATATCATCAGGAAAGACATCAGTATACTGGTCCACAACTATAGGACAACTCGTACTCTCCACATCAACTGCTCTAAGGGTAAGGCTAGAAAAATGATGAGCGATCGACTACACACTACTAAGAGAAAGTCCATCTTGAGCTGCAAAGGTTCCCTTCTCACTGGTGAAGGAAAACCCGGTCCCATCCATATGGACACACCACACATTGCGCCTAAAAAAGTCAATATGTGCATGGACCATGGATAACTAGTCCCTAACCAAGATGACATCGTAAGGCATCAACGCTGCTACAAGGAGATCCCATCCAAAGCTCTCACTTCCTAGAGTAATCTCACACTGTCAGAAACAGTGTGTAATTGTTGAATCCTCTCCCATAAGAGTCTCCAAACGTAAGGATCGAGCCAATGGCTCTACTAGAATATCTGATCTCCGAACGAGAGCCATGGGAATGAAAGAGTGACTGGAACCTATTTCTTGAAGTAATACTTTTAGGGTGTAGTACACACATATAATACCTAGAATCATCTCTAGAGCACCATGGTCATAGGACTCGGTGGCCTGAAGCTCTTCTCGTCCCTGTCCACCTACTCCGTGAGGTCGGGGTAGACCACCTGGAGGTGGTGGAAGTAAAACATCAAATCAACACCCACCGCCTGCTGTAAAACCTACTCCGCTGCCACATTCTCTGCCCTATAGACCTCCTTGTTGAAATCAATGAGTTTGACTCAATGGTCCCTTGACCATCTAGTAATTGTAGGTATGTCGAGTCGAGTAGTGGTGATCTATGTGGCATTTCCCACCACATGTGAAGCACAGTCTGCTCCTCTACTTTCCTGCTTTACCTTATGAGTTATGCACCTCCGACCCTGCATCTTAGGGTTGTCCTTTAGATGTTCTCGGCTAGTTAGACCTCTGCATCATCTGGCTACTTCCTGCTACAGATGACTTAGATACCTATCATTCGGTGGTGGCTCTCGCAGTCAGTTCCTACTCAGCTAAGAATCTCAAAACCAATAATGCTCTCATGAGTACTCCAGCCTATGTCGGGATATTGATTGATATCATTGACGCTATGATCTCCCACTAGAGACCCTTATCAAAGGTACATGACCTAAAGAAAGGGTATTGTACCATGTTGGTGGAGTAGAAAGAGTGTTCGGTGAATCTCACCGAGTACTGGGATACTGTTAGGTTGTAATACTGTATGTGAAGGAGCTATAGAATACGAACAGAGCATAGTGTCACTAGAACAAACTCTGCCCTAAAGAGGCTCTCAAATTCTATCCAAGTGAGGGTCTCCTCATCATGTAACTAGAGCATAATGCTACACCATGTCCTTGTTGTTCTTTGGAACAGACTATCATCTAAGATCACCAACTGCTCTGGTGGTGTCCCAACTAGGCAAAAAACTCTAGAAATATCCTCCAGCGAGTCCTCAACAGCCTGGGGATCTATCTCACCTCAAAACCTCAGAGGCCACTACTGCTGGAACTCGTGAAACATGCACAATCGGCATGCACCGTTTGCTAGTGGGGCAAGTGGAAACAGCTACCAAATGGGTAGTGTTGCTGCTGGTGCACCACTCGAAGGTTCTATCACATTAAGAGGAACCATCACCAAATCCTCATCGCTCGATGGGCCATCATCATGAACTCTCACTGGAATCTTGGATGGATTTCAATATGGAGGCATCCTAAAAATAAATAGGTGCACCACGGTCAATAATTTATTCTTATTGATCTGACTCAAAATAGATCAAAAGTAAAACATTTCCAAAACACATGCAATCGTTGTTTTCAGGCAACGAGTTGGAAATCAAAATTTATGGTCCTAGTGTATGGATACGTTGGCCAGCATTCCAACACTAATCCCCCTGAACTAAAAACAACTCTAAAATAACTTAACACTATTGCTCCATTAGAATGATCAGAGTCATAGTTTTTCCATAGAACTGACTCCTCTAATGCCAATTTTTCATGAACCGTCCCCTGGGGCTCGTGGCGTGACTACCCCAATCCCATCTTCCACCAGCCAGGGGTTGGCATCTAGCACCGGAATGGAATTTCCCTAAAACAGGAAGCCATTTCCTTTGAACCTACAAACACATAGACTAAGAACACAAAAAAATAAAAACCACATAGTAAAGCTACAGTAGTAAAAGTGTGTTTTGATATTAATTTTCTAGAATACAAGCCCACCAGAAAAGATAAAACTAAAATAGAAAACATCCCATGTCCACCATGGATCCTACCTGAAGGGTAGGTATAGCAAGTCTCTGCAGCTCTCCACGTCAACCAGTCACCTCTATGTGTCACCTATCCTTGGCACCCTAAAGTCTCATCCAAGCTACTCGTTGTCTTCACAATATAGAACATGGTGCGGGTGAAGCCCGTGTAGGGGTGAGTAGAAGAATACCCATTTGGGACCTCGAACCCCCTAAAGGTCTCTCAAAATTTCACAAAGGAAAGCCAGAAAGCATGATCTCAATCACAAAGCACAATGTAGAGACAACACACAGAAGTTATACAACATCGAGATAAAGAATAAAGTTGATTAGTCTTAATCTATATCGTTTTATTCTGTTAAGAAGTTTCCACAACTGATCCACGAATGAGTTCTTCCATTATCAATCCACAGAGGGTCGTATGTCATTGATCCATGACGGGCCGATCTTGGGATGGTCCTCGTCGGTCCGAACACTGCTGATCCACACAGGGTCACAAGAATGCTTATCCAACCATGGTTTTTATGATTTTTATCCACATAGGGTTTCTAGTATTATGATCCACATAGGGTCTCTATGATGCTAATCCACATTGGATCGCTATTCAATTGACAGCTAGCCAGAGGTTTTAATGCACCTGGTGCGCTTGAGTTCTATAGTATTTTATCCTCAAGATATCGATCATGCCACAAATTCCATGACATCCCACAATGTAGTAACCCAAAGGACCTCTATGTCGTAAGGGTCCTAATGTAGTAGACGACACATGAACCAGACGCACAGTCTGTGAGTAATAGGCATTTTCGTGTTGAGGGCCCGGTTGGATTCAGGTTCGATCCAACCTGGCCATACTCCAACCTTCTCTAAACCTCTAGTGGAGTATCTCAAAAGGACTGTCTTATTCCAAATATTCCAATGCCATAGAAGTTTTTTCAAACAGACATATGGTTTGTGAGATACGACCATTTTAGCGTATCTTGGCTGAAAAGTGTCCAGGTCTGGTCTGACCAGGTCGGACCGACCTAACCCGCCTCGTCCCCAATTCAGGTCAACCCAACCCAGTCCGGGTCTAACCCGGGTAAGATTTGGCCCGGACCTAACTAGATGGGCCGACTCGATTGGGCTGGGCTACGTTGGTGTCGGCCCGTTGGTCCATGGGCTCGGCCTGCTAGGCCACTGATCAGCCCAAACCCCCTCGGTGGGGCGTGAACAACAATGAAACAAAGCCTGGTGGCTGGAACATTCCACCAGCTAGGTGACCACCCCCTTCCAAAATGGAAAATCCTTTTGGGTGATTCAATCAACAGTGCCATGCGGTGCCTCCCTCCTATCAGTGGGACCTGCAAGGCGTGGGACCCCTCCACTAGATCTTCAAAGTCGTGGCTCCCTTCCACGATGTGTGATGATGTGTTGCCCTGATTCCTCCATGGATGGTCAATGCACGCTGCCCAGCTAGTCCTCCATGGAACCGCCTCTCCTCTGCAGCCAGTGACAGCCGGCCGCGACCATCTCCCACTGGCGCCAGCTGCCGCCTTCACCCGCTGGCACCGGTCATCAGTGCTGCACAGGAGGGGCTTCCACGGGCCATTGTGTGAGATCCAGTGGTCTGTTTTCCCTTCCAAACATTCCTATGGGTCTCCCGAGATGCTGATGTCACTGTGTGGCTCCTAGAATCAAGTTTATGTTGAGTTCAAACTTCACCCATGAAGAACGTGACAAAACCAAAGCGGTGGAGGGTCCGGGACTTGTTCATTTGGCCAGCGCCATCCTCTTTGGTATGTTATCAAGTGGATAATAATTAAATCATAAAAGATAAACTAAAGACCATTAAATTTTTTTTTTTGATTAATCATTCTTTTCAAGAACATTGAAAAGAAATAAATTCTTAGGAATTTAAACATAAACAACCTCTACCTTGGAATTGGAGGAGACATCATAGTTGTGAAAGAAGAATCTATGCTTGATGAATTTGTCAGCATTCATCATTTCTAGATTTATTCCTTCAACATATTCATCCAAGCCTCCATTCTTCGTTGGTGGAATATGTCACGACACTTCATCAAAGTTCCATCATTTTCATGTCAAAAACCCAAGCCTGATCCTCATTTAAATAGAGGGAAAGGGTGATTAATGTAACAAAAGATTAATGAGGTTCATTAATGAATGAACCTTTTGAACTCTAAATAGTGTGGTTATAAAATAGAATATCCAATCCATTAAATATCTTGACAATATAGTAGTCCCACCACCACCGCTCAATAGTTGGTAGAAAAATAAAATAACAATTTTAGGTTATTTTATAATTCATTAAAGAGATTCTGTAAAACTAACTTTTTATCTAGACCTATTGAAGGTAAAGTTAATCCTCCCTTAATCAGATCCTGGCACTACAGATTCAACGGTGCCTTCAGATTTTTAATTCGTGCACCAGTTCAAATGATATAAATTCCCGCTCAGATTTTTACTGACCATACCTTAATAAAGTTCAAAAATCCGTTTCAGGCACATCAGGCCTCGGAATCAAGCGCTATCAATTTTCACAGACTCATAATAATCCCAAATAATTAAAAAAAATATTTTGAATTTATGGGTCTTCACACCCACCCCACCCCCTTAGGTTGTCTCCCATGTTTCAACAAATAGTATCAAAGACTAAAGGATCTAATTAGATCTTAAATCTTCAAAATATATTTTATTATTTTTTTCCTATATCAATTAATATATGAATCCTATGATTATTCAAGGTATTAGGTTTTAGATATAAATAATATATTTATATATTTATATATAAATATGACAATGATAATTTTGGATTATATGTCAAAATATTGATTTGATTATCCATAGTGAAATATTTGAAGATACATAGATATAGAAGGTTGTGGTTAAAGTAATAACCAAGGAAGTTTAAAATAATTCCATTCATTGTAAAAATTGTCTTAAAATTTAGAATATATTGGAAGCATTATATGGAAATCTTTTAATGGAATATTATTTTTTACCCCCCCCCCTTTGAAGAGGGATTGAAAATCCAGATATTGTTCTTTAGTAAAGAATATTGAATAAAATTACTAAATAAAAAGGAAAGAGGAAGATGAAAAATAAAAATATGCCTCCAATAAAGATGAATACTTATCATAAGGTGATTATTTAAATTTATACTTTTAATTTAAATATTATATTATTTTTGGATGATGTTGTCAGATATGGAAATTAGTGTTCCCGTATATTTATACAAATATATGATGATTGTAGTGGAGAAAAATTAAAAACTCAAATTTATTAATTTAGAGACTGTTTAAGAAGTGATTATAGAGAGATCAAGGTATAAAATGATTGTTGGTTCTCCCATTTAAAACAAATAGAGACTTAGACTAGGATTAAAATATATATAGGAGAAAAATAATGATTGGATCCTAGTTTTATCCCTATTCTAATATCACTTCAATTTATTCTCTAAATCTTCATGTCCAAGTCATTTGTGTAGGTCTCATTCTCTTAGACTCAATGCTTCACCCATATTTCTTGTTTCCTAGATCATATTTAATCAACTTCATTAAAGCACCATAGATATCCAACATGAGGGCTGCATACACACCACACAAGATTGGGCAGATTTGAACTAATCATGAAGGCCCATAATGTAAATTATTCAGTCGCACTAGGGAGTAGTTCAAGTTATTCACTTGGGTTTTCACCATAGTCACATGATGTCTATAAATAGACCCCCTTAACACCTCATTTTAAGGGTGGAGGGAAGTGAATTTGAGACAACTCCAATATACTCCTAGTTATTCTAAAAATACATAATTTAACTTTCAATGGTCTAATACTAAGGATTTTTTATGGAAAGAAATTGTAATTAAGTCAACAGATGTTTTAGGATATCAATAACTGCATTAAAGACCTATTCACCCTAACTAGGGTGAGGGGCCCTCATAGGTTACATAATTAGAAAACCTTATACTTATCTCAACTATATAAGGACTAATCCAAGGAGACCTATTCTCCCAAACCATAACTAGGGTGAAAAATTCTTCCAATCCACCATTAAGATGACCCACTTTCCCTATTCCACCACCTTGGTGACACATCCAGTTGTGTCCTCCATTAGAGAGACCCACTCCCCCAAGTACTCAATTTGGGTTAATCCCTAAACCAAACCTATACCTAGGTATACCATAACATAAATATACACTGGGATTTCACAATTCCCTAGGTTTCATGGATGAGTCGATTTTCACCCTAATGTCAATCATGGGAACACATCATTCCTAGACACCTCCAAAACAATGAAATTTACATGATTAAGGAATGAAAACTAGTTTTCACCATATTAATCATATATTAACTTGATAAAAGTGGATTTCTACTTATTATCCATGACTAATAGGGTCCTAGGTGGAAATTACACTAGCTTTTTGCAGGTCCTTGATAATGAGGGTCCTCATCATGATGATATTTATAAATCCTTCACTGCATCTTGTAAAAAAAACATAGATACCCCAATAAAGAATTTAGTTTGTCCAATAATCCAATAGTTTCATATGGTCGAGTCAAAAATATAGGGATAGATAACGGTACACCTGGTAGGTGTAAAACCTAGAAGAATACATCCACCTAGGTCACCTATGAATTTGAGAATCTCTGGGCAGCATTCATTCTAGTTGCAACCAATCACTAGATGAGTGGCATAAACGTGAGTCTAAAACAACCTTTAATGGTAAATATTCCCTATGATACCCAAATGGGAATCATGAATTCATAATCCCTAATTGTTCCTCCATTATCTCTATCTTCAAAAACACAAACATCTCAATCACAAATAATAAAATTATATGACAAAATACAAATGACATGATATTAAACTGAATCATATGGTCATTTCATAAGAATTTAAACATTACAATTCCAAATATATGGGAATTGATTTCAACTATTAATAATATATATACATCCACTTCATGTTAAAAACCAATATCTAAAAAATTATTTTCACCAGGACATATTCCCTGAGAATACCTCACACCATCCTTTGTTGGCCTATACACATTATAAAAGTCTGCTAGATCGGTCCATCTTTCCTTTGAGTGCCAGAATCCATTTATTATTAGGAAATACACATAAAAGAACTCATATACCCTCACTAGGGTCATATTATCTATGATTTATTCTCATTAGTCAATACTTGTAACACTGAAATATTTTGGGAATCATTATTTTTTGAATTAATTTATTCTTTTTTATATATTTCATTTCACACAGTAATGAAAATAGTTTATTTTATATTAAATAACTGTATTGTAGTTGTGTTTTATGAAACACCAAGTTAATAGTGCAGTACCAAAAACATAAATTTTATCTTTATTTACAGGGAATACTAAAGTTATCTTTTGTTACATGTAACAATGACTTTCCTAGATGGCTTTCGAAACACGCATGAATGATTTTTACCGAAAAATAGTATATCATTAAAATGTTATTTTTTAAAATAATAAGATATAAAATAGTCATTAAATTATTGTCTATGAATAGTATTCAAAATTTATGAAAATTTATTATTGACACAAATATAATAAGAATTCATATGTTACCAATTAATTAGAGATGAATATGAAAACCAATTCAGTATAAATGAAAATATTATTATTATTACTGCCACAAAGCTATTTTAACATAATAAATTAAATTAATGACAATTAGTTAGTGATATTAATTTAATATATATTTTATATTTTCAATAAAATATTTTTTATATTCATCATATTGATTCGATATACATAAGATAAGAACAAACCCAATTTTATGATTACTAACCTATATTTTTTATAAAGGTATTCTTTCTTCCTTTTAATGGAGAACCTATTTTAAAACCAATTTTTCAATTATTTTAGATAAAATTATGTCAAAATAAACTTTATATTTTAAAGAGAATCATAAAAATCAGGTATGGATAAATTCTTTGTATTACTCAGTAAGTATTCATTTTTAATGAATAGTTCATAATACTGGATTTTAATTCAAAACATATTTTTCATCTAATTTATTTATAAGGGTATATTATATATAAAATTGGTTGAAAATATTAATTAGATAATATTTTTATCAAATAATATAATTTAGTTCATTGGAACAAATTTCTCATTGAAATTGGACATAAAAACATAGTAAACATTGGATTATTTTTTACTTTAAAAACCCGCATTATCGTCCCATCAGCCGGATTAATTTTAAAATATTTTATTCCACTCCTATGATTGGAACATGAAAAAATTTACACCATATTTGGAATAAGAATAATTTATAATTTATATTAAGGCCAAATTATTTTTTTACCAAAATGATTAGTGAATGAAATTAAAATTATTTATATCGTTTAAGGTAAAATTATGCTTAACTTAGGATTAGACCTTAAATATAAGACTCAAAATGAAATAGAATCTTTTTTAACACAAATTTTTTCGAATTTATTAGTCCATGAATCATATATTATTATTATTATTATTGGTATGAATTTTTTAGGTAAAAACATGGATACACCTAAATTTTTTTAAAAATGTCAAATGTGTCCTTTCTCATGCCTATAAAAGGCCACCACCTATCCCTCTTATTCAAACCTCTCAAAACACATAGGATAGGAAAAGATATATACAATAAAATTTAAAATATCCCTCTATTCCTCCTAAAATCATATGCTAGGTAATAAATATATCCAATGAATCATTTTAGGATAAACCAAAATGGATTCCTAGATTAAGAGGTAACACGTTCTTTGAATCTCCTTTTTTTTATTTTATTTCCTCACCCCATACACCATCATTATTCCATTATTGTATAAAAAACCATTATAATAATTAAAATAGGATGTTATTGTGAGTATTTTTATAGCTACACTTACACACACATCCATCTAATGGGTAACAAACATACTATTTATGTGTACGGTGAACTACCGTCTCACTAAACAATGATTGTTCATTTTTCCTCTACCTCATCTTATAGTAAAAATTGTGATGGAAAATATATTTATATATGTAATTTTTTATATCTATTATTTCATTAATGTTATTTATTCCTTTTTACAAGAAACTTTGTTTGTGTTTTCCAATTTATGTTAATATGACAATTTCATTTGAAGAAGTGTGGACTACATCCCCCTCAATGCGATATAATTTGTGCATACACTACATGTATTTTATTAAGGATATGATTAGTGAATATATATGATATCATAAATATATAGTAATAATTATACAAACACACACAGACACACACACACACACACACACACACACACACACACATATATATATATATATATATTTATTGAAACATATATGTCTTTTACCTTTTTATTTAAGATGATAACTAAATGAAAATATCTTTCATGTGTGCGTACAACTTACCGTCTCCATGAATGGTGTATTATATTTCATAATTATATATCATATGGATTAATATAATTCACATATAATGAATATAAATTATATTTAAATCATTGTTTAAATTCTGAAAAATCATGATATAAAAATAAGGACTTTAGATATTACAAATTAAGACATATATGAAAAACATATTGAATATTATTCGAAGTGAAACCTTAACATATAATTTGATAAAAAGAGGGTAATATAAAGCCATAATCGAACCCTATATGTTATTATAAGTAAGAATACGGTTTGAGTTATATATATATTAAATTTATATTTATTATATAGGTGTATTTAAATTGTATGGTGAGATTCAATATATGAGGTAAGGGAATTTCATCTTACTTTTTATTTACATGAGTTACATGATTTATTCACAACTCACTTATTTTTTTTGGTGTATGTACTAAAAATGAATGTATTATATGTATCAGATACTCAAATTTATGGGTATTTACATATCTATTCTATGACCTTTATATCATGGTGTTAATTTTTAAAATGTTACCAAATTGGTAATGTAGTTTTGTTCCAAATTTCCATCTTTGAGACACATGTTTTGTTATGAACCTGTGTTATTTAACAAGGTGTATATGCATCAAATTGAAATTTATATAATAAATATCATTATTTTAATTATATTTTATGCTTCATGAAATTTCATTTTCTTATATAAATATTGTGATCCCATGTAATGAAATGATAAGAGGTTATTGAAATAATCTCATCGCTTTTCAATATTATTAAGGATTATCCTTATTTTGATGAAATATTATAATCCATCTCTCAAGAAAACTTATGAGCTTCCTTATCCTCTTTTTAGTAATGATATATCCATGTATTAGTACCATTTTTTCACTCTTTGGTACATCAGATAATTAATAAAATGTTTTTAAGGAAACACTGATTCTATCTCTCTCTTTGGTCAAAAATCTATTTTATTTCAATACCATGTTTTCAAAAAAATAAAATGATATTTGAAGATAATTTTGAAGTAAAAATTATTTTAAAATTTTTTTCGGGATTTAAAATCAATCTTTATAAGTTTTCAATGTTATTTTCAATGAAATGAGTTTCAAAATGTTTTAAATATTTCATTATATGGTTTCAAAATATCTCGAATAAAATGTCTTTCAAAAAAATTTCGATATTTCTTTTTATATTTCAATGTGTTTTCAAAGAAAAATGTTTTGAATCTTATTTTATTAGTTTTCAAGGAAAAATGTTATAATTGTTTTTCATGCTTCTTTGACATAATTTTATGGAAAAAGTTTTTCAAAAGGATTTTAAGACTTCTTTCAATTTTTTCATAGTATTTTAAAATAAAATAGATTTCAAAAAGGTTTTATTATTTAAAAATACTTTTTCAAATAAAAAAGGATATTTTCTTCAAGAATTTTTATCAAAATATCTTTCCATGATATCTTTCATCTATACTAACATCTGCATATGTAACTCATGAATTTCTAGGAAATCACCCAAAGGTTCCATCCATAATATTTATCAAATAGTTTAGGTTTTGTTGGAATGATGCTTAATACACCTGTTACACTTACATGGATTTTATTATTTTGATACCTGTTTCTTTTCATGGGTTATGATTACATGATGTGATAATGAATCCTGTCTCTTTTCATAGGTCATGACCGAATGAAATGTTGATGATACCCATTTCATTTCATGGATTGTGATTTGATTTTTATAAAACCAATATCTTTTATGGGTGACGATATGATGAAGGTTTTATTATCTTATATAAAATTTATGAAGGAATTTATTTTGAGATGGGTGGAACCTATATCTCCCACCAATTCATTGGGTAATAATAAATTGTATATGTGTTCAAAGGATACACAGGTGGTAGCCCATGACCAAAAACAAGAGGGTACTTGGGTTGTATCCCAATACTAAAAGTAAGAGGGTAGACAAATTGTAGCCCAAGATCAAAATACAAGAAGGTACGTGGGTTGTATCCCATGTCTAAAATTAAGGGGGTATACAGGTTATAACTTTATCCTGAAAACAAATAGGTACATGGGTTGTAGCTTGAGCCTAAAAATAAGTGGGTACACAGGTTGTATCCCAATACTAAAAACAAGAAGGTTCATGGATTTTAGCCCATGCCTAAAAGTAAGAGGGTACACGGGTTGTTACCCCTTTCTTGAATTAGGTACATGAGTTGTAGAAAAATCCTAACATGTAATAAAGTTCTTGGTAGGTATCCTTGACCTATGATTTTCAATTCTTAGATATATTCCAAGAATTACATGTTTTATTTCTATGTTATGCATTCATGGATTATGGTCTTTATTTACTCATGATTCATGACTTATGAACTTCAAATACTAATTTTGATATATAATATGTAGGGTATGATCTTCAAACGTTATGCACAATTTCTATAACCTTTAGTTCAGGTTATTCTTACACATTTCCTTTATTTACCCTTACTGAGCATAAGTGCTCTCCCCTTTCTGAATTTTCCTTTCCCCAGGTTATGGAGAATGGTTTTCGGTAGAATTACTCAAGGTGAGGATTTTTATCGGAGATATTTAAGTTCTTTCACTAGGAAATATGAATTTTTTTCCATGTTTCCAAATATCATCAATTATTACAGTCCTTGAGAATGTATTTTTGTAATTTACTGAATATTCATCTAAAATAATGTAATATCCTGGAATGTTATGCCTGGGTCACTATAGTTTGTATAAAAGTAAATGTCTAGAAAAAATTTGGAAACTAGGATTGGATATCCTTAAAAAAATTCTAAGGATATGTCTAGGGATATATCTAGGGATAAGTATAAGGATGATAAAACATTTAGGAAAATGTCATGGAATTTTGGTAAAGGATTGAGTGGGTGGTTTCATGGAAATAAATCGATGTCTAGATACTACAATTGGATGAGGCTCTGTCAAAAATATACCTTGGGGTAGCTACTCCAAAAATATGTATTGGAATTGACTCGGGGTAATCTAGTACACGAAAACGGGCCTTGCTACACAACTGTTTTGACACTCCCAGAGGATATTCTTTGGAAATTCACAAACTCTTCATGAACCATTATGAATGATTTCAATAGAATATTACTATTAATAACCTTGGATAAAACTAATGTTTCATCGATTAAAAGTGTGGTTTCCGGATTTAGACATCATATAAGTAATTTTTTAGGGTTTTGTGGCTTTTATATTGGATATGTGTTTGTCAACCCATTCGTTCTGGTTTTCATCAGTGTAGAGAACTAGAAGTAACATGCTTAACATTTAATGATTTAGATGTGGAAAGTATTAAAATTATTTAAATAAATTTCCCAAGTGTAAATTTCATAAAGAGAATCTGGAAGGTGGTATGAGTATTGGTTATACTTATGAAGATAAAAGGATCTCAAATGACAAGAGAAAGGTATATTATGTTCTTCCAGTGTTTTTTACATTGATCATATGAAGCATTATATGATTGATGTTGAGGAACCCTAATACAGGATTCGTGTATCATATTCATGTAATGTGGTATTAATGAATAATTTGACGAATCTTGAGTAATGTTGTAAGAATACATTTGTATTAATGAATTTTTTTTGGAATTCAAATATTATGTTATATAAATAATGAAATGTATAATTACTTTCAATATTCATTAAGGATTGATAAGAACATGTTGAATGATGATGAAGGCATAGAAAAGTGATTTCATGGAAAGGTGGTATTTTTATTAAGGGAAGGCAACCCTTAAATAATGCTTTAAATTGAGATAATTCTATTTAGATAATGATATGTTGGATATGAATAAGTAAATTGGAGGGTACAGATTAACATGGAATTTATTATTGACAAAATGGTCTATGTCGTCAAGGATGAATTTTATGAATTATTGGATTTAAATAATATATCATGTAATCCTTTGAATAAGAAAGTTTTCATGCTTTCAAAAGGATTTATGGTAATTATGTTTGTTATAATGTTTCAAGGGAGTATATGTTGATTTTATTCACATGTTTGGACTGTGAAAACAAATTCACACATTATTATATATGGAGGATCAATGTTAAGATGATTTCGTGAATTTCTTTATAATGCTTTGAATATTCTTCTTTTGAAAGGTTTATGAGGTTAAAAAATTATGTAATGATTATGTTAAACATTGGATGATGTTTTTTAGAATAAGGTATTATCTTACCATATGAGGATTTCTGAATATTGGATAATCTATTATAAAAACATGGTGATTATTATATTTTATGATATATGGGATGACATATCAAGGATCTCATGATATTTTACTACATCGAGAATTAAAAAATCACCTTCCTTTTCAGGGAAAGTGGTGAATTGGATCGAAGAATAAAAAAGGGTGAGGTTATACTGAAATCATGCGAGTATTATTTTTTGAGAAAATTATTTAACTTTAGTACTAATGATCTTGAAACCAAAGATTCTATCCTAGTAAATATGTTTCTGATGAATCAAATGGTCTCTTAGTTCATTGAATATTTGTGGCTTTTTTATTGTCAACTTTATCCTGACCTTTTTCTCTATCACTCTCCATCAGAATTTGATAATTATATTACTCTTCCATGACCATGTTTTGACATCCCACCATTTTTCCCATATGTGAAAACCTAGTAATTTGTTACATTGGGTAACTATTGTGGTTACAACATTCCATTTTCAAAGGAATTTTTAATATTCATTTTTACAATGTGGATTTCAATGAATGAAACTTTTAAGTGTTAAAAATTTGATAACCCAGATGAATTTCAAGGGAGAAATTCATTTTAATGGGTTATAATGTAACACCTGGAGATTTTTTGAATTATTTTTTTGAAAATAATTTAATCTTTTTGATCTTTTTCATTTAACTTAACACTTAAAATTGTTTATTTTATATTGAAGCACTATGTTTTTCTTGGGTTATATACAACACCATGTTAATTATGCACTATGTACAACATAATTTTTAGCATTCTCTTTACATAACACTGAGTTTACCATGTTTTACATGTAATAATGGCTTTCCTCAATGGCTTGTGCAACACGCATGAACGATTTTTACCAAACAATAGTATATCATTAAAATGATATTATTTAAATAATAATATATAATATAGCCATCAAATTAGAGGTTATTAATATTATTAAATAATTTATAGAAATATATTTTTTTCATAAATATAAGATAAATTAATTGGTTAACCATTAATTAGAAATTAATATAAAAAACCGATTGAATATAAAAGACAATATTATTATTTTCATTATCACAAAGATGTTTTAGCATAATAAATTAAATTAATTACAATAAATGAGTGATATTAATATAATATAAATTTTATATACTCAACAAAATATTTTTTATATTCATCCAATAGATTATATAGACACAATATAAGAATAACCCCAATTTTAGGCTAAAAACCTATATTTTTTATAAATGTATTTTTACCACCTTTTAATAGAGAAACCATTTTAAATCCAATTTTGGGAACTTTTATAGATTTAATATGTCAAAAATAACTTCATATTTGATATAAAATCATAAAAATCAGGTTTTTATAATTATTTAATATTTTTTGTAAGGTTTCATTTTGTAATGAATAGTTAAAAATACTGGATTTCAATTCAAAACTGATATTCCATTTTACTTATTTATAAGATTAAATTATATATTAAATTGGTTTAAATTATTTAATTGATAATATTTTTGTCAATGAATACAATGTATGTCATGGTAACCAATTTCTAATTGAAATTGGATATACAAACATAGAAAACTTTTTATTATTTTTTACTTTAAAGCCCCACAATGTCATTCTGTCCAAATGATTAATATTTAATTAATTTATACCCCTACTATTTTTGGAAATTGTAAAAAAGGGTTCCATTTTGGTAATAATAATAATTTCTAATTTCTAATAATTTCAACTCATTTTTAAAAAAAATTATTGGTGAAGTTAAATAAATTCAATTACATTAGTTAATGTAAAATTAAGCTTAACTATTGACTAAACATTAAATTTATGACCTAAAACGACCTAAAAAAATTTTAAACACAAATTGAATGGAAAATAATCATCCACTAAACATACCTTATTGTGTTTTTTTGGTTTTGTATGACTTTAATTAGGTAAAAACGTCGGTACACCTAACTTCTTTAAAAAATGTCAAGTGTGTCCTTTCCCTTCCCTATAAAAGGACACCAACTCTCCCTATTATTCACACCTATCTAACAAATTAGGTTAAGAAAAAATATACCAAATACACTTCCAAACATACATATCTTCCTCTTATAATCATCCACTTGGGCATAAATCCATCCAAGAAATCCTTTCGACCCAAACCAAAAGGAGTTATTAGATTAAGAGGCAACGTCTTCTGTCAAGATCATTTATTTTATTTTATTTCTCTACCCCATAGATTATATGTATTCCATTATTTTATAAAAAATTTATCCTCAATATACTAGTTTTTCTATTCTAAGGGTTTGACTAGAACATACACACACCTCAATCTAATGGTAAATGAACATATTGTTTATGTTTAAGGCGAACTACCGCCACACTAAATGATGATTGTTCATTTTTTCCTTTACCACTTATCATGGTGAAAAATATGATGGAAAATATATTTATATATGAAATATAATATATTTATTATGAAATCATTCTTATTTATATATTTTTGTAACACATATCTTTTTTACTTTTCATTTTATATTAATATGATAATTTCATTAGAGTAAGTGTCGACTACCGCCCCCTCAACGTGATATGATTCATTTATAATTTACATGGAATGTATTAAGGATGAGTTTAGTGAATATAAATGACATATATGATATTACAAAAATATTTTTAATAATTATATATATATAAACGTCTTTTACTTTTTTTCAACATGATAATCAAATGGAAATAATGTTCATACATACATACAGCTTACGATCTTCATGAATAGTGTATTTCATTTCATAATTATATATTATATGGATTATTATAATAATAATGTAATAAATATAAATCATATTTAAATCATATTTTATATTATTTCAATCATGATATAAGTATAAGGACCAAAGATATAACAAATTAAGACATACAAGAAAAAAATCAGATATTACCTGAAGTGAAACCTTAACATATAATTGTTAACAAGAGGGTAATATAAATCCATAATCAAACCGTATATGGTATTATAAATAAGAATATATATCTATTATAGATTTATGATAAATTTATATTTATTATAAAGGTGATTTGAATGAGTATGACAGGAGTTAAGACACAAGGTAATAGGATTGCATCTCACTTTTTATTTCCATGAGATACATGATTTAATCATCACTCACTTCTTTTGAGTGGTGTATGTAATGAAAATGAATATAATATATGTACCATATAATTAAATTTATGGTTATTTAAATATCTATTATATGATCTTTATTTAATGGATTTAATGTTTCAAATGTTAGAAAATTAGTAAAGTAGTTTTGTCTCAAATTACCTTCTTTGAGACAAATATTTTTTATGCACCTATGTTATTTTACAAGGTGTATATGATTCCAATTGACATATTATATCATGAATCTACTTATTTTCATGGTATTTTATGATACATGTAATTTCATTTTCATAAACGAATAGTATGGTCCCATGTAACTATATGGTAAGAGTTTATTGAAAAAATCTCATCGCTTTTTGAAATTGTTAATGATTATGAATTTTTTGATAAAATATTATGACATATATCCCAATAAAACTTATGATTTTACTTATACTATGTTTATTCAATATATATCCACATACTTGTACAATTTCCCATTCTTTTTTACTTAAAATAATTATTAAAATGTTTTCAAGAAAAATATGATGTTACCAATCTCTTAGATCGAAAATATTTTTTATTTAAAACCCATGTTTTAAAAAACGTTTTCAAATGATATTTGAAGATAATTTTCAGGGAAAAATTATTTCAAAAAAATTTTATTGGTTTAAAATATTTCATTATAGGTTTTCAAATATGTTTTCAATGAAAGGGGTTTCAATGTATTTTCATGTTTTCATTAAAAGTTTTCAATGTATCTCCAAGGAAATTGTTTTCAAAACATTTTAATGTTTTATTTAGAAGTATTATATGTGTTTTCAATGAAATAGTTTTTTAAAATTTTTTTGAGCTTATTTTATAAGATTTCAAGGAAAATGGTTTTCAAAATGTTTAAAAACTTCTTTTAGATGTTTTCATGGAAAAAAATTTTAAAATGATTTCAAGCTGCCTCTATATGTTTTCAATGTATTTTCATTGAAAATGGATATCAAAAACGTTTTATTATTTAAAAATATTTTTTCATAGAATAAATGATATTTTTCTGAATAATTTTTTTCAAAATATCTTTCTTATTTATTTTCCATCGAATATAACATCTGTTGATATTACTCATTCCCTGATATGAATTGATCCAAAGAATACATTCACATTATTTTTGGAATGGTTTATGTTTTTAGGGAATGATACTTAAGAAACCCCTTAAATTTACATTGGTTTTATACTTTTGAAATCCACTTCTTTTTGTAGGTTATTCTTTCATGAAGTCATTATGAATCTTGTCTCTTTTCCCAGGTTATGATGTGATGAAATGATAATGATACCCATTTCATTCCATGGGTTATGATTTTATGTTTTAAATCCTATCTATTTTTATTGGTCATGATATGAACAATGTTTTATTATCTTATGGAACATATATGAATGATTTTATTATGAGACAAGCTGTTCCTATATCTCCCTCCAATTAATTGGGTAATAAAAAGTTATATATGATCTCAAAGGGTACACAAGATGTAGCCCATGACTGAAAAAAATAAGGTATTTGGTCTTTATCCCAATCCTAAAAGTAAAAGGGTACATGATTTGTAGCCCAAGGATGAAAACAAAAAGGTACACTGGTTGTATCCCATGACTAAAAGTGAGAGTTCACATAGGTTGTATCCAAAGACTAAAAACCAAAAGGTATATGGGTTGTCTCCCAAGCCAAAAAGTAAGTGGGTACACAGGTTGTAGTCTAGGCCTAAAAACAGGAAAGTACATGGGTTGTAGCTCAATCCAAAAAGTATGTGGTTGCTCAGGTTTTTAGCCCAAGCCCGAAGTAGGTACACGGGTCATAGCCCAAGCCTAATATGTTATGAAGCTACTTGTAGGTAACATATAAATTAGATTTTATATTCTAATATATATTCCAAAAATACCATGTTTTATTCCAATGTTATGTTTTCATTGATAAAGTACTTTATTTTCTCATGATTCATGACTTATGAACTTCTTGTATTTATTATGATCTTCAATGTGTAGGTTTGGATCTTATAATGTCACGCACATGTTCCATACAATTTGGTTCATGTTATCCTCACACATTTCCTTTATTTACCCTTACTGAGCATTTGATCTCACCAAATTCTTATGTTTCCTTTCCCTATGTTATAAAGAAATTTTTAGGTAGAAGTACTAAATATGAAAGTCTTTATGGGATATTTTTAAGATCCTTCACCAAAATAGAAGATTTTGTTTCCATGTTTCCAAGGACACTAAACTATTTTGGTCCTTAGGCATGTATTTTTGTAATATAATATATTTTTATATAAATTTATGTAATATCCATGGATTCTATTCCTGGGTATCTATAATACACTAAATAAAATAACACCCAACATTTAAAACCTATTTTAAAAGGATTCATTCCCTATGATAAGAACCAGAAAATGATAGTAATGCATTAGTCTCACACCAGTCGTTGTTAGACACCACCTAATTAGTAATACACTCTATATAATAGTAAACTAATCAGAAGCACATGATCCTCAACCGAGTTAGTGAGGTATCCTTATGTGTGTCCACAAGATTCAGGTTCAAAACCAGATAGAGGCATATTTCAAGGGGTACTATAGCAGGTACTAAAGTAGACTGTAGCAGGACTATACTCTGTGTCGTACTATACCAGTTACTGTAGCAGGTACTGTCCGGTACTGTAGTAATTGGAGAAATTCACCTTGGGCCACCGGTTTTGTCTTGGAGTCCATAATTCTTTCGGGCCACCCAGGACATCAGTTCAGTAGGTATTTCGAGCCACCTTTAAGGCCATCAGGCCACCTCATGGCATTCGGGCGATATGCAGTTTCCCCAGACAAACTCTACAAAAAATGAGCTTCCCCAGAAGAGGATTCGGAGGAGAAGCACTAACCAGAGTAGAGCCAAATGGATTTGTCAGAATGAGAGGGTATGACTATGTCATCAGGTCCAGCCTGTGCTTGCATGGGCACCCTAGACATACAGCCATGCGAGGGTGGAGAGCTACTATCACGATGCAGATGTTGGGGAAGGACAGTTCCTTGTAGATAGTCTGGTTGAATTCCTTAAGTCCTTCAGGTCATGTAATCACCTAAGCCTACAGGCCCTGTAATCTATGATCCTACAGGCCTTGTAAGGGTTCCCCCTCATCCCCTGAAATGGGGGTTATCAAAAATCAATAAAAATGAAATCCTTTGAGCCATTCGGTCCAGATTAGTTCATGGTTTTATGACATTAAAAAGAACCACATTTGACCTTATCATACATCTATAAAAGGTAAAATAAGTCATATTATGTGACATTGAATTATGTGGGTTTGTATTCCTTTCATATTGATATATAGGATGAATTATTCATAGGACAAATCCAAAAATCACAACACTAATACATTCCTAAGTGGTGATAAATTCATGTGTGCCCAGCTATGTGGATTTAAAATGTAGCATAATCAACAAATAAGAGAAAGATAGAGAAATTATGATATGAATAAAAGATTCTATCGATGGTAAAACTCTGATATTTGAACATAATTCCATCGATAGATAATTGTTAATATATTTAGTTCACTAGTAGAAATATGGGCTTCAAGATCATTGTTTCAACATAAATTTATTATAAATTGAAGTTTCAAGTCATGTGGTGAACCTTTAAGATCAATTTTTTATAAAACCAACATTAAAATTAAAAAAATCCTAATTACCATGATTTGTATCAAAATTATGTAAAACATATTTTTTAAAAATTACAGCACCTTGAAAACATTATTTGTTTCATTTGAATCCTTCCTACTCTCAACCTTTAAAGGCACCCAATAACACCTGACGACCCTCGATTGTGATCAATCTTCACTTTCAATTTTCATTATTTTTTCACATTATTTCTCCTCAATCATCCATTATTCATCATACTTTAAGGATCATTAATATTATTCAGTTCATGGAATCTATATTCAGGTTGATCGATAACCATAGTTAAAGGTTTGTGTTGTTTCTATAATAGTCCCTCCTCAATTCATTTTTTTAATATTTTGAAAAGACACTTTTTGGTTATATGAGAACCAACAAAAACATACACATCCATGAATTCAATCACAAAGAACCAGATTCCAAATTCAGATTTCAAATTTCTAATTTCAAAATTTAAAATTAGAAAATAAAATATCAAAACTTTCCCACCTCATGTTGCGTACCCGTACACCCAGTGAAAACTCCTCGTTGAAGCCACATAGGATTTAGACTTAGGAAACATTAAACCTCCCACTTGAATCATTATCTTGTTCAACTCCTTGTATAAATATTGTTATCTGAGTTCACGTGTACCATGTTCCTGGCCTATCCCCTTGGAGATAGGGGAAGATAATTAGAGATATTCAGGCAAAGTTTTCATAACATAGGTTACACCTCATTTCTAGAACATGATATATGAGTGGTAGAACTACAAGCAAGGTCTGTTAGATCATTGAATGTTTCCACATCAGGACCCACTGAGGGGTTGACAAACTAAGATCACAAATCAGTGTTTCCCTAGGTTTTTGAAGCCAACTTGGATTGAGTTGTGATGTCAATTCCTACCATATCTTCCTAGGATCGAGGAAGACAAAAGTGATTCCCTACTCTAGACCTGGCCAATACCACTGCATTACACATTCCCATATAAAACCTTGGGGAGGTGAAGACCAAGTTGTTTCTGCTTGTAGGAACATCTATAATCCAAATAGAAATCTCCATAAGGTTCCATCCCACAAGTCTTGGGATAAAAGTGACCATGTATAGAAACTTGCGGACAACCTTTGAGCACCCTCTGATCCCCTTTATCAGTTTAGACCTCAGGGAGTGAAATCATAAGGTTCAGTAAGGAACCTGGGGAGCTAGGGGTCTCTGGGAGTGGGGCATTGATTGAGGTGGAATTTAGAACCAAAATTAGTGGCTGGAATTTGAACAGGTTCTTTTTCCATAGTCGGGGACACCACCACCCTATAATCTCAGACTAGGGGGTGACCTCATTGACGAAACTTTCCACACTGATGTGATCTAGATTTTGATTTCCCTTGGAAAAAAAGATTTAAAGAATAACCAATAAACTCCTCATAGATGATTTGTTTCCAGAAGTCATCCTCCCCACCCAGCAATATCCAGATGTGACACAAAAAAACCTTTAAAAATCCATTTGAGCACATACAAATGCACACAGGGGGTGTAATAAACAAGTGGTAAAGACATCATCTCACAAGAAACAACTGAGTCAGTCACCAAACTCCATTAAGACACTAGTGTTTTAAAAATGAAGAGGTAGATTGGTAAGCTGGATCCATAAGGCTATGCACTGACAATCGCTTCTATGTAGAAATAAATAGTCCACCAGAACAAGAGGAATGGGTAGTTTTCACACATTTGTGACTCACAAGTCGAGGCCCGGGATAAATCCTCTAGGGAATGAACATTAATACTAAAATGAAAATGATAGAGTACCCCAATTGATGCTGTTATATTCAACCCTAAAGATAAATTCACATACCTTGCGTTGATACCTACCAGGGGATGGTCCAGACCAAAATTTGCAAACATTGTACTTGAATGAATTGTTGTCGCTTCATGGAATTCGAAAGGCAACAAGAAGAACACTGGAGACCCATGGAGCGATTCTGATTCATTTGGAATGATCTAGATAGAAGGCCCCTCCAGGAGAAGATAGATCAGTAAGGAAGGAGGGTCTGAGGCCCTTAGAAACTCTGATAAATAGGAATAATGGGGTACCGTCGGCAGCATATGCTCGACCTCCGATAGAGGGCACGATGCTGCCATTTGAGGCACTAGGGTTTTCCCCAACCTGAGGGGGATCTCACTCATAATCCATCCACTACCTATTATTTTATTGTTTCATTTTTCTTCTTCATTTCTGGAATTTGTTTTTTCAAACATGAAGTGTTAACCCTATTGTAAACAACATTAAGTGAGCTCATTAGAATAATGATCTATTTTAAATTATTCAACTCTAAAATTTTTAAGTTATTTTTTATTTTCAAATATAAATTAATTAATTGTTAGTAAAAAATTTAATTCATCCATTCCTCTATTTATATTAATTTTAATATCAATTATAAAAAAAATTCAATTATTTTTAATGATATAAATTTATTTATGATTATAAATTGTTTTCACTTTACTTTTTTCTATTTTTTTATTTAAAACTATTTATATTTATAAATTTTGATGATTATGTTATTTGGGAGTTTAAATTTTTTTTTCATAATTTTTTTATTTATATTTTTTTGTTGATATAATACCTTTGGATTACATTTTTTGTAGTAAAATTCTCTTCAATTATAAAATTATTTTTATGAAAAATATATTTTTATAATTTTATACATTTTTAAATTATCTATTTTCATATTTTATCAATCAATTTTATTTAAATTTTCATTGATATTTCGTTATCCTTATGTATAATATCTTGTTATGATAAAATATTTATTCGTAACTAATTATTTTGATTATATATATTTTATTTAAAATTTATTTATTTAAATTTATTTTTTAATGTTGAAATATTTTAATATATTCATCTTTTATTTTTTGATCTTAGATAATTAAGGGAACACAATTTGATAAATTTACAAAAACCCATTGATGAATTTGAAAAAAAATTTGATGATTTAGTATAATTCTCAAAATGAAATCTTCAAAACAAATATTTAATTTTTTATCAGTGTGTGAAGTGTTTGAATTGAGAAAGTTAAATTCTAGTGAAATAAAGGACCATCTCATTTGATATGTTTTTATCCATAAATAAACATATTGTATTTAGCATGTTGAAATTAAAAAATCAACATCTAAGGTTGATAAAAATATTTGACCTGAGAGAAAGTATCATATTAAATAATTATTTGATGATGTAGGAATTGAAACCATTGAAAAAATATAAACTATTTGATGATCATATGGGGATTATGAGAATCCTCTATTCTCATGATGTTCTGAAATTATAGTGTTATTAGCAGTTTTAAGATTAGTTAACTTGAATGAAACAAATTGGTGGAGCAATAAATTTTCTTTTAAATGTTTAAAATTTTAAAAGAACTACTTCTAGAAGGAAATGAGATTCCAAATTCCAATTATGAAGCAAATAAAATATCAATCCCAATGGTATTGGGGTATAAAAAGATACATCAATCCCCCAATTGTTGTTTTTTGCATAGGAAATAACATGGATGTCTATGAAAATGTTCTAAATATGTGACATCGAGATATAATATAAATAAAAAATTCAGATCAAATTTATTCTCAGGTGCCAACATCAAACCTCCTTCAAAATAAAGTTCGTATCTTCTCATAATACCATATTTTAAGTTCCTATTTTAAAATTAAAATTGTTATAAAAATATTAAAATGGCATACATATTAGAATATATTGGGGAAAATCACATCATCGTATTGATTACCATAGTGGAAGAGATTTGATAAAAAATCATAAATTTGGAAGTGAATATATAAATCTCATAATGGGACTATGCATTGATGGAATGAATCCATATTAGAGCCTCATTAGATATCATAATTCATAGCCTATTTTTTGGTAGTTTATTACTTGTCCACATAGATATATATAAAGAAAAAATAATTTATGATGACTTTGATGGAAAATATCTAAGAATAAATATCGATGTGTATCTTTTAACATTGATTGAGGATTTAAAATTTATATGGGTGAAAGGTTTTAAAATATTTTATGAATATAAGGTGTATTTTATTTTACATTCAATTATAATGTTCAATGTAAACATATTTTCTACCTAAGGAAAATTATATGGATACTGTGTTATTTGAAATAATCCATGTCTAATATGTGAATAAAAGACATCATATTATCAATTACAAAATATAATAATGACATTGTACATAGGAAATCAATGTTTTTTGTTAATTTATCATCCTTATCATAGATTGAAAAGGTCTTTAATGGTTTAAAAAAATATGATATCCCCGCACCACCATTTTCAGATGAAGACAATTATGAAAAGGTAAAAAAATATTTATTTTACATTTGGAATGAAATGAATTTCTGGTCATCAAAAAAATATCTAGAAGAAATATTTTATCTTATTAGAAACTTCCACATAGAAAATTTTTAGAGATAAACATAACATTGACATTCTTCTTGTCGAGAAAAAATTATTTGAAATTTTGATTGGATATTTTTTATACATAAAAGGAAATAAAAACAAATGGATTTCATGGTAGAATATACTTGATATCCATGGAAATATTATTGGGGTTAAATCCCACTATTAAAGTAAACAAAACATATTTACCTCTGGCTTGTCAAACATTAAGCAAGTTTGAGAAGATGAATTCATATTTTTTTATACATGGTATTATTGTAGCCAATGGATATTCTAGAATTATATGAATTTGGTGTCACTAAATGGATTGAAATTAATAGGTCTGAAATATCATGATTGTCATGTATTGATGAAATTAATATTACCAATAAAACTTTGTAGCATATTTTTGAAACATGTTATAAATAATTTCATCAAGTTATGTTATTTATTAAAATCAATTTGTATCAAAAAATTTGATCCAAATTTGTTAGATGTGTTTTGGAATGATGTATCACTCATACCTTTTCAACTTGTAATGTATTTCAAACAAATAATTTTTTGATATAATTGTTCATAAAGTGATTCATTTGGTACATGATATTATAATATGTGGGCCCATTTTTTTATGTTGAATTTCTCCATTTGAAGTATATATGAAAAATTTGAAGGGATATATTAAAAATCCACCTTGAATAGAGGCATGTATTGTTCAAAAATATGTATTAGAAGAGTTGATTGAGTTTTTTATTGATTATTTTTATGAAGTGGAGCATATTATTCTCCCAATATCTTGACATTTGATAATTTATAGTGAAGGTAGAGGGATTTATGTATTAAAGATAATGTTCATTGCATGAGATGAAGTGATGATTACATATTTATAATTTTTGAACAACATAAATGTTGTCCAAGCATATATATCATCACATATTTTGAGATTAAAGATATGATATACAAAAATAAATGAAATGTGGTTGATTATTGAGAATAAAAATAAATTTTTTCATGGTACAAATAAAACATAAACATTGATTTATTTGTATTAGATACATTGAAATGGTTTGTTGTGGTATCATCTCTTAATGTGAACACATGATCCAGTTTTGATATAAATGGTTACACTCTTTACTTAAAAAAGGATGATAAGATTAATATTAAAAATATTGGGGTAATGGTTTTCGCTAAATCACTACATTTTACGAGTGTATAAGATAATGCCAAATTCCAACATAAAATAAATGTTTTGGAGTTCTTGACGATATATAGGAAATGGAATATACTAAATTTGGAGTAAAAGTATTTAAGTGTAACTAGGATGAAATTAATAGTGTTGTTAAACATGATTATTATGGATTCAATCTTTTTGATTTAAATAGATTTCATTATAAAGAGGAACAAATTGTTTTTGAAACACATGAAAATAAAATATTTATGTTACTTATCCATCGAAAGATTAGTGGTATATCATTTTTCAAGGGAAGAGAATTTATTTAGGTTATGATGATGATGATTATGATGCTGATGATGATGTTATGGATTTATGTGAGGTTTCTTCATATATTGTGTTATTAATCGATGATAAATGTTAATATAATGAAGACATTGTTCTTACTGTATGAAATGATCTTGCTAATGGGATATGGTAAAACTCAGAATTACACTCATAATTATTCAAGTAAATAATCATATTTTGTTTCCTTTTTAAATTTTTTATGAGTAAAATTTCAATTTTTTTAATATGGATGTTTAATTATATATACATTGATCATTTACATGATTCTTGTGTTAAATTTTATGTTAAACGGTTAAGGTTAAACATTATTTTGTTGAAAATTTCAACTTTTTTTATTATATTTGGGTTAAATATTCACATAATAAAACAATTATTGTAATTATGATATTTAAATTTACAAATGTTGATCATTTCTATGATTTTCGAATTAATTTTTATATTTAATAGTTTTGCCTTCATATTTTTTTGTTAAGAATAATGTTATAATTATTTTTCAAAAACTTACTCATGTGTGACATTATTTATTTTTACTTGAATATTTTTTTATTCAATGTTTTTAAATATTCACTTTTATAATATAATTTTGGTATATAGTATATCATTATGTTCATCTATTTAAATGAGATACATGAAGCTATAGAAAGTTTTACTAAGGTATATGTCTATTTTTACATATTATTAAATATTAAATAATAAAATATTTAAGGAAAGTAAACATTCAATTTACAATAATTATTTGAAAGAATAGTGGTGTGCCTCCAATGGTAGATTCTTCATCTTTTTATAGAGAGAAAATGATTCCAATATTTGGTAGATGTTAGATGATATGATTACTGAAACATTAACTTGAACACAGTGAGAAGATGGTACATATCAAATTTGATGATAATAGTATCCCAACTGAACATAATGAAATGCAGTTTATGATTGATATCACCATACAGATCCATTTTGGGATTAATATTATAATTCCTAATCATAATTCCATTAGTAAGATTATTAAAGAGTATATGTCGGAGTTTATAATGGTAAATTATTTCAATTTATTTATTTTCATCTCATTCATTAAATATTATATATTTATATGACTAATATTTAATGTATTAAATTATACATGACATTCTACATTAATAAAATTAAATAAATTAATAAAAGATATAAATATTTAGTCGAGGTTCGATATAGATACTTAAAAAAAATTTACCAAAAAATTTGTTAATGGGATGTTACATAATAAAAACCAATGCTTCAAGTATGGGTTTTTAGATGTAGAGACATGGACTAAATTTATAATCAACTAACATGATGAAGTATTTATGGGATGATAATTGTGGAATATTTTAAAATTTCTTGTAAATTTCTTCAGTACTTGAAAGTTTATTTTTTATGTAATAGGATTCTATGGGAGCTCACTAAGAGATCTATTTGAATAATATATACCTTCAGACTTTATCATGTGGAGGTTATAAATTACTAGAGTATGAAATAATGGTATAAAATTTTTATGTATTATGATCTAAATCTATTAGTAGTTCAGAAGAGGTTTAGTTTTATCCTCCATCTCCCCCACTCTCCATAAATAATAAAAAAACCTAGAATGATGAAATTTAATAGTATCATAAACATCAATATAATTAAGTAGATGACATAATTATAAAAAAATTAATTTATATTTTCATTTAATATATATATTTTAAAAATTAATAAAACTAATATGAAAATTTAATTTATGATTTCAGAATTTCCTTTAGAAGAAAGTGATACAAGGGACTTTTGTCCTTGATGGTAGGATGAATATTCTGACTACTGCTATAGGAAAGTTTGTACACTCCATGCATGTAAGAGGATAGGAAGTGGGTTTTATTACTAAGAAACCATATGTTCATCAAAGTAAGAAATATAAGGATGCATAATATTCCTTAAAATATTAGTTAAAAAATATAAAATAGTCCATGGGTAATAAAATTAAATCTTCTATGTAAGATATGTTTGGAAAAATGATGAGATAATAACAACCAAGGTATCCTACCTACTCAGATCCTCTACATCCATATTCAGACATGGCCTTATACTGTGACTTTTATGTTGGGGATCCCTATGCACATATTGTAATATATAGAGTCATATATGTTATGGAGGATTTTGAATATCACCAAAATTTTCTATTGTGATAGGTAAGAGTATTGATACATGATATTATTGATCCAAATTTTCTAGTGTTATTTCCTATAGAGGTGGTTACCAAAGATAAAAATTTTGTGGGTAATTTTAACTCTAGATAGATAGCCTTGTTCATCATCTTATATATGAGGTATGAATTTTTTTTTAAATATTATTTACATTTGATTAAAATTTACTGATAAATTTTTGTTATTTTTAATTTATATATGGATATATGAAATAAATGAGTTATTACAAAAGAAAAAAAGGTTCAAGAACCAAAAAACATCAGATACTTCTGAGAATTGTGATGGGATAAAAATATTATCATATATTTATTATTTTCTGGATAATATTTATGATTTTATGAAGATATTTTATATATACAGAGGATATTATGCATTTTGAATATACAAAAAAATATCATGGATCTTTATTTTTTTTATTATAAAAACATACATTTGTTGAAATTATTTTCCATGTAAGTAAATTTATTTCTTACTTTTTATTTAATTAAACATATATGAAGCTTTAATTTATAACTTATTTAATTTGGTATTTTTAAATGCATTGCATTCAAAATGATACCACTATTTTTTTATGGTTTTATCGTTCTAAAACACATTACAAGGCCTATGAAATATCTAGATGATGATTTTAGAGTTTTAAATATTTGTTACAGATTAGAAAATTCAAATATTTGGTGTTTGTTTTTTCTATTCCTTGATAAGTAAGAAGACTAAAATATTTATGAAATAATATTCATTATAATTTTATTTATTGAGAACATTTTATGTTTTTGTGATAATTGGCTGTTAGGAGTATTCTTCTCACATGAATGAACATTATATTGGTTTTTATTTTTATTATGTGGAGTAGGTAAAACTATTAAAAATTTGTTAAAAATGTATGTTTTATTCTTATTTATATGTTATTAAATATTAATTCTTATTGTTTACATGTGTTTTTTTAATTGATATATGAAAGTACATGTGACAGAGAATGTTTAATGATGATCACTTATCGACACAAGATCCAGATAATATTAAATAAGTGAAATTAATTGTAAATGTATATTTTATTAGATTATTTTTTTCCTATTTTATTTATTTTTGTGTTTGTGTGTGTTGATTTTTATCTTGAAGTTAATGTTTCATAAAAACAATGGGATCATTAAAAATATGGATCAAATGTAGTTTTTATTTTTTATGAATCCTTTTTGAGATAATCACAACTCGGGTGATGATTGAATTTTGAATGGTTATTTGTATTAATTATTTTAGGTTTTGAATCAAAATATTATATATATTTTTATCTTATATAATTAATTATTATTTTATATTTTAAATGATTTTGATCCATATATGATTGAATACCATACGAAACATCAATGTTATTTTGAAAAATATTTTTTAAGTATGGTTAAATTTTAAATTATAATGTAAGTATCTTTTAAATAATGTTTAAAAAATAACTATGTAGAAAATTTTTTTCTACTTTATGTTGGTATTATTTTTATAGGGTTTTAGAAGTTTTGGGATCATGTAATGAAATATCATTTTAAAAAGAAATTGTTTTTATACATCTATTTTTTATAAACTAATGTGGAAATATAATTAATGTTTTTAGATGTAAGTTTTGGGTAAAACCAAATGTTCAAAGATACATTCCACAAATGATTTATTATAAAACCAGCATTAAATGGGTGATTGATTTTTTTTAAATCCATTAAAAATATAAAACTAATGTGTAAAGATATTTTCAACATAATTTTTTTTGAAAAAATGATGTTGATATTTTATATATATTATTTTTTTATTGATAATTTAATGTAGTTTTTTGGAAAAACAATGCCAAAAATATTATTTTTAAGGTCGTCCACATCAACATTGGTAAAAAATGATGATAAAATTTTAAAATAACTAACATTAAAATTTGACTTTCCACTAGTGGTTATCCACATCGATAAATGATTTAGATCGTATCCTTGAAACTAGGGTAACTAGTCTTATAATTATATTTTCGAAGATTTCATTAATACATCTTAGATATATAAAAACTCTAAGATTTCGAAACAATACCCCCTTAAAAAGTTGGGTTGATCCCATCCTCCCATCCTCTCTACTACCAAACATTCGATGGTGTTCATGGTAAAATCAAAATGATTGAAAAACATTTTATAGAAGGTACACATTGAATTAATAACCATGATATAGGATTCTATCAAAAACAAAATGTTGAACACAACTTCAATTACTTAACTTTTAAATTGATTGGTCAAGCATATTCTTACTTGAGATATTTCACATGCAAGTTTTCTTCTTTGTGTTTTCTAATACTTCAGGGCTTTTATGAAAAAATAAAAGATTTCGTTTCAATACAATTTAATTGAAGCATCATAAAAATCTATAAAAGATGATAAATGTCATGGGAATACATATATTTAAACCATAATGATGTCTAATGAATAATATCCTAATACGATGATAGTATGATCTTGGATTTTGATTTGAGGCCATAACCTTTTAATTTTAATTTTACTCCATGATTTTCAACTCATAGGTGAAACTAATGAGATCAATGGAGTTTCAAGGGTGTTCAAGGCTTGTTTGGGGCTTAGAGGACTAATTTTTGGAAAATGCAGCTGGACTACATGTTTTGGAGAAACTGTATGAACTAGGATGCAGTGTTTGAGGAAATCACGAATTGAATTTTTCAAGGCATCCAGGGAACTTAGTTTTACCTATCAGTGTGCCTAGGTAAACATTCCTATAAGTGGCCTGCTAAAATATTTATTTGAGGCCAAACACATGGTCGTTGTATGGTTCTCATAATGGTGCACCATGACTCTGAAAGTGGTGATAAAGGATAATGGCTTATGAAAGGGTTAGGGAATGTTTACGCTTGAACCATGTTGGTTCCCTAGAGAGGTAATGAGGAGAAAAATATTGCAACATGTTATTTCCAAAATTGTTTCCAAAGAGTGAGGCCTGTTAAAATGTGTGAAAATTCCTTTTTCCCCTAAATGATATAATGAATTACCCCTCCTCCATTATACTTTATTTCCTCCATTTTTAGCCTCCTTTTCTCTAGTTGGTGACTTTCTACAAGGGTAACCTAGAAATTTATTTTCTTCCCCTTTATTTCATTAGATTTAATCATCGACGCTCTCATTGGATCTATACCAGTAAGTTCCACTTTCCTCTTATATCATTCATAGTTTTCCATCATAGCGACAATGTTTTTTTGTCAATGCTAATATGAATTATTTCAAGTTATTTCATTTATCCCTTATATGTATCTAGATATTGGCCTAATAGAGTTCAATATTATAAGTGTGTTCTACTATGTGTATATGATAGTTGGTCTATACCTTTATCTCTGATTTTGGTGGTTTATATGCATATTTTTTATTGTGACGTTTGCTAGAATTTCCCATGTTGCCCCTAAAATTGATAAAATGTTTTGAAAAAATTATTTGGATCCTGTTAGGTTTCACATGAGTAATGTTAACAAAATTGGAGGTCATTCACCTGAACACATTCCACCCTTGATGTGTATTTTGGTACTTTTCCTATTTAATTAAACCTACTACGTGAGTGCAAGATCGTAGATTTTTTAGGAAGTCCAAATCAATTGAATGTTGATTGAATGTTTGATTATGAGAAGCATATTCATCCTTGAAATGTAATTACATGATGTCTAAATGGATAAATTATTTAAATAGAAAATATTTAATTGACTTGGATGAGTACATGGAACATAAATTGTTATAAAATTACAAATGATATTGATTGATTAATTGATAATTGTAGTGGATTACTTGAACAAGTTCCTTGGATCCTGATTCTATTATATTCCACATAAATTTCTAATTCATGGATCTTCTTATGGTAATGGATCCCTTGGACCACTCTACTCATTGAATCTTTATTCATTATGATGCCAAGGGTCTTTCTACCCCCTGGATCTAGCATGGATAGACTCGCATTGGTCATTCTCTTTGGACATTCTCTTTAGACTCCAACCAAATCATTTCTAATTTTCCATCAAGATGATCCTAGGAATCAATGAGGACACCTTGGTCTTCTATACCATAGAATTATCCATTCATGGTCTGACATTAGATTACATAGCATAGGTGTTTTGGATGTTAGAACCTAATTTCATAGCATCATCCATTGTGTATATTGACACTAGATTACATAGAATAGGCCATTGTGGAGGTTGAAACATGATTACACAACATGGATGTTGTGTATTTTTTCAATTATTTTTAAATATCTCTGGTATGGGTATTTGATTATATTTTATTGAATGGATGGTATCACACAATTTTATTTATGAATTAAAGTGTCCCTTGATTACAATTAAAAGATTTTTGTTCAATAGGAGCCTTGTTTAACTGTAAAGGATCAAATATTCTTTCAACCCTTATTTACATTACTATTGTACGGGTGATACATTGAACACTACATAGGATTTTATATATAAAGGATATGTTCTTGACACTATTGGTGGTGTTCAGCTGAGTGTTATCTCATACACTATTTGAGATGTCATTGGGTACCCGAATAGACTTCATGGATGCCGGTACGAAATAGGGACAATGATCATTGTACGATACATTATTGTTCTATGTTTATGAGTAGGGGAGAACAATACTTAGCTGGTATCGAGATGATGTATATAGATATTTATTTTGGGCATTTTGTTATTTTGATACATGTACTATATTGGTCTCCTACTTTCATGTTTTTCCATCTATTTTTTATAGAGACATGATGTGATCAACTTGTTATATATGAATTCTTATGGATTACTGATTGTTATAGTATTCTCGATATTTATCTTCTTTTAGGTTTTCATATTAATATTTTATGATTGATTGTTATGTTTACACCACTCCATTACACACTAATATGTGGGTATAGTCTCTCCACAGATGCAATATAGGCCCACACTACTAGTCAGTAGCCTCTAGAATAGGGGGGATGTGCGCTTGAGGCCATGTGACCCCAAACATAGGGCATCATTTAGTGTCACCTGGGTTGAGACACTACAATGTGGTATCAAAGATTTTTTATTTTGGATTTATTATTTTGATAAAATTGATGGGAGATTAAGATGGTATTGGAGTTTGGAAATGAGCTGTTCATGGGAGTTGTAAACCCATATACAGGAAAAATTCAATTTTCCTTGAAGGGATATTTTTGTTTTCTAGATATTTCTTATTAAAATTATTTGATTCCACTATTGGGTGACACACTTGTGGTTTGAAGTTTATTATGATTACATATTTTTATACTTGGCCCAATGATGTGAGGCCATTACATCTCAAGAATAATTTTAGGAACCTATTGGAATTCATATATCGTACATTATATTATTCTATATAGGATTCATTTCATGACTATACAACATTATTATGTGTGACTTTATTGATATACATTTTTTATAGATGATTTTTGTATGGAAATGAGAAACATAGTTGGTACTTAGATTTCCTTACATAACCTAAACAATTTTTTCCTACATAGGTTATGAAAAACACCCTATGTAGTCAATTTGGAACATTGAGTCATGGAATATTGGTTGCATGGATTATAACGTGTTATGATTTGGATGAAATAGATGCCACACATCGATTTTTGAGGTGTATGGGACCTTGTGAATCAGATGTGGAGTACCATTTGGTTCATCGATTCAAATAAAATTATATGATAAATATGATTTTCAAATGAAATTAAAATTGTGAAAATAGAGAACTTGACCTTGTCCTGGCTTTAGAGTTGGATGTAGATTGTATCTCTGTTTCTTTTTATAATTGTTCCTATTACCTTTTCAAGGATTTTGGAGAGATTAGATGAGTTTTTATTGTTTATATATGTCTTTAACCACCCCTACACATTTATCTTTGATCTTATCATTATTGATCTTTTTGTCGGTGTGTGTTTAATATTTTTGAGACATGCCATCATGAAAAACTATAGTCATGTGATTGGAGGGTTGATATGAAGATGCTACGAAGGTGGTGGGACTTTTGATAACAGCCTATCCTATTATACTTATAGTGTAAAAACTATAAGTAGTACTAATTATGAGTTTTTAGGTAAAGTTCCAGGAGGCTGTTCTTTGCTTAATGCATAAATTTCATAGAGCCATGTAGATTGACTCGATAATGAATGATCCTTAGAATGTGTTCCAACCACATCTTCATCCCATGTTTTCAGGGGATGGTGGTCCACAGGATACTAATATGTTTCTTGAGAATATCTTTTTTGTCTTTGAGTATATGGAGAAACCTCTTGATAGGAGAGTCAATTTTGCGGTATATATACTTTAGGGAGCAGCTAAGCACTTGTGGGATGTTTCAAACTAGGGTGATTCACTCTGAGATATGGTTTGGAGGGATTTAAAATCCAGGTTTTATGATTAAATTTTCTGTGAGGCCTTGAGTGTTTAAAGGGATAGTGAGTTTATGAATTTTGAGTAGCGTCTAATGATTATTATGGAATATGTATCTTCCTTTATAGATCTTCATCATTTCACTCTGATTTATCTTATTGATGATACATTGAGGGAAATATTCCCTAATAAAGGTCAATATAAATTAGTTTTATCATATTTCAACATGTTTTTATTGAAAACTAATATTGAGGTAGTGAATAAGGAACTTATTACTGAATTGAACATGAGGGATGCTAGTGGTGCAGAACAGGGAAGATCATCCTCTCGACCTAGAGGTTTAGCTTCTAGTGGAAGGAAGTAGAATTTGGAGACTTATCATGAGGGTAATACCAGTTATGATATGAATAATGGTTGTTATATCTTCTATCATTAGTGTGGGAGATGTGTAAATTTGAGTAACCAATGTGATTGAGATCCACTTTAGTGTTGATCATGTAGAAGGATGGGCCACATACAATATTTCTACAGGAACTTCCTTTCAGAAGATAGTGGAAGGGGATTGACATCCACTCTATGTTACAGAGTGGGATTAATAACTCGATGTCAGGATTGGTTCTAGGGTAGTGTTGGTTATTTACGACAAGGTTGTTGCCATGGATGATCCAACTAGGAACCAGTTTTACCTAGAAACAGAGTCTGCCAACTCTTAGTAGTGAAGATGTTTCATAGTACCATAGTTTAGGCCAGATATATTCTGAATAGCCTACACCTGATGAGTAGAGCAATGGAAAATCTATGATGAGAGGTATAATATTTTTATCCTCAACTCTTGTATATTCTTTTTTTGATATAGGTGCTTCGCATATTTTTCTATCTATACCTATTTATCAGAGCCTTGGGATTGTTGTTCAGTTTTATTATTGTTTTATGACTTTCAATACTCTATTGGGGATTAGAATGAGAGGTGTATGCCAGAGCAGGGAGTTCCCCTTTTATATTAGTGGGTTTTACTTAATACGGGATATTTTTCCCTCTATATGATAGGGTTTTACATCATACTTGGTGAGGATTGGCTAGTTTCATATCCCGATCATGTCGAAATCTAAAATTTGAGGGTGAATCTAACATCACTAAAGGGTGGATTTTTATTCACAAGGGTGAATTGGATGTGCAAGAAAGTATAGATACCCCACAACATAATGGGATATCTTCATGACATACTAGATTCATAGTTCAAATCTAGACGATCAAGGGTCATGTTATAAAGTTTTCCCTCTAGTGGTTGATCATTTTAAGGAAATCACCTCGGATAACTTTTATGGTCTGACGCTTGAGAGAGAGGTATAGTTATTTATCATGATAGTTCTAGGAGTTTCATCGATATCCATTCCTCATTATATTATGGATACTAAAATGTTAATATATCTCATGGGGGAGATATAGGATTTGTAAGAATATGGGTTTATATAACCCATCAATTCTCTATAGGATTCACTGGTCGTTTTTGCAAAAATGGCATATGAGGCCCTCAAGGTCGGTGTTCATTACCAAATAAATGAACTATATAAAGGTGAAGAATCAGTATCCTTTATCGAGGATAGATGGTCCATTTGACTATCTCCAAGGAGCTTTGGTTTTCTCAAAGATTGATTTGATTCTTAGTTATCACAAGGTGCATGTTATACCTTTAGGCATACCACATACAAATTTTCTTAGAAGGTATGGTATTTATGATTATTTGGTTATTTTTTTGGTCACACAAATGCCCCATATATATTCATGGAACTTGTGAGTGATGTTATCCATCCATATCTAGATTCATTTTTGGTGGTATTTTTGGGAGATATCTTAGTCTATGTCATAATAGACTGGACCATTCCAAACATCTTGAGATCATTTTGGATACTCTGAAAGAGAATTAGTTTTATTCTAATATCAAAAAGTTCCACTTCTAGATGTATAAGATTCACTTCTTGGGTCATATTATCTCAAATAACGGTGTATCCATTAACCAGAGAAGGTAATAATTGTAGTTTCCTAAGATTATCCCAAGAATTACATTGATATATATATTTTCATGGGGATTTCTAGATTTTATAGGAATTTAGAATAGGAAATATCACATTTACCACTACCTCTTAAATGAGTGACTAAGAAGGGTCTAATATTTTTATGGTCAGATGCTTGTGAAAAAATATTTCAAGAGATGAAAGGGAGATTGACATCAGAAATGGTCCAGATTCATCCAATTACTCTTTAAATACATACAATATATTTTGAATCATCAAGTATTTTTCTAGGAGCAGTTCCGATGTATGCGGATAGATTCGTGGCCTTCAGGTCTCATTAGTTGAGTCCATACGAGAGGAATTACTTGATGATTGATATTGAGTTTTCCACTTTTGTTCATTCCTTGTGTTGTTGGAGGAATTGTTTATTGGGAGTTTGTTTTATGGTAAAAAAAGGACCAAAAAATCCTCATGTACAAATTTACATAGTGCAAAATGAATATGAGGTAATGAAGGTGGGTTGTGTACCTATATTCCTTTGACTTAGAGCTTGTCTATATGCTCAGAAAGGTCAATGCAATTTTTTATGAACCAAGTAGGATGAATCAAATACAGTCAGTTCAGGAGACCCATGATGAGTGGTTGTTTATGTCCATTTTCAAAGATTCACTTAGAGGTGTAGGTAGTCCAAGGTGATATGTTTCTCAAATCCTTAACAATGAAATCCACTCTTCTGGAAAAGTTTATGATGAGGCAGTTATCTGATGTTAAGGGCCTAGTCTTATGAGAGAGTGTGGAAAGTGAGGACCCACCTCATGGTTTCTGTATATTCATGGTCACATTGGGGTACAAGTAGGCATATTAGGGGACATGATGTGACAGTTTTATGCCTCATATAGGGTAGTACATCTCTAAGCCACCAAGATGTATCATGAATTGCACCATTAGTACTGGTGGTCGAGGATAAAATGAGAGGTACCTGGTTTTGTGTAAAGGTGTTCCAGTAATTAGTTGGTGAAGGTAGAACACTAGTCACCATCTTGAATTTTATAGAAGTTCTCCATTCATGAGTTGAAATGGGATGACTTTGTGATAGATTTTGTGACCAAAATTCCAAGATAGCCTTGAGGTAGTGATATTGTATGGGTTTTTATGGACATGGTCATGAAGTTCTATCAAATAATACAAATCAAAGAGACCTTAGCAGTAGATGAGATTGGGAGATTGTATATCTATGAGATAGTGTGACTTCACAGGGTTCCTCATACCATTGTATCTGAGAGGGATACTTGGTTTATGTCTCGATTCTGGAATATCTTGTAGAGGGAATTGGGTATATAGGTTTTTCTGAGCCTGACATACCACCCTTAGACTGATGGTCAAGTAGATCACACGATTCATGTTCTTTAGTACATTCATAGTGTATGTTTACTTTATTTTGGGGGTTATTGGGAGAGGAATATACCCCTGGTTGAGTTCACCTAGAATAATAGCTATCAGGTCACTATACAAATTTCAATTTATGAGGCTTTATTTGGTAGTCTATTATAATCACACCAATACTAGTTAGAGGAAGCAGTGATAAGCCTACTCAAACCTTGTATCATTTTGGGGACTCTGAAGAAGGTACAGTTGATCAGGAAATAGATGGCAAACACATAGTCGAGATAGAAATCATAAACTAATTTCTATCGATGAACTATGGATTTCGAGGTCGGTGATCATGTCATTTTATGTATCTCATCAAGGCTGAGTGTAAGATGGATTATGAAATAGGTTAATATTTCACCATGATATATCGGGACATTTGAGATGCTAGATAATGTCATTTCGATAGCCTATTTGTTTGCAAGTGGTATCGATCTATGCATGATGTCATCCTTGTATCTCAGCAACACCACCATCACTCGGATTCATATAATACTCTACCGCAAGATAAGTTTTAGATGAAAGTTGTTGAGTCCTTTGAGGAGCATCATATTCGTATCATTTACAAGAGTATGACGGCACTCTAAGGCTGGTATGTTCTTCTGGTATAGTTTTTTTTGTAAGAAAAGACAATTATCGGAAGATAATTTGGAGTGGGAGGTTGATGTATGTGATCAATGGAAATAGTTGTTCTAATAGGATTCTTGAACACCCTTAAAAGAGAAATTCAAGGGAAAATTTATTTATAAAAGGAGATTGTAATAATTTGAACATAATTTTAATTTTAGTTTAAATACTTTGTTTTGACCTAATGGGAGCACCTAGTGAGACCACGGGCGTTTTAGGGGGATGGTGCTTATTTGGGGCATAGAGACCCAGTTTTTGGAAAAACAAACTGGGCTTTAAAGATGGTAGAAAATGTGTTACTCAGGACACAATGTTTTAGGAAACCATGCGTGAAATTTTATATGGCATCAAGTGGCGCACAATTTTCTAAACCCAAGCACCTAGAGCCACATGCCCACATGTTTCCTCCTATAAGTTTTAGTAGAGGCCAAAGGCACGGTGGGTAAATAGTTTTTCTAATTATGTGCTATCATTGTTTGAGGGGTGATAGAGGACAATGGATTATAGTTTGTTTGTTTTTTTCATGCTTTTCCAAGATGTTCACAAGAACCATGTGGGTTACCTAGAGCAGTAGTGAGGGGCACATGACTAGTGAACGGTTTGACCAATCATGTGGCCAAACTGTGTGACCCAGTTAAAATGTGAGAAATGTCCTCTTCCCATAAACACTAAAATGACTATAAACTCCTAATATGTTCATTATTTTCTATAGTGTAAGTATCCTTTTCTCTTATTGGATATTTTCATCTAGACTAACCAAGGATTTGATTTGATTCCTCTATATGATGTCACACTCAAGCATTGATCATCTCACTAGATCTGCATCAGTAAGTTCTCTGTTTATATTATGAAATTATTCAATTCTATTTTTACAAATAGTGTTATTTGGGAACATAATAATATTCTTAATTTCAAGCTTATTCATCTATTCATCATTTTCATTCCATCTGTACTAAATTTAAAGTCGATACTATATGAGTGTTCTACCACATGTATATGGTAATTGATCAATATCTTTCTTTAAATGTTTTAAATTTTATATGACTATATTTAATTGTGTCACACTCTGTACTTTTTGAATTTTAACCTAAAATTGATTAAATGTATTGAATATGTTATTTGGAACCAGCTTGGCATTCCATTAGTACCTGTTATATGGTTGGTGGTCATTCACCAAAACATGTGCCACCTTTGATGTGTATTTTGGTACCTTCCCTATTTAATACCTCCCTCTGGGTGATTGTGAGCTCACCATTTATTTTTGGAACCATAATAAATTTATTGGGGATTTAATGTCTGATTAGGATAAGGATATTTCTCATTTACATGTGATTACATGATTTTTAAATGGATTAATTTTGAAAATTGAAAATGTGTTAATGAGCTTGATGAACTCATGGAATGTGAATGGTTATGAATTGATGAATGATTTTGATTAATGAATTCATAATGGTTATGGATTCCTTGAATGAGTTCCTTAGATATTGATTCAATTAGATATCATGTATGTTTCTTCTCCCTGGATATTATTATAGTAGTGTATTCCCTGAACCTGTCTAATCCTTGGATACTTATTTCAGGGCATGCCAAGGGCCCTACTACCCCTTGGATCCAAATTTCATTAACTTCCATTGGACATTCTCTATGGAAATTCTCCTTGGACTCCACCAAATCACAACTGATTTTCCATCGAGATGCTCCAAGAACTCAATAGGGATGCCATGGTCTTCAATACCTTTGATTCAGACCATCATGGTCTAACACTGGATTACATGACATAATCCATTAAGCATGTTGACACTTGAATACATGGAATAAGCCACTATATATATTGAATTTGTATTACATGACATAGGCGATTGTGGATGTTGAATCATGATTACAAATAATTGATGTTGTGGACTTTTTACTATGCTTTAGTTATATCCATGGTATGGTTATTTGATTATAGTTGATAGAAAGATTGGTGTCACTCCTGTTTATTTTTTCACTACAGTAGCCCTTGATTACGGTTTCTTGATTCTTGTTCATAGGGATCAAGATATTAATGTAATGGATAATATATTCTTACACATTTTATTTAAATTTTTGTTGTACCTATGACACATTGTACACTTATTAGTCTTTTATACATAGAGAGGACATATTAAAGACACCATTGGTGGTGGAATACTAAGTGTTATTTCAAAACATGTTTGTTCCATTGTTGGGAACCGAAATAGACTTCATGGTTGTAGGTAGGCCTGAATGGCCCAAAGGACTTAGATTTTTATTTATTTTTATAATCCACCTGTTAAGGGATGAGGGGGAATCCTTACATGGCCCATAGGCTTAGACACACATTACATGACCGAGAGGCGAAAAAGGAATTCATTCCAAATAGACTACATGAATCTACCCCTCTGAAAAAAATATCTTGAAGTCTGCTCTCCACATTTGTAAGTATGGTTTCCTAGTTGTCATGTAAAGATATGTATATGAACAATACTGATAACAATTCCATACCCTTTCATTATTCAAATTACTGTTATCTATTCTTTGGTTAATGTGACTTATCTTGAATCCTCATCAACAGTATTATTCCTTGAAGTATGTCTTGTTGAATCTTCATTAAATGTGGACCAAAGACCTTTATATGACCCAAATGCCTTTAGGTGTCCTGAAGGACTTGAGATGGCCCAAAAGCTTTATGGGCTCGAAGGCCTTTGGTGGACTGATAGCCTTTTAGGTAGGGGTTGTGTAAATCATCCACTTTATGATGTTTGATTATGTTATGCTTATGAGTAGGGGTCCACAGTATTTAGCTAGGATCATGATTCTATCTAGCGATAGTTAGTTTGTAATTTTTAGTATTTTGATACATGTACTAGATTGGTTTCTTATTTCCATATTTTTTTCTTGTACTTTTGTATACAGACATTACATGATCATTATATTGAATATTACTACTTATGTCTTGCTGATTGTTATAGTCTTTTGGATGTTTATATTCTGTTATTTTTTGATATTATGCTTCCAATATTGATCAAAAATTTTACACCACTATGTTACACTCTGATATGATGGATAGTATCCCCAAAGATGCACCATCGGCCTTCATTTCTAGTTCATATACTATGGCATACAGAGATGTGTTCTTGAGGACTTGTGACCCACAGACTCAGGTTATAATTTAGTGACACCTGATTTGTGATTTTACAATGATTCAACCAACATAGTTCATTTCTTCACAAGGTGAAAAATGTGTTATTCAAAGGGTATCATCTGAATGGTACCATCTAGAATTTGGGGGCTACACATGAGATCCTTGAAGAATGTAATCTTCATAGTTTTGCAGTACCTGCCTCCACATTCAACCAGTTTTAGGGAAATGACATAGAGTGAAACAATTCATACATATGTTATATTAGGTAATCCGATCAAGATGTTTAATATATACTCAATAGTAACCATGATCTTCTTAGGAGGGAACCTACCATATGTTATTATCATTTTTAATTTCATACAGGCCCAATTTGTTAGGAACAAGCTAAGGTGGCTGCTCCACAGTCCTCAGTTTGAATCACACAAGTATGGGAGACAAGGTTGATGACCCCTCATGGATAGTAAACTCACTATAACTAGAAAAATTAATATATTATTATTCCCATTATGAAATTTTTTCAATAAATTCTAAAAAAGACCGAGGCATATACTCACATCCCTACTTGAATTGAAATAACCTTCCAGTATAGAAACCAAGACTTAATAAAAATGGAAATTACATATTTTTAGATGAATATTCATTAAATTACACGAAAAAATCCCAAGGAACATAGTACTTTAGTTCCTTTTGAAAACATGTAACACAACATTCTAACTTGGTTAAAGATATTCAATGTCTCCCATAATGATAATCCCATTTAGCTCTCCTAATTAAAACCATTCCATAAGGATTGGATGTTCATAAGACATAAATCATAAGGAAATCAAAGCGAATAATCCATAGGATTATAACATAAGAATAAGACATAAACTTATGTCATAAACATCATCATATAACATTGTGAACATCTATAAATAAAAACATGTTCACTCAATAAGTTAAGGACATGAAATAAGGCCCTCATATTAACAAATGGACATGATACTTGGTCTATGCATAACATTATAAACTTGTAATCAGGTTCACGTATAACACTGTAAATATGAAATAAGGTTCATGCATAGGAAGCTACACCTCATGGGTAGGGTAGACGACAATCCCCAAAGGTATCCATTTTCCTTATAGTTGATTAGGTCACACCTTCTTCCCAGAGTGAATCAATCCCATTGACTTGTTTCCCATCATTATATCATAATATAAAAATCAATAAAAAATTAATTGGAATGATATATTAGCTTCCCCATAATCAAATCTATAATAGTCTTACTCAGGTTTATCTAGGCCACCCCAAGTGGCGTTGTGATATGCTTACCCGATGCTATCTAGACCAGCCGGAGTTGAGCTATAATGAGCTTACCCGACATTATCTCAGCTGCTTGATCATATAAGATATATCCAAGAAACAAAACATTAATAAATTGAAAATATCAATCATGTCATCCTAAATAAAAATTATACAATTTATAACTTTATTAACCTTTGGAAAAGAAATGTATTTAATTTCAATATCTTATAATCGTGATTAACTTGTGGAAAAGAAACGGCTTCCATAAAAATCTTGTCATCATAAACATTAAACATTCAAGGAAAGAATAATAATGGTATTTTTGTATAATTTTCCCAATAAATCATAAATTGTATAACAGGATTTCATCATAGATAGAGAATTATTTTGAATTATCACATGGATCATTTCTTTGAGAAAAACACTTATTTTAAATCCGTTTTTAAGACATTTAACATTTTCAAAATAATTTTTGTTTAAATCCACATTGAAAAATTATAAATTAATATTTGAAAATATTTAAAAACATTTTATTAGGAAAATATCATTTCCTCTATGAAAATTTATTTATATATCATAAAATATTTTAAAAACCATTTTCTTTGAAAATAACCATGAAAAATTATAATAGAAGATTTGGATCCATTTTAAACACTTCATAAACCATAAAACAATATTAAAATATGATTTGTATTATAATATTACAAATTATATTAATATTTTTAGAAAACATGGTTTCTCATAAAATAGGTTTCTAATCGAAAAGAGAATTAAGATTAAATTTTCTTAAAAACACATTATTAATTATTTTAAGTACTGAAGAGTGGGAAAATGGTACCATTACTTGAATATATCATGATTAGCCATATTATAAGATAATTCATGGTAATTCTTTAGATAATTATCATGATATTTCATCAATGGAAGCATAATCATAATCAATCCATATAAATAAAGGGATTGTAGCAATTAACTCTTACCACATTGGTAACATTGAATCAAAATACCCATCATATAATAACATTACATTAAGAGTGAAATTTCATTAAAATAATTACATTAATTATATAATATTTATAAGTTCCATTTAATCACCTTGTAATAGAATATAGGTTCATAACATAACATGTGTCTCAAAGAAGGAAAATTCAGACATAATTACATTACCGTTCTGGTAACATTAGAACCATAAACACCATGAAAGAGAGATTATCAAAGGGATATGAAAATACCCATAAATTTAATTATAATAATAATATAATAAATTTATTGTTAATATATACACCACATAAAATAAACGAGTGGTGAATATGGAATAAGTCTCGTATAAATAAATGTGATACTATAAATCCCATTTCTTTACGTCTTAACTCTTGCCATACTTTTTAAAAATTACTCTATAATAATCATAAGTTTTTTATAGAGATAAACTAGAAACATATTCATATATATTATACCATATATTATTTTATTATTACATTATATTACACATTTATTAATAATTCCATATTGAAATTATGTTTCAGGTAATAAATGATTTTTTTCATATATGTTTTGACATGTTATTTTTGGTTCTCTTAATTTGATAATGATATCATACGTTATATCATTTAAAAATTGATATAAATATCATATATTTTCAGTATATTTTTATTTATATTCATTCATAAAATTTAATGGTAGAAAATAAAATACATTGTTCATGGAGATGGTAGGTCGTGCGTATGCATGACTGTTATTTCCATTTTATTATCGTATTGAATGAAATAAAATTAAATCACACACACAGAGATATATATATATATATTATAATTCATAAATAATTTTTACATCATATATATCAATTTTTTATTAGACCCATCTTTAATAATTTATATGTAATGTGTGAACAAATCACATCTTCTTGAGGAGCCGGTTATCAACACATCAAGAAACAGCGTTATCGTATTATCTCAAAATTGAAATCAAGAGGGTATGTGTTATATAATAATGATAAAAGAATAAAGGAATATTAAATTTAATATATATATATATATATAATACATAAACAATAAAGACATCATTATTTTAAACCATTAAAGGTGGTAATGGATGAATAAACTACATCGGTTCCTGAGGTGGTAGTCTGCCATACACACGAAAAATGATTGCATATCCAATTTGATGGAATTGTGTGAAATTGTAGGTTGAACCATAGAATTATAAAATATAAATATATTTAATATATGTAGTTTATTATATAATCATAATATAACAATAATTTATGGGAAAATATTCAAAAGTTTGAAATTCTTTTATATAAAATTTCAATGTGAAATTGATAAAAATGACCTAAATTTTATTTATTGATGAATAATTTAAATAATTATACTTTAAAACCAATTAAAAATATAATTTAACTATATAAATAAATTAAATGAAATTGCAGTTTCAATTAAAATTTAGTGTTTTTTACTATTTATCAAAAAATAAAACTTCTCAGAAATATAAAAAATTAACCAAAGTAATATTTGATATTAATATTTCAAAAATTAAGTTTATTTTTTAAAAAAAAATTAAAAAATTTCAAAAATTAGTTCAAAAACTATTTTTCAATTAAAAGACGGCAAAATTACTTTTTACAAAAAATAATTTTTTTATGACTAAAATTGGAATTATTATTATCTTATGTCTCTAAAATATATTGTACGAGTGTAAAAATAATTATTGAATATAAAATATTTAAATTTTATTTAAAACAATAATCAAAACAATAACCTAAAGAGAAATGAAAATCTCATTGATATCATCAAAATGATGATAAAAATAGCATTTTACTTCAATATCATTTTACTAATGTCGAACAATTTTCACTATGAGATATACTTACAATGTTAAATTGTATTTTATGTGATAAATATCAGAATTTTATTGTCCCTTGATCAATTTATCACTTCATTTATTACTCAAAAAATGAAGGTAAATTTTTTATTCATGAAGAACTAACAGATCATAAGATCTATAAAGGATTATAAGTCATTTAATATAGTTTAAGTTATCATAACAAAATGGTTATCATAGGTTACCCAATTTTCCTAAATCCTTATATGGAGAGAAATTAATTTAATCTCTAAATCAACAACTAACGTTTAACTTAAACAATTCTATAAATTGTTTATGTTATAACCCTTCTGTAAGATAAAAATAAAAAACATTCTAAATAGGGTCGTTAAATTTCTCAAAGAGAAGTATAACATTGATCCCCCATATATCACCATTCCATTAAATCATATTTCTAGGTCATCAAAACCATTCAATATATTTTTTTGAAATACTTAATGAAACAATAGACTTCACGATTCATATAAAATAATTTTTGAATTCCAATACATATGAACATCAATCATCCCACTTCTTCTCAAAACATTAACAAGGCTTCATTATATTGTTCCTTAATACCCATTTCCAAAAATATTAAATATGAATCACATATTAACATTCATCAAACTCAATTTATTCATTCATATAATTAATATAATTAGAATAGAATATACATTTCATATATTTCTCTTCGTCACATCATTATTAGCAACAATACCATTTCTCTTACAACATTTATAATTTCATTCTGAGATTTCCTGCTAATACATTGATTTTCCTGATTCGCATACATTATGAATTTAAAGAATTCTCTAGTGAATAATACCTTCAAGATTCCATTGTTCTCATTTATTTCTTTAACTAAAATTTCCATTTTCCATTTTATGTTACTTGATTTAGGTACTTTTCCACTATCAAAACATACTCATATTCCTTTAGTACATCTACATAGGCTTTTCTTCTCATATTATTGATATAAAGAAAACTTAATATTTTTTTTCTCTATGGTCTTCATTACTCAAGATATTAATGATTTATTTACTTCCCATATTTTCTGTATCTAAGAGTTGATTAAGGAACACTTTTTTAATCATGATCCATGGAAACTAATTAGTAATGATCACAATAGCCTTCTATCCAGTGAAAATTATATTTTAGTTCTCATCAACAAATTATATGCCACGTTAAATGTTAACTTAGTTCCTTTTGGTACCCACAATTTTCTTAAAACTAGAATGCATAGTTTGAGAAACAATTATCATTTTAGAAAACCCCATAATCATGAAAACATACTTATAGGATGTCTAAATAATGGAACATTCTTCTAAATATATGAAACCCTAGGCTTATCCAAGAATATCTATGATCATCACCTATTTAAATAAATCATGATGGTATGTAAATAGTTTTTTAAGTTCAAAAGAATATCCCTTGGGAGTATCAAACTATGTGTCATGAAAGGCCCATTTTCATCAACTAGTTTCCTGATGAAGTATAACTAAATATGACATTTTGGGGGTTTTTACCCCTATATACACCTCATCAAGAGCCATATACAGTTATAGTATCCAGAATAGGATTTATTTATAAGAAAACACTTGCTATATCCTTTACAAAATTTCTAGTACATTTTCCTATACTTAAACTCATCGTTAAACTTATCCTTAGAGGCACCCTTAGGCATATCCTTATAAATATCCCTATGGACCATACTAACATTTTCTCATCCTTTTTTCCAAAGGGAGAATAAACCATTCCATCGATATCATTACAAGAATCTATGAATAATATACTTGGATATTTCATCATTTTGGATGATTATTCATTAAATTAGAGAAACACAGACCTGAGGACCATAATAGTTTAAAGATGTAGGAATATTGAAACACAATATTATAATTAGTGAAATAAATTCAGTGTTTCCCACAAATAACATCCCATTTGGTACTCCTACTTAAAAAAATTATTCCTAACCTAATAAAAGGAATAATTAAAATGGTTGAACTTATATTCTTAATAAAGGTAAATAAAGGATAATCATAAGAATAACATAAGTATAAGGGCATGAGAATATGATCATAACATTGGAATATCATACCATGTATGTCAAATATCATAATCTTCAGTCATGGTATAAGGATTGGAAGTTAATAAGAAATAAATGATAAATAAATCAAAGATAATAATCCATGAGATCATAAAATAGGTATAATACATAGACTCGTGGAATATACATCATCTTATAACATCGAGAAAATGTATAAAAAAATAGGTTCAATCATAAGTTAAGGCCATGAAATCAGGCCCTCACATAAACATATAAACATGAATCTAGGTCCATTAAATACATTGTGAACATTCAATCATGTTTTTCATAACATTTTCAACATGAAATCAGGTTAACACATAAATAGATACACCACCTAGGTGGCACACACCATCATCCCCAATTTATGATCTTTTCCCCATAGTGGATCAGGTTACACCTTCATCCCACAGTGGATCAAGCCGGCTAACTTGTTTCCCATCATTATCTCATGATATATAAAACTTTATCCTATTCATTGAAGAACGGTCTAGGTGTTTCCACCATTTATGATATAATTGGCAAATACAACGCTATCTAGACCACCCCATGTTTAGGTGTAATGGGCTTACCTGATGCTATCTATGAAGCCACATATTAAAATATATTTCCAAGAACCACAATAAGAATAATTTAAAAATATCTTTTATATAATAATAAGTAATCATATCGCCATTTGTAACGTGATTAACACATTGACAACAAATAGATTTTATTTTAATCTCTTATAATCACGATTAACCTGTGGAAAAGAATTGATTTCCATAAACAACATTTCATCAAAATCATAAAACTATTTGATTATGAATAATATTTTATTCTTATATTATATCCCTATTAATTAATAAACTATATCAAATGATGTTATCTTAGATGGTAAAGAATTTTGAAAGATCTCTTGATGATTTTTTATAGGAAAAAACCTTTATTTAAAAATTGCATTTTAAGAACATATTTTTTCCAAAATATATTTCTTTGAAACAAAATTTTAAAAATAATAAAGTATGATATAAAAATCTTATAAATATTTTCATTTGGAAAATATCATTTCCTCTTTGAAAAATTCTTTTTAAATTATAAAAAATTTTGAAGACATTTTTCTTTAAAAATAACCTTGAAAATATTTAGAGGAATATTTAGACCCATTTTATACACATTTTTTAAAATAAAACATTTTTTAAGTCCTTTTTTTGATAATGAGATTAAAATATCATTTAAAAAATTATTACATTTTTAGAAAACATGGTTTTTGAATAAAATATATTTCCTAATGAAATGTGACAGAAGGTGGTTTTTTAAAAAAAACATGTTCTTAATTATTTTAATTAAAAAAGAGTAGAAAAATTGTACCATTATATAGAGATATAATTAATAACCATATTATTATAAAAATAATTATAATTCTTGATATATAGATAAATCAATGGAATCGTTATCATAAATAATCCCAATAAATGATGAGATTTTAGAAATAAACTCTTACCACATTGGTAACATTGAATCAAAATCCCCATGAAATAATAAAATTAAATTAAGCTAAAACTTCAATAAAATAATTATATTAATAATATATCATGTAAAATAGAATTATATACACCTTATTAAATAATATATTTGAATAACATAACAGGTGTCTCCACAAATAAAAATTGAAACAAAATTACCTTACTAAGATAGTAACATTGGAACCACATACCCCATGAAAGAGAAATAAAAAAATTGAAACATAAATAATCATAAATTTAATCATCATAATAATAGAATTAATTCATGGGAATTATATACACCACACAAGATAAATGAGTGCTGAATATTTCATGGGTCTCATGGAAATAAAAGTGACACCAGAAATCCCTTTACCTTATGTTTTGACTCTCACCGAAGGTGTCCAAACCTCCAATATACTAAATATTAGTATATTATAAATCTATCGCATAAAAATATTTATATATATAATACCATATATGATTTTATTATGACTTAAAAACCCAGTTTATTAACAATCCCATGTTAAAGTTATGCTTTATATAATAACCGATTTGTTTTTTATATACGTTTTGAACTGATATTTTTTGTCTTCTTACTTTTATAAATATTTATAAGATTAATGAATTTATAACATGATATAAATATCATATATATTCATTATACATGTACTTATAGTGATTCATAAATGTTAAAGGTAGAAAATAAAATACACTTTTCATGGAGACAGTAGTCTGTACGTATGCAAGAACATTGTTTCATTTTCATTTTTTTAATGAATGAAATAATTGTAATATAAATATATATATATATTATAATTAAAAATTAATTTTTAAAATATATAAATCACATATTTTTATTAAATATATATTTTTATACATTCCATGTAATTTTTTAATGAATCAGATTGCTTAGAGTAGGCGTTAGTCCACAGGTCCACAAATGATGTTATCATATTCTCAAAAAATGGGAATCATGAAGGTATGTTCTATATAATAATTAAAAAATTAATAAATACATCGTGAAAATAATATATATTTAATATAATTAATATAAACCTATCATTATTCCTAACCTTGAGAGGTGGTGATAGAAGAACAAATGACATCAGTTTGTGAGGTTGTAGTCCTCTGAACACACGAACAACGATTATGTATCTCATTTGATGGAAGTGTGTGAAAGTGTCTATTGTAAAATTAAAATAATAACATATAAGTATATTTAATATAATTATGTTATTATATAATCATTATATAATAATAATTAAGGGGAGGAGAAGAAAAGAAAACAAAAAATGCACGTTGATTAATATTACCTCTTCTTCGGGTAACTCCGTTTTGTTTTCACCAAAGGTCATTATTGGTTGGATTTATGCCCTATGTAATGCTTATAGGTTGAGATGATGGATTTTGGGAAGATATTTGGATAGGTTTTGGATGATCCAAATTGATTTAGAGGTGTTAAGATAGAGGGATTGTTGGAGTAATTTTATAAGGGAGTTGCGTGGAAAACTTGTAAATACTAAAATGGTAAACACTATTGGGAGGTCTCCCTTATATATTGTCCCCAAAATAATAAATAAGTTTCTATAAAATATTATATATGTTCTAAATATGTCCATAAAATGGTTTTTTTTAATTTTTTATATGTCCTTTGTCCCCTTAAGTTAATGTTTATTCCCTTAGTAATCTCATTTTTCCCTAATCGCTATAATTAATTTTATCTATTTTAAGTAATAAATTTTATTAAAACATATTTCAACATTATCATAAATTATAAATTATTATTATTCAAAATATGAAATACATTTTAATAAATTTCAATCATTTAAGTGGAAGGAATTAATTTAAAATTAATCCTATTGATGGGATGAGACAACATGTTTTGAAAGTGAAAATGGTCAAAAGTTTGAAATGGTTTTATATCAAATTTCATTGTGAAATTAATTAAATTGAACTAAATTGTATCTATTTATAAATAATTGATATAATTATTCATTAAAAAAAACTATTATATAATTTAACTATATAAATAACATATAATAAAATGTAGTTTTCAATTAAAATTCAGTGTTTTCACTATTCATCATAAAATGAATCTTCCGACAAAAATAAAAAAAATTAGCACTGAGTATATTTTTATATTACACTCTAAAAATTAAATTCATTTTTCCAAAAGAAATTAAATTATAATAATTTTTTTAAGAGAAGTATACCATTAAATGTTGGAAAACTACGTTTTAGAAAAATACGGCTTATTATGCACTACATTTTATTTATTCACATATGAAGACTACAAAATATTTTTGACGAGTGTAATTTTTTTAATTAATATATAATATAAAAATTTTATGAAATCATTAATCAATTGTTTTTTGTTTAATTTATAGATATAAAACATGTTTTTTCATAGAAAATTATTTTTTTAAGAAACAAATTTGTTTATTTTCTAATAGTTCTTACCATCATTTCCAATTAATTAGATACCAAATAATTCATTTTATATACATGTGTTAACCATATTTTTATAATTTATTTATTCTTATTCATAAATTCTATTCCAATACCTTGGCGATTATTATAATATTATTTTAATAATATTATTAAGAGTAGATTATAGTTCAGTAAAACTTAGCCTTCCATTTAACGTAAGAGAAACATGGTATCACATGTAACAATTTAAAAAATCATTATTGTGTATAACAAAAGCTAAAATATATGGTGTTTCTAGAACACTCTTAACATTTTACAGCATTTAATTCAAAGAAAAAATAAATTCTTATTTATTTGAAATATAGTAATTCACCCAAACTTGGAGTATTACATTCTACCCCCTCTTAAAATGAATTTAATCCTCCAAATTCTCCTATTTCATTAAAATATTAATATTTTAATGTTACATTCATTGAAACACAAATCATAAAAATGAATAATAAAACTTCCTTTAAAAATTGAATGTTGGAAACATAACAATTACCCAAATTTACTAATAACTAGGTTTCCACATAAAAGAACCAAAATGGAAAGTGAAGATGTGGACATGGAAGAAAAGCATAAATAATTATAGAGTAACAAAGGTCGCTGATCATAATTAATTGGGTGATCGAGCAAAATTCATCAACCATAATACCATAACCTAAGTATGCATTAGAAGTTAATTTTTATCCTTGAAATGATGAAAAAAGACAACATTTTACTTCAATATCATTTTCCTAAAGTTGAATAATTTTCACATGGAGATATAGTTACTCGATTTCATTCTATATTATATGAACAATTTCACCCTTTTAAATTTCCTTAACCAATTTTACACTTCATATCTTACTCCAAAAAGGAAGTTGATTTTTTTATGCCTAAACCACTAACGAATCAAAAGATTCATAAATTATTATGAGTCATTTTATCTATCTTTAGTGATCATTATAAAAAAATTATTATCATAGGTTATCCAAAATGAATAAATCCTCATATGGTGAGATTATACTTTAATATCAAAAACCAAATCCAAATTTTAACTTAAACTATTCCATAAATAGTTAACCTTATAACCCTTCTGAAAGATAAAAATCCAAAAAATTAGATGGAAGGTCTCAAAATTTGTCAATAATAACCTTAACATTGATCCCCCATATATCATAATGTATCTCTTGGTTAACACATACCCAAAATTTTAATTCCATACAAATATATTCTCTTGAAACATGGTAATAACATAAATTACCAAAAACCCATTTTTAAAACATACAAATTATTTCATTACATATATAGAAAAAATATTCTGAAATCCAAAAAATGATATAACATAATTAATGATATCATAAACAACTATTCAACAAATCCTTTAGTAGTTTTAAGGTCATTAATACTATCCAATTTAGTTTATCCATATCAATAATCTCTTTATCAATGCTATACATAGTTTTCTCAACATCATGAACATATTAAGGGTTACTTTCCCTGTATCAAAATATAACCTTTCCATTAAATAAATTTTCAAGTTCATTATAACTATTTAATATATTTTTTGGAATCCTTAATGAAAAACATATACCTCGGGATTTATATAACAACAAATTTGGATTCTAATACATATACAATTAAATCATCCGACTCAATTCTCAAACTACTAACTAGGATTCATAATATTATTCCATAATATCCCTTTCTAAAAATATTAAATAGGAATAATGTATTAATATTAATCAAAATACATTTAATCATGAATATACTTAATACTTTTATAATGGAAAATACCTTTTATATGTTGCTCATGGTCTCTTCATTATCAGCAGCCAGACCATTACTCTTACAACCTAGATTATTTCATACATGATATTTTCCCCTAAGAAATTTATATTTATAATTTTCATACTTTGAACATTTATATCATTCAATAGTCGATGAAACATTAGGGATGACATTATTAACATCCATTGTGTTAACTGAACTTTCCATTTTCCCTTTGAAGATACATTCTTTATGACCTTCTTTTCCATAGTCTAAATATCTTTATGTTCCTTTAAGACCTCAACATTGGTGTTTCCTCTCACATTCTTGATTCAAAGGAAAATCAATCTTTTTTCATTTATGGTATCCATTACTCGAATTCCATTTGGACAGTTTCATTATATTCCTTCTTTATTATAAGAGTTGATTATAGTACACATTGTTAATCATGATCCATGAAAAATGATTATGAATGATCAAAAAGTCCATCAATCCAGTGATCATCTTATTTAAATGATCATTAATTTTTTTTTATCATATTCAATGTTATCCTAGTTCTTTATGGTTCCTGCCATTGACTTAAATCCAAAAATAATATAATTAGAAACCCTTATCATAGAAAAAGCAACATAATCATGAAAAGTTAATTATATGATTTTTAAATCAAAACACCATTTTTTTAATTCCATGACACATTAGGCTTATCCTAGATCATAAATGATCATCATCTATTTAAATCCTTCATGATGGTTGTTAATGATTTTGTGAATTTTCAAATTCTATCTCTCAGGAGTGTCAATTAAGGTGTGAAACATGTCTTATTATTTTCCATTAGTTATTGATCTATTCCAGATCGATACGATGTTTTCGAGGATATTACCCCTATACAAATCTCTTCCAGAGACACATCCACTTGTAGCATCAATATATAGATTTATTTATAGGAAAGAATTCACTATATCCCTTACCAAAGTTCTAGGAAAATTTCATATACTTTAACTCATCCTTATACTTATTCTCATATACATACCTTGACATATCCTTAAAAATATCTTTAGGTACCTCACTAAAGGTTTCTCATCTTATTTTCCAAAGTATGACCAAACCATTCCTTTTATACCAACTATAGTAAGCCATGATTAACATACATAAATATTAAATAATTTTAGATTAATATATATTACATTACACGTACACATTCCAGAGGACTGTAATAGTTTAGTTCCTTTGGAAACATGAAATACAATATTCTAACATGGTTAAAGATATTCAATGTTTCCAAAAAATCTATTCCCTGTTTAATACTCCTACTTAAAACCTTTCTTTGTAACCTAGTGAAAGGAAAAATAAGAAATTGTGAGATAAGATTCTCATTAGTGGTAAATAGAGGAGATATATAAGAAAAACATGAGTATAAGGGTATGATAACATGAGAATAACATTTGAATATTATACCCTGCATATCTAAGATCATAATATTAGGTCATGAAATAAGGATTGGAAGTTCATATTTCATCAATCATAATTAAATCAAAGATCATAGTATAGGAGAGAAAAACATAGGCATAATACAAATAATTGTGTAATACATAACAGGTTACAATATTGTGAACATGTAGAAATCAAAACAGGATCACTCAATAAGTTAAGGACATGAAATGAGGCCCTCACATAAACATATTTACATGAATCTAAGTCCACTGATAACTTTGGGAAAATTTAATTATGTTCATGCATAACATTATGAACATGAAATCCGGATCACGTATAGGTAGCTACACCTCCTGGGAAGGACACACCGCCAACCCTAGTGTTATTTTATTTCCCCATAGTGGATTAGGTTACACCTTCTTCCCATAGTAGATCAAGACCATCGACTTGTTACCCATAATTATGTCATGAGATATAAATCATTACACAATCCATTGGATCACTATCTAGTTAAACTCATTATCAAATCTATAATAGGATTACTCGACACTATCTGGCCCACCCCAAGTTATGTTGTAATGGTCTTACTCGACGTTATCTAGGCCACCCCAAGTTAAGCTGTAATGGGATAACCCGATGCTATCTGGGACACCCCATCATAAAATCTATATATAAGAACCAAAACATAAATAACGTATAAAGATATTTCATATCATCATAATTTTTTCACCCTTTATAACATGAACAACACAAGGAATATAAATGGATTTTATGTCAATATCTTATAAGTATGATTAACCTATGGAAAAGAAATGTGTTCTATAAAAAATTGTCATCAAAATCATAAAACATTCATAAAAATAATAATAATGTTATTATTTTATCATATCCCTAATAATTAATAAAATATATCAAATTATTTCATCTTATATATAGAATGATTTATAATGATCACATGGAGCATTTCTTAAGGAAAATAACCTTTCTTTAAAAATAAATTTTTAAGACTTAAAAATTTTTAAAAATAATTTTCTCTGAACAACACTTTGAAAACATATAAATTAATAATTAGAAATATTTTAAAACATTTCATGGGTAAAATATCTTTTCTTCTTTATAAATTTATTATTAAAAAATAAAACATTTGGTAAACCTTTTTCTTTGAAAATAACCTTGAAAACTTATAAAGAAAGATTTAGGACCATTATAAAAACTTTTTAAAAAATAAAACCATTTTAAAATCATTTTTTGATATAATTAGATTAAAATATAATTTATTTATTAAAAAACGATTTTTGAAAAATGGTTATAGAAAAAAATGATTTCTGATCTAGGAGAAAAATAAGGTCAGAGTTTCTTAAAAAAAATTCATAATTGTTTAATGTGACAAATAATTGAAATATTGTACCATTTATTCAGTATATAATGAATTACCATAGGATAATAGAATATATTGAAATTCTAGAATGATATATCATTATATTTCATCAATGGAATCATAATCATAAATAATCCTAATAAATGATAAAATTGTAGCAATATACTTTTACCACTTTCCTAAATTTGAATCAAAATACCCATGAAAGAATAAAAATAAATTAAGATTAAAATATAATTAAAATAATTATATTCATGAAATAACATGGAAAATGTTATTATATACACCTTGTAATAGAATATAGGTACAAAAAATAACATGTGTCTCAAAGAAGGAAAATTGAGACAAAATTACCTTCCTAATATTGTAAATTATGAAACATAAACCCATGAAGGAGATATCATAAAATAGATATGTATTTTACCATAAATTTATGGACAATAATAATATAAAATAATTATGGGAAGTATATACAGCACAAAAAATAAATGAGTGGTGAATATAGGAATAAGTCTTTCAGAAATAAAAGTGGGACTAGAAATCCCCTTACCTTAAGTCTTCAATTTCTTTGTACTTGTTCAAACATCTGGTATAGTAAATAGAATTTCTTTATAAAACTAAAACAGAAACATTTTAATTTATATAATTCCATATATCATTTTATTATGACTTTATATTACCCTTTTATTAAAAATTCCCTGTAAATTTATGTTTCTGATAGCTGTCACTTTTTTTCATATATGTTCTGACTTGATATTTTTGTTCTTATTAATTTGATAATGAAATTCTCATTCATAAAATGTAAACCATGGTATAAATATCATATTTATTCTTTATATATTTATTTATAGTGATTCATAAATGAGAAAGGTTATAAAAAACTTCACCATTGATTGAGATGGTAGGTCGTGCATATGCATAAATATTGTTTCCATTTTATGTTTGTATTGAAAGATATAAAGTAAAATGAAAGATATATATATATATATATATAATCATATAAATATATTTTTAATATCATATATATCACATATTTTTATTAAACCTAGACTTAATACATTGTACATAAATTTTGAACGAATCGCATCACTTTGAGGAGACGATAGTCCAAACATTGACAAATAATGTTTCCATAATATCACAAAATAAAAATCATGATGGTATCCATTATATAATATTTAAAGAAGAATAAATACATTATAAATATAATATATATCATATATAAACTATAAATACATTATTATTACGAACATTTATAGTTTGGAATTTAAGAACAAACAACATCAGTTAGTAAGGTGGTAGTTTGTCATAGACACGAATAATGATTATATATATCATTTGATGGAAGTGTGTAAAAATGTTGGTTTTACCCTTAATATAATATAATATTACTATATTATTGATAATGATTTTATTATATAATAATGATGTAATAATAATTTAAGGGTTTGTGGAGGAAACCAATCAAAAATGCATGTTGATGAACGTTACTTCTTCTTCATGTAACTACTTTTGTTTTACACCAAAAAATGTCCTTGGATAATCCTTTTAGAAAATTTATAAATCTAGTTTTAGAGAAGATAATTTTGGAATATATTTTCTTACGTTTATATGATCCAAATTTCTTGATAGGTGTGAATATAGGGGGATAGGTGGTCCCCTTTTATAATGGATGTGAGTGGAATACTTGTAAAAAACAAAAAGGAAAACACTATTGAGTTTTCTCTTTTACATAATGTTCCTCACATAATGATCCATGTTCTAAAAAGTATGATATATAGTCTAAAATTTCCATAAAATGGGGTTTTTACATGTTTCTAGGTCATTTGGACCCTTATATTACTATTTAGTCCCTTGGTAAACTCATTTTTCTCTTAATCACTATAATTAATTTTAAATTTTTTAACTTATAATTTTAGTAAAATATAATTTTTAACTTATTATAAAATATAAATTATTCAAATTCAAAATATGGAATCTATTTTTTCAAATTAAAATGATATAATTTTAGAAATTAATTTGAAATTAATCCCACTGATAAGACGAAACAAAGTGTTTTTACAGTGAAGATATTCCAAAGTTTAAAATGTTTTTATATCCATTTTCAATGTGAAATTGATTACAATGACCTAAATTAGATTTTATATTGTATAATTAAAAAAATTATACAATAAATAAATTATAATATAATTAAAATATTTAAATAAATTAGACCAGAATGTAGTTTTTAATTAAACAATAGTTTTCTCACGATTTATCAAAAAATGAAACTTATAAGAAAAATACCAAAAATTTACCCAAAGTATGTTTTGATATTAAAATTTTAAAAATGAAGTTTATTTTTTCAAATAAATATTATCAAAGTATAAAAAATTAGTTTTAAAAATTATTCCATTCAAAGGTGAAAATACCGCCTTTTAGAAAAATATTGATTTTTATGCCTAAAATTGGATTTATTCTTACCTAATTCGTATAAAATATATTGGGTTAATGTAAAAAATATATATTTAATATATAACATATAAATTTTATTAAAAACATTCATCATAATTTTTTTCTTTAGTTTATCAAGATAAAATGTTTTTGTTCATAGAAAAACAGTTTTTTAGGAAAACATTTCTTTATTTTCAAATAGTTAATTATCTCATTTATAATTAATTGGTTAACAAAGAATAAATTTTATATAAATTTTTTAAACATATATTTTTAATTTAGTAATTCGTATTCATAATTATCATTCCAATAGCTAGGTGATAATTATAGTATTATTTTAATAATATTATTCATGGTGTATTTTAGTTTGGTAGAACTCGGTCATACATATAATGTAATATAAACATGGTATCATGTGTAATGAAATCCAAATATGTGTTGCATATACCAAATTATAAACTCAGTGCTTCATGTAGTGCAATATTTACTTGGTGTAGCATGCAATTCACACCATCAAAAAATTTTAATTTATTCCAAAATAATAATTCATAATAACATGGTGTGAAACATCCAACATATCCTAGGATAATGAGGAGGATCATGTCATTATATAATGTCCACAACCAGGAAAAAATTTCCCAAATATATGAATTCCATCAACATATCCTAACAGAAAACAGAGGAAAAATTGGGCCTATATCCCCATTCCAATAGAATATCTGAGTTTTATCATTACTCCTATTGTACATCATAGTGGAAATAAAAGGGTAGAATTACATCCCTACTAACATTTTACAAAGCTATTAATCTATTCTAGAATTAGGATAATATGATCATTTTTATATTCAAACATTTACTAGGGGAATTCACAAATTCCTTATCCCATTAATATTTATATATTATTTTAGTATATCTCAGTGACTAATCAAGAGAGGGATCGTATTCACTCTCCCATTTTTTAGTATCATTGTCATGTCTTGATAGTATTTGAAGAAAAATATAGGGATAATTTTATTATTCAAAATGATTCTTGTCAGCATATCCCAGTATGTATTTCAAGATAGAATTGTATCATCACCAATCTGATGGGAATTTCTATCTTATTTATGTGGTCACATAGAATAAATAATATACCCCTTATCATTATCATTCTACAGATGGTTTTCAACCTAAATTGATAGAAACTGAGAGGAAACCTCATATTCCTTCTTCTTAAAAATATGTTCATCAACATATTTGGGATGAAATCAAAGGGTAGGTTCATATACCTAAGAATTATTAAGAAATATGTTAGAATATTCTGATGAAAACACATGTGTCTATTAGGATGGATCTCAACTATGAATGTCCATATATATGATGAACAACCCCATTAACCTGATAGAGATAATCCAAGAACAAATTTTTCCTAAGAAAACATTTAAACCAAGATAAAGTTCATATCAACATTTGAATCAATACTAATTTTATTAAATAACTTTAATATATCTAAATTAAATACCAAGAATCCTCTAGATCATCAACATAAAGAGTACACAATTGTATTCAGGGGTTCTAACCATTTTTTTGTGGTCAATAACTTTATAGTTCCTCTACAAAGCATCTTTCATGAAAGCCTTCCCTATAGTGACTTAACAAATTATTGTGGTAGATTTTCTGAGTGCATGAATACTCTTCACATCAGAAAGATCAATAAAATAGAAGGTACTCCCATTTAAAATTCATAAGGAATTGGTAACATAGAAGGTCCTCATAATGTAAAATAGACCATCCACTTTGAAGGTCCTCCCCAAGGAATGCATTACAGAGGTCCTCCTTGTAGACTAACATCATGGAATAATGAAATACCACCACATTATGTAAAATATAAATATGACAATAGAGAGTCTCCTTATGGTGTTAACTATGATAGTCCTCCCCATAGTGTAATCCCTTTTTGATAAGAGGGTCCTTCCTTTATTAAATATTATTTGAGAACACCCATATATTTAGTGTTACTTAGAACACCAAGTCCAGCAACACCACATGCCTCTTCATTTATTGGTGATATATCATTTCAATCAATGCATAGTTAATGTATACAGTTATCATCCATGTAACCTTTATATCACCTAACCATTTATGTAATAGATGAGTTTATAAAAAATCCTAATCCCCTTGACAAAGAAACTATGAAAAAACTACTTTGGTCATATTAAGTGGAGGAACCCCACTAGGAGGATGAGAAGAATACTAAGTTAATGAGAATGGAACTAGAGAAATGTAATATATCATTTATGTTCTGACCCATATTAACCTCCCAATGTGACATTTTAAATACATTTTATAGGAAATAAATGTATAAACTAAACTTGAATTTGTGGAAAAATCACTGACATCTGAAGAAGAAATATTTCTTTTATGTGGAATATGTTGAACATGTCAAGGTGATAAGAAAAATATACTAAAAAGTTAATCTATCTTACATTTTAACTACATGACATCCAAATATATTAAGGAAAGTTAAATATCTCTAACATTGTGTTATTTATAGAATTGATGACTCTACATAAGTTTTTTAATTATTCCCCATCCAACATACACATATGAGGTTGGGTTGAATAAGGAGTATTGCACTTTACCAAGATGCATAGGTAGAAAATTATATAAAGAAAGTCATCATGTGAATTCATTTCATTTAGAAAAGTGTCATGCCTAATATCTATATACGTTATAGGATCAATCTCGTAGAATTAATATATCTATAAAGCCTACAAATTGTGTAATCAGTGAGAGTAATCCGTTGACCGACTCTAGAGTTAGGCCACTTAGAAATTAAAGTGAGCATATAATTTAAGTAAATTAGAGGCCTCAATTACAGATTAACTATTAGAAGAAACTATCTCACACATATAATTAATAATAAATCCATCCTTTGATAATAATATATAATGCAAAATGAATATGGTAGTGTTAATAGATGCAACAATGGTGATAAAAGAGAAGCCTTATCCCATATGGTTGGGGGAATTTTTTCCACCATCACCACCCTTAGTATCCTCACAACCCCAACATGTTAAAGTTGTTATATAGGTAAAACTATATTATCCCCATAATATAGAGCTGGGAGAATTTTTATAATCACCACCTCCTCCCCCATGAATATTGTTTATTTCTAGATTGGGGGAGTAATAATAAGACCAACCTTCAAAGTTCCATCTATCATGTGACACATCTTCCTCATTAGGTATGATTTATATAAAAATAATTTATTATTCCCTCATTATTACCCTCTATAAATCAATTATTTGGACACATCAAGAGGAGGGTGTAAATCATTACAATGACATAAGTCCAAATGATCTACCTATAAGGAAAAACCTAATGAGGGATGTCATATATCCCTCAACTGATACTCAAATATTGATATATATATTTACCATCATGGAAAAGATATAACCCTCTAGATCTTCTATGAATTGGTAAATTTCAACCAAATTGGAACAATATATGAGTTAGACAATGACATGGATACATAGGAACAAGATGAAGAAACATTTGGTTGTAATATTACCTAACCAAGGTACTCCAGGATAGTGTGCATACTCGGAATTAGAGTCATACTAAATATTTGTGAAATCTTATAAATACATTACATCCACTTTCCAAGATCTATTTAATGAAACATACATGGAAGGGTATATCCACATCCATTCCACCACCTAAATAAATTATGGCTGACACTTTCAATGAAAAATTAGTCCAATCTAAAGATGAGATTGATTATTTATGGATGCTCAATGAAAAAACTACACATGCGTACTATTACAACCTAGAATGTTTTCCAATAGTATTATAATATTTATATTCCAATAAATATTCCTATTCAATAGAAAATTTTTCATCCCATGAGGATGGATTATAACCATATAGTAGGCTCTATGATAAGAAAACATGTATAACTAAAGTTGATAGTCAAAGAGAATTTCTAATTCCATCTATTGGGGAGGTACCCAAAGCTATATCTAGAATGATACCTGAGGATAGCTCATTCTAGATATTAGAAACATAAATGGGTGAGTCAACCTTATCATAATACTATCATCAACTCTAATTTAGTGAATTACCAAGAGACAGTCTATCTAGAGGATATTAACTTCTTAGAGTCCCAAAAAGATTGAATGGAGGCAATAGAAGAGTAATGTGCAACAATTTAGCAATAAAGAGATGTATATCCTAAGATAGTTGGCATAACTCCACTAATTCCTACCTTTATAAACCCAATTTCCTTATCTTCAATTTCTCCTAAGACATATAGAATCATTGAACACACATTTTTTCACGATGTGTTCCCATGATGGGAATACTCGATCAACAAGTAGTATACAAGCTCAAAAGCATTATATAGACTCTGTTGGAACTATAATTTATTTTAACATATAAAAATACTATTTAGGTTAATTATAATTTGTATGGAACTCCATCATAAATTCATCTATCAATTTAGCTCAATGATGAGAAGTATGATGATTCATTATCTCAGTAATTACAAGTTGCATGACAATTAGAGGGTTTATGATTTCATTTCTAGGTGGAAGGTTTAGAAATACTCTTTGAATATAATGATACCATAAAATTAGTTATTAAATAAATTTATAAAAAATATTTATGAATATTTATCGACATTGTTTATCTCATTAAAATACCTCAATGGGTTTTTTGATTTTTTTCACAATTGCATAAATTATAAATAATGTTATATGATGCTCAAATGATAAATCTAATTTTATAGAAGCATATTTAGGAAAGTGGGTTGAAATATTTAAATTATTAAATTTTATGACCAACCCACCACTAGTTCTAGATCTATGGACTATCCTCATGAAATATCACATGTATAATCATCCTACATGATAAAAACATTAAAAACAACACCCTTGTATGGGGGGGAAGGAAAGATCGTTTTTATCCATGGTTCTATGATCTGAATAAATAGCCTTGATTCTAGAAATAGAATGCCTCAGATCATATTAATTACACTTTGGAGAATACATTTTTGAGTAACTATATCCCCTAAAACCCAATTTGATCCATCTACACAACCACCCTAATTATTTCCCTTACTATAAAATGTTAGGACACAATATTCAAGATAAATTAATCTTAAAAGGAATCCTTTAGAAGATTATTAATTCTAGATAAGTGAAACTATGAAAACCACTAGCATCAATGACTTATATTTTCATCATCCTACCATAAGAGTAATAATGATATAAATAAGTCTCAATAATTGGAACATAAAATGTTTAATACTTGAGAGTCAAATATTTATTCAACCGAGTATATGTCATCCTAAGAGAACCACTGAATAACCTTATGTTACCGTAGTTATTCATATATAGTCTAAACAAGCTCATTTACCATCAAAATGATCAAAACGAAAATGAAATTTTTTTCAAAGTGAAAAATATGTATAATAAATAACCCATATTGATACGCTATCTAGTCCTAACTCTTTAAACAATTCTACCTCCATCATTAGGAACAACCCAACAAAATATAATTCTTAATAAATGTGGATTAAAAAATTTCTTTTATCAAAATGGTTGAATTTTTGAACTCCATACCCAATGAATAATATGAATATAAACAATATTTCCCTTCCCAAAATTGGGGAAGTGGTCCCACTTTCCAACGAAGATGATGAAGGTGTGGCTTCTATGGATCCTCGAATTTAGGAAATGTCTCCACAAAATCCAAATATGTTTTAGATACCCAAAATTACACACATTATTAAACCCATAGGATTACTAATATAATCCAAAAATATATATATCCTCTTTAGATCCAATTAATTTAGAGGGCTAACTAGTGAATGTGGACCTATCTATTCATTATTAAAACATAGGAAGGCAAGCTTGGTCCAGTTAACACACCACCAAAATTCCCTGAAATTCTTGTTAGTGGAAAGATTTTCCAAATCAAAAAGCTTCAAGAACTGATACATAATATTAGTATCATATAATTAAATACATTCCACATTCCTAAATGTACGATTTTTTAAATAGATTTCTATCATTACATCTAAACATTCAATCATTCAAACACTTCGCCTTTCGAATGAGTTTATTTAAGTTCTCATCAAATCCCATTTAATACATTATCATTTCGAAATTGAGGTAATCGAATTTAATTTATATCATTTATAAATCAATCATATTGAATTTTATATTTTCATCTCCTTTATAGAACAAAACCAAGAAGTTTCAATATAGAGGATGATATGTCCCTTTTAAATTTATATCATTCTAAAAAATATTGATATCCATTGAGGTAAAAAATTTAATAGTCATTGAATCATCATTAAACATACCCAAAACAATATACACATGGTCTACAGTGATTTTAACTTTTCACCCTCTAATCTGACAATTCATGGTTATGGTATTAGGGAGAATAAACATCTTAGTTGAACCAGTATCAAATATCATTTTAGAGACCCCATTTGGGACTCTAAATTCATGGTTATACATCAAGATACAAATTTTAGTTATTATTTAAGTATATTATGAATTCATTTTAATATATCAATGTCTTAATCAAACCATAATTGTTTGATATACTCTATTAATTGTAAATTTGGAGTGTCGTATAAGGATAATCCCCCTTTGATCCTCAAAAATATCAATATATAAACACATTATTTTTTAAAATGGTTGTAAAGTAGTTAATTAGAGATAATTATCTCTTAATCACTATCCCTAATGGATTGAATTTATCTCCCACCAAACCATTTATGAACATGGAAAATAATATTTGTTTCTTATCTATAATGTTGAGGTAATAAATCCAAATATTTGATTCACTGGATCTTACAAACATACCATTCATTTAGATATCAATTATGTCAAAAAAAACCTCACTAGGGAATATAAGGGGGTAAATATAGTGAGTAAAACAATGCACTAAATATTAATTCTCCCTCACTTATTTAGGATTTAATATGCTTAATGTCATCTTTAGTATTTAAAAATTACTCTACATCAACCATAGGATCTAAAAATATTTCCATATCATCTCTTGAATTTAAGTATATCAGTGGACCTTTTACACTTGATGACAGTGAGGGAGAAAGGGAAATTTTTTATGTTACCTTTATAATGATTCTTCTACATCAGTTCCCTCCGGGCCTAGAGAGGCCTCCCCAAATGTTACAGAACCAGAAAATTTCTATATTTCATCTTTTGGATCCAAAATTTCCCCTTCACCTTCTGATTTAAACAATATTGATGAATGCGAATAAAAGTAATATGATAATAGAGGTACACCTCCAAAATTTTAGGAAAGAATTTCAACCACCTCTGATGATCAAAGATAGAAAAATTTGGGTATGTATAAATATTTATTACCCACACTAATTAATGTCACTGTGACTCCCGATGAGGATGAGACACATATATCTTTCTTGATTCTAAATTAGGACGTATTCATCTGGAATTACATTGAGATTAACTTATTGGATATTTATGTTTCCAACAATAATTTGTGTCTTATATTTGATCATCATGACTAAAATAAGGTAGTCCGAAGAATTTATTTGGCCCATGTTACCAAGATTGAATAAGAACTTGAGAATCATATAAAAAAATCCATTCCACTTGTTCATTGCCTGAAATAGATTTCAAACATCTTCCCCAACAATAATAAGAAAATGAATATCCATATTCTCATTGAATTTATGGTCCTTAAATATTAATTCCTAAAGGATAATTTCATTATCTATGTTTGTCGGAGTGGATACTCAAGAGGGGGCGGGGGTGAATCGAGTTCCAATTAAAAATTCAGATTAAAAGGATTCCTATTAAAATCCCCCAATTTAACAAACAAGTTAAACTATAGTGAATTTTTAAAGATTATCAGTGTTTAGTTATTTTCTAAAAGATTGATTATTTCTCAGTTAAATTAATCTGAATATTAAGCTTGATTTTGAAACTAACTTACTGGATAAGAATAATTAAAAACACTTGCTATATCAACTATCTGAGTTACTTTAAAATAGATTTGAATTTCAACGTAATTAGCAGTGGAATATTGAAAATAGTTTAAACTAAAATTAGATGCACGATAGTTTTAACCAGGAGGTTCAGTCTCGTGCTGAGACATAGTACTCTCAAACAGTTTATATAAAACTTTGATCCACACCCTGAATCGGGGTTTACAACAGTACTCAGACTGTCCAGGTCTTCAGATCTCTACCACAGTTCTATGTGGGAATGAAATAACAACAACACATAGGCTGTCCATGTACTCGGACCTCTACCAAAGTTTTACATGGGATACACAAAGGTGTAAAGATTTTAATGTGATGATTTCAGTATCCTCCAGTTTAGATTTGGAGTAATTGTGTGTCAAAACAGACCTAATTACACATTTAAAATAATGTAAAGAAAAGGATGATCACTATAGGGAAAGAATATATAAATGAGTTTAGAATGCTCTTGTGTGATGTCAATGCAGCTCAGGCTTCCTTTGTATTGAACCAGATGAAGCTTGGATTCCTTCTCAGGAAGTTTTCTGGAAAAAAGAGTTATGTGGTTTTGTTTATTCACTTACAGTACATGTGTTTAGCTTGAATGCGAGAGTATTCTATGTGGCGCTTGAACCTCCTTTTTGAACTTCTGTTCTTGATGTGTATGAGTGTTCTTAGAGTTCTTTGCGTGTTCTTCTCTATATGTACATGTGTATCTTTTCTTCTTCCTTATGTATATGTCTCTTTGTATGTCTTTGTTTTGTAGTAGATTGATATTCATTTTATTTCTGTTTCTCTCCAACAATGGGAATGATTACCTTTTACAAGTATGAGGTATGGTTCTCTGACATGCCGATAACCCACATTAATTAATAGCAGTTGCATTAAAAGCACAAAATATAACAGTTGGAAATTAAATTGAAAGACGAAAAAATAGTTTAAGAAATAGTGTCATAGTAAATTATGGGAACAATTTCTCCTTTACACGGTGTCTAGATTGATCATGGTGTCTACGTGTCACAGTGTCTTGCAGTCATGGTGTCTCATGTTCACAGTGTCTCATGGTCATGGTGCCTTGTTCATGGGGTCTTTCTTTATGGTGTCTACTTCATGGTGTCTCACGTTACTGTGTTTGCTTCACAATGTCTCACATTACTGTGGCTTGTTCACGGTGTCTTGCATTATGGTGACTGCTTCACGGTGTCAGAAATAAATAACCTGTGGTTGAGCCACGGTGTCTAATAATTTTCAATTAAACTGTGTTAAGACTTAAATAATGATGATAATAGAAGGAATTAAACATATTATTGTGTCAAAGAAGGTATTATGAGAGTATATAAAATATAGTATAAAGTATGTAAACTGAATATAGAGAAATTAAGATCTTTCATGGCTCTTTTTAAAGCATTAGAGAACTTTAAACAAAAATAAACATTATTGGACAATTCTTATAGGAGTTAACTAGATTGAATAACATTTGTGATCATTAAAACATGATTATTACATGAGGAGGCCAATAATCTCCCCCTTTTTGATGATCACAAATCATGTAGAGTTAAAATGTATATTGGATGCAACTATAGAGATAAAATCAACTATAGAGATAAAGGTATAACATATATAAACATCTCCCCCTTTTGGGATTATCAAAAAGATGAAATAAGATAGGTCAGAAAGTGCACATTCCATTTAGTGTAAACAAGGTTCAGTACAAAGAAAACGAGTAATAAAAAAACAATAACATCAATATAAAAAAAAGATTAATCATTGTTCTTATTCATGGGATGGCCTTATATTTTCCTTTAGCATTAATGGTATAAGAGGAATCCATAGGGGCATAGGCCATGGTAGAATAAGGCAGAGAGGTGGTTGATAAAGTGGGAAAAGGGAGGCATTCAAAGGCTGAGGGAGACAAGGTAAAAGCAGTATAAGATCTAGGTAGTTGTTGATCAAGAATCATAAGCCTGATCTGACTGAGTGCTTGTCCGACAGACATGGTGGTTGAGGCTAGATCAGAGGTGAAGGTAGGCAGCCTGGGTCTGAGAGGTGTAGTCATTGGAGAAAACAATGGTTGTACTATAGACCTGAAGATAGGGCCTCATGTGTTTGATGAAATCTATAATAATCTCCCAACCATACTACATGGATTTCTCAAAATCGTCCTTATTCTCAATAAAATTTTCCAACAATCGAGTAAACTCTGTGGGTTTTTGGACTTTGTTCTTGAAATCATGAGTCACATGAGGTATCCTCAGATTTTCTACATGGTACTTAAAATGGGTTGTCATATTTTTCTTGGAGAAGATTATGTTGAAGTATAAATACACTTTCTTGGAAATCTCTTTATGAGAATCATTAGAAATTTCTGAGTGGATTGGTACAAGTTCAAGAACTCTATCACTGTTTTTGACCACTTTAGTTAAAGAAGCCGCATTGAAACAACTGTATACATTATGAAGATCTTCATTTATTACAGTTCTGATCAGATCACTATCTATGGAGGTTTTAGAGGATTGACCAGATGCTTTGACAGATGTGGTCAGAGATTTTAGTTAACTCAACACCTTTTGAAGACACCATGTATACTCATCAGTGAGTTTATTCAGATTGGAAACAATCTCTTTCCATTCCTTCACAATTTGTTTTTTCTTTTTAGTGATATTTTCATCTAAGGATTCAAGATAAGGTTGAATATAAGACACGACAACTTGTGGGATTTGAGGAGAAGTAGTTCCTATAGGAGGAACAATAGATTCAGATCTCAAATGCAGCTCTCTCTGCATGTCTTCAACCATACTTATTAGGGTCTTTAATTCATTTCTGAGAATCTTATTTTGAATTCTCACTTCTTGAACTTCATGGAGCATAATAGGTTGTATTTTCCAGAAAATATTCTCCTATAATAGTGAGTAATCTCTCTCTCTTTAATTTGTCACAGGAAGAGGTTGGGTATTCATGATTTTCTCAAATCTGGATAAGAGAGTAGCACCAAATTCCATCAGATCACCCTTACTTACAGAAGATCGATTTTCATATAAGGGTTCAAGAGTAGGGACTGGTACAGGCTCAGGTTCCATCTCAAGTGAAAAAGTAGAGACTGATTTCAACTGAAATAGGGAGGAAATATCAAGTTTGTTTGATGTAACCTGCTGAAAATTATTCACGTCATATAAACTGGGAAATTTATACTCAGTATCTATAGGACTTGACTCAGTTGGATGTGAGGCTTCAACAAACTAAAGATTTGGGATTTTATCCCCCTCACCAGGTGCCCCCTTCTCATGATTGAGAGGATTAAGATCTTGTTATAATTCCATAGACTGAGCTCTGACTTCCTCACTCATTTCCTATCTAGAAAGTTGAAAATATAGCTCCATCTGTTCTTTAGCAGAAGGTCTGATTTCAGGAATAGATTGTTCCACAGGGAGTTCATCAAGATTGACCACTTGTATAATAGGTATATCTTCCACTATAGGCTCTACTACCATAGGCTCTTCTATGGAATGATTTTCAGATTCTTTGGTAATTGATTCTTTTACAGCTTCGAGTTGAATTTCCAAATTGAAAGCTTCTTTAGGGGTAGGGACTTCTTCTTCAAGAACTGCATGAGGAACAGTAGTCATATCTTCCTCAACAATAAATAAATCCCTAGGTGGAACTTCAACCTCTTTTTCTTCTTTTTTAGGATACCCAAAAATCTCATCTGATTCCAAACCAGAATCAGAAATGTCTTTTGATGATGAGGGATAATCCACCAGATTGAATTTCTCATAAACATTATCATTGTCTTCCACCCATTTCTTTTTCTAAGGATTCTAGTTTATCTTAATTCTTTTGAGAGGCAGTACTCATGAATGGAAATGGGATGATTTTTTGATAGATTTTGTGACCAAATTTCCAAGGTAGCGTTGATGTAGTTATATTGTATGGGTTTTTATGGAAAGGATCCTGAAGTTCCCTCGTATCCTACAGATCAAAGAGACCTTATTAGTAGGTGAGCTTGGGATATTGTATATTTGTGAGATAGTGTGACTTCATAGGGTTCCTCATACCATTGTATCTGAGAGGGATGCTTGATTTATGTCTTGATTCTGGAATATCTTATAGAGGTAATTGGGTATACAGGTGTTTCTGAACCTGACATACCACCCTCAGACTGATGGTCAAGCAGATCAGATGATTCATGTTCTTTAGGACATGATTAGAGTATGTTTACATTATTTAGGGTGTTATTGGGAGAGGAATATACCCCTAGTTGAGTTCACCTACAACAATAGCTATCAGGTCAATATAAAAAATTTCAACTTACGAGGGTTTATAGGGTAGTCTATTATTATCAACCCAATGCTGGTTAGAGGAAGAAGTGATAAGTCTTCTCAAACCATGTATCATATTGGGGACTTTGAAGAAGGTACAGTTGATCAGGAAATAGATGGAAAACACATAGTCTAGACAGAAATCTTAAACTAATTTCTATCGATGAACTATGGAGTTCGAGGTCGGTGATCATGTCTTTTTATGTATCTCATCAAGGCTGAGAGTAAGATGGATTATGAGATAGGGTAATATTTCACCATGATATATCGGTACATTTGAGAAGCTAGATGATGTCAGTTCAATATCCTATTATTTTGCAATTATCACAGTGGTATCGATCAATGCATGATGTCATCCTTGTATCTCAACAACACCATCATCACTCAGATTCATATAATACTCTATATCTAGATAAGTATTAGATGCAGGATATTGAATCATTTGAGGATCATCATATTCGTATCATTTACAGGAGTATGACGACACTCTAAGGTTGGTATGTTCTTCTAGTATAGGTTTTGTGTAAGAAAAGACAATTATTAGATGATAATTGGGAGTGGGAGGACGATGTATGTGATCAATGGATAGAGTTGTTCTAAGAGGATTCTTTAACACCCTTAACAGATAAATTCATGGGAAAATTTATTTATAAAATGAGATTGTAATATCTTGGGTTTTTCTATGATGTGAACATAATTTTTATTTTAGTTTAAATACTTTGTTTTGACCTAATGGGAGCACCTAGTGAGACCATGGGAGTTTCAGGGGGTTGGTGCTTATTTGGGGCTTGGAGTCCCAGTTTTTGGAAAAACTGGCTGGGCTATAAAGATGGTAGAAACTGTGTGACTCAGGACACAAAGTTTGAGGAAACCATGTGTGAAATTTTATAAGGCATCAAGGGGCTCACAATTTTCCAAACCAAAGCACCCAGAGTTGCATGCCCACATGTTTCCACCTATAATTTTTAGTAGAGTCCAAAGGCACGGTGGGTAAATAGTTTTTCTAATTATGTTCCATCATTGTGTGAGGGGTTATAGAGGACAATGGATTGTAGTTTGTTTTTTTCATGCTTTTCCAAGCTGTTCACAAGAACCATGTGGGTTCCCTGGAGAAGTAGTGAGGGGCACACGACTAGTGAATGGTTTGACCAATCGTGTGGCCAAACTGTGTGACCTAGTTAAAATGTGAGAAATGTCCTCTTCCCATAAACACTTAAATGAATTTAAAATTCTCCTATGTTCAATATTTTCTCTATTATATGTATCCTTTTCTCCTATTGGATATTTTCTTCTAAACTAAACTATGATTTTATTTGATTCCTCTATATGATGTTTGATTCAAGCACTGATTATCTCACTAGATCTGCATTAGTAAGTTCTATGTTTCTATCATGACATTATTCAATTCTGTTTTTACAAAAAGAGTTATTTGGGAACATAATAATATTCTTAATTTCAATGGTATTCATCCATTTATCATTTTCATTCCATCTGGACTAAATTTGCAGTCGATACTATTTGAGTGTTCTACCACATGTAAATGGTAAGTGGTTAATATCTTTCCATCAATGTTTTATATTTTATATGCCTATATTTCATTGTGTCTCACTCCGTACTTTTTGAAATTTCACCTAAAATTGATTAAATGTATTAAATATATTATTTGGAACCAGCTTGGCTTTCCATGAGTACCAGTTATATGGTTGGTCATCGTTCACATAAACTTGTGACACCATTGATGTATATTTTCTAACCTTCTCTATTTATTACCTACCTCTAGGTGAGTGTGAGCTCCCCATTTATTTTTGGAACCTTAATAAATTTATTGGGGATTTAATGTCTGATTAGGATAAAGATATTTCCCATTTACATGTGATTACATGATTTTTAAATGGATTAATTTTGAAAATAGAAAATGTGTTAATGAGCTTGATGAACTCATGGAATGTGAATGGTTATGAAATGATGAATGATATTGATTAAGGAATTCATAATGGTTATGGATTCCTTGGATGAGATCCTTAGATATTGATTCGATTAGATATCATGTATGTTTCTTCTCCCTGGATATTATTATAGTAGTGGATTCCATGAACATGTCTACTCATGGGATACTGACTTCATGGGATTCCAAGGGCCCTACTACCCCTTGGATCCATAATTCATTAACATTCAATGGACATGCTCTATAGACATTCTCCTTGGACTCTACTAAATCAAAACAGAGTTTCCATCGAGATGCTTCAAGAACTCGATGGGGATGCCATGGTCTTCAATACCTTTGATTCAGACCTTCATGGTCTAACACTGGATTACATGACATAGTCCATTATTCATGATGACACCTGAATACATGGAATAAGATACTATATATATTGACATTGTATTACATGACATATGCTATTCTGGATATTAAATCATGATTACACATAAATGATGTTGTGGATTTTTTACTATGCTTTAGATATATCCATGGTATGGTTATTTGATTATATTTGATAGAATAATTGGTGTAAGTCCTCTTTATTTTATCACTACAGTATCCCTTGATTACGGTTTCTTGATTCTTGTTCACAGGGATCCAGATTTTAATGTATTGGAAAATATATTCTTACACACCTTATTTAAATTATTTTTGTACCTATGACACATTTTACACTTATTAGGCTTTTATACATAGAGATGACATATTAAAGACGTCATTGGTGGTGGACTACTAAGTGTTATTTCACAACATGTTTGATCCATTGTTGGGAAACCAAATAGACTTCACGGTTGTATGTAGGACTGACTGTCCCAAAGGACTTCGATTTTTATTTATTTTTATAATCCACCTTTTAAGGGATGAGGGGGAATCCTTACATGGACCATAGTCTTAGACACACATTACATGACCTAGAGTCCCTAGAGGAATTCATCCCAAATAGACTACATGAATCTACTCCTCCCTAAAAAATATTTTGATGTATACTCTCCACATTTGTAAGGATGGTTGCGTAGTTTTCATGTGTAGATATGTATAGGACCAATACTGATAACAATTCCATACCCTATAATTCTTTAAATTATTGTTATCTTTTCTTTGGTTAATGTGACTTATCATGAATCCTCATCTAGAGTCTTATTCCTCGAAGTATGTCTTGTTGAATGTTCATTACATGTGGACCAAAGACCTTGATATGACCCAAATGCCTTGAGGTGTCCTGGAGGACTTGGGATGGCCCGAAAGCTTTACTGGATCGAAGGCCTTGGGTTGCCCGAAATCCTTTTATGTAGGGGATATAGAAATCACCCACTTTATGATGTCTGATTATGTTATGCTTTTGAGTAGGGGTCCACAGTATTTAGAAAGGATCATGATTCTATCTGGAGATATTTAGTTTGGACTTTTCAGTATTTTGATACATGTACTATATTGGTTTCTTATTTTAATATTTTTTTCTTATAATTTTGTATACAGACATGAAATGATCATTATATTGAATATTACAACTTATGTCTTTCTGATTTTTATATTCTTTTGAACGTTTATATTCGGTTAGTTTTTGATATTAAGCTTCCAATATTGATTAAAATTTTAACACCACTATGTTACACTCTAATATGATGGATAGTCTCCCCAAATATGCACCATAGACCTTAATTTTCAGTAAGTAGACTCTGGCATACCGAGATGCGTGCTTGAGGACTTGTCACCCACCGACTCAGGTTATAATTTAGTGACACCTGATTTGTGATTTTACAATGATTAAACCAACATAGTTAATTTTTTACATGGTGAAAAATGTGTTAATAAAAGAGTATCATCTAAATGGTCCCATCTAGAATTTCGGGGATACACATGAGATCATCGAAGAAATTAGTCATCATAGCTTTACAGTACCTGCCTCCACATTCAACCACATTGAGGGAAATGCCATAGAGTGAAACAATTCATACATATATTATATTAGGTAATAAGATCAATAGGTTGACTATATACTCAATATTAACCATGATATTCTTAAAAGGGAACTTACCATATGTTATTATCATTGTTAATTTCTTACAGGCCCAATTCGTTAGGAATATGTTAAGGTGGCTGCTCCACAATCCTCAGTCTCAATCACACAAGTATGGGTGACAAGGTTGATGACCCCCCATGGACAGTAACATCACTATAACTAGGAACATTAATATATTATTACTCCCATTAAGAAAGTTTTTCTATACATTCTAACAAAGACTAAGTCATATACTAACATCCCTACTTGAATTGAAATAACCTTCCAGTATAGAAACCAAGACATAATAAACATGGATATTACATTGTTTTAGATGAATATTCATTACATTACACAAAAACATTCCCAAGGAACATAGTATTTTTGTTCCTTTTGAAAACATGTAACATAATATTGTAACTTGGTTAAAGATATTAAATGTCTCCCATAATGATCATCCCATTTAGCTGTCTTAATTAAAACCATTCCATAAGGATTGGATGTTCATAAGACATAAATCATAAGGAAATCGAAGAGAATAATCCATGGGAGTATAACATAATAATAAGACATAAACGTATGGAATAAACATCATCATATAACAGTTTGAACATCTATAAATAAAAACATGTTCACTAAATAAGTTAAGGACATGAAATAAGGCCCTCTTATTAACAAATAGACATGAAACCAGGTCTATGCATAACATTATAAACAGGTAATCATGTTCATTTATAACACTGTAAATATGAAATCAGGTTCATGATTTGGAAGCTACACCTTATGGGTAGGATAGACGACCATCCCCAGGGGTAGTCGTTTTCCTTATAGTTGATTAGGTCACACCTTCTTCCCAGAGTGAATTAGTCCCATTGACTTGTTTCCCATCATTATATCGTAATATAAAAATCATTACAAAATTAATTGGAATGATATTTGGGCTTCCCCATAATAAAATCTATAATATTATTACTCAGTGTTATCTGGGCCACCCCAAGTGGCGTTGTGATATGCATACCCGATTCTATCTAGGACACCCAGAGTTGAGCAATAATGAGCTTACCTGACATTATCTCAGATGCCCGGTCATATAAGATATATCCAAGAACCACAACATTAATAAATTACAAATATCAATCATGTCATCCAAAATAATCATTATACAATTATATAACTTTATTAACCTTTTGAAAACAAAATGTATTTAATTTAAATATCATATAATCGTGATTAACCTGTGGAAAAGAAATGAGTTCCATAAACATCTTATCATCATAAACACAAAACATTCAGAGAATGAATAAGAATGGAATTTTTGTATCATATCACAAATTAATCATAAATTGTATAAGTGTATTTCATCTTAGATAGAGAATTATTTTGAAATATCACTTGGATCATTTCATTGAGAAAAAATGTTTTTAAATCCGTTTCTAAGACATTTAACATTTTCAAAATAATTTTTGTTGAAAACCACATTGAAAAATTATAAAGTAATATTTAAATATAATGAAAAACATTTTATGAGTAAAATTTTCTTTTCCTCTATAAATATTGATTTATATATCATAAAAAAATTTTAAAACCTTTTTCTTTGAAAATAACCTTGAAAACATATAATGGAATATTTGGAATCGTTTTAAATACTTCATAAACCATAAAACAATATTAAAATATTCTTTTTATAATAATATTACAAATTATATTAATTTTTTTTAAAACATGGTTTCCCATTAAATAGGTTTCTAATCGAAGAGAGAAATAAGAATGGATTTTCTTAAAAACACATTATTAATTATTTTAAGTAGAAAAGAGTGGGAAAATGGTACCATTACTTGAATATATCATGAATGGCCATATTATAAGATAATTCTTCATAATTCTTGATATAATTATTAGGATATTTCATCAATGGAAGCATAATCATAATCAATCTGGATAAATAATGAGATTGTAGCAATTAACTCATACCACATTGGTAACTTTGAATCAAAATACCCATCAAATAATAACATTAAATTAATTGTAAAACATCATTAAAATAATTACATTCATTATATAACATGTATAAGTTCAATACAATCACCTTTTAATAGAATATAGTTTCATAACATAACATGTGTCTCATAGAAGGAAAATTCAGACAAAATTACATTATCGATATGGTAACATTAGAATCATAAACACCATGAAAGAGAGATTATCAAAGGGATATGTAAATACCCATAAAATAAATTATAATAATAATATAATAAATTTATTGTAAATATATACACCACACAAAATAAACGAGTGGTGAATATGGAATAAGTCTCACATAAATAAAAGTGATACTATAAATCCCCTTTCAATCTTACCTCTCATCATACTTTTTAAAAAATCATGTATAATAATTATAAGTTTTTTATAGATATAAACTAGAAACATATTCATATATATAATAATATATATTATTTTATTATTACATTATATTACCTTTTTATTAATAATTCCATGATAAAAATATGTTTCGGGTAATAGATGATTTTTATCATATATGTTTTGACATGTTATTCTTGGTTCTCTTAATTTGATAATGATATCAAACATTATATAATTTAAAAAAAATATAAATATCATATATATTCAGTATAATTGTATTTATATTCATTTATAAAATGTAGAGTTAGAAAATAAAAAACATTGTTCATGGAGATGGTAGGTCGTGCGTATGCATGAATGTTATTTCCATTTTATTATCATATTGAATGAAATATAATTAAATTAAAGACACATATATATTTTATAATTTATATATAATTTTTACATCATATATATCAAATGTATTTATTAAACCCATCTTTAATAAATTATATGTAATGTGTGAACGAATCCCATCTCCTTGAGGAGCTGGTTATCAACACGTCCAGAAACAGTGTTGTCATATTATATCAAAATCAAAATCAAGACGTTGTGTGTTATATAATAATTATAAAATAATAAAGGCGTCATAAATTTAATATATATATAATACCTAAACTATAAATACATCATTTTTTTAATCCATTAGAGGTGGTAATGGATGAATGAACTACATCGGTTCGTGAGGCGGTAGTCTTCCATACACACGAACAATGATTGCATATCCAATTTGATGGAATTGTGTGAAATTTTAGGTCGAACCACAACATTATAAAATATAATTATATTTAATAAACTTAGTTTGTTATATAATTATGATATAATAATAATTGAAGGTTTTAGAGAAAGAAACAAAACAAAAAATCATGTTGATGAATGGTAACTCTTCTTCTGTAATATATTTTTATGGGTTTTTATCAGAAAAATGTGCTTAGACATGTTAATATAGGTGGATAAGTGGTGTCCTTTCATAAGAGAGGTGAGTGGAAAACATGTAAAGACCTAAAAGGTACATTATTGGGAGGCCACCTTTACATCTTGTGCCTCCAATAATGAATAATTTTACGTAAAAGTGTGTATATAGTATAAATATTTTTTTATAATAGTTTTTGGACATGTTTCCAGGTCATTTGTTCACTAAAGTTAAATTTTAGTCCCTACAAAAACATGTTTTTTCTCATAATCAATACAATTAATTTTAAATGTTTTCACTGATCATTTAGGTAAAAAAAATTAATTTGACCATATATAAAAAATAAAATATTCTAATTAAAAATATGGAATCTATTTTTCCAAATAACAATAAAATAAGTGGAAGATATTTAGTTAAAATTAATCCTGTAGATGGGATGAAACAAAGTGTTTTTAATAGGAAAATATTCAAAAGTTTGAAATTCCTTTATATAAAATTTCAATGTGAAATTGATAAAAATGACCTAAATTTTATTTATTGATGTATAACTTAAATAATTATAATTTAAAACCAATTTAAAATATAATTTAACTATATAAATAAATTATATGAAAACATAGTTTCAATTAAAATTTAGTGGTTTTTACTATTTATCAAAAAATAAAACTTCTCATAAAAATAAAAAATTACCCAAAGTAAAATTTGATATTAATATTTCAAAAATTAAGTTTATTTTTTCAAAAAAAAATTATAAAATTTTAAAAAATTACTTAAAAAACTATTTTTCAATTAAAAGATGACAAAATTACTTTTTAGAAAAATACTGTTTTTATACCTAAAATTGGAATTATTATTATCTTATGTCTATAAAATATATTGGATGAGTGTAAAAAGAATTATTGAATATAAAATATTTAAATTTTATATAAAATAATAATCAAAACCATAATCTAAAAAGAAAGGAAATGTCATTGATATCATCAAAATGATGACAAAAGAAACATTTTACTTCAATATCATTTTACTAATGTTGAACAATTTTCATTAGAAGATATACTTAAAATATTAAATTGTATTTTAAGAGATAAATATGAGAATTTTATTGTTCCTTGATCAATTTTACACTTCATTTATTACTCAAAAATGAAGGTAAATTTTTTATTATTGATGAAATAAAAAATCATAAGATCTGTAAAGGATTTTAAGTCATTTAATCTAGTTTATGTTATCATAAAAAAATGGTTATCATAGGTTACCCAATTTTCCTAAATCCTCATATGGAGTGAAAATAATTTAATCTCTAAAACAAAATCTAACATTTAACATAAACCATTCTATAAATAGTTTACGTTATAACCCTTCTGGAAGATAAAAATAAAAAACTTTCTAAACAGGGTCAATAAATTTCTCAAAGAGAAGCATAACATTGATCCCCCATATATCACCTTTCCATTAAATCATATTTCTAGGTCATCAAAACCATTCAAAATATTTTTATAAATACTTAATTAAAAACTAGACTTCACGATTCATATAACATAATTGTTGAATTCCAATACATATGAACATCAATCATCCCACTTTTTCTCAATACATTAAAATGGCTTCATTATATTATTTATTAATACTCATTTCCAACAATATTAAATATGAATCACATATTAAAATTCATCAAACTCAATTTATTCATTCATATAAATATTACCATTAGAATAGAATATACATTTTATATATTTCTCTTCATCACTTCATCATTAGAAACAATACCATTTCTCTTACAAAATTTATAATTTCATTTTGAGATTTTCTGCTAATACATTGATTTTCATGATTCACATACATTATGCATTTAAAGAATTCTTTAGTGAATAATACCTTCAGGAGGCCATTGTTCTCATCTATTTTGTTAAATAAAATTTTCATTTTACATTTTATGTTACTTGATTTAGGTCATTTTCCACTATTAAAACATCCTCATATTCCTTTTGTACATCCACATAGGTGTTTCTTATCATATTATTCATATATAGAAAACTTAATATTTTTCTATCTATGGTCTTCTTTACTCAAGATATTAATGATTTATTTACTTCCCTTATTTCTTGTGTCTGAGAGTTGATTAAGGTACACTTTGTTAATCATGGTCCATGGATGTGGATTAGAAATGATCACAACAGCCTTCTATCCAGTGATAATTCTATTTTAGTTCTCATCAACAAATTATATACCACGTTAAATGATAACCTAGTTCCTTTTCGTACCCACCATTTTCTTAAAACTAGAATGCATAGTTTGAGAAACAATTATCATTTTATAAAACCACATAATAATGAAAACATACTTATAGGATGTCTAAATAATGGAACATTCTTCTATATATATGAAACCCTATGCTTATCCAAGAATATCTATGATTATCATCTATTTAAATAATTCATGGTGGTATGTAAAGAGTTTTTTATGTTCAAAAGAATATCCCTCGGGAGTGTCAAAAAAAGTGTCATGCAAGGCCCATTTTCATACACTAGTTTCCTAATCAAGTCTAACTAAATATGACATTTTGGGGGTTGTTACCGCTATATACATATCATTGAGAGCCACATACAGTTATAGTATCCAGAATTGGATTTATTTATAAGAAAAAACTTGCTCTATCCTTTGCAAAATTTCTATGACATTTTCCTATACTTTAACTCATCGTTAAACTTATCCTTAGAGGCACCCCTAGACATATCCTTATAAATATCTATAGGGACCATACTAAAATTTTCTCATCCTTGTTTCCAAAGGATGAATAAACCATTCCATTGATATCATTACATGAATCTAAGATTAATATACTTGGATATTACATCAATTTATATGAGTATACATTAAATTAGAAAAATACATAAATGAGGACGATAATATTTTAATGATATATGAATATTGAAACACAATATTATAATTAGTGAAATAAATTCATTGTTTCCCACAAATAACATCCCATTTGGTACTCCTACATAAAAAATTTATTCCTAACCTAATAAAAGGAATAATTAAAAAGGTTGACCTTATATTCTTAATAAAGGTAAATAAATTATAATTATAAGAATAACATAAGTATAAGGGCATGAGAATATGATCATAACATTGTAATATCATACCATGTATGTCAAATATCATAATCTTAAGTCATGGAATAACTATTGGAAGTTCATAAGAAAAAAATGATAAATAAATCAAATATAATAATCCATGAGATCATAATATAGGTATAATACACACTCGTGGAATATACATCATCTTATAACATTGGGAAAATGTATAAAAAATAGGTTTAATCATAAGTTAAGGCCATGAAATCAGGCCCTCACATAAACATATAAATATGAAACTAGGTCCATTCAAAACATTTTGAACATGTAATCATGTTTTTCATAAAATTTTCAACATGAAATCAGGTTAACACATAAGTAGATACACCTCCTAGGTGGCACACACCACCAACCCCAATTTATGATCTTTTCCCCATAGTGGATCATGTTATACCTTCTTCCCACAGTGGATCAAGCTGGACAACTTGTTTCCCATCATTATCTCATGAGATATTAAAATTTATCTTATTCATTGAAGAACTGTCTAGGTGTTTCTATCATTTAATCTATAATTAACTAACCCAACTCTATCTAGACCACCCCATGTTATGGTGTAATGGGCTTACCTGATGCTATCTAGGAAGCCACATATTAAAAGATATGTCCAAGAACCACAACATGAATAAATTAAAAATTTCTTTTATATAATCATAAGTAATTATATCGCCATTTATAATGTTATTAAAACATTGAAAATAAATAGATTTCATTTCAATCTATTATAATCATGATTAACCTGTTGAAAAGAAATTATTTCCATAAACAACTTTTCATCAAAAACATAAAACTATTTGATTATAAATAATAAATTTATTCTTATATTATATCCCTAGTAAATAATAAACTATATCAAATTATGTTATCTTATATGGTGAAGAATTTTGAAAGATCTCTTGGCGAATTTCTTATAGAAAATAACCTTTCTTTAAAAATATAATATTAAGAACAAATTTTTTCCAAATATATTTCATTGAAAAACTATTTGAAAAATTAAAAAGTATGATATAAAAATATTATAAATATTTTATTTTGGAGAATATCATATCCACTTTGAAAATTTCTTTTTAAATCATAAAACATTTTTAATACATTTTTCATTAAAAATAAACATGAAAATTTTTAGAGGAAGATTTAGACCCATTTTATACACATTTTTTAAAATAAAACATTTTTTGAATCCTTTTTTTGATAATGAGCTTAAAATATCATTTAAAAAAATTAAAACATTTTTAGAAAACATGGTTTTTAAATAAAATATATTTCCTAATGAAATGTGACAAAAGGTGGTATTTTTTAAAAAACTTTTTCTTAATTATTTTAATTAACAAAGAGTAGAAAAATGGTACCATTATATAGAGATATAATTAATAACCATATGATTATAAAAATAATGATAATTCTTGATATATAGATTATTAAATTTCATCAATCGAAGAATTATCATAAACAATCCCAATAAATGATGAGATTTTAGCAATAAACTCTTACTACTTTGGTAACATTGAATCAAAATACCCATGAAATAATAAAATTATATTAATTTAAAACATCAGGAAAATAATTATATTAACAATATATCATGTAAAATAGAATTATATAAACCTCATTAAATAATATATTTTCGTAACATAACTCGTGTCTCCACAAAGGAAAATTGAAACAAAATTACCATACCAAGATGGTAACTTTGGAACCATATACCCCATGAAAGAGAGATCAAAAAATTGAATTTTAAATAATCATAAATTTAATCATCATAATAATAGAATTAATTCATGGGAAGTATATACATCACACAAGATAAATGATTGCTGAATATTTCATGGGTCTCATGGAAATAAAAGTGACACTTGAAATCCCCTTACCTTTTGTTTTGACTCTCACTGATGGTGTCCAAACCGCCAGTATACTAAATATTAGTAAATTATAAATCTATTAAATAACTATATTTATATATATAATACCATATATGATTTTATTATGACTAAAAAACCCAGTTTATTAATAATCCCATGTTAAATTTATGCTTTATATAATAACGAATTTGTTTTTTATATACGTTTTGAACTGATATTTTTTGTCATCTTACTTTTATAAATATTTATTAAATTAATGAATTTAAAAAATGATTTAAATATCATATATATTAATTATGAATGTATTTATAGTGATTCGTAAATGTTAAGGGTAGAAAAAAAATACACTTTTCATAGAGATAGTAGTCTGTACGTATGCAAAAACGTTGTTTCATTTTCATTTTTTGTAATGAATGAAATAAATTTAATATATATATATAATAATAATTAAAATATAATTTCTAAAATATATAAATCACATATTTTGATTAAATAAATCCTTTATACAGTCCATGTAATTTTTGAATGAATCGGATTTCTTAGAGTAGGCAGTAGTCCACAGGTCCACAAATGATGTTATCATATTCTCAAAAAATGGGAATCCTGAAGGTATGTGATATATAAACATTATAATAATTATAAAAACATTGTAGAAATAATATATATTTAATATATGAAATATAAATCTATCATTATTCCTAACCTTGAAAGGTGGTAATAGAAGAACAAATGACATCAGTTTCTGAGGTGGTAGTCCTCGGAACACACGAACAACGATTATGTATCTCATTTTATAGAAGTGTGTGAAAGTTTATATTGTAAAATTAAAATAATAACATATAATTATATTTAATATAAGTATGTTATTTTATAATAATTATATAAGAATAATTTAAGGGGAGGAGAAGAAAAGAAAACAAAAATGCAAGTTGATTAATATTACCTCTTCTTCGGGTAACTCTGTTTTGTTTTCACCAAAAGTCTTTATTGGTTGGATGTATGCCCTTATTAATGTTTATAGGTTGAGAGGAGGGAAGTTAGGAAGATTTTTTTATATGTTTTGGATGATCCAAATTGATTTAGTGGTGTTAAGAGAGAGGGATAGTTGGAGTTATTTTATAAGGGAGGTGTATGGAAAACTTGTAAATACTAAAATGGTAAACACTATTGGGAGGTCTCCCTTATATATTGTGACGAAAATAATGAATAAGTTTCGATAAAATATTGCATATGGTCTAAATATTTCAATAAAATGGTTTTTTTAAATTTTTTATAGGTCATTTGTCCCCTTAAGTTAATGTGTATTCCCTTGGTAATCTTATTTTTTTCTAATCGCTATAAATAATTTTATCTATTTTAAGTAATAAATTTTATTAAAACATTATTTAACATTATCATAAATTATAAATTAATATTATTCAAGATATGAAATTCATTTTATCAAATTTAATCATATAAGTGGAAGGAATTAATTTAAAATTAATCCTATTGATGGGATGAATCAACATGTATTGAAAGTGAAAATGGTCAAAAGTTTGAGATGGTTTTATATCACATTTCATTGTGAAATTGATTAAAATGCACTAAATTGTATTTTTTTATTAATAATAGAAATAATTATACATTAAAACCAAACTAAAAAATAATTTAACTATATAAATAAATTATAATAATATGTAGTTTTCAATTAAAATTCAGTGTTTTCACTATTCATCATCAAATGAAACTTCCCACAAAAATACAAAAAATTAACACTGAGTATATTTTTATATTACAATCTAAAAATTAAATTTATTTTTTAAAAAAAATTAAATTGCGATAATTAGTTTTAAGACAAGTATACCATTAAAAGGTGGAAAACTACGTTTTAGAAAAATACGGCTTTTTATGCCTAAAATTTTATTTATTCTAATCTTAAGGCAACAAAATATATTTGATGTGTGTAATTTTTTTATTTAATATATAATATATAAATTTTATGAAATCATTAATCAGTAGTTTTTTGTTTAATTTATAGATATAAAATAAGTTTTTTCATAGAAAAATATTTTTTTATGAAAGGAAATTGTTTATTTTCAAATAGTTCTTACTATCATTTTCAATTAATTAGATACAAAATAATTCATTTTATATACATGTGTAAACCATATTTTTATCAGTTATTTATTTATATTCATAAATTCTATTCCAATACCTTGGCGATTACTATAATATTATTTTAATAATATTATTAAGAGTAGATTATAGTTCAGTAAAACTCATCCTTCCATGTAACATTAGAGAAACTTGGTATCACATGTAACAATTTACAAACTCATTATTGTGTATAAAAGAAGCCAAAATCTCTCTTATTTCTAGAACACTTTTAACTTTTTGTATAATTTAATTCAAAGCAACATGGAATTCTTATTTATTTGAAAAATAATAATTCACCAAAACTAAGAGTTTTACATTCTACCCCCCTCTTAAAATTAATTTCATCCTCGAAATTCACCTGGTTCATTAAAATTATAATATTTTAAAGTTTCATTCACCGAAACCCAAATCATAAAAATGAATACTAAAACTTCCTTTAAAAATTTAATGTTGGAAACATAAAAGTTACCCAAATTTACTCATAACTAGGTTTCCACATAGGAGAACAAAAATAGAAAGTGAAGATGTGGACATGGAAGAAAAACATAAATAATTATAGAGTAATAAAGGTCACTGATCATAATAAATTGTGTGATCCATAGATATTTAGCAACCATAAAACCATAATCTAAGTATCCATTAAAAGGTCATTTTTATCCTTGAAATGATGAAAAAAGACAAAATTTTAGTTCAATATCATTTTCCTAAAGTTGAATAATTTTCACAAAGAGATATAGTTACTCGATTTCAATCTATTTTATATGAACAATCTCACCCTTTTATGGTTCCTTAAACAATTTTACACTTCATATATTACTCGAAAAAGGAAGGTAAAGTTTTTATGCCTAAAGCACTAATGAATCAAAAGATTAATAAAATATGATGAGTCATTTCATCTATCTTTAGTGATCAATACTGAAAAATGGTTAGCATAGGTTATCCAATATGAATAAATCCTCATATGGTGAGATAATACTTTAATATCAAAAACCAAATCCAAATTTTAACTTAAACTATTCCATAAATATTTAACCTTATAACCCTTCTGAAATATAAAAATCCAAAAAATTAGATGGAAGGTCTCAAAATATGTCAAAAATAATCTTAGCATTGATCCCTCATATATCATAATGTATCTCTTGGTTAACACATACAATAAATTTTAATTCCTTAAAAATATATTCTCTTGAAAGATGATAATAACCAAAATTACCAAAAAACCATATTTAAAACATACAAACTTTTTCATTACATATATCGAACACATATTCTTAAATCCAAAAAAATTATATAACATAATTAATGATATCATAAACAAATATTCAAAAAATCCTTTAGTAGTTCTAAGGTCATTAATACTATCCAATTTACTTTATCCATATCAATCATCTTTTTATCAAAGCTATACATAGTTTTCTCAACATCATGAACATATTAAGGGTTACTTTCCCTTTATCAAAATATAACATTTCCATTAAATAAATTTTCTATTTCATTATAAGTATTTAATATATTTTTTTGCAATCCATAATGAAAAACATATACCTAGGGATTTATATAAAAACATTATTGAGTTCTAATACATATACACTTAAATCATCCCACTCAATTCTCAAACTACTAACTAGGATTCGTAATATTATTCCATAATATCCCTTTATAAAAATAAGAAATAGGAATCATGTATTAACATTCATAAAAATAAATTTAATCATGATTATACTTACTATTTTTATAATGTAACATACCTTTTATATGATGCTCATGGTCTCTTCATTATCAGTAACCAGACCATTACTCTTACAACCTAGATTATTCCATACATGAGATTTACTGCTATGAAATTTATTTGTATAATGTTCATACTTTCAACATTTAAATCATTCAATAGTCGATGAAACCTTAGGGATGACATTATTAATATCCATTGTGTTAACTGAACTTTCCATTTTCCCTTTGAGGTTACATTCATTATGTCCTTCTTTTCCATATTATAAATATATTTATGTTCCTTTAAGACCTAAACATCGGTGTTTCTTCTCACATTCTTTATTAAAAGGAAAATAAATCTTCTTTCATTTATGGTATCCATTACTCGAATTATCTATGAACTGTTTCATTATATTCGTTGTTTATTATAAGGGTTGATTAGAGTACACATTGTTAATCATGATCCATGAAAAATGATTAGGAAAGATCACAATGTCTTTCAATCCATTGATCATCCCATTTCAATGATCATTATAAAATTTTCTATCATATTCATTGTTATCCTAGTTTTGTATGGTTCCTTCCACTGACTTAAATCCAAAAATAATATAATTAGAAACCCTTATAAAAGAAAAAACAACATAATCATGAAAAATTACTTATATGATGTTTAAATCATAACCCCATTTTTTTAAATCCATGACACATTAGGCTTATCCTAGATCATGAATGATCATCATCTATTTAAATCCTTTATGATGGTTGTTAATGATTTTGTGAATTTTCAAATTCTATCTCTCAAGGGTGTCGATTAAGGTGTGAAACAAGTCTTATTATTTTCCATTAGTTACTGATCGATTCAAGATTTATATGATTTTTTAGAGGATATTACCCCTATATAATCTCTTCCAGAGACACATCCACTTGTAGCATCGATATATGGATGTATTTCTAGGAAAGCATTCACTATATCCTTTACAAAAGTTCTAAGATAATTTCATATACTTTAACTCATCATTATACTTATTCTTATATACACACATTGGCATATCCTTAAAAATATCACTAGGTACCTCACTAAAGGTTTCTTATCTTATTTTCCAAAGGATGACCAAACAATTCCTTTTATACCAACTATAGTGACCCATGATTATCATACATGAATATTAAATAATTTTAGATGAATAGACATTACATTACACAAACACCTTCCAGACGACTGTAATAGTTTAGTTCCTTTGGAAACATGGAACACAATATTATAACATGGTTAAAGATATTAAATGTTTCCCAAAAATATATTCCCTATTTAATAATCCTACTTAAAACCTTTCTTTGTAACCTAGTGAAAGGAAAAAATAAGAAATTGTGAGCATAGATTCTTATTAGTGGTAAATAGAAGAGATATATAAGAAAAACATGAGTACAAAGGTATGATAACATGGGAATAACATATGAATATTATACCCTGTATATCTAAGATCATAATATTACGTCATGAAATAAGGATTGGATGTTCATAAGTCATCAATCATAAATAAATCAAAGCGTATAATCTAGGAGATAAAAACATAGGCATAATACAAATAATTGTGGAATACACATCAGGTTACATCATTTTGAACATGTATAAATCAAAACAACTCCTGGGAAGGACACACCACCATCCATAATGTTATTTCATTTCCTCATAGTGGATTAGGTTACACCTTCTTCCCATAGTAGATCAAGACCATCGACTTGTTACCAATAATTATTTCATGAGATATAAATCATTCCCCAGTGCATTAGAGCACTATCTAGTTAAACCCACTATCAAATCTATAATAGGATTACTCGACACAATCTGGCCAACACCAAGTTATGTTGTATTGGTCTTACTCGATGTTACCTAGGCCACCCAAAGTTAAGCTGTAATGGGATAACCCGACGCTATCTGGGACACCCCATCATAAAATCTATATCTGAGAACCAAAACATAAATAAAGTATAAAGATATTTCATATCATCATAATTTTTTCACCCTTTATAACATGAACAACACAAGGAATATAAATGGATTTTAAGTCAATCTCTTATAAGTAAGATTAACCTATGGAAAAGAAATGTGTTCCATAAACAAATTGTCATAAAAAACATAAACCATTCATAGAAATAATAATAATGGTATTCTTTGATCATATCCATAATAAGTAATAGAATATATCAAAGTATTTCATCTTATATATTGAAATATTTATAATGATCCCATGGAGCAATTCTTAAGGAAAATAACCTTTCTTTAAAAATAAAATTTTATGACATAAAAAATTTTAAAAATATTTTTCTCTGAAAAACACATTGAAAACATATAAATTAATAATTAGAAAAAATTTAAAAAATTTCTTGGGTAAAATATCCTTTCTTCTTTATAAAATTATTATTAAAAAATAAAACATTTTGAAAACATTTCTCTTTGAAAATAACCTTGAAAACTTATAAAGAAAGATTTAGGACCATTATAAAAAAAATTTAAAAATACAAAAATTTTAAAATAATTTTTTGATATATTTATATTAAAATATAATTTATTTTAAATTTTTTTTTTGAAAAATGGTAATAGAAAAAAAAATGATTTCTGATTGAAGATTGAAATAAGGTCAGAGTTTCTTAAAAAACATTCCGAATTGTTTTATGTGACAAAGCATTGACAAATGGTAACATTTATTGAGTATATAATTAATTACCATAGGATAATAAAATATATTTCATTTCTAGAATGATATATAATTATATTTCATCAATGTAATCATAATCACAAATAATCCTATTAAATGATAAGATTGTAGCAATATACTTTTACCACTTTTCTAAATTTTAATCAAAATACCCATGAAAGAATAAAATTAAATTAATATTAAAATATAATTAAAATAATTATATTCATGAAATAACATGTAAACCATTATTATATACACCTTGTAATAGAATATAGGTACAAAACATAACATGTGTCTCAAAGAAGGAAAATTGAGACAAAATTACCTTCCAAATTTTGTAAATTATGCAACATAAACACATTAAAGAGATATCTTAAAATAGATATGTATTTTACCATAAATATATGGATAATAATAATAGATAATAATTATGGGAAGTATATAAACCACAAAAAATAAATGAGTGTTTAATATAGGAACAAGTCTTGTAGAAATAAAAGTGGGACTAGAAATCCCCTTACCTTAAGTCTTCAATCTCATTGTACTTGTTCAAAATTCTTGTATTATAAATAAAATATCATTATAAAACTAAAACAGAAACATTTTAATATATATAATACCATATATCATTTTATGATGACTTTATATTACCCTTTTATTAGAAATTCCATGTTAAAGTTATCTTTCTGATAGCTGTCACTTTTTTTCATATATGTTCTGACTTGATATTTTGGTTCCTATTACTTTGATAATGATTTTATCATTCATATAATGTAATCCATGGTATAAATATCTCATATATTCATTATATATTTATTTATAGTGATTCATAAATGTTAAAGGTTATAAAAAACTTCACCGTTGATTGAGATGGTAGGTCGTACATATGCATAAATGTTGTTTCCATTTTATGTTTGTATTGGAAGATATAAAGTAAAATGAAATATATATAAATATATAATCGTTTAAATATATTTTTAAGATCATATATATAACATTTTTTTATTAAACATAGCCTTAATACATTATTCATAAAGTGTGAACGAATCACATCACTTTGAGGAGACTATAGTCCAAACATTGACAAATAATGATTCCATAATATCACAAAATAAAAATCATGAAGTTATCCACTGTATAATAATTATATTAGAATAAATACATTATAATTATAATATATATCATATATAAACTATAAATACATTGTTATTACAAACCTTGATAGTTTGGAATTTATTAACAAACAACATCAGTTAGTAAGGTGGTAGTTCGTCGTAGACACGAACAATGATTATATATATCATTTTATGGAAGTGTGTGAAAGTGTTGGTTTTACCCTTAATATAATATAATATTAATATATTATAGATAATTAGTTTATTATATAATAATTATGTAATAATAATTTAACGGTCGGTGGAGGAAACCAAACAAAAATTCATGTTGATGAACGTCACTTCTTCTTCAGGTAACTACTTTTGGTTTACACAAAAAAACATCCTTGTATGGATTTATTATAATATTTAGGAATCTAGTTTATAAGAGATAATTTTGGAATATATTTTTTTACATTTCTATGATCCAAATTTATCGATAGGTGTGAATATAGGGGGGTAGGTGGTCCCCTTTTATAAGGGATGTGAGTGGAAAAATTTTAAAAAACAAAAAGGAAAACAATATTGAGAGGTATCTCTTACATAATGTGCCTCATATAATGAACCATGTTCTAAAGAGTATGATATATAGTCTAAAAAATTCCATAAAATGGTTTTTTAGCATGTTTATAGGTCATTTGGACCCTTATATTACTGTTTAGTCACTTGGTAAATTCATTTTTCTCTTAATCACTATAATTAATTTTAAATGTTTTAACTAATAATTTTCGTAAAAAATAAAGTTTAAATTATTATAAAATATAAATTATTCAAATTACAAATATGGAATCTATTTTTCCAAATTAAAATGATATAATTTTATAAATTAATTTGAAATCAATCCCACTGATAAGATGAAACAAAGTCTTTTTACAGTGAAGATATTCCAAAGTTTGAAATGTTTTTATATCCAGTTTCAATGTGAAATGTATTAAAATGACCTAAATTAGATTTTATATTGTGTAACTAAAATAATTATACATTTAAAAAATTATAATATAATTAAAGTATTTTAATAAATTAGACCAAAATGTAGTTTTTAATTAAACAACAGTTTTTTCATGATTTATCAACAAATGAAACTTATAAGAAAAATACCAAAAATTCACCCAAAGTATGGTTTGATATTAAAATTTTAAAAATGAAATTTATTTTTTCAAATAAAAATTATCAAAGAATAAAACATTAGTTTAAAAAATTATTCCATTAAAATGTGAAATACCACATTTTAGAAAAATATTGATTTTTGTGCCTAAAATTGGATTTATTCTTACCTTATTCGTATAAAATATATTGGATTAATGAAAAAAATATATTGAATATATAACATATAAATTTTCTTATAAACATTCATCATAATTGTTTTCTTTATTTTATCAGGATAAAATGTTTTTGTTTATAGAAAAATAGTTTTTTAGGAAAATATTTCTTTATTTTCAAATAGTTATTTCTCTCAAATATAATTAATTAGTTAACAAAGAATAAATTTTATATCAATTTTTTAACCATATATTCATAATTTAGTAATTCTTATTCATAAGTATCATTCCAATAGCTAGGTGATAATTATAGTATTGTTTTAATAATATTATTCATGGTATATTTTAGTTTGGTAGAACTCGATCTTATATATTATGTAATATAAACATGGTATCATGTGTAATGAAATCCAAATATGTGTTTCATATACCGATGTATAAACTCAGTGCTTCATGTAGTCCAATATTTACTTGGTGTAGCATGGAATTCAAGCCATCAAAAAAATTTAATTTATTCCAAAAAAATAATTCATAAAAACTTGGTGTGTAACATCCAACATATCCTTGGATAATGAGTACGATCATGTCATTATATAATGGCCACAACCTGGAACAAATATCTCAAATATATGAATTCCATCAACATATCCTAACAGAAAACAGAGGAAAAATTGGGCATATATCCCTATCCCAATAGAATATCTAAGTTTTATCTTCACTCTTATTATACATCCTAGTGGAAATAAAAGGGTAGAACTACATCCCTGCTAACTTTTTACAAAGCTATTAATCTATTCCAGAATTAGGATAATATGATCATTTTCATATTCAAAAATTTACTAGGGGAAATCCCAAATTCCTTATATCATTAATATTTATATATATTTTCAGTATATCTTAGTGAATAATCAAGAGAGGGATCATATTAACTCTCCCATTTTTTAGTATCATTGACATGTCTTGATAATATTTGAAGTATAAGATACGGATAATTATCTTATTCTAAATGATGCTTGTCGGCATATCCCTGCATATATTTCAAGATAGAATTATATCACCACCAATCTGATAGGACTTTCTATCATATTCCTATGGTCACTTAGAAGAAAGAATATACCCCTTATCATTATCATTCTACGGATGGTTTCATCCTAAACAGATAGAAACTGAAAGGAATCCCCATATACCTTCTTCTTAAAAATATGTCCATCAACATATTTGGGATGAAATCAAAGGTCATGTTCATATACCTAACAATTATTAAGAAATATGTTAGATTATTCTGATAAAAATTCATGTGTCTATTAGCATGGATATCAACTACAAATGTCCTTATGTATAGTGAACAACCCCATCAACCTAATAGAGAGAATACAAGAATAAATTTTTCCCAATAAAATATTTAAACCAAGAAAAGGTTCATATACACATCCGAATCAATACAAATTTTATTAAATAACTTTAATATATATAAATTAAATACCATGAATCATCTAGATCATCAGAATAAAGAGTACAAAATTTTATTTAGGGATTATAACCATTTTGTTGTGGTCAATAACTTTAGAGGTCCTCTACAAAGCATCTTTCATAAAATCCTTCCCTATGGTGACTTAATGAATGATTGTGGTAGCTTTTCTGAGTGCGTGAATACTCTTCACATCTGAAAGATCAATAAAATAGAAGTTACTCCCATTTAAAAATCATTAGGAATTGGTAACATAGAAGCTCATCATAATGTAAACTAGACCATCCACTTTTAAGGTCCTCCCCAAGGCATGCGTTACAGAGTTCCTCCTTGTAGACTAGAATCATGCAATAATTAAATACCTCCCCATTATGTAAAATTTAAATATAAAAATAGAGACTCTTTGTATGGTGTTAGCTATGATAGTCATCCCCATAGTGTAATCCCTTTTTAATAAGAGGGTCCTTCATTTATTAAAGATTATTTGAGAACACCCATATATCTAGAGGTACTCAGAACGCCAAGTCCAGCAACACCACATTCCTCATCATTAATTGGTGATATATCATTTCAATCAATGAATATTTAATGTCTATAGTTATCATCCATTTAACCTTTATATCACCTAACCATTGATGTAATAGAGGAGGTTATAGACAATCCTAATCCCATCAACAAAGCAACTATGAAAAAACTACTTTGGTCATATTAAGTGGAGGAACCCCCCATAGAGGATGAGATGAATACTGAGTTAATGACAATGGAACTAGAAAAAGGTAATATATCAGTTATGTTCTAACCCATATTCACCTCCCAATATGACATTTTAAATACATTGAGTAAGGAATGAATGTATAAACTAAACTTGAATTTGTAGAAAATCACTGACATCTGAAGATAAAATATTTCTTTTATGTGGAATATGTTGAACATGTCAAGATAATAATAAAAATATACTAAAAAGTTGATCTATCTTACATTTTAACTACATGACATCCAAATATATTAAGGAATGATAAATGTCTCTAACATGTGTTATTTATAGAATTGATGACTCTACATATGTTTTTTAATGATTCCCCATCCAACATACACATATGAGGATGGGTTGAATAAGGAGCATTGCATTTTACCTAGATGCATAGATAGAAAATTATATAAATAAAGTCATCATGTGATTTCATTTCCTTTGGAAAAGTCTCATGCCTAAGCTCTATATAGTTTATTTGATCAATCTAGTAGAATTAATCTATCTCTAAAGCCTATAAATTGTTTAATCGGTGAGAGTAATCCATTGACCGACTCTAGCGTTAGGCCACTAAGAAATTAAAGTGAGCCTCTAATTTAAGTAAATTAGCGGCCTCAATTATAGATTAACTATTAGAAGAAACTATATCATGCTTGTAATTAATTATAAATCAATCTTATGCTAATAATATATAATGAAAAGTGAATAAGGTAGTGGTAATAGCTACAATAATGGTGATACAAGAGAAGCCTTATCCCATATGGTTGGGGGCATTTTTTCCCCCATCACCACCCTTAGTATCATCACAACCCCAACATGTCAATGTTGTTAAATAGGTAGAACTATATTATCCCCATCATATAGAGCTGGGAGAATTTATGTAATCACCTCTTCCTCCCCCATGAATATAGTTTATTTCTGGATTGGGGGAGAAATAATAAGACCAACCTTCAACGTTTCGTATATCATGTGACACAGCTTCCTCATTAGTTCTGATTTATATAAAAATAATTGAGTATTCCCTTATTATTACCCTCTATAAATCAATTATTGGGAAACATAAAGAGGAGGGTGTAAATACTCACAAGGACATATGTCCAAATGATCTACCTAGAAGGAAAAACCCCAATGAGGGTTTTCATATATCCCTCAACTGATACTCAAAAAGTGATATATATATATATTTACTATCTTGGAAAGGATATAACCCTCTAAATCTTCTATTAATTAGTACATTTCAACCACATTGGAACCATATATAAGTTAGAGAATAACATGGATACATAGGAACAAGATGAAGAAACATTTGGTTGTAATATTATCTAACCAAGGTACTCAATGATAGCGTGCATACATGGAATCAGAGTCATACAAAATTTTAGTGAAATCATATAAATAAATAACTTCCACTGTCCATGATCTATTTAATGAAACAAAAATGGAAGGGTATTTCCACATCTATCCCACCACCAAAATAAATTATGGCTGACACTTTCAATGAAAAATTAGTCCAATATAAAATGAGATTGATTATTTAAGGCGACTCAATGAAAAAAAAATACTCATGTGAACTATTACAACCTATAATGTTTTCCAATAGGATTATAATATTTATATTCCAATAAATATTCCTATACAACAGAAAATTAAACATCCCATGAGGATGGATTATAACCATATTGTAGGCTCTATGATAAGAAAACAAGTATTACTAATGTTGATAGTCAAAGAGAATTAGTAATTCCATCTATTGGGGAGGTACCCAAAGCTATATCTAGAAAGGTACCCAGGATAGCTCATTCGAGAAATTAGAAACATAAATGGGTTAGCCAACCATATCATACTACTATCATCAACTCTAATATAGTGAATTACCAAGAGACAGTCCTTCTAGAGGATATTAACTTCTTAGAGTCCCAAAAATATTGAACGAAGGCAATAGAAGAGTAATGTGAAACAGTTTAGCCATAAAGTGATGTATATCCTAAGAGAGTTGGCATAACTCCACCAATTACTAAATTTATAAACCCAATTTCCTTATCTTCAATTTCACCTAAGACATAGAGAAACATTGAACACACATTTGTTTCTCAATGTGTTCCTATGATGGGAACACATGATCAACAAGTAGTATCCAAGCTCAAAAGCTTTATATAGACTCTGTTGGAACTATAATTTATTTTAACATATGAAAAATAATATTTGGTTCAATTATAATTTATACGAAACTCCATCATAAATTCATATATCAATTTATCTCAATGATGAGAAGTATGATGATTCTTTATCTCACTAATTACAAGTTACATGACAATGAGAGGGTTTATGATTTCATTTCTAGGTGGAAGGTTCGGACATACTCTTTGAATATAAATATACCATAATATTAGTTATTAAATAAATTTATATAAAATATATATGAATATTTATCGACATTGTTTATCTCTTTAAAATACCTCAATGGGTTTTTTGATTTTTTCACAATTTCATAAATTATAAATGATGTTATATGATGCTCAAAAGATAAATCTCATTTAATAGAAGCATATTAAAGAAAGTGGGTTGAAATATTTAAGTTTTTAAATTTAATGACCAAATTAGCAGTAGTGATAGATCTATGTACTATCCTCATGAAATATCACATTTATAATCATCCTACAAGATAAAAACTTTAAAAACATCACCCTTGAATGGGGGGAAGGAAAGATATTTTTTATCCATGGTTCAATGATCTGAATAAATAGCCTTGATTCTAGAAATATAATGCCTCACATCATATTACATCCACTTTGGAAAATACATTTTTTGAGTTATTATATCCCTTAAAACCCAATTTGATCCATCTACACCACCACCGTAATTATTTCACATACTATAAAATGTTAGGACACAATATTCACGATAAATTATTCTTTAAAGGAATCCTTTTGAAGATTATTGATTCTAGATAAGTAAAACTATGAAAACCACTAGCATAGATGACTTATATTTTCATCATCCTACCATAAGAGAAATAATGATATAAATAAGTGTCAATAATGGCAACATAAAAGGATTAATACTTGAGAATCAAAAATTTATTCAACTGAGTATATGTCACCCTAAGAGAACCATTGAATAACCATATGTTACCCTAGTTATTCATATGGAGCCTAAAAAAGATCATTTAGACTCAAAATGATCAAAATGAAAATGAAATATTTTCAAAGAGAACAAGTCATATAATAAATAACCCGTATTGATACACTATCTAGTCCAAACACTTTAAACAATTCTTCCTCCATCATTAGGAACAGCCCAACAAAATAGAATTCTTAATAAACGTGGATTAAAAAATTTCTTTTATCAAAATGGTTGAATTCGTGAACTCCATACCCAACGAATAATATGAATATCAATAAGATTTCCCTTCCCAAAATTGCAGAAGTGGTCCCACTTTCCAACGAAGATGATGAAGGTGTGGTTTCTATGGATCCTCGAATTTAGGAAATGTCTCCACAGAATCCAAATATGTTTTAGATACGCAAAATTACACACATTATTAAATACAATGGAGTACTAATATAATCCAAAAATCTATATATCCTCTTTAGATCCAATTAAATTAGGGGTATGAGTAGTGAATGTGGACCTATCTATTCATTATAAAAACATAGGAAGGCAAGCTTGGTCCAATTAACACACCACCAAAATGCCCCCAAATTCTTTTTACTGAAATGGTTTTCCAAATCAAAAAGCTTCATGACCTAATACATAATATTAGTATCATATAATTAAATGCATTCCACATTCCTAAATGTATGATTTTTTTAAATAGCTTACTATCATTGCATTCAAACTTTCAATCATGCATACACCTCGCCTTTCAAAAGAGTTTTGTTATGATCTCATCAAATCACATTTAATACATTAATATTTCTAAGTTGAGGTCATAGAATTTAATAATATCAATTATAGATCAATCATATTGAATTATATATTGTCATCTCCTTCAAAGAACAAAACCAAGATGTTTCAATATAGAGGATGATATATCCCTTTTACATTTTAATCATTCAAATAAATATTTATATCCATTGAGATAAAAAAATTAATAGTCATTTAAGCATCATTCAATTTATCCAAAACAATATACACATGGTTTACAGTGATTTTAACTTTTCACCATCTAATTTGACAATTAATGGTTACGATATTAGTGAGAAAAAATATCTTAGTTGAACCAATATCAAATATCATTTTGGAGACCTCCTATGGGAATCTAAATTCATGGTTATCCATCAAGATACAACATTAAGTTATTATTCAAGAATATTATGAATTCATTGTCATATGTAAATGTCTTTATCAAACCGTAATTATTCCATATACTCTGTTAATTGTTGAGTTGGAGTGTTGAATAAGGATAACCCCCCTTTGAGCCTCAAAAATATCAATATATAAACACATTATTTTATTAAAATGGTTGTAAATTAGTTAATGATAAATAGTTATCTCTTAATATCTATCCCTAATGGATTTAATTTATCTCCCACCACACCACTGAATGAACATGGAAAATAATATTTGTTTCTTATATATAATGTTGAGGTAATGAATCCAAATATTTGAGTCACCAGATCTTACAAACTTCCCCTTCCTTTAGATATCAATTATGTCAAAAAAAACTCACTAGGGAATATATGGGGTAAATTTGGTGAGTAAAACAATGCACTAAATAATAATTCTCCCTCACTTATTTAGGATTTAATATTCTTATTGTCATATTTAGTATCAAAATATAACTCTACATCATCCATACGATCTAAAAATTATTCCGTATCATCTCTTGAATTTAAGTATGTCAGTACACCTTTTACTCTTGATGATAGTGAGGGAGAATGGGAAAATTTTTAAGTTACCTTAATAATGATTCTCCTACATCAGTTTCCTCCGGGCCTAGAGAGGCCTCCTAAAATTTTATAGAACCTGAAAATTTCTATATTTCATATTTTCTATCCAAAAGTTCCCCTTCCCCTTCTGCTTTAAACAATATTGTTGCATGAGAATAAAATGAATATGATAATAGAGGTATACCTCCAAAATTTGAGGTAGGAATTTCAACCACCTTTGATGATCATAGATAGAAAATTCTAGGAATGTATAAATATTCTTTACCCACACTGATCAGTGTCACCATGACTCCCGATGAGCATGAGACACATATCTCCTTCTTGATTCTAAATTAGGACGTATTCATCTGGAATTATATTGAGATGAACATATTGGATATTTATGTTTCAAACCATAATTTGTGTCTTATATTTGATCATCGTGACTTAAATAAGGTAGTCAAGAGAATTTATTTGGCCCCTGTGACCAAGATTGAATAAGAACATGAGAATCATATAAAAAAATCCATTCCACATTTTCATTTCCTGAAATAGATTTCAAAAATCTTCCCAAACAATAATAATAAAATTAATATCCATATTCTCATTGAATTTATGGGCCATAAATATTAATTCCTAAAGGATAATTTCATTATCTCTATTGGTCTAAGTGGATACTCAAGAGAGGGCGGGGGTGAATTGAGTTCTAATTAAAATTTCTTATTAAAAGGATTCCTATTAAAATCCCCCAATTTAACAAACAAGTTAAACTATAGTGAATTTATAAATATTGTAAGTGTTTATTTAGTTTATAAAATATTGATTATTTCTTAATTAAATTAATCTGAAGATTAAGCTATCTTTTGAAACTAACTTACTAGCTAAAAATAATTACAATCACTTGCTAGTTGAACTATCTAAGTTATGTTAAAAAAGATTTGAATTTCAAGGTAATTAGTAGTGTAATATTGAAAATAGTTTAAACTAAAATAAGATGTACGATAGTTTTAACCAAGAAGTTCAGTCTCAAGCTGAGACTTAGTCCTCTCAAACAATTTATATAAAACTTTGATCCACACCTTGTATCGGGGTTTTCAACAGTACTCAGACTGTCCAGGTCCTCATATCTCTACCACAATTGTACGTGGGAAAGAAATAACCACAACACATAGGATGTCCAGGTCCTCTGACCGCTACCATAGTTCTATATGGGATACACAAAGGTGTAAAGAGTTTAATGTGATGATTTAAGTATCCACCAGTTCAACTTTGGAGTAAGTGTGCGTCAAAACAGACATAAGCACACACTGAACATAATGTAAAGAAAAGGATGATCACTATAGAGATGGAATATAGAAATGAGTTTAGAATGCTCTTGTGTGATGTCAATGCAGATCTAGCTTCCTTTGTATTGAACCAGATGAAGCTTCGAGTCCTTCTCAAGAAGTTTTCTAGAAAAAAGAGTGTCGTGGTTTTGTTTCTTCACTTATAGTACATGTGTTTATCTTGAATGTGAGAGTATTCTATGTGGCTCTTTAACCTCCTCTTCGAACTTCTATTCTTTATGTGTATGAGTGTTCTTTGAGTTCATTGTTTGTTCTTTTCTAAATGTACATATATATCTTTTCTTCTTCCATACGTATATGTCTCTGTGTATGTCTTTGTTTTGTAGTAGCTTTCTATTCCTTTTATTTCTCTTTTTCTCTGACAATGGGAATAATTACCTTTTACAGGTTTGAGTTATGGTTATCTGACCTGACAACAACCCACATTAATTAATAGCAGTTTCATTAAAAGCAGAAAATATGACCGTTGGAAATTAAATTGAAAGATGAAAAAATAGTTTAAGAAACAGTGTCATAGTAAGTCATGGGAACTGTGTTTCCTTCACACAGTGTCTATATTGATCATGGTGTCTGAGTGTCACAGTGTCTCGCGGTCACAGTGTCTCATGTTCATAGTGTCTCGTGGTCACGGTGTCTTGTTCATGGTGTCTTGCTTTATGGTGTCTGCTCCACAGTGTCTCTCTTTACTGTGTCTGCTCATGGTGTCTCTCTTTACTGTGGCTTGTTCACGGTGTCTTGCTTTACGGTGTCTACTTCACGGTGTCAGAAATATATATCATGTGGCGGAGTCACGGTGTCTTAGACTTTTCAAGTCATCTGTGTTCAGACATAAATAATAATGATAATAGAAGGAATTAAAATTAATCTTGTGTCAAAGAAGGTATTATGAGAGTATATCAAAGATAGTATAAATTAGGTAAACTGAATATAGAACAATTAATATCATTCATGGCTCTTTTTAAATAATGAGATAACTTTAAACATAAATACACATGATTGGAAAAAGTTTATAGGAGTTAAATAGAATGAATAAGATTTGTGATCATTAAAACATGATTAATACATGAGGAGGCCAACAATCTCCCCCTTTTTGAGGACCACAAATCATGTAGAGATAAAATGTACATTGGATGAATCTATAGAGATAAAATAAACTATAGAGATAATGGTATAACATATATAAACTTCTCCCCCTTTTGGGATTATCATAAATTTGAAATAAGAGGGGTCAAAAGTGCACATTCCATTTGGAGTAAACAAGGTTCAGTACAAAACAAAAGAGTAATACAAAAACAATAGAATCAATAAAAAAAATATTAATCACTATTCTTCTTCATGGGATGGCCTTATATTTACCTTTAGCATCAGTGGTAGAAGAGGAATCCATAGGGGCATAGGATGAGGTAGATGGTGTCAGAGAGGTCGTTGATAAAGTGGGAAACGGGAGGCATTCAATGACTGATGGAGCAAAGGTAGGAGAAATAGAAGATCTCGGTAGTTATTGATCAAGAAAAATAGGCCTGATCTAACTGAGTTCTTGTCCAACAGACATGGTGGTTGAGGCTAGAGCAGAGGTGAAGTTAGGTAGCCTGGGTCTGAGAGGTGCATCCATTGGAGCAACAATGGCTGTACTATGGACATAGAGATAGGGCCTCAATAGTTTGATGAAATATATAATAATCCATCAACCAAACTACATGGATTTCTCAAAATCTTCGTTATTCTCCATAAAATTTTCCAACAATCAAGTAAAATCTATGGGTTTCTGGACTTTGTTCATGAAAGCATGAGTCATAGGAGGTATCCTCAGATTTTCTACATTGTACATAAAATGGGTTGTCATATCTGTTTTGGATAAGATTCTGTTGATGTAGAAATCCACTTTCTTGGCAATCTCTTTGTGAGCATCATTAGCCATTTCAGAGTGGATTGGTACTAGGTCAAGAACTCTATCACTATTTTTGACCACTTCAGTTAAAGAAGCCACATTGAAACCACTGAATACATTCTGAAGCTCTTCATTGATTACATTTCTGAGCAGATAACTATCTATGGTGGGTTTAGAGGATTGACCAGATGCTTTGAAAGATGTGGTCAGAGATTTTAGTTGACTCAACACCTTATAAAGACACCATGTATACTCATCATTGAGTTTATTCAAATTGGAAACAAGGTCTTTAATTTCCTTCAAAATTTGTTTCTTCCTTTCAGTGATATTTTCATCTAAGGATTCAAGATAAGGTTGAATCTAAGACACACCAACATGTTGGATTTGAGGAGAAGTAGGTCCAATAGGAGGAACAACAGATTCAGATCTCAAATGTAGCTCTCTCTGCATGTTTTCAACCATACTTCTAAGGGTCTTTACTTCATTACTGAGCATATTATTTTCAATTCTCACTTCTTGAACTTCATGGAGCATCTTATGTTGTATTTTCTAGATAATCTTCTCTTATAATAGTGAGGAATATCTCTCACTTAAATTTTTCACAGGAAGAGGTTGGGTATTCATGAGTTTCATAACTCTAGATAAGAGAGTAGCACCTAATTCCATCATATAATCCTTACTTACAATGGATGGATGTTCATATAAGGGTTCAAGAGTAGGGATTGGTACTGGCTCAGGTTCTTTCTTAGGTGATAAACTTGAGACTGATTTCAACTAAAATAGGGAGGAAATATCATGTTCGGTTTCTGTAACCTGCAAATAATCATTCACATCATATATACTTGGAAATTTATATTGAGTGTCTACAGGACTTGACTTAGTTGGATGTGAGGCTTCAACAAACTCATGATTTGGGATTTTCTCTCCCTCAACAGGTGCCTCCTTCTCAGGACTGAGAGGATTAGGATATTGGTATAATTCCACAGACTGAGCTCTGACTTCCCCACTCATTTCCTATCTAGCAAGTTGAAAATCTAGCTCCATCTGTTCTTTAGCAGAAGGTATGATTTCAGGAACAGATTTTTCCATAGGGATTTCCTCAAGATTGAACTCTTGTTGAATAGGTAGATCTTCCTCTATAGGCTCTTCTACTGTAGGATCTTCTCTGGAATTCTTTTCAGATTCTTTGGCAATTTATTCTTTTACGTCATCTAGTGGAATTTCCAAATTGACAGCTTCATTAGTGGTAGGGACTTCTTCTTCAAGAACTGCATGAGGAATAGTAGTCTTATCTTCCTCAACAATAACTGCTTCCCTATGTGGAACTTCATCCTCTTCTTCCTATTCTTTAAGTTACACAACAATCTCATCTGATTCCAAACTAGGATAAGAAATGTCTTTTGATCTTGAGGGATAATCCACCAGATTGAATTTATCTTAAACTTTGTCATTGTCTTCCACCAATTTATTTTTCCAAGGATTCTAGTTTACCTTCATTATTTTGATAATGTCTTTTGAGAGGTAGTACTGATATTCCATAATCACTTCCTCATTAGGTCCAACCTCACATTTTGCAAGAAGCATGGTTGATATTAGCTGAGAGTAAAACAGTGAAGTTGACTTGGATGTTAGTTTGATCAACTCACACATATGGTGTATGATATACTTGTACAGGTTGATCTTATGCCTATTTTTAATGAGGTGAAATAAAAACACATCATGATATTTTATAATAGAAAAATTGCCTTTTCTTGGACTGGCCATATTCCGTACAAACGTGAACAGAAGCCTTGTTTCTCCATCTAGTTCAGCAGCAATGGCTCTTCTCAAGGTTCCATTTCTAGTTAGAGTATTTAGGTAATCTTCTAAATCAAAGAAATTGGTTGAAGGTGGAGGTCCTCTCTAATAATCCTCACTAATTGATTCATGAGGTATCCTAAGGCATGTTTCCCATAACCTCAAAGAGAATGAGCATCTATGGCCATTTACCCCGCTTCTCAAAACATAACTCTCACCAAAATCAAATGATAATTGTATGTATTTGTAGAATTTATCCACTAACCTAGTATAGATCGATCAATACTCCTTTGAGAACCCTCATAACTTTCCTTGATGTTCTAACACTTTCAAAACCTTAGAATTTCTATGCAGAATCCATTGGGAGAAAATCTCTTTCTCAGGTACAACAATTTGGTTTACCAGATTCGAATTTAAAGGTCCTTCGAGTGTTAGCTTTGGTGCAATATTCTTCTTCTTCAAGACACACTTCTCAGGTGTCGATGATGATAGATGTCTCGTTCCTGGCATTCATGAAAGGTTCGAGCAAGAAAAGGGTTGCAAGGATGAAGAAGGGTTCGAAAAGAGTAAGTAGAAGAAACCCCGAGTGAAGAAGCGAGTGATACATACTTTGTTTTATCATTTAGTAATACCAAATGTTACAAAAATAAAAACGTGGGAAGATAAAAAGGTGAAATGGATAATTATCACAATATGGGTTTTAAAAAACATAAATAATTTTTAAGGTGAGACTGTGAGTGGTCATTACGGTGAGACAGTAAATGAGTTTCACGGTGAGACCGTGAGTGATCTTTTTAGTGTGTGTTACAATGAGACAGTAAATGTCAGACTGTAAGTACAAAATTATAACGGTGAGACTGTAAACATAAAACATTATGGTGATATTGTAAACATGAGATACAATAATTTAGAAACAGTAATCATGAAATAGTAAAGTATAACACAGTATGATATCAAACAGTAAGACCTGACACAGTAACTAGTAAGGTATCTATTTAAGATTGATTATGCCTAGTTCATGTATGATGTAGTCTATTCTCTCATAATTTAATGGTTTAGTGAATATATCAGTAAGTTGATATTCAGTACCAAGGAATTACAAAGTGATATCACATTTTTTATAATGATCTCTCAAAAAGTGATGTCTTACATCAATATGCTTTGTTCTAGAATGTGAAATAGGTTTTTATGAGATGTTAATAGAACTTTTGATTCCACAATTTATAGGTACATGTTTGAATTGATATCCATAATCTAGTAATGTCTGTTTCATCCACAAAATTTGTGCACAACAACTTCCAGTAGCTATGTATTCAGCATCTGCAATAGATAATGTAACAGAATTTTGTGTCTTACTTCACCATGATACCAATGACTTGACTAAATTGTGACATGTTCCAGAGGTTATTTTTCTATCTAAATTACAGCCACTGAAGTCAACATTATAATATCTAACTAATTCAAATGATTTTCCTTTAGGATTAGACAGTCCTAGATTGGGTGTATGCTTTAGGTATTTGAAAAATCTCTTTAAAAAAATTAAATGAGATTCCTTAGGGTTTTATTGAAAACGAGAACACGTACACACACTAAATATAATTTTAGGATGACTATCAGTTAAGTAAAGTTAACTTCCAATAATTCCTATATAAGTGGTTAAATCAAAATATTTTTCATCTTCATCAAGACCAAACATACTAGTGGTACTCATGGGAGTGTCACTAATTTTAGTTATATCCAATCCAAAAGGATTAAGAATATCCTTTGTATATTTACTTTGATTTAAAATAATACCATTTTCATTTTGAAAAACATGAAATCCAAGAAAATATTTGAGTTATCCCATTAAACTCATTTCAAGTTCATTTTGCGTCATTTTAGAAAAATAAAAACAAAATTAATTATTAGAATATCAAAAAATAATGTCAACTACATAAATTTGAACAACTAAAACATCATTAGAAATTCGTTTTATATAAAGTGTAGGATCATCTATTCCCTTTGTAAAACCTTTAAAAATAAGTAAAGTACTCAAACTATGATACCAGACTCATAGAGCTTTCTTCAAACCATATAAGTCTTTTGATAGTTTAAAAATGTGATTTGGAAAATGGGGGTTTGTAAATCTAGGGGGTTGTTCAACAAAAACATCCTCAGTTGTATACCCATTTAGGAATGCACTCTTAACATCAATTTGATATAGTTTAAAATTAAGATGTGCGGCATAAGAAAGTAGAATTCTGATGGCTTCATGTCTGGGTTCTGGTGAAAAGGTCACTTCATAGTGAATTCCTTCTTCTAGAATACTTCCTTGTGAAACTAGTTTAGCCTTTTTTTCTAACTATGTTACTAGCTTCATCAACTTTATTCATAAAAACCCATTTAGTGCATATGGACAAAGTGTCCTTAGGTCTGTCTACTAATTCCTAGACTTTATTTCTTTCAAATTTATTTAATTATTCTTGCATATCCATCACCCAAAATTCATCATTTAGGGCATCATTGGTATTTTGAGGTTCAAACTATGAAAGAAAAGCTTGATGTTCAACTTGGTTTCTCAGAGAATTCCTAGTTTGTGTCTCTATATCTAAATCTCCTACTACAAAATCTAAAGGATGGTTTTTAAGGGTCCTAGTTGGTGTAGAAAATACAGGGCTAGAAATTTTAGGTTCATTTTCAGGTTTGGGTTCTATAGAAGTAGGTTCTGGAAAATTTCCAGAACTGGTTGTCTTAACACCAGGTTCACTGTTCTTGTCATTAAGGTTTAGAATGGACATATCTTCTTCATGATTTTCAAGAGGGGTCTTAGGTTCATGTAGATCAGTTTCATTAAATTTAATGTGTATAGATTCTTCCACAAATTTGGTTCTCTTATTGAATAATCAATAGGATTTACTTGATTTTGAGTGACCTAGGAAAATTCCCTCATCACTTTTGGAAGAAACTTTGTCAAGATTATATTTACTATTGAAAATAAAGACTTTTCAACCAAAAACTCTAAAGTAATTAACCTTAGGATTCCTATTATTCCATAGATCATAAAGGAACTTTTTGAGAACTGTTCTAATCAAGACTCTATTGATAATGTAACAATATGTATTAATAGCATCAGCCCAAAATTAAACAGGTATATCATATTCATTGAGCATTGTCCATGAAATCTCTTGAAGAGTACTATTTATTCTTTCTGCTACATCATTCTGTTGAGGTGTTCTAGGAGAAGAGATGTTTTATTATAGCCATTATGTGAGAAAAAAGTTTCAAACTCTTGATTTTCAAACTCACAACCGTGATCACTTCTCAAGGTCATGACCCTAACTCCACTATGGTTTTCTACAAACATGTAATATTTAACAAAATAGGAACAACATTCACTATTGTGAGTTAGAAATTATACCCAAGTGTATCTAGAAAATTCATCTACAAAGACAAAGACATAGTGCTTCCCATTTAAGCTAGAAACTCTAGGTTGTCTAAATAAATCCATTCGAACCAACTGAAAAGGTTGAGAAGTAGAAACTTATTTCTTTGAATTGAAGGAAACATTATGTTGTTTTCCCTTTTGATAAGGATTAGAGACTTTATCTGTTGGGAATTCTAATTTGGGCAGGTCTCTAACTAAACTATTCCTAGTAAGTTTCCTGAGAGATTGCACATTGAAGTGTCCTAATCTTCTATTCCATATCCACGATTCTTTATGAAAAGCATTTAAACTAGTAACATTTGTTTAGCTAAATAATTCAAATCTACAACATAAACATTTTCATTTCTTAATGTAGTAAACACCAAAACATTTTTAGAATCAAATAAATTAGAACCATCATTTTAAAATTTAACATTGAATCCATCATCACAATACTAATAAATACTTATCAGGTTGTATTTTAATCCATCAACATATAGTACTTTTGAAATTAAAATTGAATCAGTGTTACCAATTTGGCTTAAGATGATGATTTTTCCTTTTGAGATAACCCCAAAGGTGACATGTCCTCAATAAACATTGATTAATCTCTTAATGGATGAGTAGTATCCTATCATATGCCTTGTACATAAACTGTCCAAATACCATATCTTCCTACAAGAACTTTTCAAGCATGTTTCCTATAAAATGGATTTATATAGAAGATAATTTTGGTACCGATATTTTCTTGGGTCCAGAATGGTTTCGAAGTAAAAATCTAGGCACCTATATTTTAATAATGGGTTTCTTATAATTGATATATTCCAATGATTTTGACATGTAATCTTTGTTTGGTCTGTAAGAATTTGAATAGCTAGATGAAGCATAAGATTTCCCAGAACATGAACTAGCAACTTACTATCCAGATTTTCAAATGAATTTATTCTTAACAATCTGTCTCTGTCCAGGTTGCTATCCTAAACCAGTACTATACCTTGGTGAAACTTTTTTTCCAAGCATTTGAGTTAGAGTATTCCTTCCATTTGTGAACTTCTCTAAGTCTATTCTATGATATTCAATAGACAATTTGAGTTCAGTATTCTCTTTCAACAATTGATCATTCTCTTCCTTTTCTATAAAAGATCATATTTAACAGTACTAGTAAAGGAATACTATTTCTTTAATGATTGGTAGTTATCTTTTAGCTCATTACAAGTATCTTATAATATGTCACAGTATTGAAATAATTCAGCTGTAGACATATTATCATCATTATTCAAATCAATTTCAATCCCAAAATATTAATCATTCAGCAAAGTGGAAACAGGTAACTTAGATTCTTTAGTCATGAAACACATGTTGGCATGATTCTTTTCTTTAGAATCAGAAGTGTCAGATCCACATGAGCTATCTTCTGAAGCACTCCATGTTGCCTTCATGGCTTTCTTATATTTTTTGTCCTTATAATCATATTTTTCTTAAAAATAAATTTTGGACGGTCAGCCTTAACATGTCCTTTCCTTTTACATTCATAAAAACTATCTCATCTTTTTTTTCAGATTTCTTCCAATATCTCTTCCAATTACCTTTTTGGTCATACAAACCCTTATAATTTTATTTTCTGAAAAATTTATTCATTCTATAGAATTTCTTGAATCTCCTGGATATATGAGCTATCTCATCATCACTATCTACATCTGAACCTTCTCTAGTTGAGCTTTTGACAGGTATGTGAATTTTCTCCTTGTCCTTGGTCTTTGAGGATGTAGAATAAAATGCCACTGACTTCTTCTTAGGTTCATATTCTTCCTCTTTATTTCCCTTTATCTCTTCTTCATACATCATCAATTTTCCAATCAGCTCCTTAACAGGTAGATTTCCAATGTCACATGATTCTCATATAAAGATAGAAGTTACTCTCCATCTTTCAGGTAGGCATCTCAGTATCCTCATGATTATCTCCTTTGCTGGAATAGATTTTCCCAGTTATCTCTTGGTATTGACTTTCTCATTAAACCTGAGACACATATCAGAAATTGATTCATCATATTTCATTTTCATATTAGTATAATTAATAGTGTATGTATTTAGTCTCATTTCCTTATCATTGGTTGTTCCCTCATGGGAAACATCCATAGTATCCCATATTTTATAAGCGGTCTTATAGGTAGATATTTGATTAAATTCTTCATATCGTAATGCGCAATATAGGGTATTAATTTATTTACACTTATTATTGTAAGAATCTTTCGTAGGTTCATCCCTAGTAGTTCGAAAAGTTTCTAGAATCTTATACTGAGATTCTATAGCAGTCCAGATGTCAAATCCCATACTTTCTAAATGAATTTTCATTCTGATTTTCCATTGGACATAATTGACACCATTTAAAAAAGGTGGCCAATTGTTAGCTAAACCTTTTAATCTGTTATCCATAATAACTAGGTCTTTAAAAGATAAATAAAGATATAAATATTTATAATTAACGGAAATTTTGAGATCGTTAAGATATAACTAAAATCACATTTGAAAACTATTCAAAAAACACAGTATTTTGAAAAAAAAACATTTATGAACATGTGATACCAAATGTTGGTTAGAGTGGATACTCAAAAGGGGGGTGGATTGAGTTCCAATTAAAATTTTTTATTAAAAGGATTCCTATTAAAATCTCTCAATTTAACAAACGAGTTAAACTGTAGTGAATTTATAAATATTATAAGTGTTTAGTTAGTTTCTCAATGATCTATTATTTCTCAGTTAACGTAATCTGAAGATTAATCTATCTATTGAAACTAACTTACTGGATAACAATAATTATAAACACCTTCTAGTTCAACAATTAGAGTAACTTTAAAACAGATTTTAATTTCAAATTTATTAGTAGCAGAATATTGAAAATAGTTTAAACTAAAATAAGATTCACAATAGTGTTAAACAAGAAGTTCAATCTCAAGCTTAGACTTAGTCCTCTCAAAAGGTTTATATAAAACCTTAATCCACACCTTGGATCGGGGTTTACAATAGTACTCATACTATCCAGGTCCTCAGACCTCTACTATAGTTCTACGTGGGAAAGCAACAGCAACAACACATAGGTTGTCCATGTCCTTAGTCCTCTACTACAGTTCTACATGTGATACATAAAGGTACAAAGAGTTTAGTGTGAGGATTTCAATATCCTACAATTTAGCTTAGGAGTCACTGTGTGTCAAAACAGACTGAAGCACACACTTCTTGTAATGTAATGAAAAGGATGATCGCATCAGATCATGAATATAGAAATGAGTTTAGAATTCTCTTGTGTGATGTCAATGCATATCTAGACTCCTTTGGATTGAAGAAGATGAATCTTGGAGTTTTTCTAAGGAAGTTTTCTGGAAAATAGAGTTTCGTGGTTTTGTTTCAACACATCCAGTACAAGTGTTCATCTTGAATATGAGTTTATTCCAAGTGGTGCTTGAACCACCTCTTTGAACAGTTGTTCTTGATGTGTGTGGGTGTTCTTCAAGTTTTATGTGTTCTCTTCTCTACAGGTACGTGGGTATCTTTTCTTCTTCCTTACGTATATGTCTCTGTGTACGTCTCTATTTTTCTGTAGCTCGATACTTCTTTCATTTCTATTTTTTCTGGTAATGGGAATGATTACCTTTTACATTTCCAAGGTATGGTTCCCTAACATTCCAAAAACCCTCAATAATTAATAGCTGTAGCACTAAAAGCACAAAATATGTGTATTGGAAATTAAATTGAAAGATGAAAAAATAGTTTAAGAAACGGTGTCACAGTAATTCATGGAAACGGTGTCTCCTTCACACAATTTCAAGATTGATCACGGTGTATGAGTGTCAATGTGTCTCACGATCAAGGTGTCTCGTGGTCCAAGTGTCTTGTTTACGGTGTCTAGCTTTACGGTGTCTACTTCACGGTGTCTCGCTTTACTATGTCTGCTTCACGGTGTCTCACTTTACTGTCGCTTGTTCACAGTGTCTTCCTTTATGGTGTCTGCTTCACGGTGTCCAAAATACATAGCCAGTGGTATACTCATAGTGTCTTATAGTTTTCAAGGATACTATGTTCAAAATTAAATAATGATGATAATAGGAGGGATTAAACATAATCCTATGTCAAAGAGGGAATTATGAGAGTAGATCAAAGATAGTATAAAGTAGATAAACTAAATATAGAGCAATTAATATCTTGCATGGATCTTCTTAAAGCATGAGAGAACATTAATCCTAAATACACATGATTGGATATAGTTTATAGGAGTTAACTAGATTGAATAAGATTTTTTATCATAAAAAATGATTAATACATTAGGAGTCCAACAATATCTACAAAAGAGCTATTTATTGATGAAACATATGGTTTTATTTCCATCTCATTCACTTATGGGTATTAATGATTCAACTAAACCTATATAGAATCCAGAGATGATGAATCCACCCCTTTTAGAACACCCCATGATGTATATATTTATCTTGTAATGTCATTTATCATGAAGAAAAATAACTCCTTGTATTAAAACACCTTGCACCATATCTTCAAGACTTTTATGGAAAAAAATTATTTTATATTATGTTTACAGTATGTTAGTCAAGTATTTAGAGTGTTATGATCATCTTTTTAACCTTGAGATAGTTTTCAATAGACTTTGGAAATATGTATTTAATGTGAAACCCCTAAAATGTGATTTCAGGGTTACATCAAGGAGATTCCCTACCTTTATAGTGTACCATCATTTTATTTAAGTCTATTATCATAAGAATAAAGTGATCCTTATCATTATACCTCCTACAAACCATGATTATTTGAGAGGGATCCAGGGAAGTGTTGTCTATATCAGTTAAATCATATATTACCTCACTGATGAGTGGTTAACCTATAACCATTTAATGAAGAAGGGTATTACCTACCTGTTGGATGAAGTATTTCAATAATATTTTAATGATCTAAAGAGATATCGCTTACATCAAGTTGTCTTTTTGAAACTATTATAACTATATCCAGTCATCCTTTATATGGTAATTATAGAGAGATCACTGGGTATCCTCCATGTGAAAATGAATGATTCATGGAAGGAAACTTGTCTTTATTATCATAGTAAAACAACTCTAGTTACTGAGACTTGATATTATAATATTGAGAAGAATAATATTGTATTAGTCTTAACAATGGAAAAATTGATTCATTTCCTACAGCACCATGAGGTATATTTTGACACTCTTATCAACCCACTAATATATATTCTAATCTTATTTGATTATTATTATATGTATGGACTAATGGGAGGCAAATTTAAAGTAATTTTATCATAATTTTAAATTCAATTTGTTCCTCCAAAGTTATTCAATGGATAATAATTGATAAATTTATTTATAGTAAAACCTATCCCAAAAAAAAACTTCTATAATATATCGTCCTTATGAAGAGGTTCTCTCAATTTATGACACTCCACAGATATTGTTAATACATTTTAATGGTTCCTCCAGAAGCATTCCAAGATGAATAATAGATAATCCAATGTTTAAAAAATCATCATGATAAATACTATTTTTCTATATTGGAGGAAGTTATTATAAATTTTCTTCATATGACTAAAAGGTTACACCAACAATGAAGAAAAATACCAAACTCTCATTATAGGATTGGAGCTAACCCTATAGATACTAGTGGGCCTCTTAAATGTTAAAATTCATTTTGAGTTAGAGATTATGTATGAAAAAACATTTCATCAAGATAAAATTATTAATTCCCCTGCTTGATTATGTATATAGGGGGATTGTGGTATTTCTCACTAAGCCAATACTTTCTCACAAAAAACATTCACATAAGTCTTTTTCTAATAAATTTTCTAATTTATCCACATACCATGAAGATCCAGAATAAGATGAGATAATCATATACATCATGAATTGAAGATTGGTCTCTTCATTTTTCAGGAATAACATTGACTAAATCAATTTGATTATCAGTCTCCCAGATTATGGTGATCCAATACCCTCTGTATGTAATTCCACCATTGGATATATGTCTTTTATAATAAACTATCTCTAAATTTTTATTATTCTATTGTATAAATAAAAGAGATTCCATATTAGATGGAGGTTAGTGAACTTACCACTCAAATCCTAAGAAATTCATCTATAACTAAGGCATTTATAGTGTTCTCATGAGATGAATTGAATGAAAAAAACAAACTATTTTCTAGGAATCCCATTCCAGCACCTATGCCCCTCATTAGTCATGAGCCAATCTCTCCCATCAAATAAATAGTTTACAATACTGCTAATCAACAATGACAAAATAATGTATTGAGTTAAAAATGAGTTATTATGTTCTTACAAATACTCTTTTACATTTTTTTTGTGAGAAATGGATGTTATGGTTCTATATGCCCCAGCTATGGCCAGGCAGTTCAAGTATATACTTACTACCACTAACATTTTCCAAAAATGAATCAGGATATATCCCTCAAATAATTCATGATAATGTATATTGTTAATATTTTTAAGTCCGTAATAATTACCAAATTTTGTTATCCTCACAATATATTGATAGATAATGAAACCAAATCATGTTCTTTAAAATTTAAAATTCTATATCAAGAATACAATATTGAGTTGGACCACTCATCTCATTATCATGCAATAAATAATGAAAAAATATAAGCTTTCAATAAAACACTGAAAAAAATTCAAAATATAGAAGATAAAAATATAAAATTTTATATTGATAAACTCATTCATTCTTTTTCTGATTATCTTATGAAGATTTATACTACAACACAAGCTACCCCATAATTTCTTATAAAAATTGATGTAGTATTTTCAATAAAAGTAAAACTACCATCACTCAATGTCTCTATATTTAATCATATATTTTATGAATATAATTCCTAGAAATAGGTAATTAAAATTTTAAGGCTAGATGATAACATATTTCAAACACTAGACAACATAGAAAACCATAAAAATCATATTACATGGTCCTTCAAAAAGAATTTTCATCTTTGATCATTCGTTCCAATAAAATTAGTGGTATATCAACAAATTATAATGATATATGGGAAGAATTCATGAAATATTTAACTAAATATCAAAGAAACATAGCCATATATAACTTAAACTACAATGGAGCCAATTCTTTAATCACAATGGATGATGTTAAAATCACTCTAATTATTAATATAATGTTTCTCAAAAAATTATTTTCATAACTTCACATTGGGTTTATACTCATCTAGGATGCATGATACTGAAATGTATAACATAAAAATTCTAAAATTGAGTATTTAAACCACAAATCATTTCACCCTTTTAACATGATGTAAAACTGTATGAAAATTTACATATCACAAAATGTAAAATTTCTTGATATATCATCGCTCAATGATATTAAAATACATTATAAAAACCCATAATTGTCATGAAAAATCATGTAATTTGGGTGACCTAGGAATTTCCTCTTATTTCGCACACTGAACCGGAATCAAAGGTAAGGAATCGGATCCAAATTGTATAACTAGAAATTGTATTGTGTTAAGTCCATCCACTATGAAATCAAACTACTAATAGAGTACCAAATTCAATGTCTCATCTCCCACAATGAGATATTAATCCCAGTATGATTTCTTAGTGTATGATATCATGTTTTTTATTATCCTACACCAAATTAAAATTCACCTTCCTATATAAGAGTTTAATATGAATAGGGGTCACAATATAATAACTATGTGTGCATTGATTCTAATTCCAATATCATATGTAGAGATATTAGAATCACTAGTCCTAAAACTAGCTACAAATTATATTCACACTATTTGTACACTGGTGGTGAGAGCATTACTAATTAACTCTGATTGTTTTCTTTTCTTCTTACCTCCAGGAACCCACATATTTTATACTTATTCTCTTGTATGTGAGTAAGATCTGTAAAGAGGAACCCATAATAACTACATTTTTCAATATTATTGATGTTTCATGAATATTTAATTATGCATAGATATCATATGATGAGCCAAATCACAACCCCCCTTCACTCCAAACCCCTTACACTATAGACATGGTTGTAAAGGAGTTCCATATACATGACTTCTCTATATTTTATCAGTTTGAATCACGAAAAAAATAACCCTTCTCATTATGTTCTTCCTTGATATATTTTAAACTTCTTGTCCATTTTCCTCACCATTTTACATTAAACTACATGACATAAATTCCATTATATATGATCCTTCAAACTATTTGGGTTAGTCTATTTATGAGATCTATTATTTATATTTAAGAGCTATATTTTTGTACCAATTCTTAGATAATTGATCAATTTTCACTAATATGAAGTAACCCATATATATATATATATATCATATTTATGTTTTTATTGATTTATAATGTTTCATCATATGTACAAACCATCAATAACTTGGATTAAATTATGTATAAAAATGAAAATGGAATAGAACTTTTCATGTTTAAAAACCTGTAATGGGCCTCCTGACCAAAATATGAGGACATGCCCACAAAATATTACACGTATAAGGAATAGTAAATTTTATGGAAAAAAGAAAAGAAACAATTGGGGACCACAATATGATCCTATAAAAATTTGATTCATGTACGTTGGGTCCCTTAGAATAGTAAAAAATAAGATCAACTTCAAATTCCATTTTCTCTTTTATCCATATAATCCACATGAAATACTTGGTTTTAATTATTTTGAGTCTTTAATTCCCCCCCCCCATTTGAATGGACCAAATAAGTATATATATATCGTACATACACCACCATATCTGGATAACCTACTCCCATCCAAGAGAACACGTCCTAGAGGGAATCATATATAAAATCCATGTGAGCTAACCTTAATCTACAATGATGATGAATATGTGGTTACACCCATATTTTTTTTATCTTTCTCTGTTCATATGGTTAATATGAATGTAAATGGTGATATTTTATCTCACCGCCAAGTATTGTGATAGAATAGATGCTTCTGTATCATCATTACATAACCCTATATAATGGAATATGTCTCAAATATAATGGGTTACTCCATATCTCATTTTGAATCAATTAGTTAAGAGTCTTGATTGGCCTTGATCTATCTGGACCAATGTTTTGGTGGAGTAATTTATCATAGTGTTATTCTTAAAATGTTTCATAGGTTATACTAGTTTATTATTTATAATAATATGAGACTTTTAAAATTAAATATTATTGAAAAATATTTGTATTCATTGACCAAAAAAGAGTGAGAGGAATATCCAGAAAATGCATTTTCTCATAATAGTAGGCACTATTAGACACCCTTTATAAAGTCTTGGATTTTATCAATTGTATTCATGACATCATACACATTATTCTGAAGTTTTCATTAACATCCAAAATTTGATGGAAATTTCTAACTCAAGAGTATAAAACTTCTCTTTGATATTGGCCTCTTCAAATCATAATTGTCTATCTGATAGCCTCTCTTTAGCGACATCTATTCCTTAGTAAAAGTGGTTCACCTGAATGGATTACTTATTAAATAGAAACTTTCCTTATACTTTCAACCATTTATAACTGTACTATTATTGTGAGAATGTATCTCAATGATTAGATAATTGTGAAGATAATTTCTCTTTAAAGAGAAATTAATGAGTTGACTGATCCCAATCCCATATCTAAAGGATCTTATTCAAAATTCCATGAATAATGTGATAATAAAACCTATTTCATACGTGTATTATTAACATTTAATTATGATTTTGAAGATTCATAGGAATTTCCTCTATGTGAATCTGTGAGATCATCCTCTATATGATTCTCCATACATATTGATGGGAGGTGTGTCGTATGTTAAAGGCCTCCTAGTTGGATTCAGATCCTCTCTCAAATGTAAAGATGTATATGGTAATCAAATCACTCAAAGAGATCACTTGGGATATTCCCATTGATCTTATGGGCCAAAAGTCATCTCAATCATCATGTACTCTAACAATTTAATTATTATTATACATGATTCTTTAATTAGTTCCACAACTTGGACTAATGTTATTTTAAATGGTGAATGAAACTACATATATCAATACTAAATATTAAAAGTCAATTCAAGAATTTCATATATACTAATTAACTCTAAAATCATGTGTTACCATCATAGATTCCACCTATGGTTGAGGTATATCCAAGTTCTCTATCTCATGGGGAGTTCTGTCATTTGTTGTATTAGGAATCCTTGCTATCAATGATGGTTCATCGTGTACATTCATGGAGGTGGAAGCATCTACTACTATGGTTTTTCCAGTTTGGGGGGTTTATACCATCTCGAAAATTTATGGAAACACTATTTGGTGGAAGTTTCATGACGAATTAAACACTCTAGAGGACCACCATGTTCTACCCAAAGTGCCTTGGGTGAATTTTCCCTTGATATATCTTAGGTAAGAGATACATCTACATTAATGGAAGGAATTTCCTTGGTCTCCCTCTGATGAAGTAACCTCAAAATGTTATCTACGTATATATTGGTATGAATTATATATTTTAATTAACACACCATATGAGGTCGAGTTGAGTAAGTACAAGTAAAAGAAACACATGCATTTATAGTTCCTTGTTGATGTTCTTAAACTCATTTAAAGAGGAAAATTCATTTATGGTTGTTGGAAGGTCATCCATCATAGTTACAGAATTTTTGAACGAGATAAACACTCTCATGATATGTGACAATATTTTAAATTTTTCTTCATACCTGATTCATTTATTCTTTGAATTATAGAGGTGGTCAGAACAAACACTATCTGAATTTCCTACACTAATGGTAAGTTTATTTCAGAGGAAGAATCTATTTCTGAAATATGAACCTCCATTTAATAGTCTTAATGTACACGTTAATAAAGGCCCTATCAAAGGAGTTAATTTCAACAAAAAGGACCCAACATCATCATTTTAGAATACATACTCACCTGAATGCGACTCGAGATGGATTTGAAAACAATACCCTCTTATTATCAGAAATACTCATGGACAATGACTTCATACTATGTTAGTGAATTGTTTTAGATGGAAAAGGGTAATTCCATGTCACTGAATTGGTTGGAATAAAAAATTATAAGGCCTTAATGGACTATCCTCTTTTAACCTCTACTGTTATCTTTTTTCTCAATAGAAATTTTTTCCTCCTCCTCATGAATAGAGCATTCCACAATGCTTCTATTATCTCCAATATTTGTATATCGCAGCAGGGTTATAATCCAAATATAACTTAGAATAAAAAATTTTATCATTGAAAGAGTAGTTTACTTACATATTTGGAGTTTAAAATGTGTCCTCATTCCACAACAAGAGATTGGTTGGACACTACATCCATGTTTTCCTAGTCTATCATCTCTTGCAACTATTTTGTAATTAGAAATAGGTGCCTATAACATAAGAAATTATTTATAATTCTACAAGATACATTTCAGGTTCATGAGGGGTTAGGTAATTGTTTAAATTATAAAGAAACTTGATGTTACTTATATAATAAATACGTATACCAATTTGTAGGATGACCCACAACCCCATCACATTAAGGGATGATGAAAACAATAAAAATATAGTGAATGGGTAAAATTAGTCACATGAAGTGTCATTTATAACCTCCATGAGCCTTGAATAAACTCAAGATATATTATCTTTAGTTTCTATTTATCTATCAATTCATCATCTAGGTCACCACATTGTTGCCTTTGGCTTCATCTATAACGACCCACACTTTACATACATTGTTAATACTTCAAAATTGAATCACACTTATTACAACATATGAAAAAACCACAAAGGACCGTATAGGTATAGTGTCTTTAGAAACTGGGAAACATAAACAACTGGTTCATAAATCTTCTACAGTGTCTCCCATTTATTTCATCATATATAGGGTCCCTTTTAGCATATTCTACTTAATATCCATCTTCCTGACCTGGGGAAAAGAAAACATAAAAGGGTGAGCTCAAATGCTCAGCAAGGGAAAATAAAGGAAATAAAAATCATATCATATCTTTTTGAAAATCAAAACCTGCAAAAGAGATCATAATATCTTAACATGGAATAAATCATAGAAGTGAAAATGAGATCCCCAAAATCATAACATAAAACTTGAAACTTTGTGGCATGCACACATAATCATGGAAAATCATTTCTTGTTAGTCATGACTCATTGCCAAGACTATCTTAGTGGACAAAGTCCCTTTCTGAACCGAGTTCACTCCTCGTTTCAGTCCTGTATCACTGAACCGAAATAACCTTCAGTTCCAGCCATGTCTATCTCATGAGATATAAAATCTTTACCCAATGCATTGGAGGGAGATATAGGTCCCACCCATCTTATAATGAATCCTTTCTTATGTGTGCCACATAATCATAAAACATGCATCATCGCATAACACATGTAACAAAAATGGGATTCTTGAAACATCATGACATCATAAATCAATTCATATATGATAAAGGAATTCATAAACATAATTCCATCACAACATAGTCAAACCAATGTAAAAATATGGATAGAAACAGAACCCTTTATTATCTTAGATGGAAAATAATTTTGATAAAACACTTGAATTGAATTCTTGAGGAAAATATACTTTCTTCTTCAAAAATATTTTTCCTTTCATAACATGTCATACAACTTTAAAATAAAATAAGTTGATTAAAAATAAACTTGAAAACTTGTAAAGGAAGCTTCTTTGATGTAATGTTTTAAAAATCCATTCATGCCGTATAAGTTAAAAAAAACATTCTTCGTACTTTTGTCGGAAAAGTCAAAAAGTACCTCGTACGGAAAAACGACAAAAGATTCCTTTCATATTCTTTACTAAAAACTCACCTAAGGGTAAAATTGGATTTAAACTATTTCAAGTGGATGGAAACAATATTACATACTGAGGGAACATGGATGTGGATGATAAAATACACCCTAGTAAATACTTACGAATAAACAATCTCGGATAAAAATGAGATTGTGATATTTCCCTTACCTTAGGTCCGATTTCCTTTGTTCGTGTCCGAAGCTCCTGTATAATGGTTTAAATAATGTTATTGACTTATTCCAGAATCATACATATTGATATGAGATCATATATGGTCATATTATTAGCTTCTTGTTAGTAATATTTCATTGTTACTTGTTACTCGGGTCTTTATAACTTTTTGTTCTTATGTGTGTTTTGTCGAATAAATTCTTATTCTTATCTTTAGGTTATAGATAATTCATTTCCAGAATGGTATTAGTGTATTATATACCATATTCATTCATTCAATTCATTTATATAATCATTATGAAATGAAGATCATGTAGAACGAGTCGCATCACATCGTGGAGACGGTATTCCGTACGTACGCACGAGTGATGATATCGTTCCTATGATCGTGGAATTGTATTGGAGTATATATATATATTATTTCAGTATCAATATTACTTAATAATAATCATATATAGTTACTGATTACACCATTATACCCATCCTTGTAAGGTGATGGTGGAAAATAGATTACACCACGGCGTGGAGACGGTATTCCGTACGTACGCACGCGCGGTGATTTCATTTTTCCGTAGGATGGATAGAAGGTGAATATCAGTATGTAAGTAATACTGATGTTATTACTTTATCATGAAACAAATAAAGAAGAAGAAGTTGAAGAAGAAAGAAATTGAAAAGATCGGTAATGGATATTACCTCTTCTTTGGAACGCCTTTTTGAATCCTCCACTTAAGGAACTAAGATTGGTCTTTGGAGAAGACCAGGACCTCTAGGATTATTCTAGGGAAGTGGAGAAGGGAAAATGGCAGGGGTTGGCCGAGCTTGAGTGCTCAAATTGGTGTGAGGAGGAGGGGGAGGAGGTGCCCTTTTATAAGGGAGGAGAGGGGCACCTTAGGAATATCTCAAAATATTATTTTATATTAAAGTCAAAATCGGTTTATAATGGTTCCAAAGGGTCTTATTTCGAAGCCAAAGTGGGGATGGGTCGAAATCCTATCAACCAATAGAATTTAGACAAGTTTAGGGTATTATTTTAACCTTATCAATTAGATTTAACTCTAAGTTAAATAATTTAACTTTTACCATGACTTTTTGTTTTCTTTCACTATATGGTTAATACACTTACTATAACATGCCAAACGAACCCCAAATTGTTTATTATTAAAATATATATCCTTATCTAAGTCATTTGGCCGAATCTTATATTTTTAGGAATAAAATAACAATTAATAATATAATATTTGATTTAAAAACTATTTTGTGCCAATTTTGACACTATTTGATATATGATTTTTGTCAAAGTCATAACAGAATTATATGTTCGAACCAAGTTGATTAAATCAATACTAATATATCATAGTAACCTAGAAAATTAGTGGAATGCATAAAAAGTCTCAAATTACATTTATTTTGGTATTTATATTATCAATTTTGTCAATATTTCATTAATAAGATAATTACTGCATCATCTTTGTGTCATAAATAAATTAAATTATTTGATGTCTAAAAATTACAAATAAAATACCATCATGTAGGAAATCTTTTTAGCTTTCTAATGAATATTTACAATCGAATTTATCTTATGTATAACCCTATATTAAAAATGATTTACTTATTAAACTTTGATTTTAACTATTTTAACCCTTCTTTAAATAAATTAATAATAAATGTCCTAATCTAATCCAAGTGGGCCTAAATGGTCATATTTTATTCCTAAGTTTGTTTTTGGTCGAATTACACTTGTCCAGTAGAATTAGGACATGTGTTAGGGTAATATTAATATCATAATTACCCTTAGTTACCCTATTTACTATTAACCGCGGTAAAAATAGTAAACAGTTACTATTCACCAAAAAATTATTTTCATCTCATTGAACCACATTTTAGTCCTTGATATTAACCGTGTCTCTCGGATTTTTGAAATTCCATTCACAGAAGCGGTAAAATTAAGTTTTATGCAAAATTCAGTTTTTAACCTACCACTTAGTGGTTTCACTATTCATCAAAAATTGAAAGTTTTCAGAAAAATACCAAAATTTCACCCTAGGCTAATTTCGATATTCTGAGTCCAAAAATGAAGTCCATTTTGAAAAATAAAATTTATAAAATTTCAAAAAGTGGTTATTACTATTCATAACGGCTAGTTTTAATAGCATATTGTTGTTTAGTGAAACTCGGTATTGCGTACGACGCAAGCTATCGAGGAAGGTCGCGATTGCGTGTAAAGCAAGCCAAGAAAGTGTTGTGTAGAAAAAGATTCCTTTGATGATTTATATAACATAAAAGTCTCGGGTGTTACATTCTACCCCCCTTAAAAAGAATTTTGCCCTCAAAATTCGTCACTTTGCAACAAACAAATGAGGATACTTCTCCCTCATCATATCCTCAAGCTCCCATGTAGCTTCTTCAAGTTGGTGGTTTCTCCATAAAACGTTCACCAAGCGAGTGGTCTTGTTTCGTAGGACTTTTTCGCTACGATCCAGAATCTCTATCGGCTGTTCTTCATAAGAAAGATCTTGCTCCAGTGGTACAACTTCTGAGCTGAGTACATGTGAAGGATCTGGTATGTACTTTCTCAGGAGAGATACATGGAACACATCGTGAACTTGAGAGAGATTCGGTGGAAGCGCCAATCGGTAAGCTACCTTCCCAACACGATCCAGTATTTCAAAAGGACCGATATATCTAGGGCTCAACTTCCCCTTCTTTCCAAATCTCATAACCCTCTTCCAGGGAGATATTCGTAAGAACACTTTATCACCCACTTCAAACTCTAGGTCTTTTCTTCGGTTGTCGGCATAACTTTTCTGTCGACTCTGAGCTGCTCTTATGTGTTGTTGAATAGATCTGACCTTTTCTGCCATTTCATCAACGAGATCAGGTCCTAATAGCTTTCTTTCCCCAACTTCATCCCAGCAAGTTGGAGTCCTGCATTTCTTTCCATAGAGAGCTTCATAAGGAGCCATCTGAATACTGGAGTGAAAGCTATTATTATAAGAAAATTCCACCAAATGTAGGTGTTGATCCCAACCTCCTTTGAAATCCATAGAGAAAGCTCTCAACATATCTTCTAGGGTTTGAATTGTTCTCTCAGACTGACCGTCTGTCTGGGGATGATAAGCAGTGCTAAAACTCAACTCTGTATCCAGAGTATGCTGAAGACTTCGCCAGAACTTCGAGGTAAATCTCGGATCTCGATCAGATATAATAGAAAGTGGTACTCCATGCAATCTTACCACTTCCTTTACATATATCTTGGCAAGCTGATCTAGAGAGAAATCCTCTCTAATAGCAATGAAGTGTGCAGACTTTGTAAGACGATCAACTATGACCCAGATAGCATTATTGCCTTTGGATGTTTTAGGAAGTCCTGTGACAAAGTCCATAGTGATTTTTTCCCATTTCCATTCGGGTATGGGTAATGGTTGTAACATCCCCTTAGACTTCTGTCTCTCAGCTTTAACTTGTTGACAAACCAAGCATCAAGAGACATATTCAGCAACATCTCTTTTCATGCCATCCCACCAGAAGTACTCTTTCAGGTCCCTATACATCTTCGTGCTTCCAGGATGAATAGAGAATGAAGAACTATGAGCCTCATCCAGCAGCTCTTTCTTTAATTCGGGGATGGGTGGAACACAAAACCGATTCCTGAACTTTATTATCCCATCACAATCAAGGTTGAATTCAGGAACATTTCTCACCTTCTTTTGTAACTCGACATCTTCTTTCTGTGCCTCTTTAATCTTCACATGTATAGATGGTTGAACATTCATTTGAGAAAGATAAGATTTTTCCCCTTCCATTATAATTCCAAGATCCATCCTTTGTAAATCCATAAATATTGGATCTTTTGTGATCCTCATCATGGATAAACTAGCATGGTCTTGTCGACTTAATGCATCTGCCACCTTGTTTGCTTTCCCAGGGTGGTAATGGATTGAGCAGTCATAATCCTTAATCAGCTCCAACCATCTTCTTTGGCGCATATTCAGCTCCTTTTGTGTGAAAATATACTTTAAACATTTATGATCAGTATAAATATCACACCTTTCACCATAAAGGTAATGCCTCCAAATCTTTAATGCAAAGATTACCGCAGCCAACTCCAAATCATGTGTTGGGTAATTTTGTTCATGGATTTTCAACTGTCGTGAGGCATAAGCTATCACCATATCATTTTGCATAAGAACACACCCCAATCCCTTCTTGGATGCATCACTGTAGATCACAAACCTTTCTCCACTACAAGGCAGTGTGAGCACAGGTGCACTGGATAACCTTCTTTTCAACTCCTTGAAATTCTCTTCACATTCCTCTGTCCAGACAAACTTAACTCCTTTCCGAGTCAACTTGGTGAGTGGATTAGATAATCGTGAAAAATCTTTTACAAAACGTCGATAATATCCAGCCAAACCAAGAAAACTTCGGATCTCAGTTACTGTTGTTGGTCTTGACCATCTTTCGATAACCTCTGTTTTTGCTGGATCCACAGATATCCCCTCTTCTGAGATTATATGACCCAAAAATGCAACTTTTTGAAGCCAAAATTCACACTTGGTAAATTTGGCATAAATCTTCTCTTTTCTCAGGGTCTTCAATATAATTCTCAAGTGATCTTCATGCTCTTCCTTGCTCTTTGAATAGACAAGAATATCGTCTATAAAGACTACCACAAATTGATCAAGATAGTCTCTAAAGACTCTATTCATTAGATCCATGAAGATAGCAGGGGCATTAGTAAGACCAAATGGAATCACTATAAATTCATAGTGTCCATACCTTGTATGGAAAGCCGTCTTTGGTATATCCTCCCTTTTGACCCTTAATTGATGATACCCTGAACGAAGATCAATCTTGGAAAAGTATTGAGCTCCGCGTAGTTGGTCAAATAAGTCATCAATGCGTGGGAGAGGATATTTGTTCTTGATAGTGATCTTGTTAAGTTCTCGATAATCAATGCAGAGTCTCATTGATCCATCTTTCTTCTTAACAAATAGAACAGGTGCTCCCCAAGGTGACGCACTAGGGCATATGAATCCCTTATCAAGATTCTCTTGGAGTTGCTTCTTCAATTCCTGCAACTCAATTGGGGCCATTCTATAAGGTGTCTTTGAAATAGGCAAAGCACCCGGTACGAGTTCTATTGAAAACTCAACTTCACGATTTGGTGGAAGACCCGGCAATTCCTCCGGAAAGACATCATCAAACTCCCGTACAATGGGCATATTCTTAATCGTGAGTTTATCACCAACCATTTGAGATAAATAACCTTCATTTAGTGGAATCAATACCCATAAGATGGAAGAAATTTCCACTGGAAGGTTATGTTCATCCTTGCATTGATAGACGATCGTAGGTTGATCTGGAATATGAAATGTGACTTCCCTTCTTTGGCAATTGATATGAGCTCCATGTAGAGAAAGCCAATCCATGCCAAGAATCACATCAAATTCCACTAAAGGAAGGATCACAAGATTTGCAGGAAGCACTTTCCCACAAACTTCGATCGGAGAAGAATTATAAACTTTTGATGCGATTGATGTGCCATTAGGTGTTGTCACAGCTAACTCAACATCTAATTGTTGAGGTAGTACGGTGATACCCTTAGAAAAGTCTTCAGAAATAAAAGAGTGGGTGGATCCAGAATCAAATAAAACATTTGCTACTTTAGAGTGGATGGTAAGTGTACCTTTCACCACATCGTTATCGTACTCCACATTGCTGATAGAAATTGCATGTGACTTTCCTTTGTCTTTAGCCTTAAGAGTTTGTTGACGTCGACCATCATCATCAACCCTTGGATTTGGGCATTGATTGGCATAATGCCCCATCTCCTTGCACTTGAAACATTGAAGTGTAGCAGGTTCATTCTGTGTATCCCTTCCTTTGTTTGCATCATTAGACATCTTCTTCCCATTATCACGGCATTCAAATGCTTGATGACCTTCCTTTCCACATTTAAAACATTTACTTGTCCCTTTAAGACAACTCCCTCCATGTTTCTTTCCACACTTTGAGCATAAGGGAAAGTTCATCTTCTTTTCCGTGTGCTCTTTTGATTTTTCTTTGAATTCCATCTTCCTCTTCTTATCAAACCCATGTGACTGATGGGTTACTCCAATCTCCATCTCGACTTTGAGAGCACATCGAACGATTTCTTCGTAGCTATTGAAGTCCCTTATGGCTAACGCCCTTCGAAGACTTGGTTTTAAGCCACTAAAGAATCGATCGATCTTACTCTCAGGTTGGATAATAATACCAGAAGCGTACCTTGCAAGTCTTGTAAAATTTGCTTCATAGGTACTAACAGATTCATCATCCCTTTGCTTCAGTTCAAGGAACTCTTTCTCCATCTTTGTTCGGAGAATACGAGGGAAGTACTTATTGAAAAATAAGTTCTTGAACTCGTCCCATTCCATAGACTCAATTTCATCCCTTTGCCTCGTATTCTTAACAAGATTCCACCATTGATCCGCATCTCCTTCCAAACGATACACTGCTAGGATGACTTTATCATGCTCAGAACATTGAAGAACTGAAAATATCTTGTCAGTAGTACTAATCCATTGTTCAGCAACTAATGGATCAGTAGACCCGCTGAAAGATGGTGGACGCTGCCTCATGAAGGATTCAACAGAATGTTGCTCCCTTCTTTGTTCGTTTGGAAATCTTGCATGATTCATAGCTTGAGAAAGTTGTGTGAGCATGGCTACAAGATTTTGCATTCCAGCTCCCATATCGTTTGGTTGCTCAGGGGGACAATCATTGCATTGCCCATCGCATTCCGCATTAACACGGTTCCTTCGGGTTCCAACCATTGACTAAAACCAAGAAGAATAGTGTGAGCAACACTAATTATAATAGGAAACCACATAATTCAAGAATAAAATTTTCATGCTTAAGGTCTTATCCTAGGTTATTCAAGGCCATTTCTAAAATTGTGTTCTATGCTTAGACTTATCCTTAGGGTTATTACTAAGGCTTTCACATCCTAGTTTCCAATGGTTGACTATACCTTTCCTCTGATACCAACTATAACGGTCTGGAATTACTTCCAGTGGACTATAATTGATACATATCAGGGCACTCCATGGGCGGCTACACCCCCTGGGCGGGACACACCACCATCCCCAGTGGCAGCCATTTCCTCATGAAGCCCTTGGGCGGAGAGCCATGCTTCGTCCAACGCTCACATGTGAGAGTTCCCAAGGATCGGATACATTCCTACCTCCTTTGCCTCTGATACCAACTATAACGACCCACACTTTACATACATTGTTAATACTTCAAAATTGAATCACACTTATTACAACATATGACAAAACCACAAAGGACCGTATAGGTATAGTGTCTTTAGAAACTGGGAAACATAAACAACTGGTTCATAAATCTTCTACAGTGTCTCCCATTTATTTCATCATATCTAGGGTCCCTTTTAGCATATTCTACTTAATATCCATCTTCCTGACCTGGGGAAAAGAAAACATAAAAGGGTGAGCTCAAATGCTCAGCAAGGTAAAATAAAGGAAATAAAAATCATATCATATCTTTTTGAAAATCAAAACCTGCAAAAGAGATCATAATATCTTAACATGGAATAAATCATAGAAGTGAAAATGAGATCCCCAAAATCATAACATAAAACTTGAAACTTTGTGGCATGCACACATAATCATGGAAAATCATTTCTTGTTAGTCATGACTCATTGCCAAGACTATCTTAGTGGACAAAGTCCCTTTCTGAACCGAGTTCACTCCTCGTTTCAGTCCTGTATCACTGAACCGAAATAACCTTCAGTTCCAGCCATGTCTATCTCATGAGATATAAAATCTTTACCCAATGCATTGGAGGGAGATATAGGTCCCACCCATCTTATAATGAATCCTTTCTTATGTGTGCCACATAATCATAAAACATGCATCATCGCATAACACATGTAACAAAAATGGGATTCTTGAAACATCATGACATCATAAATCAATTCATATATGATAAAGGAATTCATAAACATAATTCCATCACAACATAGTCAAACCAATGTAAAAATATGGATAGAAACAGAACCCTTTATTATCTTAGATGGAAAATAATTTTGATAAAACACTTGAATTGAATTCTTGAGGAAAATATACTTTCTTCTTCAAAAATATTTTTCCTTTCATAACATGTCATACAACTTTAAAATAAAATAAGTTGATTAAAAATAAACTTGAAAACTTGTAAAGGAAGCTTCTTTGATGTAATGTTTTAAAAATCCATTCATGCCGTATAAGTTAAAAAAAACATTCTTCGTACTTTTGTCGGAAAAGTCAAAAAGTACCTCGTACGGAAAAACGACAAAAGATTCCTTTCATATTCTTTACTAAAAACTCACCTAAGGGTAAAATTGGATTTAAACTATTTCAAGTGGATGGAAACAATATTACATACTGAGGGAACATGGATGTGGATGATAAAATACACCCTAGTAAATACTTACGAATAAACAATCTCGGATAAAAATGAGATTGTGATATTTCCCTTACCTTAGGTCCGATTTCCTTTGTTCGTGTCCGAAGCTCCTGTATAATGGTTTAAATAATGTTATTGACTTATTCCAGAATCATACATATTGATATGAGATCATATATGGTCATATTATTAGCTTCTTGTTAGTAATATTTCATTGTTACTTGTTACTCGGGTCTTTATAACTTTTTGTTCTTATGTGTGTTTTGTCGAATAAATTCTTATTCTTATCTTTAGGTTATAGATAATTCATTTCCAGAATGGTATTAGTGTATTATATACCATATTCATTCATTCAATTCATTTATATAATCATTATGAAATGAAGATCATGTAGAACGAGTCGCATCACATCGTGGAGACGGTATTCCGTACGTACGCACGAGTGATGATATCGTTCCTATGATCGTGGAATTGTATTGGAGTATATATATATATTATTTCAGTATCAATATTACTTAATAATAATCATATATAGTTACTGATTACACCATTATACCCATCCTTGTAAGGTGATGGTGGAAAATAGATTACACCACGGCGTGGAGACGGTATTCCGTACGTACGCACGCGCGGTGATTTCATTTTTCCGTAGGATGGATAGAAGGTGAATATCAGTATGTAAGTAATACTGATGTTATTACTTTATCATGAAACAACTAAAGAAGAAGAAGTTGAAGAAGAAAGAAATTGAAAAGATCGGTAATGGATATTACCTCTTCTTTGGAACGCCTTTTTGAATCCTCCACTTAAGGAACTAAGATTGGTCTTTGGAGAAGACCAAGACCTCTAGGATTATTCTAGGGAAGTGGAGAAGGGAAAATGGCAGGGGTTGGCCGAGCTTGAGTGCTCAAATTGGTGTGAGGAGGAGGGGGAGGAGGTGCCCTTTTATAAGGGAGGAGAGGGGCACCTTAGGAATATCTCAAAATATTATTTTATATTAAAGTCAAAATCGGTTTATAATGGTTCCAAAGGGTCTTATTTCGAAGCCAAAGTGGGGATGGGTCGAAATCCTATCAACCAATAGAATTTAGACAAGTTTAGGGTATTATTTTAACCTTATCAATTAGATTTAACTCTAAGTTAAATAATTTAACTTTTACCATGACTTTTTGTTTTCTTTCACTATATGGTTAATACACTTACTATAACATGCCAAACGAACCCCAAATTGTTTATTATTAAAATATATATCCTTATCTAAGTCATTTGGCCGAACCTTAGATTTTTAGGAATAAAATAACAATTAATAATATAATATTTGATTTAAAAACTATTTTGTGTCAATTTTGACACTATTTGATATATGATTTTTGTCAAAGTCATAACAGAATTATATGTTCGAACCAAGTTGATTAAATCAATACTAATATATCATAGTAACCTAGAAAATTAGTGGAATTCATAAAAAGTCTCAAATTACATTTATTTTGGTATTTATATTATCAATTTTGTCAATATTTCATTAATAAGATAATTACTGCATCATCTTTGTGTCATAAATAAATTAAATTATTTGATGTCTAAAAATTACAAATAAAATACCATCATGTAGGAAATCGTTTTAGCTTTCTAATGAATATTTACAATCGAATTTATCTTATGTATAACCCTATATTAAAAATGATTTACTTATTAAACTTTGATTTTAACTATTTTAACCCTTCTTTAAATAAATTAATAATAAATGTCCTAATCTAATCCAAGTGGGCCTAAATGGTCATATTTTATTCCTAAGTTTGTTTTTGGTCGAATTACACTTGTCCAATAGAATTAGGACATGTGTTAGGGTAATATTAATATCATAATTACCCTTAGTTACCCTATTTACTATTAACCGCGGTAAAAATAGTAAAAAGTTACTATTCACCAAAAAATTATTTTCATCTCATTGAACCACATTTTAGTCCTTGATATTAACCGTGTCTCTCGGATTTTTGAAATTCCATTCATAGAAGCGGTAAAATTAAGTTTTATGCAAAATTCAGTTTTTAACCTACCACTTAGTGGTTTCACTATTCATCAAAAATTGAAAGTTTTCAGAAAAATACCAAAATTTCACCCTAGGCTAATTTCGATATTCTGAGTCCAAAAATGAAGTCCATTTTGAAAAATAAAATTTATAAAATTTCAAAAAGTGGTTATTACTATTCATAACGGCTAGTTTTAATAGCATATTGTTGTTTAGTGAAACTCGGTATTGCGTACGACGCAAGCTATCGAGGAAGGTCGCGATTGCGTGTAAAGCAAGCCAAGAAAGTGTTGTGTAGAAAAAGATTCCTTTGATGATTTATATAACATAAAAGTCTCGGGTGTTACATCATCAAATCCAGTTTAAGCCCTCACATACCATCTTCTCATCTTGTAAATACCCATAAGCCTATAGTCAGGATTGATTAATTGTACTAGATGTTTCTCTATTGGTTCCCTTTTCATGAGAATTTATATTGTCCCTTTCCCATTTCTAAGGGTCTCAGATGTTTTAACCTATGGAATAATAGTCACCATAATCACTTTAGGATAAGATAACGTTCAAGAAAAGGAATATCTAAGAATCAACCTGATAATTACAGCAAATAAAATATGTATACAGTCAAATGAGGAGTTTTCTTAGACCATTATTTTATAAAAAATTTATGATAACATGATATTATTCTCCATTGTGACATCTGTTAGTGGTACAACTACTCGATTATGGTTGTTCCAATATTAGCACCAAAATTCGTATAGTATATAACCTTAAACAATGATGTCATAGAAAATTCATATTTCCATAATGAAATTTCTAAAAACCATCTTTTATAAAATCACTTCCTATATACCACCTTTATCATGTATAATTATACTAGGTGGAGTGTTGATGTTCAGAACTAATTTAAATTTTTAGTATATGATTAGAAAATTTAAATCACTCTCGCTCTACAGAGACACTGGTTTAATGCCATACATAACAATAATGAATAGTGTAAATATACATCATGGAATTTTCATCTCACTTAGTCGCTCATGTGAATTGAAATTCACCATTATCTTGTTGCACATTAATAAGAAAAACATAAATATTTGGAAGGGTTCCACAATCCAATAAATGTGTTTTCCAAAATGTTGGCCTCTGTCATAGATATTATTGCTATAACACTTTTATGGGAATAAAAAAAGAAGTAATTATGTTATCATACACGTGGAAAAAAATTCCACCAACTGGGTCTGAGGAAGGATGATTGTTTTGACATAATTTCCCCATTCCTTTTGTTTTACCAACTCCAACTATGGATTGTATATTTTAGGGGCTCTCCTTTTTTATATTAATGGGAAATCTTTTGGGTGTTTCTATGTATTCCCATTCATACAAGGTTTGAGGAAAACCTTCATCTAGGTTTGGAAGCCAATAGAATAGGTGGAATGTATTGTGTAAGACCATAATATTATATATATATATATATATATTACTTTTAAAATAAAACATGAAGTATTTGATAGCTTGAATACCATGAAAACACAAGTCTTTAAGAACTATGATATAATAAACAATTATAACCTTTTCATTAAATTGGAAGGTATGAATAAAAATGAACAATTTATAAAAATATATATAATTTTTTTAATAATTAAAATGGATTGATTATTTTATAATAAATATACACTCAATTTTCAGTAAAGTCATTTTACACTTCTAAAATATGTTTTATTCAAAAATGGTTTTTATTATATTTTTTAACATGAAAAATATAAATAATTTATAAAAATTATAAATTTTACTTGAGGAAATTAATAACATTTTTTAATTCATCATTCCAATATTATCTTAGGGTGAATTATTATATTTGTTTCTATAATAATTTATATTTAATTAATAGTGGAAAATGTCACTCTCTGTAAAAACTATGATTTAATTAGATGTAAAATTACAAATCTATTTTGAATTTGATCTTAAATTAACATAATTATCCTTTAATTATAAATAATACAATTAATGACATAATAATCATCATTATAACTGAGCTTTGTATTATATTATTTTTGGGTTTTGAAACACATTTTTATATAAAAAAAACTTCTTCATTAAAATATTTTTTTATATTAATACAATAAAATAAAAAAAATTATTAATATTTTTAATGAAATGTAAAAATTATATATTCAATCATGTATTTTAACATTTATTTTATGTTTTTTACAAAGAAACTAATGTAATTATATTATGTTTTATGCTTAAATATTCATTCTTCTAAAATGAGTTTTTATTGTGGGTTGCACACTTATTTAAATTATATTCCATAGTTTATAGAAACTAAAAATACTAAAATGGGTAATATATTATAAATTATAATATATAATATAATATAATATAATATGGTAAACTTAATTTTTGTTCATAATGAGTTTTAAAAACCGTATAATTTTGATACCACGTTTATGGTTAAAACAAGATTAATTGGGGGATTAAAGAAAGATATAATTTTAGTATTTACACAAAAACCTATCTATATATTTTTTTATTAATATATTTAAACCATATATTTTCTAAAATTGTAATACCTATCCATTTTTATCCACTTTCCCATAAAACAGGCCTTATATCATTCAAATGATTTATGGAATTCCATGTCTGTCCATCCTCTAACCTATTCTCCTACCTTATTCACACAATTTGAGACATATATATTAAATAATAAATACTCAAAACCCTTCCTGAATTCATTGTATTCATATTATATATTTTTTTCATCTTGTAAGACCAATCCTCCAAGGAATATGATGTAATCCAAAGGAATAGGTGTAGGTTTTAACCAAGCTCTTTCAATTTTATTTCTTATTATAATTACTTTAAAAATGTTATATCCATAAAAACAGGATGAATATAGTATTATAAATATATTTAAATGTTATTATATTTATGTAATAATGATTTTCCACAACTTATCAATCAAATTAGAAATTAAAGTATCACCCGTGCTTAAGTGTGGACAATCGCTTGCATGTTTCGATACGATTCATTTTACGAAAACATTATCCATGGTATGTTATTATTATATATTTAATTTTAATACTTTATATTTATGCAATAATAATTACTCAATAATGTTTTTTTCCTTTATTTTATTCCAAAAATCGAAAAATGGAAACATCTCACGTGTTCGTACGGAATATCATCTCTCCGTAGTGATTCAATTCATTTTTCATAAACTATTTATATAAATTCTTATAATTATCTATATTTTGATTACATATGACATTTATATAATGATTAAAATTAATTATATGAATTATCCATGATCATTTTTAAAGTACTATAATGTATGAACCAAAACATACATGAAAAACGAAGCTGTTAACACCCAAAATGACGATGATGATGAATGATTGTTAATGAATGGGTGATAACATATTATAATTACCCAATATATTGTATTATAGGTATAATTATTTTGATGATATATAATTATAATTAAATTTAAATTTACTACATAATAGGTTAGAGAACTTATGAAACAAGATGAACTTGAGGTATGTTTTTTATGATACATTATCATTTTTACAGGGATTGTTCATGATAAAATTATCTCATGATGAAATTTTATGATCTATAACACCAAGAAATTATGTTTTGAATTATAGTATAGTTAATTATGGATATTTAATTTCTTTTACTTCCATTTTCCTCTATTTAGGTACTCAAGAGACTATAAGAATATGGAAAACAAACATTTTTTCCATTTTGATTGGGAATATTTTCTTCTATGTCCATATTTTATTTAAAATTTTCTCAAGAATTTTCGTAATATTATAAAAATATTATTTATATTAAATTTTAAATATATATTTACTTTCTTTTCCATGTTCTTAAAGGAACCTTCTTATGGTTTTCAAAATGTCATACTTTTGACTTTTTTTAAAAATGTGAAATGAATTTCTATTGTAACATACACAACATAAATGAGTTTCCCCTACATAATGAATACTAATTAATTTAAAGAATAATTTATACATTTTATTTGGATATTTTAATAGAAAAATGTTTCCCTTAATTTTTGGAAATTTCTTAGATTCTAAATAAGCGATTTCAAATAAAAGGGGTATTTTCTTTAAGAAATATTCTAGTGATCTGTTAAAGGTATTTTTATCTACAAAAATATCCTTTGATATTTACTAAGATTTAATGGGGATGTGATCTAATATTATTATCATTACTCTTTCTATATATGATCTCTATTTTTATTATGAAATTTTTATGATACCCATATTATTTCAACAGGATATGATTTTATTATCTGATGAATGTTTTATTGTGGAACACATATGTACGCTTTTCATTATTGGATGGGTGGGCCTAGAACTTTATATACCTAAAATGAATTGGGTAAAGAATGATATATCATGAGATAATAAGGACTTTAATGTAGAGTGAACCCAGTTCATTAGGTGACCTTGTCTAAAAAGATAGTATTGGGAGTGATCCTTGAATAAGGAAATGATAGGATGGGGAGTGAACCGAGACAACTTTTATAGTATTGGATGTAAAAATTTACTATTGAAATAATTTTTTATTCCTATGTTAATTAAAAAAACATAATCATAATTCTTATAATCTATTTCCAAGGCTCTTGATAAATTATTGATTATATCACACCCTTATTCCTTATTTATTTTGACTAAAAAAATTAATTCACATGTTTAATGATTATGATCTATGTATTTATGTGAATAATTTTATTATTTTAATTTCATTTTATCATACCATTATGCATATATTATGTGCAATTATGATAATTTGTTTATATGTCTTATATTTACACTTAATAAGAATATTATCTCACCCTTTCTTATCTTTACCTTCTTTTGGTTATAGATAACGGTTTTAAGTTTGTTATGTATAAGAATTGTTCTAGTTGTAATCATTTTAAGGGTAAATGAAATATATCCTTTATATAAAATATTTTTATGTATCTATATTTATACAGTTTTTGTGTTTTTGTTGTGGATCATATTAATAAATAATGAATATTTCCACTAATATCATGTTGTATTTAGGTAGGAAAATTATGGTTGACTATAGTTAGTATCATAGAAAGGTTTAGTTCCTTTTGGAAATGATGATGAGGAAACATTTCTAACAACCCTAAGGGTGAGCCAATGTATAGGTGAAAAACTTATATTATGGTAAATAATGGAGTTTTTTTACTTTAAATACGTCTCATTAAAGATGCCTTGTGTGGATTTGATTTGGGTATAGATGCATCTATGTGTGATATCCACAAAAAGAATTGGTCAATTGTATATTGGACATCAATCTAGTGAATGATGAATATACCATTACTATGAACCTAGTTTGATGATCCCAAGGGATTAGATTTGGTTAATTCTCATTTTCTTCAATATCTATTATGAATTATTTAAATATATAATGAAAATGGGTGACCTAGGTTAAAACTAAGGTGTCATAGATTGCAAAAATGGTTTTATGATTTAGATATATTATAATTTATTTTCATGACTATATGATTTTACTACTATGATTATTATTTCTCATTCGACAGTTTTTGGTTTGAATAAATAATTGGAACCAATAGGAGACATGTTTATTTTGAATGTCATAGATAATGCAATTATTTTCCAATTACGAAACAAAATACTATAGGATCTTTAATGAAAAATCGTTTTGTTTTCTTATACAACATTCTCAATTCATTAATCATGTTGAGCTTCCAAATGACAATAGAAAGGAACACTGTACTATTGAGTCCTTCGTGAGGTAACATCCACTATCATTTAGTGGTTATAATGACCCAATTATTTCTAAGAAATGGTTTAGTACAATACAAAATATATTTTCCTTCTATAGTGATTGGAACATGAAAACGTTATCTACGTTTCCTATCATTTTGAAGGTAAAGTGGGTCAATTTTAGAAACTTATTAGGAATATGAGGCAATAATAAAAAATTAACTCGTTGAACTGGGACAAGTTTAAAAGATAATTTTTCAATAAGTAATTACTAGGTATTCTTCATATGAATATGGAGAAGTAATTATTTAATATTAAGCAGAAGGATGATAAACCATTACTGCCTATGAGAAAATTTTCACAAGGCTTGTGAGGTATTATTCTGGTATTATTATTGAACTGGAAAGTAATATTGATAAATTCATTACTGGATTCAATCCAATTTTTCAAATGGTGTAGCCATAATAGAATTAAGTAGCTATAAAAAATCACTCAATCTGGTATGAAGGTTGAAATAAATATTTTTTTCATTCAACAATCTCGTGGGTTTGATAAGAAAAAAGGATGGAATTCAAAGGAAGATCTAACAACAAAAACCATGGAGGTAAGTACATTAGTATTCATTTATGATAGAAGTGTTGATATAATACTGAGGGGAACTATATTTTAGGGGATCAATAAATGTTTTATGGGTGGAAAATAATTCTATCAGGATATAAATTGATGAAGTAATTGGAATAATTTAACTAATGATTAAAATAGAGAGAAATATCTACAAAATTAATCATCACACCAAAGATATCATTTCAAGGATTATGGATATTATGCAAACTAGTGATGAAAACTGAAGGTTAAAAACCATGATTGATTTCAAAAACCTCTTAAACCCAAATACAAATATAAATATCCTAAAATCTCTATTGTTAATGTGGGTTGTGATAATGAAGTCATGAACGATATACAAACCATCGAATTTAGAAATACTAATGTCATTTTTTATTCTATTTCTACCCACTATTTTCTATATAAAGTTTTTCAAAGGGTATCACATTGCCACCTCAATAGTTGGATGTTAAAATATCTATAAGTTCTTATAAGGTTATGATGATCGCATCTCAAGTCTATGAATCTTTTTTAATTTAAGTTTGTAGGAACATGCTTGCTAAAAATATTTTTATTATCCCTCTAGTTAAATTTTATTTTATTTTTGGCATGGATTAGATTCATTTATTCAAATACTATATCAATTACTGAGGAAGTGAATTGACATTTGATATTTTTAAATAACCTATTAATTTCTATCTATTTGAGGATAAATATTTTCTTCTCATAGAAATTACATTTGTTTAATTTTACATTATTTATATTTAAATGTGGTATTTAACTCAGATAGATATTGAGAAACTCAACACCAATGATATGACTATTTTATATGTAATGTCCCAGAATTTATATGTATTTTTTTAAATTATATGGAATTATTTCGATACCACACACTCTGATGACATGTGATTCCAAGGCCCAGTTTGTCCGAGGTGGAATTTTGCACCTTTTTAAATTTCATTCATCAAACATGTGAGCAGGATTTTCTAACATTTGAACCAGTGTTTAGATAAAAAGTCTGATGGAACCATTAAACATATAATTCCATGACTCACCAAGGAAGGACAAAACTTTGGTCTGTAAGGGACAAACGAAAAAGTAAATTATTGGACATTTCTAGAAAAATAATAAAATAACATAAAAATTTATTTTATTTTTTTTCTCACTGAAGAGTGGAAACACAATGATGATGTGGTGATACAACGAGGTGCATAAATTGATCTCATTAATGGATCATTAACATGCATCATAACGACTCTTTAATGATGTGTAATAGCGATGCTGTTACATAAATGGAACATCGTCACGACGTGACGTCGCAGCGTAACAGAATTGTTACGACGTGTTTTCTTATTAATAGTTGATGCAATGGTAGAATGAGGATTAATCTATGAGGATTCTTTGAAAAACCTCTAATGTATTTCTCCCCTAATGAATAATAATGAACACCGATGGGATTCCATCAGCTTCGACATACCTCAAAGAATGACAAACATCATGGACCTCATGGACCCTCAAGGGTGAAGCTCTACAGTAACAAATGTCAACAAGGTAGGGGTTTTGAATTATTTAATGTTTTCCTATTCTTTTTCTAAATGATAGATGAGGATTAAACCATGAATAGGTTAATATGTGGATCATGTATTCCTATAGGAGGGTTTCGTTCTTGGGTCTTTCTCTATTTGGGATTGAATTAAACTTTTGTTGAAAGTACATCAATCCCTGAGCCTCCCCACGTATTTAAATTTCTAATGTCGAGGGCATGGGCCGCTATGAATAATTCCCATGCCCCTCCGCTGGTGTGTTCTTAGTTAATTAATTATCATGTGGATGCTAAGGAAGAATTGATGCCACCACAAGGAAGGTGAAATCCCCAAAGACTGTAGGCACTTGTGACATAGAGAACAGACCACGAGAGAGCGTTCAGTGGTCCGCCAAAGATGACCAGCCAAGATTCTGATACATGTTCAGGACGACAACCCGCCTAGTGACAAGTCATCTATTTAGGGACCAGTTCCCAAGATGGCCCCATAGGGTGGTGTGCCAGAGCTACCACCACCTATTGATTGGCATCTTCTACCAGCAGTATCGATAGAGGACATGCGAAGACTTTGGGAATTTCACATGTTTTAGAGACAAAGACCACCTAGGTTCAAGGGAGAGATAAATCCCTATGTCACTAAGGATTGGCTGGAGGTGGTGACGTGGGTCTTCTGCTTAGTGAGGACATCGCTCGACCAAATGGAGATCTTAGCTGGGAGCCTTCTTTAGGACACAACAAGGATATGGTGGATTCTGATGATCGAAACACATGATGAGGTGACCCTCACCTGGATGTACTTCAAGAAGCTTTTTCTTGAAGAGTTCTTCCCTATGAATTCGTGCTTGGTGCACATTCAATAGATTCTTCACCTTTAGTAGGGTAGCATTATGGTAGTTGTTTACTCAAAAACGTTCATCAAGCTTTCCCACTACTCTATAAACATGGATGAAGACCCTTTCTTTAGGGCTTGAGCATTTGAGCAGGGACTCGGGTGGGAGATCAGGGTTTCGATGGTGTATCTCAGCATCCCCACACATATTAGAGCACTGGAGAGACCTCTAATTATAGATATCTTCCTTGTAGAGCATTCACCGATAGTGGGTGCCACCACTGGGAAATAGGTACCCCAGCCATCCATGGCAGGTAGCCGAAAGTTGGTGTAGTGTTCCAAATAGGCCATATTATCTAGTGGATGACCCTAGGACTTGGGATCGGTGGTGCGAGGCCACTAGGATAGTGGGAGATAGTAGTGGAGTAGGGTGTGATACTCGTGCTATGGGAAGGGACACATGGCTCGTGACTACCTGAACCCATTTTTCATACGATCATTATACTGTCGGGGGACATCCAAGATAGAGTTATAGGTTTGAGCAAAGAGGGTCGTAGGGTGATAGAAGTGGCTGGGGAGCAGGCCTAGTAGCAGGAAGTGGGCGATGATTTGTGGTACTGTCGCTACTACCTCTAGGTGGTCCACCCTGACCTCAGGTAGCAAGTTGGTAAGGGCGAGCTCAGCTTTATTTAGCAGAGGCTTATGACCACCTCACTCCAATGTTTATTCTAGGTACGATCTATATCTTTTACACCCTATTTGTAGTTCTTATAGTCACCAGTGCCAGTCACTCTTTCTTTGACATAACTATCATTCAGAGCTCAAAGAATTGAGTGGATCCATTGGCTTGATCCTTACGGGTAGAGACTACTATATAAGGGAATTTGACAATTACACAATGGTTTCAGTAGTGTGATCTTACTCTAAGAGGTGAGAGCTTCAGGTGGGATATCCTAGTAGTAGCATTGAGGCCTTATAATGTCATCTTATGTATTGAATGGTAAATCAAAATTCATGCTCAAATAGACTATTTCAGGTGAAAATTAAGGTGTACCTGTGAGGATAAGACCATGTTTTCATTCACTGGTAAAAAGGAAACCCTTGTAGTATAAGACAAACATTCTCATAGGAGGGTGCAGCTGATCACTCACCAGTTGGCTATCCTCACCCTTGGTTCATTGAATGAGAAGAGTCCAAGCTTTCCTATCGTGGTGGATGTGTATGGGAAAATTTTCCTGAGGAAGTTTCGTGACAACGTCCTTACATAGAGTTAGACTTTTTCATAGACATGTACCTCGGGAAAACACCAATTTCCAAACCAGAAAATCAGATGGATCCCACAGGGTTTCATTAGCCGAGGGTACAACTGGTGGACTTATAGGATAAGGGTTTTGTAAGGCCCAGTGTTTCCCCATGGGAAGACCTAGTGCTTATTTCCAAGAAGGTATATGGGATTTTTTGGTTGCGTGTGGACTTCTAACACCTAAACCAGGTGACCATGAAGAAAAAGTATCCACTACTGAGGATTGGTGACCTCTTCAATCAGTTGAATGAAGTGAGGTGGTTCTCGAAGATTAAACTCAGTTCAGGCTATCACCGACTTTGGGTATGGGATGAGGATGTACTGAATCCATCCTTCAGTTGCCTGTATGGATACTATTAGTTCTTAGTGATGCCTTTTGGCATGACCAACACCATATTAGTATTCATGGGACTCCTGAACAGGATCTTCCAGCCATCATCGATTGTTTTTTGGTAGTATTCATTGATGAAATATTGGTGTACTCAAAATGGAGGGGGATCACATGACACACCTGTAGATGGTCCTAGATACACTTTGAGAGAACCAGCTTTAGGGTAACCTCTCTAAGTGCCAATTATGCATTTAGAAGGTCCACTTTTTGGGACACATCATCTCGAAGGATGGATTTCTAGTTGATCTTTCGAAGATAGAGGCAATTCTTGCTTGGGAGCCACCCAAAAGAGAGACCGAGGTGCATAGTTTCTTGGGGGTGTTTGGATACTACTAGAGGTTCATGCCTAAATTTTCCAAAGTAGCATCACCCTTTCCAGCATTGACATGGAAGGGACAACCCAATGTGTGGATGGAGAAATGCTAGAATAGTTTCTAGGAGCTAAGGTGGAGACTAACTAGTGCCCCCATATTAAGACTACTATAGGATAGAATTGATTAATTAGTTTTCTATGATGCATCAGGGACCTGTCTAGGTTGTTTTCTAATGTAGGAGTGAGCAGTGATTGCCTACGGCTAACGAAAGTTGAGGAAGAATGAGAAGAACTATGCCACCCATGACCTGGAGTTAGCAGTATGGATCTTTTCCATGAATATGTGGCGGTACTACTTGATGGGTGAATGGTTTACCATATAGTCCGACCAAAAGAGTCTCGGGTTTATCTTCTCCCAAAAGTACCTAAACCTAAGACAATGAAGATGGATAGAGTTCCTCCATGACTATGACTTTGAGATAGTCTATACTTCTATGAAGGGGAATGTGGTCACATATGCACTTGGTAGGAGTACTGGTTTATAGCTGCTGAGTGAGGAAAAAGAGTAGCTAGCCATGTTATAGATATCCTTCAAGGATGATTATGAAGTATCTTACCTTCAGTCTATGACTATAACTCCCCCACTCTTATAAAGAGTTAGGGAGGAACAACTTATAGATGTTGATTGGGAGGCCTGACGTTCTTAGATATACTGAAGACAGGCTCCTGATGGATTTTTTATAGTTGGGGAGCATGACATTATTTTTAGAGGATACACTGTAGTTCTAGTGATATTACAGGAGGAGGTGTTGAAAGAGTTCCATACCTCCCCTTTAACGGTACATTCTGGTGTTGTGAAGATATATCAGGACCTCCGATGCCAGTTTTGGTGGCCGGGGATAAAGAATGTCGTGGCACCGTTCATTTCACGATACCTCACTTATCAGTAAGTGAAGGTCGAGCATCAGGTTCTAATAGGCTTGCCTCAACCACATGAGGCACCAGAGTGTAAATGGGATGACATCTTTGTGGACTTCATAACAGGGTTACCATGTACATCAAGAGGCCATGATTATATCAGGGTGATCATTGATTGACTCATGAAGTCGGCTCACTACCTACCCATCTTGGAGCATGGACCTGTAGAGTATTTGGGATGCCTCTATGTCCAATAAATAGTGCTGATCCATAGAGTTATATCAATGATCATATCAAATCATGATGCACGATTTACATCTTGGTTGTGGAGGGATTAAAGGAGGAATTCAAGACTCATCGTCTATTGAGCATATATTTTCATCCAAAGAAGGATGGTTAGACATACTAGACTATACAGACTCTAGAGGACATGCTTCATGATTTCATCCTTGATTATGGTCATATTTGGAGGACCACCTACCTCTGGGGTTGTTTTCATACAACAACATCTATCACTCCACCATTGGCATGACACTGTTCAAGGCCTTGTATGGGAATCCATGAAGATCACCTCTATGCTTGACAAACCCAGGGGAGTAGACACTCATTGGTTCTTAGTTGGTATGGGATACCAGTGAGAAGATGGCGTTCATCCAGGAGTAGATGAGGACTGCACATAGAATATATATGTCTTATGCTGACAGGAGACAAATACCCATGGAGTTTAAAGAGGGAGACCAAGTTTTCATTTGGTTATCACCTTGATGGGGATTGCGAAGATTTGGAAAGTGTGAAAAGCTATCTCCGAGGTTCATTGATCCTTTTCAGATCCTGAGTAGAGTTGGATATATGGCATACCACATAGATCTTCCCCCATAGATGCACTGGGTGAACAATGTTTTTCACATGTCGCAGTTGAGAAGGTACATGCATGATCCATCACACGTCATCGACTAGGGAGAGCTAGACATTGGCAATGGGAAGGAGTTTACATAGTTCCCATTGGAGATAGAATATCAATGGGAGTTGGTCCTTTACGGATGGTCAATTCCTATTGTGCGTGTTCGGTGGTAGCACGAGAACCTCTTGGAGAGAAAATGGGGGTTTGAGGCTAGGATTCTTGCTCAGTAGCCCCATTTATTTGATTAGACCTTGTTTTATATTTTCATGACGTAAATCCATAAGGTGGGGAGAATGTAATGTCCTAGAATTTCCATGTAATTTTGTTTAAATTATATAAAATTATTTCAAGACCACATGATTTGAAGACATGTGATTCTGAGGCCTGGTTGACCCATGATGGAATTTAAAACTTTTTTTAAGGTACGTTCATTAAATGTGTGAGGGGGTTTTTCTAACTTTTGAAGAGTTGCTTTGATTGAAAATCAGAGAGCACCATTCAACATTGAACACTGGGATTCACCTAAAAAGAACATTAACTTCATCCAACAAGGGCCAAACGAAAAATTCAATTATCAAAAATTTCCAGAAAAATAATAAAATAACTTAAAAAGTTATTTTATTTCTTTTCCCACCAACAGTTGGAAACATGAAAACCCTACGGTGTAGCGATGAGATGCATTAATAGAGTTCATTAATGGCTTGTTAACATGAAATGTAATGATTCTATAATGACTCCTAATAGTGACGCTATTGTATTAATGAAATATAATAATAGCATAAAGTCATAGTGTAATAGAAATACTATGACATGTTTTGTTTTTCATAGTTGACACGTTTGTGGAATGAGGATTAAACTGTGAGGATTCTCTGACGAACCTCTGATGAATTTCCTCCACACATGACATCATCGACTTCTACATACCTCAAAGAATGATGAATTCCATATAAATTTTATACCCTTAGGTATGAAGCACTATGGAAATGAATGTCAATGATATAGGGGTTTTGAATTATTTTAAATTCCCTCGTTCTTTTTCTAAATGATGTACCCGGATTAACCCAAAAAAAGGTTAATCTGCGGATCGTGCGTTCTTGAAGTAGGGTGTTGTTCATGGGTATTTCCCTATTCCATATTTAATTAAAATTAGATGATATAAATTTAATCCCCGAACCTCCCCATGTCTTTAAATTTCTAACATGGAGGGTGCGGGCCAACACAAACAAGCCCTGAGCCCCTCCACTTGTGTGTTCTTCATAACAAAATTCTCAAGTGTATGATAAGGCAGAATAGAGGAAACCATAGGGAAGGTTACATCCAATGTAGGTTGTAGGAATAGGCAACATGGAGAACAGACTACCGGGGCACATCTGTTTGTTCACTGAAGACCCTGCAGCATGCCGGTAGCGGCATCAACACTAGAGGGTGGTGCACCATGGATGTACACTGAGGTGACCCGGACAACTGCATCGGCAGTCGTCCCATGTGGAGGAGGCCCCAACCATTGGCCACGATGTAGTAGGAGGGGGTTTTCAGCCTCTGATATTCCCACTGGTGGTGAGACGATGTTGTGTCGTGCCACGTCGCACGTAGAGGAGATGTGGTCAACTGACCGAGGCTAGGGAATCGCCCCGCAGACGACCCGCAGGGCAGGAGGTGTCGAACGTGACTCTAAAATGTGTCCTGGTTGGACCATGAAGGAGGCAAGATAGTCCCCTTCCTAGTAAGCCAAACCCACACCAAGCAGACTGGACCCACGCCCATTAGGTTGGACCTACACCGGTTGGCCGGGTTGGACGAGACCGGGTCGCCGGGCGACCCGACGGGCTGGACCCTCGGCCAAACTGGGTTAGGTCCAACAAGGCCCATTTGGAAAGGCCCACTGTCCAAGCCGGGCTAGACCTATCCTTACCCGAAGCAAGCCAGGTTGGGTCCGTTGAATCAAACCGGGGTATGTGGGACCTCCGGTCTAGGTTGGTCGGGTCGGTCCGACTGGTCGGATCAGGCTCAGACACAATCGGTTCCTGTATACAAAAATTCTAATATCTAATAGATAGAGTGTATGTTGGATGCACCATCAATTGAGTTGGAACCCTTACGACAAGGAGGTCCTTTATGTTATTTTATGTGGTACTTTGTGATGGTTGGGGTATGACCTATGGGACGAGAAGCGGCCATGTGAATCCCTAGTGACCCGACAGATAATCTGTAGCCACGTGGATCCTTAGTGGCCTAGTAGACGAGCAATCATCCTATGGATCCTTAGTGGCCTGAAAAATGAGCAGAAGTCTTGTGGATCCATAGTGGCCTAGAAAACAAGCAGCGATTCATCATTGATGAGTCCCTCAATAGTACAAAATGTCCATCACTATAGCCAATTAACCTTCTTTCAATGCTTTATATTGTACCTAGTGTGAGAAATCCATGTTTTGTAGCTTTTCTTTATGGTTTCTTTATGGTGATTCTCTTTATTGGACTAGGTTCTCCTATATAGTATTGTGTTACTAACCTATGAATGGGCATCACCCACACATGTTGTGTCTTGCATAGGTGATAGATGTTTCGACGAAGGACATGGTGGCCTAGGAGTAGGCGGGTCTAGTAGGATAAGATGAATATGACGTACTACCTTTACTTCTAGTAGCTACACTACACTTACTATCAGGTGGGGTTTTTAGTGGATGGATACCCGATTCCCTTTTTACATTCCTGTTTTCAGTTCTTTTCATTGGGTTTTTATTCTGGTTCAGTTGTTTTTAGTTGTACTTGTACTAAACACTTGTTTTAGTATACTTGTTTCCCACTTTTAGTTTGTGGGATGTGGTTGGGTGTGTGTGTATGTACAGGTACTCAGGAAAATACCCTCACTTGTAGGATGACACCTTTAGAACTAGTTGACAACCCCTAGACTTCGAGAGGATGGCTTGGGGTATATCACGGAACTGGCCTCGAGGGATGGGTTGTGACATTATAAGAGTTTGTTAATGTGTTTTTTGAAGATTTACATAGTATTCCTAAAAATCATGACATCGTATTTTTAATATAACACATAACAGGTGCAACACTTTTTCAAAAACTCCTTATAGAATGTCTCTGGTTGAGTTAATGTAATTGAATAACAAAATCTAGGTGAATATTGTAAGGGATTCATTCAAAAAAACCTCACCATTGTGTGCACCCATTATTTTTTTATGAAGAAAAATATATCAATACAACTCTATTATTATTATTGATAACATAAACAGATTAAAATCAAGAATAAGTATAATGTAACCTTCATTGATGAATTATTCAATAAATTATGAGGAGAAAAATATTTTTCAAAGATTAATCATTGATCTAAATATTGTCATTTGAGATTTAGTATTGAAGGAAAATTCAAAGAAGATATCCATTAAATGTATGAAAACTATGAATTTATAGTGATTCCATTTGTTCTTACTAATTATCATGTTATATTCATGGATTTAATTAATATATTCTTTAGATATTACCCTAATCATTTTATCATTGTATTTATAGAACATAAACTTATATATTCTAATAGAAATTATGATCTTGAAGATCACATGATAATTGTACTGAAGACCCAAAATAAGTATAATTTGTAAGAAAATTTTACTAATTGTGAATTTTTTATACCGAAATATTAATTTTTGTTTTATATAATATCAAGTGATGCTATATCAATGGAGCACACAAAGATGTAGGTTATTGATCATTGGCCCAGATTCACCACTATGACTGGGATCTATATTTTTCTTAGATAAGATGGATATTATCAATTCTTTGTGAAAGATTATTCATTTATAACTAGTACACTCACCATGTTAACTAGAAAGGGAGATAAATTAATATCAAATAATGAATATGAATTTTTTTAGGGAATTGAAGAGATGGTTTTCAGTTCACCTATGATAAAACTACCCTATATTGGACAAGAGTTTTTTATTTATAGTGATTCAATGAAGAAGTAGATGGGATGTGTTCTTCTGTATAATGATATTGTGATAGACCATTCCTCACAACATTTGAATTTTAATGATAAAAATACCCAAACCATCATTTAGAGTTATTAGTGATAATATTTTCATTAAAGATATGGAGGCATTATCATTATTGATAAATATACGACCTATATACTAATAATGAGATTTTAATGAATAAATTAACACATAAATATTTGAATATATGCCAAAGAAGATGGTTAGAGTTGATTAAATATTAAGAATTCCCAATTAATTACCACCTTCTTAAAGTAAATTAGAGATATGATAATTTGAGTCGAACGTATCATTTTATATTATCTATTGAGAGGATAAAAAAAGATCAAATATTAATGTGTTTTTATTGGATGGGCCTTAAAATCCGGATGGAATGGAAGAAATTTTATTTTCCTCAATTTTTTTAAAATATCTATTTGTGTAAAGATTAAAGAGGTTGAGAAGGAAGATGTGGATATATAATTGGAGATGAGAAATATTCAAGAGTTAAACCTTTATTATAATGGAATTAGAAGTTTTGGGAACTGACTTTCTATCCCATCAATACAAAAACATGAAGAAGGAAATATCATAAGAAACTCATAGTACACCATTTTTAATTTATCCTAAAATTACAAAGATGTATAAAGATCTAAAAGATTATTTCTAGTGTGAAAAAATGAAGAGGGGTATTTCATATTATATATCTTGGTTATTGGTATATTAGCATGTTATTATAGGCAGACAAAAGTATAAGGGGATGTTACAAAATTTACTGATACCAGAATGGAAATGGGAAAATATAACTATGTATTTCATCAAAAAACTCCCCAGAACAACTAAAGGACACATTTCTATTTTAGTTTTTCTTTCGACCACCATATGAATTGAATTCACTTCATTTATATTAGATAATATTTCACTCTTTATCATCTGCCTATGATATAAATTAAGTAGGTAGTATGGTTATATGGGGTACCTCATTCTATTATATCTGATAGAGATCCAAGGAATACTTTAATGTTTTATGAAATTATTCAGAAAAATCTAGATACATAGTTTTGTTTCATTACTACTTATCATCCTTATATATATATATATATATATATATGGTCAGTCTAAGATAACCATTAAAAACCTAGAGGATATGTTGAGATCATATTCTCTAAATTTAATATTTTGTTCAGATCAATACCTTTCAGTAGTTAAGTTTTCTTATAATAACAACTTTTTGTTGAGTATTCAAATTGATCTTCCTTAATCTATCTATAGAAACAAGTATAGACATTAGATATTCAAGGATAAATATGGAGAAATAAATTTATTCAGACTTGAGATAGCCAAAGAATTAGAATATAAAATTAGACCCATTCAACAACACATCAAGGTAGCTCGGATTCGAAGAAATATTTATACTTACAATTATCAGTGAGTTCAAGAATTCATTGATGGTAAGAGAGATGTCCTATGAATTTATCTATGGAATAAGGTTATGATGTTCATAAATATAGGAAACTTGAGCTCAAGTTATATTGGTTATTTTATGATCCTTTATTGTGTATGGACTGTATCTTATCTCTTGACTCTCTAACCAAACCTCTCTCGAGTTTACAACACGTTATACGTATTTCACCTAATAAAGTGCATACCAGATTATTCACATGTACTAAATTCATAGGTTATAACACTGGATCCTGATATTTCCATTGAATATAAACCTAGAAATATATTGGATCATATGAATAAATTCATATGTAACAAGACTACTCAACTAGTTAATGTTCTTTAGAGGAATCAGAAATTTGAGGAAGCTATATGGGAACCTGAGGATGTGGTGAAGGAATGATATCCTCATTTTTTAGAGTGGTGAAAATTATAGGTATAAAATCATTTTAAGATGGTATAATTTAAAACTATAATATTTTTATATCTATTTCCATTTAAATTAACCTTCAAGTATTCGATTGGATGTCTTACACGAAACCTCAATCTATATGAAATGTGATATAGTAAACTGTTATAACCCTACCATTAAAAGAGATGTGGTGAATAGTAATAAATACTTTATGAAATTTATTTATAAAGTCTTTTATGAATTCATATTTCTTAGTTAATTTATAATAAATATTTACTCAATTTTCATTAACGTAATTTTGCACTTCAAAAATATGTTTTTTTCAAAAATGGTATTTATCACTTTTTTTCACATAAAATTTATAATTAATTTATACTATTTTTTAAAATATTATTTTAGGATACTAATTTAATTTTTGAAATCATCATTCCATTATTATCTTGGTATTAATTTTTAGGATTTTTCTAAAAATATTTATTTCTAAGTGAATAGTGAAAAATATAGTTTTTTGTAAAAACTTTCATTTATTTTCTAGTAGAAGTGTCATTATGTTATGAATTTTATTTTAATTTAACATAAATATCCTTTAATTATAAATAATATAATTTATTACAAAATAATTTTCATTAATAATTATTTTGATCCTACAACATTTTTGGTATTAAAAATGCATTTTTCTAAAAAATTGTTTTTATCTATGTAATGTTTTTTTATCATAATAAAATAAACTAGTATATATTTATTAATGTATTTAATGAAATTTATAGATTATAAATTTAATGTAACACCCCAAAATTCTAAAGATAAACTTTGTATTCGATTTCATGTACGAAACGCATCACAAGGCACGTAAGGGAATATAATATCTTGATACTCTACTATATATTTACTATTTTAAATAAATTCAATACATGATATATCATGTGTTACATGATAGAGTGAACTTAATTTTGAGATTTAATATTATTCAAGAAAGACGATCCTTAATATCTTATGTTGCACACAAAAGTGACATACCTTGTTAGCTTGCATTACACGCAAGATCGAGTTTCATCAAATAAGAATGTATTATTAAAATATTATTATTTAATATAATATGATATAACCTTGTACTTAAGTTAGTGTTTATTCATATTATTAATTAAATTATGAAAATTTATGTTTTATATAAATATAAATTGAATTCATTGGTTACCAATTAATGTGAAACGAAATAAAAAATAATTGGATATAAAAAGAAATATTATTATTATTATGTGTCTAATGAAGTTTTGTCTTAATAAACATATATTATTAAAATTACAGAGTTGTTTTTATAGAATGTTTTTTACATAAAATTGCACACATATCCATTTAATGGGAAATGAAAAAACAATTTCTGTGTAAGGTGAACTGCTTCCTCATGAAACAATGATTGTTAATTTTTTATCAACATCTCATGGTGGAAATTATAATAGAAAATATTTTTATATATGATATATATGATATTTATTATGTCTTTAATCATATATAATTATTTTATAACACATATCCTTATATTGTCCATGTTGTATAAATATGATAACATCATTTTTGGAAGTGTGGACTACCGCCTCCTCCAATTGATGTGATTCGTTCACACTATACGTGGATTATATAAATGATGGATTTAATTAAATATATCTAAAAAATGTATAAGTTATTAATGGAATAATTAACATTATGTAAATATAATATATATCATTTTCTGTGTTACCCTTTCACACACCTAAAAAGTGATAAGGTCGTTCATGGACGTGTGGACTACTGCCTCCTCAACTTCATGTGATTTCTTTTACATCACAAAAATTATATATATAAGTATATATTATTAAATTATATGTTATTTATAATATAATTATAATTTTATAAATATATTATTCAACTTATCTACTTTCTATGACGATCATTCAAAAATAATAATGTTACTCATGCGTACGTACGAACTACCATCTTCATAATTGTAACGTTGATTAATTTTTTCATAATCATATTAAATAATTGTTTTTTAAATGTATAATTAATTTAAAAATATGATAATTATGTCATGAGTATTATCCTGTATATTTTATATATCGAACCCTTTGACCATAGTATAAATACTAATGTTGTTTTTGACACAAAAACAATATTTTGATAAAACAACCAATGTAAACATAATTCTTTAATTATTTGTATACAACCTGGTAATAAGTTAAACTAAAGTAATGATAAATGTAAAAAAGGTTCTGATGAATGTAAATAATTAACGTATGTTTATTATATAAAAAGTTAAAGGACATTCTCCATAATGGAAACACTAGTTAATGGATTTCATCTCAATTTACATCTTATAGAGACTTATTTATGCACCTAGTTTATTTTATATAGTGTACGTATGACCATTTTTCATTAAATATCATGAATACCATTACTATTATGATATTATAACATTAATTAAATTTTATTCCTTCATGAGGCTTATGATTTGAAATATTTCAAAGTGGGAAGGGACAATTTGGAATGTTTTGAGATTATTTCTCTCAATAAAATCATTATAGATCTTCTAATGGTATTTTAAATCAAGTAAATAATATGAAAACTGTTCAATAATGCCATTATTTTTTGTTTCCTCTGGTTATTCATAAATTTTTTAATGTATTAGTACCATTTTACACTATTTGGTAGTAAATATGTTCTAGATTTGTTTTTTCAAAAAACCCAAATTTATTTCTATCTTTAATTGGAGAACCTATTTTCATCTAAAAAACATTTCTTATTAGTGTTTAAAAAATTAAAATGACTTGTTAAACACATTTTACACCTTTTTTCCTTTTACCAATGTTTTCAATGTAATCTTCCTTTTTCTTTCGGAATAGTTCATTTTTATACCTTTTTACCGTACAAAATGATTTTTTACCTTGTATGGAATGTATGGCTTTACCCACCATCACCCCTTTAAATATTCATTTTCATGTTTAAATGGTTAATTTTTAAAGAAAATTTCATTAAAATTGAATTAAAAATAAATGTTTTTTCAAAAGGTTTTTCAAAACAAAGGGATATTTTCCCAAATAATTTTTTAATAGATATTTCTATAATATTTCCATTCATCAAGGACAATAACCCTTAATTTTTCTGCACTTGGGGTATATTGTATAAATACCATAATTATCCCTCCAAAATATGGTTTTCAATTATTTTAGTCAAGGATAGTATTTATATTCACATCCTTGATCCATTTTCAATTTTTCCTTAAAATATTAAATCTCTTATGATCATTGAATTTATCCTAATTATCCATATCTTCTATCATGGTTATTAATATTTCCTAAACTATGTGCCATTTTACATACAAATTCTACTTTGACAGTTATATGATTATATGGGAAAATATTTATAATTTTGTACTCTTTATTAAACATGGTTATTTGATAAGGCATATTATTTATTTTGATTATTCAAGATGAGGAATTTTTTGCACTAGAAGACCTGGGTGGGGTCTAGTTATATATATACCCTCGATGCATCCTTAGTATTATGGGAGAAGTCATTTGGATAGCCGCCATAGATGGGTTTTTACCTGATATGTTGTAAACTGTCTTCCTAATGATCTTGGAAGTAGAGGTACCATATACCTAGGAAACATGGTGTCCAATAATAAAGAATTTTCCTAATTTATTTTTAGTTATTATTCATCCATGATATTTTGTGTCAACATATATATAGATATATTTCATTTTTAGTAATTTATATGTCATGTGTTTCAGTTTCTTACCTTTCCATATTTATTTTTCCTTATCTATTTATTTTAATTCCATTTGTTATAAGTTATAACCCTTCCATATTTTTTATGCACTTCCATTAAATTTATTTATTACAAGGAAGATTTGTTCAGTTATATAACATTTCATGTTGAATATTATCATTAATTATTTATTTCTTACTCTATATTTTTTCTTTAATGATCATTTGATCTCAACCTTATTATTTTTCTTTCCCCCAGAATCCAAGAATCATACTATGAATGATATATATAGATTTACTAGATGGATTATAGTTATCCTCGAAGTTATTTATTTGGAAAGAAGTAAAAAAAATTATTGTAATTAGTGTATCCATTTATAATAAAAGACTCATTTATATATCTGTTTTACCAAGACTACTAAAATCTTTAGTCCTTTTGGATTTATTTCCATACAATCATGAAAATGTGATTGATAGCATACACTAGTTTTGGGCCTTTTGTAGTTGGGTCTCTATAGTTAGTATAATAAGAATTTTCGTTGCAACCTTTTGAACTATATTTCACAAAACATAGATTTTAGAACAAATCTCTAAGTTAGAATTTGTGGATATGTTTATAGGAACATTATAATGATTCAGTTAGATAGAGATTGCGTAGTTTTTCTAGTAATACATCCATGTCTATATACATCTTGTAAGTGTGGTTCTGGAACAAATGTACATAACGATAAAAACTCTAACAAGGTGTGCTAGACCTAATTCAGTGTAACCTAGTACATGGAAAAGATACTTACTTGTTTCATAGTTTAACTCTCGTGGGGGATATGATTAGGATAATTCACATTTTATTTTCAAAATACTATTAAGAATTTTGACAATGAATAACCTTGGTTAAACCTAAGGTATTTTTATTAAATATAAGGTTTCATGGTTTAGAAATTCTAGAAATGATATTATTGACAAACATTAGACCACAGAAGTATTTATGTAAATATAGGTGGATTAATTATTTATATACTAGGGTTGTATTAAAACCCTTGTTAAAAGTCTATTTCGTGATTAACCAAATTTCAAGGATATCCATCCTAGTTATTTATGGAAATTATGTTAATATGGTATTAAAAAGGGATAACATATATAACGAGTGAGAACCAATAAAATCCAGAAAGGTATCGAGTCTCGAACTCATGATTGAAGGATGATAAGGTTTTCACGCCAACCACAGACCTACATAATGTTTGGGTTAATTTTTCATTGTTTTTAGTAAATCAATTTGATGAAACAATGTTTACAATTACATAGTAATATCACTTTTTAGGATTAGAGATTAATCTATTGAATATATTGGTTTTGGATGATATTTGGAGAATAATAGTTATACTTTTCACTATTTTATTGGCCTTACGATCGTTTAAGGGTTTATTTTAGTGATTCCGGAATAAAAAAATCATTATTGTTAATTAATTTTTGGGGAGTAAAGGGATGAATTAAAATTTGATCAAAGAACAATCAAAAGTTAGTAATGTATATATGAATTTGAAAACTATCAGGTGGGAACATTTCATTATATTATTGGTCATCAAATAATTACCCAACATTACGAAAATGAATTGAAATAAAATAATGCCATAATACCTTAATTTTTTATTGATCCAATGGTATCATTAATCATCAAATATTTATAGATTTGAGGACCTAAACTCTTTATTAATCACCCAATTGTTTATGATTGATAACCTCATTCCCTCACTATTAATTTTTACATTTTCCTATTAAGTCGATAATTTCAATTTCCACTAATGTTCTCCTATATAGAGACCTAGTAACATGGTAGTCAATGTGACCTTTGTAGTTACCATTCTCTATTTTCTAGAGGATGTTTTATTGAACCCTTCTCACAATTTGGTATTTAAATGAAGGAAATATCAAACAATATATTAAAAATATTGAGTTTAAATTTCCAGGAATAAATTTAATTAAGTTGGGCGGAATGTAACACACCAAAATTATAAATTAAAACATTCTATTTGATAACATGTATGAAACGCATCACCAATCATGTAAGGGAACATAATATCATGAGAATACTATATATTTATTATTTTAAATAAATTTAATACTTGATATTGCTTGTGTTACATGAAAGAGATAACTTCCTCATTATCTTTTGTTACATACAATATATACATTCTTTGATATATCATGCTACACACTAGAGTGACCATCCTCATTAGCTTGTGTTAGATGCAAGACCGAGTTTCACCGAATAACAATTTATTATTAAAATATTATTATTTAATATAATTTGATATAACCTTGAACTTATGTTAGAAGTTATTCATATTATTAACTAACTTATGAAAATTTTTTGTTTATATAAATATAAAATTCATTCACTGTTTTCAAATTAATGAGACAATAAAATAACAACCAATTGGTTATAAAAAGAAATATTGTTATTATTATTATTATTCGAAAGGAATTTAGTATTAATAAACATAAATTATTATAATTTGGGAATTCTTTTAGTGAAATATATATATAATATATTCAATGAAATATTTTTTACATTAATCCATTATGTTTGATAGGAATATGATAAGAACAAAAAAAATTCACACATACTAACAAATATTTTTATAAATTCAATTTTACCATATTTTAATGGAGAACCCATTTTAAAGAAGATTTTTGACACATTAATTGATTAAATATGTCAAAATAAACCTAATATTTTAAATATATAAAAAAAATAGGTTAGGGAAAAAATTATATTTTTCGAAAAACATTTCATTTTTTAATGAATAATTAAAATTACTGAACTTGAATTCAAAACAACTTTTTCACCTAATTTATTTATAATGTTAAATCATAATTTTAATTGGTTTTAAAATTTAATTAGAAAATTATTTTTTAAATCAATCAAATTTAGGTCATTTTAATCAATTTCAATTTGAAATTTACTTTAAAAACATTGCAAGCTTTAAAAAAAATTACTTTAAGAACCCACATTGTTGTCTTGTCTCCGGGATTAAATTTAAATTAATTTTTGTCAATTTATTGATTGGAATTTGTAAAAATGGGTTCCATATTTGGAATAATAAAAATTTATAATTTCATATAAGACCATTTTTTTGAACAAAAGTATTAGTTGATGTGATTATAATTAATTACAATGATTAAGGTTAAATTAAGATTAATATGTGATTAAACCTTATCATTAAGGAACAAAACATAATATAAACTTTTCAAAGTTATATTTTATGAACATATATAGAACCTATAATCTCTTTTATCAAATTTTTTCCAATATTGGATCCACTTTCAATGTGAAAAATGTTCAAGGAATTCGTTTGTGAAAATATTACAAGAGTGACACTCTACCTCGACTATAAAAGGACCACCACTTATCCACATTACTCACACCTCTCAAATAACATAGGATAAACTCTAATTAGACCAAATAGATTCCAAAAATAACTACTATATACCTATAATTATTACTTTGGTTATAAATCATTTCAAGGAATCCCTTTGGTATAAACTAAAAGAAGTTACCTGATTTTTTAGGTAACGTTTTCCAATGATCTCTTTTCTTTAATTTACTCCACCACCCCTTCAATTAGTTATAAATAATTATTATATTATTATAAAATTATCCTAAATATTATAATATGTTTTTATATTATGTTTTCTACCTAAACATTCACACACTTATTTTTAATGGGTAACAAACATATTGTTTCTCTGTTTGGAGAACAACTACCTCACAAAACGTTGATTGTTTTTTACCACCTGTCATGGTGTCCATTATGATGGAAAATATGTTTATATATGTTATATATGATATTTATTTTTTCTTTAATATTATTTGATTCTTTTATAACATATACCATTATAATTTACACTTTGTATAAATACGATAACGTCATTTGTGGCTGTGTGGACTATGGCCTCTTCAAAGCGATGAGATTTGTTCACACTATACTAGGAATGTATAAAGGATGTATTTAATTTAACACATATTACCAAAAAAAATTATAATATATTAATTACATAATAAAATTTTTTGTAAATATAATATATATCATTTTCTATATTACCCATTCACACACGTAAAAAGTGATAACGTCGTTCATGGACGTGTGGACTATCACCTCCTCAACATGATGGGATTCAATTTACATTATAAGAATTAAATATATAAGTATATATGATTAAATAATATAGTATTTATGATATAATAATCATTATGTAAATATATTATTCTATTTACCAACTTTCCAAAACAATAATTCAAAAAATGAGAATGTTACTCATGCGTACGTATGACCTACCATCTCTATGATTGTAATGTTGAATAATTTTATCATAACCGTATTCAATGATTATTTTAAAATGTATAATTAATGTATAATTATTATAATTATTTAATTATTTTTATTATTTAGATATTATATATTGACCCCTTTGATCATAGTTGACCTACAAAATTTTTTTTGACACATAATCTTAATTTAGTCAAAACAACCAATATAACCAAAATTTTGTAAGTAGATATATACAATATGGCTATATATTAATAATAATTTATGATAAAAATAATATACTTTATCAATATGGTAAATAATTAACATAAGTTTAATATAGAGTAGTTTATAGAATGTTCACCTGAAAGTAAATGCAATGTAAGGGACTTTGTCTCAATTTACATCTCATTGAGACTTATTTATGCACTTAGTTTCATTTATATGGTGTATAAACTACCCTTTTCATAAAATTTCATGAATATACTTACTATAATGATATTATTACATTCACTAAATTTTATTATTTCATTATTATTATGATTTAAAATGTTTAAAAGTGGTATGGGACACTTTGGAAGGTTTAGAGATTATTTTCCTCAATAATAAATCTATTGATATTTCAATGGTATTCACATTTGAGGAAATTATATGATCATTTTTCAATAAAACCATTAATTTTTCTATACACTAGTTTTTTATGAACATTTTAAAGTATTAGTTTAATTTTTCCACTTTTGGTGGCAATAGATGTTTTAGAAAAAAAAATTCAGAAAAAAATGACTTTATTTCTCTCTTTAGTCAGAGAACTTTTTTTATTATGAAAACCGTGTTTTATTAAAAATTTTTGAAAAAAATTAAAATGATTTGGTAAATAATGTTTTTCCTTTTTTCATTTTTCCAATGATTTCAATGGAATCTTCTTTCCTCTTTTTAAATAAGACAATTTTCATACCTTTTTACCATGAAAAGGGAATTTTTTTACCCCAAACAATATGTACTAATTTACCCACCATCATTCCATAAAATATTCATTCCCATGTATAAAAGGTTAATTTTTAATTAATTTTTTTTATTTATTTTCAAATAAAATGCTTTTCCAAAGGTTTTTCTAAACTAAAGGATATTTTCTACAAGAAATTTTTTAAAATATATTTTTATAATATTTACATTCATCAACAACAAAAAAGATTAATTTTACTCCACTTGGGGTATGTTGTATTTATACCATCCTTATCCTTCCTCTAGATGGGTTTTAATTTATTTGATAAAGGATAGTATTTATATTCACATCCTTGATTCATTTTTGAATTCGCATTGAAATATTCAATCTCATATGATCATTTAATTCCCTTTAATAATCCTTATCATCTATTTTGGATATTAATATTTCCTAAATAATATAAAATTTTACATACAGTGTCAACTTTGATATTTATTTGATTATTTTTAGAAATATTTATAATTAATTCGTCTTTATTCTATATGGGGCCTTGATGAGGCATATTATTTATTTAGATTATTCATGATGAGGAAAATTTTGGACTGGTACAACATAGGTTGGTCCTGGTTATAGATAGCCCGTAGATTGATATATAGTCACGGGATGATTCATTTGGTTGGCCACCTTATATAGTTTTTTACTCGATATGTTGTAAACCATCATATTAATGGTCTTGAAAATAAAGGTACCTTGTACATAGGAAACATGACGTCCAATAATCAATCTTCCCCCCTATTTTTAGTTATTATTTATGCAGGATATTTTTGATCAACATATTATTGTATACATTTCATTTTCATTTATTTAGATGGAATGTGTTTCAATTTCTAACCTCGTGGTATTTATTTTTTCTTATATTTTTATTTGAGTGGAATGTGTTTCTAGTTATTAACTTTCCATATTTTTTATGCACTTTCATTCAGTTTATAGATTACATGGCATGTGTGTTCAATTATTTACCTTCCCATATTGATTATTCATATTGATTCTTTATTTTATCGACAATAGTTTTCCCTTAATAAGAATTTTAGCTCACCCTTATTATGGTTTTTCCCCAAGAATCCAAGAAGTGCACTGTAAAAGATATAAAACGATTTACTAGATGGATTAGAGTTATCCTCAAAGTTATTTATTTATAAAGAAGGAAAAATTATGCTTTCATTAGGGCATTAAATTGTAATACCATGCTCATTTATGAATCTGGTTTACCATGACTACAAAACTATTTGGTCCTTTGGGATTTGATTCTTTTAATCATATCAATGTCATTTATATAATACACCTAATATGGGACTTCTGGGGTCGGTTCGACTCATTTAATAATTTATTTTAACATTCATTTTATGGTTTTCATAATGAAATTAAAGTAAATTATGTTTTATATATACATATTCATTCATCTAAAATATGTTTTCATTGCATCTTGTACATTAATTTAAAATTAAATAACCCCACTAGTCGAAATTTAATCTAGTAAAATGAATATCATATTTGGAATTAGAATAATCGATATAATCTAATAGGTTCAGATTAGTTTTTTTCATATTTAATTGTAAAAAATATTTAAATTTTGGTACCATGACTAAGCTTAAAACTTTTTTACTTGAATATTAAACCATGTGATAAGGGTGGTATTTCCAAAAAAACTATCTAATTATTGTTTTATAATGTCATTTAAACCTCATAGTATCCTAATTTAGAATCCCTATAAATTTGGAGACTATTTTACATGAATGTGACCATGTATTATTGAAATATTTTATGAAATTACATGTATGTATTTTCCCTCACTTATAAAATAGCTCCTATACTCCTCAATTATTTAAAAATGGATAATTTTATACCCTAACAATTTCATGATGTCTCATTGGATGTTGAATAATTGGGATTTATTTTTTATGGATTATTCCCTCTTAATGTTTGAATAAATTTCATTTTTTCTCGCATGGATAAATAGAGAATTTTTTAAAAAAAATGGGCCATGTTGTTGAGAGTTTAAATGAGAAGGTAAAAATTGAACTCTTCTAAAAAATATTAAGAAGAAATTAAATAATTCTTCTATAGTAATGAGTCATAGATTAAACGAAATTTTGAAGTGGGATAATGATCTTCAGTTAAGGTGATTTAAAATGGTGATACACATTCACATTTTGATTAAACTATGTCATTGGTAACTAAAATCCAATAAATTTGGGATTGGACTTGATAAAATTTAAATCATTTATGTGATTCATGTTTAGAAGAATTACTTAAAGACTAATAGTGATCATGTGTGTGAAATCCACATTTCATGAAATTATTGTTATTTTTATTTTATATTTTGACCATGTTTTACTTATTTTTATATGATTATTTGATTAAATAATAATAGTTTTGTGGTTTTAATATTTTATGTATAATAATTCATTTTTTAAAATTTCGGAAATTAATATCATAAAAATTTCATTATTATTGGAAACATTATTATGAATTCTAATTTTTATGTCATTGAAATGTTCATATTTGTGTTTTAAAAAAAATATTTTGAGGCTATAGACAATGATGTTATAGATTAGGAATGAAATAAATGCATAAATTATATAATGATATTCAAATAAGTATTATCACTGGATCCTTGGGGATTCATTTGGGAGAAATTATAATCCCACCACATCTAGAATTTGGTGAGGATCCCTACTTATCCTCAAATGATGAGAATTTATACTCATCCTCAAATAATGAGAATTATAATGATGAAATTAATCTTAATAATTACACCCATGTTATTAAATATGGCTATAAGGAGTAATTCTTCCTCTGTATTTAGGAACCAGAGAGGAGGAAATTTGAATAATATATTAATAAGGAGATAATTGTGGATTATTGTCTATGTATTTGGGAGTGTATTTATGAAATGGTTGAGTTTAAAAGTGATAGAAATCCTAATTTTGTTTTTTACAACATCCTTGGGAATTACCATACTTAGAGAGAACGACATGGTTGTTCTATGTTGGTCCCCAATCAGTATATCCCATCTTGAATCTTTTTATTGAATTAGATCCTTGGATTTGGTTCTGAAATGCTTGGAGGTGTTTTGTTTTTTGTTTTCATCCAAATTCGTAATATTGCATTAGGTTATCCCAATTTTTAGTCTAAAATGATTTTTTATCTGGATATAGTGATTTTAGATGTTGATTTCATTCTTATTAATGTTCTTCAATGAATTTTGAGAGATTCTTTCATATAATATATTTGAGAACTTTTATGAATATAGAACATTATAATAGAACGATGGGACTATAACCTTGATATCTGATTGATTTGAATTTCATATAATTGATTTTTTACTCTAAAATCTATAATAGCTTGTATAGAATAATGATATCATGATGGAAACTTTTGATATATTTTTTATTAATATTTAATGAACTAATACTTTTATTTATAGTGTAATACCAGTAATGGTTTAGGGTACATTGAACAATTACCTGGTCTTTTCATTATTATATGTATGATTTGAATAATGTATAAAATCTATTTCAATCTCTTGATGGTCTGATGATTGATAAAGGCTTCTTTATAGGAATGATTTTGATTGGATGTGATCACATTAAAATTAATAGATCTAAACTCAATATGAAAAATAAATAATAAATCATATTAACGAAGAATCTTAGTAAATATTCCCATACATTGTAGAGCATGAATTTTTTTACATCGAATAAATGAACAGCTTATAGAAATTTAGTTTCTTAAATGGTTTATGTTTCCTCTATCTAGACTACCTCATATGGGTGTATCTATGGTTTATTTTCACCTACTAAAATTGTGGAAATTACATATTTGATGGATGATGGTTGTTTCATAATATAAAAATTAAGCTTTAGAAGGGATGTTCTAGTTTTTTGAAAAGTTGGAGACTGCAACAAAGGAAAAGCTATATATAATTTCATGTGTTTTTGAGAATTGTAGACAAATTAGGTGGTCTGGTAAGTCTATATTTCTACTCATCTATTAGGATTCACATAAAGATTATGACAAGTTCAATGGTGATTCATGGAGTTGATGATGATGTGGTGGGGCACTACATAAGTACTGGATAAAAATACAGATTTTTTATTATCTTTGTTTCATTTTTTAACTTGGTTATACTATATAATTTTCTTTTTGATATATAATATTTAAATTTGTAATACAAAATCACATTACACCTAATATTTTTATATTATAATTTTTTTTCTATAATAATTTTTGGGGTGTGGGTTTGTTTACCAACTCATTCCAAGCCTTTTTAGATGAAATTCTTATATTTAAAGAAAAAACATGGGTTGATCGCCTTGTTAATCAACCAGATCCAATGGAAACCACAACCTTGAAACTATCAAAGGGATTTTTTTGAGTATGATAATACAAACCAATGATAATTTGTTAGGTCCACAGGTGAATTTTAGGAGGAAATACCATGATAGGGTCATCTCAAAAGCACAAAAGGATATAACATGATGAAACACTAAACTATACATAAGAACACACAACATCACACATATACTACACTCTATTAAGAGTGGGAGTGTATCATGATTAATTAAGAGGCATTGTTTCTGCTAAATATCTAATGTTAGATATTGTAAATTGACACTATAGTTATAATTTACTACATGAATCCACATCATTCCAGGGGATATCTGTAACCGTTCGATCAAGATTCTCTACACATCCCAGTAATCCTTACTATTTACACATATTCATCTTCACTTGAGGTAATTTTAATTTCCTTCATATAATATTTAAATCATTAAACACATATGATCATTTTAACTAAAAAATATCCATATAAAACTACCCGAGATCCCATTTTTAAGGGATTTATTATTTATTTTGAATTAGATGACTTAGAGGTAGATTTCAATATTATTTAACCATGAAACTACAATGATTTAAACAAACATACTTTAAAAAACACTCCAAAGGATGTTGGAACCTCAACATAATCTTAACCCCATTCAATAACACCCTCAGATCCAACATTGTCATGGGCTTGGCTAGTGAATGTTCAACCTTTCCAACATACTCCTATAATCCAACAACATGTAAGATTTCATAAATAGTTCCTTTCGTGCCAATGTAACCTCAGGGTGGGCTAAGAAATCTCATCCAACCCAATTCACCCTAACTGTTGAAGAAGAAATACAATTTAGTATTTGAAACCCTCAATCTGGATCTCAATCCCTATAATCATATCATTCAAATGTGGTCATGATGAAAACAATTAGAATCACTATATAATGTTTTTCCCAAATTAGATAAATAGTTTTAGAATATTCCATGTGAAGTGAAATCATCAAATAAGGAGAGGATATTTACTCACATTGTCACCCTCTCAATGTATGAGAAACATTGGAAGCTCGTTGAACCTTTGGAAGGAAAAGTATGTCAAAACTTGTAGAGAGGTATCATTATCATTGTAGTTTTAGAGGGAAATTAGAAATTCACATAGAACTCAGGAGGAGTAAAACATCCATTATTAGAATTTTTATATTCACCCACTGAATAGTTCATGCCCTTTTTTAATACATATATTTTATTCATACATTTCCCTATACCTAAATCACTATCATATTATCTCATTCTCTCATCACAATTAATGATTACTCCCTATCTTTTTCTCATAAAATCACATGAATCCACATAGGCACTATAGGTTATTCTTTGTAACAAAGAGTATAGGAGGCTCATATTTACTTATAAGGAAGATATTCTTCTTCTATATCTGTATTTATTGGATTAATATTCTTGAATAGTCAATTATGTTGGGGTGATGGTGATGTGATAAATTAATATTTTTCTTACCTTTATTCATTATTTTTCTTGATTTTTCACTAAATACTTTAAATTTTTTTATAAGGATTATTTCTTGAGATGATGAGGGTGTTGAAATAATAGTCAAATAAAATAAAAATAAGGCTCATTCACTACATCCTAATGAATGAGAGTTCAAGGGGTGTGTTGGAATAATAACCATAGCCTATAAACTATAATCACTACTTTCCAGGGACTAGAATAACCCCTATGGTACTCTTGACTTGGGTAGTATTACCTTAAAATTTTTCACAGTAAAGTATTTGTATTTTTTGATGCTAACAAGCTATTTTTATTAGAAATTTTCTAGTTAATCTTCACTAGAGTGATCATTATCCCAATTTACATGAATCTTAATTCAATGAATTAAAACATCTTGGACTTATAATTTCATTCTCTCTAACACAAAAATATTTATATATACCCAAATAAAAACAAATTAAAATTACTCAAAAACACATTTAATTCTTATATGGAATGCATAAAATCTCTAAAATACATCGCATTACCCATTCATTATATGTGTGTGTGTGTGTTAGTGTATTAACATATACCTTATTCTAGCGTTTGAACCAGATACTCATAAGTATAAATATTATTATTTCCTCAAAAATACATTAACCAAGAAGTATAGAGAAAGATGCAGTAATGACATATCAATGGAAGAAGCATTACCTAGTGAGAAGACTCACACAGAAGTGATGGATTTTATTTAATATAAGAAGGAAAATTCAGGTTTAATTTTTCTAATAAAAGTGCGTAAAATTTGATTTCTTAGGATAGAATATAAATTATCTTGAAGTGATTTTTATGTAATGTGTTGGTTTATCATGAAAAACCAACTTTCACTCCATTAGGACGTCTAGTAAGTTTCCCCTCTCCCTATTAATTTTTTATATAACAAATGATTGTATGGACATAGGTTTCTGGGGGATATATGACGCATATGGTGAACATACTATAAAATGTAGGTGTTATCATGGAACAAATTAAACACAATTGGTTAACAAATAATCACTAATGGTATCAATGATTAATATAAATAAAAATTGTTGTTAATTATTCATTATGGCTATCAAAGTTTAATATATAATTACATGTTGAGATGAATATTTAAATGTGATATTGAGTCATATATGGAAATTGTTTTTGTAAGTATAATTATAATTACATGGTTATAATTATTAGATGAAGTTAATTACTCAAGTTTCATTAGATTATGAATGTAGGTTATTGGAATAAAAAACCTTGATGTTATTGACATATATTATTGTTTCTTATACCCAGTTTTGACTTTGTAGACATCGAGTATTTGTTAATAACTCATTACCAAGTTGTAAATCCACTCTAAAAAATATTTGATCGTATAGATGTTATTTGAATCAGATGATATTTAATTGAAAAATATGGTAATTAATTTAAATAATGTTTTAGAACCCACAAATTTTTTAAAGGATAAATGTTATATAATTTTCAAAAAATGTTTTAAAATTATTTAATTTTCATAAGAATAAATTTTTTTAAACATGAAAAATGTCTCAATAATTTTTATTTGTGAAAAAGTGGAAATAGGACCTATAATAAATTTACGAATAGATGAAATATACTAAAATTTTGAAAATTTATTTATAGGTAGTTAAATAATCCTAAAGGATATAAAGTTGAAAAATAAATTATTGGAAGATCCTAGTGTTTTTATGAAAACCAGTTATATCAAAATTGAATGTGAATGTGTCATATGCCGTAGGGATAGATTATTCTATATTAATATATATTTTAAGATTAATATGGGTTGAATTTTTTACAATATGAAAGTAAAATTACCTGAAAATATGAAGTAAGTATTTTATTGTTAAAGGGAAAGTATAGATGATGAAGATACCTCTATTTTTTTAATGATAAAGGAGGAGTTCATAAAATAAAAAATTATAGAAAATGATGTAATATATAGTGGATAGAACAATTGAAGTTTTATTATCATGGTGGGTGGAATGAAATTCACCATAAATCCATATACATTAGTGATATTAGAGTAAAAAAGATAGAGAAGTAATTATGGTAAAATATAAAACAAAATCAAATGGGGGAGAATGATGCAACTAGAGTTTATTAGTTGGATTTATTTTCAATTAATGGAGTGTTGTATTTGGTGAGTGTGGTAACGCATATATAAATGTAGAGATAGTTACCACACATGTGAACCACATTTGGTGAAAGTTGTATGACATTGATAAATATGGAACCAAAACATAAGAATGATCATTACAGATATGAAGTGGAATTATTGAATCCCTTAAAGTGGCTACATGGATATAAATATGAAGAGGCACCTTGATAGTCATATATCATGGTCATGTAATGATAATATCATGGCCATGGCAATAGGAGATCATGTTTTGGTGGTGATCATATATTATGCATTGGTTGGTTATCTGTATGGTAAACTATGACTATTTTGGCATGTTATATATTTTGAAGGAATTTTATCTTGAAATACTTTATGTGAATTTTTTGGAAGTATTTTGGAGAAGGAAGTATGAATACAAGTATCAACAACATGGGTAGCTCTATGACAATAATTATTGTTCGATAAAGAAGACCCAATGATTATTTTGTGTAGGTATGACCATATAAAAAAATGGAATTTATCCATGATGTAAGATATCAAACCACAAAATTATTATACAAGAATAAACATAGGATATATAAGATAATATATGACATAGTTGGTATGTCATGAATTAATTATATAAAGACCTATAAATGTGGAAGATCATGTCATTCAATAAAAAAATAGTTATTTTATGAGGATATGGTTTCCACTATGAGACAATGACTATGAAAATTTGTGGGGCTATAGTTTCTGGAATGAAAATTTATGTTTTGTGATGTAACTCATCACACTATAATTATAGTATCCCAAAACCTTTATACATAATATTAAATTATTTTTCATTATAAATATCCAAAAATTAAAACCCCAAATATTAGGAGTTATAGTTTCTTTGTAATAATCGGTTCATAATAAATCGGAGTGTGATTAAAAATAAACAAATTTATATTATTCTCCATAATGAGATCCAAAATCTTTTAGATCACCTAAACTAAATGTGATGTCATAGGTAATACCTAGAAAAAATATATGAGATAAAATCCCAAAAACTAAATAAACATGATGGGTAAGAATAACATGTGATCCAAATGTATAATTTGATATCATAAAATAGAAAACACATGAGTAATCATGTGGGATAAAAAAATAATGTTCATGGTATCATAATAACATGGAATCATTAGAAATTTAGAACAAACATAAAACATGAAAAAACATAAGTCAGGGATAACTCTCAAAACAACATCACATCGTCTAAAAGGCCCCATAATGGATTAGGTTTACTCCCTAATATCATAAATGACATCTACTGAGACTAAAACATTACTCAACACATTGGATGGTGATATAATTATGGGAACACATATCACATTCATTTTATGTGAATACATTTTATTTAGATTTATGTAAATCAATCCTGAGTCATAAATATAATAAATACCCATGGAAATAAAATGGTTTTCACAATCTTACATCATATCATAATCAAAAAAGATTTAATAAAGAAGGTATTTGATCATTCATAATTAGGAATTTATTACCCTATAAAATTAATGGGGAGTGTGCTAGGTTTTTATGTAAGAGAAATATATTTGGAACTTATAATAATTCCACAACATTATGGGTTGTTGAAATTAATGAATGGGAATACTTTTACAAATATTAAAATCTTTCTTGTAGAAAACAAATTTTTCCACATAAAATATCAATTTTTAAAAAAAAAATCTAAAATGATTTATAAATAATTAAATTTAAAAATAACCATGGAATATTATAAAGGAATCGTCAAATATTGGAACAGCAAGATAGTGGGAATTTTTTTATATGTCATATAAGTTAAATAAATATTCATTTTATACTGTTGTAAAAGGATAAAAAGTCTATTGTTCAAAATAATGAAAAAATTATAAATACTTTTATAAATGATGGATATGGAAGAAAATGATTTTTAACCAAAGAGAGAAATGAAATCAGATTTTCTTAAAAGGATATTCTCAATAATATTATGTACCAATGAGAGGGATAATGGTACTAATTAATTAAAATTTAATTAATTAACATAGGATAATAAAATTAATTGGGTTTTGTTATAAAATCATCAAATAATTTCCTTTAATGTGAATTCAATTATAAACAATCTTAATTGAAATGATATTGTATCATAAACCATTACTACATTGTTAAATTTTGAATTATAACCCCATGGATAACATAAGTTAATAATAAATTGAAATACCCTTAATTATGATGGATTCATGATATAATATGTAAAGGGGAAGTATATCACCATATAAAAGAAATTAGGTTTATAAAAGAACATGTGTCTCAAAGAAGAAAACTTTGAGACATAAACCCTGACCTCAAGACTGAATCATTTCATGAATTCCTTATCTTCCTATAAAATTATAAAATGTTAATTATTTAATTTATTAATATCCTTTATCAATTTTAATATTACATTTATTTTATTTTAAACCATTTCACATTCAATTACATAGCCAATTAATTTTACACCAGATGTTTTAAGGATAAACATATCATATGACCAAAATCATATTGGAAAGTTGAATGAGTTTAAATATATTACTATTTAATATTTTAAAAAGATTTTATAATTAATAAATTATATTTTTTATATAAAAATTACACTTTTAAAACAAACTATGCAATATGGTTATGAAAAATGAACTTTGTTTCAATCATAGAGACGGTAGGTCAAGCGTACGCTTGAGTAATGTTTTCATTTTTTGACGATCAAGATATAAATAAGGAAAGTGTTATTTTATCTATACTTTATTATAATTATTACATAAATATTATACTATATTTTTATAATACACTTATATATACCTCTCAAGTGATTTAGTGAGAAAAACGAACCATATCGCTTCGAAAGGTGGTAGTTTTTCATACACATGAATGATGTTATCATTTATTCAATAGATGGTATGGTGAGAAATTATACGAAATATTTATTTGAAATATTTATTAATAATTAATTAATATCACATATAAATATAAAACATATCCTTATTAACATTCATTTAAAGTATAAGTGAAATGCAAATCACATCACTTCACAAGGCAGTAATTCGCCATACACACGAGTTACATTATCATATTCCCTATTGAATATAATAAAATAAGAATTATGTGATATTATAATTCATAAAATATAATTATATAATTAATATAAAATATAAATACTAGATAAAAAATTATATCCTTCCATGAAAAGAAATGGTGGGAAAAAAATAAGTTGGATTGTGAGGTAGTAGTCCATCATACACACAATAAACAATTTTTTTCCCTTTTGGGAAAAAGGATATGGTTTTTCAAAATGATCTTAATAGAAAAAATAATCTTAGTATATTTAATATAATAATGTTATTATATCATAATGTTTTAATAATATTTCATATGTATTGACCCAAAACCCAGTAACTCGAAGTCGGTGTCAGCTTTATTTCATTGGCATAAGATACATGGAATCTCATCCTGATGGACCAAATAGTTTAGTAGTATTGGTAAACTAGATATATAAATGGTTCCCATATTAAATTTTAATATATATATTATAATTTTTTTTTAAATAATGACATCATTCTCTCTATCATATCTTTTAATATCAAATATAGTGCACTTCATTGATTCATGAGAAAGGAAAAAAAATAAGGGTGAGTTAAAATGATCAATAATCATTGCATATAGTGTAATTGTTCTTGAATCTATAATCATATTCAATATGGTAAGATAAATAAGTTATAACACATTTCATTTACATAACTAGATAAGGAATAATCAATATGGAAAGGTAAATAACTAAAAACACATGTAATTTAATCAATTAACTGAAAATGGAATGTATTCGGAGAAAATATCATAGTGAAAATCTCATGTATAATAATAAAATAACTATTAATGAAGGAAATTCATAATTTTTGTGCATCATTTCTTAGGAATAAGATAACTCTACTATCAATACCTTTAAGAGGATGGTTTAAAACTATAGGTAAAAACCTATTTAATTTTGGCCAACATAACTATCTCGTAAGACCTATTGATGCATAAAGTAGATATATAAAGTTTGAGAATTAACTTTAACTATATTTAAAAATAACTACTCATATACCAAACGATATATTTAATTTATGAACAATGTGTCATGTCATAAAATATCTGTATTGAGTACCGATAAGAATTATTCAATATTTCCCCAGTTAATCAAATAACATCCAAATTAAACATGGTATGAAATAATGATATACTATTTAATAAATACAAAAATCAATGATAAATAATTTGGATTTTTTAGGGAAAATTAATGTTGAATTATCTCAAGAAAATGAATAATTTAGGTGAAGTTAATGACTACAAAAATTAAATAAGGAAGTGAATGTCAATATTATCCTAGGTCAAAATCATCATAAAACATTATTATAAAGAATAAGGATGGAATAAATATAAAATACATCCATTAGAGTAAGAATAAATTTTTTTTTCATTGATGAATAGAAATAACATAAATTATATTTGAAAACATTATTGATGAAAATATTCTTTTTATTTTGAAAATCGCTTTTTGAAACATAAAAATTTTGGAAAATACTTTTATTTAAAAATCAATTATAAAAATAATAATTTTTAAAATAATAAGAAAAATATTGATAACAAATGACCTGGTAAACTTTCAAATAAATTATGGTCTTGTGGGTGGGTAATTCCATACATTCCATATAACTCAAAAAGAAGATTCCTTTTTTACTATAATAAGGTTCGAAAAGTGACTTGTTTGAAAGATAAAAAGGATAATACTTTAAAAAATTATTTTAAAAATATAAAATATTTAAAAATTTATTTAATAAATCATTTTTTAAAGGTTAAAAAATTTTAAAAACATTTTTAGAAGACACTGTTTTGGAATAAACAGATTTTCCACCAAATTGAGAAATGAAGTTGGATTTTATTAAAACCATTTTCTATAAAAAAAATAGTACCAAAGAGTGAAAAATGGTACTATTACATGAAAATAAAATGAATAAAAATATTATAATATATTTATAATGGTTTATTAGAAAATGATAAAATAATTTTCTTCAACTAAAATTTAAAAATAAAAAATCTCAATTATAATGAGATTGTCAAATAAACCCATACAATGATCATAATGTTGAATTGAGAATTAATAAATGAATAAATTTTATGTGTAAAAAATATATCCTAATAAAGTTTATATAAAATATAAAACAATTATAATTCATTTATACATAATATTATAATATCAAAGACACTGAAAAAGTAATATGACCCAACAAAAAGAAATTAAGTTATAGAATTATTTACCACTTAGAAACTTTAACCTCAAATATCCATAGATTAAATAATTGTATTTAAAACACAAAATACCATTAATAATGAATTATTAATTAAATTTAATTACAAATGGGTAGTATATACACCATATAAAAAAATTAGGTGCATACCATTACAATATGCCTTAATTAAATGAAATTGATATGAAATCCCTTACCTTATACTTCCTTTTGGTTGAATGTATTTAAACCCTCTATATAGTGGCTTTAGACATGTTATTAAATTATAAAAGAGCCATATTAACATTTATAATATCTTATATCATCCCTTAATTACATCATATCAACCATTCATTAATAATTTTCCATTATTTTCATTATTTTGGGTGTTAATTGACTTATTTTCTCATGCATGTTTTGTTATAAAATTTATGGTTCTTGAACCTATTATATAGTTATATCATATCCATAATAATAATAATAACATAATTCTCATATTTATACATTTATTATACTTTTAAATTTGATTTGGAAATATGGCAAATAAAAATGAAGTATGGTACAATTATGGATATGATAGGTCGGGCGTACGTATGAGCAACATTTTCATTTTTCAATGATCATTATAGAAAGGAGACATATAATATTTTATCATTCTAGAATTATCATAATATCATAAATAATATAGAGTTTTTTTAAATTCATATATATATATGTGTAATCCAAGTTTTATGGTGACAAAAAGAGTGTCATATCATTCCATTTAGGTGGTAGTCCACATGTGCAAAAATGACATTATTATATTTTAGTGAGCAAAAATATAATAAAATGATATATTATCCTTACATAATGATAAATATTTCCTTAATATCATAATTATTTCATTTATATCACATATATTGATTAATTTTAAATGTATTACATTCCATACAAAGTGTTAGTGAAAGAAGGGTTACATCACTTTGTGAGACGGAAGTCCGTCGTACACACTAACAACATTATATTATTCCTAAGGAATATAAATTAACAAATCTATAAATGATATTTTGAATAAAAATGTATAAAATTTTATAAATATCATATAAAGAATTTATATCCATCATCATACCCAACCATATATGGTTGTAGCGGAAGAACGAATAACATTGTTTTGTGAGCTGATAGTCCACCGTACACACAAACACTGATTTCAGAACCTATTTAATCAAATTTAAAATGGTTTTTATTCATTAACATCTTATAAAAACATCTAAATATATTGAATATAATAATTTTATCATATAATTATATTTTAATAATAATTTAATGAGGTTTATAAGGAAACAAAATAATGACCATCGTTGAAGAACCTTCCCTCTTCTTCGACAATCCTCCTTAGCTTTTCGTAGAAATCCTTTTTAGGATGGATTTATTCCAAAAATACGACATATAGGATGAAGGTAGTGAATATGGAATGTAATTTCGAATATTATTTTCCAACAAAAATATGTTTCAATGTGTGAATAAGAGAGGATAGAGGGTTCCCTTTTATAAGTGAGGTGAGTAGCACACCTGTAATTTTTTTACAATATTCAAAAATAACCAAATTTTTATCATCCCAAAATCATAAAAAATGTCTATTATCAAACCTAGAAGATATAAGGCGGAACTATGACCATAAAATGTGTGTTTTACAAGTTATTAGATCATTTGTAACCATTATCTTCTCATTTTAACCCCCAGTAAATCCATTTTTACCTTAACTACTATAATTAAGGTTTATTGTTTTCACTATTCATTTGGGTTAAAATTTTAGTTTACATTTTTCATAACTAAGATTTATGATGATTCCATATATGGAATCAATTTATTTTCAATTTCATTCACATAACTATAAATTTTTTATTTAAAAAAATCTTGTAGATGAGACGAGTAAGCGGGTTTTTAAAGAGAAAATGTTCAAAAGTTTACAAAGTTTTTATATCAAAATTAAATATGAAAATTATTCCAATGGCCTAGAATGGATTAATTTATAAATAATTAAACTTGTTTTACTTTAAAACTAATTTAAAATACAATTTTACGTTATAAATAATTTTAAAGAGAAGTCATTTTCAATTAAAATTCAATAATTTTAATTATTCATTAAAAAATTAAACTTTTCATAAAAATATAAAAAAAATCACCCTATGATAATTTTTATATTATTATTTCAAAATTGGAATTTGTATTCTAAAATAAATTTTCTAAAATTGGTAAAAATTAATATTAAATTACCTCTACAATGCATGCCAAAGCTAAAATTTAAAAAATTTATAGTTTTCTAGAAAACATTTATTTTTTCTTTTAAATGATCCTTATTTTATTTATAATCAAAAGATAAATAATAAATAGTTTTAAAATATATACTTTCATAATTTATTTAATAATATTCAAACCCTTCTTTGAAACAACTAGGGGATAATAACAATATGAATAGTATATTGTTATTTGGTAAAACTCGTTCTAACATGTAACACAATCTAAACATAGTGTTTCATGTAACATAAGATAGAATTAGTTTTGAGTGTAATGCATGATATTTAAGATTTTGAATTTATTTAAAAAACATATATTTTTAAGTCTCATACTATTATATTTTATTCTAAACTATGTTTCAGATTTCATGTATTCTTTAAAATACAATGTTCTTATTTTAGAATTTCTCAGTGTTACGTTCTCAACACCTTAAATAAATTTCTTCCTCAGAATTTAATACTTATATTGGTTATCAAGGGTTCGATATTTGAAAATTATTTTATTAAAAATCTATATCATAAAAGTGTGAATAAAACATCCCCTCAATAAGAGATACTGTAAAGTACATAGATCATATGGAAAAACACCAAATTTTGTTTCTATATAGGGGAATCACAGATCAAAAGTGAAGATATGGATATGAAAGAAAAGTGTAAATAATTATAGATAGTGATTGAGATCATTTATCATAATCAATTTCATCATTAATACAAATTTAAGGGCCTCAAAATCATAAATTTGTGATGATTTAAAATACCATCTGATTCATCGAATACGAATGTAATAGGATACCATTTTTGTTTCATGATTGTTTTAATAATTTTATAGAATTATTTTATAGTATAATAATATAATGAAATATATATTATATGTTACTATTTCATAAGTAAAATTCCCTCCATTGGTTATTATTCGATCAATTTTCAATTCATTTCTTAATTAAATAAATATCTTAAAATAATTTTTTATCTAAATAACTAAAATTCACTTGTGATCGATCATAATAACCCTAATGCAGTGATAATTTTTTCAATATGTTTCTAAGAATTTTACAAAACCTATATGGTTAGCACGAGTTATCCAACATAATAAATTAATCTCTAAATCTCAAGAGTAAAATCTTGTTTATCATTAATATTTATTTTTCAAATTGTTTAACTAAAAATAATGACATATTAACTTGGACATTATTCAGTCCAGTGGTAGGTGAAAAACACTTATCTTCCTTCAATAATGAAATTGAGCCCTGCTAATTATCTAGATATGATGGTTTGTCACATTGTTTGTGTGTAGTCCTTTATATAAACTATATTAATAGAATTCCTATAATGTTCCCAAAAAAATGTTATGGACATCCTTGAAATCAAATTAATCATTGAATAAAATTTTTATTTATATTCCCAATAAAAACACAATATATAAATAATTCATCCATTTTATTTCCACATAGTTCCTTCATTAGTCTTAATTTTATCATTTATTAGAGGGTATTGACATGGATAATACCTATGTACTCCACATTTAATACAAGAATCTATAATGGGATCTCTAGGATGGTATTTACTTCCTTTAATTATGCTCTTCATTTTCTGTCAAAATTTATTTTCCTTATACCCTTATTTATAATACATAATGTATTTTTCCATTCCGTTGATACACAATATTTTCCATCTAAGAAACCTTATGTTTAACCTAGGTCATTCATTGTCATCATCAATCCAAATATATATAATAGTTATTAAAGAAAATGTGAATTATCCTAATAATATACCCTAAGAGTGTGAAAGTAGGTCTGAAGTGAGGCTTATTATCATGCATCGGGTGATGATTAGGTTAAGACCAATGTTACCTCTTCAGAGTTATTACCCCTATTTACATCTATTCCTTAACCATGTCTAGTTGTTGTATACACATAGGGATATATTTTAATGAAGAACCACATAATCCTTACCTTACCAAAACTTTGTGATATTATCCTATACTTATCCTAAAATTTTATCATATAGTTTTGATCCTAATCTTTGTTTTCTTAAATCTAGTTCTCTAGGTTTCAACTAAACTATCCTTGATACTAAATGTTGTGATTTATACCCAAGTAACCCAAAGTCAATGTATGCTTTATTACATTGGCATAAGATTCAATGAATCACATCTTGAATAACTGAATAGTTTAGTAGTCTAGGTAAACTAGATACATACAAGATTCCTATATTACATTTGAATAGTAAAATTAAAACATAAATTTTTTCGAGAATTAAAATTATTTCCTTTAGCATATACTTTCATATCGAGCATAGTACACTTCAAGGATTCTTGAAAAAGGAACCAAAATAAAGGTGAGATCAATGCTGAGTAAGGATTAATTACTATAGAAACAATCATGACTCAATAATTATAATAAATATGTAAATTAAAATAACCGAGTAAATAGTCTATTTAAATAACAATATAAGTGATAATAAATATAGAAAGTTACATAACTAAAAACACATTCCACATAATCAATAAACCTATAAATAAAATTCATACAAAGATAATATCATAGTGAAAATCTCATGGATGATAATAAACAAAATATTAACGAAGTAAATTCTTAATTATTGAATTTAATTTCCCATGAACATAATATATCTACTGTTAAGACCTTTTAGAGTATGATTTAAACCTTCAGGTAAAAAACGATTTAATTTTGGACAATTAATTTGTCTCATGAGTCCTATCAATGAATCGAGTGACCATATAAAGTCAATGACCTGCACATCACTACATGTCAAAATCATTCCTAATATATCGAGTAATTAATTTAATTTATGAATATTATTCCTTGTAATCAAATATCTATATTGATTAAAGGATACATATTTATCAATATTTACACAGTTAATCAAATAATATTCAAAGTAAACAGTGTTTGTGACATTGATATAAGGGTTAATAAATAAACATATACTTGATTAATAATTTGGGTATTTATGTGAAATTTAATATACAATGATCACAAAAATGTGAATAATTCAAGGGGATTCTAATGAATATAAAAATGAAACAAGGAACTAAATATAAATAAAATATGTGGTAAAAATAATCATAAACCATCTAGAGAAAAAATAAATATTCAATCGATGAAAAATATACCCATTATAGTAATAATAATGTGTTTTTTAATTCATGAATAGAAATGCCCTATAATACCATTAAATAAATCATTAGGAAAAATATATTTTTCAGTTTGAAAATCACTTTTTACAACAAAATATATATTTAGAACCCTTTTCTTTGGAAATAACTTTTCAAAACAATGAATTTTGAGAATATTAAGAAACAAATTATTTAAAAATTACCATGTGAACTTTATTTCGGATGCTTTCTATGGGGCACACCTCATAGTGTCACACATGTTGGGATGTTTGGCTGATGGTCGCATTGTGGCCCTGCATTCCTACTATCAATAATTGGTTGACATTCATCATCTTCTTAGGGGATGTCTTCTCCTTGATCAAAATGGGATGATGGAATGTAGGTTCCTCCTTCTGTGGATTCCTCCTTGGAACTCATCTCCCATTCTGAGTCTCCATTAAATATTACGTCATTTTTCATGAAACTCCTACCGGTTCCATATATTTTCTGATGCTAGAAAATTACGCTTCTTCTATCAGGACATTCCAAATGTGTTAAGTCAGGTCAGCAACCTTCAGTCAAGTGCATGGTTATGTTGGTCATCGCAAGCGTGTCTGGATGCTAAAACCTCAGTACACCTAGATTTTCCTTTATCAACGGGCTTCTCAAGGGTGAAGAAGCATGAGGCATCCCACATAAAATGTGGGGAATTGTATGCTAGAGGCACAACTATGAGGCTTTCCAAGACTTCCCATGTTTAGCATGAAGTGTGCTGCAAGTTTAATGTCCAGCAGAGATGGATCAGACTAACTGTAACACTGATGGGAGTATACTAGACAGGTACTTCCCTAGGGGGGATACTGGGAAGTTTTACTATATGGATGGATCAAAACAACCAACTAGGATAGAATCAGGATTATATGTCCCAAAAAGCGTATGGTTTCATGCCTTGAATATTGATTTGGTCACTAAAAAGGAAGGATCAGATATGAGGATGGATCCACAGAATGGGGACACCAAGGATTACCATGGGCTGGGATTGAACCTGAAGAGGCTTCCTACATACCCTGTTTAGAAGGTAGGGATCAAAAACCATGTAGTTTGAATGGGTGAGGATTTAAATCGCAGTGTACACAAAGGACAATGGCCCATAGATATGATGGTTTATACAAATGGTTAGTTTCCTGTACCAATGGAATGATTTTACTAGGATGTGGGAACCTAAGAAAAATTAGGAAGGATATGGATGATGTGTTGAATTATGGAATGAATGGGGATGGACCCAAAAACTGGTGTGAAGGTGGAGATACTAGTCTTGAACCTCAAAGAGGATTCCTACGTATCCCCGTGTCATTAAATTAATGTCCACGTAGTTAGGAAATTGGGGCAATGAGTCACCTAGGGAGGTGGCTCATGATAATAGATGCATGGATGTTGTCCCAAAGGAAAAGGAACCAATGGGTTAAGGCATGATCTTCACCAGACACAAAGTATTGAGGTTGGATTATGATGGGACATGGGTTATGGGCTTGAACCATACGTAGGATTCCTATGTGCCTTGCTCAAAAGGAGAAAAGATAAAATTACACGTAGTTTAGTAATGGGGTATAGAATCAGGGTGTACACAAAGGACACAAAATTGATGACATGATTGGACATATGCATGGTTAGTAGCCTATCAAAAGAGGGACACTCTTGGTTGGTGGGGTATGGATTGATTATGGGACTTTTGTACTGAGACAGCTCAGGAACTGGTCTAACATCGCTAAGGGGTGGACCAAGGATGGGGGTCCCAAAAAATGGGACATAGAAGTTTTTCAATGTTTGGGGTTGAACCATAGGGAGGATTCCTAAATATCCTATGTAAAGACCTGTAAATTCCAAGGAAATTTTTTTCTTAATTTTCTTTGGAATTTTACAAGAACGCAGTTTCTAACGGCACCTGATTCCGAGGCCCGGTGTGCCCGGAATCATTTTCTGAAGTTTGAATCGGGTACGTTCAGTGAACGGACGAGCGGGTTTTTCTAACTTTTGAACCGGTGCTCAGAATCGAATTCTGAGGGCACTAATGGAATCACAGCACTGGTAATTGCTTAGAAACGCCTCTTCCGGAGTTGCGTTTACTCGGGTGTGGTTTTTAATTTTCGTTCTTAAAGATATGAAATAAAATAATTTTACGACAAACTTTATTTTATTTCCCTTAAGCCACTTGGAAGCCACTTGAATCCACTTAAAGCGGCTTAATCTGAGTTGATCTGGATAGGGTGCTATCCAAAAATATCCTACCCTCTTGGTAGGATATTTGTGGTGTGGGGCCCGTACGAGCCCCACCGTTTATTTTCCGCTAAGTAACGCACTCGCGAAAACCCGTCATTATGAAAGTCAACTGACGCGTTTTCTAATTTTTCTTAATGCACGAATTAATTGGGCGGTTTTCATCGTTGAATTAATTGGGCGGTTTATTTCGTTGAATTAATTCTATGAATTAATGGGTCGTTACTTATCTCTTTTTTGTTTCTTAACCGGTTTGAAATCTGTTGGCGTAGTAATAAAATAAGACCAACGCCACATCTTGAGGATTACACGTTGGGAGGATTTTGACAGAATTCATGTGCCTTCACCCTTCTTCACGAAGAATGTGAAGAATGCGAAGAACGCGAAGAACGCCGGCCTCCGATGAAGAACGCCGAAACCGTGGTAATCGACGATGCGACGCGGTGTGCCGCAACGCCGACGTTTCCTCTTCCGCGACGTTCTTCTGCGATGTTCCTTCATCCGAAAAGAAATCTTCGATCTTTTGTTTGAGGTAAGAGATTTTGGGTTTCTCTTAAAACTCCTTTGTGGTTTTTATCAACGCACTGATTTAATTATAAAAATTAAATCTATTGTTCTTGAACCTCAGAGTTCGTCGACGTGCAGCGTATTCCGCGACGACGCGACGACCTTCCACGACGACGTGACGCCCTTGCGCAATGACGCGACGCCCTTCCGTGACAACGCAATGCCTTCCACGACGCGACGATCACCTCCTTCCGCGGAGATCAAATCCACGAAGAACCCGCGTGCGAAGACTTGACAAAGTAGGGGTTGTTGTGAATATTTTATTTTCCCGTGAACGTTTCTTTTAAATTAAAGAACCTGTTTCATAAGAACAATTTTAATTTATTAAAATTGTTGTTTCATGTGTTGAATAAATTCTCCCGACTTTTATTATCTAACTCGGAGGGTACAGACCAAACGAACACGAACACGACCCGACAACCCTCCTTCGTTCTTCGTGGTTGTGCGGATTTGGAGGGCATCGGAAAAACGTGACGCAAGGGCGATTTGATAATCCCGCAGTGAAAAACGAAACCCGGGAGGAACAGCGGCGCAGACGGGAAGGAAAACGGACCACCAGAGCAACTCTGGTGGCCCGTGGAAGCTACTGGCAGCCGGAGGCGGCGGCGGCCAATGGACCCGCGGCCGCGTAGGGCCGCGGAACCTCCAACCCATGGGGGCAGCGCCCGTCGGCTTCTGTCGCGGTCGGCCGCTCGGCCAGCCAAGCCAGGCCGGTCCGACCGGCCGGGTCGGGTCGAGTCGGCACGGGCTCGGACCACCCGTCTTCGGACCGTTTTTGGTCTTTTGCCAGTAACGTGAGATGCGGGCCTCCGAACGATGCGCCGTCAGTGGTAATGTGATCCTTGGATCGAGACGGTCTTTTCGGTATGTCGCACTCAAGGTTTCGGAAAAGTTTGGGTTCGGCCGGGTTGGTTCGTCCACGAAACCAACCGGGCCCTCGGAGTGGAAACGCTCATACCTTGAGCTCTGGACGTCTGATTGACGTGTCGTCGACATTGATGGATTCCTCTAAGGGAAACGGATCTTTTGGCTTACTACGCTCGAGGTTTGGACGAAGTTGGAGTACAGTCGGGTTGGTTTTAACTTAAAAACCAACCGGGCCCCCGAAACGGAAAACCCAATAACTTCCAGACCGGGCGTTCGATTGACGCGCCGTCTATCGCGTTGCATTCCTGTTGATGATACAGAACTTTTGGGATCCTCTACTCGAGTGTTGGATGCAGTTGGGTTATAGCTGGGTTGGATTGTACCCGAAATCCAACCAGGCCCCTAGAACAGAAAAGAGATTATATCTTTCAGACCGGACACCCGTTTGATGAATCGTCAGCGGTGTTGGTGATCATGGTGTGAAACGGTCCCTATGAGTATACCCTATGAGATTTCGGGGTAAAGTTGAGATATGTCCAGGTTGGTTCGCACGAAACCAACCGGGCCCCGGGGACGAAAAGGCTAATAACTCACAGACCGGGCATCTGATTGACGCACCGACTATTGCGTTGAGACCCCTATGACGAGGCGGTCCTTTAAGATACTTCTTTGTGGGACATTGTTATACATGGAGTATTGACCAGTAGCTCATGGAGCGGACCCTCCCAGAGACGAGCGTACGGAGTATGGAGACCGTGTAGCCGGCTGAGACCTGACGACTGCTTGACCGAAAGACTCAGTGTGTTACAGATAGCCCAGTGGGGAGTGCTTGGTTGTAGCGGCAGTCCCACGATAGCGGTGCTCTTGTTTGTAGCGGCACAGGGGAGCGCTTGGTTGTAGCGGCAGACCCACGACAGAGGTGCTCTTGGTTGTAGCGGCACAGGGGAGCGCTTGGTTGTAGCGGCAGACCCACGACAGAGGTGTGCTTGGTTGTAGCGGCACATGGGTGCGCTTGGGTGTAGCGGCACATGGGAGCGCTTGGTTGTAGCGGCAGACCCATGGTGGGAAGCACTTGGTTGTAGTGGCAGGCCCACAGTACTCGACAGGAGGAGTACCTCAGCAGTCTTAAGTAAGTGAGCAGAACCTCGGAGTCGTGACAGGACCACTGTACACTCCAGAGACGGAGCTCTTTAGCAGTTACGGTTTCGATAATGAAAATCCTGGTTTGAGCTGAGACTTTTGACCATTGTGTTACCTCATGATTGAGATGAGTCACTTGATAACTTAGGTATATGTATGGGCATATACATGGGTAGTGGTTATCCGTTGATTTCACAATCCTTGTGTTTCCTCATGATTGAGATGGGTTACTTGATAACTTAGGCATATGTATGGGCATATACCTAAGTAGATGTTATCTGTTGAGATCTTATTCGTGGTTATCTTTTTTGGTTTAGTGAGACCTTGAGGGTCTCGGGGTCCCTACTGAGTATCATTATACTCACCCCAGCACGGGCTATGCCCGCACATCGTTGTGTTGGTTGCAGACGACAGGCAGTGCTGACGGAGGCCGAGTGTTCGAGGACTGGACTGTTCCCAAAGGTGGACTGCACGACGAGTGAGTACCCGGACGTGGAATACACGACGAGTCAGTACCCGGAGGTGGACTACATGATGAGACGACACACGGAGGGGGTTGAAGGACGAGAGCGTGGAGGAGGTTATCTGTACCTACCCTTCAGATAGGATCTGTGGTGGACGACCAGGAGCTGCGCCATCTATACCTACCCTTCAGGTAGGATCCGAGGAGGACGACCCATGAGCCGCTTCCGTCCTTCCAGCTATTATATTTTCTGTTGTACTTGTTCATTTGTAGTTGTACTTTCTTTTGGGTTTGTATTCTGTCCCATTTACTTTTCATCACTTCTCTTGTACTTAGTGTTTAATATTTCCACTTGCTTACTCTGTGGTGCTTGTTTTATTTTATAAAGGCAATGCGTTCCCAGTTATCGGGATTTACGCCTTTGGTGCTAGTCGCCAGCCCCTGGCCTTTGGAAGGCGGGCTTGGGGTAGTCACGGAACGGGCCCCGAGGACGGGTCGTGACAAATTGGTATCAGAGGAGTCGGTTCTACCGTAGAAATTATAAATCTAATATATTTTTTTCTTTCTGTAAAGCAATGGTGTTAAGATTACCGAGTGTGGTTTTCAGTTCAGGGAGTCCAATGTTGGTGCGGGCGGCCGACGTATCCATACACCAGGACCCTGACAACTAATTTCTAGCTTTGTGCACAAAAACACTGATTGCGTGTGTGTTTTCAAAGGTTTTCCCTTAAAACAGCTCAAACCAGGTCATCTAACCAGGTATAATCGATTGATCGTGTCACGTTGTTTCTTTCAGGATGCCTTTTCACGGACGACCAGCTAGAGCCCAGAGGGACGTGCGTACTGATAGCTTGCCAAGCGATGAGGCTTCGGTACAGGGCCCTCTTGTAGTTGAGGCACCCGTAGTAGGAGATGCACGCTACTTGAGTGCGCTGCATGAGTTCCAGCGCCAGAGGCCACCCAGGTTCCGGGGAGAGACGGACCCGCAGGCAGCTGAGGATTGGCTGGAAGCTGTGGTGAGAGTCTTCATGCTAGTGGGGACGCCGACAGACTTCATGGTGATTTTTGCTGCCAACCTCCTTCAGGAAGCAGCAGGCAGGTGGTGGAGCCACTTGTTCCAGTTTTGCGACGGGATGACCTTTGCATGGGAAGACTTCGAGACCTTCTCCAGGGTGGAGTTTGTGCCAGTAGCTCTACACCCCGAGCGTGTACGGGAGCTTCTTCCTTTGCCGCAGGGTTTTCGATCAGTTGCCTAATCATCTGTGGGTAGTAGACAGATGATGTAGAGGTCCAGGAGGACCAGACCAGCAGTTGGACGATCTCGGGTATTACGACCAGTGGTGCGGGGCACCCGGGGTGGGAATAGAGCTAGGCATGCCAGATGCAGGTTGTGTTACACATGCAGCGGAAAGGGTCACCTGGCACGTGACTGTCCGACTCCTCGTACAGTTGATCCACAGGCGTTGGAGGAGCCACCGAGGCAGAAACATCGACGAGTGCTTGAGAAACAGCCGAGCAGTGGACAAGGCAGTAGAGCTCCGGGAGCATGTGGACCGGAGAGGAACTAGTGGATACGTCCTTTGTACTTTTACTTCCATGTTGCTTTTGTATTAGTGTCTTTGTATTATGAGATGCAATAATAAAAATACACTTATCTTTGATTTCTTTCTTGTCCTTTTGTTTGGTTGATACTGAGTGGTCCCGGTTAAAACTGTTGACTTGACCCGCACTTTCGAGCTTCCTACTGAAGAAGACCTAGTGACCACACACTGATGCAGACAGTGTGACTCGACCCTTGGAGGCGAGAGTGATAGCTGGATCTCTTGGTAGTTACGTCGAGGCCTTACGACGTCATCCATGACATGAATGCATCATTCATGTAAGGATTGACTGTATTAGGCAACGAATGTGGTTCATCCAGGGGATGAGACCGGATTTCTCTTATCGGCAAGGAAGAAATCATAGCAGCTCTTGTTAGACTAGAGAAGGTCCAGGTCATCCAGGAGCGGATGAGGACGGCATAGGGCCGACAGAAGCCTTATGCTAACAGGACTTGGAGGCCACTAGAGTTCAAGGATGACCATCACGCCCTTATACAAGTCTCACCATGACGAGGTTTACAGAGATGTGGCCAGGGAGGAAAGTTATCTTCGAGGTTCAACGGACCTTTCTAGGTTCTTAGATGGGTAGGCGAGGTGGTTTACCACTTGACCCATCCACATCAGTTTCAAAAGGTGCACGACGTTTTCCAGGTATCTCAACTGAGGAGATACATGCTTGACCCTCCGCATATCATCGACCATGAGGAGCTGGACAATGGCGATGGGGTTACTTCTATGGAGGTTCCTGTAGGGATCGAGGATCGACAGGAGCGGATCCTGCGGGGAAGATCAATTCCTCTGGTGCATTTTCTTTGGCAGCATGGGAATCTCCAGGTGAGCACATGGGAGCGGAAGGCTCAGATGTATTCTCAGTACTGCCTTTGTATCCCTAAGTTTGTGGTGAAGCTTTACGGGGACGTAAAGCCCTGTGGTGGGAGTAATGTAAAGACCCGTAAATTCCAAGGAAATGTTTTTCTTAATTTTCTTTGTAATTTTACAAGAACGCATTTTCTGACGGCACCTGATTCCGAGGCCTGGTGTGCCCGAAATCGTTTTCCGAAGTTTGGCTCGGGTACATTCAGTGAACGGATGAGCGGGTTTTTCTAACATTTGAACCGGTGCTCGGAATCGAATTCTGAGGGCACCGATGGAATCGCAGCACTGGTAATTGCTTAGAAATGCTTCTTCCGGAGTTCCGTTTACTCGGGTGTGGTTTTTAATTTTCAGGCTTAAAGTTAAGAAATAAAATAATTATATGACAAACTTTATTTTAATTCACTTAAGCCACTTGGAAGCCACTTGAAGCCACTTAAAGTGGCTCAAGCTAAGTTGATCTGGATAGGGTGCTATCAAAAAATATCCTACCCTCTTGGTAGGATATTTGTGGGGAGGGGCCCACACGAGCCCCGCCGTTTCTTTTCCGCTAAGTATCGCACGTGCGAAAACCCGTCATTATGAAAGTCAACTGACGCGTTTTCTTATTTTTCATAACGCACCAATTAATGGGGTGGTTTTCTTCATTGAATTAATTGGGCGGTTTGTTTCGTTGAATTAATTCTACGAATTAATGGGTCGTTACTTATCTCTTTTTCGTTTCTTAACCGGTTTGAAATCCGTTGGCGTAGTAATAAAATAACACCAACGCCACATCTTGAAGATTACACGTTGGGAGGCTTTTGACAGAATTCTTGTGCCTTCACCCTTCTTCGTGAAGAATGTGAAGAACACGAAAAATGCGAAGAACGCCGTCCTCCGACGAAGAACGCCGAAACCGCGGTAATCGACGACGCGACGTCGTGTGCCGCAACGCAGATGTTTCCACTTCCGCGACGTTCTTCTGCGATGTTCCTTCGTCCGCAACGAAATCTTCGATCTTTTGTTTGAGGTAAGAGATTTTGGGTTTCTTTTAAAACTCCATTGTGTTTTTTAACAACGCACGGATTTAATTATAAAAATTAAATGTGTTGTTCTTGAACCTCGGAGTTCGTCGACGCGCACCATATTCTGTGACGACGTGACACCCTTCCGCGACGACGTGACGCCCTTCTGCAACGACGCGGCGCCCTTCCGTGACGATGCAACGCCTTCCGCGACACGACGATCGCCTCCTTCCGTGGTGATCAAATCTACGAAGAACCCTCTTGCGACGACTTGACGAGGTAGGGGTTGTTGTGAATATTTTATTTTCCCATGAACGTTTATTTTAAATTAAAGAACGAGTTTCATAAGAACAATTTTAATTTATTAAAATTGTTGTTTCATGTGTTGAATAAATTTTGCCGACTGTTATTATCTAACGCGGAGGGTGCGGGCCAAACGAACACGACCCGACAACCCTCCGCTGTTCTTCGTGGTTGTGCGGATTTGGCGGGCATCAGCATAACGTGACGCAAGGGCAATTTGATGATCCCGCAGTGAAGAACGGAACCCAGGAGGAACAGCGGCGTAGACGAGAAGGAAAACGGACCACCTGAGCAACTCCGGTGGCCAGCGGAAGCTACCAGAGGCACCGGCGGCAGGAGGCGGCGGCGCCCCGGTGCGCCGCCGGACAGGGCCGTCGCGGCTTCTGACGTGGCCGCGCGGGGCCGCGGCACCTCCCACCCGCGGGGGCAGGGCCCCGCGGCTTCTGCCGCGCTCGGCCACTCGGCCGAGCCGAGCCAGGCCGGTCCGACCGGCCGGGCCGCGTCCTGGCCGTTCCAGACCGGGTCGGCCCGGGCCCGGACCCCCCGTCTTCGGACCATTTTCAGTCTTTTGCCAGTAACGTGAGCTACAGGCCTCCGAACGACGCTCCGTTAGTGGCAACGCAATCCTTGGATCGAGACGGTCGTTTCGGTAAATCACACTCAAGGTTTCGGAAAATTTTGGGTTCGGCCGGGTTGGTTCGTCCACGAAACCAACCGAGCCATCGGAGCGGAAACACTCATACCTTGAGCTCCAGACGTCCGATTGACGTGCCGTCGACATTGATGGATTCCTATAAGGGAGAAGGATCTTTTGACTTACTCCTCTCAATGTTTGGACGCAGTTGGAGTATAGTCGGGTTGGTTTTATCTTAAAAACCAACTGGCTCCCCGGAACGAAAAAGCCAATAACTTCCTGGTCGGGCGTCTGATTGACGCGTCGTCTGTCGCGTTGCATTCCTGTTGACGATATGAAACTTTTTGTATCCTCCGCCCGAGTGTTGGATGCATTTGGGTTATATCCGGGTTGGATTGTACCTGAAATCTAACTGGGCCCCTAGAACGGAAAAGAGATGATATCCTTCAGAACGGACATCCGTTTGATGAACCGTCAGCAGTGTTGGTGATCATATTGAGAAGTGGTCCCTATGATTATACCCTATGAGAGTTCGGGGTACAGTTGAGATACGGCCGGGTTTGTTCGCACAAAACCAACCGGGCCCCGGGGATGAAAAGGCTAATAACTCACAGACCGGGCATCCGATTGACGCGCCGACTATTGCGTTGAGACCCCTATGACGAGGCGGTCCTTTGAGATACTTCTTTGTGGGAATTTGTGATACTTGGAGTATTGACCAGTAGCTCGTGGCGTGGAAATTCCCAGAGACGAGCGTACGGAGTACGGAGACCGTGTAGCCGGCTGAGACCTGACGACTGCTTGACCGAATGACTCGGTGTGTTACGGATTTCCCAGTGGGGAGCGGTTGGTTGTAGCGGCAGACCCACGAAAGAGGTGCGCTTGGTTGTAGAGGCATAGGGGAGCGCTTGGTTGTAGCGGCAGACCCACGACAGAGGTGCGCTTGGTTGTAGCGGCACATGGGTGCGCTTGGGTGTAGCGGCACATGGGAGCGCTTGGTTGTAGCGGTAGACCCATGGTTGGAAGTGCTTGGTTGTAGAGGAAGGCCCGCAGTACTCGACAGGAGGAGTACCTCAGCAGTCTTAGGTCAGTGAGCATAGCCTCGGAGTCGTGACAGGACCACTGTACACTCCAGAGACGGAGCTCTTCAGCAGTTACGGTTTCGATAATGAAAATCCTGGTTTGAGCTGAGACTTTTGACCTTTGTGTTACCTCATGATTGAGATGGGTCACTTAATAACTTAGGTATATGTATGGGCATATACCTGGGTAGTGGTTATCCGTTGATTTCACAATCCTTGTGTTTCCTCATGATTGAGATGGGTTACTTGATAACTTAGGGATATGTATGGGCATATACCTAAGTAGATGTTATCTGTTGAGATCTTCTTCATGGTTATCTTTGTTGGTTTAGTGATACCTTGAGGGTCTTGGCGTCCCTACTGAGTATCGTTATACTCACCCGAGCATGGGCTATGGCCGCACCTCGTTGTGTTGGTTGCAGACGATAGGCAGTGCTGACGGAGGCCGAGTGTTCGAGGACTGGACTGTTCCCGAAGGTGGACTACACGACGAGTGAGTACCCAGAGGTGGAATACACGACGAGTCAGTACCCGGAGGTGGACTACACAACGAGACGACACACGGAGGAGGTTGACGGACGAGAGCATGGAGGAGGCTATCTGTACCTACCCTTCAGGTAGGATCCGTGGTGGACGATCAGGAGCTGCGCCATCTGTACCTACCCTTCAGGTAGGATCCGAGGAGGATGACCCAGGAGCCGCTTCCATCCTTCCAGCTGTTATCTTTTCTATTGTACTTGTTCAGTTGTAGTTGTACTTTCTTTTGGGTTTGTATTCTGGCCCATTTACTTTTCAGCACTTATCTTGTACTTAGTGTTTACTTTTTCCTCTTGCTTACTTTGTGGTGCTTGTTTTCTTTTATAAAGGCAATGTCTTCCCAGTTATCGTGATTTACGCCTTTGGTGCTAGTCGCCAGCCCATGGCCTATGGAAGGCGGGCTTGGGGTAGTCACGGCACGGTCCCCGAGGACGGGTCGTGACATCCTATCTATGATATAGGGATCAAAAACCACGTCATTTTAATTTATATTGTTTAACCTCTTAGAGGATGGAAGGATAATACTGTTTAACATCTTCCAATATGGGGGTGAACTGATGCGATGTCGTCGAGACTGATAGGTGATGGGCTTGAACCTCAGGGAGAATTCCAATGTACCTTTCTTGAAAAGGGAAAAGGATCAATGTCAACATAGTTTGTTGGAGAGAGGGACATGGTTCTTACACACTAAGGAAACCCAAATAGGATTTCATGGTCGATGCTTAATCTATTCCCACATGAGTCATGATTAGTGTAAGAAACAAGAGGCAGCAATAGACCTGATGATCAATTAACAAAAAGTGTGTCAGTGAGGAATGGTTTGGGGCTTACATATGGTTTGTATCCCAATGGGGGAACAAAATATTACATGTGGTTAGCGGACCCAGAAAAAGGAATTTTGGTAATTACTCCAAGGATGGAAAACTAAAGAGAGAGGAGGTTATCTATATGTATGAGGATGATATAGACATCGTTCCTGGAACACTCCATCAGAGGGTGTTGAGGCTTATATAGAGTCTTATCAAGTCATGCATAGTTAAAAATTCCAACAGGGAAGAGATAGATGGTGGGAACTAATTCCTATCCCCACTATGATCCTCTCATACCTTACACGCATGCGACAATCATAGTTTACCGTTGTGTGTTGAGGATAGGGTTCTTGGAAGTTTAACGTCCTACAGCTTAGATGATGAGACCCCTAAGACTTACATAATTGGTGTACTTTTACCCTTGGTGAAGGAAGGCACGAGAAATTACATGGATTAATTGTTTTGTGTAGTGATCCATTGAAGGTTCCACATTAGCGTGGCAATGTAAAGAAGAAATAGTTGTTAGAATTCCTATGTGAAGAATCCTGAGGTAGAGAAACTCAACATGAAGAACCACTCATGGGACCATGAAATAACTACATACTTTCTTGGAGGGCCGCACAAAATCAGGGATCATGAAGAAGAAGTCCATTCAAAGAGGGGATTTGTGATGATTTGGTGCTTTTCGAAGTGAAGGGGATTTACGAAGCTCCGGTTCTTCACGATGTGATATGGATTCATGAAGGAGGGTAATTTGTGAAGCATATTAACCCATCCTAGGAATGGAATTTACATTTTCTTGGGGGGTGTTTCATGAAGACTGATTGCTTCGTGAAGTTCCAAATACCCAAAGGGGTCTCCATCCTTCACAATGTCTAAAGAGCTTCATGAATGGAATCCCCACATGAAGTGGAGGTAAAATGGAGATAAGGTAAAGTGGATTCAAAATTCCCAAATTTTATGACCCATCCCAGTGGGGACCATGTTGTGACTGTCTAAACCTCCCTCCAATAGGCCAAGGGCTGATGACTAGCACCGAGTAGAAATATTACTAACATGGGAGGAATTCCCTAAGTACATGTACACACGCACAGATATTAAATCCCACAAATGATGAAATGTTAGAAAAACCACTAATGAACAAAATTCATGCATACAACAACACCCAACCAGCAAAGTATGATGGAAAGTAGAGTACTAATGGTAAACTATTCCATAATAAAATCCCACAAAAAACAAGAGTCTAAAAACTAAAAATTACAACCTGTGAACACAAAGAGGTAATGCGACTGTTTCTCATTCCCATAGGAACACCTTAGACAGTAGGGATCTCAGAAAGCTTGGTCTTGTCCTAGTTTTCCTTGTACTCCTTTAAAAGGCTTCTCATCTGCACAAGACACGACACGTGCGAGAAAATCCCATGCATGGGTGAGTATAACAATACACAGTAGAGGACTCTTAAAACCACAAATCAAATACAAAAAGGAAAGGTACAGTCATCTCTACATAGTACATTTCTACTGACCATATAAAAAGAGTAACACAAATCAGATATACTCAAAACCCAAACTCGTTGTCTAGAGACAAGTCACACAACCGCATTCCCCTTCCAAGGATTAAATTAGAATATTCCACAAAGCATTCATCCAGGAGAACTCACTTCAAGAGTCTCATAGCTCTGATGATGTTCGTATCAGATGTACTGTCCATCAAGAAAAGTAACGATAGATAGATACACTCATTCTGGGAGAACACACTTCTGAGTGGGGAAAGATCTTGATACACATATAAGGATCACCGCCAAGGCTTTATAGGATACCAAGACTCATCTGTATTCACCAACTAAGTACATTATCACTACACTATGGGAATAGACACGTCGATACTTGACTCTACATAGGGTTAATAATGGATAGAGGATCTCGCTCCAGGTCTCTCGGAGGGATACCTGAATCTATCTCAAAAAGTCCTGCTGAAGGGATCATACATCTATTGAAGGATATGATACATGAACTTCAGGGGAATGAGAAAAAGGGGAACTAACCCAAAGGAAACATGTCCAAGATACTGTGGATAATAATATCAAGCCATGTTCTGAAAAGTACATAGCATGTAGAAGTGTCACCCTCCTTGTTTTCTGACCCTGGGTACTGCCTGTGTACAACGACCCATGTCACAAGGATTGTTGTGAATAAAGGATAGTACAAAACACATAGTACAGATCAGACGCCATGTCTGAGTGACTAGGGTTGGTTCCATGTACGCGGTCGTGTACGTGTACAAAGCTTTATCCTGTGTGTGCCATCCCGTGTAACTGGTACATGGGGTTACCCATGCAGCCAGCCTGGTCTAGCTGTGTGGTGGAGTACATGATTGTGTAATCTATCCCATGTCTGTGTATCGATCGGGATACACGCAGAGTCTATTTAAGGACCCACACACCGTGTTCATCAGGTAATATTCTTTGTCATCACTTCGTGCATTGCGGAACCCTAGTCTCCACTGTTCCGGTCCCAAACGGCGTGTTCTTCGGAATACATGTCGTGTTCATCAGAAATTTCCAGAACCAACATTCTTCATCGCTGCACCTTGAGGATCCTCTGATCCTCCGATCCGGCCATCCAATCATTGAGAAACTGAAGGTTTGGGGTCATCGGATAGTCATGAAGCCGATTTCGTTAGTTTCGACCATCCGATCGGCTCCAAAAACACATTTCGATTCACCCGCACGAAGAACGCTCGTAGAAAGAGAACTCCTGAACCATGTCGATTTGTCTTCTATCATATTTGTTGCACCTCTTCTAGGTCTTCATGATGTTAGGTATCTAATTTTGGATCATTGAATTTCTGAACAGGTGTGCAATGATATGTTGTTTGTCACCCCGTGAAGAATGCGAAGAACACAAATAAAAATGGGGACGTAATCCAAAAACAAAGCGCGGAACAAACCTCCACCATCATTCATCATGATGTGGATCCTCTACCATCAGTTGGATCAAATGGATCAGAATAAAAACAACCCAAATAAATCTAGGATGGATTAATTCCCTGAGATCATCCCAAAAAGATCCATCCTGCAAATATGTATGATTCATGGATCAACCTGTTAGTGGGTTGATCTGCGTTAATATTTTAATCAAAGAACTGGGTAGAATTAAATCAAAATAGCAAACCACTACATTGATTCTATGAACGAATGATTTTTGCGTAGCATTCATAGGCGAGGTTCGTCGGTTCCCTGATGTGTAGATTGCTCGCGTTGCCGTCGTCCGCCAATGGGTTATCCTCCAAAGCTTTAATGTATAATCCTCAATTTCATAGGGTTATGCGGCTAACCCTGTGAGGTCTCTATAAGAAGGTATTTAAAGAAGAAGAAATTAGGTCATTGCATTAAAATGAAACATTTTAAAACAAATTATTAATTTATTTTATTTCCATTAAAATGTCCCAAAACTAACTCTAGCAGTTGACCCACGCCGATTGATGTTAGGCCCCTCCAATGGTAATTTCTCTACTATGAATACAATATTGCCCTTAGATTTATGATCTGGGCACCCATTTAAATGTTATTCCACTTTTATAGGAAAATCGGTCATGCACGCTATTTAAATTTTTAATTTATTTTGGGCACTCCAGGACTCGGAATTGAACGCAGTCAAAAGGTCTAGTCTCAAAATAATTCCATATAATATTTGAAAATAATACTCTAAAAATATGAAACATTATATTCTCCCCAACTTTGGGCTTTAGGCCCCCAAAATCCCAAAACAAGGTAACTAAAAAAGATGTGGGTACTGGGCACAGATCTGAGCCTACCACTCCCATGTGCTCTACTGATGATTACCATGCTACCATCTAATGTGCACCAAGGGAATCAATCACTCATAAAGGATCCCCCCTACTGATCCTCGATCTCCACTGTTTACTCAGCAAATGTCACTCCATCCTCGATGTCCAGCTCGCCCTAGTCGATGACGTGCAGTGGGTCATGCACGTACCTCCTCAGCTGCGATACGTGGAAGACATACTGTACCCGATGAAACTGTGGTGGTAGAGCTAGGCGGTAAGCCACCTCACCAACTTTCTTCAGTATTTAGAAAGGTCCAATGAACCTCGGAGATAGATTTCCACCCCAGCCAAATCTCTACAACCCATATCAACATGAGACCCTAAGGAAGCCATGGTCTCCCTCCTGGAACTCCATAGGTCTTTGTCGTTTATCAGGATAAGACATATCCCGACTTTGTGCAGTCTTCATCCATTCTCGGATGATCTAAAACTTCTTTGTGGTAGCTTGTACCAACTCTAAACCCATGAGTGCTGACTCTCTGGGGTTAGTCCAGCAAAGTGTTGACTAGCAGGGTCACCCTTATAAGGCCTCGAATGGTGCCATTCCATTGGTGGAGTGGTTTCTATTATTGTATAAAAACTCAACCAGTGGTTAGTGGTCCTCCTAACTATGACCAAAGTCTAAGATACAGGCTTGCAACATATCCTTTAGAACCTGAATGATACTTTTTTTCTGACCATCAGTCTGGGGATGGAACTCCATGCTCAGGATTAGCTGAGTCACAAAATCTTCATGTAATCCCTTCCACAACCGAGATGAGAAGCAGGAAACCCAATCTGAGACTATTGTTGAAGGGAAACCATGAATATGAACAATCTCCAGCATGTAGATGCATCCAAATCTCTCATCAGAACTCTGATATCTAATAGCTAGGAAGTGGGCCGACTTGGTGAGTCAGTCAACAATCACCCAGATGGAATCATGCCCCTTGGACATCTGTGGTAAGCCCATCATGAAGTCCATCTAAATTCCATCCTTCTTCCACTCTGGAACTTCTAGGGGTGAGCTAATCCCACTGTAACATGGTTCTCTATCTTCAACTACTAGAACATAAGGCATTGAGAAACGAGCTTTGCTACTACCTTCTTCATGCTTGACCCCCAGAACAGTCATTAGATATCCTGGTACATCTTCGACACTCTAGGATGTACTATCTAGGGGTATGTATGAAACTCCCTCAGGACCTCCTCTTTAAACACCACTGATACAACAGTACGTCCTCTAAAAGATGAATGTTCTCCTCACCATTAAAATATTCATTAGAAGCATTTCTTGTGGACAACTGAGCATGAAAATATTCATAGTCGAAATTACCAAGTTTTGCCTCCATAAATCATTGTATGAATGGAGGGGTAACAACCTTCTACTGAAGGTAATCTTCATCCTTTCGTTCCATGAAGGATAACTGTAAAAAGGACAATTGTTCTGTTGCCTCACTCAGAAGTTGTGAGTTAGATCTCCTTCTAAGAGCATATGCCACATTGTTCCCCTTAATATAAGTATAGATGATCTCAAAATCATAATCTTGGAGTAACTCTATCCAATGCCTCTGTCTTAGATTTAGATCTTTCTAAGAGAAGATATACTTGAGGCTCTTGTGGTCAGAGTAGACGATGAACTTCTTGCCCATAAGATAGTGTCACCAAATCTTCAACATGAAGACTGCCATTGCCAACTAGAGATCATTGGTGACAAAGTTCTGCTCATGTGGTAGAAGCAGGCACAAAACATAAGCAACCACTGAATTTCTCTACCCCAGGACACAACCAAGCCCGATCCCCGATGTGTTGCAGAAAACTATGTACTTGACACCCTCTTCCGATAATCCCAGGATTGGGGTGCTCGTCAAACTCTGCCTCAACCTCTCAAAAGCTTGTTGGAACTTCTCTATCCACATGAAGGTTTCCCCCTTCCTAGTCATGATTGTCTTCGTTGCAGATATTCAGGAGAAATTAGGAATGAATCTCTGGTAATATCATGCCAACCCAAGGAATCTCCATATCTCTGTCCTACTCTGAGGTAGCTCCCATGCTTACACTGCCTCCACCTTGGCTTGGTCCATAGCTACTCCATCTGCTGAAATGACATATCCCAAAAATTTGACCTCTCTAATATAGAACTGGCACTTAGAGATCTTCCCATAAATTTAGTGCTCTCAGTGTACATCTAGAAACATCTGCAGGTGTCTCACGTGCTCCTCCTCTAACACCGAGTACACAAGGATGTCATTTATGAAGACCACTACGACCCAGTCCAAGTATAGATAGAATATCCAGTTTATAAGTCCTATGAACACTACGGGGGAGTTCTTCACACTGAAAGGCATCACCAAGTACTCATAGTGATCGTAGTGGCATATGAAAGTCGTCTTCATTATATCATCTACCCATACACATAACTGGTTGTAACCCGATCGAAGGTCAACCTTCGAGAACCATTGTGCCCCTATCAGCTGATCAAAGAGGTAGTAGAACCAAGGTAGTGGATACTTATTCTTCAAAGTCACCTGGTTCAGATGTCGGTAATCCATTCACAACAATAAACTCTCATCTGCCTTTTTGGAAAACAAAAATGTGGCTTCCCTGGGTGAAACTCTAGGTCTCACGAAACCCTAGCTCATCAAATTCTCCAACTACACCCATATCTCAAGAAGCTCTATGGGAGCCAACTGATATACTGGTGAGGAAATCAGTGTTGTCCAAGGGTGTAAGTCGATGAAGAAGTTGATTTCTAGGAGAGGAGGTAGTCCTAGAACATCTTCAGGAAAGACATCCTCATACTCTGCCACTACTGTTGGGAACTAGAAGATCACAACATCAACTTTTTCAAGGGGGAAAGGCTAGCCAACTCATGAGTGATCAGCTGCACCCTTCTATGCATGATCCCATTCTGTGCTTCTTGGGTATCCTTTTCTCTGACAAAAGAAAAACTCATCCCATTTTTGTGGAAACAATGCACTCTTCTCCTAAAATAGTCAATCTGGGTAAAGACCGAGGACAACCAATCTATACAGAGAATGACATCACAAGGTCTTGATGCTACCACCATAAAATTACAATCGAAACTCTCGCCTCCAAGGGTAAGATCACACTGTCTGCAAAGGTGTGTGATCATAGAGTCTCCTCATATATGTGTCTCCAAGCGTAAGGATCAAGTCAATGACTCTACCAGAATCTCAAGGTTTCACAGAAGACATGTGGTGAGGAAGGAATGACTGGAACCTATGTCTATAAGAATGACATCTAAGGTAGTGAAGACAAATATCATACCTCGGATCATCCTTGGAGTCCTTGGTTTGTACGCCTCAACCACAAGCAGTTGTCCCCACCCCTATCCCCCAGCTCCTTGAGCCTGGTGCGGACCTCCTAGAGGTGGTGGTGGAAGTAGATCGAAGCATCTGCCACCACCTACAGCTCTCCCTTCTCCTTTGCCATGTCCACTGCCTAGCAGGTCATCATGCTCCACTCTCTACCTCTACCTCGTTGGTCCATCCGCCATCTCCCTATCAGTAGCTTGACGGGTCAAACAATATCTAGTGGCATTTCCCCTACCATTGAACGGCTATCAAAATCTCTCTCTTGGATGACTAGATCTATCTTGATAACCTTGGACTGCCAAACCCCTGTCCTAGGCCCTCCTGTGACATCTCCCACATCCTGATCCATGTGCCTAATGTTAGATCCCTACTGACATGGTCTCCGCACCTATCTGCATGATGATGACTATTTTCGGCTATCTCTGCTCCGACAAGAAGCTCTCTATCACCAAGGACCACTCAATCACTCCAGCATATGTCGAAATGCATAAAGGTACAACACTAGATCTGTTTTCCCTTCATAGACCTCGTTCGAAGGTCCAAGCACTGAAGTACTGATCCCTGATCATATCCATCGAGTACCTAACGAGGTTGGTGAATCTTGATGAATAGTCAGCTACCATTAAACTACCCATCTGGAGATGTAAGAGCTTTTGGATACACACACACTCAGAATAACTAGGGAGAACTTCTCCTTAAAGAGTCGCTCAAACCCCGTCCACAAAAGAGTCTCCTCATCATGAGTCTGCATGGTCAGACTCCACCATCATCCCCCCAAACCTTGAAGAAGGATTTCTCTTAGGATCACCATCTGCTCTACTGGAGTCCTCACTAGACAGAATACTCTGGTCAACACCTTAATCCAGTCCTCAGCCATCTGTGGGTTGGGATCACCTCAGAACCTAAGGGGTCTCTATCTCAAGAATTCATAGAGCATGCTCAGCCTGCACCCCTCATCTTTCGGTACTACAGGTACCATGGGAAACTCCACTAGTGGTGGTATAGCTGGTACACCACCTGGAGGTAACGTCTAGAGAACTGGTCTCTATATCGAAGCCTCGTCACCGAAGAGGTCATCCTTGTGATCACGCTACTGAATCCTAGCGGGTATGCATCATGAAGGCATCCTGTATGAAATAAGATATACCATGGTCAAGGAGTATATCTGGATAGATGAAACAACGGACATGGAAAACACAACCCATTCCTATATGATGCATGCACCAATCTCTTATTTCCCCCGCAACTAGTTTTTTCATGTACCAAGTCGAAAATCTGTCTATTAGAGTCCTGGTGTAAGGATATATTGGCCGCCCACACCAACACTGATGTATCTGTCCTGAAACCTGGACTCAAAACACTTAACACTATTGCCCCAAACCAATATCATAGAATCTTGGTTCTAAGGTAGAATCGACCACCTCAGATACCACTCTTTCAGGACTCGTCCTAGTGGTGCCAATGCTGCAACTCCCCAAGCTCACCTACAATCGGACAACGGCTAGTGACTAGCACCGACTAGGAATATTACTAACATGGGAGGCATTGCCTAAGTACCATTACACACAAACACATCTCCAAGCCCACAAATTCTGAAATTTAAGAAAACCCACTAAGGAACAAAATGCATGCATACAACTACACCCAACTAACAAAGTATGACAGAAATTAGAGTACTGAAAGTAAACTGTACTAAAATACAAGCCCACTAAAAACAAGAGTCTGAAAACTACAATGTCCAACCTGTGAACACAAAGTGGGACTGAGACTACTGATCATAACCGTATGAACACCTCGGCCTGCATGGAACTCAGAAATTTCAGTCATGTCCTAGTCCGCCCTAGACTCCATCAAAAGGCTGCTCGTCTCCAGAAGACACAACCCATACGAGCAAAGACCGTGCAGGGGTGAGTATAACAATAATCTGTATAGGACCACGAAAACCGCAAAGAAAATATATAAATAAATGGTAAAATCATCTCTACACAGTATATGTATTCTGAACATATAACAAGCGAAACACAAACCATATAAACTCAAAACTGAGACCCGTAGTCTAGAGACAAGTCGCACAACAGCAATCCCCTGCTAGGGATTAAATTTGAAGATTCCATGAAGAAATTGTCTAGGATAATTCACTCCATGAGTCTGATAGATATGATGACGTCTGTATGAGAAGTAATGTACATTAGGAAAAGTCACGAGAGACAGATACACTCATTCCGGGAGAACACACTCCTGAGTGGGGAAAGATCTAGACACACAAACGATGATCACTAGTAGGGCCTTGGTAGATACCTTGAGTCATCCAGATTCACCTACTAAGTAGAGTTTCGACACCCTATGGGGATATTCAGGTCAATATCTGACTCTACCTAGGGTTAAAATTTGATAGAGGATCTCGCTCTGAGCCTCTCTGAGGGATACCTGACTCTATCTCAGAAAGTCCTGCTAAAGGGATCAAACTCTTGTAGAAGTAAAATATACTAGACCATTAGGAGAATGAGAAAAGGGGTCACTAATCCAAAGAAAACATGTCCAATATACAGTGGACAAGAAGATTAATCCATGTAATGAAAAGTTCATGACATGTAGAAGTGTCACATGTCGTGTCTTCTGACCCCGGGTACTTCCTATGTACAACGACCCGTGTCGCAAGGATTTTCATGTAAAAATGTATGTACATGACATGTAGTAAAAATCACATGCAGTGTTAGAGTAATTGGGTTCGGATTCGTGTATGTGGTTGTGTTCTTGTACATGGTTTTTTCCTATGTGTGCCATCCCGTGTAACCGGTACATTGGGTAACCCGTGCAGTTGGCCTAGTTTGGCAGTGTGGTGGAGTAAACAGTTGCGTACTCTATCTCATGTCCATGTATCAATCAGGATACACACTGAGTCCACATAAAGAGCCACACACTATGATCTTTGGTAAACACACTATGTCATCACTTCGTGCATCGCGGAACACTAGCCACCACTGAGTCGGTCCCACACGATGTGTTCTTCGGAATACACTCTATGTTCTTTAGAAATTTCCATAACTGATATTCATCATCACTACACCTCAGGGGTCCTTCGATCCTCGACCCGGTCATCCGATCATCACGAAACTGAAGGGTTTAGGTTGACTGATCATCACAAAGTTGAGTCTATCAGTTTAATGCCTTCGATCGGCTCTCAATATTCATTCTGATTCATCTTCACGAAGAATGCTCGAAGAAAAAGAACTCCTGAACCATGTCGATTTGTCTTCCGCCATCATATTCAAACCATATCTAGGTCATCATGATGTCGGATCTATTTGGGATCATTTCATTGTAGAACAGGTGTGCAACAATCCATTGTTCATCACCCCATGAAGAACGCAAAGAACACTAATAAAAAAGGGGGAATAAATCCAAAAGAAAATCAAGGAACGAACCTCCACTGTTTTTAGTCATGGGGTTGATCCACTCCCATTAGTAGGATAAAAATGAGAAGAATCAAAACAACCAGAAAAATAATCTTGCATGGATTAATTACATTAGATCAACCCTAAAGAAACATCCCGCAAGAATGTATGATCCACGGATCAACCTATTCATGGGTTGATCCGTGTTCGTCATTCAATCAAAGAACAGGGAAGAATTAAATCAAAATAACAATCCCCTACCTCGATTCGGTGGAAGAAAGATCTCTATATTGCATTCCATGGTGAGGTTTGTCAATTATGAGATGGGTCAATCACTCGTGTCACCATCGTCCGCCAATGGGTTCTCCTCCAATGATCTAATAGCCAATCCTCAATTTCACAGGGTTATGTGGATAACCCTATCACATTCATTTTATTGATGGTTCATAGAGTAGAGGGTGATTCACAAATTTTTAGTGTGAAAGGATAAATTTTGGGGTCACAATCATTTAGATTTGGGTTGGTATGAGTGTTTATAGTTACTGGGAATTGAAATGATCTGAGGATGTGTTGTGAAGAAAATGAGACTTCACAATCAGAGGCAGATCTGTCAAGTTTATCGGGCTCATATAGGGTTTCTTCCATGCCTTTTCGGTGGTCACGGAGGCTCTAGTAAAATTCCTCGGACTCGCGTAGTCTTGTATCATTGTATTTACTGTGGTCACGGAGGCTTTGGTCATCTTCCTCGGACACGTGAAGGCTTCTATCACTATCTTTACGGCAGTCATGGAGAGGCCTTTCCAGGAGGCCTTGTAGTGGTCATGATGAAGGAGATCTTTGTGAAGGTGCTTCACAATGCACACCCTTTTACAATTATTTTCATACCCTTTCTAAATTTATTATATGGAAAAAAATTTGCATCAAAAATTCCCCCCCCCCCTCTGAATAGGATTCATGGAGAAAATGAGGGTCCGATTTTGAGGGTATGTCGCCAAAATTTAGGCAAATCGTAAAGATGAATCCTGATAGGGGTAGGCGGAACACTGATCAAGAACTCCACAAATATCACCACAACCCAGTGTGCCATGAATCCTGGGATTTCATCCTCTATAAATAGGATGCAAGGATCCTTATTTTTTCTTCATATATCACAATAATAATTTTTTTTAACTCTCTAATTGTGAAGCTCTGCATTCCGTGAACATGATTTGAAAACTGGGATTTACAGATTCGTGGTCTGTGAACACTTCATAGAGAACTAGTGCACCTTGATCCCTTATTTCTATGTTCCAAGCAGTGAGTAAATAGGCTCTATGACTGGATGCTCCACAAATTCTCTTTGCAACAGAGCTATACGATCGAGCTCTTTGATCATGCTCTGCATGTGGAAAATAAAAATTGACATAGTCTAAAAACCAAATGGATAACTAGGAATCTTATCAGGAGGTCCATGTAGATTCCACTTGAATATAAGATATAGAGAAAAATTTGGGGATTGTAGAATATGTGTGAAGCAACTCGGATCACGATTCCTGGGTGGAGCAGCTGATAGAAGAGAAAAAGAACTATCCAATCTACTTATGACTGTTGTTATAAATCTTTAGTTTGAGGGATAAAGTATCCATACTGAGAGAAATTAGGTATGAACCAGATTACTGGTTCAAGAGCATGTCATGTCAGTTCCAATGGTTTAGGGCTGCTGATGGCCATACATGGGAAGGCCACATGCCTGTCATCACCAACTGTCTGAAATCCCAAATCAATATTGTTGATGGGAAAGCATTGAATCTAGAGTTATCTCACCCAAAACACCACACCATTCTTAAGGAAGACTTAGGGTACCCTGAGAAGGGGTCGATTTATTACTGGGACCTGCATCTGGGAAATAGCTTCACAGATGAATGGGCCTAGGATTACAGGGTCTGTGCATTCTGTAACGAATTCAAGGTGTAGATGAAGTGTGTAGACCTGTATGAAGCTATATGGGATTACCAATTTCATATCTACTACCCATAACATATAATTCTAGAGTTTCTTAGCAGGTGGTTTTTGAGGACCGGCACTTTCCATATTCATCATGGGGAGGTCGTCATAAGCCTCTGGGACCTTCATCAGATCTCAGTACAACCCATTATAGTGGTGATGTAAGATGAGTTCCTTATTACAGATAACACATGGGAGAATTCAGAGCAGATTTTGTGATTGGAAAAGGTGTTGATGGACTTTGTGTTGGGCGATGAAAAACATACAATGAGGTACACCCATTTCAAATATGGTTAAGATGTTTCCTAAAAATCCCACCATATCATGTCGTTAAAGGGTAGGAGGCACATAAAAATCTACCATTAAAGCCTCTTACTTGTTTAAAGGGATCCCATCACAGTAAAGAAAATTCAAAGTGGTGAATCCTGGAGGAAAACCAATGGAAACTATGGGGGGTACAATGTTAACACCAAGTAACAACCAATGGTTGGGTTGGATGGATTTATCTCAACTCATATTTGTGGAAAGATGTTTCTAGTCCGATATAAAAACACGGGTGTGTGACCAAGAACATTAATTATGGTACCCACAGTGGGAGTGGGGGTAACATGTCAACCTTGGGATTCTGGTGCTGGAAAAATTGTACAAAGGGTTGTGGCATTTTAGCGAGGGGAAGAAACCATAATAGGTATGTGGACTGGTCAACTTTCTGTCTGGTTGGATAGTGGAACACATGAATGTATATGAATATTCGAACCCTATTTCTCCTCTCGGGTCAAACTTCTGACCATCCATCCTAAATGAAATGGGGAGCTTTCCGAACAAGCTGAATTCATCGCTTACACTGAACAAGGTATAAAAGGTTGATCGATTCAACTTCCATTTATTTCCCCTACATAAAGAGGTATTCCGTAATGATGGTTAAGGAACTAGGGTGCATCGGTCCTTTCTCCTGACCCATTGAGGTGGAGTTATTATGACATGGGTCCACTGTGATCCCATCAGTGAGCCATATACCCCACATCAGTTTGTGAGGATGTTCTGTTGCATGTAGAGATTGACCCAGACTGTCTACCTTGGGATACACCATGAGGATCATCCATGTGTGATGAGGTAGATGTGACTTATGTTTACATGGGAGGAAGGGAAAATGCAGAATGAGCTACCTCTGCCGACCACAGTTTATGGGCTGTTAGAGGAGTATGTAAAGAGATGGGATGTAGAATACTCAAGGGAGATTATGAAATAACAAACTATACATGATAATGATGGGTTGCCTCCTTAACCTCAAGGATGAGGTCGGAAAAATGGTAAAAATACATCATGGTGGTGGGCTTGCGGCAACGACAAGGAAAATAATTTTAGGGTCTGCACTGAGTGGGAGATAACAAGTAGCAGTAGACTCGGAGATCCCATACGTGGAGAGCCAATAATAAGAGTTCCCACCAAGGGGGTTCCAAAATATATCCACTCATGCTTCTAGGAAGCGGATGTACCATATAGACATGTCTGATGATGATATTTTTTCCAAGGCTTGAGATACCAGGGACGTCAACAAGAAATTTATCAATCCCTCTAAAATGTGGGGCAGAATTAACCATCTCAAGATAGATCTATCAGAGATCAGCCATGACAAGGGTGGTTTTATTGTGTCTCAGGAGAAAGGGGAATAACACATAGTTGATATGAAAGCTTTTGTGCATTCTCAAGGCACCTCATGTCCAATGATGGATTGGGTGAAGTGATGATCATTCAAACATTCCCGCCACAACAGTCCACTACTGAGCTGAGGAAAAATTTCCATTTACCTAAATAATAAAATGAGACCTCCTAGGGATATGTGAATATTAGGGGGAGACCATTGGAGGAAGGTAATGTTGCAACCCTGGATCTAGAAGATTTTTTGAGAATCATGAGGTAAAGCCCAAACCATTCCATGGGGGACTTTCTCCGGTCATCCAGGCTTTCTCAACTAACATTTTCCTATATAGAAGAACCTTGTATGCAAAACTCATTCCCACAAGAAAGTAGATGTATGTTCAGGATCTACACCTATGATGATTGTAAGTGAAAAATCTAGTAGGGTTGCGATAACCAGGGTGACCCTTCTGGAATCTTTGGAGCTTCTAACCATATACATTGGGAACATCCCAGGGTTTCAATGGCAGCGAATTGAGGGGAAACCAATTATTTTATCTCGGTATGTACTCCCCCTCATAGAATCCATAACTATTTTCCATCAAACTATGACAATTGAATTATGTGTATTTCTATTTGAATAGTTCTTCAAATAGAGTGGGGAATACTCAGGGGATGGGGCTCCGAGCACACCTATCCTGAGGGGAATGCTGATTGTCATGGAATTTGATCCCCAAGCTAAAAAAACCAAAACAGTTGTGGTTGTAGGTAGGTTGACTGGTGGGACAGAACTGTAAAACATTGATGTGGGATCCGGTGACAAAATCTAACCATGTGACGAGGAACTCAGCCTGTCTGATAGGACACCAGAGTACAATCATGATAACAAACTTCTATAAGTGTTCCTAGAATACTAACCTTTTGGAACATATGAGTGGGATGATACCACATTAGATGAAGAGGATAAAAGGTTATTTGTTTCTGATCAAGGCAACTAATTAATCGTTTCATCAATGAAACCCCACAAGTAGATTGGGTAAACTAGATGGGGAGACTTCATTATCAGCTACACAAACTGTGTAGTTGAGGAGTGGATACCTAACACCATCATATGGTCATTCGAGATTACATAGAAGAGAAAATATGGGGATATGACCATGACCTTGGTGTCCGCTAGTAGCAGAGGAAGTCTATCAACACAAAGAATCTTTAGGAGGCTGAACAAGAAATCCAACGCTTGAGGGTGCAGGTGAATGAACACTCTTCTTTCATCGATGCAAAATCATAATTCATATCACAATTGAAATTACAATTGGTAGTGGCCATGGAGTAGATGAGGTGAGTGTCCCGAGAGATAGATAACATCTGAGATGATGAGGGATGGTCATGGATTAGTTCTAATGAACTACACCATATAACTAGTGATGATGATTGGGGGATTAACGGGTGATAGAAAATCTTGGAGGCCACAAGCTAGAGAGTGGTAGAGCTGAGACACTCCATTTAATAGGTCAACCAATCTATCAAAGGGGTAAATCCGTGGGGGCCATAATTTTCATGAACTCTAAAAAATAAATTCTTTTTTTCTTTCTTATTTTGATTATGCTCATGAGTCTCATCGTCTTCATGGATTTCTGTATCTCAATCGTATTTCTAAAACAACCAGTGATTAATCCCTAAGCTCACGTGGGGCATGCTCAGTGTGAGAAAAAATTGAGGGCCATGTAATTATTCACCTTGAATATAAGAGATCCAACCAATCACCACACATTTGGGGTCTAAATGACCACTCAAGGATTTGGGGAGGAAAGAGGGGGGATATGGTTAGGGAATAGAGTTATCAAAAATATCCAAACATCCCTTTCCCAAAATTATCAATCATACAAGTGATATGACTCCTAGGATGTTGGAATAAATATGAACAAAGGGGAATGGAATGTGTGAATTGAGAAACCCAAAATTCAAAACATAGTGAGGGAAGAATGATGATGAAAAAAATATGTTAAACAAATTTGAAACACAACATTCACATCATGTTAGGAAGAAATGGGAACAAAAAATCCTAGGGCAACCCGCTGACCGTATTTGTAAACACGGGGCCAAACTTGGATTGTCATCTGATTTCCTTCAGATCATTGACCGAGGATGGTCATTTAGCCTTAATTACGAGCATCCTAACATTTAGGGAGTTCTTTCAAAAGATATAAGAAATGAAGATCTAAAATAGACGGATCACAAAGTGTGGTGATGGAATAATGGGTTGTTCGAATGTGGTCCAACACTCTTAAAATTACACCAATGTAACAAAAGAGGATTGGGTGGGTGTGTCATCCTGAATCATGATCAAACCATTTTATAGATGGGAATTTTCTAGAGAGGACCTTTAATACATTATAGATTTACATCATGTAACTCAAGATGACAGAAACACGGTTTTACCATCATACGGTGGGGACGATGCACAGAATAGTTTAGCGTCGTATATTCAGGATGTTACACATCATTTAAGGTTATATTTTCTAGAACCCGGTCAATTGTTTTAATGTCATGGTACACATACTGGGGTCTCTTAATTTAGGTTCATAGAGTTTCAACCATAATTAGGGTAAAAGAGTTAGAAGAGTGAATGAACTTGAGGTTGGGCGCAAGGGGATATTTCTCAACATCCCTACGTATCCTATGTGAGTAAGAATCAAGGTGAAACTTGTTCTTGTAATATAGTTTGGTTAGAACACAACACTGGTGGGTATAATCCTCTCTTGGGAGGAAATTAAAGTATCCTATACATTTTCAAGGTCATTCTAAACTAATCTAGTGTGGGGCTGTAGTTTAAGGTCATGCATTGAAAGACATGGGCGCCCCAAAGGAGAGCTATATGGTGTAGTACATAAAACTTTAGTGAATGAGTAACAAATAATTCCACACCACAACACATGTTCCAAAAAGGGGGATAGGGCCATGAGGCCATAAAGATTAAATTTATTTCGATTGAACAATATATGAAGAGTCTAGGAATCAATATGTATCTCATGAGAATGGGAATCAATCTACACATAGTTCTTGTGGATGGTATGGAATTTTGACAATACCAAAAAGAATGATATCCTCTCAAGTGAGGAAAATTGTTATTATTACATAGTTTAATGCTACGAAAACTAAGACACTGGATGTCTTAGTTTATAGGTCATAGAGTTCAGACTGCATGGGGTAGAGAGTTGTATTATGGAGTCATAAGGTAACCCATCGTGAATGATGAAAACAGAAGTTCACATCAAACTAAACCATTCCATAGAGGAAAACCCAGACTGAGAAGGGGGGAGAAAACTTCATGACTTTGGGGATAAACATAGGGGTAAAGTAACTAGGCTTCATAACATATCTCACAGGGGTAAGAATTAATCAAAACCTAGTTCTGGAATGTGGAATAGATTAAGGAAAATGCCAAAGGGGAAATGTATTATTGAATGAAGAAATCATAAGGATGGGAAGTTATCATCACACAACCAAGATGTAAAAGGCATAGTTTAATATCATATGATAAGGATGTAAGGGATATGAGTTTATGGATATAGATCCTGGACCACGGGGATGTGTGATTATTCTATGTAGGCAAAAACCTTTCCCAGATCCCTAAGCCCACCTGATCCATGATTAGTGTGGGAAATAATGTGGGAGAAGATCTTTAAAACACATGGGAGCACACAATAGGGAATAAATGTATGATGTCAAGGATAACCCCACAATGCTAGTTTTTCCTCTCAATGCGAAAAGGTGTATGGAGGGATAATAGTAAGAGTGTCAAGGATCTGTTTGAACATGATGAAATGGAAAGGAAGGTGAATCACAAAACCAGTATTTTGGGAACAATGGGGTTGGCATAATGATAGAGGATAACTATTGACCATATTCAAATAATAGAATCCATATTGTCTGACCTGAGATGGGAACATAAATTTGATGGTTGGCCACTGACCATATTTATGGCACAAGACCCATATCAAATGTCATTAGAGATCTTCCAGGATAATTGCCCCAAATGGTAAGTGATCCATAAGGTTGAGCATCCATACCACTTGTGGGTCCTTTCAGATGTGAGAGTTAATGGAGACCAAAACAAAGGGATGAATAAATCTTGGTGTTGTAATGATATCATGTCCATATAGAATCCAACAACCTAAAACATAGGCCACATAACATGTGTGTGAATTGATAGGGCATAACAGAGGTCAATGGGACCAATTTTGAGTGGAATACTCGAGAAGAAGATTGGAGGAAAGGGGTAAAATAGGTTGATGAACCATGGTATGGACCCTAAGACAAGATATTTAGGCATTCCTATGCATCCCTAATGGATGAGAATAAAAACATATGTATTTCTAGAATTCCATTCTATTTAAAGTCATGTAGTAAGGATGATTTTGAAAGGGGAATCCCACAAGGGGAGTGTATGGTTCAGTTTTTGTAAAACCAGCTTAAATGAGGAACAAATAAGTCCACATGCCACACCACGTAATCCCATAAGAATCATGGATGAGGGGATGAATGAAAGAGAAAATTTTTGGAGCCTAGGATGGACCTACGGAAAAAATTATTGGTCATTCCTACGTATCATGCGATGGAAGTAATCAAGCCACATATAGTTATAGAATTTCATACAGTTCAACATTATATAGTAAGTATGTATAGGGAAGGGATATATTCAAAAGGGAGGTACATGGTGAAGCTTTTGTAAAAATGATGTGAATGGGAACAAAATTCTACAGCACAAAAAATTCTTACAAAATGAATCTCATGTCATAAGGCTGAAAATGGTGAACTCAGGGTGAGACCAGAAGAGAAAATGTATGGGTGTTATTATGTATCCCATAAGGATGGGAATCAATCCATACTTCGTTATTGAACTCTGTAATGTTTAACATCATACATTAAGGATGCATGCTGAAGAAGTATGTTATAAAGGGAATGTGGTTGGAGTGATAAAGCATACCTGATGAAAATGAGGATATAAGAAATCCACACCAAACTATGCAGAATCCCATGGGGGAACCTCTGAACAAGGGTCTTGAAAGGATCGAGAGACCTATGCTGGACCCAAAGAAAAAATGCCTTGATGTTTCTATGTATCCTGTTAGAGTAGGAATAAATCCATACATTATTCTTAAATTCTGTGCAGTTTAACATTATACGATAAGGACTCATAGTGAAAGGGGGTTTTTTTGAGGGAGGGGAACAGGTGTGGCTATTGTATATCCTATGTGAATGAGGAAAAAATAAGTCCACATCACACCATATTCATCCCTCTAAGAGAACTAAAACTAGAGTGGAAAACCATGGATATAGAGAGATTTTCTAGGCTGGACCCAAAGAAAAAATGTATGGGTGTTTCTGTATATCCTGTAAGGGAAGGAATCAAGTCACACATAGTAATTAATATGTCATATAGTTTAGTTTCATGAAGCATGGAAAAATAGGGGAGATCTATTAAGGGGAACATGTGATGTGGTAGTTGTAAGCCTAACGTGAAGGGGTAAAATGTCCACATTGCACCATGTGATCCTCGGATACTAAGGCGAGAGGCTAGAAGGATGGAAGAATCTACGATATCTAGGGCTGGAACCGAATAGGAAATTTCTGGCCATTCCAACATATCCTATAAGGTGGTTTGATACCAGGCCTCTAGGGGTCCTTTTGGATGAGAAAGATGATGAAGACCCAAATTAAGGTACATGTGAATCATTGTAGTACCCGTGCAGTTTAACATCTTGAGGAAAAGAGGAATGAGATCTTAGATTAAATTCTCATATCTCAGATCATGAGGTATGTTTATTTCTTTTAGGTTATTTTCATGTAGGATGAGAACCGACTACTCATTAAAAGTACTACTTGAGGAATTCGACATTGGTGAGAGTAGTGATACGCTCACCATCCATGGTAGGGAGTATTCACCATTGTGGTAAACCCTATGAATTATATAGGGTCCCTCCCATTTAGGGACCAACATTGGTGGCTTCATATTGGGAATCCATGGATTTATCAGGGCCAATAACATGTCACCTTGAAAGAATTAGTGGGGGAAAATTTTCTTATTAAAATCTCTGGCTATCTTGTTCGGATTCCTCTCTAGAATGTATAAGGCATAAATCCTTTTCTCATTTAGGGCATCCAATTCAGCCAGATGGACTTCTGCTACATTTTATGGAGTCTTTTAATCATAAAAAACAATGAGGAGGTACATAAACTGAATCTAAATGGAAATTAATTCCTTTGTTCCATACATTAGGGAATACGGGGTCACTTGGGTGGAATTATGAGTCATCATTCGGAAATCCCGCAGAGTGTTGGGAAGCTTGTCTAGCTAGCTATTCTTGTTATAAACAACCACATTCTTCAATATGTTAGATATTGTTTTATTGAATGCCTAAATCTCACCATTTTCATGAGAATTATAGAAAGAGGTATGATTATAATGCATGTTAAACATGGATTAAAATTTCTTCCACTCAATTTCTTGGAATTTGGTGTTGTTATTGGTGGGAGTGGAGTGAGGGACAATAAATTAGTGGATGCTATTAGAGATCAAGAAATAAATGATATAAATAGTCTTAACTTCCATGAGTGTAATTTCCTCTTCCCATTTGAAAATAAATCTGTAGAGTTCAGGATGAACCTGCACTAGTGAGTTGTTGTTGGTGGATATGGTCACACGACATCGAATCCCCTAACCGCAAAGGGCTAAGAGTACTTGGTATTATGGAGAGACTATATAGGCTGATTCAAAAAATTAAAAAGGATCTAGAATGTGTGTAACCTATTGAAAAAATCAATATGGTCATGGATCAAGGTGGGCCTAAAATATCCCAACCTTCAGATTTGATAAGAGAGTTTCCACCCAGCCTAATGAGATCTAAACAAACCAACATGACCTTATTATATAACCTAGGAAATCGCATATAATTATATGAAATATAGGATAATACCATAAAACTCATGTCTATTTTAACACCCCAAAATTTCATTTTAATTTATTTTCATTTAAGTAATTCAATAGCTTGTGCTACACGCAACACCGGGTTCGAGCACACCACGACTTAACAAACTAGTCGTTAAAAAAACGTTTATGAATATTATTAACTGAATTTTTAATTTTATATACTCCATATAATTTTACAATCCATATTATGTGTTTCTCAGACATAATATAAGAACAAATTCATTTTTTCAGATAAAAGATGTATTTAAAAAAACAATTTTACCACCTTTTAATGGAAAACTTTTTTTTTAAACCAACATTTAACACTTTTATATATTAAATTTAATGAAATAAAATTATTCTTTAGAATTCGGTCATAAAAATTTATTTTGGATAAATTTTTGGTACTTTTTTTATAACATTCCTATCTTGATGAATAGTGAAAATACTAAATTTTGATTGAAAAAAACTTTTTTAATCGAAATAATTTATAGTTTTAAATTATTTTCTTTCAAGGTTTGGAAGTATAATTAGATTATATTTTTTTCATTTAATACAATTTATGGCATTATATGTAATTTTACATTTAAATTTGACATAGACCCAAGTCAATCTTTTGATAGTTTTTACTTCTTTAAAACCAACTTTTTGGTTTTAACAATGAGAATTAATTTTAAATTAATCAATTCTAATTTAATGTTATTAATTTGGTAAAATATAATTCATTTTTTAATCTGTAATATAAATAATTATCTTAGGGTGATTTTTTGGTATTTTTCTGAAAACTTTCAATTTTTTGATGAATAGTGAAAAACACTACCTTATTGTTTAAAAACAAAAATATTATTTAAATAATTATTTATTTTACTTATTGAAGTCAATATATATACATAATACCTATATTAGTTTAGTTTGATTCATTGGAGTCATTTTTTATAATAAAATTAGATGTATAAAATTTTATTAAACTTTTTGTGGTCTTTTTCCCACCTTTTAGAGGCATTTGCAAATTTGCATAAAACTTAATTTTATCACATCTGTGAGTTGAATTTCCAAAATACAAGAGGCATAGTTGAAATTAGTTAGTAAAATGTTGTTTAATAAAATGAAAATATTTTTTGGTGAATAGTAACTTTTGACTTTTATTCACCACGGTTAAAAGTAAATAGAGTAATTAAAGGTAAAAATGGTATTATAATTACCCCACCACATATCATAATTTTATTGGATAAGAGTAATTCAATAAATAAAACCTTTGTAATAAAATATAATCCTTTTGGTCCAACTGGATTAGATAAAGACATGTATTATTATTTTATTTAAAGAAGAAGTTAAAAGTGTTAAATTCAAAGTTTAATAACAAAACCATTTTTTATATAGGGTTATACATAAGATAAATTCGACTATAAATTTTCATTATAAATATAAATATATTTCCTACCAAATGGTATTTTATTTATAATTTTTATACATTAAATAATTATATTTATTTATGAAACAATGAGGATGCATTAATTTACTTAATAATGAACGATTAAAATAATTGATATAATAAATTTCCAAATAAATGTAATTTGAGACTTCTAATGAATTCCAATAATTTTATAGGTTGTTATTACAATTTAGGGTTTATTAAATTATCTTTTTTTCGAAGTAATAATGCTAGTATGATTTTAAAAAAAAACAAATACTAAATAGTGTCCAAATTGACCTAAATTAGTTTTTAAAACAAATACTATATTATTGATTGATATAATATTCCTTAAAATCAATGGTTTGTCCAAAGGTCTTAAATAATATTATATATGTCATTAATTAACCACTTTATGTTCTTTTGGAAGTGTATTGTATGTTTATTAACCATATAGTTTAGGAATACAAGAAGACACGGTAAAAGTTAATGTTTTTAACTAATAGTTAAATCTAAAGGAAAAGGTTATTATGGTGACCTAAACAAGTCTAAAACCAATTTGATGAGATGATTTCTACCCATACCCACCATATATTTAAAATAAATAATTTTTGATACATTATAAACTAAAATTGATTTATAATAAAATAATATTTCAAGGTTTTTCTAAAGTGACCATTACCTCTCTTATAAAAGGGTACTTCCCCTTCTCTTAATTTCACACATCCAAAGCCATTTTTCATGTCCAACCCCTTCCGAAATATCCTCCCAACTACTTTCTCTATATCCTATATTCATTCCTTTCATCGAAAGGCCAACCTAATGAGCCATTTTTCTCAAATCAAAAGGAAGAACCTGAAGAAGAGGTAATAATTTCACCACCCTCTTTAATCTTCTTTTCTTCTTACACTTCCTCTTTATTTGTTGATTCCAACTCATAATAATAACTTCAATACCTCCAACTTACTGTCATGTTATTATATATATGGTACAACCATATTCATTATTCTATCCATCCTAAAAATGACAAAGTCACTATACATGCGTACGTACGGCTTACCGTCTCCACGTCGTGGTGTAGTTTGTTATTCAAAAACATCGTTATTTGGATGAGTATAATAATGAGTATAACTGATGTAAATAATAATTATAACATTTTAATTATTATTTATATATAATATACCATCCAATTATATACTTTTTTACCATCAAATGAATGATATTGTAGCCCGTGCGTACATACAGCTTACCGTCTCCACGACACGATGAGATGTCCTTCCCAATCGTAATCATTCAAAACAAATTTTTATATTATGATTAAAGCTAATATTTAAAGACTTGATATCATTCTGGATATGAATAAAATACATCATATCAATAAAAAACATGACTTATGTAACAAAACATATAAAGGAAAACGAATCAGTTAACACCCAAAACAGCGATACTACTAAAATATTATTAACAAAGCAATATTAGAATATCATATCTGATATCATATTTATGTATATGGTTATTTTATAATTTAATAACAATTATTTAACTATTATACAGGAGGTTAACATACCCTCGACTAATGAAAATTACAAGGTAAGGGGTTTTCGTCTCACTTCTTATTCCCGTGAGATTCATGCTATATTGCCACTATTTCCATTTGTCTGGTGTATGTACTACCCATGGTTGTTTTCTTTGTGTAATACACTTAATTTATGGTTATTTACATCTTAATTTTATGACACTTTTTTCGTGGTGTGTATGTTTCATAAGTTACCAAATCAGTAAGGGAATTTCAAATTTCAATTTCCACTCAATAGGCTTTACACATACTTCATTGATTATTTTACTCCATGATTATGTGTGAAATCACTATTTATTATTTATATAGTAATTTCCACTACTCTTTCTATGGATATACCTTTGATACATAATCACTCCATTGATAAATTCACATTCTTTTGATATAAACTTTTTAAGGGAAATCTTAACTCAATTTCCATTCATTAAGTTAAATATCCAAGCCATTGGTTTTGTTTTTACAAGAATATGTGTGAATGTAATCTGATTTATTTAAAATAAATATCCAATTATATTGAGTGTATTTATATTTTTCATGCATAATTATTTCATTGATTCATCCTTAATCTAAGGATATGGTCTTTGTAAGGTATTTCGTTTCAATTTACATTCCTTTGAGACCTCTTTTTTGTTATGCATCAATTCACTTTTATATGGTGTATATACTGTGCTTTGACATATTATATAATGAATCCATTTATTCTCATGATATTATAATGTTTTGATAAATTTTATTCCTCAATTACTTGTATTCAAGTGTCTCATATTTGGTTAGGAACTATTTAAAAAATTATTTTAAAAGTTTTAAATATTTATTCTTCTAAATATTTCTCATTAATGTCCATGTTTTAAAAATGGTTTTCACTATTTATTTATATTCACATAAATGTTTTGAAATTAAAATTCATGTAAAATGTTTCAAAGTTGTATGTGATTATTTGATTCAAAAATATCTTCTAAACGACTTCTTTGAAAAATAGTACCACATTTAAATGTTTTCAAGAAAAAAAAGGATATTTCTTTCAAATAGTTTTAATGAATATTTTCATCTATGTAAATATATTTCAGTGTATTTTATTCATCATTTAGGTTTATTTATCATAATACAATCATCCATATTGTATTGAATGAGTTATTTTTGACTGTGGATGTGCTATTTCTATTCCATTCATGGTTTGTGGATAAAATATTAACATTTCTTATGCTAGTTTTAATACGAATGTTTATATTATGTTTCACCCTTTCATATGAGGAATGCATTGGACATAGTATGTGATGGGTGGATCCTGCTATATCTCCTCTTTGCATCGATAGGTCTCATGAGACAAACTACTGTCTTGGCACAAGGCCTTGAAAAAGTCTTATTTTTAGTCGTGGCATGAGGCCATAACTATGTGGTTATGATGTTCGGCATTATGCATTTTATCATTATGAAATTGGATATTGTTATTACTTGTGATTATTCGACTATTAGAATATCCATATGAATATGTAAATGGAATTATTTGATTTATCTTTTCCATATTATGCTGAAGTTTATGTTAAATAGGCTTGTGTTCTAGTCTAATACATTTCCTTAAATGTTTATTATTATTTATGACAGTTTACACTATATTGTTGTCGTTACTGAACATCTGAGATCACCCCATTCTTATGTTATATTTATCCCCAAATGCAATAAGTTATGTTAAGATTAACCTGGATGAATAGGCTAAGGGATATAAGAGTGTTCAAAGGGGACACAATGTTGTTTTTTATTTCATGATGTGATGTAAAACTTATGTATATATCTAGTACTTACAAGGCTATTAAACTGACCAGTATTTCGAGATAGGATTCCTTAGATCATACCAATGTTATTTAATAAAGCACTAAATCTGGGTAACTGTGGTCGGGGCGTTACATCTATAGATGATTTACTCATGACTGGGACCACTCTAGATGGTGAAGAGTACTGCATGCTGACATAATCGCTCATGTTCGGCTCAGTATTTCAAGATATTACCATGATATAGATACTTCATAAAGGGAGTTTTCCAACCAGGGGTCCCTTCTACAATGGCAGGGGGAGCCGGGGTTCCCAATGTGGATGCACTACTGGTGAGATGACTTACCTGGTGACTGTCATAATATTTAAGAGTGACGGGAGAAATTACTCTTCGATGTGCCATATGGATAATAAAATCATCTAGTTCAAGCAATGTAATATATTCATCAAGGCTGACTAAGGCATTGGATCGACTAATCTATGACCGAGGGATGTGAGTAACTTCTAGATGAAAAGGGAACCGGTCCATCAGCTAGCATGTGTCCTCTAGCAAGGGTATTATCGTAAGATTCTTAATAATATAGTCATTGTTGATCTGTTTGATGACTATCTCAGAGTTACCCTTCACATACAGGTGGGATAAATTGATCTCGAGGGCTACCTTGAGGCCAGTGATAAGATCCTTATTCTATGCCTCATTGTTGGTACAGCCTTTTGAAAATAGTAATTAATTTCACAAGATAGCATGTGTAGGCATGGTGAAAATGATACCCAAACATACCCTGTTAAGCCTAAGATCATTGATTCTTCTCCTGGAAGGGATTTGTAAAGGACCACCAAAGTACATATTCCAACATGGTATGGATTGATCCAATTAAAGGATGGATTTATCTAGGAATTAAATATTCAGAGACTGCTTTGAAGGGGCTAGATGGGCAGTAAGAAATTATTCCAGTGCCTAGACCATGACATCTTTTTGTGGAAAAAACTTGATGTCGAACTATTGAAGGATCACTAACAACTGAGATAGATAACCTGTCTATATGGGGCAGTTCATAATATTCTTCAGGTAATCCACATATGATAATATCTGTACATCATGGTGCGGAATGTAATGCCAAAATTTATAGATTGCAAGTACCAGAGAGAGGTAGTTCTTCTCATTAGAAGAATATCAGGTCTCAGTATTGAGTAGAATGCAGCTGAGATAGTATATAATATTCTTTATCCCCTTGTTGTTCTTTTGGGAGAGGAGGGAACCAAGGGACTATTCCAAGGCAGTCACATAAAGTACTAGTGTATTTTTGGAGATGGGTGATATCAGAACTGGAGGCCTTAGCAGATACTGCATAATCTCCTCAAAATCGGCATGACACATTTCATCCCATGTCAATTCGACACCTTTCTTCATGAGTTTGGAAAAGTTATTACACATTCCATCCATGTTTGAAATGAATCGGAATATGTAGGCTATGTGGTATTGATAGAATTAAATCTCCCTAATGTTTCTCAAAGGAGGAATCTGACGGATGGCCCTAATCTTCTCTAGATTAATGTTGATGAATCTAAATCTAATTAAAAGGCTGAGAAAACATTCCATAGGTAACCCCGAAGGAACAATTCACGGGGTTCATCTCCAGACGGAGGGATAGAAGGAAGCTGAACACTTTATCAAGGTCTTTGTGATGGTCCTGACGCTGATGGGATTTAACCACCAAATCATCCAGGTAGAATTCCACAAATGTCATAAGGATCATTTTGAATATATAGTGCATGAAATGCTAATAGGTGGCACCTGCATTATTCAGACTGAAAAGAATTACATGGTAACAGAAAGTACCTAGTAGTGATCTAAAGGCGGTAGAATCATCATCCTCAAGAGACATTCTAATTTCATTGTATTCAAAATACCCATCCTTAAAGGAGATATCTAAGAATCCAATGATAGAGTCTATCAATAGTTCTATCACAAGAAGGGGAAAACCATCCTTAAGACAGTGATGGTTGAGATCCTAGAAGTTGATGCAGAATCTGATCTATCTGTTCTTATTTCGTACATGAATGATGCTTGCTAGACATTTTGGGTACTATACATCCCTGACAATGTTTGATTTAATGAGCTTATCAACTTTTTCCACGACCATGGAACCATGAGAGGGGTTCATCTTTTTGGGAGGTTGTTTGAACCCGCGATGGTTCATTGGGAGACCAAGTTGGTGAACAGAGATTTGAGGATCTAGCCCTAGAATCTCACTGTATCCCTAGGTGAATAAATCTTTATAATATTTCAGGAAACCCACATACTCCTATTACTCTGCTACTAACATGGATGCACTGACTAGTGTTGGTTTTAGATCTATCTCAGTGTTGAGGTTGACTTGTACCAACTCATCAACAATGTTAGAGAAACCTTCCTCAAACATAGGTTTCATCCTCAAAATTCTCCCCATTTTCCAAAATGAGATGATCATTGTTAGGGGGAAATGATTCTTAATTGGATAATTTTTAAGAAATACTTGTTCCAACATGAGTGGTAGTGGAACATTCATTTGGGAACTCCTATGTTGTTGAAATCATGGTGATGAATTTTTTTGACTTTATTTCATTAGGCCTTCAACCAAATGGGTCACAATTGATAATATCAAATCATTAGTGGTGTGTTGGCTATATCCAGTTCAACCCAGGTTGATAGAATAATAATATATGACTTATTGATGTTTCCATGGGGCGAACATCCTGATTCCTTATAGGGGTAAGGGGTTCCGAGATCACTCAATCATGATTCATGTAGGAGTATAAAGTGATCATCATGCACTCCCTGCACAGGATAACAAGCTTACTCCTTCATTCTGAGATGACATAGAACTGTCCCATATTAGGGGTTGTGTCCTCCGATCCAAAAATTTATAAAATATATCCATCATCAAGGTCTACCCATGGTGTAACCACAATAGTAGTATGCTCAACCTCATTGGCCTAAATCATCTTGTCCTTGCTCTTATAGTATTCTGCATCCAAGTAGAGGGATTCAAAAGAGGGAAAGGTAGACACATCACTTTATAGAACACCCACATGACCATTAAGGGAGTACTTGAGGCATTGGTGATATGATGAGGGGGCTACCGTGTGTATATGGAGCTAGGGAATACCCATTAGCGCATTGTAAGAAGCATCCTGTGAAAAAACCATGAACTATGTGATGGATATCAGCCCCAAAATTTCTTCTTCATGAATATTTCACCAATAGAAATCTGATTTGTTCTACTATAACCTTAAATCCTAATGTAAGAGGGATTCAGATCTGTTTCAAATCACCCCAACTTGAGTGTCCAGGTTAGGATAACGTTGATCCCAGAACCTGTGTCAACATGAAAACAATGAACATCCATTCCATTGAACTGGATAGTGATGTAGAGTGGATGGATGTGCACCTTTATAGGATAATATTCATCTTCTAGTGAGAAATAAATAATGGCATGAAATTCTGTATGCTTGACTACCTTAGCATGGAGGGCTTCTACGACCGCTACCTCTATCTAAAATTAAAGGGGGCTTCTTAAATCTTCTATGATGGATTCACACATTTCTGTAGATAAGCAGAGAGCTTGAAGGATCAAGAGCCTTTTGGAATGCTGGAAAGGTGCTTGAGAATATCATACATTGATACCAGGTGCACATTTATTTTGGTAGGAGGTCTCTCAGCGGCATGTGGCATGACAGGTGCTGCTGGTCGAACTGGAAGATTCAGACTAGTGTTGGGGATATCCCACTACTCACCTATTGAACCATGTATATTAAACAATGGATAATGGCCAGATGAATGAAGTCCATCCTCAACTAAACTCAACTGATTATAGTGTGGTCATGGTGACTCTGTCTGATCCAGCACTATGAATGACGGTTGGGGTGAATCAAACCAAACATGATAAGAAGTCTACACATGTTGAGATCTATGTTGGGAATTCTGTCTAGTATCAGTGGCATGCACGACTTGTCTAGGATCACTAGCTTGAATATTATGGTGATTTATATACCCATGTCAACTATGACACTAGCATTGATTGGGGATATTAGGCAGGTCTACCTGGAGATCTTTGTTGTCAGGTCCCATGTAAGGGTACACCAGTTTGATGGTATTCAATAAGACATAATCCTAATCCACACCCAAGTAGTGCTCTATTTCTACGAGAATTCTAGTGTAAATACTCATATCTGGGGGAAAAAAATTACCAAAAGTTCAGGGCGGATTTGGAACAGTTGGAGTTCTTGGATCTCCCATGCGCTGTCAGAGCCTACCTTTACGGTAGAAGGAAGGAAGAAATGTCGAGGCAGAAGTAGTAGTTGGAGGTATCACAATGAATTTCGATGGATTAAGTTGATTCAAAGGGTAATGGATAATAACCTAGGCTTAAGAAAATATGGTGTGTACTATCTTAAGGTCATACTTTTGAGACTCTAGGTGAGAGACCAGCTGCCATTCAACCTCGTTGTTGCTATCAAACTTTTCATACACACATACCACATGTTCTAGGTCTAGACCCAATATACCTATATTATTGTTGACTTAGTCATAGAGCTAGTCATTTAACACATAACACTTATTAAGATTGTGTCCACAGAACCAGTGATAGGGGCATTAATTGGGGAAATTAGTCAAATCTACCTCCTCGAGACACCTATATTAGGGAAATAACAAGATTCCCTGATCCAAGTAACTCTAGAAGTAGCTGGTACATGGGCCTCATTGAATGAGTAGGCATGATTTCTTCAATCTGGGATAGGGGATTTGGGAGCCTAGCCCTAACGAGGGGATGGAGCAGGGAGAGGAGGGGGAACCTGGTTGTCTCGCCTAGGTGGTGGTTGTACATTATGCAGTGGCACCAACCAACTCTGAGGAGGGTGATACTAAGGCAAAGGTTTTTCCTGAAGTGTTGTCCCTTGGAGAGGTTGTGGAGGTGGTTTTTCCAGTAATAATTAAAGCTATCTAGGGTCATCTATCTGTGAAAAAAATGAGTATTGGCTTCTTTTTATCTTCTTGTTGGAGTTATGGGAGGCGACGTGCATGCATGTTTGGCTTTCTGTAGGGCTTCCTCTAGATGTTGAGCCTTGTTATAGAAACTCTGGAATCCTCCTAGGATGTTCTACGTGATGAGAGAAGGGACCAATTTAGTCTTCACATTTTCTATGCACAACATTAGCAGCTATTCCTGAGTTAGTGTAATATTTACTAAAGAAGTGAGGCCCTTCAACCTGGTATTAAAGCTTGTGACTCAATCATCTGACCTTTTCTTTCACTTAAAGAGGTCAGCAATACTATTCTTGTAGGTTGTGGAACTAAATTAATACACAAACTACCTAAGGATATCCTCTCAACTATATATGGACCCAATGGGAAACTAGTTTATCCAGAAAAATGTGGTCCCCTCCATAGTTTTTATGAAGCACCAGAGATTAATAGCTCCCTAATACATTGGAGTCCCCATCATGTTTCTACATCTTGAAATGAAGTGGTCTAGATGATGAAACGGGTCACCCATCCCATTGAAAGGGGAAAAGGTAATTTTCAAAGCCCAGGGGTTATGGTGTACCGTCCACCCTTGCTGGATATGGTTTTCCATCAGGTCGGATCTACACCTCCTAGGTTTCAAGAACCTCGAGGTGAGAGATGAGCGAAACCATTGGATCATCTTGATGTGGGTTCCTATCTTGAAGAGGATTCCTAACTACTAGAGCATTGTAAGGTTCATCAATGTAATAATAAGGTTGTGTGTCTCATGGATTGACTGGTGTAATGACCTAAGGTTCCACTGGAGGAACCTATAGAGCCACCAGTAGAACCTGAGAAGCAGCTAGTTGAACCTGATCCGGGTCCAGAGGAAGGTTTTTTCCCAGGTCGGGTGGATTCATTGATGCATATCGGGGTCCTCTGCCATAAACATTGGCCTCTACCATATCTATATTGAAAAGGTTATCAAGATCACCTTGGGGAAATTTCCTGCGAAAAAATTCTACATATCCTTACTTCCCCAGCAAAGGAAGATTGAGATCATGATGGGGATCTCCATAATCTGGTTGCCGCTCCGCAGCGTGCTCAGCAAGGATCTCACTGATGATCCTTCTTTTTTTTGAAAGATATTGACGTTGAACAATATTTTCAAGATATACATATATATTCTACATTAAATCGGAAGGGTTAGAGGTCTTGATTGTCCTGACATGCAATTTTCCCTTTCTAGGATCTCAACTGAGAAGCAATGACCTAGAAGGTTCTGGAAGGCCATATATCTATTTTTGTTGGAAAGTGTGGGTACATATAGGGTCTACTGGGTGTTGGGATTCCCCAGTGGGATATTCATCTCCCCTCGTCCTCATATTGATTCCCCCTTCTGGTTATATCTTAGGAATGACCATGTTTAATGTGAATATTTCTAAAGGCATATCCTTGATATCACCAGGTGAACTAGGTTGGCATAGGATAGGACTGAAATGTAGGGTAGCATACTACCACTTGCCACAGATCTCAACATCTGGGGAAGCATCCTTAATAACTCATTGTAGCACTGTAAATATCTTAACAAATCATTAATGGAGGGTCCGATGATAACTAGGTGATGTAGGGTGATGACCAATAGGGAATGCGACCAACTCAACTAGGCAGCACTGCTGGACAATGCCATCAAAGTGTTCCTGGATTTTGGTGTAAGCATACTATCGATGATAAAGACATAAATTAATTTTACCTAAAGTTAGGCTGAAGCACCCAACATCATCCTAGATGAGGGACTCTGGAATATGGAATATTACAGTTGAAATTGTCCAGAACAACTCGTGGAGGTGGCCCAATGGCAGAATGTCCCAAAAAACTCCCGACTCAGACTCAGGATCCGGACCTTGGATATCCCATTCATTGACCTGCGGCGATTGAGGCACTATTAATAGTATAGATGTAAATCATTGAGATGGTGAATTGGACGGTAGAGAGTATTCTGGTTGAGCTGAAAAACTGTTGCATATTGGGCTGTCTTTTAGAGAATGCACTGATTGTACCACCACATCCCTATAAGACAGGGTACTGAAAACATCTTTATTTATATGGGGAGGACATTGGTGGTGGGTCAGGCTAGTGCTCATCATCGACTGGTCTCTAGAACAATTCTCTATGATCTCTTGTCGAAGAAGAGAATGATCCTGGAAATGACAAAGAGGATTACACATCAAGACCCCTGAAAAGAGGCAAATATTCCTCCTATTGTATGTATCTATGGAGGGATATATGGTCTACTTCATCTCACATTTTTGGAGGAAAAAACTAATATGTCGAGTTCCTGCCCAAGACCCTGACATGGAGTATTGGGGTCAGCGATCCAACATCGTGTCGCACTCTACTTCAGAGTCTCAAAAGAAGATGAGATTTGAAAATATCTGGTGCTTTGAAAAGTGAAGGGGATTCTCAAAACTCAGGTTCTTTGTACATTTAAGGGGATTCATGAAGGAGGGTACATTTCAAAGCATAGTGACCCACCCAAGGATGGGAGTCTACATTTTCTTGGAGGGTACATAATGAATACATATTAATTTGAGAATTTACGAATACTCAATGGGGTCTTCTTACTTATCCACGGCCAAATGGATTTGTAAAGGGTATATTCACTTGAGGTGGAATTAAAATGGAGCAAAGGGAATGTTTATTCTCAATTATCAAATAACTTGAACGGTCCATTTTCATAATGGTTTCCAAAGAAAATGGTGTTTCACAAATTGAGTGTGTGGAATGAGAATGGTCAGGGTCTCGATCCTTAAGATTGGGGGTGGTCTACGTATTTATAGGCACTAGGCATCACAATACTATGAAGATGAATTTCAATGAAAATCAGCCTTTATAATCAGAAGAAGATCTATCATGTATCTTAGACTCATAGAGGCTTCCATACATGCCTTTGCGGCAGTTGTGGCGGCTCTGATCAAGTTCCTTAGACTCATGAAGGCTTTCATCACTTCCTTTGCAGCGATTGCGGAGGCTCTGGTCAGGTTCCTCAGACTCACAAATGCTTACATAACTATATTTGTGGTGGTCACAGAGAATCCTTTCTAAGAAGATTTGTGGTGGTCATGATGCATCATGTATTTACGAAGACGATTTGTGATTCATACCATTTAACAATTCATTTTGTTCCCTTTCCCAATTTATTCTAAGGCACAAAATTTGGCACCAAAACACATGAAAATAAATGATGTTCATGTTGGGGTTAAATTGTGTATATTTCGTATAAGTTAGAAATAATATTACTTTTGAACTATAAAAATGACAGAAAAGTTCCTTGTCTAGAAGATGAAATGAAGATTCCGTTGAATTTGATTATTTTTTAAAAAGACAAAATGGTTAAAATTTTATTTAATAAATCATTTTTAAAATGTTAAAAACATTTTTTAAAACATTTTTATAAGACATGTTTTTGGAAGAATATATATTTTTTATCGAAGAGAGAAATGAAGTTGGATTCTTTTAAAGACATTTTATAAATCTTTCTATGTAATAATGATTGGGAAATGGTATTATTACTTGAAAATATAATGAATAACCTGATTAAAAAAATTATTAGGTTTTATTTTACAATTATCAAATAATTTCATTCAACTAAAATTTAACAATAAACAATATTAATTAAAATGATATTGTGAAATATCCCTTGCAATGATCATAATGTTGATGTGAGAATTAATAAATGAAAAGACTTTTTGTATCAGTTATAAATCTAAAAAAATAATTAGAAATACAATGTAAATTAATTACACCCATAATCTTAGAATATCAAAGATTATGAATAAGTAATATAACCCAATAAAAATTGATTGAGTAATGGAACACTTTACCACATGGTAACTTTTATCACAAATACCCGTCGATGAAATAATTAAAATTTAATCATAAAATATAATTAAGAATGATTTATTCATTATATAACATGAAAAAGGGGTACTATGAAAACCATATAGAATAAATTAGGTGTATAACATTACAATATTCCTCAATGACATGAAATTGAGATGAAATCCCTTACCTTATGCTTCTTTTTTGTTGAACATCATTTAACATATTTTATAGTAGTTTTAAAAATATTATTAACTTATTATAGAACCAAATAAATGTTTTAAATTTCATATATGATGACTTTATTAAATCATATCACCCTTTCACTAATAAACTTTCATTATTTTCATTCTTTCGGGTGTTAATTGCCTTGTTTTCTCATATATGTTTTTTTATTAAATATCTGATTATTGAGAATATTATATAGTTATATCATCTAAATAAAAATAATAATGAAATAATTTTTATATTTATACATAAATTATAGTTTTAGAACCATGTTTACAAAAAATTATGTATGTTATAATCATGGAGACAGTAGGTGATACATACACATGAGCAACATTTTCATTTTCATTGATCAATATGGAAAAGAGGTTTGTAATAATTTACACTTACAGAATTATCATAAAATAATAAATACCATATTATTTATTTAAATATATATATTTATATCATCAATGTGGGTTGGTGGTGAAAAGGGAGTCACATTGTTCCAAGAACGTGGTAGTCCACACGTACACGAACGACGTTCTCATCCTTAAGTGAGTGAAAATATAAGAAAAAAGTTATATTTTATCCTTAAAAATGATAAATATGTCATTAATATCATAATTATGTCATTTATATCATATATTTTGATTAAATATATCTATATTACATTCCATTTAATGTGTTAGTGAAACACAAATCACATCACTTCTTGAGGTGATAGTTCTCTATAATCAGAAGATACATTATCATATCCCCTACACAATGGAATGTAATAACATAAATTTGATATAATGAATCAATAGGTGTAAATATGTCATAAATTTAAAATATATAATGTATATATATCATCATACCAAACCATTAAAAGTGGTATTGGAAAAATGAATGACATCGGTTCATGAGGGGGTAGTTCACCATACACACGAATGATGATTTTATAACAAATTTGATGGTAATGGATATGGTTTTTGGTGACAAAATTAATAAAAAGCATAAAAATATATTTAATATAATAATTTTATTATATAATCATGGTATAATAATAATTTAATCATGTGGATAAAGAAAAAAAATAAAGACGCTCATTGATGAACATTACCTATTCTTCAGGCATCCACATCAAGTTTGCACTAAAGCATTACTATGTAAAATTTCTCCCCAAAATAAGGATTCTAGAATGAGGTTAGGGAATTTTGTAAGTAATTTGGGTAGTTATTGGCTGAAACAAATATTTATTAAGATCTGAATATGATTTTATATGCAGTGACCTTTTATAAGTGAGATTAGTGGCACACTAGTATTGTTTTAAAAATATTCAACCATACCACAATTTTTTTCAGGCCAATGTCATTAAAAATGATCCATTATTGAATATATAATATATAAGATCCAGATAAATCCATCCAATAGAGTTTTAAAAGTATTAGGTCATTTTTAACCCTTATCTCATTATATTAACCCCTCAGAAAATCCATTTTTACCTTAAACGAATTAATTTTTACAATTTTGACTATTAATTTTATTAAAAAATTAATATAAACTTATTATATATTATAAATTATTCTGATTAAAAGTATGGAATCAATTTTTTTAAATTAAATTCACATAAGTTGAAAATTTTAATTCTAAATTTATCCCTTAGATGCGACGAGTAAGGGGTTTTTAAGGAGAAAATATTCAAAAGTTTATATTTTTTTACATCAAAATTAAATATGAAAATGATTCAAATGAACTAAATTATATTAATTGGAATATAATTGAACGAATTTTACTTTAAAAATGTTAAAATATAATTTATAATTATGTATAATTTCGATGAAACTAATGTTTTAAATTAAAATTAAGTATTTTTTATTATTCATTAAAGAAAATTAGAAAAATATATAAAATTTATATTAATATAATTTTGGAGTTTTGATTTTAAAATTTTAGATTAAATTTTCAATTTAATTTTATACAATTTGTGAAAATAAAATTTAAATTATGTCTTCAAAGGAGTACTATGCCATCATTTAGAGAAAAATACAATTTTTTATAAAACATTTATTTTTTTCTTTTAAATGATTTTATTTTGTTTCTCATCAATATATAAATAATAAAAATGCATAAAATATATATATTCATAATTGTTTTAGTCTTATTCATTCCCTCTATCATAATGGCTATGCTATAAAAATAATATTAATTGTATAATGTAGTTTGGTAAAACATGGTCTTGCGTGTAACACAATATAAACTTGAGATTAAGTGTAACACAAGATAAATTTAGTATTGTGTCTTGTGAAAAAAATTGAAGAGATTGATTTTATTTAAAATAAATAAACATATCATAATGGATTTGTGTGTCATATTTTATTCCAATATTATTCTCATGTGTTTTATATGCTATCAAATAAAATTATCTTATTTTATAATTTTATGGTGATACATGAAGGAGGTGGAGAAGTAAATAAAATAAAATGATCAGTTAATATTTTTTCATCTTCATTAGACTAAATCTTAATTATTATACCTAAAGCATTCATTGATTGGATTTCTAATCAATACAAGGATCCTATGATGAGGAGAGGGATATAAAGAAGTGATTTCGTATGGTCATAAGCATACTAATGGGTTTTGTAATTGTGAATTGGAGAGGATAGGGGGTGGAATTTTATATTTGGGGGAGAGGACACACTTGAATGTTTTATAAAGAATGAATTATATCGATAATTTTCACATGCCCCACAGCTCCGAAATGGGATGTTTAGAAGATTATAAGTTTTCATGTGTCAATATGACAATAAAATAATAATCAAAAAAGTATTTTTTCTTTTCTAACACTCATTATTTTCATTTATCCTCCTCCCTAGTAATCCTATTTTTACCTTAACATTGATAAATATTTTTTATTTTTTATTGAACTATTCCGTAGAGAAAAAAATTGATCCAATTAGATAATTTAAATTATTCTTATTACAAATATGGAATCCATTTTCCAAATTCAACTCACAGAACTGGTATGATTTAATTTAAATTTAAACCTAGAGATGTGTTGAAAAATTGATTATTCAAGAAATGCCTTTTTTAGGAAAGATTGATTTAATAATAACTATATGAAAAGTGATAATAATTAAATGATGTTAAATTAATATTTATAGATATATAATATATAAATTTCATTGAAATCATTCATCATGGGTTATTTGAATTATTTAAAATGAAGTAACCGTTTTCACTTTAAAACAGTTTTCAGAAAAAAGTGTTTTAATGCCTAAAAATAAACATATAATAAAATCACTTATAAATATGATTTAAATTTAATAAAAATTATCAGATTGAGATACACCACATCCTCACATATCACATCATTTTTTATTTTTGTTTTAGATATTGTATCAATTTTTTTATTATTATAATTTTTTACTTATAGTCAATGTCTACCATATTATACTGAAGATTTATTGAAACTCTCAATCAAATTATTTCATTTTCACACCCATGTATAACTATAGAAGTGGTTTTTTGTGAACTAGTATTCATATTTTTTCCATATAATAAAAATAGAAGAGGCTTAGTACCTATAAATTATTCTAAGATATTGATTGTGAAACCCTACCTAAGATGTGGATCAATTTATTTAGTTATAAACTAGTTTAAGATAGGTTATTTCCAAAGGTAGGACATTAATTCCCAACATGTGACCAAACCCATTCAAAAATTTATTTTACATTATTTATATATTTTTTTGTTAATATTAAAATTTAATTCAATTCAATTTTTATATTGTTAATAAAAATCTATATTTGATAATTATCATAAAATTGTTTCATATATATTGTGCTTGATATGAGTATAATTGTTTCAAAAGTTATAGTATTTTCCCAAGTATTTTAAGTGAGCAGTGATAAATTTTATACCTTTTCCAAATATGAAATTACATATGTATACTATTTTTTAACTATGTTTTATTATCAATTTGGGAATTTAGTATTTAAATTTAAATTTAAATATAAATTTTATTGGTAAATCTATTCACTCCATAGTTTATTTTTCTCTAGCTTCTAACATTTGGTAATAGAGGTGTTCAAACTATATTTTTAATATGATTAAATTTTATTTAGAGATCTTTCATTTCTATTTTCTCTATATTTAATTCCTTGTGATTAACAATATAGAATAAGGAACTTCCACTCATATGCCACCATTTCTAAGGGAAACAATTATTTCCATTGGAAAATAAAAATGAAAAATCACATATAATGTATGAGATTTGATATCTGGACTATAATTGATGATAAATGTGAAAAACATTAAATTGATAGATATAATTATATTGATTAAACTAAATTAGAATATGATTTTAATTTTAAAGCTATGATTTCTTTTTATCCTAACTTAGAATAAGATGATTATGGTAGAATATTATTATACGATAATTCTTTTGAAATTTGGGATACCCTTTTTATATATCATAATGGATATTATAATGTTTCATAAACGTGTTCAAACAATTATAAAATTAAATATTACACTTTCAAGATTAAATCTAAGGATTCCATATCTAACATGTATCTCAAGATCAATAATATTGTAAACATTATGCATATACTCAGAAAGATGATTACTAATACAGATAAAGTAATGAGACTTATCAATGACTTCTATAAAAATGGACAGAAACATCTATGTCTATAATAGATTCTTAAGGCAATAGTAAACTACTAGTAAAATATATAATACAAAAGCACATGATGTATCAAAAATAATTGTAATTGAACAAAGGGGAAGTGGATGAATCAAAGAGGAAGTCCATACCCTTTAAGTATTCTAACTATAAACAAAATTATAAGATCAAAGTATAAATCTTGAGTGATGAAGAATCACCATCTAACAGTGATAAATAAATGAAACACCTAGCCATATGTTTTGATAAGTATATAGAAGGAAACAATTCATCATGAAATACAATTATAAAAGAAATTATGAGTAAAAAGGAATTGGAGAAAATATTGGAAAAAGGATTACTATACCAATGAAGTAATATTTTATGAATATAATAGAAAATGACACATAAAAGTAAAATATCCCAAGATAAAATATATGAAAAAGTATTAGTATAATAAAAACAAAGTATAAAAGTTTTATTAAATAAACTTGGATTGCCTATAAGTACAGTTCATGTGATTCGTACTTGAGCAGAGAAGACAAAAATTACAAATCTAATATGTGTTTTATGACAAACACATATAAAGTTTTAATTTTTATTACTGAATCTTATTTTTCATATTTCAAATAATAATGAGACTAATAATAATAATGATAATATTTCCAATGATGAATCATTTTAATATTGTAACATTATGGAAGATACATTTAACGAATATAAAGTTAAATATAAATGTTTTAGGAAGTAGTGTGTTGTTTCTTCACTATTCAAAATATATATATTATAGTAAAAAAGACAATAATTCTAAAATAATTAATGAAAATAAAGAGTTTATATTATCTAATGGACAATTAAAGAAATATCTGGAGAGATTCACTAATAGAAGATAAACTCATAAAGAGATGCTTGGAAAATAAACTACTCCTATGTATACTACTAAAAGTGGATATCAACATAGACGGAAGAAGATATATAAAAAATTGGTCCATGTTCTAGTTCTTCTACTTCTTTCAAAATTTATTATTCTATAGGTCCTTATAAATTCAATATTTTTGAGAGAATTATGTCTTATTATCAGAAACTAACAATACAATTATGGATTCCGAAAGAACATATCACTGATATTTCTAGACCCAATAAGATATGGGTTCCCAAATAATTTTTTAATTCTCTTTTATTAGTGACCAACTTGGAGAGTAAGAGAAATAACATATGGTATCTAGATAGTGAATGTTCCAGACTTATTAATAGACATAACTCAAGATTCAAAGACTTCATTAATGTGGATGGAAGACATGTCACTTTTGTGACAATGTAAAAGGGAAGATAATTGGTTGTAACCAAATTAGTAACTCTAAAAAAGTTTTAATCTATGATTTTTTATTTATAAGTGGTTTAAAATATAATATTCATAACATTCCATAATTGTGTGATGATGATTTTCATGTTAAGTATGAAAATAATTATTCTAATTTTTTCCATTCTAAATATTATTTATTTTTTACTACTATGATAAATTAAAATTTTCATGATGTAGATTTTAATTATTTTTTTTCTAAAAAAATTCTATCTATCTGCCCTTCAAAAAGAATATTGGATATTTTATAGGTGAAAATTCCATTTCAATATTCACTCACTCAAAAATATAACTATGAAAGGTTTATTTAAGGATCTACCCAAAATAGAATTCCCAATAGACAAAATCTTCAATCCCTATCAAAAGGGAAACAAGTATAAAATATATTTTTTGTAAAATAATGAATTCTAAACCTTAAAAACTTTAGATTTAGTTCTACATTGGTTTTTTGGACAATATAGATTTTATAGGTTAATAGGAAAACATTATTCCTTTTTATAGTTAATTATTATACAATATATATTAGTATGGTTTTCAATCCTCATAAAAGTGAATTTAGTTCTAAATAAAGAGTTTGAATCACAATTCTCATAATATGCCTATATTCAATACTTTTTTCTCACAGGACACCAAAACAGAATAGTTTATTGAAGATAAGAAATGGAACACTTTAATAAAATTCATAGATGATACTCGATGAGTATGATTTACCTTTTTATTTTTTGGAATAATTTTTTAAAAAAATTTCTATATAATTTATAGACTATTAAGTAGACCTCATTTAAGGAAGACCCTATATAAATTATGGAGTGATAGAAAACCAATTCTTAAAAAATTTAGGTATTTTGGTTGTAAATTATTTATACCCAACACAAAATACAATTTATAAACGTTTCCATACAATAATGATGAAATAAATTTCCTTGGATATTATAAAACCAAAAAATCATATAGGGTGTTTAATAAAAGGAATAATCATATAGATAAATCTATACATGTAAATTTTGAAGAAACATTTCCACATGATCTTAGACCTCCTTATAAAATATGGAATACGATCCTTGCAATTTGGATATTAGTTTTCCTAAACCAACATTAAATATTTCTCCAATTTATGATAATCAACACAAATCTAAACCTATAGATGAAGTTGGAGTGTCAATAACCTCTATCCCAAAAGCTATTAAGACATATAGTTATCACCCATTATATGAATTTGTATGTGAATTAGAACAAATAACTCGAACAATAGATTCTCTAAGAAATAAATTTGAACATCTAGAATTCATTCCATAAATTGAACCCAAGAATAGAAATGATGCAATTTACGACAAATTTTAGTTAATGGAAATACAAGAATAGTTAAATCGATTTAAAATAAATAACTTCTAGGAATTAGTTTAATAACCAAATGACTATATAACTATTTTAACTAAATGGGTGTTTAGAAAAAAGGATGATGGGTTAATCATAGTAGTTAGAAACTAACCTAGACTGGTTGTATAAGGATATATTCAAGAAGAATGTATTGACTATAAGGAAACCTTTTATCAAGTAGCTAGAATTGAATCCATCAGAATTTTTCTTTCCTATGAAACATTATTGTTATTTAAATTATATCAAATGTATATAAGGAGTTCATTATTAAATTGTTATATAGTTGAGGATTTATTTAAAAATCCCATAGATTCTAAAACCATCACTTTTCAAATCATTTTTTCATATTTTCAATATAATTATATGGTTTAAAATAACCTCTTAGAGCATGGTATGATAGGGTCATCTCTTTTTTAATTTCAAAATGTCTTTCTAAAGCAATAAATTATCCTACTTTATTTATTAAAAAAAACAAAAAATGATATTTTAGTATAAAAATATATGTTAGTCATATTATTTTTTATTCTTTAAGAAATTTATATGTACTGAGATTTCCAAAATGACTCAATGTTAATATGAAATGAGTTTGATGGGTGAAGTTAAATTATTTCTTTGTTTTCATCTTAAAAAGAGAATCAATTATTATATATCAAAATAAGTATGATAAATATATTTTGAAACATTTTAATATGGAGAAAACTAAATTTATTGATACTCCCATGATTGCTAGTTCTATGTTGGATCCTGAGGAAGCTGGGAACCAGTTGATAAAACCACATTCAAATGTATTATTGGAGGTTTACTTTACCTTACTACTACCCAGCGTGATATAATTTTCATTGTGTTTATGTGTGCTAATTTTTAAGAAAACTTAAGTCACATTTAATAGTTTGGAAATTAATTTATGAATACCTCAAAAGAAAAACCGATTTAAGAGTTTTTTTATTCTATAGGATAATCATTCAACATAGTCTGTTATTCAGTTACTGATTTTGGTCGAAATAAATTAGATAGAAACAAATCTTTTGAAAATTCTCACTTTTTGGACAAGTATTTAGTGTCTCGGCATAGTAAAATGCATAAATTTGTTGTAGTATCCACTTTTGAATATAAGAAGATATATACAGTTAGTTGTGCAAAGATTATTGGTAAGAAACATACATTAATAAACTATGGATATAAATTCTATAATGTCCCAATAAATTGTGAAAATACATGTGCGATAAAAATCTCTTAGAATCCTATATCAAATTATAAAATAAAAAACATTAATATAAGACATAAATTTATATGATATCATTTCAAAAAATGTGAAATAACTCTTCTGTTCATTAGAAATGAACATTGTCTTATTGTTATATATAAAAAATGCTTTAATGTAGAGAAAATCACATATATTAATCACGAACTAGGTATGATTAAAATATTTCTAATTGTTTTAATTAAATTTCAACCTTTACATTTATTTATGTTATATAAATTCTACATTCTTAATTTTTCTAGATTTATATAAATTTTAGTTCACACAGTTATCATACCTTCCATGAAAACATACTCATGTGGTTACCATACTTATCGTGAGTATTAACTCACATGGTCACTATGCATACCATGAATACTTGCTCACATTATAAGTACTTAATTATAATTAACATCTTAGTTTGATGGTCCACATACCTTCTGTGAGGTCATGGTAAGTATTCATTCTATTCTTATGTTTTTACAAATCTATAGTTAGCAGACATACTATGTCTATTTACTTTTAATTTTACATGAAAAAATTTTAGATGGATTTTATTTACGTTTATAATTATTTTAATCCCTAAATAATTAAAATTAGATTTTGAACTATAATATTAATCGACGCCTATATTTTCTCATAGGTCTCCTATATCGTTTGGTGACTTTTTGAGTGAATCAATTTGTAATGTCTCAAACCTATCAATATCTCCAACTCAAAACCCTTTTTTGTCTTCCATATCAAATCCTCTAGAGAACTAGAACTGAATTGAAAATTGTGAAAGAAAAAATGCACCATTGACATCATGCCTCCTTTCAGTCCTTCTCCTACTATGAAATCAAGTAAATCAAAAGGGTGAAAAACTTAATACGAAAATCCATAGAATCTATACTTAATCAATCATTTAGTTTCAATAGAAAAAAGAAGTTAATGACTAATGGTTACAATCAAATAGATTTTTAATTTATAATGGGATTCAAAATCTTCTATAGGATGCTTGGTTTAGAGAAAATTATATTAAATCTATCCAAAATCTTTCAATGATGTTTATGTGCACCTATAGATTTTCCTCGTTCAAAAAAGAGATATCGTTGGAACAATGGTCAGTGATGAATTTTTATAATTTTCATCCAAATGCTGGAAAAAGTCTTTGGGCGTTCCATACAAAGTATAATACGAGGGTTATCAAATCCATTATCCTATTAATGATGTGAATTTATAATTTTATAATTCTATATATGAACTAAATGGGAATAAAACCCATGCGATACTTCTTGTTATCAAACAACGTGAAGAATTTAATACACTTGTCAAGTTCATTCAACATTTGATATCTCCATGAAAAAAAGGTTTTAGAATCCTAAGGATTCATGATCTATTTTTATTATTTTTCATAAAGAATGATTTTTAAATCAGTATTTTCATATATATAATGATATATATAGTTGTTTTTTGTAATACAGCTTCATGTTTTAGTTATTTACCCTTCCATAACCCCATTTTGGACTTACTAGAGTATAAAGGATTAGTTTTTTTTGGAGGAAATAATAACTTCATCTGATAGATTTTTTCTTAACCAATAAAGTATTAAGTAACTAAACGTAAAAATTAAACCATAGAAAATGGAATAGGTGGATGAATTAGAAAAACTATAAGAAAATTTAAATCCGTTGAAATGCCCTATTAGACCTAAGGATATGGTGGATCTAGGTCTCGAACAAGATAAAGTATTTGAATATTTAGGTGTTGATGTTTCACCTTATAAATAAGAAATAGAGGAAGTAATTTTTGAGGAAGAGGAAGGAGAATAAGGTAGTGAAGATATACACCTTGATGAAGTATATAGAACAGTTCATGAGGATGATAAATAATTGGACAATTCAGTGGTATCTCATGAAGTTGGAGATATCTCTAAAGGATATCCTATTATTGAGAGAACTCCAAAACAACCATTACCAAATGAACCTTATAAGGGAAATAATTCCCATGGATATATTATTTTAGGATTAGATTATCTTGATTCTAATGTTGATAGTCATATAGTAAGTCTTCTTATACATGCTGAAACATCCATTCTCTCTGTTCAAAAAACTATAGAAGGATAAATAATTAAGGTGTTTGATGATGAAGATATAATTGAGGTGTCGACTAAAATAGCTTCTATTTATCAGAGAACTCAACAAAACTTTTGTATAAAACCCACCAAATAATATGATGAATATTAGGTTTTTTGTTTATTAGGATGTAGTTGATTATTCTAATAGTGATGAAGTTGAAGCATTTAACAGAGTTTAGGGTTGTATTTTGAGAGATAGATCAATGGAGAATGTACCTACGCTCATTTGTAGGCATCAGAATAGTGATCCATATCCCTCTCCACGTGCACCCACTTTTACATCTATATCATAGGTCACTAAGGATGACTTGGATGTGTTCAAGTTATAGTTAATGGATATGTTCATGTAGGAATTTATTAATTTTGATAACTCTTTAAAATAATTGAGAAAAAAATAACATTTAAAATGATATTACATTAGTGATCAATGACCTTCATTCTCGCTTTTAATTCTAGATGGAGATGATGAAAAATGAGATTTCATATTTAAGATCCCATGTTAGTGCTCTCTAGGTTGACATATCTAATATAATGATTCAGTTTGTCCAAAAGAATATAGATACTATATTTCAACTTGCTCTTTTTCCACCTTCTGCCCCTCCTAGACAACTAGTTTTTGATGAAGATAATATTATAAAAATCATTAGATATGAGTTTATGTTTATGTTTTATGTGTTTCAAATGACCAAGGATGGTGTTTTTAGTGGGTTTCAAACCCATACTTCTAAGACATTGGTAGTAGTATGAGAGGATGCCATGAAATATAGTCCATACATAGAAACCATCAAGAGAGAAATTTATTATTACAAGAGAAATATCTACACATATTCAAATCAAAATGGGATTCTTAGAAATATAGATTTGTGCTTAACTATTTCACCTCTAACTTGGTATTTTAAGTCCCAAGTTGAGAATCTTAGGGATATGAATCCAGTTATAGAAGCATTCATGAGGAATAAAGATAATATTCTTCATACACTAGATCATGTTACTAGATCAGTTAGGGACTTTACACATTTTATAAAACCCCAATCTATACAATTCTAAGATATTTCTGCTATCTCCCTCAATAATTTCTAAAAATCTATCTCCAACCACTTCCCCATTTACCATTAATCCTATTAACCAAAATCTGTCTCAAAATATTTATCACCTATGACCTATTTATAGACATGTAGTTCATAGAGATCCTTCTTTCACCTATTATCCTCATACTACCTCTAATCCTACCTCTATATACAAAGGAAAGGACCCTATCATTTATATCTATTTTAGAGATGTCCCTCATTTCTATTCATTTTTAAATCTATAATAGTAACTTTTTGTAATGTTTTTTTGCTCAATTTGTAATATCATTCATCTATTAATTGAATACTATCATTTATTCTATTTTTTAGTGTTATTATTTATTAAATTTTTATTTTTCCTTCCATGACATTTTTATAATCCAAAAATATTTAGTAATTAATTATTAGTGATTAGTGATAAAGTAAAATAACTTGAATCCATTAGAAAACATTTCAAGACTTCAAGAACTTTCTTACCAGTGATCTTAATCCTATGAAATGTTACTTTTACACTATTCAATTCATTTAATTTTAATTTTCATTGTTTGTGATCATAAAAAATGGGGATATTGTGGTATTAGACAAGGGAATACTTATTTTAATGATCTCAATTCATGATTATAATGTTATTAATGATATTGATGTTATCTATTAGTAAATGTTTTTTAGTATGAAACATACAAAATTAGCAATGTATGGAGATTATTGTACCACTTTATTATGTGAAGTTCAACTGACCATGTCAATTTACAATATATTATATTTCACCTTACAATAAGTACAAACTATTTACAATGAGTCGAGTGAGAAAAAATTTCTTTGTTAGAAAATGAACTTTTATTAAAAATTAATCTTACCATATTTTTAGAATCACCTTACTGAATGTACAATGAACATACCATGTGATAAAGGTGTACATAACATGAACTTGATTGTGAAAGTTAGTGAAGTGGCTATGTAAAGGAAACTACCTACCATATAAATAAATCAAGGTACCATGCCAAGGTATGTAATTTTTTTCAAAAAGTAATATATTCACTAGGTTTATCATTATAGTGATTTCATAAAAAACATCCTAAAAAATAACATAATAGACCAACCTAATGATAAATTGAACTAACTACATAAAGGGACAAACTAACCCTGACACCTGGAGGCATCAACCGAACATGTAAAGTGATGAACCAATAAACGATGTCAACTTTCAATGGAAACTAAAAATGTTTTAACTAAAGATGATTTTTTGTGACTATCATAGTTTTTAAGCTTTTCTAAATCTCTAACAGCTTTTTTTTGGATCATTAATTATATATATAGTGCAATTAAGTCTATAAAATTTTTTCCCCAATAGCTACTTTTGTATGGAGTTCATTTTTAGAAAAAGAGACACTTAGGGATAATGTATTGGTGTTGACCATAATAAATAATAGAGGAACATATGTGTGCACCTATTCTATATAAAGGAAGAATTCAGAAAATTTTCAACACTATATTTTTCAACACTTCTTATGAAATATTGGTTGATTCCTTTCAAATAAAAGTTTATATAATCCTAAATAACCAAAGACAATAATATTGATATGTAACACATATTTATATCTAAAATCATTTTATATTTATGTTTTATTTATTCTTCATTGATATTTTATTATCCTCTATTTATCTATAATCAAAGTCTCTTATATTAAACTAGAGTTTTCTTAATACTCTATTTCAAGTATTTTCATTTTTACTCCAACGTATAATTTTGTTAGAGGTTTTGTATTGTAACAGCCCGAAATTTTGAATAAATCTTGTTTCCTAATTTCATGTGTTATTTTATTTTATTTTTATACTCAACAAAAATGTTTTATTTGATAAACATGATTATAATAAAAATGAGACCAGTGGGTTTTGACTGTTATATGAACATCGGTCAATATGACCACTCTGAACAAAATGTTTTGATTATTGTCTCTAAATTCAAGTAATCTTGGTTAATTATTATAGAAAGAAGATTCGATGGACTCACCTAGTAGTCTTGGACCGATCGAAGCCCATCTAACAGAACTTGGGAAGGAGGTAGCACCATTGGGCTTTTCTCTAGACCAAACCCAAGCCGAACTTCATCATGTGAAGCTAGAACGGAATCGCCTTCGCGAGAAGGTCAAACTGATAGAAATTACTACTCGGGCAATGTTGACCGAGCCGCCCCAAGATTCTATCACCCTAGCACACCTTAATCTTAGGTCCTATGCTGGTATTATAATGGGATGTGTAATAAGACTGTAATTGCCTTGTGTAATCCTTTGTTTTAAATAAAAATTGGTATTTCTTCTTATGATGATGTTTATGAATTTTCAAATGACCGGATAAATATAGTATGCATATTTTTGATTAATTTTAGAAAAAGGATATTTTAAAAAGGTTTATTTAAACCTTAAATAATTAAAATTTTAATGATTTTCAAAAAATGGTCTTCTACAATTATGTTCAGTACGAAATTTGGAGTCCAATAAGACCAACAAGATTGTTGATGAATAGTAAATTATGAATAGTCATTTTATGATTAGGATTAGTAATATGACCAAATGTATTAGTAATCTCACTTAAAGAAAATTTTAAAATAATCTAGGCACATTGATTAAGTAATGTGATTAAATAAAATGGTTAAATAACGGTTTCATAAGTTATTATTCAAGTATTAGTTTTTTCGGGTCAATAGAGTTTTTTAATTAAAAATTAAATTAAAAATATTTAGAAAATTATTTTTATAAAATGGATATCATTTTTGATCTCAGAGCAGCGATATTATGTTATGGTAATTTTTTGGCTTTTTTCTGAAAAAATGAATTTTCGGTGAATAGTGTATTTATTTAAAAATAAATTTAAAAATATTTAGAAAATTATTATTATAAAATGGTGTTAATTTTTGAAATCAGAGCATTGATATTTGGTTAGTGTGAAATTTTGGGATTTTTCTGAGAAAGTTGAATTTTTAGTGAATAGTAAAAATGCAGTTTTAGGGTTTCGGTATGTTTAATGACATCATAGCTGTGTAATGATGTTGTCATGAGATATTTTAAAAATTGTACGGTCAAGGGTGAATAATTATTGTATTGGGGGCCCCATGTGGCCTAACTTAATTGTAAATATCAAGGGAGAGCACATGGGTTTGAGAAAAGCACATGTGAGGTGTCCCTTGGCCATTAATGCCTTGTCCCCTCACTTTCCCTATAAATACCAAGCCCTCCTCTCATCCATTAGACTCCTCACTCTTCCCCCAATGAATTTGGGGTCTCTTTACCTCTCATGGAGTCCTCCCAAGGTGCCCCCAAGCCCTCAAGGACCCATCCTTTGAGGTTTAAGAGTTACATTTTAAGGTAAGGGATCTCACCCCTCTCTTTCTTTTCAAGTGATCTCTTTTATGTCATTCCTTTTATGATCCATGTTCTTATGTTGGATGATGTTCTTTTATACTCCTCTTACTGCCCTTTTTATGTTCATATAATGAGATATCCCCTCTTACTCTCATTATTTCGTTTTATGAAGTTTTACGTGGCGCCGTTAGGCTGCCGAAATTTTTGTAACGAATTCTTTCTCCCTTCTCATTTTTCAAGATCTATTTTCATGTAAATTCTTTCATGTTTCTTTTTATTATGTTTGGGTATTATCTATAAATTTATCATACTTATCTTTTATGATAATATGATGAGAGACCCCATTTTATCTCTTCGATTCAGTATTTTGAATTATTAAGTGGCGTCGTTAGGCTGCTGAATTTTTAAGTGGTCCTTCACCATTCTCATTTTGAAGTTCTACTTTCATGTCAATTCTTTCAAGTTCCTTTTTGTTATGTTGGGGTATGATCTCTATATCTATCATTCTGATCTTTTATTACTATATGATGAGAGACCCCATTTTATCTCTTCAATTCAGTATTTTGATGTTTTAAGTGGCGCCGTTAGGCTGCCGAATTTTTAAGTGGTTCTTCACCATTCTCGTTTTGAAGTTCTACTTTCATGTCAGTTATTTCATGTTCCTTTCTATTATTTTAGGGTATGATCTCTATATTTATCATACTAGAATCTTATATTCATATGATGAGAGACCCTATTTGACCTTGTCAATTCAATTTTGTTGAAGTTTAAGTGACGTCGTTAAGCTGCCGAATTCTCACAAGAGAAATCTTATTTTTTCTTCCTTTCATGTTCTTCATTTCATATGGTATATTTTCAAATTTCATTACCATGTTCTTAAATCCCTTATATTTTGTCCCTATACTGTTTTATGGGTCATTTATTAATGTTTTACCCATGTCCCCTCTCTTATCAATGTTTTCTAAAACCCCGAAACATAGCCGTTATGCTGCAGAATTTTCGTCTCAAAGTGCCTCTCTCCCTTTTCTCAAAATTATTTTATGTTATAAAGTGAATACTCAAAGCTCTTATTTCTACAGGGGTATTCACATAAATATCAAAATGTTCTATTTTAAATTCTGGTATTTACATACATGAAACCCTCTTTCCATTTCCGTGGGTTTAATGTAACATAAAGATCATGTCTTTAAAGCAGTTTTTAAAATGTTATGATTATGAAATGAAACCCATTTGTTTTATGCTATATGGGTTGTTTATGAAATGATTGATTATGATATATGTGTCTCACATGATAATAAAGACATGTCAAAGGTGCGCCCAGATAGCGCTCCAATGCATTGGGTAAAGGCTTAATCTCTAGAGATGACTTTTTAGACTGATACCTTGGTGAATAACCTTGGTAGTTTTTAATGACACCTTGGGGATAGACCTTGGTGAAACGAAATGATTGTCAATATTAAATGTTGCAGCCACATCTCCAAGTTATGAAAAATGTTATTTTTATTATGATGTATCTCATGATTACTTTCTCATGCCTTAAAGTTCTTTTCATGTCCTTATTGAAGTATCTCAAGTTCACATGTAAAATGTTTCTCTTGTTCCCCGTACTGGTACTTCTGCTCACCCTTTCTTTTGATGTATGTCCCCAGGTTATGAGATGCAGAAATGAACCTAGGATTAACTTAAGGAGAATCCTTTCAAGTGTTTAAGAAGAATGTTTTAGGTTGTTTTCATGTATTATGTTCCTTGTTTCCAAGACACTAAACCTTAAAGATCCTCAGTTCCGTGTAATGAAATGAAAGTTTATGTTATAAAAATATGGGATTCTATAGTTGGTATCAAAGGATGGTTTAGTTATTTGTGGAAATTAGGATATGAAAACTTTAGGAATAACCCTATAGAAATGTTTAAATATAGGAAATCTTCCTGGTATTTTGGTGAGTATTGAGTAATGGATTTCCAAGAAAATACATCCCTGTCTGGGTACGAGCAGGTAGAGGTGGATCTGGCACAGATGTACATAGGGGTACAACCTAGAAACACCGCTTTGGGCTATACTCGAACGGGAACTGGTACACGACAACGGGCCTTGCTGTACTCTTGGTTACGACACTCGCGGGGGATATGCTCTGGTAAATTCATAAGCTTAGTATGGACCATTATTAAAAGAACAAAGATTCACATAAGAATATATGATCATGGATAACCTAGGTTGGAACCTAGGGGATCACAATTTAGGGTATACATTTCTTCTACAAGTTATCCTTATATGCATTAAGATCCTTTTAATGATTATTGGTTAAGTATTTAAGCCACTAATTATAATTTCTCCTCTTAGTTACTGGTGGGAGATAGAAGAACATGTCCCAATAACCAATGTGATAGGAAATCAAACGATTGCCATATTAATATGAAAGAGATGATTAGGGGATTAAAAGATGATTATTATTTTGGACGACATTCATTAATTTGGGAACCGTGTTTGATCGAGGTAAATAGATTACTACGGTATTTTCATTGAGGAGTATGGTTGACTTATATTTTGAAGAATCGATGAATTTAAGGTGTACTTATAGTAATTTAGGTTACTTATGGAAATTATTAACCTATCATGGGAAAAATATGTTTAGGTTAGCTACTTTTTTTATAAGATGTTAGGATTGGTTAATGTTGTTTAGAGATGAACAATGATGTTTATTTTGGAAGACTATGTTATCAAATCCTTCTTGTATTTGGGTTTCAATATTAGTTTGGTTTAATTTGAGGAATCTTAATGAACGTTATTTATGGAATGGTCAATGATGAACTATGGGTAGTACCATGGAACTTTGAAGATTTAAAGGTATTTTCCATTCCTATGGGATTATTTCTTTTTGAAGATTTGTTTTACCTTACCCTTTCTGTTTTTGGGATAATGTTTAAAGATAGAAGAAATAGATAGTTGATCTTTGGTGGATTATGTGATTCTATAGAGGATGATTCTTGTGTTTTGATGAGACTAAGTAGTTTTGAATGCTCATCGTTTAGGGAAAAGATTAGTTTTGGTAGAAACTTATTAAAGTATGAAACTCTACATGAAGGTAGATATATTTCCTTATGTTTTTGTTTTATGTTGTAAATGAATTCCTCAAAGTTATGAAAAGGAACGTAAAACAAAAACGTTGTTGGTTTACATTTCCTACTAGGTAATCAAAGACCGCTTACACACATCATAATTTTGGTATTTTCTGGTGGTTAACTTCCTCCTAATCATGTTTTCTATCACTCTCCTTTAGAACGTGACCCTTTGTTTTCTCCTCCATGTCCATGTTTCCTACATGGAATCCTAGTATGAGTAAACTCGGGTGGCCTTTGTACTTCCTTTTCTTTCTTTTAAAGTTATGGTGTTACTGACTCTTTTTCCGATGTGGTACTTTCAATGAAATTTCAAAACCCAATTTTAAAAATTGCGAGGACGAAATTTCTTAAGGGGGGAAGATTGTAACGGCCCGAAATTTTGAATAAATATTGTTTCCTAATTTCATGTGTTATTTTATTTTATTTTTATACTCAACAAAAATGTTTTATTTGATAAACATGATTATAATTAAAATGAGACCAGTGGGTTTTGACTGTTATATGACCATCAGTCAATATGACCACTGTGAACAAAATGTTTTGATTATTGTCTCTAAATACAAGTAATCTTGGTTAATTATTATAGAAAGAAGATTTGATGGCCTCACCTAGTAGTCTTGGACCGATCGAAGCCCATCTAACAGAACTTGGGAAGGAGGTAGCACCATTGGGCTTTGCTCTGGACCAAACCCAAGCCGAACTTCATCATGTGAAGCTAGAACGGAATCGCCTTCACGAGAAGTTCAAACTGATAGAAATTATTACTCGTGCAATGTCGACCGAGCCGCCCAAAGATTCTATCAACCTAGCACACCTTAATCTTAGGTCTTATGCTGGTATTATAAGGGGATATGTAAAAAGACCGTAACTGCCTTGTGTAATCATTTGTTTTAAATAAAAATTGGGATTTCTTCTTATAATGATGTTTATGAATTTTCAAATGACCGGATAAATATAGTATGCATATTTTTGATGAATTTTAGAAAAAGTAAATTTTAAAAAATTTTATGTAAACCTTAAATAATTAAAAATGTGTAATGATTTTCAAAAAATTGTCTTCTACAATTATGTTCAGTACGAAATTTGGAGTCTAATAAGATCAACTTGATTTTTGATGAATAGTAAATTATGAATAGTGATTTTATGATTAGGATTAGTAATATGACCAAATGGATTAGTAATCTCACTTAAAGAAAGTTTCAAAATAATCTAGGCACCTTGATTAAGTAATGTGATTCAACAAAATGGTTAAATAACGGTTTCATAAATTATTATTCAAGTATTAGTTTTTTCGTGTGAATAGTGTTTTTTAATTAAAAATTAAATTAAAAATATTTAGAAAATTATTTTTATAAAATGGATTTCATTTTTGAACTCAGTGCACCGATATTATGTTATGGTAATTTTTGGGGTTTTTTTCTGAAAAAATGAATTTTCAGTGAATAGTGTATTTATTTAAAAATAAATTTAAAAATGTTTAGAAAATTATTTTTATAAAATTGAGTATATTTTTGAAATCAGAACATTGATATTTGGTTAGTGTGAAATTTTGGGATTTTTCTGAGAAAGTTGAATTTTTAGTGAATAGTAAAAATGCATTTTTAGGGTTTCGGTTTGTTTAATGACATCATAGCTGTGTCATGATGATGTCATGAGATATTTTAAGGATTGGATGGACAAGGGTGATGAATTATTGTATTGGGGTTCCCATGTGGCCTAACTTAATGGTAAATATCAAGGGAGAGCACATGGGTTTGAGAAAAGAACATGTGAGGTGTCCCTTGGCCATTAATGCCATGTCCCCTCACTTTCCCTATAAATACCAAGCCCTCCTCTCATCCATTCGACTCCCCACTCTCCCCCAACAAAGTTCTGGTCTCTTTACCTCCCAAGGAGTCCTCCCAAGGTTCCTCCAAGCCCTCAAGGTCCCAACCTTTGAGGTTTAAGAGTTACATTTTAAGGTAAGGGATTCGACCCCTCTCTTTCTTTTCAAGTGATCTCTTTTATGTCATTCCTTTTATGCTCCATGTTCTTAGGTTGGAAGATGTTCTTTTACACTCCTATTACTTCCCTTTTTATTTTCATATAATGAGAGATCCCCTCTTACTCTCATTATTTCGTTTTATGAAGTTTTATGTGGCGCCGTTAGGCTGCCGAAAGTTTTGTAACAGATTCTTTCTCCCTTCTCATTTTTCAAGATCTATTTTCATGTAAAGTATTTCATGTTCCTTTTTATTATGTTGCGGTATGATCAATAAATATATCATACTGATCTTTTATGATCATATGATGATAGACCCTATTTGATCTCTTCAATTCAGTATTTTGAAGTTTTAAGTGGCGCCGTTAGGCTGCCGAATTTTCAAGTGGTCCTTCACCATTCTAATTTTGAAGTTCTACTTTCATGTCAATTATTTTAAGTTCCTTTTTGTTATGTTGGGGTACGATCTATATATCTATAATTATGATCTTTTATGTCCATATTATGAGATACCCCATTTGATCTCTCCAATTCAGTATTTTGAAGTTTTAAGTGGCGCTGTTAGGCTGCCAAATTTTTAAGTGGTTCTTCACCCTTCTCGTTTTGAAGTTCTACTTTCATGTCAATTATTTCAAGTTTCTTTATATTATTTTGGGGTATGATCTATATATCTATCATACTATACTCTTATTTTCATATGATGAGAGACCCTATTTGACCTTGTCAATTCAATTTTGTTGAAGTTTAAGTGACGCCGTTAGGCTGCCGAATTCTCACAAGAGAAATCTTATTTTTTCTTCCTTTCATGTTCTTCATTTCATATGGTATATTTTAAAATTTCATTACCATGTTCTTAAATCTCTTATATTTTTTCCCTATACTGTTTTATGGGTCAGTTATGAATTTTTGACCCATGTCCCCTCTCTTCTCAATGTTTTCTAAAACCTCAAAACATAGTCGTTATGCTGCAGAATTTTCGTCTCAAAATGCCTCTCTCTCTTTTCTCAAAATTATTTTATGTTATAAAGTGAATACTCAAAGATCATATTTAAACAGCGGTATTCACATATATATCAAAATGATCTATTTTAAATTCTGGGATTTACATACATGAAACCCTCTTTCCCTTTCCGTGGGTTTAAAGTAACATAAAGATCATGTCTTTAAAGAAGTTTTTAAAACGTTATGATTATGAAATGAAACCCATTTCTTTTATGCTATATGGGTTGATTATGAAATGATTGATGATGATATATGTGGATCACATGATAATAAATGCATGTCAACAGTGCGCCCAGTTATCGTTCCAATGCATTGGGTAAAGGCTTAATCTCTAGAGATGACTTTTTAGACTGATACATTGGCGAATAACCTTGGTAATTTTTAATGACAGCTTGGGGATGGACCTTGGTGAAACGAAATGATTGTCAATATTAAATGTTGAAGCCACATGTTCAAGTTATGAAAAATGTTATTTTTATTATGATGTATATCATGATTACTTTCTCACGCCTTAATGTTCTTTTCATGTCCTTATTGAAGTATCTCAAGTTCACATGTAAAATGTTTCTCTTGTTTCCCTAACTGGGACTTCTACTCACCCTTTCTTTTGATGTTTGTCCCTAGGTTATAAAATGTAGTAATGAACCTAGGATGAACTTAAAGAGAAGCCTTTCAAGTGTTTAAGAAGAATGTTTTATGTTGTTTTCATGTATTATGTTCCTTGTTTCCAAGACACTAAACATTAAAGATCCTCAGTTCCGTGTAATGAAATGAAAGTTTATGTTATAAAAAGACGGGATGTTATATGTGTGACCTATTATTAATATTTAGCCAACACATAAAAATTTAATAGTATTTGTGACAAGATAGACTTTTGAACTATCAAATGTAAAACATGATTCAACTTTTATATTTGATTATTTCAATATAAACATTTTGGTAGTAGGTTATTTACATGTGGAGGGGATTGAGTCTTATCTTGAGACCAAACCCTATGTAAAATTTATATTGTTTTATTTATCAATTTTGTTTCTTAATATTAAAAATTAATTTTTTCTATTTTAAGTTATTAAATAAAAATATAACTTCTATATCTAACTTTAAATTTTGAAATGAGTATACTTGTGTTAAAAGTTTATTTATTTTCCATAGCATTTTAACTGTGCAGTGATCAATATTTTGACAACCTTTTCCCAATATCAAAATATATATTTCTATAATTTTTTAATATGTAATTTTTATCAATTTGGGTATTTAATTTTTAAATTGATATTTAAATAAAAAATTTATTTGAAACTATATTCACCCCTCCACACACTTGAGTTTTCCACTTCGAGCAACATTGGGTTTCCAAGTAGAAAAACATTAATGGAAAGTGAAGATATGGACATATATTAAAAGTGAAAATAATTATGGATAGTGATAGAGGTTACTGATCTCAAGATAGTTAATTATAAAGGGAAAATTGATAACCTCAAAACCATTAATACACGATGAGATAAAATACGTTTAATTCATCAGATATGAAGGTAATAATATAACATTTTTTTCAAGTTCTTTTTCCTTGAGTTGAGGTATTATTTTAGTTTCTTTACTAAGGATTATGTAAATATACTTACTTGATAAATATAATTTTATCCTTTAATAAATCTCTACCACACTCTCATTTTTTTCTCCAAATGATGAGTATTCACAATGAATTTATCATGCCTCAAGCACTAAAATAAAATTAATATAGATCATATATTCCATAATATAATAACAATATAATATTCAAATATTTACTAAAACCAAAATTTTTAGCATAAGTTTTACCATATAATACTTAATCTACAATACCTCAATAGTAACACTAAAAGTTAAACTTTTTATATTCCTTAAGTTTCTATTATTAAAATTATTCTTCTTTTATCTCCAAAAACATAATAAAATTCTTCCCAAATAATCATTTACATCAATCCTTAAGGTTATATATATATACCCAATAAAATATTTCCAAAAATATCATTAATCAGCTCAGAATCCAAAAAAAGATGTGATCCTCTATTATTTTTTCCAAAATCAACTTAATATTTATCAACCAAATCATTTAAGTAAAAAAATGTTATAGTAACCATTATATCATGTATTCTAGTGGTTGGAGATTCTCCCTTATCACCCTTAGATTTGGGGTTCAGCCCTTGGTCCTTTTAGGATGTGATGGGTAATCATCCTACTTTTGAGTTGTACTTTTTTTGAAACTATATTAATATACTTCTGATAACATTCTAAACAATTTGATTAACATACTCAAAATAATATTTATCAAAAAATAAATTTCTTAACATGAATGTTTTATATATAGATTATTATGTTCCACAAAATATAACCTTACCATTACATCACATTTCTAGGTCATTATTACCATTCAATATATTCTTCTAAAACATTAAATAATAAATACTTTAGAATGATCCTTGTAAGTTTCATGACTATTATAACTTAAATAAAATTGGAAAACATACTTCTAAATAATAATTTTAGGATCCCCATACATAAATAATTACCCTAAATTCTTGGTTTTATATATTTAACTAATTAATATAGGGGTATAATCATTAGTTTAGGTCATTTACTCGAAATATGCTTGGGTTCCCTACAAATAAGACTTCTAATTCCGTGGAATGGTTATCATTATAGCCTTTATTATCACATATAAAACATATTCCCATATATTTGATGTATTATTTTAGGTGATTCCTCATAAATCCTTGAATTGTATGAGGTCTAATCTTCCAGTATTTGTTTTATTTAACAATTGAACTTCATTGATATGCTATCAAACTATTCTTCAATATGTTTGTAAATTCAATTAAGTTATAGTTGTTGATCATAATATGATATATCTCATCTATCAAGATGAAAATATATCTATTCTCCATTCCCATTATGTTAGAAATCTCATTAAAAAAATCATTAAATTCCTTATCACATTGGTTTTTAGCATTCTTTCTCTTATTTCCAGCAATTATCTAAAAATATTAAAATAAATGTGATGATAATGAATTAACATACCAAAGGGAAACTTATAATCCTTTAAGGCATGATTTATATTTTAATATTATGTCCTGACTTATGGGAAACTAGGTTTCAATCTACGATATTGATGGTAATGATTCTTATTAGGATTTATAAACAAACAATTTGTTTATGTCCATCATACTGGTTAAAAAATAGTTTGTGATTTTCCAAATCATATCCCTTGGGAGTGTCAAATTTGTGGCACAATAAGGATTATTTCGGTATACCAGGAAATACTCAAGTCAAGCCCGGCACACTATTTTTAAATTTATTACCATTAGGTACATCTGTTCTAGAACCACGTCCACTTTTAGTATGCTAATAGATATTTAATTTCATGAAAATCACTTTCTCTCGACCTCACCAAAATTCATACAAATAACTTTAGACATATAAATATAATTATCCCTTGGGTTCTTACAATATTTTTATCATCCTATTTTACAATGGTTTACTAAAACATTTCTCTAATACTAACAATAGTGACCCAAGATTTTTACACTAGATATTACATGATTTTTAAGCCTAAATGTCCAATAAGTATAACGCCGATGATTATGATTCCTTTTGTATTTTTCAGAAATTGTTCATTATACATTAATATGAGACTAAAAACATAAATTTTTATTTTATTATCCATAATGATTTCTTAATCCTTTCAATATCCTAAACTGTATGGGATAACCTAGGGAATACATTGAAATAATGGTTGAGTTAAAAAATTTAGTAAATAAATAAACATGATAAGGAAACATAATAAACGAGTCAAAGGTATAAAATGATTTCATAAAAGATAATACAAGTGAGTAATCACATAAAAGTATGACATAAATATCTTGGTATCATAAGAAAATGGAATCTGAGTAATGGTGAAAGTAATATAAATCACGAAATGACATCACTCAAGGCGAACTATCATAACCACATCACATGGTTGAAAATGCCCCATAACGAATTAGGTTTACATCCTCATACAATATATGATGTCTCATGGGACTAAAACATTACCCAATGAATTAAGGGGCTATATAATTTTGGGCCCACCCATTATAAGAATTTCATGTACATGAATATGTGTGCCAGATAAGGAAATAAATCATAAGATATAAACACAATAATTATACATGGAAACAAAATGAATAGAATATTAAAACCTCATAACATAATAAAAATACATTTATTAAAGAAGGGATTTGAGAACTGATTATAAGGCATGAATTACCCCCATTAGAGTAATATAAGTGAGATAGTAATATATGTAATATATATATATATATATATAATTTATAAAAATTCCATAACATTATAGGTTGTTTTAATTCAAGAATAGAAATACATTTAAATTCTTTGAACAAAAAATCTTGAGGAAAATAAATTCCCTTCTTTGAAAATAAATTTTGAAAAATTTGAAATTAATAAAATATTTCAGAAAACATTCATTAAAAATAAACATGGAGACTTATAAACGAAGCTTTAAATAATTGGTTGGTAATGAAAATTTCTAATTTCATACATGTCATATAAGTTAAAAAATATACCTTTTACACTAATATAATAAGGGTAAGAAGTACCTTATTCAGAAAATAAAAACAATATTTTTTTCAAACTATTTTTTTAAATTGTAAAAAAGGGGTAAAATGTATTCAATAAATAATTTTGATATTTTTTAAATAAAATTGAAAATATTTTTGGAAAACATTGTTATAAAATGGAATTATTTTTTAATAAAGAGAAAAATTAAGTTTTTTTTTATAAAAAAATTACTAAATAATATTTAGTACTAAAAAGAGAGAAAATAGTACAATGATTGAAAATTTCATGAATAATAAGAGGAGAAGAAAATATATTTTGTTTTATTATAAAATTATTAAATAATTTCTATCAATGGAAACTTAATCGTAAACAATCTTGACTAAAATGACATTGATGTATAAAACATTTATCCTTTAGTAACTTTGGAATCATAACCCCTATGAAAGAAGTTTGTGAATTATAACATAAAATTAAATTATGTATATAGGATTCATTACATAACATGTAAATGACAATTATATACACCATGTAAAAAGAAATTAGGTGTATATAATAACATGTGTCTCGAGGAAGGTTGTTTTCTGATGGAAACCAATACCTTAAGCTCGATTCATCATGTGTTTTACTAATTTTCCTAAACAATAAACTTATGTTAATTATTTACTTTGTTAAGAATATTTTTAAATTTTATTATTCTTTTAATTTTATTTTTTTCATTAAATATTCATTTACTTATCCAATTAATTTCACATCATATGTTTTAATGATAAACGAATCATATGTACAAAATCACTTTGGTGAGTAGAGTACAGTCAAAGAAACTATTATTTAATCATATAAATAATTTTAATAATTATATAATTATATTTTTAATATATAATTTTGACTTTAAAAACAAACCATCAAATATGGTTATGAAAAATGAACTTAGTTATAATCAAAGTGTTGGTAGGTCATCCACACGCATGAGTAACATTTCCATTTTTCGATGATCATGTTGAAAAGAAGTTAATTGTTACTTTATATATCCATGATGAAAAATATATTATAAATATCATATTATTTCTTTAAATAAAATAACATATATAATACATTTTATATAGTTAAAAATGAATCACATTACTTCGCAAGGCAGCACTCTATCGTACACAAAAATGATAATATAATTTAATCAATGGAGAGTATGGTAAGAAAATATATGAAGTGTTTATTTTAAATAATTATTATTATTTAATTAATATATTATATAAACATAAAATAAATCCTTATTACCTTCCATGTAAAGTGTATATGAAAAAAAATCACATTGCTTAGCAATTAATAATTAATACATGACAATATAATTATATAATTAGAATTATATCATTAATATTGTATATAAACATTAAATATATCATTATATAAATCCATGATAAGTGGTGATGTAAAACAAATTATGTCAGTTCATTAGGAAGTATTCTGTCGTACATACGACAGACAATATCATTTCCCACTAGAGGGAGGAGGAGAAGGTTGTAGGTAATTCATTTACATAACAAAATATCAGTATATTTATGATACAATAGTTATGATATATTCATGTTTTAATAATATTTGAATGATTAAGAAAATGAAATAAAATAAAACTCTTGGTTAAGAATGTTACATATTCTGTAGAACACCTCTTTAAGATTTTACCTAAAGAATTTGTATATTAGATTTATGATAAAAAAAGATTCTATGAGGGGATGGAATTGAAGATGTAATTTTGGTAGGTATTGGATGAAACAATAAATTTTTTATGTGTGAAGTGGAGTGTAGAGATGTGGAATTTTATAAGTGTGGGGATGCACTATGAATTTTGTAAAAGAAAAAATTACTGCCATGTTTTTATAATGCCAAAATGCTCTATATTTGACCATTTTAGAATGATATAAGATATAGGGTCTATATATGTCCATAAAATCGTAATTATAAAATTTCAATTCATTCCTTAGCTTAATATTTTTAGTTTAACCCTCCATTAAACCCACCTTTACCTTAACCATAGTAAATAATTTTTTCTGGTATCAACATTCATTATAGCTAAAAATTAATTTTTATATATTAGATTATATGAATTATGAAAATTAAAAATATGGAATTCATTTTTTAAAATTCAACTCACATAACTGATAGAATTTAATTGAAAAATAAAACTTTTAAATGGGGTAAAAAATGATTTTTTATTAAATGTGTTTTCATGGAAAAAAATGATTTCATATCAACTATGTGATAAGTAAAATAATTAAGTGAATTTCAGTTAATATTTATATATATATATAATCTATAAATTTCTTTAAAAAATTATCATTAGGGATTCATTTAATTATTTAAAATGGAAAAACATTATGAACATCTAAATTGTTTTCCAGAACAAGTGTTTTAAAGCCTAAAAATAAACTTATAATAAAATAGAGTATAAATATTATTTAAATGTAATTAATTTTAAGAAATTTAATTAAACAATACTTCAATTAATAATGGTACTTTTACATTACTTAACATATTAAAAATAATTGACAGTTTATCCAAAAATTGGTATTTTTAATTATTCACTCAAAAGTCAATATTTTCTAAAAAATCCCTATATTTTACCAAAAATTAATATTTATATGATTATTTAAAAAAAATTAATTTCAAAAATAAAAATTCAGAAAATTCAAAATATATATTATAATATTTTCTTATAAAAATAATAAAAAATATATTTAAAGAAAATGTATTTTTTTGTAGAATAAAATATCTTCTTTAAAGTTGAGTGGTTATTTATTAAGAATTTTTAAATAGTATTATATTAATTAGGGACTTTATATATATTTAAAAATATAGTTATTATAATTCATACCCACGGATTTATCCATTAGGTTATATCATTCACATTTAAATAATAATTTTTTAATATTATATTGTGTCTCATTTAAATGTAGTGTTGCATTTAAAACAAGCAATTAATGAAATAAATTTTATTTAAGGATAAATATATTTTAAATTTTTAGTTTGTTGCAATAATGTATCAAGAAGTTGAATAAAAATAATAAAATTATGAACTTGTTCAACAAAAATACAGTGTTCTAGGCCATGATATATAGATTTTTTTTGAATTATATCTAATTTGATGACTTGGAATTATTGGTGAGACCTTGATGTTTTTGGATCAGATTTACATAGTTAAAATGGATATAAGGGGTTATATTTTTAATAAAGATCAAAATTTTGAGATTAAAGAAGAAGATTTTAAACTATGGTTTGAGGATTGAAGTTTCAATTTGAATTTTGAAATACTATGGTTATAAAATAAATTTTCTATGAAATGTAAGTAGAGAATATGGATACACAACACAAGTTTATAAAAATATTAGGGGGAATAATATTAAGGATCCTCACACGGTACATTGTTGAATAATATGATTTTAGTTCTAAGGAAATTACCTCAATTACTATGGTTATATTGATCATATTTAGTGTTCCATTAGATAATAAGAAAATTTTATTAAATATTTAGTTTAGTGAATAATCAGAAATAGATATTTAATTTAGTTATAGGTATCTATTTTCTAGACTTGTATATATATAGAGATAAGAGATAATAATAGTTAGATGTTTTACTAATATAACAAGCTTACTAAATAATAGTTGTGAAATGGAGTTTCTATTCTCATACTAAGATTACTATTTAGAAAAATAAGGAGTGTATCAAATTATAATTAAAATATTAAATTAAACACCATATTAATATATATTAGTATTGTGAATATTTTTTATGAATCATTACATCAACTATTATTATAAGGATTTGAGTATATATAGCATTGGAATTCAGGATTAGTATGTGGTATACATTTGAGAATCACTTTGAGGATAATTATGAAGTGTATGATATTATATTTAATTACCAAGATATATCCATATATATATAAAATAAATAATACATCTATGAACTAGTGTGTAGAGAAAAATAATATAGAGTTCCCATGGGTGAGCAGTGACCGAACCATAAAGTTTCTAATGGAGGTGTTCCTTGGAGAAGATTTACTTCAACTAACACATTTATCCATAGAAAATAGTGAGTTATATAGGATTATCATACAAAAGAATAATTCTTAGTGTATTATCCTTATTTATATCCCAATGTGGATTAACCAAGTAAAAACAAGTCCATTGTTCTTTATATTTTTTAATTCATTCTTAACATTTAGCGAGATTATGTGTAAAATAAATAAATTTTTTAACAAAGTACTTAAAATAAAGGAACATTAAATAAAGTTTATATGTGATAATTAAGATATTTTAATTATAAAACACCCTAAATCACCTTCTCTCCCAAGGTACCTTTGGGTTACAAAAATTGTTATCCAAGCCTAAATGTTTTTATTTGAGGATCAATATCATAATAAATGTTTTGTTTTTTTCTAATATGGAGTCAAGCAAGAGGAATATTATTTATTCTAATATTTGTTTTGATGAATATAAATTAGAGATATTTCTATTTTTATATGCATTTTGTGATTTTATTAAAGTGTTTATATCTCAAAATAGTAATTTTACTCAGCATAGGGAAAGAGCTGGTTTTGTGAAGATGTAGAACATCTTGTAAACTCAATGACCCATAAAGTTTATAAGAAGACCATTTATTAGGCTAATACATTCAAAATTTAAAACAAATGGGATTATTTGTAACAGCTGAATATTTTATTGTATGTTTTTTAAAAATAAATTTTATATATATGATAGCTCATGTTGCACAGAACACCTAGCATAAATGAAGTCCAAAATATTATTATTTTAACACGAACTTTATAAACTAACTGTAAAATTGGAAGGAATGATTAAATTTAATTATCTTATTAAATATATATTTATATATATATATTAATTTCATAATCAATAAAATTTTACTTTTTTCTTAGTAAATAAACACATAATTCTTAGTAATATCATTTTATTCTTCAAATACTTATTTTCTTCAAATAAATATTGTTATTAATTACTCTGAGAAAAAAAATATAATTAATTTTTAACCCTTCTATAAAATTTATTTGATAAAAATAAAATATTTTTTAAAATTTTAATATTAAAATTATATTGAGGTGATTTTTTTTGGAATTTCTATAAAAGATTAACTTTTCAGTGAATAGTAAAAATACAAATTTTTATAAAACTATCATTTTATTTATATTAACAAGTCTTTTTGTTATTCTAAATTAATCAAAAATAGAATTATGTACTTTAAAAATATGTAATCTAATTAATTATATTTAAAAAATATTTATTCCTTATTTTATTATAAGTATATTTCTAGGCAAAAAACACTTTTTCTGAAAAATACCATTTTTTGTGTTGTCAATTTAATTTTAAATTAAATTATACCACTTATGTGTTTTGAATTTTGAAATAAGTATTCCATATTTGGAATCATAATTTCCAAATTGGTTAATAATTTAATTTCTATTTTTAGGCATAAAAACGATACAATGGTATAAAAACATATTTTCCACAGTATATGTAAAATAATGTAACGTGTTAAAGTTAAAATGGTGCGGATTAAAATACATAAAAATTTAAAAAGTGAATGGGTAATTTATTTTTTTATAAAAAAAAATTGATTTAAAATATTATTTGTAAATCATATTCGTTGGAATTAATTACACCCAAATGTGGTTGGCTTTAAATATAAAATAATCATTAGTTAATAACATTAAACCACACCTCCTCAAGTATAAATACCTCATCTTTCACCTAAAAATCCATAAATATTTCAAAATATATTCCAAAAACTATCCTATCCACTCTCCCAATTTCCATGTTCTTATGGCCTCACCCAACGACAAATTCCATGTTCCTTAAGAGATCCTTCAAAGAGGTGATATTCAAGAGGTAACTTTCCCAAACAGCCTCTCTTAAATTATTTTTTCTTCTGCATTTTATTCACCTCATTATTAAATAAAATAATAATAACTCTAGTATCATGTATATATAGGAATTCTATATTGATAAAATAATATATTATATCCACCCCTTTTCTCATCTCATATTATTCAATGAAATGAAACCATTATCCAGATTGTGGATGGTAAACGTCTCGGTGGATAATGATTTTTTTCCTTTTCTATTACCACCACCAAATACTATCACAAAATAGTTATACTGGAAAAATAATATTTTAATAATTATATTATAACATATTTCATGTTATAGAACAAATATATATATAAAATAATTAAAAATTGAAACTAGTTCGTGATGGTAAGAAAATCACCAAAATAAACTCAATATTTATAATTAACATTTTATCAAATGAATCATTATCATGTGACAAAAAATGATATATGTTACCATTTATACCTCTATAAGTTCCTAAATATAATTTTATTTCATATTTGTATTAGTATTTATATTTGATAATAACTGTCATAATTATTAACAAGTGGTCTTACCATGAATCCTCGAAACAAACACACCTAAAACAATGAAAATAATGAAATATTATTAATTAATTAGTTGTAAGATATTATTAAAAGATAAAATAATTTATTATAAATATTTTTACAGTTCTATGATAAATTAATATCATTCTTTAATCCATTATACATGATTTCAATGTATGAAAAACTAAAGGGTAATGTGATTTAAGGGATTTCATAACTCAATTTCTATTCAATAGGTCAAACTTCTACTTCATTGATTATGAAATGTTAAAATTATGTGTGAGACGATTTTTTATTATCTTAAATTTAATTTCAACATGTTTTATGTGGATTTATAGATGATATAAATAATTTATTCATTTGATTAATTATCACTTCAATAATATGATATCTATAAGGTACTTTATTTTGAAAACTATCACTTTAACGTTTCCCATAAAAATCCTTTTTTAGCCCATGTCAATTTTTTATAAAATGTTTTTAATATTATATAATAAATGTTTAAAGTCATTTTTATTAATTTTATGACAAAAATTAAAGGATTATTTTAGTCATTTTCTCAACATAATTCTTTTTAATTTTCAAATAAAATTATGGAATGAATGTTATTTTAGCTTATATGGAAAGTTAGGATTTTACCCCCTCATGATTCCTTAATAATTTTATTGTTCTTTGAAAATATTACAGAGTTATTTTTAAATAAATTTTTTTTCTATATAATTGTGGATCTCTTTAAGAAGAAATTATTTTAAAATGGAAATGTTATTTTTCTCAATAAATATTTTAAGTGACATTTCAAAGTAATTTTCTATCAAAGATTACATTATTTGATGTTAATTATGATTTAATAGTTATAATACTAAAGTATACTATAATTATTCTTCATTTGGATGGTTTTTGTTTATGAAGGCATGATATTTATCGAAACTTTTTATTTTCCAGGTATTATATTAGGATGAAATGTTTACGAAACCCAATTTATTTTTAGGGTTTTTGATATGGTGAATGATTTATTTTTATACAGAACACAAATGTATGGTTATAATAATTAGATGTGCAGGACATATATCTTCCTCCAATACATTGGGTAATTATTTATATTTCATGAGATAGAAAATACCGGAACAATGAGTGAATTCAGTTCAGTAAGAGACTTTTTCCACTATGATAGTCTTGGGAGTGAACCCTAACAACTAGACTAGTTTGAGAAGTGAACTGAGTCCAATATGATAGTATTGGAAATGTGTCATGTATAATAATGAAATTATTTTCAATGATTATGTTTACTCCACAATTATATGTCATATTTCAATGTTTTTTATATATCATTTTCTTTTATGATTTATTCTTTATAAAAATTGTATATTTATTCCATGAATTAAGATTATGATATATTATATTTTTGGTATGATTTTTAAATTTTATGTTCATGTTTATATATCCTTATTCTCATCATTTTCTTGATATATCTCTTGTTTTCCCTTAATGAGTATCTAATATCACCATTTTCTTATGTTTTTCTCCCCAAGATAAGAAGAAAGTTTTTATGTATGATATGTCAAAAAGAGTTCCAGTTATGATGAAACAAATGCGAGATGATGATAAAATTTTATGAACTAGTTATTTATGTTTCTATTTCTCCAAATGTACTATAACTTTATGATCCTCAGGCATGTGTTAATGTTATGTAATTTAATATTCATCTAAAAAAATTAACATCTATGTATGAAAGGATTGGGTGTTATAGTTGGTGTAAAAGGATTAGTTTAGATAAAATTTGTAAATAATTATTTGAAACCTTTGTAATAACACTAAAATTATTTCTAGGTTAAAATACAAGAGTTCTTGTAATGTTAATTAATGAATAAGTTAAACCTATTGTGTCATTGATCGAAATATTATAATTAATTTTCCATGATTATGTGATTTTTCCACTGTGATTACTATTTGTCGCACTAGGATTTTGGATTCGGTCAATGGTTGGAACCCAAAGGGACTGTTTTAGTGTTAAATGTGATGGGAAATGCAATTATTTCCCTCCTGAGAAACCAAATGTTATGGTATTTATAATGAAAAATATTTTTGATATTCTCACACAAGTTCTGAATCCTGATGGAATTCCAAAAGATTAAAGCAGGGAACAACATTTTATCTATTCCTTCGTGAGGTTGCATTCAAATTCATTCAGTGGGTCTTCTGATTCACTAGTTTCTCTGAAATAGATTAGTACAATGGAAGATATATTTTCTATTATCCAATCCTATAAACATGAGAAAATCATTTTTTATCTTTATCATCTATAAGGTTAAATAGATCAACTATGCAATATTATGAAGAATAAGGGGTAAAAAGAGAAAATTATCTCCATGGTTTTGGATGAGTTCAAGATCTTATTTTTCAATAAGTATTTTCCTCAAATTATTTATACAAAAATGGAGAAGGAATTCCTTGAGTTAAATCAAAAGTGTGTTGAATCTATTATAATCTATGAAGAAAATTTTAAAATACTCTTGAGGTATGCTTCTAGAATTAGCATCCAACCTAAAAGAAATGTCGATCAATTTTTCAGTGGCTTAAAACCATGTCTCTGAAGGGTGTTATACATAAGGGACTCCAATACGTATGAAGAAATTGTTCATTTTTTTCTCAAGGTTGACATGGATATTAGTTTTCCCATCTATATGATGGTTTTGATAAGAATATAAAAATCAAATTCAAATGAAATTATAAAAACAATGGAGAAAATAATAAGAGATTTCATTTATCCTATTAGATAGTTCATTTATCCTTAAAGCGTTGAAGGAAAAATGGGGGAAATTGTATTAGGGGGACTGGTGAATGTTTCAATTATGGAAAGTATCATCATGGAGAAAACAAATACTTATGTGATGAGAAGAAGTTATAAAATGATTTGAATATAGATAAATCTCCATATAATGCACCACACACACTTAAATAAAATAAATACAAGGAGTATGGGCATTATTCCAATCATTTCATGTATTCGATGGTTTTTTATGATTAGTATCAACACCTTATTTTCCCTAATGAAAATGGGAAATATCATGCAATCCTGACTTTTTATGTGGATTATGAGATCAATATGGTGAAAGGTGAGTCTATCATCCACTCTATAAAATATAATGTTTTATTTGATTCTGGATCCACCTTCAATTTTATTTCTAAATAATTTTATAACGGTTTCATCACATCACCTAAATAATTAGATATTGAGTAAGATGTGAAAACTACTAATGGAAAAACCATTTCATATCATGTTTATAGTTCATTTATAATTGATGTTTGTGGGAAAGTTATTCCTAGAAATATTTTGATTATTCCTTTAGTGGAATTTTATGTGATTCATAGCATGGATTTTATTTCCCTATATGGTACTTATATTAATTACTAGGGAGGGGAATTTTGATTTCATATTCCGAATAAACCCATAATTATTTACCAATGTAATGATGAATATGAACTTACAATTTAAATTGCCTCAATCTAGCGAGTCTTAATTCCTATAAATGATGATTTTCTGTCTCAAATGTTTTAGGAGAAACTCAATATTAAGGATAAACCTATTGTATGGGAGTTTATTGATATATTTATAGAATAATTTCGAGGACTTAAACTGAATCTTAAAGTTGAGTTTGAAATATATTTTATACTTGGTTTTATGCCTATATCAAATACTCTTTATAGAATGGTCCCAAACGAGTTTCATAAATTGAAGAAGAAAATAAAAGAGAATCTTGATAAGGGATTCCTAATTCCTAGTTCATCACCATGGGATGCACCTATTCTATTTTTCAAGAAGAAATCTAGATCAATGTGAATATTCATTGGTTATTGATAGCTTAACAATATCATTATCAAGAACAAGTATATTCTTCCCCAGATTGATGACCTATTTGATCAACTACGTGGAGAACAATTCTTTTCTAATATTTTTGTTCATTATAGATATCAAAAATTAAGATTAAAAATGAAGGATATAACCAATTTGTCATTCCATACAAGGTATAGACAATATTACATTATATTGATGCCTTTTAGTCTTACTAACACCCTTGTTATCTTCACGGATTTCATGAATATAGTCTTTAGTGACAATATTGATTAGTTTTTGGTAGTTTTTATAAAATATATTATTGTATATTAAAATAGTAATGAATAACATAAATATCACTTGATTATTGTAATGAATACCTTGAGGAAGGATAATATTTTTGAAAAATTTACCATATGTTATTTTTACCTTCATAAAGTTTAATTTTTTGGCTCATATAATCTCAATGAGGGTAAATTAGTATATCCTTCAAACACAGAAGCTATTGAGAAATGTCCTAGACACACCATGGTGACTGAAATTCATATTTTTCTTGGTTTTGATTGATATTATTAATGTTTTGTGAAATATTTATCTAGATTATATTATCCTATAACCAAGTTGACTCAAAAAGAAGTTAAGTTCATATGGATGGAGTAATGTGAAGTGAATTTCAAGGTACTAAAATATGTTTATTCAGTGGACCTGTTCTCACACTACCCTGTAGTAGATAAATTTTTGTGATCTCTTGTGATGTTTCAAAGAAGGGTATGGTATTTATTATTAATAAAAGTGATATGGTTATAGCTTATCTCTCACACCAATTAAGAGTCTATGAGAAAAATTATCCAACTCCTGATTTGGAGTTAGTTGTGTTAATTTTTTCCATAAAGATATAGAGGCTTTATCCATTTTAATAAAGGTGTGACATATATACTATCACAAAAGTTTAATGTATATTTTAACTCAAAAATAGATAAACATGATTCAAATAATATGGTTAGATATTACTAAATATTGTGATTCTTCTATAAATTACAACCCTGGGAAAACTAACAAGGTGCAAGATGATTTAATCTAAAAGGATTATACTATATTATTGATGAATAGGATCACAAAAGATCAAATATTTTGGAATTTACAAATGTTGGACCTATAAATATTAATGGAAGGGGAGAACCCTTATCTAGATCATTTGAATTTTCAACTATATATCTGCGAGAAGGTTAAAGGGGAGTTTAATGATGATGGAAAGCTATAAAATGAGGTAAGAAATGTTCCTGAGTTCAACCTTGATTATGATAGAATAATAAGGATAATTAACTATTTATGTGTTTCTTATATACTATACTAGAAGAAGGATATGTCATATTAGGATTATATTTCATCATTCTCTATTCATCCTGGAAATACAAAGATATATAGAGACCCGAAAAATATTTCTGGTGGGATGGCATGAAGAAAGATATTTCAAAGTATGTTTCTCAACTCTTGTTTTTTAATAAACTTAAGGCTGAGAGACAAATTCCTAAAATGATATTATAACCATTAATTATACCTTAATGGAAATAGGAAAACACCACCCTAAATTGTTTCATCAGACTCCCCAAACCATCTAATGTGTATAATGTCATATGGGTTATAGATGATTATATTATGAAGATGGTATAATTAATTTCTGGAATATTTCTATATTAATAATATTTATAGAATATATAATAAATAATTGTTAATATTTTAGGGAGTAACACTTTCCATTCTTTATAATTTGGATACAAGGATTACCTCAAAGTTTTGGCGAAGTCTTTAAAAGGATTAGGATATTGAGTTTTCCTTCAACACTTCTTACCATCATCATAGGGATTTTCTATCTGATAGGACTATTCAAACTCTAAAAGACATGTTAAGATCATTCTATATGGATTTCAAATGAGTTTGGTAACAACACCTTCCATTTTTATAATTCTCTTACAATAATAGATTTCATTCTATCATTCAGATGGATCCTTATAAACATCTTTATGGAACGAAGTGAAGAAGACCAACATGTTGGAATAATGTGGAGGAAAGAAAGATATTAGGACCTGATTTATCTGAGTATATGGCCAATAATGTTATATACCGTCAATAAAACATAATATAAACTTAGAGTCGACAAAAAATGTAAGCTAACAGTCGTCGAAAGGATTTGGAGTTTGAAGTGGGTGTTAAGGTATTACTGTGAATATCTCCCTGGAAGAGAGTGATGTGATTTGGAATTAAGGGAAATATAATACCTATTTATATTAGTAATTATTAAATTATTTTTATCTTTTTTATGGTGGACTATATATTATAACTTCCACCAAATATCTATCAAGTTCATGGTGTGTTCCACGTATCTCTCTTGAAAAAGTACATACCTAATTTTTCACATATACTAAACTCAATGGTTGTACCACTGAAAAAAATATTTCCTATAAATAAAATCAAGTAGATATTTTGGATCATATAGATAATGTTCTATGAAATAATATCACTCACATAGTCAATGTATTATTGTGAAATGACTAATTTTAGTAAACTATATAGTAAACTAAGGATGGGATGAGGTAGAGGTATCCTCATCAATATTTATCTTAGTGACTAATTTTAGTGAAGGAATTAATTTTAAGGGGGTATAATTTAACACCCCAAAATTTTATGGTATGTACTTTTTTATAAATAAATTTAATCTCTTTGATAGCTTATGTTCCATGGAACACCAAGCATAAACTAACTCCAAATTATTATTATTTTATCATGACAATATAAAATAAACCATAAATTGGGGGTGTGAATAAAATTTACTATTTTATGATATATATATATGTTAATTTAATTTTAAATAAAAAATTATTTATTCTTATGAAAAAACACATAATTTTTATTAAAGTTATTTTATTCTTAAAATGCATATTTTCTTCAAAAAAGGATTATTATTAAATTCTATGAGAAAATAAATATAATTAATTTTAGAAACTTTTAGAATTTATTTTTGATAAAAATAATATAATTTTGTAAATCATCATATTAAATATATTTTAAAGGGAATTATCTTAAAAGATTAGTTTTTAGTGAATAGTGAAAATTAACAATTTTTATAAAACTATTAGTTTTATTATATTAAAAGTAATTTTATGATTTTAAATCGATCTCAATGATAATTAACTATTTTTAATATAGTATATAATTAGTTACGTTAAAAAAACATTATACCATATTTTTTTAATAAGTACCTTTTTCATCATAAAAACATATTTTTTCTAAAAAAACTATTTCTTTATGTGTTGTTGGTTTAATTTTAAATTAAATGATCATACATATATGATTTAATTTTTTTTAAAATGGATTCAATATTTGGAATCAAAATATAAAAATTATTTAATATGATCATTTTTAGTTTTAGTCATAAAAAATTTACCATGGGAAAATAAGATTTACAACAGTATATCTAAAATAATGTTAATGGTTAATTTTTATAGGAAAAGGATTAATATACCTAAAAAATATTACATTGAATGGTGGTTAGTGTGTTTATAAACCATAAATGGCCTTTTATACATTATTTATCAATCAAACTCTTTAGAATTAATTCCACCCAAAGGTTTTCGGATTTTAATTAAAAATAATCATTACTTAAGCACTTAAAACTACCCCTCCCAAGAATAAATAAAACCCATCACCACTAATTTATCCTAAAAATAATTGACTATTTTAAAATATCAATAAAACATTATCCTACTTACTCTCAACATGTCAATTTGTTACTGATATCACCCAAATATCATCTCCATGTTCTTTAATGGTCCCTTTAAGGAGGTGATACTCAAGATGTAACTTTCCTAAATAACCTCTCTTAATTTCTTTTCATCGTTGACCTTCGCTTAACCTATTTCATCCATAAAATCATAATAACTCTAATATCATGCATATATCTTAATTTTATTTTTATAATATAATATCTTCTACCAACCATTTTCTCATCACCTCTTATGTAATGAAATGAAATCATTGTCCAAATTATAGTGGTTAATCATCTTCGTTGATAATGATTTTGATCATTTTCCATTACCACCTTCAAGGCTGGTCATAAAACATTTATTATATTAAAATAATCCTTTAATATATTTGTTAAAACATATTTTATGTTCAGTAACTAATATTTTTATATAATAATAAATAAAGTGAAATTAGTTTTTGACGGTCATAAACTCCTCCAAAATAAACAAAAAATTTATAATTGACATTTTATCAAATAAACCATCATAATGTAATAAAAAATGATATATTAGGCCATTTATACTTATTTATGTTAATTAATACAATTTCATTCCACTTACTCAGTATTATTACCATTTTAAAAGAATATACATAATTATATACAAGCAAACTGACCATGAAACCCTGAAACAAATGCACTAAAAATAATGAAAATAATGAAATATTATTAATTATATTATGGTAAGATGTTATAAAACGATCACATAAAATAATTTAAATATGTATATAGTTTTTTAATAAATTAATAACATTATTTAAACTATTATATATGAGGAAAAATTATACAGGACTAAAGGGAAGTGTGAGGTAAGGGATTTCTTAACTCAATTTATATTCATTTGATTGACCTTCTGATTCATTGATTATGTCATGTTAATATAATGTGTGAGATGAATTTTGATTATATTTTTATTTTATTTCTAATTTCTTTTATGTGTATCTATATCTAATATACATATTGAATTCATTTAATTAATGCTCACTTCACTGATATGATAATTATAAGGGACTTTCTTTAAAAAAATTATATTTCTTATGTTTCCCATAAAACACTATTTTCTTCCATTTACGTTTTTTCTAATATTGTTTCTAATTTTTTTCTTACTATTATATTATAAAGTTTTAGTTTCTTTTTAAATCATGTTTTACTTTTTAAAACAGATTTTAAAGGATTCTTTTTCTTTTTTTCTAAACAACATTCTTTGACACTTTTCTTAAAAAAATAAAGAAGGAATATTTTTTAAATTTATATAGTAAGAGTGGATATTACCACAATCATGAAACCATAATTCATTGATTTTTAGTTTATAATATTAAAAGTTTATTTTAAAATAAATTTTCTCCTATATAATTGTGCAGCTCTTTAAAAAAGAAACTATTTAAAAATAGAAATTTTATTTTTCTCAAGAATTATATCAATTGATCTTTCAAAATAATTCTTCATATAAGTTAAAACTATTGCTTTTTAATTATGTCTTACTACTTATATTATTCAATTAAAATATCCTTATTATCTTGGTGGTTGTTTTATTTTTATGATGGGATGATATTTATGAAACCTTTTTCCTTTCCATGAGTTTTCCTATGATGATATTTTAATGCAATGCAATTTCTTTTCATGGCTTATAATATGATGAATGCTTTATATTCTTCTGGAACACATATGTATGGTTTTCAAAATGAGAAGTGTGGAACCTATGTTTCCCTCCAATTTATTGGGAATTCATTTATATCTCATGATATATATAGGACTGGAACATGGAGGGAACTCGATTTAGTAAGGGACATTGTCTGGTATGATAGTATTGGGAGTGAACTATGACTACAATAGTGGTTGGGTAAGTAAACTCATTCCACTGTGATTATCTTCTAAAAGATCCTTGACTGGTAAAGAAAAGATTTTCTATACCTATATGTAAACCAAAATTCCATGTCTTATGCCAATGTTATTTTCTTATGGATCATGTTATTTTATGATTTAGGTATTATGGACTACCAATATTTATTCCATGACTCAATATTATGATATATTATATGAATGTTAAGATTTTAAAGCATTGTGTTTTTATTTTTATATCTTTATGCTTGTTATTTTCTTGATATTTCACTTTTCAGCCTTAATCATCATTTGAGCTAACACTTTTCTTATGTTTCTTTTCACTAAGATATTAAGAAATGTATTATTTATGGTCAATTAAAAAGGGTGTTATGTATGAATAAATAAGTGGGTGAAAATGTAGATTTTTTATGAATTTTTTTTTATTATTATAGTTTTCCAAATTCACTATACCATTACAATACATAGGATTTTGTTGGTTCTATGTAATTGAATATTCATCTCAAAATATGTAATATATATGAGAATATTGGGTCGTTATAATATGGTTATAGAAATTATTCAAAGAAATATTATTTTCTTACTCCCCCTAATAATATATATTACAAATTTGTTTATGGTTTCCTAATTTTAATAACGTTTTAACAATTACTTATATCAAAAGAAATGTAAAATAAAGAAGAACACAAAGAAGTTTCCAATGAAGATAAACAATACTAATGATTTAATTAGTTTATATTATTCTAGTTAACTTGATGATTATATTTATTAAATGATTTTTAAATAACTATAATTTTAGGTCCCCTAATGGGGATGCAAATATCCAATGATTATTTTAAATAAATTACTCAATGATTTTAATTTATATATTTTTCAAGAAGTGGTTATGGATTGATTCATGTATTATATAGCATGGTGTATCAACTAGAAATCATAGAAAAAGTTTATTATTCTTTCATGTAATATTTTTAATTATAAAACTATAGGTTATATAAATTAGACATAGTCTTTAATGAATCTATTTAATGAATAAGATCAGAATTGAAAAATAAAATTGATCTACTCTAAGAACTTTCAAAAGAATTGAAAAATTAAATTGTTACATAAAAAGAGTTAAATGTGACCATTAAACCTCTAAAGAATAAGATTAAAGAAATAATAAATTAAGGGAAGGAAACATTTCTGATATTAGAATTTAAGGATTCCAAAATTAAATAATATAATGTGAATGGCATAGAGCTTTATATAAATTTGAAATATCAAATTTGTGAATGATACAAAGATTCTTTCTACATGATATAGATCTTATTTAATACATTTTTTCTAAATCAATAAAATTATATTTTTATAAAAGTGTGTCTAAAATGTGATTAATTTATTGTTAGTTAACACTTGAAAATTTTGTGATGGAAAATTCATTTCATCGAATAATCGATTAAATTTTCATAATTTTGAACTTTAATTATTCAAGGTTATGTTCTTTAATTTTTACTTATCTCAAGAATCAATTTTATATTTTTTCTTATATATAGTTTAAATTGTTTTTTAGGGATGTTTTTATATAAATCAATTTGAAATTTTCATTTATGATTCTCCATTACTGATTCTGAATATCTTTTACTGGAATGACTTTTTCCTTCTCTTAAAGAGTTAATTTAAATTTGTACATGAAGTGGTTCTGAGGATGAATTTTTAATTTTCAGGTCCAATGTTTCAAAATTTAAAATATTCCATTTAGGTACACTTTTTTTTATTTATGTTTAAATGTTAATGGATTTTTTCTTTTGGTGTTTGGTTTAAATTTCCAATTAATTTTATTTTGTCATAGAAAATTTACAATTTTATTTTTTATAGGAACTGTAGAATTGTCAAAAAAAATTGAATCCCATAATAATATTTGTATATTATTCAGAATATGAGGATTTATTCATAATATAATTGGAGTTAGACCATAGTATAAATTGTATAGATATGTTATAAGATAATTTTAATGAGACACTCATAAGATAAATTCTAATTGTTTGAAAATTAGATTCATTGGCCCCTACCCATAAAATAAATTACCATTATATTATTTTAAATTTTTATAAGAATACGCAAAAATTTCATTACCCCTTAAGATAACCCCATGTAAGAGAATGTATGTCAACTCTACCTGAAACATTCCCCAAAAATGTATTCTTTCTAATTGTAATTTCATTATGTTTATATACCAATTCCTTTGAGAGTGGGATGAATCTTATGATAATTTTGAGGAATATAATTTCCATATGAGGCCAAACTACAAGAATTCTTAATTATACAAAGTATTATTTCACCAGATTCCATATTGAATATGAATATGAATGCGTGGAGGATAAAATATTTTCACTGATGCAAATCAGTTTCAGTAGTTGGGGGGATTTGGTTCCACCATTGAAGAGGGATAGATATTACATATTATTAAAGTTAAATTCAAGGTTATAGATAAAACACTCCATTTTAAATGTAGGTATAAGACAACATGTTTAGATCAATAACGGTGATAAACCCAAATCAAACTCCCATCACTGGTGAAGACAAATGAATCCAAAACCCATGATTTAAATTTATTTTCATAAAGAGTTTGAATTTGAATTATTTTGATGATGGATGTAGGTATTGGACAATAATATATGTGATTATGTAATTCCATATATGGGGAAGGTGATTAACATATATCATTAATATTGTTATTGAAAATATCAAGTATATTGTTTTTTATAGTATACTTGAGTCAGATTAGACAAAAACTAGGACATAGAATACCCCTATTGTTATAGATTCTGCATTGAATAAATACACACCCATAATGTTTTAAAAAATTCTCCAATTCATGCTCAGATGTTAAAAGTATAATTGGTTGGGGGATTAGGAGTTAAAGATAAATCATAATGGAGAGGTCTGATAAATGATGAAGCCACGCAGGAAAATTCATGTTGTCAATTAGTGAATTAATTACCTAATCATATAGAAAATTTTGTTGGAGGGGTTTATTTGAGTGATAGTAGTGGTGATAGAATTATTAAGGGAGTAAATGTGATCAATAATGATAAAATCACCAATATAAAAATTTTTAGGTGTTTCAATAAGTCAATCTCTGAGAAGAAGATAAAATAGAAGAATTTGAAAGAATAAAAAAATTAATTTTCAGTGATATGGTTTTGAAAATGAATGATTTTTAGAGAATATGTTTTTCTAAATAATTGATTCTAATAATAGTAGAAGATACATAAGAAAATAAAATCAATTTCTCTGGAACTATAGGATAGAAGAGTGAGTTAGAGCTCATGTTTCTCGATATAATAGATTTTATCTACTTGCTCACTCTCTCTATGGTTATTTCTATTTATAATGTAATTAATTGTTTTTGTTAAATGAAGAATGATTTTTAGATAAAATTCTTGGGGAAATTAGTTGTACTGGAAAAATCTCATACTTTGATCATTTCTTTCATTCCTAAATTCTTTTCTTCACAACGATTCTTTATGTGGTATATTTTCAAATTATCAGCAATTAATGAAAATTTTCATGACATAATTAAATCAAAAGGATTTAATTAATACATAATCAATTATGAGAGTAAAAAATTATAATTAAGGAAAAAATGATAATAATTATTATTGATTGCATGATTTCATGGATTATTAAGGAAATAGGTGAAAAAATATTGTATTGAATCAGGAATAGGTTGACTAGATTACCTAGATGGTTACCCTCTTTCCTTCCAATGTCAATGAAATTTTATAAATTGTGAATAAAGAAAAATAACTAAAAAATAGTTGAATTCCATATCTCATAAATAATCATTTCTTTCTTTCGTTCATTATATTTTTTATATTCCAATCACTTGATCCAAAAGTGTCTATAATTAACACTTTTTTACACCAGTAGTTTCTTGATTTCTATCATATATTTTCTTCAAATTGTTGTTTCTTACTTTGGCCACACAAATTAAAAAATTAAATTCTCTATGTTATCAAAACCTACTTCTAAATATACTAGGTTAGAATAAGGATACGATAAATAATTTTGATCATGTTTCAACAATATTTCTATCAAAATTATGGCATCATTTTCGGGGATACAATAATAAATAATCAACAGTGCACACAATAATTATTTATGGAATATTTTTATAGTAGTCTCGCCCATTATCACCAAAATTTGGTTGATCAATATTTAAAAGGTGGCTATAGTGACAAAACTACTAAATTGTTGAAAATAAATTCAATAAAATTTTATAGAACACTCAATATATGTTCTCAGTAAGAACAACATTAGTTGGGAAATAAAAAAATAATGTTCAAAAAGTTTATGCACAACCTTGATGGTATTATAATGAAATCTCAAAAACCACTATTAGGGTGCAATGCCACTACTTTGTTAATTTTGGACATTCCAAATCCTGATTCACTAAATTTGATATGGTTTCCCAATAACTAAAAAATGTATGCTTTATTGGTTTTGATCCTAGGATGAAGACAAGGAATAATTATATTTTTAATAAACACAATCAAGGTTATATAAATAATATATACATTTCATGGAAATAAATATGGGTTTCCAGTACCGATGTTCCTCCTAGTTTCCAATATAAATCTAGGTAACCCTTCTAGAAAAAATAATGGAGAGAATATTTAAATATATAATGGAATTATATGGGTAAAAAAATTTCTAAATTAGATCAAATTATAGTATGAATTTATTTTTAAGATATAAAATTAAATACACAATTTGTAAAATTAAAATAAAAATTTGATTCATAAAAAGCTCAATATTATAGAGGAATGCACAATCTAGAATTTAAAATAAGTTAATTGACCAGTGTAATGAATAACATAAAAAGGGTAAATTAACTAGCACTACTAAAGTTAATATAATGGATTATATAATCATTATTACAACTAATAGTTCTTTAATAACCCACCCGGAAGTTAACAAAGAACCTAAACATACATATAATGAAAATCCTATTGAATCTGGACATAAAAATCTAAAAACATAAAAATTATAAAATATGGATAGAAATATTTAAAAAACCTAGATTATTGATGTTCCAATAAAATTTTGAGATGAAAAAAAGAATTTAAAAGTATAATAATTAGAAGAAAAGTTCATAAGAATTTTTTAGGGTATTCTATATGTTTTTGAGAATTTAGTTACAACCATTACCTTCTTAAAATAATTAATAAAAAGAATAATAACATAAAATTTGAAAATATATTGAAATATTTAAGAAACTCTAAATCAATATCCCTTTCATTGAATCATTTTTTAAAATCCATTACTATTTTTTATATTTAAAGAAAATTGCCAATAATTAAAAACATTGGAAGGATTATCTACTTATAATATATTAAAGGAGGGTAGTTTTTCCCTTTATAATAGGATACCTTGCTTCGAGGCCTAGGTTCTTTAGTTTATTTTCCTTTGTCGAGTTTAAATTTTTGTTCTCTGGTATTAGACTAATTTGAGGGGTATCCAATGTAAAGTACTGGATCTTCCTATGCCTTTACAAGTATTTTGGAAATCCTAGGTGTTGATAGTTAGTGCTTCGAGGTGATCTAGATGGGGGAAGTTTATTTTTCAACTGATCATAGACATGAATATTTCTTTAGAGGAGGATACTCCAATTTAAAGGATTTAAGTGTAATGACCCAATACTTTATCAATGTAATTTCCATTATGATTAAATAAATGTTAAATATTAAGTAATGTGTTATTATATAAATCACATTATAACAAACTAACTCTGTTAACCATGATTTAATGAGTAGTTTATTAAATTGGAATAGATATAATGGATTTAATCTCAAATAACTAATTATTTTGGTATTCTTGGAGAAACATTGACATTCATGACACCCATTCTATGTTGGGAATAAAATATAGACATTAAAAATAGAAATTTTGGAATCCTTTAACTTATTAAATGAATTAATATTCATATCCTAATCAAATAAAATAAAATAAAGAGCGATATCATATTCTTAGAATGAATTATGTATAGTATAATCTATCATGAGTAAATAAATAACAATAAATATGGAAGATTAAATAACTGGAAACACATTCCATTTAATCAATAACATTAGAAATAATGAATCTATGGATAATATCAAATAAATATTCTCAAATAAAATTATAATTTAATTATCAATGAATAACATGGATAATATTATACAACATGACCTCAAACATAATTACATATCTACCGTCATGGTCTTTCACTAATATAGTTTTAATCTATGGGTAAAGAGCCATTTAATTTGGCCAACAGATTTGTTTTATGAGAATTAATGATTCATCGATGGGATATATAACTCTGAGCCCCACCCATCACTTAATTTACAATTAATTACTCATTTATTTAATGATTTATTTAATTAATAGATAATATACCTTGTAAAAAATTATTTGTATGGAGTGAAGAATAAAAAATATCCATATTTACCTTTTTAATTAAATAAAATTCAATGTAAAACACCATATTTAGAAAAAAAATATAATTCAGTAAAAAAACATATCTAATATTCATATAATATGAATATTTAAGGTATATTTAATTTCCAATTATCACTATAATGTGAATGTTTTAGTAGAAATTTAATAACCAAAACATTAATAAGAGATAGAACAATACCAATAATTTATCACAAGTACAGGTTTTGAAATAAATTCATGTAATTTTGATAATTAAGTAAAATTTAAAACAAAAAAATTCTCTAATTATTTTAATTTTTAATACATTTTAAATATTTTATAAGAATCTAAAGAGAGTACAATGCTTCTGGCGGAAAGGAGGTCTGTTGACACTGTTTATCTTTAAAGACATTCATTTATAATTTTTGTAAAGAAATATGAAATGTGACTCCTTTCAATAAATAAATATAAATATTCCTCTAATAACATTTATAAAATCAAGCATAACATAAAAAACTAATATAAATCAATATTCTATAAAAAATGAATTTTTCAAAACAATTTTGAAAATTTTGGATTCAAGAAGGGAAATAAGATCACCTTTTTTTAAACTTTACAATTCAAAGAGTAACATAAATTAAATAATTAATCAACATTAATAAATCTTTACTCATGTTAAATAAGTAAAATTGTTTGTATATACAAAACATTAGATTTAATAGGGACATATTACCAAATATGTCTCAATGGATTGGTAATTGAGGAAAATTCACTTACCTCACTTTTATTATTATTTTATCAATATTTAACCTCTTTTATAATGTTTTTAGAAATTTTATTAATTTATAAAAAAACATATTAATATTTATAATATTCTATATGATCTTCTTATAACATCTTATCACCAGTTTTTCAATAATCTTTCATGATTACTAGTTTTGGGTGTTAACTCTTTTCTTTTCTCATGCGTGTATTTTCATGTAAGTTATTATACTTGTACTTTAATTAATTTTCCATAATCATCAAGATCATAATAAAAATAAAAATATCATATATATCAATTAAATATATCATCATCAATTTATATGTAAATTGGAAATGAAAAATAGATCACATCACTTCTTAAAGGTCGTAATCCAAACGTACACATGACTGTCATTATAATTATCCAATCAATTAGAAGGTAAGGAGGTATAAATTATATTAAAATTAAATATTAATATTTATTACATAAATAGTATATATATTCCGTAGTTATATCTATATAAATATTTAAATATTTCTGTGGTGAGAAATAAATTACACCAATATGTGGTGATAGAAAGTTGTACGAACGTTCCAGCAAAGTCATCACTTTTCATTGGATAGAAATGAGATGGAAAATTATTGTACCATAATAATAATGACATCTATGTATATTTATAATTCTAGATTTATTATTTTATTATGATTACAACATATTTTTTTGAATTTGAAGAAGAATGAAATTTAAAAAATTCTATAAAAATGATTTCCTCTTCCTTAGAAGACATCATTTTGATCTTATATTATGGGACATAGTTCTTGTATTTAGGAATACCAAAAGGTCCAAAACATAGATAATTATGTTTATAAGGGAAGAATGAATTTTTTGGTTGATCTAGATGGATCAAATTTTTGTGAAGAATTGATAAATGGGGGGGTCCTTTTATAATTATTGGGAGGGATATTCTTGGAATTTTTTAAAATACTACATTAATAGAGTTTTTTTACATCCTAATGGATCCCAATTGATATGATTTTAATATAATATTTTTATTATTAAAAATAATCTCATAAAGTAAAATTTGGATAACTTTTGATTATTTTTTCACACATTTCATTTAGTTTTAACCCCTCCAATTTAATCATTTTATAATTACCAAAGTATTACATATTTCCATACTTAAAAGATTAAAAATGCTATTATAAAATATAAATCAACCCATAAATAGACCATAGTTAATGTTTTAAATCTTATAAAATTAATTTTGAAAATTTTATTATTTTAATAAATTTTAAATCATTTAATAGAATATTATTCATTATAAAATATCATTAATTCCATTTATGACATCGTTAATTTAGTTAGACATTAAATACATCAATATAAAGAGTGAATGCGCATATATTCCTTTAAATCATAACTAAAATTTTATATTTATCAAAAAAATTGTGGAACATAATAATCATTATAAATTATATTATTTTTAATATTTTTAGAATCATTTATTTTATTTTTCTATTAACTGACTAAATGTGGTGTCGACGTTGCGCAAGCATTGAAGGTAATTACTAAACAAATAAAAATTATAAATAAATTACCATGATAAAAATATTTTCTATTTTAAGTAAATATTTAGTACAAAACATAATTTTTATTTATCTTCTCATAAAATATTATAGATATAAAAAGATGAAAACTGGTATTTCTCTTTTATCTCTCACTTATGTAATGCAAAGGAAAAAATCATAGATAAATGGAAAAGATCAAATTTTATCATTTTTGATGATTATGGATAAAATATACCAATCCAATTAAATTAAGAAAATATTTGGGTTGATTTTTAGGGTTTATAAAAAAATAACCATAATTACCCAATTTACCCATACCGACATGACAATTAATTAATACGGTTACTATTCATATGATAAATAAATAAAATAGGTCTGTTTATCAAATTTTGGACTCCTAATTTGAAATATGGATTCCATTTTTCTATATTAAATTTATATAATTGGTTCAAATTAATTTAATATTAAAACAAAAAATGCAATGAAAAATAGGTTTTCAGAAAAATGCCTTTTAAAAATAAAAATGTATTAATACCAAATTCATGTATAAAATTCATTAAAAAGACCATAATTGTATTATTAATAATTTAATATAATTAATTTTTATTTTAAACCATTTTAAAACAAATTCTAATATTTTAAATTCTTGAATCAAAAATATAGTTTTCAAAGAAAGAAATATTTTTTACAGTTCATTGAAAAATAAAAGTTTTTTGAAAAATTTCATAAATTAAACCTAATAAAATTTTCATATGATGGTTAAAAAATTTAAGTTAATTTCATAAAATAAATTCTATAAAAAGTATAAAAAATAATTATATTATTTTCTCATAGAAATCAGTAATAAGATTTTTTGAATAGAACATAATTTTGAAGAATAAAATGACTACTAAAAAATTGAGTGCTTATACCCAAATAATTAATAAATAAATTTATATTTATTTTGGCCAAAATATATATTACATAATTTGTACATTTCTATTCATACACTCTAATTCCGAAGCTATGTTGTAATATCCATATTTAAATAATAATGTTTTTTTATTGTCTAAGTTCGGGGTCGTGTGTTTTATACGCTATCGAACATAGTGTTCTTAAAATAATGGGATATAACATTATTCCTTCTTAAAAAATTTCATCCTCACAATTTTCATTAATATTTTATTCTAAAAATATTAAGTTTTTTATTCTTTATAAAATCCTCATCTTCCCGTGTTTCTTCCATAAGTTTGTGATTTATCTATATTACCTTTACCATCTGAGTCATTTGATTCCTCAACACTTAATCTCTAGTGTCACGATTCTACATAATATCTTCTTAGTGTGATAGACTAGTTTCCAGTTTAATTTATTTAGAAGTGATCAAATGCATTGGTTATGGTATATACTTCCTTAATAAAGAGATACATAACACATTAAGAACATTAGATAAGCTCAGTGTAATTTCTAATAGTTAATCCACAACTCAAATTCCTTCCAGAATTTTAAAATGTCTGATATACCTTGAGATTAGTTTTTCCTTCTTATTGAACCTTATAATACCCTTTCATCAATATAAATTCATGATAATGTATATCCTACTTGAAATTATAAATATTTCATTTAGTTATCATCATAACACTTTTTTCTACTTTGATATTCTTTAATATGAGTTTGAACAACCCGTACCTTTTCCATTATCTCCTCAATATTATTTGTAACTAAGATTTTATTATAATAAATTCTTTCCATGAAGATGATGTATGAAATCTCTTGAAATATATTTCTTCATATGATAAAATTCAATAATTTGATAGAAACTATTATTATAAGAAAACTCCACCAAATGTAAATACTAATCTCACATACCTTGAAAGTCAATTAATCATCAGGTCAAGATTTATTCCAAAGTTTGAATTGTCATTTTGGATTTTCCATTGGTTTGATGATGAGATGAAATTATAAAATAAATCATAGTATCTAGAGCCTTATAAATAATTTTCCAAAATTTCAATGTAAATGGAATTCCAAAATCAGACACAATTAAAAGAGGGGTATTATGAAGTCTTAAAACATTATTAATTTATAGAAATGAAAAGAACATAAGGGGGAAATATTATCTTATATCAATGAAATATACACATTTGGTAAAGAGATCAACAAAGAACTTATATCATATCATTCCTTCTAGGAGTCTTTTGTAATCTAGTAAAAATTTAAATAATAATGTCATCCCATCTATATAAATGAATATAAAGAGATTATTTGAATCTTGTAGAATGATGTATCTCAACATTCAATTGATGAAAAACCAAGAATCTTGAAACATAATTATCAATTTATCACTTCATAATTTCCCAAAAAAATGTTCTGAAAAAACACTATATATATTGGTTTCACCAGGGTGTATGGGGAAATTTGAGTTATTAGCATCATCAAATAATTCACTTTTTTATCTTAAGTATTTATGGGAAACATAAACTCTTTTTGAATTTAAAAATTATATCATCATATATAAAATCTTCTAATTTTCCATCATTCAGGGATTTAGATTTATTTTGAAGATTCACATCACTAGATTGATAACTTTTTCTCTTTTGCAATAAATATGGGTTGGAAATCATTTGAAAAGTAATTGATTTTTCCACTCATATAATAGATAACATATCCTTGTTTAATAAATATATGAACATATGATCTCTCTTAATCTTTTTTATATAAATATAAGATATTTCATTATCAATGCATCTACACACATATTTTCCTTCCCTGGGTGGTAGTATATTGAGAAATAAAAATCCTTCAGATGCTCAAGACATCATATTTTCCTCATATTGGGATATTAATATGAAAATATATATTTCAATCTCTTATGAACTTTGTATATCTCACATCTTTAACCATAGATAAAATGTCTTTATATCTTTAAATAAAATATTACAGCTTCTAACTAAATATCCTGAGTTGGATAGTTATGTTCATGAATATTTAACTATAGTAATGCATAGGCAACAACTTTATCATTCTTCATAAGGATATAACCATGTCTGTCTTCGATGCATCATTATTTAACACAAATATATCATTTCCCAATGGTGGATTCAAAATTGCATCATTGACAAATATCCTCTTCAATTACTCAAAAAATTTATCACATTCCATTTTCTGTACATAGTTAACCACTTTACATATAATACTTGTTAAAGGGATAGGAAATTGAGAAATAGTTTGAAAAAAATAGATAATTACCTTCCATACTAGTGAAATTACATACCGTAGTTATGATCATTGGTGTAGACCATTTCTTCATTATCTTTATCTTCATAATATTAGATAATATTCTATCTTTGGAGACAATGAATCCTTTAAAAGAAACTTTATGATTTTAGATTTCACAATTTATAAATTTTCTATATAAGTTATATTCTCGAAGTGACCTAGAAATGACCTCCAAGTGATTATCATGATCCTCATAGATTTTAGAGTACACCATGATATCATCAAAAAATATCACAATATAATTATCCAAATATTCCTTGAATACTATATTTATTAGATCCATGAAAATAGAGGTTGCATTAGTTAATAAAAAGGGCATTATCATTATCTCATAATGTCTATACCTTAATCGGAAAGCTATATTTTGAATATCTTCTTTCTTTACACGTAATTTGTGATACAAAAAATGAATTTCAATCATTAAAAAATATTTGGCTCTATTATGTTGATTACGTTAGTCATAAATATGAGTTATATGATACTTATTATTTATTATAGTATTATTATTTCCCTATAATCAATTAATATACTCATATATCCATCCTTCTTCTTAATGAAAAGAACATGGACTCCCCAAGGTGAAACACTAGGGTGTATAAATTCATTTTCACACAACTCTTGTAGTTTTTTCTTCAACTCAACTAAATCCAAAAGTGGTCATTCAATAGAGATTATTTGATATAGGTCTTGCATCAAGGAATCAATGGAAAACTAAAATTCATATTCTTTTGTACTTCCAGATAATTCCTCAGGGAATATATCAATTTATTAATTTAAAATAGGTACATATTCAATTTTAATATCACCTTTTTATCCATATATTATGCCTAATCTTCCTCCCCAAGAATCTCCTTCATAATAGCTACTAGATGTGGATATATACATGACTTAGATATTGAAGAATCCCCTCTAAATATAATAAATTATACATCTTCATAGCATACCAAAATTTCCTTTTCTTTAAAATAAATTTATTCATTATATTTTGATATCCAATTGATTCCAATTATTATATAAAAATCAACCATAGGTATAATAATCTAGCATATAAATAGGGAATATTTACGGGTCATAATGGTAATAGACTGATATATCCTTGTTATGTTCATATTTTTACAATGAGTTTTTGACTTACAACTCCATTGTTAAGGAGATAGGGAAATTTCAAATTTACAAGAAAAAATTGAAGTTATGAAAGTGTTTAAACATATAGTGTCAAATAATTAACTAGATAAATTTTAATCTATGATTAAAATACCTTTTACCACATTATTGGTAACTTCATCCTAATCCATAATGATAACATAACCTTAGCCTTCTCCCCATTGACTCTTTTGTGGTATTTTCCCTTTACACTTGGGGAATTAATATCAATAATTACCAATTTATGTATAGTTCAATCATATGAAATATTTTATTTTTTTCTACCCCATGAATTCATTAGCTATATGACCCTTATCTATGCACATGTAATAAATTCTCATTCCATATAAGAATTTTCTTCAATTTTTCTTTTTATTATTTTCAAGTGATGAGAATTTCTTTATTTCTGTAGTCTTCTTTAATTATTTATCTTTTTCTTATTTCTTAGTTGACTTATTATTCTACGTATTTCCCTTTAAAATATAGTATATAAAATATTCCTTCATTATTTTGATGTCACATAATATTATTTCCGGATATAATGAAATGGTTTGAGAAAATATTCCCTTAGAAGTTTTAGATTATGTCCTTACAAGAAATGGTAAATATTTATTTTTTATTATTTATAAAATCAATATAAAACATATATAGTCTTGTAAAGGTAGATTCATAATCCACAAAACTTTCTTCTTCATGTTTCATTAATCTAAATTACATTCTCTTTATTTCAGTTTATTGATAACGAGGGAAATATTTCTAGAGGAATATTACATTAAAATCTATCCACTATATATGTTATATTTCTTCTTCCTCCCTAGTATTATAGATCAATATCCACCATTGATCGGCATAAACTCCAAGATAATACCCTTCCAGCATAACATTTTCCCTTTTATTGCATCATAAGGTGAAAAATATGTTTTAAAGAGACTTGGTCTAGCACTCAACTATCACTAGACTACTATTTCCACTCAAACATGGAGGATTATATCTCATTAAATTATCCAATATAGGTTTATCATGTTTTAAATAATCATTTTTTTCAATATGTGAAAGGTTATTAGACATAACCCCAGTCACAGTCCCTAATATGATCATAATCTATTAAGCTCCAACACTAATTTTATTTTATTTATCATGGTGGTAATCCCAAAATTGACCATGGGTATTTATTCTATTTCTTTCGTTAGGCTCCATCACTAAATAATGGAACACTATGTTATCTCATAATCATAATGAATATTGATCCATAAAATAATAAATCCCTCTAAAAGAATCTAAAATACTATAAGGGGTTAACATAATTCTGATGTTAGTTATGTTAATTTAATATCTAGTTCTCAGGGTTCCCACTAAACATTTCGGATATAAAATTTAAAAGACAAAACTCTAGTAACCTAGATCTGATTCTACTTTATTACATTGGAATTAATACAAGGGATCTAATCCTAAGAGATCGATGAATTTAATAGTTTTTGAGAACTAGATACATACATAATACCCATTTTACATCAGGAATAAAATATTAAAATAAATAATTTTAGGGTCCATGAACTCACTAAAATAATAATTATTCATATCCTAAGTAAAGGAAATAAAATAAATTGTTAAAAAATATACCCTATAACACTACTACGAATCTGGCCTTTATCAAAGCTAGAAAATTCCATTTACATCACTAAAAATGAATTGTTAATCAAGTTGTTGATAAAAGGGGGCTCCTTTTATCAACACTAAAACAACGTCAATAATGACCAAATTTATTAGTGATAAAAAAACGCTAATAAAAGTGGTCTTTATCAGTGCTAGAAAAGAGTTGATAAATGGGTTATTTATCAGTGCTTTTTTTAGAGCTGATAAAAGTTAAAAAACATTAAAAAATTAAAACAAAATCTATAATTTGGGGAGGGGCTTCAATAGCATGAAGTGCAACGACCCAATGCTTTTCAATGGAAATTTCCCTTCTTATATTTATGTCATAAAATAACATGAAAACAAAAAATAATGAACTACTAAGTGATAAGTGACCTTTAAGCATTATTTTGTCACTCCTATGTTTCGAATTCTGAAAATCCGACATACACGGTTGTGTTCAAGATGATATTTTGAGTCAAATGAAAAAAAATATTTTTTGGTGAATAGTAACTCACCCTTTAGAATAGTAACATACCCTTATGAATATTAATATGACCCTTATGAATAGTAAATCTTCCAACATAAGAGTAACATTACCTATATATAATAAAATAAAATTTAGACATATTAGAAAGTTATAATTTGACCATAGTAAACGTTTTGGTATTTTGTAAGTCATAAATAAATAATTAAAATTAATTAATTAATTTAAAAGAATATTTATTTCCCTAAAATTTATTCATAAATTATTGATTCAATGTCTTATAGTTTTTAGATAAGACCCTATGTAATTTTTGAAAGCACTATAAAATCAATTTTAATCTTAAAAACTATTTTTTAAGTAAATTATAATTTTAATTAAATATTAAATTAATAATATTTAGAAAATTATTTTTTAAAAATGGACTTCATTTTTGGATTCTACACATCAAAAAATGGTTTGGGTAAATTTTTTATATTTTTCTGAGATACTTGAATTTTTTATGAATAGTGAAATACCGTAATTTACAAAATAAGCTCAATAAGCTAATTATAGGGTCATGTGTGATGTTATTCTGATTTAATCCCACTCAGTTTGGGATTAAATTATAAAATTACTATTATTGGTTGTTAAAGACTCGCTATTACTTGTCTTGTGGGGAAATAATAAACTAATGAATTTTATATTAATGAAACCCCTCTCTCATCCACTATAAAAGCCACCCTTCACACCCTCATTTACTCACACCTCTCAAGATCCAATCCTTCTCTAAAATCTACCCAAACACCTTCCCTAGAACCTCCCCCATGTCCAAGAGCTTCTGGTCTCATCAAAAGACCATGATTAATCCCTTATGAAGGTTCTCAAGAGAAGGATTCAAGAGGTAATTTCCCTCCCTCTTCTCTTTTAATTTCCTTTCAAGTTCAAGTTCATTTCTTGATCTCTCCCCACCTATCTTCATCCAAATTGTATTTTAACTCCAGTATTATACATATAATGTAATTTTATTATTATAATGGTATATTATATAATCATACCCACTTTCCCTCATCCTTTTATTTTATTAAAGAGAACATTGTTCGTGAGGTGTTAATTTATCACCATCAAGAACAACATGCTTTCTTATTCCATTTCTACCTTCAGATCTGGTCATGAAACCATTTTCATGGTTGAACCAGAATATATTATGTGTATTATATTCTATTTAATGTTCTTTAAATAACCTATGGACATATTACAAAGTTATAAGTTAAAACAAGTTCATTGTGATCCAAAAAAACCACCCAAATTGACCCAAATAACCATCATTTAATTATTATCTATTGATTCATCCACATGGATATAATTTAATTCAATGTAAAATAATTAAAACTCATGTAATCTCATAAATAACATGTAATATCATTTCTGTGTGTTTACCCATGTTCTACCTAAACATAGATTTTTTAATACAAGTGAACCACCCAAGAAAAACCATAAAAATGAACATCCCCGAACAATGTTTTTAAACTCTATAAGTCATCCAACAAAACATAAAATGACATAATTAAACCATAATGAACCCTATTAATGTATAAAAGTTTCTTTATTTTCTAATTAATGAATATAATGTCATTATATATAACATTAAAGAGAAAGAAGCTTTCAGATACAAGGTAAGGGGAAATTCTCAAACCCAACTTTCATCCTTCGGGTTCTACCTCTTTCACTCCATTTTTGATATGGTCACTCCATAAAGATCATTTGTTCATCATTTTCATTCCTTTTCTGGGATATAAATGTTTTCTAATAATGTTTAATTCAATCCAAATGTTTTCCAAAATAAATCGTCTTTTAAGAACTCAACATTTACCTCTCATTAATGGTTGATGGTTCTTGTATCAAGTATGTTGTCCCCTCTTTATTTTGGAAACCTAAAGCTTATGAATGTATTCCTATGAAATGAAACCCATTACATAAAATGGTTTAGTTATCTTCACTTTTGATGTATGATCCATGAGGCACGCATGATAATGATAATGTTATGATGTGACAGGTGCGTTCGGAATTATATAGTGCAATTATGAATGTTTCAAAGTGACGGGTGCACCCGAAATTATACATCACTCCAATGCATTGGTTAAAGTTATTAATCTCATGAGTAAATGTAAAATGATGTTTGAACAAGATGATAACTTGGTTCACAAGTATGTGTGTTATTTAACCACTATGACATGATAGTTCATTTTTATGCATTTCCACATTTCAAGTCTTTTATTTATGCTCCTCTCATGTTCATGATATTTCCCTTGTTATGATTTTTCTCCCCCAAGAAATATTGTTCTTATATATCCACTTACTGGGATTCTAGATCACCTATTTTGATGTATATACTCAGGTGGCTACATGTACTAGGGATAGGAAAAGTTCCAATAAGAAGCTAGAGAAGAAGAAATTAAATATATGTTTATGATAGATGTAGTATATGTTATGTGTGGTACTAGTTTTCCCAAGACACTAAGCCTTTGGATCCTCTTTGTGTTATAATATTATGTTTTTTATCTTTTAAATGATGTAATAGTAATGTAGGAAAAGGATGGGTCACTATGGTGGTGTTTGGGAAGAGTTTAGAGAAGGCTCGGAGCTTGAGAGGTGTGAGTAAATGAGTGTGTGAAGGGTGGCTTTTATAGTGGAGGGGAGAGGGGTTTCCTAAATATAAAATTCCATAGTTTATTATTTCCCAACAAGACAAGGAATAGTGAGTCTTGAATGACCAAGAATTGTAATTTTATAATATAATCCTTAACCAAGTGGTCTTACATCAGAAAAACATCACACATGACCCTATAATTAGCTTATTTAGCTTATTTTATAAATTATGGTATTTCACTATTCATCAAAAATTCAAGTATCTCAGAAAAATCCAAAAAAATAACCCCACCATTTTTCGACATGGAGAATCAAAAAATGAATTCTATTTTTTAAAAATATTTTTCTATATATTATTAATTTAATATTTAATTAAAATCATAATTTACATAAAAACAGTTTTTAAGATTAAAACTGATTTTATAGTGCATTCAAAAAATATGTAGGGTCATATCTAAAAACTATAATACATTGATTAAATAATTTATGAATACATTTTAGGGAAATAAATATTTTTTTAAATTAATTAATTAATTATAATTATTTATTTATGACTTAAAAAATACCAAAACGTTTACTAAGGTCAAATTGTCACTTTCTAAGATGTCTAAATTTTATTTTATTATTCATAGGTAATGTTACTATTATGTTGGATGATTTACTGTTCATAAGGGTCATATTACTATTCATAAGGGTATGTTACTATTCCTAAGGGTACGATACTATTCACCAAAAATTATTTTTTGTTCATTAGACTCCAAAAATCATCTTGAACACAACTGTGTATGTCAGATTTTCAAAATTCCAAACATAGGAGTGACAAGCATTTTTTTAAAGGTAACTTATCACTTATTAGTTCGTTATTTTGTGTTTTCATGTTATTTTATGACATTAATATAAGATGGTAATTTTCCATTGAAAAAAATTGGGACCTTACATTCTTCCCCCCTTAAGAAATTTCGGCCCTGAAATTTCACTTTACACAAAAAGGTAATGGTACTTCTCCTTCATTGCCTCTTCTGGTTCCAAATTTGCTTCTTCAAACATATGGTTACTCCACAACACTATGACAAGATGGGTTGTCTGGTTGCATAGAACCTTATCTCTCCAATCCAGAATCTTTACTAGCTGATCCGCATAGAAGATATAATCTTCCAACTGCACGACCTCTGAGTTTACTACATGTGAGGGTGCTAGTATGTACATACTCAGTAGTGATACATGAAACACATCATGATCTTGAGCCATATTTTGTGGAAGTGCAAGACAATAGGCCAGGACTCCTATGCGGTCAAGTATCTCAAAGGGGCCAATATACCTTGGGCTTAGCTTCCATTTCTTATCAAATTTCATGGCTCTCTTCCATTGAGATATTCAATGGAAGGCTTTATCTCCAACGTCGAACTCCAAGTCCCTTCGACGGTTGTCAGCATAGCTCTTTTGCCTACTTTGAGCATCTTTTATGTGTTTTTGGATGACTTGATCCTTCTCTATCATCTCTTGAACAGGATCGTGTCCAAGTAGCTTTCTTTCTCCAACTTCAACCCAACGGGTTGGAGTTCTACATCGCTTTCCATACAGAGATTCATATCGATCCATCTAAATACTCGAGTGGAAGCTATTGTTGTATGAGAACTCAACCAATGGGAGATGCTGATCCCAACCACCTTTGAATTCAAGAGAGAAATCTATTAGCATAAATTCAAGTGTCTGAATAGTCATGTAAGACTGGCCATCGGTTTGGGGGTGATAGGTCATGCTGAAATTTAATTCAGTACTCAAAGCATGTTGAAGGCTCCTCCAGAATTTAGATGTGAACCTTGGATCATTGTTAGAGAAAACTGAGAGTGTAACATCATGCAATCTCACCAATTCCTTCACATATATCTTTGTAAGATTTTCAAGTGAGAGGTATTCTCAAATAGCGATAAAATGGGTAGTCTTGGTGAGTCGGTCAACCACAATCCATATCGCATTATTTCTCTTTGACATATTCAGGAGACCTGTGAAAAAGTCCATCGTAACATTTTTACATTTCCACATGGGTATAGGAAATGGTTGCATCATACCTTTGGACTTTTGTCGCTCAGCCTTAACATTCTGACATACCAAGCACCTTGATATATATTATGCAATCTCCTTCTTCATGTTATCCCACCAAAAGTGTTCTCGGAGATCACAATACATCTTGGTACTCCCAGTATGGATAGAAAAAGTTGAGCTATGTGCATTATCCAATAGCTACTTCTTTATCTTGGGTGATGAAGGCACACAAATCCACGTTCCAAACCGAATCACACCATCATCGTCGATATAGAACCCTTGCAGCTTCCCTTACTTTACTACATTCACCCTCTTCTGTATCTCCACATCATCCCATTGTGCTTCATTAATATTCTCTTGGATAAATGGTAGGGCAATCTTTTGGGAAAAGTAGGATGTATCCCTTGTCCTTATGATTTCCAAATCCATCCTTTGCATATCTAAGAAGATAGGGTCTTTCTCAATCTGTAACATGGATAGAGTAGCAGGTTCTTTTCTACTTAGAGCATCATCTACCTTGTTTGCCTTTCCATAATGATAGTGAATAGAGCAATCGTAATCCTTGATTAGATCTAACCATATCCTTTGATGCATGTTGAGCTCCTTTCGTGTGAATATATATTTTAGGCACTTATGGTTGGTGTATATATCGCACTTCTCACCATAAAGGTAGTACTGCCAGATTTTCAAGGAAAAAATCACGAATGCTAGCTCTAGATCATGCGTCGGGTAGTTATGCTCATGGATATTCAAATTTCGTGAGGCATAGGCTATCACATTATCATTTTTCATGAGTACACAACCCAAGCCTTTCCTTGAAGCATCACTGTATATCACAAAACATTCTCCCCTTTTTGGTAGTGTGAGTACTGGTGCAGTGATCAGCCTCCTCTTTATATCCATCAAGCTTCCCTCACATTCTTCCATCCAAACATACTTTACCCCTTTCCTTGTTAACTTAGTTAGCGGGCATGACAATCGTAAGACGTTTCTCACAAAACGTCATTAGTACCCAGCTAATCCAAGAAAATTATGTATTTCTGTGACACTAGAGGGCTTGGGACATTCCTCAATTGCGTTTGTCTTTGAAGGATCCATAGAAATTCCCTCACTTGTTATCACATGTCCCAAGAACAAGAATTGATTCATCCAAAAGTCACACTTTCTGAATTTGGCGTACAGATTCTCCTTTCTCAATATTGCCAACACAAGTCTAAGAAGTTCTTCATGTTCCTCCTTTCTCTTGGAGTAGAGGTGAATATCGTCGATAAATACTACCACAAATTTTTCTAGGTAATGTATAAAGACTCTATTCCTCAAATCCATGAATATTTCAGGGGAATTAGTAAGTCTAAAGGGCATCACCAAAAACTCATAGTGCCCATACCTTGTACGGAAGGCAGTATTCTGAATATCTTCCTTCTTCACCTTAACCTAATGATACCCAAAACGAATATCCACCTTTGAGAAGTATTGAGCTTCTCTTAAATGGTCGAACAAGTCATCAATTCTTGGGAGAGGATACATGTTCTTTACGGTGATCTTGTTGAGTTCTCAATAATCAATACACAGTCGCATGGTTCCATCCTTCTACTTCACAAAGAGCACTGGCGCACCGTAAGGTGATAAACTAGGGCGTATGGACCCTTTTCCCAGATGCTCTTGCAGCTTCTTCTTTAACTCCTCTAGTTTGATAGGAGCCATTCTATAGGGACACTTAGAGATAGGAGTATCTCAAAGTATGAGTTCAATTGAGAACTCTACCTCACGATCCGGGGGAATTCCGTGTAACTCTTCGGGAAATAAATCACTGTATTCCCTCACGATGATCATTTCCTTAGGGTTGGCACTTTCCATCAACTCATTCATTTGGGAGTGGTATTCTTCTTCATAAGGAATCAACACCCACCCCATTGAAGGATTTTTCAAAGGAGATTCAGGATCTTCCTTGCATTTGTAGAAGAGTATGGGGTGGTTTGAATATGAAAAGATATTTCCTTTTCTCGACATTTGATATGTGCTCTATATAATGAGAGCCTATCCATTCCCTTTATAGCATCGAATTCCACCAAGGGAAGCATTATGATATTTTTTGGAAGAATCTTCCCACATACGCAAACAGGAGATAAGTCAAACAATTGGGTTGCAATTATTGAACAACTTGGTGTTTTTATAGATATCTCTACTTCATTGTTTTGGGGCTTAGATTCTATAGTTCTAGAAAACTTGAAAGATATAAAGGAATGCATAGAACCAGAATCAAATAAGACTTTTTCCATTCTTGAGTGAATAGGAACTATACCTTGTACGACTTCATTATCATGCTCCACCATCGCAGTAGTGATGGCATAACCCTTCCCTTGTTCCTTTGTCTTTGGTGGTTTCTAACGTAGATTACCCTCCAGAACTCAAGGTTTAGTGCACTGGTTTTCATAGTTCCCTAGCTCTTTATAGTTGTAGCATTGAACCATGAGTGATTCTCTCCTTTAATCGGCTACATTCTCCTTCCTTTTCATGTATTTTCAACACTCTTGAGCATGGTGTCCTTCCTTCCCACACTTGAAGCATTTCCCTTCCCTTTGAGGTAGTTCCCATTGTGCAACTTCAAACTATTTTGGCATGTGGGTCGTTGATTTTTCTTCCCACCTTTATCATTAGATCCCCCGGCTTGAAACTCCATCATTCTTTTCTTATCCCCATAGCCATGAGACCAGTCTCAAAAATCCATCTCAACTTTTAGATCTAACCAAACAACTTCTTTATAACTCCCAAGGTCTTTAATTTAAAGCGCCTTTTGAAGGTTTGGTTTTTATCCACTAAAGAATCTATCAATTTTGCTATCATTGATGGTAACAAAACCCAATGCTTACCTTGCCAGCCTTGTGAAATTCGCTTCATAGGTTGTGAAAGATTCTCCTTATTTTTTCTTGAGCTCTATGAATTCTCTCTCCATCTTCGTGTGAAGAGTTCTTGGGAAATACTTGTTAACAAACATTATCTTAAAGTCATCCCATTCCATCTCTTCAATTTCCTCACTTGGCTTGGTGTTCTTAATCAAAGTCCACCATTTATCGGCTTCTCCATCGAGACGATAAATGGATAGAGTCACCTTCTCCGTCTCCTAATAGTGAAGCATAGAAGAGATCTTCTCCATGGAGTTGACCCACTATTCCGAAACTAGTGGATCGGAAGATCCACAACACGTCGGTGGTCGTTGCCGCATAAAACATTCTATAGCCAGTTTCTCCCTATTTGGTGAATGAGGACATTCTCCATTATTATGATTATTATTCATAACCTAAGATAATTGGGTAAGCATCTCCATGATGTTTTGAACTCCACCTCCCAAATCATTGGGGATGTCATTCGGGAAATCGTTGCATTGACCCTCGCATGAGTTATTGGCATGATTTCTCATGTTTCCCTCCATTTTCTAAAATAGAAAAGGTTAGAACAAAACATAAGTAAAAAAGTCATGAATAACTTATTCATTTAAACAATTATACCAAAAACACAACATATGAGATCCCTAGGTAAATATTCTTATGTGAATATTTTTACTTTGTCTCATACTAGAGGTTTTCTCTAGTGTTCACTAATCCTAATTCCCAAATTAACTAACCCTTGCCTTTGATATCAACTATAGTTAACCAGCCTTTTCTTAAATCACTATTACATCATTTCAATGATAAACAACATAATAGTATTACACAAAGAGGATCCAAAATTCTTAGTGTCTTGGGAAAACTAGGACCACAAATAAAAAATACAACATCTAGCATAAACATATATTTAATTTCTTCTTCTCTATCTTCTTATTGGAACTTTTTCTCTCCTTAGTACATGTAGCCACCTGAGGATATACATCAAAAGTGGTGAGATAGAAGCATAGTAAGTGGATAGATAAAAACAATATATCATGGGGTAGCATAATCATAACATAAGAAAAGATCATGAACATGAGAGTAGCATAAATAAAACACTTTAAATGTGGCAATGCATAAAAATGAAACATCATGTCTTAGTGGTTAACTACCACACATAGTTGTGAACCAAGCTAGCATCTTGTTCACACATCATTTCACGTTTACTCATGAGATTCATCACTTTACCCAATACATTAGAGCAGTGTATAATTCCAGGTGCACCCATCACTTTGAAGCATTTATAATTGCGCTATATAATTTCGGGTGCACCTGTCACTTTGAAACACTCATAATTGTGATATATAATTCCAGGCGCACCTGTCACATCATAACATTATCATTATCATGAATTCCACATGGACGTACATCAAATTTGAACATAAATAAACCATGGTAAGGAATGGGTTTCATCTCATAAGAATACATTCAATATAATTGGGTTCCCAAAAGAAATAGGGAACAACATACTTGATACAAGAACCATTAACCATGAATGAGAGGTAAAAGTTGAGTTCTTAAAATATGATTTCCATTAGAAAACATTTGGATTTACATAAAATTTATTAGAAAACAAGTATATCCCAGAAAAGGAAAGAAAATGGTGAAAAAATTATCTTTAAGGAGTGACCATATCAAAAATAGAGTGAAAGAGGTAGAACCTGAAGGATGAAAGTTAGGTTCTAGAATTTTCCCTTACCATGTATCTGAAAGCTTTCTTCTCTTTAATGTCCTGTATAATGACATTATATTCATTAATTAGAAAATCCAGAACCTTTTATACATTAATAGGTTTCATTCAGGTTTCCTTATGTCATTTTTTGTTTCATTGGATGGCTTATAGAGTTTAAAAACATTGTTCGAGGATGTTCGTTTTTATGGTTTTTCATGGGTGGTTCACTTCTATTCAAAAATTGATGTTTGGGTAGAACAGGGGTAAACATACAGAAATGATATTATGTGTTATTAATTATATTACAGGAGTATTAATGATCTAATAAAGAATTATATTAGATCCATGTGTATGAATCAATAGATAATAATTAAATGATGGTTATTTGGTTCAATTTGGGCGGTTCTTTTGGATCACAATGAACTTGTTTTAACTTATCACTTAGTAATATGTCCATAGGTTATATCCATAACATTAAATAGAACATAATACACATAAAATATTCTTGTTCAACCATAAAAATGATTTCATGACCATATCTGAAGGTAGAAATGGAAGAAGAAAGCATGTCGTTCTTGAAGGTAATAAATTAACACTTCACGAACAAAGTTCTCATTAATAATATAAAAGGAAGAGGGAAAGGGGGATGAATGATATAATATTCCATTAGAATCATAAAATTAAATTATATTTATAATACTAGATTTTCAATATGATTTGGATGAAGATAGGTGGGGGAGAGATCAAGAAATGATCTTGAACTTGAAAGGAAATTAAAGGAGAAGTGGGAGGGAAATTACCTCTTGAATCCTTCTCTTGAAAACCACCTTAAGGGCCTATGATTGGTCTTTTTATGAGACCAGAATCACTTTGACGTGGGGAAGGGACTAGTGAAGGTGTTTGGGCAGAGTTTAGAGAAGCCTTAGAGCTTGAGAGGTGTGAGTAATGATGGTGTGAAGGGTGGATTTTATAGTGGAGGGGAGAGGGGTTTCCTTATTATAAAATTCATTAGTTTATTATTTCACCACAAGACAAGGAATAGTGAGTCTTGAATGACCAAGAAGAGTAATTATATAATGTAATCCCGAAAAAAGTGGGATTACATAAGAATAACATCACACATGACCATATAATTAGCTTATTTAGCTTATTTTGTAAATTATGGTATTTCACTATTCATCAAAAATTCAAGTATCTCAGAAAAATCACAAAACATTACCCCAAACATTTTTTGACGTGTTGAATCAAAAAATCAATTCCATTTTTCAAAAATAATTTTCTAAATATTATTAATTTAATATTTTATTAAAATCAGAATTTACTTAAAAACAGTTTTTAAGATTAAAACTGATTTTATAGTGCTTTAAAAAATTACGTAGGGTCTTATCTAAAAACTATAAGACATTGATTAAATAATTTATGAATACATTTTAGGGAAATAAATATTCTTTTAAATGAATTAATTAATTATAATTATTTATTTATTACTTACAAAATACCAAAACGTTTACAAAGGTCAAATTGTCACTTTCTAAGATGTCTAAATTTTATTTTATAATTCATAGGTAATGTTACTCTTATGTTGGATGATTTACTTTTCATGAGGTTAATATTACTATTAATAAGGGTATGTTACTATTCCTAAGGATAAGTTACTATTCACTAAAAAAATATTTTGTTTCATTAGACTCCAAAAATCATCTTAAACACAACCGTGTATGTCAGATTTTCAAAATTCCAAACATAGGTGTGAAAAACTTATATTTTAAGATCACTTATCACTTAGTAGTTCATTATTTTGTGTTTTAATGTTATTACATAAATATAAGAATGGAATGTTCCATTGAAAAACATTGGGTTGTTACATGAAGCCCCCTTCAACAGCCCCCCCCCCCCCCCATCCCGCACGCCCTGGCCACCAGTTCCCTTTAACAACGCTTTTCCCCATTTCTACTTGCGCATGCACCCTGCCTCCCTCTTGATTTGAACTCGAAACCTCTTGCATATGTGCCTAAACCTTTACCACTCCACCATAATGCTTTGATCTCTATTTAATAATATATCAATTAATTTATATATATATAGTTATATTTACTTATATATCAATATATATTTAGTTTTAATAATATATGTATATATATCCGTATATTATTATAAATATAGTTATATTTATATATTAATATATTTACTCGTATATTAATATATAAATTTATTATATCATTTTTAAATACATTTATAATATATGCTTTTTTTGTGTTTCTAAATAAATAAATATATATATATATTTAGAACACACGCACACACACACACATATTATATGTGTATCTATAAGTATAATTATACATATTTATACATATTTCAAAATTTTATATATTAATATGTATATACTTATGTTCATAATATATATATAATATATATCACTTTGTTAATACAAACACTCAATAAAATATATATACATGTACAAATATATATGTACAAATATATATATATATATATATATGTGTGTGTGTTCATTAATATTTTCAGTAGTGAGTTATGGTCGTTTGATGTTTGAGTTGCATTTTTAACTTATTTTCGATCTTTTATTTATTTTTTGGTTTTTTGTGTCCTCAAATTGTTATTAAGTGATTATTAGTATATAATAATTATTAGATTATTATATAATAATTTTTTAAGATATTTTATAAGTTATTTTCACTAAATGTCTTATATATAAAGTAAAAATATTTATTTAAACTCATCTAAAACATATTTAAATTATATTTATATATTATAGTTATATCAATATAAATATACCTACATATTTATATAACAATATATTAGTTTCTATGAAATATTTTTTTTGACATATACACTTTATCAGCGCTAGGAAAAAGGTGGTGACAAATACCCCCTTTATCTGTGATACTAAAATGTGCTCATAAATTGGTCCCCTTTAACAGCACCAAAAAAATCACTGATAAAGGGCCAATTTTAATATCCCCTTTTTTAGTGTTGTTTAAAGTACCCTTTATCAGTAATTTTTTAGCTCTGATAATGGAACCCCCTTTATCGGTGATTTTTTTAGCCCTATTAATGGATAGGGCATTGGGAACCCAGTTTGTGGTAGTGTAAGGGTAATGTACAACAACATCAATCATGATTAATATAGGTTTAATCATTATACAAATGTAAATAACAGGAAACAAGTTTCATTTAATAAATAAGTTTATCATGAAATGAATCCAAGAATAATTTCAATGTAAGAAACTCATGGATAATAATAAATTAATTATCAATGAAGTAAATGTATACTATTAGATGTTTGGATCTTAGACGTCATGATTTCTCTACCTCCATTACCTTCCACCATGTTAGTTAAAAATATGGGTAAAGACATATTCAATTTGGCCAAAAAAATTGACTCATGAGACACGTCAATGCACTAAGGGGTTATATAAATAGGGTCCCCACTCATCCTTATAAGTCCAATTCATTCATCATATATTGAATGATTCATTTAATTAATTAAAAATTTTCCTTATCAGTAAATATCTATATTGAGTTAAGAGTACAGTTTATTAGTATTTCATCGAGCTGTCAAATAACCTTCAAAGTAAAATACCAAATTTATAAACGGTATATGGTTTAAGAAATAATCATATCCCTGATATAAAAAATATTTATTTATAAGATGAATCTAATGTTCAATGATCATAAGAATGTGATTGTTTTAGTAGAAATTTAATAACCTTGAAGTTAATAAGAGATAAAATATGACCTTTAATTTATGAGAAATATAGGTTTTGAAATAAATTCATGTATTTTAGAGTATTAAAGAAAATTTATGTGAGAAAAATTATAACTTTTTTTGTAATACCATTCAAGCCTTGTAGAATAAGTTAAAAGTGTAAAACAGTTATAGTGATGGGAAGGTTTATTATTGCAATGTTAATTACAAATCCTTCCATTTGAATTTTTATAAAGAAAGTTAAAAATGAATTATTTTAGTAAAATATTATATATATTTGATTAATTTATTTTAAAAATTAAATCATAACCTAAAATATCCTTTCTAAATCATTCTTGTAGATAAAATCATTTTCATAATACAGTTTTGAAAAATATGGTTATAAAATAAAAATATACCCGATCAAGAAGAGAAATAAGATTAGATTTTATTTCAGGAATTTGTCATGAAATTAAAAAATAAATTGAATAATCAATAATCATGAATAAATATATATTTATCTTAAATAACTCAAAGGTGTAATATATATACCACATAAAAGTAAACAAGTGTATATTACCAAATATGGCATAATAGAGTGCAAATTGAGATGAGATCCTTTATGTCATGTTTCCATTTTGATAATCATTCATTTAACTCGTGTATAAAGATATAAAACATGTTAATAATTTATAAAAAATTCATATTAATATTTATTATATCATATATGATACTCTTATAACATCTTATCAGAATTTTCCAAACAATAATTCATTATTATCATTTTTTGGTTGTTAACTACTTTATTTTCTCATGCATGTTTTATTAGAGATGTTCTAGTCCATTTATGTTGATTATTGTTAAATAATATCAATAATGTAAAAATATATAAAAATATTATATATATACATCAAATATGTCCTTATTACCTTTAATCTAAATTGTAAATGAGAAATTGGTCACATCGCTTCGTGGAGGTGGTAGATTAAATTATTATAAATTATTTTAGTATGGTTAAAATTGACTTATTAAAATTTTAAGAAGAAATTTTTTTTAAGGAGTCAGTAATGACGATTACCACTTCTTCTAAATAACTCCTTTATATCTTCAAATAAGGGACATAAAATTGGTATTTTAGGAAGAAAAAAACATCCATAACTTAGATAATGTTTTTATAATATAATGTTTTAGGTTCTGGTCATGATATATGGCTCAAAGTGTTACGAACAATTGAGAAAATGGGTATCCTTTTATAAGTTAGGGGAGAGACATTCTTGGAATTTCTTAATGTGTTAAATTAGTATAAATTATTTTCTATATAAAATTAGATAAAAATTGATATAATTTTAATTTAAGATGATTATTAGTTGTAATTATCTAATATAATAAAATTTTGATACATTTTGGTTATGTTTTCAATTTTATATATTAGTTTTACCACCCCAATAACTCTTTTGACAATTACCACAATGTTAAAGTTTTCTACCCTTTAGGGTTCAATAATGTTAGTATAAAATGGAAAAGACCTATAAATATACCGTGAGTGATTTTTTAACCAATATCACATTCATTTTTCTGAATATATTGTTTTTAGTAATTTTAAATCATTTAATAAAATATTGTTCTTTATAAAATATCATTAATATCATTTTCACACTATTCACTTACTTTGAATTTATATAAATCATGATGAAGAGGGAATTAAAATATAAGAATTTCAGATAAAAATAAAGTTTTATATTTACCTATAAAATTATTGTAACATAATATATATTTCAAAATATGATATTATTATTAATTTTAAAATCATTTATTTTTTTTATATTAATTAAATAAATGATGTGTCGTTCTTTTGAAAGAATTTAAGGTAATTATTGCATCACTAAATATTATAAGTAAATATAAATGATAAAGATAATTTTTATTTATAATTAATTATTATAAATAATTATAATTTTTTTATAATAAAATATTATAGATATTAAAAGAATAAAAGTGACTTTTTTGTCTTTGTCTCTCACTAAAGTATTATAAAAGTAAAAATCATAGCTAAATTGAAACAAAATGACATATTTTCAAATTTAAGATGGTTTTATGCGAAATATATTCATCTAATTAAATTAATAAAAGTGTTGTGATGGTGTTTAATGACTTTTCATATTATTTTCTTCCTAATTACCCAATTTACCATTACCACGGCGATAATTATTTACTATGGTTACAATTCATAATTACTAGAAACAAGTAGGTCATATTTACAAAAATTAGGAACACATAATTTAAAACACTAAATCCATTTTTCAATATTCAATATTCAATAACTAGAACCAATTAACTTAATATTAAGCCACAAAAAAAATAGTTTTTTCGGGAAAATGCATTTTAGGTATAAAAATGTTTTTATAAAAAATTCTAGTATAAAATTTATACCAAAGAACATAATTAGAGGTTTAATAATATTATTTAACATAAATTTAATTTAAACCATTTTAATAAAAATTAGATTTTTAAATTCTTGAAATAAAAATCTAACTTTCAATAAATGTATAGTTTTCACTATTCATTAAAAATTAATGTTTTCAAAAAAGTCCCAAAACGTCACCTTAAGATAATTTTCATATTTTTAATTCAAAAATTAATTTCATTTCCCAAAATAAATTTTCTAAAATTGAAATATTTTAATAATATTATTTTCTCATAGAAATAAATACAAATCATTTTTGAACAAAACATATTTTAAAAAATAAAATGACTTTAAATAAAACATTAATTTTTATTTACTAAGAATTAATAAATAAATTTGTATTGAGTATGAAATTCATATATATTATATATTTTGTTTATTCTTATTTATACCCAAAAATTCAATGGTTAGGTTGTAATGGTCATATTTAAAAAATAATATTTTTTGTTTGTTTAGCCTTGGTGTTGTGTGTTGCATATGATATAGAACATAGTTTTCCTAAAAATGATAAATTTTTAACACAAGAAGCACGTGATAAAAATAATAAAATTTTATTATATTAACATTAAAATTACATTTATAATATTAATAAACATAATAAAATCTTAATTATTGCATTGCGATAAAACAAATATAGAATAAGATAGTTATACAATGACAGTTTGGATCTTCTCGATCCCCTAGAATGATCTCACTCTCAAAAAACATAGTATAAATTCAAAATAATATTATAAATGTATCATCAATTTTAAAAATTAAAATATATATAATTAATATAAAATATAAGTGAATGAATAATGAATTAAATATGAAGTACTTATATATGTTTGGAAACACATGTGACCATTACAAATCTAACCATTGCAATAGTAATCTAACCATTAGAATACTAATTTGGCTATTAGAAATCGTAACATGTCCATTAGAATACTAAAATTAACAATTTAATTATAAAAAAAATATTTAGTTTTATTGAAATATTAATTTATGTAAAATTTCATTCATGAAAAAAATACATAATTGTTTTTAAAATGATAAAATAATTTTTTGGATTTTTATAAGACTCATATGTTTTAATTATTTTTTTATGATAAATATTCAAAATTTTAAAGAAACTTTGATTTCATAAAAAAATTACAAAATAATATTAAATTTCAAAATAATGATAATATAATATTATGAGATGATAAGTAATTTTTTAAAGGTTTAAAAATTTAATCATAATATTAAAATTGGTGTTTGATTTAAAAAATTAATTTTACTACATTTTAAGATTTTATTTTTATGAACGGTTTTTCATTTTTATAATATACATGTCTAAAAATGGTTTGGGAGAGTTGTTTGTATTTTTCTAAAATAGTTGAATTTCCAATGAATAGTGAAATATAACAAAATGTTCTATTTTACATTATAAGTTAAATACATGAATAAATGAGTCATCGGTAATGTTAATAAACAATATGGAAAACATAAAAGCCAAATATAATTTATATTTTCACTGGATTCATCACTATTTATCTTCTTGAGATAAAATAATAAACAAATGAATATTATATTCAAAAAACACTCAACTTATCCCATTATAAATATCACCTCTCTCCACCTTTTCTACTCACACCTTCTAAGAATTATAACTTTCCAAATTTATACCCAATTATCTAACTAAAACTCCCTCCCACATCCTCATAGAGTTGTTCTCACCAAAAATAAAAACCAAGGTTCCATAAGGTGTATTTCAAGAGAAGACATTTAAAGAGATAATATTCTGATCTAATCTCGTTAAAATTTATTTCTTATTTTACCTCCTCATTATTCCTCTATTCAAAATTAAATAATGACTATTTTATAATAATATATAGTATTTTTATTTTTTAATGCAATATCCATTATGAAATTTCTTCTCATTTCATTCTAAAATGAAAATGTTGTCCATATTATGGTTGGTCGACTACTTCCATGAACAATGTACTTTTTTACCACTCTCTTCAAGGATGATTTAAATACATTTATTAGAGTTTAAATTAATTTAAATCATTATATAATATATATTATCATATTATTTAATGGATAAATATCTATATTCTTAAAAAAAGAAACATCATTATGTTTATAAAAACTACGTATATATATTTGTTTCTTGGGGGTAAAATTACATTCAATCACACACACATCACACACACAAGTCAAAAAGTAAGGTTATAGCCTCCCCCTCACCAAGGGATAACTGATCCAAACAACCACTTACATTACATTATAAATTTTTCATGACGGCCCAGTGGGCAAGAATCCCATTACATATCCCAAAGTCCCAAAGTACATGGATCGTAGGCCCGTCATTGGATGGAAAAAATTCCCCTCTGGTGTCATGACTGTGTCACTACATGCCCGACATGCTTGTGTCCCCACTTATTTGATGGATCGAAGGTCGAGTGGCTCGAAATCCTAACCAGCATGAATATTATTGCTACTATAGTACACCTATATAATACCTTCTATAGTACCTGTACTTCTATAGTGCTACAATACCACTATAGTACCTGTGGATATTCACTCCACCTAGAAAACTGCCTAAACGAATTAACCATAAAATTGTAATATTCTTACACAATTAACTATGTTTATTTTAATAAAATTTGAAATTTAACACCACTAAAAAATATAGTAATAATATGAAAAACATGTCATCAAACTTTAAAATTTATGGAAGCACACCATAAAAACTCTCATAATTTTCCACAAATTAATCTTTCCTAGGATCCATGAAGTAAATGATCTTAGGATAATGAATAAAAAATAAATATATCAATTAAATTAATCAAAAATAACATAAAATCTTCAAAAAAATTTATAGTTTAATATGTTTTTAAATAATTCTTTAAAAAAATTACTTGATTATTTGGTATTTTAAGTGAAATTACTTAGAAAATCCAGATATATGGTCTGGAATGTTTTGAACCTCACTCCTTTATTTTGGGTTATGCATTTTCCCTCTAAAACTTATTTCATCCCATAATTATTCCCATTTATTACAATAATATTCTATATATATATTTCCCTCATGTTTATACCAGGTTGTTATTAGCTTTCTTTGTGATATAGTCATTATTTTTTTTTCTCAATTTCATTTGTTAAGAAAACCCAATTAAATTTAACTTCTCTGTTTCTTACTGCATTTCATTTACTATTTGATAAAAAAATTTCAAATATACATTGTTTTAAAATAACTAAATTTATAGTGGATATTCCTATTATTTCATTTCTGGTTTTAAGGAAATTATTATTTCATTGCCTACATTAATGATTCCTTGCCCTTTTACTTAAAACATCACTAAATAAGTTCAATTCCAAAGTTACCTCTCAACCCTTTATCATGAAATCTTCCTCAAATAAACTCTATATTTAAGACCTATACATATTTATTAAAATTTAAAAAATCATAATATTTAACTCCTTCAACTATTTTGAATCCTTATTGAATATCCTTTGACTAAAATTTGTGTAAAATTTATGTATCCCATCTCTTTCCATGAGTATTTATTATGTATATTCCTTATGTATGATTTCCAAATGTGTTATACATATACATTTAATGTTATTAAGGGTGAACCCTGATAGAACTCTAATACATTGGGTAATTTTTAAATCTCATGTGGTGATATGTATGTCATTGTGGAGTAAACATAATACAATTTTGAAAAATGTCCACTCTATTGTGTTGTCTTAGAATTTATCATTAACTTATGCTTATATCGTCATTTATATTTCTACCACATTCCTATGATAACATCATTTTAGTATTCCATATTATTTACTTCATGCTTCCATGTGATAATTTATGAACCTTTTATTTTATGTTATCGTGTTATTGTTTATGACTCCAATGTTATGATTTTTTATAATGCTCATTCCATTTTTGGGATTTATAAATCACCCTTTTTTAATATTTAATCCCTAGATTATCCTATGATGTTTTATAAGCTCAAAAGATTTTGGATCACATTATGGAATTTTAAAATCATATTTTTAATTTTTTTAGTTTCATGTTGATGTATTATGAACCTAGTCATTTAAAGACACTAGGCCTAGAGATTATGGGGTTATTTATTAGATTTTAATGTTAAAATTCATATAATAATATATGTCAGGGTCTTGGGTCACTATAGTTGGAATATAATTATTTATAAGGTGTATCAAAAGAATACATTAGTAAAATCCCTATGGATATGTCTAAAAATAAAATAACATCCAAAATTTTTACTAATAAATAAAGGGAGTGATTTATAAACAATGAACCACCTACCTAGATACTACGAGTGTATATGGATCTGGAATGGATGTACCTATGGGTAATAAAACCAAAATTTCTAATTGATTATTAACATTACCTATAACTAGTGTATGGAAAATATTTATTGATTTACACCTAGTTTGAAACACCAGTGGTGTATGATTTTTAAAATTCAAAAAATATTTATAACCCTCTATGAAAGAATTGAATACTTTTTTATGTTAGAAAACATAATAGGAAAATTTTCATGGATAAATTTGATAGAAAACTAGATACTCATAATATAATATATACATTTAATTTATGAGTTATTCCTTATAAGTTCATATTTTAACTTTTGTATGCTTATTAGTTTGAGTATTATCGTCCATAATTTTCGTTAATTTTATTTAATTACATGAAATGGGAGGAATCATGCCAAAAATAAATATAATAGAAAATTTAATGATTTCCCTAAGGAGATACCCAACCTAATGATATTAAGATCTATGAACATCATGAAATTACTAGTTCAACTATCTCAATTTATGATTAATAACTTGAATCCTATTGAATAACCTCCTCCTGAAAAATATAAAGGTAATGTTGAATCATTTAGGAAAAAAAGGACTTCAATTATTAGTGGATATTTTGAACCCCTCATCATGGAACAATGTATTAACACCACTAAGAAGATATTAACTATCCACCAATACTCTAACTAAGAGAAGGTTATATTATTTATTTATTTCCTTGAGGGAGAAGTCGATCAATGGTGGACACTAATCAAGAATATGAATCCCAAGTAGGAAACTGAATCCATGGAATGGGATGGATTTAAGGAGATATTTTCCAATAAATATTTTCCCCTGAACTCTCCATCATAAAATGGAGAGGGAGTTCCTTAGACTGTAGCGAAAGGAAGATGAGTTTATTTGGTCTTATGGGTAAAAATCACCCGGATTTCTCGATATGCCTCAATATTTTACAATAATAGAGAAAATAATATGGATCGCCTATTTAGTGGATTATTGAAATGTATTAAAATACCTTTAGCGATTCAAGTCTTTCAAACTATGAAGTGATTATTCATTATTCGATTAAGTTCAACATAGTGATTGGTGGTTATTTTTGGTTATGAGGGTCTTGTAAAATGGAGTTTAACTTGTGAGGATCAATGAATAAAAACCATGGGGGAAATAAAACCCAACTACAAACATGTCAAAAATTTGTGATGAACAATCCTAAAAACAATCTCAAGGGAACCAGGAGATGCTTCAAGTGTGGAAAATTGGGGAACCGGGATAATAAATATTATAGAGAGATGATGAATCCCACCAAAATGATGGAAGGTAAGAAAGATAGTATCAACCCTCAGAGTGTAGTAGAGTGTTTCAACTATAAGAAATGTAGAAATTATGCAATAGAATGTCTTGATCTAAAGGTCATTAAAGATAATAAATTTCATAAAACTATAAAATATAGAGAGAAAGTAAAGGATTATGTTATCACTAAAACTAAGGTGGACCCTGATAATGAAGTTGTAATAGGTACACTAGTTATTAATTAAATAATAGATAATATTATATTATATTCTAGTTCTATATATTATTTCATATCATGAAATCTTAATATAACTTTTCAAAACTCCACCTTAAAAAATGGCATCGAGTTATCTAGGAAAAAAATGTGTAAATTTTTTAATTCCAAGTATATAACTCATATATGATCAATCTTTGTGGACCAAAACTCCTATAAAATATTATCATACTATATTTATATGAATTTTATGATATACAAAGAATGAATTTTTTATCCATATACAAATCTAAAAAAACTTCTTGGAGAGGGAAATCACTCTCTATAACCTGAAACATCCTCCTATTTTGTATAATTATAAATTATGGGATGAATATACTAGGAAAGTCCAGCCAGAAGCAATGCTTTTGACAATTTATTAAAAGAAACAAAAATTAAAACGGAGCTGTGGATGGGGTCAAACAACTGAAATTCCCTCAACCACCAAGAACAAGTCTAGAGATCATAAAATGACATATCATTTCCACAATCAGAATAACAAGTAGTCTCCCATTTAGATTGAGACTTATCCTGATTAAATATTTTCAAGATATCTATATCCACTTTCCTTGACACATTAGATGACGATCTGGTAGACATAGTTCTAGGAACATTATAATAATCCTTACGTGGTCTCCTCGTAGATGGAATACCCTAACTATTAGTAGTGTTTTTCTTGCCACTTAAAATTGAATCATTGTAAGAGGTGTGACCACCACTACCCGGGTCCCTAATTAGAGTACTCACATTACCTTGTTCATCTTTAGAAAATTTTTCCCATTTCATAGGTAATTCAGATACCTGAAAATGCATCTAGATTTCTTGTTGACAATAAACATTTTGTTGCACATCACTCTAATTGGAGACATCAACCTGGAAAGAAGTAGGGGTCACCAATTCTGGGGTCTGCATATGGATGTACTCAACTGGAGTAACCTCTTTAACCAAATAAGATTGAGTATTAAAAGGGTCACTATTATCCGCCTTTGAAGATAAATCAATGAGAAACCCTTTACCAGAATCAGGAGCTGGCTTGTTAAGTGAATCACCATCATGAGCAGTAGACATTGGAAATGTAGAATCCTTTAGGTTGGACATCTATGATAGAGGGCTGTTTAATTCCCTCTCACACCATATTTATCACAAGAAACATTCCTCAAAAATAACTCTAAAGAGTTTCCAACAGCCATACATAAATTGTAGAAAAGAGGCTTTTTTCATACTTGACATAAATTTGAATGTTATCAGAATGGGTGGAAAGGGTTACCTTGTCAATCAGAGTGAAGCTATGATAAAACTCCACCAACATCCTAGAAAAAATGACCAAAACAAACATCCTCAATCTCCTTGTCAAGCCATATTGGGGTCCCAATTTCCATTCCAATGTCATGCAGAATTTATGGATGCCAGAGGACCAAATTGAGTCCATCAAGATGAATCCAAAGTTGAGAAAATTCATTTCATGCATGCGAGACATTAAAATCCAAAGATCATTCATGCAAATTCAACAAGCCAGGTTTCAGAAACAGGGCTCCAACGCTCCATGCCCGAATCTTCAAGTCATCGGATGGAAAAAGACAATGAAAAAATCCCCAGCCAAGAGAAACACACTTCAAGTTAGAAAAACCCCACAAATTTGTGGTTCTGCAAATCAAACATCAAGTTTCCACGGTTTTTCACCTTTAGGAAGAACAATATGTGTGATCAATGAATTTTTTCCAGTTGAAATTCGCTCAGCAAGAATATAGGGTTAGCTTCAGCATGAGCCGATGAACCCTTACGAAGAATTCTACTAGGACATGAGTCCTTAAATAGGGCCAAAGAACAAGTTCCATCATTCTTCTACCTGGAACATGATTTCCTCACCACAACATCACCTAAATCCCACATCAACGCAGGGGGTATTATAGCCACTGTAATATCATCTGGATGTCGTGGATTAACAAGATGTGCATCAATCTTCAAAGCTGCTTGTGACACCTCCGCAGGCCAGACTTGAGGATCCGAGGCCGACTGTCGACCGGCCGAAGAATTCGATTTCACCACAACATCATCCAGATTCTGTGGATCCCCATGATGTGCCCCAATCTTCAAAGCAGCATAAGATCATTGTGATGCCTCCTCATGTCCGATACGCAGATCCAAAGCCAATTATACACCAGCTGAGAAGTTCAATTTCACCACAACCGTAGGGTTTCCAACATCTACATCACACCAAGTGCCATGAGTAGAAACATATGAGGTAATCGCTGATGCCACACCACAGGGAGAAGGGAGACCATCTAAACCAATGAAAAATAGAAGTCCCATGTCTGATCAAAAACCCTAAAATCCATCGACGCGGAGAAGAGCTCCTGTAGCCCACAGTGCCATCAAACGTTAGGGGATTAATATACTTTGTAAAATTCCTCCTAACCATGGACATGATTACATTATTATCCAAAATATAAATATAAAATGAATGATACAAGTGAGATTATTATTCTTTAATTCATGCCCATTGTGGGGGGACTATACAGATGTGTTATGTGAATATTTTCACAGACTTCCTCATAATCAAGAGGTTGAATTATCCATTGGGAATATACGTGAATCAATACCCATAAACAATACTCACTAGGAAATTTCCAAAACCAAATTTGAATAAATGAATAAGAAACTACATGAGAATATAGAAAATGGTTTCATGACCCGAATTGCCTCAACAGGGGTTACATCAGTCATCTTCCTTAAGAATAAGGATGGGTTGATGTGAATTTTCATTGATTATCATAATATCAAAAAAATCATGATAAATAATAAGTGTACCACTCCTCAAATTGATTAACTATTTTATTATCTATGTAGGACCCAGTGCTTCCCTATGGTGGAACTTCGATCATAATATCACTAATTAATGTTGAAGAAAGTAGATATTTCCAATAATACCATTAGAATAAGGAAAGAATGGTATGAGTTTATTTTTCCCCTAGTACTCATTAATGCACTATTAATCTTGATAGACTAAATGAAAAAATTATTTATAGAATACCAAAAAAAATTCATATTATTTATAGATGATATTATGATATTCTCTAAAAAAGGAGGATCATGAGGATCATTTGAGTTATATATTAAGGATATTGAGAAATGAAAGTTTATATGAAAAGTATAATAAATGTGAGTTTTCAAAGGAGTAAAAATCATTCTTCAAAATATTATCACCAACAAAAGAATATCTAGTGATTCATAAAATTAAAATTTGGTTGAGGACTGTCGTCGACCAACATTTATAATGGATATTCACTATTTTCTTAGAATAGATGGGTAATGTTGATGATTTGTGAGGAACTTCCCTTAATTATAAAATCTTATTTCTATGATAGCTTATAAGGGATTGAATTTTTTTATTAAAATACTTATGTAATGAGATATTTTGTTTAATTGAAAATTATACTTATTGCTACACTAATAGTCACACTACCCTCAGGTGGGGAACTTTTCAGGATATACAGTGATTATTAAAAAATGGATTAGGATATTTACTAATGAAATATGATTCAGTGATATATTTTTCTCAAGGAAATTAAAATTCAATAAGAAGAACTATCCAATGCATGATTAGGAGTTAGTGGTAATAATTTTCACATTGAATATTTGGTGGTATTCTCTCTATGGAGAGAAGTGCATGATATTTATAGATCATAAGATACTATAATATATATTTAGTTATAATGAGATTAATATAAATTGGATAATATGGTTATAATTGATGAAGGACAATAACTTCTCAATAAATTACCATCCTAGAAAGGCGAATAAAGTAAAAGATGGTCTAAGTACAAAGGATAACACATCCATAACAATGATGAGAATTGAGAAGGATAAAATCTTTTTATGCTTATATTTGATGGAAAAAGAATTCATAATGAATGGAAAAAATACTATCTAACTCCAATGATTACTCAAAAATCCATTTTGGAAAATATAAAGGATGTTCAGAGGGATGATGTTAAAATATAGATAAAGGTGAAATCTATAAGAAAAGGGAAATCCTCAAAATTCAAACTTGATGAATAATGAGTTCTAAGATTTTGGTTATGACTATGTATACTATAATATAAAGAGATAAATATGTAGATATTTAATGATTTACATATCTCACCATTTTCTATCCACAAAGGGATCATGAAAATGTATCAAGATCTCTAAGATCACTATTGGTGGGATAATATAAAGAAGGAGATCGTATAATATACATAAAAGTTCCTTGTATGTTTGTAAATGAATTAAGAATGGAAAAAATCCAATGTGATCATACAACCATTACCAATAACTATATGGAAATGGGAAAAATCACCATGGATTTTTATAGGTCTTCCAAATACATCTAAAGGAAATAATTTCATATGGGTTTTCATGGAACATATTAAAAATATTACTCCCTTCATTTCCATTCAAGAGGAATTTTCACTCAATCATCTTGAAATTATATACATTAGACAAGTGGTGAGGCTTTGTGGAACATCACTATCAATTGAATATAATTGATATTTTAGGATTACCCCAATGTTCTAGAATATTATCTAATACGATCTAAACACTGAGTTGAACTTCATTGTGGGTTTTCACCCAAAATGAATGTAAATATAAGTAGAGTATTAAGACACATGATTATATGTTTAGAGCCTTATCAATGGAAATCAAGGTGTTTAGTATCAATATATTCTTTTGTATGAGTTCCCATATAATAATAGATTTCATTAATGAATCCAAATACACCAATATGAATCTTTCTATATGAAGAGATGTATAAAACCTATATGTTGGTATGAATTTGGTCAATATATGTTTTTGGGGCACGAAATGGTTGAATAAATAAAACAAAATGTCAGGACTTTTTGGTGAAACATCATGATAGATCAGATTCAACAGAAGAGTTATACTAATAACCAATAAAGATACATGATGTTTGAGGATGGAGATAAAGCGTTCCTTAATATATATCCATGGAAGAGATTTTTTGAGATTTAAGAATTAGGTAAAGGTAAGTCCTAAATATATCGACCCATTCTAGATTTTGGATCTCATGATCGCTATGGATTATTGAATTAAACTCCTAGAAAACTTTTCTAAAGTACATGACATGTTCCACATATCCTTCTTGAGGAAGTATATACTGAATCTCTCTCATGTACTGAATCATGAGGTGGGAGCATGATCAATCTTATAAGAAGTAATTTTGGAGTATTCTGGACCATAAATACATATATATATATATATATATATATATGAAATACGAAAACTCACCTAATCAAATTACTATGGTGAAACCATATGAATGAGGTAGTGGCATGAGAACTAGAAGAAGAAATGAAATAGAAGTACCATTAACGATTTTCATGTTAATGGGTAAAATAAAATTTTAAGATCAACATTTATTAATGGGAAGAATGTAATTTCCTATAATTTTATCAATGTAATTTCCCTTCTGATTATTTAAATGTTCCATATTTAGAAATTTATTTTATATAAATCACAAACACCACATGATTAAACAAAAAAAATTATTATATTTATTTTAAAATTACATTTAGATTATAAATATACTCTATGAAATGTCAGACATTATATTCGGGGAAAATAAAAAATTATATAACTATAATATGAATAATTGGATTTTCTTGATCCCCATGAATGATGAAACTCACAAAAAACACTGTATAAATGAAACATAATATTTTAAATGAAACATTGGTTTTGAAAATTAAAATATATAACATTGATAGAAAATATAAGTAAATAAAAATGAATGAAATGTGATATGTTTATATAATTTTGGAAACACATTTGACCATTACAAATTTGATGGTTGGAATGGTAATATGACCACTATTAATAGAAACATAAATGTTAGAATAGTGAAATCACCTGTATAATTATAAAATAATAATTATTTCTCTTATAAAATGAAAATATTGTAAATATATATCATTATAGAAATAAGTAAATTGTTTTTAAATGATAATATAAGTGTTTATAATTTTATAAAACACATATAATTTATTTAAATTTTTATGATAAATATAAAAATTTAAAAGAAAAAATAATTTCATTTAATTTGTTTATAAATTAAAATTATGATTAATTATAATTATAATATAATTTTTTATGTCCATAATTAAAATTCCAAAGGGTTTGAAAAATTGAACATAATATTTTATTAAGAATGATGACTTTCCCAAAAGTGAAAACCTTCTTTACTGAATTAAATCAAAGTTTTAGAAGTCTGAGAAAAGGATTTTTACCAAAATCCCATTGGAAAAAAGGGGATATCTCATCAGTTATGTTACTAATCTAGATTAATTCCAAAGAAGAATCCCCTTTTTTGGATACACAATCTTCTAAATAATTTTATTCTCAATATGCATGTGTGGTGATATAACTCATAGAAAAAAGAGATTCCATGCATTTTATCCATTTAGAAGTCATCTTCCATGATAAATGAATAATACCATTTATGATTTCTTGCACAATTGTGGTGGAGTCACATTCAATACACTAATTAATTCATCCTTATTGATTTTACATTTCAAACATGCTGATTATAGAAATAATTTCAGTATCAAGAGATGTAGTGATTCCACCTGGACCATATATGCATCCCATTGCATCACCGTTATGATTTATAGAAATTTAACCATATCTAGAAGGTTTTTTATTCCATCTAGAAGCTCAATCTATATAAAATTTGAACCATCTTAGGATTAGAGTAGTCCACATGACTTTTCGAATTTTTAGAAGTATTATGATAATTATCTATAATTCCAAGAATATTAAGTGTGGTAAGTCCATGAATAAAATTATTAAAATAACTATTTTAAAGGGAATTAAAATTTTCACAACATTAATTATTTTAGTGAGAGATATATATGTGAAGAAAGAAATATTTTCATTGAAAATTTTACTCTAATTAGTCCATATCACATGAAAACATTCCATGATGGCCCACAGGATTAGATTCATAATCTTTCTTGAGAGGGGAAGCTTGATATAAGTAGTGATATGTTCCTAGATTCTGGTTGTTTGAGGTATCGTCACTTTGAATAGAGAATAAAACACTATTCATATTGTTCCAGCAGTAGCACAATAATGGAATAACTGATCAATTTCTTCTCTATATTGTTTAAATGGGACACATTTTGAGCGCAACTTAATTCCAGTAGATAGAAGAAATTCATCCGTAGGAATTTCTAAAAACATCACCCTTTAATTAAGTGATAACCTGGATGGAAGAATCCAATTTCTACTCAAAATCATAGCCTAAATACACTTATTCCATTGTATTGCATCTCGGTAGAATTATTTATAGGATATTATTCCATTGGAGGCAAGTTCTGAAACCAAAAAATCATCACCATTAATGAAATAGTAATTAATAACCATTAACTAGATTTCAATAGAAGGAATTTCCAAGGATAACTCTATTTAATATTTTATTTAAACATTTGGTCCAATTGTTATATTAGATGAATTTAATATGCTAATAAGGGGTGTACATATCTACTTATCTAACCAGAAATTCATAGATGAGTTGATGTTGGTTAGCTGGTGGGAATTAACTAAAATTATAGAATAAGATGCATTTAGGGAAGTCCATATATAATATTCCCTACAATTTAAATCACCTAATTTGATCCTTCACATGAATTTTTACCTAATTAAGGTAATTCCCTTCGACTTCCCATTGATGAGACTCATCATGAAATTAATTTTAAATGTTAATTGAATTTGTAGAGATTTTGTATACCAATACCTCCATAATCAATAGGTTGATATTATTATGTCCATGGGATAGTAATAAGTCATTACTGAAGGATTCTTCCACTCATGAAAGAAAATTAGTTAATGTTTTGACACTCCAAATGAGTAAAGTCGACCATTTATACCACTTAAATGAATGAACATTTTTTGAGACAATAACAGATTTCACAATTCTAATCCTACCTTCCATCCAAAGTGGTTTTCCTTTCCATAAAGCAAATTTATTTTCTATCTAGCTCAAAATGTGAGAAAAATGAACACTACATGGTTTCACCCAAAATATATGAGCACCAAGATAAGTGAAATGAAGGGAACATTCTATGATTCCCAACTTGATAATGATGTCCACTTTTCTTGTTACAGTAATATTTTTCACAATGTATAAGTATGATTTCTTCCAACCGATCTTCTTCCCTGATTTATTTTCAAATTAAAGGAGAGAAGTATTAATTTTATTAACATTTATTTTATCACCTTAAGTGAAAAGGATAATAACATTAGCATACAATAAATGAGTGGAAGCAACAAGACCATTGGAATATCTGATGGGTATAAATCTATTGGTATCATACATTTTGTTAAAAATAGAACAAAAATAATCTTTATCAATAGAGAAAATAATGGTTGAGAGGGGTTTACCTTTTTTAACACTTGTGGACCATGTGAAGTATCTGTTAGGACAACCATTCATGAGCACTAAATAATGAGTCGAGCTCAAAAGGATTCTATCCCATTTAATGAAGACCTCATAAAATCTAAAACTAGTTTAAAGATTAAAAATAAATCCCTAATAAAAAGTATAAATGTTTATTTTGACATCAATTTTTATAGTAATATTACCTACCATTATTGGATTTTTTGAGTTTATTAACACATTTAGAAGAAGTGATAAGGCATTATTTAAAGGTTCTACTTTAAAACCAAATTTATTTTATGATATAATCAAATTTCAAATTTTAGCCAACCTATTAGAAAATATTTTACAATAATTTTATATATAGTGTTTACAAGATACATAGGCCTAAAAAGATGAATCAAATTTACATTATCTTCCATTTAAATGAGGTAAATAAATTGAGAATTAGTGCCTTGTGTCAACTGGCCACATTTAAAAAAATGAATTCAAAGTCTACAAACATAATAATGTATAATCCTCAAAGAAGGTCTGAAATAAAGAATAAATTCACCTATCTAGTCTAGGAGATCTAAAATCATTTATCCCCAAAATTTCTTCTTTAATCTCAAAATCAACAATAATTTTTGTAATACATGATTTATCTTCATGATTGAAAAGAATTTGAGCAGTTTCCTCTATTAGATTAATGTTAGAGTTGGGACCATTAAAGAGGTTTATATAATAAGAGGCAACATGAGCACCCAAATACTATCTATTCTTAAAAAACTACCAACTGTCATTTAGAATAGCCAATGTTCTATTGAATTTACTATCCTTTTGAAGAGAATTAAAATATTTTTTGTTCCTTTCTCTTTCCTTAATACATTTCAATTTCAATTATTCTCATTCCATACCATAATAAATATTAATATGGATATTTAAATCATGTGTTATCTCATTTTCCTACTCAATACCTATAGATTAATCACACCCGATGTAATTTTTTTGAGTGGTGTGAAGCAAGGATCCCAATTGAGAAATATTCTCATTAATGTAGATAATGCATTTTCAACTCCAATTATTCATATTTTCATTATTAATATAATATTTGATACAAAATCCAAGGAATTATCCTTATAATAAATATTATTCCATATTTCTTGAATTTATATTTTAAAATTCAGATGTAATTTAAAAGAATTGTTAAATTTTAAATGAAATGGTGGTTAACCTCTATAGTAAAAATATTTTTCAATTTAGGGTAATGGTCTATGTTAAATTTAAAAAGAGTTATATAGTAAATGGTGGTCTAAGAATCTAGGGCAGCATCATTAACAAAAACTCTATCCAATTTCATTTCCATATTTTTATTTATCTTTTTCCTATACCAATTGTATTTGGAACCCATCAAGTTAAATTCATAAAGGTTTTTATTCTCACTAAAATCATTTATGTCTCTGGTTGAGGTGGGGGATTTGACCATGAAAAGCCACTCATTTGTGTTAATAATTTAATTTAAGTCTTCAAGATGTATCTGTGAATTGTTTATTGAGATACTCAAAACTAATATGTTTCCCCATTAATCGTTTATTTATCAATATCCATTATATGTTTTATTTAGAGTTGATATTTTAAATGCAGTCCCTCCTTGAATAAATTACGAAAAAAGTGTTTTGATGTCATTATTGGAAAAATTTATGTCAATGATCCTGTAGCTCATATTATATAAATAAGAAACCCTCTTAGAAAAAATAATCTTAAATTTAGAAAGACTAAAGAGATCAGTTTTATGTCTAGTTATAATGAGGTGAATGGAACTGATTGTTTTAGGGTTTTCCAGGTCGTGACAATACTAGAAATGAACCTTAATATAAACCTATTTCTGGAGAATGAGATCCCTATATTCATCCCACCAATGATACTATTCTATAATTATTTAGTAATAAAAATAGATTTTTTTCTCATCATTTCCATTGATTTATTCTTTTCTTCTTTCATTTTGTGTCTGGACTAGAGCATCGCAATTCATGCCTTTTATATGAATTTGTCATTGCAGGCCATTGTGTATCCACTAAAATTGTCTTTGTGTTTCCCTTTGGTTACATGTTTCCATTTTATTTTTAAGTCTAAAAATTATATTCATTCTAGTTAGACCTATTTATAGAATCTTCTATACATTCCAATATTCTTCTACTACACAAATATTCTTCCTCTGATGCTATAATTCAAACAAAAATGTAATCATTATAGGTAGAAGTAATTATATATATGAAATTTCCTTCCCTCACTAAATAATTATTTTCATTAGTAGTAATAGGGATGATGACATCTTCATCATAATTCACATGAGAATATGTATAAACAAATGAAAAATTCTATAACTTATTAGGTTGAATAGTGGTCATATTGGGTTTTCCCTCATTTTCTATTATAACCACCTATTGAGAAGTTTGATATTATAAAATTATAGGTTGAGGCTCTTTAGAATTCCTGATAATATTTTCACCATATTCCATAGATGTGTTCATAGTAGAGTGACCATAATACCCACCTTCATAATTGGGTGAAGGTGTATATTATAATTGAGGATTATTCAAAAATCCTATAGTACCACTATTTATGTCTCCACTTGAGGTTATAAAAGGATTATTGGATACATATTTAATTATTTCTATATATGGATGAGGAGATTAATGAACCCTATCATTCAGATTAGGTGAAGCGCACTCATTCTTATCATATATTTCCTCAATATAATCCTTTTGCAAAGACTCTACAAGGATTATGATATCATGGAAAATTTCAAGAGAGATGGAATAATCCTCACTTACCATTATTTCATTGTTCCTTACTCCAATAAAATATAACGTACAAAGAGTATTAAAATTCATGGATGACGAATCCATCTCATTTTCTACTTCATCATTATCTATAAGAGCAACCCAATATTTTTCATTTTGTTATTCAAGTCAAAAGACTTAGATTTTTTTACCCATTTTCTTGGATTATTCTTCTTTAAAGACTCACCCTTTTCAAGAATAACATACTTTCATTTTTTTACATATTTATAGTCATTGCTATCATTGGGTGTAAAGCAGTATAAAGACTCACCCTTCTAATCAATGTAAATTAGGATAATCACATCAACAAGTTTTAAATAAAAAATGGTATAAAGCAGTATCCTAGAACATAGGCTATGTTATCCATTTAGAGTATACTGATCCATCATTAGGGGGATTCTAATGAAAGCATCAAGAACAATAAGAATTTTTTATGCCAATATACCACTCTTCTCCCCTTATAAATACCACCCCTCACCACCCTTTATCCTCACACATTGTAATACTTTGATATTTAAAATGGTTTCCCAATTCCCTTCCCCAACCTCTCCCCTATGTCCTTATAGTGGTAGTCTGACAAAAAGGTAATCCAAGTTTCATTAAAGTGTATTTCAAGAGATGGAATTAAAAGAGGTAATATTATCAATTTATCTCTATTAAAAAAAATTCATCTTTTACCACCATGTAAAATCCTTCACAAAACATCAAATAATGAATCTATTAAAATAAATATACTATAATTTTATTTTATTTTAATGTAATATACATTATCAAACCTCTTCTTAATTCATTCTAAAATGAAAATATTCTTCACATTATGGTCAGTTCACCACCTTAAATAATAACTTATTTTATTTTTTACCACTACCTTGAAGAATGGTTTTAATACATTTATTATTGTGTTAAATTAACTATATAAGTATATTATATATTATTCCATATTCTGAAATGATTAAATGGCCATATTGTTAAATAGAACCTATTATATTTACCATGGTCATAAAAACCACCTAAGGGAATTAACAATAAAATGATAATATTGTTAATCTACGAACCATGTGTATTTTAATACTATTTGGAATTTACAACCATTTCAAAATAAAAGAATGAAATAAAAAAATAAAAAATCTTTTTGTATTATTGAACCATATGATAGTAACTCTTATAATTACATATAAATTAATCATACCATGGAACCGTGAAATGAAAAAACATGGGAAATTGAATACAGACACTGTGTCGCAATTAAATTACTATAAACTAAAATAAAATATTTATAAAAATTAAATACAGTTGAATAATTTTATTAATAAAGTGTTTAATAAACTAAACATTTATTATTTACAACATTATTTTAAAATTACAATGTGAATCTCTACCTAAGGTATGGGAACTTCAAAATCACCCTCCTTTGTTTTGGATCATAACTTTTCCCTCTAAACCTCAATTCATCACTCTATTATTATTATGAATTTATTTAATATTATATATGTTCATATATGTTCTCCTAATATATATAACTATTTATTTTTACCATTATTTATTAGGGATATACATGTATTTAAGGTTTCCTCATCAATTTCATTCATTAAGAAAACTTGATTAAATGGAACTCCTCTATTTATTATTCCATTTTATGTAATACTCTATAAAATGTTTTGAAATATCAGTGGTTTTTGAAATTTCTCATTTTATTATGGAGAAAAGTTAGTTAATATCTGATATCATTGTAATTATTATTCACTTACCCTCTAATGGTCTGTTACCCTTTTCGCTAAAACCTCACTAAACAAGTTCAAGTTTGAAATTACTTCTACTAATTTTTTCATGAAATATTATTAAAAAAAATATGTATTTGATAAATTTACCTTTTTATTAAAATATTAAAAATCAAAAAAATTATTCCTTTTTCGCTTTTAACTTTTTATAGGATATCATATAACTATGATTCAATGAGAAATTATGTAACCCATTTGTTTAAGTGGTTATTTATTATTCTTTTTTCTTTAAGTATTATTTACTCATTTGGAACACATGTAAATGTCCATGATATTAAGGATACAGCCTAATATAAATATAATCCATTTTGTAATGTTTGTATCTCATAATAATATATTAATGGGATTATGGAGTAAACCAAATCCACTGTGAGCCTTTATTCGCTATTCTATGTTTTCTTATTAATTAGCCTTGACATGTCCTTATTCAATGTTTTATGTTACATAAGTAATCCTATGATTATATATTCTTTATTTTATACCTATATATGATTATTTATGATAATTTTAATTTATATTTTCATGTTAAATCATATGACTCATATGTTATGCTTCATTATCATTCTTATTCCATTACTGATATTTATAGGTCACCCCTTTTTTTTTATTACATTGTTAATCAGATGTGGTTACATAATGTCAAGGGATTTTGGAACACATTTAGAAAACTAAAATAAATGTGTTTTATTTTTAGTTACACATAGATGTATTATGAACCTAGTCTTCTAACGACACTAGGCATATGGAGTATCATGTTTTTTATTGGATATTTACATTAAAAATCATGTAATAATATGTGATAGAGTTTGGAATAGATAAGTAGTGTTTTTGTGCATGTAGTGACCAATCTTTTTTGAGAAGATGTTGGATCCTGGGTATAAATTTAATATTTCAGAGGGTGTCCATATCATGGATGTTCTCTAGACCTTAATGGTTGTTGTTTCATTGAGACTGGTTATTTATATTTCTAGTGGAATATTTATGTAAAACATTAAAAAGATATAATTGTAAAATCCCAGTTTTGAAAGCTACCCAACGGTGCCCCGTACCCAGTTGGTCACATGGCCTCAAGCGCATTTCCCCGAATGTCAGAGGCTGCCAACTAGCAATAAGGGCCTTGGGTGTGATAGTGGGGAAACTATGTCCTCATTGGCAGGGTACACCATGGAAGAGAACAATAATAAACAATTAACAATAGAAGAATAAATAAACAATACATACACAAGTGAACAACAGAAGACTAAATATGATAAACAACAAGAGCACATATATATATGATGCATGATACATATGTCTTGGAAAGAAACCAAACAAGTCACAATGCTGGAAATACAAACAGTACTAGAAACAAGTACAAAAGAAAGATAAACAACTCTTCATCATCGCATGCCTATGATTGGTCCTATGCTCTCCAACTCCATAGCAATTCAAGTGCCTGAAGTTGAAGGTCACTTACCCTTGTCTATACCTGCATCAATATAGTCTGTTTGAGACCAAAAGCATGACCCAAAAAGGGTACAAGACTAAATCCTTGTAGGAAACCACCCGAAAATCTGTTCCTAATAGTCAGTGAGTATGTGGAAAGTAAAAGTACAGTAAATAGAAAACAGTAAACAAGAAAGTACTCAGTAGTAAACAATCCAAATGTCAATCTAGAAACAATAAAGCAAACATCAAACCACAATAGGTAACCCTCTAGGAAGTACTCACAGCCATCCCCTCAGGTCCTACCTAACATGTACCAACAACCATCTGGGTAGTACACTCAGCCTAACCCCTCTGGTTTGGTCAAATGAATATTTTAAAGACTCTCTGAGGAAGCACACACAGTTAACTCCCCTTATAGTCTAGGGTAGTCAGGAACTCACCGAGGAAGCTCACACAATCAATTCCCCTTATAGCCCCAAGGTTAAGGACTCTCTAAGGAAGCACGCTCGGTCAATTCCCCTTATAGCCCAGGTCGTTCATAGAATCTCTGAGGAATCTCACACAGTGAATCCCTCCTATAGCTTATGTTAATTAGGTTATTCAAACAAATAGAATAGAGACTCTCCAAGGAGGCTCACACGGTCTATCCCCGTATAGTCTAAAATAGTCAAGGACTCCTTAAGGAAGCTCTCACGGTCTATTCCATTATAGCCCAAAGTAATCCTAGGCTCTCTAAGGATGCTCACTCAGTAAATCCCCTTATATCCTAAATCTGAAAGACTCTATGAGAAATATCACTCACTCTGTCCCCTTATAGTCTACTACTATCCAAATATTCTCTGAGAAAGCTCACTCATTCTATATTTTTTTAGTCTATTGCACTAGGTTATCATGGACCTGTGTAGTTTAATGCATAATAATTCTATAAGACCAAAGTTACCCTACAAAACTACTTGTCTAACCAGTCTACAACATCTCAAGCATGTAATAAAACAACACTCCATCCTACGATCACATGGCATAGAAAATAGGTAAATGGCCAATCGCCTAAACGGGACCAAATGTTCGTAAATAGAATAAAGCATGGGTAGAACATCCAAGGTATAACAATAAACCCAAAACATGTCCAATTTACCTCTACACAGGCATACAATCATGGTAGGAAAACAACAAGGGTAATATAGTAAACACACAATACCCCATTCAAGGGTATTGGTGGAATTTGTATATAATAATCAAATACATTGAACATAAAGGCACAAACCACCTACCTAGGGGTTAGGAGATCAATATAATTGAACAAAAAGGTTTGAATCTCCTTATAACATCATAGATATACAAAAATTAACAAAACATTCAACCCATGATAACTTGCAAAAGAGGAGAAATTAGATAACGATGCTCTAGAAGAAGGAATAGATTATCATTACGGTTCCAACGCAATTGACAGAGGTCGATTCAGAGAACATATGGAGGCTTGGGGGCTCAGAGATGATCCATGACTGTACGGTTTCTCCTGGTTGAATGAGACCTAGAATAAGACACCTATGGCGATTAAACGTGATCCTGGGGCATTTAATGAAAAAAAAAATAAAGTACACAGCCTGTACTTTTAGAGTACATGGTGTGTACATTCCTTTTCTGTATGATGCATAAAGTGGCCTCCACATCACCCCACACGACTGTGTGTGTGGCCATGACACGGCCAACAGACGACCTCGCGCGACAATGAAGTACACAGTGTGTACTAATAAAGTACATGGCGTGTCCTTCAAGAATTTCCAGAAACTCCTCTTTTCTCAAAAACTCTAGAAAAAGGAAAAACATACCTGAATAGAAGATCTTGGTTCTTAAAAACATCCCCCCTTAATGAAATTCATCCCTGAATTTCCCTAACACGGCATAGAAGAAGAATCCCTAAACAGCCACGGCCACTATGCTCGTACATCATCCTCCCTCTCCCAAATATTGTCATGCACTCGCCCGTGCTGCCATAGCACTCATACCAGAGGAACATACCGGCCCTGGAGAACCTTTGTACTGTGATCGACAATGCAGATAGGATGCTCATCAAACAACGCATCTGCTTCAATTTCAACCTCCTCTGGTCAAAAGAAGTGAGAAGGGTCTGAAAAGTAACGTCGGAGCTGAGAAATGTGGAAGACGTCGTGCATAGCCCCGTACCACTGAAGTAACAACAACTCATAGGCAATCGACCCAACTATTTCCAACACCTCAAATGGCCCGATGTACCTCAGTGAAAGATTAACCTATCTTTCAATCCTCTTGTCTCCCAACCTCAGTGTGACATGAAATAAAACATGATCCCTGACCTCAAACTCCAGAGGTCGTCTCCGATGGTCAGCATAAGACTTCTGAAAAGAATGTGCCATAGCCATCCTCTTCTGAATCAACTCTATTTTCCCTAAGGTCTCTTAAAAAAGACAAGGTCCCAGCAAAGCGGCCTCTCCTACCTACAGCCATCATAAAGGAGATCGGCATATCCTACCGTACAAAGCCTCATAATGTGTCATCTTAATAGTACCATGAAAACTATTATTTTAGGAAAATTCCACAAGAGTTATATGCTTCTCCCAAGAACCTACAACGTCCAGAATGTGAGCTTGAATCATATCCTCAAGCAGCCGAATCATTCACTTAGACTGGCCATCTTTCTGAGGATGGTATGTTATACTCAGATGTACCAGTGTACCCAAAGCCTTCTGAAGCCCCCACCAGACCCAATATGTAAAACTTGCATCCCTGTCTGAATCAATGGAGTTTGTAACACCATATTGATGTATAATCTCTCGAATTTACAACCGTCCCAGCTCATCAACACTGAAGGTATCACTGATCGACAAAAAGTGAGAAACCTTCATAAGATTGTTGATGAAAAACCTAACAGCGTCATTCCCTTGAGGTGACCTCAGAAAACCGGCCACGAATTCCATCACAACATTGTCCCACTTCCACTCTGAAATGGATAACTGCTAAAAAAGGCATGCTGGTCACTGATGCTCTGCTTTCACCTTCTGACAAGTGGAACACCTCATGACGAAACTAGCAACATCTCTATTCATACCTGGCCACCAATACTGGTGGTGTAGATCATGAGACATATTGGTGACTCTAGGATGAACTGCCCAAACTGAGGAATGAAAATCCCACATCAGCTCCTCTCATATGTCTGATGGATCCCATACGCATCCCTGAAAATTCAATATCTCATCCTCACCTACTATGCATCCAGGAAGAGGGTCCTCTCCTGAAACACTCTCTCATAGGACTAGCACTTTTGAGTCTGATATCTGCCTCATCTGTACTCGATCAAGAAGAGTAGAGGTAACAGCTACAGAAGATAGAAACGTCTTCCCCTGTTTGTCGTGCACCTCCAAATGTATCTCAGAGAACATATCCATAATCTTTCACTAAATGATGGCCTCTTGAACTACCTATATCGGAGTTCTCCTTCTCAACGTGTCAGCCACTACGTTGTTGTTTCCAGGCGTATAGGCATGATCAAAGTCAAAATACTGATGATACTCAACCCACCTGCACAGTCTTAGATTCAGATCACACTGAGTGAAGATATACTTGAGACTTTTGTGGTGAGTAAAAAAAACAAAATTCTCACCCAAAAGATAATGTCTCCAATAGGGTAAGTCATGAACAACAGCTGCCAACTCCTGATAAAGCATTAGGTAATTCCTCTCATTTGGCCTCAACTATCAAGACCCATATGCAATGACTCCCTCTCCCTGCATCAACACTACTCCCAACCCGATACCTAAAACATCATAGTAGACAGTGTAGCTCTTTCCTAGATCTTGAAAGACAAGTATCAGTGCGGAAGTCAACCTCCCTTTCAGCTCCGGAAAGGTTGAATCACAAGAGTCCTATCATAATAACATCATACCCTTCTTAGTTAGACATTTCATCGGTACTTCCTAGCATGAAAAGTAATCTATAAAGCGTTTGTAGTATCTAGAGAGCCCGAGGAAACTCCATACCTCAAAGATGTTCTTTGGATGCTCCCAGGAAAATACTGCCTTCACTTTCTCTGGGTCTACAGATACTCCTATCTCTAAGATAACATGACCCAATAAGTGAATCTGATCCATCCAAAAGGGGCATTTCAAGACATTAGCATATAACTGATGCTCTCTCAGTGTACTCAGAACAATCTCAATATGTGTTTCATGGTCATGTCGAGTGTGAGTGTACACCAAGATTTAATCCATGAAAACCACCACCAAGGAATACAAGTATGGATGGAATAATCGGTTCATCAGTGCCATGAAAAATGTAGGCGCATTCGTGAGAATGAATGACATAACTGTATACTCATATAGACAATACCTGCTTCTAAAATCTTTGAGAGGTATATCAGAAGGTCTAACATGAAACTGATGGTAACCGGACCTCATTTCAATCTTCAAGAACACCTGGGTTCCTCGAAGCTGATCAAAGTGATCATTAATCCTTGGCAAGGGATATCAGTTCTTCACCATCAACTGGTTTTTATTTTGATAATCCACACAAAGCCTAAGGGTGTCGTATTCCTTATCTGCAAACAGAGACAGGAGAACCCCAAGGATAAGTACTGGGTCAAATGAAACCCTTTTCCTGCAACTCCGGCAACTGCTTCTTGATCTCATGCAACTCATGTGTAGCCATCCTATAAGGGGGAATGGAAACTGGTGCTACTCCTGGCACAAGCTCAATAGAAAATTCTACCTCACGCTCTGGTGGAAAACCTGAAAATTCCTCTGGAAAGACATTCCAGAAATGATCCACCACTAGAGGAAAGTATAACTGTGAAGTACCCAAGTCATCCAGATATAGAATAGAAATCTGGGTTGTAACTCCTCATAGCCCGTGATGTTCGGGTACTGCTCGATTCTCCTAGACATCCCGCTTTCCTTGATGAAGAAAAGATCCACCCTATGGTGATATAAAACTCACCCTTCAGTGGTAGAAGTTGATGACTGCCTAGAAGGGGACTGAAAAGTCCATTATAATAATGAAATCATTTCTCATCATCTCTAAGACATAGAGGTCCCTAAGAAGTGACATCCTGCAACCTCAAGAGGGAACTATCTGCACTGACGTACGCTAGATGTCCTCGTTCCCAACAGTGTGTCTACTTTCAACATCTCGGCCGAAGAAAAGCTACAGAGCCCAAGGCTCTCTAAAACTGCAACAAAGATAAAGCTATGGGAAGCCCCTGTGTCAAAAAGAGATGAAGATAAAACTAAGGCTACTCAGATCATACCTTCAATGGTGGGAGGATGCTGTTGCAGGAAAACCCGCATCAAATCATCCATCGACGGGGAAGGAGGTTGCGCTCACTGGAAGGTCTACATCATCATCAAGAAACCCTCTGTAACTATGAATCTGTTTCTGAAATTGGTATAACCACCAGTGTCAAGGCTGGCACAACATGAGGATCTACAGGAAGTCCGTGATCAGCCATATCGTGCTTCTGATCACTGCCCTGCAAATGGTGGTCGAAAAGGACGTCATAGTGGAATGACTCTGCAAGTTCAAACTCACACCTTAGATTCAAGATTATCAAAACAGAAAACCAGAAGGAAAAAAAGGGAACATAATAAATAAAGAATTCATGTTTTTCAAAACATGACTACACCACATTAACTTTTCCTACAATGTGTGTTCCCTTTCCTCATTCACATGGGCATTTACTTTTCCCTAAATTGGTTGTGTAACACCCTAAATACACATAGTTTTTTCCGAACACATGGTGTGTAATTGAATCCTCTTCCCTGCCTGATTCCTTCTACATGGTTAAGCCACACGACTCCTCTAAAGACAAAATAACACGGCTTGTTCAAGGAAGACACGGTGTGTACTAGACATGCTTTACCTGGCCCGTGTTATTAGCGACACGACCTCACACACGGCTGACACAATTGGACGTGTTCCAGACGGACACGGTGTGTATGAGAAAGGTAACGATGTCTTGTGTTGTTAGCTACACAGTTAGCTCCATGTTTAACTATACATGGTGTGTTCCACGGGGACTCAGTGTGTACTTGAAGGAATTCCCCGACCCATGTTGTTTGTGACACGATCGAATATCCCGGTCATAATACATGGCTTGTAAAATTCAGACACAGTGTGTATGTGAAAAGATAACACAACCCATGTTGTTCATGACACGGCCAGGGTACCTATTTCATACTACACGACATGCTAAACTAGTACACGGTATGTTCCTATAAGAATTTTCACAACCCCGTGTCCCTACCCACACAGTCAGTGACACTGCTATAAACTACACAGCGTGTATTCATAAGGTAAATGCCGTGTATTCTGGGTTTTTCTAGACAATAGCTTTAGAACTAAACTAGAGCCCAAAAAACACAAAAAAACAAGCATTATGGTGCCAAATTCTGACCCGTGAGGGCCAATACTCTCTACAAATCAAATTTTGGCATCTCAAACATGTTATAAACAAGGTAATAAAGTAATGATCCACCAGATTCCAGTCCTTGAGGTCCCATAACACCTCAAGAACCAAATCTTGGCGTCCATATAAACAAACCACTATACAAACAGATTCTATATCAAACAGCAGGGATTCTATCAAAGAATCTATCACAACAGCAAGCATAATCTACACAACGTCTATCAAAACAACATGCAAATACTAATTCATCCAAGATGGCGTGGAAAGATTGCATGGCATGCGATTTCTAACAAGTTCCTGTTGTACCCCTCTCTCTTGGATTTTAATGATCACAATCACTCTCATCGTGTTCTAACTTGTTTTCATGTGTTTTGATGCTAGGAAAAAGGTTGCACAGGAGTTGGCCTAAGAAGGCTGATAGTGGACTCTCTGAGTCCACCGGCCAACCGGTGGATTCCCACTGGCCAGCCGGTATAGGCACCGGCCAACCGGTTCTTACCCACCGGCCCACCGGAGGACCCAGGTAGTCGGCTTGCCCACTGCCTGGTGACACCGGCCAACCGGTGGATGACCACCGGCCAACCGGTGGAACCCATACAGAAAGCCTGCTCTGTCTGGACCACCGGCCAGCCGGGAGCTCAGCACCGGCCCGCCGGTGGACCACCAGCCAGCTGGTGACACACCACCGGCCGGCCGGTGTGCCCATTCAAACTAGTCGTTGGGCTTTGACCAGACTTGTACTTTTGACCGCCAACGGCTTCGGAAGCCCTCAAACGGCCATATTGAAGTGTTTATGGGTATTTGTCCTATAAATAAGAAACCATGGATGCCGGGAACACCACCGAATAATATTTTGATGTCTTGATGCTCTAACGACAAATCTCCAAGGCCTCTTGTGATTCATTTCCATCCTTGAAGCTTGAGCTCCCTCTCCATCAGCTGCTCTCACACTTTTGGCGCTCAAGGCTTCCGTGTGTTTGTATTATTTTATTTGTTTAGTTATTCATTGGGTTTGGATTTAAACAAACCTCTCATTTACATTCTTTCTTTCAATTGGGTTTCTTTCTACAACCATAATAAAAAAGCAAGTTGTACAAAGGTGTTCTAGCCTACCTTAAAACGGCTAGTGGGTTTCTTGCTACAACCATAATAAAAAAGCAAGTTGTATGAAGGTGTTCTAGCCTACCTTAAAACGTCTAGTGGGTTTCTTGCTACAACCATTAAAAATAAAGCTAACGTATTAATCTCTCAACGGTTCTTGTTGGGAGCGGAGACGTAGGCTTGGGAATTAAGCCGAACTTCGTTATCAAATTGGGTCTTGCCTTTTTATTTCCGCTGCATTGATAGTTGTTTTAAATTGTTAATCATTTTTTAAAAGGCAATTCACCCCCCCCCCTCTTGCCATCCTCTACGACCCAACATTTGGTATAAAAGGGAGCGTTTGTGTAATACCTTAACCGGTTACAAACTTAAGATCCTTAGTGATGGATAATTCCCCGCATGCTCCCGAAGGGTATTCTCTGACTCGGGCTCCATTCTTTGATGGAACCGATTACACTTATTGGAAAACTCGCATGATTACTTTTCTTAGAAGCATTGGTCATCCTATCTATAGGATTTTAATGCAAGGCTATACTTTATCTAACAAGGATGAGTCCAAATGGACCCCCGAAGACATTGCCAAGTTGAGCTTGATGGCAATGCCATGAATGCTCTTCATTGTGGGCTAGACCGTAATGAATTCAACCGTGTTTCTACTTACTCCTCTTCTTATGAAATTTGGAAACTTTTAGAAGTAACCCATGAGGGCACTAACAAAGTCAAAGACACTAGATTAGACATGTATCGCCAAGATTTTGAATGTTTCACCATGCACCCACACGAATCAATTACTGCAATGTTTACTCGTTTTACTGACGTTTGCAATGGAAGAAAATCTCTTGGTGAGGATGTTTCTGTAGAAATGATGGTCAAGAAGATTCTTTGGGTCCTACCAAGCTCATGGGCACCAAAGGTGACCGAAATTCAAGAAGCAAAAGATGTCAAGAAATTGCCGGTTGAAGAGCTCATTGGATCACTCATGACCTACGAGATCACCATGAAGAGGCAAGCCGATAAAGAAGGTAAAACCTTCAAGGAGAAAAAGAACATTGCTTTCAAAGCAAAGGAAGAAAGCTACTCCGCTGATAGCGAATCTAAGATTGCTCAACTAGGAAGAAAAATGAGCAAATTCATGAAGAAAAAGAAGAACTTTCGAAGGGCACGAAAGGAAGAGCCCAAAGCGGAGAGTGAAGTTAAATGCTTTGAATGTGGAATGAAAGGCCACATAAAACCGGAGTGCTCCATTTTCAAGAAAAGGGTAAAAGTAAAGAAAAACAAGAAGGCTTTCAAAGCATCCACATGGAGTGCAAGTGATGACTCCATGTCTTCAAGCGACTCAAGCGATGAAGGTGAACAATTCCTAATGGCATTTGATGAGGTATCTTCTTCCGAATCCTCTTCCTCATCTTCCTCTTTAAATAATGACATGTCCTATGAAGATCTCCAAAATGCGAGAGATCAATTACAGGAAGGTTTTCACGAACTTACCTCTAAATTTATGGATTTGAAAAAGAAAAATAAAATTCTCATTTTCGAAAAAGAACAACTTCTCAAAAAGAATGAGGAACTTACCCTTAAGATCCAAGATATTCCAAATGTTGATTCTTTGAATTTAACCATTAAAGATCTAAGGGAGTCTCTTTCCAAGTTCACCCAAGGTGAACAAAATTTGACCAAATTACTAGGTTCTCAGCGTTCGGCTAGAACAACACATGGACTTGGCTTTAACAAACAAGCCACTTCTTCTAGAGCACCAACTACTTTTGTAAGGGGGAGCACTCAATATAAATTTTGTAATTATTGTAAAAAGATCAGGCACATGATTTATGAATGTGACTGTAAAAATGAAAGGTATGGAAGCCCCAAAACCATTACCTACTCGGATGAGTATTTTAGATGGCAACCCTCTAGAAAAATATGGGTTCAAAATTCTCTTTGAGCTAATATTTCCGGGCCCAAACTTATATGGGTACCAAAATCTATTCTCTCTTGATTTTGTAGGATAAACGCCAAAGAAGTAGGACTTCGAAAGGCTCGTGGTATATCGACAGCGGATGCTCGAGGCACATGTGTGGTGATCTCTCTGAGTTCAACTCCCTTGAAGAATTCGATGGAGGATACGTCACCTTCAGTGACAATTCAAAAATCAAGATCGTCGGAATAGGTACCATTGGATTTGGTAGCACCTCTTTAATTAAAGATGTTTTATTTGTTAAAGGTTTAAAACATAATCTAATTAGCATTAGTCAACTTTGTGATAGTGGTTTTTCGGTGAATTCTCAAAATGATTTATGCAATGTGTTTGATTTTCAAAACAAATTGATATTTTCTGCTTCCCGTTTTCAAAATGTTTACATTATTTATTTAAAGTCTTTAGCTAGCCAAAATGTTAAATGTTTATGTGCTCTTGACAATGAGTCTTGGCTTTGGCATAGATGGTTGGGGCATTGTAGCTCTCATTCACTTCTAAAGCTTAATAAGAACAAGCTCATATGTGACCTTCCTAAACTTAAGTTTAAGAAAGATTTGATTTGTGAGCCATGCCAACTTGGCAAGCAACACAAGTATTCTTTCAAATCTAAGAAGGAAGTGTCCACTTCAAAATCTCTTGAGCTCCTACATCTTGATCTTTTTGGTCCTACCACTGTAGCAAGTCTAGGTGGAAAATCCTATACCTTTGTCCTAGTAGATGACTTTTCTCGTTTCACTTGGGTTTTCTTTTTAGCTCATAAAAATGATGCTTGTAGAACCATTTTGAAATTCTCTGGGAAAGTAGAAAACGAAAAAGGATATAAAGTTATGTCGCTCCGTAGTGACCATGGAGGTGAATTCGAGAACAAAGAATTAGATGAATTATGTTCCTCTCAAGGATACAATCACACCTTCTCTGCCCCTGGGACTCCACAACAAAATGGAGTGGTTGAAAGGAGAAACTGAACTCTCCAAGAAATTGCTCGAACCCTCCTTAGTGAATTCAACCTCCCTCAATTTTTCTGGGCCGAGGAAGTTAACACTGCTTGTTATACTATAAATAGATTCCTTGTAAGACCCCTTCTTAAGAAAACCCCCTATGAACTTTGGAATGGAAAATTGCCCAAAGTTGGTTATTTTAAAGTGTTTGGTTGTAAATGCTTTATCCTTAACACAAAAGATAACCTAGGTAAATTTGATGTCAAATCCGATGAAGGTATTTTTCTTGGGTACTCCAACTCAAGCAATGCCAATTGTGTCTTCAACAAACGTTCAAAAACAATCGAATAATCAACTCATGTCAAGTTTGATGAAAATCTTCCAAAACCCCATCCGGTCATTGAAGATGTTGAAGATAAGCTTGATAAACTTGAATTAAATGATTCCTCTTCTCCTCTCAAGGAGGATGATGATCATGAACCTTCTTCACCTTCTTTGCCTTCCACCTTGCCTAAGGTTTCGAAACCTTCTAGAGACCATCCATTAGAAAATGTTATAGGTTATCTTCAAGACGGTACTCAAACTAGAAGATCAATCCTCAACGATGTTGAACATCAAGCCTTCATTTCTCACCTAGTGCCTCACACCATTAGTGATGCCATTAATGATGAGAATTGGGTTCTTGCAATGCAAGATGAACTAAATCAATTCTCTAGAAATGATGTTGGGACTCTTGTTGAAAGACCCAATGATCATCCAATTATTGGCACTAAATGGGTTTTTAGGAACAAACTTGATGATCAAGGAAATATAACCCAGAACAAGGCTCGCCTAGTAGCTAAGGGACATAATCAAGAAGAAGGAATTGATTATGGTGAAACCTTTGCGCCCATTGCTAGATTGGAATCCATTAGGATTTTTTTGGCTTTCGCCGCCCACTTAAATTTCAACCTTTTTCAAATGGATGTTAAAAGTGCCTTTTTAAATGGTTTTATTTCAGAAAAAATCTTTGTTGAACAACCTCCCGGTTTTGAAGATCCAAAATTTCCAAATCATGTTTTTAAATTAACCAAGGCTCTATATGGCTTAAAGCAAGCCCCTTGGGCTTGGTATGAGCGGTTAACAAAATTCCTTTTAGAAAATGATTTTAAAATGGGTCAAGCTGATTGTACCCTCTTTTTAAAACACACTTCAAAAGATCTTTTAATCGTCCAAATCTACGTCGATGACGTTATCTTTGGTTCTACTAGAGAATCACTTTGTACTTATTTTTCATATTTAATGAGAAAAGAATTTGAAATGAGCTTTATGGGGGAATTGAAATTTTTTCTCGGTTTTCAAATCTTTCAAATTTCAAAAGGTATTTTTCTAAGCCAAGGCAAATACACAAATGAGCTCTTAAGTCGTTTTGGTATGGATCAAGTAAAGGAAATTAGTACCCCCATGAGTACTTCCTGTAAGCTTACGTTAGATGAAGTCGGGAAACCGGTTGATAACAAGCTTTATAGAAGTATGATCGAGAGTCTACTTTACCAAACTCTGACCCGTCCTGACATCATGTTCAGTGTTTGCCTTTGTGCTCGTTTTCAATCCAATCCCAAAGAATCTAATTTTAAATCAGTCAAAAGGATTTTTAGGTATTTAATAGTATCCAAAAACATTGGTTTATTTTATCCTTCTAATACTTCTTTCGAACTTTATTCATATTCGGATGCTGATTTTGGCGGATGTCAATTAGATCGAAAGAGTACTAGTGGAACCTATCATCTGCTAGGCAAGTCCCTTGTATCGTGGAGTAGCAAAAAGAAAAACTGTGTTGCTCTTTCTACTACCGAGGCCGAGTACGTAGCCACTGGGAATTGTTGTGCCCAAATTATTTGGATGCAGCACACTCTCTTGGATTATGTCCTTTCCTACGATCATGTCCCTATTCGGTGTGACAACACTAGTGCCATTAGTATTTCTAAGAATTCAACACAACACTCTAGAACAAAGCATATAGACTTAAGGCATCATTTCCTTCGTGACAATTTTCAAAAAGGGGATATCACTTTGGAATTCATTTCTACTGATTTCCAATTAGCTGATATTTTTACCAAACCGCTCCCGGTTGAACGTTTTGATTTTATTAAGGGGGAGTTAGGAATGATTCGTCAATGAGAACTATTAAATAGATCCTTTCCTGTTTTTGACTTGTCTTTGTATGTAACGTTTCATCTTTTATAAATTTCAAGTTGACTTATCTATCATTTTTTTTTCATTGCTTACCTCCTTTTTTTGTTTATCTAATTTCTTCTCATTTTTTTCCTTTTTCACTCCTATTTTGATAATCCCAAAGGGGGAGAAATTTATCTGTTTACTAGTTTCATATTCCAATTGATTAAAGTGCTTTTTTTAATAGTTCAATTTTTTTTAAAACCGGTAAGTTATTGATTTCTTTTGTTCCTTTTAAAAAAATGACCTATGGTTACAATTTCAAAATGACTCATTCTCTTTAGATTAAGATCATTTTCAATACATGGTACATCTCTTCAATTTTATTTTGAAATGATCTCTAATATATTTTCATGTCCAAAATTGTTTATTTAAGTTTTCAATTGGCATATCCTTTTTAAAGCTTTCTCTTTTGTGATTGTGATCATCAAAAGAGGGGGAGATTGTTGTACCCCTCTCTCTTGTATTTTAATGATCACAATCACTCTCATCGTGTTCTAACTTGTTTTCAAGTGTTTTGATGCTAGGAAAAAGGTTGCCCAGGAGTTGGCCCAAGAAGGCTGATAGTGGACTCTCTGAGTCCACCGGCCAACTGGTGGATTCCCACCGGCCAGCCGGTGGTCTCTGGCAGAAGCATTGCTTTCTGCCAGAGACACCGGTCAGCCGGTGTTAGCGCACCGGCCAGCCGGTATGGGCACCGGCCAACCGGTGGATGACCACCGGCCAGCCGGTGGAACCCAGACAGAAAGCCTGCTCTGTCTGGACCACCGGCCAGCCGGGAGCTCAGCACCGGCCAGCCGGTGCACCACCAGCCAGCTGGTGAGACACCACCGGCCAGCCGGTGTGCCCAGTCAAACTAGTCGTTGGGCTTTGACCAGACTTGTACTTTTGACCCCCCAACTGCTCTGGAAGCCCTCCAACGGCCATATTGAAGTGTTTATGGGTATTTATCCTATAAATAAGAAACCATGGATGTCAGGAACACCACCGAATAATATTTTGATGTCTTGATGCTCTAACGACAAATCTCCAAGCCTCTTGTGATCCATTTCCATCCTTGAAGCTTGAGCTCCCTCTCCATCAGCTGCTCTCACACTTTTGGCGCTCAAGGCTTCCGTGTGTTTGTATTATTTTATTTGTTTAGTTCTTCATTGGGTTTGGATTAAAACAAACCTCTCATTTCCATTCTTTCTTTAAAATGGGTTTCTTGCTACAACCATAATAAAAAATCAAGCTGTACGAAGGTGTTCTAGCCTACCTTAAAACGGCTAGTGGGTTTCTTGCTACAACCATAATAAAAAATCAAGTTGTACGAAGGTGTTCTAGCCGACCTTAAAACGTCTAGTGGGTTTCTTGCTACAACCATTAAAAAGCAAGCTGACGTATTAATCTCTCAACGGTTCTTGTTTGGAGCGGAGACGTAGGCTTGGGAATTAAGCCGAACTTCGTTATCAAATTGTGTCTTGCCTTTTTATTTCCGCTGCATTGATAATTGTTTTAAATTTTTAATCATTTTTGAAAAGGCAATTAACCCCCCCCCCCCCTCTTGCCATCCTCTATGACCCAACAGTTCCTATATGATGCATGAGATGGCATGCCCTCATCTCATCGGGTTGTGACAGAAATAGAACTGCAAAAGAAACAATGGTAACAGCACAAACCACGTGAATCACCCAAAGGTGAAAAAAAATCAACTTTAAAATTTTCAAACCAGTAAAATTGAAATAAACAAGTGAGTGTGGATTTTCCCTATACACGGGTTATCTACTTCCGGGCATAGAATATTACCAAGTACTTATTCCTTCCTATCCCTGGCAAAAGGATCTAAACAGTAATTCAAGAGAAAATTAATGCCTCTGATACAACTTTGTAACGTCCCAGTTCTGGAAGCCACGAAGAGGTGCCCCATACCCGGTTGGTCACATGGCCTCAAGTGCATGTCCATGAACGCCAAAGGCTGCTGACTAGCAGTGAGGTCCTTTGGTGTGATTGTGGGGAAACTATGCCCTCATCGGTAGAGTGCATAGTGGAGGTGAACAATAATAAAAAATAAAAAATAGCGGAATTAGTAAACAATCCACAAAAAAGCAAATGGAAGAAGTATAAATATGATAAACAACAGGAGCACATATATAAATGATGCATGACACATATGTCTAGAAACGTTTCCAGACAAGTCACAATGCAAGAAATACAAACAATACTAGAAATAAGTACAAAATAAGGATAAACAGGTCCTCAGTAGCGCAATCCTAAGCTTGGTCCTATGCTCCCCAACTCCACATTAATTCAAGTGCCTGAAGTTGAAGGGCGGATGCCATTTTCTATACCTGCAACAATATAGACTGTTTGGGCCTAAAATAAAGACCCAAACAGGGTGTGAGACTAAATCCTAGTAGGAAACCACCCGAAGATCTTTTCCTAATAGTCATTGAGTATATGGAAGGTAAAAGTACAGTAAATAGTAATCATTAAATAGGAAAGTAATCAGCAGTAAAAAAATCTATAGGTTAATCAAGCAACAATGAAGCAAACAGCTAAACACAACAGGTAACCCTCTAGGAAGTACTCATAGCCATCCCATCTAGTCCAACCTAACAAGTACCAACAACCCTCTGAGCAGTACACTCGGCCTAACCCCCCTGGTTTGGTCATATGAATATTTTAAAAACTCTCTCAGGAAGAACACGAAGTTAACTCTCCTTATAGTCTAGGGTAGTGAAGAACTCTCTGAGGAAGCTTGCACAATCAATTCCCCTTATATCCCCAAGGTCAAGGACTCTATGAGGAAGCACGCTCGGTCAATTCCCCTTATAGCCTACGTCATTCGTAGACTCTATAAGGAAGCTGACACAGTCAATCCATCCTATAGCATATGGTAATCAGGTGATTCAAACAAACAGAACAGAGACTCTCTGATGACTCTCACACAGTCTTTCCCCTTATAGTCTAAAAAAGTCAAGGACTCTCTGAGGTAGCTCTCTTGGTCAATCCCCTTATTACCTAATGTAATCCTAAGCTCTCTGAGGATGCTCACTCAGTCAATCCCTTTATATGCTATAGCTCAAAGACTCTCTAAGGAAGCTCACTCAGTCTGTCCCTTTATAGTCTACTACTGTCCAATGACTCTTTGAGGAATCTCGCTCGGTCTACCCTCTTTTAGTCTATAACACTAGGATCTCACAGCCCCAGGAAGTTCAATGCATAATAATGTTATAAAGACAAAGTAACCATATATAACTACTTGGATAACCAGTCTTCAACATCTCAAGCATTTCAGAAAACAACACTCCATCCTACGATCTCAAGACATGGAAAACAGGTAAACGACCAATTGGCTAAACATGACTAAACATTCATAAACAGAATAAGGCCTGGTCAGAACATCCAAGGTATAAAAATCAACCCAAAACATGTCCAATTTACCTCTATAAAGGCATACAAGAATTGTAGGAAAACAACAGGGTTTATATGGTAAACACACAATACCCCATTCAAGAGTATTGGTGGAATTTGCACATAATACTCAAAGACCTCGAACGGAAAGGCACAAACCACCTACCTCGGGGTTCGGAGATCCATATACTTGAACCATGAGTCATGAATCTCGTTTGAATTTCATTGATCTATGAAAAAACGCAAAACCTTCAACCCATGATAACTTGCAAAAGAGGAGGAATTGGAGAACGATGCTATAGAAGAAGGAAGAGCTTACAGCAACGGTTCCAACGCAATCGACGGAGGTTGATTCAGAGAATAGACAGAGGCTCAGAGAAGATCTGTGGCCGTACGATTTCTCCCAGTCGAACGAGACCTAGAATAAGAAACCTCTCGAAATTAAACGTGATCCTGGTATGTTTAATGAAATAAAAGTACACGCCATGTACTTTTGGAGTACAAGGCATGTACTCGCCTTTTTCGTATTTAACTTCAAGCGGCCTTCACATCACCCCACATGACAGTGTGTGTGTCCATGACACAGCCAGCAAACGGCCCCGCGCGTCAAGGAAGTACATGGCGTGTACTCGTAAAGTACACAGCTTGTACTTCAAAAATTTCCAGAAACTCCTCTTTTCTCAAAAACTCTAGAAAAAGGAAAAACATACCTGAAAAGAAGATTTGGGTTCTTACAACAATACCCATTTTGGTGGGCATGGTGACCCAATTTCATTGTTTTGGGGATTATTTTACATGGTCGGGTTGTAAATATTGAAGTAAATTATAAAAATGAAAAGTTTTAAAAATTAAATTCACTTTTAAAATGAATGAAATTATTATTAATTAATGAAGTTATTGAAAATACATGCAGTGCATTGGTTATTTTGGACCATTATATGTTATATCCTAATAAATTTAAAATACCATTAATCATCATGACTTTTAATCACACAATCACTATATAGAGATCATTATGATAATTTTATATTAATAGTTATAATAAATCCAATTGACACATATGAAATAAGCGATGGCCTCGACCAGCAGGATTGTACACTATGAAGCCCATTTATCCAAACCTTCAAGGGACATAGAATCAATGAGACATTCCATTGACCCTAAAGAAACTAATATTTTATAACTAAATAATGTTTGAAACCTTTTATGTGATATGTTACATCTTATCAAGATCAAGGGCCTTAACATTTTCCCCAAACCTCCTCAAAAAAGTTCCACTATAACACACATTTCTCTAAGGGAAAATGCTGGTGTAATAAGATATAATGTATCTAGACCCAAACTATATGAAATTTTATATTTTTATTTTTATTAAAATGATGATTATATTTATAAATTTATATTGTTACTTTGTAAATTATTAAATAATATGTTTAATAAAAGATATATTTTCATTTAATGATAATAAAATTATATTTTTTGGTAAATATATAACTAAAATCAAGACACCATTTTTGTTGAAATCAATAATTTTTTTAAAAAATATTTTTTAAAAAATATTTTTTTTTAATAATATTTATTGAAATATAAAAATAATTTAATTTTTGGAATTCAAATAAAAAATTATAAGGGCTAGAAAAATCTTTTTGTCTTCAGAACTTCTATTTTTAATAAAGGGGTATTTTTATTTAATAGTGTAAATCAACATATTTATATAATTAAATTGATAAAATAAATATTATTTTATAAATCAAAATATCAAAGTTATCTAATGGGAAATTTTCTTTAATTTTATGAGAAAAATGAATTTTTGAGTACAAATTAAATACATTACAAATATATAGTATGTGTTTTTAAATCACAAAAAACTAAAGGTGGTTTATTAAATACTATAAAGAGTACCCATGAATAAATTTATGTTTTCACTTTTAAGTAGCTTTTTTTTATGTTATTTTATTAATTTTATAAACCCTTAATGAATACTCCAAAACCTATATTATTTTTTAAGGTTTTGAAATTAATTATTCAAGAACATGACTCACTTACACATCAGCAAGGGTATAATTTAATTTATTTAAATTATTCAACTTATAAAATATTTAAAACAACTAATATTTTGAATAAATCATGGGAATTGTTTTTTTATTATTTTATCATGTAGACTCTAAAACCAATGTTTAGAAATTAATTAATAATTTCACTCTTTTTACTAACAAAACCCACCTTATCTACAATTATTATTCATAGAAAACCCTTCAAAAGTGAATTTAATTTAATTTTACTTCTATATTTCCCTTAAAATGTGTCCATAATCTCTTATGAAGCTCCTCCAAGGATTTTAGTAGTACCCCCTCAAGGTTAGGGATCCTCTCCTTCTCATTTTTCTAAAATCTCTTTCTTTAAATTTTTCATTTTTATTCAAACAATTTAATGTTTGGATATGTTTTTAAATACCCCCTTACCTTATTCATGATATAAAAGTGATGAGATACCCCTTTTATACACAATTAACCCTTCCATGAATTGTTATGTACACCTATTATACTGCTAAAATTATCTTGTGATTTTACATTCAAAACATGTGTGTAGTGCATACCCATTCACATTTCCACCCATGGGAATTCAACTATATGTTCTTATACATTATTTATTGGGTTAAAATAGTTATATTAACCATACTATTTCATCATTAGGTGAAAAGTGAAAAGAAAACTGACATTGTAAGATATATCTGGAACATAAATGAATATACAAGATAGGAATGTGATTGGTGGGCTCAGAATGATATAGCCCTCCATTGCATTGGGTAATGTTTTTATCTCATGATATTCCATGTATGGTGCATGAAATTTTATCAAATAACACTATGTTATAATTTCTAGGAATATATCATTGACTTATCCTTATGATTTGATTTTTTATATTGTTTGCACATTCCTTTGTTTCCTTGATGTTATCATCTTATATCATGCTATAATGGCCATGTTTATTATTCTCACCCATTTTCTTCCACCATGTTGTAAATATTGCTTAAACTTTATCTATTACATCATGTTCTTATTTTGTTATTCATTTAATGTTATTTATATCTCACCCCTTCTTATGTATTTCCTCATTTTATCTCCTAAAATTAGAGAAGTTGAAAGGAACCTAAGGGCATGTTATGGAATTTTTAAGTAATGATTTTTTATTTATAATCAATTAATTATCTTATGTGCCTAATTTCCCAAATACACTAGTACTCAAGATCTTATGGACATATATTATGTTTACCCCTATGTAATAAATAATTAATTAAGCTACATAAAATATTTGACTAGTAATAGTTCATATCAGAGGAATGTCTAGTTATTTTTAGGATTTGGATTAGAAAACTCTAGTGAAAGACTTATAGATATGAGTAAACATAAGAAATCATCTCTAAATTTTGGTAAATTATATAGTAAGTGGTTTCCAAAAATATACATCACTGTATGAATACTCTAAGTTCTTGTGGATCTGAAGCAGTTATACCAAGTGGTAATAACCCCAAAAAGGTTGCATTGAGATTGACTCATTCGGCACTTAGTGAATGAAAAAAAAGAATTAAAACACACCTAGTCTAACACTGTTAGGGAGATGATTTGGTAAATTCAAAATCATCTTATGAACCATTGTGAAGGGAATAAAAATTCATATTAGATTTAATTTTGAGAAATAGATCATAGACAAGTTATATTGAAACCTATAAATTTACAGGTTAAGGAATATATGTCACTTATGAGTTATCCTTTTAATGTTCATGTTTTCCCTTATATGTTTTTAACAATTTAAAAATTATTATCCCTAATGTTCCCTTCATTTTTGTTATTGGCTAAAAATAAGAGAAACTATGTCAACCATCAATGGTAGGGGAAATGTGATGACTACCCAATTGAGTATCCAAACCTGATGGTAGTAGGAATTGGGAAATTTAGGATGATAAATTATCAATTAAATTAGGTTTTAAATAGAAAAATTAATCAAGGGGAAAAACCAAATCCTCTTAATAAATAGAAATATTTATATTATAAAGGCCACTGGCCTTCAATGGATATTACGGCCCTTTAGTTACATAATAATAGTGAAAATCCACTGAAGAAATATTCTCTAACCTTCAATGATATGGGAATGAGAAGGTAAATATGGATATTTATTGGATGGAAAGTGAATTTGATTAATTGTGGATGTTGATAAAAAATTAAAATCATTAGGAATAGATCTAATTAATATAGTGGAGAGAATTATCAAAATAAAAAATTGATAAAGAATTTCCTCACACTCTATGGCTAAAAATAGAGAAATAATTACTTATCCTCGTGAAAAAGTATTATAAATACGTTAGGGAACAAATAAAATCATAATATATTTTCAATATAACTCTTTAATTTTAATCACCCTATAAATTAATTTTTACCACTTCATTATTGGGGTAATGTCGAGTATAAATAAATATTTAGTGATTTGAGACTCTGGAAGCTCGGAGGAAATTTCCTTATGTGAACTTAAAGTTGAAATGGAGATCAGTGGATTTCAACTATCTTCTAGTTTTAGAGACAGTAATCATATTATTAATTTTAATAGTATAAGTATGTCGAATTAATATCTTCGGTGTAAGAATGTACAACATCCCACTAGTAAAAATTATTTAAAAAAACATCATGTAAATTGTATGAAGGGGAAAGGAAATGATTTAGGGTTGGGAAGTAAGAAAACATAACAATAGATTTATAATGGAAAACCCCAAAAACGTGATGGAAGAAATGAATTTATAGGTGAACCCTTAGACTTATTTCTAATTTCATAATAGCAAGTTATAGGTACACTAAGTGAATCAATTTACTAAGAAGAGTATTTTCTATGATTACTAACCGCAATAACCTCCATGGCCTAGAGAGAATTGGAATGGTTATTCCATCACAAAATCTAAGGTGTATCCCAATAAAAAAATTGTTGATAGGTATGCAGGTTATTTATTCAAGTTTAGGAATTTAATATTTGATTATAGTTCTATGAAATTTTAGTATAAATATTCAAACACTATGTCAAAGATATGGAAGTTGAGTTATCAGTCAAGGTGGAAAATGGGTCAATTATTGCATCCTAAGAATATAACTCATTACCTATAAAAAATTGTGGGATAAATTGACACGAAATAATTTTTATACTAACTTTAGTGGGTGTATATGTTATTCTATGAATGGATTTTCTTTCCTTGTATAGAACAAGTATAAATTACCGATAGAAAGAAAATCACCATCCATAACACAATTCACTCTTATATTTTAAACAAGTTAAAGGAGGAGGATGAATCTACCTTGGTTTCATCACTTAAATCATATATTTTATTACATTATGAGAAATATCATATGGATCAAATGATTGAGACTAAGTAAAATAAATTCCTAGATGACATGCTCATTATAAATAAATTCACTGATGTGTTTCCAGAAGAATTATTGTAACGACCCAAACATTCATTAATGGAAATACCTCTTGATCTAAATAAATTTATCTTTTTGAAAAATATTTATATAAAGTGTAAAAATTTTTGTTTTTATATTAATAATTTTTACCATTGCTTATATATCCATCGAACAGTGATCACATGATTAGTATAAATATAGGTCTTTAACAAATCCAATTTACTCAATCCAAGGAAGCAATGGCCTCATCTAGAATATGTGCCCCATACAAAGCCCATTTTTCAAAGCTCAAAAAAAAGTGGCATCATTGAGCTTCTCTCTTGACCAAGACCAATATGAGCTTGAATATGTTAAGCTCGATTGGAACCGCCTATGAGAAAATGGAAGTTGATAGAGATTACCACTTGAGCAATATTATCCGATCCACCCCAAAGAGTCTGTCATCATCACATACCTTACTCTTCGGTCTTATGAGGGTGTTATGAGGGGTTATATAAAAGGACCTTATCACTACGTTTATGTACATTATTTTTGTATATAATAATAAATATACTTTCATTTTATTATTGTTACCTTGTAAATTGTTTTTTTAAGTACAAATAGTATTTTTAGTTAATGTTCAACAAAGAAATATATTTTTATGAATTAATGTATTTTTGAATTAAATAATATTTTGATAAAATATTATTATTGTTATTAAATTAATTTTTTATTAAATATAAATGATTTTATAATTTTATGAATTCAATCATAATTTTTATTAAGGTTTGAAAGACATTTTTGTCAAAACCCATGAATTTTAGATAAATATCAGTTTTTATTTTAAAAGTGAAAATAAACATATTTAGAAAATTATTTAGATAAAATAAATATTATTTCTAGAATCAAGACATTGAAATTATCCAACGGTGAATTTTTCATAATTTTTTGAGACAGTCAAATTTTCGGGTAAAAATTAAATATCTTCTAAATATAAAATGTGTTTTATGACATCATAATGACCCAATAGTGATTTAATAAAATAATATAAGCTTTATGTTCTGCCAATATATGTTTTAGCATTAAAATAATGTGATTTTGGGTTTGTTTGACTTATTTTACAAAGCATTAATGGGCCCTACAAGACTTATTAAACATCTTGTCTTTTAAAATTGTTTTCCTTGGGTGTGTAACACACCTCCACATAGGAAGCCCCATTATTTTAAGAATTTCTGACTTTGGACTTATAAAATATTTTTTTCCACTTCCCTTTTGCAAAATTCACGTGCAAAAACCATGGTCTGGTTTGTGGTTTGGATTAGTTTAATGTGAGGTGTCCGAAACCTAAATAATAAAGAATTACCTCACCTTTCTTATATAAACCCGCCCAAGATCCCACTTCCTCCTCTCTCATAGCCTTTGGAGTTCATCCAACTTCTGCCCTCCTCTCTCTAGAATCTTTTAATGGTGCCCCAATCACCTAAGAAGCCTCTCTCAAGCCTCTCTCATGCATCTCTCAAGCCTTTGGAAGTACACTTCCAAGTAAGGGTTTTTCTTCCTTTCTCATTTTTATCCAATATTCTTTAAATTTTTATGCCATTTTAAGTTCAATTATAAATGTTGGGGTATGGTTTATCACCTCCCCCATACTACCCTATTTATGTTTGAATGATGGTAGACCCCTTTCTCTCTCATTAAATGCCTCTCATGTACACCTGATACTATGCTGAAATTCCGGAAGGAATATCTCTCTCCTCTTTTACATTCAAGAAAATATTTTGTATCATGAATCTAAATTCCATTAAAATTTTTGGGACATGTATATATATTACCCCTTACTTTCCATTTCATGTACATATGCTGAGACATCCCTTTATCTCTAATCAACCAATTTTATGAATTCTTACGTCACGCTGTTACGCTACCGAAATTGCACATATTTTCCAAGCCAATGTCATTATGTAGTGAATAGCATGCACATTTCTCTATCAAGGGTATTCACCTTTATGCACATTTAATTATTGATTAAAAAATTTCATGTATGAATTCTACATTCCTTTGTTTTGGGATAAATTATTATGTTTTATGAATCCATGTTATATGATCCATGTGGCACACTTATGCATGAAATGAAATGTTTAAGAAGGGTGTTCCCTTATAAAACTCCAATGTATTTGGTAATGTATAGTATCATGATACGTCATGTGAAATGGGTGTTTACTCATGCTAATTAAAGTGAAATGAAGTTTTTCTCATGCCTCATGTGCAATGAGGATTTACTCATCCTCCATGTGCAATGAGACATGGCTTATGCTAATTCCATGTTAAGTGTTGTTTTTACATTTCCATGTTATGATAATCGTGATTTATCATGACTTTATGTTTATGCTTCTGTTATTCTCTAGTGATATTCCTATTGTCTAAAATTTTTTTATTGCTCATGTTAATCCATTTGTATTCCCTTTCTGGGCTTTATAGCTTACCCTTTTCTTATTTATGTCCTCAGGTAATCTCATTCAATGCTAAGTACTAGGGAATGTAGTGGTCATGTAACGGATGTTTTCAATAAAGATATTTTTTTCATGTTTTAAGTTGTTATTTAATCATCCTAAGACCCAAAGACACTAGACCTCCTGATTTTCTATGTTGTATCAAATGATGTTTATGTAATAAATTATGTTTAATTGTGTATTAAAAATCAAGGTTGTCACAGTTGGTATCAGAGGATAGCTTTAGTTATTTTTGGGATTAGGATTAGAAAACCCTGAAGCATTAGATATGTGACTAAGTTTAATAAAAACATCACTATGTTTTGCTGATATTTAGTAAGTGTTTTATCAGGAAAATACATCCATATCTGGATACGAGCAGGTAGAGGCAACTCTAGCACAGATGTATCCTAGGTGTGAAATCTGAAAACATCGCTTTGAGCTCGACTCGAATGGTAACTGGTTCACAACAATGGGCATTGCTGCACTCTTGGTTATGACACTCACAGGGGATATGGTTTGGTAAATTCACAAGATTAGTATAAACCATTATTAAGGGAGAAAAACATTCCCGTAGAATATATGTTAGAAATTAGATCATGAATAACATAGACTGAATCTAATAGATTCATATGTTAAAGAAATAAAATTTATTTATAAGTCGTTAGTTTTTTCCTTGGATTACAATTTATGTGTTACCACTAACATTCCTTTTATTCCAGACAATGGATGGTAATAAGAGGACTTGGACTGAAAACTGATGTGAAGATCAATTTGATGACTGTACTAATGAGATGCCCAATCCAATGGGAGTGGGAATCGCAAACTATGTCACGCTTATATCTCAGTTAACTCAAGATTTGAATAGAAACATGGGTCAAGAGAAATGTTCAACCCCCCCCCCCAAAGAAAGAACAAGTCTCTATTGAGAGATTCATGAGATAAAGTCCTCCTACTTTTAATAAATCATCTGATCCATCAGTCTCCAAACAACGAATCAACTCCATTGAAAAGATATTATCCATCCGTCAATGTTATGAACAAGAGAAGGTTATCCTGGCTGATTATCATATGGATGGTGAACCTGATCAATAGTGGACGTTTATCAAAAATACGAATCCTGAGGAGGAGATCAAGATGTTGGAATGGAAGGATTTCCAGAAGATGTTTTTTGATAAATATTTTCTGCACACCCTCTGGTTTGAGACGGAAATGTATTTTCTTGACCTCAAGAAAAATGACGATGAATCTATTGGAGCGTATGAGGAAAACTTCACAAGTCTTGAACGATACACTTTTGGCTTCGTCATTACCTACGAATGCAAGGTTGACCACTTCTTTGGTGGGCTGAAACCTAGCTTGTGGAAAGCACTGGCGATCTGTGAGTTCGACAACTTTGATTAAATTGACTGATGTGCCCTCAAGGTTGAAATGGAGATTGGGGAATCTCAGGGGTATCATGGGGATAAGAAGCATAAGGTGGACTTAAATTATGGTAGTCTGATGGATAAATCCAATGGTGCTAAGAATATCCAACACCCCACTTGCCAAAGGTGTGGAAAGAAGAACCCTAGAAATTTCATGGAGGGTACATGAAAATGAATTAGGTGTGGAAGAGAAGGGCACTTGGCTGTTAACTGTCAGCAAAAAAGAATGGCGGATATGATAGAGTATTGGAATGCTTTGTTCGAACCTCAATTAGTGGTTCATTGCTACAACAGCAATGAACCAGGGCATCTTGAAAATCAGAGCCCTATGCCAAGGGATTTCTGAGGCAACCAATAACCTCCAAGGCAACAAGGGAAAGATTTGTCCATCACTACTACCAAAGTGAACCCCAACAATGAAGTGGTGACAGGTAAGCTAGTTATTCATTCAAGAACAGCAAATGTACTTTTTGATTTAGGTTCTACACATTATTTTATTTCTCAAAAGTTTAGTAGAACAATCACTACACCACCACAAATCATGGAATTGAAGATGTTGGTGAGTATGGAGAATGGGAAAATCATTGCATCCCATGAATATAACTCCTCCGCTGTCATAATCTGTGGATTGAACTTCCCGGTGAACCTCTTCATACTCCCTCTAGTGGAATTTTATGCAATTCTTGTAATGGATTGGCTTTCCTTATATAGATCCAACATAAATTTCCATGAGAGGGAAATCACTCTCCATGTGGATAATTGAACCCTGATTCATTATAATTGTAAGGAAGGAGATGAAACTTCTTTAGCTCCATCATCTCAAGCGTGGACATTACTGCCCTATGAGCATTCATATCTAGCTCTGATGATTGAGACTATGGAGGTAACCATCCTAGATAACAGGCCTATTATGAAGGAATTCGATGAAGTGCTTCTCGAGGAATTTCTTGGTCTTCCTCCTAAAAGATATGTTGAATTATCAATTGATCTTATTCCTGTGGTGTTGCCAATATCCAAGACTCTATATAAGAATGGTTATAGTGAAGCTTGAGGAGCTGAAGAAACAACTACAAAAGAATCTATATAAAGGGTTTATACGCGCAAGTGCTTCACTATGGGGTGCACCAGTCCTCTTCCTCAAGAAGAAATATGGGTCAATGCACCTTTTCATCGATTATCATGAGCTTAAAAAATAACGATAAAGAACAAGTATCATCTCGCATGAATAGATCACATGTTCGATCAACTGCATGGAGCAAAATACTTCTCCAAGGTGGATTTGTGGTCGGGATATTATCAAGTAAGGGTGAAGAAGGAAGATATCCCAAATACATCTTTTCAAACAAGATACAAGCACTATGAATTCATATTAATGCCTTCTGGACTCACTAATGATCCATCAATATTCATGAACTTGATGAATAGAGTCTTTAGAGATTACCTCGACAAATTTTTGGTAGTCATTATATATGATGTTTTGATATTCTCCAAAAACAGGGAGAATCATGAGGAGCATCTAAGAATTGTACTAGAGATGTTGCGGAAGGAAAAGCTCTATGAAAAGTACAACAAGTGTGAGTTCTGGTTTAAGGAGGTCTCGTTCTTGGACCATGACTTCATAAGCAATGGGATATCTGTGGATCCCTCTAAAATAGATACAATTATGGGGTGGATGAGGCTAACAACAGTAATGGATATTCGTAGCTTATTGGGGTTAGTTGGATATTATCGAGGATTTTTGAGAAATTTCTCACAATTTTTTAACCCTCTTACTAAGCTAACTCGGAAGTGGGTAAGGTTTTCATAGACTGATAAATGCGAAGAAAGATTCAAGGAGGTGATAAGGTGGCTTATCACTGAGCCCATGCTCACTTTACCCACAAGTGGATAACCTTTTGTGGTATTTAGTGATGCTTCGAAGAAGGACCTGGGATGTGTGTTGATGAAAAATGAAAAATTTATTGCCTATGCTTCAAGGAAATTGAATGTTCATGAACAGAACTATCCAAAACATGACCTCTAGTTGGCTTCAGTGATCTTCGCTTTTAAAATTTGGTAGAATTATCTCTTTGGAGAGAAGTGTGAAATGTATATAGACCACAAAATCCTCAAGTATATTTTCACATAGAAAGAGTTGAACATACGGCAACAAAGAAGGTTAGGGATGATCAAAGACTATGACTTCTCAATCCATTAACACCCTAGGAAAGCGAACAAGGTGGTGGATTCCCTATGTAAAAAGGACCAAGTGATTCTATCATTGATGAGAATTGAAAAGGATCCAATATTCTTAGATTTGATGAAGATGGACATGGGGATCATAAAGAAGCGAACTTCATCAATCCTTTCACAAATGATTTCTCAACCATCACTTTTGGGAAGGCTAAAATATGCTAAAAAAGATGATGTCAGAATTTAGGAAAAATTGGAAGCTATCAAAAAAGGGAAATCCTCGGAGTTGAATGTTAATGAAAAATGAATTGTGTGATTTGGGAAAATACTATGTGTTCCATCATGTCTGGAGCTGAAGAAGAAACCTTGGGATGATGCACATAGTTCAAATTTCTCTATTAACCTATGAAATAGAAATATCTATCGAGATCTCCAAAAGCATTATTGGTGGGATAACATGAAGAAGGAGATTGCTGAATATACATCAATGTGCCTGGTGTATCAGCAAGTGAAGCCAGAGAGGCGTAAGTCTGAGGGGGTGATACAACCATTGCCCATACTAGAATAGAAATAGGAGAACATCACCACGGACTTTGTCACCAGACTTTTGAATACATCCAAAGGGAAAAATTCAATTTGGGTTGTTGTGGATCATCATACAAAGGCTGCACACTTCATTACTATTCGGGAGGATTTCTCATTGGATCAACTGGGATAGATATATATCAGGTAATTGGTATGGCAGCATGGAGTACCACTATCTATTGTGTCCAGTCGAGATCCAAGATTCACCTTAATGTTTTGGAAGAGTCTTCAACATACATTGAATACTGAACTGAACTTCAGTACGGCCTATCATCCTCAAACTAATAGCCAATCCGAGCGGACTATTTGAAAACTTGGGGACATGTTGAGAGCATGCTCTGTAGACTTTATAGGAGGATGGGATCAACATCTTCCTTTAGTTGAGTTCTATTATAATAACAGTTTCCACTCGAGCATCCAAATGGCACCATATGAAGCCCTTTATGGGAAAAGGTGAAGAACACAAGCGTGTGGGGATGAGGTCAGTGAGTGTAAGCTGCTTGGACCAGAAATGGTCGAAGAAATTGTGGAGACCGTTAAAACAATTTAGAAGCATATCAAGGAAGACCAAAGTTGACAGAAAGGTTATCCAAATAACCGTAGAAGAGAACTTGAGTTTAAAGTTTGAGGCATGGTATTTCTATGCATATCACCTTGGAATAAGGTCATGAAGTTTGGAAAGAAAGGTAAGATAAGTCCACGGTACATTGACCCCTTTAATATTCTTGATCATGTCGGATCTATAGTCTATCGTATAGAAATTCCACCTATCATGGCCAAAGTACATGATGTTTTTCATGTATCCCTCTTAAGGAAGTACATACTGGACCCTTCACATTTAATCTCTTCAGAGGTGGTACAATTAGAGGATGATATTTCTTATGAGGAGAAACCAGGGAAGATCTTAGATCATAGAGAAAAGGTTATATGGAATAAGACAATGCCCCTCATCAAGGTGTTGTGGTGAAACCACAAGTTTGAAGAAGCTATGTGGAAATTAGAGGTGATGATGAAGTAGAGTTACCCATGTTTGTTTTAGTTTGGGAAAAGAAAATTTTGAGGGTGGAATTTTTTAAGGGGAAAATATTGTAAAGGCCCAAACATTATTTAATGGAAATCACTCTTGATCTAATTAAATGTATCTTTATGTAATTTGTTTATATAAAATGTCAACTAATTTGGTTTTATGTTAATAGTTTTGACCATTTCTAATATATTTGTTGAACAGTGATCACATGATTAGTATAAATATAGGGCATTAACATATACAATTTACTCAGAAAAATGAATGGATGGCCTCATCCAGTAGACATGCCACATACGAAGCCCATTTTTTAGAGCTCAGAAAGGAGGTGGTTTCATTGGGATTCGCTATTAACCAAGCCCAAGCTGATCTTGAATATGTTGAGCTCGAGCAGGACCACCTATGAGAGAAATGGAAGCCTATAGAGATTACCACCCATGCAATGTTATCCAAGCCACCCCAGGAGTCTTTCACCATCACACGCCTTACTATTCAGTCTTATGTGGGAGTTATAAGGGGTTATGTAACAAGACCTTAGAACTATGGTTATGTACATTATTTTTGTAGGTAATAATGTATATACTTTCATTTTATTATTGTTACCTTGAAAAAAGTTTTTTTAAAGAAAAAATTGTATTTTTAGTTAATATTAAACTAAGAAAAATATTTTGATAAATTAATGGATTTTTGAATTAAATAATATTTTAATAAAATATTATTATAGTTATTAAATTAATTTTTTATTAAATATAAATGATTGTATAATTTTATGAATGCGATCGTAATTTTTATTAAGGTTTTAAATCCATTTTTTTCAAATCCCGTAAATTTTTTATAAATGCCAGTTTTTTATTTTAAAAGTAAAAATTAACATATTTATAAGATTATTTAGGTAAAATAAATATTATTTCTGGAATCAGGATGTTGAAATTATCTAATGGTGAATTTTTCATAATTTTCTGACACAGTCAAATGTTTTGGTAAAAATTAAATACCGTTTAATTATATAATGTGTTTTATGACATCATAATGACCCAATAGTGATTTAATAAAATAATATAAGCTTTATGTTCAGCCTATATATCTTTTACCATTAAAATAATGTGATTTTGGGTTTGTTTGACTTATTTTACAAATCATTAATGGACCCTTCAAGACTTATTAAACATATTATCTTTTTAAATTGTTTTCCTTGGGGGTGTGACTCACCTCATCATAAGAAACCACATTATTTTAAGAATTTAGGACTTTGTCCTTAAAAATAGTTTTTTCTCTACCCTTTTCCAAAAACCATGGGCTGGTTTGTGGTTTGGATTAGTTTAATGTGAGGTGTCCCAAACCTAAATAATAAAGTATTCACTCACCTTTCCTGCATAAACCCACCCAAGATCCCATTTCCTCCTCACTAAAAGACATTGGAGTTCGTCAAACCTCTTAGGCCTCTCTCAAGCCTTTGGAAGCGCACTTCCATGTAAGGGTTTTTATTCCTTTCTCATTTTTTGTCCAGTATTCGTTAAATTATTATTCCCTTTTAATTTAAATTACAAATTTTGGGTTATGGTTTTTTACCTCCCCCATATTGTGATATTTATGTTTTAATTATTGGATACCCATTTATATCTCATTAAATGCCTCCCACGTACACCTGTTACTATACAGAAATTCCAAATTGAATTCTCTCTCCTAATTTACATTCAAGCAATTCTTTTGTATAATGACTCTAAATTCCATTAAAAATGTTGGGACATGTATCTATTTGACCCCTTTCTATCCATTTCATGTGCATATGATGGGACATCCCTTTCTCTATCATCAACCGTTTTTATGAATTCTTACGTCAAGTCGTTACGCTGCTGAAATTGCACCGATTTTCCAAGCCAATGTCCTTGTGTAGTGAATACCATGCACATATCTCTATTAAGGGTATTAAACTTTATGAACATTTGATTATTGATTATAAAGTTTCATGTATGAATTCCACTCTCCTTTACCATGGAATAAAGAATTATGTTTTATAAATCCATGTTATATGATCCATGAGGTACACTTGTGCAAGAAATGAAATGTTTAAGAAGTGTGTGCCCTTATAGCACTCTAATGCATTGGGTAAAGTATAGTATCATGATACATCATGTGAAATTGGTGTTTACTTATTCTGATTCAAGGGAAAATAGTTTTTACTCATGCTTCATATGGAATTTGGATTTTTTCTTTCTCCATTGCATAGAGCCTTGGCTTATACTAATTCCATGTTAAGTGTTGTTGCTACATTTCAATGATATGATTATCATGCTTTATCATGCCATTATGTTTATGCTTCTATTTTTCTCTAATGATAGGACTATTATATAACATGTATTGTATTCCTCATGTTACTCCATGTTTATTCCCTTACTAGGCTTTATAGATTACCCTTTTCTTATGCATGTCCTTAGGTTATCCAATGAAATTCTAAGTACGAGGGAATATAGTGGTCATGTAATGGACGTATTCAATAAAGATGTTGTTTTTCATATTTTATGTTGTTATGTAATGATTCTAAGATCCTATTAAACTATAACTATCAATATTCTATTTTGTAACAAATGAGGTTTATGTAATAAATTATATTTAATTGTGTAATAAATAGCAGGGTTGTCACATTTATTGGGTCGTCGTCCTAGATGAGAGGTTGAGTGATCAATAAAAATTATACCCAGATCCTTACCAATATTCAATAATCCTTATATAATGGATACTTTTTAACATGAGGAGTAAAAGAAGTAGCTATAGTAGAACCTAGATAAAGGGTTTATACACCCAAGTGATTCAATATACGATGCACTGGCCCATTTCATTACCTCTACATAGATTATCATGAGTTCCATATGATCCTAATAAAGAAAAATTATCCTCTACCAAGGATTAATGACTTTTTATATCAACTACATTGATCTCAATACTTCATCAAGGTGGATATTCATTTGGGATATTATCAAGTAAATATGATGAATGATGATATCCCTAAAACTGCTTTTCATATAAGGTATAGACACTATGAGATCATAATGAGGCCATTTTGACTAAATAATACACCATAAATACCCATGGAATTTATGAATATAGTTTTTAGGGAATACCAAGACATATTATTGTTTTCTATATAGAAAATATTCTTATCTACTCTAAAATCAAATAGGAGTATGAGGATAATTTGAATGTTGTAGTGAAAACCTTGGGGAAAGAGAAATTTTAAGTGAAGTGTAGTAAGTGTGGTTTTTTTATTGATTAATTAACATTACTATATAATGTTATTAACAAAAAATGGATATATATGGATCATTCCAAAACTATGGCAATTAAAGGATTTTCTAGACCAACATTTGTGATATAAATATATAGTTTCCTTTGATTGGATGGGTACTGTCATCGATTTTTTAGAAACTTTTCATGATATTCCGTACCACTAACCAAGATAACTAATAATGGATTATGGTTTATGTAGACCGATGAATTTGATGATATATTTAATGAATAGAAAAATTATAATCACTACACTAGTGCTCACATTACCTACCATTGGGGAAGGAATCATTATCTATAGTGATGCATCCAAAAAGGGATTGTGTTGTGTACTCATGAAAGATGAAAAATAAATAGCTATTTCCTCCCACCAATTAGTGATAAATGAGTACAATTACCATATAGATGATCTAGAATTGGTTGTAGTGATCTTCACATTGAATATTTGGCGACACTATCTCTATGAGGAGAAGTATGACATATATAAAGATCCTAAAAGACTAAAATATATATTCACACAATAGAATCTCAATTTTTCCAATAAATGTTATTAAAAATCGTTAAGGATTATTATTTTTCAATCCATTTCCATCTTGAGAATTTTAACAAAGTATCATATGATCTAAGTAGAAAGGGTCCTGTAACCCTATCCATGTTGGGGATTACAAGGCATCCATTATTCTTAGACATGCAGATCATGGACATGGTAAAAATAATTGGATTTTCATACAAAATTTCTCAAATAAATTCCAACAATCCATTCCAAAAGGGATCAAGGTGGCCCAAAAAGCTGGTGAGATACTACAAAAAAAGGTAGTGAAAATTCTAGTGTTCAAAATTGTGAAAGACTTAGTTATAAGGTTTTGAACTCAGATATGTTCCCCATTAAAATATTATATGGAGAGGTAACTTCTAGATGATGTGAATAAATCATCTTCTAAATTTATCTTGGAATAACTAAGATATATAGATATCTAAAGGAAAACATCTAGTTGTATAAAACGAAGAGGGAGTCTTTAGAATTTGAATCTTAATGCTTAGTATGACAGCAAGTTAAGGATAAACAACAAAAGTATATGGGTATGATGAAACCATTTCCAATAATGGTAGTGAAATGGGAAACCATAACCCTGGATTTTATTATAGGAATCCTAAGAATATGTAATAGAAATAATTCTTTTAGGTGGTAGTTGATCACCTTAAAAAGTTAGTGCATCTCATTTCAATAATCGATGATTTCTCTATTGAACAAATAAAAAAATTATACATAAGGGGAGTGGTAAGACTTATTGGAGTGACACTGTCTATTATATATGATCAACATATGTGGTTTACCTTAGGGTTTGGAGGATCCTTCAGTAATCATGAATTCAAATAGTACCTTAAGAGGCTCTTTATGGGAAGAGGTGTCCTACTCCAACATATTGGGATGAAGTTGGAGAGTGGAACCTGATGGGGCCTTATATTTTTCAGTAGATTAAAGAGAAGGATCAATACATTCAATTCCATATGAAATCCATAGAAATTTAATAGAAAAATATATGATGACAGTCATTGACATGATATTGATTTTGAGTTTAGAGATAAAGTGTTCCCTATTATTATCTATTGAAGAATGTTATGAGGTTTTGGGAGAAGGTAAATCTTATTCAAAGATACATCAACCCCATTGAGATAGTATATCACATCAAGGTTATGGCATATTGACTATAACTACCACTGAACCTATGTTGGGTATATGATATGTTCCATGTATCCCTCTTGAGGTAGTAAAAACTAAAACCATCACATGTTATAAATATATATGTGTTTCCATTTTAGAATAATATTTCTTCTAAGGAATATTCTATAAAGATATAAGATCATAGAGAACAAGTTATATGCAATAAGAAAAATCATCTTGTTAAATTGTTGTGGGAAAACCAAAAGATTGATAAAGTAACTTGGGAACCAAGAGAGGCAAAGAAACAAAAGTTCAATCATCTATTTTAGTGTATGAAATGATATTTTTAGGTTAAAACTTTTGAATTTGGTGAGAATTTCACAACCTAAATTTTATAAATGAAATTCATGTTTCAAATGAATAAATTCCTTATTATGTAATGAAGTTAATGAAAAATATGAACTACTTTAGTTATTTTGGAATATTGTAAGTTATATCCTATCATACATAAAAATTGTTAAGAATTATTACCATTGATAATATAGCCATTTTATATTTATTGTTATGATAAGTATATATTAATGGTTATGATAAATCCAATTAAAATAGATGAAGTAAGTGATTCTATCAACTAGTAGGATCATAACCTATGATGCCCAATTGTCAAAAATTCAAACGGAGATGGAATCACTAAGATTTTACCTTAACCAAGACCAATATGATATTCTAAAACAAAATCATGGGAGAAACAGTTTATGGGATAAGTTCATTCCTAATAAGATCACTGCCCAAACCATGTTCACCGAACCACCTCAATAAAGTGTCACCACTAGGAACATTACCCTTATGGAATATACTGATGTAATAAGGAGTTGTGTATTTAGACCATAATATAAGAATTTTTTAATTTTAAATTTTAATTAAAAATGAATATGTTTACCCTTTTTATTACTTTATAAATGATTAGATGATGTTTTTGGAAAAAATTGATTTTCATGTGATGAAAATAAAATAATATTTTAAGGGAAATATATAATTTCAATCAAGACACCCTTTTTGAAAAATTAAATAAATTTTGAAATAAATTTTATTTAAATAAAAATATTATTATAAAATATTATTTTTTTAAATATAAATAATAAAATAATTTTATTATGTAAAAAATACTTTTATAATAGTCAAACAATAGTTATTATTATAAAAAACTAGTATTTTCCAATCAATGGGGATTTTGATTTAAAATTGTAAATCATCATATTTAGGGAACTATATTTTTAAAATAAATATTATCTTTAAAATTATCACATCAAAATTAGAAAATGGTTAATTTTTTATAATTTTTTGAGATAGTTGATTGTTTAGGTAAAAATAAAATACTATTTAAATATATGATATGAATTATAACATCATAAAATGAAAATAGGTGATGTGATAAATACTATAAAGAGTATGCACAACCAAAATTATGTATGAAATTTTAAAAAGTAAGCTTTTTAAAAAAAATATTTAATTTTATATATCCTTAATTAATCATCTAAAAAGTATATTATATTTTTGGATATTAAAATCAATTCTTTAATATCATGATTAACCTCCACATCCCCAAGGATATTATTTTTATGATATTGGTTTTCATACCTATAAAATATTTAAAATAACACTTATTTAGTAGAAACCTTGTTAAGTTAGCTTATTAAGGTTTATGTTTTTTCATTATTTTATCGTATAGAGTTCAAAACCTATTTTTATAAATTAGTAAATAATTCCCCTCTCTTTTTCTATAAAAAACCACTCAATTTCCAATTTATTCTAAACCAAAATACATGAAGCATGGATTTAATCTATATTTACCTCTTTATATTACTCCCAATGTGTCCTCAAACTCTTAATATACTACTCCCAACCTTTTATAAGTTCCCTCTCAATGTAAGGGATCTTGTACTTCTACTCTTCATTCAAGAACCTTATTTATATTATGCCTTCTGATTTCCAATTTTTCAGGTTTAGGTATGGTTTTAAACATCCTTATTACCACCCTTATGATTTCCAAGTGATTATATACACATTTCACTCTCATTAAACCCTTAAATTAATTTCTATATAAATCCATTTGGATTCCAAAATTATAATGTGATTTTTATGAAAAATATTTTTGTAGTGAATACTCATCCACATTTCTACTCAAGGGTATTAAACTAGATGCTCATATCCATAATTTATGTGTACATAAAATTATATAACCCACACTCCTTAATAATGGGATTAAAAGTGATGAAAAAATTTCTTATTTTGTATGATTTATGTGGAACCCAAATTCATATACAAGAAAATAATGTGATTGGTGGGACTAGAATTATATATCCCTATATTACATTAGGTAATTTTTTTATCTCATGAGATAAAATTTATTGTTCATGGGAGGTTATCCTAAGAACATTATGTTATGATTTCTTCATTGACAGCCTTCACATATTCTTATGAGGTAATTTTTTATGTTATTTCCACATTCCTATATTTCCTTGATGCTATCATCTTATATCATGGTTTGATGATCATGTTTATAATTATCACCCCTTTTATGTCCCCATGAAATACCTCTTGCCAAAAAAGTATACATGTCATTATATAATTCATTTATTATTCCATTAATGGTATTTATAGCTCACCCATATCTTATATATCTCCCCGGGATATCTAATGTAGTTTTAAAATATCAAAGGAACCTAAGGGCATGTTATGGAATTTTAAAATAATGGCATTATGTCCATTTTCATGTTTTTATGTTATGTACGAAATTTCCCAAATATACTTGGCCTTATGATATTCTAGGGTTGTATTATATATACCTTTATATAATAAATAAATAATTAAGGTATATAAAATTTAAGGGGGTCATATAAATTGAAAGGGTGGTGCCACTACACCAAGATGATTCTTTGTAGGTGTTTAAGTCTAAAAAGGATACAATATTTTTTAGTACAATTATGTCCTAGTTGTGGTCAAAAAATTTTTTAATAATGATTGGAAACCCCCATAATAAATGAGTATAATATTTTTTAGAACGTGGTGTTTAGATCTAGAAATAACTTGGGATATTTTTTTAGTTTTTTATCCGTCATTCCATGTTGAGGGTAATTCAAGTTTTCTCTACAAATAGGGGTTAACCTCCCCTTTTGTTATACATTTTCCCTTTCTCCCAAACCATAGATTACTTCAGGACTTATTTTGTTTCTCTAAATTAATACACATTTGGATCCTATCCCATTGATTTGAGAAATGAATCCCCTCATTAATCTGAGTTGTTTTACTTATCCTATAACTTCTTTCTCTTCTGATCTTATGGTTCTTCTTCTTCACATTGGCTTATGTAAGTGGATCCCATTTATATTAGCTAGTGCATGGATGAAAAATTGATGATATTTTGTTATGATTACATTTTATATTTTATCCATTCATATTTGTTGACCCTTTACGCTCAGTTTGTTCATCTTTATAGTGTCGTATCATTGAAGATTTAAAAGGCTCAAAGATTTATGAAAACCCATGTATTTTTAAGAGGATTTCACTTTTATAGATTACTGATAAGAATTATTATAAATTTATATATATATGAAAAAAATTATATTTTTTCATGTTTCAAAATATAATATATAATCAATTAAATATAAATTATACATTTTAAATTATTATGATTACTTTTTGATAGAAAAGGTATTTAATTTCAAGGTTAAATAATTTTTTAAAAAATTATTTCTTAAAAAATATTTTATATGTTGATAATTATGTTAATTATATAAATTCATATTGTTATTCATTATTATGAAATTCTTAGAAATAATTCTACAAAGTTATGAGGCAAGAATGTGATTTTTCTTTACAAAAATAAGTAGTTTTTATTCTAAATAAATAGTTTCTCTGTGAATTATATAATTTTTAAAATTGAATATTTTAAATGTTATAAATTTAATTATATAAAATGAATTTAATTTATATATTTAGAAAAAAAATTTCTCATGGATAATTTTCAGTATTTTTATAAAAATATTTATTTTTGGGTGAATAGAAAAAAAATTATCGTTTACAAGTACCAAAACTTTTATGATTTCCTTGTGATATAAGTTTGATTTAAAAATATATTAAACCATTTTATAGACTAAAAATTAATTTGTGATGTTAAATAAATCACTTAAAAATATTATTTTATATTTAGAAACCTGTATTGTGAATTTTGGAACATAAGAAAAAAATTAATAAAAACTATTTTTGGTATCTTATCCTTTAATTAAGTATTCCTATGGTAACATATAGTTCAATATTTCATAAAAAATCACTTAAATTTCATTTTTATCCATAAACCAATAAATTTCATAGGAATCATGTAGTACATGATTTTGGTCGACATTTATTTTTATAATTAAAATGGAATTTTTCTAAATATATTAATTAAATTAAGGGAACTTTTATTACAATTAAATATTATAAACCATATAGATTGAATCATATAAAAAATAAATTTCAAATTAAAATAATAAAATTAAGAAATAATTTCAATTCATTTTTATTCATAAAAATAAGTTATCATGGTAAAAGATAGTCACCGTGATAAAAGCTAAAATTTGGTCAAAGTGTTTAATCAGGGGTTAAATTATTTTAACTTCATTGTATAATATCCATTACTGATATTTTAGTGTATTTATATACCTATAATTTATCTATTTTTGATTTTAATCAATTTTGTATCCACTTTATTTAAATATGACAATTCTTTTATAATCAGAAATTAATATTTAAAAAAATATTACCCCTCCAACTTTTTATCATAAAAAATCTTTTAGGGAATGGATAAGAATAAAACACATTATTAATGATTATATATGTTAATATTTATTATTAATAAATTATAATTGTTTTATTTTTTTATTTTTCATTTAAAATATTAGTATAATTATTTAAAACTCTTAGGTAGTGTTGAAACGGTTCTTGTGAGAGTAGTAGAAAAGTTTAAGTAAATGGTTTACAAATATTAAATGTGATAATATTTGGAATAAATATTGACTTGAACAAATTTTATAGATAACCATGATAGTTAATAAGTAATTATAATTTAAAAATTAGAGTTACATAGTTATCTGGATATCCTTGAAGTGAAATTATGATAATAGTTCTAAAAATTAATTTGAAGGGAATTTAATTTTAACAGTATTTTATTAATTGATTTTTAAAAAATATTGAGTAAATTGGATGAGAAATGGATTATAATATCATATATGGTCTATAAATGAACAAATTTTAATTTTAAAATGTCATTGTTGTCTCTTAAAGACATAATATTTTCGAAAACATCGTTGATTTTTTCCTATAAAATTGGAATCAATATAACCTTTTCAAAGACACATATGAATTAATTTTACTCTAAAAATTATTCCAAATGAATCTCTAAACATACCATTACGTGTTATTAATCTCATGGTCTAACTCTAAACATCTCATCCAAAGGCCTTAAGTTCCATTGAAAGTTTGATATCTAAGGAAAAGGTCATTTTCATAACTAATTTCTTTCATTTTTACTTCTTATTAGACCACCTTGAAATATTTTATAATAATCCTTAAATAATTAAATAATTATATATATTAATATTATATGTTATTAGATTGAATTAACAATCATGATATTCATTTCCTCCATCTTTTCAAAAATTAAAACTTCATTGTTGTTACATGTGGACTATGGCCTCCATGAACGACATATTTAATTTTTAATCATTTCCTTACATGGTTGGTTTTAAAAATAGATTTAATTACTAAATATGTTATTTTATAAAATTATTATGCGTCTATAAAGATAATTTTTCCATTTTATTTATAATATTAATAATAAATGGTCCTTGTAAAATTTAATAGCCTAAAAGGAGCATACCAGGACAGTTCATAAAAAAATAACATTATACCACTGTTTTTCTTTTATATTATTAATTGACAAATTATTGAATTTATTGTATCTATTTAATAAAAATATTGAAATAATTTTTTATTTTATCATTATATAATAATATTTTCTTACTCATTGAACTTCTATAACTTGTTCTTATTTTCATCAGTTTTATCACCTGCATAAATGTTGGAACAATGTTTATCACATGAATAAATAATAAAAATAAAATAATGGTAATAATATATGAAAATAATTAATTTAATATTTTTTAATAATCCTTTTCTGGTAATATTTATAATTATATTTACCAATAAATTAAATTCTTCTATTAATTTTATAATCATCAAAAAATGGAATTTTTAATTGTTCCATGTAAACTGTCAATATAATTACCATAAAATTACTATGGGACTATAAAACTATATCATAAAAATTAATTACCATATCATGAACATTATTTACGTTATTAATCCATGAACAAGAATCAAGGACCAAAACCACCAAACCAAATCATGTATGGGAAATGGAATGATTATAACTCAAATGTTAATTTTTACAATAAATAATTAATAAATATGTAATAAAGAATTATAAATGGATGGTAGAAAGTGAAATAATAATGAATAATGTTATTATTAATATTAGTAATAAAACTAAATTTAATATTCAAGGATTTAAGATTTTAATGGACTGAGAATAAGTATGAGGTAAGAGAATCATTAACTCAATTTCATTTCATTGGGTTATATCACTTATCCATTGACAATGTTATACCAAGACTATATGTGTTATGACATATAATTTTTTTAGCTGATGTTTGAACTTATTTTATATGAATTTAAATTTGTTTCACATAATCAAATGATTGATTTATTCTTACTTCATACGATCCTTCTAAGGGTTTATTTTATAAATTTACAATCATTAAGAAATGATTCATATTTACCACTTTTTTATTTTATGTGGTGTGTATATTGGAAATTAATTTTTTTATAGTGATTTAAATTAAATTTTATGGATTTAAATATACATTTAAAGATATATTCAAAATGTTTTTATTCAAAAGTTACCAAGAAAATAAGGATTTCTTGGTCGCAATTTCAATTCCTTGAGACATGTTTCATATTTTGAACCATGTTTCCATTCATATGGTGTTATTTGGATTCAGTACCCCATGAATTTGTTATATTATGTTTTTAATTTAATTCATGGTATTTACAAACACAAATCTATTTTTGTATTTAAATGTATTTTTATTTAATGTCTATAAAATATGTAAGGGTCCTTTCATCTCAAATTTCTTTCTTTGAGAAATGTTTTTGAAATATTCACATATTTTATTATATCAATTAAATAATTCTTATTTTACACTCTATGTCATTATTATCACTTTATTAATGGTATTTTATTTTTATTTTAATTTCTCTCTTTCACGGGGTTTTGAATCAAAGGATTCCAATGTCGTAAAGGTTCTTTGTCTAAATTTCCCTTCTGTGATAAATATTTAATATTATACACCTATATTCTTTTATATAGTGTATAGACTTCTTATTTTGAATATTATATCATGTTTCTATTTTATTTCTGGTTTTTAAGGTTCATTTTCAAGTTCATTCTTTCAAGTGATTTTTATTTTAAAGAGTCAATATGGGTTTTATTTAAAAACCATTATTTAAATGATTTTTATTCTTTTACCTTAATATTTTACTTTATATCATTATTATTTGTATTATAATAAAAATTTTCTTCTATACTCTTCATTTTGTTTTATATAGTCATTTTGAACTATCTATTATTTTTTAGAAATGTTTAAAATGGAATTTTTCAATTTTTTCCTTATAGGTTATTTTTACATTCTTTATAAAAGTATGAAAATAATGTTTTTTTAAGTTTACCACAAGATTTAATTTTCCACCATCATGAATTTTATTTTTTATAATTATTTCTTTCCAAGATTAGATGGGTTTTCAAATAAAATCTTATTATTATATAAATTTTTTATTTTTAAAACTTACCAAAATAAAAGTATATTTCAACTTGATTTTAAAAAATATTTCTAATGATTTTATAAAAGTATTTATCATCTATTTCAACATAATTAAATGATAATTATAATTAACTAGGTATATGAACTAATAATACCATATATCTTATTTTTGAAGATGCCTTATGATTCTATTTTAAGAAACTATCATGAAACCTATTTATTTTCAATGGGTTAATCAAGATATGAAATAATGGTTTATATTTTATGGTTTTTATAAATAAATAAAATTATTGTATTTTTTATTCATGTTATAGTACTTTTTTATCATGATATGGATGATCCTTGGATATAACTCTCCAATACATTGAGTAATGATTTATTCTCTATATAGATGATGTTGAAATTAACTTATTATATATTATTACATTATGGTTGAATATGAATGAATACAGGAGATGAATATAATTTTTAATATACCTTTATGGTTTTTATATACTCTCTATGGGTTTTAATGGTTTCCTTGAGAAAAGTTTTATTTCACATGACCCCTAATTTTTGAATCATATGAATTTTGTATTATGTTACACAAAATATTTATACCATGACCCATTATTTATAAATCATGATTTTAGAGAAATGAATTTCTTAGTTTATGTATATGTTATTTCATGATGTTCGCATACCCTCATTCTCATCTCATTCTCACTTATAATCTTTGATTGATAACATCTATGTTTATACATACTAATAATTTGAGATCATCCTTCTTATATTTTCATTACCCCAGGTTATGAAGAGGAGTTTTTGGTTTTATTTCTCTATAAGGGTATCCATTTTGAGATTTTTTTTGGATATATTGAAGCCATATTGATAAATAATAAGTTATTGGTATAGTGTAAAAATATACATTATATATGAAGCATGTGGGTTTTTTAATTTTTAGTTTCTTACTTATTTCTATAAAACTATAAACATTTAAGTACGTGGGTATATATGTGACTAGATGATTTTTTATAATGTAATTATGGATTTTTGGTATCTTCAGTTGGTGTTAAATATAGTTTTAAATTAATATGTTTTTAGTACTAAATCTATATTTACGTGTTTGGGGTGGCATGGTTGGTATCATATAAGGGTTTATATAACTTTATAGTTTAAGAAGTAATTTGATAAATAAACTTTAAGAGTTATGGTAACCATTTGGGGCTGATAATTTTATGGTTTATTATATGTTCAAAATCATAGATATCCTATTTAAGGTATTATTTTTAGGTTATTGTTGAATTTTTGGGAGTTTTGTTGGGTCTTAAGAATAATACATGATTGAGGTTTTGATAAACTGTTAGATTGGTAAGTGATTTGATGTTGAGGTAAATATAGTTAAAGATGATAATGGGAAAATTGTTTTTTTTAAGATTATTATATTTTATGAGAGATATTGATTAGAGTATATATTTTTCCGTTTTTGACGTATAAGTGACATTATGTAGTTTGGGGATAAAATTTAAGTTGACTATGGAAGAATTTGTTATTAGGTTTTCAAAATTTTGGGTTTATAATTTGGTCAAGCATGTAGTGAAAAGGTTTGAGGTTTAGTAATTTTTTAAATTATTTTTGTTAAACATGGGTAGTTATTATTATATTGAGGTTTTAGAGATTAAATTATTACTTCTTCGTATGATGGTTTATTAATATTTACATTGTTATTATCTTTACACATGCTTACTTTTTTTTATAATTTTTTAGAAAAAATAGGATTAAATTGTAATAAAAAATTATTTCATTCAATGAAGAAAATTATCTTCTTGTTGATCTCATGATACATTTAGAGTTTATTTTTGTGCTTCATGTATGATGAATTCATCTTAGATGTTCATCATTTGGGAATGTAAGATGAAATGGAGAAGTAAACTGATTGAAACACACAACTAAGATATTATATAGGAATATAGAAATGGATTTAAATCATGTAAGTATATTTTATTATAATATCTATCGCAATGGTGGAATCATTTTACAAACTCAATAAAAGGAAGATAAATCTATCAATTTCTATGAAGAAAACCTCACCCAACTATTTATGTATTAATTGGAAAGTCATTCATAGGTCTTAGTATTATAAAAGTACAAAAATGGTTAAACAATATGTATGATAAATATCCAATTATTGACTTTGAAATTAATGTTACAAATATTTACCGTACATTTTCCATGCCTAAATTATTTTCTTGAAGTAAAATATTTTTAAAGGAATATATTACTTTATTTTATGATAAATTTATGGTCTCATTTGTTAATAAACCAAAACCTACACACCTGGATCAAATATTTAAATCTAAAACTTTATATTCCCGACTTTGATACTAGTAATTGAGATCCATGTTTTTCCTCTAAATATTAAAAAATAAAAAGTAACTCTTACATCAATCACATAATGCTAGAACTTTTAGGTTTTGAGTTTTAGATAATTAGGTTAAAGAACGACATAATGAATTCACATGACTTTAAATGATAATTTCTCTCACTTAACCAGGATTTTCATTATCATGTTAACACATAATCATCGTCTATATGAAACCCCTTCTAAAAATAAATAATAAAACATAATTATTTAAAATCTATGGAAAAATAAAAATTAGAAGGTTCATAAAATATTCTAAGTAAAGGAAAAATTAATAATTAAAAAAATTAATTTCATAATGAACATAATAAGTGCATAAGATTATCATGGAATAATAAAAATGTGTGAATGAACAATAAAATAACTCACACACATTTTTACCTGGACCATTAAATATGAAAACAAAGAATATGGAAGAGTCATTAGAATCAATAATGGTAAGACATATTGTATCAATTTCAATCATGATAAATATTATTAACCCATGACAATAGATTAAAACTCTTTTTAGAAACATGAAGCATCACTTTCATAAAATAGTGTTAAAACCCTTTCATAACCCTTTTAATTAGAACAACCATACGAATGACTTCTAATTTATCATTACCCAATGCACTGGAGAGCAATAATTGGGATCACCCTTCATATAATCTATATAGGGAAAACAAGTTTCCGATGACATATAATGGGGATCAACCCTTCCTATAAGATGTATTGGGATCATCCATTTAATATAATTCTCATGTACCATTTCATAAATAAAACACTTTCTTCCTAAAACTCATAGAAAATAATTATTAATTTATATCTTGATAAACCCATGAATAATAAATGGAAATAATTTTCTTTACTTTCAATCTATTTAAAACATTATTAAAATTTGAAATAGTAACTGTTTATATAAAAATCCCTTTGAAATGTGATTATCACATGGGGAAGAAATGGGTTCTATAACATTCTCTTTGAAACATTATTATCCTATGAAAAAGAAACAGGTTCATAAAAATACCATTGAAACATGTTTATCCCATGAAAAATAAATGGGTTCCATAAAAATATGATTGAAAATTGATTAAAACAGGGAAAAGAAATGTGTTCCATAATAATCTCCTTCAAACAAGATTAACCTACAGATTAGAATATGGTTTCATAAAAATATATTTGAACAAATATTAATCTATAAAAATAAATAATTAATTTGGAATCAATAAAAAATTTCCTAGTGGAGGATATTTAACATCAAGTTTTGATGTTGTTGATGAATGGATATTCCCTTAAAATATCATTAAAAACATTCTTGAGGAAAAAAATATTTAAACAGTCAAAATGTCTTATACCACTATGAAATGTTAGAATAAAAATCCCCATGAAGCAATAAGAATTAAAAAAAAATAGAATAGGTAAATTCATGATATGATATGTTAAATATTATTTATATACACCTTGTCAATGAATATAGGTGTATAACATAAGAAACGTCGCAAGGAAAGAAAATCGTACCAAAAATCCATTACTGCTTTAGTAACATTGAAATTGTAAACCCCATAAAATAGATATCCAACAATTAATATATAAAACCCCATAAATTTATTTATAAGAATCATAAAATACATTAATTTTCAGTATATTACCCCACATAATAAAAATAAGTCATGAATATAGACAATATCACGGAGAAATAAAAAAGAGGCAAGAAAACTAATTACTACTTGAGTAAATTTTTGAATCATAAGATCTGTGAAAGAATAAAAAAATTGAAACATTTAATATCATGAAGTAAATAAAATTCCTGATATATCATATCAATTTTTATTAGATAAACCATACGAAATAAATGAGCGGTGAATATGTCATAAGTCTCATAGAAATAAATGTGAGACTAGAAATCCCCTTTTAACAATGGTAACATTTAAGACTGAAACCCCCACAGTAATAATAATGAATTGAAACATTTAAATAATCTAAATATAAAATTATTTTTGATATAACATATCCAAAAGAAAATTAGATACTCCAAATAAAATAATTAAGTGGTGAATGTGGCATTTATCTCACAAACGTAAAAAGTGAGATGAAAATACCTTACCTTGAGTCTAATTTTTCATGATTGTCCTGTATAGTCCTAAATAATAAATAGAGTTTAATAATTTAATTTATTTATAACCATTTTCAATTTTATTATTACTTTTATTTCAATTATAAACAATTTATATAAAATTACATAATCAATAATTTTTAATTCAGATGTTCTGACCGAATTCTGATTGTCTTTAAAAAAGATCATTTATAGGTTGAATAAGTTCAATGAAGTAATTATTTAAAAATATAAATAATAATAATAATAATTACATAATTATAATATTTATACTTTTAAAACAAATCATGAAATATAGTTATGAAAAATGAAGCAATGTTACAATCATGGAGATGGTAGATCGTGTGTATGCATGAGTTACATTCCCATTTTCAATGATCATTAGACAAAAAAGGTAAGTAAAATTTATCTTTACATATTTATAATTATGTAATAAATAAAATATTAATTAATAATATATATTTATATATATAATTATTGTGATATAAAATATATCACATCGCTTCGAGAAAGTGGTAGTCCACACATCCACGAATGATGTTATCACTTTTTCATTGTGTGAAAATGTAAACAAGAAAATGATATATTATATTTAAATAAAAGTAATTATGTCATAAATATCATAATTATTATATTTATATAATATATATTTATTATATTTATTATATTTATTATATTTATTATATTTAACCTTATTACCTTCCATGCAACACATTAGTGAAAAACGCTTCACATCACTTCGTGAGGCTATAGTTAGTCGTACACAAGAGGGACATTATAACATCCACTACAATATGAAATTTAAAAAACATTTCTATGATATAATGAATAAATATATGTAATTAAGTTGTAAATATGATAAATATCATTTATAAATAATAAATAAATCATGATTTCAAATAATTAGAGGTGATAGTGGAAGAACGAACGACACTTGTTTGCGAGAAGGTACTTTGTCATACACATGATTGATGATTATGTATCCCAATTTATGGAAGTGTGTGTAGGTGTAGGTCATATCATTAACATAAAAAATATTATTATATTAAATATACTGAGTTTATTATGTAATCATCTAATAAAAATTATTTAAGGGGTGGTGAAATAAATAAAACAAAAGTGCTCGTTGAAAAACATTACCTCTTCTTCGGGTAACTCCTTTTGGTTTTCACCAAATGAATTCCTTGGTGTGAATTATGAAAAAATTGAGGCTTATAAGGTTATGTGAAAGATTTTTTGATCTTATTTTATCATGTTTTGGATGATCCAATATGGATTTTGAGGTGTGAAGGGATAGGGAATTGAGGTGGCCTTTTATAAGTTAGGGAGAGGATACACTTGGAATTTTTGAAAAGAAAGTTATGTGTACAAACGTTTTTACTTAAACATATTCCCCCATAACTTAAATAATATTATAATAGGGTTTTAATGTAGAAATATGGTCATAAAATTGGTTTGTAAATGTTTATAGGTCATTCGTCCCCTTAAGTTTAATGTTTAACCACTAAGAAAACTTGTTTTAACCTTAATCATTATAATTAATATTAATTACATTCACTAATATTTTTCAATAAAACTAAGTTAAAATTATTTATTATTATTATTCAAAATAATTAATACATTTTACTAAATTATAATCACAAAATTTGTTTAATTTTAATTAAAATGAATCTCATAGATGGGAGGAAACAACGGGTTATAAAAGTAAAAAAGATTGAAAGTTTAAAAAGTTTATATATCCAATTTAAATGTTAAATTGATAAAAATGGAATAAAGTGTATTTATTTATTTATAATTTCACTAATTATTCTTTAAAAAAATTTAAATTATATTTTATCTATATAAATAAATTATATGAAAAATCAATTTTCAATTAAAGTCCAATGTTTTTCACTATTCATCAAAAAATGAGACTTATCATAAATATACCACAAATTCACCCTCAAATAATTTTTATATTATAATTCCAAAAAAAATTATTTTTAATATAAAATTTAATAATGTATCAAAAAAATAAAAAAAAATCTTCCATTAAATGGCAGAAAAAGTGCCTTTCAGAACAATACCATTTTTTTTCTTAAAATTGGATTTGTTCTTATTTGATTCCTATAAAAAATATCAAATGAATTGAAAATTATTTTATTCAATATATAACATATAAATTAAATTATGATTGTTCACTAATAATGATTAATTTAATTTTTATGATAAAATTCCTTTAGGGGCATAAAATATAAATTTCTATAGAAGCACATACTTTATATTCAATTGGTTTTTATTTTCATTTCTAATTAATTAGTAACCCAATAATACATTATATATAAATTTTTGAACCTTATTTTCATAATTTAGTTAATCCTACTTATTCTCACCACTACAATGGAAAGGTGATAACTATCATATTAATTATTAATAGTTTGTTATTTTTCTGTAAAACATAATTTTGTGTGTAACACGCATTATCAAAGAAACATAATTTTGCGTGCAATTAAATATAAACATGGGTTTTTATATAAAACAATATAAATTTTATATTGTGCATTACTCAGGATATCAAAGAATTTAAATTAATTTTAAAGATGATATTTTATAAAATTATAAAATGTTGCATCCTACTGCCATTAAAATGAATTTTACCTCAAAATTAATCTTGGTTAGAAAAATGATTAACATTTTTAGAATTTATTTATCTAAACTCAAATTGTACAAAGGTTTAATAAATTTTACAATTTAAAAGTTAAATTGGGAAACATATGGGTCACCGGATGTTATGCATAACTAGCATTCAAATAGAGAGAAAATTAGAAGGAAATTAAAAGATTTATTTAGAAGGAAAAATTAATTTCCAAGGACTAATAGATAGGGACAGAGAATGTGGTAAAGATGAAGTCAATGATAAAAAACCAAAAAATAAATAGTTGTAAAAAAATTCATTGATATCATCAGAAAATATGATAATAGGATAACATTTTATGTCAATATCCTTTTCCTATAGTTAGAGTATTTTGTTCTCTATATCGGATAAAAACACACAGAAATATACTTAATTGACAAGTGAATTTCATCCTTTAATAAATTTCCACCAAAATATAATCTTTTTCTACAAATGATGAGTATTAAAGATGAAATTTTAATTCTTATGGAGCTAAAAAACATTAAATTACAACATAAATATAAAATATATAGTCACGTTATTCTACCATTCCTTAGTGATTAACCAAAAATAAAATCGTTTAAATAGAGTAAGATAATACAAATAATAATTAAAACTTCAAATCATACTTTAATAATTAAAATTAATACTAAAATTTCAAAAAAAACATTCCATAAATAACTATCCAAAAAATCCTTCAAAATTTTGTTGACTAAGTTAGAATCCCAGAGATTATAAAGATTTCATCATATTTTATTCCAAACTAAATAAAACATTATTCTTAAAATAAAATACCATAAGTTTCACAAAAAAATAATGCTAATAAATATTTTATATAGGATAGTGGTTGTACATAAAACCCATATCATCCTTCAGTCATCGGTTCAAGCCCCACCCCTACTGGATACGACATGTTGTCACCGAGCATACGAGTTTCCCTCTATTTTTTAATTAATCCTAATAAATAATTACTCCATAAAAACCTTCATTGAAATATTAGGGGTTACAAATACCTTATCTCAAAAAATTCAAAAAATAACATTATTGACTTTAATATATTTTTTTAAAAAAGCTCAATGAGGTGTCTAATACATTGAACTTAAGATCATCCTTAAGATTATATACATGTGATGGTATCCATAAATCTTAAGATAAATTCACATTAAAACTTACTAATCGCCAAATTTACCTAAAATTACCTTTTATACCAACTATTACAACCCAAAACCCTTACTCTAAGAACCTGTACGTAAATCCATAACATTATATTCCTAGATCTGATACTAATAATTGTGACCAAAATTATTCATCTAAAACCTACAATATCAAAATTGAAACTTGAATCACTTATATACTATAGGACCATTAAGGTTTATAGTTTTAGTGAATTTAGAAAACATATACATCAACAATTCACAAGAATTTAAATGATAATTTATCCCACTTAACCCATATTTTCTTTATCAAATTAATACATTTTCATAAATATTTAAAACTATGGGGAAAGTAAACATAATAAGGGTGAGCATGAATTATCAATAAGGGAAAAATTAAGAATTAATAAATTAATGTCACCAATATACATAAGAAGTTCATAAGGGTATGATGATATAATCAAATTGCGTGAGAGAATCATAAAATAACTCACAACCATCAATACCTGGACCATCAAATATGAAAACATGAAAAAGGAAAGAGCCATTAGAATCACTAATCATAATCCATGTGATATAAGTATCAATTATGAGAGCCATTATAAACCCTTGAAAAGAAATTAAAACTCTTTTTGTTAGTTTGGAGCTTCACATTCATAAAACCCTTTAACCCCCTTTCAAAACCCTTTTATTTGGGATAACCATATAGAACCTTCCAATATATAATTAACCAATGTATTTGAGATTTATAATGGGGGTCATAATTTTTATAATATATATTGGGATAACCCATTTATTACGAGCTATAATGTGGATAAAACCTTCTTATATGATGTATCAGGCTCGCCTGTTTCATATAATGCTCAAGTACCATTTCATTAATAAAAAAGATCATCATAAAAATAATAAGAAAATATTTATTCATTTATAACCTGAAAAATCCATGAAAAATAAATTGGATTAATTCAAATCTCATTGAAACATGATTAACCCATGAAATAGAAATTGGTTCTAAAAAAATCTCTTTGAAACATGTTTATCCTGTGGAAAAAATGGGTTCCTTCAAAGTCTTATTAAAACATGGTTATCCTGTGGAAAATAAACAGGTTCCATAACAATCTCACTAAAACATGATTAACCCATTAAAAATGGATTCCATAACAATCTCATTGAAATGTTATTAACCCATGGAAAATAAATGTGTTTCATAATAATTTAATTGAAATATATTAACTTGTGGAAAACAAATGGGTTCCTTAACAATATATTTGAAACAATCTTAATCCATATAAATAATTAATGAGGATTATATCACTATAAAATATACCTATTTTGGGATATGATTCAATAATTTTTGGTTGTGTTTATTAAAATAAATTCCCTTAGATGATCATTTAAAACATTCTTGAGTAAAATAATCACTGAACATTTAAATTGTCTCATACCACTTTTGAAAAATTTACATCATAAGCCCTGCGAAAGAATAAAATTTTAAGAATAATTAAATAACATTATAATAAATAAATTCATGATTTTCTATGTAAAAGGGGCTGTATATATAACTTGTAAAATAATATAAGAGGATAACATAAAAAATGTCAAAAGGAAAAGAAATTGTAACAACATCAATTTTTACTTTGGTTACATTGAAATTGTAAACCCCATGAATTAGATATACTGAAATTGATATGTAAACCCCGATGATTTTATGTATAATAATCCTAAAATACATTAATGGTAAATATATACAACACACAACAAAAATAAGTGGTGAATAAGGAATAAATCTCACAGAAATAAAAGGGAGACAAGAAAAACTCTTGTTAATTGAGCAACTTTGGAATCATGAGATCTATGAAAAAATAACATAAATTTAAACATTTAATATCATGAAATAAATTAAATATTTTATATAACATATCAATGGGAATTTAATACACCACAAAATATTAAAAATTGGTGATTATGGTATAAGTCTCACCGAAATAGAAGTGAGGCTACAAATCCCCCTACAAATGTGATAACATCTGAATAGGAAGCCCAAAAAAGTAATAATCATCAAATGAAACATTTAAATACCATTTAGATAAAATAATTAATTATATAATATATTAAAATGGGTATTTTATACACCATAAAAAATAATTAAGTGTTAAATATGACATTTATCTCACAAATGTAAAAAGTGAAATGAAAATCCATTACCTTTAGCTAGATTTGTTATGATGGTAATATCTATTAATAAATAATAAACTTATGTAAATTATTTAATTTATTTATAACATTTTACATGTTTATAATTAATTTTATTTCACTTATAATAAATTTATGTACAATTACTTAATCAATAATTTTTTAAGTCGTATGTTTTGACCATATTCATATTATGTGTCAAAACATACTTTATTCTGTTGAATAAGGTCAATTGTGTAATTATTTAAATAGGTAAATAAAAATAATCAGAAAATAATTATCATATTTATACTTTACAAAACAATCATGAAATATGGTTATAAAAAATGAACCAATGTTTCAATCATGGGGATGGTAGGTCATACGTTTGCATGAGTAATGTTCCCATTTTTCAATGATCATTATAGAAATAAGAAAATTAAAATTTATCTTTATAGAATGATCATTATATCATTAGTACCATAATATATAATCATATATAATTATATATATAATTCTTGTCGTGTAAAATGATTCACATCACTACAAGTAGGTGGTACGCCACACATCCATGAATAATGCTATCAGTTTTTCACTATGTGAAAAAATAATAAAGAAAATGATATATTATATTTATAAAAATGAAATTATTTCCTTAATTTAATAATTATTTCATGTATATAATATAAATTTATTATATTTACCCTTATTGCATTCCATGTAACATGTTAGTTGAAAATGGTTCACATCACTTCGTGAGGTGGTAGTCCGTTGTATACACAAGCGGCGTTAGCGTATTCCCTACGGTATGAAATGTAAAAAGTGTGTATATAATATAATGAATAAATATGTATTAATATGTTATAAATACAATAAATATAATTCATTAATTATAAATCCATCATTATTACCATCCTTGAAGGGTGGTAATGGGGAACAAATGACATCAGTTCGTGAGGCAGTTTTCCAATGTACAGACAAATGATGATTGAATATCCCATTTGATGGAAGTCTGTGTGGGTTTATTTTATTCTATTATCATTAAAACATATTTTTATATTTAACATACTTATGTTATTATATAATCATCAAATAAGAATAATTGAATGGGAGGTGAATAGAACAAAAGTGCTCATTGGATAGTGTTACAACTTCTTTAGGTAACTCCTTTTGATTTTCAAAAAAGGAAATCCATGGGAGTTGATTTTCATAGATGTTTGAGGAGCCAAAATTTCATGAATTATGCAAAGATAGGGGGAGGTGGGGGACTTTTATAAGTGAGGCAGAAGAAACACTATGTATTTTTGAAAATAAATTTAGGTGTACCCATAATTTTACCCAATACTAGGATTACCAAACACAAAGAATTATATCATAGAGGCTTAATGGTCGAAATAATTCCATCCAATGGGGTTTGGACAAGTTTATAGGTTTTTTTACCTTATTTTTAAGGTTTAATTACTAATTGAACTAGTTTTTACCTTAATCACTTTAATTAATTTTAATTACATTCACTGATATTTTAAAAAAAACCTTATTTGACCATACTAGACATTATAAATTATGATTATTAAAAATATGGAGTCTATTTTTTCAATTTATAATTATATAAGTTGCCACGAAACGTCCCTCGGGGCCCTGGCCGTGACATCCCCTATGACCGCCTCTCGAAGCCCAAAGGTTGGTGACTAGCTCCAAAATCATCAACCTAAAAGTGGGAGTCATTTCCCTGAGTATCTATATGCATGAAAACACAAAAAAGTCATAAATCTGGAAAGGTATACATGCATGCCACTAAACAACCACTAAGTAAAAGAAAAAACTGTAGGTCAAATGGGCTGGAATATAAACCCAACAAAAGACAACCTAAAAACAGGAAAGTACAAGGAAGCTTTGAAAGTCATCCGCTGAAAACCGCACTTGATTGGTAAGTATAGAGTAGCTTCCAGAATCAGTAGAGGAAGGTCGTGCCTTCCTGATCTAACTGGGCACCACCTGGTCCTAGGCCACCAAGTCCTCCACCATGTCACTGGTCATTTACACCTGACATAACACGTGTGGGTGAAGCTCGTGTAGGGGGGGGGGGTAACTAAATACTCAGTAGCGACCCCAAACCAATATGGAAAGACCACAAATAAATACATAATAAAACAACAAATTATGATCATAGATAAAGCTCACGAAGCAATAAAGCTCACACCAGATATAATCTAAAGTAATTAAAGTAATAATATTAGTCACACCACTAAACAAATTGGCATCATGGAGTAATCCTACTTAATGAGTACCATTGGTATTCTTGGTCACCCAGAGACTCTCCATAATGTGGGCCTACTGAGTCACATAGATCCACTTCCCCATAACCTTGGACTACTATGGTACTCATCCCTGATGAGTATCGTGCGTATGTTGGGTCACAAAGAGTTGATCCACAAAGTGGGCATGTCGGGTCACATAGAGCTGGTTCCTACCTTTCCATTCATATTGAGTTACTCCTCCTATCGAGTACCATGAGTCTTCCAGGTTATAAAGAGACTCTCCTCACCATGGGAATTTTGGGTCACACAAAGTCGCTTCCAACTGGGTCATTGTAGCTGATATATAGAGGTTCACCTGTCAGCAGTCTTCAGGTCTCAATTAACCATAGGATCTCTGCATGTATGGTTATTGATTACAAGAGAACTCCTACTCAATCCACTCTTCATATTTCAACTTCCATTAAATCCTCCTTAGAGTATTCCTAAAGAACTTCCTCTTCGTGAGGTTTCCAACGCCTCAAACAAATCGTTAGTCAGATGCTTGGTTTGAAAGATACTGGTGTTTTTCTAATAAGGTTCTAGTTGGGTCTGGATCCGGTCTGACCCGGTCAGACCAACTCGATCTGACCCGGGTCGGGCCTGACCCATTTCCACGGGCCCATTGTACTGCGGGTCCAACCGACACCCTTCCCACCCTACCAAGGGCGGCCCGACTCTTACCTGGAAAGGACGCTGCTAGAGTCCACGTCCGCCCCGATCCCTATGGGTTGTCCATGTAACACACCAAAATTTTATGAGAAAGATAATTTTTAATTTTTTCGATGTATTGTTTTGTATTCTACTCTAAGATTATCTTGTGCTATACGCAACACAGTATTAGCTTGCAGTATACACAACACTATTATTGTCTTATTTTACGCACAATTTCAAGTTTTTTTAATAGAATTCAACACTAAATATAGATTTGGTTCAATGAAATAATATTAGATTATTTTATACACAATACCAAATGAATATTTCATGCAACAATGACTTGGCTTGCGTTACATGCAAAAGTGACCTTCCTCAATGGCTTGCGTTGTACGCAATACAGAGTTTCACTAAGCAATAATATATTTTTATAATGTTGTTATGAACTAGAAGTTATGAATAGTATTAACCACATTTTTAATTTTATAACATTATCATTCATCTTACAAATTTTCTAGAACATGGTATGAGAAATAAATTAATTTTTCAGATAAAAGAAGTATTTTTCAACAAATGCAGTTTTGTCGCCTTTTCATGGTGGACCCGTTTTGAATCTAATTTTTAACAAGTTTATAAGTTAAAATTGAAAAATTAAACTTATTCTTTTTCATCAGGATATAAAAATTTACGTTGAATAAATTTTTGACATTATTCTGATAACCTTCATATTTTGATGAATAGTAAAAATACACCAAATTTTAATTAAAAACAACGTTATTCATCGAGATGATTTATATAGTTAAATTAAAATATTAAATAATTTTAAAATATAAATAGAATATATTTTAACCATTTAATATAATTTATGTCATTATCATTAATTTAAAAATGAATTTATAGGAAAAAACATTTCAATTTTTTTCAATGTTTTAAATTTTAAAACCTATTTTCTCAACAATGGGATTAATTTCAAATTAATTACTACAACATCTGTGTTTTGAATTTGAAAAAATGGATTCCATATTTGGGAATAGTAGGTCCAAATTTTGTTAATAGGCTACTTTTATTTTTTTCCATTATAAATAGAAACTACAAGAAATTTTATTTACCATAGTTAAAGGTAAATTGGGTAGTTAAGTGTAAAAAAAATATTATAAAATTACCCTAAAACTTGTTTTAATATAATTTTATTATTATAATTAATCCTAAAATATAATTTTATTGAAATTATATCTATTGGAACCTACTACAATGATATTAAGACCTTTAATTTATTTAATTTAAAGGAAAGTGAAATATGTCTCACTCAAACTTTAGTAATTAAATTGTTTTTAATATAAGGATAAATGGAATATGAATTGTATTAGAAATATTCATTTGAAATATAAAATTTTTATATTTATCATTGTAATTTATTTGTAATTTTTATTAAATATATAATTACTTTAATAGCTTATACATTAATGATGCAGAAATTATTTATTTAGTGAAAAATAAACTATATAGATTTTATTAAAATAATAATACCCATAAAAGACCCAAAAAACATGTCCAAAACTTATTTTTAGAGTATATATACACCATAATCTTCCAGGTGTCTAATTTTGGTCCATTTAGAGCCTTATAAAATAGATTATAACATTTATATTATTTTTTTATATGATGTCAAAGTTGTCAACTTCATAATTTAATAAAAATAAAATTTTAAAAGTAGGGTGTTTTGGAAGATATATTCGACTAAAACTATTTTTATGAAATATATTATATTTATCTTCATCATAGTATTTTATTTTTAATTTTTATGCAACAAATAATTATATTAAATAATTATACAAAAAAGATTATTAATTATTTTATTAAGATAAATATCAAATAAATGGTGTTAAAAATTTTAAAATATATATTAAATGAACTAATTTATGTGCTCCAAAACTTTTATAGATTCATATGAAATGTTATTAATCTATTAAATATTTTATTTTGACTCTATTATCTGTTTGTAGTTTATTTAAATTCAAATAAATGAATTGTGTCAAAGTTGACACTATTGATATTATATAAAAATAACATATTATTAATTTTTTTTAAAATCACAGAAATATTTAAAAATTAAAAATTAAAATTTATATGGTATAAAATATCATAAATTATCTAAATATGGGCAATTCACAACACATAAGTAAGTATTTATGACCATTTAAAATTTCGAATAGTATTACCACAAATAAAATTAAATATATTAAATAATGATAAATCAAAATGATAAGGTTTAAAATAAATTCAAAACATGTATAAATTTGATTTTTTGATGGGATTACAACCCTATATTACCTCATATTCTAATTTGAGTCACTTTATATGTTTATATGTGGGTTTTGAGTTTATTATAAATTAATATTTTGGAGGTTTCCAAAAGTGTCCCTCTACTCTCTTATAAAAGAGAACCTCATCCCTCTACTCTTCACACCGTTTGGAGCTTTCAAAATCATCCAAACCCTTCCAATTTACCTTATAAACTTACCTAGAAACATAATAGATGTCCCGGTCTTATTCAAACTCCAAATTTCGTTCCCTAAGAGGAGGTTTAGAAGAGGCACGTCGAAGAAGAGGTAATATCCTTTACCGATTCTTTCTAACTTATTTCTTCTTCTACTTCCTCTATATGATTTTTTAATTATTAAGTAATAAATATAGTATCACATGTGTACTGATATGTTACTATTAATATGAAACAACCATATTTCACCTTCTATCTATCCTACAAAAAAACGAAATCACTGCGCGTGCTTACATATGGCTTATCATCTCCTCACCAGGGTGTAATCTGTTTTTCCACCACCACCTTACATGGATGGGTATAATAATAGAAATAATAACTATATATGATTGATATAACATGATAATAATTATTATATATTATATCATCCACTCCAATTCCATTCAATAATTATGGGAATGATATCATTGCTCCTGTGTACGTAGGGATTACCATCTCCACGACGTGATGATATTCATTCTCCATGTTAACCATTCAAGAATAATTAAAAAGTATATATAATTAATAATAATGAGATATATGATATAATAATTCTACTGGATTTATGTGTGTGTATATATATATGTCATCTACTTACTTTCATTCAAGTCAATTAGGAAAGGAAAACCGCATTCATGCGTACGTACGAATTACCGTTTCTATAAACGGTGTATTCCATTTCAGTTATCTATATATTATATATATACAAACAATGAATATATATATATATGTGATATATAAATAATTTTTTAAATTCTGTAAGTAATTAAATCTTGACATAGTTAATGATATCAAGAACAACAAGCCCCAACACGTACGATAAATGAAATGATTATTACCCAAAACGTTGCTTCAACATGGAATTGAAAAATGAATGGGTAATATAAATTTGTATGTGAATCATATATGATATCATAAAAATGACTATGATTCTTGAATAAGTAAATGACATTATTTAATTAAGTATACTGTAGGTTCGGACACATAAGGAAGAAATCAGACCTAATGTAAGGGTTTATTTCGTCTCACTTTTGTTTCTGTGAGACATATGCCTTAATCACCATCTATATCTTTTGTATGGTGTTTATTATTTCCATGAATGTTTTATTATTTTTTTTATAAATTAAATGTTATTTATATATGCATTTAATTTTCATTATTTTATGAAACATATGATTCCACCCATCATAAATTGTTAGGGATAATTTTTAATCTTATTTTTATCCGAGATTGCTTATATGTAAGTATTTTCTGGGGTTATATAAATCATCCATGTCCATGATTTACGAAAATGATTTCATAGAAAATTCAATATTCTTACATGTATTAATAAAGTCATGTTTACCTCTTTTTGGCTTTTACTATGTGGTATGGAAGGAATATTTATTTTGTTTACAAAAAGATGTACTTTTTGACTTTTCGAGTAGAAGTATAAGGAGAATATTTTTTTAACTAATACAGCATGAATGTATTTCTTAATCATTTCATAGAGCATTATTTCCATGGAGATTCCTTTACAATTTTTCAAGTTTAATTTAAATTGACTTATTTTATTTTAAAATTTCATGACATATTGAGAAAAGAAAAAGTTTTTTAAGAAGAAATGATCTTTTCTTCAAGAAATAAGTTCAAGTGTTTTATCAAAATTATTTTCCATCTAAGATGATGAAGGTTTATGTTTCCATCCCTATTATTACATTGATTAGATTATGTTATGATGTAAGAATTCTTATGAAGTTCTTTTATCTTAAATGGATTATGATATGATGGAATGATGTTTAAGAATCCCATTTTATTACATTGTTTATACTATAATGTATGATTTATGGTTCTGTGGTACAAAAAAGAATGGTTTCATTATAAGATAGATGGGACCTATATATACCTCTAATTAATTGGGTAATTATTTATATCTTAGTAGATAGACATGGATGAAAAAACAAGTAAATCTAGTTTAGTAATACAGGGATGGAACAATAAGTAAACCCAATTCAATAATAGACTTTTTCCACTATGATGGTCTTGGAAGCAATGCCTTGGATACTATGGAAATAATATCATGTGCATAATGGTTTTCCAAAATTACATGTTTTATTCCCATGATATTTTATCATGATTAATTTTCCTTTCTTATCTATGCCTTACATACTACCATGATTTATTTCACAACTCAAGAGTTTGTTGTTTAAACCTTATGTTCATATTTTTAAGTTTAAATTTATATGTTTTTTTATTTTCTCCATGATTTCCCTTACTGAGAATTTGAACTCACCCTTTATATGTTTTCTTTTCCCCAGGATTTAAAGAAAGGTTTTAGGTAATAAAACAAAAGGGGAAGATCTTTATAGGAGATGTTTTAGATCCTTCACCATGATTAGAAGATTATGTTATGAGTTTCCAAAGACACTAAACTAATATGGTCTTTAGGAATTTGTGTTTGTTATGTATTAAGTATTCTGAAAGAGAAATGTAATTTCCATGTACATCAAGCTTGGTTCCATTATAGTTGGTATCAGAGTGAAGGTTTATTCAACCTTTGGAAACTAGGATGTGAAAACTTTAGTGATATCCCTAGAGATATATCTAAGGTATGTCTGGGGATGTCTGTAAGGTTAAGTGTAATTATAGGTTACATTCCTAAAATTATGATAATAATCATGAATAATTTAGGATTAAACCTAAGATGTTAGAGATTGAATGTAATCCTCCTTGATTATGTTGTTTTCCTAGTATGAGTTTTTCCTCTCATACTATTCTTTTTGGGTTTTAGGAGATGGCTGGAAACAAGAGGATTCATGTTAATGGAGAATATGATGCACAATGGAATGATATTATTCCTGAGAATCCAAATGAAATTTGATTTGGAAGTCCAAACATTGTTATTATGCCTAATCATCAATCTCATAATATGATCAATAATCTCAACTTTGGTATGTTTCCTGACTCCACTAATAATAGAAAGATGGATTTTCATGATGATCATATTGGAAAGAAAGATCAATTCCCATCATGTAAATCATGCAAGAAGAGGCATCAAGGAGAATGTTTCAAAGGAACCGGAAGATGTTTTGGGTGTGGAAAAGAAGGACACAAAACCAATAATTGGAAAGTAAAAGGTTCATTTAACATAATGGACAAGGATAATTGTATTTCTAAGACATCAACAACGATTAAATGTTTTAAATGTGGAATATATAGGAATTATGAAAATAGATTCCCTAAGGTAAAATATCATGAGGAGAATCAGCATGGTCTTATGGGTAGTATTTATGTTGCTGATGATGAAGAGACTACTAATGATATATGAGATGAAATAAGTGTTGAGGAAAAAAATGATGAAGCTTAGTCATTGGTTTGCTAAGGTAGTGGGATGATTGTATGTTTTTCAAGAGTAATGTAGTATAGGTAATTTAATGGTACTATGGAATAAAGAAACATCTAAGGATTGTTACAATATTGTTTTTCCTAAAGTATTTTAATGTATATATTGAATGGTACCCGTAACCATTAAAGGTTATTTAGATATTTTCGGAAATTATAAGATATGTGCATAATGAAGGGATAAGGAGATAATGAGATGTTTTATACTATTAATGATCTAATGACTGGTATAAGGAAAAAAGTGATATCATGGTTTGAGTATATAGAATTTTTTGGGATTTTGGTATGTGGAAAGAGTTAACTTTTGACAGCATACATGTTTTCACTAAGGTTCTATGGTAACTCATGTTTCAAGAGAATACATGATTAACGTATTCACATGATTTGAATGTGACCAATAAGATATATATTATGATATATGGGGGGTAAATGATGGTATTCACATGATCGGTAGATGACCTTTCTAGTAATCATTTTTTATACTATGATATTGGACATAAGTACTTTCGATAAGCCTAATGGTTGGAATGGATTAAGTTATACATCAGATAGTGTTGTTTAAGGATAAAACTTTTTTCTAGAATGTTATAATAGTATAGTTTTAGAAAAAGGAAAACTTGTAGGATGGGAAAAAACCCTGTCATGTCGGACAAGGTTGCGGGAATCGAACCAACAAAAAAAGTGCGACATGGCTTTATCGCCTACCACTGGACTACATGAAGTCCCTGGTTAATAAAAATTAGTTTTATTTTATTAAGCGGTATGATAGAGGAATTGGAATTCCATTTTTTGAATCATATACGGTTAATCTAACAATAGATGGACTTATGTATATTTAATAATTTTTGAAAACCATTTTGTGATAAAGACAGATGGAATGACCTATCATTCTATTGCATTATCTGCTAACACTGCAAGAATGAAAAATTCAACTTCTTTTCATTAAATAAGAGATGAAGTTGAAATTGTTCATGGAATGACCAATGATGATATTACACTAAAATTAATTAAGTATTTCTCATTATGAAAAAATTCATCAACTTTAGGGAAATGACCTTGAAAACCAAAAACATTGTCTTAGTACCCTCATATCTGATGAATTATATGGTACCTTATATCATCACAAATTTATGGGTTTGTGATTATTGGTTTTTTCATAGCCATGTTCTCTACCACTCTCCATCAGAACATGATGGTTAGATTTCTCTTCCATATCCATGTTTTCACCTATGTTCTCCTATGTGGAAACCCAGTGATGAGTTAATTTGGGTAACTGTTATATTTCTTACATTACTTTTTAAAATTAAGTTTTAGTATTGTTTTTTACGATGTGGGTTTCTATGAATTAAACTTTTATGTATTAAACCATTTATAATATCGATGGATTTTTAGGGAGAAATTAATTTTAAGATGGGTAGAATGTTACACCACAAAATTTTATGAGAAATATTATTTTTAATTTTATTTATTTCTTGTGTCGTATGCTATACAAAGATTAACTTGTGTTATACACAACACTATATTAGCTTGCAGTATACACAACACTATTATAGGATTTTTTTACGCACAATTTCAAATACTTTTGATATAATTATACACTGAATATAGATTTTGTTCAATGAAATAAGATTACATTATTTTATACACAACACCAAAGGAAACATTCATGCAACACTGACTTGGCTTGCATTACATGCAAAAGAGACCTTCCTCGATGTTTTTCAATGTATGGAATACCGAGTTTCACTAAGCAACAATATATTATTATAATATTGTCATGAACTAGCCGATATGAATAGTATTAACCATATTTTGAATTTTATAACATTATCATTCATCTTAAATATTTTCTAGAACATTGTATGAGAACAAAATTATATTTTCGGATAAAAGAAGTATTTCTCAAAAAATGCAGGTTTGCCGCCTTTTGATGGTGCACCCATTTTAAATATAATTTTTTGACAATATTATAAGTTAAATTTGTCAAATCAAACTTCTTATTTTGAATCATAATATAAAAAATTTACTTTGGATAAATATTTTACATTATTCTGATAACGTTCATATTTTGATGAAGAGTAAAAATACACTAAATATTAATTAAAAACAATTTTTTTCATCAACTTAATTTATATAGTTAAATTATAATATTAAATTTTTTTAATTTCTAAATAGAATATATTTTTACAACCTTATAATAATGTATGTTATTAGTATAAATTTTAAATTCGATTCATAAGTAAAAACATTTCAATATTTTTCAACGTTTTAAATTTTAAAACCTGTTTTCTCAATAATGAGATTAATTTCAAATTAATTACTGAAAAATCTATGTTTTAAATTTGGAAAAATGGATTCCGTATTTGAAATTTGTAGGTCCAAATTATGTTAACATGCTACTTCTATTTTTGGGCATTATGAATAGTAACTATGATAAATTTTATTTACCATAGTTAAATGTAAATTATGTAATTAAGGGTAAAACTCATATTATAAAATTACCCTAAAACTTGTCTTAATATAATTGGATGATTATAATTCGTCCTTAAATATACATTGGTTGAAATTTTATCTATTGGAACCCACTTGTATTAGATTAAGACCATTAATTTATTTTATTTAAAGGAAAGTGAAATATGTCACACTCTAACATTAATAAATAAATTTTTTTTAATATAACGTTAAATGGAATATAAATTCTATTATAATTTTTAATTTTAAAGCTAAATGTTTTTTATTTCTCATGATAATTTATTTTTAATTTTTAATAAATATTTAATTAGCTTAAAATCTTATACATTAATGATGTAGAAATTATTTATTTAGTGAAAAATCAATAATATAGTTCTTCTTAAAATAATAATACCCCTCAAGAGGCCCAAAAACTTGACAAAAACCTATTTGTAGAGTATATAGACACCATAAGCATCCAAATGTTGACTTTTGGACCATTTTTAGCCTTATAAAATAGATTATGACATTTATATTATTTTATATTAAATGATGTCAAATTTGTCACCTTCATAATTTAATAAACCTAACATTTTAAATGTTTGGTGTTTTAGAAGATAAATTATACTAAAATTATTCTTATTAAATATATTAGATTTATCTTCATCATAGTATCTTATTATTAATTTTTATGAAAAAAATAAATGTATTAAATAATTATTCAAAAATGTTATTGTAATTATTTTATTAAGAAAAATATCAAATAAATGGTTTTAAAAATATTAAAATAAATATTATATGAACTAATTAATGTGATCCTCGAATTTTGGTGATGTATATGACATGTTAGGAAACTATTAAATATTTTGGTTCTAAAATATCATATGTTTGGATTTTATTTAAATTCAAATAAATTAATTGTGTAAAAATTGACACTATTGGTATTTTATAAAAATAACAAATTATTAAATTGTTTAAAATCAAAAATACATTTAAAAATTAAAAATTGAAATTTATATAGTCAAACCTGTCATAAATTATCCAATTATGTACAATTACCAACACATAAGTAAGAATTTATAAGCATTTAAAATTTAAAATATTATTACCACAAATAAAATTAAATAGATTAAATAAGGATAAATCAATATGATAAGGTTTAAAATAAAATAAAAAAATGTATAAATTTGATTTGTTGATGATATTACAACCCTATATTATCTCATATTCTAATTTGAGTCACTTTAGACGTTTTTATGTGGGGTTTGAGTTTATTATAAATTAATATTTTGGAGGTTTCAAAAAGTGCCCCTCTACTCTCTTATAAAAGGGAACCTCATCCCTCTTATCTTCATGCCATTTTGAGCATTCAAAATCTTCCAAAACCTGAAAATTTCAATTATAAACATACCTAGAAACAATCTGTAGTTCTTCGGCTTCTTTAAAGATGAACTTTAGTTCCCTAAGAGGAGGTTTAGAAGAGGTGCGTCGAAGAAGAGGTAATATCCTTTACCGATTGTTTCCAACTTATTTCTTCTTATACTTCCTCTATATGATTTGTTTCATTATTAATTAATAAATCCAGTATCACATGTATACTTATATATTATTATGAATTTAAAACAACCATATTTCACCTTATATCCATCCTACTAAAAATGAAATCACCGTGTGTGCGTACGTACAGCTTACCGTCTACACGTCGTGGTGTAATCTATTTTTCCATCACTACCTTACTTGAATGGGTATAATGGTGGAAATAATAACTATATATGATTATTATAACATGATACTAATTTTGAAATATTATATCATTCACTCTAATTCCATTCAATAATTATGGGAATGATATCATTGCTCGTGCGTATGTAAGGATTGTTAGTCTCCACGACGTGATGAGATTCAATCTCCATGTTAACCATTCAACAATGATTATAAAGTATATATAATGAATAATGATGAGATATATGACATAATAATGATAATTTATATATATATATATATATATATATATATATATATATCGTCTACATACTTCCATTCAAGTCAATAAGTAAAGGAAAACAACGTTCAAGCATATGTATGGCTTACCATTTCCATTAACGATGTATTTCATTTAATTTATCTTTCTATTATATATATACTGAATATATATATGAAATATAAATCATGTATTACATTTTTTAAGTAAGTAAATCATGATATAAGTAATAATATCAAGAACAAAAAGTCCAAACATGTACAATAAATGAAACGATTATTACCCCAAATGTTGCTTCAACGTGGAATTGAAAAATGAATTGGTAATATAAATTAATAAGTGAATAATGTATGAAATCATAAAATTTACTAGATTATTGAGTAGGTCAATGACAATATTTAAATCATTATACAGGAGGTTCAAACACATAAGGAATAAATCAGACCTAAGGTAAGGGATTATTTCGTCTCACTTTTATTTCTGTGAGACATATTTTTTAATCACTATTTATTTCTTTTGTATGGTGTTTATGATTCCCATGAGTGTTTTATGATTTCTATTATGAAGGATATGATATTTACATATTCAGGTAATTTTCATTATTTTGTGACACATATGATTCCACCGATCATAAATGGTTGGGGATAATTTTTCAATCTCAATTTTATCCGAGATTACTTATATATAGGTATTTACTGGGGTTATATTAATCATCCAAGTCCATGTTTTATAAAAAAGTTTTCATAAATTATTTACTATTATCCTGTATTTTTTTAAAGTCATGTTTACCTATTTTTGGATTTTACTGTGTGGTATGGAGGGAAATTACTTTTTGTTTACAAAACAAGTTACTTTTTGACTTTTATGATAAAAGTATGAGGAGAATGTTTTTTAAACTTATAAGGCATGAATGGAATTTTTTTATCATTTCATAGAGCATTATTTACATAAATATTCTTTTAGAAGTTTTCAAGTTTAATTTAAATTAACTTATCTCATTTTAAAATTTCATGACATATTGAGAAAAGAAAAAAAAATTAAAGAAGAAAATATACTTTCCTTAAGAATTCAGTTCATGTGTTTTATCAAAATTATTTTCCATCTAAGGTAATGTAGGATTATGTTTTGATACCTATTTTTAATTTTATTTGATTATTTTAGGATCTAATTATTCTTAGATTTTATCTTATATGGATTATGTTATGATGCCATGATGTTTAATAATCCCATTTTATTACATGGGATATTCTATGATGTATGATTTATGGTTTTGTGACATAAATAAGAGTGTTTTCATTATGAGATGTGTGGTAACTATATATCTCTCCTATTCATTGGGTAATGATTTATATCTGATGAGATAGACATGGCTAGAACGACAAGTAAATCTGGTTTAATAATACAGGGGTGGAACAACAAGTAAACCCGGTTCAGTATTGGACTTTAACCACTATTATTGTCTTGGTAGTAATTCCTAGGATACTATAGAAATCATATCACGTGCATTATGGTTTTCCACAATTACATGTTTTATTCCCATGCTATTTTATCATGATTAATGTACCTTTGTGATCTATGCCGTACATACTGCCATGATTTATTTCACGACTCAAGATTTTGATGTTTAAACTTTATGTTCATGTTTTTAAGTTCAAATGTATATGTTTTTTTATTTTCTCCATGCTTACCCTTACTGAGCATTTGAGCTCATCCATTATAATTTTTCTTTTCCAAAGGATTTAAAGAAAGGTTGTAGGTATGAAAACAAAAGGGGAATATCTTTATGGGAGATTTTGAAAATCTTTCACCATGATTAGAATATTATGTTCTGAGTTTCAAAAGGAACTAAACTAATATGTTCTTTGGGAATTAGTTTTTTATATGTATTAAGTATTCCACAAAAGTAATGTAATGTCCATGTACATCAATATTGGGTCTGTTACAGTCTGTAGGGTCACCTCCTCTACCGTAGTCAATTGAACATCGCCTTGCCACGTGAAACATTGTGTGGTTCCTCATTCTCGGTGCCTCGTACGCGGATGAGTGGCCGCGTACACTAACCTCCAACCACCGGTACAGATGCTAGAAGATCCAGATGCACCGCCACGGCACACCAGAGGGTTCTTTTGTGAACCCTTGGGTCTACTCTGGTGGTCCGTTCTTTGTGTCGCTTGTGCCTAAGGCCTCCAGGGGTTGCCATCCTTCCTGTAATGGACAAGAATTCTTCATACCTCCATTTTGAAGATTCTTCCAGGAATAACGCACAAATATCACAAGGCATAGGGGCTTGGTCCATATTCGTGTTAGTATGTGCCTTCTACATTATAGGATTAGAAACATGGGATAAGGGATTGAAGTTCTATAACAAATAATTAATAATACCAATGAAAAAACCAAATAAAAGAACCCTCCTAAGAAAAAAAGTGATCCTCAGATCAATATATTCATTGGTTGATCTGCATTCAGCATTTTAGAATCATGAATGACGAAAATTCCAACCAAACAACCCCTACCTCATTGGAGTTCATTGTTGAAGCGAATCGTCCATAAGGATTCATGTTTTGTTGGCGTTCGACGCTCTCTTGTCCTTTTCTTTGAAGTACATAAATGTTACTGGTGATTCACGGACGTTCATCATTCTTTGTTGAAGATAATTCTCATTGTAGGTTCTTTAGTGGAATTCCACCCTTTGATTCTCATTTCTCCAATGCGTCAACCCATTAAAAGAAAACCTGTCCCAATATCTCAGTTATGCTGTTTCATTTATGAAAAAAGGTATTCGTTATGCTTAATTTAATGTGTCGTTATGCTACACATTTTAGATCCATTAATGATCTTCATTTAATGTGACACATCGTCTCTTTTTCACTACACTGAAATGACTTCGTGTTACCACCCAATGGTTTGGAAACACATATAAAATACCTTTTTAAGTTATTTTATTTTTTCCCCAAAAATTCTCAATATTTACTTTTCTGTTCAACCCTTGATGGTCAAAGTTAAGTCCATTATATATGAATCCCTATATTCAGAGTTCAACTGTGCCCTCATATTTTTGACCCGAGAAACAGTTTAAATGATAGAAAAACCTACTTGCACGTTTATTAAAATAAACTAAAAAAAGTTCAAAATTCTATTTTGGGCTCACCGGGCCTCAGAATCAGGTGTGGTTAGAGCATCTAGTCTCAAAATAATTCCATATAATATGAAACATTAGACAAAATTTCTTGGATAATACATAAGTGGAATAATTTTATTTAAAATAAAAACCACATATAGAACAAAACAACGAGTTTTTAAAGTAAAAAATTTAAAATTTTTGAAATGTTTTATATCCAATTTCAATGTAAAATTGATTCAAATAACATAAATTTTACTTATTTATGCATTATTTTATTAATTATAATTTAAAACAAATTTAAATTATATTTTCACTATATAAATAAATTAAATGAAAATGATGTTTTCAATTAATATTCAATGTTTTCACTATTCATTAAAAAAATGAAACATCTCTGAAATATACCAAAAATTCACCCTAAGATAATTTTTATACTTATATTCCATAAATGAATATTTTTTTTCATATAAAATTTAAAAAAGTGACAAAATTTAGTTTTAAAACAAGTCTTCCATTAAAAGGTGATAAAACTGTGTTTTAAAACAATATGGTTTTTTATGCTTAAAATTAGATTTATTCTTATTATATACCTATAATACTTATTTTTTAAAATGAAAAATATTTCATTGATTATATAACATTTAAATTTCATTAATAGTTTTCTGTAATAGTTATTATTATAATTTATTGTGATAAAACATCTTTTTGGTCATAAAATAGTACTTTTCATAAAAATGCATCCTTCATATTCAATTGGTTTTTATTTTGATTTTTAATTAGTTGGTCCCCAAATAATTCATTAAATATAAATTTTTCTAAAATATTTTCAGAATTTAGTTGATTCAACTTATTCCCACTATTCAATCATCTATGTAATAACTATCATATTAAATATTAATTGTATATTATTCTTTCATAAAACTCAACTTTATGCTTAACAAACATTATCAAAAAAACTTGATGTTGTCTGAAATGAAATATAAAAATGGTGTAGAATATAATGAAATATAAACTTTGAATTATGTGGGACTAAATATATCAAAGATTTTAAATTCATTTGAACGAAGATATTGCATAAAATCTATGGATGTTATACTTTTTCCCTCGAGGTTTCATCATCGTGATTCAATTAATAAATATGGTTTTAAAAATCCTTTTTTAATAATTTGAAATTTATTTCATATAAATTTTGTATTTTTTTATTTATAAACTACTTCTTTTCATATTCATGTTAAAAAAACTTTGGATATAATTTTATTAAGGGGGAATAATGTAACAACTCATGTATTTTTTATAATATGTCACTTTTATGGTTTCTTAATAGTAATGATTATAACTTTAGGTATGTAACTTGAACAATTAAATTTGTTTATATCATTTCTCGAATCACATTATATAATATATTTTATACTAATTAAAATTTTTATATTATTATGTTTACTTTGTGATAGAAAAAGAATATTATTTAATTGATGAATGCATTTTTATAAAATGATCTCTTATCAGATGTGTTATAAACATATTTTTATATTAATTATATAAATAAATATTTATAATTATTATTATTATATTATTATAAATATTCCTATCTTGTTATGCATCAAGAATGTGATTTTTCATCTGAAAAATTATAGTTTTTATTCTAAATTATTTTTTTCATGTATTATATTATTTTTTAAAAGTTAATTTTTTAAATTATTTAAATTTATTTTGATCGAATGAAATTAATTTTTTAATTTAAAATTAAATAAATTAGATTAGAATTAATTTTATATATTTTAGGAAAACAAATGTTTATTTTTGGGTGAATAATGAAGAATATAGTCTTTAAAAGTATCTCACCTTTTATGACATCATTATGATATAAGAATGACTTGTAAATATATGAAATGCTAGGATTCCCATATAATGAACTTAAGGAATAAAATAAATCATTAAAAAATTTATATTGATTTTATAAACCTATGTTTGATGTTTTGGAACCAAAGTTCTATTTGTTTTTAAAAAAAAGTATTTTTGGGACATTTTCCCATAATTAAGCATTCACAAGGTTCCATTCAGTTTTTGATATCTTTAAAATTCATATAACACTCATTTTTTCAAATAACTGATAAATTTCCTCATAATCAATACTATATATTATTTTTCTATAAATTCATTTTTATTTTTAAAAAAGTAATTTTCTAAAATACTATGTTTGTTCTGTTGAGCATAATTTTATTAAAAGAAATTTTTACCATCCTTATAAATTGATTATTTTAAAATAATATTCATATTGATAATCAACATGTTAAAATTAGGTATTAATTTACATTTCATTTTTAGACTTAAAAATATGTTACCTGAGTAAAAGTTAATCACCAATGTAAGAGAAAAAATAGTGTAAAGGTGTTAAATCAAGGGTTAAAGACTTAAAATATCATAATACCAAATAATTTGATGATTGGTTAAAGTTTTTCTAGACCTATAATTTAAAAAATTTCATTATTTATCATTTATTTATTCACTTTCTTTGAATATTACATTTCTTTTACAATAAGCTTTTAATATTTACAAACATGTCCCTCCTCTTGATTATTATTTTTAAAAAAATATGACAAGTATAATAATAAAAATACATTATTAATATTTATATATGATACTACTTATTATAAAAAATTTATATTAATGATATTAATTTATTTTTACTTTTAAATAAAAGTATAATTACCTAAAACTCTTATGAATTATTGACACAATGCTTGTGCAAGTAGTAGAGAAGTCAATGTAAATGGTCTATAAAATATTAAAAGTTATATGATTTGGTTGAACTATATCATTTCACAAATTTTATGGATAAATATGATATTTTTTAAGTAATTTAATTTTTTAAATTATAATTTCATGTTTATCTAGTTATTATTGAAGTTAACATTTTGTGAATTGTCCTAAATATGACTTTAATGAGAATTTGTTGTTAAATAAAATTAAATTAATTGATTTTAAAATTAAATATATATATATATATCTCATGCAAATTGGATGATAAATTTTCAATAATATTATAAATGGTCTATTTATTATCCACTTATCTTTTTAAATATCATTCGTTCCCCTTAAAGAGCTAATATTTAAGAAAAACATCATTGATTTTTGCCAATAAAATGGGACTCAATATAAACTTTCAAAAGTAACATTTATGTTTGTTCCCATATAAAAATTATTCCCAAATTCCTCAAAAAGATTTTAATTACACATCCTCAATCCCTTTGTGTGACCATAAATCTATCATCCAAAGGCCTCAAGTGAAACTCCCTATGATTTTAGAAGAAGAAAACTATGTTTGATAGTGTATATGAGATGCAACACTAAGATAGGATGAGAATGAAATACCCAAATAAAAAAAGTTTTATTTATATATAAATAAATTTAATCAATTAATTATCATGGGGTATACACTACTTCATTATTTTTATGCTCAACAGTATTGAAGACACACAACACAAAGATTTAAAGAACCGTGAAATAATATTATTTTAAATATGGCCATTATAACCTAACCTTCAAATTGGAAGGTATGAATAGTATTAACTAATTTATGAAATATATATTTATATAATATAAATTTCCTACACAATATAAATTATATATAATTATTCCTTACATAATCAATCAATTTTTAGTAATGTAATTTAATTCTTTAGAAATATGTTTTCTTCCAAATAATATTACTTAATTTTAATTTAATTAATATTTGTAAATTTTAGAAAATTAATTTGATGAAATTAATTTCACTTTTTAAATAATAATATAAAATTTAATTTTGGGTGAAATATTTGTATATCTAATAAAATATTGTTTTTTAGTGAATAGCGAAAAATACCAATTTTTGTAAAAATGGAATTTCTTTTCAATAAATTAAAGAATTTAAATATACCATTATATTTTGAGTATAATTTAAATTAACATAAGTATTATTTATTAACATTTAATCCACTTAATTTCTGTTTAATTAATATCATACTATATATTAGTATAAATTTGTCTTTGGGTTTAAAATCAGGGTTTTTCGGAAAAAAAATATTTTAATGTTCATAATGTTTACCATTTTTAATTATTTAAAACAAACCCCAATTATTAATTATTTAAATTAAATTTATATATTATATATCAATAAATATTAACTAACATTCATCCAATTATTATTATTAGTCATGGAGTTAACATAAAATCATCTTTTCCTAAAAATACACTTCTTGAAAACCAGCTTTTTCATTGCGTCTGGGGATTTAATTTTAAAATAAATTTTACCAATTGCCTAAATTTAATATGGTCAAATGGATTACATATTTTTATATAGAATAATTTATCTTATATAAAAAGTTTAACTTAAATTTTAACCATAATTAATAGTGAAAATAGTAAAAATAATCCACTGTAGTTAAGGTTAAAACGAGTTTACTTGAGATAAAACTAAAAATATATGGGTAAAAATTACCTAAATGTGTATAAAAACTAGTTTATGTAAATATTTATTAATTATAATTAACAATTATCTATAATTATGTATTTTTTATCCTATTGGAATTTCAAAATTCCTGGTAAACCTTTTTCATTTCAAAATTAATAGGTGTGCCACTCACCTCCCTTATAGAAGTCCAGCCTCTCTCCATTATTCTTTACAAATTAAACCTTTTCTGTCCAATACATTCCCAAATAAATTCAAAATTTAAATTAACTCATATTAGAATAATTTTCTTTCAGAATTTCATTCTATGAATACTTGAGGTATAATCTGAATGCGGTGGTCCGAGAAAAGGTAAAATTTCCAACTAGACATTTTTCATTAATATCTTCTTCCACCTCCTTAAATTATTAATAAAACATGATAATATGATTACAAAAATATATAATATAAACTTAAATTTTATTATATTAATTAATAAACCTAAATTAATCTCATCTTCTATCAAATGGGATACAAAATCATCATTCGTATGAACGGTGGACTACCACCTCGTGAACTGATGTCATTCGTCTTCCATCATCGCCTTCCATAAATTTTTATAATGATGGATTTAATGTATATATATGATATTTTTACAATAATTATACTAATTTAGTTATGATTTAACATATATAGTTTTACTTTATATTCACTCGGGGATACGATAAAGTCGTTCATGTGTATGGTGGACTAACGCCTCAAAAAGCGATGTGATTTATTTTTCAATAACACTTTACAAGAAAGGTAATAATGATATATTTAATGAATATATATAATATAAATGAAATAATATTTATATTAATGACATATTTTTCATTCTTAAAAAAAATATTTCTTTTTTATTACACTAAAATATAATAACATTATTCGTGTACATGTGGACTACCGCCACCACAAAGCGATGTGATCCATTTCTCGTCACCATATCACAATAATAATAAATATAAGTATATATAAAGAAATAATATGGTATTAAATGAGTTATTATCATTATATATAGATATTATAATACATATTTCTTCCATAATGATCATTAAAAAATGGAAATGTTACTCATGTTTATGTTCGACCTACTGTGTCTATGATCACAACGAAGTTCATTTTTCATAACCATATTTCATGATTGATTTTAAAAATTATAATTGATATATAAGTATTATAATTATTTCATTATTATTATTCTATGTATATTGAAATAATTTCCTCATTGACCATGGTCAACATGTGAAAGCTGTTCTGAAATAATGAACTGGACATCCTCAAAACACCAAATGTGGACTTAATTTATTATACATTTTAAAATTTTCATTCAAAATAAATAAATTAAATTATTTAATTATAAATTATTTAAGATATAATATATTATTATAAAATAAAATAATTTATAAAGTATTATTATACTGGATTTTAAGGACATTAATGGAAAGTATATACCCAATGTAAAGGTTTTTCTCACCTCACTTCTACTTCCATGATAAATATTTCATATTCTCCACTTGTTTTTATTGTGTGGTGTATATAATATCCGGTTTACATGTAATATCATTAATAATTAATAAATCATCAATTTTATTTTTCAATTTGAATTAATTTTTCTAAGGGGATTGAATTTAAAGTTACTCACTGGTAAATAGATTCTTAAATAATTTTTATTTAATTGGGTTATAAAAAATATTTGTTCACTATGTTATGATATAATTATGTGTGAATTGAACACTATGTATTTTTTATTCTATTTCTCACTTGTTTTTTTGGGTTTAGTTTTTTTATATATAATATCTAAATTTATTAACTCTCAATTTAGAGATATAATCTTTTTAAAGGTTAATCATCCCAAACTTATTTATTTGGGACATATGCTAATCATATGGACCTATATTCTTTATGAGGTGCATATAATGAAATTTTGGAATTTTATATCATATATTCCATTTTTTTAATTATATTTAAAGTTTCATTTTATGTTATTATTTCATGGGGATTATTATTGAACAATTACCAAAGTGGATAATATTTTATGTTACAATATTCTTCCTTTCAAGATTTTTATGGTCATGGATTGTTTAGAAGAAATCATGTGATATTATTTTACTGAAATATATTTATTTATAATCCATTGGTTTTGAATGACTTGAAAGTTTTTTTTGCATTTCCACACTTATTTATTGAAAAAATATCAAGAATGTTATTTCAAACTGATATAGATCTTGTATTTTCTAATTAACCAGGTTTCATTCTTTTTCATAACCATGTTTTCTAAAATGTTTTCAAATATGATCTTTCTAAAAAATGATTTTATAAAACCATTTTACATGATATTTTACCTTATTTTAAAAAGAATTAAATTAAAATTTCCTATCGTTTTCACAATGGGTCGCCTTTGACTCCCTTTTTCAAAATTCTTTGAAATGAATTTTTCATTTTAACATTTATAACATGAACATATTTTCCCACCATCATTTATATTAATTTACAAAAAGATTCAATTATATAATTGCAATTTTTTTCAAAGAAATTTATTTTCACAATATTTGGTAAATTTTTAGTTGTTAAAAGTGATTTTTTAAAATAAATAATTTATTTTCCTCAAAAAATTGAAGATCTATTAATGGTATTTATATTCATCAATGTCAAAAAACCTTGTTTTTAATTACACTCCCTTGGATATGTTTTGTAATGATACGATCCTCATTTTTTCTCTGTATGCATTAATATTTTTTCAAATATATTGAAATGGAACTCATTTCCTTCCCACCAGTCAATTGTGTTTCTAAGATATTTTTATGGAACCTGTTTTTTTCCATAGTTTTATCATGTTTTAAAGAGATTTTTATGGAGCCCATTTCTTTTAAATGGGTAAATTATTTTTAAATGAAATTATTATGGAAACCATTTCTCTTCCATGGGATAATTAATTTATGAAAATAATAAATGTTATTTTTGTGAGTTTATGATGAAATGAATGCTTTGTGTGTATTATTCATAACATGGTTATTAGAAATTGTTTATAATTATATTTTTTCGATTATAAAACATGTATGGGTGGTTCAATTATAAAAATGGAAAATTGGTTATGTTATTAACCTAGTATAGGTGGTTATCTAATAAAATAGGGATGGGTAGGTCTGTTATAGCCCACCAATGCATTGGGAACGCCATAGATGTAGTTAGGCCATAATGGTTATTCCATTTGTAATAAGTGATGTGAATATAATGTTCCAATATAACAATATGTTTTATCTATGCTTGATATGGGTTTATAATATTTCTTATGATCAAGATTGATATCAATTTGCTTATGATTATTGATTTTGATGAATATTTCCTCTTTAAAGCCTTGTTCTATGTTTTTATGTTTGATGATGGAAGTATTGATGGGTAAAAATATTATTACGTTATAATCATGAAATTTTATTATCTCATAATTCCATTATTATTTTCTTTGGCTACCTAATGACATTCAACTGTAATAGTTACATTTAACCTTACTGGTCATTTGAGATTATTTTCTTTCATTTTCCCCAAGTTATAGTGAATTATGTTAAAATAATTATTCCTAGAATGGAATATATATATATATGATGATGAAATATTATGAAATAATAAAATTTAGGGTCAGTGGTGGATATGATCATTTAAATACATGGGTATTATTTCGGTAAGAGTTTGTCCTATTCTAAACCAAAAAGGTCCCTGAGAATGTAAGTGATCCAATTTTTCAATTTTATGTTGTGAATTTTGGATTGAAAAAATTGTGTTACCTTTATCGTTATCAAATCTATAAATTAAATGTTAATATTTTAAGCACACTAATTGGAAATGGGCTTTTAACAATCCTGGTATTTATCAACCTAAGAAAAAAATGCTGATAAATTGCATGTTTATTAGTGTTGTAGATAGCATTGATAAATTTAACCTTTTTAAGAACTAGTAAAGTGTATACTTTATCAAAGATTTATTTTTAGCACTGATAAAGTGTATCCTTTTTTAGTGATTTATTTTCAGTGCTGATAAAGGGACTCTTTATGAGCTCTTTATTTTTAGCGCTGATAAATATTTATTTCATCAGAAACTTTTTAGCACTGATAAAGGTCTGAATAAATAAAATGATATAATTAAATAAATTAAAAATAAAATTGTGATAATTAAAAAATTATTATAAATTTAATTAATTAAATAATTATTTTTAAAAATGAATAAATTTATTATACATTATTAAATATAAAACATTTTATTAATTAGATAATTATGATAATTAATGTTATTAAATTGTAAATTAATATATAGATATATATTAATGTATATCAACATTAGTTATATTTTACAAAATATTTATGATATATAAATTAAATAGTCATAATTTTGTTGAATAATGGTTTTTATAATTAAAAATTTATATGAATTAAAAATATTAACTAATTACATAGTACTCCACAAATAATTGAATGTCGTTTGATTTTTCTATTTTATATAGATCAAGTCTATGTTATATTTATTTCACATATACATAATTAATTTATATACAATGAACATGCATAAAACTTATCCATTTTTTTTAATATTGTTTAAGTGTAATTATTCTTAATTTTTTCAATTTCACTCATTTTTAACATATATGGATGCATTTAAATTAAATATTCATTAATAATGTAAAAAGTATATTTTTAAAAAATAAAATTATACATAAATATATTTATAATTGTATCTTTACTATATTTATACAAATATATATTTATAATTATAAATAGATAATTATATATATTTAAATAATTATTAAAATTTTAATAAATTTACTTAAATAATGAATATATTTAATATATTTGTTTTTATATTTATTTATTATATTTATATATGTATAATTATATAAATTTATATAGTTATAATAATTTTATTTTTCAAAAATATTTCTATAATTATAAATAAATAATTATAAAATTCTAATAAATATATTTATTATATTTATATTTATATTTATTTATTATATATAAGGAAATATTTTAAAATAATTATAATTATAATTATAAATACTTTAATAGCGCTTAAGGATTAATCACTCATAAAAGTATTATTTATCACCTCATTTTTTAGTGCCGATAAAGGTAGGTCTTTCTCAGTACTACTAAAAGTGCTAAAAAAATAAACATTTATCAGCACTATAACTTTAGCACTACTAAATTCTTACCTTTATCAGTGCTAAAAAGTATTGATAAAAAAACATTTATCAATGCTTAAGTAATAAGTGCTAATAAAAGTGTCCCGATATAATTAACAAACGCTAACCATTTGCGAACCTGTTGTGATGTGAGAATCTTTTTACAGTAGTCAACCACTGATGGAGCCCCTCTTTATTGAATCAAAGATCGTATCACACCATTAGACTGCCTCCAGTTGCTCAAACATCTTGTCCAAAATCTAGTGTTTGATTGTAATTAGGGTTTCGGAAGAGGGTCGCAGATTTTCTTCAACCTAATGAGGTAGTCCTTTTAATTTTTTTTGTGTATTTTTTTGTTTCGATTTTTGATTTCATCTATGTCGATGTCATTATTTGTGGTCTGGTGATTTTATACTAGCAAGTTAAACCTTTCAAATTTCTCAGTTTCTAATTTTGATTCAACATTTGATTATTGAGGGAGGGTTTATTATTTTTGGACTCAATTGTGACACATGGAGTCACATAGAGTTTACTTGGTTGTTTTTTTTCACTTCCCAAATTGATCATGCAAAGTTATAAATATCCCATGAATTCCATGAATTCCATTAGTTGCATATAAAACACTTCTCTCACATACATGGATTGGGAAATAAATATCCCTTAAATTCCCTGAGTCGCCTATAAGCTAGGGAAAATTTCAACTCACTAATCTTCAATATTTAAAAATTGGTCACTCTTAATGTGTAAAATTATTATAATCATTCATCTCTTGAACCACTAAATATTATGGCATACACATTTGTAAACACATTCAGTCTATCCTTAAAATTATTTTCTTTGTAATGATTATGATTAATTCCCCAATTTTTAAATTAATGTTTCTTTATTAAATAATCTAACCTTAAATACTAAACTCTCTATTCTTATTTCAATTCATGAATCATGTTTTTTAATTTAGATACATTATTCTAATATTAAAGAATGATTAAATTATATATTTGTTTGATGTAATTTACATTGGTGTAATCCATTAGTAAATGCTAATTTCACATCCAGTTGGAGTACCTTGAATTTGGGATGGGTTGGTGTGGTGATATGACATCCCAAGAGTCTTGAGATGTTTTCAAATATTGATATACCATTAATATTAAATGTAATAATTCCTTAGGTTGTTACATCACTTGTTCGAAAACATATTTATATCTTATAGTTGATTGAATGGGATTTATTATTCTTGTTTATCATACATTAGTTTCTCATTAATCTTTAATTGCCTATATTATATTTTCATTTGTTTTTGGGATTTATGAAATATTTTATGTGGATTAATTATTTTCTTAAAATTCAATTAACCATTTTCTTCAACATACTGAAATTATTTAAAATAATCAAATGGTGAGTATCCCTTATTACAATTGTCTATGACTTTCACTTATGATAATGAATATCATATGTGTATTTATTTATATGTTCTATAAAATTAATATTTTATGAACCCAATAGGGTTAATATGAAATCAAAATGGATTCATGATAATTCTTTTACAAACAAATAAGAAGTTTGAGTTAAAGAGATCATCATGTTTTCTAGAGAGCATGCAGGAGACCCTTCTAAGATTCTTTTTATGTGTTTACATTTTTTTATTCAAGATAAATTAGTCTAGAAGAGTTGGAAGAAAATTTATTCTTATTTGGATACATTGATGAATGAATCCTAAACAATTATTAGTTGTGCATTAATCACAAATCTAATAACAAAACTAAGGTTTGTATATGCACCTCACTACTCTTTGTTAACTATTGGTTAGAATAGAATATGACCTGAACTTACTACCTGGAATCCTTGTGATTCTCTCATCCCACATATAGAGATAAACTGACTAATTATATTCTTGAACATAGATATGGTGGCGATCATGTGTGGGATGAGAGCATCACTGGGAAAATGGGTATGAAGTTTAGGTTAGATGCTATTTTAAGCTCTAGTTAACCAATAGTAGTGAAGTGCATATAGGATCCTTAGTTTTGTTATTAACATTCTGAGTGGTGCCCAACCAATCCTTTTTTTTCTCCATTGATCAATGGATCCAAATATACATCAATATCATTAATTGTCTCATGGTTTTCTGACATTTATATAGTCTCATAAACCATAATGAAGGGCATAGAAAATCCTTAGTTTTGTTATTAGATTACATCTAGACCAAAGAAACCATTTGTAAAGATGTAAAGGTATTGTTATGATATAAATTCTATATTTTACAGAAATAATATATAATGAAACATTGATTTAATTTTTACTATTTCATATAGAGTTCGTTTATTTTAGAATATTTTTTCCATGTATCATGCCTTTGTAGGAAGATAAATGACGTTGTCTCTACTCAATCACAAAGTTAAGCATGATTTTTTGTAAAATAAAATCATCATCCATATAATTAATGTATTGTTTCATATACATGTTTAATTTATTTCCTTTTATCATTACTCACATAATAGTTGTTTTCTTATATATGTGAATTATTTTGTTCGATTTGGGGTGCTCTGTCTAACTTTAATGCTTCTTCTCCATCAAAAACATTTCACCCCTATAGTGTTACACTTATCCCTTTATTTCAAGTTCTCTTCACTACCTTTGAAGGATTAGAAATGATGTTTCCTCTACTCTACCACATTAGTAATCTTGAGGTTTGAACAGTAAAATCATTATCCATAAAATTAATGTATTGCTTCATATTTATGTTTAATCTATTTATTTTTAGTATTACTCACATGATAATTGTTTTCTTATTCTCATGGATTATTGTGTTCAAGTTTGGGTACTCTATCCAATTGTCGTTCTTCTTCTCCCTCAAAACCTTTTCACCCTGTAAGTGTTTCATTAATCACTTTCATTCATGTTCTCTCCACTACCTTTGCAGGAAGAGAAATGATGCTACCTCTTCTCAATCACATAGGTAATATTGATTTCGATAGTAGTAAAATCATTATACAAAGAATTAATGTTTTCTTTCATATTATGTTTAATTTATTTGTTTTAGTATTACTGACATAATAAATATTTTCTTTAATAGATGGACTCCTTTATTTTAGTTGGGGTGCTCTATCCAACATTCATGCTTCTTCTCCCTCAAAACCTTTTCACCCATGTAGTGTATCATTTATCACTTTCTTTCATGTTCTCTCAATTACCTTTGTAGGAAGAGAAATGATGTTGTCTTTTCTCAATCACAGAGTTAATATTGATGTTTTTCATAGTAAAATAATTGTCCATGGAATTAATTTATTATTTCATATTTATGATTAATTTATTTCTTTTTAGTATTACTCACTTAATAATTGTTTTCATATATAAGTGGGTTCTTTTTTTGAGTTGATGTGATTTTTTCGAAGATTCTCATGCAGTGTTGATAGTTTGATAATGAAATTAAATGAAATCGTGGTAACATTTATAGTTAGGATTTTTTTGAGACTTTGGTATGTTTATAAACTAGCAACAACATAATCCAACACACAATGTGACTAGTATGAATCCAAGCACTTCTTTATATTTCAAATTGTCATTAATTTTAGTTAAAAATACAAATAACTCAATGAAACATTCTGGACCTGGATTCCTCTCTATAGTTCCCGAATCCTAGTTGGCCTTAAGGCCTCAAGCGCATCTGCCTAAATGCGTGAGGCTGCTGATCAGCAATGAGGGCCTAGATAAGTCAGTGAGAAGACTATTCCCTCATTACCATAGTATGTCCTAGAGGAATTAAAATGCATTCAATAAAAGGAGAAAATAAATAATTCAACTGGGAATTATGACAAGATATGAATATATATATAAGTAATCCCAAAATGTCAAATATACAATGATACAGATGATACATGTATCTAGAAAGCAATGAGAAAATTACATGGAAATACAATACAATACAAGTACCCCAAAAATAATAAAAGACCAAAAGTCCTAGTAGCATCACAAGCCTCATCTTGGTCAAATTCTCTCCTTCTCTAAAACCATAGTCAACAACCTATGCCAGGGTGTTTTCCCCTAACATCATCTTCAACCATATAATCAGTTTGGGTCCATGAGGAGGCCCAAAGAGGGTGTGAGATAAATATCTGAATAGGTAACCACCCAGAGGTCTATATAGGTCTAATAACAATATACATGGTGTTAGAAAGTGTAAATAAAGCTATAAACTAAAAGTGTGTATTCCGATGAAATAAGTCCACTGTAATAAGTAAAAGAAAGCAAATAGTCCCTCAAGGCTGCCTGCAATATACAACATCTCCTAACCAGGCATTTATAAGATATTTATCCAAGTCACATGACCATGCCATACTCCAATCTATATCATGTAACACACGACCACACCGTATATCCATCTGTATCATGTAACCCATGGCCATGCCATATAATGAAGTGAAGACCCAAGGGTTGGATCCATGGTGTCAAGTACCAGTTCATTCATGCAATAAATCTAGACTATGAAGGGTTGGATCCAAGGAACTCATGCAAGGCATCCACTTCAAGGCCCATGGGAATCCCTGTGGAAACACTATCTAGGAACGAGTTGGAGTCCTAGGAGCATGTTTACCAACATGTCCTACATGAGTCCAAGCAAGCTGGATCCATGGGGTAGTAAAGACCAAGGCATCCCACATAATCAAAACCCAAGGGGTAGAGTTAACCCAATGTGTCTACTACCATGTTCAAGATCCATGGAGATTAGTCCATAGAATTTATCAAACCATTAACTCAATTAATTAAATTTAAACAATTAAACTCATGTGATTATACCCATTAACATAAACAAGAACAATACATGACTATACCCACTAATGAATTCCATTTATCATTCACAAAACATATGGGCCTAACCTTCCTTATTACCAATTCAATCATTCCATTTATCCATTCATATACGTATAACCACCCATAACACTACCCTTACAATAAAACATTTCATGTGAGCAAACACTCTCACATTTCCACATTTCCCAATTCACCACTGGGGAAGTTAACAGTTACCAATAAGTAAACCCACTTGTTCATCCAATTTCATCAAAGACAATTTATCAAAATAAACATGGCATAATATTGTAACAAGAAGTAAGAAGTTTGTACATCTCTTAAGCATTCTATTCAACTCATTAAAGAATTAACATTCTTCCTCTAACCAGTAAAGCACAAGAACCCACCCCTTAGTTGGTTTAAATAGCCACAAACCTTTTATTTCCTTAAGTTTCACCCCATGGGTGACCATGAATTGAGTGGTAGGTGCCAACACACCTAAACAGAACCTACGAGCATTCTCACTATGTTGCACTAAGCCTGCTACACAAAGCGTACTCATAAATGGAGTTACACTAGAATGTTCTATAAGCAGTATATCAACCTAAAGCCTAAAAACTAACAGAAAACCCAAAGAAAATCATAGACCACCTGTTGTAGCTCGATAGTATAGTGATCGTCCAGTATCAATTTCAAATTCACCGTGGTTTAGGAGAAATCATAAGAATATATAATGAACCAGAAATTAGGGCATATGATCCTAAATCCAAATAGCACATTCATTATTCCGAAGAATCAAAAAACATATAAAAAGGAATCTAGTACATAAAATTTCAGTTCCAACGTGACTGATGGCATAAGAATCAGAGTCTGAAAGGATTTTAGATCTGAAAATCCATTTTAGAGTGGGTTAGGCTTCAAATGAGAGAGAAAATTGTAGAGCGTAGAAAAATAAGAGGATAATGTCTGTATTTTACAAAACCCGACGGTAAATTACACAACGTGTAATCCCATTACACGTGGTTTAATGATCGAATTTCCATTTATGAAGAAATATTCATACAAATTGTGAAAGGTCATGTCCAGACCATTACACATCATGACCTGGGATTACACGACGTGTATCCCCCATTCTGTGCATGTAATCAGCATGTAGTCAGACTTTAGTCTATTTTCCCACTTTTTTCCCAAGTACAACTAAAATGGCCAATGGCCCGACTTATGGTCTAAGACAAAAAGGAATGTATAGAACATTTAACCCAAAAATAAATTATTTGTACCTCAATAAAAACCATGTATCTTACAATATTCCCCCCGTATATAAATTCAATCCTGAATTTCTCTCTAAAAGGTTTCCAATATGTTTTTATGAAAAAATATGGTCATTCAGCACATATTTTAGACTACCTCTCTCATGTCTCATCCTATAAACGGTCATGCTTTCAAAGAACACATACTAGAGTAACTGATTAGCCTCAAATAACCATCATCCTCCTATCAACGATACCAATTGGATGCTCCTCAAAGGATGCATCAACCTAAAGCTCAACCTACTTAGGCTGAAAAACATTAGATGGGTCTGAATGATAACAGGGAAGCTAAGATATGTAGAATATATTGTACATGGCTCAATACCTCAAAGGTAACTAAAACCGATGGACCTCCAATCTGACTCTCTCCACAATCTAAAATGGATCGACATATCATGGTGAAAGCTTAACCTGTCTCATGATCCGCCTATATCCCAACCACGGTGAAACATGAAAGAAAACATGATCCACAACCTCAAACTCTAGAGTTATTCTAATATGATCGAAATAAGATTTATGAAGAGACTATTCTATAGCCATCCACTTCTAAATCAACTAGACCTACTCATAAGTCTCCTAGACAAGACATGGTCCCTATAAAGCTGCCTCTCTTTCCTCTAACCGGCACAGGGGAGAATGGCATGGCCTACCATATAAAGCCTCATATGGTTACATATATATGGTATCCTAATAACTTTTATTTTAGGATAATTTAACCAATAGAATATTATTATCCCAAGATCCCCCAAAATCTGGGACGCATGATCATTGAATTTCCATCTGCACTTGTATCGTATGCTCTGACTGGCCATCAGTCTGAGGGTGGTATGATGTACGCTAGAGCACATATATACCCATCACCCTATGTAAACTCTGATAGAAATGAGACATAAAGTGGATGTCCCTATCCAAAATGATTGAATGAGGGACCCCATGTAGTTGTACCACATCTTAGATATATAACTATCTGATCTCATCGACACTAAAAGTGTCCTTGATCAAAAAAGAAATGAGAGACATTTGTAATATTACCAAAAAAACCCACACAACATCATTACCTCAAGGTGACCTTAGAAACCCAGTCACGAAATACATGGTGACATCATCCAATTTCCACTCATAAATAGGTTACTGTGGTAAATTCCCAGCTATTCTCGGATTCTTTTCCTTCACCTACTAATAGGTGGAACACCTCGTAAGAAAACTAGATACCTCTCTCTTCATACCTGGTCACTAGTACTGATGGTGTAGGTCACGGCGTGCACTGCCCAAGCTGAAGCATGAAACTCCTACATCATATCCTCACTTATGTCCATTAGAACCCAAACATGCCCATGGATATGTAATATCTCATAATCGCCTATTGTCCAACTTGGAGGAGGGTCCTTTCCTACTACAAACTCTCGTAGAACTAGGCCTTCTGTAACTTATATCTACCTCATCCTTACTCTATCCAGAATGGTATAGTTCATAGCTAAGGATGATAGAAAAGTCTTCTAATGTCTATCATACACCTCCACATGCATCTCTGAGAACAACGTCATAATCTTCCACTTTTTACTAGCCTGATGCACTTCCCATACCTGAGTCCTCCTGCATAGTGCATCAACTACTAAATTTCCCTTACTAGTTCTATAGGGAAACTCGAAGTCAAATGATTATAGGCACTCCACCAACCTCCACTGCCTCATATTCATATCACACTACGTAAAGATGTACTTGAGGCTCTTGTGGTCTTTGTAAACCACAAAATGATCTCCCAATAAATAGTGTCTTCAACAACAGAAAGCATTACCAAATGAATCTAACTCTAGATCATGCGTAGGGTAATTCCTCTCATGTGGCCTCAACTACCGACACCCATATGCCACGAATCTATCCCCATACATAAGTACTAATCTTATCCTGATACCTGATGCATTATAGTATACATTGTAACTCTTTCCCTACTCTATAATTATCAGAACTAGTGCTGATTTCAACCTCCCATTTAGCTCCTGAAAGTCTATCCTTCCAGATCATGACCATAAAAACTTCACATCCTTCCTAGTCAAGCCTATCAATCACACTGCTAAGTGTGAGGAGTCCTTTATGAAATTATTGTAGTATCAACCAACCCCAAAAAAAATTATATGTCAAAAACATTCTTGGGTTTATACCAAAAAACTACCATTCTCAACTTATCTTGGTCCACTGATACTGTTGTCTCTGAGATAATGTGGAATAGGAAGTGAATTTGATCCATCCAAAAGTTGCACTTTGTGAGATTATCATATAAATGAAGATCTCTTAGTTGATTCAAAATGATCTCAATATGGTTGGCATAGTCATGTCGATTGTGAGAATACACCAATATATCTTCCATGAAAACCAATAAAAAAGAATCCATGTAAGGATAGAACACTCGGTTCATGAAATCCATGAAAGCCACGGGTGCATTTATGAGACCGAACGACATTACCAGATACTCATACAACCCATACCTGCTATAGAAGGTCATGTGAGGGATGTTTGTAGGTTGAACATTCACCTTGTGATATCTTGACCTCAAGACAATCATCGATAATGCTCGAGCTCCGAAAAGCTGATCGAACAGATCATCTATCTTCGGCAAGGGATATTGGTTTTTAACCATCAACTGATTTAGTTTACGGTAGTCCAAACATATCCTAAGGGCTTTATCCTCCTTTTTTTGAAAAATGATATAGAAACCCCATGGAGAAGTACTAGTCCTAAAATCCCCTTCACCTCCAAATCCTCTAGCTTCCACTTGAGCTCCTGCAAATCCATTATAGTCATCCTTTAATGATAAATGGATACCGGTGCAGCTCCTAGAACTAGATCAATGTAAAACTCCACCTATCACTCAAGAGGTAACACATAAAATTCAATAGGAAAGACTTATATGAAGTGATCAACCACTAGAGGAAATTTCTTTTCACTAATTCCCTAGTCATCCAAAAGAAACTATCAATCTAGGATTTCATCCCACCCATCCCACGGTGCTCGAGTCTATCTCAGCTCACTTGAACATCCCATTCACCCATGTGATTAAACAATTTACCCTCAAGTGATGTAAAATTCACCTATTGGTGATAGAATTCAATGTATACTTGATAATATACTAGCCATCCCATCCAAAGAATGACGTCAAACCCTATCATCTCAAGGGAATAAGGATTAAAGACAAAGTTGCATCCACCAACCTAAAGGGGACACTCCATATATTGGATCACATCAACCATTATGATTCCCAATGGTGTATCTAGCATCATAACACCCTCAAAATGAAAAACCACAACCTCAAGGATTTTACCCACTAGTGAAGATATAAAACTATGTGATGCACCTATATCAAAGAGAGTAGATGAAATAGTAGAGACTATTAATATTTTACCTCTCACCATAGATGGTTTAAGATATTTCTCAAGTTATGTCTATTGCACTGCATAAGTCTGGCTTGTACCACAGCTCTATGGCACTGCTTGTCTACCCTATGATAATCCACCCTATTGTCTTTGAGAACCTGGTGTCTAGCTACCATGGCCATGACCACCACTTCCTTGGCCTAACCGGTCTGCACCACTCTTTCTCCTAGCCTGACATGGAGCTGAAGAACCTAATCTTGTACCCAATGTTGGAGATGAACACTACCACTCGCAAATATAGGGAAGGTCCTACAAAACTTAATGTGTGCCCAATCCTAAAATAAGTTTGGAACTCGATTGGGTCATGGTTCCACTGATTATTCTTGTGGCCTCACCTACCACACTGATGACAAAACACCAAACCACTTGCACCCTCATCCTGATTAGCACTCATATTGTCGGAAGCCTAAAAATGGAACTTCCAACCCAAAGAAGTAGATCCACTAGGCTGAGAAATATCACATCCATGTTCTATACCCCCATCTTCACTCAGATTCTACACTGTAATAAGTGCATGATTCACAAAATCAATGATAGAATTCAACTTGAATATGTTGAACTAAGACTTAATAGCATGTTTGAGACCTTCTTCGAAGCTTCACTCCCTAAAAATATCATCAGTAAGATACACCAGTGAAAAAATTGAATCTCTGTAAAGTGTGTATAGTATTCCATAATCGTCATTATGCCCTACTCCGAATGCATGAAATCACTAGCTCGATCTATTCAGAGAGACGTAGGGTAAAAGTAATAAAAGAATCTGGTTTGTAAGTCATCCCAACCCATCTCTCGTATCCCATTATCCTAGTTAAAAATTTAAAACCAGCTCTTTTCTTCTCCATGTAGCTTATAAGTAGCGATCTTGACCATTCTCTCAGGAGGTGTCTCCAAATGCTCAAATATTTTGCAACATGGTCTCTAGAAAAATATTTGTAACCTGTTGATCGTCATCCAATAAAAATGTGGAAGGATTATTCTACTAGGACACAATCATCAATTAAACCATAGATATGGTAGGCTTCGGTGCTCCCTAGAAGGTCTAGATATATCGAAATAACTCATCGAATAACTGTGCCTCTTAAACCATGCCTGGAAAATCCCCTGGTGCCTCTTCTGGAACTAAAATAGGATCAACCAGTAGCCCATAGACCATAGTCTCTGAATTATGGTCATTGACTCCCTCACAACGTACCACTAGATTTCATCATAGTGGAATATCTATATAATTCCAAACACAAGCCTCAAAAAGGAACAAAATCAAATCTCACAACTCAAAACTGTAGGATAGTTCATAACCCTCCTATAAACCAAGTCATCACAAAGCCTCCTCTTAAATCCAAGATTTTATAAATAAAAACTAGTGAAACACTAGAAAATATTCCTCTTTACACTAAAAATTTAGGTCTAGGTCAAGTCTCTATTCTCTATTACATTATTTTTTATTCAACAGTCATTTGTTCAAATGATTTAACTAATGTTCCACCAAAATCTAATCCATGGGTGCCCATAACATCTCATGAACCAAAGTTTGATGTCCATATAATCCAAACATATCAAATTCATTTTATCATTTTAATTTATGTGGTGCGTCATTTCCTAATATATAAGGACTCATACTTCTTATGAATTGAAAGATGACACCACTCCTCTAGACTCTTCACAAAGTTTATCACAACAGTAGGAATAACTATCATTGTATCTATAACAATAGCATGCAATAAGTAATAAATCCAAAATGGCATAGAAAAATGCACGAAATGTGATTTATAATAAGTACCAATATGATGCATGAGATGGAATACCCTCATCCCATCAATTTCCAATAGAAATAGAACCCATAATTTCTTCACCAATAATAGAATAAATCATGTACATCACACAATGGTGAAATCAAAATAACTATAACCATCAAAATATAGAAAAACAAAAATCCATTTGGGGAAATTTGGATTCTCTGTGTTCATGGGGTCATTAATCCCAAGAAAAATTATCACCAAATTCCTTTTCCTTCATATCCCAATATATTGTCTCAAAACAGTAAGGAAAACTAGAAAAGACCCTTTTATACCACTTTGTAATGTCCCAGACCTGGATTCCACTCAAAATTTTACCAAGCCTAGTCAGTCACAAGGCCTCAAGAATATCTCCATAAATTCTAGATGTTTCTGACTAGAAGTGAGAGCCTTAGTGAGTTAGTGGGGAGATTATTCCTTCATTACGAGAGTATGTCACAGTAGAATTTAAACACATTCGATAGTGGAAGTGAATTAATAATTTAACTGAAAAGTAAGACAATATAAGAATATATATAAGTAATTATGAAACATCACATATACAATTTTTTATATGATAAATGTATATAGAATAAATCCAGAATAATACATAGAAATACAATACAATACAAGTACCCCAAAAAGAAAAAAAGACCAAAATTTCCCAATACCATTTCAAGCCTCACCTTGGTCATATTCTCTTCTTCTCTGAAACCATTGACAATAACCTATACCAAGGCACTTTCCACTATCATCACATACATCAATTTAATCTTTTTGGGTCCCCAAAGAGTCCCAAACAAGGTGTGAGAAAAACATCCTATTAGGTAACAACAAAAAGGTCTATACAGTTCTAACAAAAATATAAATGGTGCTAGTAAGTGTAAGTAAACCATTAATGTAAAATTATGTATGAACATGGAACAAGTCTACTAAAATAAGTAAAAGAAACTAAACAGTCCCTTAAATATACTAACAACAAACATAAACTCTTAACCAAGTAGCTATAAGAAAAGTAACCAAGTCACACAACCACATCATACTCCCATCTGTATCAGCTAACCAACAACCACGTTGTATATCCATATGTATGAGGTAACCCATGGACATGTTGTAAAATGAAGTGAATATCCAAGGGAAATATCCCAGGTCTCAAGTACCTGGGTATCTAGGTAATAAATCTATATCATGAAGGGCAGGGTCTAAAGAACTCATCTTAAGAATCCACATCGAGTCCCATGGGCATCATAGTGGAAAATCAGTCTTGGAACTGGTTGGATTCCTAGGAGCATGTGTACCAACTTGTCTTATGTGAGTCTAAGCTAGCCAGATCCACTAGGTTGCAAGGACTAAGGGATCCCACAGAATTGAGACCTAGGGGGTAGAGTCAACCCAAGGCATCCACTATCGCATTCTAGATATATGAAGATCCGTATATGGAATATATCAAACCATTCATTAAACTCATTTAATTTAAACAATTAAACCCATGTGGGTTTACCCAATCATGTAAAGAAGCAGAAGACATGAATATACCCACTCATGCATTTCATTTATCATTCACATAACATATAGGGCTGCCTTACCATATTACCCATTCAAACATTCCATTAATAAATTCATATAGGTATACCCATCCATATCACTACACTTATATTAAAAAATTTCATGTGAGCATACCCTATCACTTATCACCATTTCCAAATACACTCTTTGTGTTGTTAAAATTTACTAACAAGTATACCCACTTGTTAATGAACTTTAATTCATTCCAATTTATCAAAATAAACTTGGAATAACATGGAAACATGAAACAATGAGGTAGTACATTTCCTAAGAAATCTATTCAACTCATTAAAGCATTAAAGTTATTCCTCTGATTAGGAAAGATAAGAACACACCCCATGGGTGGTTTAAATAGGCATAAACAAGTTATTTTCTTATGTTTCACCCCATGGGTGACCATGAATCTAGAAATGGGTTCCAACTCACCTAAATGAAATCTATGACCATCCTCATTAGGTTCAACTAAGCCAAATATAAGTAGATCGCTCAAAAATGAGGTTTCACTAGAAATTACAACGAGAGGAATATCATCCAAATGCCTGAAAAGAACCGGAAAATCCAAAGAAAATCATAGAACATATACCTTATCTTGGTAGTAGAGTTCTCATCCAGTATCAAGTCCAAATTCTCCTCGGTTTAGGTGAAATGTGAATAATGGAAAAATGATGATAAATTATTGCATATGAGCCCAAATCCAAATAGCACATTCATTGTTCAGAAGAATCTAGAATGACTAAAAATAAATCAAGTAATAACTGATGTGGTTCCAACATGACCGATAGTTAAAAAATTAGAGTCTGGACAACTTTTAGATCTGAAATAACATTTTAGAGGTTTTTAGGATTCGAATGAGAGAGAAAAAAGTTGTACATAGAAAAATAAGTGGCTACCACCTTTATTTTTACTAAACCCTGATAGGTAATCATACAAAGTTTAATCCCATAACACTGCATGTACTGGCTAGTTTCCCTTTTCTAAAGAAAAATAAATACACATCATGGAAGGTCCCGGCTAGACCATTAAATATAATGACCTATGATTACACTATGTGTATCCTCCATTCTAGGTGTTTAATCATCATACAGTCAGCCTTCATCATCTTTTCCATCTTCTTTCCCAAGTACAACAAAACTATACCACGACCCAACATAGGGTATAAGACAAAATGGAAAGTAAAAAACATTTAACTCAAAAAGAAAAGATTTGTACCTCAAAAAAAATAAAGATCTTACACTAAATTTGTTTTTTATCCGGTTAAAATTTATATTTTACATTAAAATGTATTAATCATGAAACGATGAGCAAACACACTCATTTTTTATTGATAATTTATCACATCGATTCATAGGTAAATTTTGAAATGTAGAAATCAGTCTCACGTAAAACTGATACACTGTGATCTATGTGATTCAAAGTGTGTGTTTCATGTTTAAAATGAAATTTTAGTAAAAAAATACAAGTTACGAACTCAAAACTAAGCAAATATATTCAGATTGTTTTGATACCTTTGGAAGAAATCCACAAGTGATTTGGAATTTGTAGGAATCATCCACACCTCAATCTAATAATCGTAATGTGTGACAGATATGACTCTAATTGCGTCTTCATTTAAAATTGACATTAATTTTACTAAAAAAACTAAAAGATATACCCAAAATTGAAAAAAAAACATTTAAATTGTTTTTATACATTAGGAAAATGATCCATAAGTGATTTTAGATGTGCATGAATTAACCACACCTCAATCTGACACTCGTTGTGACCAATATGACTCCAAGTGCATGTTTTTATTTAAAATTGACATCAATTTTAGTTAAAATAACAAATAGACTACTAAAAACCGAGAAAATGCATTCAAATTGTTTAAATTCTTTAGAATAATGATTTAAAATTCATTTGTGATGTATAGGAATTAGCTGAACCTCAATCAAATTCACACTATGATAAGTATGAGTCAAATTTCATGTTTCAATTTAAAATGACCTTTTAGTAAAAAAGTAATGTTATGCCCTCAAAACCAAGAAAATACATTGATATTATTTTATACATTATTAAAATGTTACATAACTCATTTGGGAAATGTTTGAATCAATTTCACCTCTTTCTAACGCATGGTGTGACCAGAATAACTCAAAGTGCATCTTTTTATTTACAATTTTCATTAATTTTAATAAAATAGAAAACTATCCCTACCAAAACAAATAAAACAAATTTTGACCATTTTGATACATTAATAAAATGATCTATAAGTCATTTGGGATGTGTAAATCAGTCGTACCTCAATCTGACGCATGATGTGCCTGGTTTGACTCAAAGTGTCCATTGTCAATTTAAAATCATCATTGTAGTTCAAAAAGTGTCCCTCACTGAAAACTGATCAAATGCACAAATATTGTATTAATAAATTATTAAAATGATTAATAAGTCATTTTTGACTTTTATGAATACATTTCACTTCAAACTGATACATGATGTAATCATAATGAGTCAAAAGTGTGTGTTTATAGTTTAAAATGACATTTTAGTAAAAAAGATAACTGATATTCCTAAAACCAAGAAAATATAATCAGAATTATTTGATAATTTTATATAACATTACCTAAGTCATTTGAGGAGTTTTGAATCATATAAACCTTAATCATATGTATGGTCTGACTATTATGACTCAAAGTGCATCTTTTTATTTAAAGTTGACATTAATTTTAGTAAAATTAACACTTTATGTTAATTTATTTCATTATATTATTACTAATATAAGAATTTATTTCTTAAATAGGTGTGTTATTTTTCCAAAACATGGTTGGTTATTTTGAAAATAGAATGATTTAGGTTATTATTAAAATATAAAGGAAGATTTATGTTTTTGAATGTATTTAATGATTTTTATTTATCTAATTTTATAAACCTAGGTTCGATATCTCTATAATAGTGATTTTTTCTTGTGTTTGTGTTGTAATTTTCATTTCATTTATATCCTATACTGGAAATTTTTTGTGCTGATATCTGATGTGTTTTTGGTGTTGTGGTGTGCTGTTACAAACCAGTGTAGGGTTGCTATAGTGTACTGTTACAACACACTACAGAATGGACCTTTAACTGCACACATAGAAGTGTCGATAAAATACATTTTATTAGTTATTTTTTATTCACTAATAAATTCTTCCTTTAGTTGTGCTAAAAAAATCTGTTAAATGGATCCTTTATCATCGCTTTTGAAAGATATGATAAAATTCTCATTCATCGACAATTTTTTAGCACTGATAAAGGAAACCATTATCTGTGCTTTTTCAGTGCTGATAAAGTCTTTTTTTAGCACTGTTAAAGGCTAGTTTAATAGTAGTGTCACATGATTTGGGAGTACGGTTTCAAAACAATTATAGTTGGTATCAGAGGAAATGTTTAGATAACTTTTGATATTATGATATTTATAGGAGAGGTTATATTATGATTTATTGACACCTTCATAGGTCAATAATATTAAGGTTTATCATAAGATCAAATTCTAAGACACCCCTTTAGAGGTTATTTTGGATATAGGTTCAATCATTTATGGAATTATTTTGGTTGAAATCTTGGTATTACTATTGTGATTAATATATTATTTCATCCTATGATGGTTTATTATTTTTTAGAATTACATTATCTTTTTTCAGAAATTTTTTGTTTATAAAATATTTTTAATGAAAGGATAAATATCTTGATATCCTTTTCGGAATAATGTGATATGTTAAGACTTTATATTAATGATTCATGCATGAAAAATTAATTTTTAATAGTCATTATTTAGAGATAAAGAAGATATTATAGTGTATGTTGATAAAAGGATTAAATTATAGTCATCATGTAAGTATATTTCCTTATTTTATTCTTCTAGATGGTAATGTAATTCTCTAAATCCAAGAAAAGGATCATAAAACAAAATGTTTTCCTATTACCATAATTTCTAATGAAATTAATGATCTTTTTCACACCACACTGGTTTATGGTTTTTTGGGTATTTAATTTCTCTTTATCATTAACTTTATTATGATCGATTATCTATATAACTCTTCATCATTATTTTGACGTTAATCTTTTCTTCCATGTCCAAATCTTTACTTCCCACTTATGTTCTCCCATTTGGAAACCTAGAATGTTTTATTCCATAAGACCTTTGTAATTTATTTTTCTCTCTTATAAAGAAGATATTTTATGAACCCTTTTTTACCTTGTGGGTTTCTAAAACAAGTATTTTATAATATAAAACTTCTAATTAATGAGATAAAGGATGCAGTTTATTAAAGGGGGGAGGATGTAACACCTCGATATTTTAAAAGAAGAAATCTATGTTCGATAACGTATACGATAGAAGAAACCAAGCTTAGATGATAATTTCAAACCCCACTAAATTAAAAAATATTCCCTTTTTAATATATTTAATCTCTTCAATATATTTCATCATATTCAACTCTATGATTTTTATGCTCAACAGCGTAAAAGACACAAAAAATCGAGCTTTAATGAACTCTAAAATAATATTATTTTAATTAATACAATTATAAACTAGCCATTAAATTAGTGGTTATCAATATTATTAACTAATTTATAATATATATATATATATATATCCTACAAAATATAAATTATTTGTAAATTATTATTACATAACCAATCAATTGTTAGTAAGTAATTTAATTTATCAAAAATGTTTTTTATTTCTTTTTATTATAATTTTGTATGGAAATTTTAGAAATTCTTTCGGATAAAATGAATTTAAATTTATAAATAATCATTTGAAAAGTTATATTTGGTGAATTTTTTAGTTTTTTGGTAAAAATTAGATTTTTCAGTGTATAGTGAAAAATACCAAGTTTTTGTAAAAATATCATTAATATTCAATAAATTCCAAATTTTAAAAGTATCATTGTATTAGGTATATGATTTAATGTTACAAAAGTATTATTTATTTTTTTAAAATCCACTTATTTTTTTAATAAACTTCATATTTTAATTTAATATAAGGTTGTCTTTGGGTTTAAAATTTGGAATTTGTTTCGAACTATTTTAAAGGGAATAATGTTTTTCCTTTTTAATTAATTAAAACATCCCCTAATAGAGAATTATTTAAATGAAACTAATATATTATATGTCTATAAATATTAATTTTTATTCATAAAATGATTATTATTAGTCATACAGTTAATATAAAATCATCTTTTCATTCAAAAATATACTTCTCTAATCCCCTCATTTTTATCATGCTTACAGGCTTAATTTTAAATTAAAATTTCCCACGTATGTGAATTGAATTTGGTAAAATGGATTAAATATTTTTAATTATAATAATTTATATTATATTGTAATTTCAACTTAATTTTTTACCATAATTAACAATAAAAATATAAAAAATAAATTATCACGTTTAAGGTGAAAATGGGTTTACCAGAGGGTTGTGATAAAACAATAACGGTCATAATAACCTAATAAATAGTATAAAAAACGATTATATGGGAATATTTTGAGCTTATTGTGTTTATTTATCAATAATTATTCATTTTTATCCCAGTTTCATGTGACAAAAAATGGGTACACCTTTTTCTTTTTAAAAATTACAAGTTTGTCACTCACCTCACATATAAAAGGTCACCAACTATCCACTATTAATCACACCTTAAAACCATTTTGGATTAGACAATACCTACCCAAATCACTTCCCAACATCTATCCCCTTATTCTATAATACTTTTTTCATAAATTTATTCTACTAATACCTTATGTAAAATCCTAAAGAGGTTTTTCGAGAAGAGGCAAAATTCCTAACTATGATTTTCTATATTTATTCGTTAAAAAACTTAATATATTATTAAAATATGATTATATTATCATAAATTCATCTAATATATACTTATATATTTTTATATTAATCTAATAACCTAATTACATCTCCTATTTAAATAAATGTGACATGAAATCATCATTCGTGTGTACAACAGACTCCTGCCTCAGGAACCGATGTCATTCATCTTCCATCATAACCTCTAATGGATTGTTTTAATGATGTATTTAAAGTATATATTTATTATATTATATATATATATATATATATATATTTATATTCACAGAGTAATTATATTACATATATCATTTTACTTTCCACTCTGTTGGGGATATGATAAAGTTTCTCATGTGTACGGAGGACTACCATCTCGCGAAGCGATGTGATTCATTTTTTCACCAAATATCCACATGGAAGGTTATAAGGATAATTTTAATGAATATATTATATATATATATAATAATAATAAATATATTCCAAAATATTTATTATTCCTTAAATATAATATATCATTCTCTTTCTTATACAAAAAAAACTATAACATTGTTCATAAACGTGTGGAATACCGCCTCCATGATATGATGTGATTCATTTTTCATCACTATATCATTAAAATGATATATATATATATATAGTAATATTAAAAGAAATAATATAATATTTATTATATTATTATCATTTTTTATGTATAAAATAATACATACCATCTTTCCATGATGATCATTTAAAAATGGAAATGTTACTCATGTGTACGTGTGGCCTAACATCTCCATGATCTTAACATATATAATTTTTAAGAACCATCATTCATGATTTTTTTTAAATATTATAATTGACATATAAATATAATTATTATTTAATGATTATTATTCTATATATATTTAAATAATTTCCTCTTTGACCATGGTCAACACGGTGAAGAAGTTTTGCAATAATGAATCAGACAACCTCAAAATGCCAAGCATGGACTTGAGTAATTAAGTATATTAATATGTAATTAAAAATAAATAAAATAAATGATTTAAGTATAAGTAATTTTACCAATAAAATTTTATTAATAAATAAAATAATTGATATAGTCTTATTATACAAGAGTTAATGTACATTCATAGAAAGCATGAACTGAAGGTAATGGGTTAATCTCGTCTCACTTTTACTTCTGTGGGACGTATTCCATATTTACCACTTTTTTATTGTTTGGAGTATATAATATATATTTTAAATATAATATCATTAATAATTCAAAAATAATGTGTTTTTTTATTTTAATTAATTTATACAAGGTGATTAACTTGAAAGTTACTTAGTGGTAATGAGTTTTTTAGCTCAATTTTCTTTTGTTGGGTTATAAAACTTCAGCAAGGACTATATCATGACTTTTTATATTTTAACAAATATATAATTTTTTATTCTATAATTTTCACTTTTTTTATTTATTTAAACTTTTTATACATAATCTATCCATTTATTTACTCTCAATTCAGAGATATGATCTTTGTAAGGGTTAATCATCCCAAATTACTTTCTTTTAGACATATGTTTATGATATGAACATATATTATTTATGAGGTTTATATAATGACCTTTCTTCATGTTATATAATTTATCTTATAATTTTTCATAATATTTAATATTTTATTTCAAGTTATTATTTCATGGGGCTTACAGTTTAAGAGTTTCCAAAGTGGAAAAGACATTACGTTACAATATCCTTACTTTAGAGATTATGATGTTTAAGGTTCCCTTATAGGAATTCATATTATATTATTTTATTAAACCACATATCTTTTCTCTCCACTTGTTATTAATTTTTTTTACATGTTTTATTTCCATTTCCTCCCTCATTGATTGAATAAATATCAATAAATTCATTTATAAGTGATTATGATCTATTATTTTCTATCTGATTGGTTATCTTTGTCTTCCATATCAATGTTTTATAAAATGGTTTAAAAATGTAATTCTATAAAAATAAATTATTTTCTAAATCAATTTTAAATGATATTTTTGTTTGTTTTATAAGTTTTTAAAAGGAAACATTCTAATATTTTCCAAATGGTTCACTTTGGAATCCCTTTTTTAAAATGTTTTGAAAAAATATTATTTTTTAACATTTATAAAATGAACAGATTTTCCAGATGTCATGTTCATTTATTTCATTTGAATTTCCTTTATATTTTTCTAAGGTTGTTTTAAAGGAAAATTATTTTCACAATATTTTATTTTTTTTAATTTTTAATAGTGATTTTTTAAAAGAAAAATTTATTTTCCTCAAAAAAAAATTTATTGATATTTTAATGGTATTTCCATTAATCAATGTCAAAAAAACAATATTGTTAATTATAATTAAATTGTGCTATTTTTCGATGATATAATCCTCATTATTTCCTTAGATTTATTAATATTTCTTTAAATTGATTTACATGGAACACATTTATTTTAGACGAGTTAATCATGCTTCAATGATATTATTATTAAACCATTTTTTATCAATGGGTTAATCATGATTCAAAGAGATTTTTATATAAACCATTTCATTACCGCAATTTAATAATTTTTAAAAAATATTTTTCTCTAACCTATTTGTTTTCCATGAGTTAATCAAGTTTGGAAAATAATAATGTTTGTTTTAATGAGTTTATGATGGAATGAATTCTCTATATACTTTAGTCATAATACGATTTCCTGGAAATTTTTTATAATGATGGGTTTTTTCATTATAAACTAAATTAGAGGGGTTATATTATAAATTAAGGATGGTTTTTTACGTTATTAACCATGTACGGGTGGTTCTATGATAAAACAATGATGGGAGGGTTCTATTATATCCCTTGAATTCATTTGGTTCTTCAGATATAGAAGTCAACCATATTAGTTATTCCATTTATAAAATATAATGTAAAGATAATGTTCAAATGTACTTATAAGTTTTATCTATTCTGTATATGTGTTTATCATATTTCTTATGATCTATATTGATATCGCTTGGATCATGATTATTGATTCTGATTACTCTAGCATTTGTAAAATACATATGTTGTATTTTTATGTTTGATGATCCATGTATTAATGGGTATAAATATACTTATGTTATAATCATTCATTTTTTATTTCAGAATACCCTTATTAAATTCTTATTCATCTTGATGATTTTCAATTATTAATGTTTATGGTTAACCTTAGAGGGAAGTTAACCTCAACCTTCTTATATTTTATTTTCCCCAAGTTATAAATAATGAGCTTGAATTAATTATATCTAAAAGGGATTTCATATAGATGATGATGATAACATAATTTTAAATTAAAAAAATGTTAGGTTATGTGGGTTATATACAAAAAAATAAAATTTTTATTTTATTAGATGGTTAAAGAGATGAATATCCTACAAAGAGAAAATGATGGGGGCCTGTAATAATGGAGCCCAAAAGCATCCGAACAAAGATAGTACTCTCAATAGGGAAAGAACTAAGTTTAGAAAAGAAATGTAAATGGTCATTATAATATGATTAAGAAGAAAGATAGTCTTCTATATCATTACCCTCACACTAAGTATGATGAATGGTCATTTGGCTATTCATTAACCACTTGTATCTTCTGATGGAGTAATCAACGAACCAAAGAATAGGTCCTTTACCTAACACTAAATTGTATATTTATAATGAATCTGTCTCAATATCCTTCATAGGAATGTTCCTATGATTTTATAGGATAAATACTATGTGTATAGCAAGCGTTTTGTCTTGAAGAGAGTCACCACTCCTGAAGAAGGCTAAAAAAGCTGCAAAAACTGAACCCTTAAGGTCTTTGACCACTCCCCCACCACGCATAGATCCCATGTAGTAAGAAATGTTTTTTTAATTTGTTCCCTTAATAAGGGAGGATTCCATTTAATCTATTTCCCCTAAACTATAGTTTCATTGTTGAGGGAGGAGCCCAAGGGAATTCGAGGCATGTGGGAAGGGGCATTCTCTAAATCATTTCACAACCAAGATATATCCAAAATTAAGTTTCTAGTTTTGAATATAATACAGGTGATAGTCCAAGATGAATATTGGTGGTGTTTATATTTTCTAGATTACCATAGGAGCTAGAAACCATCAATGACGATCAAAGACCTTGGCTTTCTCTCAATGCTAGGTCTACCAGCACCATGGAACCGCTATTGGAGGAAAGCCTCGGTTGAAAAAACCTTGTCATACCACATTATGAAGTAGTCGAACGAACCCCAAACCTTATTTTTCAATTCACCATTAAAAAAATTAGTTGTCTTATATCTCGTCTCCCTGTAGTAGAGGAATTTAGAGGCAAGGTTGATCCCTCTCTGTTGGATACTCTCATCAATTGGAAAGGCATTGTTCCAGACATGCAAAACCAAAAAATTGAACTTCAAAGTGATATACTTGCACCATTAAGCTTCTCCCCAATGATCCTAATAAGATAGCACATCTGGAGTTTTATTAAAATCCCTAATAGAGAAAGCATCATTTGTAAAACCTGTGAAAAAACATCTGTTCGGGTCATTAGTCATCACTATGTTATCAATTATACCCCTTTTATTTTCGTCCAAGGTGGCACAGATAATTTTGGGATTCTCACTGGGCTCCCTGAAGCAAATATTTAGAGTGGGAAAGCTCAAGAATCCAAGATATTTCCCTATCCAATTTTTGTTCTAATAACTAATATCTCTTTTTCCAATTATCCATTCGGTTTCTTGCGGAAGGATAAGTATATAATGTTGGATCATCTTATAAATTTTCGAGGATTTAATTCTATTCAATCTCCCTTTATTACCATAAGTACTTATCATGGGCTTACCCCACATGGTTTTACCCTCTATTATCTACCAGACTATTGTGTCATGAAGGTCATCCATATTTCCAGAAATACTCTTTCAGTTAATACCCCTTTTTTATTGGGTTTTAAAAGATTGTTCCGCAAAGCCTAAAAAAGCTTACCTTCCAAGTGGTCATCCCATAAAAATTATATCATATTGTTATCTATATTTTAAATCACCTTCCTCAGAACCTTTATAGTGGAAACGATATACATAGGGATGGAATAGAGGATATAATTGCTTAAACAGATTCTTTATCAGAATGGAAAGAACTTATTTCTCGAATTAAGTATGTGACCTATGATATTATCAATAACCATGTCAATGTATTCAATGATAATGTTATAAGGGGAGACTGAGTTACCCAAGAATATCCTAGGGAAGGAACCATTATACATACCAAGGTTGTTTTATAAATCCATTATCCGCCTCCCCATACATTTATTAGGAACAAAAATGTTACTCTTCTCACAGTTGAAAACATGGCCACTCTAAGAAGAGTAACCCTCTAAATATTCATTAACCCCCTAAATAGATCTTCTACAACCATTAACTAAGATAATGGTGTCATCTGAAAACAAGATATGGGATATACCCCCAATAAACATCTTGTTATAGTAGGGGATAACCTTTCGCCTAGCTATACAATGATTAAATTATTGGTTAAGGACATCCTAAGAAAAAATAAAAGGGAGTGGGAGAGGGGTCTACCTACATCAATTATCTAATATCTTTGAAAACTCCAAACCATTTACCCATAAAGAATGTTTACAAATATAGAGAACTAAAAAAATGGAATAGAATATCAATGACCCACATAGAAAACCCCATACATTCAAGGTCCCTATTGATAATTCTCCACTCAACTCTATCATATTCTTTTTCATATCCAGTTTGATGGCTACATTGATCTCAAAGGTCTTAAAGTTAATGTCACTGATCACTTATTGGGCCAAGGAAATAGTACCTTTGATTGATCTTCCTTTCACGAACCCATTTTTTCCTCATCTACCCATCTTGTAGGGAAGGGAGAAAGAATTTTGTTAAGAATTCCAACAAGGAATTTATAGGTTGCATTAAGCATGCTAATTAGATGATAATGATTTGAATAATGAGGATATTTAAACTTGGTTATTAAAACAAATTTAGTTTCACAGGTCACGTGATGGAGATTTCTACCTTGGAAATAGTCATGCACTACACTGATCATAGTCCTCTTCACAATACCCCATGAGGAACTATAAAAGGAAGTAGGGAAATAATTCGGTTTAGGCATGTTGTTTGGATTTACGGACAAACCCACCTCAAAAATTTATTCCCCATATGGTATAGCCTTTAGCCTTTCGTTCACTTCTTCAGACATATTATAGGGAATTAAATCAAAAATATCATTCGAGCCTCTTAGATAACCACCCACCATGCTCAGGATAGTATACTCAAGTAATGCCTTTAAGTTGGTATCCACCATATTTCCAACAAAATCCATATTATTAGTATAGGATCCATCTTCCAGATGCAATATTGGATTCACGTGTCTTTGTTTTTCTTTGATACAAGTATGGAAATACCTAGTGTAAATATCTCTTCCACAGAACCATTTTACACTCAAAATTTCTTGAGAAATGTCTTCCTACTTCAACAACAGATCTTCTAAGTAATCTCTCTTGCATGTAAAATCACAAAAAACAAAAACATCCCATACATTATCTAGGATCAACTCTAACCATTGGATGTCCCTGCTAATTATCTCCAGGTATTGATAATCTGTGGGAAGACTCTTGACCCAAGAGAGAAGTTTTCCTTTGAGATGCCTTATATTATTATAATGTCATATCCAGGTGTTTACTCTAGAAGAGTGGTCCCAGGAATTCCTCAATGTATCTATGAAATATGGGTTAATAGCCAAGGAAAATATCCTGTGTTGAGAGAACTCAAGTCATCCAAGAGAAACTCCCTAGCTATGGAAACACATTTTCCATAAACAAACAATAATATGGTCTCTCTAGCTCCTAAGGATATTTTTGTATTGATAAAATAATCTAACTAAGAGAGTATTTCAACTAAAATTAGAGCTTTCTAGAATAAATAGATGTGAGAATTATTGGGGAAACCATTAAGTAATCCATGAACTCTCAAGAAATGATAAAATTGTTTGACTTTTGAATGATCCTATTTAAGTTCAAGCACCGCAACTATAGAAATATAATTAATAAAAATATGATAAGATATGAAATCTGGTTTTACCTGAGGTCCAAATCTGTTTGCATTCCAGATGAGAATATTAATCATCGATGGAAGAGATGTCTAGGACTATCCTTAGACTCATGGCCTTAGAATTGATTTGAATAGATGTTTTTTGTTTTGGATTTCAACTGTGATCTAGTACAGACTCCACATAGGATTTTTTGAATTAGAGAAGTAGTATAATGGATATTAGTCACCAGATACTTTGGTGTAGAAGTAAGGCTTCCCAAGAGAGGGGATATGAGAAGCTCACAACAATTTTCTTGGAAATATTCCTTATAACTAGAGAATAAACCTACATAAGAGGACCAAAATTATCATATGGTTCTATCTCCCTAATGGTGAGGTACGGTGGGGAGGGAAGAAAAGTGATAATACACAATTCTCTCTAGACAAGGAAGATATCATCTATGACCATAACAATCTAGCTTCGGGAAATAAGAAATATCTTTAACAATTGAGTGGGACCAAGTCCAGACATATAGGTGCCAAAATCACTAGTTAAATATTTTCAAGAGAATAAGAGGAATCTATCTCAAAGGAATAATATGGGAGAATCACTCCCTTCCCTCAATCTCTAGATCCCAGATCATATCTTGAATGGAAATCATCATGCTCCATAGATGATCACTTATTATTGTAGGTTATCTTTGCTTGATCATGTTCAATATTCGACTGAGGGGGCTTACAAAATTTTATCAATGCATGGGATTGTATGTGGTATAATGAGTAATAGAATGACAGGGATAGATATACCAGAGACTATGACCAATCTAGAATTCCTTCAACCCTATGAAGGAGTTTGTTTAGAAGAGGGAGCACTAAATCTATCTCCACCCAAATATGAGTTTTTTTTCAAATCTTCTAGTTCGAGGGACCTCTTATTGTCACAAATAATGGATCACAGGGTATTACTAATACCATTAAGGAAATTAATGTTCATTAAAAGAAGGGGAACTCTAGGTATAGAAATCCAAAACATAGCCATGGTGGAATCTTTACCTAGATGAACATCCATAGAACAACAGAACAGGGGGAACCTCCAACATCCAACGGAATGAGGGTTGTAACACCATGTTGGAACAAAGACATGTTGAGAAGACAACACAATGAAAAAATATTTTTGGTTTTTCTCCTAAATCCTAGCCAGGGGACCCAAACTCCACAAACTGGTTAATCATTTGAAGATAGGAAGTGGGGGTTTTTCAATCCCAAATCTTGCTACTATGGTCCATTGCAGTTGATCATTTTCTTTACTGAAAGTTGTATAAGAGATGTCAAGAATAGGGAGGTCATCTCTAGATCAATATTTAGAGCACTGAGATACCTTCTTGAAAGCATAAAAACCATTCTGTTTGATGGGTTTATGAAAGAGGCCATCGTTGAATGATGGTTTAGGAGGAGGCCTGCTTTTGGATGGCTTGCTGGGGATCATAGAGATTGAAGGAGCTAAAGAAGATTCCAAATCTGGAGTAAGGGTTTAAAAAGCCTGAGAAGACACTGGCGCACAAGGAACGATCTTTTTAGATTCAAAATATATTCCAAACTACTTCAAAATATAATGATCCAGGTGGGATATATACATATTTAAAGACTCAGTTATTTTTTAAGTAAGATTTTTCCCAAATTATCTAAAACTATAAACCTAAAAGGTCATCGAGAATATGTTATATTCAATTTTTTATTTTGTTTTTGTGAGGTCTAGATAGAAAAAATTGGCTCACCATCATCAGTATAAAAGATAAAAACGTAAAAAAAAATTCATCACCAAATCTGAGCGTTTGGGTTTTGGGTTGTTATAGTTGGTATCAGAGGAAAGTTTTAGATAACATTTTAGATTAGGATGATTTCATGTGAGATTTTCTTAATATTTTTGGACACCTTCATAGGTCTATAAGATTATGGTTAATGATATGTTCAAAGTCTGAGACACCCCTTTAGTGGTTATTTGTGATATCATGTCATTCATTTATGGAATTATTTAGGTTAAATTCTGGGTATTATTGGTATGATAAATGTATTATTTCATCATGTCATGGTATATTAATTTTAGGAATTATATTATGTTTTTCTAACCATTTTTTGTTTATAATTAATTTCTAAATATAGGATAAATATATGGGTATCGTTTTGGGAGTAATGTGATATGATAAAAGTTTATTTCAATTCTTCATGCATGATAAATTCAGTTTCAATACTCATAATTTGGAGAATAAGATGATTTTTTTTTTGAAATTAATAAAAGAATTAAATTTTAATCATATATTAAGTATATTTCCCTATTTTCTTTGCCTATATGGTAACATAATTCCTCAACACTAGTAAAAGTATCTTGAAACAAAACATTATCCTATTACCATCATTTTTTAGGAAATCAATTACCTTTTTCACACCTCTAAGGGTTATAGTAGTGTGGTTATTGAATTTCTCTTGATCATTCAATTTTTTGAGATCATTTTTCTCTATCAATCTTCATCATTTTTTTGGAAATTAATATTTTTTTTAATGTATAAATCCTTTCATCCTACCTATTTTCTTCGATTAATAAACCTAGCATATACTATTCTAAATGACCTTAATACTTCCATTTTATCTCATATCAAGAGATTGTTTTACTTCCCCATTTTAAGATTTGGGTTTCTAATAAATGTATTTTCTAATTGAAAACCTTTAATTACTAAGACAAATTTCATATTACAAGGATTCAATTTATTAAGGGTAAAGGTTGTAAAACCCTTACATTTTAGATGGAAAAAACTATGTTTTCTAGAATATATAACACACAACATCAATATTATATGAGGATGAAACACCCCAAGGAATTAAGATATAATTATTTCTAAATAAATTCAATCTATTAAATATATTTTGGTATGCAAAACCCCGTGATTTTTATGATCAATAGCATACAAGATGCACAACATCAATCTTTGATGAACCATTAAATAATATTATTTTAAATACGACCATATTAACATACTAATTAAATTAGATGCTATGATTATAATTAAATAATTTATAAAAATATATATATTTAATTCAAATTATAAATTAATTATAAATTTTTTGTATATAATCAATCAATTTTTTGAAAAGTAATTTTAATCTTCAAAAATGTGTTATATTCAAAAAATGATTTTTATTATTTTTTATTGTAATTATTTTTTGGAAAATTTAGAATTTTTTTTATAAAATTAAATTAATTTTTAAAATTATAATATTAATATTTACCTTGGGTAAAATTTTGGGACATTTTTTAAAATATTAATTTTTTAGTAAATAGTAAAATAATTCTAATTTCTATAAAAATGAAATTTATTTTCAATAAATTAAGAAATTTAAAAGCACCACTATGTTTTGAATATGATTTCAAATATCATATGTTTTATTTATTTATATTTAATCTACATAATTTCTTTTGAATAATCTTTATATGGGATTTTAGTATAAGGTGGTATTTGAGTTTAAAATGAGATGTTTTTGAAAACTATTTTAAAGTGCATAATGATTATAATTTTTAATAAATTAAAATAACCCCTAATGATGATTAAATTAAAATAAATTTCTATATTATATATCAATAAATATTAATTTATATTTATAAAATGAGTATTATTATTCATATAGTTTAAATAGAATCATATTTACCGTGAAAAATACACTTCTTTTTTTGTTATAATTTCATTCCAGTAATACTTTAGGTTTAATCCTAAAGAGGTGGTCTGAGAATAGGTTAAATTCCTAACTATGCATTTTTTTGTATCTTCTTCCACATCCGTAAATATTATTAAACTAGGATAAAAAATTATCTCCTATATACTTATATGTTATAAAATATATTTAATAATTTAAATCCATCTCCTCTTCCATCAAATGGGATATGAAATCACCGTTCGTGTGTACGATGAATAACCACCTCCCGAACTGATGTCAATAATTTTTCATCATAACCTCTCACAGGATATTGTAATGATGGATTAAAAGTGTATATATATATATATATTATTTTTATAATATTTATACCTATGGATCTATGATATCATATTTAAAATTTTACTTTCCATTTCATGGGAGATATGATAACGTTGCTCATGTGTACAAAGGACTATCACCTCGTGAAATGATGTGAATCATTTTTCACTAAAACTATATTTGGAAGTTAATAAAGATAATTTTAATGAATATATGTGATATAAATTAAATAATAAAGATATTAATTAAATAATTATATTTCTAAAATGATAATATATCATTCTATTTCTTACATTAAAAAATTAAAATATCATTCGTGTACGTGTGGACTACAACCTCCACAAAGTGATGTGATTATTTTTTTTAATAAAATAACAATAATGATATATAAAAAATATATTTAAATATATAATATGGTATTTATTATATTTTTATAATTATATAAATATGAAATAATATTTACCTTATTTCTGTAATGATCATTGAAAAATGGAAATGTTTCTCATGCGTATGTACGACCTAAGATCTCCATGCTTGTAACATAGTTCATTTTTCATAACTATATTTCATTATTGGTAATAAAAAATTATAATTAATGTATAAATATGATAATTTTTTCCTGATTTTTATTCTAGAAATATTGAAATAATGGCCTCTTTGACTATGGGAAACATACCTAAGTCATTTAAAAATAATGAACCAGATCTTCTCAATACTTCATACATAGACTTAACTGATTAAGAATTTTAATATTTCATTAAAAAAAATAAAACAAATTTTTTAATTATAATGTATTTAACATGTGAAAATCTTCTTATGAAATAAAATAATTTAGATATGCTTATTATACATATTTTAAAGGACATTAATGGAAATTCTATATAGGAGGTAATGGTTTTTCACATCTTGCTTTTACTTTTTTCAGACATATGCCATATTCACCACTTGTTTTTATTGTTTCATGTATATACTATCGATTAGACATTTAATATAACCAATCCTTCAAACATCATGTATTTTTTAGTTTCAATTTTAATTAATTTATCCAAGGATATTGACTTAAATGTTACCAAGTGGAAAAGAGTTTCTTAACTCAATCTCCTTTCATTGGATTATAAAACACATTAATTGACTCCATTATGATATGATTATATATGAATTTATCTATAAATTATTTATTATATATTTACAATGGTTTATTATATATATAATTTTGATACACAAAATCAATCAATTGATTAACTTTCAATTCAGTGATATGATCTTTGTATGGGTCAACCATCCCAACTTCCTTACATTAGAACATATGTAAATGATATGCACCTATATTATTTATGAGGTGTATATGATGAAATTTTGGAATCATATATATTTGATCTTTTTATGTTAATAATATTTAAAGTTTCATTTAAAGTTATTCTTTTATGAGGATTTTGATTGAAGAGTAACCAAAGTGGAAAAGGCTTTCTACTACAATATCATTCCTTTAAAAATTGTTTATATTCAAGGTCAATTTTGAGGAAATAAAATATTATTATATTACTAAACCATATATATTTATTATACACTAGTTATTAATTTTTTTATAATTTTTTAATTCTATTTCCTCCCTTATTTATTGAAAAAATATCAAGAAAGTCATTTCTAAGTGATGCCAACATTGTATTTTTTTTAGATTGGGTATCTTTCTCCTACATATCCATGTTTCATAAACTATTTTCAAAAACATTTCTTTTAAAAAATATAATTGATTTTACAAATCTATTTTATAAGATATTTTACCTTATTTTAAATGTTTTTAAATGGAAGTTTACTAACATTTTCCAAATGGTTCATTTTACGACCTTTTTCAAAATGTTTTGAAATGAATATATATTTTTAATATTTATGACGTGAATAGATTTTTCTGAGGTCATGTACAATACATTCCTTAGAGTTTATTTTCTTTTTTTTTTCTAAATTTTCATTCAATGAAATGTATTTTCACGCTATTTTATAAATTTTTTTCTTTAAAAGTGATTTTTAAAATGAAAATGTTATTTTCCTCAAAAATGTTTTTAATTATCTTTTAATGGTATTTCTAATCATCATTGTCAAAAACCTTTTTTGTTACTTATGCTACAATGGGGATATTTTTTAATGATTTCACCCTTATTATTTCTATATATGGATTATGATTGTTTTTAGTAGATTGAAATTAAACCCATTTATTTTCTACAGGTTGATCATGTTTCAAAGATATTATTGTGGAACTCATTTCTTTTCCATAGGTTAATCGTGTTTCAAACAGATTTCAATAGAACCCATTCCTTTTCCATGGGTTAATCATGTTCTTAAAATAATAAAGTATGTTTCAATTATTTTATTAGGAAATGAATACTCTAAGTACATTATTCATAACATAGATCTTGGGAATGGTTTATAATGATAGATGGTTCCATTATAGACCCTGTATAGGTAGAGCTATTATATAAGAAATGAAATATGATTATATTATTAACCAAGGATGGGTTGTTTTATAGTAAACCAAGGGTGTTTGGATCCTTTATAACCCTCTAATGCATTGGGTAATCCAGAGTTGAATGTCAACCATATTGGCTATTCCATTTGTAAGAAGTGATGTGAATATAATGTTAAAAGATACCAATAAGTGTTATCTATGAATTAGATTGGTTTAAAATGTTAATTTTGATCATGATTTATGTGACATGGCTCATGATTATTTATTCTAAATACTCTTTCCTTTATTAAATCCTTATTAAATTTTTTTCATGTCTAATGATCTAGGCATTGATGGGAATGGATGTTCATATGTTATAATACCACACTTTGATTATGTCATCATACCCTTATTCCCTTATTATTCCCCCTGATATAATTCAACTATTATTGATTAAATTTAAACATACTAAGCATTTGATCTTACCCTTCTTATTTTTCATTTTCCACATGTTATAAATAGTGAGGTTGAATGAATTATTTTTAGAAGGGATTTCTTATGTATGATGATGATTACTTAATGTTAAATAGAAAAAGCTAGGTTAGGATGGATATATTATCATTTAAATACATGGGTATTGTTAAAGTAATATTTTCCCTTAATTATCTAAAACTCTAAACCTAAAATTCCCTTTAGAATGTTAATGATTTAATTTTTCCTTTTGATTTTGTGAAGTTTGGATGGAAAAAATTGGGTCTTCTTCATCGGTACCAAAGATGGAAATGTAAATTTCATATTTTCATCATTGGATTTGATAATTAGAATTCAAGGGTTCTATATTATGTTTAATAAGAAAATTGTAACAAATGAAGAGTTTATTTACTTAACTAAGTTCTTTTAAGTTTGTTTGTCCTTATACTATAACGAACTATCCTGGGTAAACGAAATCATCCACCTGAGCCAACTATTAACTGGTGAGGTATAAAAACGATAACGGAAAAAAGTATTTGATATAACCAAAAAATATTTATAAATAGAGTAAAATATGGAAGAAAGATATAAAATAAGATCCATACAATCAAATACAAATAGGCTAAACCATAAATGTATGAAAAGATAGGACCAATTAGTCTCAAAGTGACCAATCGTTGCCACTGAAAAATCATTCTATGAAGTCAATTTAAAAAATAGTAGCTGACATTCTACAAAATTCCATTTCCTTTACCTGGGTCCTGCAAAAAAACATCTACAAGTACCCAAAGTAAAAACAATTAGGGTGTGAAAAAAAATCCTAGTAGGATAACACAAAATAAATTATAAAAGTTATGTTATCAATAATGCAAATTTTATATCTTTAAAGAAAAATATTGTGTATAAATCATTTTCATAAATAAAACCTTTTTTGAACATTTCATTTATTTTACATAAATTCATACTATATTAGAACCATATAGGAATTTATGTGGTATAAACGAATAATTGGTAAATTAATAATGTGAGAAAATATTCATGAAATAAACCATCATGTGAAAAACTATATATTAAAGACAAATAATGTCATTTCGGTACTAGCCTATCAGAGTACATATTAGAAAAAAATCCAAAACATGGAATAAGTTGGTTCCAACTGATATTGAATATTTCCACAATCTTTCAATATCATAAAAATAATCCATAATGGATCCATTGACACTACGGTAACCTGTGTCCATTTCCTGATAAACCGAAGGTTCCCAATGTGCTATTTTTAACCAACATAACTTCTAAAATCCATGCTCACAATTAATAAATACCCTTTTCCCAAAAGAAAATACATTTCAATGAACAAGCTAAAGGGATCAAAAATAACTATAAAGCACTAGACATAAACTATACATAATCTTTATTTTTGATCAATAATTTACTTTCTTTAACATTGAGAATATTTTCAGGTTTGGAGTTTTAGAGAATTATTTCATAATTATTATATTACATATCAAAAAATTACAAATTAGACACTTATACTGTATAAAATGTTTTCACAATAATAAAACTCCTTAAATAAAACAAGAATTATTTTCTTGATAAAAATCTTCTTGAATTCTTCCTTTCTCTTAACCATCCTTATACCTTGAGAAAATAAATTCAAAAACATGGGATGAGAATAAAAATCTTATAAAGGAATATAAAATAAAGAATAAAAATTTTAGTCTATGAATATTTAAAACTAATGAATACATCTTCCCAATATCATACTTTTCACCCATAAAACATAAAATACTTATCTTACATCATATAATCATAAGATTCATACAAAACATCATAGAAATCATAAAAACTAAAGGTAACTTTTGTCATCCATATCAAACATAAATTGTAATTTTCATAGATAAATTGGGAGTGACCTTCATGGTTACGTTTGGAATACCCATCACAGTATATTCCATAAATATATTAGGGGTAAATTTATTTTTTACCTCCATCACATTACCCAAAGCATTAGAGAGCTATCACAGGCTCACTCGCCCAAGGTTTAACATAGAACCACCCATATTTGGTTTATCACGTAACCAACCATCAAATTTCCACATACCATTACATAATCATAACACATAAACGATTGAAATTATCAACATTTCACTCATAAATCATATAAAATAAATTCAAGATATTGAAGTATTAGAAAAATTTCCAAAATCATGTAAAACATTTAATAAAGATATTTTTGAATCAATGTGTCCAATACCACATTGAAACTTTAAAAAAACATTAATTTCCATATAAATAAAGCCTTAAAACCATTTCAAAAACATGGACATTAATGAGAATGTTTTTTAAGAATAAATCTTGAAAACATTTATAACGACATTTTAGTTAAAGTGTCCCTTACCGCTTGAGAAAAATAATAATTAAAAAATATAATTAAAAAGCTTATAATATCATGAGAATAAGTATATTCATTATATAATATGTCAAAGGGATGTATATACACGATATAAAAGTGAATTGGTTCATAAACACCAATAATTATCAATGGAATGTAAATTGAGATAAAATCCTTTTCAAGGATTGTATACTTAGATTAAGGATAAATCAATGACATGATTATGTTTGAAAAATATAAATACACCCAATATATGTGGATATTTATTGTAAAACAATAATAGGAAATTCATAAATATTAACCACTATAAAAACATGTTACTTACATGGACCTATATCCATGGTTTTAAAACTATGGATATAGGTGGCTATGAGCACGGTTATCTAGCTTATAACCACGGTTTAAAAACCATGGCTATAGGTCATTTTGTCATGGTATATAACCATTTTTTTCAAAACTATGGTCATAGATTACACATATTGCCACGGTTATGTGGCCTATAGAAAAAGTTTTTAAAACTGTGGATATAGGAAATTTTTCAAGGGCTATTACCACAGTATTGAAAATTGTGGCTATAGGTCTCCCACCCTTGTGTGGGAGAAAATATTTACCACCAAAAATGGTGGGAAGAACTGTTTCCATATTTTTTAATAATACATATAACTTATTATATATATATTCACAAAATCCTTGGTGTTGTAGTGGTTAGGGCACTAAAACATGAAGAGAAGGTGTAGTGATCGAATCTGGAGAGGAACACATTATTTTTAGGATATTGACACAGTTTTATAGGGTTATAACCAGGGTTAAAAAAGTATAAATAGACCACCTATTTCCATAGTTAAAATTGTGTCCATAGTTCAACTACCACGGTTGGAAATGGAGACACTTATTTCCACATTTTGCAAAAGTGTGGCAATATTCCACCTATTTCCAATGTTAAAATTGCGGTCATAGGTTGGACCTTACTGCCATGGTGATAACGCCCATATTTGGGAAAAATATTGGCCATTTCCTATGGAGACAGTTTTTACCCTATTTTTGTGGTTTTGAATTGTGGAAACAGCCCACTTTTGTAGTTTTGATTCATGAAAAACAAAACCAATGACATGGTTATTTAACTCAATGAAAAGAGATTGAGTTAATATTACCCTTAAAAAGATAATTTTCTTAATAAAATAGATCGATTATTTGTATTCTCTATAAATAAACATAAATTAACTATAAATAAAAGATAGGATATCAAAATTTATGTCTCACATAATCATAGAAAGACATAATCAAGAAGTATTAGATTAACCCAAAGAAAAGAAATTGGGTTAAGAAGTTACCCTACAAAGTTCATATAAATGATGTAAGAATTTATCAATGGGGTTATTATGTGTTTAAAAATTATATACACACAAAGGGAAGTAGAAATTAAAACATAAACAAATAAATAGTGATTCCACATGTAATCTTCGCATGATATAATCAACGAAGTATGCGTAAAACCCAATGAGTGGAAATTGAGTTTAGAAATTCCCTTACCTCGAATCTGACTTATCTCGTTCATTCATTATATTCCTAAATAATAAACTTGTGTTAATTTATACTTTATTGAGAACCTTTTTCAATTTTATTAATTCTTTTATATCACTTATTACCATGTTATAAAAATTAAATAATTATTTAAGTTCATATTAGTCGTTTGTCGATATTCGGTACTTGAGTCAAAAATGAACTTTTTTGATGTAAATTTTCCTTGTGGTCAAAAGTAAATCATATCCAGAATATTATTCCGTATTTAAATATAATATATATTCAATATATATGTATTTATAATAGTCCATAACAATTAGAGATAATAAATGAAATGCACCGTTCATGGAGACAGTAGGTCGTACGTACGCATGAATGCAACTTTCATTTCTCTTTCATATTAGAATAATAAAAACAAAATGATAAATAGGTATATTATAATTCCAATATAATATCTATGATATATATGTTACATAATTTAATTTATTCTATCCTTTATACATTCAATGTTTGGAATGGATGAGCCATATCACTTTGAGGGGGTGGTAGTCCACACTTCCTCAAATGAAATTATCGTATTTACACATTATGGAAAGCATAAAGTCATGTTTTAAATAAAATTTCAGAATAAAAGAGATAAAATAAATATCATATATGTTTTATATAAATATATTTCCATCACAATTTCCACTATGAGATGAGGTAGGATAAAATTGAACAATCATCGTTTCTTGAGGCAGTAGTTTATCGTACACCGAAATAGTTTGTTCGTATCCATTTGATGGAGGTGTGTGTTAGTGTAGTTAGAATTATTCTCAAAAAAACACACCATTATATTTAGGATATTTTTTTTAATGTAATTAAATAATAATAAGGGCCTAGGGAGTTGATAAAGAAAATAAAGTAAAAGAACTTCAGAGAAGACGTTACCTCAAAATCGGGTAACTTCATTTAAATTGATCCAAAAGGCTTTCTTGAATTTCATTCTACCAAAGGTAGGGCTTATAGGAGGAATTAAAGGATTCAAGGAATATTTTTGGACATAATTATTCTGATCTAAAAGGATTTTTATGTGTGGGATAATGATAAGAAAAAGTTCCCCTTTATAGAAGAGGTGAGGGGCACTTTAAGAAAGTCTTGAAATATTAATTTATTATAAATGTAATTTTGATTATAGATAGTCAAAAATTAATTTAATTAGAATATAAGATTATTTTTGTTTGAATAAACGTCATCTAAAAATTTTCTACAAGTTTTGAATATATTTTTAACCTTATCTTTTTTGGTAAACCCTTATTTTACCCTTTTTAATCTTATAATGACATCATGTTATTTACACATTGTGGGTTAATGTAATTACCAAATCTTGTCAAAATGCCACCAAAAATTAAATTTATGATATATTTGGACTTATATTAACCATTTGAATGAATATTATATTTTTATTAATTTAATATCATTTAATAAACTATTTTATATTTTAAGTTATGAATTCTATCAATTTTGGTAACTTTTCATACTTGACTTTTTTTGAAATTCCTAACAACCTAATTATTTTGGAAAAACATTAAATAAATACTAAAATATCATATTCATACAAAAAATTTTGTGATGATATAAATTATTTCAAATAATATTTATTTTAATATTTATAATATCATTTATTTAAATCCTTTATTAATGAAGCAATCATTGCATCCTCATTGCGTCATATTTAAAATTATTTATTTAATGTGTAAAAATAATAAATAAAATTTCATGATGTAAGAAATATTCTATGATTTATAATGAATATTTATAGTCTAAGGGATCAATTATATAACCCCATATAAAAATTGTTTTATTAAGAAGATACAGGTTTATGTTATTTTTCACTTTACTTTTAATTAATTATTATAACATGTCATTATCACTCCCAAGTGGATCCATGGGGTTCTATAATCGACCCAAAGATACCCATGGTTTTAAATATATTATCTAATAGAATTATTACTTGTTTTAGGGTAATTTTATATTATGATAATATTATTTTTTACCCTTATTTACCAGATTTACCCTTTAACCATGGTATATAAAAATAATTACTGAAGTTGATATTCATAATGTTCAAAAATAAGAGGTATCTATTTACACAATTTGGAAATTATGATTCCAAATATGGAATCCATTTTTCCAAATTCAAAACACATAAGTTTCAGTAATTATTTTAAAATTAATTCCACATTTCAAAACTAAAAAGCGAGTTTTTATGAAGTAAAAACTATCAGAAGATTGAAATGTGTTTATGTACAATTTCAATGTTAAATTACTTCCAATGACCATAATTAGATTAAATTATAAAAACATATTCCCATTAAACTATAAAACCAATTAAAATTATAATCTAAATATATGAATAAATAATATGAAATTGTAGTTATGAATTAAAATGTAGAATTTTTCATTATTCATTAAAATGTGAATTTTATCAGAAAAATACAAAAATTTCATCCAAAGTGAAATTTGATGTCCCGATTATAAAGAATAAGTTTTTTATTTTAAATATAACATATAAAAGTGAAAAAAAGGATATTTAAAAATGGTTTTCCCTTAAAAGATGTTAAAACTACATTTTTAGATAAATACATCTTTTATCCAAACACTGAATTTGTTCTTATATCATATATATAAAACATATAAGATTAATTAAAAACATTAAATTAAATATATAACACATATTTTTCTTTAAATAAAAATCCATAGATATTGATATGATTTTATAAACATAATTATTCTCTTTTAAATAGGTTTTCAAAAACACATATCCCTTATATTCAATTGGTTTTTATTTCCATTAATAATACATTTGGTAACCAAATAATCATTATTTAAATATGTGTAAACCAAATTTTCATAATTTAGTTGATATTATTTATTCTTTTCATTCCAATATCTTGGTGTTAAATACCATTTAAAATAATTATAATTAGTTGTTCGTTTAATCTTGATATAGTGTATCATGTATTCTAATGAACATAGTGTTTCTTTATTAAAACTCAGGATGTTACAAAAAACATATTGAAATTCATGAATTAGAAACACTTTCATACATACACCCACCTATTGAATGATATAAACTTGTCTTCCTTCGAAAATGGAGATCCAAAAACCATGTATCAGCCTTCGAAAAAATGGAATGAAACGAAAAATAAAAGGATAGATAGAGAACACCAATTGACCAGAAATATAAAACAAAAACACAACAAACACCATCATCATGAAAAAATAAATGAGGAAGTAGAAGGAACGATTAAAAAGGATATGCTGTTCAACCACAATATAAAGAAAATTCTTAATAGTCTAATCTAGAAGAAGGTTGATCAACCCAAATTTCCCAAAATCGTCAAAGGGTTCAAGTGAAAATTCTACACACCATATGAAAAAATATTCAGGCATTAAACATGGTTAAAACCACTGGACCCAAGGAATTTATTCCATGAATCCCTTTCACTTAATGAAATCCTTTGAGTAAAATATACACTTAAAAATTTCCATAGAATAAATTAAATCTTAGTCAATGTTTTCATAGCATCTAAAGCATTAACAACAATTAAAATTTTCATGCCCTGCATGGTATTCACAATATTTTTCGTATAATATATTCATGTCATGTGACCCAGTCATGACATGAAAATCTCTAGTATGTAGTGATGAACCTAAATTTATGTATAAAACCTCTAAACCAAAACATAAGTCCCTCTTTTCCTCATGAGATCCTTCTAAATCCATTTTCAAATATATACCTGGACTCCATTAATTCAAAAAAATACACATCCCCAAAAATTCTGTCATTTTACCTAGAAAATTATCTCTATTATCAAGAATCCCATAATTCACCAAAAAAATGAGGTAAAACAAAAAAAGTCAAAGAATATGTGAAGGAAGGTAATTGGGTGTTAAAATTTCCCCACCAGAAACACTTTATATCCTTATAAATTCTTCATGATCCTATTCTTATAAATAGTGAATTTCACTGCTACCTCAATAATAATTACCACTCCCACGTCTTATGGATATCACATCCATGATACAAAAGTATAAGGTCTAAAGTAATATTTTACCACAAATTACTTTATATTTATGATCCATAATCTATACCGGTTTCTCAACCATAGTGATGTCTAGCCCAATATCGACATCCTACCATCCTATCACATGGGAATGATATGGTTGAAACCTCATCATCTACGAAAATTGAAACACATCAAGTATGTAATTAAAATGATATGGTAGGGTAATTTATAGTCCAATTTTCCCAGTTGTTGAACAATCTCAAAGGGGCCCAAAAACATATGTGTAAAATTACCATACATACCCAACTAAGGATGTATCAAGTGATTTTAAACTCTAAAAAAGACCTGATCACCAACCAAAAACTCTAAAAGTCAATGACTATAGTTTTCATTATATTTATGATGACTTTGTTCCATGATATATATCTTCAAGATCAATTTCACCCTCTTTGATATCCACTGAACAAATCATAGTGCAACCAAGGACCACTCTCCCAACTCTTCCCAACATATGGGAGACCTACACGGATGCCCAAACAAAGCCTCTAAGGTTGTCATTTTCATTAAGTCCTGATAATAATTATTATAAGAAAACTTTACTAAAGGTAAAAAAATCCCATGAACCATCAAAATAAAGCACATAATATCATATCATATCCTTAAGAAAATAGATATATCTCTATATCTATCCATCTATCTATGGATAATATGTTGTGCTTAATTTCTGTTTGGAACCCATCACTTCTTATAAACCTTTCCAAAACCTATATATGAACCTAGAGTACCAATCAAAAACTTCCAAAAAGGAATCCCTATAAATTCTCATAATCTCTTAGATATGTAATCCTCGTATCTTTTTCACCTTCATTTTCACCTTAATATAGAGAAAATGAACTGATTTCATGTGTTGATCAATGATCATGCAAATCACTTCCATCCCCCAAGGATTCCATGGTAAACTAATAACTAAATACATTGAAATTTAATCCCATTTACATTTCATAATTAGTAAGGATTTCAAAAAATACTAGTAGTTCTATGGTGTTCCACATTAATTCTACAGAAAGTAAGACACCATGATAAAAATTCTACAATTGATTGTCTTATCCTGAAAAACCAATACTAATGTCTGAAATCCTGATACATCATTTTAGTACATGGGTGTACAGACTTGAAATAATGGTGTCCATTTTCCCTTAAATCTTGCCTCAGGTAAAAATGAACAACCAACCTATTTTGAAAACAAGAAGTTCCACTAGGAAACCTAGACCACTCACATGAGGTCACACCATGATAAATGATTTTACTAGAGCTCTAATACATAGGGTCATGCATCTTCTCAATCTGAACCCTCACATCAAAATACAATTTAGTCTTCAATGATTCCATACATACCTTCCCTCCATCTTCTTTCATTCCCATGTTCATCTCATCAAAAAACCCGTCAAATACCTATCTTCTACAAATTACTTCACTCCTTGTATCTTTAATTTCATTCATATTGAATTAGTGTAAAAATTCCTTTTTCCATGAGTATAAGAAATATCAAAAATCAAAATTATATAGAAACTCTACCCAGCATCTTTGACTGATTTTAAATCCCTCTGATTTAAAATATAACTCAAACTTTTATGATTGGAATATACTGTAAAACTTTTCATGAAGTGGTGGTGATGCTATGTTTTGAGTGAATATATAACCACAGACAACTCATGATCATGGGTAGAGTATTTCTTCTCTTAATGGAGTAATTGTTCAGATCCATAGGATACCACTTGTCTCCCCTACATCAAGACACACCCAAAACCCACGCTTGAAGCATAATAGAAAAAATCATAACCCAAAACTATTTCTATAAGAATAAAAAATAGACTTGATTTCAATCTCACCTTTAGTCCCACAAAATATCTCTATAAAATTTCATCCAAACACAAAATTTACACCGTTAGGGGTTATATCTATTCTCAAAGATGAAATCCTGGAGGAGTCTTGAAAAAACTAACTGTAATAACCAGTCACCCCAAGAATCTTCAATTTTAAAATACATTTTTTAGAGAGTCCTATTACATAACTACATATACCTTTTTTGGATCCACATAGATTCCCCTCTTAAATATACCATGCCCCAAAAACTTTACTTCTTGATTCCAAATCTCACATTTGGAAATATTATCATACAGATGATGTCCCCTCATATTTCTATGAATTATATAAAAAATATTTATGTGCTCCTCCTCTAACATAGAGTAATCGAAAATATCATCCATAAACACCACAATAAATGTGTCAAAGAACCAATAAAAGAGATGTCTTATCAAATTCATAAGCATCGTGGGAGAATTAGTTAGTCCAAATGGAATAACCAGCAACTCAAATGGTCATACCTACTACTAAACTCTATCTTAGTTAAATCATCTTCTTGGAATCTCAATTGGTGGTACCCTGATTTTAGGACAATATTTGAAAACCAAAGTGCCCCTCTAAGATGATCAAATAGATCATCAACACTAGAAAGGGATATTTGTTTTTGAACTTTCACCATATTTGAATTCTGATAGTCAATATAAATTCTAAGGCTCCAAACTTTATTCTTATTAAAGAGGGTAGTAAAATCCCACAGTGACACACTAGGAAGAGTAAATTCCTTATACGTGAGATTTATAATCTGGACCTTATTTTCTACCAATGTTGCATTCACCATATGGTATGATGGCATTGAAATGGGAATAAATCAAGTGAAAAGTTCAATCATAAACATAACCTCTCTTTGTGGTGGTCAATCATAAAAATTACCAAGAAAGACCATGGGGTATTCACACACTACTCTATGAATTAAATTACCCATAAAGTGGTCAATGACATCAAGAAACATTTCTCTAAATTGGAATTATATTACCCCACCATAAGTAATAACATGTCCCAACCATCCCTATCAAGAGTGACACTCGCCCTAAAAAACATGAGTGGCCCCATTGGAAGACAAAAACTGAACTCCAAAGAGGTAAAAATCTATTTTTTTCCTTTACAATTATTATCTAATCTATGTCGATAACCGACTTTAAGATTTTAAGATCGATCACTAAGAAATCACACTCCAATTCATTGACTGTTATCACCACTTCACATGTTGGGCACTTGAATCCTTATTCGGACCCATTTCCCAAAGGTGTGGAAATATCCAACAAAAATTACATGAGAACTAAATGAAATATAGACATATAATCTGTCTTTGATGATATGAAATAATGGGTAGCATTAGTATCAAACAAAGATAGCACTATAGAAGAAAATGTAAATATTATACATAAAACTATGGTTTTCCTTGCTTTAGATTCCTATGGTTCATACTCCACTGCATAAAGAGGTCTAGTATCATGTTCTCCATGAGGATAATATCAACCAACCTTGGAAGCATCGATATGAACCTATGATCCCTTAGTGAAAGTGGATCTATCCTTACCTTCTTTAGGCATCTTGTCAAAAAAATGTTTTATATTTATAGATTTTTAAAACTGAAGACAAGTCTTAAGAGCCTATGTACAATTAGTCTTGGTATGACCAAACTACCCACACAAAAATAAAATTAATTTTTGTTATCCTCACGAATCCCCAAAAACTAGTCCTGAAGAAAACTAGTTACCTCCTTACTTTCTTTTCTTCCTAGAAGATATACCCTGGATATCGATTGTACGAACTAAAACTCATCTGAAACCAATTTTTATAGCTATGTCAACCTCCTCAAAAGTTATCTTATCAAGTACATCGGAAAAATTCCGAATAAAGATGAGAATTATCATCGACAAAATATGTTTCCTCAAACACAACTCAATAATTTGTGTATTAAGGTAATCATAATTTTCTAGATCTGATTCCTAGTGTACCAACATCAAAAAAAGGTTGGATTACTCCAAAAAGGCATGATCTACATTTTTATATTCAAAAACTCTAAGGTCTTTTCCACATATAATTTCATAGGATAAAATATCGGTTAATGATTTTATTGAAAGAATATCATGTATGATCTTATTGTAGTTGAGCTTGTACAATTGAGTCCCATAATCTACTTCTCAATCTTTTAATCAAATACATTGAAAAATCACTATAGAGTCCTCAATATTATTCAGGAATTTGAAGTTCTTCTCAATATGCTCAAGAAATTATTCATATTAATATGTTCTTTTGTCACCACATAAGACAAGTGGATGCTTCTTTGTAACTTTTGACCCATAATCCACTCTTAATAACAAGTTCCTGATGCCTTCTGGACCTAGAGTTATAATAGTTCGGATTATAACTTCTACCAAGAAGGTTACACTAGAGTATTTTCTTATAGAACCGATGTTTCAGCTTCCTCAATTGGTTTTGGAAGATCACTTCTAGGAGTAATTGTCTAATAATTAGAAAAAAAACAAATCAATCATTAGAAGAATCTAAAACTATCAGACCAACTTCTAGTACCGATATCAATGTTTTAAAATAATAAGATTTTAAATAAATTTGGAATTATTCACATGAGTTCGGTCACTTATGAAAAGAGAATTTCCATTTAAATAAACCTCATTTATGGTTCATTCAAAAAACCTCAACCACCATGTCGCAAACTTAAAAAAAATCCCTGGGCACCCATGGTTACTCAGATTCAGTCACAGAAGTGAGCTAGACATTCACCTTTTCTGCACTTATTATACTAATTTTTACAGTCCTAACTGATATCTACCAATACACTAAACCACACCTTGGAATTTTCAACAAAACTTAAGGATGGTATTACCTATAATACCATTTTTTAATGAAACAACCTGGGTCAACTAAACCATCCACCCAATCTGGTGTCACATGGTGAGGTATAAAAAAGATAATTGAAATAATCCTTAAATATAACTATAACAAGGCATAAAACTAGAGTGAAATGTGGGTAAAATAAATTCAATGAGATCCATATAAGAAAATAAAAATGGGCTAAACCAAAAAAGTAAGATAAGAAAAGACCAACAAGTCTCCATGTGAAAAATTGTCACCTCCAAACCATCCCTCTATGAGGGAAATAATTAAAAGAGTAGTTTTAATACTATAAGATGCACTTAACATAACATAGGTCCTTAAAAAACCTCTAAAAACACTCAAATAAAAAATTTAGTGTAAGAAAAAATCCCAATAGTTTACCTGCAAATAATATATCAAAAATCTAATATCAATAATGCCCAGGTTTTAAGATTAAAATAAAATCTATTTAAAAATAATTTTAAAAAATAAAACCATTTATAAAAACTTATTTTAATTATATAAATGTGTAACAAATTCTCTATATCCAAGAATATATCATGTATAAAAGAAAAAAAAGGTAAATTAAACTTGGGATAAAATATCATTGAAATATACCATCATGCGATGAACTAGGTATAACAGACAAAACACACCATTGGGGCTCTAGCATATAGGAATATAAACTAGAAAAAAAAAAGAATTCTAAACTAGACAGAATTTGGTTCCAACCAATATTAATTCCTTCCAATGTCTTTCTATATCACAAAATTAACCCTTAGTGTTTCCACACACACTAGGTTCACCTATACCCATTTCTCGATGCACCCAAGGTTCAAAATTTTATATGATTTTCCAAAACCATTTCCAAAAACCATGCTCAAGTTTAATAAAAACGCTTTTCACCAAATAAAAAACATTTAAATTAATAACCCAAAGGTATCAACAAGAACATATAGCAATTCATGAATTAGAAACACTTCCAAAGATACACCTACCTTAAGACTGATGGAAACCAATTTACCTTCAATTGCTGAGATCAAAAACCCATGGATCAGCCTTTAAAAGATAAATCATGACACGAAACAATAAAGTATCAATAAAAAACATCAATAGATCAGAAATATGAAACTACAATATGTCCAAAACTGCCACCACAACCAAAGGTAATGAAGAAGAATAAAAGTCGCTTACTAGGGATATATGGTGCAACCATAATAGGAATAAAATGTCAAACAGAGTGATCTGGATGTATGGAGACCAACCAAAATATCCCAAAATCAAACAATGGTTAGAGAGGAAATCATATGCACCAAATGATTAAAGATTCAGGCATGAAGAATGATTAGAACCGATGTACTTGAGGAATTCACATCATAAATCTGTTTCATAGTGCGAAATCCAATAAATTAAACACACATAAAATGTGTGTCTCTTTGATTAAATTAAATATCAATTGAAATTTTTATGAAATTTAAATATTTTGTGGTATGTGACCTATTCATTAACTATAATAGATTCATGGAATCTTCCCTATAACATATTCACTTTATGTAACCCATTCATGACATGAATGTGTCCAACAGGCAGGGGTCAGCCAAGATTTCTATAGAAAACCTACAAACAAAAACATAAGTCTCTATGTCCCAAGGAGAACCTTATAAATTGATTTAAACATTTATACCCAAACTCAATTAATTCAAAAAAATATGGATCACCTAAATTTAGTTCATTTTCCCTAGAATAGTCTTTACATTCCCGCAAATCCCACAATACACCCAACCCAAAATGGAAACCAAAATCAAAATTCCAAGAATACCAAACGGACGGTAAGAGGTAGTTACATTCACATCCTAAGAATATTATATAAATATCCTAATATAATTGAATATGTATCATTATTATATTGTAATTTTATTGTGTTGATGGAGCAACCATTATCTACCTTCCTCCCAACCATTGGAAAATGAAAATGTTGCATGTGTTATAAGCTGACTACTACCTCCATGAATGATGAATTTCATTTTTCATCACCCCCATACATAATTGATTATAAAATGGATTTAATTAATAAATATGATATTTAAAAATTACTAATGTTTAGGAGACATAATTTTTTCATTCTATTAAAAACATTAATAATAAATAGTCATCGTAACATTTAATCGCCCAAATTATGCTTACCGAGACACTTTAAAAGTAATAATTTATTAACATTATCTTTATTTTATCATATTAATCTATCAATTATTGAATTTATTTTATCAAATTAATAATTTTTCTTTTAAACTGGTATGATATATTATCATTATATAATATCATGTTCTTATTCATTCAACTATTATAATAAATTTTTAATTCGATTAGTTTTACATCCAATATAAAATTTGTTATAATGGTTATCTCATTAAGGACTAATAAAACATAAACTATTGTAATATGAATTTATATTAATGAATTTTATATTTTTTTTAATATATTTTTTATTAGTAATATTCAATATTATATTTACTTATAATTTAATTCTTTTATTAATTTGATAATAACTGAAAAAATATTTTTAACCGTTCCATGGAAAAAACATTACATAAGTTCCATGAAATAGATATGGGACTCTAGAACTATATAAAAAACATTAGTTACATTATTATTAAAATTATAGAGGTTATGAACCCATGAAAAAGACTTGGTTGTGGGATCCCCAAACCAAATCTTGTACGGGAAATAGAATGGTTAACACCCAAATGTTAATTTGAATAATAATTAATTAATATATGGGTAACAATTAATTATAAAAATATAATAAAAATGTAAAATAACAAAAAATAAGGTTTTTATCCCGGTTTTTAATCTACCTTAAATTATTATACAAGGATGTTACAGGATATTTAACTAAGCAGAAGTCTGAGGTAAGGGGATTCTTAACTCAATTTCTTTTCATTTGGTTATATCACTTCTCTATTGAATATGTTAAACAAATATTTTGTGTGTTATAACATATTATTATTTTATATTTTATTTACCCTCGTTTTCTATGTGTTTAAATATAGTACTCATATTCATTTCATTGATCAGTTCTTATTTCAAATGTTTTGATATTTATTAGGGTTTCTGGTTTTAATCTCCCTTCATTAATATATGCTTCATATTCACCAATATTTTAATTTTATTTGGTTTTTATATATACAATGAAAGTATTTTATAATTATTTATAATAATTTAAGATGATTTAAAATTTCATCGTTTTGATTCAAATGTTACAAATGTAATAAGGGTTTCTTAGTCTCAATTTCAATTCCTTGTGACATGTTTCATATCATACACCATAATTCATTTTAATGTTTATTTTTGATTTAATACCCCATGATGTATTATAATATATATTTCATATTATTAATTATATTTAAAAATCAAGTCTTGTTTTTTCTTTAGTTGGACTTTGATTCCAGCCTTATAAAATCTATAAGTGTTTTTTAACTAAATATTACTTTTTTAAGATATGTTTTTAAATATATTTCTTTTTGATTTTATATTGTGTATATACTACCTATTTGGTATTTTATATCATTTTTATCTCATTATTTATTATTTTATATCATGTTATCACTTATTTGGGTTTTTTTATTCGAACTTTACTAAATTCATAAAGTTTCTTCATCTTAATTTGACTTCTTTGAGATAGGTTTTGTATTATGAGCATATATTCATTTATATATTTTATATAATTTCTATTTATAATATTAGGTCATGATTCACTTTTATTCATGTCATATAAATTTCATTTTCAGGTTCTTTATTTAAAGGGGTTTTTATTTAAGGAAATTATAAAAGGTTTTATTTAAAAACATTGATTTATAGGTTTTGATGTCTTTTAGAGACATATTTTCCCTCAATACCTATATTATTTATATTGTTTCAAGAATTTTTTATCTATAATTTAATAAATTCATAAATTTATTTTTAAAATATATTATACATTTTATAGAGTTTTAAAAAGGATTCTTTTTATTGTTTTATTTACGAGTTGTTCTTTACTTCCCTTACAAAAGTGTGAAGAGAATATTTTTTAATATTTATTGATCAATCCAATTTTCCCATTGTCATGGACATTATTTTTTATTTAGGTTATTTTTTATGTTTCCTTGGTTTTTCAAATAAAATCATATTTTTTCAGAATTTTTATTTTTTAGAAGATTCCAAAGGAATACTATATTTCATTTTATTTTTTAAAAAATATTTATAATGCTTCTATAATGTTATTTTCAATCTATTTCAACATCCTCTAATGATTATTATGGCTCATTTGTGATATTCCCTAATGATACTATTTAACTTATTTCTATATATGTATTATGCTATTTTTTAAGGAAATTCTCATGAACCTGATTCTTTTTTGTAGGTTAACCAAGATTTAAAGGTACTATGGATGTTTTTATAAATTTTTTAATGAATTGAAAAACCTATGTATTTTATTCATGTTAAGGTAGTTGGGATTTTAAATTCTTATGAGTGATCCTAAGATATTACTCTCTAATTCAATATGTGATTATTTATTCTCTAGAGAAATGATATTGGAATTAATTTAATATTTGTAATTCCATTATTGGTGAATACAGGCGAATATGGGTATTGAATATAATAACCCAACATAAATTAATGGGTTTTCTATGCTAATTATGGGTTTTAATGGTTTTTTAGATCAAATTTTGATTTCACATGGCTCATGATTGTTGACTCATATGACTTTTATCTTAAATTATGCTAAATCACTATTCCTTGACTCATGATTTATGAATCATTTTTTTTTTTGTATGAATATCTTTTTTATGTTCATGAAATTTGATTATGTTCTTATACCCTCATAATCATATTATGCTCACTTATGATCTGTGATTGTAAATATATATGTTTATCCTTATTGAGATTTTGATATCACCTATATTTTTTCAATTTCCTTTATTTATGAAGAGAAGTTTTATGTTTTATTTGATTATAAGGGTATCTTGTGTGGATAATTTTGTAGGAGATATTAAATTATTATTTGGAAATAATAATTTCATGTAATAATGTAAAAAACATTCATTGGATGAGATATAATTAGTTTTTATAAATTAAATGTGTTTTCCTATTTCTCTAAAAAAACTAAACCTAAAAGGACTTGTTTATGTGAGTGACTCAATATTGGTTATTTATGATATAATTATAGATTAAATCTTGGGTCTCTTTAGTTAGTATCAAATATATTATGAAAATAATATGTTTTTAGCACTAGATCTGGGAGTACATGTCTGAGGCATCATTGGATTTGAGATATATCCTTATTTGATTATGTTTAAATGTTTATTAACCATGTTTTTTTAATTAGTTAGATAATATAAATTAACCTTAATAATATAAGAAATCATAATAAATGAGTTAAAGGGGAAAAGGGTATTTCACATGTTTGTAAAAAGATTCCAAGTTATATCTTCTACATTGTTGTTCATTGGTTTTATTAAATTCCTTGTTAGACTTATTTATTTCAAACTGGTATAATTTATCATCTTCCATAAAATGATAATCATAAAAATAGGGAAATAAATTAATTGTTTATAATATATTTTTTTTGTATTTACGCTTCTTCCTTAATTTCTAAAGTAAAGTGGGAGAATGGTTAATAAGAGGTTTTTTAATGTGAATTATCTTTATGCTTTCCATTATTTGATATTATTTTCATAGTCATTATTATGGTTCAATTGGTATTAGATGGTTATCATGGCTGGTTGGGATTATTATTCTTGGTTATTTTTGTGGTATGAGAGGATGAGTTTTTGTGTGAGTATTGTAGTGGTGGAATGGTTAGTTGCACGGAGAGGGAGTGGTTATGGTTGTTATGGTGGAGATAACATGGTTATGATGTTTTTTGTACTGGGACAGTGTGAGAATTTAATGTGTTTGGTTTCAATCTTTCCTAATTAAATGGGTAGGTTTTAAAATAAACGATCAAATTAGTAACTAAATGAAATCGGAATGGATTATCAGGTTATGTAACACACAATTAATTTATTATGTATGTCCCTTAGGAATAAATTCAATTTATTTGTTAACTTAGGGTTCATGAACCACCGAACTAAATAAAATAATTATTTATTCAATACAAAATTAAAAACATTACAATATATTTATACAATAAATAATTAGAAAAAAAAAATTACTCTTTTAAAATTAAAAGATTATGATTCACTTAAGAAGTAAACTTTAATTTAAAGAAACTAGTTTTATGAATTATGAATGTTTGCTAAATTTACTAATTTTAATAAATTATATCAATCAAATGTATTGATGAAATTTATAGAATTATTTCTAAAATAAATTTTTGGAATCCATGAATTAATTAAATATTAATGAGGAGTACTACATTATTTTTTCATAGCTAAACAAAAAAGTTGTGTTTAAAATCATTATTTTATTTTATATTACATATGTTTTATTTAAACTATATATTTCAAAATTTTAGAATTTTATTTTTATAAAATTAATTTTTTTATTTAGTATATAAAAATTATCTTTAGGAAATTTTTTGTATTTATCTCAAATGGTTGATTTTAAGGTGACAAGTGATAAATATTTTTTTACAAAATCTATAAATTTTATGACATCATCATTAGATAAACATGAATTAAAAATATATGAGAACTTGTATCTACCAAATACGTATATAAGGAATAAAAAAAATACTTTAAAAATAATACGTTTCATTTACAAACCCATGCTTGAGTTTTGTAACCTAAGTTATATTTTATTCTGATAAAAAACTATTTTAGATTTTTTTATTTAATTAAGTATTTACAATGATCCATTTTGTTCTAGATTTATTATAAATTAATAAAATTCTTTTTTGTTAAATATTAAATCAAAAAAGGTCTTTTAAATAAATAGTATACATGATTTTTTTGTAAATTAATTTTTCTTTTTAAAATGATATTTTTAGGATCAAAATATGATGTAGATGCTCAATATACAAGAGGGGGTGAATTGTATACTTTAAAAAATTCCTTTGGAACATTTAAAGACGGTATAAACCTTTCTATTTTTTAACAATGTTAAATAAGATAAATTCACAAGACCTCTTAGCTCAACAAACATGCTAGATTCCATAAATATGGTTCCAAAAATGAAACTTAAGAGAAGTTTATAAGGACAAAGATTCTACCTTAAAGCGTATAGATTCTTATTATTAGATTATACCAATATAAGAACGTATAAGATAGTTATACTTTATTTAATAAAAAAATGCAGCAAAAAACAAACTTGAAACAATATAAGTAACATGTATAAAATATTTTAACCCAAACAGTATGGTATCCAACAAACTTGGATAAAATTCCCTTGATTTATACTTTCAAGAAAGTTTGTCTTACCCACACCAGGGTAAGACCTTGATAGGAATATCGGAGTCTGTCTTTCTATCCTCACATGCCCTTGAACTTCAAGGTAGTCAACACCTGTATCTTCCTTATCAAGGAAGTCCTCGAACATTAAGATAGTCATCACCTCTTTATTCCTATCCCCAGTAGCCCTCTATTGTACACAATAACAATCGGAGTCACATGAAGAAATCTAAACTGGATGTTCAGTATGGACAAAGAATGAGAGTCTCTCTCTCTTGAAATCACATCAGCAGCATGTAATCTCTAGAGTTGTAGAATAGTATCTTGGGCTTGTTCAAATAAGCTCCAATTTATAGGCACATCTCCAATAGTCAGGTCCCTCCTCTAACATTCATATTTTTCCTTGATTTTTGGAGGGACGTGTACACATGTCACTCAAACAATGGTTAGTTAGAAATAGAATGTACGACATTTTTTTATAACTATAACAAGAGTAAGTAAAAAAACGGTTTCTCAACCAAATCTATTTTTCAGAGTATAAGGAAAAATAGAGTTCAAAGTCTAAGAGAATGAACATTCGCATTCTATATTGCATGAATATTCGGATTCTTTTTTTCAAGGAATTTGGAAGCAGAATTCTATAGAGGTCAGATTCGGAATTCTATGGAATTCAAAGTTTGAATTCTAATGAATTCAGAACCTGAATTCTGAGGAATTTAGAGTCTAAAATATAAGGAATTCAGAGTATGAATTGTAAGGAATTTGGAACTTTAATTCTAAGGAATTCGGAGTCTGAATTCTGAGGAATTTAGAACCTGAATAATTAGGAATTTGGAGTCTGAATTCTAAGGAATTCAGAACCAAAATTATAAGGAATTTGGAACTGGAATTATAAGTAATTCAGATTCTGAATTATAAAGAATTCGGAGTCTGAATTTCAGAGAATTCGGAACCTGAATTTCATAGAATTTGGATTCGGAATTTCAAAGAATTTGGAACCTAAATTTCATAGGATTCAGATTCTGAATTTCATAGAAGTCGGAACATTAATTTCATAGAATTTAGAGTCTTAATTTCATAGAATTCATAGTCTGAACTTCACAGAATTCAGAGTCTGAATTTTTGAGAATTTGGATTATGAATTTCAGAGAATTCGAAGTCTGAATTTCAGTGAATTCGGAACCTGTATTCTGAGAAATTCAGTGTCTGAATTTCCTAGAATTCCGATTTAGAATTCAGAGGAATTCAGAGTCATAATTCTGATCCTAAAAACTAAAAACTCTATATATAATTATTTATATAATTCTGTGGTTTTATATGTGAAACCAAATTTTTCACTTAGGAATAAGAAGAGTTAGATTTATAGAAACTAGAATATGAACAATGAAAAACAGGTTAAGATAAATTTTTCTTGGAGAAGGAAAATATTCCTTATTTTGGAAAATATGGGTAAGGATAAAAATTCCTTAAAAAACATAGAGAATATAAAATTTTCCTTGAGATATAGTTTTTGTGATTTTCAAAACATAGAGGAATGGAAAATTCATAAGGAAACCTTATTGACTCAAAAATATCTCCCTTTTTGGAAAGCAAAAACGTCCTTACTAAAAAGAATATAAGGACATTGAAATTTTTATAAACTTGAAAATAAAACATATCACCCTTCACTTATGTATCATAATGAATATGAATAACTCCCCCTCTGTCTTTGAAATCCCTAAGGATCATTTTCTTGATTTCCTGAATGAGATTTTACATTTTCTTCCATATGAAAATATTCATGATAAAATCTTTCCCTTAGATGAACTCCCCCTTAGGAAAATTTCTTCTTTACTTAGTATTCTTTTTTGACATTCCTTTTTCCCCCGTTTTGATTTTCAAAAAGGAATGAAGGAAATGGAAAATAAAATATGGTAACAAAAATATTAGTATTATACAACCAAAAATATGAAGTGCAATAGAAATTTCATAAATATTGAAAGAATTTATACAACAGGGAAATACAACAAAATTTCATATTTAAATGAAATTATCCATCTTTCTCTTTCAGCATCAGCTTATTCAAAATAGTCTTCAGCTTCCTTAGTTCCTTTTGATCATCTTCTATGCACTTGAGTAGCTGATCTTGATCTTTACTTTTCTTTTCTAAGGATTTAATTTTTTTTCCTGAGCCTTAAGCATATCATCCTCAGCCTTCACGGCTTCTTATTGTTTAGCAAGTTTTTCCTCAAGTTTGATTCTAGGATCCCTTTCCCTCTTCCAAATCTGAGAAACTGAATACAACTTCCCATTCACATATTTCACTTCTTGTTTTTGAATAGTTTCTTTAAGAGATATCTTTTCATTAAAAGACTTGGTGAGATCTTAGAACTTAGCATCTTTAGTTTCAAAATCATCTTTTACATTATCTTCAAACTCTTTAAGAATTCTCATCTATTTAGTAGTTTTTTTGACCAACTAGTCATCTTCTTTCAATATATTTTATTGGCTAGATAATTAATGAAAAATGTTTTGAAATCAGCTTCATGTTTGGAGCACTTATCCATCGCCATGGATACTAAATCTATTTTAGATTTAAGTAATTCTGAACCATTTTGAAACTTCAATATATGCTTAGAAATAATGGAATAGTAACTACTAGCTTTTTTAAATACTGAACAACAAATTCATGGCCTAGAGAAGATGATTTTTAATTCTAATGCTTTTTTTATGAGGATTCCTTTTCAAAGACATAATCTTTTTTCTTTGATGAAGCACCAACATCTTTCTTACTGACCAAAGACTTGGTTGGAGTATCAACCATCACTTTAATTTCATTATCTATTCTTGAAATGATTTCTTCTTGTTTAGGTGATCCATGTTCACTATCGGATAGCTGAACAATCTTATCATCATCAACTTCTTCTTTCTCTGCTCCTGCCTCAACACCCTCTGGTTGTATGAAATCATGATTGCTACATTCTTCTTCAGACATTTTTTTTTCTTCTTTCTCACCCTTCTCATCTTTTCTTTGGGTAGCAAGTTTTGAAGACTCAGCTTCAGATGTTCATATTGATAAATTCTCAGAAGGACTCTCATTCTCATGATAATATTCTACTTCCTTTATCATATCTTCGGTATCACCACTTCCTTCTTCTTCTTCTTCTTCCACTTCTTCTTCTTGCACTATTTCTTCTTCTTGGTCTTGCTCTGGAATCACCAACTTCTTTCTCAGAGTCTCTTGGATGGATTATACTAAAAAGGATTCTGGTACCAGAATTTTCTCAGAAGATTTCTCAGTATCCTTAAGATGATATTGTACTATCTCAGCCTCATACATCTTCTTCTTTTTCTTCTTCTCTTTTTGTTGCTTCTCAAACTCTTCAGCAGCTTTTTCCTTTAACGCTTTTACCTTAGTAGGGTCTAACCAAAACTTAGGTTCCCCGTATTTTTTGATTTTATTATCCTCTATCCATTTTAAAACTACCTCATCAGGATAATATTTTTTCTTCTTTGACATCGATTGTGTAGATTGAATTTATTTGGCAACAGAAACATTTTCTATCTCTCTGATTTTATTCACTATCCTCTTCCTTCCACCTTTCTTATATGTTTCAGCTACAACAGGTTTCTTTGATAAAGATTCAACTTGTTCATTTTATAAATCATAAAACTCTTCAGATAAACCAGAAAATCCAATTTTCATTCTTCTTAGAGTGTCATTTCTTAGCAACATTACCCTGAAATTTCTTAAATTTGATTTGTAGGAAATTTTCATTGATTCTAAAAAAGAAACAATGATATTTGAAATAATTTCTGGATACATGATAATCTAAGACTTAAGATTTCAATTCTTGATATTTTCAAACATAATAAAAATATACTTAATAAGATTAATCTTCCAGAGGTTCACTACGAAATACAAAACACATATATCACTTTTCTTCAGAGTATCTTTATCTCCTTTCCTTGTTATGATAAAGTCTTAATCCCAATGTTCAGGAATCCGGAAATTTGATAAAAGATGAAGAATCGTCGGAGTCTTAACTCCAACCAAACCAAGGCACTCTATGACCTTATCCTTGTCAAAACTTCCTTCAACATCAGGTAACTTATGTGAACAAAATTCAGCTTCTCCTTTATAATGTATTCTAATAAGACTAGCTACCTTAGAATAAGAAAGAGAGTAAGTCCTGCCATAACTCTTAAAAGAAAATTTCGCATTGCCTCCTTGATTAAAAATAGATATGGATTCATATAACTCTAATAGAAACTCTATAATCACCGTATCATATGCCTTGGGTTTAGATATATCTATACTCTCCCAAATATTTAACTTTATGTTCATTGAGATGATTGAATCAAACTTATTAAAGAAGTCCAGGTCTTCCAACCTTTCATGATAAATATTTCATTCAGAGATTTCCTTTACGGTTGACATTTCTTTCTGAGGAGAGGCTTCTTTAGACATCCAGAACTAAGGAAGACCTAAGAAATTAATAATAGTATTAAGTAAAAAGGGAAGAGCTTCAGTATGCAATAGATTGGGATTTGATGTGGGACAACCATCAGGGGGTCCTTTATATAATAAAATAAAGTGATGATTCAACTTCGCTGATTGATCCAACGGTTGAGAACTTCTTGAGAATATTTGACAGTTGAGATGACAGCCAAAAAATTATTTTGATAGATTCCGATATTTTGAGGTTTTTAAGAAAAACATTTGGATTTAAGGAAAAGTTAAATAATAATTTTGAAAACAAAATGAGAATTCCAACAAGTAAATAAATCTTACGAAAATTTAGGAAAGGAAGCATACCTTTCAGATTGCTAAGAAAATTATTTATAATAAGGAAAATTCTTCTTGAATAACTTTAGATTTTGAAAATTTGATTACAAAAATTTTTAGATTATGAAAAATTCAGATATAAAAATTTTAACTATGAAACTTTTGACTACGAAAATTTTTACTAAGAAAATTTTGACTATGAAAATTTTAACTAACAAGCAAATGTACCCCCCACCCCCTATAAAAAGATGTTTGTTATTGTAAAGAGATAGGTTTCAACAAGAAGTTAATAAGGAAGATAACCTTATAGTTATCATTCCTAACTTCTGTTTAATGTATTCAAATCTATTATATGGTAAAGATTTTGTGAAAATATCAGTAAGTTGATCTTGCGTTTCGATAAATTGATGAATGATATCTCCTTTTTGTGTGTGATCCCTAAGATTGTGATGTCTAATATCTATGTGTTTTTCATGAGAGTTATGGTCAGATTTTTTTCTTAAGGAAATGGAACTCGTATTATCACACAAAATTTGTCTTTTGGTAAAACTAATACCAAAATCTCTGAGTGTGTGTTGCATCAACAATACATGAGTACAATAACTTCCAGTTGCTAGATATTCATCTTCTGCAGTGGAAAGTGCTACTGAGTGTTTCTTTTTTCATGACCAAGAAAATAATGAATATCCTAATAAATCACAAGTTCTAGATGTATTTTTCCTATCCATTCTACATCCACCAAAGCCAGCATCCAAAAAGATTTTTTAAACAAAATCATTTCTAGATGTATAAAAGAGTCATAAATCAATGGTTCCCTTTAAGTAGTGAAAAATCCTTTTCACTTCCTTTAAATTATATTCCTTAAGATTGGATTGATATCTTTCACATAAGAATACTAAGAACATTAAGTCTGTAAGACTAGCTGTCAAGTAATGTAGACTTCCTGTAATACCTCTAAAGGATGTTTAATCTACAAGTTTCCAAGATTCATCATGATCAATTGAATTTGAGGTACCAATGCGAGTACTTATACTCTTAGTGTTGTCATTTACATACTTTTTAGGAAGATATTTAATATACTTATGTTGGGATATATAGATTCATTTTGGTTTTTGATAAATTTGAAAACCAAGGAAAAATGTTAACTCACCCATCGTACTCATTTCAAACTCATATTTCATTAGAAATACAAAGGAATCAGTTAAATATTGCTGAGTTGAACCAAATATAATGTTGTCAACATAAATTTGAGCAATCAAAACTTTTTTCTTATCTTTCTTTATAAAAAGGGTTGGATTAGCATTTCCTTTAACATAATTGTTTTGAAGCAAAAAATCGTGTATGTCTATCATACCAGGCTCTAGGATCTTGTTTAACTCCATACAGAGCTTTGGTAGGTTTTGAAAACATGTTAGGGATGTTTTTTATCTTCAAATCCAGGTGGTTGTTCAACAAAAACATCCTCTTGAACATAAACATTAAGGAAAGCACATTTAACATCCATTGGAAAAAGTTTGAAGTTGAAGAATGCTGAGAAGGTAATAAGAATACAAATGTATTCAATTATAGCTACTAGAGAATAGGCTTCTTAATAGTCTATTCTTTCTTGTTTATTATATCCTTTAGCAACCAATCTAGATTTATTTATTACAATGATTCCATTTCCATCACACATATTTCTGAAAACCCATTTTACTCCAATAAAAGAAGTTTCCTTAGGTCTTTCAACCAAGGTCCATATATTATTCCTTTCAAATTCATTTAGCACATCTTGCATATATTTTATCCAATTGTTATCACCTAAAGATTCATCAATTATTTTTTTTTCTAATTGGTAAAGGAAATCTATATGTTCTCTTTCATTTCTTAAGAAACATCTAGTCCTTAGAGGTTGATTTACATCATTAATGAAACTATCACTGGGATGATTCTTTAGAAACAAATGATTTGGGTTTTGTAAAACCTATTCATCAATATAGGGTAGGAAATATTCTAGGTTAAATGCTTTAGAAATATTTTCATGGACATTTTCCTTATCAGAAGGATCTTCAATCAAGGGTTTAAAATCAATTTTTAAAAACACATCAGAAGATGTAGGTTGAGGTTGTTTAAAAACAATAGGATCAGTTTCATCAAACTTGACAACTACTGTTTCTTCAATAGTACAAGTGTTTTTATTGAATACTCTATAGGCCTTAGAGTTTGTGGAGTAGCCTAAGAAAATTCATTCATCGGATTTGGGTGCAAATTTAGGTAAATTGTATTTAGTATTAAAGATGAATACTTTGCATCCAAATAATTTTAAGTAGGAAAGTCTTGGTTTTATACCATTCCACAACTCATAAAGAGTTTTATTAATAAAAGGTCAAATCAAAACATGATTTATAGTATAACAAGCATTACTTATAGCTTCATCCCAAAAATGTTTGGCTACCGAATATTCACTCAACATGGTTCTTGTTATCTCTTGAAGAATTATGTTTCTTCTTTCAACAACACAATTTTGTTGAGGACTTCTTGGTGATGAGAAGTTGTGAGTAATGCCTTTTTTACTACAAAAAGTTTCAAAATAAAAATTTTTAAATTATACTTCATGACCACTATGAGTAGTTATCAATGGAAGGGTTTTTCTCATTTTTAACTTGGGCTCTATAACATTTTAAATTAGAAAATTCTTTAGATTTATTTTCAAGAAAATAGACCCACGTAAATCTAGTGTAATCATCAACTAAAATGAATACATAATATTTTCCTCCAATGATTCCAATTTGTGTTGGAACAAAAAGATCCATATGCACTAACTGTAATGCATCAGTATTTGCGACTTCACTGAATGATTTAAAACTTGATTTATGTTTCTTTCCATATCGACAAGGATCACAAACTTTTGAAGAATCAAATATAAGCTTCATTAGATCCTTAACTAGTCTTTTCTGAGAGAGTTAACATAGGTTCCTAAAGTTACAGTGTCATACCCTTCTATGTCGTAACCAAGACTGATCTTCCATTGCACTGAGACAAGGTAAATCTTTGCTCCTAAGGTCTTTTATGTTTAGTGTGTACACATTCTCTTTCCTATTGGTTGAAAGAATAAACTCTTCCTTGTAATTGTGTATTAAACACTTATCATTCCTAAAATTCATAAGGTAACCTTTATAAAGTAATTGAATTATTCTAATAAGGTCGTTCCTAAGTCCCTTAACAAATAAAACATTTGAAATCAATGTTTTTCCAGGAATAAAAATGTTACCTATACCAATAATTTCCCCCTGAGCATTATCTCTGAAAGTTATTTTTCCTCCTTTTGTCTTGATAATCTTTTCAAAGAAGTTTTTGTTACCAGTCATGTGTTGAGAACATACACTATCCATGTGTCATGTATTGTTTTTAGTATTATCTTTACTTACCTGAAAAAAAAATAGTGTTAGACATTCGGAACCCAAACATTCTTGCATCCAGAAACTTCAGAAAGAAAAATTTTAAAAATCCACATTTTCATTAAAAATAAGCTTTATGACAACCTAAAGACTGATTTTTGTTTAAGGAACAACATTTTGCCCAATTTACACCACACTAATACTTAGTGTAGTATGTAGCACTTTATGGTAAAAAAATTGTTACTAAAAATATGTTTTGAATGAGTATATCCAAATCCAGAATTATTCATTAGAGGTCGAATTTGGGAATACATCTTATCAAAATTTTCCTTACCTAAGGTAATGTTTTAAAAAACACTTCCTCAAGGAAAATATTTCTGACATCAGTTTAATAGCTAAGTTTTTATTGTCAAAAACATTATTTTTAGAACTACAGTTAGTCTCTAAAAAAAATTCTTAAAAGTTACTTTTTCTAGATCCTTGGAATGTTTATCCTTCTTAGAATCAAATTACTCATGGTTTTTTAAAATACTTTCAAAATCATAAATTTTTGTATCAAGATCTTTATAAAGATCTGATATTTCTTTAGTAAGAATAGAAATTCTAGAATTTTCTTTATCAAGATTTTTCTTGACATTAGAATTTTCATTCTCAATAAGATTAGCAAACTTAGAAGATTCTTCATAAGTAGGTAAAGTATTATCTTCATCAGAAAAAGATTCTTCATCCTAGGATTCATAATATTTACTATCACTATAATTAGTTTTCAAGGATACATTTTTTAGGGATTCATAATTGTTTACCTTATCCATTAGACAATGATTTTCAATAGGTATTTTGGCTAATAAACCAAGATTCTTCTGTCCAGAAGATTCATACTCTGAGGATTCTTCAGAAGAGTCACCACCACTAGCACTCTATATGTTGTTGGATTTCAAAACATTCTTAGATTTATCCATTTAGTACTTCATTTTATTACTCTTAGAATTCTTTTCGTTTTTATCTTTTCTCTTAAGCATAGAAAAATTTGGCCTTATCTGCCCTGCTCTTTTGCATTCATAGAAAGTGACTTCTGAGTCTTTCTTGTCCTTTATTTCCTTCTTATTGTATCTATATTGAAAGTTACTCTATCCAAAAATCTTGTTCATCCTTTAGGAAATATTGGCTAACTCATTTTATGAATGATCACTTTCACTAGAATTGGATTGTATAACAGTCCTCTTAGATTTGGATCTTGTAACTCTCTCATGATTCCTAGATTTCTTATGATTTGAAGTGTTTGTAAAATCAACACTTCCATTTCCATTTTTCTTTTTATTTATATCAGCATCTATTTTCATTATTTTCTCATGTTGAAGAAGAGTTCCAAAAGGCTCATCAAGAGTAATTTGTGAGACTTTCCTATTCTCATCAATAGTTGTTCTCTTTCATTCCCACTCATTAGGATTTATATCTATAATCTTGTCCACAAGTGCCTCATCATCTAAACATTTTTCAACTATAGACTATAAACTATTAAAAATAGTCATAAACTCTGTTGTACCTTGCACACTAGTTCTCCATAAGGAAATAGAAATCCATGATATTTTTCTCTAAGCATATCTCTTCTAGTTTTGATAACTTTGGATGTTCCAAAATGAGTAACATCTAATTTCTTATAAATACAATTTTCAGCTTCACAAGAAGAAATTTGACTATATATTTTTATGGTCATGGAACACATTACAGTAATGTGTACCTTGTAGTTTAGTTGATATTCTGACTTTTCTTTATTAGTAAAAGTTCTGACTCCCTTATCATGAATATTGTAATCTCTAGTAAGAATTTAAAAGTTGTCCACTCCAGTGTTAATGTAAAAAATACTTCATACGATCTCTCTAATATTCATAATCATTCCCATAAAATATAGGTGGTCTAGTATGATTAAGATTTTTGAATTTAACCAACATTCGTTCCTTCTATCTAAAAGAAAATATCTTTCCATTAAATCTTTTTTGTAAAAAATGTTTGTAATCAAGGTTAAAAATCCTAAGTAAGAAAAAATAGAACAAAGGAAACTTGAGCAAGAAAACTTATATGTGAATATAATTATTTCAATGACCTTCTCTAATACCAATTATAGGATCGAAATATGATGTAGATGCTCAATATACCAGAGGGGGTGAATTGTATACTTTAAAAATTCCATTGGAACTTTTAAAGATGGTATGAAACTTTCTATTGTTTTAAAATGTTAAACATGGTAAATTCACAATACCACTTAGTTCTACAAATATGCTAGATTTTGTAAATATAGTTCTATAAATGAAACTTAAGAGAAGTTTACAAGGACAAATATTATACCTTAAAGCGTATAGAATCTTACTAACTAGAGAATATAAATATAAGAAATTATAAGATAGTTATACTTTCCTTAATAATCAAAATGCAGTAGAAAACAAACTTGAAACAATACAAGTAAAAAGTATAGAATCATTTAACCCAAAGAGTAGGGTATCCAAAAACCTTGGATAAAAGTCCATTGATTTATACTTTCCATAAAGTCTATCTTACCCACGCTAGGGTAAGCCCTTGATAGGAATATCGCAGTCCATCTTACTATCCCCAAAATCCCTCGAACTTCAATGTAGTCGGCACCTCTGTCTTCTTTATCAAGGAAGTACTCGAACTTTAAGTTTGTTGGTACCTCTTCCTTCCAATCCCGGGAATCCCTGTATATCACACAACAACAATCAGAGTCGCATAATGAAATCTGATGTTCAGTACACACAAAGCATGAGAGTCTCTCTCACTAGAAATCACTTCAGTAGTGTGTAATCTCTAGAGTTTTAGAACAGTATATTGGGCTCATTCAAATGAGCTCCTATTTATAGGCACAACTCCAATGGTCGGATCCCTCCTCTAATGGTCATATTTTTCATTAAATTTCAGAGGGACCTGTATATGTGTCACTCAAACAATGGTTAGTTAGAAACAGAATGTACGATATCATTTTATAAATATAACAAGAGTAAGTAACAAATTGTTGCTCAACCAAATATATTTTTCAGAGTCTAAGGAAAAATAGATTCCATAGTCTAAGATAATTAACATTAGGATTATATATTTCCTGAATATTCATAATTTTTTTTTCAATGAATTTGGAATCAGAATTATATAGACTTCAGAGTCTGAATTCTAAGGAATTTAGAGTCTGAATTCTAAGGAATTAAGAACCTGAATTCTTAAAACTTTTGAGTCTAAAATCTAAGAAATTATGAGTCTAAATTCTGAGTAATTTGGAACCTGAATTCTAAGGAATTATGAGTCTGAATTATAAAGAATTTGGAACCAGAATTCTAGGGAATTCAGAGTCTGAATTCTAAGGAATTAGGATTCTAAATTATTAGGAATTAAGAGTCTGAATTATAAGGAATTAGGAACCTTAATTATATGGAATTTGGAGTCTGAATTCTAAGGAATTTGGATTCTAAATTTCAGAGAATTTGGAACCTAAATTTCAGATAATTCGGATTCTGAATTTCAGAGAATTTGGAACCTGAATTTTAGAGAATTCAGATTCTTAATTTCAAAGAATCCTGAACCAGAATTTCAAAGAATTTGGAGTCTGGATTTCAGAGAATTCAGAGTCTGAATTTTAGATAATTTGTAGTCTAAATTTCATAGTATTCAGAGTCTGAATTTCAATGAATTCAGAACTGGAATTCTGAGGAATTTAGAGTCTTAATTTTAGAGAATTTAGATTCTGAATTCAGAGGAATTCGGAGTCGGAATTCTGATCTTGAAAACATAATACTCTATATATAATTATTTATATAATTTCGAGGTTTTAGATTTGAAAACAAATTTTTAACTTACGAATAAAAAGATTTTTATTTAGAGAAACTAAAATATGATCAATGAAAAATAGGTAAGAAAAACTTTTCCTTAGAGAAGGAAAATTTTCCTTATTAATGAAAATCTATGTAAGGAGAAAAATTCTGTAAAAAAACATAGAGAGAATAATATTTTCCTTGGGATAGAGTTTTTGTGATTTTCAAAACATCTAGGAATGTAAATGTCATAAGGAAACCTTATTTACTCAACAATATTATCCTAAAAATTATTTTTTTATTTAGAACTATACTAAAAATAATTTTTACCACCCCTAGAAATTTAACCTTAACAATTGATTTTAATATTTTAAATCATCATATTCAAACAATGTGATAAATTTCATTTCATTTTTCATCATAAAAATAAGTTATCCTGGTAAAATTTAGTCTCCAGGGTAAATGGAAGAAATGTTAAAATGGGGGTTAAAATAATGGATCATACCACAAACATCACAAAACCTTATCTTAAATTTATTGGATAAATGTATTATTAACCTCCCCTATCATATCTTAAAATTTTGGCTAATTTTGTGTAAATTTCCTTGTGACATACTCATCTTTTATTTTAATAAACAAATTTAGACCAAAGTGTCACTCCTATCACTTATAAAAGGATCACACCTCCACCCCTTTAAAGATACAAAAAATTTTAACACAACCATCTACTCTAGCATATTTTCTTCCTTTAGAAGACACTCCCATATTTTTGAACATCTCATCCAATGAATAAGTCCTAAACCTCTCATTTATAAGAGTTCATTAAAGATAAGATTAAATATTTCAACAATGTTAGATCATGTTTGAACAATAAAAATTCTAAGGTAAGGGTTTTTCTCATCTCACATTAACTTTATTAAGATATGATCAATATTCACCACCTTCTCTTTGTGTGTGGTGTATATACTATAACATCCTTCGATTTTATAAAATAAATTATTTTAATTTTTTAAAATTATTCGATATAGTGAGATACATTCAATTAAATTTTTATATTATGTTATATGAAACAACAATTTTATCATTCATTACTTCAACCATCATGTCTCTTCAATAACTTGTGTTATACACAAGGCCGAGTCTTACCGAATAAGAATACACTCTTCATATTATTATTTAAAATGGAATTTTTTTCCTAGACATTATATTGTTGGGATTAAATAATAATAACTATATTATATAATTTTACAAATTTGTTTGACATTAATCAAATATATTTTATTGGAATAAGATAAGAATAAATATAATTTTACAATTAATAACTATATTTTTATAAAAAAAATATTTTTACCACCTTTTAATGGTTATCATTCTTTAAAAATAATTTCTTACACTTTTATAATTTTTTTACTAAATAAACTTCTTTTTTAAAATCATAATATCAAAATTTACTTTGGGTTAATTTTTGTTATTTTTCTAAGAAGGTTTATTTTTTGATGAATAGTGAAAACACTAAATTTTAACTGAAAGCTCCTATTTCATCTAATTTATTTATATTATTAAATTATATTTTCAATTTATTTTAAAATATAATTAATTAAAATATAAATCAAAAAAACAATTTAGATCAATGGATTCAATTTCACCTTGAAATTAGATATAAAAACATTTTGAACTTTTGAACTTTTCTCCTTAAAAACACATTGTCACACAGCATCTCTTGAATTAATTTTAAATTAATTTTACAAAATTATGGGGATTAAATTTAGATAAAAGGATATAAATATTTCTAATAAGTAATAAATTTTTGGTTTAATAATATCAAATTAATTTTTTGACCAAAATGATAAGTGAAACGGATAACATTAATTACAGTGATTAAGGTAAGAACAATCTTTCTTAATGATTAAACCTAGAATATATGGTGTACCAATGACCCAATACTTTTTCAACACCCATTAGATGGAAATATTTCAACCCTAACCATATTATTCTCTATTTTTATGAGTTAGTTGGATACTATTCCATGAAATTGACAAAATATAATAAGTTAAGTAAGGAAACATACCAAAAAAAACATTCCTTGACTTTAACACTTATAAATACTTGTATTTTGGAAGAAGATACATAAATAAGGTTATAAATATTATTTTATAATATAAATCGATTTATTATGATCATATTAATTTATATATAATTTTTGTAGATGATATAATGACATAAAATGCTTTTGAAACACCAATGCATGAATAATTTAGTTAATAATTAAATAAAATAAATGATATTTTATTAAATAATTTAAAATTTATAAAAATATTATCTTAGGAATAATTTTTTTTAATTATTAGTAAATATAAAATACAATTGATTAATTCTCTAATTTATCTTTTATAATGAACATATTGACCCATAAATAGTGTAATGACCCGCCAATTCTCATTTTCTTTAAAGTTCAACGAGTCATTACTTGTCCTTAAGCGACATCCCCAAGGCTCCAAATACTGGAAGTAAATTCCAAAGGGTTTCATAACACATGGGGGAGGATTTACCCTTTCAATGAAAACAACCAAAAAACAATGTAAACTAGATAATCATCTCCAAGCAACCACTATATGATGCATGATTTAAAACCGAAACAACTCAACCATTATTTTCATAATAACCCAACCAAGTGAAACAACAGAATACAAAAGAAAATTTGAGTAAACAGAACAAAGACAACTACAAGATTTCAAGACAACATCCCTACTCCTTATTCCACAGGCTCCAAGCTCCAACATCACGAACCAGCCCAAGAGTCATGAAGTAGTGCTATAAACGTGTGACACTTTACCTTTGCCAACATCCTGGTATATGAAATCTGAAAAAGCACCATCGTGCCAAAGCAGGGGGTGAGTAATGAAACTCAGTAGGTTTTCCCTGATGACTTCCCAACCCATGACTCTAGGATAAAACATGTCATCACATTTATATAGAACAATTTATATAAAACAATACCAAAACAATTCACAATTAACAAGTTCAAAGTCAAAACCATTTTCCAACAAAACCATATTTCTCAAGAAAAGAAACATAGCAATGTTCCCAATCAAATTCACATTTCCATTTTTGGCATAACCATTTCATTTCACAAATCCACACAACCAACCATTTCACAACCCATGAAATCAACTATGCATGCATCGTTATGACAGTTCCATACTCATGAGCGGTCTCTCGTTGATCTGTTAAGTTGTCACAAGGTAATTACTCCCCATGTGCCATTACACTTTTGGCACCGAGCACAAGGTTATATTTCAACCAAGCCTCATAAATGAAATATGAACACACACACAAAGTATGCCCAAAAACAATACCATTTCAACCATGCCAAAACCATTTCAATAAAACATCCCTTTTATTGAAAACCTTTTTCCCACAAACCATTTAACAAATCCAGAAAATCCTATATTAAAATCACCATTTTAAAATCAAGAAACCAAAACACTTTGCATAACCCATTCTTTTAATTTCTACAATTCCATAAAAACCCATAAATCATCACTAAATAAGATTTATAACATGTTTTGCACCAAATTTCACAATCAAAACCTAGAAATTAAATCAATTTGAACTAATCCTTCAAGTTCTATAAAAGAGGAATCGACAGTGAAGCCACCTACCTCAACAACAAGGAAAAACCAAGAAACGGACAAATAAAGCTCAATAACAGCGGGTCAAATGTCCAAGAATCCTCATTATATCTCTTCTCCTAACACAACCAAGACCAAATATCATCATATTTGGCATCCACACAATTAGATATACCCATAACAGGTGTAGATATAAGAAACCAATAGAAGATGATAATTATATCTAAGTAGATCTAAGAAACCATTCCAGAACAAAGGAAAATGATCACATACCTCAAGAATCCTACTTCGATTTTCAAAGAAAAGCCTTCAAATCACCTTTGTAATGATGGTAGAACCATATTTTTCTTTAGGAGAACCAAAATCCTGAGTTAGGGCTACTTAAGATATTTAATGAGTCAATTAGAGGAAAAATGAGTTAGATCCACAATTTAAGGATCTAATTTTAAGTGATCGCATGGTTAGTCCGCACGGTTTCAAAAATCATGTGCTAACCATGCATTAGCTACTGCCTCGGCCACCCTTCTCACACGGTTTGGCCACACAGTTAGAAAAACTGTGCACCGACCGTGTGGAAGCCACTACTTCCCTTACTAACTCTGCATGGTTTTCTGCACGGTTTGGACAAACCATGCGCCTCCCGTGAGACTTCTCGTTTTTCCCCAAAACTCATTCCAAGTTCTCCCAACTCTCCCATTTGTCACCCTTAACATTATAACCATGAAAAGTATCAAGTAAGGGTTGCATACCAGAAACTGGGGGTACTAAATTCTCCCCACCATTAGCCTTTCCATCCCAGAAAATTAGAAAACCAATGCTTGTCTGAAAGAGTTATGGCCACTGCTCTCTCATTTTATTCTTGACTTCCCAAGTCTCTTCCTGAATCTGACCATGTTGCCACATAACCCGCACTAGGCCGATGATTTTTTCACTCAAGACTTTATCCTGCCTATCCTCGATATGCACTAGGATGTGTACCAATGAAGAATCTGGATCTAGGTCAACGTGATCCCATCTGATCACAAGGTCAGGATCGGGTTGATACTTCTTCATCTGAGATACATGGATTAAATTATGCACTGCACTTAATCGTGGTGGTAATTCCAACTGATACGACACCTCTCCAACCCTTACAGTATCTCAAAAGGGCCCATATATCGAGGATATAACTTTCCCTAGTTCCCAAAACAGCGATGTCCAAGTCTTGGAGAGGTCCTCAAGAAGACATGATCACCCACAAAGAACGCCAATGGTCTACGATGGTGATCTCCATAAGATTTTTGACGACTTTGAGCCATCTCCATCCTCTTTATAATCTATTGAATCTTCTTTGTTGTTTCTTGGACAAGGCTCAGTCCAACTAGTAAAGTTTCACCCGTTTCCACCCAGCATAGTGGAGAACGACAAGGATGCCCATAAAATGCTTCAAACGGAGCCATGTGTATCGAAGCCTGATGACTATTATTGTATGGGAACTCCACTAAGGGTACATGCTCCTCCAATGAGCCACCAAAATCCATTACACAAGCCCGCAACATGTCTTCCAACATTTGTATCATCTTCTCGGATTTCCCATCCGTCTAAGGACGATACGTCGTGCTCATAGTCAAATGAGTTCCAAGGGCTTACTGTAAGGATTTCTTGAAATGAGATGTGAACCTCAGCTCTCTATCTGAGACGATAGACACTGTTACACCATGTCTCTTTACCACTTACTATATATAGATTTTTGAAAGATCTTCCATATTATGAGTTTCACAAATAGGGATAAAATTGGACGACTTGGTTAGACAATCCACTATCACCCTATTGGCATCGTGTTTCCAGACCGTTCTAAGACCTATAAAAAATTCATTGCTATCTGATCCCATTTCCACATAGGGATAGGTAAGGAGTGTAACATACCGGCTGGCCTCTGATGCTTTGTTTTAACCTGCTGACAAGTTATGCACCGTGAGATGTACTTAGCCACATTCCTTTTCAAGTCGCTCCACCAAAACTGTGTCTTCAATTCCTTACACATCTTTTGTATACCTGGATGTGTAGCTCATCTGGAATGGTGGTAAGAATGAAGGAGTTGTTCCTGAGCCGTTAAAGGTACAACCATCTGATCCTGAAACTGCAAAACTGAACTCCCATCTAGCTTCCATCCCTCAATGGTCTCCCCACTATTGAGTTTTGAAATCATTGTAACAAATTCTAGGTTGGATGCATGTGCCTCCTTTACTATCTCCACCAAATCAGGGACAAGCGCAACTGGAAATAAAACCGCAACATCACCTCAGTCTTCACATTCCATAGGAATGTTGGCTAAGACCGACATCAACTACCATTTTTCTGAAGATTCTCTTTCCAACTGAGCATATGACATCAGGCTTAATGCATCAGCCGCTGAATTTCCCTTACCTGGTGTATACATTAAGTCAAAATCGAACATTTTAAGATACTCCATCCATATCCTCTGCCTCAGATTCAAATATTGTTGTGAGAAAAAATGTTTCAAGCTTTTGTGATCTGTAAACATAGTGAACTTCTCACCAAAGAGATAATGACGCCATGTCTTCAAGGCATAGAAAACTACAGCTAACTCCAAATCATGTGTTGGGTAATTCTTCTTATGCACCCTCAACTACCTTGAACCATAAACAACAACATGGTCTCCTTGCATGAGAACACATCCCAACCCTATTCCCAAAGCATCAAAACAAACCACATACCCATGTCCTAATTCAGGAAAGACCAAGATGGGTGCTGATGTAAGGCGAAGTTTCAACTCTTTAAAATATTTCTAACATTACTCAGTCCATTGAAATGAACTGTTTTCCTTTGTCAATACTATAATAGGCGAAGATAGTCCTGAGAATTCACGTACAAAGCGTCGGTAATAACCAGCTATACCAAGAAAACATCATATTTCAAAGAAATTATTCAGTGGTTTCCATGAAAGAACAGCTTCTATCTTTTCTGGATCTACTAAAACACCTTTCTCAGAAACGACATGGCCCAGAAAACGTACCTATTGTATCCAAAAATCTCACTTTGATAATTTGGAATATATATGATGGTTCCTCAAGATTTCCAACACTGTCACCAAGTGTTTCTCATGCTCATCCCTTGTTCTTGAATACACCAATATGTCATCCACAAACACCACAACAAAAGAATCCAGATATGGCTCAAATATATGATTCATCAAAGCCATGAAGACTGCTGGTGCATTTATAAGACCAAAAGGCATGACTACATATTCGTAGTGGCCATATCTTCTTCTAAAGGCTGTCTTTGGAATATACTCCTTCTGAACTCACAACTGGTGATATACTGACCGCAATTCAATCTTGGAGAACCACTGAGCTCCCCTCAATTGATCAAATAGGTCATCAATGCATGGAAGTGGATATCTAGACTACTAGAAAAATGATATATATCCACACATCAATATCCACACTTTAATTTATCTGTCGATATAGGTAAGATAAAACCACAAACAGATTCTCCCTCGTGGCAACAACACCCTCTAATTTTGATCTCCCACCCTCGTGCACGGGTTTCCGCTCACCTCTCCCACCCTCACGCTCACGATTTCCTCTCCCACCCTCGCGCTCGGGTTTCCTCTCCCACCCTTGTACTAGATATTTTCTCTCCAAAAACCCTTATCCTCAGCAGATATTCACCTGATCGATTCTCCCTCATCAGATCCTCGTCGGATTCTCCTTTATGGTTCCTCCATCCTTCATCAGCATCTCCATTTTTAGTTCCTCCATCCCTCGCACATTCTTCAGGTGTTCCTCCTACTTTCGGCTCATTGGCCAATTCTTCCCCTCTTCGTGATCAAGCTCCCCATCCTCTGCATGATCAAACTTCCCCTAATTATTATTGAGCTCCTCTCTTCTAGCATTCATCATTTCACTTGAGGTACATTTTCGGATGGATTTTTTTAGTGTTTCTAAAAATTTTGGGTGAAATTTGTGGTCTATTTTAGTTCATTGGTTTGGGTTTATTTATGAATAGAAGAATTGGAAGTGATGAGTTGTCATATCTCATAGGTTTTGTTATCAGAGCTCTTTTGGTTCTGTTTCTCTGTCTATTTTCATTTTGGATTATTGCATAGGCCTTTTTATCCTATTATATTTATGTATCTTCTTCCACATTTTTTTTATTTTAGTTGAATCTATATCCTTTTATGGATATTTTCTTATACTATGTTTGTATGGATTTTTAATTATTTTTTCCATTGTTTATTTTCACATTAATATTCATGGGAGAAATCATTCCCAAAAGGGTTTTCTCAATACCCATGTACTAGTATCTAGCTTGGGGTATTAGGAAACCCATGTGGGATAGTGGTGGGTTAGGATATGTATTTATTAAGATGGTATCTCCATGATAGTTTATTGTAAATGTTATTAGATCCTATGATTCAGTATAGGGACTTTGGTTCTCCAGTCCATCTCTTGTTATTTGATGAAATTGGATATGATTTAGTTGGGATTGTCATCAGGACTTTGGTGGTCGGTCATGAGTGGTTTCTTAGTCACCACCCTTCATAATAACACATGAGTTTCAACAGTTAGTGGGGTTTGAGTTATGAATTTGGAGTTTCACTTGATCTTATGTGATGATGTGAAAATCCTCATTTGTATTGTGTGAGTTACCTTAGGTCTCAGATTAAATTTTGTGATGGGAACAAATTTGTTCGATGGCATTATGTTAGTTAACGTGGTCGGATAAACAGGGCAGTGAACAAACACTCAACCTTATTGACGTTATAGGGAATGTTAGATAAATGGCCCATAACCTATCTAACTACATGGATTAGTAAAGCATGGTTTTGTATCCCATTTCACTGGATGTTTAGACTACCCTTTAGAAATTTAATGCAGAAGTAGTTCAGTCAAGGTGGGTCTTATTTTATGTTGATAATGTAAATTGGTTTTTATAAGGATTTTTTTCCCCCATTTTTGTGTGATTGTTCAAACCATTTTCAATAAAATGTGAGTTTTTTATTGAAACTTATTTCATTTTGAAATGAATAATTTATTCTTTTCAACAAAATGGTTTTGAATTTCATTAAATATTACGGGTTTGGGGTTACTCCATTTTTATTGTTTATAAAATGGAATTTCTTTTCCCAGTTTTTATTTCTTTTTTTATATTGGTTGATTGGGTTATGGAATCTAGAAAATGTTTTAGTTATAAAAATAATTGGTTATACCATTGTATGATAATTTTATATCCCTTGGGTTGTGTTCCAAAAAATATTTTTTTTTTCATTAGATGATGATGATGCAGTTAATATTTAAAACAAAAAAATAATTGTTAGTGAATTTTTTGGAAAACAGTTTAGATAATGGTATTTGAGAATTCAAGTTGATTCTTTATTTTGTAAGGGAATTAGTGGTTTTTATAATTGGGATAAAATTCTTTGGACCTCTCTATGAAAAGTTGATTTTAAATGAAATAAATTTTTTCTAAATGGTTTTGTGCTTCTAAAAACATTGGAGTTATCAGAAAATGGATTTTTTTTTATTTGGGAATGTAGTGTTTTTTAAATAAATGCAATTTTTGGAATATGGGTTTCCTTGTTTTCTTGTACTTTATGGGTTTTGTCCCATCCTGTAGGTTGGGACCATTTGACTTTATTTTAGGAACACAACATTGGTGGTATATGTTTTTATTTGATTAAATCATGTCTCCCCAAAATGTATCGGGTTAAAGGTGAGTGTTTATCTTCATGGGTAGTCGTTTTCTTATTCATGGATCATGCTAATTTTCAAAGTGGAGAGTAAATTGTTGACCATTTTTAGATAATTGAAGATAAAGTTTGTGAACCATTCTTGTTAGGACCAATCTTATTATGTTTGCAGGTGTTGGTCAGTTTTGGGGATTAGTGCATGATTTTAGATCCTTGTATCCTTGAGTTAGATTCCAATTGGTATGACCCTTTGGGTGTTCATTATATTTCACTTAATTTGGTTTCACTGTTCTGAGATGGTGACTCCATAATGTTCATATTTCCATGTCAATTATGAGCAAGGGGATGCGAGTCCACAGTCATAAAATTCGTTTACTTTAAAGTGGTGAAGTCAACAAAGATAAACAGTGATGCATACAAATAAGAGGTGGTTAAAAAATCAGCCTATATGTTCATTAAAGTCATATAAAATAGAAAAAAATAAACAAAATTGTAAAGAAATATATATCCAACACAAGTTAAGTTCAAAATAGATAAAAATTGGGGAGTAGGAAGACCCTAAGACTCTAGGTTCACATCCACAGGCTCCCTGTCTAGTTTTTTCCATATGAGTATCCTTCTCATTAGGAGAGAGATACTGAATATGGTTGGTATTATCAATATAATGAATAGTTACCTATTATGGATAATGTGAAACCAAGCTGGAAATTGGCTACCCATCTATAATGGGTTGGTCTAAAATAAAAGGAGTCTAATCTGGGGTACTGGGTGCAGCCTACTCATATACTACTAGGGAACTCTACAATGTAGTCATGGTATGTGTCGGAGTTTATGTTGAGGTCTACTCATTAAGTACCTTTATAATCTAAAAATATGTTCTGGTTTGGGTATTATAGTTTAAAAAAGTAGTTATCTTCACCTTTTTTGGTGGTATGTCTCTTCCCCTTGCTTTGGTAAGCCAGCAAATACTCATGTTGGGTATTCGGGCTACTGATATCAATAGGAATTTGAATATAGTTTCGGCTTGTCGAGCCACTAATTTCAGTCTGAATAGGGATAGGTGTTGATACGTCAATAGAAGAAGAAGGGTACAATGGCAAGGAAGTCATAGAGAGATAAAATGGGTGGACTAGTGGCTCGATGAACAATAACCCACAACCCTATAATAGAATATAATGTTGATCGATATGGAACTAGATAGAGGCACCCAATTAGTGAAACCACACCTCCAAACAAGGCAACTCGTCGCTGTCACTGAATGAGGAAACCCGGTCTCCTTCATGGTATCATCTCACCTCTCATTCCTCAAAGTTGATCACCCTTGGCCTTTATCTAAATTACATACACAAATTTCTCTATGTTGGAATTATTCAAACTAGAAATTAATTCCAATAGGCAAAGGATATTTTAATATCTTGTTGAAATTTCAAGATGATCTATAGAGATTTTGGAGGACTAGAAACCACAATCTTAAACTCAGTTTACTCATAATTTCTAATTGGGAATCTATCTTCAATCCGTACACACATAGGAATACAATGGCCAATGTCTGGGTCAAACTACATGGTCTTAATTGGTTATTTTGGCACCCAAAAACTCTAAATGATATTGTTTCCTCTTTAATAACTCCCCTCAAAATTGATCATAGAACATTAAATGTCGACTTATGTCTCTTTGCTAGAGTTATGGTGGAAATTAAACATGATTCAAAGCTACCCACCACAATTAATTTCAATTCAAATGACTAAAAAACTAAAATTATAATTGAATATGAGAGGAAACCTCCCTTTTGGGATCATTGTAAGATCATTGGTTATACAATTTTCAACATTAGAGTAATTAAAAAAAGTAACACAACTAGTTGAAAATTATTAGAAGGAAATTTTGAGAAATAAAAAGGATAAAGCCACTACAATAGATATACCTGTACCCCCATCAAATAAATCTAAAACTTGGGTGAAATAGTCAAACAAAGTGATACACAAAGGGGATAACTCAAGTACTAACTGGGATGATATGGCTGAATAAGAAGAAAAATCCATTAAATATGAAGTCCTCTTAGAAGAAATTAAAATTTTAGTGTTAGACACTATTAGGATATCCAATAAGGATGAATCTAATACATGCTCGGCTGAACAAATTTCAGAATCTAACCAAAATTCTAGACATAGCCCAAGTAAAAGCTTGAAGTGCAATGAATGCAATGCCTACACTACACCCCCTCATAACTATGTGTGCACTAGATCATTTCCTATTGAATCTGTCGATGATCACTCCTCATATTTACGTACTTGAAAAATCGAGGACACCTCCCTATTAAATGCCACTATTTCATAAGGGACAATGATTTAGACCAACATTAAAACTAATGTACTTGATAATTGCTCTAAAACTATAGATTCAACTAGCCATTATACAGATTTTTGGAATCTATTTTCTATCCCAAAAGCTTCTCAAGATATCACACATACTAGTAGTATGACTGCAACTGTTTCAATGGATTTGGAAACTGTTAAATCAATGAAGGTAAGTACACCCTCAGTACATGTGACTAAAATGTAGGATTTTGTTGGATCCATTATGAAGATTCATCCCATGGAGGATACCGGGGTGGATAAATATTAGTGTAACAATATGTAATTCCATTTAAATTCGTTTTTCTTGAAACATGGGGATTATTCATTACATGTTGGAGGTCATTTTAGGAGCACTATGGGGCTTATTCACTACAGTTTCAAACTGTAATTTATTTTATGGTTTTTTATAGAGAGTTAAGGCTTCATTGGTCAGAAAATTTGGGTATGCACTTTACGATTTCTGGTAGTTTCAAGCCAAGCTGCTGTTGGTAGTCACTATTCATTATGTATTCAACTGAGATGAAACTGAACCAAGTTGGACTTCATAAGAGGTGAACCAGATCTTGTTTAGTGGAGTTCATTATGGTTATTGAGGAATTAAATTGAAGACTAAACCAAGACCAACAAGTTGGACCCACATATTGGATGTTGGAGTCATGTGAGCTTAGACAGAGTTACTGAAGTTTGACAAGGTTGAAGATGAAATTCAACCAAACTAGTGGCGTGGACCCAAGTAATGAATTAAGGTAATTTTTCATTTGTTTTTAAAATAGGACCGATACTTTTTTATAATATATTTTACTTTGGAATCACTATTGGAGGATTAGATTAGGAACTCTTCCCTCTTTCATTAACTCCTCATTATCTAGAACCATAAACCCTTAAGCCCAAATGAAAGATTTTTTAAATAGGATTCCAATGATTATAATATTTATTATGTTTTCTAAGGTTTCTTTTATCATATCAATAGAAGACTATTTTTTCAACATTATTTTTTTATTGATATTTTCTTTTTCTTTTTTCCAACAATACATTAGTAATCATTATGTGTTAATGTCATTAACACTTCCTTTTCTATAAACATATAGACTTGTATCTATTATAATCTATAAATTTTGGACATGCTTTCACTCCTCAGCACAGTCACAGTGGTATGTATGTATTAACACATTTTGACATCAAGTGGTGTGAATATGCATCAACCATACAAAATCAAATTTAAATTTTTGAAATATGTTGTCATTGTTTTATTTTTACATGTATCATTATTATTATACCAAAATAATAGATTAGTATTTCAAAAATGGTTGATGAATGCTCATGGAAATCCTTCATGATTCAAATGATTGATAAGTGAAGGAATCATCTGATTTCTGCATTTTGACCCACTGTGAAAGGGGATCCTATAGCATGTGCAAGGGGGGTCCTTGAACCAGTTTGTAGTTGCAACTACTCTTGTAGTCAAAGACACTGCCATTCAGTACATATTTTATTCCTGTATAGCTGTAATTATCCAAATCACATTGTACATCAAATTACATAGGATCTGAGATAAATCTATTGCTAATTGGTGAATTTTCTAATTAGATTCCTTCTCACCCCATATTTAACACAGGCCTACAGACACCCAATATGAGATAGATTCTATGACAGCTATAGTGAAGATTCAATGATCATTGGTGACTGAGATTCTAACAGGTTTACATAGAGACATTACCTCTAATTTCCCTATAAGCTGCACTTATTTGGCTTCACTACATGCACATTGTTCAATAATTTGTTAAACAGGTTGTAACTTTTTAACAAAAATTCTTTGGTTGGTTTGTTTTAAAAATTATTATATCGATCCTTAAATAATCATCTTTTACATATGTACTAAAATAAATTGTAACTTCTTAAAACTTTATTGTGGAATGTTAGAAAATCTTTCTTGATAATTGAGTTATTCATGTTGGCCTTCAAATATACTCTATAGAGGGAGGTTCGATGGAAACCTTTGGAGGGGTATTCATTAAAAATGTGAATGATGAATTTTGTATAAGTATAGTACACTGAAAGGTATACAAATTGGTTCTTTATTTAATATACATCATATTGTTGGGGTTCATGAATGGTGTTCTTATAATTTTGGGATTCTAATTGTTTCCTATAAGATAAATAAGGGTATTTTGATCATTTCAACCCCCTTAGCAGTATTATACCTATGTTGTGTGCTTGGTTCACAAGATCATGTTTTAAAATGAATAAATTGTTGGAATCGTTTATGATGTTGAAAAATAGAGCACCATGTTTTTTATAAGAGATATGGTGCATATTGTTAAATATGACTAGAAGATGAAGTAGTTGGTATTATGACATTATAATTCGTGATTAATGATTATTACATGATCTAACCACATAACACATAATATTAACCTAATGTTAATGTCACACAAGTCATGTGCACTGAAAATAATTATACATAGAGACTTTTCATAAGCCTACATTTCTATCTCACCTTATACAGGCCCACACATAGATAATTATATTTAGTTTCTAAAATAATTTGTTATTTTTTTAACACGTTATTACAATAGTTTGTACCACACATTTGTGTTTTCAATATATTCAATATAATCAATATTCATGCAGGGTTTTGATCCTGCTTACATGGTGACATGATGGAGTAACACTCAATTTCGGAGAAATACAACGTCATGGAAGACTGGAGCAAGAGTATATTTTCAAGCAGTGAGTCATTTTATTTTTTTCAGTTAATAGTTTCTTTTACTTTTATTGAATATGATATGTGCCCATGTATATATATATATAAATTCATACGTAGGTGAGTGGAGACTAGTATATGCATATAATCATATGTGCAAGGATCCTCTTGCATATGCTCATGACCATGAGGGTGTGTGCATTGGGGATAGGTGTCCTTGCTTGTGTGTGAAGGTGTGTATACCCAGTGGGGGAGCAGTAACTTTTAGTTAGAAAGCTCTAAGAACTGAAGTGGATGGTTTGGTTCCACCTTGATGTAGGATCCCTCTTCTAGCCTCTTTAATTCATGAATGCTTTAAATTGAATTTAGTTTCTTTCTTAATTTTTCTTAATTAAATTGAATTGCATGTCTTGAATAAGTGTTCTTTAATATAATTCTTTCATTTGATAAATAAAGTCATGTTTTTATAAATAAATTCATGTTTTTATAATAAATTGATGCCATGATTTTATAATAAAACCCCTCCAATAGAAGTCCTCTATCTCTTAAACAAAAGATTTGTGATAGTTATTTATTTCTTGTTTAGATTTGGTTTGAGTCTTTCATATGCCTCTTGTTGGTGTCTGTTTTGTGGCTAGTTAGTTTTTGTTTTCTTTGAATAATATAAATTGGCTTATCATACTTGTTAAACTCAAATGACATTGCCCGAGTATGAATATTCCTTGACCATGACACTTTCTTTTTCATGCTTTGAATATTATAAATAAAATTTCCATGTTTAGGAAAAGTAAATGATTTTGTAAATGGTTTGTGTAGGGTATTGCTGGACTAGGCCAACATGCTGCGGTCACGCTGCGGTCACACCGCGGTCATGTCGCGGTCACGCCGCGGTCACGCTGAGGTCATGCCACGGTCACGCTGAGGTCACGCCGCAGTCACACCGCAGTCACGCCGCGGTCATGCTGCGGTCACGCCACGGTCACATCACGGTCACGCCATAGTCACTTCGTAGTCACGTCGCGGTCAAGCCATAGTAATGTCATGATTTGGCCCTATTCCGACCACATCCATCCCACTCATGCCCCCTTCCACCTTCATTTCAGCCCGCTGCCACCAGTATTCCCGCCCGCAATAGACCCCCTGCCACTTTCGAATCAGCTCTCACCATCCCCCTAACACTTGAAACCAGACCCCTTCCACCAGCATTCCAGCCTCCTCCCGCTCCCTTTGCTCTTGGCCGAAAGATGTTGCCATGTGGATGTCGCTGGACTGGGAAAACCGTCGTGGTCACTCCGCGGTCATGCTGAGGTCACACTGTGGTCATGCCGTGGTCAAACCGCAGTCACACCGCATTAATGTCGTGATTTGGACCTGATCCATCCACATCCATCCGACACCAGCCCCCTTCCACCTTCATTTCACCCCGCTGCTACCACCATTCCAGCCTCCAACATCCCCCCTGCCACATTCAAATCGGCCTGCACCATCCCCCCACCACCTGCAACCAACCCCCTTCCACCAGCATTACAGCCTCCTCTCGCTCCCTTCACTCCTGGCTGGAAGATGTTTCCTTGCAAATGTTGTTGGACCGGGCCAACATGCCGCGGTCATGCCGCGGTCATGCCGCGGTCATGCCGCGGTCACGCCGCGGTCACACTGCACTCACGCTACGGTCATGCCACGGTCCAGCCACATCTAGCCCACACCAACCCTTTTCCACCTTCATTTCAGCCCACTGCCACCAACATTCTATCCCGCAATAGCCCCCCTACCACCTTCGAATCAGCCTGTACTATCCCCCCATCACCTTCACCCAGCCCCCTTCCACCAGCATTCCAGCCTCCTCTCGCTCCCTTCGCTCCTGGCCAAAAGATGATGCCTAGTGGATGTCGCTAGACCAAGACAACATGATGCGGTCACGCTGCGTTCACACCGCGGTCACGCTGTGGTCACGCTGCGTTAATCTCGTGATTTGGCCCTGCTCCTGCCACATCCAGCCCACACCAGCCCCCTTCCACCTTAATTTCAGCCCACTGTCACCGACATTCCAGCCCGCAAAAGCCCCCCTGCCACCTTCAAATCATCCAGTACCATCCCCCTTGCACCTACAACCAGCCCCCTTCCACCAGCATTCTAGCCTCATCCTGCTCCCTTCACTCATGGTCAGATGATGTTGCCCCGTGGATGTCACTGGACCGGGCCAACATGCCGCGGGCACACCACATTTATGTCTTGATTTGGCCCTACTCTAGCCACATCCATCCCACACCAGCCCCCTTCCACATTTATTTTAGCCCGCTGCTACCAGCATTCCATCCCACTATAGCCCCCCAGAATCAAGATGGTAGCCCCACAATAATTTATGGGTAACAAGATTTTTAGGATGAATTGGTTTTGTTACTGAAGTTTGAGGATAGTTTTATCCAATTTTATATTTATGAGTCTCTTAAGGTTATTTTTGTAACCATCCTACTAGAGGGTCCGAGTTATAAGTGGTGGAAGTCTATTATTCAGACTAAGCAAGACAAAGTCTATTCTTGGAAAAGTTTCAAGGCATTATTCATTTTGCATTCTTCCATAATGATGTGAAGGTACTGATGGCTATATAATTTTCTAGTAGGGGTTGTCTAGGTGGGGTGACCAAGGGCTGTCTGGGGGGTGTGTTGGGGGGGTCTGCAGGGCAAGGGGCAGGGTGCAGGTGGGGTGTCTAGGATGGGTTGTCTAGGGGGGTGTATAAGGGCTGTCTGCGGGGGTCTGTAGGGCAGGGTGCTAGTGGGGTGTATAAGGGTTGTATGGGGGGGTTTGCAGGGCAGGGTGCTGGTGGGGCGTCCAAGTGCTGTCCGGGGTGTCTGGGGGACTGTAGGTCAGGGGGAGGCTGCAAGGTGGGGTGTCCAAGGGTTGTCCAAGGGTTGTCCGTGGACGTAGATTTATTCCCAAACCACGTTAATTTTTGTATCATGTGTCTATGTTTTTCTTTCTGCATTCATCTTTAGTTTCTTGTTTTTGTCATTGCTCCTCTCGACGATTCCGCAACAATTAAATCCCCAATCCCTTTCTCATCCCCCCTCATTTTTTTTGCTACCATCAAAAATTTTTTCATCATACCAATCAAATCCCAGGATTCAGATAAGCTTGGTTAACCATCCTCAATCAAAGACTTAAATTTAATCTCTGAAATCTCAAATAGGATTCGTTACTGCTTACATCACGTATCACATAAGATAAGTGCTTCTATATAAGTGGTTCTAGATTGCTTATTGAAATTTTTTATTCTAACACTTATTTCAGTGGTTTTTTTCTCAAATAGGAAGTGTAAATGTTATTCAGAAACCGAACGCCAAGAATTTTTTTAAACTTTTTATCATAAGTTGTTAGGATTCTGTCCTAACAAGTAGTCGCACACCAGAACTAAGTAGAAGTAAATTAACAAAAAATCAACATATTTTATTTCTATAGGAGTAACTAGAATTAAGAGACAACATATCATATATGGCTGCATCAGTCTTCGAGATGTGCTGTTAAACCCTTTTCTCAGAACCTAGTGCTGGATCACTTCACCAAAAATCATAGCCAGTCCATATCGTCGTCCTACTAATGTTGGAAACTTAAAAAGATCATTCATACCCCCCCCCCACAAAATTTTAGAAACATTAATTCTTACTAAAGATGCATCTTCAACTGCATCTATATTGGCCAAAACCAGGAGCAGATTTGTTTCTGAAATCACCTCCTGACCATTATTCCAAGAAATCAAGCCATCATTTGCATTCAAGAGGCCAGCAACAGTATGCATAACACTAACATATTCAGGACTGGTTTTAGTCCTTTCCTTTCCCAAGATATACTAACACTGAAACTTCATTATTTTTTTAATAGCAGCATTCCACTCTTTTTTTCTTGTTCTTGTTGATGATAAAAAGTGTCCTTGTTATACCTGCTCTATCTATCAATAAGAATGGTCCAATTTGTAAAACACTATAGGTGCAAGAACAGGCAGTTTATTTAGGAAGATTGGATCAAGGTGAGCAAAAACAATTAAGGTTTTCATCTCTGCATCTGAAACTTCCTCCCCTGCTGAACCGTCGGCCTTCAAACACAACGTGACAGAAACCATCACTCCCCTGAAGAGACTATTCCAGTACCATTTATTACTCCTGTTTTGTAAAGTCATCCTTAGAAAAATAATACAGCTCCCACATGACAAAAAATACAGTAAACTTGCCTGCATATACTAGCCTTAGTAGCAATATATCCATGATCTATCCTGCCTAATTGAATAAACAAGGGTCATTAATATTAGTGCTTAGGTAAGAAAGGCCATTTCAAAGAGTTCTCCTTTATCGGTATCTATTTTTTGCATAGACAAAAGAGCTGAATAGGTGTATGCCATCAGTATTAAAATTGCAAGTAAATATTTGATCAGAGACATTAAAGGTGTTAGAATTTTGTAAGAGTGCGAAAAAATCCATAGAGATTCAACATTGTAGGTATTTGATATTGCATCAGTAAATATATAACTGTGTTGACACAAGTGATAGTTTTTAGGAGAATAAGAAATTTTTTGTTCAGTAATAGAAATAACATGGGATAGTGAGTGTTAAAAAAAATTAGAACATTGAATGTGTCAGAGTTGGAAATACCCTAACAATTCCAAAAAAGAATCTTCATTTAAACAAGTTTTTGGAGTTAGAACTCCCTTTTTTCTTATTTCCAGAGCCTTTATTTCTAGAAGACATTCTAATATTTTGAGAATTTTTATTGTTACTACTCTGTTCCTATTTGTTGTTTGTAGTGATAGGGTTCTTCTTTGTAGTTTCATTTCTTGAAGCATTCATAATTGAGTCTATTCTGCTTTTATTACATAGCATCAAAGAAGTGGTGTTTTAGTTATTTAACAGAATACCAGGCCGTTCAGAACAATTCTTGTTATCTACATATTGAACACCATCAAAAGTTAAATTAATAGAATGAGGAGTAGGAGTACCTGGGTATTTTGAAGCATCTATATCCTGCTATTTGACATCATCCAGAACTAATGTAAGGTGCCTCGACCCGATGGATTCAGGAAGTTCCTACATAAGAAAGGGACCATGTACTAAGGGAGTGATTTTGTATGTTTTATAGGTTCTGATGTTATTGAATCTTGTTAATTAGTGTTAGTATATTTGGTTTGTGTCTTAGCCTTAACAGAATTTGGACTAATATTAGGACTCCCAGAATTTATAGGACAACCAGTGGTCTCCATCTCATTAAGACTATTGACAAATTTAATGTGATTATGGTGAGAAGTATTTAGATTTGATTCCATAAAAGTCAAATTACATGGAATCAAGGGATCAGTGAAGTATTTTCCTACATCTTGAGTAGATGAATGATGAAAAGTGGGAAGAAACGTAGCTGGAATCACTTCCACAATAGAAGAATCTATTACATAGGGTGCCTAGACAGTGTCCAAAGCATCTTTGGGACACTGTTTCTGATCACTTAAGTCACTATTATCCTGTATTTGTAGAGGAACTTGCACCACAGGTGTGTTCTCATTTTATAATTTAAAATATTCTAAGGCTTTAGTACCAGAATTAACCTTGGAGATATTTGATTGTGTCATTATTTTAATAGAGGGAAGGGAACCTAAGCCATTTGTCTGATTGATGGTCCCATTTATTATCTCCTGAGTAGCAGTATAAGTTTGTAGGGAGGGTTTTTGGTTCTATCTAGAAATCACATCTGAATAGCTGGGTTCAACCATAGATTGTAGAAAATGATCAACATTGTTCTTAGTTTTAGTGCATAAGCTGTAATCATTTCCTTTTATGTGAACAGGTGGAGATATTGTATCCCTCCTACCCAGTGTGGGTTGAGCATTTTTGGTGAGGTTAGAGTTGGGTACCTTCTTGGAAGGACAAGTACTAAGTTTTTCTTTCTCATGCTCATTATAGGATAGTATTACAGTTTCTAGAACCATATTCTGAGTCTCTTCTATAAGAGTTTTTTCCTTCATGGAGTTTTCTTCCTCATCAACTACATCTTCCCAGGTTTTCTGTTAGGTTGGTATCTCGAAGGACTGGCAGGGGGAGGGGGTTAACTAGCAGGGGGTGCAAGGGGTGGGGTGTCCAGGGTCTGGGGGATGTCTAGGGGGTGTCCAAGGTCTGGGGGGTCGGTCATGGGTGAGTATGTCTAGTGTCTATCTGGGAGGGTTTGTCCAGGGGATCTGTGGGTGTCTAGGTTTTTTTTGGGGGGGGAGTACTGGGAGGGGGGAACTAGAAGGGGAGGGGGGGAAACTAGCAGGGGGCGGGGTAACTGGAAAGGGGGTGAAAGGGGTGCAAAGGGGTGGGGTGTCCAGGTTCTGGGGGGTGTCTAGGTTCTGGGGGGTGTCCAGGGTCTGGGGGGGTCTGTCCTGGGGGGGTCTATCCGGGTTCTAGCTGGGGGGTATGTCCAGGGGGTCTGGGGGTGTCCATGTTTTTTTAGGGGGGGGGGGGGGGGCAGGACTGGCAGGGGGAGGGGGGGAAGTAGCAGGGGGAGGCGACTGGTAGGGGGGACTGGCAGGGGAGGGGGTTAACTGGCAGGGTGGTGCAAGGGGTGGGGCGTCCAGGTTCTAGGGGGTGTCCAGGGGGATTTGTCTAGGGTCTAGGGGGTGTCCAGGTTTTTTTTGGGGGGGGTCAGGGTCTGTCCAGGATGGTGGGAGGGGGGTATGTCCATGGGAGTGGAGGGTCTGGGGGGTGTCCTGGTTCTGGGGGTTGGTTCCAGGGTTTGTCCAGGAGGGTGGGGGTGGCTGTATAGGGGAGTGGAGGTCTGAGCTATCCAGGGGGATCTGTCTAGGGTCTATGGTCTAGGAGGGGTGGTGTCCTGGGTCTATCTGGGGGGTGTCCGGTGTCTGTCTGGGGGGGTGTCCTAGGTCTATCTGGGGGGTGTCCAGGGTCTGTCCCAGGGGTGTCTAGGGTGTGTCTTGGGGGTGTCCAGGGTCTGTCCGGGGGGTGTCCAGGGTCTGTCTGGGGGGGTGTCCAATGTCTGGGGGGGAGGTGTCTAGGGTCTCTCTGGGGGGGTGTCTAGGGTCTATCCAGGAGGGGCTATCCAGGGGGTTTTATGTAGGGTGGGGGTGTCCGGTGTCCAAGAGGGAGGGTTCTGCAGGGGGTGGGATACTACAGGGGGTGGGGCTGTTTTTTTATAGTTTTCTAGACCCTATAGCCACGGTTTCTAACCATGGCTATAGGTATATTTCCACAGTTACAAACTGTAGCTAATGTTCTAATTCCACGGTTTCTAACTATGGAAATAAACTGTATCCCTCCTCTAGTATAGTCACAGTTCTAAACCATGGATATAGAGATATTACCACGGTTTGAACTGTGGTTGTATACCTAGATCCAAGGTTTGAACAGTGGCTGTAGACCTAGAGCAACGGTTCCAAAACATGGCTATATGTATAGGCCTATAGCCATGCCAAACTTAGCCATGGCTTGAGGACCTATAGCCCTGGTTTTAAACTGAGGCTATAGCCTGAATTTCTAGTAGTGTTATTCTTTATCGCAACTTTTTTAAGTTTACGATAATCCACACATATCCTCAAAGTTCTATCTTCTTTATTTACAAACAAAATTGGTGCTGCGCACAGACACACGCTTGGCCAAATAAAACCTTTTCTTTCCAGTTCCTCCAACTACACTTTCAATTACTTTAACTCCATTGGTTCCATCCTATAAGATGGAAGTGAGATAGGACTAGTCCCCAGAAGGAGATCAATCGTAAATTCCACTTCTCTCACAGGTGGTAACCCTGATAAGTTTTCAAGAAACATATCAATAAATTGATCCATGACTACTAGAAAACTATTTTTTGCGATCTCATCCTTTGATTATAAGTTTAACGCAGCTAACTGGTAAGATTTTGTTTCCACTGCTGGTTCCAACAAGCCCGTTGCACCTACCTTCACCACTCTTTATTCTCTAAAGAGATGCTCGATGCCATCCTCAGTCGTGAACATGACTGTTCTGCTATAATAGTTGATGTGAGCCCCAAACTCTATAAACCAATCCATACCTAGGATTATATCATAGACATACATCTCCAGCATAGAGAAATCCCTTTTCAGCTCAGCACCATCAACAGTTATAGAACATGCTCTACACACGAAGGCTCTATATTCTCTTTCACCAAGAGGTGTTTGATGTTTTATCATAGAAGGCATCATTTAAAATTTTAAATTTAGAAAATTAGCAATACGAGAAGCATGAAAATAATGTGATGCACTAGTATCAAACAACACTTGCATGAGGGTAGAATTCAAAATAATCGTACCTCTCACCATAGACGGCCCAGACTGGTCATCCACAATCACCTATTCCGCTCAATAAAATTGCTTTATTGCTGCAATTTGATCCTTATTTCCTTGTTGAGATTGTCCTGCCTGAGGAGTCATGGTATTCCTGGAATCACCATAACTAGCTATGTTCTACTGGCAAGACTGATTTTTCTGTCCTCACCCTCTCGAAGCATAAGATGCTTGTGACGCCTGGGAAGTGTCACGTGCACCCGACCTCGGAGCACTGTGACAATATTGCTGAAGATTCCCCATCTTGTTGAAATTGTGACATGATTTTAGTGGTGATGTACATTCTCTTTTCATGTGGTCAATTGCTCCACATTGAAAAAATTCGTCTTTCATCATGGGTCATGGAGGAAGATTCACCGATCTAGCCATTTGATTCTAATTTTCACTCCCACCTTGGAAATAGGTGTCCCTATTCTCTTGTTCCCAGCATTACAGTTCCCACCTGTTCCCGTGGGTATCATCATTCTTCCTCCTCCCATAACTCCTGAGATGTCTCTTTCAGCTAATATTGCTCTGTTTACCATATTCGTAGAATCTGTAATACCGAGAACAACTATCTTCGAGAAAATCTCCTATCGCAACCCTGATTCAAAGATGTCTGCCTTCAGTGACGCACTTGCAGCAACTTCTGGTGCAAATCATACTAAATTCATGAATTTAGCCGCATACTCTGTGATAAAGAGATTTTCCTACTTCAGGATGAAAAAGGCAGTTGTCCTCTGGATCTTGAAAGTGTGAGGATAGAACTGTTTATTGAACAACTACTCAAATTCCTCCCAACTCAGGCCTTGATCCACCTTAGCCTGCACCACCATCTCCCACCACTATCGTGCAAGATCATCCAGCATATACGTCGCAAACTTTACATTCAGCTCTAGTGTTGTGCTGATAAAATCGAAGATACGATTCCTCCTGCTTTTCCACACCTCCACCATTTCTGGTTCAGAATCACCCCAAAAGATGGGTGGATTCAACTTCTGGAATTGGAAAGAATGTTCTACATGCATTGAATCATCCCTCTGATTCCCCGTGTCCACTACTTGAAATGCTTGAACTATACTTTGGACTAGCTGTTGGTTCACCTGGGTCTCAGGTGCGACCACATTCTCCACAGCCTCTTCTGTTTGGCTTCTACAACCCCTAATGGGTGACATTTTCGATACAAACAATGCACGCTGTTAGTCTCACTTCTTAGAAAATGAAGGATTATCATTTAAATTTCTATTACATCACTATCACATCATTAATTTCCAACCATTTCTAAAACAGATATTTTATTTTCTTTTGAAAATAAATCAATTTTCAAAATACATCAACCATTATCTTTTCAAAATCTTTCATTTGAAAACGTGCTTAAAATTTTCAAAAATCACACTTTTGCATCAAACTATAATCCATTTCTCAAAATGTCTTATGAAATCCTAGTGGAAATTCATTCCTCTACAATGGATTTCATGTTCATCTCATTGGCTAAACCCATGACAATTAGATTTTCAAAATTCTAGAAGTGTATCAAAAACACTTATGTACCCAACAACCTGGTAACTTGAAGTTCAGCATAAACGGGTTAGATACGTCCTTTTATGCTATACATTTCAAGTTCCAACAATCCTACTCCTGTATAAGATGACCACCCATGGAATAGAAAATAAATAATTTCAACTCCAAGACCAAGAACATCGATGAACATTTGTTTGTCAAGGACCGAACAAGCTGATACCATTTGTAATGACCCACCAATTCACATTGTCTTGAGAGCTCAACGAGTCATTACTTGGCCTTAAGATACATCCCCAAGGCGCCAAAGTCTGGAAATAAATGCCAAAGGGTTTCAAAACACATGGGGGATGATTTACCCTTTCAATGAAAACAACCAACAAACAATGTAAACTAGATAAACATCTCCAATCAACCACTATATGATGCATGATTTAAAACCGAAACAACTCAACCATTATTTTCAAAATAACCCAACAAAGTGAAACAATGGAATAAAAAACCAAATCATAGTAAATAGCGAAAATAAAACTACAATACTTCATAAAAACAACCCAAATCCATGCTCCACAAGCTCCAAGATCCAACATCACGAACCAGCCCAAAAGTCACGAAGTAGTGCTATAAACATGTGACACTTTACCTTTTCCAACATCCTGGTATATGACATCTACAAAAGAACCATCGTGCCAATGCAGGGGGTGAGTAATAAAACTCAATAGTTTTTCCCCAATGACTTCCCAACCCATGCCTCTATGATAAAACATGTCAGCACATTTATATAAAACAATTTATATAAAAAAATTCCAAAACAGTTCACAATTAACAAGTTCTAAGTCAAAACCATTTTCCAATAAAACCATCTTTCTCAAAAAAAGAAACCAAGAAAAGTTCCCAATCAAATTCACATTTCTATTTTTGGCATAACCATTTCATTTCACAAATCAACGCAACCAACCATTTCACAACCCGTGAAATCAACTATGCATGCATCATTATGAAAGTTCCATACTCATGAGTGGTCTCTTGTTGATCTACCAAGTCATCACAAGGTAATTATTCCCCAAGTGCCATTACACTTTTGGCACCAAGAACAAGTTCATATTTCATCCAAGTCTCATAAATTCAATATTAACACACACACTAAGTATGCCAAAAAACCACACCATTTCAACTATGCCAAAACCATTTCAATAAAACAACCCTTTTATTGAAAACATTTTTCCCACAAACCATTTTTCAAATCCAGCAAATCCATATTTTAAAATCACCATTTTAAAATCAGGAAAAAAATACTTTGTACAAACCATTCTTTAAATTTCCAAAATTCCATCAAAACCCATAAATCATCACTAAAGAAGATTTATAACAGGCTTTGCACTAAATTTCACAATAAAAACCAATAATTAAATCAATTTGAACTAAGCCTTCTATGAAATAGGAATCGAGAGTGAAGCCACCTACCTCAACAAGAAGGCGAAACCAAGCAACGAACGAAGAACGCTCAAGAACACCGGGTCAAAACCCCAAGAATCAACTTTAGATCTCTTCTCCTTACACAACCAAGAACAAATATCATCATATTTAGCATCCACACACTTAGATCTACCCATAAAGGCGGTATATCTAAGAAACTAAGAGAAGACGATAAGTAGATTTAAGTAGATCTAAGAAATCATTCAAGAACGAAGGAGAATGATCACATACCTCAAGAACGTGGCTTCGATTCGCCAAGAGAAGCCTTTGGATCGCCTTCGGAATGATTGGAGAACCCTCTTTGACCTTAGGAGAACCATAATCCCGATTTAGGGCATCTTAGGAGCTTTAATGATGCAATTATAGGCAAAACGAGTTAGATCCACAATTCAAGGATCTAATTTTAAGTGACCGCACTGTTAGTCCGCACGGTTTGACAAATCGTGTGCTAACTGTGCTTTAGCTACTGCCTCGGCCACCCTTCTCGCACAGTTTGGCCACACAGTTAGAAAAACTGTGCGCTGACCATGCGAAAGCCGCTGCCTCCCATACCAATTCTCCATGGTTTGGACAAATCATGCGCCTCCTGTGCGATATACCTTTTTTCCCCAAAACTCATTCCATGTTGTCCCAAATCTCCCATTTTTCACCCTTAACATTATAACCATGAAAATAATCAAGGGTTACATACTAGAAACAAGGGGTACTACAAAGAGTAAATACATTATTCACACTATTAGGGTTAAAGTAGTGTTTTTGTGCGTTACATTCGTTTCAGTTAAAATTATTTTCCAAAATATATGAGATTTTTATTTTATAAATTAGATGCCATATTTTATAATCCGTGGATTTAAATTTTCTAATAATTTTCACTTTAATTTAGTCATAATGGATGAATTACATAGGTTGGAAAACTAGCTACCTAAATGAATAAGCAAAATGAAAATAATAATAAAACTTAAAGTCTAAGGAAAAATGATAAAAAAAAAATATTTTAATTTTCTTTTTTTTATTTTGGATAAACCATAATTCCAAATTAATCCATTATTATTCATTTTTTAAGCATATTATGTAATTTATACCTTTCAATAGAGTTTACCTTTTGGTAATTACAAGAATTTCACTCCTCCTTAACTAAAAAATGCATTCACTCTTCTCTTATATTCACACCTCTCAAAAACTTTGTCCAATTATAACCTAAATAAAAAAAAAGCTCCCAAAATCACTCCTATCATACTAGAATACTCAATTTTGGTAGAAATACGACCAAGGATTCCCTTTGAGGAAAACCAAATGGAGTTACCATACAAGGAGGTGAGGTTCTACAAAGTGTCTGTCTATTTTATTTCATTCTCAATCTACTTAAATTATAATTATTCAATGAATATATAATAAAAAAATTATTCTAAATATACTAATATGTTATTATATTAAGTTTTATACCTAAAACTATACATACTTCCATAAAATGAGTAATGAAATTACCATTTGTGTGTATAGCGGAACACTTCCTGGCCAAATGATGTCGTTCACTTTTTCTTTACCAGCTAATATGGTTGGGAATTATGCTGGACATACTATTTTTATATGATATTTATGTTTTATTTATACTTCTACAATTTTTATATAACACATACCTCTATTATTTTCAATTTTTTGGAATACAATAACATAGTTTGTTGATGTGTGGAATATCGCCTCCTCAAAGCGATGTGATACATTCATATGTTACATGGAATGTTTTAAGGATGGGTTTAATTAAAAATACGGTACATACATGACATATATATTATATTCATGACATAATTACAATTATGTAAATATAATATATCATTTTCATTATTACCTTTTCACACACTGAAAAAGTGATAACGTCGTTCATGGATGTGTGGATTACAACCTCCTCAAAGCGATGTGATTCCATTTACATCACAATAATTCAATATATAAGTATATATTATTAAAAAATATGGTATTTAATATATAATTATAATTCTGTAAAGATAAATTTCACTTATCTTTTTCCCATAATTATCATTGGAAAATGGGAACATTGCCCATGTGTACATACGATATACTGTCTCCATGATTGTAACGTTGGATCATTTCTCATAAACATATTTTATAAATTTTTTTAAATTATAATTGATGTTTAAATATAGAAATCATGTCATTAATATAATTATGTATATTTTTAAATAATGTCCTCTTTAACCTTAGTTGACCTATGAAAGTCATTTTTTACACATAAACCGAGTAGGGTCCAAACACTTGATGTAAACATACTTGTATAAGTAGCTGTATACAAATATGTAATAAGAGAAATAGAAGAAATGATAAACATTAAAAGTAACTAAATCAAGTAAATAATTAAAATAAATTTATTTTTCCGGAAGATAAATACACATATGACAATTCGGACTCAAAGTAATGGATTTCATATTAATCTCCTTTCATTGAGGCATATTTTGATTGTATACACCCAACTACATTTATGTGGTGTATATACTTCTCATTTTACATATCATATAATGACTTTATTTATTATAATTTTATTTAATGTTTTTTAAATTTTATTATTTCATTGATATTATGATTTAAATGTAAAAAGTTGTATAGGACACTTTGAATATTTAAAGATTTAATTATCAAATATTTTTCTCTATGTCGATATTCTTGATATTATATTAGATATTTATTTATATTGATATAAAAGGATTATAAAGGACACTTTATTTCTATTTTTAATTTCATTAAAAGGTTTTCAAAATGAATCTTTTAATGTGTTTTATATGGAATGTTTTGAAAAATGAAAAAAAAGAATGTTTTATTCTTAACATACACACAGAAAACAGCTTTTCCACTGTTTTAATTTATAGATTCCTTTTCAATATTACATGTTTTATTAAATAAAAATCCATATTTTTATTTTTCTAGGTATATTTTCATGGAAATGGTTTTCCAAAAAAATGATTTTTTTTATTATTTAAAATTGGTTTTATAAAGAGATGGGTATTTTTATCCCAAAGTGTATTTCATATGGGTTTAAAAAGATCTTTTCAAAGAGATTTATGATGAACGTCTTTTATTACTGATATGATACTTGAGAATTATAGGAAATGAGTGATCACATTACATCTTATATGTGGTGTGTCCTAGATAGAATTAAGTGATACTGTTATATCTTATATGTGGGGTGGAATTGATAGAATCAGGTGAACCAATTACAGCTTATAAATAGAGTGGCCTAGATAACACCAGCTGAGACTATTATATATTAAAGTGTGGGTGGTTCCATGATAGACCTCCAATTAATTGGGTATGGAATTTTACCATATGGTTATTCCATTTTTAACAGTGATGTTTTAGGAATTTGGTCAAACAACTATTCTAATTAAAATGGTTTTGAAAGGGCTTAATGAATATAATGCTCTAAGTCGCAAAAAAAGTTTTTAAATTTATTTCTATGAAATTTAATGATTTTATTTGAGATAAATGTTTTTTTTCATGTGAAAATGTTTTATTTTATATTCTCAAATAAATTTTAAGATAGAGTTTAATGTTTTAAGACATTTCATGTTTTTACTGAACTAAAGTTTTACTTTATTTTTATATCCCTTAATGTTATTTTGTGTCCATCCCAAGTTTTTAAAATGTTTTTACAGGGGTTAAGGATGGGTAAGAGAAAGGAATAAGTCAAGTTGAAAGGTTTTAAAGTTTTCCATAAAAATAATTCATTCATAATGTTAAAATTTTTATATTATGGGAGAAATGGATACTGATCAGAAGTGTCCACATTGTATTTTATGGTTTTGTTATTTATTATTTATGGATTAATTTTCAAAAACTCTAAACATGAAAAGATCATCAATGTGAGTGAAATTAAAATTATTGTCTTAACTTAAGATTAGGTTATGATTAAGGTGAATTCCTTATAGTTATTTTCAGATGAATGGTTAATGAAATATTAGAGATTAGGATACTATTAATAAAATTTTGTTTGAAGATTTTACATTATGGTTAAGTTGAAATGATAAATAATTTTAATATTTCCATGTCGCTTTATCTAATATATGTCTGTTCAGAACGGTTTTCCAAAGATAAAATAGGAATGCTGTTATGGGAAGGAAAGGAGAGAAAAATATCCTTCCAAAATAGCATCATTGGATGGTATGAATCGGAAAGGAACAATTTTTGGAATGATGGCTCAATTGACCCAAGATATTAATAGTGGTGGTATCAATTCTATAGAGGAACACAATTTATTATAGAGAAATATGCTTGTGGTGGAGCATTTTTTGAGGCATCATACTGATCATTCAATGGATCATCTGACCTAGTAGTAGCTGAAATATTGATCAATTCCCTAGAGAAGTTATTTCAAGTCATGGGATATTCGAAACATCAAATGGTAACCCTTTTGATTTATTTTTTAAAATGTGAAACTGATCTATGGTGGTCATTGGTTAATAATAATAGAGATAAGTATGATCTTGAATCTAGGGAATGGGAAACATTGAAGAATTTGTTCCTTTAGAAATATTTCCATAAGGTTGTTAGGCTTAACATGAAGAACCATTTCACATAATTAAAGTAAAAGGATAATGATTTAGTGGTATCATATGAAGTAAGCACCACAAGATTCCCAAGGTATGATTGGATTTTATTTGAGACATTGATAGTAAAATTAATAGATTTTACATAGGATTGATTCCAAGTCTATGAAGATATTTGGCCTCATGGGAATTTAAAAGTTATGAGAAAGTAGTTTTTTGTGATGAGAATTTTGAAATGATTTTTTCTTGCACTTTTGTTTCATAACATGAAAGGAGTAATAACCATTCAAAGTCGTTCAAAATAGAGGATAAACTAACTAATGATTTTGGAGGTGGGCAAACAACTTGTTCCTAGTGTGGTAAACTACATTTTGGGGAATGTTTGTTAGGATCCTGAATGTTTTTATAATGTGGTATGTATGGTCATAAGGCTTATGACTGAAAATAGAATAGTTCTGAATAATAAAATAGTGACATAATATATATCTAATCAAAATAGATAATTTTTAGCTGTAATGAGTTGGTACATTATGCTAATGTGTGTCTGAATTTACTTATTCAGGGTGTAAATCATCAATATTAGAAATAGAAAGGTATGGGAAAGTCTTTTGCTGCTATAGTATTTGATGTTGGGCTATCTAGTGAAGTGATGGATGCCCTAGGGGGCTTTATATTTTTCAAATTTTAATCAAAATTTCAAGGTATTAGACACTCATTTTAAGGTTTTAAGTAATGATATCATAAATTGATTAAGAAGTTTATTGGAGAGTATTTTATGGGCTTATGTTTATGAAAGGATTTGGTTCAACGATAAGTATGCCTTTAATTTTGTACATTAGTTTTAGGGTACTGATAACATTTTTGTTTTGTATGATATTTTATGATTAAGGTTATTTTTAGGGATGTTCATCATATTTATGGGAATGTTATAAGGATGAAATTTTGCTCATAGAAATATATCAAATTTTTATTTTTCATTATATTCTTAGATAATAAAATAATTCATAAATATTAAGAACATTATGTGTTCCATAATGGTATTTTCAAATGTCCAACAATTAATTAACAATATAAAATTAAAATTGTGAAGATGCAATTTTTTTAAGGGGGTTGGTTGTAACATCCTAATATTTTATGAAATATATTATTTAAATTTAATTTAAATTATTTGTTAGCTTGAGATACATGTAATTCATGGTTTAAATTGAGTTATAGGAAATACAATTTATATTTCATTGTACGTAACATCGAATTTCTCTGATAACTTGTGCTACACACAAGGTTGAGTCTTACTTAACAATAATAAAATGATGATATTATTATTTAATATAGATGTTTTGTCTTGGATGTTATATTGGTGATTGTGAATAAGAATAACTATATTATACATGTTTATAGAAAAATTACACTCATCAATAGATTTGATAGTCATAAGATAAGAATAAATCATGTTTTATGCTTAAATATAGTATTTTTCTAAAATATAGTTTTAATTCCTTTTAATTGAAGACTTGTTTTAAAAATATTTTTTTGAAAATTTATAAATTTTATTTATGAGAAAAAAACTTCTTTTTAAAATATTAATATTAAAATTTACTTTTGGTGGCTTTTTGGTATTTTCCTAAGAAGATTCATTTTTTGATGAATAGTGAAAACACTACATTTTAATTGAAAAATACTTTATCACCAATTTATTTGTATTGTTAAATTATATTTTAAAATTAGTTTTAATGTATAAATAATTAAATTATACATAAAGGAATCCAATTTCGGACAATGGATTCAATTTCACATTAAAATTGGATGTAAAAACATTTCAAACTTTTGAAATTTTATTCTTAAAAAATTATTGTCTTGCAGCGTTTATGGGATTAATTTTAAGTTAATTTATTCACTTATGTAAATATAATTTGGAAAATTTGATATAACTATTTTAAATCAGTATGAAATTTTTGGTTTGATAATAAAAAAATAATTTTTTTGATCGAAAATATTAGTGAAAACAGTAAAAATTAATTACTATGATTATGTTGAGAACAAGCTTACTTAATTATTAAACATAGAATATAAAGTGTATAAATGACCCAAAACGTATCCAATACCCATTTTATGGAAACATATGAACCCTAAACACCTTATGATCAATTTTTATGAGTCATTAAGATACTCTTCCATAAAAGTAACTAATATAATATGTTAAGTGAGGAAAAATAAAAAAAATAACATTCTGTACCTTTAACACTTATAAAGGTTTGGAGTAGGGATGAATCTAAATAGGTTTGGTTATAAATATTATTTTTTAATATTAATGAGTTATTGTTATCATATTAACATTTATTTTATTTTTAGAGATGATATAATTACATTAAATTCTTATGAAATACCCAAAATGAATTATTTTGTGAATAATAAAATAAAATAAATGATATTTCACTAAATGATTTAAAACTAAAAAAATATTGTGTTATGAAAATATATTTTTCAATTGTTAATAAATATAAAATATGGTTCATTGATGGGACAATTTATCTTTTATAATGAACATATTGACCCATAAATAGTAAAAAAATTGTTGGTGCAGTTAGGGTTAAACTGGTGTTTTTGCACGTAACATGCGTTTTTGTTCAAATTAATTTCCAAAAAAATATTATTTCGATTTTATAAATTAGATTTAATAATTAATAATAATTGGTTCTAAATTTTTTTAAAATTCTAACTTTAATTTATTCTTAATTGATGAATTAAATATGTTAGAAAACTAGCTACCTAAATGGAAGAGTAAAATGATAAAAAATAAGGAAACTTAAAGACTAAGGGGAAAATGATAAAAAAAAACATTTTATCTTTATCTGTTGTGAGTTTGGATTAACCATAAATAACATTTAATTTACTATTTTTTATTTTATAATCATATGAGGTAAGGAATTTCTCCCAATAGAGTTTACCTTTTGGTATTTACAAGGATGTGACCCCTCCTCAACTATTAAAAGGATTTCACTCCTCTCTTGTATTCACACCTCTAAATCCATTTTTCTCATCCAAAACCTAACCAAATAATCTCCCAAAATCCATCATCTCATTCTATATGCCTCACTTTGGTAATAAATCCAACTAAATAAACCCTTTGGTTAAAACTATAAGGAGTTACCAAAACAAGAGGTAACATTATCTAATACCAATTTTTGTTTTATTTTCTTTCTCAGGAAACCTAAATTATTATTATTATATGAATATATAACAAAAGAAGTACCCTAAATATACTGATATATCTTTATTTAAAAATGGATCCACCAAAACCTACACACACATCCATAAAATGGCTAGTTAAATTACAGTTCGTGTGTATAAGGGGCTACCACCTCACAAAACAATATCATTCGTTTTTTCCTTTACCACCTCTCATGGTTGGAAATTATGATGAAAATATAGTTTTATAAGATAAATATGATATTTATGTTGTATTAATACATTCTATAATTTTTAAGTAACACATACCTTCATGATTTCCATTTTCTGGAAATATGATAACATCATTTGTGGCCGTGTCGACTATTATCTCCTCAAAATGATGTGATACGTTCACATGTTACATGGAATGTCTTAAGGATGGGTTTAATTAAACTTATGTGACATACATGACATATATATTATATTCATGATATAATTAATTATCTATAAATATAATATATCATTTCCTTCATTACCTTCTCACACACTAAAGAAGTGATAATGTCATTCGTGGACATGTAGGCTAATGCCTCCTCAAAGTGATGTGATTCCTTTTACATCACAAGAATTATATATATAAGTATATATAATTAGTTAATATTTTATTTAATATACAATGATAATTCTAGGAAGATAATTATTATTTACCTCTTTTCAATAATTATCATTGAAAAATATGAATGTTACTCATGCATACATATGACATACCATCTCCATGATTGTAACATTGGTTCATTTTTCATAATAATATTTCATGATTGTTTTTAAAATTATAATTTGTTTTTAAATATGATAATTATTTAATTATTATATTTTACATTTTTATGTAATTTCTGGTTTCACCTTCATCAACCTATGAAAGTGATTTTTGACACCTAAACTGAATATGGTCAAAACACCTGACATAAAATTAATTGTTTAAGTAGTTTTATACAAAATTATAATAAGTAAAATAAATGTAATGATAAATATTAAAGAGGCTCTATGTAAATAAAATAATTAGCATGATTTTATTATTCAGTATGATAAAGACACATGTTATAAGTCAAACTCAGTGTAAGATATTTCATCTCTATCTCCTCTCATTAAGGCATATTTTGATGTTATACACCCACATTATTTTTTGAGGTGTATATAAGGGTGTAATTCCGTCCTGGTGGCCCAAAATTCTAATAGGCCTATCCCGAAAGCCCAAGTGGCCCGGCCCGGTAAAGCCTGAGTTGGGATGGGCCAGGACGGCCAATACAAGCTTGTCCGCTTAAAAATATTAGGAAACATCCAGTTATGAAATTCAAACCCCCTACAACATGTTTCTAAGACTGCGTCTGGACCAACCGGTCCAGGCGGTGCACCTGTTTTAAAATAATCAGACTATATAATTATATAATATGTATTTATGTGTGTGTGTGTGTGTGTGTGTATTTAAATATATATATATATATATATGAAAATTTTAACAGAATATATATAATAACTCATAATATATTAGAAAAAAAACTTACATCCACTAATATCTATGCACGCCCCCTCCCTCATTATTCTTTTTAATTATATTGTAGATTGCATATATTATATATATTATATATACATATATAAATATATTTAGTAAAAAACTTAACATGACCAATACTTCGCACCCCTAAATCATTTTATTTTATAATTTTCACATATTATATATATATATATTCACATGTATAAATCAATTTAGAAAAAAAATTAACACAATTACTCACTGCTACGCACACACCCCTCAGTCATCTTTTTACAACTTACATATATTATATATATAAATCTTTTTAAAAAAATTAAAACATTTAAAATAAACAATTTAACAATATATATATATATATATATATATTAAAAAAATAACACACTCACCCACTGGTTTTTGCGAACACCCCCCACCCACACACACACACTATAATTTTTTTATGAGTGTTGCAAATTAAATATATTATATATACATTTATAAATCACTTTATAAAATAATATTAACTCATCAACTCTTGTGCACCACTCATTAATTTTTTTACAACTTTCACATTATATATATATATATATATTCAAATATATAAATAAATTTAGAAAAAAACACACTCACCCACTACTGCGCACCGCTAACCCCTCATTACTTTTTTATAACATGCACATATTATATATATATATATATATATATTAACATATGTAAATTTATTTTATAGAATTAAATCATTAAAAATATTAAAATGTTTAGAAAAAGCTAAAAAATTATTTTAAAATAAGAATTTAATATAAACATTTAAATATTAATATTTAGAAGAAAATTGATTTAAAAAAATTTTAAAATAAACATTTAATATGAAATTTTAAAAATTAATTTTTAGAAAAAATGATTCAAAAAAACATTTAAAAAACATCTATCTATTTAGAAATATAATTTAACACATCCAGCCACTAGAGATTTAAAAATACAAGACTATATATATGTATATATATTAATAATATATATTTATATATAATTATATAGTAATGATTTAAGATAATATATATATATATATATATATATTAATAAAAAAACATTCACCCACTAATGTTTGAGCATGCCTCCCTCCCACGTTATTTTTTTAATTATGTTGTAGCTTGCATATATTATATATGCATATATAAATCTTTTTAGAAATAAATTAACTCGGTCACTATAGTGCGCTCAACAGTAATTTTATTTTATAACTTGAACATATTATATATATATATATATATTCATATATATAAACTTATTTATAAAAAAATTAACACACTCGATGCTGGACAACTATCATTCATTTTTTTACAACATATATATATATATATATATATCTTTTTAAAAAAAATTAAAACAGTTAAAAATGTATTAAAATATATGATATTACATAATATATGTATATAATAACTCATTATATATTAAAATAACACTCACCCATTGATGTTTTCCCACGTCCCACCTACTACATTGTTATATTTTTATGTATGTTTCAACTTCCATATATTATATATATTATATATACATATATAAATCATTTAAAAAATAACTCACCCACTTTAGTTCACACCTCATTATTTTTTTTACAAGTTGAAAATATTATATATATATATATATATTCACATGTATAAATCAATTTAGAAAAAAACTTAACACACTCACCCACTACTACGCACCCCAAGCCCTCGTTAATTTTTTTATAACTTGCACATATTATATATATATATATATATATTAACATATATACAACAATTTTGAAAAATTAAAAAATTAAAAAAATGTTTTTAAAATTGTTTAAAAAAAGGTAAAAATAATTTTAAAATAAATTTTTAATATAAAATTTTAAAAATTAATATTTAGAAAAAAATTATTTAAAAAAACATTTTCAAAAACATCAATCTATTTTGAAAAAAAAAATTAATACACCCACCCACTAGTGTGCACCCCAAACCCCTCATTGATTTTTTTATAACTTGCACACACAGACACACACAGAGAGATATATATATATATATACATATATATATATATATTGTCATATATAAATATATTGTAAAAACTTAAAGCTTTAAAAAAATATTTAAAAACATTTTAAAATAAATTTTTAATATAAAACATTAAAAATTAAGGTTTATAATAAAATTAAAAAACATAAAAAAACATAAATCTATTTAGAAAAAATAATAATACACCCACTAACTATTGTGCACCCTCAACCCCTCATTAAATCTATTTAAAAACGTTTCAGTTGTAAAATTTAACTATTGATAAAAAAGAAAATAAATTTTTTTTTAAAATCTTAATCATTTGAAAAAATAAAAAATGTTAAAAAAAAGTTTTAAAAAATCTATTAAATGAAATGTAAAAAACAGTTAAAAATGTTTAAAAAATATGTTAATAAACAGGTTAAAATGTTTTTAAAAACTCTTTTAAAAAATCATTTTTAGTAAAATGTTTAAAAAATCATTAAGAAACCTTTTAAAATTAGATTTTAAAAATTAAAATTTAGAAAAAAAATCATTCAAAAACCATAAAAATGTTTTTAATTTATTATATATTTAATTTTAAAATAACAAAAGCCTATAAAGGCCAGCCTATAAGGGCCGGCATGTGGCCTGACACAGTGGATTAGGTCAGCCTGAGGCCAGGCTCAAACCACCTCATGGGGTTGTTCAGGTCGGCCCATCCCAGCCTAAATAGTTGTTCACATCGTAGTTTTTTCGAGGGTTGGCCCAGCCCGACCCGGTCTGGACCAGGTCGGGTCGGGTCGAAAATACACCTGTATGTTTATATACAGCCCCTTTGACATATAACATCCTCAATTTATTTATTATTATGTTATTGATTTTCTTTTTAAATTTTATTCTTTCATGGATCTTATGATTTAAATGTTCAAAGTGGTATAGGACACTTTGAATGTTTAGAGATTTAAATATCAAATATTTTTCTCCATGTCAATATTCTTGATATTAATTTACTTATTTATTTATATGGATATAAAGTATTATAAAGGAAATTTGATATCTGTTTTTAATTTCATTTAAATGTTTTCAAAAGGAATCTTTTTTCGTGTTTTATATGGAATTTTTTGACAAATGACAAAAGGGATGTTCTATTATTAACGTACACAGTGACATTAATTTTTCCAATGGTGTAACTGTTATTTAATTTCTAGCTTCCTTTATAAGATTACATGTTTTATTAAATGAAAATCCTTTTTTTGGTATTTTGGTATTGAAAATTGTTTTTCAAAGAAAATTATTTTTTTATTGGAAATGGGTTTTTAAAAGAGGGGTATTTTTATTCAAAAGTGTTTTTCATATGGGTATAAAAAGAATTTTTCTAATGGATTTATTATTAATGTGTTTTATTAATTATATCGTACTTGATAATTATAAGAAATGGGTTGTCCCATTGTATTTTATATGTGGGGTGGCCCAGATAGAACTGGGTGAGCCCGTTACATCTTTGACATGTGGTGGCCTAAAGAGAACCAGGTGATCCCATTATACCTTATTCATGGGGTGGTCTAGATTTTTTGGGTGAGAAAATTATATATTAAAATATATGTGGTTTGGTAATAACCCTCCAATTAATTGGGTATGGAAGTTGACCTTATTGTTATTCCATTTTTTGAGTGAAATTCTTGTAATTCATCTATACGGTTATTCCAATTAAAATGGATTTGAAAGTGTTTAATGAATTAGTGCTCTAAGTGAAAATAATAGGATTAAATTTCTTTCTATGGGATTTAATGAATTTTTATCAAAAAAAAAATTCATGTGAAAATGTTTTATTTTATATTATCAAAGAACTTTGATGGTGAAGGTAAATGTTATGTGAGTTTTCATTTTTAGAATGAAATAACTGTTTCCTTTCTTTTTATATCCCAAATTGATATTTTTTTCTTATACTATGTTTTAAAAAAATCATAGGGTTTAAGGATGGTTAAGATAAATGAATAATTTAATTTTAAAATCATGGATATTTTCCATGAAAATAATTCATTATTTATTTTCAAAAGTTTTATATTATGGTAAAAATGGATACTAATTTGAATTTTCTTCTTTTTATTTTATGGGTATTTTATTTATGAGTTATTAAAAAATTATTTAAAACTATAAACCTAAAAATATCCTCAATGTGATAGAAAGTAAAATTATTGATTTAACTCTAGATTATGTAATTATTAATTATGGGTCCTTATATATACTTCCCATGAATGTATTTTATGAAAAACATTATGCAAATTATAATGATTTGCATATCCATCTAAGGTTCAAACTTTCATGTGATATTTATTCAAATGTCACCAAATCCATATGTGGTTTCAATTAATATCATTTTAAAAAAAATTGAATCATTTCTCCAAATTCTTTATCTTCTATATCTATATTCATTATATTACTTCAAAAAATTTCTTCTCTATACTTTAATTTTTTTAAAGACAATTTCAACTATAATTGACTTTTTAGAAAGGTTTAAAATGAATCTTTTTATCTTTATCCACATTGTTCATTTTTTATTTGTTTAAAAAGTGAGCAAATAACTTTTTTAAATTTTCACTGCTTGATCATATTTTCCCACTACCATGACTATTTTTCTTTATTAATCATTATTTTTATATTTCTATAGTTTTGAAAGAAATTATTTTTTCCATTACTCTACCACTTATTTTTCTAAATGTTACCAAAAGTAAAGGATATTTATTATTTTCAAATAATATTTATAATGATTTTATATATGTATTTTTTATCTATTTTTACATTTTTTAATGATTGTTTTTATTCACTAATGATATGAAATAATTATATCATCCATGTTCTTTTTATAGATGGATTCTGATTAATTTTTAAGAAATTTCTCATGAAACCCATTTCCTTCCCATGGTTTAATTAGATGTGAAGGAATGATGAAAGCTCATATGTACATTTGGAATACATATTTATGGATATCATTATGTGACTGGTGGGTATATTATAGCCCACAAATACATTGGGCAATTTTTTAGATCTCATGATATCAAAAGTGTAAATCAGTGGTTAGCCCAAGCCCAAGGGTACATAGGCAATGACCCAAGCCTAATGGTATATGGGTGGTTAGCTCAAGCCCTAGAAAAAAAATGTGGTAAAACTAAGAAAACTATACATTGTGAATTCAGAAATACTTTCTCATTGTGTGATGAATGTCTTGATATTTATCCTTAAATATATTATGATTCATATTATTATGTTTATTCCACACTTTTATTCCATATCATGATACCTATGTTTTTATGGATATATATTATTATCTTATGAATCTTGTATATGAAAAAATATTTATTCCATGATTTAATGGTTTATCATTCAAGGATTACTGGGTATGATTTTTCTATGATACATTATTTCATGTTGATTATATTATCATACCCATATTCTCCTCTTATTCTCACTTATGATCCTTGATTGATATCTCATGTATTTTCCCATATAGGGTATCTGAGTTAACCATTATCTTATGTTTTCTTTACTGAAGATATAAATAATGATATTAAATATTAAATTTATATAAATCATGTCTCATGTGAATATTACTTATGGTAAATGTGGAATATTTTGAAAAAAAGTTGGTTATAAAACTAATCACAAAATTCACTAATTATTTTGGTTTTAGTGTCTGAATTTTTTTGAGATGTATTAAATATTATTATATAATTATTTAATATAAATGTATGTTATTCTTTGGTTTTCATAGTTGGAATCAAAACTAATATTTAATGATATATTTTATTAGCACTATATTTGGGTATATATATCTTGGATGTCACAATTGGTACAAGAGAAGGGTTTGATTATTTTTTTTGGACTTTTTTATAAATGAAAAGATAGAAAAACCTAAAATTTCCCATTTTAAGTAGCATAAAACTAAAATTTAATATGTTTAAATTATTACTTACTATAATTAGTTATTTATTATCATTTCCATTAAAAAAAATTCAATAAATAATTTCCCCAAAATCTTCTCACATTGATAGAGAGACGATTTTTAAGGCTGAAAAAAAAAAGAGAATGAATCCATTAGTACTTAAGAAACAAAATTATCAAGGGTTACAAGGTATGATTCTGGTTTTATCATTTAACCTAATATAAAATTCAATTATTTATTTAATTTCCTGAAAATAGTCTCCAAAAGTAATTCCTTATAAGAATCATTGTTAGAAATGAATAAATTGTTTTATGTGCTTTGAATACCGAAATAAAAAATTTGATACCCCCATAATTCTCTCATTTTTTATGACTAGAAATTAAAAATGGAGTTATTTGGTAACTTTAACTATAATAAAGACTATGGAAGGAAGAACGGTTGACATGTTATATGCTAAAAATGATAGAAGAAGCATAGGAAAAGTGTCTCCAAGAAACATGTAAATTATTCAAGTGTAAAGTAGAAGGTTAGAGAGGGAATTAATATTAATGGGATATAATGAGTCCAACTAATGAAAAGGTACAAAGGAAAGATCAACCTAATGCACCACCCACACTCTAATTATTCAATTGTAAGGATTATGGGAAATATTACAAAAACTACACCAAAAAAAGGTTAATGATGATAACCAACATAAGGAATCTTTAAAGACAAGGTATAAATGGAAATTATATGCAATCACAATAGGTGAAGTGTTTTATGATAACTCAGTTGTGAAATTTGAACTTACCATCTACTTGAGATATTTGAATGTATTATTTTATTTTGGTTCTACACATTATTTTATATCTAATTAATTTTATAAAGGTATCACATAACCACCTCAATGATTAGATATTTAATTATCATAGAAAAATCATAATAGTATTATTATTGCATCGGAAGTGTATAAATTCTCCATAATAGATTTATTTGGGAATATACTTCCTGAAAATTTTATTAATATCATTATAATCAATTTTCGTATAATTTTGGGCATGAATTTTCTCAATCAATAGAGATAACATATTAGTTACTAAGTTAGGGAAGTCACATTTCATATTTTAAATCAACCTCTGATCATATATCAATGAAATAATTTCCATTAACCAAAAATGGAAATTAATAATATTATATGGGTTTTAGTACCTTATCATGATGGGTATCTATCTCAAATAGTTTTAGATAAACTCAACATTGAAGATATGCCTTTTGTACAAGATTTTATCAATTCATTTTCCAAAGAGTGTATTAGTTTTCCATCAAAACAAGAAGATGAGTTTTCAATAAAAATATACTTGGTGATACACCTATTTTAAATAATCCTTATATAATTGATTGGATTTAGTTTCATTAATTAAATAATAAAATCCATGAAAATTTGGATAAGCGGTTCAAATGCCTAGTGATTCACCATGGGTTGTACTAGTTATTTTTTCTAAGTAGAAATATGGTTTAATATATCCCTTTATATATTATCACAAACCTAATAAGATAATGATCAATAATAAGTATCGTATACATTGTATTCATGACATGTTCAGTCAACTAAGAGGGTATCAATACTTCTCTCAGATTTACCTTCGATCTGGATATCATTAATTAATAGTCAAAAGGGATGATATACCCAAGATAGCCTTCCATACAAGGTATAGACAATATAAATTTATATTAATGTCATTTGACTTCAAAATTCCTCTTATAAATTCATAGATATAATGAGTAGTGTCTTCAAGTATTACCTCAACCAATTGTTAGAAGTTTTTATATATGTTTTTACATATATATATTCTAAGAGAAATGAGGAGAATGAAAAACATTTTATAGTTTATTAAAACCTTGACGAATGAGAAGTTTTATACCAAATTCAAAAAGTGTAAATTCTATCTACATAATGTATCTTTGTTTATTCATATAATCATAAGTGAGTGTATATTAGTAGATCCTTTAAAAATGGTAGTTATTAGACAATGTCCTAGACTAAACAATGTAAATGAGATCCACAATTTTCATGGGTTGGTTTGATATTATCAATGCTTTGTGGTAAATTTCTCATGGATATCAAATACATTAACCATGTTAACTCATAATAGGGTGAAGTTTCTTTGGGAGTGGAATTTTAATAAATGTTAAAAGATATTGTGAAGATGTTGATCATAACACCTCTACACACATTACCTTGTAGTGAGGAGTGGTTTTTTATATAAAATGATGGATCAAATAAGAGATTTTAATGTGTTATCATTAAAAATGACATGGTGGTAGTTTATGAATCTCCCCAATTAAAGGTCGGTGAGAATAATTACCTGACTTTTTATTTCAAGCTGGCATTAGTAATTTTTTCCTTAAAATATAGAGGAATTATATTTTTTATGAAAGGTGTGATATATATATTGATAAAAAAACTCATAAAGTATATATTAACATAGAAGGAGTTGAATATGAACCAAAAAAGGTGGATTGATATAATCAAGGATTAATATTTCTCAATACATTACCTCCCTGGGATAGAAAACAAGGTGTTCTATGCTCTAAGTAAAAAAGGATAATGCTACCTTGTTTATGATGAGGATTTAAAACAATTCAATACTCATGGATTTCTAGAGGATGGTCCTTTAATTGGTAATGATAGGGGGATAACTATATTTCTTAAGTGTTTTCCCAACCATCCATCCATGTAAATATATAAAAGGGATAGAAGAAATATATATAGCTATAAAAGGAGGTGATGAATGTTTAGAGTTTAACCTTGAACAGAATGGGATTATAAAGTTCAAGTACCAAATACTTTTTCCATAAATATAATAATTGAAGAAGGATATATTGGATGAAGCACTTGGCTCTCCATTATCTTTCCTTATTAAAATAATAAATATGTATATATATCTCATTTATCAATTTTTTTTAATAACATGAAAATGGATATTGAAGTTTATGCATCTCGATGCTTGGTATTCCAAAAAGATAAGGTTGGATGTCAAAATTTTGAGGGGATGATGCAACCATTACCCATACTACTAGGAAAAATGAAAAACTTTACAATGGATTTCTTCATAAAACTCCCAAACACATCTATAGACTATAATACCATTTGGGTTTTATTAAATCACCTTATAAATATGGAGAATTTAAATTCTATCTATTGAGATTTTTTACAAAACCAATTTCCAGTATATACATTAAGTGTTAAGACTATATGAAGCACCACATTCAATTATATCTAAAATGGATTTTAGGTTTACCTTAAAGTTATATAAAATTATTTTTCAAACATTGAATATGGAGTTAAGATTTAAAATTTCATATTATCCTAAAATTGATGTTCAGTTTAAGAGGACTATACAAACCTTGGAATATATGTTGAGATCTGATTAAATAGATTTTAGAGGTTGTCGGGAGCAATAACATTCAGTGGTATAGTTATCATATGAAAAAAATGTCTATTATAGAATTTATATGGAACTATATGAGTCTATATATGGTAATAGGTGTAGAAATACAACATTTTAAGATGGAGATGGAGAGTATAAGAAGATAGGACTGGATCACTCTCAATAAATGTTAGATAATATTCAAAACATTTATCAATATATTAAAACTGCAAAAAAACAAAAAATATATGTTTACAATCATCTTTGAAATTTGGATTATAAAGTCAAAGAAAAGATTATCCATTGAATATCTACTTTAAAGATGTTATATGATTTAGAAAGAATGAAAATTTGATCACAAGTTACATTATCCATTTCGAAATCCCCAATCATGTAAGAGTGGAAACTTCTCATCTTGAACATCCAAAAAACCTCTCCCAAGTGAATCATGTGTTCCATGGGTAATTTTTGAGGAATTGTATACCTAAATCATAATATGTAATAAACTCTAAGGTTATATAACTATATTATGTCCTTTATTAAGAGGTTAAACCAATGGATATCTTGGATCATAGAGATAAAGTACTATGCAACAAGACTTTTCACCTATTTAAGGTTATCTGAAGTAATTATGAGTTCGAGGAAGTAATGTGGAAACCTGATGATGTAATGAGTTAGAGATAACCTCATTTATTTCATCAATTTAATTTAATTTCCATGAAAAAAATTATTTTAATTGGTGTAAAATCCAAAGCTCGATTATTTCATTTTATAATTTTCATTGGAATAAATTCAACCTGTTTTATAGATTCTGTTTCATGAAAAACAATACTCAATTGAATAATTCTATATAAAATTAAAAATGAAACCCCATAAAATACATTTATCTAAAACTAACATTAAAAATAAATTATTTTATTATAATTAAAATATTCCAATTCACTTAGGAAATATAATTGATTGTAAAGAACCTTTTCTTACAGATTGTGATTTTTTATTAAATTTACTAATTTTAATAAATTAAATGTATGAATTAAATCCATGAAATTGTTATTAAAATAAATTATTTATAACCATGATATAATTATTTATTTTTATGAAGTATTACATTAATTATTCATGGCTAAAAAATGCTTTAAAACATTGTTTTTATTGTATATGATATATATTTTATATAAAAGATAAATTAATAAATTTTATAATTTAAATTTGATATAATTTATATAAGTTTTTATTAAATATATCAATATTTTCATAGTGTTAATTTTGTAAAATTTTCGAAAATTGTTGATTTTTATGTGAATAGTGAAAAATATCATCTTTACAAATACAATAATGTTTATGATATCATCATGATATAAAAATGGCATAAAAATTTATTAAAAAATTTAATTTAAATATAATGATTTTAAGGTATAAAATAAATCTTTTAAAATATTATTTTTAATTTGGAAACTCTTTTTTTAATTTTTGGAACCTAGGTTATATTTTATTCTAATAAAAAACCATTTTGGTCATTTTCCATTAATTAAGAAATTTAAAATTAATCATTAGGTTTTATCTTTCATTAAAAGTTATAAAACCCATATTATTTTTAATAATAAAATAATAAATGTCCTATAAATTTATATTATATATGATGTTGGTTTAAATTAATTTTTATTCATAAACGGGCATTTTTCTAAAAAAACATTTTTGTCGCATTAGGTGTACTTCTATTAAAAGGATTTTTTTCACCATCGGAAATTGATTATTGTAAAATTATTTTCATATTTAGAAAATTTACATTCAAATTATATAATAAGTTCTATTTTATTTTTTAATAAAAATAATTTACCATTCTAGATTTTAGTCACCATAGAAAAGGGTAAATTTTTTAAAAAAAGGTTTAAACTAAGGGATACGGACCCAAATATCACAAAACCTTATACCAAATTGATTGTACACGTGGATTATTGGCCTCCCCAATATTATCATAGAAATTTGAAAAAATTTAAGTTATTTTACTTGAGAATACTCCCCTTTTTCTTTAATAAGTATAAAGTTTTACAAAAGTTACATTACTCTCACTTATAAAATGAGCCATCCCCAACCCCTCCAAAGATAAACCAAAAAAGTTTGAAATATCACCCATACTCTACTATAATTACTTACTTAAATATCATATATCACATTCATGACCTTCAGGTCCTAAGAATATTTCTCAAACCTCTCTCTTCCAAATGGTCTTTTAAGAGGAGGTTCAATCTCTCATCAAGGATATAGAATGTCCAACCAAGTGCATGTATGAGGTGGCGATTTTTCTCATCTCAACTTGAATTCTTCGATAACTGTTTTATATTCATCACCGTTTAATTTTATGTGGAGTATATAAAACCCATGAATTTATTTTATAAACATTTTAATACAAATAAGAGGATTTACATATCCATTTAATTTTCTCTCTTTCATGAGATATTGATTTAAAAGATACCAAAATTGTAAAGTATTTTATTAAAAAACACTTTTTAAAAGTTTTAAATTATTTTAACTAAATATTTATCTTCAATATCCATATTATTTATTTTGATTCAATAATTTTTAACTCTATACTTCAATTATTTTTAAGACTATATTAAATAATCTTTAGATTTTTACAAAGGTTTAAAATCGAATATTTTTAACATTTTTTAAACTGTTCATTTTTGAAATTATTTATAATGGTAGGAGAAGAATGTATTTTAATTATTATTTATTAACCACATTTTTTCACCATCACGGTTATTATTATTTATTAATATTCTTTTATTTGTTTCCATGGTTTTTTAAAGAAAATAAATTTCCCATTATTTTTTAAATTTTTCATTTTTTGAAAAGTTAAGAAAATAAATAAATATTTCTTCTTTTTTTCAAAAAATATTTCTAATAGTTTTATGAAAGTATTTATCATCTATGTAAATATCATTTAATAATTATTATGTTTTGTTATGTACATTTTCTAATGACACCATTCACCTTCTTTCCTTAAATTTATTATGATTATGTTTTAAAAACATTTTCATGAAACTTGTTTTGATTACTCTAGGTTATTTAAGCTATGATGAATGATGAATTCCATTATGTTCTTGTGGAATACATATCTATGGATTATTATTATATGATAGGTGGTCTTGTTATATCCATCCAATTTATTATGAAATTTTTTATTTCTTATGAGATAGAATGGGTACATAGTTAGTTAATCCAATACCAAGGATATATAGGTAGTTATCCCATGCCCAAGGGTACATGAGAGGTTATACCAAGCACAAAAGGTATATGGGTGCTTAACCCAATCCAAAAATATATTAGGAGAGAGTTTATACTATCCAATTATGTGATTAATTTCATTACCGTCAATCTTTACATATGATATGATTACTAGGATTATTCTAAGACCTTATTCTTGTACATGTGTTAAAATTCAAGATAAGTTTTAATATTGGATCTAGAAGGTGGATCATATTTTGAAAAAGATATTGGAATAGAATTGTAAATATTTGAAAACATAAATTATGTGTTTTTTGACATGAAATGGGGGTTCGGGATGGTCACAGGGGAATTTATAGGAATTGAGAAGATCCATAACCTGTAACAAGTCTGCTACAATACCACTAGTAAGAGGATGGAATGTTTAGTATATATGTAAGATCTTTTAGACACACCCACTAGCTAGTGGGAGGTAATGACTAGTTAGAGGACCATATACCTTTTTTAAATGGTGGTAGCCCAATATTTTTACAATGTACACCCCCTTAATAACACACTTGAGATTTTTATCCTCTATTAACCCAAGAGTATCCCCTAATTGGTTTTTTTCATCCTTCATGAGGGTTTTATTGATCTTTTTAATAGGAAAACCCAAGTCAAACAATAATGCTACACAAATTTTACCACCATAAGGATCTAAGAACATTCTAAATCACCATTTTTTTTATAAGCACTAGGGTTTAATATAAAGAAACATGGGAATGATTTCACCCATAATAGACATATGATAAGATATAAATAGTAAAAGTATAACAACGAATATCCAAAACACATCATTTATCAAAACAACCGAACCCTAAATTTAACATCTAACAACTGGATAGAAAGTTCTAGATGAAAAAAATGAATAAAAAATATATATATCCTAAAAAATCCATTATTTCATCTCCACGTGACCACATATAACCACTATCTAAACCCACCAAAGGCATAATAATCTAGGAGAGTCATCCTCTATTTGATTATATTCCTTATACATGTATCCTGAAAAAACAAATCTATAAACTCACAAATGAAAAAAGTAATTTGTAAGAAAAAATATCATTAGGATACCACCAACTAATCTATAAAAAATTTATCCATATGCATATTCTATTTAGTATAGAAAAAAATTTCTAAAACATTTAAAAAGGAAATTATTTTCCCAAATGAAATCAACCTTTGGTTTTATTTTCAAAAAACATTCCATATCATAAAAAATAAAGGTATATGGAACAATATATATCCCTTAGACATAAAAAAATGAATAAAATGTATATAGATAATAAATATCTATATAAAGTCATAAAATAAGCATATTAAATAAACATGATTGTAATGTATCCAAAAAGAACCAAAGGGAAATTCATGACATGACATTTTACAAAACTAAGACACACGGAGGAAAAATGGATGTAATAAGTGAATCCTAAATTCCAAGAACCTCAATTCCCAAGTAACAATACCTCCTAGTAACCATGTCTTCGTGGTCACCTAGCCTAGTCATAGCCTACACCACTAAGGTTTATATATGTTAAGTTTTCCCCATACCCTAAGGTCACAAAATTTGTTATATATCATCATTATGTTTCAAGAAAACCAATAACACATTTTATAAACCATTTTCTATATTTATGACACACTTTTTCTATGATTGAAAAACCATTTCTAATTAAAAAAACATCTTTGAGGAATTTTATCAAACACAACATGTGCATAAAATCCACATTTCAATGAAAATATTTTTTTCAAAACACTTTCCATTTACACCAAATATTAAATCCATAAATAATAAATCAAAAATATAGGATAGAATCATAATAACATAGGTATTCCAAGGGATTGACCGTATGATAGAGACACCTACCTCAAAATCCGGGAAATAATGTTTCCTTCTATACCATTGATGGTAGAGGAAGATATATGATCGTAGAGAACCAATATTTGATGTAAATGAATTAAATTATATATTTTAAATATAGATAAATATATATCCACATAATAAATCAAATTCATTGAGAAAAAGAGAAAAACTATATTAGAATAGTTTTAACTCACCGAATTAAATTCAATAGAGATAGAATATTTAAATTGAAACTATGATTCACCAACAGGAATTGGAAGAGAGCCAAAATCATAACCAATGAGCCTCTAGATTAAAGGAAATCATATTACGGTTTAGAGGGTCATATTAGAGGAGTAAAATAAACATTTTTTTTCAAAAATAAAATTTAGTGTCCGACATAATTGTATGTCCAGCAATTTCACTAGCTAGCCATTGGATATCCATCGGCGAGCCAGTGGTCCACTAGTTACCTAGTGATGACTATCCAGAAACATTTTTGGGTACTGGTAGAGAAATTTTACCTATAGGAATCCACCATTTAGTCAGTGTAAGTCCACTAGTTTTCTTGTGTCACCTACAAACCTATAGGTTCTCTAACAACCTCCATCGACTAGAATGTCTACACTATGCTACATACAAACATCCTATTTAATTCTTTCTATATTTCATAACCCAAGTATCTCCTCTGGAAAGAGTTTAATATTTTTTCCCCTTTTAAAATATTAGATCAAAACTAGGAGCCCCTGGTGAAGGTGGATCTAGCTCTGCTTCCATGGGATTCTCTCTCATAGAAACATTAAAGATGTCTTGATAACCCACACTCATGACACACCTTAGGTGCTTCCTTAAAATTGGGTTTGAGGTGTCTCTTATCCCAAAATGGTAACATTGCACTTATACCTATCCAAAAATCTACTACACACTCTTTACACTACCTCTGTGTTGATCACCCCACTTTCTCTTATGACTAGATGGTGAACTTTGGCTACCTCATATTATCACTGATTATTTGAAGATCCTTGTATTCCTATCTATATGCATCTCAGACATAGATTCCTTGTCTAAAACCTCTATGAAGGTGGGTAAGAAAATAATAATCATTACAGACCAAATATCGGGCATCAAACCCATCTTCAACCTCAACTCATTGAGGTGGTCATCAGAAACAGGCTCTAGATATAGGTACATAAACATAGAAAACCAAGTAGCATACATCAGGATATAATGATCTTCCTTCCTTGTAGTAACAAACTCCCATGCCTTCCCCACACTCATATTATTAGGATATAATTTTTTATTGAAGGATTTATTGAAATTATTATAGGTGAGATATTTTTGAAACTTGTCTTACAAAATAGATTACGATAACTTCTTATTTTTTCCATCAATCATTTATGTGTTTAAACCAACCATGGGGTCATTTGGAGTTTTCAAGAAGTAAAAACACATATCAATCCTCAGGATCTATTATTCTAATTTATATGGTCCCTTATTACCATGAAATATTATGGTATGTTTCTTAGTGAATTAGAAATAATGGGTCACCTTCCATTTTGGTTCAGTATTGTCGACTTGGCCCAAGTAATGGATCATTCATACTTTAGTTCCCATTAATAGTGATTCAGTCAAATGATTCTCTTGTAGGGATCAATCCACTGCTTCTTCTCTAGAATTTAGAGATGTTGTTCTTGAATGATCCATATTCTATAAAAATTAGAAAAATTACCTTTTTAATATAATTATATTTCTTTATCATTAACAATTTTTAGTGAACTGAATAAAAAAGGATGAAATTATAAATAAGGATTATAGAAATCTATGGACTTCATATGTTAAATCAATGTTCATCATGAAATTAAGATGGATAAGAAAACTCCAAACTAACTCTTTATATATGACAATCCAATATCTATTCTATCAATAACACCTAAACACAATAGTGTTAAAAAAAATAATAATAATACACTTTAATAATAAACTAGGTCACTCATACCAATTTGTAATAGACCAACCCAGGTTAACCCAAAATGTCACTTGAATTAGACTACCACAAGTTTCGAAGTGTATTCTCAATCACTATATTCTAGAAAATAGAACTAGGGTGTCATACTAAGAAACCTTAGAATTCTTTCACCCTCAACAAACATATGAAAAATGTATAAACAACTAGAGTATCTAGTGGATATCCAAAATAGATTATATTTCAACAAACAAATATAACAGTAACATCCAAAAACTATATAACAAGTTCTAAATGAAAAAAATATATAACAATAATATATATCTCGAAGAAACCCATGGACCTATCTCCACATGACTGTATATCACCAGCATCCCAATCCACCAAAAGTCAACACAATCTAGGAGAGTGGTCCTCTACATGATTCTCTTCCCTTTACCTTTATTCATAAAAACCAAGTTTACAAATTCCCAAAGGAAAAAAGTAAATTGTGATCACTAAATATTTTTTGGTTACCAATAAATAATCTATAAAATTTCAATCCACATTCATCTATTATTTTATATATAAAACAATTTTATAAAACTTTTCCAAAATAAATCATTTTCCAAAATACAATAATCCTTTTGTTTTATTTTTAAAAAATAGTCCATATTCTAATAAACAATTTAATATGATAGAACATATATCTATTAGGCCTAAAAATATGAATAAAATATATTTCAATAATCAATATCCATATAAATTCATAAAATAAACATCTAAAATTAATATTCATGTAATGTATCCACAAAGCATTGAAGGGAAATCCATGACATGTTGGTGTGCACAAGTAAGACATACAAAGGAACACTAGACAACATAAGTGAATCCTAAATTCTAAGAACCTCAGTTCCATTATAAAACTACCACTACAAACAATATAATCCTAGCAACCTACTTTGAAGATATCTTACTACACTAAGGTTTGAATACATTTATCTTTTCCTTAAACCCCAAGGTCTCCCAATGTGCTATATATCATTATTACATTTCAAAGAAAACCAAGACCACATTTCACAAAAAAATTCTATAGAAATTACAAACTAATTATATTCTTGAAAAAAATATCCAATTCAAAACCATATTTGAGTAATATTAATAAACACATCATGTGCATAAAATATACTTTTCAAGGAAAAACCATTTCAAAAAAAAGTAATTTCCACTAAAGGTCAAATCCATAATTCATAGATCAAAATAAAAGCATAGATTCTCAAGAACATAGACATATCAAGGGATATACCATAGGATATAGAAACCTACCTCATAGTCAATTAAAACTACATTTCCTTTTAGACTGATGATGGGATAGGATTATACTAGATCCTAGATAACCTAGATTTGATGGAAATAAATTCAATTCTCCATTTCCATGATAGATCCAATGATATAGACTCATAATAAATAAAACTCATGGAGAATAAGATAACAAAACATATTATAATATATCAAACTCACCAAATTAAAATCAATGAAGATACAAGATTTTAATAGGAATCATTATCCACCAACTTGAATAAGGTGAGAGACAAAAACATCACTAAGGATCCTCCATGTTAAATGAAATCATATTAGGGTTGAGAGGGTCATATTAGAGGATTTAAATAAATATTTCTAGTTAAAATGATATTTATTCCCTTACTTAATCTTATATCCAGTGATGTCGCCAGCTAAAGACAGGACATAAAATGGTAATTTGGTGGACTACTGACTAGCCAGTGGGTATATGAATAGATATTTTACCTCTATTTCTCCCCCTTCATGATAGTGGAACCTATAGACCTAGAAGTGCTTTTCCAACATGCACCAACTACCTGGTGGTCCTTCACTGGTTATTCAGTGGCCTCCTATATCCACAAAAAATACTAAAACCCTCCCTCAAATTATGAATGAACTAGAAATGGAAAAGATAATGTAAAAAAAAGAGGTTTTGTACCTGATTCCTATACCGAGGTGTGACAACCTCCCTCATTTGTTTTTCAATTTCACTTCCATTTGTACTGTTATCGAACTAGTGGTATGTATGTTATTTTATTTCCTATCTTTCATTGTTTTATTCACTATTATGTAATATCTCATTATTTAAGTCTAATATGCCTTATTTTCAATGTTTTTTCATATTACGTCATGTTCTTCCAATTCAAATAAAACTAAAAGACAATATCAAATAATTCTACTCTTGTAAGACTAATATAGTCTGTCCTTTTATTTAATACTATAGTTTCACCTATTTTTATTAAGTTCATGAGTATTAATAATTCTATTATTTCCATTCATTAACCAAAAAATAATTGAATAGTCACATTGGGACATGTCAGGAGAAATGACTTGAATATTATGTTATGATCCAAAATGGAATGCATTTCAAGAGGATTGTGTTGGTTTTGTTGTTTTACTTTTCCATCATGGTTAAATATTATTTCTTCTTAGGTATAAGAATATGGAATTAATTTATGAACCTATCCTTGTATTGTTACTTTTTTATTTTTATGTTTTTTAGTTGAAAATGGGTATCATATGTTTGATTGATGATGGTGAAATGAAATTTCACAATAATTGATAGCCTTTGATTGGAATTTAATCTTGACATGGCGCATAAATTGAGATGTGTAATTATATTTTGATATTTTCCTCACATAAATAATTAGTATAATGGTCCATAAAGGGAACTATAGGTGATATGTTTAAAAATGATAATTATTGAATATTAAAGGGGTAATTACTTATTAACCTATATATTCTATATTACTTTTATAAGATTGGGGTAACCCATTTTTAAATAAAGAAATATATAGTGAAATAAAATTGGTAATAAATGGTTTAATAGTAATAAAGGGACTTAGTTACCAATTAAATTAAATGTTATAATAGTGGTGTTTTTTAAAATATTTAATTCCTCTGGAAGTAATGAATGAGTTATTTTTTTAGTGTCATGTTTTTAATTTATATAATTGGTGATTTTCTTGGAATTAAATGGGGAAATCAAATGTATTCTACATAGAAATTATTAGTTTTTAATGCCTTGATTGATAACTGGATTCCACTAGGGTACTCAGATGAATGTAGGGTAGCGATGAAACACTTTGATTCATTGAGGGACAATGCTATGGAATTCCTTGATCACACCATTGGATTCCACTTAGAGTCATTATTATGAATGCCTTATGGAATCTCCAACTTGGATTTAGGTAATTTATATATCTATTGAATTCAATAGATTGATGTTGTGGAATCTTATAGGGTACCCTCATTGAATGCCATGAGATGAGTTCCCCATACTTGGATTGATCTTCTTGTGTGGAATTTTGTGCCAGTGAGTTATGGATTCCAATCAAACTACTCTTATAAATGTCATGTATGGTTCCTGGAGTTCAAATAGGTCGACTATATTGGTGTAATTTCATGGGTCACCCCCTTGGATTCCTTATGGGATTTGATAAGAAGGAATTCCCACATGAGCCATATAGATTCCCTCATATTATTATGGCCATAGTTTCCTTGGTAGTATACCTTGGGACCAACTGGTTCATGATGTATATAGTGATCAAAGAATCGCTATATTGGGATTAAACAAGTATAAACCAATGTTGGGTGTTATCATACAGCCCTATATAGTGGTTGTTTAACTTATTTTATTTAATTTTATAATATATTAACCGTTAAATTGAAAATTAATAAATTATAGAAATGATTATTTATAGAACTCTTACATGTGCTTCTATATTGACTAGTTATATAAGGTAATTCGTTTGTGGGGGCCTGCTATGTTTTACACATACCTTGATCAAGAAACCCTGACACTTGGTTACCCAATCAACTATCACTCTTACATTATGGGTTCATGTTTATAAAAGTTCTTGATTTCATTGATTGTGTGGTTTCTAGGTTAGAGCATGGGAATTGGGAATGAGTTTGGACCCAGGTCCATTTTGGTGGACTTTATATAATTTTATATATTTGTCCTTAAAATATTGTGTTTATATTATTATTGGTGTATGACTTAATTTATGTGTATTGTATATAGATCATTTACAATTACATGGTTATTGATTATTTTTCAGCACTTGCATTGATGTTGTTTAACTGGTTATTTATCTGGATGGTCTATGTCATTGAATATATTTCCATTGATTTTTAGACACTAATATATAGTTATAGTCTCTATACTATACCACCTTAGAACCACACTACTAGTCAGAAACCTCTAACTTATGGGTAGGTGTTCTTAAGGCTATGTAGGGAACCATCCCAGGGCACTTGTTTAGTGGCTTCTTGGATGGGGTGTTACAAATTGAAATCAAATCCCTTTTACAATATTTTATTATTTATGGAAAGTAAACATGAGATATTATGATGTTGAAACATGGGATGAAACTAATACCAAGATATATACACCCCATTTATGAGGGAAGACCATGTTTTGAGGGATGGTATTAAGGTTTATGTTATTAACTTTTACTTTTTATATAATTTCTCTGAGAATGATGAACTTGATTATGTGGATATTTATTTGTGGGAACTTATATATTTTCATGGTAAGGAAATAGAGGGTGTGTTCATACATCATATATGCCATGTAGGATTCATGTGTCATTTGTGTGATTTCCTGTGATTGTGACCTAGAATGTGATGTGGGTTGTCTATTTAACGTGTCTTTAACCATTTATAAAATGTTTTCCTATATATTTTTCTGTTTAAATGTTACTTAAATTATATTTTGAAATAATAAAAGACATTTTATGTGGTTATTTTCCTGATTTTTATGAGGAGGTTACTGAATAAAATTCTAATAACAAATTAAAAAGTATTTTCCTCTATAACAAGTAATTAACAAGTTATTTAATTGATCCTCGTCTATGAAAATTTATGGTTAAAGTAAATGGTTAAAATTAAATTATGTGATACTTTTCCTTGATAACTATCAAAATTGATCTAAATAAAATTCCAAGTATAACATGTAATGTATTTTCCCCTATAAATGTTTCTTGAAAATTCATTTAAATGAAATTTTATTATACAAATCTCTTATTAATATGAAATGGAATAGTAAAATTGTGGAACCTATATATATATATATGATTTGGAACTAGTGGTGTTTATGTGCATAATCATTTTTATGGGTATTTGGGTGGTTATTAGCGCTGATTGATGTGGTATCAATGTGATTTTGAGGCCTTAAAATAAACATGTATTTTGATGTAGGCCACATTGTGTATGAATAGACCTTGAGATGGGTAAAAGGGGGATAGATTGAGAGAACAAGTTTTTAGACCATAAGGAAACTATTTAGTATAGAGGATGTTATTGATCTTGGAGTGGGGGTGAGTGTTATCTAGGGAGTTTTGAACAAATTGATATAGTAAATGAAGCATGGGAAAGAAAATCCTATTGACCTTCTTTGGTGTGACTGTAGATTTGGGAGTGAGTACCTTGTGACCATCAAGTGTGATATGTGGGAGGGGTTAGATTTTTTTATTATTTTATATGAAATATATTCCTTTAGATTTTTGAAAGAATGACTTGTATTCTAGGGCTTTCAGTATTAATGATAGTTTTGAGTGGGGTAGGCTCACTCGCATTCCTAGACCAATTAATACCCTTGAATATTTTTTAAGGGATTGGTTTATAAGAACTAGGGATGATAGATTTAGTGCCAAAAAGGTGTCGTTAAGTTCTCTATTAGAGATCAAAGTGTGGGAGATTATAGGGAATGTATAATTATATATATAGGAATTTCGTAAAACACAAGAAAGATAAAGCACACTAAGAGTTATTGATTTGATAGAATATATGGTTTATGAGGTAAGTAATGGTTATGTTCATGACCCTATTGAATCAAGATGCACCTTCAATAACATAGTGAAAGGTTAAATGAACCTCAGTGGGACTTCATAGAGATAATCAGGTTATAATTGGATATGTTAATGGTTTTGGATCTATGAGATTCTCTAGATATGATGGTGTAAAAAGTTATCTTTTCATGGTGGGATTGACATGAAAGAGAGGAAAGTCAAGTTTCTTGGATGTGTGAGGTAATGTTTTGAGAAATATAGCTTATTAGATTGAAGGACCCCATAACACCCTGGGAGGGGATGGGTGAATTAGGGTGTCAACATTTTCTTCAAAATAGATGGATCATGTTCCCACGTTTGTATGAACCTATTATACCTATCAAAAAATCACACATGAGGAGATTAGAAATATTACTTGGTTCACCAATAAATAATTTTCCAAGGAGCATACATCAACAGCGTGTCAGGCATACCAAAAACCACCAATCTTTACTTGTTGTGAAGTACAAAATATTATACATAGTCACTTTGTGTCAGGAACATTTCCTTTACAATATTTTTGGGATAGCTCACTACATTCATTTGAAAACTTCCATTGACTTCCCCTTGATCACTAATTTGAGAAAAGTCTAACTCATTTTATCAACTTGAAGGTTGCTTCAATGAGTTAACATTGAATTATTTATCCCTATCTAGCTTGATAATATTCTTGTATCATAAATTTTAATTTATTCCCTCTAGAAGAACTGTTCACTTCAAAATTGATGTTCAATACTGCATTCTATGAATCTACTTCACGAAGCTCACTACCTTCATGAATAACTTGGTCTTTATAGAAAAACATTTTTTATGAATTTCATTGAATCAATGTGCAATACCCTGTTATCATGAAGAATCATTTTCTTGAAAACATTAAAATAATTCAGGACTATATTTTTCTTTTCATGATGGTCAATCTCACAAGGGCCATCCGATTCACAAAGCTCCCCTAGCTTCACAAAATCAGATTGATTCTATATTTTCCTTGAAAAAATCTTGAGAATGAAGTGGGTGTCACATCATAATTATAGGCCTATCCATTTACAATGCTCAAACACCTCTAACAAGTTTTCTAGATCATTAAAAAACATCTTCGTGATGCTCCACCATTCCCGATGCTCTGGTGAAATTTGATGTAGTCGTGAAGCTTCAAATGAAACCATTGCACTCTATGATGATCCAATTGTTCATCATTTTTTATGCTCGTTGTTGTCACATAGATCACTATCAGTTTTCATTGATCCTTTGAAAACACTATTCATGAATCTTATCTTCATGAAACTCATGAATTTTCCATATTTTTAAAATACCAACAATGAAATCCATGTTTCATGAAGTCGTCCCTTCTTCGAAGTTTTGGCCCCCAAAATTTCGAAAACACTATGAAATGATGAAACTTTAAAAACTATTATTAGTTTGAACTGTAAGATCTATTTGTTTCAAACTCCCTGATATTTCATGTGAGGATTGATGAAAAACACAAACTGTGCTCCATTTAAATTAAATAATATCCTTTGTTCCAATAATCTTCCCCTTTGTGTTTGTTATCAACCTACAGATAAATTCAATAAAGCACCAGCCACTATCAAAACCAGTTATGCAAGAAACAACTTATCCAACACTCTAAGTTTATGTGATCAATTTATTGTGTAGAAAAAAATAGGGGAAGCATGAATTGGATTCTAATTTTTTGGAATTCTTAAATATGTCCAAGATAATCTCTGACTATTTCCTCATAACACCAAATTGAATTCACCATTATAATTCCCTCATTATCCCCCTTTGTAACTCATCTTATTCCCATTTGTAACACATTGAATTTATACCTTTCACCATTTCCCCCTTTGGAAATAAACCCAAATATTCTGATTTTGACTTATAAAGCTCAAAACATACTCCCCCTAGATTGTATCTCCCCCATAAACCTACATCACATTCAAAAATAGATTAAATTTTTTAATTCAACTGGATAGAGGGGAACCCTCATATGCTCCCCATGTACTGGGAGGTGGTGGAACACTGAGGTTCGACTGATGATTCCTAAACACATGTGCTAACAATTTCTTAGTCAGTATGTCATCCACTTGATCATCAGTTCCAACTTGATCCATTTTAATAATGTCTTGTTCAATTTTTCTCTTGATTAAGTGATATCTAATTTCAATGTGTTTCTTTTGAGAATGATGAACATGATTCTTTAAAAAATAAATTTTTCCCTTCTTATCATAGTGAATCACCATTGGTAGTTTCACCTCATCACTATTATTATTCTATTGTTTCTTCATCCAAAGTAGCTGAGTGCAAGACTTTTTAGTAGAGATATACGCAACTTCAGAAGTATTAAGATAATTAATTTCCTATTTCTTACTCAACCATCCTACACATTTGTTATTAATAAATAATTCTCCACCCATTGTGGACTTTCTTTCAACTACATATCCAACCCAATAAGCATAAAAAAAGTAAACAGTTCATTATATTTTCCTATAGAAAAGTACAATCCATAATTATGAGTACCTTGAATGTACCTCATGATTTGTTTAACTATCACCATATGTTCTTATTTCAGATTACTTTTTAAAATGGGTCACTAAGAATATTGCAAATACAATATATGTCTATGTTTTAGTTAAGTACAGTAAGCTTTTGATGATTCTCGGGTACGTGGTGGGATCTATAGAAGTATCATCATCATGATTTACAAGTTTACTTCCAACCACAATTGGAGTCGACATTGTTTTTTGTCATGTATATTTAATTTATTTAGAAACCCTCTTGCATACTTTTCCTGATAAATAAAGGTTTAGTATTTCCTCTAAATCACTTATAGCCCCAAGAAGTATGTGAGTTCAACAATCATAGACATTTTAAATTTTGATTTCATGTGATTGGAAAATTAATCCACTGATCCCAGTCTACTTCCACCAAATATAATATCATATAAGTACAACAGTACCCTGAACTGATCATTATAAGAATTATTCCCATAGAGATTGTGATCCACTCCTCATATTTTAAATTTTAGTTTCTTTATATAAGAATCTATCTAAGAGTACCGTGATCATGGAGCCTAATTCAGACCATAGACAGCCTTCTTTAATCTATAAATCTTCATCTCATCATTACCAAGTGGAAAATTTACTATTTGTTTCATGTAGTCTAATCCTTTAAGAAAACCATTTAAGAATACTGTTTTGACATCCATTTGATACACTTTGTTTCATTTTTTAATTTTCATTACAAGGAAAATCTGGATTGACTCCAGTCTATCCACCATAAAAAAATGTTTTATCAATATCAACACTTCAATATGTGAATATCCTTTACACACCAACCACACATTATTTCTGATCACTTTACCTTTCTCATCAAATTTATTTTTAACAAACCACTTTCTACTAATCACATTTTGATTTTTGAGTCTCTTAACAAGATCTCATGTCTAGTTATTATCAATATGTTCTAACTCTTCATTCATGCCTTTAACCCATGATTCATCTTTTATAGATTCTTCAAATAAAGATGGTTCCACAACTAATATGAAAGAATATAATTCATTATTCCTTAATCTCCTTATCTGTGTGGGTGACATCTAATCCCTAATGATGTTGGATTGATTAATTTTTTATCTACGATTTATCTTGTAAAGATTATAAGAATTTTCTTTATCTATGGTTTCCTCTTATGATTCATCTTCTTAATCAATATCATGATGTGACTCCTAAATATTTATCATGCCTTCCTTTACATTTTTATTTGGATCATTTCAATGTCTGCATTCTTCCTTATCTTCTATCACATCAGCATAATATCCTCTCAATGTATTTTTGGTCTTATCATCAATAATCATAATATCACTACTTTTTAAAAATATTCCATGATGATTACTAAAACATTTTTAGGCTTTGATATTCATTGAATATCTTAACAATATTCTTTCATCTTCAGCATCACCACACTTCCCTTGATTTCCTTCTTTTTTTGGATGAAACATTTACTTTCCCTTGATTCCCTTATTGGTTTTTGGTGAAACATTTACTTCCAAAAACACAAAAATACTTTGAAGATGGATTCCTACCGTGGCACCACTCATATGGTGTCTTAGTTTCACCCAAATAGAGCCTTGTTCAATTTTTAATAAACACTATATATTGAACAACCTCTTTCTAGTAATGGAAATATATACGACTTTCAATCGTCATATTTCGGCCATATTGTTCAATTGTCGATTATTGTGCTCAACAACTCCATTTTTTGTTGGGTTCTTATAGCAGAAACCTCATGTTTTATTCTATGTTTCTAAAGGTAATTATCAAACTCATTATATGTGTATTTCTATCCATTTTTAGACTAAAAAACAGTTATTTTCTATCCAGTATTATTCTTGTCTATTCAACAATACATTTTCATTAAATCAAGCACTTTTCATTTCCTCTACATAACCATCACACAATCCATGCTACTATAATCATTAATGAAAAAAACAATGTACCTTTCTCTATATGTTACATCAAAATTTATTGGAGTACATATATTTGTGTAGATGATATCAAAAAAATTTGTATCCCTTTACTTCTTTGATCTATATGTACTACATACCAACTTACCTCATATGAAAGCATCACCAGTCTTTTTCCATTCATGATTTATATTAGGGATATCCATGAGTATATTCATCTTATATATCTTTTCCATGTATTTTTTATTAATGTGGCCTAAACATCTATGCCAAAAGTTTTTTTCTTCTTCAACTTTCATAAAGAAAATGTTCTATTTACTATCAACCTCAAATAAGTTGTCATCTATTTTTCATCATTTCATAAGATCATTCCCTTTCTTTCCTCTGATAATGGACCCAGTTTAAATAAATTTCACCATCAATCCTGAGTCACATAGTTGACTCACACTTAGTATATTGTGACACAGACCATCCACATAGATAACATCAGTTTTCTTTACCTCTTCATTATCTAGTTTATTACTTCCATTACCTTTGATGTTCACAATACCATCATTTCTGAACATTACTATTCCATAAATCATTTTGTTAAAAATCATTAATATTCCTTCATTTTGCATCATATAGAATGATCATCCTCTTTCTATAATTCAGGTGATGTTACTATTTGTATCTTTGAGGGATACTTCTATAATGCTATATTTTTCAATTTTCTTCTTTTCTGTCTATGAAAATTTAGATTGAGTGAAGGAGAAATATTGCCTTTCATGTATATTTTCCATGTGAATAGGGTAATTATACTCATACTCTACTTCTAGAGGATAAAACTTGTTTTTAAGAGAAACACCATCTGGATGATGAGCATTGGTTTGTTTATGAGTTATGTGTGTATTTTTCATTTCCTTCCTCTACCCACAAAAAAAATATTTATGACAAATGTTAGAAAAATGAAAAAAAATATCCATAGAAATTATTTCTTATATTAGAAGTAGGATAATAATTTTTTCTCTTTTTTTGAATTCCTAGATCTTCCCCATTTAAATAGATCCTTACCTTTTCACATAATTACATAGTGTGGCCCAGATAACCATAGAATTAACATTTCATAAGAGGAAATGTCTTCTCACTTTTATTCCTCCTTATGTCACCTTCCTTTGGAAACGAGTGTGACTTAAAATAATTTCTAGAAACTTGTGGGTATATTTTAGTTTTTCTTTTATTTTTTGGGGCTTTCTTTTTTAAGACTTCATGAAACTTTGCGATATATCTAGCATTCATCTTCCTTTATTTTGGTTCATCTTGTTTCTAGCCTTAGATGTTTTAAAATCACAACCAATTCTAGTTTTTCCCATGCATGTGGATTTTTGATCATCCAAATCCTTCTTTACTCTTTAGGAACCATTCATATATCTCTCTATTAGATAAGCATCTAAGAATCTTACAAATTGTATTTTCTTATTTGTTTTCATTGAAGTTGATTCACTTTTAAGTTTACTCCTTTGAGTAATAAATTCTTCTTCAAGACCCTCAATATTATTGGAATTATCCTTTGGTACTGATGTAAGGTCATTGATGACATTTTCATATTATTAATTTATGTACATCAGTTCCACTATATCTTCTTTAATTTCAAAGGTTTTTTTGTTCTTTCACTACTTCTTCCATTCATTCAATTTCTGCTTCAATCCAATTAACAAATTCTGATGATTCTCCCAAAAATTCTCTCCAATATTTGCATATGTTACTTTGATTATCACGATTTCAAAGATCATCCAGAAGTTTAAACTTGAGATCATTATTAATAATCAACTGATTTTCTCTATCTTTATCTATTTATTATTCTGAATTTTTAATTATTGTCATCATAGACATATGGGTTACAGATTTAAACTCTAGTTATTCTTCCTCAAGGAATTCATTGTCATCATCTTCTTATTTACAGAAAAAATCTCTTCTTATGTACTTTCTTTCCACATTTAAAGTCTCACTTTTGATAAAACCTTTGTAGAGGCTTTAGTGAATTTTCCTCTTCACTTTCTTCATCATCGAGCTTCCTTGAACACCAAGAGGAAATGTTCCCAACTCTACCACAACTAAAATTTGACAAGGGAAGCTCTCATTCAAATATACCTTTTCCTATCATTAATTTATTTACAAAAAGAGAAATAATTTCACATTCATTATTATCTTTATCAACTATATATCCAGAAATATCAAGTTTTTCCATGTATTTGAATTCTATTTCCTTTCTTACTCGAGTCATTGCATCTTCAGGTTTGACTTTCATTTCATATACCACCAGAAAACTAAACAGATTATCCAATGAATGTTTATAAATATCCCTTTCTTCAAGGGTTGACACTTTTGGATTGTAAAGATGTGGAAGCCTTCTCAAAATTTTCTTCACAATGTCAATGTCATTGATTTATTCACCAAACCCTCTAATTTCTCCTACCACTTAAGTAATTAGATTGAAAAAGGTATATTCATTTTCTTCAGGATGTATCTTCAGATATTCAAACCTACTATGTAGGAATTTTTGTTTCACCTCATTTACTTTTTTATCGCATTCTTATATATTATCCATCTTTTTCATATATACTTTATAGAATTAATACTCATCACATTTAATTAAATCTAATTAGAAAGATCTTTAGTGATGGAATTCTATGCTTTACCATCTGCATCAGGAATTTTCATACTTGTGTCAATCATGGATAGACATGTTGGAATAGTTATGATGTTCATTGTGCAGTGGAAAAAAAGTACTTCCATTCCAAGTGATCTTAGATTTCATCTCATTCTATTCTTACATATGTGATTGTTACTCCATCAAAGAAGGGATATCCCCTGACATTAACAGAATTATTCATGACAACTAAGAAGGGAAGATTTAACACCATAAACCTTTAGTCTCTGATACCACTTGAAGGACCCCATAACACCCTGATAGGGGAGGGGTTAATCAGGGTATCGAAATTTTCATCAAAATATATAGATCTTATTACCATGTTAGTAGAAAACTATTAAACTATTCAAATAATTACATTCAAGGAGGCAACCCAACAATTTTTCTTGGTTCACCACTAAGGTTTAGTCCAAAGAGAATACACCAACAATGTGTCTGTCATACCAAAATCCACTAATCATCACTAGTTATAGAGTAAAACAATTATACATAATCTCTCTATGAAAAGAAAATTTTCTTTACAATATTTTAGGGATAGATCATTATGTCCCTTGGAACACTTCTGTCGACACCCCTTTGCTCACTACATTGATAGAAGTCTAACTTGGTTTATCGAATTGAAGGTCGCTTCAATTAATTGACATTAAAGACTTTGTCACTATCTATAATGAGACTCATATTGCACCACAAACCTAAATTGATTCACCCAGTAAGCACTATTCACTTCAAAAATGATGTTCAAAACTGCCTTTCACAAAGATGATTCGGGAATCTTACTACCTTTGTAAAGTTTTCTTTTCACGATGCTCAAGCTCACAAGGGTTGTCAGATTCACAGATCTCCCCTAGCTTCATTAAATCAGAGTGATTCCATATTTTCCTTGAAATTTTTGTGAGAATGAAGTGTGTGTAGCCTCATAATTATAGTCTTGGTCATTCGCGATGCTCCACCACCTCCAACATGTTTTCTAGATCTTTCAAAAACATCTTCCCAGTGCTCCTCCCATTGTGATTCTCCAATGAAATTTAACGTTGTTGTGAAACTTTCCATCAAACCATCATGTTCCTTAATACTTTAATTATTCATTGTTCATGATGCTCATCATTGTCAAGTAGATCACCATCTGTTTTCTTTTATCCTACATGAATCACTATTCATGAATCATATCTTCAATAAACTCATTCCTTTTCTATATTTTCCAAATACCAATAAGGAAATCCATGTTTTTCAATGTTGTCCCTTATTCAAATTTCAAAGTGCAAAAAAATTGGCAAACACTGGGAAACAACACCACCTTCAAAACTATTGTCAGTTTGAAATATAAGATCCATTTTCTTTCAAAATCCAAGATCTTCAATGTGTGGATTTAAATAAAAAACAATCCATATTCCATTTATAGTAAAGAACATCCCCGGTTCCAACATGGATCTTGAGGTGGGTCTTCATGATCCAGTTGTGTAGGAGCATGCAATCGTTGGGAGTTGGAAGAATCATAGAGGCAAGCACACATTGAGGATATTTTATTTAAGAGGATTATGGTTGGATTGGTAAGGAAGAATAAACCCATGGTGTTAAAATGAGTAATTATTCAATTATGTGGTGAGGACCGATGTGGGTGTGATGAGAGGCTTTTGGGAATGGTGATTGGAGGTTCTCTGATGAGAATTATGATGTTCTAGTAGGGGAATGAGAATGTGGGGGGATCATGTTTAATGGCATAGTTAATATGTATTCAACCTCGATGAGTGGGACTGAGGTTGATGTGGCTAATGTGAGAGGGTTCCTTTGGAGGAGAGTCACACATGGGGTCCCTATGGGACCCACTAGGGTTGGCACTCTAAGTGAAGTAATGAATTATCTATGTGGTTTCGAGTACACCATCTATCATTTAATGGAGTGATCCTTGTTTTTGCTATATTTTACAATACTTATCATGGGGAATTTTTTGGTGATTTGAGAGAAGGATATCAGTCAAGGTGAATTCTAGGTATGGTTTCAAATATCGTGTTGGATAGAGCATGTGCCCTGACTTCAAAATCAAGTTTGTTTTGTAATAGTCAGAAGTACTTTGGTTTCGTGGTGATTTGGTGCTTTCGGTGGGAAACAGTTTTGGATAGGGCTTCTTGATATCATTTTTGAGACATTATTGGTTGTACTAGAATGATTTTGGGATGCCTTTTCATTTAAGGAACTGTATTCCAGAGTGTTGGTGTCATGTCGGTGGGGGTAGTTGAGTGTATTGAGGTAAGCCAGCCGATTTGGGTTATTATGTGAGGTTGGATGTGGTGAGTTGAAAACCATGTTTTTCATGTCAAATTAGATGTGGTGGGTATTTTTTGGGAATGTATTGGTTCTTTTTAGGATAATAAACCATGTTTTTTTACATATACTTGATGATTAAGACTCATCAAATTTAGTCAGGAATGGAGGATGAGGGTTGGACCAGTGTTTCGTGAATAGTTTGGTGTGGTGAGTTAGAGTCCTTGCCAAGTGAACCAAGGGAGTACTGAATGTGATTTCTTTAGAAAATTATAGAGGTGGGCGGCATTTTGGTTCAAAATGGGGCATAATGGGCTAATCCCTATAGTGGGGAGTACCATAATATGGTTGGTCAGTTTTTTGGGGACATCATGGGGCCTCCAAGATAATAGGTGTTGGTAAGAACTGTCATTGTGTTCTATGGTAATAATGAGAATTATATTAGGGTATCATGGATCTATATGAATTTCGACTAAAGGCCTCATGTCATGATAGTCATAGGGAAAAACCATGATTTTTATAGAGTGTCTAGTGGGAATGTACTATTGTTGACCTGTGGCTTTGGTTAGCACGATGTGATGTAAGTAGTTTTTAGAGTTCATGAATTCTGTCAGACTTTTGGTTTCATGTTTAAAATTAGTAACTTGAGTGGTGTCATGATTCTTGGTTTGTTGACGTTTTGTTTGGACTCCTCGTGAGTTTATCATATTTTAATGATCAAAATTCATATATATTCTATAAATCTTAGTAATCATGTGTAATTTGTCTTAAATCATTTACAAATGATTAGTATCATTATACATTAAGTAAAGCTATCCAAGATCCTAATTGTTATACATTCAGTCTGATTACTATACACTATATTTGATTTACTTAATAATGATTTCATTGATGAATGATTAAGTCTAGTCCATTCTATGAATATCACTACTTAAGTCTGAATACATATATTTGGTTAAGTCTGAGACACCATGAGTCTTCCACTGGTTATGTTTTTCTAGAAAAGGAACTAGACACCCTGACCAGACACCATGACCAGACCCCATGATCATCCAGACACTGTGGCCATCTAGAAACCATGGACATCCAGACACCATGACTATCTATACATCATGACCATCCATACATTGTTTTCAAGAAGACACCATTTCATGGAGATGCCGCTTACAGAAAAACTTTGACACTGTTTTTTAATCTTCTTTGTTGTTTCCCAATTTAATTTATGGCAGTCATATTTGATGCTTTTAAATGAACTGACATAATTAATGTTTATTTTTAGACATATAATCATACAGTACAAGGTAAAATGTGTGGAATACATGCAACATGTAGGCTCAGACACATTCACTCCAATAATAAAAGTAAAAATGTGACCCAGAAACATAGTGTGACATAAAGAGCATAACAAAGAAGAACACATGATCGTTCCTGAGAAAAGAACCAACACATGCAACTCAACATTCCTGAAGAACACATGAAGCATTCATGAATCAACAAGATGGACACCATATATCAAGATCATTGAGAACATCTTCACATTGTCAATACCACAAAGAACATGAGCCATATCTAGATGACTTACGATACTCTATTTTCCACGAGAGGAATCAATTTCTACATCTGTTTTATCTCAGTAGCCATTAGCTACATATACTAACACTCAGAGCACTTATAACCTTATCTCTATACTTCTTCTCTATTGTGTACAATTTTCAGATATCGAGTAGTGTGTGTGTGTGTGTGTGTTTGTATAAAAACACACAATGTCTCCAACATTAAACTAAAGGGTACACGATATCCTTTCTCAAAAATCTTTTTACCCTTGTGTATACCCAGGTATAAGTGTGGAATAGTCCCTGTGTAACCTGTTGTTCATAGCCACAAAGAACTGTGGAAGAGGCCCTGTGACCTGGACAATCCTGTGTACTTTTGTAAAGCTCAATACAAGCTGTGTATCTAGTTTATTTATATAAACTGCTTCGTGGTAGGTGATCACCAAGTGGAGTGGATTAGGTCTCATCTTGAGACCGAACCACTTTTTTTATATCTGATGTTCTTATTACTTTAGTTGTCTTTGTTTTAAAATTTAATTCAGAATTCACTAAATTTGCTTTGATATTTAATCTTGGAAAGAAGTTATAATTTTATTTCCTTATTATAATAGCTTCAAAATTATTGTTAATAATCAATATTAAGATTACTAAGAGTTAATCAATCTTATAATAAGTTATTTAAATAGTCAAACTTTCAAAATAGTATAACCTTGACTAACTGGGTTGTATTTAACTATTGGGGAATCTTTTAAGAATACCTTTTTTATCAAAAAAATTTAATAGATACACAATTCACACCCTCTTTTGTACTCTACTCCAACTAACATTTTTTATGAAGGAGCTAGTTTTGGGTGGTTTGGACTGACAATAACTAGTGTGGGGCTAGTTAATCGGCATTGTTAAAACTGATTCTTGTGTGGGAGACCTCAGAGTGTGTTTCTTTATCTTATAAATGATTTAATACTACCCAGGAGAGGAAAATTTCATGTGTTAGTTGATTTCTATAACCTCTAGAATTCAATGTGGGTGACTAAATGTTCTATCAAATGTCAACAAGGTGGGGAACCATCATGATCAAAAAAGATATGGAAGATTATGCCTAGATATGGGGGATTATTTTAATTAGTGAGGAGGTTTGGTGATATGGCTCAATAACATTCATAGATGAAACTCAGGGATGAAATTTTATAAGTTGGGTAGGTTGTAACGCCTTTTTCCCATATAGGTGCTAAAATTCAAGAGAATTTTGAGTTTTAGATTTATTTAGTGGGTTGGATGTTTAACTTCAGTTAAAACAAAACATGGAGGTTTGAACACCATAATTAAGTGTTTTTATATGTGGAATAGAGGTTTGGGGTGACCATAAAGGCACTTAAATTGCTCAAAAGGATTTGTGGCCTATATCAAGACTATTGTAGTTCCATATACTATCTGGTTTGGGCTTCTGTCTATCTAGTGGATCCCTAGACCTTTATTAACATGGGGATGTCCCATAATTTTACTAAGTCCACCCACTTAATACCCACTAGTACAAAAAATACTTTTAATGTCTCCCTTTTAATGCTAGTTCTTTATAACCAGTGGTTAAATCTTTGAAATTTCCTTTTTCATGTTGTTTATATAAGAGCTGATGTATAAAAAAAATTCATAGATTTTTCACATTAGTTCTTATATAACCAATGTTAAAATCCATTTTTTTAGTTTTTTAATGTTTTTTTTAAAGAACCCACTTTAGAAACTAATTTTTCAAGTCAAATATTTATTAACTAATGTGAAAAATCAATGTACATTTTATTATAATGTTGGTTATTAAATAACTAATGTTATAAATAGTTTATTTTTTATCTTTAAAATGTCAATATTTTAATAATAAATGTTATAAATATTTTATTTTTATCTTTATAATGTCATTTATTTTATAACCAATGTCATAAACCTTTTTAAATATTGTGAATTGGTGATGGAATAAATTCAGTGTCTTTCATTCTTGCGACACCGGCCTTCATTTCTCTCACACGAAATCCCTAACTTGATCATTTTTTTGATCTGGAGGAATTCAACCTGTCATTTTGAGCTTCATACAACCTCAGGATTCATCGACTTCATCATTTTTCATTGAAGATAGATCTACTCGTCTCTATAGTAAGTATCACACATTATCATTACTCTCTTTTTGTTCGTTAATTGGAACTGAATCCCTAACCCTTGTTTGTTCAATTCGGTGGAATCCATTCTCACATTACCAACTTTATACAGCTTCAGGTTTCATCAGCATCATCATTATTCATTCGAATAGAGATATTTTTGTCTCCAACTAGATTACACTAAGTTATGTAGTCCCAATATCAATTAGGCATTGTTTATATTTCAACATGATATTGAAAATGTAATTGTGGTACATTGATTTCTTAAGTAATTTCATGATCAAATTAATTTATGAATTCCTGTTTTGAATCATTTCGGTGTAATTCGATCGGGTGGAAGGAATCTAGGTTAATGTGGACCAGTATCTCATTTATCACCACTAATAACCAGTTTTCCTTTATTATAGTTTCATTGAAAAAGCATGGGTATGTTTTTTACCTATATTTAATTATTGGTCATTTCATTTTCTGATTAGTGTTGTATACATAGTATTTTCTTGTTAATTTTATAATTAATTTAAGAATAAGATGAATGGTTTCCTCGATCTTTAGATCATTCTTCATTGAGGATGTTCATCATTCTAACTCGATCAATGTAATATCATTACATGGTAATAACCCAAAGTAGATCCCCTCTAGTGATGATCTACACATTTTCCTTCAATCTCTGAATAATTCTGATGAATCATTGGGTGCTAAAATAGCTGATTGATTATCTTGTGTTATAAACCTTTGATCACTTCACATTCATTTATGCTCTAAGGTTTCTATTCATACGTCATCTATTTAGTAGAACATTAGGCTACCTACATTCCTTTTATATAATTACTATTATATATGAATTTCCATGATTTATTAAATAAAAACTCATTATATAATCATAATTCTCTTAAAAACCTTATTATATGTTATATAATTAATTATATTCACTCTGATATTTATCTATGTTATCATTAGTTTTTTATACCCTATTTATTATTTTATAATAGAATACTCATATTTTTTAATTCTATAGAATGTTACCCTCTATCTATTTCATTCTAAATTACATATCATCCTATATTTTTTCAATTTAGTATTGTATAATATATAAAATTATTTTTTTTACATTGAGAAAACTGTTTTTATATTTTGAAAATTATTCACAAAAATGGGTGATAATTATTTTCTAGCCATGATGATATGAATTTTTTGTTGTTGAAAATGTTTTAGTAAGGGAAAAAATTTATTCAATTTAAATAAATAATTCATTTAAACTTTGATTAATATATGTGTTTTATTTTAAATGTGATATATCCTTTTAAATAGTTTCCTTTTTCTATAGTAAGAGATTGAGGATGTTTTTAATTAAATTAAAATGTGAAATTATTTGATTTTCTAAAATATATTTTTTAAATAATAAAATGGTGACATATTATTTTAAAAGTAATTTGATTTTAATGAAGTTTTTTAAAATATAAATATTATGTAGAGGTGTTTGGGATTAGAAATCTAAAGGGTTATGAATTTTGATTTATCACTTATATTTAAACTTATATTAGAATAATTTCTAGAATTTATAATTATAGATTTCATATATGATTATTTTTTTTAATTTCAATGTTTTTTCACTTTTAAATTATTACATCTTTGATATAAATTTAACCATGGTTTGACTTGACTAATTTATTCATAATTTTATCACCACTTATTCTTTTGAAAATATGTTTTTTTATTTTTTATAGATAATATTGAGACGAATTTGGCTTATGGAACTTTGAATAAGTGATGAATATGAGGAAGGTATTGATGGTTTTTTTTTGGAATTTGTTAAATGAAATGTACTAAAAAATTACATGTATTTCTGTTCATGCCTAAAATTTTTAAATATAAAGAAGTTAAAAAGTAGGGAGATCTAAGTTCATTTAATTTTTCATGGTTTTAGTACAAGTTACAACCCTTATATTTGGCATGGTTAAATTGGGTAGAATTTCAGATTTATTGATGATGATGATTTGCAAGATGATAACTCTGATGAAATTGAAGACATGATCATGATATTAATGTAGAGGTAATTGAGAAATAATCAATAATTTAAAATATATATGGTGATATTGAAAACCCAATGTATCATAGTCATATTGAATTTATAGTTTTATCGTCGATTTTACGATTGATTAACTTGAAGGAGAAACATGGTTGGAGTGATAAAAGTTGTAATGATTTGATATAATTTTTGAAATATATTCTTCATAAAGACAATGATATTTTTAATTCACATTATATAGTGAAGAAAACACAATGTTTATGGGATTAGGGTACAAAACAAAATATGAGTCTTCTCGAATGATTGTTTGCTATATAGGATGGAAAATGAATTTCTTTCTAAGTGTCCTAAATATAGGATGTCATGGTATAAGTTGAAAGAAAAAATACATGCAGATTTAGAAGTTATAGAGACCCCTGACTATGAATTTTGGTATCATCCTATAATTACTCATTTGAAACATTTATTTTTAAATTCACATGATACAAAAAGGTTAAGATGTTTGGCAAATGAGTAGATACGTGATGGAAAATTACGGCATCCAACTAATTTTCCACAGTGGAAGAAAATTGAACAACAATTTCTTATATTCATAAATGAAGTTATAAATCTCATACTTAGACTATGAATATATGGAATTAATCCATATCTAATCCTTAGTATTGCACATAGTTCATGATTTGTTTTATTGGTAATTTAAAAATTACCTCTTAAATTTTGTATGAAGCAAAAATATTTCATGTTGAGTTTAATAATCTCTGGACAAAAAAACCTAGAAATGATATTGATGTTTTATTTTCAGCATTAATTGACTATTTGGAACTATTATGGGTGGATAGAATTAGGGAATATAATTCTTATAAAATGGAATGTTTTCAACTATATTAAATGGTTATGTTCACTATAAATGACTTCCTAGCATATGGAAATTATTCTGGATAATTGTAGACATTGATGATAATGATATTCCAGGAGATCCTTATTTAAAATGATTCAAGAGTTTTATATCATTTCATGATAAAATAATGTTAGTATATAGATTTATGATTTGATAAGTTTTGAAAAAGTGACATTATCTCAGTTGTGGGAGACCATTTCATTAATCTTGTTTTTTTAATAATCTTGAAATATTTATAGTAATATATGTTTTCCCATTTCTTATTAGATGAAATATGATATAACTAACACTGGAGGTGTCAAGAATAAATGTTTGTAATTGTATACTAGTAGATGGAGTGATTTTAAATCAACCCTCACTTGTGATTTCATTTTTGGGCATAGGCAACATCATAATCAATTTTATGTATATCCTTTTATAGATGATGACACATGAAAGTAATTTGGTGAAAGTAAAATACAAGAAGCATTTTTGGAAAGTGTAATGTAAATTTTTACATATTTGTTTTATATTAATGATCATATTGATGATTTATTATTATTAATTTATAATAATCACGGAGATATCTTTAGGAGATCCAATATAGAAACATATACCCTTGCACCTTTTCCCGGGGAGGGTATACATTATTGGAATAAAAAATGATGGTTGAAATTTTTCAAAAACTAAGAGATAAGTCTTCAAGATATAGAGGGGCTTCCCCTCTATCCCCACATCCCCCATCTAGACATGAAAAATAAAAGAGGGATTGAATGAGAAAAAAAGGATAATATCTTGTGAAAGAGTCAAGTGTTGTAGATGATATGATTGTATGATGTTTACTTGATTTATTTGTTTAATTTAATTTAATTATTTATATATTTTGAATAATTGAATAATTTTTCAAATAATTTATATAGGATTCTCCTGAGGAGAAGATAATAGAGGAGGTCTTTGTAGCTGAGGGTATGTATGATATTTTATCTGCAAAATTTAGAAAGCTCAAACACCTAGGTGTTGTATGAGGTTACCCAGTCGGTGTATCAATGAGTAAAGTATTTCCACATTCATCAGCTACTAAAATGGAGGGTCTTATAAAAAATTTATATTCTTCGGTGGCTTAATTTTAAGAATATTAATGTGACAATGGAGGATAGATCTAAGCATCGGTATAGTCCATGTTTGCAGACATGAAAAAACAGTTTTAGAATAAAACTCATACTCATCTGCTTCCTCCAGTATCTCCCTATAATTCACCTCTACATACAGACCCCACTCCTTATCCTACTCCTACACAGCCTCCTCCATATCTTCTCAATTACTATGAGTTATATTTTTATGAAACTTAGTATCATATTGCTGCATATGGGGTGATATTTTATATTGGTGATACCCTTCATCATTAGCAGATAGAGATAGAGTATCATAGGATTATTGTACAAGATATTATAGATAGATCAGGTGGATTACAAGTACATAAAGATGAGGTGACTACATTTGGACAAAGTATCAACCACTTTTTAGTTTGGCCATCTATAATTCAGTGATATATTACTATATAGGTATGTGTATATTTTATATTTTATTTAATTATTTTATTAAAAAAAATTTAATATATTAACTTTTATATATTTATCTATTTTTTTTGTGAATAAATTAAAGGTAAATAAATTTTGTGTGGTCAGTAACAAGATACAAATAGATATGAATTTAGATACAAATTCTTGTAGTCTTGATAAATTTTCAAGATATTCAAATTTATTTTTGGGAGTTTATGATATTCTAATGGAAGCTTATGTTTGTGGGAATGAAATGATTGTATCATTTTTGAAAATTGATATCACGGATATTTTAACTAAATATATGTTATGAATCAATATGATGTAATTGTTTTCCCTATAAGTCTTAACATAAATCATTCCATACATTTAATTTATTGAAAATTTATACTTATATTTGTATTTTATTCGGTATATTTATATAATGTGTAATGAGAATGAGAATAGATATTTTTATGGATTTATGTACCCACAGTTCATTTCACCTAAAATGAGGACAATGACTGAAGTGGAAAGAACAATTTATATTAATAAAATATTTCAAAAGGATGTAATTATTTAGTGTTGTATGTTTTCATATCTTCAAGATTATGAATACTTTATCTCACAAAATCTTATATTTTTTTAACATAATAATAACTAACATTAAATTTTATTTTATATAATTTTCCCTTGGATTTTAGGTGGTTTATGTCCTAGGGATAAGACACTTTACTAGTAATTCTCTATCCATGGCAAAGTGAGACAAAAGTTTAAGGATGTAATGGAAATATAAGTATGAATAAATTAATACTTGTTTGTATCAAAATTAATTTTAAATTTATTTCATTATTAATATTTTCTAATAGGGGATGGAATTTCTTTCAAGATACCACAAAGAAAAAGAGAACCAAGATCAAATACATAAAATTAAATGTTAATTTTCATTTATAATTAGTAAATTTTGGATATATTACTTAAAAATGTTATTTTTAATTTAAAAACTAATTTAAAAATAATTTTCCTAAATAAGAAGGCAACCAACAATGTGGATATTTGTGTTATTATTTATGTATTAAATAATTTCAACTAGGATAATAACAAAGTTCAATTTGGATACATTTAATTATTAAATATTCATTAATATTTCATTTATTTTAGTCATAATTAATATTCAATGATTTCATTTCAATTTATATCTTATTTATGACTCTCAGACTTATAGTGCACAAGATCTCACACACTCACAAGTGTAATGGGAAAATCATTTTATAGGTTTGGTTGGATTTTAGTTTTTTACTAAATATTGTAATTTTAAATTTTGTAATTGTAAATGTATTGCGAGTTGTTACATTATGGATTCTGTTAGTTTTCTATTTTGGTCTACTGTGCATAGGATGGTTGAAAAGAAATATTTAAAAAACCAATTATTTTTCACATCAACGATTTTATAACTAAAATCAAAATCCATCTATGTATAGTTTTTACATAAGTTATTTAATAATCGTTGTTAAAAAGCATATATCACATTGTATTTTCATGTCAGTTATCTTATAATTGACCTGAAAACCCATTTTTCACAACGTTTATTTAATAACCAACATGAAAACCCCTTCTAAATGGTTTTTTATGTTGGTTACAAAATAACTAACATAAAAAAATCTATGATTCATTTACAATTTCTTTTTTTTAATCGATGTTAAAAATATATTTAAAATGTCTCCTTTAATAATGTAAAATTATAACTGATGTAAAAAAACCCGACATGAAAACAAATTTTTTCACTATTGATCCCACATGAAATTTTAATCCGGCATCTACTTAGGAGTAGCCCCTTATGAATTTATCGCATCCATTAGGTTTGGATGTATATCTATAATTTTTTACTGATTTCACTTTCATCTATGGATTTGGTGAGCAATAGATTAGGATATAGGTCTATTTCATCTTCTTCGTTATTTGGTTCTCTATCAATTGAACCCTTATTACTTAATCCATATAGCCAATTTTCAAATATTATTTCTGATTGTTCATTTTCTCCTGATTCAGGTCAAACCAGAAGCTGATATCTAAAGATTCAACTCTTTTAAGACTAAGGTGGGTAGAATTATCAATTAAAACCATAATCTCTCTTATTTCTCTTAAGATAGCGACTATAATTCATATCATAATTATTTTGAATTGAACTAAAATTAATTTAAGGGTCACATTGGTACTTGTTTAGTCAAAATTCCTTGAATATTATGTTTTGATCCCAAGTAAATGGTGTTCCAAGGGGATTTCCTTGGTTATGTTATTATTCATGTTATAGCTCAGTCAAATAGTTTTAATTCTTCGGTATATAAATAGGGAATTAATATAATTCCCTCTATTAGTTTTTTTAATTGAGTATTTACATGTTTAATTAGTTGATAATGGATAACATATTTTAGAAAAATAGTGGTGAAATGAAATTTCACAATCATCTATACCCTTAGATAAGAATTTAATCTTGAATTGATCTTGATGTGTGGTGTCGAATTATAACTTGATTCATGATTAAATTAAATAATTATTATAATGGTCCATAAAGGATACAATAAATTATATATTTAAAAATGAAAATTCTTTTATAGGAAAGGTGTAATTTCTTTATTACCTAGAGATGTTATATAACTTATATAGCCTTGGGGTATCCCATTTTTAAATAAATAAATAGGTAGTGAAAATAAATTGGAAATTAATGGTTTAGTGGTAACAAATGGACTTAGTTACCTAGTAAATGAAAATTTATAAAAGGTAATTTTATGTTTAAATAGGTTATTAATTGGGAATTCAAGAATGGGTTGTTTTTTTAGTGGCATGATTTTCCTTTGTTTAATTGGTGATTTTCTGGGAATTCCTTGGATGAATTCAATGGATTCTGCATGGAAATTATCGGTGTGTAATGTCATGAGTGAGATTTGGATTCCACTAGAGGACTGAGATGAATTTAATGGTATGAGGAAATTGTTACTCCCCGACCCCAGTTACCCAGAGTCGGTGCATTATTACATAACATTGGCATGATCATCAAAGATCAAGTCTTGAAAGGCCGATTAGTTTAGTAGCCTTGGAAACACTAGATACATTCAAAATTCTTACATTACATGATAAATTGAAAAACTACAACAATATAGTCTCCATAGTCCACACTAATATCCCCTCAAATTATCCCTAAAGGTCAGTCATAAAATACTTCCTCACATCCTGGGAAAAATAAAACATAGAAAGGGGTGACCTTATATGCTCAGTAAGGATAAAAATATAGCGGAAACTTTCATAAATAAGCATAAAAATTTAAGGAAATGTATAAAAAACAAAACCCTTTTAAACTTGAACTTCAGCATAATATGTAAAAAATAAAATGATATAATTTGATTTACTTATTCACATGGATATTCTACTAAACGAATAATCACATGCAATATCAATAACCACTTTCATAATTATGGAATGAATAATTCTAGACTATTATAACCACATTGTCAAGGCCTTGAGCCAAGTCTACAAATAAGATTTTTTTAAGGCCTTGTGCCATGACACTAGTTTGTCTCATGAGACCTACCAATGCATCGAGAAGTTGTAGCAGGCTCCACCTGTCACTTACTAAGTCCAATGCATTCTTCATGTTAAAATGTATAAACATAACATAAACATTCGTATTAAAATTAGCAAATGAAATGACAATACTTTATCTATAAACCATGAATGGTATAAAAATAATACATCCATAGTCAAATATATCACAATACCTTCAATACAATATGGAATATTTGTATCATAATAAATCAAATTCAAAAAAGTTTAAAATCCATCAAAGGATGTTGACATAGATGAAAATTATTTTTAATACTCTTTAAGATAAATATCCCATTTTCATGAAAACATATAAAAGTCACATAATTTATAAAGGAAGACATTTAAATACATTTTTGAATCAAAGTGTCCCATACCACTTTGATACTTTTGAAAGGAATTAACATTTTAAAAACATTCATGTCCATATAATTAAATCCTTAAAAACCATTTTGAAAACATGGACATTAATGAGAATGATTTAGAAGAATAAATATTTAAAACATTTATAATGATGTTTCATTAAAAATTACCTTGAAATAATTCCTTTTAAAACACTTTTATGAAACATGTACATGGATAATAAATATGTCCCAGTAGATACTTATGTAAAAACAACCTCAGATAATAAAGAGATTGTGAAATTAACCCTTACCTTGTAATTTTTCTTAGTCGAGGGTAGGATAACCTCATGAATAATTCTGAAATAGTTATTATTAAATTATAAAAGAATCTTATACATTAATATGATATCATATATGATCTTTTAACATTGCTTTGTTAATAATATCTTAGTATTATCATTGTTTCGGGTGTTAACGGATTCGTTTTTCTTTATATTCAATTTTATGTGAGTTATATTTGTTATGTATAGGATGTATCTTATTCATATCTAGAATTATATCAAGTCTTTAAACATTATTTTTAATCATAAAATGAAAAATAGTCTTGAATTGATACGATGGGGAATTAATCTCATCCCGTTCGTGGAGACGGTAATTCGTACGTATGCACAAGCAACAATATCATTCTTTTGATATTAAAATAATATATAATTGGATGGTATATCATATATACAGAATAATTATCTTGTTATATTTATTATTTACATCAATTACACATCATTATTATACCCATCCAAATAATAATTTATTGAATAACAATTACACCACGATGTGGAGATGGTAAGCTGTACGCATGAACGTATAGTGACATGTCATTCAAAGGATGGATAGAATAATGAATTTGGTTATACCATATTTATAATAACATGATAGTAAATATAAGATACTAGATTTATTATTTTGTAATGGAAACAACAAAGAAAAAGGAAGTGAAAGAAGAAAGGAACTTGAAATAGGTGGTGAGATATTTACCTCTTCTTTGAGTTCTTCCTTTTGATTTGATCAAAAGGGCTTCATAGGTTGGCTTTCTGACTAAAGTAAAGCCTCTAGGGTGAAGGTATGACATTTTATAGTTTATTTGGGTAGGGTTTGGTTGTGCCAAATGGTTTTGAAGCTGTGAATTAGAGAGAAGGGAGAGTACCCTTTTATAAGAGGGTAGAGGGGATCCTTAGGAAAATCTAGAAATATTATTTTATAATAAAATAATTTTTTGTTTCTAATGGATTCAAAATATATTATTTAAAGGCTAAGGTAGGGATGGGTCGAAAACAACTCAACCAATAGGTTTTAGATAGGTTTGGGTCACTATATTAACTTTATATTTTAGATTTAACTCTTAGTTAAATAATTTTATACTTACCATGCCTCTTTTTATTTTTATATTATATGGTTAATAAAATTACTATATACTTCCATGAGAACCCCATGTGGTTCATTAATGATACACCTATCATTATATAAGTCCTTTGGTTGAGCCTTATATTTTTAGGAATAAAATATCAATTTATAATATAATATTTGTTTTAAAAGCTCTTTTATGTCAATTTTGACACTATTTGTCACATAAATGACATATTTTAAACGTATGTTTCATTTAATTTACATCCTTGATTTGTTTTAGGGTTTTCCCATTCATTTATAAAGGAAAATGGTGAGTTTTCATGGTTTGGTCCAAATCGAGAGCCCATTCCCAGATTTAAAAACCGATTTTGATTATTTTATAACTATTTAATTTTTAAATATTTTTCACCCATTACACATATAAAATATCTTGAAATAACCTTTTTACACCAAAAATGAAATTTGGACCCCTTAGGAATTCATAACAATGGGGTATTTGGGTTTTTATTTAAGAATTGGGCCAACCCAAAATCTCAGTTTCCAGTTTTAAATTTTTTTTGTAATATTTCAATATCATATTCATTTTAGTGAATGTTTCAATGATTCCACCTCCATTTAGACCCTAAGAATCCCAAGCGCGCTCTCATTGCCTTTCCCCACTCTTTAGAGCTCTTTTTAATCGAGATTTGGAGCCGAACTTTATAGGCTTCCTCAAATATTCCGAATTTGAAGAGGTAAAGTATTTCTTTCATAACTCTCTCCATTTTCAATATTTTCTACTCATTCCAATTCCTAAATGACCTAATATATCTTCTAAGAATTAAACCTGTATTTTGGCTGTTTTAAATTTCAGCTACTTGTCTTTTGGAGTGATTACTTCAAGATACTTCGAGTAAATGAGTCCTTTTCTTTCCTCTTTCAAATTACTTAGGGTTTCATTCATTGTTCATAGGGTTTCTTCACTTATAATTGAGTTTACTAATGTCTAGAAACGAGTTTTTAAAACCTAGGTTTTAACTTTGGTATTTCTTGGCCAATTATTGTGGTTTTAGGTTTGATCTAGATCTCTCTTGGTGCGGCGGGGGTGCGATTCGATTTTCGCACGGAGATTCAAGGGTTTTTGTTACTTTGGTAGGTGATTCCATTGTGCGTGCAATTTTTGTGAATTATCTTGATGTGTTAATGGTATTTTAATTTTTTATTGCATTTTAAATTTTCTGTAAAAATTGGTTTTATTTGCATTTATAATGCAGATGAATTTTAAGTTCCAATTTTTTGTGAAATTGGGGGTTTTTCATACAAATCTGTTATTGGTTAATTTTGGGCTGACCTATAATTACTTAGTTGATTTTATTGAACTTTATTAAGACTCAAAATAATGTTTTTAATGTTCATTATTTTTGTTTGTTGCTGCGAAATTTTGTTTAAATGGTGTTTGGGAAGAAAATGGGCTTTAAGTGCCATGTTTGTGTGAAAATGGTGGTTTTTAAAAGATATAACTTCTTGGTTCACATTGGGCTGCCCGATAACAGAATTATTGCTTTCATTAAAGGTTATTGAACTGAAATTTTGTTTTTATGACTTACAGGTGTTCACATAGTGTGCAAAGTGCATATTTTAAAGAGCTTTGGGTGCAAAACAATGTGATATTTTGCGAGGTTGTTTTATTGAAAATCAAAATATTTTATTGTGTGTTTTAAATGGTATAAAATTTTTGTAGTTGTTGTACTGTTTTTTTGTGACTAGTAGTGATATTTTATATTCAAAAGTATGTGTGTTGTTTGCTGAAATTTTTTGAGCACAAAAGGGGAATCTCAGGTACTTAGGTGGGCGGATATGTACTAGTACGGCTAGTGGACAGGATGGGTTGTGTCCCTGTTTCACGGAGAAAATGGATAACAAAAACTATAATTAAACTATGTGGATGATATTTGCAGACCACTAGGTTATTGTTATGTTCCCTACTAGTTCCTCGTGCATGGGAAAAGATTGTGACTTGGATACTTTACACCGAGGTACGAGGTACATAGGGCCTGAGACTATCTAGTTTCCTAGGGGTGTTCCCGGTTTTTGTGCTCATGGGATTTGTCGTATTTACCCTTTTATTGGGTTGTTTTTGGTTGTAAATTATAGTAGCTCACATTTATATTTAAATGTTTGAAAATTCTGAAAATTTTAGCTTGAAAACAGTTTTCAATTGAAAGTTGCATTTCTTAGATTTTATCACTGCTTTTCTTTGCATATTAAAACTTCTTGCTTTTTCACATTGTATTGCATTCTATTTGGTATAATTGGTGGTATCCTATTGGTCTTAGGATCACACCCTACTTACACCCCTTAGGTGTAAGTATACTTGATTATGTTTTCCTCAGGTAAAGTAAAGGCTAAGGGTGATGGCAGTTCAGGGTGTTAGTCCCCATCCTTGGGACTGAGTTGTGGAGACGGCTTGGGGGTGATGACCCCTTGTCATGTGGAGTCCATGGGGATATTTTTTGTTGTTTTGTTGTGTCTTTGGACCTTTTGTACTTCATTTGAACTTATTTATTCAGTTATGGATTTTTGTATAAACCATGCTTGTATGAATTTTTCAGATTCATTTTATCAAATATTTTTGATGTTTTATGTATACATATTAGGGTAAATCGTTCCCAAACCAAAATAAATGATACCAAGGCACTTGTTCCAGCCCTTGGGGATAGGGAACGCCCTTCGGGCCTTGCCATGGGCCGGGTTTGGTGCCATTAATGGTGGCAACCAAATTCAGTTCGTGACAAAATGGTATCAGAGCAGGTTAAGGTTTTTGGGTTATATTGCTATTTTTGGGATGAGTCGGGATAGATAGAATATAGGACTGTCAGGACTCAGGGTTTTGGTTGTGAGTAGGGTGCATGTCCCGCCCCTCTCATGGTAGAGCTTGAGTCACCAGGGGATGTTGGAATTTATGGATTGACTTCACTTCTAGGTGAGACGTGTCGGCTGCAGACCACATGTGGACATCGGGCGGATGTGGAGTAGTTGTTTCTTTTATTACTGGAATGTGATTAGTTTATTTATATTTGATGTATTTGAATACAATTTTCAGAATTTTGGTATTGACTATTATTTTTTGACTATTTCATTTTGTAGCAACGTGCCTCCCCGGAAAGCTCCCACCCATCCACAGGTGGAAGCTAGAGAGTGTTCTCCCGCACAAATTGATCAGAGGCTTGAGGAGGCTATGGTTCGGCCTACCCAAGCTTTAGGACAAGGACCAGCTCTTTCTCCTATTAATATTAGAGTACAAGAGATAGGTCATAGAAAATAAAATGTAGAAGAGTTTCTGAAAAACAATCCTCTTACCGTCCGAGGTAGCTCAGAACCCCAGGAAGCAAAAGAATGGCTTGAGAAGATCGAGCGTATGTTTGAGTTCCTGGAAACACCTGAGGAGGTCAGGGTGAATTGTGCCTCCTTTCTGTTAGAGGGTCCCAGCCGTAAGTGGTGGGATTCAGTGCTTCAGTTTGGGAAGATTGAGCATATGCATTGGGGATATTTCAAGGTTGTCTTCAATGAACAGTACTCCCCTGAGGTATTGGCTTATGCTAGGTCTAGAGAGTTCATGGAACTTGTTCAGGGGAATCAATCTGTGATGGAGTATATCAACTGTTTCACTGAGTTGGTTCGATATGCTCTAGAAATTGTCTCTAATGAGCAGGTGAAGTCCTATAGGTTTGAGAAAGGCTTGCGACTAGAGATATAGTCCCAGGTGTTCTTGTTTAAGTTGAGGACCTATGTTGAGGTTGTTGATCGGGCGTGCATGGTGGAGATTGATAGGAAAGGTAGGGATGGTTTCTATGGTTCAATATCAGTAGTGGGTAGTGGTAGCTCCTCAAAGAAGAAAACAAAGTGGGAGGATCATGTGAAGAAAGGAGGGGGCAGTTCATGACACACTTCCAGGTAGTTTTCTTCTACAGCTTCTGATGCGAGATCGGTCGTGTGCCACCAATGTGGGAAGCCTGGGCATATCCGACCAGCATTTCCACTTCCTCCGAAGCCTTATTACCAATTTGGAGGTATGGGGCATTTTCAGTGCTTCTGTGGTGTGGCACGTCCACTCCCAAGTGGGGCAAGGTCAGTGGCCTCAAGAGGAGTTCCAGCACAGTTCGAGCCGTTGAGGACTGGGGGATCTTAATTTGGTGGTCATGGTGGAAAGGGCTGGATCATCTTCTAGGCAGAGCTAGATCAGGGCACAGCCACAGACTAGTGGTCATCCTCAAGATGATACTAGACATCTCCATGAAGTGGATAAGGCACCAGCAGGATCAGAGGCCGGACCATCGACAGTTCGAGGTACCGTTCTGATCGCATATTCTATAGCTACTACTCTTTTTGATACTGGTGCCTCTGTTTCATTCATTTCTTCCCGCTTTGTGGACATTCCTAATTATCCAACTGAGTTGATGTCTTTATCAATTGATTTGGTGAAACTGCTGGGAAAGAAAAAGGAGCAGGGCCTCAGGTTCCCCTCGTGTGCGCTTTCCGTGTCAGGGGTTGAGATGGAGTGGGACCTCCTGGTTATAGATATGGAATTGTTTGACATAATAATTGGTATGGATTGGCTAGTACACTTCCAGGAACACATCTATTGCTATAGACAATGTGTGAGTTTCATTGCACCTGATGGGAGTCGTCGGGTTTTTTTTTGGAGAATGGGATCCTTACTCAGGTCGCACAGAGCCTCCACACCCAGAGTTGGGAAGTGTTATCTTCCAGTTATCTTCGATCATGTGAGAGGATAGTATTTCCCCTGAAGGTTCACTACCTCATGTAGAGAATTATTTTCCGAAGGTATTCCTATATGATTTTTCAGGTTTTCCCCCAGAGCGGGATGTGGAGTTTTCGATTGATCTGGCGCCAGGAACACAGCCGATATCTCTTCCATATTATCGCATAGCCCTCACCAAGCTAAGGGAATTAAAGATACAGTTGTACGACTTAGAATCAAAAGGATTCATTCGCCCGAGGATCTCTCCTTGGGCCACTTCTGTGTTGTTCACGAAAACGGATGATGGATCCCTCCGGTTGTGCATCGACTACCGGAAGCTGAATAAGGTAACAATTAAGAATAAATACCCTTTACCCATAATAGATGATTTGTTCGATCAGTTGAAGGGGGAAAAGTGGTTCTCAATGATAGACCTGTGTTCGGGGTATCATCAACTTCATGTGAAAGAGTCAGATATCCCAAAGACATCCTTTCGAAGCAGGTACAACCACTTTGAGTATTTGGTCATTCCCTTCGGATTGACCAATGCTCCAGCGGTCTTTATGGCACTCATGAACTGGGTGTTTCATCAGTATCTTGATTCCTTCGTTTTGGTATTCATGGATGACATTATGGTATACTCTATCTCTGAGGAGGAACATGAACATCACTTGAGGATCGTTTTGGGTACATTACGGGATCACCACCTCCATGCAATGTTATCAAAGTGAACTTTCTGGATTAGGGAGGTGAGATTTCTGGTGCATGTGATCTCAGAACACGGAGTTTCAGTGGACCCTGATAAAATTAGTGCGGTCATGTCATGGGAGTAATCGAATAATGCGTTCGAGATCCGGAGTTTTCTTGGCTTGGCTGGTTATTACATGCAATTCGTTCGGGATTTCTCTTGGCTTGCTTCACCGATGACTTCCCTCACCCAGAAAGAGGTCAAGATTTTATGGGCTCCAGAATGCCTGGAATCGTTCTAAGAGCAGAAGAGGTTGTTGACTACCACCCCCATGCTGATTTTACCAGAGGAAGGAAAGGGATATGTGGTCTATTGTGATGCTTCAGGTATAGGTCTTGGGTGCGTGCTTATGTAGGATGATCATGTGGTCACGTATGGATCTCGCCAACTTCGACCACATGAAAAGAACTACCCAACCCATGACTTGGAGTTGGAAGCGGTGATGCATGATTTGAAGACATGGCGTCACTGCCTTTTTGGGGAGAAGTTTGTGGTATAATCTGATCACAAAATCTTGGCTTATATCTTCTCACAGAAGGACCTCAACTTGAGGCAGCGTTGCTGGATCAAGTACTTGCAGGGGTTCGACTTTGACATTGCCTATACCCCAGGAAAGGGTAATGTAGTGGCTGACTGCTTGAGTAGAAGGGTTCCAATGCAGTCTTTGAGGAAGTCCAGTGATGAGTGGGCATTTAGGGGGATCTTTTCTCAGATGCATGTGGAGACCAGGGAACACAGTGTAGGGGAATTCTTGGAAAGTGTCCAGTTGACTCCTTCTCTATTGGAGTTGATTCTGCAAGAATAGCCCAGTGATGAGCTTTTTCAGCGGTCTAAGAAGTTTATTCATGGTGGGGTTACATCCTCTGATTGGTCATCCTCTCTCGAGGGAATCTTGTGCTTTAAGGGCCATTCAGTAGTGCCATTATCTCTGCAGAATGTGGTGATGCAGGATAGCCACCAGTCTTAGTGGGTTGTCCATCCGAGTGCCACTAAGATGTATTATTATTTCTGACATCATTTTTGGTGTCCTGGTATGAGACGGGACATAGCGGACTTTGTTTTGAGATTCTACACATGCCAGAAGGTGAAAGCAGAGCACCAAATGCCTTCTGGTTTGCTCCAACCACTTCCCATTCCTACCTGGAAGTGGGAAGAGGTCTCCATGGACTTCATTTTTGTCATACCTTGTACACGTCGGGGTAAGAATTCCATTTGGGTTGTGATTGACCATCTGACCAAATCATCCCACTTCATTCTGCTAAAAGATACAACTAAAGTGGATGAGTTGGGCCATTTGTGTAACACCCCAAGATTTCATAATGTGTTATTTCTTCAAAATAATTCAATAACTTGCAACACCGAGTTAAATCACACCATGACTTACCAAAAACAAAAGTCATTAAAAAGAGGTTATGAATATTATTAACTAAATTTTAAACTTTATATAATCCTTATAATTTTAGAATCCATATTATGAGTTTCTTAGACATAATGCAAGAACAGATTCATTTTCAGTATTTCACTTTTATCAACTTTTAATAGTGAAACATTTTTAAATACAATATTTTAAACTTTTTGACTAAATGGGGACATCAAGAAATTTAAAATGAAACATCCCAAACTTCCACGGTACGCTTTCCTTTGAATAATACAGTAGCGTGTGTTGTACGCAACTTCGAGTTCTAACACACCACAACCAATCAAACTAGCCGTTATGAATAGTAATACCTACCTTTTAAAATTTTAGAAATTTTATCTCAAAAAATGGACTTCATTTTTGGATTCGGAGTATCTAATTTAGCCTAAGGTGAAATTTTGGTACTTTTCGGATAACTTTCATATTTTGATGAATAGTGAATATTACTAAATTTTAATTAAAAACAACTTTTTTAATCAAAATAATTAATAGTGATAAATTATGAATTTGAGTGGTTTTAAAGTATTTTTAGAATATATTTTTACCATTTAATATAATGTTCGTCATTGGACATAATTTTACAATTAAACCGAACATAAACAAGTGTCAATCTTTTGATAGTTATTATCTCTTAAAAACACGCTTTTTGTTTTGACAGTGGGAATTAATTTTAAATTAATTTCTGCCACTTTTGTGTTTTGAATTTAGAATAATAGATTCCATATTTGGAATCAGGATGTTCAAATTGTGTAAATAGGTAACTTTTATTTTTAGACATTTTGAATAATTACTGCGGTAAATATTTTATTTACCATGGTTAAGGGTAAATCCGGTAAATAAGGGTTAAACAATAATATTATAATAATACTAAATTACCCTAAAACGTGTCCTAGCCTTATTGGTTGATACAGGTTTGACCATAGGCATCTTTGGGTCTATTTTGGGACCCCATGGTGCCACTTGTAGGTGATAGGGACATTTTTTTAATTAAGTTAAAATGAATACAAAAATGACACAAGCATATATCTTTTAGCAAAACAATTTTTACATAGGGTTATATATGTTAGATTTTAGATTATAAATATTCATTAGAAATATAAAAATATTTCCTACATAATTATATTTTATTTATAATTTTTAGACATTAAATAATTTAATTAATTTATGACACAATGATGATGAATTAATTACTATAATAGTGAAAAATTAAAATAATTGATATTATAAATACCCAAATAAATATAATATGAAACTTTTAATTAATTAAACTAATTTTATAGGATAATATGATATATTAGTATTTATTTAATTTACTTTGTTCGAAGTAATAAATCTTTTATGAGTTTCACAAAAATCAACTATTGAATAGTGTCAAAATTGACATAAAATAGTTCTTAAAACAAATATTATATTATTAATTGATATTAAATTCCTAAAAATCTAAGGTTCTACCAAGAGACTTATATCATGATAGGTTCATCATTAATGGACCACTTAGGGGTCTCTTAGATGTATATAGTAAGTTTATTAACCATATTATATAAAAATACAAAGAGACATTGTAAAAGTGAAACTAGTTAACTTAGAGTTAATACTTAAAGATAAGGTTAATATAAGTACCCAACCCTGTATAAATTCTATTGGTTGAGTTTTTTTTCGACCCATCCCCACATTAAAAGTTAAATAATCAACTTTGGAGCCATTAGAAACTGAATATGAATTTATTATAAACTAATATTTCTAGCTTTTCCAAAGGTTCCCCTCACCCCTCTTATAAAAGGGAACTCCTCCTTCTCATTTCCTCACACCTTCAAAACCTTTTGGTTCGGCAAAACTATGCCCAAATACTCTCACAACTTCCCTCAATACAACCTAGAGGCCTTATTTTGATCATAAAGCCAACCTAAGGAGCCCTTTTGATCAAATCAAAAGGAAGAACCCGAAGAAGAGGTAATGATTTCACCACCCTTTTCCAAGTTCCTTTCTTCTTCCACTTCTTCTTCCTTTGTTATTACCATTCTAAAATAATAACTCCAGTATCATATATATACTGTGATGTTATTATAAATATTGTACAACCATATTCAGTATTCTATCCACCCTTTGAATAACATGTCACCATACGTGCGTACGTACGGCTTACCGTCTCCACGTCGTGGTGTAATTGTCATTCAATATATTATTATTTGGATGGGTATAATAATGATATGTAACTCATGTAAATAATAAATATAACATGTTAATAATTATGTATATATGATATAACAAACATTTATATATTATTTCAAAAGAATGATATTGTCACTCGTGCGTACGTACGGACTACCGTCTCCACGAACGCGATGAGATTCATTCTCCATCGTATCCATTCAAGTATAATTATCATTTGATGATTTAGAAATGATGTTTAAGGACTGACATAATTCTGGATATGAATAATATAAAACCTATCCATTACAAACATGGCTTACATAACAAAACAAATAAAAGAAAACAAGTAAGTTAACACCCGAAACAACGATAATACTAAGATATTATTATCAAATCAATATTAAAAGATCATATATGATATCAGATTTATGTATATTATTCTTGTATAATTTAATAACAATTATTTCACCATTATACAGGAGGTTAACCTACCCCAACCAAGGAAAAGTACAAGGTAAGGGGTTTTCATCTCACTCCTTATTCCCGTGAGATTCATGCCATATTGCCACCATCACCTTTGTGTGGTGTATGTACTGTCCATAATTATATTATTTGTGTAATACACTCTAATTTATGTTTATTTACATATTCATTGTATGATACCTCTTTCATGGGATGTATGTTTCATAAGTTACCAATTTGGTAAGGGTTATTTCACAATCTCTTCATTATCCGAGGTTGTTTATATGTAATAATCTACTGGGATCTCTTTATCATCCACATCCATGTTTTCTTAAAAATGTATTTCAAAACATTTTTATTATTTACAAGAATTTGAGTTAAATACATTTATACCCTTGTTTAACTTTTTATAAGAGGTTTATAAAGGAATCTTTCCGTCGTTTTCCAAACAAGGTGCTTTTTATCCTTTTTGACAAAATTAAGGTAAGAATGTTTTTTTAACTTATACGGCGGGTGTGGCTATTTTCCTCCGTTATAAAATCGTTGAAGCTTCCCTTACAAGATAATAAGAATATTTTCAAAAAAAATGTTTTATTTCATAAATATAAGACTCTTAAATGATTTCAAAATAGAAAGAGATATTTTTCTAAAATAGTCTTTATTTCATCTATGTCAACATCCTTTGATTGATTTTAAGCTTATTTGAAGTTGATTTATTATGATACAAAACATCCATATTTTATTGAAGGTTTTGTGATATTTTTGACTGTGGATAAGTTATTCTTATGTCACTCATGGTTTTTGTTTAGAGTATTGACATTTCATAAGTTATTTGTAATCTTAATGTTTATGTTATATTTCAACCTTTCATTCAGATGAATGTGTTAGACAAGTATGTTCCGGGTTGGGGACCGGTAAAAGTAAGCCCTCCGGTTTGGTCTTCAGTTATTAGAGGAACTCTGGTTTGGTCTCCGGTTATTAGAGGCACTCCGGGTTGGTGTCCGGTTATTAGAGGCACTCCGGGTTGGGTTTCGGTTACAGTTAGCCCCAAGGTCTTGGGACGAGGCCTTGATAAAGAAATTAAAGTTCAGCATTATTCATTCCATCATTATGAAAGTGGTTATTGATTTTTCATGTGATTATTAGATAAGTATAATATCCATGTGAATAAGTAAATGGCATTATTTCATTTTATTTATTCCATACTATGTTGAAAGTTCAAGTTTGAAAGGCTTTTGTTTTAGTTATACATTGCCTTAAATGTTTATTCTTATTTATGAAAGTTTCCGCTATATTGTTATCCATACTGGGCATTTGAGCTCACCCCTTTTCTATGTTTTATTTTTCCTAGGAAGTGAAAAGTAAATTATGAATGACCTGAAGGGATATTATGTGGGGATATGAGTGTGGATTATGGAGACAATATGTTGTTTTAGTAGTTTTTCATTTTATGATGTAATGTAAGACTTATGAATATATCTAGTGTTTCCAAGGCTACTAAACCAATTGGTCTTTCTAGATTTGATCTTTCTTGTGATCATGCCAATGTTATGTAATAATGCACCGACTCTGGGTAACTAGGGTCGGGGCGTTACAGTTGGTGTCAGAGGAAGTTTAGTACAAACCTTGGAAGCTGGATTTAGATAAACTTTGATTTGAGCACATAGATTTAAGATGAATTTTGAGGATTAGTATAGAAGAACTTCCTAGAATTTTGGTATTGTAGAGATTTTGTAAGTTTTCCGAGCAATACATCCCTGTCTGGATACGAGCAGGTAGAGGCGGCTCTGGCACAGATGTACCTAAGGGTAAAACCCGAAAACACCGCTTTGAGCTAGACTCGAATGGGAACTGGTGCACGACAACGGGCCTTACTACACTCTTGGTTACGACACTCCTGGGGGATATGCTTAAGATAACTCTCATTTTCTTTAAAAATCATTATGAAGGGTTTATGAGTATATACTTCCTTAAAGGAGACATTTTTATGATTATGGATTATATCCATAAACTATTTAATTTATGTTATGTGTTTTACAAGTTTGGGATTAGGTATTGTTATTCATAAACTAATCTAATGTATGCCATTGTTTAGAAATGGCACCCAGTAGAAGGAATGAGATCTCCAGCAATGCACATGATACAAAGAGAAAGAAGGATAATATATTTTTTGGTCTTAAGCCAGAATTTACAAGAGAAATAGTCTCGCATGTATTATCATCATATGAAGAAATAATATCATGTGTTGATAAGATAAGTAAAGAGTTTACTGAGTCCTATGGCTTTGAAGGGAAGCAAGAGAAGAAAAGGATGGAAGAGAGAAAGATGGATAAAGGGAAGAGGGAAAAGAATAATTTTCCCATATGTGATAACTGTGGAAAGAAACACCCTGGAACTTTCCTGAAAGGAATGGGAGTTTGTTATAAGTGTGGAGGAAAAGGGCACAAAGTACGTGACTGCAAGGGTAAGAAAATGGTTTGAAATGTACAATGCTTCATTTGCAAGTAGTTTGGACACTACGTGAACCTATGTCCCAGTCATAAATGATTCTATTGGATAATAATAAAGTTATGATACTACCACAGATGAAGAGGAATGATTAGAGTTCTTATGTTGATTATGTCAATTGAGTGTTGTATCAACAATGTACTTGTTATAATAATTATGGAGTATATAGGGATTGTACTGCAGTACTATTTCATTAAGGACTTGAGATTGTGTGGAACAAAGAAAAGTGACTCAATAGTAGGATAAATTTTTGGAAAATATATGGTTGAGAGAATGATAAACTATAATATAGTTCTGATACTGAGGTAGTGATTTTGGAATAATACATGATTGTTTGGGATAAATTATATTGGATATTCTTGACTACCTTGGAACTGATTAATGATTTGTATATTCCATCATTGTTGGGGTTTAAAACAGTTTTGGATTGATGAAGTATATCCAGCATTCTATATGGAATAAGGGAGCATGAATGTAATCAATAAGGAATATGGTAATTCAGGATCTTTCAGTGTATTAAAAGAATACATGATGAAGGTATTCATATGCTATTATGGGGTAAAAAGGTTCTACATTATGTTTACCTTCCTTATAAATGTTGGACTGTGAGTTTGGACAGAAGTATTTTGGATAGTTCTAGTTTGGATTATTTTGGATTTCCATAAAAGGACAACCCGGAGGTCGGGCGGCAACCCGTCACGTCCGGCAAGGCTACGAGACTTGAACCCGCAACCGAAGGGCAACAAGGGTGTATCACCTACCACTGGCCCACGAGATATCCTGGATTAAATAATGTAGTTTTTTTTAAAAAAATATCTGGTAGATGAATTATAAATTCATTTATTTTGGAACCCTGTAAGAATAGTATAAATAGAAAAAAAAAATTACGTTCTATTATCTTTTAGACTGAAAGATGAGTTTGTGGTAGAAATTTATTAATGGATAAAACTCTAATTATAAAGTAAGTATATCTCCTTATGATCTTATCTAATCTCATAAATAAATTCCTCAACATTAATAAAAGGAACTTAGAACAAAAATGTTGTTCTAGATGGTACCTTAAATCATCACTAATTTATGGCTTTGGGATTGTTGGCCTTTTCATTGCCATGTTCTCCACCACTCTCCATCAGATAATTGATGATTATATTTCTCTTCCATATCCATATTTTCCTACATGGAACCCTAGTATGTGTTATTTTCGGTAATCTCCATACATTCCACTCTTTATTTTAAATAGAGGCTTCATTAATTCATTTTTCGATGTGGGATTTCAACTAAGATATTTTGAAACGTCAAAAATGTGTTATCCCAATACCCTATGTTTTGTTGAACCGATGGTATTTCAAATCATCATAGATTGATGAGTTTAAGGACCTCAATTTTATACTTGTTTGTGATTGATGACCTCAATCACTACCTATAAATATTTACGTTTTTCCTCCAATTATATGTCTCTGATTTCCACCAATGTTCTCCTAATCGAGCTCATAATTTGGTGGTGACCCTTTCATTTCTCTTTTCCTCATATTAAGACTAAATTTTAGTAACCCAATTTCCGATGTGGGTTTTCCCACAAATATATTTTCTATTTTCAACCTTTTATTTTTGAAGAACAATTTCAAATTGCGAGGACGCAATTTATTGAAGGAGGGGAGAATGTAACACCCCAAGATTTCATAATGTGTTATTTCTTCAAAATAATTCAATAACTTGCAACACCGAGTTCAATCACACCATGACTTACCAAAAAAAAAGTCATTCAAAAGAGTTTATGAATAGTATTAACTAAATTTTAAACATTATACAATCCTTATAATTTTAGAATCCATATTATGAGTTTCTTAGACATAATGCAAGAAAAAATTCATTTTCAGTATTGCACTTTTATCAACTTTTAATAGTGAAACCTTTTTAAATACAATATTTTAAACTTTTTGACTAAATGGGTACATCATTAAATTTAAAATTAAACATCCCAAGCTTCCACGGTACGCTTTCCTTTGAATAATACAGTAGCGTGTGTTGTACGCAACTTCAAGTTCTAACACACCACAACCATTCAAACAAGCCGTTATGCATATTAATACCTAACTTTTAAAATTTTAGAAATTTTATCTCTCAAAATGGACTTCATTTTTGGATTCGGAGTATCGAATTTAGCCTAAGGTAAAATTTTGGTACTTTTCGGATAACTTTCATATTTTGATGAATAGTGAAAATTACTAAATTTTAATTAAAAACAACTTTTTTAATCAAAATAATTAATAGTGATAAATTATGAATTTGAGTGGTTTTAAAGTATATTTAGAATATATTTTTACCATTTAATATAATGTTGTTCATTGGACATAATTTTACAATTAAACCGAATATAAACAAGTGTCAATCTTTAGATAGTTATTATCTCTTAAAAAACACGCTTTTTGTTTTGACAGCGGGAATTAATTTTAAATTAATTTCTGCCACTTCTATGTTTTGAATTTAGAAAAATGGATTCCATATTTGGAATCAGGATTTTCAAATTGTGTAAATGGGTAACTTTTATTTTTACACATTTTGAATAATTATTGCGGTAAATATTTTATTTACCATGGTTAAGGGTAAATCCGGTAAATAAGGGTTAAAAAATAATATTATAATAATACTAAATTACCCTAAAACGTGTCCTAGCCATATTTTTTGATACAGGTTCGACCATAGTCATATTTGGGTCGATTTTGGGACCCCATGGTGCCACTTCTAGGTGATAGGGACATTTTTTTTAATTAAGTTAAAATGAATACAAAAATGACACAAGCATATATCTTTTAGCAAAACAATTTTTACATAGGGTTATATATGTTTGATTTTAGATTATAAATATTCATTAGAAATATAAAAAGATTTCCTACATAATTATTGTTTATTTATAATTTTTAGACATTAAATAATTTAATTTATTTATGACACAATGATGATGAATTAATTACTATAATAGTGAAAAAATAAAATAATTGATATTATAAATACCCAAATAAGTATAATATGAAACTTTTAATGAATAAAAATAATTTTCAAGGATAATGTGATATATTAGGATTGATTTAATTGACTTTTTTTGATGTAATCAATCTGTTATGAGTTTCACAAAAATCAACTATTGAATAGTGTCAAAATTGACATAAAAGAGTTCTTAAAACAAATATTATATTATTAATTGATATTAAATTCTTAAAAATCTAAGGTTTGGCCAAGAGACATATATATCATGATAGTTTCATCATTAATGGACCACTTGGGGGTCTATTGGATGTATATAGTAAGTTTATTGACCATATTATATAAAAATACAAAGAGACATTGTAAAAGTGAAACTAATTAACTTAGAGTTAATACTTAAAGATAAGGTTAATATAAGTACCCAAACCTGTCTAAATTCTATTGGTTGAGTTGTTTTCGACCTATCCCCACCTTAACATTTAAATAATAAACTTTGGAGCCATTATAAACCGAATATGAATTTATTATAAACAAATATTTCTATCTTTTCCAAAGGTGTCCATCACCCCTCTTATAAAAGGGCACTCCTCCTTCTCATTTCTTCACACCTTCAAAACCTTTTGGTTCGGAAAAACTCTGCCCAAATACTCTCCCAACTTCCTTCACTACAACCTAGAGGCCTTAGATTGATCATAAATCCAACCTAAGGAGCCCTTTTGATCAAATCAAAAGGAAGAACCCGAAGAAGAGGTAATGATTTCACCACCCTTTTCCAAGTTCCTTTCTTCTTCCACTTCTTCTTCCTTTGTTATTACCATTATAAAATAATAACTCCAGTATCATATATATATTGTGATGTTATTATAAATATGGTACAACCATATTCAGTATTCTATCCACCCTTTGAATAACATGTCACCATACGTGCGTACGTACGGCTTACCGTCTCCACGTCGTGGTGTAATTGTTATTCAATATATTATTATTTGGATGGGTATAATAATGATATCTAACTCATGTAAATAATAAATATAACATGTTAATGATTCTGTATATATTATATAACAACCATTTATATATTATTTCAAAAGAATGATATTGTCGCTCGTGCGTACGTACGGACTACCGTCTCCACGAACGCGATTAGATTCATTCTCCATCGTATCCATTCAAGTATAATTATCATTTGATGATTTAAAAATTATGTTTAAGGACTTGAAATCATTCTTCATATTAATTATATACAAACTATCCATTACAAACATGGCTTACGTAACAAAACATATAAAAGAAAACAAGTAAGTTAACACCCGAAACAACGATAATACTAAGATATTATTATCAAATCAATATTAAAAGATCATATATGATATCATATTAATGTATATTATTCTTGTATAATTTAATAACAATTATTTCACCATTATACAGGAGGTTAACCTACCCCAACCAAGGAAAAGTTCAAGGTAACGGGTTTTCATCTCACTCCTTATTCCCGTAAGATTCATGCCATATTGCCACCATCACCTTTGTGTGGTGTATCTACTGCCCATAATTATATTCTTTGTGTAATACACTCTAATTTATGTGTATTTACATATTCATTATATGATACCTCTTTCATGGGTTGTATGTTTCATAAGTTACCAATTTGGTAAGGGTTATTTCACAATCTCTTCATTATCCGAGGTTGTTTATATGTAATAATCTACTGGGATCTCTTTATCATCCACATCCATGTTTTCTTAAAAATGTATTTCAAAACATTTTTATTATTTACAATAATATGAGTTAAAGACATTTATACCCTTTTTTGAATTTTTATAAGAGGTTTATAAAGGAATCTTTCCGTCATTTTCCAAACAAGGTGCTTTTTAACCTTTTCGACAAAATTAAGGTAAGAATGTTTTTTAACTTATACGGCGGGTGGAGCTGTTTTCCGCCGTTATAAAATCATCGAAGCTTCCCTTACAAGATAATAAGAATATTTTCAAAAAAAATGTTTTATTTCAAAAATATAAGACTCTTAAATGATTTCAAAATAGAAAGATATATTTTTCTAAAATAGTCTTTATTTCATCTATGTCAACATCCTTTGATGGATTTTAAGCTTATTTGAAGTTGATTTATTATGATACAAAACATCCATATTTTATTGAAGTTTTTGTGATATTTTTGACTGTGGATAAGTTATTATTATGTCACTCATGGTTTTTGTTTAGAGTATTGACATTTCATAAGTTATTTGTAATCTGAATGTTTATGTTATATTTCAACCTTTCATTCAGATGAATGTGTTAGACAAGTATGTTCCGGGTTGGGGACCGGTAAAAGTAAGCCCTCTGGTTTGGTCTCCGGTTATTAGAGGAACTCCGGTTTGGTCTCCGGTTATTAGAGGCACTCCGGGTTTGTGTCCGGTTATTAGAGGCACTCCGGGTTGGGTTCCGGTTACAGTTAGCCCCAAGGTCTTGGGACGAGGCCTTGACAAAGAAATTAAAGTTCAGCATTATGAATTCCATCATTATGAAAGTGGTTATTGATTTTTCATGTGATTATTCGATTAGTAGAATATCCATGTGAATAATTAAATGGCATTATTTAATTTTTTTTATGCCATACTATGTTGAAAGTTCAAGTTTGAAAGGTTTTTGTTTTAGTTATACATTGCCTTAAATGTTTATTCTTATTTATGAAAGTCTCCGCTATATTGTTATCCATACTGGGCATTTGAGCTCACCCCTTTTCTATGTTTTATTTTTCCCAGGAAGTGAATAAGTAAATTATGAATGACCTGTAGGGATATTATGTGGGGATATGAGTGTGGATTATGGAGACAATATGTTGTTGTAGTAGTTTTTTGTTTTATGATGTAATGTAAGACTTATGAATATATCTAGTGTTTCAAAGGCTACTAAACCAATCGGTCTTTTGAGATTTGATCTTTCTTGTGATCATGCCAATGTTATGTAATAATGCACCGACTCTGGGTAACTAGGGTCGGGGCGTTACAATTTGTATCTTCAGGAAGTGGTTAGACTCCATGGTGTACCATCAGTTATTGTCTCAAATAGAGACCCCCACTTCACTTATTGATTTTGGGAAGGCCTTCAGAAGGCCTTGGGGTCTCATATTAAGATGTGCATGACATACCATTCACAGACAGATGGTCAGACAGAGCGGGTGAAATAGATTTTGGAGGACATGCTTTGTGCATGTGTCCTGGACTTTGGAGGTTCTTGGGATATCCAATTGGGATTGGTTGATTTTTCTTATAATAATAGTTACCAATCCTCGATTAAAATTGCCCCTTTTGAGGCGCTCTATGGTCGGTCATGTCGGTCCCCCTATGTTGGGATGAGGTAGGAGAGACTTCACTGTTGGGGCTGAGCCTTGTGCAAGAGACTTCTGAGAAGGTCAAGTTGATCAGGAAGCACATATTGATATCTTAGAGTCATCATAAATCTTATGCTGACCGGAGGCATCGAGACCTAGAGTTTTCTATGGGTGACAAGGTATTCTTGAAAGTGGCCCCTCGTTTGGGCCATCATTGATTGGGGAAGCAAGGTAAGCTGATGTCATGGTATGTAGGGCCCTTTAAGGTCACTGAGCATATTGGAAAGGTGTCATATAGGTTGGCCTTACCTTCCTAGTTGACATCCATCCATGATGTCCTCCACGTCTCTCAATTCAAGAAATACAACCCGGATCCATCCCATGTGTTGAGTTGGGAAGAACTAGAGATAGAGCTTGAATTGTCTGTTGTTGTGAGGCCGGTGAAAATAGTGGAATACCAAGAGAAGATACTTTGAGGGAAGTCTATTCCATTATTCCGGGTTCTATGGCAGCATGGGAATGATAGACATGAGACATGGGAGCGAAAGTCATGGGTCGATGAAGAGTACCCATTCTTGTTTTCCAACAATGCTTCTGGTTGAGTTTCTGGGGAAGAAAGTCCTTCATGGTGGGGATAATTGTCACATAAATGACATATTTTAAAGGTATTTTTCATTTAATTTACATCCTTGCTTTGTTTTAGGGGTTTTCCATTCATTTCTGGAGGAAAATGGTGAGTTTTCATGATTTGGGCCAAATCGAGATCCCATTTCAAGATTTAAAAACCGATTTTGATTATTTTATAAATATTTATTTTTTAAATATTTTTTCCCCATTCCACTTCCAAAATATCTTGCACTGACCTTTTTACACCAACAATGAAATTCAGACCCCTTAGAAAATCATAACGATGGGCTATTTGGGTTTTTATTTAAGAATTGGGCCAACCTGAAAGCTCATTTTCCAGTTTTAAATTGTTTTTTGAAGTTTTTAATATCTTATTCCTTTTAATTAATTTTTTGGTGATTCCACATCACTTTCTACCCTAAGAATACTGGGAGTTCTCCCATTTCCTTTACCCATTCTTTGGAACTCTGGTTAATCACGATTTGGTCCAAAACGTAATAGGCTTTCTCAAATCATCCAAATTTGAAGAGGTAAATTATTTCTTTCATAACTATCTCAATTCTCAATATTTTCCCTCCATTATAGTTCCTAAATGACCTAATATATCTTGTTAGAATGAACCCTGAATTTTGGATGTTTTAAATTTCAGCTACTGGTGTTTTGGAGTGATTACTTCCAGATACTTTGAGTAAATGAGTCTTTTTCTTTCCTCTTTCAAATTACTTAGGGATTAATTCATTATTCTTAGGGTTTCTTCACTTATCATTGAGTTTTCTAATGTTCAGAAACTAGTTTTTAGAACCTAGGTTTTAACATTGTGATTTCATGACCAATTATTGTGGTTTTAGGTTTGATCTAGGTCTCTTTGGGTGCAGCGGGGGTGTGATTTGATTTTCGCACTGAGATTCAAGGGTTATTGTTACATTGGTAGGTGATTCCATTGTGCGTGAAATTTTTGTGAATTATCTTGCCATGTTCATGGTATTTTAATGTTTATTTCATTTTAATGCTTCTATAATAATTGGTTTTAGTTGCATTTATAATGCAAATTAATTTTAAGTAACAATTTTTTGTGAAATTGGGGGTTTTCATACAAATATTTTATTGTTTAATTTTGGGCTGACCTATAATTACTTAGTAAATTTTATTGAACTATATTAAGGCTTAAAATAATATTTTGAATTTTAATTCTTTGTGGTTGTTGCTGGGAAATTTTTTTTAAATGGTGTTTGGGAAGCAAATGGGCTTTAAGTGCCATGTTTGTGTGAAAATGGTGGTTTTTAAAAGATATAACTTCTTGGTTCACATTAGGCTGCCCCATAACTGAATTTTTGTTTTCATTAAATGGTATTGAACTGAAATTTTGTTTTGATTAATTACAAGTATTCACATAGTGTGCAAAGTGGATACTTTAAAGGGCTTTGGGTGGAAAACAATGTGATATTTTGAGAGGTTGTTTTATTGAAAATCAAAATATTTTATTGTGTGTTTTAAATGATATAATATGTGTGTAGCTATTGTACTGTTTGTTTGTGACCAGTAGTGAAATTTTATATAAAAAAGTATGTGTGTTGTTTTCTGAAATTGTTTGAGCACAAAATGGGAATCTCAGGTATTTAGGTGGGAAGATATGTACTAGTACAGCTAGTGGACCAGATGGGTTGTGTCCATGTTTCACTGAGAAAATGGATAAAAACAGCTCTAACTAAACTATGTGGATTATATTTGGGGACCACTAGGTTATGGGTATGTTCCCTACTAGTGGATTGTTCATGGGAAAGGATTGTGACTTGGATACTTTACAGTGAGGTACGAGGTACCTAGGGACTGAGACTATCTAGTTTCCTAGGGGTGTTCCCAGTTTTGGTGCTCATTGGATTTGTGGTATTTACCCTTGTATTGCGGTATTTTTTGCTGTACTTTATAGTATATCACATGTCTATTTAAATTTATGAACATTGTTAAAATTTTATCTTGAAAATTGTTTTCAATTGAAATTTTCATTTCTTAGATTTTATCACTACTTTTCTTTGCATATTAAAACTGCTTGCTTTTTCACATTGTATTGAATTCTATTTGGAATCACTGTGTGCTATCCTATTGGGATTAGTCTCACACCCTACTTACACCCCTTGGGTGTAAGTAAACTTCGTTATGTTTGACTCAGGTAAAGGAAAGGCTAAGGGTGATGGCAGTTCAGGGTCTTAGTCCCCATCCTTGGGACGGAGTTGTGGAGACGGCTTGGGGGTGATGACCCCTTATCATGTGGAGTACATGGGGCCGTTTTTTTGTTGTTTTATTGTGTATTTGGGCATTTTGTACTTCATTTGAACTTATGTATTCAGTTCTCGATTTTTTTATAAACCGTGCTTGTATGAATTTTTCAGATTCATTTTATCAAATACTTTTCATGTTTTATGTATACATATTCAGGTAAATCACTCCCAAACCAAAATAAATGATACCCAGGAACTTGTTCCGGCCTGTGGGGATAGGGAATGCCCTTCGGGGATTTCCATGGGCCGGGTTTGGTGCCATTAATGGTGGCGACCAGATTTGGTTCGTGACACTATTTGATATTTTGTTTTTTCTAAATTCATAACAGCATTATTGCTTCGAGAAAAATTCATATAACCAACCCTACTATGTCATATTAACCTAGAAAATTAGTGTAATTAATAAAAAGTCTTAAAATACATTTATTTGGATATTTATAATATCAATTATTTTAATATTTCATTAATTAGGTAATTACTGCATCATCATTGTGTCATAAATAAATTAAATTATTTAATGTCTCAAAAATATATATAAAATACAATTATTTATGAAATAATTTTATCTTTATAATGAATATTTATAGTCAAATTTATCTTATGTGTAACCTTATATTAATAATGTTTTAGTTATTAAAATTTGATTTTAACTCTTTTAACTCTTCTTTGAATTAAATAATAATAAATGTCCTAATCTAATCCAAGTGGACCAAACAGGTTAATATTTTATTAATAAGGTTTTTTTTGTCGAAATATACTAATCCAATAGAATTAGGACAAGTGTTAGGGTAATAATAATATAATTTTTACCCTTAATTAACCTATTTACTTTTAACCATGGTAAATAAAAGTAAAAAATTTCTATTCACCAAAAATTATATTTATCTTATTGAACCACATTTTACTCCTTGATATTAACCGTGTCTCTCATATTTTGTAAATTCCAATCACAGAAGCGGTAAAATTAAGTTTTATGTGAATTTTAAAATTCTCCTAGGGGGTGGGTAAAAGACGGTGAAATGTTCAATAAAATTTTTATATATCTAAAATTATTATAAACAAACTTCACTGAATTACATTGAACTTATATATTTATTAAGTATCTATTTTGACCTAAAAATAAATTTAAATAAAATAAATATTTATTTAAATAAAAATTCAGTTTTAAACTATAACTTAGTGTTTTCCACTATTCATCCAAAATTGAACATTTTCATAAAAATACCAAAAATTCACCCTAATCTAATTTCGATATTCTGAATCCAAAAATGAAGTCCATTTTGAAAGTTAAAATTTATAAAATTTCAAAAATTGGGTATTAGTATTCATAACGGCAATTTTGATTGGTCGTGGTTTGTTAAAATCTCGAAGTTGCGTACAATGCAAGATATTGCATTATTCAAAGGGAAACGTACCGCGAAATCTTGGGGTGTTACATTCTCCCCTCCTTCAAATAATTTCATCCTCGAAATTTCTAGAATACTACCACATGAAAAGACTCGGGTGGTTCTTCATCATAAGTTCCTCGGGTTCTCACGTTTCTTCTTCCATCTTATGGTTTCTTCATAGAACTTTTACCAAACGATTCATCCGGTTTCTCGGCACTTGTTCTCTTTTATCAAGAATATTGATAGGATATTTGCAATAAGATAGATCGGGTTCCATTTCTAATTCCTCATAGGTGAGTATATGCGTTGGGTCAGGCATGTATTTTCTCAACAGTGATACATGGAACACATCATGAACTATGGAGAAACTTGGCAGCATTTCCAAATGGTAAGCTACAACCCTAATTTGTTCTGGAATTTTTAAAGGTCTGATGTACCTGTGACTCAATTTTCTCTTCTTACTGAAACGTATAACACCATTCCATGGAGATAATTTCAATAAAACATGATCTCCTACCTGAAATTCCAAATGCTTCCTTCGGTTATTGGCATAACTCTTCTGTCTACTTTGAGCTGCTTTGATGTGGTTTTGGATTACCTTCACCTTTTCCATCATTTCCTCCACAAGTTCTGGGCCTATGAGTTTTCTTTCCCCAACATCATCACAATAGGTTGGTGTGCTAAATCTCTTTTTGTATAATGATTCATATGGTGCCATCTGAATACTTGAATGGAAGCTATTGTTATAGGATAATTCTACTAGAGTTAAATATTGATCCCACATACCTTGAAAGTCAAGCGAGCATGATCTCAACATGTCTTCTATGGTTTGAATAGTCTGTTCTGATTGTCCATTAGTTTGGGGGTGGTTGGCAGTGCTCAAATAAAGCTCAGTATCTAGGTATTTCTGATTAATTTTTCCAAATCTTGATGTAAAACTTTGATCATGATCAGAAACAATCGATAGGGGTACTCCATGAAGTCTCACAACTTCATTAATATATAGTCTTGCTAGACGTTGAAGTGGTAAATCTTCCCTTATAGCAAGAAAATGTGCTGACTTGGTAATATGATCAACAATGTCCCATATTGCATCATTCCTTCAAGGAGTCTTTGGTAGTCCCATGACAAAGTCCATCACAATATTATCCCATTTCCACTATGTTATGGGAAGAGTTTTCATGACTCCTCCAGGCTGTTTCCTTCCAGCTTCCACTTGTTAAAAAACTATACATCTTGACAAAAAAACAGCAATCCCCCTATTCATGTTGTCCCACCAAAAATGTTCCTTCAAAACATTATACATTTTGGTGCTCCTAGGGTGTATAGAGAAATTGGAACTATGAGCATCATCCAATAATTCCCTTTTTACATCAAGTATATCGGGAACACGAAGTCTCTTCACAAATTTCAAATTTCCTTATTCATACACAAAGTCACTCAATCTCCCATCATTCACAGCTTTAATCTTCTTTTGAAACTCTTCATCATCGGTCTGAGAACTCTTTATCATTTCTAGTAAATATGGTTTGGAAACCATTTGAAAAAGTATTGATGTTTCCTCTTCCATGGTAATTCCCATATCCATCTTTACTAGATTCATGTATATAGGATCCTTTATAACTCTCATCTTGTTCAAAACTCCATGATCCTTTCCAATAAAAGCATCTTCCACCTTATTTTCCTTCCCTAGGTGGTAGTGTATCGTGCAATCATGATCCTTGAGTAGTTCAAGCCATCTCCTTTGCTTCATGTTGAGTTCTTTTTGTGAGAAAATATACTTCAAACTCTTGTGATCAGTATAAGTCTCACATTTTTCACTATAGTGATAGTGTCTCCAACTCTTTAATGAAAATATTACATCTGCTAACTCAAGATAATGAGTAGGATAGTTTTTCTCATGAATTTTTAGTTGTCATGATGTATAGTAAATAACCTTATAATTCTGCATAAGGACGCAACCAAGTCCTTTCCTTGAAGCATCACTATAAATAACAAACCCATCATTCCCCGATGGTAGAGTCATGATAGGATCATTGACTAATCTTCTCTTAAGTTCTTCAAAACATTCTTCACACTCTTTTGTCCAAACAAATTTAACCCCTTTACGTGTGAGCTTTGTTAATGGGTTACCCAACCGGGAAAAATTCTGGATGAAACGTCGATAATAACCTGCTAAACCAATAAAATTGGATACCTCAGTTATACTAGTCAGCGCTGGCCATTCTTGGATTGCCTTTGTATTTGAAGGATAAACGGAAACTCCATCCTTAGAGACAATATGGCCAAGAAAAGAAATCTTTTAAAGCCATAATTCACTCTTGCTAAACTTCCCATATAATTTATATCTTCTAAGAGTCTTCAGGATAATTCTCAAGTGCTTTTCATAATCTTCATAGATTTTGGAGTATACCAAGATATCATCAATAAATACCACTAAAAATTCATCAAGATATTCCTTGAAAACTCTATTCATTAGATCCAAGAAGACATAGGGTGCATTAGTCAATCCAAAAAGAATTATTGTAACCTCATAAACCTTGTACCTGGTTTGAAATGCTATCTTCATAATGTTTTCCTTCTTCACACACAACTGATGGTATCCAGATAAAAGTTCAGTCTTTGAAAATTATTGAGCTCAATGAAGTTGGTAAAATAAATAATCAATGTGAGGTAGGGGATACTTGTTCTTTATTGTTATAGCATTGATCTCCCTATAGTCGATACATAACCTCCTATATCCATCTTTCTTCTTAACAAAAATGACAGGGGATCCCCATGGAGAAACACTAGGGTGAATAGATCCCTTATTACTCAATTCCTCTAGTTGTTTCTTTAGTTCCACTAATTCCACAGTTTCCATTCTATAAGGGGTCTTCGATATGGGCCTTGATCCAGGAATTAAATCAATGGAAAACTCAATTTCTCGTTCTGCAGGATGTCCAAGTAAATCTTCTGGAAACACATCAACATATTCTTTCACAATAGGTACATCTTATATTTGAACCTTCCTTTCCCCTCCCATTGTTATTTCATTCTCTTCCACCCCAATAATTGAATTTAGTTGAGCTACTGGGGGTGGATCTAGATAAGAATTAGATGGTGATGCTTCTGCTCTAAAGATAAGGTGTTCTTTATCATAATCATAAAAAATCCTAACCTTCTTCTTCATAAAATAAATCTTCACATCATGGTTTAAAAGCCAATCCATACTGAGGATTATACCAAACTCATTCATAGGTATGACGATGATATTAGCAGATAAAGAACATTTATTTTCTCTAATGGGAACATATTCACAAAACATTGTTGCGATGATACTTCCTTAGGATTTTTAACTGACAACTCCCTTATTAAATAAAATTGTAAATATCAATGTTTCTTAGCAAACTAGGAATATATGAAAAAATACGATGATCTAGAATCAAATAAAGAATTTGAAAAACTTGAGGAAACCATTAAATTACCTGCCACTACGTCTTTCGGAGCTTCTACCACAACAATAGTGATAACATAATCTTGGCCTTGATCCCTTGTCCTTTTCTGAGGTAAGTTCCCCTAACGCTTTGGAAATTAATTTGCATAACATCCCATCTCCCTACAATTGTAGCATTGAACATCGGTAACTTCTTTCTTCCCCTTAAAATCACGAGCTTGGTGGCCTTTTTCACCACACTTGTAACAGACTCTCGTTCCCTTCAAGCAAGTACCAGGGTGTTTGTTCCCATATTTACTACAGGATGGATATTTATCTTTTCACTTCTTCCCCTTATTTACATTTCTAGGGTGATCAGTAGATCTCTTCTTCTCTTGCTTTGCTTTAAAGTCATAAGACATAGAGAATTATTTTCCTATCTTGATAGCACATTAGACAATATCTTTGTACGATGAGAAGGATTGTGAGACTAATGCTCGATGGAGAAATAGTTTTAACCCATAAAAGAAATGATCAATCTTACTTATTGGGTTATTTATACAATATGTAGCATGCCTCGCTAACCTTGTAAAGTTATACTCATACTTTGCGACATTCTCATCCTCCTTTTGCCTCAGACTCAAAAATTGTCTTTCCATATATGCCCGATGGTCATGAGGAAAGTATTTTTCTAAGAAAATATATTTAAACTCCCTCTATTCCATATTTATTCTTTATTATCATCCTTTGTGTTTTGAATCAATGACCACCATTGATCAACATCTCTAGTATGGTGGTAAACTTCCATGATAACTTTTTCCCTTTCACTACTCCCCAAGGCATAGAATATTTTCTCTAAGGAATTTATCTTTTGCTCAGCTACTAAAGGATTTTTACTCCCATTTAATGTTGGTGGTTGTTTCCTCATGAAGAAATCTAACATTGATCCTCCATGTTGTGGATCAGGGTGGTCCATATGGGTAAGGTTATTAATCATAACCTGAGTGAGTTGTCCCAATATAGTGATAAGTTGACCAGCACCAGTTTTATCACTAGCTCTGCTATAATTATCTTGAGCAGGAAAGAAATCCCTACATTGATTGTGTGCATTGGTATGGTTTCCATTCCTTCTACTAGGCGCTATTTCTAAACAATGGCATAAACTAGATCAGTTTATAAATCAAAATACATAATTCCAAACTTACAAAACACTTAACATAAATTGAACAATTTATAGATATAATCCATAATCATAAAAAATGTTTTCTCTGACGAAGTATATACTCGTAAACCCTTTATAATGGATTGTAATGAAAATTAGAATTATCCTAAGCATATCCCCTGGGAGTGTCGTAACAAAGAGTGCAGCAAGGCCCATTTTCGTTCACCAGTTCTCATTCGAGTCTAGCTCAAAGCGGTGTTTTCAGGTTTTACCCCTAGGTACATCTGTGCCAGAGCTGCCTCTACCTACTCGTATCCAGACATGGATTTATTTCTTGGAAAACTCACAAAATCTCTACAATACAATAATTCTAAGAAGTTCTTCTATACTAATCCTCAAATTCTATCTTAGGGCTATGTGCTCTAATCAGAGTTTATCTAAATCTAGCTTCCAAGGTTTGTACTAAACTTCCTCTGATACCAACGAGAACGCCTGGAACCCAATTACCCAGAATCAGTGCATTATTACATAACTTTGGCATGATCACAAAAGATCAATTATCGAAAGACCGATTAGTTTAGTGTCCTTGGAAACACTAGATACATTCATAAGTCTTACATTACATGATAAATTGAAAAACTACCACAACATAGTCTCCATAGTCCACACTCATATCCCCTCAGAGTATCCCTATAGTTCATTCATAAAATACTTCTTCACATCTTGGGAAAAATAAAACATAAAAAGGGGTGAGCTTAGATTCTTAGTAAGGATAACAATATATAGGAAACTTTCATAAATAAGCATAAACCTTTAAGGAAATGTATAACTAAAAAAAATGCTTTTAAACTTGAACTTTATCATAATATAGCAAAAATAAAATGAAATAATTCTATTTACTTATTCACATAGATATTCTACTAATCAAATAATAACATGCAATATTAATAACCACTTTCATAATGATAGAATGCATAATGCCAAACTATCATAACCACATAGTCAAGGCCTTGCGCCAAGACTACAAATAATATTTTGTCAAGGCCTTCTACCAGGAAACTAGTTTGTCTCATGAGACCTACCTATGCATTGGGGAGCTATAGCGGGCTCCACCTGTCACTTACTAAGTCCAATGCATTCCTCATATGAAAAGGTATAAACATTACATGAACATTAGTATTAAAACTAGAATACGAAATGTCAATACTTTATCCATAAACCATGAATGGTATAAAAATAACACATCCATAGTCAAATATATCACAAAACCTTCAATACAATATGAAATATTTGTATCATAATAAATCAACTTCAAACATGATTAAAATCCATCAAAGGATGTTGACATAAATGAAAATTATTTTTAATACTCTTTAAGAGAAATATCCCATTTTTCATGAAATCATTTTAAAGTCACACAATTTAGAAAGGAAGACATTTAAATAAATTTTTGAATCAAAGTGTCCCATACCACTTTGAAACGTTTGAAAGGAATTAAAATTTTAAAAACATTCATGTCCATATAAATAAATCCTTAAAACCATTTTGAAAACATTGACATTAATGAGAATGATTTAGAAGAATAAATATTTTAAACATCTAAAATGATGTTTCAGTAAAAAGTCTCTTAAAATAATCCCTTTAAAAAATATTTTATGAAACATGGACATGGATAATAAATATGTCCCAGTAGATACTTATGTAAAAACAACCTTAGATAATAAAGAGATTGTGAAATTAACCCTTATCTTATAATTTTCCTTGGTAAAGGGTAACCTCCTGTATAATAGTGAAATAATTGTTATTAAATTATACAATAATCATATACATTAATATGATATCATATATTATCTTTTAACATTTCATTGTTAATAATATCTTAGTATTATCATTGTTTCGGGTGTTAACGGATTCATTTTCCTCTATATTCTTTGTTATGTTAGTCATATTTGTTATGGATGTGATGTATATTATTCATATCCAGAGTGATATCAAGTATTTAAACATTATTTTTAATCATCAAATAAAAATTAGCCTTGAATGGATATGATGGGGAATGAATCTCATCATGTTCGTGGAGACGGTAATCTGTACATATGCACAAGCGACAATATGATTATTTTGATATTAAAATAATATATAATTGGATGGTATATCATATATACAGGATCATTATCATGTTATATTTATTATTTACATTAATTAAACATCATTATTATACCCATCCAAATAATAATATATTGAATAACAATTACACTGTGACGTGGAACTGGGGCACTGGGCGTCGATTTCAATGTTTTGGCATTAATGGTTTAATCTCCCTGTCTTTTAATACCCAAGCTTCTATATCAGGAAACCGATCACATCCCACCTACCTAAGCAGGGGTAGGGGCAACGTCATTACGGTAATTCTACGTGGACTCATTTCCCCCATGGAGGCCTCCGCGTCCACAACTGTAGGGGGCCTATGCCCCATCTTCCCATATGAGTTTGTCCAGCGAAGGGTGATAAACGACCTCGTCTGAGGATACGAGGAGGAGGGGGTCATCCCATCTAGGGACATGGCCCGATATGACCTAGAGGCATATGTATCTTATCTCCACCACCTACCCCAAGTTCCGTGCAGGGAGCCACTACTCCCCACTCCAATGCACAACTGTTTCGAGAGCCTATTCCCGTAATGCTTTGATGAATCCCTCTCCTACGCCGATGAGGTGGGGGATGTCCAGGCTCACCCAATCAGGATCCCATTCCAGGGTCTCCCAAGGAGGGCCCCCACTAGGCTATTCCAGCATCACCACCTGGTCCCACAACCTAAGGAACAGGTAAGTTGTGTGCCTACACTGCCAGCCCCCAATATGGTTGACTTGAATCCATCGTCGGCCGTAGGCTGAGAAGGACGCCCACCGAGGGGCATCAACATCAACAACAATTGTGGCTAATGCCACTACTGATGTATACCATTATTCCCATGTCTATTTTGATAAAGGGAACTCATATACCTGACCCAGATCAAGGCCCCAACTACCCCATGGGTAGGTTGGGTTGACTCTCCTGGTTATCAGCGTAGGTAACACCCACCGCGGGCCGACCAGCGGCAGTGACACCCAGTACGGAGGTCCTACCCGTACCACCACAAATGAGTATGTAGGTCCTTCCAACTTTCAAGCTTGGCGTGGGGGTCCACCCTAAGACAACTTTAATCCGAATGAGGTTCTGCCCCATGGTAGTGGCACTCAGTACAGAAGCCTCTTCCACTCTCATGACATCGGTTATGGAGTCGTTTCTCCTACCACAGTCTGTCGGCGTGTAGATGTTACACATCTAGTCAATATTCAGTGTGGGGGCCTTACCCATGTCCTTACAGAAACCAGAGAAGGTCCTACTCACCCCAAAAATCATAGGAGTTAAGGTCAACCTCACTTCATTGGCACCCGACACAGAGGTCCTACCAGTGTTCGACTTTACTAGTACATGGACCCTCCTCGCACTGACGCCGCCAGGGGAGATAAGCGTGGAGGCCCTACCCATGCTTCTACCCACTTCATCACTTTTCACAAAGATTCCATCCACAAAAAGGCTAGTGGACACGTATATCCTCCTCGTGGTCCCGTTGAAATCTGTCCAGGTGCTCCTTGCACCCCAACTCACTCAGGCTGAAGCCCTCTCCATCCCAGCACTAGTTTGGTCGAAGTAACTCCCTGATCTAGAAATATACCTTATCCCGAATAGCCATCCCAGCGTAGGAAGGTAGGTTTTCGCTACCATAGAAATAATTTCTGGAAGATTTAGACTGAGATTAGACTTGTCTGCTTCTTAGATTCTGAGGCAGAATAGGACTCAGCAATGGAACCCTCACCTTGATCCTCCATGTTAAGGGTCAGGGCAGGAATGAGGCATATCCACCTCATAATTATGGAATGTGAGGTCCATATAATTCCTACCACCCTCTGTAGATACATCCAGGAAGACAATGTTTTGGTGTATCCCTAGGGTTTAGTCGTGCAATCACCACCATCATCACCAGGAGCATTCTCTACCTCGACCAGAGATCAAAGAGAGTTATTCTAGTGACCGATGGAGAATGAGCAACAGCAGGGTCCACCACCAACAGTTGTAGTACCTATGCTAGAAACAGTGGTCACCAAACCATCTTATTGCAATGTGGTGGCCAAGTCACTACACTCTTTGGAGGATAGCCCGAGATGCGGCAGTTTTTCAGCCTGCTCGCCGTATTCTCCATCGGCTAGCCTAATGTATTAGCAGTCTTCTTCAGTACTGTTATCGGTTCCCCATCCACCTCAAGTTGATGAGTAGGGTATCCAAGGTATAGACCATGAATCCTAGTTGAGGAGATTGTGGTATATTCTCATGGTAGACCATTTCCTGGAGATGTTTTGTCCAGTCGCAGCACCGAATTTCAGTGCTCCGGAATCACTCACCCATGAGGAGGTTGGAAGATTTCTCTAGACCCTCTGGGAGACAAACATTCATCTTCTTAATTGGTGAGTGGATTACCGCATAGTCAGTAACACCTATAATAACTTGTTCAACAATGTTGTTTGGTTGATCTAGCCGCACTCCCCACGACCTAGCATCTTGAGTCACGCGGCTGTTATAGGACCCTCTAACAAAGATGCATCTAGAGCTTTAAAGTTCTCCATAGAATTATCAAATAGGATTCCCACCACTTTCAGATCCATGGATGGGGGTAGTATGCTACCCTCCATTTCAGTTCTATCCAGAATTATCCCAAATTTCCAGGTGATATCGAGGATATGCCTCAAAGTAGATTCACGATTAACATGAACGACCTATCAGAGGGGGAGATGGAAACAAAACTTCTTGGGGAAAACTTACCCCTGGGGGGGGGGTTCCACAAATTTTGGACCCATCGAGAAGGGTTACTCACCAACAGAGGAATATATTAGGTCTTCCCATACCCACTGAGTCATTGGTCCTCAACCATAATATCAATAAGGGTAAGAAGAATCTCAGAGCCATCAAACCCTCAGACCTGTCTGGCGTAGTACAAAAGATGGAGGACAATCCTAAGAAAGTATTATTGCATCAACAGCATGTAGAGCACAAGAATATGTTTGACGACCACCTTTTCAAATGTGCTATGGAGTGACAGCCAGACTATAGTTATCCTCAGCCAGGGTAGCAGGGGCATGTACAACTTCCCCCTGGGGAATTTTCTCAAGGTGACCCTAACGATCCTGCCCACACAAACAAGGTAGAGGATGGAACTTATGGAAAGAGGGAAAGGTATGTGTCTCCAGATCCACTGGAGTGGCAAGACAATCCCCAGGACCCATCTCAAGTTCCCCCAGCTACTCTGCAAGTCATTCCACTAGCCACTCCACAAGCTGTCGGACCTGCTTATTATGTTGAAGAACATGCCAATACATTGGTGGTCAGGGATCCTCGTCAAGATAATAACCCCTTCACAAAAATCTAATGGAGGCACTCATTTCCCACCTCAAGGCATTGGATACTTGATAGGAGGTAATCCTGCCTAATGGAAAGTTGTATCCGGCATGGGTGGATGATATTCCAGCACCCCCGAATTTCGTAAATCCACCCTTTCCCCCTTTAATGGGATGGGTGACCCGCTATAGAAATTGGCCCATTTCATTTCAAGGTGTTGACCCATGTTGGGAACTCTAGTGCAGCAGGATGCCACCAAACTCTAATGCTTCATATAGACATTGGAAGGACCTGTGTTTGTCTGATACAGCCAATTACCTATTAGGTCAGTAGCCTAATAGGAAGATCTTTGTATGCAATTTCTTTACCTGTTCAGTTCCACCACTCAGAAGATGAGTATTTGATACCTCTTCAAGTGCAAACAGTGGATTGACAAGCATGTCGTGGACTTTGTCGCCTAGTGGAAAGTGCTCACATACTCTCTTGACATTCCACAGACTTAAGAGAAACTACGGATAATGTGTGTGGGGAATGTCAAGACAGAACTGGTCCCCTCTCTGATCACCCAGAACTACCCTAGGGGGTTTCAAGACTTCTTTAATAAGACCTAGTATCTAGAAGAAGCCTTGATGTAGGCCAAGAATGCATGCCTGTTGCCTCCTGCAATTCCTTTGAGAAGGGTCTCCAAGGCCAAGCCTGCCATGGTGGCTTAAATAGAGGCCCCTAGATAACTCAAGTTTTTACTAGTGGAGATGACTCCACAGCCTCACAAAGGCCCTCCACCATAGGTGCATCCTCCGGCCTAGCAGCACCCACCTTAGAACCGGATGGAGATTCATACATAATGTGCCACCACCACCCAGGCGAGATAACTAGGTTCAACCTCCTCGATAGGATCCTCAAGCCCCCTATCAGGGTCAGGCTCTTAGATCAACCTTTTTGTAAAGAAGAAACCCAACCTACTCATTCAACAAAGATCAGATCTCTGGTTATTTTTAAAGTTTCTTGGAATAAGGAATTGTACGTTTTCCTGAATGCAGGAGGCCATCAGAGGAAGATATAACTGATCGCCCCAACTATTTCCCCTATCATGGGATCCTAGGGAACACCCTTAAACAATTATATGTGTTTAAGTACTGGCTTTAAGACCATGTCGATAACAATGTAGTTCGGTTGGACCCAGCTCCGGCACATGTGGCATGTGTGTTCATGAAGCCTGATAGCAGCAGTGACAGTGAAGGTGAGTGGCATCATGTTTCTAACCGCTGGTCCTAAATGTTCGATGACTAGATGGCTTGTATGTTAGTCACTCATGCCCAAGGTATTACCTGTGCACATCTAAATCGACCTAAACCTTCAGGAGACACCGCATCACCCACAGTCAGTACCTCTGCATTAACAGATTAGTCGTCCTCTTCCAAGAAGATCAAGCATTGGTGACACAAGGGAAAACAAAGTCCCCTGCCAACACCGTCATCATCCCATACTCTCTGTGACTTTATGACCCTAGATATGGAGATCACACCCCCAAAATCTATCCAATAGTGGATTATTCTTCAAGTTACAATCAAGGGTACACCCTGGTTAGCACCATAGAGTTGGTAAACCCCTACATGATTTCTGATAGAGAGTATATCCAGGCAGATCCTCCCAATGTTCCCAGACATTTCCAGTATCGATGGAGCCACGAAAATATGGGTCATTAGAGTGCCTCAGTCAACACTTTCAGCAAGGCTATTCATGCCACTGAAACCAAAAAATAGGCCCAACATAGAGCTCAGTATGTGAAACCTTCTCATCTTGTGTCATCAGATCCTCCTAAGCTGCCATTTGTGTTTCTTGATTAGGCGGATACACCTTGACTGCGTCATTATTTTCCACACTCTGCTACAAACTAGTCTTAGTCATCTGGACCTCATCTGTTAGTCACTCCATAGGCTTTGACCAGTGAGCAATGGGAAATTCCCAGCACCATTTTTCCATCGGTCTATCTAGTAGGGCCCTCCATACTTCTAGTCATAGAGCGACCTCCTGTAAGCAGAATATCATGTATTTCATGGATGTATGATGTCCTCAAACATATTTACATAATTCCAACAATTCTATCCATCCTTGAGGCCCTATACCTGTCAGTAAGATATGCATAAAGCCCTCTCAAAGGCTTTAAGAAGCCCCCTCCAGTTTGAGATGGACGTAGTAGCCGTAAAAGCCTTCTATGCTGAGACAGTCGAGCATGTTGAATGTCAGGACATCATCTCTTTCTCTGGAGAAGATGAAGGATCTCCCATAAAGGGGGACATTTTCCCATTGTACATCATCAACCTTTTTAATGGCATATAGGTTCGTCACTATCTCATCAACATAGGCTCGGGGATCAACCAAATCCCGACTTAGACACTGCGAAAACTGGGGTTTTCCGAGGATGATCTGAGTCCCTCTGACCTAAAAATCCAAGTTTATGATAGGAAGGAATAGAAACCAGTCAAACAAATTATCTTAAAGACCCATTTTGGTGGTCTGGTCACCAGCACTGAGTTCATGGTTGTATCTCAGTACATTGCCTATAATGCGTTGATGGGTAGGTTGTGGCTTCATCTGAATGCATTGGTTCCTTCATCGTATCACCAGAGCCTCAAGTACTACCTTAATTGTCAAGTGGGTTTACTTAAAGGAGACATATATCCCTTTTCCTCTTGTTAATCCTACTATCTAGATGCCGACTATTACAAGACTAAAGAAAAGAATATTCCAGCTAACGAGGTTGAGCATGCTACGACTGCAACTGACCCATGGATAGATCTGGATGATACCTGCATCTTTCCAAAACATGGATTATAGGATACAACCCTGAACATGGGACAATGCTTCATTATTTCTAGAATGAGGGGGGAGAACATTCCCAAGTCTAGGTGATGCTAGAAGATCATCACATACTCCTATACAAATCAGGATCGGGTGATCCTAGAACCCCCTACTCCCTTAAGGTATCAGGATGTCCACCCTATGGAGACGATAGTACATCATATTTTCTTATTTCTCTGGGCTAGGATAAACTGGATCAAGAAAACATGTCACTATTTCATCAATATAAGCAAGTGTGTCCCCTTGTTCCAAAGACCGGATGGGATCAGATCGACAGATTTCATCGCTATGGGTTCGGCAGCTAGGGAGTCCCCCGATGCAATGTCCACCACTGCTTAGGCTAGTACCAGTCTCCCATCAGGATCTATTGACTTGGAGGAAACTCCTCCCATGGAGGATCCCTCCTCCATAAGTGAAGAAGATGATTTATAGGATTCTCCTCCCACATTTGAAAAGGGCATCTCTACCACGGTCGATGAATTGGTCCAAGTGAACCATAGTAGCGAGGCAGATCTGAAGCCCACATTGATCAGTGTTGTTATGCCTATAGAATAGTAACAATAGTATGTAGACTTATTGAAATAACATCATGATGTATTTTCTTAGAGTTATGATGATATGTCAGGGCTAGATCCTCAGGTAGCAGTCCACTGCCTCAGTCTCCTAGCAAATCACTGTAGGTTTAAGAATCCTCCCAGAAATATTCACCCTTCCCATGGTGCCATGTTCGAGGCCAAATTTTATAATCTCATAAAATCAAATTCTGTTAAGTAGGTATAGCAAACTAGATGTCCATCCAACATTGTTTGATCCAAGAAGAAGAACGGATAGATCAGAGTTTTCATTGACTTCTGAGATCACAACTGTCAGTGTCTAAAGGATGATTTTCTCCTTCCAATGATAGAATTTTTGATTGATGATACAACTAGGTTCCATGACCTCTCATTCATGAATGGGTACTCTGGGTATAACCAGATCCAAATGGCTCCCAAGGATGAGAATTTTACAGCCTTCAGGGAACCACAAGGTACTTTCTGTTACCAAGTCATGCCCTTCGGTTTAAAAAATGCAAGTGTTTCATATTAGTGTGCAATACATCGCATATTTAAGCTGGTCCTTGAGACACTGGTGGAATTATATGTAGATGATCTAGTGGTCAAATCTCTCTGGCATTAGGACCATCTCAAAGACCTTGAGAAAGTGTTTGGCTTCCTCTGTTCTCTCCACCTAAAGATGAACCCATTAAAGTGTGCCTTCGGTGTCTCCTTTGGAAGTTTCCCAGCTTTGTTGTCAGATATAGGGTCATCAAGATTGACCTAGAGATGATCAATTCCATCATCCATATGCCTCTCCCAAGAAAAATCTTGGAGATTTTAGGTTTCCTAGGCCACTTGGCCTACATATGGTGATTCATCGTAAATTTGGTGGGAAATTGTAATCCTTTTTCCTGAATCATGAAGAAAGGAAATGTCTATCAGTGGGATGAAGAATTACAGATAGATTTTGAATAAATCAAGAAGTATCTACTCTAGCCTTCATTCTTAATGCTGCCAGTTTTTAGAAATCCACTGGTCCTTTATGTGACCACCCTGGAATGATCTCTCGGTTCCCTTCTCACCCAGAATAATAATGAGGGAAAAGAGAATATTCTCTACTATCTCAACTGCATGCTCCTTGATATGGAGACCAGATACTCCCCTATCGAGAAGAGCTACCTTATGCTGGTATTAGTAGTACAGAAATTGTTGCACTACCTATAATATCATGAGGTACAACTAGTTCCCCAAGTGGATCCACTGACGTACATCCTGAACCACCCAATGTTGATAGGTCAAGTATCTTGGTGGGCAGTGATCCTTCATCAATTTGACATTAGGTTTGTCCCTTAGAAGGCTATTAAGGGGAAAGAATTGGTAGACTTACTTCTCACCCATCCAGCCCATGCAGACCAGTTCTGGAACCTTGAATTTCTTGATAAGGCAATCCTCTTGGTAGACTAATCCATTCTCTGCTGGAAAATGCACTTTGATGGTGCTTCCTAAAGCCCTACCGGAAGAAGGATTAATGACCCCAGGCTCAATAGAGTAGGCTTGGGAATCATCTTCATCACCCCAGCACAATTCATTCTACCGTATTCATTCCTATTGTCAGAAGGTTGCACCAACAATGAGGCAGAGTATCATGCTCTCATTACTAGCCTTGAGTTGCCCCTCCAGATTGAAGTTCCCCACTTGCATGTGAAATGGGACTCAGAACTAATCATCAAGAAGATCAACGGTGACTATGTTGTCAGGAAGCTGGAGCTCCTACAACTGTTGGAACACACCCTCCAGCTGATGGACCAGTTCCCATCTCATGCAGAAGTTACTCATGTCCCTTGATCCCAGAATGGTTAAGCTGATGCCTTGGACAGCCTAGAGACATCACTTGCAGATCCTGAACAGGATGATTTGATTATCGACATGGTGCACCACAGATTAATTGCTCATGTCACTCCAGATGACAATGACAGCCCGCATGTAATCCACCTTAGAGATGATGCCTCCACATCAAGACCTTCAGGTCCCCTATATGTAGTGATTGAGGTGTCTTCTGACTGGAGAGCCTCCTTTGTCAAGTACCCCCAAAGCGGTAATCTCGAGGAAAATCAAGTTGATCATGAGCGAATACGACACCTCATGCTACAGTTTACCCTCCAGAGTGGTCCTGGTCTTGATAAAATCCTCTACAAGTGTGGTTTTGATGGGGTTCTCCTCTGTTACCTTCTGGGAGTTGAGATTTCTAGGGTCATGCAGGCTGTTCATGCCGGTTCACGTGGGGCTCATCAGATCAGACCAAAACTATCTCACTAGATCTGAAGGTTGGGTTATTTTTAACCCTCCATGATCTGCGACTGCATCAATTTTTCCAAGAGGTTCCATGCATGCCAAATTCATGCCAACTGTGTGCATCATCCACCAGAGTTTCTCCACAATACCAAGTACTTCTGCCCTTACCGGTCTGGGGACTCGATGTCATGGGACCATACCCACCGATGATCACTCACCAATGCAGGTTTATCCTGACCACCACAGATTAATTTTCCAAGTCGGAAAAATTGGTTCCACCCAAGGAGGTCAAGGCCCATTCTATATTTGACTTTTTGATCTCTAATATCATCTACCGGTTCGTAGTACCTCATGTTGTCCTCCCCAATAACGGCACCAACTTATGGGAGGCTGAGTTAAAGAAATTGTATGCCAAGTATAATATTCATTATAACCATACCTCTTTATATCACGCACAAGAAAATGGGTAGATCGAGGTTTTCAACAAAACCCTCTCTAACATTCTATAGAAAATGGTTGGCCAGAACAAGAAAATTTGGTTGAACAATCTCCCCTACGCCCTCTGGGATTATCGGATAATGACTCGTAATTCCACATAGGTTTTCCCATACTCCCTGGTGTATCAAACAGGGGTTTTCCTACCCATCAAGATTCAGTTTCCTTCATTACGTACAACTTTCTATGATCAGTAAGAACCAGATAAAGTGCCTGAGATCTGTCTGGCTGAATTGGAAGCACCCGATGAGAACAGTCTTCATGCCCTACACAATCTGTAAATACCTCAGAACAAGATAGCTAGAGCTTTCAATAAGAAAGTTCACCTCTACTCTTTATTACAATATGACTTGGTGTGGGCCCTGAGAACAAAAAACATACCTGGGAAAAAACCACCCAAGTTGGAGCCCAAATGGGAAGGACCTTACATCATTGACATGGTTTACCCCAATGGTGCATACTCCTTGGTTACCATTGATGGTGAGCATATAACTCTTCCCACAAATGTCATCTTCCTCAACCAATACTTTTCATGATAAAAGAGGTTCCTACATGACCTTAAACTGTCATGTCATGCATGACATTAAACTGTATGTCGTCTCACACGACATTAAACTATATAGGGTCAAACAGGAACATAAACTATCATGCCCCTCCTGACATTAAACTTTATATCATCCTGCATGACGTTAAACTGTATAGGATCCTACATGACCTTAAACTTTCATGCCCCACATGACATTAAACTATATGTTGTCTCGCATGACATTAAATTGTATTTCGTTCCACACAACATTAAACTGTATAGGGTCTTACATGACCTTAAACTGTCATGCCCCGCATGACATTAAACTATATGTTGTCCCGCATGATGTTAAACTATATAGGGTCCTACATGACTATAAACTATCAAGTCCCGCATGAAATTAAATTATATGTCATCCTACATGACATTAAACTATATCAGGTCCTACATGACCTTAAACTGTCATGTCCTTCATGACATTAAACTGTATTTCATCCATCATGACGTTAAAATGTATCAGGTCCTACATGACCTTAAATTATCATGTCCATCATGACATTAAACTGTATGTTTTCCCACATGACATTAAACTATATAGGGTCCTACATGACCTTAAACTATCATGTCCCACATGAAATTAAATTTTATGGCATCTCGCACAATGTTAAACTGTATAGGGTCCTACATGACCTTAAACCACCATGTCCTTTATGACATTAAACTGTATGTCATCCCAAAGGATGTTAAACTGTATCAGGTCCTACATGACCTTAAACTGTCATGTCTTACATGACATTAAACTGTATGTATTCTTGCACGACGTTAAACTTTATAGGGTCCTACATGACCTTAAATTGTCATGTCCCGCCTGACATTAAACTGTATATTGTCCCACACGACGTTAAACTCTATCAGGTCCTACCTGAGCTTAAACTATCATGTTCTGTATGACATTAAACTGTATATCATCCTGCACGATGTTAAATGGTATCAGATCCTACATGACCTTAAATAGTCTTGTCTCGCATAACATTAAACATTATGTCATCCCACACGATGTTAAACTGTATCGGGTCCTACATGACCTTCAATTGTCATGTCCTGCATGAAATTAATCTGTATGTCATCCAACACGACATTAAACTATATAGGGTCCTACATGACATTAAATTGTCATGTCACATATGACATTGAACTATATGTTGTCCCGCACGACGTTAAATTGTATAGGGTCCTACATAACCTTAAAACTTCATGTCCCGCATGACATTAAACTATCCTACATGACCTTAAACTGTCATGTACCACATGAAATTAAACTGTATGTCATCCCACACGACATTAAACTATATTAGGTCCTATATGACCTTAAACAGTTATGTCATGTATGACATTATACTTTATGTTGTCCTGCACTAAGTTAAACTGTATCGGGTCCTCCACGACCTTAAACTATTATGTCCCACATGAAATTACATTCTATGTCGTCCCACACGATGTTGAAATGTATTCAGTCATACATGACATTAAACTATTATGTCCCACAGGACATTAAACTATATATCATCCTGAAAGATGTTAAAATACATTTTAAGAAATATGTATGGCTTGATTCCCATGCTCGTGGGATACGTAGGAACGCTCGGACTCCTCATCTTGAGTCCAGCCCCCAAATTCCTCTTTGACAACCCCCTAGGTATAGTTCCCTTGGAGGATCCTTTGTGGTGTCTTATAGGCTTCATTGGCCCCACTCATGTCATTATTACGATGATCGCACCATGTGGTCCCCTCCTCGTTCTTCTATTCTCTTATTTCCTCACTACATGATGTTAAAATGCATTCACAGAGCTACATATGGCTTGATTCCCATCCTTATGGTTTACATAGTAATTCCCTAACATTTTGTGTGTCGGCCCAGCCCCATACATCAAGATCTCCCCTTGGGTCAGAAAACATGGTGTGATGTAGGATTCTTCCCTCTTTTATGTTGGAATCATCATGAAAACACCATATATCCCCTTCCTGGGATATCTCCACCTCTTTCACTATCCTACTTGAAGTTAAATTTTACAGGCACATTTGTGCTTCACACACTCCATGTACTTGGGACTCCATCATCTTTCACATCCAAAAGGGCCCCTGAATGGTATGGATACTTAGCCTAGTTCTCTCCTATCATTTCGTGTCAACTCCCTCGAGTACCTCAAACAACAAGTTGATACAAGTCCCACGTTGTGAATATGGTCAGTGGTCGATACTCATTTGGTGTTCCCATTTAATGTCACATGATATGGATGTTGTGTTGTGCGTATGGTAAAAATATATCCTTTTTCATTGTCACCACCCCCATATGTCCCAAATATTTGGTGTAGTGGTTCATTATGTCTTGTTATCTCTTCAAATGTTAGTCTACTTCAGGCAGGAGTGTGAGTCCAGCTATTACACCCTTATATGTTGGAGAGAGCCTAGTCTTACTCATTTTTTCCCACATCGATCATTACTCATGTGGGCTTAGAAGCTTAGGTAAGGAAATACCCTCATAAGGGGAGGGGACATATCTATGGTCCAAGACCTATGACCTTAAACTAAGAGAACCATCATCCTCACCGCAAGACATTAAACTACGAATTGGTTGGGACTTCCTGTCTTACTAAACCATGCCACCCCCCTGGCCCAAGATCTCATCAAGGATTTTGTGGTGTGGTATGGACTCACATCCTCATTCATGTGGGGCTATTTTCTCCACACCACACATATCCCCTTGATACATCCCTCCTTCATCTATCATCCTTTCCATATGCACAGGCCCCGCCATGCTTTGTGCACCCCATCATTTGGGCTTTAAACATCATTCATATCCAAAAGGACCCCCAAACAGTATGGATGCATAACCCTAGGCCTCTCCTACAATTTTGGGCCAACATCCTCAAGGATCTCGAATGACCAATTGATACAAGTCCCATGATGCGAACACGGTCAACGGTCGACACTCAACTGTTTGCCCCTATCCCTAGTCACACAATATGGATAATATGTTGTGAAAATGGTCAGTAGTTATCCTCAATAATTATTGTCATTTTGTGTTCTCCCACATAATAGGCATGGTGATTCATCCTTTATACCCATTTTTCCCATGCCCATGACATTAAACTAGCCATCTACAGTCTGAGCTCTATGGCCATAAAACTAAGACCTATCATCCCGCAAGAAGCTAAACTACACCCTTATAACTACATGTGGCTTAATTAAAATCCTCATGGGATATGTAGGACCACCCTGCTATTTAGTCTGCATGCCCAACCCCATCTCTTAGAAACCTCCTCCTCATCCTTGCCCCTTGGCATGAGTCCTTCCAGGGGAGGGGTATGCGGTGTGTTTTGGGCTTATGTCCCCATTCACGTTGGGTTTGTAAAAACCACACCACATACCTATTTCTCTCAAGAGACCCTTGCTCCCCTGTCTTACACACATCTTTTCATGTTGTCTTCTTTTAAGTTAGGCCCCTCTACCCTCTTCGGTGATTCACCACTGTGCCCAGGAGTACTCTGGTGTAGAACCGAGAGTGTCAGATTCTACGTGGACATGATCTCACCCATTTTTTAGGATTCATGTTCCCCTTCATTTGGGATTTCATTATCTTTCACATCTAAAGGGACCCCCAAATGGAATAGATTTTCGGACTAAGGGCTCTCCTACCATAACGGGTCAACGCCCTCGAGGGTTTTGAACAACAAATTGATACAAGTCCCACATTAAGAATATGTTCAGTGGTTGATACTCATTTTTTCTTACTATTTCAGGTCACATGATATGGATACTGTGTTTTTAACATGGTCAATAATTATCCTCCATCGTCATGCCAACCCCATTGAGCCTTAAATGTTGGTTTCATGATTCACATCATTTTCCACCCAATCATGTCCATGTGGAATTTTGACACTCTCAGTACTATCCCTCAGTGCGCATTTGCACGTTAGGAGGACAAAGATGCGTTAAGGAATCATTTGGGTCTTTGAAACGATTTCCCCTTTACATGTATCCCATGTGTTGCAAAGAACTCATCCGCCCTTGTTTCCCACACCAATTTTGACTCACATGGGCTTTGGGATCGGATCTAGGTCTATGCTAATTAGGAATAGTTTTTTTTCTCTGTGGTCTGAGCTCTAATAAATTAAACTAAGATCTCCTTATTTGTCCTACCCTTGGAACTACGTATAGCTTTATTCCCATACTCATGGGATATGTAGGAATTCCTAAACATCTCATCTTTGGGTCCATATCAAATTCCACTAAATATCTCTTTTCTTCATCCTTTTAGGCCTCAACTCTTATAGGATTGCATGGTGTGGAATTTTTGGGCTTATTCCCTCATTCACATCAGGTTTTCAATAGTCGCACCATGTACTCCCGTTCTAGGAGCTATTCTATACTACCTCTAGTCCTACATGATGTCAAACTGAATTCCCATAACTACGTATGGCTTGATTCCCATACTCATGGGATACGTAGGATCACCTAAACATTTCAACTATAGGTCTAGCCCCATATTTTTAGAACTTTTTTGGCCCCTTGGCCCGAGTTTCCTTCTCCATAATTGTGCATGGTGTGATGTGGACCTCATCCTCATTCACATTGGGTATGATTTATCACGTCATGTACATTCCCCCTAAAACCTCATTTCTCTTATATGTGTCCAAGATATATGACTTTAAACTATTCCACCTGGTCCCACATGACTGTAAACTATGTAATCTTTATTCCATGACATTAAAATTCCAAGTTGGTCCTGTCATATGACCCTAAAAAATGATATTATCATCCTGGCCACACGATGAAAAACAGAACTGCATTGTGATTCCCTAACTCGGGGGGGACATCATGTTGGGTATTGGCCATCCACTATACCATTTTTCAATGACTACATGTGGATTGATTCCTATAGAGAAACTAGGATTTTCTATCATCAGTTTATCAATTCACAAAAAAACACAGATCTATCCTAAAGGACAAAGAAGATTTATCAAATGCCTTTTCTTTTGGTGAGTGAACCAGACCTGCATGACCGTATCATCCCTGTTATTGGTACCTTATCATTCCATTTCCAGAACTACATATGGCTTGATTCTCATTCTCATGGGGTACGTAGGAATTCCCACATACTTTGCCTCAGGCCCAGTATAACTTTTATTTTCATTCCCTCAACAAAAGACCTATCTATGGAACACATGGTGATATAGAATTCAGGTCCCCATTCACATCGGGTTTTATAATTTCCTCACCATGTGTATCCCTCATTCCTTACCCTCTCTGGTTCGAGCTCGAAGACCTTGAACTAAGATCTCTCTCTACATCCATTCTATAAGGTGTAAAGGCAACATTCCTAGAACTATGTGTGGGTTGATCCCCATCCTAATGGGGTACGTAGGAACGTCTAGGAACTTTGCCTCAGGCCAAGGCTAACTTTCACTTTTGGTTCCATGAACTAACCAACTTCCCCCAGGGATACGCGGTGTGTTGTGCACTCCCTGTGTCCTCATTCACATCGGTTTTATACATACCATATCACATACTCCCTTTGGGATCTCTATATCATTCATGTCCTACCATATGAAATTAAATTGCATGAGTCCATATGTCCCCGATGCATGACATTAAATTACAGTTCTGCCCTGAACAAGTTTAAGATGCCTCATAATAACTATGGGATGCACCATATCCCTCACTAGAGAGGATTTCCCCTATCAACATTGGTCTCCGACCATTCTAGGTTTAAGAACTACATTTGGTTTAATTCTCATACTTATGGGATATGTAGTGACACCCAGGCATTTTGCCTCCGGCCCAGCCTCAAGGTCGTTAACCCTTTCTAGCCCCTCAACCCAGATCACGGTCTAGGCAGTATGACTTTTAAAACTATGTGCATTGTCCTTATCATACAACTTTAAACTGTGTGTCTATAATCTTCCATGGAATGATGTAAAACCACAAGTCACCCTTGGTCCTCAACAGAGAGGTCACGTTTTTTATCCCTGGTCAGACCAATGCACCCACCTAATGTGTTTCCACCATAGTGGCATAATTTCAAGAGTGTTGGATTCCAGTCGAACAACCCATCACTCCACCCTCCACACTTTTCATCCCCTTTATTCTGACTCTCATCCTCTTTCACGTTTAAAGGAACCCCCTAACAGTATGTATGTTCGGCCTATGGCTCATCTACTGTCCTGGGATAACATTCTGGAAGACTTATGGATAATATTTTGAGCTGGGCCCTATGTTTCAAACATGGTCAGTGGTCGGCCCTCATTTTTTATCCCCACGCTAGGCTAACACAATAAAGATATTGTGTTTCGAATATGATCAACAGTTATCCTTTAATGTCATTCAAACCCCACAGTGTTCCGAATCTTTGGTATCATGATTCAAACCTTCCATTCCCCTCTATTAGGATTGATTCTAACTCCCCTGGAATGACCCCACTTGTGCACTATAGAACATAGGGAAGATGGAACTTTGATTATTTTGAGACCTTCTTTCTCCAGTCAGGCCTCTCCTTTTCTTCCTAGAAATCTGGATTGGTTGTTCAAACCTTGGATGCCTGAAGCTTGGTTTGCACTATTATATTCAGATGGAATAATGTGGTGGTCATCCCTTATTTCTCATGTCAGGCCTAACCCATGTGAGCTTTGGGATTGATCTCCAGATGTCTCATGAATGTGACAGACATGTAGCGGGCTGAAGTAAATAATGGAACTCTTGCATGTGTCTAGCATAAATAATCAAAGCATGAAAGTATGGTCAAAAGTTACATGCATTAAAGAACCCGAGGATTAACCCCTCACATGTATGGGTTGACCCCATCAAAAGAACGTTGCAGCTCCACCACTCTCTGGATTATGGAGTCTAGGATTTGTTGTCGTCAGTTTAGTTCATGATCCTCCTCGGCAACAATGGGGCATAGTTTTTCATCCACAATCCAGGCCCGCTCCTCATCGCTCTGAATGATAGCCATATCCTCATAGGATTGCTTCATCTGTTCTTAGGCCTCTTCCAACTGGGGCTTCATCCATGATATGACCTTTGATTGTGTAGTGAGGAAAGTTAAATGCTCATCTTCCCAGACCTGCTGCTGTTGAATCTCATTTTCAGCCTCTTGGAGCCTCTTGATGTTCACCGCTTTTCTCCACTACCAACCCACACCAAGGCCACAGTCATATTCCTAAATCTTCTCCCCCATGAGATCTAGGAATAGCATGTGAGGACGCTAGTCATCCACTCCCTCAGCACATAGTTCACATATCCGGGACTGAATCCTCCACATCTTGTCTATCCATTGTGCTTGGGGGTATCATTGATGAATCACTTAATTAGATTCTATGACAGTGATGGGAAATTTTTCTATCCTCATCATCAAATGTCGTCTCGTCCCAATCTGCAAGGTCGGCAGTATCATATGCAGGAAATGCCTCCAAGAACTGATCAGTAGGGTCTGCATCTAGTGTCTGGTCAAGTATACCAGGACGCGTGTTATCTAATCAATCTTCATGATCGGACCCCCACTTCGATGATCTCAGGCTCTATACTACTAACGGTCCCACCAGTGATTGGGAGCATCATAGCTTGGTTAGTTTGGGTATCTATCTCCATGACCACCTGCGTTCCCCATGGAAAGGCACTGCCATGAGTTTCATACAACCTCACTAAGGTAGACCATGCCATTTGAATAAATGTGCATACAATAGGTACACAAACATCAGTTAATCTGGTCGATGGATGACCGTTATGTATTATGTGAAGGATACTTATAAAGATAAAATAGAGGGCCTTTTTCCTGGGTAGTTGCCATCGAAACCCCAAATCTTGGACCTTTATATATTTTCGGGAAGTCTAAAGGATCTAGAAGGACCTACCTGGGTGTCATAGCACCCCCCCCCCCCCCCGGCATGATGATCGTCATAGCCATGGGCACAGATTCTAAAGTTCCCTCAATTGCATTTACTACCGAGTAGGAGCGGGTTTTGCAGATCAGGCCCTTCTGTACGGTTCGAATGTTAGTTAAGAAGTTCCAAACAACCCAAGTGAAGAGGATACTGGGGAAGGGTCCTATGGTTTTACCTAGAGATCCTCTACAAACTCTTCAAGTTCAGAGTCTAAACCGCAGACCTCACCCTCCTTCATAGGGCTCCCTTCACTGGCCTCCTCCCCCCAGGATGACTTGTCTGACTCTTCGGGCTGGGGGAATTGCTCCCTCAATTCAGCATTTAAAAACTATAGAGGGGTCGTTCGATCCAACAATACTTTTACTCGGTCTTTCATCAGGCGTGGAGTACCCCAGGAATGCACAAAATCCTCCATCTCAGCCAGGTATTTCTCCCCATCTTCTTGGGATACCACAAAGTTATCCCTAATAGGACTGATCCTCAAAAAATCCATCCTAAGTTGGTGCAGGTGTCACCACATCTCGGATGGATTGAGGAATTTTCTTGTTGACATCCCAGATGTCTCAATATTTTGAGAAGATAGCATTCTCTGGCATGTCTATGTGACGTAGCTATTTTCTCGCTACCCGAGTTGATGTCCTACAAAATCCCCTTGGTGGCCTCCCCTCTGAATGACTCTACTCCTCTGGGACTGTTGGGTCTGTTGTTGCCACTGGATCTATTGATGCTGCCTCCCTTTCAACAGGTGCAGGCCTCACCGCCACTACAGCCCTGCCACCAAGAGATGTCCTCATCGCCTTTTAGCCTCAGCCTTGAGGTTGGGGAGACACCCCATCACTGACCCAGATAGTTTGCTTCTTTAGCATCTCACCCAGGTAAGCCACCTCCTAGCTCTTGGCATACTACTTCACCAGCCCGAAGATGGCCATGGGAGGAGGAAGCTCGCTCCACATATTCTCATATTCCTATGTGAACATGAGCCACATCTACCTCATCAAACATGGGTGTTCCTTGTGGATCACTCCCAAGTAGACCCGCGAGGTCAACCACTACATACACCAAAACTTCCTCACAAAATGTTGTGATCTTTACAGTTTGGAGAGAGACTCACAGTCAACCCTCGCCACCATGACTCCACCCCTAAAGGGAATTAGGTATGACTGATGCTCTTCCTTTCCATGTTCGTCATTAGTGAACATACCTATTGGCAATGGGGACAGGTGGAAGTTGAACACATCCACCATCTAGAACCAGTTCAGAACCAACGGCAGGGTTAGTTTGGTCAGAAAGCACCCCACCACATTCAGAATTGATGGGTGAAAATTTGATCTTGGATGGGAGATGGGGTTCGGTTATTCTTAGATACCCCTAACGTGTGCTGCAATACACCCATACAGAATGTGAAATGGCCCACATACCCTCTACAGCTTCTTCCCCTCACTGATATTCCACAGCATCTTATACAGCTTGGCGAGCATCAAGATCCTGAATTTGACCCATCCCCATGTCACCAACAAGGATTCCATGATAAATGTGCTCAGTCACAGGACCATGTTTGTGTCTCTCACCGGCAGGATCCAACCACAGATAAGCACCGTATTGAATGTGGCCAACCTGACTATCTGTTGATGCTCTGTACTGACCCTGAATCCCCAGTTTTTCCACTAGTTATCCTCCAAGATCCACCATTATGAGTTCTCTTTGCCTTTTTGAGCCCCCTTTAGGCAAGTCCAAGGCCTCACAGGGAACTGCCTATTTTCTAGGAAGTTCAAAAACTACTTGAACCACCATTTGAAGTGGACGTACCTCAACAATGTTTTGTCCTCCCCAGGCTCTAGGACCATCAATTCCCTTTAGAATGGCATAATTTTCTCATGGTCCTCCCATGAAATCATTACGGGGAGGAACTCATCATACATATCTCCCAGTATTGGGACCCCCAATATCTGATGCAGGTCCCATTGGCTGATGTCGACCTCTCCATAGTGAAAATGGAAGGTGTTTGTCCTCAACAACCATCTGCTCAGAAACTCCGGCATAAGCTGCTTCAGCTGATAGATATAGAATTGAGAGTCCCAAGCCATCTCATACAGGACCACTCACCTCAGCTCTACCATGAACTCCTTGCATGAGGCACCTACCCAGTAGGCCCAAGCACAATCATCTGTGAAATTTCTGCCTTGTCATAGATCCCACTCATTGGTCCACCCATTCTCTTGGATCCCTAGGGCCACCTTCATGATGGATTAGTACTATGGGGGACATGTCTCTGGCTGCAATGCCTTCCCATCAATACCATTCATGTGGTCGTACAGGAAATCAGCATTGACAGGTATGAAGTCCTCCCAAGTATGGTTGTCATCTGCTCTGAACAACTAATGTTGGCACATCGTGCTCCTAAACTAGTAATTTGGTTCATCCATGCTCTCTTCTAGAATGAAGATTTGATACCTTATGCCAAATCCATAAAAAGGTATCCTTTTGAAAATTTGGTATTCCTTCTGACTCTATGACAACAGCTCTACCAGCGAGTTATGATCATAATGGCTTTGAATGAATTCCTCGATTCTTGATCTATTCACCATCTTCTTCCTCTAGGTAGTGTCCGCAAGGACCCCCCCCCCCCCCCGGCAGTTTTCAAGTGATCCATTCACTTTGCAGAATTTAGACACCTTTTGTCCTGGTTTGCGAAGCACATTCACAAAGCTTGATTATAGAGATCTTTTGTGGAGCCCAGTCCTAATCAGAAGTCATGGATCCTTTCCCCCGACCTAGAAGACATAATCCATGGATTGTACCCTCACAGAGTCAAAGGACTCAATGTTTTCCACGAAGCAGGAAGCCTGATTTGTGGAGAGAAATCATGGAGTACACATAGCATCGTGAATCGAGATCACTAACGCCAAAATACATAGCTAAGAAAGAAAAAAAGAGAGGTTAGCCTCCCCTATATATAGGAAGTGACCCCTTGTGCATCGTGGCACATCCAGTCACAGAGAGCTTCGCGGTGCTCTCAGCATGCACGTCAACTATTTTCTTGGCAAGGCTCCTTCATGAGCCTTCTTTGTGATTAACCAAGGAGTTTGGCAATTAACCCTTAGACTTAGACCCTCACTTTCTCTATGGCTCTATGTCTGAGGGGGGAATTTTTTAGTGCCAAAATTTGGAAAGTGGAAGAGAAAATTAAAAGCCTTTTGTGTTTCCTCGCAAAGCCTGTTCACGGAGCCCCACAACACCGTGGTCGGTGCAAATCTATCTTTTTTCACACCCACCGTGAAGCAAAGAGGCCGGAGGCTCCATGATCTGATTGATGTTTGTGAAGCCGCTACGAAGCAAAGAGGTGGGAGGCTTTGCGGTTACGACGCAATTGACCAAGAGCCTCTCATCGTGGAGGGAGCCGAATCGACCTTCACAAACTCAGGGAACTTGACTGCAGCCTCCACGAACACCACGAAGGGAGCACCATGTCGAGGAGGGGATGACGGTCAGCTCTGCGGTTAAAACTAACTGGACAGAACCCACGACCAATTGCAGAGCACCATGTGGATTCATGCCAATCGACCCCTTCTTCCCGGCGCCTCTTGCCTATAAATATCGGGCTCCCCTTGATATCAAAGTACAGATACTCTGACCATTTTCCTTCTCCGCTCTCAAATAGAAAAGAACCTTTTTCTCTGTGAAATATGAGATATTCAAGGTACTTGAGCATCATGAAGTAACTTTCCCTTGGCTTAAACATAGCCCCTCTTCAAAGAAGGATGCCCTTCACGAAGCCCACAGGCCATCATGAAGGAAGGGGATCCTCAAGGGGACTCGAGTCTTCACAGAGCACTTATGCTTCATGAAGTACCCTCCATGAACATGTAAACTGCATACTAAGGAAGGGTCACTATGCTTTGCGAAGCACGTTACTTCACAGTGCTACGCCTCGTAGGGAACATTTTCTTCATGAATCCCTACACCGCGAAATCATTTCCAATTCTCGAAGCACCATCCATATGAACTTATGCCCTATTTCTAGGAAAGGACACCCTACTTCACAAATTAAACCCCTTCACAAAGCTCCTCCACTACATGGAGCACTAAAGCTTCATGAAATCCCTTCATGTGAACCCCTTTTCTCTAGAATCCCCTTTTCTATACGACCATCTAGGTTTGTACAAAGTGATTTCAAGGTCCCTTGGGTGGTTCTCTATGTTTCGTTTTTTAGCCTTATGATTCTTCGCATAGGCATGCTAACAACTATTTATTCTTCACATAGCCATGCTAACATGGACCCCTCGGTGGATCACTCCATGACACCCCCTGGCCACAACATTGCAAATTCCTTCCCTTACCCATGGGTGGAGGGTATCAGTTATGTAATTCCTTAAGGTACAGATTGACCTCGCCTCATCCAAGCTATAGGATGTTAAACAGCCAAGAAACATTGTCCTCAACACATGACATTAAACTATGACCTTCTCCCATGCATCATACGTGGGGAAACCCATATCAGACATTCTCTATGCCCACTCATCTCCACTGAAGTGAGATATTCCTCACATGGAATGAGATCCTCTTTGCGGGAGTGGCACCTCTCCCTGGGGAAGGGAAACAATCCTGGTGTAATCCCCTATCCTTTCTTGCGGGAGGAAGTGTCCCTATTTCCCCTCCTCTCTTCTTCGATGCCAAGGACCATAGGGGGGGACGGGCACCAGAACCCTCCTCTCTTCTGTGACAAATCCCTCTAGGGTTTTTTCCACCAAGCCTCCATCCTGGAGTAAGTCACAATCTCCATATCCCTAGGCTGCTAACCATGTGTAGGCCCCTATTTCCCCTTTGGGCTGCTAACCACGCATATTACCCTGCTTTCTTTTTGGGCCCCTAACCACGTGTAATCCCCACTTCACTTTCCACGGACACACCTTTCAAAAAATGATCATTAGGTCTTTGCTGCCACTTGTTTCTCACACTGAGCTTGACTCATGTGGGCTTAGAGTAAGAATTGACTATGACATCCTCCCTAGGCCGCGTTAGCTTGTAATCCCCAAACACATCTTGAACTATGTGTACTTTGATCTTTCTAAGGAAAGGTACATAGGAAGCCTCCCTAAGGTTTAAGCCCAACACCAGTTGGCCCTGGCCCCCTTTACGTCATTTCTCTAAACCCATTCGGAACTATTTTATCTTTTACCTTTTCCAAGGAATTGTACGTAAGAAAACTCCCTGAGATTCAAGCATAACACTTGTTGGTCTCGAACCCCTTCACGTTGGTTCACCAAACTCTTCCTGAACTATGTGGGCATTGATCTTTTCCATGTCAAGTTATGTAGGAAGCCTCCCTAAGGTTCAATCCCAACACCCATTGGTCCTGACTACTTCACGTCAATCCACCCTCATCCTGCATGATGTTAAACTGTACTCCCCTTTTCATCCTGCAATAGGTTAAACTATACCATTCTGAACTACATGGGACTTTGATCCTTGTCTCCTCGGAAATGTATGTAGGAAGCCTCCCTGAGGTCCAACCCCAACCAACAGTAATCCATTGTGTTCCCTAACTGAGGATAAGTCGTTGTGTTCACCAATCGACGGTAACCTGTTGTGTTCCCCAATCAACGATAATACATTGAAGTCCCCAATCGATGGTAATCTGTTGTATTCCCCCTTCACTAGGACCCACATCTCTGGTCCTGCCCCCTTAAGCATCAATTCAACTCGTGCTGCTAACCACGAGTAAGTCCCAGCATGTACTTGGGTCACTTTCCTTTACGCACGCCCTGATTCTATGCCCTATCCTAAACTACATGGACTTTGATTCCCTACCGTAGGGATATGTATGAAGCCTCCCTAAGGCTCAATCCCATCACCCATGTCACAGCATGCTCTTTATCTCGAGCCTAAGTGTTTAAGGAAGTTCATATCCCAACCTTGAGGTTCTACTTCCTTCGGGTCCCATCTATGCGGGTTTCCTCCTCAAGTGTCCCATTGCCCCACCTAACTACATGGAATTTGATTCCATGCCATGGGGATATATAGGAATCCTCTTTGAGGTTCAAGACCAACACTACCATCACCTTCATGACAGATTTATCTCATTCCCCCCGACACTTCATTTAAATCTCCATCTTCCACCCTGATTCTACTCGGGCCGCCACATCTTGGTGAAATCATGTCGCCCGCTTTCTCACAGCTCGTAGAATAAATTGGCTAAATAACCACACGTTATCCCCAGCATCAGTGATCCCTCCAGGGGCCACACCCACCTGATCCACTCGTTTCAGTGTTTTGGTTAGTTTAATCCATCTCTGCTAGATGTAAAACATGTGGCATACCCTTGGTTAAACATGGGATGCTGATAAAAACCTCGAAGACATGCCTATGGAATATAATTCTACGCATTCTATGTGGGATGCCTCGAGCTTCTGCACCCTCGAGAATCCCTATCATAAGGGGAAGAAAAACAAACGTGCCAGTGTTCCAGCATCTAGACACACCAGTGATGTCCAACGTGACTACTCCCCCGACTAAGGGTTTCTTCCCTAACTGGACCCATTGGAATTTCCTGAAATAAGCATTGTAATTAACCGGTGTCCATGAAGATATGGCACTGGGAAGAGATTCACGAGCAATGACTTAATCTTTAAGGGATACTCAGACTAGGAAACGATATCTGAGAAGGAATCCATAGAAGGAGGAACTGAAATCCCATTATCCCATTTCGATTAAGAAGAAATCATCCCTAAATAAGCGATGGATGTTTCCCACCTTTGGAAAGTGGGAATGGAGGGAAACAGTTGTGTGTCCTATGAAATAGACAGATGTGCGCCCCAGTGAAAGCGTCGGATACACATGTATCCTAGAAAACTAAGTCTAAAAACAACAAAAGGAAAAATAAAGGTGTGAGCACTAAAGCTCCGTAGGACACCACAAAATAATATATACTATGTCTATCCACATGCATCCATTAGTTCATTATTAAAATAAATTTTGAAAAAACCTTTTAAATAAATGATTTTTCATAATAAAACTATCCTTTGGTTTTCTTTTCAAAAACATTCTATTCCTTTCAAAATAATTTCATATTCAAATAAATGGAAAAATAAGATATATCACATATCCAATATAATAAACAAATGAATAAAATAGTTATCAATCATAAATATTCATACCAGGTTCAAGTGGGAATGTAACCATACCAAATATAATTTCATGTAATGAATACTAAAAGCATTCAAAGAGGGAAATCACTAACATGAGGGTGTACATAACTAAGAGAAACCTAAGGAACTAGCTAGAAAAGAGAATAATATTTTTCATGAACCTTGTTCCCTTGGAAATGCTTCCCCCTAGAAACCATTTCATCAATGTAACCTCACCAACTGATATCTAACTCCACAAGGGCTTTTATAAGTCTATTTTTCTGCATTCCCAAAGGCCTCCTGGTGTGCTATTATAACCCCATAACATTCATAGAAAAAATTCATGTTGCACAAACATTTTCCAATGGAAAATTCATTTCAAATATATCCCAAAATTTCCATGAAACATTTTCGATAGTGATTTCACACCACTCCCATGCTTCAAACCCTTCTTTTATTCCAAATTCATCTTTGAGGAATTTTTCCAAACTCACCATGTGCATAAATCAATTTTTCAAATAAATCCCCCCCTTTAAACACTTTTCATTACCATGAAATATAAAAGAAAATTTCAAATTCAACTTTACAAATTAAACCAAATGAAAACATCATAGGAACACTAAGATCTCCAAGGAGTCATCCATAAGATAGTGACACCAACCTGATGAATGATGAATACCACATCGCCTCCTTAACCAAGGATGAAATAAAATTAAATAAAATCCTATAAAATCTAGATCCAAATAAAAAAAACTATTCTCTATGTTCATACTAGATCCAGTGATCCGGTCTAAATCTATATAAAATATATGGAGTAGAGAACAAAAAATATTTAAAGGGGGCCACTTACCAAATTGTTTCCCAATGGAGATCCAAGCTTCCAATTCATACAAATATTCTTCAATGGGGAGAGTAAGAGAGCTAATAATTTCATAAAGGATCCTCTAAACCAAGAAAATCCAAGATATAGTCTAAGGGGTCATATTAAGGGAGAAAAATTATTATTTGATATAAAGGACAATTTATCCCCATATTAAACTAGATTCCCATCAGCATCACTGGTGATATTCTTGGCCTCATCAGATGGACGGTGGGTATAGGAAGAAAGAATATACCCTGAAGCCTTCCACCAGCTAGCTTGTGGAAGCCCATTAGCTTTATAGTGGGTACAGATAGAATTTCTATACCTCCAGACCCTCAACTAGCTATCTAGTAGAACTTGAAACTATAAAGGTTTTTCCCATTCCACACCAGATATCTTGTTCCATTCACCAACTAGTTGATGGCCTCTTACTACCATATACAAAAAAAACATTTATCATAAATTAAAAACTACCCATAACCAAAAAATTAAAAATACAAGAGCTTTCATCCCTAATCCTGCATACAAAGGTGTGACAATATTGCATGCACCTCAATATAGAATTATTATTTGAGTAAATTCATTAGTGGTGGTCAACAATGTTATAAGAACACCTTACTTAGGATTCCATAGCACTTAGGTACATGACAGTCTATCTTTCTTTCATTGCGTGTTCAGGTTTAGGAAATCATCCAATGTCATTGACTATGTTGTTTATATGATGGATCATGTGAGTTGATACACAGTTAGGAATTCAGTTTGTTTTAGTTGGCTATCAAGTATTTTGTCCTTTGGTATTTAGGATATTTTATTTAACCTACTCTATTTGTATGTATTTTATAACATGTTTGTGTGTATCTCATTTATTATTATATGGTTATTAATTATTTGACATCACTTTCCTAGATTTCATTTTACTTATTATTTATATCAATGGTGTATGTTATTACCTTTATTTAAATTGATTTTTCTACTCTAATAAGTGTGTATAGTCACCCAACTAAAACACCTTAGACCCTCACTGCTAGATGATAGCCTCTAGCATATAGGGAGGCATGCTTGAGGTTGTGTGGTGAATTGGCCTAAATCATCGGTCCAGTGGCTTCTGGGTCATAGTGTTACACTTATATTTATGCCACACTTTTATGCCACATCTTGATACCTTTTATTATAGATAAAGATTATTTAATTATGACTCAAATTAATTATAAAATATGTATTCCATGTTTTTATGATTTCCGATTCATGAATTTTGGGTTATGATCCTCCTATGATATGTTATTTTTACCTAATTATGTTCTCATACTCACATTCTCATCCTATTATCACTTATGATGTTTTATTAATATCTACCATTTTTACCCTTACTAAGAATATAATCTAACATTTTTCTTATGTTTCCATTACATAGGTTATGAAGAAGTAAATTAAGTATGATGTTTCATGAAAGGGTGTCTCGTGTGAATATTAGTTATATAAGATGTTGAAGAAATTGAAAAAAAAAAGTATGTTTGTTATGTACCTACTCACTAAATACATTAAAACATTAGGTTCTATGGTGTGATTTATTATGAAGTTTATTGAATATTCATCTAAAATTATGTAATATGGATGTATATTTTTCTTGAGTCACCTCAGTTGGTATCAAATCCAGTTGTAAAGTGCATATTTTTAACACTAGATCCGGGTGTATGTGTCTGAGGTGTCTCAATTGGTAACATATAATGGTTTAGTTATTTTTGGAGATTAAGTTATAAATGAAAATAATATAGAACATAAAATAACAATTGTTTAGTTGGATTAACCAAAAAATTTATAGACTAAAATAAAAGTGTCATATCATAAGACATCCTAGGATTTATTTTCCAGATGATTTCCCAATTTTATTATTTATTAATGCTCACACTAACCTTTTTGGATTTATTTGATGGTGAGAACATATATGAATCAAGTTATAAAAGAATTTTATGAGAAATTAAAAGGTCATAATCTTGAGTAATAAAATGAAATGGGAGCTTTAATATAAAATCTTGTGGTTATTCTCACCCAACTCTCTTAGGTTATAAATAATATTTTGAATAATATTTAACTTTCAAATAACTAAAGGAGTAAAAATATCATCATTGTGTCCTTCATATGACAATATCCACCCTCATTTACTGGGTATTCTAATCCACTAATTACTAAGAAGTGGATCAGTGTGATGGAAAAGATACCTTCCACACTCTAGTGCTTGAATCATGATAAGTTGGTATTTTTCATGTATCATTTATAAGGTGGAGAAAATTAGTATTGGAATCTTATCAAGATCATAAGGTAATAGTATGAAATTAACTCTGTTTGATGAAAAGTGTTTAAAAATGTATTTTTTTAATAAATAATATCCCCAAAATCTTCACTTTAAGATGGATAGATAATTTCTAGAGATAAAATAATAAGAGGATGAATCCATTAATACCAATGAATCAAACTTTAAAATAATTTTAAGTTATTATTATGGTTTTATCATTGAACCTAAAAGAAAAATAAACTATTTCTTTAATGTTTTGAAACAAACTATTTAAAAGAAATTTTCTAAATGGGTATTTAGAAGTAATGAAAAAACTTTTGAATGTACTCTCAAGGTATGAAGGGAAATTTTAGACCCCTATAATTCTCTTAGTTTTAGGGAAAATTGAAAAAATGAGTTTCATGGAAACTCTAATAGAAATAAAGTTTATAGAAGTAATAAGACTTGAATTCTCATATTCTAAAAATTTGGGATGAATCATGTCTTTCCATCTATAAGGAACAAGTAAATCCTTCAAGTGTGGAGGATAAGGTTATCGAGCTCATGAATGTCAAGGGGATGTGAGGGGTCCAAATAATGAAAAGTGTGAAAAAAATATCATCCTAATGCACCACCCACACTCTAATGATTCAATTTTAAGGGTAATGGGAATTAAGAAAAAAAACTACACAAAACCAAGGTTTAATTATAAAAACTAACATCATGAACCTATAAAGAAAATGGAATATGGAAAACCTAGGTAATCACAATCAGTGAAATATTCATGAGAAATAAGTGGTTAAAGGTAAACTTATCATCCACTCAAGAACTACTAATGTCTTATTCTATTTTATTTTCTACCCAATATTTATGTTTGGATAATTTACTAAAGGCATCACATCACCATGTCAATGATTAGATATTGAATTATCAGTGACAAATTATAATGGTGTGACTATTTTATCTAAAGATGATAACTCCTCCATGATATAAATTTATGAGAATATACTTCCTAAAAATATTATTATTTTCCTTATAGTCTAATTTGATGTAATTTTGGGCATGTATTGGATCTCTCAATATAGATACCATATCAATTTTTGAGGTAGGGAAGTCACATTTAATATTATGAATAAAAATATGATCATCTATTACTGAACATATTACAATTAACTCTAAATAGAAATTATGTTCATATTACAAATCTCAATACCTTATTGTCATGGGTATATATCCCAAATGGTTTTGGATAAACTCAAAATTGAATATATGATTATTTTGTAGGATTTTATCAATGTATTTCATGAATAGTTTCAAGGTATTCCACCAATTTGTGAGGTTTATTTTTTAATAGAACTCACACCTTTTTTGTGCCTATAAATAAGACACCTTATATAATTATATTGATTGAGTTGAAATAATTGAATAAGAAACTCAAAGAAAAATATAGATAATGGATTCATATGTCTGGGTGCTTTTCCATGGGGTTTAAAAATTATTTCTTTTAAGAAGAAAGATGGTTTAATGCATCTCTTTATTGATTATCATGAACTTAACATGATTATGATTAGGAAAAACTATCATTTACCCAGTATTGATGACTTTTTTGATCAATTATGAGGGTCTTAATACTTATCAAATATTGAAATTAGATATAGATATCATAAATTCAATGTCATAGGGAAGATATTCCTATGAAAACCTTCCATACAAGGTATTGAAACTATGAATTTATAGTAATTTTATTAAAAAATAGAAATTTCCCTTCTATATTTATGAATCTAATGAATATTGTCTTTAGAGATTACTACAACCAATTTTTGGAAGAATTTATAGATGATATTATTCAATATTCGAAGAGTAAGAAAGATCATGAATATCATTTAAGGGTTTTTTTGAATACCTTTAAGAAGGATAAATTGTATTCTAAATTAAGAAAATTGGAATTATAGCTACAAAAAGTCTCATTCATTGGTCATGTAATCACAAGTGATGGTATATTAGTGGATTCTTCAAAAATAAAAGTTATTAAAAAATGGACCATATCACCCACTGTAACTAATATTCATAGATTTTTTGGTTTTTTGGATAATATTACCTCTTTTGAAGATCATTATCATGGCCATAAAATACACCAACCAAGTTAACTTTGTAGTGGGTAATGTTTCCTCAGATATAGGGATATAGAGAAATTTTCAATGATATTAAGAGTAGGTTTATAATTACACCTGCATTCACATTTCCATGTAGTGGAGAAGGTTTTTTGATATACCATGTTGTGTCAAGGAAGGTATTGATATGATTTCTCATGAAAAATGACATTGCAGTAGCATATTCCTCTCACCAATTAAATTTTCATGAGAAAAATTACCCACCTACTTATTTAGATATAGTAGCAGTAATTTTTCCTTAAAAATATAGAGGAATCATCTCTTTAGTTAAATTTGTCATATATATATATATATATATATATATATATTTGTTGAACATAAAATATTAAAGTTTATATTCACATTGAATGAGTTAAATATGATCCAAATAATATTGTTGGATTTTATCATGAATTATGATTTCTCAGTACATTAACACTTTGGGAAAGATATTAAGGTGGTTGATACCCTGAGTAGAAATGACCATGATACCTTATCTATGATGATGGTTGAAAAGGATTCCATAATCATGGGTTTGAAAAGTATGGACCTTATATTCATAAGTAAATGGGAAAATTCTATATTTCTCATATTTACACTTAACCATCCATCCATATAATGATCAAAAATGCAAAGAAGGAAGATATTAAGTTATAAAATAAGCTAAGGAATCTTCCAATGTTCAAACTTGACCATTATGAAATGATAAGATTCAATACCCGAATATGTGTTCCATAAATACCAAAATTAATGAAGGAGTTATTGAATTAAGCACATAGCTCAACATTCTCAATCCATCCTGGAATAATGGATATGTATAGAGATCTAAAGAATCAATTCTATTGGGACAACAATAAAAGTGATTTTTTGGTGTACGTATCTCAATGCTTGTTATGAAACAAAGTTAAGGCTGAATGTTAGAAGTCCAAGGTGATGATTTATCCAGTACCTATACTAGTTTGAAAATGGTAAAACATCCCCGTGGATTTCATCATAAAACTCCCCCAATATATATAAACGTCAAAATGTATTTTAGAGTGTAGTATGACACCTAAAAATTAAGTGCATTAAATTTTATATGAGAATATTTCTCACTTAAACAACTTTCTATGATATATATTAAGAAATTGAAAATATTCCATGGAGTACCACTTTCAGTTGTATCTGATCAGGATCTGAGTTTTACCGTGAATTTGTAGATATTCCATTAGGAAGCATTGAAGAAAGATTTAAGATTTAGTACTTCATATCATTATTTGATAGATGGTCAGTCTGAGAGGACCATACAAACCCTTGATTATATACTTAAATCTTATTCAATGGATTTTAATGGTGGTTGATATTATCACCTTCCCTTGTTCGTGTTCTTATATAATAAAAAAATATATTATAATATTTAGATAGAACTATATGAAACTCTATATGGGAATAGATTTAAAACTACAACATTTTGGGTTGAATTTTGAAATCATAAACGGTTGGTTTTAGATCTTTCTCAAGATATGATAATGAATATTCAAACCATTCAACTTCATATTAAAACTATAAAAAGTGAATAGAAAAGTAAGGTTGATATTATTTGATGAACTTTAGAGTTTGATGTTAAGGAAAATATATTCCTTAAAATATATCTTTGGAATATGGTTATGATATTTTGAAATATAAGAATATTGAGAACTAATTACATTGTCCCTTTTTAAATCCTTGATCATGTGACAGTGGTATCTTATCATCTTTCACTTCTACCAAACCACTTATAAGTTTACGATATTTTCCATGTATCTTTTTTAAGGAAGTAAATACCTAACCCTTTACATGTATAGTACTAAAAGAGTATACAACTTGATTATGACCATTCTTATATGGAGAAACTGATTGAGTTCTTAGATTTTATAGATAAACTGGTATGAAACAAGACCACTCACATGGTTAAGGTTCTCTGGAGAAATCATAAGTTTTGAGAAATCCATGAGGGACTATGAGGGTTTAATGAGGTAATTTTATACTAATTTTTTCATCAAGGTAAATTAATTTCAAGGGATAAATTATATTAAGTGGGGTAGACTATAACACCTAATGATTTTAGTATGTATTTTCCTTTTGTAAAAAATTCAACATGTTTTATGGTTTGTAGTGCATAAAAAACAAAATGAATTGAATAATTATTTTTATAATAAAAAATGAAAAAAATATAATTTATATATAAAAATATAATCATCAAAATGAATTATTATTTTATAATTAAAATATTCCAATTCACTTAGGATATAAAATAGAATTTATCAAAATAGTTTTTATGAATTGTGACATTTTGTTAAATTTACAAATTTTAAGAAAATATATCAATAAAATTTATTGATTAAATTAATGTAATTTTTATTAAAATAAATTATTAATATCCATGAAAACATTTACTCTATATAATAAGTGTTACTTTAATAATTCATGTCTAAAAAAAATTGTTTTGTTTAAAAACATTATTTTTATTATATATAATATATTTTTATTTAAAATAAAAAAAATTTAATTTTATAATTTAAATTTGATAAAATAAACTAATTTTCTTTATTCATAATATAAAAATAATCTTTAGGTTAATTTTTATATTTTTTCTAAAATGGTTGATTTTAAGTGAATAGTGGAAAATACCATTTTTTAAATATAGTAACTTTTATGACATCATCCTGAAATAAACATGAATTAAAAATTTATAAAACCTTTTTATCAAAAAAAAATTATTTAAGGAGTAAAATAAATCATTTAAAAATTATAATGAATTTGGAAACCCATTATTGACTTTTTGGAGCCCAAGTTAAATTTCGCTCTAATAATAAACTATTTTTGTTTTTTCCAATAATTAAGTATTCACAATGATACATTCAGTTTTGCATTTCTTTAAAAGTAATAAAACTATTATTTATTAATAATAGACCAACAATTTCATGGGAATCAATATTATACATTATTTTGGTGTAAAATCAATTTTTTTCTTAAAATGTAAATTTTCTAAAACTTTTTTTATTTGCATTATGTGTACTTATAATAAAATTAATTTTTACCACATAGATAATTTGAAACTTTGAGGTTGATTTTAATATTTATAATCATAATATTCTAATTAGTTAATATTTTTAAGTTCTTTTTTTATTATAAGACAAGTTTCCATGGTAAAGGTTAGCCACCATGGTAAAGGGTGAAAGGTTTAAAAAGGGTTTAAACAGAGGGATACGAGCAAATTATTATAAAACATTAACTCAGAAAAATTGTATGAGTGGATTCTTGGCCTCCCCTATATTATATTTTAAATTTAGGTGATTTGTAAACCCTTTCCATGATAATGAAACCCCTACTATTTTAATAAACAAATGTATTCACACTAGTGGCTCTCATGTCACCTATAAAAGGATCTCTCCTCCACCCCTTAAATGATAAACCAAAAAATTAAAATTTCCCCTATAATCAACAATATTTCCTTCCCTAAAAAACCTTTCTAATTTTTTAACCTTTGGTCCCAATAATAATTAATAAATCCCTCATTTTCAATAGGTCATTTAATTGGATATTCAAGCTCTTAGTGAGGTTAAAGCATGTCTGGCCAAAAGAAATTCTATGGTAAATATTTTTATCATCTCAATTTTCATTAATTGATTTGTGTTCTATATCCACCACCTTATTATTTTTTATTGTGTATATACTACCCATCAATGTATTTTACTAAATTTTTCAAGAAAATTATTAGGATTTACATATATATATAAGGTCCTTATTCATACCTTTATTCAAAAGTTACCAAAGTCATAAGGTATTTTATTTAAAATCATTGTTTTAAAAGTTTTAAAGTTTTTTAACTAAATATTTATCTTTAATATACATATTATTTATATTATTTCAATAAGGTTCATCTTTATACTTCTATGATTATTAATGTAATTTTGAAATAACTTTTACTTTTTAAAAATGTTTAAAAATGAATCTTTCTAATATTTTCCACACAATTCATTTTTATTTTCTTTATATAGGTGAGAAAAGATTATTTTTTAAATGTTTAACACTTAAACTAAATTTTCTTTACAACCTAACCATTATTAATTATTAATATTTCTTTCCAATTTTCTGTAGTCTTTCAAGGAATTTCGTATTCTCGGTGTTATGTTATTTTTTCATTTTTCTAAAAGTTATAAAAAATAAAGGATATTTATTATTAATTTTATATGAAATTTATAATTCTTTTATAATGGTATTTTCAATATATGTTAACATCATTTAACAACTATTTTGGATCACTAAATATATGATCTAATGATACCATCTGCATTCTTTCTCTAGATTTCTTATTATGATCTCTTAAATAAATGTTCATGAAACCCATTTCTTTCTCATGAGTTAATTAAGATGTGAAGGAATGATAAATTCTCTTATGTTATTATGTCACAAATAAGTATGTTTTATCATTATATAATGGATTTGTCCTTTATAAAACTTCAATTCATTAGGAAATGTTTTATATATTATGATCTTAAAAGGTTACACAGGCGGTTATCTTAATCACAAGGGTACATAGGTAGTTATCCTAATCCAAAGGGTACACTGGCGATTAGCCCAAGCCCAAAAGGTACATGGGTGGTTAACTCAATCCTACTTTAATTTGGGAAGGAGGTTATCCTAGCCCATTATATTATGAATTTATTTGTGGTTATATATGACATATGTTATTATTCTATTCTTCTGTTTATGCCAAAATTTTATGAAATATCCAAATGCATGTGTTATTATAGATCAATATTATTTCCTTGTGACTCATGTTTACTCAAAAAGATTTATTCCATGATTTTATGATATATTATTCATTTATTATTAGGTGTTATTTTCCAATGACACGTTATTTTTCTATGATTATAATCTCATACCCACATTCTCATCATATGTACGTTTATAATCGTTGATTGATATCTCCACTATTTACCCTTAATAGGAACTTAATCTCACCCTTTTATTATATTCCCATTCCTCAAGTTATGAATAAGGATATTAAGTATGATATGTCTATAAAGGGAGTATCAAGTGAAGATTAATTATGGTAAATTTTAAGGATGTTAAAAAAAATAACATATTTATATACCTAATCACCAAATACACTAAAGATTAAGGTTTTTGGTGTGAATTTTTATGAGATATATTGAATATTCATCTAAATCATTTTATCTACATGTTTATTTTACTTCAGTCAACTCATTTGGTACCAAATCCATCATTTTAAGAGCATGTTTTATCACTTGATCAAGGTGTACAGTTCTGTGGTTTCTCAGGTTAATAAGGTACTATAAATATTTAATAATGAAATGGTTAATTTATATTTAGTAACTAGGTTGTTTAAGTAAAGCATGAGAAGGCTAGGATAGACTGTGTATAATTTGTAGTGATTGTATTGAAAGTGAAAAGTGAAAAAATGAATGGTTTGATGGTAAATATGGATAAATTAACATCATTTGATTGGTAACGGTAAATTTAGAATTTAACTATGATGTGATTAATTGAAAATATGATATTCTTATGTGTTTTTGTGGGGTTAGTGTTATTGGTTTTTGTTGTGACTAGTTATGGAAGTGAAATTCGATTTGTATGATAGTCGAGTGAAAGATATATTTTCTTTGAATGGTGTTCCAATTTGTGATTTGATCATTATGTTGGGTTTTTTTGTCTATTCATATCATTTCATTTTATTTTTATTTCATACACACCACAACCTGAGTCAAGTAAATCTAGTAAAACTCATATAAAGACATGATTTTTGAGTGTCTCCCTAATATCTAAGTTATAAAGGGAATGGATAACTAACTACTATATATTTGTTAATCTCCCATTGGATATATTATGGGATATGATGGATTAAGAAATTAGGTTTATACATATGGGATATAATGTCTTGAGGTTATAGTATATATTTATTAGATGGAATTGTTATTTGGTTTTGTTGTGGATACACAATGGTGGTGTTTATGGTGTGATGAGGACATGTGGTTGATATCCTTTATATCCATATTACCTTATTATGATGGGGTTATGAAAAGTGGTTACTATACAATATTTGTTGTTTATATATGATTATGGTAGTGATGAGTTATGTTGTTATATGGATATGTTGATTGGTAAGGTATTGGAAAACATATAATATATCATTGGGGTGAAAGAGTGATCAGGTCAATGGGGAAATGGTTATATAGTACCTTCTTGATATATTATTTTAATATTATGTTACTATACTTGGATAAAATATTGGGATAGTGATCCTTGAGGAGGTTGTGTGAAAATTTACCTAGTATATATGTGAGTTGGTTTGTTGTTTATTCATATATGTATTAGTATTCTTCTTATACATTTTCATGAGAGGTTTTGGAAATGATTCTATTTAGTAAACATGTATTCTCAGCCATTTCTATATTTATTTCTATATTTATTTCTGTTTTTAAAAATTTATAGAAGAGTGTTGGGGATTAGTATAGAAAGTAATAGATCATGGAGCTTGTGGCTAGTGTTTATGAGTCACTATTATAGTATTTGTTATTCATGTCTTGTTTTGGAGTTCATTTTATGTGTAAAATTACAAGTATTATGGATGTTGGTTTCATTTTATATAGATTTGATTGGTTAATTTTATTATATCCCTTGGAGTTTAAGGGTTATTTTTTCTATATTTGTGCTTTTATACCCTCAGTTCTAGTCACTAACATATAGCCAATTGGAAAAGTGATTTGTGGATCAATCTCATCTTCACTGGAATCCTAGGAGGGGTATTAGTAGGAATTGGTAAAGAAAAAGTAAGGGATCCTTATTTATAAATTTTTATTGATCATATTTTCTAAATTATTAGATAAAAAGTCATAGTATATTGAATATTTGTTTTAGTGAACAACTAAACAAAGATATCTGGTTTAGTGGGAATAATTTCATTTTAAGATCTAGTTATATACCCATAGAAGGTCCAAAAAATGGTGAGGGTTTCACTGATAAAACTAAATTGATTGAAAAGGGTTTGTGAAATGGAGTTACTATTATCATATCTGGATGATTGTGGAGAATGAGTGTATCAAATTTTAATTCCATTATATAATTAAACCCCATATAGGGATATTATTTCTATTGTTAATACTATTTTAAATACATTTCATTTACTCTTCTCATAAGGAATTGATTAAATTTAAATTTCGGATTTTTGAGGTAAATGTGGTATACACTAGAGGATCACTTATGAGATTATGATATAGATTACAATATTTCAAAATAATGGTTGTTGAGAAACCCTCATGTTTGTAAACTATCTAAGGTTTCCATGAACTAGTATATAGAGTTGTAAAGGAGGAAGTGACCATTGGGTGAGCAGTGTGTAATCCAAAAACTTTTTAAAGGTATTTTTTCTTAGTGAGGAGTGATTTCACTTCAAACATGTATCCATTGAAAAAAAATGAATTTATAATAGATTATAGTACCCCAGTGTGATGTTTAGTGTATTCTCCTTGGGTGTATCCCATTTCAGGTGAACCAAGTACAATTATGGGTTCTTATGTGATTTACATTATTGTATTAATGTTTAACATTAGGTGAGATTATGCGTGATAGAAATGAAATATTTAACAATTTCCTTCAAATGATGGAATAAGATCTGAAGGGTATTTCTGAGTGGGAAAAAGGTTTTAATTAAACAAAACCTTGATCCCCCTCAATGTGTATCTCAGGTTATGACATGGAAAAAAATAAATTACATAAAATCTAATAATTCTAACCCCACCTGAGAAATAATAAATCAGTAATTTATTTCCCAATGGACCGTGGAGACACACCTAAGTGGGGGTGAATCGGTGTGGTTAAATTTACCAAATTTCAAATCTTATTCTTTACTTAACACCTTTGGTATTTTAACCCCTAATATTTATTTTGATTTAAATGAATATTGTATACTTTACCTTATAGTACCCAGGGACATGAAATGTTGAAATGTAAAAAACATATCAGTATGTAGTATTTTTATAACATTTGACCATGATGTCGAAAACCAAATCCTTGATATGTTAACTTAGGTTTAGTCATAGGTTCTCCACTACAATAGAATCACCAATTATTGAGGGTGGATAGGGATTATCCTGAAACTCATTACACCATATTACACTGGTGGTATCACTATATTACACAGGTGACATACCTATACCATATTATATAATTGAAGGGGTTTTATGATTCTTTCCATAGTATTGATCTCTAACTATTATTTTCATTCATGTCTCCTTCTAAATTTGGTCATAGGTTAGTATAGGAATATATATTCACCATCAAAATAATTATCTTCTTCCCCAACTCAATATCTTCAATTGCCTCAAATTATTCAATAAAAACACAAGAAACTTGGACTCTATTATTCTCCACAGTTCATAATTCATCAGAATCTTTTCACTAGCTTCTCAACTCAAATATTCTTCTCAAACTCAATACTATAACCTTGAGCATACTATATAATAAAATTCACACAACCTTGGATTTAGATTCTTATTTTTTTATTATATCTTTGAGGCTTAGAATATTTCATAGGTTTGACACTCTTCTTCTTCTACTCTTTCTTCAACACCCAGATGATATAAAACTTCAACACGAGATCGGTTCACTTATTTTTATTTTCCATAGATTTCAAAAAAGTTATTCAGGTTTTCTCTCTTCAAGTGCTTCAGTTATTCTCATCATCTCTCAGTTCTCAAGGCCTGAAACTAAAAGTTGTGACACCTTCTTTTCAAACTTTTCTTGTTTTTTCCTCCTCATTTATCTTATATTTTCACATGCGTTTAAGGATTGCATTAATTATATTCTTTAATTATGAGAATCTATAAATGTTATTTCATTGAAATCGAGAAACTTCCATTGTAAAAAAATTATTATATAATAACCACTTTTGGGTTCCATTATTTTTCATAAATTTCATTTTAAACTCAAATGGTATTCTAGAAATTACTTCATTTAAATAATCTCATTAACTAGTATAATTATTTTTTTTATTCTTCTCTAGGAGTGGATACTTATTAATAAAATCCATACTATATATGATCTATATATTAGGATTTACAATGGTAAAAAAAATATAACACGCATATTTATGGCATGGAGCTATCCTTTTCATCATGAGAGCTTCTCATGAAACAAGAACAAAACTCAGTTTTAGTTTTTACAAACATTAGGAAATCATCATTATTATTTTTTTATTATCAATCATCTTTATTCATAAATGAGTTAATATACTAAATAGTGGACAAGATTTTAAATCAACAATATCTATATTTATCTTGAAAACTCAAGGATTTATTTTCCTTTTTTTAGAATATCATATTTAATGAATTGTGACCTCTTCATTATCAAATCATTATATTTTCTCTTATCAAGACTATATAATGCCTCTAAAAATTTTCATGATTTTCTAAACACTTGAGCACATATTCAACAACATCATATTTTTATCTCCTCAAAATCTTTAATATTAAGAAATAAATTTTTCAATCTATAGTAATATCTAATTTTCTCTATGTATTTTTTCTGATAAGCTGACTATATTTTCTCATATAAATGAATTTAAATAAATGGGTCTCAATTATCTTATAGGGATTGAAATCCCATTTCCATTTTTCAAATGTAATGATGAATTTACTTATGCAATATATTTCAAAACTGAATTATTTTATGGCTAGATAAAATGCCTTTTAAATTTTTAAAACTCAAAAAGATTGATTTACTTATGAAGTGGAAAAAAAATTATTTGTAGCATAACTGAATTACATGGATCTAATTCATTTTGTGTAAATAGATTCTATTATGAGGTTCATGTGTAGATAAATTTACCTATATGATTATTGTGTTAGATAATTTTAAAATCTATTTTACATACTCTAGGATAGGAATTCATAATTATTAAAATGAACTTATAGTGACATAAAATATTCTCAAGCTTTATCAATACTCTTCAAATCATCTCAAAAATTATTCAAATAATTTTAGTAATTTTAAAAAAAAATTGAAACTCATTCATGTATAGTTCCAAGGTGTTAGAGAATATAGAATCCTTAAAATAGATTATTTCAATAAACTCTTCTGTCAAATTATGTTTAATATTTCTCAAATCAATCTTGAGATATCTCTATTCATTTAAGAATTAATCCAAAAAATCACTATTTTTAGTAACTATAATGAAATTTACTCAATTTATGGATTCTCTAACATCAGATATCTCTAAAACAATTTGAATCTATAAAAAACCAATTAAATATAGATTCATAAATCTGTTTGAGATATATTTATTATTGATATCATCCTTAAGATTCTTCATATATTATTCATGGTATATATAATTCATTAAACCACAGTATCACTTTTAATGGACATAAAATCCAAATAAACAATAATCTGATGTATATGGTCCAATTAATATCTCTATATATGTATTCCAATAATATATAATTTTCTTTTTTTCCATGAAAATGCAATGGTAATAACTCAATATAATTTCATGGGTGGATAGTCACATCTTCCCTTGAATCATCACCTCATATTGACTTATAAATTGACAAAAAATACAACCACAAATATAAATGAAACTTCAATATCCCCCCATTGTAATTTTTTTAATACTCATGACAATATAAAGTAAATTTTTCCTTTTCCCTATATTAATAATAAATTTAAAGGGTAAGATACTCTCCCCATTCTGATACAGTAGGGTTTGTGCATCATTTTTTCTCCGCCTTTAATATTTTTACCACTTGGAGTATAAGAGAAGGTTCTATTGAAACTATGATATGTTTTTATGATCATAATTAATTAAGGTGATTCAAACCTTTGTGTTTTGATTGTTTCCTATGTTTAGTGTTTAGATATCATCTTAGGGAATAACGAGACCAATCGAATGTGTCAGAAGAAGGTCAGAGGGATTCCATGAAGACCTTTTTGGTATACACTTACTGGTTACTCAATACATGTGTATTGGCTAGCTGATAGAGGTGACAGAACCTCTTATAAGTATATCGATCCCACCAGCTAGCCAGCTGAGCTCACAAGGCAGCCAATGGAATCAGGACAAAAGTGGCATCCTATAGGTATATCATTGGATAACCAGTGGGATTATTCAGCTAGATGGTGGATTCGATTCAAAATGGTCATGATTCTTTAATTGGTGGTCTTAAAATCTTTGAAAAAACTCATTAAATTCATGGATAAACCATGGAGACCCTCGGCTTCTATAAAGGCTATAAATAAAGACATAGAGAGTCTTAGACCTCAACAACAATCCTAAATGACAACAACCTTCTTCAGAATCAATCCACATTGAGTAATTTTTATATCTTTCCAAGAGATATTAAATTCTAAATATTCAAAGGAAAATTGAGTTTTAATGACTTCAAAATTTATTCTTTTGCCTCTTTATCATTGATCCATTTTTCCCTTGTTTTAATTCCTAAATAGATTCACTTTTCTCTTTTCTATCTCTCTCTTAGTCTTTATTTTTCTTCTAAATATTCTAAGTGGGAGTTGAGTGGTTTTTTAAGGTTTTTATAAAATATACCTTTCTCGTATTCTTCTTCTTTATGTTCTCACCACCATTAAAGTGGGGATCTTTCTTCTTCGTATCCATTAAAACCAAGGGACTTCTGTGGTTCTTGGTTTCCATTAAAACCAATGTTTTCCCTATAACACCTCAAGATTTTATGATCCTTTTTTTTAATAAATTAAATTTATTTTATTTCATGAATTATACACTACACCAATTAAATATTTCACTACATGTAACACCATCTTAGCTTTCTTTACACACAATAGAAATTTTATGCGAAACAACATTTTATTATAATTATTTAAGCAAGGCAGTTATAACCAAGATATAAACTTAGTAATATGATTATTAATAAATAATTTTAAATTATTATTTATAATTTTTTATATGAATATAACATATTTATAATGAAATATATAATTTTCTATAAATTCTTTATGTTTTGAAAATAATATTTTCTACAAAGAACAACTTTTTATGTCCTTCTATGAACAATAATAAAATTAATTTTTGAAACTTATGTAAATTTAATTTGATAAAATAAATATAATTTTTTAATTCATAAAATCAAAATTATCATAGGGTGATTTTTTGGGATTTTTCTGAAATATTTAATTTTTGGATGAATAGTGACAAATATTGAATTTGAATTGAAAACGACTTTTTTGTTAAAATTATTTATATGGATAAATTATATTTTTATTTGTTATAAAATAATATTTAGATCAATTATAAATCAATTATTTTAATTTATTTCATTGGAATCAAATTCACATTTAAATTGAAAATAAAAACATTTAATACCTTTTAACATTGTTTTTACATTAAAACCTCATTGTTTCATCCTGTCAGCCGGATTATTTTTAAATTAATTTCTAACACTTATGTTTTTCAAATTTGGAAAAATTTATTCCTTGTTTTTATTCAGAATAATTTATAATTTATAATAATTCAAACATAATTTTTTACCAAAGTGATTAGTGAAAACAGTTAAAATTAATTATAATCATTAAGGTAAAAACTAGACTACTTAGTAGTTAAACTTAAAACATTAGGTGTAAAAATGAACCTAAAATTGTCTAATACCCATTTTATGGACATATTTAGACCTAATAATTTCATGTATATAATTTTTTGTGTTATGTAAGCCTATTTGTAGATAAAAACATGGGTACACCTAATATCTTTTCAAAAGTTCCAAGTGTGTCATCTCCCCCACTTATAAAATGTCACCACCTATCCCCCTCTCTTTACACATTTCAAGCCCTTTGACTTAGACAATCACTATAAAAATATCTTTCCAAATTATCTTCCTTCATCCTATAAGACTCACTTTGAGAATAAATAAAACCAAAGAATTTATTTGTTGCAAACCAAAAGAAGATACTAGAAGAAGATGTCACTTACATCAACAAAAGTTTTTTCTTAATTTATTCCTAAAAAACATTAATTATTTTTATATCATAATTATATAATAACCTAATTATATTTAATATACTAAGATTTAGTTATTTTAAGGTTAGAACATAAAACTTCACTCACTTCTATCAAATGGGTTACACAATCATCGTTCGTGTGTACAGTATACTACCACATCACGAACCTATGTCATTCATTCTTCCATTTACACATTACAAGGTTGGTAATAATGATGTATTTATAATATATATATTATTTTTATGATTTTTATGATTTTATTACTATTCCTTAATATTTATATAACACATTCCTTAATTCTTTCCATTTTGTGGGAATACGATAATGTCGTTCGTGTGTACGACGGACTATCGCCTTAGGAAGCAATGTTATTCATTCAGGCTTAACATATAATGTATTAAGGATTATTTTAATAAAAATATTTAATATATATGACAGAAAAATGATGATATAATGATAATTTATCATGTATTTTTCCTATTATTAATCTAAAAAGAAAATGAAAACAGTGTTCATGTGTACATACGACCTGCTGTCTCTATGAACAGTATATCTCATTCCGAATTTATAACTTTGATATATTATTATAAACACATATATACTGAATATATATAATATTTATATAATTTTTATAATTATTTAGATAATTAAATCATTATATAAGAAAGAGGTCCAAAAATATAATAAATCAAAACATGTATGGAAAAAAGGCAGTTATTACCCGAAACATGACTTTAACATGGAATTGTAAATAAAAGAGTAATATAAAGTAATAATTAAATAATGTATGGTATTATATGTATTAATATTATTATTTTATATATTTATTTTTATCTTATATTTATTATAAAGTAGGTTTTTATGTGTATGAAGAGAGTCAAGACTTAAGGTAAGGGGATTTCTAGTCTCACTTTTATTATTACGAGACTTATTCCATATTCACCACTCCTTTCTTTTATGTGGTGTATATAATTATATATAACATGTTATATCATTAATTTAATTTATTTAATTATATTAAATTTTTCTATTTATGTTATTATTTTGTATGGCTTGTGATTCAAAAGTTACTTATGTAGTAAGGGATCTCTGTCTCACATTTATTTTCCATGAGAAACAAGACATGTTCACCACCTATTTATTGTATGTGGTGTTTATAATTACCATGGATATATTTTATGATTCTTATACTAAGAATTATTGGGATTTACATATTCATTTTAGGATCTATATTTTATGGGTTATACAGAAAAAGTTAACAAATCGGTAAAGGATTGTTGTCACAATTTTCCTTCTTTGAGACCTATGTTATAAAATAAACCTATATTCTTTCATGAGGTGTATACAAAAAAAATTGTCATGTATTATCAGGAATTTTTTCATCCACATGATATTTTAAGTTTCATTATTTATTATTATTATGACTCAAAGTTACCAAATTAGTAAAAGTTTACTACTAAAATATCATTGTTTATTGGGATTGTTTATGATTATGATTTCATTGATGAAATCTTATCTCTTAATAATTCTCATGAATTTTCTTGTACTATGGTTATTCATGATATCTTAATGTAAAGTTTTCAATTTTATACGCATTGGTACTCAATATAATTAATAAAATATTTTTAATAAAATATGGAATTATTTCTATCTTTGGTCGGAAATCTTTTTTATTCAAAAAAATATTTCATAAAAAAATTTAAAAATGTTTTTAAATGAAAATTTAAACTCATTTTCAAGGAAAGTGATTTTTAAAAAAAAATTAAATATTGATTAAAATTATTTTCAAATATTTATTTATAATTCTTAAAAAAAATTAATGAAATTTATTTTCAATGTGTTATATATTTTAAAATTATTTTTTCAAAGTAAAAAAAGGATTTTTTACTCAAGAAATGTTTTTAAAAGATGTTTAAAAAAATATTTTACATCTAAGATAACATCCTTTTGTGTTACCTAGTTGATATGTGATCCAAGTGTACCATTATTATTATTTATCTTAATGGTTTATGGTTTGATGGAATGATGTTTATGAAAACTATTTCTCTTACATTAGTTATACCATGATAAAATTCTTATAAACCCCATTTATTTTCATGTGTTATACAATGATGAAATGATTATGAAACCTATAATTTTACACAGGTTATGATATGATGACGTGTTTATGATACCAATTTTATTTCATTGGTTACGATATGATGATTTCTTATGATCTTGTGGTGCCCATATGTGTGGTTTCATTATGTTATGGTTGGGACATATATCTCCCTCTAATGAATTAGGTAATGATTATTATCTCATAATATAAGCATGGATGGAATGGGGAGTTGACCCCGATTAGTAAAGTACTTTATCCACTACGATTATATTGGGAGTGAACCTTGACTACATATATGGTTTGGGGAGTGAAACTATTCCACTAAGATAGCCTTGGCAGTGATCCTTGATTAATATGAAAATAATTTTATATTTTAATTTGACTTCCACAATTCTATGTCTTATTCCTATGTAATGCCTTCATAGATTATGTTGTTCATGCCCTTCATATTCATGTCTTATAAACTTCTAATCCTTATTCTATAACTCTTGAATATGATATTTGATATGAAGGGTATGATATTCTAATGTTATGATCATGTTGTTATAGCCTTATGATCATGTTTATGCTTACATATATCCATTTTTACCCTCACTGATCATCTTATAACACCATTTATTATATTTTCTTTCCCTATATTATGATGATATGTATGATCTATGAGGTGTTTAAGAATTTTTCTGGTCATGGGGAACCTAGTGGGAGATAATTTGTCTCAATTATGTACCACTGTTTATGTTTCTATGTTTCCAAAAGCACTAAACTAATATGGTCATTCGGGTTTTGTTTGTGTAATATAATGAATATTCTGAAAAAATGTTGTAATAACTATGTATGGGAAACCTGGGTCACTATAGTTGGTATGAGAGAAAAATTTTAGTTTATATTTGTTAAATAGGTTGATAAAATCTTAGTGAGATCCCTAAAGATATGTCTAAGGATTACTCTAAGGATGAGTGAAATTATAAGACAATGTATTTAAATTTTGGTAAGGGATAGATTGAGAAGTTTCCTGGAAATAAATTATTATATGGATACTACAAGTGGATGTGGATCTTGAATAGATATACCTTGGTGAAATAACCCTAAAACCATTGTACTGAGCTAGACTTGTTCCAAAAAATGTTCACAAAAATGGTCATTTTTGTACATCTGGTTTGATACTCCTAGGTGATATGCTTTAAGAATTCAAAAACGCCTTATGAACTAAAATGAAGGATTTAAATATAATAATGTTTTAAATAACATAGGATACACCTAAGGTTCCATATATTAAAGAAGGTGTCATAACTTAGACATTGTATAAGTGATATCCATGATTATGTGGTTTCCCAATATGATTATTGTTTCTTAATCTATGCTTTTCAGCTTTATTCAATGGATGTAACCTGAAGGAACTATGTTAATGATTACTGTGATGGAAAATGTAATGATTTTCCTCCTTAAAATCCAAATTTTATACGAACTTGAATGACAAATCTTATGGAAATGCTCACAAAACTTTCTCAATATATGAATCATGTTGTAATTCCATACAAAAAAATGGAATAACATTTTTTTGATTAATTAATGAGGGAAAATCATCCTTCATTCATTGGGTTTTCTAATCCACTAGTTGTTGAACAATGGACCAGTACCACCAAAAATATATTTTCCATTATCCAATGTTCGAAACATTAAAAATTCATTTTGTTTATCTTATATTTGAAAGGTAAAATAGATCAATGGTGGAATATTATCAAGAATAAGATGAAACAAGATGATATTGACTCCATGTATTGGGTGATATCAATAACTTATTTTTCAATAAGTACATTCCTCGTGTTCTTTTTATGAAGATAGAGAAAGAGTTTATTAACTTAAAGAAATGATATAATGAATCATTTGGTACCTATGAGTCTAAATTTAAAAGTCTTATGAGGTGTGCTTATAGTATTATCACCCAACATAAAATTAAGGTAGCTTAAAACCATGTATCTAAAGGGATTTAACTCTAATATACTTTAGTATATATAAAGAGATTGTGTGTTGTGCTATAAAGTTGGAAATGGATGTTGGAGATACTTTTCAATCTCATTATTTTGACAAGAAAAGGAAGATGGAGTTCAAAGGAAAACCTAAAAACCATGGAGAGAAAAAAAATGATATTTCCTTTATAATATAAGTGTGGTAAGAAGCATAAAGTAATTTGTATTAATTGGTCTAAAAATGTTTTAAATATGGAAATAATGTTTATTTGGCATTTTATTTCCAATGTAATGGGAAGAATTTATCTAACAATGTGAATAGAGATAAAGCTGCACAAAATGAACCTTCCCCACTTTAGTGATTCAAGTGTAAGTAGAATGAAAATTATGTTAACTATTTCCCAAACACAAGGGTTAATAATAATGATCGATGTCACAACTTATTAAGATGAAGGATAAGGGGAAATATCATGTGGTCATTATTTTTGACAATGGGTGTGATAACGATGCGGTGAAAGGTACACTCACTATCCACTCTAGAACTACTAATGTCTTATTTGACTCTAGATCTACAAATTATTTTATATTTAAATAATTTTCTAAGGGTATCAAGATTCCACCCAATCAATTATATATGGAATTATAAGTAAAAAACACTAATGGTACAATGATCACATCTCAACTCTATGATTCCTCTTCGGTTGACATTGGTGGGAATGCAATGCCTATAAATATTTTCATTCTTCCCTGGTTTAATTTGATGTCATCTTTAGCATGGATTGGATTTATATACATAAATCCCACATCAATTTTCAAGTAAGGGAATTTATATTTGATATTCCAACCAACCTATGATTTTTTATCAATGTGATGATAAGTTTGAACTTCTTATGCATATTACATATTGTGTATGGGTCTTAATTCCCATTTAGAAGTAATTTTTATCTCAAATGGTTGAGTATAAACATGGAATTTATTATATTCCAATTGTTAAGAAATTTATGTATGTATTTCCAAAATAATTTCATAGTCTTCCTCCAAAACATGAAGTTGAGTTCTCAATAGAACCCAAACATGGTACAACAACAATTTCAAATACTCCATATACAATGAATCCAATTTAGTTATAGGAATTAAAGAAGAAACTTCAAGAAAACCTTGATAAGGGATTCATTCCACCAAGTGTGTCACCTTGGGGTCCACCTATTTTATTTAGGAAAAATAATTATGGATCAATAAGACTTGGCATTGATTATCGGGATCTTAACAAGATCGCAATTAAGAACAAGTATCCTCTTCCACATATTGATGGCTTGTTTTATCATCAACATAGAGATAAATACTTTCCCAATATTGAAGTTTTTTATGGATATCATTAATTGATGTTCAATAAGAAGGATATAATCAAGAAGGAATTCAATAAAAGGTATGGAAACTATGAAAATATAGTGATGCTTTTCAGTTTTACTAATACCCTTGTTATCTTCATGGATTTGATGATTAGATTATTTAGATATTACCTTTATCAGTTTGTTGTATTCTTTATAAAAGATATTTTTATCTACCCAAGAGCATGGAAGATTATTAATACCACTTAAGAATTATACTAAAGGCCCTAAGGAAGGAAAAATTGTATGAAAATTAAAAAAAGTGTAATCTTTTCTGAAAAATGTTTAATTTTTTGGTCATATAATTTCAAGAGAGGGTATAGTAGTACATACATTAGTGGTGGAGGATACTAAATGTTGGACCATACCAACCATAGTGACTGAGATATATAGTTTTCTTTGTCTATATATTTATTATCAATGGTTTATAGAAAAATTCTCATGACTATCTAATCCTATGACCAAGTAAACTCACAAGGGATCTGAGTTCCACTAGAAAGATTAATGTGGGGAAAATTTTAAAGAACTGAGGAGAAGTTTAGTTAGTGCACGTGTCCTTACATTACCTTGAAGTACATAAGGGTTTTTAATATATAGTGATTCATCCAAGAAGGTATTTGGATGTGTTAATGTGAAAAATACCATGGTTATAGCTTAGTCCTCAAAAAAATAAAGATTCATGAGAAAAATTACCCAACTCATGATTTGGACTTATTAGTTATAATTTTTTCATTAAATATGGAGAGGAATTATTTTTATGGAGAAAACTTTGATATATACACCGATCAAAAAAAATTAAAGTATATATTCATTGATAAATAGTTATACATGCTCCAGATAAGATAGTTAGAAATGAATAAGGATTATGACAGCTCAATACATTATCACCTTATAAAAGACAATAAGGTGGTTGATTCTTTGAGATGAAAGGATCGCAAAAGATTATCTATGATTAGGAAAAAAAGATCCAATATTTCTATATTTGCAAAGGATAGAACAGGAAACCATGAAGGAAGGGGAAATATTATCTTGATAAATTTAATGTTCAACCGTCTATCCAAGTGAAAATTAAGGAGGCGCAGAAGGAAGAAGTAGAGATAAAAAAGAAGGTTAGAAATGTTACAAAGTTTAACCTTGATCATGATGGAATGATAAGGTTTGAGAACCTTTTATGTGTTCCTTATAAACCATATTTAAATAATGATTTGTTATAGTAATCTCATAGTTCTTCATTATCTATTTACCCATAAATTGTTAAGATGTATATAGATTTGAAAAACTAATTCGGGTGGGATTAAAATAAGAGGGACATCATAGGGTTTTTTTAGTGATTTTTATATCAATAAGTTAAGGTTAAAAGACAAAAGTCTAATGGGATGTTACATCTATTACCCATACCAGAATGTAAATAGGATAAAATCACTATGGATTTTTTCATTGTACTCCCCAACAAATTTAAGGGTTATAATACTATATGGGTGGTAGTAGATCACCTACTAAGTCATCACATTTCATCACTACGAGAGAGGAATTCCCTCTAGATCTACTTTCCAAGATATACATTAATAAATTGGTAAGGTTTCATGGAGTACCACATTCCATTGTATTTGATCAGGATCCGAGGATTACCTCAATGTTCTATAAAATTATTCAGCATGCTTTTGATATGGAATTGATTTTCATCATTGCTTATCATGCTTATATGGATGGTTAGTCAGAAAGAAAAATTAAAACCCTATAATATATTATGAGAACTATTTATTTTTATTTCAAAGTTGATTGGGATCAACACCTTCCTCTAGTTTATTTTTATTACAAGAATAGATTTCACTCAATAATTCATATGGCTTCTTATGAATACCTCTATGGGAAGAAATTTAGAGCTCTAAGATGCTGAAATGAATTCAGAGAAAGAAATATATTGGGAAATAATATCACTGAGTAAATGGATGATAAGGTTAGATCCATTCAATAGCATATTAAGGCATCTCAAAGTTAGAAAAAAAAATTATTTTGATAACCATCATTGTGATCTATAATTTAAAGTCATTGAGAAGGTTTTTCTATAAATATCTCCATAGAATAAGGTTATTATATTTAGAATGAAATGGAAGTTGATCCCTAGGTATATTGGACCTATTGAGATCTTTGATCAAGTAGGGATGGTTCCTTATCACATGGTTCTTCCAAAAAAACCTTTCTCATGTCCATTATGTGTTCTGTGTATCTCTCCTAAGTAATTAAATAAATGGCCCTTCACATGTACTGAACTTAGAGGTTATACTACTAGAGAAGGATCATTATTTTGAGGAATAACCAATTGATATTATAGATGGTATAGAGAATGTTCTATGAAACGATAACACTCACATGGTAAATGTTTTATGGTGAAACCACTAATTTTAGGAAGCTATGTGGGTATTTGATGATATGATGAGATAGAATTATCCCCATTTTTTGTAACATAGTGATGAATTTTGAGGGATAAATTCATTTTAAGGGGGTTATAATGCAATACCAAAAGTTTTTATAAACCTTTTTTCAAATAAATTAAATTTCTTTGATGGATTCCATTATATTATAAACCATGTTAAGCTTATTATTCACACAAAAATGGCTTAGCATGTGTTACACGCAAAATTGAGTTTCTAGGAAACATAATTTTATTATAATTATTTAACCAAGATAGTTATAACCAAGCTGTTACACTTAGTAATATGAATAGTAATAACTACATTTTAATATTATTTATAATGGTTTTATATAAATAAAACATATTTGTGATGAAATGTATAATATTCAGTAAAGTATATATGTTTTGAAAATACTATTTCTCAAAAGAACTACTCTTTATTTCCTTCTCTGAATAATAATAAATTAATATTAAACACTTTTAAAAAATTTATTTGATAAAATAAACTTCCTTTTTTTAATTTAAAATTTAAAAATAATCATAGGGTGAATTTTTTGTATTTTTCTAAAATATTTCATTTTTGGTTGAATAGTGAAAATTACAGAATTTTAATTGAAATTTTATTTTTCATTTAATTTATTAATCTAGATAGTTTGTATTTTTATTTTGTTTTATATAATATTTATATCAATTATATATCAATTAGTATAACATATTTCTTTGGAATCAAATTTACATTGAAATTGGATATAAAAACATTCCAAAATTTTGAATATTTTTTTAACTTTAAAAACCACTTGTTACATCCCATATATAGGATTAATTTTAAATTAATTTATATCACTTTAGTTATTTTAATTTGGTAAAATAGATTCCATATTTTTAATTATCCTAATTTATAATTTATAATAATTTCTTTCATGTTTACAGTAGACTACTGCCTCACGAATTGATATGATTTGTTCACGTTGTACATTGAATGTATTAAGGATAGTTTTAAGAAACATATGGGATATATATTGCATAAAAATTATTATATAATTATGATATATAATATATTTTTTTATTTTAATTTGACAAGAAAATTAAAACAATGTTCATGCATACGTAAGGCCTACCACCTCTATAAACAGTTTATCTCATTTCTTATTTCCATCTTTTATAGATTATAATAAATACATATATACTGACTATATATGATATTTATATCAGGTTTTTCATTTATTTATGATTAAATTGTGATATAATTAATATGACTAAAAATATAACAAATCAAAACATGTATTAAAACAAAGAAGTTTTTACCTGAAATGTATCTTTAATATGGAATTGTTAATAAATGATTAATATAAAGTAATAAGTAAATCATGTATGGTATTATATATATGAATATAATTTTTTATAGATGTATAATAAACTTATATTTATTATACATTAGGTTTTTAAAAGTACAATGAGAGTAAAGATTTAAGTCAAGTGGATTTCTAATCTTGCTTTTATTTTAGTGAGACTTATGCCATATTCAACGCTTGTTTCTTTTATTTGGTGTATATAATACCCTATAAAATGTTATATGATGAATTTAATTTATTTAATTATATTAAATGATTCAATTTATATTATTCTTTTACTTGTATTATGATTCAAAATTTACTCAAGTAGTAATGAATCTTTATCTCTCTTTTATTTTTCATGAGACACAATCCATGTTCACCACCTATTTCATGTATGTGGTGTATATAATGATCATGGATTTAATTTATGATTATTATATTGAGAATTATTTTTATTTACATATAAATTGTATAATTACTCTTTCATGGGATTTATGTTTCAAAATTTACCAAATTGGTAAAGGATTTTTGTCACAATTTTCCTTATTTTAGATTTATATTATGATGTACACCTGTATTATTTCATGAGGTGTATATAAAATCCATTTCACATGTAAGATCATGAATTTTTTCATATTCATGATATATTAATTTTTATTTAATGTTATTACTTAATGGTTTTTATGATTCAAAGTTACCAAAGTGGTAATATATTATTGAAATAATCTCATTTTTTATCAGTATTTTTTATGATTATACTTCCATTGATGAAAACGTATCTCTCAAAAATTCTCCTAAATTTTATTATCCTATGTTATTTCATGATTTATTTATGTATAGGTACCATTTTCCCACTCTTTATTAATTAATATAATTAAGAAAAAAATCATAAAATTTTACTTTATTTCTCTCTTCAGTCAGAAATCTATTTTATTTAAAAAACCATGTTTTATAAAAATGTTTTCAAAGATGTTTTTAAATTAACTTTTTATATCATTTAAAAGTGAAGTTATTTTTAAAAAAATTGTTTTAAAAAGTGTTTAAAATTCTTTTTAAATCTTCCTTTATATTTTTTCAATTTTATTTATAAAAAAAATTATTTTCAAAATGTTATATGTTTTAAAAAGAGTTTTTCAAAGTATAAAGGATATTTTCCTTAGAAATGTTTTTAAAAGATATTTAAAAATAATTTTACATCTAAGATGACTTTTGTTGGTGTTTCATACTAGGGATATTATCTAAGGGTACCATGCATATTCTTTCTTTGAATTGATTGTATTTTTAAGGCATGATTTGTATGACACATGTTTCTATTCCATAGGTTATACCATGATAAAATTATTATAAAAATTGATTCTTTTTAGGAGTTATGTTATGATGAAATGATTATGAAACCTGTCTATTTTCCATAGGTTTTGATATGATAACTTGTTTATGATACCCATTTCATTTCATGGGTTATGATATGATGATTTTTCATGATAATGTGGCACACATATGTATGATTTCATTATGTGTTGAGTGGGATCTATATCTACCTTCAATTCATTGGGTAAATATTTATATCTCATGAGATAGATATGGATGGAAGGGGGAATTTACCTAGTTCAATAAAAGAATTGTTTTGCTAAGATGGTCTTGTGAGTGAACCTTAACTAATAGGATGGTGTGGGGAGTGAACCCATTCTACTAATATAGCATTGGATGTGACCCATAACTACTATGGAAATTATTTTATATGATTATATTTCTTCCAAAATTCTATTTCTTATCCATATTTTATGCTTTCATGGATAATGATCTGTATTAAATTATAATTCATGTGTTATAAAATGATAATATTTATTCAATAACTCTTGATTATGATGTTTTATATAAAGGGTATGATCTTCTAATGTTATGATCATGTTATCATACCATTATGATCAATAATATTCTTATATATCTCCCTTATTTACCCTTACTTAGCATCAAACCTAAACCTTTATTATGGTTCCTTTACCTAGGTTATGAAGATATGTATTATGTATTATGTATTATGTGTCTAATAAGGGTTATAGTCATGGAGAACCTAGTGGGATATAATGTATCTCACTTATTTACCAGTGTTTATGCTTTCAAGATTCCAAATTCACTAAACTAATATGATATTTAGGTGTGTGTTTTTGTAATATAATGAATATTCTTAAAAAATGGTGTAATGTCTATGTATGAAAAGCCTGGTTTGCTATATTCTTTAATCTTCATTGCTTATTGGTTTCCATTAAAACTAATGGATCAATATAACCCTTTTAATCCTTCATTAAGGGAGGAGATGTAGGGACTCATTCTTAAGATATTATCGAACTCATTTATCAAAGTGTGACTTTTTTAATTTCTGTAATTTATTTTCCTATATGATCAAAGTTTTAATTTTTTTATTATCTCTTTAATTTCATTATTTTATTCTTAATTAATATTATTTCATGTAAAATGATTTTATTTTATAACATCATTTAATTTTTTTAAATGAAGTTTACCCCACTCCCCTATCATTCCATTTTAACTATGACCCACACTTGGTATCAAAGAAGATCTTTGTGTTTTTCCCAAAAAAAATCCTTTTTTTCAAAATTTATATTACTTTTCAATATAATTATTGATTTCAATGTTTGAAATTTTTAAAATGAAATATTTTTTAAACAACCATGGTGGTTCTGAAGGACACTCAATGGATTGTGAACCTTTCTTTAATTGTTTAGACTATAGTTATTAGAAAACACACAAGTCCACTTTTCTTGGAAATATAGGATGTACTATTTATAAAATTGTTACACATGGATTGACACATTTTATAAAATTTAAGGACAAATGGAGTCCCAATTAAATAGCTTCTTTTGAACTTAATATTAAATATATGAATGATTTACATTTTTGTTTAGATAATAATGGGTTTAATAACATTGTTACTTATAAAACCGCACATGAAATTTGGAAATTTCTAGAAGTAATACATTAAGGAATGAATAAAGTGAAAGATAATAGGATTTAAATGTTTAGAAAATATATTTAAAATATTTATTATGCATATAAATGAATCTATTACTCAAATTTTTATGTGATTTACAGACATTTGAAATGGAAAAAAATTATGTCAAAGATATTATTACTATAGAAAATTTGGTCAATAAAATCCTTTGGTTTTACCAAGAAAGTGGGACATAAGTTGATAGAAATCCAAGAAGGAAAGGACATAAAAATGTTTTTTTGAGGAACTAATTGAATCTCTCATGACCTATGAGATAATAAAGTGAAATGATGATAACAAAGTTAAATAATTCAAGGATAAAAAGATGATTTCTTTCAAAGTAATTAATGATGACTCTTACGATGTTTATGAAATGGATTGTCCTTCCAAGAAGATAGAAAGATTCTTAAATATTAAAACAATCATACCAATTTTCCAAAAATGAGGATTCCTAAAGTAAAAAATAAGTGATGTGCTTTAAATTCAAAAAATAGGGTTCAAATAGTGATAAAAGACCCCTTGATCAAAAACAAAAACAATCAAAATAAGAATAAAAACATTAAATCCTTTACGGTTCCAAAATATAATGAAAGCGATGATTGTATCTCATCATGAAATTCAATTAATGAAAACTAAAATTACCTTATGGCTCAATTCGAGGTTAGTAATATAGTAAATTAAACTCCCCTTATTTTTCTTCCCCATATTTCTCTTATGGTTTTTTAACTAACTTCAATTTATTTAGATCAACTTATGGTTTCTTAACTAACTTCAATTTATTTAGGTAAACTTAAGGTTTAACTAACTTCACTATTCAATTTATGGTTTTTTAACTAACTTCAATTTATTAATAGATTAAAAAGATGTATAATCAAGGTCTTGAAAAATAATCAACTCACAATTAAAAAACTATGAATTATCATCAAAGTTGAATGATTGAAGAAATGTGTATAAATTAAATAGACTATAAATGATCACAAAAAATCTCTCATGAAATTTAGTCAACTAGAATAAACCTCAAATAAAATTTTAGGTTATCAATGACCTATAAAAAGTCATTATGGTTTTAGTTTTTTGGAAAATGTTAGTTCTTCTAATAGAATGACTTTTGTAAAATGAATTTCTCAAAAAAATGTTTTTATTAATTTATGTTAAATAGGAAATTTAATTCTTAAATGTAATAGAAAAATTTATTGATATAGTAGTCCAAAAATTAATCATATTTAATTCTGCATATCATCTAAAAAATCATTTTCAGAACAAATTTGTGTACCAAAATCACTAGTAGTTAACATATGTGGACCCAAAAATCTTAGAAAAAAAATCATAATTACATAATTATATAGAAAATTTGTCTAAAGATAAAATCACAAAGGGATTCATATTACATGGATAGTGTATTCTCTTAACACATGTGTGGTTATTATAACACCCTGATATTTTTTGAAATATATTTTGTTTTTTTTTATTTAATTTAATCCTTCAAATATTTTTCATATCACACAACATTGAATATGACTTGGGTTATATGGAAGAATGGTTTTTTTCTTATGTTAAATGAAACACAATGTTAATATTTTCCTATATGAAACATTGGAATGGCCTAACTTACATATAATACTATGTTTATATTGATTTATACACAACATTGAGTTTAAATGAAACAAGACATATTATTGAAATGTTATTATCTAATATGATAATTTTCAACTAGATTTTGGAATAGAATTTATTAATAATAATAATTAAATTATGAAAATATGTTTTACACATATATATAATATGACTTATTTAGTGACCAATTAACTAGAAATGAAAATAAAACCCTCTTAAAAATATAAGAAAACATTTTGTTGAAAACTATTTTTATAAATTAATTAAACCACTTTTTATAAATTATTTTAATGAAATTAATATGTTATATATTAAATAATATATTTAAAATTCATATTATGATTATTATAGACAAAATATATGAATAAATATAACTTTATGCTTAAATAACTTTATTTTTCTAAAAAGCGGTTTTGATGCATTTCTATGGAGGACTCATTTTAAAACTGATTTTTTGACACTTTTAGAAAATTAATTTGATCAAATAAGCTTAGTTTTTAAAATTTTAATATCAAAATTATCTTATGGTGAATTTTTTTATATTTTTTGAGAATTTTAATGTTTTGATGAATAATGAAAAATACAGAATTTTAATTGAAAATTGTTTTTTGTTTAATTTATTTACATTGATAAATTATTATTTTTTATTTTTTTTAAATAATATTTAGATAAATTATATATATATATATATTAATACAATTTAGTTCATTTTAATTAATTATAATTTGAAATTGGATGTAAAAACATTTCAAACATTTGAACATTTTCACTTTTAAAACCCACTTTCTCGTTGCGTTTGTGGGATTAATTTTAAATTAAATTATGAAAATTCTATGATATTAATTTGAAAAAATGGATTAAATAATTTTAATAATATTATTTTATAATTACTAGTAAATTTAAACTTTTAAAAAAAAATATTAGTCAAATAAATTAAAATTAATTACAATGATTAAGGTAAAAATGAGTTTACTCAGTGGTTGAACTTTAATCTTAAGGGTCCAAATGACCTAGAAACTTTTCCAAAACCAATTTTATAGACATATTTAGAAATTATAACATATTTTATTAAAAATGATTCTTTATTTGAGGCACATTATTTAAGATAGATCACCCAATAGTTTTTATATTTTGGTATTTACAAGAATGTCACTCCTCCTCCACTATAAAAGGGTCTTCACCCCCCCCCCCCCCATATATTTACACATCTAAATGCCTTTTTATCATAAAATAACTATAAAAATATCTTATCAACTTCCCTTCTATCAACCTAGAATCCTCACTTTGGGCATATATCCTACCAAGTAAGTATTTTTGTTCAAACCAAAAATAATTATCTAAAGAAGAGGTAATGTTCATCAACGTCTATTTTTATTTTGTTTTATACTACAAACCCTTAAATTTTTTTATATAATTATTATATAATAACATAATTATATTAAATAAAATTATATGTTTTTATTTTAATTTTATGACCTATAAATTCACACACTTCTATCAAATGGGATACACAATCATCGTTCATGTGTACGGTGGACTACCACCACACAAACCGATGTTGTTCGTTCTTCCATTACCACCTTTAAAGGATGATAATAATGATGGATTTATAGTATATATATGATATATATTATTTTTATGATTTTACTATGGTTATTTAATTTTTATATAATTCATAAATTCATAATTTCCTTTTTGTGTTAATGCAATAATGTCGTTCGTGTGTATAGCACACTACCACCTCACGAAGCGATGTTATTCGTTCACCATTTACATGAAATTTACTAAATATGGGTTTAATATAAATATATTATATCTATAAAATAATATTTCTACTATAAAAATAAATTTTATATATATATATATCATTTATTTTATTTTTCAATATTATAAGAAAATGGAAACGGCCTTCATGCATACATATGGCCTACCGTGTCCATGAATGATGTATTTCATTTCCTATTTATTTGTTTTATAGATTAATATAAATACACATATACTAAATATATATGTTATATATATATCATGGTTTACATTCTCTAAATTATGAAATCATGATCAAAGTAAGAGGACCAAAAATAAAAAGCCAAAACATATACAAAAAACAAAGATTTTATTACCTGAAACATAACTTTAACATGGAATTGATAATAAAATGGTAATATAAAGTCATAATAAAATAATATATGGTATGATATAAATGAATATTGTTCTTTTTTATATCTATAATAAAATTATATTTATTATAAAAGAGGTTTTAATGTGTACGAAGGAAGTTAATACTTAAGGTAAGAGAATTTCATATGAATTTTTATATTCATGAGATACATGCCATATTCACCACTCATTTATTTTATGTGGTGTATATACTTCCTTATGATGTTTTTATCATGAATATAATTTATTTCATGATATTGAATGTTTCAACTTATTTTATTATTTCATGGGGATCATGATTCAAAAGTTACCCAAGAGTGATAGATTTTAGTCTCACTTTTTACTCTCATGAGTCACATGTCATATTCACCGCCTATTTATTTTATGTGATGTATATAATTCCCATGAGTTTATTTTATGATTCTTATAATTAAATTTTTTTTATTTAAAATTTAATTTTCTAATCTCTCTTTCATGGGGTTTTCTGTTCAAAATTTACCAAATTAGTAAGATATTTTTATCTCAATTTTCTTATTTGAGACGTAAGTTATTTTATAAACCTATAATCTTTCATGAGGTGTATATAAAAACACGATGACATTTAATATCAAGAATTTATTCACCATTATGATATTTGAAGTTTTATTTTATGTTATTCCATCATGGGTATTAGTATTCAAGGTTACCAAAGTGATATGAATATTATGTTACAATCTCACTATTTATCAGGATTGTTTATGATCAAGTATTTAGTGTCGAAATATCATGATATACCATTAATGAATTATAATTAATTTTATTATAATCTAGTTATTAATGATATATTCAAGTAATTGTTCCATTTTTTTAATTTTTGGAACTTAATATAATTAATAAAGGGGTTTTTTTAAGAAAAATATGACATTATCTCTCTCATCGATCAAAAATCTGTTTTATTCCAAAACCATGTTTTCTAAAAAATAAAAAATGTTTTTAAATTATATTTTAATATAATTTTCAAGTAAAATTATTTTGAAAATTTTATATGTATTAAAAAGTGTATAAAATGGTTTTCAAATCATTATTTATAAGTTTTCAAGATTATCTTCAATGAAAAATGTTTTCAAAATGTTTTATGTTTTAAAAATAATTTTTCAAAGGGGAAAGGATATTTTCAGAAATAAATGTTTTAAATGATATTTGAAAATTATTTTCCATATAATATGACATCCTTTGATATATTTTATGATTCACTTAGATAGGATCCAAGGACACTATTCTTATTCTTTTTTTAAATGGTTTATGTTTAAGTTGAGCAGTTATTTATGAAAACTATTTCTCTTCCACAGGTTATACCATGATGAAACCCACTTCTTATCATGGGTTATGATATGATGAAATTATTATAAAGCCTATCTAGTTTCCATAGGTTATGATATTATAAAATATTTATATTACCCATTTAATTTCATTGGTTATGATATGATAAATGTTTTATGATTTTGTGTCACTCATAAATATGGGTATATTTATATGAAATGTGGGACCTATATATTCCTCAAATACATTGGGTAATGTTAAATTCTCTATGAGATCCAAGGGTGCATGGGAGGGAATCTCAAGGACAAAACAATAGGGTACACAAAAGGCCATCCCATGTCTAAAATAAGAGGTATATAAGAGGGAAGAACAATCCCAAAAAAAGAAGGTACACGGGAGGGAATCCCAAGGAGGAAATAAGAGGATAGACAGGAGGGAATACAACAATAAAAACAAGAGGGTACATGGTAGGTAATCCCAATCTCGAAACAAGTGGGTACATGGTTGGTCATGCCAATCTCAAAATAAGAGGGTACACGGGAGGTCATCCCAAGACCAAAGCAGGTACATGGGTGATTATGCCAAGCCTAACATGTTATGAAGGTCTTGGTGGGTATCCTTGAAATAATATTTTATATGATTATTTGTATGCCATAATTCTATGTCTTATTCCTATTCTATGATCTCAAGGATTATTCTCTTGATTCCCTTATGATTTATGTATTATGATCTGCCAATATTTATGCCATGACTCAGGTGTATAATATTTGATATGCAGGGTATGGTATTAAAATGTTATGATCATGTTCTCATACCCTTATTTTCATGTTAGGATTACCTATCTTATTTATTTACCCTTACTAATCATATGAGATCACCCTTTCTTATTTTTCCATTCCACAGGTTATGAAAAAACGGACTTAAGGAGGAGTACTGAATAGGAAGATATTTGTGGGAAACATTGAATATATTTCACTAAGTTAGAATATTGTGTTCCAAGTTTCCAAATATAAAAAAATTTATTATGTTCCTCCGGAATGTAATTTTTTAACATGTAGAATATTCATCTAAAATTATTTAATATCTATGTATGTTAAGTCTGTGTTGCTATAGTTGGTATCAAAGGAATGGTTTAGTTAGCCTTTGAAAACTTGGATGAGAAAAATTTAGTGATATTCCTTGGGATATATCTAAGGGTATATATAGGGATGAATCTAAGGATAAGTCTAAGGATGATTCAAATTTTAGGAAAATGTCCTGGAATATTTGTAAAGGATAGAGAAAGTGGTTTCCTTGAAATACATACTTGTTTAGATACATCAAGTGGATATGGATCTGGAATAGATGTACATAGGGGTAACAAAACCAAAAACACAATATTGATATAGACTCGATTGGGAAATGGTGAATGAAAATGGTCCTTGGTACACACCTAGTTTGACACTCTTATGGGACATGCTTTGGGAATTCAAAAACTCTTTATGAACCATCCTGGATGATTTAAATAGAAGATGAATATGAATATCCCAGGATAAACCTAAGGGTCATAGATTAAATAAGTATGTGTCATGATTTAGAAATCATATAAGTGATTTTACATGATTATGAGGATTTACTCTATGACAAGTGTTCCTCTCACTATGATTTCTGGTTTTAGTCAATGGAGGGAACCAGACAGAATTTTCTTAACATTAAATGTGACTAAATATTTTCTGATGAGCATCTGAATGGGATGATAATAAGAGTAAAGTATTTTTTGATTATGCCTAATCAGTTTTCACGTAACATTATTAAAAATGAATACCTTAACCAACTCTTAGACTCACTAAAGAAGATAAGGAAAGATTTCTCTAATATATCAGGTGATGGTAACCCTAGAAGAATGAGGATTTTGTTTCTTATATGTAAAAAAATATGGGAAGAAACACTCAAGTAAATTTCTCAATGTAATGATAAAATGTCTTATGTATGGTGTAAAAGTCCATAGAGTAATTAATTTCTAGGGGAAAATATAGAGTTTAGTTAATGCAAGGATGGGAATAGTGGTATCCCTAAGTTATTATCAAAAGATGAATTTTTTAAGTGTGTAAAGTATGGGCATTATGAAAATAAATGTTTTAGGGGGAAATCTCATGAAGAAAATCATAAAGGTTTTAAGATTAATATTCTTGCTGATGATGATGAAGAGACCACAAGAGACATATGAAAGGTATGTTTTGATTTAATATTATTTTTTATAATCATGTTTAAATTAAGTTTGATTATTGATAATACATGATTCATATTTCATATTTTAGGAAAGGGTTATTAAGTAATAAGATTATGAATCTTATTTAATGGTTTGCAAAAGAAGTGGGATGACTAAAGTGTATGTTTACTGGGATTCAATAATTATGTTATATGAATCATGAAGTATATGAGGATTTTTTGTATAATATTTTCATTAAGTATTTTCAAGAATATGTTAGATGGTACTGGGGGACCATAAGAATTTATTTAATGGAAATATCATATATTATGAAAAAAAGTGATTAAGGGAAGGTAACCTATAATTTATTCCAAAATCTGAGAAAATAGTGTTTAGTTTGGATAATGGTATTATTTTTTGGATAAAGTCAATTCAATAGTTTTTTATGTCCTGAGAAATTATAATGTATTTTTATAAAAATTGGTTTTTGTTATCATTGATGAAGTTTATAGTATTTTTGTATTTAAGTAATATATCCAATAATCTATTTTCTATGTAATTAATGATGAAGTGTGTATGTTTTAAATTTGCTAAATATTTTAAGATAATTCATGATGAAGTTATTCACGTGTTTTGTATGTGAAAACCCAGAGCCACTTTATGATATATGGGAAATTAATGTTAATTTGATTTTGAGAAAAAATTTCACCTTCTTTCTCAATTTTTTTTAATCTTTTAAAAGGGTAATAAAGAAAACCAATTATTAAATTGTTTATTATGAAATTTTAATGTGTATTTATAGATTAATGTATTATTTAACCATATAAATATTTATACATATTGGATAACTTGTGCTAACATTTTCTTGTATTGATAACTAAAGATGTAATTAATGACTTACCATTCTATTTATAGATCCTATAATGCGTTATTTCTTAAAGAATAACAAATTAACCTTCCTTTTAGAGTATTATATGATGTGGAAATTGGTTAAGGCGAAACCAAGGGGTGATATTGTGCCTATGAAATGTAATTAAATCAAATAATTATATCATCTTGAGAAAATTCATCAACATAAGGAAAAGATCTTGAAATAAAAGGTCTTTATGTTATCATATTTTTTGATGTTATCAATGACCATTTCATGCCTCTTTGGTATATGGTATTATGATCACTGAAATTCTTTGGATCACCCACATTCATTTGATCAATTATCTTAATCTCTCTTTGTAATTATTTATGCTTTTCTTCCATGTCCAAATATTTACTTCTCACTTACGTTCTCATAGGTCAAAACCTAGTGATGAGTTACTCTGGGTAACCATTATGTTTCCAAATTTACCATCATAATGGAAGTTTTAGTATTCATTTTTATAATGTGGGTTTCTATTAAAGGAAATTTTAAGTATTACACCAATGATTACACATATGAATTTTGAGGGAGAAATTCATTTTAAGGTATGTATAATGTAACACCCTGCAATTTGGGAAATATTTTTTTTGAACTAATTTAATCCTTCAAATATTTTTCATTTAACACAAAAATAAATATATCTTATGTTATATGAAATCACTAAGTCTGGATTACATTAAACACAGAACCAAGTTAATATTTCACTATACGCAACACTTTCTTATCCAAATTTACATGAAACACTAAGTTTAGCATAAGTTATACGCAATATGGATTTCAAATGAAACATGACATATTATTAAAAAAATATTGTATAACATGATAACTTTCATCTATCCATTGGAAAGGAATTTATGATTTGAATTACTAAAATTATTAAAATATGGATTAAACATGTATATAATATGAATTATTTGGTGACCAATTAACTAGAAATTAAAATAAAACCCTTTTAAAAATATAGGAAATCATTTACTGTAAAAATATTTTGTAAATTATTTAAACCAATTTTTGTGAATTATTTTAAGGAAATTAATATGTTATATATTTATTCATATATTTAAAATTTATTTTATGATTTTCCTATATGGGAAATAATAATAAATCTAACCTTATTCTTAAAAAACTATATTTCTTTTAAAAGTGGGTTTATCGCCTTTTTATCCCAGACTTATATTAAAAATGATTTTTTAAACTTTTAGAACTTTAATTTGAAAAAGTAAACTTTTTTATTAAATAGGAATATAAAAATTTTCTTAGGGTTAATGTTTTGTATTTTTCTGATTTGTTTCATTTTCTATGAATAGTGAAAAATACAGAATTTTAATGAAAACTACTTTTTCGTTTAATTTATATAAATATATAAATTATATTTATATTTTGTTTTAAAGAATATTTAGATAAATTATAAATATATTAATCTAATTTTTGTTATTATAATCAAATTCAATTTGAAATATTATATAAAAAAATTCCACACTTTTGAACATTTTCACTTTAAAACCATGCTTTCTCGTTACGTCTGTAGGATTGGTTTTAAATTGAATTTTACCACATATGTATTTTTAATTTGTAAAAATAGATTCCATATTTTTATTATGAATAATTTATATTTTCTATTAACTTAAACTTAGTTTTTTACGAAAAAAATAGTGAAATCAATTAAAATTAATTACTGTTATTAATGTAAAAATGAGTTTACATAGTGGTTAAACTTTAATATTAAGAAGAAAATGACCTAAAAAATTTTATAAAACCTATTTTATGGAAATATTTAGAATATTTAGCCTATTTTATCCAACAAAAATATTATTATAGTCACATTATGTAAGGTTGACCACCTAATAGTGTTTACCTTTTGGTATTTACAAGAATGACACTCCTCCACTATAAAAGGGAACTCAACCCCCTCACTTATTCACACCTCTCAAGGCATTTGGATAATTAAATATATGTCTAAATATATTTCCAAAATCCCTATCCTAAACTTATAATCATCAATTTGGGTAGAAATACAACCAAGTAAGTCATTTGGTGCAAACCAAAAGGAATTACTTGAATAAAAGGTAATGTTAATCCATGTGTATTTTTGTATTGTTTCATAATAAAACACATTAAAATATTTTTAAATAATGATTATATAATAAAATTAGTATATGAAATTTAACTATATTTTTTATTCTATGGTTATGACCGAAAAATCACACACTTCTGTCAAATGGGATACACAATCATCATTCGTGTGTATGGAGGACTACTGCCTCGCAAACAAATATTGTTCATTCCTCCATTACCACCTTTAATGTTTGGTAATAATGATGTACTTATATTTTATATATGATATATATTATTTTTAAGATGTTAATATTATTTTTTTATTATAATATAACACATACCTTCATGCAATCCATTTTTTTGGAATACGATAATGTCGTTCGTGTGTACAACATACTACCGCATCACGAAGTGATGTGATTAGTTCATGCTTTACATGAAATGTATTAAGCACGGGTTTAATTAAAATATGTGATATATAAATATATATAACATAATAATTAAAATGTAATTATAACATATATATATCATTTAATTTTTTATTTTAATACTATAAGAAAATGGAAACATCGCTCATGCGTGCGAACGACCTACCATCTCCATGAACAATGGATTTAATTTCCTATTTCATTATTTTATATATTATTATAAGTAAATATATAATGAATATATATTATATCTATATCATTTTATACATTTTTTAAATGAGTAAATCATAATCAATGTAATAGGACAAAAAATAATAAGTCAAAAAATATACGAAAAACAAAGTGGTTATTACCTGAAATATAACTTTAACATGAAAATAATAATAAATAGTTAATTTAAATTCCTGATAAAATCATATATGGTATAATATATATGAATATTTTTATTTTTTATATGTATAATAAACTTATATTTATTATATAGTAGTTTTGAACTTGTGAAAAGGAAGTAAGGACATATGGTAAAGGAATTTCATCTCACTTTTTTATATTCGTGAGATACATAATATATTCACCACTCATTTATTTTATATGGTGTATATAATTCCATATGATTTATTATATCATTAATTTTCTTTATTTAATGATATTAAAAGTTTCAATTGATGTTATTCTTTTATATGGATCATGATTCAAAAGTTACTCAAATAGTAATGAATTTCCATCTAACTTTTTACTCCTATGAGACACATTCAGTACTTATTTCTTTTATGTGGTGTATATAATACCCATGATTGTATTTTATTATGCTTAAAATTAAAATTAATTATATTTAAATATTCATTTTATGATATCTCTTTCATGGGGTTGATGGTTTAAAATTTACTAAATCAGTAAGATATTTTTCTCTAAATTTTCTTTCTTTGAGATGTATGTTATGTTATGCACTGATACTCTTTCTTGAGGTATATATACAACCCCATTGACATATAATATCAGGAATTTTTTCACCCTAATTATATTTTATTTTTCATTTTATTTTATTCATTCATTATTCTTAATATTTAAGGTTACCAAATTGGTAACAGTTTTATGTTACAATCTCACCGTTTATTGAGATTATTTATGATCAAGTCTTTAATGTTGAAATATCATGATCTAACTTTCAAGAATACTCATGAATTTCATTATCCTTTATTTATTCATGATATTTTAAATTAATTTTACCATTTTTTCACTCTTTTTTATTTAAGATAATTGAGAAAGATTATTTTAATAAGATATGACCCTATCTCTCTCATCGGTTGGAAATTCGTTTTATTCAAAAAAAAGTTTTCTGAAAATGTTTTAAAATTTTTTTTAAATTATATTTTAATATAATTTTAAATTAAAACAATTTTAAAAAATATATATGTTTTAATAAGTTTTTAAAATGGTTTTAAAATCTTATTTTATAAGTTTTATAGGTTATCTTAAATGAAAATTGTTTTAAAAATGTTTTATTTTTTAAAATAGTTTTCAAAGTGGAAATGATATTTTCATCAAGAAATTTTTTAAATGATATTTCAGAATTATTTTCCATATATAGTGAAATCCTTTGATATATTTTATGTGTTACGTAGTATAGGATCCAAGGACACCATTCTTATACTTTCTTTAAATGGTTTATGTTTAATCTGGCAAGTTGTTTGTGAGACTTGTTTATATTCGATGGGTTATACCATGATAAATCCCATTTCCATTCATGGGTTATGATATGATTGAATAATTATGAAACTTTTCTCCATTAAATAGGTTATTATATAATGAAATTTTTATGATAACCATTTCATTTCATGGGTAATGACATGATAATGTTTTATGATCTTGTGGCATACATAAATATGGTTTTCTTTCTGTGATGGTGGGAACTATATCTCCGTACAATACCTTGGGTAATGAAAATGTTCTATGATATAAAATATTTCATGGGAGCTTATCCCAAGTCTAAAACAAGAATTAACATGGGAGGTTATCCCATTCCTGAAACAAGAGGGTATACAATAAGGCATCCCAAGTCCAAAACAAGATAGTACAGGAGAGGGAATTCTAAGCCTGAAATGAGAGGGTACATGGAAGGGAATACCAACCCCAAAAATAAGAGGGTACATGGGATGGAATCTCAATCCCATAATAGTAGGTTTTATGGGAGGTTATCCCAAGCTCAAAACAAGAGGGTGCATGGGAGGTCATTCTAATCCCAAAGAAGATACATGAGTGATTAACCTAAGAAAAACATTTTATGAAGTAATTGGTAGGTCTATATGAAATTATATTTTTTATGCTCAGGGGTATTATATAATTCCATGTCTTATTAATATGCTATTCTCTCATGGAATATTCTATTGATTACCTTATGATTTGTGTCTTATGGTCTTCTAATATTTATTCCATGACTCAAGGGTATGATCTTTGATATACAGGTTATGATAATCAAATGTTATTATCATGTTCTCGTATTCTTATATTCATGTTATGATCATGTATCTCATTTATTTACCCTTATTGGTAATCTGATCTAACCCTTTATTATGTTTCTTTTCCCTGGGTTATGAAGAGAGGTCTTAATTAGGAGAACTAAATTGAATTCCCTTTGTGGGGAACATTGAAAACTATTTCACCAAGTTAGAAGAATTTGTTCCATGTTTTCAAATACACTAAAATATTAAATTCCTTGGGAATGTACATTTTTAATGTTCTTAATATTCATCTAAAATGACTTAATATTTATATATATTGAGCATGGGTCACTATATTTACTCCTATTAATTTAATCTACTTTAAAAACTCAATGAATGATAAATGACATTCAATAAAAATTCAAGAAGTAAAATTATTAGTATAGGTATAATAGTTTTTCACAATTATACACTTATAAAAATTTCATATTCTTTTGTGATTTAAAAAAAATCTAAGAGTTATCCAATTGTGAAAAAATGGTTTTAAAATATATTTCAAAAATTATTATTGAAAATTTTTAATCTCAAAGGAAAACTTTTGTTTACCATGTTTCTTTTTAAAAATGTTTATATTATCAATATAAAATCTATTTATTCTCAAAATGATAAATTTTTTAGCATTTAAGATAGTGAGTCTTTTTTTTCATAAACTCCTTAGTCATTGTAGCATATACACACTCAATAAGCTTAATTGACATCAACTAGTACAATATTTACTAAAATTTCATTTCAAATATAATATTGTTTATGAACCTTACCTACTTCGTAAGAAACAAAACAACACTTTCAAAACTAAACAAGAAGTATCAACCTCTAAATACCTTGATCTTTTTCACCTGGATATTTTTACACTAACTAAACTTAAATTATTAGAGGAAAATCATACTCTTATGTGATTATTGATAATTATAAAAGAATCGTTTGGGTATTTTTCTTAGCACAAAAAAATGGGGCTCGTAAATTCATTATAAGATTTTTCAAGAAGGTCAAAAATGAAAAATGGAACAAAATAATTTTTATTAGAAGTAATCATGGGGGATTTTGATGAACCTTATTCTTTAAAAGGTTATAATCATAATTTTTTCAATCCTAGAACACATTAATAAAATGGTTTTATCGAAAGAAGGAATCAAACTCTTTATGAAATCTCAATATCCCTATAAAATTATTTAAAACTCCCTCATTAATTTTGGGTCAAGGTGTACAATACTTCCTATTATATCATAAACCATGTTCTCAAAATACCCTTCTCAAAAATACCCCTTACAAACTAGGGAAAAATAATATTCTAAAATTTGTATTTTTTCAAACAGTTTGGATGTAAATGCTATATTATTAACACTAAATATAGGCTAGGGAAATTTGAGCCAAAATCCAATGAATGAATATTTCTTGGGTACTAAAAATCAATTAAATCATATCTAGTCTTAAATGAAATAAACAACACCATTGAATAATTCATTAATAACAAATTTTATGGAAATATTTGAAACCTTTAATAGTTTTTAATAAAGATGTGGATAATTTTAAAACTTTTAATTTGAATAATCCACCTTATCCTAAAAATATTATCTTGTAATATTCTTCTATTCCTCTACATAAATATTTGAAAAAATCTAAATACAATCCCTTGGAAAATATTATTATTGATTTTTAAGTTGCTACTCATATTACTAGATCTATCTTAAATAAATTTTTGAATAATTATTTCATTTCTTTTATATAACCTAATAACCTTTTTTATTATATTAATAATGGTAATTGGTTTTCTTATATTCAAGAATATATAATCTTATTTCAAATGGAGTTTATTTTTACAGTGGAAAACTCATGACATGGTCAATTGAGCTTCCAATTAAAATTCATGTTCAAAATGATTTAAAGACAAATACCTCAATTTCTAAAAAAACATTGTAAAATAAAAAAGAAGAAATATATAATTTTATATTGTCAAAAAGTATCTCAAATTTTCAATTATAACATAGTTAAAATAATCTTTTAAAAACTCTCAAAACTTTCTGTATTTTATTCAAACTCTATTAAGTTATCCCATTCCAGTTCTTCAATAAAAACAATCACTAATAAAAAAATTAATAAAATATTCATATATAAATTCATCCTCATGAGAAGGTAGATGTAAATGAGTGTCATTAGATCCAAAATACATTGTGGTATAGAATTCCCTAGTGTCCTAATAATCTTCCCCAGCTTCCTTAATAAGGTCATCCATCTTAGTTTTCACTTCTTTCACTTCTATGACTACATCATCCTGATCAACTAAATAATACATAACTATTTCATCAGGATCCAGTATAGGATCTACTTGGTCTCTTAGACTAAAAAAATCCTTAATATGATTAAATTTCTCGTAAATATTTTCACTTTAATACACTCATTATTTTCTCTAGTTGTTCCAACTCACCTTTATGTGCTTACAAATCCTTTTATTTATGCACAAAATATCCGAGGAAGTCACCTTTTCCTCAACCTTAAAAACTAATCCCTTAAAATAAAATTAGTCTAAGATGAACATAGGATAAAGAAGGGACTTAAATTTTGAATAAGTTTTGAATATAACATATATATGTCTCATGAAATACCATGATAAAATTATCTAGATACCATTATTCATTAATAATTGAAAGAAAAACTATGGGTACCTCATGATATTAAAGCCCCCATTCTTGTTACAAATGTGGTATTGGATAAAATTAACCAACAACCTACATTATTTAGTGAGTTTAATTACTTTCAACCATTTAGGAGTCCTTCTCCAATCAATTCCTCAATATAATTATAAAACATGATATAGTAATGATTCAGAGGATATGAACTCTGATAATCTTCATACTCTCCCATTTGAGGCACACTTAAGAACTTTTCCCTTATTTTTAAAGATAATTCAAAAATTTCTCCATTTATCATTGTCTGAATGGTATCTATTTTTTCTCTTTGAATGAATTCCATATAGGGAGAAAACTATATAACAAATATCAGATAAAATGGATTGTCGTTATCCTTGAACCATTCACTCTATCTTTTCCTTTGAATAGATTTTGACACTAAATATTCTATAGACTTAATCCATTTTACATCAACTTCATTTTTAACCCGAACAGGTCAATCTAACATATGAGGGTTTCTATTATTATCAATAGAACTTTATCCACCTCATACTTTCTTTAATTTATTTGAAAGAGGTGATCTATCAAGATATGTGGAATTGCAATCACTTTTCATTATTTTTATTTTTTCACTTAAATTCAGACTCTATATTTTTGGGTTTGAGTATAAGAAAAATAAATGGGGTTTGTAAAAAAGGATTGAGATAGAGAGAGAGATGATAGGGATTTGAAAATAATAAATGATTTTTAAGGAATGGATGTGTGATGATTTATATTACAATTTTAAATTTCATTCAATAATTTTGGGATTAAAAAATAATATACTTAAAGAAAATACCACCGAAAAACATTAATAAATAGTTTAAACACAAAAATTCATAGAAGGTATACTGACCATAAACTCATGATATCTTAGATAACACATGGTAGGTATATTGATCACATGATAAATGTAACACCTTGACCCCAGAAGACCAAATTTGGTGCATTGTTACGTATTTTTGGCATGATCACAAAAGATCAAGTCTCAAAAGACTGATTAGTTTAGTAGCCTTGGAAGTATTAGATACATTCTTAAGGTTTACATTACATCATAAAATTTAAAACTACAACAACATTGTTTTCATAGACAACACTGATATCCCATAAACTATACCTACACGTCAGTCATAATATACTTCTTCGCATCCTAGAAAAATAAAACATAGAAAGGGGTGAGCTCAGATGCCTAGTAAGGATAAAAATATAGCAAAAACTTTCATAAATAAGCATAAACATTTAAGACAATGTATAAGACTAAAACAAAATTCTTTTAAACTTGAACTTCAACATAATATGGAAAAGATAAAATCAAATAATTCCATTTACATATTCACATGGATATTCAAATAGTATAATAATCACATGAAATATCAATATCCACTTTCATATTGATGGAATGCATAATTACAGACTTTTATAACCACATAGTCAAGGCCTTGTGCCAAGATTACAAATAATATTTTGTCAAGGCCTTGTGGCAAGACACTAGTTTATCTCACAAGACCTACCGATGCATCGAAGAGCTATAGAGGGCTCCACCCATTAATTACTAATTCCAATTCATTCCTCATGTGAAAAGGTTGAAACATAATCTGAACATTCATATTTAAACTAGAATACAAAATGCCAATATATTAACCACAAACCATGAATGGTATAAAAATAGCACATCCACAGTCAAACATAACTCATTAAATACAATATGGAAGATTTTATTATAATAGATCAAACCTCAATAGAGAATAATGAATTATATTGATATAGATGAAAATAATCATCAAAAATATTTGAGATAAATATCCCCCTTTTTCTTGAAAACATTTAAAAGTCTCACTATTTATCAAGAAAACGTTTAAAATAGATTTTTGAATAAAATTGTCACATACCAATTTGAAACTTTTAAAAGGAATTTTAATTTTAAAAAATTAATTTCCATATAAATAAATCCTTAAAACCATTTTTAAAACATGGAAATTAATGAGAAGGATTTAGAAGAATGAATCTTTAAAACATTTAAAATGATATTTTCGTAAGAGTTCCTAACCAAATGAGAGACACTTGAATAAAAATAATTGAGGTAATAAAAATGTAATAATATCATGGTAATAAAGGTATTCATGATCTACTATGTCAAAGTACAATATATACACCAAATAAAAGTGAATTGGTTCATAACAACAATGAAGACTCAATGGAATGTAAGTTGAGATGAAATCTCTTATAAAGACTATATTCTTAGGTTAAGGATAAATAAATGATATAATTATGTGTGAAAAATATAAATACACTCAATATGATTGTATATTCAGTGTGAATATATCAGACAATATTCACACATATTCTTTTAAAAACAACACCAATGAATTGGATGTTTAACTCAATGAATAGAGATTGAGTTAACGTTATTCTTATCGGGTTCATATCGATGACTTGAGAATTTATCAATGGAGTGATTATGTGTATCAAAATTATATACACAGTAAGGGGAGTGGAAATTACTACACAAATAATAAATAGTGATTCCACACATAATCATGTAGTAAAATAATCAGTGAAGTATGCGTAAAATCGAATGAGTGGAAATTGAAATTTGAAATTCCCTTATCAATTTGGTAACTTACGAAACATACATCCTATAAAATATAGATCATAAAATTAATATGTAATTACTCATAAATTAAAGTATATTACACAAATAATACAATCATTGGGTTGTACATACACCACACAAAAGGAAATAGCGGCAGTATGGCATGAATCACACGAAAATAGGAAGTGAGATGAAAACACTTACTTTGTTGTAATAAATCAAGTCATATGGAAAAAAGTTAATAACAAACAAAGGAATAAAATAATACCATGAATATAAAGAGAATATTGATAATATATATATATAATTATAGTACACAATACACCACATTTAATAAATAAGTGGCGAATGATGGAAATCTCACGGAATTAAAAGTGTGATAAGAAAACCCTTACTTTATACTTTTCTTTGGTCAATATTAGTTTAACCTCCTATATAATGTTTAATTAATTGTTATTAAATTATAAAAGAATCATATACATTAATATTATATCATATATGATCTTTTAACATTGGTTTGTTAATAATATCTTAGTATTATCGTTGTTTCAGGTGATAAATGATTCATTTTACTTTATATTATTTGTTACGTAAGTAATTTTTGTTATGGATAGGATGTATCTTATTAATATTCAGAATTATATTAAGTCTTTAAACATTATTTTTAATCATCTAATGAAAATTAGACTTGAATGGATTACTGTAAGAACCTGATTCTTATTCTTGATGTACGTGTTTCTTCTTTTCTCATTTCCTTAAGTGTTTTTTGAAAAAATTCGGAAAATGGGGAAAAATCACAAATTTTGTGGGTACACACTGTTTACTTTTCAACGTGCCGTGTACTTTGGCCGTGTGGGATGAGTACGCAAGGTGTGTATCCCTGTCAGAAATGAAAGGTGTAAAAACTGACTGCACGCCGTGTAGTGGGTATTTATACATCATGTAGTTAGTCAGCAGGTAAATAGTAAGGCGGTGGAAGCAGCCGCCAGCTGAGCAACAGTACATGTTGTGTATTCGGAAATACACACAAAGTACACATGTCGACGGATGAATAGTGTGGAGGTGGGGAAAGTAGCTGCCAGAGGAACAGTTAAATGAGAAAATTACATGCCTTGTAGTCAATAGTACATGTCGTGTAGTTTTTGTTTGGCTTTAAATGGGAAATAGCCTCCCCTGTTCACAAGGAAGGGTTTAGAACTGGTGGAGGGATTGGGAGAGACGGTTGGGCCTTTGTAGATCACCCGAGTGAGCATCGGGAATCTGATTCCGCCTCCGTCGATCTCGTTGGAACCGTGCAGGAAATACCTTCCCTCTCCATAAGCTTTTCTTACCAATTCTTTATGAGGGGAAGTTATTTAAGTTTTAATGGGTTTTCTTTTACCTCATAGCTATTCCATTCTTGGAAGATTCAAGGTGCTTCATTCGTGTATACCGATCAGGGGTGATCGAGGCAGGTGGCATGGTGTTTAAATTCCAAATGTTGTTCATTTTCGTGTACCATTTTGCTACGAACCCATGTTGGGGTGTCATGTGGCTGAGGCTTTGGCTGTTTTAAATACCTAGAGTTGTATAGGTAATTAAATGAAATTGTAAACTGATGTTTGGGGTCGCTACTTGGATCCAGGACCACCCCGGGGGTGTGTTCCTCTATTTAGACATTTGGCCATGATACTCGAGGGTATGTCATGTTTATATTGTGCATTAATTTTGCCTTGAAATGATTCATATATAAATTTAATGTTTATTCTTTGGGATAGGCCCGGTTACTTGAGCCTGAGGGAAGTGTTCTTTTTATCCTAAGGGCATTGTTTGTTTATCCTAAGGGCATTGTTTTTTAGCCTGAGGGCAAGGTCTTGCTTATCCTGAGGGCAACGTTCTATTTTGCCTGAGGGAAACGCTTATTCTTCCTAAGGGCAGTGACTTCTATGCCTGAGGGTGACACTTTTTACGCTTGAGGGCAATATATATTATATTTGAGGATAGTTACCTGAGGGTTTTGTTTCTGTTTACTTGAGGGTAAGAGTTGACATGTCTGAGGACACTGACTATCTACTTAGAACATTCATCGAGGTGATGTATTATATTAAATGGAATAAAATGAATATTAAAATGGAAATATAACTGGTAAAGTTGGTTATTGTTGAGTACTTCTTAGTTTATTGTGTTTTACTACTGCACACTATTGTTGAACATTTACACTGTCAGTTGGGCATGGTCCTTTGGTGGGTGCCTACTATGATTTATTTGTCACAACCTGTTTAGGTCATGTCTTTAGCCCAAACAGATTATGTTTCTGCAGGTGTTTATGGTTCTTATACAGGTACATGATTGTAGTAGAGTAGGAGAGCATGGGACCGAGCATAGGATTGTGATGCTGCTGCATTCTGTCTACTCTGCTTTATTTTGCTTTACTGTACCTTGTTCCTGGAGCTGTATTGTAATGTGTTGTATTATTGTGTGACATGTTCTAGCTATTTTCTTAGAACATGGAACTTATTGCATCATTATCAACATGACTGTTGGTTATCCTTTTACTGCAGCTGTTCATTTTAAATGTGTATGGTTTATTGCTTCTGTAGTTGTTGTATGTTATTTATGTTTTTCGTTGTGCTACACTTTGACATATGAGGGAATAGTTTACCCACTATAATACATGGGCCCTCACTGCTAGTCGGCAGCCTCTGGCATTTGGGGAAATGCGCTTGAGGTCATGTGACCAACCGGGTTCGGGGCACCCATTGAGTGGCACCCAGATCCGAGATGTTACAAAGTGGTATCAGAGGATTTTTTTTCCCATGACTTACTATTTGGTTCCTTAGTCAGGGATAGGATGGAAATGGTAGTTGGTAATAAGTTTTTCTTGGGAGTAGCTAACCGATGTATAGGGAAATCCAGTTTGCCTCATATTTTTGTAATTCTTCTAATTTTGAAAATTTGATAGTTGATTTGATTTTCACCATTGGGTGATGCACTTGCGATTGTGCCATTTATATTTTATCTAGGGGTTCTATTTTAGTTGCAACACGATGAGATGAGGGTATTCCATCTCATGAATCATTTAGGAACATGCTAGAAATAAAATTCCATGCATAGTTCCATGCCATGTAGGCACATTAGAAATTGCATGTTGTTGTGATAGTAGTTGTGTTAGAAAATCATGTTGTTGTGATAGCTGCTTTGATAAATACTTTCTATGTGATAGGGTGTTTTTGTATGGTTCTGTTGATAGAATGAACGTCAAGCTTTGGTTTTTGGGGAGTATGGTCCCTCATTGACCATAAGTTGGTGGATCATTGACTGTTTATCTTTTTGTAACACATATAAGATTCCAAACTTTGATTCGCGAGGAGTATGGGCCCTCACGGATCAGAATTTGGCACTTAGGTGTTGTTTTTCAGTATTTACTGGGTTCCGGACTAGTTTTATAGGCTTACTATCTGGAAAGCCCAGGATACACGTTGTGTAGTTCCTCAGACACACGATGTGTGTTATTCTGTTTGGGAATAAAAGAAAACTTTTTGAGTACATGTCGTGTACCCTCAGTACACGCTGTGTAGTCTCTTCTCATGTCATAGACTGTGTGGGTAAGGACACGAGGAAGGGAGATTATTGGGGAAAACAGGTTGTGTATCGAATGTACACATCGTGTAGTGTTGACCCAGAGTCTTCCTGTGTAACTAACAACATGGACGGAGGAGACCTCAAGACATACACGCCGTGTCCACTGAGGAACACGTCGTGTAGTCTGGCCTGGGGACCCGGCCGTGCAGCTAACAAACACGGGTTAGTGTTATCTCTTCTTAAACAAGTCGTGTACCTATGGGACATGCCGTGTAGGCTTGAACAGGGATAGACCGTGTGGACTTAGCCGTGTGGCTAGGAAACAGGGCAGTGTACATGTTGTGTACGGGTGTAACACACTGTGTAGTGTCAGCCGAGTAGTCAGCCATGTCACGAACGACACGGGCAGCTAGAAATTAAACCATACATGCCGTGTAGATGACATACATGCCATGTAGTCTTGTTCAATGGGATCTGTGTGGCTTAGCCTTATAGAATGGCCCGGGCAGGGGAAGAGAAGTTAGGTACACACCGTGTAGTTAATATACATGCCATGTAGTCTTGTTTTGAAAATTTCAAAATGCCTTCTTCCTCCTGTTCCATTTTTGGTCCCCTCATTTTTTTCAGTCTGTGATAATCTTGATCTAAGGTGTGTGTTTGACCTTGTAGAGTCATGTCGCTGAGACGAATAAGCGTTGTTCTCCATGAGAGTGGCAACGATTATACTCTAGAGATGGTGGGCCATGGGCTACCAATGGATCCTCTAGCAAAGCCAGATGCGGCACCAGCCATTATACCAGACACAGGCATAGATGTGCAGTTCTGTGAAGGATTTATGCGGTTCATGCAGACCTTTCAGGGAGCACCGTCGGCTGCCTCATCTATGGCTTAGATGACTCGTATATTGCAGCAGTAGCATCCGCCTACGTTTTCAAGGGTTGGCGGACCACAGGCTGTGGAGTCTTGGCTAGGGTCTATGCAGACTATTTTCGAGCATCTTAAGACGCCTCCAGGTCAGAGGGTCAAGCTCATGACTTATATACTGCATGATTCCGCCAAGAGGTGGTGGGATGTTACCACTCAGAAAGAGCATCACAGATAAATGTCTTGGGAAGATTTTCAGATAGATTTCTATGATTTCTTCATCCATGATACATTGAGGGCAGATAGATCTCGAGAGTTCATGAATCTGCAGTATGACACTATGGCGTTGATGGATTATTCTACTCATTTCACCGAGCTTCATCATTTTTCACCCGTTCTGGTGGGTGATGAGACCTTGAGGGCTAGAAGATTTGAGGATGGAATTCGATATGAAATCTAAGCACTGGTGAATGTTTTCAGGTTGCCTAAAGTACATTATATTGTGAACCAGGTGCTGATTACATAGAGGAACCTTCGAGAAGCTAGTGGTGCAGGACAGGGCGGTTCGGCACCAGTTTCTGGTACTATTTCTTCCAATAAAAGGAAGCGACAGATGGGTTTCTCTCATGGTGATAGTACTAGAAAGGAGATTACTACAGGTGTCCCAGTCAAGTGATACCAGTGCAGTAGAGAGGGGCACAAGATACCGCAGTGTCCACGTGACCCGGTGGAGTGCCGAGATTGCAGCAAGATGGGACATCTACATCACTTTTTCAGGGCATTTGTACGAGTGGCTAGTGAGATGGGTTCTGTGCAGACTCCATGTGCAGGATCAGGACCAGTGGCTTCTTACCAGTCAAAAACTAGAATACATCTGGGCTTGTAGGTAGAGATGGTGGTCATGGCCGTGGTAGCCAGACACCAGGATCTCAGAGGCAGCAGGGCGGGACAGCTCAGGGTAGCTAGGCTGTGTCACAGGGCCACGGCATTGGGCAGGAATATACAATGCAACATACCCAACAGGAGTAGGATCCCAGACCATCTACTATCATAGGTACTATTCTAGTAGTTTTTGTCTTATCTTCAGTACTTTTTGATACGGGTGCTACACATAGCTTTATATCCGTGCCCATTGTGGAGAGCCTTGGGCTCTGTGTTTCTTCTTCTGCTGCTATTATGACACTAGAAACTCTGTTGGGAACTAGAACGGCTGGTGTGCGTCAGTGCAGGGAGTGCAATCAAGAGGTTGGTGGGTGTCACTATCTATGGGACCTCAATATCTTAGATATTACAAGCTATAATATCATTCTCAGGATGGACCGGTTGGTTCCCATTCGAGCCTTTGTAGATTTCTATCGTCGTAGGGTGAGTTTGACATCACCAGAGGGCGAAGAGTTTCTATACAAGGTCGAATGGTACGTTCAGGTGAGTCAAGCTGTACTAGAGCATCGTGGGCGAGGTGGTGTGACAGCCCAAATTGTGAGTTTATATCTGGATGATCAAGGGACTTGTTAGACATATTTCCCTTCATTGGTTGATCGTTTCATGTATGTCTTCCCAGACAACTTTTTAGGTCTACCTCCGAATCGTGGGTGGATTTCTCTATTGATATTGTGCTAGGATTAGCACCGGTGTCCAATCCTGCTTATAGGATGGCTACACCAGAGTTGTAGGAGCTCAAGAGGTAGTTAGAGTTACAAGCAAAGGGTTTTATCTGACCCAATACTTATCCTTGGGGTTCTCCTATCCTGTTTACTAAGAAGGCGAATGGTACCCTCAGACTCTGTGTGGATTATCGGAAGTTGAACCAGTTGACAGTCAAGAACCAATATCCCTTGCTGGGTATTGATGATCTTTTTGATCAACTTCGTAGAGCACGAGTGTTCTTAAAGATTGACTTGAGATCAGGATATCATCAGCTGCACATGAGACCATCGGATATGCCGCTTACATCTTTTCGGAGAAGATATGGTCTATATGAGTACTTAGTTATGCCGTTCGGACTTACAAATGTTCCAGTAGTTTTTATGGCTCTGATGAATCGTGTGTTCCATCTTTATCTGGATTCTTTTTTTGTAGTATTTTTGGATGACATCTTGGTGTACTCTCACACTCGACACGACCATGCCACCCATCTTGAGATCGTACTGAGTACACTGAGAGAGCTTCTGGGGTCATATCATCTCAGAGGCAGGAGTTGCAGTACACCTAGAGAAGGTGAGAGAAGTAGTTTTCTGGGGGCATCCTAAGAACATGTTTTAGGTACGGAGTTTCTTAGGGCTGACTGGTTACTATAGACGCTTCATCAAAAACTCCCCTACTTAGCAGCGTCGTTGAAGGGTCTGACTAAGAATGGTGTGATGTTCATTTGGATAGAGGCTTGTGAGACAGCTTTTTAGGACTTGAAAGGATGTTTGACATTAGTACCAGTCCTGATACTTCTAGATCAAGGGAAGAGTTATATAGTTTACTGTTATGCATTAGTTATTGGAATGGGAGTAGTGTTGATGCAGGGCGACTGAGTTATTGTGTATGGGTCTAGGTAGTTGAGGTCGCATGAGATGAATTACCAGATGCATGACCTCGAGTTGGCTGCAGTTGTTCATCCATTGTGTTGTTGGAGACATTATCTCTTGGGAGATCATTTTGTGGTTTTCACCAACCACAAAAGTCTCAAGTAAATCTTTACTCAGCGTGACTTGGACCTGAGACAGATAAGGTGGGTCGAATACCTTCAGTCCTTCAACATTGAGCTTGAATATACACCTGGTAATGGTAATGCAGTTGCTGATTCACTTAGCAGGAAGACTTAGATACAGGCATTTCAAGAGGCCAATGGTGAGTGGAAGCTTATAGCCTTGTTCTCTGAGATGCATTTGGAGGTGCACGACAGTCAAGGGCAAACCTATCTTTCATCTTTAGCTATGACTTCTACCCTCCTTGATAGATTGAGGATGAGACACCTATCTGATTCAGAAGGCCTAGTTCTACAGGATTTGGTGGCAAGTGAGGACCCTCCTCCTGGTTGGATGATAGGTGGTGATGAAGTACTGACTTTCCATGGACTAGTGTGGGTTTAAAGGGATATACGTGAGTAGTTGATGTGGTAGTTTCATGCTTCAGCCTGGGTTGTGCATCCCGGAGTTACCAAAATGTACTATGACTTGAGACGTCAGTATTGGTGGTCGGGTATGAAGAGGGAGATAGCTGGTTTTGTTATGAGATGTTCCACCTGTCATCAGGTGAAGGCGGAGCATCAGAGGCCATCCGAACTATTACAGCAGTTACCCATACCAGAGTGGGAATGGGATGATGTCGTGATGGACATTGGGACTGGGTTGTCAAGGTCACCTCAAGGCAATGATGTTGTGTGGGTTTTTGTGGAAAAACTCACGATGGTAGATCACTTTTTGCCGATCAAGGAGACCTTCTGTGTTGACGATCTTGGGAAGTTGTATATCCAAGAGGTTGTGCATCTTCATGGGGTCCCTTTTTCTATCATTTCAGATAGGGACGCCCGTTTTACATCTCATTTCTGGCATAATTTTTAGAGGGCACTGGGTACACAGGCGCTTCTGATCATATCTTACTACCCTCAGACCGATGGCCAGTCAGAGCGTATGATACAACTGCTTGAGGACATGCTACGTGCATGCATCCTAGACTTTGGGGGAGTTTGGGAGAAGCACATAACCCTAGTCAAGTTTTCCTATAATAACAGTTTTTAGGAAACTATTGAGATGGAACCATATGAGGCTTTATATGGTAGGCCATGCCGATCACCCTTGTGCTGGTTAGAGGTAGGTGATGTAGCTTTACTAAAACCATGTATCATGCAGGAGACTTATGAACAGGTCCAGTTCATTCAAAAGAGGATGGCAACCACACAGTCTCGTCACAAATCTTATGTTGATCTCCATAGATGACCCTTGGAGTTCGTGGTCGGGGATCAGTTTTTCTTGTGTGTTTCACTGAGGTTGGGACACAGGTGGATCAGAAGACAGGGTAATCTTTCATTGAGGTGTGTGGGGCCATTTGATATTCTCGAGAGAGTCAGGCCGGTTGCCTATCTATTCTAGTTACCACAGAGGTACCGGGCCATGCACGACATCTTCCATGTATCTCAGATGCGCCATTATCATTTATACTCGTCTCACGTCTTTCATCCCGAGGAGGTTGAGCTTTAAATTTATTCATACTTTTAGGATCATCCAATTAGTATCGTTAATAGGAGCACAAAGGTTCTCTGAGGCTGGTCAGTTCCTCTCATACGGGTGTTATGGTAGCATGGTCAAGTGCATGACGAAACCTGGGATCGGGAAACTGACGTATGTGCTCAGTGTCAAGAGTTGTTCTAATATTTATCTTCTCCACCCTTGGAAGGGAAATTCAGGGACGAATTTCTTTAAGGTGTAACGCCCCGACCCCAGCTACCCAGAGTCGGTGCATTATTACATAACATTGGCATGATCACAAGAAAGATCAAATCTCGAAAGACCGATTGGTTTAGTAGCCTGGGAAACACTAGATATATTCATAAGTTTTACATTACATCATAAAATGAAAAACTAATACAACAACATAATGTTTCCACAATCCACACTATTAACCCCTCATAAAATCCCTGCAGGTCATTCATAACTTACTTCTTCACATCCTGGGAAAAATAAAACATAGAAAAGGGGTGAGCTCAAATGCCTAGTAAGGATAACAATATAGCGGAAACTTTCGTAAATAAGAATAAAAATTTAAGGCAATGTATAACTAAAACAAAAGCCTTTTAAATATGAACTTTCAACATGGTATGGCATAAATAAAATAAAATAATGCCATTTACTTATTCACATGGATATTCTACTAATCGAATAATCACATGCAAAAATCAATAACCACTTTCATAATGTTGGAATGCATAATGCCAGACTATCATAACCACATAGCCAAGGCCTCGTGCCAAGACTACAAATAAGATTTTGTCAAGGCCTTGTGCCAAGACACTAGTTTGTCTCATGAGACCTACCGATTCATCGAGGAGCTATAGCGGGCTCCACCCGTCACTTATTAAGTCCAATGCATTCCCATATGAAAAGGTTTAAACATAACATAAACATTCGTATTAAAACTAGCATACGAAATGTCAATAATTTCACCATAAACAATGAATGGTATAAAAATAGCACATCCACAGTCAAACATATCAAAAAACCTTCAATACAATATAGAAGTTTTGTATCATAATAAATCAACTTCAAATAATCTTAAAATCCATCAAAGGATGTTGACATAGATGAAATCAAAATTCTTTTTAAAGAAGTATCTCCTTTTATTTTGAAATCATTTAAGATCCATATAAAATAAAACATTTTCTTTGAAAATATTCTTATAATCTTCTATGGAAAGCTTCGACGATTTTATAACGGCGGAAAATAACTGCACCCGCCGTATAAGTTAAAAAAAACATTCTTACCTCAATTCTGTCGAAAAGGTTAAAAAGGACCTTGTTTTGAAAACGACGGAAAGATTCCTTTATAAACCTCTTATAAAAAGTCAAACAAGGGTATAAATGACTTTAACCCATATTCTTGTAAATAGTAAAAATGTTTTGAAATACATTTCTAAGAAACATGGATGTGGATGATAAAGAGGTCCCAGTAGATTATTACGTATAATACAACCTCGGATAATGAAGAGATTGTGAAATAACCCTTACCTTGTACTTTTCCTTGGTTGGGGTAGGTTAACCTCCTGTATAATAGTGAAATAATTGTTACTAAATTATACAAGAATCATATACATTAATATGATATCATATATGATCTTTTAATATTGATTTGATAATAATATCTTAGTATTATCGCCGTTTCGGGTGTTAACTTACTCATTTTCTTTATATGTTTTGTTACATAAGTCATGTTTGTTGTATCTTATTCATATCCAGAATGATATCAAGTCCTTAAAAAACATTTTTAAATCATTAAATGATAATTATACTTGAATGGATACAATGGAGAATGAATCTCATCGCGTTCGTGGAGACGGTGCTCCGTACGTACGCACGAACGCTACTTCCATTTAATTTTTATTTTAAAAGAATCGAATCCAAATGATACATAGGTATATTACTATTCCAGTATAATATAATATTTTATATATGTTACTTAAGTTCATTAACAACATCCTTTATACGTTCCATGTGTGGTATGAACGAGTCATATCATTTTAAGGGGGCGGTAGTCCGCACTTCCTCAAATGAAATTATCGTATGTATATACAACATGAAACGAATAATGGTATGAAATAAAATGGAATTACAGAAGCTTATATATAAAATATATATCATTAATATCATATTTAATTACAGTGCCATCATAATGGCCACCATGAGAGGCGGTAAGATGTATTTGAACAATCATCGTTTCGTGAGGCGTTAGTTTTCCATCCACAGAAACATAATGTTCATCATCCATTAGATGGAGTTGTGTGTATGTGTAGTTTGAATCCTTCTTATAACAACATCCTAGTATATTGAGGATAATGGTGTTGTTACAAAAGAAAGGAAATAAAAAGAGTTTGGGGTTGGAGAAGCAAAATAAAGGAAAATAATTTAAGAGAAATCGTTACCTTTAATTTAGGTAACTCACTTTGGTTGGAACCAAAGGACTTCTTGAAATGATTTCTGCCTAAGGGGAAGCTTCAAAGAGGAGGAGAGGGATGTGGGGATCTTAGTTGGGCAGAGTTTGGACGAGCCAAGTGGCTTGAGAGGTGTGAAGAATGAGTAGAAGTGGTCTCCTTTTATAAGGGAGAGGAGGGGCTCTTTAGGAAAGAGTGAAAGTATTACTTTATAATATAATTATATTCGGTTTATAATGGTCCAAAAATCATTGAGGTCGAAGATAAGATGAATCATATTCTAAATAAAATCAACCAATAAGAATTGGACAGGTTTTAGATAATATTTTAATCATTATAATCTTATTTATTTAAATGATTTATTAATGAGGTAAACATTGCATCATTATTGTGTCATTAATAATTTAACTTATTTGATGTATAAAAATTATAAATAAAATATCATCATGTAGGAAATCTTTTTAGATTTCTAATTAATATTTATAATCGAAAATCCAACATGTATAACCCTATGTAAAAATTGTTCTTCTAAAAGATGTAAGCTTATGCCATTTTTATTTTTATTTTAACTTTATTAATATAATGTGTCCCTACCACATACAAGTGGCTCCAAGGGGTCCCCAAATTGACCCAAGGATGCTCATGGTCGGGTATGTGTCCACCAATAAGGTTAGTACACGTTTTAGGGTAACTTTTTATTATTATAATATTATTTTTTTAACCCTTATTTACCGGATTTACCCTTAACCATGGTAAATAAAATATTTACCGCAGTAATTATTCAAAATGTCTAAAAATAAAAGTTACCTATTTACACAATTTGAACATCCTGATTCCAAATATGGAATCCATTTTCCTAAATTCAAAACACAGAAGTGGCAGAAATTAATTTAAAATTAATTCCCGCTGTTAAAACAAAAAGCGTGTTTTTAAGAGGTAATAACTATCAAAAGATTGACACTTGTTTATGTTCGGTTTAATTGTAAAATTATGTCCAATGACCAACATTATATTAAATGGTAAAAATATATTCTAAATATACTTTAAAACCACTCAAAATCACAATTTATGACTATTAATTATTTTGATTAAAAAAGTTGTTTTTAATTAAAATTTAGAAATTTTCACTATTCATCAAAATATGAAAGTTATCCGAAATGTACCAAAATTTCACCCTAGGCTAATTTTGATATTCCGAATCTAAAAATGAAGTCCATTTTGAAATATTGAAAATATATGATTTCAAAAATTAGGTATTACTATTCACAACGGCTAGTTTAATTAGTTGTGGTGTGTGTTAGAACTCGGCGTTGCGTACAACACACGCTAGCGTACCATGGAAGCTTGGGATGTTTCATTTTAAATTTTTGATGTCCCCATTTAGTCAAAAAGTTTAAAATATAGTATCTAAAAAGGTTTCACTATCAAAATTTGATAAAAGTGCAATACTGAAAATGAATCTGTTCTTGCATTATGACTAAGAAACTCATAATATGGATTCTAAAATTATAAGGATTATATAAAGTTAAAAAATGTAGTTAATGCTATTCATGACCTCTTTTAATGCCTTTTTTTTTGGTAAGTCATGGTGCAATTGAACTTGGTGTTGCGTGTAGTGAAAGTTATTGAATTATTTTGAAGAAATAACACACTATAAAATCTTGGGGTGTTACATTCTCCCCTCCTTCAATAAATTGCGTCCTCGCAATTTGAAATTGTTCTTCAAAGATAAAAGGTTGAAAATAGATAATATATTTGTGGGAAACCCCACATCGGAAATTGGGTTACTAAAAGTTAGTCTTAATATGAGGAAAAGAGAAATGAAAGGGTCACCACCAAATTATGATCTTGATTAGGAAAACATTGGTGGCAATTAGAGAAATATAATTGGATGAAAACGTAAATATTTATAGGTAGTGATTGAGGTCATCAATCACAAAAAAGTATAAAATTGAGGTCCTTAAAATCATCAATCTATGATGATTTGAAATACCATCGGTTCAACAAAACATAGGGTATTGGGATAACACATTTTTGACGTTTCAAAATATCTTAGTTGAAATCCCACATCGAAAAATGAATTAATGAGGCCTCTATTTAAAATAAGGAGTCGAAAGTATGAAGATTACCGAAAATAACACATACTAGGGTTCCATGTAGTAAAATATGGATATGGAAGAAAAATCTAACCATCAATTATCTGATGGAGAGTGGTAGAGAACATGGCTATGAAAAGGCCAACAATCCCAAAGCCATAAATTAGTGATGATTTAAGGTACCATCTAGGACAACATTTTTGTTCTAAGTTGCTTTTCTTAATATTGAGGAATTTATTTATGAGATTGGCTAAGATCATAAGGAGATATACTTACTTTATAATTAGAGTTTTGTCCATTAATAAATTTCTACCATAAACTCATCTTTCACTCGTAAAAAAAATTATATTTATACTATTCGTACAGGGTTCCAAAATAAACAAATTTATAATTCATCTACCAGATCTTTTAAAAAAACTACATTATTTAATCCAGGACATCTCTTGGGCCAGTGGTAGGTGATACACCCTTGTCGCCCTTCGGTTGCGGGTTCAAGTCTCGCAGCCTTGCCGGACGCGACGGGTTGCCGCCCGACCTCCGTGTTGTCCTTTTATGGAAATCCAAAATAATCCAAACTAGAACTATCCAAAATACTTCTGTCCAAACTCACAGTCCAACATTTATAAGGAAGGTAAACATAATATAGATCATTTTTACCCCGTAATAGCATATGAATACCTTCATCATGTATTACCATATTCCTTATTGATTACATTCATGCTCCCTTATTCCATATAGAATGCTGAATATACTTCATTAATCCAAAAATGGTTTAAACCCCAACAATGATGGAATATACAAATCATTAATCAGCTTCAAGGTAGTCAATAATATCCAATATAATTTATCCAAAATAATCACATATTATTCCAAAATAACTACCTCAGTATCAGAACTATATTATGATTTATCATTCTCTCAACCATATATTTTCCAAAAATTTAACCTTATATTGAGTCACTTTTCTTTGTTCCACACAATCTCAAGTCCTTAATGAAATAGTACTGCAGTACAATCCTTATATACTCCATAATTATTATAACCAGTACATCATTGATACAACACTCAAATTACAAATTTCTTTAATAACAACATAAGAACTCTAATCATTACTCCTCATCTGTGGTAGTATCATAACTTGATTATTATCCAATAACATCATTTGGGGCATAGTCTGATGACTGGGACATAGGTTCGCGTAGTGTCCAAACTCCTTGCAAATGAAGCATTGTACATTTAAAACCATTTTCTTACCCTTGGAGTCACGTACTTTGTGCCCTTTTCCTCCACACTTATAACAAACTCCCATTCCTTTCAGGCAAGTTCCAGGGTGTTTCTTTCCACAGTTACCACATATGGGAAAATTCTTCTTTTCCCTCTTACTTTTATCCATCTTTCTCTCTTCCATCCTTTTCTTCTCTTGCTTCACTTCAAAGCCATAGGACTCAGTAAACTCTTTACTTATCTTATCAACACATGATATTATTTCTTCATATGATGATAATACATGGGAGACTATTTCTCTTATAAATTCTAGCTTAAGACCATGAAAGATATGATCCTTCCTTCTCTTTGGATCATGTACATTTCTGGAGTTCTCATTCCTTCTACTGGGCGCCATTTCTAAACAATGGCATACACTAGATCAGTTTATGAATCAAAATACATAATCCCATACTTATAAAACACTTAACATAAATTGAACTATTTATGGATATAATCCATAATCATAAAAATGTTTTCTTTGAGGAAGTATATACTCATAAACCCTTCATAATGATTTGTAAAGATAGTGAGAGTTATCCTAAGCATATCCCCCGGGAGTGTCGTAACCAAGAGCGCAGCAAGGCCCGTTATCGTGCACCAGTTCCCGTTCGAGTCTAGCTCAAAGCGGTGTTTTCGGGTTTTACCCCTAGGTACATCTGTGCCAGAGCCGCCTCTACCTGCTCGTATCCAGACAGGGATGTATTGCTCGGAAAACTCACAAAATCTCTACAATACCAAAATTCTAGGAAGTCCTTCTATACTAATCCTCAAAGTTCATCTTAGGTATACGTGATCTAATCAGAGTTTATCTAAATCTAGCTTCCTAGGTTTGTACTAAACTTCCTCTGATACCAACTGTAACGCCCCGACCCCAGCTACCCAGAGTCGGTGCATTACTTCGTAACATTGGCATGATCACAAGAAAGATCAAATCTCGAAAGACCGATTGGTTTAGTAGCCTTGGAAACACTAGATATATTCATAAGTTTTACATTACATCATAAAATGAAAAACTAATACAACAACATAATGTTTCCACAATCCACACTATTAACCCCTCATAAAATCCCTGCAGGTCATTCATAACTTACTTCTTCACATCCTGGGAAAAATAAAACATAGAAAAGGGGTGAGCTCAAATGCCTAGTAAGGATAACAATATAGCGGAAACTTTCGTAAATAAGAATAAACATTTAAGGCAGTGTATAACTAAAACAAAAGCCTTTTAAATATGAACTTTCAACATGGTATGGCATAAATAAAATGAAATAATGCCATTTACTTATTCACATGTATATTCTACTAATCGAATAATCACATGCAAAAATGAATAACCACTTTCATAATGTTGGAATGCATAATGCCAAACTATCATAACCACATAGCCAAGGCCTCGTGCCAAGACTACAAATAAGATTTTGTCAAGGCCTTGTGCCAAGACACTAGTTTGTCTCATGAGACCTACCATTGCATCGAGGAGCTATAGCGGGCTCCACCCATCACTTATTAAGTCCAATGCATTCCCATATGAAAAGGTTTAAACATAACATAAACATTCGTATTAAAACTAGCATACGAAATGTCAATAATTTCACCATAAACTATAAATGGTATAAAAATAGCACATCCACAGTCAAACATATCACAAAACCTTCAATACAATATAGAATTTTTGTATCATAATAAATCAACTTCAAATAATCTTAAAATCCATCAAAGGATGTTGACATAGATGAAATCAAAATTCTTTTTAAAGAAGTATCTCCTTTTATTTTGAAATCATTTAAGATCCATATAAAATAAAACATTTTCTTTGAAAATATTCTTATAATATTGTATGGAAAGCTTCGACGATTTTATAACGGCGGAAAATAACCGCACCCGCCGTATAAGTTAAAAAAAACATTCTTACCTCAATTCTGTCGAAAAGGTTAAAAAGGACCTTGTTTTGAAAACGACGGAAAGATTCCTTTATAAACCTCTTATAAAAAGTCAAACAAGGGTATAAATGACTTTAACCCATATTCTTGTAAATAGTAAAAATGTTTTGAAATACATTTCGAAGAAACATGGATGTGGATGATAAAGAGGTCCCAGTAGATTATTACGTATAATACAACCTCGGATAATGAAGAGATTGTGAAATAACCCTTACCTTGTACTTTTCCTTGGTTGGGGTAGGTTAACCTCCTGTATAATAGTGAAATAATTGTTACTAAATTATACAAGAATCATATACATTAATATGATATCATATATGATCTTTTAATATTGATTTGATAATAATATCTTAGTATTATCGCCGTTTCGGGTGTTAACTTACTCATTTTCTTTATATGTTTTGTTACATAAGTCATGTTTGTTGTATCTTATTCATATCCAGAATGATATCAAGTCCTTAAAAATCATTTTTAAATCATTAAATGATAATTATACTTGAATGGATACGATGGAGAATGAATCACATCGCGTTCGTGGAGACGGTAGTCCGTACGTACGCACGAACGCTACTTCCATTTAATTTTTATTTTAAAAGAATCGAATCCAAATGATACATAGGTATATTACTATTCCAGTATAATATAATATTTTATATATGTTACTTAAGTTCATTAACACCATCCTTTATACGTTCCATGTGTGGTATGAACGAGTCATATCATTTTAAGGGGGCGGTAGTCCGCACTTCCTCAAATGAAATTATCGTATGTATATACAACATGAAACGAATAATGGTATGAAATAAAATGGAATTACAGAAGCTTATATATAAAATATATATCATTAATATCATATTTAATTACAGTGCCATCATAATGGCCACCATGAGAGGCGGTAAGATGTATTTGAACAATCATCGTTTCGTGAGGCGTTAGTTTGCCATCCACAGAAACATTATGTTCATCATCCATTAGATGGAGTTGTGTGTATGTGTAGTTTGAATCCTTCTTATAAAACCATCCTAGAATATTGAGGATACTGTTGTTGTTACAAAAGAAATGAAATAAAAAGAGTTTGGGGGTTGGAGAAGCAAAATAAAGGAAAATAATTTAAGAGAAATCGTTACCTTTAATTTAGGTAACTCACTTTGGTTGGAACCAAAGGACTTCTTGAAATGATTTCTGCCTAAGGGGAAGCTTCAAGGAGGAGGAGAGGGATGTGGGGAGCTTAGTTGGGCAGAGTTTGGACGAGCCAAGTGGCTTGAGAGGTGTGAAGAATGAGTAGAAGTGGTCTCCTTTTATAAGGGAGAGGAGGGGCTCTTTAGGAAAGAGTGAAAGTATTACTTTATAATATAATTATATTCGGTTTATAATGGTCCAAAAATCATTGAGGTCAAAGATAAGATGAATCATATTCTAAATAACATCAACCAATAATAATTGGACAGGTTTTAGATAATATTTTAATCATTATAATCTTATTTATTTAAATGATTTATTAATGAGGTAAACATTGCATCATTATTGTGTCATTAATAATTTAACTTATTTGATGTCTAAAAATTATAAATAAAATATCATCATGTAGGAAATCTTTTTATCTTTCTAATGAATATTTATAATCGAAAATCCAACATGTATAACCCTATGTAAAAATTGTTCTTCTAAAAGATGTAAGCTTATGCCATTTTTATTTTTATTTTAACTTTATTAATATAATGTGTCCCTACCACATACAAGTGGCTCCAAGGGGTCCCCAAATTGACCCAAGGATGCTCATGGTCGGGTATGTGTCCACCAATAAGGTTAGTACACGTTTTAGGGTAACTTTGTATTATTATAATATTATTTTTTTAACCCTTATTTACCGGATTTACCCTTAACTATGGTAAATAAAATATTTACCGCAGTAATTATTCAAAATGTCTAAAAATAAAAGTTACCTATTTACACAATTTGAACATCCTGATTCCAAATATGGAATCCATTTTCCTAAATTCAAAACACAGAAGTGGCAGAAATTAATTTAAAATTAATTCCCGCTGTTAAAACAAAAAGCGTGTTTTTAAGAGGTAATAACTATCAAAAGATTGACACTTGTTTATGTTCGGTTTAATTGTAAAATTATGTCCAATGACCAACATTATATTAAATGGTAAAAATATATTCTAAATATACTTTAAAACCACTCAAAATCACAATTTATCACTATTAATTATTTTGATTAAAAAAGTTGTTTTTAATTAAAATTTAGAAATTTTCACTATTCATCAAAATATGAAAGTTATCCGAAATGTACCAAAATTTCACCCTAGGCTAATTTTGATATTCCGAATCTAAAAATGAAGTCCATTTTGAAATATTTAATATATATGATTTCAAAAAGTAGGTATTACTATTCACAACGGCTAGTTTAATTAGTTGTGGTGTGTGTTAGAACTCGGTGTTGCGTACAACACACGCTAGCGTACCGTGGAAGCTTGGGATGTTTCATTTTAAATTTTTGATGTCCCCATTTAGTCAAAAAGTTTAAAATATAGTATCTAAAAAGGTTTCACTATCAAAATTTGATAAAAGTGCAATACTGAAAATGAATCTGTTCTTGCATTATGACTAAGAAACTCATAATATGGATTCTAAAATAATAAGGATTATATAAAGTTAAAAAATGTAGTTAATGCTATTCATGACCTCTTTTAATGCCTTTTTTTTGGTAAGTCATGGTGCAATTGAACTTGGTGTTGCGTGTAGTGAAAGTTATTGAATTATTTTGAAGAAATAACACACTATAAAATCTTGGGGTGTTATATAAGGGGGGATGTTTGTAAGAACCTGGTTCTTATTCTTGAGATACAGGTTTCTTCTTTTCTATTTTCCTTAAGTGTTTTTGAGAAAAAAAGGAAAATGGGGGAAAATCCCAAATTTTATGGGTACACACTGTGTACTTTTCCACGCACCATGTACTTTGGCCGTGTGGGATGAGTACACAGGGTGTGTAGCCCTGTCGGTGATGAAAGGTGTAAAAACTGACTACACGCCATGTAGTGGGTATTTACATATCGTGTAGTCAGTCGACAGGTAAATAGTAAGGCAGTGGAAGCATCCACCATCTGAGTGGCAATACACACCATGTATTCGTGAATACACGATGTGTACACAAGTCAACGGATGAACAGTGCGGCAGTGGGAAAAGTAGCCGTTAGAGGAACAATTAAATGAGAAAAGTACATGTCGTGTAGTCAATAATACACACCGCATAGGTTGTTTTTTTCGCTTAAAAAGGTAAGTAGCCTCCCCTATTCACAGGGATGGATTAGAACCGGAGGAGGGATTGGGAGAGATGGTTGGACCTTTTGAGATCACATGAGCGAGCATCGGGAATCCAATCCCACCTCCATCAATCTCGTTGGAACCGTATGGGTAATCCATTCCCTCTCCTTAATTCGTTATTACCAATTCTTTCCTAAGGGGGTGTTATTTACATTTGAATGGGTTTTCTTTTACCTCATATCTACATCGTTCTTGGACGATTCAAGGAGATTCATTCTCGTATACTGATCAGGGGCGATCGAGGTAGGTGTTTTGGTGTTTAAATTCTAACTATTGTGCGTTTGTGTGTACCATTTTGCTACAAACCCATGTTGGGGTATCGTGTGGCTGAGGCATTGGCTGTTTTAAATACCTAGAATTGTATAGTTAATTAAATGAAATTGTAAACTGCTATTTGGGATCGATGCTTGGATCCAGGACAACCCTGGGGGTGCGTTCCTCTATTTAGCAGTTTAGCCCGGATACCTGAGGATATGCCATGTTTATACTATGCATTACTTTTTCCTTGAGAGGATTCATATGTAAATTGCATGTTTATGCTTTGGGATAGGACCGGTTACTCGTGCCTGAGGGAAGTGTTCCTTTTAGCCTAAGAGCATTGTTTTTTTAGCCTACGGGCATTGTTTGTTTATCCTGAGGGCAAGGTACTACTTAGCCTAAGGGAAACGTTCTATTCCCCCTGAGGGAAACACTTCTTCTACCTAAGGGAAGTGACTTATATGCCTGAGGGAGACACTTCGTATGCCTGAGGGAAATATTTTTTATGTCTCAGGATAGTTACCTGAGGGTTTTGTTTCTGTTTACCTGAGGGTAAGAGTTGACATGTCTTAGGACACTGACTATCTACTTAGAACATTCACCAAGGTGATGTCATATATTAAATGGAATAAAATGAATATTAAAATGGAAATATAACTGGTAAATTTAGTTACTCTTGAGTACTACTTAGTTTATTTCATTTTACTACTACACACTGCTGTTGCGCATTTACACTGTCAGTTGGGCACGGGCCTTTGGTGGGTGCCTACTGGGATTTATTTCTCACAACCTGTTTGGGTCATTTCATCGGCCCAAACAGATTATGTTTATGCAGGTGGTGACAGGGGAAAGGGTCCCTATGTAGGTACATTATTGTTGTAGAGGAGTAGGAGAGCATGGGATCGATCTTAGTCTGGCGATGCTACTACATTCTGTCTACTCTGCTTTGTTTTGCTTTACTGTACCTTGTTCCTAGAGCTGTATTGTATTGTGTTGTATTGTTGTGTCACATGTTCTGGCTATTTTATTAGAACCTGAGACTTGTTGCATCATTATGTACAATACTTTTGGTTGTCTTTTTACTACAATTTTTTATTTTAAATTTGTGTGGTTTGTTGCTTCCGCAGTTGTTGTATGTTATTTATCTTTTCTGTTGCGCTGCACTTTGACAAATGAGGGCGTAGTTTCTCCACTATCAAACATGGTCCCTCACTTCTAGTCGGAAGCCTTTGGCATTTGCGGAAATGTGCTTGAGGTCATGTGACCAACCGGGTTCGGGGCACCCATTGAGTGGCACCGGGATCCGGGACGTTACAATTACGATGGGGGATGAAACTCAGCGTGTTCATGGAGACGGTAATCCATACGTACACATGGGAAACAATATCATTATTTAGATATTAAAATAATATATAATTGGATGGTATATCTTTTTTCAATAATCCTTATAATGTTATATTTATTATTTACATCAATTAAACATCATTATTATACTCATCTAAATAATATTGTATTGAATAACAATTACACCACGACGTGGAGACGGTAAGTCGTACGTACACACGTATGGTGACATTTCATTCAAATGATGGATAGAATAATGAATATGGTTGTACCATATTTATAATAACATCACAGTATATAGAAGATACTAGAGTTATTATTTTAGAATGGAAATAACAAAGAAAGAAGAAGTGGAAAATGAAAGGAACTTGAAAGGGGTGATGAAATATTTACCTCTTCTTCGGGTTCTTCCTTTTGATTTGATAAAAAGGGATCCATAGGATAGCTTTATGACTAAAGTAAGGCCTCTATAATGGAGGTACGACAGTTGATAGGGTCTTTGGGTAGGTTTTGGCCGATTAAAATGGCTTTGAAGTTGTGAATTAGAGAGAATGAAGAGTGACCTTTTACAATATGGGTGAGGGGCACCTTAGGAAAAGCTTGAAATATTAATTTATAATATAATCATTTTCGATTTATAATGGCTCCAAACTGAATTAAATAAAGTATATGGTGAGTATGGGTTGAAAAACACTCAAAAAATAGGTTTTATATAGGTTTGGGTCACTATATTAACCTTATGTTTTATATTTAACTCTTAGTTAAATAGCATGACATTTACCATGTCTCTTTGTATTTTTATATTATATAGTAAATAAATGTACTATATACTTCCAAGAGAACCCCAAGTGGTACATTAATGATACACCTATCCTTATATAAGTCTTTTGGATGAACCTTATATTTTTAGGAATAGAATATCAATTAATAATATAATATTCATTTTAAAAACTCTTTTATGTCAATTTTGACAGTATTTGGTATTTTGTTTTTTCTAAATTCATAACCACATTATTACTTAGAAAAAAATTCATATAACCAACCCTAACATGTCATATTAACATATAAAATTAGTGTAATTTATAAAAAGTCTCAAATTAAATTTATTTGGATATTTATAATATCAATTATTTTAATATTTCATTAATTAGATAATTATTCCATCATCATTGTGTCATAAATAAATTAAATTATTTAATGTCTAAAAAATATAAATAAAATTCCATTAAGTTGGTAATATTTTAATATTTCTATTGAATATTTATAGTTGAATTTATCTTATTTTAAACCCTATATTAAAAATGTTTTAGTTATTAAACTTTGATTTTAACACTTTTAACTCTTCTTGGAATAAAATAATAATAAATGTACTAATCTAATCCAAGTGGACCTAAAGGATAATATTTTATTCCTGAGGTTGTTTTTGGTCAAATTACACTTATCAAATAGAATTAGTACATGTTTTAGGGTAATAATAATGTAATTTTTACCCTTAATTACCCTATTTACTTTTAATCGTGGTAAATAAAAGTAAAAAGTTACTATTCACCAAAAATTGTTTTCATCTAAATGAACCACATTTTACTTACTGGTATAAACCATGTCTCTCAGATTTTTGAAATTTAATTCACCGAAGCGGTAAAATTAAGTTTTATTCAAATTTGTGAATTCTCCTAGGAGGTGGGTAAAAGACGGTTAAAAAGTTCAATAAAAGTTTTATATATCTAAAATTATTATAAACTGACTCTAATGAATTATATTGAAATTATATAGATATTATGTATCTATTTTGAACTAAAATAAATTTAAATAAAATAAATAATTATTTTAATAATAATTCGGTTTTAAACTATAACTCAGTGTTTTTCACTATTCATCAAAAATTGAAAGTTTTCAGAAAAATACCAAAACTTCACCCTAAGATAATTTCGATATTATGAATCCAAAAATGAAGTCTATTTTGTAAAATAAAATTTATAAAATTTCAAAAACTGGGTATTACTATTCATAATGGCTAGTTTGATTGGTCACTGTGTGTTAGAATCTCGAAGTTGCATACATTGAAAGCAATTATATTATTCAAAGGGAAACGTATTTTGGAAGCTTGGTGTGTTAAATTCTTCCCCCCTTTTGTAAATTTCATCCTCACTATTTTTAAAATTGGGCTTGGTGACATAATTGAAAGTCACACATCGAAAAAAGAGTCAATAAAACTATCACTTTAAAATACAGAAAGAGAAGTACAAAGGTCAACCAAGATAACCCATAATAGGATTCAATATAGGAAAACATGGATATGGAAGATAAACTGAGTGTCAGGTTATGATGGAGAGGAATAGAAAACATGATTAGGAGAAAGTTAACAATAAGAAAACCAAAAACATGTGAAGGGAAAAATGGTCATTAGTTTCCTAATAGGAACAGTAAATGAACAACGTTTTTTTGTTTTCAATTACATTTCATAAAGATGAGGAATTTATTTATGAGATTGACTAAGAATATAAAGAGATATACGTTATTTTTAAGTAGAGATCCATTCTTTAATAAATTTCTACCACTAACTCATTTTTTTCAAACGATGAGTATTCAAGATGACTTGGTCACACTGCATGAGCTAGAATCAACTTCTAGAGAATCACATGATCCACAAAGGATAAACTATATATTTTCCTTGTCTTTATATATTAATCAAAACCAAAACAGTTAGTACAAGATTAGATGATCCTCCAAAAGGATATTACTTTAGTGAAAGAAACACTAATCTTAATTTCTAAAATTAAACAAAGAATACCCCAAAGTTAAATAAATACCATTCAATAAACAATTGTCCTTAAATTCCTTTAATATAATCCAAACTAATATTGAAACCAAAAACTTAGAAGAATTTTTTTATGTACTCTTCCATGTTAAATTGCATCTCCAAATGAAATTGACTACTCTTAAAGTCGCATACTTAAAAGTAATTAACCTAATCACATATTCTCTATTATAAGTTAATCATTTCCATAAATAACCCAAATCACTATAAATCTACAATAAAATCATAGATAAAATTCCACCATTAATCCTCAAATGAAACCCCATAGTATTCTATTTTCCTTAGGCATATAGTGTTCCCAACAGAGCGAACGTCTTCCAAAATATCATTTATCACTTAATCATCAAATCATTTTCCTATACTAAGGGTATTCATTTGATAAGACATAAGATCCAAAATCAACTTATTATTGATCAATAAAATTATTTAACTAAAAATAATTAGTCACACTAACTAGGGACTTCACGTAGTCCAGTGGTAGGCGATAAATCCCAATCGCACTCTTGTTGTGGGTTCGATCCCCATAGCTTTGTCCAACGCGACGGGTTGTCACACGGTCTGCTTGTTGTCCTTTTTAAAAAACTACATTTTATAACATTACCAAAATGAGATAAATTCCTCAAAATAACCATAACCAAATTTAACCACAAATTTTATCTCATACCTTACATTTTTATCCCAAAATATAATAACTTGTAATTTCCTCAAACCAAATGATCATATAAAAACAAATGGTTATTTATAACTATATCCACTATAGGAAAGATAATTATTCCTCAAATATCATTTTCAATTGACAAACTGTAGGGTTACAAATACAAGAGAAAATTGTTCCAAAGTAATCCCCTTAACAAAGAGAACTAATACATTAAAACATTTATCTAACCATTTATTTCCACATAGATTCTTATTTAACCTAGAAAAATCCTATAGAATAGGGAATTCACTCAGGTAATGGTCAGGTCCCCTACATTTACAAAAAATGACTATAAATAGATTCTTGGGACTAGTTTTATATTCTTCCATAGTACTCTTCATTTTTCCTTGGAAATTCTTTACTTTATGTCTTTTCCCACACGGAAATAATATCTTTGTTACATTGAGACACTTTACTGGGTATCTCCTTCCACATTTCCTACATGATGGAAATTGATGATTCATTTCTCCATGGTCTCCACTACTGGAGCTCTTATCATTCATCACCTTTCTCTTCTATGTTGAGTCCGGGAGTTGGTTAATATATATGTTGTTGGTCATATTTTTGGAAAACTGATTTGGCATGAACATGATATCTTTTAAGCCTATCAACATTATATTTTTTTATCATTTCCACCATTGTTCACACCTTGTACATCATGCTCAAAGTTACTATGACTTCCTTGGAATCCAACCATTGACTAAAACCATAAATCATTTTTTGAGCAACAGTATTCATAAAATCCTTTAGAAAATATCATGACACCATATTTTCAATTTAAAACACCTTAGGATTAACCAAGGTCATTTATTCTCATTTTATATTAAAATCCTTCAAATAGGTTTGTAAAGAAAATGTAAATTATCCTATGTATATCCCCCAGGAGTGTCGTAACCAAGAGTGTAGAAAGGCATGTTGTTGTGCACTAGTTCCCATTCAAGTCCAGCTCAAAGTGATGTTTTTGGGTTTTACCCCTAGGTACATCTATGCCAGAGCCGCCTCTACCTGCTCGTATCCAGACATGGATGTACTGATTGTAAAACTCAAAAAATCTCTACAATACCAAATTCTAGGAAGTTCTTATATACTAATCCTCAAAGTCAATCTTAGGGTTATGTGCTCTAATTAGAGTTTACCTAAATCTAGTTTCCAAGGTATGTACTAAACTTCCTCTGATACCAACTGTAACACCCTTTCCCCAGAATCTTAGAGTCGGTGCATTATTACATATCATTCTCATGATCACAAAAGATCTCGAAATACCGATTAGTTTAGTAGCCTTGGAAGTACTAGATACATTCATAAGGTTTACGTCACATAATAAAATGAAAAACTACAATAAAATTGTTTCCATAGACAACACTGAGATCCTATAGACTATCCCGGGAGGTCAGTCATAATATATATCTTCGCATCCAGGAAAAATAAAACATAGAAAGGGGTGAGCTCAGATGCTCAGTAAGGAGAACAATATAGAAGAAACTTTCATAAATAAGCATAAACATTTAAGGCAATGTATAAGACTAAAACAAAATCCTTTTAAACTTGAACTTCAGAATAATATGGTGAAGATAAAATCAAATAATACCATTTACTTATTCACATGGATATTCTAATAGTCTAATAATCACATACAATATCAATAGCCCCTTTCATAAGGATGGAATGCATAATTCCAGACTTTTATAACCACATATTCAATGCCTTGTGCCAAGACTACAAATGAGATTTTGTCAAGGTCTTGTGCTAAGACACTAATTTGTCTCATGAGACCTACCGATGCATTGAGGAGCTATATCGGGCTCCCCCCGTCACTTAATACGTCCAATGCATTCATCATATGAAAAGGTTGAAACATAATCTGAACATTTGTATTAAAACTAGCATACGAAATGTCAATATTTTTTCCACAAACCATGATGGTATAAAAATAGCACATCCAAATTAAAACATAAATCATTCAATACAATATGGAAGATTTTATTATAATACATCAACCTCAACAGAGAATAATGAATGATATTGAAATAGGTGAAAATAATCATCAAAACTATTTGAGAGAAATATCCCCCTTTTTCTTGAAAACATTTAAAAGTCTCACTATTTATCAAGAATCCATTTAAAATATATTTTTGAATCAAGGTTTCCCATACCACTTTAAAACTTTTGAAAGGAATTTTAATTTTAAAACTTTAATGTCCATATAAATACATCCTTAAAAGCATTTTTAAAACAAGGACATTAATGAGAAATATTTAGAAGCATGACTCTTTAAAACATTTAAAATGAAATTTTAGTTAGAGTTCCTAACCAAATGAGAGACACTTGAAAAAAAATAATTGAGGTAATAAAAACTTTATAATATCATGTGAATAAAAGGATTCATGATATACTATGTCAAAGTACAGAATATACACCAAATAAAATTGAATCGGTGCATAACAACAATGAAGACTCAATGGAATGTAAGTTGAGATGAAACCCCTTATAAAGACAGTATCCTTAGGTTAAGGATAAGTCAATGACATAATTATGTGTGAAAAATAAAAATACACTCAATATTATTTTATATTCAGTTTAAATTAATCATAGAATATTTAAACATATTCTTGTAAAAACAACACTAATGAATTGGATGTTTAACTCAATGAATAGAGATTGAGATAAAATTACTCTTATCGAGTTCATATCGATGACTTGAGAATTTATCAATGGAGTGATTATGTGTATCAAAATTATATACATAGTAAGGGGGGTGGAAATTAATACACAAATAATAAATAGTTATTCCACACATAATCATGGAGTAAAATAATCAATGAAGTATGCGTAAAGCCGAATGAGTGGAAATTGAAATTTGAAATTCCATTACCAATTTGGTAACTTACGAAACATGCATCCCATGAAAGATGGATCATAAAATGAAGATGTAATTACTCATAAATTAAATTATATTACACAAATAATACAATAATTGGGCAGTGCATACATTACACAAAAGGAAATAGTGGCAGTATGGCATGAATCTCATGAAAATAGGAAGTGAGATGAAAACCCTTACTTCATTGTAATAAATCAAGTTGTATGGAAAAAAGTTAATAACAACCAAATGAATCATAAAATACCATGAACATAAATAGAATCATGATAATATATATATATATATATATATATCAAATGACAGTACACAATACACCACATTTAATAATTAAGTGGGGAGTAATGGATATCTCACGGAATTAAAAGTGAGATAAGAAACCCCTTACTTTGTACTTTTCCTTGGTAAAGGGTAGGTTAAACTCCTGTATAATGGTGAAATAATTTATATTAAATTATACAAGAATCATATACATTAATATGATATCATATATGATATTTTAACATTTCTTTGTTAATAATATCTTAGTATTATCATTGTTTTGGGTGTTAACTGATTCGTTTTACTTTATATGATTTGTTATGTAAGTAATGTAAGTTATGGATTGGATGTATCTTATTAATATTCAGAATTATATTAAGTATTTAAACATTAATTTTAATCATCTAATGAAAATTAGTCTTGAATGGATTACGATGGGGGATGACTCTCATCGCGTTCGTGGAGACGGTAAACTGTACGTACGCACGAGCTAAAATATCATTCTTTTGATATTAAAATAATATATACTTGGATGTTATATCATATACATAGAATCATTATCATTTATATTTACTATTTACATAAATTAAAAATCATTGTTATACCCATCCAAATAATAATGTATTGAATAACAATTACACCACGACCTGGAGACGGTAAGACGTACGTAGACACGTATGGTGACATGTCATTCAAAGGATGGATAGAATAATAAATATGGATTTACCATATTTATAATAACATCAGATTATATATAAGATACTAGAGTTATTATTTTAGAATAGAAACAACCAAGAAAGAGGAAGTGGAAGAAGAAAGGAACTTGAAAGAGGTGATGAAATATTTACCTCTTCTTCAGGTTCTTCCTTTTGATTTGATCAAAAGGGCTCCTTAGGTTTGATTTCTGACAAAATTAAGTCCTCTAGGATGAATTTAGGACAGTTAATAGGGAATTTTTTAGGGGTTGTCCGATCCAAATGTCTTTTATAGTGAGAATTAGAGAGAATGGGGAGTTCCCTTTTATAAGAGGGGTGAGGGGCACCTTAGGAAAAGATAGAAAAATTATTTTATAATAAAATAATTTTCAGTTACTAATGGCCTCAAAATAAATTATTTAACGGATAAGGTGGGGATGGATCGAAAACAACTCAAGCAATAGGTTTTAGACAGGTTTGGGTCACTATATTAACCTTATGTTTTAGATTTAACTCTTAGTTAAATAGTTTTACATTTACCATGTCTCTTTGTATTTTTATATTATATGATTAATAAACCTACTATATACTTCCAAGATAACCCCAAGTGGTTCATTAATGATACACCTATCCTTATATAAGTATTTTGGACGAACCATATATTTTTAGGAATATAATATCAATTAATAATATAATATTTTTTTTAAAAACTCTTTTAGGTCAATTTTGACACTATTTGGTATTTTGTTTTTTCGAAATTCATAACAGCATTATTACTTCAAAAAAAATCATATAACCAAACCTAACATGTCATATTAACCTATAAAAATAATTTAATTTATAAAAAGTTTCAAATTACATTTATTTGGATATTTATAATATTAATTATTTTAATATTTCATTAATAAGGTAATTACTGCATCATCATTGTGTCATAAATAAATTAAATTATTTAATGTCTAAAAAATATAAATAAAATACCATTATGTAAGAAATATTTTAAATTTTATAATGAATATTTATAGTCGAATTTATCTTATGTATAACCCTATATTAAAAATGGTTTATTTATTAAACTTTGATTTTAACACTTTAAACTCTTCTTTGAATTAAATAATAATAAATGTCATAATCTAATCCAAGTATACCTAAAGGTTTATATTTTATTCCTAAGGTTTTTTTGTCAAAATAAACTTATCCAATAGAATTAGGTCATGTTTTAGGGTAATAATAATGTCATTTTTTTCCCTCAATTAACCTATTTACTTTTAACCGTGGTAAATAAAAGTAAAAAGTTACTATTCACCAAAAATTATTTTCATCTTATTCAACCACATTTTACTTACTGATATCAACCGTGTCTCTCAGATTTTTTAAATTCAATTAACAGAAGTAGTAAAATTATGTTTTATTCAAATTTGCAAATGCTCCTAGGAGGTGAGTAAAAGATGATTAAAAACTTCAATAAAATTTTTATATATCTAAAATTTTTATAAACTGACTCAAATGAATTACATTGAACTTATATAGGTATTATATATCTATTTTGACCAAAAATAAATGTATATAAAATAAATAATTATTTAAATAAAAATTCGGTTTTAAACAATAACTAAGTGTTTTTCACTATTCATCAAAAATTGAAAGTTTTTAGAAAAATACCAAAACTTCACCCTAAGCTAATTTCGATATTTTGAACCCAAAAATGAAGTCCATTTTGAAAGATAAAACTTATAAAATTTCAAAAAGTGGGTCTTACTATTCATAATGGCTTGATTGATTGGTCGTGGTGTGTTAGAATCTCAAAGTTGCAAACAATGCAAGCTATTACATTATTCAAGGGGAAACATATTGTGGAAGCTTGGGGTGTTACATTACTCCCCCCTTTTAGAAATTACATCCTCACAATTTTTAAAATTGGGCCTGGGAACATAATTGAAAGTCCCACATTGGAAAAAAGAGTCAATAAAACTATCACTTTAGGAGAAAGAAAGAGAAGTGCAAAGGTCACCCGAGATAACCCATACTAGGATTCCATGTAGGAAAACATGGATATGGAAGATAAATTAAGTGTTAAGTTCTGATGAAGAGTAATAGAAAACATGATCAGGAGAAAGTTAACAACAAGAAACCCACAAACTTGTGATGGGACAATCGTTCACTAGTTTCCCAGTAGGAAAAGTAAATTGAAAATGTTTTTTTAAGTTACATTTCATAAATATGAAAAATTTATTTATGAGATTTACTAAGAAAAAAGAGAGATATACCTACTTTTTAAGTAGAGTTTCATTCTTTAATAAATTTCTACCACTAACTCATTTTTTTCAAATAATGAGTATTCAAGATGACTTGGTCACACCGAAAGATCTAGAATCAACTTCTATAAAATCACATGATCCTCAAAGGGTAAACTATATATTAACCTTGTCTTTAAAGATTAATCAAAACCAAAATGGTTAGTATAAGATAAAATGATCCCCCAAAAGGATATTCCTTTAGAGAAAGAAACACTAACATTAATTTCTAAAATTAATCCAACAATACCAAAAAGTTAAATAAATACCATTCAATAAAAAATTGTCCTTAAAATCCTGTAATATAATCCAAACTAATATTGAAACCCAAAACTTAGAAAAATTTGGTTACATAGACTTCCATGTTAAATTGTATCTCCAAATTACATTGACTACTCTTAAAGCCACATACTTAAAATTAATTAACCTAATCACATGATCTCTATTATAGGTTAATCATTTCCATAAATAACCCAAATAAATATAAATCCACAATAAAATCATAGATAAAAATCCACCATTACTCCTCAAATGAAATCCCATAGTATTCTATTTTCCTTAGGCATATATTGTTCCCAACAAAGCGAACGTCTTCCAAAATAACATTTATCACTTAATCACCAAATCATTTTTCTATACTATGGGTATTCATTTGATAATACATAAGATCCCAAATCAACTTATTACTGATCAATAAAATTATTTAACTAAAAATAATTAGTCACACTAACCAGGGACTTCACGTAGTTTAGTGGTAGGTGATAAATCCCAATCGCACTCTGGTTGTGGTTTCAATTCCCACAGCTTTGTCTGATGCGATGGGTTGTCACACAGTCTGTGTGTTTTCATTTTTTAAAAACTATATTTTATAACATTACAAAAACAAGATAAATTCCTCAAAATAACCATAACATAATTTAACAACAAATGTTATCTCATACATTGCAATTTCACCCCAAAATATAATAACTTGTAATTGCCTCAAACCCAATGATAATATAAAACCAAATGGTTATTTATAACTATATCCACAAGTGAAAAGATAATTCTTCCTCAAATATCATTTTCACATAACAAACTAAAGGGTTACAAATACAAGAAAAAATTATTCCAAAGTAATCCCATCAACAATGAGCACTAATACTTTTAAACATTTTTCAAACCATTTATTTCCACATAGATTCTTCTTTAACCAAGATAGAATAGGTCATTCACTCGGTTAATGGCCAGGTCCCCTACATTTTTGACAAATGACGGTAAATGGATTCTTGGGAATATTTTTATTTTCTTCCATAGTACTCTTCATTTTTCCTCAGAAATTCTTTACTTAATGTCTTTCTTTCCCACACTTAAAGCATTCGTTCCATTGAGACACCTTCCTGGGTGTCTCCTTCCACATTTCCTACATGATGGAAATTGAGGATTATTTTCCCCATGGTCTCCACTGTTGGAGATATTATCATTCATCACCTTTCTATTCTTTGTTGAGTCTAGGAGTTGGGTAATATATATTTTGTTGATCATATTTTTGGAAAACTGATTTGACATGAACACGATATATTTTATGCCTATCAATATTCCATTTTGTTTCTCATTTCCACCATTGTTCCCACCTTGTACATCATGCTCAAAGTTAATATGAATTCCTTGGAATCCATACATTGACTAAAACTAGAAAGCATTGTGTGAGTGAAATTAGTCATAAAATAATTTTGAGAATATCATGACACCATATTTTCAATTTGAAACACCTTAGGATTAACCAAAGTCATTTATTCTCATCTTATATTAAAATCTTTCAAATAGGTTTATAAAGAAAATGTAAATTATCCTATGCATATCCCCTGGGAGTGTCATTACTAAGAGTGCAGCAAGGCCTGTTGTCGTGCACCAGTTCCCATTTGAGTCTAGATCAAAGCGATGTTTTCAGGTTTTACCCCTAGGTACATCTGTGCCAGAGCCACCTCTACCTACTCATATCTAGAAGGAGTTGTATTTCTTAGAAAACTCAAAAATATCTACAATACCAAATTCTAGGAAGTTCTTCTTTACTAATCCTCAAATTCTATCTTAGGGCTATGTTCTCTAATATGATTTCTCCTAAATCTAGTTTACAAGGTTTGTACTAAACTTCCCCTTATACCAACTATAATGCCTTGACCCCAGAAGCCCAAAGTCAGTGCTTTATTACGTATCATTGGAATGATCACAAAAGATGAAGTCTTGAAATACCGATTAGTTTAGTAGCCTTTGAAGTAGTAGAAATATTCACAAGGTTTACATTACATCATAAAATGGAAAAATACAACAACATTGTTTCCATAGACAACACTGAGATCCCATAGACTATCCCTGCAGGTCAGTCATAATATACTTCTTTGCATCCGGGAAAAATAAAACATAGAAAGGGGTGAGCTCAGATTCTTAGTAAGGATAACAATATAGCGGAAACTTTCATAAATAAGCATAAACATTTAAGGCAATGTATAAGACTAAAACAAAATCCTTTTAAACTTGAACTTCAACATAATATGGAAAAGATAAAATAAAATAATGTCATTTAATTAATCACATGGATATTCTACTAGTCTAATAATCACATGAAATATCAATATCCACTTTCATAATGATGGAATACATAATTCCAGACTTTCATAACCACAAAGTCAAGGCCTTGAGCCAAGACTAAAAATAATATTTTTTCAAGGCCTTATACCAAGACACTAGTTTGTCTCATGAGACCTAGTGATGCATCAAGGAGCTTTATAAATCTTCACTAGTCACTTACTAAGTCCAATTCATTCCACATATGAAAAGGTTAAAACATAATCTAAACATTCGTATTAAAACAAGCATATGAAATGTCAATATTTTAACCACAAACCCTTAATGGTATAAAAATAGCACATCCACAGTCAAACATAACTCATTCAATAAAATATGGAAGATTTTATTATAATAGATAAACCTAAATAGAAAATAATTAATGATATTTACATAAATGAAAATAATCATCAAAACTATTTGAGAGAAATATCCCCCTTTTTCTTGAAAACATTTAAAAGTCTCACTATTTATCAAGAAGCTGTTTAAAATTGATTTTTGAATCAAAGTGTCCCATACCACTTTGAAACTTTTAAAAGTAATTTTAATTTTAAAACATTAATGTCCATATAAATAAATCCTTAAACCCATTTTTAAAACATGGACATTAATGATAAAGATTTAGAAGAATGAATATTTAAAACATTTAATATGATATTTTTGTTAGAGTTACTAACCAAATGAGAGACAGTTGAATACAAATAATTGAGGTAATAAAAAATTTATAATATCATTAGAATAAAGGGATTCATGATATATTATGTCAAAGTTGCATAATGATAATGAAGACTCAATGGAATGTAAGTTGAGATGAAATCCCTTATCAAGACTGTATCCTTATGTTAAGGATAAATCAATGACATAATTATGTGTGAAAAATATAAATGCACTCAATATTATTTTATATTCAGTGTAAATCAATCAGATAATATTCACACATATTCTTGTAAAAACAGCACCAATGAATTGGATGTTTAACTCAATGAATAGAGATTGAGTTAAAATTACACTTTTCAAGTTCATATCGATGAATTGAGAATTTATCAATGGAGTGATTATGTGTATCCAAATTATATCCATATTAAGGGGAGTGTAAATTACTACAAAAATAATAAATTGTGATTCCACACATAATCATGGAGTAAAATAATCAATCAAGTCTGCATAAAGCTGAATTAGTGGAAATTGAAATTTGAAATTCTCTTACCAATTTGGTAACTTACGAAAAATACATCCCATGAATGATGGATCATAAAATAAAGATGTAATTACTCATAAGTTAAAGCATATTACATAAATAATACAATAATTGGGCTGTAAATACACCACACAAAAGGAAATAGTGGCAGTATAGCAGGAATCTCAAGGAAATAGGAAGTGAGATTAAAACCCTTACTTTGTTGTAATCAATCAAGTCATATGGAAAAAAGATAATAACAAAAAAAATAATCACATAATACCATTAATATAAAAAGAATAATGATAATATATATTTATCAAATTATAGTACACAATACACCACATTTAATAAATAAGTAGCGAACAATGGAAATCTAATGGAATTAAAAGTGAGATAAGAAACCCCTTACTTTGTTATTTTCCTTGGTCAAGGATAGGTTAACCTCGTAAATAATGGTTACATAATTATTATTAAATTATAAAAGAATCATATAAGTTAATATGATATCATATATGATCTTTTAAGATTTCTCTGTTAATAATATCTTTGTATTATCGTCGTTTCGGGTGTCAACTGGTTCGTTTTACTTAATATTCTTTGTCATATATGTAATATTTGTTATGTATAGGATGTATCTTATTCATATTCATAATTATATTAAGTTTTTAAACATTATTTTTAATAATCTTGTTAAAATTAGTCTTTAATGGATTACGATGGGGGATGAATCTCATCGCGTTCGTGGAGACGGCAATCCGTACCTACGCACGAGCAACAATATCATTCTTTTGATATAAAAATAATATATAATTGGATGTTATATCATACATAAAGAATTATTATCATGTTATATTTATTATCTACATCAATTACACATCATTATTATACCCATACAAATAATGTATTGAATAACAATTACACCACGACGTGGAGACGGTAAGTCGTACGTACACACGTATGGTGACATGTCATTCAAAGGATGGATAGAATAATGAATATGGTTTTACCATATTTATAATAACATAACAGTATATAGAAGATACTGTATTTATTATTTTTTAATTGAAACAACAAAGAAATAGGAAGTGAAAGAGGAAAGGAACTTGAAAGAGGTGATGAAATATTTACCTCTTCTTAGGGTTATTCCTTTTGATTTGATCAAAAGGGCTCTTTAGGTTGTATTTATGACTAAAGGAAGGCCTATAGGATGAAGGGATGACAGTTGAGAGGGTATTTGGGAAGGTTTTGGTCTATCCAAATGGCTTTGAAGGTGTGAATTAGAGATAAGGGGGAGTGCCCTTTTATAAGAGGGGTGAGGGGCACCTTAGGAAAAGCTAGAAATAGTATTTTATAATAAAATCATTTTCTATTTTTAATGGCTAAAAAATGTATTATTTAAAGGATAAGGTGGGGATGGGTCGAAAACCACTCAAAAAATAGGTTTTAGACAGGTTTGACTCACTATATTAACCTTATGTTTTAGATTTAACTCTTAGTTAAATAGTTTGACATTTTCAATGTCTCTTTGCATTTTTATATTATATGGTTAATAAAAAAACTATATACTTCCAGGAGAACCCCAAGTGGTTTATTAATGATACACCTATCATTATATAAGACTTTTTACAAAGCCTTAGATTTTTATAAATAGAATATCAATTAATAATACAATATTTGTTTGAAAAACTCTTTTATATCAATTTTGACACTATTTGGTATTTTGTTTTTTCTAAATTCATAACAGCATTATTACTTCGAAAAACATTCATCTAACCAACCCTAAAATGTCATATTAACCTATAAAATTATTGTAATTTATAAAAAGTCTCAAATTACATTTATTTGGATATTTATAATATTAATTATTTTAATATTTCATTAATTAGGTAATTACTGCATCATCATGTGTCATAAAAAAAATTAATTATTTAATTTATAAAAAATAAAACAAAATATAATTATGTAGAAAATCTTTTAATATTTATAATGAATATTTATATTCTAATTTATCTTATGTTTAACCCTATATTAAAAATGGTTTAGTTATTAAACTTTGATTTTAACACTTTTAACTCTTCTTTGAATTAAATAATAAAAAATGCCCTAATCTAATCCAAGTCAACCTAAAGGATCATATTTTATTCATTGGGATTTTTTTTGTCAAATTAAACTTATCCAATATAATTACGACATCTTTTAGGGTAATAATAATATCATTTTTACCCTTAATTACCCTATTTACTTTTAACCGTGGTAAATAAAAGTAAAAAAGTTAATATTCACCAAAAATTATTTTCAGATTATTGAACCACATTTTACTTACTGATATAAACCATGTCTCTCAGATTTTTGTAATTCAATTCATAGAAGTGGTGAAATTAATTTTTATTCCAATTTGCAAATGCTCCTAAGAGGTGGGTAAAAGACTGTTAAAAAGTTTAACAAATTTTTCATATATAAATTATTATAAATTGACTCCAATGAATTACATTGAAATTATATAGGTATTATGTATCTATTTTGACCTAAAATAAATTTAAATAAAATAAAAAATTTATTAAATAAAAATTCGGTTTTAAACTATAACTTAGTGTTTTTCACTATTCATCAAAAATTGAAAGTTTTCAGAAAAATACCAAAAATTCACCCTAATCTAATTTAGATATTATGAATCCAAAAAGGAAGTCCATTTTAAAGGATAAGATTTATAAAATTTTAAAAAGTGGGTATTACTATTCATAACGGCTAGTTTGATTGGTCGTGGTGTGTTAGAATCTTGAAGTTGCGCACAATGAAAGCTATAACATTAATCAAAGGGAAAAGTACTATGGAAGCTTGGGGAATTACAACAAAAAACACATGGTATGTATACTAACCACATGATTAAAAAAACATGGAAGGTATATTGACCACATGAGTAGAAGCTCACAATTACTTAATCGACTTCATGAACAAGAACTCATAGTATCTTTATAGACCATGTGAACTAAGATTTACAATTTTTTAAGAAAAAACGTAATATACATAGAATTTAAACATTATAACAATAATTTACACAAATAAAAGAGTTGTAACTAAATTGAATGACTTAAGAATAATTAATGATCCCTAACTCATGTATGATATAATTCAATCTCTCAAAATTAATTGGATTTGTAAAAATATCAATAACCCGATATTCAGTACCAATGAATTCAAGAGTTATATCACACTCTTTAAAATGGTCTCTCAAAAATTGATGTATTTAATCAATATGTTTTTCCATTGAATGAGACTTGGAATTTTTAGAAATTTTTATAGAACTTTTATTATAATTTTTTATAGGTACATGTATGAATTGATATCCATAATCCAATAATGTGTGTTTCATCTATAGAATCTGTTTACAAAAACTTCTAGTAATTTTGTTCTCATCTTCAATAGTGTATAATGTAATAGTGTTATAATTTTTAATACACTATGAAACTAGATACCTGCCAAAAAAGTTAAATGTTCTAAAGGATATTTTTCTCTCTAACGTATAACCACTAAATTATTTATCTGAATAACTAAGTCAAGTTCTTTTCCTCAATAATAGAAAAATACTAAATTAATTTTACTTTTTAGGTATTTAAAAATTCTTTTAATAAAATTAAAATTTTATTCCTTTTTTATTTTCTGGAAAATTAGCACACATACATTCACTAAAAATAATATTATTTTGGATATTAATTAACTATAATAAACTAAAAATCTTACCACCATAAATTGTTTGATCAATGTTTTTCTCAATTTCATCAAAATCCAACATATAGGTTTTACTCATGGAAGTATCACTACCTTTGGTGTTATCCATACAAAATAAAATAAAAATGACCTTTAGTGTATTTTATTTGATTTAAAATGATTCCTTATTTATTTTGATAAATATTAAAATCAAGGAAGGACTTTAACTCACCTATTAAACTCATTTAAATTTTATTTTTCATTATTTTTTAAAATTCAAAACACAAAGTGTTTTTGGATTATCCAAAATTAATATCATCAATATAGATTTTAACTACCAAAAAATATTTATAAATCCTTTTTATAAATAATTTTATATTAGGTATACCTTTTGGAAAACTTTTTGAAATAAAAAAGAGATGATCCTATCATACTAATCTATAGGGGATTGCTTTAAACCATAAATATATCTAGTTACTTTAAAAAAATAATTTTGGAAAATGTGGGTTTTGAAATCTAGGGGTTGTTCAAAAAAAATATCCTCAACAATATAACCATAAAAAACTCTTGACATCCATTTTATATAGTTTTAAATTCAAATTTTGTATATTGGGAAACATAATTATAATATATGCAATTCTAGCTATTGGTGTAAATGTTTCTATATAGTCAATATCTTCTACTTGATTTTAACCTTGTGAAACTAGTCTATCTTTATTTCTTATTACAATGCCAGACTCATCAATATTAGTCCTAAACACCCAATTAGTACCAATGGTTAGGATTTATTTATGACTTTCGACAAGTTTATAGACTTTTCTTCTTTCAAACTGGTATAACTCTTCTTTTATATCCATTACTCGTTATTTTTCATCTATAGCCTTAGGGATGTTTTTAGTTTCAATATATGGAAAGAAGAATTTATTTTTAACCAAGTTCCAAAGAGTAGCTCAAGTTTTTGTACCTATATCAAGATCTCTTACAACTTGATGTCAGGTGTGGTCTCTATGTTTAATGTATCTAGATATATAAGTAATTTTAACAACATGTTATTCTTTAGGGTTTATTTTTAACAATTCTTTGATGCTGGGTGATTTTAATATAGAAGGTTTTATACAAACATCACTAGGCTTGGTTGAGGTATTTATATTAATGTTAGAAAGATAATCCCTAGTGTTTTTTAAATAGGTTTTAAACTCATGTGGATCTATTACATCAAATTTGACATGTAAAAATTATTCCACAAGTTTGGTTCTTTTATTAAACACCCTATATGATTTACTAAAGGCTAAATATCCAAGGAATATTACTTCATATCTTTTGGATGAAAACTTGTCTAAACTTTCCTTTGTGTTGATAATAAATACTTTGTATCCAGAAACTCTAATGTAATTAATCATTAGTTTTTTCTATTACAAAAATCATATTCATTATTCTTTAAAAGTGGTATAACAATAACTATATTGATAATATATTAGGTTTTATTGATAATATCTACCAAAAAATAAGCAGGTGGGTTATAATCATTAAGTATAGTTTGGGAAATCTCTTTAATAGCCTCATTACTTTTGTCTAGAAAAAATTATATTGGGGAGTCGTATGAGCATAAAATTTGTGATTGTAGCCATATTTTGAGTATAAATATTCAAAGTCATGATTTTTAAACTCAGTAACATGATCACTCTCTAAGGTTTTAATAGTAATCTCATTAATATTGTTTATATATTTCTCATATTTTGAATAATAGGAAAGATTCATTTTTGTGAGCTAAAAAGAATACCTAAGTATATCTAGAGTTTTCATCTATAAAAACATAGGAATAATTATTCCTATTTAATCTAGAAACTCTTAAATATACAAATAATTCTATGTGTACCAACTCTAGGGGTTGATTTTTTGAAACTAATTTCTTTTCTTTGAAAGAAATTTGATATTTTTTGGCTTTTTGACAGAGTTTACAAACTTGGTTTTTTAGGAATTCTTATTTAAGAAAATCCTTAACTAATCCTTCCCTGGTTATATTTTTAAGAGAGTTAAGGTTGCAGTGGAGAAGTATCATATTCTATAGATAAGATTATTTTTGAAATAAAATTAAGAAATAAATTTTTTAATAAAATAAATAATATAAATAAAATGTATAAATATTATCATTACGTAAATTAGTAAAGGATAAAGTATGTTTAGAAACATTGATTTTTCAAGAATTTTTTTCAAACATGACATGGTAACCATCATCACATAATTATGATATAGTAAGTGTATTATAATTTAAACCAATAAAAAATAATATGTTATAAATTAAAATATAATTAGAGTTTCCAAATTGAACAAGTCCTATTATTTTTCTTTTATTGTTGTCACAAAAAGTGACATGTATTCCATCCACCTTTATAAAGATTTTCAAGATTTAATATCCCCTAGTCATGTGTCTAAAACATCAACTATCAAGATAACATAAAATATTATGAGTACTCTTAAATAAAGTTTCCTACACACATTTAAACAAGAAATGATTTTTGTACACACACTTTCTTGGGTCCAAAGACGTTAGAAATAAGAGCTTTTAAAATCCTAATTTGTTTAACATGTTTACCATAAGAAAAATTAATAATTTTAGAATTAGAAACAATATTAGGTCCAAAAAAATATATTTTTTAATTTGAATAATTTGAACTAGGAATAATTTTATTTTTATAAATTCACATTTGACTACGTTGGTATCTAATCCCAGTTGTGTACTTGGGTGTCATCTATTTACCAAGAATCTTAGTTAAGATTTCTATCCTATTTTTAAACGTTTAAAGACCCATTTTTATTTTTCCGTTTTATATTTTATGTTAATTATTATCTTTTAATAAATTATAATTATTTTATTTTCCTATAGTAAGATCATATTTAATATGAATATATAGAGCATGTTGTTTCTTTAAATTTTTATACTTATCTTTAAGATTGTTAAAAAATTTCTCCAGAATATTGCAATATTAAAATAAATATTCATTGGTCATATTTTCATCATTATTTTAATTTTTAAAGAGATTATAAATATGATCATGAGGTGTAGAGACATTATTTATTACCTCGTATGTTTTTTATAAAGAACGTGTTTTCTTTGTCAGCCTTGTCTTTTCTTCTTGAGTCAGACTCGCTAGAACTATCCTCAGAGACACTATAAGTTTCTTTTATATCTTTATTTGGTATTTTTAATTTATTATCATAAAAATTATTATAATTTAATTTTTTATATTCAACTTTTATATTCAATTTTCCCTTTCATTCATAATAACTCACATTTTTATTTCCCTTTTTCAGTTCCCTCTTCTATCATAATTTCCACCATAATTTGATTTCTTGAATATTTTTTTCTTTATTTGGAACTTATTAAATCTCCAGGATTAGTGATCCATTTCTTCATTACTATAAGTGGGTTCATATTCCTTGGTTGAACATTATTCTTTGATTTTATCTTCTATCTTTTACTCATAAGTTTTCGAAGCAATTTATTTTCTCTTTATTTCATCATTTTTTGTGTTTAATTTCAAATATTCCTCAAACACCATGAGTTTTACAATTTTTTCCTTCCCTATAAGTTTGATTATATCATAATATTATTTAATGGAGATAGAATTTACTCTCCATAAATCTAATAATCACGACAATATTCTCATAACTTTATCCTTATCTTCAATTTTATTTCAAAGAGCATGAATTGTATTGAAAATTTCAATAAATATGAGTTAAATGTAAGAAATTTTTTAATTATGTTTCATCTTAAACGTATCATATTTAATAATATAGATATTCAGGTTCATTTATTTTATATTATATGTTATTTCATGTGACATTTCCTGAGTATCCAAAATTTCATAAGTTGAAAAAGATACAAAAATCTATTGAATTCATTATCCTCTAATGAAAAATATAAGGCATTCATCTCTTTGAAATAAAAATCATCAGTGGACTTAGTGGAATCACACCAATATACAATTTATCTTTATGTTTTTCATATTTTTCTTCTATTATAGTCTGAATATCAAATCCCATTCTTTCTATATGTATTTTCATCTTGATTTCCCACTGATGATAATTTGTTGCATTAAAGTAATTTAACCTATTAGTAGCAGTCCCCTCATGTCTATCGTTATCCATAGAGATATAAATTTAAATTAAATTGAAATTTTGATATTTTTGGTAAACAAATTTGATCTCAATTTAAATAAAAAGAAAAAATCTTTGATACCAAATGTTTGTCAGAGTGGAAAACTCAGGAGGTGGGAGAATTTACTTTCCGATAAAATTTATGATTAAAAGGATTTAAAACCAAATCCACCAACATATAAAAAAACCTAGTTAACTAAAATTTTAGAAATATATAATTTTATATTTTTAAAAATCCTCTCAAAAATTCAATCACAACTTACTTAAAATAAGTTTCAAAAAATCTTTAATATTTGGAACAAATTAAGTTGTATTAAACACCATATATAATAAAATTATTAAATCTAATTATCGAAATAGTGTTTTTCTATATAATTTTGAAAGATAATATTATTTTTTTTTAAAAAGTAAAAAACAATAAATTAAACAACACAATTAAAACAAGATGTACTGTCTCAAGACGATAAATTATTCTCTTCACTTAGCAATCACCTGCTGCTAAGTAGATTATTAAACAAAAAAACTTATCCACAACCTGGAACTATTTTTACATAAAACAATCACACATAGGTAGTACAGGCTACACATATCCTATTTTATAGTTATAAATGGGATAACATGTGTAAAATAATGAAAGAAGTATTATCTAGTACTCATCAATACAAATCAGAAGCATGTTATAATGATTAAACATAGTAAATAAGAAAAATATAAAAATGTAAGATAAAATAATGAGAGGAATAGATTGGAAGAGAAAATTTTTGTAGCATATTAGTTTAATCAGATTTGGTTGATCAATTATCATTAGATTTATCCATGAAAAGATTTAATTGATTGATACATTGAGAGATCATAAAATAGATTATCTTAGAATGTCAAAGTAATTCATCAATGTATCATTATGTGTTCAATTCACACACGCATTAGAATCTATTTTTTCTATGAGTGTAACATCTTCTTAAATAGATAATCTTATATAATTATCCATTATAGTATATTAATAATTTAATCATCATACTTATAGAAATCTTAAATTCACTGAATATTTAATAAATTCTCAAAAATATAGTTGTTAGATAGTTGAAAATACCTCACTTATTAAGTTAGACATGGTCATATATCCTTCAATTAAACATGGTTACTTTTTCTTGTAGTCACTTAGTATGGTCACTTAGCACAGTCAGTTGGCATGGTCACTTGGCATAGTTAGTTTTTCTGGTCACATGGCATGGTCACTTGGTTTTTTTATGCGGTCACTTATTTTCTTTATGTGGTCACTTATTCTCTTCATGTAGTATAATCATATATTTTATCAATCAATTAACTTCATATAATGGTCACTTCATTTTTTCACATGTTCACTTCTTTACTTATTTCAGTCACTATATTACACTTGTAGTTGGTTCAATACTTGGGAAATATTTTCTCACCTAATGCATGGTAACTTGGTTTCTTCTTGTGGTTGGTTGAATCCATCATGTAATCACTTGAATTATTATTAAATTCATTTAAATACTTACATATAATTTTTTATCTGATGTATGATCAATTTATTTACCTGTGGTTACTAGATTTCAGTATTCAATCACTTCCACATGGTCTCTTGGTCTTTATGGTCACATCAAAACATATCTAATTTTTGTCATGAAAAATTTTGATTATAAAAAAATACTATCATAAAACATAAATATATTTAATAATATAAGAAACATGATTTAGAATCATTAAAATAACATTAAAATAAGGAGTTGTTAGACTAAACCAATATTAATAATTCTTAGACTCTTATTGAAAGACACCTATCGATCATCCCATTTTTAGTACAAATGGGTTTTTAAAAATACATTAGATGTTAAAGGTAACATCACACCTAAAAAATCTCATATCATAGCCAAAATATATAATAAATAAGAAGGTATTGATTATATAGAACTTTTCACCCACTAATTGGATAGAATTCATTAGAATTTTGTTATCATTTTCCACCCATCTTAATTTTAAGCTTTTTAAAATGGATATTAAAAGTTATTTATTGAATGGATTTATTTATAAAAATATTTTTATAAAAAAACTATACTTTTTGGAAAATTTAAAAATTAAAAATTATTTTTTCATGTTATCCAAATATTTATATGGTTTAAAAAATCCCCTTGAGCTTGTTTTTAAAGGTTAACCAATTTTCTATTATCTACTGGTTTCAAAATGGAAAAAGTGGATTCAATATTATTTATAAAAAATGTTTTAAATGATCTTTTAATCATTCAAATATATGTTAAGGATTTAATTTTTTGATAAAAAATGGATATATTTGCAATAAATTTTCAAATATTATGAGGAAATAATTTAAAATTTTTTTATGGTTGAGTTAAAATTATTTCTTGGTTTTAAAATCTCTCAAAATGGGGATGGAACATAACAAAAATTTAACACAGGGTGCAAAAAAAAGATATTTAATTTATTAGGTCAGTATAGTAGTAGTGGTAACCCAATGCTTTATCTAAATAAGATTCTACTAAATCTATTTTTCACACTAATGGTTAAGAAAAAGAAATAATTTTATTTTGAATGTAAGAAATTCTGAATTAAAGTTTTGAAAATAGATAAAGGGGGAAAGTGATCGGTTTAGGTCATACTTTCCAATTATAATGTAATCCTAGTATTTAATTATTTATATTTTTATCCCTATTAATTGATAAGTGATGTGTTCTGTAACTGATTCCCCTTTCAAACTTAGTTGAATGATAATGGTGATAGTAGCTTAAAAACCCTTTATTTTAGTATACCCACCATAGAATGTTCAAAAGTGTAACATTAGATTGTCTCTAGTTTACTTATGAAGGACCTAATTGGGTCTTTTAAATCTTACAAAATCCAAGAGTATCCATTTAACCAACCACATGTGTTTTAAAATTCTTAAGACTTCACCACATAGATTAGATAATTTCACCAAATATGGTCCAGAACCAAGTAGAGGGAGATGGTGGATCCCGGACCAATGGAATAAATAATACAAAAAGTTAAATCAAAAACAAAAATATGAAAAATTAAAATATTATACATAATATTGAAATATATTAATATTAAATATATAGTTAAATTTAAATAATAAGACTCAAGAATTATAACTAGTATTATTCCTCAAACCTACTAACTTAGAAAAGTTGCACCTATATTAAAGAAGTAATGATAATGAATGGAGGAGTGGAAGCCATTATGAAACTAAAATGAAATATAAATTATAAATTAAATTAGTTTTATAATCTGATCAAGTCACACCCATCTATCTTAGGTTCATTATTCACATGTAACTTATCCCATCATAATTTATAGGTTCCCAATTTTTCCTCCATGTCTCTGATGGTTCCTATTCAAACACTCTTCAATCCATTCCAAATATCTTATAATATCTTTAAATCCTTATGACCCATTTTTTAAAACATTCATACCCCACCGAATGGGATCATGAGATATCTTCTCCATAGATTTTTTTTCATGTGCATACAATGCACATGAATTCAGACCTATATAATGTTCTTTTTGTCATAGTACTTATTTACTTTTGAAAACTTCACATGGAATTTTATGTCATGAACTTTCTTATCATTTTAACCTTATCTCTATTTAAAACATCATATTCATCATGGATCACCATTATATTGTTTTGATAAGTTTCCATAGTGAAGATAGAGTTATTAATTCCCTTCAGATAGAAATTATACTTTTTTGGAAAATTAAAATGATCACCACATTAAAGACTAACCCCATATTTAAGAATTCTACCTTGGTAACCATTCCCACATTTTTTATCTCTATATTGGTTACCATACCCACATTGGAAACTATCCCCAAATTCAAGCGTGTTATCCCATGATATAATTTAAATACCAAACCTTATGTGGGATTATTTTAGATTTAAATCAAATTATTTTTAGACAATTAAAAATAGAATAAAAATATGATCAAAAAAATATTTGATTAATTATGAAAATTAATAAACCATCAAGAACACTATGTTTAAAATCATCTACTAATAAAATTCCAATTTTTTCATAAACCAAAAACTTGTGATGACTGCACATAAATATTAAAAATTTTGGGAGTAAAATCATTGAAACTTAAGATAGTGTATTGAAATATTAGTTAGTCAATTCCCAAAAACTTAAACCTTGGAATCTGAACATGTGAATTTAAAATATTTCCAAAATAAAATTTAAATACTAGATAATGTCAATTATATGTTTAGAACATTGGTTGTTATCTTATCATGCCTTGTAAAAGATCATGTTTCCATTTTACTCATCAAGTTTATTAAAATAATCCCCACCTCATTCATCCTCTCATGTGAATTTATAACTACCTTCTTAGTATTTTCAACTCATTTTTTAGTATAGCTTTCAATCATGGTTTATTCTATTCCTTGTTCATACAAGTATCACCATAGGATTGAAAAATTTATGAATCTCTACCAAATTATTTAAGTATTTGGTCATATCATGAGGGATTCAGGATATAGTTCAAATATTTCTAAGGTTTAAATGTGGGAAGGATTCAATTATAATAATGTTGAGGATTAATGAGGGCGTTGGGATCTAATATGATTATTAATGCATGATTTTCAATTTACTACAAGTATGGATTCCTCCCTTACTCTCAACTAAACAATCTAACTCGGTTTTTTAAATTATCTATAGAAAATCCCTACCCTTCATTACATTTTCAACACGTGACATTCCTCTCCCTGATTCCACCAATAGGTTTCTTCAAAAAAATTACTTTTTCCCCTTGAAGGGGGGGGGGATTTAGAATTTCTATGATAGGTGGGTTACCTTATGTTTTTCCTTACACATGCTAGAATAAGTAATATTAATTAGAAACAATAGTATCATCACATTATCTCCTCTTTCCCAATAGTATTATTTTATCTTTTAGAGAATGGTATTTCTCTTCAAAAACATTTTTTAGAGAATTAGAGGAACTTCCTTTCCTCCAAAAGGGGTGTATCTCAATTACAAACCTTAAGTGATATTATTAAAATTATTACACTCTTTGCATCATGATTTTCCTCTTATATTATTAGCAGAAAAGTTATATAAATATCTTATATGAATTAAAATAAAATCTATGCAGCAAAATTTCCATCTCCCTTTCTTTCTTCCTTCATAATTGAATTCATCTTATATCATTAAAAGGATTATACATCAATTAAGATATGGATACTGGTATTGGGATTTTTATTCCTAATCCATTCATTCATGGATGCTAATATATATAAGTATTAAATGTAAAGTAAGGCTTGAAATAGAGTTTTATTGAAAAAAAAGGTCTTAAAAATCAAAAAACAAATGCCTTAATCATGTACTAAATATAATACTCCAATGGTATAAGGATTTGATTAGATTACTTATAAAATTTAGGTTATTTAGGTAGGCCTTGGATTACTCAATAAATGGGATATTATAATGAATATATATAAAAAATCAAAAAACACACTGGTATGTGAAAAACAATGTTAGGCATATGTCATGGCATGAGATTCAAAAATAAGTTGGTTTTTCATGAATTTCCATTATTTAGAATTTATAAATAGTATCATTTCAACATTTATATATTGTGATTAAATAGGTATAATTATTTTCTCAACAATGTAATGGATTAAATGTTTTTCTTATGTATTCATATTAAACTCATATGTTTGTTAAAATTGACAAAATATGAAAAGAAATAGAATTTTTTTAAAAATAAACCAAAATTTGAAAAAGAAAATAGAAAAGTACTAAACTAAAAGGCTCCATCACCTATAATTAAAATATGTAGTTTCATTAATACATTAAAATATATTAATTATGTAAGTAGATTTTATGTATAATCACAGTATGCAATCAAGTATTAAGGAAAGGTAAAACCAAGGGGATTGTTATTGATAGACAAGTTAGAGGAGTATAATCTAATCCATTAGTTATTAGGTATATTCCCACGGTAATTTTTTAATCTGTACTCATTAATATTTAATTATTTTTCTTCTCCTTAATAATAATAATAATAATAAATGGGTCTAAATTAGTGATTATAAATAGACCTTCCCATCTATAACCAAGCTTACCTGGAATTAGATTGAGTAAAGATTTGTATAGAAACACTTAGTATCTTAGATTAAGGATTTTGGGTTGTATCTACTTGTAATGATCCACTCTTGTCTTTTCATTATATATTCTTTAATTTTCAAAAACCACTCTTTTTATTTCCTCTCATTATTACAGCTGTAATTTTCTCTCTTCTTTTACTCCTTCCAAGTCCATATTCATCCCTTTGATAACCCATTATTCTCTGTTCTCTAATTCTACAGTTATATGGAAACTATTCTATATATTAAATGGTAAGGGATTATTCATATGGGTGTTTTATAGGCTATCTTGTAGTCCAATAAAGTGACTTCAAACTTTTGGCTCTAATCCTTCCAATTGTTTTTTACTGTCTTTTCTAAAATACCATTTATTTACCAACTGTAAACTTTAACTTGGATATTTTTTTGGGGGTGGTAGGGTTTATGTAACACCCCAATCTTCCACGATACATTTCTCTTTGAGTAATGCAATAGCGTGTGTTGTACACAACTTTGAGTTCTAACACACACCACAACCAATCAAACTAGCCGTTATGAATAGTAATACCTAATTTTTTAAATCTTATAAATTTTATCTATCAAAATGGACTTCATTTTTGGATTCATAATATCAAATTTAGCCTAGGGTGAAATTTTGGTACTTTTTGGATAACTTTTATATTTTGATGAATAGTGAAAATTACTAAATTTTAATTAAAAACAACTTTTTTAATAAAAATAATTAATAGTGATAAATTATTAATTTGAGTGGTTTTAATGTATATTTAGAATATATTTTTACCATTTAATACAATTTTTGTCATTGGACATAATTTCACAATTAAATCGAACATAAACAAGTGTCAATCTTTTGATAGTTGTTATATCTTAAAAACATGCTTTTTGTTTTGATGGCGGGGATTAATTTTAAATTAATTTCTACCACTTCTGTATTTTTTATTTGGAAAAATTGATCCCATATTTGGAATCAGGATTTCCAAATTGTGTAAATAGGTAACTTTTATTTTTAGACATTTTGAATAATTACTTAGGTAAATATTTTATTTACCATGGTTAAAGGTTAAATCCGGTAAATAAGTGTTAAAAACTAATATTATAATAATAATAAATTACCTTAAAACATGTCCTAACCTTATTGGTGGATACATTTCCGACCATGGTCATCTTTGGGTCGATTTTTGGGACCCCATGGAGCCACATATAGGTGATAGGGACACTATTTTAATTAAGATAAAGTAAATACAAAAATGACATAAGCTTATATCTTTTAGAAAAACAATTTTTACATAGGGTTATATATGTTATATTTTCAGTTATAAATATTAATTAGAAATATAATACGATTTCCTACATAATTATATTTTATTTATAATTTTTAGGCATTTAAAAAGTAAAATATATATATGACACAATAATTATGCAGTATTTTCCTTATTAATGAAAGAATCAAATAATGGGTATTATAAATGTTAAAATAAATATAATTTGAAAGTTTTGATGACATAAACGAATTTTATTGGTTAATATGGCATGTTAGGAATGATTAAATGAATTTTTTTTTGAATTAATAAAGTTTTTAATACTTTAACAAAAATCAATTTCCGAGTAGTGTCAAAATTGAAATAAATGAGTTTTTAAAACAAATATTATATTATTAATTTATATTATATTCCAAAAAACTTAATGTTTGGACAAAGGACTTATATAATTATTTGTGTATCATTAATGGACCACTTTGGGGTCGCTTGGATGTATATAGTAAGTTTATTAACTATAAATTATAAAAATACAATGTGACATGGTAAGTGTTAAACTAATTAACCAAGAGTTAAAACTAAAAGATAAGGTTAATATAATGACACAAACCTATCTAAAATATATTGGTTGATAGTATTTCGACCCATACCCACCTTATAATTTGAATAATTCACTTTGTATCCATTATAAACCGAATATTATTTTATTATAAAATAAAACTTTAAGTTTTTTCTAAAGAGCCCCTCACCCCTCTTATAAAAGGTCACTCCCCCTTCTCATTAATTCACACCTTCAAATCCATTTGGCTCGGCCAACCCCTACCTAAATATCCTCCCAACTTCCCTCACTTCATCCTATATCCCTTATTTTGATCATAAATTCAACCTAATGATCCATTTTGATCAAATCAAAAGGAAGAACCCGAAGAAGAGGTAACGTCTTCACCACCCTCTTTAAAGTTCTTTTCTTCTTCAACTTCTTCTTTACTTGTTATTTGAATTATAAAAAAATAACTCTAGTACCTTCTATATAATTTGATGTTATTATAATTATGGAACAAAGAAATTCATTATTCTATCCATCCCTTGAATGACATGTCACCATACGTGTATACGTACGACCTATCGTCTCCAGGTTGTGGTGTAATTGTTATTCAATATACTATTATTTAGATGGGTATAATAATGATGTATAATTCATGTAAATAATAAATATAACATGATAATGATTCTTTATATATTATATAACATCCAATTATATATTATATTAATATCAAAAGAATGATATTGTCGCTCGTGCGTACGTACGGATTACCATCTCCACGAACGCGATGAGATTCATTCCCCATCGTATCCATTCAAGAATAAATTTTATTGGATGATTAAAAATAATATTTAAGGAATTAATATAATTCTGTATATGAGTATGATACAATCTATCCATAAAAAACATGTCTTATATAAAAGAAAATGAGTAAGTTAACACCCAAAATGACGATAATACTAAGATTTTATTAACAAAGTGATCTTAAAAGATCATATATGATATCATATTAATACATATGATTATTATATAATTAAATAACAATTATTTCACCATTATACAGGATTTTAACCTACCATCAACCAAGGAAAATTACAAGGTAAGGGTTTATTTCTCAATCTCTTCCTTATCCAAGATTGTTTATATATAATTATCTATTGGGACCTCTTTATCATCCACATCCATGTTTCTTAAAAATGTATTTCAAAACATTCTTAATATTTTACAGAATATGGGTTAAAGTAATTTATACCCTTGTTTGACTTTTTATAAGAATTTTATAAAGTAATCTTTCCGTCGTTTTCCAAACAAGTTCCTTTTTAACCATTTTGACAAAATTAAGGTAAGAATGTTTTTTTAACTTATATGGCGGGTGCGGATATTTTCCACCATTATAACATCGTTGTATATTCCCTTACAAGCTTATAATAATATATTCAAAATAAATATTTTCTTTATGTGACTCTTAAATTATTTCAAAATATAAAGAGATATGTCTCTAAAAAGAGGTTTTGATTTCATCTATGTCAACATCCTTTGATGGATTTTAAATTTATTTGAAGTTGATTTATTATGATACAAAACTCACTTATTGTATTGAAGTTTTTTTGATATGTTTGACTGTGGATGTGATATTTTTATACCATTCATTCCTTATGGTTAAATTATTCACATTTTGTATGCTAGTTTTAATACGAATGTTTATGATATGTTTAAACTTTTTCATATGAGGAATGTATTGGACTTAGTAAGTGACGGGTAGAGCCTGCTATAGCTCTTCGATGAATCGGTAGGTCTTATGAGACAACTAGACGTGTAATTGGCTGAGGCCCTTCCCCAATTTGATTTATGATTTTGGCTGAGGCCTTAATAATTTTAGACGTCTTGATCGAGGCCTTGACAAAATGTTTCGGAATGTTCGGCATTATACATTCTCTCATTATGGAAATAATATTGATTGTTCATATGGTCATTCGACTAGTAGAATACCCATTATTATGTTTTATTATGGCATTATTTACTCAGATCATAATCTTTCCATAAAATTATTCATGTTTATTATTGGTAAATGCATTTCGTTTTCAATTATTTACCATGCTTAATATTTATGTCATTTTCCACTATATTACTTACCCTTACTGAGCGTTTGAGCTCACCCCTTTCTTATGTTTCATTTTCCCAGGATATGAAGAAGTTATTTATGAGTGACCTTCAGGAATAATCTAGGAGGCTTGTATGCTTCAAATAAAATATATTATTGTTGTATTTATCTTCAAGTTGTAAAGTGGATCATATGTATGAATCTTGTTTCCAATAATACTAAATTGATCAGTATTTCGAGACATGATTTCCTTGTAATCATGCCAATGTTATGTAATAATGCACTGACTCTGGGTAACTAGAGTTGGGGCGTTACAGTTTATATATCTAATAATTTAATTCATAATTCCTTAGTTGATACACTTTTCTTTTATTTAAAAATAGGGTCCCTTTGTTACTAACGATAGATATTGGTACTCCAAACCTACAAAATATGTCAGACTTTATAGAATAACACACAACTTTAGAATCATTTATTTTAGTGGATTTTGGATTCCACATATTTTGAAACATAATTTAAAGAATGAAGAATATAAAAATTTCCAAACTCAATGGGAAATGGTCCCATAAATTCTATACCCATACGTCAATGATTTCACAAAAGATAATGGGTTTTTAGGAATATCATTATTTATTTTATATTTCTTTAAATTTTCTTATTTTTTAAACTTCTTAAAATATTAATATTAATCCTTGACTACAGTGTTCCAAAAAATAATAGATTCAAAAACTCTTCTTATAGTTATTTGAGGTCCAAAGTGGCCTCCATAAGCTAGTGTGACAAAATTCAAAAACAAATTCAATTTCACTTGCATACAAACATATTATTATAAATTAGTCATTAAATATTTTCCAAAGGAATATATCATCCTGAATATAAAGTCTAGATCTATTTTTTTGTTGTATTGAAAATGAGATTGTATTTATACATTTACCACATAATTTACTATATTTTCATACCATGGTACTTCACCTTCACTAGGTAGAGTTTTTATCCAAGAATGTGATCATTCAATGGATTTTAATTTGGAATTTATACTTTAGTAGTATTGGGTAATCATCTTAGGTTATTGGCCAACTAATTTTTAACTATTTATTTGTCTTTAATATCAAAGTTAAATTCTTATATAAGTGGCATCCATCTTACCAATATATGATTTTTATCTCCCTTTTTCATCAAGTATATAAAGGTTGCGTAGTGAAAAAAATATATTCAAATTAGTTCCAAGTAACTAGGACCTGAACTTATCTAAAACAAAAATAATTAAGGATCTCCTTTTCGGTGGTGGTGTAGTTGATCTAGGAAACATCTATTGTTCTTGAGTCAAAAGAAATAACTATTTTTTTTCCTTCAATTCTTTGTGGAATAACTGATACGACTTCTTGGTTAAAATAAAAAAAATAGAATATTGAATGGATGTTCCAATTAAGTGGTTGTATCAAAAGTTTGGGGATTAATCTCCTCTTAACTTCATCAAATGATTCCATATATTCATAGTTAAAATAAAATTTTGTTTATTTTAAAATTATTTTGGAAATAGGGAGAGAAATATTACTAAAAAAATTATTATTCTTATGTATAAATATGAATAGCCTAAGAAATATCTAACATGTTTAGAAAAACTAGGGTAAGATAAATAATTTATTACTTCAATTTTTGACATGTCTTCCACAATGTATTTTTGTGGAAAAAACCCTAAGACTATTCCTTTTTCAACCCTGAAATATTTATTTTCCCAATTAAATATAATATTTTATTAAATAAATGTTTTCAATACATTTTCTAGATTTCATAAACAGTTGCCAAAATAATTACTGAAAACAGTGAAGTCAACTAAGCATACCTCCATGAAGTCTTCAATGTGATCTAAAAATATACTTACCATTCACCTTTGAAATGTACTTAGGGAATAGAATATCTTGAAAAGTGTAATCTTATAGGAAAATGTTCCAAAAGTAAATGTGAAGGGGGTATTTTCTAGTTATTTTAGAGAAATGGGATTCAAAAAATATCCTAAAAATCTATATAATAAAAAATAATGAGTTCTCCCTACTAACCATTATAATATTTGGCCAATGAAAGGAATTTTAAAGTGTTCTTTTCTAATGAATTCATTCATATTTATATAATCCATGCAGACTCTCTAGCTATTTTTAATTATCACATGGATCAATTCATTTTGATAATTCCTCACAATAGTTAGGTTGTTTTTCTTGTGAAAAATATAGATGGTTCTAACCCAATGTTATTCATAAATGGGGTAAATGATTTCTAATACTAACAGATTGTATGTTTATTTTTTCAATACCTTCATTATTGTGGGATTAATTCATCTTTAAGTTTGTTAATCTAGCCTATAATATCCATTGATAATAATTCTATGTGAGCATATTTTAGGTTTTATTCTTCAAATATGACTCAATATCCACACTATTGATTGGATATTTTCTCTAAAAAGGTCAATCAAAGTTTTTTCATAGGTTCCAGACAAATTTTTAGAAATTATTAATAGAAATTTTCCTTTATCCATGAGATATACATATTTCAAATTAGTGTTATATGGTTTTAATTCTTTATTTTTGGGTTTTTCAAGAGATGAAATTAAATATATATTACCCACTTCGAAGGATTGAATTTCCTCTTCTTTTAATTTGAAAATGAAATTTTAATAATATTCATAATTCTGTATAGGATCATATATTATGGTACAATCAATAAAAAATTTCATTACCATATTTAAAAAATCATGAAACATACATTTCACTTCAATGTATTCAGTATATTTTAGTATAAGAGAGTGTAAAACTTTTTTTTCATCTAAAGGGTGCCTCATTGAATTGAAATAAATTAATTGGATAGTGTTGTCACCAAACTCTATAGTGAGGGTTTCTTCATGTACATTGATTATTATCTTGGAAATATATAACAATGGAATTCCCAATATAATGGGTGAGTGGCACAGTGCTCTATATTTCTATATGGTGAACAAATAGAAGTTTTCTTGGAATATCAAGCCTTTAACTCCTAATAACAAATATTCAAAAATATCTGTCTAGAAAAAAAGTAGATATGTTAGTAAGATGTTCGAAAAATCTTATGGAATTTAAATCTTTTATCTGTAAATGTGTAAACAAGTAGTGATATATAACATTTATAGATTTTCCTAAATAACATAAATCACTAGAAAAGTCAGATATCCAATTGTGAATGGAAGATAGAGTATCTCTGGATCTTAACATTTGATGGGAATTATGGTGTGATAAGAGCAGAAACACTTTATTCTAAATTAATCATTTCATTTCCATAAAGCTTTCTATTTTCGGTACAAATTTATATGAAAATTTTTAAAGATTTTTTGTATTTTTTTATGGTTTCAAATGGTGGTATATTTATTTAAACTTTATGGATGGTTTCTAAAATCTCCCTTTGTAGTTATTCTTATTGAATCTTCTTTGACTGAATCATATGTGATTGGAATAAAAGTATAAGGTCTTTAATTCCCTTTTTTCTTTTCATGGGTTTATCTGGTCTTTCCTTCATGTACCTTATAGTCCTTCCTTATTATATCTTATTTTATTATTCGTGATTGGGTTGGTTTTATAAAACCTATTTGTAATTTTCAGACTTCTTTTACTCAAGTTTTGGTTGAGTTTGTTTAGGTTTGGTTGGTTTAATCATGATTCCACTTCTTAATCACATTTTTATTTGGATTTTTGATTGTCTAAGCTAGAATTTTCCATATATTTTTTCATAAAACCTCCACCATACTACTAACTTGGGTTGTTAAATTATCCATTTTATCTTCCAATCCTTCAACCTAATGTTGTTTTCATTTCTATTCAGTGGATTTTGTACTAGATGATGGTTATTTATAGGGATTATTTTATTAAAAAGGTGGGGTTTATTGGTAAGTTGGAATTTTATAAATTTACTTATAATATTGTTGAGAATGAGGTGGGTTTTGGAATTGTTGTTGTTATAATGGGGTTTGGTTTGAAGTACTAATTTTGATAAGGGGTCTGGTATGATTTTTTTGATTTCCATACCCATTATAGACTTGTTTAGAATCACTCAATTCCTAATTTTATTGAAATTTTCTTGGTTATAATACTGTTACAAAACTCTCTATACCCTATACTCTAACACATTGGTTAGTGAAATGATTAAGTGACGAGCATGAACCGCATACCTTATGTATTTTTTATTTGATGGATTTCTTCACAACTATCTATCTCACCAATATTGTTAGCTCATAACTTTAGTTTCAAGTAAAGGTGGTGATTCAAAATCTCTTACCTCATTAATTCCTCTTATTCTAGGATCTATTATGCTGAATTAATGTGAGTTCCATGTAATATTCTCAATTAGTCCCTTTTTTCTAGAATTTTTCTATCAAGGATCCTCTAGATGGGGCATCCAACAAATTAATATCATTTGTGAGAAGTCCTCAGTATAATAACATAAAGAAATGGTTTTCTTTAATAACTTGATGTTGAAAACTAGCACATAGCCTCCCATAGTATTGGTAGAGGGTATATCCTGATTCTTATCTGATAGTACATATATATTTTATAATTGATATAATAGTATAAGTGGGAAAAATATTTTCATAAAGAACCTTTTAAAATCATACCAACTATGGTCTTCACCTAGTTGTAGGATATAAAAAAAATTATTTTACAACTCCCTTAAGTGTAAAGGAAAAGGATCTCCACTTCACTATCACTTTATCCACTACTCAGGGTTTTATAGATGATAAAACATGAGTGAATTATTGTAGGTGCCTATTAGGATATTATTCTAAAATTCCATATAATTTTGGAAAATTTTGGATTAACATAATTTTTAATTCATGGTATTTTTGATTTCCATGTATAAAAATATATTTATGTTCATGAAAAAATTGTGGTGCACACAAATATCATAGGTTCATGTTGTGGTTTCCATCCATCTCTTCAAGCACACAATGAACGTTGTGGGTTTCACTCGAGTGTGATAGAATTACTTCCCTAAATTATGGTTGTAAATTTTTGTTTCTTACTCTAAAATATTTTCTCTAAATATTTGGATCAAAATAAACTAATGGTTTCTTAGAATTTTTTTTCATGCAATTAAAATTTAGATTTGGCATTGTCTCCCTGAAAATGGTGCTAGTTTTTTCACACTACTTTCTTATAGGATGTGAAAAAAGCTATTGAATTTCCTAGTTTAATGTAGTAGTTTCGTTAACCCAAGGTTTTCACTAGATAAGAGTGCACTAAATCTATTTTTTTACTATTATATATTGGAAAAAAATGGGTACTTTGATTTTGAAAACAAGTTAGTATGAAAAAAACAATTGAAAATAGATTATGGGAGAAAAGTGATCAAGTTATTGGTGAATTTATAAATGTAATTATATCTTGATCACTAGTTGTTAATCATTTTCTTCCTATTAATTGATAATTGATAGGTTCTATAACTTCTTCCCATTTCATCCTTGGTTGAATTATAATGTTGAGATTATCCTAACAAAAAAATTTCTTTAGGTCAACCCTTCTTTTAATGTGAAAAATTATAATAGTATGTTACCTTCACTTTACATAGGAAACACCCAAATAGGTCTTGTTATTACTAATAAATCCAATAGTATCCACTAACCATTGTGTATTAGAAACTGCTTAAAACTTCACCACATGGACTAGATTATTTCACTAAATATGGTCCAGAACCAAGTGGAAGGAGATGATGGATCCTTAACCAAGGAAATAAATAATAGACAAATTTAAAGCAAACACAACCACTGGTTTAATTAAAAACTACTATAAAATATATAAATAAAAAATACTAAATTATATTGAAGCTATAAGACTCAAGCATTACAATTATTATACCTTCCCTTTCCTAATCACTTATAATAATTACACCTCCATTCGAGAAATAACAGTATTTAATTTAGGACTAGAAGGCATTATATAACTAACACAAAAGGGAAAACGATAAAATAAAGTAGGTTCATAATCTTAGTAGTTCACACCCATCCATCCTAGTTTCATATTTTAATTGTTACTAATATCATATTAATTTGAAGGCACCTAGTATCTTCTCTATCTATTTGAAGGTTCCTATTCAAAATATACTTCAACCATTATAAATATCTGTGAATATATTTAAATCCTTATAACCCATGGTTTAAAACCTTTATCCCCCAATGAATGGGATCTTGCGATGTCTTCTCCCTGGGGTTTTTAATTTTCGCATGCATATAGTGCACATGACTTCTCCTCTATATAAAGTGCTCATCATTATGGAATTTATTTCCTATTGAAAAATACACAAGGAGTTTCACATCATGAACTTCCTTCTCATTCAATCATATTGGTTTAAAATAACCTCAGCATAATTGATCACTATTATTTTCTATTGATAATTTTCACAATAAATATAGTATCTCAATCTTCCATTTGAATAAAAATTATACTTTTCTGAAAATAAAAAATGATCCCCATATTGGAAACTATCCCCACATTTTAAAACTCTATGTTGGTAACTATCCTCACATTTGTAATCTCTACATTGGTAATTATCCTCACATTTTGGAATCTATACATTGGTATCCATCCTTATAACAACCCTGATTTTTATTACACACTTAAACCTGATTTATTATATAAAATCGTCACATTATACAACATAGAAGATTGATATTTATAGTGTATTTGGGGCTTAGGAACATTACACAACAGCTTAGAATATAAAACACACAACATCTTTATTGAAAACTTCCTTTACATGACCACTATATTCCCTTGTACTTAGCATTGCATGGGATAACATGAGGACATGCATAAGAAAAGGGTGAGCTGTAAAGACTAGTAAGAGAAAAAACATAGAATAACATGATGAATAAAATAAATGTTAGACAATAGGCATATCAATGTATCACAAGAGAAACATGAACCTAAATTCATGATAATCATAACATGGAAATGTGGCAACAACACTTAACATGGAATTAGCATGAGCCAAGGCTCATTGCACATAGAGCATGAGTAAAAACTCATTGCACATGAAGCATGAGTAAAACCTCATTTAACATGATTTAGAATGATTCAACACCTATTTAACATGATGTATCATGATACTATACTTTACCCAATGCATTGGAGAGCTATCAGGGCACACCCTTCTTAAAAATTTCATTTCATGCATAAGTGTGCCACACGGATCATATAACATAGAACAAATCAACATCATAAGTTATTCCAAGATTAAGTAATTTGGAATAAATTTATGAAAGTAACATTAAATATGTATATGTGCATAAAGTTGAATACCCTTGATAGAGACATATGTATGGTATTCACTACACAATGATCTTGACTTGGAAAAAGGTGGTGCAAGTTCGGAAGCATAACGGCGTGACATATGGATTCATAAAAATGGTTGATGAGATAGAAATGGTTGTATCATCATATATACATGAAATGTATAGTAAGGGTTTCATATAGATACATGTATCAACAAAACGTGATGGAATTTAGATGCATAATACAAAAAAAATTAATTGAATGTAAAAGAGGAGAGAGAAATCCCTCTCTGAATTTCGGCATTGTAACAGGTGTACATGGGTTGCATTAATAAAAGAGAAATGAGTCTCCCATCATCCAAAAATAAATAGGGAAGTATGGGGGTGGTGTGAAATCATACCCCAACATTTTTAATTGAAAAAAAAAGTGCATAACAACATAATGAAAATTGGACAAAAATGAGAAAGGAATAAATCCCTTACTTGGAAGTGTGACCCCAAAGGCTTGGGAGAGGCTTGAGAGAGGATTATTGGGAGCTTGGAGAACCTTGGGCGGATTCTATAGAGAGGATGTTAAGGGTTGGTTGAACTCCAAAGGCTTTGAGTTAAGAGTAGGTGGGAGCTTGGGTGGGTTTATATAGGAAAGGAGAAGGAATTCTTTATTATTTAGGTTTGGGACACCTCACATTAAACTAATAAAACAACAAACAGTCCCATGGTTTTTGAAAAAGGGTATTAGAAAACAATATTTTATAATTACAATGGCCAAAATTCTAAAAATAATATGGTTTCTTATGTGGAGGTTAGTCACACTCTCAAGAAAAATAATTTAAAAAGACAAAATGTTTTATAAGCCTTAAAGAGTCTACTAAAGCTTTGTAAAATAAATAAAACAAATATAAAATAACATTATTTTAATTTTAAAACATATATTGGCTGAACATAATGTTTATATTATTTTATTACATAACTATTGGGTCATTATGATGTCATAAAACACATTATATATTTAAACGGTATTTAATTTTTTGCCAAAAATTCGACTATCTCAGAAAATTATGAGAAATTCATGATTGGGTAATTTTGGCATCCTGATTTTAAAAATAATATTCATTTTATCTAAATAATTTTATAAATATGTGAATTTTTACTTTTAAAATAAAAACTGATATTTACTGAAAATTCATGGGTTTTGACAAAAACAACTTTCAAACCTTAATAAAAATTACAATTGCATTCATAAAATTATATGATCATTTATATTTAATAATAGTAATTTAATTATAATAACATTTTATTAAAATATTATTTAATTAAAAAAATACATTAATTCATCAAAATTAATTTCTTAGTTGAATATTAACTAAAAATACTATTTGTCCTTTAAAAACTATTTACAAAGTAACAATAATAAAATGAATGCACATTATTTATACAAAAATAATGTACATAGTCATAGTTCTAGGTTATTGTTACATAACCCCTTATAACACCCGCATAAGACCGAATGGAAAGGTGTTTGATAGTGACAGACTCTTGGGGTGGCTCGGATAACATCGCTCGGGTTGTAATCTTTATTTACTTTCACTTCCCTCGTAGTTGGTTTTTCTCAAGATTAATATGTTCAAGCTCATCTTGGGCATGGTCAAGAGAAAATCCCAATAACGTTGCCTCCTTTCTGAGCTCCAACAAATGGGATTCGTACAAGGAAAGTCTACTGGATGAGTCCATCACTTCCTTTGTCTAAGGAAATCAGATTTTTTAAAGCCCTATATTTATACTAATCATGCGATCACTGTTCAATGGCTATATTATCAACGGTCACAATTCATAATGGTATTTTAAAATCTAGAAACATAAAATCAATTAATTTTACATTTAATAAAAAAATTACATAATGAGACGTTTAATCAAATCAATGGGAATTTATATTAATGAATGTTTGGGTTGTTACAATATTCCCCCCTTAAAAAAATTCACCCATGAAATTTCATTTTCCCACAATAAAATAGATATTGGTAACTCTGCTTCATCATTTCCTCCAATTCCCACATCACTTCTTCGAACTTGTGGTTTTTCCACAACACCTTGACGAGGGTCATTGTCTTATTTCATAGAACATTTTCTCTATGATCTAAGATCTTCACTGGTTGCTCCTTATAAGAAAGATCATCCTCTAGCTATACTACCTCTTAAGAGAGTACATGTTAAGGGTCTGGTATGTACTTCCTAAATAGGGATACATGAAAGACATCATGTACTTTGTCCATGGTAGGTGGAAGTTCTAGTCGATAGGCCACAAACCCAACAAGATCAAGAATATCAAAGGGGCCGATGTACGTAGGACTTAACTTCCCTTTATTTCCAAACCTCATGACCTTCTTCCATAGGGATATGCATAGAAATACCATGTCTCCAACTTTAAACTCAAGGTCTCATTAACAGTTATATGCATAACTCTTTTGTTGACTTTGGGCTCCTTGATATGTTACTGAATGGTTTTCACCTTCTCCACCATTTATTAAAACATTTATGGTCTTAGTATCTTAAGTTCACCAACTTCATCCCAACACGTTGGTGTTCTACACCTTTTCCCATAAAGGGCTTCATATGGTTCCATTTGGATCCTCCAGTGGAAACTGTTATTGTAGGAGAATTCAACTAGAGTAATATGTTGATTACATCCTCCTTTGAAATCTATTGAGAACACTCTCAACATGTCCTCAAGTATTTAGATAGTCCACTCAGATTGGCCATCAATTTGAGGATGATAAGTTGTACTGAAGTTCAGCTCAGTATCTAGAGCATGTTGAAGACTCTTCAAAAACATAAATATGAATCTTGGATCTCAATAAGATATAATAGATAGTGGTACTTCATGCAGCCTTACTAATTCCCTGATATATATCTGTTCTAGTTGATCCAATGAGAAATCCTACTGAATTTCAATGAAGTGTGAAGACTTTTTAAGACAATCCACAACAACCCAGATTGCATTGTTGCCTTTGGATGTCTTCAGAAGTCTGGGGAAAAAGTCCATGGTTATGTTCTCCCATTTCTATGCTAGTATCGGCAATGGTTACTTCATCCCCTTAGACTTCTATCTCTCAGCCTTCACTTGCTGACACACCAGGCACTTTGATGTAAATTCAGCGATCTCCTTCTTCATATTATCCCACTAATAATACTCTTGGAGATCTCAATACATCTTTGTGTTTTCTAGGTGAATAGAGAAATTTTCTCTATGTGCATCAACCAAAAGTTCCTTCTTCATCTCTTAACTTTATGGAACACATATCCTTTTCCCAAATCTCACAATTCATTCTTTATTAACATTGAACTCTGAGGATTTCCCTCTTATGATAGCTTCCACTTTCTTCTGAATTCCCACATCATCCTTTTGAGCATCCTTTAACTTTTCTAAAAGAGTCGATTGAGGAATCATTTGTGAAAGGATTGATGATGTTCCCTTATTTATAATTACCATGTCTATCTTCATCAAATATAAGAAGATTGGATCCTTTTAAATTTTCATCAATGATAGAATCGTTGGGTCCTTTCTACTTAGTGCATCTTCCACCTTGTTTGCTTTCCCAGGGTGTTAATGGATTGAGCAGTCATAGTCATTGGTCAGCTCTAACCATCTTTGTCAGTGCATGTTAAACTCTTCCTATGTGAATATAAACTTGAGGCATTTGTTGTCCGTATATATTTCACACCTCTCCCCAAATAGATAATGCCACTAAATTTTTAGAGTGGATATCACCACAGCCAACTCTAAATCATGTGTTGGATAATTCTACCCATGATCTTTCAATTTCCTTGAAGCATAGGTAATGACTTTGTCATTTTGCATCAACACACAAACCAGACCCTTCTTTGAAGCATCACTAAATACCACAAAAAGTTCTCCACTTTTGGGTAAACTGAGCACGGGAATAGTGATAAGCATCTATTTTAACTCCTTGAATATTTCTTCAAATTTATCACTCCAAGAAAACTTTACTCCCTTCCAAGTTAGCTGGTTAAGAGGGTTGGACAATCGTGAGAAATTTCTCACAAATCGTCAATAATATCTAGCTAACACCAAGAAGCTATGGATATTTGTTATCGATGTTTTCCTCGACTATCCCTCAATTGCATCTTCTTTGGAGGGATCCACAGATATCCCATTACATGTGATGATATGGCCCAAGAATGAGACCTCATTCAACCAGAAATCACACTTGATGTTTTTCATAGAGCTCATCCTTCTACAAGGTCTCTAGTACAGTTCTTAGATACTCCTCATGATCCTCCTTGGTTTTGGATTATATCAGAATATCATCTATAAATACAACCACAAATTTTTCATGGTTATCTCTGAAGACTCTATTCATAAATTTCATGAATATTTTTGGATCATTAGTGAGTCTGAAAGTCATTACTATGAATTCATAGTGCTCGTATCTTGTATAAAAACTAGTCTTGGGGATATCTTCCTTCTTCACCCTTACATGATAATATCCTGACCGCAAATCCACCTTGGAAAAGTATTGTGCTCCACACAGCTGATCGAACAAGTAATTGATTTGTGGGAGAGGATACTTGATCTTTATTGTGATTTTTTTATGCTCATGATAATCGATGCAAAGGTGCATTGATCCATCCTCCTTCTTGAGGAAGAGAATCGGTGCACCCCATGGTGAAGCACTTGGGCATATAAACCCATTATCCAGATTCTTCTGTTGTTGTTTCTTCATCTCCTCAAGCTCCACAACAGCCATTATATATAGATTCTTGGATATTGGAAACACCCTAGGTATAAGATCAATTAATAATTCAACATCTCTTCTAGTAGGAAGACCAGAAAATTACTCGAGAAACACTTTAGCAAATTCCCTCACAATAGGAATGTCTTCAAGGATGTTTGCCTCTTTAGACTCAATCATTTAAGCCATATACGCATGCTCATAGGGAAATAATATCCATGCTTGAGATAATGGAGCTAAAGAAGATTCATCTTCCTCCTTGAATTTTTATAGAATCTGGGGTCGATTCTCCACATAGAGAGTGATTTACCTCTCTCGACAATTTATGTTGACTCTATATAAGGAAATCCAATCCATGCCAAGAATTGAATCAAATTTCCACCAGAGAGAGTATAAAGAGGTTCTTCAGGAAATAAAATTCACCAATTAATACAGGGGCGGAGCTATATTCATGGGATGAAATGATTTCCCCATTTATCTTACTCACTGACATCTTCACTTCCATGATTTGTGGTGGTGCTGGGATTGTTCTACTAAACTTTTGGGATATAAAAGTATGTGTAAAACAATGGGAGATAACCCTACCTTTCACTTTTAGATTATAGTTATACTCTATCCATTATATACTTAGGTATGAGTATCTTAAATAGTTAAACAGATAAAGGGGAATCCAATTACAAAAACATATGACTTACAAATAGCTTTTATTTCCTTAAATTATGAATCTATTGGCTTTAATTTATAAAATTAATTATCTATTTTCTAACATAGATTCCTAGGGGTATTTTTTAAGTCCCTTAATAATGGTTTATACTAAGCTTGTGAATTTACCAAAGCATATACCCTGGGAGTGTCATAACCAAGAGTGCAGCAATACCCGTTGCCGTGCACCAATTCCCATTTGAGTCCATCTCAAAGCTGTGTTTTTGGGTTTTACCCCTAGGATACATCTGTGCCAGAGCCGCCTCTTCATGTTTATATCCAGACATGGATGTATTTTATTCATAAACCACTTAATAAATACTCACAAAAACTTAGGGATATATTTATTATACTTAGTCTTGTCTCTAAGGATTCACTAGGGTTTTCTAATCCTAATCCCAAAAATAACAAAACCTATCATCTGATACTAACTATAAAAACTATGCTCTTTATTACACACTTAAACCTGATTTATTACTTAAAATATTATTTTGATAAAAAATAAAAGATCGAGAGGTCTAGTGTCTTTGGGGATTAGGAATATTATATAACAACTTAGAACATAAAACATACAATGTCTTTATTGTAAAATTCCTTTACATGACCACTACATTCCCTTGTACTTAGCATTGCATGGGATAACCTGAGTACATGCATAAGAATAGTGTGATCTATAAAACCTTGTAAGGGAATAGACATGGAATAACATAAGTAATACAATAAATGTTATAAAATATTCATATCAATGTAATACAAGAGAAACATGAACATAAAGGCATGATAAATCATGATAATCATAACATGTAAATGTGGAAACAACACTTAACATGGAATTAGCATGAGCCAAGGCTCATTGCACATACAGCATGAGTAAACCCTCATTACACATGAAGCATGAGTAAAACCTCATTTCACTTGAATTATAATGAGTCAACACCCATTTCACATGATGTATCATGATACTATACTTTACCCAATGCATTGGAGTGCTATTATGGTGCACCCTTCTTAAACATTGCATTTCATGCATAAGTGTGCCACATGGATCAAATAAAATGGAATCAATCAACATCATAAGTTATTCCATGATTAAGTAATGTGGAATAAATACATGAAAGTACCATTAAAAATGTATATGTGCATAAAGTTGGATACCCTTGATAGAGACATGGGTATGGTATTCATTACACAATTATCTTGGCTTGGAAAAACGCGGTGCAATTTCGATAGCATAACGACGTAAAATAAAGATTCATAAAAATGTTTATTGATATAGAAAAGGGTGACTCAAAATATTTACATGAAATGGATAGTAAGTGGGCCATATATATACATTTCCTAACAAACGTGATGGAATTTAGATGCATAATACAAAAGAATTTCTTGGATGTAAGGAGGAGAGAGAAATCCCTCTCGAAATTTTGGTATTGTAACGGGTGTACATGGGAGTCATTAATGAGAGATAAAGGGGTATCACATTATCTAAACATAAAGTGGGTAGTATGGGGGTGGTTTGAAATCATACCCCAATATTCTTAATTGAAAACAAAAGTGCATAACAACTTAAAGAAAATTGGACAAAAATGAGAAAGGATGAAATCCCTTACTTGGAAGTGTGATACCAAAGGTTGGGGAGAGGCTTGAGAGAGGATTCTTGGGAGCTTGGGGGACCTTGGCAGGATTCTAGAGAGAGTATTTGGGAGGTTTTTTGAACTCAAAAGTCTTTGAGTTAAGAGGAAGTGGGATCTTGGGAGGGTTTATATAGTAAAGGAGAGGGAATTCTTTATTATTTAGGTTTGGGACACCTCACATTAAACTAATCAAAACCACAAACTAGCCCATGTCTTTTGCCCATGGTTTTTACAAAGGGGAGTGGAAGAAAATATTTTATAAGGAAAATGTCCTAACTTCTTAAAATAATAGGGTTTCTTATTTGGAGGTGAGTCATACTCTCAAGGAAAATAATTCACAAAGACAAAATGTTTTATAAAGCTTGAAGGGTCCACTAAAGCTCTGTAAAATAAATAAAACAAATCTCAAATCACATTATTGTAATTTTAAAACATATATTTTCCAAAAATAATGTTTATATTATTTTATTACATCACTATTGAGTCATTATGATGTCATAAAACACATTATATATTTAAATGGTATTTAATTTTTACCCAAAAATTCGACTGTCTCAGCGAATTATGAAAAATTAACCATCAGATAATTTTGGTTTCATGATTCCAAGAATAATATTAATTTTATCTAAATAATTTTATAAATATTTGAAATTTTACTTTTAAAATAAAAACCTGCATTTACTTAAAATTCATGGGTTTTTGACAAAAGGAGCTTTCAAACCTTAATAAAAATTACAATTGTATTCATAAAATTATATGATCATTTATATTTAGTAAAAAGTAATTTAATTATAATAATATTTTATTAAAATGTTATTTAATTCAAAAATATATTAATTCATCAATATAGATTTCTTTGTTGAATATTAACTAAAAATACTATTTTTACCTTAAAAACTATTTACAAAGTAACAATAATAAAATAAATGCATATTATTTATAAAACAATAATGTACATAGTCATAGTGATAGGGTATTGTTACATAACACCTTATAACACCTGCATAAGACTGATGGGTATAGTGTGTGATGGTGACAGACTCTTGGGGTGGCTCGGATAACATCGCTTGGGTGGTAATCTCTTTTAACTTCCACTTCTCCTGTAGTCGGTTCCACTCAAGCTTAATGTGTTCAAGATCGGCTTGGGCTTGGTCAAGAGCAGAGCCCAATGACACCACCTCCTTTTTGAGCTTCGACAAATGGGATTTTTATGGGTCAAGTCTACTAGATGAGGTCATCGCTTCATTTTTCTGAGTAAATTGGATTTGTTAAAGCATTATATTTATACTAATCATGTGATTATTGTTCAACGACTATATTAGCAATGGTCACAATTGATAATGATATTTTAAAATCCAAAAACATAAAACCAATGAAGTTTACATTTATATATACATTTTACATAATGAGACATTTAATTAGATCAAGAGAAATTTCCTTTAATGAATGTTTGGGTCGTTACAGTCCTCACATTTAGGATTTCTATGTTGGTAACCATTTTTGTGTTCAAGAACAATCCCTATCATACAATTTATAATGTGGCATTTATCATATAAAGGTTTCAAGCTTAGAATACCCTTTACAATTTAAAGGCCAAAACTAGATGTAGTATTATTAGGAATTTAAATCAAATTATTGTTAAAAAATTCTGAATAGAATAAAAAATTAGATCAAATAATGATTTAATTAAATATAAGAATTAATAAACCATAAAGAACTCCATGTCTAAAATCATTTGCCAAAAAACATTCAATTTATTCATAGAACCAAAAATTTGTATTTATTTCACATAAATATTTAAAATAGTGGAATTAAAATCATTAAAAATTAAGATAAAGTGTAAGAAAACATTTGTTTGTTGGCACTTTTCTTAGCTAAATAAAATACACTATTAATTTTTCAAACATTTTGGTATGGATAATATTAAAGAAATTAGTACACCTATATGTATTTCTTGTAAGATAATAGTGGATTAAGCTAATAATCCAGTTGAAAACAAGATTTATAGAAGTATTATTGAATGTAAAATTTACCTTACTTTGAATCGGATGGAAATCTTGTTCAATGTTTTTCTTTGTGCTAATTTTCAATACAATCCTAAATAATCATATTTTAAATATTTTAAAAGGATTTTTCATTTTTAAAATAGTTCCAAAAATAATGGTTTATTTTGTCCTAAATTAACCAATTTTAATATTTCCTTTTTGTATGACATTGGTTTTGGTGTATTTCAAATAGATAGTAAAAGTAAAAGTGGGACTTGTAACCTTCTTAAACGTCCCTTAATCCCTTAGAGTAGTAGAAAGGATAATTCAGTTTCTATTTCTAAATCTGAATTGGAATATATAATAATAGGGATTTATTACTCCAAAATTAAATAGATGAAAAAAACTCTATTTAATTTTAGGATAACATTTCTTCATGTACCTATTAAATGTGATAGTTATAGTCATATAAGCATATCTATAAATCCTATTATGCATGAATGCACTGGAAACATTGATATTTGTAATCACGTTTTGAGAGACCAATTTCAAAAATAAGATATAATGTTAGAATACCTTAGAATGGATCTTCAATTAGACATTACCTTCACAAAACCCCTTTCATTATAATGTTTAAATTTTATTAAAGCGGGGTTAGGTTTGGAATTCTTGTGTATTTTATTTATTTATTTGTGTATGTGTTTTATTTTTCAAAGTAATGATTATTTTTAAATATTCCATTTTTTAATTCATTCAAAATTTTAAAATCACATTTTTATAATCACCTTAATTGTCTTTTTTTATATATTATCTATCTAACACTTTTTATTTATAATTTTTTTTAATCATAAAGTGTAAAAAGTGTTTAATGTTTATGGGGGAGAAAATGTTGATGATTATGTGGGAGAAAAGTGTTTAAGGGGAGAAAAATGTTAAAAGGGGTAAGATCACTCTTTTTTTCAAAGGAAGAGATGAATATTGTTTCAAGGTGGAGTCTTATGATTTCAAAAAAAGGGGGAAGAACTTCCAATTTTAGGTTGGAGATAAAATGGAAAGAGGAGGTGAATTTCCTTTTAAAAAATTAAAAAAATGCTATAAAATAAAATTTTTTACATGGAAGAGTTAAAATTAAGAATAAAATAATTACTGTAAAGTGAGATTAGAATAAATTAGACTTTTAAGCATAGAAGAAATTAAATTATATAAATTAAAAAGATAAACAAAGATGAAGGAGTTTCTAAATAGTTCAAGAATAATACCCCACATCTCCTCCACTCAAGAAGGATTGAGAGGGTTATATTTATCCCTTAGTTTTAATGGAAACTTGGAATGAAATAAGAAGAAATAATCCATTTATATTAATAGAAACCAAGAACCAAAATAAGACCCATGGTTTTATTGAAACCAAGAACCAAGATCCCTCAAATTAATAGTGGTGAGCATCTAAATATGAAGATAAATAATATGTAGTTTTTTTAAAAAAAATCTTTTAAAAATCACTCAACTCTCTCTATAAAAGATTTAGAAAAAGAATAATTATTAATAGATATATATATATATATAGAGTAAATGTAGAATAATATCCTTTTATGATTGAGAATAGGGTATCAAAATGGATGAAATAGAATGAGTAAAAAAGAATAATTACTTTTCTCTTCATCTTTCCTCTTTCTTCTTCACCTTCTTCTTATCCTCCATTCTTATTTATTTATCTATTATGTTTTATCTGAATGATTGTTTTCCATCATCAAAACAGGATAAATTATTGAACCTCTAATATTTTTTTATGATCATAATCACTTAAGGTTCTTCTAAAATTTTTATTTTGAGTTTTTTCTATATATAGTGTTTACATATCATCTTAGGGAACAACCATACCAATCAAATGTATCAAAAGAAAGATGAAGGACTGCCTTAAATATCTTTTTGATATTAACTAACTAGTTACCCAGTAAAATTGCATTGGAAAACCAAAAAATGTGAAAGAACCTCTTATAATTTCAGATAGTTGATCTAGCACACCGAATAGTCAATGGGATCTAAACAAAAGTGGTATCCTATAAGTGTCTCACCAACTATCTAGTGGGATTTCCTAGATATTCCATGGATTCAATATATAAAATTCAAGATAAATTAATTGAGTTTCATAAAAATCATCAACTTGGATAATTAAATAACAATATCAATTATATATACTTCCCAAATCTTATAAAGGTTATAAACAGGGACATAAAGAGGGTTTTATCTCAACAAATAACTTCTAAAAAAACTAATTTCTTATAAATCAATACAAAATTAGAAATTTTTAGGTATTTCCATGATATCTTCAATTTTAAATCTTCAAGGAAAACTGATATTCAAAGGCTTAAATATTTATTCTTTTCCTCTTTCTCATTTATCCATTTTTCTCCCTTATTATAATTTCTAAATGAACCCTCTTATTAATTTTCTATCTCTCTCTATTAATATTTATTTTTCTTTTAAATATTCTAAGAGACATTTGAGTTATTTTTAAAGAGTTTTTAAAAAACTAACCTCTCTCATATTATTATTTTTTATCTCTTGCTACTATTAATGTAAGGTATCACAGTTCTTGATTTTTTTTTAAACCAAGGGTCTTATTTGGTTCTTGGTTTTGGTTAAAAACAAGGGTTCACTTCTTCTTCTTTGGTTGATAGTTTTTAAAAATAAGTCATTAATATATCCCTCTCAATAATTATTGAGAAGAGGAGACATAAGGGCTCATTCGTTAGCTATTTCTAAACTACTTTATCAATGTGTTCATTTTTAATTTTTATAATTTATTTTTTATTATGCCTATAGTTGTAATTTTTATTATACTCGCTTTACTTTGAATAATTTATTATTAATTAAAATGATTATATATTAAACAATTTTATTTTATCGAAGAGTTTTAAAATTGTTTTTATAGAAATTTACCCCCCCCCCTATTTCCATTTTATGTATAGCCTATAGTTTATTATTCAAATTTTTCTCTATCATTTGATTTACATCTAATAGGATTTCAACAAAAACGTCTCTCCCATATTGTAATCATAGATCCAGGGAGTTTTTATTCTCTTGTAAAAAAATACTATTTTAATTTAAACAACTTATCTTCTCCCCATGTAACTTATATCTCCCTTTGATATATTCGATAAAATTTAATATAGGAGAAATAAAATATATAAGAATCATTGTTTTCTAGTTATAATTTATTGTAGCAACTTTAGAGCAACAAAACATTATATAAAATAAAGTGATGTTAGATTTTTCTTAGTGAGGAGATATCAACTAATTAAATAGAAATATATATGTTCTAAACATTTATGGAAAACTATTTTGACATGTTTAGAAAACTAAGTTGGCCATATTTTCACCAAATGTGATACAAATTATTTTATTTTACATCTTAGGGTTGCAAATACAGATTTTTAAGAAAGCATTGGAACCTACACTCAATTAAACACATGTATCAAAAATATTCAAGTGAAAAGTATTCCCTAAATAGTTTGGTAGTCACTCCCACTTTATAAACATAATATTTACAAGTTATGATAAATATTATAGAATATAAATCAGATCACATCCTTCAAATTTGGAAGGGTATGTCCAGATTTCCAAAGTCAACATAATTTCATAAATCTTTAGCAGCTTCATCTTTTTTCAAAGCTCCCACTCAAGGTATTCCTTCTAACCGTCTTCACTTTAAATTACCAATTTTAAATAAAAACACAATATGGTAATGAGGCTGATGTTCTAACAAATCTCCATCTTTATAAATAGAGATGAGATTTATTTCTAAACCTAGAAACTCATTTGCATGAAGTTTTAATGTAATAACCCTACTCAAGTAACCTACATATTGTGTCTACATTATTACATTAGTGATAGACACAAGTGATCACATCACAAAGTACGAAATAGTTTAATATTAAAGTTAAAATAGATATATACTTAAATCTCTCATTGCATTTGAAAACATGAAATAGAACATAGTGAAAGCAAAAAATTCCATATAATTGAACTCATTCAAAGATTAATTTTTTATGTCCTGGGGAAAGGTAACCAAATTAGGGTGAGTTATATTCTCAGTAAGAGTTATGTAAAGTATCATCTATCGTGAATAAATAATGCATAATCAATATGGAATAATCAATATAGAAAGGATAATATCTAAACACACATGTCATTTAATTAATCACTTAACTATTATGATTAGATTATGTACGGTTAATATGGAAAGGTAAATATCTGAACACAAATTAAATTTTATCAATAACATGGGAACAAAATAAATCCATGGATAATATAAATAAAATAATCTCATGGATAATAATAACGGAATTCTTAATTAAGGAAATGCTTAGTTTTAGACATCATGATCTCATACAAAATGAGATATACCATCATGAACTTTTAAAATATAGTTTAAAACTATATGTAAAAACCTATTTAATTAGGCTAACTGATTTGTCTCATGAGACCTATCAATGCATTAAGGGGAAATATAATTCTAAACCCCAAAAATCACTGCATGTACAAATCATTCCTCATAAATTGAGGAATAAATTTAATTCATGAATAATATTCCTTATCAATAAATGTATGTATTGAATAAAGAATATAGAATATAAATATTTCCCCATTCATTAAAAAAATACAAAGAAAAAAACCATATATTGAGATGATATAAAGTTTAGGAAATAAGAATATCCATGATAAATAATATGAATATATGGGGTAAATATATGTTCAATGATCATAAGAAAGTTAATATTTCAAGGTAAAGTTAATGATTATAAAAATTAATCAAGAAATAGAATGCCAATAATTTACCTGGTCAAACTAATCATAAACCATCTAGATAAAGCATAATGATAGTATAATTATAACATATCTCTAGTTTATTATATTAAAAATAAAGTTTTGTTTTCATTTATTAATAAAAACAACCAAAAAAGGTCTTTAAAAACATTCTTTAGAAAAATTCCCTATTTTACTTTGAAAATAAATTTTAAAAACTTTGAATTCCCAAAATATGAAGAAAAAACATTTTATTTGGAATGAAACTTATAAACCTATAAATTAATCTTTAAATAAATGAGTGTTCATTATGGTTAAAAGGTTATATTCATTCTGAGTACAATAAAAATAAATATTCCTTTTAATTTATGTAAGAAAGGTCAAAAGTACATTTTTTGGAAAATGATAGGAATATTCTCTTTATAGAATTTTATAAAAATCCAATTGTGGGTAAAAATTAATTTAAACAAAAATAGTAAATTATTTTTGAAAACATTTTTAGAAAACGTGGATTTGGAAGAAAAGGTATTTCTGACCAAAGAGAGAAATAGAGTCATATTTTATTAAAAATATTTTCTCAATTATTTCAACTACTGAAGAGAGTAAAATGGCACTATTACATGAAAACTTCATGAATAACTAGGGTATAAAATAAGTTAAATGGTTTTATTAGTAAAAAATCAAATAATTTCCTTCAATGTAAATTCAAGCATAAACAATACCAATTAAAATGAGATTGACACATAAATATCTTACAACTTTGGAAACTTTTGAATCATAACCATTATAAAAGAAATAACATCAAATGAAACATTAATATCCATGAATATAAATAGATTCATGATATAACATATCAAATGTGCAGTAGATACACCTTATAAAATAAGATTGGTGTATAACATAACATATGTTCCAACAAAGACAATTTGAGACAATAATCCCTTATAATGATCATAATGTTGAAGTGAGAATTATTAAATGAATAGATTACATATATATAATTTAAATCCACATAAAACAAGTTTAAATAAAACATAAGATAATAAAAATTAATCAAACACATAATCATATAATATTAAATACAATGAAAATGTATTATAACCAAATGAAAAGAAATTGAGTTATGAAAATACTTACCACTAGGTAATTTCCAAGTAAAATACTATTAGATGAAATGATTAAAATTTAAACTTAAAATGCCATTATTTATGAAGTATTAATAATATTACATGTAAAATGTGAAATATATACACCATATTAAAAATTGGTTCATAACATTATAATATTCACTAATGAAAGGAAATTGAGAAAAAATACATTACCTCATGCTTTATTTTAGTTTAAAATACTTTAACCTCATGTATAATGGTTTTAAACATGTTATTAATTGATTAAATAACTATATTAATAGTTATAATATCATATATTATCATCTTATAATATTTTACCACATTTTCATTAAAAACTTTTATTATTACTATTGTTTTTGGTGTTAATTGCCTTGTTTTCTCATGCATGTTTTGTCATGAAAGTTTTGTTTCTTGTGTATAGGATAGAATTACATAATATAAATAATTATATTAATGTTTTAAATATCATATTTTCTTATTGTATTCATTTTTTAAACCATCATTGAATATTGGATGTGGAAAATAAGTTTTATCACTTTGTCGAGATGGTTGGTTGTATATACACACAAGCAACAATATAATTCTTTTAATAGGTAAAAGGGTAATAAAGTGGATGGTATATTAATTTTAAAAAAAATATCATGTAATATGTATTATATGTAGGACCCTGGGACACCCTGATAGGGGAGGGGTGAATCATAGTGACAACTTTTTCTTTTAATGTGATGGATCTTGTTCCCATATTGGTAGGAACTTGTTAAACTTGTATGATAAATATGATCAGAAAGCAAACATTCACATGTAGAGAGATGACACAGAACTTTTTACTTGGATCACCACTAAGGGCTACGTCCAAGGAGCATATGCCGACTGGTTTTCAGTTGTACCAAATTTCACTAAACTTCACTAGCTGTGGATTACAAAGGTTCCGGCACAGTCACTCTGTCCCAGGCTCACTTCTTTTACAAAGGTTCAGGGATAGCTCACTACATTTCTTGGGTCACTCTCATTGACTCCCCCTGGATCACTGACTTTGGTGAAGTCCCACTTAGTTTATAGACGTGAATGTCTCTTCATCTTCGCTAAAGAATACATCCTCTGTTGTATGTAGATGCTCTATTGAATTCCAACTCTCACCCGTAGACTAATATCACTTTGCACCGAAGGTATCGGGAAATCTTCAAGCTTTCGTGCATCTCCAAAAAGACCGATGTGCATCAACTACACCTGGCGTGCTTCTCCATGATGGTGTGCAAGTTTCAAATCTAACATGCAAGTCCACCTTAACCACTTGCGCAACTCTCACTTCTTCACCACCAAACTTGTGTGACTCACATTCTTTTCCACCCAAACCGGTTTTGGTGTGAAAATGTCAACTGTCTCACTTCTTCAAATCCTGGTGCGCAAGTGTCACCAAAACATCTACATGAAACTTCCTTCCCTAACTCCAAACTTGGGCGACTAACACCCATTCTCACCCAAACCACCTTGAACGCGCAGCAAACAACTATCACGCAACTTCTACTTGCTTGACCACACAACCACTTGCATGACCACTACACCTGTGCAACGGGATCTCTGAATTTCTCTAAGTCTTGAACATTGTTCCGAATGAGGAGGGTTTGACCTCTATTTATAGGAATTTGGATACCCTCTACGATGGTACGCAAGTCTTCCTTCGGTGCGCAAGTCTTTGCCGCCCAAACCACTTGTGTGACCAACCATAAAACTTGGGTGCCCTTATCCCTTTTCCATATTATCATGTTATGATCTTGAAAAACATATGGGATGCAAGTTTACTCTCCTTCAAGACAATGGCATGCAAGTGTCTTTGAAAAAACTACTTTTCTCCATTTTTCAACTTTTAGGACCCAAAATTTGGCAAACACTGGAAAACGGTGCCACCTTTAATACTCTTATCTGCTTGTTCTGTATGATCACTTTGCTGGCACACATTCTAAACTTCCACTGAGGATTGACAAAAAACTCAAACCATACTCCAATTCATGCAAAGAATGACCATGGTTCCAACAATATTCCCCTTTGGGTTTGTTGGGAATCAGTAAATAAATTAAATAGAGCACCATCCATAGGAAAACCACAAATGCAAGAATCAACTCAGCCAACACTCTAAGTCTACGTGAGAAATGCTCGGTGTAGAAAACAAGATAGGAATCTTTGAATTGGGTTCCCATCCAATATATTCTTTCCCATTCTATCACTGATACTGAATTCTCAATGTGTCACAAAAGCATTACATGCCTAAATTTATTCCTTTCTCTCCCATTGACAATAAACCCAAAGACTAGTAATTGTTCATTGTTCAGCTCAAACCAAACTCCCCCTGGATAGTATCTCCCCCAAAAATCTACATCGCATCCAAAAACAGAGTAAAAAAAAGTAACATAACTGGGGAGAGGGGATTTTCATAACCTCATTATGCACTGAGAGGTGGCTAAGCACTGAGTTTCAATTGATGCTTCTCAAACATAGCCTCTAATAGTGGTCTGGTCAGAATATCAGCCACTTGCTCATTAGTTCCCACATGATCCATTCTAATCACCCCTTGCTCAACTTTTTCTTTGATAAAGTGATACCCAATTTCAATATGTTTCGTACGAGAATGTTGACCAGGATTCTTCATAAGATCAATTGCACTCTTGTTATCACAGTAAATCACCATTCGTAGTTTCACCTCATCACCAATATCTGTTAGTTGTTGCTTCATCCATAACAGTTGAGTGCCTACCTTTGTGGCGGAAATATAGTCAGCTTCAGCAGTACTAAGAGAAGTACTTTCTTGTTTCCTACTCAACCATCCAACACATTTATTCCCAATATAGAATGCACCACCACTGGTGGAATTTTTGTCCACAACATCGAAAGCCCAGTCAGCTTTAGAAAATGCTAATAATTCATTGTCCCTTCCTATAGCAAAGTATAAGACACAATTGTGAGTACCTTAAATATACCTCATGATTCTTTTTACTACTACCATATGTTCCTCCTTTGGATTACTTTGAAATAGGGCTACAAGACATGTGGTAAAGACAATATCTGGACATGTCACTGTTAGGTATAGTAGGCTCCCAATGATCCTTTTGAACATGGTGGGATCTATAGAGGCCCCATCCTCATGCTTTCCAAGTTTAGTTCCAAATGCAATCGGAGTTGACATTGGTTTGGAGTCTTGCATATTAAACTTCTTCAGCAGCTCTCTTGCATACTTTTCCTGAGAAATGAAAGTGTAATCCTTCTTTTGAATCACCTGCATCCCCAAGAAATATGTGAGCTCCCAAATCATAGACATTTCAAATTCTGATTTCATGTGATTGTAAAATTCATTCACTTATTTCTGCCTGCTTCCACCAAATATGATATCATCAACATAGACTAGAACCATGAATTGATATTTTGGAAATTCTACACATATATATTGTGATCTAATCCTCATATTTTTAATTCCAGATTCTTGAGATAAGAATCCAGCCGGGAGTACCACGCCCGTGGTGCCTATTTCAAGCCATAAAGTGCTTTCGTTAGTTTACAGACCTTTGTTTCGTCAGTACCAAAAAAAACCTGGTTATTCATTGTAGACTTCTTCTTCGAGTACACAATTTAAGAATGTTGTCTTGACATCCATTTGATATACTTTATATCCTCTTTGGAGAGCCATGGAAAGGAACAGTCTGATTGACTCCATTCTAGCCACTGGAGCAAAGGTTTCTTCAATATCAACACCTTCAATCTGGGAGTATCCTTTATATACCAGTCGTGCCTTGTTTTTAATAACACTACCATGCTTATAAAAAATTTTCTTGAAGATCAATTTTGTACCAATCACATTGTGACCTTTGGGTATCTGGACAAGATCCCATGTTTGATTCTTGCCAATCTGATCAAACTCTTAATTCGTGGCTTTCACCCATGATTCATCCTTTTCCGCTTCTTCAAATGAGGATGGCTCCACAATTGACAGAAATTCAGATTTCGTGTTATTCCTCATCCTCCTTGTTTGTTTGGGTGCACTCATGTCCCCAATTATGTTAGATGGATCAATCTTAGCTCTTCAATTTCTCCTGTGAGGTTTAGTTACATTCTCTCCAACCATAGTTTCTTCTTCAGATTCTTCTTCTGATTCAACATCATGATGTGACTACTGAGTGTTTTGTATAATTTCCTCTATTTCTGTATTTGTATTTTCTCCACGTTCACTTTCGTCCTCACTTTCTATCACATCATCATATGACATCCTTGAAGCATTTGTGGTTTTTTCTTTAATTATATTAACATCACTGCTTTCCACAATCCTTCCTAATCTCTTGTTGAAACACTTGTAGGATTTGTTGTTCATTGAGTATCCGAGGAAAATTCCATCATCTGCATTGTCACCATACTTCCCTTGATTTCCTTCTTTGTTTCTGATGAAGAATTTACTTCCAAAAACACGAAATTCTTTCAAAGAGGGATTCCTTCTATGCCGCAATTCATATGGTGTCTTCGTATCACCCATATAAATTCCTGTTCTATTTTGAATATACATTGTAGCTTGAACAGACTCTTTCCAGTAATGTTGTGGAATGTGAATCTGAATCAGAATAGTTCATGCCATGTTGTTTACTTGTCGATTCCTACATTCAAAAACTCTATTGTGTTGTGGAGTTCTCATAGAATTTACCTCATATTGTATCCCATACTTCTCCAGGTAATTTTCAAATTCAATGGACGTGTATTCCCCTCCATTGTCAAATCGCAACACTTTGATTGTTCGTCCAGTATCATTCTCGGTGATTTTCCAATATGTTTTCATGTAGTCAAGCACTTGTAGTTTCCTGTGAATGACCATAACACATGCCATTATACTGTAATCATCTATGAAAAGGATAAAGTACTTTTCTTTATGAGTTCCGGCAACATTTATCGGCCCGCATACATCTGTATGAATTAGATCAAGAAGATGAGATGCCCTTTTCTTCTTTGGCCGATATGAACTAAAGACTAGCCATGAATGCAAGAATCACAAGACTTTTCATGCTCCCACTTTAGGTTGGGAATGTCCATGACAATCCTCAATTTTGATATTTTCTCTATGTCTTGTTGATTGATGTGTCTCAGTATCCGATGACACAAATTGTTTTCTCCTTTAATAGTCATGTAACAAAAATTTTCTTTACTATCAACCTGATACAAGTTGCCTTCTGTTCTGCATCCCTTCATAAGTGAATTGTTTGTCTTTCCCTTGATAGTGAAACCTTTTTAATTAAAAGTAACTATAAGTCCTGAGTCACAGATTTGACTCACGCTAAGTAGATTATGACGTAGGTCATCTACATAAAGGACTTCAGTCTCCTTTAGCTCTCCATTATCTAATTCAGTACTTCCACTAGCTTTGATTTTCATAGCTCCATCATTACCAAATCATACTATACCATCGACCTTCCTTTTGATATTCATTAATAGGCCAGCATTACCTGTCATATGAGATGAACTACCGCTATTCAGAATCCAGGAAATATTGCTTTTTGTAGCTTTGAGGGCCACCTCTGCAATGTTGGATTTCTCAATTTTCTTCCTTTATTTCCATGAGACATTGGATTGAGTATAGATAACTAATGGCCTTTCAATTATCTCATCTGTGTACATTGGTTCTTCAAAGTCGAAGTCTTCTTCGAGATGAGAAAACCTGTTTTAAAGAGCAACACTATCTTGTTGATGAAATTTGACTTGTCTTGAACTCCGGTATGAGGTGTCCATGTCCCTTCTCTTCCTGCAATTAACAACCTTATGACCAAAGTTAGAAAAATGAAAACATTATCCATAGAAACTATTTCTTCTATAAGATAGAGGAAATGAAGTCAGTCTCCTTTGTTGACATCCCAGATATTCCCCATTCAAGTATCTCCTTGCCTCTTCTCAATATGACATCGTATGGACCAGATAGCCATAGAATTGACACTTCATGAGGGGAAATTTATTTTTCACTTGAATTTCTCCTCATACCTTCTTCCTTGGGAGAATAGTTGGACTGCCTGTCATTTTTGAATGTTTGAGGATAATTTTCAGTTCTCATTTTAGTTTGGATTGAGGGTTTCTTTTTTAGCACTTTAGGCAACATTTCAACATGTCCAACTTTCATCTTGTCATTATTTTTCCTCTCTTCACTTCCAGCAGTTGGTGTCTCAGCTTCATAGACAATTCCACTCTTTTCCATGCAAGCAGGTCTTTGATCACTCAAGATTTTTCCAACCCCATCTGAACCACACTTGTCTCTTGTTAGTAAATCTGCATCTGAGAATCTTCCAAACTGTATTTTCTTCCTTGATTCTTTTGAAATTGATTCAGTCTCAAGTTTACTCCTAAGAGTAACAACTTCATCCTCAACACCCTCAACAGACTTGTATTTTTCTTCTAGTCTGGATGTGAGTTCATTGATGACCTTTCTCTTCTCTTCAATTCTCAGCTTCAGATCCACTACATCATCATTTCTTTCAAGGATTTTATACTTTACTTTCACAAATTCTTCCAGTCATTCAATTTCAGCTTCAAGATGATCAACAAATTCAGTTGATTCCTCTACAATTTATTTCCACTTATTGCAACTCTTAAATTATATATTTATATTTATAACAGCATCCTTAAGTTGCAACTTAGGATTTCCACTAGTTTTTAATTGATTGCCAGCACCATTATCTTCTGACTTTTCAACAGTGGTCATCATGGAATCATGGTTTCCAGTTTTGAACTCTGGTTCTTCTTCTTCATAGAATTCATTATCATTGTCTTCCTTTTCATAGGAAAAACTATTCTTTAGTAATTTCTTTCTATATTTGAAGTCTCCTTTCTTGAAAACCTTTTCTGAGGATTCTCAATGTTTTCAGCATCGCTATCATCATCATCGATCTTTATTAAGCACTAAGAATCAATTTGCCTGACTTTTCCATAACAAAAGCAAGCTAGAGGTAACTTCCCTTTGAATTTCCATTTTCCCTTCTGGAACTTCTTAGAAATGAGAGAAATAATTTCTTTTTCCTCATCTTCTTCACCACTACTATCTTTTTAAATTTTCAGTTTCTCCATGTATTTGAACACCATTTCCTTGATTACTCGTGTAGTAGTATCGTCTGGTTTGACTCTCATTTCATATGCCACTAGGCTGCTCAAAAGATCATCCAAAGAAAGTTTGGAAAGATCTCTTTCCTCAAGGGATGACACCTTTTCATTGAACAGGGTTGGAAGTCTTCTTAATATTTTCTTTACAATGTAAACGTCTTTGATTTCTTCACCTAGACCCCGAATTGCTCCAACCACTTCTGTAATTTGATTGAAGAAGGAATCTACATTCTCATCAGGATGCATCTTCATCTCATCAAACCTATTTTGTAGAACTTGTAGTTTCGTCTCCTTCACTTTGATATATCCTTTATAAATACTTTCAGGTTTATCCCACATGGACTTTTCTAAGGTTCAACTCATTACCTTTAGATAGATCTGATCAGAAAGGGCTGTAGTGAGAGTATTTGGTGCTTTAGCATCAGCATCAAGAATTTTCCTAACAGTATCCATCATAGCCAGCCTTGTTGGATCAGTAACATGAATACCTTGGATAGTGGAAAAAAGGATTTCCAATCCAAGGGATCTTAGATGAGATCTCATTCTATTCTTCCAGATCTTTAAATTACTTCCATCGAAGAGAGGGACTCCCCTGACATTGACTGCATTCTCCATGATGACAAAGGACAGATTCAACACCAACAACCAGTCTCTGATACCACTTGTAAGACCCCAGGACACCCTGATAGGGGAGGGGTGAATCAGGGTGACAACATTTTCTTTAAATGTGATGGATCTTCTTCCGACGTTGGTAGGAACTTGTTAAACCCGTATGATGAATATGATCAGAAAGTAAACATTCACATGTAGAGAGATGACACGGCACTTTTTACTTGGTTCACCACAAATGGATACATCCAAGGAGAATAGACTGATAGGTTTTAAATCATAAAAATTCCACTAAACTTCACTAGATGTGGATTACAAAGGTTCGGGCACAGTCATTCTGTCTCAGGCTCACTGCCTTTACAAAGGTTTAGGGATAGCTCACTGCGTCCCTCGGGTCACTCCCGTTGACTCCCCTTGGCTCACTGTCTTTGGTGAAGTCCCACATAGTTTATATATGTGAATGTCTCTTCATCTTCACTAAATAATACATCCTCTATTGTATGTAGATGCTATGTTGCAGTCCAACTCTCACCCATAGACATATCTCACTTTGCACTGAAGGTATCGGGCAATCTTCTAGATTTCGTGAAGCTCCAAAAATACCAGCGTGCATCAACTACACCTGGCATGCTTCTCCAAGATAGCGCGCAAGTTTCAAAGCTGGCTCACAAGTCCACCTCAACCACTTATGCGACTCTCACTTCTTCAACACCAAACTTGTGCGAATCGCATACTTTTCCACCCAAACCGGTTTTGGCACGCAAAGGTCAACTATCGCGCTTCTTCAAATCCCGGCGCACAAGTGTCACCTAACCACCTATGTGATACTTCCTTCCAAAACTCCAAACTTGGGCAACCAACACCCTTTCTCTCCCAAACCACCTTGGATGCGCAGAAAACAACTATTGCGCAACTTCTACTTGCCCGACCACACAACCACTTGTGTGACCACTACACCTGTGTGATGAGAGCTCTAAATTTCTCTAAGTCTCAAACTTCATACCGAATGAGGAGGGGTCGACCTCTATTTATAGTCATTTGGATACCCTTCACGGTGGCGCACAAGTCTTCCTTCGGTGCTCAAGTTTCGGCACCCAAGTCTTTGTCGCGCAAGTCACTTGCGCGACCAACCATAAAACTTGGGCTCTCTTCTCCCTTTGCCATATTATCATGTTCTGATCTTGAAAAACATATGGTGAACAATTTTCCACTCCTTCAAGACAATGTCACACAAGTCTCTTTTCCAAAACCACTTTTCACCATTTGTCGACTTTCAAGCCCAAAAATTTGGAAGACACTGGAAAATGGTGCCACCTTCAATACTGTTATCTACTTGTTCTGTATGATCACTTTGCTGGCACATGTTCTGAACTTCCACTGAGGATTGACAAAAAATAAAAACCATACTCAAATTCATGCAAAGAATGACCATGGTTCCAATATTGTATTTATTCATTATTTACATCATTGTGACTTCCCATGTGAGTTGTTTATGGAAAACATATTACATGGGTTCGTGAGGTGGTACTCTATCGTATACATTAGTGATGGCTTTATTTCACATTTTATTAAGGAGGATATGGATAGATATTATTCCATAAACATAATAAAATATCATTATATGGGATATAATATTGTTATTATACTATAATTTTTAATACATAATTGAATGTTGAAAAATAAGAAAGAAAAAGAAAGTGCTTTATTAAGGTGATTACCTTCTCTTAGAGAAACCTCTATTAGATCCCCTCTTAAAGACACTAGGGTATGTATTTTTAGAAGAAAAAAAGATTTGGAATGTTTATAAGGGTATTGGGGATATATTTTTGTAGGGTTTTTTTATTAATGAGGGTTTTTATGAATCCCTGGTAAATATTTTTTTTACCTAAGCATGCAATATATTGCACACCCAAGGTCGGTCTTGAGGAGGTAGCCCACACAACACCAAATTTCAATTGTCACAATTTATATTTTAAATAATATATAACTAAATAATTTTAATATATTTAGTTTTAAAGTTTCATGAAATATTGATATATATATATATATATATAATTCAATGTGGAAAAATGAATGTAGACAAAATGATGTTTGACAAAAAGGAGATCCTCCTAGGAGAATCCCTAGAGTGAACCTTCATCATCTCTCTATTATTTCCAAATAAAGTAAATGAACATACTCTATATTATGCATGAAAATAATCTCTTATCCATCTTGTTAGTATATGGTGCACTCAATGATCACTAAGATACCACATATCCACCTCTTATATCATGGTATAATAGTGAAGAAGAGAAACTTAAGCCTCAGGTGGCAAGTAGAGACATAAAGGTGCATTACCCACTCAGATCCCCCTTGACATAACTCTAATAAAATAATAAAAAATAAAAATTGATTTGAAATGACTTGGGTTCAACACTAGATTGATCCCTTGGGAACTTCCTTGGGTTAGTAACTCGTGATCATGAGTATTAGAGATCATAGTGAGAAAAAAACGAGAGGAAACACAAAAGATAAAAATAAGAAAATGGTAAGAAGAAGAATACCAATATATATTAAAGATTCATAAAAATTTTACAGAAGGAAAAACTAAAAAACAATATAAAATTTCTTCCTAAAGTTTCAACTCTTTAAAAATAAGATGAGATAAGTTTTTATTGGAAAAAGGGGTAAATTTATCACTCCATAGTTTTCATCTAAATTTTACATGTGGTAGACCCCTTTAATGACTGAATTTGGGAAATATTTATGCTTGAAAGTTTTTAAAACATTTCTTTCTCATTCTAACACCAAATTTAATCTTTATTTTTCACATATATAAAAATTTATATCCTATTTACTCTGAAAATATATTCTTTATTGGTAGAATATTTTCATTTTTAAAATCTGATTTCTCATGAATTTATGGACTTGATATCTATAAAATAAAGTGGGATCATAGTTATGAATGTATTTCCCCCATATTTTTTCTTTCTCATTATCAAATTTCAGATTCATTTTTCCATACATTTAATATTTATAGGCCCAACTTTAAAAATATCCAAATATCTGCATAGATTTTGAGGGTTGACTTATAAGCATATTTTGGGCCTCCAAATGTTGAATTTAGCTCAAGGTATAGAAGAATGAAATTATTCCCAATGTATTTTAAGCCTAAAAAGTAACTTTATAAATTAACTCATTATATAAAAATTTATTGTTGAGAAACATAAATAAATTAAAATATTTAAAATTCAAAATTAGGTTATTTTTGAAATTAAGATCAAAAAACTTATAAAAAAATAAAATATGAAAATTAATTTAAAAAATTTGGGATTAAAAAAATTAAAATTAAAATTAAAATACTTTAAAATACTTTCATTTTCAATTCCCCCACACTTAAACCATTCTTGTACTCGAGAATAAAAAGTCCACATTAAAAATTAGTGGGAAACAATGTTATCATTTTACAAATTTCAAAGAAATAAAGTCAAACAATCATCATTGTAAAATTAAATTTTCCAATGTAACTTAAAATATCAATTCAATTTCCCATTTTCTAAAGAAACAATAAATTCAAGTATTTTACTTTCTACCTTTTCAAAATGGAGGAATATATTATTTTATTCATTCAATCTCATTAATTAATTATTATTAAATATTCTGAATCATAATCTACCTCTCTTTTGAATATTTTCACTCAACACTCGTGATTTTAATTTAATTAGAGTTTTAATTTTATCAATAATACATGATCCTTATCCATAGTCTTATAAATGAACCGCTTTATCCACTTTTTAAAGAAAAAAGACACATAAAATCATGATGACTTCATGTTAAGGTTCTAATGACTATGAGGCTTAAGGATGGTAAGAATCAATGTTTTAAAAATTAAGGCTCAAATAGGATGTTTATCTCTTAAGTAAAATGAATGATATAAAAATTGAACATGTAATGACATTTTTTCCTTCAAAGTAGCAACACCCACTTTCTCTAAACTCAGTGTAAGGTCATGATCAAAATAAATCATAATGAATGATTTATGCATCCTCTTGAATTTGTTTTATATTTTTATATATTTTTCTTTTTAAGATAATTTTTTCATTTTTCTCATTCTAAAATTATTCTTAAAATAAATATCACATACAATACCTAACCACATATGATAAAAATCATAGGTCTAGTATATTTTTGTTTTTTCCAAATCACAACCCATATTTTCTTTTCTTTTTTGTCATTTTACCTTTTTTATCAAGAGGGGGGAAATAATAAAGAGTGAAATGAATGTAAACCTTTATAAATTCATATATGTATCACCCCCATACTTATTCCTTATAATGTATATAATCCCTTACACCATGACTCTCTTAACCCTCACACTTCAACTTAAAAATATCATGTAAATTCTAAAAGGATGATAGGAATGGATAAAAATAGATTGAAACATGGATCATCCCTAACAATTTCTATCATGCTCTCTATGGGCTAAAAAGGATTAATGTAAATGTGGTCTTTAAGGATAATGGATTTTCAAAAATTCCTCATTCTTTTTAAAACAAATTTCATAATATTGGCTTTGATAAGTTCAAATGCATGTTCTAGTCAGTGATATGTCCCAAGATCACTCAAGAAATATTAAAAAGAATAAAATAAGAAGTAATTAGACTAGAAATCCTCTCGGGAATGGAATTATGATATTTAAAAAACACCCAAGGCATGAATAATAATTACAAATAAATTCACATGGATTTAAGATATTCAAATCATGAAAAATGATTGGGAAATTTCGTTTACATGAATCAACTAATTCTATCAATTCATGAGTCCTCGTTTAAATATTTATACTTCACTTTAATCATATGATTATCTATTTTACTATTTTAATATCATTAACATTAAATTCTAAAACATGGTATCACATGCTTACTAAGAAAGTCATGTCTCCAAGATAACTCATGTAAATTAGTAATTCAATCATGGTCATGAAATTCCAGTTTAAGCTAAAATAGGTTGTTGGACAAGAATGTAGATAGTTTGAACATAAAAAAAAATTAAAACTATTTACCATAAAAATTTGTCCTCTTCCTCCACTATTTTTGGGATTCCTTATTCTATCATGTTCCTATAAATGATAATTACTCAATTGATCACAAGTATCATGTCACTAAAGCTTCGAAAGATAAGGAGTGGGCTGAATTCTAGACTAATCCAAAAATTTAAATTTAAATTTAAATTCATAGAAAAGTATAAGGATAACTCTTGGTATGATACACTAAGTCGGACATAAATTTTTACTACCTCTAGAAGGATATACCAGTTGTTATCAATAGTATGATGGTGGGTGGATCTTTTTGGATTTGAACCACCACATGTGGAATTTCCCATCCTATGCTTCCTTTTTTGTGGTGAGTAATAATCCATGTATAGATTATAATAGATCCATCCCTTAATATGTTGGAATATCTTGTATGGAGGTTGTAGGATTGAGTATGAATCATCCGCCTTCTTGGTTTCTTCTTGTGAACCCTCATATTCTTTATCCATTACTGGCTCAATAGGGGTTTCATGAATTGAATAATCAAAGGGAATATAAGAAGGTATTTTTACTTAAACAAAATTTTAATATTAATTTTTAATATGAAATTTGTCCCTTTCAATATTATCAACTTCTATCATGATTTCCTTAGGCTCAGATACTTGGATTTATTCATGGGCTTCCTTAAATTGTTGTTCAATAAAGTCAGGGAGCTCCATGTATTCCACAATAGGTGCATGTTCAGTTTCTTCTCCTTAATCTAAGTAAAATCAAGGATTGAAAAAATATGAAAATTCAAAACCATAATGAGTTATACTCAAATTTAATTGAGTGAAATAAAAAAAATACATTTTTGAATAAATTATCATTTACCTAATTTGATTATGGTTCTATCACTTCTTCAGTGACAAGCGCCTCTTGAAATTAAGTCCTGGTGGATGGAAGTAGGTAGTTAGGATCCTCTCTAATTTATTAAAATTACATCACATGTGTGGTTTAATTTACTTCCATGGTTTTAAATAAGTATTTAGGTGATTATTCTTTAATCTTGTAGATGGGAATATCTTCTTTCATTTCATCTTCTACCTAGTTTCTCCAAAATTGATCTAAATATTTACCCATATTCCTATCATCACATGAGACTTCATATTCACTCTATATCTCTTCATGTTACCCCTTGATTTAATCTTTGAGATTTTTGGGTTGTTTATGGGCATTGAGTTGGGCCTCAACTTCTCGGATGTATTCAGTGGAATTGAGGAAAACTAGTGGCACTTCCTTCTTGACCTTGAATCATTGCAAGTTAGTTCAGAGTTCATCGATCAATCTCATAAAATATTGAGGTAAGATACATGTCTATATTCCTCTTTTATTATGTTTTACCATTATCATAAGAGCATCATAACTTCGTTGGAGTGCCTCCTCAGTATAATTTGTTTCTTATTCCTGTAATTATTAGTAATTGTTCCACAAATTAAAAAAATGATCATTTAAAAACATCATTGAAAAAATATTTTTTTATGAAAAAAAATTTGTGAAAGTGTTTTGAATCCCTATAAATGGATTCAAATTAATGCATGATTATTTTTCCCAAATCCCCAGTCTATATTTTATTTACCTAATAATGAAATATAGTGTATACCCATGGTTGGTCTTTAGGAGGTACCTCACACAACACTAAATTTATGTTGTCACTATTTATATTTTAACTAATATAAAACTAAATAATTTAAGGATGATGAGTTTTAAAGATTCATGAAATATTGATATATATATATATATATATATATAATGTAATATGGGACAAATGAATGGAGATAAAATGTTGTTAGAAATAAAGGAAATCCTCCTAGGAGAACACCTAGAGTGGACCTTCATCGTCTCTTTTTTAGTTCCAAATCAAATTAATTAACATGATACATAGTATGAAATAACATCTTCTAATCCCAGTGTTGTGAATATATTTTTAACTCAATGATCATTTAGAGACCACACATCCACCTCCTTGGTCGAGGGAGAATATTGAAAAAGAGAAATTTAAATCTCTAGTGGAAAGTGGAGACACAAAGGTGCTTTACCCACTAATATCCCCGTTGGCCTAACTCTAAAAAAATAAGAAACAATAAACATGAATTTTAATTGACTTGGGTTCAAAACTAAATTTATCCCCCAGGAACTTCCTTGGGTACGTTACTCATAGTCGTGAGTATTAGATATCATAGTGAGAAGAGAATAAGGTAGAAATAAAAAAAATAAAAAAAATAAAATGATAGGAATAATAATACTAATATATATTAAAAATTAATAATAATAATAATAATAATACAGTAGTAAATAAAATAAAAAACTATATGAAATTTCCTCCTAATGGGTCAATTATTTTAAAAAAGATGAAATTCATTTTTATAGGCATAAGGGGTGAACTTTTGGCCCCAAACTTTTCCACCAAATTTTTTTCCCTCATAAACCCTATTAATGATTGAATTTTGTAAATAACTATTCTTAAATGTTATTAAAATATTATTTCATGTTCAACCACCAAATTTTAGCTTAATTCTTAATTTTTAGAATAAAATATATCACATTTACTCTGAAAATTTAATTTGGATAGTAGGATATGTGAATTTCAAAAATGCAATTTACCATGCATTTATGACCTTGATATCAATAGAATAAAGTGGGTACAAAGTTATGAAAGTTGTTCCTATGGATTTTTTTTTATTAATTTTGAGTTTTAGCTCCATTGTTTCATCCCTTTATGAGTTATTTCTCAACTTCAAAAATATCCAAATTTGTGCACAAATTTTAAGGCTTGAATTGTTAGCATATTTTGGGCCAGCAAACGTTAGACTCAACTCTTGGTATAGAAGAATGAAATTAAGCCCAAGATGTTTTACGCCTAAAAAATTAATTTAAAAAATTAATTGATTATATAAAAATTTACTTCCAAAATACATATATAAGTTAAAATAGGTAAAATCCAAAATTAGGTAATTTTTTAATTAAGTTCAAAATGATTCTAAAACCGTAAAATGAGACAATTGACCATAAAATAACACTTTGGTGGGATTAAAAACATTGAAATTAAAATTAAAATAATTTAAAATATTTTCTATTTCATTGGTTGAGCTGATGGATTAGTATGTGTGAATAATTATGGGCGTGGAGTTCACTTTTATAATTGAGAAGGAGAGCTATTTTTTGAAAATACCCAAAACTATTCAATAATGGGTAGTCACTCTCACCCCAGGTGACTCCAAAATTAAAAAATAATTTATTTTATGGAATTTAGGTTTAAGAAAACCCTCCACCATAAAAAATAAATATGTTTTAAACATTTTATTCCATTATCCTCTATGTTTATTTAATTTTACCTTTTTTGGTTTTCACCACGATAACTAGTTTTTTAAACTAAGTAATTAATACTTTAAGACTAAAATAAATTTGTCCTTATTAGATAATTTGGATCTAATGATTATTAATATGAAATCAAATTTATTAAAAAATACTCCTTGTTTTTGTAAAATGAATTTTAACACAAGCGCATGTAACGTGCAAAACTTCATTTTTACCTTGATCACGTTAATTAATTTATTATTGTTTCTACTAATAATTATGTCCAAAAAATTAAATTGAAATTATTAACTAATATTAATTATTCTTATTACAAATATTTAATTCATATTATTTAATTCAATAAAAATATGTGGTAAATTTTCATTTAAAATATACCCACAAAACATTTCTAAAAACAGTTTTTCAATTCTTCAAGCATAAAATAATCTTATATTAACTATATAAATATTAATCACAATTATATGTATTTAAAATAAAAATATTTATATATATAATTAATTAATTTAAATTAAATAATTCATCATTAAATATTATTTTAATTTATTAAAATGGATATACATAATGCCTTTTTAAACAAAACTATTTTTTAAAAAATATTCATTTTTTTATTTGGAAAATATCCCTTTTGACACAAAATTTACATATCCTTATTTTTATAAAATTGGTTGTTAATAAATTTATAATTACATGTATTATAATACATTATTATAAATAAATTTTTTAATTTTTAAATATTATATTTTTTATTATTCATAAAAGATTATTTCTAAGGGAAATTTTTAAATAATTATTTTGGTCTTATCTTAACCAAGTAAGTTCAAAATTGATTTTCATCCGATCAACTTATAATTTTTTTGTTCCATGAAATATTAAAATGTGAATTGTATTATAGTATTATCACAAGTTAATTTTCACTTACTATAATTGAGGCTCAGGGTTGCTGTGTCGCAAGCTATCAAAGAGATTAAATTTATTTAAAAGAAAATATATCATAAAGTATCGGGGTGTTACATTAAAAATTTATTGAACTCTTAATGCTTACTTCCTATTTATATTTCTATATTGGAACATTATTTTACAAAATGTATTTCCTTTATTTTTTAGGTTTCTTATTAGTTGGATTAGACTTCTTAAATTTAGAAAATAGAGAAGAATATTTCTTTTCATCTTATTCTAATTTCCTATCCAACTCTAATTAATCTAGACATATGATTATAAATCCTTTAGGAATATTCTTTTCCTTCTTTTTATATATGTATCTATTTTTTATAGAAACAATTTTTAGACATGTGTTAATTGGTAATTTCTCTTTTGATTTCATCAAATCTTCTTATTGAGGTATACATATAATATATTTGACAACATAATAGGCAGCATTCATCCACCATTTACACACTTACTCCTTAAATTTTACCTTTACCCTATTAGAAAGCACCCCCCAACTTCTATATAAAGAGTTTTAACCACTAATCCAATACCAAAATCTATTTTTTATGTATTATCTTTTGGTTTTCATATTTACCCCTTATTTATTGAGTTTCATAGTCATATCATAATGGTCCATAATGTGGCCTCTCTTTAAATAATAGAGGAGTTTATTCCCATGGGTTTGAATATCCTATTAGTCTTTAATTATTGATTTATTTGGTTATTTTCTCTTTACTCTTTTAAAACCTAAGGAAGATTCGCTTTTTTCTTTACTTGCATATAATTTTTGTGGTACTTATCTCTTTTCATCAGTAAGTGGATGATACTTAAAAGTATTATACTAGAAATAATCATAGAAGTGACCATAAATCTTGAAAAAAACACAAAAAAGTTCCATATGACAATAATATGTTATTATAAGACAGATTTATTCCATTATGTGTGATATATCTTCCTTTATAGTGTTTCCTTTGACTTTTAGCTTTACTCCCACTTTATTCATGCCTTATTGAAATTATACACATTGAAATTTTATGCCATAAATCAATAGATTTATTCCTAAATCTCTATCAGTACCAACATCTACCAACCAATCTGTTTATTTTCAATTTAGGTGCAATATATATAATTATTTTTCTTATATATTTTGGGATGGATCATTACTATTTTAGCCTCCATTTAGGAGGAAATTTATCTGGGACATACTTACCTATTACTTTGAATTATTTATGGGTACCCTAGAACATCTCTCCATCCAATATATATATAACTTACCTTTTATCATGTACTTCTAGAAATGATAGATTCAGTGTGAGCTAGATTTTTATAGTTGTGGGATACCATTTTGAATGATTTAGAGGTTCATGATTCTCCACATGATCAATATATCTATTTACTGATAATTTTATTCTTCATAGATGTAATAGTATTCTCTAAATTTTGTGTGGTAGAATTTTTTATCTCATAAGATTAGGAAGGTGTAGATTTTTCTTCTTCTAGGTTATTCAATTAAATTTTCAAATCTAGAAATTTCAGGTTGAGGGTGTTATTTTCATATTCTATTGATCTCAACTTATCTTCTCAGTCACTCTTTAAATTCATCATTAGAAACTCATGCATTTTCTTTATCTCCACTAAATATTTATCTATCTAATTCACTTTTTTTATTTAACATTCAGTTTCATGGGCTTAAATACCAATGAGACTTTATGAATCTTCTCTAATGAATGGAATAGTCATCAAAAACCATCTCAAATTATTTATTCTCACAATTAACTATTTTCAATTATTTGACAAATAAATAATATCTTTCATTGAAAAGTTTCAAAATATCTTCTTCTTTTTTACAAGCTTTGTGAGTGTATTGTAAAAAAAATTATTTTCTAATGTTTCTTCAATTGCATTAGCCTCTTCCTCTTACTATGATTTTTCAACAATCATTCACTTGATATATGAGAACATATATGAAAAATGTATTCAGTGAAATTTTTCAAGTTACCTTTAATTTAAAAATAAAATTCATATATTGACTCATTAAAACCATTGTATACATATCTTGAGATAGATTCACTAAAGTAATCATTATCTATAGATTTATCAAAACTCTTATCACTTTGAGTACTATTAGCTAGAGGTTATTACCCTTTATTATTCAAACATTTTCTTTTATTTTTCCCCTAATTCTTCTTCCTATTTCTCAATTTATTTATTAAGACCTCCAAATTTCTCTTGATAGAAATGGGAATATATTCTTTAATCTGAGGATGTTCTTCAAACATCAAAAATATTCACTTCATTTATTTCATATAAATTAATAGGGATAAAATTTCAGTCTAATAAATGTTACCCTTCAATCTAATACATATTTTAATACACTAAAAATATTCAATAATAGGGAACCTAGGTTCTCATATCACTTTTAGTTTCTAATGGATCATACAGACACACCTAAGAGGGGGTGTAATGTCCTATAGTTTTTAAGGTACCTTACACCATACTTTCAGCCCTTCTTTCAGAGTTTTTGAGTTATGATTTTTTTGAGTGATGTATCAGGAAGCTTCATGTTGGTTTTGGATAGTTTTAGAGGCCTTTAAGGGGTTTCATCATTTTCATCTAGTTTGGGTAAATCATGTTATTCTCTCTAAGAAATTGGGTGGCTTCTTTGGTTAAGGATAGTGGATGGATCATGCTTGGATCATGGTTAGATGTTACCATGTGAAATTCCATGAAAAATGAGTGGATTTGGATAGAGGTAAAAATAATGGTTGGAACATGTTTTACCAAACCATGAGAGTGTCTATTAGAGGAAAAAAAGATCGCATGGCTGGCACATGGTTTAGAAAACTATGTGACCAAACCATGCACGGGGTTTTAATAAATATGAAAATTATATTTTAAATCCAAAATCTCTCTAAAATTCATCATTATTCATCTTATTCCTAGAGATATCAAACCTAGGGACTCAAAATGTGTTCTTTAGTGTTTATTATCTCTCTTTACTCAAAATCTGAAGGATCTAGAGCATTGAATTGTGTGGATTCAAAGTAAGATGGTGTTTCTTCCACTATTCTGCATGTCTATACAATATATCCTCTTTCACTCTAGAGATAAATAATATATCAAAGATTTTTTGGACATATATATGTATTGAATCATAATATAATGGATAATTCTTGGTTTTTTTTGGATAGAGTCCTAATCTAGAGAATTTTCATCTCTTAAGCAAATCTAAAACCTTCATTGGTGATGGATCTCTTTCAGTAAGTTGATGTAAATTATATTTCTTGGAATTATATATTAATTCAATTATAATTGTAGCGACTCTATTAAGTTGGATTGGGTGTTTTCCAAGTGAATTTTGGTTCTTAAATGTGATTTGATTATCATCCCTCTACAGATCTTTGAAATTTGTATCAATGCACTAAAAGTAGGAACTTCTTACCATCTTAGGACTTTGTATGAAGTTATTTGACATGTTTATATTTGTTCTATTTTCCAAGTGTAGAGACTCTTTCATGATATGGTATATTGGAATGCATGGGTAACCCTTAAGACCTATTTTGGTATGGCTTGTGTGTTCCTTTCTAGGTTGCGCCTTATATGTGGTTATTTCATAGCCATGGAGTATTTGATATGTTATGCATGTTATTTACTATGTTTTTACTTTAATATGTATTTTTATATAATATATGGGATATTTATTTTGATATATTGTTCCTTTTTATTTCATGCCTTATATGTAGTTTTATACAAAGTCTGTGGAACCTCTGTTTCAGTTTTTAATTTGATAGGTGGCCCTAATGGACTTATATGATCCCTTAATGTTGGGGTTTGGATTAAAATACTCATATATTGTAGCTCTAGACATAGTATGGATATTTATATATCTTGTAATGTGATTATATAATGGGTTTATAATTTCATACACTATTAAAATAGGGTACATAGGCCAGCATGATGTGCCAAAGGGGAACATCCTCACATATGTGTTGATTTCCATTTATTCATATTCCAAGAATGCCTTGCATTAGAGGAAAGTAGGTATCCATGATTCATGGGTCTTAATTTTCTTTAAAGACATATGGATTCACATATCATGAATTATGACATGAAATTACCGCTTATGACACTATTCTATAATGGAATTGAAGTAGGTATGGTTGGGGTTTCTGGTATCTTGGTCATCACATGATCACTCAGTATATGATTGGTAGTATTATTGTATGATAATTTACCTTTCCATCATGACATAAACCTCTATATACCTGTGGAATTTTGTTAAAGATTCATTTCAAGTGTTTTATAGGGATTATACTCACACCATACTTAGGAATCACAGTGTGTGTATAGAATTTAAGATCAACGATCTAAAGAAGGAAAAGGGATCAACTAAAGGTTTTTAAGGATCTTGGAGTTAGGAGATGGATGTGGTATCACGATAGAATTTGGATATCTATTATATTATGTTTTATTTATTTATTTTTTATATTATACCTTACACTTTCTAGATTTCCACATTAGGGGTCCATTGACTTGATATTGTATGACCTGACATGACATTGTAATAGAATCATGTTTATATTATTATTTTTTTATTGAGATGTTTTATTTGGTTTATATCTGTGTTTTTATATGTTGATTTATGGTTATTACTATAGAGGTTTTAGTCTCCCCATATCCTCTATAAGAACTCATAACTAGTTAGAATCCACTTTTATATGAGGTGGTGCACATAAGGTTATATAGAACTTCGATTCGGGCCTGATGATTCAAGTTGGGGTGTTACAAAATGTTATAAAAGGACAAATTTTCCCTTTTTTCTTAACTATTTAGAGACCTAGTAGAAATGAGATAAGATGTGTAGAAATCTGTTAAGGGATTTTCCATGTTCCTGACTAGCTCATTTGTAACGGACCTCTAAGTTTCCAAAATGGGATTCCTATTACAGTTGTGGTTTTATAGTTTTATGTTGATCTAGATAATGTTTTGTTGTTATAGTTTAAGGGATTTTGGTGAATTCATGTATCATTAATGGGTATTTAGGATCATATTTCATTTATATACCTTATTTTTATTATATATTATATCTTTAATTAAATTCCTTTTTTCATATCTAATCGATGATATATCTTTATTATCTACTATTGTAATATATATATGCTAGAATTAATTAATTGAAATTGTGTGTGATGTAATGATTTATATACATGATTATGGATAACATGTAGGTATGTACATCTAGTCATGTGTCTTGGGTATAACTAGGATGGTTATACCTTATGTTTTGGTATCTACTAGGATATACCTTCCTATATAAATCTCATATGTGTGTTCCTTATAATTTCCTAATTTATACTCATAAGAAAGTTTTTATAGGTATTCTAAATTTTCATTTGTACTTTTAGAGAAAATTCCACATAAAATATTCTTTATGGGGCCACCAGTAAATAAATTTAGAATACTTCTATTAGGAAGGATAAAATAGTTCCACAATAGGATATGTAGGAGGATGCAACTAAGAATGACCCAAAATTATATCAAGTGGTTTAGTTGGAAAAATCTCCCTATCTTGAAGACTTTTAGACTACACCTAGTCATGGTGGATGGGAATATAGGATGATGGTTTATTATTCCCAAGATATCTAACTCCAATATATGCCAACGTTTTAGAGAACTGGAATTCCTTAGCATGCTGAGGAATGGATTGATATTATTGAGGTAATCTTTGATCAGGTATTGACTCCTAAGGGACTGAGGGTGAAGTTGGCTGCATTTATGAATTAGGGACCCACAAATAGATAGAGGATTATTATGGGATAGTTAGGAAAGCATAAGGGTCATACATTGGAGAAATTTAAGGAATTTTTTTTCAAGAAGTTGTTTATTAACACACTAAATATGGACTAAGAACTGGTGTTTATATATCTTTAGTAGGGAATAATGTCATTTTCTACTAACTATGCTCATTTTATAGATTTTATATCCTTTTCTATAATTTTTTCTGGGAATGAGGCACATTATTCTAGAAAGATTGATATTGGCCTTCATCAGAAGTTATGATGTTAGGTTAGAGGCTTTCACCTGATGACAAATGTTGAGGTTCTTCACAAGGCCCTAACTTTTGAGAAGGTACTAGAGGAGGATATGATTATATGTTTTCATCCAATTTAGTGTATTATCAAATTGAATTCCCAATTCTAAAAAAGTGCCTCTTATAGTGGTAGTAAGAGGGTGACTAAGGAGGTACAACAGGGTTCCACATAGGTGGAGTAGAGTAAGTATTTCTCTACTCTATATGTGGGAGGAGTATCTACAATGTTCTATAATTGTGGACAGAAAAAAATTAGTAAATTCTTCATGAATCCACCTAGTAAATTTCACTAATTTGGAAATTTGTGTCATATCTAGTGATTTTATTCTAAAGTATCACATCCATATTTGAGTAGCTCAGATCAGGTTATAGTTATAGGTCCTTAGTAGAAGACCCCGATGACATTGGTGAGTTATATACCATAATGTCAAGGTCATGATCTGGAGTTAGGAATAATACATGATATGGGTGTGGTTCCAGTTGTTGGAGGAGAGGGACCTTATAGAGTTAAGGGTACGGTTTTGATTACTTTTATTCTATATACTTCTTTGTTTTATATAAGTGATTCATATTCTTTTATATCTTATCAATTCATTATTATCCAATATTTACCTATTAAGTTAGCTTCTGAGTTTCTATTTATTGAAACACCCTTGGGAAATAAATTAGAGCATCTCCTATGATTCCATGATTTTCATGTAGTTGTTTCTAGCTATGGATATCTATAGGATTTTATGATCTTAGAGATGACTAGTTTTGATGTAATACTTATAACAGACTGGTTGAAAAATTATCAAGCTCATATTTACTACTTTCATAGACATGTATCATTCACTACACCTACATGAGAGAGTTTATTATTGACTAGTGAGTGGGATACTAGATCAAGAAGTATTAAACTATACATGAGCTAGATTAGAGTTATTATGGTTGAAGTATTAGGCTTGGATCCTGCAAAAGAAAATCAGCAATAACCCCTTATATCCTTTGGGTTAAACAAAATACTCCATAAGTGTTCATAGTTCTCGTGAATCGTATTTTTTATTCATACCATGACTCTTTAATCATTGTATTCATAGATTAAATATTGATATATTCAAGAACTTTAGATATGCATGTTATGAAACTTGAGGTTATATTGAGTAAACTTAGAGCACGTCAACTTTATGACAAATTTTTAAAGTTTCACTTCTATATTCAATCAGTTTTATTCCGTGGTCTTGTAATTTATGATCCATAAATTTCAATATACTCGGAAAAGGTTGAGGTTGTGGTGTCTTGGGGATTTCCTAGGAACATGTTTGAGATCATGATTTTCTTTAAGCATATGGATTACTATTGACATTTCATCTAATGTGCCCCCCATTTGGAAGAACCACTGAAAGAGATGATAAAAACAAGGAAAATGATTTATTGGTCTAATCGGTTTGAAGAGACCTTCCTATAGTTGAAGAGGATGTTGAAAATAGTTCTATTTTTTATTCTTCTAAAGCCTAAAATTGGATACACAGTGTACTTTGATGCCTTGGGTGTTGGGTTGGGAGTTTTGTTGATGCATAGAGATTAGGTAGTCTCTTATGGATCATTTCATCTATAAAACCATGATCAAAACTACCTAACACATGAATTAGAGTTAGCAGATGTGTTTAATGAACTAAAGTGTTAGTGATATTACCTCTTGAGTGGAATTTTTATCAACTATACAAACCATAAGATATTGTGATACATCTTAACTCAATGATATTTAAATTTTAGGTAGGTGTGTTGGGTGGAGTGTATGTAGACATTAAACTTCAATATATCCTATTCTCTAGTAAAATGAAATGTCATTTTAGTTTCTATCAGTAGGAAAATGCCAGAGACATGGGATCTTGGATTTCATCCTTCATAGGAAGAATGGTGTCTGTTGAGTTTGACGGTGTATTGACTAGTGGATTCATCTAAGGATTACTAAATTGTGAAATTTTCTCCTTTAGTTGTCATGTATTTATTAGTATAGATGGTAATGGATATCTAGGAGTGGATCTCGAGTGCATAGTGATGCGGGAGAACTTGATGGGGTTGATTCAGTCTTATGGCAGTCCTTAAATTATGAAGACATGATCTACATTCATGGGAGGTTAATAATGCTAGATTACTTTAGAGAGGAGTTGATAAGAGATTCCCATGTTTCTAACTAGGATATATATATAGGATCAGTGAATATATACCAAGATATCTAATGTTAGTTTTGGTGTTCAGGTTTGAAGAGGGACCTCATCAATTTTTTTTTATAATGCCATGAATGTGAGAGGGTAAAGGTCCATCATTAAAACCTAGATAGCTTACTTTATCCACTTTTGGTGCCTATATAGAAGTGGGATAATTTGATGATGGAATTTAAGATCGGGTTACTGAGGACCCTAAGGAGTCATGATGTTATTTGTGTGATATTTGATCAGTTGATGAAAGTGGCTCATTTATTTCCAATTCAATATACTCTTTCAATAGATGAGTTGTAAAGGGTATATATAATAGATATTTTATTCTTGTATGTAATTCCTATAAGTATCATGTCAAATAGGGACCCATGTTTCACACTTTAGTTTTAGTAGGGATTACAAAAGGCTTTCGGTACCCAATTGAAACTGAGTACAATGTATCATCCATATACTGAAGGACATTAAAATATGATGATCCTGATATTATAGGATATTTTATAGGCATGCATTCTAGAATTCAGTGGATTTTGGGATAATCACCAGATCTTACTTTAGTTCATGTGCAATAACAACTTCCATGATTATATTCAAATGGAACCTTATGAGGCTCTTTATGTATATTCATGTCGCTCATCACTATGTAGGCATGAGGCTGGTGAGGTAGTAGTTATGGGGTAGAACATAGTATAGAAGACCTTCGAGAGAGTGTAGTTAATCCAGAATTAGTTAATCACCTCACAAAGTAGACAAAAATCATAAGTCAACATGAGGATGTGACCTATGGAGTTCTCTATAGGTGATTGAGTTTTCTTGTGAGTGACTCCTTGATTAGAGTATCAATAATTATAAAATCAAGGGAAGATAGCACCCAGATTTTTTAAACCATTTGAGATTACTGAGTATATCAAGAAAATGGCCTACCATTTGGATCCTCCTCCAAAGTATTGGGGTATGAATAACGTTTTCCATGTTTCTAAGATTTAAAGGTACATTCCTAATAATGTGCATGTGATTAACTATGAGAGAAATTAGTTGTATCCTGATGCATCATTCATGGAGCTCTCAATGTGGATCATAAACCATAGAAAGAAAGTGTTTTAAGGATATATGGTGCCATTTTTTATAGTTCTATAGAATCATGGATGTATCAAAGAAGAGACTTGGGAGAAATATTATAATGTACAAGATCAATGGCCTATATTGTTTGAATAGAAACTCTATAGACACTTCATGAGAATGAAAAGGGTGGATTGTAATAGATCAGACTTGTTAAGGTACCTTACACCTTATTTTCACATCTTCTTTAAGTTTTTTTGAGTTATGGTTTTATTTAGTGAAGTATCAGAAAGCATATATTTGTTTTCAAGGATGTGATGTTCCTTAAGGGGGTGTACAGTTGTAACAAGGTTATGGTAAATTATGCATATCTCCCAAAGAAATTGTGTGTCTTTTTTGGATAAGGATGGTGGATGGCACACAATTGGCCCATGGTTAGAGATAACAATGTGAAATTCTAAAAAAAATTTATATATTGATATAGGTGTGAAAAAAAATGTTGGTGCATGGTTTACCAAACCATGTGGGTGATTAGAAGAGGAGACAATCCTCACATGGTGGGTGCATGGTTTGGAAAATCGTGCGACCAAACCATGCATGGGGTTTCAATTAATCCAAAAATTATATTTTAATCCCCAAACCACTTAGAAACTACTCATTATTCATTCTATGCATAGGGGTATTGAACTTAGGGACTCTAGGGGTGTTCCTTGGTGTTTTCTCTCTCTCTCTACTCCAAATCTAAAGGATCTAGAGTGTTGACATGTATATATTCAAGGTAAGTGGTTGTTTCTTCCTACTTTGTTCATGTCTATTCTAGATCTCCTCTTTATATCTTTATATTAATCATACATCCAAGATATTCTGGATAGATCTATGGATTATATTATAATATAATGTATAATTCATGGTTTTCTTTATAGATGACTGATTTATTGAATTTTCATCTCTTCCTTGAGTGGGTCTAGAACCATCATTGACAATGAATATTTCTTGGTATGTTGACATGTATTTCAACTCTTTTCATGATCTCTTCTTTGAATCCAAATTATAGAGACTCTGTTATGATGGAGTGGCTCAAGTCCTAGTGAACATTGGTGTGTAAACATGATCTGAGTATCTTCCCTTGGAGGATCATGTAAATTAGCATAAACTCATTAAAGGTAGGAAGTCCTTACCATCATGGACCTTTGTAGGGAGTTTTTTGACATTATTGGCTTTGGTGTATTTGCCTAGTGTAGATGCCCTTTCATGATATGGTATGTTGGTTCACATGGGAAGACCATGAGACCTTTTCTTGGTAAATATTGAATGTTCCTTTCTATAATGTACCTTATATATAGTTATTTCAAAGTTGTGGGGTATATGATTTTTCATTCTTGTTCCTTTCTATTTTGTACCTTACCTATATAATATTTTATAGAATTTGGAATATTTATTGTGATATATTTTTCCTTTTTATGACATTCCTTACATTTGTTTTTTTTATAATCATTCCAACCTTAATTTCAGTGTTTTGGTTGACAAGGGGCCTTGATAGACTCATTTGATCCCTTAGAGGGGGATATTGGATGCCATGAATCATAGATTGTGGTTCTATATACATAATAGATAGAACTAGATATTGGTATGTGATTATCCCATGGGATTATAATTCCATAAGCTATTGGGATAGGGTTTATATGTTATCATAATGTTTCAATGGGATACATCCTTTCATATGTGTAGGGTTCCATTGATTTGGGAATTCAGAGTATACATTCCTTTAGAGGAAAGTATGTGACCATGATTCATGGGTGTGACTTTTACTTAAATGTGGATGGAGTCACATTGAGTAAATCATGTCACGTCATGACCACGTATCACAATCTTTTGGAATAGTTCTAAAGTTGGTACAGTCAGGGTTTATGGAATCCTTGTTAGTGCATGATCTTTTGGTATATGATTGGTTTTATGATTGAATGCACATTTACCTTTCCATAATGACATGAACCTCTATATACATGTGAACTTGTGTTAAGAACTTATTGTTGGTGTTCTAATGGGTTTATAGTCACACTATGCATGAACATATCGAAGTGTATACCGACTTCTTGATCAGGGATCTTGAGAAGGGAAAGGTTCCAAAAGTAAGTTTCTTAAGAGCCTGGAGTTAGGAGAAAGATGTGGTATAGGGACAGAATATGGAAAAATATTAAAAATATTATATTAATTTATTTCCAAATAAACTGATTACACTTGTTGGCATGCCACATTGGAGGTATCTTGGTTTAATATTGTTTGACCTATCATGATATATGTTGTAGCATCCTATTTATATTATTTTTTATGCTAATATTTTTTAGTTAGTTTATGTATATGTTGTTGCATTCTAATGTATGACTATGATTATCAAGGGTATAGTCTCCCCACATAATCTCTAGAACCGCTATTCTTGTCAGAAGCCTCTTACATATGGGGAGTCAAGCATGAGGTCATGTGGAACTTTGGCTCCAACTCAGTGATTGGGGTTGGGGTGTTATAGGTGAATCAAGTGTGGTCACATTTTTCAAAATTTAAAATATTATTTTTAACATAACCCCATTATTATTTGAAACTATTATATTTTTAGGATATAAATGGAAATTTTAAACTTTATCCAATTGTCCATAACCACATGCAATGTACAAATGAAAATAGTATATTAGTACGTGGTATTTTTACAATGTTCATCTCTAATGTGGGAAACCTATGCCTTATCTTTTTAATTACCATTGAGTCATAGATTCTCCACTATAATCAAATAAACAATTATAAGGGGTTTCTAGGGATAACCCTAAAAATATTCTACTATATTATACTGGTGAGATAACTATATTACATTGGTGACAAGCCTCTACTATATTATAAAATCATAGAAGTATTTATACTTCATTCCATTGTCTCTGGCTCCCGTTGGTATTATTCTTCCTTCCTACTTCTGAATTAGATCAAAGTTCAGTCAAGGGATGTCTTTAAAACCTCAAAATAATGATTTTTTTCCCTTATAGTCTTAAACTGCATTAAAGTTATCAATAAAAACACATAAAACCGGTTCACTAGTATTCCATCGACTTCCTAATTATTTTGAATTTATTTGATGGATTCCCAATAAAAATATTATTCTCATACTCAGTAATATAATATCATGTGTATAGGATAAATAGACACATGTAACCTCATATTTAACTTCTCAGTTTTCTTATTCTAATATCAAGATCCAACAAGTTAAACAGGATCAGTGCACTTCTTCTTCCTCACTTTATTTGACGCTCAGATGATTTATAGATATAACATAGGCTTGGATCACTAATTATTCATCACATTAGATTACAATGGGTTCTTTGGGTTCTCCTTATTTTATATATTCAATACATCTTATTTTCTCTCTATTCTAAACATTCAACACTACAAGAAGTAGCCCCCACCAATAGTTTTTTTATTCTTCTTCTTTGATCTTCTCATATTCTCACAATCATGGGAATCATGCATTAAATATCATCTTTCATTATTAATATCCATAAATGGTATTAAAAGGGGAAAAATAAAATTCCAGTGAAAAAACACCATTATATAATAACTACTTTTGGGTTCTATGATTGTTCATTCACTTATTTTTTAAATCAAATGGTATTCTAAAAATACCCTCATTTAATACATTTAATTATCTGATATAATTATATTTTTATTCTTATACAGGATCATATTATTCTTCCTCAAAGTATTCCACTCTATGATCTATATATAATTCTTCACAACTAAATAAAATATAAGACATGCATATCTATAATGTGGAGCTCTTTCTTGTTGTATGAGAGCCTCTACTAAAAATAGTAGATAACTTGGTTTGAGTCTACTCATACAGAAGAAACTCAACACACTTCCTTGATTATTCTAAATTATCTTTATTTATAAATTATTTAAATTACTTAAGAATAAATAATCATTCAACTCAAAAATATCTTTATTATTCTTGAAAATTTAATAATTTCTCTTTCACTTTTTAAAATCATAGATATAAAAAATTATGATTTCTACATTCTCAACTCATTCACTTTTTTCATTCCAAGCATGTATAATATCTCTCTAAAGATTAATGGACTTTAAAAATGATCATATATTGAACACCATCATATTTAACTACGATCATAATATTAAAATTCTGGAAACTTGGTTTTTCAGTCTACAGCAATCTCTGATTTTCACTAAGTCTTTTCTCATACATAAAAAAAATTCTACATAAATGAATATACAAATGCACTTATCAATTATCTTATGCAACATGAAATCATTTTTTTCATTTTTAAAATGTGTATATGAATTTAATTATCCATTGGATCACATAACTAAATATTCTTATAGGTAGATAAAATGCGTTTATCATTTTTCAAAATCACTTAGATTGATTTAATTATATAGTGGCATAGATAGATTGTGTATATAATAATTGACTTGGGTGGATCCAAATCACTTCCATGTTAATTAATTCTCATTAAAGTTTCTAGTATTGATGTGTTCTCCTATATTCTTTCTACACATTAAAATTTATTTATCCATTTTTCATGCTCCAACATAAGAATTCCATAATTCCATAAACGAATTTAGGGAAAATTCTAATATTTTCAGGCCTTATAAAAACTATTCAAATCATTTTGTAAAATATTAAAATAACTATAGGGATTGTTTAAATATTTAAAAAACTACTTCAAAATAGTTCTATGGAGTTACATCAAAGAAAATACTTAAAATATATCATTTCAAAAAATCCTTCTAATTGCTGAATTTTAGCCTTTATTAAATCAATATTAAGCCATATATTTTAAATTTATCATTAATATAATATTTTCTAACTATTATCATAAAATATAATTCATTTTACTCAAATTATGGCTTCTAAAACTTTATCTAGATCTCAAACACTTTGAATCTGTTAAACACATGTTGGATAAATCATTACAAAAATATTTTGGATAGATTCCAAAAATAGATCCTCCTTCATATTCCTGACTTCTTATTCATGGTATAAATGGTACATTTAACCACATAATAACTTTTCATGGACATAAAAATCATATAAATCTGATGCAATTGGTACAAGGAATATATCCATTCAGTTATTCCAAGGATGTGTGGTCTTAACCTTTTTCCATGAAAATACAATGTTTGTGGCTTGATATTCTTTCATGTGTAGATGATAAGTTCTTAAAATGAGTCATAGACTTATATTGATGTGTACATTGACAAAAAATATATAGTCACCAATAAAGTTGGTATTCAATAACTCTTAAATTTTGATCTACACCCCCAAGAGAGAACAATTTATAAGTAGTAGGTGTGGGTGACTAGGGTTTAGACCATTCTATAATAACACACACATTACCTATTAACTATCATAACCCCTAATATAAAACAATATGATCTTTTAAAATAATTTTTTATACATAGTATGACTTGTGGTTTAAAGGAGCGAATGAGAATAACCTACTTGGAAAATATTTTCCTTTCAATGCTTGGACCCAAAAGGAATCTATATTTTAAATAATTTTTTTATTGTTTTTTAGTTAACATAGTAAGATTATAAAATTAAATTCCTTGAATATTGTTTCAACTAGGAGATTCTGTGTTGTATTTGTGGACAATGTATATGGGTTGTTTTGGAAAGAACCTGAAGGAAGCTATAAGAATACATGGTGACTTAGATGATAAAAAGGTTTGTTACCATATACATAAAAACCAAATTTTGGTTCTTCATGATGTATTATAAATATATAAAATGCATTGAAGTATTTTTTGAATGTTTATTTGGGAAGAGGATGTGATTTTTTTATGTTCCTTAAGTCATGTGTTCTAGAAGAAGAGAACAAAGGTGGTATGAGAAGATTTTTTTCAGTCCTAAAGTTGTTATTCAAGTGGAAGGATAAAAGTTGGTTAAAAAATTAAATATCATTAAAAAGTTATTTTGGAAGAGGACATAAAGATTTTCCTGGGGTAAATTAGAAGTTTAGAATTTTTTTTCAATGTAAATCTTTAAAAGATGACATATTCATCTAAAACCTGATATTCATAGAATAATAATTAAGGTACAAAGTTTTCTACATGTATAAAGGTCATCGACATGATACACAAGGGTTATATTTTGGATACATAGGGTTTACCATGTTATTGAGAATATTTCAAAAAAATGGTAATGTCTTTATACATAAAGGTAATTGATCCAATATGTAAAGGTAAATAAGATAATACATGAAGGAAACCAGTTGATAGAATTTGGAAAATTATAATACATAGGTTAATAATAACCTGATATATAAAGGTTAATAATATTTATTATGGATGATACATAAGGATCACTAATTAGTATATAGTGATACGTATGGGCTCTCTAGATAGAAAAATAGTAAAGTCTTGAACTTTATTGGAATATGTAATCAGAAATCGAAAGCATATAAAAATTTAAATGGATTGAAGAAGATAATACATAAAATATAATTGATAATATGTCCAGTTTTTATTTAGTATATACATAATATATTAAGATATGATTGATAATATGGATATCCATGTATTTTTTATGTTTTTGGAAGAATTTAATATAACGATTAGAGGATCAAACCACAACATTTTAGTGATTTAAATAGGCTATTTTTGAAAATTTCATGGATCTAGTTGTTGATCAAGAATCACACTATGATGAATGATATTATACCATGATCAAGTTGAGGACGTAAAAGATCAAGATTCAATGAGGAAGTTGTATCATGAATAGGTTTTTTTTAGAATATATGGAAGATTCAATTGGAATTTCAAATGAGGAAAATATGTAATGAAATACGGGAAGTTGACCTAAATTAATTCGAACATTATGACCAAATTAAGTAGTGTGGTACGCATAGAATGATCATTGATATTTGAGGAAGGAAGATAGATCCCAATCATCATATTAAGACTTGGGTCCATAGAATTATTTATAAAAACTTCTTGTAAAAGATCATAAAAATTAGTGTGGAACATATTTCAATATTTAGTTCAGAGAATAAGTTGAGAGGATAACCATAGATGAAGCATCATTGACCAAATTTTTCTTTTACGGATGATATCTTAAAGAGTATATGGGTTTCATGGATATATTTGGTTGTTGAATAAGGATTAAAACATGATAATAAAAACATGAAATTATCTTCATATAGAGGTATGGGTTATATTGTTGTCTTCATGTGGAAGTAATCTGATTAACATCACATTGAGTATCCATTCGTATCATTACTTGGAGAATAAGAAGAGAAACAAATATAGGATTTAAAGAAGCATCAAATATAGAGTTATTATGAAAGTAGTATCACATGATAAACATGGGTAGACCCTCACATATATAAACTAATTTTTCTTTCACCAAAAAATTCTATATATGATAAGAAGAAGGATTAGCACTTGGATCAGCATTGATACTTTATAGAAAATTATAAATGTAATTATCCTTGGTGTGTAGTGACCATTACCTAAAATCAATCATCCATTGAAAGTTATTATAGTTTATTTTTGTGCATTGTCACATCATTGTGTGTGTGCTCCTTATATTATCCCTTAGCAGTTAACTGAGTAAAAATATCATTTTTTTCTTGTGCTTTACTTTATACATTGGTATTTTTTTTAGTGAGATCAGTTTCATGAGAAAATAGTGATTTACCATGTTTCTTTCAATTAATAAACTAGATTTTTATTTCATAATAAACTAAGAAGAAGGAAAATTTTAATTTCATATGCACCCAGATTCACCCCCCCCCCCACTCTTAGGGTGTGTACATTCATCTTGGTCCCAAAAAGTGGTATCAAAGACAAATATTTATAACTTGGTGTTAAATATATAAATCTATTTATGGATTTATTTTTCACATGGATTCAATGATGGTTCCATAGTTTTTTGGTGATACTAAATTTGATGGATGGAAAAGGGAGATGCTCACTTGTTTACATGCCTGTATAAAGGATATCATGTAGTATATACATAATATTTCTTATTTGATAATGAATATTTAAATAATTCAGGATACTGAGACATAAGAGGTGTTGAGAAAAAGTATCTCCAATGAGAAGTTCAAGGAGACTATTTATTATGTTTATGATTTCAATATTTGAAGTGAGTTTGAGAAAAAATATGGAAATTCAATAAAAGTAAAAGTATGTTAAGATTTATCCTAGAAATAAGATTGAAAATCTATTCATAGTGAGAAACTAGTGAAAAAATATAGAAATGGATGGCATATGAAAAAAAAGGAAAGAAGAATAAGGATAATAAGAAGACTCTAAGAAACATGGACTCTTTGATCAAGTTGATTGGTTTTGAATCTATTTTTAAATATGATTCAAATAATGTTTTATAATATTCTTGAAAATATAAAAAATTATAGACACCCTTATATAATGCTTTATGTGTGGATCTAATGATGACATGTCAATTCATCAGTTTATAGAATGTTTATACAGTGATCAATGCAAGATCTAATCCCTATATGAGAAAGAGGATCAATTATAAATCATTATTAAAGTGGGTTTTGAATTTATAAAAAATCTATCCATGGATATAAAATTTATAAGAAAGTATAAGTGTCATTAAATTGATACATGATGATAATGGGTGTAAAAATAAACGGATAATGTGATCTACTTGAAGAACATTCACGTGAAGTGGGAGAATAAATGGATATGAAAAATGAACTAAAATTGAGCATTGATCCTCTAAAAACACAACTTGGAGAGATGATAAATTTTAAAAAAGATGTTGGCTCAGTGTTGGAAAGGATGGATACCTAATTAAAGTATAATGATATAATGATAAAGTATCTTGAATTAAATTCAAAATCCTTGAAAGAAAAAAAGAAGGTAGGAACTCCCATTATGGAATCACCAGCAAGTTAAATGAATGAAAGTTAAAATCTAGAATCAATAAATAAGTCAAATATTCTTTTAAAATTGGGAATATATGAATATAAATTTAAGTTACCTTTAAGGTGATAATGTTATGGAATATTTGAACACACTATCAGTGTGTTTATAGAACCCTATGAGCTCGAAGGTCGAAAAAATATGTTTGTAACAATCTGCCAACTGTGAAATGATTACCCAAGGTATATTTTAAACCAGAGTTTTTTCATTTTTGATAACCATGGACATATTAATATAAATTGGAGAAAAATAGAATCTAAAATTATCATATGTAATTCTTCCATTCCTATGGAAATAGGATGAAATTTTTATCAAAATGCAATTTTTTATGCTGGAAAACATTTTTAATGATTTGGTGTAAAATAATGGTTCAAAATGAAGGGTTTAATAATAATAAAAAGTGGATTAATCACAGTAAACCTCTTGTAAAGAAAAAAATGGAGGAAAAGGAAGAAAAATTCTCTCACTATAAGAAATATAGATGGTCATGTAAAGAGATATCCACCAAGGAAGAAAAATATTTAGTTATTTATCATGGATATTTAATATGATATACATGAATCATTCCAAAGTGGTTCCATAAGTCATACCATAATGAATTGAGTTAAGAACAGTGGAAGATCCCTCCTATGAAGGAAGAGTCATGAAGAAATATTTAATAGTGGTTCATTAAATGAAGAAACATATACATGTGGGATCAGTCACAAAATTTAGATGGGTCCCAAACCAAGTAATATAAATAATCCCAAATAAATAATCTGGAGTGAATTTCTTATTAATAGAACTTCAATAATAACCACTAGAAATTTTTGGAATAAAATTGGAAGCAAACGGAAGGTTTATCAAGACCCGCCACATTTCTCAACTTGAGGATCTCTAAAAATTATACCTCTCCTAATGTGTTTAAATATTTTTAACCATTTTTTTAACTGATGAAGCTTTAAATGGGAGATAGATCTATGTAGTGTGATTATGCTGAAATAAGATAAATAAAACAAATGGGGTTAGATTTATTTTTTTTCTTAATAGTTATTAGGCCTAAAATAAAGTTAACATGGTATCAAGGTCCTATTTGACTCAGTAAGTGGTGTCATGCAACCACTTCAAATTTCTAAGTAAAATTTACAATTTCATGCTGAGAGAAAGCAATTCAAATGATGTACAGATTTTTCTAGAATAAAAGTGGTAGAAAGTCATTATATCAATTATATAGTGTAATCAATCCAACTTCCGTGATTAGTAAATTATATCAAGTGATATCTCAAATAGTATTGAACATCTAAAACAAAGATAAGATATCTCAAATAGAATAAGAAAAAATATTCATCGGATTTATATACTAATTAATTTGGTATCAACTTGTTTTTTTCTAGGATACTAAAAACTATTGAGATAAAAGTGTCATAACTAACTAGTGGTTTCCTTATACTGGAAATTATTTCAATACATGGTGTTAAGAAATAAAGGAATTTAAGGGAAGTTTGTGGTTGGAATTTAAAGACTGTTAAGATTTATATGAATCAAAAGAATCCCTATAAAAAAGTATAAACATGAATATTAGTAAATATCACAAGTTTATCAAGTAAAAGTGGTATCAGTTGGTTCAATGCGTTATTTAACTTACACAATTAATACTTTATTATTTATTTATTGATTTTCATGCATAATTAAATTTTTTATCATAAGAAAAACTATTGAAATAATTAAAATTAAAAATTGTAAGTTATTTTTAGATTAAGTGGGTGACATATAAATATTTGATGTTATTAAATTTTTTAGAATTATAAGAATTGTAATATATGGATATACTTACAAGAGAGGTTGAATTTTAATTTAAAAACTTAGTCTAGGAAGTTTAAACTAATTAACTCAAATCCTCTTAAATAATGGTCATCGGACTTAGACTCAGTATGATTAACAAAGTCAAAGAATCAGAACCATACAATGGTCATTAAATTATTGTAAAAGAACAATATATTAATGGATCTAATTAACCAAAGTATATATATTGTGATCAAATTCAATATGATAAAATAGAGAAATATTGAAAGTTGGGTATGATTACCATCTTTCTATTACATATATCATAATAGTAAATTGTAAAAAAAAATATAATATCTATGTAAAATTAATAATGACTTACAAGATATTATTAAAAAGATAAAACTTTTAACCTTAAGAGTAAGGTAGTCAATATCCCTGACTAAAGGTATCTGCTATTTTATACTTAAAGTAAATTATTTCTTTTCTTACCAGGAAATCCCATGATATGATGATTAGATTTTCTCTATCTTTATATCGCATGGATCCCTCAATACAATGATATAATATATCTTCCTAGACCCAAAAGCACTCGATACGATGAATCGGATTCACCGTCTTCCTATCCCCATAATCCCTTGATCATGAAAATTATCATATATGAGTTACAATTACAAAAGATCTTAAAAAGACAACCTAACACGGTTTCCTTAAGAAGACTAACAACAAGTAGTTCAATCTAAGTTTTCTTTAGAAAATCTGAGAGTGAATGTAATCAACCATTTCCAAAATATTCAAGTTACTTGATATTTATAGGTGATATCCCAATGTTCATGTAACGGTCATGTTTCCAAGATTTTTGCAACAGCCTTAGACACTTGGAACTTAACAGCTCATCATAACTGAATGTACGAAGTCTTATTGATTAACACCATTACAGTGTCAAAGATATTAATCATGATAGAAACAATTATTATGTGAATCCAATTATAAAATTAAATTATTCTGATGGAATTCCCTAACAATGTCAATGTGATAATCCTAATGAGTGTTAGTCCGATTGTATTAGTACTGGTATCAGTCTGATAGTCAAAAAAATTTCTATTATGATAGACATGACTACAGTCTAACATCTGGTATAATAAAGTTGGGTATGATAATAATACTCATACTCAATATGATTTTTTAATGAATAATGTATTTTTTATATTTGTAACACTTTAGAATAAATTCTATGTGTGGTAAAAAAAGTAATGTTTTCTATAAAAATATGCTAAAAAATTGGGACGTAAAAAGTTAGTGAACAAGTTTTAAGTAAGTGTTTGTGATTTCCAAAACTAATGGAATGAAAAAGTAATAAGTAGAAATTCTAAATCAATAATATACCCCTTTTTTAAATAAAAAAACACCAAAACCTAAATGAAAAATAACTTTGAAAAACTTACAGCCCATTTATTTTTAAGAACATCATATTCTGAGTTAATAATTAAACCATAACTACCCCTGAGTTTATAAACCTTTTAAATACAATAGGGAGTATTATGTTGAAAATGATAGACTCCTTCTTAGGATAATATCTTCACCTTATTATAAATCATTCTTTACTTTGAAAGATAATATCACCTTTAATGAAATAACTCCCCCTTTATATAACAACTTATTCTCATTTTAGAATTTCTCCCCTATTTAAAAATTTCTCCCCCATTGTGATTTTCAAAAAGGAAAAGGAAATAGTCTGAGGTTTTCTAAAATGTTAGAGAAGTAAAACATACAAAAAAATAAAATGAACTAACTAATCATCCATAAAAGTATAAAAGAATATATATTCATTCAAAATTGGATAAACATTTAGAAAAATCATATTGCAATGAAAAGAAAATTCAATACAAACATTGAAATTCTCTATAAATACAAGTATATCAAGAGTTTAAAAAAAATCAAACTTTCTTCATAAAAGTTTTCACAAAATCCTTCATCTTTTTAAACTCATTATGGTCTTTCTCAATATTGGAAAATTTTTATTATAGAGCATATTTCTTCTAACCTTCGACTTTTATACTTTCAATTTCTTTAGATCAATTATTATCCTTCACCTTTAATAATAAAATTTCAACATTAATATATATGAGTTTGATAATTTATAACTCCAAATTATGATCTTGTTTCAAATTAATGACATCCTCAATATGATTATCAGTTGCATCTCTGAACTCCTCAATGAACCTTACTCTATCAGTTATATCTTTAGATAACTAATTAAAAGAACTTTATAATTCTACCATAATCTCCTAAACTTCATAAGATTTATCATCATGGATTTTAATTTTAGATTCTACTTGGTGATACAATTTCACTAATTTATTACATTATTTTTTTTAGCCTGGGAAATTTCTGGAAAAATATTTATGATTCATTTCGAATTACTAAATCCATTAAAGATTTTATTGAATCTGGTTTCTCATTGAGATTGTTTTGAATCAACTAACATCATGCCTCATGGTTTTTAAAGTATAGAATAGTTACTTCTAATCTTCTCAAAAAATTAACAATATAATCAAATCCTTTTTGATAAGTTATTCTTGCTGAATCTGATTGTTCTAGATTAGGTTAGGGTGGATTTATTTGGATCATACCAACTTTATCTCTTTACCTTTATTCTTATCTTTAATTGAAACTTCCTTATCATATTTCTTAGAAATACCTTATCATAAGATATTTCCAAGATATCTACATCATCATTGTCGAATTTTTTAGAAACCTTGGTCTTTAGATTTTAATCTTATTCCTCTTTCTTTGATGATGACTCTACTTCTTCTTTAGATGACTAATATTTTTCTTTTAGAATACCATATTTTTATTCATTATCATCCGTGGAGGGTATATTCGATGATTATGAAGATGAATCTGATGATTTATTATTGGATTTAGTTTTTCCCTTGTCATAATCTTCATTTTCATACTATTCATATTCTTCTTCTTCTACTTATTCAACCTATTCTTCTATTTTAGTTTCAACTTCTTTGTATTCTTCTTCTTCTTCATTATATTATTTTTTCATATTTTCCTTCTCCATCCACTTCCTTATCAATTTATTTATCTCAAACTTCTTGAAGTTTCCTTGAAGTTATATTAGTTTATTTTCATATGAAACTAGTTCTGAAACTTTTTCCCAGATGGATGGGACATATTATTAAACTACCACTTTTTCTTTTCCTTTGTCTATGATAGAAGGAATATCACCTAGTATAACTAATGTTTATTTAAAATCCAAACCTACTTTTCATGTTATCTAATCAGTCTTATATATTGTAAGTGCAACATTTTTTTGGGCTCTTTCTATATATTTCAGAATATTTTGACAAAGTTGAGCTTGTTGTAACCTCTTATTTTTTTTATTTTTCATTTCCACATCTCCCAAATTCTCCGCATCCCAAATTCCAGATTATTTTTCTTCTGTGGGGTCAAGTCTGAACTTCAAATCACCTAGTTTTTTCTATTTTTATTTTTCAACATTTCATTAAAAACGTCATTAGGCATCTTCTTTTCTTTCTTATTCATTTTCAGAGGTGAGGCCTCTGCATTCCTCTTATTTTTCTTTCCTTTCATATACTTCCTTGATGGTTTCAATTCCAAAATAGCACCATCAATTTTCTCAATAAATTTCTTTAACTTTTCATCAAAGACTAACTTAATTCTATTCATCTTATCGTCAATGATAAATGAAATCTTTTCTCCTATTGGATATAATTTATTGGAAACTATAAAAATTATAATACAATTTTAAACCATATTGTTTATAAAATATGGGATCATAATGATCATTCACTTAATAGAAGAATTCTTGGTATTCTCCACAGTGAGAAGGATGAACTTCACAATATTTAACTTCCTCGTGTTTATAATAAAATTCAATACGGAAAGATTTGAGACCCTCAACATATCTTGGTATCCTTTTATTGTATTGTGGAAGCCTTGAATCTACAGATCTACAACTCAATTTTTATATGTCATGTGAAATATTTTCCTAACTTTTTCATATTCTGAAAACAATGATTCTTCTACTCTGGTTCAATTAAATTTACCAAGACTGTTAGGTAACTTGTGATATGGACAATCGACTTCACCTTCTGATGGTATCCTAACCAAACTAGTAAGATTATTATAAGATACTTTATATATTTTACCTTATACTAAAAAAAACTTTTTATTTCACATCTTCCTTTAAAAATTGAACATATTCATAAAATTTGTGAACTAGATCAAGATAAAATAAATTAAAATCCATATTTGGGTTTTTTACACTAACTGATTCTCATCCTTGAAAAGAAATTATCTTTATCAGAGTAGAATAATATTTTTTTTATACCATGATATTTCAACTGACCTATCTCCAATCTCTAAATATGAACAATTTATAAAAATCCTTCTTGTTTTCTATAGGATTTGATATTGGTGCCAAGAATCAGAAAAAAATAAAACTTATCAGACTGGCGAATTTAAAGGTTGTAGAAACTCTAGAGTAAGAAAATTGTGAACAACCAAAGTGGGATGGGTAGTGACACTCCTTTATATAGGCATCGGGGTGAAGATGAATATTTTATAATATTATTGATTCTTGATATTGAAACCCTTTTTATCTAACAATTGAAATTGATCCAAAGAGAGTTTTAAAAAAATTATACTCTCAAAATTTTTAAAAGTTTTTATCAGAATGGGAATGAATTTGACTAGAAAAACTTTAAAAAAAACTTTGAAAACAAAAAATATTATAAAACTGAAAGTATAAAAAAAATTAAAAAGATAATGTAATGAGATAGTGTAAAAACTAAAATAATAGAAGGGTACCTTTTGAAGTAGAAAAGTGTCATAGGGATAAATAACTTGTTATTATTGGGTTTTTTAACTTAATAGATTATGATAGTTTTGAAATAAATACTAAATACAATATTTTCAATACAAAAACTAATTATGATAAGAAAAGTAACTATGACAGTTTTTATAAAATATGTTAGAATATGATGATTTCTTAATCCAAAATTTTTTTAAGAAATTTTGAGTATGTACCTTTTTTAAAACACACTCAGAGTGTAACATCCCATGTAAATAAAGAATATGAAATTTTAATATTTATTAATATTTTTGAATTAAATATTAATATTACTTTAATGGAGATTCTATGTTTGATGGCGTACCAAATATGCAACAACAAGTTTCTTTGAAATCTTACGTTACACACTAATAATATAATAATATTATTTTAAATGGTAGTTAACGCCTAGCTGTTTTAATGGTGGGAATGAAAAGAAATAACTAAAAAATGATTATATATGTTTTTTAAATTTTTTTACATTTATCCAATAATTGTTAGAGGCTTGAAATGCGAATGGATCCAATTTTAAGCATAAATATTCTAATATTCTTTAAATGGTCGATTAACTGCCTTTTGATGGAGAACCCTTTTTAAATACACTTTTTGACAATTTTATATGTTATATTTGAAAAAATAAAATCCTTATTTAGAATCAGGACATCAAAATTTACTTTCTGTAAATTTTTCTTATTTTTCTGATAAAGTTTATTTTTTATGAATAGTAAACAATGTTTTATTTTAATTAAAAACCTCATTTTAATGTAATTTATTTATATGGTTATATTATCTTTTTAATTGGTTTTAAAGTGTAATTAGAATATATTTGTACCATTTAATTCAATGGTGTTCATTGTAATTAATTTTACTTTGAAATTGGACATAAACAAGTATCAATCTTTTGATAGATATTGTTTCTTAAAAACACGCTATTTGTTTTGACAACGGAAATTAATTATAAAATTAATTAATGAAACTTATATGTTTTGAATTTGGTAAAATATAAATCATTTTTTAATTTGGAATATCAAATTTACTTTGGATAAATTTTGGGTATTTTTCAGACAAATGTTCATTTTTAATGAATAGTGAAAAATACTACATTTTACTTCAAAACTGCTTTTTCATCTAATTTAATTGTATAGTTAGATTGTACTTTTAATTGGTTTTAAAGTATAATTGAATTATGTTTTTATCAATTAATACAATTTTGTTCATTGTAAGTAATTTCACTTTTCAATTGGATGTAAAAACAAGTCAATATTTTGATAAATTTTACTTCTTAAAAAAACCGTCTTTGGTTTTGACAATGAGAATTATTTTTAATTTAATTACTACAATTTCTATGTTTGTAATTTGGTAAAATTTATTCCATATTTTTAATCATAATGTCCAAATTATTTAATTAAGACTCTTTTGTTTTTGAAAATTATGAATAGTAACAACAACAATTATTTTTAACTATCATGATTAATTAGTAATCAGGTAGTTAGGGTAATAAAATAATATCATAATAATATAAAATGACCCCAAAAATGTGTCCAAATCCTCTTGGTTGTGTCATGGCCAACCTTGGGATGCCTTTTTCCAACTTAGGGACCCCATTTAATCACTTTTGTGTGATAGTTACCATTTATCATATTGTTTTTAAAGAAAGGAAAATATAACCAAACTATGTAACACCTAAATAAAACAATTTTAATTCTGATTAAATAAATGATCTATTAGACTCTAAATATTAATTTTAAATATAAAAATATTTCCTACATCATGGTATTTTTTTATAATTTTTATACATTAAATAAATAAATTTATTTATGACACCATTATGATGCAGTGATAACCTCATTAATAAACGATTTAAAAAAATCAAAATCTAAGGTAAAATATAATACATAAACTTGTAAAAAACCTATTGGATGGGTTTATTTAGAAACCTTATCACCTTATCCTCATAATATATCATTTTGGGACCTTTAAAATCCTAAAATCATTTTATAATAAAGTAACATTTCAAGTCATTCCAAAAGTGACCCTCCTCCCTCTTATAAAAGGCCCCCACCTATACCCCCTTAACCACACCTCTCAAGCCCTTGGATAATCCAACCTCTGCTCATATTATCTCTCCAAATCACTCTCGCACTCATAGAACCCTCACTTTGGGCATAAGCCTTTCCAAGTATGGCTTTGGATCAAATCAAAAAGAGTTACCCAATTTAGAGGCAATGTCTTCTCTCAAGTTTCTTTCTTCTATTTTCCTTCTTCACTCACCACTATATTCTTATTATTTGATCCCATAATAACACCTGTATCCTAAATATACTATGATTTTGTTATGATAAGGATTCTACCTACACTTACACACACCTCCGTCTAATGGTTAAAGAACATACTGTTTCCGTGGATGGAGAATTACTGTCTCACAAAACGATGATTGTTTAATCTTCCCCTACCACCTCTCGTGGTGGCCATTAAGATTTCACTATATTTATATATGATATATATTATGTTTATGTTTTCCTTATTCTTCTGTATTTTTCATTTATGTCATACCTTTATGGTTTCCATAATGGGTAAATGCGATAATTTCATTTTAGGAAGTGCGGACTATCGCCCCCTCAAAGTGATATGACTCGTTCATGCCATACGTGGAACGTATAAAGGATAGAATTTATGAACTTATGTAACATATAATATATATATATATATATTATACTTTAATTATAATATACCTATGTATCATTATGTTTTCATTCCACTAAAGTATGAAATAGAAATGAAAGTATCGTTCAAGCGTTCGTACGGCTTACCGTCTCCATGAACGGTGCATTTCATTTATTACCTATAAATGTTATGTAATATTATAAATACATGTATATAATGGATATATATGATATATATAATATCTAAATCATGAATATAATTCTGGATATAATGGATATTTTACCACAAGAATAACTTGTAATTATAAGAAGTTTATTTTTGACTCTAGTACCAAATATCGACAAAATGACCGTTATTAACTTAAATGATTACATAATGTTTATAACATGGTAATAAGTGATATAAAAGGAATAATAAACTTGAAAATATTCTTAATCAAGTATAAATTAACTTAATTTTATCATTTAGGAAGAACAAGGAACATACGAGCGAGTCACGTCGGACACGTGGTAAGGGATTTCTTATCTCACTGTTAATTCTATGAGATTTCCATTGTTCGCCACTTATTTATTACATGTGGTGTATTTTGTACTGAAATTTGATATATATTATCATGATTCTATTTATATTCACAGTATTTTGTGATTCATTTGGTGTTTATTATCTTTTTTTTGTACAACTCGATTTATTACAAAGAGGTAAGTGGTTTTTATCTCACTTTTTATTCCCATGATATTCATGCTATATTTGTCACTATCTCCTTTGAGTGGTGTATGTACTGCCAATTATTGTACTCTTTTTGTAATATACATTCATTTATGGGTATTTACATCAACATTGTATGGTCCTTCTTTCAAGTGATGTATGTTTTGTAAGTTACCAAATCGGTAAGGGAACCTTTCGCCCTTCTCTTTTTAAAAGACTCCTTTTTGTTATGTCTTTTAATTTAAATCTCATTATTTTGTGATATTTTCTTCTATATCCTTATTGATGTAAATTTTATATCCAAGTGATGAGATACCCTTTTCTCTCTCATCAAATCTTTTTCTGAAATTTTATGTGATGTCGTTAGGCTGTCGAATTTCTGTAAGAGAACTTTTTAACCCAATTTCTATTCTTTGGGTTAAACATATACTTATTGATTATGTCACGCTATGAATATGTGTGAATAAACATTGATTATTCTACGCTTACTATCCAATTATATTGGGTGTATTCTTATTTTTCACACATAATTATGTAATTGATTTATCTTTAATCTAAGTATATTGTCTTTATAAGGGGTTTCGTCTCAATTTACTTTCTATTGAGAATTCATTGTTAATATGTGCCAATTCAATTTGATATGGTGTATATAATGTCCTTTGGAATATTATATCATGAATACATTTATTCTATTTATATTATAAATTATTGATTAAATTTTATCCCTCAATTATTTGTATTGAAGCACATCTGATTTGGTTAAGAACTCATTAACTAAAATATCGTCTTAATGATTTAATATTCTAAATATTTCTTATTAATGTCCATGTTTCAAAATGGTTCTAAGGATTTATTTATATGGACATTACTGTTTTAAAATATTAATTCCTTTAAAATATTCAAAGTGGTATGGGACACTTTGATTCAAAAATATATATTTTTAAATGGTTTTGATAAAGCATTGATTACGTCAATATATTGAACTGATATATTGTGATTGCAATGTGGAAATATTATATTTACCTTATGATTATGTTATGTGTTATGATTATGTTATGGTTCTTGGGAATTATTTACATATACAGGTGGTTCCATGATAAACCTAGTGCGGGTGATCCCAAGATAGCTCTCTGATGCATTGGGTAATGTGACGGAGGTAAACGTTAATGTTTCTCTTAAGAGATTTAGGGAATATACTATGCTGGGTATTCCAAATGTGGCTCTCTATGTAGCTGTGATAGCTACAATGTAAGTATGTTATGTACGTCTTAAGTTACCTTTATGATTTGTGATTACTATGTGTCATTCATAAATATTATGATTTCAGAAGGTATGTTATGATTGAAAATTATGGTTTCATTGATTTTTATTTATTGATGGGTTAATGTTTCATTTCGTTATTTTATAACCCTTACTAAGATTTTTATGCTCATCCCAAGTTTTTGAAATGTTTTTCATAGGTTATAAGGAATGTTAAGAGAAAGGAATTATTCAAAGAGATTTATATCAAGAAAATAACTCTTGTTTTATTTAAGTATTTTTTTTATTGTTGTGAAAAATCAGTTATAGTTGAACTGTCTACTTTGTAATATCCAAGTTGACATGTAATAGTTATGGCCTAATTCTCTAAAACTATAAACTTGAAAAGATCCTCAATGTGAATTATTCATTTAATTCAAGATTATGTAATGTTTTAAGGTCGTGTCCTTATAGTTGGTATCAAAGGTAGATTTAGATAACTTTAGAGGTTAGGGTATTCTTTAAGAATAAGTGACATTACCATAATGGTTAGGATTTTATAAAGAGTCATAGTTTTTTTAGATAAAGTGAATGAGTTTAAGATAACATGAATAATTTTATCTTAGTATTTACCCTCCTCATAAGATATTATATGATGATTTTACTAATATACTCACACTGACCTTTTTGGTTTTTGTAAATGGCTGGATCTAGTAGGCACCAAAGTAACAGTGGATGTGAAGAAAACTATGACGATTTTTTGAACGAGCAACTGAATGATATGGGAGCTGCAATGTGAACTCTTGTGGTTATTCGCAACCAACTATCTAGAGTCATGATTGACCACTTGAGCCTTAGTGATTTTTATAAGGCATCATATATGCGAGAAACAAATCCCTATGGAAGTTCAGGTAATAATCATAAAGGTAAGTATGTTAAAAAACCTATGTGTCAAAGATGTGGAAAGAAACACCTAGGAAAATGTTTCAAAGGGACGGTAAGATGATATAGATGTGTAAATGAATGTCATAAAGCAAGAACCTACCACGGAAAAAGGAAGCATCAAGTTGACTCTAGGAAAGGGAAAGAAGTTCTTTCTGAGGGATCAATTGAATGTTTTAAATGTGGTGTGTATGGTCATTATGCAAACACATGTCCTATGAAGATGTTTTGGGAATGGGATCACCAAGATTGTACAAATATTTATTTACCAATACCTAATGTCATTCTGATTGAGGATGAAGAAACTGACAATGACCAATGAAAGGTATAGATTATTTATTAACATATGTTTTCCTATTATTGAATATAAGGATATGATTCATGATTTTGTTTATAGGAAATATTTATTTCAGAATAAGTTGGAAAGTAATGGTTAATGGATCATGAATAATGTTGAATGAGTAAGAAGTCAACATATAAGGGATTCAAGAGTTATGGTGTATTTTAAGATGGTAAAATTCTTAAAATTATTAAGGCTCTTTTGATGATGGGATTACATTAGAAGACTTTTTATAGTATGTGTAACCTTGATGTTTGATATATGAAAATTTTATTCAAGGAATAATTATCTTTTCTTTTGTGGATATAGTTATAAAAACCATTTGGGTTTATATAATCCTTTAATTTGAGGTAATTACTGGTTATTACATTTCGGTCGCAAAATGAAAGTTATTAGATAACCTTTGTGGTTAAAATATGTTATGGTTATTTTTGATGAATTTATATCTTTTTTGGAATGTTATAAAATTATATAGTTTTTGAAAAATGAAAACACGCGGACTGTGTGACAACCCGTCGCGTCGGACAAAGCTGTGGGAATCGAACCCACAACCAAAGTGTGGCTGGTATTTATCACCTACCACTGGACTACGTGAAGTCCCTAGTTAGTATGAAAAATTCTTTTTAGTTAGATAATTTTATGAATCAAGAATAAATTGATTTTGGGTTATCTATGGAAATGATTGACCTATCATGGAGGATATGTGATTAGGTTAATTACTTTTCAATATGAGACTTTAAGAGTAAATGATGTAATTTGGAGATAAATGTTAAGATTTATCTTGGAAGACTATGTAATTAAATCCTTTATAGATTTGGGTTTCAATCTTATTTTGGTTTATTTTTAAGAATTTTAAGGTAAATTTTTTATTGAATGGTCTTTGTTGAACTTTGGGTATTGTTTGACAAATTTTAGAGATTAAGAGTAGTTTTTATTTTTGTAAAAGATTATCTTTTTTTGGGATTATCTGATCTTGTACTAACCATTTTGTTTTTGGTTAAGACATGGGAAATATATAGTTCATCATTTGTAGATTATGTGATTCTCTAGAAGTTGATTTTAGTGCTCTTAATGCGAACAAGTCATCCTAAATACTCATCATTTGGAGAAAATATGAGTTTGTGTTAGAAATATAGTAAAAGTTGAAAGTATACATGATAAGTAAGTATGTTTCATTATGTTTTAGTTAAGCTCATAAAAAATTCCTCAATTAAATGTAACTTAAAACAAAAATGTGGTTTGTTAACTTTTCTTACTAGGGAATCAAATACTGTTTAACCCATCACAAGTTTGTGATTTTCTGGTGGTTAATTTTATCCAAATCATGTTTTATATCACTCTTCATCAAACCTTGATGGTTTGTTTCTCCTCCATATCCATGTTTTCATGGAATCCTAGTATCTATTGTCTTTGGTGACCTTTTTACATTTCTTTCTTTCTTTTAAAGTGATAGTTTAACTGACTCCTTTTTCAATGTAGGGATTTTAATAAACATTCCGAGCCCAATTTTAAAATTGCGAGGATGCAATTCTTAAAAGGGGGAAGGATGTAACACCCCAGGTAAATAAAGAATATGAAATTTTCATATTTATTAATATTCATGAATTAAATATTAATATTAATTTAAAGGAGATTCTATGTTCGATGTTGTACCCAATACACAACAACGAGTTTCTTTGAAATCTTATGTTGCACACTAAAAATATAATAATATTATTTTAAATGGTAGTTAACACCTAGCCGTTGTAATGGAAGGAATTAATATAACTATCTACAAAATTATTAGATTTTGGTTAAATATTTTTACATTTATCCAATAAATGTTAGAGGCTTAAAATGTGAATGAGTCCAATTTTAAGCATAAATATTCTAATATTCTTTAAAAGGTCAATTAACCACCTTTTGATGGAGAACCCTTTTTAAATCCACTTTTTGAAAATTTTATATGATATATTTTACAAAATAAAATCCTTCTTTATAATCGGGACATCAAAATTTACTTAGTGTAAATTGTTTTAATTTTTCCGATAAAGTTCATTTTTTTATGAATAGTGAAAAATGTTGTATTTTAATTCAAAACCTCCTTTTAATTTAATTTATTTATATAGTTATATTATATTTTTAATGGGTTTTAAAGTGTAATTAGAATATATTTTTACCATTTAATCAAATTTTGGTCATTGGAATTAATTTCACTTTAAAATTGGACATAAACAAGTGTCAATATTTTAATAGATATTGTTTCTTAAAAACACGCTATTTGTTTTGACAACAGGAATTAATTATAAAATTAATTAATGAAAACTCTATGTTTTTAATTTGGTAAAATGGAAATAATTTTTTCATTTGGAATATCGAATTTAATTTGGATAAATTTTTGGTATTTTTCTGACAAATGTTCATTTTTAATGAATAGTGAAAAATACTGCATTTTACTTCCAAACTACTTTTTAATCTAATTTAATTATATAGTTATATTTTTCTTTTAATTGGTTTTATAGTTTAATTGAATTATGTTTTTATCACTTAATTCAATTTTGTTCATTGGAAGTAATTTCACTCTTAAATTGGATGTAAAAACAAGTTAATCTTTTGATAAATTTTACTTCTTAAAAAAACCCGTCTTTGGTTTTGATAACGGGAATTATTTTTAAATTAATTACTGAAATTTCTTTGTTTGTAATTTGGTAAAATGGATTCCATATTTAGAATCATAAGGTCCAAATTATGTAATTAAGACTCTTTTGTTTTTGGACATTATGAATAGTAACGATGATAATTATCTTTAATTATCATGATTAATTAGTAATCGGGTAGTTAAGGGTAATAAAATAATATCATAATAATATAAAATGACCCCAACATATGTCCAAATCCTTTTTTTTGTGTCATGGATAACCATGGGATTCCATGTGCCAACTTAGGTACCCCATGGAATCACTTTTGTGTGATAGTGACCTTTATCATATTATTTTTAAAGAAAGGAAAATATAACCAAACTATGTAACACCTAAGTAAAACAATTTTAATTTTGTTTATATAAATGATATATTAGACTATAAATAGTTATTGTAAATCTACAAATATTTCCTACATCATGGTATTTTTTTATAATTTTTAGACATTAAATAAATTTATTTATTTATGACACCATGATGATGCAGTGATTACCTCATTAATTATTCATTTAAATAAAATAAAAATATAAGTTAAAATCTAAGACTTACACTTATCGAAAACCTATTATATGGGTTTATTTCAAACCCTTATCACCGTATCCTCAAAATATATCATTTTGGGACCTTTAAAATCATAAAATCATTTTATAATAAAGTAACATTTCAAGACTTTCCAAAAGTGACCCTCCTCCCTCTTATAAAAGGCCCCCACCTCTACCCCCTTACCCACACCTATCAAGCCCTTGGATCATCCAAAATCTACTCATATTATCTCTCTACATCCCTATATCACTCTTAAAAGATTCAATTTGGGATGAAGTCTTTCCAAGGAAGTCATTGGTTCAAATCAAAAAGAGTTACCCGATTTAGAGGTAATGTATTCTATCGAGTTTCTTTCTTTTATTTTCCTTCTTCACTCACCACAATCTTCTTGTTATTTGATCCCATAATAAAAAAAAGTATTCTCGATATAATAGGATGTTGTTATGATAAGTATTCTACCTACACTTACACACACCTCTGTCTAGTGGTTAAAGAACATACTATTTCCATGGATGGCGAATTACTACCTCACGGAATGATGATTGTTCAATATTCTCCTGCCACCTCTCATGGTAGACATTAAGATGTCACTATATTTATATATGATATATATTATGTTTATTTTTTCCTTATTCTTCTGTATTTTTCATTTATGTCATACCTATAGGTTCCGGGCACAGTGGAAGCGCGTTGGTGGGATTGCCCAACTTTAATTTTAACATTAAACAACGTTCAATCTTAGATCCGTCACGATTTAAAACACCGGATCTTCAGAATAGAATAAAGAATGAAAAAAAAGAGTTCTGGACCGTTGAGATTGGACCATCATATGTTGGTAATAATTAATTTAATTAATTCATAAGAATTACCTCGATGGAATTCTTTCTTCGTTGGAGTCTCTGGTCACGATCATGTGATCTGTCATTGTGTCATAGAATTAAAGTACAGGATTCATCTAGCGGTGATCCACACATTCTCCACGTATCTCTAGACATCTCTAAAGGGATCTCCGGGTGCTAGCGTGGAAGAACCTTCGCTTGCGATGTCTACCTTCTACCGCCTTGATCCGGTGGAGGATCTCGCTCTTGTAACTTTAAAGCATTCTTGGTGGAAAGGAAATTATTTCTTGGCTTAAGAGTATTTTCCAATTCGTTGTTCACAACAATGGCTCTCACTATTAGAATAATGTAATTGGGATTAAAATACTTAGAATAATAAAATAAATTAATTTCCCAAAATCATTTAATCACCTCATTTAATTCTTAGTAATACCCCATGTCTTAATAATGACAGTTTACCATCATTATTACTTGACATGCGTCCAACGTATTACATTTAATATCATTTAATTAAATAAACAATATTTTCTCACGAATCCTAAAAAACAAACTACACGGCGTGTATATAAATATACACAGCATGTACTTTTATTTTTCATTTTATTTATTTCCTCCACCATATTTATTAGACCTTGAGTAATGGCTATTTATTTCTTAAATAAAAGTAACTGCATTACTCGCTAATAAATATATATATTATTTCGCCCACAATATATTCTCTCGAATAACTAATGTCGAAATAAATGCAATCAATCATCCTTAAATAATTATTAAACCACAGTCGGGAATAATATTTATTTATCTTTTTAAATTAATATTTAACTGAGATACATGGACACATTAGTGTGTGACCCTCTAGGCCTCTTTCTTAGTGGAATTAGGCGGAGTCTGCCAAAAGTCTAAGGTTAGCGTCTAGCAACATGCCAAGGCACCCATAGAGAAAGAAGTTAACGCCGCAATGATGTGTCACCTCCTATGAATGCTTACCGTGTAATATAATCCCTTTGTCTCGATATCTCTAATCAAGCGGGTTTCATGCTAGTGCCATCAACCCATGTGCTCGATTATTCTTTCTTTGACTTCCCAGAATTGAACTCACCCATACCTTACCATGGCCATAGATTTATTTAGGCTATATGAATTCAATCAAAGGTCTTGAGATATCTACTTTAGTTATGTAACAGAAGGGACAAATCCTTTCTCACATTATCTATTAATGCAGTATTACTCGTGATGCACCCAACGTATCCTACCTCGCTGCGAACAGTGTGTCGTCACAGTTTTCATCAATACATCTAAGTTCATGAGTTGTAATACCCATTAATAATAATATTAAAGTCTAAGGACCAATAAACACGTCCGTAGATAGGAACATCCAATGATGCTATGAAATGTGGATTTCCTACTAGCAGGTCTCGTTCTCATAATATCCTCCTAGATATTACCAAGGGTGCACACCATGAGAAGGTGCCTCAATGTTTTATGAGTCCTCACCCCTAATGACCTGTATTATTTGTGTCCCTTAAATAATATCATCCATCCATAGAACATATATTCAAGAATAGTGTTATGGCACTTCTGGGTTCTCATCATAGCAGGGATCCGCTATGACCCATTAATGCAATAGTTGTCCTTAGGACATTATCACATGAATTGTCACGTAGAAGAACAGTCAAGATGTGATAAGTCTTTTATTAATGAATAAAGTACAAAGTAGTTGGTTCTAGACCACCAACTCCAACAGACTCCCACTAGGACTAGAGCCAACTGCTAACAACCTTTAACCCACTAGCTCTCACATGATATTCATTCTTCTGATGAGATAGGCCTTTATTCATAGGGTCCGCCACATTCTCTTCCATGAACACTCTGCTCACAGAAACTTCACCCCTCTGATAGAAATCCCTCAAGAGGTGATACTTCTGGAGTATGTGCTTTGTCCGTTGATGTGACCTTGGTTCTTTTGCAAGAGCCACCGCTCCAGTATTATCACAATACAATGTAATGGGATCTTTACTTCTAGCCACCACCTCAAGATCCTAAAAAAAGTTCTGGATCCAGACGGCTTCCTTGGCTGCATCATAAGCCACTATATATTCAGACTCCGCTGTAGAATCGGCGACAACTGGCTGTTTTGAACTCTTCCCGCTCAAGGCTCCTCCATTGATACAGAAAACATATCCAGACTGCAAATTCATATTATTCTGATCTGTTTGAAAACCAGCATCAGCATACCCTCTGATGACAAGCTCCTCTTCTCCTACATACACCAGGAACATATCCTTAGTTATTCTCATATACTTAAGGATAGTCTTAACAGCAGTCCAATTCTATTCTCCTAGATCTTCTTGATATCTTCCTACCATGCTCAGTGCATAGGCAACATCAAGCCTGGTACATAACATGGCAAACATGATGGATCCTATAGACAAAGCGTATGGGATCTTACTCATTCTATCTTTCTCTTGTTGTGTTTGAGGACACATTTTTTTATAATGATGTAGGCCATGTGACCCTAGAACCAATCCCCTCTTAGATTTTTCCATACTAAATCTCTTTAGAATCTGGTCAATATATGTGCCATGACTTAGTCCAAGCAGCCTCTTGGATCTATCACGAATGATCTTGATCCCTAGAATGTAGGCTGCTTCACCGAAGTCCTTCATGGAGAAATACTTGTTTAACCAGTCCTTAACTGACTGTAAGACTGGTACATTGTTTCCAATAAGCAATATGTCATCAACATATACTACTAGGATGATGACCGCAATCCCATTAAACTGCTTATAAACACATGGCTCACATTTGTTCTTAATGAAACCAAATTCCATTATAGCTTCATCAAATTGAATGTTCCATGACCTGGATGATTTACTTAATCTATAAATGGATTTATGCAACTTGAAAACCCATTTGGCTTCACCTGGTGTCACAAACCCTTCTGGTTGTGTCATATAGAGATCTTCCTGAATGTTCCCATTAAGGAATGTTGTTTTGACATCCATTTTCCAAATCTCATAGTCATGGTAAGCTGTTATGGAAAGTATGATTCTTATGGATTTAAACATGGAAACTGGGAAGAAGGTTTCATCATATTAAATTCCTTGATGTTGTCTGAATCCTTTAGCCACTAGCCTTGCTTTATAGGTGCTAACTTGACCTTCCATGTCCAGTTTTCTCTTGAATACCCATTTACATCCAATAGGCTTTACATCAACTGGCTCATCGACAAGAACCCAAACTTGGTTCTAATACATGGAATCCATCTCAGAATTCATAGCTTCTAGCCATCTTGCAGCTTCTGATCTTTCTACTGCTTCCTTGTAGGAGAGAGGTTCATCATTGTCCAACAATAATGATTGGACATCCTCAGTGACTAAGAAACCAAATCTCCCTAGTTCTGTTACCTCTCTTGAGCTCCTACGCAGTACTTGTGTTTCTGGAACCTCTTCCACGGGGACCTGTGGAACTTGTTCCTGTACCAACTCCTATGTATCTTGAGCATCACCTTCATTGAAGTCAATCTTTCTCCCACTATCCTTCTTGAAGATGTGCTCCCTCTCAAGAAATACGGCTTGTCTGGCAACAATAACTTTCTTGTTTGAAGGTTTATATAGGTAATATCCTTTAGTTTCCTTGGGATATCCTATAAAGATACACCTCGTTCCTCAGGGTGCTAGTTTATTGCCTGAGAAGGCCTTAACAAATGCCTCGAATCCCCATACAGATGTATGCGACAAACTGGGTTTCCTTTCATTCCATAACTCGGATGTAATTAGATTTTCTGCCTTAGTTGGTACTCGGTTTAATGTGTATGTTGCGGTTTGTAATGCATATCCCCAAAAGGATAATGGAAGATCCACATGACTCGTCATAGACCTCACCATGTCCAATAAGGTGCGGTTCCTCCTTTCACTAACACCATTCCACTATGGTGTATAATGAGGAGTGAGTTAAGATAGAATCTTAGACTCCCGTAGAAGATCGATGAACTCTTGGTTTATATATTCTCCACCTCGATCCGATCAAAGCTTCTTTATCTTCTTACCAAGCTGATTCTCTACTTAATTCTTGAATTCCTTAAATTTCTCTAAGGACTCTAACTTATACCTCATTAAGTAGACATGGCCATATCTACTCAAATCATCAGTAAACGTAATGAAGTAAGATTATCCACCTCTAGTTTCTACTGGAAATGATCCACACACATCCATGTGTACCAATCCTAGAAGCTCTGTGTCCCTTTCAACTTGTCCCCCAAAAGGCGGTTTGGTCATTTTTCCTTGTAAACAAGCGTGACATCTATCAAGTGGTTTTAGCTCATTAGAGTCTAAATACCCATCTTGGCAGAGCTTTTTCAGGCACTTCTCGTTCACATGACCAAGGCGGTGATGCCACAACTGGGTGATGTATGATTCATCTGATTTTGTTTTGTTATCGATTTACAACACTTGGTTTTCATAATTTAATACATACAAACCATTATTCAAATGTGCCATACCATAACATACATTGTTCTTATAAAATAGAAAACCCTTATTTCCGAACATGAAAACAAATCCATCCATATCCAAACAAGACACAGAAATTATGTTCTTGGTAACACTAGGAACAAATTAACAGTTATGTAAAACCAAAATCATCCCAGTCGGCAATGAGAGGTGGTAGTCACCAATAGCCAACGCAGCCAGCCTTGCACCATTGGCATCTCAAAGATCCACCTATCCTCTGGATATCTTTCTAAATCTACTTGGTTTCTGCATTTGAATACATATGTGAGCCCCACAAGCTATATCTAATACCCAATGTGTAGAAATAGAAAGATTGCACTCGATAACGAATGCACCTTTAGCGTCCTCATGCTTCTGGGTGCAGTTCCTCTTCCAGTGGCCCTGCTTGCCACATGAAAAACACACCACCTCCCGTTCCTTGCCCTGCCTCTGGATCTTCCCCTTCTTGGAGGGATGGTGCTCGGGGGCTTCAGATCATTTATAAGTCTTTGTCCCCTTTGACTTGTCCTTCCTTTTCTTGTTCACCATAAGGACTGCGGGTTTTTCATGCCTCATGTCCTTGTCTACCTGGTGAATCAAGGTCGGAATCTCTGACAGAATCTTCTCATTGTCACTCATGTTATAGTTGACAATGAAGCTAGAGAAGGTCTTGGGTAGTGATGATAGGATGAGATCTGTACGCAACTCATCCGGGAATTTAATCCCTAAGATGTCCAGGCGTTCAATATAGCCAATAAGCTTGGCTACATGAGGCCCAACTTGCACAGACTCTACAAGCATCATGGAAAACAAACATTGGAGATCTCATACCTCTCCCGTCTTGACTTCTCTTGGTAGAGATCTTTAAGGTGAGACATCATGCTATATGCGTCCATGTTTTCATGTTGCTTCAAGAGCTCATTAGAAATGTCTGATAGCATGAAACAATGGACATCTGTGGCATCATCCATGTGGTTAATGTAGAGAGATAATTCCTCATCACTAGCCTCTTTCTCAGGAGCAACTGGAATAGGCTCTTCCAACACATACAATTTCCTTTCGCGGTGAAGGACGATGCGTAAGAGCCTCTGCCACTCTTGGAAATTGGTGTCGGGGATAAGATTTTCCTTCTCGAGTATGGTGTGCAATGATATGTTTGAAGTCATTTTCTTGTTGTTTCTACAAATTAAGATGATCAAAGGTTTAGTACTTTATTACAAAAATTGAGACAAACAAATAAATTAATACTTATTAGTCTCCCACTATTTTATCGAAATCCAATAGCCCTCACCATTGACATCAGAATATTCGGTTGCCTGAATATTTTAGTGTCAAGGATCCATATTTCCCTTCACATTACCCCAACTAGGGTTGGTCAAGAAACTTGAAGGGTTTTAGGTAGTCATTCATAATTCCAACTTCATTAACGCGCAGCTCCATGATCCGCCGAGTGGACTCCCCAATCCTGAAATCCTTTTATTTTGGATTTCCTCAACCTTTTCCTCTTGGTCACACTAAGTCCTACTATGGCAGTCAACCCTAGATGCGAACCAAGTCAAGTCAACCCAAAACCTTAAATTAGAATTTCCCGATAATTGAAAGCATCCCAACTAGGGTTGGTTAAGAACATTGAACTATGGTTCGATTCTAACCAAGATTACGTAAGGCTATGCCGACTTAATATTTATTTTGAGGGATTTTATCCTTATACATAAATTTCCATTTTATTATCTTTGGTTACATGCTTGTTAATATTCAGTTGGATATACTTAAGTGATTAACCATGTCTAAGATAATATTTACGTATAAGCCGGTTTTATTTTCAGTTCCATCTTGCATGCTCATTTAATTCATTAATTGTGTGATCGTGACAACACACCCACGATAAATAAACCATGCAACTGACAGAAGTAAAATAGATGGTATGATCATGAGATTTTTCTATTGGTTAGTTTATCTAGCAGTTGATAAACTAAACCAAGACCCAGGGGAGAAACACCTTGAACCTTTTGGGTTCGTGTTTACAGCTTTCTACCTATCCACCTTTGTATCTCCTTGGATTGGTTTCACCTTGGCTCCTAACTTGAGCCTCCTCCCCTAGCTTGGGAGCTCCATCCATTACATATGCATTTATCTCACATGCAGGCGAGGGGTAAAAGGGGGGTTTTACATAAAAGAATCCTTGGGCACGCAGACCCTACATTTTAATGAGGAGATGGCTCGCAGGCCAACAAATTTAATTTAAATAAATAAATTAAAAGAAACCATTCACATACAAAGGTCTCGGTCTAGATCATGATCATCCATACATGCAACGATATTTACACATAAATAAAACTAGCATTCAATTCTTTAATCGTTCTTGTTTAAGATAAATCACGCTCGAATTTATTAAGTATCTTTAATTAATCAATCATTTTATCTTAAAATCTTTTTCTGAATTTCCTTGAGATTCTCATCCATAATAATTTTAAACAAATAAATTCATTTAAAATTATCCTTGAAAGTAACTTGTACCTTGGAGGCAACCCGGTGAATTTCCATTCATTACACAGATGTTAAATTAAACATATATATATATAACACCTATCACGTGTTGTGCCTCAGCTTTACTCCTGCACCATGGTACATGTCTCAAGGGTTTGTATAATATAATAATAAATTTCAATAAATATATGTAATTTGGGTGAGTACATGGCATGTAGTTCCAACTACACGGCATGTACTTTTCTTCACCGTCCATCCAAAGTACACGCCTGGGGACAAGGCATGTTAATGTACTTCAGAAATATTCGGAATACACGGCGTATTCTATGGGACACACACCGTGTAGTTTTCGTGTTACACGGTTTCCAGCCGGGAAAGCCATGTATGGGGTACACGGCCCAACCCTAACCCAAAACGACTACACGCCGTGTTCATTGGACCACACGGCGTGTAATCCTGAAACTGTGTGCCACCTGTTTCTTGTCAACACATGGTGTCTTAAATTCTTAGAAATAATCCAATACATTTCCTAATTTGGCAGATCAGTCAATGCATTGAACCTAGACTACACAGTGTGTACTTCCGAATACACGTTGTGTATTCTGGTGTTGTACGGCCAGAAACATTTGGCTCCTCCGGATGAGTTCCTCTATTTTATTTTAATCAAAATTAAAAGAAAAATTTGTTTCTATGAGGTGAACGAGAAACGAGGGAGGAGGAACGGATCTCGATATTCAGATTTTCAGAATGATTAAACTTGAATTGAAATAACTAAAATATTAAATTCTTAAATCACCAACGAAAAACTAAATAATTATAATTAACGATATGACCCCTCTGATACCACTTGTAGGTTCTGGGCACAGCGAAAGCTCATTGGTGGGATTTCCCAACTTTAATTTTAATGTTAAACAACGTTCAATATGAGATCCTTCACGATTTAAAATACCAGATCTTCGAAATAGAACGAAGAATGAAAAAGAAAAGAAAAGTCCTGGAACTATTGAGATAGGATCATCATATGTTGGTTATAATTAATTTAATTAATTCATAAGAATTACCTCGATGAAATTATTTCTTCATTGGAGTCTCTGGTCATGTTCCTGTGATCCATCGTTGCATCGTAGAATCCAAGTATAGGATTCCTCTAGTGGTGATCCACACGTGCTCCACGTATCTCTGGACGCTGCTGAAGGGATCTTTGATTTCTAGCACGGAAGAACCTTTTCTTGCGATGTCCACCTTCTACTACATTGATCTGGTGGAGGATCTCTCTCTCATAACTTGAAATCGTTCTTGGTGGAAAGGGAATTATTTCTTGTCTTGAGAGTATTTCCCAATCCGTTGTGCACAAAAATGGCTCTCACTATGAGAATAATGTAATTGGGATTATAATACATATAATAATAAAATTAATTAATTTCTCGAAATCATTTAATCATTTCATTTAATTCTTAGTAAGACCCCATGTCTTAATAATAACAGTTTACCATCATTATTACTTGACATGCACCCAACGTATTACATTTAATATCATTTAATTAAATAAACAATATTTTCTCACGAATCCCAAAAAACAAACTACACGGAGTGTATATAAATATACACGGTGTGTACTTTTATTTTTCATTTTATTTATTTCCTCCACTATATTTATTAGACCTTGAGTAATGACTATTTATTTCTTAAATAAATGTTACTGTATTACTCGCTAATAAATATATATATATATATTATTTTACCCACAATATATTCTCTCGAATAACTAGTATTGAAATAAATGCGATCAGGAATCCTTAAATAATTATTAAACCACAGTCGAGAATAATATTTATTTAACTTGTTAAATTAATATTTAACTGAGATACATGGAAACACTTAGTGTGTGACCCTCTAGGCCTATTTTTCGGTGGCATTAGGCGGAGCCTGCCTAAAGTATAAGGTTAGCCTCTAACAACACGCCAAGGCACTCATAGAGAAAGAAGTTAACGCCGCAATGATGTGTCACCTCCTATGAACGCTTACCGTGTAATATAATCCCTTTGTATCGATATCTCTAATCAAGCGGGTTTCATGCTAGAGCCATCAACCCATGTGCTCGATTATTCTCTCTTTGACTTCCGAAAATTGAACTCTCCCATACCTTACCATGGCCATGGATTTATTTAGGCTATATCAATTCCATCAAAGGGCCTGAGATATCTACTTCTGTTATGGAACATAAGGGACAAATCCTTTCTCGCATTATCTATTAATGCAATATTACTCGTGGCGCACCCAACGTATCCTACCTCACTGCAAACAGTGTGTCATCATAGTTTTCATCAATACATCTAAGTGTCTGAGTTGTAATACCCATTAATAATAATCTTAAAGTCTAAGGACCAATACACATGTCTGTAGATAGGAACATCCAATGACACTATGAAATGTGGATTTCCTACTGGCGGGTCTCGTTCTCATAATATCCTCCTAGATATTACCAAGGGTGCACACCCTGAGAAGGTGCCTCAAAGTTTTATGAGTCCTCACCCCTAATGACCTGTATTATTTGTGTCCCTCAAATAATATCATCCATCTATAGAACATATATTCAAGAATAGTGTTATGGCACTTCTGGGTTCTCATCATAGCAGGGATCCGCTATGACCCGTTAATGCAATAGTTGTCCTTAAGACATTATCATATGCATTATCACACAGAAGAACAATAAAGATGTGATAAGTCTTTTATTAATTAATAAATTACAAAGTAGTTGGTTCTAGACCACCAACTCTAAAAACTCCCACTTAGAATAGAGCCAATTGCTATCAAACTTTAACCCGCTAGCTCTCACATGATATTCATGCTTCTGCTGAGATAGGACTTTAGTCATGGGGTCTGCCACGTTCTCTTCCGTGGATACTCTGCTCACAAAAACTTCACCCCTCTAATAGAAATCCCTCAAGAGGTGATACTTCTGTAGTATGTTCTTTTTCCATTGATGTGACCTTGGTTCTTTTGCAAGATCCATCGCTGCAGTATTATCACAATACAACGTAATGGGATCTTTACTTCTAGGCACCACATCAAGATCCTTGAAAAAGTTCTGAATCTAGATGGCTTCATTGGATACATCAGAAGACACTATATATTCAGACTCCACTGTAGAATCGGCGACAACTGGCTGTTTTGAACTCTTCCAGCTCACAGCTCCTCCATTGAGACAGAAAACATATCCAGACTATGACTTCATATCATTCTGATCTGTTTGAAAATCAGCATCAACATACCCTCTGATGACAAGCTCCACGTCTCCTCCATACACCAGGAACATATCCTTAGTTCTTCTCAGATACTTAAGGATAGTCTTAAAAGTAGTCCAATGTTGTTTTCCTGGATCTGCTTGATATCTGCCTACCATGCTAAGTGCATAGGCAACATCAAGCCTGGTACATAACATGGCATACATGATGGATCCTATAGCTGAAGCGTATGGGATCTTTCTCACTCTATCTTTCTCTTTTTGTGTTTGAGGACACATTTTGTTAGAAAGATGTAGGCCATGTGACACTGGAACCAATCCCCTCTTGGATTTTTCCATTCTAATTCTCTTTAGTATCTGGTCAATTTATGTACCCTGATTTAGTCCAAGCAGCCTCTTGGATCTATCTTGAATGATCTTGATCCCAAGAATGTAGGCTGCTTCACCCAAGTCCTTCATAGAGTAAAACTTGTTCAACTAGTCCTTAACTAATTGTAAGAGTGGTACATCCTTTCCAATAAGCAATATGTCATAAACATATACTACTAGTATGATGACCACATTCCTATTAAACCGCTTATAAACACATGGCTCATATTCATTCTTAATGAAACAAAATTCTGTTATGGCTTCATTATATCGAATGTTCCATGACCTGGATGCTTGATTTAATCCATAAATGGATTTCTACAACTTGAAAACCCATTTGGATTCACCTGGTGTCACAAACCCTTTTGGTTGTGTCATATAGACATCTTCCTGAAGGTTCCTATTAAGGAATGTTGTTTTGACGTCCATTTGCCAAATCTCGTAGTCATGGTTTTCTTCTATGGCAAGTATGATTCTTATGGATTTAAAAATGGAAACTGGAGTTAAGGTTTCATCAAATTCAATTCCTTGAAGCTGTCTGAATTCATTAGCCACTAGCCTTGCTTTATAGGTGCTAACTTGACCTTCCATGTCCAGTTTTCTCTTGAATACCCATTTGCATCCAATAGGCTTTACATCAACTGGATCATCGACCAGAACCCAGACTTGGTTCTGATACATGGAATCCATCTCAGAATTCATAGCTTCTAGCCATCTTGCAGCTTCTAATCTTTCTACTCCTTCCTTGTAGGATAGAGTTTCATCATTTTCCAACAATAATTATTCACCATCCTCAGTGACAAGGAAACCAAATCTCTCTGGTTACCTTAACTCTCTTGAGCTCCTACGCAGTACTTGTGTTTCTGGAACCTCTTCCATGGGGACCTGTGAAACTTATTCTTGTGCCAACTCTTGTGTATCTTGAGTATCAACTTCATTGAAGTCAATCTTTCTCCCACTATCCTTCTTGAGGATGTGCTCCCTCTCAAGAAAGACTACTTGTCTGGAAACAATCACTTTATTGTCTGAAGGGTTATATAGGTAATATCCTTTCGTTTCCTTGGGAAATCCTATAAAGATACACCTCGTGACCCGGGGTGCTAGTTTGTTGCCTAAGAAGGCCTTAACAAACGCCTCGCATCCCCATACACGTATATGCGACAAAGTGGGTTTCCATCCATTCCATAACTCGGATTGAATTCCATTTGCTACCATAGTTGGTACTCGGTTTAATGTGTATGTTGCGGTTTGTAATGAATTTCCCCAAAAGGATAATGGAAGATCCACATGAATCATCATCAACCTCACCATGTCCAACAAGGTGTGGTTCCTCCTTTAACTAACACCATTCCACTGTGGTGTATAAGTAAGATTGAGCTGAGATAGAATCTCAGACTCCCGTAGAAGATCGATGAACTCTTGGTTCATATATTCTCCACCTCGATCTGATCGACGCTTCTTTATCTTCTTACCAAGCTATGTCTCTACTTCTTTCTTGAATTCCTTAAATTTCTCTAAGGACTCTGACTTATACCTCATTAAGTAGACATATCCATATCTACTCAAATCATCAGTAAAAGTAATGAAGTAAGATTATCCACCTCTAGATTCTACTAGAAATGGTCCACACACATCCGTGTGTACCAATCCTAGAAGCTCTGTGGCCCTTTCACCTTGTCCACAAAAAGGTTGTTTGGTCATTTTTCCTTGTAAACAAGTGTGACATCTATCAAGTGATTTTAGCTCAGTAGAGTCTAAATAGCCATCTTAGCAGAGCTTTGTCAAGCACTTCTCATTCACATGACCATGGAGGTGATGCCACAACTGGGTGATGTATGAGTCATGTGAGTTTTTTTCGTTATCGATTGCCAACACTTGGTTTTCGTAATTTAATACATACAAACCATTATTCAAATGTTCCGTACCATAACATATGTTGTTATTATAAAAGAGACAACCCTTATTTTCGAACTTGAAAAAAATCCATCCATATCTAAACAAGACACAAAAATTTTGTTCTTGGTAACACTAGGCACAAAATAACAGTAATGTAAAACCAAAATCATCCCAGTCGGCAATGAGAGGTGGTAGTCACCAATAGCCAACGCAGCCATCCTTGAGCCATTGGCAGCTCAAAGATCCACCTCTCCTATGGCGATCTTTCTAAATCTACTTGGTTTCTGCATTTGAATACATATGTGAGCCCCATAAGTTGTATCTAATACCCAATGTGTAGAAATAGAAAGATTGCACTCGATAACGAATGCACCTTTAGCGTACCCATGCTTTTGGGTACAGTTCCTCTTCCAGTGGCCCTACTTGACACATAAAAAACACACCACCTCTCATTCCTTGCCCTGCCTCTGTATCTTCCCCTTCTTGGAGGGACGATGCTCGGGGGCTTCAGACCATTTGTAAGTCTTTGGCCCCTTTGCCTTGTCCTTACTTTTCTTGTTCAGCACAAGTACTGTGGGTTTATCATGCCCCGTATTCTTGTCTACCTGGCGAATCAAGGTGAGAATCTCCGACAGAATCTTCTCATTTCCGCTCATGTTATAGTTGATAATGAATCTAGAGAAGGTCTTGGGCAGTGATGATAGGAAGGGATATGTACGCAACTCATCCAGGAATTTAATCCCTAAGATGTCCAGGCGTTCAATGTATCCAATAAGCTTGACTACATGAGGCCCAGCTGGCGCACACTCTCAAAGATTCATGGTGAAAAAAACATTGGAGATCTCATACCTCTCTTTTCTCGCCTTCTATTGGTAAATATCTTTAAGGTGAGACATCATTCTATACTGTCCATGTTTTCATGTTGCTTCAAGAGCTCATTAGACATGGCTGATAGCATGAAACACTGGACATCTGTGGAATCATCCTTGAGTTTAATGTAGAGAGATAATTCCTAATCACTAGTCTCTTTCCCAGTTGCAACTGGAATAGGCTCTTCCAGCACATACAATTTCCTTTCGTAGTGAAGGACGATGCGTAAATGCCTCTGCCACTCTTGGAAATTGGTGTCGGTGAAAAGATTTTCCTTCTCAAGTATGGTGTGAAATTATATGTTTGATGTCATTTTCTTTACATTTATACAAATTAATATGAGAAAAGGTTTAGTATTTTATTACAAAAATTGAGACAAATATATAAATTAATACTTATTAGTCTCCCACTATTTTATCGAAATCCAATAACCCTCACTGTTGACTTCGGAATATTCTGTTGCCTGAATATTCTAGTGGAAAGGATCCATATTACCCTTTGCATTACCCCAACTAGGTTTGGTCAAGCAACTTGAGGGGTTTTAGGTAGGCATTCCTAATGTTAACTGCATTAACTCACAGCTCCTTGATCTGCTGAGTGGACTCCCCAATCTGGAAATCCTTTTATTTTGGATTTCCTCAACCTTTGCCTCTGGGTCACACCAAGTACCACTATAGAAGTCAACCCTTGATGTGAACCAAGTCAAGTCAACCCAAAACATTGAATTAGAATTCCATGATAATTTAAAGCACCCCAACTAGGGTTGGTCAAGCACTTTGAACTATGGTTCAATTCTAACCATGATTATGGAAGGCTATGCCAACTTAATATTTATTTTGAGGGATTTTATCCTTATACGTAAATTTCTATTTTATTATCTTTGGTTACATGCTTGTTAATATTAAGTGGGATATACTCAAGTGATTAACCATGTCTAAGATAATATTTACGTATAAGTCGGTTTTATTTTTAGTTCCATATTTCATGCTTGTTTAATTTATTAATTGTGTGATTGTGACAACACACCCAAAATAAATAAACCATGAAACTGACAGAAGTAAAATAAATGGTATGATCATGAGCTTTTTCTATTGGTTAGTTTATCTAGCGGTTGATAAACTAACCCAAGACCTAGGGGAGAAACACCTTGATCCTTTTGGGTTCGTGTTTACAGCTTTCTACCAGTCCACCTTTGTTTCTCCTTGGATTGGTTTCACCTTGGCTCCTAACTTGAGCCGCCTCCACTAGCTTGGGAGCTCTATCCATTACATATACATTTATCTCACATGCAGGTGAGGGGTAAAATGGGGTTTTTACATAAAATAATCCTTGGGTGCGCATACCCTACATATTAATGAGGAGATAGATCGCAGGCCAACAAATTTAATTTAAATAAATAAATTAAAAGAAACCATTCACATTAAAAGGTCTCGGTATAGCTCATGATCATCCATACATGAAATGATATTTACGCATAAATAAAACTAGCATTCAATTCTTTAATCGTTCTTGTTTAAGATAAATCACGCTCGAATTAATTAATTATATTTAATTAGTCAATACTTTTATCTTAAAACATTTTTCTTAATTTCCTTGAGATTCTCATCCATCATAATTTTAAACAAATAAATTCATTTAAAATTATCCGTTTACGTAACTTGTACCTTGGAGGAAACCCGGTGAATTCTCGTTCATTACGCAGATGTTAAATTAAACATATATATATATATAACACCTATCATGTGTTGTTCCTCATCTTTACACCTGCACCATGGTGCATGTCTCAAGGGTTTGTATAATATAATAATAAATTTTAATTAATCTATTTAATTTGGGTGAGTACACAGCGTGTAGTTCCGACTACATGGCGTGTACTTTTCTTCACCATCCATCCGAAGTACATGCCCGGGGACAGGGTGTGTTAATGTACTTCGGAAATTTTCGGAATACACGGTGTGTTCTGTGGGACACACACTGTGTAGTTTCTATGTTAAACGGTTTCCAGCTGAGCATGCCGTGTATGGCATACACGGCCCAACCCTAACCCAAAGGGACTGCACACCGTGTTCATTGGACCACACGGCGTGTATTCCGAAAACCATGTGCCACCTGTTTCTGGTCAACACACAGTGTCTTAAATTCTTAGAAAGAATCCAATACACAGCCTGATTTGGCAGATCAGTCATTGCATTGAACCAAGACTACACGGCGTGTACTTCCGAATACACGTCCTGTATTCTGGTGTTGTACAGACATAAACGTTTGTCTCCTCCGGATGAGTTCCTCTATTTTATTTTAATCAAAATTAAAATAAAATTTCATTTCTGTGAGGTGAACGAAAAACGAGAAAGGGGGAACGGATCTCGATATTCAGATTTCCAGAACGATTAAACTTGAATTGAAATAACTAAATTATTAAATGCGTAAATCACCAACGAAAAACTAAATAATTATAATCAATGATATGACCCCTATGATACCACTTGTAGGTTCCGGGCGCAGCGAAAGCATGTTGGTGGGATTGACCAACTTTAATTTTAACGTTAAACAATGTTCAATCTTAGATCTGTCACGATTTAAAATGTCGGATCTTCGGAATAGAATGAAGAACGAAAAAGAAAAGAAGAGTCCTGGAACCGTTGAGATAGGATCATCATATGTTGGTTATAATTAATTTAATTAATTCATAATAATTTCCTCGATGAAATTCTTTCTTCGTTGGAGTCTCCGGTCACGATCCTGTGATTTGTCGTTGCGTCCTAGAATCCAAGTACAGGATTCCTCTAACAGTGATCCACACTTGCTCCACGTATCTTTGGATTTCGCCGAAGGGATCTCTGAGTTCTAGCATGGAAGAACCTTCGCTTGCGATGTCCGCCTTCTACCACCATGATCCGGTGGAGGATCTCGCTCTCGTAACTTGAAAGTGTTCTTGGTGGAAAGGTAATTCTTTCTTAGCTTGAGAGTATTTCCCAATCTGTTGTGCACAACAATGGATCTCACTATGAGAATAATGTAATTGGGATTATAATACTTAGAATAATAAAATTAATTAATTTCCCGAAAGCATTTAATCATTTCATTTAATTCTTAGTAATACCCCATGTCTTAATAATAACAGTTTACCATCATTATTACTTGACATGTGCCCAACGTATTACATTTAATATCATTTAATTAAATAAACAATATTTTCTCACGAATCCCGAAAAACAAAATACACGGAATGTATATAAATATACACGGCGTGTACTTTTATTTTTCATTTTATTTATTTCCTCCACCATATTAATTAGACCATGAGTAATGGCTATTTATTTCTTAAATAAATGTAACTGCATTACTCTCTAATAAATATATATATTATTTCCCCCACAATATATTCTCTCGAATAACTAGTGTAGAAATAAATGTGATCAGGCATCCTTAAATAATTATTAACCCATATTCGAGAATAATATTTATTTAACTTGATAAATTAATATTTAACTGAGATACATGTACACGCTTAGTGTGTAACCCTCTAGGTCTCTTTCTCAGTGGCATTAGGCGGAGCCTGCCTAAAGTCCAAGGTTAGCATATAGCAACACGCCAAGGCACCCATAGAGAAATAAGATAATGCCGCAATGACGTGTCACCTCCTATGAACACTTACCATGTAATATAATTCCTTTGTCTCGATATCTCTAATCAAGTGGGTTGCATGCTAGTGCCATCAACCCATGTGCTCCATTATTCTTTCTTTGACTTCACAGAATTGAACTCGCCCATACCTTACCATGTCCATGGATTTATTTAGGCTATATCAATTCCATCAAAGGGCCTGAGATATCTACTTCCATTATGGAATAGAAGGGAAAATCCTTTCTCGCATTATCTATTAATGCAGTATTACTCGTGATGCACCCAACGTATCCTACCTCGCTGCGAACAGTGTGTCATCACAGTTTTCATCAATACATCTAAGTGTGTGAGTTGTAATACCCATTAATAATAATCTTAAAGTCTAAGGACCAATACACACATCCATAGATAGGAACATCCAATGACACTATGAAATGTGGATTTCCTACTGGTGGGTCTCGTTCTCATAATATCCTCCTGGATATTATCAAGGGCGCACACCATGAGAAGGTGCCTCAATTTTTTATGATTCCTCACCCCTAATGACCTGTATTATTTGTTTCCCTAAAATAATATCATCCGGCCATAGAACATATATTCAAGAACATTGTTATGGCACTTCTGGGTTCTCATCATAGCAGGGATCCGCTATAACCCTTTAATGAAACAGCTGTCCTTAGGACATTATCACATACATTGTCACGCAGAAGAACAATCAAGATGTGATAAGGCTTTTATTAATGAATAAAGTACAAAGTAGTTGGTTATAGACCACCAACTCCAACAATACCTTTATGGTTTCCATAATAGGTAAATGCGATAATTTCATTTTAGAAAGTGTGGACTACCGCCCGTTTAAAGTGATATAACTCATTCATGCCATACATGGAACGTATAAAGGATAGAATTTATGAACTTATGTAAAATATAATATATATATATATATATTATAATTTAATTATAATATACCTATGTATCATTATGTTTTCATTCCATTAAAGTATGAAATAGAAATGAAAGTAGCGTTCATGCGTACGTACGGATTACCGTCTCTATGAACGGTGCATTTCATTTATTACCTATAAATGTTTTGTAATATTATAAATACATGTATATACTAGATATATATGATATATATTATATCTAAATCATGAATATAATTCTGTATATAATGGATACTTTACTACAAGAACAACTTGTAATTATAAGAAATTTATTTTTGACTCAAGTACCAAATATCGACAAAATGACCATTATAAAATTAAATGATTAAATAATGTTTATAAGATGGTAATAAGTGATATAAAAGGAATAATAAACTTGAAAAATATTCTTAATCATGTATAAATGAACTTAAATTTATCATTCAGGAAGAACAAGGAACATATGAGTGAGTCACGTCAGGCACGAGGTAAGGGATTTCTTATCTCACTTTTAATTCCATGAGATTTCCATTGTTCACCACTTATTTATTACATGTGGTGTATTTTGTACTTCCATTTGATATATATTATCATTATTCTATTTATATTCATGGTCTTTTGTGATTAATTTGGTGTTTATTATCTTTTTTTATACGACTTGATTTATTACAATGATGTAAGGGGTTTTTTTCTCACTTTTTATTCCCGTGAGATTCATGCTATATTTGTCACTATCTTCTTTGAGTGGTGTATGTACTACCAATTATTATACTCTTTTTGTAATATACTTTCATTTATGGGAATTTACATCAACATTTTATGGTCCTTCTTTCAAGTGGTGTATGTTTCGTAAGTTACCAAATTGGTAAGGGAACCTTTCACCCATCTCTTTTTAAAAGACTCATTTTTGTTATGTCTTTTAATTTACATATCATTATTTTGAGATATGTTCTTCTATATCCTTATTGATGTAAATTTTATATCCAAGTGATGAGATACCCTTTTCTCTCTCATCAAATCTTTTTCTGAAATTTTAAGTGATGTTGTTCGGCTGTCGAATTTCTGTAAGAGAACTTCTTAACCCAATTTCAATTCTTTGGGTTAAACATATACTTCTTGATTATGTCACGCTATGAATATATGTGAGTAAAATCTAATTGTTCTATGCTTAATATCCAATTATATTGGGTGTATTCTTATTTTTCACTCATAATTATGTAATTGATTTATCCTTAATATAACAATACTGTCTTTATAAGGGATTTCGTCTCAATTCACATTCCATTGAGACTTCAATGTTGATATGTGCCAATTCACTTTGATATGGTGTATATAATGTCCTTTGGCATATTATATCATGAATACCTTTATTCTGATGATAATATAAAGTTTTGATTAAATTCTATCCCTCAATTATTTGTATTGAAGCATCTTCTATTTGGTTAAGAACTCTTTAACTAAAATATCATATTAATGATTTAATCTTCTAAATATTTCTTATTAATTTCCTTGTTTCTATCACGACCCGACCCTACTTAGGCTCGATCCGCAACTACCCCAAGCCCGCCTCCATAGGCCAGGGGCTGGCGACCAGTGCCGAAGGCACAATAACTTGGGGAGGCCTTTTCCTAAGTACCTGTACACACACACACAGCACACTCAATGCAAAAGTGTAGAGTAAAAGAGAAAGACAAGTAAAGTAAAGGGTAACTGCTATAAATAAACCACGAGAGTGCATCGACCTCTAAACAGTACAAAGAAAGTGCTGAGGTAAACTGAAAAAAAAAGGTAAAAACACGCACCCAACCAAAAAGTGCCACAACCCGGCAACAGGTAAACAAAAGAAAAACAGCTGGAAGGGTCCCCCACCTGGAACCTGACTCTGACCACCGCACACGATCCACGCTCCTGAACTCGTAAGCTCCACTGAAGTCACGACCAACCTGTCTATCATCTACAAGGTCACAACAAGTGCGGGCAAAGCCCAAGCAGGGATGAGTATAAAAATACTCAGTAGGATACCCCAAAGGCTCGAGGGAGCAACAAAGGAGGTACCAAAGGGTGAGCAGTAGAATGAACAGGGGAAAGTAGAGTACAATAGAAAGTACAAAAAAGAGTACAGTAAAGAGTCCAGCTCAACCCAACAAGAGGAAACAAGGTAGACTCATCTAGACACAAGGAGCTGGAAACGGTGAGAAGATGAACTTCCCATAGAGTCTTTGCTACCTATAGCAGGAGAGTAGACTCTTCCAACCACGAGAAGCTAGACACGGAAAGAACGTGGCATACCCCGTGCGTCTTCGCCTCTCCTGGAGGGAGAGTAACCAAGCCCAAGAAGTGGGTACTGAAACAAGGTATATACATATTCATATGCTCAATCAAGAAGCCCGAACAAGATCGTAAGGGGATCTCCATCCCGTAGCTCAGCCCAAGAAAGTGAGTCTCCAACAGTCCCAGAAGTAAACAACATCAATGCCCAGCATCCCACACGTCTTCCCAGAACTACAAGTCAAAGGGATCAATCACCGCACCTTGATACTATCTTCTTTGGGCGGCACTGACTCGCCCACATGGTTTTAGGTCACGTCATAAGGACGTGTCTCGGTGGAGAAAGTGCCCCTCGTACTTGAGAGTTCTAAGTTAAGTCAAACCACACCTCATCATTTCCCCATAGTCGAGAGGTCTCCTCAAAGTCAAAGTCATTCCATCACCAACCCGTACAACCAAGGGTCCCACTCCGGTGATCACGGAGGAAAGCCATAAACTAGCCTAATAGAAAGAACTGAGTCTGGAATGTCAATGAGTGACCCACTGCCCAGCCCTGCTGGAGGGTAAAACATAATATGATATCGGGTGACCCACTGCCCAGCCCTGTAGGAGGGTAAACCCTAATACATCATTAGGTGACCCACTTCCCAGCCTTTCTGGAGGGTAGACCTGGAAGAAGTCGATGGGTCACCCACTGCCCAGCCCTGCTGGAGGGTAAACCTAAAACAAGTCGACAGGTGACCCACTTCCCAGCCCTGCTGAAGGGTAGACCTGAAACAAGATGATGGGTGACCCACTGCCTAGCCCTGCTGGAGGGTAGACCCTCAAGAGTCGTCGGGTGACCCACTGCCTAGTATCTGCTAGAGGGTAAACCCTGAGAAGTCGTTAGGTGACCCACTGCCCAGTCTCTGCTAGAGGGTAGACCCTAAGATTTTCGGGTAACCCATTGCCCAGTCTCTACTGGAGGGTAAACCCAGAACTGCTCTGGCCATCTCTACTGGATGGTACAACACTAGCCAACCGAACACGGAGTGGGTATCGTGCAACCACCCAACTCCAAAACAAAACCAGGGGAAACCACTCAACCCTACTGATCTAAACCATCAAGCACAGAGCTAGGGGAAAAACTCAACCTCGCTGGTCAACAATCGGGAACCGAGGGACCCTCTACACTGTGAGAGGTCAAAGGTACGCAAATCAGAACACGGCGCGCACATGGGGCCCACACGACGTGTGGCCCCAAGTCAACCCCAACCAAGCGCACAAATGTTCTTGGGTACAACCATCAACACGTACCTCCGAGCATCCTCGCATACTCCCAGAGTATACCCCATCTCCAGCCCAAAGGCTAACATGCACACGGCCCCCAACGTCAACGTGAAGGCATAAACGTAACAACTCCAACTAGCCACCTCAACGGCTGAGGCACGACCAACCACATCTCTTTAACCACCAACATCACTCTCCTAGGAGTACACGCGATCACACACCAAGGGTCCACTACAAACACAGTAGGAGAACCGCCACCAGGTCATCTTCATATTTCCACATTTAAAAAGATCATGCAAGAGGCTCCTCACAACCAAACGGATCGTACCATTGTAATATTCATGGAAAAACATGCGAGATAGACTACTTACTCACCTCAAATGGATATCTGACAGAAAGGTCTCCAACACCGCCTCATGCCTGAACGGCGTCCCGTGATCCCGAGCCTCGGCCCCGAAAACAGTCAGGCGCATTGTACCATTGTGATCCCCTCTGGAAAACACGTCAAAAGCACTACTCACAAGAGTACAACGGATATCTGGAGAAAAATGTGCATTCCGGCACACCGCACACGAGTGGTGCTTCGTGGGTCCGGCATCCCAGTCCCTAAACACAACGAACGGATCACACCGTTGTGATCCTCTCGAAAAAGTACACAAGTTTGGCTAACCGCTCATCTGAATCGGACACCTGGTGAAGGAGTTGGAATTCACCATAAACTCCCAAAACGGCCCATGTGGGGCTCGTACCTCCATGTAGAATTAAAGGGGGCAGATTGCGCCATTGCAATGCCCTCAGAAAAACACCCAAAATCGACTGGTCGCACGCCCCAAACGGACGTCCGGTGAGAGAAGGTGCCAAACGCTGCTCGCAGCTCGAAGGACGGGTTGTGGGGCCCACACCTCGAATCCAGTTTGAATGCCCGAAACCACCCTTTAAAACTCTATCTCGATGCTAGGGTCGCAATGCCGCTGAAGGCGTGCAAAACGGACTCCGGAAATTTCTGCGCCGCCCAAAACAAGAATTCCCGGGAAGCCTGTTAAGCTACTTTACGCACGTTCCATGCACCCTAGACCCTCGTATCATAAGTTAAAACTCCCAGAACCTCCTCAAAAGGTCTGCCTCTGTGTCAGGTCCGTGCCGCCACAGACGGCGCGCAAGATGGACGCTCGTAGAAAAAGTTATGGGCATCCAGATTTTTAAGGGGGTCTACCCCTAGGCCGGACCGGCCCTGTCCGGCCAGTCCACCCCGCTCCGGCCGGCCCGCTGAACCGCGGTCCAGCCGCTGGGCCCGGCCCAGAAAAACCCGCGGGCCGCTACACAGCAGCCCACCATCTCCAGCACGACCCCCCTCACCCGCGCATCGCGCGGGCGCCTCCTTTACCGATCGGCCGACATGGCCGGTCCTTTTCCACGCGGAGACCCGCCTGTGGCAGGTCTCGGTCTCCCCAGTAGGGTCGCGAGCCGCGACCCCGATCGTGCACCCTCGTCGGCGCCCTTGGTCGGTGCTCTCGGCCAGCCGTTCATCGGGCCGCCCCACTGACCACCTCCCCTCGCCGGACCACCGCACCACCGCCGCTCGAAACCGCCGGACCACCGCCTGGAGCCGCTCCACCGCCGGAGCTCGCCGGAAACCAGCCTCGTGGCCGGAAAACTTCAGAGGACCACCGGAAACGATTTGGTGGTCGAAAATTCGATCTGGATAGCATTACAGAAAGCTCATAACAGGGTCTACGCAACTATGGTCTTGGATCGAAGATCGGGCAGCAATTCGACAATGCAAAATTAGGACGAACATTGTGCGGGAAATAAAATGAAACAAAAATGACTCCTACCTCGCTGGGCTTCGCCCGGAACTTCGCGTCGATCCGCCGACATTATCGCACCTCATCGGAAACCTCGCCGGAACCACCTCGCCAGAGCGGCCTCACTGGAGATGGAGGAGAGGGGATTCTTGGGTGGAGACGGAGAAGAAGAAGAGGGGAGGGGATGCGTTTAAGTAGAAAATACTTAAACGCCCGCCTGATTGCCCCGAACCCGAAATTTTGGCGGGGTCAGGATTAAGGTTCCCCTAGGATAAAAACCACGCTCTGAATGCAACGGCAGTCTTGAAATTTCAATTCGAGTCCCCGTTCAAAAGTTGCAACAACCACACCCGAGGCCACCAAATTACGAAAATGCCCCTGGGGCCATTTTTCACAGACGGGCCACACCCGCAAAACTTACACCCCTCCTAGGGTAAACGGCATGTTCCGGACTCAAAGGTTCTTTTGGTTTTCTAATCCGAGAAACCATTTAAGAGATAATTTAGTTTCACCATTAGATGAATTAATTAATTAATTTTATCTGTTTAACGTTCCGAAAGTGAGCGAGGGGTCAAAACATCTCGCGCCGACAAGTTTTATGTCATTCCTAGGGTAAACACCCCATTCTGAACCCATCTGTACACTCAGATCTCTAATCTGAAACATAGTTTAAGAGTTATCCCATTTATTTGGTGTTCCTAGTATGAACGCACTGAAATTTTAATTTTGGCCACTCTGGGGCTCAGAATCGCACGCTTTCTAAAGGCGCTGCTCTGGAATATCATCAAGAATATTCCAAAGTCTTTAACAGAAAAAACCAGGTTCTTACAACATTCCATACTTTAAGATTTTCATCCCCAAAAATCAAAACCAGGGAACAACTCAGGGTTCTAAGCCCACACCTGGCTCTCCCGTACCCAGAAGAACTCTCGCACAGCTCTGCGCCACCACACACAGACCAAAGGATTGATCTGTTCATGTGAGGTCTGCCCTCGCTGATGTTGTGCATAGGAGTAGGCACACCTCTTCTTGGGTGAGTCGCGTGGGAGACATCATGCACCCACCCCAGACTTTGGGGTTAGGGAGAGGCGATAGGGAACTTCGTCATCCCTTTGCACGGTCTCAAACGACCCGAAGGCTCTCGGGGGTATCTCACCTCCCCGACCAAACCCTTACGCCGCACGCCGCGACTGGAATCACCGCCTGCACCTGGAACAAGGCCTGGTGATTCCCTCCTTCAAAATATCTATATGGTGAAACACCCAAGGATATCTAGTCACGCAAGATTTCACAGTCGATGTCTCACGACCAAGACTCTCTTACACGCTCCAAAGGCGAAGGAGTCACTACCATCGACTAAAGAGAAAGGTTCCATGCCTTCTACCTTTCTGAAACAGGGCCACACCGACACCCCACGTCACCCCGGTAACACCTCAAGCAAGGAGCAGGGAGGAAAGCATTCCGCACACAGAGTCTAACAATTCTATTGAAAAAAGTAGAAGAGCTGTAGAGCATACCTCTTACCACCTCATGCTCTGTAGGATCGTAGACATCCAAAGCTCACGGCTGTCTGTGGTCCCAACTGTCAGCTCCCAGAGTCTGACGTGGACCACCTAGTGGTGATGGGAAGATCTCGTAAAGTCGTACCCCACTACCAGCTCCTCTCGATCCTCTACTAGCACCACCCCTCTGGGTAATACTCCGATCACGGTGCTGCCTCCGTCATGGTGGTACACCTGCTAACTACCCGAAGCTTTCCGCATGCCTGGTCGGGCAGTCACGTGCCAGGTGACCTCGCTCATCACAAGCATATCACCGACCCCCTTCGGGCTGAACTGGTGCCCTCTGGTGCCACTGTGGTGTACGACCACGCCCCTGAGTCCAGTTGTCAGAAAGCCACCACCATCGAGGTTCTAGTTGTCGATGCCCGCTAGCTGCGGTTGACGTCCCAACTCCAACGTGCCTGTTTCCTCCACCAACTCTAGAACGGGACAGGAATATCCCTTTCATCAGTGCCTTCTCTAGAACCCCGGCATAAATGGGAATTCCCTAGGGTACTATGACAGCACGAATCTATTGGCAGAGACCCTGCTCAAACTTTCGTGCTCGGATGTTGTTGTCATGGACCAAGTCTGGGTAAAAGTGTTCATGGTAAACCAAACTAGTCGTGTACTCGGACACCGTCATCCCTCCCTTGTTAAACTGCAAGAGATCCTAAATCCAAACGGAGCACAAGCAGGAGGGGAAAAACTTCTCACGGTACAACAACTGAAAGTCACCCCATGAAAGCGATGACTCGTCAAGAAACTGAGTCACCAAACTCCACCAACCCCAAGCTGCTCCATTAAAAAGTTTGGCTGTAAAAGCCACTCTCTAATCTGCCAGCGTCTGTACAAGCCTGAAAAGGTGAACCACTATCTCTAGCCAAACCTCTACTGCCTGAGGGTCTGGCTCACCACTGAACCTCAGAGGTCTCTGATGCTAGAACTCACGGAGTGCGCTCAACCTACGCTCAAGCCCTGTCTGCTCTGCTGAAGCTATTTGCTGCTCAACAGGTGGGGGTGATGCTACCGGCCCACCCGGAGAAAGGGGCTCGCATGATGGGTCATGGACTATGGCCTCGTAGCTCACAGGGTCGTCATTACGCACCAAAGATGGTATCTTGGCTAACTGTCTTCGAGGAGACATCCTGAATATTATCAAGGAGTGTCGCGATCAGATGAGCATATATGTATATACCAATAACAAAGATGGGGAGCTGACGCAAGAAGGACATTCAAAGACTCAATACTATGTGATGCACAAACCAATTTTTCCCTGCAACAAGTGTCTCAGAATGCTGAGTCAACAAGTGGATTATCCGGGTCTTGGTGAATGGATACATCGACTGCCGCACCATCATTGGACTCCCTGGCCTGAGAGCCTCTCTCGAGACACGTTAACACTATTTCCCTAAATCCCAACCAATTCCTTTTATTTTAGGGACGTCTGAACAACGTCCCAAGGAACGAACCTGGCTCTGATACCACTTTTTCATGACCTGACCCTACTCAGTCTCAAGCCGCAACTACCCCAAGCCCGCCTCCATAGGCCAGGGGCTGGAGACCATTGTCGAAGGCACAATAACTCAGGTATACCTTTCCCTAAGTAATTTTACACACACACGCAGCACACTCAATGAAAAAGAGTAGAGTAAAAGATAAAAGACAAGTAAAGTAAAGGGTAACTACTATAAATAAACCACAAGAGTGCATTGACCTCTAAACAGTACAAAGAAAGTGATGAGGTAAACTGAAAAGAAAAGGGAAAAACACGTGCCCAACCAAAAAGTGCCACAACTCGGCAACATGTAAACAAAAGAAAAACAGCTGGAAGGGTCCCCCACCTGAAACACGACTCCGACCACCGCACGCAGTCCACGCTCCTGAACTCCTAAGATCCACTGAAGTCATGACCAACCTTTCTGTCGTCTACAAGGGCACACCAAGTGCGGGAAAATCCCAAACAGGGGTGAGTATAAAAATACTCAGTAGGATACCTCAAAGGCTCGAGGGAGCAACAAAGGAGGTACCGAAGGGTGATCAGTAGATCGAACAGGGGAAAGTAGAGTACAATCGAAAGTGCAGTAAAGAGTATAGTAAAGATTCCAGCTCAACCCAACAAGAGGAAAGAAGGTAGACTCATCCAGACACAAGGAGCTGGAAACGGTGATAGGATGAACTTCTCGTTGAGTCTTCTCTACCTATAGCAGGAGAGTAGACTCTTCCAACCACGAGAAGCTAGACACGGAAAGAACGTGGCATACACCGCGCGTCTTCGCCTCTCCTGGAGGGAGAATAACCAAGCCCAATAAGTGGGTACTGGAACAAGGTATATAAATATTCATATGCTCAATCAAGAATCCCGAACAAGATCGTAAGGGGATCTCCATCCCATAGCTCAACCTAAGAAAGTGAGTCGCCAACAGTCCCATAAGTAAACACCATCGATGCCCAGCATCCCACACATTTTCCCCAAACTACAAGTCAAAGGGCTCAATCACCGCACCTCGATACTATCCTCTTTGGGCGGCACTGACTCGCCCACACGGTTTTAGGTCATGTTACAAGGACGCGTCTCGGTGGGGAAAGTGCCCCTCGTACTTGAGAGTTCCGGGTTAAGTAAAACCACACCCCATCACTGCCCCGCAGTCGAGAGGTCTCCTCAAAGTCAAAGTCGTTCCATCACCGACCCGTACAACCAAGGGTCCCGCTCCGGTGATCACAGAGGAAAGCCACAGACTAGCCTAATAGAAAGGACTGAGTCTGGAATGTCAACGAGTGACCCACTTCCTAGCCTTGCTGGAGGGTAAAACATAATATGATATTGGGTGACCCACTGCCCAGACCTGATAAAGGGTAAACCCTAATAAGATATCAGGTGACCCACTGCCCAGACCTGCTGGAGGGTAAACCCTAATACATCATCAGGTGACCCACTACCCAGCCCTGCTGGAGGGTAAACCTAGAATAAGTCATCAGGCGACCCACTGCCCAGTCTTGCTAGAGGGTAGACCTGGAAGAAGTCGACGGGTGACCCACTGCCCACCCCTGCTGGAGGGTAAACCCAGAACAAGTCGACAGGCGACCCACTGCCCAGCCCTACTGGAGGGTAGACTTGAAACAAGATGACAGGTGACCCACTGCCCAGCCCTGCTGGAGGGAAGACCCTCAAGAGTCGTCGGGTGACCCAATACCTAGTCACTGCTATAGGGTAAACCTGAGACATCATCGGGTGACCCACTGCCCAGTCTCTGCTGGAGGGTAGACCCTAAGATTGTCGGGTAACCCATTACCCAGTCTCTACTGGAGGGTAAATCCAGAACTTCTCTGGTCATCTCTACTGGATGGTACAACACTGGCAACCCGAACATGGAGTGGGTATCGTGCAACCACCCGACTCTGGAACAAAACCAGGGGAAACCACTCAACCCTACTGATCTAAACCATCGAGCACAGAGCCAGGGGAAAAACTCAACCCCGCTAGTCAATAATCGGGAACTGAGGGACCCTCTACGATGTGATAGGTCAAAGGTATTCAAATCTTAACATGGGACCCACATGGGGGCCACAAGATGTGTGGCCCCAAGTCAACCCCAACCAAGGGCAAAAACGTTCTTGGGTACAACCATCCACACGTACCTCCCAGTGTCCTCACATACTCCCAAAGTATGCCCCGTCTCCAGCCCAAAGGATAACATGCACGCGGCCCCCAACATAAATGCGAAGGAATAAACGTAACAACTCCAAATAGCCACCTCAAGAGCTGAGGTACAACTAACCACATCTCTTTAAACACCAACATCACTCTCCCAGGAGTGCACGTGATCACACACCAAGGGTCCACTACAAACACGGTAGGAGGACCACCACCAGGTCATCTTCATATTTCCTCATTTAATAAGATCATTCAAGAGGCTCCTCACAACCAAACAGATTGTACCGTTGTAATATTGACGGAAAAACACGCGATATAGACTAATTACTCGCTTCAAATGGATATCTGAAGGAAAGGTCACCAACACCGCCTCATGCCAGAACGACGTCCCGTGATCCCGATCCTCGGCCCTGAAAACAGTCAGGCGCATCACACCATTGAAATACTCTTGGGAAAACACATCAAAAGCACTACTCACAGGAGTGCAACGGATATCCGGAGAAAAAGGGGCATTCTGGAGCACCGCACACGAGCGGTGCTTCGTGGGACCCGCATCCTGGTCCTGAAACACAATGAACAGATCGCACCATTGTGATCCTCTCGAAAAAGTACACAAGTTTGGCTAACCACTCATCTGAATCAGACACCTGGTGAAGGAGTTGGAATTCACCGTCAACTCCCAAAACGGCCCACATGGGGCCCTCACCTCCATGCAGAAATAAAGCGGGTGGATTGCGCCATTGCAATGCCATCGGATAAACACACAGAATCGACTGCTCGCATGCCCCAAATGGACGTCCGGTGAGAAAGGTGCCAAACGATGCTCGCAGCTCGAAGGAAGGGTCATGGGACCCACGCCTCGACTATAGTCTCAATTCATGAAACCACTCTGGAAAACTCCGCATCGGTTCCAGGGTCGCAACGCCACTGACGGCGTGCAAAACGGACTCTGGACGTGTCTGCGCCGCCCAAAACAAGAATTCCCAGGAATCCCGCTAAGCTACTTTATGCACATGTCGTGCCCTCGAGCCCCTAGTCTCTGAAGTTAAAACTCCCAGAACCACCTCAAAAGGTCCGCCTCTGTGTCATGTCCACGTTGACATAGACAGCGTGCAAAACGAACACCCATAGAAAAAGGTACGGGCATCCAGATTTTTAAGGGGGTTTACCCCTGTGCCGGACCGGCCCGCTGGGCCCGGCCCCGCATAACCTGTGGGCTGCCGCATAGCGGCCCCCCATCTCCTGCGATACCCCCCTCACCTGCGCACCGCATGGGCACCTCCTCTACCGACCATCCGACACGGCCGGTCCTTTTCCACGCGGAGACCCGCCTGTGGCGGGTCTCGGTCTCCCCAGCAGGGTCGCAAGCCGCGACCCCGATCGCACCCCCTCACCGGCGCCCTCGGCCGGCCGTTCACAGGGCTACCCCGCTGACTAGCTCCCCTCACCTGACCACTACTCCGCCACCGCTGGAAACCACCGGACCACCGCCTGGAGCCGCTCCGCCGCCGGAGCTCGCCGGAAACCGACCTCGTGGCCGGAAAACTTCAGAGGACCACCGGAAATGATCCGGTGGTCGAAAATTCGATCTGGATAGCATTATGGAAATCTCAGAATAGGATCTACGCAACTATGGGCTTGGATTGAATATCAGGCAAAAATTCAACAATGCAAAATTAGGATGAACATGGTGTGGGAAATAAAACGAAACAAAAATGACTCCTACCTCGCTTGGTTTCGCCCGGAGCTTCGGGTCGATCCGCCGGCATTACCACACCTCTCCAGAACCTCCTCACCGGAGTGGCCTCACCGGAGATGGAGGAGGGGGGAATCTTGGGGGGAGAAGGAGAAGAAGAAGAGGGGAGGGTATGAGTTTAAGTATAAAATACAAACGCCCGCCCGATAGCCCCGAACCTAAAATTTCGGCGGGGTCGGGATTAAGATTCTCCTAGGATAAAAACCACGCTCCGAACACAATGGAGGTCTCGAAATTTTAATCTGAGGCCCCATTAAAAATTTGCAACAACCGCGCCTGAGGCCGCCAAATTACGAAAACGCCCCTGGGGCCATTTTTCACAGACAGACCGCGCCCGCAAAACTTACACCCCTCCTAGTGTAAACGGCACATTCCGGACTCAACGGTGCCCTCGGTTTTCCAATCCGAGCCACCATTTAAGAGATACTTGAGTTTCACCATTAAACGAATTAATTAATTAATTTTATTCGTTTAACGTTCTGAAAGCGAGTGAGGGGTCCAAACGTCCCGCACCGACAAGTTTTATGTCGTTCCTAGGGTAAACACCCCATTCTATACCCATCCGTACACTCAGATCTCTGATCCAAAACACCGTTTAGGAGTTCTCTCATTTATTTGGAGTTTCCAGTGTGAACACACTGAAAATTTAATTCCGGCCACTCTAGGGCTCAGAATTGCACGCCGTCTGAAGGCACTGCTCTGAAATATAATCAAGAATATTTCAAAGTCTTTCACAGCAAAAAACGGGTTCCTACAGTTTCAAAGTGGTTTTAAGGATTTATTTATATGGAAATTATTGTTTTAAAATATCAATTCCTTTAAAAGCTTCAAAGTGGTATGGGACACTTTGATTCAAAAATATCTTTTTTCAAATTATTTTGAAAATGGTTTTGATAAAGCATTGATTACGTCAATATATTGAACTAATATATTGTGATTACAATGTGGAAATGTTATCTTTACCTTATGATTATGTTATGTGTTATGATTACGTTATGGTTCCTGGGAATTGTTTACGTATATGGGTGGTTCCGTGATAAACCTAGGGCGGGTGAGCCCAAGATAGCTCTCTAATGCATTGGGTAATGTAACAGAGTTAAACGTTAATGTTTATCCTAAGAGATTTAGGGAATATTTTATGATGGGTATTCCAAATGTGACTCCCTATGTAGCTGTGATAGCTATAATGTAAGTAAGTTATGTATGTCTTAAGTTGCCTTTATGATTTGTGATTACTATGTATTATTCATAAATATTATGATTTCAGAAGGTATTTTATGATTGAAGATTATGGTTTCATTTATTTGTATTTATTGATGGGTTAATGATTCCTTTCATTATCTTATAACCCTTACTGAGGTTTTTATGCTCATCCCAAGTTTTTGAAATGTTTTTCACAAGTTATATGGAAGGGTAAGAGAAAGGAAATATTCAAGAAGATTTATATCTAGAAAATAACTCTTGTTTTATTTAAGTATTTTTATTATTATTGTGAAAAAATCTGTTATAGTTGAAGTGTCTACTTTGTAATATCCAAGTTGACATGTAATAGTTGTGGCCTAATTCTCTAAAACTCTAAACCTTAAAAGATCCACAATGTGAATTATTCATTTAATTCAATATTATGTAAAGTTTTAAGGCTGGGTCCTTAAACAGAGTCCAAGAATTGTTTTTAGAATTCTAACTCTAATAAATTTTATAAAAATAGTGAGTCCAGAAAAATTCATTATGATAAAAATTTTACAAAAACTAACATTTTTAGAAAACTAAATGTTATAAGAAAAAGTAAAGTTTTTTTAACATAAAACATACATACTCCCCCTATAAAAAGGAGTACCTTAATGTAATGAAATTGTTAAAAAAAGTAGATATGAATGATTACTTTTAATTGATCATTACTAGATTATATTTAATGTATTCAAATCTATAGACAGTAAGATGTTTTGTAAAAATATTAGCAAGTTTATCTTTTGTTCTGATGAATTGTAAAATGATATCTCCTTTAAGTATGTGATCTTAAAGTAAATGGTGTATTATATCTATGCTCTTATAACATGAGTGATGCAATGAATTTTTAATAAGATAAATGGAAATTTTATCATAAAAAACTATTTGAGTTTTAGTAAAACTCAATCTATAGTCAGGGAGTGTGTATTGCATCCACGAAACTTGAGCACAACAACTTCAAGCTTCCACATATTCTAATTTTGTAACGCCCCGACCCTAGTTACCCAGAGTCGGTGCATTATTACATAACATTGGCATGATCACAAGAAAGATCAAATATCGAAATACCGATTGGTTTATTAGCCTTGGAAACACTAGATATATTCATAAGTTTTACATTACATCATAAAGTGAAAAACTACTACGACAACATAATGTCTCCATATTCCACACTATTATCCCCTCATAATATCCCTGCAGGTCATTCATAACTTACTTCTTCACATCCTGGGAAAAATAAAACATAGAAAAGGGGTGAGCTCAAATTCCCAGTAAGGATAACAATATAGCGGAACATTCAAAAATAAGCATAAACATTTAAGGCAATGCATTACTAAAACAAAAGCCTTTTAAACTTAAACTTCAACATAGTATGGAAAAAGTAAAATGAAATAATGCCATTTACTTATTCACATGGATATTCTACTAATCGAATAATCACATGCAATATCAATAACCACTTTCATAATGTCGGAATGCATAATGCTGAACTTTAATTTCTTTGTCAAGGCCTCGTCCCAAAACCTAGGGGCTAACTGTAACCGGAACCCAACCCGGAGTGCCTCTAATAACCGGACACCAACCTGGAGTGCCTCTAATAACTGGACACCAACCCGGAGTTCCTCTAATAACCGGATACCAAACCGGAGTTCCTCTAATAACCGGAGACCAAACCGGAGGGCTTACTTTTATCGGTCCCCAACCCGGAACATACTTATCTAACACATTCATCTAAATGAAAGGTTGAAATATAACATAAACATTCGGATTAAAAATAACTTATGAAATGTCAATACTTTAAAAAAAACCATGAGTGACATAAGAATATCTTATCCACAGTCAAAAATATCACAAAACCTTCAATTAAATATGGATGTTTTGTATCATAATAAATCAACTTCAAATAAGATTAAAATCCATCAAGTATGTTGACATAGATGAAATAAATACTATTTTAGAAAAATATCTCTTTCTATTTTTAAATCATTTAAGAGTCTTATATTTATGAAATAAAACATTTTTTTTTGAAAATATTCTTATTATCTTATAAGGGAAGCTTCGACGATTTTATAACGGAGGAAAATAGCCACACCCGCCGTATAAGTTAAAAAAACATTCTTACCTTAATTTTGTCAAAAAGGTTAAAAAGCACGTTGTTTGGAAAAACGATGGAAATATTCCTTTATAAACCTCTTATAAAAAGTCAAACAAGGGTATAAAAGACTTTAAACCATATTCTAGTAAATATTAAAAATGTTTTGGAATTCATTTTTAAGAAACATGGATGTGGATGATAAAGAGAACCCAGTAGATTATTACGTATAAACAACCTCGGATAATGAAGAGATTGTGAAATAACCCTTACCAATTTGGTAACTTATGAAACATACAACCCATGAAAGAGGTATCATACAATGAATATGTAAATACACATAAATTAGAGTGTATTACACAAAGAATATAATTAAGGGCAGTACATACACCACACAAAAGGTGATGGTGGCAATATGGCATGAATCTCACAGAAATAAGGAGTGAGATGAAAAACCCTTACCACATTAATCAACTGAGTCGTATGGTTAAAAGTTAATAACCACAAAATTATTTACAGAATAACAAGAATATAAAGAGAATCATGATAATATATATCAAATGGTAGTACACAATAGACCACTTTCAATAATTTAGTGGTGAACAATGGAAATCTCACTGAATTGAAAGTGAGATAATAAAATACCTTAACTTGTAATTTTCCTTGGTTGGGGTAGGTTAACCTCCTGTATAATGGTGAAATAATTGTTATTAAATTATTCAAGAATCATATATATTAATATGATATCATATATGATCTTTTAACATTGATTTGTTAATAATATCTTTTAATTATCGTCGTTTCGGGTGTTAACTTACTAATTTTCTTTTATATGTTTTGTTACATAAGCCATGTTTGTTATCAATAGGTTGTATCTTATTCATATCCATAATGATATCAACTCCTTAAACATCATTTTTAAATCATCAAATTATAGTTATACTTTAATGGATACGATGGAGAATGAATCTCATCGCGTTCGTGGAGACGGTAGTCCGTACGTACGCACGAGCGATAATATCATTCTTTTTATATTAAAATAATATATAAATGTATGGTATATCATATATACAGAATCATTAACATGTTATATTTATTATTTACATGAGTTACACATCATTATTATACCCATCCAAATAATAATATATTGAATAACAATTACACCACGATGTGGAGACGGTAAGCCGTACGTACGCACGTATGGTGACATGTTATTCAAAGGGTGGATAGAATACTGAATATGGTTGTACCATATTTATAATAACATCACAGTATATATAATATTCTGGAGTTATTATTTTATAATGGTAATAACAAATAAAGAAGAGGTGGAAGAAGAAAGGAACTTGAAAAGGGGTGGTGAAAACATTACCTCTTCTTCAGGTTCTTCCTTTTTATTTGATCAAAAGGGATCCTTAGGTTGGATTTATTATCAAACTAAGGCCTCTAGGTTGTAGTGAGTGATGTTGGTAGAGTATATGGGCAGAGTTTGGCCGAATCAAAAGGCTTTAAAGGTGTTAAGAAATGGGAAGGAAGAGTGCCCTTTTATAAGAGGGGTGAGGGGCACCTTTGGAAAAGCTAGAAATATTAGTTTATATTAAATTCATATTCGGTTTCTAATGGCTCCAAAGTTGATTATTCAAGGTTTAATGTGGGTATAGGTCGAAAAAAACTCAAACAATAGAATTTATACAGGTTTGGGTACTTATATTAACCTTATCTTTAAGTATTAACTCTAAGTTAAATAGTTTCACTTTTACAATGTCTCTTTGTATTTTTATATTATATGGTTAATAAACTTACCATATAAATCCAAGAGACCACCAAGTGGTCCATTAATGATACACCTATCATGATATAAGTCTCTTGGACAAACCTTAGATTTTTAGGAATTTAATGTGAATTAATAATATAATATTTGTTTTAAAAACTCTTTTATGTCAATTTTGACACTATTCAATAGTTGATTTTTGTGAAACTCATAACAGAATGATTACTTCTAAAAAAGTTAATTAAATCAATTATAATATTTTATATTATCCTAGAAAATTAGTGTAATTCATTAAAAGTTTCATATTATATTTATTTGAGTATTTATAATATCAATTATTTTGATTTTTCACTATTATAGTAATTACTGCATCATCATTGTGTCATAAATAAATTAAATTATTTAATGTCTAAAAATTATAAATAAAATATAATTATGTAGGAAATCGTTTTATCTTTCTAATGAATATTTATAATATAAAATCCAACATATATAACCCTATTTAAAAATTGTTTTTCTAAAAGATATATGCTTGTGTCATTTTTGTATTCATTTTAACTTAATTAAAATAAAGTGTCCCTATCACCTACAAGTGGCACCATGGGGTCCCAAAATCGACCCAAATATGACTATGTCCGAAAATGTATAAACCAATAAGGCTAGGACATGTTTTAGGTTAATTTAGTATTATTATAATATTATTTGTTTAACCCTTATTTACTGGATTTACCCTTAACCATGGTAAATAAAATATTTACCGCAGTAATTATTCAAAATGTCTAAAAATAAAAGTTACCTATTTACACAATTTGAACATCCTGATTACAAATATGGAATCCATTTTTATAAATTCAAAACACATAAGTGGCTGAAATTAATTTAAAATTAATTCCCGCTGTCAAAACAAAAAGCGTGTTTTTAAGAGATAATAACTATCAAAAGATTGACACTTTTTTATGTTCGGTTTAATTGTAAAATTATGTCCAATGACCAAAATTATATTAAATGGTAAAAATATATTCTAAATATACTTTAAAACCACTCAAATTCATAATTTATCACTATTAATTATTTTTATTAAAAAAGTTGTTTTTAATTAAAATTTAGTAATTTTCACTATTCATCAAAATATTAAAGTTATCCGAAAAGTACCAAAATTTCACCTTAGGCTAAATTCGAAATTCCGAATCCAAAAATGAAGTCCATTTTGAAATATAAAATATTTATAATTTCAAAAATTAGGTTTTACTATTCATAACGGCTAGTTTGATTGGTTGTGGTGTGTGTTAGAACTCGAAGTTGCGTACAACACATGCTACTGTATTATTCAAAGGAAAGCGTACCGTGGAAGCCTGGGATGTTTCATTTTAATTTTTTTGATGTCCCCATTTAGTCAAAAAGTTTAAAATATTTTATTTAAAAAGGGTTCACCATTAAAAGTTGGTAAAAGTGCAATACTGAAAATGAATTTGTTCTTACATTATGTCTAAGAAACTCATAATATGGATTCTAAAATTATAAGGATTATAAAAAGTTTAAAATTTAGTTAATACTATTCATAACCTCTTTTGAACGGCTTGTTTGGTAAGTCATGGTGTTATTGAACTCGGTGTTGCATGTAGTGCAAGTTATTGAATTATTTTGAAGAAATAACACACTATGAAATCTTGGGGTGTTACATTCTCCCCTCCTTCAATAAATTGCGTCCTCGCAATTTGAAATTGTTCTTCGAAAATAAAAGGTTGAAAATAGAAAATATATTTGTGGGAAAACCCACATCGGAAATTGGGTTACTAAAATTTAGTCTTAATATGAGGAAAAGAGAAATGAAAGGGTCACCACCAAATTATGATCTCGATTAAAAGAACATTGGTGGCAATTAGAGACATATAATTGGAGGAAAAACGTAAATATTTATAGGTAGTGATTGAGGTCATCAATCACAAACAAGTATAAAATTGAGATCCTTAAACTCATCAATCTATGATGATTTGAAATACCATCGGTTCAACAAAACATAGGGTATTGGGATAACACATTTTTGACGTTTCAAAATATCTTAGTTGAAGTCCCACATCGAAAAATGAATTAATGAGGCCTCTATTTAAAATAAAGAGTGGAAAGTATGAAGATTACTGAAAATAACACATACTAGGGTTTCATGTAGGAAAATATGGATATGGAAGAAAAATATAACCATAAATTATCTGATGGAGAGTGGTAGAGAACATGGCTATGAAAAGGCCAACAATCCCAAAGCCATAAATTAGTGATGATTTAAGGTACCATCTAGGACAACATTTTTGTTCTAAGTTCCTTTTCTTAATGTTGAGTAATTTATTTATGAGACTGGCTAAGATCATAAGAAGATATACTTACTTTATAATTAGAGTTTTATCCATTAATAAATTTCTACCACAAACTCGTCTTTCACTCTAAAAGATAATAGAACGTAAAAATTCTATTTAAACTATTCATATAGGGTTACAAAATAAACGAATTTATAATTCATCTACAAGATCTTTTAATAAAAACTACATTATTTAATCCAGGACATCTCGTGGGCCAGTGGTAGGTGATACACCCTTGTCGCCCTTCGGTTGTGGGTTCAAGTCTCGTGGCCTTGCCGGTCGCGATGGGTTGCCGCCCGACCTCCGGGTTGTCCTTTTATGGCAATCCAAAATTAATCTCAAACTAGAATTTATCCAAAATACTTCTGTCCAAACTCACAGTCCAACATTTATAAGGAAGGTAAACATAATGTAGATCATTTTTACCCCGTAATAGCATATTAATACCTTCATCATGTATTCTTTTAAAACACTGAAACATCCTGAATTACCATAATCCTTATTTATTACATTCATTCTCCCTTATTCCATATAGAATGCTGGATATACTTCATCAATCCAAAAATGTTTTAAATCCCAACAATGATGGAATATACAAATCATTAATCAGCTTCAAGGTAGCCAAGAATATCCAATATAATTTATCCAAATAAATCATGTATTATTCTAAAATCACTACCTCGGTATCAGAACCATATTATGGTTTATCTTTCTCTCAACCATATATTTCCCAAAAATTTAACCTACTATTGAGTCACTTTTCTTTGTTCCACACAATCTCAAGTCCTTAATGAAATAGTACTGCAGTACAATCCTTATATACTCCATAATTATTATAACAAGTACATTGTTGATACAACATTCAATTGACATAATCAACATAAGAACTCTAATCATTCATCTTCATCTGTGGTAGTATCATAACTTGATTATTATCCAATAGCATCATTTGTGGCATAGTCTGATGACTGGGACATAGGTTCGCGTAGTGTCCAAACTCCTTGCAAATGAAGCATTGTACATTTGAAACCATTTTCTTACCCTTGTAGTCACGTACTTTGTGCCCTTTTCCTCCACACTTATAACAAACTCTCATTCTTTTCAGGAAAGTTCCAGGGTGTTTTTTTCCACAGTTATCACATATGGGAAAATTCTTCTTTTCCCTCTTCCCTTTATCCATCTTTCTCTCTTCCACCCTTTTCTTCTCTTGCTTCCCTTCAAAGCCATAGGACTCAGTAAAATCTTTACTTATCTTATCAACACATGATATTATTTCTTCATATGATTATAATACATGCGAGACTATTTCTCATGTAAATTCTGACTTAAGACCATGAAATATATGATCCTTCTTTCTCTTTGTATCATGTGAATTGTTGGAGTTCTCATTCCTTCTACTAGGCGCCATTTCTAAACAATGGCATACACTAGATTAGTTTATGAATAACAATACCTAATCCCAAACTTGTGAAACACATAACATAAATTAAATAGTTTATGGATATAATCCATAATCATAAAAATTTCTCTTTTGAGGAAGTATATACTCATAAACCCTTAATAATGATTTTTAAAGAAAATGAGAGTTATCCTAAGCATATCCCCCGGGAGTGTCGTAACCAAGAGTGCAGCAAGTCCCGTTGTCATGCACCAGTTCCCATTCCAGTCTAGCTCAAAGCGGTGTTTTCGGGTTTTACCCCTAGGTACATCTGTGCCAGAGCCGCCTCTACCTGCTCGTATCCAAACAGGGATGTATTGCTTGGAAAACTCACAAAATCTCTACAATACCAAAATTCTAGGAAGTTCTTCTATACTAATCCTCAAAGTTCATCTTAGGTCTATGTGCTCTAATCAGAGTTTATCTAAATCTAGATTCCAAGGTTTGTACTAAACTTCCTCTGATACCAACTGTAACGCCCCGACCCTAGTTACCCAGAGTCTGTGCATTATTACATAACATTGGCATGATCACAAGAAAGATCAAATCTCGAAAGACCGATTGGTTTAGTATCCTTGGAAACACTAGATATATTAATAAGTTTTACATTACATCATAAAGTGAAAAACTACTATGACAACATAATGTCTTCATAGTCCACACTATTATCCCCTCAAAATATCCCTGCAGGTCATTCATAACTAACTTCTTCACATCCTGGGAAAGATAAAACATAAAAAAGGGGTGATCTCAAATGCCCAGTAAGGATAACAATATAGCGGAACATTCAAAAATAATCATAAACATTTAAGGAAAAGAGTTACTAAAACAAAAGCCTTTTAAACTTAAACTTCAACATAGTATGGCAAAAGTAAAATGAAATAATTCCATTTACTTATTCACATGGATATTCTACTAATCTAATAATCACATGAAATATCAATAACCACTTTCATAATGTCGGAATTCATAATGCTGAACTTTAATTTCTTTTTCAAGGCCTCGTCCCAAGACCTAGGGTCTAACTGTAACCGGAACCCAACCCGGAGTGCCTCTAATAACCGGAGACCAAACCGGAGTTCCTCTAATAACCGGAGACCAAACCGGAGGGCTTACTTTTACCGGTCCCCAACCCGGAACATACTTATCTAACACATTCATCTGAATGAAAGGTTGAAATATAACATAAACATTCAGATTAAAAATAACTTATGAAATGTCAATACTTTAAAAAAACCATGAGTGACATAAGAATAGATTATCCACAGTCAAAAATATCACAAAACCTTCAATTAAATATGGATGTTTTGTATCATAATAAATCAACTTCAAATAAGCTTAAAATCCATCAAGGATGTTGACATAGATGAAATAAAGACTATTTTAGAAAAATATCTCTTTCTATTTTGAAATCATTTAAGAGTCTTATATTTATGAAATAAAACAATTTTTTTTTGAAAATATTCTTATTATCTTGTAAGGGAAGCTTTGACGATTTTATAATGGCGGAAAATAGCCACACCCGCCGTATAAGTTAAAAAAACATTCTTACCTTAATTTTGTTGAAAAGGTTAAAAAGCACCTTGTTTGGAAAAATGACGGAAAGATTTCTTTAGAAACCTCTTATAAAAAGTCAAACAAGGGTATAAATGACTTTAACCCATATTCTAGTAAATAGTAAAAATGTTTTGGAATTCATTTTTAAGAAACATGGATGTGGATGATAAAGAGAACCCAGTATATTATTACGTATAAACAACCTCGGATAATGAAGAGATTGTGAAATAACCCTTACCAATTTGGTAACTTATGAAACATACAACCCATGAAAGAGGTATCATACAATGAATATGTAAATACACATAAATTAGAGTGTATTACACAAATAATATAATTATGGGCAGTACATACACTAAACAAAAGGTGATGGTGGCAATATGGCATGAATCTCACGAAAATAAGGAGTGAGATGAAAAACCCTTACCACGTTAATCAACTGAGTCATATGGCCAAAAGTTAATAACCACCAAATGATTCACAGAATAACATGAATATAAAGAGAATCATGATAATATATATCAAATGGCAGTACACAATACACCACTTTCAATAATTTAGTGGCGAACAATGGAAATCTCACGGAATTGAAAGTGAGATAAGAAAATCCCTTACCTTGTAATTTTCCTTGGTTGGGGTAGGTTAACCTCCTGTATAATGGTGAAATAATTGTTATTAAATTATTCAAGAATCATATATATTAATAGGATTTCATATATGATCTTTTAACATTGATTTGTTAATAATATCTTTTAATTATCGTCGTTTCGGGTGTTAACTTACTCATTTTCTTTTATATGTTTTGTTACATAAGCCGTGTTTGTTATCGATAGGTTGTGTCTTATTCATATCCATACTGATATAAAGTCCTTAAACCTAATTTTTAAATAATCAAATGATAATTATACTTTAATGGATACGATGGAGAATGAATCTCATCGCGTTCGTGGAGACGGTAGTCCGTATGTACGCACGAGCGACAATATAATTCTTTTGATATTAAAATAATATATAAATGGATGGTATATCATATATACAGAATCATTAACATGTTATATTTATTATTTACATGAGTTACACATCATTATTATACCCATCCAAATAATAATATATTGAATAACAATTACACCACGACGTGCAGACGGTAAGTCGTACGTACGCACGTATGGTGACATGTTATTCAAAGGGTGGATAGAATACTGAATATGGTTGAACCATATTTATAATAACATCACAGTATATATAAGATACTAGAGTTATTATTTTAGAATGGAAATAACAAAGAAAAAAGAAGTGGAAGAAGAAAGGAACTTGAAAAGGGGTGGTGAAAACATTACCTCTTCTTCAGGTTCTTCCTTTTGATTTGATCAAAAGGGATCCTTAGGTTGGCTTTCTGATCAAAATAAGGCCTCTAGGTTGTATTGAGTGATGTTGGGAGAGTATTTGGGCAGATTTTGGCCGAACCAAAAGGCTTTGAAGGTGTGAAGAAATGGGAAGGAAGAGTGCCCTTTTATAAAAGGGGTGAGGGGCACCTTTGGAAAAGCTAGAAATATTAGTTTATATTAAATTCATATTCGGTTCCTAATGGCTCCAAAGTTGATTATTCAAAGTTTAAGGTGGGTATAGGTCTAAAACAACTCAACAAATAGAATTTAGACAGGTTTGGGTACTTATATTAACCTTATCTTTAAGTATTAACTCTAAGTTAATTAGTTTCACTTTTACAATGTCTCTTTGTATTTTTATATTATATGGTTAATAAACTTTCCATATACATCCAAGAGACCCCCAAGTGGTCCATTAATGATACACCTATCATGATATAATTCTCTTGGCCTAACCTTAGATTTTTAGGAATTTAATATCAATTAATAATATAATATTTGTTTTAAAAACTCTTTTATGTCAATTTTGACACTATTCAATAGTTGATTTTTGTGAAACTCATAACAGAATGATTACTTCAAAAAAATTTAATTAAATCAATACTAATATGTCATGTTATCCTAGAAAATTAGTGTAATTCATTAAAAGTTTCAAATTATATTTATTTGGGTATTTATAATATCAATTATTTTTATTTTTCACTATTATAGTAATTACTGCATCATCATTGTGTCATAAATAAATTAAATTCTTTAATGTCTAAAAATTATAAATAAAATATAATTATGTAGTAAATCTTTTTATCTTTCTAATTAATATTTATAATCTAAAATCCAACATATATAACCCTATTTACAAATTTTTGTGCTAAAAGATATATGCTTGTGTCATTTTTGTATTCATTTTAACTTAATTAAAATAATGTGTCCCTATCACCTACAGGTGGCACCATGGGGTCCCAAAATCGACCCAAACATGCCTATGTCCGAACATGTATCAACCAATAAGTCTAGGACACGTTTTAGGGTAATTTAATATTATTATAATATTATTTTTTTAACCCTTATTTACCGGATTTACCCTTAACCATGGTAAATAAAATATTTACCGCAGTAATTATTCAAAATGTCTAAAAATAAAAGTTACCTATTTACACAATTTGAACATCCTGATTACAAATATGGAATCCATTTTTCTAAATTCAAAACACAGAATTGGCAGAAATTAATTTAAAATTAATTCCCGCTGTCAAAACAAAAAGCGTGTTTTTAAGAGATAATAACTATCAAAAGATTGACACTTGTTTATGTTCGGTTTAATTGTAAAATTATGTCCAATGACCAACATTATATTTAATGGTAAAAATATATTCTAAATATAATTTAAAAACACTCAAATTCATAATTTATCACTATAAATTATTTTGATTAAAAAATTGTTTTTAATTAAAATTTAGTAATTTTCACTATTCATCAAAATATTAAAGTTATCCGAAAAGTACCAAAATTTCACCTTAGGCTAAATTAGATATTCCGAATCCAAAAATGAAGTCCATTTTGAAATATAAAATATTTATAATTTCAAAAACTAGGTATTACTATTCATAACGACTAGTTTGATTGGTTGTGGTGTGTGTTAGAACTTGAAGTTGCGTACAACACACGCTACTGTATTATTCAAAGGAAAGCGTACCGTGGAAGCCTGGGATGTTTCATTTTAATTTTTTTTTGATGTCCCCATTTAGTCAAAAAGTTTAAAATATTTTATTTAAAAAGGGTTCACCATTAAAAGTTGGTAAAAGTGCAATACTGAAAATGAATTTGTTCTTACATTATGTCTAAGAAACTCATAATATTGATTCTAAAATTATAAGGATTATATAAAGTTTAAAATTTAGTTAATACTATTCATAACCTCTTTTTAACGTCTTGTTTGGTAAGTCATGGTGTGATTGAACTCGGTGTTGCGTGTAGTGCAAGTTATTGAATTATTTTAAAGAAATAACACACTATGAAATCTTGGGGTGTTACAAATTTAGTAGTGAAAAGTTCTATAGAGTTTTATTTCTTACAAGACCAAGAAACTAAAGAATATCCTAATAAATGAAAATTTCTAGATATTCTTTTTTTATCCATCCTAAATCCACCAAATTCAGCATCCAAAAAACATTTTAATTTAAAAACATTTCCAGAACAATAAAAAAGACCTAAATTCATAGTTCTATTAATATAAAAAAATTACATATTTTAAATGGAATTATTTTTGGATTTTCTTGATATCCTTCACATAAGTATATAGGAAAAATTAAATCTGGATGACTGTGAGTTAAGTAAATTAGACTTCCTATCATACCTCTAAAAACATTTTGATCAACTACTTTCCCAACCTCATCAAGATCTAAAGTATTTGAGGTACCGATGGGAGTACTAATAATTTTTAGTATTTTCACATCAAAATTTCTTTAGAAGATACTTTATATACTTATGTTGACATATAAAAGTTCGTTATGATTATTGTGAAATTTGAAAACCAAGAAAATATGTTAACTCACCCATCATACTCATTTAAAAATCAAATTTTATAATATCTTCAATGTAATAAGTTAAAGTTTATTAAGTTGAACTGAATTTAATGTTATAAACATAAATTTTTATAATCATAATATTTTTATAGGATTATTTTATAAAAATATTTGGATCTATAGCTCCCTTAACAAAACTTTTTTGTAATAAATATCCAGGTTATATATCATACCAAGCTATAGGTGCTTCTTTAAGTCCATATAAAGATTTGGTAAGTTTATAGAAATGTTCTTTATGTTTTTATTTTCAAAACCATGTGATTTTTCAACATAAAATTCCTACTGAACATATCCATTAAGAAAATAACACTTCACATCTATTTGAAAAAGTTTGAAATTAAATAATGTTGTAAAGACTATAAGTATTTGAATAGCTTCAAATCTTACTACCAAAGCATAAGTTTATTCATAATCAATTACATATTTTTTATTATATCCCTTAGCAACAAGTCTATCTTTATTACTAAAAACTATTCTATTTTCATTAGATTTGTTCTGGAAAGCCCATTTTACTCCAACTATAGAAGTTTCTTTAGGTCGTTCAACTAAAGTCCAGACTTTGTTCCTTTAAAACTCATTGAGTTCATCTTTCATTACCTTAATATAATCCTCATCACCTAAATCCTCATCAATATTCTTAGGTTCAAATTGGGATAAGAAACATAGATGTTAAATTTCAATAAATAAGGAACTTCTAGTCCAAACTAGTTGATGTACATTGCCAGTGATACTTTCATTAAGATGATTCCTAATAAACAACTGGCTTCTTGGGTTTTCAAAAGTCTATTCTTCAATAATAGGATGAATATATTCTTGAGGAAAAACATCAAAAAATATTTCTTTAGTTTTTTCATATGATAAGAACTTTCTAAAAAAGGTTTAAAATTGGTTTTAGAAATAACATTCAAAGATGAAGGTTGAGTTTGTTTGAAATAAAAGGATCAGTTTCATCAAATTCAACATTAAATTTTTCCTCAATAGTACTGTAACACCCCGAGATTTTATGAAAAATATTCTTTTTAATTTCATTAATGTCTTGTGTTTTACGCTACACCAAAAGGAGCTTGCACAACACGCATCCTTGACTTTCCTTTCATTACACGCAATCGCGACCTTCCTCGATAGCCTGTGTAGTACGCAATACCGAGTTTCACTAAACAATGATATGCTATTAAAATATTATTAAAACTAGCCGTTATGAATAGTAATAACCACTTTTTGAAATTTTTTAAATTTTATTTTTCAAAATGGACTTCATTTTTGGATTCAGAATATCGAAATTAGCTTAGGGTGAAATTTTGGTACTTTTCGGATAACTTTCATATTCTGATGAATAGTGAAAATTACTAAATTTTAATTAAAAACAACCTTTTAATCGAAATAATTAATAGTGATAAATTATTAATTTTAGTGGTTTTAAAGTATATTTAGAATATATTTTTACACTTTAATACAATGTTGTTCATTGGATGTAATTTCACATTTAAACCAGACATAAACAAGTGTAAATCTTTTGATTGTTATTATCTCTTAAGAACACGCTATTTGTTTTGACGACGGGAATTAATTTTTAAATTAATTAATGAAACTGATATGTTTTGAATTTGGTAAAATAGACATCATTTATGAGTTCATAATATCAAATATAGCTTAGGCCTAATTTTTGGTATTTTTCTGGAAACTTCCATTTTTTGATGAATAGTGAAACTACTAAGTGATAGTTAAAAAAATCAATTTTTCATAAAACTTAATTTTACCGCTTCTGTGAGTGGAATTTCAAAAATCCGAGACACACAGTTGATGTCAGTTAGTAAAATGTGGTTCAATGAGATGAAAATAATTTTTGGTGAATAGTAACTTTTTACTTTTTTTTACCACGGTTAAAAGTAAATAGGGTAATTAAGGGTAAAAATGATATTATTATTATCCTAACACAAGTCATAATTATATTGGATAAGTGTAATTCGACCAAAAACAACCTTTGGAATAAAATATTACCATTTAGGCCCACTTGGATTAGATTAGAACATTTATTATTATTTAATTCAAAGAAGAGTTAAAAGAGTTAAAATCAAAGTTTATTTACTAAAACATTTTTAATATAGGGTTATACATAAGATAAGTTCGATTGTAAATATTAATTAGAAATTTAATAATATTTCCTACATAATAATATTTTATTTGTAATTTTTAGACATTAAATAATTTAATTTATTTATGACACAATGATGATGCAGTAATTACCATAATAGTAAAAAATTAGAAAAATTGATATTATAAATACCCAAATAAATATAATTTGAGACTTTTTATGAATTCAACTAATTTTATAGGTTAATATGACATGTTATTATTGATTTAAATAACTTTTTTTGAACTAATCATTCTGTTATGATTTTCACAAAAATAAATTACTAAACAGTTTCAAAATTAACATAAAATAGTTTTTAAAACAAATATTATATTATTAATTGTAATTTTATTCCTAAAAATCAAAATTTCAGAAAAATGACTTAGATAAGGTTATATATATTAATAAAACACAACTTGGGGGTCGTTTGGATGTATATGGTAAGTTTATTAACTATATAATATAAAAATACAAAGTGACATGGTAAATGTCAATCTAATTAACTAAGAGTTAAAACTAAAAGATAAGGTTAATATAATGACCTAAACTTGTCTAAATTCTATTGGATGACCGTATTTCGACCCATCCCCACCTTAGCTTTGAAATAAATCAATTTGGAGCTATTTAAAACCGAACTTTACTTTATAATAAAATAATATTTTTAGTTATTCCAAAGGTGCCCCTCTCCTCCCTTATAAAAGGGCACCTCCTCCCTCTCTTCCTCACACCACTTTGAGCCTTCAAGCTCGTCCAACCCCTGAAAATTTCTCCCCTCCACTTCCCTAGAAACATCCTAGAGGTTCTGGTCTTCTTCAAAGATCAATCTTAGTTCCCTAAGAGTAAGTTTCAAAGAGGCATATCGAAGAAGAGGTAATTTCTTCTATCGATTCTTTCAAGCTTCTTTCTTCTTCAACTTCTTCTTATGAGGTTGTTTCATTATGAAGTAATAACATCAGTATCACTCATATACTGATATGTTATTATAATTATTAAACAATTTTATTTCACCATCTATCCATCCTATGGAAAACAAAATCACCACGCGTGCGTACGTACGGAGTACCGTCTCCACGCCGTGGTGTAATTTGTTTTTCCAATACCACCTTACTTGGATGGGTAAAATGGTGTAAAGAATAACTATACGTAGTTATTATAACATCATACTGATTCTGATATATTATATCATCCACTCCAATTCAATTCAATAATTATGAAAATGATATCATCGCTCGTGCGTACGTACGGACTACCGTCTCCACGACGCGATGAGATTCATTTTCCATGGTAACCATTAAAGAATGATTATAAAGTATATAAAAGCTATAATAATGAAATATATGACATTATAAAGATACTGTATTTATGTATGTATATATTTATGTTATCTACTTAATTCTATCATACTCAATAAGGAAACGAAAACAGCGTTCATGCGTACGTACGGTCTACCGTCTCCATGAACGGTGTATTTCTTTCCATTTACTGATCTATTATATATAAGTATATTCTGACTATATATTATATATAAATCATGTTTTATATTATGTAATTAAGTAATCATGATCTAAGTAATCATATGAATAATTACAAGTCAAAACACGGATGACAAATGAAACGATTTTACCCAAAACGCTCTTTAACATGGAATTTACAAAAGAACAGGTAATATAAAGTCATAAGTGAACCATATATGATATCATAACAATGAGTATGATTCTGGAATAAGTCAATAACATTATTTAAATCATTATACAGGAGGTTCAGACACTTACAAAGCAAATCGGACCTAAGGTAAGGGAAAGTATCACAATCTCATTTTTATCGGAGATTGTTTATACTTTGGTATTTACTGGGGTGTATTTTATCATCCACATCCATATTTCCTCAATATGTAATATTTATATCCTTCAACAATTGTTTATATCCAATTTTACCCTTTAGTGAGTTTTTAGTAAAAGATATGAAAGGAATCTTTGGTCGTTTTTCGTACGAGGTACTTTTTGACTTTTCCGACAAAAGTACGAGAAGAATGTTTTTTTAACGTATACAGCATGAAAGGATTTTTATGGTTTTATAAAGAATTATTTTCATGAAGCTTCCTACAAAATATTTCATGACTATTTTCAACAAAATCCTTTTCTTTTAAAATTTCATGATGTTTTGTGAAAATAAATTGATTTTGAAGAAGAAAGGATATTTTCCTCAATAATTCATTTCAAGTGTTTTATCAAAACTATTTTCTTTCTAAGATGAAATTATTTCATATGTGTATGTTTCAAGTATAATGTCTCTATGATTTAAATGGATTCAATTTTCTTATGATGAAATATCCATTTGTTTTATATGGATTATGTGATGATGGGATGATGTTTATGAAACCCATTTTATTCTTTGGGTTATGATGAATGTTTTAAGTTTATTTTGTGGAACAAGTAAGAATGATTTAATTATGAGATGGGTGGGACATATATCTCCCTCCAATACATTGGGTAAAGATTTATATCTCATGATATAGACATGGATGGAATGGAAATTTAAATGGGTTCAGTAATACAGGACTGGAACGAGGTGTGAACTCGATTCAGAAAGGGACTTTGTCCACTAAGATGGTCTTGGAAGCAATGCCTTGGCTACTATGGAAATAATATCATGTGCTTAATGGTTTCCAAAATTACATGTTTTATTCCCATGCTATTTTATCATTCTTAATGTTTCATTGTGATCTATTACTTGCGTACTTCTATGTTTTATGTCATTACTCAAGCTTTTGATGTTTAAACATTATGTTCATGTTTTTAAGTTCATATGTATATGTTATGTTTTATTTTATCCATGCTTACCCTTACTGAGAATTTGAGATCACCCTTTTTATGTTTTCTTTTCCCCAAGATATAAAGAAAGGTTTTAGGTAAGAAAAAAAGGGGAAGATCTTTATGGGAGATGTTGAAGATCTTTCACCACGATTAGAAGATTACATTCCAAATTTCCAAAGACACTAAACTATTACAGTCCTTGTGTGTCTATTTTTGTTATGTACTAATTATTCCGCAAAAGTAATGTAATGTCTATGTACATCAAGCTTTGGGTCTCTACAGTTGGTATCAATGGAAAGGTTTAGTCAACCTTTGGAAACTAGGATACGAGAACTTTAGTGAGATCTCTAGAGATATTTATAAGGTATGTCTAGGGATGTCCCTAAGGATAAGTATACGTATAGGATATAGTCTTAGAACTACGGTAATGATCTTATAATTTAACCTAAGATGTTAGATATTGAGGGTACTCCCCCTTTACTATGTTGTTTTCCCTAGCATGATTTTTGCCTCTCACACTATTCTTTTTGGGTTTTAGACGATGGCTGGAACCCGAAAGAACCATGTTGATCAATGCAATGGAAAATGTAATGATTGTCCTCCTGAACAAACAAATGTTATGGGAGATGGAGTGAAAAATCTTATGGCTATACTTACACAAGCTATGAATCATTCTGGACTTCCAAATGAGCAGAGAAGGGAACAATATTCTATTGAGTCCTTCATGAGGAAACGTCCACCTTCTTTCAGTGGGTCTTCTGATCCACTTGTTACTGAACAATGGATCAGTACTACTGAAAATATATTTTCAGTTCTTCAATGTTCTGAACATGATAAATTCATCTTAGCAGTGTATCATTTGGAAGGTGAAGCTGGTCAATTGTGGAATCTTATCAAGAATACGAGGCAAAGAGATGAAATTGAGTCCATGGAATGGGACGAGTTCAAGAACTTATTTTTCAATAATTATTTCCCTAGTATTCTTAGAACAAAGATGGAGAAGGAGTTTCTTGAACTAAAGAAAAAGGATGATGAATCTTTTGGTATATACGAAGCGAATTTTACAAGGCTTTCAAGGTATGCATCTGGATTTATCATCCAACCTGAAAGTAAATTTGATCGATTCTTCAGTGGATTAAAACCAAATATTTTAAGGGCATTAGCTATAAGAGACTTCAGTAGCTATGAAGAAATTGTGCGTTGTGCTATCAAGGTAGAAATGGAAGTTGGTGCTACTTATCCATCTCATAGTTTTGACAAGAAACGAAAGATGGAGTTTAAGGAAAAATCTCAGAATAATGGTGAAAAGAAGATGAATGTTTCCTTATGCTCAAAGTGTGGAAAGAAGCATGGTGGAGATTGTCTTAAAAGGACTAGAAAATGTTTTAAGTGTGTAAAATAAGGTCATCGAGTAGCTGAGTGTCAAAGTAATGGAAAAAGGGTTTCTAATGATGAGAATAAAGAAAATACTATAGAGAACTCTCCACCAACACTTCAATGCTTCAAGTGCAAGGAAATGGGGCATTATGCTAATAAATGCCCTAATCCAGGGGTTAGTGATGATCGACATGAGCAACCACTTAAGGCAAATGACAAAGGGAGGTCACATGCGATCACTATTGGCGATGTTGAATATGACAACGATGTGGTGGAATGATTAAGTGTTTATTTAATGGGATTCCAAAATAATGTTGTATATAGTATCGTGGAATATTGGAATATTTATGTATTGGTCTATTGTGGTTTTCAATAATTTTATGGTACTGGTAACCATGGAAAGTGATTGAGATATTTTTGGAAAAAGAATGATATGCGTATAATGAAGGAAAAATGATAAAATGAAATGTTTGACAGTATTCATGAGCTCATGATTTTTATAAGGACTAAGTGATATCATTGTTTAAGTATACAGAATTTTGGGATTTTGGTATGTGGAAAGAGTTAACTTTTGACAGCACTCATGTTTTCACTAAGGTTTAATGGGTATTCATTTTTCAATATAATACATGATTAAGGTATTCTCATGATTAGAATGTGACCAACAAGATATATGGGGGATAAATGATGGTATTCACATGCTTGGTTGATGACATTTCAAGTAATGGTTTTCTTTATACTATGAGCTTGGACCAAAGTATTTTAGAAAAGCCTGAAGATTGAAATGGATTATGTTGGACATATTCTAGTATTGTTTAAGGATAGAACTTTTTTCGATATTACTCATGGGATTTTATAGTAATGTAGTTTTAGAAAAAGGACAACCTACAGGACGGGAGACAACCCATCGTGTCGGACAAGGCTGTGGGAATCGAACCCACAACCGAAGTGCAACTGGCCTTTATTGCCTACCACTGGCCTACAGGAAGTCCCTGTTTAGTATAAACTAGTTTTATTATATTAAGCAGTATGATATATGAATTATAAGTCCATTTTAGGAACCATATATGATTAATCTCACTATAGATGGACTTATGTATTTTTTGATAACTTTTCTAACCTTTTGTTTGAGATAGATGGAATGACCCATCATTCTATCACATGATCTCCTAACACATCACGAATGAAAAATTAAACTTCATTTCTTTAAGAGTTGAAGCGGAAATTATCCAAAGAACGACCAACGGTGAGACTATACCAAAATCACGAAAGTATTTATTCTAATTCCAATTTCATCAACTTTAGGGAAATGATCTTGAAAACCAAAAATGTTGTCCTAGTGATCTTATATCTGATGAATCAGATGGTACCTTAGATCGTCACAAATTTATGTCTTTGTGATTACTGGCTTTTCCATAGCCATGTTCTCTACCACTCTCCATCAGAACATGATGGTTAGATTTCTCTTCCATATCCATATTTTCACCTATGTGGAAACCCAGTGATTAGTTTATTTGGGTAACCATTACGTTTCATACTTTTGTTTTTAAAGATTGGTTTTGGAATTCCTTTTTACAATGTGGGTTTCTATTAATGAAACTTTCGAGTAGTAAACCATTTATAACCCCGACGAATTTCTAGGGCAAAATTCATTTTAAGGGGGGTAGAATGTAACACCCCGAGATTTTATGAAAAATATTCTTTTTAATTTCATTAATGACTTGTGTTGTACGCTACACCAAAAGGATCTTGAAAAACACACATCCTTGACTTGCCTTTCATTACACGCAATCGCGACCTTCCTCGATAGTGTGTGTAGTACACAATACCGAGTTTCACTAAACAATGATATGCTATTAAAATATTATTAAAACTAGCCGTTATGAATAGTAATAACAACTTTTTGAAATTTTTTAAATTTTATTTTTCAAAATGGACTTCATTTATGGATTCAGAATATCGAAATTAGCTTAGGGTGAAATTTTGGTACTTTTTGAATAACTTTCATATTCTGATGAATAGTGAAAATTACTAAATTTTAATTAAAAACAACATTTTTAATCGAAATAATTAATAGTGATAAATTATTAATTTTAGTGGTTTTAAAGTATATTTAGAATATATTTTTACAATTTAATACAATTTTGGTCATTGGATGTAATTTCACATTTAAACCAGACATAAACAAGTGTCAATCTTTTGATAGTTATTATCTCTTAAGAACACGCTATTTGTTTTGACGACGGGAATTAATTTTTAAATTAATTAATGAAACTGATATGTTTTCAATTTGTTAAAATATACATCATTTTTGATTTCATAATATCAAATATAGCTTAGGCCTAATTTTTGGTATTTTTCTGGAAACTTTCATTTTTTTGATGAATAGTGAAACCACTAAGTGGTAGTTAAAAAAAATGAATTTTTCATAAAATTTAATTTTACCACTTCTGTGAGTGGAATTTCAAAAATCCGAGAGACAAGGTTGATGTCAGTTAGTAAAATGTGGTTCAATGAGATGAAAATAATGTTTGGTGAATAGTAACTTTTTACTTTTTTTTACCACGGTTAAAAGTAAATAGGGTAATTAAGGGTAAAAATGATATTATTATTACCCTAACACATGTCATAATTATATTGGATAATTTTAATTCGACCAAAAAAACCTTAGGAATAAAATATGACCATTTAGGCCCACTTGGATTAGATTAGGACATTTATTATTATTTAATTCAAAGAAGAGTTAAAAGAGGTAAAATCAAAGTTTATTTACTAAAACATTTTTAATATAGAGTTATACATAAGATAAATTCGATTGTAAATATTAATTAAAAATCTAATAAGATTTCATACATAATTATATTTTATTTGTAATTTTTAGACATTAAATAATTTAATTTATTTATGACACAATGATGATGAAGTAATTACCATAATAGTGAAAAATTAGAATAATTGATATTATAAATACACAAATAAATATATTTTGAGACTTTTTATGAATTACACTAATTTTATAGGTTAATATGACATGTTATTATTGATTTAATTAACTTTTTTAGAACTAATAATTCTTTTATGATTTTCACAAAAATCAATTACTAAATAGTTTCAAAATTGACATAAAATAGTTTTTTAAAAAAATATTATATTATTAATTGTTATTTTATTCCTAAAAATCTAAGGTTTGGCAAAATGACTTAGATAAGGTTATATATATTAATAAAACACAACTTGGGGGTCTTTTGGATGTATATGGTAAGTTTATTAACTATATAATATAAAAATACAAAGTGACATAGTAAATGTCAATCTAATTAACTAAGAGTAAAAACTAAAAGATAAGGTTAATATAATGACCTAAACTTGTCTAAATTCTATTGTATGACAGGATTTATACCCATATCATAATTAGCTTCTAAATAAATCAATTTAGAGCTATTTAAAACCGAACTTGACTTTATAATAAAATAATATTTTTAGTTATTCCAAAGGTGCCCCTCTCCTCCCTTATAAAAGGGCACCTCCTCCCTCTCTTCCTCACACCACTTTGAGCCTTCAAGCTCGCCCAAACCCTGAAAATTTCTCCCCTAAACTTCCCTAGAAACATCATAGAGGTTCTGGTCTTCTTCAAAGACCAATCTTAGTTCCATAAGAGGAGGTTTCAAAGAGGCATTTCGAAGAAGAGGTAATTTCTTATACCGATTCTTTCAAGCTTCTTTCTTCTTCAACTTCTTCTTCTTAGGTTGTTTCATTATAAAGTAATAACATCAGTATCACTCATATAATGATATGTTATTATAAGTATGAAACAACCTTATTTCACCATCTATCCATCCTACGGAAAACGAAATCACCACGCGTTCGTACGTACGGAGTACCGTCTCCACGCCATGATGTAATCTGTTTTTCCAATACCACCTTACTTGGATGGGTAAAATGGTGTAAATAATAACTATAAATAGTTATTATAACATCATACTGATTCTGATATATTGTTTCATCCACTCCAATTCAATTCAATAATTATGAAAACGATATCATCGCTCATGCGTACGTACGGACTACCGTCTCCATAACGCGATGAGATTCATTTTCCATGTTATCCATTAAAGAATGATTATAAAGTATATATAAGATATAAAAATTAAATATATGAAATTATAAAGCTACTGTATTTATGTATATATATATATGTATGTCATCTACTTAATTCGATCATACTCAATAAGGAAACGAAAACAGCGTTCATGCGTACGTACGGCCTAACGTCTCCATGAACGGTGTATTTCTTTCTATTTACTGATCTATTATATATAAGTATATTCTAACTATATATTATATATAAATCATGTTTTATATTCTGTAATTAAGTAATCATGATCTAAGTAATCATATGAATAATTACAAGTAAAAACACAGACGACAAATGAAGCGATTTTACCCAAAACGATCTTTAACATGGAATTTACAAAAGAACGGGTAATATAAAGTCATAAGTGAACCATATATGATATCATAACAATGAGTATGATTCTGGAATAAGTCAATAAAATTATTTAAATCATTATACAGGATGTTCGGACACTTAGGAAGCAAATCAGACCTAAGGTAAGGGAAAATATCACAATCTCATTTTTATCCGAGATTGTTTATACTTTGGTATTTACTGGGGTGTATTTTATCATCCACATCCATGTTTCCTCAATATGTAATATTTATATCCTTCTACAATATTTTATATCCAATTTTAATCTTCGGTGAGTTTTTAGTAAAATATATTAAAGGAATCTTTTGTTGATTTTCGTACGAGGTACTTTTTGACTTTTTCGACAAAAGTACGAGAAGAATGTTTTTTTTAACGTATACGGATGAAAGGATTTTTATGGTTTTATAAAGAATTATTTTTATGAAGCTTAATACAAAATATTTCATGACTATTTTCAACAAAATCCTTTTCTTTTAAAATTTCATGATGTTTTGTGAAAAGAAATTGATTTTGAAGAAGAAAGGATATTTTCCTCAAGAATTCATTTCAAGTGTTTTATCAAAACTATTTTCTTTCTAAGATGAAATTATTTCATATGTGTATGTTTCAAGTATAATGTCTCTATGATTTACATGTATTCAATTTTCTTATGATAAAATATCCATTTTTTTATATGGATTATGTGATTATGGGATGATGTTTATGAAACCCATTTTATTCATTGGGTTATGATGAATGTTTTAAGTTTATTTTGTGGCACAAGTAAGAATGATTTCATTATGAGATGGGTGGGACCTATATCTCCCTCCAATGCATTGGTTAAAGATTTATATCTCATGATATTGACATGGCTGGAACGTCAAGTTAAACCGGTTCAGTAATACAGGACTGGAACGAGGAGTGAACTTGATTCAGAAAGGGACTTTATCCACTAAGATGGTCTTGGCAGCAATTCCTTAGCCACTATGGAAATCATATCATGTGCTTAATGGTTTCCACAATTACATGTTTTATTCCCATGCTATTTTATCATTCTTAATGTTTCATTGTGATCTATGCCTTGCGTACTTCCATGTTTTATGTCATTACTCAAGATTTTTATGTTTAAACATTATGTTCATGTTTTTAAGTTCAAATGTATATGGTATGTTTTATTTTATCCATGCTTACCCTTACTGATCATTTGAGCTCACCCTTTTTGTGTTTTATTTTCCCCAGGATATAAAGAAAGGTTTTAGGTAAGAAAAAAAAGGGGAAGATCTTTATGGGAGATGTTGAAGATCTTTCACCACGATTAGAAGATTACGTTCCAAGTTTCCAAAGACACTAAACTATTACGGTCCTTGTGTGTCTTTTTTTGTTATGTACTAAGTATTCCGCAAAAGTAATGTAATTTCTATGTAAGTCAAGATTTGGGTATCTACAAGTACAATAGTTTTTATTAAAAACTATATAAGACTTGCATATAATGTAATATCCAAAAAATATACCTTCATTCAATTTGGGTTCAAATTTATGTAAATTATCTTTAGTATTCAGGATGAACACTTTTCAACCAAAAACATTGAAGTAAGAAAGTTTTGGTTTTCTTCCAGTCGGCAACTCATAATGAGTTTTATTATGAAAATTTATAATTAAAAATTGATTTATATTATATAAGGACGTACTAACCTATTTATCCCCAAAAAATTATAAAGTTATTATTCACTCAGCATGGTTCAAGTTATTTCTTGAAGAATTTTATTTCTTCTTTCAACTAAACCATTTTTTTTGGGTTCTATTTTCTAAAAAGTTATGTTCTATAACATTCTTACTACAAAATGTTTGAATATCATAATTTCAAAATTCTCCACCATGGTCACTATGAATAGTTATCAAGGATATTTTTTTCTGTTTTAACTTTGGCTACAAAAGGTTTTAAAATAAGAAAAGGATTTGGATTTCTTTGTGATAATATTAACCCATGTATATCTAGTGTAATCATAAAATAAGACATATACATAGTATATTACACAAATAATTTCAGTTTTTGTAAGAAAAAATAGTTCCAATGTGCACTAAATATAAAGAATAAAAATTTAAGACTTCACTAATATTTTTAAAACTTGACTTATGTTGTTTACCATATTGAAAATGGAATCATACTTTTTAAGAATCAAACCTAAGTTCTGGTAAATCCTTAGAAAATTACTTTATTATTCATATTAGATAATTTTCTAAGGTTACAGTGTCATAACCTATTATTAAATAAATAAAATTGATCTTTATTTGCACTAATTCAAGGTAATTCTTGGCTCCTAATGTATTTTAAGTTATGTGTAGAACCATTCTCATATCGATTGGAAGAAAAAATAAATTAATCCTTGAAAATATGTACTGGAAATTTATCATTACTAAAGCTAACAAGGTAACATTCATCACATAATTGACTTATGATTAAAAGTTTGTGCTTAATACCTTTAACAAAAAAAACATTTGGAATAATATTTTTTCCAAGTAGAACAATGTTAAATATTCCAAGAATCTCTCCTTCATAATTATCTCTAAAAGTGAATTTTCAAACTTTCATTTTGATTATCTTCTGGAATAAATATTTTTTTTCTAGTAATATTCCTAGAACATCCACTATCCATGTACCATGTATTCTTTTTTTGGGTACTAACTTTATTTTCCTGAAAACAAAAACATTAGACTTTCATCACCCAAACCTTATTGGGTTCAGCAATGTCAGAAAACAAAACTTTACGAATCCACATTTTTTTAAAAAAAATTATATTTGTGAAAAATAATGGATTGAACTTTGTTTAGAGAACAATTATTTTTCCAATTCCCACCAATTTGACACTTGGTGAAAAAAGGTTCTCTTTTGGAGCAAAGTAATTGTTATTAAAAACAGTTTTTTTACTTACAAAACCCATTTTTGAACTATTATTGTGAGGTTTAATTTTTTTTTACATTCTATAAAAATTTTCCTTACCAGTGTTAAATTTTGATAAATTTTTTCTCAAACTGAAGATTTCATATTTTAGTTTTACAAAAAAAAAATTATCCTCATTATTATTAGTTTTAGAAATTATCTTTTCTTCTAAAACAACTTTCCCATAAACAAAATTTCCAAAATATTTTGAAATAGTTTCTTTTTCAAAAATAGTTTCATTAAGTTATTTAGAAATATATTAAATTTATTTATTCGAAAAATCAATTCTTGAATCAACCTTAGCTATTTTATCATTATAATTATCAATTTTTATGCAAATTTTACAATTCTCAATTTATAAAATTTTAGAAAATTGGGAAACCACATAATAAGAAGGTAAATAATTATCTTATACTGAGGAAGATTCTTCATCAGAAGATATAGAATTCATTCATCAGGATAATTAGAATTTAAATTCATGTTCTTTAGGTTTTCATCTATTTGTATCTTACCCATGAGATAAGGATTTACAAGGGGTACTTTATTAAAAAATAATATTTTCCTTTATCTAAAACATTCATTATTAGATTAATATTTAGAAGAATCACCTCCATTGTAACTCTACATATTATAATATTTTAGCATTTTCCTACCTTTATATTTTCAATACATTATGGTATTTATTTTTGAATTTTTTTTATTTCTTGTCTTTCTTATTCATATTTGAAAAATCAGGTCAGATATGTCTAGATTTCTTACATTCATTACATATAACTTCATATTTCTTATCACCTCTATCCTTATGAACTATATTGTATCAGTACTGAAAATATTTATTTCCCAAAATATTATTCATCCTTTTGGATAGATTAGCTAACTCATTCTTATAATGTTCAGAAGCTCTATAATTGGATTGAATAACAACTTTCTTATTTCTTTAATTTTTTACAGCTTTTTTATGTGTTTTTACTTTAGAAGGCAGGGTAGTAGTTGAAAAATAAACACCTCCATTTTTCTTATTAATTTTCTAAGCATCTCTCTTAATTATTCCTTAATATTGTATAAGAATTCCAATAAGATCATCAATAATAATATTATTTGACTTTCTTGTCTCATTAATGACTATTATTTTTTATTCCCACTCATTAGGAATAATATCTATAATATTTTCCAAAATAAAATCGTCATTAAGAAATTGTTATCCAATATCTTATAAACTATTTATAATCATCATAAACCTCTGGTGAATCTTTGAAATTAATTCTCTAGGTAAGAAATCAAATTCCTAGTAATATTCTCTAAGAATATACATTATAGTTTCACAAACTTTAAAATTTAAAATGTTTGTAACATCAATATTTTTCCATATATTTTTTACAGCTTCACATGATGATATCTACTTATAAATGCTTCTTGGGATAGAACATAAGAAATTATTCCATATTCTATAATTAAACTGATATTCCTATTTTTCTTGATTTGTAAAAGAATTAAATTCCTTATCAGGAATCTTGTAGTCTCTAGTAAGAATAAAAAAATTATCAACTCCCATATTGATGACAAAAATTTTCATCCCATCTCTCTAGTACACATAATCAGCACCATCAAAGATAGGTGGTCAATTCAGATTCATATTTTCTATAGAAAAAAATTAATATCTTCCATTTTTAAAATAATTGAAATTATTTCCAATAGATTCATGTTAATGTAACAAAGTTTTATAAACAAAAATTTTATGTCATAACTTTAACAACTTGCAGTTAAGTAGAAGAAGTAAAGACTCAATAAGAAATAGTAGTAGAAACCTGCTCTAACACCAATTATTTGTTCTTAATAATTATCTTATATGGATATAATTATAATAGGGGTAAATTTTAGTTTAAAAACTTCATTTAATAAGTTTAAACTAATTAACTAAAAGTCAATTAAAGAATGGTTATTGGACTCAAACTCTGTATGATTAACAAAGTCAATGAATCGAAACCATACAATGGTCTGATTAAATTAGAGTAAAATATTAGTATCATGATCAATCCAATTAATCAGATCATATATATCATAATAAAATTTAATACAATAAAATAGAACAACATATAAACCTGAGTATGATGACCAATTTTCCATTACATGTAGTGAAATAGTAACTTGAAAAGAAACAAATAATACAATAGATATGTAAAATTAAAAATTACTTATAAGGTATTATTAAAAATATAAATCTTTTAAAATTAATATTAAGGTAGTAAATAACCCTTACTAGAGGTATCCACTATTTTATACTTACAGTAAATTATGTAATTCATTACCAAGAAATCTCTCAATATGATGATCAGATTTTCTTTGTCTTTTTATCCCCAAAATCCCTCAATATGATGATTATCTCTATCTTCTTATCCCCTGAAGCCCTTGATCTGATGGATCGAATTCACCATATTTGTATCCTCATAATCCCTTGAATGTAACAATGATCGGGTGTGAGTTATAATTAAAAAATATCTTAAGGTGATAGCCTGATAAGGTTTCCTTAAGAAGATAACTATCAAAAGAAATAAAAATACTAAGTGAGAGTAGTACACACTAAATATTCTTATTAAAACTTGCAAGTGAATGTAATCAACTATCTCCAAACTCATTAAATGACTCGGTATTTATTGGTGATCTCCCAACATTCATACAATGGTTATATTTAAAAGTTTTTTGCAATGGCCTCGGACATATGGCACTTGACAGCTCATCATAACTAAATGCCTGATGTCATATTGATTAACATCATTATAGTGTTAAAGATATTCCTTAAGATAGAAACAATTCATATTTTAATCTGATCATAAACTTAAATCAGTCTGATGGACTTCAAAAACAATGTCAATACGATAATCCTTATGAGTGTTGGTCTGATTGTATGGGTACCAGTATTAGTCTTATATTCAAGACTTTTTTCAATACGATAGACATGAATAAATTCTAAATTATGGTCTAATAATAGTGATTCTAATAATCATACTCATACTCAATATGATTTTCATAATTAAGAATGTATTTTTTATATTTTCAACACTTTAGAACTAATTTTATGTATGGTAAAAAATTAATGTTTTATGTAAAAACATGCTAAAAAAATTGGGGCATAAAAAATTAGTAAACAAGTTTTAAGTAAGTGTTTGTGATTTCTAAAACTAAAGGAATGGAAAATTAAGAATAACTTCTGACTCAATAACTTTATCACTTGTTTCATACACCATGTTCTAACTCAGAATCATTAGAGAATGTTTTAATTACTCATTGACAAGTGGTAAATTAACTCACTAAAAATATTTGAGTAAAATGAAGCTGGAGAAAGGAAGTGGTTTGGATATTTAATGGTGAAAAAATACGGAATTAGTATATTCAAAAAAAATGCTATCGAAGTTGAATATAAAAGTTTGAATTTTATTGATTGGTAATCTTACCAAAGGTTTAATCAATAAGTGGTTCATAGAGCCTAAATTTTTAAAGGTAAAAAAATATACAAGAGTTCAAAGACCTAAATATAGTTATTAGAAAAGGTTGGAAGAGAACAATATCAAGTGGGTAGGGAAAGTATTACATGATAATGGGAGATAAAAAAATCCTATAAATTTAGATTTCATAATTCACGGAGAATTAGCATGACCTGACAAGCCTCTAGTAGATATTATTAAAAATATTGAGAAAGTCCTATGTGTATAAATGGGGTTTATAGTTGAGAAGATTCCCCTATGTTATTATATTAAATAGGGGGGAGGATGAAAAGAAAAAAAATTAAAAGCATACATTTTCATTTTATTAACAAAGGGGGAGTGAATAGAATGCACTATAAATTCATCTTTTGTATATGAAGCATTTGGATATAAAAGGTGAAGTGAGATTTATGGTACTTTTGTCAACAAAATCTAAAGGGGGAGAATGTTAGAACCAGGGGTTTGTGTTTTGGATTAATTAAAAATAGCTATTAGATTTTTTAACAAGTATATAAAGGATAATATTAGAATAAATGGTAACTCGGATGAAGAAGGTTCTAGTTACCATATAAATGGGAACCACATTTGGATTATTAAGGATGAATAACAATGAAAAATATGGAAATGAAGTATGTTATGGAAGTTTATTATGGGATTGGATATAATGGTTATATGTTTCAAAAGTTTTATGTTCTATTAGTATATAACTAATATGGTATGAGAATAATTCTTTGAGTTAGGAAGTTTTCCTTCAAGTGGAAGTATAGAAGTTGGTTCTCAAAATAAATATTTTCTGAAAATTAATTTGGAAGAGGGGATAAGGATGTTTTAGGAGTAAATTTGAATTATGGAATTTGTTTAAAATTGGATATTCAAAAGATGAAGTATTCAGCTAATCCTTTGATATTATAGAAAACTAATTAAGTAATTGAGCTCCCTACATACAAAAATTTCATTGACATGATATGTATGGGTCATCCTTTGGATACATAAGGGTTACCATGGTGTTGAGAAGATTTAAAAAAAGTCGGATACATAAAGGAAACCAAGAAAATATATAAATGTAACTAGGTTTATATGTGAAGATTCTAACACTTTGAAATTTTATGATATATTTCTCTATAAATAAATTTGATTTCTTTGATATCTTTCTTTACATGCAATGTCGGATTTAAATGAATCGTGATATGCTATTGAAATATTATTATTTAATATTAATATTATTTCCTAGAAATTGGATTGAAATGTATGAATAGAAATAACTAAATTATTAAAAATGTATGGTTTATATGTTTATAAAATTAATTAATTTTTTTAATAGATTATAAATGAAAAAATTATCATTTCAAATTAAAAGAGATATTTTTCTTAAAAATATTTTTTTATGTGTAAAATGTTTTTATTTTAATAAATTAAATTAATCACTATTTTTTAATTATTTTAATGAAATATATATATTATATATTCAATTAAATGTTTAATGGTTTTTCTATGCATAAGACAAAAAAATCTTGCTTTATACTTAAAATTTGATTTTTTTTAAAAAAATTGTTTTCGTCGTGCTTTGTGCACTTATTTTAATATGAAGATCTTCCAATTATATAAATTGATTCTTAAATAATGTATATCATATTTGGATTTAGGATACTTGATTTTTTTTAAAGTTCCCTTTTATTTTTTATCATTATGAATAGTAACTTTGGTAAATTTTTATCACCACAGTCAGGGTAAAATGGGTAAAATAGGGTAAAAACTTTTGTTAAAGGCTTTAAGATTCATCAAACACGTGATTTTATCCTATTTTATGAGTGTATTTATACCATTATCATCCAATTATTTAACATATAAGCAATTTTTTCCATTTTTATTTCATTATGACATCTGTATTTTTTAAGAAAAGGACAAGTAAAAAATGTCACTCTCTTGAATTTAATAACTCAAAATTTTTATTATAAGGATGAAAAAGGAAAAGTTTTATTTTCAAAATTTATTTGAAATTTTAATTATTTTTTTATCATATTAATTTATTTCCTATTTTTAGTGATTGAATAATTACCTTAAATTCTTATGCAACGCCAACACAATATTTATTCAAATAATAGAAAAATAAAATAGATGATTTAAATAATAATATAAGTAATAAAATTTGGGTGAATTATTATGTTACAAGAATTTTATAGACAAATATATTATATTAGTAATTTTTGAATGGTTTTTATTTGAATTTTGTTTCTATCATGTTGTCTTTAATGTCAAATTAAATGAATAGTGTCAAAAATGGCATTAATGATATTTTATGTAAAATGATATTTTATAAAATTATTTAAAAATAATAAAAAATATTAAAATAGGATAATTAAGATGATAAATGGTTTAAAATTTCATCCCTAGGCCATTTATGAGCTTATTTTTACAATATAAGTAAAATTATAACCCTTTAATATTAAAAGTCTTTACTATGATTAAGACTAAAATTGGTTAAGTAAGGGGTCAAACCAAATGATAAGGTTTAAAATGACACCAAAACCTATATAAATTTCATTGGATGATAATATTTAGACATAAGACCATTTTTATTATAATCTATATCCATTTGGAATCATTTTTATTGAGAATGAATTAATTATATTTTAATCTCGTTAGTAATTCCAAGTGTGTCATTTCCCTCCCTTATTGTAAGAACCTGGTTCTTCCTTGATGTAAGTATCATTTTATTTTATTCAATTTTCAGTTTAAATGCGTAAATATGGCCTTATGTAAATTACCTTTGAATTCATGGAGGTTTTGAGGCTGTTTGGGGTAGGTTTCGAGCCAAAAACCCGGACTTTTAGGTGAATTTGGCCCGGTGCACTGTTAGAGTAAACTACCCGGGGCAGGCCGCATGGTCTAAAAATCCTTATGAGGAATGCGAAAAGAGTATATTTAGGCCAAATAGTTTCATACAAACCATGTGACTCAGGTCCCATGGTTTTACGCCCAGCTATACAATCTTGACAGTGGCTTTTGTCACGGTTTGTAAATTGTTAGTCAAACTGAGTAGGTAAACCATGTGCTATGCCCCTTCCTCTAGATTCTCATGCACTATTGGAAAATGGTTTTCTAAAACATGCACCTAAACCATGAATCCCTAGACAATTTTTAATATTTAATAATTTTAAATTAAATTAAAATCAATTAAAACCATATTTTTCACTCATCCTTCACCCACACAGTAGCCTCATCTCCCTTTTCCAAGACTTTGGAAATTATTCTTCAAATCAAGAGATCTCTTCCATCTGAGCTCTGAATCAAAGGTCATTCATCTCATTGGATCCATAACAGTAATACATTTATTCCTTTTCTATTATTCCTCTTTTATTTTTTGTATCATTTTTTCTATTTAGGTGAGATTTTATTTTCTCTATTATTAGGTTTTTCATATGTTCTTCGATTTTCTCCTGATCGGAGAAGAATTAGGAGATGATACAAGACGATCTATCAACCCCAGATCTAAGGTAGATGGTCTCATTCCTTTATATTAAATTAGATCTGTTTATATTTATTTTTATGTCATGTGCCCAATTTTTGGGCTTCTCCTTATAATGAAATTGAATCCTAAAATTTTTTGGCATGACATATTCAATTAAAGAGGATTGTTTATGATTTTTTATTGGTTATGGACCTTGAAACAAAACCAACCCTTGGGTGTGTTAATTATTAATTGGACCATTTGATGGATTTTGACTTGGATACCTTAGGGTGTTCCCTTTTAACCCTATATAGGTATTTTTAATAATGTTTTCAGTTGATGAATTGAATTATGTAATGAATTATAAATCAAATTATGACTTGCATAGTCAAATGATTTCTTTAAAGGTAAGGGATGGTTTTGACCATTTCCCTTGAACCATGTTATTTAAATTCTTGAGCAAGTGTGAATTTCTCCCAATATTAATGTTTCCATGTGAGTTAAGTAATGACTATACCATGTAATGGTTTGTTTAAGCATGATAATTTTATTATGAAGTTTTTCCCATGTGAGTATTTAAAGGAAGGCCTCCTAAGATTAGCCTTTGTTATGAAATTTCTTGACTAAGAATGAATTTACTTGAAATGAATTTTCCATGTGGGTTATATAGAGACCATTTTATGTAATGGTTTGTTTAATCTTTATATTCTTGTTTTCATGTTTTTCCTATGTGAGTAATTGAAAGGCCAAGCCTTATAAGGTAAGATAATTCTTGAGTCACCTTTTAGGTGAGTTTGACATGATATGTTCTTGGTTTTTGACCTCTACATAGTAAATTGAAATTGATTAAATGGTTAAGTAACTTGGGTGATATGTGGATTCATATTATAATGTCATGGATAGACTCAATTGGCTTTAACCTTGATTATGACTTGGGTGATACATTGATTTGATGATGAATTCCATGGATGGACTTGGATGGATTCACTTTGCTTATTCCTAAGTGATACATGGACTCCCTAAAGGATTACCAAGGATGGACTCTGAGGCTTAAATTATATGTCGAGTGATACATGGATTCATATGAGAATGTCATGGATAGACTCAAATGAAATTTGATATTTTATTCCATGGGTGATACTTGGGCTCCCTTAATGGACCTCTAAAGATGGACTCAACTGGAAGATATTTTATACCACACCTAGAGTGATTCCTAGGTTACTATGTGGTTCACCTTGGATAGGCTTGCAAGGTGTTGGTTGATATTACACCTAGAGTTATACTTAAATTACAACTTAGGAATGTCAAGGATGGACTCAGGTCTAAATTAAATAATGAATGAAATGAATTATATGATGTGTCTTCCAAGACAAAGAACAATCTTGGATTTAGTATTGACTTTCATCGTTTAGATGGAATGCTTAGGAATATGTTATGTTGTTCACTATACAGGGGATGTCGATATTGCACTGGATATCGAGACTTATATGTTTTAAATGCGAATGAATTATTAAGGGAATTTGATAAAATTAATTGGTCATTAAATGAGAACTTGTACTTATAGGATGTTTACTTTTTAGTACTTTATTTATTGTTATACTGACTACACGCTTGTTATATATATTCACTGATTGATTGAAATAGACCTTGGGTGGTTTTCTACTAGGATTTAGTCTGACACCCTATTTGGGCCACCTTTGGGTACCCAAATAGATTATATGATTATAGGTGTTGATAAAGAAAATCTCCCTACTACAGCTTCTTAACTTTTTACTTAGAAGCAAGGGAGCATGAGACAGAACTAAGGATCGTAATTCTAGATGGATTCTTTTGGCCTTTTTGTAATTTTGTTACTTGTATTATATATCTATGTTTTATACATGTTTTGGATGATTTATTAGAGACACATGACATGTATCATCATTTTTTATGTGATATGAATTCTAGATTTTTTATATTGTTAGTCTTCTGCTATTTACTTATTGTCTAATTGTATTACTACTTCCACTACTTGTATCTTATCATAATCCATTTTTCTACACTTTGGTAATGAGATCATAGTCTCCTCACTGAAAAAAAATCCCTCATTTCTAGTCAGTATCCTCTGGTGTTTAGGGAGATGTGCTTGAGGCCATGTGACCCACCGGACTCAGGGCACTGTTGAGTGGCATCCAGGTCTGAGATGTTACAAATTGGTATCAAAGTAGGTTCTTTTCTATTTTTCTTTATTATTTTTAAATAATGGAAATGTATGTGAAGGAATAATAATTTGTTAATGAGTTATTCCTGAGTGTAGTTAACCCGCATACAGGAAAAATCCAAATTTCCTCAAATTAAATTGTAATTTTCTATATTTTGACTATTATAGTTGATTGTATTCCACTGATGGGTGATGTAATTGTATTTTAATGTTATTATTTATCTGATTTTTGGTTCAATTGTGTTGAAACCATATGATATGAGGGTGTTCCATCTCATGCATCATATAGGTACCTGCTATATTTCACATGCCATGCATTATCCCATGCCATTTAGAATGCATTACTGATTGCATGTTGTTCTAATAGGTTCTATGATATATATACTAGTTGTTGTGATAGGTATTTTGGAATTTGTTATGGTATGAATCAGGTGGACATCATGATTTGGTCCCTAAGTAGTATGGGCCCTTGCGGAATGAAATCTGGTGGACCAGTGGTTCAACCTTCTAAATGGAATGTGATAAATATGAATTGAGCATGAAATCAAATGAGAATGAATTTTTTAATTCAAGTTAATATGGAAATGTGAAATGAATTTAGAATAAAATAGAAACTGAAATGGATTATAGCATATAACATGACTAAACCAAACCTTAGTAGTGGTAAATTAGTGGTGTCTCTTTCTTGTACTTGATAAGTACATCGCCCAGACCTAACTCATAGAGTAGGCATAGGGGTGTGTTCTTATATAGGAAGGTTTTCACCTGTTTTATTTCTATTTTTATGCTATTGATCTTGGAATTTTGATAATGATATAAAACTGAGGTGTGTGTTTGTAATTTTAGAGGCATTCCACCACCATGACCACCATCCATACACTGGGAGAGTGTTGATGATCACACTCATGAGGTAGTTGTTCATGGGATACCAGTGGATCATCTAGTAGTGCCAGCTGCGGAACCAGCTATTTTACCGTACATAGGTGTTGAGGCATAGTTTCGCAATGGGTTTTTGTGCTTTATGCAGACCATTCAGGGATCATTGTGACATTCCCCGACAATGGTAGAGTTGACGTGTAAGTTCCAATAGTAGTATTTTCCCACATTTTTGGGGGATGGAAGACCGTAGGCTTTGGAGTCATGGATAGATTCCTTGATATCTATCTTTGATCACCTAGAGACACCTTTTTAGAGAAGGGTAAATATTTCTACGTATATGCTCTGTGATTCTACCAGGAGATTGTGGGATGTTATAAATTAGATGGATCATTGTTGAGAGATGTCCTAGAGGGATTTTCATTAGGCCTTCTACAATTAATTCTATCCCGAGACACTAAGTACTGATAGATCTTGGGAGTTCTTACATCTAGAGTAAGGTGCGACATCAGTAATGGATTACTTAGACTATTTTTACTGATCTCTAGTGTTTTGCACCTATTATAATGGGTGGCGAGTTATCTAAATCCAGACGATTCAAGGATGGTCTCAAGTATGACATCCATTTATGGGAGAATTTTTCCTAAATGACTACCTTTTCTATAATAGTGAATCTGGTTCTGATCTGATAGAATAACCTAAGAGAGGCTAGAGGTGTGAGAAAGGGTGGTTCAGCAACTCAATCTGGTACTACATTGACTAGTGGTAGGAAGTGGCGTCTAGAGCTTCCACATAGTGATACTAGTGGCCAAATCACACACTCATGTTTCCAGGTGAAGTGATACTAGTGCGGTAGGTTGGTATATACAAGGTCACAATGTATGAGGGACCTAGTTGAGTACTGATCTTGTGGCAAGATGGACCATCTGCAATGCTTCTATAGAACGTTTCCACCAATATCTAGTGAGATAGGGTTTTTACCGACTCCATGTTCAGGATCAGGGTCAGTATCTTCTCATTAGGTAAGGATCTAGAATACATTTGGATGAACAGGACAAGGTGGTGGTCATGGTCATGATAGTCAGACCCCAATTTCATAGACAAGGTAGGGTGGATCTGCTCTGGGTAGCCAGGTAGTATCACTGGTCTACAGTTCAGTCCAGGTATATGTAGTACAACATACCCATGGGGAGAAGGATCTCGTACCTTCTACTATTAGAGGTACTATTATAGCATATTCTACTTTATCTTTTATACATTTTGATACATTTTATTCACATAACATTATATCAGTGCCTATTTCAGAGGGCATTGGGCTCTGTGTTCATACCTCTTATGGTTTTTTGACACTTGACACTCTGTTGGGGATCAGAATAGAAGATGTGCATTAGTCCAGGGATTAACCCCTTGAGGTTGGTGGGTTTCACTTATTATGGGACCTCTTTGTCCTTAAGATGATGGGCTTTTATATCATTATCTTGATGGAATTATTGGTTTCCTTCCATTCTTTCATTTATTACTATCACTGAAGGGTTACCTTTACTTCACCAAAGGGCGTAAAGTTCATTCACAAGGGTGAATGGTATTTCTAAGTGAGTCAAGATAGTATTGAGCATTATGGGATGTGTGAGATGATATCTTAGATTGCAAGTTTTTATCTGGATGATCATGGGACATTTCAGGTTGATTTCCCTCTAGTAGTTGATCATTTTAGGGGCATATTCTTGGATAACTTGTCTGGATTACCTCCAGTGAGAGAGGTAGAGTTATCTATAGATCTAGTGTCAAGATTTTAACCTATATCTATTTCTCCTTACAGGATGTATACTATTGAGATTTATGATATTAATAGGTACCTAGTGAATTTAGAGGAAAAGGGTTTTATCTAACTCAGTTATTCTCTTTGGGGTTCACTAGTAATTTTTTCAAAAAAAGGTAGATGGAACTCTTAGGATATATGTGTATTATGGGAAATTTAATCAGCTGATGGTTAAGAATCGATATCCTCTTCCATGGATAGATGATCTTTTCGACCAACTCCTAGGAGATTGAGTATTCTGACAGATTTATTTGAGATATGGTTATCATCATGTGCATATTAGACCCTCAGACATACCTCACGAATCCTTTTAGAGTAGGTATGGTCTATATGATTATTTGGTTATGCCATTTAGTCTCATGAACAGATTAGCATTCTTCATGGAACTGATGAACCGAGTGTTCTATCCTTATCTTGATTCATTTTTGGTGGTAGAAATTGATGATATCTTGGTGTATTCTCACAATCGACATAACAATGACAAACAACTTAAGATTTTTTTGAATACACTAAAAGATCATCAGTTATATGCTAAGCTCACAAAGTGACACTTCTAGATAGATCAAGTTAATTTCCTAGGTCACATTATCTCATAGTTATGAGTATCAATAGATCTAGAGAAGTTGAGAGATGTAGTTTTCTAGGATCATCCCAAGAACGCCTTTTAGGTACGTATTTTCTTAGGGTGGTTTGGTTACTACAGGAATTTCATACTGAACATATCATGCTTAGTCGTACCACTGATGGGCTTGACTAAGAAAAGTGTGAAGTATGTGTGTACACATTCCTATAATATGGACTTTTAAGAGCTAAAATGGATATTTAATTCAACATCAATAGTGACTTTTCCAGATTTGGGAAAGAGTTACATTGTTTACTGTGATGCATCGGGTATTGATCAAGGAGTAGTTTTTATATAGGAAGATAGATTAATGTTGTACGGGTCTCAACAGTTGAGGCCAGACAAAATTAATTATCTAATACATGATCTCGAGTTATCTATAGTTTTTCATTATTTTCACTTTTGGATACATTACTTATAGGTAGAGCGTTTTGTGGTGTACACAAACCACAAAAGCCTCAAGTACATATTTACACAGCGTGATCTGAATCTGAGGTAGTGAAGGTGGGTATAAAACCTTCAGTATTTAAACTTCAAGATTGCTTGTATTCTTGGTAAAATAAATGTAGTGGATGGTGCACTGAGCAGGAGGACTCAAATACAGTCAGTTTGGCAGGCCATTCCTGAGTGGAATCTTATGTCTTTGTTCTCTGAGATGTACTTGGTGGCGCACAATAGTTAGTGGAATATGTTTATTTCATTTTTATCCACAACCTATACACTTATAGATAGAGTAAGCATGATGAAGCTATCAGATTATAAGGACCTAGTTCTATGGGAGAGTATGGTTGGTGAGGAACCTCTTCTTGCATAGACCATGGGTGAGGATTAAATTCTTTGTGTGTGTGTTCTCTTATGGGTCTCTTCAGACATGCATGAAAAGATAATGTGGGACTTTCATGCTTCATGTTGGGAAGTTCACCCTGAAATCACCAAGACGTATCAGGATTTACATTTCCAGTACTTTTTTCCATGTATGAAAAGATATGTGTTTTGTTTTTTATTATATATTCCACCATTCAGTGGGTGAAGGAGGAACACCAATTCCAAATAGACTTTTACAGTAGCTACCCATTCCCAAGTGGAAAATTAATGACATCGCGATGGATTTCATAATAGGTTAATAGATTTCACCTTAAGTTAATGATTCCTTATGGGTAGTTTTTTACATGCTCACAAATTTTTCATTTTTCATTTTGATTAAGGAAGCCTTCAGTGTGGATGATCTTGAGGATGTTTTATATCCATGAGATAGTACGACTTCATGGAGTCCTATATTCTATCATTGCAGATAGGTACATCTAATTTAAATCTCAATTTTTTTTCAAGGGATACATAGGGAGTTAGGTACACATGTGATTCTGAGCATAGTATACCACCCTCAGACCGATGGACAATCAGAGTACATGATTCATTTGTTTAAGTACATGTTGTGGGTATGCATTTTAGATTCTGTGGGTTCTTAAGAGGGGCATATACCCCTAGTTTAATTCTCCTCCAATAATGGCTTTCATTCTACTATTCAGATAGATCTATATGAGGATTTATATGGTAGTTCATGCCGATCACCTCTATGTTGGTTAGAGGCAGGAGAGGTGGCTATGCTAGGACCTCATCTTATTCAATAGACCACAGAGAAGGTGTAGTTAATTCTAAAGTGGATGGATACTGCGTAGTATCATCAGAAATCATACATTGATCATTGTAGATTCCATCTAGATTTTGATTTTGGGAATCAGGTTTTCCTACGTGTTTCATCGAGGCTGGGACACAAGAGTATTAAGAGACAGGGTAAGCTTTCACCGAGATACGTTGGGATATTCGAGATTCTAGAGAGAGTTAGTTTGGTAGCCTATCAGTTGCAGTTACCTCAGAGGTATTGGTCCATGCATGACATCTTCCATGTTTCTCATCTACAGTGTTATTATTTAGACCCATCTCATGATTTTCAGCCTGATGAGGTTGAGTTTTAGGTATATTCATCCTTTGAGGATAATCCTATATAAATTGTGGATCATAGCATAAAGGTTCTTTGAGGCCAGTCAGTTCCTTAAATATAGGTTTTATGGAAGAACGGCCATGTGTAGGATGAGACTTGGGAGTGGGAGGCTAATGTAAGATCACATTGGCTGGATTTATTCTCATTTCATGCTTCACCTCCCTTTAAGAGAAATTTGGGGATGAATTTCTTTAAAGGGGATGTTTGTAAGAAACAGTTACTTCCTTATGGTATGGATCATTTTATTTTCATTAGTTTTAGTTTAAATGTGTAAATATAGCCTAATGTGAATTCCCCTTGAGTTCAAGGAGGTTTCAAGGGTGTCTAAGGCTGATTCAGAGTCTAGAACCTTATATTTAGGTGAATTTTTCTTGGAACACAGTTTGAGTAAACCGTGCGGGGCATGCCGCATGGTTTAACAAATCATGTGAGGTATAGCATGAGATCATATTTAGGCTTCACAATTTTAGAAAAACTATGATACTTAGGTTTCATGTCCATGTGGTCAGCTCTAAAATCTTGATAGTGGTTTTTGGCATGGTTTTCACACATTTATTCAAACTGTGTGGGTAAACCATGTGCTATGCCCATTCCTCTAGAAGATTGTGCATGGTTGGCATGCAGTTTTCCAAAATGTGTGCCTAAACCATGCATCCCCAAAAATTTTAGGAAAATTGATAATTTTAAATTAAATTAAAATCAATTTAAACCAAATTTTTCACTCATCTTTCACCCCCATAGTAGCCTCCTCTCCCTTTTCAAATCCTTTGGTGATTATTTTTTAAATCAAGAGATCTATTCGGTTCGAGATCTGAATCGAAGGTCATTCATCTTATTGGATCCATAATGGTAAGGCCTCAATTCCATTTGTGTCATTCCTATTTTATTTTTGTATCGGTTGTGCTATTTGAGTGCAGGTTTATTTTTCCTATAATTAGTTTATTCATTCATTCTCTTATTTTCTCCCAATAAGAGCCGAATCAGGAGCTGATACTGGATGAGCTATCAATTGTGGACCTAAGGTAGGTGGTATTGTTCATTTAACTTAAAGTTGGTATATTTATATATGTCATCGTTCCATGTTCCCAATTTCCAAGCATCGCCTTAAAATTAAATTAAATCCTAAAATTGTTTGGCATGGATTATTTAATTAGAGATGATTTTTTATGATTTTTTATGTGTTGTAAACCTTGAAACAGAACCACCCCTTGGGTGTGTTAATTATTAATTGAACTATTTGATGTCTTTTGAATTGAATTCCATAGGGTGTTCCCTTTTACCCCTATCTAGGAATTTTTAATAGTTTTTTCAATTTATGAATTTAATTATGGAATGAATTGTAAATCAAATTATGACTTACAAAGTCAATTGTTTTGTTTAATAGTAAGGGATGGTTTTGACCATAGACCTTCATACATATTATGTAAATGCTTGAGAAAGTATTAATTTATCCTTTTATAAATGTTCCTATGTGAGTTAAGTAATTAAGATGCAATGTAATGGGTTTTTTAAGCATGAGAATATTTTTGTGAGGTTTTTCCCATGTGAGTAGTTAATGGAAATCCTCCGAATCATAGCCTTTGTTATGAAATTTATTGAATAATATTTAATAGCCTTGAAATTAATTTCCCATGTGAGTTATATATATATATAATTCCTTTTAATGGTTTTTTTAAGCTTTAGATGCTAGTTTTTATGTTTTTCCCATATGAGTAATTGAAATTCCAAGCCTTATAAGGTTAGATAATGCTTGAGTCACCTTTGAGGTGAGATTGATATGATATGTTCTTGGTTTTGACCTTGAAATAGTTAATTAGAATTTATTAAATGGTTATAAAGTTGATTAAATGGTTAAATGACTTGAGTGATGCATGGATTCATATTAAAATTCAACAAACTAACTCAATTGGCATGAACCTTGATTATGCCTTGGGTGATACATGGATTCAATGATGAATTACATGGATGGACTTAGTTGCCTTGACTTTTCTTATGATTGAGTGATACTTGGACTCCCTAGAAGACTAACAAGGATGGACTCTAAGGCTTGAATTATATGCCAACTGATATATAGATTCATATGAGAATTCCATGGATGGACTCAAAGGTCATTTGATCTTTTATTCCATGGGTGATACATGGGATCCCTTAGTGGACCGTCGAGGACAAAATCAATTGGTAGAGACATTATACTACACCTATAGTGATACCTAGGTTCCTGTGAGGTTCACCTTGGATGGGCTTGTAAGGTGTTGGTTGATATGACACCTGGATTGATACTTTAATTCCAACATAGTAATGTTAAGGATGGACTTGGGTTTTAAATTGAATAATGAATGAAATTACTTATATGATGCATCTTCCAAGCTAAATAACATGCTTGTATTCAGTCTTGACTCATACCTTTTATATAACATGTTTAGGCATCTGTTGTGTTGTTGACTACACAGATGATGTCAAGCTTTCACCAGATCTCGATACTTATAAGTTTTAAATGAGAATAAATTGTTAAGGGAATTTTATTAAATGAATTAGTCATTAAATGAGAACTTGTACTTATAGGATGTTTACTTTTGATTACTTCATTTATTTATTATTATAATTCATGTACACTTGTTATATATATTCACTAACTAGTTTTCATATACCTTGGGTGGTTTCCTACTAGGATTTAGTCTCACATCCTATTTGGGCCACCTTTGGGTACCCAAATAGATTATAAGATTATAGGTGTTTATAAGGTAAAGTTACCTAATATAGGTTCTTGAATTTCTACTTAGGAGTAGGGGAGCATGGGACCAAGTAGAGGCTTATGATGCTAGCTAGATTCTTTTGGCCTTTTTTTAATTTTGATACATGTATTTTATATATGCTTTATTTAAATTTGTTTTTCACTTTATTAGAGAAACATGACATGTACCATAATTTTTTATGTGATATGACTTATAGCTTTGTTATATTATTAGTCTTCCACTATTTACTTATTTTATGATTGTATTACTACTTATACTGCTTGTATCGTATTATTATCCATTTTGAAACATTCTGGTAATGATGGAATAGTCTCCCCACCAACAAACCTTGTACCTCACTTCTAGTTAGAAGCTTCTGGAATTTGGGGATATGAACTTCAGGCCATTGACTCACCAGGCTCGGGGCATTATTGAGTGGAATCCATGTCTGGTATGTTACACTTATAAAAGGACACTACTTTAATCATTTATTTTCACCACATTGAACCATATATATCAACCAAACTCTATAAAATTATCTTATAAAATTCCATATAAATAAATTATAGTTTTTGGTATTTTTAAAAGATATTTCCAATGGTCCTTAAGAAATTATCTAAAGGAGATCTCCTAAAGAATAGGTAATCATATTACCCTACCTATTTTAATTTATTTCTTCTTGTACCTTATCTAAATATTTGGTATTAATCATAAAATAATATCTTCATTTAACTTAATAATTTTTAATGTTATTATGATCATTAAAACATCATTATCCACCCTCTTTTCCATCAAATGGAAAGTTAAATTATTTCTTGTGCATATGTGTAGATAATCACCTCCACATAGTGATATAATTCATTTTTTATCACCATGTTGTATGGATATTTTTGATGTTTATACATTATATTTATGAAATTATTATTATTCTAGAATTATAATATCATCTCTACCTTTTTACCTTGCAATTTTTTTAAAGTGATAAATTTTCTTGTGCATACATGTGGACTACCACCTTCATGAAGAGATGTGATTCATTTATCATTTCTACTTTACATGGATGTTAATAAGGATATATTTAATGAATATATATTATATTTATGATATAATAATTATTTTAGAAATTTTAATTATTTCTTTCCATTTTTTCATTCCTTTTTTTCAAAAAGTGAAAATAGTGTTCATGCGTACGTATGGTCTACTATCTTCATGAACAATATAATTCCTTTTTCTAGCTCTACCTTTTATGAATTAATTTAAATATAAAATATAATGAATATATATGATATTTATATAATGATTAATATTCTATAGATTATGGAATCGTGATCAACTTATAAGGACCAAAATTAAAAAACCAAAACATACATAAAAAAACTAACCAGTTATCACCCAGAACAGTGATTTTAATAAAGAATTATTAATAAATTAAAGATAAAATGTTATAAGTAAATAATATATGGTATGGTATATATTATTATGGTTATATAATATATTTATACTAAACTTATATTTATTATATAGTTGGTTCAAACAGAAATGAAGGAAGTTGAACTTGTGGTAAGGGTTTATTTAATTATCTCATTATTTTTCTAGATTGTTTATGTTTAAGTCTCCACAGGGGAAATTATTTCATATTTATATCCTAAACCCAATATATTTACTAATAAATAGTTTATTTCTATAAATTACAAGTTTATATTTAATTTTCCTCTATTTAAGTACTCAAGATACTGAAATAATGTTTTTAAGGAAAATTGGCTTTGTTATTCTACTCGACCAGGGATATTTTTATACTGTGTCCATAGTTTCCTTAAAATGTTTTAAGGAATGTATTTAATATTATAAAATAATTTATTAAAGTCGTTTTTACCAATTTTTCATTTTTATGGAATGGTTTAAATTAACTATTCTTATCATTTTCTAAATGAGGTATTTTGACTTTTTATTGAAAATGAAAAAGGAATATTTGTTTTAACATACAAGACATGAATATAATTTCCTGACATTTTAACCACAAAATGAATTAAATATTCCTTTAAAAGTTTCAAAGGATCATTTTAAATAAAACAATTCCATAATATTTCAGAAAAATATATTTAAAGTAATTGACTTAAAAGTTTAAACAGTATTTTCCTCAAAATAATTATAGTGATATTTTTGAATTATTTTCATCTATGAAAACATTCTTGTTGAATATTATGATTTAATAAGTATATAATATAATGATACCATCTAAAACATTTCTCTAGATGTTTTATGATCAATTTTTTTGGGGAAAGTGTTGACATTTCATATGATAGTTCTTCCAACATGGATAGTCATTTATTTTAAGGAATGTTTATTAGTTGTATTGTTTATTCATATAATGAATGAATTGTAATTATTAATTAATTGGGGGTACTATAATTTCATATCCCCTTGTTACATTAGTGGGTCTCATGAGACAAAAAATTTAGGGTAGTGGGCTGAGGCCTTACCCATTTTTGTAGATTTCTTAGAATGAGGCTTTGATTGTAAGTTTAAGATGTATAGTATTATGCATTCCATCATTATGAAATTAGTTATTGATGTCCATGTGATAATTTGAAGAGTTATGATACCCATGGATATGTCTTTAATATCATGTGATTATTTATATAGAATTATTTATTCATGTCATAGTATTCAGGAATTATTTTTTCTTAGTTATCTTCCATTATATGCATACCCTTACTGAGCATCTGAGATCACCCCTTTCTTATATTTCCTTTAACTAGGATACCAGGAAGTGTATTGTGATTTATATTCAAGGGTATTCAAGAGGTAATAAGGATGTTTTGAAAGAAAATACTATGTTTTATTTTATGTTTTAAAATTTAATGTTAGATTTATGTATGTATATAGTTTTCTAATTCTAAGATACTGTTAATTATATTGGTATGAGATCACTTATATCTAGTATTAATTTAATAAAGTAACCACTGACTCTGGGATACTAGGGTCGGGTTATGTATAGTTGGTATTAGAGAAATTTTAACCTTGGGAACTATATTTAGGAAAATATAGATTAGGGAACATGAATCTATGACTAAATTTGAGGATAAGTCTATGTATAGGATAACATCATAAATTTTTGGTAAGGTAGATATTATATGGTTATCTAATAAATGAATATTTGTCTCGATACTACAAGTGGGTATGGTTTTTTGAATATATTCATCAAGGGGAAATAACCCCTAAAATCGTTGGTCGAGTATATCTTATCCATCATTCTGGTAAATAGTGAGTCTTCCCTTAATGCACACCTAGTTTTTCACTACTAGGGTATATGATCAGGTTAATTCAATTTTTCCTTACAAACCATTATGAAATATTTTAAAATATTTTTATGATTTTATAATATTTATAAAGAAGCCATGTTTATGATTATAAGATTAGTTATGCATAAATTTATAATTTATGTTAATTAATTCACTAGTTTCAAAAATATACATTAGAATTCATAATAATATGATCTAATATAGTTTATTCCATTTTTTAGTAATGGAGACTAGAATAAGGAATGGAAATTGTATTAATGCACATAAACTATGTAGGGATTTCCCTCTTGGGAAAGATAATGGAGCTGAAGTTGGAGCTTAAACTGGACGAATTATAACAATATTAGGGCATTTGTCTCAGGTTATAACCAATAACCATGATCATATAGAGCATCCTGGTGATCCATAATTTTGTGTAACAAATTTTAATTGTTTCATGCGATAACAACCTCCATCATTTAATGGAACCAAAAATCCATTTTCAGCTGATTAATGGATAATTTCCTTAGAAAATATATTTTTCACTTTGGGAAGTAATGAAAGGAAGAAGTTTTTCATGGATGTTTATTATCTCATGGGGATGTAGATAAATGGTGGTCATTGATTCAAAACAATAAGGATGAGTAGGAAATATAGATCATGGATTAGAAGGATTTTAAGGAACTTTTCTTGAAAAAATAATTTCCTCATGAACAATGAGTGGATATGGAGAGATAAATCTTTAGTATAAGATAAAAGAAAGAGGAAAATGTTTCTAAGTATTAAGCTAACATTAAATTTTTTTCAAGGAATATTTTAGACTATAAACATAATCCAAAGAGGAATATTGACCATTTCTTTGATGGGATTAATCTAATCCTTCATAGGGAACTAGTCTCCCAAATATTCTCATCATATGAGGATATAGTATCATGTGTTATAAAGATAGTGAAATAATTTTCCAAGTATTATAGCTTTGAAGGAAATAAATATAAGAAGAGGACAGTATAAATAATTTAAAAGGGGAAGAAGATAAATAATGATTGTCTAACATGTGATACTTATGGAAGGAAACACCTTGGTACATACTTAAAAGAAAAATGAGTTTTCTTTATGTGTGGAGAAAAGGTTAATCATTCTAATGAATTAAAGGGTAAGGGATAATCCATTTAAGTACATTTATTTAACTGTAACTAGATGGGGAACTATTCCAACTAATGACCCAAACATCAAGATAACATCCCATAATAGAATCCAAGGTGATAAAGTCAAGATTCTGTAATTACTACAATTGAATTAGAAGTTTCTAGAGACATGGTGAAAGGTGAACTTATCATCAAATCTAGGGTTGAAAAAGTTTTATTTTATTTTGGTTCTACACATTCTTTTATATCTGAATAATTTTATAAGGGTATCACATCACCACCTAAATAATTATATGTTAAGTTGGTAGTAGAAACTTCTAATGGAAGGATAACCTCATCTAATGTCTATAGATCCTTTATTATATAAGTTTTTTGGAATCTATTAATCTTTTTATTCATCCTATAATTGAATTTTTTATAAATTTGGGTATATATTTTCTCTCTCAGTATAGATTCCATATCAATTTTTTAGGAAGGTAAGTTTCATTTGATATTATAAATCAACCTTCAATCATCTATTAGTGTGATTATGAACATGAAAACCTAAGGGAAAATACTTACATCATAAGGGTTTTTATACTGAATCATAAGGTATATATTTCTCAAATGGTTTATGAGAAACTCTACATTGAACATTTTCCTATTGTTTGGGAATATGTTGATATATTTCCTAAGTACTTTCCTAGTCTTTACCCAAATCGTGATGCTCAGTTTTCAATATAACTCATAATTGGTTCTATACATATTTCAAATACTCTATATAGAATGGACCTGATTGAGTTGTAGGAATTAAAGAAGAGACTTCATGAGAATCTAGATAAGGGTTTCATCCATCCTAGTGCACCATTATGGGGTGAACCTATTCTTTTTGTTAAGAAGAAATATGGGTCAATGTGTCCTTACATTTATTATCAATAACTTAACAAGATCGCTATTAAAAACAAGTATATTATACCATGTATTGATGCTCTATTTGATAAATTATGGGGATATCTATATTTTTCCATGATTTATCTTCAGTTTAGGTATCATTAGATAAGGATAAAGAAAGAGGATATCCCCAAGAAAACCTTCTATATGAGATATGGTCGTTATGAATTTATAATAATTCCATTTTGAGTTACTAATTTTACTTTTATCTTCATGGATTTAATGAATAGAGACTTTATAGGTTACCTTGATCAATTTTTGGTAGTCTTTATAGACAATATTTTTATATATTCAAAGAGAAAGGAAGAGCATGAAGAAAATTTGACAATTATGTTGAAGACCTAGAAGAAGTACAAGATGTATTCTAAATTTATCATGTGTGAATCTTGGATTTAAGAAGTTTTATTCTTGGGTCATATAATCTCAAGTGAGGGTATATTAGTGGATCCTTAAAAAATTGAAGTTGAGAAATTTCCTAGAATAATCACGGTAACCAAGATCCATAGTTTTCTTTTGTTGGATGGATATTTTATATTATTTTTGAGATATTTCTAACAACTATATAATTCAATAACCAAGTTAAATCAAAAGAGGGGTAATGTTCATGTAGATATATTAATTTGAAGAGAATTTAAAATAATTTAAGTGAATATTGGTCAATATTTGTAATGTCCCCCAATCAGAAACTCTCTCACGTTACAAAAATGGGTTGGGTATGGGATCTCAAGTGCACCTCCCCATACATCAGAGGCTACTGACTAGAAATGAGGGTGTGATATGTATAGTGGGGAGACTATACACCATATTATATAGTTACAATGTAGTGGAAATAAATAAGTATCAATAAATATGAGAGTAATGTAAATAATATAAATAGTGAAACGTGCAACTGGGAATAAAAAGGAGGAACCAATAAATCAATAATAATGAATCATGAAATGATGAGAAAAAATGTATCTAAATGTAAAAATTAAAACAATACAAATAAAAGATTCATCTGACACAAATTAAAATTAAAATACCCCAATCTCAAACCCTGTATCGGTCTTGTCTCTAAACTTCATCCAATCTAGCTAACAATAATAAACAATAAGGTCACTTTCCTTTATCTAAACCTACATCCATGTAATATTGTAGGGTACCAAATGTTTTCCCAAATATGGTGTGAGTAAAACTCAATAGGAAGACACTTCCATGTCAAAACAAAATTAGTCTGATAATAATTTCATTCCATAAATAAATAAATGGGTTTATTAATTAAGCGATTAATACAATACATAAATTAACCTATTTCATCACCATATCAGAATGTCTCTGAGCATATAACATAACCATGCCAACCATAATTATAAACAATGGAATAATCAAACAAATGATAAAAATCCCTTTTTATAAGAACTTCAGCCTCTAAGAAAATCCCTATATAAGTATTTCAGCATATGAGAATAGCCCTCTATATAATCATTTTAGAATGAAACTGGGTCGAGCCTGCTATATAATAATTTCATCATGTGTCACTAGGAAAGTCATAATAGAAATGATATCACCATATCATATCATAATCCTCAATGGTTAATTATAAAAATTAACATTTGTATTTAAATTTCAATTTTATTTATTTATCCATTTATCAGTAGTCATATCATTATCCCATAATATATTACCAAAGTGATTCTATATCAAGAAATCACTTGTAATATCATGTCATGCTAAACACACTTTAAACCATTTTTCAATTCATTATTTATCTAGTATCCACTCAACCAATGGGTATCCACAAGCCAAGTCATAATATAAATTGAATCCAAATGGATTCAAGTAAAAATATATCACATGATTAATAATCATTTATCATTTAATTTATTATTGCACACATTATTTCAGTGTAATCACAATATTTAACATACTCAAGAAATTAAATAGACTATAGGGTTAGGGTTTAGACCACATACTATTAATCGATGATCAATAAAATGATTCTAAAGGGAAACACCAACAAGAAAAAAGGAATAATATATCACAAAAAGAAACCTAGATCAAAAAAGATCAATATCAACACCCAAACCAACCACAGTCAAAATTTTCCACTACCACAATCGGAGAACAAAGGAGTAGATGGAAACCTAAGAAAAATGACTCACCCAAGATTGATTTATTGAATAGGACATATGTAAGGTAAGAATATACTCCAAAACTTCCTGGAGTCATCTAGGGCTCGAGATGAGGAAGGGATATAGGGGATGAATGAAAAATATAAGCATTGAATTCCCTTAAACCAGTCCAACCCATGACTTACAAGGTGTGTAAGTTTATTACATGACATGTAATTCTTAATTATATGGTATGATGAAATTCATGTTGCCTTGGGTTATTTTAAACCTAGTAAAATATTAAATTTCATGTAATGTATATTTTTGGTGTGTAATCAGTTAATGACATGAACCAAAACATGATCTATATCCCTTTCATGGATTCTTCCTGGTGGCAGTTACATTATGTGTAATTCAATTACATGTCATGTAATTCATTTAAATAGTGTCTGAATTTGCTAGAGACATCTTCAAGACCCAAAACCTCATAAGAGCCTTAACTACCTCCAAATACTTCTAAACTTATGAAAAACCATCATAATTCCATTTAACATGTTTATACATAGACTCCATTAATTCAAACAAACATACTACCTTTAATTTTAGGTCATTTTCTCTAACAATGATCTCCATATTCAAATGAGACTTGTCTAAAAAGGTTAAAAGATACAAAAACCTAACCAAAAGAGGTTTAATGCAAAACTCAAAGATATATATACCTAGAAAATGATGGGATCTTATAAACTCACCACCATATAAGTTCTAATCCCCAAACTGATCCAAGAATTACTTTGGTATCTCAAAAAACAAATCTGTCCATTTTGATCACATATTAGAACCCCTCTCCTGGGTCTCCTCCTAAAGGCCAACATGATGTAGTTGTACTCGAACAAGCGGTATAATCCTACCTTGGAAATATTTCTCATTATGGTCCACAATATGTATTGTATTCTCCTAAAAGTATGAATCTATTCAAATCTCAATGTCCTCAACATCTACCACATGGGAAGGGTTAGGATAATATCTTTGAATCTACAACACATGAAATATGTCATGCATGGCATTTTAGTATTGTGGAAGGTCTAATATGTATGTCACTAGATCGACCCATTACACTGTAAAAAATGGCCTAAAAACAAGGCATTATCTTTCCTTGTTTCCTAATAAGGAATTTTTCTAACCTAAGTGACATCTGAAAGAAAACTCAATAACCAACCTCAAACTTCATAGGTCATCTCTGATGGTCAACAAAAGATTTTTGGACACTCTGTATAGTCACCAATTCCCTCCTGGTCAAATAAACCTACTCAAATGACTCCTTAATGAGACTAGGACCAACAAGCACTGACTCTCTTGCCTCCAATCAATAAAGAGGCGAACATCATGGCCTTCCATACAAAGCCTCAAAATGTTCCATTTGGATTGATGACTAGAACCTGTTATTATATGAAAACTTAACATGTTCTATATACTACTCCCATAAAAAATGAAAACTAAATCATATTCTCATAACATATCCAATATAATCTGAATAGACTACTCATATTGACCATCAGTCTATGGATGATAGGTCATACTCAAAAGAACCTTTGATTGTATAGCCTTCTAAATACCCTTCTAGAACCAAGATGTGAAATGAGGATCTCTATTAGAAATGATACAATTTGGAACACCATGAAACCAAAAAATATGACACACATAGAGACTACCCAGATCATCTACAATGAAGGTATAACTGATAGGAAATAAGTGTTCTACCTTAATTAGATTATCCATGATCACCCATACTGCATCATTCTTACAGGTTGTCTTGGGTAATACTTCAAAAGATCCATAGTGAAATCATCATATTTCCATTCAGGAATGGGAAGAGAATGTAACATCCCTATTGTCCTCTGATTCTTGACTTTCACCTACTAATAAGTGAAACATCTCACCATAAATCCCTCAACCTCCTTAATTCCTAACCACCAATAATATCTATAGATATCATGATATATCTTTCTCAAACCAAGATGTACCAACCATCTAGAAGCATGAAAATCTCTCATAAGACCCTCGCACAAGACCATAGAAACCCATACTTGGTCATAGAAAAGGTGAAAATTTCCATTTCAAAGAGATTATCCTAATGGTTTCTCCACTACTACAAAATTGGGTTTATCCAATGTTAGGGACTTAACAGTGCAAGCCAAAAATGCTGTTAAAGACCCCCTTTAACATCGCTAAAAAAAGAGATGTTAAAGGGGGATATTTATCAGTGCTTTTTTAAAAAAACTAATAAAGGCCCTCCCTTTATCAGTTGTTTTAAAAAAATTTGATAAATGGGGTTATTTATCGGCGCTTGTAAAAAATCACTAATAAAGGGAGGGTTTTATCATCACTTTTTTAAAAGCACTGATGAACACCCCCCTTTATTAGTGCTTTTTTACAAGAATTGATAAAATTATACTTCAAAAAAATTATATTTCTTTAAAAATAATATATTAATATATAAATATATTTATATAAATATAAATATAATAAATATATTTTAAAATGTGTTTTAGATAAGGTAAATAGGAATTTACACTTAATATATAAAATATTTACTAAAAATGGATTCTAAAATAATTAAAAAAATATATTTTTAATTAATAATTTTCTTATTATTATTGATTAATATTTATTTAATATTAATTTAAATATAACAAAAACAAAAAAATTAATAAAAGATCTAAAATAAGTTAAAAAAGTATCTCAAATTTCAAATGGTCATAACTTTTGATCCGGGTGTCCGTTTGGGCTCTACCACATATCAAATCGAATCCTGTGAAGATCTATACACCCTAGTGACTCAAGTTAAACACTATGTAACAATTTTTTAGAACCAAAAATTCCTTGAAGGCCTCAAAAACTGAGTTTTTAGTTCGGGCACCCCAATTTTTTAACATTTTATTGATTTTAAGCCTCATTTAAGGGGGTATTTTTTCCTTTTTCAATGGGGACTGAATTTATTTTTGGGGATTATATTCATATTGATATTATGTATTTGAAATTTTATCATTTTTCATAATTTAATTTTATATATAATTAAATATATTCATTTTTTCTTATATTTACTTATAATAAATCACTGATATAAATACATATACCAACATATTTACATAAAAATGTATATTCTAATATATTTAAACAAATGAATCTTATAAAAATGTATTTAAAACAATATCTAACCATTTTTTACATTATAGATACATATACATATATTTTTGTATTAATAAATAGATATATATTTATATTATATTATAGTATATGTAAATGAATATAATATATTATATTTTTAAATAAATATTAGTATATATATATAACACACATATATATTGTATAATTGTATTTGAAAATAATTGTATAAATATATGTGTATATATATAATATCATTAAATATACATCAAAACAACATGGTGTAGTGGTAAAGGTGTTCTATCTTCGAATGAGAGGTGCAGAGTTCGAATCTTGGTGGGCACACATGAGGCTAGAAATTTGAAAAGCACTGAAAAAGGGGTGGTGAAAAGCACTGATAAAATGGGGGTGGAGCATTGTTAAAGGGGTCATGGAAGCACTAATAAAGGGTTTAGACACTCATGGATGTCTGAAAAATTTTTTACCCCCATTAATCACACTTCTTTTATCATCGCTAAAAAAGTGCTCTTAACAGACCCGTTTAATAGTGATTTTTAGCGCTATTAAAGGGGGACTTTAACAGTGATTTTTTAGCATTGATAAAAGTTTTGGTATTTTAACCATGCTCAAATTATCAATTCTTTTTTTGAAAAATTAAATGTCTATTCTAGCGTTGTTAAAGGCCTTTTTGTAGTAGTGATCACAATCATATAAGTTGTTACTCATAAAAAATACCTCTGGATCAAATAACTGCTCTTTCTTGATATGATCAAGAAGCATAGGTATGATAGATGTTAAAGTCAGAGCTACTCATCCTTGGGACTCCTGAACATCTAAATGCATGTCTGTAAAGAGTTTCATCATCTGTCACTCATCAAAATACTCATTAATTGCCTCTTTCTGCATCTTTTGGCTCAATTCATTGGCAATGATACTTCCATTTCCCGATGTACAAGCCATATCAAAGTTAAAAGACTATAAATACTAGACCAACCTCCTCTAACGAAGGTTTAGGTCCCACTATGAAAATATGTACCTAAATCTCTTGTGGTCTATGTATACCACAAACGCCTCTCCCAAAAGATAGTGTCTCTAGTGTCTTAGGGCATGTACCACTATATCTAACTCTAGATTATGAGTAGGATAATTTCTTTCATGTGGTCTCAGCTGTTTGGGGCCATGAACAACCACTCGATCCTCCTATATCAGAACTAATCCAAATATAACTCTGGATGTGTCATAGTAAATGGAATAATCTTTACCCTACATATATAAATTGAGGATATGTGATGAGGTCATCCAGCATTTCAGCTCATGAAAATACCTCTCATAAGTATTTTACCAAACAAGTTTCACCCCATTCTTGGTCGACCCATACATTGGTTCTTCTAAACAGTATAATTCCAAGATAAAGTGAATATAATAACCTTCTAAACCAAGAAAGATCTGAATATCGAAGACATAATTAGGCCCCTCCTAAGATACCACAACCTCAACCTTCTATGGGTCCAATGATACTCCTAACTATGAGGTTAAATTTCCCTCTAAGTGAAATTTATAAATCTAGAAACTAAATTTGGTAATCTTGGCATAAATTTGATGCTCTATCTCAATGTACTCAATATAGTATCAAGATGTTGGACATCATATTCTAATGACTATGATTAAACTGAGATTTCATTAATAAAAACCACCAAAAACTGATCCAAAAAAATATGTAAGATCTGATTCATCAAGGGAATGAATACTTTTGAAGCATTCTTCAGGTTGAACATCATCACTAAGAACTCATACAAGTCATATCGGCTCTTAAAAGTAGACTAAGGTGTGTATGATGGTCTCATCCTCAACTGGTGGTATCCTAATCTCAAATAGATATTTTAGAAGATCTTATAACCTCTCAAATAATAAAATATATCATCGATAAATGGAATGGGATACCATTTCTTGACAAGCATATAGTTCAATCTCTCATAATCCACACATAAGCACAAAGTCACATATTCCTTCTTGGAAAAAAGAACAGGGGAACCGCATAGATATGTACAAGTTCATATGAAACCTTTTTCTTCTAGATCTTCTAACTAAAATTTTAACACCCAAAGCTCTACTGGTATCATTTTATAAGGCATGATAGAAATTGGCTCTACTCCCAACACCAACTCAATCATAAACTTGATATCTTTCTTTGTCGGTAAGATATAAAACTCATTAGGAAATACATCCTAAAAACATTATACCACTGGTGGATAATAATCCTAATACATTACACCATATTCTAGAATAAGGATTATTATATGATCCATGAGACAATAAAATCTGTATTGAATTGGTCTTGCATGACCATCCTGAAGATCCCACTCACCCTGTTGAGAATAACTACCTCCTTGTGGAGATATAAAGGTAACACTCCTCTATTAAAAGTTCATATGAGCCCATTATAGTACTATCCAATCCATACCAAGAATAAAATATAACCTTTTCACTTTTAAAAAATGTCTCAAAAAATAAATGGTAAACATCAATCTCTAGAGAACATGCCTTGAAACGTTTGACACTATCTGACCACACTCCCAATAGTGTATCGATGGTAAACAAACCATCCTATATTTACAAAACCAAGACCAAACCATTTTCAAAAATAGCATATAAAAAGTAATGTAATTATCCTATATCAAACAAATCATATTCAAGGATAGATAATACAATAATTGTACCTATGATGGTAGAAGGTCCCACATCTTCAATAGTTGGAATAGACTACATAGCATGTATCTAACTAGCCCCTCTACCATGGGATCTAGTCTGACTCCCCTAAGTTATTCCTTTTTTGTGGTACTATCATTCCTACCCCAGGGTACCATGTTCACTACCTCAACTTGATCATCCTATGGAACTCCAGCTACATATCTACTGAGGGGTGGTTGAGTTCTTTCCAAACTCTGGTTTCTGTCCTGATCAACTTCTACTACTCTGCTATGAGAAGTTCTTACAAAACTTTGGAAGATGACTGAGTTGACCGCAAGCATGACACTCCAACGTTGAGTATGGACATCGATGCCACTTGTGGAAAAAAATTTAACACTTATTGCACTGCAATGGAACATGGTACTAAGATGGCTACCCATTTCCCTGAATTCTCTTCTCACTATTTCCTTGGTGATAAATATAATAATATTACTTATTAACATCATAAGAAGATCTATTAGTTCTCCTTACTAAAGCAACATGGCTGCTTCTTGGGGCCTCTCTTATATTCCCTTCTATGATGAGTTCCTGACTCAATGCATCCAAAAAGCTACTTAAAATAAATATATTCACATATGATCTGATCTCATAGTTAATACCATCCTTAAAATATCTCTCCCTATAGATCTCATCAGCTGATCAATATGGCACAAAGCATTTCAGTTCGGTGAAGCATCCTGCATGGTCTATCACTAACATATTATCCTATGTTAGGTTTATAAACTCATAAGCCTTCTCATCCCTCAACATATCTAGATATAATTGTATCATGAACTTTACCTTCCAAGATAACTCCTCCTATTACCCATATTTCTCTAGAATATCCCACAAATTCCTAGTAGGTACACAAATCATATATACATCCAGCTTCACCCCCAATATATGCATGTCTCAAGGTGTTTGAAGATCATTTAGACTGACTCAATCTAAAAATCAGATACATGGAGTCCTCCCTCCCCAGTAAATGTAGGCATTTTTTGCATATGAAAATATCTCATCAACTCATACATTGAAGGCATAGTGTGAACAGTCTCCATTTCCATGGATTTCATCACCCTTAAAAAGTCTTCACAAAGTTGAACATCTATCTAATACTCATAATATAAACAAAGATCGAGTTTATTTGTGTTATGAGCATGCTAATTGATACTATCTTGATGATCAACTCAAAGATGATGAGGACGTATTTTCTATAAAATACAAACACACTCCTTTTAATAATGGCTAAAAAAAGTTCATCCTCAATAGGTGAAAACAATAGAGAACCTATGACTCTTGGTCTCTCTAAACATGGATTACAAGTGTTTTATCGCAACATAATAGTTTCTTCCATTTCATTTATTAGATATAAGAGGAATCTCATATCACTTTTCATCAAGGAAAATATATTTCACATGTAATAAAATATATCCCTTCCAGGAACAATGCATGCCAATATATATCCCTATGTGCCTATCATGATTCATTAATACTCATATCATGACATACAGAGCCATGAGTGTAAATCTCAAGAAATAATAACATCACACAACATGTAAATCACTCAAGGTTTAATACCATCAACCGTAATAAGAAAACATCATAAACAGCAATCCCACCCCTATGCACTTGGATTTTCCCCCATAAATGGGTCAGACACTCCCATGAATAACCTCATTACCAAGTCATAACACATCTTATCCTCCTTTCTACCTTTCCCAAATAGTAAATCAATAGAAAAAAAAACCTTCTCCTCTGATACCACTTTGTAACATCCCCCAATCTATCACTCTCTCGTGTGGCCAAAATGTGTTGGCTATGAGACCTCAAATGTGCCTCCTCGTATGCCATAGGATGTCGACTAGAAATGGGGGTGTTATATGTATAGTGGGGAGACTATACACCCTATTGTAGAGTTACAATGAAGAAAAAAATAGGTATCAATGAATATCAGAGTAATGGAAATAGAAGAAATAGTGCAACAAACAACTGGGAATAAAAAGGAGGAACCCATAAACCAATAATAATGAATCATGTAAGAATGAGTTCAAATGTATCTAAATTTCAAGATGAAAAAAAATTAATCATCTAACACAAACTAAACTCAAAAGGCCCCAGTCCCAAACCCCATGTTAATCTCGTCTCCAAAAATCATTCCATCCAGGAAGAAACAATCAGCAACAAGGACCCTTTCCCTTTTCCAAAATTTCTTCCATGTAATATTCTCAATTACTAAACGAAGTCCTGAATAGGGTGTGAGTAAAACTCAATAGGCCAACACAACCGTGTCAAAAAAATCAGTCTAATAATAAGTGTATAAAATAAAGAAATAAATGGGAATATTAATTAATTAATTAATATAATACATAAATCATCCTACTTTGGAACCATGCTGGAATGTCTCTGAGCATGTATCACAACCATTCCATCCATAATCATAAACTATGGTATAATCAAACAACTAGAAAAATCCCTCTATATAAGCATTTTTTTTCTCCAATAAAATCCCTATAAGGTGTTTATAATTACACTACCCTATATTAAAGAGTGTTTATTGATATATAGTAATGTATAAAAGAAGTTACTAGGAAGTTTCCTCCTGTAAAATTACATGGTGATAGAATATTCCTCCCACTAATTAAAATTTCATGAGAAAAATTACCTTACTCGTGATTTGGAGTTGAAGGTAGTATTTTATTCAGTGAAAATATAGAGGAATTATATGTATGGTTAAAGGTGTAATATATATACTGATCATAAAATATTTAAGTATATATTTAAACAAAAATTTTTGTATATACGCAAAATAATATGGTAGAATTTGATCAAATATTATTACTGCTAAATACATTACCATCATGTGAAGGAAAATAAGGTGGTTGATGCACTGATTCAGAAAGGCCATGATATTTTTTCTATGATGATGAATGAAAGAAATTAGATATTTATGGATTTTTAGAATATGGATATTGAAACCATGAGGAAATGGGAAATATATTATCTTTATCATATTAATTTTAAATCATCCATCCACAAGAGGATTAAGAAGGTGTAGAAGGAAGATGTGGAATTACATAAAAAGGTGAGGAATGTTCTTGATTTCAACCATGATCATTCTAAAATGATAAGGTTTAGGAGATGAGCATGTGTCCTATAAATATTATACTTGAAGAAGGATTTATTATATGAATCCCATAGTTCATCATTCTCTTTTCATCCTAGAAGAATGAATATGTATAGATATCTGAAATAATATTTCTAGTGGGATAATATAAAAAGGGATATTTCATATTATGTATCTCTATGATTGGTATGTCACCAAGTTGAGACTTAGAGATATAAGTCTAATGGGATGTTATAATCATTATCTATACCAGAATGGAAATGGAAAAACATCGTTGTGGAATTTTTCATTAGACTCCCCAAAAAGTCTAAAGGGAATAATGCTACTTGGGTTGTAGTCGATATCCTTACAAAGTCATCACACTTAGTTACAATTAAATAATATTTCTATCTTGATCAACTTTCTAGAATATACATTAAATAAGTGGTAATGTTTTATGGAGTGCCACATTCTATTGTATTTAATCAGGATCTGAGGTTTACCTTAAATTTCTAGTGAAGTCTTCAGTAGGCTCTAGATATAGTGTTGAGTTTCAGTACAACTTATCATCCTTAGATAGAGGGCCATTCTGAGATAACCACTCAAACACTATAATATATTTTTTGATCTTATTATATAGATTTCAAAGGTGGTTTGTATTAACACCTTCCTCTATTCAAGTTGTCTTACTACAACATATTTCACCTAAGCTTTTAGATTGAAGTTTATGAATCACTTTATGTAAAGAAGTTCAGAAATCCAACATATTAGGATGAAGATGGAGAAAGAAAGATATTGGAATCTGATCTATCTAAAGAAATGGTAGAAAATTAATATACATTCAGCATTATATCAAGGCATCTCAGATTTGATAGAATAATTATGCTGACAATCTCAGTGAAATTTGGAATTAAAAGTTAGTTAGAAGGTATTTATATGAATTTATCCATGGAATAAGGTTATGATATTAAAAAAGAAAGTATATATAAGCCCTAGGTCTATTTTAAACTTCAATATTATTGGTCAAGTAGGGATGGTAGCTTATCACTTAGTGCTTCCACCAAACCTCTCTCAAGTTCATGATGTGTTTCATGTATCTCTCGTGAGGAAGTACATACTTGATCCACCACATGTATTGAACCCAGAGGTAATATTTTTAGAGAATGGTATTTATTATAAATAAAAAATAGTAGAAACCTTGTATCTTAGAGATACAGTGCTATAAAATAAGGATTCTCACTTGGTTAAAGTTCTCTAAAGGAATCAAAAATTTTAAGGAGCTACTTGGGAACCTCAGGATGTGATGAACCTCATTTTTCTGTATCATAGTGATCAAAATTTGAGAAAGAAATTTATTTTATGGTAGGTGGAATGTAACACCTTGATATTTTATGTTATATTTATAAATAAATAAATTTTACTTCTTTGATATCTTGTTTCACATGAAATATCGAGTTTAAAGGAACTTTGATATACTATTGAATTATTATTATTTAATATGACAGTTATCACCTAGGCATTGGATTGGTTTGTATGAATAGAACTAACTAAATTATGAAAAATTTATGGTTTACACATGTATAAAATTAATTTATTTGTTATCAATTGATTATAAATTAAAATAAAAAACATTTGAAAGTAAAATATATCTTTTTCTGGAAAAACTCTTTTTATGTGTGCATTGTGTTTTAATATTAATAAAATAAATTAATCACATTTTTTGAATGATTTTAATAAAATATATATATTATTTATTAAATAAAAAAATTAAGTTTCATCTAATTTTTTTTCTAGTCATGGGATAATAATAAATTCAATTTTATGCTTAAAAATGTATTTTTTAATAAAAAAAATTCATCGTGTTTCGCAAACTTATTTTAAAATGAATTTCCTCTTATTATGGAAATTGAATATTAAAAAATTTATACCATATTTAGAACCAGTAGATTCAAATTTTGTAAATAGAACCCTTTTATTTTTTTTATCATTGTGAATAGTAACATTGGTAAATTTATGACACCTCGGTAAAGATAAAATAGGTAAAACAATGTCAAAACTTTGGGTTATGGATTTAAAATTTCAATAAAAATTAAATTTCACTATTGGATACGTTTATTTTGACCATTATCAAAAAATTCTCAAAAATATGTCCACTCGTTTCCATTTTTCTTTGATTATGACCTTTATATTTTTTAAGGAAGTGATAAATATAAAATTTCACTCTCTTGACTTTAATAAATATAATTTTTTATTATAAGGATAAAATGATGATATATCTATTTATAAATAACTATTTTAAATATGAATTAATTTTTTTATCATGGTAATTTATTTCTAATTTTTAGTGATTGAATAATTACCTTAAATACTTATGCAGCGCCAACATAGCATTTATACAATTTATAGAAAAATAAAATAAATGATTTTAAAAAAATTAAAATTGATATAATTTTGGTGAATTATTATGTTACATGAATTTATAGATAAATATAACATATTAGTAATTTTTAAAAGGTCTATATTTTAATTCCTTTGTTGTCGTGTTGTCTTTAAAGTCAAATTAAATAAATATTTCTAAAAATAACATTAATGGTATTTTATGTCAAATAATATTTTATTAAATTATTTTTAAAAAAAACAAGAGTAAAATTAGGACGATTAATGGATCCAAATTTTATCCCTTGGACATTTATGAGCTTATTTTTACCTTGTAAGTAAAATTATAATACTTTAATATTAAAAAATCATTACCATGATTAAGATTAGAATTGGTTAACTAAGGGGTTAAACCAAAATATAAGGTTTAAAATGAGACCAAAACCTATCTAAATTTCATTTTATGATGATATATAGACCTTATCCTATTTTTATTTTAATATCTTGTCATTTGGAATCATTTTTCTTGAGAATGACTTAATTTTATTTTAATCTATTTAGCAATTCCAAATGCACTTTTTCTCTCTCATATAAAAAGACACCCCTTATCTATTTTCATTGAACCAATTTGAGACATATATATTGAAAAACCACTATAATATTATATTTAAAATTTATTATCCAAAAATTAGAGGTATTTTTCTTCTTAAAATATCATTCCTAGGGTCCTTAATAAAGGATCTAACGGAGGCCTCCTGAAGAAGAGGTAATTGTCGTACTCGACCTATTTTAATTTATTTCTTCTTATACATACTCAAAAAATGTGATATTTTGTCATAAAATAATAAATTGAGTATCCTAAATATTCAATAATATTATTATGATCATGAAACCACCATTATAAAACCTATTTTCTATCAAATGGGCAGTGAAGTATCGTGTGTGCGTACATGTGGACTACCACCTTCACATAGCAATACAATTCATTTTTCATCACCATCAATTATGGATGGATATTATTATGGATTTAATGTATATGAATTATATTTATTATATTATTATTATTCTATAATTATAATATCATATCATTCTTCATACCTCCCAATCCATTGGGAAATGATAATGTCGAACGTGCGTATGTGTATACTACCACCTCTATAGAGCGATGTGATTCATTCTTAATTTACACTTTACATATATTGTAATAAGGATGGATTTAATAAACATATATTATATATATGATATAATAATGATTCTATAAAGGAGAATTATTATTTAACTTTCTTTCATTCCATCTTTCAAAAGGTGAAAATAGTATTCATGTGTGTGTATGGCCTACCGTCTCCATAAACTGTGTAATTCATTTGTATATCTCTACCTTTTATGGATGATTATAAATATATATTTATATATATATATAATGAACATATATTATATTTATATCATTATTAAAATTCTGTATATGATGGAACCATGATCAAAGTAAAAGGACCAAAACTATTGAACCATAACATAAATGAAAAATGAAGTAGTTATCTCTCAAAATAGTGATTTATTAAAGTATTGTTAATAAATAAATGATAAAATGTTATAAGTAAATCATATGTGTTATGATATATATTATTATATTTTTATAATAAATGTATAATATATTTATATTTTTCGTACAGGAGGTTAGAACACATACAAATAAAGGCGAACCTGAGGTAAGGATTTATTTCATAATCTCATCGTTATTCAGGATTGATTATATTTAAGACTTTCATGGGGGAATTATTTCTTATTTATATATTAAACCCAATATATTTTAGTCACATATTATTATTTCTATAAATTATAATTTTTTCTTTCATTCTCCTCTATTTAAGTACTCAAGATACCAAAATAATGTTTATAAGGAAAATTGACTTTGTCTTTCCACTCAGTCGGGAATATTTTTCTTTCATGTCCATATTTTCCATAAAAAATTTTAAAGAATGTATTTATTATTATAAAATTATTTATTCGATACATTTTTACACATTTATTACTTCTTTAAAATGATATAAAAGGAAACTTATTTTCATTTTCTGAACGAGGAACTTTTTACTTTTTACTAAAAATGTTAAAGGAATCTGTGTTTTAACATATATGGCATGAACATAATTTCCCTCCATAACGACCACCCAAGGATATGAATATTACTTTAAAACTTTAAAATTTTCCTTTCAAAGAAAATTTTTTCCTTAATATTTGGTAATTTTTTGATTTTAAATGAGTGGTTTCAAATTGAATAGGGCATTTTCCTCAAGAAATTTTCCAGCAATCTTTTTAATGTATTTTCATTTATGTCAACATCCTTCATTGAATCTTATAATTTAATGAGGATATAATATAATGATATCATACACCATATTTATCTTTATTTTTTATGATTAGTTTTACTAGGAAAATTATTGATAATCCATATGCTAGTTCTTCTAATATGTACATTTATTTATTTCAATGCATGTTGATTAAGTTGTATTACTTATTCATAAGTTAAATGAATTTGTTTTATTAAGTTTTTGTTGGGGACTAGAATTTCATATCTTTTAGATGTATATATAGGTCTCATGAGAAAAAACATGTTGAGTATTTTTCCAAGACCTTACCCATTTATGTAGATGTCTTCACATGAGGCATCAGTGGTGTTTAAGATGTCTTCCATTATGAATTCCATCATTCTGAAATTAGATATTGATGTACATGTGATAATTTTAATAGCTATGATATTCATTGATAAGTTTCAATCTCATTTTATTATTTATATGGCATTTTTTTTATCATCATTTATTCCTATCAAATTATTCATGCCTTAATTATACCATGTTAGCTTTCTCAATATGCATACCCTTATTGATCATCTGAGATCACCCCTTTCTTTATTTCCTTTCCATAGGATGCTTGGAAGTGAATTATGATTGATATAAAAGGGTATTATATAGGGAATAATCATGTTTAGAAAGACAATATTGTGTTTTATTTTATGAATTCAAATGTAATGTCATATTTAAGTATGTATCTAGTTTTCTAAGACTACTAAACTATTCATTTCTTTGTGGTGTGATATCTTGTATCTAGTACCAATGTGATAAATTAACCACTGGCTATATACTAATAGGTTATGGGTCTTTAAAAATGTAACTGGTTGTAATAATTTATCAAAGTCCAATACATAAGGGTAACAGGAACCTAATACATAAAGGTTACTAGGTGTGGATCTAGATTATATATAAGGGTCACCCAATAGTATATACTGATATATAAGGGTTGTGCAGATAAAAAATGGAAAATTATAGAACTAAAATGGAATTCATAAGATTAAATTAGGATCATATGTAACAATAACTAGACTAGAGAATGTGATGCATAAGGATTACTATAAATAATAAATTATGATTAATAATATGGCCAAACATGGTTTACGGCCATGGATATTGTCATGCCATGGGTAGAATGTCATGCCATGATTAAATAAGGATCACATCATGGTATATCATTGATTTAAATATTATATTTATATGGATTCTGTAAATATATTTTTTGGTAAAGCATCATACCATTTAGAATGATATAATATCGTGACCAGGATGAGGAAGCAAAAAAATCACACTGTAGTGTGTAATTCACATTATGTACAGGTTATTTTCATAATATGTGGTAGATTTAGTTAGAAAATGAAATGAGGAAGATATGGAATGAAATATGAAAATTTGGCTCAATTTAACTATATTTTTATGATCATATTAAAACCATGAGGTAGGAATTTCATAATCATAGAGAATTATAGGATGGAACATTAATCCCAATCATCGGATCATGATTTAGGTGCATGGAATTATTTATGAAAACAACTTATATTGGTTAAAAAATGGTTGTATTGTGAAATATATTGAGATGTTTAGTTCATAGAATAAGTGTATAGGATATCCAAAGATATAGTGACATTGATCATATCTATTTTTTAAGGGAAGAAGCCTTAAATAGTATAAGGGTCACACTATTACATTTGGATGTTAAGTGAAATGAGATTATTTCAACATAGAATTATTTTTATCTGGAGGAATATGTGTTTCTATTGTGTTCATGTGGAATACATCGGATAGATACTCATATTGAGTGTTCATTCTCATCAGGCCTTCAAAGATATGAAGCGTAGTGAACACATACTTCAAATAATTATCAAATATGGAGTTATGATGAAATAATACTAGAATAATAAACATTTAAAGACCCACAAATATATAAACTAATTTTTTCTTTCACCAAAGTATTGTGTGAAGTAGGAAGAGGGGGAATGAAACTTGGATTCACAATGAGTATTTCCAGAACCTTATAAGGGTAGTAGACCTTATCATGGAGTGACCATGACCTAAAATAAAAACTCCACCAAAAGTGAGTATAAAAAATTATGGCACAGAAACACATTATCATGTGTCTAATATTTTTATTATCCCTTATTAGTGAACCAAGTCAAATCTTTGTGTGCACTGGTGCTTCACTTTTTACATTTATATTTAATATTCAATGAGATCAACTTCAATAGGTAGAGAGAAAGAGATATTTAATGTGTCTTATCTAATTAGGGACAAAGATTTTTATGTACAAGGTGACTAAAATGGAGAAAAGTTTTTATTTTGTGTACACCATGATTCACCCCCCCCCCACTCTCTAAGTGTGTACATTCATCTTCATCCCAACAAATCTGTACCCACCTTGGTATTTAATTTTTTAAAACACCTTCCACTTCAACCATTCAATCCCTTATTTCAATGAATCAGTACTCCACAAAAACTTATATATAATATCATTCAACACGTCAAAAAAAATTAGTATATGAAAACAACTCATATAAAATAAAGGTAAATCTAAAGAAACAATGGTGATATGAATTATTGACCCTGGCGTTGGAAAATAAATGATATTTCCACCCCTTTGATCTAGAAAAAACCTTCTACCTAATTATTAAAAAAACAACCCATGAGGGACTAACATTAATTATATAATATTGAGTTATTAGTCAAGTATTTTAAATTTTTAAACCCCCACCAAGCTAAAAATATAATGAACAACATCAATTAGATTATTATGATGGAAAAACAAACTAGCCTTTAAAAATTAATTATTTGACTTGAAGTACACTCAAAATTTCATATAATTCCCATAATATCTCAAAAATAAAAAATAGAAACTCATGAAAAAAATAATATCAACATTAATAAAGAAGAAATGTTAAATATGAAAACCTAAACTTGAAATTTTTATCCTAATAAAATCACTCATGTGTTGACCATTTTCAAAAAAAAATAAAAACTTCCATACAAATTTGTAATGAATAACATGGAATAGGATACCCTTGAATAATACATTTTGATTTCTTTACATGTTTATAAAACTTTATATTATTAATAAAGGAAAAAACGAATCAAGTAAATAGAACACATCATTAGAGGAACAAATTATCCAGTAAAACTCATTCTAACCAACACTTTCTAAAAATGACTCGTTATAACCTTTAAAAATATTTACTTAAATCAAGATTTAGATTCATTTTTCTACACTAACCTCTCATTAGATTTCTGAATTCTGTAGGTACTTGATATGAGGCTTTCACTACCCTCACAAGAAACAAAAAAAATAACTCCTAGAATACAGCTAGGGAAGTTGACTAGGGTCATGTCATGAAGAGTTGAGCTAACACACTCACTTTTCTATAACATTTATTATCTTTTTATTTTTTTAAATATTTAAATCTAGTAAAATTATTGGGGATGTTTTCATTTATTATAATTATGAAATTTAAAAAAAACACACACACAAGATATTAGCAATAAGTTTGAATGGTCCTTATGTGAGTTCCATTGAGTTCTGTCATAATTATCACTTGTTCTAAATAACATAGTTTAATAAGAAGAATAAATATCATCCATATTATCAACTCAGACTATTTATCATGTATAAGAATGAAAATATACTCAATAATACTCAAGTGAACAAGTAACTCACATATTCTCCTTAGTGAGTGGAGAAGAAAACTCCTCAATTGAGAATGTGGACCTACTTAACCCACCTAGAAATGATCACATGCCATTAAAATTTTCAATTAACTAACCTATAAAGGTATGCTTTGTGAATATATTATTGGAAAGTTTTTTATTTCATATAGTAAATGATTGAAACAATGTTGATGGAAAATGGAGTGAAAATTTTCTCCTCTACTCCCTACCCTCGCCTCACTAAAATAAGAAAATATGATTTGTGGTTAAACATATAAATTCGAGAACATCAATATGATTCCCTCTTGTGCCACCCATGATTAGTTATCTCCTTATAATCATGAATAAATAGATCATAGGAACATAATAGTGGTATAAACCTAAATAAATCAAAGGTGGGATAAACTCATAGTATATACATAGAAGAAGAAAAAGAAGAAGAGGAATAAAATACTATATTAAAATAACAAGAAATTAATTACTAAAAGAACCTATTCTAATCCAATAAATTCTAAATGGACATGCGAGGAATCTTTTCAAAGAGAAATGTAAATTGTATTTATAGGATAAAAGGGATCCTTCTTCTTCTTCAGTGAATTTCATTATCTATGATCCTCCCATATTTACCCTTAGATCAACTTCTACATGTACTAGTTTAGGGTTCTGGATTACACCATGTAAGAACACTTACAAATCCTCTTATCTTTGAAATTACTTTAGGATTATTTCACAATCACTTCCTTTATCAATTTATAGATGGAATATGTATTGATATTAATAGAGTCATTTTTTGATTTGGGGTGGGTATGAAGAATTTTAGATTTTCAATTTGATCAATCCCTAATTATTTTAAGGAAAATAAATTTTAATCCCCTATGGAAATGATTCCATGGATTTAATATGATGAAAGGTGAACTATAATATCACATATTATAATGGCCTTATATTTTTCAGGTGTGTTATGAGTTAATGTCAACCATTATTCATTATTTTTTGAACTATAAATTACTTGGTATGAGTTTTGGGGTTTTATAGTTGGTTTTAGAAATTTTCTAAGGCCTTTTAAGGGTTCATGTTTAGATAATAGTTTTCCCAAACCATATTGGTTCTCTAGGAAATTATGTGGCTTGTTTGGAGAAGGACAGTGGGAGGCGAATGGTTGGAACATGGTTAGTGAAAACTATGTGACATTATATAGAAAATTGGTGGCTTGTGATATAGGATAAAATCATAGTGGGTATATAGTTTACCAAACCATGTTACCAAACTATGTAGGTTCTTAATAGAGGTGGAAATCCTCGCACCTTTGGCACATGGTTTGGAAAACTCTACAACCAAACCATGTTTGTGTGGTTTAATGATCTGAAAGGCCTATTTAATAACTAAAATTCATATTAATTATCTCATTATTATTCCTTATTATATCTTCCTTAAACATAAATACTCCATAGGATCTACTTAGTAATGTCATCCCTTCCAATCTTAATTCTGGTGGATCCAAGTATGTTGGTGATTGGGGAATTAAGGTGTGTGATCTATGAATCTATGTTCCTTGATTTTCTTCTATATCTAACCATATTACCTTTATATGAATCATAGGTTTGTTATTTTTTGTCTATATATATGGATTTTTATGTCATATAACAATAAATTATTTGATCATTTATAGATTGGTGACAAATATAGTGTTTTTGTGGCCTTCCTTTAATCAATATCATATCTATAATCATTATTAGATTCTAAGAGGTATGTCAGTGTAGAACCTTCTCAATTGGAATAGATTCTTCTTTATTCTCATTATAAAACCTTGATATGTTTGGGTTATGATTGGTTTTAGGGGTCATTATCATGTGTGATCGATTCGGTTGGTGCATGGGTATGACTTGAGTATCATACCTCGATTGTTTATGGAGATTGTCATAAACAAGATAAAGGTAAGAAGTCATTAACATATAAGGCATTGATATTGATTTGTTTGTCAAGTTATATTGTATGTGCATTTATATTCATAAGTTCCTTATGTGATATGACATGTTGGGTCATATATATACATAACATAGAGAACCATTATGTGATATGGTATGCATGTGTAATCTATGAGACCCATTCTTATTGTGTTATGCCTCTAGATATATGTGACTGATATGAAGACATTATTTTTATGTGATGTATTTTTTATTTGTTATAATGTTGTTGTTCTATGCGTTGTACCAAAATGATAGGTGGTCCCATCATATCTCATTAAACCTAGAGAGGGATCATGTTCAGATATTTCATGTGACATGATGATAGGATCTAGTTAGATGATGGTTCATGATGGCCTTGTGTGACCTAACATAGGGGCATGATGGTCTTTAGTGACCTAACCTGAGAGGAAGCAATGGATATGAAGCATTATAGCCTTATATAGAATAATCTATGGTCCTAGGCCTATACTACTACTAAGTATACTTGTTGTTGGATCCTCCAATTATGATTTTCCCATATCCATTCAAATATTCTTCAGACATGGATCCGAAGTAGATATGGTTAGGGTTCATGTAATATTTTTTACCACATAGATTATCAATATGGTATTGTTTTATTATGTGTGAATTTATTTTATTAACTTTTAATAAACCTCTATATACATGTGAACTTATGTTAATGATGAATTGGTGGTGTCTTTCTAGGTTATACTCACACCCTAAATGGATATCTTGATGTGATTGTAGATTTTATGAGTAGGGATTCAGTGAAGGGTAAGGGCCTTCTAATAGGGAGATAAAGAGATGGATAATTAGTTTTGGAGGTTATTCTAGGATATAATCCAAAAATATTATTATTGTATTTATTTACTTTTTCATTTCTTTATACTTGGTTTGTCCTGCCACATTGGGGGTCTATGATTCATTTTATATGTATGACATGGGTGAAATTTGTTATTTTATGATATTTTCTTTATCTTCCATTATGATATTCTGGGTTGTTGTATTTATTATGTTTATAATGAAGGGATATGATTAATGAGGTTATATTCTCCCCACTTCAACCTTAGACACTCACCGTTAGTCAGTCACCTCTTGCATACAGGGAGGTGCACATGAGGTCTTATAGCATCTCCGCTCAGGTGGTGTTTGGGAAATCTAGGTGGGGAATTACAGAATTATATTCAAGATCTAAGGTTCCTTTCTGTCTATTATTTTGGTTTTGTGGTATAAAATAGATAGTTTGTGTGGAACTTGGGTAGGGGATTTGACATGTTCTTAGACAACTCATGTGTAGCATACCACAGAGTTACCAATGATGGGATTACTGTTATAGTTTTATGGGATTTAAGTGTATTAATACATCATGTGTAGGAATATAGGATCACATTCCATATATATACATTTTTTATTATACATATAATGACTTGATTTGTGATAATTCTTAGTGATATATATATTTATTCTTTTCTCTTATGATATATCTATTTGTAATTAGTTAGTTAAACTTGAGAAAGCTATAATGTGATACATATATATATATATATATGGTTGTGAATAATGTATAGGTATGAAGGACTAGGATTGAGCCTTGGGTAAAACTAGGAGGGTTATACCTTGTGTTTGGGTATCTTCTGGGATGGTTCTTCTGATGGGAATCCCTTAGGTGTTCCTAATGATGGCTTGAGTTGTTCTCATAATCTAGTAGTTCTAGGAATTCTAAATATTCTTTTGGAATTTCATAAAATTCTAACTTAAATAAATTTGATGGGAACACTAGTAGTAATGGAAAAAATTCTCCTAAAAGGGAGAACACCCTTGTTCCAATACAATATATATATATAGTAAGGTTTACTTAAGCATGCTTCAGTACTTACTCTATTGATTCAGTCAATGGAGCCAATCTAGCCAGGGAGTTTTTAGATCATGCATGTATAAGGTGGGAGAACATAGAGGATTATGGTTGATTATTTCTAGGATTTCTAGCTCCAGTATCCCCCATATTTCTAGGGAATTATAGGTCCCTAGGATTCAGAGAACTATATTGATATTATTGAGAGAATCTATGAATTGGTAGAGACTCATGTTGATCGAAGGGTTAAGTTGGATGTCATTATGTTTCAAGGAATCTTTGAGAGATGGTGAAGTATCATAAACCAGACTAGAAAACATGAGGGTCTAATGTGGACTTAATTTAAGGATTTATTCTTTAAAGAGTTCTTTTCTAACTCAATTAATATAGATAAAGGGTAGGATTTCATAGATATTCATAAGGATACAATGTTAGTATCTTCTTTTTCACCTCATTTCCCAAAGTTTCTCTATATTTCTCCTCTTTTTGTTGGGTATGAAGCACATAAGGTGGGGGATTTTGAGATAGTTATTCTTATGAATCTCAAATGTTGGGTCAGAAACTTTTTAGGTGTCTTACCCTAATTTTTTTCATGATACTCTCACTATTGATAATGAATTAAAAGAGGACTTTATAGCATGTATTCTTTCAATTTATATTGGATTAATGAGTGGACTACCTAGTGATGCCATGATTACTTCTTCTAGTGATAAGAAAATGAGGTCTAGGAAGTATCAATGGCGTAGTGATAGGCATATCACACATGATTGGTATTCTTCAGCTCCCATTAGGGGAGGAAATTTTTACCAATGTTAAAATTGTGGGCAGAGTGGACATTAATACAATGATTGCTCAGATCCCCAGAGGAAGTTTCATCAATGTGGAAAGATAGGAAATTTATAGTTTTTTTTCTTGAATTCATTGTGGATAAGGTCTTGTAGGGGTTTGAGTTAGATATATGAATCGAGGAAAGGGACAAGATAGGGTCCTAATGATGACTCAAGTGAGTCATCCATGTCAGGGATAGGGTCATGGAGATGAGGCAGGTTGGGTGTATACATTTTATGCATTTCCAACTACTAATGGAGAGGGACCTTCTATACTTAGAGGTTCATTATGGACTACCTTTATGCCATTGACCACTTTATTTGATACAAGATCTTCCAACTCTTTCATATATTCTCGATTTGTTTTCAACTTTGATATACTGGTTAAGTTTTCATTTGATTTACTCTCTCTTAACATTCTATTGGGAATAAAAGTATACTTTTTACATTGATGTCCTAAGTGTCCCGTGGTTTTTTCCAGCTATAAAAATATATGGGACTTGATTATCTTAGATATAATGAGTTTTTTTATTATATTAAAATTAGACTTGCTGATTAGTTGTTGAGATCATATTGATTACTATCGGAGATATTTGTCTTTTACTATGTCAGGAGGATAAAGGTTCATATTAAATAGTGAATGGGATCATAGAGAAGATAGGGTGGAACTAAAACTAAGTCATATTAGAGCTATCATGACATGGATAACTTTCTTGAATCTCATAGAATAATCAATATAGATCCCTCTACTTTTCCTCTAGTGGTGGATTGTTATTAGGACATTTTTTGAGATGAATTATTAGGTCTTCCATTAGAAATAGGAATTGAGTTTGAGATTGAGATTTCACCTAGGGTGAAACTGATATTAATTCCTTCTTAATATAAGGTATTAAATGAGTTGAGAGAGTTAAAGGTGTAAATACAATAATTGGAGGTGAAAGGATTTATCTAACCAAGCACATCACCTTGGGATATCTTATTGATTTCTAAGAAGGTAGATGGTAGTCTACAGATTTTTGTACTAAAATAAGATGAATTAGGTAGTGGTCAATAATGGGTACCCTTTAAGTAGGATTTGTGATTTTTTTGATCAATTATGGGGAGATAGGAGTATCTACAAGATTGATCTTTGTTCTAGATACCATCAGTTATAGGTAGTAGAGGAGGATATTCCCAAGACAACATTTTGGAGTAGATATAGACTGTATGAGTATCTCATCTTAGATTTCAAGATAAAAAATCTCTAGTGGTGTTCATGGATCTCATGAACAGGGACTCACCCTTCTTCGTGACATGGGTTAGTCTCCCACACCTTCCCTTTCCCTTTCGAAATCCAACTATCATCCGTATGCTAGGTAATCTGGTAGGCCAATTCCTCTGCTCTGATGATTGCACTGCTACTTTGAGTCACCCAATCAATCTGTGGGTCTGTGCGGAGGTGGATGTCTCGAATCCACCAGTTTAGTGGGTGTGGATTACAGTTGGAGAGGAGTTTAGATGGAATAAAGTTGTGGTTTATGAAATATGGATTGATTTATGATCGATTTTTGGTCATTTGGGTCATTCGGCCTCAAACTTCCATGATGGAGCCATGAATAAGAGGCCCTCTTGTCAGGGAGAGAGGATCGACAAAGCCTCAAGTCAGCAATAGAGGGTTTTTGTGGAAGTCAGGGCTGGTAACATCTCAGGTCTGAAGGGATTGGGTGAACCAGTGTTGAAAAACTCTGCATGGGTGTCTTCTGAGCTGATAGGCATGGCTGTGGATGGGTAGAACAGCGGTGAAGCTCTGGTTTCAGTGAAGGTTTCTAAGGCTAAGGTGAAAAAACTGTTGGTTTTGGATGTCCTTTCCCGCCTAAGGAATGATCTAGGAATTAGCCCAGTGAAGGTGAGTGGAGTGGAGTAGTGCAGGTGGATGGAATGGATAAGGAGGCTTCCTTGGAGGTGTTCATGGAAGAACAATTACCAGATTTAGACAGCTCAAAGGAAGCTGTAACAAGCTCTCTAGTGAGTGATGTCCAGGGCTTCGGTGACCCCCAAGGCTGGATATGGGAGGATACAAACTTGGAATCTCAATTTATGGGTCATGGATATGAGCATGCCACTGGTCCAGCCTTGTCAGTACCCCCATGTAGTGATGCTTTTGTGGTCATCATGGAGGTCTAGATAGCTGGAATGTCACTATCGGGGAAGTCTTTTCGACATGCTACAACAGAATCTCTTTGTAGAAAAGGGGACATGATGGGATTAGTGTCTTTGGGCCTTTGGACCCAAACACTCCCATCCCAATTGCATCTTCCCTTCATAAGGCTGGTAGTATGGGGAAGAAGATTGGTTTGGAGACCAAAGAAGGCAAGGTGGATTATTTTTGTAGGCTGAGGCCCCTCAAAGCTGGCACATGGGTTAAATTAAAAAACCAATTTGAATTCCTAGTAGAGAAAGTGGAACCATTGAATCATGAGGAGGAGGATTCTGGAGAAGATAGTCACAGCCAATTCTCAGTGGATAGCTTGGACCATTTCCAAGGGAAACGTCCTCACAACCCAAAAAGAAAGAAGGGGAAAAAGGTAAGAGTTACTCAGGGAAATGCATTGTGGTCCAGGGAAAAATACCCAAGGGGCGCAAAGACTATTCTCATTTTCCTAAACCAATGGAAACCGTATTGGCCAGGAAGGGGGGAATCAAGTAGCGAAAAGGACTAGAATATGGGGACAATGGAGCTCTAAGTAGTGAACTTTGTGGAATGGAAGGAGATGAAGGGGAGTGTTTAAAACTCATATTCCACTCCACGGAAGAAATAAATGAATGATTTCTTAATCCCATCACATCAAATGAGAATATTTTAAGAATATATGAAATGAATTTTCAAGTTCCTACCATTTAGGAGCAAGAAGCATGGATAGACAAGAAAGACCAAATCATAGCTCGAGGCTTCAACCAAGACAAAATCACCCTGGAGGAATTTATTCATACAATGGACAGAATGGTTACTCACCTCAAAGAACTTATCAGCAAGGATCCAGACACATATGTTAGTACTCAGCACTGGGAATTATTGAGAGTGGCTGACTCAAATAATCTTAGTCTTGTGTTTAATCACTTTGTGAGCTCCTTCAGCACGTAGTGGTATTCTGCTTTGTGAAATAAGGTTTTCCACTTTCCATTAAAGTAGTGTCGATATAAAAATATATTTTGGAATAAATTTCTTCCTTAGGTTTTTGGGGTACTATTGATGCTTTATCCAATACTTATCTAGTTTTACAACACCAGTGAGAAATCTGTCCAATACGGGGGGTTAATTTTGAGTGGTCTGATCAGTGTGAAGTGGTCTTCCTAGAGTTGAAGAGGATATTGAAAATAGCCTCAGTTTTGACCCTTCCCGATCTTTGTATTGGATACACTATGTATTATGATGCCTCCAGTGTCAAGTTGGGAGTTTTATTGATGTAGAGATATCAGGTAATTTTCTATTGGTCACATCATCTATGACCCCATGAGTGGAACTAGAAAATGAATGACTTGTATTATGAAGTTTTTTTCAATTCCCTAAAGTGTCAAAGGCATTGTCTCTTCAGTGAGTGGTTTGTTTTCTACACTGACCATAATTTCTTGTGATATATATTTTTTTCAATGGGATATAAATATAAGAAAGAAAAATTGGGTATAGTATCTATATAAATTAAAATTTTATATATATTATGCTCTAGATAAGGGGAATATAGTTGTAGATGCTCTTAGTATGAAAATACGAGAGATGTAGGAGCTTGGTGGGAATCCATCAGAGGAGGAATGGCATCAAATGAGTTTGATGGTGGAGTGGAAAGTGAATGTATAAGAGGATCATGGTGTGATGGAATGTAAACCTTTGGTTATCATGTATTATTTGGTAGACCATGATAAAGTGATCTAATAGTTATATCCCAAGTATGAGGTGATTCAAAAACTCTTGGTGGGAGACGATTCAGTTACAGGGTGGTCCTTATATGATGATGATATGATATACATCCATGGGAGGGTAGTTTTTCTAGCTTCCTTTAGGGGGAATATAATGAGAGGCTCTGATGCTTTGAAATGGGAAGTGTATCTAGGGTCGATGAAGATATACCATGATATTAGACATTATTTTTGGTATCCAGGTATAAAGAGTGACATCATCGGTTTTGTCTCATGATACCTTACTTTCCAAAGGTTAAAGTATAAGAATTAGTGTCCTAGTGTTTTTATTAATCCACTTATTATAAATATATGAAAGTGGGACAACATGATGATGGAAATCATGGTGAGATTACCCAGGACCCCAAGGAGTTGTGATTCATTTTGGGTGATAGTTTATTGGATGATGAAAGTTACCCATTTCATTCCAATTTATGAGACCCATTTCATGGATGATTTAAGTAATTTGTATATAAATTATATCATACACTAGTATAGATATCCTATGAGAATTATATCAGAAAAATATGTGTTTCATGTCACTGTTTTAGAAAGGATTGATAAAGTATTTTTTTTTACTCAGCTGAAACTGAGTACAACATATCATCCACAGACCAATGGTCAATCAGATAGGATGATCTAGATATTGGAGAATATGATGTGGGCAGGAATCTTGGATATATATGGATCTAGGTATTATCACATATACATGGTTTATTTTTTATAAAATAATAGTTTCTAATATTTTATTTAGGTGTAACCATTTTATAATATTTATGGTTAGTTGTTTCGTTCATCATTGTATTGGTTCAAGGAAGGTGAGGTGGTTATTGTGGCACCAAACATGGTATAGAAGACCTATGATATATTGAATTTAATCTAGAAGTGGTTATTCATTTCTTAAAGTAGGAATATATCTTATGTATATAAAAGGAGTTGACTCTAAGATTTTACTATGGGTGACTGAGTTTTCTTATGAGTGAATCTTTGACTAGGGAATCGACAGTTGTAGAAGCAAGTAAAGTTAGCACCGATATTTATTGGACCATTTGGTATTATAGAGAAAGTCATTACAGTTCCCTACCATTTGTATATTCTTCCAAGGTATTGAGGTATGCATGATGTGCTCTATGTGTCTCAACTTTAGAGGACATTCTTGATCCTACACATGTGATCGACTATGAGGATGTTGAGCTGGAGCCTGATTCATGATTTTTGGAATGTACAGTATGGATTATAGAGTAGAGTGAGAAAATTTTTTTGGGGAAGACAGTGCCACTTGTTTAGATCTTGTGGAAGCATGGCCAAATATAGAAGGAATATTGGGATATGGAGTCAAATATTCAAGCCCATTGACCTTAGTTGTTCAAGAAATATTCCAATAGATTATTCTCAAGGATGAGAAATCTTTAGAGGGGAAGAATTTAATGACCCCAAATTTTTCAGGTTTATTATGAATTAATTTCACTCTTTGTTCATGATTATTTTAACTATAAATTATTTATGATGAGTTATATTGGTTTCTAGTTGATTTTAGAGATTTTTTATTCAGTTTTAAGGGTTTACATTCATATCACTATTTGGAAAAACCATGTCAATTCTCTAGGAAATTGTTCATCTTTTTTAGTATAGGATAGTTGGTGGAACATGGTTGGTGTACAGCTATAGAAAATCATGTGAAATTACCTAGAAACCGTGTGTTTTGGGATAGAAGATAAAATTACAGTTGGAATATATTTTTCCAAATCATGTGACCAAACTATGTAGGTTCCCCTAAGATGAAGAAGGCCTCACACAGTTTGAAATACCATGTAACCAAACCATGTGCACATAATTTAATGATCTAAAAATATTATTTAATAGAAAAACTCATCCAAGTTGAATCAATTTTCTTTTTAATTCCATACATCTTGAACCTAGATACTCCACAAGCTCTTATTATCAATTTCCTTCCATTTAAATCTCAATTACAGTGGATCCAAGTGTGTTGGTGATCGAGGAATTAAGGTATGTGGTCTCTGAACCTCTGTTCTTTATGATCCTTCTAGATCTACCATTGTTTCCTTGATATGAATCACATATTCATCATTTCATGGATAGATATACATATTTAGATGTAATATAATGATTAATTTATGGATCAATGATAAATTTTTTATGGATCTAGTACATTTATGGTTTTTATTTAATCAATCTCATATCTAGCATTGTTGGTGGATTTCAAGAGGTATATTGGTGTTAAACCTTCTTCATTGGATTATATTATTCTTGAATATCATTATTAAACCTTGATGTTTTTGGTTGGGGATCATTTTTATGGGTCTTTAGTGTGCAGGCTCAATCTAGTTGGTGCACGGTCATGACTTGAATATCGTCCCTCAATGGGTTTCAGAGATTATCATCAACAAAAAAGGTAGGAATTCCTTACCATATAGGGAATTGATCTTGAGTTGGCTTCAATATTTTATTGTATGTGTTAGTATCTATAGGGTTATTTTATGACATGACATGTTGTATGGTGTGTAGATATAGCATAGAGAACTATTGTGTGATATGGTATGCATGTTTTTGCATGTGTAATCCATGAGAACTATGATTTTTCTGTTATTAATCTAGATATATGTGATTGGTATTATGGAATTATTCCCATGTGACATATTTTGTATGTGATATATTATTATTGTTTTATCCATAGTATAAAAATGACTGGTAGAACCATCATGGCTTGGTGGCCCTAGAGTGAGAGCATTTTCAGATTCTACATGTAGCATGACGATAGGACTGAGTTTGATAATAGAGCATGATGGCCTTGTGTGGCCTAACCTATAGGAATGATGGTCTTCAGTGACCTAATCTGATAGGTAGTAATGTATATGGGGATTTACTAAGGGAATAGTATTCCCACTATAACCTTAGACCCTTTCTGCTAGTCGGTAGCCTCTTGCATGTGGGGAGGTGTACATGAGGTCTTTTAGTGTATATAATCAGTTCCTATTTGATAAATACATGTTGGGGAGTTACAAATTTTTCATTTAGTTTTATATTACATGGGTGTTTGGATGGGGTAATAAATCATACACAAGTAACTATCCATTCTGATGTGAGCGATATTAAAATATATCATGAGCAGTGGGGCATTGTATTTTTATCTAAAATATCCCTCTTTAATTTGACATGAGATCCAACCCATGGAATTATTCTTATATGAGTTGGTACTTAAATGTTTAATCTGGTTCGAGGGATTATTATGTGGGTAATTGGTTATTCTAACATGAGTATTTATTTTCCATAATTAATCTTTTGCAGTAATGTATTAATTCTGATGAAAGGGACTTTATTCAAACATGGGTATGGGGAATGAATTCTAATATATAATGAGGTCTATTTTATTTATCCTTATATGATCTAATCCACTTAGTTTAACCACACATGGTGGGTTCTCAAAGAGTTAATCTCACATAGAATCCCTTTGTTAATGAATCTCATGCAAACCATGATTTATTCATATGTGGTGCATGCCACATCTTATTTATCCTTACACAAGACCTTTTCCTTTATTTTATTTTTACACAATAGGGGATTAATCCTAGTTAATTCTATATAGAGCCTTATCCAAGGGATATAATCATACATAGCTTCTAAAATACCCATTTAATATTTCATGACGTTTAAAAATGTTAGTTAATCATCTGTTGCTTTGAAAAATCACCCTTAATCATGTGTAATTGATTATTTACTTCTATAAATTATCGAATTATTAAAAATTAGTGTCAATTTTTTTAATTAAGTCAAAAAACAATTAAATCCAATAATTTAATCATTATAAAATTTAATTCCATGCTCAATAAATTTATAAAAATTGTATAAATTTACCATGATTTATATTAATTATGGAGAGAATTTATATTGAAAAATTTATTAAAATTTAAAAATGTGGGATTACATCACTAATCCACACTAAAACCATTACACTCTAAGGAAATGTAAATAATTCAAAAAAAATATCATCCTTTCTATCTTAGACACTCATACTTGAAAATAATAAAATAAATAATCCATTCATTATTATGATTATTATGTTTCCTCTATAAGTCTAGTTCCCTGTACAAATCATCTCACTTAGTTTTTAGGATTTCTAATCCTATCCAATCCATGAAATGGCATACCATACATATGTTATTTCCCTCTTAACTCATGGTAATGTGAAATAGAGTTATGCTAATTACTATAGTACAATTGATCCACTATAAGATTGACAAGATCCTAGTTTTTCTACTGGTAAAGAAAAGTGTGCTACTCAAGAGGACTTTCAAAAGGTTTTTATGGGGTGAAAAGTTGGTGGGTTTTAATTCAAAAAAAGTTAAGGTGGAATAAAGAGTTTTCACTAGTGGGGAAAAGGGTTATAGTCATGGTTATGGTTCCTGTGGGAGATTTTGGTGTGGTTATAGGCTTATATGTTACATCCATTTTTAGTACTCATAGTCGTAGATCATGAATATAGTCCCTTGGTTAATGGGTCTCCGTAGGGATACCCTATTTCCATGAGCATTTTCTCATGGTTATAGGTCATATATGTGGATATTCTATTAATATTGGTACATGATCGTGGAAATAGGTTGAAAAAAAATTAAGATTTCCCATATTCAAACCTTGTGTATGCCTTATGTAAATGAAGCTAATTATCACAATACTATGAGTTCAGTCGCAAATATATTTTTAACTTTTAAATATATATATATATATATATTAAAATATATTTTATTATAATTATTAAATTTATTTTTAATAATATTATTAATTATTTGTGGCCTATTGCAACGGGAAGAAGAGTGCATGGTAATGGGCCATTTCCAAGAAACATATTCTGTGGGTAGGTGATATCCCATGGCCATAGGTTATACCATTGAAACCTATATCCATGGTTCATCCAGGTCATGGCTATAAGATCTCCTTTCCATATTCCCAAGTAATTATTGTGTTAACTAATTTTCCTATCCTGGTGTAGGAAAGCCTATAGTCATTATTGGCCTTGAATATGGCTGTAAGGGTGTTATCGTAAGAAAAATTTCCACTAGTTTTTTAATCTCTAAAGAAAATAACATGTTAGTTTTAAGATAGTATAAAATAGGTTAATATAGTTCACTCATTCCCCCTGTCACACACGGTTTTTTTTTCTATCTTTGTATTGATCCGGTCCATTGGAAATCCTGATCCTTTTCATGGGTATTTGGTGAGATTAATCATGAGTTTTGAATATTCATATATGTCTAACCACCCTAATTTGTTATCCACATTGTTTGTTTAGTAGTTTTTAAAGAAAGGGTGGTTACTTCATGAATTGGGCCAACTGTGAGCCCATTCCCAGTTTTAAAAACTGAATTTGTTTCTTTTATAACTCTTTTTTTTCAACCTTTTTCACCCATTAAACTTCCCACTTGTCCTATACTGATATATTAAAACTTATTTATCATTTTGGACCCATTAGAAATTCATAAGAAGGGTGAATTTGGGTTACTTATTTAGGTATTGGGCCAGCCCATGGGCCCATTTCCTGTTTTAAAAAAGATAAATCATTGCATTTATATATTTTTCGTTTTTTAATATTTTTCGGTGATTACAACTCCCCTTAAAATAAAATAACCCTATCCTAACCCTAATATTCTATTTTACCTCTTTGGAGCTCATATGGGTCACAGATTAGGGCGAAACTTCTCAGGAAACCTCAAATCATCCAGAATTGACAAGGTAACTTCTATCAATCATAAATCAATCGATTAGTACTATTTGGGACACAAATCTTGTTTCCCTGGTTCTTCCAGACCTTAGGAGTGTCTCCAAGAAGTTTCAATCCATTCCATTCTCTATATGGTTGCATATCTAATGGAAGACGAAGAGTTTTCTAGGGTGAAAGGTGAGATTCCTTCTCCTTTCTCCTTCCTCTTCCCCCTCCTTTCATTATTTTGTGGATTTATATTTTTCCCTAGTATTGATCGACCTAGGGTTTTGTTATACCATGTTTTTTGATGGGTTTTATGTTTGTTTAGGCCAGTTATTTATAGTTTTATGGTTTATAAACCCGCGGTGGGTGATTTCGGGTGTGCGTTTCAATTACGCCAAGGATTTGAGGAAGGATATCCCTTGAACATGCCTTTATCATTGAAGTTTCATCATTTTAATATTATCCAAAACTGATATAAATTTTTATTATTGTTTTAAATCCTTTTTATAATTTTATTGGTGTGCAAAGTGATTGTTTAATCATTGTTTTGTGTAAGGTAGTGTTGTTTTGTCATGAAAGTGCTCAACAAGTGTTTGTTTAAATGTTCCGTTATCTATTGAAAATATTTTGTGAGGTTTATAATCTGGTTTATGGTATTTTTAACATGTTACAGTATATTTAATGAAAATATGACATTCAATTGGTGTTTTATTCCTTTTCATGTACATAAAATAAATTGTTTTGTTTAAAAAGGGCATGACATGTGTTCGGTAAATTGCCCGGTTGGATTTTACGTGTGATGTGTGATTTAAAAGTTATTTGATAGGATTTATAAAGGAATTGGAAGAATTATAAATGGTATTTTTGGGTCCTTATATGGATTTCCAATTTGGATTTGTTTTTACAAACAAGTGGGTTTTTGATTTACAACATATTTTGGCCTGAGTTTCCCAAAAGTCGACTGTTTCACATATTTATGAAAATGGTTGTGTTTTGAATATGTAACCTGATTATTATAAGAGAATTATTAATGTGGTTAACTTCTGTAAATGGTGTTTATACACATCCTTAATAAAATTAAAATTCATACCTTTGTCAAATGTTAGTTTTTAGAAAATGTTTAAAGGCTCGTTTGGCATTTCCTAGAAATGAAGGAGTGTTTTACTTGTGTATACCAAGTTGTGCAATTGGGATTGTTTTATGGTCCATTAAATGATTTTATTAAATGTTACTAGGGCTTCCAAATATTATTTGGTTTGGTTTTGATGTGTGTATATAATTGAAAGAGTGTTTTTGAATGAGTTTTATGTGCAAAGCCTCAATACACTTCATGAAATTGTTTTACCAAAATATTTAGCGGTTTGTTGATTCGTGTAAGAAATGTGAAGAACGATTATGGTTTGTGTTTTTATGGTTTAGGAATGGAATGTGGATGTGAAATGTGTATTTTATAATATGTTTAACTTGATTGAGCACTAAAGGGAATCCCGGGTATCTAGGTGGGCGGACGTGTACTAGTATGCTAGTGATTCTGTGGGGGTTGGCCTCTGTTTCACATAGCAAGTTTAACGATGAAAACACTAACTAAACTATGATGATGATGATGATTGGGGACCAATAGGTTATGGGTATGTTCCCTACTAGTGTCTTGTGCACGATAATGGATATTTATTATGGTTACTTTCACCGAGATACGAGGTACTTGGGGCTCACAACTAACTAGTGCCTAGGGGTGTTCCCATGACTAGTGCTCATTGACTATTCTGTACTCACTGTCGGCATACGGTGTGTTTGTTTGGTAAATTCAGTAGTATGTGTTATTTATTTAAAAGTTAAAATTCTTTAAAGTGTCCCTATTGAAAACTATGTTCATTTTGAATTTTCACCTCTTTGAAAAAAATAGTTACTTTCATTTTTGTTTCTTAAACATGCATGTTTTTTTCTAATAATTATTAAAGCATGGAACCTCATTTGAAAACCATACTTTTATATCATGAATTTAAAACTATAAATTTATGTTTCTTTTATTTTAAAGGAATTTGCATTGGGAATAGAATATCGGGCTAACCTACTGAGTTTTAATACTCACGCCTATAGTCTTCTTCTTTTTTTATCCCTTGTGCAGGTTTCATCTTTAGTTCGATCACCTTGGGCGACATTTGATCATTGTGTTGTAGAGTGACTAGAAGTGTCACATGTAGTTAGTTGGTCATTAGGATAGTTCAATTGAGTTGTTGGTTTTGTTCTACTTTTAGTTTCTTGTACAAATAATATTTAGTTCAATATTTATATAAATTCATTTTGGGATGTCCGTTAATTTCTGCTATTTGTTTGATTGTTTATATATGGGCGAAATCGTTCCCTTGTGTACTCTATTGATGCCCTTGGTGCTTGTCACCATCCCAGGAGGATCGAGAACACCTCTCGGGACTTGTCGCGGGCTGGCCTGGGTGACCGGTTCAGGGTCGACTCGGGTTGGTTCGTGACACCCCCCCCCCCAAATCCATTATTCTCATATCATATTCCATTATTCTTTTTGTGGATCATATCCATAATAATGAATGTTATATAGAAATTCATCCTATTAATTCCCTTTTCTAGTGTATATTTTTTCCCTTTTATTTAATTTTTCAATGAATAAATTTTTCCATATAATTTTTTTTATTTTTCCCATGGATAATAAGAGGTAATCTTGTATTACGATGATAAACATAAGCTTATTAACCCACTGCCCAAAACATATTTGAAGGCACTCACACTCAACACAAAAACAATTTACTTCCTACCTATATATACTAAGAACACACCCTCTCTATCACAAAAATTTGAAAAATATAACATAAAATGGATAAAATACATGGGTAAGTGTGGATTAAATCATCTTGTAATTTATTTTACCTAAAAGGTAGTTCATGGATTCTAAGTCTTAAAGGGGGAAAATGTCAAGGTGGCTAAAAAATGGAGTTTAAAGGGCCCTTTTCAAATGAAAGATAACCTCTATCAAAAATATCAAACTCAAATACTATTATTTAAAATAAGAATCATGGAAATTTTTACTTTCACTGCATAACCTGAGACGCTGAAGAAAGGGATTACATAAAAGAATATATAAAATGGGTTTAGAAAATATCTCATCTTGGGGAATAGTAAAATAATTGGGATAGTCAGTTCATGATATGGTAATTTATTTCCAACCTACTTAGAAGAGTTCAATTCCATGAAATTAGTAAATAAACTTACATCATCAATCACTAAACTCAACAAATTCAAAACTAATGAAATCTTGAAAACTAGATAGGTACTTTTCTGAGTGAGGATAACATTTAAATCTCAAATTTCTAATCTAAAAATAAACCATAAATTAAAAATTAGAAAGCATGTATCTCTTAAAAAAAATAAAGATACCACAACACATGCACACACACTCATCTAATACTTCCCATTTAAGTCCATCATGTGTATATAAAATTAGTTTGTGATTAAAAAAGTTTAAAATAAGAGTATTGCCTATTTTATTGGGTAGATAAATCTCATGTTACTACTCTAGTTATCCTTAAATGTATCTAAATATTTGGTATGATTTATATTACCTAAAAATAAAATAAATAAATTATTATTTTGAAAATGACCAAGAAAAACTTTATGAATTTTTATTTTTAGAAGTGGGAAGTAAGAGGTTTTCTATTTCTATTACTTGCTTAGGGATTTCCACCATAAAAAACATGGTAAAACTTTACAAAAATATTAAACAATGGTTAAACACAAATAACTTTTAAACCAAAATATAAGGGAAGAAATTTTGGGTTTAAACTCCCCAATGGGAGTTATTTTTTTACTATCCATAGTTGGGTAGTGTAAAAATTATCCCCAATCATGCATTTAAAAAGTTTTATTCAATAGGAATTACTAAACATTTATATTCCCATACCCCATGTCAACTTTGTATTCAGTATACCTTATAGTAATTGTTTTATTTTAAATTTCCCTTAAATGATTGTAAAACCTATCTCCTTCAATAGTTATGAATTTTAGGTAAATTTTTAATTTTTTGAATTTTAGATCAAGGGTAATTTTTTGAACCGGTATTCTGACTGATAATATGAGAATTTGAGTGTCCCAATTTGATTTTTTTTATATAGATCAAGGCCTAAGAGGTTTTTTTGTCTATGTTTATTCCATGGTTTAGATAAACCCTTATAAAATATAGGGTTAACTGTGTAACTTCGTTTTGTTGTAAGGGTTGGCACATGGCTACCACACTATTATAGATAAACCATTTGGGACCTTCAATTTCAATTATAGAGGAATTTTTTGTAGTTATCACATATTTTGATAAATCATTCATCCTAATAATGTGTTTTTTTATTCCTTGGATAGTGAAATATACACAACTAGTGCATGGTTTGGAAATCGTGAGGCCAAGCCATGCGATATAGTTTTTCTTAGGCAGTACCTACCACATGGTTGGTGCATGGTTTGTAAAATAATTTGGAAAAACCATATAGCTTTATGAATTTCATTAAAGGTGGTGAAAGTACTATTTTTTCCCATAGTATTTTATTTCACTCCCCTTACCCTTCCTCTCTCACTCATGCATGGACCAGGAGCCTTAACCCTCTCTTATACTTCGATTCCCTATGATCTTGGGATATTTTTTTGGGAGTTTCATTAGCACTTTGAGGTGAAAATATCTCTCACTCTTTACATTCTTCATTATTCTTACTTTTATTTGATTTGGAGCTTCTCTAGTTTAGGGTTATTTATAATTTAAACTTAATCATGGTGAAAATTGTCTAGCATTTTGAGGGTTTTGTATGTGGATCATGGAGTAGGTCCCAAGAGGATGTGATTAAGTTGTTGTTCATAATTACACTTGAGGTATGTTTTGTCATGGATTTATTTAAGTTTTTATCTTAAAATTAAATTAAACTGGTTATTGGATAAATTTATATATTGATGGATTTTGTCTGGAGAGGTTTTTGGAGCATATCATAGGCCTTTCACATGGGGTTTGTCACTATTTTGATGTGACAAGGTTGTCATGTGAGGTTTTAGTCTTTATTCATTTATGTTTTAAATTTTAAAATTAATTATAATTTGAATAATTAATTAACTTGAATTGGATAATTAATTATAAAGTATTATAATTAATTAATTATAGAGTTATGGTTGGAGATATGTAGAGACCTGAAGCTTGACGTACATAGACATTACATTACTTTTGTGGAATACTTAGTACATAACAAAAACAGACACACAAGGACCATAATAGTTTAGTGTCTTTGGAAACTTGGAACGTAATCTTCTAATCGTGGTGAAAGATCTTCAACATCTCCCATAAATATATTCCCCTTTTTTCTTACCTAAAACCTTTCTTTATATCCTGGGGAAAATAAAACATAAAAAGGGTGAGCTCAAATGCTCAGTAAGGGTAAGCATGGATAAAATAAAACATACCATATACATTTGAACTTAAAAACATGAACATAATGTTTAAACATAAAAAGCTTGAGTAATGACATAAAACATGGAAGTACGCAAGGCATAGATCATAATGAAACATTAATAATGATAAAATAGCATTGGAATAAAACATGTAATTTTGGAAACCATTAAGCACATGATATGATTTCCATAGTAGCCAAGGCATTACTGCCAAGACCATCTTAGTGGACAAAGTCCCTTTCTGAATCGAGTTCAGTCCTCGTTCCAGTCCTGTATTATTGAACCGGTTTAACTTGCCGTTATAGCCATGTCTATATCATGAGATATAAATCTTTACCCAATGCATTGGAGGGAGATATAGGTCCCACCCATCTCATAATGAAATCATTCTTACTTGTGCCACAAAATAAACTTAAAACATTCATCATAACCCAAAGAATAAAATGGGTTTCATAAACATCATCCCATCATCACATAATCCATATAAAACAAATGGATATTTCATCATAAGAAAATTGAATCCATGTAAATCATAGAAACATTATACTTGAAACATACACATATGAAATAATGTCATCATAGAAATAAAATAGTTTTGATAAAACACTTGAAATGAATTCTTGAGGAAAATATCCTTTCTTCTTCAAAATCAATTTCTTTTCACAAAACATCATGAAATTTTAAAAGAAAAGGATTTTGTTGAAAATATTCATGAAATATTTTGTAGGAAGATTTATGGAAATAATGATTTATAAAACCATAAAAATCCTTTCATGACGTATACATTAAAAAAACATTCTTCTCGTACTTTTGTCAGAAAAGTCAAAAAGTACCTCGTACGAAAAATGACAAAAGATTCCTTTCATATAATTTACTAAAAACTCACCGAAGGGTAAAATTGGATATAAACTATTATAGAAGGATATAAATATTACATATTGAGGAAACATGGATGTGGATGATAAAATACACCCCAGTAAATACCAAAGTATAAACAATCTCGGATAAAAATGAGATTGTGATATTTTCCCTTACCTTAGGTCCGATTTGCTTCGTAAGTGTCCGAACCTCATGTATAATGATTTAAATAATGTTATTGACTTATTCCAGAATCATACGCATTGTTATGATATCATATATGGTTCACTTATGACTTTATATTACCCGTTCTTTTGTAAATTCCATGTTAAAGAGCGTTTTGGGTAACATCGTTTCATTTATCGTCCGTGTTTTGACTTGTAATTATTAATATGATTAATTAGATCATGATTACTTAATTACAGAATATAAAACATGATTTATATATAATATATAGTCAGAATATACTTATATATAATATATCAGTAAATGGAATGAAATACACCGTTCATGGAGACGGTAGGTCGTACGTATGCATGAACGTTGTTTTCGTTTCCTTATTGAGTATGATCGAATTAAGTAGATGAAATAAATATATATATACATAAATACAATAGCTTTATAATGTCATATATTTCATTATTATAGCTTATATATACTTTATAATCATTATTTAATGGTTAACATGGAAAATGAATCTCATCGCGTCGTGGAGACGGTAGTCCGTACGTACGCACGAGCGATTATATCATTTTCATAATTATTGAATTAAATTGGATTGGATGATACAATATATAAGAATCATTATGATGTTATAATAACTATGTATAGTTATTCTTTACACCATTTTACCCATCCAAGTAAGGTGGTATTGGAAAATTATATTACACCACGGCGTGGAGACGGTACTCCATACGTACGCACGCGTGGTGATTTCGTTTTCCGTAGGATGGATAGATGGTGAAATAAAATTTTTTCATAATTATAAAAACATATCAGTATATTATTGATACTGATGTTATTACTTCATAATGAAACAACCTAAGAATAAGAAGTTGAAGAAGAAAGAAGCTTGAAAGAATCGGTAGAAGAAATTACCTCTTCTTCGATATGCCTCTTTGAAACCTCCTCTTAGGGAACTAAGATTGGTCTTTGAAGAAGACCATAACCTCTAGGATGTTTCTAGGGAAGTGTATGGGAGAAATTGGCAGGGGTTGTCTGAGCTTGAAGGCTTAAAGTGGTGTGAGGAAGAGAGGGAGGAGGTGCCCTTTTATAAGGGATGAGAGGGGCACCTTTGGAATAACTAAAAATATTATTTTATTATAAAGTCAAGTTCAGTTTTAAATAGCTCCAAATTGATTTATTTAGAAGATAAGGTGGGGATGGGTCTAAATCCTGTCATCCAATATAATTTAGACAAGTTTAGGTCATTATATTAACCTTATCTTTTAGTTTTAACTCTTAGTTAATTAGATTGACATTTACCATGTCACTTTGTATTTTTATATTATATAGTTAATAAACTTACCATATACATACAAACAACCCCAAAGTTGTGTTTTATTAATATATATAAACCTATCTAAGTCATTGGGTCGAACCTTAGATTTTTAGGAATAAAATAACAATTAATAATATAATATTTGTTTTACAAACTATTTTATGTCAATTTTGACACTATTTAGTAATTGATTTTTGTAAAAATCATAACAGAATAATTAGTTAGAAAAAATTTGATTAAATCAATAATAACATGTCATATTAACCTATAAAATTAGTTTAATTCCTAAAAAGTCTCAAATTATATTTATTTGGGTATTTATAATATCAATTATTCTAATTTTTCATTATTATGGTAATTACTACATCATCATTGTGTCATAAATAAATTAATATATTTAATGTCTACAAATTAAAAATAAAATATCATTATGTAGGAAATATTATTAGATTTCTAATGAATATTTACAATCGAATTTATCTTATGTATAACCCTATATTAAAAATGTTTTAGTAAATAAACTTTGATTTTAACTCTTTTAACTCTTCTTTGAATTAAATAATAATAAATGTCCTAATCTAATCTAAGTGGGCCTAAATGGTCATATTTTATTCCTAAGTTTGTTTTTGGTAAAATTACATTTATCCAATATAATTATGACATGTGTTAGGGTAATAATAATATCATTTTTACCCTTAATTACCCTATTTACTTTTAACCGTGGTAAAAAAGTAAAAAGTTACTATTCACCAAAAATTATTTTCATCTCATTGAACCACATGTTACTAACTGATATCAACCGTGTCTCTCGGATTTTTTAAATTCCACTCACAGAAGCGGTAAAATTAAGTTTTATGAAAAATTCATTTTTTTAACTACCACTTAGTGGTTTCACTATTCATCAAAAAATAAAAGTTTCTAGAAAAATACCAAAAATTAGGACTAAGCTATATTTGATATTATGAACTCAAAAATGATGTCTATTTTAACAAATTCAAAACATATTAGTTGCATTAATTAATTTAAAAATTAATTTCCGTCGTCAAAACAAATAGCGTGTTCTTAAGAGATAATAACTATCAAAAGATTGACACTTGTTTATGTCTGGTTTAAATGTGAAATTACATCCAATGACCAAAATTTTATTAAATTGTAAAAATATATTCTAAATATACTTTAAAACCACTAAAATTAATAATTTATCACTATTAATTATTTCGATTAAAAATGTTGTTTTTAATTAAAATTTAGTAATTTTCACTATTCATCATAATATGAAAGTTATCCGAAAAGTACCAAAATTTTACCCTAAGATAATTTCGATATTCTGAATCCAAAAATTAAGTCCATTTTGAAAAATAAAATTTCAAAAATTTAAAAAAGTGGTTATTACTATTCATAACGGCTAGTTTTAATAATATTTTAATAGCATATCATTGTTTAGTGAAACTCGGTATTGCGTACTACACATGCTATCGAGGAAGGTCGTGATTGTGTGTAATGAAAGGCAAGTCAAGGATGCATGTTGTGCAAGCTCCTTTTGGTGTAGCGTACAACACATGACATTAATGAAATTAAAAGGAATATTTTTCATAAAATCTCGGTGTGTTACATTCTACCCCCCTTAAAATGAATTTCGCCCTCGAAATTCGTCAGGGTTATAAATGGTTTACTACTCGAAAGTTTCATTAATAGAAACACAAATTGTAAAAAGGAATACCAAAAGCAATCTTTAAAAACAAAAGTATGAAACGTAATGGTTACCCAAATAAACTAATCACTGGGTTTTCACATAGGTGAAAATATGGATATGGAAGAGAAATCTAACCATCATGTTCTGATGGAGAGTGGTAGAGAACATGGCTATGGAAAAGCCAGCAATCACAAAGCTATAAATTTGTGATGATCTAAGGTACCATCTGATTCATCAGATATAAGAGCACTAGGACAACATTTTTGGTTTTCAAGATCATTTCCCTAAAGTTTATGAAATTGGAATTAGAAGAAATACTTTCGTGATTTTGGTATAGTCTCACCGTTGGTCATTCTTTGGACAATTTCTACTTCATCTCTTAAAGAAATGAAGTTGAATTTTTCATTCGTGATGTGTTAGCAGATCATGTGATAGAATGATGGGTCATTCCATCTGTCTCAAACAAAAGGTTAGAAAAGTTATCAAAAAATACATAAGTTAATCTATAGTGAGATTAATCATATATGGTTCCTAAAATGGACTTATAATTCATATATCATACTGCTTAATATAATAAAACTAGTTTATACTAAACAGGGACTTCCTGTAGTCCGGTGGTAGGCGATAAAGGCCAGTCGCACTTCGGTTGTGGGTTCGATTCCCACAGCCTTGTCCGATGCGATGGGTTGTCGCCCGTCCTGTAGGTTGTCCTTTTTCTAAAACTACATTACTTTAAAATTCCATGAGTAATATCGAAAAAAGTTCTATCCTTAAACAATACTAGCATATGTCCAACATAATCCATTCCAATCTTTAGGCTTATCTAAAATACTTCAGTCCAAGCTCATAGTATAAAGAAAACAATTACTTGAAATGTCATCAACCAAGCATGTGAATACCATTATTTATCCCCCATATATCTTGTTGTTCACATTCCAATCATGTGAATACATTAATCATGTATTCTCTTGAAAAATGAATACCCATTAAACCTTAGTGAAAACATGAGTGCTGTCAAAAGTTAACTCTTTCCACATACCAAAATCCCAAAATTCTGTATACTTAAACCATGATATCACTTAGTCCTTATAACAATCATGAGCTCATGAATACTGTCAAACATTTCATTTTCTCATTTTCCCTTTATTATGCGCATGTCATTATTTTTTCCAAAAAAATCTCAATCACTTTCCATGGTAACCGGTACCATAAAATTATTGAAAACCACAATAGACCAATACATAAATATACCAATATTCCACGATACTATATACAACATTATTTTGGAATCCCATTACATAAACACTTAATCATTCTACCACATCGTTGTCATATTCAACATCACCAATAGTGATCGCATGTGACTTCCCTTTGTCCTCTTCCTTAAGTGGTTTCTCATGTCGATCATCACTAACCCATGGATTAGGGCATTTATTAGCATAATGCCCCATTTCCTTGCACTTGAAGCATTGAAGTGTTGGTGGAGAGTTATCTGTAGTCTTTTCTTTATTCTCATCATTAGAAACCCTTTTTCCATTACTTAGACACTCAGCTACTCGATGACCTTCTTTTTCACACTTAAAACATTTTCTGTCCCTTTAAGACAATCTCCACCATGCTTCTTTCCACACTTTGAGCATAAGGAAACATTCATCTTCTTTTCACCATTATTCTGAGATTTCTCCTTGAACTCCATCTTTCGTTTCTTGTCAAAACTATGAGATGGATTAGTAAAACCAACTTCCATTTATACCTTGATATCACAACGCACAATTTCTTCATAGCTACTAAAGTCTCTTATATCTAATTCCCTTCAAAGATTTGGTTTTAAGCCACTGAAGAATCGATCAACTTCACTTTCAGGTTGGATGATAAATCCAGATGCATACCTTGCAAGCCTTGTAAAATTCGCTTCGTATATACCAACAGATTCATCATCCTTTTGCTTTAGTTCAATAAACTCCTTATCCATCTTTGTTCTAAGAATACGAGGGAAGTACTTATTGAAAAATAAGTTCTTGAACTCATCCCATTCCATGGACTCAATTTCATCTCTTTCCCTCATATTCTTGATAAGATTCCACCATTGATCAGATTCACCTTACAAACGATACACTACTAAGATGACTTTATCATGTTCAGAACATTGAAGAACTGAAAATATCTTTTCAGTATTACTGATTCATTGTTCAGAAACAAGTGGATCAGAAGACCCACTGAAAGAAGGTGGGCGTTTCCTCATAAAGGACTCAATAGAATATTGTTCTCTTCTCATTTGGAAGTCCAGAATGATTCATAGCTTGTGTAAGTATAGAAATAAGATTTTGCACTCCATCTCCCATAACATTTGTTTGTTCAGGAGGACAATCATTGCATTGTCCATTGCATTGATCAACACGGTTCTTTCGGGTTCTAGCCATCGTCTAAAACCCAAAAAGAATAGTGTGAGAGGCAAAAATCATGTTAGGTAAAACAACATAGTAAAGGGGGAGTACCCTCAATATCTAACATATTAGGTTAAATTCTAAGATCGTTACCGTAGTTCTAAGACTATATCATATACGTATACTTATCCTTAGGGACATCCCTAGACATACCTTATAAATATCTCTAGGGATCTCACTAAAGTTCTCGTATCCTAGTTTCCAAAGGTTGACTAAACCTTTCCTCTGATACCAACTGTAGAGACCCGAAGCTTGACGTACATAGACATTACATTACTTTTGCAGAATACTTAGTACATAACAAAAACAGACACACAAGGATCATAATAGTTTAGTGTCTTTGGAAACTTGGAACGTAATCTTCTAATCGTGGTGAAAGATCTTCAACATCTCCCATAAAGATCTTCCCCTTTTTTTCTAACCTAAAACATTTCTTTATATCCTGGGGAAAAGAAAACATAAAAAGGGTGAGCTCAAATTCTCAGTATGGGTAATCATGGATAAAATAAAACATACCATATACATTTGAACTTAAAAACATGAACATAATGTTTAAACATCAAAAGCTTGAGTAATGACATAAAACATGGAAGTACGCAAGGCATAGATCACAATGAAACATTAAGAATGATAAAATAGAATGGGAATAAAACATGTAATTGTGGAAACCATTAAGCACATGATATGATTTCCATAGTAGCAAAGGCATTGCTGCCAAGACCATCTTAGTGGACAAAGTCCCTTTCTGAATCGAGTTCACTCCTCGTTCCAGTCCTGTATTACTGAACCGGTTTAACTTGTCATTCCAGCCATGTATATCTCATGAGATATAAATATTTACCCAATGTATTGGAGGGATATATAGGTCCCACCCATCTCATAATGAAATCATTCTTACTTGTGCCACAAAATAAACTTAAAACATTCATCATAACTCAAAGAATAAAATGGGTTTCATAAACATCATCCCATCGTCACATAATCCATATAAAACAAATGGATATTTCATCATAAGAAAATTGAATCCATGTAAATCATAGAGACATTATACTTGAAACATACACATATGAAATAATTTCATCTTAGAAAGAAAATAGTTTTGATAAAACACTTGAAATGAATTCTTGAGGAAAATATCCTTTCATCTTCAAAATCAATTTCTTTTCACAAAACATCATGCAATTTTAAAAGAAAAGGATTTTGTTGCAAATAGTCATGAAATATTTTGTAGGAAGCTTCATGAAAATAATGCTTTATAAAACCGTAAAAATCCTTTCATTTTGTATACGTTAAAAAAACATTCTTCTCGTACTTTTTTCGGAAAAGTCAAAAAGTACCTCGTATGAAAAACGACAAAAGATTCCTTTCATATCTTTTACTAAAAACTCACTGAAGGGTAAAATTGGATATAAACTATTGTATAAGGATATAAATATTTCATATTTAGGAAACATGGATGTGGATGATAAAATACACCCCATTAAATACCAAAGTATAAACAATCTCGGATAAAAATGAGATTGTGATATTTTCCCTTACCTTAAGTCTAATTTGCTTCGTAAGTGTCCGAACCTCCTGTATAATGATTTAAATAATGTTATTGACTTATTCCAGAATCATACTCATTGTTATGATATCATATATGGGTCACTTATGACTTTATATTACCCGTTCTTTTGTAAATTCCATGTTAAAGAGCGTTTTGGGTAACATCGTTTCATTTGTCGTCCGTGTTTTGACTTGTAATTATTCATATGATTACTTAGATCATGATTACTTAATTCCAGAATATAAAACATGATTTATATATAATATATATTCAGAATATACTTATATATAATAGATCAGTAAATGGAATGAAATACACCGTTCATGGAGACGGTAGGTCGTACGTACGCATGAACGTTGTTTTCGTTTCCTTATTGAGTATGATCGAATTAAGTAGATGACATAAATATATATATACATAAATCCAGTAGCTTTATAATTTCATATATTTTATTATTATAGCTTATATATACTTTATAATCATTCTTTAATGGTTAACATGGAAAAAGAATCTCATCGCGTCGTGGAGACGGTAGTCCGTACGTACGCACGAGCGATGATATCGTTTTCATAATTATTGAATTGAATTGGAGTGGATGATACAATATATCAGAATCAGTATGATGTTATAATAACTATGTATAGTTATTCTTTACACCATTTTACCCATCCAAGTAAGGTGGTATTGGAAAAACAGATTACACCACGGCGTGGAGACGGTACTCCGTACGTACGCACGCGTGGTGATTTCTTTTTCCGTAGGATGGATAGATGGTGAAATAAGGTTTTTTCATACTTATAATAACATATCAGTATATGAGTGATACTGATATTATTACTTCATAATGAAACAACCTAAGAAGAAGAAGTTGAAGAAGAAAGAAGCTTGAAAGAATCGGTAGAAGAAATTACCTCTTCTTCGATATGCCTCTTTGAAACCTCCTCTTAGGGAACTAAGATTGGTCTTTGAAGAAGACCAGAACCTCTAGGATGTTTCTAGGGAAGTGGAGGGGAGAAATTGGCAGGGGTTTTCCGAGCTTTAAGGCTCAAAGTGGTGTGAGGAAGAGAGGGAGGAGGTGCCCTTTTATAAGGGAGGAGAGGGGCACCTTTGGAATAACTAAAAATATTATTTTATTATAAAGTCAAGTTCGGTTTTAAATAGCTCTAAATTGATTTATTTAGAATCTAAGGTGGGTATGGGTCGAAATACTATCATCCAATAGAATTTAGACAAGTTTAGGTCATTATATTGACCTTATCTTTTAGTTTTAACTCTTAGTTAATTAGATTGATATTTACCATGTCACTTTGTATTTTTATATTATATAGTTAATAAACTTACCATATACATCCAAATGACCCCGAAGTTGTGTTTTATTAATATATATAACCTCATATATGTCATTTTTCTAAATCTTATATTTTTAGGAATAAAATAACAGTTAATAATATAATATTTGTTTTAAAAACTATTTTATGTCAATTTTGACACTATTTAGTAATTGATTTTTGTGAAAATCATAACAGAATGATTAGTTCAAAAAACGTTAAATAAATCAATAATAACATGTCATGTTAACCTATAAAATTAGTGGAATTCATAAAAAGTCTCAAATTATATTTATTTGGGTATTTATAATATCAATTATTCTAATTTTTCACTATTATGGTAATTACTGCATCATCATTGTGTTATAAATAAATTAAATTATTTAATGTCTAAAAATTACAAATAAAATATAATTATGTATGAAATCTTATTATCTTTCTAATGAATATTTATAATCGAATTTATATTATGTATAACTCTATATTAAAAATGTTTTAGTAAATAAACATTGATTTTAACTCTTTTAACTCTTCTTTGAATTAAATAATAATAAATGTCCTAATCTATTCCAAGTGGGCCTAAATGGTCATATTTTATTCCTAAGGTTGTTTTTGGTAGAATTACACTTATCCAATATAATTATGACATGTGTTAGGGTAATAATAATATCATTTTTACCCTTAATTACCCTATTTACTTTTAACTGTGGTAAAAAAAAGTAAAAAGTTACTATTCACCAAAAATTATTTTCATCTCATTGAACCACATTTTACTAGCTTACATCAACCGTGTCTCTCGGATTTTTGAAATTCCACTCACAGAATCGGTAAAATTAAGTTTTATGAAAAATTCATTTTTTTTTAACTACCACTTAGTGGTTTCACTATTCATCAAAAAAATGAAAGTTTCCAGAAAAATACCAAAAAATAGGCCTAAGATATATTTGATATTATGAACTCAAAAATGATGTCTATTTTACCAAATTCAAAACATATCAGTTGCATTAATTAATTTAAAAATTAATTCTTGTCGTCAAAACAAATAGCGTGTTCTTAAGAGATAATAACTATCAAAAGATTGACACTTGTTTATGTCTGGTTTAAATGTGAAATTACATACAATGACCAAAATTGTATTAAATTGTAAAAATATATTATAAATATACTTTAAAACCACTAAAATTAATAATTTATCACTATTAATTATTTTGATTAAAAATGTTGTTTTTAATTAATATTTAGTAATTTTCACTATTCATCAGAATATGAAAGTTATCCGAAAAGTACCAAAATTTCACCCTAAGCTAATTTCGATATTCCGAATCCAAAAATGAGGTCCATTTTGAAAAATAAAATTTAAAAAATTTCAAAAAGTGGTTATTACTATTCATAACGGCTAGTTTTAATAATATTTTAATAGCATGTCATTGTTTAGTGAAACTCGGTATTGCATACTACACACGCTATCGAGGAAGGCCGTGATTGCGTGTAATGAAAGGCAAGTCAAGGATGCATTTTTTGCAAGCTCATTTTTGTGTAGCGTAAAACACAATACATTAATGAAATTAAAAAGAATATTTTTCATAAAATCTCGGGGTGTTACAAGATAGATTCCCAAGATTTTGATGATCTTGGGCGTTGATGGTCAGATTTTATTTCAAATAATGGTATCTATAAGTTTGAGGTAGGTTCTTGTGACTTTTTTAAATATCTTGTTTTATTAGTGATATAGTAACCCAAGATAAATATGTATCTATTTTATATCCATTACATGATTTAAAACATTACATTTCATAAATAATAATATCCCAAGGATTGATAATTTCAGAATTGATATATAATAATATTATTTTATAAAAATCAGGATCATTTCTCCTCAAAGGAACCATACTAGACTATATTTTAAACATCTCATTAGTAAGATAATCCTCATAACATGGAGAATTAAAACATAATAAAGAGATTATCTCATATGATCAGTAAGGAGTTAATAAACATTTCATCAAGGGTGAGTTCGTAAGAATAATTAAAAAATGAGCATAAGATAAATATCATAACAATATGAGTTATAACCAGAAAAGATAAGTAAGATTCAAAGTACATGGCATAATAAGTTAAATCCACAAAATATGAAATTGGAAATATAATATATATAACATAGATTTGAATCATTTAACATAAACATTGAATCATGATAGTATACAGACATAATGAATACCATCTCATAACTTTGGCATAAACATTATCATAGAAAAACATTTCTTTTATGATCCAAACCATCACTTTTCATGCTTATGGGAAACTAAAATGTCCTTATTAATAATTATCTCATGAGATACAAACTCTTAACCAATTCATTGGAAGGTGATATGGGACCCCACTTGTCATTAATCTATACTTATGTGTGCCACATAAAAATTGTTAAATTTTCACATCACAAAGAACCCATGGAAATTAAATTAGCTTCATAAAACATCCAAATTTAAATCATTAAATTTTCATAAATAAACCATGGAAATGAAAAGGGTTTCATAAAACATATAAATAGTATAAAATAACATCATGGATTAAATTGTCTCATACCAAAAACTTGAACACAAAAAATAATCACATAATTAAAGAAAATATAGGGTGAAACATGAAACACAACTCCATTGAAGATACTCCATTGAAGATAGATATTTTTAATATAATGAAAAAAACCATGAAAATATATTTTTGAAAACATTTTTTATTCATTATTGTAAAATTCATAGTTAAAAGTCTCTTTTCAAAAAGTATCCCTTGTTTATTTGAAAAGAAAAATAAGTGAAAAGAAAAAAAATTAAAGGAAATGTATTTGGATTAAAAACTCTTTTTTACCAGAAATAAATATAGAACGTCATTTTAAATGTAAAGTCTTGGAAAAATAATGATTAATAATAAATTTTATAATTTAAAAGAAGTAAATTTGAGTTACCATGTCCCTTACCTTTACCCTTGATTTACATTGAAGTACTTTAAAATATTGTATAATAAAAATAAATATATTAGTCACTTATCTCATAACCTCAATATAGATATACTAACCTATTTATAATTATTTTATAACCATGTATTATAAATATATTAACTAATTATAGTTTTTTTCATTATCGGGTATTAAAACATTTGGTTGTTTATTTCATATAAAATTCATGAGGATGGGATTGATTATCACTAAATGGTTTGAAGTTCATAATTAATATATCATTAAATATAGAATAATCTTTTTTAATGGTTACTTAATACTCATTTTCATTAATTAAAAGATATTAATATGACTTTTGAAAATGGAAATCGTGAGGAAATAGTTTTGATATGTTTAATGATCGAAAGGTGATATATTAATAAATATTTTTAAATATTAAAAAAACTTTAAAAAATAATTAAATATATTAAATATATCATTATTACATTATATTTTCATTATATAACATCCCATTATCATTTATGACATAATTTTTATATCATTTATATAGGCGGTTAAATCAACCCAAATGGTAACATGTTATAATGATTTAATGAATAAAGGGATATATTTAGATAATGATAAGGTGATATATATATATATATATATTGAATATTAAACATGTAAAAAACATCATATATCCTTATTAAATCCATTAGAGGAACCATCAGTTATGAGAGGTGATAGAAAATGAAATTCATCATTTGTGGAGGTGGTATTTCGCATGTACTCACGATTAAATATCTTGTTTATCAATGAACATATAGGATGATGGTATATAAAAATGATAATTTTATAATTTTATTTTTTACATGGAATAAATATCTATTCATCAAAAAAATCATTTATACCATCCTTTTTAGTTGGTGATAAAAAATGAATAACATTACTTTGCAGAGACGGTAGTCTGCACGTACACATGATCGATGTTATTTTTTTTTCTAAGTGGATATAAAGGATTGAATTATTGTTTTTAAATTAATATAATTAAATTTAAATATAATAATTAAAATTATTTCATTATATTAATAATTTTAGACATGATTTATGAAATATTATAGTAAAAGAAAAGACTAAGATAAAGTAATACTCACGTAGGAAGCTCAAATTTTCTCTTGGAAAAATATTTCTAAATGAGGGTATTATGCAAACTAAAGGGGACCTAAATATTATGGAATTAGGGTAGGATTATAGGAGGAGAAATTTTGAAAATTTACAATAAGAAATTTGAAGGATAAGTGATTCTTGAAGTCGTTGAAGTGTTGCCTTTTATAAGTGAAGAGAAGGGTAGTTTTGGTCGAAACCATTACATTTTCAATAATATAAAGTTACTATTTAAGGTTCAATGAAAAAAATTGATAAAATAATATGGGATAGTGATTTGGGGTTGAAACTAACATCAACCACTCATTTTTTAGAAAACTTTAGTGTTTTAGTTATTTTCTCTTTTAAATTTTTAACTTTTACCGGAATTTTCTTTTAACTTGTTAATTAATTGTTCACCTTGGTAATTAATTTTAATGAAAAACCTTTATATTATAAATCTTACCTAATTTTAAATTCAAAATTTCAAATTTGGAAATAATTTTAATAAAAAAATTAAGGGTTTGAAATGTTAATTTAAAAAAATGCATATAACGGATAAAAATTATTTTTAGAAAAAATGTGTTTTTAAGTTTAAAATTCTCTGTACAAGATAATATAATCATAGATATTAATTTTTATGATATAAATAGTTTTTTTGTAAAAAAATTAAATGTAGGTGGATTTCAAAGTAATCCAAAACTTAATTTCACCCTCAAAACACTTAATTAGAAGAAAGGACTGAAAACGGTTTTTTATTAAAGTAACATTTTAATTTAGTTATAAAAATATTGAACATAGGATTTATAATCTCAAAGAATATATTAAAATGAATACTTATATTCCTTAAATATATATTTAATTAATTAAAATATTTTTTAAACTTTTATGATGCACTTACATTATGATAAAATCATAAAAATTATAAATTTCAAAAAAGACATATTTTTCAACTAAAAATAAATCCTTTCAGAAAAAACTCAAAAATTTATAATAAGTAAATTTTGATGTTATAAATAAAAATAATAATTTATTTTTATCTAATTAAAATTCTAAAATTTATAAACTTAATTTTAACTGAAATTTAAAAATATAAATAAAAACATCTTCTATTAAAAAAATAATGTTTTTAAAAATTAAGTGTTATTAATATTATTTCATATGAAAATATAATTTAAAAGATTTTAATATATTATTTCATGTATAATTATATTTTAAACTTGTTAAATTTTATCTATTATGAAAAAATACTTAACAAAATGATTCTTTGAAAAAGGATAAAATATTACTTTTACACTAAATATGATTTAACAAATACCATTAAAATTAATTATTTATATTATATAATTTAATTTTACTACTCCATTGATATTAAAATATTTATTTGAATATTATACAAAAATTATATAATATTTTAATAATATTATTATTAATATTTATGTATAATGCATAAATATATATATATATATATATATCATATTTTTATTTCATCGTGAGTTTTAAATTTACCACTTAATAATAAATATCTTTAGTATACCTATTGAATATATAAATAATGACTATATCTAGAATGAACATATTTTCAACGAGTATATTTTCAACAACCATATTTTCAATGACCATATTTTAATTCTATATATATATAGACTTGTGAAATCATTCGTTCATTCCACTCTCACTTCACAAGGCATAGTTCTTATTTAATATTATAGATTTTTCATAATGAATTATAATTTCGTGGTGATATTCCTCATTATAGGTTTTGTTTGTCTATTGGTGATCCTCAATGTTGAATATGATATAGGGGATTTCCTAGTCATAAAGATTTTATTCTTTAATATCTATTGTCTTCTATTGATTTATTCACTTCTAATGGTTGTATATTATCCATGGGGAGTAATAATACATGGTGTGAAATACTTATTTTTATGTGTGTGTTTTTTTTAATTTTCTACTTATGAATGAATAAAGTGTTGTTAGTTTTAATTAATATATCATATGGATTATTTTATAATTAGTTTTTATTCCTTTAAATAAATATAAAATAGTTTAGAATTATAATAATATAGTTTATATAAATAATATGATTCCTAAAAAAATTGTGGTGTTACAAGTGATTTTATATTTGTGTGCCTTCATTATTATACTAACTTCATATTTAATTAACTTGTGTGACTCCACCATAAGGTTGGGGAATAATTGCATTGGTTTAATAGTCAACATGGATTGTATAGATTTTTAAATGGTTCAATGGTAGTGCCATGGTCGAATGAGTGTCATTGGTACTCCTTATTGTGTGTGTTGTGGCATGTGTTGTGTTTCAAATAAAATGACTTCCTATGTAAAAAAAAAATTTAAAAAGTGGAATGGAATGAAATGGTGTTTAATGGAAATGGATGATCTGAGAAATGGGTTTGAAAATAAGATTTAAGAATAGAAAAAAAGTTTAAAATAACACTTGAATGGTTTTTTTACAAGGTCACATCATGGTTAAAATGTAAATTGATTCATTTTTAAAATTATTTGAAAGAGGGTTTAATTTGATTTTTAATGTAAATCTAAAAGGTCTTGGATTGACATGTTTTGGTTTGTTTCAACTCATAAGGAAAATACCATATTTTTATAAAGTGTGATTTCTTTGTTGTGCTTCTCATTGTGGTTGCTTATGGATTTTACTTATTTCATGATGATTCATATTAGGTGTGTAACCCTGTGAAAATATTATTGTGGTATCAAAGTAATAGGTTGATACCTATAGATTTGATAGATATTTATAGGGTATAGATGGGTCTGAAGGACCCTGATGGTTATTAAGAGATGTTATTCCTAGAAGGATGGTTTTATACTAAGGGATTGAAGTGTGATTAAGGAACCCATGTAGGGTGTTCATGGAGTGATGTGACCTAGGGTACCCTAGTGGATGCCCTTGTGCTATGTTAATTCTATATAGGGTTCATGTTAGATATGATTATAGGTGATTGTGGGTTCCACCTTAGGACTTGGAAATGATGTGTGAGCCTGTTATGGTTGAGATAGTGATAGTTCATGAACTTTAGAGGCCTAACTTTATTATAAGGGATAGGTTCAAAAAGATGTTCAACTCATCAGAATATGTTACATGATATGGTTTGGGTGGGATGATCTACCCACTAATATGTATATAAGATACATGGTAGACCTTGGGCTAGATCCTTGGATCCAAACTTCATTCCTGATACTAGTTTGGATTTCCTTGGATGAGTTCCATGGAATCAAATATAAGGGATTTGGTCCTTCCATGTAGCTTGCAGGCATGTTTTGGATCAGTTTAGACATGTTATTTGAAATTGGGATAGGGGATAAGACCCTTCCAAATGGATTATAGGCATGTTTTAGATTACCTAGTATATGCTCCTAGGAATAAAAATATTGATCATGAGACTACAATATTGGACATGGTCTGAGTATTTGGTTAGCACAGTCCTTGTGACATGCTTAGAGAAACTCTGGAACTTTATAAAGAAGGTATGATATTGAGTATTGGTTTTTGGGTAAGACTCGGTCCCCCTAAGTGGTTAATTATGGATATAGACACCTAGAACTAGTTTAAGCATTTATGTTCAGGGTTTGAGGTGGTTTATCTAACACCTTGTGACCTGAGTTTTATTTTTGGTGTGTTTCCATGTTATGTTTCTAGGTGTGTGTGTGTGTGTGTGTTTCATTAGCATGAATGTGATTATTATATATTTATTTAATTCACATACACTTGTTTATATCATCACTTAGTATTTTTGTGGCATTGTGGATTCCTAATAGGGAATTAGACTCACCCCTATCTATATACAGAGAATGGATTTTGATGTATATGGGTAGAATTCCCTATTTTATCTTAGGATATAGGTACTACTTATTTATAAATGTGTGGTAAGTCTAGTGTTTTTTAGAGGCTGAGCTCTCCATAGGGTGGACTATGTGAGTTATGATGGAGGCCAGTTTTATTTTAGGTATTGTATAGTGTGTACTAACTAGTGATCCATTTTTTTACTTTATATAAGATTTTGGAATATTTTTTTATAAATTTTTTTGTTTTTTTATGTATTGTGGTGTCATATTGGTAAATTTATTTATTTTTATTTTGACCTTAAACGGCCTATGGGGATCCCCATTTTATATCTACAGGTATTTTAGGATATACAACATACATATAGGTTAGGATAATTTTTTAGAAAATTTGATCACAAACCCTAGGATTTATATTAGAAAGAATAGTCTCCCCATAATTATCTTAGTCCCCCAACCCTAGTTGAAAACCTCAAGCATATAAGGAGGCATTCCTAAGTTCTAGTAGTGACCCCTATGCGGGCATTATTCAGTTGGACTAGTATAGTGAATTATAAAGTGGTATCGGAGTATGTTTTGGGATGGGACATTGTTAGTTGAAAATGGAAATATATTTTTGGGACTTAGGAGGTAGATTGAGTGCATGCTTGGCTAGTGTGAAATTGAATAAAACCAAAAAATTTAGGGGTTGTATAATTTTTATACTAGACACTCTAGGATTATTGAGGTGTTTTATTTGACTGAGAATCCCAAAGTGGGATGGATGATACTTGGGGTGAGTCATAGGGCTCAGTTAGGAGCTAGTGAGTTGTACGTGAAACCTGATAATGGCATGCTTAGGGAGTGATTCAAGAATTGATGGGAAGTGTTGTTTGAAATGATTCCTTATAAGAATCCATATTAGTTGAAGTAACATATAATATAATTGATTTTTTTGAATATATTAAAAGGATTTATTAGATTAATATCGATATGATGGGTTTTTTGATTAATTCTTGATTCTTTGTGATTGTGATTTTTTGGATTCCACAAGGAAATTATTTTAAGGATGATTCATTTTTGAGAAAAATCATTTTTTAATCAAGAAGCTTGGTTTTGAAATAAAAACTCATGTGGAAACATGATTTGTGTGTAAAATGGTTTTATAAGTTGTTTTTACTTAAAATAGATCTTAGAGATGTTTATTTTTAAATGGTTTTGAATTTTGGGGTCTTGAGGAGAATGTAAGGAAAATGGATTTTGAAATTTGATTTTAAAATGGTTTTGGAAATGGGAATCAATTTTTTAGAAAAAAACCATCTTGGATGGGGATTTTAATGATTTCGTTTTTTAGAAAAGAACACTTGGATGCTAAGGGGAATTTAAAAAACCTTGGTGAGTTTTGATGCATTAAAATTTTTTGGAAACTAGTTTTTAAAAGGTGAATTGTTTATGTGTATCCTGATATGCTCTTTAATTACTTATTCTCAACCATGGGAGAACTAGTTGTTTGATTTATTTATGATTAATATAAGAGAAATTTTATTTTTTATTTCTTTATTCTTTGTTAGGAGTGAACCTTCTGTTGGATTTCATTATACTTAATTAGGGATGAGCCTAATGTTGACTTCTTTGTGCTTGGTTAGGGGTGAATCAGATGATTGTGTTATACAGTTGTTTGACATGTCATGTTTTCATGGATACCACCAAGTGAGTTTAGTGGTTGTGTTTGACTTGATAGATGTGGTGCGTAGAGATAAATCATTTCATGTGTAGATCGTTTTTTTATAGTTCCATTGGTTAGTTGGAAGTGACCCAGGTGGATGTTTTGTTTATTTGATAATTATTCCATGTTTGTTTTGATAAATTAATGATTTGAGATCTCATTATTTTTATGTATGAATTTAGGATCAAGTTTCCAATTGTGGGTTTGTATGGGGTTCATGGTAGGGGATGTTTAATATCAAGATTTTATGGGTGATTCCTATGGTGGGGAGCGCCATAAACCATGTATGAATCGATAGTTAATGTTTTGGAATAAGGATTGATGGGTAAGTTTGGGTGCTATATTGGAAAATGGTGATTGGATTTGTGATTTGATTCTTGTTTTGGGTGGATTGACCAAATCTCATCATTAATTTTGGTAAATAATCGAGTGTGGACCATGGAGATAGGATGTTTTGGTTCTATTGGGAAATGATGATGATACTCCTATGGTGGAGAGCATGGTATCAGTTGATGGATAATTGCAAAGTAATCAGGATGTTGGTTCATGGTTATAACCAATTAGGATTTAGGTGAAGTGTTAGATATATTATTTATGTTAGTGATATACTTGGAGTTAATTGATAGAATCCAAGCATGAGTTATATCAAATATGCACCAGTTCTCATCGACATAGTGTGGTAGTTGAATGGATCAATTAAGGATATGATCAGGGAATTACATCAGGATTTGGGTTTGTACTTAGATATCAAAGTTTTTATGATTTAATGATTCCTTATGGTATTAATTCATTATGATCTGGTGATATATTGGTGCTTTGATACATCATTGGTGTAGTCAGTTGTTTTGAGAAAAGTCGTCCATTGGTGGACCAACTAGTGCATTTTGAATAATTTCATGTAGCAATTTAAAAACCACTTAATGAGTGTCTTCCGGGGTGTTTTGAGGTGTTTTGAAGGTTTAAATGTTCTTTTTGAGTAAATTTGGTTTTTTTAGGCTTTGTACTTGGGGTTACTTAGTAGAAGTTTAATGGGTGTTTGATGAAAAAACTAGTGATTCAATCATGAAATAGAGACCAGGATAGGTTGAGACCTATAATAAATATTTTAAAGTATTATTAATTAAGATAAGTATTATATTAGGTATGTTTTAAAACTACACACCTTTATGAGTAATGAATTTCAGGGAAAATTTGAACTTTTTGAATTTTGGAGTGGGGGTTGTTTTTTTAACCCAGATTTGGATTGAGAATATGAGAATTTGAGCATCCTAGGTTAATATTTTTTTATATGAATCAAGTCTTGATAGGTTCCTTAGGTTCTTGGGAGTGTCTCAAGAACTTTATGTTTATTTTTGGAGGTTTTTGAAGGATTCTATCTAGATTTTATGATTTAGAGTACATGATTTAGGTGAATCCATGCAACACCTTGAGTGTGGGTTATTTTTCAGTTCATTTTTTAGAGCACACAGTTGATGTTCATGGTTAGATCATGTTTTTGAGGAACCCATGTGAAATATAGGGGTGATAAATTGACTTAGTTTTATTTTGGGGGTTGTCACACAGTCAGCACACTATTCCAGACAAACCATGTGGGACCTACAATTTCAATTTTATAGGAATTTTTTAGGGTTGGTGAATGTTTAGGTAAACCATATAGCCTAACCATTTGGGGTTTATTACTAAGGATAGTGAAATCTACACAGTTGGTACATTCTTGGAAACCATGAAATATGGTTTTTCTTAGACAGTTTCTACCACACTATTGGTGAAAATTTTGGAAATTGTGTGGCCAAACCATTTATCCTACTGAATTTCATCAAAATTTAGGAAATAGAATTTTTCCCCTTGTATTTTTAGGTCACTACCCCCTCTCCTTCTTCTCTCACTCATGCATGGAATATAGGAATCCCCCTGTCTTCTCCTTCTATTCCCCATGATCTTGGTATGTTTTTTTGTTTTTCTTCTGTAATTTCATGTGTGACTTGATCTATCTCATTCTATTCTTTATTCCCCTTACTTTTATTTAATTTTGGGATTCTCTGATTTAGAGTTCTTGAATATTTCTACTAGATCATGGTGTAAATCATATTTCCTTTTTTTGGTTTGGTATGTGGATCTTAGAGGTGTTCCTGGGAGGATATTATTAAGTAGTCATTCATCATTACATTTTATCTAGGTTATGCTTTGGATTTATTTAAGGTTTTAGCATAAAATTAAATTAAATTGGTTATTGAATCAATGTTAGTTGTTAGGGATTTTTTCTGAAATGGTATTGAGAGTATGTTGTCGTACTTATGCATAGGATTAGTTTCTATTTAGGTGTGAATAGTTCAATGGGTGAATTTTTAGGTTTTATTCCTTTTTGTTTCAAATTGTAAAATTAATTATAATTGGAATAATTAATTAATTTGAATTGGATAATTAATTATAAATTACTATAATTAATTAATTACGATGTTTTGGTTGGAGATAGATGTTTGGGACTTGGGACGTCTTGTGTGTTGATGGTCAAACTTTGTTTCAAAGGATGTTAACTCTATGTTTTATGTGGGTAGCCTTGAATTTTCTAAGTCACTTGGTTAAATAGTGATTTTAGATTTTTTTTTTCCTTCTTTATTATATTTCTTACATATTGCATTGACGTGTGTGACTCCACTATAAAGCTGTGATGGGATTACATCATCCTAATAGTCAATATGGACATATAGCTTACAAAACAGTTCAATAGTGGCACCCTAGTCAAACGAGTGTCAGTGGACCTACTTTTGGGGTGTTTAGTGGCATGTGTTGGATTTCAAAGAAAATGAATTTATTTTTAAAAGGTGATTTTAAAAAAGAGGAATTTAATGAAATTTATTTTAAATAGAAATTGATTATTTGAGAAATGGGTTCAAAATGGGATTTAAAAATTAAAATGAAATTTAAAAGAATTATTGAATGAGTTTTGACTAAGGGCCTAACATGGGTAAAATGAAAAGTGATGTATTTTTAAAATTGTTTAAATGAGGTATTTTGTTTTATTTTTAAAGGATAATTGAATGGTATTGGCTTGAAATGTTTTGGTATGTTTGACCTCATGAGTGAAAGACCATGTTTTTATAAAGTTTGATTGCTTCTCTAAACTTTCCAATTGTGGTTACTTACATATTTTACATGTTTCATGATGATGTATTTTAGGTGTTCAACCTCATGAGAAGTTTCTTATGGTCTCGAAGTAATGGGTCTATCCATATAGAATTTGATAACCCCTTAGATGGTTAATATGGGTGTAAAGGACCCTAATATTTGTTGAGAGAATTTATTCCTAGAAATATGAGGTGGGATTGATGGATAGAAGTGTAATTGAGAAACCCATATAGGGTTTCTATATAGTGATGTGGCCCAATTGACCTCAGTGGGTGCCCTCATTTTATGATTATCCTATCTATGTTCCATGATAGTTTCAAGTATAGGAGATTTGGGGTTCCACCTTAGGACCTAAATATGATGTATGAGCCTGTTATGGCTGAGATGGTGATGGTTCATGCACTTGAGAGGTCAACCTTTGTGGTGAGGGATAGGTTTGAGAAGATATCCAATCATAAAAAACTTTACATGAGATGGTTTGGTTGGGAATAATTTCCTACCTAAATGTATATTTGATGCATCATATACCTTATACTAGCTCCTTGGATCTATAATTAGTGTCTGATACTAGTTTGGATTTACTTTTATGAGTTTCTTAGAATTTGGGATAGGGGATGTGACCCTCCCATGTGGATTATGGGTGTGTTTAAATTACCTTGTAAATGTTTCTTTGAATTAGGGAAGGTTATGTGACCCTTCCATGTATCCAGTAGGTTTGTTTTTGATAACTTAGGTCATGATACTTAGAATCTACTGTTGAGAATGAGACTATTGGATTGGTCATAGGAAAATTATTTGGTTGGCACGATCCTCATGATGTGCTTAGAGACATTCCATTACTGGTTGAATTAGGTATGACATTGGGTACTGGTTTAAGGGTAGGACTAGTTCCCCCTAAGTGGTTACTTATATATAGATACTCCTGACAATAGCATAAGTAGGTTAGGTCAGGGTTCAAAATGCTTCATCCAACAGCTGGAGTCTAGAAATTTATTTTAAGTATGTTGGCATGTTAGGTTTTTTGATGGTTGTATTGTATGATCATTACCACACTTTGTATATATGTATTTCATTCACATCTACTTGATTAGGGAATCACTCATTATTATTGAGACATTAGGGATTTATATGGGTTTATTGGAATCACCCCTTATCTATGTACGCGACATGGGTTTTAATTTGCATTGGAATATCTTCATGTCTTCTCTCAGGACACAGGTACTTATTATATTTGGATGCATAGTATAGGTCTAGTGAGTTATGGAGGTCGAGCTCTCAGCAGGTTGGATTATAAGATCTGGGTCATAGGCTCATTTTATTTTAGTTATTGTTCAAGATTTACTAGATAATACACAACTTTTTTACTTTATATATGATGTTTGTTTATTTTTTTATTACTTCTACTGCTCTGTTATGTAATTTTTCATCATATAGGTAGTTTTACTAATTTTTATTCTGGACTATTGGGTCCCATGAGGCTCTTAATTTTATTTCTATAGGTATTTTGGTATGTTTTTTATTATAATGAGTCATACCAAATTTTTGGTATATTTGGGAAATACCCGTGGGATTTATATTAGAGGAAATAGTCTCCACATGGATATCGTAGGAATTTTCCTCTCATCGTAAGAATATGAGGTATGGGGTAGAATGACCAAGTTCCAGTAGTAACCCCTACATGGGATTCATTTAGGTGGCCCAATCTGGTTCATTACAATTATTATTCTATAATATAGTGATGGTGGTATCAAGATATAGTGGTTGTATTCTTTAGCATCAACTTTATTTGGATGGGAAGTGGTGTATCTTTTTGAATTCTCTATCTTAGTGAGATAAATAGAGAGACCCTCTATTATATATTTTAACTTAGTATCTTTCCTTATGAAATATTTAGAGTCTTAAAGTACTTATAATAAAGGGGCTGAATCAATATTGAAAATAAAAGGGAATCAAATTTCAATTCAGTTTTAAAAAAATAAGAGATAAGTAAATTTATGTTGAGTTTATTTCCCTATATAATTTCAATTTTCATATTATATTTCTCAAAAATTATCTCTAAACATCCTTTTTTGGTTTAAGTCTAGGTCAATCCATTATTTATTCAAATATAGTCATATTCACTTCAATTTATTCCTTATTAGACAACTCTTCTAAATATAGTTTTACAATATCTTTTGATTCAAATTTAATAACCACTATAATTCATCCTATTTAATATTTATTTGCACCTTCTCTTAAATGGTCACTTAATCAAGTCCTTCTTTATTATACAGAACTATCTTCTAGGATACTATAGCAAAAATATCAAGAGGAAAGTTAGTGTACAAATCTATTTAGATAAAATTTAAAATATCCAAATTCTTATTTAATTATCCTTCATTTATATTGGATTCCATATCTCTTTCATATTTTTCATCCCCTAGAAACACTAATGCTTTAAATTATGTACCATATTTCCTTAAATGGTGGCTATATCTTCATTTTTTCACAATTCGGGACTTTTTAGGTCTTAGACAAATCTGTAATTTTAAAACAAAGGGATTTATAATATAATTACAATAAAGAAATATCAAAAGATATAGAATTTAGAGATATATCAACTCCTTTAATTGGTTTTCCCTTGAGTTCTTTCTCTTCTTTGAATTCCTCTAACATGATCTTTAAGTTGTGTGGGAGGGAATAGTTTTCAAGAACTTATTCCACCTCATCTATATCTTATTGAGAAAATGGTATAAAAATGTCTTCCACTTATTATTATTATTATTTTATTCCTTACTTCATGTAAGCAAGAAGAGTGGTGGTCTTCATTTCCATCATCTCCTTCATTTATCTCATCTGACTATGTTATTCCCTGAATTTTTTGTTTAATAGGAAAGAATTGGTAATTACTTCTTGAATCTTTTCTGATGTTGGTTCATATTTATTTTGATGGTGTGGGGGATATAACTTGAATATTTTTTAGGTTCATTATTTTAGTATCAATCTTTCTCCCATCCATTGGTATTATCTAGAGGTTTCTCATGTTGTAAATTATGTAAAAAGAGATTGGTTAATTTTAAATTGTCTATTTAGGTGTAAGTGACGGAAACTAGTAATGATTTTATCAATCTATATGAACTGGATATAAATTTTGGGATCCATTAATTAATGGTCACACTATGATACTTAATCTAGTTAGAGAAAATTGAATAAATGAGGTAACTAAGGAATAAAACAAAGAAAACAAAGAAAATAAATAAATAAAAATAAAAGTAATAAAATAATTAAAAATGTGAAAAAGAAGTAGTGTGATCATTTGGATCCTAATAAATGATTCCATTAAAGGAAGGATATCAAAGACCTCACAAGAAACAAAAATTTATAATTCCTAGAATGTAGTCAAGGAATCTGGTCAATGTCATCTTGTGAATATTAGATCTATCACACTCACTTTTCTTTGATAACTTATTATTGTTCTTTTTGTTATCAATATTCAAATAAATTAAAGTGATGGTGGATGTTTAAGTTTTTTATATTTATGAAATTTAAAAAAAAAATCACACATATAAAATTGTAAAGATTTATGGATGGTCCTTGAGTTATAATAAAGTGAGGATGTCATGGACCTCATAAGCAACAAAAAAATCAAATCCTAGAATTAAAATAATGAAAATTACAAGGGTTATCTCATAAATAGTTGAGCCAACACACTCACTATTCATTAACACTTATTATTGATTTTAATTTTTTCAAAATTTAATGCAACTGAAGTGATGGGGGATGTTTGGTTAATTTGTATTTATTAAATTTAAATAAAAAAACATGAAAAATAAGTTAACAGGATGTTTTTATTGTCCTAAGTTATTTCTACTTGCATCATTGTTGGGGAGTTAGTGGATCGCTCTTATTTTTCCTTCTATAAGAATCATTCCATATACAATATATTATATCAAATTAATTGAGGGTGGCATCAAATTAAAATACCACACCTCACTGCTAGCATCAAACTCAAATGTTTCTCATGTTGGAATGATCAATCACTCATCTATGATTCATTCCCCAATTAGAACACTTGTATAAGATTAACACAAAGGTTGGTCTGATATGTAAAACCACTTTACATCATATTTTATCCATGGAATTTTTATTGTGTGGGATTAAACAAGATTTCCCGCAAAATAGTTTGGGCTCGACCAGATTACAAATCCCAAAAATCTAATAGTTTCCCTAAATTGGGAAATTTATATATGAAGCTCCACATGTATACCATCCAAAAATTGAGCAAGGAAGTGATACTGGAATAATATTGAATGAATTTGTAAGCTAATAGGGTTCATAGATGTTTATACATAGATCAATCCAAACCCCTTGGATAGTACATATAGAAGTCAATCCAGGTGGAAATATGGTAGGATCATGAACATTTAAATTCATGGAAGAATAATAAGGTTCCCTCATAGCATATAAATACAATTCTAATTTCCATTATTAAATATTCCAAACTTAGCCCTTCATCCTTTCTCAGATTATAATAGGTTTTTTTGTAATTTTTTTGTTTTAATTTTAATACAACGTTTCCTTATTATTTGTATGTGTTGTTCTCTTCTCTCACCCATGATTTATTTATATTTCTCCCATAGTTATTTTCCTATTATTTCTTACTTAATTATTATGATGATTCAACCCATCATTTATGGTCCAAGGGGAAATTACAGTGGTGTTCTTGAATTTCAGGGTTTAATTCCAAATTTTCTTATCTTATTATAGTGAGGTGGTGAGGGTATGGAGTGGAGGAGAAGATCATAACTCTATTTTTCATCAATAATTTTTCACTCTTTTACTGTATGAATTTTACATCTTCCAAAAAAATGATTCACTCATCATACTAGTGGAGGTGAGTGAATTGAGAAGTTTAATATCATGTGATCTCTACCATGTGAGTTAAGTGGGTTTATATTCATGATTAAGGAGTGTTATTTCCCACTATATAAGGTGTATAGGTGATCTAATCTATGCTTGTGGATCCTTGAGTATACTTGTAAAACTCTGGTATTTTATAATATGTATTTATTCTTTTAAAAGTGTTCCTTAAATTTCATTAAACGCAACACTAAACTTAAATGAACTATGATTAAAATATTATATTATATATAACCTATTTATTGGATTTATGATTATGATTATGAATAATCGAATTATGAAATATATGAAGAAAATATTCCCTTAAAATAAATGTATTGAACAATATGAAGGAAAATGAGTACTCAATTTTAAATGTTAACAATAAAATCATTTAATGTTAAATTATATATTTTTCAAGAAATTGTATTTTTCTATAAATTATTTATCATAATACTAATAAAAAATTATTTTGATGAAATATTTTGGTAATTAATGAATAATAATTCATACACTAGTTATCAATTTAATATAAATAAATACAAAATCATTTGATGGTAAAAAGAGACATTTTTCCTATAAAAAATTAAGTGCATAATGTATTTCTATTTTAATAAGTTAAAATAATATCTATAGACTAATGATTTTAATTTTTATTTATATATTAAATGAAATAAATTAAAAACCATCTAATTATAATTTTTAGGTGATTAATTAGAGTAATTTCATTTTATTCTTGAAAAATGTGTTTTTATAAATATTATTTTTTGCGCATTTAATGGGTTTATTTTTAAATTAATTTCTACCACTTATAGAAATAAAATTTTATAAAATGGTTTAAATATTTTAAATCAAAATTTTCAAAAATTTAAAATTTTTTAATTTCATTTTTGTTAATAATGAATTATAACTGAGGTAAAAATTCATTACTATGGTAAAGGTTTAAATGGTTAATGAGGGGTTAAACTAAAGAGATAAGGGTTAAAATAACCTAAAAACTTATCTAAATCCTATTGTTTTAATATATTTTGACCCTATCTCATACCATATTAAAAATTTATCCAATTTGGATCCACTTGACCATTAAAGTTATCTTGTACTATTTTAAAATTTAGAATAATTATAAGTGTGCCACTCACCTCACTTATAAATAGACACCTCTATTCTCAATTATCCACACCACTTGATCTCTTTTTCTCAACCAAGATCTTCCCAAATACCCTCCCAAACTTCCTCCCATAACCTAGAGTTCCTAGTCTCACAAAAAGACCAACCTAAAAGGATTAAGGTGTAATCTGAATGAGGTTTTCCAAATAACAGGTATAACTCTTAGCTGAGTTCTTTTATGTTTATTTCTTCTTATACATACTAAAAATCTATCATAAACATTCTACTATAATAAAAATTTTATCTAAAATATACTTAAATTTTATTATGTTTATGGTAAACAACTTTTTTGTATGCTTTTCTATCCTATGGGAAATGAAAACATCACCTGAGCATACATGTGGACTTCCACCTCCATGAAGCAATGTTTTTTTCATCATTGTTTCTCATGGATGGTTATATATATGGATTTAGTTTTATATATATATATATGTGTGTGTGTGTGTGTGTGTGTGTGTGTGTGTGTGTGTGTGTGTGTGATTTTTATAACATAATTAGGATTCTATAAAGATAAAATATTATCTACCATCTTACCATCTCATTAATTGTAAAATGATAATTTCTCTCATGCATACATGTGGAATAACACATCCATTAAGTAATATAATTCATTTTTTATTTCATCTATTGAAAATTGAAAGTGAAACCTGTGCATGTGTACGAACTATCGTGCCCATGAAGTAGTGTAATTAATTTTTCATCACCACCCTATATGCATGTTTATAAAAGTTTATATGATGAATAAATATGATATTTATGACATGATTTATATTTTTGATATGATGAAACCATGATCAAGGTTCAAGTATGGGAACTGTTAAACTGAAATATACCTGGAAAACTGACCAGTTTTCACCCGAATAATGATTTTAATAAATAATTATTAATAAAAGGGTAATTATAAATTATAAAGTAATGACATATAGTAATATATGTGTGTGGGGGGGTATTAATAGGTTTTTTTAGTATATTTATAATAAATATATATTTATTATATATTAGTTTTGAATGCGTACAAATCAAGATGGGGCTTGAGATAAGAGTTTCTCATCTCATTTTTATTTCTATGAGATATGTGTCATATTCACCACTTGTTTCTTTTTGTGATGTATATACTGACCATTAATTTATTTTATTATTATTTTCATGAAAATTATGTGTATTTATAAATATATCTAATGATATCTATTTTATGAAAGTTTTGTTCAAATATTAAAAAATTTTAAGGGTTCCCCATCTCAATAATATTTTATTGAGACATGTTTCATGTTATACACCTATTTGTGTTTATATGGTGTATACAATTCCAATTTTATATATTATATTATTAATTTATTTATATTAATGGTATTTAATGTTCCATTTTAAATTATTTTTTTAAAGGTATGACAACCCATATATTTAATACACGTTAATTCATGATTTATTACATAAAGATACTCATAATATTATATTAAAAGATCAAGTGGTGTTTAATATTTTTTAAATTACATAAAAAATATAATAACTTGAAACCTGGATACAATAACATTATTTAAAAACTCCATGAAATTCCCTTAATATCCATTGATCATTTAAAACAGTATGAGATAACATGGAGATGTATATAAGAAAGGGGTGATTTATAAATCCCAATAAGGGAATGATAAAATAATAACATGATAAAAGTAATAAATTTTATTCAAGAGGAATGCTAATGTGATATAAAATGGGTGAGAATCATTAACATGAATATCAAATAAAGATATAAGATGATATCATGAAGGCGATATAGGAATCTGACAACAACATAAAACATGACATCATGAGCATAAGTTAAGGTTAACTACCAAGAAAACATAACATATTGTTCTTATAATAACCTCAAATTCACCATACATGGAATATAATGAGATAAAAACATTACCCAATTCATTAAAGGGCTGTATAATTCTAGGTTCACCTATAAAATTCATATCATTTACATGAAATTGTGTGCCATATATATTATACAACATAAGAACATATTTCATCACTTTTAATCCCGTGATTAAGGAGTGTGGGTTACATATATGGATGTCCCAAATAAATAAAGGATAGATCTATATATTTTAATACCCATGACTAAAAATGGGTATGGGTATTCAGAATATAAAAGTTTGGCATGGAAAATCATGGGATAGTTTGGCAGCATAACGGGTGTACATAAAGGATCATGGAAAGGGTTAATGGGATTATAATGTGTTATATAATTACATGGGAATCATAATTATGGTAAAAAGGATGTTAAAAAATACACTAAAACATGAAATATTTTAAATCAAAGGGATTAGTTAAAGATAGTACTTGAAATAAAAAAGGGAGAGGAGAGGATCCCTTACCTTGAGAGGTACCTTCTAAAATCTTGGTAGGAGCTTCTTAAGTGCCTTGTAATACCATTGTAGATATCTAGAGAGGGAAATGAAGAGTAAAATTGTTCTCATAGGTTTTTGATTGGAGAGAAATGGGATATTGGGTGGGTTTTATAGCAAAAGAGAGGTGAATTCTTTATTAATTTCTAAACTTAGGTTCTCGGATATTCATAATAAAATATTAAAAAATAAAACCATCCGATGGTTTTGTCAATTTTTTCTTCCAAATAGTAGTGGTTTTTAATATTTTATAATTTTATGAACTGAACTCATTAAAATAATAACTTTCATGATGTGGAAGTGATTCATTTTTATAAAGAATTAATTTTAAAACCTTAAAATATAAAATAGGATTTTGAGGATTCATTAAGGGTTTATAAAATTAATATAATAACATAAAAAACACTTTATTTTAAAGAATAAATATATATTTGTTCATGGGTCCATTTTATGGAATTTATTTCATCACTTTTGGGACATTATAATTTCATAATATAGATTATATATTTACATTGTATTCATTTTTTATCCAAACATTTGACTCTAAAAAAATTAAAAATCACCATTATCTAATTTCAACATGATGATTTCAAAAATAATATTTTTTTTATCAAAATAATTTTATAAATATTAAAATTTTAACTTTTAAATAAAAATTATTATTTAATGAAAAAAATAAAATTTGTTACAATATTAACCACTTTTTGACTTTTATAATTACATTCGAATTAATTGAATTATTTGATCTTTTATATTTAAATAATTATAATCTAAGAATAATATTTTATTAATATATCATTTATTTTAAAAATCCTTGAATTTATCAAAAGAGTGTATTATTTGAAACTATAAATTTTTTAAAAATACAATTTTGACTTATTCATTCTAAAATCTAATTTTTATCAAACTCGTTATATAATCATTTATAAAGTAATGAAAAAAGAGATAAATATAATCATTATTTTATTAAAAATAAAAATTTAAAAATTTATATTACTAATTTCTAGATACATAACCCCTTATTACATCATCATACCCCCTAAGGGTAAGGTGTACGATAGTGACACTTTTTTGGGTCATTTAGTGAACATGGTTTGGGCCATGATATCAGTAATCTTGAACTTCTCCCATAAAAAATTTCACTCATGTTTTAGTTGTTGGATCTTAGCTTGATATTGGTTAAGATAAAATCATAGTGATGTTATCTTCCACTAAGGCTTTGATAAATGGGCTTCATAGGGTATGATCCTATTGATCAAGGTCATCACTCCTTTCGACTATGCAAATTTGAATTTTTCATAACTCTTAATAAATATACTAATCTTATTGGTCACTATACAATGGATATATTATCAATGGTTGATATGAATAATGGTATTTTAAATCAGACCGTCTATATTTTATAATTAGTCTAAAATAACCAAATTAATTCACTTGTTATCTATAACTATAATACTTAATAAGGAATTTATTTATTCAAAAGGTAATTTAATTTATAAAAGTTTGGGTTGTGACATTCTTCCCCCTTCAGAAATCTCACCCTCAAAATTTTTATTTCATACACTAAAACATATAATGGTACTTCTATTTTATCACCTCTTCTAGTTTCCAAATTTCTTCCTCAAACTTGTGGTTCTTCCATGGAACTTTGACTAGGTGAGTCGTCTTATTTCATAGAAATTTTTATTTTTAATCTAAGATCTTCATCAGCTTCTCCTCATATGAATGACCATTCTCTAAGGTTACCACCTCTATATCCAATATATAAGAGGGGTCTGGTATGTATTTCATCTAAAGGGATACATGGATCACATCATGTACTTGAGATAGGTTAGGTGGGAGTGAAATTCTACAGGTCATATCTATGATGTGATTAAGGATTTAAAAGGGTATGATGTATCTTAGGCTGATATTTCCCTTCTTTCTAAACCTCATGAATTTATTCCATGGTTATATAAAAAGGAACACCTTATCTCATACATTAAACTATAGGTATCTTTAATGATTATCAACATAGATTTTCTATCGACTTTGTCTTGATTTCATATGATGGTGAATGTTTTTAATCTTCTCTATCATCTTTTAGACAAGATCGAGTCTCATCAAATTTCTCTCTCCAACTTCATCCCAGTATGTTGGAGTCTAACACCTCTTCTTATACAGACCCTCAAAGGCGTCATTTGAATGCTATAATGGGAAATATTGTTATATAATAACTTGTATAGGGGAAGTTGATAATTCCATTATCCATGTAAATCCATTGTCAATGATATTATCATATCCTCTAGAGTTTTAATGGTTTTTTTAGATTGACTATCCATTTAAGGGTGATAAGTAGTGTTGAAACTCAACTCTATGTCCAATACTTACTAAAGGCTTTTCCATAACCTTGAGGTAAACCTCGGTTCTTGATTATACATAATGGAGAGTGGAACTCCATGCAATATTACCACTTCCCTTATGTATATCTTGGTGAGTTGTTCAAGATTAAATATTCCTTGATAGTAATGAAATGTGATAACTTTTTAAGGCAATCAACTGCCACCTAGATGGATTTATTGCCTTTAAATTTCTTGGGGATTCCTATGATAAAATCTATGGTTACATTTTCCCATTTCTATATCAGTATGGTAAATGGTTTCATCATACTCTTAGACTTCTTTCATTCACCCCTAACTTGTTTTCATACCAAGCATCAAGATAAAAATTATAAAATATACCTATCCATTTTATCCCACAAAAAGTTTTGGTTCAAATATTTATACATCATAGTGCTTCTTGAATGAATAAAGAAGGATGATCCATGTTGATCATCCAAAAGGTTACTTCTTAAGTTCTAGTTTTGATGGTATTCATATCTAAGTTCCAAACCTTATAAATCCATCTTTAGAAAAGTTCAACTCTAGAATATTTGATATCTTTTTCTATAGCTCCACATCATATTTTTTGGCTTCCTTAATCCTATAAAGAATGGATGGTTGAGTAGTTATGTGAGAAAGTAATTATGAAGATCTTATTATTATTCTCATTCCCATACTTTTCATGTTCAAGAAGATTAGATCCCTTAAAATCCTCATCATGTATGGGGTTGTAGGATCCTTTCTACTCAAAGCATGTACCACTTTGTCTTCTTAGGATGGAAATGGATTGAATAATCATAATACTTGATCAACTTTAACAACCATCATTGGTTCATATTTATCTCCTTATATGTGAAAATATACTTGATAATTTTATGATCTGTATATATGTCACACTTTTCCTAATAGAGATAATGTCACAAAATCTTCAATATGAAGATCACTATAGCCAATTCTAGATCATGAATTGGGTAGTTATGTGCATGGATCTTTAATTTTAGGGAAGAATACGCTATCAATTTTTCATCTAGCATGAGTACACAACCTATGCCCATTTTTGGACGCATCATTGTAGATCACAAATACTTCTCCACTGGTGGGTAATGTGAGAATAGGTGTAGTTATTATCATATTTTTTAACATGTTAAATCTTTCCTCACATTCACCATTATAGACAAACTTCACTATCTTACAAGTTATCTTAGTTAGTAGGCTTGAAAATCATGAGAAGTTTCTCACAAATCTATGATGGTGCCTAGATAATCCAAGAAAACTATGAATATACATCAAAAATGTTGGTCTGGGTCATCCTTGAATTTCCATTATTTTTTGAATGATCCATTATATTCATTTTTTTGGGGTAATACTCCCCATGAATGTTAATTGCTCCATCCAAAATTTTCATTTAATGTACTTACCATAAAGCTTTTCCTTTCACAAGGTCTTCAATATAGCATGTAAATGTTCTTCTTGTTCCTCCTTTATTTTAGATTAGATAAGAATATTGACTATAAATACTTCCATAAATTTATGGAGTTAATCCCTAATGACTATATTCACTAATTATGTGAATATTTATAGAGAAGTAGTGAGCCAAATGGCAATATTATGAACTCATATCACTCATACATTATAAAAAAATAGTTTTAGGGATATCCTTCATCTTTATCTTTACATGAAAATATATCAACTAAATATTTTCCTTAGAGAAATTTTGTGCTCCATGTAGTTTATTAAACAATTCATCAATCCATGTAAGAGGATACATTTTCTATATTGTTATCTTGTTGGGCTTATGAAAATAAATACAGAGGTGTATTGACCCATACTTCTTCTTGACACTACTACAAAACTAGGTTTATCTAGTACTAGGGATTTAACAATGCTAGCTAAAAATGATGTTAAAAACCCCCTTTACTAGCACTAAAAAATAACTATTAAAGGGGGTCTTTAACAGTACTTTTTTTAGCTCTATTAAATGGGGTATTTAATAGTTCTACAAAAAAGTGTTGTTAAAGGGGGCCTTTATCAGCCCTTTTTTACAAGTATTGATAAAGGTCCACCCTTTATCAGTGCTTGTAAAAAAAAGCACTGATAAAATTATACTTCAGAAAAAATATTTCATTAAAAATAATATATTGATATATTGATATATTGATATTGATATAAATATAATATATATTTTTTAAAATCTATTTTAGATAAGGAAAACTGACATTTACAGTTAATATATAAGATATTTAGTATAAATAACTTAAAAAATATTTTAAAAAATATTTTTAATTAATAATATGCTTATTATTACCAATTAGTATTCATTTAATATCAATTTGAAGATACAAAAATCAAAAAATTAATAAAAGATCTAAAATAAGTTTAAAATGTAACTCGAACTTGAAACGGCCATAACTTTTGATCTGGGTATCTAATTAGCCCCTAAAAGAGGCTAATATTTATTGTTTATAATATAATATTCATTTGATTTATTAATCATAGACACCATTATTAGTTCATTTTACACTTTGAACATTATTTCACATTATGATTGTAATTCCTTCTTAAAATGCACTATTACATGGTACCTTCTTGAACATCTCATACAACACATAATGGTCTTGATTTTATGTTTATATTTTATTTTCAGGTCTTCCATTATATAAGGAACAATTCATTATTTTTGAGCACTTGTAGATTCAATTTGGAAGACCAACAAAGTGGGCTTTGGACCAACCACATTCTGGGAAAAGTGATTTGGACAGCAGCCCAATAAAAGTACTGTAGAGGAAAGAATTAATGCCCAATGATTCTTAAAATTTAAATGAATATATAGAACATTATTGGGAACATTGAATTTAATAGTGTCTCAAGATAATTCTGATTTTTGGATGGTGTTCCAGGTGGCCCAAGTTGATGATGAAATTCTGGGCTAGATTCTGAGGCCCAGAAAAATATCCCACCATTTAAAGCATATCTCTTGAACCACATATTATTTTGGGCTGATGCTGTACATGATTTTTGAGGACATATTGGGATACATTTTATCCACATATGGTACACTCTAATTCGTTCATCTATAGGGTCCTTTCAGCGCATCTTTCCGGTAGATGCAAGCTGGATGCCATTTTGGGGGAAGAGTGGAAAAGTCACATCTCCATTAATTGTCCACCCACCTTTCCCCACAAAAATTAATTAAAGGAACATGGGATGATGTGGGATCATCCAAAGACATCCAAAATTACTATTTAAGGAAATAATTGTAGAGTATTTGAGGATCTTAGAGCTTTTTTTTCATTGTAATGTTATTATGCCAATTTTTCTTTATAATGTTCTTCCTTCTCATGTAAGTTGTTCGAATCACCGTAGTTTTCAATAAAATTTCTTCTTCTTCTATTATTATATTCTTATTAATATCACCTTGATACCTTTTCCTCAAGGTGTGAACTTTTTTACACCAAAACTTGTGATTTTGTTCACACAATGGTGGAGTGTTCATTATTTTATTGTTTTTACTTCTTCAATTCCACCCTCGTAAGTCTACTTCTCGCTTCCATTGACAAAATGTCATCAATGAAAGGATAACTCTTTTATGGATTGATCCAAGGGAGTATAAAGGGTATGGATTGGATGTTATTTATCACTCTATAAAGGTTATTAATTTCTTTTATTTGATTTTCTTTCATTCAATGATTTTCTCTCTTCTTATTCCTTATTGAATTTATTCCCCTCACTTTTATGTGCTAAGTAGATCCTTTACCTTGGAGTGCTCATGAAAATGATCCTACAAGTGTATAGATTATTAGCATGTGTTTGTGAAGGTTATTAATCAGTAAATTATGATGTTAGTTTGAATTCATTGTATGAATCCTTCTCAAGATAATGAAATTGAAATTGAAAAGGAAGATAATAATTCATCCAATCCACCCCGAGAAATAACCTTGGATCAACTCATTTTCTCATAATTTGAATTCACATAGATATTTTAGTGCTATTTTAAAAACGTCTAAAATCAACCAAAGTTGGAAACTTCATATCCAAAAAAAACCATCTCTTTTTATTGTGTGTCTAAGGTTCTTCTTAGGTCTCTGAGGATTTGACAACCCAAGCTACACTGCAAGCGACCGCTTAACCCTTTGAAATTGGGTAAATTTGGGCAAAACCAGTATCCGTTTGGGCCCTTCCACATATCAAATCTAATCCTTTGAAGATATATACTACATATATGGTCTCAAAATCAGGTAAAAAAGATCTATTTGATTTTTTATCCCCATAAAGGCCCATAAGGCCTCCAAAACTGAGTTTTTTGTCACTGACCCCGGTTTCTTAAAATTCAAATGGATATAACTTTTGATTCGGGTATCCATTCGGCCTATACCACATATCATATCGAATATCATTTCATGATTATATAATTTACTGGTTGTGGAGCTAAAATAGACACATGGACTATATGTTATGGTCATTTGATGGTTTTTAGGGGTTTAGGGTTTTTAGAGTTTCTTGATGTTTTTATGTGTTTTAATGGTTTTTAGAGTTAATATTAATTTTTGAAATATATATAAATAAATATGGATTTAAATATATATATATATATATATATAACTATATATATAAACACATATATATAAATATATGTATAAAAAATATAACAAAATACATATTAATATATAGATATATCAAGAAATGTAAAACAAAACAGTATAGTGTAGTGGAAAAGGTGTTGGTGTAAAAGTTGGAGGTCTTAGGTTTGAAACTTGATGGAGGAAAGGGTGCACACTATGGGTGTTATTATCTAAATCACTGATAAAGGGGTGGGGGAACCACTCATAAAGGGGTGGGGGAGAGCTGATAAAGGGTGGGTGGGGAGTGAAAAAAATATATATATACCCTTTATCAGTGGGGCCTTTATCAGTGATTTTTTAGCACTGTTAAAGGGGGGATTTATCAGTGATTTTTACAATCACTGTTAAATCCAACCCTTTAAAATCACTTACATTATCAGTGCTGATAAATCCATTTTACTAGAATTGTTAAAGGCCCAATTTATAGTAGTGTGACAAAGAGGACTGGTGCACCCCATAGTGATGTACTTTGGTATATAAACCCTTTATCTAGATTATCCTATAATTTATTCTTCAAATAGTCAAGTTTAATAGTGTCTATTCTATATATATATTATTTTATATTGTAAAATATTCAGGTATAAGATCGATTAATAAATCAACCTCACAACTTAGAGGAAGAGTAGGCGATTCTTTGGGGAACACATCAGTATATTCCCTTATAATGGGCATGCTATCAAGGATGATATTTTATTTAGTCCCAATCATTTGATCTAGATATGATTTATCATAAGGCAATAATATCCATTCTTTAGAGGATTATAATAATGGTGATTCATCCTACTCCTTTCCCATGTATAGTATTAGAGGTGGTTCATCCTACTCCGTGTCCATGTATATTATCAAAGGTGATTAATTATTGTAAGAACTTGGATATTTATTTCAGGTATGGATCTTTATTTTTGGGTTGTTTTTTGAGGAAAAATAAAGATATGAGAATTTTATAAGTACATTCCATGTATATTTGAGTACACTTCGTGTGCCCGGTTTCCACGTATTTCCATGTACCAGTTGTATAACAGCCTAGTACATGGACATGTAGGTGACCTGGTTGACCACCTAAAGTGGGTTCTAGTTGAGGTTAGTACAGAGTGTGTACATTAAATTAACACACAATATAATTTTCTTTTTATTTGATAAATAGGTGTAGGGTCGTGTCTTATCTTCAGAAATACCTACTTCTCATCCCGGTTCGTACAGGAGAAAGATGGAACACTGAAGAACTTTGATCCCCTCTCAATTCTTTGTCTGACCTTCAATTGAGACGTCGTCAGGGGCGTTAGATTCCCATCAGTGATTTATCCTTTTCCCTGTAGCCTTTATTCCTGATTCCTCCTCCCTTGTGAGTATTTCAAGGATGGTCATTTTTACACTTTTTGTAGATCTACATTGTTCTAGGCCAATTCAAGGGCCGACGTTCAAGATTGTTGATCATACGACATCAAGGTAGGTGGTTTGTGACTTTTTTTGTTTGTCCTTAGATTATATATTCTTAAAGTTCTAAATACTGATGTTTGGGGTATTGCATGTTTTGTAATTTAACCATGTTTAATACCTACTGTGGTTTGTTTGATTAAGAAAGGGTTATTGCTTATGAGAAAGGTTAATACCTTGTTATGGGACACCCCATGGGTGCATTCCCTTGATTGTTTATTTATGGTCATTTGGTCTAGGATGCCTATAGGATTTCCTTTTCCCAATGAATTGTTTTGATAGGATGGAGTTGTTGTTTATTTGGGATGCATGTGATTTTCATTGTGAAAATTTGACCAAGAAGGGGAATTGACTATGAGAGCTTCCCGAAGTAGGGTCATTTTTGTATAAATTGTTGTTATGTTGACCCTAAGGTATTAACTGTGAGAGTTATCGGGTGGTCATAGACTAGAGTGGTTATACCATGAGATCTACCTAGAGGGTCATTGTTAAATGAATATTGGACCCTAGGACATTGATTGTTAGAGCTGATAGGTGGTCATTATAATTTATTTTTGCTATACAGGCCAAGGGGGTATTGACCGTGAGAGCTGCTCAGGTGGTCATCTGTAAATGATTAGTGAAATGTGGGACTGAAGGGGTTAGACTGTGTGAGATTTATATTGGGTCTCTATTTATTTAATTGATGATATATTAAACTAGAGGGGTTAGACTGTGAGAAATTTCCCAGAGGGTTTCTTTTGAATAATTAAATGATTTTGAAGAGTGTGCCATGACAAAGTATAAGCTTAGACTCAGAATTACTTGGTAGTTTAGATGGTCTTATAAGACCTATGTTGTTACTATTACATAGGGGATATAGAGATTAGGCTAGACCCCAAGGTTTACTTGATTCAACTGTTGATTAAAAATGTAAATGAATGTAATTGAAAACTGTAGGATTGTTTACTTTTGAGTACTTCCTAGTTTATTACTTCATTTATGCATATTACCTACTATATATATTCACTAATAGTTAGGCACAGATATTTTGGTGGTTTCCTATTGGGATTAATATCACACCCTGTTTGGGTCATGATTTTGGATCCAAATAGATTATATGGTTGTAGGTATAGATAGGGCAAGCGCCCTTCTTCATTAGGTACTTGATTTTTGTTGGAGCTAGAGAGCATGGGACCAAGATGAGGCTTGAGATGTTTTTGGAGTTTACTACTTTTCTGTACTTTGGTTTAGTATTGTATTTCTAGAATTGTGACTTGTTTGGATACTTTCCTAGACATATGTTACATGCATCATTTATATATATGCTTTACTTTATTTATTTCTATCAGTCTTCCATTGTTTACTTTTGTTGTATTGTATTACTACTCCCACTACTATTTACCATTTGTTTTCCAATGTGTATAATTTTATAATGAGGTCATAGTTTCTCCATTATCAAACTTTGTCCCTTTCTACTAGTCATCATCCTTTGGCATTTTGGGGGAATGCAATTGTGGTCATGTGACCAACCGGGTTTGGGCATTTTGGGGTGGCACCGAGGTCTGGGACGTTACAAAGTGGTATCAAAGAAGTTTCTTTCTGCTTTTCCTTACTATTTGGAGATAATAGATTAGGATAGGAAGGAATGGGTAGTTGTTAATAATTTTTTTTGAGAGTAGCTAACCCAAGTATAGGGAAAAGCCAATTTACCTCGAATATTGAAATTTTTATGGTTTTGCAATTATTACCGTTGATCTGATTTCACCATTGGGTGGCGCACTTGTTTTTTGTTGTTATGATTGATATCATTGTGGTTCTATTTCTATTGTAACCTGATAAGAAGAGGGTATGTCATCTAATTCATTATATTGGAACTTTTCTATATATCACATGTCATGCATTCTTTTCATTCCATTTAGGGTGAATTACTGATTGCATGCTGTTTTGATAGATGTTTTTCTATATATGAATGTTGTTTTGATAGATGTTGTGATGGAAATACCTACTATTTTTATAGGGTATTGGAATATGTAAAGTTTCATTTGGATGGATGCCAAACTTTGGTCCCTAAGGTGTTATGGGCCCTCTTGGATTAGAATTTAGCGGATCATGTTTGAACTTTAATTGAATTTTTTCAAGTTATGATGTGAAAAAGGATTCCAAACTTTGATTTGTGGGTAGTATGGGCTCCAATATGTCAGAATTTGTCATGACTTGGACAAAATTTTATGTTTTTAAGGATTCTGGAGAAGTTTCAGAGCCCAACTGTCCGGAAACCTAGACAACATGGTATGTGTTCTTATAAACACACACCATGTGTTCTTTTATTCTGGAAGAACTAACTTTTCTTAAGTACACTTTGTGTATCATATATAGACTCCATGTAGTTTTTGATCATGTGACTAATTGTGTGAGCAAAAACACGGGGTTGATAAGTGTTGGTAGAACACGCTGTGTATTGGGAGTACACACCATGTTGAAAAGGACCATGTATCCGGCTGTGTGACGAAGTACAAGGGTAGATGAAACTTAGATTGTATATGTTGTGTCTATCTTTCATACGTCATGTAGTTATCAACCATGTATACGGATGTGTGACCAAAAACATAGGTGGATGGAACTTAAGTGGTTCACGCCGTGTCTAGGGTGAACAGGCCGTGTAGATTAAGTATACCCCGTGTAGTTTTCTGTAGAAAGAACCTATGTGAGTTTGGCCATGGATATAGACATGGCCAGGAGGGAGGACTTGAGTACATGTCGTGTTCCTAGATGGCATGTCATGTACCTATGATGTTTACATTCCTAGTTAGGCATGGGTATATGCCTATGTAAGAGAGTGAGTTTACACGTTGTGTGTGAATGCTACATGTTGTGTAGTCATCTTTTGTACCCTTTGAGGGTATGTTTTTGCTTTATCCCTCAATGTCAGTTTTAGACCTGTGAGTAGTCATTTCTAAGTAGTTTTCCATATAGATCATGATGGTGGAACCTTTGGAGAATTATGATGACTTCTAATAATTTTTGGGGGGTTTCTTTTCTAAATTGACAGGTTCTTCCTCCAGTTGATGTTTGTAGTTGTCTCGTGGGATTGAGACCAATGCATAAATTATCGATTGGGTGTTTGGACCAAGCTAGTTGAGACCTTTGATCTGAGATGATTTGTGAGCTATCTCACATGACATTTTTCATTTTTAGGACATTTCCCATGTGAGATGTGCCTTCTGTCCTATGAGGTTGTGAGACCTATTGCTTCTAGGGAGTCCCTAGTAAGATCCCTCATCTGTGTATTGTTTTAAGGATCCCTATCGTGGGATTCCCTTGTTTTTTACCATTAGAAGATCTCTTGTGGTATTTCTATGATTATTTTTTTTGGAAGGGGGTTTTAATAGAATGAATTGCTTATGTTTTCATTCTTTGTGTGGTTAAAAACTGTTATTGGGTTCCCTTTTTGAGGACCCAGGTTGGTTTAAAAATATCCTTGTAGGTTTCCTTGGTTGTTAAAAAGGATCTTATTGGATAAATTTCCATTTGTGATGGAATATTAGAGTTGTTAAATTTTTTAAAGGAAATTTGGTGAGACTTTCCTATTTTACTTTGATCTGTTGAGCTAAAGTAGTTTCCCAGGGCCTTTTGAGCCTAGTGAATCTATTTTTCATAACCTAGAAGTGGAAGATAACGCTTGTGATTTATAAGATGCTATCCCATGGTTAGTATAACTCTTAGAGTTGGTTGTCTTGTTTTTCACTGAGATATTTTGACGTTGTTGTGGTCCAGGTGTCATTGCCCCTGGTAGGACTTCTGGTTTTAAATGACATCCTTATTCAGAGGGGTGGCCATTGTGTCTTGACTTTTGATATGGGAACAATCTTGAGGATCACTTGGTTCTCTAGGTTATACATTCCCCAGGCATGCTCGGCCGTTAGGAGGTCATGTAAACCTCACTTTTATTTAGTGATGGATGACTTGGTACGTCATCACCTGATTTACAGGTTTTGTAAATGATGTGATTTTGAGCCAATTCTTGTGTGTGCCATCTGGTACTCGGATTCATAGGGTGTACAGCCTACGCATAGTACCCCAGAATGTGTTATTGATTTTTGTAAACTCGTGGTAGTGAATGTTGACATACGTGATACCAGTCTAGTGTTAAATGATTAAATGAGTCGTTGAGTTCAGTTATATCATTGAGCTTTGAGATATAGGGTATGTTCTTGGGTTATCTCTGGAACCTTTTTCATCCCACTACTTGGGAGGACATTATGGTACACGGGTGTTTTCACACACCGGTCTGTTTACCTTTTCGACTTCATGCCAAGTGATGCGACGTGGTGATCATGGTTCATTGAATGACACACATGAATTTAATTTTCTTTTGAACTATCTTGTTTGAGAGTGGCTAATTCTTCTCGATGTATAAGACACTCCTAGGTAGGGATCGTCATGTTGGTTTTGTTTCAAATTTTTTCTTTCCAGGTAAAAGGATCGCAATAAAGGACTGTTCAGAAATGGTTGTTTTTAATTGAATGTTTTTGAGACTTGTGATTCTTGTTTCATATTGGTGCTTTCTAGGAAACACAATGTTGTTGTGATCATTTAAATGGCGATTTGTCAGTAAGTTAATTCTAAGTTCCTTTAGGAGGTTGACCAGTAGTGGTTCAGATATTATTTTCTGGTAATCTGTGAAGTCCTCTTAGTGTGCTCTTTCTCAAGAGGCAACCATGTCCCCATATCTTGATGTCGTACTAGGTGCACTAAGAGAGCATCGGTTATACGTTTTTCTTCAATTGGAAGTCATTGAACTGGTTCGTGATCTCTTTCTATGTTGTGTGTTGGATGCATGGTTTCAGTAGAGGTTTGGTTACTCTTGAGTGATACTTGAGTTCTCATGTAAAAACACCTTGTACAGACTCTTGATTCCTACCACTTCCTTGATGTGAACTCCAGGTGGATGTCGTTTGGGTTTCAGTAAGTTTTTTTATGTGGAATTTTGGGCTTCACGCCAAATTCTCACTTGTATGGGGAGTATAGACCACCTTGGTGAGTTACTTAGACTCCAGTTTGATTAATCTAAGGTTATCTCAAACTTTTATTTGGGATCCAATGTAATTCTTAAAGAGGTAGTAATTCTGGTGGGATGGATTTGGAATTACTTTTTTCTCATGTTTTGGCATGCCCTTTTTAGTGATCAAGGGATGGTGCGACATAGGAGCATCATCGAGAGACAGGTGTGGTATTTAGTGAATGGGTTCATTGTGATCACATGGTGCCTTGGGAAAAGGTGTTCTGTTTTCATTTCAATACTTCAACCTTTTAAGTTATTTTTTTCTAAGATAATTCATTCAGTGATGGTTTACTCATTATCTTTCTTGTTTCATTAGAATGGTTGAGTGAGCCAGTTTGAACACCCCACTAGTTAAGTGTGGGCATGTTGTGAAATTATGCAATGTCTTTTGAGGAAATATTGTGTGACCAATTTTTATGATGTCAATTTGGGTTTAACCTTTCCTGGCTATGAGGCCACATTTATGACCTCAGTTGTGTTCGGGTTCGCCCAGTTAAATGAAAACATGTTGGTAGCATCGCTGGAATTCTTAGTGGTGCGCTTTGTAGTTTTTTTCAAATGTTGGAGGTATTGTGGTAATGATACAGTGTGAGTTGATCTCTAAAGTCTCACGAAGGTTGTACATTTCTTTCCAATTAATAAAACATTTAGTGTTGATGATCTTGGAAGGTTGTATATCTGAGAGATTGTACGTTTTCATGGGGTTCTTCACTCTTTCATTTTAGATAGGGATGCCCGGTTTACTTCTTGTGTCTGGAAGGGACTACAGAGGGATTTGGGTACATAGGTACTTCTGAGTACAGCTTACCATCCCCAGAAAGATGGATAATTTGAGTGCACAATTCAGGTTTTAGAGGACATTCTTCAAGCATGCATCCTATATTTTGGTGGATCTTGGGAGAGACACATACCCCTATTGGATTTTTCCTAAAATAAAATTTTTTAGGTGACAATTTATATGGAACCTTATGAGTATTTGTACGGTAGGCCATACCAATCACCCCTATATTGGATGGACATAGGATAGGTAGATATGTTGGGACCTCATATTGTCCAGGAGACCACTGAGCAGGTGGATTTGATTCAAAAGAGGATGGCTATTGCACAATATCGAATGAAATATTATGCTTATCGATGGAGACGGCCTCTGGAGTTCAAGGTCGGAGATCATATTTTCTAAGGTGTCACGCCGAGGTTGGGACATAAGAGGATTAGGAGATAGGGGAAGCTTTCAACAAGATACATCAGGCCATTTGAGGTTTTGGAGAGAGTCATGATGGTTTCCTATCGGTTTTAGTTACCTTAGAGGTACTGATCTATTCATGACATCTTTCATGTTTCTCAGCTACAATGATACTTTTCAGACCCGTCTCATGTTTTTCAACCCGAGGAGGTTGAGTTGGAGGTGGATACATCCTTTGAGAAGTAGCCTATTCAAATTTTGGATCGCAGCATAAAGGTCCTTTGTGGTCAGTCTGTTCTTTTGGTATGGGTGTTATGGCAGCACGGGCGAGTGTAGGACAATACTTGGGAGTGGGAGGCCAATGTACGATCACAGTGGCCAGAGTCTTTTGAAGTTTCTTCTACACCACCCTTGGAAGGGAAATTCGAGGATGGATTTATTTAAGTGGGGGTTTGTAAGAACCCGAATCTTCATTTCAGGTATGGATCTTTATTTTTGGGTTATTTTGAGGGAAAATGAAGGTATGCAAATTTTCTAAGTACACACCATGTAATTTTGAGTACACGTCGTGTACCTGGTTACAGCATATAGCCATGTACTAGCTGTGTAATGGCCGAGTACATGGCTGTGTAGGTGACCTGGATGACCACCTAAAGCAGGGACTGATTAAGGCTAGTACATGGCATGTACATTAAATGAAAACTCCATGTACTTTTCTTTTTATTAGATAAATCGGTGTGGGGTCGCGTCTCATTTTCGGAAATACCTTCTTCTCCCCTCGGTCATACAGGAGAGTAACAGAATGCCAAAGAACTTTGAGCCCCTCCTGATTCTTCATCTAACCTCTAATTGAGATGTTTTCAAGTGCGTTGGATTCCCACCAGAGAGTTCTCTCTTTCCCTAGATCATTTCTTCCAGATTCCTCCTCTCTTGTGAGTATTTCAAGGATGATCATTTTTACCCTTTTTGTATATATACTTTGTTCTAGGATGATTCTAGGGCCGACGTTCAAGAGTGTTGATCGTACGACATCAAGGTAGGTGGTTTGTGCCTTTCGTTGTTCATCCTTGGATTATATATGCTTAAAGTTATGAATACCTATCTTTGGGGTATTTCATATTTTGGAATTTAACCCGGTTTAATACCTTCTATGGTTTGTTTGATTGAGAAAGGGTTATTGCTTATGTGTAAGGTTAATACCTTGTTATGGGACACCCCATGGGTGTGTTCCTTTGATTGTTTGTTTATGGACATTTGGTTTAGGTTTCTTGAAGGCTTTTCTTGTCCCCATGCCTTATTTTGATAAGATGGAGTACTGTTTATTTGAGATGCATGTGATTCGCATTGTGAAAGTTTGAACAAGGGGAATTGACTATGAGAGCTTCCTGAAGTAGGGCCATTTATATATAAATTATTGTTATGTTGAATCTAAGGCATTGACTGTGAGAGATTTTGGGTGTTCATAGACCATAGGGTTTATACCGTGAGAGATACCCAAAGGGTCATTATTACATGAATGTTGGGCCATAGGGAACTGGCTGTGAGAGCTTCTAGGTGGTCATTATAATTTTTTTTATGAAAACCAAGGGGTATTGACCATGAGTGCTTCCCAGGTGGTCGTATGTAAATGATTAGTGCTATGTGAGATCAATGGGGTTAGATTGTGTGAGCTTTCTAGAGGGTAATTATTTATTGAATTGATGATATGTTAAACCATAGGGGTTAGACTATGAGAACTTTACTAGAGGGTTACTTTTGAATTATTAAATGATTCTGATGAGTCTGCCAATCCAAAGCACAAGCTTGGACTCGAACTTACTTGGTAGTTTAGATGGTCTTCTGAGATGTCTATTGTTACTATTATACAGGGGATATAGAGCTTAGGCTAGACCCCAAGGTTTACTTGATTCAACTATTTATTAACAAATGTAAATGAATGTCATTGAAAAGTATATGATTGTTTACTTTTGAGTACTTCCTATTTTATTACTTCATTTATCTATATTAACTACTATATATATTCACTGATAGTTAGGTATAGATATTTTGGTGGTTTCCTACTATTATTCATCTCACACCCTATTTAGGTCATGCTTTTGGACCCAAACATATTATATGGTTGCATGTATAGATAAGGGTAAGAACCCTTCTTCATCAGGTACTTAATTTTTGTTAGATCTGGAGATCATGGGACCAAGTTGAGTATTGTGATGTTGTTGGAGTTTACTACTTTTTTGTACTTTGGTTTAGTATTATATTTCCAGTATTGTGACTTGTTTGAATACTTTCCTAGACACATATGACATGCATCATTTATATATATGCTCTAGTTTCTTTATTACTATCAGTCTTCCATTATTTACTTCTATTGTATGGTATTAATACTTCTGATACTATTTATTATTATTTTTCCATTGTGTTTACTTTTCCAATGAGGGAATAGTTTCCCCATTATCATAACTTGGCCCTCGCTGCAAGTCGGTTACCTCTAGAATTTGGGGAAATGCACTTGAGTTCATGTGACCAACCAGGTTTGAGGCACTTTGGGGTGGCACCTGGGTCTGGGATGTTACAATTATATAGAGGGTGATTTTTATCTCTCGGTAATTTATGTTGGATCTATATAAGGAAATCCAATCCATACCCAAAATTGTATTTAATTCCACTAAAGGGATATCACAAGGTTCTCTACAAAGTTTATCCCACAAATATAGATAAGGGAAGTTATATACTTGCGATGCAATAATTGTCCCATTTTCTATTTTCATTGATAACTCCACTTTCATGATTTGAGTTATTTTTTGAATAGTTCTACTAAACTTTCATGATATGAAAGAATGTATAGAACCATAATAAAATTGTTCATTTTCTATTATTGAATGAATAACTAGCATACTTTTCCCCACATTATTGTTAGGATCCACATGAATAGTTGTGATGGAATAAGATCACCCTTTATATATAGGACTTGAAGGTTGTTTGTGTCGTTTATCATTGACAACCCTAATCTTAGTGCATTGATTCTCATAGTTTTCTTATTACTTGTAGTTGAAACATTGGATAGAAGGCTGAGGGTTGAATGGATCGTTCCTTTATTCCATCACATTGGAGGGTTTCTCCTATCATCATTTTCTATCTGGGTTCCCTTTCTTACCACACCTAAATCATTTCCCTTTCCCCTTCAGACAATTTATGGGATTCTTTTTCTCACACTTTCAACAAGTGGCATATTGGACTTTCTTTCCACCATGATATTTCTCCATCGCACCACCAGAATTAAAATCCATTCTCCACTTCCTATATCCAAACCCATGAGACCCTTTATATTCACTAATATTAATTTAAACTTGGAGGTCACGTCATAAAATTTCCTCATAGATTTCAAAGTCTTGAATCACCAAAGATTTATATAGACTCATATTTATCCCACCAAAGAATCAGTCAAATTTACTTTTGAGGATATGAAAAAGTTGGAGTCATATTATGAAAGAATTTTGAAGTTCACCTTGTACTCCCTGATGGATTCATAATCCATTTTCTTGTGTCCAAGTAAATTCCTCTCTATTTTAATTTAGATAGTGTGAGTAAAATATTTATCAAAAAAATCCATAATTCTTTCCACTCCATCACTTTGATCTCTTCCTCGGGCTTCATATTTTTTACAAACAACCATTATTAGTAAACTTCTCCTTACATGTGATAAAAAAATAGCACGATTTTATCTTACTCAAAGCATTGAAGGTGGATAATATATTTTTAATGGAGTTGATCCATCATTCTGTGATTAAGGGATTATAAGATTCACTTGTGTTCAGAGGCCTTTGTCACATAAAGGTCTTAATTATAACTTTCTATTTCTTAGGGGGATGTCGGTTTTACCCTTTATTCAAGTTTCTATTAATAAAATGAGTTAATTGAGAAATTCATATCATGAATTTCTTGAATCCTATTCCCATTAGGTTACGAATCTCATTTGGTCAACCATTACATCGATCATCACATTAGTTTTTGACTTGATTCCTCTTATTCTAATTCATTAACTAAAATAAAATAAAAATTAGGGATGATAATTTTAAAATTAATAAATACATAAAATGGAAATTGGGAACATTGAATGTATAACTTATTAATGACATATATTCTTTAACCTATGAATTTATGGGTCTTAGCCCAAGTTATCCATGATCTATTTCTTAATATGAAATATTATAAGCACTTTTTTTTCCTTTATAATTGTTCGTAAGGAGATTTTTAATTTATCAAAGCATATCCCCTAGGATTTTAAAACCAAGTTTGCAGTTAGGAATTTATTTCTTGTATCATATGATAATTAAATCAAGCCCAATGTGCCCATTCTGGGGTTATAAACCCTAGGTAAAACTGTTCCAAATCCACATCCACTTATAGTATCTTGACATGAATTTGGTTGATTGGAAACCACTTAATCTATACTTTACTTAAATTTAGAGATGTGTTCTTATACTTAGTCTTATTCTTGAGTTTTCCACTAAGTTTTTATAATCCTAATTCCCAAAAACAACTGGTATTTCCTTTGATTCCAACTATGATAACCCATATATTTAATATAGATTAATTCAATATTTATTAAATAAATATACTCATATTATAATACCAAATGATAAATAGTACTAATGTATTTGGTAAATTAGATATATAACATAATAACTTGAAACAAGGATATGACGAAATTATTTAAAAACATCATGATATGCCCTTAATATCTGTTTATCTTCTAAAACTACATGGGATACCATAGGGACATATATAAAAAAGGGTTGAGATATAAATCCTAGTAAGGGAATAATAAAATAATGACATGATGAAAGTAATACATGTTAGTCAAGAGGAATATCAAGGTAATATTAAAGGGGTGAGAATCATAAACATGAACATTTAAGTATGTTATAAGATGATAACATCAAGGAAACATAGTAATGTGGAAACAATATAAAACCTGACATTATAATAATAAGTTGTAAGATCTCATTATCTTTCCAGGTATATCCCTTTTTATTTTTCCACTTTATTCTAGGTTTGGAAAGTGTTTGATTTTTGTTTGGAAATCTTTTTAGGTGGTCGTATCTTTTATGAAAAATATTTTATGCTGAAAAAATTATCAACATAAATTTACATGTCGTGTAATGATATTACACATCATGTGATAGTTTAATCGTGATAAAATCACCCAAAGTGATGGGTTTTTCGATGAAACCCATTAAAAATAATTACACAACATGTAATGGAATTACACACCGTGTAATTATCTGAGTAGTAGATTAAAAAGTGTTATGTGGTTCATTTTGGTTTATTCTCCTTTGTGTTGCCTTACTCCTCTAACCATAGGGAAACTCTTAGAGTATTTGGATCAATTTCTTCATCTATGATCATTGAGGATTGGTTCTGGATACCTAATCTCTTTTATCACTGTTGATTTGACAATCTTACTTCAATTGGGGTTGTCTATTAGCAGGCGTTCTTCATCAATTTTGAGGTAGGTGTTCTATAATTTAAGTACAAAAGTCATGATTTAAATTACATGTATGTAATTTTATAATTGATATTAGATGATTAGAAATTTATTTCTTGATTGAATTAATTAATTTGGTGATTTAATTAATTCAAGTAATTGTGAAATTCGGAATATTGAAATTTTTATTTAGAATAACTAATTATTGAATTAATTATAGAGAGATTAATATTGTTGAAATTGAATAATTAATTTTTGAATTAATTATTTTTATATTGAAGTTTCTGAATTGGAATAACTAATTATAGAATTAATTATTAGAGATTATTGTGATTGTGAAATTGATTGACGTGATTAATTAATTGTTGAATTAATTAATGTAATTGATGTAATCAATTAATGGGTGGATGAATTGAAGGATTGTCAGGATTAATTAATTATTGAATTAATTAATGGAATTGATCTAATTAATTAATTGATGAATTAATTAATGGAATGATGTGATTATGCAATAGTTAAATTTGATTAATTAATTAATGAATTAATTAATGTGACATTGTAAAACATGTGAAATTGTGATATTGTGATATATGTGTTAAATGTGTGTGGGAAAAGGACTAAGTATCCAAATACCCATATATGTTAAAAGTGGGTAGGATAGGACTAAGGCTCCAAATACCCATATGTGTTAAATGTGTGTGGGATAAGGAATGAGGCTCTAAATACCCATATGTGTTAAATGTGTGTGGAATAGGGAATGAGGTTCTAAATACCCACATGAGATATTGAGTATGGGATAATGGTTTCAGCTTCAAATAACCATGTGACATTGAGGTTTTGGATAGGCATTGAGTCTCCAAATACCCACAGGGTACTAAATACGACGTTATATACCCATGAGTTGGAATTCGACTTTGGTTCCAATTGGCTATGATGTAAAATGAGAAAATAAATGGTAATAATGGAATTTAGATATAGGTTATTCCTTGGGGATAGTTCAGACTCTGACATGAGCCAAAGTAGGTATTGAGGTTCAGGTATCCTAGGGAACCCGGGGGTTTATGTGATTAAATAAAGAGTAATGGAATAAATGTATTTTTTTTAATTTATTGATTTTATTTTATTATTTATACAACTAAACACACTTATATTGACTGGATATTTTTTTAGATTTCATTGGTGGTGGCCTACTGAGTTTTACTCACACCCAACTCGGGCTGCCTAATAAGCACCCAAATAGACTTCATGTTTGCAGAATAGAATAAAGGCAAGGGCCCTATGTTAGATGGCTGATTTGGGACAGAGTATGGATGAGGGAACCAGATGTGGTTCATCAATAACTTGGTAGTTAACAATGTCTTTACTTTTGGGTTTTTATTTTTACACTTGACACGTACTTTAGCATGGAATGTCTACTATTTAGTTATGATATTGTATTTTCATTTTTGTCATCTTGTGATACTGGTATTTTCCTGGTTATGATATATATATTTGTTATTCTTATTTATTTTCCCCATTGAGAGACTTTGATAAAGAGTGTATAGTATCCATAATATTTAAATTAGACCCTTTCTGCTAGTCGGTAGCCTCTGGCATATGGGGAGGTGTACCTAAGGTCATGTGACCAATCAGTGTGGGGCATCGGTGTGTGGCACCTGGGTTGGTATGTTACATAAGTTGAGGATAACCACCAATAAAACATAAAATGGTTTTCTTAGGATAACCTCTCATGAACCATACATGTAATATCATGAGATAAAAACATTTCCCAATGCATTGGATGGATATATAATTTTGATCCCTCATATCACATTCATATCATGTACATGCGTTTGTGTGGTGTTGGGACCAAGTTGAATGGAGAAGAAAGTTTGAAGATTTAGACTTTGCAGAGTGTTGTATTTTGTTGTCAAAGAAGATAAATCAATTCACTTTGTAGAAGGATCACAAATCAGACGATGCTTTGCTGGTATGTATTTCACACAAATCATGAGTTAGGAGAACTTGTGATGCAAGCCTTATGAAGGAAAGGGGGAGAAATGATGATGCCAGTCATATAAAGTTTTGATTGGAAGGAATGATGTTGTTGGGGGATAGGGAAGTTTCAGTTCCCATTTCAACTCTAACGATACTAAAGCTGATCTAACAAATGATAAATATCACGATAGTGGGATTCGTGATAAGAGTAGAAGAATGGTTATGGGAAGCAGTGAAGAGAGAAAATGACAAAGCAATGGACAATCTGGGGATGGAAGAAAAGCACAGTTTAAGGTGGCGTCGTTTTCCAGTGTTTGCCAAATTTTAGGGCCTGAAAATCGGGAGATAAAGAAATGTGCTTGGAAATGGATGTTGCGCACAAGATTGAAGATGGTTTATATTTTCACGTGCAAGGAGTTATTCAATGACAGAACATTGAAAAACAACAAAGGAATGGAGTTCAAGGAAATTGAAGCATGTTGCGCACAAAATTAAAGTGGTGCACGCAATATATGCGGGTTGCGCGAAATAGTAGCGGGATGTGCGAAAAATTAGCAGGATGCGCGAAAAATAAAGTTGTGCACGTAATATCAGCGGGTTGCGCGAAAAATGAAGTTTTCGCGAAATATTGGCATGGTGCGCGAAATTGAGGAATGAAGTTTTCACGCAAAAGGTGGTTCAAGATCAGAAGCTCAAAAATTGGTAAAGGCATGAAATGTGCGAAAGATTGAAGTAGTGCGTGAAATATGATGTCGCAGGAAAGATTGGGTTTGCACGCAATATGGAATGCGGTGTGGAATTTTGCGTGCAATTGATGCTTCATGCTTAGAAGGATGAAAAATGGCAAAGGCATGAGGTGCGCGAAATATTGAAGCGTGGTGCGAAATATGAAGTTTCATAAAAGAGTTTTTATGCGCATGGAGGAGGTTTTACACGCGGATTAGATTTTTTCGTGCAGGTTCAAAAATGCCTATAAATATGAGGCTAACCCTTGTCAGTTGTTAATGCTCGACACTTAGAATAAATCTGGAGATCTGGTGCGTGTAAATTATATGCTAAGTGAGTTTCGCGAAAAGAAATAAGTTTGCATGAAAAGAGGATAGTTACGCGGAAAATTGAGAAGTTGCGCGAAAAGAGAAAAAGTTGCGCACAAAAGAAAAGTTGCGCGAAAACGTTTTCCGCGCCAAAAGGGATTTTTATGCGCAAGCCATTTGAATTGAGCGCAAGTCACCCTAAAGGCTGCGCGAAATATTTTGGGTCTTCGCACGTATTCAGTAGTGCGTAAGAGAGTTCTTACCGGCTTCTAGGTAAGAAAGTGAAGATTTTTACTTCATAGAATACATCTGTTCAATTGTAAAGAAGAACTGAAACATTGTGTTACCCTAGTTGTGTTAAGAGGGAGCACACGCACTATTGGATTGTTTTCAAAGTGCTGCACAAGTGTAAGGGTATATCCTACTCATTTTATTCCACATCAAATAATTGTTTTCTAGTGGATTGTATGGTACTGGATTGTTTTTGTACCATACCAAGGACGTAGCTACTCTTGTTGAGTAGTGAACCTTGTAAATATTGTGTTCTTGTGGTTGTGTGTGTTAAGTAGGGAAGAAACTCTTTAACAGGAGGTGAAGGTTGTTTCAAAACGGGGAAACATAAAAAGAAAAAGATATCACTGATTCACCCCCTCCCCCTCTCAGTGATACTTGGATCCTGACTGGGAACTTCAATTGGTATCAGAGCCAGGTTACCTTCGTTTACTCGTTTCTGAAGTGTTTGAAGAGAAGTTGTGATGGAGAATCTAAATTGCGTGAACAGTAAGGGGATTCTAATCTTCGATGGAAAGAACTATCACATCTGGAAGGATAGAATGATGTTGTATCTTATATCTCTTGGATATGAAGTTCTTGAAACTACAAAAGATGGATTTCCTGATATTGATGACAAGTTCCCTCTTACTCCTGTCGATAAGAAGAATCTTGAGAATGATGGAAGAGCTAAAAATGCATTACTCTCATCACTTTCTGAGAGTGAGTTTTTAAGAGTGAAAGGTGTCACTACTACTAAAGGCATCTGGGATAAGCTAATGAATATCTATGAAGGAAATACAAAGGTAAAGAAGGAAAAACTACAAATCTGGAGGTTGAAGTATGAAGACTTGAAAATGGGAGAAACTGAATCTGTTGGGGAATTATTTACTAGGGTTAATGACATTGTCAGTACAATCAGATGTCCTGGTGAAAAGTTAGAAGATGCTACAGTTGTCGAAAAGATCCTGAGAATTCTGTCTGACAAATTTGATGCTAAAGTTTCTTCACTAGAAGATAGAGATCCGAAAACATTATCTCTTGATGATTTGCACAGTACTCTCATCACTTATGATATGAGAAGAGAGAAGACCATGAAGAGAAAAGAAAAAACTGATATAGAAATGTCTTTCAAGGAAGAAAATAAAGAGAAGTCGAAGAAAATTCTTATTAATTAAGAAGCTGGTGAATCCGACTCTGAAAATGAGGTGTGTCAAAATTTTGATGAAATTATATCCTTGTTTTCTAAAAATGTTAAAAGAGGCACAGGGAAATACAAAGGGAAACTCCCTTTGAAATGTTTTGAATGTGGAGCAGTTGGCCACTTTGCGGATAATTGCCCTCAAAAAGGGAAAGATGTCATCAGTGATGAAGAAGACAGAGGACCAAGAAGGTCATGGAAGAAACATGGTCAAAAAGATAAATATTCTGGTAGAAGTCAGAATAAAAAGTTCTTTAAATCTAAAAGAAGAAGCTTTTTGTCAAAAGATGAAGAAGATGATGATAGCGATACTGAATCAGAAAAATCTGCTACTGAAAAAACTAGAGAGAGTACCTTTTTTGCAACAGTGAATAATGATGATTATGAGAGTAGTAGTACTGAAGAATAAGAGACTCAACTTGAATAGTATTTGAAAGAAGAGCTGAAGGAATGTTTGAGGAAGATCAGAAAACTTGAGAAAGAAAACAAGAAGTTAATAAATGAAAATTCCACAGTAAACAATCAAGAAGGTTTTACTGATGAGAAGATAAAGATGGAAAAGGAGACTGATTATCTGAAAAATTATCTTGAGAATACAAAGAATTTTAATGATCATCTTGAAGTGAAGCTGAAGGAAAAATAATAAGAGTTGGAACTTGTCCAACAAAAACTGCATAAAGCTAAAGAAATGAATATCAGTTCCAAAAATTCTATCTCAGAAGTTGGGGGATGTTCCAGTAAGAATGAACCAAACAAGGATCTACGAAACTTACCTTCAAAGGTTGAAATGAAAGACAAAACTGGTTCTGATAAGAACAAGGCTGGAAAGACAAAGTATGTGGTCAAAATCAGCAATGCAAAAAAATCAGAAGTGCATAAAAATCTTGAGCCAAGAAAAACTTCTAATACTTCTAGTACTGATGAATCTGAGCTGAAGAAGAGAGTTACAAATGAAAATATGATGGTTTTTGAGAAGCGTGTTCACAACTCCATTCAGTATAAAAGTTTCAGAGGTAAATATTCTTTCTATGGTTACTGCTGGTATTGTGGTGGATTCGGACACATGGCAAGTATGTGTTGGTTCAACCAACAACATTACAACTATTACAAAAGTTTTGAAAGACAAGGATTGAGGGGGAGTCAATGCTTTCAAAATAAAAGATCTCCAAATAAGTTTCAGAAGATATCTGAGAAGACTGGTGTGAAAGTTGAGAATAGATTCCAACCACTGGAAAATTATTGTGAAAGATGTGATCAACCTAGACATCTTGCTAAGGGATGCCTTAGTGTGTTACCAGAGCAACAAAATTTTGTTAGTAATCCTCAGAAGACAGAGTTTTTAAAATCAAAAAGGGACAATTCTGATAAGTCTGAAAAGAAACAATGCATGGTTCTCTAGCCAGAACACATTGATTTGGCTAGGAAATTGGAAGAAGCACAACAGAAAGTGACGGAAAACGAAGAACAAAAAGCACTTGTTGTTGAAACTGCTTTGAAAGCTACAAAAGGAGAACGACCATGGATTCTTGATAGTGTATTTTCATCTCATATGACAGAAGACTTAAAGCTACTGAAGAATGTGAAAGACTTTAAAGAAGGAACTGTGACATTTGGAAATGATGAATCTCTAAGGATCAAAGGTGTTGGATCGGCCGTCATTGGAAAAGAAAAGATGAAATCCAGAAAAACACTATATGTTGATGGACTGAAACATAACCTGCTCAGTGTGTCCCAACTTTGTGATGAGGGCAACAAAGTGATCTTCAGAAAAGATGGATTTGTTGTGAAAAGTGAAAATGATGGAAACATAGTTACAAGGGGCCAACATACAAGAGGGAATTTGTTCCAAGTTGGGGATGTGCAGAACTCTTGTTACATGAGTGTGGTGGATGAAAATAAATTATGGCATAAAAGGCTGGGGCATATGTGTCAGAGAAATATGTGCAAGTTATCAAAGCGAGAAAGTGTTCGGGATATTCCTGATTTATCAAGAGAAATAGATTGGTGCTTCACTATTTGTGAGAAAGGGAAGATTGCTAATTCTATGCACAATAGAGTTGAAATTCGCTCAAAAAGACCCTTAGAACTCATACACTTAGATATATGTGGGCCAATGAGCAAGAAATCTTCAAATGGAGATAAGTACTTCATTACTTTCATTAATGACTTTACTCGCATTACTTGTGTTATGTACATGAGACATAAGTTAGATGCTCTAACAATGTTTAAGTGTTTCAGAAGGAAAGCAGAGAAAGAATGTGAGTATTCAGTGAAGAAGTTGAGAACTGATAATGGTGGTGAGTATAAGAATGAAGAGTTTTAAAGTTATCTTGAGAAACATGGAATTCGTCATGAGTTCAGTTCACCATACACACCTCAACAAAATGGGGTGGCTGAAAGAAAGAATAGAAGTCTGGTGGAAATGGGGATAACTATGTTACTTGAACATAGTCTCTCTCATTATTATTGGAGGAAAGCAATGAGAACTGCTGTGTATATTCAGAACCGGTGTTTCTATACGCCAAACTCAGATATTACTCCATATGAAATGTTCTATGGAAAAACTCCAAGTCTGAAACACTTGAGAGTCTTTTGGATTCCATGTATTATAAAGAAGAAAGGTGGAAATCTGGGAAAGTTTGAGCAAAGAGGAGATAACGGAATTTTTCTTGGCTATGCTCCAGAAGGAAGAGGATATAGATGCCTCAACAAAGAAACAGGAAGAATTATTGATTCTTCAGATGTAAAAGTTGTTGAAAATGCTAAGAAAGAAAAGCAGTCATATGTTGATGTGGAAGTCGAGCGGGATAGAGAAGATTTTGTTAACAATTCTGATAATGTTGCATACTTTGTTCATCCTACTCAAGAAGAGGAATCTGACTCAAAAATATCAATTGATGAGGATGAAGTTCAAACAACTCATCCTAGGTTGAGGAAATAAGTGGAGGCTCAGAAGATTATTGGAGATAAAAATCAGAGGGTTCAAACAAGAAGAACAACGAATGCTATATCACATACTTCTCTTTATTCGAAAGTTGAACCGAATGATGTAAATGAAGCATTTGAGCATCCAGAATGGGTTCATGCTATGAATGAAGATCTTGATCAGATAGAGAAGAACAATACTTGGGAACTTGTACCCAAGTCGGACAACAAGAACATTATTGGTACAAAGTGGTTTTTTCGAAACAAGCTGAATGAAGAAGGTAATGTAATAAGAAACAAGGAAATATTGGTCTGCAAAGGGTATTCACAAATTGAAGGCATTAACTTTGATGAAACCTTTGCTCCAGTAGCTCGATTAGAAACAATCAGAATATTTCTTGCCATTACTGCACAACGAGGTTACAAAATCTTTCAAATGGATGTAAAATATGCATTCTTGAATGGTGATCTTGACGAGGAAGTTTACATTGATCAACCTTGTGGATTTTTTATTGGGAAAGATGAAAGCTATGTGTTCAGGTTGAAGAAGGCCATGTATGGGCTAAAACAGGCTCCGAGAGCATGGTATTCTAAATTAGATACATTGCTTGAAGAAGATGAACTTTAAGAAAGGGAGAGTTGACAGCAATATCTATATCAAGAAACGTCAGTAGTTTTCACTAATCGTTATTGTTTATGTCGATGATATTATATTTGCTGGAAATAATGAAAGATCATGTGAAAAATTTGCTAAGGAGATGAAGAAGTTATTTGAGATGTCCATGCTAGGTGAAATGAAGTACTTTCTTGGGTTACAAATTTCACAGAAGAAGAATCATGTTTTTCTGTCTCAAGAAAAGTATGCTAAGGAACTTCTGAAGAAGTTTGGCATGGAAAATTCGAAACCAGTTTCCACACCGATTTCAGTGGGAACCAAGTTGTCTAAAGATGGAGAAGGCAAGGAAGTTGATCAGAAATAGTTTCAAAAACTGATTGGAAGTCTGCTATATTTGACTGCCTCAAGACCCGACATCGTCTATGTTGTTACTTTATGTGCAAGATTTCAGAGTGCTCCTAAAGAATCAAATTTGATTACTGGAAAAAGAATTCTCAGATATATCAAAGGCACAACAAATTTTGGAATCCGGTATGATGTCTCTGAAAATATTGATCTATTTGGGTATTCTGATGCTGATTGGGCATGAAATGTTGATGATCGAAGATCCACATCTGGTGGAGTATTCTTTCTGGGAAAAAGTTGTGTTAGTTGGCATACCAAGAAACAAAATTCAGTAACTCTTAGCACAGCTGAAGCTGAATATGTTGCTTCTACTCAAGCTGCAACTCAACTAATGTGGATGAAGACTCATCTGGAAGATCTACTTGTTGAAGTAAAGCTACCATTGCTCTTGGGTTGTGATAATCAGAGTGCAATCAATCTTACAAGAAATCCATTACAACATTATCGTTCCAAATACATTGATATAAAGTACCACTTCATTAAAGAGAAGGTTGAAAAGAATGAACTGAGGCTGGAGTATGTTCCTACATCTGAACAAATTGCTGATATATTTACAAAACCGTTACCGAAGGAACCATTTCCAAAATTGAGGTTGAACATGGGTGTACAACCTCCTTCTCATAAAGGTTAAGGTACATGTTTCTATCCCCTCTCTCGTCTTATCTTTGGATAGTGTTGTCAAGGGGGAGAATTGTTTCATAAATATATCCATAAGGAAGAATGTATTAAGGGGGAGTGGTGGGTAAGCTGTGAATTCAGCATGTATGTGTGTGAACTATTCTAACTGTTTGTTGGAGTGGTTGTAGGAAACAAAGTTGTTTTACAGGAAAGTTGAATAAGTGAAGAATGCTGAAGTAGAAGGTTGAAAGATGTTCTGAAGAAGGATGAGGAGGTACGTTCATGAGATTTCATAGTCACTGCTTTAGGAGGTAAGCTGTGAATTCAGCATGTATGTGTGTGAACTATTCTAACTGTTTGTTGGAGTGGTTGTAGGAAACAAATTTGTTTTACAGGAAAGTTGAAGAAGTGAAGAATGCTGAAGTAGAAGGTTGAAAGATGTTCTGAAGAAGGATGAGGAGGTACTTTCATGAGATTTCACAGTCACTGCTTTTGGACAGCATGGTTTTGGATGTCAAAAATTCTTGTTTCCTACAATGAGTTTGCTCACGTAGGCTTGGAATTGTTGATAAGTAATCCATTTCAAAAGGTTTCAAAGTTCAGTGATTTATGAATCTTGGTTGACAACAAAATCCAAAGGGGGAGATTGTTGGGACCAAGTTGAATAGAGAAGAAAGTTTGAAGAGTTAGCCTTTGCAGAGTGTTGTATTTTGTTGTTAAAGAAGATAAATCAATTCACTTTGTAGAAGGATCACAAATCATACGATACTTTGCTGGTATGTATTTCACACAAATCATGAGTTATGAGAACTTGTGATGCAAGCCTTATGAAGGAAAGGGGGGGAAATGATGATGCCAGTCATATAAAGTTTTGATTGGAAGGAATGATGTTGTTGGGGGATAGGGAAGTTTCAGTTCCCATTTCAACTCTGACGATGCTAAAGCTGATCTAACAAATGATAAATATCACGATAGTGGGATTCGTGATAAGAGCAGAAGAATGGTTATGGGAAGCAGTGAAGAGAGAAAATGACGAAGCAATGGACAATCTGGGGATGGCAGAAAATCACAGTTTAAGGTGGCGACGTTTTCCAGTGTTTGCCAAATTTTATGGCCTGAAAATTGTGAGATGAAGAAATGTGCTTGGAAATGGATGTTGCGCACAAGATTGAAGATGGTTTATATTTTCACGTGCAAGGAGTTATTCAATGACAGAACATTGAAAAACGACAAAGGAATGGATTGCACGGAAATTAAGGCATGTTGTGCGCAAAATTAAAGTGGTGCGCGCAATATATGCGGGTTGCGCGAAATAATAGTGGGATGTGCGAAAAATTAGCGGGATGCGTGAAAAAGAAAGTTGTGCGTGTAATATCAGCGGGTTGCGCGAAAAATGAAGTTTTCGTGAAATATTGGCATGGTGCGAGAAATTGAGGAATGAATTTTTCGCGCAAAAGGTGGTTCAAGATCAGAAGCTCGAAAATTGGCAAAGGCATAAAATGCGCGAAAGATTGGAGCAGTGCGCGAAATATGATGTCGCGGGAAAGATTGGGTTTGCGCGCAATATGGAATGCGGTGTGGAATTTTGCGCGCAATTGATGCTTCATGCTTAGAAGGATGAAAAATTGAAAAGGCATGAGGTGCGCGAAATATTGAAGCATGGCGTGAAATATGAAGTTGCATAAAAGAGTTTTTACGCGCATGGAGGAGGTTTTACGCGCGGATTAGAGTTTTTCGCGCGGGTTCAAAAATGCCTATAAATATGAGGTTAACCCTTGTCAGTTGTTAATGCTCGACACTTAGAAGAAATCTCGAGCTCTGGTGCGCGTAAATTATACACTAAGTGAGTTGCACGAAAAGAAATAATTTTGCATGAAAAGAGGATAGCTGCGCGGAAAATTGAGAAGTTGCGTGAAAAGAGAAAAAGTTGCGCGCAAAAGGAAAGTTGCGCGAAAACGTTTTTCGCGCCAAAAGGGATTTTTACGTGCAAGACATTTGAATTGCGTGCAAGGAACCCTAAAGGTTGCACGAAATATTTTGGGTCTTCGCACGTATTCAGTAGTGCATAAGAGAGTTCTTATCGGCTTCTGGTTAAGAAAGTGAAGATTTGTACTTCAGAGAATACATCTGTTCAATTGTAAAGAAGCACTGAAACATTGTGTTACCCTAGTTGTGCTAAGAGGGATCACACGCACTATTGGATTATTTTCAAAGTGTTGCACGAGTGTAAGGGTATATCCTACTCGTTGTATTCCACATCAAAGAATTGTTTTCTAGTGGATTGTATGGTAATGGATTGTTTCCGTACCATACTAAGGACGTAGCTACTTTTGTTGAGTAGTGAACCTTGTAAATCTTGTGTTCCTGTGGTTGTGTGTGTTCATTAGGGAAGAAACTCTTTAACAAAAGGTGAAGGTTGTTTCAAAAAGGGGAAACGTAAAAAGAAAAAGATATCACTGATTCACCCCCTCCCCTGCTCAGTGATACTTGGATCCTGGCTGGGAACTTCATGTGGCACATAGATCATACAACATAAGAACAAATTTCATCACTTTTGATCCCATTATTAAGGATTATGGGTTAAATATATGGAAGTAACCAACAAATAAAGGATATTTTCATCTAGGTGAATACCCTTGAGTTGGAATGGGGGTGGGTATTTACAATACAAAAGTATGGCATGGAAAATCATGAGATAATTTCTGCAGCATAACGAGTGTTCATAAAGGTTCATAGAAGGGGTTAATGAGAGTGAAATGTGTTCTATAATTACAATGGAATCATAAGGATAGTAAATTTAATTTGTAAAACATATTAAAGAAGGAAAAATTGGAAATCAAAAAGCTTAGTGAAAAGAGAGTACTTGAAATAAAAAGGGAGATGAGAGAATACATTACAATGAGTGGGTGCATCTAAAATCTTGAGAAGAGCTTCTTAAGAGATTGAAAAAACCTTGGGAGGTATCTATAGAGGTAAATATAGAGTAAATTTGTGCTCAAAGGTTTTTTGAGAGATGATGAATGGGAGGTTGGATTTTTTTTATAGAAAAATAGAGGGTAATTATTTATTAATTTCTAAACTTAGGTTTTGGGATAAATATAATAAAATAATCAAAACTACGGACCTTAACATGGTTTTTGCCCATGGTTTCTGCCAAATAGGAGTGGTATTAAATATTTTATAAGGATAAGAACCTAAATAACTAAAATAATACCCTTGATGATGTGGATGTGAGTTGTGTTCATAAAGAATTAATTTTAAAACCTTAAAACATAATATAAGTTTTTGAGGATTCATTAAGTGTTTTTAAAATTAATCAAATAACTTCAAAAAAAATATTTTAAAGGAGAAATATATATTTGGTCTTAGATTCATTCTATATAATTTATTACATTACTTTTAGACCATTATGATGTCATAATATAGACCTTATATTTATAATATATTTAAATTTTACCCAAAAAAATTGATTATCTCATAAAATTATAAAAAATTCACTATTGGATAATTATAATGTGATGATTTCAAAAATAATATTTATTTTATCCAAATAATTTTTTAAATATGATAATTTTCACTTTTAAATAAAAACTATTATTTACTAAAACATGCTAGTTTTTACAATATTAACAATTATCTAACTTTTATAAAAATTAAATTGGATTTCATTAAATTATTTTATAATTTATATTTAAATAATTATTATATATTAATAATATTTTATTAAAATATCATTTATTTCAAAAATAATTGAATTTATCAAAAGAGTGTCTTTTTTAAACTATATATTTCTCAAAAATATAATTTTGATTTCTTCATGTCAAAATCAAATTATTATTGAAATCGTTATATAATAATTGATAAAGAAATGTTAAAAATAGATAAATATAATCATTATTTTATTAAAAATACAATATAAAAAATTATTACTAGGGTCTAAATACAAAACCCCTTATTACACCAGTGTACACCCTTAGAGTAAGGTGTGTGATGGTGAAACATTATTGGGGTGGTTTAGCGAACATGTTTTTGGTCATGACCTTAATATACATGAACTTCTCCCATGAATAATTTCACTCATGTTTCAATTGTTGGATATCAATTTGGGATTGGTAAATGGAAAATCCTGATGATGTTATCTCCCTCAAAAGCTATGATGAATGGGATTCATAGGGTATGATCATACTGTTTGATTCAATCCCTACTTCAAACTATTTAAATTATATTTTATCATAACCCTTAATATATACTAATATTATTTGACACTATACAACTTCTATATTATCAATGGTTGATATTAATAATAGTATTTTAAATCTAACATGCTATATTTTATAATTGGTCTAAAATAACCAAATTGTTTCAAGTGTTTTCTATAACTATAATACTTAATAAGACATTTATTCATTAAAAATGGAATTTCATTTATAAAATTTTGAGTTATTAAAAATGGGTTTATAATTCAAATGTTACCAAAGTGGTAATATTTTATGTTACAATCTTGTTTATTTTTAGAATTTTCAATGTTAAATTTCAATTGAGGTAAATTATATAGTCCTTATTTTTTGAACTCAATATATTTTCTTCTCCTCTAGTTATTTCTATGAATTCCATGTTTTTTTTTGATTTTACACTCTTTAGTACTCAAAATGATCAAGAAAAAGATTTTAATAGAATTCAACCTTATCTTATCTTTTTGGGTTAGGAATCTTTATCATTGCTATCCATGTTCTTCAAATTATTTTATAAAATATTTTACCAATACATGGAATTTTTATAAAAGTTAATTTTCACTACCTTTAAATTTATTTTAAATGTTTTAAATTGAAACTTTTTAAAAAAAATTAAACAATACTTTTTTGACTTTTTACAAAAGTGAGAAAATAATGTTCTCTTTTAACGTATACAACATGAACAAATTTTACCACAGTCATGAACATTCTTTGTTTTAAATCTTACTTTATAATTTTATAAAGTTATTTTAAAAGAAAATATTTTATTAGGTAAAATAAGGTAATAAAATAATGTCCAGAGGGGGTGAACATACCAGATTAAATTTTCTTAAAGAAATAGATTAATTATCTAAATTAATTATTAATAATAACTAAAAGAGTTAAATTTTCAAGGTAAAATTAAAAATAAATAAAAGAACACAAGGATGTTTTTTATAGTGGTTCATTCTAAAGTGGATCCAGTCTACTCTTATACCTCTACTCAATGAGAGATACATTGGGTACTAATATTATTTTTGAAGGGAAATCGTAACCTGGTTATAAAATCCTATTCTCCAAAGTTTAGGGATAACCACACTGACACGCTAACTTTTTTATAGGGATTCACAGCCCAATTACAACACTGACTTTAGACTCTAGGAGTTATAACTCGAATGGACATGAATTTAGAATCCGGGATTCACAAATTACATAAATAAAATAAGAATGCTTTTGAATTTAAAAATCATAAATATAAAGTGTTGGTACATGTGAGAGATAAGAATAATTGTTACAGACTCAAGAAACCAAAAAAATAGATAAAATAAGAATGAAACAAATATAATAGTTCTTGAGTTGGATCAGCTTGATTATCTCATAAATTAATAATAAGAACTCGTAGAAGTTTTTTTTATCCCTTGAGAGATCTTCCAGTAATAGAAATAATTTATAACACAGGAATTGGTTTGTACAGTACTGCAAAGTTCATCATAAAACTTTGGTTCTAAAAAGTTTCATGTTTTTATAAATTGTATGTGTATAAATCCTTTTAATCAATATCAAATCCTTTAAAAATAATTTATAAAAACTAATAATTCAATCACCAACTAGGTAAACAAATTAAAATTCAAACTATATAATTATCCAAGAGAAAGAAAATTATCATCTATAATAATCATAACAAATATCATTTTAATTTAAAACATAATGACCAATTAAAACTAATTTTAATTGCCCATTAAATAATTCAAATAGACTCTATAATAGGTCAAAGAAATCCCATGAATATCATATAATAAATTGAATATTAAATTCAAATTATAAAAATACTTTCTAAACTAATCCAATGTGTGATTATTAAAAATGTAAATATACTACATTAAAAACCAAAAATGTGTTTGAATAAGTTCTATGTCACTAAATATTATTTTATAATATAATAACACAAATAAATCAACTCAAAATATAAAAATTTAAACATTGGAAATATATGATGTAAAAATATATGTAAATAAAGAGTAAATTAAAACATATTTTAAAACTGATTAAAATATTTTAAATATACTTCACATGGAATTAATATAATATATATTAATTTTATAAATCAATAAAACACTTACAATAATTAAAATAAGCATGTATTTAGAAAAATTATCAAAAATGAATAAAAAAGAGCATGATAAAACTCAAATTTTTAGTAAAAAATAAACATAGTATTATTATAACTTTGTGCGACAAGTAATATTGTGGTAGGTTTACTCACCATGATATTATAATTTATGGTCGGTAATCTTACAATCAGTATAATAACCATGATAAAATTACAAAGTGTTGTCACTATACTGACCATGAATACATGTTTAGTTGAAATATCATCATATGGTAGGTATATTTACTATGATATTATTATAACATATGGTAACTCTAATTATTATGTGGTAATTATATGCTTGTGGTAGCTTTAATGATATAGGTTCTCCACTATATCTTCAACCAATGAATGTGCATTTATTTTCAGATGAAAATAAACTGTAATGTGTAGAAAAAGACCCTAATACCATTCATTTCGAGCTACATGCACCATCCCTAGTTCAAGTTTTGAAAACCATGCATATAAGTGTCACATTGTGGGCTTCTTGAAATTAGGGCTTCAAGAAGAAGAAAACTGCATCTCCATCCAGTGTGAAGTGTTGTTTGAGTTCTGTAAATAAATGCAATGTGATAAAAAGATTTCAGTGGGGAAATAAGGTTGTATGGAGGGATTTTATGGTTCTCTTAACCCTCTCATTATGGTTTCTACTAAAATACTTAAAAAGAACCAAAATATCATGAAACATTGTACAACTTGTTAATACAGGTGAACAACCGATGATGTACGGCTGATGTGCTCACTTGAAATAAGTAGTCAAGGTAGGTTAATATGAACATGTGGTAGCTTTATGTTTCTAATACAATTAGTTCCAAAGATTCATGTGGTAGGTTTAACAATGGGTTCATGTTCACTTAAAATAAAACTCATTATAGGTTTAAAAACTACATGTGGTGAGTATGAAAATAGATTATTTGGTGATTTTTTAGAACACATAAACATCCAAATTAGAAGAAGAAAAACTAGTTTAATTAAATTTAGATAAATTCATAATATTTCTAATAGATAAATTAACTCTTTAATTTGACTTATGTATCAAGATATATCTTGAAAAGACAATGAAAAACTTGATTAAAAATATGAAGAAAAAGGCATAGAAAAAGTTATAGAACTTCTGAAATTTTTTTGAGTATCTAAATAGAATTTTCATTTTTCATGAAGTTTAATTAAATGAATATAAATGTATTAGATTTTCAACACAACAAATAGAGTGTGATTTTAAGGTATATTTCCAAAGTTATCAATAAAAAAATAAAGTTATTTAATTCTAAACATTTTAGAATTCCAGAACTGTTGTAAAGAATTTGGGAATTTTTTAGAGCATTAAAATAATGATTTAAGACTCCCAATTAGTTTAAATAAATGTAAATAATTCTAATAGTTATCCAAAAAACAAGTCATGTGAATATTTGAGCTATATAACTCATGTTATAAAAGAATACATAATAAAATACTTTAAATATAAAATTGATATAAAACTAAAGGAATGCATAAAGTTTGAACCAAAAGTCTGAACATTTTATTTAATGAATAATACTTTGTGGTAATTGGATAAAATGTAAATAATTTTACTAGTTTTTATAAAAAAAATATGAATTATAAAATTCCAAGAACTGTAAATCATGATATAATAAAAATACAATGAGCTAGAAAACACTAATTTCTAGAAGAAGAAATATTAAGATAAAATATTAAGAAGCATTGTGATATTCAAAAAAAATATATAAACAAATAAAAAAATTCCCAACAAACTCCCCATTTTTTAAAATTAAAAAACCGAAATAAGATTTTATAAAATTCTCCCCCTTTTTTGAAATTTTTTAAAAAGTAAATATTAAAAAATATATGAACAAAACGTTTTAAAAACTCCCCCTTAATAAATTTATATTTAGGTAATTTAAAAACAAATAATATAAAATTTTCAAAATAAATTTATAAAATAACAAGATGAAATTTAATTTTATAAAATTTTGCATAATCCAATGGTTTTGTAAAAATATCATCCAATTTATTTTAAATTAGAATATATTCAAGAATAATATTAGGTTTATTTAAAAAATCTAAAAGAAATGAAATTTCATGTCTATACTCTTAGTTATTGAATGCATTAAATGGTTATTTGAAATAAAAATAGTAGAATAATTATCCCAATAAATATGAATTTTTTCAAAAGTGAAACCATAGTTAGAAAAAAAATATTTAATGCATTAATATTATGAGAAACAAAATGCAGTAGATATGTACTCATTTTCAATAGTTGAAAAAACAATAGAGTTTTGTTTTCCTAAACTCTAAACAAATAAATTCTTAAATAGAAAGTGAAAAAAGCTTGAGGAAAATTTTATATCAACTTGAAATCCTCCAAAATTAGAGTCATTGTAGCTAATAAAATCAAAACAATTTTATCTAGAATAAAATATTTCACAGTTAAATGTTCCTTTAATATATCTAATAATATGTTTAACAACTTTTAAGTGATATTACATATTATCATATTGAAATTCAGATCGTAAAAAACACTAAACGTTATATCGGGTGTAGTAGTAGTTAAATATAAAAAACTTCCAATCATACCTCTAAATAATTTAGAATCAATAGATTTTCTAGAAATGTCATAATATTATTTACAACTAAAACTCAAAGGGGTTTTAAAAGTTTTACAAGAATCAAAACCAAAAAATTTAGCTAAATCTTTATCATATTTGGATTGATTAAAAAATATTCCATCATTTCTTTAAAAAAAAATGAAGTCCCATAAAGAATTTTAGTTCTCTGATAAGTCTCATGTCAGACTGACTTAACATAAAATTTGAAAACTGTTTTCAAATCAAATCATTTGAATATCTAAAAGCAATATCATCTATATAAATTTGAAAAATTAAAATATCATTTGAAATCCTTTTGATAAATGAAGTAATATTGGATTTACCTTTCTAAAAATAATTTTTTAATAAAAATAATGCAATTCCATCATACCGTTGATGAGATGATTTCATAGGACCATATAAATATTTTGATAACTTAAAAACATTATTAGGAAATTTCTTATTTTCAAAACCAGGGGTTTATAAGCATAAACATCTTCAAAAATAAAACAATTTAAAAATAAAATTTTTACATCCATTTGAAATAACTTAAAACCTTGAAAAATATATAAAAGATAAAAAAATTATAATAGATTTAACATGAGAAATAGGCCCAAAATATTCATCAAGATCAATACCTTCATCTTGAGAATAACCTTGAGTAACAAATATAGCTTTATTCTAAAAAAACCTATCCAGGCTTGTCTATATTATTTATAAAAATCTGTTTAGTGACAATGAAATACTTATTTAAAATAAATTCAGCTAAAGACCAAAAATTATTTATAGAAAATTGGTTAATCATATCATTCATAGAAATAATCCAATTAAAATAATTTAAACATCATTAATATTATTATAAACAAAATCATAAATAATAGAAGAATTAGCATAAAATTTTAAAATAAAATGTCTAGTTTTAATACCAAGATCAAAATTACCAATAAAATTATCAATAGGATGATCTATATAAATATTCTATGATATTGGATCATATTGAGAAAGATTATTCTCCCCCTTAATTGATTCATAATTATCCTAAGGTTTTTCTTCACCAAAGTTAAAATCTCTAAACTCATCATTAAAAACATCAAAAACAGAATTTAATTTCACATTATTTTCATCAAAGATAACATGAAAAGATTATTTAATAACTATATTTATTTTATTATTTACTCTATAAGATTTAATATTATTATAATCACCAAGAAAAATAACTTCATCACTTTTAGAATCAAAATTATCTAAATTATCCTTTGAATTCAAAATAAAAAACTTTACAACCCAAAACTCAAAAATAACTAACTTTAGGCTTTTTAACTTTAAACAATTCATAATGAGTTTTATTTGAAAAAGGTCTAACAATAGTTCTATTTGAAATATAACAAGAAAAAAAATGTATTCATGCCAAAAACATCTAGGAAAATTATATTCACTTAGCATAGTTCTGGATATTTTAATAAGAGTTCTATTTTTTCATTCCACAACACTATTTTTTTTATGTTTTAAGAGGCGAGAAATAATGAAAATAATCATTATTTTCAAAAAAAAAATTCTAAATTATGAAATTCACCTCCTTTATCACTACGAATAAAAATAATCATACAACCTTTTCATTTTGATCAAAATTAAAAAAAATCAATAAATATAGATAAAGTACCATTTTATGTGCAAGAAAATAAACTCATGTAAAAATAATATTGTCATCAATAATGACTGGAGTTTATTTCTTTCCACCAAGGCTAGAAATTTGAGTATGACCAAATAAATAAAGATGTGCTAATTTTAAATGAATATTAGTAATTATCTGATTGGTAGATCTGAATGAAGATTTATGTTGTTTCCATTTCATACAAGTGTTACAAACATGAATGTGTTCTTTATTCATTATTATGGAATTAATATAATATGTACGAATTTTAGAAAATAATAAAACACTTAAAATAATTAAAATAAACATGTAGTTAAATATATTATCAAAAATGAAGAAAAAATAATGCTAAAAATCCATATTTAATAAAAAATAAACAAATTATTATATTGATTGTACGTTCCCAATGATCTTGTGGTCATTATACTGACCATGAGATTATAACATGTGGTCAATTGTCTTGTGTTCGGTATAATGAGTGTGAAAAAATTACAACTTTTAATCACTATAATAACTTTGAATGCACAGTCGGTTGAAATATCATTGTGTGGTGAGTATAGTTACCATGAGATTATTATAACATGCGGTGAATCTACTTACCATGCAGTCACTATATTCTTATGGTGGATTTAATTGCATAGGTTCTCCACTATAGATTCAACCAATGCATGCGAATTTAGTTTTGAATGAAAAAATATTATAACATGTAGTGATATACCCTAATAACCTTTATACCAATATGTATGTGACATCCCTATTTTATGGTTTTTATACCATGCATGCAAGTAGAACATTGCAGGATACTTGAAATCGGGGCCTCAAAGAGAAGAAAGAAGCATCTCCTACCAGCATGAAGTGTTGTTTGAGTTCTACAAATAAATGAAACATGATGAAAATATTTGAGTGGGGAAATAATTCTGCATGTTAGGCTCTTCTGGTTCTCTCCAACCTCTCATTAAAACTTATTCTAAAATACTTAAAAATAAATAGAATATCATGAAACACTACACAATATATCAATGTGGGTGAACATCAGATGATACACAATTGATGTTGTCACTTTAAATAATCAGTCATGGTAGGTTAATATAAATATTTGATAGCTTCATTTTTCTCATGAATTTAGTTAAAATTCTTCATGTGGTAGGTTTAATAAAGGGTTCATGGTAACTTAAACTAAAACTCATGGTAGGTTTAAAAACAACATGATGTAAGTATGAAAATATATGATTTGATGGTTTTTTAGACCACTTAAACATCTAAATTAGTGAAATCTCTAGTTAACATAAGTTTATATAAATTCATAATCATTCTAATGGATCAAATAAATCTTTAATATAGTTTATTTTTCAAGATATATATTGAAAAAATAGTGACAATCTAGAGTGAAAAGGTATAGAAAAATCACTAAAAATGTTGTAGAAACTCAGACATTTTTAGAGTATCTAAATGTAATTTTTATCCTTTAATGAAGCTAAATGAAATAAATATAAATGTCTTATATTTAGAACTCAATAAACATCACATGATTCTGAGTTATATCACCAATTTTATCAATGAAAAATATAAGATATTAAATTCTTGAAATTGTAGAATTCAAGAACCATTGTTATTAATTTGGTAATTTTTTAGAGAATTAAAATAATTATTTTAGACTCCCACTTAGTTTAATAAAATGTAAATAAATCTAATAGCTATCTAAAAAACAATTCATGTGAATATTCAGGCTATATAACTCAGGTTATAATAGAATACGTAAAATAAACATTAAACTATAAATTGATATAAAACTAAAGGCATGCAGCAAGTTCAGACCAAAGGTGAGAATATATTAGAGACTGAATTAGTCTTTGTGGTAATTTAATAAAATATAAACAATGTTACTATTTTTCACATGAAATTTGAATTATAAAATTCCAAGTACTTTAACTCAAAATATAATAAAAATATAGTGATCTATTAAAAACTAATTTCCTGAAGAAAAAAATGATTAACATAAAATATTAAGATGGATTATAGTATTACAAAAATAAAATATAAAAAAATAACAAAAAACTCCTAAAATTATTTTCTCGATATTCTGATAATTTTAATTTTTTAAAGATACTGAAGTAAAATAAAATTTTCCATGTTTTCAAAGAAATGTTCAAATGTTCTTTAAAAGATATTTTTCATCTATTTCAACATACTTTGATGTTTCTTATACTCCACTGGGGATATGTTCTAACGATATCATCCATGTTCTTTATCCAAGTGGCTTATGATGATAATGTTTTAAGAATGTTTTTATAAAACCAATTTCTATCTATGGTATAATTATTCTATGATGAAATAATGAATGTTTTTATGATATCATCCACTTCCTTTCTTTATATAGATTATGATTATGTGATGATATAATATTTATGAAACTCTTTTCCTTTTCATAGGTTATGATATGATGAAACTATTAATGTTTTTATGATCTTTTAGAGATCTTGTGTGTAGTTTTTATTATGTGATGGGTGGGCCTGGAATTATATATCCTTCCACCACATTAGGTAATGAATTATATATGATGAAAAAATATGAAATAGAATAGGGAGTGAACCCAGTTAATTAAGGGTCTATTTTAGATATAATATTCTTAGCATTGATCCTTGACTAAGGAAATGATGGAATTTGGAGTGAATCCTAACCACTATGGGATTCTTTCCACTATGATAGTCTTGGAATTGAACCTTGATGAAGGAAATAATTTTTTATGTTTATCTGTAACGACCCAAAGTTTTTCAATGGAAAATTCCCTTCTTATATTTATGTCATAAAATAACATGAAATCACAAAATAATGAACTACTAAGTGATAAGTGACCTTTAAACATAATTTTGTCACCCCTATGTTTGGAATTTTGAAAATCTGACATACATGGTTGTGTTCAAGATGATTTTTGGAGTCTAATGAAACAAAAATAATATTTGGTTAATAGTGACCTACCCTTATGAATAGTAAATCATCCAATATAATAGTAACATTACCTATGAATAATAAAATAAAATTTAGACATCTTAGAAAGTGACAATTTGACCTTAGTAAACGTTTTGGTATTTTGTAAGTCATAAATAATTAATTATAAATAATTAATTAATTTAAAATAATATTTATTTCTCTAAAATGTATTCATAAATTATTTAATCAATGTCTTGTAGTTTTTAGATAATTTAATAATACCCTATATAATTTTTGAAATCACTATAAAATCAGTTTTAATCTTAAAAACTGTTTTTTTAAGTAAATTATAATTTTAATTAAATATTAAATTAATAATATTTATAAAATTATTTTTTTAAAATTGACTTCATTTTTTTATTCTACACATCAAAAAATGGTTGGGGTAAATTTTTTGTATTTTTCTAAGATACTTGCATTTTTTATGAATAGTGAAATACCGTAATTTACAAAATAAGCTGAATAAGCTAATTATAGGGTCATGTGTGATGTTATGCTGATGTAAGACCACTTGTTTTGGGATTAAATTATAAAATTACTATTATTGGTCATTCAAGACTCACTATTCTTTTTTTGTGGGGAAATAATAAACTAATGAATTTTATATTAAGGAAACCCCTCTCCCCTCCACTATAAAAGCCACCCTTCACACCCTCTTTTCCTCACACCTCTCAAGCTATAATCCTTCTCTAAACTCTGCCCAAACACCTTCCCTATACCCTCCCCCACGTCCAAGAGCTTCTGGTCTCATAAAAAGACCAATCTTAGGCCCTTAAAGAGGTTCTCAAGAGAAGGATTCAAGAGGTAATTTCCCTCCCTCTTCTCTTTTAATTTCATTTCAAGTTCAAGTTCATTTCTTGATCTCTCTCCAACTATCTTCATAAAAATTGTATTGTAGCTCCAGTATTATACAAATAATGTAATTTTATGATTATAATGGTATATTATATAATCCAACCCTCTTTCCCTCTTCCTTTTATTTTATTAAAGAGAACGTTGTTTGTGAGGTGTTAATTTATCACCTTCAAGAACGACATACTTTATTCTTCCATTTCTACCTTCATATCTGGTCATGAAACCATTTTTATGGTGGAACCATAATATTTTATATGTATTATGTTCTATTTAAAGTTCTTGAAATAACCTATGGCCATATTACTAAGTGATAAGTTAAAACAAATTCGTTGTGATCCAAAAACCACCCAAATTGACCCAAATAACCATCATTTAATTATTATCTAATGATTAATTCACAAGGATATAATTTTATTAATTATAAGATCATAAAAACTTCTTAAATATCATTAATAACATGTAATATCAGTTCTGGATGCTTACCCATGTTCTACCCAAACTTCAATTTAAGAATACAAGTGAACCACTCAAGAAAACCATAAAAACTAACATCCCCAAACAATGTTTTTAAACTCTATAAGTCATCTAAAGGAACATAATCTGACATAATGAAACCATAATGAACCCTATTAATGTATAAAATTTTCTATAAATTCTAATTAATGATTATAATGTCATTATACAGGACATTAAAGAGAAGGATGCATTCGAGTACAAGGTAAGGGGAAATTCTCGAACCCAACTTTCATCCTTCGGGTTCTACCTCTTTCACTCCATTTTTGATATGGTCGCTCCTTAAAGATCATTTTTTAATAATTTTATTTCCTTTTATTTGATATACATGTTTTCTAATGAAGTTTATGTTAATCCAAATTTTTTCTGAAAGAACTCTTCTCTTAAGAACTCAACTTTTACCTCTCATTCAAGGTTGACAGTTCTTGTATCAAGTATGTTGTTCCCTCTTTCTTTTGGGAACCCAAAGTTTATGAATGTGTTATTATGATATGAAACCCATTAATTTTCATGGGTTAGTTATGTTCATTTATGTTATATGTTCATTTTGGCATGCATGATAAATGATAATGTTATGATGTGACGGGTGCGCCCGGAATTATATAGCGCAATATGAATGTTTAAATGTGACGGGGGTGCCCGGAATTATATAGAACTCCAATGCATTGGGTAAAGTGATGAATATCATGAGTAAATTTGAAATGATGTGTGAACAATATTCTATCTTGGTTCACAAGTATGTGTGGTGGTTAACCACTAAGACATGATGTTTCATTTTTATGCATTGCCACATTTCAAGTCTTTTATTTATGCTCCTCTCATGTTCATGATCTTTTTCATATGTTATGATTATGTTCACACAATGATATATTGTTTTTATCTGTCCTATTAATGGGCTTCTATCTCACCCCTTTGGATGTATATCCTCAGGTGGCTACATGTACTAAGGAGAGGACAAGTGCCACTTAGAATCTAGATAAGAAGAAATTAAATAAATGTTTATGTTTGATGTTGTATTTGTTATGTGTGGTCCTAGTTTTCCCAAGAAACTAAACCTTTGTATACTCTATGTGTAATACTATTATGTTTTTTATCTTTGAAATGGTGTAATAGTAATGTAAGAAAAGGACGGGTCTCTATATTATGTGTATTCTAAAAAATTATATATCATGTTTATAATATGTTCTCATGACTCATGATTGATTATTCATGATTCCAAACTCTTATGACTTATGTATTTTATTATGATAAATCCTTATGTCATGACTCATGATTATTGATATTTGACTGATTGGGAATGACCTTCATACGTTATGATCATTTTATCATACCCTTATTCTTATCTTATGTTTTCTTATGATCATTGATTTATATTTAAAATGTTTACCCTTGAGTATATGATCTCACTATTTATTATGTTTACATTTTCTAAGTTTATGAAGAAAGGTTTTAAATAGGGTACATTTAATAAGGATACTGTGTGAGAAGAACTTTGTGGGAAATGTTAAAGGTATTTCATAAAATAATTTGATTATGCATATTGTCTCAAAAGACACTAAATATTTATAGTTTCATGGAATGTATTGAATATTCATATAAAATGATGTAATATTTATTTATGGAATTATTGGTTTACCTCAGTTGGTATTAGAGTAATGTTTGGTTATTTTTGGATATTAGGTAATGAGGAAAATTTGGATAAAACCTAAAAAAACCTATGATGAATTGAATGTTAAAGAGGATAAACATAAAGCGTTATAGTTTAATATGAAGTTTTCATAATTTAAGAAATATTTAGACTAATTTTTATGTTAATATGATCGATCACTCTGATTAATGATGATTGATTCTCAAACTATTCTTTTTGTTTATAGTTAGTGGCTTGAATTGGGTGGAATCATGTGAAAAATGAATGTTATTGTATATAAAATGACCATCCTCATAAGAAACCAAATGAAATGGGAGTTGGTATGTGAAATCTTGTGGTTATACTCACCCAAATATCTCAAGATATTAATGGTAACATTAATCATTCTGAATTTTCAGATGGAAAAAAGGAAGAAAAAACTTGTTGGTTCCAAAGGGAAGATTGTAGAATAGCTAAGAGGGGGTGAATTGAACTTTTTATTTTTAAATAAATTTAAAAATATTATATTATATTTTTAAAGTAAATTCATTGGAAAGAAAATAAATTAGGAAAATATATTTTTATAGTGGTTTATATCATAATGATCCTACACTAATCTTCACCCCACTCAAGAACTGAGAGAGATGGAAACCACTATAATGGAATATTACACAAAAATTTTCATATATGGAGTCCCAAATCAATTAAAAATCCTTTTACCCCTAAAGTATTAAATCCAAAACTGACCTTCCTTTTTCTACCAGGAGGTACAACCCAAATAGTTTGGCCTTTTCCCACCTAGTGGCACAAGCCAATTTCTGACTTTAGTCCATGAGTCACAACCCATGATCCTACATTTTAATGGGTATTATAACCCATTAAAATTATGCACATAGAAAATAATATAAAGAAATAAAACCATAGAACCAGATGAACACGTCAAGGTCTAAGTGTTAAGGTAGCAAAGAAATCTCCAATAATAAAGGATCAAATAATTGAAGTTTATTTTAGAGCAACAATTGATCATCAAATTATGTTGCACTTGTAAAGTTCAATAATATTCACAACCTCATTATATTTCATTGGTTTGTTCAAATATATATATATATATATATATATATATAGTTTTCTTATGAATAATATTTTTCAAATTTGAAGACCATTTCATCATTTTTTTTTCAAAGCAAGGGTTGTGTATGTGAAACCAACAAACTACTTCAGAGTTTCCCATTCTTATTTCCCAGATAATATTCAACATGTAAATCAAAAATAATATTCATGTGATTCCTCCTCAATATTCTATAAAACAAAATAATTTCCTATACATAGAAATACATTATAATAATTAATATAGAATTAAATAATAAGTATTAATACCCTTTGGAAACTCCCTAATAATATTCGATATTGAATATTCATATTTCAACCAATTTGAATTCAAATATCTCAAGTTCAAAAATTTCAATGTGGATATCTATACATTCTTAATCCTATGTGAATCTCGTTTAATTCATCATAAAATAATTTAGAACATGTTCACATGCTTTCTAGATAATTATAAATTGATTTTAGAATAAATAAAACACTAAGAATATTCATAAAAAACTTCCAGAAAATAGAAATATGAAATAATATGAAAAACATATCATAATTCTATGTTTAGTACATCTTGTAGAATCTCTCATAACCATGGAGGTAAATTTCAACATATAAGTGGATCAACATATCTGAATTCACATAGGTGAATTTCATATAGGTGATTTCACATAAATGAATTTATGTAGTTGAATTTGTGTAAGAAAATTCACATAATATAATTCACATAGCTAATTCATATAGGTGAATTCATCTTACTAATTCACAAAAGATAATTCACATAGTTGAATTCACATAAGTGAATTCATGTAGCCAATTTACATAAGAAAAATCACATAGGTGATTGATAGAGATAATATGTTCATCATTTTCTATATATTTCTCAATGATTTAATCCCTAATAATTTATCAATTTGTGCTTATTTTCATTAATTTTGGATTTATGGTGTGTTTTGGGTTAAAATGTGAAAATTTCTTAAATCGAGAATTTAGAAAAAAAATAATCACTTTAGTATTTAAAGTAAAACTTTTAAAATATTTATCCAATTTGTGTGATTGTTTTTTGTAGGATTCCTTGATGTTTGGGATTCAACTTCTTCTACTGAAACATGATATGATTCAAAAATCCAAAGGCTCTAAACAATCAATCAAGTTGAAATATAGTTTTGGACAACTAAGTGGACCCCAAATTAGGAAATTTGGAAATATCATGATAATGACCTCAAATTGAGGTGATTCTAGCTGGAATTTAAATTTAATTCAAAGATTAATTTTACCATTAAATATATTGAATATTTTTTTCATTAATTTGGAAAAATTAAAGTATGATTTAGAAAACATTCATCCAGAAAGAGGGTGACTCATTAATTGTGCCATAACATCTTTGATAAGTATCCAATGGATTTGAAATTTGGGGGGAATATAGAAAATTAAGATTTGATAATCTTATAATAATGACCCATGAGGATATTCATCCATATGAAGGAAAAAACAGGAGAAAAATTTTGGATATCAGATTCTGCTGGAGAACTTTTCTACTTTTCTTTTTCACTATTTTCTTATTCTTGGTTTTGTAATACCTTCTTCCTATCTATTATTCTATATTAACCTTACCATGGTGGGTTAAACATCTGAGTGGTTGGGGAATGGTTGGTTTTCTATTTTTTAATGCTTTAATTCTTGCATGTAATTGTATAAAAACTCTTTCTCTCTTCTGTGAAGTTGTTTTCAATTTTATATAGAGGTTTTTATTATCAAGTATGATTATATTTGGTTTTTGATTATATTATTTATTTTTTATTTGGTCAATGATAATTATCTCCATATGCTAGGTTTTGGTTTATATATTATGGAATAGACCATGGATTAGTATTGAAGTACTCGATGATCATCAATATGTGTTGGAGGGGTAGTGGATGTTCTTGATTGTTGGGGATAAACAAGACTTGGTCGGGAATTTACTAAGTCAATTTAGGATATTCACTATAAATATCTCTTACAAGAAGGAGAGTACACCAAACAGAGATCTTGGTAAGTTTTTCTCTCACCATCACTATTTGACTAAGGGAGTGAGAGGAAACAGTCATGAAATCTCACTTTAATCGACTTAATAGAAGAGTATTTGATAAAATAAAACTAGGATAGCATTGTAATTGGAAAAATGACCCTGACCTAATCATCCTTCTCATATAATAGTTTTAATCACTTGATTTGGAAAAAAATTCAATATTTTTCTTAATTTATTTCTTTTTTTTTGTTTCTTTTGTTTTTTTTTCAAAACCAAAATAAATGAAAAACACCCCACTTTACCTCAAATTAAAAGTGAAAAATTGTTTCTTGTTCACTCTTCTTCGAGAGACTACCTAGGGTTAATAACTATACTAAAATTAGGTAATATAATAAAAATTATTTTTTCCATCCACTATGATAGGTGTGCGTTAAACTTGAGTCATTGATGAAGAGATAGTGCAACATTACTATTTAAAAAAAGATTTTTTTTGAATGACCCATAGTTCAACAGACCATTTAATTAAATTTGATCCTGATATTGAAATAACACTAACTAAATTAAGAAAAAAAATCAAAACTGATTTTGATGAAATAAACCTATTTGATTCAAGTGACACTCTTAGTGTTCACTTTAAACCTGAAATCATGGTTGAAAATCCCAATTAAACCTTGTGTGATTTGTACATGCCTAAATTTTCCATTCAAAATAACTAAATCATTTAACCTAATACACCAAATGATTTTGAATTACATATCAATATGATTCCAGTGCTTCTAAATTTTAATGGTCTTTTAGGAGATGATCCAAAATGTCATATCTAAGAATTCAACTTCATCTTCTCAAGCTTCAGGCCAAGAGGAGCACCTGAAGACCAATTTCAGTGGAGGGTATTCCCCTTATCACTCGAAGGAGCAGCTAAATAATGGTTTTACAATCTAAAACCAGGAAATATTGATGATTGGGAATATCTAAAAAGATACTTCATGTAGATATTCTTTCCCACATCTAGGAGAAATGCCATAAAAAAGAGGTTTATGTCATATATAAATCAACTAGAGAGACCCTCTATGAGTAATAGGATAATTTCGAGAATATTTTTTCCATATTCCCACATTAATAAATAGAGGGACACTAATTCCTTGTATTCTTATACTAAGGACTTCTTTAAAATGATCAAAATATGTTAGATGCCTCGTCTAGAGGATCCCTGATCGATAAGTCACCTGCAGATGTAAGAGGTCTAATTGAGAAGATTTCTAAAAAATTATAACAATTTGGAATAAGTGGTTCATAAATAAGTGGGATCCATGAGGTGAGAACATCTGATTAAAAATATTTAATCAGAAGAGAAATGGTTGAACTCACTAGGTTAGTATGACAAATGGTTGTGAACTAAGTGAACTGACAGCAAGGAATGACTTAGGTATTTGGTCTATTCTCTTCTACCTATCATTACAATAACAAGTTTCCATAAATGTAGGTGATAGAAAGTAGTGCTGCAGCCTATCATGAAATGAAATTTCAACCAAATCATCCATGTTAACCCCAAACCCAACCAAGATATGGATTCCAATAGAACAATGATAGAACTCCTTTTCAACAGCAATACCAGAACCCACCTCCATTCCAACAATCCTATAAATATACCTTATAACAATAAAAATCCTTTCATCCACCACCTTTAAAATGAAATATTTATGATCATCCTTCCATAAGTGCACTAGAAACTGAAGAGTAGTAGCTATGACCAAATTTTCAAGGTTTTAAAATAAAATTGATATGCTAAATGGTCAATTAAGAATTTTTATAGACATTATAACAAAGAATCAAGGTAAACTACCTGAATAGAAAGTTCCAAATCCAAAATATAATGTTATAATAATAATAAGAAGAAGTGTAATATTATTCCCACTGTTATTCACCCCTAAACCTAAAATAATACCACTGGTGTTGAAAGAGAATAAAGTTGGTAATTCTAAAAATTCTGTGAAAAATCACCAAGAATATGAAAAGAAAGAGGGGGAGTGGAAGGATAGTAATAGGAGGAAAGAAACACCATTTTAAAGGAAAAAAAGGGAAAATAAATACTTACACCCACTATTTCCATCTGGTATGATTGAATCAAATATATTTTAGGAAGAACCACTTTAAAAAGAAATTCTAGAAACCTTCTAGAAAGTGGAAATTAATATACCCCTACTTGAATATATCAATAAAATTACAAGGTATCAAAAAATATTTAAGTATCTTTGTACCAAGAATATAATACATTAAGGGAATTATAGGATTAACTTGATAATAATTGTATCTACCCTTATCACACCATAATTACCAACCAAATTTCAAGATTCATGGACATTTTCCATTCCATGAACCATTGAATCATTTAATTTTTATAATTATTTATGTGATCTAGGTGATTTAATTAATGTATTTTCTTACTCAGTATACACTTATTTGTAGATGGGAAACTTGAATCCAACAAGATTGGTGGTCCAGCTTGCAAACAGATCCACAGTTTTCCCAGCAGGAGTTCTAGAAGATGTCCTTGTGAAAGTAAAATATCTTTTATTCCCATATGACTTTGATGTGATGATATGGAAGAATATAGGATCTCATCACACTCACCCATCATTTTGGGTAGACCTTTCTTAAAGATGTTGAAAATAATCATCAATGTCCATGAAGGGACACTCACTATGGAGTTTGGAGATAACATTATCCACTTAAATATTTTTGAATCCATGAGGCACCCATCAGATGATCACTCGCTATTTTTACTCTCCCATAAAGTTGGTAATAAAAAAATTGAATAACCATGTATTTTTCATGAATTCTTAGAAATGGGAGATAATTTTTCTATTAAAAATATCACTAAATATGTGAATTCATAAAACACTAGAGAATATGAACCACACCTTGATGGAGGTTGTGAAGAATGATATTGAGAAGATATTGGAAGTTAGGATCATCTATCCCATTTCATATTCATATTAGGTTACACCATTCATGTAGTTCCAAAAAATTGGCCTATCCACTGTGAGGAACGAAAATAATGAATTAATCCCTATGAGAACTTGGAATAGTTGGAGAGTGTATATATATTTTAGGAAGTTGAATCAAGTCACTTGAAAAGATCATTTCCATGTCTCACTAATTAACCAATTGTTATAGATGTTGGTAGGGAGAACTCGTTTTTTTTTATGGATTTTCAAGTTATTTCTAGATACCCATTGCTCTTGAGGATCTAGATAAGACTAAATTTACTTGTCTATTTGTCACTTTTTCATATAAAAGGATTCTATTTGGATTATGTAATGATCTGGGTACATTTCAAAGGTGCATTATAAATATATTTTCTGATCACATTTAATATTGTTTGGAATTTTTCTTAGATGATTTCATAGTTTTTGGAGATTCTTTTGACCATTATTAGAAAAATCTGGAAAAAGTTTTGAAAACCTGCATTGAAAAGAATATTATTTTAAATTTTGAAAAGTGTCATTTCATGGTAGAGATATGAATTTTATTTGGTAGTTTTATTTTATAAAAAAGAATTAAATTGGATAAATTAAAAAATTAAGAGATAAATTCATTACCTTACCCAACTTGTGTGAAACATTTAAGATAATTTTTAGGACATGTAGAATTATATAGGAGGTTTATCAAATATTTTGGTAAGATTTCTCTCCCTATATCTAGATTAATTTTTAAAGGTGTTGATTTTAATTTCAATTTTTCATGTAAGGAAGACTTTGACAAGTTGAAGATGAGATTAATTACACCACTAGTGATTCATCCACTAAATTGGGAAGAACCATTTGAGATACTTTATGATGCATCCATCCAAGAAGTCAGAGAAACCCTTTATTAAATAATTAAGGGCAGGCCAAAAGTCATTGCATGTGCCTTGATAACCTTAGATGAAGATAAATTTAATTATAAAATAAAAAAAATTAGCAATTTTCTTTACTGTATAAATATTTAGATCATATCTTCTTAGAACTAAAATCACTATGTTTTCTGATCATACAAATCTTAAGTACATGATGAAGAAGATTAATTCTAAACCAAGGATAGTGATATGGATGATACTGTTGCAATAGTTCAACATAGAAATCAAAGATAATAAGGGAGATGAGAACTAAGTGGCTGAACACTTAAGTAGATTTAGAAACACTTCTAAAGTAGAAATTCTAGACAAAGACCCACTGAATGATCACATTCCAAGATAGTAGTTGTACTTGATTGAAGGATAAGTGCCTTGGTATACTGACATGGTCAATTATATGGTAAAATCTCAAGTCCCATATAATTTAAACTTACACCAAATTCAAAAACTGAAATCTGAATCTAGATATTACATTTGGGAAGATCCATTTATTTAGAATATTTTTAATGATCAATTGATAAAAAGATGTTTGCCTAAAAGTGAAATTAAATCTGTGTTTGAGTTTTGTCATACATTAGCTTTTGGAGGCCACTTTGGGCCTCAAAGGATATCAAGGAAGGTTTTATAATCTAGAATTTATTATCCCAAATTTTTTAAAGGTTCTCATGAATTTTGTAAAAGGTTTGAAAAATGTCAACTTTCTAGAAATATTTCAAAGAGATAAGAAATGCCTCAAAAGCATCTAAATTTTTGTGAGATTTTTGAAGTCTGGGGGAAAATTTTATGGGAACTTTCCCAATTTCATTTGGAATTTTTTATATCTTTATTTTAGTTAATTATTTTTTAAAATGGGTGGAGGAAAAATCCACCAAGACTAATGATGCTATAGTTTTTTTTTATTTTTTTAGGGATAATATATTTTGCAGGTTTGGAGTGCATAGAGACATCATTAGTGATCAAGGGACCCACTTTTTCAATAGGATAATAGAGGATTTTCTAAAGAAGTATGGGGTTTATCATAAAACATCAAATCCATATCATCCACAAACTAATGGACAATCTAAAGTGTACAAAAGGGAAATAAAAGGAATTTTAGAAAAGACTGTTGAACCAAATAGGAAGGATTGGAACCAAAAGTTGGAGGATAAATTATGGTCTTATAGGAAATCCTACAAAACCCCAATAGGAATGATTCAATATGTGTTGATTTATGGGAAAAAATTTCACCTTCCTATAGAATTGGAACATAAGGCATATTGGGTTGTGAAAAAGATAAATTTCTATCTTGAAAGTGATGGAAAAGAGAGAATATTTTAGTTGTGGCAGCTGGAGTAAATTATAATGGAATCTTTTGAAAATTCCAGGATTTACAAAGAGGGAATAAGAGTAGCTCATGACAAGTTGATCGAACCAAAATACATCCATCCTAGAGAAAAAGTGATGTTATTCAACTCAATACTCAAACTGATATCAGGTGAACTTTGTTCTGGATGGGAAGGTCCATTTATACTTACTCATGTATATCCTTTAATTTCTGTGTAGATTATAAAGAATGTAGAGTAGTATCCCATCACTATTAATGAACATAGTCTAAAGAAAGTACATGGTAAATTTTCATCAGAGCCAGTGGATGATATTACACTCTTCCAACTAGTTTATCAATAAAATCCATTAGGTTGTACCTCCCCATAACACTTTCATTATTATATTAATTCAATTAAAAATATTCTTGTATATTAAAATATACTTGAATGAATTGAGTAAAATATATAATTTAAGTGTGTGGGAGGAAACCTTTGTAGTTTAGGGTTTTCAATTTTTTCTTTTCTATTTTTTTCAAAAAAATGAGTGTTTTTCAAATATTTTTCTGTTTATTTTTCAATATTTGTTTGGTTTTGAAACTTTTGAGATGAAATGATTATCTTTTCTATTTGTTTAAACCCATGTATATGAGTGAAACAATTTATTCCATGAAACTGAGCCTAAATGAATGCTGAAAATGAATTTTTTCAAGTTAAAATATTTGGGGAATTTCATGAAAAGTCCTCTAATTTTTTAATCTCATGTCACATTTCACTATCTTTATCTTTGACATAACTTTCCCATGAAGCTTATGAACACTTTTTTCATATTATTTACATTCACCTCACTTATTTATTGAACCAATCCATTATTTCTTTAACTATAATTTAATTTATTCCTATCAAAACTTTCAGGTTTGAGGTACTTGTGTTTTAAATGATTGAGGCATTTATTTTTTTTTCAAAGACCATTTTTTAAGAAAATACATTTCATTATGGCATTACTTGTACATTTAGTCCTTTTATCCCTTAGAATTCATGAAAAAACCTATTATTTTAGCCATATTACAAGCCAATTTTACCTATCCAACCTTTACTTAGAGTGATATTACATGATCTAGTTGAACTTAAGTGTGGGGGGAGTTGTAGTGTATTGCACTGTATCATTTGGTGATACCTTGGGTGGAAATTTTTTTTTGAAAAGATGATTTTACAGCTGAAAATTTCATTCTATTGATATATTTTCCTTGCTGGAGCTTTCATGATAAAATAAGTTGTGCCTTTCTAGAGCTTCTAAAGGAGAAAGAAAGTTGTTCTTATCTGGAGCTTTTAAAAAAACCTGGATTTTTTGGAATCCATTACTATGCTAAAGAAAAAAATAAAAAATGTGTGGGATATCCCTAAAGAAAATTTTGATATTATCTTGGATCTAATTTTCTATTATGGGGAGTTAAGAGGAGACCATACTTTAGTGAAAATTAGAATACTGTAATTTTTCTTCAAAAAGAGCCAATCCCTCCTCATTTGGCCTAAGTATTTTTTACATCAAAATCCAACCAACAGACAGCCAAAAAACAACCCAAAAAATTTCTCATGATAATAACATGTTCTTGACTCACATAGGGTGGAGATTTTGGAATTTATAAATCCTATGGTGACTCTTTCAGGGTTTGGATGAGAAAAGCATTGTTAAAAAATTGAAATTTGTGAGATGAGAGAAAATTCATGTGAGGTAGGTGTTTTTTGTTCTTGGGAAGAGAAATTAAGTAGAAATATATTGAATGATATGAATGAAGAACTTGAAATAATTTTTTTATGATTCATTAAATCTTTTGTTTCTTTTTGAAATATTAGTGGATCTCATGGTTATATGATTTGAATTTTCTATGATTTGATTTTGATTCTTAGTTATATAGGAGTACAAGTGTCATGTGTGGGGGTATTGATAGGGATAATATTTTAATAATTTTTTATATATTTTTCAATGATTTAATTCCTATAAATTTATCAATTTGTGTATATTTTCATCAATTTTGGATTTATGGTGTGTTTTGGGATAAAATGTGAAAATTGCTTAATTCTAAAATTTTGACATATTTTAATCAATTTTGTATTTAAAGAATAAATTTTAAAATATTGATCCAATTTGAGTTATTATTTTTTAGTAATCATTAATTGTTTGGCTTTAACTTCTTCTTTTTAACCATGAGGTGATTCAAACATCCAAAGCCCATAAAAATCAATCAAGGTAAAATATTCTTCTAACCAACTAAGTGGATGCCACCTTAGTAAATTTGTAATAACTCATGATAATGACCTAAAATTGAGCTGATTATAGCTATAATTGAAAGATAATTCAAAGAAACTTTTTACTATTAAATATAATTAATATTTTACCTCATTAATATGAATATCGGATGCACCAAATTAAAGATGGTTTAGGAAACATTCATCCAGAAAGAGTGTGACTTATTAATTGTGTCATAAATTATTTGATATACATCCAATGGATTTGAAATTTGGATGGAATAAAGAAAATTAAATTTTAATAATATTTTAATAAGAACCTAGGAAGATATTTGGCCATCTGGTGGATGAAACAAGAGAAAAAATTTGGAGATCAGATTCTTCTAGAGAACTTTTCTGCTTTTCTTTTTCTCTCTTTTCTTCTTAGTTTTGTAATGGATTATTCCTACCCATTATTCTAGATTACCCTTAACATGGTGGGGTAAACATATGATTTATTACATAAGTATTATTTTTCTATTTTTAAATGCTTGATTACATGCACTTAATTGAATAAAAACTCTTTCTCTCTTCTGTGAAGTTTTTTTCAATTACATATAGAGGTTTTTATTATCAAGTACGATCATATTTGGTTTGTGATTCTATTATTGATTTTTTCTTTGGTAAATGATAATTATATCCCTCCACTAGGTTCTGGTTTATATATTATGGAATAGACCAGAGCTTATTGGTGAAGTACTCAACAATCATTAGTACGTGTGGGAGGGGTAGTGGATGTTCTTGATTATTTGTGATAAATAAGAACTGGTTGGGAATTACCTAAGTCAATTGAGTATATTCACTACAACTCTCTCAAAAAAGGAAGTATAGTAGACCAACCTAAGATTTTGGTAAGTTTTTCTCTCACCATCACTATTTGACTAAGGGAGTGAGAGGAAACGATCATGGAATCTCACTTTAATTGACTTAGTAGAAGATGATTGGATAAAATAGAATTAGGATAGAATTACAATTGGAAAACTGACCCCGAACTGATCACCCTTCTCATATAATAATTTTCAATCACTTGATTTGGAAAACATTTAAATATTTTTCTTAATTTATTTATTTTGTTTTGTTTCTTTCATTTGATTTCAAGACCAAAAAAATTCAAAAACAACCCATTTTCCCTCAAATTAAAAGTGACAAACTATTTTTTGTGCACTCCTCTTTGGGAGACTACCGAGGGTTAATCACTAGACTACACTTAGGTAATATAATAAAAAACTCCATTCCCCATGACAGGTATGCATCAGGGATTCTAAAAATTTGTAAACAACTTGAATTATCAAATTTCAATCCTAAATCAGGCCTTAATAAATATAGAATCATCTTTGTAACCTGTTGAATTATATTTATAAAATTTCATTATCTTTCTAAAAAATCAAGGATCACATTAATTGTACATCTATATCTAAAGTTATATTTAAAATACAGTTAAAAAATAGTTCTGAAAAATAATAGAATTCTGACTTAAAACATGTTGTTACTTATAACCTAATTTAAGACATGATATAGATCGATTCAGAATTTTACATATTCTAATTAAATGTGTATAATTTTATTATATTTATAACTCAATAAGAATAACTCTATTTTGAGTTATTTATCCTTGATTATGGTTGAAATACATAAGGTAACAAAATATAGAAATTTGGCTATATGGTTTGGCTATGTGGGAGAATTGTCTCTATGGTTTGGCTACATTGTAAAATTAGATACATGGTTTGGCAATGTGGTAATAGTAAAAAACATGTAAAAATGATATTTCAAGGTCCCAAATGAATTATTTAGCCTATGAACTCAATATGAAACGTGTATAATATGTCATGAACAATAAACCATGAAATCTAAAGATATTTTAAGTAAAGAAATATTATGATATAATCAATGTTAAGAATGTTTAATCAATAAATAAGATAAATTATTAATACTTTATAAGGAAATAAAAAATTAATCTTTTTAATTTTCAAAACATAAAGTGGTTCAAGGAGTCACTCAACATTCACCCCTTTTTGAAAATTTCAAAATCAAGAATAATATCAAAATTTCACCTCCTTTTTGAAATTATCATAAAGATAAAGTTCTAATAGAAAAATTATATCATAGAAATAAATGTAAATAGTGTATAAAATGTTCTTAAAAATTCATATTTCATAAAATAAGTCAAGGAGCCACTAAAAAACCTTCCATCATTAGAACTTGAGTTGTATATAGTGAGTAGAATTTTAAAATATGTTTGTGAAAACTAATGAAAACCCCTTTATAAAATAATCTTTTATGAAAATAGAAAGTTTAAAAAGTATGTATACATCGACTAGTACATATAAGAAAACATAAAATATAAATAGTATAAAATTTTATATAGAAATTAATAATTGTAAACTGAAAAAACATATTACAGATTACCATAAACTTTAAATAAATCAAAAAAAATCAGTATATAAACACACTCAAGATACCCTTAAATCCATGCCATTAAATTTTAAATTTCCATTATAGCAAGTTCAAACTTGATTTTCTCAAACTTAGTAAATTATAGGGGCTTAGTAAGGATATCATCAAGATTATTTTATATAGAAATAAATTCTATATTTATATTTCCTTTTTGAACATGATCCCAAATGAAATGAAATTTAAAATCAATGTTCTTAGTCCTAGAGTGTTGTAAGGGATTTTTAAAAATAGAAATATTAGAATTATTATCACATAATATAGTAATCTTATTAGAATAAAAACAAAAATTAGAAAGTGTTGGAGTAATCCATAATGATTTAGTATAACAAGATTCATTAGATATCACTATAGGAAAACCTAGATTTAGCAGTGGTTTTTTCATAACGGTTTTCTAGTGGTGGTTTTTAAAACCACCACTAAATGTTTTGTAAATATTTTTTTCATTTTTTTAATTTATTTTTTGGAAAAAAAATAAATTAATTTTTAGTGTCATTTTTTTAAAAAATCATTAGGAAATAGTGGCGGTTTTTAAAAAACCGTCGCTAAATTGAGGGGAAAATTTAAAAAATAAATTATTTAATAATTATTTATTATTTATTATTTATTATTTACTATCATATATATTTTATTATTTATAATTTTAATTAATTATAATTTTTTAATAAATAAATATTTATAATTATTAGTTAATAATAATTTGAAACTTAAAACAAATATTCAATAATTTGAAAGTCATAATTCAGCATCAAATGATAATAACTTTTGATTCAAGAGTCCATTTTAGCTCCATAACTAGTAAAATAGAATCTTATGAAATGATTTAAAACCACATTAGATTTAAATTTTGTAATAATTAAAAGAATAAAATTTGATATATTTTCAAGAAAAGTAGGAAATCAAATTTGAACTTCAAATGGTTATAACCATTGATCCAGGTGTCTGTTTGGGTTATACCACATATCAAATTGAAGCTTATGATGATCTATATTCCCTTTTTACTTAAATAACCTCAGTCACATTTTTTGAGGCCAAAAATATCTCAAAAGTCCTCCAAAACTGAGATTTTAGTCAGGTAACCACCATTTTTTAACATGTTAGGGAATTTTATCCTAGTTTAAGGGGGTCTTATTGTATTTTTTTTATGGGTATTGAATTTATTCTCTAGAATTAAAATCATATTGATATTATTTTTTTTATAATTAAATATATGCATATTTTCTCATATTTTCTTATAATAAATCACTTGTATAAATACATATTTACATAGAAAAGTTTTTTTAAACATATAAGTCATATAGAAATAAATATGTTTTATTCATTTAATTTAAAATAAATAATTATCTATTTTATTTACCTTAAAAAATTCATTAACTTGTATATATATACCTATTCAAGTAATGTTTATATATAAACATGTGTGTGTCAATAAAAAAATCTATATTTATGTGTATATTCTAATATATGTAAATAAATACATATAAATATTTGTGTATGTATTTTAAAAATATAAATATGTACTTGTTTGTCAACAATATTTTGTGTATACATCATATATAAATGTATTATTATGTAAATATATCATTATCATTAAATATTGTATATAAATGAATTTAGAGTAAAACTATATGAATATATAGATATATACACACACCCATATGTAAATAATGTTAATATATGCATATGTGTGTGTATTGATAAATAGATATATATTTATATTTATATTCTAATATATGTAAATAAATATAAATATATAATATATTTAAATAAATTTAAGTGTATATATATATCATACACATTCGATGAGTTTTCATCTTCATTTAAGAGTGTCTTAATATGCTTTTTATGTCATATATGATTTTTATTCCATTAATTTACATTCCTATTGATTTAATGATGTTCAAATTATTGTATTTTCACCTCTTTTGGCAATTTATTATCAATTATATATATATATACTGCAAACCATTTTTTTCCATTTTCAAATAGCCGGTTTTTGGGTGTCCAATTCCCATAACATCCAAAGTTCAAATTCAAAATTCAAAACCAAAACTAAAATCCCAACATCATCAAACCAAATCTCTGACAAACGCTGCACGTCGTACGCCACGTGCCTCGGACGTACCGCCACCTCAATCCTTGTAACCCACCGGGACAGATCGTCGGCAAAGCACCACCGGGGATCCCACCCTCAAGTCTCTTGAACCCTACATCGACACCATCAAGCCTTTGACAATCATCACCAGTAATAACCCATCCAACAGGACACTGGAGAAACACAACCGTCATCGTCGCCGAAGCCAAGGCGACCACCACCATCATCACATCCACAGGAGAAACATCCACAGCCTGCCTTGAGACCACGGGAAAATCGCATCAACCGGAATGCGAATGAGAATCACCAACGCCCTTCGTCTATACCAACAATGGTTCAGAACCAAAACAAACACCCCTCCATATATTAAATTCTGTTTATTCACCACATAAAGAGTCTACTGGAGTGATAAAGTATTTGGATAATAAGCAAGAGGAAAGGGGTTCTAATTTCATCCAAAGTAGAATTTCTATATATGGCATATGAATACATGTGCATGTGCAACTGCATAATAATAAATATTTAGTGAAAAAAATAAATTAATAATGAGAATTAAAATAGGAAAATAAGAAAATAAGAAAAAATTAAAAAAAAGCTGCTAAATCATTCTATGATGGTTTTAAAAAACCACTCCTAAATGAATGTCGACGCACGATTTATATTCATTTTTTCAAAACCATAATAGAATGATTTAGTGGTGGTTTAAACTGCCACTAAATACCGATTTTGGTGTAGTGTGTATATTCAGATTCAATAGTTAAAAGAGAAAAAAAAATGCTTCTTTAAACCCCAATAATTCAACCAATGAAATGTATGGAGAGAAAGATGAATTTTCTAGAAAATTATAATAATATTACCCGTGAAGGAAAGAAAATTAATCTTCCTTCATGCTAGAAGTGTGGAAATAATCATGGGGAAAATTTACTTAAGGGGTCTAGTAAATATTTTAAGCGTGGAGAAGAAATCCATCAAGAAAAATAATATTGAAGTGATATGAAAAATTCAACCAGTGAAATGCATGGATAGAAATATTAATTAAATGTTCCACCCAAGCTCAAATGCTATAATTTCATGTATTATAAACATTATGCCAATAAGTGCATGAATCCGAGGGTTAATGGTGATAATTGGAATTAACAACCTATTAATCAAAGAGATAAAGGGAAATCTCAACCAATCACAACTGCTGAAGTGGGTTACATCAGCAAAGTGGTGAAAGTTACCTTATTATCCATTGTAGAACTTAAAATGTCTTATTTGATTCTAGCTCTACCCACTATTTTATATATAAAGAATTTTTTTAAGTGTATCACATCGCCACCTTAATTATTAGATATTGAATTAGTAGTAAAAACTTCTAATGGTATGATGATTGTATCTTAAGTCTATAGCTCCTCTCCAATATTGGTTTGTGGGAATTTACTTTCAAAAAAACTTTTTATTCTCTCTCCAGTTGTATTTGATGTTATTTTGGGCATATATTGATTTTCTTTATATAGATCCTACATCAATTTCCAAGGAAGAGAAGTCGTATTTGATATTATAAATCAACCTATGATCGTATATCGGTGTGAGAATGAATAAAAACGTCCAATGGAAATTAACTCCACTGTATGAATCTTACTACCTATTCATGAGGGATATTTATCTCTAATGTTTGGGGAGAAACTCAACATCTATGATATGCATATTATTTGGGAATATACTGATGTATTTTCTAAATAATTTTATAGTCTCCCCCTAAATCGTGAAGTTTAGTTTTAAATAGAATACATACCTGGTGTTACACCTATTTCAAATAATCTATATAGAATAAACCAAATTTAGTTGTAGGAATTGAAGAAGAAACTATAGAAGAATCTAGAAAAGGGATTTACATTCCTGGGGGTGTCACCATGGAGTGAAACTGTTCTTTTTGTTAAGAAGAAAGATGGTTCAATGTTTATTTGCATTGATTATCAATAACTTAACAAGATCACTATAAAGATCAAGTACCATCTACCCTATATTGATAAATTTTTGATAAATTTCATGGAGATCAATACTTTTACAAGGTTAGCCTTCATTCTGGATATCATCAATTGAGGTTTGAGGAAGAATATTTACCCAAGATAGCCTTTCATACAAGGTGTGAACATTATTAATTTAGAGTGATTCAATTTGGACTTACCAATGTCCTTGTATCTTCATAGATCTAATGGATATATTCTTTAGAGATTACCTTTATTGGTGTATAGAAGTCTTTATAGATGATATTATTATATATTCAAAGAGAAAGGAGTAGAATAAAGATCATTTGAGGATTGTGTTGAAGTCCTTGATGAAGTATAAGTTGTATAAAAAATTTAAAAAGTGTGAATTTTGGTTATAGAAACATTCATTCATAAGTCATATTATCTCAATTAAGGGTAAATTGATGTATCCTTCAAAGATAGAAGTTAATGAGCAATGGCCTAGACCAACCATGGTGACCAAGATTCATATTTTTCTTGGTTTGAATGGATACTACTGATTCTTTGTGAGAAATTTCTCATTACTATATAATCTAATAACTAGTTTGACATAGAATTGATCCAAGTTTATTTAGATTTATGAATGTGAGGAAAATTTCAAGGAGCAGAAATGAAAGTTGGTCAGTGCACATGTACTCACACTACCCTACAGTGGATAAGTGTTTGTGATATATATTTATATATCAAATAATAGAATGGGATCAATTCTTATATATAATTACATGGTAGTAGCATATATCTCACAACAATTAAAGGTTCATGAGAAAAATTACCCAACTCATAATTTGGAGTTGGTAGCAATAATTTTTTCATTAAAAATATTGAGGCATTATCTATATGGTGAAAGTTGAGATATATATATATATATTGATCATAAAATATTGAAGTATATATTCACACATAAATAGTTTAATATGATCCAAAGTATATAGTTGGGGTTGATTAAATATTATGAATAATCAATACACTACCACCCTATAAAGGTGAAAAAGGTGGCTAATGCTTTGATTCAGAAGGACCATGCTAGTTTTTCCATGATGAGGATTGAAAGAGATCCAATATTTATGGATTTTTATAAGATAGATATTTAAATCATGAAGAAATTGTATAGATCCTAATTTTATTATATAAGTGTTTAACCATTTGTCCATGTAAAGATTAAATAGGTAAAAATGGGGATGTAAAACTATAGAAGAAGGTGAAAAATGTTCCTAAGTTCAACCATGATTATGATTGAATGATAAGGTTTAGGAACTGAGTATGTGTCTAGTCAATACAGACTTAAATAAGGAGCTATTATATGAAGCTCATAGTTCATAATTCTCTATCCATCTTAGAATTATAAAGATGTATATAGATATTAAAGATTATTTATTGTGTGAAAATATAAAAAAGGATATTTTAGAATATATATCTTGATGCCTGGTGTGTCAGCAAGTCAAGGATGAGAGATAAAATTTTAAGGGGATGTTATATAAATTACCCATACCAAAATGGAAATGGGAAAACATCACCATAGATTTCATCATAAGACTCCCCAATACATCTAAAGGACATAACACCATTTGGGTTGTAGTCAATCACCTTACAAAGTTAACTCATTTTATTGATATTAGAGAATATTTTTTTCTTTATGAGCTTACTAGTATATACATTAAAGAAGTGGTAAGGCTGTATGGAGTTCCACATTCTATTATATCTTATCAGGATCCCAGATTTACCTCAAAGTTCTAGAGAATTATTTTTCAAGCATTGAATATGGGATTGATATTTTTCACTACATATCATACCTAGACATATGGTCAACCTAATAGGACTATTCAAACCCTGGAAGATATATTGAGATATTTTTATATGGATTTCAATGGTTGTTGGGATCAACACCTTCCTCTAGTCAATTTTTCTTACAATAATATCTTTTAATCAATCATTTAGATGGATATATATGAATCCCTCTATAGCAGGAAATTTATAACTCCAACATGTTGGGATGAAGTGGTATAAACAAATATATGAGACTTAATGAATATGAGGAAATGTTAGAGAACGTTAGATCCACTCAGTATCACATCAGGGTAGCTAAAAGATTTATATTGACAATCATCAATGAAATATAGAATTTAAAGTTAGTGATAAGTTATTCCTATAAATATCTCCTTGAAAGAAGTTTATGAAATTTTGAAAGATGGTATAGCTAGTACCTAGATATATTGGTCCCTTAAAGATCCTTTATCACATCAGGGTGGTACCTTATCACTTGGAACTTCCATCGAACCTCTCCTAAGTTCATGATCTGTAACATATATCTTTTTTGAGAAAGTGAATACCTGATCCTTAACATTTACTAAACTCAAATGTTATACCACTATATAATGATCTTTCTTATGAGGAATAATCGGTAGATATTCTAGATCAAATATGGAAAGTGATGTGGAACATGACCACTCACATATTCAAAGTTTTATGGAGAAACCATAAATTTGAGGAATATATCTGGGAACCTGAGGATGTGATGAGGTAGAAACATCTACATTTATCTGTATCAAAGTTATATATTTTTTAGATATAAATTCTTATAAAGTGGTTATAATTTAAAACCCTAATATTTTTTTAATATATATTTCCTTTTTTAAGTATTTTATATCTTTTTTTATATGAAATATTTAACTTAAACAAGCCATGATTGAAATATTATATTATATATAACCTAGTAATTATATTAAAAAGTATTAATAGGAATAATAAAAATATGAAATATATGAATAAAATATTTCCTTAATTCGAATTTATTTAATAACCTCAAGGGAAATGAGTACTCAATTTTAAATGTTAAGAATAAAATTATTTAACGTTAAAATGTCTATTTTTTAAAATAATTTATTTTTATATACAATATATATCAAGATCACTAATAAAATTTTATTTTAATGAAATATATTGGTGATTAATTAATAATAATTTATACATTGGTTATCAATTTAATATAAATAAATTCAAAATAATTTTAAGGTAAAAAGGTACATTTTTTAAAAAATTATTTTTTAAGTGCACAGTGTATTTCTATTTTAATAAATTAAAATAATATCTATTGAGGAATGATTTTAATTTTTAGATTATACATTTAATTAAAAAATTTAAATTTATCTAATGATGATCACTAGGGAAATAATTAGACAAAGTTCATTTTTTTCTTCAAAAATGTATTTTTTTAAAATTGTTTTCGTTACGCTTTATTGGTTTATTTTCAAATAAATTTATATCACTTATAAAAATTTAATTTTATAAAATGGTTTCCATATTTTAAATCATCATGTAAAAAATTTTTAAATAGTTTGATTTTATTTTTGTTCATAATGAATAGTAACCAAGGTAAAAATTCATTATTATGGTAATGATTAAAAGGGTTAATGAGGGGTTAAACTAAAGAGATAAGGGTTAAAATAACTTAAAAAATAATCTAAATACTATTGTTTGAATGGATTTAAACCCTATATTATCCCATATTTTAAATTTATCCAATTTGGATCCACTTGACCATGAAAGTGGTCTTATATTATTTTAAAGTTTAGAATAATTAGAAGTGTGCCACTCCCCTCACTTATAAAAGGGAAACTTCTATTATCACTTATTCACACCAATTTATCCATTTATATTGACTAATATCTACTAAAATAACCTCCTAAACATCCTCCCCATTACTTAGAGGTTATGGAATCACCAAAAGTCCATCCTATAAGTCTTAAGGTGTAAGTCAAAGGAGGTTTTCCAAAGAAGAGGTATAACTCTTAAGTGGGTTCTTTCATGTTTTTTTCTTCTTCTATTTCCTTTAAACCTATAATAAACTTGATAGTATACTAGAATAATTATATATAATATACTTAAATGTTATTATGTTTATATTACACATGTTTTTCATCACCTTTTTCATTATATTGGAAATGAAAACATCGCTAATGCATATGTGTGAACTACCATCTCCACAAAGCTATGTGTTTCATTTTTCATCACTATATCTCACGGATGGATATATAGATGGATTTAATGTATATATAAAATTATTATAACATAATTATTATTCTATAAGATAAAATATTATATACCTTCTTACCCTATCATCATTATAAAATGATAATGTCGCTCGTGCATATCTATGGACTACCACCTCCATGAAGAAATGTGATTCATTTTTCATTTTAGATTAACATATATGGTGATAAAGATAGATATAATTAGTATATATAATATTTATGATAATATTATGACTCTATAAAATTTAATTAATATTTAATATTATTTCTATTTATCTATTGAAAAGTGAAAACGCCACTCATGTGTACGGACAGACTACCGTCTCCATGAAGTGTTGTAATTTATTTTTCATCACCACCCTATATAGTTGGTTATAAAATTTTATATAATGAATAAATATTAAATTTTTAACATTATTTAGATTCTATATATGGGTAATCCATAACCAATGTGTAAGTTTCAGAACCATCAAACTGAAACATGCATGTAAAATAGATCAGTTTTCACCCGAATAATGATTTTAATGAAGAATTATTAATAAAAAAGTAATTGTAAATTATAAGGGAATATATATAGTAATATATATATATATGGTTCTATAATTGATTTATAATAAATATTTATTTATTATATAGGATGTTTTAACGCGTACAAAGTAAGATGGGGCCTGGGGTAAGGGTTTCTTGTCTCACTTTTATTTCTATGAGACATATGTCATATTCACCACTTGTTTCTTTTTTTGGTGTATATACTACCCTTAAATGTATTTTTTTATTATTTTCATGAAAAATATGTGTATTTATAAACCCATATAATTTTATCTTTTTTATAATGTTTTGATTCAAATATTACAAAAATTTTAAGGGTTTTTTATTTCAATATTGTTTCGTTGAGACATGTTTCATGCTATCATTACTAAAAAACCTACCTATATCCATGGTTGGTCTTTTCCATGGCTATAGGGAACCTATAACCACTGTAAAGAATTTTTTGTGGTTATATCCTACCTATAGACATGGGCGGGATGGATTATATCCCTTGTAAATTTCTATAGCTATAGCCCACCTATAGCCATGGGTGAGATGGGATATAGCCATGGGTATAAAGGGTTATTTCTGTAGGCATCACCCATGGTTATATCCTTTTTACATGGGTAAAAAAATTACATGGAATGAGCCTGAGAAATATCTTATATCCATGGGTAGAATGATCATGGCTATAGACCACCTATAGCCACATGTAGGATGGGTTATATCCATGGGAAATGTCTAATATCCCACCTATAGCCATGGGTAGGATGGTCTATAGCCATAGGATATGTATATGGTTGTAGTCCACCTATAGCCATAGGTGGGATGGGCTATATCCACAGGCATTTCATGTGGCTATAGTCAGTATCTAAAAGTTAATCCATTTTGAAAACCTATATCCATGGGTAGGATAATCTATAGTCGCAAGACATTTATCTAGCTATAGGAAGGTTATATCCAGAGTTGAAACATAAATGTGGTTATAAGGAGTCTATAGCCATGGCCACCCCACCTGTGGATATGGGTCTTGCATCGAGGAGGCATTAAACTTAATTAAATAAAAATAATTAAATATATTTCTAAACATTTACATATCTATATATACATATATATATATATATATATATCAAATAATAATTTTATTAGAGTGGTAGAGTACTCTTATTCCTAGAAAAAATACCTTGGATTGAAACACACCATCGATGTTTTTTTCTAGAAAACCAATATCCAGGAGTATGGTGAGTTATAGATATGGGCGATGCCCATGTCTATAGGTTAATCCTTATGGAAACACCTATATCCATGGGTAGGATACTATATATACATGTGAAATTCCCAAGGCTATATCCACTCCCTTTGCATCCACGGACACAATTCTCATGGCTATAGACCTTTATTCTACTTGTGTACGCACCTATTTGTTTTTATATGGTGTATATTGTTCCAATTTTATATATCATATCATGAATTTCTTTATATTCATGATATTTAAAGTTCCATTTAAAGTTATTTCTTTCAAGGGGTTTGTGATTTAAAGGTTACCAATGTGGTAAGGGTTTAGGTTACAATATCATTTCTTTTTAGGATTGTCTATGTTAAATTTATATTGAGGTATATTATATGATCCGTATCTTTTAAAATCTATCTATTTTATTTTCTATTTATTTCTAGGGTTTATATGATTTTATTTTATTTTCCACTCTTTGGTATTTAATACAATCAAGAATTTTTTTAACAAAAAACTACCATATTTCTTCTTTTTAGGTTGGGAATCTTTATCTTCTATATCCATGTTCTTCAAATTTTTTTATGGAAGTTTTTTAATATAATTGAAATGTTTTATAAATTTAATTTTCACTACCTTTTACTTTATTTACAAAGATTTAAAATGGATATTTTAAAAAAAATATGAACAATTCATTTTTGACTTTTTAAAAAACTGAGAAAAGAATGTTCTCTTTTAACATATACTGCATGAATAGATTTTCCCACCATCATGGACATTATTTGATTTTAAGATTTCCTTACAATTTTACATGATTATTTTTAAAGAAAATATTTTTCTCAATATTCTGTAAATTTTTAGTTTTTAAATATAATGAAGGGAAAAAATATTTTCCCCTATTTTCAAATAAATGTTCAAATGATATTTTAAAGATATTTTTCATCTATGTCAACATCCTTTAATGTTTCTTATTCTCTATTAGGATATTTTCTAATGAAATTATCCATGTTATTTCTCTAAGTGGCTTATAAATATGATGTTTTAAGAATATTTTTATAAAACCTATTTCTTTCCATTGGTCAATTAGGTTATGATTAAATATTAAATTTTTTTATGATACCATCCACTTATTTTCTCTATATGAAGTATAATTATGTGATGGTGGAATATTTATGAAACATTTTTCTTTTTCATGAGTTATTCTATGATAAAATTATGATTTTTTTATGATATTATGGAACTCTTATGTATGGATTTCATTATGTGATGGGTAGGATAGAAATTATATAGTCCTCCAATACATTTGGTAAAGAATAAAATATCATGAGATAATATGAATTGGAATAATGAGTGAACCCTATTTAGTAAAAGAATATATCTGATATGATAGTATTGGTAGTGATCATTGACTAAGGAAATGACTTTCTCTGCTTATGTTTATGCCAAAAACTTATATTTTTTAGTGTAGAGGAAAATGGAAAGAGGGGGTGAATTTCCTTTTAAAAATTAATGTGATAAAAGTAAATGAAAATTTTAAATGGAAAACTATTTCGATAAGATAAGGTGATGAAATATATTAAGTAATAAATGATAAATTTGATTTTTATAAATTTTAATATCCAAGTAAAGTAAGTATTTAATCACAATGGAAACAGGATGAATTGAATTTGTGAAATTTATGTGTATCAAGATTAGAATTATGAAATGCATAAATATAAAGAGAGATTAAACATAATTTGATAAGGAGTTTGGAAATAGCACATGAGGTTCCCCTAGGTCTCCACCCCTTTATTTGAGAGACATGTCTTATTAAGACCTCCCTTGGTTTTAATAGAAACTCAAGAACCAACTTCCCTTAGTTTTAATAGAAACCCAAGAGCCACCCTCCCTTGGTTTTAATAGAAACCCAAGAACCAACTTACCTTTTATTTTTGTGGTTGTGATAAGAAACCTACTTGAATTATATTCATCACTTTTCTGGTTGTGATAATATGTCCCTTATTTTTTTGTTATGGTCATAATTGAGAAGATGAGGTGATAAAAGAGATATTTTCTTAGCATAAATCCTTTACAAAGTCAGTCATTTATATCTCTAGAAATATGGATAAAAATTGATAGAGGGAGAGAGAAAGGTTATAACCTTCTAGATATGGAAAAGGATAATGGAACATTGATAGGAGGGATTAATGATCACTATAGATTCAAAGTCAATTCAATCTGAGAGAATTTTTGGGAGTCAATTTTTATTCCAAGATGCCAAAGGTATCGTTTTATAGGATAAAAGAGGAATAGTAACCTTCTAAAAAATTTTGGGTGCATTAAAGCTAAGGAAGATTTCAATAATGGCCATTTTAGCCATAATAAATTCTATCTCTTATATCCAGTATCGATGCCATCAGATACTTAGTAGCCTCCAACGAGTAGCCAGTAGACTACCTAGAGCTTGGTGCTATTGGAATTTCTCTATTGTCAGGTCATTGCACCTCTATCAGGTAGCTGGTGGCACTCTAGAGAATCTGGATACTTTTATCTTCACCACTAGTTGGTTGGTGTCACTCCACCAGTTGGTCGGTGATCTTCTGCTATAACTAGAGGAATGCCATCATGGCATCACCTGACTAGTGTAGCCTACACTACTTCACCTTTAATAATTATCTCCTCTAAATCCTTCAAAGGTATTCTATAGATCATTGAACTTACTTTTATGGATTTAATTCATCCATAAAGACTATAATAAGACCTTCAAATATTATTTAAATACATTAATTAATTTATTGAAAAATCACCAAAGTTAATTAAATAGAAACTAAAATCACTTGAAAGAAACCATTAGAAATAGAAGAGATTGTTTTTTATCATGAAAACATCATGATATAGATATACGTATAATAAAATATTCCTTTTTGATAATCAAAAACACTTAACATTCAAAATATGAATTAAGTGTAAATAAATAGTAAAAAGATATATCAATGTAATTAAAGATTTTAGAATTTTAATATAATCATAATTATTAAGATATTTACATAATGATATTAAATATGCTCAGTATTTAATAAGATATTCAACATGCTTATGATTGAAACCAACTTCTCAAAAATATAAGAAACATTTCCACTATGAAATAAAATACAATTCTTCCCCATTTGACCAAAAAGTCCCAGTAACCAAAAAAACCAAAAAACCTCTCCCCCTTTATGATTATTAAAAAAACAAGGAATGGAAAAAAAAAATAGATAGTTTTCTAGGAAATAATAAGTTCATGGCATGAGATAGAGATAAAACTTGTTTATCAAAATATAAAACATTAATAACATGCTTATATAAGGGAGTAAAGGAGAATAGATCATTAAAAAACTCCCCCTATATAAAACAAATAAATCACATAACATTGAGGTTCACATCATCTTCAAAAGGAAGGTAATTGTGTAACACCACAAAATGATAAAGGGTTGAATTACTAAATGATATGACTCATGTCAACAAGGTGCACCTTTTTTTTCAGGATCCTATCTGATTATAACTCCATAATTAAGCTTGATTGGCCTAGAGTAGTGATCATGATGGGTGACCTTCTAGGAAGTTTCCCTAGGTGTGTGTGAGTGAGGAAAAAACACACTGGAAAGGACATGTATTTCCTGGAAAGGACACATGTTGGCCTGTGGGTACTTTCATTAGTCAGATGACCCGTTTGGGCATGCATGTGGGGCCCAGGTGTGGACCCCGTGTCTTCAGGGCAACTGGTGGTACTTGGTGGGCCAGGACCCGACGTTCATGTTAAGGCGGGGTGTATGTGTTATTAGCAGGGCCCAGTTGTTACATTTGGTATCAGAGGTGATACCTAGCCTTAAGTGTGGTTCACTTCTTAGGTTGATATGTAGGTCCCACAACGAGGACATTGTGCTCTAAATGGGCAGTGAATGTAACACCCCAAAATGATAAAGGGTTAAATAACTAAATGATATGACTCATGTTAATAAGGTGTGTCTTTCTTTTCAGGAGCCTATCTGGTTAGAACTCCACACTTAAGTGAGCTTGGCTTGGAGTAGTGATCAGGATGGGTGACCTTTTGGGAAGTTTTCTCGGGTGTGTGCGAGTGAGGATAAAACACACTAGAAAGGATGTGTATTAGCAGTTTGTGGGGATTATCATTAGTTAGATGATTCGTTTGAGAACATGGGTGGGCCCTAGGGTGGGGACCACGTGTCTGTGGGGAAACTGGTGGTACCTGGTGGGCCAAGACCCAATGGACATGTTAAGGTAGGGTGTCTATACTATCAGCATATCCCAATTATTACAAATTAAATTCAAGAAAAAAGAATAAGATAAATCTCAAAAAATTTAAAAAGATTTAAAATACTTTGAAAAATAATTTTAGAAAAGTAGAATAAAAATAAAATGAAAAATAAAATAATTTTTTAAAAAAGATAAAAAGACTAGTTTTGAAAATAAATTGAAGAGAAATAATAAAAGGAAGAAAGGAAAAAAATTAGAAAAGACAACATCACCTCTTTGAAGAAACCATAGTAGAGTGAGGAAAGATCTAGAAATGTGATTTAAGAAATAAATAAAACTAAAATAATCAAAAAAAATATTTCCCATATAGATTAAGGTCGATGTCCAAATTTCTCCATAAAGTAAAGAACTATGCTCCCCCTCAATTGGATAATTAAATAATCAACTCAAGATAGAAAGATTTAATCATTTATTTCAAGGTTTGATGCACCATTTTTAGTGAAGAGACACCATATGATAAATCAATGAATCTTGATTGGAAAGTCATTTAAAATATCAAAAGAAAGTGACTATTGGTACCATTTAGGGTCTGTTAATGTTATCTAATATACAATTTGAAGGTAAAACAATTTTTGTTCTGTCACGAACCAGCCCGAGTCGACCCTGAACCGGTCACCCAGGCCAGCCCGCGACAAGTCTCGAGAGGCGTTCCCGATCCTCCCGAGATGGTGACAAGCACCAACGGAATCAATAGAGTACACAAGTGAACGATTTCTCCCATATATAAACAATCAAACAAATAGCAGAAATAAACAGACATCCCAAAATAAATTTATATAAAAAAATGAACTAAATATTATTTGTACAAGAAACTAAAAGTAAAACAAAACCAACAACTCAAATGAACAATCCCGATGACCAACTAACTCCATGTGACACTTTTGGTCACTCTCTAACACAATGATCAAATGTCTCCCAAGGTGATCGAACTAAAGATGAAACCTGCACAACGGCTAAAAAAATAAGAAGACTATAGGCGTGAGTATTAAAACTCAGTAGGTTAGCCCGATATTCTATTCCCAATGCACATTCCTTTAAAATAAAAGAAACATCAATTTATAGTTTTAAATTCAAGATATGAAAGTATGGTTTTCAAATGAGGTTCCATACTATAATAATTATTAGACAAAAACATGCATGTTTAATAAACAAAAATGCAAGTAACTATTTTTTTTCAAAGAGGTGCAACTTCAAAATGAACATAGTTTTCAAGAGGTATGCTTTAAAGAATTTTAACTTTTAAATAAATAACACATACTACTTAATTTACCAACCAAACACACCGTATGCCGACGGTGAGTACAAAATAGCCAATGAGCACTAGTCACGGGAACACCCCTAGGCACTAGTTAGTTGTGAGCCCCAGGTACCTCGTATCTCGGTGAAAGTAACCATAATAAATATTTGTTCTCGTGCACGAGCCACTAGTAGGGAACATACCCATAACCTAGAGGTACCCAATCATCATCATAATCATAGTTTAGTTAGTGTTGTCATCATCAAACATGCTACGTGAAACAGGGTCCAACCCCCACAGAATCACCAGCATACTAGTACACGTCCGCCCACCTAGATACCCGGGATTCCCTTTAGTGCTCAATCAAGTTACACATATTATCAAATACACATTCCGTATCCACATTCCATTCCAAAACCATAAAAACACAAATAGACCATAATATTTCTTCACATTTCTTACACTAATCAACAAACTGCTAAATATTTTGGTAAAACAATTTCATGAAGTGTATTGAGGCTTTGCACCTAAAACTCTTTCAAAAACACTCTTTCAATAATAAAAACACATCAAAACCAAAAAAAATAATATTTTTTAGCCCAATAAAAATTTAATAAAATCATTTAATGGAACATAAAACAATCCCAATTGCACAACTTGTTATGTACAAGTAAAACACTCCTTCATTTCTAGGAAATGCCAAACGGGCCTTTAAACATTTTCTCAAAACTAACCTTTGAAGAAGGTATGAATTTTAATTTTATTAAGGATATGTATAAACACTATTTACAGTAGAAAACAAAATTCATAAATCTCTTATAATACTCAGGTTACATATTCAAAACACAACCATTTTCATAAAGATGTGAAACAGTCCATTTTTGGGCAACTCGGGCCAAAATATGTTGTAAATCAAAAGCGACTTGATTGTAAAAACAAATCCAAATAGGAAATACATATAACTACCCAAAAATACCATTTATCATTCTTACAATTCCTTTATAAATCCAAACAAATAACTTTTAAATCACACATCACACAAAAAATCCAACCGAGCAATTTACCGAACACATGACATGCCCTTTTTAAACAAAAATATTTATTTTAAGTACATGAAAAGGAATAAAAAACCAATTTAATGCCATATTTTCATTAAATATACTGTAACATGTTAAAAATACCATAAACCAGATTATAAACCTCACAAAATATTTTCAAAAGATAACGGAACATTTAAACAAACACTTGTTGATCACTTTCATGACAAAACAACACTACCTTTCACAAAACAATGATTAAAAAACCACTTTGCACACCAAGAAAATTATAAAAAGGATGAAAAACAATAATAAACATATATATAAGGTGTTAAAAATAATAAAATTATGAAACTTAAATAATAAAGGCATGTGAAAGGGGTATCCTACCTCAAATCTTTGGCGAAATTGAAACGAACACCCGAAATCACCCGTCGCGGGTTTATAAACCCTAAAACTATAAAGACCAGACCTAAATGAACAGAAACCCCATTAAAAAACATTCTATAACATAACCCTAGTTCAATAATTACTAGGTTACAATATAAAACCAAGAAATAATGAAAGGAGGGGGAAGAGGAAGAAGAAAGGAGAAGGAATCTCACCTTTCAACCTAGAAAACTCTTCGTCTTCCATTAGATCTGAAACCCTAGAGAAAATGGAATGTCTTGAAACTTCTTGGAGAGACTCCTAAGGTATGGAAAAACCATGGAAAGAATATTGGTGTCCAAAATAGTAAGAAATTATTGATTTATTAATGGTAAAATTTACATTGTCAATTCTGGACGATTTGAGGTATCCTGAGAAGTTTCTCCCTAATCCGAGACCCATATGAGATCCAAAGAGGTAAAATCGATTATTAGGGTTAGTATAGGGTTATTTTCCTCTATAGGGAGGTTTAATCACTGAAAAATATTAAAAACTGGAAAATATATAAAAGAAATGAATTTGTTTTTTAAAACAGGAAATGGGCCCATGGGCTGGCCCAATACCTAAATAAGTAACCCAAATTCACCCTTCTTATGAATTTATAATGGGTCCAAAAGGATAAATAAATATTAATATATCAGTATAGGACAAGTGGGAAGTTTAATGGGTGAAAAAGGATGAAAAACAAAAGAGTTATAAAATAAAAAAAATTCGGTTTTTAAAACTGGGAATGGGCTCACGGTTGGCCCAAATCATGAAGTAACCACCCTTTCTTCAAAAAAAATCCTAAACAAGCAATAAGGATCCCAAATTAGGGTGGTTAGACATATATGAAGCTTTAAAACTCATGATTCATCTCACCAAATACCCATGAAAAGGATCGAGATTTCCAATGGATCGGATCAATACAAAGACAAAAAAATCGTGTGTGACAGGTTCCGGTAATATTGACTAATAAGGATTTAGGAACTCAAACTTTTTTGGAGTAAAGATTTATTTTAGACATTTGATAAGAAATATGCATGGATTTTGGTCTTAATTATCTACCATTTTTATAATTATATTCATATATAGTATGTCTATATTTTGATAATAATTTAAAATTTTATTTTGAGAAACACCTTTTACAAAAGTTTTATTTATTTATTTTGAAGAGTTTGGTTTATTTGAAAAAAAACCATGATTATTTATTTTAACACATTGAGAACAAATTATCATGTTAAGATTTTTTTCACCTATGGTGAATTTAGAAATGTATATTTTAAGATCCTTTATTTCTATTTTTAAATCTTCAACATCTAGTTTCTTTTTTAATTTAAAAAAATCATATTTTTATTTTAACAGAAGATCATTTTCATTAGAAAGTTTATTTTTATCATTAATAACTTGTTTATACTTATTTGAAATATTATTATGTTTTGAAAGAATTTATTTAAAAAAATTTCAAGTTTTATTTTCCTAATAAGAATAGAAATAAAAAGAGGATGAATAGTAGGAAGAAGATGAATGATAAGGAGAGTAAGGACTAACAACTTCACCAACCTTAACATGAGCCATGATGCATTTAGGATTTGATTATCTTGATTTATATGTTAAAATAGAATCTTTTCTTTCACTCCATGTTGAAAATTTAAGTTACTTCTTACCTTTATTCTTATCTTTAGAATTTTTTTCTATGGAAAATTATACTTGATGTGAACCATTTTACAACTAAAGTAAGTTACTTATAGAGCTTAAATTTGATTTTAATTTTTGTATCATTATAATTATTTCCTCTTTTTGATCAACTTGTTCAATTTTTTTAATATTCTTGTAAATAAATTAATTTAACATTCATTATCTGAGTCTCTTTTGAAATAATCATCATCTTTTATTTCTTTAAAATCAATTGTTCTTTTGGATTATTTAGATTCATTTGCTTCTTTATCAGTTTGTCTCTTAATTATTATTTCATATGTTATAAAGGAGTCAATGATTTATTTGAAATAAATTTGTTGATTTGAAAATTTTACTTTTTAATTTTATTTTCTTCAGTTTTTGGAAATAAAAAACACTTTTTTAAAAATCTATTTTACTAACTTTATATTTTACAAGCGTTTTAGTATGTTTTTTTATAATAAATATTTTTGTACTAAACATAGAAATGGTTCTAATATAAAATTAATACAAATTTTTATTATTCAATCTAATCCATTGAACTGAAATTGAGTATGATACATAAAAACTACTATTTTACTGACCAGTGGTTATAATAATGTCATGTTTGTAAAAATAAAAAAATTTATAACCATAGGAATGACATTGGTACTAATACATCAGATTAAAATTTGTTCAATTTATTGGATTGACATATAATAGTGAATTTCATCAGACTATCCAAATTTTTATAATCAGAGTGATTAGAATTATATCTATCAAATAAAATCTAAAATAGTTTTTTAATGGTGCTAGAACTAAACAACATCGAAAAAATGAAATAAATTTCATGTTAGATGTTAAGATCAAGATCCGGGTCATTATGGGCTGTAAAAATGAAAGTTGTCTGAGGTTGTTGCAACCAACTCTGAAATATGACCATTGAAGGATTTCCCATAAATAAGAGGTCATTTGAAGATCTGGGAGTCGATGCATTCATAACTCAAGTTGTCTAAATTTTTTCTTTACCTGAGCATCTCATTATAAACGCTTTGTAATTTCTTAGAGAGTTAAAGTTATAAAGAATCCTAGTGAGGATTTTAAATTCTTTAGAACACTTTTATTTTGTATAATATCTGATTGGTGTATTAATCAAGGGCATCTAGGGATAGGAAGATAGAAGAATTTGATCCATCAGATTAAGGGCATATAGTGCTAGGAAGAAAGAGTTATACGAATCATCATATCAAGGGATTTCTTGTATAATAAAGATAGAGTTAAATCTGATAAATTATATTGAGGGATTTAGGGGATAGGAAGATAGAGATAGTGATCATAATATAGAGGGATTTAATCTTAAGGAGAGATGTAACTTTATAATAGGAATTAAAATTGTGGATGTCTTAAGTTAGGATTTATGACTTCCTTAATTTTTAAGTTTAAAGAGTAAATTATTTTATAAATCTTGTAAGTCATTCTTGCTATGATATTATTTTTTATTCTTCTTTTTACAAGTTAATATTTTCACTATGTATTAATATTTTAAAGTTGGTTTTTACTTATCTTTCTAATAAACTATTTTATCTGTGTGGATATGAGGCCAATAATACTTTGATATATTAGATTATTTTTGAATCTTATTTATACACTCTAATCATCAGATGATCTATGAGTCTGGTATTTTTTACTTAATTGTATTTGTGTTTTTTATTTTTTTTATTTTTTTAAACTTCAATTCACCCCCCCCTCTTGTATCCATCGTATACTTTTACGATCCAATAATTGGTATCAGTGCTGGTTCTACTACTATACTTGATGATTTTTAACATTCTTTATCAACTACAAGTTACTAAGTTTTGTTATAAACTACTTATTTATAAATTTATATCACACTGAAAAGTTTTTTAGAAAATGAGTTTTCTATTTAATAATATGATATGTTTGAATATTGGTAATTTAGAAAATCTGAATCCCAATATACCACCTATATTTAATGGGATTGATTATGAATACTGAAGATACAAAATGAAGACTTTTGTTATCAATACTGGTGTTGATAACTTTTCCATGTTAAACATAGATTATAAGATTTCTGAGAAGGAAATTAATACTTTTATGAATCAAGAAAAGTTGAAATATTAGTTGAATTATGGATTAAGGAATACTCTACTTTTTTCTCTAACTAGAAGTATCTATAGTAAAATTTCTTCATGTGAAGTATCTAATAGCATATGAAATAAATTATAGGTTAATCACTTTGGAACTTTGAAATTTATTGAAACTAAAAGAGATATGTTGAGAGATAACTATCAATCTTTTGATTAATTATTTGAAGAACCAGTATCCATGATACATCAAAGATTGATGACTATAGTCAATAGTTTACATTCACTTGGAGAGAAAGATATAACGGATGGAATATTATTTGAGAAGATTGTAGATATTATGTCAAATTAATGGGAATCCAAAATAATAACTTTGGATGATATGAGGATTAAAAATCTTACTTGATATGATCTCATTGGTAACCTTATATAAGATGAAGGTAGACTGAAAAGGGATGCTGAGAATATGAAAATTAAAAATGGGGTAGTTACTTTTTCAACCAAATCTAATGTTCCTTACAAGGATCAATTTTCTGAGAAAGTAGTGAAATATTCTAAAAAGAATAAAGTGGTTGTTGAGTCTGATGATAGTTCATTAGAAAAATCAAACAATGAGTTGCCTAATATTGTTTTAAGGATGAATAATATTATAGTCAAGGAAGACTTCCATTAAATATATAAAAAGATTCATAGAGATAAAGGTGATAAGAAATATTCTTCTAAAGTTACATGTTATGAATGTAAGAAAATAGTACATATAAGACCTAATTTTACTAAACTAAAAAGGAATGATAAGAAAGAAAGGAATCCTGATAGAATTTCCAAGAAGTATTAAAAGAAAAAGAGTAAGAATAGCTTTAAAGCTTCTGGCACTTCGAGTGCTAGTGGAGGAGATAGTTATTTTGATAATTCTTCTGACAATGAAAGTTCTGGACAAAAGAATATTGGTTTCATTACTGAAATACCAAAGGTGAACAAATGTCTCATGGAAAAGGTAACTACTATAGAATCTATTAATAATCTTACATTGAATGAAAATTACCCTCATTATAGTGATGAAAATAATTTAACATCTTCTAATAAAAAATATTACTCATTTTAAGAGGATAATAACATACCTAGTTTTGAATAATTATCAAGATTTTCTAAACTTATTGAAAATAAAAATTGTATAATTTCTAAAAAACATGATAATGTCTAAGAAAAAATTACAAAGAAAAATCCAAGGACAACTATTTTAACTAATGAAATATCATATCTTTCTAAATATATTAATAAATAAAATTATGAAAAATATAGTCTTTAAAATAATCTTTAGAAAACAATTCTTGGGAAAATAATTTTACAAAATGATTTTGTAAAACTTATTTCTAATACTGATACTATTGAGGATAAAAAATTAGTTGTAAAAATAAAATCTGAAATTTATAGTTTGAAGAAACTTTTGTCTAAGTTTACTATTGTAAAGGAAAACTTTTACAAAATGTATAAAAAATTAGACCTCATAGAGATATTTTTGGAATGATTTTTACTAACAAAAAACTTATTTTTAGTAATAACTATTTTTTCTGAAAAGTAATTCATTTTTTATAAAATGTCAAAGTGGTGGAAATTAAAAGAATGAATTTTATTTAAATAAATTTCAGTATTTTGGTTTTCATAAAAATTATTTTTTAAATTAAATGACATTTTCTCAATTTAGTAATGTTGGAAAAATGTGGTTACTTATTATTTTATTTTCTGGTAATAGCTGGCCCAATTAGGTTTGTGTCCTAAAACACTAATATTTTTGTTTTTAGAAAAATAAGGAATATACCAACAATAAAAAAAAGTGGGTACATGGATAGTGGTTGTTCCAAACATATGATTAAAAATAAATATTTTTATAAAAATATCATAAATATTAAAGGTGTAAAAGTCACTTACATAAATAATACTCAAAGAGAAATTATCGGTATAGGTAATATTGTTCTTCTTGGAAAATCCTTAATTTCAAATTTTTTATTTGTTGTATTACTTAAAAATAACCTTATTAGTATAAGTCAATTATGTGATGAGGGTCATCTTGTGAACTTCAGGAATGATAAATTTATTGTTCATAGTTCAGAATATAAGTTTATTCTTTCTACCAATTGGCATGAGAATTTTTACACTTTAAACTTGAAAGACCTTAAGATCCAATATATACCTTTCCTTAGTAAAATTGAAGATCAGTATTGGTTATGGTATATAATATTAGGACACCATAATCTATGAATATTAGCTAAACTGTCTAAGAAAGGACTTGTAAAGGACCTACTGGAACTTAGGTTTGATACTTCTAAATTTTTTGATCCTTATCAATATAGTAAGAAACATAAGTTAAGTTTTAAATCTATTAGTAAAGTCTCAACTTATGATGATTTACAGTTAGTACACATTGACTTATTTTTTCCCACACAAACTAGAAGTATCAGTGGTAAATACTATGTATATGTTTTAGTTTATTACTACACTAGATATACATGGGTCTATTTTCTAGCAGAAAATGTGAATCCTTTAGTTGTTTTAAAACTTTTATAGTCATTGTTAAAAATGAGAAAAAATTGTCCTTGTTAACTATTTGTAGTGATCATGGTATAGAATTTTTAAATTATGATTTTGAATCTTTTGTAGTAAAAAATGTATTATATATAACTTTTTGACACCTATAACTCCATAAAAAGGTATAGTTGAAAGAATAAATAGAGTTCTTAAAGAGATTACTAGAACCACTATGATTGAATACTCAACTGCTAAATAGTTTTTAGATGAATTTGTTAGTACTTCCTATTATACTATAAATTGAGTTTTGATTAGAACTTTTATTAATAAAACTCCTTATGAGTTGTGGATAGAAAGAAAACCAAAATGTTATTACTTCAAAGTTTTTGGATGTAAAGTATTAATTCTGACTACTAAATATAATTTACATAAATTTTCTCCAAAATATGATGAAGGAATATTTTTAGGTTGTTCCAAAATTATTAAGGAATATAGAGTTTTTAATAAAAATAAAAGTAATATTGAGGAAATAGTACGTGTTAAGTTAGATAAAACTGATCCTTTTTTTTCAAACAATCTCAACCTATATCTATGGATGTTATTTCTAAAACTGGTTTTCAACCTATGTTAGAAAGTTATTCTTATAATAAAACAACTGAAGAATGTATTTATGAAGTTATTACTCAATAATATTTTCAGCCTATTGTTGAAGAATGGAGTTTTGAAAACCAATGAAGTCATTTGTTTCTTAGTAATTATCTTAGTGATAATATCATTGGTGATGTAGATCTACCGGTCAGTACTAGAAGTTCTTTTAGAAATGAAATTAAATATCTAGCATGCTTATCAAAATTTGAACTTAAAAATCCTTATAAGTATTTAATAGATGAGGATTAGATAAAATCAATTCATGATGAACTCAATGAGGAACCAAGTCTGTACTTTAGTTGAATGACCTAAAGATACTTCTGTAACTAGAGTAAAATGGGTTTTTTGGAATAAGTGTGTTGAAAATGGAGTAATTGTTGAAAATAAATCTAGAATTATTGTTAAGGATTATAATCAACAAGAAGGAATGGACTATAAATAAACTTAGGCTTAGATAGATAAACTTGAAGGTATTAATATACTTCTTTCTTATGTAGCATTATTAAATTTCAAACTATTTCAAATGGATATGAAGTGTTCTTTCCTTAATGGATATGTTTAGGAGGGAGTTTTTGTAGAAAAACCACCTGGTTTTGAAAATAAAAAACATCCATAACATGCTTTTAAACTTACTAAGTCACTATATGGATTTAAACAATCCCCTATATCCTAGTATGATGGATTAACTGGATTTTTTTTACAAAATAATTTTTTTAAGGGAGTTGCAGATCCAACTCTTTTTATAAAAGAAGTTAATAAAAATATTATGATTGTTCAAATCTATGTTGATGACATTGTATTTGATTTAGCTCAGAATTATTTAACATATTCCTTTTTTGATCTTATGAAGTATGAGTTTGTAATGAGTATGATGGGTGAGTTAACATACTTTATATATTTTAAAATTTCACAAAAACCAGAAGGAAATTTTATATCTTTACATAAGTATATAAAATATCTTCTTAATAAATTTGGTTATGAAAACACTAAAAGTATTAGTACTTCTATCAGAACCTCAAATACTTTAGATATTGATGAAGTTCAGAAATCAGTTAATCAAAATACTTTTAGAGGTATGATTGGAAGTTTACATTACTTAATAGTTAGTAATCTCTATTTACTATGTTTAGTATGATTATGTTCGAGATATAAAGTCAATCTAAAAGTGTCCCATATTAAATATATTAAAGAAATTTTTCTTTTCCTTAAAGGAACTATGGATTTAGTTTTGTTTTACTCTTCTGGAAATTATTTTGAGTTAAAAAAATGGATGCTAACTTTGGTTGATGTAGAATGGATAGGTAAAGTACATCTAGAACATTTCATTTCTTAGTAAAAGCTTTATTTTCTTGGTCTTGTAAGAAACAACATTTAGTACCATTTTCCACTGGTAAAACTGAATATGTGGTAGTTGGAAGTTATTGTACTCAAGTGTTCTGGATACAACACCCACTCACTATCTATGGAATGAGTTTTAATAAAACTCAAATATGGTTTCATAACACAATTTCCATTACTCTTATTGAAAACCCAACACATAACTCACATTCTAAACACATAGATATATGACATCACTTCCTTTGGGATCACACACAAAAAGGATATATCATTTTATAATCCATCATAATGAAAGAACAACTTGTTGATATTTTTTTTTAAACCCCTTAGTTCTGATATATTTTAATACATTAAAAAAAATTATGAATGATCAATGTCAAGTGATTATTCATATCTACTTATAGTTTATTAATCTTCTAAAAATAATGAACTTTGTTTAAAATGTGGGTAAATATGTTATGTTTTTTATAAAAAAATTATTTAATTTAACATTTTGTTTTCCTAAAATTTTTACTTTCCCAAAAATTTATTTCATAATAACTATTTCTGAGTCAAATACTTTTATAAAAAAAATTAGAATCAGTTTTTGTATAAACTTTCTAATTTCATTATTTTACTAAAATATTCTTTGGAGTCAAATTTTTCTTCTAGAATTAAAAAATTTTCAAACTCAAAAATTGTTATAAAAGTTTTCCAGACAATGATTTTTTTATAAAATTTATTGTAATCAGTTTATTTTATAAAAACCAAGAAGAATAGGTTACTCATACTGATGAAACATTTCTACTCCAAAAGGTACTCTTTTAATCTTTTAGTTTTAGTTTTATCTAATAATTTAGTTTATCATTATTTTTGTATATGATATTTTAGTTTTATAAAAAAATTACAAGAATAAATATTTTTTCTAATTAGAATTATTCTTACTGTGATAAAAAAATCTTAAAAAAACTTTAAGAGTTCATATTTATATTTTAAAACATTCTTCAATTAAATCATTACCGTCATATTAGAAAAGAGTTTTCATCTTAGTCATTGAAATATTCTAGAATGCAAACCATCAACTCCAATACCTAAAAAATGTGGGTTACCTAGTTTTCCACATCATTTATAAGAGTTTTTTACACCGACTCCCTCCACCTCTTTTAGTGCTCAAAATGATTCTTGTACATTCATTTGATCTTCAGTACCAAACTTAGTACGATGGACTCTATTGAAGACTTTATGAAAATAGAAGTTGTTAGAGAGTGAATCATTAAGAAAACCTGGTATGAGAAATATGATTCTTTATTAAAAAAAATTATAAAGTTTCAAATTTGGGATTGAAGGAGGAAGAAAATAGAAAGAAAGAAAATAAAATATTACAAAATGCAAAATATTTTCAAAGATATTGAAAGGAGTAGAAAGAGATTCATAAGTACCACCTATATTTTTTTCCCATTTATTAGTTGTACAACTTGTTCCAATGTCTAGAACCATTCCCCACACTGATCAAACAATTCTTGATATTGGTTTGGAGTTTTTTGAAACTTCAATATTTTCTTTAGTCATTCCAACATTTTTAGAAAAAGGAAAAGGTAAAGTGATTGTAGAATAACCTCAAGTGTTAGTTCCAGTAGAAGTTTAGAATAAATTTGAAAATAATAAATAAAAATCAGTTAATAAATTTGGAAAATGTGTTCAAAGAATTTTGTGGTAGTTAGAGGAAGAACTTGAGGAAGAAGACGAAGAAGAAAAAGAATAATAAGTAAAATAAGAAGAAATAGAGACACATAAAGAAACAAAAGAGGAGAAAATTTCATCAGATTCATCTTCAAAATATACTTATTTATCACCCAATTCAGACAATAATTTCAAGATATAAGTTTTTGAGGAAGTTCATTCTTCATTTAAAGAGAAATAATAATGCCATAAGTCTCACACAAAAGTATCAGACAAGGTTGAAACTAATAAGGAATTTTATATCATACAAGTATCAGATGAAGATAGAGTTGATAAGAAATAAAAACCAAACATTGTACCTTCAAAACCACATGTTTTAGAAGTTTAATTTGAGTCATATGACTCTTAGATTATAAAAGAACAAAGGAATATTGATTATATGTATCAAGATATGAAACTTTTAACTAATCAGATTCTATATTAACTAAATATTGAAGCAATATAAAAATAGTTTCAAAGTTTTATGAATGAAAATTAATAATTCTTGAAGTTGTTGAATGAATTTGTGATTCAACATGTGGCCAATATCAAATCATTCAAAGAAAATAATAAATATCACAAGAGAGGTTTCAATAAAATGGTTAGATGGTCAATACATTTTGATAATGATCTAAAGGATCATGAGAATCAGATTATAGAAATGAAGAAAGTATATCTTAACTTTATTGACTTGTTTGATAAGTTATCAACATATGTTTCTAGCTAATTTAATATTTTTTAAGAGTTAAAAGACTTTATAGATAATAATAATGAGGAATTAAAATTTCTAAAATAAAATGTTCACAAGTTGGAACTTGAAAATAGAAGACTCCAATCAAATGGAGATGAGTTGTTCCTTATTAAGGAAGAAAATAATAAAATTGGTGAGGTGGTTGAAAGTTTGAAGGAAGGGGTTTGGAAGCAAATAGTCATGGAGGAAAAAAATTTAAATCTTTATTCATTAGTTTCTGAAGTTATGAAGGACCATGAAGATGTGACAAAGTTGAAGGTGATCATTAAGAAGCTTTATAAGAAAGAATGGTTTCTTTTTATCTGAACTCTTTATGTATTCTAAACTCTTTTAATGGATATTTAAAGTTAATGAATTTTTATCCAAATTCTATATGTTTGAATTTATTCCAATTAATTTTGGATATTTGTTCTTTATTTTATAACTTGGATGAATAGTTAATTCAAATATAATTGTTTTGTATGTTATACTTTTCTAACTTTTTAGGAGTTATATACTTTCCCTATTATTTTTAAAAATCACAAAGGGGGTGAAACTTTGTAAGAAAAATCTTGGATAGAATTTTTGGGTGTATTTCTATAAGGGGAAGAGTTTTTTAAAAATAAAAAAAACAAGTTCTAAGGGGATTTCTTATCTAATGGAGTAAAATTTATAAAGAAGATTTTTACTGAGGGTTGAATATGAAATATCACTTTCTATCAGATCATAAATAAGTAATAAAATCAGGGGGAGTTATGATAAGATAAGAAATATATTTTTAGGAATATATTTGAAGTTCTTATAAGAATAAAGGGTTTTAATTATTTTAAAGTTAATATTTTTTTCATTTTAAGTGATGTGTTTTTTCATTCTAAAAAGGGAGAGATTTTTGAGTTGAAAGTTTTACTTTCTACTTTTCCTTTACTTAGTTTTTGAAAATCATAAGCAATTTATTAAAATTCTATTTTACTAACTTTATATTTCCCAAGTGTTTTAGTATGATTTTTTATAAAACATATTTTTATACCTAACATATAAATGGTTCTAATGTAAAATGAATATAAAATTTTATTATTCAATCTTATCCATCAGACTGAAGGTGAGTCCGATACATCGGAACAACTATTATACTGGCCAGTGGTTAGACTAATGTCATGTATATCAATCTGAAAAAATTTATAACCATCAAACTGAAATTGGTATTAATAATCAGATTAATTAGAATTATATATATCATACATAATCCAAAATATTATTATAATGGTGCTAAAACAAAATTACATTGGAAAAATGAAATAAAATTCATGCTTAGGTGTCAAGATCAAGATCCAGGTCATTATGAGCTATAAAATTGAAATCTATATTAGGTCATTGAAACCAACTTAGAAATATCAACATTGTAGGATTTCCCATAAATAGGAGGTCATTTTAATAGCTAAGAGTTGATGCATTCTCAACTCAAGTCATCTAAGTTTTTTCTCTTCCTAAACATCTCGTTCTAAAAACTTTGTAATTTCTTAGAGACTTGAAGTTATGAGGAATCCATGTGATGGATATAAATTAATTAGAACACTTAGATTTTGTATTTGTTGTGTATGATTGGTGTATTTTTCACGAACCGGGCTGGGTCGCCAACTGACCCGGTCCGCGACATGGCCCGAAGGGCGTTCCCAATCCCCACGAGCTGGCACAAGTGCCTGGGTATCAAACATTACATGGGAACGATTTACCCGAAATAAAAGAGTGAAAGACAACTAACAAGATAAACAAACTAAAACTGGAAACGGGCAACCAAACATGCTGTTAAACTATAACAGGTCTGGAGTCTACAATTAAACTAAAAACCACAAGTCAACAACAAGGATAGAAAACTAAACTATGATACCAACCTCCCTACGAAATGATAAGCCGTATCCCCAAGCTACTAACACCAACCTGCATGCGAAGACCAACAACACTCTGAACCACCATCACTGAGCTCAACGCTTCAACCTAAAATACAAAAGAAACAGAATCTACATACACCCAAAGGTGTATGTAGGGTGTGAACCAAAAGGCACAGTAGGACATCACCCAATAAAAAGGTTCCATGAAAAAATTATTAAAAGACAAATACATTTTCAATTTTAAATCAAAGCAAAGAAGTAAATGATGAAACAGTTTTAAAGAAAATGGGATTAAGGGAAATAGTTTCAAATGGAACAACTTAAATTAAAACGCACACACCCTTACTTTAAAAAAACCAAAGTGTCACATCGATGAGCGTAAAGTAACCAATGAGCACTAACATGGGAGAGACCGCATGGGCGTTAGCTAGCTTGGGTCCGTAGATCTTCGTGTCTTGGTGAAACGTGGCTTAGAAGGCCACGACCCTCAGAAAGCAATATGTTTAGTTAGTGTTGCAATCATCAGTCCTGCCAGGGAAACTGGGTCGAGTCACCTCCGGAACACTAGCTCACTAGTCTAGTCTACCCTCATAGCTACTCGGGCATCCTGGTTTGTGCTCAGACAAGTTTCAAGTTAATGTCACATGTCACACTAATACATAAAATCCAAGCAGGGTACTTACACATGAAAAATCACAGTTTAAACACCCAAACCCTCTTTTAAAACCATATGCACATAAAAATATTTTCAAAACATAACTTACATAGGTTACATACTGAATTAGACCAATTTCCACAATAAAAAAACACTTATCATTAAACAAACCACCACTTACGCATATAAATACCATTTTGAAATAAGACGCACATTAAAACATTTTCTTTTTTTTTCAAAACGTTTCACACCATGGTCATGATTGAATAAACCATTTCAAAGGCTCATAAAACAATAGCAACAGTGTCATGTGGCTTTACACACACTAAAGTAACCATTTCCACATTCATAACACGTTCTAACATTACATGCACTCAAATACCATTTTAAAGTGTGACCTACACCACACCAATAGTTTGAAGGAAGACCTTACACCATATGTAAAACACCTTTGCACAAATCACCAAATTAAATAAGCCAAAAATAAAAGTATACAAAATAGTTTAAAATAAATCACATGGCGTTTCCGACTAAACCTGCACCAAAACTTTTAATGTCAACCAGACACACACTACACCATGACAAAGATATATTTCGCACCACTTGAAAAGATCAATAATCTAACTGCACAATTAAAAAAACACCGGCAACTAAATTGATATGAGTTTTTTTAAGCAGAAAGAACACACATAAAATAGACATTCTATTAAACTTTCAATACACAAATCAACTAAATGATATACTAAAAAAACTAAACTTTCAAATTAATTTATCAAATAATAACTTATGCATGTAGCCACCTACCTCAGAAGAAGAAATTTCCAAAAATTGTGTGAACCTCCCATCGCACCTAATGCGCACCACCTGCGAACTGAATTGTACCCTAAAAAAATAATTGGAACTAAACAAAGATTCAAAAAAGACTCCTAATGAAACTCATAACCATTAGAAGGGATAAAACTAAAAGGAAGAGTGAAGACTTAACTAGAGGGGAGGGGGTTGCGCCCGAAGGGAGGCTGCGGATAGGGATTCTACCACAAAGAAGTTGGTCGGGACAAGAGGGGGGGTGTTCGCCAGAGTGGAAGGTCGGCGATGGTGGCGTCGGCTGGTAAGAAGGTCGGGGGGTGGTGCGTCGTCGGATGAAGAAGGGGTGGAAGTTCGGCTCACCACCTGACGAAGCAGGAAGGCCGGTGGGGTAGGGGGAGGGTGCGCACCAGACTGATCTGTGGCCAACAGGGGAGTCGCGCTGGGAGGCCGCGCCGGAAGGGCTACCGGCAGGGGTCGACGCCGGACGGGAGGCGCAGCGAAGGAGGGAAAGGGGCTTCGGCAGTAGGTTTTGGGGGGGTATGGCAGCGCGACACCCAGGAGGGATAGGGGAGGGGATCTGATGGGATTGAGAGGGGAAAAAAGAAAAAAGAGAGATAAATAAAAGGGAAGAAAAAATAAATAAATAAATAAAATATAAAATATAAAATAAAAGAAAAACCAAAACTAAAACAAAAAAAATAATAGTAATAATATTATTATTAATAATATTATCAAACTAAAACCATGAGAATAATATTATTATTATCATTAAAACACAATATATTAAATCAACACATTCCCATCATTCTTTTACACACATTCAGTTTGTTTCATTATTATTATTAATTCATTTATTTAATTAGTTGACCATCGAGCAGGGTCATACGACGGACCTGGCGAAGCTTCATGGCTTTTCAATTATGCTTCACCCGTTCGTCGCATGAGGACAAGCCCAAAAAGAAAACTCATTTAATTATATTTATTTATTAATAATTCCTTTTATTTAATTATTTTCACATTGGGAAGGCGAGTGGGGAACCGAGCGAGGCCGCATGGTGACCTAGTCAAGGTCGCGCGTCTTCGACAGCGGCGCACTGAAATGTTGTTGACACCAAAATTCTCATTTATCAGAGCAAAACCTCAGTCAAGCTCGGCCCGTATTTCATATCAAAATAATAATAATAATTAGAAGTAGATAAAATTATAAGATAAAAAATAAAAATTAGAAACATGACACAGCGTAAGGTTCGGGTGTGACAATTCTCCCCACCATAAAGCTTTCTGTCCCTAGAAATCCACAACTAAAGTTAAGAATAATAAATGAATACCCCAATAAGGTTTAAAGAGGAGATATATAATCAACAAGCAAAGAGGAAAAAGCATCGAACTCAGAGAAAGTGACTCAAATGACAACCTCAAGAAACGCATAAAAAGACTTTCTGACATGTGTTGCCCACCCCAAAGAGCTAGAACGACTCCAGTTGACTGATCCAGGAAAGTGACTCTTGTGCTTGCGGAAACCAACCTCATAACCCAAAACACCTCAAGAATCATTGAACGAAAAACACACCATTTTACTAGAACGAAGAAACAAGACCAACCCACATCCAAAGAATACTCCAATAACTTACCACTGAACCATCTCTAGGAACAAAACTGAATGGTCCAACACAGGAAAGCCTGATGGGGATCCCCACCATTAAAAACTTTCCGACGCCCGAGCCGAGACTAGAAAATTGACACGAGTAGGCCCGGGTGGACTCCCCACCATTATGAGAAATACCAACACCAACTCATTCTAGAGACATTTTTGTGAGACCCATCATGGGTCTCCCCATCATTAGGACTGAAATAGGGTACAAAACTTTGAAAATTCTCCAACAGTGACCAAACACCCCACCACAAGGGGCGGGGAGGGAGGGCCCGACCACCGGGTGTCAAAACCATGACCTAAGACAAACTAGCATTTCCACATTCCTGGAAGATCATTATTCAAATTTGAGACAGATTCACCCAACAGACTCTCATAAGGACCACTAAATCGATTACATTCAATGGAACGAAACCCCCAAGTCTTTAAGGCAACGAGGCGAACATGCCTTCGCATGGTCACAAAAACCTTATGCAACTAGACGGCTCATTCAGAGCGGAACAACCATAGAAACAATTTAAACTGCCTCTTACTTTTATCATCGATGATAGAAATAAAGTTGGGGTCCCATACACTATCTGAGTTCCTGACCACGCGCCAGCTTCACTCCGAGGCCTACAGCTAGATCCCTGATATTTGAAGCATCTTCTACCTTGCAGTTAGGTATTGAAGACTCCTGAACGGAGCTTCTCCTTTTGGTGTTACACGCAACCACACTACAACTGAGGAAACACCAGTAACCACAACACATTACGACATCCAACTGATCATACACGGAACATTCACCAACACAAGAGCTGAAATGGTGCATGTGAATCACCCTTTGTCACACTGAATGAGAACATGACACCACAAATCATCACCTGAACATGACCATTGTTGTAGATAGGAACATTATACGGATCGGGACTTCAAACTGAGACTTAAAAAACATGTGTTTCCTACAATCGACCATAGCATCCCCATTTGACTGGGTCTGCCACACTAGTGGCCTAACGTAAACTCCTTTCTTAAATGAAACCAACAAGGACCAAGGTTCATTTAGAATAGTGGCCCACACTGACCGCTCCAGGTTGCTTCCACCTTTCCTCACTGGAATCTCCTTCACCATTTCCAAATAGAACTTTCAAATTAATGAGGTCAAACTTCACCCTTGACAATCAAAGAGAACTCCCACTGCAAGACATCACCGAACATGACCCTTGCAGCAGATGAAAATACAAAAAATCCCTTCAAGATACTGGTCAACACTGATAACTCTGAACTGCCTTCACCCTTCTCCGCTGAAATTTCTTTCGCCATTTCCAGGGGGAAAACACGACAGTGCCCAACTTCATACCTGATAACTAAGACAACTCATAGAGACCAAAGTCCCTATCAACTCCTCTCGCATCTGTCATCTCACTGTGAGAGGATCCGCTTAGTTGAAAAAAAAGGAGAGGTGAGTTCAATTCTAGAATTCAAGAAGAGAATCCTCTAATCAACTGGAGGGTCGGCCAATGGCGAATTTCCTATGGCCGCACTTCAATCACATTTCAACACTTTATGGGGGCCATACACTATTCAAGAAGGAAAACCATGGACCCAACCAAACTGGTCCAACAGTCAAGACCTAACACAAGCGAACACCAAACGTGCAGGGGGAACCACTGTAAGGGATCCCTGATGTACTTTTCCAAAGAATTCACCAACTACACACTTACATACCAACTTACAAATAAAAATTCAAACTCAAACACAATTTAGTCAAAAAGGATTCTCAACCCAAACTGTCTCACATACAACATGTCAAAATCACAAGGACACGCCACGCAATCACCGTTTACTAAAACACCAAATTCTCATTTAACAAAACTTTTTGAAAATAAGAAAACCTGGTGGGTTTCACAAACACCAATGGTGTCCCATGGGCCTCGCACATGCATGTTCCCATGCCACACCGGCACCCACCTCATATCCATCCAGGCACTCATCCACTCATGCCATTAACCCTTTCTCTTTCCATATACACTCATGTATTTGGTTGCCCATGAGGACACCAAGGATCAAAACCAAACCTTTTCATTTTTCAAAACCAAAACATCCAACCCACACTTTCCAAACCTCATACCTCATTTTCTTTTTAAAGTGATTTATTTCAAAACATTTTCCAAAACATTTTCCAAGACCAAATCATTTTTACTTAAAAACCAAATTTCCATGAATCCAAAACAAAAAGATGAGGAACGATACAAGAGGAGACTAGTGTCAGTGGGCGACTTGAACATATGGTTGGCGGCCATATGCCAATCACGCCAACACCACATAGGGTATTCTCGGATAGCGTCCCCGACACCATATGGCTTTCCAGGCCCTACGAGCTCACCGGGACCACTGACCCTACTCTTTTTTCATTTCCCCTAAACAAGATTAACCACACAGACCAAAGGTTTATACAAACCTCAACTTGATTTGGTAACTCGAGTCCCGCCACGATGTGTGCTGGCCAGGCACCTTACTCATAGCCAGAACATTGAGTCCCGACAACCTTGACTTCAGTCTACCGTGACTCTATCCAAAAAGAACACGACCCAAGAGAGAAAACCTTCCCCTCTGATACTATTTTGTCATGAACCAAGCTGGGTCGCTAACTGACCCGGCACCCGACCCGGTCCTCGACATGGCCTGAAGGGCGTTCCCAATCCCCACGGGCTGGCACAAGTGCCCGGGTATCAAACATTACATGGGAACGATTTACCCAAAATAAAAGAGTGAAAGACAACTAACAATATAAAAAAACTAAAAATGGAAACAGGCAACCAAACACACCTTTAAACTATAACAACTATAGAGTCTACAATTCAATTAAAAACCCCAAGTGCACAACAAGGATAGAAAACTAAACTCTGATGCCAACCTCCCTGCGACATGAGAAGCCTCATCCCCAAGATACTAACACCAAACTGCACGCGAAGACCAACAACACTCCGAACCACCATCACTGAGCTCAACGCTTCGACCTGAAATACAAAAGAAGCAGAATCTACATACACCCAAAGGTGTATGTAGGGTGTGAACCAAAAGGCCTAGTAGGACGTCACCCAATAAAAAGGTTCCATGCAAAAATTATTAAAAGACAAATACATTTGTAATTTTATATCAAAGCAAAGAAGTAAATGCTGGAACAGTTTTAAAGAAAATGGGATTAAGGGAAACAGTTTCAAATGGAACAACTTAAATTAAAACGCACACACCCTTACTTTAAAAAAAACCAAAGTGTCACACCGACGAGCGTAAAGTAACCAATGAGAATTAACATGGGAGAGGCCGCATGGGCGTTAGCTAGCTTGGGTCCCTAGATCTTCGTGTCTCGGTGAAACGTGGCTTAGAAGGCCACGACCCTCAGAAAACGTGGCTTATAAGGCCACGACCCTCAGAAAACATGGCTTAGAAGGCCACAACCCTCAGAAAGGCATATGTTTAGTTAGTGTTGAAATCGTCATTCCTTCCTGTGAAACCGGGTTGAGTCACCTCTGGAACACTAGCTCACTAGTCTAGTCTACCCTCTTATCTACTCGGGCATCCTGGTTTATGCTCAGACAAGTTTCAAGTTAATGTCACATGTCACACTAATACATAAAAGCCAAGAAGGGTACTTACACATGGAAAATCATAGTTTAAACACCCAAACCCTCTTTTAAAACCATACGCACATCAAAATATTTTCAAAACATAATCTGCATAGGTTACATACTGAATTAGACCAATTTCCACAATAAAAAACACATATCATTAAACAAACCACCACTTACACATATAAATACCATTTTGAAATAATACGCACATTAAAACATTTTCTTTTTTTCAAAACGTTTCACACCATGGTCATGATTGAATAAACCATTTCAAAAGCTTATAAAACAATAGAAACAGTGTCACATGGATTTACACACACTAAAGTAACCATTTCCACATTCATAACACGTTCTAACATTACACGCACTCAAATACCATTTTAAAGTGTGACCCTCACCACACCAATAGTTTGACGGAAGACCTTACAACATATGTAAAACACCTTTGCACAAATCACCTAATTAAATAAACCAAAAATAAAAGTATACAAAATAGTTTAAAAGAAATCACATGGTGTTGCCGACTAAACCTGCACCAAAACTTTTTTTGTCAACCAGACACACACTACACCATGAAAAAGATATATTTCACACCACTTGAAAAGATCAATAATCTAACCGCACAATTAGAAAAACACCAGAAACTAAATTGATATGAGTTTTTTAAGAAGAAAGAACACACATAAAATAGACATGCTATTAAACTTGCAATACACAAATCAACTAAATGATATACTAAAAAACTAAACTTACAAATTAATTTATCAAATAATAACTTAGGCGTGGAACCACCTACCTCGGGAGAAGAAATTTCCAAAACTTGTGTGAACCTCCCATCGCACCTAATGCGCACCACCTGCGAACTGAATTAGACCCTAAAACAATAATTGGAACCAAACAAAGATTCAACAAAGACTCCTAAAGAAACTCATACCCATTGGAAGGGATAAAACTCAAAGGAAGAGTGAAGACTTAACCGGAGGGGAGGGGGTTGCGCCCATAGGGTGGCTACGGATAGGGCTTCTGCCCCAAAGAAGCTGGTCGGGACAAGAGGGGGGTGTTTGCCGGAGTGGAAGGCCGGTGAGGGTGGCGCTGGCTGGTAAGAAGGCCGGGGGGTGGCGCATTGTCAGATGAAGCAGGGGTGGCGGTTCGGCTCGCCGCTGGATGAAGCAAAAAGTCCAGTGGAGTAAGGGGAGGGTGCGCACTGGACTGATCCATGGCCAGCAGGGGAGTCGCACTAGGAGGCCACACTGGAAGGGATACCGGCAGGGGTCGATGTCGGACGCGAGGCGCAGCGAAGGAGGGAAGGGGCTTCGGTGGTAGGGTTTAGGGGGGGTATGGCAGCGCGACACCCAGGAGGGATGGGGGAGGGGATCTGACGGGATTGAGAGGGAAAAAAGAAAAAAGAGAGAGAAAGAAAAGGGAAGAAAAAATAAATAATAAAAAATAATAAAAAAGATAAAATAAAAGAAAAACCAAAACGAAAACAAAAAAAGTAATATTAATAATATTATTAATAATATTATTATCAAACTAAAACCATGAGAATAATAATATTATTATCATTAAAACACAATATATTAAATCAATGCATTCCCATCATTCTTTTCCACGCATTTATTTTGTTTTGTTATTATTATTAATTCATTTATTTAATTAGTTGACCATCGAGTAGGGTCATAAGACGGACCTGGAGAAGCCGCACGGCTTCGTAAATATGCTTCGCTCGTCCGTCACATGACGAAAATCCCAAAAAGAAAACACATTTAATTATATTTATTTATTATTAATTCCTTTTATTTAATTAGTTTCACATTGGGCAGACGAGTGGGGAACCGAGCGAGGTCGCGCGGTGATCTAGGCAAGGTCGCGTGTCTTCGACAGTGGCGCACTGAAACGTTGTTGATGCCAAAATGCTCATTTATCAGAGCAAAACCTCAGTCGGGCTTGGCCCGTATTTCATATCAAAAGAATAATAATAATTAGAAGCAGATAAAATTATAAGATAAAAAATAAAAATTAGAAACATGACGTAGTGCAAGGTCTGGGTGTGACAGTATTGATTGAGGGTTTCCATGGATAATAAGACAAAAGAATATAATCCATTGGATTTAGGTCTTACAGGGCTAGGAAGATAGATTTATATTGATCATTGTATTAAGGGATTTCTTATATAAGAAAGATAGAGATGATTATGATCCATCAGATCAAGGGATTCTTGGGATAGGAAGTTAGAGACATCAATCATCTTATCGATGGTTTTCTAGGTAATTAAAGACATATCTTAATAGTAAGTATTAAAACTTTGGATATCTTAAGTCAGTATTTCTAACTTCCTTAACTCTTAAGGTTAAAGAGTAAATTCTTTTATAAATTTTGTAATTCATTATTACTATTATAATATTTTGTTGTGATTGTTTGTACAAGTTAATATTTCCACTGTGCATTAATATTATAATGTTAGTTTTTACTTATCTTTCTAATAATTTGTTTTATTGGTGTGATTGTGAGACAGATAATACTCTGATATATCAGATGATTTATGGATCTGGTTTATAAACTCTAATTATCATACGATCTATGAGTCCGATCTTTTATACTTAAGAGGATTTTTTTTTTGTATTTTTTTAATTTTTAAAACTACAATTCACCCCCTATTACAACCATCTTATACTCTTATGATCCAACAACATATTATTAAGTCCCTAGATTCTTGTATTTTCATCACTTTAGGAGCCCAGGAGCTTGGTAAAACCTATAAAATTTTCTTCATGAGCATTTATATAGATAAATCATCACTAAGAAACTTTATACCATTGAAAACTTTAGTAAATATTGTAAACATATTGGTAATTTATTTATTTGAATTCATGTAAAAACTCTCAAATCCTTGTCTAATCATATCCAGTCTAGATTCTTTAACTTTATTCATGCCTTCATGTGTGACTTATAAGAGTCTCCATATTTCATGAGTCATTTTTCAAGAATAAATTCAATTAAATTCATTTTGTTTGATCCCTTAATGAAGATAATTCATGGATTTTCCATTAAGTTTAAAATTGGAAATAATTTAAGGATTCTATTTATATTCTGATTCTTTTATCAAAGTATAACCATGTAGAATAATTTTCCAAATATGATAGAATATGCAACTAAGAAAATTAAACATGTGATTTCTCTAATAAGAATAATTTGAACCATTAAATAAATGATTCCATCCCAAGGAAAGTCCTTTAGGATAATTTTTGAAAATAATATGTCATTTAAAAAGAAATAAATCTTTGAAATTGGTTAGAATTTTGAAGTTAAAATCAATTTTTGAAAAAAAAAATGATAAAATCTCAAAGATCCACTTTGATACCAAGTGTTGGAGGAGATGAAAATAGAAAGAGTAGGTGAATTTACTTTTAAAAATTAAAGCAATAAAAGTAAATGATAATTTTAAAAACAAAATAATTTTGATAAGTAAAGTGATGAAATTGATTAAGTAATGAATAATATATTCAATTCATATAAAATTTAATATCAAAGTTAAATAATCATTTAAGAAAAGAAAAAATAGGAGAAATAAAATTTATGCAATTTATGCAATTTATGCACATCGATATTTGAATGATTCAATGTGGAAATATAAAGAGAGAGATAACACGATTTGATAATGAGTTCAGAAATGGAACACGATGGGACCCAACATCTCCACCCCTCAATTAGAGAGATGTGTCTTATTAATACCTTCTCTTAGTTTTAATGGAAACTCAAGAAACAACTTCCTTTGGTTTTAATGGAAACCCAAGAACCAAATTCCCTTTGTTTTAACAAAAACCCAAGAACTAACATCCCCTACATTTTCATGATTGTGATAAAAAAACACGCTTGAATAATATCCCTCACTTTACTGATTATGAGAACACATCCCTCAATTTGATGTTGTGAGCACCTTTGAGAAGATGAGGTGAGAAAAGAGTGATTTTCTTAGTGTAAATACTTTACAAATTTATTCTTGTAACTATATAGAAAGATGAATATAAATTGAGATAGAGATATATATATATATATATATAAAGTTATGAGTCGTTTAGGTTTGGAAATAGAGAATATCTCTTTGAGTGGAGGGCTTTGAGATCTCTATATATTTTTCATCAAATCAATTGGAGAGATTTTTTGGGATTCAATTTGTCTTCCAAGATGCCAAGTTTCTCCTTTTATAGTATCCAAGAGGATTAGAAACCTTTTATAATTCATCGAGTGCATTGAAGATGAGTAACACCGCCATAATGGCCATTTTTACCATAATAAATGTTACCTTAGAGATTCTATCCCGGTTCCACCAGATACTCGATAGCCTCAATCGAGTGTCTAGTGGACTACCTAGAGCTCGGTGTTTCTAAAATTCCCCCACCGGCTTTTCGATGAACCTCCACCGAGTAGCTGATGGAACTCTAAAGAATATAACCACTTTTTTCTTCACCACTTTCTTGTCAATAGCACTCCACTAGCTGGGGTATGACCACTTTAATCCAATATGTATCTAGTCTCAAAAAACATAATATTTATGGTTATAGGATATGTGTTTGTAACGTCTTGTCCTGACTCACCACTAAGACGGTGGCCACCAGACCGGTGGGTCACATCACCTAAAGTGCACCTCCCCATACGCTTGAGGATGCTGATTAGTAGCGATGGTGTAAAGGTGGTTCACTGGGGAGACTATACCCTCATAATCATAGTTACATGGTGGTATAATAGTATATAAACAATAGATAATAGTGAAAGCAGTAAATAAGTGAAAGATAATAAGTATAAGAATAATTTAATATCTGAATAAAAATAAAATGTCTAATGCCAATTCCATATAATGATGCATGTAATTTCAGGTATTACTATAAGATAAAATAAGTACAAAATAATAAAATAAAATAAAAACCCAACATTAAACTCCTCTAGTATCTTTTGAAAGATCCCAATCTTGTACTCTATATCTCTCATGTACATGGAACAGCACAAGAAATTATTTCAAAGACCTATGAGCAAGAAGATCTACTCAGGTTCCAAACGGTTCCCGAGCAAAGTGTGAGATAATAATCTTAGTAGGATGGCACCCATGGTGTCTAACCCAATCCATTACTTGATATAAAATGTAACGTAGTGAGAAGGTATTAGAAAAAAAATAAACAAGCAGTGTTGAATAAATAAACAACCCACCCAGGTTCATAAGGGACACTTGGAGGCTATACCTATTTTGGCACCCTGCATGTATCTATGTATGTGGGTATATTCTCCTGCATTAGGATGGATCACCCAAATTGGTGGTATATTCTCCTTCTAAGGATGAATCACTCAGAATATACCATAAACATAAGGCCTATACCCTCAGGCTAACCAAAATCTTTCCCTTAGGAATAACATGAATCTCTCCCTCATGCATCATGTGATTATACATCTTACCCTTAGTCATCCAATATAAACATATAATCTACCCTCATACATTTATTATCAGCGTACCTAGCCCTCAGGTTCTATGAAAACATGCACTAATCCTTCATGAATCACTAGAATCTCACCCTCAGACATCGTGTGACTGTGCATTTATCCCTCAGGAATTTGACATAAACATATAATCTACCCTCAAAAATTTAGTATCAGTGCACCTAGACCTCAGACAATATGAAAACATGCACCAAGCTCTCAGGTGTCAACACCAAACATAAGTCCTCAGATATCCCATATAATCATATACTCTACCATCGGGCATCAAGTACTTGTATGCCTTTCCCTCAGGCGGTATGAAAGAACATGCACCAAGACCTTGGGTGTCCACATTAAACATAATTTATATCCATACAAACTCAAAATTCTAAATAGTATCAAACTCTCAAGTATCAATCACATCGATATCACTTAATCTCAAAATCTAAGCAAGAAAAATCACAATTCTAGTATCAAACATACTTGATTTATCATCATAAGACACAATGATCAATTTATAAAAATTATTTATCTATCAAACCAATTAATTTCATTAATCCAGGTTCCTAATTATCATAATAATTATATCAAACCTATTTAATTAATTATTTGACATTAAGGTTGTCAATATATCAATTAACCAAAATTTTCCAAGGTGATTCTTCCACAAGAAATCACACAAATTTATTATTATTCCAATTCAAAAATCTAATACATAAATCAATTGAATTATCAAATGTATTGTGGGATCAAGAGTCAAACATATTGGGTCATAATTAAATCCAAGGTCGGCACACCTATCTAGTGGTTGTAGGTCCTAGTCTCCATTCCTGTGGACCTAAAGGGATTCAATGGTGATTTAAGGAAAAAATAAAAAAATTATAGTTTAACAGAGATTATCCAATTTATTTGGTCATTCCTGCAGCATGACGGCATGATCACATATATCAAAATTACTATAAATAATTGTATCATATAAAAATGTATTTAGTTTAGACTATCTAAATCAATTCCATTTAAATTAATTCATTTAAAACATTCAATTTATTACAAGAAGTTAAACCCATAATACATTAGCAATTTCATTTAAATACATTCCATTTAATCCATCAAAACGTGACAATTCATTTAATAAGGATTAATGGGTCACTTAGGATGTGTCTTGGTTCATTAAACACTTATCTACAAAAGGGGTACTCCATTAAAGGACATTTATACGGGTTATGTTCTAAACATGTCATACTCCAAACAATGATATCTAATCATAAATAACTACCAAGAAATATGGATAAGCATGATAGAAATCATAAATCATCATTTTGAGTTTTTGAAGACAACACACCTCCATTATAGGGGTTTTATTGTAAAACCATGTCATTTTTATCAAACAAGTCATTTATCAGAACTAAGAAACGATCACAATTCAATTAAAGGGGCATTTATTATAAAAACTAAAAAGCACTAATTAAAGGCTAAGAAAGTTGTTAAGACAATAAATTAATGCATTATTAAATTTAAGGGGTAAGGGAATGGGATCCTACCTCAGGAAGTATACCAACCTAAACACTTGACACTTGATGACATTGATGAAGATTGTTACACACTTGCACGCACATAAACTCCTATATATATACCCCTTAATCTAATGAACATATTCCCCTCATCGTGAGGGAATATGTACAATGAAGATATATATATATATACATACCTATATATATGAGTGCAAGCCTTCACAGAGTCGTCAAACACTCTACAAATAATACTAGGAACTCAAAAACATCACGATAAGGACCAATGCACCCCAAGAAAATTACCAACACCTCAAAAATTATAAAAGACCCAAAAATGATTAAAAACATGAAAGATGGAAAAACCTTATCTAAAGTGTTTACGGGAAGAATGAAACAATCTGAACCACTTCTCCTTTGGCAGAGGTTGCTGGAATATGCATGAAAGAGTCTTGGGGGATGCACCACATGCCCTAGCACTAGAAGAAAACCAAAAATCAGATTACCCAAAATTCATAGGGTTTCGCCACACATTATCGGGTGATAGGAGAGGAGAAAAACACCCAATCAAGGGAGGGTAGAAAGAGGATTATATACCTTGAATAGTCAGATGAAGAACCAGAAGAAATTTGGTTGAAATCAGTGAATGAGAGAGGATCTGAGGGTGGGTACATCACACACCATGGGAGAAGGGAGGGGTGTGTCATGGGTTGGGAGGGGAGAGGTAGGGGATATGCCCCTTTGTTGAGGGTTTTCTTAAAACTCAACCCTAATAATAATAATAACAATAATAATAGAAGAAGAAAAATAATTATCATCATCATAATAATAAAAATATAATTATTATTATAATTATCATTAAAACTTTTAATTATTTTTTTATTACCCATTTATTTTAAATTAATTTATTTTACTTTTATTTTAATTTAATTAATTAATTTCATAAAAAGAAACACACTTCACAATGTTTTGCTAAGGGCCACACAGTTTCAAACTAACCGTGGACCTGTGTCAGCTCCTCCTAACTTGAGGTTTCAGAGCTCGATGCTCCTGAAACTTAACGAAACACCCTGGTCACCCCCTGGGCCTTGAACCATATCCAAAAAAACATATTGAAGTGCTGAAACTCACAAAATTAATTTATGAAGATCATTTTTAAAAGTATCTCGTCCAGTGAACGCAAAAAATAAAATTTCTTTGGATTTTCATACGGTTGAAAACATGAGATGTTACAACCTGCCCACCTTAGAACTTCTCATCCTCAAAAAGTCTTCAGGGACAATGAAAATAACACCTGACCCACATGATTCATGAAGATTCATTAAAATAGTCATGTTTCATTTCCAAATTCCCAATACTCCTTCAAGCATCATTTAAGAGTACAGCACTTGAGCTATCAACACTCAAGCCAACACTCATTTTCCAACTAAAACACTGAGATAGAACTTACCTGATATTGTTTAACTAAATACATGATCATTTCTTAGTCTCATTAAACATATATCCAAATTTTCTCCCCACCTTATTCTTTAACATTAAAGAGGGGTCAATTTTTTACATTGGTACCTCTACTGTTGGAATTGCCTACAAAGCATGCTTAGCATTCTAGCGACGTTCCTAGTGTGATTTTGGAAATGTTCAAATGGTCAATTCCCCACTGACCTCACTTAGATAGGTTGAGTTTGATTTTCATGAAAAACCTTCGTTGACACACACTACACTCACCTCCACTTAACAACGTGCCCAAAAACAATCCTTCACCAGCCGTATACATTGAACGAGAAGGAAACAGGTCGATCTGTTTTGGCCTACTTATTCTGAAACACCCAGCTTAGACGATCAGCATATTAAAAATATAACTACAATGAATTTCTCCAAGGAAAACTTGCATTTACAAAAAACACATTCATCAGATTCCATATTTGACTTTTGGTGACGTTTCCTAGTCAAACCACCATCTGGCCATTCAACTATCGTGCCACAACATGAACAAGGGTGTAATCCTGATCCAGCCCACTAGAATCATCACCCCTTTTTAAACAACACTTTTGAGCCCAACAATAAGTCTGGGGTAACCACGGAATCATTGAAATGGGGGGTCTAAGAAACTAACCTCAGGTAGTCCATACTCTATGTTTACAAGAAATACATCGGTACAAGACAAGAATTCCACATAAGAATATTGACTGAGCCCAGAACAACATCCACTTGGCAGTCAATTCAAAGGAAAGAACGACTAGTGTCCAAGGGTCTGTCTATGGAATTCCTACTTGGGAACCCAAGCTTCATTCAGGACTAACCAATCCTCCATAGAAAACCCATTCATCCAGCATGAAATCAAATAGATATTTCATATCAAACCCAACAAATTTACAACTCTAGCACAACGTAAGACTGACACTCTCTTAGTGCATCAAGGATGACATCAAGATAGGTGACATACTCATATTTTAAAGAATAGTACATTAAGAGGAAACCAATAACACTAAAATAAGAATGGTTAAACCACTATTGGTTTATTTCTCTAAAGAAGATCAGATTCACTTGTCGATGTGTCATCATTAACCAATCACAAGCCTTCACCACCTGAGGCATCTCTATGATCGCTCAATATTAACTACCAAAGTCCTCCATGACCAATAATGTTTCTCAAGGGTTTCATACCCAGACAACCACTTCAATGTCGTGCTGCTAATCAAAAACCAACATGATTTAAAACTTGTAATCCCAAAAATCATTTGAGAAAAACTAACCATTTCCAAATGGTCCTCCTTGGTTATGTTCTTTCTACTTGGAAGGGAACATAACTACTACCAGAACAAATGTGATACTCCCTACCTTAGGAGTGTCCTAGTCTTAAAATAAAAAGATGTATCATCCACTCATAAGTGCTCTAGATCATATTTAGCTTAAATTCATGCATGATACTTACCTGAGTCATGCTCACAAACATCAAAGAATTTGGCATGAAAATCAAAAATAAACCGACCAACATGTTAAAACACTAGTGTCTGTGAAAGTCGTCTAGAGCATTGGGATGAATTGATTCCTTTTAACACCTAGGTCATTCTACCACAAAGATGACCTGAGAACGCACTCAATAGCACAAGGCTCAAAAATTACACCGAAATCATCCAGTTCATTATGTTGTTTAAGAACTCAATGGGTACCATGTATAAAAATTCATGATACTCTGAGATTTTATAAGCAAGATGACACATCCATAGGATATCTATCCTATGAATTAAAGTATTGGATGGATCATACAATATATTTAACCTAGAGTCATATTTCCCCATATGACCATTAACATAGACGATGATATACTAAGTCTTCCATCATTGAGGAAGAAGAAAGGGTTGAGCGACCGATGAAGCGGCCAAACATGCTTGAGGCATGTCTAACTAGCTAAAAATGAGCATTACCCAATGCTCACACCCATGGAAAAAGTCAACAATTCCATGAACACCCATCTGAACAAGGGTTTCATTGAAAAATGAAATTCCTATAAGGAACAATAGCACCTGAATAGCACCAAGCATCAGAAACTCACAGCATTAGCAAGGCATTTAAGTTCTAAGGGTGCTACCTACCACGAGCTATCCCCTTACGAGAGCATAAGCGTCGAACCTAACACTAGTTCGCGCAAAACATAAATCCACTAGGCTCAAGAGCCTACCATCTAATCCACTACTAAAAATAAAGAAGACCTACAAAACATGCTCACGTTTTCATTCTAAGGAAACTCAAAAAGAAAAATCTCAAGCTACCCTTTCACAAGTGTTTAAACAAAGGACACCATCTGGGGTTCCATTTTAAGGCCATCACATTTATTCAAGATTAAATCTTTAAACATCTAAAAGATTTAATTCAAAAAATCAAGTACCATTTTAAAATAGAAACATTAGGAACTTGATTTTAATTAATTTCTCAAGGGAAAAATAGGCAATTTATATCAAACTTTATTTTTAACATTAAACATTCATTGGAATCCCATATGTATTAGGAAATTTATCACATAAATTCCTTTTTAATTGATGAGGTGACCCACAAGGGTCCCACTAAGACAACCTAAGTACTTCATAAAGCAACCCAATAATAGTTTCTTAATTTATTAAAGTTTTAAAATACCCGAACAGGTCATCTCATAAGATATAAGTCCCAATTGACCTATTTGGGTCTAGTTTCACATTTTAGAAGGTAACTAATTTCATTGAGGTTAAATTTAAACATATTTCCCATTTATAACCATTTTCAAATAAAACATGGTCATATAAAATAGTTAGATTATATGGGTTGTCATTCCCTAACCTACAAAGCACTCATACACTTTATAAACCAAAGGTTAGCTCCCATTTAACCAAAACAAATCTACTTTATCATTATAACTATACTAACCTTTTATAATGATTCAAATACATGGGTTACATTTTCCCAGTTATAGGGTGTCTATACACCTTACAATCAAAAACTAGTTCCTATTTATTCACAACCCATATATATCCATCCCATGAAACCAATTACACATTAAAAGATTGAAACTATCATGTTATCATAAGCAGTTAACATTGAGAAACATGATATAAACATAGAATTATTGCATATAAATAAGAAAGGCATTATGTATAAATACAATCATGGTATATCACCCAAGGAACATAATAAAAATAGAAATTAACCTACATATGCAACTATATGGTGTGGAATATGCATGGTATGTGAATTATTTATGTGCCTAATATAATGCATGCAATGCTTCATCCTTATAATACCAAGGAAAGGATAAAATTCCATAAATTCATTAATCAATACAAAATAGAAAGTACACCATTCACTCAATCTAAAATCATATCAATTGTTACATCAAACAATATAAACAACAATCCCATCCATGGCCACTTGGTCATTTCCCTATGGGTGGGGTGATCATTCCCAGACACGCCTATTTACCAAGAACTGAAACATTCCTAGTCTTTTGTTTACCATCCCAAAATAGTAATACAAAGGAAAAGAAAGCTATGATACCACTTTGTAATTTTCTAGCCCGGATCACTACTAAGATGGTGGTCAGACCAGTGGGTCACATGGCCTCAAGCACACCTCCCCGTACACTAGAGGCTACTGACTAGAATGAGGTTCTATTGATGGTAAGGTGGGGATACTATACCATCAAGATCAGATTCACACATCAATATAATAATATTAAAAAAAAAACAATAGTGGAATTAGTAAAAATAAATACATAACAACAGCAGGAGAATAATATAATATCTAAATAAGAATAAAATGGCCAGCGCTAATTCCATATAATGATGCATGTAATTTCATGTGTTACTACAGGGTACATGCAGTACAAAATAACAAAATAAAATAAAACCCCAATAATCAACTCCTTGAGCATCCTGAGCAAGAGCCCAGTTATGTGCTCCCTATCTCCCATATACACAACACAACACAAGTAATGAATCCAAAGACTTGTGAGCAAGAAGATCTACTCAGGTTCCAAACGGTTCCTAATAGGGTGTGGGTAATAATCTCAGTAGGCCAACACCCACGGTGTCTAACCCACACTACTAGAAAATGATCTATAGACATGGTTTAAATGATACCTGGCTATAGGTAAGATATATCCACACCCAAATAGCTAAGTGTGGCAATAGGTTATCTGAATTTTATTTTAATCGGGCTTTCCTCCCCCTACCTCAACTTCTCCCTCCCGCATCGTGATTCCTCCTCCCCATCCTTCCCCTCCATTCCTCCTCCCCTCCTCCCCTTGGGATTACTCCTCCCCTCCTCCTCCCTCACCATTCCTCCCCCCCCCTCCTCCACTCATTATTCCTCCTCCCCTCACGATTCCTCCTCCCCCTTTAGCTTTGACATAGCCATCAAACCTCCCCGTCAGCTCCGACACAGATTTGACGCCTCCCTGCCGATGCGGCTCTAGCACTTCCAGCCCACCCCCTGCCAACATGACATACCCACCTCCCTACGGTCACCTCACCTCCCTGTCGACACTTCTCCGAGGCTTCCTCCCCATCTCCTCCTCCAGTGCACCTCTTACACGGTGATTTGAGGTAGGAATATTCATCTATTATCTTCATTATTACTCTTATTTTATCCTCTCTAATTTTAATGGTTCCCATTAAGGTTTTAAGTTCCGATTCCACTATAACATGATGTAATTGACCAGTAATCTTGGTTCTTTATTTTTACTTAGAGATTAGATGCCTTGTGATGCAGAACACATGCCATCACTCATCATTTTGGAGATGGTATGAGGCCTAATGGATTTTTTTTTTTTGAATTTTTAGTTAAATTAATTGGAATTTTCGGGTAATCAAGTGTTTATTATTAGTAATTTTTCCTAAATTAATTTCATGGGTATATTTTAGGCCTCTTTTAGAAAGTTGTTTTTGGTTTTAGAATGTGGAAGTATCACAATAATATTTTAGGCATTTATTCCTATTTGGTTGTTTTAAAATAATTAATTATAACTTTTTATAACTAATTTTTTCTATTTCAAGGAATGAGATAGGTTCCTGGGATGTTTTTCGATCATAGGTTTAGGTTTTTAGCTTTAGATTTTTGATCATAAGGTTGTTTAGGTGTTCTATATTTTTTATATTTCTCTAATCGATGGTTGTTTATTAATTTCTGTAGTTATTAAATGACTATTGGTTTTCTAGGAGCCCCTTGAGAACCTTTGTGGGCCATCTTTGAGAAGTGAGGGTCTTGAGTGTCTCACAGAGGGGTTTTGTTTATAAACCCTCTCTCTTGGTTTTTGATTTAAGAGAAAACCTCACATGCTCTTAGGTGATGCATAAGGGTAGGAAAGGGGAGAAACATGGATATACTTTTTCCTTGGGATTTGATTTTGGACCTGTGAGTGGTCTATCCATGGTGCTTTCTATGCGGGGTGTGGTGTTAGAAACCTCAAGTAGATAGAGGCCTTTTGTGAGATTCTTTGTTTTATTCTAGGTTATATGGGAGGTTCCCCTCAAGTTTTTGGATCTAGAACCCTCAAAGTGAGCAGTGTATAGAGAGGTTTTCCATAAAGGTTTTGGTTTGAGAGTTCATCAAATGGAGGTGTGGTGTGAGACCCAAGTGGGGGTTGTATATTTTTTGGAAAACTTTCCACAGGTGATTCCAATGGGATTCTTTTGATTTTCATAGGAACTTTACTTGGGTAGTCAAAGGGGTATAACTTTAGGTGTTTTTACATCTCCCATAAGGCATGAAAAGTATTAATTTTTATGTTTCTTGGATGTTTGAACCAATTTCTCGAGGTTTGAGTTGTTAAAGTTTTGGAACTTCTTGCTGGAGGTTTAATCCAATTGGAACCTTTAGGTTGGGCTGACACCATAGGGTGTTGGTTAAGGCTGGGTGTCACGGATATTAGGTTTGATATGGGTCTGATAAAACCTTGAGGACTTTCTTATGGATGTGGTATTTCTTGATGATTCCCTTGTGGGTGAGGTGATTATCATAGATGGGTTAGTTTTTAGAGTTTCTAGATGAGTTTTACCTATCTAGATTGTATCATGATTTGATAGATGTGATCTAGGGGACCACGGGTGCCCCGTGTTTTATTAACCCTAAGAGGGTCAGTGCTGATTTAATCATTGGTGTCTTTGGGTGTTACCTTAGAACCTAGAGTTTGGAAATGTGAGCCTATTGTGGCTATTTTTTGTAATTTTTTGTTCATGAATTTGATTGAATAGTGTTTTATACCTTATACTAAATATGGTTGAGGAAGTTCCTTGCTCAAGTACTAGAAGTAGGATGATAACTTTGGGATATTGCTGGATCTGGATTTGGCCCTGATATTAATATGATGTTTTCTTTTATTGGCCTGCTGGTTGTGTTAAATAGGTCCTGGGGAGCTAATGGTTGATCTGAATTATTATACCCCCTGGTTTAGAGTTACAAAATGGATATAGGGTCAATGGGAATGGATTTTTAGAACTCACTGATAGTGGTCCTAGATGCTGAGCACTCCCATCATGAAATCTTCTTCTCCTCCATATATTTGAAGTTTCAAACTTATCCACTTGTGAGAGAAGGATATAATCACATGATATTATTGGAAAACAGACTTGAGATATTCAACTATAAGTCTATGAGGAAAAAACCTTTATAGAAACAAGATTTTATAAACAAAGTGATCAATGTAGTATATAAATCAATGAGCATGTGATGCCAATATAAAAATTAATATTGGGGTTGTTCAACATAATCTCAATGACCAATTAGAATTAGGTTGTCTAGATTTTGAGATTCCATACAGTTTGTCATTATTGAAAATGTTAATTTATGCTTTTCACCCCTTTAGGTATGGTCTCACTTTCTTCATCATGGAAAATCTAACCTCAATGGTATTCTATGAAGGATACTTCATTCTTTTTATACCCAAACAATAGAATAGTCATCCATCTCCCCAATTATTTTCTTTAATTATCTATAGTAAAGTATGCATAAAATGAATGGGAATAAAGAGGTGATACCTTTCCAATAGTTTTTTCAGGCTATAAATTTTTCTTACTAAGATTATTCCTACTTCTAATACAACTACTTCTATTCTTCTCAGGTCTTCTCCCCCTTTTTTCATCCCAGTTTCAGTGAAATGACATGTTGTACCAGTAATCAAAATATTTATACCCAAAACTTATACAAAAATATTAATATCCCTTGAAACTTGATCTTCCTTTATATTGATGATTTTTTTTATAAAATTCTGATTGTTTTTCAGGCATCCTCCAGCCTTTATTTTCCCATTTCCTTAGGGTTTTTCCATTCTCAGGTCATCCATAGGAGGAAAATTTTTACACCATTCATCATCCTAAAAATATTCAAATTATTTTTCATAATATTTATAATTAAAGGAAACAGATTTAGTATCACATGATAATTTAGAAAAAATTTGTACCTTTTTCATGGGGATGTTTTTCTCATCATCCTTGGATGGTTTATCTTGAATTTCCACCGCATTTTCATAGACTTATATTATATTCTTAAGGTGTTTCTAGATTTAATATACCTAGAAGTTCCTTTTATTTAGAAACCAATTTTTTATTAAGATATACTGGTATCCTATCTTATTATACACATTTCATCATAGACATTTTTATCTTTTCTATGAGATCATTCTACTTCACATTTACACATTTTTCTTATTTTATAATAGTTTTACTTTCTTCTAATATATGGAATTATGGTCAAAGTAAGAAATAAAATCATCTCTTAGAATATATTCTGTATAATCACCCCCTTCTTCTTCTTATTAACTACTTGTAATGTCTATTAATTTCTTAACCTTATAGGTATATATGTATATTAATGGAAAATTCTATTTTTTTAGTTGTTCATGGATGTGCATATGTTTTTTTATTTTTCCTACAGTTATTAGAGAAAGTTGGGGTTGGTGTGGGGGGTTTAGGGGGTGCTGGTGTTGGTGCATGGGGGGTTGTACGGTGGGGGGTGTGGTGGGGGATTGGTGGTTAGGGGATTATTGCAGGGGGGAGGGGGCTAATGCAGGGCTGGTGGGGGTGGGAGGTCTGGTGGGGGTGGGTGAGTTAATAGTAGTGGGTGAGCTAGTGGGGTGGGCTGGTGGGGGGGGGGGGGGGGTGGGGGCGGGGGGTGGGGTGGCATTCATATACAATATTATTTTTGTCACTTGATGCTACTCATGTCCTAGAGTGATATTGATTCAAAGTGATGGGGTGTTTGTGGGGTTATATTGTTTGAATGGTTCATGTAGAGTGAAATTATATATCTTTGAGGCTTATTTTTATCTTTGATGTAATCACACTAATGGATTTTAGGTGGAAAATATCAATATTTTATTCTTGTATATGAGTAGCATTGACTCTCTAAGAGTTCAAAAATTTTATAATAGGATAATTATTTTCTATGGATGTGGTGGTAGATAGATTATAGGAGCATTATAACAATTTATCCAACCACATAATCCTTATAGTACTGCATCTTGATTCATGTATGATGCACCCAATTTGTGCATGTTATTTTGCTTATATATTTTTCATATATCTAACCATGCTAATTAGTTTTATTGTATATTTTAATTCTTACTAGGTGCATGTCAGTATTGGAACCTCTTGTTACAACAGTGGAGTTGTAAAATTCATGAATTCAGTTATCTAGACTGGATGGAACCCCTATGGTATGAACTTGTACTTTATAGTTCATTCATTTACTTTAAAAAAAATTCATCATCACTTGTTCTATTATTGTATTTCTCACTAATAATGTTCCTCCCACTTCAATTTTTAGGTTCAATTAATGATGATTCATCATATCATTGGCATTTTGTTGAGGTCTCTTGAGACCCGTTCCTGTGTGTTGTGGAAACTATCACCGAAGGAGAAGCAGTTTGGGCCGATTTAGTTTGCTGCCAAAGGTTTAAGGTGATAATTTAATTTGTTCTTCGATGTCTCTTAGTTTATAATTGTGGTTTTTTAATTTTAGAGCCCTTGGTAATTTTATTATAGCATGTTGATCATCCTTTAGGTGGTTTCAAGTCACCAGAGTCAAATGCGACTCACCACGTATTCATAGGTAAGCATTAATATAATAAGTTCTCCTGTTATGTGTATATCTTCCCATGGAAGTGCAATTACATATAAGGTTCTAGGTTTTCTTATGTATATATATGGAAAATGCATACATGTGTGGGTGATAACGGGCTTATGCATGTGAGAATATATATATAAGGATCCTCTTGTGCGTGTTCAAGGCCATGAGGACACGTACATAGGGGTTAGGGAATCCCTATGTATATGCAAAGGTGAATATGCCTGGAGGATGGATAGATCATCTTAGAGTTGTTGCTGATAAAAATGTCAAGTGTTGAGTGTGGCTTGACTCCTTTAAGGTAGGGTCCCTCTCCTACCCTCTTTAATTCAAGAATGTTTTAAACTGTATTTAGTTGTCTTATTAATTCTACTTGTTTATATTAAATTGCAATTCTTGATCAATTGTTAGTTAAGATAATTGTTTCATTTGATAAACAAGTCATGGTTTTGTAATAAAACCCCTCTAATGGAGGTGTGTTGTCTGTGAAAACTTATAGTGGTATTTTATGCTTATTATATAGTTTGCTTGACATTATTGCATTGATTTTTTCCTTATACTTGATGTCTTTGTTAGTTGTAAAGCACAAATCATACTTGAAACTTTTTATATCCCTGAAGGGGGTTGCCCTTTTTTTATTAAAATTGGTTGTTTTAACCAAAACACCCATTAAGTGTCATTATACTTTTAAGATGAAATTTCCCAAGTAGAAAAGTGTTGTAATAACCAAGTCACCACTAAGTGACCCCCTTTGATCTTATAAATGGAATTTCCATGTTTTAATGAATTGAATGAGTTAAATGGAACCAAACATGGTTAACTTGGAACATGAGAGGTAATGCCTCATGTAGTGAATTATTTAATGGTTATGCCTCCTTTATAAATTTTAATTGGATGGCATGAAATAAATAGTGACTTATTCATGGTGACTTGCACTCCACTTTTGAAATGTCTTAAGGGAAAGTGGTAAATGTCCAATTATAACCAAACACCTCCTAAGATTTTCAATTGAAGGTGGTGTTTGAAAAATAAAGAGGTTTATTAATGATTATATTATTTAGTATTGGTATGTACATATCAATCTGAATATTATTTGTTCATTGTTGGTTATGGATTCATGTACAGTTGACACACTGATCACATATATATAAGAAGTCGTTATATCTCATTTTTTTCCACTATTTTCTTATAGGTGGTTTCTTATGATAAGGTCAGTTCTATCCACCACCATCTATGATAGCAAGTTCAACATCAGATTTGGGTAAGTTTATTCCTTTTTTATTCTTTGGACCAATTTTAATTAGGGCATTTGTGATTTTTGGGTTACTTATATTTTTGCAGTGCGTTTTTGGATTTCGTTGAGGTAGACTTGAGTCGTTGTTGAAGAAGGCTTGCATGTGTATGCATAGGTAGTAATATACATATATAAGTTCCCCCTTTATATATATTAACTCATGGCATTATGAATATATATATTCGAGCTAAGTGTGCTTATATATACATATGAAAAATGCATACATGTGTAAGTGTAAAGGGGTATATGGAAGTATAAACATATATCTAAGGACTCCCTTGTACATATTTTGCCATGAAAATATGTACATATGGGCTATGTGTCCTTATATATATATGTGAAGTTTCATATGTGTGAAAGCGGAAAAAAAAGATTCGAGTTGTCGTCGTCAAAAGCAGTGCGCCTTGAGGTTGAGGTAAGTTCCCTCTGCCTAACCCTTTAATTTTAATTATATAATTGCTTTATTATTTTAAAAACTTTTTTTATTATTATATAATATGTATATTCTATGAAAAATGGTTGTGTCTCTTTGAAATAAAATTTTCACCTGTTTTACATGATTTCCCTAAGCCTTCAACATGGACTAGTAGAAAGTTTCAGCCAAATCAATAGTAGAAAATAAAATTTACTTCACTTTAGAGATTACAATGCCCTCATTTTGAGAAAACATAAACGGATCATTCTCATAAAAATCTAAAACTTAAAGAAAATATTTGTTTTCATTTCATCAAACACAAACAACCAGCCTGGAAAACTTGACACTTTCTTCAGTAAAATCACTGTGAAACACTTGACCCGAAAAAATATAGAATTTAACCTATTAAAATAAATCCAGCTAGGCATGATTCATGGTGTGACCAAGGGTTTCACATCATGAATCCCTACCCTTGTGAATTTCATGGATTGAACTGAGGTTCACAGCTAGAAATGTTCGAGATAGGGGGTTCACCCCTCAACTAACCCCATTCAAGGCATAAACCTAATAGGTCACAGTATGAAAGGATACAATAGCTTAAATTTCAGTTATTTTTCACCCTGAACCTCCACCAAATTCCACCCAAACTTTAGAGGTTACAATAGGGGACTAAAACCAAATCCAAAAATACCATTTAAGAACATATAATGTTTAGATTTTTTATCCAAATTCCAATTTAAGAAACAACCCATACTTAATATTAAAAACACAAATTTCCTCCAAAAATAATGAATCTAAAACCTATGGGGTATTAAAAACTCCCCACATTAACACTTCTCGTCCCTAAGAAGCAATGGTATTCGTCGAAACATGTCTCACAAACTACTACGGTTGTAAATTCCCTGAGAAATAACTATTCTCCATCTCTAAATTCTAAACATTTTTTTGTTACACAAATACAAAAATCAAGGCATGCTTTGCACTAGAAGTCGAGCAACTCACTCACTACAAATGCTAACACCAAGAAGGCTCCCACTACACCCATATATTTTGACACTCCTCGGTGTCTTCAACTGATTCATCCTAAAGCTTATAGTTATCCCCACCATACTAATCTTCTCATGAACGTTGACTAAACATCATGGTGCTCCTAACCAAATGAATTTTCAACTAAGAATTATCTTCCAATGGTCTATCAACCTAGTAACTGGATTTTGAAAAATGATCTCAATGCGATTTTTAGCTCACTGCATCTAACCCCATGAAAAACACCAGTTAGTTCTCCTCTAGATGAATTTTCCTGAAATTTCTTGGTTTCACCCACTGGTGTGCTATCACATCTCTCAATCAAAATGACTTCACCTCTTGAGGAATCATGAGATCATATAATGCCTACACCTAAGTCTGATCCCTAACTCCCTGTGTAATTTCATGATTGGATCACCAACTATTTTCTTCCTCCATCATGATCCCACTCTAAGCACTGACTCACCTCTCATGTGATTCACCCTCAGATAACTCAAAAACCATCCTGAGCCCGATTCCAATTCACTAACTCCACTCAATACCATATCTAAAATTCAAATATAGTATTACCTAAGGAACCAAAAAATATAGGACCTTTCCACACACTAGCATCACTTTTTCACCTCAATTGTTCAATGATTGGACTCACTGCAACAACGACCCATATGACATGAGGGTCAGTCACCCACAATTGATATGATTCTCCCCACCATAAGAGTACCATTATCATTGACCTTATAAACCAAACACCTGGTCTTTGTAGCCCCTGTTCTATCCATCACTAAATGCAATGACTAGATGTGGCTGACCTGCTTATCCCTAAATTCCAATATGAAATATCCATTTCCACCGACTCTCGAAACACCATAGATCATCCATGCCATCCAATGATATTAAATAGTGTGCTCCCCAACCTATGGCTTCCCATACACGATTCCTATGGATTCCCACACACCACTACTCAATCGCAGATCTAAATGGGTCCTATCAGAAAACCTCACTGACAATACCCCTGCCAAGGACCAAAAACTCCGACTATCAAGGGGGGTGATGGGTTTTGTTGAAAGGGGCAGGGGGTGCATGGGGTGGGTAGGGGGTGTGCTGGGGGTAGGGGGAGGGTGCGGGGGAGGGGGTCCAAGGGGTGTGTTGGGTGTTGTGCTGGTTTTTTTGCAAGGGGTAGGGTATGGTGCATGGGGTGGACATGGGGTGTGTGCAGTGTGTAGGAGGTGTGTGTAGGGGGTGGGGTGGGCAGGGGGTGTGCAGGGTGAGGGGGATGGGGGTGTGATGGGGGGAGGGGGTGGGAGGGGTGCAAGGGGCAGGGGGTGGGGTATAGGGGGTCCAAGGGGTGTGCAGAGGAGGGGATGTGCTGGGTTATTTTGCAAGGGGTAGGGGTAGGGTGCAGGGGGTGTGCTGGGGGGAGGGGAATGGGGTGGTGCAAGGGGTAGGGGGAGGGGTAAAGGGGTAAGGGGCAGGGGGTCTAGGAGGGGGAGGGGTGCAAGGGGTAATGTGTGTGCAGGGGGTGTTCAACGGGTGTGTTGGGGGGGTGTTGGGTTTTTTGCAAGGGGTAGGTAGGGTGCAAGGGGTGGGCATGGGGGGGTGCAGTGCGCAAGGGGGTGGGCAGGGGGTGTGTGCAGGGGGGTGGGGTGGTCAGGGGTGCTAGGGAAGGGGGCATGGGGGTGTGTAGGGTGAGGGGGAAGGGGGTGTGTGTTGGGGGGAGGGGGAAGGGGGTGAAAGGGGTAGGGGGAGGGGTGTAGGGGGTCCAAAGGGGTGTGTTGGGGAGGGGTGTGTTGGGTTCTTTTGCAAGGGGCGGGGATAGGGTGCAGGGGGTGTGATGGGGGGAGGGGCAGGGGTGGTGAAAGGGGGAGGGGGGTGTAGGGGGCAAGGGGAAGGGGGTGTCCAGAAGTGGGGAGGGGGTTCAAGGGGGCATGAGTGTGCAGGGGGTGCAAGGGGCAAGGGGAAGGGGTGTCCAGGAGGGGGGAGGGGTGTAAGGGGCATGGGTGTGTAGGGGGGTGTTCAAGGGGGTTGTCCAAGGGTTGTAAGGTAAACTTATTGAATTGAATGAGTTAAATGGAACCGAACATGGTTAACTTGGCACATGAGAGGTAATGCCTCATGTAGTGAATTATGTTACGGTTGTGCCTCCTTTATAAAGTTTAATTGGATGGCATGACACTAGATATTAACCTAGGATCCACACAATTGTTCCAAATGGTTTGGTAAGTCTTCCACCATATTGGATTCATGAATAGATAAGAAGTGAGATGAATTTGAGATCCAATCCATAATCCCCCATAAGGAATCCTATTTTCAAACCATTCATAGTAAACCTATGAAAAAATTGATAGTTATTTTCTCCAATTTTCACATAGATATAGGTTAGGTTTGCAACATGTAGGGGGTGTTCAAGGGGGAAGTCCAGGGGTGCAATGGGGGTGTCTGGGGGGGATTTGCAGGGGGGCTATTGTAGGGGGTGCAAAGGGGATGTACAGGGGGTGCAAGGGGTGTCTAGGGGGTGCAAGTTGGATTTCCAAGAGGGGGTGCAAGGGGGAATGGGTGTCAGGGGGGTGCAAGGGGGTGTTCAAGGGGGTTGTCCAGGGGGTGAAAGGGGTGTCTAGGAGGGGGGTCAGGGGCATGGGTGTGCAGGGGGGTGCAAGGGGGTGTTCAAGGGGGTGCAAGGGGGCTGTCTAGGGGGGTTAAAGGGGGTGTCCAGGAGGGGGTGCAAGGGGGAATGGGTGTGCGGGGGGTGTTCAAGGGGGCTGTCCAGGGGAGTGCAAGGGGGGTGTCCCGGAGGGGGTGTCTGGGAAGAGGGGGGTTGTCCATGGGGGTGTCCAGGAGGTAGGGGGTCCAGGTGGGGGGGGGCTTTCCAGGGGGTGTTCAGGAAGGTGGGGGTGTCCAGGTGGGAGGGGGTCGGGGGCGGTCCAGGGGGGCTTTGTAGGGGGGTGGGATACTGTAGGGGTGGGGGTGAAAGGGGGTGGGATGCTGCAGGGGGTGCAAGGGGGTGTTCAAGGGGGTTCAAGGGGGCTGTCCAAGGGGGTGTGCTACTGTAGGGGGTGTTCAAGGGGGGAAAGGGGGTGCAAGGGGGTTGTCCAAGGGGGGGTTCTACTGTAGGGGGTGTTCAAGGGGGCAAGGGGGCTGTCTAGGGGGTGTAATGGGGGTGTCTAAGAGTGGGGTGCAGGGGGGAATGGGTGTGCAGGGGGGTGTCTAGGAAAGAGGGGGTGTCCAGGTGGGAGGGGTATCCAGGAAGGGAGTTGGGGGCATGGGGTGCAGGGTGTGTTCAAGGGGGTTTATGAAAACCCTTCTTTTTATTACAACTTAAACATGATTTATTACATAAAACTTCACTTGATACAACAAAGAAGATCGAGAGGTTTAGTGTATTTGGGGATTAGGATCATTAAATAAAAACTTGAAACATGAAATACAACATCTTTTTTGAAAACTTCCTTTACATAACCACTACATTCCCTTGTACTTAGCATTGCATGGGATAACCTGAGGACATGCATAAGAAAAGGGTGAGCTATAAAGCCCAGTAAGGGAATACACATGAAATAAAATGAGGATTACAATACATGTTAGACATTAGTCATATCAATAGATCACAAGAGAAACATGAACATAAAGTCATGATAAAGAATGATAATCATAACATGGAAATGTGGCAACAACACTTAACATGGAATTAGCATGATCCAAGGCTCATTGCACATAGAGCATGAGTAAATCCTCATTGCACATGAAGCACGAGTAAACCCTCGTTTCACTTGAATTAGAATGAGTCAACAATCATTGAACATGACTTATCATGATAGTATACTTTACCCAATGCATTGGAGCGCTATAAGGGCGCACCCTTCTTAAACATTTCATTTCATGCATAAGTGTGCCACATGGATCATAAAACATGGATTCATAAAACATAATGATTTATTCCATGATAAAGGAATGTGGAATTCATACATGGAAATTTATAATCAATAAGTAAATGTGCATAAAGGTGAATACCCTTGATGGAGAAATGGGCATGGTATTCACCACACAATGACATTGTCTTAGAAAATTGGTGCGATTTCGGCAGCATAACGGTGTGACATAAGAATTCATAAAAATTATTGATGAGAGAGAAAGGGGTTCCTCATCATATTTACATGTAATGGAAAGTAAGGAGGTAATATAGATACATGTTCCAAAAATTTTATTGGAATTTAGATTCATGATACAAAAGTATTGCTTGAATGTAAAAGAGGAGAGAGAAGTTCCTTTTGGAATTTCAGCATAGTAACGGGTGTACATGGGAGGCATTTAATGAGAGGGAAAGGGGTCTCCCATCATTCAAACATAAAGAGGGAAGTGTGAGGGAGGTTCAAAACCATACCCCAACATTTATAATTGAAATTAAAAGGGAAAAACAACTTAAAGAAAATTGGACAAAAATGAGAAAGGAAGAAAAAACCCTTACTTGGAAGTGTGCTTCCAAAGGCTAGGGAGAGGCCTGTGAGAGGCTTATTAGGAGCTTGGGGAACCTTGGTAGGATTATATAAAGAGTAGGTAAGAGGTTGGATGAACTCTAAGGGCTTTGAGTGAGGATGAATTTGGAGCTTGGGTGGGTTTATATAGGAAAAGTGAGGGAATTCTTTATTATTTAGGTTTGGGACCCCTTATATTAAATTAATCTAAACCACAAACCATCCCATGGTTTTTGCCCATGTTTTTTGGAAAAGGGAAGAGGAAAAAAATATTTTATAAGGTCAAAGTACAAACTTCTTAAAATAATAGGGTTGCTTATGTGGAGGTGAGTCACACTCCCATGGAAAATAATTTAAAAAGACAAGGTGTTTAATAAGTCTTGAGGGGTCCATTAATGCTTTGAAAAGTAAGTCAAACAAACCCAAAATCACATTATTTTAATGGTAAAACATATATTGTCCGAAAATAAAGATTATAGTATTTTATTACATCATTATTGGGTCATAATGATGTCATAAAACACATTATATATTTAAATGGTATTTAATTTTTACCCACAAATTTGACTGTCTCAGAAAATTATGAAAAATTCGCTGTTGGATAATTTCGACGTCCTGATTCCTTAAATAACATTTATTTTATCTAAATAATTTTCTAAATATTTTAATTTTCACTTTTAAAATAAAAACCGACATTTATCGAAAATTCACAGGTTTTGACAGAAATAGCTTTCAAACCTTAAGAAAAATTATAATTGCATTCATAAAATTATAAGATCATTTATATTTAATAAAAATTAATTTAATAATAATAATAATATTTTATTAAAATATTATTTAATTCAAAAATCCCTTAATTTAATAAAATTTAATTCTTAATTAAATAATAACTAAAAATACTATTTGTACTTTAAAAACTATTTACAATGTATCGATAATGACAAGAAGGTATATTTATTATTATATAAAAAAATAATATACATGAACATAGTACTATAAATTTGTTACATAACCCCTTAAAAAATCCACATAAGACCTAAGGGTAAGGTGTGCGATGGTGACGGACTCTTGGGGTGGCTCGGATAACATCACTCGAGTGGTAATTTCTATCAACCTCCACTTCTCCCATAGACGGTCTCGTTCGAGCTTGACATGATGAAGCTCATCTTGGGCTTGGTCAAGAGCGAAGCCCAAGGATGCCAACTCTTTTCCGAGCTCCGACAAATGGGCTTCGTATGGAGCAATTCTATTGGATGAGGCCATCGTTTCTTTCGTCTGAGTAAATTGGATTTGTTAAAGCTCTATATTTATATTAATCATGCGATCACTATTCAACAGCTATATTAGCAATGGTCAAAATTCTTAACATAAAACCAAATAAGTTGACATTTTATATAAACATACAGAGACATTTAATTAGATCAAGATGGATTTCCATTAATAAAGCTTTGGGTCGTTACAATATTCCCTCCTTAAGAAATTTCACCCTCGAAATTTTCCTTTTCCCACACTAAAATAGATGTGGGTAACTCAGCTTCATTATTTCCTCTGATTCCCAAGTCGCTTCCTCAAACTTGTGGTTTCTCCACAACACCTTGATGAGGGGCATTGTCTTATTTTGTAGAACTTTTTCTCTACGATCTAAGATCTTCACTAGTTGATCCTCATAAGAAAGATCATCTTCCAATTATACCACCTCAGAAGAGAGTACATGTGAAGGGTCTGGTATGTACTTCTTTAAGAGGGATACATGAAATACATCATGTACTTTGGCCATGGTAGGTGGAAGTGCTAGTCGATAGGCCACAACCCCGACACGATCAAGAATATCGAAGGGGCCGATGTACCTTGGACTTAACTTCCCTTTCTTTCCAAACCTCATGACCTTATTCCACAGAGATATGCGTAGAAACACCATGTCTCCAACTTTAAACTCAAGGTCTCATCGACGGTTATCAGCATAACTCTTCTGTCGACTCTGGGCTACCTTGATATGATGCTGAATGGTTTTCACCTTCTCCACCATTTCTTCAACCATTTCTGGTCCAAGCAGCTTATGTTCACCGACCTCATCCCAACATGTCGGTGTTCTGCACCTTTTCCCATACAGGGCTTTATATGGTGTCATTTGGATGCTTGAGTGGAAACTGTTATTATAAGAGAACTCAACCATAGGAAGATATTGATCCCATCCTCCTTTAAAGTCCATTGATAATGCTCTCAACATATCCTCAAGTGTTTGGATAGTTCACTCGAATTGGACATTAATTTGAGGATGATAGGTCGTACTGAAGTTCAGTTCAGTATTCAGAGCATGTTGAAGACTCTTCCAAAACTTAGAGGTGAATCTTGGATCTCGGTCAGACATAATAGATAGTGGTACTCCATGCAACCTTACCACTTCCCTGATATATATCTGTGCCAGTTTATCCAATGAGAAATCCTCCTAAATAGCAATGAAGTGTGCAGTCTTTGTAAGATGATCCACCACAACCCAGGTCACATTGTTGCCTTTAGATGTCCTCAGAAGTCTAGTGACAAAGTCCATGGTGATGTTCTCCCATTTCCATTCTGGTATGGTCAATGGTTTCATCATCCCCTTAGACTTCTACCTCTCTGCCTTCACTTGCTGGCACACCAGGCACTTTGATGTATATTCAGCGATCTATTTCTTCATATTATCCCACCAAAATTTTTCTCAGAGATCTCGATACATCTTTGTGCTCCCTGGGTGAATAGAGAAATTTGAACTATGTGTATCATCCAAAAGTTCCTTCTTCATCTCCAGACTTGATGGAACACATAGTCTTTTCCCAAATCACACAATTCCTTCTTCATTAACATTAAACTCCGAGGATTTCCCCTTTTTGATAGCTTCCACTTTTTCCTGAATTCCCACATCATCCTTTTGAGCATCCTTTAACCTTTCCAAAAGATACAGTTGAGTAATCATTTGTGAAAGGATTGATGATTTTCCCTTCTTTATGATTCCCATGTCAATCTTCATCAAGTATAAGAATATTGGATCCTTATCAATTCTCATTATTGATAGAATCACTGGGTCCTTTCTACTTAGGGCATCTACCACCTTGTTCGCTTTCCCAGGGTGGTAATTTATTGAACAGTCATAATCCTTGATGATCTCTATCCATCTTCTTTGGTGTATATTAAGCTCTTTCTGTGTGAATATATATTTAAGACTCTTGTGGTCAGTATATATCTCACATTTCTCCCCATAGAGATAATGCCTCCAGATTTTCAAGGAAAAGATCAATGCTTCCAACTCCAGATCATGTGTTGGATAGTTTTGATCATGGATTTTCAACTACCTTGAGGCATAGGATATCACTTTATCATTCTTCATCAGTACACAGCCTAATCCCTTCTTTGAAACATCACTGAATACCACAAAAAGTTCTTGGGCGCAGTGATAAGCCTCCTTTTCAACTCCTTGAAGCTTTCTTTGCATTCATAACTCCAAGAAAACTTTACTCCCTTCGGAGTTATCTTGGTAAGAGGGTTTGACAATCATGAGAAATTCCCCACAAATCCTCGATAATATCCAGCTAACCCCAAGAATCTATGGATATCCGTTACCGATGTTGGCCTCGGCCATCCCTCAATTGCATCTGTTTTAGAGGGATCCACAGATATCTCGTTGATTGTGATGATATGGCCCAAGAATGAGACCTCCTTTTACTAGAACTCATACTTGTTGTACTTTTCATAGAGCTTCTCCTTGCACAAAGTCTCTAGTACAGTTCTTAAATGCTCCTCATGATCCTCCTTGGTTTTGGAGTATATTAGAATATCATCTATAAAGACTACCACAAATTTGTTGAGGTAATCTCTAAAGAATCTATTCATCAAGTCCATGAAGATTTATGGAGCATTAGTGAGTCCGAAAGGCGTTACTATGAATTCATAGTGCCCGTATCTTGTGCGAAAAGCAGTCTTGGGGATATCTTCCTTCTTCACCCTTACTTGATAATATCCCGATTGCAAGTCTACCTTGGAGAAGTATTGTTCTCCATGTAACTAATAGAACAAGTCATCAATTCGTGGGAGAGGATACTTGTTCTTTATCATGATTTTGTTGAGCTCACGATAATCGATGCAAAGGCGCATTGACCCATCCTTCTTCTTGACGAAGAGGACTGGTGCACCCCATGGTGAAGCACTTGGGCGTATAAACCCTTTATCCATATTCTCCTGTAGTTGTTTCTTAAATTATTCAAGCTCTACAATGGCCATTATATATGGAGTCTTGGATATTGGTAAAGCCTCGGGTATAAGTTCAATTGAGAACTCAACATATCTTCTAAGAGGAAGACCAGGCAGTTCCTCAGGAAACACTTCAGCAAATTCCCTCACAATAGGAATTTTTTCAAGGATGGTTTCTTCCTTGGACTCAATCATCTGAGCCAGATACGTGTGCTCATAGGGTATTAATATCCATGCTTGAGATGATGGAGCTAAAGAAGATTCATCTTCCTCCTTACACTTGTAAAGAATCGGGGGTCGATTCTCCATATGGAGTGTGATTTCCCTCTCCAGACAATTTATGTTGGCTCTATATAAGGAAAGTCAATCCATGCCAAGAATTGCATCAAATTCCACCAAAGGGAGTATGACAAGGTTCGCTGGGAAATTCAATCCATATATTATAACAGGGGAGGACTTATATTCATGGGAGGCAATGATTCCCCCATTTTCCGTACTCACTGACATCTTCACTTCCATGATTTGTGGTGGTGCTGGGATTGTTCTACTAAACTTTTGAGATATAAAGGAATGCGTAGAACCTGAATCAAAAAGTATGTTCGCTATTCTTGAATGAATAACTAGAGTACCTGTCACCACTTTTTTGTTGGGGTTCACTTCGGCAGAAGTGATGGCAAAATCTCTTCCTTACTGCCTTGGAGGTTGTTGGTTGCCTCTGAAAACCCTTGGATTAGGGCACTGATTTACAAAATGACATGGTTCTTTGCATTTGTAGCATTTAACAATGTGTTGAGGTTCAAACGAAGCGTTCCTCTCCTTTGTCGCAGCCGCGGGTCTTTCTTGCCGACATCTAACAGCTAGGTGCCCTTCCCTTCCACACCTGAAGCATTTCCTTGTCCCCTTAAGGTAATTTCCAGGGTGCTTCTTTCCGTACTTTTGGTAAGTGGGGTGTTGGATCTTCTTAGCACCATTGGATTTATCCATCGGACCACCAACATTGAATTCTACCTTACGCTTCTTATCCCCATGATACCCCTGTGATTCTCCAATCTCCATTTCGACCTTGAGGGAACATCAGACAATTTCCTCATAGCTGTCGAAGTCATGTATCGTTAATTCTTTCCACAGGCTAGGCTTCAGCCCACCAAAGAAGTGGTCAACTTTGCATTCTGGGGTAACGACAAAGCCGGAAGTTTATTGTGCAAGCCTTGTGAAGTTTGCCTCATACGGTTCAATATATTCTTCATCTTTTTTCTTGAGGTAAAGGAAGTACCTTTCCATCTTAAGCCAGAGGGTGCGTGGAAAATATTTATCGAAAAACATCTTCTGAAAATCCTTTCATTCTAACGCCTCGATCTCCTCCTCAGGCTTCGTATTTTTTATCAATGTCCACCATTGATCAGCTTCACCCTCCATACGATAATCCTCCAGGAGAACCTTCTCTTGTTCAGAACATTGAAGGATGGAGAAGATCTTTTCAATGGAGTTTATCCATTGTTCAGCAATCGTGGGATCAGATGATCCACTAAAAGTAGGAGGCCTTTGTCTCATGAAGCTCTCGATAGAAACTTGTTCTTTCTTAGGGGGGGTTGAACGTTCCTCTTGACCCGTGTTTCTATTCAAAACTTGAGTTAGCTGAGAGATAAGCATGACAAAGTTTGTGATTCCCGCTCCCATTGGATTGGGCATCTCATTAGTACAGTCATTACACTGATCCTCACAATGGTTGTTAGCTCGAGTCCTCCTATTACCGGCCATTGGCTGGAATAAAAGAAAAGTTAGGGGTAACACATAAAGGGTAATCTAAAGACAAAAGTTGATGACTTATAAATAAACTTTTATTTCCTTAACTCATGAGTCTATAGGCTTCAATCAAGGCTTTTCATGATCTACTTTCTAACATATATTCTTCAGGGAATTTTTTTAATTCCCTAAATAAGGGTTTATACTAAGCTTGTGAATTTATCAAAACATATCCCCCAGGAGTGTTTCAACCAAGAGTGCAGCAAGGCTCGTTGTCGTTCACCAGTTCCCGTTTGAGTCTAGCTCAAAGTGGTGTTTTCGGGTTTTACCCCTAGGATACATCTGTGCCAGAGCCGCCTCTACCTGCTCGTATCTAGACAGGGATGTATTTGCTTAATAAACCACTTACTCAATACTCACCAAAACTTAGGGATGTTTTTATTATACTTAGTCTTGTCTCTAAGGCTTTATTAGGGTTTTCTAATCCTAATCCCAAAAATAAATAAACCTATCCTATGATACCAACTATGACAACCCTGCTTTTTATTACAACTTAAACATGATTTATTACATAAAACTTCACTTGATACAACAAAGAAGATCGAGAGGTTTAGTGTCTTTGGGGCTTAGTATCATTACATAAAAACTTGAAACATTAAATACAATATCGTTATTGAAAACTTCCTTTACATGACCACTACATTCCCCCATACTTAGCATTGCATGGGATAACCTGAGGACATGCATAAGAAAAGGGTGAGCTATAAAGCCCAGTAAGGTAATATACATGAAATAACATGAGGATTACAATACATGTTAGAAATTAGGCATATAAATAGATCACAAGAGAAACATGAACATAAAGGCATGATAAATCATGTTAATCATAACATGGAAATGTGGAAACAACACTTAACATGGAATTAGCATGAGCCAAGGCTCATTGCACATAGAGCATGAGTAAATCCTCATTGTACATGAAGCAAGAGTAAACCCTCATTGAACTTGAATTAGAATGAGTCAACACTCATTGCACATGACTTATCATGATACTATACTTTACCCAATGCATTGGAGCACTATAAGGGCACACCCTTCTTAAACATTTCATTTCATGCATAAGTGTGCCACATGGATCATAAAACATGGATTCATAAAACATAATCATTTATTACATGATAAAGGAATGTGTAATTCATACATGGAACTTTATAATCAATAAGTAAATGTTCATAAAGGTGAATACCCTTGATGGAGAAATGGGCATGGTATTCACTACACAATGACATTGGCTTAGAAAATTGGTGCGATTTCAGCAGCATAACGGTGTGACATAAGAATTCATAAAAATGGTTGATGAGAGAGAAAGTGGTTCCTCATCATATTTACATGTAATGGATAGTAAGGAGGTCATATAGATACATGTCCCAACAATTGTATTGGAATTTAGATTCATGATACACAAGTATTACTTGAATGTAAAAGAGGAGAGAGAAGTTCCTTTTGGAATTTCGGCATAGTAACGGGTGTACATGGGAGGAATTTAATGAGAGGGAAAGGGGTATCTCATCATTAAAACATAAAGAGGGAAGTATGAGGGAGGTAAGAAACCATACCCCAAAATTCATAATTGAAATTAAAAGGGCAAAACAACTTAAAGAAAATTGGACAAAAATAAGAATGGAAGAAAAAAACCCTTACTTGGAAGTGTGCTTCCAAAGGCTAGAGAGAGGATTCTTGGGAGCTTGGGTCACCTTGGGAGGATTCTAGAGAGATTAGGGCAGAGGTTGGACAAAATCCAAGGGCTTTGAATGAGGAGTAAGTGGGAGCTTGGGTGGGTTTATATAGGAAAGATGAGGGAATTCTTTATTATTTAGGTTTGGGACCCCTTATATTAAATTAATCCAAACCACAAACCATCCCATGGTTTTTGCCCATGGTTTTTGGAAAATGGAAGAGGAAAATAATATTTTATAAGTCCAAAGTCCTAACTTCTTAAAATAATAGGGTTTCTTATGTGGAGGTGAGTCACACTCCCATGGAAAATAATTTAAAAAGACAAGGTGTTTAATAAGTCTTGAGGGGTCCATTAATGCTTTGAAAAGTAAGTCAAACAAACCCAAAATCACATTATTTTAATGGTAAAACATATATTGGCCGAACATAAATATTATAGTATTTTATTACATCACTATTGGGTCATTATGATGTCATAAAACACATTATATATTTAAACAGTATTTAATTTTTACCCAAAAATTTGACTGTCTCAGAAAATTATGAAAAATTCAAAATTGGATAATTTCGACATCCTGATTATAGAAATAACATTTATTTTATCTAAATAATTTTTTAAATATGTTAATTTTCACTTTTAAAATAAAAACCGACATTTATCGAAAATTCACGGGTTTTGACAGAAATGGCTTTCAAACCTTAAGAAAAATTATAATTGCATTCATAAAATTATAAGATCATTTATATTTAATAAAAATTAATTTAATAATAATAATATTTTATTAAAATGTTATTTAATTCAAAAATCCATTAATTTAATAAAATAGAATTCTTAATTAAATAATAACTAAAAATACTATTTGTACTTTAAAAACTATTTACAATGTATCGATAATGACAAGAAGGTGTATTTATTATTATATAAAAAAATAATATACATGAACATAGTACTAGCAATTTGTTACATAACCCCTTAAAACAGCCGCATAAGACCTAAGGGTAAGGTGTGCGATGGTGACGGACTCTTGGGGTGGCTCAGATAACATCGCTCGAGTGGTAATTTCTATCAACTTCCACTTCTCCCGTAGATGGTCATGTTCGAGCTTGACATGATGAAGCTCAGATTGGGATTGGTCAAGAGCGAAGCCCAAGGATGCCACCTCTTTTCCGAGCTTCGACAAATGGGCTTCGTATGGAGCAATTCTACTGGATGAGGTCATTGCTTCTTTTGTCTGAGTAAATTGGATTTGTTAAAGCTCTATATTTATACTAATAATGTGATCAATGTTCAATGGCTATATTAGCAACAGTCAAAATTCTTAACATAAAACCAAAGAAGTTGACATTTTATATAAACATACAGAATTATTTAATTAGATCAAGATGGATTTCCATTAATGAAACTTTTGGTCGTTACAGGGTTGTCCAGGGGGTGCAGGGGGGATGTCTAGGGGGGCATGGGGGTGCAGGGGGGTGTTCAAGGGGGTGCAAGGGGGTTGTCCAAGGGGGTGCAAGGGGGTTGTCTAGGGGGGCATGGGGGTGCAGGGGGGTGCTCAAGGGCGTTGTCTAGGGGGTGCAAGGGGGTTGTCCAAGGGGTCATGGGGGTGCGGGGGTGTTTGAGGGGGTGCAAAGGGTTGTCCAGAGGGGTGCAAGGGGGCATGGGTGTGCAGGGGGTGCCCAGGAAGGAGGGGGTGTCCAGGTGGGAGGGGGTAGGGGCATGGGGGTGCAGGGGGTGTTCAAGGGGGTGCAAGGGGTTGTCCAGAGGGTGCAAGGGGTTGTCCTGGGGGGAATGGTGGTGCAGGGGGTGTTCAAGGGGGTTGTCTAGGGGGTGCAACGGGGTTGTCTAGGGGGGCATGGGGTGCAGGGGGGCTATCCAGGGGGTGCAAGGGGTTGTCCAGGGGGTTTAGGGGGGTGTTCAAGGGGGTACAAGGGGGATGTCTAGGGGGTACAAGAGGGATGTACAAGGGGGAATGGGGGTGCGGGGGGGTGTTTAAGGGGTGCAAGGGGGTTGTCCCAGGGGTTTTAAGGAGGTTGTCTAGGGGGCATGGGGGTGCGGGGGGGTGTCAAGGGGGTGCAAGGGGGTTGTCTAGGGGATGAAAGGGGGTTGTCCAGGGGGGAATGGGGGTGTTCAAGGGGTTACAAGGGGGCTGTCTAGGGGGCATGGGGGTGGAGAGGGTTATCCAGGGGGTTGTCCTGGGGGGTTCAAGGGGGTGCAAGGGGATTGTCTGAGGGGTGGAGGGGTGGAGGGGTGCAGGGGGGTTGTCCAGGGGGGCATGGGGGTGCAGGGGGGTGTTCAATGGGGGCATTGTGGGGATGTTTTTTTATGAAGTGGTAAGGCCTTTAGCCACAATTTTAAACTATGGTTGTAGGCCTATTTCCATGGTTTTAAACTGTGGCTATAGCCATAGAGCCACAGTTTTGAACAGTGGCAATAGGCCCTATGTGGCTTAATGTTCTGTGGAAGTTTCAAATTGTGGCTCAAGGGATATAGTAACAGTTTAAAACTATGGAAATATCCCTACAGCCACGGTTTGAACCGTTCTTATAGGCCTTTAGCCACGATTTAAAATCATGATTATAGGTCTTGACCTATATCCATACCAATACCAGCCATGACCCATTGAACCATGGCTATAACCTATAGCCATGGTTTTTGGGCTTATAGAAACAATTTCAAACCGTTTCTATAGCCTTAATTTCCAGTAGTGTCAATCCATCACTTGATATAAAATGTAAAGTAGTGAGTAGGTATGAGTAGAAAAATAAACAGGCAGTGCTGAATAAATAAATAACAACCCACCCATGTTCAAAAGGGACACCTAGTGGCTATACCTACTTCGGCACCCTACCGGGTATCTATATTTGTGGGTAGATCCTCCTACATTAGGATAGATCATCCAAATCGGTGCCAGATTCTCCTTTCAAGGATGAATCATTCAAAATATGCCATACATATACAGCCTCTGCCCTCAGGCTAACCAAAATCTCACCCTCAGGCATAACTAGAATCTCTCCCTCAGGTATCGTGTGACTATGCATCTTACCCTCAGGCATCCGACATAAAAATATAATCTGCCCTTAGGCATTAAGTACCGATGTTCCTAGCCCTCATGTGGTACGAAAACATGCACCAAGCCCTCAGGCATCGTTAGAATCTCACCCTCTGGTATCATGTGACTTTGCATCTAGCCCTCAAACATCTGACATAAATATATAATCTACCCTCAGGCATTCAATACCAGTGCGCCTATCCCTCAGGAGGTATGAAAACGTACACCAAACCCTAATGGGTCAACACCAGACATGAGTTCTCAGACATACCATATAATCATATACTCTACCCTCAGGCATTAAGTGTCTGTGGGCCTTGCCCTCAAGTGGTACAGAAGAACATGCACCAATCCCTCAGGCGTCCACATTAAACATGAGTCGTATCTAGAAAAATTCAACATGCCAAACGGTATCAAACCCTCATGTATCAATCACATCGATATGACATAAACTCAAAAGCTAAGAAAAATCATAACTCTAGTATCAAACATACCAGATTTATCATCATAAGACACATCAATCAATTTATAAAAATTACCACCTATCAAACTAATTCATTTCATTAATCCAGGTTCCTAATTATCATCATAATTATATCAAACCTGTTTAATTATTCATTCGACCCTAAGGTCATCAATATATCAATTAACTAAAAAAATCAATGTGATTCTTCCACAAAAAATCACACAAATTTATTATTATGTCCATTCAAAAATACAAGCCAGCAATCAATCGAATTATACAATTTATTGTAGAGCTCAAGAGTCGGACATGCTAGGTCGTAATTAAATCCAAGGTCGGCACGCCTATCGGGTGGCTGCAAGTCTCAATCTCCTTGCTAATGGACCCAAAGGGATTCAATGGCGGTTTAAAGAAAAAATAAAAGATTGTAGTTTAACATGGATTATCCAATTTATCTAGTCGTGCCCACGGCATGTCGGTGCGATCATACATATCACAGTTACTATAAATAATTGTATTAGATAAAAAGGGATTTAGTTTAGACCACCCAAATCAATTCCATTTAAATTAATCCATTTAAAACATTCAATTCATTATAAGAAGGAAAACCCATCATGCATTAGCCATTTCATTTAAATACTTGTCATTTAATCCATCAAAACATGACAATTCATTTAATAAGGCTCAATGGGTCACTTGGGAGGTGTCTTGGTTCATTTAACACTTATCTACAAAGGGGGTACTCCATTGAAGGACATGTATATGGGTTATGTTCTAAACATGTCATATTCCAAACAATGATATCAAAGCATAAAGAACTGCCAATAAATATGGCTAAGAATGCTAGAAATCATAAATCATCACTGTGAGTTTTCGAAGACAGCGCACCTCCATTAGAGGGGTTTTATTATAAAACCATAACTTTGTTTAACAAACAAATCATTTATTAGAACTAAGTATTTCATTCAACGGACACAATTCAATTAAATGGGCATTTATTCTAAAAACAAAAAAGCACTAATTAAAGTCTAAGAAAGGTGCGAAGGCAATAAATTAATGCATTATTAAATTTAAGGGGTAAGGGAATGGGATCCTACCTCAGGAAGTAGACCAGACCGAACACTCGAGACTTGACGACATTGATGAAGATCACTCCACACTTGCACGCACATACACTCCTATTTATATATATATACACCCCTTAATCCAATGCACATATTCCCCTCGCCATGAGGGAATATGTACAAGGAAGATATATATATATACACACACATACCTATGTATATGAGTGCAAGACTTCATAGAGTCGTCAAACGCTCTACAAAAAATTCCTAGAACTCGAAAACACTGCAGCAAAGACCAACGCACCCCAGGAAAATTACCAGCACCTCAAAAATTATAAAAGCCCCAAAAGAAAATGAGAAAAAACATAAACATAGGAAAAACCTACACTAAATTGTTGACGGGCGGACTGAAATGATCCGAACCATTTCACCTTTGGAAACGGTTTTCAGAATACGCACGAAAGAGTCTCAGGAGATGCATTGCACGCCCTAATACTAGAAGAAAACCAAAAATCGGATTACCCCAAAGCCCTAGGGTTTGGCCGCACATCACTAGGAGACGCGGGAAGAGAAAACTCAATAGAGGGAGGAGGAAGGAAGAGGAGGTCATACCTTGAAGAATCAGATGAAGAAACAGGAAAAAAAACCGGTTGAAATCGATGAATGTGAGAGGAGCTGAGGAGGGGGGGTGCATCACACACCATGGGATAAGAGGAGGGGGTGCGTCACGAGTTGGGAGGGGAGAGGTAGGGGAAACACCCCTTTGTTAAGGGTTTTCTTAAAACTAAACCCTAATAATAATAATAATAATAATAATAATAATAATAATAATAATAATAATAATCATCATCATCATCATCATCATCATCATCATCATCATCATCATCATCATAATCATAATAATAATAATAATATAACAATAATTATTATTATTATTATCATCATTAAAATTTTTCTTTATTTTTTACTCCCCGTTTAATTTATTTTATTTTATTTTTAATTTTAATTTAATTAATTAGTTTCTTAAAAAGAAACACACTGCACGGTGTGATGTTGAGGGCCGCACGATTTCAGACTAACCGTGCGCCCCTGCCAACTCCTCCCGACTTGAGGTTTCGGAGCCCCGATACTCCTAAAACTTAACGGAACATCCCCCACCCCAGCCTTGAACCACATCCAAAAACAACACATCGAAGTGTTGAAACTCTCAGAATTAAGTTCCGAAGCTCAGTTTTAAGAACAACCCATCCAGTAAATGCAAAAAATCAAATTTCTTGGGATTTTATCCCGGTTCAAAACATGGGATGTTACAGTATTATTGATTAATGTATTGAATATTCATCTGAAATGATGTAATATTTATTTATTAAATGTTTGAGTCACCTCAATACATGTATTTTTATATATGAAAAATAGAGTGAGGTGAGCGGCTGAAAGATATTGATTCTGCTTATTGAACTAGGTGATTTAGAATATTATAGGAGAGAGGCACATTGATGAGAAACAGTACGAGGTGAGCGGATGAATGATATTGATTCTGTTTATCAAAAGCAACAAGAATACTATCATCAATACGCCTTTATGTTATAAAAGAACTCTTAACATGGTGAAATCACAACATACAAGTTCCAAATCAAATTATTAACGATGAAAATGAAACGTCTTAAGAAAGTGTAAAATTAAAAAACCAAATATAAAATTAATTTCACATAAATAAAAATATCTTTTTTATTTTATATTATAGTTTTATGATAATTTTAGAAGTTGGTAAATATTTTATATATTTATTTCTGTTAACTTATTTTTAAAATTTAAGTCATTCCTATAACTAAATATTTTTTAAATTTTAAATTATTCGTAATAATAATTAATAATTTTGAATTTTTATATGATTATCTTTTAAAAAATATAAAGCACAGTCATGAAATGGGATCGTTTTGGGCGTTGCACCCTAAGGGTGGGCAAAAAAATTGTCCAAACCGAACAAAATTGCAAACCAAACCAAACCGAACCGAAATGACCGTTTTATTTTTTGTAGTTTGGGTTGTGGTGTGGAATAAACGCTTGTGATTTTCGGTTTGGTACTTAACCAAGCCGCACCTATTTAAAAAAACATACTTTTTTATTTTTCTATCAGCTCACCCCATGCATCAATTCCATGATTCAAACCCTTTTTCAAATTCTATTTTATGCCATCGTTAACAAACACAAGTTTCATTTTGATTGTAGATCAAAGGTAATATTATGCTACTATGTCAATGATTATGTATAAATTTTATTCAAATTATTAGTCAATCGTTATAAAATATCCAGAATATCTCCAATCTTTTTTTCGATTCAAATAACCACTTTATGGTTTAGTGGAAATCATGTCCAAACCAATAAGTTAGTGACCAAACAACCACATTCACCCAAATAAAACCAACCAAAGCAAACTACATCAAAACACCACTAATGACAACTTCATCTTAGGTTTTTATAATTACATCTATTAGCCAATTTTTATTTCCTCGAACTTTTCATCAATGATGTTCAAGTTACACTGCTCTGAACAAAAACACTCGCCAACCAAAGGCAACACAACATCAGTTGCAGTAGGTCCCCATTGACATCAATTCACCAAGCCCAACAAAATTCTTCAATAAGTCAAACAAATGCACAGTATACCTTAAATGCAGGAGAGTCAACATGTAAATGAAAATAGAAACCTACAAAGCACCAACCATTGTAAAGAAGGCTAACAAATTGACTTCCACTGAAAACCTAAAACCAAACTGGAATGAAACTCTGCACCTCCAAAGACCACAACATCCATATTTTTGCCAACATAATAGAAAGATTGGAAGATACCAAAGCACAAAAACCCGGCATATAAAAGACCTTAAAAGAGAAAATCCTTCAAATAGAAAACTGGTGAAACCCAAAAAGTGACTCATTTTGATCACTAGCTCCCTATTGCCACACAATAGAAAAATAGAGGCATGTTTCTCCGAATATACTAAACCATATCACCATTGCCCATTCCAAAGATAGAACGATGAACTTACATACTTACTTTATCCAATTCCTCCTTGCCACAAACACACATGGTGATGCATCATGAGATTTGAGAACTTCATGTAGCGATTCAGACCATCATGCATCCAACCATCAAGTTGCAACACCGATCGAAGGATGATCGACCTCTAAACCCACTAAGTATCTCGAGGGGGGATCAAGTCAATGTCATTTAGGGTTGAGAGACTCAACAAAAAACACCAAGGGGAGCCACCGAATAAAGGACCCAAGACAGTTAGGACCAGAAGTGCCACTATAGAATGAAATTTGAATCAATCAATACCAGAGAAGAATCACCTACGGGGGCTAACACCAGATCAAACCCAAGAACCACGTGGATAGGAAAATAGAACGATGGCTAGAAGAGAGGGAAACCCATAGGAGAGAGACCAAAAGGAGAGGAACAAACAATTAGTAAGACATAACATGACGTCAGTGTTGCCTAAGGAACCCACCAAAGAAGGAATCATGCCGAAGCTGGAAGGCAAACAGGTCAGCCTCAAAGGCAAATCATGAGCAAAAAACACTCACCACTGAGTGGCAGGGAGGAAACGATGAGGCAGGATCATCGCTGGAAAGGAAAAATGAGAGTAAACCGTAGTTACCCAGGTGGGGATCCATTGAGAGATGAAAGGGTGACCCTCATGATTCAATATCTAGGATATTGTTAAAAAAAGGTTAATCTTAAATTCGAACAAAATCAAACCACAAATTAATGGTTTAGAAATTTTTTAATCCAAACCAAACTGATTTTAAAAGATTTGATTTTTTATATATAAAAATCTAACTCTAAATTGTGATTTGGTTTTGTTTTTCACCAAACCAATATCTATTGAGATGACAAATAATTCTCTCCTGTACGTGCGTTCGAGTAGAAGTTTTTTATTTCATTTTTTTATATAAAATTCCCGCGGACAAATTACACATGAATTTATTGAATGATTTTTTTTTTTTGCAAAAAAAAAAAATGAATTTCAAAATGACTCCCAGAACACCCCCCTAAAAAAACACAGGAGATCGTGGCAGAAATTCACACACGCAGAGCCCCAGGTGAAGCTTTGTCTGTGCGGAGTAGGGACCGGCAATGGAGGCAGAGATGAAGCCAGCGGGGCAGAGCAGCTACGCTCTCCCTCCGTCGCCAATCTGCAGCGAGGATATCCTCTTCTGCATTGATGCGGGATCGGAGTCGCTGTCGGAGATGAAATCGACGGCCCCTGGCGGCCGAGCCATCATCCGATTGGACTCCATAAAGCAGGCCGTACTTCTCTTCGTCCACTCCAAGCTCTCCATCAACTCCACTCATCGCTTCGCCCTCGCTTCCTTCTCCAGAACTCCCTCCTGGGTACCTCCCTCCCATTTGCTTTTCTGGATTTTCGTTCTTTCCCGTGTTCTTGAATACCCATTTTCACGTTCTAGGGTTTTTCAACGGAGAGTGCGTCTTGGTTTTTTAGCTTTCTGGAGCACTTGTCTCTGATATTGAAATTATTTCGCTGCATCATGCATGATTTTGAGTGGTATAAGATGGCTCTCTCCTGTTTCCTTCTGAACGGAGTTGCATCATCGTCCCCCTGGAGGCTGCCCTCTTTCTATCCTTTTACGCTGTGCGTATGCATCTTTAACTGTTTGTTTAATGATTTTTCAGTAGTCTGTCTGGTATAAACATTGCATGCAGTTGGCTGATTATCATATTAGTTTATTTCTATGTAAGCTTTATTAAAAGCTTTTGTAGTTGATTCCGCGATCTCTTCATTTCACTTCTTCCTCATTTTTGAAGCTTCGAAAGGAATTCACCAGTAATGTTGATTCTGTAATTACTGGACTTCGGGGACTCTCAGTTTCTTCCAGTCCCTCTTCTGGAAAGCCAGACCTCACCCAGTTATTCCAAGAAGTTGCTTGTGAAGCCAAGAAATCTCGTGCCCAGAATCGGATTCTCAGACTGGTAATGCACTTGGAATTTGAACTTACTTCATCACTCCATTCCCATTCCCATTCCCATTCCCATTCCCATTCCCCCTCGTATGGTCATACGCAATTCATAATACTCATTTTGCCTTCTGACCTGTGCTGTAAAATTGCATGAAGGGCTTATCTGTTTCTCTTTATTGGCTGCATCGTCATCATTCAGGGCCATTCTAGCTCAATTTCCTTCACTTTTTGTTTAAGGTTCCTTTGGTTTGGGTACACAGTTCAAATTAGAATTTTGCCCATTTTTTCCCTTTTAACAATGATCTAAATGTGCTTTGCAAATTGGTTTGGGGTGCATAGTCTTTTCAATCTAGGATTCAAGGAGGGGCCAATATTTTTCACTTCACTCACATGCTCCTTGATGCACATTTTCACCAACTTTATCTGTTGGCTGCTTTGATCATTGATTTATTGGCCAATCCTTCATTCGTGGTTGATTATATTTTCTCATTTATACATTATATCATCAAATAATTTATTTTCAAACACCAGCATGCCCTCTCAGGTTAGGCTTTCTCTTGACTAATTCTTATTCCCAAACAAAGATACTTGCATGCTGCCATTTTGTCACTTGTAATTCATGGAGCTCTCTGTTGCGCCGCTCATTTAATTTGCTTATCTGAATCACAAGCGACCCCCTCCCCCGACCACATCCTTTCCTTGCTTGTAGCGTTCTTGGCACGGTCCAACAATACGGATTCTGCCAACAAGGTGAATGGATCCCAATCTACTAAGTAGTGTGTTGACATAATCTTATTTCTTGATTTGGCCAAGGACTGATCTTGGTCATGGAGAGGATGTTAGTCCTACCTCAGCCATCCCACATTCTCTCCTTTGTTTGTAGGATCCCTGGCTCGATCCTACAACGTAAATTCTGCCAACAAGGTGAATGGTAGAGGTGTCAGTTAGTGTTGATGGGTAGGGTTCTTGTCTGGTTGCCGTCCTATGAACCCATTCAATCTCAACCTTAACTTGTTTCCGACCCGTAACTTTAAATATATAACATATATTGCATCATGACATGTCCAACTAGTCAATGACCTAACCAAATTGAATTATTCCATTTAAACTAAAAATAAACTAATTCATATAAAACATACTTTATCCATGTTGCTACCCAAACCTCTCAAATCATTTAAAATAAATAATATGTGATAAACATGTTGAATTATTTTTTAATTAAGTTGTTTATAAGTATAAAACACATCATTAATTTAATTGTTATTATTATATTTTTATTATTTTATATTATTGTATTTTCAATTGGGTTGCACAGGTCAGTCAGGTCAGAAATGGTTAACCCGAACCCAACCTAAATTTTATTCATGTCAGATTACTCAAGCCTATCACAACCCGAACTCATCTATGCCTGACCCAAACCTGTTTAATTTATATTGTGTGTATCGGGTTCAAAATTGCCACCTCTAATCTAGTCCCTTGATTTGGCCAGGGAACCTTGACCATGGAGAGGAGGTTGGTCCAACCTTGGCCATGCCACATCCTCCCCGTGGCCTAGAGGGTTCTTGGTGCAATCCAAGAACAAGTGAACGGATCTCAGATCCCATGGCTTCTCTGTCTCGAAAATCTGTTATGAATCATGATTTTTTCATTACAGATACTAATCTACTGCCGATCGTCATCCGTGCCGCAATACCACTGGCCCGTGGGCCCGAAGCTCTTTACCCTGGATGTGGTGTATCTCCACGACAAACCGGGGCCGGACAACTGCCCCCAGGCAGTGTATGATGCCCTGGTGGAGGCCCTGGAGGTGGTGAGCGAGCATGAGGGGTACATCTTCGAGAGCGGGCAGGGGCTGCAGCGCTCGCTCTTCCGCCACATCTGTACCCTTCTAGCCCACCCCCAGCAGCGCTGCTTCCAAGAGAACCTCGTGGCACCCAAGTCCTTCACGAAGAAGAGCTCTGAGATTGTGTCTGTGGGCAAGGAATGTGGTTCGTCATCTGGGCAATGAGGCATGTTGACATAATGTGATGATAGTTTGGGACATGATTTGTGTTTTTGTTGTCTGCAAAATGCCCATGTAAAGAGAACCCGAATTATGCACAGGTGAAGTCAGTTTTTTTGTTTTAGTATTTTCCCCATAAACTTGATGTTGAATTTGCAAATATGTATATATTTTACATTATCAAATCCATTTTTTTCATTGAAAAAACTTTTCAGTGGATTTCATGTTTCTGTTAATCTGAAAGTTCACTCAGAGATTTTGTATGATTGAATTGAAATTTCAACAAATGAAATGTATGCATTAAGTGTGAGGTCCAGTTAAACCAGAAGTGAAATTCACGAGTTTTTGAATGTTACATTGTATTTGATTTGATCAAATTGAAATTGAAATAATTTTGATTTTGATTTTGATTTTTTATGTTTAGACATTTTAATACTTGTACAAGTGAATTGGTTTCTTAGAAAATCAATATCATGATGCAAAATTTGAATAGTCAACTGTTATGCGATTTCAACATTCAAAGAAATATTCATTTTCTTCCATGAAATTGTTAAAAAAATCCGTTTGAAATTTGTTGTCTTTTTCTCTTCCTTTTCATAAAAAAATGCGGTAAGTCATATGGAAATTATGTGTTTAGGCCCAAATCATTTAAAAGTAAAAAGTACAAACCATATTAGCACCACAAAACATTTATAAAATTCCAAACATATTAGCACTATGCAACATTTGGAGTTCATATGAAATGGAGGAATGAAATAATCCTATGAGAATCCAAGGACGATATGACTCTCAAATCAAAACCCACACAACATATGTTATTTGTTTCACATTATATAGAACATATGTTTTGTGTTGCAATATTCAAACACTTATGTTTTGTGACGATGTCTATTATAATAAATATAAAAGTGTTTAAGGTCATGATTAAGGATTTGGAGGAGTCTGAATAAGATGAAAGACTTGGATCACCACTACAGATAAGCTTTTTTACAGCGTGCAAAAATGCTTTTAACAGCGCTACTAGTTGCAGTGCTGATAAAGGTCATTTATTCACGCTAAAAAAAGAGTTGATATATAAAGGTCTCCCTTTATCAGTGTTCACAACATCACTGATAAAGACCTAGCTTGCTAGTGTGTTGTTAATATAGCAGCACACTCAACAAAAACTTGTAACCTGTCAACGCAAAATATATAATTTAATTAAAATAAATTTGACACCATGAATACAAAAAAAACACCGCTATATACATTTCAAACAATGTTTGTTATAATTACATTTCCAATTATCCAACAAACATTTAAAAACATTAATATTTCATCTTTTGACGTTTGTGATCCCCTTTCAAAAATGTCCGCTCATGACATCAGTTTCCGAACAAATCATCTCAACCCAAGTAAAAGATTCCGCCTATATAAGAAAACAAATATTATGTTAGTAATACTATAAAAAAATAAATTAAACATCAATATGAAAGAATACATTAACAAAATGTCAATTTTTAATAAAAGACACATTTGGAGTTATACTGGTCACATCGTGCGTCGTATTGAGCTGCGGTTGATTCCTACACGTCACAAATGAGTTATGAATCATTGTCCTAAAATATCAAAACAATTTGAATGTGTTTGCTCCGTTTTGAGTATGTCACTTGTTCTTTTACTAAAATTAATGTCAATTTTAAATAATGACACATTTCGAGTTATATCGGTCACACTGTGCGTCAGATTGAGGTGCGACTAATTCTTACATGTCATAAATTACCGATGGATCGTTGTTCTAAAGTATCAAAACAATCCGAATGCCTTTGCTCAGTTTTCAGTATGCTAGTTTTGTTGTTTTAATAAAATGTCATTTCAAACTAGAAACACACATTTTGAGTCATACTGATTGCATCATGCATCAGTTTGACGTGAGACTACTTCATACACGTCACAAATGACTTATGAATCGTTGCCCTAAATTATCAAGATAATCGAAGCGTGTTTGTTTGGTTTTCAGCGAGTGACACGTTTTGAACTAAAATGTTAATTTTAAACTGATAACGAACACTTTTAGTCATACCGGTTACACCGTGCATCAGATTGATGTGTGGTTGATTCATACTCGTCACAAATGACTCATGGATCATTGTCATAAAGTATCAAAACAATCTAAATGCGTTTGCTCGTTTTTTAGAATGTCACTCGTTTTTTTTACTTAAATTAATGTCAATTTTAAATAAAAAGACATACTTGGAGTCACATCAATCACACCATGCGCCGGATTGAGGTGCGATTGATTCCTACACGTCACAAATGACTCATGGATCATTGTCCTAAATTATCAAAATAATTCGAATGCGTTTGCTCAATTTTCAATATGTCACTTGTTATTTTTCTTAAAATTAATGTAAATTTTAAATAAAAAAAGACACTTTGAGTTATATCGCCCACTCTGTGAATCATATTGAGGTGCAGTTGATTCCTACATGTCACAAATGACTTATAGATCATTGTCATAAAGTATCATAATAATCCGAATGCGTTTTCTTGGTTTTTAGTATTCAAGTTGTGTTTTTTTACTTAAATATCATTTCAATCTGGAAACACACACGTTTTGTTTGAAGGCAAGAAAAAATTGTATTATTGGTTAATCAAACCAGACATACAAGCCCAATCAGGCAAAGATTCAATCCAACAATGGTTACCTTGATGCATCCCGAAACATGCTCACCAATGGGAAATAATGTTAACCTTGCGCTTTATGAAAGAAAAAATGCATGAGGAGAAGGACTCAGCCACAACCCAAATTTTCCTCAAAATAAGTCCAAATAACCGAGAGTCCTCCCTTTTTTTAGACAGAGCATTGAAAATTTCAAGGCAATCAGACTCGAGAACCACTTGAGACCAACCTTTATCCCAAGCAAAGAGGATCCCTTGCAGCAGAGCAGACGCCTCCGCCACAACAGGGCTCCAAAAGGACTGGAAATTCAAACAGCGAGTTTCCACCAATCGACCATCACAATGTCGTGCAATAAACCCCACTCCAATCTTAGGCTCGTTAGAGACTGCCGCATCAGTATTAATCTTGATGAATCCTTCGGGTGGAGGGGACCAACAAGGTGGTGCATGTCTTGGGTGGGCCAAGGACTGCTCTCCATCCACAGCTAACCAACAACTCATCCATTCAGAGGCTCTCTCGACCTAGATCCGGTCGATGGTCGACTTCTGCTGAACAATCCAATCATTTCTTCTGGTCTAAATGAGCCAAGTAAGCGTACAAATCTGTCCAACATCTTTGGGGTCCAAGGAAGACACCCATGAATTGAAATTGTGGGCAAGCTTCAAGGATGGGTTAAAAAACTTCAAATACCCCGGGGTCCATTTATTCCACACCCCTTCCACACAACAACAAAAAAAATAGCATGGAGCGGAGACTCAACCTGTTGGAAACACATCGGGCACATGTCGTCCTCCGCCATATGGCACTTGACAAGAAGGTCGTGAGTAGGCAAAACATTTGAGCAAACCTGCCACCAAAAGAATTTAACTTTGGGCAGGATATTAAGCTTCCAAAGATTCGTCCATCAATCATCCGGGAGGGCCTAAGTAGCTCTGCAGACCAGAGTTTTGTAGCCGAAGCAGGCCGAGTATTTCCCAGAAGTTTCCCTAGTCTAGCAGATATAGTCATCGCCCAAGCCAGGCATGATAGGGATGCTGAGAATGAGAATTCGGTCACTCACGTTAAACCAACCATCAATTCTTCCCCGATCCCATTCCTATAACAAGTCATCAATGAGGTCACGGACTCTTACATCTTCAAAACCAAGAACAACAGGTGAAGTGAATTTCATGAAATCCCCCAATGGAAGTTATGGGTCATTCCACACATTGACATTACTACCATATGTAATTCTCCAAATACAACCTTTATTAAGGAGAGGCATTGCACCCCAGATACTCCTCCACATGTAGCTAGTCCACAACCCCAGTTGGGCGTGCAAAAGATTAGAATAAGGGAAGTATTTTTCCTAGAAGACCTTTGAGAAGAGGGAATTAGGGTAGGATAGAAGGCACCAACCTTTATTTTCCAACAAAGCTTCATTGAACCATTTCAGGTTCCTAAAGCTGAGTCCGCCACAAAATTTAGAAACACACAGCTTATCCCAAGAAACCCAATGGGAATTGTGCTTTCCATTAGAGGATCCCCACCAAAATTTAGATATATGGGAATGAATCTGATCCTCAAGGGTGTCCGAGAATTTGAATAATGACATGGCATAAAGAGGGAATGTCTTGGGACACAGATTTTATAAGAACTTCCTTCCGAACCTTAGAAATCTTTATGATAGAGCATAAATTGATCAAGTTATTCACTCTATCCATTATCAAGGAAAAAACCAGTTTCTTAGATTTTCCAACAAAGGTCGGGAGGCCCAAGTATTTCTGGTTTTTCTCAACCAGGGGAAAGCTGCATAGCCTCTAGAGATCTTCTCTTCTTGACTGAGTGATGCATTTACTGAAGGATAACTCTGATTTCAGAGCATTAATACGCTGCCCATACGCCCTTTCATAACACTGATAATCTTCAGAATATGATGGCATTCGTGCGGGGTGGCCCACGTGAACAAAAGACAGTCATTTGCAAAGAAAATATGAGAAAAAGGAGGTCCATTCCAATATACCTTATCCCCATGGGTGGCACCTCACATTGTTGAGTCCAAGAGCATATGAGAAAACACACCCACCATGATGATGAAGATAAAAGGGGAGATCAGATCTCCTTGACACAAGCCTCTCGAGGGGGTGAAACATTCCAAGTGCACCCCATTAATGTTGATTCTGTACGTCACAGATGAAACAAAGTTCATAAAAATATTAATCCATTTGGCTCCAAATCCCAGTTTGGAAAGGACAAGCTCAAGGAAAGGCCATTTGACCCTATCAAAAGCTTTCATCATGTAAAGTTTCATAGTCATCACACCATTCTTTGCTGAGGACCGGGTCTTCATGGAGTAAAAAATCTCACAGGCAATGGACGCATTGTTGGTGATGGACCTTGAAGGGACAAAGGAACTCTGGTTTCTGGATACTAAGAGGGGAAGAAAACTTCAAAGCCTATCCACCGGAATCTTAGAGAAAATGTTATAAATGATGTTTCAAAGACCAATGGGCCAAAATTATGTGATTTTATAGGGGCATTGAGTTTTTGGGACAAGAGTGGTGACAATTTCGTTAATATACTTGAAGTAATAAGTACCTACCCACAACTTCTTCATCAGTTGAGTCACATCATCACCAATAATGTGCCATAATCATTTAAAGAAAATCTCATGGAATCCGTCCGGCCCAGGTGCTTTTGTGGGATGCATGTGATGAAGGGCCTTGAGGACTTCTGCATCAGAAATATCTCTCTTTAAAATGAGGTTTATACTAGCTGTAACAATTTTCGAGATACAGTTTGAGATAGATGAAGGAATATTAATACAATAAACCTTGAAGAGGTTACCAAAGAAATCCAGAATAATGGAATGGATTTTTTCAACATCGTGCTTCATCATTCCTTTTAATTATTTGAGGTGGGATATGATATTTTTTATTTTCCTCACGGATTCCCTCTGATGGAAATAGGTGGTAATTTGGTCCCCATACCTTATGTGGGAATCTCTCGCCCTTTGGAACCAAAAGCATTCATTTTCTTTAAGTGCAACATTCAGAGTATTTTCAACACTACAAATATCATTGATCATTGTTTCGCTGTAAGGCATATTATAGAGAATCTTAAAACATCGTTCCACATTGTTAATACATTTATCAGTATCCCCAAATCTCATTGAGCTCTAGTTCTTCAGACAGTGCGTCGTTTTACAGATGTTAGACATGAAACACTGATTCTACCCCTCCCAAGCAGAGCAAATCACATCTTCACAACTCTTATCTTGGAGCCACATGCTTTCAAACTGGAAGGGTCTCCTAGTCCTCCTTTGATCCTCATTCAAGACAATATTGAGGATGATTGGGGGGGGGTGATCATAAGACATAGGGGGCAAGTGATCAACTAAGAAGGCAATGAAGAGATATTGCCAATCATCAGACCCCACATATCTATCCAACCTCTCAGCAATGCGACTTTCCATTGAACATCCCCTATTCCAGGTGAAGGGGGATCCATAAAACCCGAGTTCGTGCATGGAGTTCATCATGAGGGAGCTCCTGAAATCCTCCATTTCCTCCCCACTCCGAATGCGGCCTCCTTCTTTCTCAAGGGGGGAAAGAACCTCGTTGAAATCTCCCCTCACTAGGAGGGGTCTGAGAAAAGAAACCCGGAGTCTTATTAAAATATTCCATAAATTTCCTTTGTCTTGACAGCCAACCCATCCATAAAATCCAATGAAGGACCAAGGAGGAGAGCCTGACTCATCCACTGTCGCTACAATGTGGTTATTGGAAAAGTTAGAGATTTTGATGCCAATGCCTTCTTTCTATAGAAGACAAAGTCCCTTGGAATGACCCTGTCTCCCAACAAGAAAGACGTTCTGAAAACCAATATTAGAACCCAAAATTCTAGCATCCTTTCTTGCCAACATGGTTTTGGATACAAAAACCACGTCGGGGTGGTTTTGTGTGCTCCAATAGCAGAGCATGATAACAGTTTGGGGGTTTCCAAGTCCCCGATAGTTCTAACTTAAGATTTTCATTGGTCCAGGTGGGGATGGGAAACACCCACCGCCGCCTCTGATAAATCGAGAAGAGATCCATCTCTAATAACTTTCCACATTTTAGGGAGGTGATCCATCGGTAGAGAGTCAGCAACACTCCGTTTAGAGCCACAAAGTAGCGGCTTAGGGGAGTCAGTTCGGGCATCCCCTCTAGCTCTCCTTTAAACTAGAAACACATATTTTGAGTCATATCGCTTGCATCGTGCACCGGTATTATGTGTTACTACTTCATACATGTCACAAATGACTTACGAATCGCTGTCCTAAATTATCAAAACAATCGAAGCGTGTTTTCTTGGTTTTCAGTGAGTGGCACATTTTGAACTAAAATGTCAATTTTAAAATGATAACTAACACCTTTAGTCATACCAGTCACACTGTAAGTTGGATTGAGGTGTGGTTGATTACTACAGATCAAAAATGACTCATGGATCTTTATCCTAAAGTATCAAAACAATCCAAATGATTTTTCTTAATTTTTAGTATGTCTCTTGTTCTTTTTACTTAAATCATTTTCAATTTTAAATAAAAAGACACACTTGGAGTCATAGAGGTCACACCATACATAGTATTGAGGTGTAGTTGACTCATAGATGTCACAAATGACTCATGGATCATTTTCATAAATTATCAAAATAATCTGAATGTGTTTTCTCGGTTTTCAGTTTTTCACTTGTTCTTTTTACTAAAATTAATGTCATTTTTAAATAAAAAGAGACACTTTGAGTGACATCGGTCACATCGTGCATCATATTGAGGTGTGGTTGATTCCTACATATCAAAAATAACTTATAGGTTATTTTCCTAAAGTATCAAAACAATTCGAATGCGTTTTATCAGTTTTCAGTATGTTACTTGTTCTCTTTACTAAAATGAATGTCAATTTTTAATAAAAGGACACACTTAGAGTTATAGTGGTCACACCGTGCGTCAGATTTAGGTGATTATGATTCATACACATAAAAAATTACTTATGAATCATTTTCCTAAAGTATCAAAATAATACAAATGCATTTGATTAGTTTTCAGTATGCCACTTGTTCTTTTTACTAAAATTAATGTCAATTTTAAATAAATAGACACACTTGGAATTATACTGGTCACACCGTGAATCATATTGAGGTGAAGTTGATTCCTACACATCACAAATGACTTATAGATCATTTTCCTAAAGTATCAAAACAATCCGAATATGTTTACTCAGTTTTCAGTATGTTACTTGTTCTTTTTACTAAAATTAATGTCAATTTTAAATAAAAAGACACACTTAGAGTTATAAAAGTCACACCATGTGTCAGATTGAGCCGAGGTTGATTCCTACACGTAAAAAATGACTTATGTATTAGTTTAATAAAGTATCAAAACAATATAAATGTGTTTGATTAGTTTTCAGTATGTCACTTGTTCTTTTTACTAAAATTAATGTCAATTTGAAATAAATAGACACACTTGGAATCATACCGGTCACAACATGTATCATATTGAGGTGTGTTTTATTCTTACACATCAAAAATTACTTATGGATCATTTTCCTAAAGTATCAAAACAATCTGAATGTGTTTGCTCGGTTTTTAGTACGTCACTTGTTCTTTTTACTAAAATTAATGTCAATTTTAAATAAATAGACACACTTAGAGTTATAGAGCTCACACTGTGAGTCCGATTGAGGTTAGATTGATTCATACACGTCAAAAATGACTTATGGATCATTTTCCTAAATTATCAAACCAATAAAAATGTGTTTTCTTAGTTTTTAGTATGTCACTTGTTTTTTTACTAAAATTAATGTTAATTTTAAACAAATAGACACACTTTTAGTCTTACCAGTCAGACTATGCATCATATTGAGGTGCAGTTGACTCCTACACTCAAAAAATGACTTATGTATTGTTTTTATAAAGTATCAAAACAATCCGAATTTATTTTCTCAGTTTTTAGTATGTCACTTGTTCTTTTTACTAAAATTAATGTCAATTTTAAATTAAAAGACACACTTTGAGTCATACCGGGCACATTTTGTATCATATTGAGCTACGACTGATTCTTAAATGTCATAAATGACTTATGGACCATTGCCTTAAAGTATTAAAACAATCTGAATAGATTTTATTAGCTTTGAGTATGTCAGTTGTCTATTTTACTAAAATTTATGTCAATTTTAAATAAAAAGAAACACTTGGAGTCATACCTATCACACCGTGTGTTGGATTGAGGTGCGGTCAATTCCTAAACATATAAAAGTATAGAAAAAAACCTTAAGTTCCAATGTTATCATGATTTCAATTACTTTTCTTTGTCGAACTATCAACACTGCATATTGACTTGTTGTTCTTAGCTGAAAAACCTTTCTCGTTGTTGAAATCCAGGAGAGTGTAGGAAGATCATGTGCCTATTATATCACGATAAGTCATCGTAAGGATCACATGATCTTCCTCCACACTTCTGGTTTTCAACAAGAAAGTTTTTTCAGCTAAATAACCTTGACTCTATGTGGTGTTGGCAGCTCGAAAAAGAGAAGCAATGGAAAGTGTAAAGATCCATGAAAAAACTAAACAAGTGTTAGATAAAAATGACAAGGAAATTAACTTACAAATAATAGATAAAATGATCACAAAATTAATTAAATAATAAGTAGGAATTCACCTTTTCATGATGATTGTATACATTCTTGACCCATTTCTTTATTGTCATTATCTCAGTTGTAGCCTCAAAGCCCAATCTCTCATGAGCATGAGTAACTTCAAAAAAAAAACCACCCCAAATTGAATAAAGGAATCCACTTGTATAAGAAAACAATTCTTATGTGAGTAATACTAAAAAGAAGTAAATTAAACAAAAATATGAAACAACTCACCACTTCTATGGAAGTCACATCTTCATGTTATTTTTGTATATTATTCTATCAGGTATGCTTCCCATTTGTTTCTAAGAAAATCTATACCTCCTTGTGAATATGAGTCTTTTTGACAGTTATAGCAGTACTAGAAAAATATAAATACAAAAAAGATTAATAAATATTTTAAATTAAATAGTAATTATCTTTGAAAACACCTCTTTGGGGATGATAGTATGTTCGTGGAATATGATCTCTCTCATAAATTTACAAACATAATAACCACAATCTTTTCTATTTATTTGTTTTATACATTTAAGAAATATTGAGGAGAATATGTAATTTGTTTTGATATGTGTTTGGATAGTGAAATATTATTATATATACCCTGATACTTGTCTAATTATAGAACTTGTCAGGGTCCTTGTGCTTATCCCCTAACCTAAGTCCTTGTTTTTCACGATATTGATGCACCACCCTATCATAACACATTCCTCATTAAAAGATAATATAAACTATATAACTTTATGTTTAGTTCTAAAACATTAGACGTTGTGTATTAAAAATTGAAAAAAACCATCATGTGTGGTTGGTTTGTTGGGTATCCATGCATTGAATCCAAGAAATAAATCTTTGGAGTATCCAAATTGACCGTAATGAGCATCCAATGTTGCCTAGAAACACAAAAGGAATAAATAATGAAAGAAATGAAAATATATTTGATCTGATTAAATTACAGAGTTTTACCCCAACATTGTTGGTATTAAGAAGAGTGTGTCATCCAAAATTTTTCTTTCAAACGATTTGACAAGGTCTTCCACTATTTCATTCTTTTTTGAGTTTTATTTTTGTTTGTTTTGTAGAGGTGGTGTGAGGACTAACGAGTCTAATTTTTTTTTCATGGGGAAATCCCTTCAATTGTTTTTGATATATACACTTTCCAAAAATATGAAATTTATTTAGTCATAATTAACACAGTATAACAGCTTTTGAAAAATCAAATCATGAAAACATACCTCCTGTATACATTTACAACTGATGTGCCTAGCCAATCATAGTCGAGGATTTTATTTACATTCTCAACACCAAGGTAGTCTTAACCTTCCTCTCTGTACATATTTTCTTCAAAATCAACTATGTGATTACTATCATTTTTAAAATTTTTATCCACATGAACCTTCGATGTTAGTAAATGTGGACATGGAACAGGCATGGTAAATGTGATTTTGGAAGATATTTTCAATCAGTTGGTTGATCCTTTAGATGGTTTTGAGTCAGTATTTTGTTTCACCCACTTCCCTTTATTTTTATATAATAAAATTCATCATTTAATACCTTTTTTCATTAATTGATAAAGGTTTTTCTTGAAAAATAAATTGGAAATGAATACCTCCTGGTAAACATATTTTTTTATAAGATTTTACAGCCATGAGATAAATGTTACAACAGTTTGGTCAACCATATGAATATCTTCATCAACAAGTGGAATAGGTACCTCAATGCTTGGCTCATGAACTACACTAATCACCACTCTCACATGACCTGTTGGAAGTGGTCTATTGTGTAGACTGTTTTCTTGGATATTGAATATCGTATACCTTTCTACAAGGTGATGAGTGGGTGTTAATAGATATAAATCACAGTCATTTTCACCATGTAGAATATCAGTACAGGAAAGGTATCAATGTCTATCTACCATTGGAATTGTTCTTCAATGATAGCTAGTCCTTATTTCATATGTTTCATTTCTTTATCTTTATCTTACTCTTATTTTTTTCTCAAAATATGTTCGGGGTGTCACCCCAAAACCCACACCTCTGATACGGTCATACTGTTCTGACCACTTCAAGACCACCGATAATAGGTGTTCATCTGACATAGGTTTTGCTGATTCCTATGACTATGTTGGATAGAAAATATAGGAAAATAAGTAATAATTTTTATGTAATAACAATTTAAATAATTCTTTTTATTATGTCTTACTTACACATGTTTTCCACACTTTTTTTGTGTGTTTTCTTCTATTAGTATCCCATATTTATTTACACATTCCTCCTTCTATAGCACATGGCATGGGATAGAAGTGAATTTGGATTTGGAGTCATCAATTTACATATAAAAAGAGGAATATAATTATGTTTTTGTTTTATATCACATAAAATTATTATGGTATATTTAAAATACGTACCAATTTTTTTTCAAGTGAAGCGTATCTCATCCTTGCATTATGGTAGGGGTACTTTGGTTTTGCTTCCTATTCCTTATTTGCAACACTCAGTTGTTGTTTCATAAATAAAAAATTTCAATCAAAGTGATGAATACACATATCATCAAACAACATATTACTAACCAAAATATACCTGAAAAGACACATCTGCACAATGGTGAAGGATAAGGAGGGCAACGACGCAGGGAGAGAGGGCGGTGGGGCAGGGAGAGATGATGACGGGGTAGGGAAAGACGACGGTGGGGCAGGGAGACAGTTCTGTGAAAGCTTTGAAGGCATGATGGAAGGATACTATTAGGGTTATTTTTATAACATCGAGGGAAGACTTTTATCCGCACTTTTAAAAAAGCATTGATAAAGGTATGTTTTATTAGTGCTAAAATAGAAAGTGTTGATAAAACCTACCTTTATCAGCGCTTTTTAGTGCTGATAAAGATATAATGTTAATAATTTATTTATATTATTATATATATTTATAAGAAATATATTTATTATATTTATAATTTTATTAATATATATATAATTAATATATTTATTATAATTTTATAATTATTTAAATATATCTATATTTATTTATAATTATAATTATTTGTATTTATTTATATATTTTAGGTGCTTAGGGGTATAATTACATTAAACACACACAAACAACACACACAGGCTGGAAAGGCAGACCATAGCTCCCCCAAGGGAAATCCCACCCATCAAGACTTATTTATTCAGTACATAGCCCAAAGGCCCAATGGGAATGAAACCCATTACATAGCCAAAAGACCCACTAACTGGCCTGAGAGCCTAGTGCAACATCATGCCTACATCATAAAATTATAAGAAATAGATTTTTTATATTTATAATTCTATAAATATATATAATTAATATATTTATTATAATTTTATAATTATTTAAATATATCTATATTTATTTAGAATTATAATTTAAAATATTTTTATTTATTTATAATTATTTGTATATATTTATAAATATATTTATTTAATTATATATATTTATAAATTTATAAGTATAATAAATATATTTATTATAATTTTATAATTATAATTATATATGTATTTATAATTATAAGTATAATAAATATATTTATTATAATTTTATAATTATAATTATATATGTATTTATAATTATAAGTATAAATAAATATATTTATAAATATTTGTATATAATTATAAATAAATAAATAAATAAATATAAAAAATTATAATAGATGTATATATTATAATTTTATTCTTAGTTAAATATATATATAGTTATAATTATAATTATAAATAAATATATTTAAAAATTATTTATATATAATTAAAATTTTATAATTATAAATATAACAAATATATTTATTATTTAAATATATTTATTATAATTTTATAAGTATTTATGAGAACATAATTGATTCATGAGTATAACATGAATGAATCATATACCCAGTAAAGTATAGATCATAAAAAATGAGTCATCACATATATAGACAACATGAATAATAATCAGGGTGTAATGTATAAATAAATATTCATGATGAATATATAACATATGCATGTCAATTATACTCACGCATCAATATATTTATTGACCAAATTCATTGGAAATATATATTTATTTAAATATATATATATATATATTTATAATTATAATTATAATTATATATATTTATATTTAAAAATTATTTATATATATTTATATTTAAAAAGTATTTATATATAATTATAGATATATAATTATAAATATATAATTATAAATATATAATTATAAATATAATAAATATATTTATTATTTAATAAAATTTATTATAATATTATAATTATTTAAATATATATTTATTTAATTATAATCTTATAATTTTTTTAAAAAATTATATATATATTTGAATTATTAAAAAAACATATTAATTATAAACATGATTTTTTAATTTAATGTATATAAATAAACATTATTTTTGAATATAAATATAATAGTTTTATATAAATTAATAATATTTTTTATTAAAAACTTTTATGAATCGTAATAATAGCACTGATAAATCTACCATTTATCAGTGCTAATACAAGCACTGATAAATCGTGCACTTATATCAACGCTTTTTTTAGTGCTGATAAATGGTAGATTTGTCAGCGCTTTTAGTTAGCGCTGATAAAGACCCCCCCTTTTATCAACACATTTTTCTTAGAATTGATAAAATTCGACTCTACCCTTGCACCAATCTGTGGTAGTGGATGGTTTATATAACTTATGTTTTGTCCACAAAACATATTTATTTAAGCATATGTATTAATATGTTCTCCACTCGAGCACAAAAGATTCATAATTGGCAAAATATTCTTCAACCACCACATAACCAGTCTTCATAAAACATCCTTTTAACTTCATAAAACATCCTTTTAACTTCATAAAACATATTATGCTCAGTGTAGCCACAAAAAAAATTAAATTGATTTAGTTTTAAAACATTTACTTCATCCACAAAACATTTAACATGTCAATTTAGTCACAAAAGATGTTTTTTCCCTAAAAAATTTCTTTATTCCTTTGCGCATATTTTTTACTACTCTTGTAGTGTCGACCGTGGGGTAATCTCATCAAACCCATGGGATTGGGAAACAATCTAGAATGGGAAACAAAGTGAGATTTTTATCTTGTATCCACCTCTTCTAGGTTTTAAAGAATAATATTCTCAGGACTTCCCAGGGCCCATGCTACTTTCTTGTACAATTTTTATCCCACAGATAAATGTTTTTCCCTCAAGTAAAATGTTAATTTTTATGTCATCTCTAAGAAATTATCCTATGTAATAAAAACTATATATATATTTCCTTATCCAACAAATGACTTGTGAAAAAGTGACTATTCAATCAACAAATATGTTATGTTTATTGACCTTGGATAAATTTTCTATGTAAAAAATATTTCATGTTTCACATGTTTTTTCACAAATTATATATGTTATACCAAAATATTTTTGTAAATTAGTATGTTATGTGTTGTTAAATAAGACTTCAAACATTCAAACTTCTTTAGAGTAAATTCATACATGTTTCGTGCCTTTCTATTTTTCCTTAATTTATATCACAAAAAATGTTTTTCTATTCACAATAAATGTTATATGATTTTATTTTCATGGTTTATGATGATACATTCACATTTTTTCCTTCGGGTAAATGTTTGGTGCACTAAAAAAATTGTTTTGAACCTTTGTAAATATTATATGAAACTCTATTGCACATTTCATTTATATAAATTTTCTATGTGCCTTTTGTTAATATCAGATGTTATGTGTGTACCTTTATATATTTTTTTTGTATTGTGAATTATATAAATGTTCCATGTTGAATTTATATCAAATGTTTTTCATGTGTGTGATATGATATTCACAATATAAATGTTTTTCACTGTGATGATAAAAAAGTTTTATGTATGTTCTCTACAGGTGTGTTGTGTTTATATATAAATATTATGTTTTTTTGTTTATATAGACTATAAATTATTTTTTAAAAATGTTATGTGTATGCATTTGACACTGGGTTGTGTTGTGTTGTGTTTATATGTTTTATGTTTATATATAAATGTTTTGTGAAGTATTTATATAAACTAAAAATTATTTTAAAAAATAAATAAAATAAAAAAATGAATTCATAAAACATGTTATGTGAATACCGTGAGGTACATTTTTCCTAATAAATAAAAAACCAACAACATTACCACGTCAGACTTCTTAGTAAAGATTTTTTTGGACTCATGGTAAATAGTTTCCCTAAAATAGATTTAGTTAAAAATTTTCCTTTCAAAAGGATTGAATAATATAAATAATTAAAGAAAAAAATAAATGAGTAAAGAAAATTAAAAGAGATATAACATGGTCTACCATCTACAAACTTCTCTCTTACATTTACTTTCTTGTTGACATAAACTTGGTGAAGTTTTTTACTATATTTAGAAAAAAATTCAAAAAATATCATTTTTCACAATATCTTCATATATTAGTATATTCAATTTATAAAATTACAAATCTATCACACAATATCCACACTTAATTACATGAACCACATACATTAAAATAAATAATAAAGATACAAGTCAAATAACATAATTGTTCTTTTCACAATCAATTAAATTATACATAAAGAATCATAATGAGAGTATTGATGTTGCAAGTTATATGATTTTACTACTCTATTGAAGATGAAATCATGTTGGTAAAGCCTTAGGTTCATTGTTATATGAGGATAACACTTACACTTTTTTGTCTTAAAATTTTGTGTTTCTTAAAATCATTTATATATTTATCATTTGATTTTCTCCATATAAACTATAATTTAATCAGATAGTTGATCTCATTATTTTGTTTAATTCTAGATATTTAATATTGAATCATCCCCAATATCATGAAAATATATAGCTTGTTTTAAATATGTTTTTTTTGAATGATTGTGTTTGGTGCTTGGATTCATGCAATTATTACTATAGATTGACATTTATTTGTGCTACACATTATATTGGAAATGCATAATTTAATAAACCTAGGTTACAATATATCTCCTTTACTTACTTTTGGATTCATCTTCCTCATTTTCTCCTTAATGATATTATGTTCACCCCTTTAGTGTCCTCACATTTTTATGATAAATTTTCATGTTAGCTTATTGAAATTACTTTTCATATTGATTAATTATGCCAACTTTCCACCATGACAAGATAATGAGTCTAGTTGTGGTCACTTGTCATTTGTCTTGTCTTGTTGACTAATTTTATGAATATTCTTATGGATTGATAGATAAAATATGAGAAAAATCCAGAGGTATGCCCTCGATATCATAAGCATGAGATAATGATAAACAATATAAACATCCATAAATCATGGAAACATAATACCTATATGAAATCACATTAAAAGGATGACCATAATAAATGACATATTCTATTTTATGATAAAATGAACTAATTTCATATCAAGAAATTCATGCATCATAAAAGGGATTTCATAGTTGGTCAATAATATACATGGAATAAATAAAAATTAATTAATAAATAAAAATTATGACTCTATTATAAGGACCAAGACATTGTCTTGGTACTGTGTCCATATCCTCATTGAGCTCCATCAGAATCACAATTGTCCAAGGGCCCCTGTCTGCACTAACATTCCATGCATGATGTCTACATGTACACCAAGGTGCACATGAATTGTGTGAATATAAAACTTAGAAAGAAACCACCAACATGCCCCTAATACAGTCTAATATATATTTTCATACACGTATAGTATGGAATAAAACCAATAATAATCACAAACAACACATAAGTCATATTATCACTTTATTAAAATATAGGACATCATTTCCAAGGATATGATGGAACTCCCTCGCATAGGATGGTCTGTGATATCAGTTACTATTCTTATTATATCTGATTTAGTATATAAATGTCCGAATATAGGGTATTGTATACTAACATTGATAATAACCTCAGAATAAAGGGTCGCCATGTGTGTATCCATATGCTGACCCATATTTTAATGCACCTTAATTCATGATTTATTACATAAAGATACACATAATACAATCCCAAAAGAACATGAGGCCTAGTGTATTTTAGAAATTAGGTACATATCATAATAACTTGAAACATGAGTACAATAACATTATTTTAAAACTCCAAAACATGCCCTTAAAATCCATTGATCTTCTAAAACTACACAAGATAACCTGAGGATGTACATAAGAAATAAGTGAGATATAAATCCCAGAAATGGAATGATCAAAGCTTAACATGATGAAAGTAATACATGTTAGTCAAGAGGCATATTAAGGTGACATAAAAGGGATGAGAATCATAAACATGAACATCAAAACATGATATAAGATGACAACATCAAGGCAACATAGGACTGTGACAACAACATAAAACATGACATTATAAAAATAAGTCAAGGATAACTGCCAAGATATCATAACATAACATGCTTAGGATAACCTCTCACGATCTATACATGGAATATCATGAGATAAAATACTATCCAATGCATTATAAGACTATAATTTCAATCCCCACCCACCACATTCATATCTTGTACATGCATTTGTGTGCCATATAAATCATACAACATAATTATGTATTTCATCATTTTTAATCCCAAAAATAAGGAGTGTGGGTTAAATACATGGAAGTACCTGATAAATTTAGTATAATTACATCTAGTTGAATACCCTTAAGTGTAAACGGGGATGGGTATACACAATATAAAAGTTTGTCATGGAAGATCACAAGATAATTTTGGCAGCATAATGGGTGTACATAAAGGTTCATAGAAGGGATTAATGAGAGTGAAAAGTATTCTCTAATTACATGGGAATCATAATTAAAGTAAAATATATGTGTAAAAATACATTTCAATATGAATAACTTGAAATCAAAATGATTAGTATGGAGAAAGTACTCGAAATAAAAAGGAAGAGGAGAGGATCCCTTACCATGAGAGGGTGCTTCTAAAAGCTTGGGAGAAGATTATTAATAGTTTGGAAACACCTTGAGTGGGATATTGAGAGGTAAAGTTATAGTATATTTGTGATTAATGGGTTTTTAGTGTAGATAAATGGGTTGTTGGGTAGGTTTTAATAGAAAATAGAGAGAAATTCTTTATTAATTTCTAAACTTAGGTTTTGGAATCTATATGATAAAATAATCAAAACCATAAACCTTTCTATAGTTTTTGCCCATGGTTTCTAACAATGAAGAGTAGTTTTAAATATTATATAATTCTATGAAATTAAATAATTAAAATAATATCCTTGGTTATGTGTAAGTGAGTCATGTTCATAAAGAGTTAATTTTAAAATCATAAAATAAAATTTAGGTTTTGGAGGATTCATTAAGGGTTTATAAAATTAATCAAATAACTTAAAAAATAAATTATTTTAAAGGATAGATATATATATGTGTTCATTTATTCCTTTTATGTAATTCATTACATCACTTTTGGGTCATTATAATGTCATAATACATATCACATATTATAAAGTATTTAATTTTTACCAAAAAATTCAACTATCTCAGAAAATTATGAAATATTAACCATTGGATAATTTCGATGTGATAATTTAAAAAATAATATTTATTTCATTTAAATAATTTTCAGAATATAATAATTCTCATATTTAAATAAAAATAATTATTTACTGAAAAATAATAGTTTTTATGATATTAACCACTTTCTAACGTTTATAAAAATCACATTGGACTTCATTAAATTGTTTTATAATTTAAATTCAAATAAATATTATTTAATAAGAATATTTTATTAAATTAATATTTATTTCAAAAATTCTTGAATTAATCTAAAAATAGTTTCGTAATTTAAAATATATTAATATTTCCCCAAAAAATAAAATTTTGACTTCTTCGTATCAAAATATATTTTTTTATCAAACTAATTAATAAAAGAGATAAATATAATTATTATTTTATTAAAAATAAAATATAAAAATTTATACTGTTAGGGTCTAGATATATAACCTCTTATTACACTAGTGTATTCCCTAAGTGTAATGTGTGCAATGGTGACACTTTCATGGGGTTTTTCAAAAAATATGGTTTGAGTCATAATCTTGAACTTATCATGTAAATGGTTTCGATCATACTTTAGTTTTTGAATTTCAACTTGGGATTGGTCAAAGGAAAATACCAGTGATTCCATCTCTCTTGAAATCTCTGATAAATGTGCTTCTTAGGATACAATCCTACCGGTCGAGGCCATTGCTTATTTCATCCATATCCATTGGATCTTATCATAACCCCTAATATATAATAATAATAACAATCATTGTAAAAAATATATATTATCAATGGTTATGATGCTTAATAGCATTTTAAATCTGACATGATATAACTTAAAACAGTCCAAAATAACCAAAGTAGTGTATGTGTTTTTTATAACTTCATTACATAATAAGGCATTTGATCTTTTGAAAAGATAATTTCATTTATAAAACTTCATTTCATTTCATTATTTAACCTTCATAAATTTTACCCTTGAAATTTCATTTCATACACTAAAATATATGAGGGTACTTCTATTTCATTTCCTCTTCCAATTCCCATGTTGCTTCATCAAACTTGTGGTTTTTCTACAACACTTTAACCAGGTGATTTTTCTTATTTTGCAGAACTTTGTCTCTATGATTTAAGATATTTACCAGTTGATCCTTGTACGATAGATTGTTCTCTAAAGGTACCAAATCTGGATTCAGTACATGTAAGGGGTCTTGTATGTACTTCCTTAAGAGGGATACATGGAACACATCATGTACTTGAGACATGTTAGGTGGGAGTGCTATTAAATAATACAAGAATATGATGTGATCAAGGACATCAAAGGGGACAATGTATCTAGGAATAAGATTTACCTTCTTTCCAAAACTCATGAATTTCTTCCATGGTAATATACAAAGGAACACTTTATCTCCAACCTCAATCTCTAGGTCACGTCAATTATTTTATGTATAGATTTTTTGCTGAATTTTTATAGATTTCATATGACATTGAATAGTTTGAACCTTATATGTCATCTCTTGGAAAAGATTATATACCATTAACTTATTCTTTTCAAATTCATCCCAATATGTCAGAGTCTGACACCTCTTCCCATACAGGGACTCATAAGGTTCCATTTGAATGCTAGAATGGAAATTGATGTTATATGAGAACTACACTAGGGTATGGTGTTGATCCCTATATCCTTGAAAATCCATTAAATAAGATCTCAACATATCCTATATACTTTAGATAGTTCTCTCATATTGAACATCCGTCTGAAGTTTTTAAGCAATACTAAAACTCATATTTGTATACAACACTTGATGAAGACTTCTCTAGAACCTTGAGTAAAACCCCATATATCTATCATATATAATGGGGAGTGGCACTTCATGTAGTCTTACCACCTAACTTATATATATCTTAGCGATTTGGTCAAGAGATAAATCTTCTTTGATAAAAATTAAATACGCTGACTTTGTAAGGTGATTGACTACCAACTAGATGATGTTATTACCCTTATATATCTTAGAGAGACTAATGAAGAAATCCATGGTTATGATTTACCATTTCTATATTGGTATGAGAAATGGTTTCATCATACCATTATACTTATACCATTTATCCTTGACTTGTTGGTATACCAAGAATCAAGATACAAATTCCATAATATCCCTCTTCATGTTATCCCACCAGAAGTTTTGCTTCAGATCTCTATACATCTTATTTCTCCTTGAATGAATAGAAAAGGATGGGATATAAATATAATCCAGAAATTCCTTCTCCATTTATGATTTTTATGGGACACATATATGGGTTTCAATCCTTACAACTCCATCTTCAACAAAGTTTAACTCCATAATATTCGCTACATTTTTCTGTAGCACCTCATTATCTTTTTAGGCCTCCTAGATCCTCTCAAGAATGGATGATTGATTTGTTATTTGAGAAATGAAGGATGAATATTATTTTGATTATTCCCATGTAAATAATATATATGTACAAGAATATTATATCCCTTGAAATTCTCATCATGGATAGGTTTGTAGGATCTTTTCTACTCAGAGAATCTGCCACTTTTTTCACCTTCTTAGGATGGTAATGGATTAAAAAATCATAATCCTTAATTAGATATAACCACATTCATTAGTTCATATTGAGTTTATTTTATGTTAATATATATTTTAATGTATTACGATCCATATATATGTAACACTTCTCTCCATAGATATAATGTCGCTAAATCTTTAGTGCAAATATCATTATAACTAATTCTATATCATGTGTTGGATAGTTCTACTAATGGATATTTAAATGGTAAAAGGAATAGGTTATCAATTTTTCATATTTAATGAGTACAAAACCAAATACCTTTATAGATGTATCAATATAGATAAAAAATCATTCCCCACTGGTGGGTAATGTGAGTGTAGGTGCAATGATTAGCCCCTTCTTTAACTCTATAAATATCTCCTCACATTCATCAAGTCCAAAAAAACTTGACCCCCTTTCAAGTTATATTGGTTAGTGATATTGACAATAATGATAATTTTATTACAAATTGATGATAATAACTAACTAATCCAAGGAATCTATGGATTTCTATCACACTCAGTAATGTTACTTGATCCATCATGAACTCGAATTTACTATAATTTTCATACAACTTTTCCTTTTGTAAGGTATTCAGTACATTATTCAAATTCTCCTCAAGTTCCTCCTTTTTTTGAGTAGATAATAATATCTTATATAAATACTACCACAAATTTGTTGAGGTAATACCTAATGACTCTATTCATAAAGTTTATGAATATATCTAGAGCATTAGAGAGTCTAAATGGAATCATTATGAAGTAGTAGTTCCCATACCTTATATGAAAATAAGTATTGAGTATATCCGCCTTCTTAACCCTCACTTGATAATATCCAAAATGAATATCTACCTTAGATAAGTACTAGGCTCCACATATCTGATAAAAAAAGTCATCATTCCATGGAAGAGGTTACATTTTCTTTATCATGATCTTGTTAAGCTCACAATAATCAGTACAAATAAATATTTACCCATCATTATTCTTGATAAAGATGATAGGTTCACCCCATGGTGAAGCACTTGGGCGTAGAAACCCTTTATCCAGATTCTCTTGCAGTTAATTCTTCATCTCTTAAAGTTCAATAGTGGACATTCTATATAGAGTCTTAGATATTCGAAAAAATATGGGTATATGATTGAATGAGAACTCGACTTCACAGCTTGGAGGAATACCAGAAAATTATTTTGGAAATATTGGGAAAAAATCCCTCAAGGTAACATTGATGCATTTTTGGGTTGATTGTGTTTGTTGAAAAGGAGGGTTTCTATGGTTAGTTTTTGAGTTCTAGAGATATTTTTGACAAAATATGTTGAAAAATAACCATGAACAAGGAATGGAAACTGTGGTGTCAGTACAAAAATATCGTATACAAGGTGGCACAATTTCCTAGTGTTTTCCAAATTTTTGGGTTAAAAAATTAGAGAATGGAGAAAAGTGTTTTTGGAAAAGAAAGTTGCACGCAAGTATTTAGGAGGTTTGGAAAGTTGTGTGCAAGCTATTTTCAAGGTCATTACATCAAAATATGGCAAAGGAAATAAGTTTTCACAAGTTATGGATTTGTGTGAAAGATGAGTTTGCATGAGTTTGCGTGAAAGAGACTTGCACAAATGAGATTTTCATGCTCAGGGAAAGTTGAACAAGTTGCGTGCAGGGTAAAAAAATGACTATAAATAGGTTAATACCCCCATAATTTGAGGATTATAAAAACTTAGAGAAAATATGAGCTATGGATAATGCAAGTAGTGGATTCCATGAAAGCTGTGAGTTGCACGCAAGAAGTGAGTTGCACATAAGTAGTGAGTTACTTGTAAGAGTTGTGCACCAGAAGGGAGTTTCACGTAAGAAGAGGAGTTGTGCACCAAAAGGGAGTCGCATTAAAGCAGTGAGTTTCACACAAGTATAAAGTGGCGTACAAGATATTTTTCCACGATAAAGGAATATATTGCGTGAAAGGAATTAAAACAGAACACAAGACACCCAAGAGTTGCGTGGAAGTTTGAAGTTTCCTAGTACACCTATAGTAAAGTAGTATTCACCAGTTGGATTAAAGTTTAAATTCAACAGAACATCTATCTACAATTGAGGATGCATTATTTAATTAAAATTAAGGGACCTACAAGTCCATAAACTATGAGTGTATCTCTTCCAAGAGAAGTGAGAAAAGGAAGAGGAAGAGGGCGGTCCTTTTCACTGATAGTGAGCCAGAGAAAGAGACATAGGGAGTGACCCTTTGGAAAGTAGTGAGATGAACCTAAATATTGTAAAGACAGTGATCCTGAGTATAGACAAGATATTTCCCAAACCACCATTCTTAGTAGTGATCCTTAATGGATTTGGTACAATAGGCACATTATCATTGTATGCTCCCTAAATGTATCCTATTGAGGGCGAACCAAGTAATATTTTTTCTCGTGCATGATTTAATTTCCGCTCCTACATTGCTACAAGAAAGAGAGAGAAGCGTGTTTTATTTAATAACAAAACAATATCCAAAGGGGAATTAATTTTACTCTATCATACCCTGATTCACCCCCCTCTCAGGGTATTTAACCTAGTTGGGATAACAAGAAACACATCAACATATTCCCTTATAATGGGAATTCCATTAAGGATGATCTTTTTCTAATTTAAAATCATTTGAGTTGGATACACTTGCTCATAAGGAAACAATATCCATGCTTGGGATGATGATACCAAATGAGATTCATCCTCCTCCTTACACTTGAATATAATTAGAGGGAAATTTTTGATATGGTGGGTAATTTCCTTCTATCATAAATTTATATTGTCTATTCAAGGAAAGTTAATCTATGCCCATAATAGCATCAAATTCCACTAAAGGGAGTATCATAAGTTTTGGTGGGAAATTCAGACCAAACTTTTTGAAAAGGGAAGATTTATATGCTTGGGATGAAATAATTGACTTATTTTACATCTTTACTGATAAATCAAATTATATGTTTTGAGGTGGTGTTTGAATAGTTCTACAAAACCTGTGTGATATGAAAGAATTCCTAGAACCAGGATCAAATAGTAAATTTTCTATTCTTGAATGAATAACCAACATACCTAGTACCACATAATTGTTAGGATCGACCTTAGTAGCTGTGATGACATAAGATAGCCCTTGATATTTAGGGCTTGGAGGTTGTTTCCAATAGTTATCATAAAAAACCCTTAGTTTAGTGCATTGATTTGAATAATGTAATTGTTCCTTGTAGTTGAAACATTAGACAGTAGGATAAGGGTTGAATAGATAATTCCTTTATTACTTTATATTAATGGGTTTATTTTATATGAATTCACTAGCTAAGTGCACTTAATTCCCACACCTAAATCATTTACTTTCACCCTTTAGAAAATTTATAGTATGATTTTTCTTACACTTTTGATAAGTGGTATGCTAGAATTTGTTTCCCCATAATATTTCTCTATCACACCGCCAGAATTAATTGATAAACTTTACTTTTGGGGAGATGAAAAAGTTGGAGGCATATCATGAAATCCTTATAAATTCCTCCTCGTACACCCCAATGGATGAATCATCCTTTTAATTGAGGACCAAGAAACCCCTTTCTATTTTAAGTTAGAGAGTATGAGGAAAATATTTATCAATATTTTTTGTAGAATTATTTACACTCCATCGTTTCGATATCTTCCTCAGGATTTATATTTTTGATCAATTTACACCATTGATTAGATTCTCTTTCTATATGATAAACAGGCAGAAAGACCTTCTCATTATTAGATCATTAAATTATGGATAACATATTTTAAATGGAGTTAATCCATTGTTCTATGATTAAGGTATTAAAAGATACAATTAAAGTTGGAGACCTTTATCACATAAAGGTCTTAATTGAAAGTTACTATTTCTTAGGGGGATGTGGGTTTTACCCCTGATTAAAATTTTTATTCATAAATTGATTTTATTGAGAAACTATTATTATGATATTATTAACTCATGCTACTATCATTTTGGTAATCTCATTTGAACAGTCAACACATTTCCTCTCACATTAGTTGTTGGCTCAGTTCCTCATATTTCCAGTAATTGACTAGAATGAAGGGAAAATTAGGGATGATAATTTTCAAACTATTAATCATATAAAAGTAAAACTATTAATATTTATGGGATAACGTATAAATGACATACATTCATTAACCTATGAATTTCTAGGTTTCAATCTAAGTTATCCATGGACTATTTCATAACATTTAATTTTATGGGAATTTTTTATTCTCTTTATAATGGTTCATAGAGAGATTTTGAATTTAATAAAGCATATACCCAAGGAGTATCAAACAAATTTTCCTCAAGTCATTTTTATCATGAAATATGTGATGATCATGTTAAAGTATAATGTTCCCTTTTCAGGGTTATTACCCCTAGGTGCATCTGTGTTAGATCCACATCCACTTATAGTGTCCAGAGAGATATTAGTTTCTTGGAAACCACTTACTATATACTTTACCAAAATTTAGGGATGTTTTCCTATGTCTATCATTATTTTAATCCTTTTATTAAGGTTTTATAATCATAATCCCCCAAAATAACTAGAATTTCCTCCAATACCTACTATGAAAACCCATATTTTAATACAACTTAATTCATGATTTATTACATAAATATACACATAATACAATCCTAGAAGATCATGAGGACTAATTTCTTTGTAAAATTAGGTAAATAGCATAATAACTCAAAACATGGGTACAACAACGTTATTTAAAATCTCTAAAACATTCCCTTAATATCCATTGATCTTCTAAAACTACATGGGATAACCTGGGGACATACATAAGAAAGGGGTGAGATATAAATCCCATTAAAGTAATAATCACATCATAAAATGATGAAAGTAATACATTTTAGTCAAGAGGCATATAAAGGTTACATAAAAGGGGTGATGATCATAAAAATTAATATCAAATCATGATATAATATGACAACATCAAGGCGACATAGGAATGTGGAAACAACATAAAACATGAAAGTAGAAGAATAAGTCAAGGTTAACCACCGACACAACATAACATAGTGTTCTTAGGATAAAATAATGCGCACCATATATGGAATCTGTTGAGATAAAAATGTTACCCAATGCATTATAGGGATATATAATTTTGGTCCCACCCATCACATTCATACCATGTACATGTGTTTGTGTGCCACATAGATCATACAACATAAGAACACATTTCATCACTTTTAATCCCATGATCAAGAAGCGTGGGTTACATAAATTAAAGTCCAAAATAATTTAAGTATAAATCTATATAAATGAATAACATTGAGTAGAAATGGGTATGGGTATCCACAATACAAAAGTTTGGAATAGAAAATCGCGGGATAATTTCGACAGTATAATAGGTGTACATAAAGGTTCATGGAAGAGATTAATGACAGTGAAATGTGTTATTTTATTAAAAAGTAATCAAAAGGATAATAAAAGGTATGTTTAAAAATAAATTACAATATAAAAAATTGGAAATAAAAAGGCTTAGTACAAATAAAGTACTTAAAATAGAAAAGAATAGGAGAGGATCCCTTACCTTGATAGGGTACTTCTAAAATACTGGGAGGAGATTCTTAAGAGCTTAGGAAAACCTAGGGAGGGATATATAGAGGTAATTTTAGACTAAATTCATTATCAAAGGGTTTTTAGTGAATACTAATGGTATTTGGTGGGGGGGGGGTATAGAAAAATAGATGGGAATTCTTTATTAATTTCTAAACTTAGGTTTTAGATTCAATATGATAAAATAATAAAAACCAAAAGCCTTACTTTGGTTTTTCCCATGGTTTATGAAAAATAGAAGTGATTTTTAATATTTTATAATTATTATAATTTAACTCATTAAAATAATATCCTTAGTGATGTGTAAGTGAGTCATGTTCACAAAGAATAAATTTTAAAACCTTAAAATATAATATCGTGTTTGGAAGATTCATTAAGGGTTTATAAAATTAATCAAATAACTTAAAAAACACATTATTTTAAATGATAAATATATATTTGGTCACATATTAGTTTAATTTAATTTATTAAATCACTTTTTATCCATTATATTTTCATAATATAGACCATATATTTATACTGCATTTAATTTTTACCAAAAAAATTGATTGTCTCAGAAAATTATGAAAAATTCACTATTGAATAATATCAGTTTACCGATTTCAAAAATAATATTCATTTTATAAAAATAATTTTCTAAAAATAATTTTCTAAATATTATAATTATCACTTTTAAATAAAAATCCTTATTTACTGAAAATACTAGTTTTTTATGATATTAACCACTTTCTAACCTTTATAAACATCACATTGGACTTAATTAAATTATTTTATCATTTATATTAAAATAAATATAATTTAATAATAATATTTTATAAAATAAAATTCATTTAAAAAATTCTTGAATTTATCCAAAAAGAGTGTCTTAACTTAAACTATATAAATATTTCCCAAAAAATAAAATTTTAATTTCTTCACATCAAACTCTAATTTTTATCAAAATAATTAATAAAAGGGATAAATATAATCATTATTTTACTAAAAATAAAATATATAAATTCATATAGTATACATAACCCCTTATTACACCATCTTACACCCTAAGGGTAAGGTTTACGATGGTGACACTCTATTGGGGTGGTTCAACGAACATGGTTTGGGTTGTAATCTCATTGAGATTAAAATTCTCTCATAAATGGTTTCACTTTTGATTTAGTTGTTGAATATTGTCTTGGTGTTATTCAAAGATAAATCCTAATGATTCCATCTCCCTCGTAAGCTCTAATAAATGTCTTTATAGTGTACAATCCTACTAATTGAGGCCATCACTTATTTCATTTGTGTCAATTAGATTTTATCATCACCCTTAATATATAATAATCATAAGAGTCACTATACAATGGCTATATTATCAATTTTTATGATTCTTAATAGTCTTTTTAATCTGATAGGATTAAATTATAATGGTACAAAATAACCAAAGCAGTGTATGTGTTTTCTATAACTTCATTAATTAATAAGTAATTTATTCATTTGAAAAGGGAATTTAATTTATAAAACTTCAGGTCATTATAATCCAAACCTTAGAAAATATACTCAAAATAACGAGTTGTCCTATTCATGTACAAATATTTAAAATCATCCTGATAGTAGGTCATCAACATCAAATATAAGGATTAGTCCTCTGTATCATGGATGGAATGTATGTCTCTATGTCTCAAGAATGATCCTCCAAATAGTAGGCTTAACATACTCATATTTTACCACAAGAACCACACTAGCATAATGGGTTGCATATATGTGTCCACTCCTTGATAATCATCTTAATATTAGGTTAGCAACATACAACCCTAGGAGTGGTCATTGTCATCATGGGTGGAATGTATGTGTCCAACCCTCTGGGAACACTAACTTGATAGTAGGATTGAAATACTCATATCATACCTCGAGAACCATCTCCCTGATAGTAGGTTAATAAAATTATCTAACTATAGGAACGATACTTAGAGTCATAGGTGGCAAGAGAATATCCAATATTTCAGTAGTCCTTTGAATAAAAGGTTCAACATAATTATATACTTCTATTGAAAATTGATTGATACAATATATATACAACAAAAAAGGCTAGGATAAATATTCATGATCATACGACCTTGATTATCCCAATGTCTTATCCCATTACTAATAAGCCACTGCACCTAATGCATCATGTATCCTGATATACCAATATCCTAGATCTTGGATAATATCAACTATCACGTCATATGTATCAAGTATGTTGATATACATAATTTGGATCCTAACCATCCCAAGTGCAACTCACGACTCTCATTGATCACCTCTTTGATGGAAAAGGCCTTTAGGTTATAACTCACCATTACTAAGATTAAGGTCTAGAGACAAAATTATCATATGATAATCAAATTGATACTCTACACTTGGTTGGTCAATCTATCATGGTTGTGTGACACCACCATGTATTATACTATTTAATCAATTTTTACCTCTCAAGGAACCTCTCAAGTGTTGAAATAACCTATAAGCCTCATATATATCTCTTTCCATGCACAAATCACCATGGTGAACCAATCCTTGGGTGATTAACTAACTACTTTAACCTTGATAGGCTCTATCTAATTATTTTACTATGACTTACTAAGCCTACCATGATAATCTTAGTCCAAATTCACAGGTCACCCCTTATGATTAACCTAATTCATATAATAAAGATCAAGATAACCCATCAATTAGCTCACACCCAACTCCAAATCCTAGATAAATTTCATATATTTATACATGAAACCTCACTAGGTCACATGGGTCATTACTCAATTGAGAAACCGTCCTTGGGTTTCTTCCATAATTCTAAATATGAATTATAAATAAAGTCATGAAGTGGATTTAAATTTAAGAGAAAATGTGTGGAATCGTTATCATGACCCCAATAGGGCCCACCTATACTATATCATGTAACCATCAAGGTTCTATTTTAGGTCTCTCATGTTTGAACACCCCAACTAATATATCACATGACATATGAAATACAAATATAAAATTAGGGGAAATAACAGGGACTATAAACCTTATACAACATCCCCATATCCATCCATGCTCACTCCATCCATCCTCAATGCCTATTAACCACAATTTAATTAAAAACCAAAATTAATAAATGAATAAATAATTATCATTAAATATTCATAAAAAACCTAAATATATTAAACTCAAAGAGTGGTTCTATAACACTATAATCCCATGAAATGATACACATACAATACATAGATGAATCTTGGTGTAATGACCCAGGTATTTATAGAATAACACTTTTTCATATCTATTAATATTTATGAATAAGATATTATTTTTAAATTAAATGGTAATCTTAGTAAGATAGCGTACTCAACACACAATAACTAGTTTCTTTGAAATCTTACATTGCACACAACTTTGGGTTATACTGAAAAATAATATAATAATAATAATATTATTTTAAATGGTAGTTAATGCCCAGCTGTTGTATTAGAAGTAATGAACATAACTAACTAAAATATAATTATTAATGTTTTTTAAATGTTTTTAAATTTATCCAATAAATTTTAGAGTCTTAAAATGAGAATGAATATAATTTTAAGCATACAATACTCTAATATTTTTAAAAGGTCGGTTTACCGCCTTTTGATAGTGAACCCATTTTAAATTTAATGTTTGTAACTTTTATATGTTTTATTTTACAAAATAAACTTCTTATATAGGATTGGGAAATAAAATTTACTTTGGATAAATTTTTTATAATTTTCTGATAAAGTTCATTTTTTAATGAATAGTGAAAAATAATGCATTTTAATTCAAAACTGTCTTTTCATCTAATTTATTTTTATATTTGTATTTTAATTTTAATTTGTTTTAAAGTGTAATTGGATTATATTTTTATCATTTAATATAATGTTTCTCATTGGAAGTAATTTCACTTTTAAATTGGACATAAACACATGTCAATCTTTTGGTAGTTTTTACATCTTAAAAACACGGTTTTTGGTTTTGACAACGAGAATTAATTTTAAATTAATTTATGAAAATTATGTGTCTTGAATTTGGAAAAATTTATTCCATATTTGGAATCATAATTTCCAATTTTTTTAATTAAGTACCTTTTATTTTTGGACATTATGAATAGTAACTTTAGTAATTATTTTTATTTACCACGATTAAAGGGTAAATATGGTAAATAAGGATAAAAAATAATATTATAATAATATTAAACTACTGTAACACATGTCCTAATCCTATTAGAAGATATATTTTCTACCATGGGCATCCTTGGGTCGATTTTAGGACTCCATGGAGCCACTTGGGTGTGATAATGACACGTTATAATAATTAATTTAAAGTAAAGAGAAATATGAAATAAACATGTATCTTTTACTAAAAAAATTTTAATATGGTTTTATATAACTGATATATTTGAATATAAATAATAATTAGAAAGATAATAATATTTACTAAATCATGGTATTTTTTTATACATTAAATAAATAAATTATTTATGACATAATTATGATGCAGTGATTGCCTTATTAATAAAAGATTAAAAAAATGATATTATAAATATTAAAATAAATGTAATTTGAATATTTTTATGTCATTAAAGAATTTTATAGATTATATTGACATATTATCTTTTATTTAATTCCTTTTTTTTGAAGGAATCAAGTTGTTATGACTTTAATAAAAATCAATTTCTAAATAGAGTCAAAATTGACATAAATGAGTTTAAAAAAAATACTATTTTATAAAATGATATAATAGGCCTAAAAATATAATATTAGAAAAAATGACTTATATAATGTTAAAAATTTCATTAATTATCCACTTATGGTTCTATTCACATTTTATAGTAACTATACTTACCATATATTATGAGAATACAAGAAGACATGGTAAGAGTTAATGTTTTTAACAAAGGGTAAAAGCTAAAATATAAGGTTAATTTTGTGACCTAAACATGTATAAAACCTATTTATTGAGAGAATGTAGACCCAAAATAATATTATATTCTAATTAAATGATTTTTGGACAACTTTTAATCGAAATTCTATTTATAATAAAATAATATGTCAAGGAATTCCTAAAGTGCCCCTCCTTCCTTTTATAAAAGGCCACCACCTTCACCCACTTACTCACACCTCCCATGCCCCTTGTATCATCCAAATTATGCTCAAATATTCTCCCAACATCCCTCCCTTATTCCTATAATCCTTAACTTGGGCAGAAGGCAATTCAAGAAAGCCTTTTAGCTCAAATCAAAAGAAGTTACCTGATTTAAATGTAATGTCTTCCCTCAAGTTCCTTTCCTTTATTTTCCTTATCCACTCCATATGATATTATTATTATTTTATTAAATAAAAAAAAGTATAATAAATATACTAGGATGTTTTTATGAGATTTATTCTAACTACACTTACACACACCTCCATCTAATGGATACAAACATACTATTTCTGTGTACAATGAACTACTGCCTCACAAAACGATGATTGTTCATTTTTCTCCTACCTCCTCTCATGGTGTCCATTATGACAGAACTATATTTATATATGATATATATTATATTTATATTTTCTCTATGCTTATGTATTTTTTATTTTCATCATTCCTTTATGATTTCCATAATGTGTAAAATACGATAATTTCATTTGAGGAAATGCGGACTACCGCCCCCTCAAAGTGATATGACTCATTCATTCCATACATAGAACATATAAAGGATGAAATTAATGAACTTATTTAACATATATAAAATATATATTATACTTTAATTATAATATATCTACGTATCATTTAGTTTTCATTCCTTTAAACATGACAAAGAAATGAAAGTAGTATTCATGCATATGTATAACTTACCATCTCTAAGAACGGTGCATTTCATTTATTATATCCAAATATTATGGATTAATATAAATAAATATATACTAGATATATATGATATTTAAATCATGAATATCATTATTTAGATGATTTAATTTTGACTACATGGACAATTTACCTCGAAACAAGTTCATTTTTCAACTCAAGAACCAATTATTGACAAAACGTCCAACATGAACTCAAATAATTAACTAATTATTATAACATGGTAATAAGTAATGTAATGGGAATAATAAAAATGAAAAATGTTATGAAGCAAGTAGAAATTAACTTAAGTTTATTATTCATGGAGATAATAGAGAACAAGACAAGTCAGACTCAAGGTAAGGAAACTTCTTACCCCAATTTCCATTCTTTGGGTTAATATTATAATTCTTGATTATGTCATGCTATGATTATGTGAGAAATAAATTTTGATGTCCTATATTTTATTTATAATTTATTTATGTGTAATTATAGTTAATATTCATAATTGATATATTTTATTTACAAAATGATCTTTGTAAGGGAATTTCTAAACTCAATTTCCACTCATTGGGTTTTATACATACTTCGTTGATTATATTATGCCAATATTATATGTGGAATCACTATTTATTTATTTATATTGTAATTTCCACTTAAATTTTTGTGGATATACTATTTCTACACAGAATCACGACATTGATAAATTCTTACGTCATTTATAAGATCTTTGTAAGGGATTTTGTCTCAATATATATTCTATTGAGACTTATTTATTGTTATGAACCAATTCAATTTTATATGGTGTCACAAACCGAATCTAGTTTCCACCAATAACAGCACCAAAACTAGCCCGTGGCAAGCCCCAAAGGAAGTTACCTATCCCTACGGGCTAGCACAAGTTCCCGGGTATCATTAATCTAGGTTTGGGAATGATTTACTCGAGTATGAAAGCATAAAACATAAAAAAACCGTCCATAATATAAATTTGAAATTTTCGAGCCAAACAAGTCTTAAGAAAAAACCATAACTGAATAAATTGGTTTAAATACAATAAAATTGGTCCAAATAAAAATAAATATAGCAGCAAGATATCCCCAAGGACTCCACATGACAAGGGGTCATCACCCACAAGCCATCTCCACTACTTCGCACTAAGGATGGGAACTAACAACCCGAACTGCCACCACCCAAAGTCTTTCCTTTACTTGATTCAAACATAACCAATTATAATTACACCCAAGGGGTGTAAGTAGGGTGTGATACTAATCCCAATAGGATACCACCCAATTATTCCAAAGAGCATGCAATACAATGTGAAATAACAAGCAGTTTTAATACGCAAAGAAAAGCAGTGATAAATTCCATGAAATGCAACTTTCAATTGAAAACAGTTTTCAAGATAAAATTTTCAGAACATTCAAAAATTTAAATATAAATGTTATATAATTCAAAGTTATACATAAAATACAACAATTCAAGGGAAAATACCACAAATACAATGAGCAAAAAAATCGGAAACACCCTTAGCCACTAGATAGTCTCGGACCCCATGCACCTCGCACTTCGGTGTAAAGTAACCATAGTAAAATCCATTATCGTGCATGAGCCACTAGTATGGAACATACACAAAACCTATTGGTCCCTATTTATCATCCATATAGTTTAGTTAGAGCTATCATTATCCAAATACTAACTGAAACAATGACAAAACCCATCCGATCTACTAGCAGTACTAGTACATATTCGCCCCAACTAGGTACCTAGGCTTCCCCCTTTATGCTCAAACAATTTCAGAATGATACATAAATCCATTTTCATATCAAACACCACTACTGGTAACATAAAATCAGTACAGTATTAACACACATTTTATACCACTTAAAACACAAAACAAACACTTTGATTTTTAATGAAACAATTTCTCAAAACCCCACATTGTTTTGCACACAAAAACCCCTTAAGAACCTAACTTGTACACTATGTGCACACTTGTAAGTTACCAAAAAAGTAAAGGCATCCCAATACATTTCAATGAAAACAACAAATAAATTTTAGGTCATCCCCATGTTAAATATGAAGTGATAACTCTGTAAAACATCCATTTTCACAGAAAAGTGGCACCAAAACTTCACTTTCTTTAGAAACACCATCAAAAACCATTTTTGCAGAAAAAAAGGGTATATAAATTATAAACAGTATTTTCATCTCTATTAAAGTTCAATAAAAACATCTAAGTATTGATAGGGAATCCCTTAATGAACCAATAAATGATTTATATGAAAAATCCCCAATTTAACCAAAAATTGGCACTTAAAATTCATTTGATTTATAATTGCCACCAAACCCAATTTTTGTAGAAAAATTAAAATGAAATAGAAATGAAAATACCATAAACACAACATCTAGGTTACAAATATTTCATACCAAAAGTAATCACCTACCAATTTAATGAAAACCCTTGAATCTCCGTGTGAAAATCAAATCGCACCACCGCCGCACTAAGAGAGACCTAGATCAAACCCAAAACCACAAGAATTGACCAAGAAAACCTAATGTTAAACCATTGGTTTAAAACCCTAATTTCTAGATATTAGGAACCTCAAGGATAAGGGAATAAACCCTAATAACAGTGAATTAAACTCTAAGAAAATTGAAAGAAGAGTGAAAGAGACTCACTTACTTAAGGGATCTTGAATAATCTCCCCAAATACACCAACATTTGAATTTTAAAACAGTTAAAACTTCAAGGGAGGTTCGAATAAGGATGAGGAGGTTATTTAGGAATTTTAATGGAGGAAAAAGAGTAATAATTGAGAGAGTTAAGAAAGAATGAAGTTACCTCTTCAATTCTGGATGATTTGAGAAATCCTATAATGTTCTTCACTAATTCGTGATGAAAAAGATCTCCAAAGAGGGGGGAAAGAGGCTGGACGAGCATCTGTGTTCACTAGAATTGGGTGAGACTTGGAATCACCAAAAAATCTTTAAAATTTAATAACTTATTAATTAAATTTTTTTTTTTAAAACTGGAAATGGGCCTTCGGGCTGGCCAAATTCCTTAAATAAAAACACCAAATACACAATTATTATGGAGTAATAAAGGTTAAAAATTGAAAAGGTGGTGTTAATAGGTTAGGATAGGCAATTTAGGAATTTTAATTAGTGAAAAATATTAAAAAATGAAAAGGTTATAAAAGAAACAAAATTTATTTTTAAATATGGAATTGGGCTCACGGTTTGACCCAATTCATGAAAACCCACCCATTCCTCCATAAAATCTTGGGAAACCCCTAAAAAAAATAATGAATGGAAAATAAATGAAAAATACCTCTAAAATATGTCATGTATGTGAAAATTCTCCCCACCATGAAAACTCTTCATCCCATAAAGTCAACCTGAAGCTTGATCGAAAAACTGGAACGAATACTCTTCCTCAACCCATGACTTCCACTCCCATGTCTCATGTGTATCATTACCATGCTGCCAACAAAACAAGACCATTGGAATAGACTTCCCTTAAAGAACCTTCTTTTGGGAGTCCACTATTTTCATTGGACGCTCAAAAACTAACATGTCTGGCTTAAACCTCAGTTCTTCCCAACTTAGCACATGGGACAGATTCAGGTTGTATTTCTTCAACTGGGAGACATGAAAGACGTCATGGATGGATGTAAATTGAGAAGGTAAGTCCAACCTATATTCCACCTTTTCAATATGCTCGGTGATCTAAAAAGGTCCAACATATCACGACATCAAATTATCTTTCTTCCCCAATCGACGATGGCCCATACGAGGGGCCACTTTCAAGAATACCCTATCACCCACAGAAAACTCTAGCTCTCGACGCCTCGAGTCAGCATAATATTTATGATGACTCTGAGATTTAAACAAGTACTACCTGATAAATTTGACCTTCTCAGATGTCTCCTTCACCAGACTCATCCCCAATAGTGAGGTTTCACCTACCTCAGCCCAACACATGGAGGACCGATAAGGCCAACCGTAGAGCGCCTCAAAAGGACCCATTCAAATCGAGGATTGGTAATTATTATTATAAGAAAACTCAACCAGCTCCAAATGGCTATCCCAAGAACCTCCAAAGTCTAGGACACATGCATGAAGCATGTCCTCTAAAATCTGATTCGCCCGCTCTATCTGACCATCCATCTGAGGATGGTATGCCGTGCTCATCTTAATCTAAGACCCCAATGCCTTTTAAAGGCATTCCCAGAACTGAGAAGTGAAATGGGGGTCTCTATTTGAGATAACTGCTAAGGTACACCATGGAGTCTCACCACTTTCTGAAGATACAAACTGCCCAACTCATCCACTTTAGCTATATCTCTGATCGAAATGAAGTGGGCTAATTTGGTCAGACGATCAATCACCAATCAAATCAAATTATTACCCCGAGGTGTATGAGGTAAGCCAACAATGAAGTCCATGGAGACCTCGACCTAGTTCCAGGTAGGAATGGGTAATGGCTAGAGCAAACCAGAGGGCCGTTGATGCTCTACTTTCACCTACTGACATCATAGTATCTCGACACAAAGTCTGCTATGTCCCATCACATACCTGGCCACCAGAACTGTCACCGCACATCATAATACATCTTGGTGGCACCCGGATGGACAAACCACTGAGACTGGTGGCTGTCCTCCATCACCACCTTCCGTAGAAACAACGACACTACTGAACGGCCCTTGAAGCACAAGATTCCCTTAGGAGACGATGAGCAATCAGAGGATGTATCCCCACCATGAAGAAACTGCTTCAACCGCTGACAAAGATCATCACCATCTTGTTTCCACTGAATCAACTCCAACAGAGAAGGAGTCAATTGGACGCTCACCAAGAATGCACTTCCACTGTGTTCCCTGGTCTCCACATGCATCTGAAAAAAGAGCCCCATCAAAGTCCACTCATTACTGGACTTTCTCAAATCCTGAATTGGAACTCTTCTACTCAAAGAATCGGCCACCACATTACCGTTTCCTAGGGTATAAACAATGTTAAAGTCGAACCCCTGTAAGTACTCGATCCAACGACACTGCCTCAAGTTGAGGTCCTTCTACGAGAAGATATAGGCCAAGATTTTGTGATCAGAGTAGACCACAAAATTCTCCCCAAAGAGGTAGTGATGCCAAGTCTTCAAAGCATGCATCACCACTGCCAACTCCAAGTCATGGGTCAGGTAGTTCTTTTCATGTGGTCGAAGTTGGCGAGATCCATATGCCACCATGTGATCATCCTGCACAAGCACACACCCAAGACCCATACCTAAAGCATCACAATCCTTTCCAGCCTCTGGAAAAATCAGAACAGGGGCAGTAGTCAACTGCCTATTTAGATCTTCGAACGATGCCTGACATTCTAGGCCCTATACAAACTTCACCCCTTTCTAGGTGAGCGCAGTCATCGGTGAAGAAAGATGAGATAAATCCTAAACAAATCGCATGTAATAACCAACTAGGCCAAGGAAAATCCTAATATCGAACACATTATTCAGCTGATCTTATGAAATAATCGCACTAATCTTCTCGAGGTCCACTAAAACTCCCTGCTCATAGATCACATGCCCCAAAAATCTCACTTCCCTGATCCAGAAAGTGCACTTTGACAACTTTGCATAGAGGTGGTGATCCTGCAAAGTTCCCAAGATGATCCTCAAGTGATGTTTGTGTTCCTCCTCAGAGCTAGAGTATACTATAATGTTATCCATGAACACCACAATGAAGTAATCAAGATACTGATGGAACACCCTATTCACGAGTTCCATAAAGACCACTGGAGCATTGGTCAATCCGAAGGGCATAACCAAATACTCAAAGTGGCCGTACCTGCTTCAGAAGGCTGTCTTAGGGATATCTGATTTCTTCACCCTGAGCTGATGATATCCCGAACACAAGTCTATTTTTGAAAACCACTTTTCCCCTTCAACTAATCGAACAAATCATTTATTCAGGGAAAAGGGTATTTGTTCTTAATTTTTACCTTATTCAGCTTCTGGTTGTTAATGCACAACCAGAGGGATCCGTCATCATTTTTCGTGAACAACACAGGGGAAACCCAATGAGAGACACTCAAGCAAATGAATCCTTTGGATTATAAGTTTTCTAGCTATATATTTAATTCCCTCATCTCGGTGGGGGCTATGTGATAAGAGGTAAGAGATATCGACTATGTTCGTGGCACCAGATCAATCGAAAACTCCACATCCTGCTCTGGGGGAAAACCTGAGAAATCATCCGGGAATACCTCCAGAAAATAATTCACTAAATGAGGTAGTGAACCTATAGGGGAAATACCATAATCATATAGCATGAGTGATGATAACTAGAAGGCAAGACTTCCCAACTTTGAGAGTGGAGGTCCTACATGACCTGACCGAGGATCCCATTCTCCCCGAAAAACCTAACGACTCCCATCAGGTGCGGTGAAACTAACTCGCCGCCTATAGCAATACATGTGTGCCTATAAGTGTACTAGACAATACATGAAAAGTATTATTTCAAACAGTTCCATATCTAGAACCAGAAGGTCCCACTCCATCTCAACCCCTGACACGGAAAGCGCACACGAGGGGCACCTGAGGCCCTGCTCCTTCTTCTTTCCCAACGGTGTCACCAACTCCATCGAAAAAGACATCAACTCAGTTTTAAAATTCACCATGTCCAAAAAACAGGTAGAAATAAATGAAATAGAGGTGGAAGTATCAAAAAGAGTAGTATCTATAGAAGATTCGATCAGAACGGTACCTCGAACTGTCGACAGTCCCGCCTTTGATCCTACTAGTGCCTGATCCACTGCATGGAGGTGTTCGGTCTCTGCCTGAAGATGACCGCTAGTCTGTGGATATTCCCTGAACTAGATATTCCCATAAGATGACCTATCCCTACCACCACGACCGCCAAATCGAAACCCCCTATCCTCGATGACTCAGACTGTGATGACACTCCTCTTGAAGCCACTGAACCCGCCCCTATCGGGAGTGGACGCGCCACACCGCAGAAACACTAAAAATTCTTAATACCTCCACACTGGTAACAAGGATTCAGAAGAAGTGGACATGCTGGTTGAATGTGCCCAGGCTTCCCACACTGGTGGCACACGACCGCTAGTCTGTGGCTATTCTCAGAAGGTATGAGGTTTGTTTTTTAGAAACTTCTACGATTTATCTTTTATAGGACCCATATATTCTTCCCTAGTAGGAATATAATTAGGATTCGTTCCCTTCCCAAGATCTTGGATAGTCCGGACTATAGACTCAACCAGCCTATCATCAATCGGGGTGGGAGAACTCTCCCCGACTTCTTCCCGTGGGTGTGTGAGAGCTTTCCAGGGATGCATGTTTCTACAAAATGCAATAGTTGAAAAATAATAATCAATGCCAAAATTCTGAAAAATTTAATCAAATACATAAAATATAAATAATCTAAACACATTCCAATAATAAAAGAAACAACTACTCCACCTCCGCTTGATGTCCACTTGTGGTATGCAGCCCACACGTCTCACCTGAAGTGAAGTAAATCCATAAATTCCAATGTCCCCTGGTGACTCAAGACCTACCATGAGAGGTGAGGTCCATACACCCTAATCATGAGCAAAACCCTAAGCCATGAGATTCCTAGATCCTGTCTATCCTGACTCATCCCAAAATAGTAACATAATCCAAAAATATTAACCTCCTTTGATACCATTTTGTCACAAACTGAATCTGGTCGACACCAATACCGACACCAAACCCGGCCCGTGGAAAGGCCCGAAGGGAATTAACTATCCCCACGGGCTGGCACAAGTGCCCAGGTATCATTAATTTAGGTTTGGGAACTATTTACTCAAGTATGAAAGCATAAAACATAAAAAAACAATCCATAATATAAATCTGAAATTTTTGAGCCAAACAAGTCTTAAGAAAAAACTAGAACTAAATAAAATGGTTTAAAGACAATAAAAGTGGTCCAAATAAAAATAAAGATAGAAGAAAGATATCCTCAAGGACTCCACATGACAAGGGGTCATCACCCACAAGCTGTCTCCACTACTCCGCACCAAGGATGTGAACTAACTCCCTGAACTGCCACCACCCAAAGCCTTTCCTTTACCTGAGTCAAACATAACCAAGTTTAATTAAACCCAAGGGGTGTAAGTAGGGTATGAGACTAATCCCAATAGGATACCACCCAATGATTCCAAAGAGCATGAAATACAATGTGAAATAGCAAGTATTTTTAATACGCAAAGAAAAGCAGTGATAAATTCCATGAAATGAAACTTTCAACTGAAAATAGTTTTCAAGATAAAATTTTCAGAACATTCAAAAATTTAAATAGAAATTTTATCTAATGCAATGTACTGCAAAAAATAAAACAATTCAAGGGAAAATAACACAAATATAATGAGAAACAAAATCGGGAACACCCCTAGGCACTAGATAGTTTTGGCCCCCATGCACCACATACCTCGGTGTAAAGTAGCCATAGTAAAATCTATTCTCGTGCACAATCCACTAGTATGGAACATACCCATAACCTAGTGGCCCCTATTCATCATCCATATAGTTTATTTAGAGTTTTCTTTATCCAAATTCTAAGTGAAACATGGACAAAACCCATCCGGTCCACTAGCCGTACTAGTACACATCCGCCCCACCTAGGTACCTGGGCTCCCCCCTTTGTGATCAAACAATTTCAGAATGATACATAAATACATTTTCATATCAAACACCACTAATGGTCACATACAATTAGTACAGTATCTACAAACATTTTATACCACTTAAAACACACAACAAACACTTTGATTTTTAATGAAACAATTTCTCAAAATTTCACATTGTTTTGCACAAAAAAACCCTTAAGAACCCCACTTGTACACTATGTGAACACTTGTAAGTTACCAAAATAGTAAAGGTATCCCAATAAATATCAATGAAAATAACAGATCAATTTTAGGGTAGCCCCATGTTAAACAAGAAGTGATAACTCTGTAAAACATCTATTTTCACACAAAAGTGGCACCAAAACTTCACTTTCTTTACAAACACCATTAAAACCCTTTTTTGCAGAAAAAAAAGGATATAAACATTCTAAACTTTATTTTCATCCCTTTTATATTTCAATAAAAAAACTATGTATTTATAGGGAAGCCCTTAATGAACCAATAAAAGATTTATATGAAAAACCCCCAATTTCACCAAAAATTGGCACTTAAAATTCATTTGCTTTATAATTGACACTAAAACAATTTTTTTTAGAAAAATTAAAATGAAATAGACATGAAAATACCATAAAAATAGAATCTAGTTCACAAAGATTGCATACCAAAAGGAATCACCTACCAATTTAACGAAAACCCATCTCCGTGTGAAAATCAAATCGCACCACCGCCGCACCAAGAGAGACCAAGATCAAACCTAAAACCACAATAATTGACAAAGAAAACCTAAGGTTAAACTGTTGGTTCAAAACTCTAGTTTCTGGAAATTAGGAACCTCAAATATAAGGGAATAAACCCTAAGAACAATGAATGAAACCCTAAGAAAATTTAAAGAAGAGTGAAAGAGACTCACTTACTTAAGAGATCTTGAAGAATATCCCCCAAAACACTAGTATCTGAATTTTTAAAGAGTCAAAACTTCAAGGGAGGTTTTAATAAGGATGAGTAGGTTATGTAGGAACTAGAATGGAGGAAAAAGAGTAAGAATTGAGAGAGTTAAGAAGGAATGAATTTACCTCTTCAATTCTGGATGATTTGAGAAACCCTATAATATTCTGCACTAATTCGTGATGAACAAGATATCCAAAGAGGGGGTAAAGAGGCTAGGCATGTGTCTGGGTTCACTGGTCTTGGGTGAGACTTATAATCACTGAAAAATATTTAAAATTGAATAACTTATTAATTAAACAAATTTTGTTTTTAAAACTGGAAATGGGCCTTTGGGATGACCCAATTCCTTAAATAAAAACACCAAATACACCATTATTATGGATTAATAAAGGTTAAAAATTGAAAAGGTGGTGTTAATAGGCCAGGATAGGCTATTTAGGAATTGAAATGGGTGAAAAATATTAAAAAATGAAAAATTTATAAAAGAAAAAAAATTTATTTTTAAATCTGGATTTGGGATCACGGTTTGGCCCAATTCATGAAAACTCACCCATTACTCCATAAAAGCTTGGGAAACCCCTAAAACAAAGCATGAATGGAAAATAAATGAAAAATACCTCTAAGAGATGTCATGTTTTTGACAATTCTCCCCACCATGAAAACTTTCTATCCCATAAAGTCAACCTGAAGCTTGATCAAAAAACAGGAACATATACTCTTCCTCACCCTTGACTTACACTCCCATGTATCATGTGTATCATTACCATTCTGCCAATGAACCTAAACCAGTAGAATAGACTTCCCTCAAAGCACCTTCTCTTGGGAGTCCACTATGTTCACTGGTCGCTCAAAAACTGACATGTCTGGCTCTATCTCCAGTTCTTCCCAACTCAGCACATGGGACGAATCCGGGTTATATTTATTCAACTGGGAGACATGGAATATGTCATAGATGGACATCAACTGAGAAGGTAAGGACAACCTGTATTCCACCTTTACAATACTCTCGGTGATCTCAAAAGGTCCAACATATCACGGTGTCAGATTCCCTTGCTTCCCCAATCGATGATGGCCCAGACAAGGGGCCACTTTCAAGAATACCCTGTCACCCACAGAAAACTCTAGCTCTCAATGCCTCCAGTCAGCATAAGATTTATGACGACTCTGAGCTATCAACAAGTGCTACCTGATCAATTTGACCTTATCAGATGTCTCCTTCACCAGACTCAGCCCTAGCAGTGAGGTCTCACCTACCTCAGCCCAACACAGGGGGGACCAACAAGGCCGACCGTAGAGATGCTCAAAAGGAGACATTAGAATAGAGGATTGGTAACAATTATTATAAGAAAACTCAACCATCCCCAAATGGCAATCCCAGGAACCACCAAAGTACATGACACATGCACGGATCATGTCCTCCAAAATCTAATTCACCTGCTCTGTCTGACCATCCTTCTGAGGATGGTATGTCGTGCTCATCTTAATATGAGACCCCAAGGCCTTATGAAGGCCTTCCCAGAACCGAGAAGTGAAACAAGGGTCTCTATCTGAGACAACTGTTGAGGGAACACCATGGATTCTCACCACCTACTGAAGATACAAATGGCCCAACTCATCCACTTTAGCTATATCTCTGATTGGAATGAAGTGGGATGATTTTGTCATAATACCAATCACCACCCAAACGACATTCTTACCCCGAGGTGTATGAGGTAAGACAACAATAAAGTCCATGGAGACCTTGTACCACTTTAAAGTAGGAATCGGTAATGGATGGAGCAAACCGGGGGGCCTTTGATGCTATGCTTTCACTTGCTGGCATGTATAGCATCTCGACACAAAGTCTGCTATGTCTCATCACATAACTATCCACTAGAACTATTGTCACACATCATAATACAACTTGGTGGCACCTAGATGGACAACCCACTGAGACTGGTGGCTGTCCTCCATCACCACCTTCCGCAGAGACAACGACACTACTAAATGGCCCTTAAAGCACAAGATTCCCTCGATAGATGACATCCAATCAGAGGATGTCTCCCCACCATGAAGAAACTGCCTCGACTACTGAAAAATATCATCACTGGGTTGTTCCCTCTGAATCAACTCCAACAAAGAATAATTCAACTAGATGCTCACCAAGAATGCACTTCCACTGTGTTCCCTGGTCTCTATATGAATCTGAGAAAAGATCCCCATCCACTACAAGAAAATATCCATTTAGCGGCGGTTTTTTTTGTGTTTCACAGTGGTTTAAACCGCCACTATATGGTTTGGTGGCGGTTTATGTAAACCACCGCCTAATACGACACCACTAATCTATTAGCAGTGGTTATTTCTATTTTGCAGTGGTTTAAGGAAAGCATCGTAGCTACCTCATTTCGAGACGGTTTTGATAGAGTTTCGCGGCAGTTTTTACGCGCCCTTGACATTAGTTTATTCGTGGCGGTTATAACCGCCGTGAATAAACTCAAATCTAGTGGCCGTAAAACCGCCACTGAAGTCATGAGAACCGCCGCAGAATGAGACCTTACGCTGCGACTATTTAGCAACGGTTAAAACCGCCGCGAAACGTAATTTTTTTTACATTTCACAATGGTTTAAACCACTGCTAAAAGCAGACCAGAAAAAAAAATAATTTTTTTGCTTCCACTGCACCACTTCCCTGAAAGACAGATCAAACCAGCAATACCATATTGTACATACCAACAGAAAACACGAAACATCAACCTAGGAAATCGGTATAGAATAAATTGAAAAAAATAAGTAAACATTGACATGCTATATAAGAATGAACCATATTGCACATACCAACATACAACATTAACATTCTATATAAGAATGAACCATATTATATTTTATTCCTCTTAACTAGTATACAATATATTCCCCTCTAAGGTTCCATCCCAACATCAAGAAACATGCTATTATTCTTATGCGATAAGAATAATATGAATAAATTTTACAAAATACCATAGTTAAAGAATCTAGTATTATATTCTTTATATAGTCCTTAATTTTAGATACCCCTCCTAGTATCACAATATCATATCCACCTTCAAGTTGTATGCCCCAGCCTCTTAAGCATTCATCCATTATCATCATACCAACATATATGATATTGAAAACAATATATGGCCCCTCTAATAGGTGTAATACACAACCATACCTTCTCCAAATTAGTCATTGAAGACCAAGATGAAACTGAAATGGAAACTCATGATAAATTCAAACACTATCTATTTCTAGGTACCTTTCACAAAGTGTTCCCCTTCACAAAAAGTTAAGATTCTTGAAATATTTCTATTTAAATTGAACATAAATGGTATGATGCATCCCACTAATCATTAATAAACTATGTGTGTTATGATTATATTTATAGAGATTCATATGATGCTCATCGCATGGGCCTGATCCAAACAATTTAAAGACCTACGACCTCTTTGTATGGAGAAAAATGAATAATTTCCTAACTATGTGTCCTTAAACAAATGAATAATAAACATGTATTATATGTATGATTAACCTAAAAATCATATATTTTCATATCTACACAGATTCAGAGAGATCATAGGAATAGGGGTAACTCGTTAAACACTAGTATTTTGATATTATTAATTAAAAAAAATCATAAATCTATAAGTAAATCCAATAATTCAAATGATTCCACCCAAAGAATATTTGATGATCCCAAAATCTCACACCTTTTACCAATACCTATTTTGAAGAATCTATAACATGAATCACTAGTGAACACCTTTCATTGTAATTTAGTTCTAAAAGGAAATCCATACCAAATATTCATATACATGGAAGCCCATTGGAGGTTCTTATAAAAAAATAGATAACCTAATGTGAATCCATTAACATGGAATTGGATTGATAAATTATGAAATCCTACATTTGATGATGTATTGATGGGTTTCTTCATTGTGTTTCCTTTTCAATACCTTCATCACATCCTTCAATTAAAATTGAATCACCAAATACACCAATTATGTTCAAGACCAAAAACAAGCTGATAGTACCCATAAGGAACACAATGGTGAGGCATGAAAACAATTGTTATGTCATACATAGGACTCAATTTCTATGAATATATGTTACCTATACCCTAACATACATTGTCTCCTACCCTTGTAAAATGAGTGCATGATGGTTCAAACCTTATTTCAGGAATACCATCTAAATGGATCTATCCTGACATTATATGACACCCATGGTAATCTATAGGGAATAATGCCCCACAGGTTGTCCAACTAAAAATATTATATGGAAAAACCATTGGTCCGTAATTTCACATCCAACCTTTTTGTATCCTTTCAATAGATCATGAGAACACGTTCTTCTCTTATCATATTGATTTGGATAAATATGTCCACCATAAAGTAGAAATCACCTTAGAACTTCATTATGAGTATCATGTTCACTATAGTCATTTTTATTAACATGTGACCTTGAGTACTCAAGAAGATATATAGGGTGTTTTTCCCTATTGTCTATACTCAAGCATCTAAAAGTTAATCCCACTGGGGATATCCAACCACTGAAACTCAAGAGTATATTTATTCCCCTACTAGTTTAAACACCCTTGAGTCCCATTAGAATATCTAGATAATATACTAGGGATGGTTACAATGCTCTAATATCTAAAATCATCAAAATCTATCCTAAGTGGCCTTTGTGACTATAAAATTACAATGGAAAACATAACCCACATGGGTGGGGGAATTTTTTATCATTTTTTCATCATGGTCATCTCCAGTATCATTCATCCTATGGGATCACACCCAAATTAATGATATCCCTCTTACAATGTAAATATGTGTTTCCTATTGGTGGTAACACATTAGTATATTTATTCAATGTTAACCCAATTGATGTTGGGAAACATGATTCTATTGAGTATGAAATAGGTGTGGATGAATCCACTACCCCCTCACCACTAAAAAATAGTAAAACCATATCAACATAAGAGAATATTACTTAGTTCAAATTCAAAATAGTATAACATGTGAAAATCAATATTAAATTTCTATAGGGAAAGAAACCATTATGTATGGTGATTTGGTTGATGTTATCATACCTCATTTATCTAATATTTTATAATAATAGTAGATTAATCAATCAATAAAGGTCGATCTGAGATGTCCAACTTAATTAGGATCAAATAAATTGATGCAAATTACCACAACATTAATGTTTTATCTATAGTTACCTTCATGGGGTGTATATCTCAATCAATATAAGGAAATTATCCCAATGGTATTTTAGGATGTAGTATCTTAGGAGTCAGTGGATTCCTTCACTTATCATCTGGATTCCATTGAGTTTTGATGTGAATGAGTACAACCTTATTGGAATTCATATCTTGAGTGTGTGGATTCAAATCCTATACCACCCATATTTGGAACCTCCATCTTATTGATATTCGATATAATGGCGGATCTATATAAGTATATTAGGTGTTTTTAATCCCAATGTGTCGAAATGTTTGGTTCCCTAGAACAAAGACAAGATTCACTACAAGAGACACACCGTTTAGCGGCGGTCAATTACCACTCATAAGGGCCTCCCAGTAAGACAAATTACAAGGGCCTCACCAAAGTGTCCACAACACTATCCCCTTGATCACTATGAAATGACCCAATTTTATCAACACATCAATAATGGGTTTAACTCCTAGTCATCCAAAATCTCGACTACCAATTCAAACACAGGACTAAATGGAATGATGTATACCACACTTGAGAAATCAAGACATAAAAAGAAACATTAGAAATCAATAAAACGCATAAAAGAAAACATGAGAAATCAAGGAAATTTTAAGACATGAAAATGTTTGGTGGAAACTATGTGCCAAAAATGTTACATATACAAACCAACTATTCCCATATTTGTTCAACAAATGAACAATACAACTACTCAGGGTCCGATGATGCATCGTCACCCTTGCCACCTTCATCACCACTTTCTGCTGTCACCTGTAAGAACATTATATTGAAAATTAAATACGGTTGCATATTTATATAAAAACTTAAAACCAATGAAAGTTAGAAAACTAAATGATTTTGATTTTTTGTGATTTACCTGCATACCACCAGTCGATACACTACCACCGGGGGAATATCTGCTCATATGCTAACGTATTTCAATCAACTCTTTCTACAAGGCAGATATCTAATCCCCCTGCTGGTGAACTGTGTTTCGTAGAGAAACAATCTCTTTCTGAGCATCTCCGGGTATGGCCTGACTAAATCTAGGAGTAGATGAAGCTTCCATTCCTGGTGGCCTTCTAAAAACCTCAGATGGTATGGGTCCCAAACCCATCCTGTGCACTCTAACAGGATGCTCCTTCCCAAGGACTTTAGCAACCGGGTCATCCTGGGAGACTGAGTAGGACTGCGCAGGATTGGAATCCCATAGTTCTTTAATTTTTACCTAAAAATCAAATATCAATATATATTAAAATAGTAAAAACTAATAATAAGTTATTATAATAAAAAATTGACTTCATACCCCAAATTCTTTAGCAGACACATTAACAAAACTTCCATATGATTTCTTGTGAACATCCAACCACAGTTCAGCTCGGGATGCTTCGTGCCCTAAACTCTGTGACTACATTAAGAAAAGATAAATAAAAAATTCAATATATTAAATAGATAATACTATCTTATAAATATTTAAACTAATTAAAAGATTACCAATGTCGTTCGGCTTATAGAAAAGCCTTTTGAGCCCGTAGTGTGAGGGATGACTTGCATAGCCTGGTTTGATGCATTTTGTCTTGAGAGATCCTAAAATAAATAAAATGCAATTTAATAGTAATGTATTCAATGTCATGTCCTCTTCATATAAATTTATAAATGTAAAATGAGGATAATATAATAATATATATTTCAATACCATCCGCTTATCATCACAATGTCTATCAACAAAAATTTTCCATTGTTCTTTCGGTACCCCACTGGGTAGCTTCTCATACATTTGTTGCACAGTCAACGAGGTATCGTTGACATCACACCACAATCTCCATTTTAAATCTTTCCATTTATTACCTAGATTTTTCAACATCCACTTCCGTGCTATCATATCAGAAATTGTAAAGTGGAAGAACATCTGTATACAGAAATTCATTTTAAACATATTAGTAACATGACATTCAATTAAACCATAATGTAATAAATTTACCTTTATTTGAGAATAAAAAACTTCATTTTTCTAGCTTTGAGGCATATGTCTCTAATAATCATATGAAATAGGAAGGGAAATGGGCTCCGCTGCTAGCTGGCCTAGAATCTGGCCAAGTAACCCCGCAACGTCATCCGTCGAGACCCCATAAGAATCAAATGGAATGACTATCTTTTTTCCAGTCATATTCCAAACATCTACAATTTTTTATGTTTTTCTCCACGGTTGCATTTTTTTTCATATTAAATGAGCAAACAATTAGTATAAACAAAATGAAATAAATTTATTTAATTAAATTTTGTACCTATGACAGTGACACTCCAGTATGCCCGTGATGAACTGGAAGGGGCGTGTCACTGCCCCACTTCTAAGGCTTCTGAAGGGGGAGTCACCGACTCCACCTCTAATGGGACATCCAAAGACGGTTTGAGAGATGGTGCAGGGGGAGATGGTGCAGGGGTGTCGGCAACAGGTGCCTCAGATGTTGTGGGGAGGGAGCCAGATGGATCGTCATCTGTCGCGGAACTAGATGAAATAGTGTACCGCTTCCTCCTTTGAATTATTGTCATTTAATCAAATAAAATTAAGTTCAGAATATATATTTCAAAAAAATTATTCATAAAAAAATTAAAAATGATAATATATGCCCAGTACTAACAGAAAATATATATATAACAATGATAATGAATGACTGCAGAAATAAAACAAGTGGTTGCTGAATAAATAAATAATTGTACATACAATCATTTTCCACTTCAATCATGTCGTTTTTCTGCTCCATTGCTTCATCCAATTCATTCATCCTTTATAGAATAATATTTTCAATATCATGATGGACAAATAATTCTGCTTCTTGTTGTTGATTAAATTCAATTTCAGAGGTCAGATTTTCCACTTCATCACCCATATCATACAAATCTCTTTGTTTTACGTGAGAAAATACACTCCACCCTTCATCGACAACATCATTCACATAATATACCATTTTTCTTGCGATGCTAAGATATATGGATCATGCAGTTCCCGATCACCAACATCCATTAAATGAGAAAAGTTCACAGAAGTAAATTGCCAGGAATCTCTTTTAACACCTCTGATAATATCGACCCATTTGCATTTGAATAAAACAACAGAAAAATGTTCGTGGTAGTTTAATTCAATAATATCATGTAGCTTTCCATAGTATTCCACTTCAGAAAATGTAAATATACCACTATTCTGTGTTTTCAAACCCACTTCACGATCGACTGTACAAAATCTAAATCCATTCACATTATAAGCGTCGAACTTTCTAACTTGTTTTAGAGGACCTATAGCAAGAAACTTCAAATATTCTGACACCTCTACTCGAGTATCAGTCTTCATGATCTTAAAAAATAAATATACTTTATTAGATTTACAAAATGTATGTGTCAAACTAATATTCGTACTTATTGCAATATTTATGAACTTACACGTCATGCAAACCATTCTATAAGCTCTTTATTAACAGATTTCATTATATCTTTCTCATTTCGTGTTCGGCCTCTAATTCGTATCTTTGTTTGTATCCTCAACTCTTCAATAAATGGATCTAAAATTTCACTATTCATCATCACATATCTATGTGCCTGTAATAATTCCAATTCAGTCAGTGTCACATTTGAGGTCCTCCCAACTGATCGGCCAATAGCAGGAAATATTTTGGATTTCTGATGTATTTGAGATTGATTCGATGTGTCTTAAACATATCCAACTTGATTAAATCTTTTCTCAATATCATCCAAGTATCTAGAACAAAAGGTAAGACACTCCTCAGCCAAATAGCCTTCAACAATAGATCCTTCTGGTTGAGATTTATTTCTCACGTATGATTTCAAATGCCCAAGATATCTGTGAAATAAAATAAACATAATTATGCATTTAATTAAGTACCAAAAATTGTTTACTTAACTGAAAAACATATAAATAAATTACCTCTCAATTGGATACATCCATCAATAATGAACGGGGCCTCCTAATTTAGCTTCCTCAACCAAATGCACAGTTAAATGCATCAGTACAGTAAAAAACGACGGAGGAAATATCATCTCCATTGCACAAAGGGTCAATACAAACCTCTCCTGGAGGTTGTCAAGATGAAATGGATATAGATATTTCTCACATAGTTGTCTAAAAAATGTGTAGAATTGGAGTACAACAGCAGTAATTTTTTTAGGTAATAATGTACGCAATGCCAATGGTAGTAACTGTTGTAACAAAATATGTGAATCGTGACTTTTCAATCTATGTAACTTATGATTCTTCAAGTCAAAACACCTCGAGATGTTACTTGAATACCCATCAGATACCTTAACATTCTTTAAAATTCTAAGGAATGTATCTTTATCCCTATTTTTCATTGAAAAAATTACCGGGGGATACTTTTCATTCTCATCTGGCCAGAGATCATGTAAAGACCCGCAAATTTCAAGGAAATTTTTTTTTCTTAATTTTCTTTGGAATTTTACAAGAGCGCAGCTTCAGACGGCACCTGATTCCGAGGCCCGGTGTGCCCGGAATCAATTTCCGAAGTTTGGATCGGGTACGTTCAGTGAACGGACGAGCGAGTTTTTCTATCTTTTGAACCGGTGCCCGAAATCGAATTCTGAGGGCACCGATGAAATCGCAGCGCCGATATTTACTTAGAAACACCTCTTCCGGAGTTGCGTTTGCTCAACCGTGGTTTTAAAAATTTTGGGCTTTAAGTCGGAAATAAAATAAAGGTTGTGCGACAACTTTATTTTATTTCACTTAAGCCTCTTGGAAGTCACTTGGAAGCCACTTGAACTGAGTTAAAGCGGATAGGGTGCTATCCGGAAATACCCTACCCCTTGGTAGGATATTTGTGAGGTGGGGCCCGCACGAGCCTCGCCGTTTCTTTCGCTAAGTAACGCACCCGCGAAAACCCGTCAAGTAGCTGAAAAGTCAACCGACGCATTTTCCTTAATTCTTAACAGACCATTTAATTGGGCGGTTTATTTCGTGAATTAAATGGGCTGTTTCATTCGTTGAATTAATTCAACGAATTTAATGGGTCGTTACTTACGCGTTTGCGTTCGTTGGCAAATTAATAAAATAGACAAACTTGTCTATTTTGGAGGATTGCTATCGTGGTGCGAATTCTCTGAGCCTCCACCCTCCTCGCGAAGAACGCGAAGAACGCGAAGAACGCCGGCGACCGGAATTCGACGAGCTCTACCCGCGACATTCTTCGGCGACGCCTCTTCTTCCGCGGCCGATCCTCGTTCGGCAACTAAGGTGAGAAACGGATCGTTTAATTCTCCCTTTTAATTTCAATGACAACGGATTTAATTAATTAAATCCGTTTGTTCTAGATCCGGAGATTGTCGGCGCGACGTTTTTCCCACGGTGCGACGAACGTCTCTTCCGCGACGACGCGACGATCCCCTCCTTCCGCGACGAGCGATTCCGCGACGACCTCACGTCCGACGGCGACATCGAGGTAGGGATTTTATTTTTTTCTTGGTGATTCGTTCCCGTGATCTAGTTCTTTTTAATTAAAGAACCAAACTTGAACAATTTTATTTTTGGATAAAATTGTGGCTGCCTTAATCCCTCCTGATGATTTTATGACTAACGCGGAGGGTGCGGGTCTAACGAAAAAGACCCGGCAACCCTCCTCCGATCTTTTTGTTGTGCGGATTTGGCGGACGACGACGAACCGTGCGGCAGGGGCGATCCGTTGATCCCGCAGTGAAGATCGGCCCCCGGGAGGAGCTATGGCGCAGACGGGAGGCAAAACGGGCCACCGGAGCAACTCCGGCGGCGGCGCCCGGCGCGCCGCCGTGGAGGAATCCGCCGCGGCTGAAGCCGCGGCGGCGGCGGCTGAAGCCGCGGCGGCGGCGGCCGGTTCCGCGGCCGCGCGGAACCGCGGAGGGACGCGGCGGCCCGGCCGCGTCCGCGTGACAGGCGGCCCCCCCCGCGGGGCCGCGTTTTCCACCGAGCCGCGGGGGCGACGCCCCGCGGCAGCCCTCTTCGGCCGCTCGGCCGAAGCCGAGCCGGCCGGTCCGGTCGGCCGGGCCGCGCCCAGGCCGGACCGGACCCGGCCTCGCCGGGTCGGGCCGGGTCGGGTCGACCCGGTTCGGCCGACCCAGGGGTGGTTCGGGCAGGGTCGCCCCGGGCCCAGAACCCCCCGTTTTCGGGCCCTCTTCGGTCTTTTGCCCATATCTTGGGCCTGGGACCTCCGATTGACGAACCGTCAGCGGCTACGCGATCCTTGGATCGAGACGGCCTTTTCGGTATATTACAATCAAGGTTTCGGAAGACTTTGGGTTTGGCCGGGTTGGTTCGTACGCGAAACCAACCGGGCCCTCGGAGCGGAAACGCTCATAACTCGAGCTGCGGACGTCCGATCGACGTACCGTCAGCTGTGGAGGTTTCCTCTAAGTGAGACGGAACTTTTGGCATACTCCGCCCGAGGATCGGACACAGGCGGAGTACGGTCGGGTTGGTTTTGCCCTAAAAACCAACCGGGCCCCTGGGACGAAAATGCCAATAACTCTCAGACCGGGCGTCCGATTGACGCGCCGTCTGTTGCGTTGAGATCCTGTTGTCGATACGGAACTTTTGGATACATCAACTTCGGACTACGTGTCAGTTGATGTATCAGCCTCTCGGCTCGTGGAGCGGACCCTCCTAAACGAGCTCGCTGTGTGCGGGAACCCTAGCGCTGGCTGTGACTTCGACGACAGAGCAGAGATCCTCCGTGGACTGCGACGACGACAGAGCAGAGATCCTTCGTGGACTGCGGCGACGACTGTGCAGAGATCCTCAGTGGACTGCGTCGACTACTGCACTCAGCAATCCTACGTGGATCAGTGCTACAGGTCCTTTGTGGGCCCGATCCTATGTGGGTCATCACCTTACGGTTCTGTGTGAGCCTTGACTACAGGTCCTGTGTGGGCCCGATCCTGTGTGGGTCATCTCTTACGGTTCTGTGTGAGCCATTGCTACAGGTCCTGTGTGGGCCCGATCCTGTGTGGGTCATTGCCGAGGTTAGTACCTATCGATCCTTCATGGGTCCGACGACTTAGATGGTTCGGTGATCATCTTGTCATCATCTGAAAAAGTATACCTGGTTGAGCTGAATCTTATGTTACTCTCCTTTGTGTTTGTGTTGAACTATCCTATGTGGATTTACTATTTACTCTCCCTGGTGGATTTGAGTCTTGCTTTCCTGTGTGGATCGAGTTGACCTTGAGCTCGAGAGCAGAGCTAGAATTGGGGACTTAGGTATATGTATGGGCATATACCTAAGTCGAGTCAGTTGTTTCTTCGTGGTTGCCCCTTTCTTTTGTGCTATATCCTTTGTGGATTTCAGGAGACCTTCGGGGGTCTCGGGGTCCTTACTGAGTAGTTTATACTCACCCCTGCACGGGCTTTGCCCGCACCTTGTTGTGTTGGATGCAGACGACGAACAGCGCTGATCTCGGTTGGGGCGTGGAGCAGGACGGTACCTGGAGGCGGACCACTGGGCGGGACGTGCTCGGAGCGGACGTGGGACCCGAGGAGCCTGGAGGCTATCTGTACCCACCCTTCAGGTGGGATTGCCAGTGGACGACACGAGGCCGCCATCTTTTCTTCAGTTGCTGTTCTTTACCTTTTCAGTTGTACTTTCAGTTGGGCTTGTATTCCGACCCCCTTTACTTTTCTGCACTTGGTAGTTACTTTCCGCTTGCTGACTCTGTGGTGGTTGTTACTTATAAAGGCAATGCCTTCCCTGTTTACCGGGATTTTACGCCTTGGTGCTAGTCGCCATCCCCTGGCCTATGGAAGGCGGGCTTGGGGTAGTCACGGCACGGGCCCCGAGGTCGGGTTGTGACAAATTGGTATCATAGGTGGTCGGTTCTACCGCAGACTCTGATCGTCTTTTCTTTCTATATGAAGCAATAGTGTTTAGTGTATTGAGTGTGGTTATCAGTTCAGGGAGCCCAGTGTTGGTGCAGCGGCCGACGTATCCGTACACCAGGACCCTGACTCCTGATTTCCGACTTAATGCATGAAAACATTGATTGCGTGTGTGTTCTAAGTTTTCTTTGTGATTACTTGTGTCAGCTCACCGGGTATACTGATCTGCTTCATGAAAGTCTCAAGTTTTCCTTGTGATTACTTGTGCCAGCTCACCAGGTATACTGTTCTGACTGCGGTGCTCTTGTTCTCCTTTTCAGGATGGCCCCGCGATGACAGCCAGCTAGGGTTCCGAGTGTAGGGCGCGACGGCAGCCCACCGAGCGATGATGCCTCGGTGCAGGGCCCTTTGCCAGCAGTGGCACCGGCGGTAGCTTTACCCGCCGAGCCACCGATGCTACCAGTACCAGACGCTGACGATGCACGTCGCCTCAGGGCACTGCATGAGTTTCAGAGCCAGCAACCGCCCAGGTTTCGCGGTGAGGCGGACCCCCAGGCCGCCGAGGACTGGCTAGAGGCGGTGGTACGGATCTTTAGGCTAGTGAGGACACCAGCGGATCTCATGGTGATTCTCGCGGCGAGCCTCCTGCAGGCGGCGGCATGACGATGGTGGAGCTTGATGCTCCAGGTTCACGATGAGGCATCCTTGCTCTGGACGGACTTCGAGAGCCTCTTCCGCTCTGAGTTCGTCCCGGCCACCCTCCGAGCGGTGCGCATCCAGGAGCTTCTCCAGCTGCGCCAGGGCAGCATGACAGTCGCTCAGTACGCGGCGAGGTTCACTGACCTATCTCGCTACTCGACCGACATGGTACGGGACCCCTTCTTCCGGGCCCGGACCTTCGAGCAGGGCTTGCGGCAGGAGATTCGGGCGTCGCTGATCTCGCTCAGCATTCCGACCCAGGCGGGAGTGCTGGAGCGAGCCCTCCCGATCGAGAGCTTCCTGGCAGAGCCTTCTTCAGCGGCGAGACCTAGCGCAGGGCGGCAGGTAGCTGAGTCTTCGGCAGCAGGTAGCCGACGGATGACTCTCGGGTCCAGGCAGACCAGACCCCCACGCAGACGGCCTCAGGACACCGGCTCAGCAGTGCAGGGCACACAGCGGAGTGCCAGCCTTCCGAGAGGCAGGCAGTGCTACTCCTGCGGCGGGCAGGGTCACATGGCTCGTGACTGCCTGACTCGCCGACCAGAGGAGCAGCAGACGGTGGAGGGGCCACCCAGGCAGAGGCAGAGGGTCGACCGTGGCGGTCCGCAGGGAGGAGGCGGACGAGGCAGAGGAGCTGGCCGAGCAGCGGGTGGTGGGCGACGCTTCTAGGCTCTACCCCCACCACCACCAGGAGGGCCACCTCGACCACAGGGAGCTGGCGGGCAGGGACATGCCCAGCTCCAGGCAGTGGAGGCCTACGACCCCGACATGCCAGAGATGATTCGAGGTACGATCTGTGTCTATTCCACCCTTGCTGCAGTACTTATAGACACAGGAGCGAGTCACTCTTTCATAGCCTCTGCCCTTGTTCGGAGCTCGGAGATTCTGACTGAGCCGTTGGCTCGATCCTTACGGCTAGAGACTCCTACGGGAGCAGACTCGACGATTACGCACTGGTGCCGGCAGTGTGAGCTTACTCTAGGAGGCGAGAGCTTCGGCTGGGATCTCCTTGTAGCGGCGTCGAGGCCTTACGACGTCATCTTGGGCATGGATTGGCTATCCACGGTTCATGCCCAGATCGACTGTTTTAGGCGCAAGGTGCGATGTGTTCGCACCGAAGGGAGCAGGTTTACCTTCACCGGCGAGAAGGGAACCTTTGCAGGACAGGATGGACTTCCGCGGAGGAGAGTGCAACCCATCTCTCATCAGTTGGCTAGCCTCATCCTAGGAGCAGTGGACGTGCGGAGTCCAGTTTTTCCTGCAGTGGTGGACCAGTACGTGGACGTCTTTCCCGACGACGTTCCAGGGTACCTCCTCGTAGAGAGGTAGACTTTTACATCGACTTGTACCCCGGGACAACCCCGATATCTACTCCAGCATATCGGATGGCCCCCGCCGAGCTTCGAGAGCTGCGAGTACAGTTGGAGGACTTGCAGAGCAAGGGGTTTATCCGACCCAGTGTTTCACCCTGGGCTTCCCCGATTTTGTTCGCCAAGAAGGCGGACGGGAGTTTGCGACTGTGTGTCGACTATCGTCGCCTGAACCAGGTGACAGTGAGGAACAAGTATCCGCTGCCATGGATTGATGACCTCTTCGATCAGCTCAAGGGAGCGCGGTGGTTCTCGAATATAGACCTCCAGTCAGGCTATCATCAGCTCAGAGTTCGAGACGAGGACGTGCAGAAGACGGCCTTCAGGTGTCGGTATGGCCATTATGAGTTCTTGGTTATGCCGTTCGGCATAACCAATGCTCCAGCAGTGTTCATGAGCCTCATGAACAGGATCTTCCAGCCATACCTCGACCGATTTGTCGTGGTCTTCATTGACGACATTTTGGTATACTCGACGACTGAGGAGGAGCATGCCTACCACCTGCGAGTTGTGCTAGACACACTCCGAGAGCACCAGCTTTATGGAAAGCTCTCAAAATGCCAGTTCTGGTTACGAGAGGTCCATTTCTTGGGGCACGTCATCTCTAAGGCGGGAGTTGCAGTGGATCCCGCGAAGATCGAGGCAGTGCTAGCTTGGGAGCCACCCAGGAGCGTGACGGAGGTGCGGAGCTTCTTGGGCCTAGCCGGATACTATCGGAGATTTGTGCCAGACTTCTCCAGAGTTGCGGCACCACTCTCAGCCTTGAAAAAGAAGGGGAAACCCTTTGTGTGGTCAGACAGATGTCAGCAGAGCTTCCAGGAGCTGAGACAGAGATTGACCAGCGCACCTATCTTGAGGTTGCCTGAGGAGGGAGTTGGATACGTAGTTTACTGCGATGCATCAGGGACTGGACTCGGGTGCGTCCTGATGCAGGAGCGGGCCGTGATCGCCTACGGATCACGTCAGTTGAGGCCGCATGAGCAGAACTACGCCACTCATGACCTGGAGTTAGCAGCAGTGGTCTTCGCTCTGAAGACTTGGCAGCACTATCTGATGGGCGAGTGCTTCACAGTCTTTTCTGACCACCAGAGTCTCAGGTATATCTTCTCTCAGAAGGACCTGAACCTGAGACAGCGGAGATGGCTTGAGTTCCTCCAGGACTATGACTTTGAGATAGTCTATACTCCTGGGAAGGGGAACGTGGTAGCCGATGCCCTCAGCAGGAGGACGGGCATTCAGCTACTTGAGGAGGCGACAGAGCAGCTAGCCTCCTTACAGATATCCTTCGTGGATAGAGACGGAGCAGCCTTTCTTCAGTCTCTCACAGTCTCTCCTCCACTTCTACAGCGGGTCAGAGAGGCTCAGCGTGGGGACGCTGACTGTGAGACCCGGCGTGCACTAATATCCTCAGGTCAGGCGCCTGATGGTTTCTCCCTTGGAGCAGAGCACGACATCCTTTTCAGAGGACGTACCTTCGTACCAGTCGCTTTACGAGAGGAGGTGATGAGTGAGTTTCACACTTCTCCCTTGGTGGTACATCCCGGAGCGACAAAGATGTACCAGGATCTCAGTCGACAACACTGGTGGCCGGGCATGAAGAAAGCTGTGGCAGAGTTCGTTTCACGATGCCTCACCTGCCAGCAGGTGAAGGCAGAGCATCAGGTACCAGCAGGCTTGGTACAACCCTTGGAGGTCCCGGAGTGGAAGTGGGACGGGATATCTATGGACTTCGTGACTGGACTACCACGCACTTCCAGAGGTCACGACTCCATTTGGGTGATTGTCGACCGACTCACCAAGTCGGCACACTTCTTACCCATCAGAGAGCAGGGCTCAGTGGAGAGATTGGGACGTCTTTACGTCCAGGAGATCGTACGGCTTCACGGTGTGCCATCGTCTATCGTCTCCGATCGAGATGCTCGTTTCACTTCCCGGCTTTGGAAGGGGTTGCAGGAGGCGTTCGGGACGCGGCTCCATCTGAGCACAGCCTTCCACCCTCATACCGATGGTCAGACGGAGAGGACCATACAGACACTCGAGGACATGCTCCGTGCATGTGTTCTCGACTTTGGTCGCAGCTGGGAGGACCACCTACCCTTGGTGGAGTTCGCGTACAACAACAGCTACCACTCCACCATCGGGATGGCACCATACGAGGCGTTGTACGACAGACCCTGCAGATCACCGTTGTGTTGGACAGACCCTGGGGAGTCAGCACTCGTGGGACCAGAGATGGTCCGAGCCACGACAGAGAAGGTCCAGATCATCCAGGAGAGGATGAGGACAGCTCAGAGCTGGCAGAAGTCATATGCTGACAGGAGGAGGAGGCCACTAGAGTTCGAGGATGGCGACCACGTCTTTTTGCGTGTCTCACCTCGACGTGGTTTACGGAGATTTGGCCGAGGCGGCAAGTTGTCTCCACGCTTGATCGGGCCTTTCCAGGTCCTCAGCAGGATAGGAGAGGTGGCTTATCGCCTGGCTCTACCACCTCAGTTGCACCGGGTGCACAACGTCTTCCACGTGTCTCAGCTGAGGAGATACGTGCACGACCCGACGCACATCATCGACTTTGGGGAGCTGGACGTGGACGATGGGGCGACTTTTGCGGAGGTCCCAGTGGAGATCGAGGATCGACAGGAGCGGGTCCTACGTGGGCGGTCGATTCCTCTTGTGCGCGTCAGATGGTAGCACGGGAACCTCTAGGAGAGCACTTGGGAGCGGGAGGCTCAGATGTGTGCTCAGTACCCCCATTTGTTCCCCTAGTTTTTGATGTATCTTTACGGGGACGTAAAGCCCTGAGGTGGGAGTAATGTAAAGACCCGAAAATTTCAAGGAAATTTTTTTTTCTTAATTTTCTTTGGAATTTTACAAGAGCGCAGCTTCAGACGACACCTGATTCCGAGGCCCGGTGTGCTCGGAATCAATTTCCGAAGTTTGGCTCGGGTACGTTCAGTGAACGGACGAGCGGGTTTTTCTATCTTTTGAACCGGTGCCCGGAATCGAATTCTAAGGGCACCGATGAAATCGCAACGCCGGTATTTGCTTAGAAACGCCTCTTCCGGAGTTGCGTTTTCTCAACCGTGGTTTTAAAAATTTTGGGCTTTAAGTCGGAAATACAATAAAGGTTGTGCGACAACTTTATTTTATTTCACTTAAGCCGCTTGGAAGTCACTTGGAAGCCACTTGAACTGAGTTAAAGCGGATAGGGTGCTATCCGGAAATACCCTACCCCTTGGTAGGATATTTGTGAGGTGGGGCCCGCACGAGCCCCGCCGTTTCTTTCGCTAAGTAACGCACCCGCGAAAACCCGTCAAGTAGCTGAAAATTCAACCGACGCGTTTTCCTTAATTCTTAACAGACCATTTAATTGGGCGGTTTATTTCGTGAATTAAATGGGCTGTTTCATTCGTTGAATTAATTCAACGAATTTAATGGGTCGTTACTTACGCGTTTGCGTTCGTTGGCAAATTAATAAAATAGACAAACTTGTCTATTTTGGAGGATTGCTATCGTGGTGCGAATTCTCTGAGCCTCCACCCTCCTCGCGAAGAATGCGAAGAACGCGAAGAACGCCGGCGACCGGAATTCGACGAGCTCTACCCATGACGTTCTTCGGCGACGCCTCTTCTTCCGCGGTCGATCCTCGTTCGGCAACTAAGGTGAGAAACGGATCGTTTAATTCTCCCTTTTAATTTCAATGACAACGGATTTAATTAATTAAATCCATTTGTTCTAGATCCGGAGATCATCGGCGCGACGTTTTTCCCGCGGTGCGACGAACGTCTCTTCCGCGACGACGCGGCGATCCCCTCCTTCCGCGACGAGCGATTCCGCGACGACCTCACGTCCGACGGCGACATCGAGGTAGGGATTTTATTTTTTTCTTGGTGATTCGTTCCCGTGATCTATTTCTTTTTAATTAAAGAACCAAACTTGAACAATTTTATTTTTGGATAAAATTGTGGCTGCCTTAATCCCTCCCGATGATTTTATGACTAACGCGGAGGGTGCGGGTCTAACGAACAAGACCCGGCAACCCTCCTCCGATCTTTTTGTTGTGCGGATTTGGCGGATGACGACGAACCGTGCGGCAGGGGAGATCCGTTGATCCCGCAGTGAAGATCGGCCCCCGGGAGGAGCTATGGCGCAGAGGGGAGGCAAAACGGGCCATCGGAGCAACTCCGGCGGCCCGGTCGCGTCCGCGTGACAGGCGGCCCCCCCCCCCCCCCCCCCCCCCCCCGCGGGGCCGCGTTTTCCACCGAGCCGCGGGGGCGGCGCCCCGCGGCAGCCCTCTTCGGCCGCTCGGCCGAAGCCGAGCCGGCCGGGCCGCGCCCTGGCCGGACCGGACCCGGCCTAGCCGGGTCTGGCCGGGTCGACCCGGTTCGGCCGACCCAGGGGTGGTTCGGGTAGGGTCGCCCCGGGCCCAGAACCCCCCGTTTTCGGGCCCTCTTCGGTCTTTTGCCCATATCTTGGGCCTGGGACCTCCGATTGACGAACCGTCAGCGGCTACGCGATCCTTGGATCGAGACGGTCTTTTCGGTATATTACAATCAAGGTTTCAGAAGACTTTGGGTTCGGCCGGGTTGGTTCGTACGCGAAACCAACCGGGCCCTCGGAGCGGAAACGCTCATAACTCGAGCTGCGGACGTCCGATCGACGTACCGTCAGCTGCGGAGGTTTCCTCTAAGTGAGACGGAACTTTTGGCATACTCCGCCCGAGGATCGGACACAGGCGGAGTACGGTCGGGTTGGTTTTTCCCTAAAAACCAACCGGGCCCCTGGGACGAAAATGCCAATAACTCTCAGACCGGGCGTCCGATTGACGCGCCGTCTGTTGCGTTGAGATCCTGTTGTCGATACAGAACTTTTGGATACATAAACTTCGGACTACGTGTCAGTTGATGTATCAGCCTCTCGGCTCGTGGAGCGGACCCTCCTAAACGAGCTCGCTGTGTGCGGGAACCCTAGCGCTGGCTGTGACTTCGACGACAGAGAAGAGATCCTCCGTGGACTGCGACGACGACAGAGCAGAGATCCTTCGTGGACTGCGGCGATGACTGTGCAGAGATCCTCAGTGGACTGCGTCGACTACTGCACTCAGCAATCCTACGTGGATCAGTGCTACAGGTCCTGTGTGGGCCCGATCCTGTGTGGGTCATCACCTTACGGTTCTGTGTGAGCCTTGACTACAGGTCCTGTGTGGTCCCGATCCTGTGTGGGTCATCTCTTACAGTTCTGTGTGAGCCATTGCTACAGGTCCTGTGTGGGCCCGATCCTGTGTGGGTCATTACCGAGGTTAGTACCTATCGATCCTTCGTGGGTCCGACGACTTAGATGGTTCGGTGATCATCTTTTCGTCATCTGAAAAAGTATACCTGGTTGAGCTGAATCTTATGTTACTCTCCTTTGTGTTTGTGTTGAACTATCCTATGTGGATTTACTATTTACTCTCCCTGGTGGATTTGAGTCTTGCTTTCCTGTGTGGATCGAGTTGACCTTGAGCTCGAGAGCAGAGCTAGAATTGGGGACTTAGGTATATGTATGGGCATATAACTAAGTCGAGTCAGTTGTTTCTTCGTGGTTGCCCCTTTCTTTTGTGCTATATCCTTTGTGGATTTCGGGAGACCTTCAGGGGTCTCGGGGTCCTTAACTGAGTAGTTTATACTCACCCCTGCATGGGCTTTGCCCGCACCTTGTTGTGTTGGATGCAGACGACGGACAGCGCTGATCTCGGTTGGGGGCGTGGAGCAGGACGGTACCTGGAGGCGGACCACTGGGCGGGACGTGCTCGGAGCGGACGTGGGACCCGAGGAGCCTGGAGGCTATGTGTACCCACCCTTCAGGTGGGATTGCCAGTGGACGACACGAGGCCGCCATCTTTTCTTCAGTTGCTGTTCTTTACCTTTGCAGTTGTACTTTCAGTTGGGCTTGTATTCCGGCCCCCTTTACTTTTCTGCACTTGGTAGTTACTTTCCGCTTGCTGACTCTATGGTGGTTGTTACTTATAAAGGCAATGCCTTCCCTGTTTACCGGGATTTTACGCCTTGGTGCTAGTCGCCAGCCCCTGGCCTATGGAAGGCGGCTTGAGGTAGTCACGGCACGGGCCCCGAGGTCGGGTCGTGACAGATCATGTTTTATGTTCATTGATTGTAAGTCTTTGAGAGCATTGATATGATCCTTCAAATTTCCATGCTCATTAAGCAATGTGAAAATAAATTTTCATATAAATTATTCTCAATATGCATCACATCAAGATTATGCCGCAACAAATTAAATTCCCAATACGAAAGTTTGAGGAATATACTTTTTTTCTTCCATTGTTGCATTCCGATTTCTCTTGACGATGCACTTCAGACTCGTTTTCTGCTATCATTAAAATGATGAACCTTACCAAATTCTATTTCAACATTTTCAAGCTGTGTCAATATTTCAGAAATAGTTAACAACTTTAGAGGTGGTCTATGATCAATGGAACCATTAAATTATGATCTGTTTAGTCGAAATCTATGAGATGCATCGAGAAATCTTCGATGACACAAGAAGCACCATTTTCTACTATGAGGTAGCCGTTTGGGCTCAAAATCGAAGTTATAAATGGGACAAGCCAAACCCGTGTATGTGTTCCAACCAGATAAATTCCCAAGCCTAGGGAAGTCACTAATGGTCCACATTAAAGCAACATGTATTTTGAACATTTTTTAGAAGAAGTATCAAATGTCTCAACCCCGTTGCTCCATAACTCCTGCAATTCATCAATCAAAGGTTGCAAGTATACATCAATATGATTTATAGGAATTTTTTTTCCAGGAATAATCATCTAAAGGATAAAAGATGTTTGTTGCATACACATCCACAAAGGCATATTATAAGGGATCAAAAAAACTGGCCAAATGCTATAACTGGTACTCAAAGTCCCAAATGAGTTGAATCCATCAGCAGCCAATCCCAATCGAACATTCCTAGGATCAACTGAGAAATCAAGATGTAATGAATCAAATGTCTTCCACGATTGGTAATCTCATGGATGTCTCATTAACCCATCATTGTTATTATCTACAGAATGCCACTTCATGTATTTAGTGGTTTTCGATGACATGAATAATCTTTGCAATTGAGGCTTCAAAGGAAAGTAATGCAAAACCTTTGCAGGTGTGTTCCTTTTATTATTCTCTATGAAATTATGTTCATTCAGACTTCCAACATCACCCTTTTCTTGCCATCTAGAAGAATATCATTTCTTGAAATTCTGTCTACTTGAATCCTCTCCCCAATAAAGCATACAATCATTGGGACACACATGTATTTTTGTATAATTTAGACCAAGCTTGTTAACAAATTTTTTCATATCATAAAAATATTCTGGGATTTTTTCTTCAGGAAATGCATCATGAATCAATTCCAATATCATGGACATTGCCTTATTTGTAATTCCACATAGACATTTGATATGGTACAACTTCAGCAGAAATGAAAGCTTTGAATATTTCAAACACCCACTATACAACTCTTTATTTCCATCGTCAACTAAATCATGAAACGCATTTTCCTCAGTGAAGTTTTATCTTACATTTGGATCCACAGAATCAAGAGGAGTATCCAATGATATGTTACAATCTTGATATGCCTGTGTTACAGTCTAACAAACATCACTTGTCACGTTTCAATTTATAGCACCCTCTTCTGGTTGTTCTGATATGTTTTGATGCTGATAGTGGTGTCTTGCAGTGCCGAATGCATCATTTATGAGGTTTTTCATTTCATTTTCCATTATCGACGAACTTGGGACCTCATTCTGTGGATTAACATCAGTGCTCAATCTTTCTGTAACATTCTATTCTCCATGCCAAATCCATCACAAATATTTACCAAGGAATTGCTTCAATATTAAATGTTCATAAACTTCATCTCTCTTCAACCATGTTCTAAATTTACATTTAGGACATGTAAATTTTATTCTCCCATCAATGGATCGATTAGAAATTGAAAAATCTAAAAACTCATTCAATACATTAACATACTAAGGTGTGTTCCTCGGTAATGTGATCTAGCTTTTATCCATGTATATCACAATGTGCCTACACAATAATAAAAAAATTAAAACACATAGTTACTACTTAGAGAAAGAGATCCATATATATGATAGTATAAGATTACAGAAACATAATATAATAAAGATGATCCCCTGAGTCAGATAAGTGGTGGTGTTCATGGAAATGCATGATGAAATAACTCAGGATATTAGGTTTTGAGGTTCTACAAACCTTGTGTGGATTGAATTCCTAGACCTCTATTCAGTGTATTCACATAGAAAAGAGTGGTGGTGTGACTTGAGGGTGATTTGGATCATATATGTGTTAGTTATCATGAGTGGAGAATTATGGTTAAATGGGATGATCAAGGATCTGACCATGGAGTTAAACTAAGAGTCAGATTCAGACTTCGGTGTGGTCATTGAACATTTTTGTTATTCCTTGAGTTTTAAGGAATTTTGGTCAGGATATGATAGCGCATTGGTGGGTGGGATTGAGCGCCTTTGGTATAATTCATCTAGAGAAGGACTTAATAGTGTTGTTGCATAAAAATTTATGTGGTAAGGTGGAGACCACATCAAAAACGACGTTCAAGAAGCGCCTTGGCATGAGGCGTGGCGAGGCCCACCTGGTGCGCCTCACCATGGGTGAGGCGAGACAACCTCACTGAGGCGCGCCAAAGGCACGCGCCTCGTGCGCCTACCCAAGAGGCACTATGGCATGAGGCACAGAAAAGGTGCACCACTAGCCCCCGAAATCAGGTGGAATAAGGCGGTGGAGATCATACTTAGAGGGGCGGTGGAAATCGAGGGCTCGATGGAAATCAGGAGTGCTGGCGGAAATCAGGGGTGTGATGGAAATCGTGGGTAGGAGGAAATCAGGGAAATCAAGGGAAATCATGGGGGAGCTGGTGGAAATCAGGGGTGCATGCAATGAAGATTGTTCTTAGAGGGGTTAATGGAAATTGGTGATATTTTCTCAAAAGTGAGTTGTACATCCCTAAATATAACATAACATTTAATATATTAATAAAAGAAGAACTAAATCAAACTCTATAAAAATAGAACCATCCCTCGACCAAAAGCAAGCAAGGAATAACAACAAAAACACATTTAACATAACACAATTATTTTGATTTTTAGGTTCTCAAACTCATTTAACATAGAACATTTAACATAGAAGGGAATAAGAGAAATAAATTTAACATTGCAGATGACATATAACATAACATGATGATTTTAATGTTTAGGTTCTTAATGATTTATTATTTGATTATGATTTGGTTAAAAATTATCAACACGTATTTTAATTTGTATTATTTTGATTTAATTTAAGTTTTTTTTATTTAAAATATTATTGAAAATTGTATATATTTAATTATGTGCATTTGCGCCTTAGTTGTGCCTCACGCTGTGCCTCACGCCGCATCCCCAAGTGGCCTTTGCTTCTTATTGCGCCGCGCTCCTTTGACAACACTGCCTCTAACAAAATTATAAATTCATGAATTAAAGTTTTTAAAATAAAAGTAATCGCTTACTTTGGAACATCAAAACATGATAAAATATAATTCCCTAAATAGAACTCAATTATAAGAAGATAAATTTTTAAGGACAAACTAAACCCTATCTTCTAATTCTGAAAACATGATTTAGAGAAACATTAACATAAGAAATAAATTATAAAAATGAAATGATCCCTTAAAATAAGTTTTAGCACAATAGTAAATATTAAAACCCTTATATTATATTTTCTAAAATTAACTAAAACATAATTCAAATACATTAAATGATCCCTTATAGAAAATAAGGCCCACAATACAAAATATAAATTTTATAAAAAATATATGTTACAACAAATGAATATAATTTTACTAAACATAATCATTTACTGCAAAATAAAAATTCATTACACAATCAAGTTTTGACCAAAGTAATTCCTTATTACATACCATATCTTTGATAAATACAATTAATTACTTATTGTAAATCAAAAAACCATAATTTGAAAATAAAATTTCACCCTTACTTGATATTCTGGAACAAAATAGGAGCTATTGCGGACTCCAAAACAAAACAAACCACCTGAAAAAGGCTGAGATAAAGAAGCATGAAAAACACTGGAATTAGTTGAAATAAAAATAAACACAACAACGAATAAATATTAGGGCACCTAATCTATACAAGTTCTTGAGTGATTTTTAACTGAACCTATAAGAAAATTAGTACAATTCAAACCTTAGGGTTCGTATAGCTCGCTGGGGTTGCGGGGTCGCCGGGGTCGTGGGGGGCTGGGGTCGCCGGGGTCGCGAGGTCGCCAGAGTCGCGGGTCGTCGGGGTCGTGGGGTTGCCGGAGTCGCGAGGTTGTGGGGTCGCGGGGTCGTCGGGGTCGCGGGGCGCCGGGGTCGCCGGGGTCGCGGGGTCTCCAGAGTCGCGGGGTCGCCGGAGTCGCGAGGTCGCTGGGGTCTCTGGGTTGCCGGGGTCGCGGGGGGCTAGGGTTGCGGGGGAAGCGGGGGTCGCTGGGTGAGAAGAGGTGTCAGGATGGGGGGAAGGGTTGGCTCTGTAAAAAAAACAAAGGTTTCGCAGTGGTGTATTATAAACCGCCATGAAACCTTTCTTAAAAAAGGTTTAGCAGTGGTTCCCAGAACTGTTGCTAAACAACCGTCGCTAAAAGACATTTTTTTGTAGTGATCAAAGTCCACTCATCACTGGACTTCCTCAAAGCCTTCACTGGAACTCTTCTTCTAAAAGCATCAACCACCACATTACCCTTTCCTGGGGGTATAGACAATGTTAAAATCGAACCCCTGCATGTACTCGATCCAACGACGCTGCCTCAAGTTGAGGTCCTTCAGCGAGAAGATATAGGCCAAGCTTTTCTGATTAGAGTAGACCACAAAATTCTCCCCAAAGAGGTAGTGGTTCCAAGTATTCAAAGCATGCATCACCGCTGCCAACTCCAAGTCATGGGTTGGGTAGTTCTTTTCGTGTGGTCATAGTTGGCAAGAACCGTATGCAACCACGTGATCATCCTGCATAAGCACGCACCCAAGACCCATACCTGAAGCATCACAATAGACCAGATATCTCTTTCCAGCCTCTGAAAAAATCAGCATGGGGGTGGTAGTCGACCACCTATTCAGCTCCTCGAACGATGCCTAACATTCTAGGCTCCATACAAACTTCACCCCATTCTGGGTGAGTGCAGTCTTCAGTGAAGCAAGTCGAGAGAAATCCCAAATGAATCGCCTGTAATAACCACTAGGCCAAGGAAGCTCCTGATCTTGAACAAATTCTTCGGCTACTCCCATGACATAACCACAATAATCTTCTTGGGGTCCACTGAAACCCCCTGATCCAAGATAACATGCCCTAGAAATCTCACTTCCGTGATCCAGAAAGTGAACTTTGACAACTTTGAATAGAGGTGGTGATCCCAAAAAGTTCCCAAGATGATCCTCAAGTGATGTTCGTGTTCCTACTCAGAGCCATAGTATACTAGAATGTCATCCACGAACACCACAATAAAGGAATAGAGATACTGATGGAACACCCTATTCATTAGTTCCATAAAGACCACTGGAGCATTGGTCAATCCAAAGGGCATGACCAAATACTCGAAGTGGCCATACCTACTTCTGAAGGCTGTCTTAGGGATATATAACTCCTTCAACCTGAGATGATGATATCCTGAATGCAAGTCTATTTTTGAAAGCCACATTTCCCCTTCAACTGATCGAACAAATAATCTATTCTGGGAAACATGTATTTGTTCTTAATTGTTACCTTATTTAGCTTCCAGTAGTCAATGCACAACCAGAGGGATCCATCAGCCTTTTTCTCAAACAAAACAGGAGCGACCCAAGGAGAGACGCTCGGGTGAATGAATCCTTTGGATTATAATTCATCTATATGTATATTTAATTCCCTCAACTTAGTGGGGTCTATGAGATAAGAGGGAAGAGATATCAACTGTGTTCTCGACGCCAGATCAATCGAAAACTCCACATCCCGCTCTGGGGGAAAACCTGAGAAATCATCAGGGAATACCTCTGGAAAATCATTCACTACATGAGGTAGTGCACCTCCAGGGGAAATACAATCATCCCCTAGCATGAGTGATGATAACTGGAGGGTAAGACTTCTCAACTCTGGGAGTGGAGGTCCTGCGAGACCCGACCTAGGATCCCATTCTCCACAAAAAACCTAATGACTCCCATCAGGTGCCGTGAAACTCACTCGCCACCTATAGCAATCAATGTGTTCCTGGAAGTGTAATAGACAATCCATGCCATGTATTATGTCAAATAGTTCCATATCTAGAACCAAGAGGTCCCACTCCATCTCAACCCCTAACACGGAAAGCGCACATGAGGGGCACCTGAGGCCCTGCTCCTTCTTCTTTCCCAGCGGTGTCACCAACTCCATCACAAAAGACATCAACTCAGTTGGAAAATTCATCATGTCCACAAAATGGGAAGAAATAAATGAAATAGAGGATCCAATATAAAAAAGATTAGTAGCTATAGAAGATGCGATTATAACGGTACCTTGAACTGTCGACGGTCCCGCCTTTGATCCTGCTGGTGCCTGATCCACTGCATGGAGATGTCCGGTCTCTACCTGAGGATGACCAATAATCTGTGGCTATTCCCTAAACTGGATCTACCCAAAAATGACCCAAACCTACCACCACAGCCTCCAAATCGAGATCCCGTAGTCCTCGATGACTCAGACTGTGCTGTAACTCCTCTTGAAGCCACTAACCTTGCCCCACTCGGGAGTAGACGTGCCACACCGCAGAAGCGTTGAAAATTCCCCATAACCCCACACTGGTAACAAGGCTTTGGAGGAAGTGGACATGCTGGTCGGATGTTCCCGAGATTCCCACACTGGTGGCACACAATTGATCTCACATCAGAATCCGCAAACAAAAACTGCCTGGAAGAGTGGCCTGAACTGCCACCTCCTTTCTTCACATGATCCTCCCGCTTCCTTTTATTCTATGAGGAGCTACCACTTCCCACTACTGATAATTAACTAGAGAAACCTAACCTAAATTTCCTATCAATATACTCCATGCACACTCAATCAATGACCTCAGCATAGGTCCTCACCTTAAACAAGAACACCTAGGAGTATATCTCTGGTCGCAATCCTCTAGGCCTTCACCTGCTCATTGGAGACGATTTATGGAGCATACCAAACCAACTCAGTGAAACGGTTGGCATACTCCATCATAGATAGATTTCTCCAAACAAGGTCCATGAACTCTCTGGACCTAGCATAATCCAACACCTTAGGGTAGTACTATTCATTAAAGATGGCCTTGAAATCTCCCCAGTGCATCTGCTCATTCTTCCTAGTCTGAAGCACCGACTCCCACCACTTACGACTAAGACCCTCCAACAGAAAGGAGGAACACTTCACCCAGAGCTCCTCGGGTGTTTCTAGTAAGTCAAACATATGCTCGATCTTCTCGATCCATTCTTTTGCTTCCTGGAATTCTGAGCTGTCTCGGAAGGTAGGAAGCTTGTTTTTCAGAAACTCCTAAGATTTATCTTTTCTAGGAATCATCTCTTCTACCCTAGCAGGAATATGAGAAGAAGTCAGTCCCTACCCCAGAGCTTGGATATTTCGGACCACAACCTCAACTAGCCTCTTATTAATCGGTGTGGGAGAACTCTCTTCGGCTTCCTCCCGTGGGTGTGTGGGAGATTTCTAGGGAGGTATGTTGCTAGAAAATGCAACAGTCAAAAAATAATAATCAATACCAAAATTCTGAAAAATTTAATCAAATACATCAAATATAAATAATCTAAACACATTCCAGTAATAAAATAAACAAATACTCCACCTCCGCCTGATGTCCACGTGTGGTCTGCAGCCAACACATCTCACTTGGAAGTGAAGTCAATCCGTAAATTCAAACGTTCCCTGGTGACTCAAGGCCTATCACGAGAGGTGCAGGCTAGGAACTCTACTCACGTCCAAAGCCTTGATCCACAACATTCCTTGATCCTGTCTATCCTGACTCATCCCAAAATAGTAACATAATCCAAAAACATTAACCTCCTTTGATACCATTTTGTCACGAACAAAATCTGGTCACCACCAATACCGGCACCAAACCTGGCCCATGGTAAGGCCCGAAGGGTGTTCTCTATCCCCAAGGGTTTTTACAAGTGCCCAGGTATCATTAATTTATGTTTGGGAATGATTTACTCAAGTATGAAAGCATAAAAAATAAAAAATAATCCATAATATAAATATGAAATTTTTGAGCCAAATAAGTCTTAAGAAAAAACCAGAACTGAATAAATTGGTTTAAAGACAATAAAATTGGTCCAAATACAAATAAATACAGCATCAATACATCCCCAATAACCCCACATGAAAAGGGGTCATCACCCACAAGCCGTTTCCACTACTCCGCACCAAGGATGGGAACTAACACCCCAAACCGCCACCACCCAAAGCCTTTCCTTTACCCGAGTCAAACATAACCAATTATACTTACACATAAGGGGTTTAAGTAGGGTGTGAGCCTAATCCCAATAGGATACCACCCAATGATTCCAAAGAGAATTCAATATAATGTAAAATAGCAAGCAGTTTTAATACGTAAAGAAAAGCAGTGATAAATTCTATGAAATGCAACTTTCAATTGAAAACAGTTTTCAAGATAAAATTTTCAGAACATTCAAAAATTTAAATAGAAATGTTATATAATTTAAATTACTACGAAAAATACCCCAATTCAAGGGAAAATACCACAAATACAATGAGAAACAAAATCAGAAACACCCTTAGGCATTAGATAGTCTCGGGCTCCATGCACCACATACTTCGGTGTAAAGTAACCATAGTAAAATCCATTCTCATGCATAAGACACTAGTAGGGAACATAACCATAACCTAGTGGTCCGTATTAATCATCTATATAGTTTATCTAGAGTTTTATTTATCCAAATTCTAAGTGAAATAGGGACAAAACCCATTCGGTCCACTAGCCGTACTAGTACACATCCGCCCCACCTAGGTACTTGGGCTTCCCCCTTTGTAATAAAATAATTTCAGAATTATAAATAAATCCATTTTCATATAAAACAACACTAATTTTCACATAAAATCAGTACAGTATCTACACACATTTTATACCACTTAAAACATACAACAAACACTTTGATTTTTAATGAAACAATTTCTCAAAATCCCGCATTGTTTTGCACACAAAAACCCCTTAAGAACCCCAATTTTACACTATGTGCACAATTTTAAGTTACCAAAACAATAAAGTCAGCCCAATACATTTCAATTAAAACAAAAAATCAATTTTAGGGCAGCTCCATGTTAAAAAAGAAGTGATAACTATGTAAAACATCCATTTTCACACAAAAGTTGCACCAAAACTTCACTTTCTTTACAAACACCATCAAAACCCATTTTTTTGCAGAAAAAAACAAAGGGAATAGAAATTATAAACATTATTTTCATCCCTATTATAGTTCTATAAAAACAAATAAGTATTTATAGGTAATACCTTAATGAACCAATAAAATATTTATACGAAAAACCCACAATTTCACCAAAAATTGGCACTTAAAATTCATTTGCTTTATAATTTACACTAAACCCATTTTTTGTAGAAACATTCAAATTAAATAGATATTAAAATATAATAAACACATCATCTAAGTAATAAAGATTTCATACCAAAAGGAATCACCTACCAATTTAACGAAAACCCTTGAATCTTGGTGTGAAAATCAAATCACATCACCGCCGCACCAAGAGAGACCTAGATCAAACCTAAAACCACAATAATTGACCAAGAAATCCTAATGTTAAAACATTGGTTCTAAAACCTAGTTTATGAACATTAGGAACCTCAAGGATAATGGAAGAAAACTTAAGAAAACTGAATGAAACCCTAAGAAAATTGAAAGAAGAGTGAAAGAGACTCACTTACTTAAGGGATCTTGAATAATCACCCTAAATACACTAGTATATGAATTTTAAAACAATAAAAACTTCAAGGGAGGTTTGAATAAGGATTAGGAGGTTATGTAGGAGCTGTAATGGAGGAAAAAGAGTAAGAATTGAGGGAGTTAATAAGGAATGAAATTATCTCTTCAATTCTGTCCGATTTGAGAAACCCTATAATGTTCTCCACTAATTCGTGATGAACAAGATCTCCAAAGAGGGGGGAAAGAGGCTGGGCACGCGTCTGGGTTCACTGGGATTGAGTGATACTTAGAATCACTGAAAAATATTTAAAATTTAATAACTTATTAATTAAAAAAATTTTGTTTTTAAAACTGGAAATGGGCCTTCAGGATGGCCCAATTCCTTAAATAAAAACACAAAATACACATTTATTATGGATTAATAAAGGTTCCAAATTGAAAATGTGGTGTTAATAGGATAGTATAGGACATTTAAGAATTATAATGGGTGAAAAATATTAAAAAATGAAAAATTTATACAAGAAACAAAAATTTATTTTTAAATCTGGAATTGGGATCACGGTTTGTCCCAATTCATGAAAACTCACCCATTCCTCTATAAAAACTTGGGAAACCCCTAAAACAAAGCATGAATGGAAAATAAATGAAAATACCTCTAAAATATGTCATTTATGTGACATATGGTGTATATAGTTCCCTTTGACATATTATATCATTAACCTCTTCATTATCATGATATTATAAGTTTTGTTTAATGTTATTCTTTAATTATTTTTATTCATGTATTTATCAAGTGGTAAGAGACTCTTTAACTAAAACATCATTTTAAATGTTTTAAAGATTCATTTTTCTAAATATTTCTCATTAATTTCCATATTTTTAAAATGTTTTTAAGGATTTATTTATATGGACATTAAAGTTTTAAAATGACATTCCTTTAAAAGTTTCAAAGTGGTATGAGACACTTTGATAAAAAAATCTTCTTTTTAAATGTTTTAAATGAATTGATTATGTCAATATCTTGAATTGATATATTTTTATTACAATGCGGAAATGTTATCTTTCCTATTTTCTTATTTTATGTGTTATTATTATGTTATGGTTCTTTGGAATTGTTTACGTATACAGGTGGTTCCATGATAAACCGAGGGCGGGTGATCTCGAGATAGCTCTCCAATGCATTGGGTAATGTGACAGAGTTAAACATTGGTTTCTCTTTAGAGATTTAGGGAATATACTATGATGAGTATTCCAAATTTAACCATGAAGGTTACTCCCTATGTAGCTGTGAAAGCTACAAAGTAAGTATGTTATGGATCCCACAAGTTACCTTTATGATTTATGATTTATATGAGTTATTCATAGATATTATGATTTCATGACGTATATTAAAGAGATTATGTTGTATGAGTGAAAAGTATGATTTCATTGATTCGTATGTATTCATGGACTAATGTTTTATTTCCTTACTTTATATCCCTTATTGAAATTTTTATGACCATCCCAAGTTTTTGATTTTTTTCATAGGGTATAAGGAAGGGTAAGAGAAACGAAGAATTCAAGAATATTTATATTAAGAAAAGAATTATTGTTTTATTTAAGGAGTTTTATTGTTGTAAAAAAATTGGATAGAGTATAAGTGTATACTTTGTAATATTTGAGATGTAATAGTTATGGACTAATTATCTAAAACTAGAAACCTAAAAATATCCTCAATGTGAAAGAAAGAAAATTCTTGATCAAAAATAAAGATTATGTAATGTTTAAGGCCAAGGAATTACAGTTGGTATAAGAGGTTGGTTTATATAACTTTAGATGTTAGGGGTTATTTAAGCATAAGTGACATGTTAGCATATTAGAAAAATTCATAGTTATTTTAGATAAATTGAATGAGTTTATGATAACATGAATAATTATATCTTAGAATTACCCTCCTCATAAGATAAAATATGATGATTTTACTGATATAATCACACCAAAATTTTTGGTTTTAGTAAATGGATGGATATAGTAGGCACCAAAGTAAAAATGGATATGAAGTAAATTATAGTGGTTTTATTAATAAGAAACCAAATGAAATGGGAGATGAAATGAGAACTGTTGTGGTTATTCTTAACCAACTATATGGAGTCATGATTGACCACTTGAACCTTGTTGATTTTTATAAGGAATCATATATGTGAAAAATGAATCCCTATGTAAGTTCAGGTAATAATCATAAAGGTAAGTATATTAAAAAACCTACGTGTCAAGGATGTGGAAAAAACACCTAGGAAAATGTTTCAAAGGGAAATGAAGATGTTATAGATGTGGTAATGAAGGTTATAAAGTAATAACCTACCATGGAAGAAGGAAGAGTTCAGTTGACTCCAGAAAAGGGAAATAAGTTCTTTCTGAGGGATTAATTTAATGTTTTAAATGTGGTGTGCATGGTCATTACACAAATGGATGTCCTGTGAAGAAGGTTTAGGAATGGGATCAGCAGAACCATAAAAATATATATTTACCAATACTTAATTCCATTCAAATTAAAGATGAGGAAATTGAAAATGAACTTTGAAAGGTATGAATTATTTCTTAGCTCATGTTTTTACATTATTGAATATTAAGAGATTATTCATTATTTTTTTGTAGAAAATAAGTATTAAATAATAATATGAAAAATATGGATAAAGGATCATGAAGAATTTTTGATGATTAAGATGTCTACATTTTAGGAATTGAAGAGTTATGTTGGATCGATGGATGATGATATGTTTAAATGTATTAATGATGGGATTACTTTGGAAGACTTCTAGTATGTGTAATGCTTAAATTTTTTATGTAAAAATGATAATTTAGGAAGAATTATCTTTTCTTTTGTGGATATAGTTATAAATAATAATTAGGGTTTATGAGATCCTTGAATTTGATGCAATTAAGGGTTATTACTTTTTGGGATGCAAAATGAAAGGTATGAGATAAACTTTGAGGTTAAAATATGTTATAGTTATTTTTGAAGATTTTATATTTTTTTGGGAATGTTATAAGAATTATATAGTTTTAGGAAAAGGAAAACCTGTAGGAAGGGTGACAACCCATCGCGTTCGGGAAGGCTGCGACAATCGAACTTATAACTGAAGGGTGACAAGGGTGCATCGCCTACCACTGGCCTACGTGAAGCCCCTGGTTAGTATGAATTATTATCTTTAGTTAAATAATTTTATGGATCAAGAATAAGTTGATTTTTGGAACTTATGCTTGATCAAATGGATATCCTTAGTATAGAAAATTGTTTTGGCGATTAAGTGATAAAATGTTATTTTGGAAGACATTCTCTCTTTTGGGAACACTATATGCCTAAGGATAATAGAATACTATGAGATTTTATTTGAGGAGTAATGGTTGATTTTTTTTGGAATAATCTATGTTTTTATGGTGGACATATGGATATTTGGGTTATTTATGGAAATGAGTAACCTATCATGGAGAATATTTGATTTGGTTAATTATTTTTAAGTATGAGACTTTAAGAGTAGTTGATGTTATTTAGTGATAAATGTTAAGATTTATCATGGAAGACTTTGTGATCAAATTCTTCTGAGTTTTGGGTTTCTATCTTAGTTTTCATTATTTTGAATAATTTTAAGGACAATTGTTTTTTAAAAGGTATTTATTGAACTTTGGGTATTGTTTATTGAATTTTGGAGAGTAAATGTAGTCTTTTTCTTATAAAAGATTATTATTTTTGGGGAATTATCTTATCTTATCCTAACTATTTTGGTTTTAGTTAATGTTTCAAGATATGATGAATAGATAGTTAATATTTTTTGGATTATGTGATTCTCTTGAACTTAATTCATCTTGAATACTCATCATTTAGAAAAAAATATGACTTGTAGGGGAATTTGATTAAAGGATGAAACACTACTTTTCAAGTAAGTATAGTTCCTTATAATCTTAGTCTAGGTAGTAATAAAATTATTCAACTCTATAAAAAGGATCTTAAAGAAAAAATTTTAAACACTTTATTTTATCAACAAAAGTTTACCCAATTACAAATTTATGGTATTGTGGTGGTTAACTTTCTGTGATCAAGTTCTCTATCACTCTCTATTAGTTTATGAGAGTTAGTTTTTCTTCCATATCCATGTTTTCCTACATATAATCCTTGTATGAATTATCATGGGTGATCTTTGTACTTATATTTCTTTCTTTTAAAGTGATTTTTTTGTTGACTCTTTTTTCTATGTGGTATTTTCAATGAAGTTTTCGAGCCCAGTTTTAAAATTGCAAGGATGCAATTTCCAAAAGGGGGGATGATGTAACAACCCATGTATTTATAGAATAAAACCTTTTCATATCTATTAATATATATGAATAAGATATTATTTTTAAATTAAAGGGGATGATTTTTCAGATTGCGTACTCAACACACAACAACATGTTTCTTTGAAATCTTATATTGCACACAACTTTGGGTTATACTGAAAAATAATATCATATTATTATTATTATTATTATTATTGTTATTTTAAATGGTAGTTAATTCCTAGATGTTGTATTGTAAATAATGAAAAAAAACAAACTACAATATGATTATTAATGTTTTTACATTTATCCAATAAATTTTAGAGGCTTAAAATGAGAATGAATCCAATTTTAAGCATAAAATACTCTAATATTTTTAAAAGGTTGGTTTATCACCTTTTGATGGAGAACCCATTTTAAATATAGTATTTTTCATTTTTATATGTTCAATTTGAAAAAATAAACTTCTTCTATAGAATTTGGAAATCAAAATTTACTTTGGATAATTTTTTTGATAAAGTTAATTTTTTTAATGAATAGTGAAAAATACTACATTTTAATTCAAAATTGTCTTTTCATATAATTTATTTTTATAGTTGGATTGTTATTTTAATTGGTTTTAAAGTGTAATTGGATTATGTTTTTATCATTTAATTCAATTTTGGTAACTGTAAGTAATTTCACTTTTAAATCAGACATAAACACATGCCAATCTTTTAGTAGTTTTTACATCTCAAAAACACATTTTTTGGTTTTGACAACGAGAATTAATGTTAAATTAATTTCTTCAAAATATTTGTTTTGAATTTTTAAAAATGTATTCCATATTTTGAATCATAAGGAACAAATTTTTTAAATAATTACCTTTTATATTTGGACATTATGAATAGTAACTTCAACAATTTTTTTATTTACCATGGTTAAAGGGTAAATCTAGTAAATAAAGGTAAAAAATAATATTATAATAATATTAAAATACCATAACACATGTCCTAATTATCTTGGATGAGATATTTCCTACCATGGGAATCCTTGGGTCTATTTTAGGACCCCATAGAGCCACTTGGGTGTGATAATGACATGTTATAATAATTAATTTAAAGTAAAGAGAAATATGAAATAAAAAAGTATATTTTACTAAAACAATTTTAATATGGGGTTATATAACTAATATATTTTACTATAAATAGTAATTATAAAAATAATAACATTTCCTAAATCATGGTATTTTATTTATAATTTTTAGATATTAAATAAATAAATTATTTATGACATAACGATAATGAAGTGATTACCTTATTAATAAAAGATTAAAAAAAATGATATTATAAATATTAAAATAAATGTAATTTGAATATTTTTATTCCATAAAATTTTTTTATGGATTATATTTTCATATTATATTTTTTGTTAATTCTTTTATTTTTAAGTAATCAAGTTGTTACGACTTTAACAAAAATCAATTACTAAATAGTGTCAAAATTGACATAAATGAGTGTTTAAAAAATACTATTTTATTAAATGATATAATAGTCCTAAAAATATAATATTAATCCAAAATACTTATATAATGTTAAAAATTTAGATAATTATCCAATTATGGTTTTATTGGAATTTTATAGTAACTATACTTACCATATATTTTGAGAATACAAGAAGACATGGTATAAGTTAATGTTTTTAACTAAGGCTTAAATCTAAAATATAAGGTTAATTTTGTGACCTAAACATGTCTAAAACCTATTAGTTGAGATTATTTCTACCAAAAATCATCTTATATTTGAATTAAATTAGTTTTGGAGCACTTTTTATCTAAATTTAGTTTATAATAAAATAATATGTCAAGGCATTCCTAAAGTGCCCCTCCTCCCTCTTATAAAAGGGCACCACCTCCACCTACTTACTCTCACCTCAAAATCCCCTTGGATCATCCAACTTATGATAAAATAGCATCCCAACATCCCTAACTTCATTCTATAAGCCTTAACTTGGGAATAAGGCAATTAAAGAAAGCCTATTGGCTCAGATCAAAAGAAGTTACCCGATTTAGAGATAACGTCTTCCCTCAAGTTCCTTTCCTTTATTTTCCTTCTCCAATATATATTCTATTATTATTCTTTGATTACATAACAAAAACAGTATAATAAATATAATATAATGTTTTTATTATAATTATTATAACCACACTTACACACACCTCTATCTAATGAATATGAACATACTGTTTCTATGTACGGAGAACTACTGCCTCACGAAACGATGATTATTCATTTTTCTCCTACCACCTATCATGGTGAAAATTATGATGGAAATACATTTATATATGATATATATTATATTTATATTTACTTTATTCTTATGTATTTTTTATTTTCATCATACCTTTATGCTTTCATTAATGTGTAAAATATGATAATTTCATTTGAGGAAGTGCGGATTACCGCCCCTCAAAGTGATATGAGTCGTTCATGCCATACATGGAACAAATAAAGGATGAAATTAATGAACTTATGTAACATATATAAAATATATATTATACTTGAATTATAATATAACTATTTATCATTTATATTTCATTCCTTTAAATATGAAAAAGAAATGAAAGTAGCGTTCATGCGTACGTACGGCTTACCATCTCCATGAACGATGAATTTCATTTCTTATCTCCAAATGTTATGGAATATTATAAATACATATATAATGGATATATATGATATCTAAACCATGAATATAATTATTGAAATTATGTAATTTTGACTACATGGATAATTTACCTCGAAACAAGTTCATTTTTCGACTTAAGAACCAATTATCGACAAAATGTCTATTATGGACTCAAATAATTAAATAATTATTATAAAATGGTAATAAGTAATGTAATTGGAATAATAAAAATGAAAAAGGTTCTGAATCTAGTAAAAATTAACTTAAGTTTATTATTCAGGGAGATAAAAAGTGAACAAGACAATTCAGACTCAAGGTAAGAGAACTTCTTAACCCAATTTCCATTCTTTGGGTTAATCTTATAATTATTGATTATGTCATTAAATGATTACGTGAGAAATAAATTTTGATGTCCTATATTTTATTTATACTTTATTTATGTTAAATTATAGTGAATACTCATAATTGATCTATTTTATTTACAAAATGATCTTTGTAAGGGAATTTCTAAACTCAATTTCCACTCATTGGGTTTTACACATACTTCATTGATTATATCATGACAAGATTATGTGTTCAATCAACGTTTATTTATTTATGTTGTAATTTACACTTAAATTTTTGTGGATATACTATTGATACTCATAATCACCACATTGATAAATTCTTACGTCATATATACGATCTTTTTAAGGGATTTCATCTCAATTAACATTCTATTGAGACTTATTTGTTGTTATGCACCAATTCACTTTTATATGGTGTATATAGTTCAATTTGACATATTATATCATGAATCTTATTATTATCATGATATTATAAGTTTTATTTAATGTTATTATTTAATTATTTTTATTCATGTATTTCTAAAGGGGTAAGGAACTCTTTAACTAAAACATAATTTTAAATGTTTTAAAGATTTATTTTTCTAAATCTTTCTCATTAATGTCCATGTTTTCAAAATGGTTTTAAGGATTTATTTATATGGACATTATTGTTTTAAAATGATATTTATTTAAAATTTTCAAAGTGGTATGGGACACTTTGATTGAAAAATGTTCTTTTTAAATGTTTTAAATTAATTGATTATGTCAATATCTTGAACTGATATCTTGTGATTGCAATGTAGAAATGTTATCTTTTATTTATGCTTGTTTTATGTGTTATGATTATATTATGGTTCTTGGGAATTGTTTACATATACGGGTAGCTCCATGATAAATTTTGGGCGGGTGAGCCTGAGATAGCTCTATAATGCATTGGGTAATGTGATGGAGGTAAACATTAGTGTTTCTCCTAAGAGATTTAGGGAACATACTGTGATCGGTATTCCAAAGGTTACCATGAAGGTTACTCCCTATGTAGATGTGAAAACTACAAAGTATGTTATGGATTCCACAAGTTACCTTTATGATTTATGATTTCTATGATTTATTAATAAATATTCTGATTTCATGAGGTATGTTAAAGAGATTATGTTTTATGAGTGGAAAGTATGATTTCATTGATTTGTATGTATTCATGGGCTATGTTTTATTTTCTTTATTTTATTCCCCTTACCGATATTTTTATGCTCATCCCAAGTTTTTGAAATGTTTTTTCATAGGGTATATGGAAGGGTAAGAGAAAAGAATAATTCAAGAAGATTTATATCCAGAAAAAAAATTCTTATTTTATTTAAGGAGTTTTATTGTTGTGAAAGAATTAGATAGAGTAGAAGTGTATACTTTATAATATTTGAGATGTAATAGTTATGGCCTAATTCTCTAAAACTCTAAACCTGAAAAGATCCTCAACGTGAAAGAAAGAAAATTCTTGATCAAAAATCAAGATTATGTAATGTTTAAGGCTAGGTCGTTACACTTGTTCCCCTAATAAGAAAAATACACAATTTAACTAACCTAGTAAACCATTAATATAATCCAACTTTGATGAAAATACAATAATAATCCACTGAGTGACTTACCTCTAGCTAAATGGTGAGGAACCACATGTATACATCATCTCATAACTTTTTATATCCTCTAAATGAGAAATCCCCATCATTATAGGTTGATTTAATAATACTCTAATGATATTTTATGCCAAATACCAAGATGAAACAACCTAAATCAAGAAAAGGATCAAGAGAAAAAAGAAAGGAAGATTAAAGGAGAAAATCCTACCTCAATCACCAAACTAACCTCTCAAAAACCACCATATATTGATAGAGAAAAAAGAAGGGGATGATAGGAGGAAATGATACACCTTCTTTCTATTCGATCGATTAAAGACCAAGAAAACAATGTAGGAGGGGGGGGGGGGGGTAAAATAATCCCATGAAATGAGAAAAAACTCTCCACTTTAAGTGGGGGTAGACCCTCACCAATGGAATTATGGTGGAAGAAGAAATGGTATTAAATTTATGATAACCCACTAGAATCATCATGGTCCACCTGAAATATTTTTGTCAGCATATTATATATTCAATGAACCAAAATTTTATAAATGAAAATCTCTTTTGATTAATAAATGACTTATTAAGTTATTCAATCATAGAAAACACTTTCACTACTTTAGTTATTTTTCACCATTATATAATATAGCTTATCAGATTTATAAGAACAATAAGAATCATAGATATTGATAATATTGTCATTTTACAGTGACTACTATGATTAATATATATTAAGGGTTTTGATAAATTCCAATTAGCATAGACAGAAGAAGCGATGACCCTGACCAATAGAACCATATCCCATGAAGCCCATTTATCAGAGCTTATGCAGGAGATAACATCAATAGGATTTTACCTCAACCAATCCCAAGTAGGTATTCAATAAATTAAATAGAAATTGAATTGTTTATGAGAGAATTTTAAGCTTACTGAGATCACAACCCAAACCATGTTCGCTGAACCACCCCAAGAAAGCACCACCATCACACACCTTATCCTTAAGAAATACAATGGTGTAATAAGGGGTTATGTATATATACCCTAGAAGTATGAATATTTATATTTTCCTTTTTAATAAAATAATGATTATATTTATCCCTTTTTATTATTACTTTATATATACAATTATATATGGGTTGATGAAAATTAGATTTTGATACGAAGAAACCAATTTTTTTGGAAAATATATGGTTTTAATTAAAACACTATTTTTGATAAATTCTAGAATTTTGAAGTAAATTTTATTTTCATATAATATTTTTGTTAACTAATATTTATTTATGTAAAAACGATAATATAATTTAATGAAGTCCAATACAATCTTTATAAGGACTAGAAAACTATTATTTTCATAAAAACCATTGGTTTTCAACAAATAAGGATTTGGATTTAAAATTGAAAATCTTCATATTAATAGAATTATTTTGATAAAATAAATATTATTTTTGAAATAATCATTTCAAAATTATCCAATGGTGAATTTTTCATAATTTTATGAGACAATCAATTTTTTGGTTAAAAATTAAATACTGTATAAATATCCGATATGAATTATGACATCATAATAGACCAAAATGGATATAATAAATAATATAAAGAGAATAAACAAACAAATATATATTTACATTATAAAATAGTATATTTTTTTAATTTATTTGTTTACGTTTATAAATCTTTAATGAATCCTCTAAAACTTATATTATATTTTAAGGTTTTAAAATCAATTATTTATGAACATGATTAACTTCCACACAACCAATGATATTATTTAAAAATTTTGGGTCATATGATAATAAAATATTTAGAACCACTCCTATTTTTATAAACCATGGGAAAAAATCATGGGTGGGTTTTTAGTTTTGATCATTTTATCATATAGATTCCAAAACCTAAGATTAGAAATTAATAAAGAATTATCCTCCTTTTTGCTATAAATATCCAACCATCCTCCCACCCCTATTAAATAAAAACCCATTTATCATGAAGTTACTTTCCCTATACCTGTATAAATCCCTCCCAAGGTGTCCCCAACCTCTTAATGAGCTCCTCCTAATATTTTAGAAGCGCCTTCTCAAGGTAAGGGATTTTTATCTCTTCTTTTCCATTAAAGTACCTTCCTTGTATTTATCCTTTTTCATCTCAATATATTATATTTTCATGCCTTTATAAATATAAATTTACCATAAAATTTATTTTCTATGAATGGGGTATCATTTATACCATCTCATCATAACCTTTAACTAAGCTGTTACTATATTGAAGTTAGAAGATCCCCTACTCTCCTCTTTCTTTATTTCAAGTACTTTATTTATAATAAGACCTTTTTATTTTCAATTATTAATGTTTTAATGTGTTTTAAAAATACCTTTTAATTTCATTGTAATTCCCATTTAATGATATAACACCTTTTTCTCTCATTGAACTCTTCCATGAATCTTTATTTACACCTGTTATGAAGCCGAAATTATCCCGTGATTTTCCATGCCAAAGATTTGTGTTGTGTATACCCATCACCATTTATACTCAAGGTTATTCAACCAGATTAACCTATACTTCATTTATTTTTTAATTCCATGTATGTAACACATACTCCTTAATCATGGGATTAAAAGTAACAAAATACATCCTTATGTTGTATAATCTATGTAGTACACAAATACATGTACATAATATGAATGTGATGGGCATGCCCAAAATTATATATCCCTCAAATGAATTGGGTACTATTTTTTATCTCTTGAGATTCCATGGATGTTTCATAGGAGGTTATCTTAAGTATACTATGTTATGATGTCTCAGTGGTTAGCCTTGACTTATGCTTATGATGTTATGTTTTATGTTGTTTCCATATTTCTATGTTTCCCTGATATTATCATCTTGTATCATGATTTGATGTTTATTTTTATGATTATCATCTATTTTATGTCACCTTGAAATTACTCTTTACTTAAATGTATTACTTTCATCATGTTAGGCTTTGATTATTCCTTTATTGGGATTTATAACTCACCCCTTTATTATGTATGTCCTTAGGTTATCCAGTGTAGTATTAGAAGATCAATGAAATATAAGGTCATGTTATGAAGTTTTTAAATAATTTCATTGTATCCATGTTTCAAGTTATTGTTCTATGTATCTAATTTTCCTAAGACACTAGGCCTCATGATCTTTTGAAATTATACTAAGTTTATCTTAATGTATAAATAATGAAATAAAGTGTATTAAAGATATGGGTTTTCATAGATGGAATCAGAGAATGGTCTGATTATTTTGGGGATTAATATTAGAAAAATTTAGTAAAAGTGTTAGGTATAATACTAAAACATAGAAAAACATCCCTAAATTATGGTAAAGTATAGATTAAGTGGTTTCCAAACAAAAAAAAAATCCCCGTATGGATACTATAAGTGGATGTAGATCTAGAATGGTTGTACCTATGGGTAATAACCTCTAAAAGGTAGAATTGGCCATTGAATCAATCATAAAATATTTCAAGATAAAGATGCCTTTCTACACACCTAGTTTGAGACTCCTGGGGGATATGATTTGGTGAATTCACAAGTTCTTTACAAGCCATTATGAAGGAAAAAAATACCCATAAAATTTCATCTTAGGAAATTGACTATGGATAACTTATATTGAAACCTATAAATTCAAATGTTAATGAATGTATATCATTTATGAGTTATCCCTTAAATGTTCATAGTTTCCCTTTTATGTGTTCAATAGATTGAAAATTCTCATCCCTAAGTCTATTTTAGTTAAAGTAAATTATTAGAACCAGAATCAAATAGTGAAAGGTAGGATTATTATCCATTCATGAATATAAAATATCCTATGTTACTATTTTTCTATGAATTATTTCATATCATGTAAGTTTAGTAAAACTATTCAAATAACACCTCACAATATGAAAGTGGAGTTATTGGTGAAAATGGTAAATGTAGATATCATTGCATCCCAATTATATAACTTTTCCCCTATTAAAGCATGGATGATTACCACCTATCAAATATTCAATGGCTCAGTGATATGATAATGTGTATAGAGGCACTCATGACGAATCCTTGGTGATGGTACAAATTTTAGAGTTGATTTTTTTAATTCATTATATTTTGATTGCGTGTTTGTTTGAAGAGATTAGGTGAAATGATTGATTAATAAATATTGATTTTATAATTTAATAATGATTGGGGTGAGTTCATTCCAAAACTGTCCCTCATGTTGGGTAGTGCAACCAAAATCGATTGCAGGAGCATGCCCCAAAGGAGGATTCAGAGCTAGCGGTTCATCTTTGCAGTGCTTTTCAGATTCGGTTGTTGAGAGGGTATGGCACCAGCCATCAGATCAGGCCTGTTAGTTGACACAAGAAACTTTCTATATGATTAGTATTGAAATGATGATGAACTTAAACAAGATCATAGACTAGGGAGGGGCACCTTCGATTGTTAGTCTGGTTGTACTCCTTTTGTCCTTCGGGTATGATTTGTCTTAAGTCCATGATGTCTTTGGGTTTCCCCCTTCTTCCCTTAAAAGGATAATTTATTAATAATAATAAAATTTGAAGGCCTTCTGGATGTTGGATGGATTTTCAAAGTTCACCCTCTAAATTTTGTGACCATTGGACTTTTGGATCCAAAGTTATGGCTGTTTTGGTAAACCATGTGCTTTTATCTATTTTTGTGTCGAATATTTCCTTATTTTAAATGTGAATTAATTTTAGGCCAAGAAAATTAACTCAAATCCAAACCATTTATTATTGAAATTTGTGCATAAGTATCTTGGATTTAACACCACAAAATATTAGATCAAATTGTTTGTTGGATTTTTAGAACAATCAATAAAAGTTGGATGTTTTTAATTCCTAGATAGATTTGTGGGTTGGAATTCAAAGAATCAGTTGGGACCCTTATTGGTGGATTTGGGCCTTAAATTTTCTATCCAAGATGTGTTTGTATATTCATGAACATATTTTGTAATTTAATAAAATTTGGGATTCTGGATTGAGCCCATAAATTCTATCTTCATGGCTGGTCCAATTTCTTTGACATATTCTTTGGGCCTTCTTGTATGGTCCATATGACCCTTTAAATGACTGAATTTGCCCAAGATAAATTATAATGATAGTTTTTAATTTTCATCATAAAAACTAAAAAATAAGAATCACATAATTTTTATTATTATTTTGAATGATATGATCAAAAAATTAAACTTTGGTTTAATTAAATGAATTTGAACAATGCTATTCTTATGTGTTTATGACAAAAACATGAACATTGAATGAAAATCAATCATTTTTAAGTGAAAATTATATGATGGGGGTAATTTAAAATCATGAATTAATATTTAATATAAAATCCTCCATACTTAATCTTGTTAATGTCATCATGTACAAAAAATACATAACAAAATCATTTTCATTCATCGAAAAATATTAAAATTTTGTTTTCACAAATCACGGGGGTCTAGACTAGTTCACTCGTACATAAAAAATTCAACAAAAAATTGTTACAAAAATAATGTTTAAAAAATAATTCATTTTTCATGCTCACAATTAGAAATGGAAAATGTCGGCAGTCATAACTTACACCTCTCAAGATGATAAAAATTTATTTATGTAGGTTCACTCATTCACCAACCAAAAGTGAAAATCTTAGAGTTTGTAAGAGCTCTCAGCTTCCATTAACTATCCTAAGGTGAATAATAATCAATATTTCTTTTTTAGGATTTTTTAATGGCTAAAGTATAGTAGGAATATAGTGTCTAAAAGATTGGAAAAGTGGGGTAAAACACCAACATTGGAAAAATAATGCACTTTTTTTTGAAATAAAACATATAAGGAAATGGAAACATATATTTACAAGGGAAATATTGTGTGAAGGAAGACAAAATAGAGGGAAAAAATTGGAAGGGGATGAAAGGATAAAATATTTACAAAACATAAAACTTTTACCAATGACATATGTGTTCATTTTTTTTGTTTTTTTTTTGATTTTTTTCAAATATTGAACTTGAAATAAATCTCACACTCATATTACAACCCTTGTTTGATATCCCCATGACACTAATTGTAATAAAAAAACAAGATCAAGGGTTGATGAAGAGTGTTTTTTAATCTTCCCAAGACACAAACCATTATGTTTTTTCTATTTTTTTTATTTTTTTGAACACTTTTCAATAATATGTACAAAATTACATAAAATTTAATCCATTCCCAAAACTCACTGAATAAAAACCTCTTCCCCACACTTAAATGGATGATTTTCCTCAAGAATATGGTAACATGATGAAAATAAAGAAATGGATACCCAAAATGAAAACCATTACCACCATATTTAAATTTCAATAAATTATGCAATGAAAATCCATGTAGATGTTGGGTGGGATAAGGTATTGGGATTGTAATATGGCTATAAAAAAATAATTCATAGGCTTGAAGGGGATTTCAAAAGGAGGATTAATGTAAGGGTAAAAAGAAGATATTTGGCTATTGTGATTGTCATGTGGTTCAGAAAATTACTCTACCATATTAATGTACACTGAGGTATAAAATTAATCTAAAATTTCTAAAAACCCAAGACTCACAATCGGTGGGTAAATCACATAATATGAAAAGAAAACTATAGGTGAACTTGGTATAAAATCTAGCATTATTCCTCATGGGTTGGGTAAAAACATTTTCCAAATCAATAATTGAGCATTCAAAATTTTTTGATCTCGACAAAAAATTATTTATCCAGATTTATAATGAAAATAAACATTTTATGAGATGAAAAAGTATTTTAAATCCCCAAAATGGTTGGAAAAAATTCAAAATTTAATGGTGAGTAATTATGACTCTTTTTATTTATTTTGTTTTTTTAAAGTTTTTTTAGTTTTTCAAATACACACCCACACAAAAGATAAAGATAAAAAAAGGGTTTGATGAAGAAAGTGGTAAAAAAATGAATAATAGAGGAAGAATAAGAAAGAGAGAGAGAGAAAGAAGAAGAAGAGATAAGGAGGGAGTTAAAGGGAAAGAGGTCCCCCCCAATTTGGATTTGGTGGGTTGCCGTCTCCATCTAGCAGTGGGTCTACCACAATGGTTGGGAATTATATGGAAGTATATGTGGTTCCTGATGTAGGGACCAAATTGGTTGGAGAAAAAAGTAAGAAGATTTTGCTGTTATAGAGTGTTGTATTTTTTTATTTAAGAAGAAAAATCAATTCACTTTGTAAAGGACTTGAAAACCAAACAATTATTTTCTGATTTGTATTTCAAAAATATAATAAGTTAGGATAACTTGTGATGTAAGATTTATGAAGTAAAGGGGGATTAAAGGTGCTGCCAGTCATATTCAGTTTTGATTGGAAAGAAAGATGCTAGTGGAAGGCAGGGAAGGTTCAACACTTTCCATTGAAAACCTGACGATGCTAAAGGTGTTCAATCAAAGACTATATATCACAGAAGATATGGTTCGTGATTAAAGTAGTTGTTTATTAAATAAGACAAATGACAATGAAGTATCATTGATGTTCTTGCCGAAGTATATTTTAAGGTGGTGTTGTTTCCCAGTGTTTGCCAAATTTTTGGGGCTAAAAATCAAGAGATGGAGAAATGTGATTTTGGAAAGGAATGATGCATGAAAGTTTGAAGATGTCTTGGAATGTTTCACACAAATGGAGTTACAAGAACCAAACATCAAAATATGGAAAAGTAAAGAATCACATGAAAGATTGGTCCTTGCGTGCAAGATTGAAGGGAGTTTGGAATGTTACGTGCAAGACATGATTCAAGGTCAGGACATCAAAAAATGGTAAAGGAATGAAGTGCTCAAAAGATTCAAGAAGTGAATGAAAGATGAGATTTGCGCAAAATATACTTCCGCACCCAATGCGATTTCAAATGGAGTTTTGTGGGATGCGTCAGGATCTTGCACGATGCATCAGGGTTTTTGTGTGTAGGGGTTAGCAATGCCTATAAATAAGAGGTGACCCCTCTCATTTTAGAAGATTGACACTTAGAGAAATCCCAAGGTCTGAGGTGCAAAATAATTTTATGTAAAGGGAAGTGTGTGAAAGAAATAGAGTTGCACGTATGAAGAGAGTTACACGAAAGATTGAAGTTGCGCGCAAGAGGTGTTTTGAGGAAAATGTCAAATCATGTGTGCAAGGCATAAAATTTTCACGCAAGGCACCTAAAAGGGTGCATGAAAGATTTGGGTTCTTTGCATATATTAATTTTTTCATAATATAGTTCTTATCATATTCTAGGTAGGAAAGTGAATATTTCTACTTCAGGGAATACACCTAATCAATTGTAAAGAAGCACTGAAATACTGTAATTACCTATTTGTGATAAGAGGGTGCACACAAACTTGCAGATTGTTTTCAAAGTGATACATGAGTTTAAGGGTATATCCTACTCATTGTATTCCACATCAAAGGATTATTTTCTAGTGGATTGTGTGGTACTAGATTATTTCTGTACCATACCAAGGACATAACTACTGTTGTTGAGTAGTGAACCTTGTAAATCTTGTATTCCTATGGATGTGTTTTGATTTTGTTTAGTAGGGAAAAAACAATTTAACAAGAGGAAAAGGTTTTTTCAAAAAGAAGGAAATATAAAATAAAAATATATCACTGATTCACCTGTCCCCCTCTTAATGATACTTGGATCTTGAATGGGTAACTTCAATTAGTATCAAAGGGAAGGTTCCCTTAATTTATTCTTTTCTGAAGTTTTTGAAGATAAGTTGTGATAGAGAATATAAATTGCATGAATAGTAAGGGGATTCTGATATTTGATGGAAAGAACTATCACATCTAGAAGAACAAAATGATGCCTTATCTTATGTCTCTTGGAAATGAATTTCTTGAAATTATAACAGATGGATTTCCTTATATTTATGAAAAGGTTCCTCTTACTCATTCTGATTAGAAGAATCTCGAGAATTATGGAAGAGTTAAAAATTAATTACTATCATCTCTTTCTGAGAGTGAATTTTTAAGAGTGAAAGGTGTCGCTACAGCCAAAGGAATATGGGACAAACTAAAAAACATCTATGAAGGAAATAAAAAAGTGAAGAAGTAAAAACTTCAAATATGGAGGATAAAGTATGAATACTTAAATATGGGTGAGCATGAATCAGTTGGGGACTTCTTTACCAGGATAAATGACATTTTCATTATAATTAGATGTCTTGGTGAAATGTTATAGGATTCAACAGTTGTTGAAAATATCCTGTGAATTCTTTCTGACAAGTTTGATGCTAAAGTTTCATCATTATAAGACAGAGATCCTGTATAGCGACCCAGCCTTTTCTTGCATTACTATTACATCATTTCAAAGATAAACAACATAATAGTATTACACATGGAGGATCCAGAGGTTTAGTGTCTTGGGCAAACTAGGACCATACATAACAAATACAACATCAACCATAAAGATTTAATTTCTTCTTCTATAGCTTCTTAGTAGCACTTGTCCTCTCCTTAGTACATGTAGCCACCTGAGTATATACATCAAAAGGGGTGAGATAAAAGCCTAGTAAGAGGATAGATAAGAACAATACATCATGGGGTGAGCATAATCATAACATAAGCAAAATATCATGAACATGAGAGGAGCATAAGTAAAAGACTTGAAATGTGGCAATGCATAAAAATGAAACATCATGTCTTAGTGGTTAACTAACACACATACTTGTGAACAAATATAGCATCATGTTAACACATCATTTCACATTTACTCATGAGATTCATCACTTTACCCAATGCATTGGAGCGCTATATAATTCCGGGTGCACCCGTCACATTTAAACATTCATATTGCGCTATATAATTCCGGGCGCACCCGTCACATCATAACATTATCATTATCATGATTTCTACATAGAACAAATATCAAACATGTACATAAATAACCCATGGAAAGGAATGGGTTTCATCTCATAATAACACATTCATAAGCTTTGGGTTCCCAAAAGAAAGAGGGAACAACATACTTGATACAAGAACCATCAAACTTGATTGAAAGGTAAAAGGTGAGATCTTGAAAGAAGAGTTCTTTTGGAAAACATTTTGATGGACATAAAAACCAGTGAAAAACATTTATATCCCATAAAAGTAAAGGAAATGATGAACAAATTATCTTTGAGGAGTAACCATATAAAAAATAGAGTGAAAGAGGGAGAACCCGAAGGAAGAAAATTGGGTTCGAGATTTCCCCTTACCTTGTACTCGAATGACTCATTCTCTTTAATGTCCTGTATAATGACATTATATTCATTAATTAGTAATTCCAAAACCTTTTATACATTAATAGGGTTTATTCTGGTTTCATTATTTCATATTATTTTCCTTTGGATGACTTATAGAGTTTAAAAACATTGTTCGGGGATGTTCATTTTTTATGGTTTTCTTGAGCGGTCCACTTGTATTCTTAAATTGATGTTTGGGTAGATCATGGGTAAACATCCAGAACTGATACTACATGTTATTAATGATATTACAGTATATTTAATAATTTTATAGTGAATTATATTATATCCAAGTGGACGAATCATTAGATAAAAATTTAATTTGGGTTAATTTGGGCGGTTTTTGGATCACAACGATCTTGTTTTAACATTTAACTTAGTAATAAGGCCATAGGTTATTTACAGAACATAAAATAGAAAATAATACATATAAAATATTCTGGTTCAACCATAAAATGGTTTCATGACCAGATTGAATGTAGAAATGGAAGAAGAGAACATGTCGTTTTTGAAGGTGATAAATTATCACCACATGAACAACGTTCTCTTTAATAAAATAAATAGAAGAGGGAAAGGGTGTGGGGTGATATAATATACCATTAGAATCATAAGATTACATTATATGTATAATACTGGATTTACAGAACAATTTGGATGAATATAGGTAGGGAGAGATCAAGAAAGGAACTTGAACTTGAAAGGAAATTAAAGGAGAAGAGAGAGAAATTACCTCTAGAATCTTCCTCTTGAGATCCTCCTTAAGGAAGATAGGATTGGTCTTTTGATGAGACCAGAAGCTTTTGGACGTGAGGTAGGTGCTAGGGAAGATGTTTGGTCAGAGTTTAGAGAAGGATTGGAGCTTGAGAGGTGTGAGGAAAAGAGGGAGTGAAGGGTGGCTTTTATAGTGGAGGGGAGAGGGGTTTCCTAAATATAAAATTGATTAGTTTATTAATTCCACCAAAGAAAAGGAATAGTGAGTCTTGGATGAACAATAATAGTAATTTTATAATGTAATCCCGAACCAAGTGGGCTTACATCAGTAGAACATCAGCAATGACTCAATTAATACATTATTTAGCTTTTATTGTGAATTATCAGATTCCACTATTCATCAAAAATTCAAGTATCTCAGAAAATTCCCAAAAATTTACCCCAACCATTTTTCGACGTGTAGAATCCAGAAATGAAGTACATTTTTCAAAAATAATTTTCTAAATATTATTAATTTAATATTTAATTAAAATCATAATTTACTTAAAAAAACAGTTTTTAAAATTAAAACTGATTTTGTAGTTCTTTCAAAAATTACGTAGGGTCTTATAAAATTATCTAAAAACTATTAGAAACTTATTAAATAATTTATGAACACATTACAGGAAAATAAATATTCTTTTAAATTAATTAATTAATTATAATTAATTATTTATGACTTATAAAATACCAAAAACGTTTACTAAGGTCAAATTGTCACTAAGATGTCTAAATTTTATTTTATTATTCATAGGTAATGTTACTCTTATTTACTATTCATAAGGGTCATATTACTATTCATAAGGGTAGGTTACTATTCATAAGGGTAGGTTACTATTCACCAAAAATTATTTTTGTTTCATTAGACTCCAAAAACTGTCTTAAACACAACTGTGTATGTCGGATTTTTAAAATTCCAAACATAGGGGTGACAAAATTATGTTTAAAGTTCACTTATCACTTAGTAGTTCATTATTTTGTGTTTTTATGACATAGATATAAGAATGGAATTTTCTATTTAAATACTTTGGGTCGTTACATCCTGAAGCATTATCTTTGGATGATTTTCATAGCACTCTTATCACTTATGAAATGAGAAGGGTGAAGACTATGAATAGAAAAGTAAAAGCTGATAGATAAATGTATTTAAAGGATGCAATGAAAGATAAGTCTAGGAAGATTCTTATTGAAGATGAAGATGGTAAATCTGAATCTGAAAATGAGGTATGTCAAAATTTTGATGAAATTTTATCCTTGTTTTCTAAAAATGTGAAAATAGGCATAGGGGAATACAAAGGGAAACTACCGTTGAAATGTTTTGAATGTGGAGATGTTGGACACTTTGTGACTAATTGTACTCAAATAGAGAAAGATGAAGACAGTGATGAAGAAGAAAGAAGAACAAGATGGTCATGGAAGAAACAGGGTGACAAAGATAAATATTCTGACTGAGGTAAAGATAAAAAGTTCTTCAAATCAAATAAAATAAGTTTTTTCTCAAAAAAAGAAGAAGATGATTATTGTGAGACCGAATCTAAAAATTATGTTGCTGAGAAATCTAGAGAGAGTACCTTTTTTTCAACAGTGAATAATGAAGATTATGAGAGCAGTAGTTATGAAGAATAAGAAACTCAACTTGAAAAATATATGAAAGAAGAGATGAAGGAATGTATGAGAAAGATCAGAAGTATTGAAAATGAAAACAGAAAATTGACAAATGAAAACTCTTCATTAAATGACCATGAAGGTTTTCCTGATGAGAAAGAAAAATTTGAAAAGGAGATTGATGATCTAAAAAATTATCTTGAGAGTAAAAAGAATCGTAATGATCATCTATAAGTAAAGCTGAAGGAAAAAGAAGACGAGTTGGAACTTATCCAATATAAACTTTCCAAAGATGGGTAAAGAAACACAAGGTTTAAAAACTCTATTACAGAAGTTGGAAAAAGTTCTTCTAAGAATGAACCTAATAAGGATAAAAAAAGTCACCTTCAAAGGATTAAAATAATTATGGAACTAGTTTTGATAAGAACAATGCTGGAAAGGCTACGCATGTGAAAAAAGTTAGCAATACTTAAAAACTAGAAACATCTAAAATCCCGAGTCTAGAAATATTTCTACTACTTCTGGTTCTGGTAAGTCAGAACAAAAATATGAGCTGAAGAAGAAAGTTACAATTGAAAATATGAAGTTCAATGGTCAGTAGAGTTCTGGTAATAAGATTATTGAGAATCATGTTCACAACTCTAGTCATTATGGAAGTTTCATAGGTAAATATTCTTTCTATGGCTACTGCTGGTATTGTGGTATATTCAGACACATGGAAAATATGTGTTGGTTCAACTAACAACATTACTATTATTCTATAGGCTTTTAAAGACAAGGATTGAGGGTGATTCAATATTTTCAAAAAAAACCCCTCAAAATAAATTCTAGAAGACATCTGAGAAGGTTGGTGTGAAAGTTGAGAATATGTTCCAACTACTAGAAACTATCTGTGAAAGATGTGATCAACCTGGACATCTTACTAAGGGTTTACTGATTGTGTTACTAGAACAAGAAGTGTTTTTTAAAAATTATCAGAAGCTATAGATTTTAAATTCTAAGAAATATATATCTTTTAGGTATGAAAAGAAAGAGTGCTTGGTTGTCTATCCAGAACACATTGACTTGGCTAGGAGATTGAGGAAGCACAAAAAAAGTGGAAGAAAAGTATGAATAGAAAGATATTGTTGATGAAACTGATTTGAAATCTATTAAAGGAGAATGAACATGGATCCTTGAGAGTAGTTGTTCATCTTATATGACAATAGACTTAAAGATTTTGAATAATGTTAAAGATTTCAAAGAAAGAACAATGGCATTTGGAAATGATGAATCTCTAACGATCAAATGTGTTGGATCAACCATCATTGGAAAAAAAGATGAAATCCAGGAAAACACTATATATTGATGGGTTGAAACACAACCTTCTAAGTGTGTCACAACTCTGTGATGAGGGATACAAAGTAATCTTTATAAAATATGGTTTTCTTTGAAAATTGAAAATGATGGAAATGTAGTTACAAGAGGCCAACACACAAAAGGGAATTTATTCCAAGTTAGTGAAGTACAAAACTATAGTTACATGGGTGTGATGAATGAAAGTTAGTTATGTTAGAAAAGTCTTGGACATATGTGTTAGAGAAACATGTGCAAGTTATCAATGCGATATAGTGTCCGAGATATGCCTGATTTATCCAAAATAAGAGATTGGTGTTTCACTATTTGTGATAAAGGAAAGATTACAAACTCTATGAATAAGAGAGTTTACATTCACTCAAAACGACCCTTGGAAATTATACATTCTAATATATTTGGAAAAATGAGAAAGAAATCTACAAATGGAGATAATTACTTCATTAATTTCATTGATGACATTACTCGCATTACTTGTGTTATGTATATGATACATAAGTAAAATGCTCTGAAAATGTTTAAGTGTTTTAGGAGGAAAGCAGAGAAGGAATGTGAGTATTCAGTGAAGAAGTTGAGAATTAATAATAGAGGTGAATATAATAATGAAGAGTTTGAAATTTATCTTGAGAAGAATGGAATTCAGCATGAGTTCAGTTCACCATACACACCTCAACAAAATGGGGTTGCTGAAAGAAAGAATATAATTCTAGTGGAAATGGGGAGAACTATGTTACTTGAACAAAGTCTTTATCATTATTATTGGAGGCAATCCATGAACACTATTGTGTATATTTAGAAATGTTGTTTCTATAGGCCAAAATCAGATATGACTCTATACGAAATGTTCTATGGAAAATCTCCAAGTTGGAAACACTTAAGAGTTTTGGGGAGTCCATGCATTATAAAGAAGAAAGGTAAAAACCTTGGAAAGTTTGAGAAAAGAGGAGATGATGAAGTTTTTCTTGGATATGCTTCAGAAGGAATAGGATATATATGTCTTAACAAATAAACAAGAATAATTATTGATTCTTCATATGTGAAAGTTTTTGAACACGTTGACAAAGAAAAGCAGTCATATGCTGATGTGGAAGTTGAGTGAGATAGAGAAGATTTTGTTAACAATTCTAATAATGATGTAGACTGTGTTAATCCTACTCAAGAATATAAATCAGACTCATTAATCTCCAGTGATGAGGATGAAACTCAAATATCTCATCCTAGGATGAGGAAACAAGTGGAGGCTCAGAACATTATTGGAGATCAACATCAGAGGGTTCAAACAAGAAGAACAACGAATGCTATTACACACACTTATCTATATTAAAAAGTTGAACCGAATGATGTAAATGAAGCATTTAAACATCCAGAATGGGTTCATTCTATGAATTAATATCTTGATCAGATAGAGAATAATGATACTTGGGAACTTGTACCCAAGCCAGAAAATAAGAACATTATGGGTACAAAATGGGTTTTCCAGAACAAGCTAAATGAAGAAGGTGAAGTGATAAGAAAAAAAGAAATATTGGTTCACAAAGGGTATTCAAAAATTTAAGGAATTGATTTTGATGAAACTTTTTTTGTAGTGGAAAGGTTAAAAAAAATAGAATCTTTCTTTCTACTGCTTCACAACGAGGTTACATAATATTTCAAATGAATGTAAGATCTGCATTCTTGAATGATGATCTTGATGAGGAAGTTTACATTAATAAACCTTGTGGATTTGTTATTGGGAATAATGAAAGTTATGTGTACAGGTTGAAGAAGGACTTGTATGGGATAAAACAAGAATCAAGGGAATGGTATTAAAAACTAGATACTTTCTTGAGGAAAATGAATTTCAAGAAAGGAAGAGTTAATAACAATCGTTACATAAAGGAATGTCAGGAGTTCTCTCTGATCATAATTGTTTATGTTTATGACATTATCTTTGCTGGGAATGATGAAAAATCACATGAAAGATTTCCTGAGGAGATGAAGAAGTTGTTTGAGATGTCCATGCTGGGAGAAATGAAATACATTCTTGGGTTACACATATTACAAAAGAAAAAACACATTTTTATTTCTCAATAAAAGTATGCGAAAGAACTTCTGAAGAAGTTTGGAATGGAAAATTCAAAACCCATTTACACACCAATTTTAGTGGGAACTGAGTTGTCTAAAGATGTAGAAGGCAAGGAAGTTGATCAAAAAGAGTTTCGAAAGCTGATTGGAAGTCTGTTATATTTGACTACCTCAAGAACCGACATCATATATGATGCTACCTTATGTGCAAGATTTTAGAGCGCTCCTAAAGAATCATATTTTATTTCTAGAAAAATAATTCTCAGATATATCAAATGCAATTTTTTTTGGAATCAGGTATGAAGGCTCATAAAACATTGATATATTTGGGTATTCAGATGCTGATTGGGTAGGAAACATTGGTGATAAAAGATTCACATCTGGTGGAATTTTCTTTCTAGGTAAAAGTTGTGTCTGTTGGAATACAAAGAAACAGAATTTCATAACTCTTAACACAACTAAATTTGAGTATGTTGCTGCTACTCAACTAATGTGGATGAAGACTCAGTTGGAAGATCTACTTTTTAAAGAAAAGATACATTTTCTCTTGGCTTATGACAATTAAAGTGTAATCAAACTTACACAGAATCCAGTATAACATTCTCATTCAAAACATATTGACATAAAGTACCACTTCATCAAAGATCATGTGGAGCAGAATGAGTTAAAGTTGGAGTATATTCCTACAACAGAATAAGTTGCTGATATATTCACAACAGCCTTACCAAAGGAACCATTTGAAAAATTGAGGTTGAACATGGGTGTCTAACCTCCTTATCATCAAGGTTGTGGTACGTGTTACTGTCCCCTTTCTCATATTACCTTTGGATAGTGTTTTCAAGGGGGATAATTGTTTCATAAATCTATTCTTATGAATGCATGTACAAAGGGGGTGTTATGGGTAATTTGTGGATCTAACATGTAAGTGTGTAAACTATTCTAAATTTTTGTTGGAGTGGTTATATTATTTTTTTTGTATCCAATAAAGTTGAAGGAGTGGAAAAAAATTCTTGGAAGAAAGATGTTCATGTTTTAGAGAAGGCTGAGGAAGAAATGCTGAAGAAATTTCATAGTCACCATGTTTGGACTGCATGGTCTTGCTGTTAATAATTCTTGTTTCCAACAATGAGTTAGCTCTCATAGGCTTATAATTGTTGGTAAGTAATCCATTTCACGAGGTTACAAATTTCAGTGATTTTTGAATCTTGGTTGACAAAAAAATCCAAAGGGGGATATTGTTGGGACCAATTTGGATAGAGAAGGAAGTAAGAAGAGTCTGCTGTTATAGAGTGTTGTATTTTGTTATCTAAGAAGATAAATCAATTAACTTTGTAAAGGACTTGAAAACTAGATGATTCTTTTCGGATTTGTATTTCAAAAATATCATATGTTAGGAGAACTTTTGATGAAATCCTTATGAAGGTAAGGGGGAGTAAAGGTGCTTCCATTCATATTCAGTTTTGATTTGAAGGAAAGATGCTAGTGGAAGATAAGGAAGGTTCCATAATTTCCATTGAAAACATGAAGATTCTAAAGGTGTTTGATCAAAGAATATATATCACGATAGATATGGTTCATGATGAAATCATTTTTTTGTTGAATAAGCCAGACAAAAACAAAGTAGCATTGGTGTTCTTGCCGAAGTAGATTTTAAGGCTGTGCTGTTTCCTAGTGTTTGCCAAATTTTTGGGGCTGAAAATCAAAAGATAGAGAAATGTGATTTTGGCAAAGAATAATGTGCACAATTTTGAATATGGATTTTAATGTTTCATGCAAGTGGAGTTACAAGAACCAAACATCAAAATTGGGCAAAGGAAAGATTCACGCGAAATATTGGTCTTTTCATGCAAGATTGAAGGGAGTTTGGAATGTTACACACAAGGCATAATTCAAGGTCAGGACATAAAAAAATGGAAAAGGCATGAAGTGTAAGAAATATTCAAGAAGTGCATGAAAGATGAGGTTGGCACGATAGATACTTATGCACCCAATATGACGTCAAATGGAGTTTTGTACATTGCGTTAGGATCTTGCGCGACACATCAGGGTTTTTGTGCGTAAGGGTTAGCGATGCCTATAAATAAGAGGCGAGCCCCTCTCATTTTAGAAGATTGAAAATTAGATAAATCCCAATCTCTGAGGATCAAAAAAATTTTAAGTAAAGGGAAGTGTGCAAAAGAAATAGAGTTGCGCAGAAGAAGAGAGTTGCGCGCAATATTGAAGTTGTATGAAAGAGGTGTTTCATGAGAAAAGTCAAGTCTTGCATGCATGGCATAAAAGTTGCATTCAAGATAGCTAAAAGGGTGTGTGAAAGATTTGTGTTCTTCACACATATTCAGTTGTGCGTAAGATAGTTCTTACCAGCTTTTGGGGAGGAAAGTGAAGATTTTTACTTCAGAGAATACACCTGTTCAATTGTAAAGAAGCACTGAAATACTGTAATTCCCTATTTGTGTTAAGAGGGTGCACACACACTTATGGATTTTTTTCCAAGTGCTACACAAGTTTAAGGGTATATCATACTCATTGTATTCTACATCAAAGGATTATTTTCTAGTGGATTGTGTGGTACTGAATTATTTCCATACCATACCAAGGACATAGCTACTCTTTTTGAGTAGTGAACCTTGTAAATCCTATGTTCCTATGGATGTGTGTTTTTATTGTGTTCAGTAGGGAAAGAAATATTTAACAGGAGGGAAAGTTTGTTTCAAAAAGAAGGAAATATAAAAGAAAAAGATATCAAGGATTCACCCCTCCCTCTCTCAGTGATACTTGGATCCTGAATGGGTAACTTCACCTAAGATGTGTTTCCTTTCATGGTGATGATTTAACTGATGCACATTAACCGTGAATGTCCTTTTGGAAGTGGGGTATTTTACTTTAACTTCTCCAAATGGTTAAACATTATTAATAATAAAATGACCTTCCCAATGATAATTAATCTTACCTAGGTGAAGCTGAAATCGAGAGTTGAATATCATTACCTTTTCAACTTCATGGAATAAATTTCAAAGGATGTGTTTATCATGGAGTGCCTTAGATTTTTCTTTGTAGAGAATGTAATTCTGATAAGAATCAAGTTGAATCTCCTCCAGTTCATTAAACTATAATAATATTTCTTCACCAGATTCATCATAATCAAAATTACATGTTTTGATAGACTAAAATGAATTATGTTGGATTTCAACTAGTAAATGACACGATTTACCCAAAACTAGCCTAGATGGAGACATTCCAATGTGTGTTTTATAGGGAGTCTGATCATCCCAAAGTACTTCACCAAGTATTTCAGGATAGTCTTTTCTAGTGGGATTTACAATTCTACCGAACACTCTTTTCACTTATCTATTAGAAATTTCATCCATGCTATTTTTTTGGGATGATATGAAATTTATTTTTTATGTACAACCTCATTATATTTTAGAATATATTCCATGGACCGATTATATAAATAGGTTTCTAAGTCACTTATCAAGTCACGCAGTGTTCCAAATTGATAGAAGATATGGGTTTTTAGGAACTCACTAATAATATGTGAATCATCGTTTCTAGTGGGTTTGGAATCGATTCACCTAGAAATATAATCGACTATAAGAATAATGTATGAGAATCTATTGGAAGGGGGTAATGGTCCCATGTAATTGATTCCCCAAACATCAAAGATCTTAGAGAAGATTAAGGAATTTTGGGGCATTTCATTTTGTTTGGAAATTGTGCCAAAATTTTGGTATGTGAGAAATCATTGAAAAAACTTATGTGAGTCCTTGAAGAGTGAATTCTAGAAGAATCCTGATTCAAGGACCTTTCAAGAGGTCCATTGTGGTTCAAAGTGTCCACCACTGGGCCTTGAGTGGCATAATTATAAGATGGAGTAATGTTCATCTTCATCAACACATATCCTAATTACCATGTCAATACCAATTTTCCAAAGTTTATTATATTCCCAAAAATATAATTTTAAATCACTTTTCAGCTTCACTTTTTTTATTTTAATTTTTTTAAGAAAAATATCAGCAAACAAGTAATTTATAATCAGGGATTACCATGGTAACTTTGGAGTGAGAGATGATAAGCGTTAAGTTGGAAATTCAAGATCAATTATTTTAAATTGAGAATAATTAGAAATTATACTTAGGTGATCAGCAATAAGGTTTTCTTTTCCAAGTTTATATTTTATCACAATGTCAAAATCTTGGAGCATTAGGATCCATCTTATTAGTTTCAGTTTGGAATAAATTTTCTTAAGTAATAACTTTAAATATGAATGATTTTTAAAAATGATTATTTTGGAACCTAAGAGATAGGGATGAAATTTATACAAGGAAAAAACCACAACTAAAAGTTCATTTTTAGTCACAATGTAGTGAGATTGAGTTTCATCCAATGTTCTTAGAAATAACAGATGACATGAGGAATCTTTTCTATTTTTTTGACCAAGAATGACCCCAATGGACCTATCAGAGGAATCAAACAACAATTCTCAGGGTAAGGACTAGTCCGATTGTTGGATTATCAAGGAAGATATAAGAACATATTTGTGTTAAATGAATGCTATCTTGAAAGCCTCATCAGAATAGAATGTAACATCATTTTGGAGTAGCCGAGTGAGTGAGAGGGAAATCCTATTAAATTTATGGATGAATTGCCGATAGAAACTGAAATGACCAATGAATAAAAATATGTGTCAAACTGTTGTTGGTTTAGGAAGTAATTGAATCACCTAAATTTTGGTAGAATTGACTTGAATAACCTCTTATAAAATTATGTTCCCTTGAACAATCCCATTAGTAACCATAAAGTGACATTTTTCAAAATTCAGGACAATTTCACATTTGACACACTTTTTTAGGAGCAAAGATAGTGAATTTAAGCTGGATTCAAATGAATCACCATAACTAGTAAAGTAATCCATGAATACCTCCATGCGATTATCAATGAATTCAAAAAAGATACTCACCATACAACTCTGGAATTTTTTAAGAGAATTGTAAAGGCTAAAAGACATTCTCCTATATGCATATGTTCTAAAGGGGCAAGGGAATATAGTATTTTCTTGGTCCTAAGGTGCTATTAATATTTTTAAGTATCCTGTTTATTAATCAAGGAACCAATAATGTTACTTTCTATCTAATAATTCTAGAATTTGATTAAGGAAAGGAAGAGGGTAGTGATATTTTCGTGTTTCAGCATTCAATTTATAATAATCAATGCACACACGCTATTTGTTTTCACTTGATTTTTGACCACCTCTCTATGTTCATTTGTGAAAATAGTTATCCTACCCTTATTAGGTAGCACTTAAATTGGACTAACCCATTCACTATCATAAATTAGGTTGATAATATCAACTTGGAGAATCTTGGTAATTTATTCCCTAACTACCTCAAGTATGAGTGGATTAAGTCTTATTTTTGGTTGTCTGGTTGGTTTGGATGATTATTCTATATGGATGTAATTCATGTAAAGGGCATGGTTGATTCTAGGAATTTTATATAGGGTCTAACCTAGGGGTTTTTTACTCTGACACTTGAACAAGTTTGGAATACTAGATTTAAGTAAGTACAATAGAGATAATGATAGGATAAGAGTGATCATGGAAAAGGAATTCATATTTTAGGTGTACAAGAAGAGGTTTCAGACCAGTATCATCTTTTATTTGTGTGATAGACAAATCAAAAATTAAAGAAGGGATATCAGTTGGTTTTGATTCATTTTCCTCAATACCATCTAAGGTGGAACAATATAGATTATATTTGAGATGGGATTCAAGAGAGTTTTCAAGAACCTTTATATTGATGGAGTATATTAATGAAATTTCACCATCAACTTCCCCATTTATGACATGGTTAGAAGCATAGATTGAGAATGAAGAGTGATCCTCAGATGGATATCACATGGCTTGAAAGATATTGAACTTGAACAGCTTGTTATCAAATTCTATGGAAAGGATGCCCGCATGGACATCAATCTTAGTTCTTGATGTTAGGAGGAATGGTCTTACTAGAATCATGAGAGATCAAGAAGAGGTAGTCTCACCTTCCATGTCAAGGACATAGAAATTAGTTGCTAAGATAATATCATTAACTCATAAAAATACATCCTCAATTATTTCTTCAAGTTTGGATAGGAATCGATTGGATAAATGAATGAAAACACTTGTTGGGTTCAAGGGACCTAGACCAAGGTTGGATAATATGAATGAGAGCATTAAATTTATTGAGGATCCTAGTTCTATGTGTGCATCATCGAAGTCGGAACTCCCTATTTGGCATGGAACTGTAAAGGTCCATGGATCTTTGCAATTCATGGGAATGGAATGTTGGGTCAAAAAATTTAAATCATCCTAAGTTGCCTCTTATGGGTGCACAATTCATTAAGAAACTTATCATACCTAGGATTTTTTTGATTAAATATAAGAGGTAAATGTTTACTTCAACATTTCTAAACATGTCGGTCATTTAAGGATTGAGTTCAAAGGACTTCCTTGGCTTAGAGACAAATTAAGGAAAAGGAATTGGGTTCCTTAGTGGAATGGAAGGAGGAGAGGGAGTGTATTTAGGATATTTTTCTAGATTTTTTGTTCTTTCAATTTTCAATATCAACATTCAAAGGTTCATTTGAGGATCCATCATGAGGCATGGGAATTTTTTCCCCCAATCGAAGTGAGATTTCACTTATATTACCCTTGGGGCTGGTCAATGGTTGAGCTAGGAGTTGGGATGAATTGTATTGTTGTTTCTAACTTAGGTGGGATGAAATTTGACCAATTTGGGTTTCAATGTTTTTAAGGATAAAATGGGTTAATGAGGAAAGATGATACACAACACTTTCTCATGGTTTCTTAGAAGAAGAGGCATCTCCTGTAATGGTATTTCCTTGATTTTATTCTTAGAAAATCGATTATATTGGGTTTGAAATTGATAAGGATCATTAGGATAGTGGAATATAGGAGGATCATGTGGATGATTGTCCTTTGAGGTTGAGGAACAAAAGGACAAGGTTGGTGGAAGTTACCACCACATTGACCATATTGGAATTGGTTTGGATTTTGAGGAGGGAAATGAGGGGGATGATAGATGGGATTACCATACCTCAATCCCAAGTTATAGGTAGAAGATAAGGGATCAGAGTGGGGTTGGTTGGAGTTTCTAATGAAGTTATATGATTATTGAGGGTTGGTGTTCCACTGAGCATATATTTCATTGAGCTATATTGGACTAGAAGAATCAAATGGATCATCTTGAAGCTGTGGACATGTTTCAGTTGGATGAGTTGGTAAACTATAGATTCCATTGTTTTTGATAGGTCTAGGGAACAAAGACTGTGGAGAAGATGAGGTTGGGGATTTTTCAACCACCTCTAGTTGTCTCACAAGACCTGTAAATTCACTCATACACTTAGTCATCTTGTCTTGCTCTATGGATTGATTCTCTTGGAATTGTTTTAATTGAGCATGTGCTCGAGTATGGAATTGCTACATGTTTGTAGCCATGTTTCTTATGAGATTCATGCATCTGTATGAGTTTTATCAACAAGATAACCTCCACCTACGACATCAATGAGAGTTCACTCCATATACAATAACCACTCATAGAAGTTTTGGATCAAGAGTTGGTCAGGGATTTGATGGTGCGGGAAAATTTACAAAATCCTTTTGAACCTCTCCCAGTATTCATGGAGAGATTATAAGGCCCCGAACTTAAACCTTACTTAATATTGAATTAAATGAATAATTCACACTGAGGATCTTTTCAGGTTTAGATTTTTAGAGAATTAGGACATAACTATTACAACTCAAAAGATTACAAAGTAGACACTTCTACTAAGTTTCCATAGAATAAAACTCTTAAAAAGAAACATGTCTAGTTCCATGTTTTATATAGCATGACTTTCCCTTGATCCCATCATTTACCCTATTACACATTAATTCCTGTGAAAAACATTTCAAAAAAACTTGGGGTGAGCATAAAAAGCTCAGTAAGGGATACACAATGAATGAAAACTGTTAGTTTTTCAAAACAACAAGTAAACCATGTACACTTTATCAAAGTAATACTTTTCACCTTTATGAAGTAGTAAAAACTCTTCACTGAATAAAATTTCATTACTTACACTTTTGTAACCAAAAGATTACTATAAAACCCATATAAAGATCACATAACATATAAAGGTAACTTGGGACATAAACATACTTAAATGGAATAACCATATGGTTGACTTCCACACATATCACTTAATAGAATAGCCATACGGCCGACTTCCATACCCAATGAATTGGAAGTTATAACGTAACCACCTGTCCTGGTATTCACGGCACCACCCGTCATATGGTTTATTACATAACCACCCGTCAAATGTCCAAGTACCATTATAAAAATCATAAGACATAAAACAAATATAATGGAAAGAAAAACATTTCCACACTTTGATCACAATATATCAATTAAATATATTGACATAAAAAATCCATTATAAAAACCATTTTCAATAACAAAATACATAAAAGAGTATATGGTATTTATTTCATTTTAAAAAACATTACGGCTTGTTCAGGAAGCCAAAGACCAAATAATACTCACGATGGCGGAAAAGGTCGTTGTCACCACGCATGTTAAAAGAAACATTCCTTTTTGTCGTTTAGTAAAACGCTTCATATAAAAAGATTCTTTTTGAATAAAATTAAAAGTCAAAGGGTTTTATACACCGTATAAAATAAAGTTGTGTATAAAAAAAATATACCTCAATAAAAGGAGATTGAGATGAAGTCCCTTACCTCGGGTCCGACTTGACTCGATCATTCTTTAATGTCCTGAATAATAAACTTGAGTTAATTTCTACTTTCTTAATAATCTTTTTCAAGTTCATTATTACTTTTATATCACTTATTACCATGTTATAAACATTATGTAATCATTTAAGTTAATAATGTTTGTTTTGTCGATATTTGGTTCTTAAGTCGAAAGTGGACTTCTTACAATTACATGTTGTTCGTGTGGTCAGAGGTTCTTTATATCCAGAATGATATTCATGATTTGGATATCATATATATCATATATATCCAGTATATACATGTATTTATAATATTAAATAATCATTTAGAGGTAAGAAATGAAATGCACCATTCATGGAGACGGTAAGTCGTACGTATGCATGAACACTTCTTTCATTTCTATGTCATATTTATGGAATTAAAACTAAATGAGAGGTATGTATATTTTGATTCCATAATTATATTCATCATTTATATGTAACATACATCATATATAATAACTTTAAATCCATCCTTTATACGTCCCACATATGGCATTAACGAATCAAATCACTTTGAGGGGGCGGTAGTCCGCACTTCCTAAAATGAAGATATCGCGTATACCCATAATGGAAGCCATAAAGGTATGCCATAAATGAAAAATAAAGAAGCTTAAGGAGAACATAAACATATTATATATCATATATAAATATAATGACATATTAATGACCACCTTTGAAGGTGTTATAAGAATATTGAACAATCATTGTTTCGTGAGGCAGAAATTCGCCATCCACAGAAACAGTATGTTCTTTAACCATTAGATGTAGGTGCGGGTAAGTGTAGATAGAATTATTATTATAACAACATCCTAGTATATTGAAGATACTGTATTTTTTACAAAATAAATTAATAAAAAGAGTTTAGGGGGTTGGAGAAGCAAAATAAAACAAAAGAACACAAGTGAAGACATTACCTTAAAATCGGGTAACTCCTTTTGATTTGAGCTCAAAGGCTTTATTGGGAAGACTTCTGCCCAAAGTGAGGCTTCTAAGAGTAATAGAGGGATGTGGAGGGACAAAATGGTCAGGGGTTGGCCGAGCCAAAGTCTTTGGAAGTGTGGGTAAGGTGGTAGAGGTGGGGGCCTTTTATAAGAGGAGAGGAGGGGCACTCTTGGAAAGTTATAAAAGTTTACTTTATTATAAAATTATTTTCAGATTTTAAAGGTCCCACATTGAAATAATTCTAGGATAAGGTGATAAGGGTTCAAAATATACTCATCAAATAGGTCTTTGACAAGTGTAAGTCTTATATTTTACATTATATTTTCATTTTATTTAAATCATTCATTAATGAGGTAATCGCTGCATCATCATGATGTCATAAATAATTTAATTTATTTAATGCATAAAAAATATTTCCTACATCATGATATTATTTTATAATTTTTAATTAATATTTATAGTCAACAATATGACTTGTATAACCCCACTTAAAAATTGTTTTAGTAAAACAACTCATGTTTGTGACATTTTTACTTTAACATTAAATAAAAAGATATTAATGTCATTTTCCTACCAAAGTGGCTCCATGGGGTCCCCCAGTTGACCCATTGATTTTATTGGTCGGCCATGACACATAAAATAAGGGTAGTACATGTGTCAAGTTCATTTCATATTATTAAAACATTATTCTTACCTTAAATTACACTAATTACCTCTAATCGCGATTAAAAACTTAAAAGTTACTATTCACCAAAAAATTATTTTAATCCCATTGAACCACATTTTAATTATTAATGAAAACCATGTATGTCAGATTTTTTAAATTCAAAACACAGAGGTGTTAAAATTTCATTTAAATGAAAAATCAGTTTTTTTAAGTACCACTTAGTGGTTTCACTATTCATCAAAAAATGAAGTTTTTCAGAAAAATACCAAAACTTCACCCTAATATATATTTGATATTCTGAATTCAAAAATGATTTCTATTTTAAAAAATTCAAAACATATAAGTTGAATTAATTAATTTAATAATTAATTCCCGCTGTCAGAGCAAACAACGTGTTTTTATGAAACAATAAGTATCAAAATATTGACACTAGTTTAAGTCCAATTTCAAAGTGAAATTAATTCCAACGACCACTATTAGATTAAATGGTAAAAATATATTCTAATTCAACTATAAAAATAATTCAAAAGATAATATAATCATATAAATAAATTAGATTAAAAATATGTTTTGAATTAAAATACAACATTTTTCACTATTCATTAAAAAAATGAACTTTATCGGAAAAATACCAAAAATTTACACAAAGTAAATTTTGATGTCCTGATTCTAAAGAAGAGTTTTATTTGGTCCAATAGAATGTATAAGAGTGACCAAAACTATATTTAATGACGGTTCTCCATCAAAAGGCGATAAGTTAACCTTTAGTGAAAATTAGGGTATATATGCCTAAAATTGAATTCTTTCCGTATTTTAAGCCTTTATATTTTATTGGATAAATGTAAAAACATTTAAAAAACATATAATATCATATTTTAGTTATTTCTATCCATTTCCGCCAATACAATGACTATGTGTTAACTACCATTTAAAATAATATTATTTTATTACTAGTGTGCAACTTAAGATTTCAATGAAACTCTTTGTTGCGTATCGGGTACTCTATCGAACATAGCAACCCCTTTAAAGTAAAATTAATATTTAATTCGTAAATATTAATAAACATGAAAATTATTTATTCTTTATTTACATGGGATGTTACATCCTTTCCCCCTTTTGGGAATTGCATCCTCGCAATTTTATTCACTTATCAAAATAAGTGGGGGGTATTTATCCCTAATAACATTTTCAAATTCCCATGTTGCCTCTTCAACCATATGGTTTTTCCACAAAACCTTTACCTGGTGAATTACCTTATTTCGAAACACTTGCTCTCTTCGGTCAAGAATCTAGACTGGTTGTTCTTCATAAGAGAGATTCTCTTCCAACTGAACTACCTCTGGGCTCAAAACATGAGATGGATCTGGAATATACTTTCTCAACATAAAAACATGAAAAAAATTGTGTACCTGAGATAAAATCGGAGGTAATTCCACTATGTATGCAATTGATCCAACTCTCTCCAGAATTTCATATGGTCCAATGAACCTTGGACTCAACTTTACTTTCTTACCAAATCACATCACAATTTTCCATGGTGAAACTTTGAGAAAAACATGATCACCTACCTCGAAAGATAGATCCTTCCTCCGGTTATCTGCATAACTTTTCTGTCTACTATGAGCTGTTCTCATGTGTTTCTGAATCAACTGAACTTTTTCTGCCATCTCTTCTACCAATTCTGGTCTCATTAGCTTCCTTTCACCTACTTCATCCCAAAAAGCTGGAGTTCGACACCGCTTCCCATATAATGCCTCAAACGGTGCCATCTGTATACTAGAATGAAAACTGTTATTATATGAAAACTCAACCAAAGAAAGATATTGGTCCCAAATTCCCTGATAATCCATAGAACAAGAACGTAGAATATCCTCCAAAGTCTGAATTGTTCATTCTGACTACCCATCTGATTGCGGATGAAAAGCTCTACTAAAATTTAATTCAGTACCCAACTACTTCTGAGGGCCTTTCCAAAAGTTAGAAGTAAACCTAGGATCACGATCAGACACAATGGAGAGAGGAACTCCATGTAACCTGACTATCTCTTTAAGATAAAAACGGGAATGTTGATCTAGGGAAAAAGTATCTCGTATGGCAAGGAAATGAGCAGATTTAGTTAATCGATCAACAATAACCCAGATTGCATTATTACCTCGAGATGTCTTCGGTAATCCCACAACAAAGTCCATGGATATGTTTTCCCATTTCCACTCTGGAACTAGTAAAGGCTGAAGCATCCATTTCGGTAACTGTCGCTCTGCTTTAACCTGCTGACAAGTCAAACACTTCACAGTAAAATCAGCAATATCTCTTTTCATTCCATCCCACCAGTAATACTCCCGCAGATCTATGTACATCTTAGTACTACCAAGATGAACTGAAAACAGGGAACTATGAGCCTCACATAACAACTCATTCTTCAACTATGAATCACTAGGAACACATAATCTCTTCCCAAACCTCAAAAAACAATCATTATCAATGTTAAATTCAGGAAACTTACCCTTCTGAACCAGCTCTACCTTTTTCTGCAACTCGCTGTCTTGCTTCTGTGCTTGCTTAATTCTGTCTGATAGAGAAGATTTCACTGATACCTGAAACAAAAAAGAAGGACATCCTACACCAACAACTTCTATGCCAAATTTCATCAAATCAAAAAACAAAGGATCTCGTTCAAAACGTAGCATGGTTAATGAAACATTACTTTTTCGACTCAAAGCATCAGCCACTTTATTTGCTTTTCCCGGATGGTAATGAATTGTACAATCATAATCCTTGATTAATTCTAGACACCACCTCTGTCTCATGTTCAATTATTTCTGAGTGAATATATACTTTAAACTTTTGTGATTAGTATATATTTCACACTTTACTCCATACAAATGATGCCTCCAAATTTTTAGAGCAAAAACAACAGCAGCTAATTCCAAGTCATGTGTAAGGTAATTTACCTCATGAGTTTTCAACTGACGTGAAGCATATGCAATTACCTGATCATTCTGAATAAGAACACAACCAAGTCCTTTCAATGGAGCATCACTATAGATAACAAACTCACCATTCTTGGAAGGAAGTGCCAAAACTGGAGCATTCACCAATCTTCTTTTCAACTTCTGAAAACAGTCATCACATTCTTTTTTCCAGATAAACTTAACACCCTTCCAAGTTAGCTTAGTCATTAGACTAGATAACCGTGAAAAATTTTCAACAAACCTTCGGTAGTAACCTTCCAAACCAAGAAAACTATGGATCTCGGTTACATTTTTGGGTCTTTTCCATTCTTTAACAACTTTTGTTTTAGCAAGATCAACAGTTATGCCATTTTTTGAAACAATGTGACCAAGGAAAGAAATTTGTTGTAACCAAAACTCACACTTGCTGAATTTTCCATACAGTTTATTTTCTTTTAAGGTTTAAAAAATAACCCTTAAATGACTTTAATGCTCCTCTTTACTTTTAGAAAACACCAAAATATCATCAATAAAAACAACCGACATTTTTCACCTGAGTCAACTGAGCCATCACTACAACAAACTGTTTAGTTCTGATTCTGACCATCTCATGATACTGATTTGAAAGGTAATTTCCCTCTGTATGCCTTCCCAGAAAAGATGTTCTGTTTCCTCTATGAAAAACCATTCTTAACACAGAAATATCTTAGGCGAAGAAACATGGTAATCTTTAAATGCTATATCATTTCAGTCATTACATAAATTAATTTATAATTTAACAATTTTCTAACTCCTAAAGTTGTCTAAACCGACCTCTAATACCAACTATAAGGCCCTGACCTTAAAACTTACTTAATATTGAATTAAATGAATAATTCACATTGAGGATCTTTTCAGGTTTAGAGTTTTAGATAATTAGGACATAACTATTACATCTCAAAAGATTACAGAGTAGACACTTTTACTAAGTTTACATAGAATAAAACTCTTAAAAAAACACGTCTAGTTCCATGTTTTATATAGCATGACTTTCCCTTGATCCCATCCTTGACCCTATTCCACATTAAGTCCTGTGAAAAACATTTCAAAAAAACTTGGGGTGAGCATAAAAAGCTCTGTAAGGGATACACAATGAATAAAAACTCTTAGTTTTTCAAAACAACAAGTAAACCATGTACACTTTATCAAAGTAATAATTTTCACCTTTATAAAGTAGTAAAAACTCTTCACTGAATAAAAGTTCATTACTTACCATTTTGTAACCAAAATATTACCATAAAACCCATATAAATATCACATAACATATAAAGGTAACTTGGGACATAAACAAAATTAAATGGAATAACCATACGGTCGACTTCCACACATATCACTTAATGGAATAGCCATACGGCCGACTTCCATACCCAATGCATTAAAGGTTATAACGTAACCACCCATCCTGGTATTCATGGCACCACCCATCATATGGTTTATCACGTAACCACCCGTCAAATGTCCAAGTACCATTATAAAAATCATAAGACATAAAACAAATATAATGGAAAGAAAAACATTTCCACACTTTGATCACAATATATCAATTAAATATATTGACATAAAAAATCCATTATAAAAACCATTTTCAATACCAAAATACATAAAAGAGTATATGGTATTTATTTCATTTTAAAAAACATTACGGCTTGTTCAGGAAGCCAAAGAACAAATAATACTCATGGTGGCGGAAAAGGTCGTTGTCACCGCGTACATTAAAAGAAACATTACTTTTTTTCGTTTAGTAAAACGCTTCGTATAAAAAGATTCTTTTTGAATAAAATTAAAAGTCAAAGGGTTTTATACACCGTATAAAAAAAGTTGTGTATAAAACAAAATATTCCTCAATTAAAGGAGATTGAGACGAAGTCCCTTACCTTGGGTCCGACTTGACTCGATCGTTCTTTAACGTCTTGAATAACAAACTTGAGTTAATTTATACTTTCTTAAGAACCTTTTTAAAGTTCATTATTACTTTTATATCACTTATTACCATGTTATAAACATTATGTAATTATTTAAGTTAATAATGTTTGTTTTGTCGATATTTGGTTCTTAAGTCGAAAGTGGACTTCTTACAATTACATGTTGTTCGTGTGGTCAGAGGTTCTTTATATCCAGAATGATATTCATGATTTGGATATCACATATATCATATATATACAGCATATACATGCATTTATAATATTACATAATCATTTAGAGGTAAGAAATGAAATGCACCGTTCATGGAGACGGTAAGCCGTACGTACGCATGAACGCTTCTTTCATTTCTATGTCATATTAATGGAATTAAAACTAAATAAAAGGTATGTATATTTTAATTCTAGAATTATATTCATCATTTATATTTAACATACATCATATATAATAACTTTAAATCCATCCTTTATACGTCCCACATATGGCATTAACGAATCAAATCACTTTGAGGGGGCAGTAGTCCGCAGATCCTAAAATGAAGATATCGCGTATACCCATAATGGAAGCCATAAAGGTATGCCATAAATGAAAAATACAGAAGCTTAATGAGAACATAAACATATTATATATCATATATAAATATAGTGACATCTTAATGACCACCTTTTAAGGTGTTAGAAGAATATTGAACAATCATCGTTTCGTGAGGCAGAAATTCGCCATCCACAGAAACAGTAACCATTAGATGTAGGTGTGTGTAAGTGTAGCTAGAATTATTCTTATAAAAAAAATCCTATTATATTGAAGATAATGTAGTTTTTACAAAATAAATGAATAAAAATAGTTTAGGGGGTTGGAGAAGCAAAATAAAACAAAAGAACACAAGTGAAGACATTACCTTAAAATCGGGTAACTCCTTTTGATTTGAGATCAAAGGCTTCCTTGGGAAGACTTATGCCCAAAGTGAGGCTCCTAGGATTAATAGAGGGATTTGGAGAGACAAAATGGGCAGGGGTTGGTCGATCCAAAGGCTTTGGAAGTGTGGGTAAGGTGGTAGAGGTGGGGGCCTTTTATTAGAGGAGAGGAGGGGCACTCTTGGAAAGTTATAAAAGTTTACTTTATTATAAAATGATTTTCGGATTTTAAAGGTCCCACATTGAAATAATTCGAGGATAAGGTGATAAGGGTTTGAAATATACTCATACAATAGGTGTTTGAAAACTTTAAGTCTTAGATTTTACATTATCTTTTCATTTTATTTAAATCGTTCATTAATGAGGTAATCGCTGCATCATCATGATGTCATAAATAATTTAATTTATTTAATGTCTAAAAATTATAAAAAAATATCATGATGTAGGAAATATTTTTATATTTATAATTAATATTTATAGTCAAAAATATGACTTGTATAACCCCACTTAAAAATTGTTTTAGTAAAACAACCCATGTTTGTGACATTTTTACTTTAACATTAAATAAAAAGATATTAATGTCATTTTCCTACAAAAGTGGCTCCATGGGGTCCCCAAGTTGACCCATGGATTGTCTTGGTCGGCCATGACACATCCAATAAGGGTAGGACATGTGTAAAGTTCATTTCATATTATTAAAACATTATTCTTACCTTAAATTGCACTAATTACCTCTAATCGTGATTTAAAACTTAAAAGTTACTATTCACCAAAAAATTATTTTAATCCCATTGAACCACATTTTAATTCTTAATGACAACCATGTATGTCGGATTTTTGAAATTCAAAACACAGAGGTGGTAAAATTTCATTTAAATGAAAAATCAGTTTTTTTAAGTTCCACTTAGTGGTTTCACTATTCATCAAAAATTGAGGTTTTTCAGAAAAATACCAAAACTTTACCCTAATCTATATTTGATATTCCGAATTCAAAAATGAATTATATTTTAAAAAATTCAAAACATATAAGTTTAATTAATTAATTTAATAATTAATTCCCGCTATCAGAGCAAATAGCGTGTTTTTCTGAAACAATAAGTATCAAAACATTGACACTAGTTTAAGTCCAATTTCAAAGTGAAATTAATTCCAACAACCACTATTGGATTAAATGGTAAAAATATATTTTAATTCAACTCTAAAACCAATTCAAAAGATAATATAATCATATAAATAAATTATATTAAAAAGAGGTTTTGAATTAAAATACAACATTTTTCACTATTCATTAAAAAAATTAACTTTATCGGAAAAATACCAAAAATTTACACAAAGTAAATTTTGATGTCCCGATTCTAAAGAAGAGTTTTATTTGGTCCAATAGAATGTATAAGAGTGACCAAAATTATATTTAATTATGGTTCGCCATCAAAAGGCGATAAGTGAACCTTTAGTGAAAATTAGGGTATTTATGCCTAAAATTGGATTCTTTCCATATTTTAAGCCTTTATCTTTTATTGGATAAATATAAAAACATTTAAAAAACATATATAATCATATTTTAGTTATTTCTATCGATTCCCGCCAATACAACGGCTATGTGTTAACTACCTTTTAAAATAATATTATTTTATTACTAGTGTGCAACGTAAGATTTCAATGAAACTCTTTGTTGCGTATCGAGTACGCTATCGAACATAGTAACCCCTTTAAATTAAAATTAATATTTAATTTGTAAATATTAATAAACATGAAAATTATTTATTCTTTATTTACCTGGTATGTTACAGTGATTCATTTGAGAATTAATAAATACCACTTATATCCTTTATGATAGAAGTAGTTTGATAAGCTGGGATTTTTTTTCTAAGAGTCACTTCATGTCATTCCATGTGGTTATAGAACTAGGATGAAGTTATTATATCCATGACTTAGTGAATTCATCTAGAGAGAAATGTAATTCTCTAAGTTTGATTTTTTTCTTCAGAAACCCCTTGAGGCTTCTTATTAGAGAACACCACTTGGAACTCTTTTAGGTGAAGATGTGGATCCTCACCATCTAGCCTATGGAAATAAGGTAAAAGATGAATCAAACCTGATTTGAGTTCAAAATGATCCTTAATATTTTTATATTGAATACCAAGGGGTTGGTAATTCATATTAGGGGAAAAAGTTATTTTAAGGTTTGTTCCCTAGGATTGGGAATATCTAAAACAATTGGATGGGTAATGAATGGGTCTTGATTTATTTGATCATCCTTAATGTTCCTTCTAAGTCAGCAAAGTGTTATCTCAATTTTTGAGTCAAAAAATTTTATGGATTGTTTTAGTGGCTAATTAAAAGATGTTTGGAAAGGATGAGGAAGGTGGGATTTTTTTTATGTTTTTTAGATATTTTTTATGTTTTTCTTGATTTGTTTTTTGTTTTTTATAAAAATAAAAAACTATCAATAGTTAGTTGCACCATCCTTAGAAACATATCCATTTTAATTGTGGCCTATTTTCTTCTATCAACCTTTTAATGGTTCAGTTCTCTCCTAATGTGTATAACAGTACTTAGTTTGAATCCTCAACGATGGTACAAATTTTAGAGTCGATTGTTTTTAATATATTGTATTTTGATTGGGGTTTTGTTTACATATATTATATTAAATGATTGATTAATGAAGATAGATTTAAAAATTTAATAATGATGGGTTTGAGTTCATAATTATGGAGTTAATCTTGTTATATCCTTGAGATTTTCTATTTATTTCCTTAAATTAACATCCACTTCACAACATGTTTTTTGATTGGAATTCCCAATTGTTTTAGATTTAATATAAGAATCAACTAGGGTATTGATCTAAATAAATTCTTATTGATGGAAGATTAAATATTTCATGAAACCATGTGTACTTTTGGTTTCAATAATCCACATAATCCACATTAAAAAAAACATGTCGTTAATCCAAGACATTTTAAGTTCAACATACATAATATTAATTTAAAGAATATTAATCGAGAAAAAGATCTCAATCGCTTAACATCCACAAATTATGAATCACCACAATGAGAGATTTACTCATCCATTTAGATGGTTAGTAATATGGTTTATTATTTTTAGGGTGATGAGTTGGATATATAATAAAAATAATGGGACTATATAATAGCAGCGTGTCGAACACAAACATGAACAATGAAGATAATTAAACATGGAATTTCAATTGAATGAGAAAGTGAAAGAAGGGAATTATTTTATAATTTATTTAAATTTTCTTAATAACAGTAATATTAAAAAACATATTTTGGATTAGAATTATAGATTATGAAGAAGAAACATGAACTAAAATTCCAATGAAATTGAAAACAACTTACATGATTACAATTGAAAATAAGGGAAAACAAACATGAAATGAAAATAAGAGGAGAGGTCACTCTTGCTGAAACAAGATTAAGGAAAGTAATCCCAGGACCTTCGAAAGGATATATTAATTATAAATATCTTCATTAAGTTCTTAAATTCCATCCCCTTTCAAAGAGAATAGGTGGATATATTTATAGCCAAAGGGAGTGGACTGTTTGCATTCAAAAACTGTCCTGTATGTTGGATCACCAATTTTAAAATTCATAAATCATAATATGAAGAAATTTTATTCTTTATAATTTTATATATTGATTTAGATGATTCAACATCCAAATTTGGTGGCCATTGGAATTTTTGATCCAAAGTTATGGCAGTTTTGGTAAACCATGTTCTGCCAGAGATTTTTGTGTTGAATATTTCCCCGGTCTAAATGTGAATGCATTTTAGGCCCAAAATATACCCTAAAATTCTAACCATTTATTATAAAAATTTGGTAAAAATTATTTTGGATTTCAAACCATAAAATACCCAATAAAATTTTCTATTGTATTTATAGAAAATCTAAGAAAAAGTTTTTTGTTTTTAATTCTAAAAAAGATTTGTGGGATGGACTTAAAAGCATCAATTGGGCCCATTGTTGGTGGATTTGGGACTTAAATTTTTATCCAAGATGTGTTTGTATACGTAATAATGTATTATATACTTAAAATAAAATTTGTTCTTCTAGATTTATCCCATAAATTTTATCTTCATGGATGGTCTATTTTCTTCGAGAGGTTCTTTAATCCTTCTTGTGTGGTCCATATGACCCTTTAAATGGACGAATTGGCCCAAGATCCATTCTAATGATATGTTGGAATTTTCACTAGGAACAAAAAAACATAATTTTTATTTTTATTTTGAAATATATTATTATAACATTAAGTGATGGTTTAATTAAACTAATTCAAACAATGCTCTTCTTATGTGTTTATGATCAAAACATGAACATTGAATGAGAATTAATCATTTTAAGTGAAAATTATGTGATAAGAGTAATTTAAAACCATGAATTAACATGTAATATCACCTATCTATATTTACTGGACAAAATTTCTATCGAACCTTTTGATACTCCCTTTAGTAGAATTCGATGCTATTCCAAGTATGGATTGGCTTTTCTTGTACAGATCCAACATAAATAAACGAGAGAATGAAATCACACTACATATCAAAAACCACCATATAATTTTGTACAAGTGAAAGGAGGATGAAAAATATCCCTTGGTATCATCATCTTAAGCATGGATATTATAACTTTATGAGCATGGATATCTAGCTTAGATGATTAATATTAAGGAAAATATTATCCTTGTTAACATGATCATTGTAAGGGAATATATTGATGTATTCACCAAAGGATTTTTTTGGTATTACTATAAACCATGAGGTTTATTTCTTAATTAATATTATAACTGAAGATTTTCCAATATCCAAGAATCCATGTAGAATGGCCACTGTTGAACTTTAAGTGATGAAGAAGAAACTATAGGAGAATCTAGATAAAAGTTTTATATACCCTAGTGCTTTACCATGGGGTGAACCGATGCTTTTTATCATGAAAAATGGTGGGTTAATACACATCTATGTTGATATCATGACACTACTAGAAACTGGGTCTATCCCTACACATCTATACCTATGATTTAGAGAAACCGTGGGTATAGATATTCTTCCTAAATTTATACCAATGGTTTGAAAAAATCGTTAGTATAGGTTGAGCTATACCAATGGATTTTAAAAAACAATGGGTATAGAACCTTAAAAAACCAAGCTTTCCTTGAGCTCCCCCTCCCCTCCTTGGGAGATATTTCACCCATCGACTAGGTGTTCTTCCTCTATTTTGGTCATTTTGTTGTTGCGATCTTTGAGAGGAAACCTATCCTTACCTCCTCTTATTTATTCTGCCCTAACCTATGAAATGACCAATTTTATTCTCCATAGTTCTCCCCTAATTCAAGTATTTTTTGATTATGATCTTATTCAACATCAGATTAGTGAGTTCTGAATCCTTATCCCCTTTTTCTAGTTGTTATTTTCATTTTTATCTATGCACGTGATTCTGTTGGAGCGTGTTGTAATCAATTCTATAATTGTGTTTTTAAATTTATATTCTAATAGAGATAAAATATATTCTAATAAATTTATAAAAATACTATTTTAATTATAATTTATTTATTTTTAAAACTATCCTAGGGATTCTTCGGAATTTAAATTAAATTTTAGATTCTTTTGGTGGAATATTTTAGGGATTTAGATTTTTTAGTATTGGGAATCATATTTAAGTTAACTATATGGGTTAATATTAGTTTTTATTATCCTAGAGTTATGGGATTTATTTATTGAAATTTAATTTGTAATATAATTAACCATGGTTAAACTATTTATTGGATTGTTTCAACCCAAAGAAAAATAATTGTACGATAATGTACATGATTATACTATTATAATTAATATAGAATATTTCGTTATCTATAAAGGTTGGTTCTTCCTGAATTCACTATTTTATTTATAGTAATTTTCAAGAATGTTTCTTAGAATTCATTATTATCATTTAGTCATGAATAAATGATAAAATATTATTTCAAATAACTAAATATTTAGAATTCAAATGTTTAAGAATTTTAAAAAAGTTATTATGTAAAAATATTTATAAAAGCCTTTGGTAAATGTCATGAAATAATTATATAAGTTAGAATGGAAATCTTTTTCGATAATATTTATTTTATTCAACATGGTTTCCACTGATAAAGTTTTACATAAAACTTTAGTTCTTTAAGAAAAATTTAATGGTATGAACCTTGGTTTCAATTATTTTGATTAACTACTGAGTATAACTTAATTATTTGTTAAGAATAGTTCCTTATTTCATTTATCATGTATTTAATAGTTATCCATTTATTTAAAATACACATTAAATGAATAAAAAATTATATAACCAAACTTTACCTCAGTTAATAGGTTTCATCAGTGTTGAAGTAATTGACAGGTTTCATAAAGTGGGATGGAATGGATTAATTATTCTGTTTTGATGGATATTCTATGAATTAAATACTTTTTATTTTGAAATATAACATGATGTAAAATCTATTTTACTTATATTTGAATAATATAAGTAGCGTTAAACTTAAATAAAATCCTTTCATTACTAAATGTTATCCTCAATTATGTTTTCAAATGAGAAGACATCTATGGGTAAGAAATACACATTATTCTTCTAGTATTCCTTAGATTTTATTTATTCCAATACATGCACCTTGTTTGTATTTTTATGAGTAGTACTTGTTTTTTTGCTTATGATATTCCTTGTTCTTTGTTTGTATGGATAATATTATTTCATAATGGTTACTTTCATCATGTATTTCATTCAATTTGGTTTCCTATTAGTGTTCTTTAATCTCCTCTATATTGTAATTTTAATTTTTCTTTGAATTTGGATATCATTGTAATTATGGTTTACATTATTGATTGAAACACAAATTTTTTCCTTATAATAAAATGGATAGAAGATGGATGTATCATACCAATTAAATTTCAACTATGTTTCAAAAGAATTTGGATTTTTTTAGTTTTTTCATTTAATAATGCTTCAGATGGAGGTCATATATAGTGTCCATGTTATAATTGTGTTGGAAGGCCATGGTTAATCCGATAAGAAGTTATCTACCATATAACGAAATTAATATTTCAAACAAACTATTATTTTTGGTGTTATAATGGAGAGATGAGACAATATTCTACTATGAATGGAAAGAAATAAGTGGTATGAATAATTTAATATTTATTGGTTCCCATCTGTGAATCATCACGAGAGAGGTAGTATGGAAGTGAAGGAAAAAATGATGTCCATAAACATGAGGAAAAGACCGAAGATGATGATGTTTAGAGAGTGAAAAAATTAATGGATGATGCCAAAACTTCTGTATATCGGGAATGTACTAAAATGAAAAAGTTATAATTTTTAATACGGTTATATAATTGAAAAACCATGTATCAAATTTCTAATACCTCCATTTATTATATTATTACCTTTTTGAATTAATTTCTTCCTAATTGTGTAGATATTCCCTCAAATCATTATATGTCATAGAAGTTAATTAAGCAGCTCATATTTTCTACTAATAAAATTCACGATTGTCTAAAAGATTGGATTTTATTTTAGGAGGAAACAACTAACCTTAATGAATGTAAAGAATGTGGTACATCTTGATGGAAGGAAAATTTATATGGAACACCATCTCATGTTTCATAGAAATTCATGTGGTACTTTCCATTGATTCCTAGGCTTCAAAATATATTCATGTCGGTAGAAATATCATCCAATATGCAATTAAATGATGTCGAGTGAATTAAAGGTAATGATGAGTTGGTTCATACTTCAAATGGATTATCATGGTGAGAATTTGATACACAAAACCTTAATTTTTTAGCTGGGGTGCGTAATATCAGGTTGGGTCTATCCTATGATGGTTTTAATATTTTTGGTTAGATGGTTACTTCTAACAACACATAGATATTTTTTATTCACATTTATAATCTTCCTCTATGGATTTGTATGAAAAATCCATTCACTTTCTTGAGTATACTAATATCTGGACCTTCTGATCCTAGAAATTATATAGACATATACTTGAAACCTTTAATAAGAGAGTTGAATAATCTTTAGGATATGAATGTGCGCACATTAAATGATTATTCAAAAAATATATTTCAGATGCGTATTTAACTTCTATGAAAATTATTTCCCTACTTATGTAATGATGACTGGTTAGAGAATGACGGGAATGTTTGGTATCAGGACGAGCAGTGGAAGCTGATGGGCTGAGAATTTAAAATTTTTCAAATCACCGGAGCAACGTTACAATGTTGACTCCAGTGAACTGTCCTGGTACGGTCCAAGGGACACAAGTGTATTTAATAGAGCACAAAAATAAAATCAAACAAATACCTTATTTGGATATGATGTGTGCAAATCCATCACAGGATTCTGGAAAATGTTTCTCGAAGACTCTGACATCGAAGTCCTCTAGATCTTCCACACATGCCTCTCAAATCTGCTCATGTGTCATTCGTTGGAATCCAAGTGCCAGCATGGTACACCAATGAGCTCTTCAACGCAGCAGTGATCACTGCAAGGTAAGAGACTTCAATCCAAGAAGGATAATCTTTAAGTTCTTCCTTGATTGAAAAAATATCTCTCTAAAATATTGGAGGATAGAGAGGCTCTCAATTATAACACATGAATAGTTTCATGGAGAGAGCCTCTCTCTTACTTATATAGAGGATATCTAGAATACCTGGTATGAGTTCCCGACCCCCGTGTAATAGATATTCTCTGGATAAGTATTATAAATATTTATTTATGTCAAATTAAATTATACCATAAATAATATTTATAATTTTATCACTAACTTCAATATATAATTAAATATATATTGCATGATAAACTTGAGTCTATAACTCAACTCACTTCTCCTGAAAATATTAAATGAAACCTGGATATTTAAATCTGTTCGAATAATATTTTATCTTTGTATTTACTTAATCACTTGTAAATACATGTTATAAATAAATTAAACAAATTATTCCAAACTTGAATAATTACAGAATTTATTTATTACTTGGTGATCCCTAGAACTCAGATAATACTCGGACCCATTGGAGGGGCCCACCAAGTTCTATATTCCTATTCCTAGAATAGGGAAGATTCTCAAAGTGCTATAGTGTGTGACCCTCTAGGACCTTATCTCAATAGTAGTGAATAATATTCACCGACCAAGAGTAGGGTCTAGCAACCCATCGAGGCACCTATAAAGATAAGGAAAAGTCAAAGAAACAACTACCTTCCTAGGAACATAGTCTCTGTAATATAATCTCTCCTTCATAGATATCTCAATAAAGCAGAATGCACACTAGCGCCATCATCCTTTATTTTGATTTATTTTATTTGTTGATTTGTGCATACGGTCTTACCTTCCTCTGCCATGTCCATGGATTTAATGAAGGTGAAACCATCCTAATCAACCAGGCCTGAGATATATCTTCCTCATCTCATAAGCGACAAATCCTATCTTGATCATTCAATCAATTACATGTCACCAATAATGTACCCAAAACAAACTACCTCACCACAACTTAATTTCCATGGTTTTTCATTGCATCAAAGTACACAATTAAATGACATACATTGATAATGATCACAATTCTAGAGACCATTACACATGTATGTAGATAGGAACGACAAATGAAACCTGAAACATGTGGTGTTCCTATTATGCAGGTCTGTCCTCATGATCTCAACTACTAGAGATCATCAAGTGCAAACTTCATGAGAAGAAGTCTCAATGCTTATGACTCCCTAGAACCTGATGGTCACACATCATCTGTGTCCTTTTAGAACGATGTAACTGGACCATAGGACGTTACTTTAAGATTACTGTCATGGCATCTTGGGGTTCTCATTATATCCTGGGATCTACTATAACCCTTTGATACGACATGTAATCTAAGGATATTTCCATAAATAAAGTACATGCAGAAGTATCTACACTATTATGGCAAGGTAAACACATGTATATATATATATAAAACTATATACATGTAGTGGTAATCAAAGTACAATAGAAGTTGGGTCAAGGGAACCCACTTTCAATACTCCCACTTGAACTAGATCCAACTGCTAATAGGTTTCAATCCGCTAGCTCTCACATGAGAATCATGCTTCTGCTGAGAAATGGCTTTAGTCAGGGGGTCTACCACATTGTCCTATGTGGCTACTCTGCTAACTAGGACTTCACTTCTTTTAGTAAAACACCTAAATAGATGAAACTTCTTAAGAATATTCTTTTTTCCTTTGGTGAGACCTTGGATACTTGGAAAGCACCACTGTAGTAGTATTATAGAAATATACCAGAACATGTTCTACACTTCTAGGAAAAACATAAATGTTTGAGATAAAGCTACATATCTATACTGCTTCCTTTTCTGCATCATAAGATGTAATATATTCAGACTCTACTGTAGAATTGGCAACCATAGATTTCTTCGAGCTTCTCCAGCTCACTGCACCACCATTCAAGAAAAAGATACAGCCTGACTGTGATTTCAGATCATCACGATCTGTCTGGAAACTAGCATCAGTGTATCCTCTCACTACTAGTTATTCATCTCCTCCACACACCAAGAACATATCCTCTGTATGCCTCAAGTACTTTAGGATAGTTTTAACAGCTACCCAATGTAGCTCTCCTAGATTGGCTTAATATCTACCCACCATGCTTAAAGCAAAGGCGACATCAAACCTAGTATATAGCATGGAATACATAATAGAACCCACTACTGAGGTATAAGGGATTATTCTCATTCTATCAATCTCCTCCTGTGTTTGTGGAAACATTTTCTTGGAGATATTTATACCATGTGACATAGGCAACAATCATCTCTTGGATTGTTCTATATTGTACCTCTTGAGTACCTTGTCAATATATGTACTTTGACTTAGCCCAAGTAGCCTTTGAGATCTATCTCAATAGATTTTGATCCCTAGAATTTAGGCTGATTCACCTAATTCCTTCATGGAGAAATATTCATTTAACTAATTCTTTACAGACTGTAATACTTGCACCTCACTTCCCATAATTAATATGTCATTAACATATAATACTAGAAAAACGATGGAATTCCCTTCAAAAATTTTATAGACACAAGGATCACTTTCATTTTTGAAAAAACCAAATTCTCTTATGGTCTCATCAAAACAAACATTCCAGGATTTTGATTCCTACTTCAACCCATAAATGGATCTCTACAGCTTTCATACTCTATTGGAATTATTTGACTTGAAAAACCCTTCAGGTTGAGTTATATAGACGTCTTCATCCAACTTGCCATTTCGAAAATCATTTTTGACATCCATGTTCCAAATTTTATAATCATGAAAGGCTGCTATTTCAAGCAATATTCTGATGGATTTAAGCATTGCTACTGGTGAGAAGGTTTCATCATAGTCGATACCTTGATGTTTCCTGAAACCCTTTTCAACCAGTCTTGCTTAAAAGGTATTAACCTCACCATTCATTTCCTGCTTCTTCTTGAATACCCATTTTCCTCTAATGGGATTTAAATCAGTTTGAGGGTATACCAAAATCCAAACTTGATTTTGGTTCATGGACACCATCTCAAAATTCATGGCTTCTTGACATTTAGAAGCTTATTTTCCTTCCACTGCTTCCTTATAGTTTAGAGGTTCATCATCCTCAAGGACTAATGTGTCACCTGAATTGGTGAAAAGAAAACCATAATTCTCTAGTTCTCTAACCTCTTGCGTAGACCTACACATTATTTGTGTCTCAGAAACAACTTCATCTTCCACTTTATCTTTTGGCGATTATTCCTCTACCAACTTTTGTGCATCTGGAGAATTAACTTCATCGAAGTCAATATTGATCCCACTATTTTCAATAGAAATGTGTTACCTTTATATAAATATGGGGTATCTTTCCACAACAACTTTTCTATCTAAAGGGTTATATCAGTAATATCCTCTAGTTTTCTTAGGATAACCTATAAAGATGCACTTGGTGATTTTGGATGCTAATTTGTCACTTGGTAAAGTCTTGAAGAATACCTCGCACCCCCATAGACATATGTGTGTTAGACTTGGTTTCTTTCCATACCATAACTCATATGGAAGCCCATATGAAACTTTAGTTGGTACTCGGTTAAGGGTACATGCTACTGTCTACGAAGCGTATCCCCAAAAGGATAATGGACGAGTTGCATAACTCATAATTGATTTGACCATGTCAAGCAAGGTCCTATTCCTCATTCTACTAACACCATTCCAATGTGGTGTATAAGGAGAAGTGAGTTGGGATACTATCCCACACTCCTTCAAGTGATCAATGAAAGCTTGGTTAATATATTCTCTACCTCAGTTTGAGATGAGTGATTTTATCTTTTTACCAAGTTGGTTTTCTACTTCATTTTGGTATTCCTTAAAAATCTGAAAGGAATAAGACTTATACCACATTAAGTAGATATAACCATACCTACTATAGTCATTGGAAAAAGTAATGATGTATGAAAAACCACCCCTTTCCTCTACTAGAAATGGACCACATACAACAGTATGTATTAATTCTAGTACTGCATTAGCTCTTTCTCCCTTTCCTGAGAAAGGTGATTTGGTCATTTTGTCTCATAAACAAGCTTTACATACATCCAAGGGTTCTAATTGTACTGACTCTAAATACCCTTCTTGATGTAATATTTGAAATCGCTTCTCATTTACATGACAAAGCCTAATGTTCCATAGGCGGGTGATATATGATTCATGTTGGATGTTTTTGTCATTGATTGCCATTACGGGGTTCTCAAGTTCCAACATGTTTAAATCATTTTTAAGATGTGCCATACCATAACATATTTTTTCCCTATAAAAGAGACAAAATGTATTTCCAAACATGAAATAAAAACCCATAATGTCTAAACTCAAATAGAGATAATGTTTTGGGTTACAGAAGGTACATAATAGAAATTGTTTAAAACTAGGACCAAACCACTTGGAAAGGTTACCAAGGCTGCCAGACAACACCATTTTCAGCTCGGAGATCCACTTTACATTTTTCAATCTTCTTAAACCTACTTGATTCCTATATATGAATACAAATGTGTGAGCCACATGCCTTATCCAATACCCAACTTGTAGATAAAGATAGATTGCATTCAATGACAAAAATACTCGAAGTAGAAGAATCAATTTTCCTTTTCTTCCCAACTCTTAAAGTCTTCTTCCAGTGGCCTTTCTTGCCACATCCAAAGCAGACAACTTCTTGCTCATTACTCTGCCTCTGAATATTTGGCTTCTTTGAAGGAAAATACATTGGTGTCTTTGGCCTTGACTTGGCCTTAGATGCCTTTTAATTGACCTTGTTTTTATTTTTCACCATAAGGATAGATGAATTAGTATTTTTTATATCCTTGTCATCTTGATGAACTAAATCCAAAAGGTCCGGGAGTGACTTTTTCATATCATTCATGTTATAATTGACAATATAAGTCAAGAATCTTGACAGTAAATAGGTAAGAATGAGATCCACTTCTAGTTATTCATTCAATTTTAATGCAAGGGCTCCAAGCCTCTCAATATACCCAATCATCTTGAGTACATGAGGACCGACTTGGTACCCTTCTGCTAGACTACACTTATAAAGGAACTTGAGATCTCATACCTTTCCTGTCTAGCCCTCTTCTGATATAATTCTTGGAGATGTGAAATCATCTTGTAGGAATCCTTATCCTCATGATTTTTTCTCAATTGGCTGGACATGGATGACAATATGATGCATTCAACATCAAGTTAATTGTCTGCATGATTTCTCCATTTATCGTTTTCTACATTACTTGATCCCTAAGGAGGCTCAGTAGGAACTGGGGATTACAACACATTTAACTTCATTTCTTGTCATAGTACTAGGCGCAAGTTCCTGTACCACTCCTGAAAGTTATTGCCGGTCAGGATATTTTCTTTATCCAGAATCGATCGCAGTGATAAAGTACTTGTGGTGTTAGTGATTTCCATTTTAAATCTACACAAGATAAACATTTATTAGTTAGTACTTTTTCTTGATTACCTTTTGAAATTTATGATTAATAAATTATTATATCACTTTAATTTCTCCCACTATTTTAATGAACCTTAATAACCCTCACTATTAGATTCAAAATACTCCGTTACTTGAGTATTCTAGTGGTAAGGATCCTAGAAACCTCCCTCATAGTCTAAAAGCTATGGATATGCCACAACTTAGAGGGTTTCATGGTAGGAATTAGGCTGGCCAAGAACTTGACTCGTGGTTCCTTGTTTTGTTGAGTAAAGTCCCAAATTTTGGAATCTGAACCTGATTCCTTCAACATCTTACCTCTAAAGTGATAGAAAGTTATCTATGGCTTATCCTGGACTACTAAATTTAGTTAAGTCAACCTAGTTCTCTCATGGAAAAAGCCCTGGTAGTAAGAGGCACTCTCAACTATGGATGACAAGCACCCCAAACACCTGGTTTTGTTTAGACGCGAGAAATGGAAGGCATTTGGACTTAATATATCTTTGAGATATTTTATTTATTGATGAATATAATCCTTTATATATATATATATTCAAACTATATTTTCTCACTCACAACTTAATGCAATATAAATACATTCATCACTTCTTTACTCATTTTTTTATCTTGTTTACTATTCTATGTGATCAAGAAATAATCATGAAATCGTATAAAACAATAAACAATGAATAAAGGTAAACCATGAAATCCGATTGGTCTTGAGAATTCTATTATGATTGATTCATAAATGGATAAATCTTAACCTAGGGGCATCCGTACCTGAGTAGAAACTTGACTCACGTCGCAGCTAGCCCCAGTGCAATGCGCTCAGCTCCCATCTAGATTACTGCCTCGACTTGGCGGGGTTTTCATCTCAGATCATCACCATTTAATTGAAAATATACTCGCATGTAGGCAAGGAGGTCTAGGGGTAAAAAATACAACTTGTGCAATGGACACGCAGGCCCTTATACATATTTGAATTAAAATATGATTCGTAGACCGTCATTTATATAATTAATTATTACAATCATTGCACACATTGAATAAATAATTAAATAATCTAATAAACTAGACATGCACGGTTCGGTCACTTTCTCAAGACTAGTCAGTATAAGTAATGCACAATTAAAAATTAAACTGTAATAAAATTTAAATAGTATGAGGCCACTCTAATAAATTAAATGAATTTAAATAAATCCAATTGATTTATTTTTATCAGTTCCAACTATTTAATTTAATTTTAATTCTAAAAATTAAATCAAACCATTAATTTAATTTTAATTATAAAATTAAATTAAACTATTAATTTAATTTTAATTCTAAAATTAAATTAAACAATTAATTTAATTTTAATTATAATTAAATTAATATTTCATATTAAATTAAACTAAATCCCAAATATAATTATAATTAATTTAATTTAAAAAACTAAATTAATTAAAACTAAATAACGAGGTTACCTCTAGCCGGGGAAGGACTCCGACAGGACTGCAAACCACCATGAGTGAGTCTTACTAGAGTAGGGCCAAACCATAGAGGAACCTCGATGTGACTGCGGCGTGACCGCGGTGAGACCATGGCTTGACCACGACATATTTTCCCGGTCTAGTAGCACCCCGTGGAAGCATCAACTTCCGAAGAGGTGTGAAGGTGACGAGGTACCACTTCGGCCATCCAGAAGGGTGACGACCCGCTACTCCAGCTAGTCGCATGGGTGGCATCCCACGACTCCGACATGGCACCGAGGGAGGCGGGGGGAGCCGACCTAGTCTGGCAGTAACGCAGTCGGGCAACAGAGAATGGAACGGGGCGAGCGGGGCAGCACAATCTAGTAGAAGGGAGTATCGAGGGTGAGCGAGATGGTGGTCCAGTAGCGAGAATGAGGTTGGGTGGCTGGGGTCTAGCCGATGCGGGATAGGGATGGCGTGTGAGGGGCGGATAACCAGTGAGGTCCAGCGAGGCACGAGTGAGCGGTGCAGTCTGGGTGGAGTGCTCCAACGAGATGGGAAGGGAGGCAGCCGACGGCCAGAGAGGAGCTCCCATGTGGCTAGGGTTTCCTCCAAGGGAGTGAAACCTCCTTCTTGGATGTGGAAGAAGACCCTTAGGGGTCTTCTTTCCTTTTTTTTTAAATTTTTCTTTAGAAAAAATCAACACCCCTTTCCCTTTTTTTAAAGAAGATGACCCAAAATGGGGTCTTGGTTTCCAATTTTTTTTACTTTAAATAAATAAATAAAACAAGACTTGACCCAAAGTCTTTATTGACCCTTTTTTAATTTTTTTTATTTGAGTAAAATAAAATAATATTATCTCATAATATTTTTATTTAACTCAAAAAATAAAAAAAATAAAAAACCACCAGAAATATTCTGGAGACCGGATTCCATCCATAGCGTGACCATATTTCGGTATTTTGAAGAACACATAAATAAAATTAAAATGAGTTCTTTATAAAAATAATCCAAAAATTTAAAACCAACAACGTCGATCCCATTAAAATTTTCAAATGGCCATAACTTGGACATTCAGAAATGGACTGACGTGAGGTCAGATCCATTGGAATCGATTTAATGCCCCGTAATTAAATTTAATGCAATTTAAATTTTATTTTGACTTTGAGAAAACCTCCTTGCTCTGATATAACTATTAGGTAACGGGATGGGTAGGGGTAGCCGATAGGTTAGGAATTGAAATTTTTTCACATCACCGGAGCAACGTTACAATGTCGACTCCGGTGAACTATCACAGTACGGTTTGAGGACCACACATGGATTTAATAGAGAAAAATAAAATAAAATCAAACAACTTACTTGTTCAGATCTGACGTGTGAAAATTTGTCGCAGGATGCTGAAAACCATTGCTTGAAGACTCTGACATTGAAGCCCTCTAGATCGTTCACACACGCCTCTCGAATCTGCTCGCACATCATTCGTTGGAATCTAGGTGCTAGAGCAGTACACCAATGAGCTATTTAAAACAAGAGTGATCACCATAAGGAAAGAGACTTAGATCCAAGAAGAATAATCTTGAAGTTCTTCCTTGATTGAGATAATCTCTCTCTAAAATCCAGTAGGAGAGATAGGCTCTCAATTACGACACATGAATAGTTTCATGGAGAGAGCCTCTATCTTACTAATATAGAGGATATTTTGAATACCCGATATGGGTTCCTGACCCCCATGTAATAGACATTATATGTATAAGTATTATAAATATTTATTTATGTAAAATTAAATTATTCCATAAATAATATTTATAATTTTATCACCAACTGCAGTATATAATTAAATATATACTGCATGATAAACTTGAGTCTATAACCTGACTCACTTATCCTACAAATATTAAATGAACCATTGATATTTAAATCTGTTCGAATAATATTTTATCTTTGTATTTACTTAATCACTTGTAAATACAAGTTATAAATAAATTAAACAATTTATTCCAAACTTGAATAATTAAAGAATTTATTTTTTACTTAGTGATCCATTTAACTTGGATAATACTCGGAACCAGGGCCCACCAAGTTTTACATTCATATTCCCAGAATAAGGAAGATTCTCAAAGCGCTATAGTGTTTGACCCTCTAGGCCCTTATCTCAATAGTAGTGAATAATATTCACAGACCAAGAGTGAGATCTAGAAACCCATTGAGTCCCCTATAGGGATAAGGAAAAGTCAAAGCAATGACTTCCTTCCTAAGAACATAGTCTGTGTAATATAATCTCTTCATCATCGATATCTCAATAAAGCAGAATGCACACTAGTGTCATCATACTTTATCTTGCTTTATTTTATTTGTTGATTTTTCTGGATGGTCTTAACTTCCTCTATCATGGCCATGTATTTAATGAAGTTGCAACCATCCTAATCAACCAGGGCCAAGATATATCTTCCTCAACTCAGAAGCGACAAATACTATCTTGATCATTCAATCAATTCCATGTCACCAATGATGTACCTGACACAAAATACCTCTCCACAACTTAATTTCCATGGTTTTCTACATGCATTAAAGTACACAATTAAATGAAATAAATTTATAATTATATCAAGTTTGGAGACCATTACACATGTCCGTAGATAGGAATGACCAATGACACCTGAAACATGTGGTGTTCCTATTATGCGGGTCTGTCCTCATGATCTCAACTACTAGAGATCATCAAGTGCGAACTTCATGAGAAGAAGTCTCAATGCTTCTGAGCCTCTAACACCTGATGGTCACACATCATCTATGTCCTTTCAAAATGATGTAACTGGACCATAGGAAGTTACTTTTAAGATTACTGTTATGGCATCTTGTTGTTCTCATTATAGCTTGGGATCTGCTGAAATGATTTGATATGAAATGTAATATAAGGAAATTTACATAAACAAAGTAGATATATATGTATCTAAACTATTATGGAAAGGTAAACACATTTTTATATATAAAAAACTGCATACATGTTGTGGTAATCAAAGTACAACAGAAGTTGGGTCTAGGGAACCCACTTTCAATAGGGAAAACTATCATGTAATATTTTTATGAATAATACATGATTGAGAAGGATTAAATATCATCATAGTTTTAGTTTCATGAGGCATTAACAATTCTTTCCAATGGATCATCAAAACAGGAAGAATCATCGGAGGTTTGACATTACCATTGAAACTGAAAAGACACCTCAACATATGTAAGGAACTGATGTGCTTAATTAATTGAAAGACTTCAGTTTTTTATTAGGTAAAGGTCATATTAAATATAAAAATAGGAAGAATTTTGATATTTAATCTACTTACAATTGGAAAAAGAGAAGTATCTTTTTTGAGTTACCATATTGGTCTATGAATTTTTTACATCGTTATTTAGATGTAATTAACATTGTGAAAAATATATATGAAATATTACTTTAAATTATTATAAATATAAATTGGAAGACCAAATATGACGTTCTATATCACTAGGACTTGTTGGATTGGGGTATTCGACCTGAACCATATCCCATGTGTATCAGTAAAAAAATGGAAAGTTCCTTATGCTTCTTATGTGATAAAATATTTAGAGAAAAAATAATTTATGGAAGTATTTGTGAATATAAAGGTTCATAATGTATATTCTAGAAATATATCTAAATGAGTCAACATAAGGGATTTGAAACTAAAATCCCTAAAATCTCATGATGATCACATCCTTGTTCATGAATTGATTCCAAAATCAATTTGACATTTTGTATCCAATAATTTAAGGGTGATATTGATTTTTTTATTAGAGAACTTTGTGCTAAAAGATTATCTATGTATTTTTACCCAAACCATATCCTATGTGTATCATTGAAAATAAATGGAAAGTTCCCTTTTATTCTTATGTGAGGACATCTTTAGAGAAAAATCAATTTCTGGAAGTATCAGATAATATCAATGTTCCTGATGGTTATTCCAGAAATATTTCTAAACGAGTCAATATAAGATATTTGAAACTAAAATCCATAAAAACTAATGATTATCACATCCTTATTCATGAATTTATTTCAATATAAATCTTTCATAATCTATCCAATAATTTAAGTGTGACAATGATTCTTTTGTGAAAATTTTAAAGGCCTTTTTTCTAAAAGGCTATCCAAGTCTTTATTGATAAAAATGTAGAAAGAGGTGCCGTTAATTTTGTGCGAGTTGGAAATTTATTTCCTCCATCATTTTTCACTTTCATGATTCATTTAACATTTCATATTACTACTGAAACACTTATTGGGGGACCTATTTCTTTTTGGTGGATGTACCCTACTGAAAGAAATATGCGCACAATAAAATCTTATGTCCAAAAAAAAAACCATCATAAAGGTTCCACTGTGGGAGGTTATCTGGATCAAGAATGTATATTTGTCTTATGTGATGATAATACATAACCGTATAATGAGAAATGAATATGATAATTATGGGTAAATTGATCCCTCATTTCTATCTCATCCCCAAATTGGAGGAATTTTTTTGTCATATACATTGGCTACATTGAGCCTTAAAGAGTGGGATATGGCATATCACACAGTCTTATTTAACTATGGTTTTTAGATAAATATATCAAGTAAGTAATTTTAATATTTATATTTTATCTCATACTATGTAATTTCATATATACCTTAAACTTTTATTATCATTTTATACAGGGAACAAACAAAATTATAAGTAGAGTTCATCGATCTTTTCCTTTGATAATAAGAGAGGATTTTCATAGAAAATAGTTTCTTGCTTGGTTAAAATCAAAGGTATGAACATTAATTTAATTAAATTAAAAAAATACATATTCATTTAATTATATTATTAATATAAATTTTAGGTATTGAGTTTACCTATTGAATTCGTTTCCCAAGAATTATGATCATTGGCTTTTGGTTTCAATTCCTTGGTTTGTGAATGATTTTTTAATAATAAATGGTATAAATTAGTTACAAATGATTGAGTGGTGAAAATGAGAACACATAATGATGGTGTTATATTAAATGCTAAAATTTAATGTTATTCATGTGCATTAAATAGTAAGCCTCGATATGAAAATGTATCTTATTATGGACTTGTTGAGAAAATATTTTTATTGGATTACTACTCTCATAGTCGAGTCATGATGGTGAAATATAAATGGTTTTATTTAATGATATGGAATGGTATATTTATTGATTATTGTGTATTTAGAGTTATTTACATGATTCAATTCCTGGCTACCGATAAACCATACATTTTGGAAATAATGGGAAAACAACTGTTTTTTATGAAAGATCATTTGATACATGATTACAATGTCATTAATTAAATAATCCCTAGACATATTTTTCATGATGGTGGGGAAAAAATTGGCACCATTGAATCCCCATTGGTTTTGACCAAAATATTGAATTTTATGACTCAAATTTTCCCATTGTGAGAGTTGACGTTGAACCTGATGTAGTGGTGGGTAATATATAGAAGCAACCATATGCACTCATAGTTCATTCAGTTTACCTTTTCATGGGTTTCTCAAGTTGGTATTTATATTATTAATTTAATTTCTCTTTAGTTTGGAATGATATGTTTATTTTATTATTTTTGGGTTTTTTTTCATTTAATTAGATTTATTTCAATTCAGAAAATCGGGTTTAAAATGGGTTTTTAAAAAATTTATAAATTGGTTTAAAATTATTGTTTCTAAAACATGTTATGTCATTTTTATGACTTCTTTTACTTCTAATGTGTATGAATTTTTTTTAAAATTATTTTTAAAAAATGTACATTTCATTCTTATGTAGATTATGAAAAATACTTAATAAGTTTGAAGGAATAGATTATTTGATACTGATCGATAGATGGATGAGAGCGGGTTACCTCATATGGTTCCCTTAGTGTGTATAATAATTATAATATTTTTCTTTTGAATTACATATAATTTCATGTTCTTATTCTTTATCAAATTTTTTTTAGTGACATTTAGTTGATCAAAATTTGACTCCTGCTCAGTCTACTAGCATGGGTCCGAGAAGGGTGGTCCTAGAGCTAGATAGAGCACCCTTTGTACCCATTCCCACCCCGATCCACCAACAGAAACCCCATCTACCACACCTTTCTATCCTCTACTAGAACCTCCAAGGATATTCCCACCCATGCCTCCTTATCATCTCATTTGGCCTATTCTTCCCATACCATGTCTATGCATCCTCCAGGGATGTTCCCACCTTTACCATATCCATATCCTTTGATGTATACCCAACCCTACTACCCATATCCCACCATCAATACACCACCTCCATTTCTCACCATCTGTCCAGTATATGGTGATTTTTTTCCTTTAACTTCTACTCTAGTGCATGCAGATCACCGAGAGCATGCATTGGAATAGAAATACCCTTCAGAGGCTACTGATTTGGGACAACCCACAGATACATTAGATCCCAATGAGTAGCCTACATTTGGGTTTTTTTTCATTATAAGTGTATTAATTATATTACATCATTTTGTCTTATTGTACCATGACTTAATTTTTATTTTTTTCCTTTGATCTTATTTAGTGGTATCTTCTAGTAGGTGATGTGGATGCACCTGTATGCATGAAACCTGTAATTGAAAAATAGAAATAATGGTAGATTAGATTGAATAAAATCATATGATCGGAAAAAATTCCATATAATGTAAAATTTTCATGGGAATTTTATCCAAGTACAATGATATCATTCCAGTGAAACTAGTCTCATGGAGGCATATCAATAATGACATCAAGGAGAAAGCATGGGCATAAATATGGGTAAGAAAACTTGTTAGATTTATATCTATATTATTTTTATATTTATATGAATTAACATGTTTATTGCACTGTCAGTTTAACTTTCCTGATGGTAAAGTTTCTAAGGTTTCAAAGTTGATGGGTCTTGGGGAGTTCTGGTGATCATATAAGAGCGTGTTATATATTGGTTGGGAGAGTAGATTTGGTTCTGATTTAGTGGGTGTACCAATATTCCTCAACTATCCAATAACACAATATCAATAAATGACCACATATCAGAAGAGTTATGAGTTTAAGGTATTCATAATCTTTAATGGGTTTCATAGAAAATATAATTCTTATTACTTGTATTTAATTTTTTTAGGATGCATCGGAAAAAAAAGAACAAAGATTTAATAATGTATTTTTACACTTCGCGGAGCATTATGATGCCTGATCATGATAAGCACCAGGTAATTTAATACGAATATAAATAATATATGGACTTATATTGTTACTAATTTAGATTTTCATGATTAAATTTATGTTTTATTGTCATTAATACGTTTAATATAAGGCTAGAAATAACCCTTTAAAATGTCCTAATGGTATAATGTCCCAATGGACAATTGGCCTAATGGAATAATGTCCAATTGGACTAATGGCCTAATGGACTAATGGACTAATGGACTAATGGATAGTTGGACTAATTGGACTGATGGTCTAATGGATAATTAGATCAATAGCATAGTGTCCAATATTTCTAAAGGCCTAATCGGCCAATTATCCCAATGGACAATTGGGCTAATGGCCTAATGGCCAATTGGTCTAATGGCCTAATGGAAAATTGGCGTGATGACATAATAGCCTCATGGACAATTGGCCTAATGGTCTAATAGCCAATTGTCCTAATCTCAAAATGACCAATTGTCCTAATGGTCTAATAACCTAATGAAAAAATGGACTAATGAACAATTAGCATAATATCCCAATAGAAAATTATCCTAATGGCCTAGTATCCAATTATCCTAATGTACTAATGGCCTAATTAACTAATTAACTAATTTCCAATTAGGCTAATGGCTAATTGGACTAATGACCTAATGTACAATTGGACTAATGGCCTAATGGAATAATGGCCTAATGGCCTAATAGACTAACGACCAATTAACCTAATGGCCTAATGGCCAATTGTCTAACTGACCTAATGGACTAATGGAATAATATCCTAATGAACAATTAGAATAATGTCCTAATAGACTAATGTAAAATTGGACTAATGGGATAACGACCAATTTTCCTAATGGAATAATTTGACAATTGGCTCAATGGCCTAATGGCCTAATGGACAATTGGCTCAATAGCCCAATGGCCTAATTTTCCAATTGAAAAAAGTGGATTAATGGCCTAATGACCTAATATATAATTTTCCTAATGGCCAATTGTCCTAATGACCTAAATGGCCAATTGTTCTAATGGGATAATTTCCTAATGGAAAATTGACCAATTGTTCTAATGGACAATTGGGATAATTAACTAATGGCCTAATGGGAAATTGGCCAATTTGCATAATGGCCTAATGGACAATTGGCCAATTTATCTAATAGCCAAATTCCCCAATGTCCAATTATCCTAATGGCCTAATAGCCAATTAGCCTAATGATCAATTGTCCTAATGTCCTAATGGACTAATGGCCTAATGGTCTATTGGCATAATGACCAATTATCCAATTGTCCAATTAGCATAATGGAATAATTTTCCAATTGGTATAATGGACTAATGGCCTAATGAAAAATTGGACTAATGGCCTAATGGAAAATTGGCCTAATGGCCTAATGTCCAATTGGCCTAATAGACTAATGGTCAATTTTACAATTGGCCTAATGGCCTAATTGGTCAATTGGACTAATGGCCTAGTGGCATAATGGCCTAATGTCTAATTGGACAGTTGGGATAATGAACTAATGGACTAATGGACAATTATCCTAATTGGAATAATGTCCAACAAGCCTAATTGGCCTAATTTCCAATTGACCTAGTGGCCTAATGGCCAATTGGCCTAATGGCCAATTGGCCTAATTTTCCCAATGGCCAATTAACCCAATGGCCTAATGGCCTAATGGAAAAATAGATAAATGGCCAAATGGCTTAATGTCCTAATGGACTAATGTAATACTAGATAAATGGACCAATGTACTAATGGAAAATTGTCCTAATGGCCTAATTGGACAATTGTCCTAATGGACTAATGGACTAATGGCATAATGCACAATTGGCCTAATGTCCTAATGACCAATTGGACTAATGGACTATTGGAATAATGAACTAATAACCAATTTTCCTAATTTACTAATGTTCTAATGGCATAATTTCCTAATGATATAATGTCCTAATGTCCTAATGTCCCAAATAGACTAAATGGTCTAAATGGACTAAATGTCCAAAATGTCCAAAATGGCCTAATTGGCCTAAATATCCTAATGAGATAATTGGAATAAATAACCTAATTGAACTAAATGTCCCAAATGTATTAAATGAACTAATTGGACTAAATGGAATAATTGGCCAAAATGGTCCAATTCACCCAAATGGACTAACTGTCCTAAATGGCTTGAATTTGCATGAATCAGTCTGAATTGAATTAAATTGTCCTAAATTTTCCCAAATGGCCTAATTGATCTAAATTGTATAAATAAATGGCATAATTGGACTAATTGGACTAAATGGACGATATGGATGAAATGGCCTAATTGTCATAAATGACATAATTTACCTTAATGGCCTAAATGGACTAATTTTTCTAAATATACTAAATAGAATAATTGGACTAAATTGGCCTAATTGGACAAAATGGACTAATTGGGCTAAGTGTCCTAAATGGTCTAATTGGCCTCTATGGCCTAAATGGACTAATCATCCTAATTGGAATAATTGGAATAATTGGAATAATTGGAATAATTGGATTATATTGCCTAATTGGACTAATTGTTCTAATTGGACTAATTGGACTAATTGAACTATATGACATAATTGGACTAATTAGACTAATTAGATTGAAAGGACTAAATGGACTAATTGGAATAATTGGACTAAATGGACCAAATTGAATAATTTTCCTAAATAGCTTAATTGTCCTAAATGGAAAAATTCCTAAATGTCCAAATGGAAAAAATAACCAAATAGATAAATGTCCAAATGGATAATTATCCAACTTACCAAAAAACCTAACCTAAAATTGAACCTAATAGAAAAATGATCAAATTTACCAAGTGAAAAAAATAACTAAATAACATAACACAAATAGAATTGGATTGAAATGAACATACAAGAGGAATCAATATCAAAACCATGTTTATCATGCTAATTATCATGTATTGTTTATATTATTCCATTAATATTAAATTTCTAATTAAATGTATATTTATATGCTTCTTAATTTTGTAGATTTATTAATATATAATTTTAATTCATTATATATTTATCACTTTCATATTATTCAATAATGTAGTATTATACTAATCAATTTCATTTTCAGAAAGAGGAATTGGTCATTGATGGACGTGTGCCTTGAGAAAAATTATTTTGCTCTAGTAGGAAGAAAAAGGATGGAAGTGTAGTAAATTCACAATAAAAAGAAAATATTGTAAGTTTTTTATTAATATTTTAAATATTTATACATAATTAATAATTAAATATCTTGTTTATATTTTCAACAATGTGCCCTGGAGGCCCTCGATGAGCAAGAAGATGAAAAATTTGGGTAAATGATCATTTGAGTTAGGAATTAGGTGAGGAGCTCCAAGGGGGGGGAGTCTGATATCAACCTAGGAAAAACATTATCCACACTAGGTATTTATCCTCATTAGAAACCTATAAAACCTCTAAAACCATTGACCTACAAAATGATCACGTAGAAGTAGATGGGAAATAAATAACTTTAAAGGAGTGTGAATTAAGTAAACTGATATCCGAACACTTCCTAAAATCCATGTCAGCTATATGTCCATCACTTCCATTTGAGGCTGATACTAATTTTTACTCATGTATGGAATCAATTATATCTTTATATTATGCCCTGAGTGATGTCAATGAGGGTCCTAGTGGCAATAGAGATGATGGTGGAGGTGGTAATGATGATGATGATGTTGGTGGTGGTGGTAGTGGTGGTGCTCCAGATGATGTTATTGGTGATGATGATGTTTCTGATGGTGATGAGGATGAGGATGTTGGAAATGGGGGAGATATTTATCCCATCTATTTTTGACTTATTAGTAAATATACACATGGATATTGTTTAATTACATGAATTTATTGTTTTTATGGATTTATATGTATGTTATAGTATTGTAAATGGTTTGAAATTTTTTAAACCAGTTGGTTGAATGCTAAATATACAATATATGTATTTCATTTAATGTTTACTATGGTTTTTATTCTATTTACAAGTTAAGGATGGTTTAGAAGGGATGCTACTACCAAATGGGGACAAGTAGCTACACGCATGGGTCAATAAACTGTGGGTATATGGTTCATACTAGGAAAATATATACCCATGGTTCTCCTAAACGTGGTTATGATAAAATATCCCAGGATATACCCATGGTTTCTATAGAAACCATGGGTATAGATCTATACTGATGGATCCATCAGCCATGGTTCATAAAATCATGGGTATAGCCTATAACCATAATTTTATGGGTTATACCCATGATTCTAAACCATGGGTATAAGATATGTTTCTATTAGTGTGAGATCAATATATCATGATAAAGAAAAAGTATACACTTCCACATATTGATGATTTGTTTAATTATATATGTAGATCCGATGTCTTCTCTAAGATGGATATTTATTTGGGATACTATCAAGTAAAGGTGAAGATAAAGGATACCCCCAAGATTACTTTTTTGTACATGGAATGGGAACTACAAGTTCATAGTGATTCCATTTGTACTCATGAATTCTCCAAATATCTTATTAGACTCAATGAATAGAGTCTTTATGGGTTACCTTGATAAGTCTTTGGAAGTCTTTATAGATTATATACTTATCTACTCTAAAATAAAGGAGAAACATGAGCATTATTTGAATGCAGTACTGAAGACCTTGTAAAAGAGAAAGTTATATATGAAATTAAATGTGATTTTTTTATAGATAAAGTAAAATTATTGGGGAATGTTATTACTATAAAAGGGATATATATGGATCCTTTGAAAATAGAGGCAGTTGAAGGATGTATCAGAACAACATCTATGACACTGATACATAGTTTCATTGGATTAGCTAGGCACTATCATCAATTTTTGAGAAACTTATCATGATTATAATACCCAATAACCAATATTACTTAAGTGAGAGTGAAATTTTTCTAGATTGATGAGTGTTAGGATAACATTAAAGATTTAAAGAATAGGCTATTAACTTAACCTATTATCACATTACCTGATAGTGGGAAAAGATTTGTGATCTATAACAATGCGTACAAAAAGGTCTTAGGTTGTGTACTCATGAAAGATGAAAATGTGATAGCCTATGCCTCATACCAATTGAATTTCCATGAGTAGAACTACCCAACACATGATTTGGAATTGGCTATAATGATTATTATATTAAATACTTGGTGACATTATCTATATAGGGAGAAGTGTGACATATATACGGATTATAAAATCCTAAAGTATATATTTACTCATAAGTATCTCAATATGTGCCAATGAAGTTAATTATATCTAATAAAGGATTATTATTGTTCAATCCATTACTATTATGGGAAGGTGAACAAAGTGGTAGATGCTCTGAGTAGAAAGGATCCCATGACCCTATCCTTAATGAGGATTGAAAGGGATCCAATATTTTTGGGCATGAAAAGGAAAAACATGGGAATAATAAAATGATATTTATTATATCTTTCTCAAATAACTTCTAAACCATCCATTCCTGAGAGAATCAAGGAGACCCAAAAAGATAATGAGGAGCTATAAAGAAAAGTAGCAAATATTCCAGAGTTAAAATTTTCTAAAGATAAAGTTATAAGGTTTGGAACTCAGATATTTTTCCCATAAAAACCATAGTTGAAGAGGGAATCTATATATGAAAAAAATTGATCATCCTTATATATTCATCAAGGAAATACTAATATTTATAGAGATCTGAAAAAAACTTCTAGTGGGACACCATAAATAGGGAGATTGCAGAATTTGTATCTCAATGATTAGTATGCCAATAAGTAATGGATGAAAGAAATAATTATAAGGGTGTAATGAAATTATTACTCATACTCATATAGACATACAATGCCAAAGTTATGGCCTAAGTAAAGTATAGGGTCATATCTGGTCCGGGTCTGGTCCGACTCGGTCAGACCGACCCGGCCCGACCCTACTTGGGTTGACCCGACCTGACCCACTGGGTCTGGCCCGGCCTGCGGGGCCCGACCCGGCATGTCACGAGGGCCAAGAGGCCACGGGGGCATCGGGCGGCTCAGTCATTAGGGTTTTGCGAGGGCGAGGGGCAGCTCGACCATAGGGGTGCTGAAGGGCGCGGGGCAACTCAGCTGTGGGGGGTGCCGCGAGCGCACGGGGCTGCGGGGTGGCACTGCTGGAGCGGCTTGGACGGAAGGGCGGAGGCCGCAGGGCGACTCGGAGGGCCACGGGCGGCGCGACTAGGCCGCTGGGTGGTGCGGCAGGCCGCGAGGCGGCGTGACAAGGCCGCGAGGCAGCACGGCAGGCTGCGGCGGCGGAGTACTGTAGGGCACGGAGGCTGCGGTGGGGTGCGGAGGCCGCGGGGTGTTGCCATTGCCTTCATTTTCTTTTTCACCTTCATCACCTTCATCACGGTTCTTGAGTTCCACCAGTGCCAAACACCGACACCGGTCGCTTCCTTCTTCTATTGCGAAGAACACACCAAAGAAGCAGAACATCGGAGGGGTCGGGCCATGTTTGTTTGGCCCGCACCCTCCGCGTTAGAGCGGTAGAAAGCGGCTCAACAAAATCAGAAGTCAAGAACGACAAACTCTACAATTTAATAAGTATCGGGTATCAATTCATTTTGGTTGATCAACATTCACCATGCTTTCCAATTCAATAATTAAGTAATAAAACCTACCTTGTTCGTTTTATTCGTTGAAGATTGTCTACGGGGAAAGAGACGATGTCATTGGGAATAGACGGACATCAGTGACATCAGTGTTTCTAGAATCGTTGGTTCGTTGATGTTGAAGACGTTCCTCGTCAACGAATGTCCCGAGGAAGAAGTCGGAGTCGAAGTCGGCGTTCTTATTTGGTGTTCTTCGTTGGAGAGATTTTCTCCAAATGATCCTTCCTTTTCCAACGATTAATTTCCCCCAACCCACCAAAAAGAAAAGGGTATCCAATGTAATAAAATATGTTGGCATAATTTCAAATTGGAATTATTAATTAATTGAGTTGGTGTATTAATTAAAAAGGGGGGTGGCACAATTAATCAAGGGGAAGTTCAAGAGACTTCCCCTCATTTAAGTGGGAGGTTCAAAGGGGTTTTAAACTCAGGTGGTCCCCACCACCATAACCTGTCATGGGAGGTTTTAGGTTCGGTGGTCCCCACCTCCATAACCTCAAGGGGAGGCTTAATTCTGGGGGTTCCCACATCTCAACATCCACAAAGACTTTCAAATAAAAATAAAAATAAAAGTTACACAATTTTATTTTTATTTTATTCTTTCAAGAATATGTGAAAAGGAAACTTCCACCCTCGACCTACTGCGGTTGAGGTGAAGGTCTCCTTAAGAGAATACCGGCGTTGCGAGTTCAACGGCGCCCCTCATATTTCAATTCTAAGAACAGGTTCAAAAGTTAGATAATCCCTCTCGCACGTTTACTGAACGTACCTGAAATAATGTTCATAAATTAATCCTGGGAACTCCAGGCCTCAGAATCACGTGACGTCAATTTTCGTGGACTCATAAAATCCCATATATTTTAAAAAAATTACATGGAAATTCTGGGTCTTTACACTTGGATTTAGTGGTATTTTTAATTCTTAAACTTCATTTTTTTGGGGAGTGATTGCTTAGACCACGACGGTTGAACCTAGAATGTCACTTTACATTGAGAGGAAATCATATAACATCCGGTCCACTATCATGATTTTTTTTAATTATAGTAAACTTTTTTTATATTAATATAAACCTGTTTTTGGTAAGAAAATTTGTTAGAAGTTGGATGTATGATACTGATTAGATCTCAACCGAGTTTCAAAATAAGTTGTTTTTTTATTTTTAATTCAATAATTCTTCAGATAATGGTTATATAAATTGACCCTATTATAATATTATTGAAAGACCTTGGTTATGTCCTAAAGAAGTTATATAATATATAAAAAAAGTTGGTTTAAAAAAAAAATATGTATGGTATCATATTGGTGATAAAATACACTATCAAATTGTTCATGATTTAAATGAAAGGAATTGACTAGAGATTTATATTTTTTAAAAGTTTTAATTTATTCATAATCATTAGAAATAAATTATAGTAATGAAATAAGATAATCCTCGGAGTAAAGATGATGTAACTAATGAAAGTGATAATGTTGGGAGGGTGAAAAGATTGATGGATGATGTCAGGACTCTTATATATTAGTAATGTGGTAAAATAAAAAATATGGAATTCTTAATGTGGTTGTATGTATTAAAATCATGTATAGAATTTATAATATTATCATATACTATATTCTTAAATTTTCAAATCACTTACTTCCTGATGATGTATATATTCCATCAAATTATTATATATCATTTTATTTAATTGACTAACTTGGATTTTCTTCAAATAAAATTCATGTTTGACCAAATGAGTATATATAATTCATGGAGTATACAATGGGATAAATGATTGTAAATAATGTGTTATATTTTTATGGAACTTAAATTTATATGAAAAAATATATCATGCGACACATAAATTAATTTATAACTTCCCATTTATTCCAAGCCTCTAAATATTTTTCTTTTCTAATGAAATATCAAAAAATATTTTATGTCACAAAGATTAGAGAATTAATGATAATGATGTGTTGGTTTATCATATGAATAGATTAACATGGATGAAATTTGATTCATGATATCCGGATTTTTCATCTCATGTTCATAATTTCAGTTTGAGAATATCATTTGATAGTTTTAAAACATTTTTTCATATTCTTACTTCTCACAAAACATGGAAAATTTCTCGTTACATTTATAACCATCATTCTTGGATGTGCACATAAAGAATATAATCCCTTAAGAATAATCATATCCAGACCTTATGGTACCAGAAATAACATATTTGTGTACATGAAACCTTTATTTAAATAGTTGAAAAATATTTGAAATGTGTATTTACACACTTATGATCCTACTTTAAAAGACATATTTTAGAGGCATGTTATGCTTATGTGTATGATAAATTATTTTTAGCTTATGAAATGATGTATGGATAGAGAAAAACAGAAAACTATCATATATTATTTCTATAAAGGATACAATATTTAAAAGACTTAAATATCATCATAATTTTATTTTCATGGGACATCACTGATTCTTACCAATGGATTATCCATATAGGAATAGTCATTGAAGGTTTCATAATACCATTGAGACTAAGAGGACACCAAAATTCATTTCTATAACTTATGTTCTTAAATAATTGAAATAATTTTATTTTCATTTAGGAAATGCTAGAAAAAATATAAAAAGAGGTAGAATGTTTCCACTGAATATAATTATAATTGTAAGAAGAAAATTATTCTCATTGATTTACTTTATTAGTCAACCAATTTGTTACATCATTATTGATAAGTAATACACATTGATAAAAAATAAGTTAAATGTTTCTTTCATTTCTTCTAAAATTTAATGGGAAGACCATATATGATATACATTCTCAACATGACTTGGTGGATTGGGGTATCAAACCATAATTACATCCTCTGTCTATCAGTGAAAATAAATGGAAATTTACCTATGATTCTTATCTAACGAAACCTTCAGAGAAAAATAAATTTTTGGAGGTACTAGAGAATATAAAGTTTCCTAATATATATTTAATAAATATAGAAAAAATGGGTCAATAGAAGAGAGATAATAATGAAATACGTTAAATCTCATGATAACCACATCCTTCTGCATGAATTGATTCCATTATCCATATGCCATTTATTGTCCAATAATGTAAATTTTATGGTGATTTAGCTGCTACATTTGTATAGAGATCTATGTGGTAATGTTTTCCAAGTATTTATTAAAAAAATAAAATAAGAGACACTATTAATTTTGTGTTAGTTAAATTTTTTTCCTCTATTATTTTTACTTGTATGAAGAATCTAACTACCCATATTACTACTAAAACTTTTCTTCGGGGAACCATTTATTTTTATTGGATATATCCAACCAATATTAATATCTTCATAATGAAGTCTTGTTTTTAGAATAATAATTATCATGAAGGATCAATTATAAAATGTTACATGGATCAAGATTTTATGGATTTATGTTTAATGTATTTGGGTGATATGAGCATGAGATGTAATAGATCAATGAGAAATGAAGAATATTAGTGTGAGAACATTTAACCCATGTTTCCATTAATTCCCAAAATTGAAGGAATTCTTATATTATATACATTTACTACATTGATTCTTGAAGAGAAAGTGCTGACACATATCATATTCATGATTAACTTTGATTTGTTTGATTACTACATGAAGTAAGTAATTAGAACATGTATATGTTATCTCATACTATGTAGTTTAACATATATCTTAAAATTTTATAATATTTTTATATAGGGGATATAAAAATGATATTAGGTAGAACTCATCATTCATTGGATTTGATAAGTAGAGAGAATTTTCTTAGCAAATAATTTTATGTTTGTTCAAAATCAAAGGTATAAGAATTCATTTAATAAAATAAAAAAATTAATTTAATTTTAATATTCATTTATATTTTAGAAATTAAGTTTACCTATTGAATCCATATCTAAATAAATAATAACATTAGATTCTGTTACCAATTCATGGGTTCACGAATGAAACAAACTAGTCATCAATGGATATAAATTAGTTATAACTAATCGAGAAGTGAATAAGAGTACACAACATAATGGAATTATGTTAACTAAAATGAAATAATATTTTTTCTAGTGCACTAGATAGTTGGACTAAATATGAAAATTTGTCTCATTATATAGTTTCTGTTGAAATAATAATACTGTATTATTACTCTCATGGTCAAGTCGTTTAGATGAAATACAAGTGTTTTGATTATATAACGATACATGTGAAATTTATTGATGATTTTGTATTTAAAGATATTGACATGAATCTATTCATGATGATATATGAGAAATATAAGAGAAGGATCATCTAAGATGTGAATTACATGTCATTAGTGAAGTAATATCAAGAAATATTTTTGATAATAGTAGGGATGGTGTAAAAACTATTACTACCCCTATTGGTGTAGATCTAATCTGAAATAAAAAAAACTACAAAAAAAACCAAATAGACCAACCACAAGTGAACTAATTAAACTAACTAAAAATTAGACAAATAACCAAATGGAATAATAAAAAATGACATAACCCAAAAATGAACCAAATTACTTAACCCAAAATAAACCAAATAAACTAACTCAAAAATGACATAACCCAAAAATGAACCAATTGAACTAACCCAAAATGACATAAAACAAAATTTCCTAAACAAAAATGAAATAAATAACCTAACCTAGAATGAACCAAACTATCTAGATCAAAAATAAATTAACCAGAAAATGAAGAAAATTGACTAACCTAAAATGAACAAATTGACATAACCCGAAATAAACCAAATAACCCAACTCCATGTTAACCAATTGTTCTAACCAAAAAATTAAAAAAATAACCAAATGACCTAAATAAAAAATGATATAACTAAAAAAATAATCTAAATGAACTAACCTAAAATGACCTAAAAAATGATCTAAACCAAAATGAACCAAATAACATAACCGATAATAAATCAAATTTTACAACTCAAAAATGAATTAACCCAAAAAATGAAACAAATGGACAAATTAAAAATGAACAAAATGAAAAAACCCAAAATAAACCAAATAACCTATCCTAAAGTGAAAATATTTTCCTAATAAAAAAATGAACAAATGACCAAATGTGTATACCAAAAATTATAAAACCAAAAAATGAAACAAATGGATTAACCTAAATAAACCAAATGAACTAACTAAAAAAATTACATAACCAAAAAATAAACCAAATTACAAAACCCAAAATGACCTAAAAAAATAACCTAAATAAAAATAAACCATATAAACTAACCCAAAACGAACCAAATTACATTAATAAAAAATTAATTAATCCAGAAATGAAGAAAATGGCCTAAAAAAATGAAAAAATTAACACATCCCCAAAAAACCAAATTACCTAACCCCAAGTGAACAAATTGTTCTAACAAAAAAAAATTAAAAAAATGACCAAATTACCTTAAAAAAATTGACCTAACCTAAAAATAAAAAAACAAATCAACCCAAAATAAACCAAATTAAATAACTAAAAAAATAAAATAATGAAAAAATGAACCACAAAACTAACCCAAAATGACGTAAAATAAAATTTTATGAACCAAAATAAACCAAATAACTTCACCCAAAATGAACCAAATTATGTAACTAAAAAATTAATTAACCAAAAAATGAAGGAAATGGACTAAACCAAAATGAACAAAATGAAATAACCCAAAATAAACCAATTACACCAATCCTAGGTGAACTAATTTACCTATCCAACAAATTAAATAATGAGCTAACAAAAAATGGAGTAACCCAAAAAATAAACCATATTACTTAAGTCAAAATAAAAAAAAGACCTAAATAAAAAATGATATAACCCAAAAATGAACCAAATAAACTAACTGAAAATGACTTAAACCAGGATGAACCAAATAAGGTAACCCAGAATGAGCTAAATTATATAACTTAAAAATGACTTAAAAAATGAAGCAAATTCCCTAACCAAAAAAATAACAAAATTATAAAACCCCCCAAAAAACAAAATAACCAAACACCAAGTGAAATAATTGACCTATATAAAAAATTATAAACTGACCAAATGACCTAGGAAAAACTAACCTGACCCTAAAATGGACCAAATTATTTAACTTAAAATAATCTAGTCATCCTTACTAAAACATTATATAACCCAAAAATGAACCAGATAACCCCAAAATTACCAAACCAAAATGACATAAACCAAAATGAACTAAATAACCTTACATAGAATCAGTCAAATTATATAACTCCAAAATGAATTAACCTAAAAATTAAGCTAATAGCCTAACCAAAATCAACCAAACTAACCAAATTAAAAAGGAACCAAATGATTTATCTGAACGACCATACGAAAAAAATACCCAAATGACCTAACCAAAATAATGAACTAAATTAAATAACTCAATAATGAAAGAAATTCCCTAACAAAAAATAAATCAAATGTTCTAATCAAAATTAAAAAAAATGATCTAACTATTTGACCAATGATGAAAAAAACTTATAATAAAAAATGACCCAAATCACTAAATGAACAAAATAAACAAATGAAAAAAGCATAGAAAAAACTAAATTGGAATGAATAGAATATATAATAAGAAAACAATATCACAACCATGTTTATAATGCTAATTATTATGTGTTAATTAGGTTATTACATTATTATTAAATTTATAATTAAATGTATATTTATCTTCCAATTCATGAAATGTGAAATATTAAAGAGACATAAAAGAAGAGAATGTCTAAAAATGATCACCACATGAAAGATATGAGAATTCCTCCCCTCGTGACCCTTATGAGCATATTATTTCTAATATATATATATATATATCAATTACAAAACATGTAATGTTATGTCATTAATAATTTTTTAATTTAATTAGATCCCACCATCTAGGAGACAACTATTCTTCAATAATACATGTAATAACGGTTACAAATATACTAGTTTGAAGGGGGAATGTACTAGTACTACTCGCAACACTTGTAATACTTGATTAAACCCATCTACTTCACCAAATATACCATATACCATAGTTTTTATCCCATATTTCCCTTAGATTTATCAATGATTTTCAGACCTCCCATATTGTTTCCACCATTTTCATCCGATCATCCTTCTCATATATCATTTACATATCCGATGACAGCTTCACTACACATCCCTATTTTGATTTTCCATATACTTTGATACCGTAAACTCCATTAATTAATTTTACATTATCTTTGTGATTTTATGTCCGTTCCCCTTTGATTAATTCTATAGTTCCTTCAGATCATCCATACTATAAATTGGACCCCTAGTCACTACACATGATACTAATTCTTCAGATCATAGAGATCCATCAGAGCACACTGATCATCTAAGATCAGGTATATGTATAAAACCCTTAAAAGTTTGTAACCATAATTTTCATTACAACATGTATTAATTTAATATTTTACTTTTATTCATAGTTTAATATACCAATATTATGAGGTGTGTACATACTTGTATGAATGATGTTTAGAAACAAAGGACACAAGTCATGGTCAAGTATAATGAATAAAATCAAATGATTAATAAAATTGGGAGAGAATTTAGAAGTTTTATTACAATGCTTTCCAAATATTGTGACATAATTCATTTGAAAATAGTTTCCTAGAGAGACCTTGAAGAGGAAAAAATTGGTATTGTATGGGAATAGATAAGGGTAATAATGTTTATTATATTAAATTTTATATTATTATTATATTTATATGAATTAATATTTGGTAGTATCTTCACTATAATGTCCCTCATGGTGAATCAGTGAGAGTTGGATGACTAAAGTAATTAAGTGAGATATGGGGAGAATATAATCATGAGTTATATATTAGATGGACTGGTATAGTTAAATCATATTTAGTAGGCATACTAAAATTTAATGAGTGTCCATGAACACAGTATTGGTATATAATATCTTATTAGAAGAGTGATGAATTTATGTTACTATTAAAATTTAATGTTTTTTTGATTGAAACAGATTGTAATTTGTATTAAGACTTCCTTTTCTATTAATATTAAATTTTATTTCACTAAAATCATCAAGTATAAATAAAAAACATGGATTAAACTAAGTATGACTGAACTTTTGGGTGATAAACTACAACAAATCAGGAGAGACAATAATTATTTTTCATGTAAAACTATGTTTAATTATGTACCTATACAAACGAGCCAGACCAAATCAAGCCTACCACACCTAAACCAATCCATAACTAACATAATTGAACATAAATGAATGAAATGAATATAAACTAGATTGAACTTACTCAAACTAAAAATAACCATATAACTTTAAAATAAACCACTATAAATTTAATGTATACATGTAAAATGTAAAAATTTATAGTTTCTAAACTATTTATAGTTTTACCAATCAAATAATTAAGTAAATCACTATTTAAAATATCATTATATATAATAAAATGGTGAGTTCTAGTCATCAAAAAACAAAATGAATTATATATTAATGATTTACCACACAAAACATCAATACCCATTAAAATTATAATCATAATTTGCAACCTCAATACCCTAAACCAAAAATATCATCCCAAGACTACTAAATAACACCTTAATAATCTATTAAAGATCAAATAAACATGGTTAAAACTTAAATTACAATAATTAAATCTATATGACTATGAAACTTTACATCCATCAATGAACTAACTTCCCCTTTCTTTTTATACCCCTAACATCAAGAAAAAGGGATAAAATAAAAAATAACCACTCAAACCAAAACATACCTATTTGATTCTATCATATGCAACTATTTTTTTAAAAGGTGGAGGTTATAACTCTTTTATTAAAAGAAAGAAAAGGAAAATTACCAAAGTATGAGGGAAAGGGAAGACATGGAACACCCAAAACAAAATAAACTAATTGCTTATCTTTTTTAGCAGTCGCTCGGTTACACTTTGTTCTTCATCTCTAATAGCCTCCAGCTCCACCCTTCCAGGCCCGCAGCCCTGACCTCTCATTCTCCTTCTGGTTGCACTTGCCCTTCTCCTGAGCAGTTGAAGTATTTGATGAAGTGTCTCAGCATCATTACTCTCATAACCTGATCTATCTTCTGTTTATTCCATGCATTTATCAGGAGAAACATCTTTTAATACTGGCATCTTCATCTCTTCTACAATAGGTAGCTCAACCACCATTGGGGAAACAACCGGAGGGGGTGTCTTATTGTGAGAAACAAGTTGGAAGCCTTCATTATCCACAATTGGCTTTAAAGAATAATGACAAGACTTATAGATGACTGGGGAGTCAGAATCTAAGGTTTGCTTACCTTTTCGAATAACTGAGGCAACCATATTTTCCAGTGGTTGAGCTTCTTCATCTCTAATTTTTTCTTTTCTAGAAATAGGAACATCATGCTGGTTTCCATCTTCTGTACAAATATCAACCCAAGATTTCTTTTTGTTTTCATGTGAGGAATCACATACCTTGGTGGGATCTGGGAAATCTCCCTTTCCATCGACCTTAGATGCCTCTTCATGAGTGGCATATGGAATATCCTTCTCAGCAGGATAAACAAAAGTGACCAGATCATCCACACTCCTACACATGTCTTTTCCATCTTCACTAGTTTTCAAAGCAGAGGAAGATTTTTTTTCTTGAGACAATTATTCTCGTTATGACCCCGCAAAGCATAGAAGTTGCAAACCATAGACCGACGACAGGAAGAAAAGTCATCTTCAAAAATAAATAATATCAATCCACTTAATATAAAATTCCAAATTGTCATCTTCAAACTTAATACAACATAACAACTCAATTACTAATAAAATATTGAAAAACCCAAACAATCACAACTAAAAAGTTACATAGAAACATGAAATCAATTAATTACAAACATACCAATGGATAATCATAATAACTATTGTTCAAACCATAGAAAAATCAACATCTACTATAATCCATATTAATTGTACCCAAAAAGTCATAACCAAAAAGGTGAAAGGTTATTTAAAATATAAATCTTGTGAACAATTTTCCTTTATATTTAAATCATGGTTTTTAATTCGCATAATCATTTAAAATTATAAATTTTAGAAATTAAATAGTTTTAAAATAAATACCAAATATTTCCAATATTAGACAAAGAAACATTTTAATAATATTTTTTTATCACCCAATTCCTAAAAGATTAAACTATTTACAAGAAGTTTTGCACAAACAAATAAAATTATCAATACAATAGTATTGAAAAGTGTTTTCTTACATTAAAGATCATTTTTAATGGGTGGTATTGAACATAAAAGGTTATGTTCCTTATGAGAAATTATTTTTCCTAAGTAGAAAGAAGAAATATTGAATTAATGTAAATAAATAGGTATAAGAAAAGACTGTATGATTATTTCTGATACTTTAAATATATTAAATCTATTTTATACTAAATATCTCATTTATATTTCCATAGTGTGTTTTTGAGGCCCTTAATGAGAAATAGGATGACAAATTTGGGCCATATGATCATTAAAAATAGATATTAAGTGATGTACACAATAGAAGAGTAAGATGTTGACCCAGGAAGAGTATTGTATGAACTAGGTATTGTCCCACTTCTAGCACCTCTAACAACTCTGGTCGAATGAAGCTTCAAGAGGCCCAAGCAGATGCATCAATGGTCATTATAGATGCAGTAGAGGTATAGCGACCCAAAACATTCATACATAAACATTACATCTTATATATTAATATTAATTATATATCAATATGGTCCATTCCAAAACCATATGGGTTTAGTGTATTTAAAAAATGGATATATAAACAACTAGTACATTAAATTTCTACACCATATATCACTTAGATATTCATATGTATCACCCTTCTTATAAATATCATTTCTAAAAATTTCTCCACATAATAGGGAAAAGGAAAGATAGGAAATGATAATATCAGATGCTCAGTACGTGTAAACAAGTTAGATATCAGTCAATGATCATCAGTGAGAATAAGACAAGCATAGAGGTATGTGAACATGATATTAACACTAAAAAATTATACACAATAATTCATTGATATTAAATCTGAATCACGAAATAAATAATTTTCAATCAAAATACATAATACATAAGTGTGAAAACTCATTAATAAACAATCATAAGCCATGAGAACCTATCATATGTATAATAAATATGTTTTTGGCATTTACATACACAAAAAAATCAATTCTTTAGTTAGAGTTCACTTCTAAGACTATCATTGTGAATAATTTCTCATAATGGATACACCTACTCCATTTTTTAGATTTATTTTAGGATTTACCTCATTCTAATTAAGTCAGTAATATCTTAAGAGTTTATTAACTCCATCATCTATTAGAAGTTTCGCAAATCCATTATCATTACACAATTCATTGGGTTTCTATAACAGAACCACCCATACTTAGTTTATAATGTAACTATACATCCTTGGTTTATAATGGAACCACCGATCACATAATCATAATCTATTCATATTTATGCAAAAATATCTTGAAAAAAGTTATAATTCTATCAAATCATAACCCTTGGAAAATAAAATGGGTTTCAACAATATTACACAATCATAATGATAAACCATTTTGATAAATAATAAATATGGTAACATTGGATTATATCCCTAGTAAATTATAATAAACATTAAAGGATTTTATTATAGATAAAAACAACTTTAAAAAGATTACTGAAACATTTCATGATAAAAATACCCTTTTCATTTTTATTTCACTTATTTTAAATATAAAAAAATTCAAAATATTATGAAAAACATTTTCTTTTTAAATAACCCTGGAAAATTATAAATTAAGCATAAAGTAAAAGAGTATTTATGATAGATATTAAATCCATTCATATGGTGTTTGTTAAAATAAATATTCCTTTCACAATTATTTTAACAAGACAAAATAAATCTTTCATAAAATAAAAAACATTTATTTAAAATATATTTAAAAAAAATAAAAAATGGGTGAAAAATAATTTAAAAAATAATTTGATGATATTAAAAAAATTATTGATAAAATTTTAAATAAAATAGGGACATGGAAAAAAATATTCTAGGCCGAAGAGAGAAATTAAGTTGGTTTTACTTAAAAATATTATTTCAGTCTCTTTAATAATAAAATAGAGAATAATGAAAGGAAACCATATAATCTGTAGAAATAAATAGATTATAGTAAAAAAGATAAGAATTGGGAGAGATATATAATAAAATTTATTATAAAAAATTAAGCATAAACAATCATAGTGAAAATGATATTATAACATAAAACCCTTACTACTTTGATAACTTTTGATTATTAACCCCCATGAAGGAAATAATATCAAATTAAACATTTAATATCACGAAAATAAGGATTTAAATGATAAAAAATTTAAAATGAGTATTAGATACACCTCATAAAATAAGATAGGTGTATTACATAACATATGTCCTAAAGAAGACAATCTGAGATGATAAACCCTTACCACATCGATAACTTTCAAATCAAAATCCATTGGATGAAATATTTTGAATTGTAACTTTATATACCATTAATCAAGAAGTATACATGGTATAAAATTAAAAAGTATCAGTATATTTACATTATAAACATAAATAGGTTCATAACAAAAAATCTTCTCAATGAAAAAAATTGAGATGAAGGACCCTTATGACTTTAATAAAATTTGAATGGAAAGTCATTAGAATCTTGAAAATCATATAGTTCATAAATACATTGAATTAATTCATGCATTATTAAAAAAAATTGGTTAGTATATACACTCTAGGAATAAAAATTGGTGTATTACATTAAAACACGTCTCAGTGAAGAGAAATTGAGATGAAACCCTTACCTCATATATTACTTGATTCATAAGTTCTATAACCTCATGTACAAAAAATTTAGGTTTATTATAATTATATAAAATAAAAACATTCATAAATGAAATATCATATATTATTCACTTATATCATTTTGACACCCATTTATTAACAATTATCTATTAAAGTCGTTATTTTAGGTGTTAATTGCTTAATTTTTCATGTATGGTTTTAGTTCTATAGTTATGGTCCTTACAAATTGATCATGTATTTTTTTAAAAGAGGAAAATGTGAATTATTACCCCATAAAACCTTATCATTTATTACTTTAATTTTCACCCTCTTTTGTGTAATAACATCATATATAAATCTCTCTTATCCTCCCATTAGTTCTTGAGTGGAAATCCTCTATCCCACCTCCATTTTAATCATCATTTAACTCATTGGAAGGCTCTTGGTATGTCCATCAATTCTTAAACATAAAATATTACTTTTATGTTCTATTTAAATTACTTCTGAAATGTTTAATGTAAATATATTATTCTCATTGTTTTTTTATAGTTTCTTAATTTAATCTATTCATCACAAATAAGAAGCCTATATCTGATGAGTGGAACCCCTCTAACCTAAGGTATGCAGTCTCATGATTTTACATCAATGTCACATTGTAGTATTTCTATATTATCATTTGATTTCATAGAAATACTTTAGAGTATTGAACTTAAATTAATATAAATAATTTAAATTATTTTTTTACATTTTATAATATTCAAAATTAGAAAAGTGGATTAGGCTGGGTAAACCCTTAGTGAATTTATTATATAGGTGGGTTGTGGCATATTCCATTTTAGTATGTGAAATAATAAGGGTAGTTAGGTCTTACATTAATGTTAGAAGTTTAATATGGAATTTGGGATCCCTATAATAAAATATAGGATCCTTATAAATGTTTATGGAAATGTTTAGTTAAATTTAAAATTTGAGTTGAACCAGATGTATGATCATGGATTATTCCATGGAGATGACTATTATGTGAAATTTTGGATAATGGTATGGTTAGAATTATTTAAATGGTAATTGGTATGGAATTCCTTGATGGACTACCATGGATTACTTATGATTGATATTTCCATGTAATTCCATGGATGAGCCTAGGATTCCATTTGGTTATGGAATGCCTTGATCAAGACAGTGGATTCTATATAGATTTCTTATTGATAATTCGACGAGTTTTTACTCCCTTAGATTTTAGTAACTTTTATACATTTTTTATTACACATATTAATTTCATGGATTTTTTAGGGATACCCATGTTTAATTTCATGGGATGAGCTTCTAGTATTTTTCTAATTTATATTGGTATGGAATTCCTCAGGTGTGAGATTTTAATTCAAAACAAGTTATACCTTTGAACATCAAGGGTGATCCATTGAGACCAGAATAGACTAGTGGGGTTTTAAGGGAAATAAATGGAATGTAATTTTTGTTTTATCATCATGGATTCCTTTGGGTTGTATGATCAAGGTTTATTTAGTGGAACATATTTGATCCTGATTAGGCTATGATGCCACTTCTGTATTTGGTGACCAACCTAGGCAAAAGTAGGTAGCATCGACCTAGTTGGTCTCTTTGATACATGAGGAATGACTCAGTTCCCTTTATTAACATAGTTTATTATTATTATTATTGATATTTCATCACTTATATAAATATTTCACACCTTTAAATTTTACATGCCAGACTATATTTGCATTATACACCTTAGGTAGTGGCTGATTAATTTTTAATCACACATAGTTTGGGATACCATTTGGTACACAAAAAGACTTCATGGATTTAGGTTGGGATAAGGGAAAGAGAACTATAGTTTATTATTGATCATATTTCATGGTTTTGAATCTGGAGCTAAGATATGCGTTAGATATTGAAAATTCTAGGATTTTATTATATTTTTCTTTCCCCCCTTTTTTTTCTTTTGGGACTTGATGTTTCAGACAATACTTGTATACATGCCTGCATAATATATATGTGACATCAGTATTATATTACATGGGTTATTACTTGGTTTTAATTTACCTACTTATATTACCTGGATGTGAATTTTATGATGTTCCTTTATTTATACTAATTTTTCTATTCTAATATGTGGGGATAGTTTCCCCACTATATGAACTTAGACCAGCACTATTATTCTGCAGTCTCTAGAATATGGGGAGGCTTACTTGAGTCCATGTGGTGAACTAAATAAAGGCACTGGTTTATTAGTGTTTAGGTTTGGAATTATTGTAACGTCCCGGGTCTGGAATCCACTCAACTGGTGCCCCATACTCGGTTGGATACATGGCCTCAATTGCATTTACCAAAATGCCAGAGGCTGTGGACTAGAAGCAAGGGACAAATGTGTGATAGTGGGAAAACTATTACCTCTTTAGAAGAGTGTAACACATCAAGATAAATAATAACAATAGTAGAAGCAGTAAACAACATACAACTAAAGTAAAAAATGGAAGACTACAAGGTAAAGATAACCAGAAGGAGTAACATATTAGTATGGTGTAGCATGTTACATGTTATAAGGAAGCAATGAAAACAAGATACACTATAATCAAGTACAATACAATACTAAGGTATAAAAATACAAAATGAAACACAACACCATCATAAGCCTTGGCTAGGTCCCCTACCCTCCTACTCCTAAGCAGTAATCAAGTACCTGTATAAGGAGCATTTCCCCTATCGACACATGCATCAATAAAGTTTGTTTGGGACCAAAAAAATGACCCAAGTAGAGTGTAAGAAATAAATCCCAGTAGGAAACCTCCTAAGGTCTTTACCAACCTGTTAGTGAGTATATGTAGCAATTGTGTATAGTAATTAAATGTATAAAACTAGTAGGTAGTCAGAAGTAAACAATCCTACAAGTACTGGTATTAATTTATATAGTTCACTATGTTCATTAGCAATTCATTTACCTAAAGTATTTAAGTATCAGAATTCATCTTAAGACCGACATTACCCGCAATAATGTAAGAACAATAGAAGTCTAAGAAGGCGTTCTTACAAGTAAGTGGAGACTGAATCCAAGATTGTTATTTGGCTTGGAATATGTTTCACAATCGATTTAATTCCATCATTTAATTATAACCTGAGTCCTTTCTTGAGATTCCTAAGTTGGAATTTAAGTATCACTACACGTGTAATCCTAAAGAAATCCTATGAGTCCGTTCATAGTAGTCCTACTAGGGAGACCTGAGTATCACTCTTGATGTTGACATAAGTTCATAAGAATCCATCCTTAGTGGTCCTACTAGGGATCCCAAAGGTATCACTCTATGTGTAATATAATATTATATCAATTTAGTCTTTCCCTAGAGGTCCTACTATGGATCCCAAGTGTCACTGATGGCATATAAATCAAAATCCTCTTGATTCCGTCCATGGTGTTCTAAACTAAACCCATGTATCACACATGGTTCAAGGTACAATAGTTATGTGAGTTCGTTCAAGGATTTATAAGATGAACCCATGTATCACCCAATTCTATTTACCGTTTACTAATTAAAATTTTAATAAAACATTCTAACCTTCTTAAAAAAGTAAAATCACTACATGGAAAAAAGGGGAAAACACAATCCCAAAGCCATAATAAAAAATAATTACAATTCTAATGAAATTAAAATTACATATAGTAATCAACTTAATTTTTAAATAACCCTAATAGGGAAACGAAAGCATGCCCATAGACATCCTAGTTCGAAATGTCCAAACAAATTATCTAAGGGAAACACACCCACAGGGTGGCCCATAACCAAAAAATGAACTTAAACATGATTGAATTCATTTAATTCATTACTAGAAAAACATTAAGTAATAATAAGGACCAAATTCCTTTCAGGTAGACACCCAAAACATGTGTTCATGGCACAACGACACATATAAACATCTCGACAATTAATGAGAGGCACGCGACCACTTACCGCGTCATAGTATGACTCTCTTCATCCGGCCTTAACTTCAAATTCAAGATAGAACAATATAGTTATATGAAAAAGGATATTTACTCAACCTTAAATAACTTACTCGAGAAAAAAATTACCATGAAAAACTCAGGAGTAATCGACCACTCATCGATTGGGTTCAAACGAGACTGACGACGATCGAAACCAAGTTCGGATGCTCAACTGGGAACCAAATACCCTTCCGGCACTACTGCCTCATAGACCTGGTTCCTCCTCTGTCCAAAATGATATAAAATGAGGATAAATCCCATTTTAAGAAAAAAACAAGTACACAACATGTAATTCCATATAAATGGTATGTATATCATTTTAATATTCATTTGGCAGCTGAATTCCGCTGACATACTTTCTAGAACTTGTTGACATGACTACACGATGTGTACTAAGAAGTACACGACTTGTAGTTAGATTTTACTCTTTTCCTTTCCAACATGCCCACACGCCATGTATTATCTTCATACATGGCCAAACTACATAGCATGTACTTATAATTACATGGTGTATAACCCAGAATCAGTCAGTGTGACAATATAATTATAGTATATATCTATTTCCCCTCATTTTCTCAAAGAAACTAAAAGGAAAATGAATAAAAGAAACTGGACCTCAAAAATAAGAACCTAGTTCTTACAAACTTCCCCCTTAAATCAATTCATCCTAAAATTTCCCTTCTAAGGGTGGTGAAGGAATATCTGAGAATAACTCTGGCCACTGAGCACGTATGTCAGAATTCCTCTCCCAAGTCTCATCCTATACTCGATCATGATGCCATAGCACTTGGACGAGAGGAACTGACCGGCCTCATAGAACCTTCATGATCCTGTCAACTATATGAACCAAATGCTCCTCAAAGGATGCATCAACCTGAAGTTCAACCTCCTCAGGTTGAAAAAAGTGAGATGAGTCTGAGTGATAATGGTGTAGATGAGATATATAGAAGACGTCATGCATGGATTGGTACCTATGAGGTAACTGTAATCGATAGGTAATAAACCAAAATCACTCCAGAATCTCAAATGGTCTGACATATCTCTTTGAAAGTTTGTGCTGTCTCTTGGTCCTCTTGTGTTCCAACCTCTGTGTGACCCATATGAAAAATCATTCCCTGACATTGAACTCCAGAATTCATCTACGATGATAGGAATAATATTTTTTACGAGATTGTGTAGTAGCCATCATTCTTTAAATCAAGTGGACCTGTTCAGAAGTCTTCTGTATGAGACATGGTCCCAGAAAGGCTACCTCAACTGCCTCTAACCAACATAGGGGAGAATGACATGGCCTACCATATAAATCCTCATAAGGTGCTATATGGATAGTCGCTTGAAAACTATTATTTTTGGAGAACTCAACCAGATAAATATGCTTCAACCAAGATACGTCGATGTCTTGGAAACATTCATACAACAAGTCCTCTAGAACCTGTATCGTACGATCTTACTAGCCATCAGTCTGAGGGTGGTATGCTATGCTTAGAATAACCTTTGTACCCAAATACCTCTAAAAACTCTTCCAGAAATGAGACATAAAGAGGGAATCCCTATCTAAAATGATATAATGAGGGACCCCATTAAGTCATTCCACCTCTTGGAAATACAACTTTCTGAGCTCATACACACCAAATGTCTCCTTGATCAGAAATAAATGAGGGACCTTCATAAGTCTATCGACCACAACCGACACAACATCATTGTCTCTAGGTGACCTCATTAACCCCATCATGAAATTCATCACTACATCATCCCACTTCCACTCAAGAATGGGTAGCTACTATAAAATATCAGTTGGCCACTGATGTTATGCCTTCACCTACTAACAGGTGGAACACCCTGGAACAAAACCAGCTACTTTATACTTTATACCCAGCCACCAATATTGATGGAACAAGTCATGTTACATATTGGTGACTCCAGGATGTACTGCCCAAGATGAAGTATGAAACTCCCACATTATCTTCTCACTTATATCCCTTGGAACCCACACACATGCATAGATACGTAGAACTTTTCCCCCACCTATTGTCCATACAGAAGAAGGGTCCTCACCTACCACACTCTCTTGTAGAACCAGGCCTTCGAAATCAGATAAATAACTCATCCTCACTCTTTTTAGTAAGGTAGAGGTAACATCCAAAGATGAAAGATAAGTTTTTCCCTGACTATCGTGTACCTCTAAATGCATCTTAGATAACAAATCCATATGATACCACTCACCACTAGCCTCCTACACTGCCTTTATCCGAGTCCTCCTCCTTAGTGCATCAACCACTGCATTGCCTTTTCTAGGCATATAGGGAAGCTCAAAATTGAACTAATGAAGGTACTCCACCCACATTCGCTATCTCAAATTTAAATCATGATGATTAAATATGTATTTGAGACTTTTGTGGTCCGTGTACACCACAAATGTTCCCCCAATAAATAATGTCTCCAACATCACAAAGCATGAACAACTGTAGCCAACTAGAGATCATGCATTGGGTAATTCCTCTCATGTGGCCTCAAATACTAATACCTATACACAACAACTCGATCCCCCTGCATAAGCACTACTCCCAGCCTAATACCTGATGCATCACAATACACAATGTAACTCTTTCCTGACTTTGGAAATATTAGTATCGGTGCTGAAGCCAAACGTCCCTTCAACTCTTGAAAGGCTACTTCACAAGAATCTAACCACTCGAACTTCACACTCTTCTTATTCAAGCCCATCATCGACACTACTAATCATGAGAAGTCCCGTATAAAATGTCTGGATTAACCATATATCCCCATGAAATTCCGCACCTCAAAAATGTTCTTGGGATGCTCCCAGGTAACTACTACTCTTACCTTCTCTAGGTCCACTGATACTTCAGTCTCTAAGATGACGTGACCCAAGAAGTGAATCTGATCCATCCAAAAGTGGCATTTTTCAAGATTAGCATATAATTGATGCTCTCTTAGTGTATTCAAAATGATATCAAGGTGTTTTTCATGGTCCTGTTGATTATGATAATACACCAATATATCGTCTATGAAAACCAACATAAAAGAATCTAGATAAGGATGGAACACTTGGTTCATCAACTCTATAAAAACTAATTTCTTGTTTGTGAGACCAAACGACATAACCAAGTACTCATATAGACCATACCTACTACAAAACGTGGTATGAGGTATTTCTATAGGACAAACATGTACATGATGATATCCTGACTTCAAGTAAATCTTTGAGAACACTCGATATCCTCAAAGTTGATCAAATAGGTCATCTATATGTGGAAAAGGATATTGGTTTTTAACTATCAAAAGATTCAGTGTCTGATATTCTATACATAGCCTAAGGGTACCTTCTTCATTTTTCACAAAAAGGATCAGTGAAACCCAAGGAGAAGTACTGGGTTGGATAAAACCCTTAGCTTCTAGATCTTTCAACTTCCTCTTGAGCTCTTGCAAATTCGTCGTAGCCGTACTATAAGGAGGAATGAATACCAGTGCAACTCCTAGAACTAGATTGATAGTGAAGTCCACCTCTCTGACTAGAGGTAATCCTGCAAAGTCATCTGGGAAAACATCCTTGAAATGTTCAACCACTGGAGGGAAAACCATATGACCTATTCCCTAGTTATCTAGAAATAAACTCAAAATCTGGGCTATCATCCTGCCCAGCCCCTGATGCTCAGGGCTATCTCGACTCTCTTGAACATCCCATTCACCCTTATGTACAAACTCTCTTCCCTCTGGTGATTTGAAACTCACCTTGGAGTGATAGAAATCAACAAAGGCTCGAAAAGAAACCAACTAGTCTATTCAGAGAATGGAATCAAAGCCTTTCATCTCCACGACATAGATGTTACATAGAAAGTGACACCCAACAATCTCAAGGGGAACTCCTTGCATTGATGCACAACTACCGTTCTAATACCTAACTGAGTGTCTAGCATCATTACATCAGAATAAGTATAAACACAGAGCCCAATTCTTTCCACAACAGCCAAAAATATAAATCTATGCATAACACTAGTATCAAAAAGTGCCAAAGATAAAACATAGGTGATTAGAATAGTACCTATGTCAATATAAGGTTCGATATCCTACTCTTATTGGGTCTATTTCACAACATAATTATGACCTATACCACGACACTAAGACACTACTTGGATACCTTGAGTTGACCCACCCTGTTGTCGCTAAGATACTGGGGTATGGCTACCACAACCATGACCATGACCATGACCACGACCTTGACCTGAACACCCTGACGTATTCTAGTTTCCAGACTAGTGAGAAGCTACTGACCCTGCTCCTATATGTGGAGTTTTTACAGAAACTCTATCACTAACAATTGGTGGAAACATCCTACAGAAGAGCTATAGATGACCCATCCTGCCACAATCTTAGCACTAAACTGGGTCCTTCAGTCACTGGGGACTCCTATTCCCTATCTTATTTCATTGGTAGCACCTCACCTATTTACTGTAAGAAAGGTTTTGACTGCTACTGTCACCGCAAGAGAACTCTAGATGACGCTTATTCTTTCCGGTTGAGACTATACCAGAAATCGGTGCCCAACCACCTTGGCTCACACCACTATCTTCTTGTAGATTGCACTCGGTGATCAGTGCCTGATTCACGATAGTAGAGACTAAAATAAAATTGAAGACATTCATCTATGATCGGATGTCGAACCGGAGACCATCCTCTACTCGTATTTCTTTTCATACATTATCACCCATTAGAATAGGTGAAAAACACTTAAGCTTAGTAAACTGGAAAAAATAGTCCATAATTGACAGTTTTCCCTACTCCAAGTTCATGAAATCCTAGTCTTGGTCGGCCCTCAACATCTCGGGAAAATAATAATCACAGAAGGCCCCTTGAAAATCTTCCCATGTCATATCCCAATGACGCTCTTCTTGAGTGATAACATCCCACCATCTCTTGGTAGAATCACACACCATATATTTCATGAGCTTTACCATCGTATTAAGAGGTTTCTCCAGATGCTCGAAGATTGTCATCACTAATTCCATCCATGATTCTGTAGCATGTGGTCCGCCATCCCTTGAAAAAGTAGGCGGATGCTACTGATGGAATATATGTGTCTGCTCTACCAAAGATGTGGCAGCCTGTGGTGCTCCCTGAAAGGTCTGCATGAGCCTCACAAAAACCTCATGGAATTGTGTATCTACACCAGCGTCTGGTAGAATGGCTAGTGCTGTAGATGGTACAAGTGGAGGATCCATCGGTATCCCATGGTCTACCATCTTTAGAGTATGATCATCGCTTCTCTCCTGGTGTACAACTTGTGTTCTTCATGGAGACATGACTCTACAAGGACAAGAACACACCTTAGTTCAAGATCATGATCAAAGTTTTTAATTCAGGAGTTCCAAAACAAAATAAGAGAAGACCCTGAAGGTTTGGAAAAAAAGGACCACACAGTGTGTAAAAATAATACACAGCATGTACCCTTATGTCGTTACATGGTCGTGTGCTACCACTGTCCTGGGCATGTATCTACCTCTGGTACACGCCATGATCTACCCACACATGGTGTGTACACAAGCACGTCATCCCATACATGTACTCCCATACGACAAGGTCTACACGGTTTCTACTTAGGTAGGCTACAAGAAATGTATCAAGAATACACAATATGTTATGATCAAAACTCAATAACACGTGTTTCCTATAACACGAATCATTAGACAGTCAATTAATATACAATGTGTACATGCGATACACGACTTGTACATCTTAAAACTTGGAAAACCTTCTTCCCCTAATAGGAATAACACATGGTGTGTTTGGCTAAACTACACGTCATTTATTCTGGGTTTTTCAGGACAGAAACACTAGATTTCCAAGAAAACCCTTTTTTAGTAGAAAAACCTACCGGTGGGATGCCAACTACTGATCCATGAGGGTCCATACTACCCACAAGTCAAAGTTTGAAACCCAAGCATAACATACCTCAATACAATTATATACAAAAGGATAAATCATGATCCACTGAATTCTAATCCAAGAGGGCCCATACACCTCAGAGATCAAAGTTTGGTGTCCAACCCATTTGAACCATATCACATACCAATACAACCATCACAACAACATGCATATCTATCAAGGTACTATCACAAAAACATGAATCTCTAGCACGGTATCTATCAAAAAAGCATGAAATATCAAATCCATCATAGATGGAATGAAATTATGCATGGAATGTGATTCTAACAAGTGTCTATATGATGCATGAGATAAAATAACCTCATCTCACATGGTTGAAAAAAATAGAACCACAATAATCTCAATAATTATAGCATAAAACAAGTGCGTCACCTAATAGTGAAATCTAATAAACAATAATAGCTCAAATACAAAAGCACAATTTAATTCAAGATAATTTGGATTTTCTCTATACATGGGGTAGCTACTCCAAGGCACAATTAATTACCAAATTCCATATCCTTCCTACCCCTTTCTAATGTTTCCAAACAATAAATCAATTAGAAAAGAAACCCTTTGATACCACTTTGTAACGTTCTGGGTCTAGAAGCCACTCAACTAGTGCCCCTTACCTGGTTGTCCACATGTCCTCAATTTCATTTCCCCAAATGCCAGAGGCTACCGACTAGAAGTGAGGGCCTAGGGTGTGATAGTGGGGAAACTATCCCCTAATTGGCAGAGTGTAACATAAGATAATATATAATAACAATAGTGGAAATAGTAAACAACATGAAACTAAATTAAACAACAGAAGACTGCAAGGTAAAGATAACAAGAAGTAATAACATATCAGAATGATGTAGTATGTTAAATGTTCTAAGGGAAGAGTGAAAACAAGATAAACTTCAATCAAGTACAATAAAATACTAAGGTATAACAATACAAAATGAAACACATCAGCATCGCAAGCCTTGGCTTGGTCCCCTACCCTCCTTCTCCTAAGAAGCAATCAAGTACCTATATAAGGAGAATTTCTTCTATCGACACATGCATCAATATAGTTTTTTGGGCCAAAAAATATGACCCAAATAGGGTGTGAGAAATAAATCCCATTAGGAAACCACCTAAGGTCTGTGCCAATCTGTTAGTGAGTATATGGAGAAATTATGTATAGTAATGAAATGAAGTAAAATAGTAGGTACTCAAAAGTAAACAATCCTACAAGTACTGGTATTCATTTACATAGTTCACTATGTTCATTATCAATTCATTTACCTAAATAATTTTAAGTATCATAATTCGTCCTAATCCTGACATTACCTGAAACAAAAGTAAGAACAACAGAAGTCTAAGAAGGCATTCTAACAAGTAAGTGGAGACATAATCCAAGCTTGTTCTTTGGCTTGGAAGACATGTCACAATCCATTTCATTCCATCATTTAAGTATAACTTGAGTCCATTCATGAGATTCCTAAGTTTGAATTCAACTATCACTATAGGTGTAATCCTAATGACATCCTATGATTCTGTTCGTAGCATTCATACTAGGGAGCCCTGAGTATCACTCTCGATTTTGGCATAAGTTCACGAGAATCCATCCCCAGTGGTTCTACTAAGGATCCCTAAGGTATCACTCGATGTGTAATATAAGATTACATCAATTTAGTCTGTCCCTGGTGGTCCAACTAGGGATTCCAAGTGTCACTAATAACATATAAATAAAAAGCCTCTTGAGTCCATCCATGGAATTCTAAACTAAACCCATGTATCACCCAAGGTGCAAGGTACAATAGTTATGTGAGTCCGTTCATGGATTTATAAGAGGAACCCATGTATCACCTAATTATATTTACCATTTACTAATTAAAATTTTAATAAAACATTCCAACCTTCTTAAACAAGTAAAATCACTACATGAAAAAAGGGGAAAACACAATCCCAAATCCATAATAAAAAATACTTTCAATTCTAATACAATTTCAATTCCATACAGTAATAAAATTAATTTTTAAAAAACCCTAATAGGGAAACTAATGCATTCCTATAGTCATCCTAGGTCGAAATGACCAAACAAATTATCCAAGGGAAACACACCAACGAGGTGGCCCTTAAAAAAAAATCTAAACATGATTTAATTAATTGAATTCATTATGAGAATATAATTAAGTAATAATAAGGACCAAATTACTTTCAAGGGGACACCCAAAACATGGATTCATATCACAACGACACATATAAACATTTTGACAATTAATGAGAGGAATGATGAGAGGACCAGTTTGGGATATACTTAACACTGAGAGGGGGGGGGGGTGAATCAGTGTTGGGGACTTTTTAAACTAATTCTAACTTTTATCCCTACACATCTTGACCTGTTAGGATCTTGATTCTCTTATTCTCTTTTCCCTGTCGCATGAAATAATAGAAAGCAGTAAAAATATGCACACAATATTTTTACAAGGTTCACCACTCAATAAGAGTAGCTATGTCCTTTCCATGCATGGGAATGACCAGTGCATGGATTCTCCACTATAATGTAATATACTATTACAATAGAGTGTCTAGAAAAACAATCCTCTAGCCAGTGTAAGTTCCTACACTTTGGAGGGGGTGGGAAACAATTCCCTGGACTGGTGACAGTCTAGTCCAACTTGCAGCCTCTAGCTGGTTCTTTATACTGCCTATAGAGACAGTCTTCTTCCTTCTTGATAAGATAGGTTCTGCTCTTGGTCTTATTTAGTGATCTTCATCTGATTACTTTCAAAGTAGTAGGAAAGAATTTCTTCATTATTTCTTTCTCTTCTTCTCTAGTGCAACACCAACTGCACTAGACTTCTTCTTTCTTCTTCTTAGTGAAATAACCAACTGCACTAAATCTTCTTCTCTCTTCTTGTCCATAATCACATATAACAATGTGATTATTCAGAAACTGAGGATCAGCTCACATAGCATCATCTGAATTAAACTGCCCTAAATAATTGTAGGCTTCAATTGGGCAGACTCTGTTCTTCTTCTTCTTCTTCTTCTTCTTCTTCTTCTTCTCTTCTTTCAATGAAGAAAACCTGTAAGTTGCACACTCTTCTTTTTCTTCTTCTTCTTCAATGCAAAACCAACTACACTGAAACCTAATCTTCTTCACACATTTTCTTTCAGTGAAAAACCATCTGCACCGAGATATTCTTCTTCTTCTTCTTTAGCTTACGCACCAATCCTTACTTGCACGCCACCCTCCTTGCATGCCAAAACTTGCGTGCCAAAACTTATGTACCACAACTTGCATGACACAACTTGCGCGCCACTATTGTGCACAACCCAAAACTTGCGTGACACATTTGGCTTCTACACAGCCCACTTCTTGAAAGAACCTCCCTCCTTGTGTGCCTTTGGCAACTTGCGTGACAAAACTTGTGCGACAACACTTGCACGACAAAACTTGCGCGACACCCTACTTGCGCGCCTTTATAAATAACCCTCATCTTGCGCGCCACTTCAGCTTGTGTGCCACTTCTACTGCTTGCGTGATCAGAGCTCAAATTTTCTCTTAAGTTTTGAGCCTTAAAAAATTAGGAGGCGAGTCTTCTATTTATAGGAATTTTGGTGACTTGCGCGCCACATACACTTGTGCACCGCTCCAGCACTTGCACGCTGCTCCATCACTTGAATGACACTTTATTTCCTTTGTCATATTTTTATATGATGATGTTGAAATATGACTTGCGTGCAACATATATGTGCACGCCACATATACTTACACGCCACACTTGCACACCGCTTTTGACTTGCGTGCCAATCTTTAACCTGCGCGCCACTTTATTTATTTTGTCATATTTTTATGTGATGATCTTGAAATATGACTTGAGAACAACATACACCTACGTGCCACATATACATGCACGCCACAATTGTGTGACACTTTTGACTTGCTCTCCAATCTTTAACTTGCACACCACTTTATTTCCTTTGTCATATTTTGATGTGATGATCTTGAAATATGACTTGCGCACCACTTACACTTGCGCTCCAATACTTGCGCGCCTATACTTGCGTGCCAATACTTGCACGCCACTTTCTTTCCTTTTCCAAAATCACTTATTTACTCTCTCTACTCTTCATAAGGCTTGCATCACAAGTTCTCCAGACTTATGATTTTTGTGAAATACAAATCAGAAAATCATCATCATTATTTCATCCATTCTTTTTGGAATATGAATTCCAAAGTACTTATTCATCCTCACTTAAAATCCTAAATTAGTTTTGGAGTGTTAATTCCAAAGAACTCCAATAATCTCTCTTCATACAAAAGTGGAGGCTTGAAGATTCTTCAAATACCTTCAATGTTGTAGACAATGTCTCACCTTTGATACATGTATTTGGAACTTTAAGACCTGTGCAACAATCATTTGATTTTAAGGAAATGTGTAATTCATGACCTTCTTAGAATTACAAGACCTTCCACACTATCTCTTCTTCTTCTTCAGCCATCATTCTTTACTTCATTAAAATCATATGATTTTTTTCTTCAAGTAAGCTCTTTCATGGTTCTCATGTAATCGTGAAGCATTTCACAGTCTTCTTTAAATCCTCATTCTTATTCAATCATCCTTAGATGGATGATACTTAACCATTCTTCATTGTTATAAACAATGTGTCCCCTTTAACACAAGTTCTTTGAATGTAGTATCAGTTCAACACTCATCTGAATTTATCTTCTTAGAGAATTTCTCAAGTATGACATCCAATGCTATGATTCCATAACAATTCTCCAGGAAACCTCACTTCAACCAATCTCCACTAACTTTTTAGTCCTTCTTCATCTCCTTCTTCATTTTGACCATTATTTACAACTATTGACAACAAATACAATATTCATACACAAAGTGGTCCCAACAATATCCCCCTATGTATTTTGTTGTCAAAACCACAAAGTCTCCTTAAATGAATGTGTTAATGTAAAAATAATAATCTTCTCTCTCCCCTTTACTTGTTTGTCTCCCCCTTTCATTTCAAACTTTCATTTCACTTTCTCTCCCCCTTATTGACAAGAAATAGAAAGTTTATGGTAGAGAGGGTATTAGTCCTTACTTAAGTAGTGTGCCATCAATCATTTCACTCTTTGTCTACTTGATCAAATCTCGATATAGAAAACAAGAGGATTTGATTTAGACAACAAAGCTATCCATTATCCACTGACCGTGATACCTCAAGAGATGAGATCTCCTACACTTGTCATCAAGGGTTTTCCACTTTCATTCCAGGACAAAATATTGAATGTGATAGGAAATAATAAATCCTGAAATTTCTACACTCACTTCAACAAAAGGATCAAAAAACATTCAAGTGCAATTAGTAGGATAATTGGCCATGGGAAACTTTCATTATTCTTATGTCACTGATTGACCTGGTTACTCCCCCTTTGTAAAAATATATTTATTTTGAGTAACCAAGGATGAGAGATTAATAAATGACATACCTTTTCCAATGACAAGATCTTCAGACAATATTCAAAGTAATTGAATTTTATACTAACTGATGTTGATACTGATTGAGATAATGACTCTGATAGCTTCTTCATGTGTCTCCCCCTCAAGGGAACACTTCTCCTCACTGAATCCCAGGTTTCCCCCCTGAGATCTTACTTCACCTTCAATTCCTTATATTATAATAAAAAATACAATACAAAATATTTAATGGAATAAGGTGGATCCTCTTTTCTCCATCAATGTTAAAAACAAGGTTGAGATGATCTTCTCAATCCAGATGCTCCATTCTTCACACTTTCACAACTAATCTTCAATGATGACTGTGATTGTGTGGAACTCACTATTTATTCCATCTCTTTGTGTGTGAATATTCTTTCTTCAAGAGATTTTAAAGCACTAGAATCTCCTGGTGAAACATTCATCTTCTTGAGAAATTCTTGTTGGGATGGAGTAAATTCAAAGCATCTTTTAATAGAATTACCAGCCTTGTTGCACCTCACACACAAAACTTCCCTTTCTTCATATATAATCTTCTTTTTTGCTTTTAGCACATGTATTAGCCCGTGAATCTTCCATCTTTATCATTATTTAAAAATATTCTGGAAAAACCACCAAAATATCATTAGGGATTGAGGAATCATGATTGGATCTTCTACATGGATTATTCTGAGTGGCTTCCTTATTAGTAGTTATTTTGGATGCACCACCCTTCACCTTCTTGGATTTAGAATCCAAGGAATTCTCATCTTTCCTTCTTGAAATCTTCCTGGGTGAATTTGTTTTCATATTATTTATTTGATTTCTTCCCGAGTATGTTTCTTCATTCTTACTCAGCTACTGTGGTCTTATTTTCTTATATGAACATGCACCATTCATATGACCACTCCTATTTCATACATCACATAGGTTATCTAACATTCCAAATCTGTTTGCAGTATACAGATGCTTTTGGATATGTGGATGTTGCTTCTTTTTCTCTAGATTTATTCCCCTTGAGATGAGATTTCTCTATGCTTTTACATTTAAGGGATTGATGAAATTTATCTATGCTTTTACATTTAAGGGGTTGTACCAAAAATCTAGTGCACAATGACCAAATCTATTACAACACCAGCATTGACCAACAAACCTTGACTTCTTCCCATCTTCTTTATAAGGTTGTTGAATCTTCTTCTTGGTATGTTGTTATATGGGGATCTATCTTCCACACTCTTTCCCTTATCCACCATAGCCATGATGGTAGGTTTCTTCTCACTTTTATTCATCCATAATTGTTTAGAAGTTTTCTTCCAACCCGTAATTTTTTGTAGAAACAAAAACATTAGTATAAGTTGGTAAGGATGGTACCTTTACTTTCTCAAATTCTTTTGATAGATCAATGAGTGAATCCATGATCTTATTATCACATGTTAGAGGCCTTTTGACAGTAGAATCCTCCATTGAGCATTGAATACTGACAACAACTGTTTCCTTCTTTTGTGGAAACTCAATATGTGTCTTCTCAAGATTGGTAGACTCATCTTCTAATTCTAGACATCTCATATTGAGGATGACTTCCTGGTCTTCAATCATTGTAATATTCTCTTTAAAATCCTTATTTAATCTTTCAAATTCATCTTTATGCATCTTTACTTTGTTTTGTAACAAAGAGTCAAGTTCTTTGATCTTCTTGGATTTTTCTTCCAAATATATCTCCTTGACATCATTGATCTTTTTCAGCTCATCTTTAAGTGCATGGATCTTCTCTTCTAGAGTCTTGTTGACTCCCTCTTTCTATTTAACATCTTTGAACCACTTTGATGAACTTACTTCAAATACCCTCTTTGTTTCTTAAAAGGATCCAACCTGTCTGGAGAGCTTTAAACATTCGACAATTTTTGCTTGTATGCCTTTCTCCAAAGCATCAGTTTCTTCTTCCAGTTGCGTGATATTTTCCTGCATGCATTAAAATACTCCACAAACAATAGATGCACTCTCTTCATGAATACCATGCAGAATCATTCTTAATATATCAACTAATATTTCTTGAGATGTTATAGATTGACCATCACCACTTGTGCCAGCATTTTCATCATGAGAATAATTTCCAAATGTACTAACACATGCCTCCTTATCATTTTATGTATGAAGTTTATCCATATTCTTGGTGGGTACTTGATCTAACTTCTCTTAAATTTCCAAGTCAGGTGTGTATTCAATGTCATCTAGATATGGAGAACCAAATGATTCCTCTTCTTTAGATAAGATAGAATTATTCTTCAACTTTCTCTTCTCTTTCTTTTTCCTGTTCATCATGGTCTTGGTAGATATAGACTTCTGATCAAAAGTAACTGAATATTCACCAACACTTCTCTTCATTGTTTAATCAGGAAAGAAACTCAAATCTTCAAAAGGGAATAGCTTCACTGTAGAGAATCCAACAGAGGTGAACCCGCTCTCATACCAATTGAGAGGACCAATTTGGGATATACCTAACACTGAGAGAGGGGGGGTGAATCAGTGTTGGGGAATTTTTAAACCAATTCAAAATTTTATCCATGTACCTCTTGACCTATCAGGATCTTGATTCTCTTATTCTCTTTTCCCTATCGCATGAAATAATAGAAAGCAGTAAAAATATGCACACATTATTTTTACAAGGTTCACCACTCAATAAGAGTAGCTACGTGCTTTCAATGCATGGGACTGACCAGTGCATGGATTCTCCACTATAATGTAATATGCTGTTACAATAAAGTGTCTAGGAAAACAATCCTCTAGCCAGTGTAAATCCCTACACTTTGGAGGGGGGTGAGAAACAATCCTCTTCCCTAGACTGGTGACATTCTAGTCCAACTTGCAGCCTCTAGATGGTTCTTTACACTACCTATAGAGAGAGTCTTCTTCCTTCTTGATAAGGTAGGTTCTACTCTTGGCCTTCTTTAGTGCTATTCACTTGATTACTTGTAAAGTAGTAGGAAATCATTTATTCATTCATTATTTCTCTTCTTCTCTAGTGAAACACCAACTACACTATACTTCTTCTTTCTTCTTCTTAGTGCAATAACCAACTTCACTAAATCTTATTCTCTCTTCTTGGCCAGAATCACATATACCAATGTGATTATTCAGAAACTGAGGATCATCTCACATAGAATCATCAAAATTAAACCTCCCTAAATAATTGTAGGCTTCAATTGGGCATACTCTGTTCTTCTTCTTCTCTTCTTTAAATGAAGTAAACCTATAAGCTGCACACTCTTCTTCTTCTTATTCTTATTCATCTTCTTTTTATGCTTATTCAATAAAAAACCAGCTGCAATGAAACCTACTATTCTTCACATGTTTTCTTTCAGTGCAAAACCATCTACACCGAGTTCTTCTTCTTCTTCTTCTTTATCTTGCACACCAATCCTTACTTGAATGCCACCTTGCTTGCGTTCCAAAACTTGCGTGCCAAAAATTGCGCACCATAACTTGCACACGACAACTTGCGCGCCACTATTGTGCACAACCAAAAAATTGAATGCCACCTTTGGATTCTACACAACCCACTTCTTGAAAGCACCTCCTTGCTTGTGCGCCTCTGGAAACTTGCGCGACAAAACTTGCGTGACAAAACTTGCGCGACAAAACTTGCATGACACCCTACTTGCACGCCTTTATAAATAACCCTTAGCTTGCGTGCCACTTCATCTTGCGTGCCACTTCTACTGCTTTTGTGATAAGAGATCAAATTTTCTCTTAAGTGCAGAGCCTTAAAAAATGAGGAGGTGAGTCATCTATTTTTTGGAATTTTGGTGACTTGCGCGCTACATACACTTGCGCACCGCTCCAGCACTTGCGCACCGCTCCAGCACTTGCGCACCGCTCCAGCACTTGCGCACCGCTCCAGCACTTGCTTGACACTTTCTTTCTTTTGTAATATTTTGATATGATGATGTTGAAATATGAATTGAACACAACATACATGTGATCTCCACATATACTTGCACACAACATACATGTGCGCACCACATATACTTGCGTGCCACACTTGCGCGCCGCTTTTGAATTGCGCGCTAATCTTTAACTTGCGCTTCACTTTATTTCCTTTGTCATATTTTGATGTGATGATCTTGAAATATGACTTGAGCGCAATATACAACTATGAGCCACATATACTTGCGTTCCACACTTGCGCGCCGCTTTTGAATTGCATGCAAATCTTTAACTTGCGCGCCACTTTATTTCCTTTTCCATATTTTGATGTGATGATCTTGAAATATGACTTGTGCGCAACTTACACTTTCACGCCAATACTTGCGTGCCTATACTTGTGAGACAATACTTGCACACCACTTTCTTTCCTTTTCCAAAATCACTTCCTTACTCTCTCTACTCTTCATAAGGCTTGCATCACAAGTTCTCTAGACTTATGATTTTTGTTAAATAAAAATCAGCAAAGCATCGTCATAGTTTTGTCCATTCTTTTTGGAATATGAATTCTAAAGTACTTCTTAATCCTCACTTAAAATCGTCAATTCCTTTTGGAGTGTTAATTCCAAAGAACTCCAATCATCTCTCTTCATACAAAAGTGAAGGCTTGAAGCTTCTTCAAATACCTTCAATGTTGCAGACAATGTATCACCTTTGACACATGTATTTGGAACTTTAAGAACAGTGAAACAATCATCTGATTTCAAGGCAATGTGTAATTCATGACCTTCTTAGAATGACAATCCCTTCCACACTCTCTCTTCTTCTTCAGCCATCATTCTCTACTTCATTCAAATCTTATGATTCTTTTCTTAAAGTAAGCTCATGCATGGTTGTCATGAAATCACGAAGAATTGCACAGTCTTCTTTAAATCACCATTATTCTTCAATCATACTTAGATGGATGATACTTCACCATTATTCATTGTTGTAAACAATTTGTCACCTTTGACATAAGTTCATTGAACATAGTATCAGTTCAACAATTGTCTGAATTTATCTTCTTAGAGAATTGCTCAAGTATGAAATCCAATGCTATAATTCCATAACAATTCTCCAGGAAACCTTACTTAAACTAATCTCTACTAACTTTTTAGTCCTTCTTCATCTCCTTCTTCATTTTGAATAGTATTGAAAACTGTTGAAAAAAAAATACAATCTTCATACACAAAGTGGTCCCAACACACGAGACTACCTACCCCGTCGTAGTATTACTCTCCTCGTCCAGTCTCGACTTCCAATTCAAGCTAGAATGATATAGATCTATGAAAAAAGGATATTTAATCATCCTTAAATAACATATTAAATAAAAAAATTACCAATAATGACTCAAGAGTAATTGAGAACTCACTAATTGGGTTTAAAGGAGACTGACAATGATCGAAACAGAGTTCAGATGCTCAACCAGGAACCAAATACCCTTCCGGCATAGCTACCTCACAAACCTTGTACCTCCTCTGTCCAAAATGACAAAAAAATGAGGATAATTCCCATTTTAAGAGAAAAACACAAGTACAAGACATTTGAGTCCATATAAATGGTGCGTATATTATTTTACAGTTCATTTGGCAGCTGACTTCCACTGACATACTTTCCAAAACCTGTCAACATGACTATACGATGTGTACCAAGAAGTACATATCATGTAGTTATATTTTACTATTTTCCTTTCCATCATGCACACAATCCATGTATTCCCTTCATACACAGCCAAACTACACAATGTGTAATTATAATTACATGGTGTGTAACCCTGAATCAGCATGCGTGAAAATATAATTCCATTACTTATCTAGTTTTCCCTTTTTTTCTCAAAGACACTCAAAGGATAAAGAATAAAAGAAACTAGACCTAAAAAAGAACTAGGTTCTTACAAACTTCCCCCTTAAATCAATTTTTACCCAAATTTTCCTTCCATGGGTGGTGAAGGAATATCTGAGAATAAATCTGGCCACTGAGCACATATGTTAGCCTTCCTCTCCCAAGTCTTGTCCTATACTCGACCATGCTGCTATAACACCTATATGAGAGGAACTGACCGGCCTAAGAGAACCTTCATGATCCTTTCAACAATATGAACCATATGCTCTTAAAAGGATTCATCAAAATAAAGTTCAACCTCATCAGGTTTAAAAATGTGAGATGGGTCTGAGTGATAGCGGTGTAGCTAAGATATACAAAAGACGTCATGCATGGATCAGTACCTCTAAGGTAACTGTAACTGATATAAAACCAACCCAACTCACTCCAGAATCTCAAATGGTTTGACATATCTTAGTGAAGTTTTACCCTATCTCTTGATCCTCTTGCGTCCTAACCTCTATGCGACCTGTAGGAAAACTCTATCCCTGACCTCAAACTCCAGAGGACATCTATGGAGATAAGAATACGATTTTTTATGAGACTGCACTATTTCCATCATTCCTTAAATCAAGGGGACTTTCTCTGAAGTCTTCTGCATGAGACATGGTCCTGGTAAGGCTGCCTCACCTACCTCTAACCATCATAGGGAAGAACAACATGGCCTACCATATAAAGCCTCATAAGGTTCCATATGGGTAGTTGCCTGAAAATTGTTATTATAGGAGAACTCATCCTAGGGAATATGCTTCTCCCAAGATCCCCCAATGTCTAGGACACATTCACGCAAAATTTCTTCTAAAACCTGTGTTGTACCCTCTGACTAGCCATTAGTCTGAGGGTGGTATGTTGTGCTCAAAATCTCCAGTGTACCCAATACCCTTTGAAAACTCTTCCAGAAATGATATGTAAAGAGGTATTCCCTATATGAAATGATAGAATAAGGGACCCCATGAATTCATACCACCTCTTGGATATACAACTTTCTGAGATCATCCACACCAAAGGTATCCTTGATTGGAAATAAATGAGCGACCTTTGTAAGTCTGTTGACCACAACCCTCACAACATCGTTGCCTCTAGGAGACCTCGGTAATCCCATCACGAAATCCATCACGACATCATCCCAATTCCACTCAAGAATGTGTAGCTAATATAAAATCCCTACCGGCTACTGATGTTTCGCTTTCACCTTCTGACAGGTTGAACACCTTATAACAAATACAACTACTTCTTGGTTTATACCCAACCACCAGTACTAGTGGCGCAAGTCACGATACATATTGGAGACTCCAGGATGTACTACCCAAGATGAAGTATGAAACTCCCACATTAGCTTCTCACTTATATCCCTTGGAACCCACAAACATCCATCAATACATAGATCTTCATCCTAACCTATTGTCCATCCATAAGGAGGGTCCTCACCTACCACCCTATCCCGTAGAACTAGGCCTTCAGAATCTGATAACTACCACATCCTCACTCTTTATAGTAGGTTAGAGGTAACAAAAAAAGATGAAATATATGTTTGTCCATTGCTGTCATGTACCTCTAAATGTATATTAGAGAACAAATCCATAAGCTTCCACTCACCACTGGCCTCCTGCAGTTCCTATATCTAAGTCCTCCTCCTTAGTCCATCAGCCACTGCATTGCCTTTTCCAGGTATATAGGTAAGCTCAAAATAAAATTAATGAAGGTAATCCACCCACATTCGCTATCTCAGATTCAAATAATGATGAGTAAAGATTTATTTGAGACGTTTTTAGTCTGTGTACCCCACAAATGGTCTCCTAATAAACAATGCCTCCAACAGAACAAATCATGAACAACTACAGCCAAGTTGAGATCATGCGTCGGGTAATTCCTCTCTTGTGGCCTCAACTGCTGAGACCTATATGCAACAACTCAACCCCCCCTACATAAGAACTACTACCTACCCAATACCCGATGCATCACAATATAGAGTGTAACTATTTACCAACTCTGGAAAAAACAGTATCGGTGCTAAAGCCAAACGTCCCTTCAGCTCCGGAATGGCTACGTTACAAGAATCTGACCACTCTAACTTCACACCCTTCTTAGTCAATCCCATCCTCGGTGCTACTAATCATGAGAAGTCCTGTATAAAATACCTGTATTAACCATCTATCCCCATGAAAATCCACACCTCAAATAAGTTCTTGGGCTACTCCCAGGTTACTACTACTCTTACCTTCTCTAGGTCCACTGATACTCTATTCTTTGAGATGACGTGACCCTGGAAGTAAATCTGATCCATCGAGAAGTAGAATTTTTCAATCTTGGAATATAATTGATGATCTATTAGTGTATTCAAAACGATCTCAAGGTGTTTGTAATGGTCGTGTCGATTGTGAGAAGACACCAAGATATCGTCCATAAAAACCACTAGTGGAAACGTCCTACAGAATCACTATAGATGGACCATCCTGCCGCAAGAGTAGCACTCAACTGGGTCCTTCGATCACTGGGTCCTCATATTCCCTATCCCATCGCACTGGTATCACCTCACCAGTTTACCAGAAGAAAGGTTCAGACTACTATTGTCATCGCGGGAGAACACTAGATGACATTTCTTCTTGCCGGTTGAGACAATACTAGAAATCAGTGCCGAACTGCCCTGGCTCACAACACTAGCTTCCTACAGATTGCGCTCGATGATCAGCACCTGATTCACTATAGTAGATACTAAAAGAAACTTTAATACATTCATATATGATTAGATGTAGAACTAGAGACCATCCTCGAATCATTTATCTTTTGATACATCATCACCCATCAGAATAAGTGAAAAATGTTGAAGCTATGTAAATAGGGAAAAAAAATCCATAACCGATAGTGTTCCCTACTCCAGGTTCACGAAATTCTAGGCTTGGTTGTCCCTCATGATATCAGGAAAATAATAATCATAGAATTCCATATGAAAATATTTCCATGTCATATCCCGATGACACTCTGCTTGAGTGAAAACACCTAACCATATCTTGGAAGAATCAAACATAATATATGTCGTGAGCTTAATCATCCTCTCAAGAGGCGTCTCCAAATTCTCGAAGATAATCAGCATTGATCCAGCCATGATTCCTCAACCAGTGGTCCTCCATCCCCTAAAACAGTAGGCAAATGCTACAACTCGAATATAAGCGTCAACTCTACCATAGATGTGGCAGCCTGTGGTGCTCCCTGAAAGGTCTGCATGAACCTCACAAAACCCTCATGGAAATGTGCATTTGTACCTACGTCTGGTATAATGGTTGGTGCTGTAGCTAGAACCAGAGGAGGATCCATCGGTAGCCCATGTCCTACCATCTTTGGAGTATGATCATCGACGCTCTATGGGTGTACAACTCATGGTCATCATGGAGAAATGACTATACAAGGTCAAGAACACGCCGTAGTTCAAGCTCATCATCAAAGTTTTTCATTTAGGAGTGCCAAATCAAAACAAGTTAATACCCTGAAGGTTTGGAAAAAAGGGACTACATGGTGTGTAAAAATAATACACAACGTGTACCCTTATTCCGTTACATGGTCGTGTGCTACCACTGTCCTGGGCGTGTATCTACCTTCGGTACACGACATGATCCACCTGTACATGGAATGTACACAGGCGTGTCCTCCCATCCATGTACTCCCACATGACCAGGTTTACATGGTTTCTACCTAGGTAGGCTACACGACATGTATTGAGAGTACACAACATGTTATGATTAAAACTAAACAACCCATGTTTCCTATAACATGGCCCATTACACAGTCAGTTACTATATGGAGTGTACATGCGATACACAATGTGTACATATTAAAATTTAGAAAACCTTATAAACTGAATAGTAAGAACACACAACGTGTTAGGCTAAACTACATTCTGTGTATACTGGGTTTTAAATGACAAAAACACCAGATTTCACAAAAAACACTTGTTTAGCAGAAAAACCTACCAGTGGGATGCCAAATACCAATCCATGAGGGCCCATACTCCCCACAAGTCAATGTTTGGTACCCAAGCATTACATACCTCAATACAATTATATACAAAAGGATGAATCATGATCCACCTAATTCAGATCTAAGAGGGCCCATAAACCTCATAGATCAAAGTTTAACATCCACCCCATTCGAACTATATCTTGTACCAATACACATATCACACAAACATGCATATCTATCAAGGTACTATAACCACAACATGCATCTATACAAATTATCTATCACAATAACATGCAATATCTAATGCATCATAGATGGAATGACATAATGCATGGCATGTGATTCTAACAAGTGTATATATGATTCATGAGATGGCATACTCTCATCTCACTGGGTTGCAAAAAAATAGAACACAATAATCACAATAATAACAGCACAAAACAACCACATAAACCAATAGTGAAATCTAATCAACTGTAATAGCTCAAATCCAAAAGCACAATTTAATTCAAGTTAATTTGGATTTTCCTTATACACATGCTAGTTACTCCTGGGAACATTTAATTACCAAATTCCATATCCTTCCTACCCCTTTTTAATGTTGACAAATAGTAAATAAATTAAAAAAGAAACCCTCTAATACCACGTTGTAAAGTCCCGGGTTCAGAAGCCACTCAACTGGTGCCCCGTATATGGTTGGCCACATGGTCTCAAGCACATTTCCCCAAATACTAGAGGCTACCAACTAGCAGTAAAGGCCCAGGGTGTGATAGTGGGTAAACTATTCCCTCATTGGAAGAGTGTAACACAACGAAATAAATAATAACAATAGAGGAAGCAGTAAACAATATGAAACTGAAGTAAACAACAGAAGACTGCAAGGTAAAGATAAGCGGATGTCATAACATATCAGAATGATGTAGAATGTTACATGTTCTAAGGAAGTAGTGAGAAAAAGATAAACAATAATCAAGTACAATACAATACTAAGGTATAACAATACAAAATGAAACAAAACAACATCACAAGCCTTGGCTTGGTCCCATTCTTTCATACTCCTAAGCAGCAATCAAGTTCCTATATAAGGAGACTTCTCCTATCAAAACCTACATCAATATAGTCTATTTGGGCCTAAAAAATGACACAAATAGGGCGTAAGAAATAAATCCCAGTAGGCAACCACCTAAGGTTTTTTCTAAATGTTTAGTGAGTATATGCATAAATTGTGTATAATGATGAAATACAACAAACAAGTAGGTGATTAGAAGTAAAAAATCCTACAATTACTGGTATTCATTTATAGAGTTCACTATGTTCATTATCAATTCATTTACCTGAAGTATTTAAGTATCAGAATTCGACCTAAGCCCGACATTACCCGCAAAAAAGTAAGAATAATAGAAGTCTAAGAAGACCTACTAACAAGTAAGTGGAGACTGAATCCAAGCTTGTTCTTTGGCTTCGAAGATGTGTCACAATCCATTTCATTCCATCATTTAAGTATATCCTGTGTCCGTTATTGAGATTCCTAAGTTGGAATTCAAGTATCACTATAGGTGTAATCCTAACAACATCCTATTTGTCCGTTCGCAGCGGTCCTACTAGGGAAACCCGAGTTTGACTCTCAATGTTGGGATAAGTTCATGAAAATCCATCCTCAGTGGTCCTACTAGGGAGATCCAAGGTGTCACTCTATGTGTAATATAAGATTATTTAAATTTAGTCCATCCCTGGCGGTTCTACTAGGGATCCCAAGTGTCACTAATGACATATAAATCAAAAGACCCTCGATTCTGTCCATGGCATTCTAAACTAAACTCATATATCACCCAAGGTGTGAGGTATAATAGTCATGCGAGTCTGTTCATGGCTTTATAAGATGAACCAATGTATTACCCAATTCTATTTACCATTTAATCATTAAAATTTTAATAAAACATTCTAACCTTCTTAAACAAGTAAAATCACTACAGGATAAAAGGGGAAAACACAATCCCAAAGCCATAATAAAAAATACTTACAATTATAATGAAATTTCAATTCCATATAGTAATCAAATTCATTTTCAAACAACCCTAATAGAGAAATGAAGGAATTCCCATAGACACCCTAGGTCGAAATGGCCAAACAAATTATTTGAGGGAAACGCACCCATGTGGTGGTCCTTAACCAAAAAATGAAGCTAAACATGATTTAATTCATTGAATTCATTACTATAACAACATTAAGTAATAATAAGGACCAAATTACTTTCAAGGGAAACCCAAAACATGATTTGTGGCACAACGACACATATAAACATATTTACAATTAACGAGAGGCACGAGACCACCTACCTCGTCGTAGTATGACTCTCCTCGTCCATCCTCAACTTCCAATTCAAGCTAGAACGATATAGATCTATGAAAAAAAGGATATTTAATCAACCTTAAATAACTTGGTAAATAAAATAATTACCAATAAAGACTCAAGGGTAATCAACCACTCACCGATTGGGTTTAAACAAGACTGACGACAATTGAAACAGAGTTTAGATGCTCAACTAGGAACCAAATACCCTTCCAGCACTACTTCCTTAAGAACCTGGTGCCTCTTATGTAAAAAATGATAGAAAATGAGGATAATTACCATTTTAAGATAAAAACAAAAGTACATGACATGTAATTCCATATACACAACATGTATATCATTTTACTATTCATTTGGTAGCTGATATCCGCTAACTTACTCTCCAGAACCTGTCGACATGACTACATGACATGTACCAAGAATACACGACATGTAGTTGGATTTTCCTCTTTTACTTTCCAACACGACCACACGCCATGTATTCCCGTCATACACAGCCAAACTACAAACCTTGTACTTTGAATTACATGGTGTGTAACCCTAAATCATCCCGTGTGACAATATAATTCCAGTAATTTTATAGTTTTCCCTTGTTATCTCAAAGACACTCAAATGAAAAAGAATAAAAGAAACCAGACCTCAAAAAGAAGAACTAGGTTCTTATAGACTTCCCCCATAATGCAATTCATCCCCAAATTTCCCTTCTAAGGGTGGTGAAGGAATATCTAAGAATAACTCTCGCCACTGAGCATGTATGTCAGCCTTCCTCTCCTAAGTCTTGTCCTATACTCGACCATACTTCCATAGCACCTATACGTGAGGAACTGACTAGCCTCAGAGAACCATCATTCTCCTGTCAACTATATGAAATAGATTCTCCTCAAAGGATGCATCAACCTGAAGTTCAAGCTCCTTAGGTTGAAAAATGTTAGATGGGTATGAGTGATAGTGGTGTAGCTGAGACATATGTAAGACATCATTCATGGATCGATACCTCTGAGGTAACTGTAATTGATAAGAAACCGACCCGACTCGCTCTAGAATCTCAAACGGTCTGACAAATCTCGGTGAAAGTTTACCCTATCTCCTAATCCTCTTGCGTCCCAACCTCGGTGCGACCCGTAGGAAAACTCAATCCCCGACCATGAACTCCAGATGTCATCTACGGATATATGCATAAGAGTTTTTATGAGACTAAACTGTAGCCATTGGTCTATGAATAAATGGACTTGCTTAGAACTCTTCTGTATGAGACATGGTCCTAGTAGGGCTGCCTCACCTGCCTCTAACCAGTATAGGGGAGAATGACATGGACTAACATATAAATCATCATAAGGTGCCATATGGATAATCTTTTAGAAACTATTATTGTAGGCGAACTAGTCCTAGGGAATATTCTTCTCCCAAGATACCCCAATGTCCAGGACATATGCATGCAACATGTACTATAGAACCTATATCGTAAACTCTGACTGACCATCATTCTGAGGGTGGTATGCTGTGCTCAGAAGCACCTATGTACCTAACACCATCTGAAAACTCTTCCAGAAACGAGATGTAAAGAGGGTGCCCCTATTTGAAATAATAGAATGAGGGACCCTATAAAGTTGTACCACCTATTAGATATACATATTTCTGACACCAAAGGTCTCCTTGATTGGAAAGAAATGAGTGACCTTCATAAGTCTGTTGACCAAAACCTGCAAAACATCATTTCCTATAGGTGACCTCAGTAACCCCTTCACGAAATCCATCACGACATCATCCCACTTCCACTCAAAAATTGGTAAATACTACAAAATCCCATCCGGCTGTTGATGTTCTTCCTTCACTTACTAACAGGTGGAACACCTAGTAACAAAAATAGACACTTCTCACTTTATACCCAACCACCAGTACTAATCGCGCAAGTCATTATACATATTGGAGACATCAGGATGCACTACCCAAGATGAAGTATGAAACTCCCACATTAGATTCTCACTTATATCCCTTGGAACCCACACGCATCCGTAGATACACATAACTTCATCCTCAACTATTGTCTATCCAGAAGGAGGGTCCTCACCTGCCACACACTCCCGTAGAACTAGGCCTTCGAAATCTGATAACTGCCTCATCCCCACTCTTTCCAGTAGGGTAGAGGTAATAATGAAAGATGAAAGATAAGTTTTTTCCTTGATTGTCGTGTACCTCTAAATAAATCTAAAAGAACAAATCTATAAGCTTCCACTCACCAATAGCCTCTTACACTAATAGTATCTGATTCCTCCTCCTTAGTGCGTCAGCCACTACATTGCCTTTTCCAGGCATATAGGCAAGTTCAAAATCGAACGACTGAAGGTACTCCACCCACATTCGCTGTCTCAGATTCAAATCACGATGAGTAAAGATGTATTTGAGACTTTTGTGGTCCGTGTACACCACAAATGGTCTCCCAATAAATAATGTCTCCAACAGCACAAAGCATTAACAACTGTAACCAACTCAAGATCATGTGTTGGATAATTCCTCTCATGTGGCCTCAACTGCCGAGACCCATACACAACAACTCAGTCCCCCTACATAAGCACTGCTCCCATCCCAATACCTAATGCATCATAGTACACAATGTAACTCTTTCCCAACTCTGGAAATATAGTATCGGTGCTGAAGCCAAACGTCCCTTCAACTCCTAAAGGGCTACGTCACAAGAATCTGAACACTCAAACTTCACACCCTTATTAGTCAAGCTCATCATCAGAGCTACTAATCTTGAGAAGTCCTGTCTAAAATGCATGTAGTAACCATCTATCCCCATGAAACTCTACACCTTAAAAACATTCTTGGGATGATCCCTGGTAACTACTACTCTTACATTCTCTATGTACACTGATACTCCAGTCTTGGAGATGACGTAACCCAGGAAGTGAATTTGATCTATCCAGAAGTGGAATTTTCCAAGATTAGCATATAATTGATGCTCTCTGAGTTTATTCAAAAGTATCTCAAGGTGTTTGGCCTATTCATTTCGATTGTGAGAATACACAAAGATATATTCAATGAAAGACACTATAAAAGAATATAGATAAGGATGGAACACTCGTTTCATCAACTCTATGAAAACTGCTAGAGCGTTCGGGAGACCAAAGGACATAACCAGGTACTCATATAGACCATACCTACTACAAAACATGGTACGAGGTAAGTCTGTAGGATGAACATGTACCTGATGATATCCTGACTTCAAGTCAATCTTTGAGAACACTCGAGATCCTCAAAGTCGATAAAATAGGTCATCTATCTATGGCAAAGTATATTGGTTTTTAACCATTAACTGTTTCAGTTTCTAATAGTCTATGCATATCCTAAGGGTACCATCTTCCTTTTTCACAAAAGGACTTGTGAAACCCAAGAAGAAGTACTGGGTTGGATAAGACCCTTAACTTAAAGATCATTCAATTAACTCTTAATCTCTTGAAACTCCGTCGTAGCCATATTATAAGGAGGAATGGATACCGGTGAAGATCTTGACACAAGATCGATAGTGAACTCCACCTATTTGACCGGAGGTAAGCCATAAAAGTCATCTGGGAAAACATACCTGAAATGTCCAACCACTAGAGGGAAAACCATCTGACCTGTTCCATAGTCATTCAGATATAAACTCACAATATAGGCTATCATGCTTCCCATCCCACGATGATAGGGTCTAACTCAGCTCTCCTGAACATCCCATTCACCCGTATGTAGAAACTCTCTGCCCTCTGGTGATGTAAAACTCACCCTGCAGTGATAGTAATCAACAAAGGTTAAAAATGAAACCAACCAATCTATTAAGATAATGACATAAAATCCTTTCATCTCTAAGACATAGATGTTCCATAAAAAGTGACACCCACCAATCTCAAGGGGGAACTCCTTGCACTGACGCACACCTACCATTCTAATACCTAACATAGTGTCTAGCATCATAACTTCAGAATAAGTATAAACACAGAGCCCAATGCTTTCCATAATGACCAAAAATATAAATCTTTTTATAGAACTAGTATAAAAAAGTGCCAAATATAAAATAGAGGTGACTAGAATAGTACCTCTGACAATAGAAGGTTTGGGATACTGATCCTATTGGGTATATTGCACTACATAAGTTTGACCTGTTCCACGGCCCTGAGACATTGCTCGGCTACCATGAACTTACCCACCCTACTGTCTCTAAGATCCTAGGGTCTGGCTACCACGTCCATGACCACGGCCATGACCACCGCGTTTACCTGAACACCCTGATGTATTCTAGATTCAAAACTAGTGATAATCTACTGACCCTTCTCATGTATGTGGAGTCTGTAAAAAACCTCTCTCGCAATCCACTAGTAGAAACATCCGGCAGAAGCACTATAGATGGCCCATCCTGCCACAAGCTTTGCACTCAACTAGGTCCTTTGGTCATTGGGGCCTCGTATGCCTCAACCTATCGCACTGGTATAGCCTCATCTGTTTACTAGAAGAAAGGCTCTGCCTGCTACTATCACCACAAGAGAAATCTAGATGACACTTCTTCTTTCCAGTTGAGAAAATACAAGAAATAGGTTCCGAACTACCCTAGATCACACCACTAGATTCCCAATGATTTTACTTGGTGATCATCTCCTGATTCATGATTTAAGAGACTGAAAGAAACTTGAAGACATTCACCTGTGATCAAATGTAAAACCAGAGACCATCCTTGAATCGTCTAGCTTTTGATACATAATCACCCATCAGAATAGGTGAAAAATGATGAAGCTTAGAAAACCGATAAGAATATTCCATAACTGACGGTGTTCCCTACTCCAAGTTCATGAAATCCTAGGCTTTGTCAGCCCTCAACATCTCGGGAAAATAATAATCATAGAAGGATGCCTAAAAATCTTCCTGTGTCATATCCCTATGACTCTCTTCTTGAGAGATAACATCCCACCATCTCTTTGAAGAATCACACATCATATATGTAATGATCTTAAAAATCCTCTCAAGATGGGTCTCTAGTTTCTCGAAGATAGTTAGCACTGATTCTAGCCATGATTCCGTAGCCTGTGGTCCGCCATCCCCTGAAAAAGTAGGCGGATGATGCTTCTAGAATATACAAATCAACTCTGCTATAGATGTTGCAGCCTATGGTGCTCCTTGAAAGGTCGGAATGAAGCTCACAAAACCCTCATGAAGTTGTGAATCTATACCTACATCCGGTATAATGTATGGTGTTGCAGTTGGCACAAGTGGAGGATCCATCGGTAGCCCATAGCCTACCATCTTTGGAGTATGATCATAACCGCTCTCATAGTGTACAGATCATGGTCGTTGCGACGACATGACTCTACAAGGTCAAGAACATGCCTTAGTTCAAGCTAATAATCAACGTTTTTCATTTAGGAGTGAAAAAACAGAACAAGAGAATACCTTGAAAGTTTGGAAAAAAAGGGAATATATAGTGTGTAACCTTATGCCGTTTCATGGTCGTGTGCTACCACTAGCCCGAGCTTGTATCTAACTCTGTTACATGGCGTGATCCACCCGCACATGGCATGTAAACAAGTGCATCCTCCCATCCATGTATTCCCACACAACCAGGTCTACACGGTTTCTACCTGGGTAGGCTACACGACATGTATCGAGAGTACATGACCATTTATGATAAAAAATCAACAACCTGTGTTTCTTATAACATGGACCGTTACACGACCAGTTACTATATGGCGTGTACATGTGATACATGATGTGTACATCTTAAAACGTAGAAAACCTTCTTCCCCGAAGAGGAATAATACACAATGTGTTTGGCTAAACTACACGCCGTGTATAATGGGTTTTTCAATACAAAAACACAAGATTTCCTAGAAAACCCTTGTTTATCAGAAAAAACTACCAGTGGGATGCCAAATACTTATTTGTGAGGGCCCATACTCCCCACGAGTCCATGTTTGTAACCCAAGCATAACATAACTCAACACAATTATATACAAAAGGCTGAATCATGATCCACAAAATTACAATCCAAGAGGGACCATACACCTCAGAGATTAATGTTTGGCATCCACCCCATTCAAACCATATCATTTACCAAAACACCTATCACAACAACATGCATATCTATCAAGGTACTATCACAACAACATCATCTCTATAACATTATCTATCACAAGAACATGAAATATCTAATGAATCATAGATGGAATGACATAATGCATGGCATGTGATTATAACAAGTTTCTATATGATGCATGAGATGGAATACCCTCATCTCACTGGGTTGCAAAAAAAAATAGAACCACAATAATCTCAATAATAACATCACAAAAAAAGTGCGTCACACAATGGTGAAATCTAATCAACTATAATAGCTCAAATCTAAAAGAATAATTTAATTCAAGGTAATTTTGATTTTCCCTATACATGTGGTAGCTACTCCCAGGAATAGTTAATTAAAAAATTACATATCCTTTCTACCCCTTTCTAATGTCTCCAAAAATTAAATAAATTAGAAAAGAAACCCTCTAATAAAACTTTGTAATTTCCTGGGTCCGGAAGCCACTCAACCAGTGCCCCGTACCTGGTTGCCACATGGCCTCAAGCGCGTTTCCACAAATTCTAGAGGCTATTGGCTAGCAACGAGTTCCTAGGGTGTGATAGTGGGGAAACTATGTCCTCATTGGAAGAGTGTAACACATCAGAATAAATTATAACAAAAGAGGAAGCAGTAAACAACATGAAACTAATGTAAATAATGGAAGGATGCAAGGTAAAGATAACCAGAAGGCATAACATATCAGAATGATGTAGCATGTTACATGTTCTAAGGAAGAAGTGAAAACAAGATAAACTGCAATCAAGTACAATACAATACTAAGGTATAACAATACAAAATGAAACATAATAGCATCACAAGAATTGGGTTGGTCCCTTTCTCTACTACTCTTAAGCAGAAATCAAGTACATGTATAAGGAACCTTTCCCCTATCAACACAATCATCAATATAGTATTTTTTTCCTAAAAATTTGGCCCAAATATGGTGTGAGAAATAAATCCGAGTAGGCAACAACCTAAGTTCTGTGACAATTTGTTGGTGAGTATATACAACAATTGTGTATAGTAATTAAATACATAAAACTAGTAGGTACTTAGAATTAAACAATCATACAAGTACTAATATTCATTTATAGAGTTCACTATGTCCATTAGTAATTAATTTACCTGAAGTATTTAAGTATCAGAATTCAGCCTAAGCTGGACATTACCAGTGACAAAGTAAGAAAAACGGAAGTCTAAGAAGACCTTATAACAAGTAAGTGGAGATTGAATCAAAGATTGTTCTTTGTATTAGAATATGTGTCACAATCTATTTAATTCCAATATTTAACGATAAACTGAGTCTGTTCTTGAGATTCCTAAGTTGGAATTCAAGTATCACTATAGGTGTAATCCAAATGACATCCTACGAGTCCGTTTGCAACTTTCCAACTAGGGAGCCCCAAGTATCACTCTCAATGTTGTAATAAGTTCATGAGAATACATCCTTAGTGGTCCTACTAGAGAGCCCCAAGGTATCACTCTATGTGTAATATAAGATTATTTCAATTTAGTCCATCCCTGGCTGTCCTACTAGGGATCCCAAGTGCTACTAATGACATATAAATCAAAATCATCTCAAATCCATCCGTGGCGTTCTAAACTAAACCCATGTGTCACCCAAAGTCCAAGGTACCATAGTCATGTGAGTCCGCTCATGGATTTCTAAGATGAACCCATGTATCACCCAATGATATTTACCATTTAATCATTAAAATTTTAATAAAACATTCCAACCTTCTTAAACAAGTAAAATCACTGCATGGAAAAAGGGGAAATCACAATCCCAAATCCATAATAAAAAATACATACAATTCTAATGAAATTTCAATTCCATATAGTAATCAAATTAATTTTTAAACAACCCTAACAGGGAAATTAACACATACCCATAGGTATCCTAGGTCAAAATGACCAAACAAGTTATCATAGGGAAACACACCCACGGGGTAGCCTTTAACCAAAAAACCAAGCTAAACATGATTTAATTCATTGAATTAATTACAAGAAAAACATTAAGTAATAATAAGGAATGAATTAATTTCAAGGAGGCACCCAAAACAAGGGTGCGTGGCACAATGGAACATATAAACATCCCAACAATTAACAAGAGGCATGAGACCACCTACCTCATCGTAGTATGACCCTCCTTGTAAAGACTCATCTTCTAATTAAAGCTTGAACAATATAGATCTATGAAAAAATAGGATATTTACTCAACCTTAAATAACTTATTTGATAAAAAATTAAGAATAATTACTAAAGAGTAATCGAGCACTCACCGATTGGGTTCAAATGAGACCGACGGTGATCGAAACGGGGTTCAATTTCCCAACCAGGACCGAAATACACTTTCGACACTACTTCCTCATGAAAATGGTTCCTCCTCGGTCCATAATAATAGAAAATTTGGATACTACCCATTTTAAGAGAAAAACACAAGTGCACGGCGTGTAACTCCATATACATGGTGTGTACATCAATTTACTGTTCATTTGGAACCTGACTTCTGCTGACTTACTTTCCAGAACCTGTCGACTTGACTACACGACGTGTACCAAGAAGTACACAACGTGTAGTTGTATTTTCATGTTTTCCTTTCCAAAATTCCCACAAACCATGTATTCCCTTTATACACGGCCAAACTACACAGCGTGTACTTAGAATTACATGGCGTGTAACCCTAAATCAGCCCGCGTGACAATATAATCATAGTACTTATCTAGTTTTCCCTTGTTTTCTCAAAGACATAAGAAAAATAATAAAAGAAAACATACCTTGAAAAGAAGAACTAGGTTATTAAAATTATAGTTTCCCATGAAACTGACTATTATATTTTAATATTCATAATAATTACAAGTGTTCCACTCCCCTCACTTATTCAAGGGAAACCCACATTCTCTCTTATCCAAAAAATAAATCCCTTTAAATCAACTAAATCATCCCCAAATACCTTCTCATGTATTCTATATATAACATATAGGTGCTTTTATTCTTAAAATACCAACCCTTGGGTCCTTATTAAGAGATTCAAATGATTTTTCTCAAGGAAGTGGTATATGTTCTTATTAAACCTTTTCAAGTTTCAGTCTCCTCCACTTAGTATAAATATATTTTATCCATCTAAACATCATGAATATCATATAAGCAATATAATAATATGTTCTTATGATTACAAGAAAACCATTTTCCAACCATTTTCCATCAAATGAGATATGAATGTATCTTATATGCGTACGTGTGGGATACCTCCTCCGTATAGAGATGTGATGCATTTTCTATCAATTCAAATGATGGTTGGTTATTATATTGAATTTAATGTTTATATATGATATTTGTTAAATAATTTTTCTTATTTAATTATAATATTTTATCTACCTTATTAACTTTCCATCTTTTGGAAAATGATACTGTCACTCATGCGTACATATGGACTACCACCTCTATGAAGTGATGTGATACATTTTTCATTACTAATTTATGTAAATAATTATTAAAGTATATAAAATGAATAAATATAATACTTATTTCATGATTAATATTCTATATATTATGAAAACATGATCATGGGGAAAGTACTATAACTATAAAATTGAAGCATAAATGGATTATATAAGAGTTTTTACCCGAATGTTCATCTTATTGATGAAGTTGTTAATAAAAAGATAATTGAAAATTATAAAAAAATGATAAAAAATATTTTATATGTTAATATTTTTATACAATATATTTATAATATATATATATATATATTTATTATACAAGATATTTGAATCTTTTTGAAGTAATATATGACTTGAGGTAAGGGTTTATGTTATAATCTCATTTAATTTAAAGATTTTCTGTGTTAAATTTTCATTAAGGTAAATTATATGGATATTATCCTTTAAACCCCATATATTTTCTTATAATTTAGTTATTCATTGAATTTTTGTGTATTAGTACCATTTTTCTCTTTTTATTACTTAAAATGATTGAGAAACTATTTTTAATGAAAAGTAGACCATATTTCCACCTTGTACATAAAATGTTTTATTCCATATCCATGATCCTAAAAATTGTTTTTATAAATTTTATAACTATATAAGAAATGGTTTAAAGAGTTAAATTTTATTAACTTTTACATTATTTTCAAAATTTTAAAATTATTCTTTTCAAAGAAACATTTTCCAAACATTTTTGTTTTTGAATTTTTGAAAAAGTGTTAAATTTTTTTATCTTTTAACATTTATGGTTTGAACAAATTTTCCGACAATTATGACCATTAATTTCTATGAAGTTTCCTTTAAAAGTTCCATTTTTTTTTATTTTTAAAGAAAACAATTTTCTCATTTTTATCGTAATTTTTAGTTAAAAATTTATCAAAGTAAAATGATAATTTTTCCATGTTTTCAAAAAAAATATTGAAATCTCTTTTATAAGTATTTTTCATCTATGTCTGCATCCTTTAAGGATATTTGAGATTCACTAGAGATATGATCTTATGATATAATCTACATGATTTTCTAGATGTATTATAGAAATAATGATTTAAGGATAGTCCTATAAATCCCATTCCTTTTCTATGAGTTAAATATGTTATGATGAAAATATTATGAAACCCTTTTCTACTCCATGGGTTATGTTATGATGAAATAATGAAATTTTTATGAAACTTGTATCCTTTATTTGAGTTTTTATATAATGAAAGTTTTATGATCTTGTAAAATACATATGTATAGTTTCCATTATGTGATGTGTGGGATAGAAATTATACATCTCTTTGATGAATTAGGTAAATATAGATATCTCATGAGATAACAAGGATTGAAATTATAATTGAACCTAATACACTATGATAATCTTTTCATTGAAACTTGATTATTGATGATTCATTACACTTATGACTTATGATTTTTTATGATAGATATATATTCCATGAATTATGATTAATTATTTTTTACTTATTGGGTATGAATATTGTATGTTATGACCAAGTTCTCATACCCATATGTTTTTATTATTCTCAATTATGATCATTGATTGAGATCTCTTATGTTTACCCTTATGGGATATCTATGTTCACCCTTTCGTATGTTTTATTTCCTCAGGTTTTGAAGAAAGTTTTTTAGTAGGGAATGTCTAGGAATTGTACTATGTGAGAAAGATATTCTAAGAAATGTTTAATGTATTTTATGAAATAATATGATTATATATCTAGTCTCTAAATAAACCAAACCATTATTGTTCTAAGGAGTCTATTTTTATGAGATGTATTGAATATTAATCTAAAATTATGTAATATATATGTATGAAAAGCTCCTATTTCCTCATCTAGAGTCAACATGAAAATTCAAACATTGTTCTATAAGCACAACCAATCTCGACATTATGCATAGTTTAATCTACTATAATGGGAACCTCTTCTATGGTGGTAGAGCTTCCTATGTTAACTGCCCATGGTGGCCTGTGACCATTTTATAACCAATATTATGGGTATTTCCAATAATGGATATATAATTTAACACCATTAAATTAAAAAAATAAGAAAATTTCAATCAATATCACATGTGACATTCAACACAAAGTTCTAAACAACCTACAAAATATATTTCTTTTAAATTTAACCACCTCGATAGCTTGCTGAACATGCATCCCTGAGTCTAAATGAACCATGAAATAGAATACTGTTATAACTAGACATTAAATAAGAGAGGGTGAATAGTAATAACTAAATTATAAAAAAATTTATTATCTATTTATTAGAAATAAAATAAGAATCATTTAAAAGAAAAATAAAAGTTTTTTGAAAATTATATTTTTTCTAAATGATTCTTTTGTTGCTCTTTGTACACATAATTTTAAATTAATTTTTTAAAAAATTAGAAAATTGATTTAAAAAAAATTAATTTTTGAAATCATAATATCAAAATTATCTTTGTGTAAAATTTTGGGATTTTTCTGAAATGTTTTAGTTTTTGATGAATAGTGAAAAATACTAAATTTTAATTGAAAACTACCTTTTTAATTTTAAAAAATTACAATGTTAAATTATATTTTTATTGGGTTTAAAGTAAAATTATTTCAAATTCACATCAACTAATTCAATTTAGGTCTTTGGAATAATTTCATATTAAATTTTAATATAAAAGCTTTGTAAACTTTTTGACATTTTCTCTTTTAAATCCTTCTTTCTCATTGTGCATACATGATTAATTTTTAACTAAAATTTTCCACTTATGTGAATGGAATTTAAAAACATAGATTCCATATTAGGAATCATAATAATTTATGTTATCTAATAAGGTTAAATTAGTTTTTACCAATATGAATAGTAAAAATATTAAAAATTATTTTCCGCGGTTAAGGTGAAAATGGATTTATCAGGGGTTAAACAAAAAATATAAGGGTTAAAACGATTTAAAAACTCATATAAAATATATTTTATGGAAATATTTAGACCCTATAATGTCTAATTCTCAAGAATACTCTATTTTGGATCATTTTAGTACACCAAAAGCGTGAATATACCTTTTTATTTCTAAAAAATACAAGTGTGCAACTTACATCACTTATAAAAGGCCACCCATCTCCTCTTTTCTTCAAAAATGAACACCATTTTAGTTCATTAAATACCTCCCCAAATCACTTTTCATATTCTATACACTCATCATAAATCATTATTTTTGGAAGAAATCCAACCATCACTAGTAAAAAAATGATCTTTAACGTAGGTTTTGTTTCTAATTTTGACATCGGTTTTTAACCGACGTTGAAGACACCGACATAAAAAATATTACTTTTTTACATCATTTTTAGTAAAACTACCCCAAAAATTAATTACATTTTTTTTTATCTTTGGTTTTGTAAAAAAAGATGCAAAAAAACCCATCCGTATAATTTTTTTGCGTCGGGTTCCTTAAAAACCGACGCAAAATAGTTAAAAAAAACATTTTCAGCATTAGTTTAAAAAAAATGATTCCATAAATGAAACAAAATACTGATGCCTAAAATAAACATTTTTTATTCTATGTTTTATAGAATTTCCTATGCTTCAATTTTACTTTTCATGGAGCTAAAACAGAGTTACAGATCAAAAGTTATGGCCGTCAGAACTTGAACATGTCAAAGTTTCGATTGATAAAACTCCTTTCAAATGAAATATGATAAACTTGAATTAAAATAACATACACCAAATTAAATAAAATAATCATAATATTTCAAACATATTTCAATGGTTTTAGAAGATTCAATAGAAATGACATGTTGTTTATCATCATATCTATTATATTTACGGTAAAACTCATATGATAATGAAAATGGTGATCAATAATTAAATTTACACCACAATTGGTAAATATCATCCGAATGTTTTATATTTGTAGCTCAATAATAAGAATAAATCATCTTTATAAGAAATCTAATCGAGTTGTTTAGAAATGAAGGAAAATAATAATAAAGAAAATAAATGATTAGAATATGTACCATGTTCAAATTAATGATTTAAGTCATGTTGAAAACATGTTTGAATCGTATAGGTTGAAAATGATGAACAAAAAATAAAATGGAATTATATATATAAAATGAAAATATTTTTGATTGCGTTGTATGAAAATTTAGGTGGGATTTTGAAAAGATAAACACGCATTGTGAAAAAAATTGAAATTCTGATCCCGCATATTGGAAAAAACTATTTGGCGTTGGTTTTTTTAAAACCGACGCGAAATAGGATTTACATTGGTATTTTGGCATTAGTTTTGTAGAAAACTGATGCCAAAAACTCCAATTGATTCCATTTTTTCATTGGTTTTTAAATAAACCAATGCTAAAAAGTTACCAAAAGTTTATTTTTCATGTCTGTTTTTTTAAAACCAACACCAAAAAGTAAAAAAAAATATTTTTGGATTTATTTTTTAAATAAACCAATGATAAAAGTTTAAAAAAAAAATTTCATGTTGGTTTTTTTAAAAACGGAATCCAGAAGCCCAAAAAATTGTTTTGGTGTTAGTTTTTAAAAAATAGACGTGAAAAATAGAATTTTTTTATGTCAGTTTTCATAAAAACTAATTCCAAAAATAAAAAAAATATATAGTGTTTTAGAGGATTTATTAAGATTTGATTTGAATGGTCATGGAGCTAAAATAGAGTTACAGATTCAAAGTTATGGAATTTGAAAGTTAGAGTTCTTTAAGACTTCTCTTAGTGAAGATCAACTTCTGACATGCATAACTTTTAATCCGTAACTCCGTTTTTTCTCCATAACCAATCAAATCAAAGATTAAAAAATAATCTAAAATATATTTAAAATTATATAATTATTTTTGTTGGTATTTTAAAAACCGATGCCAAAAATATGTTTTTTTTAATTTTTTTGTGTCGGTTTTTAAAAGAACCGAGGCCAGAAATTCTCTGCAAACATATTTTACAATAGTTTATAAGAAACCAATGTGAAATTTACGATCTTAAAAACCATTTTTCTACTAGTTCTTGGAATTATTTTGGTGAAAACCTAAGGATGTTACCTGAAGAAGATGTAATATTCTTCATTGAGCGTTTTTATTTTATTTTTTTATCCACCTCTTTAAATTATTATTAAAACATGATAAGATAATAAAATAAGTATATTATATATATATATATATATTTTATTAATTCAATGACCGACAACTATCTTATCTTCCCTCAAATGGGTTAAGAAATCATCATTTGTGTGTACGGTGGACTACCACCTCACGTACCGATGTCCTTCGTTTTTCCATTACTTCCACTCATGGTTAGGTGTGATGATGGATATAAAGTATATATATGATATTTATAAAATTATTTTACCTTTTGAGTCATTATATAATATATAATTGTTTAGTTTACATTCCTTATGGGATACAATAATGTCTCTCATTTGGACAGAGGACTACCGCCTCGCGAAATGATGTTTTCGTCCTTTAGTAGATCTTTACATGGGAGGGATAAAGATAAAGTAAATTCATATATGTGATATAAATGAAATAATTATAACATAAATGATATATTTATCATTATAAAAATATACTATATATCCTTTTATTTATTACATTTTAACTCAATCAAATATGATAATGCCGTTAGTGTATGTGTGGACTACCGCCATCACGAAACGATGTGACTCTATTTTCATCACCACACAACATAGATTATATATATAAGTAAATTTAAAAAAATAATATGGTATTTATGATATTATTATAATTCTTTAAATCTAAAATATTACTTATCACCTTTCCCTAATGATCATTGACAAATTGGAACATTACTCATGCAAACGTACTGCCAACCATCTCAATGATCATAACATACTTTATTTCTCAAAACCATATTTCAAGGTTGGTCATAAAATAATAATTGGTGTATAAGTATAATAATTATGTCATGATTCTTATTTTGGAGAATATATAACTATATAATATGTTCAATAATCACATCTTTTATGACATAAAATGCATGAGAAAACATGACAATTAACACACAAAACAATGAAAATAACGAAGGATTATTAACTAAAAAGTGAAAATATGTTGTAAAAGGATAATATATGATATTATAAATATTAATATGGTTTAGGTATAAGTTAATATATTATTTATAACCACTATTATAGAGTTTTAATCATGTTCAACCAAAATTAAGTAAAAGGTATGGGACTTCATCTCAATTTCCCTTCACTGAGGCATGTTGTAATTTTGTGCACCTAATTTAATTTATATGAAATATATACTACATTTGAAATGTAATATCATTATTCCTTAATAATTCATGGTATTTTAGTCTTTAATTTGATTTATTTTATCCATATTTATTTTACTTGAAAATTACCAAGTGGTAAAAAGTTATTGTACTATTTAACCTCCTTTTTTAATTGTTAACTCTATCTTAGAAAAAATCAATTTCTCCTGATCATTTTCATTGGAAATTAAATTTCTCTTAAATATAATTATTATTTAAGGATGGATATGACTATTTCCTATAACATGTACCATTTTTAAATATGGTGTTTACTTTTAATGTTATTTGATTATCTAAGGAAATATTTATAAATATGTATCCATTAATCAATATAGATATTTGATGCTAATGAATATTGATTCATGGGTTAAATTGATCATTTGATATATTAAAAATACTTTGGATATGAAGTGATGGGTGGGAACTAGTATTATATTTCCCCTCAATGCATCAGTAGGTCTCATGAGACAAATGTATTGGCTAAATTAAATGAGTTTCAACCTATAGTTTTAAATCGTCATGTGAAAGGTATTGAAGATAGAGGTATAATGATGCATGAGATCATAGAATCAAATAATTAAGAGTTTTCTTAATTAATAATTTAGTTATTATTTTCCATAATAATTTCATAATGATATTATCTATAGATTCATTTCATTCTCAGTTTATTGAATAAATAAGATACATTTTTAATTATTCACTACACTATATTTATTATGACTTATCTTATCATAATTGTAAAGTTATTTAAATGTCATGTGCATTGAATTATTTAAATTTACATTATTATTATTATTATAGATTCATGATAACTTCCACTATATATAATTCTTACTGAGCATTTGAGCTCACCCTTATCTTGTTTCCTTTCCCAAAGATATAAAGAAGATATTTTTTAAATGATTTTTCAGGGATGTAGTTCATTTTATATTGTTATGTATTGGGTTTTATTTTTTTACTGCCAATATAAAATGGGTATAATATATGTATCTAGTTCTCAAGAACTCCATAACTGATTGCTCCTTCAAGATTTAACCCTTTGTATCCATGTTAATTTAATAAAGAAGACACCAAATCCAGGCTATTGGAGTTAGGATCATTGCATAGAATAATTTTAATAAGTTAGTTTTATATTAGTGATGTGAGTATAGGTAATTAATGAATAATACCATTTGATATCATATGTTTAGCCTTCAGTTGATAACATTTTAAAAATTAAGGTGCATACTACAAAATATCTTATTCATATTACTCACCCTATATTTTCCTAGAGATATCTCTATATATTTGGTATTCCTTGGTCAATAGAGAATGATGTTCCATGTGCGTCATCCAAAAGGTACATCTATAATTATAGCCTTAATTGGATTCTTAAAATAGTTCAAAATATTATAAATCTATATTTTTGAAGTATAAAATATATACTATTTTTAACCTATTTTTTGGATTCCTTTCATCCTTATATTCCTCCTTGATTGACACATTTATGGATAATGAGTAATCCTTTTGTAATGGATAAAATTTATATATTCATTTATGATTTACATGTATATAATTTAAATATCCATGATAATCAGTTCTCTTTAAATCTATAACATGACTAAGGTATAATGATATATTCTTCTTAAAGCATCACTCACCTTATTTTTATTCTCATGATGTTAATATATCAAGTGATTATAATACATAATCAAATAGAACCACATCATTTGAAATATTTTTATGTTATACTATACAAATATATACTTTTTATCTTATTATTAGTATATATATCAAAAATCCATCTATAAAGATAATTCCAGCAAATGTTTAATGAAACCAATAAAATTTATAACTCCAAACCAAAAGATGGTTAATTTTTATCATGGGGATTTATTTTATGTGAAAATAGGTAATAAAATTTTCATTTTTCATGAGAACACAATCCAAGACCATATTTTTAGTATCAAAATATATAAAAAAACCCTTCACTATTACAAAGTAGTTTTATATAGGTGTAATGATAAACCTAATATTAATCCCCTTAATTTTGTGTTCACATTATTATTTCAACAAAAACCTTACTCCATTATAAGTTAACTTCATAAATATATCTAAAAAACATAATTTTTTTTTCAAAATTCATAAATAGTATCCATTCAGTCAATGAAAACTACATAATTCTATTATTTTTTTTGGCTTATAGTACTTTTCAATCACCTCTAACTTTTAATGATCCCATATTCACACTAACTTGTGATTTCGTGACCCAATGAGGATTTGTTTTGAATATAAAATTAATACATGGAAAATTTATAATTTTTTTTTCACTTATTAATGTCTTAAGTAAAATCCTTAAATATTCTTATTTTTAATCCTTACTCATAGAATATATGAAAATATCATCATTAATCATTATGATATATTTTTCTTCATAATCTCTAAGTCCACTATTAATAAAATATAGGAATATATAAGAGTAATTTTAATGTTTTAAAGGCATAGATATGATTTTAAAGTCTCCATATTATATATAAAATGTTTTATAGGGTATATACTCCCTTTTACCCTTAGTTAAAGATATCTAAATTAAATTTCAACCTTTAAAAAATATTTATCTCTATCAAAATGACCAAAAAAGTCATCAATATTAGGTAAATGATAGTTTTTTCTTGATCTATATTTTTTTAGGCTTAGGATGATAAAATAAATGATCTAATGAACCATTTTTAATATTAACAAAGGCAACTAGTGTTCCCTATGGTAAAACACAAGGGTGTAAAAAATAATTTGGAAATTTTTTGGAATTAATTTAATAAATTCCTTTAATTAAATGTGGTACATTATACAAGGACACTTAGATATAATAATGGCATAAATAATGCGTTCAATTAAAAAATAAAACTCATTAACTTTATGTAGATTGAATAACTACTTAAAAAATATATCAATTTATACCTATAAAAATGATATATCTTCAATGTTGAGTTAATCCAAAACCATTTGAATCAAATTTCCTCCATTAGTTTTTATCAAAACACTTATTAACGAATTAGTTTCCAAAGGATTTTCGTTATCATCCTTGAATATATATTGTATTATAGGATAACATGAGATATGAAATTAGATTTAACTTTCATTAAAATTATCATTGTATTTTTTTGAGTGACATAATCCCTACCAATATCAAGTAAGGGAATACGAAGTGAAGAACTACTAGTATTTTAAGGAAGTATATTCAAAAAATAATAATAAATAAGACTTATTTACAAGAGATAAAATAATTAAGACTCCATGTGTTTTCCCTGATAACTCAATATATAATACTAGATTTATTAAATTAATAATCCTTGAAAACTTATAATATTAGATGATATGTGATAAACTAGAATCAAATAAAACTTCATAGTTCTTGAGTGGGTAATAAGTGTAACTTTCACCACTTATATAGAATGATCGTATTTAAATATTGTGTATTCATGGTCTATTACTTTATCTATTAATTTATAATGTTTATAACATCAATTTTATTTTTTATAACTTGGATTTATAATTTATTTGAATAACACCAAAACTCTTTACCTCTAAAGAATTAAACTGTGGGTGGTGCATTCAGTATCAATTTATTATCCTCCATTATTTTAACTAGCCTCTTGATATCCCTTTGAAAATCATGGGGATTGTGGAATAATATTCCAAAAATAAAATTCATCATGTTTTCCTTTAATTTAATTTCCTAGGTTCTTTCTAATACATTTTTTTACATATAGAAGGTTTTAGTTTCTTTTATCTTTGAGCATTATTTCTTTAATTTATATTAAGATATGATTTCTATATATTATCTCCAAATCCATGAGAACAATGTGACTCAATAATTTATATTTATTTATTATGATTACATAAAAATATTTTGTCAAAGCTACCAAACTCTATTATTGCTATTTATTTTAGAGACTTTGTATTAATCCACTAAAGAAATTATTGATTTTTTCTTTTGGGGTCATTTATAAAATTGTAGATATACATTGTGAGCATTGTAATTTTTTATTTATAGTAAGTAATAGATTAATCCTCATTTTGAATTTTCTAAAGTAATTTAAACACTATTTTAATGAAATGAGTTTTGGGATTTTTTTGAAAATTAATTTCTTAAAATAATCCCATTATATGGAGTCAATTTCACTAATTTTCCTCATGTTATTTATAAAATTACACCATTAGTCTTATTCAACTTCAAAATAATGAACAAATTAAACTATAATTTAATTATATGAGCATTGAAGAATGTAAAATTCACATTTTTCATGTAGATCTATGTACGAGAAATAATTTTATTAGAAGATTCATTAATGTATAGTAAAAATTATCATGTGAAGGACTCAATAGTGAGTTTTTGCATTGTAAGAGAATTCAGGAGAATAAAATTCTTCATGTTATTACTCATAAACTTAGTTAGCATAGCCATGATAATTTTAAAACCATCTACAATACTATTTGGTTTCACATTGGGATAATAACATAATTTTCTATCACATTATTTATTTAGTCAATTATTCCTGGTTCTAAAAATTTATGAAAATAAGAAGGGGAAAAAGTAATAAACAATAATGTATAATGAAAAATAGAGTATAAAATCATATGAATATTAAAAAATCAATCCTAATATGACTTATCATATGAAACATTTATTCCAAACTATTATACTTCTAATTAAACCAAGTATGTTTTATCTTTTTATCTTATAGATCTAAACCCAATATAAAAAATTAATTAAACAAAAACTTGATCCCAAATTATAGCAACCTAGAATGAAATAAATATATTTTACATCATTTACAATGATTATAAATTTCATCTAAAAAACAATTCACACTCACATAACATAAAAAGATAGTTTATTTCATGATTAGATACAGAACCATGTTATTTTATAGTAATGATGAATTTATTTCATATTTTTTCCTTTATATCAAGTCCAATTTAGGAACATCATAACTATTTTTATTCTTCATTACATGTGGAATTTTGAATCATAGGAAAAGTGTTATATAAATTTCTCAGTAAATAAAATATAATATAAATGAATTGTACCTAATTTATCATCAAATCATAAGAATAAAAAATAGCATAGAAGAAATGAAATGAGTAATATAATAAGATCATTAAATAATTATGATTTATTATAATGGATGATGGAATAATAATAGAAATATTTGTTAGTAACATTGAACTATAAAAAAATCACGATGAAAAAATAACATATATAATAAATTAATAATATGAAAAGATAAGACAATAATCAGAAAGAATGGTGGAATTAATAAATAATTTGGCACAAGAATAATTATAGAAAGTCAAAACATAATGGACATAAGAAAACTTAATATTTTAGGAAATAACATAGTGAAAAAGATAACTAAATCATTTCCATGCATACTATTTTCGAAAAATCTAACTCCATCATATCCATGCCCCACATAATTATCACACAATAAATCATTATCTAATGAATTAGATAGATATCTATTATCAGAAACACTAATAACATTATGATATATATATAAATATGGGTGAAAAATAAATTCAATGAAATGTCATAAAATTATTAACCTATGGATGTACAATAAGTTGCATATATTCATTCGTGAGGTACAAAAGTCATCCAAATAATAGGAGTAGATAGTGACTGAAATTTAAATCAATATATCATAAAATATATTATAAATCAATGGGAATATTAAAATATCTATCATATATAATAATTGAATATACAGATAGATAAAATTTTTCCCTTGGTTAACTTAATGATACAACTATCTAGGATATTTCCCTTAATTCCATAAAAATATGTATAAGATACTCACAATGGTAAAACATTTATATAATGGATCTCAATACACATATTTGTTGATAATGTAAGAAAAATTTAGTGATATATCAATCTTATATTAGATATATCATTTTTTCATCCCCATTGATACATAAGAAATTGTTCAATGAATCAAGGTTTTGTTTCAATATAATATTCTTTTTAATAGTTGGGGTCGAAACCTCTTTTTCATTGAAAAAATTTCCACTCTTTTTTGGTAGAGGAGAACCATTACATGGAACTTAGTCCCATAGGGAATTAAATACCATTACATGACCCAAAGGCACATATTTTTCCTAAAAGGACCCATTAGTGAGTACTACTGAAACAGTACCCAAGCTACTATAGTACCTGCTATATTACCGCTACTGCTACAGTTCCTTCTATAGTACCCACCACCACAGAGTGTAGTTTGTGTGATAGTTACACTATTACTATAGTTACTCCATTTTTAGTTATTATTCACTATAGAAATAATCTAAAATAAAGAAATGAATGGATTCAAAATCATTTTAAATAGATGACATATTGATAGCAATATTAACAAAAAATATATTTTCATTAAATCATGATCTACTAATAATTTCAATGAAAATATACCTTTATTAGAAAGAGATAAAAATGGGAAAAAATCATGAAAGGAACATTATTTACTTTATATTACTGTTTCTATAAAAATAATAATATAGGGGCCCATTAAAAATAATTTTCAAAAGATAAAAATATTTTTTTGGAAAATATATTAATAATAAAAATTTCATTAATAAAAACTTAAAAATTAATAATTGTAATATATAAGGTACCTAGAGTGAGAATATTAATGGTGTAGATGTCAAAATAAATACCTTTTAGATGTTTTAAATTAGTTTTAAAGTATCCCCCAATTATAAAAAAGATATAAAATTAATTTGTAGATATAAGTAAATTTAAGTATGATAGTTATGGAATAAAATACATATTTAATTTTAATTTTTTTTTCAAAATTATATGGACAGGGAAGTGAAATACTAAAAGTGTGGGGGTGAAGTTTCCATTATTATAATATTTTTTTGGAACTATAAATCAGTCAAAATGTAAATTTTGATATGAAAATGTAAATTAACTAGAAATAATGATAAATAAAAACATTTCATATAAATTGGGTTTGATGAAACACCTCAAAATTTTTGTTTAAAATAATAATAAGCTCAAAAGGATTCTTGGAACAAAACACGGATATTTAAGTAAATTGTGATATACAATGAAAATATTATTATTTAAATATGACCATTACAAACTAGATATTAAATTCATGGGTATTTATATGAGTAATAAAATTATGAAATATATGTATAATGTTTCTACTAAAAATGGATTTATTGATTAATGGTTTGGAAATAAGCGCTAAATTTTTAGTGAAGTCTGTTTTATGTTTCAAAAAGATATTATCTTTTAAAAATGGATTTTTATTTAATTTTGTGCATGGAAATTATAATTAATTTACACCACTTTTAGAAATTTTATTTTATAAAATTAATATAATTTGTAAATTAATATATCAAAATTTACTTAGGATAATATTTAGGTTTTTTTTTGAAATGATTGATTTTTCTATGAATAGTGAAAAATACCGATTTTTCGAACACTTACATTTACATTCATTAAATATAGTAATATAAAAGTCAAATTATATTTTTTATTTTATCTTAAATTTAAAAATTATCTATTTTATTTTTATTAATATAATTAGTTCAATTTTAATTAGAAATATTCATGATTTTGATAAAGTATTTTTTTACGCTTAGAACACATTTTTCTAAAAAAATGTTTTTTATTATATTTTACACATGCATATTAAAAGAATTTTTTGAACTTATTGGAAATTAATTTGGTGAAATGGAATAAATTTTTTGATTTATAAATTCAAATTTATCTAAGGATTATTTTTTGAAAATTTTCATAATAAGTAAAGTTTTGGTGAATAGTAAAAAAACATAATTTTTAGGAAATACAATATTTTTATGTTATAAAAAAGAAATAAATATGATATAAAAATTTATCAAACAAATGGAAAAAATCATGTTTGATAATATATTAAAATATAATAAAAAAATAATTCAAAATATATAAATTTGGATTTATTTCATTATAATTATGAAAATCATTTTTAGTGAAAACACGATGCTTGTGCCACACTAGAATTCAATTTTGGTATCATAAAGATAATATTTGGGAAGTAAAAAGTATTTTACCTAATTTTTAATTAAATATGAATTATTATTGATATTTTTTATGGTTAAATATTAATGTTTGAGTTATTTAACTGGCTACTTATACCAATTCTTGTACAATGGTTGTGTAAAGTCCAAAAAGTCAAAATAACATATTATATAATTTATCATGACATAAATGTGAGTAAATATTCATATTTAATGAATATAAATATTTATTTTTAATTTAATTAATTTATTTTTATGAAGTTAATTTATCTTTAAATTTTAGTGATTAAATAATTAACTTAAATTCTTACGCAACACCGGTATAGTGCCTGTGCAAGCAGTAGAAAAATCATGCAAAGGATTTTAAAAACTTTAAAAGTAAATATTTTTGGTTGATTTATAGTGTAACATGAATTTTAAAGATAAATATAATATATTACATTTTTAATAGATTATATTTGAATTCCATTGCTATAATTTTGTTTTCAAAGTTAAATTATGTGAATAGTTCTTAATGTTACATTAATAGTATTTAATGTTAAATATATGTTATTAAATTGTATAAAAATCATAAAATTTTCCAAGAGGAAAATTAGTATTATAATTGGTATAAAATTTGAAATCTTATCCATTTTTATGAGAAAAATTTAACCTTATAAGTAAAATTATAACCCTTTAATATTGAAAAATTCGTTACCATGGTTAAGGATAAAATTTGTTAACCAAGTAGTTAAAAAATATAAGGTTTAAAATGTTATATAAAACTATAAAAATTTGACTAGATAATTAATTTAATGCCATATATACATTATATTTTAATCCATGTCATTTTGGAACTATTTTAAATGTTTTAGACACATATTGTAATATTAGATCTCCAAAGAATAAAGTATATTAACTTACATCTAGTGTTAAAATTATATATAACTCCTATTATCACCTATAATGAATATCAAACCAAAGTCATTATTTTCCTTTTTATATGTTTTGGTTGACATAGTGTAGTAATAAGTAGTGAAATCCATCAAATTTTATCCATTTTTAACATTTTTTCTATAAGTTTTTTTTAAATATTAAAATATTTTTTTTAAAATATGCTTTTTTCATGAAATAAAAAACTGTAACATGAATTATATTGATGAATAGTGTGGAAATCCCGAACCGAATACCCTATCAAATTAGAACACTACCTGAATTGCGATATACCTAACGAGCATTCTCGATCCTTATGGGCTGGAGACTATCATTCAGGCATCAGACAACAACCAGAGGGAATGATGCCACCCAAACTAAATGAAAAACATGGAATATATAAATAAAAATGATAAAAATAATAGAAGAGATAAACATATTCCATAACTAAATGAATATAGTGGAACTGATACAACTCAAAGTGGCTATTCAATCTCCAAGAGACAAGTCCAACTGAAAGGGGTGACAAAATAAAAAATAGATACTCCCTATGATAGCACGATAAAATCCCACTATCTCACCACTAGATACCTAGACTCAGCTAACAGATTCCTGACCACCTCACTATGCCACCTTTCCTTTCCCTGTATCAAAATATATACAAAGGCCTACGTGCCACTAAAGTGTTGCATAGGGTGTGAGCTAAACATGCTCAGTTGGATCCCACCCTAGTGGTCCATATCAAGTCTCTATACAAAAATTATCAAATTTAAAGAAAACAAGGAATGATAAATAGTTTAACAGTTTTTATATCCAAATCATGATAAACTATTTAATTACCACATTTTCCAAATTTAAAAATTATTCTAGGTAAAATAGTTTCAAAGAATTTTATATACATAAATGTAGTCAAATAAATGCTATGTATGTATTGCATATAAAATAAAATTCATGGTATTACAAACAGAAATAGTATAAGAAAAAAAAAGTAACATCATTCCATGTATCCCTACAAGTCAGGCTATCTAGGATACACCTACACAAACATAGACAATTACACACATCAAGCTTCTAGATATATGCATTGAATATAGAGAGTAGAGGAACATACCACAAAGTGAATCCTTTAATAGGACTATAAAATCCATAGATCAATATGAATAAGGAGAATAGGAACACACCATGAGTGAAACCCAGAAAAATGGATGAGGCCTATTTTTACACCTTTTACCTAAGTTCCCAAGGTTTTCCTTGTGCTTTACTTTCCAAACCATTTCATCAACACTATTATTTGAAATCCATTTTAAAAAGTCCATTTCAAAATGATTTTAAAATAGCCTTTATTTTACCAAAAAAGGGGAATTTTGTTTTCTAAAAAACTTGTTTCCACAAACTCAAATCAACTAAATAAATCATCTTATTTTATTTATAAAATAATTTATCAAAACTAGGGAAATATAGTTCATCCAAATATCCTAGAGACAGAATAAGATACCTCAAACTTGGGTTTCACATGCTCTCAATAGTATCCACTAACAAGGAAGAACAAAAATACAATAACGGAGGTCCTAGAATCATTCCTCACATCTTATAATCAATTCAACAAGAAATGAAGTTTATGGAGAGGACTAAACACAACATACCTCAAAGAAAATCTCATGAAAAAACACAAACAACATAAGGGATATACTTTGAAGGAAGATCACACAATGGATCTATAAAAGATCAAGAATCGTATAATCACAAATCAATAGATATAGTAACAAAACACAATGTTGGTATTGAGATCAATGAAAACGAATAACAAAAAAGATTACTCACCTAGAGAATTTCAGAACCAATGAAATGAAGATCAATTATAGAATTAAGAGATCTAAAAGGAGTGGAGGTCTCCAAAATTGGATATGAGAGCTCATAGGTCTGAAAGGAAGGAGTTGCACTTGAATAAAAAATATAACCATCTGTACAATGCTTAAAAATTATAGATTGTGATAATTACATGGAGTGAAACCCCATTTATCATCATGTAATCCAAAAAACCCAAAAATGTCCCAAAATTCATTGAATTGGATTAAAAATCTATATTTTACATTTTCATTAAGTTTTATATTTTTATGGCATGTAAACCCTTCATTCCATGAACCAATTCATAACATTGTAAATTATATGAAATTATCCCGATTCACAGCATGTAAATATTTCCTACCTTGTATCGGTTCATGAAATTTTTCCGATAAACAATACATGATGTGAAAATAATACACAGTGTGAAAAACATTCATAACGTGTAATCATTACATGGTGTGTAATTTCTTAGAAGACTACAAAACTCTAGATTCTACTCGAATTCATAGTCCAACACTGCTGTTCTCCAAACTCAGGGAGAACACTGCAAATTATTTAACACATTTATAACTGTAATCCATTAATTAAAACAAATATATATCCTCAAAATTTAAGTCATTTAACCAAAAAAATTATATCCATCATTGAGAGTCACAAAACAAACCCAAATAAATTGGTAAATAGAAATATATATGAAAAATAATTGAAAGAGGGTAATGATATTACACCATAAGACTTTCCATCCTTGAGAAGTCATGTGGAAGTGTGATGTCCAAAAAAGAGGTGATACCACTACTCCATCATAAATAAATCACACACCCATGTCTCTTAAGAATCTAATCCATGCTGCCATACGACTATAACTATAGGAATTTACTTCCCACACAATACTCTCAGTTGAGAGTCAATAATCTCCCCTAGCCATTATATAATAGAAATTCCTAGCTCTAAATCTCTTCCAAAATCAGAATGTGAGAGGTATCAGATGGTATTTCATATGCCTTGACATTTGGAAAATACCATGAATACCCATAAACTGAACAGTAAGTTCCAACCATTAAGAAACCTACCCAAGATGCTTAGTGATGTCTAATGATCCAACATATCTCAGAGCCTGATTTCTCTATTTTCCAAGACAAAAGTGACCCAAACTATGAGAAACTTTCAAGATAACATGATCACCAATGGAAAAATCTAAAGGATGATACAGTTGATCCAGATATGATTTATATCAACTCTGAGCAATAACTAGTTGTTGATATATATCATGAATCCTCACTAATATCTCTTGAATGAGACATGGTCCCACCAAATAGGCTTCACCCACCTCTTCCCAACAAAAATGTGATATGCACGAGTGACCACACCAAGCCTCAAAGGGATCCATTATAATCAATGACAGATAAATTGGGTTATAATAAAACTCAACCAATCCTAGATGGCTATCCAAATATCCACCAAAATCCAAGATGCATGTATGGATCCTATCCTCTAGGATTTTAATATCACATTTTGTCTAGACGTCTGTCTATAGACGGTATGCTTTAATCAGCTTGACATGAGTCCCCATAACCTCTTAAAGAATCCTACAAAAACTCTATGTAAACATAGGATCCCTATATGAAATAATGGTAGAAGGAATCCATGTAACCTCACAATCTCTTACACATATAGATTGCTTATATCTTCAAATTTAATAGTGTCCCTAATTAGAATGAAGTGAGATGAATATTTCAGCTGATCAATCACCACCCAAATATCATTCCTCCCTTAGAGAGTACATGTTAATCCAAAAAGTCCATGGAAACATCATCCAATTTCCAAACCAGAATCAAAAGAGTTTGGAGAAACCCAAAAGTTTTTTGATTCTCTACATTTATTTGTTGGAAGGTGTAATAACGAGACACATAATCTATAATGTGATGCTTCATACCTGACCACTAAATTTTCATGTCAAGTCATAATTCGTATTTGTAGTGCCCGTATGAATGTCCCATGAAGAACTATGATTGTAAAAAAAAAATATTCTCATAGATACTTAGATAAAAAATTAACCCCCAAAACAAATAATACCATCTAAATAGAGAGAATAACATGAAAATATCTCTACAATATATAGAGTTTCTTTAATTACTCTAAACTAAAAATCCTACTACTAACTCAGTATAATAGAATCAGATAAAGATGATGATAACTGAAAACCTTTTAGAACTATACCTGATACATCCTATTGATCATCCAAGTGAAACTGTGTGAAAATCCCCACAAGGTTCCACTCTTTCTTTGATTCCATAACATCTTTTAATGGTAATTTCCTATTGATAACATCGATAATAACATTCCCCTTTCCTGATTTATAGTCTACATCAAAGTGAAATGTCGAAAGGTATTCCACCCATTTCCATTATCTAAGATTCAGGTCTTTCTGATAAAAGTCAAAACTCATAATATTATTGTAAGAAAAGACCACAAACCTCTCCCCAAAAATATTGTTCCCACAACACTTAAGTACATGCATCCCCTAGAAAACATATAAATAATGAGTGGGGTAATTCTTCTCATATTTTTAAAGTTTGAGAGAGCCATATGAAACCACATGATCATCCAACATATGATCAAAACCCCAACCATAAGTAGTATAATCAAATAATACCACATACCTAGTATAGGTATATGGTAAAATAAAAATAGAATATCATGTCAGATGTAGTTTCATCTTGTCGATGGAAGAATTACAATTTTCATCCCATATTAATTTCACCCCATTCATGGTAAGATTATCCAAATGTGTTTACAACTTTAAGAAATCCTTTAAAAGAAATCGATAGTATCTTAAAGACCAAGGAAGATCAGAATCTCAAAATGTTACATGGTTTTTGTAACGCCCCAACCCTAGATTCCCAGAGTCGGCGCATTATTTTAATACTTTGGCTTGATTACAAGGAATCAAGTCCCGAAAGATCGATCAGTTTAGTAATCTTGGAAAATAGATTACATACTTGAATGTAACAATACAATTTCTAACATACAACACCAAAAAATCATTTGATAATTCCATTGTTCCCTTAGCTTAACCCTACATCTGAAACATAAAACACTTCTTGGGATCCTGGTAAAATAAAACATAAGAAAGGGGTGAGATCAGGTGCTCAGTAAGGGTAAATAATTTAGCAAAGGCTATAAAAATTTAAGGAAAGATGTGTAATAAAAACAATATCCTTTTAAACATAAACTTGAACATAATATGGATAAAATAAATCAAACATTACCATATAAACATACACATGAATATTATACTAGTAGAATAATCACATGTAATAACTAATTTCATAATCAAGGAATGTATAGTACCTGACTTTAATTTCTGTGTCAAGGCCTCGTTCCAGGACCTAGGGGATAACTATAACCGGACGCCAACCCGGAGAGCCTCTGTAATCGGAATCCAACCCAGAGATCCTCTGTAACTGGACTCCAACCTGGAGAGCCTCTGTAACCAGACTCCAACCCGGAGGGTCTGCTGTAACCGGGCTCCAACCCGGAGAGCCTCTATACCCGGAATCCAACCTAGAGGGTCTGCTGTAACCGGACCCCAACCTGGAGGGCTTACTTTTACTAGTCCCCAACCTGGAACATACTTTTCCAACACATTCATCTTAATAAGAGGTTGAAATATAACATAAACATTCTTATTAAAACTAGCATATGAAATATCAATACTTTAACCATAAACCATGAATGGCATAAAAATAACTCTTCCATAGTAAAAAATATTAGAAAACCTTAAATACAATATAGAATATTTTTATCATAATAAATCAACTTCAAACAAGTATAAATTTATCAATGGATGTTGACAGAGAAATATCCCTTTTTTATGAAAACATTTAAAAGTCAAACAATTTAAGAAGGAAGAAATTTAAGGAAATTTTTGAATCAAAGTGTCCCATACCACTTTGAAACTTTTTAATGGAATTAAAATTTTAAAATCATTCATGTCCATATAAATAAATCCTTAAAAAACCATTTTGAAAACATAGACATTAATGAGAATGATTTAGAAGAATAAATATTTAAAACATTTAAAATGATGTTTTAATAAAAGAGTACCTTAAAATAATCCCATTGAAAAATCTTTTATGAAACATGGTCATGTATTATAAATATATCCTATTAATAACTTACACATAAACAATATCGGATAATAATGAGATTGAGGAATTAACCCTTACCTTGCACTTTCCGTTGGTCGAGGGTACGTTTAACCACCTGTATAATGACCATAGTATGTTATTAAGTAATAACAGAACCATATTAATATTTTTTATATCATAAATTATTCATTTATGACTTCATACTTCCCATTTAATAATGACTTTCATGTTAAATTAACATTTTAGGTAATAATCACTTTTTTTATCGTACGTGTTTTAACTTGTTGTTCTTGATCGTATCATTTAGATAATGATTGATATGATTCCAGAATATAAAACTTTATTTATATATAATGTATATTTATAATATAAATATTTATAATAGATGTATATATGAAATTTAAGGCATCGTTTATGGAGACGGTAGGCCGTATGTACGCATAAACATTGTTTCCGTTTTCACATCGTATTGAACGTAAGTAAGTGAATAAGATATATGTAAGTACATACATACATACATACATACATACATACATACATATATATATCTCAAGTAGCATTATTATGTCACATATTACTTACTTATTAATAATATATATTTTTATAATCATCATTGAATGGTGAACATGAAAATGAATCTCATCACGTTGTGGAGATGATAATCCGTACGTACGCACGAGCAACAATATCATTCTTTTGATATTAAAATCATATATAATTGGATGGTATATCATATATTAATAATCATTAAAATGTTATATTTATTAGTTACATCAATTATACATAATTATTATACCCATCCAATATAATAATGTATTGAATAACAACTACACCACGACGTGGAGAAGGTAATCCGTACGTATGCACGTATGGTGACTTTGTCATTTATAGGATGGATAGAATAATGAATATGGTCATACAATTTTTAAAATAAACTTACAGTATATATAAGATACTAGAGTTATTATTTTATAATGGAAACAACAAAAAAAGAGTAAGTGGAAGAAGAAAGGAACTTGAAAGAGGTGATGAAATATTTACCTCTTCTTCGGGTTCTTCCTTTTGATTTGATAAAAAGGGCTCCTTAGGTTATATTAATGACCAAATTAAGGACTCTATGATGAAGTTAGGATAGTTTAGAGGATATTTGGGTAGGGTTTGGCTGATAAAAATGGCTTTGAAGGTGTTAATTTAAGAGAAGGGGGAGTTCCCTTTTATCAGAAAGGGTGAGGGGAACCTTAGGAAAAGATTGAAATATTATTTTATAATAAATTCATATTCGGTTTATAATGGCTCCAAATTGATTTATTTATAAGATAAAGTTGGATGGGTTGAATTAATCTCAACCAATAGGTTTTAGACAACTTTAGGATACCATTTTAACCTATCTTTTAGATTTAACTTTAAGTTAAATAATTTAACTTTTACCGTGTATTCTAGTATTCTTACACTATATGGTTAATAAACTTACTATAAACATCCAAGAGAACCTCAAGTGGTTCATTAATTACATATATAATATTATTTTAAGTCTTTTGGCCGAACCTTATATTTTTAGTAGTATTATAACAATTAATAATATAATATTTGTTTTAAAAAATATTTTATATCAATTTTGACACTATTTGGTATTTGTTTTTTGTTAAAATCATAAAAACATGATTATTTCAAAAAATATTGATTGAATCAACCATATCATGTCATATTAACCTATAAAATTAGTTTAATTCATCATAAGTCTAAAATTACATTTATTTGGGTATTTATAATCTAAATTATTTAAATCTTTTATTAATAAGGTAATTACCGCATCATCATTGCGTCATAAATAAATTTAATTATTTAATGTATAAAAATTATAAATAAAATAACATTATGTAGTAAATATTTTTAGATTTATAATTAATATATATAGTCATATTTATCTTATTTATAACCGTATATTAAATTTTTTTAGTTAGGAAAACTTGAATTTAACACTTTTAACTCTTCTTTAAATTAAATAATAATAAATATCATAATCTAATCCAAGTGGAACTAAAGGGTCATATTTTATTCCTAAGGTTGTTTTTGGTCTAATTAAACTTATCCAATTTAATTAGGACATGTTTTAGGGTAATAATATTATCATTTTTACCTTTAATTACCCTATTTACTTTTAACCGTGGTAAATAAAAGTCAAACGTTACTATTCACTAAAAATATTTTTATCTTATTGAATCACATTTTACTTACTGATATCAAACGTGTCGCTCGAATTTTTGAAATTCAATTAAGAGAAGTGGTAAAATTAAGTTTTAAACAAATTTGAAAATGCTTCTAGGAGGTGGGTAAAAGACTGTAAAAAGTTCAATAAAATTTTTATATATCTAAACTTATTATAAAATGACTCAAATGAATTAAATTGATCTTATATAGGTATTATATATATATTTTGACCAAAAATAAATTTAAATAAAATAAATAATTATTTAAATAAAAAATCGATTTTAAAAAATAACCTAGTGTTTTTCACTGTTCATCAAAAATTTAAAGTTTTCAGACAAATACCAAAAATTCATCCTAAGATAATTTTGATATTCCAAATTAAAAAATGAAGTATATTTTACCATATTCAAAACATAGAAGTTTAATTTATTAATTTAAAATTAATTTCCTTTGTCAAAACCAAAAGACGTATTTTTAAGAAATAATAACTATCAAAAGATTGACACTTGTTTATGTCCAATTTAAAAGTGAAATTACTTAAAATGACCAGCATTGGAATAAATGGTAAAAATATAAACTATTTATATTTTAAAACCATTAAAATTTATTATTTAACACTTTAAAATATTTTTATTAAAAAAGTTGTTTTCAGTTAAAATATAGTATTTTCACTATTCACCCAAATATGAAAGTTATCAGAAAAACATGAAAAATTTATTAAAACTAAATTCTTATATCCTGATTCTAAAGAAGAAGTTTATTTTGTCAAATTGAATATATAAAAGTTTAAAATATTGGATTTAAAAACGCTTCACCTTTAAAAGGCGGTAAAAGTGCATTTTTTTGAAAAATACTTCGTTTATCTGAAAAAATGAATTTTTTCTTACATTTTGTCTAAGAAACTAATAATATAGATTCTAAAATTCTAAGGATTATATAAATTTCAAAATTCAGTTAATACTATTCATAACTGCTTTTGAACGACTAGTTTGGTAAGTCGTGGTGCGCTTGAACTCGGTGTTGCGTGTAGCGCAAGTTATTGAATTATTCTGAAGAAATAACGTACTACGAAATCTTAGGGTGTTAAATTATTTCCTCCTTCAATAAATTTAATCATCATAATTTGAAATTTTTCTTCAAAAATACAAGGTTGAAAATAGAAAATACCTTTGTGGGAAAACCCACATCAGAAATTGGGTTAATAAAATTTAGTCTTAGTAAGAGGAAAAGGGAAATGAAAGGGTCACCACCAAATTATGATCTAGATTAGAAGAACATTGGTGGAAATTAGAGACACATAATTAGAAGAAAAACATAAATATTTATAGGGAGTGATTGAGGTCATCAATCACAAACAAGTATAAAATCGAGGTCCTCCAATCCATTAATCTATGATGATTTAAAATACCATCAGTTCAACAAAACATAAGGTATTAGGATTACACATTTTTAGTTTTAAGATCCCCTCACTAAAGTTTAAGAATTAATATACCCATACAATAAGAGGGAAAAAAATTATATATATATATATATATATATATATATACTTGACAAGTAGAGTTTCATCCTTCAACTAATTCCTACCACAAACTCATCTTTCACTATAAAAGATTTCAAACAAATATTCTATTTATCCTAATCGTATGGGGTTCCAAAAATAATGAATTTATAATTCACCTATCATAACCATTAAAAAAACTAGATTATACAATCCAGGGACTTCACGTAGTCTAGTGGTAGGTAATAAATCTCAATCGCACTATGGTTGTGGGTTCGATTTCCGCAGCTTTGTCTAACGTGACAGATTGTCACACGATCTGCGTGTTGGACTTTTTATAAAAATCCAAAAATAACCTTAACAATAGTATCCAATTTCAAAACAAAATCCATTCCAACCTTTAGACTTATCCAAAATACTTATATCCAAACTCACAGTCCAAAATTTATAAGGAAGTTAAACACAATGAAGATCTTTTTTTCCACATAATAACACGTGAACACCTTCATCATGTATTATTTTAAAACATAGTAACACCCTAAATTACCATAAAACCTTATTTATTACATTAATTCTCCCTTATCCTTTATATAATACTGGATATATTCCTTATATCAATTTTTTTTGAATATTCCAACAATAATGAAATAAAAAACTATTTCAGTTCCAAAGAAGTCAAGAATATCTAATATACTTTATCCAAATCAACCATCTCTTTTTCCAAAATCATTACCTCATTATCAGGAACATATTAAAGACTATCTTTCCTTTAACCATGTATTTTCCAAAAAGTGTATCTTACTATTAAGTCACTTTTCTTAGAACCATAAAATCTCAAATCCCAAATAAAATAGTACTACAATACAATCCTTATTTATATCCATAATTCATATAACCAGTATATTACTGATACAATACTCAAATGAAATAATTCTATAATAACAACATAAGAACACTAGTCATTCCTCTTCATATTAGGTAGTATCATAACTTGATTATTATCCAATAGAATCATTTGCGGTATACTCTGATGACTAGGACATTGATTCGCATGGTGTCCCAACTCCTTGCAGATGAAGCATTTTACATTTGAAACCTTTTTCGTACCCTTACAATCACATACTTGGTGTCCTTTTCCTCCACACTTATAAAAAATTCCCATTCCCTTCAAACATTTACCAAGGTGGTTATTTCCACATTTATCACATATGGGAAAATACTTCTTTCCCCTCTTCCCTTTATCCATCTTTCTCTCTACTATACTTTTCTTCTCTTGATTCCCTTAAAAGACATAAGAGTCAGAGAATTGTTTACTTATCTTATTAATACATGATATTATTTCTTCATATGTTGAGAATACATGGGAGACTATTTACCTTCTAAATTTTGTCTTAATACCACGAATGATATGATCTTTTTTACTCTTTGGATCATACGTATTGCTGGAGTTCTCATTCCTTTTACTGGGCACCATTTCTATACAATGGAATACACAATGTCAGTTTAATAATCACAATGAATAATTCCAAACTTGTAAAATACCTAATGTAAATTGAACAGTTTATGGATATAATTCGTAATCATAAAAATATTTTCTTTGAGGAGGTATATACTCATAAATCCTTCATAATGATTTTTAAAGAAAAAGAGAATTATCCTAAGCATATCCCCCAGGAGTGTCGTAACCAAGAGTGCAGCAAGGCCCATTGTCATGCACTAGTTCCCATTCGAGTCTAGCTCAAAGCGGTGTTTTTTGGGTTTTACCCAAGGTACATCTGTGCTAGAGATTCCTTTACCTGCTCGTATCTAGACAGGGATGTATTTTATTGGAAAACTCACAAAATCTCCACATTACCAAAATTCTAGTAAGTTATTCTATACTAATCCTCAAAGTCTATCTTAGGGTAATGTGAACTAATCAGAGTTTATCTAAATATATTTTCCAAGGTTATTTCTAAACTTCCTCTAATACCAACTGTAACGCCCCAAATCTAGATTCCCAGAGTCGGTGCATTATTTTTATACTTTTTCATGATTACATGGAATCAAGTCCCGAAAGAAATATCCATTTAGAAGTCTTGGAAAATAGATTACATACTTGAATATTACATTACACTTTCTAACATACAACACAAAAAAATCCTTTGATAATTTTACTGTTCCCTTAGCTTAACCCTGCATCTCAAACATTAAGCACTTCTTGGGATCCTGGAAAATAAAACATAAGAAAAGGGTGAGCTCAGATGCTTAGTAAGGGTAAATAATTTAGCGTAGGATATAAAATTTTAAGGAAAGATGTGTAATAAAAACAATAGCCTTTTAAACATAAACTTGAACATAATATGGCCAAAATAAATCAAACATTACCATATAAACATACACATGGATATTCTACTACTCGAATAATCACATGTAAAAACTAATTTCATAATTATTGTATGTATGGTACCAGACTTTATTTTTTGTGTCAAGGACTCATGCCATGAATTAGGGGATAACTGTAACCAGACCCCAACCCGGAGAGCCTCTATAACCGGACTCCAACCCGGAGAGCCTCTGTAACCAGACTCCAACCCGGGGGGTCTGCTGTAATCAAACTCCAACCCGGAAGGTCAGCTGCAACCAGACTCCATCCTGGAGAGCCTCTGTAACTGGACTCCAACCCGGAGGGTCTTCTGTAACCGTACCCCAACCTAGAGGGATTGCTTTTACCAGTCCCCAATCTAGAACATACTAGTCCAACACATTCATCTTAATAAGAGGTTTCAATATAACATAAACATTTGTATTAAAAATAGCATACGAAGTGTCAATACTTTAACCATAAACCATGAATGAGATAAAAACAACTCATCCATATTCAAACATATTAAAAAAACTTAAATACAATATGGAAGATTTTTATCATAATAAATAAACTTCAAAAAAGTGTAAAATTTATCAAAGGATGTTGACGTAGATGAAAATGATTTGTAAAACTCTTTGAGAGAAATATACCTTTTTCATGAAAACATTTAAAAGTCACACAATTTAGAAATGAAGATATTTAAAGATATTTTTTAATCAAAGTGTCCCATACCACTTTGAAACTTTTTTATGGACTTAAAAGTTTAAAAACATTCATGTCCATATAAATAAATCCTTAAAAAACCATTTTGAAAACATGGACATTAATGATAATGATTTATAAGAATAAATATTTAAAATATTTAAAATGATGTTTTAATAAAAGATTCCTTTAAAATAATACCATTGAAAACTCTTTTATGAAACATGGTCATGGATATTAAATATCTCCCAGTAAAAAAGTACACATAAACAATCTCAGATAATAATGAGATTGAGGAATTAACCCTTACCTTGCACTTTCCTTTGGTCGAGGGTACATTTAACCACCTGTATAATGAACATAGTATGTCATTAAGTTATACCAGAACCATATTCATATTTATTATATCATACATGATTCATTTTTGACTTTGTACTACCCATTTAATAACGACTTCCATGTTAAATTAACATTTTAGGTAATAATCACTTTCTTTATCGTACGTGTTTTAACTTGTTGTTCTTGATCGTATCATTTAGATCATGATTTAAATGATTACAGAATATAAACCTTGATTTATATGTCATGTATATTTAGAATATAAATATTTATAATAGATGTATATATGAAATGGAAGGAACCGTTTATGGAGATGGTAGGTCGTACGTACGCATAAACGCTGTTTCCATTTTCACATCGTTTTGAACAGAAGTAAGTAAATAAGATATATGTAAGTACATACATACATACATAAATACATAAATATATATATATATATATATATATATATATCCAGTATAATTATTATTTCATATATTACATACTTATTAATAATATATATTTTTATAATCATCATTGAATGGTGAACATGGAAATGAATCTCATCACGTCATGGAGACGGTAATCCGTACGTACGCACGAGCGAAAATATCATTATTTTGAAATTAAAATAATATATAATTGGATGGTATATTATATATGAATAATCATTAACATTTTATATTTATTATTTACATCAATTATACATCATTATTATACCCATCCAATATAATAATGTATTGAATAACAACTACACCACGACGTGGAGACGGTAATCCGTACGTACGCACGTATGGTGACTTTTCCATTTATAGGATGGATAGAATAATGAATATGGTTGTACCATTTTTATAAAAAATTTAAATTATATAGAAGATACAAGAGTTATTATTTTAGAATGGAAACAACAAAGAAAGAGTAAGTGGAAGAAAAAAAGAACATGAAAGAGGTGATGAAATATTTACCTCTTCTTCAGGTTCTTTCTTTTGATTTGATCAAAAGGGCTCCATAGATTAGCTTTCTGACCAAAGTATGTCCTCTAGGATGAAGGGAGGATATTTGATAGGATATTTGGGCCAGGGTTAGCCGATCCAAATGGCTTTGAAGGTGTGAATTTGAGAGAAGGGGGAGTTCCTTTTTATAAGAGGGGTGAAAGGAACCTTAGAAAAAGATTGAAATATTATTTTATAATAAAATCATATTCAGTTTATAATGGCACCAAATTGATTTATTTAGAAGATAAAGTGGGAATGGGTCGAATTACTCTCAAAAAATAGGTTTTAGGAAATTTTAGACTACCATTTTAACCTAATATTTTAGATTTGACTTTAAGTTAAATAATTTAACTTTTACTATGTCTTCTTGTATTCCTACACTATATGGTTAATAAACTTACTATAAACACCCAAAAGAACCTCAAGTGGTTAATTAATGACATATATAATATTATTTAAGTATTTTGTCTAAAACTTAGATTTTTATTACTATTATATCAATTAATAATATACTATTTGTTTTAAAAAATATTTTATGTCAATTTTGACACTATTTGGTATTTGTTTTTTGTTAAAATTATAACGGCATGATTATTTCGAAAAATATTGATTTAATCAACCCTAAAATGCCATATTGACCTATGAAATTAGTTTAATTCATCCGAAGTCTCAAATTACATTTATTTGGGTATTTATAATATCAATTATTTTAATCATTTATCAATAAGGTAATTACTGCATCATCATTGTGTCTTAAATAAATTTAATTATTTAATATCTAAAAATTATAAATAAAATAAAATTATTTAGGAAATATTTTTAGCATTCTAATTAATATTTATAGTCTAATTTATCTTATGTATAACCCTATATTAAAATGTTTTAGTTATTAAAACTTGAATTTAACACTTTTAACTCTTCTTTAAATTAAATAATAATAAATGTCCTAATATAATCCAAGTGGACCTAAAGGGTCATATTTTATTCATAAGGTTGTTTTTGGTCAAATTACACTTATCCGATAGAATTAGGACATGTTTTAGGGCAATAATAATATCATTTTTACCTTTAATTACCCTATTTACTTTTAACCGTGGCAAATAAAAGTCAAAAGTTACTATTCACCAAAATTTATTTTTATCTTATTGAACCAAATTTTACTTACTGATTTCAACTGTGTCCCTTAGATTTTTTAAATTCAATTCAGAGAAGCCATAAAATTATGTTTTATGCAAATTTGCAAATGCCTTTAGGAGGTGGGTAAAAGATGGTAAAAAGTTCAATAAAATTTATATATATATAAACTTATTATAAAATGAATCCAATGATTTAAATTGAACATATTAAGGTATTATGTATATATTTAGACCAAAAATAAATTTAAATAAAATAAATAATTATTTAAATAAAAATTCTGTTTTAAACAATAACTGAGTGTTTTTCACTATTCATCAAAAATTGAAAATTTTCAGAAAAATACCAAAAAATTACCCTAAGATAATTTTGATATTAAAAATTCAAAAATGAAGTCTATTTCACCAATTTCAAAACTTATAATTTGAATTTAATAATTTAAAATTAATTCATGTTGTCAAAACCATAAGGCACATTTTTAAGAAATAATAACTATCAAAAGATTGACACGTGTTTGTGTCCAATTTCAAAGTGAAATTACTTACAATGACCAGAATTGGATTAAATGTTAAAAATATAATCTATTTATACTTCCAAAACATTATAATTTATAATTTAACACTATAAATTATTTTGATTAAAAATATGTTTTCTGTTAAAATATAGTATTTTTACTATTCACCCAAATATGAAAGTTTTCAGAAAAACACCAAAAATTTATTGAAACTAAATTCTTATGTCCCGATTCTAAAAAAATTTTATTTTTTAAAATTTAATATATAAAAGTTTCAAATATTGGATTTAAAAAGGGTTCACCATTAAAAGGCGGTAAAAATGCATTTTTTTTGAAAAATACTTCTTTTATCTGAAAAAATGAATTTGTTCTTACATTATGTCTAAGAAAGTCATAATATGGATTCTAAAAATATAAGGATTATATAAAGTTCAAAATTCAGTTAATACTATTCATAACTGCTTTTGAACGGCTAGTTTGGTAAGTTGTGGTGTGCTTGAACTCAGTGTTGCGTGTAGTGAAATATATTGAATTGCTTTGAAGAAATAACGTACTATGAAATCTTGGGGTGTTACAGTTTTTCTTAGGATAAGATAGCCTTTACCTTCTCAGTATCAACTGATAATCCATGATTATAAATTACATACCCCAATAATTTCACTTATTTGATCCTAAAAATTAATTTCAAAATCTTTCCATACAAATAGTGACTCCTCAGTATTTCTTGAACTATAATCAAATGGTTCTCATCTCATGCTTGAACCTTGTATAAGCCAAAATATCCTCCATGAGAACTACTAGAAAAGTGTCGAGATAATGATAGAATTTTAGATTAATCAAATCCCTAAAAACTAGAGGAGTGTTAGTCAGAAGAAAACATCATATGATATTCATAATGGCCATACATACTCCAAAATACATATTTGGTATATCATACTCCCAAAATCTGAGTTGATGATAACCCGACCAAAGACCAATCTTCAAAAACCACTTTTCCCCATAAAATGATCTAAAAAATCATACAAATGAGGGAAAAGATACTTGTTCTTAATCTTCACATGGTTCAACTTCTAATAATCCTCACATAATCGGATTGAACCATATACCTTCTTGAAAAAGAGCATAGGGATTTCCCAAGGTGAAACACTAGAGAGAAAACAACCTTTCTCTATCAGATCATCCAATTGAATCTTGAACTCTTCTATCTCTTCTAGTGATATATGATTAGAAGGTATCGAAATTGGATATGTACCTATAACCAGGTAAATTATAAACTCCAAATCCCTCTTTGGAGGAATACCAAATAAACAATATGGGAAAACATAAAGGAAACCCCAAAAAACAATGGGAAGATCCAAAACATAAGAAAAATAATGAGGTTCAACTGCTAAAACCAACAAAATTCCTGATCTCTAGGTGGGAAGGTCCTACATAACCCAACCTTAGATCCACCTCTCCCTAAAAAACCTATGATCTACCATAGAACACAAGAAATGAGGCACACCAATGACAAAAATAAACCTCAACATGATGAGATATATGCTAATCCATCTTGATAATGACATCAAATAGATCCATATTGTGAATGAGGAAATACCGGACTGAATCCACATTAGATATTGATAGTGAAAAATTAGGAAACTAAAACCCCTAATATTTACTATTTCTAAGAGTTTTATATAACTCCATAAAAAAGTAAATGAGATCTATTGGATGTTTTATCATATAAAAAAACAACCTGAAATAAACAAGTGAGAAACACTAATATTAATTTAAAAATAACTAATTTAGACGCAATAAATATGGTACCTATCACTATAACGGGACTTGCATCACCCTACACTATAAAATCATTTACGGAGTGAAGGTTCTTCACTCTTGAGGAATGTTCTTAGATCCCTATTATATTTATAGAATCTAACTATATCACAATGGTCTTTGGAGCTGATGATCCCTAACCATAACAAGGTGTAGAGATAACATTATAGAAATTCCATAGATGACCATAATTCCCAACACTATTTCACATATTCATAGATTTGGAATAATAAAATTGGGTTTTATCAACCTTTTTTCACTAACATTTTTCCAATGGAAAACTACAAGCTATAACAAAAGGTGAAAAAGGAGGCCTGCCGATGAGAACCACCTCCACCACACCTGTGATTATCTCTCAACTTCCTATTTTTCCACTACATGCTACTAAATATTCCACTGGATGAAAGAAAAGGGGTATAATAACCAACCTTGCATTCCAAATTAATATTTTCCATCATCACCCTATCTACTTTCTCTATATAGTTTGAAATCTTAAAAATAAATACTAGTGATCTGATATCCGATTTCAAACCCCAAAAGCACTTATGAACTTTAACATGGTCATTCTTTACTACATAGGGAGTAAAATGAACATGATTATAAAACTTATTGGTGCATTCTGAAACCTAACACTCTTCTTATTATAAATAGATAAACTCTACAGACTTCACCATCATTAATGAATCTAAAAAAAACTATTGGAAGAATAGATTCTTGAAACCCTTCCATCCCATAACCACATGCCTATATGCCTGTACCATGGAATCCCAACATAACTTTCTAGGACGCTCAATTTTGAACAACACAAAATTAACCATAATACTATCAAGTGTATCCCAGAATTCAATGATATGATCAATTTTTTATTGCCAATCCTTCACCTCTTGATGTTTATTCATAACTTTAAAGGATATAAGATGCTCATGTAATAAATCCCATGATCGATCCATGTCTCCTATCTCTTCAAGTTATACATCAATAATTTCATTATGGACCTGATTTAATTTTTTTCAATATCACGAACTATCCACATGATAACCTTGATAATGTTCTAATATATTGGTGGACTCCCTTAAGGATAATCTATTCCACCCTCTTGAGAAACATGTTACAGAAATCCTGGAAGCATATGTCTATACACTGAAATAGAAGAAACGATCAAACAATAGGATAGTATTAGTTCAAACTAGAAAACCATAAGAAAAAATTTATATTAATATCAATAACTCAAAATAGGATACACACATCTCAACATCCCAAGGACACTTGTGTCTCATCATAATAAGAGATGGATAAGCAATCACCGTAACCAACCTAACAAGTCCTAATAATCCTATATCCAGTCTACTAAATGTCCTAAGATAAAGAATCTTGATGAAAGATCACATTTGATATGAAAATATGTGAACACAACCTAGATAACCTCTTAAACTAGTACCCTACCTGAATTTATACATACCCAAAGGGTGTTCTCGATCCTCATGGGCTTACGACCCGCTCTGGAGCATCAAACAAAAAATAAAGGGAATTATTTCTCCCAAACTAAAGAAGCAACATTATATATATATATATATATATATATACAACAGAGAGAAACAATAGAATATATAAACATATTCTATACTTAAAATAAGAAATATGAAATAGAACAACTCAGAAAAATCTAAATAATCTCCATGAGACAAGTCCAACAATAATGTATGAAAAAAGAAAAAATAGCTTATCCATGTGATAGAATGAGAAAATCCCACCATCTCAACACCAGATACCCATACATAGCTGATAAAAACCTTTCCACCTCACTGTGGTGTATTTCTTTTCCCTACAACAATATACATATAAAGGTCTATGCATCACCGAAGGGGTGAATATGGTTTGATCTAAATAAGATCAGTAGGATCCCACCCAAGTGTTCCATATCAAGTATCTATAGAAAAATATAAACAATTATAAAATTTAAGAAATCCAAGGAATGATAAATAATTTAACAATTATTATATCAAAAGCATGGTATAACATTTAATTTCACAATTTTCTACATTTAAAAAATAATCTTGGTAAAAAAGTATCAAATCATTTCACATACATCAAAGTAGTCACATAAAATTAAATAATACATCATATATAATATCAAATCCATGGTAGTATAAACTAAATCAGTACCATCCAAAAGGATAAGTAACAATATTCCAAGGATCACTACATTTCAGGCCAGCTAGTGTACTCATACCTAAAGATAGAAAATCGTGCACATCAAGTCTCTAGATATATGCCTAAAATCTTGAGAGTAGACGAACAACCCAAAAAGTAAACCCCAATAGTTCTATCAAGTACCTAGATTAATGGTCATAGAGATATGAGGAACATCTTATGGGTGAACCCCCAAAAGAATAGATGAGTCTTATTACTACACCTTCCACCTAAGTACCCATGGATTCATATGTGCTCTATTTTCCAAACCATTTATTTAGAAAGATGATTTGAAATCCAATTCAAAAAATCCATTTTGCAATGATTTAAAAATACATTTTATTTTACCAATATAGGGGGAAAATAATATTTTCTCAAAAACCAATTTCCACAAACACAAATAAATAAATCATTCATTACATTTAATTTATAAAATAATTTGTCAAAACCAGATAAATATAGTTTATCCAACATAGTCTAGAGACATAACCACCTATCTTAAACTCTAGTCTCACACACCTATAATGGAATGCACTAATAAGTAATAACATGAAGAAAAAATAGGTCCTATAATAAATCCTCACACATATTAATCAATTCAATAGAAAAAGTTGTTAGTAGAGAGGATATAACAAAAAATACCTCGATGAAAATATCACAACACACTATAACCAAAACAAGGGTTAGCCTATGGAGGAATATCATGAAACAAATGTTGAAATAATAAATAATATTGTTTTCAGAAATCAATGGATCTAATAATGAAACACAATGGTGCTACTGCATTCAATGAAAATAAAGAACCTAAAGGATTACTCACCTATATAAATGCACCACAACTACAAAAGAGATCAACCACTAAAAAAAGTGATCTGGAAGGAGAGTAGGTCACCAAAATCACATGGGAGAGCTCCTAGGTTTGAGGGGAAATGTATTAATTCAAATGAAAAATAAAACCATACATACAACACTTAAATCCTATAGAATACAAAAATTAAATAGTGTGAAACCCCATTTCACATTGTTTCATTCATGAGACCCAAAAATACCCAAACATGTTTCACCTTTAATTAAAAATCAAGATTTTACCTTTCCAGGACATTTAACATTTTCATGTCATGTAAACCCTTTATGTCATGAACCAATTAATGGATTCATACATTACACGATGTGAACATGATTCATGGAATGTAAATATTTCATTCCTTGTACAGGTTCATGACTTCTACTCGATGGCCAATACATGATGTGAACATTTTTCATGGGGTGTAAAAATTTCACAAAATGTAATCATTACATGATGTATAATAGTCTATAAGACTATAAAAACTCCAGATTCTACTCAAAATCCCAAACCAACACCATTTTTCTACAAAATCAGGGATAAAACTATAAATCCTTTAACACATTTATACCAAGACTCCATTAATTCAAAAAAAAAAATACATCTCTGATCTTTAGGTCATTCTAACTAGCAAATGATCTCTATCCTCAAGAGTCCCAAAACACACATAATTAAAGATTTTAATGAAAATAGAAAATATAAAAACATAAAATTAGGTAATAGGATGTTACAAATAGTATATTTAAACTAAATTACCAAAACAATTATAAGGAAACTCCCACTAAACCAAAAAAATTACATTTTTAAATATTCACTATGAAAAAACCCTCCTACACACACTCAGTTGAATGTATAAAAATAAATGGAAAAAATTGATGGGTATGAAAGGATAAATTTTATTTTAATTTTGATTACCTAAAATGTAGTCTGTTTCTTATATAGATCAAATGTGGTAAATATTGAGGTGAAATGGAAATATATTTTATTTGGGGGTTTTTAAAATGAATGGTGGAAACTATCATATATAGAACATCTTAATATTAATGAATAAAATAATAACCATAGAATCTTCTATATTTACTACATGACATAGGACACATAAGAAATGAAATATATGAAAGAAAATTTCAAATGGGCTCAAAATTTATCTCAAGCGAGGGACAAAAATTATGGGACTATTTGTTCATGTAATGGAAATCCATTTCCTTATTACTAATAGAAGTTCAATACAATGAATGTACAAAGGAAACTCATATCAATTTTCATTTAAACTAAAAAGTTTCAAAACTAATGAAATTATTAAAATAGGGATGGTTTCATCATAAGGTAGGATAATATTAAATGATTAAATTTCCAATATTAAAACACTCCATAAATTTAAAGAAGAAAACATCAAGAATGTAGGTCCAAAAAATATTTGAGATCATAACCCATGATTAGAAAGTATTACCCATAATTTTTTTATCTAGAATATAAATAATAGGTTAGTAAATCTTCTCAGGTTGAGAGATACACCCTATATTTTCATTTGAGCTTACAACCCTTTAAAATCATACAAGTGTTTTTGAATATTACCATAATAATCCATCTTATTAATTTACCTAAATGTATAGAAAAATAAATTATTATTTTACTAAAATTAAGAATGTAATGTCTAAATGAATGATTATATTAAGTAATAACAACAATATATTAGTAATTTAGGGGGAATTTATATCTTCTATTAACATTTACAACTATAAGTTAAAATAAATAAACTATTATTAAACATATATTAAACTTAAGGAAATTAAATAAAAAATTAAAAGGATGAAATTTTAGGTTTATCTCCCGTCTGGGTGATCTTATTTTGATAATCCATATATTTATTACAATTGGGTAATCCATATTTAGTTATTATATGGAGATTATTTGATTTAAATTTCCACATTATCCTTGATTAATCACATTTTACCAACCATTTATTTTGGATTAGGTCCCTCAGTGGTTTGTGATGTGTATCCAACCCCTTTATAGTAGCAATATCTTAATAGTGTAGTGGTGGGAGGATAAACAATATGGACTCATATTAATCTAATTAAACACATTTATATAATATTAAGTATATATAGTTATATGTGAAGAGTAACTTGTTAGATTTTGTTGCTTCAACAAATTATTCTTCATCTTTTTTATACTCAAGGACATATTCTTCTTTGGTCTAAGTGGGAATACATAAATATCCTATATAATTTAATAATATATATCTATATACCTTAGTTTCATATATTCAATATTCTCTAGAGATAATACCAATATTGTATATACATGGATAATACTAGTTTAATTAGTTTTAAAATTAGTTTCAATGAAGTATTAATAATTCTTGTTAAAATTATAGGTGTATCCAACCATATAATGAGTTAGTAGTTCCTTTTCCTCTTGAATGGAAATTGTGTAGTCACTCATTATAATTTTGGGTAGTGGGTTATTTAGTTTTTATTCTAAATATAAAATACTGAAGGAGGTTTCCTTATCATCATCCTTCACAAAAAATTTATTCAAAGAACCATCTAAATCTACACTTCTGTCATAGCGTTAATGATATTTTAACTAAATTTTCAAATAATTAAACCATCACATGTTTAATATTGTGATATATACCAAAAATATTTAGTTTCTATATTAATAATAGGCTTATCTTTGGGGAGTTTAGAGTGGTCTATTAATATATGTAAGTTGAGTTCAATATCATCCTTCATTCTTTCCTTCACATAAAATCATTATGGGGTAGTTAGTTCAGGTAGTGGATCATTAACTATTCCTTTATATATAGTCTCTTGAAATAAGCTGGCAGTGGATAGTTTTTTACAATATTCCAACTTATCCACCAATTCCTAGATATTTTCTTCAACATATGTGCACCTACCATATTATTTTAGTTGTTTCATCACTATTTTATCATTAAGACCTCTATAAAATTTGAGGAATACATGGATAATTCATTATATCATTGTATAAATGATAAACCACACAAACTATGTACATTTCATTAATATATTGAATGAAATATCTAAACACAAGTACCTCACCATCATAATTATAGAACCATATTTTTTTTGAAAATAATTACCACTTTCTTAGTAAAATAGACTAATTTACGGAACTCTAATTTTTTATATTATTTTTCATATTTAATATTTTATTTTTTTATTAATGAAGAAGAATATTAACATAATTCAGCAAATAAATGGAGTTGTATAGAGTCCTAGAAATGGTGAGAGTTAAAGGTTTTCATTGCCCCCAAAATCAACAAAGATTTCTAAAACACCAATAATTTATCTATATATATTGACCAAGGTCACCTCTCTGAGTTCTAAAAAGATAATTCCAAATCCTAATATTTTATTTTTCTTTAATTGTTTATAATGAACCAAACCAAGTTGAGTAGTGAGGATTCTTATTGTGTATGTTTGTGCGTACCAAAATTAGATTATTATAGTAAAACACTATGTTAGCAAGGAATAGTGGTGAAAAATATGTTCACCAAGTAGTATCTATCATTATTTATCTATTTAATTATTATGAAAATGTTATTTCAATCTAAATTATATATTTCTAACCACCATCTATTTAAATTATGTGATCCTATGCACCTTCATAGACATATTAGATACAAAAAGTATCACCTCCTACATAATAGATATTGATGATGATACAACAGAAAAGGAATGTCACCAACACCATCCAACCCATAGTATATTTTTATGCCCTAATACTATCCTATCCATCATATATGAATAGAAATAATAGAAGGGAGTTATAAAGATTTAGTAAATTTTTTAATGAAACATGGATAAATATAGGTAAGTAGGATGGATTCCACATTGGTCTACAACAACCCAATTTCCCCATATAATTGAATAAAAATATTAATAAATTATAATGAGTTTTTAGGAAACCATAATACTCCCCTAATTATTCACACCCACCATTGATTTTTTGAACATCAATGGAATTATTATACCACTACAACAACAATTTAAAAGAGATTGAGAATAAAACCATGAATTCAATGTAAAAAAATCAATCAAAATTAAAATAGAAAAAAGTGTACAAAGAAATCATAATATAATACCCATGGTAGAGAAACTTCTATATAAAGGGAGGACTATATATTTATACATAATTTTCCCATAAATCAAATTCATTAACCCTTTATCTATTGAAATTAGTGTAATTCTCCCCCATTAGATCACTTTTTCATTTATTGGTTGAAGTTAAAATTTCACCATGGGAGTCCTTATCCTAATTCCTCCACGTTTTTTAATCCAATAATAAATCCTATCTTCTTAAAAATATAGATGAATATCCCATGAATACTTAATATGTGAATTTATTGATTGATGGAAAGAAAGAAGATTGTGAAAATTTATATCTGATCAAGACCCATTAACTATATAAAATTATAATTTAATCCCACAAGACATAAATATATAGGACTGATATTATGAAAGAAAGAAGTCCGGTTTAAATTAAAGATAGATTATATATTATCCCATTAGTTTAGTTTTATATAGATATTTTATCATGTAATATCACCTCATAAAAGAATATGAGGAGCTTGAGATGACTCGAAGGTTTGGAGCTGGCTTGGTTTTTTGGTTTTCTGTCATCTTCAATTGCGATTTCGGCCTCGTTGTTCTTGGCCATGGGTGGTTATTTTTTTTGGTTCTGAATCATCGATGGTCGTGAAGACGGATGATGGTGAGCTAACCTGAGATTCAATTGATGTGAATGAATTTGTTTTTCTCGATGGACGTGATGAAGGTGGTGGTTTGACAACCCTTCAGTGACGACAACGGCTGTGGTTCCACTGGTGTCCTGCTATGTATGGTGGCGCATGATGATGGTTTCTGGATCGAGGCATAGGGTGCGCGGTATGATGGTGGGTGTGCAGATCGAGGCATCTGTCTTATGATTTCGGTTTTGATATTTGAATTTTGATTTTGATGTGGATGTTTTGAAGTGGTGAATTGGCAGTGGTGTAGTTCTGTATTGGGTACCGGCAACCCTCAAACCGGCCTTTAGAAAAATGAAAAAAAAATGATTTGAAGGCATTACTTGAGGGTGAATTTATTTTAAGGAACTATGTGAATGGTTTTTGTGTTTCTTAGAAATTTAAAAAATTAATCCCATGAAGTCTTGAACCCATTAAATTTAATCTAATATAAGGTATGTGGTTAGTTAATTTAATGTAATGAGAACTCAAGGCATTTAATCTGACACATCATCCATCACGTGGTAGTTAATCATATGTGATGTGGCTTAGCCAAGCTCCAATTGAAAAATAACATATCCTTTTCTTATTTAATATAATATTAAACCTATAAAATGTGTTTAATATACCATATCTCATTGAAAATTAAGATTTATTCATTTGAGTATTTATAAAATCTCCCTTAATCACATTATATTTATATTTTCCTCCTAAAAATTATCAAAGTACCAGAAATTATAGTTTTATTTATTCTAATTAATTAAAAAAAATAAATCCACTAAAAAACAATAATAATAAAAATAAAAATAAAAATAAAAATAAATTATTAAAAAAATGTGAAAATGGGTGAATTTTACATTTTTAGTTTAAATACAAGACTAATTATCATTAAAATTTAGAAAAAATTATTGATTAAATTAGCTCTCATTATTATTATATAAAAAAATTGGAAAGTCTTATGAAAATTTCCACGGATTATATTTTTCTCACTCTCTACACACACACACACACCCACCCACACACACACACACACACACACACACACAGATATATATATATATATATATATATCCTTTTAACCTTTTTTTCTTGATTATCAAATAGATCAAATGTACTATCTAGGTAAGGAATATCATTTTATTTTTGGGTTTATGTTTTTTGTTGAACAAATTTCCCTCCACCCTAGCGATTCAAAAATTTCTTCCCTAGGAACATCCAATATTATCATATCATAGTCATCCAACATGAATCATTCATCTAGTTTGGTACTAGATCAGGGGATCCATGCTATTCCAACGAATCTTAGTTTTTTTTCATATATATTTTCAATTTAATAATATTTCATGAAGAGTATTAATTCCTTTAAGAAAATCTGTCCTCTAATATTTTCATGAAAATTATTTCACTTTTGAAATGCAAGGATGGTTGTATATAATATATAACTCGGTAGGAAAATTATTGATATTACAAAGAATCGTGTTTATCTTCCCATAGTGAGAGAAAGATATAAATTGTAAGTTAATACGAATTTAGATACTATTGGGAGAGTATGAGATGAGTTAATATTACAACTCTATGGGTATGAATTGATATGAGTTATGTGTTCTAAAACTATATATTCTAAATGGAGGAAGACTTATGACATTAAAATGCTGAAAAAATGTTACAAAATAATTAACTCAAACATTTTTCACAAAATTCAAAGACGTACATGGGTTTCAGAAGAATTTACGTATGAGATCACTATAAGGGTTAATAAAAATATTAATTCGATATGATGTTTTGGAGATATTTTTGTAAATTATATCATTATTAAATTATTGATGTAGTTTTTTTGAACTAATTTATCAAAAATATTTCTATTTATAGGATAAATAATAGGATAATATTAACGCTTAAAAAATTAGGAATATATTGATAGTATATAATATGAGATGTAGACAAATCATGTAGTGTAAAAATTAATTATAGATGGAAGTTATATTAAAAACCTATAATTTTTGAAAAATTAAAGAATTATAGTTTCCTCATGAAGAATAATAAAAAGATAATTATTATGGAATGAAATTAATCAAATTTATGAAACTATTTAAAAATGACTTTAAAGGATAAAATATTAAGTATAAAATAAAAAAATTATTTAAAATTTTAAATTATTGAAGTATTTGTTACTTTTTAGTGATTTTTTTGAAAAAAATCAAGTTGAAGACGAGGAACATCAAACCATAAGATTATAAATTGGATGAAATGGGATTTAAAGTTATTATAATGGATGAAAAATCTTTTAAGTAAATGGAATGGGAAATTCATTAAAGAAGAGGAATTTATTATCAAAGAAGGATGTGTTATTTATTGATCCCAGTCAAGATGAAGTGGTTCTTTTTGAATATATACTTGTTAATGGTTTCATGACCCAATCAGAAAACACTAAATAATACTATAGAAACAATTTCATAATTGAAGAAGGTGAAAAAATAGGAGACAAAAAAAGTTCCTCAATTTAGAATCGAGATCACTGTGTGCTATAAAAAAGCATGGAGGTGAATATACATCACTAATTGAAACCATTTTCAAATATAGAGTCTCATGAAACTCTATGATTATATTAAAAATTAGTAGACAAAATCTATCATAATACACCCCCTAAACAACCTCTCATTATATGGTAGTAAAACCTAATGTGTGTCTCTCTAATCCTCCATAAAATATGCCACATGTTAGAGACTAGTATTTACTGTATAAAACACACAAAATTGTTGGCATTACCATAAAAACTCATAAAAAAATTAGATTCTAATAGAAATAAACTCCAACTGAATGAAAAATATCATATAATATATACAATTACATTTATAAGATAAGGATTCTAAAATAAATACCATGATATAATTCTAATAATATAAACTCAACAAAAACAAACCAAATCCACACCATAAGCAACTAATGTCCAAACTGGTCACCGAATCCATCCTAAAAATATGAAAAACCATTATATATATAGGGGTGATTATACCAGTATACTAAAAAGGATACTCTTCCAAACATCTCATGAAAATATGGAAGAATTATTCTAATACCTCAGTAAATAAATAGTGAGATCAAATAATTACCCATAAAAGGACCTATACCACTCATCTAGAGTAAGGACCACTCACCCAAAACCAAAAAAAAATATTCCAATATAATATAATAAAAAATATAATATGAAAACTCATATCTACGTACCTACTTAGCTAATATATCTAAAAAACAAGGGATAAAAACCCGTAACACAATAATATTTTATGAAATGTTTGTTTTTGAATAAATTTAACTTCTTTGATAGCTTGTGTTACACACAATGTTGAGTTTTAAAAAAACACTATATACTATTAAAATATTATTATTTAATATGATTATTATCTTCAATCCATTGAAATAAGGGTTATTAATATTATTAAATAAATTATTAATGTATATGTCTTACACATATATAGAAAATTAATTTTTTGGTGACTAATTATTCAGAATTGAAAATAAGAACCATTTAAAAATAATGAAAATATTTTTCTGAAAACTATTTTTCTATGCACACTAGAAATTTAAATCAATTAATTAATTGAATAACATTAATTAATGATTTTATTGAAATTTATATATTAAATTTTTAACCAATTTTTTAGCATTCATTTTTTTAGACATGTGATAAGAATAAATCCAATTTTACACTTAAAAACTGTATTTTTCTAAAAATATTTTTATTGCATTTTACGCACCTATTTTAGAATTAATTTTTGAAACATTTAGAAAATTTATTTTTAAAAAAAAATTAATTTTTAAAATCATAATGTAAAAATTATATTGGATTTATATTTTGATAATTTTTTTAAAAGGATAAATGTTTCATTGAATAATGAAAATACGAGTTTTTTTATTAAAACTATCTCTTTTAATTTAAAAAATTTACAAGGACCATTTTATTTTAAGCTAGTTTTAATAGTAAAATTAGTTATATTATATTATAATTAATACAATTTATATCATTCTAGTAAATTTAATATTTAATTTATATATAAAAACATTTTAAACCTTTGAACATTTTATCTTTAGAAAAATGATTTTTCATCATGTCTATGGGTTTAATTTTAAACTAAGATGTTTCAATTCAATGATTAAAATTTAGAAAATTGGATTAAATATTTGGAATTATAATAATTTATATTATATAATAAGGTCAATTTAAATTTTTTCAATGAATGTTAAAAGCCATAAAAATTAATTACTACGGTTAAGGTTTAAATGAGTTTACTAGTGCTTAAACTAAAAATATAAGCGGTAAAATGATCTATAAACTTGTCCAAAACTCATTTTATGGACATAGAAAAACCTCATCACCTATAATTTTATATAATGGCCCATTTTCACAGATTTTATCATGTGAAACAGGTGGTTACATATTATTCTTTTGAAAAATTCCTTGTCTGTCCTCTCCCCCACTCAAAAAAGGCCTCCCTCTCAACTTCTCTTCACAATTACAAAACCCTTTAGTTAAGAGAATAAATGATTTTTTTATTAATTCCATACACAATACCTTGATTCCTTATTTTTATATAAAATAAATCTTAAGAATCCTTTTGGTGCTCAACTAAGTAGGTTTTCCAAAGAAGTAGTATCGTTCTTAACTGAGCGTCCTTATTTTATTTCTTCTTCAAATTCCTTAAAATACTATTAAATTATGATGATATAATAACAAAATTATCTCCCATATAATTATATGTTATTATATTAATTTAATAACCTAAATCCATATCCTATTTCATCCAATGTGATACAAAATCACCATTTGTGTGTTTGATGGACTACCGCCTTACAAATCGATTTTATTTGTTTTCCATCACCACCTCTCAAGAATGGATATGATGATGAATTTAATATTTATATATGATAATTATAATAATATTACACCTATTAAATTATAGTACCACATCTCCCTTGTTACCTCCTATCCCATTGGAAAACAATAACATTGCTCGGGTGTATGGAAGACTACTACCTCAAGAACCGATGTGATGTGTTTTTCATTTATGTTTTAATTGGATGGTAATAAGAAAATATTAACTGAATATATGTGATATTGTTAACATAATTATACTTATATAATTATTATATCACATTTATATTCTTACTTTCTATACAATAACATCATTCATCTGTACGACGGACTACGACCTCATGAAGTGATGTGATTTGTTTTTCACTAACGCTTTTCTTGGAAGGTAATTAGTACAAATTTAATGATTATATGTGATATACATGACATAAAAATTATTCTATAATGGTAATATATTATTTATGTAATGTCCCAATTTTTCAGTGTGGAACGCTTTCTTTTGGTTTTTGTTAAACCTGAAAACTGTGTCTAAGGGCTGGATGATTGTTTCTGGAATGGATGTTGCAGGATGGTTGAAACCTATATATAGAAAATTAAATGGAGTTTATTTAAATATATATAATATATTAAATATATGGAATGTATTTTTCTATCCAGACTCTATTCACAACATGTATAGGTTTTTCCCTTTGAATGGAAAGCCAAGCATTAAAAGATGTGTAATGCATTTACATGCCTTGTAAAGGTTAGAGGAAGTTTTTTTAATAAAGGGGTACAGGGGATAATTTTTTAAATAAGTGTCATTTTATATAGTAGGTCTCATGTGGTAGATCCCCCATCACACCTCACCAAGTTTTTATGTGATTTCCTCCATCTGAACTTCGTTCTCTTCACCATCGAGCACATTTGATTCCTCTAAACAAGATCTTAATTTATCTTCCTTCATACTATTTTGTTTATTCCTATATTTTTTTCTATTTAAATATTATCTAATATGATCTATTTATAGTTTTTTTTTATATTTTTCCATTTTCTCCTTTTCCATCTCGAATAAAATGTTGTAAATAGATGGGTGGTCATCTACAAACCTAAGGTATGTGGTCTAGTTCATTTCCGTCAAAGTCTAGTGGGTTTATATTTTTTTCTTCTTTTTTTCTTTATTTTAATGATAATCTAGTGGGTCTATATCATTAACATTTTTTACATGTAAAAAAAGTTTCTATAGACACCTGTAAAATGTTTAGTAACTTACATTTAATGGTTTCCTATGACCTATAAGGTCCTACCTGGCGACAAATCACTACCATGGGTTGATTTATCTGACTTGAGCCATCCCCATGGGTGTTTCTTCCTTTAAGTAATATTTCCTCTTTACCTTATATTTATTTAAAAAAAATTTGAGGTTTTTTCCCATGTAATAAATATTTCAGGATATGAAACTAATTAAGAAGATGTTGGACTATGAGTTAGGCCCTATTATCCATTACCGAGTTAAATTGCTTGAATTTAATGATTTTAACATCATAAATTGAAATGTTATAAGTGAAATGACTTGATAAATGGTATGAAATATGATAGATAACCCATATCTCATACCTATTTCAAGAAAAAAATACATGAATTATTATGGGTTTCCTTGAATTGTATCGTCATGATTTATAATTATTATCATCTTATGGATTGTATATGGGATGTGAGCGATACTTTTTATACCTTGGATGATCTCACAATGTGGTTTCCTTACCTCCATATGAGTAAAACCACTTCCCTAGGGGAGAAACTATAGATGAAATCAATTGATAGATGGTTATACTAGACCATGACCAATACTCGGTACTCTATGCGAGATTCCAAATACGAGATCAGAGGGTTTTTCTTCACACCATTGCAGGAGTGATATCTGGGATTCCATTTATAGATTTACATGGATAGAATGAAATTTTTTCAAGTATTTATTTCATTTCAAGTGTGATACTTGGGTTCCTTAATATGGTTCACCTCGAATGGGCCTAGGATACTTCATATTTAAATTAAATTATGCTATATTTATAATTACTAGAAAGTAACATATTGAATTTAAATGATGCATCTTCTAACCCAAATAACATAATTGGTATTAGTATAAATGTAAATAATTTATTTATTATGCCCCATTATTATTTTATATCACACTTTTACAGGTCAAATTATATCTGAGACATTCAGCTTAGGAAAAAGTAAGTAGTGTTAGTCTAGTATTAATGAGAAACCAAGACCAATATGTATGTATTAATTTATTGCCTAGAATTTATTATTATTTGCACAATGTTTTTTTATTTTCATAAGTTGTATTGTACTAAACACCATTTTTGGTGGCCTAATGAGTATATATTACACCCTTCTAGAGCCTCCCTTGGTACCTGAGCAGACTTCCTAACCACATGTGTTGATAAAGGGAAGCATCCAACTTCTTATATATGATTTTCATTACTAGGATGGAGTATAGGAGAAGATGAACAAGTATTTGATGATTATTATAGAAGAGTTATCATTTTGTCAATTTTTTTGTATAACATGTGGTACATTCTTGTTTCCCCAACATCCCATGTACATTTTTTGTATATCACATTACATAGTCATCATAATCATTTTTTATCTTTTATGATTCATCTTATAACCATTTATTTATCTTGAATTATTTATTTATTAATTATTCTACAAATTTTTCTTTTATTTTTCCACTCATTACCTTTTTTATATATCATTGTGTTACACTAGGATAAATGAGGGCATAATCTCCCCACAGGAAAACCCTAGACCCTCACTGATAGTTGGAAACCTTTGGCACATGAGGAGGTGTGCTTAAGGTAATGTGGAAAAATATCTCAGGACAAAACTAAGTGTATTATTTGGTGCTATATTACTATTTAACTATATTTCATTTCAACAATCGATAAAATGGAAACAATGTTCATGCATATGTATGACCAATCATCTCTATGAATAGTGTATTTCATTCTCCATCTATATATTTTTTGGATTGCAATAAATACATATATAGTGAATATAAAAGATATTTATATCATGTTTAAAATTTTGTAAATTATGGAACCATGATCAAATTAATAATGATAAAAATTAAAAATCAAAGCATACACAAAAAATAAAGCAGTTATTGTCCAAAAATGAGATTTTAACATGGAATTGAAAATAAAATTGTAATAAAAGGTCATAGGTAAATATTTTAAAGTAATATATATTTAATTATGGGGTTTTAATAGATTAATAATAATCTTATATTATTATATAGTATTTTCAAATGTGTATGATGGAAGTCAAGACTTAAATTAAGGGATTTTAGTTTGAATTTTTCTTCTTTGGAACTTACATTATGTTATACACCTATCTTATTTTATGATGTGTATATATAGACCCTTTGAATTTTTATATCATGAATTTAACTATTATCATGATATTTTATGTTTCATTTAATGTTATTCCTTCACGGATTATTGATTCCAAGTTACCAAAGTTGTAAGGGTTTTACAATATAATCTTATTATTTATCTTGATTTTTTATGTTTATGATTCTGATGATGAAATATTATGAAATAAATCTAAATTGACTCATTAATTTTATTATACTTAGGTTATTTATTTATAATACATGTTTCCATTCATTTCATGTCTTTATATACTCCTTATTATAGAAGAATATTTTTAAAGAATACCAACATTATTTTTCTCTTCGGTCGAAAACACTTTTTTTATTCCATATATATGTTTTATATATTTTTTAAAAATGATTTAATGTTTTTATTAGATTTTTAAATTAATTTTTACCTTTTATTTATTTATTTTTATTTTTTTAAAAGTAATATTCATTTGATTTTAAAAATAAGTACCATTTAGATTTTTAATGAAAATATTAAAAGAATATTTGTTTTAACATGCACATAACTTCCTACCATTATGAAAACTCAATGTTTTAAATATTACTTTATAAGTATAAAATTTTAATTTCAAAGAAAAATATTTTCTAAATATTTTATGAATTTTAGTTTCAAAAATTGATTTTAAATGAAAGGTTATTTTCTTGAAGAAATGTTCTTAGCACATTTTCAAAATCATTTTCCATATAAGATGACATTCATTGATATTAATTATGTTTTAATTGGGATATGATCCAATGATACCACTATTAGTAGTTTATTGTATGGATAATGTTTATGTTTAAAAAATGTTTATGAAACCCATTTCTTTATTATGGGTTATGATATAATGAAATGTTTATGAAAACCATTTCATTTCATTGGTTCTAATATGATGAATGTTTTATGATCTTATAGAACACATATGTATGATTTTAATTATATTTAATAATGTTATATGATCTCAAATGGTATAAGATAGGTTATCCGATTCCCGAAATAGGGTATATGTGTGGTTTTCCCAAGGCTAAAAGAGGGTACCCAAGTGTTTTTCCCAAGCATAACATGTTATGAATGTATTGGTGTATATCCTTGTCATAATATTTTATATAATTATGTGTATTCCACTAATCTATGTCTTATCCCAACATTATTATCTCATGGATCAAGTACTTTGATTCCATTATGATTCATGTCTTATGAACTTATAATATTTTTCCACGACTCACATTTCTGATCTATGATATGAAGGGTATGGTTTCCAAATGTTAATATAATGTTATCATATCTTTATGCTCATTTTAATCATATGTTATCATTGATATAACTGTGTTTACCCTTACTGATAATTTGAGCTCAACCTTTATTATGTTTTATTCCCCATGTTAAGAATAATGGTTTTATATATGATAATTCAAATAAGGGTGATAGATATAATGAACGTAGTGAGAGGAGATGTATATCACCTATGAACAAGTTGTATATGTGTCAAAGATTCCAAAGACAATAGACCTAAATGATTCTAGAATGGATCTTTATGTTATAAAATTAATATTTTGCTACTAAGATGTAATATTTATGTATGAGTAGTTTGAGTCATTACACAACAAAGAAACACCATCATCTATTTAGACATATAACCAAAAAATATTGAAAAATACCATACACATAACTAAATAACTATTACCACATACTACACATCACATAACCATTTCAATACCATATATCCACCACATATCTATATCTCTACCACAACCACAACCACATATCATGTTATGATATAGAAAGAAAAGATGAAGGACATCAAATTTATGTCATCATCCACACATTCACTTCTATAACATGTATCCATGACATAATAAAACCATAATCCAGCATAGTCTATAGCTATTAATTAACAACATGACATATACAACTTTTTTAGAGATATCAAGGAAGGGTATTAATTAGCAATATATATCACCCATATCCTATATGATGGAGAAAACCCCCAGAACCAAAGACCTTATATGGGTTTGGGTCATCTTACTAGACATAAATGTTGTGTGAAATAATTAATAATAAAATAAAATGAATATATAATATCGCAAAAGACCAACCCAGTGGTCTAATACATAACATAATAACAATGTGACTATAAATATCTCCCCCAAACATCAACATTTCTTCCACCTATAACCATAACTTGAATCGACTCCATAATCATAAAACAACGACCACAAAACTACAACACCACTTATATTTTCCTTATCTCCTAAAAATTTCCATATTAATCTATTACCAAAATAGTATATAATATCCTATTAATTAGGTTTACATCAATCATTAACAATTTTAATATTTAAGTATCATATTAATCCAAATGAACATCATTTTTAAAAATCCATAATCACATAAAAAAATTATTTATATCAAAAAACATTCATCAACATCAACTTATAAATTATTAATCACCTCATAATTACCACTTTTATATAAAAATATTTTCATGATCACCTCAATAATTTTATAGTATCACAAAAACAACAACAACAAGGAATACATTGTCTATATACAATAATATATAATTAAATTTTCATTAAATTTGAGATCCACACATCAACATACACTACCAACCTTAGGTTGATTTTTTTAGTTTATAATGATCCATTATATAAACCTATTAGGGGAACCATAATAGTATCACACCAATAATAGTGAAATAATATTAAAAAATTATAAATAACAATGAAATAAACAAAAAATACATTAGAAGAAAATTATAAATTAAAAAAAAACAATATTATGAAAAAATAATGAAAATTTCCTTCAATAATCATGATATATAACCTATTTAATAATTTATTCACACTAAATATCAATATTACTTACAGGTTTATATCTCTTTATTTTTGTTACTATTTTATTTTACATTACCAATTAGGGATTTTCTAAATCCTATAAATAATGACAAAAATGATATCAAAACATCACTTATCATTAAATCTATGAATTAATATATTAAAAATAATATATAAATCAAATATAGCTCTTGATAATCACCTCTCACCTTTCAATACCAATAATTTGGTTTGTTTTCCTCATTATTTCAATTCTAACAATTTACACATTGAAAACATAGGCATAATATTTCCATGTCAAAAACATTATCAAGGAATAATGATACAAACACCCTAAAATCAAACCAATATTTATCAATATATTTGAATTAATTAGAATAATAATAAAGACAAAAAACCTCTAAGATCACAAAAAGAACCCTCAAGAAACAAAAACACTTATATCTATATCAAAATAACTAAATATATGAAACTAATACAAGATATTCATTATTATGATATCCTCTTAAAATGAAAATAACAAGAAATTATAAATTTTAAGGAGAAAAGATCACCTTGTATTAATAAGAAATCAATCACAAAAATAGAAGGTATAATATTTTACCATAGAGTTCTATTATCTCTAAGAAGAGAACCCATGATTTTTTTGGGATTGATGAAGGTTAATTGAAAAGAAGATAAATTTTTAAGCACTAGAATTTATAGTTAAAATTTAGGGAGACCAAATTCAAGGCATAATGCAAGGAATCATGGTGAAATTATGATCACATATGATAATAATTAAATTACCTCCCTATATAATTTTCATTAAATTTGGTAAGAAAACAAATTAAATTGATATGAATGGGGAAGATCTGGGTGAAATACGTAATGCCACTCTAAAATGCTTAAACATACATAAACCATAACATAATTCTTATCTATCTCACTCAAACTTATCAATTTTATTGAAAAACCATAACAAAATAAAGTATTATCACAATATAATACTCAAAAAATATCAAAATAAATTTATATAAGATTAAATCACTACCAAAATGAAACTCTCCATGCTAAACCCTATAATATGAAAATATAATGTACTATCAACAAAAAAATATGGAGACACAAAAATATAATGGCTCAAACATCACAATGAAATAAGAAACTTCAAAATATAACATAGTCAATCATATAGGAACCAGAAAATACTTACAAAATTCTCTAAACAATAGATCATAGCCCAATTCTCTAGGTTATGAAATGAGTTATACTTTAAGAAAAAGTTTCTTATAAATATCCATAATTACTCTATAATAAATATACAAACATATATGTATCAATTCCAAGATCCCATAACCTTAATTTATTAAACCTAGTTAAATATATTCTACTAAATTCAATTACTCTATAATGATTAAAATCATCATGAATAAATAAAACCTCTAATATGAAACCACTAAATATCAACATCAAATTGATATTACTCTCAAATATGATTGATTCTATAAAAAATAATTACTATTTAAATATGATTTAGAACATCCCTATTTCCTAAAGGTGACCAAACTAAATATTTTTATATACAAATAAGATATTTAATCCTCCCTAAATAACTACATTACAATACTATTTTTTATTTAATAAGATTGAACTTAAAACATAACCACTATATAAAATAGATTTAAATTATGTATTTCTATATCTAAAAGACATAGACATGATAAAATAGTTAAAGGAAAACATTAGTCAATCAAACCCATAACATAATCCTCTTACCAAATATTACTCAATTAATAAAAATAGTAAAAAATTAGAAATATGAAATCATTTTTATAATAGTTTTCCCTAAAAAAACTCTCCTTAATTCCCATAAAACCAATCATACATTTTCAAAGTGATTTATAATTTATATATTAATGAAAACTACAATTAATTATCTTAACATGTACAAATGAATAAAATAAAACCATCAAACCCTTTAAAAAACCACATAATACTTTTGGAAAACAATTTCAAAACATTTAATTCACAAATGTATTAAATTAAAAATCCAAAAAACAAATTAAAAATGTTTATTTTGAAAGAATGTGTTAACTAAACTACCATATACTTCTAAATTCAACAAACCAAATCATATGAAGTTAAGTCATGTTGATAGACTAAAAAAGAAGTCACATATTAAAATGGGACACCAATAATCAAAAGTCACTCATAATGTTATAGTATTATGACATGAAAAAAGAATAATTTAGATCTACTATCATAAGAAGACTCATATCACCAATAAATTCAAGGTTATAGTTGTTTCCTCTAAAAATAATATTTTATTAACCTTTTATTTATTTGAAAAACAATAACATATTTATTTAATTCACCTTAAATCCCTTAAACTCATGATGTTGACTCAAATAAAATCTCCATACCATAAATCAATCTTCTTTTGTTTCTTTAGAAAAAACTCACACAACCAGCTAAGTATTTAAAAATTGGTTAGGCACTCTTCATAAAATCATAGGATTTTGATAATTTTTAAAAAATATCTCTTACATACCAATATCATCAATTAAATAAGGTAATATACTTATTAACCTCTAGAGTGAAATTAAAATCATTCAAAAACTGGATCCTTTGTTTTGAAACATTTGAATATCTATTACACATTATAATTCTCCCACTTAGAAAATAAACCCCATCTATAATAATTAAATTAAATATTCACAAGGAAACTCATTTGGATGATAATGATTTATTTTCAAACATCTTCCATAAAAAAACTTGACAAAAACTAACTACCATTGAATCTTAGAATTGATATAGAGTATCCATCAACTTGAATTCATCTTCAATCCCCTATATCCATTATTAAACCTTGATACCTAAAATTATACAAAAAAACTTTGATACACATTGGTTCAGAAAACCCAATTTCGCATTATCTTAGGTATCCTCTTATACTCTACATGCTTAATTCATCGACAATACTGTATCAAATTTTTTCCATCAATACAGAAAACCAATAATGTTAATTAATAAAAATAAAACACACCTTAATTTAAAATAGATATATAAAATTTTGGGAATCACATTCACTATCACACCACTAGTGTTCCAATCCTACTCAACATTAATTCAAAATATTATCATAATTTAAAATTTGGGTTTTACTTTTATCAAAAGATTGGCGTCTTTACTAGCACACCACTAACCGTTAATCCACTTAGAGAAAAAATTATCATTGATACCCCAAACATTTTTTCACCTAACATGCATATAAATTATAATATATCAAAAATCAATTATATAGAAATAAAGATTTACTTGATATTAAATTCAACATATCATTCAATTTTTTTAGATATTAATTCTAACAAAACAACAAATTTGATTACATGAAATATGAAATCAAAACCTTCAATTAGATATATAAAAAATTTTCTTTGAATATCACACAAATCAATGCATTAAATTATTAATGATTACAAACCATTCATTCAAAAAATATCACATTCCATTTAAATTATTAATACTTACTTATAATTTAATAAAGACACCAAAAAACCATAATTTTTTTTAAAATCATTAAAAAAAAACTTTTAACCACATTTTTTTGTTAATAAATTACCAAAAAAAATGTTTTTTAAAAAGGTCATGTGAAATTTATCAAAAAGAAAAACCTACATCATTACATTGAAGAAATGGGTTTTATATATCATCATTTCTAGAACTAAAACACTTCCAAAATATTTCATTACTATTTATGCATACTCAATAAAAAAAATTAAAAATTTTTAACTGATCATATATAACTCGATAACAATAGATCATAAATCATTCCATTAGAATTATAATATTTTTTGTATTTTAACAAGATTTCATAATAAGTAATCTATTTATTTTATGAAATCGATAATCTAATAATCATAGTCTCTAATATATCATATCAAACATATTATAATAATTAATCACTTAATTTTAATTACAAGGATATCATACATTCAACATAATTGATAACAAACTATAAAAATCAATAACAACCTGAATAAATTATTAAAATAAGAAATATAACTTTAGGAATATCATATTATAAAAATATTAAAATATGGATATGAAATAATTCATCTTAATTGATTTAAAGGTATTTTAAGTTATCAATATATCATTAAATATTAAGAATTCTCCTAGATAGAGAAAAAAATCACACATTTAAGAAACATTAATGTACTCATTGTGTTTTTATCAACATTTCTAGAATTTATAATTCCCATCAACGATTTAACTTTAATTTAAGTCATTATTTATTAGGGTTATATATCAAAATTTTTAATATAAATAAATACAAATCACTATAGTCAATAATTTACATATAATGTATCTGTATAAACATATTTAAAATAAGTAAAAATAAATTGATACAATAATTAATACAAAATATAGAACAATAAAATATTAGTGTCATTATATAATATAAAATATTTTAAAAAATCTCATGAAAAATAGTCATAATATATATATAAATAATTACATATAATTATAATACCTCTTCTTACCCTAAAATCCTTAACATCGATACCAATAAATAAATAAATTCATAATCACAGAACATAAATTTCCTAAAATATTATTTTCATTTAATTATGGTATGATTATTATAATATCACCATGTCAATTTCTTATAATGGGTATCATATCACATTGTATGTTTAGTAATCATAAGTTCCCTATGATGGATCCTAAAGGAGTCTTAATTTTATGTTTCAAAGTCAACCTCCCTGGTGAATTTAAGTATTGTGATAAATTAATGTTTATTACCATCATGAATAATATAGTCCTCATCACTGGATACCACAAAAATATATCCTAACTCACAATCATAGAATATAAAACAATTTTTCCTAACCCATCCTTGTAAGATCCCCTCTATGTCTACTATTGAAGTTGAGTGTGACAATCAAATCCTACCAATAATAGGCTATGATTTGGTAAGTTTATACACGAGTGAAAAATGAAATAATGGGATGTTTTAACCTTAAAATTATAATAAACATAGATAAAACTAAAAATCATATTTAAATAAATAAAATAAAACCAATAGTGTAATGTATATAAATTCATTCATAAGATGGTGAATTTAAAATTAATAGAAGAGGTAAATCCTTAGGTAGAAACTCTACAAACACCAAACAATTACCTTTTATAAGATAGTAATGTCCATACTGATCACCAAGTACCTCATAAAATCCAATATATATATTGGTGAGGATACAATTATATTAAGTAAGATTATCACCAAAACCATTAGTGTAAATATGGTAGATTCATTCTAATTCCCTTTGAATAAAGGATGAAATAAACTTGTTACATATACTAGGATATCTACCTATAATATTTTCCAAGGTTCAATCACCTAAAAACACATAAAAATATTGCAATATAATATCATGAAAAATATATGTTGGTACCTCACATCCACTTCCCCATTGAACTATTCAACTTCCTACCCCAATGTATTAAATCCTAGTGCTATAAAATAATCCATAGTTATATAACCATATACCATATAAACAAAAAATTAAAACAACCATTTAATCACGTCTAAAAACTATATGTCACAAAACCATATATACACCCCACATCCACACATCAACCATAATCACATATTATATCTGGGTAGAGAAAAAAAATCATAAAGGACATCAAAATCATTCCCAACTCCTCCCATGTTTGTATCCACCATGTATCTATCATATACTATAACTCTAAGCTAGCATTGTTTCTTCCAAACCTAGTACACCATAGATTCTACCATGTATTTAGGAGAGAGAAATAACGGTAAAGTAGTCACCCATATGTAACACCTCTATCCTAGGTGTTCGGGAAAAATTAATGTTACTTCACATACCCAGTTTAAATTAAGTATTTTTAGTCATTGTGATGTTTTTTATATTGTGATATGTCAAATGGTTTATAGTGTCTTTGGGTGGAAATCAATCATTTTGAGGTGAAAAATAGGTAGGACTATGCCATGGCATAATTAGTGTTTTGTATGCAGTCCCCCTTCATGAAATGAGGTGAAAAAAATAACCAACAGATGGCTGTGGTCATGATCATGGAGTGTGGGGAGTCTTCTTATAGTAAATGGAAAATATTTCCTCACTATAAAGGGGAGTAAGGCATGGTGAGTCTAAAATAGCCAAAAAAATTTAGTTCATCATGGTCCATAATAGAGGACAACCACCTGGGAAGTGAGGTCAAGACCACTAAGTATGTGGTGGGTATCACTACACCGTGGTGGGTATCATCACTTCATGTTCATGGATATGCTATTTTTTAAATTTTTTAATCATCTATATAGTCTTCTAGAAGAGTTATACTAATTGACGAGGGTGTGAGTGATATTGCTGGGAGGGTGTTAAAAAAATTACTGGATTGGTTTTTTCCTCTAAAACCCCATCAAATATTCATTATTGATATGTTTTTAATGTATATTTTTTAGGGTGATTTTTGGATATCTTCTCTTCTCCATCTAAATGAGATTTTTGGTTGAGTTTTGTCATATATAATGAAGTAATGTTTTAGTATGTGGTTACCCTTCATCATACATCAATTTGTACCCTAAATTACCTATGTATCATTATATCCTCATGCCATGAATTCCTAGGGTATAACAGCCCATAACCCACACTCCTAGATTAGGATTGGTAATCATAATATTTAGATTTTTGGATCTAGTGTCTTCAATTATGACCCAATTTTTTCATCTAAACCATACAACATCAAAAGTAATAATTAGATAACTCACAAACTGAGGTCCTTTTAGGTTTAGAGTTTTAGATAATTAGGACAAACTCCTACATAAACAACTCACATGACTTTACATGATTATTCCACCCACTTACCCCAAATTTTCTTTTTCACATTAATAAATCATCACTATACATATGAGATCACTTCTAAAAATGACTAAATGAATATCATTATTTGAAACCTAAATAAAAGGAAAGATAATAAGGGTGAGATAAAATGTCCAGTAAGGTTAAACAAAATAATTATCAATTTAATTTCATCAATTATGAGAAGAATTTCATAAGGGTATGATCACACAATCTGAGTGCATGAACAAATCATAAAAAACTCAAACCCACCAATACCTGGATCATCAAATATGAAAACATGAAAAAGGAAAGAGTCAAAATAATCATTAATCATGATCCATGTAACATCAATCTTGATCATGAGAAACATTATAAACCCATAATAAGAAATTAAAACCCTTTTTGGTTACTTAGATCATTATATTAATAAAACCCTTTTAAAACCATTTTAATTAGAATAACCATATGAAAAAATTCCAATATAATATTTACCTAATGAATTATTGAGCTATAATGGGGATTTCCATTCACGAAAGCTATATCAGTATCACTCATGAGATATAATGTGGCTCAACCCTTTGTATAAGCTATATTGGGCTCACGTGTTTTCTATGATCTATAATGGGGATCAACCCATCGTATAACCCATATCGGGCTTACCCATAACTTATAATGGTGCTCAACACTTTATATAACCTGTATCAGGCTCAAATATTTCATATAAATCTAAAGTAACATATCATGATTAAACAAATTTCATTATAAAACCCTCTTAATAACTCTTTTATACCCATATGAAAAAGTTTCAAGAAAATATACCATTTTATTTTAAAAAACCATTTTCAATAACAAAAAAATATTTTATTTGAAAAAAAAATTTAAATTGCAAAATATCCAAAAACTTGAAAGAGGGTTTATCATTTAATAAATCATTTAAACCTTCACAGGTAGTTTGAAATAACATAACCGTCATGATTGTAGAAAATTCATTATCACTATGTAATTTAATGATAGAACATCTCTTTTGTTGTTTGTCAAAACGTTCCATATAAAACACAAAAAATGATTCCTTTTTGAGATCCATTTAAATAAAGTAAGAATACATAAAATTTACATGATAAATATTTTATTTCCATAAAAAATCGTTAATATATTCATTTTTAGAACATAGACGTTTAAGATAATGAGAGATTGAGGGAAAAATAGTAAAAGATAATTTTTTAAAGGAAAAGTCCCCTATCACTTGGGAAACACTTGAATCATAATCCCCATAAAATATTAAAATTAAAAAAATTAATACATCATGATAATATATAAAATAATTATATAACATGTCAAAGGTGTTGTATATACACCTTAAAAAAGAATACATGTTAATAACATAAAGAAATGCCTCAATGAAATAAAATTGAGACGAAGTCCTATAGAGTGAGTTCAAATTATCACATGTGTATTTATCTTTTTGAATACTAACATATATTTATTGTTTACATGATAGATAAAATGTTTCAGTTTTTTTATTTTTTTTATTTCACTTATGAACAAGTTATATACAATTTCTTAATTAATTATGTTTAAGGCAGATATTTTTACCATATATGGATTATGTGAAAAATGAATTTGGAGGATTGAATATGGTCAAAGAGGTCATTATTTAAATATAAAAAAATAATAATCAGGAAATAATTATTATATTTATACATCAATTATAAATTTAAAAAAAATCATGAAATATGGTTACAAATAATAAACTAACATTATGATCATGGAGATGGTAGGTCATACACATGCATGAGTAATGTTTCAATTTTTTAATGATCATTATGGAAAGAAGTTAAGAAAAATTTTCTTTCCATAATGATAATTATAAATATAATTTAATTTAATTATATTTACTTATATATACCATTATTTGTATGTGGTTATGGAAAAATTAATCACATCACTTTGAGTAGGCGGTACTCCATACGTCCATGAACGTTATTATCATTTTTTTCAGTGAGTGAACGGGTTAAAATAAAATTATATATTATATTGAAAAAATGTTAACATTTTAATGAATATGATTATATTTAATGTATATTATATTTATTCATTATATTTACTTTTATTACCTTCAATATAACATATTAGTGAAATTGAATCATATCATTTCGTGAGGCGGTAGTCCGCTATACACATGGACAATATTATCATATCCCTTAAGTATTGGAATATAAACATTTATATTTTATATAAATACTAATTAAGTATAACTATGTTATAAATATCATATTTAAACCTTATATACATCATTATACCCAACCATTAGAGGTAGTAAGGGAAAAATAAATGACATCAGTCCACGAGGCGGTAGTCCACTATACACACAAATGATGATTTTGCAACACAATTGATGAAAGTGTGTGTAGTTGTAGGTAGTAACCATAAAATAAAATAAAATATTAAATTTAGTATACTTATTTTATTATATAATCATTTTATAATAATAATTTATGTAGGTGGATGAAGATATAAAATAAACACTTTTAGAAGAACATTACATCATCTTCGGGTGTCCTCCTTAGGTTTGCACAAAAAATTTAAAAGGGTTTATTTTATACCCATAATGAAGCTTCTATAAAGATTTTATGGAATTTGGGATGTGATTTTAGTATAGTTTGGATAATCCAAATGGCTTTATTTGTGTAAAGAATTGTGGGGGATTGAGTTCCCTTTTATAGTTGAGGAGTTTCATTCCTGTAAATACTAAAAAGTATTCAATATTGGGACGTCTTAATTACCTAAGGTTCTTCAAAACATAATAATTAACAAAGTTTAGGAAAATTATAGTATATAAACATTTACAAAACATAAAAAATAAAATATTTTTTATCTTTTTTTCATTATTCTTTAAGTTTACTCAATTTTACCATTTTTTGTTTTTACCATGGTAACTAGTTTTCTAACCAAGGGAATTTATCCTTTAATACTAAATTAAAATGATAATTATTATAAAATTTAGATCCAATTATTATAAAAATTATATATAATTTATAGAATAAAAATATCATGTTTTTTTAAATTAATTTTAACAAAACTGCATGTAACACACACAAACACTACTTTAACCCTAACAGTGATAACAAAGTTTTTACTATTTATGGGTTAATATATTAATTATAAAACATAAATTGGTCCATGAATTGATAATATTTTATTTTTATTAAAACTTCCAAATAAATTGGAATAATATAGGTTTTTTTTGATAATTTTAAATCACTTAATAAAATATCATTTATTATAAAATAACATTAAGGTCAATTTTTACATATTTTTAATTCGAATTAAAAAATATCAAAGAAAATATGGAAGTAAAATATATTAAAATAAAACCCATGTAACATGATATATTCATATACCAAATTAATATAAGACAAAAATTAATTCAATTGACTTCACTTTTAATATTTTTAGTATCATTTAATTTAGTTAATTGTTATCTAATTAATTATTGCATTTGCGTTTCTTAAGAATCTTTAGTTACTAATTCATATTTAAAAATTAATGCCAAATTATTATGATAAAAAAATTTATTTATATTTCAATTATAAGAAAAATTTAGTTGTTTTTTCCCTATCCCAAAGGAATATATATACTAAAGGCAAGGAAGGTTCATTTTTTGTCTTTTTCTTTACGTAACTTACTATATAGGTCACTTTCATTGAATAGTTTTCACAATAACTCATAAAAATAAATAATAATTTAATAAGGGTATAAATAATTCTAGAAAATGTGGTTTGGATAAGATTTTATATAATTTTACACCTTATATCTATGTTTAACCACTATGTAAACTCGTTTTTACTTTAATCACAATAATTAATTTTAACTTTTTTTAACTAATAAATATGGTAAAAAACTAAGTTGAAATTATTAGATAATATAAATTATTATTATTCTAAATATGGTATCCATTTATCAAAATTAAACTCATATATTTGGAAAAATTTAATTTAAAATTAATCCCGTAGAAGGGATGTGAAAACATGTTTTTGAAGTGAAAATGATCAAATATTTACAATGTTTTTATATCTAAATTCAATATGAAAATTACTAAAATAACTTATATTGGATTAATATATTTATTATTTAACTATTTGTACTTTAAAAATAATTCAAAATATAATTTAAAAATATAAATTATTAATATGAAACGACAGTTTTCAATTATAATCCAGTATTTTTAACTATTCATCCCAAGAATGAAACTTCTTAGAAAAATCCCAAAAATTCAAAATAAGATAATTTTGGTATTGAGATTTACAAATTTTAGTTTATTTTTTAAATTTAAAATTATTATATTCTAAAAAATCATTTAAAAAAAGTGTGGTAGGAAGAGGCGATAAAACTACTTTTTTAAAACAATTATGTTTTAAGAATAAATTATGATTTAATATTATCTATTTAGAAAAGGTATTAATTATAAATTTTAGATTTAATATATTTAATTTAAAATTCATCAATATAATAAAAAAATTGTGATTTTTTTATTTTATTGGAATTAAACACAATTGTGCTTATTTAAATAGTTTTTCAGAAAACGATTTCAATTTATTTTCCAAAGGGTTATATTTTCGTTTATAATAAATTAGTCTCTGAATAAATCATTATATATACATGTGTAAAACATATTTTCATAATTCAATTAATCTTTTCTATACACTCTATTCTAATGGTGAGGTGATATATATCATGCTAAATATTAATATTAATATTATATTACTGTACGGTAAAACTTGGTCTTAAATGTAATACAAGCTATTAAAGAAACTCATTTTTGTGTGTATTATAATATAAAATTATTATTAAGTTCCCTTTAAGTTATCAAAAATAATTTTATTCAATTAAAAAATTGGGGGTGTTACATCCCACCATTTAATAAGTTTCATCCCCGCAATTGGAACTTTATATTGGTAATTAAAGTTTGTACATTTGAAAATATTTTTGTTTCATGATCCTTTTCCTATAGTTGAGGAAATATCTTACCATATATGCTAATAAAATATGGATATATACTTAATTGATGTTTATAATTTGATCCTTTAATTATTTTACACAAAAACCTCTTTTTTTCTCAAAACAATGGGTATTTCGGATGAATTCTAATTTCATAAGGAACTAAAATAAACTTTTAAAATACCACATAATCCCCAAAAAAATAAAAATATATTACTATTGTCTATAAAAATTACCCAAAACCAAAATTTTTACTAAATGGTATGATAATTAACAAAATTAATAAGACTTAATATGATAAAAAATCTTTAAAATTCAATATTAATAAACAAATATTATACTAAATAATCCTATAAATAACTATCTGTAAAATTATTCAATCATTTCATGACTAAGTTCAAAACCCAATGTTTAAAAGGATTTGTTCATATATTCTTCCAAGATAAATAAACCATTATTACTAAAATAAAATACCATACAATTTGGAAATAAACTTATTATTACCTTTAATAATGTCATACTAAACTGAACATCAGGTAGGCTAGTGGTAGGCTGAAACACGTGGCCGATTGTCACCTATCGACCGATCAAAGTTCCGGTGCTCTGCTAATGTGTATAGCAGCACTCGGGTCGAATCCTCGGCGATGGTACTTCGTAATAGTCGATTGTTTTTAGTTAATTGTATTCTGATTGGGGGGGGGAGGTTGTTTACAGAGCTTAATTGAAATGACTAATTTATTATGATTGATTTAACAAATTTATAATGATTGGGGTGAGTTCATCATTAGGTTAGTTAAGCTTGTGATATCCTTGATCTTTGCTTTATATTGCATTTAAATTAACACCCATGTCACAAGATGATGTTGATTAGAATTCCTAAGTGTTAAGGCTTTAAACCAAGCCTTAACTTAACTTAAGGTTATAATCTCAATTAGATATTATTTATGGTGGTGTATTTATGGTTCCAATAATCCATGGAAACCACATGTTAAACAAAACAAGTCATTAATCCATGACATGTTAAGTCCAACATACACAATGTTAATTCAAAGAATATTCATCGAGCAGAAACTCTAAATCACTTAACATACCTAAATTATAACTCACCCCAATGAGAGATTTACTCAGCCATTTGGGTGTTTAATAATCTGGTTATAATGATTATGATTATAAATTAATATGAGAATAAAAAGAAAGGGATAAGAAAAGAGTGGTACATCGACACACACACACGAACAATGATGATAATTAAAAATGAACTTTCAATTGAATGAGGAAGATAAAGAAGGGAAGGGGATTGAAATGAATTTAAACTATTTTAAGAACATAAATATTAAACTACAGAAGGTGGATGAGAATAAGTGATATTGAAGAAGTAACTTGCATTAAAACAGAATTACAAAGAAAGAGACTTACAAAATTACAAAAATGAAGAACACGAAATTAAGTGAAAACAAAGAGAGGAGGAAAAGTCTCTCAAGTGAAAACGTGAGTATGGAATATCCTCCCAAGCCTTTTTCAAGGCCTTGGTCATTCCAATATGTTATCCTCTCTTCTGAAATACCAACCTCTTAGAAGGAGAGGAGGGGGATGTATTTATAGCCCAAGGAGTGGACTGTTTGCATTCCAAATCTGTCCCTCCACTTGACCCGCATATTTACCAATCTATACAGCTTAATAACGAGCTGGTGTCTTCTTCATAAATGTAGATATGGATGTATTATGTCTACCCTCAAAATAGTGAGGTCATTGGGCTTTTTTAGCCAAAGTTATGGCTATTTCATTAAACAAAGATAAACTGTCCATTTCTATCCATGACTTTTCAATGGATGAAATGTGAATGGATTTTTGAATAGTAAGATGCCATAAAATCCGGATAGTTTCTTCAAAAAAGTTGGCCACCTATATATCCTCTTTCGCACTGCAAATTATCAGCTCAAATGTATTTCTATATAAGGACAAAAGTCCACATTTGTTTTCTTATTTTAATTCCCGTCCAGAATGGTGGTCTGGATTTCATAGAATCATTTGGGACACTTGTTGAAGACTTTGGGCCTTGCAATTTTTATCCAAGATTTCAAATATTGTCCCCTGAATTATGGTGGAGAATCAACCGTTTTGGACTTTTGGATTGAGCCCAGTAAATCAATTTTCAATGCTGGTCCAGTTTGTTCACAGATTCATTGGGCCTTATTGTGTGGTACATATGAACCTTCAAATGGCAGAATTGGCACATTATCCCTTCTAATGAAATGTTAGAATTGAAATAGTAATTCTGAAAAACAAAAACCATGAAATTTGGATCAGTATCGTAATAGTTATAGATAATACATTAAACTGACTCAAATCTGGATTTATTCAAATAGTGCTCAAAATTATATTTAATATTAAAATATGAATATAACACACAAATTATGCAATTTTCATATAAAATCAGTAAAGGGAGTTAGTAAAATGTAATTAATAAATGAATAACATCATAGGCACAAAAACTTATCATCTTTTGGTCATGGGTTCAAGCCCTATCACCTTGCTGAATATGATGTGATTTAACACAACATATGGGATGTGCTTTTTTTTTATTAAAAATGAAATATAATTCCACTATAATCAACTCTCCATGTTAATACTAGTGGGTGGAAATAACTTAACAAAAAAAAAACATCTCCAAAAATTTCATTAATAACCTGAAAAGTTTTAAAACTTAAAACCTCAATATGGTGTATATGACATTGAGGTTATGATCATCCTTAATATTATATATCTATGATGATATTCCTAACTATTTAGATAAAATGAATAGAAAACATCATAATCTTTAAATTTATCTGTACCAACCTCTTATACCAACTATAACAACCTAGAACCCGCACTCCCAGATTTAGTGCTATAATCATAAAATCTATATTTCTAGATTTAATACCAATAATTGTGACCTAATTTGTTTCATCTAAACCTTAAAAAATCAATATGAAGAATTGTATCACTTAAAACATTCAGTAACTTTTAGGTTTATAGATTTATAGAATTATGATATAATCATACATAAACAATTCAAATTAATTTAAATGATAATTCCTTCCACTTAACTCATCTTTTTTTCCTCATTAATACATTAACATTATCCATATAAAATACATATAGACATGACACATTCAATATCAATATTTGAAAATTGGGGAAATGGAAACATAATAAGGGTGACCTTAAATGATAAGTAAGATTAAAGATAATAATTATCAATTTAAAATCATCAATGAGCACAAGAAGTGCATAAGGGTATGACGACACAATCTGAGTGCATGAATGAATCATAAAATACTCATAACCATCAGTTCCTAGATCAGAAAATATGGAAATTTTGAAAAGGATAGAGTCATTAGAAAAAATAATCATGATCCATGTGATATCAATATCCATCATGAGAAACATTATAAACTCATAAAAATTAATTCAAACATTTTTTTGTTAACTTTGAGCATCATATTCAAAAAACCCTTTCAAAACATTTGTAATTGGAATCACTATGTAGTTGAATTCTAATATAATCATTACCAAATGAATTAGAGAGATATAATTGGGCTCACCCTTCGTATAAGAAATATCAAGATCACTTTTTACCTATAATGGGGATCAACCCTTCATATAATCTATACCGGGCTCACCCATTTTCCATGTGATGTAATGGGGCTCAACCCTTCATATGAGCTATATTGGGATCACCCGTGAGCTATAATGGGGACCAACCCTTTATATAAGCTAAATTTGGATCACCCATTTCATATAATTATTAAGTACCATATCATGAATAAAATTATTTCATCATAAAACGCTTTTAAAAAAATATTTTAAACCCATATTAAAAACACTTTTGAAAAAAGTACAAATTTCTTTTAAGAAACCCATTTTCAATTACCAAAACAAAAATGTATTTGAATTTTTTTTTTCAATATGAAAAAAAGGATTTTTTATTTAAGAAAAAATTTAAACTATTAATGTAATATAGAAATAAAATAACAATCACGATGATATAAAAGTCATTATTGTCAGATATGTTAAGAACATACCATCCCTTTTTTTGTTTGTCAAAACATTCCATATAAAACACATAAAAAAATTCCGTTTTAAAAACAATTGAAATAAAGTAAATATATATAAAATGTACTTTATTAGTATTTTACATCAATATAAAATATTTTATAAAATTATTTTTAAAACTTGGATGTGGAAGACAAAGAGAATTTGAGGGAAAACATCAAAATATGTTTTTAACAGAAAAGTCCCTTATAACACTTGAATAATATTCCCCATTAAATATTAACATCAAATAAAACATTAAATATCTTGATATAAATTGTAAAAGGTTTTGTATATACATCTTATAAAATATTATAGGTGCATAAAATCAAAAAATGCCTCAAAGAAGGGAAATTGAGATGAAGTCCCTTATATTGAGCTCGACTTGTCAGATGTGCGTTTATATTCCTCAATAAAAAAACATATGTTAATTATTTAATTTATTGAGAAAATTTTCATGATTATCATTAATTTTACTTCATATTTAACAAGTTACATACAATTACTTTATCAATTAATTTTAATTCTGATGTTTTGACCATATTTGGCTTATGTGTCAAAAATGACTTTGGTAGGTTGACTATAGCCAAAGAGGTCATTATTTAAAAATATAAAGTACAATAATCAGGAAATAATTATTATATTTATACATAAAATAAAATTTTAAAACAAATAATGATTTATGGTTATGAAAAAAACCAATATTACGATCATGGAGACAGTAGGTCGTATGTACGCATGAGTAACATTTCCATTTTTCAATGATCATTACGAAAAGAAGGGAAGTAAAATATTTCCTTAAAAAATTATAATAATATCATAAATAACATATTATTTAATTATATATACTTATATATATCATTATTGTGATGTGGTTATGAAAAAGGAATCTCTTCACTTTGAGGTGCCGGTAGTCAACACATCTATGAAGGATGTTATCATTTTTTCATTGAGTGAAATTTTAAAAATAAAATGATATATTATTTTTCCATAATGATACAAATTTAATTAATATGATATTAATTAATTTATATCAGATATATTAATTATATTTACCCTTATTACCTTCCATGTAATGTTTTAGTGAAATCCAATCACATCGCTTCGCGAGGTACTAACCCACCGTACACACGAATGACATTATCAAATCCATTAATTATTGGAATAAAAAATTTTATATATGATATAATGAGTCCATAGGTATAATTAAGTTATAAATATAATATATAAATTTTATATCCATCATTATACCCAACCTTGAGAGATAGTAATGTAAAAAATAACGACATTGGTTCGCGAGATGACAGTCTACCAAACACAGGAATAATTATTTCATAACTCATTAGATAGAAGTGTGTTTGGTTTTATGTATCAAACTTAACATAATACCATATAAGTATATTTATGATAATTATGTTATTATACAAGAATTTTATAATAAGAATTAAATTAGGTGGATTATGATATAAAATAAAAAATATTCTAGAAGAACATTACCCCTTTATCAGGTATTCTCCTTAGGTTTTCACAAAAATATTCATAGGTTTAATTTATGAAAATAATAAGGATTATATGAATTTGGGAGGAAATTTGGGAAGTTATTTTTTTATAGTTTTAATGATTAAAATGTGCTTATTGGTGTGAAGAAGTGGGGGGAGTGAGTGGCTTTTTATAGTTGAGGAGGGACATTATTATAAATAATCAAAAGTATTCACTATTGGGAGGTCTAACATACATAATGTGCTTAAAAAATGAAAAATATTGAATTATGGGGACATTATGGTCAATAAATTCTTACAAAAAAATTAAAATCTTTTTTATCTGTTTTTTCTTTAGTTTTTAAGTTTACTCAATTTTACTTTTTTTTAATTTGTACCACGGTAACTAGTTTTTTAACCATGGAAATTTATCCTTTAAAACTAAATTAAGGAGATAATTATTAGAAAATTTATAAAAAATTATTATAAATATGGTATCTAATTTATAAAATAAAAATACCACATGTAATGGAAATTAATTTTAATATAAGAACATGTAACACGCAAAAACACTACTTCAACCATAATAGTGATAACAACGTTTTTACTTTTTAGGGTTCAATATGTACATTATAAAACATAAATTAGTACATTAATAGACCATATTTGATGTTTATTAACACCTACAAATCAATTGTATGAATATTGGTTTTTTTGTAATTTTAAAGCATTTAATAAAATATTTTTTTTATAAAATAAAATTAATTCCAATTTTGATATTATTTATTTAATTTGAATTTAAAAATATGATGAAAATTAAGGAATATTAATATATTAATTTATAAATTATATAACATGACATATTAATACAAAAATTAATTAAATACAAACATATATATGATTTATTTCAATTTTTTAGTATCATTTATTTTAGTTAATTAACAACTAAATAATTACTTCATTGGTGTTTCTTAGGAATTTTACATAATGAATTAATCATTAAATATTAATGATACATTATTACGATAAAAAACATATTTATATTTCATAATAACATGTTTTACCAAAACAAAGTTGTTTTTTTATATATCCCAAATAATTATAGATATTGAAGGCAAGGAAAGTTCTTTTTTTTCTTTACTTAAGATATTATATAGGTCACTTTAAAGGAATATTTTTCCAAATAACTCATAAAAACAATAATAAGGTTTTAAGGCTCTAAATATATTCGTAAATGTTTTTTTTTCGAAAAGTATGTAGGTCATTTTTTGCCTTATATTCGAAGTTTAACCACTAAGTAAACTCATTTTTACCTTAATCACTGTAATTAATTTCAACTATTTTCACAAATAATTATGGTAAAAAACTAATTTTAAATTATTATATAATATAAATTATTATGATTAAAACTATTAAATCCATTTATACAAATTTAACTCACTAATATTAAAATTCATCCCTAAGACGGGAGAAGAAAATGAGTTTTTTAAAGTAAAAATGATAAAACATTTACAATGTTTTTATAATGAAATTAATTATAAAAATGATAAAAATGATCTATATTAGATTAATAGATGTATAATTTAACTATTTTGAGTTTAAAACCAATTAAAAATATAATTTATCATTATAAATTATTTAGATGAAAAGACTATTTTAAATTAAAATCTAGTATTTTTCACTATTCGTCAAAAAAATGAAACTTCTCAAAAAAATCCAAAAAATTCACCCTAAAATAATTTTTGTTTTATGATTTAAAAAATAAATTTTATTTTTTCAAATAAAAATTATAAAATCACCCAAAATTATTTTTAAAATAAGTTCTCTATAAAAGGTGACAAAATGGTTTTTAGAAAAAATATAGTTTTTATGCGTAAAAATAGATTTATTTTTATCTATTGTATATAAGACACATAACATGAATGTTAAAAATTACCTTGAATATAATACATATAAATTTAATTAATACAATCCAATAATAGTGGTTTGTTTATTTTATTAGTATAAAAAACACTTGTGTATATTTAAATAGTTTTTTAGAAAAAATATTTCTTTTAATTATAAAAAGGGTTTTATTTTCATTTATAACTATTTGGTCACCAATGAATTGATTATATATACATGTGTAAATAATATGTTCATATTCTATTTAATCCTGTCTATACATCCCATTCAAATGATGAGGTGATAAATATCATGTTAAATAATAATATTAATAGTATAACATTATTTGGTAGAACTCTATCATGCATGTAATGGAATATATTAAAGAAAATTCTTTTTATGTGTATCATAAGATGAACTCACTGTTTCATACCATTTATGATATCAAAAATAATTTTATTCTTTTAATATATCAGGTTTCTATATAGGGTCCATTCTATCTATGTTTGTTGGTGTGAGACTTTTTTGAGCTTATTATTATCTCATTGGAGCCCTCTTTCCCATCCGTATATTGATCCCATTCGATCGTTATAAATACCATGTGGTTGAGGTGACCAAAATGTTACATACATAAATATTAAATCTTATTAAATTAATATTCCGTATATATCATTATGATCCATGCTTGGACTGTAAAGGTTTGATTTCTTTTGAAAACTGGATACATAAATAATAGTATTTAAAATATCAAAATCATCATCCATTAAGTTCTTCATGAATAATAACCTTATTATTTATATCATATTTCAATTTTTTTTATATCAAGTAGAAAATGAATCATAATAAAGTGTGAACTTAGATGCTCAGTAAGGGTGAAAAAAGGTTATATTAATTATCAATTAATCATATCATGAAAATAATGGTATAATTTATTGATATTAAAATTTGAAAACCATTCTTAACAATTTATAAATCAAAATCATGAGTCATGTCATAAATATGGGCATTTTATAAGATATGAATTATAAATGAATCAAATAAAATTAAATATGAGAACATAACATTGGCATAATATCATGTTATAAAAGAGTTTCATAAAGAATATCCTAATTATAATCATAGAAATATTACTTCAAGGCTACCCACACAGACATTAATCACATGTTGTGGTTGGTCGAACTACCAGTGTACCTAATTTGGGAAAGGGATAACGTCTTGTGTACCGAAAAACCTCTTGGTTACTCTCTTTTATACCTCATATAACCCCCATGTAACCATTGATAAAATAAAAAATTAATCATTACCTAATGAATTTGATGGATATAATGAACCCGCTCATGTCATAATCATAATTATTTAACATATATGCCACATGATCATGAAAACAACTCTAATTTATTTATATATTAATCCCTGGAAAATAAAATTATTTTGATCTATATTTCATCATAATAATCATAAAACATCTAGATAAATAACAAGGATGGTATCATAGGGTCATATTTCCACTGGATCATAAGTATCATCAAATGATGTTTTCATATATAAAAAATTACTCTATAAGATCCTGAAAATATTTATTGAAAAAATAACCTTTTAATTTTTAAATAATTTATTTAAAATCTTTTTTTTAAATAATAAATTAAAATATTCTTGGAAAAAATGATGGAAACTTATAAATAAAAATTCCAAAAAAATATTAGTCATGATAGAGGGGAAGTTTATTCATACAGTATATGTTAAAAAACAGATTTCATTCTTACTATTTGTAAAAGGTAGTTCATCAAGAAAATGATAAGAAGATTTATTTTAATTTATTTTATATAAATTAAAACATGGGAAAAAATATTTTAAATAATCATATTATAATAATTATTTTTTTTGAAAAATATTTTAATGAAAATATGGACATATAAGAAAACGAATTCCGACTGTATAGAAAAAAGTCAAATTTACTTAAAAATTTTATTTCATAATTTTGAGTTATTAGAGAGAGGAATATGAAATGAAGACTTGTAATTTTAATAAATTAATACATAATAAGAAACTAAATAATATTTTTGGGTGATTAAACATATAATTTCATCTTTATAAATTTAGGTATAAACAATCTTAGTAAAAATGACATTTTAACACTAACCTCTTATCTCAAGTTGAAATTGATTTGTAAGTAATGTAAAATCCTATAAAATAAATCTAAATTTGTTATAATTATATTATATAATAATATTAATTCTTAAAATATCATAAATAGTTTAATTATAAGATATTATCATCCATTCATTAAAAATTATATATTAAAATCACTCTTTTGGGTGATAACTGTTTCATTTTTCAAATATGTTTTAATTTTTATGTTATATTCCCTATATAATGATCATATTTATATAATATTTGTAATGATAAAAATTATATAAATATTATATATATTCATTATATAAATAGTTATAACAATCTATAAATGGTGGATATATAAAAAAGAATTACACCATTCATGGAGATGGTAGTCTTTGCCTGTGCCTGAACACTATTTTCATTTTCTAATGAAAATAAGAAAATAAAGATAAATAATATTTTATAAATATAGATTCAATATTATATCAAAAATATAATATATATTTATTATCTCCATAATTATATCCATCAATTTTATGATGTGATGGAAATGAATCATATTTCTACGTTGGGGCGGTAGTCCACAAATAGGCATGATTGATACTTTCATTTCCGATTTGATGGATAAAATATAGAAAAAAGTTTTTCTATAATAATAATAACATCTCAGTATATTTATGATACAATATTAATAGTTTTATGATGGATAGAATAACTTTATATAACGTGTCATAAAAAATAACATCGAAAGAGCCATTTAAGAATTATACCTCTTATTTGAGAGACATTCTTTGGGTTAAAAATTAATCCTTGCGGAATATTCTTAAGATAAGAATTTGTGATATAGGATGAAGAGAAGAAATATAATAAGGTTCTTGGTATGTATTATCTGAACTATAAGGCTCAATTTTTTTGAATATGAGTGGAGAGGAGGTGCCCTTTTATAAGTGATTTAGTGGAAAAACCTGGAATTACTTATAATATTAAAATGTCATTATTGTATCTCTCATGTATAATCCTTCAAAAATGACAATAATTAGAATTTAATATAATAAATGGTCCAAAAATATTCAATTAATAATAATTAAATAGGTTTATGTGTAATTTTTACCCTTACATCTTAGTTTAACCCATAGTAAACTCGTTTCAACCTTAACCGTGATCACTATTTTTTTATTGTTTTTACTATTCATTATGAAAAAGAATGAAAGGTGCGTTAATAATTTTTTTTGGAAATTTAATTTCAAAATATGAAATCAATTTTATTAAATTCAATTACCTTAATTCAGTGAAATTAATTTTAAAATAAGAACACAAAACACATTGAAAACTTGATTTTAGAAAAATGGATTTTTAGGCATGAAATTTAATTTATTATCATTCCATGGATGGTAAAATCTTTAAAATAAATGTTAAAATGTTTTCCTTAATATATAATATATAAATTTAATTAAAACTATTATAGAATAATTATTTATTTAATTTATTATGATAAAAATAAATTTCAAACATAGAAACTATTTAATGAAAAATAACTCTTTTTACCTTTAAATGATTTTATATTAATTATTAACATTTAGATAACTATAGGATGGATTATTATTTATTAATTATTTATAAATTTCATTAATATAACTTTATAATTTATATCTGAATAATTTTTTTAGGTAATAATACATAACACCTAGAAAAATAAATTTCTAAAAAAATAAAAATTTTAACAATGGAATGATATTGTTAAAAATTTATTAATTATTTAATAAGATATAATCAATACATTTATATTTAATAAATATTTTTTATTTATATATTTCAAAATATGGTTAATTTTATTCATACTTACCAATATAATAGCTATATTTTAAAGGTTTTCTATATAACTAGTTTATTTAGAGTCAGGGTTATGCCTAAATAAACGTATCAAATAATTCAAATTAACTTCAATGAAATACATATAAAATATTGGTGTGTTATAGTATATCACCCTTAAAATGAATTTTTACCTTGATATTCCATTACTTTGACAAAAAATGAGGATATGTATTATTCACCACATCCACTAGTACCAATGTAGCTTCCTTAAAAGTTTTGATTACTATAGAGAACATTAAATAGTTGACTAGTCTTGTTCTATAACACTTTATCTATATGGTCCATGATTTATTACAGTTATTATTCATAAGAAATATCATTGTCTTTCAATAATAATTTTTAATTCAGTAAATTTTATGGATCTAATATATACTTCCTCTAGAGAGATACATGGAATATATCATGAATATGAAACAGTTTCAGTCAAAAAAACCAAGTGATAATATAAATTATAAAATAAATCAAGAATCTTGAAGAAAAAAATATTCCCATGGCTCAGTTTTACCTTATTTAGGAATATCATAACCTTATTCCATGGTTAAATACATAGAAATAACTTCTCACTAAAATCTAATTTTAGATCTTACTAGTGATTTTAAACATAACACTTATGTCGAATATAAGCTACCTTGATGTGCTTCTAAATGAGTCCAAACTTATATTTCATTTCATTATCTTTATTATATATGAATAAATTTATTTATTCAACATCATCCAAAAAAATAGGACTTATTCACTTCATTCCATAGAGGGATTTATAAGTTTCCATTTAAATGCTTGAGTGAAATCTATTTTTTTAAGAGAATTTTACAAGAGGAATTTATTGTTTCAAACCACCTATGAAATATAGAGAACAAGATCTTAAAATATACTAAAATGTTTGAATTTTTATCTTATACTAACCATTAGTCCATGGATAATATAGAGTACTAAAACAGAACTCTGTATCCAAATATTGATGAAGACTTCACCAGAATATAGTAGTAAACCTCAGATATCCTAAAATTATTTATGTTTCCTATTTCCTTTATTTTTTGGTAATGGTTATTACAAAACCTTATAAATCTATCACTTAGACTTAATTTGATGACATACCATGCCTTAAGATACGTACTCTACAATATATCTATCCATGTTGACCCACCAAAAATACTCTTTCAAATATATATATACATCTTTATACTTTAAGGATGAATAGAGAAATATAGGCTATGTGATTCTACCAATAGATCCATATTTATGTCTTATATTGATGAGATGCATACTAATTTCCATTTACATATCCTTCCATAAAAATTAAGGTTTCACTCATGATCATTTCCCACCTTATTTTATAGATCTACATCTTCCTTCCACGTCTCTATAATCTTCACATGCATAGATGGTTGAATACTCATTTGACAAGATAAGAGTTCTCCACTTCCTTCAATATTTAAAGTCCATCATTTAAAAATAAAAAAATTTCATATGCCATTTCTATCATTGTCATAGAGAATGTATCATGATCTTTTTGACTCAATGAATCAACTACCTTGTTTGAATTCCTTGTGTGTAATGTATTGTTAAATCATAATCTTTAATCCATTATGACCATATTTTCAAGTACATATTAAAAAATGTATGGGTAAAAATATATTTTCAAGATTTATGATTATTATATTTGTCACATCATTCTCTATATATATAAATTATCTAAATTTTTAATGAAGAAAATACCATAGATAACTCCAAATCACAAGTATGGTAATTTTTCTCATGAACATTCAATTAGAATGAGGAATAATCCACAACATATCCTTATGTATAAGAACACATCCCATACCCTCCTTTGATACATAACTATAAATAAAAAACCCTTCTATAATGAATATTAGTGTGATTAAAGGTACACTAACCAACCTTATCTTCGGTTCCATGAAATTTGATTCCCATTCATCAGTACAAAGAAATATTAATTCCTTCTAAGTTATCATGGCGAGTGGATTAGATGACCATGATAAATTATTCATAATGAATTGATAACTTTCAGGAAATCCCTAAAAACTATGGATCCAAATCATTGTGGTTACTCTAGTATATTGTTTAATAACCTCTTTATTTGATTGACCCACCTATATACCCTCCCTCGAGTTTATATTACCAAAAAATGAAACTTTTTATAACCAAAATTCATACTTGGTAATTTTTTTCATACAACATCCCATGCTTTAGGTCACCAGTATAATCATTATTTTAACTTAATAGTCTTATATTCGTTTATAATGAATAATAATATCATCTATAAAAAATAAATAAATTAATTAATGTAATCTCCAAAGATCCTATTCATTAAATCCATGATTATAGTAGGGGAATTAGAAAGACCAAATGAAATAACATTAAATTCATAGTGTCTATTCCTTTTATGAAAGTATGTATTAGGTATGAATTCCACTTTTAAACATGAATTATTAGACGAAATTATTAATATTAATAATTGAGAAGTATTGGGATCCTCAAAATTGATCGAAAAAATCATCAATACGAGGTAGATGATACTTATTCTTGACTGTGATCATGTTATGTTCCATATAATCAATAATTAGTGACATTTATTCTACTTTATTTTTAATAGAAAGAATAGGTTTTCCCCATGGTGACACACATGGATGAATAAATCTCTTATCAAGATTCTCCTGGAGTTGATGTTTCAATTCTTTCAACTCAATCGAGTCCATTATATATTCATCCTTTGAAATAGGTGTGGCACCAGATATGAGTTCTATTGAAAACATAACTTCACGATTCATAGGAATACTACACAACTCTCTGGTAAATAGATCAATAAAAACCCAAAAAATATACATATAATTGATATTGAGTTTCTCCCAAACTATTATAGATAAATCCCCCCTTTTAATTGGAATCAATATCCATACAGTGGATGTAATTTCTATTATATGTTTATATTTATCCTTGCATAAATAGATAATGATTGTTTTTTTTGAAATATTAAATTTTACTTCCATACCTCAAAAATTGATATGGTATTTATATAAATAAAATTAATTGTTTTCCAAAATAACTTAAAATTTAACTAGAGGGAGAATATAATGATTTATAGGAAAATAATTCCCACAAAATTCAATCAGATAAGAATCATAGAATTGAGATGCGATCATTATACCATTTAAATTTTTCACTACTAATTAAACATATAATTAATGAGGTTTTCATATACATGAAATATTTTAAAGGTATTTTTCATTTAATTTCCATTAATGATTTGTTTTGGGGGTTTCCAAAGGTTTTATGGAGAATATGTGAGTTTTCATGAATTGGGCCAAACCGTGAGCCCATTTCCAGATTTAAAAATAAAATTTGTTTATTTTATAAATATTTTTCATTTTTTAATATTTTTAACTCATTAAAACTTCTAAATGTACTCCTATTATATATTACCACCACAATTAAAATTTGGATCCTTTAGAAATCCATAACCAAGGTTTATTTGGGTTTTTATTTAAGGGGTTGGGCTTGCCCGAAAACCCAATTCCAGTTTTAAAAATGATTTTTTTTGTTTTATAAATTATTCAATTGTTGGGATTTTTCGGTGATTCCAAGTCTCACCCAAGACCATTGAATCCATCCACGTGTCTAAACTCAATACCCTCTTTTTGGATCTATGGTTCATCTCTAAGTGGTGGAGAACTTCATAGGGTTCCTCAAATCGTCCATATTTGGAGAGATAAATAATTTCTTTCATAACTCTCTCAATTATTAATATTTTTCCTCCATTATAGTTTCTAAATGACATAATGATTCTTGGTTGAACTAACCCTATATTATGGCTGTTTTAAATTTCATCTACTGGTGTTTTATAGTGATTACTTGAAGATACCTCAAGTACGTGAGTCAATTTCTTTTTTCTTTCAAATTTCTTAGGGTTCATTTATTTTTATTAGGGTTTATTACCTCTTACTTTAAGTCCCAAATGACCAGTGGGTAGGGTTGCAAACCTAAGGTTTAACCTTGGGTTTTATTTTTCAATTCTTGTGGTTTTAGTTTTGTTCTAGGTCCCCCTTGTTGCGGCGGTGGTGCAAATTAATTTCCGCACGGCGATTCAAGCGTTTTCCTTAATTTGGTGGGTGATTCCATCGTGTATGCAGTCTTTGTGATTTTTCTACTGTGTTTATGGTATTTTCATACTTATTTAATTTTACTATAGCGGAAAAAACAGTTTTAGTGGTGTTTGTATTTCAAATGAATCTTAAATGCCAATTTCATGTGAAATTGGGGGATTTCATAAAAATGTTTTATTAGTCTATTTGGGGCCACCCTATAAGTAATTATTTGATTTTATTGAACTGTAATAGGGATTATAATACTGTTTTTAATGATTATCCATTGCGTCTGATTCTGAGAAAGATGGTTTTAATGGTGTTTTTGAACCACATGAAATTCTAAGAGTTGTGTTGCGTAAAAATGGAGGGTTTTCAATGATTTCATTTCTTAAAACATATGGGGTTGCCCTAAAAATAATTTTTCATATTAAATGAAATGTATTTGTCATCCCTTTATGTTTTGGAAACTTAAAAATGTTCACATAATGTGAAAGTGGAGTTTTAAGGAGTTTTGTGTCCGAAACACTACGAGATTTTGAGGAATTGTTTTAATAAAAATCTAAGTGTTTTGTTGCGTGTTTTAAGTGGTATAAAATGTGATAGCTACTGTATTGGTTGTGTATTAAAAGTAATGGTGTTTTATTTGAAAATTTATTTATGTTTCATGCTGAAATTTAATGAGCACTAAAGGGGAAGCCTGAGTACCTCGGTGGGGCGAATTTGTACTAGTAAAGTTAGTGGACCGGATGTGTTTTGTACCTGTTTCACTTAGAATTTGGGTAAAAAAACTCTAAATAAACTATTTGTATGATTATTGGGGAAAACTAGGTTATGGGTATGTTCCCTACTAGTGGATCGTGCATGAAAATGGATTTTTCTATGGTTACTTTACACCGAGGTATGAGGTACATAGGGCCCAAGACAACCTAGTGCCTAGGGGTGTTCCCAATGTTGTTGCTCATTGGATTTGTAGTATTTACCTGTGTATTCAGTTTTGTTTGGAAATAAATTACAGTAGATAGCATTTTTATTTAAATGTGTGAACATTCTGAAAATGTTGTACTGAAAAATGTTTTCAAATGAAAGTTACATTTCTTGGAATTTTAACTATGCTTTTCCTTGCCTATTAAAACTGCTTGCTTTTTCACATTGTATTGCATGATCTTTGGAATCATTGGGTGGTGCCCTATTGGGATTAGGATCAAACCCTACTTACACCCCTTGGGTGTAAGTATACATGGTTATGTTTGACTTAGGTAAAGGAAAGGCTAAGTGTGATGGCGGTTCAGGGTGTTAGTTCCCATCCTTGGTGCAGAGTTGTGGAGACGGATTGTGGGTGATTAGCCCTTGTCATGTGGAGTACTTGGGGATGTCTTTATAATATCTTTATTTGTATTTTGACCTCTTTTATTGTCTTTAAACCAATTTATTCAGTTCTGGTTTTTGGTTAAGACTTTTTTGGCTCAAAAATTTCAGATTTATATTACGGATTGTTTTAATGTGTTATGCTTTCATACTCAGGTAAATCATTCCCAAACCTAAATTAATGATACCCGAGCACTTGTTCCAGCCCATGGGTAAAGGGAACACCCTTAGGGACTTGTCACTGGCTTGTTTTGGGCCAGTATCAGTGGTAACCAGATTCGGTTCGTGACAAAATGGTATCAGAGGAGGTTAATGTTTTTGGGTTATATTGCTATTTTGGGATGAGTCGGGATAGACAGGAGCTATGACTGTCAGGGATCGGGGTTTTTGTTGTGAGTAGGGTTCCTTGCCCACACCTCTAATGAAGACCTTGAGTCACCAGGGTATGTTGGAATTTATGGATTGACTTCACTTCCAGGTGAGACGTGTGGGCTGCAGACTACACGTGGACATCAGGCAGATGTGGAGTAGTTGTTTCTTTTATTACTGGAATGTGTTTAGATTATTTGTACTTGATGTATTTGATTAAAATTATCAGAATTGTGGAATTGATTATTATTTTGTGACTGTTGCATTTTGTAGCAACATGCCTCCCTGGAGAGCTTCCACACACCCACAAGAGGAAGATGGAGAGAGTTCTCCCACACCGATTGATCGGAGGCTAGGTGAGGCTGTGGTTCGGGCTTCCCAAGCTCTAGGACAGGGACCAAATACTGCTTCTATTCCTGCTAGGGAAGAAGAGACTTTTCCTAGAAAAGATAAAGCTTAGAAGTTTCTGAAAAACAAGCCTCCTACTTTCTGAGGCAGCTCAGAACACTAGCATGCTGAGGAATGGCTCGAGAAGATTGAGTGTATGTTTGAGTTCCTGGAACCACCCGAGGAGCTCAGGGTGAAGTGAGACCCATTTCAGTTGGAAGGTACCATACATAAGTGTTGGGAGTCAGTGCTTCAGGCTGGGAAGAATGAGCATAGGCGCTAGGGAGATTTCAAGGCTGTCTTCAATGAACAGTACTACCCCTGAGGTGTTGGCTTATGCTAGGTCCAGAGAGTTCATGGAACTTGTTCAGGGGAATCAATCTGTGATGGAATACGCCAACTATTTCACTGAGTTGGTTTAGTATGCTCTAGAAATTGTCTCTAACGAGCAGGCGAAGGCCCACAGGTTTGAGAAAGTCTTGCGACCAGAGATGTACTCCCAGGTGTTCTTGTTTAAGCTAAGGACCTATGATGAGGTCATTGATTGGGTGTGAATGGTGGAGATTTATAGGAAAGGTATGGATGGTTTCTATGTTTCAGTATCAGTGGTGGGATGTGGAATCTTCTCGGAGAAGAAAAGGAAGTGGGAGGATCATGTGAAGAATGGAGGTGGCAGTTTAGGGCACTCTTCCAGGCAGTTTTGGTCTATGGCTTCTGATGCGAAATCAGTCATGTGCCACTAGTGTGGGAAGCCCGGGCACATCCAACCATCATGCCCAATTCCTCTGAATCCTTGTTACTAGTGTGGATGTATGGGTCATTTTCAGCATTTCTGTGGTGTGGCACGTCCACTTCCGAGTGGGGTAGGGTTAGTGGCTTCAAGAGGAGTGCCAGCACAGTCTGAGTTGTCGAGGATTGGGGAATCTCGATTTGGAAGCTATTGTGGTAGGGTTGGGTCATATTTTGGGCAGAGTCAGTTTAGGGCAGAGCCATATACTAGAAGTCATCTTCAGGCAGAGATCAGACATCTCAATGCGGTGGATCAGGCACCAGCAGGATTAGAGGTGAGATCATCGACAGTTCGAGGTACCGTTTTGATCACATATTCTATAGCTGCTGCTCTTTTTGATACCAGTTCCTTTGTTTCATTTATTTCTAATTGTTTTGTGGACATGATGAATTTTCCAACTGATTTGATGTATTTCACGATGGAGTTGGTGACACCACTGGGAAAGAAGAAGGATTAGGGCCTCAGGTGCCCCACGTGTGCGCTTTCTGTGTCAGGGGTTGAGATGAAGTGGGACCTCCTGGTTCTAGATATGGAAATGTTTTACATAATAATTGGCATGGATTGGCTAGTACACTTCCAAGCACACATTGATTTCTACAGGAGGTGAGTGAGTTTCACGTCAGCTGATGGGAGTCGTCAGGTTTTTCGGGGAGAATGGGATCCTCGGTCGGGTCACACAGGACCTCCACTCTCAGATTTGGGAAGTATTACCATCCAATTACCATCTATCATGATATTGTATGATGGTATTTTCACTTTAGGTGCAATACCTCATGTTGTGAATGAGTTTCCAGAGGTATTCCCGAAGGATTTCTCAGGTTTTCCCTCAGAGTGGGATGTGGAGTTTTCCATTGATCTGGTGCTGGGAACACATCCGATATCTCTTCCCTCTTATCACATGGCCCCCACCAAGATGAGGGAATTAAAGATACAACTGTAAGACTTATAATTCAAATGATTCACTCAACCGACCGTATCTCCTTGGGCCGCTCCTATGTTGTTCGTGAAAAAGGCTGACAGATCCCTCCGGTTGTGCATTGACTACCAGAAGATGAATAAGGAAACAATTAAGAACAAATACCCTTTCCTAGAATAGAAAATTTGTTTGATTAATTGATGGGGGAAAAGTGGTTCTCAAAAATAGACTTGTGTTAAAGTTATCACCAGCTTAGGGTGAAGGATTCAGATATCCCTAAGACAGCCTTCCGAAGTAGGTATGACCACTTTGAGTATTTGGTCATGCCCTTTGGATTGACCAATGCTCCAGCGGTCTATATGACACTCATGAACAAGGTGTTTCACCAGTATCTCGATTCATTTGTTTTGGTGTTCGTGGATGACATTTTGGTATACTCTGGCTCTGAGGAGGAACACAAACATCACTTTAGGATCGTTTTGGGTACATTACGGGATCACCGCCTCTATACAAAGTTTTCAAAGTGTACTTTTTGGATCAGGGAAGTGAAATTTCTATGGCATGTGATCTCTGAGCAGGGGGTTTCAATGGACCCTGATAAGATTAGTGCGGTTATGTCATGGGAGAATCCAAATAATGTGTTCGATATCAGGAGTTACCCTGGCCTAGCTGGTTATTACAGGCAATTCGTTCGGGGTTTCTCTCGGCTTGCTTCACCAATGACTGCACTCACCCGGAAAGGGGTGAAGTTTGTATGGGGGATAGAATGTCAGACATCATTTGAGGAGCTGAAGAGGCAGTTGACTACCACCCCCATGCTGATTTTTCCTGAGGCCGGTAAGGTGTATGTGGTTTATTATGATGCTTCAGGTATGGGTCTTGGGGGCATGCTTATGCAGGATGATCACGTGGTAGCTTATGGATATCGCCAACTCTGACCACATGAGAAGAATTACCCTATGAAAGACTTGGATTTGTTAGCATTGATGCATGCTTTGAAGACTTGGCATCATTACCTCTTTGAGGAGAAGTTTTTGGTCTACTCTGATCACAAAATCTTAGCCTATATCTTCTCGCAGAAGGACCTCAACTTGAGGCAGTGTCGCTGGATCGAGTACTTCTAGGGGCTCACCTTTGACAATGTCTATACCCCAGGAAAGGGTAATGTGGTGGCCAACGCTTTGAGTAGAAGAGTTCTAGTGTGGGATTTGAGTAAGTACAGTGATGACAGGGATTTTATGGGGCTCTTTTCTTAGATGCATGTGGAGACCAGGGAACATAGTGGAGGGGAATTCTTGGTGAGCGTCCAGTTGACTCCTTCTCTGTTGGAGTTGATTCAGCGGGAACAACCCAGTGATGAGCTTTGGCAGTGGTCGAAGTAGTTTCTTCATGGTGGGGAGACATCATTTGATTGGTCATCGTCTCCCGAGGGCATCTTGTGATTCAAGGGCTGTTTAGTAGTGCCTTTATCTCTACAGAAGGTAGTGATGAAGGATATCCACCAGTCTCAGTGGGCTATCCATTCGAGTGCCACCAAGATTTATTATGATGTCCATCGACAGTTTTGGTGGTCTGGTATGAGACGGGACATAGGGGACTTTGTGTCGAGATGCTACACATGCCAGCAGGTGAAATCAGAGCACCAAAGGCCCTTTGGTTTTCTCCAACCACTACCCATTCCTACTTGGAAGTGGGACGAGGTCACCATGGACTTCATTGTTGGATTACCTTATACATCTCAGGGTAAGAATGCCATTTGGGTCATGATTGATCGTCTGACCAAATAATCCCACTTCATTCCAATAAAAGATAAAACTAAAGTGGATGAGTTGGGCCATTTGTATCTTCAGGAAGTGGCGAGACTCCATGGAATACCATTCGTAGTTGTCTCAGATAGAGACCCCCGCTCCAATTCAGAATTTTGGGAAGGCCTTCATAAGGCCTTGGGGTCTCAGATTAAGATGATCACGACATACCACCCTCATACGGATGGTCAGATAGAGCGGGAAAATCAGAGTTTGGAGGACATGCTTCATCCATGTGTCCTGAACTTTTTAGGTTCTTGGGATAGCCATTTGGGGATGGTTGAGATTGCTTATAATAATAGTTACCAATCCTCTATTCGAATGGATCTTTTTGAGGCATTCTATGGCCGCAATTGTCGCTCCCCCCTGTGTTGGACTGAGGTAGGTGAGACCTCACTGTTGGGGCCAAGTCTGGTGTAGGAGACGTCTGAGAAGGTCAAGTTGATTAGGCAGAATTTATTGATAGCTCAGAGTTTCAATAAATCATATTCTAATAGAAGGCATCAAGAAATAGAGTTTTCTATGGGTGACAGGGTATTCTTGAAAGTGGGCCCTCGTTTGGTCCATCTTCGATTGGGGAAGCAAGGTAAGATAATGCCACGGTATGTCAGGCCCTTTGAGATCACCGAGTTTATTGGAAAGGTGGAATAAAGGTTGGATTTAGCTTCTCAGTTGACATATATCCATGATGTCTTCCATGTCTCCCAGTTAAAGAAATACAACCCGGATCCATCCCATGTGTTGAGTTGGGAAGAACTGGAGCTAGATCCTGAATTGTATGTTATTGAGCGGCCAGTGAAAATAGTGGACTCCCAAGAGAAGGTGCTTAGAGGGAAGTACATTCCATTGGTCCAGGTTCATTGGCAGCATGGTAATGATACACATGAGATATGGGAGCGGAAGTCATTGGTTGAATAAGAGTATCCATTCCCGTTTTCTGATCAAGATTCAGGTTGAATTTCCAGGATGAAAAGTTTTCATGGTGGGGAGAATTTTCATATACATAAAAAATTTTAAAGTTATTTTTAATTTAATTTCCATTAATGCTTTTTGGGGGTTTCCAAAGGTTTTATGGAGAATAGATGAGTTTTCATGAATTGGGCCAAACCGTGAGCCCAATTCCAGAATTAATTTTTTTTCTTTTATAACTTTATCATTTTTTAATATTTTTCACTCATTAAAACTCCTAAATGTCCTCCCATGATATATTAACACCAAAAGTAAAATTTTGAGACTTTATAAATCCATAACCAATGTTTATTTGGGTTTTTATTTAAGGGGTTGGGCCTGCTTGAAAGCCCAATTCCAGTTTTAAAAATGAATTTTGTTTGTTTTATAACTTATTCAATTTTTGGGATATTTCGGTGATTCCAAGTCTCACCCAAGACCATTGAACCCATACACGCGTCTAAACTCTCTCCCACCTTTTTGGAGATATGGTTCATCGATAATTTGTGAATAACTTCATAGGGTTCCTCAAATCGTCCAGATTTGAAGAGGTAAATTATTTCATTCATAACTCTCTCAATTTTTAATATTTTCCTTCCATTCCAGTTCTGAAATGACCTACTGATTTGTGTTCAAACGAACCCTGAATTGTGGCTGTTTTAAATTTCATCTACTAGTGTTTTGGAGTGATTACTTCAAGATACTTTAAGTACGTGAGTCCATTTCTTTCCTCTTTCAAATTGCTTAGGGTTCATTAATTTTGATTAGGGTTTATTCCCTCTTCCTTGAAGTCCCAAATGACCAGGGGGTAGGGTTTCGAACCTAATGTTTAACCTTGGGTTTTATTCTTCAATTCTTTTGGTTTTAGGTTTGTTCTAGGCCCCTCTTGGTGTGGCGGTGGTGCGAATTAATTTTCACACGGTGATTCAAGGGTTTTCCATAATTTGGTAGGTGATTCCATTGTGTATGCAGTATTTGTGAATTGGAAACTGTGTTTATGGTATTTTAATGCTTATTTAATTTTACTATTGATGAATAAAATAGTTTTAGTGGTGTTTTTATTTAAAATGAATCTTAAATGCCAATTTCATGTGAAATTGGGGGATTTTCATAGAAATGTTTTATTAGATTCTTTGGGGCCACCCTATAAGTAATTAGTTGATTTTATTGAATTTTAATAAGGATTAAAACAATGTTTTGAATGATTATACCTTGTTTTTGTTGCTGCGAAAGCTGGTTTTAATGGTGTTTGTGAACCACATGAAATTCTAAGAGCTGTGTTGTGTAAAAATGGAGGTTTTGTAATGATGTCATTTCTTGAAACATATGGTGCGGCCCTAAAAATTATTTTTTGTATTCACTGAAATTTATTCAGATTCCCTTTCTGTTTTGGAAACTTAAAAATGTGCACATAGTGTGCAAGTGGGGTTTTAAGGAGTTTTGTGTCCGAAACACTATGGGATTTTGAGGAATTGTTTTAATAAAAATCTAAGTGTTTTGTTGCATGTTTTAAGTGGTATAAAATGTGATTTATAATGTATTGGTTGTGTTTCACCATTAATGGTGTTTTATATGAAAATTTATTTATGTTACATGCTGAAATTTATTGAGCATAAAATGGGAAGCACAAGTACCTAGGTGGGGCGGATTTGTACTAGTACGACTAGTGGACAAGATGGGTTTTGTCCCTGTTTCACTTAGAATTTGGATAAATAAAACTATAACTAAACTATGTGTATGATTATTGGGGACCACTAGGTTAAGGGTATGATCCCTACTAGTGAACCATGCATGAGAATGGATTTTTCTATGGTTACTTTACACCGAGGTACGAGGTACATAGGGCCCAAGACAACCCAGTGCCTAGGGGTGTTCCCAATGTTGTTTCTCATTGGATTTGTACTATTTACCCATGTATTAGGGTTTGTTTGGAAATAAATTAAAGTATCTAACATTTCTATTTAAATGTGGGAAGATTCTGAAAATTTTGGATTGAAAAATGTTTTCAAATGAAAGTTACATTTCTTGGAATTTTAACTCTGCTTTTCCTTGTCTATTAAAGATGCTTGCTTTTTCACATTGTATTGCATGATATTTGGAATCATTGGGTGGTATCATATTGGGCTTAGGATCACACCCTAGTTACACCCCTTGGGTGTAAGTAGACTGGGTTATGTTTGACTTAGGTAAAGGAAAGGCTAAGGGTGATGGTAGTTCAGGGTGTTAGTTCCCATACTTGGTACAGAGTTATGGAGACAGATTTTGGGCGATTACCCCTTGTCATGTGAAGTCCTTGGGGATGTATTGATGCTATATTTATTTGTATTTGGACCTCTTTTATTTTCTTTAATCCAATGTATTCAGTTCTGGTTTTTTGTTAAGACTTGTTTGGCTCGAAAATTTCAGATTTATATTATGGATTGTTTTAATGTGTTATGCCTTCATACTCCGGTAAATCGTTTCCAAACCTTAATTAATGATACTCGGGCACTTGTGCCATCCCGTGGGGATAGGGAATGCCCTTCGGGCCTTGTCACGGGCTAGGTTTGGTGCTGGTATTGGTAAAAACCAGATTAGGTTCGTGACCTAGGTGGTAATGTGATACAATTAGAAAATTATTTAGATATAAATGAGTGTGTAGATATTTAATAAAAAATAAATTAGTGGTTTTAGATTGAATAATAAGTGTAACTTTCACTAATTATTTATCGTACCCTAAATGGGCAATAGAGATCACATGAAATTTCTATTTGTATCTATACTTAATAGGTCTCTAACATCAATCATAATCATTAACCCTCATATTTGAGTACTGGTTAACATAATTACCACATCCTTGCATTTTATACACTCGCGTGTGAGTAGTGAATTCTATGGATATTTCTCTCTATTCACATAATTAGCTAACTTATTCCCAACAATTTAGAATTTTATTTCATGATTAAATTACATTACAAACTTAAATTATTTACTAGAACCCTTAATAAAACATAATCCATGTTTCTTAACATACATCATACGTAAAGGAAGACTCATCTTTATCTCTCAATGTTTTTATTATTATAATTTAATTTAATTTATATCTGTATTTTCTTATCAAAACCATGAGATTGATGGGTAACTCCATTCTTCATTTTTACCTTGAGATAAAATAAAACTATTTCTTCATACCTACTGAATTATCTCACGGATAAAAACCTATAAGGACATGGATTTAAGCCACTAATAAATTGATCAATATTTGTTTTAGGATGTATGATAATTCTAGAAGCATACCTTTCAATTATTGTAAAAACTTCCTCCTATGTATTAATGAATTCATTACCATTAAATTTTAGCTCATATAATTCTTTCTACATTTTAATATGATGAATAAGGGAAAATTACTTGTTGAAAAATAACATTCAAATAAAAAAACCTCAATCTATTAACTCAATTTCTTCCCCTAACCATATATATTTTATAAGAGTAAATCATTGATACGATTTAAGTTCTGAATGATAAACAACCAAAATAAAGTTTTCATTCACTGACCACCAAATAACATAAAATATATTTTTAGTGGTATTAATCCATTACTCGATAATTAGTGGATTTATAGACTAACTAAAAATGGTGGAAATTTCCTCATTAAAGACTCAATATAATTTTGTTCCATGCTTCACTCATTTAAGAACTCAATATGATTCATATCTTGAATATGTTTCATAGTGATAATAATGACAATTTTCATTCTAGATTCTATAATATTTGGTTTCTTATGAGGAAGATCATTTCATTGGATATCAAATTAAAAGTTTACATGATTAATCCTACTTCCAGCTATTTAATACAACCAAATGCCATAGTTTGAACAGTAATAATCATTGTGAGAAACTATATAATAATGAAAATAATTTACAGGAAGTATGAAGCATGGCACCTTATTTTAAATAATTGAAAACCTTGGTTTAAAATAGGTTATATTTAGTTATAATTTATTCAAATACTTCATAATGGTTCATAAGGAAAATGTGAATTAACCCAAGTATATCCCTTGAGAGTATCTATCCAGTTGTGCAGTCTTAGGACCGCTCATCATGCATTGGCGATGATCGAGTAAATACAAAAGATTAACTTTTTTTAATTGTTATACCTATGTGTATTTGTTCCATAATGACATTAACTTTCCAGTATCTAGACATGGATTAATTTACTTATAAAAACACATATCTTCCATTTCAATAAATTTTAATGTTATATTATACTTAGTATTATCATAATTGTTCTCACAAAATGTTTCTCATCCTAGATTTCAAAAATAACTAAACCATTCTCTATAACCAACTGAAGCAACCCAAACACTAAATACAAGAATATTACATATTATTTGATGAATATTCCTTACATATAATTAAAATACATACAATAACCTTAAATTTTTAGTTTTATTAGAAACTAGGATACATAAAAAACTAGTATATAAAAGATCTACATCATCTTCCACTATGTTATTCACAAGTATAACCCTTTTTATACATATCTTACTTAAAAATATTATTTATATAAAGAGGAAAAGTAAAAATAATAATGGGTTATTTTAGATGCTTGGTAAGGGTAAACAAGAAACATATCAATGATTTAATCATATCATGAGAATAAGTCTAAGATAACATTAGCTTTACATTTGAAAACCATACACACAATTAATAAATCATAATCACAAGTCATGGAATAAATCATGAAAATTCATAAGGCATGAATCATAATGGAATAAAAAAACATTATCCATGTTATAAAAACATTTTCATAAGATAATTTCACGAATTATTTTCATAAAGTGTGTTATATTAAAAATCATATAAATATTATGTGAAGGATACCCACCAAGAAATTCAGCACACATTATCCTTGGGGTAACCACCAGTTTACCTACTTTTGACTTGGGGGAACCTCCCATGTATAATATATTAGGCTTCTGTAACCACTTACATACCATTTTAACTCATAAAACATTAATCAACACCAAAAAAATTGGAGGGATAAACTGGACCCTACCATCACATAATCATAATGAAATCAAATGTATGCTAAAACATCATGAAAAAATTTATCATTTAAATATAACCAAACATATGAATTGGTAAAATGGTTTCATAAATATTTCATCATCATAATAATAAAAAATCTAGAGAAATAATAAGTATGTTATCATAAAATCATATCCCCAGTGAATCATAAGTATCATAAAAGGATTTTGTCATAGATAAAAAATAACTTTAAAAGATCATAAGTTTATTTCTTAAGAAAAATACATATTTTAATTTTAAATAACATATTTAAAATTTAAAAAAGTATAAAACATAAGTGGAATTTTTTCTATAAAAATAAGCATTGAAACTTGAAAATTAATCTTCAAATAAAATATTATTCATGATAGTTGGAAAATTCCATCGTGCAGTAAATGTTAAAACATATATTCTGTTCACTTTGTTGGTAAAAAGTTTCTTACTTAGAAAATAAAAAGATGATTCCTTTTAATTTTTTTTAGAAAGTAAAAAATGGGTAAAAATTAATTTAAAATATCATATGATACTAGTAAAAACGTTCTTGAATACATTTTAAGGAAAATATGGATATAAAAGAAAAATATTCTCATATGTATAGAAAAAAGTTGATTTTCATTAAAAAACTTCTTTAAAACTATTAATAACTTGGATAGTGGAAAATAAAAATGAAATTTTTTAATTTATATATATAACTAAAGTAGAGTAAATGAAATTATATTTTTAATAGGTAGATCTTATAATTTCATTATTGTAAATTTAATCATAAACAATCCAAATAAAAATGACATGGAAACGTAAAACCCTTACCACATGCTAGACTTGTTTTATAAGATCTCTAAACTATCTTATAATAAATTTAAATTTATTTTAATTCTATAAAATAACAATATTAATATTTTTAATATCATACATGGTTTATTTATAACATCTTATAAACAATTTATTAATAATTCTTTATTAAAATCTCTATTCTAGGTGATAACTATTTCAATATTCATGTATGTTTGGATTAACTATTATAGTCCTTGAATATTGATCAAGATTATATCATATGAATAATTTTATTCATGATATAAATATAATATATATTCATTATATAAATATTTACAATATTCCCTAAAAGGTTGAAATAGAAAAATGAATTATACCATTTATGGAGACTGTAGTGTGTACACACACATGAACGTTGTTTTAATTTTATAATTAAAATAAAGAAATAAATATTAATAATATTTTATCATTATATAATCATAATTATGTCATAAATATCATATATGTTTATTATATTCGTTACTGTATTTATAAATAAGTAGTGGTGACAGAAAATGAATCATATCGTTACGTAATGGTATTAGTCGACACGTATACACAAGTGATACTTTAATTTACAATTTGACAGTAAAAGTTATAAAGTGATGTTTCATCATCATAATAAAATATGATAATATTTAATATATTTTAATAATACTTTTATGATAAATATAATAGGTTTATAAAAGGTGGAAAAAGAAATTAAATCAAAATAACTCGGTTAATATTTATACCAATTATCTAAGAGACCTCCTTTGGATTAAAACTTATGCCTCGAAATATTGATCTTAATTGAATAATATATGATCAATGAAAAAGGGAAGGATTATATTAAGGTTTTTGGGTAGGTATTTATAGATATATAGGGCTCAAAATTCTTGAATATGGGTGGATAATAGGTTCATTTTTGTAAGTGTGGGAGAAGACACACTTGGTGAAGCCCTAATGGTGATGACGGATGCGCTGAACCCTCCCTCCCCGAAGGGGGGAGGGGGAATCATCTGGAGCTTCCTCCCCTTCACCAACCCCACTCTCCTTCAACCTTTCCTGACAATTCCTTTGCGCCCTAAGGTCCCTGACCTTCATAAGGGGTCTCTACAACTCACGCTTTCCTCGAAGTAATTGAACAAAACTTCGGATATCTTTAGGACGACACTGGTCACTCATTTTAGGGACCACCATCCTTCAGTGGATGCCTTTAACAGGTTCGTGTTTGAATCTTGTGGGCTTCGCAACCACACGGTGGTCATGTTTCTCGACCGACGTCAAATGATGGTTCATTTTTCCTCTGAGGGTGATTTGATTATGGCCTGTTCCAATGCCCCCGATCCCTCAATAGATGTGTATTTGACCTCCTTAGATGGTCCTTCGAATCCATCATGAATCAGGATGAACCGATGACGGTGGTGTGGGTAAGATTCCCAGATTTGCCGCTTCCTTTTCAGATTCTGTCAATAATATGCATGTTAGGCAACATGGTTGGTAGATTTCTGTTTTCGGATAGTAGGACTACTGCAGTTTGTCACCCTATCAACCCACACGTTTTTTTTGAGGCTGACGTTTCGAGGCCTCCTACAGAGTGGATTTGGATTTTAATTGGTGAAGATTTCATATGAAAAAAACATGTTTTCTTCGAGTCTTGGCCAGCGTGTTGTTCAGGATGTCATCTTCTAGGACATTCGGTCCTTGGATGTCCTCATGGTCCAAGGGCTCGCCAACTATTGATTCCCTAACCCTAAGAGTCTCAGGCACAAGTATCTCCCATTGTGACACACCAATTAGATAGAGTAGGCCTGGTTAGTCCTGTCTAGATGCACAAGGTTGTCCTAGGGGAATGAGATTCAGACAGGGTTCATTTCGGCCAAGGCGAGGAATTGAGTTTGGAACAAGAAGGCAATTCTTGGGAGGGTCAGCTTTTGAAATGGCCTCACCAAGTGGTTCTAGGAGTAGTGAAGGACGTGGAGGCTAGTATCTCCTTGCCACAGGTCTTGGATATCCTAGCCCGGTTAAGGCAGGATTTGGGGATTAGCTCCCTGTAGGTGAATGGAGTGGAGGTAGGGCAGGTGGGAGGAAAGGATAAATATCTATCCTTGAATGTGGATGAGGTGGAGCATCCGGTCTTAGATAGAATTGTTGATAATTGTGTGGAAAAGGTAGTAAGCATGGCCCATGGCTCTGGGGGTCCTCAAGTTAGGAATGATAGGAATATAACAAGTATTCTAAATTCATGGGTCATGGATACGAGCAGCCCATAGGTTTGATTCCAAGTAGTGAGATCACTGAGGGTGAATTTGGAAAGGAGGTTAAACCATCTTTTAAGTCTTTGTAGGGGAAGACTTTATTTTAGGAAACTACAGGCTCTCTTCACGGTCAAGGAAGGTAGGATGGAGTTAGAGTACTGGGACATCTTGATCCAAACATGCTCATTATGAAGTCCTCCTTCCAGATGACTCAGAGCGAGGGGAAGAAGAAGGACTTGGCGGTTAAAGCAGGCAAGTTGGATTCCTCGGGTAGGCCGGGGGATCTCAAAGAAGGCCCCTGGGTTAAAGTGAAAAAACAATTTGAAGCAACTCAAGAACATTCATTGCCACAAGAGGATGAGGATTCATGTGATGATAGTTTCAGGCAACTCTTAGTTGACATCCTGGACCAGATCCAAAGGAAAGGTCCCCACAACCCAAGAAGGAAGAAGGGGAAAAAAAGGAAAGCATGACATGGGGAAATGCATAGTGGTCCAGGGGAAAAAACCCAAGGGGAACAAAGATTACTCTCACCTACCGAAACTAATGGAAACCAGGTCAGCCAAAAAATGTGGAAGAAAGGAAAGAAAAGTTTTTTCAAGACAGAGAAAGTGGGGACTCAAGCAGAGAACCAAGAGTAACAGAAGAAAAGGGTGCAGAGTGTCTGAGGCTCATCTTCCACTCTAAGTAAGAGATGCTTGAAAAATCCCTTAGGCCAACCGCCTCAAATGAAGAGATTTTAAGGATCTATGAACGACATTTGTAGAATGAGGCCACAGATGAGAAATAATCATGGATACACAAGCAAGACCGAATCATAGCCCGAGGCTTCAACCAAGGAAGAATCACCGTGGAGGAATTCATCTAGATAATGGATAGAATGATTTCTCAACTAGAATAACTTATCAGGAAGGATCCATACACCCAGGTTAGTACTCTGCACTGGGAATTATATAGAGCATCTGATTCTAATAATATTAGTCTTGTGTTTAAAAATTCTGTGAGATTCTTCAGCATGTAGTTGTCCTTGTGTGTGTACTTTGGTTTCCCACTTCTCCTTAAAGTGGCTTTAAAAAATTATAATTGGATGGATGAGAGAAGAAACACTTGGAATTTCATAAAATATTTAAATATAATTACTGTATTTATCAATTATAATACTTAAAAATATGAAAGGAATAAATTTTAAGATAATATGGGGAATAATTATCTCAATAAAATAATAATTATATAATTTTATATGAAATTTTTACCCCTGTATATTAGTTTATCCCATGGTAAACCAGTTTTAACCTTAAGCATGCAAACAATGTTTTATTATTTTTACTATTCATTATGAACAAAAAAAGTTTCCTCATTATAAAATTTTAAAATTATGACTAAAAATATATAATCCATTTTATAAAATTAAATATATATAATTTATAGAAATTAATATTAAAATAAGCACTTGAAACACAATGAAAACATATTTTTAAAAGAATGCATTTTGAAGAATAAAACTGAATTTACCTTCATTTTATGCTTATAAAAAATAATAAAATGAATGTTAAAATATTTAATTTAATATATAAAAAATATATTTCTTCAAAATCATTAATATTTACTTACTTATTTAATTTATTATGTTAAAAAAACATTGTGTATATAGAAACAATTTTTTTGAAAAATAATAATTTTTACCTATAAATGAGTTTTACTTTATCCCTAAAATCTAAATACCTAATGTATTAATGTTTACTAATATGTTGAAAATAAATTAAACTAAAGTATTTTTTTATTGTGATCATTATACTTTGTTTATATAATAATACATAATATGTATAAAATACGTTTCTATTAAAAAATAGTTTTTTAATCATTAAATAATTTTATTAAATATTTAATGGCAATTCATTATAAATTATTCAATATATTTGAATTTAGGATATCATTTATATATATATATATAAAATTATGTTTTTAATATTATTAATTCCCAAGAATCCAATTGTTAGGTTATGAAGTTATACCACATCACAATTTCATATATACTTGTGGTATCTAATAAAGTACACTATCATATAATTTAAATTTATTTTAAAGCTATATAAAAATTCTATGAGGTTTCTTAGTGGTTTCATGATTTTTTTTCAAACCATTTTCTACTCAATTTAAATAGTTTTTTATAAAAAATTAAATGTTATGATTTATGATTCTCAATATGTGCTGGATTGGTTTTCTTATTCAAATGGTTTTCAACTAATTAATTATTGATGAAAATGGGTTCTAAAAAGTGTTTTGTTGAAAATTTTAGTATTGTGATTATTGATGTGTGATATTCCCTTTAAATGACTTGAAACATTTAGGTAAATCCTCTGAGTATGGGATATGGAACATGGTAACTTGGGGAACATAGGAGGGGTGATAGATTTGAGACAAGAATGCTAAGTTGATTTTCATCTACCTATCATGGACTTATTCTATAACTCCAAATAAACTATGTCATGATAGTGGTTTTTCAGGTTGGGGGTGTTCTCTTACCCTAAGATTATTTCGTAAGGGAATCTTGCACACATAATTATTCATTCAATGAGGTTTGAGAATCCTAGATAACCTATACATAATGTATCATAGGATTCTATATCCATGATTCCCCATTTTTAATTGGTTATTGACACATTCTTTGAAAAACATGGTTTATTGGGAAAGGATTTAAAAAATTTAATGAATAGGTGAATTTAAATGTTATATTTCAAACTATGAAAAAATATTTTCAAGACTTAATTCTCTTTAAAATATTATAATTTGGTTATTTATCAATTAATACCAATGAAACACTTCATGATATCAAACTGGCATGTTTTTAGCACACCCTGCATATAACTTTGGGTGTATGTAGACCTTGTTTTATCTAACAATTGAAAAATGAATGGAATCACATGGTATGTGTGATTATTTAGGTTATATGGGTGTGTAAGTTCAACGGTGACATAGTGGGATGATGACCCTCATATTATATAAAGTTGGAGTGTAGTTTATTTTAACTTATTTAGTTTACATTCTATTTTGAACCATTCCATGTATTTTACTTATTAGGTAAGTTTTCTATGTTTGAATATTTATTGATGACATGATTTTATTCATGTTTTGTACTAGTTTATGTGATCTTTTGTGGGAAAAATAATTCCCAATGGTTGTTCATGATTTTAGGAAATTTTTTCCAGCTCATAGGGATTGGGAATACCCTTATATAATTTCCATTAACTAGTTAGGGTTTCTTGTTTAGGGATGGCATGGGTTGGTCTTTGAAAAAATGGTATAAAATATAGGTTTATCATGTTATTTGGTAAATTATTTTATATATGAGGTTTGATGATTAAATCTTAGGTAGTAAATCATGAGTAAGGGTATAATCAACAAATTTTGTGATAACCTTTAAACTATCAGAGTTGTCTGGGATAAGTCTATATTGTGAGAGTGATTGGTTCTTAGTTGTTTTAAGAATTTTAGTCTTTAACATTTGGTGATTTATTATATATAATGGTAATAATGAATAACTCAGGGGAATTATGTACCTATATAGGGTTTGGAAAAAATTATTCAGAGTAAATAACCTATGTGTTCAAACTATGTAGTTAATACTTTTATTATCATGAGTTTACATGGTATTGAAAATTTTCATTCTATATGGAATCCAAGCTACTTAAATTTTATTTAATTGTGAATTTTTAGGTTTTAAGAGTGTTAATTTTGTTTTAGTAAAATTTGAATGGTAATTTTAAATGGGAAAGTCAAAAAAATTACTTTTGGAAATGGAACTATTTTTTTTGGAAAAAGTTAGAATACTATAAAAATGATATTTTTTTGAAATGTGATAATGATTTTGTGAATTAAAAATTGTGAAGGGCTCTCTGAAATTCCATTAATACCATTAGAAAAAGGATAGTTTTAATTACATTCACGGTCTTTAAGTGAGTTTTATAATGATTAATTATAATCATTGAAAGTGTATATTTCAAAATTACCTTTTAAATGGATGGTTTTGGACAATTGTAAAATTAATAGTGTTTTTCTATAAGATAAAAATTAATTTAAAATGTTTTCTTAAAGAGTTAAATCTTATTTTTATTTAAATTATTTATGAAAACAATTTTGAATAAAATTACTGGTTTAATGAATGGAAGTTATTTTTCAAATATGTTTTTATAAAACATTATTGCATAAAAGAGGTTAATATAATCTAAATATTTAAATAAATAAATGATTAGGGTTTTTTTTTGTATAAATTTGGAAAATGTTATATTTTTGGTTTTTTTGAATGGTGTTTTGAGATGAATTTTCGAGTTGTGTTTTTATTATGAGGTTTGAGTTTTGGGGTTTGTTTTGATGGTGTTTTTGTTTATCTATTTATTTTTCACCCCTATAAAGATTTAATAGACTCTTCGGTTGATCAAGGTTTTATTGGGAGAATGTTTAATCTAATCCAGTTTTAGAGATTTTAGTTATTCCTCTCATTTTTTAGTATATAGATTTCATTTGAGAGTCCCAAAACCTGAATCCTCCTCTTTATTTGGGAAACAAATATTCACATGAAGTAGAGTATCTACTAAGGGTTAAGGATGTTTTCATATAGTATGAGATTCATGAATATTTAAAGGTTAAGTTTGCAGCCATCATGATTGAGGGACTAAGTTGTATTTGGTGGAAAACTATTATTTAGAATAAGACATAGATGAACACTTTGGGATGTTTTTCATAGTGAGATTCATTCATTAGTTTTTTATGATATTGGGGTGAAGTTATTTTGAGGGTTATTTTGATGAAATTTGATTCCTTCTATTTGACTTGTGATGTCAAGAGTTTTGTCCCAGTTATTTCAGAATTCCTATAATATTGTTTTTAAAATTTCTTAGTGACATTAGTAGATTATTTTATAGTGATGTAAGTTTCTAGTTTCTATTGATTTTCCGGAAATTTTTCGTTTATTTTAAGTTGTTATCATTTTTTGAGCTATGTTTTAAGTGTTTGAATATATGGTTTGTGTAAATAAATTTAGAAATATAAATGGAGTCTTTGGGATGTTGAATACTTTGTGCTATATCATGATTGATTTTTTCTCATGGCTATCCAATATAGGATATTAGTTATATTGAGAATTCTATTTCCTGTATTATTTATTATTCTTCTCTTCATATAGTGCATTGTTGGACTTCTATTGAGTAATTTATTTGGGATGATTGTACCTATTAAATGTTGGGTTAGTGTTGGGGTGCCTGAGAGCCGATGTTGGTTGTGAAATGATATCCCATTTCATTCACCGGGATCAAGTATTTCAGTAGTGTGGTATCGATTTACCGTAACATGGTATAAGGCTAGATTATATTGTTCTTTTGGTGGGTTGGTTCCTTATGATGCATTTAAAAGTTTTATGTTTTGTTCTAGTTCCTAATATTTTTTAGTTATTTTGATTGTGGTGGTAATATTTTCAAGTGTGGGGATTGGGGATTCATTAGGTTGTTTGATAGTTGTGTTCTATTGGAGTGATTTATGACACATCATATATATTTTAAGTATAGTAAGTTATTGAAAACTCTTTAGAATCTATTCATATTGAGTCTTGTTCAACTATAATTTCTTTGGAAGGGGATAACTGTTTTTGTGTAACCAATGGTTTATTAGATCTATAATATGGTGGGTATACCACTATTATAGATTCTATATCATTAAAGTATTGTATCATCCTTTTCTCAAGGATCATTAAATGTGTCTTGGGGGACCATGAATTTAATCATGTTTTCCTTAAACCATGTTCATTACTTATTATTTTTCCATTGAGTAAGGATTATCTTTTGTGAGCCTATCTTTTTTGGTTTCATTGGGGTTCAGGTTATGGCCAAGTGGTTGTGCTCCATTTGGGTTCTTAGTATATCTCATGTTCAAGCCTCCCCAATGTCATCAATTGGTATTAAAATAATAAAAGATTCAATTTTTGAAAATTTTAAAAGGTATTTTATGTAACAACCTAGGTAAATAAAGAATCTGAAAATTTCATATTTATTAATATTAGTGAATTAAATATTAATTTCACTTTAAAGGGGATTCTATTTTTGATGGCGTACCTGACACACAACAATGAGTTTCTCCAAAATATCTTGTTGCACAAAATGCTGAGTCATAATGAAAAATAATAATATAATATTATTTTAAATGGTGGTTAACTTCTAGTCGTTGTATTGGTGGGAATGATCAAAACTAACTAGAATATGAATATACTTGTCTGTTAAATGTTTTTAAATTTATCAAATAAAATTTAGAAGCTTAAAATTAGAATGAATCCAATTTTAATCATAAATATTCTAATATTTTTTTAAAGGCAGTTTTACCGCCTTTTGATGGAAAAACCATTTTAAATATAGTTTGTTTTCATTTTTATATGTTTCTTTTGAAAAAATAAACTACTTATTTTGAAGCGGGATATTAAAATTTTTCTTTGGGTAAATTTTTGGTATTTTTCTGATAAAATTCATTTTTAATGAATAGGGAAAAATATTGCATTTTAAGTCAAAACTGTCTTTTCATCTGATTTATTTATATGGTAATATTATCTATTTAAATGGCTATAAAGAGTAATTGGATTATATTTTTACAATTTAATAGATTTTTGGTCATTGTAATTAATTTCACTTTGAAATTGGACATAAACAAATGTCAATCGTTTTGTAGTTTTTATTTCATAAAAACATGCTTTCTAGTTTTGACAATATAAATTAATTTTAAATTAATTAAAGAAACTTATATGTTATAAATTTGATAAAATATAAATAATTTTTTAATTTTGAATATCAAAATTATATTTGGGTGAATTTTTGGTATTTTTCTGAAAATATTAATTTTTTTGATGAATAGTGAAAACACTACATAGTAGTCAAAAAACTGACTTTTTCATTTAAATAAAATTTTTCTATTTTTGTCAATTGAATTAAAAAAATCCAACATAAATTGTTGTAATCAGTATGTAAAATATGGTTCAATAGGACCAAAATAATTTTTTGCGAATAGTAACTTTTGTTTTTTTATTTACCATGGTTAATGGTAAATAGGGTAATTCAAGGTAAAAATAAAATTATAATAATATAAAATTACATTAAAACTTGTACTAAACTTATTGTATGAGTCATGGCAAACCAAGACAATCTTTGGGGTGAGAATTTTGGCTTTTGAAAGCCAATTGGGTAAGATAGTAACATTAATAACCTTTTATTTAAAGTAAAAATAAAATTATCATAAACATGTATTGTATTGCTAAAACAATTTTAATGTGGGGTTATATAATTGAATTATTTGAATATAAATAATAATTATAAATATAAAAATAATTCCTACATCATGCTATTTTATTTATAATTTTTATACATCATATAAATAATTTTATTTATGACACAATATTGATGTAATGATTACCTCAATAATGAATGTTTTAAATAAATGAGATTATAAATATTATAATAAATCTATTTTGAAACTTTTTATGCCATACAATAAATTTATTGATGATTATGACTTTTTATCTTTGAATTAATGAAGTTATTTTGAATTGATAAAGTTGTTATGGATTTTTAAAAAGTCAGGATATGAATAGTATAAAAATTGAAATAAATAAAATTTTAAATCAATTAATATTTTATTAAATGATAAAATAGTCCTAAAAATATAATATTTGTCCAAATGAAATATATGATTTTATATATGTCATTAATTACCTAATTTGTGTATCTTGGAATTTTATAGTGAATATATTAACCATATAGTGTGTATATAGTAGAAGACATGGTAAAAGTTAAATAAGTTAACAAAGGGTTAAATAAAAAGATAATGATTAAAAAAGATCCAAAACCAGTAAATTATTATTGGATGAATTTATTTAGACTTATATTCATCTTATATTCTAATTTAATGAGTTTTGGACCATTTTAAACCGAAATATATTTTATAATAAAATAATACTTTCAAACTTTCCTAAAGAGCTGCTCATCCCTCTTATAAAATGACACCACCTCTAACTCATTACTCACACCTCTAAATCCCATTGGCTCATCCAAAATCTGAAAAAACAATTTTACAACATACCTCTATTCCTTTTAGAATCCCTAACTTTGGCATATAGAACTTCACGAAAGCCTTTTGGTTCAAACCAAAGGGAGTTACCCGATTTAAATGTAACGTCTTTCCTCAAGTTATCTTCTTTTATTTTACATATTCACTCTCTATGATATTATTATTATTTGTTTACATAACAAAACCAGTATAAAAAATATACTATGTTGTTTTTATGAGAATTATTTTAACTACACTTACACACACACTCGTCTAATGGGTAAAGAACATACTGTTTTTGTGTAAGGCGAACTCCTACCTCATGAAGCGATGATTGTTCAATTTTCTCCTACCACCTCTCATGGTGGAAATTCTGATGGAACTATAATTATATATGAAATCTATGATATTTATTTTATATCTAGGATTTTTTTAATTCCCATTTAGAAGACACCTTTATTATTTTCATGTTGTATAAATACGATAATTTCATTTGAGGAAGTGCAGACTACCGCCCCCTCAAAGTGATATGACTCATTTATACCATACATGGAGTATATAAAAGACGGTGTTAATTAACATATTTAATATATATAAAATATTATATTACAATTGAAGAATAATATACCAATGTATTATTTGGTTTTCATTCCTTCAAAAATGAAAAAATGAAATGAAAGTAGCGCTCATGCATACGTACGACTTACCGTCTCCATGAACGATGCATTTCATTTTCATATATCCAAATGATATGGAATATTATAAATAAATATATAATGGATATATATGATATATATGATATCAAAATAATCAATATCATTCTATAGATAATGGACTTTTGACACCATGGACAATTTGTAATTATAATAAGTTCATTTTTGACGCAAGATCAGAACATCGTCAAAATGTATGATATGAACTCAAATAATTAACTAATTGTTATATAAAGGTAATAAGTGATATAAAAGGAATAATAAACTTGAAAAAGGTTCTTAATCATGTAGAAATTATCTTAAGTTTGTTATTTAGGAAGAACAAGGAACATATAAGATAAGTCAGACATGAGGTAAGGGGTTTTCATCTCACCTTTTATTCCTGTGAGATTCATGCTATATTTTCCTCTATTTACTTTTGTGTGGTTTATGTACTAACCATGATTTTATTAATTGTGTAATATACTTTAATTTATGGGTATTTAATTCTTAATTTTATGGCACTTCTTTCAAGTGGTATATGTTTTATAAGTTACCAAATCGGTAAGAGAACCTTTCACCCTCCTCTTCTAGTCAAAGACTTATTTTATGTTATGTCTTTAAATTTCAATTCTCAAATGTTGGGATCTGTTATTCTATATACTTATTTATGTAAATTTTATTTCCATGTGATGAGATACCCATTTCTCTCTCATCAACTCATTTTATGAATTTTTAAGTGACGCCATTACGCTACTGAATTTTTGTAAGGGAACTTCATAACCAAATTTCAATTCTTTGGGTTAATCTTATACTTATTGATTATGTCAGGCTATAATTATGTGGGAAATAAATTTTTATATCAAATCCTATTTTTATACTTGATTTATGTGTTTTTATAGTGAATACACATAATTAATATATTTTATTTACAAAATGATCTTTTTAAGGGAACCTTTCACCGTCCTCTTTTTGTCAAAGACTTATTTTATGTTATGTATTTAAATTTACATTTTCAAATGTTGGGATATGTTATTATACATCCTTATTGATGTAAATTTTATTTCCATTTGATTAGATACCCTTTTTCTATCTCATCAACTCATTTTCTTAATTTTTAATTGACGTCGTTAGGAAGCTCAATTTTTGTAAGGGAACTTCTTAACCCAATTTCAATTATTTGGGTTAAACTTATACTTCTTGATTATGTCATGACATGAATATGGGTGAATAACCTACGATTGTTTTAAACTTAATATCCACTTATATTGGGTGTATTTATATTTTTCACACATAATTATGTCATGTATTTATCCTTAATCTAATGGTACAATATTTGTAAGGGACTTCAACTCAATCTCCTTTCATTGAGGCATATTTGGATTTATACATGAGTTTATTTTATATGGTGTATAAACTCCTTTGACTTGTATTTTACTTCAAAGGGAATCTTTTTCTACAAATCATTTTACTAAATGAGAAAAATAATTTTTATTTATGTTGTATCTTTTAGGGTCCAAAGTCATTGTATTCTCGACCATGCTGCCCTCCGGTATCTTCTTAAGAAAATGGAATCCAAAACTCATATCATTCTCTAGATGATCCTACTTCAAGAATTCAATCTTGAAATTAGAGATAAAAAAGGAGTAGAGAATGTGGTGGTTGACTATATTAGTAGGATTCCCACATTCATGGACATTGACTCATCCCCATGTATTCCTATAAAAGACATGCTTCCGGATGAGAAATTGTATAAAGTACAAGATGTTATTACTTGGTATACTGAAATTGTAAATTATTTTGTATCATCTTTCATTCCTACTAATTTCAATAAAAACCAATCCAATTGTCTAAAACATGGGTCTCATTGGTACATTTGGGATGACCCTACCTCTGGTGCACATGTAGTGATCAAGTCCTTAGGTGCTGTTTCCCCAATAGCGAGATTTAGTATGTCTTTAGATTCTACCACACTCTTGCTTGTGGGGGACACTTTAGTCCCCAACGGACTTCTCATAAAATTCTTGATTATGGTCTCTTTTGGCCAACACTTTTTTGGGATGCCCATGATTTTTTTAAATATTTTTCTTTGTTGTCCAAGAATGGGTAATGTCTCTAAAGGAAATGAAATTCCATGACAAACATTCCTATTTCAGAACATTTTTGATGTTTGGAGTATTGACTTTATAAGTCCATTTCCCAATTCCTTTGGCAACTTGTACATTTTTCTGGCAGTAAATTACGTGTCAAAATGGGTAGAGTCATGAGCTACAAGGACTAATGATTATAAGGTAGTTGTAGAGTTTTTGAGAACCCAAATATTCTGTAGGTTTGGATTACCTATGTTCATCATCAGTGACCAGGGTAATCATTTCTTCAACCGAACAATTCAATAACTTTTGCATCGATATGGGGTCGGTCATCGAGTGTCTACTACATATCTCCCACAAACCAATGCTCAATATGATGTGTAAAATAGAGAGGTAAAAGAAATTCTTGAAAAAATGGTGCAACCCAACAGAAAATATTGGAGTCTTAGACTCGATGATTCATTATGGGCTTAACATACTACTGTTAAAACTCCCATTGGAATGTCACCATATCAGATAGTGTTTTGAAAGAGTTGTCACCTCCCTGTTGAGAATGAGCACCAGGACTACTGGACCATCAAAAAAAATGAAATTCTAATCTTTCTAGTGCAGGTTCCCAATGGAAGTTGCAGATTCAAGAGCTAGAGGAATTGAATATAGATGCATATGGGAACTATAGGATTTATAAAGAGAGAACCAAGGCTACCCATGACCATCTCATCCTTCATCATCAATTCCACATTGGGAGATGGTCCTCCTATACAATTCAAGGATGAAGTTGCATCTAGGTAAGATTTGTTCGCATTGGATTGGACCATACACTATTACTAACATCTCTCCATTTTGTTTTGTCTAGGTTCAAAATGAAGATACCAAGAAAACCTTCACTATCAATGGGCAGTGGCTAATGTACTTCCATGAATCCATTTCAGAGTCCCCAATGGAGGAAATCCATGTTCAAGAATAAATATAATAATGACACTCACCAGGTTTTATCATTCCTTCCCACATTTTCTTCTATTATAGTGAGGACACTGCACTCTTTAGGTGTGGGAGGATGGGTAATTTCTTGTGTTAATTAGGATTTTTCATTGTCTTTCTTCTTTCTTATCTTTTTTTGGCTTCTTTACTATATTTTCACTTTTCCCCATATTGTTTATTTCATTAGATTTTTCCTCGTTTTTTTTTCTTTCTTCTCTTTTTCTCCTTCTTTATGGTATTTTTACATTCCCCCATTTTGGTTACAAAATCAGAGAACTTACTGAAAATTTACATTGAAATTTTTTATTCCATGTTGATTTAATATTTGATGAAAACCTAACGCTATTATGGAATGAATTTTTGTATGAATTTAACATCAAGAAGTGATTTTTAGTGAATTGGTTTTCTTTCAATGATATAAATAGTAGTATCTCTGTGAACCCTCTGAGATGATTGATGGCCCTTATGTGAGTAGTTTTTGGGAAAACTGTGTCACTAGTATCTCCATACGTTTTTTCACCAAACCACAATGTTTGAATATTTATTACTTAAAAGAATGTAAATTTATGTTAGGATAATATTTTTCATCTTAAATTGATATTTCCATATGTTCGTTCTTTATCCGATCTGTTTCATTACTATACCAGATTGACCTATGCGTGTGTACCTGATATCCGACTATTGTACATACTCAAAAAAAATTAAAAAAAAGAAGATCAAAATCAAAAGAAAATTGGGTTGTGTCTTGGGCATGTCAAAACCCAATCCTCCTAAACCTTTAATATTATTATAACTATTACAATTAGTGTCATGAGGAGATCAAACAAGGGTTGAGAGATGAGTGTGAGATTTGTTCCAAATGAAACATCTGAAAAAAACAAAAAATAAATAAATGAATGGAGTTATGATATGTGAAACATATGGGGATATCTAGCTTGAGAGATTGTGGTTTGAATTCCAGGAATGATTAAGTGAGTGGGCCCTAAAATATTATTACAATGGATGTAGGGCAAGTTCGGTGGAAAAAATCTTTTAAGATGAAAAATGTTAAAATAACCTATATTTATTGGATAAAAAGTTGAAAGAATAGCATGGAATGGTTTTAAGACAAAAACATGGATACTTAGATGAATGGTTGACTTCTAAATTACTTACTCAATTTGGTATCATGAATCTCTTTGAATTTCCCTATGGTATGATTTATGAGACATTTTTTTTCCATTTTCACTAGGAAAAACTCATTAGCAAGGTTTGTGCATTGATCACATTAATTTACTGAATTAAAATTTACTTAGATGTTAAATCTTCATGATGGTGGTAATATATACATGCATAATTTCAAAAAATGTAACTTTTTCCAGGAGTGAAAATTTTTAAGTGTGGGGGTGTGATCGTACCACAATTCGTTGTGTTATTTTCAACTTTACACCATTGTATTAAACTAAATTTGTATTATAAATTCAAAATATAATAAAAAAATTCACTTCATGTTTGATTTAGTTATTTTATGTTTATCACTGTTAAAAAGGGAAATGTTACTTGTCCTGATAATATCATTGAAGGTGGAGGTGATTTGGAGGACCCATGATGATGTCCATGAAATATAGGCCAAACTACGTAGGATCCAAGCACACCAGTGGATTAATTCACAGAATACTACTAGACCGTGCATCCAAATGAGTTGAAATTTTGTGACCTGGTCCGAAATTTACTAAGATAGATTTCATATCAAGAAACCCAATCCCTATTTGGCATCTAGGGTGCCCATAAAAACTGATCTGTCCAAACCACCAAATATGAACAAAGTTAAAAGTTGCATTCTGTAATATGACAATATCTCAAGCTGTGATTGTCCAAATGATGCCAAACATTCAGTGGTGATAGTCGAGAATGGGGCTACAATGTTCTAGTTTTTTTCAAAATGGATATTAGACATTCTGGTAGCCGAACACCATCCGCCATGTGGTTTATCAAAATCTGGGTTCCCAAAACCACTTCCCATTTTGGCTATAAAAAATCACCTTGGGAACCGCATTTAGTAAGTTCTAACCAGAAGTGAAACTCTTTCATTTTTAAGCCCTAGAAGATTATCCTATTTATCCTTGAATTTTTGGAATCCCCAATCCTCACAAGAGGATCAATAACAAAGAAGGAGTTCCACCTGAGCTACCTCCTCCTCCCGATGTCAAGCTAAACGGTGGACGTTCATTGTGAGGGAGCTACGCACATGTAAAGGGAGTTACAATTAGTATTTTAGCTACTGGATTGGAGTAATTTGGGTGTGAAAACATTTATTTCCATGTATCTTACATAGTTCCATATTTGAATACTTGTTTTGATGCAGGTGATTGAGATACTCTTAATTTCTAACCGATCGGTTTGAGGTTTTGAGTGTGTGGCTTGTGTTGTTACGATTGGGAAGCACAAGAATCCTTTTCATACCCACTTTATTGATATTTCAAAATTATTTGTAAGATATTATTTCATGAATAAGTTCTGGTCCTTGACAATATGTGTGTTATGTCATGGTTTGGTTCTTTATGAAATGAAATAAAAGATTAAAAATTAATCGAGATTCCAATTAATTTCAACAAAGGAATTACTCTAAACCTAAATAAATATTTATGAAAAATAAACATGAAATGTGTGTAAAATAATCACAATGAACAATTTTATCTCATATTTTTCAAAATCTATTTGGTTTCTCAACTTTTAAACTTTCAAATAATTCATTTTTTCCTAAAACTATTTTCATAATCACTCCTATTTTAGAAGTTCTTTTTAAAAACCCACACTCCAAACCCACCAACGCTACTTGAGAGACGACCTAGGGTCTTTCCTAGACTATAAAAAAACCTTAAAATCATAATCAATTTTATGTTTCATGAGAGTGCATTCAGTAGTCCACATTGATGGTATAAGATACTGGTTATGGAAGACCACATCATTGATTGGGATTGTCAGACATTGAATTCCGTATACTTGGTTAGATTCTTGGGATGATACTCGAGGAACTATTGTTTAATTATACATGGATTAGATTCTAGACTAAGTTTCCAAAAAATGGTTGATACCGATATATGCTTCCTTCTATATTTGATGAAAATTGAAAATCCATATTTTTTATTCATAATATATATCAAAGTACACTATATTTTTAGATGTCTAGTTTAGGTCAATGCATGTTGGTTGGTATGAGTGTCACCTTATAACTTGATAGCCACCAGGTTACAAGTTAAATAGTGTTTTTAGATATATTTTACTTTCTTATAATGTTTATTTATTTCACTATTTACTTCACACACTGTTGATTTGACTATAATTTTATGTAGACACTATTGGTGGTGGCCTACTAAATTGTACTCACACCCTATTTAGGTTGCCACTTCATATTGGTACCTGAGAAACTCTCACCCGTTTATTGTAGGAGAAGGTTTGGGTTGAGGATTTATTGAGTTATTCATGATAAATAAGAACAACATATATGGTATTAGGAGTGTGGATGAGGTTGGGCTTAGTGATGCAGTGTATCCATTAATTTTTTCTCCTTATATTTGGGTAACTAACCCTGTGGGTGGTCAATTTATGGATTGTGTGGTTGTTTATCCCTTTACTATATTTAATTTTATCTTGGAATGTTCAGTTGATTCATCCTTTCTATTTATTATAATTTACATGATGATAAATTATTTGTATTGTTAAGGCACACTCTGATATGGGGGTATAGTCTCCTCACAACAGCACCGTAGACCCCAACTGCTAGTTGTAAGCCTCTAGAATTTAAGGAGGTGTTATTTAGGTCATGTGGAGAACTAGATCAGGGAACCAACTTAGTGGCTTCTAGGTTGAGACATTACATTATATCCTAGGGTACTTAAGAGGTGGGAAATATTTGGGAAAATCATACTATGGCGATTTTTGACTACCTTATATGGATTTATGCTTTAAATTTTACTAATATATGCTATGAATGGGGGTTAACTTGTTAAGGGTGTTCTTCTATCACTAGGACCATTTCTATATGTATTTGTGCACACATCCTCACTTGTTCACTGTGGTGTGAAGATATTAGATATTCTGAACCTAATTTATCCTAGGATTTAGTTTTTATGTTTTTTCATTTTGAAATGGTTAATTATGCATTATTTGAAAAACTAGGAATATTTGGAAATTTTTTACCAACTACCAGGAAATGAAAAATTTCCATGTTTTATTTTAAATTGTGAAAAACTATTTTTCACACCAAAATTTTCATAAAATGATCAAAATGATTTTATTTATTCAATAATACTCATGAAAAACATGGTGGGACCCTACTAGGCTTAGTTTTATAAGATACCACATATTATTTTATACATATGTATAAATTGTTTATATAGTGACCCAAATTTTTATTACATGACTATTACATCATTTTTATTAAAAAACATAATACTGATACAATCTAGGATCCAAAATTTTAGTATCATGGTAGGAATAAGGGACATGAATCAATAATACATGGGTGAGAATAATCAATATCATCATATCACAATAATAGGATAATCATAATTAACATGTGGGAATCAATTGATAATTTCACAGAATGTTGAATATATATAATAATAAAACATCATAAAATAGTGGTCAAATACCACACATAGTTGTGAACAAAGAAATTTTCATGTTCACACATAACATTTGTCCATAAATCATAATAGCATAATTGTGAAGAAAGATAACATCATATTAAAACATAATAAAAATAATCTCATGATATATATCACATTAAAAAATGAATTATAGGGATATATAATTCTAGTCTCACCCATCAAATCATAAAATGATCATATCCATACACACCACATGAAAAGAAAACATATAACAATCATAATCATACAATAAATCCATGGAAAGGAATGGGTTTCTTAAAGGTTTAATAAATCATAATTTGAGGAATTACCATTGGGGTTCATAAAATATCATGGGAGATTATTTTTTTCATTAAGAACAATTTTTACTTGAAAAATAAATAACTCTATAGGAGTCAAATATATGTTTGAAAAAATAAAGTCCTTTTAGAAAAATATTTATAATTGGATCAGAAGTTTTTTCAACATGGTAAGAACATATATATATCCCTAGAAATAAAATTGAAATAATTTTGAATGTAAAAATTAAGGATAATATAGGAACATCTATACTAAGAATGATTTGAAAGAGAAGATAACCCAAAAAGAAGGAATTGGGTATGAGAATCCCCTTACATTAAATCCTTCTTTATTTCATCACTTTTATGCCACATGAATTATAAACATTTTTTTTCAAACATGGAATCAGAAAAGAATTTTATTCATTTTTTACACTCTTTATCAATTAAAATTATTGGATTATATTTCTTAATTCCATTTGTTAGAGGCAGAATGTATTGATACCATATTTTCCTTAAACATATTCTATTTTTTTTGATTTCGCTAATTTTATTCTAGGTAATTTATTCATAAGTATAATTAATTACAAAATTTTAAAATAAATAAAATTATATATTTTTATATCATAAATAATATCATATAACCAGTCATATAGATAAGGATAATAAAGGAGTTGGAAATGTCTACTTTGGTAGCTAACTGACCATTAACTATACATTTTCCAAAGAAGAAGAATGAGAAGTATGAAACATAAATACATAATAAATACAATTATTATATTAACTTAAAATGATAAATATAATGTTAAAAATATACTCAATTAATATTAGAATATTTTGTATTGAAATTATTAGAGGAAAATATGAAGAGATAAGGAAATTCATAAGATAGGTTGATGAAAGCTTACTATTTTCTCGATGTTTCTTATTTTCTATGGAAGTAAACTCATTTGATGCTAGGAGTTAATTTACTTTATAATGTCTAAAATTATGATAAAGTGATTAAGAGAGAGTATTTGGGAATAACATTGATTTTTTTAAGTGAACATGAAGTGGTTTTCTAAGGGATGGGTGAGGAGAAATTTATACATGAGAAGAGAGGTATTTTTGAGTTATAATATTGAATAAAACATTATATCCAATGTAAACATTTAAATAGTAATATTTTGGAAATTATGAAATATATTTTAATTAAATAATATGAATTTAATACATTAAGACATTTAATAATTTTAATTTATTTTTTTAATCAAAAGGAAATGCAAATAGATGAAAAAATATCATTTTCATGGATTACTATAGAATTTTGATATTGGAAAATATATTTTTTTGTTTGGAAAACATGGATATTGTATTTAAGTGGGTAATTTATCAAAATTTATATGTTTTTGGTCAATCCAAAATTTATATAATTTATTAGGTCCTTATTACATCATGAATGATGTAATTTTAAATACCCTAGTTATGAAAAAACTGCATTTTTACTATTCAACTAAAAATTGATGTATTTTAGAAAATGACCAAAAATATCCCCCATAAAATTTTAAAATTATTATTATAAAAAAACATTCATTATATATATATTTTTTAAAAAAAATTTATTTTATTTTTTATTTAATTATTTTGTGAAATATATTAAATTAACGTTTATTAAAAAAATGTGTATAATTTATTTTAGTTTTATAATATGGATATATATTTTCTGGTATTATAATATTTATATTTTCTTAAATTACCCATTAGAAATATTATTTATACAATATTTTGTTTTTTTGAGTTCAAATTACTATTCCAACAATCATGCTACTATTCCCAATGATTAGGTTACTATTCCCAATGACCATATTACTATTCTAATGGTCACATTACTATTAAAATGGGCACATTACCTATAATAAATAACTCATCATTCCTTCTTGCATTATTCACTAAAAATCCTCCCAAGGTTTTATATTTTACATTTCTAGGATATCGATTAGACTACTAGTATTATGTTTATTTTTTATTGTGTTGTTCATTAGGGAAATAATTCTAGTAGACTAAAATGATAAAATTTTTACCATTATTCTTATTTTTTAAATATTTTTTCATTATAATATTTGGAATTTTTATAGGTTTAATTACTGACTAACAAAATTATAACCATTAATTAAATAATGTATTTTTTGTTTCTCTATGTGTTGTAAGTTTATAACGCTATATAATATAACAAAAATTTATTTAGGAAACAAATATAAATTTTGATTCTTGGGTTGTTACATTTTATATGATGTAGGAAAATGGAAGGAATCACATGGTAGCGGTAGATATTTATGTTATCTAGGTGTGGGAGTTTATTAGTGGCATGGTGGGATGATGACCCTCATATCACATGAAGATGAAGTGTCGTTTATTTTATCCTTTTTGGTTTACATTATCTTTTTAATTAGTTCACGTATTTTACTTATTTTTTCATTTTTTATTATTTAAATATATATTGATGATATTATTTTATTACTTTAATCTACCAATTCTTGTGATCTTCAATGGGACAAATCATTCCTAAGGGTAGTTCTTGATGTCCCCCCATGAGGATTGGGAACCACCTTTGAGCCTTTCTATGGGTTGACTCAGATGATCTATTTAGGAATGAACTAGTTTGGTTTTTAAAATAGAACCCATTACCTTTATTATTCATTAATTATTTTACTCGACTTTGGTAGTGGTTCATCATAAATAAGAGTAAAATATAATGAATATATAATAATACATTGTCCTATACTAAGGGTATATTACCAGATATGGTTAATATATAACTATATACATCACCACTATACATCAACATAACATCCATATATTTCTATAAAATTACCCAACTCCATCATCACCACACAACATCCACACAATGACTATTTTACCTTATCACAAAAAAATTACACATTAATCAATTACTAACAACACAATTATTCAAATATCAATTGGTAAAACTTCATTCAAAAACAAAATTTCTATTCAACTTCATCATTAATCCCAAATCTATAAATCCATAAATACCAATCTTGTTATAAAAATCATATTATTTCAACTTCCATATATAAATAAACCAGTTGCACTTATTTATTATGTGTTTCATTATCAACTATTTTCTATAGCAATACAAATCATGAAAACATCAATAATTTACCATTTACACCACATTGACACTGTATAGACAAAAAATCCCTAATCTAATCAATTTAATATATAATTTATTTTTCACAAAATTTTAACTCCACACCACTTGTCTTCTCAAAGATAATCATGATTTATTAAATAAAATATTAGATCACCAGTAACAAAAATATACACATAAAAAATCATACAAACATATAAAAATAATAAAATTAAATATAATTACATGAAAATGACATGACCATAATATAAAAATACTATAATCAAAAAATGAACAAAAAATTCCATTAATAATGAGGCATACTTATTCAACTCTTCAAGCACACTCAATATTAATATAAATTACATGTTTCCCTGTCTCCCTTTTTGTTTCCATATTTATGTAATATAACCAACCATGAATTTGAAAAATCATATTACTAAAAATAGTAATAGTATCCGAGAAGCACTTATCAATAAATATTTTCTTCAAATTTAAAAAATAATATACGATTCATGTCAAGGAACATGAAAATAAAATATTCCTTATAAATTACATTTTCAATTTCATTATCATAAAAAAATTATTCCCATCATTTACTCAATGAAAACATAGAAATGATATTATCATAATAATCACCTAATAAACTAACAATGATCGAGAATCTATTATTTAAAATAGATCTTTAAAAATTACTATAAAATAATAGAATTTTTTTTCCAATTGAACACCACAAAAAACCCATGAAAAAACAGCAATAACCTTTAACACATGAATCATAATAATGTATTCCAATTATGTCCAACAAAAACTAGATAACGCTCACTTTTATTTCCTATGAGAAGATAATGAATAAGTATTTATAAAAGATAAATAGAAGAATATTACCTATGATTCATGTTGTATTGATTTGACAAAGCTAAGGGATTATTTTTTACTAAAAATTTCTTTGATCACAATAAAGACCATCCTTGGACATCTTGGATTTGAATAAGGTATAATGAAATGATGATAAATTAAGAAGTCTCCTGAATCTATAGTTAAAATTCAGGGACATAAAAATATTATAATGGAACAAAATATGTCTAATTTGATAAAAATAATATGATATTCCCATATATAATTCATTAAATATTATTTTTAATAATTAAAAATCGATATTACTAAAGAATATCACAATATACTATTGAACATTATACCCCAATTCTCAAGACTTTACAAATTTCAGCATAATCCTCATTCTCCTTCCATATACATGATAATAATTTAGAAAAATAATAAACTAGTGATTTATCATAATAGAACAAAATTCATATTAGATGAAATGTTATTTTTGTAAGATTAAATTGGATGAAAATGTCTCTATATGATGAAACCTATAAGATGTTGGTGTAACAGATCCTATATAAATATATATAGAGACACCAAAATCTCATAGATTACCTTTCATGCTACAAAAAAATTCATCTTATATTAACATAATAAATCATGAAACAACCCATTAATCCTCCCCAACTCCATCTAATAATATATCATAGTGAAACACCCTAGTTTATAGGGTGATATATATTCCTGTAATTATTTTATCTAAATCAGCACATTTTTTTCTAGCATCCACCAATGATCACATATATAACACTTATAACACTATAAAATTATATTGTAGAAGACTAAGTGACTTTGGGTCCACTATACCATCATTATACAATCACTAATGAAACCATAGAAATGGAAATGATCAAAATAAGGGAACAAAAGATGAAATATTATTGAAGAAATTTAACACACTCATTGAAACCATTAAATATTTCTTAGAAAATTAAACCAATTATGTGGAAGTAATACATGGTCATGTATAATGGTAATTTTAATGTAACTGTAAAGAATATCTCTAAAACATATTACAAGATCTAATAAAATAAATAGATTCCTTAGAAAAAATAAATGAGAAAATGTTGATGTAAATTTTTAACTAATGAGGATATTTATATTTGATTGTGATTATTGTGTTTTGGTATCTATGGAGAAAATTCATACATCTATTGATAAAGTATGTATTTTTCTAAATTAAATATTTTTCATTATTTTTAGAGGATACATGTTGAAAACAATTGAGTAAAACAATCAATTCATTAAAAAGAGAATGTAAATAATTAATTCAAGTTTGAAATTCTTGGAAAAACTCTATGTATGTTTAATTAGTATTAACAGACAACCATAAAATATTTTAAATTTATTTTTAAAGTGATTAAATAAAAATATAAGTGTGAATATAAAAAGAAAACAAGTGTCTAAGTGCATCCATTTATGGATGAAATTGAATACAAGGATTTATAGAGTACATTTTTTAGCTCTTATACAATAGTTGATAATCACATATAGATAGTAAGTAAAAAATTTTAAATGATATTCATATATGAAATATATGTTTTTTTACCTTTTCAATGATAGTTTCTTAAAAAGGAATAACATTAGTGGTACAAAAATTAGAGAGAAATGTTTTATGCCAAATCACTACTAGAAACTTTTCCTTTAACAACGGTTTCAAACTGTTGGTAAAGGATTGAAAACTGTTGGTATAAAATATACCAATGGTTTTCCAAATCGTTGGATATAGAGCCATGGGGATAGACATATCCCAATAGTTCAATGTGAATCGTTGGTATATAGATGGAAAATGTATTATTTACCAATGGTTTCTTGTAACTATTGGTAAAAATGTTTACCAATAGTTTAAAACCATTGGAAATTTCAAAATTCATGTTTATAAAAATGGTTTCCAAACTGTTGGTATAGAATTTTACCAATGGTTCTTCACAAACCATTGTGAAAAGTTAAGTAAAAGGATCTATACCAAAGGTTTGTAGGCCGTTGGTATATACTTTTACCATTGATTTCATATAAACCTTTGGTATATGCTCTGTTTTCACACATATTACAAGAGTTTACAACCATTTGAATAGGATTTATGCGGTAGCAGAAAACCTACCTACCCTCTATGCACATGCAACACTTCCACCAGCATGCCTGCCCCTGTAAATAATTCATATATAATTCTGAAAAACTGCAGAATACATATAGAATTCTGTATGAATTCATACACACATAATTCATAAAAAATTATGAATACCTCCAATTCATTATTTAATTACCCAGTACACACATATAAAATTAACACATAATTCATAACATAATTACAACAAGTATATACATACAAAAATTATACCCATACAACAATAACACATAATTCGAAAGTTAATTAAATATATAAAGAATTCAATTTAGAATTCAGAAGGCAATTACCCTATGCAATAAAGAATTCTAAATTAGATACATACAACATTGAATTCTCTATAACACATACAAAATTGAATTTAGAATTTAGAATGTAATAAACCCTATATAAGAAAATAATTTTTCAGGTTTTGAATATGTCATTTTTGTTCATAGGCATGGGTGAATTTAGAGGAGATTTGAATTATTTGTATAATATGGTATGCCATACTGTAGTAAGGGGTAATGTGACATGGGGGTGGAGGGGTTGTCCAGGGGGTGGGGGGTGCTGTCCAAGGGGGTACGGGGTGTCAATTGGGGGGTGGGGTGTCCTTGGTGGTGTGGGTGTCCATGGGGCGGGGTGTCCAGGGGTGGATTTCCAAGGGTGTAGGGAATGTCCAGAGGATGGGGGGTGTCCAGGGGGTGGGGGTGGGGTGGAGGGACTACCCAGGGGGTGGGGGTTTCCATGGTGGTGGGGTTGTCCAAGGGTGGGTGGGGTGTCTAGGGGGTTGGGGGGAGGGGGGATGTCTAGGGGGTCAGGCTTGTCCAGGGGTGGGGGGGGGGGGGGGTGTCCAGGGGGTGTCTAGGGGGGTGGGGGTGTCCATGGGGTGGGGTGGTGTGCAGGGGGTGGGAGGGGGTTGTCCATGGGGGTGGGGTATCAAGGGGGTGGGGGTGTCCAGGTGGGGTGGGGGGGGGGTGTCCAGGGGGGTTGTCTATGGGGTTTGGGGATGTCCAAGGGGATACGTACTGTCAAAGGTGTGGGGGTGTCGGGGGGTGGGGGGTGGGGGGGGGGTTGTCCATGGGGGTGGGGTGGGGGGATATCCATGGGGGTGGGGGGTGTCCAGGGGGTGGGGGTGTTCGAGTGGGTAGGGTGTGTCCAAGGGGTTGGGGGGGGGGGGGGTTTCCAGGGGGTTGGGGTGTCTAAGGGGTTAAGGGTGTCCAAGGGGTGGAGGTGTTTAGGGGGGTGGGGGTGGGGCCGTCTAGGGTGGGGGGGGGGGGGGCTGTCCAGGAGGGTTAGGGGGCTGTCCAGGGGTGGGGGTGTCAAGGGGGGTGGGGGTGTCCAAGGGGTGGGGGTTGTCCATGGGGTGGGGGTGTCCAGGGGGTGGGGGTGTCCAAGGGTTGGGGTGGTGTCCAGGGGGGCTATCCAGGGGGTTGTGGGGGCTGTCCAAGGGGGTTAGGGGGCTGTCCATGGGGGTAGGTGTGTCCAGGGGGTGGGCGGTGTCCGGGGGGGGGGGGAGAGGGTGTCCCGGGGGTTGGGGTGGCTATCCAAGGGGTAAGAGGGTTGTCTTGGGGGTTGTGGTGTCCGGGGGGGGGGGGGGGCTATCCATGCGGGTGGGGGTGTCCATTAGGGGTGGGGTGGGGGTCAAGGGGGTGGGGGGTGTCATAGGGAGGGGAGAATCAGTAAAAAAAATCATCAAGTCAATTTTATTATTTATAGATAAATAAATAAGATAACATGACCTACCTAATCATACATATATTCAGGCACAAAAAATCATCAAACATCAAATGTCAGTAAAATCAGTAAAAAATGTAACGGATCAATAATTCCCTCATCACCATCACTATCATCACATTTATCATTAGCCTCACCATCATCCTCATTTTCATCCCCATAATCATCCCCTTCCTCATCAACACCATCCTCCTCACCCTCATACTCCACCTCGAACTCCTCCTCACCCTCCTCCACTACCTTGGCCTCCTCCCCACCTCACCCTCTTCCTCACCCCTCCTCCTCCGCCTCGGCCTCCTCTGCGCCATCTTCTCAGCCACCACTATAAATTACACCTGGTGCACCATATATATATATATTTCATCGATGACATATATTCATCAGAAGCTCTGCTGTCCTATGGTGGAAGTGTTGGACATAAAAATTCCATCAGTTTATAAATGCAGTGTCTGCCCTATGAGATTGTTCTCATGTTTAAGTGACCCTTTTTTCAGCATGTTTTTCCTATAACTTATCCTGCTGGAACTCAGTGAAACTACAAATCATACCTGAGGAGGGCCAATACCTCACCTAGACTATACTCTTCCCATGTCGGTAGTGTACTCTACCATGGTGCTCATCTCCCAACACGTGATGTAAGTGATCGTTTGGGCCAATATTGTCAGGTTCCTTGGCATCAAGGGACTCTAAAGTAGCCGGTTACAAATATAAATAGATTATTATGTTAAAAAATAGATATTAAAATTTTAAATCAACAAATTAAAATTTACAATATGCTGCTGAGTCGGTTCATTAACTGCACTTCCATTGTTCTTCCTTCGACTCGAGAAAAAACATTTTTCTTGAAACTCCCTTCCTTCAATATTCAATTTTCCCGCTATAATGACATTGAATGTAGGAAAACATAATAAAAAAATATTTCAATAATTAATTTCATAACTATAATTATATAACAATTTTAACAATCAAAAAAAATATGGGGTAAATAATAGAAAGTGAAAGTCATAATGAAAAATTATAAACAACTATGGGGGAAGGTTATAAATGTGTATAAAAATCATCCATAAGCTGTGCGAAGTAAGAATTTTCCAAAACAAATTAAAATCATCAAATGAAATACCCATCCTAAAATTACACACAATAGCTACAAAATCAGGATATCGAGCATCATACCTCTACCATGAAAATCCATCTACTGGGTGAACCAAATCATCATTAGTCTTCTTTCTCTTGGTATCATGCCATCACATTTTTATTGATATTTCATCAGATATAAAAATATTGTGGAGTCTGAGGGTCAATGGAAAGTTCCACATTATATTATGTGGAACACGGGATAATGTTTCATTGTTTTTGGCTTCCAATGGAATGTGACACTTTTTATACAATAATTTCATTCTGCATTTTCCTCATAGAATAAACTGTAATATATCGGGAAAGCATGAATTTAGTTTCTGTAAAATAAAAGTTCCTCAAATTACTTTCATTACATATAGTTTTTTGAGAAAATAGCTACATATTTTGGAAGTATTTCCTTCAATAAGGTAATAATGTTATCGATGGAAGTATTAGAATTCTCATACAATGTTTTCCATGAAACAATCAGATTAAAAATTCCAACTTTTTCATTTTACCGCATTGTCGATATACTAGAGTCATGGAAACATCATCCAATTATTTCCCCTAACAACATCATCATTTTCATTAGAGGCATCATGTGGGCTCATATAAAAGTCTTCTTGGGTCTAAATCATCTCTTTTTTATGATTATGAATAAACTTAAATCGGTCATATAAAAAATTATCTAATCCAATCCTCTCATTTAGATCATCAGCAATTTGAGATTTCATTTTCTCCCCATTGTGATACTAAACTAAGTAGTTTTCTTGAAAACCATATTTGGTTATATGGTAGATGACTTCTTCATGGATCAACCAAGTTCTTCCAACACAATTTTAACATGGGCAGTGTATGTGACCACTATCTGAAGCAATGGGAAATGAAAAATCTAAAAAACCCTCTAAATTGTTTTGAAAATCACTAGATATATGACCGGTTTGATACGTCCTACTTCTATCCATTCTTTAAAAAAAAATTTATAAGTCCTTTCGTCAAAAGAAATTCAATAATATTAATGTTTCATCCAAAATATATTTAATTAAACGAGAATTGTTAACTTTATATGAAACCATAACTCACACACTACTATATATGACATTCATAATATAAAAGAAAACAAAATACTATATTTATATCAAAATATATTTGAAAAACTATACATGAGTGTACAAGATCATGTACAATTATAGAGGAGAATTCTTCAGTAGTTGAGTAAATTTTAGATCGATGAAATTTTATATTTTAGTAGATTATTTGAGTTATCAAATACATTGCCCAGGGGGGGGGGGGGGTTAGGGTTGGTGGGGGTGTCCAGGGGTTGGGGGCTATCTCGGGGTGGTGGGGGGGTGTCCAGGTGGTGGGGGTGGTGTTTGGTGGGGGGATGTCTAGGGGTGGGGGAGTCCATGGGGTGGGGGTGTCAGGGGGGTGTTCAGGGGGTGGGGGTCTGTCTAGGGGTGGGGTGTCCATGGGGTGGGAGTTGCCTAGTGGTGGGGGGGGGGGGTGTGTTCGGGGGGGTGGGGGGTGGGGGGGGGGGGGGGGGGGGCTGTCCATCGAGGGTAGGGGTGTCCAGGGGGGGTGGGGTGTCTAGGGGGTGGGGTGGTGTCAAGGGGCGTTGTCCAAGGGGGTTGGGGTGTCTTGGGGCATTGGGGGTGGGGTGTCTAGGGGGGTGGGGGCTGTCCTTGGGGGTGGGGGTGTCTAAGGGGGATTGGGGGTGTCCAGGGGGGATGTTTGAAGGGGGTGGGGGTGTCCACCCCTAAACTTGGGTCATAGAATCTAATCTCTATCCAATTATAGAATGACTTCAAGCCTATTATAGATGAACTACAAGACTGTTGGTGTAAATCATGAATATGATTTATATAAATCACAACACACCTAATTTTAAACACACCTCAAAATATGATACGCGGATCATATTTAATCCTCCACTATAAATATTATATTTTAATTCTAAAAAAACACACCTAATTGTAAACACACCTCTAAATTATGATCTAGGAATATGGATTATTGATGCCTTGAGAGGCCAACTGAGAGATAATTCCAGATTGTGATATAATCTATAAATATAGTATTATCTATGTTTAAAAAATTTTGTGTGTGTTAAAAATATGATCTTATGTATGTTGTTTAGGAAAATGAGCCATGTTTTTATGGGACACTACTCATGGGAGTATGAGACTTGTTATATCATTAGGTGATATGGAGTTGTACGAATGTTAAATTTGTATGAGATCAGTATGGATAGTGGATAAGAACCTGAGTGAGATTTCTTTGTAGAGATCACTTCTTATTTGAAGGGTAAGAGTGAGTGTTGGTATAGAAATTTAAGAAAATTATTAATGTGTGAAAGAAACTATACATTAGTTATATGTGATTCCTATTTTTTGTAGAGTATTAGAGTAGACAGCCCACTCCCCTGGACAACCCACACCCCTACAGACCCTACCCCATATAACCCCCTTAGACAACCCACCCCCACCTAGATAGCCCCCCACCCCACCTTGACAGCCCCCACCTGGACATCCCCCATCCTCCCTGGGAAACCCACACCCCCTACCCAACATGGACAACCCACCCCACCCCTTGGACAACCCACCCCCTGGGTAGCCCACACCCCCTCCCCCACCTGGGTAGCCCACCCCCTCCATGACACCCCTACAACCTATCTACCCTAAATCCCCCCTGAACACCCCTCCCACCTGGACATCCCCCACCACACCTGGACAACCCCCACCCCCCCACCTGGACACCTTTAACCCACCTGGATAGCCCTCCCCCCCACACCCCACACCTAGACAGCCCACCACACCCACCTGGACAACACCCCCACCCACAACTGGACAACCCTCCCCCTCCCTGGATAGGCCACACCACCTATCTGCTGGATAGCCCACTCCCACGCCCCACAGACAACCCAAACCCCCTCTCCCACCGGGACAACCCACCCCACCCCTGGATAGCCCAACCCCTAGAGATCCCACAACCCTTCCGCACCAGGAAAACCCACCTGACCCCCCCTGATAGCCCACACCCCTCCCTGGACAGAACACACCCCTCCCCCACACCCCTACAACCCCCCTACCCACCTACAACCCCTACCCTTTAGACAACCCACCCCCACCTGGACAACCCTTACCTGGACAGCCTCCCCTACCCCCTGTATCCCCTCTTAGGGTAATTTTATTTAAAACCATTTTATTTATTTATAAAGGAAAAACCATAAGGAATTATATATTTCATTCAAAACAACCCATTCAATTTATCAAAACATGAACAATTCAATTTATAAGGCTCTATGGGTAACTTAGGAAATGCCACTGAAGAAAGGGGAAATCACATACATGGTTAATTCCATTTTAAAAATTAGGCCAAGCACTTTGGAGGTGGGGTGGTGTCCAAGAGGTGATGTGGTATCCGTGGGGAGGGGGGTATCTAGGGTGTGGGGTGTCCAAGTGGTTGGAGGTTTTCCAGCGGGGGTGTCTAAGGGGGGTGGGGGGGGGGGGCTATCCAAGGGGGTAGAGAGGCTGTCCAGGGGGGTGGGCGATGTCTAGGGGGTGGGGGTGTCTAGGGGGTGGGGGTGTCTAGGGGGGGCTGTCCAAGGGGTAGGGGTGTCCAGGGGGGTTGGGTGGGGTGGGGGGGGGGTCCATGGGGCGGGGGGTGTCCAGGGGTTAGGGGTGGGGGGGGGGGTTGGTGTTTAGGGGTGGAAATACCCATATAACACTATAAAAATTATCTATACCCAATCCATCCAAAATCACAATTCAAATCTATCACCCAACTAACAAACAATTCATCCTCAATATCACTACCCTTCCCATTATTCCTTGAACAGAAACTATAAATACAAAATCCAAATCCAGTCTTCAACTAAACCAAAGTCCAAATAAACTACCATATCACCCCACTAAAAAATTGAAAACCACATACACCACTGCCACAACCGTCCCAATCCTTCACATGGACCGTACTTATATCCATTACCAACCTTGAGACTATATGACTAAACAAAACCTTAACCATCTTTTAAGTTTAGATCCAAAAACTGAAAACAAATCAATGTGTTTAGTATACCATGAAAGAGACTGCACAAAACTCTGAGTTTGGCCGAATCAAAATAGAAAATATAAAAAATAGATGTAGAACATTAAAACTAAGGTATAACTCACTAATTTGAAGTGTAGAAATAAAAAATTTCTTGATTGAAGATGGATCTATCAGGTGGAAGGAGTTTCGCAGCCTAGGGTAAAGAGAGACCTTCAGGAGCTTTATATTAGGGTGTATACAATTGGGAGGAATGGGAGCAACGCTTCTGTGTATTTGGTGGAAATCTTTCCCAAAATTTTTTAAAAAACGTTAATAAATCTACTCTTTACCAATAGTTTTACAAAACCATTGGTATACATAATCATTTCTCAATGGTTTACTCAAACCATCAGAAAATCATGATTATAAAAACACAATGCCAACAGTTTGAATAAACCGTTGGGAAATATTGTTGCTTTTATAGTATACCAACGGTTCCTTCAAACTGTTGGTATAAAAACATTAGGAAAACCTCTATTTACTGCAGTGAATAATGATATCATTGAATATGGATTGAAACTAAACTTGTTAAATATACCTAAAAAAATGATGGTGGGAATAAATGTTAAATCTATGTATCATTTGGTGTTTTATATGTAATAATTATCCGGAAATTATATGATAAAAACAAAAATATATATTAAATTAGCAACAAAAGATATAAATTTATTTGATTATAAATGAGGAACACAAGATATAATATCAAGGACAACATTATTTGGGTTAAAATATGGCTAGAATAAACATGTATAATTCAATGATTAATATCTTAAATATGATCCAAGTAAAAATAAAAACATAATATTATTGTCAAAATATAAAAATATTGATCAAATCACATAAATTATAACTGGTCATAATATATATGTCACTTAAATAAAATCACAATAATGTGGAAGGTCTAAGAAGTTTGAAATCAACTAATAGAGAAAATTCTGTCACTATCGTTATTAATGATACTCATATGAGTTATATTAATATCACAGTGATCAAATCATCTGGTCTTATTATACTGATTTTTTTGATGAGTTGATGAAATTTATACATGGTATATTATAAAACAATTAGTTAGATAATAGTTTTTACCATACAAATGAATTTTTTGATGTATATCTTGATAAGAAAGGGATATGACATGAATATATATCTCTAAACAAATAAAAAAAATATAGATGATAAGATAAGAACAAATAATTCTCCACTTACATGGGAAAAAACTAATTATCAAATCACGGAACCTCAAAATATTTTGAAAATATACCATTATAATTGTTGTTTATATTTTCAATATATATATACTTTGAAAAAAATTAACGAAGATGAATTATTATATGTTGTTTGGAATATAAATCCATTTACGTATTCTGAAGATGATTAGAATCCATGTTATATTAGTATTAGTAAACTAAACTTAGAAAAATTTCATGAATGATCTGATAAAATAATATTTCATGAATATAATTCTATTGAAAGATCTTATTTATTTTTGATAATAAATTTCAATAATACTGTAAATAGTTTTAATATTTTTGACATGGATGGTTTTGGAATGTTATTAAAATTATATTCATTTGATGATGAGATCGAGTAATATCACCATGAAGATGAAAATTGATACGTACAAACCTAATTATAGAATGATATTTACAAAAATATAATGTTTATTCTAATGTGTCAAGTGATCAGTAAGGATTAAAAAGGTTAATATATGTTTAGAAGACATAAAAAATATAAAGCCTATAAATATCAGCCAAGATTTCATTATAGGTGTATAAAATAAATTATTCTCAATGAATTATAATAAGAAAAAACTATCTTCACAAAATAAAATTACAATTATTAATGAGTAATTCTATAAGGTGGATTGAATTATATATACTTATATTAATGAAGGGAATGGACAATGTAAGAATTCATGATCTTTCTATCAATGACTAATTCAATGATATCATAAACATTACTATCATAGCCTTGGTCAAAGAAATCTTATATATCATCAAGTCATAGTGCTAGGATATTTTTGTTGTATGGAATGCCATACATCGGAAATACCAATTCTTGATTGTATCACGAGACCTATTTATACATCAAGTGGCTATAATAACCTTTCCCAATCCATAAATTAAATTTTTCCAATAAATTCCTTATATATTGAAAAAATATTTAATCAACAATATATAATCTATATCAATAAATAAATATCAATACTAAAAAAATAATATGAAACATTGATATTTATCTATTAAATGAAATAACATTCTTAATAAGCTTCCCCCAATTAACAACATATGGAGTAATGCTATACTATTAAAAAAAAATTGGAACGATAAATATCTCTATGATACAAAAGAATTTGGATATAATGTCAAAATAATAATGGAGAATGATAGAATACATAAATTAATAGAATTAATATCATTAATTATATACAAAATTAGGTATGATCTATATATCATTTATTGTTTATATAAGACCATAAAATTTTCAGAAAATATGGGTTGAATTTAAATAAATTGTTTTTAGAATTAGAGAGAAAAAAAGAATGGAAAATTTTAAAAAAAAAATCCTTAATGAATTGAAACATTTTTTTAAAAATGTATGTGTAAATAACTTCTAAATTCTTTTCATGAGGGTTAATATGGGGAAACAAGATAAACAAATATAGTTATTACATTGGTTCCATGATTTAATTAATATATCTCACAATTAGTCACACAACCTGAGTACTGAAAGTATTAGTGTCTTTGAGACTAGCTATATACACATATTTTTTTTACAATAATTGGAAACATTTCACCGTAACATGCTTATATTGATCCATTTATAGACATATCATTTATTAAAATCATATTCATAACATGGGGAAGAAAAAAATAAGAAAGTGGTTAGCTTATATTATTATTAGTAAGGGAATATTATCAACCAGTCATAATGGATAGATCATAAATATTAGGGAAAACATTATCAATGGATAAATATTAGTTAAAAGATCATGGTATAACAATTTAAAACCATAAAACGTGATTGAGAATTAATTATCATGAAAAAGAAATATAAGACCATATAAAGGTTATCAAAATATGGATTATAAAAACATAACAAAAATCAACCAAATTATGAAATCATAACATAAAAAATTATAATTTCTTTATTACATGGAATATCATAAACATTTGGAATATATTGAAAAAATATATATTATAAAAAGAAGTTCCAAAAAACATAATCATAGGAAAACATTTCATTATGGAGTAGGGAGCACCTTGTTATTCCCAAAATAGAGTATACATACCTACTCAATTCCTATAGTGGAGCGAGCATTCCATACTCAATTTCCATAATGGAGTGAGAATTCCTTACTTGATTTCCATATTTGTCTCATGAGATATTAAACCTTAAAAAATGAGTTATAGGTTTATATAATACCCCATCCATCATTATCCATACATATGATTTCAATATAAATTCAACTATTCATTATATCATAAATAACGCATGGATCGAAAATGGGTTCCATAAATTTTTGAAGCATTATCCCCTAAAAAACAAGATCATTTAAAACTAAAAACAAACCCATAAAAAATAGTTATTAATTAGAGCATATAAAGTGTTATTTATGAACTGTTACTTCATTAGTGAATAATCTTCTAAAAATAGAAGAGAAATAAAAATGGTATATCACTTATGATGTATTTTATAATATCATCTTAAAATGAGTTGATTTTAAAGAAACATTCCAAATAATTTCATTTATGAATATAATTAGATAAAATCTTATAAAATTAATTAAAAAAATTCCATTAATGATAAATTGATAAGAAATAAAATATATTTCAAAATGTGAAGTAGAAGGTAAGAATATATGACCATTCTAAGTAAAATAATTTTAAATTTTAATAACACCTTTATTGAAAATCCACATCATTAAAAGGGTGAAAAAACCATTATTTTAAAATTAATAATGGGGAATATAAGGATAATTGGAGAAAAAATTGAGTTTTCACTAGGTAAAGGAGAACATTGGTTGGAAATAATAACATGGTTATAGAAGAAATTTCCATTAAAAGATATTGGAATTATTCTTAATAAAATTTAATTTTCCAAAGACAATGGTTTTATAAAGGAAGAATACATTGGTGTGAAACAAAAAATGCCAAAAAAAAAGAAGCTGGAAATACAACATTACATTATAATCAGTTAGAATACATAAATCTTTAATTATAATAGTCAAACAGTCCTGATCATTACCCAAAGAAAAATTTGATTCAATCAAATACCTGAAAACATTAGGAGAATTTAAATAAAATACCCATGAAAAGAGAGATTAAAACTAAACATAAATTACCATGAATTAGAAGTAATTCATGAAATAATATCTCAAATAGGTAGAATATACACCATATTAATAGAATTTGGGAAATTATATAAAACATGTATCAATGATATTAATTTGAGATGATAAAACTTAAATGGACCATAATCATTTAGGTAAGATCTATTTGAAAGTTAATTCATAAGGAATAATTATAAATCCTCAAAAAATAAGGGCAGAATACTGATAAAAACATAAATTATGTATAATAAATCAAACTTCGAATAATTATACTCAATAATAATGTTTTTCATTTAATGGAAGAAAATTGAGTTAGTACCAACACTAAAGACTGACGAAATATTATATAAAAAAACCCATTGAAATAGAGAGATCCTGAATTTGGTATTAAAAAACCATGAATAAAGATTATTAATGATATTATATACAAAATAGTATATATACAAATCATTTAAATGGATGTATGTTCTTAAAAGAAAATGTATCTCAATGAAGGAAAATTTAAGACGAAACCCTTACCTTGTTCCAGGTTCGTCCCTCCAACATGATTAACTTCATGAATAATAAAATTATGTTTTTATCTAACTTATAAGAACCTTCTTATTATTTATATAATTTAATATACAAAATGTTTTATAATATTTAATTTATTTATTATGTTGACTTTTTATATGTGTGTGTGAAAACTGAATCGGTTCCAGCATATTTTGGCAATCTAAGAGAACGAAAATCATATTTAAATAATAATTTAAATAAATAATATAACCATTATATAAACAATAATATCATTAAATTATTTTTAAAATATAATGATACTATTTTTCATATTCCCAGTGTTATTCATGATAGAGTTTTATAACATTTATTTAAGTTGGTGGTTAAACCGGCCATAATATAAACACTCTAGATCTCGATGGGTGAGTATAGTAATAGATGTGTTAAATATCATTATAATAGAAGAATAATTATATTAATTATTTTTTATATATTCTCAAATAGATTTTATTTATTTTTAATAAATAAATAACATCAATATGAAAAATACAAAACATTACTTTATAGAGGCGGTAGTCCATACAACGCATGGTTAACATTATTTTTTTATAAATTGATGAAAATAAGAAAATAATTATTTTTAAATTAATATGATGACACTTTATTAAAATAATTATAATTATTTAATAATATTAAAAAGTTTAGGTATTATTTATGAATGATTTGAGTAAAAAAATAGAAAATGAATGTAATACAAAAATGATGGAAGCTTGAGTTTTCTATTTGAAAAATCATTGAAAATGATGGAATTAAATAAAATAAAGTATAGAAAAATACAGTAAAAGTGGTAGATGATTCTAGGAAGATAAAAGAAGATTTTTAAGGATAAATACTAAGGTATGATGAGTCTTGATGTGGGGTGGGGTTATTATTTTATAAGTGAAGAAAAGATTATTTAAGGGAGTAACCCTGACATTTTCAATAATGTGAAGTCATTATTCAATATTCAATGGAAAAAATTAAAAAAATAGGAGGTGAAAGTTATTTTTGGGAAAATATCACCTCAATAAAATTTCATGTGGTGTGTATAATTAATTTTAAAATAAACATTCTTAATCTTGGAAAACAATATAAAAATTAGTTTTTATATTAAAATAATTCAGCAATACATATTTATTAAAATTATCAATTATTATTAAATAATTTGTATTATTAAAATGTTAATAGGTATGTTTCTTTTAAATAAAGACAAAACTGAATTTAACCATCAAAACACTTTATTAAAAGAAAATACTAAAAATAGTGTTTATTAAGTAACATTTTAACTTTACCATAAAAATATTGGACATAGGATTTATAAAATTATGGAATATTTTAAAAATAATAATTTTATTCATTAATTTTATATTTTCTCATTTAAAATGTTTTTTATTCAAATATTTTAGAATTATATATTCATAAAAATTATAATTTTCTTAAAAACTGTATTTTTTGACTAAAAATGAACCCTTTCTGAAACAACTCAAAAATTCATATTATTTAGATTTTCATATTATCAATCTAAAAATGAATTTATATTAATAAAATAAAGGTTATAAAATTTATAAAATTATTTTCTAAATGAAAATAAAAAATATTAATAAAAACTACTCTTATTGAAAAATAACGTTTCTAAAATTTTAGTATTCTTAATATTATTTCATATCAATTTAATATTTAAAAGATGTTAATATATTAATTAATATATAATATTATTTTAAAACATTTAAGTTAAATCTATTAGGAAAAAATATACAATACGTAACAAAATAGTTCTTTGATAAAAAAAGAAATTGTACTTTTATACTAAATATGTTTTCAAAAATACTAGTAAAATCAATTATTTATATTATTAAATTTAATTTTACTACCACATTGATATTAAAATATTTTAATATATACATAAAATTATATTTTAAAGATAATATTATTAATTTTAATATTTAATATATATATATTTATAATATTTTAATATCATATTTCTTTTTAATAGTGAGTTTTAAATTTATTGGTCACCAATACATGACTTCAATATACTTACTCGATCTATGACCAAAGAGAATATATGAGATGACCATATTTTCATGACCATAATTTTAATGATAATAATTAAAATTATCATATTTTGAATGATTATGTTTCATTCCTATATATATAGACATACTAAATCATTCATTAATTCCACTCACTCAACAACGAATAATTATTATTTAATATTATTGATTTTTTTCATAATGATTTCTCCTTTCATAGTGATATTTCTCATTATTGGTTATTTTGGATATTAGTGATCTTCTAGGTTGAAGAGGATCCCTGGGAATACCTAGTCATGATGATTTTATTCTTTTCTATCTATTTTCCCCAATAGATTTATACTATTTTAAAGGATATATTTTATATAAGTTGATTAATAATTCATGGTGTGTAATACATAGTTTCATGTGTTTTTATTTTATCTTTTGAAAAAAAATGAATAAGGCATTATTAGTTTTTAATCATATTTCATATGACTTATTTGATAATCAATTTTTATTCCATTAGACGATTATAAAAATTATTTGTTTTGAATTATAAGGATATGGTTTATAAAAATAATACGCTTCCTAAAACCCAATGGGGTTACATTCTCCCCACTTAAATAAATTGAGTCCTCAAAATTTTAATTATTAGATGCAAAGAAAATTTTTTATCTACTTTTAAATTATAGAGATGAATCAAGATATAATTTCTATAGATATATCAAAATTAAAAACTTGTGAAACATATTTTTTTTATCCAATTAGGATTATCCATAATATTGAGTTCTTCAAAGATACTATGATTAATTTGTATCAAGACCCATTATATATTTTTTTTCCAAGAGGGTGTTTCTTAGTATCCATTATTTTATTGAATATTGTATCTTAATATTAATTATTTTATCCTTACTCTAGATATTTTTCTATAATTCCCTGACCCCTGATGCCCGGATCTGGTGCAATACATTAATACATTGGCATGATTACATGGAATCAAGTCCTGAAGGACTAATTGGTTTAGTAGTCTTTGAAAATAGATTACTTATATGAACGTTAAATTACACATTAAAACATAAAACACAACAAAAATAATCCTTTGATAACTTCATTATATCTCTAGCTTAACCTTGCATATCAATCATAATACACTTCTTGGAATCTGGGGAAAATAAAACATAAGAAAGGGGTGAGCTTAGATGCTCAGTAAGGGTAAATAATTTAGCGGAAGCTATAAAATTTTGGGGCAAGATGTGTAATAAAAAAATAGTTTTTTAAACATATAATTGAAATTAATATGGTGAAAATAAATCAAAAATTACAATATAATCATGCACATATATATTCTACTAGTTGAATAATCACATGTAATAACTAATTTCATAACGTGAGAATTCCTAATGCCAAACATCATAACCACATAGTGGAGGCCTTGTGACAAGACTACAAATAAATTTTTTGACAAGGCCTTGTTCCAAGACACTAATTTGTCTCACGAGACCTACCGATTCATCGAGGGGCTATAGCAGGCCCCACCCATCACTTACTAAGTCCATTGCATTCCTCATATGAATTTGTGAAATATAGCATAAACATTCGTATTAAAACTAGCATACAAAATGTCAATACTTTAAACATAAACCATGAATGGTATAAAAATATTACTTACATATTAAAACATATCATAAATCATTAAATACAATATAGAAGATAATAAATCAACCTCAATCAAGAATAATATATAGTAAAGGATGTTGACATAGTTGAAAATGATCCATAAAACTCTTTGAGAGTAATATCCCTTTTTTGTGAAATGATTTAAAATTCACACATTTATAAAGGAATTAGTTTAAAATAGATTTTTGAATAAAATTTTCTCATACCACTTTGAATCTTTTTAAATTAATTAGTATTTTAAAATGTTCATGTCCATATAAATAAATCCTTAAAACCATTTTGAAAACATGGATATTAATGCGAATGATTTAGAAGAATAAATATTTAAAAAATTTAAAATTATGTTTTAGTTAAATAATTCCTTAAAAATTATCATTTTGAAAACTCTTTTATGAATCATGTACATGGATAGTAAATATCTCCCAGTAAATACTTACACATAAACAATCTCGGATAAAATGATATTGGGGAATTAACCTTTACCTTGAACTTTCATTTAGTCCAGAGTACATTTAGCCTCCTGTATAATGAACATAGTATGTTATTAAGATATAATAGAACCATATTAATATTTATGATATCATATATGATTCATTTATGACTTTACAGTACACATTTTATGATAATTTCCATGTTAAAGATACATTTTGTGTAATAATCGCTTTCTTTATCATATGTGTTAATTTGTTATTCTTGATCGTATCACTTATATAATTACTCACATAATTCTAGAATATAAACATGATTTATATATTATATATATTCATAATATAAAAATTTATAAAAGATAGATTTATGGAATGAAAAAACCCTTCAAGGAGACGGTAGTCCGTATGTACGCATGGACGTTTTTTTCTATTTTTTTATCGTATAATATGTAAGTAAATAAATATATTTATCTATATAAATATATATTATTAAATTAGAAATATTATTTCATATATCTCATACTTAATCAATATATATATATATATATATTTATAACAATTCTTGAAAGGTGATCGTTAATGATGAATCCCATCGCGTCGTGGAGACGGTAAGCCGTACGTACGCACGAGCGACAATATCATTCTATAGATGCTAAAACGGTGTTTAATTTGATGGTATATTATATATATAGAATAATTAATATGTTATATTCACAATTTAAATTAATTATACTCATTATTATACCCATCAAAATAATGAAGTGTTGAATAACAAACTACACCACGACCTGGAGATGATAAGCCGTACGTACGCACGTATGGTGAATTTTTCATTCATAAGAGGGATAGAATAATTAAAATGGTTGTAACATATTTATAATAAAATCTCAGTATGTATAAGGTAATGTATTCATTATTTTGGTATGTAAACAACAAATAAATAGAAAGTAGAAAAAGAAAAGAACATTGAATGAGGTGATGAAATAATTACCTCTTCTTCGGGTTCTTCCATTTGATTTGAACAAAAGGTCTCCATAGGTTGGAATTCTGATCAATGTAATGAATATAAGATTAAGTGAGGGTAGTTGGTAGGAGATTTTAGTAGGGCTTGGCCAAGAAAAATTGATTTGGATGTGTGAAGATAAGAGACGAAGAAGTAACCTTTTATAAGAGAGGTGGGGGGAACTTTTGGAAAAACTTGAAATATTATTTTATTATAAAACCATTTTCGGTTTCAAATATATCCAAATGTATTTATTTTGAGGATAAGGTGGGTATGGGTCTAAATACTCTCAATAAATAGGTTTTATACAAGTTTAGGTCACCATATTAACCTTAACGTTTAAATTTAACTCTTCGTTAAATAGTTTAACATTTACCATGTCTTATTGTATTTTTATATTACATGGTTAATAAACATACTATAAAATTCCAAGAGAACTTAAAGTGGTTCATGAATGAAATATCTAACCTTATCTAATTCATTTGGCTGAACTGTAGATTTTTAGGATTTTTATATTATTTAATAAAATAGTATTTGTATTAAAAACTCATTTATGTCAATTCTGACACTATTTAGAAATTGTTTTTTCCTGAAGTCATAAAAACTTTAGGAATTTGAAAAAAATAAATATAATCATAAATAACATGTCATATTAACCTATGAAATTAGTTTATTTCATCCAAATTGTCAATTTAAATTTATTTTGATATTTAAAATATCAATTATTTTAATCATTCATTAATAAGGTAATTACGTCAACATCATTGTGTCATAAATAAATTTAATTATATAATGTACAAAAATTATAAATAAAATACCATGACATAAGAAATATTTTTATATTTATAATGAATAATTATAGTCGAATTTATCTTATGTTTATTCCTATATTAAAAATGGTTTAGTTATTGACCTTTGAATTTAACTCTTTTAAGTCTTCTTTAAATAAAATATAATATATGTCCTAATCTAACCCAAATGGATCAAAATGATCTAATTTTTTTTAATAAGGATTATTTTTGTCAAAATAAACTTATCTAATAGAATTATCACATGTTTTTGGGTAATTTTAATATTATTTTTACCTTTAATTACCCTATTTACTTTTTACCGTGGTAAATAAAATTCAAAAGTTACTATTCACCAAAAATTATTTTCATCATATTGAACCAAATTTTACATACTTATATCAACTTTTTCTCTTAGATTTTTTAAATTCCATTCAAAGAAGAGGTAAAATTACGTTTTATTCAAATTTGCAAGTGTGCCTAATAGGTGGGTAAAAAGACATTAAAATGGTTCAATAAAATTTTATATATCTAATCTTATTATAAAATGAATCCAATGACTTACAATGTAATAATATATTTATTATTATTCTATTTTTTATTTAAGACAAATATTTAATTAAAAACAATTATTTAAATAAAAAAGGCGATTTTTATCTACAACACAGTGTTTTCACTATTCATCAAAAATTGAATGTTTTCAGAAAAATTTCAAAAATTAACCCAATAATAATTATGTTATTCCAAATTAAAAAATTATTTCAATTTTACCAATTTCAAAACATATAAGTTGAATTAATTAATTTAAAATTAATTCTAGTTTTCAAAACCAGAAAGCAGATTTTTAAGAAGTAAAAATTATAAAAAAATTGACACGTGTTAATGTAAAATTTAAATGTGAAATTACATCCAATTAGATAAATTATATTAAATGATAAAAATATATTATAATTATACTTTAAAAACACTAAAATTCTTTATTTATCACTATAAATTATTTTTATTAAAAAGGATGTTTTTAATTAAAATTTAGTATTTTTTACTATTCATCAAAATATAAAAGTTATCAGAAAAGTACCAAAAATTTATCCAAACTGAATTTTTATATCCCTATTTAAAGAAAAATTTAATTCCATTATCTTTAATATATAAAAGTGTCAAAAATTTGATTTAAAAAGGGTTCTCCATTAAAAGGTGGAAAACCTACATTTTTTTGAAAAATACTTCTTTTATCTGAAACATTGAATTTGTCAATATATTATTTATAAGAAACACAAAATATGTATTTTAAAATTATATAGGATATATATATAATTCAAAATTTCTTTAATACTATTCATAATCGTGTTTTAAACAACAATTTTTATAATTCTTGATGCACTTGAACTCGGTGTTGCATGTAGCACAAGCTACTGAATTACATTAAAGAGATAACGTATTATGATATCCTGGGGTGTTACATTTTACCTTCCTTGAATAAATTTCATCCTCACAATTTGAATTTTTTCATAAAAAATAAATGGTTTAAAATATAAAAAAACTTTGTGGAAACCCACATCAGAAATAGGGTTAATAAAATTTAGTCTTAATAAGAGGGAAAGGGAAATGAAAAAGTCACCAACAAATTATGATCTCGAATAGGAGAACATTGATGGAAATTAGAGACACATAATTTGAGAAAAAAGGTAAATATTTATAGGGAGTGGTTGGGTTTATCAATCAAAAACAAGTGAAACATAAATGGGATATTGAGGGACTCAAATACATATATCTTTGAGGATTTAAATATCATCGGTTCAACAAAACATAAGGTATTAGGATAACACATTTTTGGTTTTAAGATCTTTTCCCTAATGTTTAAGGGAAAAAATAATACTTGTAAAGTGGAGTCCCATACTTTAACAATTTTATACCAAAAACTCATCTTTCACTCCAAAATATAATAGAACTCAAAAATATTCAAGTTAACCTAATTGTATAGGGTTATAAAAAATGAATTTATAATTCATCGCGTCGTGGAGACGGCAAGCCGAACGTACGCACGAGAGACAATATCATTCTATCTATGGAAAAAATGGTGTTTAATTGGATGTTATATTATATATAAATAATCATTAAAATTTTATATTTATTATTACCTCAATTATACTCATTATTATACCCATCCAAATAATTAAGTGTTGAATAACTAACTACACCACGATGTGGAGATGGTAAACCATACGTATACACATATGGTGACTTTTTCATTCATAGGATGAGTATAATAATTAATATGGTTATTCCATATTTATATTAACATCTCATTATATAGAAGATACTAGAGTTATTATTTTGTTTTAGAAACGTCAATGAAAGAGGAAGTGGAAGATGAAAAGAACTTTGAATGTGGTGATGGAATAATTAACTATTCTTTGGGTTCTTATTTTTTATTTGAACAAAATGGATCCTTAGGATGTCTTTATGATAAATTTATGGCCTCTAGGTTTAATTGAGGGTAGTTTGGATGAGATTTGAGTAGGGTTTGGCCGAGCCAAATGGATTTGGAGGTGTGAAGATAAAAGAAGGGGAAATATTCTTTTATAAGAGAGGTGAGGGGTACTTTAGGAAAATCTTGAGATATTATTTTATTATAAAATAATTTTAGGCTTATAATATCTCCAAATGTATTTTTTTCTTTTATAAGGTGGGTATGGGTATAAATAATCCCAATTAATAGGTTGTAGACAAGTTTATGTCACCATATTAACCTTATCTTTTAAATTTAACTCGTCGTTAAATAGTTTAACATTTACCATCTCTTCCTGTATTTTTATATTAAATGGTTAATAAAAATACTATAAAATTACAAGAGAACCTAAAGTGGTTAATAAATGACATAAATAACCTTATCTAAGTCATTTGGATGAACTAAATAATTTTAGGATTTTTATATTATTTAATAAAATAGTATTTGTATTAAAAAATCATTTATGTCAATTTTGACACTATTTTGTAATTGATTTTTCTTAAAGTAATAAAAAATTTATGAATTCTACCAATATTCCTTGAATCATCCCTAACATGTCATATTTACGTAGAAAATTCATGTGTTGGATCAAAAGTCTCAATTTACATTTATTTATATATTTATAATATCAAATATTTTAATCGTTCATTAATAAAGAAAATTAATTCATCATCATTGTGTCCTAAATAAATTTAATAATTTAATGTATAAAAATTATAAATAAAGTAAAATTATGTAGGAAATATTTTTATATTTCTAATGAATATTTATAGTCGAATTTAACTTATGTGTAACCCTATATTAAAAATGGTTTAGTTATTAGACTTTGAATTTAACACTTTTAACTCCTCTTTACGTAAAATATAATAGATGTTTTAATCTAACCCAAATGGATCAAAAAGATCTCATTTTTTCCATAAGGATTATTTTGATTGATATAAACTTATCCAATAGAATTAGGACATGTTTTGGGTTAATTTTAATATTATTTTTACCATTAATTACCTTATTTACTTTTTACCAGGGTAAATAAAATTCAAAAGTTACGATTCAGAAAATTTTATTTTCATCCTATTGAACCAAATTTAACTAAATGATATCAACCATGGCTCTATTATTTTTCAAATTCAATTAATAGAATCGGTAAAATTACGTTTTATGCAAATTTTCAAGTGTTCCTAGAAGGTGGGTAAAAAGACTTTAAAATGGTTCAATAAACTTTTATATATCTAATCTTATTATAAAATGAATCCAATTACTTAAATTGTACTAATATATGTATTATTTTTCTATTTTTACTTTAAGATAAAATTTTAATTAAAAATAATTACTTAAATGAAATGTCGGTTTTTATCTACAACATAGTGTTTTTCACTATTTATCAAAAATTGAATGTTTTTAGAAAAATACCAAAAATTCACCCAAAGATAATTTTGATATTAAAAATTAAAAAATTATTTCAATTTTACCATCTTCAAAACAAATAATTTTCATTAATAAATTTAAAATTAATTTTTGTTTTCAAAACTAGAAAGCGAGTTCTTAAAGAAGTAAAAACTATCAAAAGATTGACATGTGTTTATGTACAATTTAAAAGTAAAATTACATCCAATAACCTAAATTATATTAAATGAAAAAAATATAATATAATAATACTTTAAAACCACTAAAATGTATAATTTAACACTGTAAATTATTTTGATTAAAAATGTTGATTTTAATTAAAATTTAGTATTTTTCACTATTCATAAAAATATGAAAGTTATAGAAAAAGTACCAAAAATTTATACAAAATAAATTTTTATGTCCCACTTAAAAATAATAATTTAATTTTGTTAAATTTAATATATAAAATTGTCAAATATTTTATTTAAAAAGGGTTCTCCATTAAAAGGCGGAAAAACTACATTTTTTAAAAAATAATTTTTTATCTAAAAAATTGAATTTGACATTATATTATGTATAAGAAACAGAATAGGTGAATGTTAAAATTATATAGGATATATATAAAATTTAAAATTTGGTTAATACTATTCTTAACAGCATTTTAAACGGTTAGTTTGATGGGTTGTGATGCACTTGAACTCGGTGTTTCATGTAGCGCAAGCAATTGAATTACTTTATAGAGATAATGTATTATGAAATCATGGGGTGTTAAATTTTCCCTCTAAGTGGAGGTAAAAATACATCACTAAAATCATGTTTAATTTTTCTAAAGGAAGGATAATAATATTTCTACAAGGCACATTCTTATAAACTTCAACATGTAATAATGTTCTCATGTTATTAGAATTTTTAATCATCATTAAATTAATTGGGGTGATGCTTTAATGATATTAGAAAATTTAATAGATATAAAAGAGTTCCTAGAATCAAATTATAACAATACAGTTACAACTTTGGATTAGAGGGTATGAGTAACTTGAATATTCAGATCCACACTAGGACTAGTGCTTGTATAGGAATTTTATTTTCCTCTTGCCTATAGAGGTTAGTTATTCTCATCACCATGGTTAGTATTAGGCCATTGAATTAGGTAATTCACTATTTACCCACACATAAGACATCTAATTATTAATAGTATCTTATGATGAACTAATTTTTATTTCAATTGTGTTAAACCAATTTTTTCTTTTCTTTAATGTAGTTTAATGCTTTATAACCCTTTCTTCAACAAGTAAAAAAAATATTATAGTCCCATTTAGGTAACTTACATTGTTATTTTAACAATTTTTATATATAAGAAATTGATTTTTTTCAATCATCTTCTATTACACTCGATATTTACTGAGACTCCATCATTATCTTATTTGGTATGTTTGGGACTTTGACCACAATCACATTATTAATAATATTTCATGATAACTGGATTGGAATTATCATATGGATTCTCAATCTAACTATTATTTGAATGTTTAGTTCATTGAGGTAACCTATCCATTATCCCTCATACCCATGAGTCCTTCCAGTTAGAACCATTACTAAAACCAAAAGGGCCAACATGAGTGATTAAATATTAAAAATAAATGGGAATTATCAAAATTATAAAATTAATTTTACCTTAAAATCTCTTTTTTTTCTTTTAAATTATCACATTAGCCTATAATTTATTTATTTTGAATTATATCAGTCATAGTTTGACCAATTTTACCATATGTTGGATTATCTTATACTTCTCAACTAAATACCTCAATATAACTAGTAAACCAATTCTTCATAGAATTTATAATGAGAATACGATCAACTAATGTATAAAACATAGGGTTTTCTAGCTAGTTGTAAAATCTTAGTCCCACTCATCTTGTATCAGGGTGATGATTGAGGTAATTATCAACTAACTATTTTTTTGTGATTACCTCAAGGTGAATCTATTATATATCCACATCCACTTGAAAATATCTATACATGGATATATTTATAAGGAAATAAATTAATCAAAACTTTAATAATATTTTAAGATATAATCCTATACTTAGACTAATCTATAGAATTTTTACTACACTTATCTAACATAAATACAAATGTTAAAGAAACTAATCTACAAAAATACATAAACTAATTTAAAAAATAACCAAACCCTACTTTGATTCCTATTATGGTGTAAAAATATAAAAATAGATTAATATTACATTGGTTCCGTGATTTAATTAATATATTTCCCAAGTATTAAAAAACACAACGATTGAAGGGTTTTTTCCTAGAGGCTAGCTATGCAAAAATACCATTTTACCAAATTTGTGAACATTTCCTGATAATCATGCTTTTATAAACCCTATTATAATATTTCATATGATAAAATCATATTTATAGCTTTGGTAATGAAAACATAACAATGGGGTGATCTCGAATTCTTAGTAAGAGAAACATATCAACCCGTCAGAATGGATACATTATAACTTGGATATAGGACATGAATAAGGGATAAATATTTGAAAAAGATCATGATATCATATCTGATAATAAAAAACATTTATTAATCATTAATGATTATGTAATTGAGATATAAGATAAAAAAATTCATCAAAATATGGTGTAGAATCATATAAAGAAAATAATAATATTGTATTACTAATGTTGTTCCAATATATAACATGTATTTTACATTTTAATGATCCCAAAAACCATTCATATTCTTATAATGATTTCGTTTTTAAGTGTATTTATTAATTTTTATCACTATTTAATCCTTTATTCTATTAGTTCAAAAAATTATGGAAGATTTATAAATTTTTTCTAAGAATGTAAAAATTGATAATTGAAGAATTCAACTATGTGAAGATTTCACATTGTCGAGAAATCGACTATGTGGAAATTAGCTACAAAAATGAATTACATACGTAATAAATTATCTACATCGATAAAAAAACTCTGTATCAATTATGTGTAATATTCAGTTACATTTTTTAGATATGTTTCACCCCCATTTTCAAGTACATTACCATTGTTTTATGTATGTAGATCTTATATAATGATTGTGTTATGTTTTATGAAGTTCGGGGAGGTCTTGTCATGTTTTGGATGTGAATCTAGAGGTGAAACAATTTATATATGGTTATCAAAAACCATGAACCACCTTCATGAAATCATGAAACATTTCTTTGGGTTCACTGGATAAGTTCAAAATTGACACACAGTTTGGCCAAAACATGCAAGTGAGTAAGGGATACCATGAAAAGAAAAATAGAGGGAAAACATGGTTAGCGCACAATTTTTCTAACTATTAAATACAACTATATAGGGTACACGATTAATATAGAATCACCACATGGTTTGTGCATGGATTGACTAACCATGTGGCACAAATTTTGTGGGTACCTATATTGTCTAGTAGCACGTGCACGATTGGTGCACGGTTTAAAGAAACATGCGACCTAACCTTGTGACATGCTGTTAATGACTGAAAATTATGGTTTAATACACATTAAGTACCCAAAAATATAATTTTCCCTATTGTAATTGGATCATAAATCCCTCTTCCTCCCTCGACTCCCAAGGTGATTCTTTTTTGTCCAGATACACATTTTTTCAAATCAAAGCACTTTGGAGATCCAAATTAATTAGTAATTCATTGTTCGATCCTATTCTTCTTATATTTACTCTTATCCTCTCTCTAAAAACCACATATCTAGTTCCTTGTGGATATGTATATGTTATACGATGTTAACATTGATGATATATGTTTTAATGAATTGAAGTAAATAAGTTTCATGGTTTGATCTAGAAGTTTTTATTGTTGTTCTTTATTTTCACCATTTATTGAGAGGTAGGTGTATTCTCTCCTATCAACACTATTATAGAACTTTAAGGATGAGTTTTTATTAAATTTAATTCATGTATTTTTTTGTAAACCATGATTGATTATTTATGGAAACCAATTTTGGTTATGAATTTATAATTTTGGGAAATTGAATGGATTTTGGAAAACTATCTTTGTTTATAATTTGAAAATGATAAATTTTAAATTATGATTTCATTTTGATGTAATAAATGTTTTTAATAAAATTTTTCCATGAAATAATGATTTATTATAAAATTTATTGGAATGGAACTTTTTTATACGTGGTTGGTATGAGTTTACTTGTGGTTGTAACCCTAAGGAAGGGGAATGTACCATTGGGGAACCTTGTTATTTGTCACCTTTTGAAGACTTGGGGAATTGAAGAGAAACTGCTCATGAGTATGGAACTATCACTTTTCGTGCATGTGTGGGTGTAGAAATAATGGAATGGTTAGGCCAAATTATGAGAAATGATTTAAATACTATATTTTATTTCATTATATGAAACTTGGTTATGGTTTTGATATAAATGTTTTTATTTGTTTTATTTAAACTATTTTATATAAACATGATAACCTATTCCTTTCCTAGTGGTGTGAGTTGGGAAGTGTTTTGGGAAATCCTATTGAGTTTATAAGCATCTCTTTCTTGGAAAATTTTGTGAATTTATAAATTTTATCTACTAGTATATACAAAAGCGGAAGTTATCATTTTTTTTTCAGTGTTTCACCTTGATACCATTGGAATAACTAGTGGAGTTGGAGCTTGGGGATTGGTTAGATATGTTTGAGACCATATCACTGGAGGTGTATGAGTTATGTTATCTTTTGTTTTTTTATTTAATATTATTTTTCCCTTATCATTCTTATATTGTTTTAATTTTACTAGTTTTACTTTGTCTTTAATTATTACTTTACTTATTCATCATATTAGAGGGTTGGATGTTTATTTTTTATTGTTTATAGGTTATTTTATTTTTAATGTAAAATAATCCCCCAATATTTTTGTAATACATTGGAATTTATTTCTAGCCTTTGTATTAATGGGTATGTCACCTAATTCTAGTAACAACTCTTTCACTTTTCATGAAAATTAAGAGGGGTATGATGTTACAAATAGTATCATTTTCATTCGTTCCTTCATTTCATAATAATATCAGTCTTGGTTGGTCCATCCTATGTATTATTATAGTATCAAGAATATAATATCATTAGAACATGAAATGTATAGCATAAAAATAAATAGATAACGTTTTTATTCCAAAAATCATGTTACCAAGGCAGCTTGGGTAAAAAAAAGTTTTAAGACAATTCTTGGTCTGATTTCCCCTCATCATCATGGTTTAATCTGATTAGTGTATTATATCATGAATTATTATTTATATTTATCACTAGTATTTAATTATTTTTTGGGTATTTTATGATTTATAAAATATAGTTAAATTATAATTAGGGTTATATTCTGAAAAATAAACTTGTAAATCATGTTATATATTTTTATTTGAAATTTTCTAAGTCTTCAATTACTAGTGAGTATTGAATAAGTGATGCTTTGTTCTAGTTATAGAAATGTAACTTAGTAGACTCTATAGAAACCAATAATAGGACTCCACACAAAATGTTGTTTCACTTGATCCACATGTGAGCCAAGAGTTGGTTTAAATTATCATTTAGGATTTTCAAGCTGTGGATAAAGGAAACCAAAATGGTAAACCTTGATAGGTGGACCACTTAGGTTTGTTTCAAAAGTATAATCCACCCATATTTTTGAAGGATTCATATACAAATAAATAATTGTTATGTATGAGTAATATTAATAAAATATTTTATTTCTTAGGAATTCTAGTAGAGAAAAAAGTGAAGTTTCCAACATACATGCTTGAGGATTTGGCACACTAATGGTGGGATTTAGTAGTCTAGGATAATGTCATCCAAGGAATTACATAGGACAATTTTGAGTAATCTTTCAACAAAAAATTCTATCCTCAAGTGTTTATAATTTCATTAAAAATAGATTTACTTATCCTGAATTAAGAGGATAAAAAGGTAATAGTTTATATATCTAAATTTAGTAATTTAGTTCTCTTTTCCCTAGAAGCTACTGCATGTTTGTCATTGAAAGAAGACATTTTGAGTCAGGCTTACAACCATAAACTTACTCAAAGATTGTTTTCCTTTACATTATGATCTATAAAAAGATGGTAAATTGGTAAATAGTGGTAGAAAGTGATATTTCAACGAATCAATCTAGATAAAGCGTGCTTATCACCACACGAATAGGTGGAACTAAAATATTGGGAAAATTATAAGAGGGAAACTTACTTCAAAAGTGGTGGATCTTCTTTTAACCATACAACTTGATTGGTTAATTTTCATCTGAAACCCAAGATTAATCTATGTATTTTTAGTGTTTTTAACTTGAACATATCTAGTGAGATTGTAAATCACCACCTGGAGAGTGTGGCAACTATAACTAGATAGAAAATCTCCAGCATTATTGTCATAGTACTCCAAGGTCTGGTGCTTGAAATGCATCTCATGTTTCTAATAAATCCTTTGATTTAATGGGGTGATCTAATTAGAATAACTTCCTTCCTCAGAACTATGTTTTCCATGGTGATTCTAGGAACACCACGAATCCTCAACAATGAAAATATTAATAGGGAAATAAAGAGTAAGGGATAATTAGTAGTAACCGTATGGTGTTGAGAATGTGATCAGAGAGGATTAATATAGCCATTCAATAGTAAGAGGTATGATTCTTGTGAATCCAACCCTTATACAAACCTTTTTGATACTGGAACATCCTACTATTATATTTCTTTTCATGTTGTTGATCTTATTGGGTTGTGTGTGGAGATTATTCCTTTTGTTTTGATGTTTTAAAATAATCTTAGACAATGAGAGTGTTGATCTTTTAAGTGTGCAACATGTATGATGAATATTTATGGTGTAAGATTGGTATGGGACTTCTATATCCTTGATACTTACATATATGAATTGAATTTTGGAATGTATTGGTTGATGAATTTAAAGAACCATGTCAATTTTTTTCATGAATGGTGAGTTTCACATCATTTTATAGAATTAAGAATCTATTTAAGGGATAAAGAGATGAAAATACAACTATATGAGGACTTATATTATTGTTGGTTAGAAAAATACCTTATAAGTTGGCATGAATTAATTTTTCAATGATGTATGATTTCATAAATAGGTTTTTTCTAACAATAGTTGGCATATTTCTCAATGTTTTATCTCGATAACATCTCAATGTTTCCACCTAAAAAAGAAATAATGTTTATAATTGATCTCATACCAGAGAGAATTCCTATTTCAAATACATATTATAGGATGAAACCACTTGAATTGAGGGAATTGAAATATTAACTAGAATAGTTGGAGATAAAAGGGTTCATTAGATCAAGAACGTCACTATAGGAAGGACTGGTCCTTTTTTGAAGAATGAGGATGAAAATATTAGTATTTTTATATATTATCATAATATTATCCAAGTTACAAAAAAGAATTTATATCCCCTTACATGAATTGATATCCCTTTTGATAAAATGAGGGGATACTAGTGGTTCCTTAAAATCTACTTATGTTCTAGGAATTACCAACTACATGTTCAGAAGTAATATATTCCAAAAATAGATTTCTAAAATCTTTATAGTCATTATGAATATGTGGTTATGCCTTTTGGTCTCACAAAGACACTATATTGGTGTATAGAATTAATGTATCTAATAATCTAAATGTATCCTAAATCTTTTTTAGTGGTGTTCATTATTGATATCCTCGTGCATTCAAGGACTAGATCAGACCATGAGGAACAATTTTCTATAGCATTAATAATCTTGAGGGAGCATAAAATTTATGATAAACAATCCAACTATTATTTTTGGACACAAGAGGTATGTTTCTTTGGTCACATCATCTCTAAGAAAGAGTTTTGTGGATAATGAAAAGATAGTGGTTGTTATCTCATAAAAAGCACTGATTATTTTTTTGAGATACATAATTTATTTTTCTTAGTAGGATACGAAAACCATTTTGATCATTATTTTCATGACTTTCCTCACTAATGAATGATTATTAAAATTAATGGTGTTCCTTTCCAATGGAGTAATTATTTCTATAAATCATTCTAAAAACTCAAGGTTCACCTTATGTCAGCACATATCCTTAAGTTTTTTGATTTAAGATAAGTTTATTTTGTTTATTACGATGCATCACGATCTGGGTTTGTATGTGTTGTCATGTAGTGAGATCAAATCATAGCTTATGACTCAGAATAGTTATAGGTACATCAAAAAATATATCCAACACATGAATTGGAACTTTCCTATATAGTCCATACTTTGAAGACTTGGATTCATTAACACATTGGTGAAAAATTTATAGTGTTTATATATCATAAGAGATTGAAACACATTTTATCACAAATAGGATTAATATTAAAGAAACTAAGATAAATATTGTTAGGTCCACAAGGTCTAATACCCTGATAGGGGGTGTGAATTAGGGTATGACAGATTAATAATTTTCCCCTTCGAATCTTGTTTTTTCATTAAAAAAAACTAAATTATCTCTTCCTCCCATAGAAATATATGAACAGTTATAAAATCATTAATAGAACACAACGACTTTTACTTGGTTCACCCTCACTAGGATACATCCATGGAGAATACAATGGCGATATGTCGATGTTCCAAATTCACTATGGATCACTGCCAATAATGATTAAATGTTGAGGCTAGATCTTCTATGCCCAGGCTCACTGCCTTTACAAAGTTTTGGGTCTGATCACTACATTCCCAAGGGTCCCTCACTATGCCTCTTTCTCTGGATCACTTTCAGTGGAAAGGGTAACCGCCTTCGTCTTTCTTCACTCACTGCTCTTAGAAAGGAATCCACACAAAGTTTATCAACTTGTAGGACAACCATAGTTTATGGACACATAGGTCCCTTCATTTTCATGAATTCCTACATCCTAAATTATTTTTAGAGCTCTCCTCTTTCACATGTAAGTGAAGTCCACCTTCTTGAGTACTAATAGATACCAAAAAACACTTTTGAAAATTGATTTGAAGATATCACAAGATTCCTTGTACAAATCATGAACCACTTGCTCTATGGAATACTGATTACCGAGTTTGGTACGTGGAACACCTCCTCTGCATAATACTTCCACTGATATGAACCACCCTTCATCCACAGACTGCCTCTGCCTTCGCTATCATGTACTGCCTCCACATAGCAATCATGAAAACCTCCTCTTTGAAACCCCTCCTGTTCGAGAATAGTTCTTTGTTCATGAACTGCCTATGTGAATCACCCTATGTCTGTGAACTATTCTTTGTTTGTGGACCACCTTTTCTAACCAGCTATGTACCGCGCCTTCTTCCTCTACATACCGGGTCTTATGCGGGTTATAGCTCTCAATAGAAACCTTCGGCAAAATTTATTCAGTGCGAAAACATTAGCTTTCGTGGAATTCATCCTCACGAAACACCTTCGAACTTTTCCGAAATCCTAGAAAAAAAAAGTGTTCTATAATGATATTCAGTCTCAACAGTAATCAATGAGATTAGCTATTCTTATATAGGCAAAGATACCTACAAATTATGCTAATCTAATATTTACCAAATTTTCAATCTAGAATTCACCACTTACCGATCCTTCTACTGTCGTGAACCATAAGCCACTCGTGAACCATTTTTATAATATGGTCCACGTAAAATCTTTTTTCCTACATGGTCGATCTCCTCCACTAACATCAAGTCATCTTTATACCGCATCACCTTCCACTGCGAACCATTTTTGGTTTCATGAACCACTCCGGCGTACCGTTCCTACTGCACCGCGTACCATTCCTGAAACATGGTACGCAGTCCATGAATTGTGGTATGTGGTTATCATCCTTGGCCAATTTTCTTCAAAATTCATTATACCATTCACTCCTATATAGAAATAATTCCTTTGACAACATCAAAATCCCAATTTTTAGGCCCAAAAATATGGAAAACACAGGGAAACTACACCATATTAAAAACTTGTCTTCGACAAACATTAATCATTCTCATTTTCGATCATCTGGCTTTGTCAACAAACCCAATCATACCCAAAACATTCCAAGAGGACACATAAATTGATTTTTCCCAACAACTTACCCCTTTTGGTTTGTTGAGAAGTCTTCTCACAATAATTATTTTCATTTTGATATCTCATTAAAGTTCCTTCCATCTTCAACCATCATTCACTTCATGAGATTAAGATAGCGTTCAAGGATTTACTGAACACATACTCTAATACCACATGATCCATGCTCCACGTGGGAAATAAGAGTATAATGAAAAGATCAGCAATGAATCACTTTATTTCTAGTCACTAATTGCTGATACCATACTGATTCCAGTGAATTTATTTCATCATGAACCTCAATTGTTGTGATATCTAATCATTGATCGATCAATTCTCACATCATAAGATTTAATTCTCCCCTTGAGTTATAACTTCTCTAATAGCTTCATCTTAGATTCAAATCCCCCTATCTCACTGCTCCACTTAGCAGCTTCTCCCAGTGTCTTTTCTCCCCTTGGGATAGTCACGCTTTCTCCCCTTTGTCAATGAACCTGAAGGGAACTTCAAGGTTGTCTACAACTAGGTAAAGAACACATATCAACAAATTAGGGAAAGACACATCACACCTAGGGGAGAGGGGGACCCACATCCACACTTTTTCAAGTGCGGGAAGTTGAATGGACTCCTTTATCTTGTTGATGTATTTCAAATGCTTCTTTGGGTATGTCCTTCATAAGAATATATGCAACTTGTTGCCTTGTAGGCACATACTCCAACTTCACAAGCACTTACTCCACCTTCTCCTTGATAAAATGATATTTTATTTCAATTTTATTTTTCCTTGAGTGATGAACTAGATTTTTGAAAAGATTTATAACACTTTAATTATCACATTGGATTCTAATTAGATATTTCACTTTGATTCCCATATATTCAAGTTGCTGCTTCATCCCAAAAAGATACATGCAAGATTGAATAGTTGAAATGTATTTCACTTCTGTGGTGCTCAATGAAATGAAATCTTGTTTCTTTCTTAAAAAAGAAATACACAATCATTCAAGATTAAAGGAAACTCCTGATGTTTATTTCCTATCATCTGATGAACCATCCCAATCTGCATCTATATATCCCAATAACATTGGCTAAGATTTTTCATTATGCATTAATCCAAAATCTACTATTACCTTTAATATACCAAAGAATTTTTATTAATGAAACTATATGGATATCCTTGGGATTGATTTTATACCTCACTTTTTGGCATGTGGAAAATACAATATCAGGCCTTGTTGTAGTCAGTTATAACCGACTTCGAATTATTTTCCTATATTCTGTAATATTAACTATCTTTCCTTCACCATCTCATGATAATTCCAACTAGGTAGCAACTGGAGTCTTTATATCTTTGGAATTATCCATTCCAAGACTTCTCAAAAGCTCCTTGGCATATTTATATTGAGAAAAAAATTTCAATTCCTTCCTTGTGTCACTTGTAAGACAAAGAAAAAATGTCAGCTCACTAATCATTGACATTTCAAAGTCGCTATTAATGAATTTAGAAAAAATTATGCACTATTCTTCTTATGATCCACCAAAGATTATGTGATTGACATAAACCAGCACCATCATCTTTCAACTATTTCCATTATTGAAATACAAATTGTAATCAACTCCACCACACTGAAAACAAATATTCTTTAGAAATTGATCAATCCTTGAATATTAAGTTCATAGTGCTTTCTTCAAGCCATATAATTCCCTTTTTAGCTGACAATCCCTATTCTCATATATATGGAAGATAAAACCATCTGGTTTCTCAATGTAAAATTCTTCTTCTAGAACTCCATTTAGAGATGCGGAATTGACATCCATCAAAAAATCCATAATCTTTTTTTGCACTGCTAGGGACAAGAATAATCATATAGTCTCCATCCTTACAATAGGTGCAAATGTCTCATCAACATTAGTACCCTCTATCTTGGAGTACCATTTTTACAGTAGTTGTGCTTTTTTTTTGAATAAAAACACCATCTTCATTCATTTTGTTGTGAAAGACCCATTTAGTTCCGATAAAATTTTTGTTTTCTGGTCTCAAAATAATTTCCCATGTCTGATTCTTCTCATTTTAGTCAATATTTTCATTAATTTCCTAAACCTAATTCTCATCTTAAGCATCTTAATAAAAACATTTATGCTTCAGCTGTGATAAGTATGATGCTTACTATAGAGACTTCCTCCTCATTGTCTGCACTAGTTCTCTCTGATCACAAATTATATTTTTCCTATCAATTTCAGATCTTCTTACTGGTCTCTAGGTAGAAACTAATTTGTTTTCCTCATTTGATTCATCTTCTAAATCTACCTCTGGAGCTAGAGTGTCTCTCGATCTTTTCCCCTCTTCATCACTATCCTCATGAGTCTGATCATGTATTTTCTAAATATTTTTTTTTAATTTTATATTATAGTCACATAATGACTTACAAATATCGTCCCAGTCACTTATTGAATCACTTATATGCTTTGATTTTGTTTAGGTAGCCACAAAATATTCCTTCATCCCCACAAGATTCAAAATTCTTATGTTTATCTTTATTAAGAATGAAACACTTACTTATAAAAAATAAAAAGTATTTCAATGACAAATTCTTTCCATACCATAACTCTTATATAGTCTTCTCCTTTTTTGAACAAAGTAATGCTCTATTTGAAGTGTAGACTACTGTCATCACTACTTCTTTACAAAATTTCTTTGGAAGATCTTTATAAATGAGCATTGTTCTGACCATGTTGTTGATAATCGTATTTCTTCTCTCAATTACTAAATTCTTCTGTGGATTTAATACTACTAAAAATTGATGACTTATCCCATGTTTCTCGAGATAATCCTCCACTTGGCTATTTGTAAACTCTGTTCCATTATCTGATCGAATCATTTGGATTTTCTGACCAAGCATCTTTACACATTCTCATCAATATCTTATAATGCAACTGAAAACATTAGATTTGTGGGTGATTATTGAAACCCATGCCATTCATCTATAATCATCAATGAAGAGAACATAATATCTCCTTCCATCAAGAGACCTTGGTGAAATTCGCCCACACACATCAATATGCACCAACTCAAGCAGTCTTATTGACCTTTACCCCTTTGGCTTATATGTCTTTCAAATGATCTTCTCTAGTTGACATGAATCACACTTATGAGTATGATCACATGATAATCTAGGGATATTTCAAGACGCATCATATTTCACTAGATTTTCCAAGTACTCTTGGATTATGTGGAGAAGATGCTTATGCCATAACTTGTTTTTTTTCATCCTTGGACAGAAATACCACATCTTCATCTCCACTCACGAGTTAGAGATTCCCTTTTGTATGCTTTCCTTGAAACAAAATAGCAGTATCCTTTACTCTAATGATACATAATTTCTTGTAAAAGATTATGGTATGTCCTGAGTCATAGAATTGACTAACACTAAGAATATTTTTACTAAGCCCTTCAACAACCAAGACATCTACTCGTCTCATGTATTTTTATCCAAAATTGACTTTTCTTGAGAAAATAATTTCTAGGCCCTCATCATTTCCAAATATTACAATAAAATCTTTATCATACCTGATTTTGGTCACTAGATCCTTATTTCACGTCATATGGAAAGTGCATCCACTATCAATTATCCATTTCCCATGTGATCTTATGCCTTGAACATAATTTCTAAAACCACGACCTACTTGACCCTTTTATTTTTGACCCAAGTCTTTGAATTCATACCTGAAATGGAATGATAATCTTTATCTTTATCAGTATATGATGATATTTTATCAACCTATAGAGTTGAAAATTTATTTTTAATCTTTATCTCTCTTGAAGATACATTTGGATGCTTCTTATGGACAAATTCATTCTACCTCAACACATTCCTCTGCATTGTTGATGTGAAATATATTTCCATATGTCTAAGTCCTTTACACCTGAAACAATGACCATCAAATAATGACCTGGAATTTCGACCTATTTACAACCAAATCTGTTGGTCTTGTTGCCTTTGGTACCTCTTTTCTACAGAACATACATTTTGAGAGTGTCCCATCTTACCACAACAATAGCATCTTATATGAGGTACATTAATGTGTAAAAATGATGCACCACTAGTTTTTCCTTGGATTCTCTGAATCCCATAATTTTTCTTCATACCCAAATCAATCTTCATTCTTGGAGTGGATGCATGTGGTCTAAATTGAACCATAACTTATTTCAGTTTTATATCAACCCCCATGCTGGCCTTATCATTCATAGTTGATTGTTTCTTCTATTCTACAGGACCACTGTGTTCAAATATCATCTTCTCAGTTTCCTATATAATCTTCATTCCTGATATTGAACCTGGAGTTAACAATTTATTTTGATCATTAAATATTCGTCATAGACCGACAAATTCCTCTTCTAGTTATTAAATATGTTTGATTTGATATTTTTTAGTTTCAATCAAACTTTTGATTTCCATGTTCTATTCCTCAATTTTGAGTTTGTACTCAACTACCTTTTCTGAGATTTATGGTATTGAAGACCTCATATTTTTAATTTCTATATTCAGCTCAGAATTATCTTCTTCCAACTACTGCATATAGAGTTTTTCCTTAAGAAAAGCTTTGTTAGCATTCTTTGTTTTGGGTCTCAAAATATCTACCTCTTCAAGGGTAGCTTATAATTCAACCTGAAGATCAACTCATCCTTCAATTTCTTCTTCATCATTTCCACTTTCTTTTCAAGTTAATGAATTTCTCACAATTGCCACCAAAGTATCTATTTTATGATCCTTGCAGTCCTCCAACTCTTCTACCTCATATTATTCTGATCTTTCATCCTCTTTTGAAAGCAGATTCTTCTTTTTGAAGAACTTTCTCCCAGTACTTCTCCTCCCATTCTTATTTGATGAATTCCTTTTTGGTGAATTTCATCATTTTATTCATTTTCATCATCAAAATTATTAGGAAACTTTGCTGCAAAATTCCCAATCTTTCAACATCGAAAGCATGCAAATGGAAGTTTACCTCTAAACTTCACTTTTCCCCTTTGCATATTGGAGGAGAGAAATGACATGGCATCATCCATACTATCCTCATCAAGACTACGTTCAAAAGAGACATTCTTCATGGACTTGAATGCCACTTCCTTAGAATTTCCATTTCCCACTACATCGTTATCATCATATCCCAATTCATATGCTACAAGGGTACTATATAGGCTATATAGTTTCAGCTCTTTCGGGTCTATGTCTTCCAACGTTGAAACTTTCAGATTGAACCATGGTGGATGTTTCCTAAAGATACATTTCCAAATCTTTATATCTTCAATGACTTCTCCAATACCCCATCTGAATTTCACAATAATATTTATCCTATCGAAGAATGAATCAAAATTCTTATTTAGATTTATTCTGAGATCCTCATACTTGTTCCATAGTACATGCATCTTTGCTTCTCAGACTTTTGAGTCGCCCTCATAAATGTTCAACAATTTTTCTCACATTGCATTTGATGTTTTATAGAACATAACCTTCATATAAATTTCATTCGATAGGGATACCCCTAAAGTATTTATCCCTTTAGAATCAATATCCAATTATCTTCTTTCATCATCTGATAAGGAACCACTATTAATGTTAGCAGATATTCTATGTATAGCTGTTGTGAAGACATTCATCCCTTGTGATCAGAAGTAGTACTACATCAGATTCTTCCATAGCTGAAAATTATTTCTGTCAAAGATAGAAATTACTTTATTATTGACCACCTCCATTTCTTATTCATGAGAGAGAACCACTAACTTTCAACCTTTTTCTATGATACCAATTGTCAGGTTTACAAGGCCAAATACCATGATAGGTGGGGGGGGGGGGTGAATTAGGGTATGAAAGATTAATACTTTTCCCCTTCGGATCTTATTTCATCATTAAACAAAACTCAATTCTCTCTTCCTCCCATAGAAATATATGAACTGATATGAAATCATGCATAGAACAGAATAATTATTTCTTGGTTCACCCTTACCGTGCTACATCCCAGGAGCATACAACGATGATATGTTGATGTACCAAATTCACTAAGGCTCACTTATAATAATGAGTACAATGTTTGGGCTAGATCTTCTATGACCGGGCTCACTACCTTGATAATGTTTAGGGTCTTTTCACCGCATTCAAAAGGGCCACTCCCTATGCCTCTTTCTCTAGCTCACTGCCGGTGGAGGGGGTCACCATCTTCATCTTCCTTCTCTTATTTCTTTTGGAAAGGAATCCACACACAATTTATTGACTTGTAGGACCAACACAATTTATGGACATGTAGGTCCCTTCATTTACATGAACTCCTACATTCTTAACTATTTGTAGATGCTCTGTTGAAGTTCCTATTTCACCAATAAATGAAGTCCACCTTCTCGTGTACTGCTAGGTACTGGAAAATTCCTTCACAAACTGATTTGAATCTCTCACAGGCTTCCATGTTCAAATAGTGAACCACCTTCTCTCCCACATACTGAGTAACAGGTTTGGTACGTGAAACACCACCTCCAATACTGCTACCACTGCTACGAACCACCCTCCATCCGCGGACTTCCCCTGACTTTTCTATCACGTACCGCCTCTGCGTACTGATCCTATGAACCTCCTCTATGAAACCCCTCCTATCAGAAAACTATTCTTTGTTCACAGACTACCTCCACGAATCCCCCTATATCTGCAAACTGTTCTTTGTTCATAGGATACCTTTACTAAATGGCCATGTACCATGACTTCTTCCTCCAAGTACAATGTTTTATACATGTTACAACTCTCCGTAGAAACCTTCGGCATAATTTATTCCGTGCGAACCACTTTAGCTTTCGCGTAGTTCCTCCCCGCGAACCTCTTTCAGACTTTGCTGAAATCCCGAACCACAAATGTGTTCTCTAATGATATTGAGTCTCAATAGTAATCGATGAGATTGGTAATTCTTACATAGGAAAATATACCCACAAAATCCACGAATCTAAGATTTACCAAATCTTCAATCCATCCTTCACCGTGTACCGATCCTTCTCTCTATACGAACCACACGCCACCCATGAACTATTTTTTTATCTGATTTGTGTACTGTCTCTGTTCCTACATGGTCAATCTCCTCCACCTACATCAAGCCAGCCACATACCTCATCACCTTCCACCGCAAACTGTTTTTGGTTTCGTGAACCATTATGGTGTACCATTCCTGATGCACCCCGTACCATTCCCGGAACATGGTACGTGTTCTATGAATTGTGGTACGTGGTTCTCATCCTTTTCCAATTTTCTTCAATGTTCCTCATACCGTTCACTCCTATGAATAAATCCTTACTTTTCTAATATCATACTCTTTATTTTTAGGCCCAAAATTTTTTCAATCACTAGGAAACTACGCCATCTTAAAAACTTATATTCGGAAAAAACCAATCATTATCATTAGTGATCATCTAGATTTGTCAACAAACACAACCATATCCAAAACATTCAGAGAGGACACCTCAAGGGATTTTTTCCCAACAAATATAATATCATCATATATTTTTTACTTTGACTTGATGTTTACATATAGTAAGGGGAATTCCATGGTAGCTGCATTTAGGAGGAAGTTTTATTACAAGTTGGCTAAATAATCTTCAAATTAATGGAACCTAATTCTAGTTATCATTGATATACATATGAATTGTGTGGATCAAGGTAATGTTTATATTTTACTTCTAATTCTTGTAATTCTTTATTTGGTCGAGAAGGTTAGAGATGATTAAGCATATGATCCTGAATGTTTTACTATGAAATTAAAACTCAATGGCACATAGACCATTGATAGACAGATTCTATAAGTTATATCTATGCTATAGTTTTGAGATATGATTATGATTCATCCACGTTATTAGAAACAACTTCTAAATGCCTACTACCACTTGAAATTGTTGGTTCATCATAGTATCTAAAAGAAGTACAAGGAATTGAGAAAATAATTTTGGTGGAAAGGCATCAAGATAAAATTGGATGAGTTTTTCTCAACATTTCTCACCATTGATTAGGTTAACAAAGGTCACCAATTAACTACTGGTATATTTAATTATTTATCAGGTCCCATGTGGAAATAAAATAATATAGTTTTGTATTTTTTGATAGGTCTACCAACAAAAGTTCAGAAACATGATTCTTAGTGGGTGATTAGGGATCATCTCATGAAGTCAGCCCAATTCATCCCTATTCATTTATCCAATATGATAGAATATTTTTCCAAACACCAAATTTTTGAAATTTTAAAGATGTATGGGGTTCTAATTCTAATAGAGTCTGATCGAGATCCCATATTTACATCATAGTTTTGAAAATCCTTATAACAATATCCTAGAACCCAATTGAATCCGAGTTCAACATACTATCCTTAAATTGATGGACAATCTGAGAGGATATTATAAAAAATTTATGACATTCTATGGTCTTGTTTGATTGATTTTTAAGTCCCATAAGAAGAAAAAATTACCTTAGTAGAGTTATCATACAATAACAATCATCAGGCCTCAATACATATTTCTCATTTAGAAGCATTACATGTAAAACCTTATCATTGTCCATTGTTTTTGGCTAGAAACAGGTGAGACTTCACTTATCAGGCCTAGTCATGTGCATGAGACAACATAAAAGATTTACATTGTTGGAAAGAGAATAGAAATTTCTCAGTGTAGTCATACATATTATGTGGACCATCATCGAAGATCATTATTGTTTTTAGTATTTGATCATGTTTTCTTGAGAATATCTCCGAGGATTAGACATTATAATTTTAGTAAGAAAGTAATTTTTTTATCCTTGGTACATATACCCTTTTTAGAAACTTGAACACGTGGGTCATGTATATTATAGGTTGGCACTACTTCCAAGTTTTAGTTCAGTGAACAATATGTTTCATGTATCTTAATTAAAGAATTAGTAGCTTGATCCTGACCATGTGATTCAATGTGACCATGTTGATCCTAAACTAGATTCTATGTTGAATTGTGTGCCAATTTAAATTATGAATAAGAAAGGTAATATCTTTCATGGGAACAACATAAGTTTGGTAAGAGTTTTATGAAATCATTGTAAAATTCAGGAAGAGACTTGGGAGCAAGAAAAGGAAATGTTAGATCAATGGCCCCAGATTTTTTAGAATAACTATGGGAATGTACTTTCAATGGATGGAAAGACCAATTTTGTAGAGAATTAATCATCCCTAGTATCAATTACTTTAACCTTGTTTTATGTATTATAATATTATATAATGCTTGGGTTATTTATGTCTTGGGGGATGTTTTGGAATGTTTTTGGGGGTTCATGATTAGTAAAAACCATGAACCACCACCATGAAAATGTGAAACATTATTTGGGGTTCACTTGGAAGGTGCATGGTTTGGATAAACCATGTGAGTTCCCTGAGAAACCATGAAAAGGAAAATAGATGGAAAAATTGTAGATTGAATGGTTTAAATAACTGTTTGAGACCACCATGTGGGGTTTGGGATTAAGAAAATAGAACCGTATAGTTGGTGCATGGTTTGAAAACCAGTATATATCAAACTATATAAACTTCTAGCTTGTATAGTATCACATGCATGGTTGGCGCATAGTTTGAAAAAACATGTCATCTAACCATGCGATATGCAGTAAATGACTGGAAATTTGTGGTTTATTCCAGATTAAGGAATTGTAACCCTTATTTATTCCCTATCCCCTCAGTATCTATTATTACTATCCCCATAGACTCCCAAGGTGATTCCATTCAATATTAAGGCATCATTTTTTCAAATAAAATCATGTTGTAGATTTATATTCCTCGAAAGTCATCACCCATTCCCGTTTTTCTTAGACATACTCTTCTGCACTCTCCTGAAACCATATGTATAAAATTTTATGGATATATACATGTGTGTGTGTTATATGATTGGAATATTTATGATATAAGTTTTAATCTATTTAAGGAAAGTTGTTTCTAGTTCAGATCTAGAAGATCTTAGTACAATTCCTCATTTTCACCATCCGTTGAGAGGTAGATGGATTCACTCTCATATCCACCATTCTAGAACATGATGTCCTCATTTTTATAAATTTTTTTTCTATAAATTATATTTTTTTAAAAATTTATTCTTGAAGGGAAGCCTTTTTTGTTATGGTGTTTTAATTTTAAAAAATTGGACGACTTTCAGAAATCTCCTTTTTTTTTATAATTTTAAAATGACATTTTAAAAGTTATAATTTCATTTTGATGTTGGAAAAGTTTTTGATGAAATGTTTACATGAAAAAATTGTTTAAAATGAAATGGTTTGACATGAAATTTGACATACATGGTTGGAAAGAGTTCATTCGTGGGAATGACCTTGAGGAAGGGGCTTGTGAAATCGGGGAACCTGATTATTAGTCACCTTGGGATGACTTGGTGCATCAATAAGAAACCAATCATGATCATGGAACTATCATTTATCATTCATGTGTGGGTGTTAAAACATTTTATGGGTATCCTAAATTATGAGAAATTATTTAAAGTATTTTTTTCTTACATTCCATCGAACTTTCTAATTGTTTTGATATAAACTATTTTATCTATTTTCATAAAATTATTTTCCATAAATGTGACAATATCTTATTTTCCATGTTCTGTGAGTTGGGTTGTCTTTGAGGAAATTCAATTTAGTTTTTACACAACACCTTCTTTGGAAAATTGTTTCATTTTTCTATCATGATATAGGCAAGGAAAAGGTAACATATTTCTCTAGGGATTCACCATGATACTATGGGCATAACATGTAGAGTTTGAACTTGGATCATGGTTGGGGGTTTTTTGGGATCATGTCACTTGAGTTCTTTGAGACATGTTTTCTTTTTGAGTTTTATTTGATATTCCATGTTTCATTTTCACTCTAATATTATTTTAATTTTAATTTTTTTTAATTTTGTTTGAATTATTACTTTACTCATGCATCATATTAGAGGATTGGATAATTATTGTTCAGTGTTGAAAAATTATTTTATCTCTATGGGAAAATCATCTTCTGATATTATTTTAATTCTTAATTATCTCTTTCAAGTTGTTGGTGTGTTGGGGATGTTACTATAGGATAATAATACCTATATCACATTTCTTGATAATTAGGAGGGAAAATATGTTTAAGTATATATGTTTAAATTGTCTATGTGGTTCCAAATGGATACCTGATTCTTTTCAATATGTAAAAATTGGCTATATGAGTGAGAGGGATATGTAGAGAATTATAATACATGAATAAAGCCTATGTAATTTTCCAACATAATGAAATAAGCTATTTGAAGAATGGATGTGTGGATCAATTTAGTTATGTGAATTAAAATTAGTGGAATTCAACCACGTAGTGATCCAAAATCTACTACACCATTCTATAACCAACTATTTATTACCGTTGGTGTACTTTCAGTAAAAATTAATTCTTCAATGCATGAATTAAATTTTATATAACATATTTATAGTAAAATCAATTATAAAAAGGTTTATGTACTGAGAAAAGAAAGCATTATAAGGGTAATTTAATGGTTAATATTGTTGTGGAGGTATTTTCAATAAAAGAACATGTGGAATTTAATTCCAAGATAGTATTTTGTGGAAAATTGTTGTGAAATTAAAAGATATTATTTTTCATGTATTATATAGTGTGTGGATGATAAGGGAAAGATAGATAATATACAAAATGAAAATAAGAACTTTCATAATAAAAAAATCCCAAATATCTCAATGTGATGATCTATTTTAAAAGAAGAAGAAAAAGAAGATACAATTTATATAGTTATGATATAAAGATTATCATTGCTATGTTTCAAAATACTCTCCACTTGATACTTGTTATTAGAATAATCTCTCCAAGATATTTCTTCTGTTCTGTTAGTTTCATATTGTTATTGTGAGATTAATCTATAATATTTTGTATTCTTACATTATGTTGGAAGTGTGGAGGTTCCTGGTAAAATAACATTGAAGGATGGTGTTTTTTAATAAATATTGGATCCCAATAAATGTTCTTAGTATTTTACAAAGTGTAAAATATCTTCACTCAGTCATTAAGTCCTAGAAAAAAGGACTAGAGTCCCTAGTAAAAGGATTGATGAAGTTAAAATCACCAAGCTCTTGGAGTTGAGCACTGGTGGAGTGGAATAGTGTATTTATATTTCCAAAACCACTATAAATCTATTATATTATATATTTTACTTATAATTTTATTTATGTCGATTGATTTTATTAAAAAAATATTGCAACTATTCATACTATTATGTGGGTGGTTCTCTATACTATGAAAATTTTCAAGAACTCCATTCACCTCCCTCTTGAGTCTTAGTATAGCAGGACTTCGAAAAAAAATAGTACAATAGGTTTTAACTTATTAATTATATTTTATAAAAATTTCAAGTCTTAATATGATATTTAAAATGTATTTATATATATGTATGGTTTTTCAATAGTATGATCACCTTACTTCAATGTGAAGATCCCACTTTGTGTACGAGTTGTATTTACTGTCAATGATTGTAATTGGTCAAAAATGGCGATCAATGTAATAGAAAGATTGCATTTATTTTAATACGATGAAGAATTTAAAATGTTAATAGATATTATATGAAGTCCTCAATTCATATAATTTGAAGAAACATGTGAATGGTTTGAAGTCTTTGAGTTTCATGGTGATTTGTGGAAAATTTTTATTGATTATTTCATGGTGATTCTTGGAGAATTTTTATAGATTCCTTCATGGTGATTCCTGGATAATTGTTATGGATTACTTCAAGTTTATACCTAAATAATTATTAGTATTCATTACATTATATTTCATGCTTAAGAAATTATCCATGTTATTTAACTCTAAGGATTTTTGAACTCATTATAAGTTTAAATACACATGTAAAAGGTGACATATTGTTTACAAAAATGAAAAATATGAGTAGAAGGATGATTGGAAGAGAAAGAGTTATTTGGAATTCATATTCCAAAAATAATAAGAGAAATATTATTTGAAGAGGGACCTGAAATATTTCACTATTTCATGATAAATATGCAAGATCTTGAATAACATTTGGATTCTTATTTTCATGAAGTGAATGTAAACTATGGAATATAATTATCATGGAATGAATGATTAGTTTAATATTTGGTGAATATATGTTTTGGGGGTTGAATAATTATATAAAAGAGTTCTTAGTATATAGGTGGCCTTCAAGTTTATATATATGTTCATTGGATACGTGGTTTTTTGACTAAGTGTTTTTATGAGATTATTTAAAAATTAGAGCCATACAACTAAGCTGACCAGTCAGCCTCAACTAAGAGATTATGCTAGATACATAGTTGATCGTGGACAAGGGAGTCTATCTAAACCATCCCGTTGGTGGCATGAAGGGTTATGTGTAAACCCTAGGCATGATCTAAGGCATGCATGGCTGATGCCATGCATAGTGTGGGCCAATATCCCACAAGGAGGTGGGTGTAGGTGCGTGCCCACCGAACCAGTATGAGGAGGTACTGGGAAAAGGGGAATAAAATTCAGAGATATTGATTACTATAGTTGATTGATAAACCACAACATTGGTGACACACCTATTCAATGTGGGATATAAGGCATGTGTGTATGATTCACACATCTCAAAAAAAGGATATAACACATGTCATTGGATTGAAGTGATCTAAGTCATCCGATCAACTCAGGTGATTATCTTCTTCCTCTAGCCTCATCGATGAGATCTTTTACACCAGAAATACAACCGATACACCCATTATTAGTTCATCCCACTACTGATGATCTCATCAATAGTGAGTGGTTCATTGAATTGAATCGATATCCTACTGGCAACTATGTCTTGCATGCATGTGATAAATTGAAGGATGAAGTTTCAACAAAGCTGAAAACACAGGACAATTGAGTTTGGACAGACGAGAAGATGGTTTTCACTCATTTATAATCACATGCACATGATTTACTCAATGCAAAGGAGAATCAGGCTAATAGTGAAATAAAACACCATGAAATGTGGTGTAATTTTAATGCACGTTTGAAGAATTTAAATACCGAGATCTTTGGTGACATTTATCTCATTCGTCACATGAAATAATTTGTGGGGATTTGAGTAGGTGATACATAGTGAAAAGGAAGTGGTTTTGGATATAGATATAGAGGCACCGAGACATAGGGGAATTATTTTGTTTTCTCATTTCAAGAGATATCTTATTTTTATAAAAAATAGAGTATATCAATTTATTTGTTTCACGCACCAGTAGGGTCCTACAAGCCTTCAGGGATTCATGAATAAGGTTAGTCCCACAATCCATTCTATTTTCATGAATTATATTTGTGCACATCGTATGTGATGATATTCCAACATCACATGACAAGTGTTAATACACTTCGATCATGATTCACGAAGAAAAACTTAAACTACGAGTTAGTGATTGAGTTAAGTACTCCCACTATTCTTCATGAATAACTTCTTCTATAATGATTTTAAATATTTCACAATGAATCATAAATATACAACTATTCTATTGTAGTACTTCACACAATATTGTGTTGTATAGTTACCCATGCATGAGAATAATAGAAGAAGACATCCAAATTACATCAAGTATATATGAGATAATCATTCTCTTATTTTCATGATAGAGAAAACTAACTATTTTCAAGAGTGGTTTATAAAAATTAGAAGAATACATAATGGAATGGGGTAGTCAAAGAATGCATGAAGCTAATGAAATAATGTGTGTGATTTGAGATACTAGAGTTTGTGTGATGAAAAACCAGTGTCACCACATGTTGAAATTAGAAGACAATGAACTGTGTGTGCATACATGTGTAGGAAAGAATAAATAAAGGGGTAATAAATAGTTCATGCAAGATTGCATGAATTTGTGTATGATGATGCACACAAAAATGGAAATGTATTATTATTAACAAAAATATATTAAAAAATTCCACATAAAACAACATATTCAAATTGATAAATTTTATTAGGCTATATGTGACCTAAACCATGAATTACACGCATGGAGTATTAATGATATTGTTGAGTTAGGAATTCATGAAGGAAAAATTATGTATTTATAAAAGATAATTCTTATAAAAAATAATATTTTACATATAGTGTAAACTTATTTCATTAAATATTAGTTTCACTAAAAAATAAAAGAAGTGAACTGATACGATCATGTGTTAATATTGATAATCAATGATAGATAATAAGACACTGATACATAATTTCATATTATTCTATGTTGAAGAAGAATATAGAGTGAAAAACTATAATTTGTTTATTATTTTTGGTAGTATAATTGTGATGATGTTGTGTTGATATGATCACTATTATTTTGATAATCACAAAGTAATTTTTGGATTCCAATAGAAGGAGAAGAATATTGATTCAGTTCATTTTGGTTTTTTAGTGAAGAAGAAAGAGAGAAGAAGAAAAATTTACTCACCAATATATATTCAGTTGATCATTATTTATTCAGGAATATTTCTGTGTTCATTAGTATACTAAATTCATATTATTGTAATCGATATATGTAGAATATCATGTAGATTTCTATTTTTGATGGGGATAGGTAAGAATAGTTTCTCTCATTCCCCTGTGAAAGTAACAAAGTGAATAAGAAGGTTGTGGAAGAACAAATAAGTATATTGACATCCAACATGTCTTAACAGGTGGAATAATTTATTGGTGTTATCAATATTTAACAAAATAGAGGAGACTATCTTTAGAAGTAGTATTAAGATATATTCATGTTCTATAAAACATGCACCATCAAATTCACTATAGTGAATTTCAAGTGAAAGGATATTTACTACTTCCTATAACCAGATTAAAAGGATTATGTTCTTGTGTTTTTTAGGTTGGACCATTTACATAACATGCTACGGACTAGCTACACTTATTGAGTAGTGAAACTTGTAAAAATATCATGTTTCATATCTACATTCATTCAATTTATTTCATGTGATAGGAATAATAGAACAATAGAATCATGTTCCTATTAGGTCTAAGAGGTATATTTATAATTTTTTTAATTATATTAACTGGTCCTTTCATGTGGTATCAGTGCCAAGGTTCACCTTTGTAAGATTCTCTTCAGTGAAGTTATTCTCTTTTAGATATTTGAGTTTCCTTCCTAAGTCTGTAATGAAGTGATGTTTTGGTAAAGATTTAGATACCTCTAAAAAGAAGTCTATATCTTCTAAGACCATTATGAAAAGGAAAAATAAATAGAAGGGAAAGTAGAATAATAGTTCATCTTATCTAAAGAAGAAGTAACTATTTCTCTATTCCCTAATGAGAACTAAGACATATCAATCATGGGAAGTAATTATATGGTAAATCATGTTTTCACAAAGATTATGGATAACATTCTTACCTCTAGTGATTAGGAGGTATGTGTCAGTACATTTGAAAAATGTCATCAATATGAATATAATGGCACAAGTGGTGATGCCGATCAATCAATAAATTCTAAAGAATTATTAGTTGATGGATTAAAATTTATTTTTCATGGTATTCATGAATATAGATCAAAAATTATTTGTAGAGTCATTCTATGTATTTAGGAATATATCGGCTATATAGAAGGAGAAACTAATGTTTTGGAGAAGGGATTTCAAGAAAATATTGTAGAATGTTTAAAGCTCCCCTGATATGTTGAAACCTTTGAATAAACAAAGTGAAAACTTGAAATAATTTCCTCAAAATGGCTTAAATAAGTTGAAGAGAATGGGGGAGCCAATAAGTCTCTATAAGAAAATATCCATGTATTTTAAAATAATATATATTATATCAATGAATTAAAGGGTTTAAATTGGGAATAAATATCCAAGAAGATCACAGAACTTGACTCTTTTCTAAAAAATAATGGTAAACTACATGAAGATGAGGTTGTAAGAATAAATAAGACTCGTGGTGAGTAGATGATTATGATTGATGATCAAAAAATCATCCTCAATATGAAATGTCTAGTATTGGAAGCTCTACTCTCACCAAATTATCAATTTTGGATTATAAGTATGAAGGAACTCCAACACGTGATAAGTAGATCATGACTTCATTCAATGATCAATCACAAGAAATTGAGAAGAAATATATACCATCCATACCAACTTATAATAATTTTTCTAAATTTATTTCCAAAAATAGTATAGGTTATAAGACAAATTTTGAACAAGTATGTATGAATAAAGGTGATAAGATATCTACCACCTTGTTTAGGGTGGATGAGAAAAATAATGTGAATGTTGGTTCAAAAAAAAAGAGCATAAAAAGTCATGAAGAAGACCCAATGACCTTATATATGAGATATAAAGAAATCAATATTTTTGGTAAAATCTAGGTTCTAAAGTATATTTGGAAAATTTGCATTAAATTTTTGGTACAATCATCAAAATTTAATAGAACAATGGAATCCCAAGTCAAGGGGGATCAAGATAGAGAAGAAAAAACAACATCCATAGGTCATGAAGCATCTATATATTACAAACAGATTTGGAATACTTGATAACATATGTGATGTAGGAAAAGTAAGTTATCACAAGGTTGGTACATTCTCATATAAACATTTATCCAAATTTTATGAGAATATAAGACCATAAAAGTTTTCTAAGAATAAAGAATCTATCTTGGGAAGAAATCATGAGAATGTTGTAAAAACAAATTCTCTGAAGAAGATTCCAAGAAGAAAATCTAAAGAAGAACTTGGATTCTAAATCCAAGAAGTCGAAGGGTATTTAATCCAAAATAACTACTAAGGGAGATGATACTTAGAATAAATCATGTGTAAAATCAAAACATTCTTCCATAATTCCCAATGACATGATAGTCATTTGGAAAGAGGATTTGGAAAGAATAAGGAAAATTGAAGATGCATAAGATAAGGATAGTGAAAAAGGAAATGAAAGGATTACACATGATGAATAAAAAATTCTTTTTTATTTTTCAAAAAAAGGAAACTCTTATGTTAAATATGTTTTGTGTGAGATTTGTAATAAATATGGTCATATTGCTAAAGGTTGATAAAAATTTCTACTAAAACAAGAATAATTTCTTAAGAGGAGTTATAGTTTATCAGCCATGAAAGATTTTAAGATGAAAATATATCAACAAAAAGTATAAATGGATGTGTATAGATCCATACTTACTCAATATAAATTAGAATAGATACTCAGATGTGAAATCATGAAGAACATATATAATGTAGAAACTAGGTTGAGAAGATCATTTCAACCTTTCTGTTCATATTAATGAAGCAAGGAGGATACAAATTATTTCCTTAATCCTTGTGTATTCTATTTTTTATTATAATTTAGGGAATTTATGGTGAATAATGTTCTCAAGGGAAGAAAATTATAAGTAATAAGGGCTTTAGATTCTTGATATCCAAGCAGAAAAGTCACCATCCTTGAATGATTATTCATTTTATATTCAAAATTAAATATGATAGAAAATCATATTTTATGAAGATAATGAATGTGATGTTCTACTATAAAAATAAAAGACAGGGAAGATACCAATTGGATAGATATTATTTTTTTACCATGAAGAACTTGTGTTCAAGAAGATCATACTTGGTGAAGCTGTGAAAATTGTCAATCCATACAGTCACAAGATTAACATACATTCTGCAATATTCTCCATAATAGAATTTCATGAAATCTATTATTAATGATATATATCACTATGAAGATTATGAGACGTGTTTCACTTGATGGGAAGGCAAATGAAGAAGTTATTAGAATTATTATTTCAATTAGTATTAAATATGATTATTCTATAAACTTATTGAATTCCATGTCATTGGAAAATGTATGTCTCTCTTAATCTTTCATAATAGGTTTGTAACATCCTAGATAAATAAAGAATATGAAAATTTAATATTTATTAATATTTTTAAATTAATTAATAATTTTAATTTAAAGAGGTTTTTATGTTGGATGGTGTACCTAATACACAACAATGAGTTTCTCTGAAATCTTACGTTGCACACAACGTTGAGTTGTACAAGAAAATAATATAATAATATTATTATTTTAAATGGTAGTTAACGCCTGGCCGCTGTAATGGTGGTAATGAATATAACTAACTTAAAAATTATTATACATGTTTCATTACTATTTTTACATTTATCCAATAAATTTTAGAGGCTTAAAATAAGAAAGAATATGATTTTAAGCATAAATACTATAATATTCTTTAAAAGGTCATTTTACTACCTTTTTACTGAGAACCCTTTTTAAATATAGTTTTGGTCACTTTTATATGTTCTATTTAACAAAATAAAATTATTCTTTAGAAATAGGACATCAAAATTTACTTTCGATAATTTTTTTTGGGATTTTTCTGATAAAGTTCATTTTTAATGAATAGTGAAAAATACTGAATTTTAATTCAAAAATACCTTTTAATATAATTTATTTATAAGTTTAGATTACCCTTTTAATTGGTTTTAGAGTCTAATTATATTATATTTTTACCATTTAATTCAATATTGGTCATTGGAAAAAATTTCACTTTTAAATTGGGCATAAACAAGGGTCAATCTTTTGATAGTTATTATTTTTTAAAAACACGCTTTTTTTATTTTGACAATGGGAATAGATTTTAAATTAATTAATCCAACTTATATTATATTAATTTGGTAAAATATACATCATTTTTGAATTCGAAATATCAAATATATCTTAGGCTGAAGTTTTTGTGTTTTTCTGAAAAACATCAATTTTTGATGAATAGTGAAACCACTAAGTAGTAGTTAAAAATATGAATTTTTCATTTAAATGAAATTTCACCACTTCTATGAATTGAATTTAAAAAATACATCATAAATGGTTGTTGTTACTAAGTAAAATGTGGTTCAATAATATGGAAATAATTTTTTTGTGAATAGCAACTTTTGACTTTTATTTAACGTAGTTAATGGTAAATAGGGTAATTTATGGCAAAAAGAATAACATAATAGTACAAAATTACCATAACACTTGTCATAAACTTATTGTATGAGTCATGGCCGACCATGGTAATCCTTGGGTCTATTTTGGGACCCCATGTAGCCACTTAAGAATGATAATGACACTTTATTTTAATTAATTTAAAGTAAAGACAAAATTGACAAAAAGAAATCTCTTTTAGTAAATTAATTTTTACATTTGGTTATATAATTTATCTCTTAGACTATAAATATTATTCTAAAAGATAAAAATACATCATACATCATGGTATTTTTTTATAATTTTTAGACATCAAATAAATAAAATTATTTATGACACAATAATGATGGAGTGTTTACCTCATTAATAAATGATTTAAATAAATAAGATTATAAAGATTAAAAAAAATATCCAAACACTGTCCAATTGTTGTTGGATTATTTTATTTCTACCATGATTATTATTATATTATACTTTAATTACTTTTTTACCTTTATAAAACTAAAATAATTATATAATAAAATAATATTTTCGCACTTTCCTTAAGAGCCCCTCCTCCCCCTTATAAAAATATCTCAACTCTAACCCATTAATCACACTTATAAAGCCTAATAGATTGTCCAAAACCTACCCAATTAATCTCTCAGTATTCCTCTATTCCAACTATAAGCCTTAAATTAGGCTGAAGGAACTACAAGAAGTCCTTTTAGTTCAAACCAAAGGGAGTTACCTGAATTAAAGGTAACAATTTCTCTTAAATTATTTTATTTTATTTTACTTATCCAACCCATAAACTCTTTTTATTCCTTTTTTATTACAAAAAAAGTATTATTAATATACTATTATGTTTAATGAGAAGGATTCAGACTACACTTACACAAACCTCCATCTAATGGGTAAAGAACATACTGTTTCTGTGGATGGAAAACTTACACCTCATGAAATGATGATTGTTCAATTATCTCCTACCGCCTCTCATGGTAGCCATTAATATGAAACTATATTTATATATGATAAATATTATGTTTATGTTTTCTTTATTCCTATGTATTTTTCATTTATAACATAACTTTATGGTCTCCATTATGGGTAAACGTGATAATTTCATTTTAGGAAGTGCAGACTACTGCCACCTCAAAGTGACATGACTAGTTAATTCCATATGTGGGAAGTATAAAGGATTAAGTTAATGATATTATATATGATATTATACTTGAATTATTATATACCTATTTATCATTATGTTTTAATTAAATTAAAATAAGAAATAGAAATGAAAGTAGTGTTCATGCGTACGTACGACTTACCGTCTCCATGAATGGTGCATTTCATTTCTTCTCTCCAAATGTTTTTTACTATTATAAATACATATATATTGGATATATATTATATATATGATATCTAAATAATGAATTTAATTTTAGAGATAATGTAATTTCGACCACATGGACAATTTATAATTATAACAAGTTCATTTTGAACTCAAGTTACGAACACCAACAAAATGTCAGATATGAACTCAAATAATTAACTAATTGTTATTTCAAGGTAATAATTGATATAAAAGGAATAATTAACTTTAAAAAGTTTCTTAAGAAACTATAAATTAACTTTATTTTATTATTCAGGCGATTAATGAACAATCGAGTCAAGTCAAACACGAGGTAAGGGATTTCTTATCTCACTTTTAATTCATTGAGATTTCCTTTGTTCACCACTTAGTTATTGAATATGGTGTATTTTGTACCACCATTTTATATATATTATCATGATTATATTTATATTCATGGTATTATGTGATTAATTTGGTGGTTATTAACTTTTGTTAATACGACTCGATTGATTAAAATCTAGTAAGAGGTTTTCATCTCACTTTTATTTCCATGAGATTCATGCTATATTTGACACCATTTACTTTTGTGTGGTGCATGTACTGCCCATTATTTCATTATTTGTGTAATATTCCTTAATATATTGGTATTTACGTCTTCATCGTATGATCCTTCTTTCATATGGTGTATGTTTTGTAAGTTTCCAAATCTATAAGGGAACTTTTCACCCTCCTCATTTTAAAAGACTTCTTTTTGTTATGTCTTTTAATATACATCTTATTACGTTAGGATATGTTCTTCTATATCCTTATTGCTGTAAATTTCATTCAAAATTATGAGATACCCATTTCTCTCTCATCAACTCAGTTTCTGAATTTTAACGTGACGTCGTTAGGTTGTCGAATTTCTGTAAGAGATATTCTTAACCCAATTTCATTTCTTTGGGTTAAACTTTTACTTCTTGATTATATCGTGCTATGAATATGTGTTAATGAACTCTGATTGTTTTAAACTTAATATCCACTGATATTGGGTGTAGTCTTATTTTTCACACATAATTATTTTATTGATTTATCCTTAATATTAAGATATGGTCTTTATAAGGTATTTCATCTCGATTTATATTCCATTGAGACTTATCTATTGTTATGCGCCAATTCAATTTTATATGGTTTATATACTATCCTTTGGCATATTATATCTTGAAGAAATTTATTCTCATTATATTATAATGTTTTTATTAAATGTTATTCCTCAATTATTTGTATTCAAGCATCTCTCTTTTGGCTAAGAACTCCTTAACTAAAATATTGTTTTAAAGATTTATTCTTATAAATATTTATCATTAATGTCCATGTTTTAAAAATAGTTTGAAGGATTTATTTATATGGACATTAATGTCTTAAAATTTTAATTCCTTTAAAATCTTCAAATTGGTATGGAACACTATGATTCAAAAATACCTTTATTAAATGTTTTAAATGGTTATTGAAAATGGTTTAATAAAGAATTGATTATGTCAATATCATGAAATAATATACTATGATAGAAATGTGGAAATTTTATCTTTCCTTTATGATTTTTTATGTGTTATGACTACGTTATGGTTCTTCGGATTTGTTTATGTATACGGGTGGTTCCATGATAAACCTAGGGTGGGTGAGCTCGAGATAGCTCTCCAATGCATTCAATAACATGACAGAGGTAAACATTAATGTTTCTCCTAAGAGATTTAGGGAATATACTGTGATGGTTCTTCCAATGTAACTCCCTAGGTTGCTATGATAGCTAAAATGTATGTATCTTATGTAAGCCATAAGTTACCTTTATGATTTATGATTTCAATGTGTTATTCATAAATCTTATGATTTTATAAGGTACATTACGATTGAAAAGTATGGTTTCATTGTTTTTTATTAATTAATGGGATAATGTTTCATTCCTTATTTCATATCCCTTACCGAGCTTTTTATGCTCATCCCATGTTTTTTAAATGTTTTAAATAGGAATTAAAGATGAATAAGTGTCTAGGATGAGATAAAAAAAACTCATGTTGTCTAAAACATGGAACTAGACATGTTTCTTTTTTTATTTTATGAAAAAAATAGATACTAAATAGTGGTGTCTACTTGTAATATTCAAGTTGATATTTAATAGTTATGGCCTAATTCTCTAAAACTCTAAACCTGAAAGTATACTCAATGTGAATTATTCATTTAATTCAGGACTGTAATGTTTAAGGCCGGGTCCTTATAGTTGGTATCATAGGTTGACTTAGATAACATTAGAGGTTAGGGTGTTATTTGAGAATAAGTGACATAACCATAATGGTTATCATATTATAAAGTGCCATAGTTATTTTAGATAAATTGAATGAGTTTAAAATAACATGAATAAGTTTATCTTAGTATTTACCCTTTTCATAAGATATTATATGATTATTTTACTGATATACTCACAATGAACTTTTTGGTTTAAGTAAATGGATGGATCTAGTGGGTACCAAAGAAACAGTGAATGTTAAGAAAACAACGATGGTTTTCTGAATGAGAAAATGAATGAAATGGGAGCTGCAATGAGAACTCTTATGGTTATTCTCAACCAACTATATGAAGTCATGATTGACCACCTGAACCTTGTTGTTTTTTTTACAAAGAATCATATATGCGCGAAACAAATCCCCATGAATGTTCAGGTAATAATCATAAAGGTACGTATATTCAAAAACATATGTGTCAAGGATGTGAAAAAAAAACATAGGAAAATTTTTCAACGGGACGAGAAGATTCTATAGATGTGGAATTGAAATCCATAAAGCAATAACCTACCATGGAAAAAGGAAGCATCCGATTGACTCTAGGAAAGGGAAAGAAGTTATTTTATGAGGGATCACTTGAATGTTTTAAATGTGGTGTCCATGTTCATTATACAAACAGATGTTCTATGAAGAAGGTTTGGGAATGAGATCCCCAGGATCATACAAATATATGTTTACCAATACCTAATGCCATTCCAATTGAGGATGAGGAAACCTACAATGACCAATGAAAGGTATGGATTATTTCTTAACTGATGTTTAAACATTATTGAATCATTGGATATGATTCATGATTTTGTTTGAAGGAAATAAGTATTTCAGAATAAGTTGGAAAGGAATGGTTAATGGATCAGGAAGAAAGTTGAATGAGTAAGAAGTCAACATATAAAGGATATAAGTGTTATGGTAGATTTTAGGATGGTGAAATTCTTAAAATTATTAATTCTCTTTTGATGATGGGATTACATTAGAAGACTATTTATAGAATTTGTAACCCTAAATTTTGATATATGAAAATTTTATTCATGGAATAACTATCTTTTCTTTTGTGGATATAGTTATAAAGAATCATTTGGGTTTATATGATCCTTGAATTTAAGGCAATTACAAGTTAATACATTTTGGGATGAAAAATGAAAGTTATTGGATAACCTTTGTGGTTAAAATATGTTATGGTTATTTTTGATGAATTTATCTCTTTTTTTGGGAATGTTGTAAAATTATATAGTTTTTGAAAAAGGAAAACACGCAGACCATGTGACAACCCGTCGTGTCAGACAAAGCTGCGGGAATCAAACCCACAACCAAAGTGCGACTGAGATTTATTACCTACCACTGGACTACGTGAAGTCCGTTGTTAGTATGACAAATTATTTTTAGTTAGATGATTTTATGAATCAATAATAGGTTGATTTTGGGAAATATATTGAAGTGATTAAACTATCATAGAGAATATGTGATTAGGTTAATTACTTTTCAATATGATACTTTAAGAGTAACTGATGTTATTTGGAGATAAATGTTAAGTTTTATCATGGAAGAGTAAGTGATTAAATCCTTATGATATTTGTGTTTCAATCTCAGTTTTTTTACATTGAATTATTTTATGTACAATTATTTATTGAATTATAAGGACCCGACATTAAACCTTACTTAATATTGAATTAAATAAATAATTCACATTCAGGATCTTTTCAGGTTTAGAGTTTTAGAGAATTAGGACATAACAATTACATCCCAAAAGATTATAAAGTAGACAGTTCTACTAAGTTTCCATAAAATAAAAAACTCTTAAAAATAAACATGTCTAATTCCATGTTTTATATAGCATGACTTTCCCTTGATCCCATCCTTGAACCTATTCCACATTAAGTCCTGTGAAAAAAATTTCAAAAAAAAACATGGGGTGAGCATAAAAATCCCAGTAAGGGATACAAAAAGAATGAAAACTGTTAGGTTATCAAAACAACAGGTAAACCATGTATACTTTATCAAAGTAATACTTTTCACCTTTATGAAGTAGTAAAAACTCTTCATTGAATAAAAGATCATTACTTACCCTTTTGTAACAAAAATATTACCATAAAACCCATATAAAGATCACATAACATATAAAGGTAACTTGGGACATAAACATACTTAAATGGAATAACCATATGGTCGACTTCCACACATATCACTTAATGGAATAGCCATACGGCCGACTTCCATACCCAATGCATTGGAGGTTATAAAGTAACCACCCGTCCTAGTATTCAAGGCACCACCCTTCATATGGTTTATCATGTAACCACCCGTCAAATGTCCAAGTACCATTACAAAATCATAAGACATGAAACAAATATAATGGTAAGAAAACATTTCCACACTTTGATCAAAATATATCGCTTAAATATATTGACATAAAAAATCCATTATAAAAACCATTTTCAATACCAAAATACATAAAATAGTATATGGTATTTATTACATTTTAAAAAACATTACAACTTATTGAGGAAGGCAAAGACCAAATAATACTCGCAGTGGCGGAAAAGGTCGTTGTAACCGCGTACGTTAAAAGAAACATTCCTTTTTTTTGTTTAGTAAAACGCTTCGTTGAAAAAGATTCCTTTTGTATAAAAGTAAAAGTCAAAGGGGTTTATACACCGTATAAAAGAAAGTTGTGTATAAAACAAAATATGCCTCAATGAAAGGAGATTGAGACGAAGTCCCTTACCTCAGGTCCGACTTGACTCGATCGTTCTTTAACGTCCTGAATAATAAACTTGAGTTAATTTATACTTGCTTAAGAACCTTTTTAAAGTTCATTATTCCATTTATATCACTTATTACCATGTTATAAACACTATGTAATTATTTAAGTTAATAATGTTTATTTTGTCGATATTTGGTTCTTAAGTCGAAAGTGGACTTCTTACAATTACATGTTGTTCGTGTGGTCAAAGGTTCATTATATCCAGAATGATATTCAAGATTTGGATATCATATATATCATATATATCTATAATATACATGTATTTATAGTATTTCATAATCATTTAGAGGTAAGAAATGTAATGCACCGATCATGGAGACGGTAAGCCGTACGTACGCATGAACGCTACTTTCATTTCTATGTCATATTAATAGAATTAAAACTAAATGAGAGTTATGCATATTTTAATTCCAGAATTATATTAATAATTTATATGAAACAAAAATCATATATAATAACTTTAAATCCATCCTTTATACGTCCCACATATGGCATTAACGAATCAAATCACTTTGAGGGGGCGGTATTCCGCACTTCCTAAAATGAAGATATCGCGTATACCCATAATGGAAGCCATAAAGGTGTGAAATAATGAAAAATAAATAAGATTAAAAAAGACATAAACATATTATATATCATATATAAATATAGTGACATATTAATGTCCACCTTTGAAGGTGTTGGAAGAATATTGAACAATCATCGTTTCGTGAGGCAGAAATTCGCCATCAACGGAAACAGTATGTTATTTAACCATTAGATGTAGGTGTGTGTAAGTGTAGCTCAAATTATTCTTATAAAAACATCCTAGTATATTTAAGATACTGTATTTTTTACAAAAGAAATGAATAAAAAGAGTTTAGGGGGTTGAAGAAGCAAAATAAAACAAAAGAACACAAGTGAAGACATTACCTTAAAATCGGGTAACCCTCTTAGATTTGAGATCAAAGGCTTCCTTTGGAAGACTTATGCCCAAAGTGAGGCTTCTAGAAGTAATATAGGGATGTGGAGAGACAAAATGGGAAGATATTGGCTGAACCAAAGGCTTTAGAGGTGTGGGTAAGGTGGTAGAGGTGGGGGCTTTTATAAGAGGAGAGGAGGGGCACTCTTGGAAAGTTATAAAAGTTAACTTTATTATAAAATGATTTTCAGATTTTAAAGGTCCCACATTGATATAATTCTAGGATAAAGTGATAAGGGTTCGAAATATACTTATCCAATAGGTCTTTGAGAAGTGTAAGTCTTATATTTTACATTATCTTTTCATTTTATTTAAATCGTTCATTAATGAGGTAATCGCTGCATCATCATGATGACATAAATAATTTAATTTATTTAATGTCTAAAAATTATAAAAAAAATATCATGATGTAGGTAATCGTTTTATCTTTCTAAGGAATATTTATAGTAAAAAATATGACTTGTATAACCCCATGTAAAAATTGTTTTAGTAAAATAACACATGTTTGTGACATTTTTATTTTAACATTAAATAAAAAGTTATTAATGTCATTTTCCTACCAAAGTGGCTCCATGGGGTCCCCAAGTTGACCCATGGATTGTCTTGGTCGGACATGACACCTCTACTAAGGGTAGGATATGTTTCAAGTTCATTTAATATTATTAAAACATTATTTTTACCTTAAACTACACTAATTACTTCTAATCGCGATTAAAAATTTAAAAGTTACTATTCACCAAAAAATTATTTTAATCCCATTGAACCACATTTTACTTCTTAATGAAAACCATGTATGTAGGATTTTTGAAATTCAAAACACAGAGGTGGTAAATTTTCATTTAAATGAAAAATCAGTTTTTTAAGTACCACTTAGTGGTTTCACTATTCATCAAAAATTGAAGTTTTTCAGAAAAATACCAAAAATTTACCCTATGCTATATTTAATATTCTGAATTCAAAAATGATTTATATTTTACAAAATTTAAAACATATAAGTTTCATTAATTAATTCAATAATTAATTTCCCCTATCAGAGCAAATAGCATGTTTTTATGAAATAATAAGTATCAAAAGATTGACACTAATTTAAATCCAATTTCAAAGTAAAATTAATTCCAACGACCACTATTGGATTAAATGGTAAAAATATATTCTATTTGCATTTTAAAACCAATTCAAAAGATAATATAATCATGTAAATAAATTATATTAAAAAGAGGTTTTGAATTTAAATACAACATTTTTCACTATTCATTTAAAAATGAACTTTATCAGAAAAATACCAAAAATTCACAAAAAGTAAATTTTGATGTACCGCTTCTAAAGAAGAATTTTATTTGGTCCAATAGAATGTATAAGAGTGACCAAAACTATATTTATAGATGGTTCTCCATCAAAAGGTGATAAGTCGACCTTTTGTGAATGTTAGTGTATATATGCCTAAAATTGAATTCTTTTCGTATTTTGAGCATTTATCTTTATTGGATAAATTTAGAAACATTAAAAAAAAACATATATAATCATATTTTAGTTATTTCTATTCATTCCTGCCAATATAACAGCTACGTGTTAACTACCATTTAAAATAATATTATTTTATTACTAGTGTGCAACGTAAGATTTCAAAGAAACTCTTTGTTGTGTATCAGGTACGTTATCGAACATAGCAACCCCTTTAAAGTAAAATTAATATTTAATTTGTAAATATTAATAAAAATGAAAATGATTTATTCTTTATTTACCTGGGATGTTACATCCTTCCCCCCTTTTGGGAATTGCATCCTTGCAATTTGATTCACTTATCAAAATAAGTGGGAGTATTTACCCCTCATAGCATTTTTAGATTCCCACATTGCCTCTTCAACCATATGGTTTTTCCACAAAACCTTTACCTGATGAATTACCTTATTTTGAAACACTTGCTCTCTTTGGTCAAGAATCTGGACTGGTTGTTCTTCATAAGAGAGATTCTCTTCCAACTAAACTACCTCTGGGCTCAAAACATGAGATGAATCTGGCATATACTTTCTCAACATCGAAACATGAAAAACATTGTGTACCTGAGATAAACTCGGAGGTAAAGCCACTCTGTATGCAACTGATCCAACTCTCTCCATAATTTCATATGGTCCAATGAACCTTGGACTCAACTTTCCTTTCTTACCAAATCACATCACACTTTTCCACGGTGAAACTTTGAGAAAAACATGATCACCTACCTTGAAAGAAAGATCCTTCCTACGGTTATCCGCATAACCTTTCTATCTGCTCTGAGCTGTTCTCATGTGTTTCTGAATCAACTGAACTTTTTCTGCCATCTCTTCTACCAATTCTTGTCTCATCAGCTTCCTTTCACCTACTTCATCCCAAAAATCTGGAGTTTGACACCACTTCCCATATAATGCCTCAAACGGTGCCATATGTATACTAGAAGGAAAACTATTATTATATGAAAACTCAACCGAAGAAAGATGTTGGTCCCAAATTCCCTGATAATCCATAGAACAAGCTCGTAGCATATCCTCCAAGGTCTAAATTGTTCGTTCTGACTACCCATCTGATTGCAGATGAAAAGATGTACTAAAATTTAATTCAGTACCCAACAACTTCTGAAGGCCTTTCCAAAAGTTAGAAGTAAACCTGGGATCACGATAAGATACAATGGAGAAGGGAACTCCATGAAACCTGGCTATCTATTTAAGATACAATCGAGAAATTTGATCTAGAGAGAATGTATCTCGAATAGGAAGGAAATGAGAAGATTTAGTCAATCGATCAACAATAACCTAGACTGCATTATTACCTAGAGATGTCCTTGTTAACCCCACAACAAAGTCCATGGATATATTTTCCCATTTCCACTCTGGAACTGGTAAAGGATGAAGCATCCCTTTCGGTACCTAGCGCTCTGATTTAACCTGCTGACAAGTCAAACACTTCACAGTAAAATCAGCAATATCTTTTTTCATTCCATCCCACCAGTAATACTCCCGCAGATCTCTATATATCTTAGTACTGTTAGGATGAACTGAAAATGGGGAACTATGAGCCTCACGTAATAACTCATTATTCAACTGTGAATCACCAGGCACACATAATCTCTTCCCAAACCTAAAAACACAATCATTATCAATGTTGAATTCAGGCAACTTACTCTTATGAACCAGCTCTACCTTTTTCTGCAACTCGCTGTCTTGCTTCTGTGCTTGCTTAATTCTGTCTGATAGCGAAGATTTCACTGATAACTGAAACAAAATAGAAGGAAATCCTGCACCAACAAATTCTATGCCAAATTTCATCAAATCCTTAACCAAAGGATCATGTTCCAAACACAACATTTCTAATGAAGAATTACTTTTTCGACTCAAAGCATCAGCCACTTTATTTTCTTTTCTGAGATTGTATTGAATTTTACAATCATAATCCTTGATTAATTCTAGCCATATCCTAAATCTCATGTTCAATTATTTCTGAGTGAATATAAACTTTAAACTTTTGTGATCAGTATATATTTTACACTTTACTCCATACAAATGATGCCTCCAAATTTTTAGAGCAAAAACAACAGCAGCTAATTCCAAGTCATGTGTAGGGTAATTTACCTCATGAGTTTTCAACTGACGTGACACATATGCAATTACCTGATCACTCTGCATTAGGAAACAACCAATTCCTTTCAATGAAGCATAACTGTAGATAACAAACTCACCATTCCTAGAAGGAAGTGCCAAAACTGGAACATTCACCAATCTTCTTTTCAATTCCTAAAAATAATCATCACATTCTTTTGTCCAGATAAACTTAACACCCTTCCAAGTAATCTTAGTTATTGGACTAGATAACCATGAAAAATTTTCAACAAACCTTCGGTAGTAACCTGCCAGACCAAGAAAACTACGGATCTCGGTTACATTTGTGGGTATTGGCCATTCTTCAACAATTTTTTTTAGCAGGATCAAAAGTTATGCCATCTTTTGAAACAATGTGACCAAGGAAATAAATTTGTTGTAACCAAAATTCACACTTGATAAATTTTTCATACAGTTTCTTTTCTTTTAAGGTTTGCAAGATAACCCTTAAATGACTTTCATGCTCCTCTTTACTTTTAGAAAACACCAAAATATCATCGATGAAAACAACCACAAACTTATCCAAGAACTCATGGAAAATTCTATTCATAAGGTCCATGAATATAGAAGGTGCATTGGTTAACCCAAAAAGCATAAATACAAATTCATAATGGCCATATCTAGTACAGAACTCAGTCTTCAGAATGTCTGCTTCTTTTACTTTCAACTGATGGTACCCCGACCTCAAGTCAATCTTCGAAAAATACTGAGCTCCCTGGAGCTGATCAAACAAATCATCGATATGAGGAAAAGGATACTTGTTCTTAATAGTAATGTTATTCAAGGCTCTATAATCAATGCAAAGTCTCATTGATCCATCTTTCTTTTTAACAAACAAGATATGAGCACCCCATGGTGATGTGCTAGGTCAAATGAAACCTTTATCTAATAACTCCTTCAATTTCTTCTTTAACTCTAAAAGTTCAACTTGAGCCATTCGATAAGGGGGTTTTGAAATTGGCTTAGAATCAAGAACTAAGTCAACAGTAAATTCAACTTCCCGATCATGAATAATACAAGGAAAATCATCAGGAAAAACATCAAGATACTCATTTAACACTGGCACATCATTAATCTAAACAGTTCCTTTATTTTCAACAATATGTGCAAGGTAACATTCATTTCCATATTTTACTAGTTTCTCAACTTCCTGATATGTTATCAAAATCAAGGGTTCATTCTTGTACACAAACTGAAAATCTTTCTGAAAAGAAACCATTTTAGCTCTGCAGTCAATCTTAGCATGATAAAAAGAAAGCCAATCCATGCCCAAAATAACATCAAACTCTTTTAGAGGCAAAACAATAAGGTTTGCTGGTAGATTGTTTCCGCACACAAGGATAGGAAGGTTCTTATAATTCATTTTTGTCTCAATGTTCCCTCTGGGTGTTTTTACCATAAGTTCAGGATTCATATCTTGATATGGAATTTCCAATTTACTAGAAAACTTCTCAGAAATGAAAGAATGTGTAGACCCTGAATCAAACAACACATTGGCATAATCTGAACAAACAAATAGTGTACCTGATACTACTTCATTCGATGGACCAACATCTGCTGAAGTAGTTGCAAAGGATTTCACCACCCCTTTTTGCTTGTAGTCTGGCTGCTTTCCCCCAGTTGAGTTCTTCATTAGACACTCATTTGCATAATGACCCATTTCATTACACTTAAAACATCTTACCGCTGGCTTTTCATTGCCTTCTTGATCATCTTCCTTACAATTATGAGAAATATAACCAGACTTACCACACTGAAACCACTTTACAGACTTGGATAAACATTCTCCAGGATGCATTTTACCACACTTCTCACAGGATGGATATTTGGTTTTCTTACCTCCTTGCTTCTTTGTTGAATTCTTCCCCTTTTCCTGCCAACTAGACCTCTTATTCTGTTGTTTGTCAAAGAACACCTGATCATCGGAAAACTCCATTTCCACCTTCTCTGCACATCGAAAAAGTTTTTCATAACTTTTGAACTCACGAGAAGCTAAATCCCTTCGATACTTTGGCTTTAAACCAGAGTTAAAATGGTTTATTTTACTATCAAGATATCGTATGAAGTTTAGAACATACCTTGCTAATCGAGTGAACTTTTCTTCATAAGCAGCCACTGAGTCATCCTCCTGCCTCAATTCTAAGAACTGTTTTTCCATCCTAAGACGAACCACCTTAGGAAAATATTTATCAAGAAACATACCTTTGAATTCATCCCAGTGAAAATCATCAATCTCATCACTATCCCTGATATTTTTCACCATCGACCACCACTGATCAGCTTCAACTTCAAAACGGTAAACAACAAGACTAACCTTTTGATGTTTTGAACACCCCATGACATCAAAAATCTTCTCCAGTGCTTTAGTCCACCCTTCAGCTTGAACGGGGTCAGATGATCCTCTGAATGATGTGGGGTGTTTCCTCATGAAATGTTCCACCACTGACATGTTCCTTTGCGGTTGATCTGGCTGATCTCGTGCATGGATACCACCACCATTTATAGCCTAAGTCAACTGTGCCATCACAACAACAAACAGTTCAGTTCCAATTCTGACCATCTCAGGTTGCTGATTTGGAATGTTGTCTTCCTCCAAATGTCGTCCCAACATAGATGCTTTGTTTCCTCTGTGGAAAACCATTCTGAACATAGAAATATCTTAGGTTAAGCAACATGGTAATCTTTAAATGCTATATCATTTTAGTCATACCATAAATTAACTTATAATTTAACAATTTTCTAACTCCTAAAGTTGTCTAAACCGACCTCTGATACCAACTATAAGGACCCGACCTTAAACCTTACTTAATATTGAATTAAATAAATAATTCACATTGAGGATCTTTTCAGGTTTATAGTTTTAGCGAATTAGGACATAACTATTACATCTCAAAATATTACAAAGTAGACACTTCTACTAAGTTTCCATAAAATAAAAAACTCTTAAAAAGAAACATGTCTAGTTCCATGTTTTTGATATAGCATGACTTTCCCTTGATCCCATCCCTGACCCTATTCCACATTAAGTCCTGTGAAAAACATTTCAAAAAAACATGGGGTGAGCATAAAAAGATCAGTAGGGGATACACAAAGAATGAAAACTTTTGGTTTATCAAAACAACAAGTAAACCATGTATAATTTATCAAAGTAATACTTTTCACCTTTATGAAGTAGTAAAAACTCTTTACTGAATAAAAGATCACTACTTACCCTTTTGTAACCAAAAGATTACCATAAAACCCATATAAAGATCACATAACATATAAAGGTAACTTGGGAAATAAACATACTTAAATGGAATAACCATACGGTTGACTTCCCCACATATCACTTAATGGAATAGCCATATGACCAACTTCCATACCCAATGCATTGGAGGTTATAACATAACCACCCATCCTGGTATTCACGGCACCACCCGTCATACGGTTTATCATGTAACCACCCATCAAATGTCCAAGTACCATTACAAAATCATAAGACAAAAAAAAATATAATGGAAAGAAAATATTTCTACACTTTGATCAAAATATATCGCTTAAATATATCGACATAAAAAATCCATTATAAAAACGATTTTCAATACCAAAATAAATAAAATAGTATATGGTATTTATTTCATTTAAAAAAACATTACGACTTATTGAGGAAGCCAAAGACCAAATAATACTCGTAGCGGCGGAAAAGGTCGTTGTCACCGCGTACGTTAAAAGAAACATTCCTTTTTGTCATCTAGTAAAACGCTTCGTAGAAAAAGATTCCTTTTTTATAAAAGTAAAAGTCATAGGGGTTTATACACCATATAAAAGAAAGTTTTGTATAAAACGAAATATGCCTCAATGAAAGGAAATTGAGACGAAGTCCCTTACCTCGGGTCTGAATTGACTCGATCGTTCTTTAACGTCCTGAATAATAAACTTGAGTTAATTTATACTTTCTTAAGAACCTTTTTCAAGTTCATTATTCCTTTTATATCACTTATTACCATGTTATAAACATTATGTAATTATTTCAGTTAATAATGTTTTTTGCCAATATTTGGTTCTTAAGTCGAAAGTGAACTTCTTACAATTACATGTTGTTCGTGTGGTCAAAGGTTCATTATATCCAGAATGATATTCATGATTTGGATATAATATATAGCATATATATCCAGAATATACATGTATTTATAGTATTTCATAATCACTTAGAGGTAAGAAATGAAATACACCGTTCATGGAGACGGTAAGTCGTACGCACGCATGAACGCTACTTTCATTTCTATGTCATATTAATTGAAGTAAAACTAAATGAGAGGTATGTATATTTTAATTCCAGAATTATATTCATAATTTAGATGTAAAATAAATCATATATAATAACTTTAAATCCATCCTTTATACGTCCCACATATGACATTAACGAATCAAATCACTTTGAGGGGGCGGTAGTCCGCACTTCCTAAAATGAAGATATCGCGTATACCCATAATGGAAGCCATAAAGGTGTGCCATAAATGAAAAATATAGAAACTTAAGGAATACATAAACATATTATATATCATATATAAATATAGTTACATCTTAATGGCCACCTTCAAAGGTGTTGGAATAATATTGAACAATCATCGTTTCGTGAGGAAAAAATTCGCCATCCACGGAAACAGTATGTTCTTTAACCATTAGATGTAGGTGTGTGTAAGTGTAGCTTGAATGATTATTATAACAAAATCCTAGTATATTTAAGATACTTGAGTTGTTACAAAATAAATGAATAAAAAGAGTTTAGGGGGTTGGAGAAGCAAAATAAAACAAAAGAACACAAGTGAAGACATTACCTTAAAATCGGGTAACTCTCTTAGATTTCAGCTCAAAGGCTTCCTTGGGAAGACTTCTGCCCAAAGTGAGGCTTCTAAGAGTAAGAGAGGGATGTGAAGAGACAAAATGGGCAGATCTTGGCCGAACCAAAGGCTTGAGAGGTGTGGGTAAGGTGGTAGAGGTGGAGGCCTTTTATAAGAGGAGAGGAGGGGCACTCTTGGAAAGTTATAAGAGTTTACTTTATTATAAAATTATTTTCGGATTTTAAAGGTCCCACATTGATATAATTAGAGGATAAGGTGATAAGGGTTTGAAATATTCTTATCTAATAGGTCTTTGACAAGTGTAAGTCTTAGAGTTTACATTATCTTTTCATTTTATTTAAATCGTTCATTAATGAGGTAATCGCTGCACCATCATGATGTCATAAATAATTTAATTTATTTAATGTCTAAAAATTATAAAAAAAATATCATGATGTAGGAAATATTTTTAGATTTATAATTAATATTTATAGTCAAAAATATGACTTGTATAACCCCATGTAAAGTTTTTTTAGTAAAACAACACATGTTTGTGACATTTTTATTTTATCATTAAATAAAAAGTTATTAATGTCATTTTCCTACCAAAGTGGCTCCATGGGGTCCCCAAGTTGACCCATGGATTTTCTTGGTCGGAAATGACACCTCAAATAAGGGTAGGACATGTTTCAAGTTCATTTCATATTATTAAAACATTATTTTTACCTTAAACTACACTAATTACTTCTAACCGCGATTAAAAATTTAAAAGTTACTATTCACCAAAAAATTATTTTAATCCCATTGAACCAAATTTTACTTCTTAATGAAAACCATGTATGTAAGATTTTTTAAATTCAAATCACAGAGGTGGTAAATTTTCATTTAAATGAAAAATCAGTTTTTTAAGTACCACTTAGTGGTTTCACTATTCATCAAAATTGAAGTTTTTCATAAAAATACCAAAAATTCACCCTATGCTATATTTGATATTCTGAATTCAAAAATTATTTATATTTTAAAAAATTCAAAACATATAAGTTGCATTAATTAATTCAATAATTAATTACCACTGTCAGAGCAAATAGCGTGTTTTTATGAAATAATAAGTATCAAAAGACTGACACTAGTTTAAGTCCAATTTCCAAGTGAAATTAATTCCAATGACCACTATTGGATTAAATGGTAAAAATATATTCTAATTTAACTTTAAAACCAATTCCAAAGATAATCTAATCTTGTAAATAAATTAGATTAAAAAGAGGTTTTGAATTAAAATACAACATTTTCATTATTCATTTAAAAATGAACTTTATCGGAAAAATACCAAAAATTCACAAAAAGTAAATTTTGATGTCCCGCTTCTAAAGAAGAATTTTATTTGGTCCAATAGAATGTATAAGAGTGACCAAAACTATATTTATAGACGGTTCTCCATCAAAAGGCGATAATTCAACCTTTTGTGAATGTTAGAGTATATTTTCCTAAAATTGAATTCTTTTCGTATTTTGAGCCTTTATCTTTTATTGGATAAATGTAGAAAAATTTTAAAAAAACATATATAATCATATTTTAGTTATTTCTATTCATTCCCGCCAATATAACAGCTACGTGTTAACTACCATTTAAAATAATATTATTTTATTACTAGTGTGCAACGTAAGATTTCAAAGAAACTCTTTGTTGCGTATCGGGTACGCTACCGAACATAGAAACCCCATTAAAGTAAAATTAATATTTAATTCGTAAATATTAATAAAAATGAAAATGATTTATTCTTTATTTACCTGGGATGTTACATGAATGGTCTTTGTTGAACATTGGGTATTTTTTGTCGAATTTTGTGGATTACGAGTAGTATTTATTTTTATAAATTATTATCCTTTTTTGGGGATTATCTGATCTTGTACAAAACATTTTGGTTTTTGTTGATGTATAAAGATAGGGGAAATATATAGTTCATCTTCTGTGGATTTTCTGTTAGCCTAGAAGTTGATTCTAGTGATTTTAATGTGACCAAGTCTATTTGAATACTCATCGTCTAGAGAAAAGATGATTCTGTGGTAGGAATTTAGTAAGGGATGAAAGTATACAGGACAAGTAAGTATGTTTCCTTATGTTTTTAGTTAATCTCTTAAATAAATTCCTCAACTTTATGAAAAGTTACTTAAAAAAACTTTGTGTGTTAAATTTTCCTATTGGGGAATCAAAGACCGTTTAACGCATCATAAGTTTGTGATTTTCTGGTGGATAACTTTCTTCTAATCATGCTTTCTACCACTCTCCATCAAACCTTGATGGTTTTTTACTCTTCTATATCCATGTTTTCCTACATGGAATCCTAGTATGGGCTATATCTGGTAAAATTTGTATTTATCATTCTTTATTTTAAAGTGATGTTTTTATTGACTCTTTTTCTGATGTGGGACTTCCAATGATGTTTCCAAGCCCAATTTTAAAATTGCGAGGACACAATTCCCAAAAGGGGGGAAGGATGTAATATCCTAGGTAAATAAAGAATATTACATTTTTATATTTATTAATATTTGAAAATAAATTATTAATTTTACTTTAAAAAGGATTCTATGTTTGATGGAGTACCCGATACACAACAACAGGTTTCTTTGAAATCTTACGTTGCACACAATGTTGAGTTGTACTAAAAAATAATATAATAATATTATTATTTTAAATGGAAGTTAACGACTTGCCGTTGTAATGGTAAGAATGAACATAACTAACAACAAAATAATTATACATGTTTCTTAAATATTTTTACATTTATCTGATAAATTTTAGAGGCTTAAAATAAGAAATAATCCGATTTTAAGCATAAATACTCTAATATTCTTTAACAGGCCGATTTATCGCATTTTGATGGAGAACCCTATTTAAATATAGTTTTGATCACCTTTATATGTTTTAGTTGACAAAATAAAATTCTTCTTTAGAATTGGGACATCAAAATTTTCTTTGGATAAAATTTTGGTATGTTTTTGAAAAAGTTCATTTTTTATGAATAGTTAAAAAATACTGTATTTTAATTTAAAACTTCCATTTAATATAATTAATTTATAAGGTTATATTATCATTTTAATTGGTTTTAAAGTTTAATTAGATTATATTTTTACCATTTAATCCAATTTTGGTCATTGGAAGAAATTTAACATTGAAATTGGGCGTAAAAAAGTGCCAATCATTCAATAGTTATTATTTCTTAAAAACACGCTTTTTGTTTTGACAACGAGAATTAATATTAAATTAATTAATCCAACTTATATTATTTTAATTTGGTAAAATAGAAAACATTTTTTAATTTGGAATATCAAATATATATTAGGCTGAAGTTTTGGTATTTTTCTGAAAAACATCAATTTTTTGATGAATAGTGAAACCACTAAGTAGTAGTTCAAAATCCAAATTTCTCATTTAAATAAAATTTTACTGCTTCTGTGAATTAAATTTCAAAAATAAGACATAAATGGTTTCTATTATTAAGTAAAATTTAGTTCAATAAGATGAAAGTAATTTTTGGTGAATAATAACTTTTGACTTTTATTTACCACGGTTAAAGGTAAATAGGGTAATTCAAGGTAAAGGGAATATGATTATAATTAAAAATTATTTTAACACGAGTCCTAACCTTATTGGATGAGTCATTTCTGACCATGGGAATCCTTGGGTCTATTTTAGTACCCCATGGAGCCACTTAAGAATGATAATGACACTTTATTTTAATTAATTTAAAGTAAAGACAAAATTGACATAAACAAATATTTTTTAGTAAATTAATTTCTACATGTTGTTATATAAGTTATCTCTTCAACTATAAATATTATATGTAAATATAAATTTTTTTTCTACATCATGGTATTTTTTTAATATTTTTTAGACGTCAAATAAATTAAATTTGTTGGCACAATAATGATGCGGTGTTTACCTCATTAAAAAATGATTTAAATAAATAAGATTATAATGATTAAAACAGTATCCGAAACCTATCCAATTTTTATTTTATGATTTTATTTATACCATGAGTCATCTTATATTTTAATATAATTTGTTTTGGATCTTTAGAAACCGAAAATTATTATATAATAAAATAATATTTTCACACTTTTCTAAAGAGCCCCTCCCCCTTATAGAAATCTCTCACCTCTATCTCATTCCTCACACTTCTAAAACCCCTTGGATCATCCAAAACATGCCCAAATAATCTCTCAATATCCCTCTCTTCCACCTAGAAGCCTTAAATTAGGCATAAGGCACTTAAATATGTCCTTTTGGTTCAAACCAAAGGGAGTTACCCGAATTAAAGGTAACAGTTTCTCTTAAATTACATTCTTTTATTTTACTTCTCCAACCACTAAACTCTTTTTATTACCTTTTTTATTACAAAACCAGTATTATAAATATATTAGGATGTTTTGATGAGAATTATTCGAACTAAACTTACACACAGCTCCATCTAATGGGTAAAGAACATGTTGTTTCTATGGATGGAAAACTAATGCCTCACAAAACGATGATTGTTCAGTTATATCCTACCACCTCTCATGATAGACATTAATATGGAACTGTATTTATATGTGATAAATATTATGTTTATGTTTTATTTATGTTTATTTATTTTTCATTTATATCATACCTTTATGGTTTCCATTATGGGTAAACGCGATAATTTCATTTTAGGAAGTGCGGACTACCGCCCCCTCAATGTGATATGACTCATTAATGCCATATGTGTGATGTATAAAGGATGAATTTAATGATATTATATATGATATTATACTGGAATTATAATATATCTATGTATCATTATGTTTTAATTCCATTAAAATAAGAAATAGAAATGAAACCAGCGTTTATGCATACATATGGCTTACCATCTCCATGAACGGTGCATTTCATTTCTTATCTCCAAATATTATGTAATATTATAAATACCTATATATATTGGATATATATTATATATATGATATCTAAATAATTAATATAATTATGGAGATAATGTAATTTCTAACACATGGACAATTTATAATTACAACAAGGTCATTTTTAACTCAAGTTTTGAACATCGACAAAATGTCCGATATGAACTCAAATAATGAACTAATTGTTATAGCAAGGTAATAATTGATATAAAAGGAATAATATACATGAAAAATGTTATTGAGTGTAAGAACCTGAATCTTCGTTCAGGTATGGTTTTACTTTTTCTGGAGTTTTTAAGAAAAATGAACTTTCTGGGAATTTTCGAAGTACACGCCATGTACTTTCTGAGTACATTCTGTGTACTCTTTTCCTGCTCGAAGCCATGTGCTGGCCATGTCAAGGCCACACACACGGTGTGTAGGGGTAACGTGTAGGCTGATTTTGGCAGAGTATGGAAAAGATCCAGTACACACCGTGTACTCTAAAAGTACACGTCGTGTAATTTTTTTCCACTAAATGGACCGGGTTCGCGCCTGACGCACAGAAACACCTCCTTCTAGGTTCCATTCATCCGAGAGCGACCCGTACGACCAGATCCTTGACGAGATCCTGCCTCTTCATCCATTCTCCAATTCGAGCATGGTTTATTGCATTGGAATCGCAGCGGTGAGTTCTTCCTTCTCCTTGAGCCCTGTTTTTTGATTCCTCCTCATTTTCGAGTTATCGTGGGTTGAGCGTTTTGTGTGTTTTCTCAGATCTACGACATTCTAAGGGGAATATTTCATCATGGTTCAAGTATATCGATCTCCTAGGATCGAGGTAGGTGTTTTGTGCCTTTCCGTAGAATGTTGATGAGTATTTTTTGCAAATTCCACCAATACCCTTGAACAGGTTATTGTGTGTTACCTATTTTCCTCTATTGTTTTCTTGCTTTGCTTGACTGATGTAGTATAGGTTTATAATTATGAGTAGAGTATTTATTTTGTGCTCAGGTTTCTTTTCCATGATTGTTCTACCTATTTGGAATTTTACCAGTTTCCCTTCCTAGTCGTAGGATAGAGGAACTGCTACTTTTTATGCTGTTGAGCCTTAGAATGATAGCCAAGTAGTTCTTGTGGTTTACATGAACTATGTACGTGCACTGGGCATGTTTTATCTTTCACTCAGGACTGTGATAACCTAGAGTAGTAGACCAAAGTGAGAATTGACGGAAGGGCTTCTCCGGAGTGTCTTTTAATTACGATGCGATACCACAGGGGGAATTGACGTTGAGTGCTTCCTCAGAGAGTCTGTAGTTCCTCGATGCGGGACAAAGGTGGAATAGACATTGAGTGCTTCCCCAGAGATCCTTTAGCACGATACGAGACTATAGTGGGAATTGACAGTGAGTTCTTCCCCAGAGATTCTGCTATTTTTTCATAGGAGAACTAGAGGGGTGAGATTGTGTGTGCATCCTAGAGGGTTTCTAGTACTTGTAGGTTGAACCATAGGGGTTAGGCTGTGAGAGCTACCCAGAGGGTTACCTATATTCTTCTTATTGTTGGCTATTTACCTGTGTACTTTATTGTTAGAACTGTGGATTGTAGCTTCTTGTACTTTCATGTTTACTTCTTCTTGTTTTATTACTGCCATGTATTCATTGACTGTTGGGAAAAAATCTTTGGGTGATTTCCTACAGGGATTGTATCTCACACCCTGTTTGGGCCATGCTTTTGGGCCCAAACAGACTATGTTGTTGCAGGTATAGATAAGGGAAATCGCTCTTCTACTTCAGGTTCTTGATTGCACTGGAGCTGGAGAGCATGGGACCGAGCCGTGGCTCGCGATGCTGAGGAGTTCATTTTGTTTTCCTTGTACTTTTTTTTCATTTGTACTTCATCACGTTGGTTTTTTCTGCTTTCCATAGACATATGTACCATATTTCATCATTATTAGTTATCCATTATTTCCAATTTTTAGTTCAGTTATTATATGCTGTTTATTGACTCTGCTATTGTGTTTGGTTGTTTTCCACTGTATACTTTACCGAATGAGGGCATAGTTTCCCCACTGACTCACTAAGGTCCTCACTGCTATTCGGCAGCCTCTGGCATTTGGGGAAACACGCTTGAGGTCATGTGGCGAACCGAGTACGGGGCACCAGTGGAGGGGCTCCAGATTCAAGTCATTACAAAGTGGTATCAGAGGAGTTATTTTCTCTTGCTTTACTGTTTGGAGACTTTATCCAGGGATAGGACGGATTCGGTACTTGGTATTAAGCTGTGCTCGGGATTATCTAACCCGTGTATAGGGAAAAGCCATACTACCTCGTTAATTGCAATTTTTCTGGTTTTGAGATTTTATGGTTGATCTGATTTCACATAGATTGATTCACATGACTTGTGCTATTATTGTTTTGATACTTTGGTTATATTTCTGTCGGAACCCAATGATATGAGGGTATTCCATCTCATGCATCATATAGGCACTTGTAGAAATCACATGCCATGCATTCTTGCCATGCCATCTAGGGTGTTTTAGCGATTGCATGATGTTGTGATAGACTCTATGTAGATTTTTCATGCTGTTGTGATAGATTCTTGATAAATTATCTACTGTTATGTTAGAATTTTTTTGTTTTTCTCTTTTCTTAAAAATGAACGCCAAATTTTGGTTCGCGTGGTGTTATGGGCCCTCATTAATCGAAACTTGGTGGATCATGATCCTTTTTTCTCTTGTATATGACTGTGGGAGATTCCAAGCTTTGATTCGTGGGGAATATGGGCCCTCACATATCAGAATTTGGAACCTCTATGCCTGGTTTTTAGTGTTTTTGGGATTCTGTGCAGTTTCCGAGCTACTGCCCAGAAAAACCCAGAATACACGGCGTGTACTTTTTGGATACACGCCGTGTAGTTTTCAAGCCATGTCACTGAATGTGTGAGCAGAACACGTTGTCTTGAATGTAACCCGAGAACAAGCCGTGTACGATAGGTACATGTCGTGTAAGTTCGGAGCTGTGTACCCGGCCGTGTCACTAACAACACAGGTTGGGGAAGCACGGGTAGAACATGCCGTGTCCAGAGGGAACACACCATGTAGTCCTGTCCAGGTACCCTGCCGTGTCACAAACAACACGGGCCGGCTTTACCTTCTTTTCCACGTGCCTTTTTTGTTCCGAACATGTCGTGTCGTCGTGTCCAAGTACCCGGTCGTGTCACGAACAACACTAGACAATGTCACCTTCGCCTATACACTCCGTGTTTTTTCAGAGCACGCCATTTAAGGTTCATCCGTTTAGACGACCGTGTGCTTAACAACACGGGCCACCGAAGCCTTGTCTAGTACACTCCTTGTTTGTTTCAAACACACCGTGTAGTCTCAGGTTGAGTCGGACCGTGTGGGTTAGCTGTGTGAAGAGACTCGGGAAGGGGAATAGTTTTCAAGTACACATCTTGTGTTGGGGTCAACACGCCGTGTAGTTTGAGGTGTACACGACTTTTAGGGCAGGAGTACATGCCCATGACAGCGGATTAAGAAGACACGCCGTGTAGTTTTTATACATGCTGTGTAGTCTAGTTTTGTAAACTTGGGTGTTTTCCTTCCCCTGTTTCCATTTTGTACTATTGTGTTCTATGTCCTTGTTTTCTTTATCTAAGGTGTACTCTTGATCTTTCAGAGCTATGCCTCTGAGATGTCCTCCAGTCGTACGTCTGTCGTCAGGCAGTGATCAGACGCCAGACAGGGCTGATTAGGGACTTTTTTTCCAATCCTCCAGTCGGGCCAGCCTTGGCACCGACTGTTATACCTGTTGCAGGCGCTGACGCACAGTTCATGGAAGGTTTCATGAGGATGAGGCATGCCTTCCAGGGAGCGCCTCCCCCTGCCATGACTATGGAAGACTTGACGCGGGTTTTCCAGCAGAAGCATCCTCCTACTTTCTCGGGGGAAGGGGGACCTCAGGATGCATAGTCATGGCTGGAAGCCATGATGACTATTTTTGAGCATCTAGAGACGGCTCCAGAGAGGTGGTTCAAGATCACCACCTACATTCTCTGAGACACCACCAAGAGGTGGTGGGATGTGATCTCACAGGCGATTCACTAGCAGGTTATGGCTTGGGAGGAGTTTCAGCACGTATTTTATGGCTACTTATACCCGGAGACCCTGAGGGCCGACCGAGCCCAGGAGTTCATGAGCTTAGAGTAGGGAACTATTTCTGTCATGGAGTATTCCGCTCGTTTCACCGAGAGGCAGTGCTTTACACCCCTTTGGGATGAGAGTGGGGTGTTCTTATCAAGGAAGTATGAGTATGGTATCAGGCGGGAGATCCGATCGTAGGTGAACATCTTCCAGCTGACTTCCATCACTTCCATCGTCTACCAGGCACTGATTACTGAGCGCAATCTGAGAGACTCTGGAGGTGCAATCCAGGGCGGTCCTGCTTCCAGAGCTAGTTTTCTTCCATATGACAGTAAGAAGCGTCGTAGAGAGCCTACGCACGGTGATCTGAGGAAGCAAGATGCATCGTCAGGTAGCCAGGTGACATGCTACCAGTGTGGCCGGTCGGGGTAAACGAGGCCTTAGTGCCAGAGGGACCCCGTGGAGTGCCAATCTTGCGGCAAGTTGGGTCACCTTCAGTGTCTCTATCATGTTTTCTCACTAGCAGCTGGCGACTAGGGTTCTTCCATGACTCCTTGTTCAAGAGAAGCACCACCAGTTTCTCACCAGTCGGGGAATTCAAGTTCTTCCGGCCATTCGGGCCGAGGTGGAGGTCGAGGCTGTGGCGTTCAGCCACAAGTTCCTCAGCAACAGTAGGTAGGTTCAGTTTAGAGTGGTCATCCAGGGGCGCAGGTCCGCGGTACAAGCCAATCTTTTGCCATGGAGCAGACTTATCAGGAGCAGGATCCCGGCCCTTCTACTGTTCGAGGTACGATTTTAGTAGCCTCAGTTTTATCTTCAACCCTTCTAGATACTGGTGCTACACATAGAATTATCTCCATTACTGTCATGGAGAGCCTTGGACTCTGCATCTTTTCTTCTGCCAACTTGTTGACACTAGACACACCTTTTGGAACTAGGACATCTAGTGTATGCCAGTGTAGAGAGTGCCCCCTCGAGGTTGCAGGGTATCGCTTCTTATGGGATCCTTATATCTTGGAGATGACAGGGTATGATGTCATCCTCGGCATGGACTGTTTGATTCCCTTTCAGGTAGTCATTGACTGTTATCACCGCAGAGTGAGTTTCATTTCACCAGAGGGCGAGTCTTTTCTTCATAAAGGCGAATGGGACGTTCGGCCAAGTCGGGCAGGACTCGAGCATCTTGGGCTAGGAGGGGTGACTGCCCAGATTTCTAGTCTTTATCTGGATGATCAGGGGACTCCATAGTTGGACTTTCTTCCAGTGGTGGATCGTTTCAGGGATGTCTTTCCAGAGAACTTTTTAGGTTTGCCTCCGGAGTGTGAGGTAGACTTCTCTATTGAGCTTGTGCCGGGAGTGGCACTGGTGTCCATTCCTCCCTATAGGATGGCTACACCTCAGTTACAGGAGCTCAAGAAGCAGTTGGAGGAGTTCCAAGCAAAGGGTTTCATCCAACCCAGTACTTCTCTTTGGGGTTCGCCTGTCCTGTTTGCGAAGAAGGAAGACGGTACCCTTCAGCTTTATGTGGATTATCGGAAGCTAAACCAGTTGACGATAAAGAACGAATATCCCTTGCCGAGGATCGATGACCACTTTGATCAGCTTAGAGGAGCCCAGGTTTTATAAAAGATCGATTTGAGGTCTAGTTACCATCAGTTTCATGTCAGACCATCAGATATACCTCTGACAACCTTCAAAAGCAGGTATGGTCTATACGAGTATACAGTCATGCCGTTCGGTCTCACGAACGCGCCTGCAGTTTTCATGGCACTGATGAACCGAGTGTTCCATCCTTACTTGGACTCCTTTTCCGTGGTCTTCGTGGAAGATATCTTGGTGTACTCTCACACTCGACACGACCATGCCACACATCTTGAGATCGTTCTGAGCACACTGAGAGAGCATCGACTTTATTCTAAAATCTCGAAGTGCCACTTCTGGATGGATCAGATTCACTTCTTGGGGCACGTCATCTCAGAGGCAGGAGTATCTATGGACCCAGAGAAAGTGAGAGCTGTAGTTTCCTGGGAGCATCCAAAGAACGTCTTTGAGGTACGGAGCTTCCTAGGGCTGAATGGATACTACAAACGCTTCACTCAAGACTTTTCCAATCTAGCAGCATCATTGACAGGTTTGACCAAAAAGGGGGCGAAGTTCTTATGGTTAGATTCTTGTGAGTCAGCCTTTCAGGAGCTGAAAGGGAGGTTGACGTTAGCACCGATACTAGTCTTGTCGGAGCCAGGAAATAGCTACACTGTTTATTCTGATGCTTCAGGTATCAGGCTGGGGGCTGTGCTTATGCACGAGGATGGAGTAGTTTCGTACGAGTCTCGACAGTTGAGGCCACATGAGAGGAACTACTCTACGCACGATTTGGATTTGGCAGTTGTTTTTCATGAATTACGCTATTGGAGACACTATATTCTGGGAGAGCACTTTGTGGTCTTCCCTGAACACAAGAGTCTCAAGTATATCTTCACTCTGTGTGATCTGAATTTGAGGAAACTCAGGTGGGTCGAGTATCTTTAGTCTTTTGTTTTCAAGCTTGCCTATACGCCGGGGAAGGGCAACGCAGTGGCCGATGCACTGAGTAGGAGAACTCAGGTTCAGGCAGTTCAGGAGGCCAGTAGTGAGTGGCAGCTTATGGATTTGTTCTATGAGATGCATTTGGAGGTGAACGACAGACAGTGACAGACCTTCCTATCTTCTGTATCTGTTACCTCTACACTACTTGATCGGGTATGGATGAGCTAACTATCAGACTCAGAAGTCTTAGTCCTGCAGGAGAGTGTGTCAGGAGGGGACCCTCTTCCTAGATGGACAGTGGTCAAGGACTAGATCTTGTGTTTCCAGGGACACATATGGGTGCCATCAGACATATGCGAGGAGCTGATGTGGGATTTTTATTCATCTATTTGGGCAGTTCATCTTGGTGTCACCAAGAATTATCGGGATATTAATCACCAATACCGGTGGCCAGGTATGAAGAAGGATGTTGCGGGCTTCATCATGAGATGTTCTACTTGTCAGCAGGTGAAAGAAGAGCATCAGCAACCAATGGGGATTCTGCAGCAGTTACCCATTATGGAGTGGAAGTGGAACAACATTGTGATGGACTTCGTGACTGGGTTGCTGAGGTTGCCTCAAGGGAATGATGTTGTTTGGGTTGTCATCGACAGTCTCACGAAGGTTTTCCACTTCTTGTCGATCAAGAAAACCTTCAGTGTCGATGATCTGGGATGACTTTACATCTGAGAGATCGTTCGTCTGCATGGAGTCCCACACTCCATAATTTCAGATAGGGATGTGCGATTTAACTCTCGGTTCTGGTAGGGACATCAGAAGGCCTTGGGTACACATGTACTTTTGAGTATAACATACCATCCCCAGACTGATGGCCATTCCGATTGCACGATCCAGGTGCTTGAGGATATGCTCCGAGACTTCATTCTAGACTTCGACAGTTCTTGGGAGAAGAATATTCCTCTAGTGGAGTTCACCTACAACAACAGTTTCCATGCGACCATTTAGATGGCACCATACGAGGCTTTGTACGGTAGGCCATGCAGATCACCCTTATTCTAGATGGAGGCAGGAGAGGCAGCATTGCTGGGACCTCGTCTCATTTCGGAGACCTCAGAGCAGATAGAGATGATTCAGAAGAGGATGGCTACAAAACAGTCTTGATAGAAGTCTTATGCTGATCAGCGGAGATGACCTCTAGAGTTTGAGGTCAAGGATCAGGTTTTCATGTGTGTTGCATTGAGGTTGGGAAACAAGAGGATTCAGAGACATGGTAATCTTTCACCACAGTACGTTGTGCCGTTTGAGGTCTTGGAGAGAGTTGGGCCAGTTGCCTATCGGTTGCAACTACCTCAGAGGTTCCGGGCCATGCACGACGTCTTCGACGTCTCTCAGCTCCGACGCTACTTTTCAGACCCATCTCATGTTTTTCAGCCTGAGGAAGTAGATCTTGAAGCAGATGTGTCATTCAAGGAGAATCCTATCCAGACTGTTGATCGCAGTACGAAGGTTCTCCGCGGGCGGTCTGTTCCTCTGGTACGAGTGCTATGGCAGCACGGGCGAGTACAGGACGAGACCTCGGAGAGGGAGGCTGATGTATGATTGCAGTGGCCAGAGCTGTTCGGGGTTTCTTCTTCTTCGCCTGGTTAGGGAAATTTGGGGACAAATTTATTTAAGGGGGGAAGTTTGTAAGAACCCGGATCTTTGTTCAGGTATGGTTTTCCTTTTTCTGAAGTTTTTATGAAAAATGAACTTTCTGGGAATTTTCAAAGTACACACCGTGTACTTTATGAGTACATGCCGTGTACTCTTTTACCGCTCAAAGCCATGTGCTGGCCGTGTCCAGGCCACACACATGGTGTGTAGGGCTGACGTGGAGGCCGATTTTGGCGTAGTACAGAAAAGACCCAGTACACGCCGTGTACTCTGAAAGTACACGCCATGTACTTTGTTTTTCACTAAATCGACCAGGGTCGTGCCTGACGCACAGAAACACCTCCTTCTAGGTTCCGTTCATCTGAGAGCGACCCTTATGACTAGATATTCGACGAGATCCCGCCTCTTCGTCCGTTCTCCGATTCGAGCACGGTCACTTGAGTTGGAATCGAAGCGGTGAGTTCTTCCTTTTGCTTGAGCCTTGTTTTCTGATTCCTTCTCATTTTTGAGTTATCGTGGGTTGACCTTTTTGTGAATTTTATCAGATCTACGACGTTCTAAGGGGAATCTGTCATCGTGGTTCACGTATATCGATCTACTAGGATCGAGGTAGGTAGTTTGTGCCTTTCCGTAGAAAGTTGATGAGTATTTTGTACAAATTCCACCAATACCCTTGAACGGGGTATTGCGTGTTACTGGTTTTTCTCTGTTGTTTTCCTAATTTGCTTGACTACTATAGTAGAGGTTTATACTTATGAGTAGAGTATTTTTTTTGTGCTCAAGTTTCTTTTTCATGCTTGTTCTGCCTGTTTGGATTTTTTCCAGATGCCCTACCTAGTCATAGGATATTGGAACTACTACTTTTTATGCTGTTGAGCCTTAGAATGATAGCCAAGTAGTTCTTCAGGTTTACATGGATGATGTACATGTGCTGAGCATGTTTTATCTTTCACTCAGGACTGTGAGAACCTAGAGTAGTAGACCAAAGGGAGAATTGATAGAAGGGCTTCTCCAGAGTGTCTTTTAATTATGATGCAAGACCACAGGGGGAATTGACGTTGAGTGCTTCCTCAGAGAGTCTGTAGTTCCTCGACGCAGTCCACAGGGGGAATAGACGTTGAGTGCTTTCCCAGAGAGCCTTTAGCATGATACGAGACTATAGGGGGAATTGACGGTGAGTTCTTCCCAAGAGAGTCTATTATTTTTTCATAGCTGAACCAGAGGGGTGAGTGTAACACCCCGAGATTTTATGAAAAATATTCTTTTTAATTTTATTAATGTCTTGTGTTGTACGCTACACCAAATGGAGCTCGCACAACATGCATGCTTGACTTTCCTTGCATTACACGCAATCACGACCTTCCTCGATAGCGTGTGTAGTAAGCAATACCGAGTTTCACTAAACGACGATATGCTGTTAAAATATTATTAAAACAAGCCGTTATGAATAGTAATAACCACTTTTTGAAATTTTGTAAATTTTATTTTTCAAAATGGACTTCATTTTTGGATTCGGAATATCGAAATTAGCTTAGGGTGAAATTTTGGTATATTTTGGATAACTTTCATTTTCTGATGAATAGTGAAAATTACTAAATTTTAATTAAAAACAACCTTTTTAATCGAAATAATTAATAGTGATAAATTATTAATTTGAGTGGTTTTGAAGTATATTTAGAATATATTTTTACAATTTAATACAATTTTGGTCATTGGATGTAATTCTACAATTAAACCAGACATAAACAAGTGTCAGTCTTTTGATAGTTATTATCTCTTAAGAACATGCTATTTGTTTTGACGACGAGAATTAATTTTTAAATTAATTAATGAAACTTATATGTTTTGAATTTGGTAAAATAGACATCATTTTTGATATCATAATATCAAATATAGCTTAGGACTAATTTTTGGTATTTTTCTGGAAACATTCATTTTTTGATGAATAGTGAAACCACTAAGTGGTAGTTAAAAAAAATGAATTTTTCATAAAACTTAATTTTACCACTTCTGTGAGTGGAATTTCAAAAATCCGAGAGACACGGTTGATGTTAGTATGTAAAATGTGGTTCAATGAGATGAAAATAATTTTTGGTGAATAGTAACTTTTTACTTTTTTTACCACGGTTAAAAGTAAATAGGGTAATTAATGGTAAAAATGATATTATTATTACCCTAACACATGTCCTAATTCTATTGGATAAGTGTAATTCGATCAAAAACAACCTTATGAATAAAATATGACCATTTAGGCCCACTTGGATTAGATTAGGACATTTATTATTAATTTATTTAAAGAAGGGTTAAAATAGTTAAAATCAAAGTTTAATAACTAAATCATTTTTAATATAGGGTTATACATAAGATAAATTCGATTTTAACTATTCATTAGAAATATAATAAGATTTACTACATAATGATATTTTATTTATAATTTTTAGACATTAAATAATTTAATTTATTTATGACACAATGATGATGCAGTAATTACCATAATAGTGAAAAATTAGAATAATTGATATTATAAATACCCAAATAAATATAATTTGAAATTTTTTATGAATTAAACTAATTTTATATATTAATATGACATGTAAGTATTGGTTTAATTAACGTTTTTTGAACAAATCATTCTGTTATGATTTTCACAAAAATCAATTACTAAATAGTGTCAAAATTGACATAAAATAGTTTTTAAAACAAAAATTATATTATTAATTGTTATTTTATTCATAAAAATCTAAGGTTAGGCCAAATGACTTAGATAAGGTTATATATATTAATAATAAACAACTTGGGGTTCTTTTGGCTTGTTATAGTAAGTTTATTAACCTTATAGTGTAAGAACACAAGGAGACACGGTAAAAGTAAAATTATTTAACTTAATGTTAAATCTAAATGATAAGGTTAAAATAGGAACCTAAACTTGTCTAAATTCTATTTTATGAGAGTATTTCGACCCATACCCACCTTAGCTTCGAAATAAATCAATTTGGAGCTATCTAAAACCGAATTTGACATTATAATAAAATAATAGTTTTAGTTATTCCAAAGGTACCCCTCTCCTCCCTTATAAAAGGGAACCTCCTCCCCCTCTTCCTCACACCACTTGGAGCCTTCAAGCTCGGCCAACCCCTACCAATTTCTCCTCTCCACTTCCCTAGATACATCCTAGAGGTTTTGGTCTTCTTCAAAGACCTGTTTCAGTGCCCTAAAAGGAGGTCTCAAAGAAGCACTTCAAAGAAGAGGTAATGTCCGTTACCGATTCTTTCATCTTTATTTCTTCTTCCACTTCTTCTTCTTTAGTTGTTTCATTATGAAGTAATAACATCAGTATCACTCATATACTGATATGTTATTATAAGTATGAAACAACCCTATTTCACCATCTATCCATCCTACGGAAAATGAAATCACCGTGCGTGCGTACGTACGGAATACCGTCTCCACGCCGTGGTGTAATCTATTTTCCACCACCACCTTACTTGGATGGGTATAATGGTGTAAATAATGACTATATATGACTATTATAAAGTGATATTGATTCTGAAATAGTATACATACACTCCAATACAGTCCCACGATCATGAGAATGATATCATCGCTCGTGCGTACGTACAGACTACCGTCTCCACGACGTGATGAGATTCATTCTCCACTTTAACCATTCATGAATGATTATAAAGTATATATAATAAGTAATAATGAAATATATTACATAATAATGATACTGGATTTATGTGTATATATATGTATGTCATCTACTTAATTCCATTCAACTCAATAAGGAAACGAAAACAGCATTCATGTGTACGTACGACCTACCGTCTCCATGAATGGTGTATTTCTTTCCATTTACTGATTTATTATATATATGTATATTCTGAATATATATTATATATAAATCATGTTTTATATTCTGGAATTAAGTAATCATGATCTAAGTAATCATATGAATAATTACAAGTCAAAACACGGACGACAAATGAAATAATTTTACCCAAAACGCTCTTTAACATGGAATTTACAAAAGAACGGTTAATATAAAGTCATAAGTGAACCATATATGATATCAAAACAATGAGTATGATTATGGAATAAGTCAATGACATTATTTAAATCATTATACAGGAGGTTCAGACACTTACAAAGCAAATCAGACCTAAGGTAAGGGATAATTTTGCAAATCTCATTTTTATCCGAGATTGCTTATTCATAGGTATTTACTGGGGTTATTGCTATCATCCATGTTTATGTTTTATAAAAGTGTATTCATGTATGTTTAAAGTCATTTTTACCAATTTTTAACTTTTACTACATGGTATGTAAGTAATCTTTCTTTTGTTTATGTTACGAGGTACTTTTTGACTTTTCTGACAAAAGTACGAGGATAATGTTTTTTTAACGTATACAGCATGAAAGGATTTTTTACGGTTTTATAAAGCCTTATTTACATGAAACTTCCTCCAAAAGATTTCATGACTATTTTCAACAAAATATCTTTTAAAATTTCATGATGTTTTGTGAAAAGAAATTGATTTTGAAGAAGAAAGGATATTTTCCTCAAGAATTCATTTCAAGTGTTTTTATCAAAACCATTTTCCATCTAAGATGAAATTATTTCATATGTGTATGTTTCAAGTGTAATGTCTCTATGATTTACATGGTTTCACTTATTTTATTATGAAATGATATTCATTTCTTTTATATGGATTATGTGATGATGGTATGATGTTTATGAAACCCATTTTATTTATTGGGTTTTTATGAATGATGTATGTTTATTTTGTGGAACAAGTAAGAATGATTTCATTATGAGATTGGTGGGACCTATATATCCCTCCAATGCATTGGGTAAAGATTTTATATCTCATGATATAGACATGGCTGGAATGGTAGGTTATACCGGTTCAGTGAAACAGGATTGAAACGAGGGTGACTCGGTTCAGAAATGGACTTTGTCCACTAAGATAGTCTTGGCAATGAGTCTTGAATAATAAGAAATGATTCCCTATGATTATGTGTGTATGCCATAAAGTTTCATGTTTTAAGTTATGATTAATGGTATTTCATTTCACTACTATGATTTATCCCATGTTATGAAATTATGCTCCCTTTTGCAGGTTAAGATTTCCAAAATGTTATGTTCTTATGAATATGATGTGATTGATATTTGTTTTGTTAACCCTTACTGAGCATTTGAGCTCACCATTTTATGTTTTCTTTTCCCCAGGATATAAAGAAAGGTTTTAGGTAAAAAAAAGGAAGATCTTTATGGGAGATGTTGAAGATCTTTCACCACGATTAGAAGATTATATTCCGAGTTTCCAAAGACACTAAACTATTACGATCCTTGTGTGTGTGTTTTTGTTATTTACTAAGTATTCCGCAAAAGTAATGTAATGTCCATGTAAGTTAAGCTTCGGGTCTCTACAGTTGGTATCAGAGTAAAGGTTTAGTCAACCTTTGGAAACTAGGATGCGAAAATGTTAGTGAGATCCCTAGAGATATTTCTAAGGTATGTCTAGGGATGTCCCTAAGGATAAGTATACGTATAGGCTAAAGTCCTAGAAATACTTTAATGATCATATAATTTAACCTAAGATGTTAGATATTGAGGATACTCCCCCTTTATTATGTTGTTTTCCCTAGCATGATTTTTTCCTCTCACACTATTCTTTTTGGGTTTTAGACGATGGATGAAGCCCGAAGGAACCATGTTGATCAATGTAATGGACAATGTAATGATTGTCCTCCTAAACAAACAAATGTTATGGGAGATGGAGTGCAAAATCTTATTGCTATAATTACACAAGCTATGAATCATTCTGAACTACCAAATGAGAAGAGAAGGGAACAACATTCTATTGAGTCCTTCATGAGGCAACGTCCACCTTCTTTTAGTGGGTTTTCTGATCCACTTGTTGCTGAACAATGGATCAGTACCACTGAAAAGATATTTTCAGTTCTTCAATGTTCTGAACATGATAAAGTCATCTTAGCAGTATATCGTTTGGAAGGTGAAGCTGATCAATGGTGTAATCTTATCAAGAATACGAGGCAAAGAGATGAAATTGAGTCCATGGAATGGGACGAGTTCAAGAACTTATTTTTCAATAAGTACTTCCCTCGTATTCTTCGAACAAATATGGAGAATGAGTTTCTTGAACTAAAGCAAAAGGATGATGAATCTGTTGGTATATACGAAGAGAATTTTACAAGGCTTGCAAGGTATGCATCTGGATTTATCATCCAACCTTAATGTAAAGTTGATCGATTCTTTAGTGGCTTAAAACCAAATCTTTGAAGGGAATTAGATATAAGAGACTTCAGTAGCTATGAAGAAATTGTGCATTGTGCTATCAAGGTGGAAATGGAAGTTGGTGTTACTTATCCATCTCATAGTTTTGACAAGAAACTAAAGATGGAGTTCAAGGAGAAATCTCAGAATAATGGTGAAAAGAAGATGAATGTTTCCTTATGCTCAAAGTGTGGAAAGAAGCATGGTGGAGATTGTCTTAAAGGGACAAGTAAATGTTTCAAATGTGGAAAGGAAGGTCATCATGAATTTTAATGCCACAATGATGGGAAGAAGATGTCTAATGATGCAATCAAAGGAAGGGATACACAGAATGAACCTACTACACTTCAATTCTTCAAGTGCAAGGAAATGGGGCATTATGCTAAAAAATGCCCTAATCCAAGGGTTAGTGATGATCGACATGAGCAACCACTTAAAGCAAAGGACAAAGAGAAGTCACATGCGATCACCATTGGCGATGTTGAATATGAAAACGATGTGGTGGAATGATTAAGTGTTTATATATTGGGATTCCAGAATAATGTTGTATTTAGTATCATGGAATATTGGAATATTTATGTATTTGTCTATTGTGGTTTTCAATAATTTTATGGCATCGGTAACCATGAAAAGTGATTGAAATATTTTTGGAAAGCAGATGATATGCACATAATGAAGGGATAAAGAGAATCTAATATGTTTGATAGTATTCATGAGCTCATGATTGATATAAGGACTAAGTGATATCATGGTTTGAGTATATAGAATTTTGAGGATTTTGGTATGTGGAAAGTGTTAACTTTTAACTACATTCATGTTTTCACTAAGGTTCAATGGGTATTCAAGAGAATACATGATTAAGGCCTTTGAATGTTTGGAATGTGACCAACAAGACATATCTTATGATATATGGGGATCAACGATGATATTAAATCTCTGGTAATCGTTTTCACTATATTATGAGAATGGACTGCAGTATTATGGATAAGCCTAAAGATTGGAATGGATTATGTTGGACATAAGTTAGTATTTTTTAAGGATAGAAGTTTTTTTCGATATTATTGATGGGATGTTATAGTAATATAGTTTTAGAAAAAGGACAACCTGCAGGACGGGCGACAACCCATCACGTCAGACAATGTCGTAGGAATCGAACCCACAACCAAAGTGCGACTGGCCTTTATCGCCTACCACTGGCCTATAGAAAGTCCCTGGTTAGTAGAAACTAGTTTTATTTTATTAAGCGGTATGATATATAAATTATAAGTCCATTTTAGGAACCATATATCATTAATCTCACTATAGATGGACTTATGTATTTTTTGATAACTTTTCTAACCTTTTGTTTGAGACAGATGGAATGACCCATCATTCTATCACATGATCTGCTAACACATCACGAATGACAAATTCAACTTCATTTATTTAAGAGATGAAGTGGAAATTGTCCAAAGAACGACCAACGGTGAAACTATACCAAAATCACGAAAGTATTTCTTCTAATTCCAATTTCATCAACTTTAGGGAAATGATCTTGAAAACCAAAAATGTTGTCCTAGTGCTCTCATATATGATGAATCAGATGGTACCTTAGATCGTCATAAATTTATTGCTTTGTGATTGCTGGATTTTCCATAGCCATGTTCTCTACCACTCTCCATCAGAACATGATGGTTATATTTCTCTTCCATATCCATATTTTCACCTATGTGGAAACCCAGTGATTAGTTTATTTGGGTAACCGTTACGTTTCATACTTTTTTTTAAAGATTGGTTTTGGTATTCCTTTTTACGATGTGGGTTTCTATCAAAGAAACTTTAGAATAGTCAACCATTTATAACCCCGACGAATTTCGAGGGCGAAATTCATTTTAAGGGGGGTAGAATGTAACACCCCGAGATTTTATGAAAAATATTTTTTTTTTAATTTCATTAATGTCTTGTGTTGTACGCTACACCAAAAGGAGCTTGCACAACACACATGCTTGACTTTACTTTCATTACACGCAATCGTGACCTTCCTCGATAGCGTGTGTAGTACGCAATACCGAGTTTCACTAAACGACGATATGCTGTTAAAATATTATTAAAACTAGCCATTATGAATAGTAATAACCAATTTTTGAAATTTTGTAAATTTTATTTTTCAAAATGGACTTCATTTTTGGATTCGGAATATCGAAATTAGCTTAGGGTGAAATTTTGGTACATTTTGGATAACTTTCATTTTCTAATGAATAGTGAAAATTACTAAATTTTAATTAAAAACAACCTTTTTAATCGAAATAATTAATAGTGATAAATTATTAATTTGTGTGGTTTTAAAGTATATTTAGAATATATTTTTACAATTTAATACAATTTTGGTCATTGTATGTAATTCTACAATTAAACCAGACATAAACAAGTGTCAATCTTTTGATAGTTATTATCTCTTAAGAACACGCTATTTGTTTTGACGACGAGAATTAATTTTTAAATTAATTAATGCAACTTATATGTTTTGAATTTGGTAAAATAGACATCATATTTGATTTCATAATATCAAATATAGCTTAGGACTAATTTTTGGTATTTTTCTGGAAACATTCATTTTTTGATGAATAGTGAAACCACTAAGTGGTGGTTAAAAAAATGATTTTTTCATAAAACTTAATTTTAACGCTTCTGTGAGTGGAATTTCAAAAATCCAAGAGACACGGTTGATGTTAGTAAGTAAAATGTGGTTCAATGAGATGAAAATAATTTTTGGTGAATAGTAACTTTTTACTTTTTTTTACCACGGTTAAAAGTAAATAGGGTAATTAAGGGTAAAAATGATATTATTATTACCTAAAAAATGTCCTAATTCTATTGGATAAGTGTAATTCGACCAGAAACAACTTTATGAATAAAATATGACCATTTAGTCCCACTTGGATTAGATTAGGACATTTATTATTAATTTATTTAAAGAAGGGTTAAAATAGTTAAAATCAAAGTTTAATAACTAAATAATTTTTAATATAGGGTTATACATAAGATAAATTCGATTTTAAATATTCATTATAAAGATAATAAGATTTACTAAATAATTATATTTTATTTATAATTTTTAGACATTAAATAATTTAATTTATTTATGACACAATAATGATGCAGTAATTACCATAATAGTGAAAAATCAGAATAATTGATATTATAAATACCAAAATAAATATAATTTGAGCTTTTTTATGAATTACAATAATTTTATATATTAATATGACATGTTAGTATTGGTTTAATTAACTTTTTTTGAACTAATCATTCTGTTATGATTTTCACAAAAATCAATTACTAAATAGTGTCAAAATTGAAATAAAATAGTTTTTAAAACAAATATTATATTATTAATTGTTCTTTTATTCCAAAAAATCTAAGGTTCGGCCAAATAACTTATATAAGGTTATATATATTAATAATAAACAACTTGGGGTTCGTTTGGATTGTTATAGTATGTTTATTAGTCTTATAGTGTAAGAACACAAGGAGACACGGTAAAAGTAAAATTATTTAACTTAATGTTAAATCTAAATGATAAGGTTAAAATAGGAACCTAAACTTGCCTAAATTATATTTGATGAGATTAGTTCGACCCATACCCACCTTAGCTTATAAATAAATCAATTTTGAGCTATCTAAAACCGAATTTTACATTATAATAAAATAATAGTTTTAGTTATTCCAAAGGTACCCCTCTCCTCCCTTATAAAAGTGCACCTCCTCCCCCTCTTCCTCACACCACTTTGAGCCTTCAAGCTCGGCCAACCCCTGCCAATTTATCCTCTCCACTTCTCTAGAAACATCCTAGATGTTCTGGTCATCTTCAAAGACCTATTTTAGTGCCCTAAAAGGAGGTCTCAAAGAAGCACTTCAAAGAAGAGGTAATGTCCGTTACCGATTTTTTCATCTTTATTTCTTCTTCCACTTATTCTTATTTAGTTGTTTCATTATGAAGTAATAACATCAGTATCACTCATATACTGATATGTTATTATAAGTATGAAACCACCCTATTTCACCATCTATCCATCCTACGGAAAACCAAATCACCGCGCGTGCGTACGTACGAAATACCGTCTCCACGCCGTGGTGTAATATATTTTCCACCAACCTTACTTGGATGGGTATAATGGTATAAATAATGACTATATATGACTATTATAAAGTGATATTGATTCTGAAATAGTATACGTACACTCCAATATAGTCCCACGATCATGAGAATGATATCATCGCTCGTGCGTACGTACGGACTACCGTCTCCACGACGCGATGAGATTCATTCTCCACTTTAACCATTCATGAATGATTATAAAGTATATATAATAAGTAATCATGAAATATATGACATAATAATGATACTAGATTTATGGGTATATATATGTATGTCATCTACTTAATTCCATTCAACTCAATAAGGAAACGAAAACAGCGTTCATGCGTACGTACGACCTACCGTCTCTATGAACGGTGTATTTCTTTCCATTTACTGATTTATTATATATATGTATATTCTGAATATATATTATATATAAATCATGTTTTATATTCTGTAATTAAGAAATCATGATCTAAGTAATCATATGAATAATTACAAGTCAAAACACGGATGACAAATGAAACAATTTTACCCAAAACGCTCTTTAACATGGAATTTACAAAAGAACGGGTAATATAAAGTCATAAGTGAACCATATATGATATCAAAACAATGAGTATGATTGTGGAATAAGTCAATGACATTATTTAAATCATTATACAGGAGGTTATGACACTTACGAAGCAAATCGGACCTAAGGTAAGGGATAATTTTGCAAATCTCATTTTTATCCGAGATTGCTTATTCGTAGGTATTTACTGGGGTTATTTCTATCATCTATGTTAATGTTTTACAAAATTTTATTCATGTATGTTTAAAGTCCTTTTTACCCAGTTTTTACTTTTACTACATGGTATGTAAGTAATCTTTCTTTTGTTTACGTTACGAGGTACTTTTTGACTTTTCCGACAAAAGTACGAGGATAATGTTTTTTTAACGTATACGGCATGAAAGGATTTTTTACGGTTTTATAAAGCCCTATTTACATGAAGCTTACTCCAAAATATTTCATTACTATTTTCAAAAAAATATCTTTTAAAATTTCATGACGTTTTGTGAAAAGAAATTGATTTTGAAGAAGAAAGGACATTTTCCTCAAGAATTCATTTCAAGTGTTTTATCAAAACCATTTTCCATCTAAGATGAAATTATTTCATATGTGTATGTTTCAAGTGTAATGTCTCTATTATTTACATGGTTTCACTTATTTTATTATGAAATGATATCCATTTATTTTATATGTATTATGTGATGATTCTATGATATTTATGAAACCGATTTTATTTATTGGGTTTTTATGAATGATGTATGTTTATTTTGTGGCACAAGTAAGAATGATTTAATTATGAGATCGGTGGTACCTATATCTCCCTCCAATGCATTGGGTAATGATTTTATATCTCATGAGATAGACATGTCTGGAATGGTAGGTTATACCGGTTCAGTGAAACAGGACTAAAACGAGGGTGACTCGGTTCAGAAATGGACTTTGTCCACTAAGATAGTCTTGGAAATGAGGCTTGACTAATAAGAAATGATTCTCTATGATTATGAGTTTATGCCACAAAGTTTCATGTTTTAAGTTATGATTAATGGGATTTCATTTCACTACTATGATTTATCCCTTGTTATGAAATTATTCTCCCTTTTTCAGGTTAAGATTTCCAAAATGTTATGTTCTTATGAATATGATGTGATTGATATTTCTTTTGTTTACCCTTAATGAGAATTTGAGCTCACCCTTTTATGTTTTCTTTTCCCCAGGATATAAAGAAAGGCTTTAGGTAAAAAAGGAAGATCTTTATGGGCGATGTTGAAGATCTTTCACCACGATTAGAAGATTATATTCCGAGTTTCCAAAGACACTAAACTATTACGATCCTTGTGTGTGTTTTTGTTATGTACTAAGTATTCCACAAAATCAATGTAATGTCCATGTACGTTAAGCTTCGGGTCTCTACAGTGAGACTGTGTGTGCCTCCTAGAGGGTTGATAGTACGTGTAGGTTGAACCATAGTGGTCAGGCTGTGAGAGATACCGAGATGGTTACCTGTTTTCTGCTTATTGATGGCTGTTTACTTGTGTACTTTATTGTCAGAACTGTGGATTGTAGTTTCTTGTGCTTTCATGTTTACTGCTTCTTATTTTATTAATTCCATGTATTCAATGACTGTTGGGAAAAAATCTTTGGGTGATTTCCTACTGGGATTGTATCTCACACCCTGTTTGGGCCATGCTTTTTTTCCCAAACAGACTATGATGTTGCAGGTATAGATAAGGGCAAGCGCCCTTCGAATTCAGGTTCTTGATTGCACTGGAGATGGAGAGCATGGGACCGAGCTGTGGCTCGCGATGCTAAGGAGTTCATTTTGTTTTCCTTGCACTTTGTTTTTCAGTTGTAATTTAGCACGTTGGTTTGTTTGCTGCTTTCCATAGATATATGTACCATATTGCATCATTATTAGTTATCCATTGTTTCCGCTATTCAGTTCAGTTGTTGTATGCTGTTTATTGATTTTGCTATTGTGTTTGTTTTTTTTCCGCTGTATACTTTACCGAATGAGGGAATAGTTTCTCCACCAACTCACCAAGGCCCTCGCTGATAGTCGGCAGCCTCTGGCATTTGGGGAAACACGCTTGAGGTCATGTGGCAAACCAGGCACGAGGCACTAGTGGAGGGGATCCAGATTCGTTTCATTAAATTAAGAAACTATAAATTTACTTTAGTTTATTATTCAAGAGATTAAACAATGATAGAGTCAAGTTAGATATGAGGTAAGGAATTTCTTATCTCACTTTTAATTCAGTGAGATTTCCTTTTTTCACCTCTTTTTTTTTCATGTTGTGTATTGTGTACTAACATTTGATATATATTATTATGATTAGATTTATATTCATGGTATTCTGTGATTCATTTGGTAGTTATTAAATTTTTTTCATACGACTCGATTGATTACAATGTGGTAAGAGGTTTTCATCTCACTTTTATTTCCATGAGATTCTTGTTATATTTTCCACAATTTCCTTTTGTGTGGTTCATGTACTACCAATGATTGCATTATTTGTGTAATATAATTTAATTTATTGGTATTTACATCTTTATCATATGATTATTCTTTGATGTGATGTTTGTTTTGTATGTTACCAAATAAATGATGTTTTCAATGATTCTCTCTCATCAACTCAGTTTCTGAATTTTAATGTGACGCTGTAAGGCTGTCGAATTTCTGTAAGAGATCTTGTTAACCCAATTTCAATTCTTTGGGTTAAACTTCTACTTCTTGATTTTATAATGCTATGAATATGTGTGAATGAACCCAGATTGTTTTACAATTAATATCCACTTATATTGGGTGTATTCTTATTTTTTACACATAATTATGTCATTGATTTATCCTTAATCTTATGATACAATCTTTATAAGGTATTTCATCTCAATTTACATTCCATTGAGACTTATTTTTTGTTATGTGCCAATTCAGTTTTATATGGTGTATATACTATGCTTTGGAATATTATATCATGAATACATTTATTCTCATTATATTATAAAGTTTTTATTAAATGTTACTCGTCAATTATTTTTATTCAGGCATCTCTCATTTAGTTTAGAACTCCTTAACTAAAATACTGTTTTAAAGATTTATTCTTCTAAATCTTTCTCATTAATGTCTATGTTTTAAAACTAGTATTAAGGATTTATTTATATAGACATTAATGTTTTAAAATGTTAATTCCTTTAAAAAATTCAAATTGGTATAGGAATCTTTGATTCAAATATCACTTTATTAAATGTTTTAAATTTATTTTGATAATGGTTTGATAAAGAATTGATTATGTCAATATCTTGAAATAATATATACTGTGATAGCAATGTAGAAATTTTATCTTTACTCTACGCTTGTTTTATATGTTATGACTATGTTATAGTTCTTCGGCATGGTTTACATATATGGGTGGTTCTGTGATAAACCTAGGGTGGGTGAGCCCGAGATAGCTCTCCAATGCATTGGGTAACGTGATGGAGGTAAACATTAATGTTTCTCCTAAGATATTTAGGGAATATACTATGATGGGTATTACAATGTAACTCCCTACGTAGCTGTGATAGCTACAATGTAATTATTTTATGTATTCCATAAGTTACCTTTAATGATTTATGATTTCAGTGTGTTATTCATAAATTTTGTGACTTCATAAGGTATGTTATGATTGAAAAGTATGATTTCATTGTTTTGTATTTATTGATTGGATAATGTTTTAATTTCTTATTTTATATCCCTTACTGAGTTTTTTATGCTTATCTCAAGTTTGGGAAGTGTTTTCTAGAGGAATTAAAGATGAATAATGATCAAGGATGAGATCATGGAAAATTCATGCTGTCTAAAACATGGAAGTAGACATGTTTCTTTTTTATTTTATGAAAAAATGGATACTAAGTAGTAGTGTTTAATTTTAATATTCAAGTTGATATGTAATAGTTATGGCCTAATTATCTAAAACTCTAAACCTGAGAAGATCCTCAATGTAAATTATTCATTTAATTCTAGACAATGTAATGTTTAAGGCCGGGTCCTTATATGGTTATAAAAAATACTAATATTTTTACAAAGGGGGAGAAATTTAATTCTTATGTGACATAAGAATAATGAAAGTTCCACATGGGAACTTATCTTTCCTATTGACTGACTGAAAAATAGATTTTTATTATAAAATCAGTTTTGTAGAAAAAGTGGGAAAACTCACAAGTTACAACTAAAGAAATATCAAATAGAATATGATATTACAAAATCATTGAAATAAAACAAGAACCTATTTGAAGTAATCTCTCTATATGATTTCTGAAAGAGATCAGTTACCTTTCTATCCAGTTTATATTTGATAATATCCTCAAATATATAATCCATATTGTCCCAAGATTGGATGAATTCCTCCTTGATTATCTTATTTTCAATGAATACTCCTGTCAAAATTAGATATTTATGGTTCATATGATCACTATGATCCTTATTTTCACCAAATTGAATTTTTCACCCTTTTATCTTGTATGCATCCTCATTAGAAGACTTAATAATCAATACATCCTCTAACATTTATTCCTCTGAGTGGAGGATTAATTCCCAAGAATTTTGACCAACCTCCTCAGCTGCTTCTCACTATGTTTCATCAATAATCTCCATTACTACATAAATATTTATAGCTTCCTTACCTAACAACCCCTAGGGAGCCATTAGAGCATCCTCAATTATCCCAAAGTCTATATGGGATTGAATATCTATTATGACACCCATATTCTTAGTAGCTTTATATTTAAAACCACCACCTTTGGTCATTTTATTACCACTCAGTAGGTTCAATACACACTCCTTCACTCCCTCTTTCATAAAAGGATCATATTCCATCATTTTAGAACCAAATTTATTATTCAACCTAGTCTTACATGGTTCTAGAATGTATAAATAATCTTTACGCCCCTTAGATCTATTACTCCTTCTCATGATGCAACTCACCATATCCCTATTTCATCTTTTCCCCTTCTTCCTCCTTGGTCTGTGAAGGCCACTAATCCACACATCATTTGTACTACCATTTGATAATTAAACATAATTATCCCCCTAAATCTTACCTTGAGAAGTTGGATATCTCAACACGTACTTCCGCTCCCAAGTAATCAAATCTCTTGCGCATGTTTAAATAAGACAAGTTCCTTATTGGGTTGGACCCCTTCTTATAATCCACCCAAAACATAGATCCTTGAAATGTTTTATCCTGATTTTGATAGCCCCTTGAGCCCCATCTCTTATCAACTATTCCCCCACTTCAGGGTTAGGTCCACTTCCATGTCACTCAACCCCTATATAAGATCCCATAGATCAATTACAGGGAAAAGAAACTAATTCCCCAACATCACTCACCTCCCTAGTACCCACTATACTCAAAGGAACCTAAACACCCAACTTGTGATCATCCAAACCATTACTCAAGAATTTAAAAATGTCCTCTTCCTTCCGGTCACCCTAATGTGATCCGCTGTGAACAAAATCCACCTTAATTTTATCCAAAGTAACACCCAAAATCTATTCATTTGAACCTTAATCAGACTAACACCAATACTTAACCACTACCTCCTTTATCTGTGACCATATGCAGAGGGATTTTCCTCCCATGCCTAAAAAATTCCATTTAGTGACCTAATTTATTACATGACGAGTAATAATTAGTCCATGAATCAAAAACCACAAGTTATTTATAGTGAAACTATTCCAAGACGGTAATCCAAACATATTATTCTGGCCTTATTAAGAGACCAACTTCCACATAGATTTGGGGAAGGGTGGTGTGGAAAAATTATTTAGTCATACTGTTAGAAAAAGTATATCTACCCACTAGATTCCCTATAATATGAAAAATTAAAGGATTTTGAAATTGAAAAGGGATTTTGAGGAAAATAACATATATCTACATGGTTGGGGTATCATGAATAATGAGAAATTCATAATTCCACATGAATAAATAGAAAAATTAACCCATTTCTTTTGCGGGGGGCACTAGACCAAGCCCTAACTAAGTCATTCTCCAATGCAAACCAAACCATGATATACCAAATGTCAAGAAGACCCACCATTTCTGTAACACCCCAAGATTTTATGAGAAAGATTATTTTTAATTTATTGTTTTCTTTTGTAGTATGATACATCAAGATTATCTTGCGCTATACGCAACACCGTATTAGCTTGCATTATACACAACACTATTCTTGGCTCATGTTACACACAATTTCAGGTTTGTTTGGTAGAAATTATTCTACGAAACATTGAGTATAGATTTTGTTCAATGTATAAATTAACTATGTTTGTATTATGTTATAAAAAACACCAAATGAATCTTTTACTACACGCAACACTGACTTGGATTGTGATACATGCAAGAGCGACCTTCCTCGATAGCTTACATGGTATACAATACTGAGTTTCGCTAAACAACGATATATTATTATTATAAACTAGCCATTATAAATATTATTTACCAAATTTTGAATTTTAGAAAATTATAATTAATATTACACATTTTATAGATCATGGTATGAGAACAAAATCAATTTTTCGGATAAAAGAGATATTTTTCAAAAAATGCAGTTTTTCCACCATTTAATGGCGCACCCATTTTAAAACTAATTTTTGACATGTTTATAAGTTCGGTTTGAAAAAATAAACTCATTATTTTGAATCAGGATATAAAAATTCAATTTTTATAAAATTTTCATATTTTTCTGATAACTTTCATATTTTGATGAATAATAAAATATGATAAATTTTACTTAAAAAAAACTTTTTTCATCCAGATAATTTATATGATTAAATTATAATATTTAATGGTTTTAAATTATAAATATAATATATTTTTACCATTTAATATATTGTATTTAATTATCATTAATTTGACATTGAATTAATAGGTAAAAACATTTCAATCTTTTGCAATGTTTTAAGAAAAAACCTGTTTTATTCGACCACATGATTAATTTTAAATTAATTACCGAAACTTATGTGTAAAAAATTTGAAAAAATGGATTCATTTTTGGAATCATTAGGTCCAAATTATGTTAATAGGCTACTTTTATTTTTAGACATTATGAATAGTAACTGGTAAATTTTATTTACCACAGTTAAAGGTAAATCAGGTTATTAAGGGTAAAAATAATATTATAAAATTACCCTAACACTTTTAATAATATAATTGGATGATTATATTTAATCAAAAAATAGAATTGGGAAGAAATGGTATCTATTGGAACCCACTTGGAAGAGATTGAGACATTTAATTTATTTTATTTAAAGGAAAGAGAAACATGTCTCACTCAAACATTAAATAATTAATGTATTTTTAATACAAGGTTATACAGAATATAAACTCTATTATAAATAATAATTCGAAATATAATTTTTTCCTTTATCATGGTAATTTATTTGTAATTTTTAAGAAATATATAATTACCTTAATAGCTTATACATTAATGATGCAGAAATTATTTTTTTAGTGAAAAACCAATAATATAGTTTTTATTAAAATAATAAATCCCATAAAAAAGACCAAAACATGACCAAACCTTATTGGTAGAGTATCTATAACCCCTAATCATCCAAGTGTCTACTTTTGGACCATTTGGATCCTTATAAAATAGATTATGACATTTTTATTATTTTATTTTAAATGATGTCAAAGTTGTCACCTTCATAATTTAATAACGATAACATTTTAAAAGTTGGTTTTTTTAGAAGATAAATTAGACTAAAATTTTTCTTATGAAATCTATTAGATTTATCTTCATCATAGTATTTTATTTCTAATTTTTATGAAACAAATAAGTATATTAAATAATTATACAAAAATGTTGTAGTAATTATTGTTTTAAGGGAAATATCAAATAAATGATTTTAAAATATTAAAATAAATATTATATGAACTAATTAATGTTCTCCACTAATTTTATATATTAATATAACATATTAGGAATCTATTAAATATTTTTTTAATATATATTCTTTGTGGAGTTTATTTAAATTCAAATAAATGAATAGTGTCAAAATTGACACTATTGGTATTTTATAATAATAATATATTATTAAATAGTTTAAAAATCACAAAAAATATTTAAAAATTAAAAACTAAAAATTATATGTTTTAAAATTTAATAATGTATCTAATTATTTATAATTCACAACACATAATTAATTATTTATAATAATTTAAAATTTAGAATATTAATACCACAAATAAAAATAAATAGATTACATAAGGGTAAATCAAAATGATAAAGTTTAAAATTAATTCCAAACATGTTTAAATTTTATTGGTTGATGAGATTGAAACCCTATATCATCTCATATTTTAATTTGAGTCATTTATGTAGGTTTTTATCTGGGATTTGAGTTTATTATAAATTAATATTTTGGAGATTTCCAAAAGTTCCCTTCTCCTATCTTATAAAAGGGCACCTCCTCCCTCTTCAATTAAATCCATTTTGAGCTTTAAAACTTGGCCAAAACCTATCTAATTCCCTTATCCACTTCTTTATAAATATTCTAGAGGTCATGTTCCTCTTAAACGACCAACTTTAGTGTCCTAAGAGGAGGTTTAGAAGAGGCACATCGAAGAAGAGGTAATATCCTTTACCGATTCCTTCGTACTTATTTCTTATTCTACTACCTCTATATGAGTTTTTTAATTATTAAGTAATAACTCTAGTATCACTTGTATACTGATATGTTATTATGAAGATTAAACTATCACATACCATCTTTTATCCATCGTATGAATAATAAAATCACCATGCGTGAGTACGTATGGATTACCGTCTCCACGCCATGGTGTAATCAATTTTTCATCAACAACATACTTGGATGTGTATTATGATGGAATAAATAACTATATGTGATTTTTGTAAAATTATACTGATTCTGAAATATTATACACCTTACACTTTAATACAATTCCACAATCATTGGAATGATATCATCACTGGTGCGTACGTACGGTCTACCGTCTCCATGATGTGATGTAATTCATTCTACATGATATTCGACGAATAATGATTATATAAATGAATTGAATGAATTTAATGAATTAATATTATATATTTTATACTAATACAATTCTGTAAATGATATAACTATAACCCAAAAGGTGGAATAATAATTTATTCGACAAAACATGCATAATAACATAAAGTATTTAACACCCGAATAACGAGTAACAATGAAATGTTACTAATAAACAGATAATAATATGACTATATATGATATCATAAAAATGAATATGATTATATAATAAGTCAATGAAATTATTTAAATCATTATACAGGAGGTTCGGATACATACAAAGCAATCAGACCTAAGGTAAGGGATAAATATTCCAATATCGTTCTTATACGAGCTTGTTTATTCGTAAGTATTTTATGTGGTTATATTTATCATCCAAGTCCATGTTTTATAAAAATGTTTTCATAAAGTTTTTACTATTCATTAATGTATTTTTAAAGTCGTTTTTACCTCTTTTTGACTTTTACTATATGGTATGGAAGGAATCTTTCTTTTGTTTACTATACGATGTACTTTTTGACTTTCCGGAAAAAGTACGAGGTGAATGTTTTTTTAAACTTATATGATGTGAATGTATTTTTACGATTTCATAACACCTTATTTACATAAATATTCCTCTAAAAGTTATCATGATTATTTTCAACAAAATTATTTTCTTTTAAAATTTCACATCATTTTGAGAATGGAAAATGATTTGAAAGAAGAAAGGATATTTTCCTCAAGAGTTCATTTCAAGTGTTTTATCAAAATTATTTTCCATCTATGATGAAATTATTTAATATGATTATGTTTCACATATAATGTCTCTATTATTTACATGGATTTATTTATTTTTTATGATGGAATTATATCCATTGTTTTATATGGATTATGTTATGATGGGATGATGTTTATGAAACCCATTTTATTCGTTGGGTTATGATGAATGATTTATGTTTATTTTGTGGCACACAAAAGAATGATTTTATTATGATATGGGTGGGACCTATATCTCCCTCCAATACATTGGGTAATGATTTATATCTCATTAGATTGACATGGCTAGAATGACAAGTAAGTCTGGTTCAGTAATACATGGCTGGAATGACAGGTAAAACTAGTTCAGTATTGGACTTTGTCCACTATGATGGTCTTGGCAGAAATTCCTTGGATAATATGGAAATAATATCATGTGATTAATGGTTTTCTAAAATTACTTGTTTTATCCCCATGATATTTTATCATGATTGATGTTCTTTTATGATCTATGCATTAAGTACTGCCAAGATTTATTTAACGACTCAAGATTTATATTTTTAAACTTTATGTTCATGTTTTTATGTTCAAATGTGTATGGTTTGTTTTATTTTCTCCATGATTAACCTTACTGAGAATTAGAGCTCACCCATTTATATGTTTTATTTTCCCCAAGATTTAAAGAAGGGTTTTAGGTAAGAAAACAAAAGGGGAAGATATTTATGGGAGATTTTGTAGATCTTTCACCATGATTAGAAGATTGTGTTCCATGTTCCCAAAGACACTAAACTAATACTGTCACGACCCGTCCTCGGGGCCCGTGCCGTGACTACCCCAAGCCCGCCTTCCATAGGCCAGGGGCTGGCGACTAGCACCAAGGCGTAAAATCCCAGTAAACAGGGAAGGCATTGCCTTTATAAGTAACAACCACACAGAGTCAGCAAGCGGAAAGTAAAGTGCAGAAAAGTAAAGGGGCCGGAAATACAAGCCCAACTGTAAAGTACAACTGAAAAGAAAAAGAACAGCAACTGAAGAAAAGACGGCGGCCTCGTGTCGTCCACTGGCAATCCCACCTGAAGGGTGGGTACAGATAGCCTCCAGGCTCCTCGGGTCCCACGTCCGCTCCGAGCACGTCCCGCCCAGTGGTCCACCTCCAGGTACCGTCCTGCTCCACGCCCCAACCGTGATCAGCGCTGTCCGTCGTCTGCAACCAACACAACAAGGTGCGGGCATAGCCCGTGCAGGGGTGAGTACAACTACTCAGTAAGGACCCCGAGACCCCCGAAGGTCTCTCGAAATCCACAAAGGATATAGCACAAAAGAAAGATGCAATCACGAAGTAACATCTGACTCGACTTAGGTATATGCCCATACATATACCTAAGTCCCCAATTCTAGCTCTGCTCACGAGCTCAAGAACAACTCAATCCACAAAGGAAAGCAAGACCCAAATCCACAAAGGAGAGTAAACAGTAAATCCACAAAGGATGGTTCAACACAATCCACAAAGGAGAGTAACATAAGATTCAGCTCAACCAGGTATACTTTTTCAGATGACGTCAAAGACGATCACTGATCCGTCTCAGTCGTCGGACCCACGAAGGATCGATAGGTACTAACCCCCGCAAAAAGACCCACGTAGGATCGGGCTCACACAGAACCTGTAGGCAGTGGCTCACACAGAACCGGTAGTAAGGACCCACGGAGGATCGGGCTCACACAGAACCTGAAGCACTGATCCACGTGGGATCGCTGAGTGCAGTAGTCGACGCAGTCCACTGAGGATCTCTGCACAGTCGTCGCCGCAGTCCACGAAGGATCTCTGCTCTGCCGTCGTCGCAGTCCACGGAGGATCTCTGCTCTGCCGTCGTCGCAGTCCACGGAGGATCTCTGCTCTGCCGTCGTCGCAGTCCACGGAGGATCTCTGCTCTGTCGTCGAGGTCACAGCCAGCGCTAGGGTTCCCGCACGTAGCGAGCTCGTTTAGGAGGGTCCGCTCCACGAGCCGAGGGGCTGATACATCAACTGACACGTAGTCCGAAGTTGATGTATCCAAAAGTTCCGTATCGACAACAGGATCTCAACGCGACAGACGGCGCGTAAATCGGACGCCCGGTCTGAGAGTTATTGGCATTTTCGTCCCAGGGGCCCGGTTGGTTTTTAAGGAAAAACCAACCCGACCGTACTCCGCCTGTATCCGATCCTCGGGCGGAGTATGCCAAAAGTTCCGTCTCACTTAGAGGAAACTACCACAGCTGACGGTACGTCGTTCGGACGTCCGTAGCTCAAGTTATGAGCGTTTCCGCTCCGAGGGCCCGGTTGGTTTCGTGTACGAACCAACCCGGCCGAACCCAAAGTCTTCCGAAACTTTGAGTATAGTATACCGAAACGACCGTCTCGATCCAAGGATCGCGTAGCCGCTGACGGTTCGTCAATCGGAGGTCCCAGGCCCAAGATATGGGCGAAAGACCGTAGAGGGCCCGAAACGGGGGTACTGGGCCCGGGGCGACCCGGCCCGAACCCCCCCCCTGGGGTCGGCCGAACCGGGTCGGCCCGAACCGGGTCGGCCCGACCCGGCCCGAACCGGCTCGGCCGGGTCCGGTCCGGCCTGGGTGCGGCCCGGCCGACCGGACCGGCCGGCTCGGTCTTCGGCCGCGCGGCCGAAGAGCCGCCGCCGCGGGGTTGAACCCGCGGCTTGAGAGAAACCGCGGCCCCGCGGGGGGCCGCCTGTCACGCGGACGCGGCCGGGCCGCCGCGTCCGTCCCGGTTCCGCGCGGCCGCGGAACCGGCTGCCGCCGCCGCCGCGGCTTCAGCCGCGGCGGAAGGTTTCCACGGCGGCGCGCCTGGCGCCGCCGCCTCCGGTCGCCGGCGCCGCCGCGCCGGCGACCCGCGCCGCCGCCTCCTTCCGCGGGCCGCCGGAGATGCTCCGGTGGCCCGATTTCTTTCCCGTCTGCGCCGATGCTCCTCCCGGGGGACGATCTTCACTGCGGAGCCAACAAATTGCCCTTGCCGCACGGTTTGTCGACGTCCGCCAAATCCGCACAACCAAAATAGATCGGCGGAGGGTTGCCGGGTCTTGTTCGTTAGACCCGCACCCTCCGCGTTAGTCATAATCCACGGGAGGAACAATAAAACAATCAACAACAATTTTAAATGTTAAAATTGTTCGAAGGTCATGCTTCTTTACTTTAAAAGAAATAAATCACGGGAAGGAAAATATTCCAATCAACCCTTACTTTATCGTCGTCGTCGGAATTGCTCGTCGCGGAAGATGGAGATCGCCGCGTCGTCGCGGAATCGCTCGTCGCGTCGCCAATCTCCGGATCAAGATCAACGGATTTAATTAGTTTAAATCCGTTGATATTGAAATTAAAAAGGGAGAAGAAAAGATCTGATTCTCACCTTTGTTGCCGAACGAGGGTCGGCCGCGGAAGAAGAGGCGTCGCCGAAGAACGTCGCGGGTAGATCTCGTCGACGTCGCAGATCTTGGTGTGCGTCGTCGAATTCCGGTCGCCGGCGTTCTTTGCGTTCTTCGCGTTCTTCGCGTTCTTCGCGTTCTTCGCGTTCTTCGCGTTCTTCGCGTTCTTCGCGGAGAGGGTGGAGGAACGAAGATTCTCTCAAATCCTTTCCAAGGATTTTTATGTTGGTCTTATTTTATAAACATGCCAACACGAAACCGGTTAAGAAACGATCCATCAATTCGTTGAATTAATTCAACGAAAGAAACGACCCATTTAATTCACGAAGAAACAGTCCATTTAATTCACGAAATAAACCGCCCAATTAAATGGTCTGTTAAGAATTAAAGAAACGCGTCGGTTGACTTTTCAGTTTCCTTGACGGGTTTTCGCGGGTGCGTTACTTAGCGAAAGAAACGGCGGGCTCGTGCGGGTCCCACCGCACAAATATCCTACCAAGGGGTAGGATATTTCTGGATAGCATCCTATCCAGTTCAACTCAGTTCAAGCCGTCTTTAAGTGACTTCAAGTGGCTTCCAAGCAGCTTAAGTGAAATAAAATAAAGTTGTCGCACAAACTTTATTTTATTTCTGACTTAAAGCCGTAAAATTTAAAAACCACGTCTGAGCAAACGCAACTCCGGAAGAGGCGTTTCTAAGCAAATACCGGCGCTGCGATTTCATCGGTGCCCTCAGAATTTGATTCCGGGCACCGGTTCAAAAGATAGAAAAACCCGCTCGTCCGTTCACTGAACGTACCCGAGCCAAACTTCGGAAATTGATTCCGGGCACACCGGGCCTCGGAATCAGGTGCCGTCTGAAGCTGCGCTCTTGTAAAATTCCAAAGAAAATTAAGAAAAAAAATTTCCTTGAAATTTGCGGGTCTTTACATTACTCCCACCTCAGGGCTTTACGTCCCCGTAAAGATACATCAAAAACTAGGGGAACAAATGGGGGTACTGAGCACGCATCTGAGCCTCCCGCTCCCAAGTGCTCTCCTGGAGGTTCCCGTGCTGCCATCTGACGCGCACAAGAGGAATCGACCGCCCACGTAGGACCCGCTCCTGTCGATCCTCGATCTCCACTGGAACCTCCGCAAAAGTCGCCCCATCGTCCACGTCCAGCTCCCCAAAGTCGATGATGTGCGTCGGGTCGTGCACGTATCTCCTCAGCTGAGACACGTGGAAGACGTCGTGCACCCGGTGCAACTGAGGTGGTAGAGCCAGGCGATAAGCCACCTCTCCTATCCTGCTGAGGACCTGGAAAGGCCCGATGAAGCGGGGAGACAGCTTGCCGCCTCGGCCAAATCTCCGTAAACCACGTCGAGGTGAGACACGCAAAAAGACGTGGTCGCCATCCTCGAACTCTAGTGGCCTCCGCCTCCTGTCAGCATATGACTTCTGCCGGCTCTGAGCTGTCCTCATCCTCTCCTGGATGATTTGGACCTTCTCTGTCGTGGCTCGGACCATCTCTGGTCCCACGAGTGCTGACTCCCCAGGGTCTGTCCAGCACAACGGTGATCTGCAGGGTCTGCCGTACAACGCCTCGTATGGTGCCATCCCGATGGTGGAGTGGTAGCTGTTGTTGTACGCAAACTCCACCAAGGGTAGGTGGTCCTCCCAGCTGCGACCAAAGTCGAGAACACATGCACGGAGCATGTCCTCGAGTGTCTGTATGGTCCTCTCCGTCTGTCCATCCGTCTGAGGGTGGAAGGCTGTGCTCAGATAGAGCCGCGTCCCGAACGCCTCCTGCAACCCCTTCCAAAGCCTGGAAGTGAAACGAGCATCTCGATCGGAGACGATAGACGATGGCACACCGTGAAGCCGTACGATCTCCTGGACGTAAAGACGTCCCAAGCTCTCTACTGAGCCCTGCTCTCTGATGGGTAAGAAGTGTGCCGACTTGGTGAGTCGGTCGACAATCACCCAAATGGAGTCGTGACCTCTGGAAGTGCGTGGAAGTCCAGTCACGAAGTCCATAGATATGCCGTCCCACTTCCACTCCGGGACCTCCAAGGGCTGTACCAAACCTGCTGGTACCTGGTGCTCTGCCTTCACCTGCTGGCAGGTGAGGCATCGTGAAACGAACTCTGCCACAGCTTTCTTCATACCCGGCCACCAGTGCTGTCGCCTGAGATCCTGGTACATCTTCGCCACTCCGGGATGTACCGCCAAGGGAGAAGTGTGAAACTCTCTCAGCACCTCCTCTCGTAAAGCGACTGGTACGAAGGTACGTCCTCTGAAAAGGATGTCGTGCTCTGCTCCAAGGGAGAAACCATCAGGCGCCTGACCTGAGGATATCAGTGCACGCCGGGTCTCACAGTCAGCGTCCCCACGCTGAGCCTCTCTGACCCGCTGTAGAAGTGGAGGAGAGACTGTGAGAGACTGAAGAAAGGCTGTTCCGTCTCTATCCACGAAGGATATCTGCAAGGAGGCTAGCTGCTCCGTCGCCTCCTCAAGTAGCTGAATGCCCGTCCTCCTGCTGAGGGCATCGGCTACCACGTTCCCCTTCCCAGGAGTATAGACTATCTCAAAGTCATAGTCCTGGAGGAACTCAAGCCATCTCCGCTGTCTCAGGTTCAGGTCCTTCTGAGAGAAGATATACCTAAGACTCTGGTGGTCAGAAAAGACTGTGAAGCGCTCGCCCATCAGATAGTGCCACCAAGTCTTCAGAGCGAAGACCACTGCTGCTAACTCCAGGTCATGAGTGGCGTAGTTCTGCTCATGCGGCCTCAACTGACGTGATCCGTAGGCGATCACGGCCCGCTCCTGCATCAGGACGCACCCGAGTCCAGTCCCTGATGCGTCGCAGTAAACTACGTACCCAACTCCCTCCTCAGGCAACCTCAAGATAGGTGCGCTGGTCAATCTCTGTCTCAGCTCCTGGAAGCTCTGCTGACATCTGTCTGACCACACGAAGGGTTTCCCCTTCTTCGTCAAGGCTGAGAGTGGTGCTGCAACTCTGGAGAAGTCTGGCACGAATCTCCGATAGTATCCCGCTAGGCCCAAGAAGCTCCGCACCTCTGTCACGCTCTTGGGTGGCTCCCAAGCTAGCACTGCCTCGATCTTCGCGGGATCCACTGCAACTCCCGCCTCAGAAATGACGTGCCCCAAGAAATGGACCTCACGTAACCAGAACTGGCATTTTGAGAGCTTTCCATAAAGCTGGTGCTCTCGGAGTGTGTCTAGCACAACTCGCAGGTGGTAGGCATGCTCCTCCTCAGTCGTCGAGTATACCAAAATGTCGTCAATGAAGACAACGACAAATCGGTCGAGGTATGGCTGGAAGATCCTGTTCATGAGGCTCATGAACACCGCTGGAGCATTGGTTACGCCGAACGGCATAACCAAGAACTCATAATGGCCATACCGACACCTGAAGGCCGTCTTCTGCACGTCCTCGTCTCGAACTCTGAGCTGATGATAGCCTGACCGGAGGTCTATCTTCGAGAACCACCGCGCTCCCTTGAGCTGATCGAAGAGGTCATCAATCCGTGGCAGCGGATACTTGTTCCTCACTGTCACCTGGTTCAGGCGACGATAGTCGACACAAAGTCGCAAGTTCCCGTCCGCCTTTTTGGCGAACAAAATCGGGGAAGCCCAGGGTGAAACACTGGGTCGGATAAACCCCTTGCTCTGCAAGTCCTCCAACTGTACCCGCAGCTCTCGAAGCTCGGCGGGGGCCATCCGATATGCTGGAGTAGATATCGGGGCTGTCCCGGGGTACAAGTCGATGTAAAAGTCTACCTCTCTACGAGGAGGTAGCCCTGGAACGTCGTCGGGAAAGACGTCCACGTACTGGTCCACCACTGCAGGAAAAGCCGGACTCCGCACGTCCACTGCTCCTAGGATGAGGCTAGCCAACTGATGTGAGATGGGCTGCACTCTCCTCCACGGAAGTCCATCCTGTGCTGCAAAGGTTCCCTTCTCCCCGGTGAAGGTAAACCTGCTCCCGTCGGTACGAACACATCGTACCTTGCGCCTAAAACAGTCGATCTGGGCATGAACCGTGGATAGCCAATCCATGCCCAAGATGACGTCGTAAGGCCTCGACGCCGCTACAAGGAGATCCCAGCCGAAGCTCTCGCCTCCTAGAGTAAGCTCACACTGCCGGCACCAGTGCGTAATCGTCGAGTCTGCTCCCGTAGGAGTCTCTAGCCGTAAGGATCGAGCCAACGGCTCAGTCGGAATCTCCGAGCTCCGAACAAGGGCAGAGGCTATGAAAGAGTGACTCGCTCCTGTGTCTATAAGTACTGCAGCAAGGGTGGAATAGACACAGATCGTACCTCGAATCATCTCTGGCATGTCGGGGTCGTAGGCCTCCACTGCCTGGAGCTGGGCCTGTCTCTGCCCGCCAGCTCCATGTGGTCGAGGTGGCCCTCCTGGTGGTGGTGGGGGTAGAGCCTGGAAGCGTCGCCCACCACCCGCTGCTCGGCCAGCTCCTCTGCCTCGTCCGCCTCCTCCCTGCGGACCGCCACGGTCGACCCTCTGCCTCTGCCTGGGTGGCCCCTCCACCGTCTGCTGCTCCTCAGATCGGCGAGTCGGGCAGTCACGAGCCATGTGACCCTGCCCGCCGCAAGAGTAGCACAGCCTGCCTTTCGAAAGGCTGGCACTCCGCTGTGTGCCCCGCACCGCTGAGCCGGTGTCCTGAGGCCGTCTGCGAGGGGGTCTGGTCTGCCTGGACCCGTGAGTCATCCGTCGGCTGCCTGCTGCCGATGACTCAGCTACCTGCCGCCCTGCGCTAGGTCTCGCCGCTGAAGAAGGCTTTGCCAGGAAGCTCTCGATCAGGAGGGCTCGCTCCAGCACTCCCTCCTGGGTCGGAATGCTGAGGGAGATCAGCGACGCCCGAATCTCCTGTCGCAAGCCCTGCTCGAAGGTCCGGGCCCGGAAGAAGGGGTCCCGTACCATGCCGGTCGAGTAGCGAGATAGGTCCGTGAACCTCGCCGCGTACTGAGCGACCGTCATGCTGCCCTGGCGCAGCTGGAGAAGCTCCTGGATGCGCACCGCTCGGAGGGTGGCCGGGACGAACTCAGAGCGGAAGAGGCTCTCGAAGTCCGCCCAGAGCAAGGATGCCTCATCGTGAACCTGGAGCATCAGGCTCCACCATCGTCCTGCCGCCGCCTGCAGGAGGCTCGCTGCGAGAATCACCATGAGATCCGCTGGTGTCCTCACTAGCCGAAAGATCCGTACCACCGCCTCTAGCCAGTCCTCGGCGGCCTGGGGGTCTGCCTCACCGCGAAACCTGGGCGGTCGCTGGCTCTGAAACTCATGCAGTGCCCTGAGGCGACGTGCATCGTCAGCGTCTGGTACTGGAAGCATCGGTGGCCCGGCGGGTAAAGCTACCGCCGGTGCCACAGCTGGCAAAGGGCCCTGCACCGAGGCCTCGTCGCTCGGTGGGCTGCCGTCGCGCCCTACACTCGGAACCCTAGCTGGCAGTCGTCGCGGGGCCATCCTGAAAAGGAGAACAAGAGCACCACAGTCAGAACAGTATACCTGGTAAGCTGGCACAAGTAATCACAAGGAAAACTTGAGACTTTCATAAAGCAGATCAGTATACCCGGTGAGCTGACATAAGTAATCACAAAGAAAACTTGAAACACACACGCAATCAATGTTTTCATGCATTAAGTCGGAAATCAGGAGTCAGGGTCCTGGTGTACGGATACGTCGGCCGCCGCACCAACACTGGGCTCCCTGAACTGATAACCACACTCAATACACTAAACACTATTGCTTCACATAGAAAGAAAGGACGATCAGAGTCTGCGGTAGAACCGACCGCCTCTGATACCAATTTGTCACGACCCGTCCTCGGGGCCCGTGCCGTGACTACCCCAAGCCCGCCTTCCATAGGCCAGGGGCAGGCGACTAGCACCAAGGCGTAAAATCCCAGTAAACAGGGAAGGCATTGCCTTTATAAGTAACAACCACACAGAGTCAGCAAGCGGAAAGTAAAGTGCAGAAAAGTAAAGGGGCCGGAAATACAAGCCCAACTGTAAAGTACAACTGAAAAGAAAAAGAACAGCAACTGAAGAAAAGACGGCGGCCTCGTGTCGTCCACTGGCAATCCCACCTGAAGGGTGGGTACAGATAGCCTCCAGGCTCCTCGGGTCCCACGTCCGCTCCGAGCACGTCCCGCCCAGTGGTCCACCTCCAGGTACCGTCCTGCTCCACGCCCCAACCGTGATCAGCGCTGTCCGTCGTCTGCAACCAACACAACAAGGTGCGGGCATAGCCCGTGCAGGGGTGAGTACAACTACTCAGTAAGGACCCCGAGACCCCCGAAGGTCTCTCGAAATCCACAAAGGATATAGCACAAAAGAAAGATGCAATCACGAAGTAACATCTGACTCGACTTAGGTATATGCCCATACATATACCTAAGTCCCCAATTCTAGCTCTGCTCACGAGCTCAAGAACAACTCAATCCACAAAGGAAAGCAAGACCCAAATCCACAAAGGAGAGTAAACAGTAAATCCACAAAGGATGGTTCAACACAATCCACAAAGGAGAGTAACATAAGATTCAGCTCAACCAGGTATACTTTTTCAGATGACGTCAAAGACGATCACTGATCCGTCTCAGTCGTCGGACCCACGAAGGATCGATAGGTACTAACCCCCGCAAAAAGACCCACGTAGGATCGGGCTCACACAGAACCTGTAGGCAGTGGCTCACACAGAACCGGTAGTAAGGACCCACGGAGGATCGGGCTCACACAGAACCTGAAGCACTGATCCACGTGGGATCGCTGAGTGCAGTAGTCGACGCAGTCCACTGAGGATCTCTGCACAGTCGTCGCCGCAGTCCACGAAGGATCTCTGCTCTGCCGTCGTCGCAGTCCACGGAGGATCTCTGCTCTGCCGTCGTCGCAGTCCACGGAGGATCTCTGCTCTGCCGTCGTCGCAGTCCACGGAGGATCTCTGCTCTGTCGTCGAGGTCACAGCCAGCGCTAGGGTTCCCGCACGTAGCGAGCTCGTTTAGGAGGGTCCGCTCCACGAGCCGAGGGGCTGATACATCAACTGACACGTAGTCCGAAGTTGATGTATCCAAAAGTTCCGTATCGACAACAGGATCTCAACGCGACAGACGGCGCGTAAATCGGACGCCCGGTCTGAGAGTTATTGGCATTTTCGTCCCAGGGGCCCGGTTGGTTTTTAAGGAAAAACCAACCCGACCGTACTCCGCCTGTATCCGATCCTCGGGCGGAGTATGCCAAAAGTTCCGTCTCACTTAGAGGAAACTACCACAGCTGACGGTACGTCGTTCGGACGTCCGTAGCTCAAGTTATGAGCGTTTCCGCTCCGAGGGCCCGGTTGGTTTCGTGTACGAACCAACCCGGCCGAACCCAAAGTCTTCCGAAACTTTGAGTATAGTATACCGAAACGACCGTCTCGATCCAAGGATCGCGTAGCCGCTGACGGTTCGTCAATCGGAGGTCCCAGGCCCAAGATATGGGCGAAAGACCGTAGAGGGCCCGAAACGGGGGTACTGGGCCCGGGGCGACCCGGCCCGAACCCCCCCCCTGGGGTCGGCCGAACCGGGTCGGCCCGAACCGGGTCGGCCCGACCCGGCCCGAACCGGCTCGGCCGGGTCCGGTCCGGCCTGGGTGCGGCCCGGCCGGCTCGGTCTTCGGCCGCGCGGCCGAAGAGCCGCCGCCGCGGGGTTGAACCCGCGGCTTGAGAGAAACCGCGGCCCCGCGGGGGGCCGCCTGTCACGCGGACGCGGCCGGGCCGCCGCGTCCGTCCCGGTTCCGCGCGGCCGCGGAACCGGCTGCCGCCGCCGCCGCGGCTTCAGCCGCGGCGGAAGGTTTCCACGGCGGCGCGCCTGGCGCCGCCGCCTCCGGTCGCCGGCGCCGCCGCGCCGGCGACCCGCGCCGCCGCCTCCTTCCGCGGGCCGCCGGAGATGCTCCGGTGGCCCGATTTCTTTCCCGTCTGCGCCGATGCTCCTCCCGGGGGACGATCTTCACTGCGGAGCCAACAAATTGCCCTTGCCGCACGGTTTGTCGACGTCCGCCAAATCCGCACAACCAAAATAGATCGGCGGAGGGTTGCCGGGTCTTGTTCGTTAGACCCGCACCCTCCGCGTTAGTCATAATCCACGGGAGGAACAATAAAACAATCAACAACAATTTTAAATGTTAAAATTGTTCGAAGGTCATGCTTCTTTACTTTAAAAGAAATAAATCACGGGAAGGAAAATATTCCAATCAACCCTTACTTTATCGTCGTCGTCGGAATTGCTCGTCGCGGAAGATGGAGATCGCCGCGTCGTCGCGGAATCGCTCGTCGCGTCGCCAATCTCCGGATCAAGATCAACGGATTTAATTAGTTTAAATCCGTTGATATTGAAATTAAAAAGGGAGAAGAAAAGATCTGATTCTCACCTTTGTTGCCGAACGAGGGTCGGCCGCGGAAGAAGAGGCGTCGCCGAAGAACGTCGCGGGTAGATCTCGTCGACGTCGCAGATCTTGGTGTGCGTCGTCGAATTCCGGTCGCCGGCGTTCTTTGCGTTCTTCGCGTTCTTCGCGTTCTTCGCGTTCTTCGCGTTCTTCGCGTTCTTCGCGGAGAGGGTGGAGGAACGAAGATTCTCTCAAATCCTTTCCAAGGATTTTTATGTTGGTCTTATTTTATAAACATGCCAACACGAAACCGGTTAAGAAACGATCCATCAATTCGTTGAATTAATTCAACGAAAGAAACGACCCATTTAATTCACGAAGAAACAGTCCATTTAATTCACGAAATAAACCGCCCAATTAAATGGTCTGTTAAGAATTAAAGAAACGCGTCGGTTGACTTTTCAGTTTCCTTGACGGGTTTTCGCGGGTGCGTTACTTAGCGAAAGAAACGGCGGGCTCGTGCGGGTCCCACCGCACAAATATCCTACCAAGGGGTAGGATATTTCTGGATAGCATCCTATCCAGTTCAACTCAGTTCAAGCCGTCTTTAAGTGACTTCAAGTGGCTTCCAAGCAGCTTAAGTGAAATAAAATAAAGTTGTCGCACAAACTTTATTTTATTTCTGACTTAAAGCCGTAAAATTTAAAAACCACGTCTGAGCAAACGCAACTCCGGAAGAGGCGTTTCTAAGCAAATACCGGCGCTGCGATTTCATCGGTGCCCTCAGAATTTGATTCCGGGCACCGGTTCAAAAGATAGAAAAACCCGCTCGTCCGTTCACTGAACGTACCCGAGCCAAACTTCGGAAATTGATTCCGGGCACACCGGGCCTCGGAATCAGGTGCCGTCTGAAGCTGCGCTCTTGTAAAATTCCAAAGAAAATTAAGAAAAAAAATTTCCTTGAAATTTGCGGGTCTTTACAAATACAGTCTTTGGGCATTTGTTTTTATTATGTATTAAGTATTCCAAAAAAGTAATGTACTATCCATGTGCGTCAAGCATGGGTCTCTACAGTTGGAATCAAAGTGAAGGTTTAATTACCCATTTAAAACTAGGATGCAAAATCTTTAGTGAGATCCCTAGAGATATTTCTAAGGTATGTCTATGGATGTCCCTTAGGTTAAGTATAAGTATAGGTTTAAATCCTAGAATTATGATAAAAATCATGAATAACCTGGGATTAAACCTAATATGTTAGAGATTGAAAGTAATCCCCCTTGATTATGTTGTTTTCCTAGTATGATTTTTTCCTCTCACACTAATCTTTTTGGGTTTTAGAAAATGGATGGAAAGAGGAAAATTCAGGTTAATGGAGAATATGAAGGACAATGGAATGATATTCTTCATGAGTAATCAAATGAAACAGGATTTGGAAGGAGAAACATTGTTTTAATACCTAATCAGGAATATCATAATATAATCAATAATCTCCACTTTGGTAAGTTTCCTAACTCATCTAATAAGAGAAATATGGTGTTTCATGATGATCATAGATAAAATAAAGTTCAATTTACCTCTTGTAAATCATGTGGGAAGAGGCATTCGGGAGAATGTTTCAAAGGAACTAGAAGATGCTTTCGGTGTGTAAAAGGACACAAAGCCAGTAATTGAAAAGGAAAATGTTCAGTTAACACAATAGACAAGGATAATGGTATTTATAAGATATCAAAAATGGTTAAATGTTTTTAATGTGGAATGTACTGGCATTATCAAAACCAATTACCTAAGGGAAAATCTCATGAATAGAATCAGCAAGGTCGTATGGGTAGTATTTATGTTGTTGATGATGAAGAGACTACAAATGATATATGAGATGAAAGAAGTGTTGATGAATAAATTGATGTAGCTTAGTCAATGGTTTAAGAAGGTAGTGTAATGATTTCAAGTTTATCAAGAGTAATGTTGTATAAGTAATTTCATGGTAATATGGAATAAAGAAACAACTAAGGATTGTTAAACTATTATTTTTCCTTAAGTTTTTGAAATTATATGTTGAATGGTATTGGTAACCATGAAAGTTTATTCAGATATTTTTGGAAAGCACCTAATATCTGCATAATGAAGGGATAAGAAGATAATGAAATGTTTGATAGTATTAATGAGTTCATGACTGATATAAGGAAAAAGTGATATCATGGTTTGAGTATATAGAAATTTTGGGATTTTGGTATGTGGAAAGAATTAACTTTTGAAAGCATTCATGTTTTCAATAAGATTCTATGGTAATTAATGTTTCAAGAGAATACATGATTAAGGAATTCATATGTTTAGAATGTGACCAACAAGATATATCTTATGATATACGGGGGATAAATGAGGTTATTCAATTCTTGGTAGTTGACCTTTCTAGTAATCGTTTTCTTTATACTATGAGTCTGGACAGAAGTATTTTAGATAAGCCTAAAAATTGGTATGGATTAAGTTGAACATCAGATAGTATTGTTTAAGGCTACAATTTTTTTATATTATTTCTGGAATGTTATAATAGTGTAGTTTTAGAAAAAGGACAACATATAGGACGGGTGACAACCTGTCGCGTTGGAAAAGGATGTGGGAATCGAACTCGCAACCGAAGTGTGTCATGCCTTTATCACATACCACTGGCCTACAAGAAGTCCCTAGTTTATAATTTTTTTTATTTTATTAAGCAGTATGATAGAAGAAGTATAAGTCCATTTTTGGAACCATATATGATTAATCTCACCATATATAGACTTATTCATTTTTGATTACCTATGCTAACTTTTTTTTGAGATAGATGGAATGAAACATCATTCTATCTCCTGATCTTCTAACACTTCAAGATTGACAAATTCAACTTCATTTCTTTAACTAAGAGATGGAGTGAAAATTGTTCAAGGTATGAACAACAGTGTGATTTTACCAAAATCAAGTAAGTATTTATTCTAATATAAAATTCTTCAAATATAAGGAACAAATATTGAAAACCAAAATGTTATCCTATTATGTTATTATCTGATGAATTAGATGGTACGTTAGATCATAAAAAATTTATGGCTTTGTGAATGTGGGCCTTTTCATAGCCATGTTCTCTACCACTATCCATCAGAACTTGATGATTATATTAATCTTCCATATCCATGTTTTCACCTATGTGGAAACCCAGTGATGAGTTAATTTGTGTAACCATTATATTTTTAACATTCTTTTTAAAACTAAGTATCAGTATTCTTCTTTACGATGTGGGTTTCTATGAAAGAAACTTTCTAGTAGTAAATTATTTATAACCCCTGCAAATTTTGATGGAGAAATTCATTTTAAGGGGGGTAGAATGTAACAACCCAATATTTTATGAGAAATATGTCTTTTAATTTATTTTATGTATTGTGTTTTATGTTACACCAATATTATCTTGCGCTATACGCAACACCTTATTAGCTTGCTGTATATGCAACACTATTCTTGGCTCGTGTTACACACAATTTCAAGTTCGTTTGGTAGAAATTATTCTACGCAACATTGAGTATAGATATTATTCAATGTATAAATGAACTAAATTTAGATTATGTTATACGCAACACCAAATGAATCTTTCACTACATGCAACACTGACTTGGCTTGCGATACACACAAGAGCGACCTTCCTCGATAGCTTACATGGTACGCAATACTGAGTTTCAAAAAACAATGAAATATTATTATTATGAACTAGCCATTATGAATAGTATTAACCACATTTTTAATTTTATAACATTATAATTCATCTTACACATTTTATAGATCATTTTATAAGAACAAAATCATTTTTTTCGATAAAAGAGCTATTTTTTAAAAAAAATACAGTTTTTCTGCTTTTTGATGGCACACCCATTTTAAATCTAATTTTTGACAAGTTTATAAGTTTAATTCGAAAAAATAAACTAATTATTTTGAATAAGGATATAAAAATTTACTTTGGATAATTTTTTCATTTTTTTCTGATAACTTTCATATTTTGATGAATAATAAAAATACGCTAAATTTTACGTAGAAAACTATTTTCATCCAGATAATTTATATTATTAAATTATAATATTGAATGGTTTTAAATTATAATTATAATATATTCTTACCATTTAATATATTTTATTTCATTATCATTAATTTTACATTGAATACATAGGTAAAAACATTTCAATCTTTTACAATGTTTTAAAAAAACCCATTTTTTCGACAACAGGATTAATTTTAAATTAATTACCACAACTTCTGTGTCTTGAATATGGAAAAATGGATTCCATATTTGGAATCAGTAGGTCCAAATTATGTTAATAGGATAATTTTATTTTTAGACATTATGAATAGTAACTATGGTAAATTTTATTTACCACAATTAAAGGTAAATCGGGTAATTAAGGGTAAAAATAATATTATAAAATTACCCTAACACATGTTATTATATAATTGGATGATTATATTTCATCTTAAAATATACTTGGGTAGAAATGGTATCTATTGGAACCCACTTGGGTGAGATTGAAACATTTAATTTATTTTATTTAAAGGAAAGTGAAATATGTCTTACTCAAACATCACATAATTAAAGTATTATTAATATAAGGTTATAAAGAATATAAATTCGATTATAAATACTAATTTTAAATATTAAATGTTTTTATTTATCATGGTAATTTATGTTTAATTTTTAGGAAATATTTTATTACCTTAATAGCTTATACATTAATGATGCAGAAATTATTTATTTAGTGAAAAATCAATAATATAGTTTTTATTAAAATAATAATACCAATAAAAAAGACTAAAAAATTGAAAAAAACTTATTGGTCAAGTATATATAACCTATAATCATCCAATTGTATAATTTTGGACCATTTGAAGCCTTATAAAATAGATTATGAAATTTATATTATTTTATTTTAAATGATGTCAAAGTTGTCACATTCATAATTTAATAAAGATAACATTTTAATAGTTTGGTGTTTTAGAAGATAAATTAGACTAAAAGTATTATAATGAAACATACTTGATTTATATTCACCATAGTAGTTTATTTTTAATTTTTATGCAACAAAGAAATATATTAATTAATTATACACAAATGTTGTAGTAATTATTTTATTAAGAGAAATATCAAATAAATGATATTAGAAATATTAAAATAAATAATATATGAAATAATTAATGTTCTCCACAAATTTTTTAGATTAATATAACATTTTAGTAATCTGTTAAATATTTTGTTTTGAATATATCTTCAGTGTGGATTTAATTTAAATACAAATAAATGAATAGTGTCAAAATTGACACTATTGATATTTTATAAAAATAACATATGATTAAATTGTTTAAAAATCACAAAAAATATTTAAAAATTACAAATTGAAAATTATATGTTTTAAAATTTAATAATGTATCTAATTATGTAAAATTAACAATACATAAGTAAGTATTTATAACAATTTAAAACATAGAATATTATTACAACAAATAAAACTAAATAGATTAAATAAGGGTAAATCAAAATGATAAGGTTTAAAATAAATTCAAAACATGTTTAAATTTTATTGGTTGATGATATTACAACCCTATATCATCTCATATTTTAATTTGAGTCATTTTTGGAGTTTTTTTGTGGGGTTTGAGTTTATTATAAATTAATACTTTGGAGGTTTCCAATAGTGCCCCTATCCTCTCTTATAAAAGGGAACCTCCTCCCTCTTCTCTTCACACCATTTTGAGCTTAAAAACTCGTCAAAACCCTGTAAATTTCCCTTATTTACTTCCCTAGAAACATACTAGAGGTCGTGGTCTTCCTCAAAAACCATCATTAGTGTCCTAAGTGGAGGTTTAGAAAGACAAGTCGAAGAAGAGGTAATATCCTTTACTGATTCTTTCAGACTTCTTTCTTTTTCTACTTCCTCTATATGAGTTGTTTCATTATTAAGTAATAAATCCAATATCACTTGTATAATGATATGTTATTATGAATATGAAACTACCATATTCCATCTTTTATCCATCCTATGAAAAACTAAATCACCACACATGCATACGTACGACTTACCATCTCCACGCCGTAGTGTAATATGTTTTTCATCACTGACTGAAAATTAATTTTTTATTATAAAACACTTTTATGGGAAAAGTGGGAAACCACATACAAACAAAGAAAACTATTAGACTTCCCCAACCTAGAGAATGATCCAACAATAAATCTTCTCCGACACAGAACCCCTCGGCAAGCAGTCCCTTGTAGAAGCATGGGCATGGAACCAATGGTGAATCCATACCCTCTCAATCATCCAAATCCAACGGACCTACATCGAGAAGAAATAATGTTCTAATCCACTTCCAGAGAAATACCAAGTAGTGTGCAGAAAAGAAGAAAAAACAAAACTGCAAAGAAAAATAAAAGTTGACCGTAGAGACCAAACTCACACAACCAATTCACCCACGCCCGCCAACCAAATCCACCAGCTTAAATTAAGTCGTTAATAAGGAATTTAATATTACCGGAGTCCGTCTCCCTAAATAGATTCCATGTAAAGGATGATAACTTAATTTCTACTTCTTCCAATAACCGCTTCTCAAAAACAGACACGAGTTGGTCCAATGTCTGAATGTACTCCTCAACACTGATCTTCCCATGGTTGAAACCCCCTACCATAATTGAGTCCTGTTTGTCAATACAAGAGTATTTCTGCTCACTAAGGGACACTTCTAGAGGCCTCCCCACCATTTTATCCGCCTCTTAATCAGTATCGTTGAGTAATAGAACATGTTCTATCACGTCTTCTTCAGAGCTTAAAAGCAAAACCAAGGACTGACAATCCTTCTCCCTTGACCTCCGATATCTCAAAGGCTCCATATCCATCATCTTGTCACTCATCTTCTTTAATTATAGATTCATCAGAGGAGGAGGTAGCTATGAATAGTCTTTACTCCCCTTCCTTCTCTTGGGAACCCTAGAACTCTTCGGGCTTCGAGCCTCATCAACAGAATGGCCGTGTACACTCCCTTTGGAAATTGTCATACTGACTCTCTCTCCCTCACCTGGAATAACAAAATATGAACTCAAAACATCCTTTGAAAGGCCTTCAAACCTATTACCCAAATAAATTGATCTCATACCCCCTTCCTTACCACCTCTTCTTGAAATGTTCTTAACCATATCAAGTACCGACCTCCCCTTACACATGTCCACACTACCCACCCATGTCCTCTCGGCCACCAAACCAGAAATATTCACCTTCACTTTATCGAGCATCTGATCCATTATTTATTTACCCCCGTTCCTTTGGACTTCCACATGAAAATACTCAAACTGGTGATCTCCACCTTCATCCTGCGCATGACAGCTATAAGAAATCGTCAGATCCCTTTTTATCATATTGGACACATCCACCACCATCAGGTTAACATGGACTTCTACCACACCAGTGTCGGGAGTCTCCACACCCACTACAATGCTTACCTCTATGTCAGTTACTATTGGTACCTCCTTTACTAGTTGTAACGAATTTCATTTACCTCTAACCTCTTCACCCGCTGCATACAGACCCAAGCCCGATGTCTCACAAACCAGAAGAATTTTATCATTTCCACTAACTGCCGTCTGAGCCATGTCCTGCCCACCCCTAAGGTCATCCTTCATCGATTGAGGTCCAAATCCCCTGATCGCCAATGGAGCACGATTTTATGAATCCTCACCACTATATCTATCTTCCATCCCCGACTTAATAGGAGGACCCCATTGGAAGGCCTCCATCGAATGACCCATACGCTTGGACACAGAACATCAAATGTTGCCAATTTTCATGTCCATCAGCATTACAGGTCCCCGACAACAAACATCTGATGCGTGCCCCAGCCTCATACAGGAGGAACAGAAGACCTAAAAATCCTCATAAAACACTCGCTACTTGACCATGTACTCCTCCCCAATTGTAATCCAAACATAATCAAAAAAATGTCTAGAAACATCCATTTCTACGCAAACCCACAGATTGACTAGGTCAAAGACTGATTCTATTCGACTATCCAAGTGTAAAAATCTACTGACAATATTTCCAAGCATTATTATATCTGAGGGATTTTGAAAAGGAAGAGGAAGTTTTGGAAAACTAACCCATACCGCAACGGATGTAGGATCGCAATTCATGTGAAACTCAAACGACCACTGAAAAAGGAAGAATTGAAGTCCATTGAAGATATGGGGTGCACTTGAACATGAGTTGATGAGGTCCTTCTCTGATCTGAATAAAAACATAATGTGGTGTTTGTCGAGAAGTCCCACTATCGCCCTCACTTGAAGATCCCATGAACTGAAGAAAAATCTATAGAAGGAGTCTACCGAGGGTCTCCATTGCTTATATCTACTAACCAATGTCAGATCCAGAAGAGCGGAGGTTTCCGTGAACTTGGAGTTCGAAATATGGAGATTAGGGAAACCATCGATGAGATTCGGGACTTTCGGGCATAATGTGGCTTTCGAAAATGGAGGAAATAAATTAGGGATTGTAAAAGTATACTGATTCTAAAATATTATACACCATACACTTCAATAAAATTCCACAATCATGAGAATGATATCTTCGCTCGTGCATATGTATGATCTACCATCTCCACGATGTGATGTGATTCGTTCTACATGATATTCATTGAATAATGATTATATAAATGAATTAAATGAATTAATATGATATATATTATACTAATACAATTCGATAAATAATATAACTATAACCTAAAAAGTGGAATAATAATTTATTCGACAAAACATGCATAATAACATAAAGTAGTTAACACCGGAATAACGAGTAACAGTGAAATGTTACTAATAAACTGATAAGAATATGACCATATATGATATAATAAAATAAATATGATTCTAGAATAAGTGAATGAAATTATTTAAATCATTATACAATAGGTTCAGATACGTATAAAGCAATTAGACCTAAGGTAAGGGATAAATATTCCAATCTCGTTCTTATTCAAGATTTTTTATTCGTAAGTATTTAATGGGGTTATATTTATCATCCATGTCAATGTTTTATAAAAATGTTTTCATAAAGTTTGTACTATTATTTTATGTATGTTTAAAGTCGTGTTTACCTCTTTTTGACTTTTACTATGTGGAATGAAAGGAATCTTTATTTTCTTACCATACGAGGAACTTTTTGACTTTTCTGAAAAAAGTACAGGGATAATGTTTTTTAAACTCATACGGTGTGATTATATTTTTATGATTTTATAACGCCTTATTTACATAAATACTCCTCTACAAGATATCATGATTATTTTCAACAAAATTATTTTCTTTTCAAATTGCACGTCATTTTGAGAAAAGAAAGTGATTTGAAAGAAGAAATGATATTTTCCTCAAGAATTCATTTCAAGTGTTTTATCAAAACTATTTTACATCTATGATGACATTAATTAATATGTTTATGTTTCAAGTATAATGTATCTATTATTTACATGGTTTTATTTTGTTTATGATGAAATTATATCCATTGTTTCATACAGATTATGTTATGATGAATGATGTTTATGAAAACCATTTTATTTGTTAGGTTATGATGAATGATTTATGTTTATTTTGTGGAACACGAAAGAATGATTTCATTATGAGATGGGTGGGATATATATCTACCTCTAATGCATTGGGTAATAGATTATATCTCATTAGATAGACATTTCTAGAACGACAAGTAAATCCGGTTCAGTAATTCATGGCTGGAACAGTAGGTAAACCCTGTTTAGTAATGGAATTTTTCCACTATGATGGTCTTGGAAGCAATGCCTTGGATATTATGGAAATCATACCACATGCTTAATGGTTTTCCACAATTACATGTTTTATCCCCATGTTATTTTATCAAGATGGATGTTCCTTTATGATCTATTCCTTAAGTACTTCCAAGACTTATTTTACAACTCAAGATTTTGATTTTTAAACTTTATGTTCATGTTTTTATGTTCAAATGTGTATGGTTTGTTTTATTTTCTCCATGCTTACCCTAACTGAGAATTTGAGCTCACCCCTTTATATGTTATATTTTCCCTAGGATATAAAGAAGGGTTTTAGGTAAGAAAACAAAAGGGGAAGATATTTATGGGAGATGTTGATGATGTTTTACCATTATTAGAAGATTATGTTCTGAGTTTCCAAAGACACTAAACTAATACGGTCTTTGGGTGTCTATTTTTGTTATGTATTAAGTGTTCTGAAAAATTAATGTAATATCCATGTACATCAATCATGGGTCTCTATAATTTCTCTATATTGTAAACCCTATAATTGGAAGATATATTTGTTAAAATAATCCACCGAAGGGTATAATTGTTTGAACCAAGCAATAAATGTCAGATTCAAAATAGATGAGGCCTTAGTGAACCCTGAAGACAAAATTAAAATATGAGGGAATCTGTCAAATAGATCTTGAACTTTAGGGAATATAGAAATTAGAATAAAGGGTGGAGATAAATAGAAATGAAAGTTTGAAAAGATAATGGGATAGAGAAGCTAGTTTTCCACATAATTAAAAATTCATTTTAATGTAAATATGAAGGTATTTCCAACAAATACAAAGTGAGAGATTGAAGATCCCACTGTGTGTATGAGTTGTATTTTTTATAAATGATTTTCAATGGTTGAAAATTGTGATCAGTTAAATATAAAGATTACATTGACTTCAATAAAATGAAGTTGTTCTAAAGTTAATGGAGCATGGATGAAGTGAAAAAGTATTATAATTTTAAGAAACATGTGAATGGTTTGATGAATTTGAATTTCATGGTGATTCCCAGAGAATTTTTATAGATTATTTAAGGGTTATTCCTAAATAATTATTATCGATAACTTCATGGTGAGGCCTGGATAATTGTTATAGATTTCTTCATCATGATGCCTAGATAATTGTTATGGAATCATTGAATTTGATGCCACACATGATAAGTTCTCCATGTTATTAAATCATGATGATTGTTTAACTAGTTCAAAGTTTAAATACATATGTCAAAGGTTAAATATTGTTTAAAACAATGAAAAAAATGAGTATAAGGATAATTTGAATATGAAGAGTTCTTTGGAATTAATTTTCAAAAAAATAATTAGAGAAAGAGTATTTAAAGATGGCCATTCAATATTTTACTACTTCATGAGAACCATGAAAGAGATTGAAGAACATTTAGATTCATATTTTCATGAAGTGAAGGAGAACTATGAAATATAATTATCATTATATAAACGATTAGTTGAGGATTTGTTGAAGAGATGTTTGTGAGATTAAATAATTCTATACTATATTTATCATCATAAAGGTGTCCATGTATTTGATATTTAATTTATTTAGATACTTTTTTAACTATGTGTTTTTGTGGTTACTTTATAAATTTGATCCAACCTACTATGTTGACCAGAAAGCCTGAAGTGAGGGATTATGCATGAATCAAGGTCGACTTCACCTAAGGAATCCAACCATTCTAGCCCAAAGGTAGCATGAAGGTTTGTATGTATGGACTAGTCGGGCATGAAGACATGTATGGATGAGTCCATGAAATGTGTATCCCAATATCCAACAAGGTGGTGGCCACATGACCTCGTCCGAAGAATCGATACGTGGCACTACCAGGAGAGGGAGGAAGATAATTATGAGCCATTGATTACTGTGGTTGATTGATAAACCACAACCTAGGTGAGACCCCTATTTGATCTGAGACGTATGGCACATGGGTACTATTTCAATGTCATAAAAAATGGGATAGAACTTTTACCATTGGATTGAAGTGATCTGAGTTGTTTGATTAACTCGGGTGATCGTCTTCCTCCTATGGCATCATAGATGAACTCATGAAGACAAATAATTTGTTTTAATAGGTTTTAGGATTTTAAAAAATTGAAAAAGGTATGGGGTTTGGAATAATTTAAAAAATATATTTGGGGATGCGTCAACCCCGTTGACGCATCATCCCTTGGTAGGAAGCATGAACGAGGTTTATGCATCATCTATAAAATTTCTAAAGGAAGAGTTGTAACATCTTGGGTTTGGATGCCACCTAACAATTCTCTATGCCAAGTTGGACACATGGCCTCATGTGAGTCTCCCCAAACACCAGAGTCTGTAGACTAGTAGTGAGGGCCAAGGGGATGATCATTGGGAGACTATGCCCTCATTTGAAGAGTATAAAAAATCATAAATAATAAATGGATAGAGGAAGTAGTAATACCATACAATATAAGAAAACAACTGAAGATTGATAATATAAATAAACCAATGTCATAGCATAAAAATATGATGCTACATGTTACATGTTCTAGGAAAACAAAAAAAGGTTACACTAAAGTAATAAAAAATATAAGTAACAAAAATATAAAAAGGAAAAAAAGAAACTCAAAAGCATAAAAAGCCTTATCTTGTTCCCATGCTCTTATAATCCTGAAATGAAATCAAGTACCTATAGAAGGTTTTATACCCAACACCTATAACAATATTACCTATTGGGGACCAAAAACATAACCCAAAAAGTGTGTGAGGCTAAATCCTAGTAGTCAACCACCCAAGGTCAGTTCTAATCTATCAGTGAATATATATAAAAGGAAGTGTGCAATAGGGGAAGCAGTAAACTAGGAAGTAATCAAAAGTAAACAGTCCTACAAATACTGGTTTTCATTTACATTCATTTTATGTTTGTTAGCAATTAAATTACCTTGAATTATATAAGTATCGGAATCTGGACTAGGCCAGATGATCCACAAACAAATGTAAGGATAGTAGATGTCTCAAGAGACCATCTAAGAATGTATAAGAGAAGGCCAAATCCTACTTTGTGATTTGTCTTGGCAGACACATATTAAGTCATTCCATTTCAATATTCAAATTATAAGTAAATTTTAACTCATGAAATATAAACAGCTTCCAATAGATCCTATCCTTGTAATCCATTAGTGGATTCAAGGTTCACTCAACATTTAAATAATGTCTCCATGAGGTCCACCACTGAATTAGTGTCTTGCTCATGAATTAATATGATAATACCCTCTTTGAGCATGTCTATGGTTTTTTAACCAAGGCCATGGTTCACCCAAGGTATAAACTGAAATAGTCATATGAGAATTACCACTCCTTTTAACCTAAGGTTATGTCTTTCCCATTTCTATTTACCCCTCTAACCTTTCACATAATAAGAAACACATGTAAATTAAAATATTACATGGATTTATCATTTAATAAACCATGTGGGTATATATAATATATCAAGAAACACAAGTAAATTAATCTATTACATGGTTTAACATTAATAAAATCATGTGTATCATGTAATATAAACCATTACAAGGCATTAACATAACTAAAATCACATGGGAAGGTTCATGAATGGAGAAAAACATTACAAGGATGATTTAACAAGCATAGGCATAACATGGGGGAAAAGGGGAATATCACTAATCCCAAACCCTTAGTCACAAAAATTAAAATTTTACACAATATAAATTCTATTTAATAACAAAAACCATTTTTAACAATCCAAGAATGGAAAAAAGGAATGCCTTGTAGCCAACCTAGGCCAAACGACCATAAACAATCATTTATAGGAAACACCCAAATGGGGTGGCCCTAATTCAAGGAAAACAACCAAATTCATGAATGAGAACAGATTTTCAATTACCTAAACATAAATAGGAAATAACACATGCCAGTTATCAAATATGGTGACATGATCAAATGGGAGTGTGACACTATGACACATATAATCAACTTGAAAACTAAAAAAAAATCATGAGACCACATACCTCATGGTATTACAACTCCATTTTTCCAACGTCGAACTATAATTTGACCTATAATTGAGTAGATATACTAAAAAAGAATAAAATACAAAATCTATATAACTAGGTCAAGAGAAGAAATCATGAATAAATGATCAAGAGGAATCAACGACTCACCGAAGGGATTCTAACTCATCTGACGGTGTTTGAATCATAGTTTAGATGACGAATCAGGATAAAAAATGACCACCAGTGCTGCTATTCATGATACCCATGTGAGGTGATTAATATATCTAAAGAAAATTAGGATACTGCCCATTTTATCCAAAAAAAATAAATTACACACCATGTACATGAAAATACATGGCGTGTATATGCTAGATCCTCTTTTCTTCCAACTTCCTCTTGTATGTCATACATGAGTCCGACTGACATCCTTACATGGCGTGTACTTGGATTACATGGCGTGTAACCCCTATTCATGTTTTGGAATAGTCTTGCAGTTAGTACATGGCCTCTTTTCCTCCTATTTCTCAAGTAAAACCTAAAAAGAGAAGATCCAGACCTTAAAGGAAGAACCGGGTTCTTACAAACTTCCCCCATAAAGTAATTCGTCCCTAAATTTCCCATCTAAGGGTGGTAAAGAAAAATATGATAACAAAATTGTCCACAACAATTGTATATCAGAATCTCTCTCCGAGGTCTCATCCTTCAGTCAACTGTGACACCATAACACTCGTACTAAAGGAATACACTGACTGTAGTGAACCTTCGAGATACAATCCATAATTCAAATTGGATGCTCTTTAAAGGATACATCAACCTAAAACTCAACCTCCTCGAGCTAAAAAAACATGATAAAAGTTTGAGTTATAGTGTCACAACTGAGATACATGGAAGATTTAAAGCATTTCTTAGTACCCCTGAGGTAACTACAACCGATAGGCAACCAACCTAAATCTCCTCAGAATCTCGAATGGTCCCGATGTATCTCAGTGAAAGCTTACCAAGTCTCTTGATCTTCCTGTGTCCCAACATCAGGGAAAAATGTAAGAAAACTCAATCCCCAATATAAAAATCTAGAGTCCTTCACCAAAAATCAATAAAATCTTTCAAATGAGACTATGTACAGTCATATGCTTCTAAATCCAGTGAACCTGTTCAGTGGTCTCTTAGATAAGATGAGGTCCCAGCATAGCTGCCTCTCCAGCCTCCAACCAACACAGGGGTGAACGACATGAATTACCAAACAAAGAGTCATATTTCACCATTTTATAAGTAGTATTAAAGCTATTATTATATGAAAAACCAACAAGGGTATGTTTTTCTATAAAGAACCCCCTAAATCTAATATGCATGCCCGATGCATGTCCTCCATCATCTGAATTGTGTTCTCTAACTGGTTATCTGTCTGGGGGTGGTAATCTATACTGAGAAGCACCTGTGCACCTAGTTCCCTCTATATACCTTTCTAGAAACAAGAAGTAAAATTGGAATCCCTATATGAAATGATATAATATGGGGCCCCATCTAGTCATACAATCTCATGAATGTACAACCTCCTAACCTCATCAACTCTAAAAGTTTCCTTGATTGGCAGGAAATGTGCGACTTTTGTGATCTTGTAAAGAAAAAATCAGATGTAATCTTTACCAAAAAACCTAATCCATCATAAAACTCCAAAAAGCATTCCCATGAGCATCCCAAAAATGTTACCAGTATGATTTCCTTCAACGGGTAAAACCCAAACACAACTGAGGTCATATAAGTGACCTGACAACAAAGGATGGTTGAACCCCGATCGACCTCATCAAAATTGGTCATGAAATCTTCCCTCAAAAGACTTTGCAGACTCTCACACCACACCCACATTAAATTGGAAAGTGTTCAAACTGGTTCACTCAAACCATACATGAGTAACATGAAGGATAATGAGTCAAACCATCACCAGATGACTTATCTCAAAAACACCCGACTTAGGAGGCCATCATGTTGTGATAAAAACACAACACCTTATTCAAAGGCACAAAACATACCCAATGAACCCATTCACCAAATCCCATACCTATCTATCAGGGACTCTCCTTTGTTAAACCATCCACTTATCATTAAAAAAGGTTATTACATAGCATGATTAAAGGTGAAAACCAACTCCATGCCACATGAATAATTACTCATTATCGAATCATCACATATGAACCCAACAATAAGTCCTAAATAAACTCATATTCATCATCTTGAAGTCCACGGAACTCACCACGGTGGTACATACTCCTTGTTACAAGCGAGATGTTGGTACATGGATAGAAGTCTACATAAGAACACTGACTGAACCCAGAGTGGTATCCACCTGGCGGTCAGATCAAGAAAAGAGGCAAGCATATAGAGTCAGTCCATGGATATCCTACATGGAAACCCATGTATCACTCAAGACTAACCAAGCCTCATCAAATTCATGCATCCAATACACAACACATTAAGAGGTCATGAACTAGCCCAACGACTTTCAACTATAGCACAATGTATAATTGACACTCTCTTAGTGCATCCGGGATGACGTCAAGATAGGGTACATACACATCTCTCAAGTAAGAGCACATTAAGAGGATCTCATGTATTATTATAAAAGGATATAAAAACCAAAACTGGTCGACCTCTTGAAAGAAACTCATCTTCACTTGCTGACACGTCGTTAGTTAACCGACCACAATGCCTTTATCCCAAGAAATTTTCATCATAGATCACACATAACCACTGAGGTCCATCTATGATCATCGATGCCTCACAGGGGTTGCACACATAACCAACCAAAGAAAGTCATGCAACCAGAAAATCATCAACATAAAACAAGACTTGAAAGCCTCAAAAGGCATTCAAGTTGAATCAACCATTTCAGAATCATCCTTGATTGTGATCCTTCCACCTTGAAAGAAACATTTACACAAAATCGATGTGACACTCCAACATAGGAGTTTCATATATGTCGATAATAAGGACCAACCATTCTCAAACACAATAGTTCAAAACCAACACAAATGCACGAGTGTTGTTCCATGAACCACGATCACATCGTCATGGCACTTGTTATGAAAGATGATATTAAATCAACCAGCGTGTCAAAAAACCCATGTCCTAGAAAGTCCACCTGAGTAGTGGGATTAACTTGGTTCCATAACGCTCAAGTCACTCTACTTTAGAGATAACACGAGAACATATATAACAGCTCAAATATTAACAATTAAACTGAACTCAATGGCTCATTTTAACATTTAAAACTTTATGGGTATTACATGTGTCAACATATACTACCCTATGTTAACAATAAAAAATGGAAATTTCTGGGTACTATTCATAGGATGTCCACCCTATACAACATAGTACCCGATTTCTCACGTAGGAACTGGCTCAAAAGCACATCACCTACACAAGTATTTACATGGATGAAGACAAAACAAGTCACCCACCACTTATGAATACAGAGGTTTGAAAACCTCCTAAGTAGATGAACATGCCCAAGGCATGTCTATCCTATTGAACCTAGCATTCTTCAATGCTCGTTCCCGTATTAAGGGTCAAGATACAATGATGATCGTAGCTCAAAATCATAAATATAAAAATAGGAAAGTTCAAATCCTTCCTTTAAGCACTCACCTATATGCCCACATCATGGGCCAGGTAAAGGTGTAAAGAAATGATAGATGCTACCAAAATCCCACTACTAAGGTTCGGTCTGGTCAAGTCAAACAAAAGGAGGCATCCAACTTGGGATCCACAAGGTAAAAACAAGTGAAGAAATCCTACATGGGATCCTTATTTGAAAGAAAAAAAGAGAAATCCTATATGGGAGCCTCAAACGATAAACAATAGAGGAATCCTACAACAAGGATCCTCTTGATTGAATGATAAGAAGAGGAAATTCTACAAGGAATCCTTGATAATATATGGTCTCATGAACTCATAGTACAGAAGCACATGCCTCAAAAGGGGAATGTTCTTGAATCGTTAGTCATGAAAGACAACTCACAACTCATCTTGGATAAAAAAATCTCAACTAGTTTAGTCCGAACAACCAATTGATCATCCACGCCATGTTGCACTATCAAGTGAAAATTGGAACAGTTACTAAAGGAAAAACATATCTATTTTGATAAAATCCACAAACACCCATTAAGAGTCCAAAGAACACTCCATGGGTTTCACCATCATGATCTATGCGAAACACTACTCCAGAAGGACTACTCATTGGTTCAAAATCAACAAAGGGGGATAAAACAGGAAAATACCCTCAAAGGGTACCAAAAGAGAAGTACACGACACGTAGAAACCATACATAACATGTAACCTCAATCTATCACATGTTTGTGTAATCCCATCATCCAAGGCATGTAAACACCCTAGATACACGACATGTGGGAGAGGTACATGGCGTGTACCTTCAAGTCTCCCCTCCTGGCCATGTACTTTCACATGGCCAGAGCCACATGGGGTCTACATGTGTAAAACTATATGGTGTGTACCTAAAGTACATGGAGTGCACTGTTAGAAACCTATCATTCTATGTTCTCTATCAGAAGGATGGACATGTGGTCATGCACTATGTTTCATTTAATCATAGTACATGGTGTGTACTTAAAAAAAGTCTTTATTCTAAAATAGAAGAACACATGGCGTGTGATCATAGACCCACACACCATGTTGTCTAGGTTTCCAAAAAGAAGATCCCAAGAACTTCCATAGATCCCCCATTTATGAAATTTAAACCAATGGTATGCCCAATTTCTATCGGTGGGGGACCATACTCCCTACGAATCCAATCTTGGAATCCACCTGCTACACATTATAACACAATTTAATTTTTAAAATAGAAACAAAATCCACAAAATTCTGATTCAAGAAGGCCCATACACCTTGAGGAACAATGCTTGGAATCCATCTAATTTGAACCATAACACATACCATTACACCTATCAAAATAGTAGGAATATCTATCACAATACCTATCATAATAGCATGCAATCTGTAATGCTCTCTAAATGGCATGGAAAGAATGCATGGCATGTGATTTCTAACAAGTTCCTATATGATGCATGATATTGCATACCCTCATCTCATTAGGTTGAAAATAATAAAACCATAATGATATCAATAATAATAGAACAAAACAAGTGTGTCACCCAATAGTGAAATCGAATCAACTATAATAAGTCAAAATACAAAAGTCAAAATTTAATTTTAGGAAATTTGGATTTTTCCTGTACATGGGATATCTACTCTTGAGCATAGTTTGTTAAAAAAATATATTCCCTTCCTATCCCTATCTATTATCACCAAACCGTAAGACAAACCAGAAAAGACTCCTCGAATACCACTTTGTAATGTCATAGGTCTGGATGCCACATAACAGTTCTCTGAGCTCGGTTGGACACATGGCCTCAAGAGAAAATCCCCAAACACTAGAGGCTACTGACTAGCAGTGAAGGCCTAGGTGATGATCATGGGGATACTATTCCCTCATTAGAATAGTAGAACATAGTGGAAATAATAAAAAGACAGAGGAAGAAGTAATACCATACAACAGAAGTAAACAGTGAAAGACTAATAATATAATTAACCAGATGACATAGCATTCAAATATGATGCTACATGTTACATGTTCTAGGAAAACAACCAAAACAAGTTACACTATAGTAATACAAAATATAAGTACCAAAAGTACTAAAAGGAACAAAATAATGTCAGAAGAATCACAAACCTCATCTTGGTCCAATCCTCTCTTACTCCTAAAAAACAATCCAACACCTATAGAAGGGTTCTTACCCTTATCGACACCTACAAAAACATAATCTGTTTCGGCCTAAAAACATGACCCAAACATGGTGTGAGACTACATCTTAGTAGGAAAACACCCAGGGTCTATGCCAATCTGTTAGTGAATATATATAACTGGATGTGTGTAGTAGGGAAAGTAGTAAACTATGAAGTACTCCAAAGTAAACAGTCCTACATGTACTGGTTTCCATTTATATTCATTTTATGTTCATTGGTAATCTAATTATCTTTAATTTTATAAGTATCAGGATCCGTCCTAGGCCTAATGATCCCCGTACAAAAGTAATCACAAAAGATGTCTCAACAGACCATCTAAAAAAGTATAAGAGAAAACCAAATCCAAGCTTGTGCTTTGTCTGGGTAGACACATATTAAGGAATTAAATTTCAATATTGAAATTATAAGTAAATTTAAACTGATGACATAAAAAAAACTTCCAATATATCCCATCCTTGGAATCCCTCATTAGATTAAAGGTTTTCTTGAAATTTAAATAAAGTCTATAGGAGCCTGACCACTACATCTGTGGCTTGCTCAAGATTTAACATGAGAATACCCTCGTTGAGTCCATCCATGGTCTTTTAACTGAGGACTTAGTTCACCCAATGTATAAGGTGAAATAGTCACATGAGCCTGACCATTCCTTTTAACCTGAGGCTATGGATTTTCTATTACTATTTACCCCTCTATCATTTCACATAAGAATATACACATGTAAATTAAACTATTACATGTCATTATCATTTATAAACTTAGTGGGAATATGTAGTGAACCATAAATTCCTAAATCCCAACCAAACTCGGCCATTCCCAAGCCCATCCCTCTGGAAGATTGCAGAGCCCCACCCTCAGGAAGATAACAGGCCCCCACCTCAGATTGGCCCAGATAACACGTGGCTAGAAATGTCCCTTGCCTAGAGAAGATTTAATACACCTCCCCCGCTACTTGAACCGACAACCATAGGCTTATCAGCCAACCGGGAGTGTTAATTAGTACCACTAGGCCATTGGATTAGTGGTACTCGTTAATGATCCACGTTGGCTGATAAGCCTTTGGTCTCCAGTTCAAGTTGCGGGGGAGGCTTATTAAATCATTGTCAGGCAGGGGATAGTTCCTGCAAGGTGTTATCTGGTCTAGTATGAGGTGAGGTCCTGTTATCTGCCTGAGGGTGGGGGTCTCCTATATGCCAGAGGGATGGGCTTGAGCGTGGTTGAGTTTGGTCGGGCATGGCCGTGGGGATCGGGAACGCCCCTCATGCCATGCTGCGAGCCGGCTCGGGTGACCGGTTCAGGGTCCTCCCGGGTTGGTTCGTGACAAAATGGTATCAGAGGAGGCCCTTGTTATTTGGGGTGTCTGGTAGAAGGAGATTAGGATGGTCAGGGATCAGGAGGTATGTTACGGGTCTGTGCCTGATCACCACCATTCCCAACAAGACCTGAGTTACCAGAGGTAGTCTGGGATTTGAGTTTTTTTCTTTGGTTGTTTTAGAGTGATGGATGACAATGGAGGCAAATCAGTTCCTATTGTGGCCTCACATGGGGTGGTGACCCATGTGGAGTCCAAGTGCCCTGTTTAAGGTCCACTTAGTGTTGTTCCTTACTTGGGGAATGACCCACCACCATGTCGCCGGGTTAGGCACATACACTACTTCCTCAGTCTGATGGTTTATAATTGGTTATGTTTCCTTTTGAACTTGGTCGATGTGTGTGTGTTAAAAAGGAAAATGATTTCCAAATAAAAAATGGGGATTTCTTCCAAATTGTTTTTGAAATTAGTAAAGTGGGTTTTTAAAGAGAATGTGTATCGGTTTGTAAAAACTTAGCATATGTTTCGATTTGGTAAAAAAAGGTGTTTGAACCTCGTCACTCCTTATGGAGGGTCACATATGTGTTGGTATGTACGGAGAGTGCGTATGGGAACTTGTTTGCAGATGATGTGAGCGAGATTGAATGAATGAAAATGTGACTGTTCATAAGATTCCAAAGGTGGGTTTTAAAATTTTAAAGAAATAATGGTTTTGGAAAGTGATTTATGCTTGTGTTTGTATATGTTTGGCTTATGGGCATGTTTCCTTTGGCTTGTGTTTTTGCTTTGATTGAGTTTTGGCTTGATGATAGTTTTGATGTTGTTTTCATGTTTTTATGAGTTTGCCGCCTAGAAAGCCTCCAAAAGTTGGTAATGATTTATGAATAGTCCCCAGTTATTTTGTGTGTTGCCTGATTATTAGGGTAATAAAAGACTATAAAAGGCAGTTGTATAGTTTAGAAAGATAGTGTGTCTTCAGGTTGTTGGGAACTCCCAGGGTAGTTGAGGTTCTTACCATCTTAGAGTTATTTGAGGGTTCAGTTCTGGATGAGTAAAGGTGGGATGTATCATCATCGTTAGAGTCTGGGCATAGTTGGAGGGGGTCGGTTTGACTCCCAGTTTGTTGGACCATTCTCTTGCATGCCACTAGTGTTGATGTTTGAGGAATTCTAAGCCGCCATGTCGCATCCCTCCAAAGTTTTGCTACGGTGTGACTGTTCGGGCCACCAGGAAGAGTTCTGTAAGAAGAGCCATTCTGGAGGAAAGAGTTAGGGACCAATGGATGCAAATGCATGACTGTGAGGCCGGATATTCTTTAGCCATCAGGGCCCCAACCACAGGTCTTGGGGTGAAGCTCGCGCATAGTCTGGAGTTTCCGAGGGTGTTTGGAACCTCTGTCCGGATAATTTTTCCCATTTTGGGATGGAAATATCCAAAATTTCCTTGTTCTATTCTCGTATCTATCATAATCTCATCTTTGTTATGGTGGGGTGATGAGCGCTTTCTCCCACAATCCAAACAGTCTTATCTGCTCTCTGTGTGATTTTTAAATTGTTCGGTCTCTTTAAATGGTGTGGGCCATAAATGAATGGACCTATTATGATTTTGTGTTGGTCTCAACTGTGGTTTTTAGGAGGATGTTTGTTTCTTGAAATTGATGGGAGGTGTTGAGTTAATTCTTCATCCTGAAGTTGATGGGTTGTTTTGTAGAAAGTTTTCAGAGAAAGGCTCAGGTGTGTTATTTGGTCCGTGTTGGGAAAATGAACGAGTTTGGTTTGGGAGTTACCGCGTTTCCCCCCTGGGGGGTAGTGTGTTTGAGTTTCGAGGGATTCCATATTAGTGAATTATTGTAGTGGGGAGAACCCTCTCGTGTTCTCCCCTCAACTTAGGGCAATGATTTTTCATGAGCTGGTCAGGTGTGACGTGTGTTGGTAATGGTCACCCAGAGCCTCTTGGTTTCTTCTAGTTTGGTTTGGTCGTGGACTCAAGTTGTGTCAACTGTTGGCTGGGTGACTTTATGGGGACAAAAAGTGTCTGTGGTGGGGATAATTATCACACCCTGACCACGAACACCAGTTATTTTATTATTTTATTGGTCTCGAGTCGATTGGATGAGGTTTAGTTGGGTCCCTGTTTGAACTTTTCCAAAGTTTTATATTTCTTCGCTAGTCTCAGGCCGGTGCGCAGTCACCGCACCGCTAGCGGCAACCATGCGTTCGGTCCAGGAGACTATGCGGTTGACCGATTATTATCAATATCCAAAATGAAATGAAATATGGAATTTCATTTTAAATACCATTTAGTTTATATCAATACTATTTTGTTGTTATTAATATTATTTATATTATCATATTATTTTTACTATTATTATTATTATTATTATTGAGAAAGAATTTTATTTTAATTCTAGTGTTGTTATTATTATTAATAATAATAATATTATTATTATTATTATTTCTATCATTGTTGTATTATTATTATTATTATGTTTATAATTATTATTTGTTTTATTATAATAACGATTGTGATTATAATAAAAATGGGAAAAACAACCTAAAACCTAGTTCATTCCTCTCCCCTTTCCCCCTCTCTCATCCACCACGCAACATCCCCCTCCCCCATCTTTTTCCTTCCCTCCCTTCGCCGACCCGTGCTCGCATAGTGCCTCACACCCTCCACCTTTTCCAAGCGCCGCTACGACCCTCCGCCGTGCCAGGCCCTCGCTCCACACTCTTGTGGGTCTACTTCGCCTACTGCCCTTGCCTCATTCCCCCTACAGCTCGCTTATCACCCCCTTTTCCTGTCCATCTGGCACAAGGCTGCCTCAGTTCCCTCCCACATCCACAGCCGGCCTCTCCGGCCTTCCTAGCCCCTGCGCGCCCTATTTCTTTGGCAGGCTGAACCCCTCCCTACATGCGCTGTTATAGACAAACCAGAACCCCTTGTCCAATGATCTTCTGACACAAACCAAAAACCCATCCAGCATCCCTCCTCTAGTACATTTCTTTATTTTTGGTGTTTTCTTCAATTTCACTAAACTTTGACATCTCGGTTTCTGTTTCACGCTTTTTCACAATGTCTAGAGTATGCGATTGACGTATCGAGACCCGTTGGTCCATAGTCCAACATCCACTGCCGAAGGCGAGGTGGATGGACTCTCTTCCCTATGCCTCCGTTGTTTCCGGTAAGGTTATCGCACATGCTATTTTGTTTCATGTCATCCAATTCAGGGTCTTTTGTTTATGCGAGTCCTAGGTACCTCTTTGGTCGTGTGTTGGTTCTAGTTGCGCTAAAATTTGGGTGTTGAGAATTGTTGCAGGGTGTTGGGATCAATTCCAGGTGCGCGCACACATTTTTTCCCAGGTATGAATATATATATATATATATATATATATATATATACGCCTTCGGAGTGTGTGTTCCCTCATGGTTTGGGGAACACATGCATCAGTTTAAAGATGTGTGTATATATATATGGAAATGCATGCACGCGTGCAAGAGAGGTGTGGCTTGAGTTAGAAAGTTTCGACTGGACTTCCTTGAGGTAGGAAAATCCATGCATTTACTTTCCATTGCTTGTCCTTGATGCTCGAGGTTTTCGTTATATTATTATCTTGCTATGTATCTTCATGGTAACTCTTTAAAGCTTCTTGGGGTGATCAAAAATTATTTGGTGTTTTTAAAGATAATGTTTACATGAATTGTGTTTTAGGCCTTGTATATGATGCCTTTGGTGTTTGTAAATTTCCACTTGTTCTTTTTGGGTGAAATTGGATGTTTGGGTGGGTTTTTTCCCATAAAAATGTTATTTTAAATTGGTCTGAAATACTTTTTGGATTTTCTATATGAAATGTGGTGTTTTCCTAGGCTATGGATTGGTGTTTGTCTAAAAACATGCTTTTGGTTTATGAACATGTGTGGTATTGAGTGATATTGGTGTTTTTTGGTTGAAATAAAAGGGTGTATTTATAAAGTTTGGTTTCAAAATTTTTGGTTGGTTTTGAAGTGTTCCTCTTGGTTTGGCCCAGTTGGCCCTGGAAACAAGCTAGGGTGAGTTGTTGGAAAATGAATGGGGTGTTTTTAAATTTTGGGGGTGTTATTGAAGTTGTTTTATAAGTTATTTTAATGGTGTTTTTATTTCTGTAAATGGTGCATACCATGTTTGGAAATTTTTTTGATGTGCATTTGATTTTAAAGAGAGGAAATAGAGTATGTTTTTAGGGTAAATCCTTGTTGTGCATTTTAGAAAAGTTTTATTATTTATTGAAATGATTTATTTATTTGTTGGTGTGATGTGAATGATACTTTGGGAATGTTTCTGTGTGCGCTTGGTTTAAGAAGTGTATTTTTAGTGTTTTTTTGGTGTATATCCTTGTGGAGTTTCATGAAATTGTTTTATCATGTTTCTAACTGATATATTTAACTATATAAGTGGTGCGCATTCTGTTTTAGTAGGGAATAGGTGTGAATTTGATAAAAAATGTGTTCATTGAATCCGTTTTGTTTATATGTAGTTGTGAGTGTCTCTTTGGAATTTCTTTATAATTTTTTTAAAAAGTTGTCTAGTAAATTATATGGATGGTGTGAGTTGTGTTTTGAAAATATGTCAAGGTGGTTTCTTTGTGTTGTTTGTTCAGTTGGGTTGTTTTAAGTTTGTGTTTATGTATTTTTCTTATTGTGCATTTGTTGCAGCACATTTGTGAGGTAATTCCGTGAAATTGTGGTTGTCAGCCTACGCATGCTTGTGCGCCCGTTCGAGGAGTGTCGCGTCATCGTGTTTCAACTGCAAGTCGATGTAGGTCCCCCAATGAACATGCCTTTAAATTTAGAATTTATTAATTGATTGATATTTTATAAATTTTAATAAATAAGAAATAATGTTAGATGATAAATTCTTAAATGATCACTCAATGTAAAAAAGAGACATTTATTTTTTACACGACACTTGAAATGTTTTCTTGATGAGAGGACACCCAGTAGTGAAAGAATTACCATTTGGACTTTAAACATAATTCACAGAAATTTAAATGTAGTTTTGGTTTATTTATAAATGATTTATTTTGAAGTGAAAATAAGTGTTTTGGTTCACTTGAGAAATGTGGATTTTCCTTAAATTTGGTGAAGGCCCGTTTGGAACTTTAATAAAATGAATTATTTTGGAAAACTCTATTTGGGGTGACTCAGATGTGACATTTGGTGTACGCTGACTGCATGATTTGTGTGTAATGTTTATACTGCATGATTGAATTTGTTGACTCACCACTATATTGTTTATTATATGTGTTGACATGGGAACCTGTCATAGTAAGTGAATCTTCTGAGAATGATTGCTGCACTAGTTTAGATTACGCACTGGCTGGTGGCCCCTAGTATGGATGACACTCTGGTAGGGGATTGGGCCCCACGGTTAGGCCATGTAGGGAAACACCAGACATTAGGGAGTTATAACGTCATCAAGAGTAGGAATGCCTTCAGGATGAGTCACATGTATAGTATGTTCTGGATTGTTCATGAGCTCCTAGGTTAGACCCATGTTCTCTTTTAGTAATTATTTGTATGTGGCAGACAATAAGTCTAGTTCTATTGTTGGCCCCGTGAGCCACATTTTCCATTTCACTTAGTGTGTTTCGTGTGTTGTGTGTGGTTTTCCATTTGACCAACAACTAAAATTTGGATTTCTAAACTGTTCTAAAAACTAATGTTTTAAAAAGAAATGCATCAGTTTCTTTCAAACACTAAACTTACTTCTAAATTAAGAATGTAAATGGACTGTTACTTGCTTTAGAAAATGGAAGTGTGTGTGTGGGAACCCATATTTTTTAAAATTTAGTTCAAACCTGGAATTAGTAAATTTCTTTTTCGAAGGAAGTGAATTGGGAATAGTTAGTTGGGCATGCCTACTGAGTTTTAATACTCACGCCTATAGTGTTTTCCTGTTTTTAGTTTTGTTGCAGGTTTGGCTTGAGCTCTCTCACTGTGGGCGAGAGTTGGTTATGGACTGGTGAGTGACTCTCAGAGTCGCGAAGAGTTTTGGTTGTGGCCAAGTTAGATTTTTGTTGCTGGTTGTTCTTCCTTTTTTGTGTCATTTATTTTCTTTTTGTTATTCTATTTTTTCCGCTGCTTTATTTATTTTCACTAGGAGAAATCATTCCCACCTGTTTAGTTTTGATGCCCAGCATTGGTTGCCAGCCCACAGGGATCAAGAACACCCCTCGGGCCATGCCGCGTGTCAGCTCGGGTGATCGGTTCAGGGTCGACCCGGGTTGGTTCGTGACAGAATATATCATATATCAAGAAACACAAGTAAATTAAACTATAACATGGTTTAACATTAATCAAATCACAGGGGAGTTTCATATAAAAATCCTTTAATATAATCTAAACCATTACAAGGCCTTAACATAACAAAACTCACATGGGCATGTTCACAAATAGAGAAAAACATTCCAAGAATGTTTTAACAAGCAAAGGAATAACATGGGGTACAGGGGAAAATCACTAATCCCAAACCCTTAGTCAAAACAATTAAAATTTAATAGAATTCTAAATCCATTTATTATTAAAAACCATTTTCAACAACCCATGAAGGGAAAACAAGTCATGCATCATAGGCAACCTAGGCCAAATGACCATAAATGGTCATCGAAGGGAAACACACACATGGGGTGGCCCTATTTAAAGGTAAAAAACCTATTTCATGAATGAGAACCCATTTTCAATTACCTAAACCTCAATAAGAAATCAAATAGGCCAATTATCAATTAATGAGACACCCTCAAATGGGTTCGAGACACTTATACACATATAATCAACTTGAAAATTAACAAAAAGCATGAGATCACCTACCTCATGGTTGTACGACTCCCTTCATCCAGCGTTGGTCTCTAATTCTTCCTAGAACAGTTTAGATCTACGAAACGATCATAAACGATGAAAGAAAGACAACTAGGACAAGATAAGAAATCATAAATAATGGCTCAAGTGGAAATAATGGTTAACTAAATGAATTCCAATGCATTTAACGGTGTTCGAATTAGATTTTAGATGATAAATCGGGAGAGAAAATTACCTTCGGCGCTTCTGTTCATGATATCCCAGTGAGGGGTTCTATCCGTCTGAAAAAACGAGGCTACTGCCCGTATTACAAAAAAAAAAGAAATCACACACCATGTATATGAAAATTCACAGTGTGTATATGCAAGATCCTCTTTTCTGCCGACTTCCTCTTCCACGTCATAAATGAGTCCTGCCGACATCCTTACACGACGTTTACTTGGATTACACGACGTTTAACCCCTAGTCATGTTGTGAAATAGTCTTGTAACCAGTACTTAGCCTGTTTTCCTCCTCTTTCTCAAGTATAACCTGAAAAGAAATGATCCAGACCTTAATGGAAGAACTGAGTTCTTACAAGAGTGATCCTCCTTCAATCATCATACAGATTTTTTAATATATAAATATTACACTAAATATATAATTAAATAATAAAAAAATATTAATAAAAAATTTAAATATTAATAAATATCAAATAAATATAATTAAATATAATTAAATATTAATTCAAAATTTATCAAAATTTATAAAATATGAAAAAAATATTAATTAATTATTTATGAATATTAAAAAAATATTAAAAAATATTAATAAATATTTATTAAATATTCATAAATATTCTTAATACAAATAAGTTTTAATAAATAAATATTAAATATTAAATAATTATTCTAAAATATTAATTAAGTATTAAAAAATACTAATGAATATATATAAATGATTTTTTTTAATAAATACTAAAAGTATTAAAAAATATTAAAAAATATCAATATTTATCATTAAATATAAATATATTTTAAAGAAATATTCATAAATATTGATTAAAATCTCATAAAATTTAATAATAGTAATAAATAGTAATCAAATAATTAAATAAAGCCAATAAATATCAATAAATATAAATAAATATTAAATCATATCAATTAAATATTGTTAAACATAAGTAAAATACTAATACATATTAAGAAATAGTATTGAAATAATTTTCAATATTTATAAATATTTATAAATATTAATTAATATTTAATAAATATTAATAAATGCTAATTAATATTAATAATTTTTTCATAAATATTAATTAAATATGATTGAATACAAATTATTTTATTAAATATTAATTAAATATTAATAAATTCTACCTATAAATAAATAAATTTTAATGAATTTTAATAAATAAAATAAAAATATTAAATAAATATAAATAAATATAAATAAATATAAATAAATATTAAATAAATATTATTAAATATTACTAAATATCAACTAAATATTCATAAATATTCACAAATATTTAATTAATATATATTGGTATTTATGATTATTTATTAATTTTTATTAATATTATTTTAATATTTATTAATATTTACTAATTTTCAATAAATGTTTATAAATATTTATAAATGTTGAAAAAATTCATTGTCATTTTTAAAATTTATTAGTATTTTATTAGTATTTTTAATATTTAATAATTAGTATTAATATTTATTCAAATTTATTTAAATTTACTAATTTTTATTTGTATTTATGAGTATTTATAAATATTTATTTAATATTTAATATTTATTATAAATATTTAATTAATATTTATTTTTTATTTATTATTAATTGTTAATATTTTCTAGTATTTTTAAATATATTTAATCATTTAAAATTATTTCAATACTATATATTATAATTTATTAGTATTTTATTTATATTTAAGAAAATTTATTTAATATGTATTAATATTTATTTATACTTTTTGACACTTATTAGAATTTACTGGTATTTAATTAATATTTATTAGTATTTATAATTTTTGAACTAAATTTTATTACTTTTTTGAATATTTGATTAATTTTTATTAATATTAAAAATATTTATTAAAATTTAATTAATATTTATGAATATTTATTTAATATTTATTAATATTTTTTTATAAATACTAATATTTATTAATATTTTCTGTAATTATGAATACTTTTTAATAATTATAAATATTTATTAATATTTGTGAATATTTAATTAATATAAATTAATATTTTATTATATATATATATATATATATATTAATATTTAGTTACATTTGTTTATATCTATAATATTTAATAATATTTAATTAATATTTTAGGATACTTATTTAATATTTAACATATATTTATTAATGTTAATTTGTATTATGAATATTTAAAAATATTTATTAAATGTTTATTAAGAATTTTTAATATATTATTAATTTTTTATATATATTTAATTAATATTTCATTAAGATTTTATTAATATTGTTTATTTTTTAATTAATATTTATTTATATTTAATTATTATTTTTTAATCTTTAAAACTTTTATTAATATTTATTTTAATATTTAATTATATATTTATATAGTAATATTTATATATTAAAAAAATATGTAGCAAGAGTGAACAAGGTTCACTCTTAGAAAATTTACATAGGAAGTGTGAACCCCGTTCATGCTTCATGTCGAGGGTAGGTGCATCAATGGGGTTGACGCATCCCAAGAACTATTTTTTAAAATATCCCCATCCCTATCCCAATTTTCAATTTTTTAAAATCTTAAAACCAATTTAAAAAATTTAACCCACGTACACCAGTGAAATAGTTGAACCACCCATGATCACTACTATCCACTAATGAAGATATTTGGAATAAAGACAAGGTTATTGAATTGAACCAATATCATGCATGAGGCTACATCTTTCATGAATGTGATAAATCGAATGATGATGTTTTGGATGAACTGAAAATGTTTTTATAGGAGGCCAATTGATTAAGGTAGTTGAGATGATGAGTTTCATGCATTTATAATCTCATGCACAAGATTTACTAACCATAAAGTAAACATAGATTGATCGTGAAGGAAAATACTATGGAATGCAATGCCATTTTAATCCGCATTTGAATAATTTAAATACTAAGATCTTTGATGATATTTATCTTGGCCTTCGCATGAGGTATTTTATAGGGATTTCAGTAGGTGGATAGAAAGTGAAATGGAGTGGTTTTGTCTATAAATATTGAGGCATCAAGATATATGAGAATGTTGTTGTTTGTTTATTTAAAGATATCTCCCTTTTCTTAAAAAATAGAGTATCTTGGTTTATTTGTTTCGTGAACCACTAGGGTCCTCTGAGCCTTCAAGGCTTCACGATAAAGGGTAGTCTCACGATCAATTCTAGTTTCATGAAGGATATTTGTACAAATAATTTGTGAAGAGATTCCGTGATCATGCTATAGGTGTTCATACAATCTCTTTATTCATGGAGAAGACAAACTAATACTGCAAGCCAATGCAAGTGTTGAGTAATCCCACTGTGCTTCATGAAGGAATTTTTTCATGAATCCATTGAATCTTTTGTGTAGAAGAAATAACACACCTATTCTATTTCAATAATTCACACCAGATTTTTCTGCAATTACACATGTATGAGAATAACAGGAGGAACCTAAGTTCTGTGAAGTATAAATGATCTAATCATGATCCTATTTTTATGATAAAGAAAAATCGTTTTTCAGGAGTGGTTTGAATGAATAAGAAGAATTTATAATGGAAGGGGGGTAGTGAATTCATGCATGAATCACATGCACTCATGTGAAAGATTTGAGATACCTGAGTTTGTGTTATGAAAAGGTAGCATGACTACATGGAGAAATAAGAGGAAAGTGAATAGTGTGTGCATATACATGTGTTAAATAATAAAAAAATTGGATAGTAAATAGTTCTTGAATACTTGGATGGATTTGTGAATAATGATGCACAAAAAAAGTTATATGGATTTTTAATACATGAAATAGATTAAAAATAGAACATAAAAATAAAATTCAAATTGAAAAATTTTATTGGGATTCATGTGACATGAACCATACATTAAATTCCTGAAATATAAGTGATATTATCCAGTTAGTAATTTTTCGAAATGAAAAGTATGCATCTGTAGAAGATCATTGTTTCATAAAATAACACTGAATGCACAGAGTAAATCAATTTCATTAAATATTTGTTGCACTAAGGAATAAGAGAAGTGAACTTATACAATCATGTGTTGATATTGAGTATCAATGAAAGAGAATAAGGAACTCCTATACAGTTTCATATTATTGTGTGTCTAAGAAGAATATAGTTTTCTCAACAGTTAACTATTTTTTATTTAGGATTGTATAATTGTGATGATGCTGGGCTGACCTGATCATTTTTTTTGATAATCAAAAAGATGTTTTGTGATTAAATTAGAAGAAGAATAATATTGATTCAGTGAAGTCTCGTTTTTCACTGAAGAATAAAGAGAGGAGAATAAAAAGTGACTGAATAATTTATATACAGTTGATCATTATTTGGTTAGGAATATTTCTATGTTCATCAATCTACTACATACATATTATTGTGACTGACAGATGTATAAGATTTATAGACTTTTTTTTTCTAGTGTGAAGAGGTAAAAATAGTTTCTTGCATGCTGTTGTACAAATAAAAAAGTGAAAGATGAGGTTATATAAGAATAAAGAACCATAATGTCATCTAATAGGTCTTAATAAGTGGAATACTTTATCAGTGTTACTAACCTTTATCCACAAAAAGAATACTATCTTCACAAGAAGTATAAATATCCATCTAAGTGATGTAAAAAATGAATATTGAAATTGACTATAGTGTATTTCAAGTGAATGGGTATTTCCTACTTTCTATAACAACATTCAAAGGATTACTTTCTAGTGGTTGTGTTGTTAGATCATTTCCATACCATGTTATATACTAGCTACTCTTATTTACTAGTGAACCTAGTAAAAATATTGTGTGGCATATTTACTTGCTTCCATATTATTATACGAAACAAGAAAAAGATAATAAGAGAATCAAGATCATAACAGGTCTAAGAGGTATATAGATAAAATGTTTTAACTGGATTTAAAAGTCCCCAACACTTATTCACCCCACCTAGTGTTAGGAATATCCCAAATTGGCCCTTTCACAATAGGGAAAAATATGGTTTCTGTAAGGCATACATGATAATCTAATTGAATAACCATTGTATGAAGGTTTATCTAAAAGGCATGAATCCTTATGAAATTATCAATTCTAATCCAAAACATGGGATGCTAATATTGAATATAGATATAACATAAACTTTAAATCCCTGAGCATTACCATATGTGGACTATGTTAAGACAAGTTCAATCGAACTTTACTATGTACAACATCTTATTATGTGGTACTACAATATGGTTTTCTTATAAAGGAACATATAGTGAAAGAACTCTTCAATACAAAGATTCCATGATGAATATTTATACTTTTTGAAAGATTGAATCAGAGATATCACCAAATTAAATAAAACAATTACTGAGTTATTAAATAATTTTTATACTTTAGGAGAAAATTTTTATAAACTTTTAAATTATATGAAAATTCTCAAAATTATACCACATAGATGGAGTAGAATATCATCTGCCATTATAAAATCAATTATAATCTAATATTTTAGAATAAATGATCATATTATTATAATTATGATTTATTAACCTCAAATGGTAGTTGAGTCATCAGAGCACAGGCTTCTGAAAAATGAAACTATTGTATTGATGGTTTTTTCTTCTAAAGAAGAGAATATGAAAAAGGGTATAAAAATTAATATATCATATATAGAATAATACACCTCAAGAAATTTAGAATCAAATGATGAAAATTATCTATTTTCGAGAAAGGTAACAAAACATTATTTCAAGAGAAGTGGTTTTAGAAAACCCTTAAATAAGTGTAAGAATCAAGATGAAATTTTTAAAGAAGATAGATGCTATGAGTTCAAGAAGATTGGGAATATCAAGTGAGATAGTCCTCAATTACAAGAATTTTTTTTCTAAGGAAAATTATTTCAAGAATGATTTTTAATATGAATAATTATAAAAAATAAATGAAATAGAGTGAAGATACATCTTCATATTTATAAGATGAATTTTTTTAATAAAAATGAAAACACATTCTTTTTTTTTTCACACAAAGACGAGGTATATTCTTAATTATTCTTTTGAACATGAATATGAATTATAAAATGAAACATTACCTTATTAATAATAGAATTAATACTATATCATGCATAAAAAAATTTAATGATTACTAAATAAAAATAAAAATATCGAAACTTCCTATGATAATGTTATAATTGGAAAATAGGAATTAGATAAAAAAATTTCAGATTTGAAAACCAAGATGGAAAATTCTATTGTTTCATGTGATGAAAATTATGAAAAATATAGAATCTTGAAAAATAGGTAAAACAATTTAAATATGATTTTACTATCATAAAAAAAGTTGAAAATTATTAAAATCAAATTATTGTAAATAATAAAGCCCATAAAACAGTTTTCAAAATGAAGCCATTGTGAAAATAAAAAGTATTATAAAAAATATTTGGTGCATTGGTTTATGATTATATATTTTTATAGAGTTATTGTTTAAATTTTTATAATTACGAAATTATGATAATAATATTAGTTTAACAAATCCTCATTTTTTTGCAATAAACCCTTTTTTGTCCACATGATTTTTGAAATTTAGTGTTTTATATTTTAGATAACATGAATATATTTGGTTTCTCAAAACATTAGTTCTTAAAATTAATGTACCCAATAGAATATAGGTAGAAAAAATATCGCATTTGATTTTTCTCTATAGGGAAAAGTGTCTAAGATCATCAATGAGAGATGGTATATGGATAAAAGTTTCTCTAGACATATGAGTGGATATTTCTATAATTTCTACTCCTTATTAAAATTTGATGGAGGCTATGTAACATTTGGTGAATATGATAAAGACATGATTATGGGAATTATATCAGTTGGAAATACAAGATCAGTACTCATAAATGAATTTCAATATGTTTAAGGATTAAAGAAAAATTTGTCAATTATTTCACAAATTTCTGATGAAGGTTATTTTTAATATTTTTCTTATTATATATGTTTAATTTTCAAATATAAAATTCATAAACATAAGGCACCAATGATAGAGAGTGTCTATAATTTAGATATATTTTTTCTTGTAGAGAAAAAGTGAAATTTTTCAATGGTGAAACAAATGAATCTTGGACTTAGCATAAAAGAATAGGATATTATAATGGAAATTATTTGATAAAATTATCAAAATGAAATTTAGTGTCATATCTAGCTCAACTAAAATTAAATAAAAATAAACTATGTAACGCATGCCAAATGGGAAATGAACACAAGTCATATTTTAAACCTATTAAGGATGTTTATACTGATATACCCCTAAAAATTATTAACATGGATTTGTTTAGGACATCTAGAATTGAAATACTTAGAGGAAAATACATTCTTTATGTTTTGGTGGAAATGTTTTCAATAAATACTTTTGTTTTATTTATGATTGTTTAAAGTGAATATTGTTTTTTATTTATATGTTTTAATAAATTAGTTCAAAAAAAGAAATATTCCAAAATTATTACATTAAGAAGTGACCATGAAGATGAATTTGAGAACCATTATTTCAAATCTTATCTTTCATAACATGGAATAAAACATAAATTTTATACCCCTAGGAGACCTCAATAGAATGGTGTTATTGAGAAGATAAATAGGAACTTGTAATAAATTTCTAGGAAAATGTTATGCGAATATAACTTTCATACTCATTTTTGGGATGATTCAATAAATAAAACAAGTTGTGTCATAAATAGAGTTCAAATTTGACCTATTTTAAATAAAAAACCTTATGAGTTATGAAATAATAAAAATCCAAAAGTTGGACAATTCAAAGTATTTTGATACAATGGTTACATTATGACCACCAAGAATAATCATAGAAAATTTCATCTAAAGGATGATGAAAGAAGCTTCCTGACTTCCATGTCTTATATATTTTTTTAAAAAGGTAAAATATTGTTGAAGAATCAACTCATGTATAAGATTATGAATAAAATAATTTTTATTATAAAGTGACTAAATTTGATGAGTGGAGTGATTTTTATAAAAACACGAGACCATGAAATCTCTTTTACAATTAAAATTATGATGATATGGAACTTGATTTTGGTGAAAAAATCTTTAAGGGATGAGTACTAGTGAAACTAAGAGTGTGATTCCTAGAGCATCTAGAACCCTGAAAAACCATCCCCTAGAACTGTTATTGGAAGTTTAGATAAAGGGATTAAGACTATAATATTTGTAGAAAACTTTTTATAATTTTTTACCTTTTTAATCTTAGTTAGAACCAAAAAATATATAATAATCCTAAATTGATGAGAGTTGGGTATAAATATGCATGAAAATCTAATGTAGTTATATATGAACAAGGTATGTTAATTAATTGGTAGGACATCTAACTATCCTGTTATAAAAACAAAATGGTTTTTTAGGAAGTGGCATGGAGGTCATGGTGTGATCCCTTGGAATAAGTTTAGACTAGTATCCAAAGGGTACAAATAATAGTAAGGTTTAAATTATAAAGAGACCTTTTCACCCATTACTAGATTAAAATCCATTAAGATTTTTCTAGAATATACATCAAAAATGTTTTTCAAGTTATATCACATGGATATAAAAGCTTCTTTTTAAAATGGTTTTCTTATGGATGGATTTGATGTTAAAAAACCCATTAATTTTGAAAATATCCATATCCCATATTCAGCTTACTAACTTACTAAAACTCTTCATAACAATTACCAAGCACCTAAAGACTTGTAAGAATATTTTAGTTCTTTTCTTTTATCAAATATATTTTATTTTATAATTGAATATCATTGTATTTTCAAGAAAATTCAATCTTCATATATTTTTCTTGTTCATATATATATATATATATGTATATTATCGATTTATTTTGTTCTAATTTCATAATGTATTTTTAAAACTCATGGAAAATAAAATTTAAATGATTTTGATGGGCGAGTTGAATTATTTCTTTGGTTTTTCTATCAAAATGACTTTGGGAATGTACATAATCAATGTAAATTCAAACTTTACTTACATAAAATACTAGTTCTTTAAAGTGGTATAGTTTATACAAGTCATATGAGTTATAATAAAAATTATGACATAGATGAATCTAGGAAACTAGCTGACAATAAGGTATTTATAGGAATAATTGGGAGTCTATTTTCTTTAACTACTAGTTGTCCATACCTAATTATTGGAGTTTTCTTATATGATAGATTAAATGAAAATCCCAAGGAATCCCATTTGAAAGATACCTAAATAAGTTTAAGGTATTTAAAAAGAAAAATTTCTATTTACTTACATTTTCAAAAAAACAAATGATTTTAACATCACCACTTATTTAGATACCAACATTTGTGGTTGAATACAAGATAAGAATAGAGGTTTAAAAACCTATTACTTTCTAGGAAAATCCGTAGTTTCATTGTCTAGTACGAAATAAAAAATTATTTCTTTTTCTTCTCCCAATACAGAATACATAGTTATTGGTATTTTTTTCATAGGTGTTGTGTATGAAAAACACCTTAAAAGAATTTGGATTTAATTATAAGAAAATACCCATAAAATGTGCGAACAATAGTTACATAAAAATCTCAAAAAATAGGATAAATTATTCCAGAATATAGCATATTGATTTAGGACATCATTTCTTGAGATGTCACAATCAAAAGGGCGATACAACTCTTGAATTAATCTTTATTGAGAACAAGTTACTGGTTATTTTCACTAAAACCCTTGTATGTGAATTTTTTTTATGTAAATATAATTTGTGTTATTTGAATTTAATGAGTTTTTTTTGTCTCATTTCATTGAATTTAAATTACTACATTAATTATTAATTTTTTAATATTTTAATATTTTATTGAAATTGATATATTATAAATTTATATTTATTCCTATAATTATTTATGAAAGATTAATTTCTAGAAAATAATTTGGGATCCTATTTTTAGGAAGGGAATAAAATAGTTTTTATTTCTCTTATATTCTATTTTTAAGTCATAATCAACCAAAGAATCCAAATTAGCAAGTATTCATTTTCTAAATCAGTTTTGTGACTTAAAATTGCAAACCATGACTCGAACCTTTTAAACTTCACCAATGTTTCTTCTCTTGATGTCACCCTTTATCTTTTTCATCTCTCTCAAATCCCTCTAAATTTTCAACCAATTTTCAACAATGTGAATATCCATGAATGAATATGATGATAGATTTAGTTATTCCACAAATGTTATGTTCAAAATTCCACCATATAGAATTATAGTTAGAAAAGTAGTGAATATATAATAGAAGAATAATACCAAACTATTTCTGAAGAAAATATTTTAGTTTCAATTATAGGAATTTATTTTATGAGAATAATTAAGGTTTTTTATTTGAGGAATAATAAAAATAGATCATGAGTAATGTTGAGTTCCATTTTGGTAAAGTTGATGATGTGTTTTCATTTAATGTCAGTTGAAAGGATGTTCTTTTTTAATTAGTAAAAATGTACAAAGTTTTTCATTATTCTCATGGGGGGATTTTATCTATAGCCAAAACTGAGTTGGTATTAGTTCAGTGGGTCCAAATGAGGTTTTAAAATTCTGGTTTGTTACCGTTGCCTTTGATAATAAGGATGTAAAGGATTAAGAAACTGAATGAAATGTTCTATATAATGTTGGGTCCAAAACCATAAAACATATACCTATAATATTTCATGATTGAAAATATTATATTAAATTTGGCTCAAATTATGATGTGGTTTATTCATCAATACTATCAATTGAATGGAAATTTAAACTATTATACTTATAGAATACCCATCTCCCTTGAGTTAAAGAAAAAATATGTGGATGCCAATGAGGTAGAGGTTGTGAATTGATATAAAAGTAATACAATTTCTAATGTCCTCAAAAGACTATTTGATACTACTAGGACATTTCTTCAAAATTCATTAGGAAATTTTTAATATGATGGTGTAGCTCAATGAGGGCCATATAAAACCTCACCACCTAAGGATGCAACACCTATTAAGACGGTTCTAGATAGGGATGAGTATGAGTCAATGGTGTCCATATCAGAGCCTCATGGTCCACATATTGAGAACATTGTTTGGAAAACTGATGTAGCCCCATGTTTTCTAGTTGTAGTAGATATAGATGAACATTAATTAGATTACCATAAATTTGACCCAATTCTTCTTAGACCATTTGATGATAGAGAAAATATTGGATATGTGGTTATAAATACAATTGATAATTCTCATGTGCTACACATTGAGTCACCTCCTATTGTTTATAAGGACAAACTATTTATTAGAAAGAGTTCTGAAAGTTTTCATATGAAAAAAATTCGTTTTAAATAATGAAAGAATTTGATAATATCATAGGAAATAATAATAAGTTAAAGAAGGAACTGATATAATCTAAGTATGTGATCAAACAACTCACATAAAGTTGGGTTTCTAGAGAAGCTTTTATTGGATAGTTGGGATAAATGAATCCCAAACTAACCTAATAGAAAATTTAAACCCCGTGGAAAATTTTAGATATTAAGTGAATGATAATGATCTTATAGAGTTGATAACTCATGTAGATTGAATTAATAATTTATGTTCTACTAATTCTTAGATATATGATTTTTTTTCTTGTAAAATCTCAATGAGGAAGGATTCAAAATATTCCCATGGTCCAATATGAAATGTCTCATGATTTAGTTGATGAGATTGATAGATTTATGTATGAATTGAAAAAGTCCTTACAAACTTCAAGTAGTTTTGTTATAAATCAATTTTAATTTCTTAAGTGATTTAACACAAAATTCACTTCTATAACTACCACTTCAGTGGTTCCTAGATCTCTAAATAATTTTGATCAGGAACCTTATGAGTTGAATTCCATGTCATCTTAGAAAAAATCTGTTTAGTGTGATATTTTGACACCCATTCAAATGCAATATTTCAAGAAATATCTTTTCATTAAGTACCAGGAAATTAAAGAAGTTGTTAGAAATCTTGGTGCTGGGAATGATATTTCTTTTATTGTCATGGTGGGATACCTCGAGGAATCCACTAGTGGTATGATAAAACATATTTTTAGAGTTTCTTAGGATTTAAAATGCATGATTTACGATTCAATTAGTCTATTAACTAGAAATTATTATCCCATTACATGTTTTCTAGTTAAGGTTTACGAGGAAGTTAAAGACCTGTAGATAGAATCATTAAAGGGAGATTATAGTTATTCACAATCTGAGGAAACTCAATCTATTATAGTTGATCATATAAAAATAAATCTAGTTATAGTAAGATATCATAGGTTTATTACTTTAGTGAAAAAGCCACTGTTACTCTAGTTTCCACTATTCCTTCGGAAATAGAACCCACTACTTGTTTTTCAATTTCTCATGATTCTATTGGTTATATTAAAGATATAGCTCATGTGTGATTAGAATATCATGATAATTTGGATCATAAGATGCCATATTTAGTGGGAAGTTTAATCCAACTATATTTTTATGCTGAATAGATTTAGAAAAGGATGTATATAAGAGCTTCTAAAACTGCCTTTAGTTCTCAATTTACTCCCTTAGAAAGTTATTTTCAGATTTTTTTCTCTATTGAACTTGAATCATTCATTTTAATTATAAATAATGGTCTACCAATATTTTCCAAGATGAATATATATACATATACTACTATTATATAATTTTACAAGTTATATTTCATAAATAGAATTGTCTTGTGTGAAAATTATCTGTTTCATCATAGAGTTATAAGACCTCTTAGAACAATACCACCAATTATATTTATAAATACTATCAAAAGAGTGGATATTATTAATGATTCATCTAATATCTATCAAAAAGAAAAATCCAAGTTTGATGCTTCTGTTTCTACTAAAAGGCCTAGAGAATAAGCTTCTCCTTCATACCATCTAAAGAAGTTGTACTTTATCCATGGTGATTCATATGATTTCAATATAGAATCGGGAAATCTTAAAGGATTTCACATAATTCCTACTCAAAATCCAATATATAGATAATTAGTTGGTTTTGAAAACTATATTATTATAGAGGTTGGAAAATTCGTGGTAGCTCTAATTATGTACCCTCTTATTACATCACAGAATTATTCTACTTTCAAGAACCCTCCAACCAACCCTCCATCTTATTTTTTCCCAATCCTAAAAACTAGGTCTTTTGACTAGTGTTTTTATATGTACTTGTGGGTGTTGAATGTATGTATTTCTTTTGTAGAAATGTTGATAATTAATGAAATCATTATCTATCTATTTCTTATTTTGTTAATAAGTAATTTTTTATTTAATATTTTATTTATTTATTTATTTTCATTAAGCAAGTTATTTTCCATTTTAATAAATTCCAATATTTCCATATTCTCAAATTCAGTTTCAACATTGAATCTTAATAATTCGTCACTCTATGTGCTATATTAACTATGTTTCTTCTTCTCATTATATTAATATTAAAGGAAAAGGTGGATATGTGTCCCCATGAATTAATCACATGGGTAGAATTTTAATAAAGGGGTAGAAGAAATGAAAAAAAATTATTTTAAAGAAATATATCTATTTCATAGTTTTTCATTAATTTCTTTGAATCATGTATTTAATGTGTTTTGTGTTTTTTGATCATCAAAAGGGGATATTATTGGAGTACTAATTTTTTACAACATATGCCATGTGATTAATGTTTTTAGGATCTCAACTACCCTTTATATATTTAAAATGGTTTTATTTTTAATTATGTTCATTAGGTTTAATCATTATTTAATCATTTTAGATCTTTTTTCTATAAATTTTGGATGTTTCCTGAAATTTTTCTAATTATGAAAACATGTTTACGTGAGGAATTAAACTAAATAATGATTCATCTACTTTGATAATTCTACTACATCAATTGACTATGTGGAAACCACGTATGATGATGAATCTCCTACACATGAAATTTCCTATTTCAATCAAATAGCTACATAAAACTGATATATGAAATATTTATCTATGTGGTTTGGATACATGGGAAAATTAGACATATGGTTTCAAATGGATACATGATTCACTATGATACATAACATTCCAATATGTGATAGAGAAGGTTATGACGATAATTCACCTTAGTGAACAGTGCTTATATATTTTGGCTATTTGAAGAATTTTTCTACATGGAGAATTAATCTGTGGATAAATTTTTTATGTTAATTTTAATTATTGGAATTTAGAAACTTGGTAATCCATTATCAGTGACAACATTTTCAACCTGCTATTTATTACCCTTCATGTAGTTTTAGTGGAATTTAATGTGTTCATGCATGATATAAATATTGGATTACATTTTTGTGGTAAAATAATTATAAAAAAGTTAAAAGTACTAAGAAAAAATGTAGTACAAATAAAATTTAATGGTATGTACTATGGTTGAGGTATTTTAAAGAAAATAATATGTGTAATTTGATTCTAAGACTATTTTATATAGGTATTTTTTATTTAACTAAAATTGAGGCTTCTTAATGTGTTCAATATAGTGTAGATTAGAAGAGAAACATAGATAAGATAAAAATATAAAATAATTACCTCCATTATAAAAGAATAATAAATCTCGCTGTGGTATATTATTTTTCTATATGAAAAGAAGAAAAAAAAAGTTCTATATCTATGCTATCAAGATCATCATTGCTATGTTTTATTAGACTATCCTTGAGATGATTTTAATTACTATCACCTATACTATATATTTCTTCTCTTATATTAGTTCCTCTTGAGATACTAAGCTTCACAAATAATATTTAGTATTCTTCCCTTCTATTTGAAGATTGAAGGTTCCTGAAAGAAGTACCTTGAAGGCTGTCAGTTGTAATGCCTTTTCAGAGCCTGGTAAAATATTCTAGTATTATACCATGTTTTTAATACATTTTTTTATCCTTTCAGTTCATATAAAAAGGACTAGAAGTCCCTGGTTCAAGTATTGGTCTAGTGAAAATTACCAAAATCTTGGAGCTGAGCATTGTTAGAGTAGAGTAGAGGATTTATATTCCCAAACTGCTATAAATATATTGTGATATATATATATATATAGTATTCTTTATTTTTTCTGTTACATTATTTTATTAATAAAATTTCAAAACTAATCATACCAAAAAATGGAGGTTTTCTATGATAATAAAAATTTTAAGAACTCAATTCACCTGCTTATGAGTCTTAGTGATGCTGGTCTCCAAACAACAAAAAAAATATAGGAAATTATAAAATAAGAAAAAAAATATCTTTAGAAAATTGAATGTAAAAAATTTGGAATATCATGTAAATAAACCATATCATAGAAAAATAGGTCTCAAAAACATATGTAAAGGTACACGTTTCAATGTGTATATAGAATCACCACCTGATTCCCATAATGAAGTAGTTGACCCTACCTAATTCCCATAGTGGAGAGAGCATTTCATACATGATTATCATAGTGGAGTGATCATTCCTTACTCAATTCCTATAATTATCATAAGAGATAAAAAACCATAATAAAGGCATTTGAGTGTGATATATAACCACACCCATCACTGTATGTACACATGAGTTCCATATAAATAAAATAATTCATCATATAAAAAATATACCATAGAAATAAAATGTGTTTCATCACTTTTCACAAGTGTAGCACATAAAAAACATGATTATTTGATAACAAAAAAATTCTCACCCAAAAATATTATTTAAAAATATCACATATTGGTTGATTTATGAACCTTTACCCTAGTATAGAAGAATACTTTTAAAATCAAAGAGAAATCACAAAATGTGGTTTTTTCTAAAAATGTTTTTCATAATATCATATAAAAAAGAATGATTTTGAAGTCCCATTCCAAATAACATTTTTTTAAAGATGATGATAAATATTATTAAAATTATATTTAAAACAATTCCATTAAATTTAAATTTATATTAAGTAAAACATAAGTTAAAATTTTATGTAAATGGAAATAATATAAGACTGTGGTAATGAAAATCATTTTAAATAATTATAAAGCCTTTATTGAAAACCCAAATCATTAGAAGGAAAACAATTCCTTTTTAAAAAAAATAATAAAACAAAATATAAGGATTATTATAGATAATATTTTTGAGTCATCAATTAGAAAATGAGAACATTGGTGGGAAGTAAAAATATTTATATGGAAGGAAAATCCATTAAAAGTGATGTGAATTATTCTTAATGTTTTTTTAAAAAAGTTTCATCTAGGAAGAAGGCATGGGTTTGTGACATTGAATAACTATTAAAGAAGGTGTAAATACAACATAACATTATCCTAGTTAAGAATGTATTAATCTTTAAAGATAATAGTTAAAGGAGAGAGATCACGGCCCAAGGATAAGATTTGTGTCACGAAAATCCATTACAACTTCATGAGAATTAAAATGAAATCCTCATGAAATAGAGAGATTAAAATTTAGCTTCAATTACCTGGAATAAAAGGTTATTCCTGTTATAATATCTCATATAGAAATTATATACACCACATAAATAGTATTAGTTTTATAATGAAAAACATATCTCAAAGATAGGAATTTAGGATAAAAACCATCACAAAAAGAATAATCTATGAGGTAATAGTAATTTAATTATGAGTTCATAAGAAATAATTGTAAAATATTAAAAATATTTAAATAAAAATCACTTTATTTACTTGTTATAATAAATAAAACTTTGAATAATAGAGTACAAAAATAAAGTTTACAACTCATTGGAAGAAAATATTGATAACACAAACCCTTATATCTTCAGAAATGTTGTAATAAAAAACCCTTTGAAAGAGAGGGATAGAGATTGAGGTTGTAGCTAAAATACCATAACTAAATATAAAAAATGATATTATATACCCAATAGGTAGTATATACACCATTAAAATGGAATTAGGTTCATAAGATAAATTGTATCTCAAAGAAATAATATTTGAGATGATAACCTTACCCTATTCCAGATTCATTTTTCACACACACATGACATATAGAATATTTAAACTATGGTTATTATTAAACTTATTAGTAAATTCATCCTTCAATGTTTAATTTAATATGGATTATTTATTATTATATTATATTCATTTTTTAGTTTTTTATTATGTTTTCTGAAAAATTGGGTAGATGTCAGATTATTTTGGTGATTTTAGTGATTGATGATGATATATTAATAATAAGTTAGATAAATAATAGAAATAATATAGAACAGAAAAAATCATTAAAATATTTTAAACGTATAATGATTTTTTTATTAAAATTCCCTTATTTATCCATGATTTAGTTTTATTTAATTTATTCATGTAGGTAGTTAAACTAAGAGAAACATGATATCACAATATCTCGAAATTTGAGTATGGATAAGGAAGTGTATAATGTCATTATAATTGAATAATAACAAAAATAGTTATGTGTTTTCATGTTGGTGAATTATATTTTATATATTTTTTATAATGGAAGAAAATAAAGATGAAAAACAAAAAACGTTACCTTGAAGTGGTGCGAGTCTGCACAATTCACGATTAACATTCATTTGTTTTTATAAATATATTGAAAGGATTAAATAATTATTTTAAAATTAATATATTTATATTTTAATATAAAAATTACTCTAATTTGGTAAGGTTTGAGATGATTATGAAGAAGTAGAGGGAAATAAAAGAGTTTGTGGAAGTAAGAATTGTATTGAAATCTTGTGTTTTATCATGGAAAAGTCCTTGGAAATGAAGGCCTTGAGAAAAATAAAGGTGACTAAAATATTATGTTGATAGGAGATGATTTTATGTGGAAAATAATAATCAATTCTCATGGATAAATTCAAAGGGAAGGTAATACTTGATGTAGTGAGGAAGATATTATTTTATAAGTGAAGACAAGGGTAACTTTGGTAGTAACCCTTACATTTTCAATAATATAAAGTTACTTTTCAAGGGTAAGTGGATAAAAATGGAAACAATATGAGAGTATTTTGAGTTTGGATTTAATATAACCTCAACCACTCATTTTTTATAAAAATTTCAGTGCTTTAGTGTTTCTTATTTTAAATTTTTAACTTTTACCCAAATTTACTTTAATCTTGGTAAATAATTTTTAAAACGAGTAACTAATTTAAATGAAAAAAATTAAGATTTAACCTTTTATATAATTTTATATATATTATTTCTAATTTTAAAATCATTTTATCAAATAAAATTTCTAAATTTTTGAAATATTAATTTTAAAATACTCACACTTAGTCATATAAAAATAGTTTCTAAGAAATGTGTGTTTCTATGTTTAAAATTCACATATAAGCCATAATTATTAAAATTACAAATTCTTATGACATGAATTGGTTTATTAAAAAATTAATTTGTAAGTTTATTTCAAATAAATCCAAAACTTATTTTCACCATCAAAACTCTTAATTAGATGAAAATTCCATAACCAATTTTTATTAATGTGATATTTTAATTTAGTTCGATGTGTGTTGGACATATGATATAGGTTAAAAACATATTATAAAATAAATAATTTAATTACCAAATTTAATATTTGATATATTAAAAGGTTTTTAATCATTTAGGTCATAATAATATATTCCTAAAATTTATATGTTTCTTAAAAACAACATTTTCCACTAAAAGAAACCTTTACAAAAATAACATAAAAATTCATTATAAGAAAATTTTAAAATATAAAAACACAAAATAAAGTATCTTTTATATAATTGAGATTATCAAATTTATATTTTAAAAAAATTAAAATAAAAAATATAACAAAGAACAAGTTTTATGGAAAAAAATATGTTTTCAAACATTAAATGTTCTTAATATTTTTTTCATATAACTTTATAAATTAAAATATGGTAATATATTAGTTCATTTATAATAATATTTTAAAGAAATTAAAATTATTCTTGTAGGAAAAAATATAAAATACTTCTAAAAATTGTTCTTTGAAAAGAAGAATTACTTATTTTTTAATAAATATACTTTAAAAAATACCATTAAAATTATTTATTTATATTATTAAATTAAATTTTAATACCCAATTAATATTAAAATATTTTTTATACATACACCATTTCATATTTTTATAATAATACTATTAATAATTATTCATAATGTATGTATATATATATGTATATTTTTATAATATTTTAATATCATCTCCATATTTCATTGTGATTTTTATATTTACTTATTAACAAAAAAATACATCAGTATACCTATTGGATATATGTCTAAAAACCATATCAACTATGACCATTTTTTCAATGACCAGTATTGAAACTACTATATTTTAAATGACCATATTTAATATATATATATATATATAATTACTAAATAATTTGTTCATTACACTATCACTTTTCATGGAATAGTTTTTATTTCATATTAATGATTTCTTATAATTTTTTATCCTTTCAGGGTGATAAAACTCATTATATGTTCTATTATTCTATTAGTGATCCTGAAGAAAAAAGATGATAGTAGGGATTTCTTGTCTGTGAAAATTTTATTCTTTTCTATATATTGTACGCTACTGATATATGAACTCTTAATGAATCCATTTTATCTAAGGTGTGCAATAATCAAAAACATGAAAAACATTGTTTTTTGTGTGTTTTTGGTAGTAAAAAGCCCCTTATTAATGAATAAACTATTGTTAGTTTTAAATCATATCTTATATGACTTATTTTGTAATCAATTTCGATTACTTAAAACAATTATAGAAAAACAATTGTTTAAAATTATAAGCATATGGTTTATAAAACAATATTATTTCTAGAACACTATGGTGTAATAATTATAGTGGTTTTTAAAATATTAATTTAAAAATAATATATAATCTTGAAAATATAATATTTTTTGTAAAATAAAATACATATTGGATGATATAATATATTCAAGTTAAATGAATTCTATTTTTGAAAAATTAAGAAAATCATACACATTTTTAATATAAATTAGAACTAAAAATTCAAAAAATAATGAATTCTCTTTACTTTTAAAAATTAATAAACTTATAGAAGAATTTAAATAGATAATAATGGTTTCGAAAGATATAAAATGTTTTCACAGATTATATGTTAAAAAACATTCCTTTAATACTTTTGTATAAATTAAAAAACTACTTAATACATATGGTTTTAAAAAATATTCCATTTAAACATTTGTAATGAAATTAATTATTAGTATGAAAAATTCTATAAAAATAATTTAAAATTACCTAAAAACATCCATAAAAAATTTAAATAATTTTTATATGGAAGAGTGTGATTCTTGACCAAAAAATACAACTATGGTCAAATTTTTTATAAATAATACTTCCATTGTTTCATATGAAAAATTGTGGAAATATTAAAAAAATATAGAAACCTATAAAATAATAATATGTTAAAAATATATATGGGGCTTAATCGTTAAATAGAGTACAAATATTCCATCAAAAATTAAAACAGGAATAACCTCGAATAAGAGCGAGATTGTAAAAAATGAACACCTACGACTTTAATTATTTTTTTAATCAGAACACCTTGAAAGATAAAATATGAATTGGAACATTAAATAAAATTAGTTAAGATGAATTAATAAAATAATATGTCAACATATAAGGATATAAATCATATAAAAGAAATTTGATTCATTATATAAAATATGTCTCAATAGAGTGGAATTGAGAAAAAAACCATTATCTTGTATTACATATTATCCATATGATTTATGTCCTTATTATTATTCAATTTAAATTTATTATAAACTTTATAAATAGATTTATTCATCTAAATTACATTTTTAATGTCCTTTTACAATCATTTTATGTCTATTGAATGTAATTTTCTTGTTTCTATCAACCACTTATGGTTGTTTGGTCAATATCTAGAAAACTACATTAGTATAATGATATTGGTTTATACTGTTTTAAAATATTTCTGTAATATAAATAATTTTATTAATTTAATTATTATCATTTTTTATTTTACACACTTGTAAAACAACCCATGAAATAATGTAAAAAAATAAACCATGTTGATCACATAGGCTGTAGTTCGTAGGCACACATGAAGAACATTTCATTTTCAAAATGATTGGAGAGGAAAATATGTATAGAATTATTAATATTTATAAAATAATTTTTATTTAATAAATAATATATATATTCATTAAATCAGTCTTTATGATTATCCATGTCTAGCAAAAAATGAAAAACGATTCACCTCGCTTCATGGAGGTGGTAGTCCACACGTATGAATGAATGAAATTATAATTTTCCAAAGGATGAGAGGGAATTAATTTAGATAATATATTAAATTTAAAAAATGATAAAAATTCTATAAAAATCATATATATCAATTAAATCAATCTTTATTACCATCAATGTGAGGTGGTCATGAAAAATGGTACATAGTGTTGGATGGCGGTGGTACTCTGCATGTATACTTAATGGAACTTTTCATTTTATATTAGATGAATAATATGTTGATAATAATTATTCCATAAACATAATAAAATTTCAATATATGGATGTTACTAATATAATTATATTTCTATTGATATAATAAATTTAAATAATGTTAAATAAGAAATAAATTTAAAGGACTTAGCTAAGACGATTAACCCTACTTTGGGAAACCTCATTTGGATTACATATTAACAATTCATGGAGATTTATTTTAAAAATAAAATATCTTATATTTTTTGGATAAGGATTTTCATAATATATTTGGGTAGATATATTTTATCCTATGTTTCAAGACCTAGGCCACATAACCCATCCATCTAGGTTCGAAAATAGACCATGGCAAGACCCAAAGAGTGTTCTCTATCCCCATAATCTGGTGTCTAGCACCTTGGAATCAAAAAATAATAAGAGGTAATGATTTTACACAATATAAATCAAGATAATTGTAATATAAACATGTGTAAATAAAAATAAGATAGAGATATTCCATAATAAAGAGTACCAGTGGTAGCGACACCACCAAAAAGTTGTTAAACAAAACCTAAAGAACATATAAAAAATTTATCAAATAGAAAAACAAAAAATATCATTATATACTCCATGTGATTTGTGTAAAAAATCCCACCACATCATAAAAAATACCAATATATAGATGAGAAATGTTTTGCTACCTCACTAAGGTGACATTCTCTTTCTTTCATTAGATAAAATAAAGTATACACACTCTAAAAGTAGTGTGTAGGGTGTGAAATAAACATGAAAAATATTATCCCTACTAGGTGTCACATATCAAGTATCTATATAAAAATCCCAATATGAACAAATCATAATAAAACAAGGAATCATAAGAAGTGAAATAGTTTTATATCGAAATATTTCTAAATATTTTTCCTTTTCCAAATCTTTCGAAAAACTAGGTAAAATAGTTTCAAATTGTAATTTCCATACCCCATTTACATCAATAAAAGAAATTATATTATCATATAAAACCAATAAGTAATAAACCAACACATAATGGAAACAACCTAAGGATAAAAAAAGTTTAGTCTAACTTGGTCAATTATACATCAATCTCAATTAATGAATTTTGTAAACTCAAGTCCCGAGATACCATGCATAAAATTCTATGGAATAGAGGAAACCTATAGAAAGTGAACCCCCTATAATGTAAAAAATTTCCATGTTCTAATATATCTTCAATATTGGAATTTAGGAGCACCTTATAAGGAGAACCCCCTTATAATAATAATGGAATTGTCCAACTTCCACCTAAGTACCCAAGGCTCCCATGTGCAACATATATCAATTAAATTTTTTATGGATTATCACATATATAAAATAATTCTAAACAACCCTTTAATTATAAAAAAATCATTAAAAAAAATTTCACAATAAATTTCAAAATTCATTGAAAACATATCTATTTAACAAAAATAAGGGGAAAACAAAATTTTATTCAAAAAAACTTTTTCAAACACATAAAAATAATTTATGAATCATGAAAATTAATTGAGGAAACCATTTAGAAAATAATTCAATTATATTTTCAATGAATATAGGTTATATACAGAACCATATAACTCAAGCTTGAGTCACACACAACCCATGATGGGATCTACATACCAGAAAGGTAAGAGTACATTATAGAAATGAATAGAGGCCCTAAAATAAATTCTGAAGTCATAGAATCTAATTTCTATAAAATAGGGTTGGTTAAGAAGGTTGATCAATACATACCTCAACTCACACACACACCACATGAAACTTGATAAGAGAACTGACCACCATAAGATAATCCCAAAAGTAATCTAAAATATATTAGATAAGGATCGAAAGATAAAAAATATATACTAGAAACATTGCCCAACTCTACTATTATCTTCAATAGAAATAGAGAAAATGATAATAGAATGATCACACTTTCCAGAAAAGGAGAAAACAACCAAACTAGAGATCAAATCACTAATTAGAGAATCCTAAAAGAGCTTGATTCACTAATTATCGCATGGAGAGTACCAAGGGTTCAACATTAAAATGTAAAAAATAAATAATATATGGGTTTTATGTGAAATTTTTTTATTCATTGGAACATATATAATTCATTGTGTGAAGTATGAATTCATGACATCAACTTTTATAATTTTTAACACATAAAAAAATGTATCTTTCAAACTTAAAAGTTTAAAACCTATGTTTACAATTTGAATAAATATTTAGGTTCTAAATGATTTTCACATATTAAAAAAAACATGAATTATTCTAGAAGAAATTCATGAATGGAATGTACAATTCATGGTGTGGACATAATCTTATTGCTAGTATTCATCCTGAGTCCTTTAAAAATTCCATGTGTAGCCTCCGACATCCCCTGAACCTGATGTAAAACCATTTAAATAGTACAATGAGAGTGTACCTCAAACATGATGTTAAAATTCTCCACACAATATTAATTTTATCAATATAAATTCATGTGGAAAAAGAATTATCTTGAAATAGGTGAGGCCACTACTCCTTCACTGATTGTTTTTAGTCCCAAGTCTCCTAAAAATATAATCCATGCTACTAGAAAATGTAGAACAAAAAAAAAAATTCCCATGAAAGACTTTTATCTTAGAATCAATGATCTCCTTTGGTTTCTCCATAATGGAAAATTATAGATCTAACTCAATATCCTCCCAAATAAGAATGTGGGAATGATTGTGGTAGGGGTTATGCATGTTGAGTTGTGATATGTGTAAAAAATTATGTATGACCATAAACTAATTCAATAACCCCAATCGAAAAAAACTTGACCAAGCCACTCAGTGATCACAAATGGTCCAAAAAACCAAAAAGTGTGATTTTACTATTTTTTAAGACTACTCTCACCCAACTGTTGAGAACCTTTTAGGAATACCTAGTCACCATTGTAAAAATCCAAGGGATGACTCTGATGATCAACATAAACTCTGTAAAAAATATATGATATAAAAAATAATTTTTGTATATCACAAATCCTCACATATGTATGCAGCACAAAATTTAGTTCCATAATAGAGGACTCACCCAAATTTAAAAATACAGGTGACCTAAATTGGTGATCATTAAAATCTTAAAAGTTTGACACAATGATCAACAACTAGTAACTATTATTATAAGTGAAATAAATTATCCCCTAGTGGTTTTACCAAGATCCAAAAAAATATAATATGTAAGTATAGAGTATATCCTCTAGAATATGAATAGTGCACTCTATCTAGAAAACCATCTATGGATGGAAAGTTGTACTCAATCTCTCCAGAGTCCCTATAGCCTCCAAGAGACTCTTCTAGAATCGGGATGTAAACCTAGGATCCCTATAAGAGACAATGGAAAAGGGGACCCATGTAACCTCTTGATCTCGTTAAAATAAAACATATTGATATCTTCAACCTTGGTGATATCCCTAAGCAGAATATAATAAACTAATTTTTTCAAATAAGAAATCACAACATAGAAAGAATTATTCTCTCGGGGATTACATAGTAATCTAAAAATTATGTATATAGAAACCTCATCCCATTTAAAAACTAGAACCTGAAGAAGAAAGATTATACCAAAAGGCTTCATGTACTCTACCTTTATCAGCTTTAGGGTGTAATAACGGGAAACATAATTAGAGCTATCAAATTTCATACCAGTTGAATAAGAATACCATTTCATGGAATAATACATATTTATAGTGATAGGGTGAATGGACCATGATGAACTATAAAAACATAAAAAAAAATTTCTCATAGATTATTAGATGAAAAAATTATCCTCAAAGTGTAGAATACCATCATAAGGGATAGACCAACGAGAAATTCCCCCACCAGATATGGTTTTTTGTAATTTATCTAAACTCATAATACAACTGTTAGACCTATAGAATAGACTCAATGAGAGATTATTATAATTGAAAACTGGTTAGAATCATACCCGAGTCATCCACCTTTTTATCTAGATGAAATTAAGAAAAAATCCCCACAAGATTAAACTCCTCCTTCAATTTTTTGATAGAAAGTGGTGGAAATTTATACAGAGAGAATTAACGATAACATTACCCTTTCTATAGGATTAGGTGACATCATAATAGAAAATATGAATATATTAATCCCACTTCATATGTTTTATATTGAGTTATATTAATGAATATTTATATATTGAAATCATATTATTTGAACTGATCATGAAACTCTCCCCAAAATGATAGTGCCACCAACACTTAAGAGCATTTAGAACATCAACAAGAACCAAATCATGGGTGGGGGTAATTTCTACCATGTGATCAAAACTGATGAGGTTTGTAGGCCATTACATGATCATCCTATATAATCATAAAAACTATATAAATGCCAGAGGCATACCACTATACCACATACCCATTACTCGTCTCACACAAGATCAAAATAGGTGTTGATGAAAAAATCCATTTAAATTTCTAAAACAGTATGAAACTTGGAATCCTAATTTAATTCCACCCTTTTCATGGTAAGATTAGTCAATTGTGATGATAACATTGAAAAATACATGATGAAACACTAATAGTATCCTTCCAAAACTAGGTAGTTCTATATCTCAAAGACATTCCATGGTTACTCCCACTATATGAAAACCTTCACCTTCTCAGGATTTAATAAGATGATATGTTCTAAAATAATGTGCTCTAATAAAATAACTTATTGGATCCATAAATTTAATTTTAAAGGATTTTCAAAAAGACATGAAATCCTTATGATCTACAGAACCAATTTATGATAGTTCTTATGCTCATGATCATATATCAAATAGACCAAGATATCTTCCAAAATGATATGAATTTTTTTAAAGATAAAGATGGAATATATAGTTCAGAAATCCATAAACATTTTTGGATAAGTTTCTAATAAAAATTGAATAAAAATGTATTCATAATGGCCATGCATTGACTTGAATTCGGCCTATGATATATCAAAAACCCAGATCTATAGTTGATGATAAACTAAATGAAGTTAAATTTTTGAAAACCACTTCACCCCCTTTCCTAATAAACTAGGTCATCCACAAAGGGGAAATTGAACTTATTTTTATCATTCACCTGATTCAACTTTTGATAATCTGCATAGAGATGCGAAGAACCATTCAAATTCTTAGAAAGGTGCATAGGGGATATCCATGATGAAACACTTGGGAGAAAAATACCTTATTTATTAAGTTATCTAGATATATTTTAAGATATTTATCTTACTAGGTTTAATATGATAAAAGCTATAGAAATATACTATATACCTATCACTATATCAATCAAGAACTATACCCCTTATCTATAGGAATACTAAAAAAGTCATTTTAGATGACCTTCAAAAAGTCTTGAATAACCAATGGAATATCCAAAAGAGGGGAAACAAAATTGGTATCAAATTTAAGAATAGAAAATAAACACCTAAGAGATGGGTGGGAAGTTCCTGCATGATCGAACCTCTGATCCCACTCTCCATAAAACGCTTAAAAGACCCCATCAATAGTAGAGAACAAAACATTATGAGGATAAAAGTCAATCTCATAATGATTATAAAGTAACCAATCTATCTTAATGATGAAATTAAAAAAGATAAAAATCAAGAACTAAGAAATCCCAGACAAAGAAAACAAAAAATAATGAATTATAACAAGATGAAAAAATAATCCTTGACATTTTCCTCTTTTCAGGAGGCATTTTCAGCTCTATAACAAAGGAACAGAGCTCTGTTAGAATTCTTAGAATATCCTAAAAATGTGAAGATATAAATAAGTGTGAGGAACCTATATTAAATAGATTGGTTTCTATAAAATATTAAATAAATAATGAACCTCTCACTATATCTAGGACCACATAAACTCATGAAGGAAACTCATCCACTTTATAATGGTGATTCACATTTAAGGCCTATGGTTGAATCCCTAAGGATTTTGAATCCTTTGACTATATCATAGTGTCCTTTAGAGATAAAGATACCTGACCATAACAAGGAATAAGAAAATATTGGAAAAATATATGTAGATATACTTGACATCCATAAGTCTTATGAATATTCATGGGGACAGGGTAGGAATGTTACATACTCCCTAAATTTCCACAATGATATAAAGTCAAGGGAATACAACTCGTTATCACTGATGGTGTAATGGTGTACCATGATAAATCTAATATTTTCAATAAATTTACGTTTTATTTCATTTTTTAATCCCACAAAAGTGTTAATTTAAGATAAATTTCCACATTTTATGTTATTGTTGGTATTTTGAGCTTAATCATAAAAATAGTCCATTTTGAATTTTTAACTATTTTAAATTAATTCTGTATTTTGGCCATAACATTTTCTACACTAACCCAAATAAGGACATTCATTATATTAAAAATTCTACACATCCAGGTTTTCATTTCACCTTTCTTGAATAAACTCCTAATCGACCATATTTGGAAGCTCAAAAGAAGCTCACAAGTTGAACCATGAAAACTGTTTATAGATCTACCAATTTTTTGTGTGTGGTCCACAACTTGTCCATGGTTAGCCCTATTTCTCTGAAACTAGGTGGGTGAACGTAAGAGACGTTTTGTAACATCTTTTAGGAAGGATATAAAGCATGAATTTGGCATTTTAATGGTATATAAAGCATTATAATTAGGAGGTTTTCGATTTGTAGATTTTGACTGGACAGAATAAACTGTCAGAGTAAAATTGGAATAAATATCGGAATACTAGTTCAAATATGTTGATATTTTGAGGGGAAACAGAAAAGATAATTTTGAACAACATTAAATAAGGGTGTAACACGTGAATATGTCATTTAATTTTGATAAAACAATTTAACTTTAGAAGGACCGATTCTGGCTATAAAAGGAGGGGAGATCCTCCCTCTCAAAGCATCCTATTCTCCATCTCATTCCTTCAAGGCACCAAGGAGGAGATCTCCACCGAGGGAGGCCAGCTGAAAATCTTCCCCCTTTATATTTAATTTGTTTATTTTCTTTTGTTTTGTTTTATTTTCCAATTGTAATTTATATTTCTGATAAATTCCTGTATTGTTTTTATTTCTGTGTCCACCCATCCACCCTCTTTTCTTCTTCTCATCTAATCATCATGAACTATAACACTCATGGTCATGAGTAATTAATCCGAGGAATATACCAAGGGAGTAATAAGGTTCTTAAACCCAAGACCATTTTTTTAATATTTTTTAGTTAATTATAAGGATAATTTATAGTGGGTGTCATCCTCCTTTTGTTTATCTAAAGTTTAACTTCTTAATCGACAACCATTTTCCTTCGATTGAGGAGGTGGATGGAGGGAATGATTGCTAATTTATATGCGTAGTTTTATTTCATAACTAGGGTAGACTAAGGTATTCACACATATGATGGAGTGCGTTCACTAAAAATATTTTATGCTTGACAATGAAGGTGATCCCAGAATGTTCTATCGGGAGAACTTTTTTTCTTCACTAATTCTCTTTTGTTTATAATTTCATATTAATTTGAATTGAATTTTTTCATTTCATTTATTTTCCTAAATTCCATTTATTTCATAAACTATAAAACAAAAAAAAAGAAGTAATTTTGGTGAATTATATTAAGTGAGTGAATAACTATGAAAACTTGTCAAGTATGAAGACCCTAGTCAGCCACTATACTGCACTAAGAAATCATAAAAATTTGAAATCAACACACTCTATGATAGGCATGCATCAAAACTAACACTGTTTTTGGGGATCCAATCATTAGTTCATTTAAATTTTCTATTTTTACATCTTAGTTAGATTTCATTTCATAAAAACCACTAAAAAAATAATTCCATGATGAACTCAAATAATTATTATTCTACATGGACTGACAATTCCTCACGACTGTAAGTAAAATAAACAAAATGCACTGAGGAGGGCCTCTAATGAAGAGTTGATGTGACGATGATAATGGTCAAGTAGAAGGAAAGAGGCATAGAAACATGGATATTACTGGAATATTTGATGGCCATGGTCAGTGAAATCCAAGTTGACTTAAAAAGATTCAAGGCCACGAAGGAAGTGCCACAAGTCTTCCCAGATTTCACTGACGAAATCCATGAAGTTGAAGCCAAAATTGTGGTGGAGGGGCATGACTACCTACCTCTATCCAGTGAATAAAAACTCGAAGAGGCACTTATCACTGAAAAAGTTATTGAACTAGAACCAACATAGGGAGACAATCCTTTCCCAAACTCTATCTTTTCTGATTTCATTAAATATGAATTGAGTATTACTCCTTATGATTTTGAATTTTTAGATTCATTAAATCCATTTTTTCCTTAGAGGAAGATGGAGAAACTGAACATGCACCTGTTTAGGAACACTTGGAGCTCCCTAACATTATTAATCATGAATTTGAGTAATCACATGAAGAATTCCAAGAAGATAATTTTGAGGAAATAATGATAGAGGATGATCATTTTGAAAGGGAGAATATTTCTTTATAATGAAAATTTAAAATTTATTAAAGAAAAATTACTTTATTACATTACTTTTGAACATTAAATTCATATAACCCATGCTGATGCAACAATTAAAAAGAAGGAAAAGGTTGCAGAAGTCACAACAAAAAAAGAGGTTGATCCATACTTCACCTTAATCCCACTAAGCAAGATATACAACATTAAAGAGGGGGTATATCTGGTTTAATCAATCTATGGAGTTCTTCTCAATAAATAATAAGAATTCGAAGCTCTAACAGACTACATGTGGTGGTTCAAATCCAAGAAAATACACCCACAAAAAGATTATGGATAAAAGATTGTACTGCCCTGTGGAGGTATTAAAAGATGCAAGGGCCCACTTGGGGGATCATACCAAGATTTATCATTTACATTATTTTTAGTACTTTTATTTTCAATATTAGTAATTCTAATTTCAAATTCATTTTAATGAATTTTACTATCATGCGTCCCACACATTATTTTAATCATGAGCTTAGAATAAATGATCCTTATGATTAATTGAGTAATTTATATTTTGTAGTATCATGATGCCAGAAGGAATCCCCAAGCATTTTATGAATTGTAAAAAATCTTTATTTCAAAATGGAGTTAACTTTTTGATTATATTTTAATCTCTTTACATTTTTTTGGTCAAAAACATGTTTTGATATTAAATAATAAAAATTACATGCCCACACTTGAATTAATGCTTACTCGACTTATCTAGGAGACATGAGTTTATTAGGAACTCTGTGATGCCAGGTTTTAGATTTCAATGTTTATGAGATTTAATGAGTAAAATGGAAAATTGAATGACTAAAGGGAATCGTGGATATTGAAATGATGACTCATGATTTGAATAAGTTGATTAATTATTGTAAATGAAAATTCTCTACCATTTTTCATGCATTAAATTTCTGCAGTGCCTGGTAATTAATTTATTATTTTTTATCATGCCTTGAATGATTGTACAATTTCATACATCTCCTTCTAGAGAATATTTATAGACCATATACTTCCAATATATTCTTGAGTATATTTCTTGAGTGATCTTGGGACATTTCACTGACCGGAAATTGCATTTGATCTTGTCGAAGCTATGACTATGAAAAAATATTTAAAATGATTGAGGCATATTTTGAAAAGACCTTATCCTTAAATACGACCTTTTCATCAATACTTCTTTTAGACTATGGACACCATGAATGAAATTTATAGGGATGATCCATGTTTCAGTAAATTATTATCCATTCCTACCATACTCTTGGTATTTGTATGATATTTTAAAGATGAAGTATTGGATTGAAGGGAGTCATGGTGGAAGGGATGATTTAAATTTTAAGGAAAAGTGTAGGGATTTTATTTTGGAAATTTTAAAAGGTTGATAATTCATTCATTAAACATAATTTTTCCTCTCTTGAATTAAAAAATGAAAAAATTGACAAAAAGAACCAAAAAAGAGAAAAAATGGGTTGTGATTTGGGATAAAAAATCACCACTTTCCAGAAAAATGATCTTTTAATAATTTTGTGTTTGGTTATGGTTGTGAGGTTTTATCTGATAATAAATATAAAAAAACAAAACAATATACAGAATTAAAAAAAATCAAGAGGGTTCATCAATAATTCATTATGATTTACTTTGATCACAACTTTACATAGAGTTTTGGGGGAAGTTGGTGTTTCTACTTTGAAGGGGAGAATTTAATTACACTTTTTGATATCATGCATGGTACTTGAAATATAAATCTTTTCCTGGAACATTAATAATTAATGCATCAAATCCTACCAACCTTAAGCCTTAGAGTTATTCGATCCTTTATTGAAATGTCCTCATGATTTTATGTGCCATTTGTATTTATAAAGTGGAGAAAGTAGTTCTTTTACAAGATTATGGTTAAGGTGAATGTTATCATGATATAAGAATAACTCTACTTGAATTTGATCATAAGATATGAGAGAATAAATTTAAATGTGATGTAAATCACGATGTTTCATGCTAAATAATAATGAATTGATAAGCTAGAATAAAAGAAAGAATAATTTCCATCTTTTTTTCAAAGGGGAATGTAAAATACATGATTTGATTGTTTCTATGAAAAAATGGGAAATTAAATTGATATTTTATGTATATTTTTTAGTGTTTGATTTTATATTTAAAATTGTTAAATTTTATTACTTTTGAATTTGAATATTGGTAACATTGGTGTCCTCTAAATTCTATGTTGATACATTATACTTGAAGACCAGAATGATTTAACTGTGAGGGAATTTATAGAGAAAGTATTTTCAGTAAATTTATTTTTTATTTCATTGTTTTAAATATCACCAAAGTGTTACTTTAAGATAAATTTCCAAATTTTATGTTATTGGTGGTATTTTGAGTTTAATCCTAAAAATGGACCATTTCAGATTTTTAACTATTTTAAATTATTTCTATATTATGGCCATAAAATATTATAAACTAATCCAAATTGATTTTTTTTCTTTTTCAGATTCTACACATATAGGTATTCATTTCACATTTCATGACCAAATAATGAATCGACCATATGGAAGCTCAAAAATAGATCACAAGTTGAACCCAGAAAACTGTTTACAAATGTACTAGTTTCTTGTGTGTGGTCCATAACTTGTTCTTGGTGGGCCCTATTGCTCTGAAATTTGATGGGTGAATGAACATTAAGTTTTATAACATCTTTCATGAATTATATATTGCATTAATTTTCCTTTTTAATGGCCATTAAAGCATTATAATCCGAAGGTTTTCGATTTGGAGATTCTGACTGGACATAATAAATTTTCGAAGTAAAACTGGCACAACTCTAAGAATATTAGTCTAAATATGATGATTTTTTGAGGGGAAACAGAAAAGATAACTAGGATCAACATTAAAAAAGGGTGTGACATTTAAATATTTCATTTAATGGGTCTACAACTCATCAAATTTTGTGGGAAAAATTTTGGCTATAAAGGAGGGGTTCTCCTCCCTCTCAAAGCATCCCATTCTCCATACCATTCCTTCAGGGCCCCAAGGAGGTGATCTCCACTAAGAGAGGCTAGAAAAAAATATTCTCCATTAATTTTTTATTTAGGTATTTTCTTTATTTTTGTTTTAGTTTTCAATTATAATTTAGATTTCTAATAAATTCATGCGTGGTTTTTATTTGTGTGTCCACCCATCCACCCTCTTTTCCTCTTCTGATTTTATTATCATGAACTATAATACTCATGATCATGAGTAACTAATATAAGGAATATCCCATGGGAGTAATTAAGTTATTGAACCCAAAAAAATGTTTTTAATATTATTTGAGTTAATTCTAAGGTTAATTTATAGTGGTTGTAATCCTCACTGTGGTTTTCTAATGTTTAACTTCCTGATCTACAACCATTTTCCCTCGATTGAGGAGGTGGATGGAGGGTGTTCTTGGAGATTTATAAGTGTAATTTTCATTCATAACTGGGGTATTCTAAGTTATGAACACATATGATGCAGTGTGTTTACAAAGAATATTTGAAGCTGGTTAATGGAGGTGCTCCCTGAATGTTCTCTCGGGAGAAATTATTTTATTCACCAATTCATTTTTGTTTATCATTTCATGTTAAGTTGAATTTAATTTTGGAATTTAATTTATTTTCATAAATTCAATTTATTTAATAAAATATAAAACAACAAAAATAAGTAATTTAGGTGAATTAGATTAAGTGATTGAATAACTGAGAAAGCTCCTCAAGTGGGACGACCTAGGTCAGCCACTATTCTGCACTAGGAAAACATAAAAATATGTTTTTTTCCATGCCCTAGGATAGGCGTGTGTCATCCCAATACTGATAACCACATCCACCACCCTTGTGATTATAATTTCACATATTCATATTTTCTTGTCCACTAATAAAATTTCTACTAGGTGGATTAGAAGAGCATGAGAAGCCAATAATTTATTCCACATCCATGTATTCCATCATAGTCTTATCTAATGTCTCCATATATGTGGAATGTTTTAACATGAATACATGTGACCTGATGTATCCTTGAAAACCATACTGTTATTTATGAGATTTTAGCTGACTATTCATCACCTCCTTCAAATAAAAATGAACAAGATCTAGAAAATAGTTGACGTATTCCAACATAGATCACTCTCCTTGCTATAAAGAGAGTAACTGTAGATACATATATATAATTAGTTATTTTTTGTAGATATATTGAAAGAAAATGGTCTTAAATCCATTCAACTTGATGCACACTTTTCAATTTTTATAAATCTTGGAGTCAAGAACTGATTTTTAGGACAATTTAGCTTGAAAATTTCCCATTTATCCATGAATATATCAGTTTTACCCAAGAAGTAAAAGATTTTATTGGTTTTTTAAAACCATTACTATACCTATTAGGGTTAATTTGTACCATTACATTATGGGGTTTTTTCCTACAGGAACTCTCAAGATCCATGCTTGTCTCATATTGTTCCTAGTTTCTCCTGAACATCTTGGTTCTGAATCTATAATAGATTATATTATATGGAATGAATTTACAATATGAAATCCTCTAAAATACTTTTGATCTATAACAGGATTCCCTTAAGAAGAATATCTATTTATACCCTCCTTAGGAACCCATTGGAGAAATCTGAGAGGATTTTTTCTATATAGTATAAATATAAAAATTAATTAGACAATATGATAATATCATTTTAAAATAGAAAATCATAAAAAATAACTAAGGTCATGGTAAATCCCCATAATAGGGGACACATATCCTAACATCCCATGGAGAATTAAGGATCATCACGATATGAATAGGCTAGAAACTCATAAAAACTTACCTTTCAAGTCTTGATAAGCCTATATCTTATCTACCAACATACCAAGACTGAGCATAACCATCCCTTTGATACCAAATTATAATAACCTATCCTAGAAAACATAACCATCTACGCTCTAAATCAGATCATGATAATACTCGAAGGGTTTTCCCAATCCCCATGGGTGGGAAACTTGAACCCGATCATCAAAAAAAAGAGGGAATGGTTTCACCTAACCTATAACAAGATAAATGAAATATATGCATGTGTAAAGAACAACACAAAAAGAAAAATTCCATAAAAAATCGTTTTAATGGTAAAAAACAACTAAAAGTATCCGGATAAAAACCCAAGTATCGGTTAATAAAATATCCAAAAAGATAAACAAATTTCCCATAGATACTCTATATAAAATATAGGCCACATCCCGCAATCTCATCACTAACCTCTTTTACTCAGATAATAAAAACCTCACTACCTTTGGGAGGAACATTTCCCTTTCCTTCATTGGATAAAAAAAGGTCTACACACCACTAAGGTAGTGTGAAGAGTGTGAGCTAAACATTTTTTGTAGGACCGTACTAATGTGTTCCATATCAAGTCTTTGTATAAAAATCCTTATATTATGAAATCAATAGAAAAAATTCTTGATAAGTAGTTAAATAGTTTTATATCAAAAGTATGGAAAATAGTTCCCCATATAACATGATGTCACAAAATGTATTTTCATATTTCATGATCAATTCCAAACCACCATTTCTTCATAAAAAACATGCATTGAAATGAAATTTCCCAATCCGTTTCTTAATTCTTTGAAAATATCCGTAATTTACCAAAATAAGGGAAAACAATATTTTATTTAAAATCATATTTACATGTGCATAAAAAAATAGTTCAAGGATCATTCCAATTCATTTAAGAAATCATTTAAAAAATGATATCATTCAAGGTACACAGAACATAGACTAGAGAAAAACCACCTAACTCAAGTAAATGTAGTACACCACCCACAATAGGATCCATACACTAGAAATGGAAGATAATTAAAGAGAAATGAATATTGGACATAAGATAAATTATCACATTTTGGAATTTAATTTGTATATGTAAAAGGTTTAACAAATAAGTTAGATCAACACAAACCTCCACAAACACATAAACCACACCACAATAGAAAAGATAACCAAAATATATAATAAAATCACACAAAGGATCTAGAATACATTCAAGAAGGACTATAAAATGATCAATAGATCCTTGAAACACAAAAAAAAAAATTAACTGATAACTCAAAGATAAATAAATAAAATGACGGGATAATGATAACACTCACCAAAAGAGGAGAAACCAACAAACCCATAGATCAAAGTGCTAATTAGAGAAAACCAAAAGAGGATAATTCATCCTAATTTGATTGGAGAGGAAATAAGGTTTGTAGAATAAGGTTAATACTATATGAGAAAGTGGTTTTATGTGAAGAAATTTTATTTTTTTGTAACATATATAAATTATGGTGTGAATTATGAATTCATGATATGATCTTTTAGAATTATTGATGCATTGAAAAATACATCACTTCAAATTGAAATCCCAAAAAACAAGGTAATGACCCAAATATAATTTCACTTCATGAATTTTTTTCGCATACTAAAAATAAAAACCATAGCTTCTGCCCAAAATTAATTTATGTAGAAAATGTAAAATTAATGATGTGTACTGGCTCTTATATCCATTATTCAACTAAAGTCATTTAGAAAACACTCAGATCACCTTTGACACCCCTAGAACCTGAAGTAAAACCAATTAATCATGAAAAAGATAGAATAACTTAAACAAGATGTTACAATAAGTGGATTGCGATATCTAGAGATGTGAGGTGGGTGGGGTCCCTTTTATATGTGTAGTGGGTGGAAATCATAAAAATAATTGAAAATATTTTATATAATATCTGTCTTACTCAAGTAAAGTGGCTCAAAATTTCCACATTATCAAAGATAATAAGAAATGGTCAAAATATAACCAGCCAATAATTTTTAAGAATTTGTTTTTTAAATCAATTAATAAAATATTTTTTAAAATAAAATATCCATAATGTCATTTCTTGAAATATCCAAATAATTTGATTATAAAGGAATAAATAGAAAAATGGAATTAAAATATAAATATATTCAAAAAACACATTTTTTATAAGTATCTGTAAAATTAATAGAACATAATAATTCATTGGAAACTTATTACTTCTAATGTTTATAAAACTACTTTATTTTTTTACCGCTTTCATCCGCATTGTGCCAACGATGTATAAGAAGTCAAGGAAATTATACCATTAAAAAAAATTATATATAAATTATTATCATAAAAATAATTTATTCATTGTTTAAATATAAATTTATAATTTATTCTAAAAAAATTTTATTCCTATGAAAACATAATAGGGATATTAAAAATAATGTGTTTTATTTTGTATTTGTACTCTACCAAAATTTATTTAAGGTTCATTAGAAATGGAAAATGGCAATGAATTTCTAATTTTTTGAAGAAAGGTTGAGGTTTTAAAATATTTACTCATAAAATGAAATAAATTAAAGGGTTTGAGAGATTCTGAGGCCTTATACCACCTTTTACCCCTATTTTAACCGATTTTACCTTTTGTTGATTTGGATAATTTTTACAATGATTACTATTCATTATGAAAAAATGAAATTGACCATATAACTATCTTTGAACATTTCGATTCAAAATATAGAGTACATTCTTCGGGAGTGAATTAAAGTGAGTAATAAATATTACTTTTAATAAAAATCGGAAAAAGACAATAAAAAACCATTTTTAGAAAAAATGTCTTTTTTAGGCATAATTGTTTTTTGTAAAATCATGTACAGGGTTTATTACCATAGAATTAATTTGTTTAGTGTAAATAAAATAACACTTATTTAAATTTAAAACCAATATAAAACTAAACAAAAATTATATGAAAATTTTATTAAAAGATAAGTACATGAAATTGTTTTTATTTAAATTAAAAACATCACATTGATATCTAAAATGCCAAACATAGATTCATTATTTCAGTATTTTATTTTAAAATGAATTATTTTTCCGGTTAAATTTATTATTAGTCTATAAAATAGATTCCATGAAATATAATATCATTGTTATATCATTTTAATATCATAATAGTTATAATATTAATACAAATAGATTTTTTCAATATTCATCTAAAAAAACTACTTTTAAAAAATCCCAAAATTTCACCCAAATATAATTTTTAAAAATTTAAACTGAAAATAAAATACTTTTTTTTAAATAAAATTTTATAAATTTTGAAATTTATATTTTAAATTAATATATACAGGATATGTCGGAAGAATGTCTCTTGTGAGGAATATGGGGTGAGAGGTCATTCAACAACTCTCTATCGTAGGAAGTCCAAGGTAAAAAACTCGACGTTGTCAGCTACTCATGGTGGTGGTTCATTAAACGGGACAATTCCCATTGTTGATGATGTGCCAATTTCTGGGAAATCTAACACTGGAAAAGGGTTTCTAGTTGATGTATCTCCGAATGAGGCTCATAGTGGCCCCTCTATTACTCGGTACGACAATGTCAATGAGGTTACTCCAACTGAGGACACCCACATACGGACTCTATGATTGATGACCTCTGATACTTCCCAGGTTGATATCTCCAATCAGAATGATGCGCGACAACATCTTGATTTCCAAAAAGAAATACAGAAGCTTTTTCAGGTATCTAAATTATCCGAGAAATGGGGAATCTTTTTTGAGGATGAATAGGAGAAGGTGGGTTCTCTGATTAGAGTCTCGAGCAGTGGTGAGCACACCTCTTACAAGGATGAAATATTAAGCGGTGCGAAGAATATTACTGATAGAGAGTTCACCTCCGTCCCCACAAAGCAAAGACCACGTAAGGATTATTTTAATGTTCCAAGAATTGTGTCGACCAGATCGTCATCTAAGGCAGTGGATACAAATATCTGGAAATTATTAAGCCGGTATAAGTCTCAATCTGAGTGAGAGTCTGCTGGTTACTCTAATTATGGAAATTATATTTCGTAATATGATCTTTAAAAACTGTTCTTGGTGGCTGAGGGAATTTCTATGGTTTGACCCCATCCGCCACTCTGATGTACTTTTTCTTTCTTTCAATAAATGGTCAGAAGCATTGCTTCTGGATGGACTTGTTTGGTATATAGGAAAATATCTTTTAATGAAAAATGACTGTATTGAACATTGTCTATTCTTAATGTATTATGAGTTCATTATTATTATACAAAATTGACGACTTATTTCCTAGAAATTGATTTATATGATTGTAATAATAATAATTTTCTACTTATATTTTACAATTTTGTTACTCATATTCAAGCCTGTTAATCTAGTGGCTAGGTTATAATAACCATATATAAATTATAATATTTCTATTTTATATCATATACTGTTTATTATTGTTGTTTAATGTATTATATGATATCACACAAAGTTTTAATAAAATAAAATAAAGTTAAGTGAAATTATATCCTTCTTTTATAAATTTCATCCTCATAATTTTATTTCATTTTATGTGTATCATGACATAATATTATATTTATCTTAAATTTTTGTTTCTAGGTTATGACTGGGGAGGTTATTATTTCATAAATAAATAATTGTTAAAAAATATGTATATCATTATTGGAATTTCACTTATGAATATATTCCTAATTGCTAACATGATAGTTAACTAAAAATTTTCACACAAGAAATGATAGATTATCATCTACTGGTTGAGTTTGAGGAAGAAAATATAAAAAATTGATTTCATCACATTAAATAACCAGTATTTCATCCCTCAGTTGTGTTTCAAACAATTTTATATATCTCATTCATCTTATTTTGGAAACTATGAATGAATAAAATTAATTTTTCATACTAGAAGAACTAAAATAATCTCTTAAAGGATCATGAGATCTATTAATTTGTGGTTTAATTAATTTAATGAAATAATTTTTTATCTTTGATTTGTCCCATTTCTATCCATTTAGTGTAGACAAAAATGGTTAGCATAATTAAAATTAATAATCAATAATGTAAACCATAAAATGAAGTAGTAATATTTCAATAACCAAAATCTCAATAATAACACCGAGTGTTGAATATGATAAACAAAATATCTATATATCATAATCATATATTCATTAAAATTATCTATAATTATTTTTACTTCAAATTACATACTCAATGTAAAGTTTTTTTATGATGGGAAGGGCATTAATTATCTTCAGAACCTCAATATATATTCCATAATTGTAAGAAAAATTGGAAACTAAGGAATCATTCAAATATAATGATTCTCACATACAAAAATTCTTATGTAACACATTTTCTCTAAGAGTCATAAGAATGAAAAATCTTTTTTTCATGTTAGTAATATCTTTTATTGTATACATTGAGATTATCAATAAATAAAATAATGAAATTATTGAATTAATCCTTGATTATTGGGAAATTGATCCGAATAGTGCCTCAAATCCTTACTATTAAAGAACTGGATATTAGTGGTTTCCTTCTTCCTATTACATTCAGGATCCTTATTTTATTTTTCTATGAAATTTTAAAAAAACACACATTCAATTTAAACATTTAATAGAATTTATCTTTTAACGTTTGTTACATTTTTAATGATCTAATATTTACTTATTATTTATCATTGCATTTCCAATTTCATGGTGCTTAATCATAATCTTCCTGTCTTTATTTCCTTTAGAAGTATTATACATTAATTATTGTTTTTCAATCTTAGTTGAAATTGATACCATATTATCAAATAATGAAGATTATTATGAAACTAAAGACATATGAAGTAAAATATTAATCCCCTAATTTAAATGGTCAATCTTTCATTTTAGGTTATATATATAGTTTTTATATTTCCATACTAATTAGGTAACATTATCCTCATACTAAACAACAATTTATTCTTCCTCATTATTTAAATTAAAAAATTTCTTTAAATTTCATCTCAATATTCTTGATGAAAATAATTCTCATAGAACATTACTTTAAAATTTATCCTTTACATACCTTTTATATCATCTTCTGCCTTAGTATTCTGGATCAATTTCCACTATTTATATGCATATCCTTTTAGAAATTCTACCTATTGAATAAAATTTTCCATTTTATTATTTCTGAAATCCTTAAATATATTTTCAAGGTTGTTGATAAATTTATCAATTATTAATGGATTACTAATTTTATGAATGAATTGAGTCTTATACTACATGAATTAGTCCAAAATTATTGCATTATACTAAGAATAAACAATATGTTCTAAATGAGGAAGGTCACGGTCCTATCCCAAGACAATTTCATTAAGTTATTCTTAATATATTCAACTAAAATAAATATCTTATAAAATTACTTTAATGAGAAATCTAGACATAGAACATGGGTAATTATATTATTTACCTTCTTCTAGGATCCATTTCTAAGTAAAAACAAACACATAGTGAGATCATAATCATCATTAATACTGATCCATTGAATAAAAATATCTATGAATGAAAAATTTCTGAAATTTTTTGTGATTTATCATAATGATCATACAAGGTATGTTCTTTAGAAATCAGGTTCCCATAGGTCCTAATAATGTTACCATGATAACAAAAGTATCATCCCTATCTATTGTAACCCATATATTTTGTTTAATTTATTAAATTTTTATTATATAGAGTGATAAAATCCCAAAAGATCAGTTAGTTTAGAAATCAGGAGAACCAAAATACATACATGAATACAATATTACTTGTCAACAAAAAAACATATCTTGTAAACCATTTTATCATTCTTAAAATTTAATCAATGGTTCCTTCTTCATATCCTTTGGAATGAGAAACAAAATAAAGGGTTGAACTCAACTGATCTATTAGGGAAAAAATAACTGAATCATTAATGGAAAGGTAAGTAATAAAAAATATAGTATAATAGATAATAAATATATATTTTATTTCATCAAGAACTTGAGATTCACAATATGTCCATGGATGCTATCAATATAAAAATCATATTTCTAAATAAATTGATATTTAAAAAAGGGAATAAATAATTTTAGATGTGGTTTTTATGAAAAAACCTAGGCCTTCCGTGTGATTAAAGCCTGAGATAGAACACAACACACTTGAGGTACATTCCAGATCTCCCTGAGGGTGTGAAAATCATCAAAGGTATCAAATTTAACCAGTGGGAATGATTTAAAACATGAATTGATCTAATCAAGCAGTATATATAATGCTTTAGTAGTAAATATAACAAAAAGTAAGAATGTTCAACTAGGTAGATACATCAAGAATAACTAAATAAATAAATCATTTAAATGGAATGTCTAGATGGAAATTCTTGGAAAATAATAAAAACATCTAGTTGTACATCTTATAAATAATGTAATATCCATAGATTTTGAATATAATAAATTATAGTAAACTAAAATAAAATAACAACTAACCCCTATTTTAATACATGATTGAATGTAAAATAAAAAATAGTATATACTCAAAGAGTGGTTATAAGTTGATATGGAACATCAAATTGAATGGTAAATATAAAAGTGAGAAATAATATTTTCTATAATCTACTAACCACCTTTCTGTATGCTAAACCCTTAAAACAATATTCATTTTTATGGTAGTTTAGACAAAAAATAAGTAAAAATCTTTTTTATATTGTTTATAAACATTTTATTTCATGTTAATATAAATGAAAACAATCACATAGACAATTGTTTACCATCCTATATCACTATTTTTTAAAAACCCCACTTGAAAACATTTTTTTAATTCTTTTTGGAAATAGTTTAAACAAATAACAAATATCAAGAAATAATAATAAAAAATAAGTGATAAAAACTAATATATAATGAAGTTAGTGGAACTAAAAAGTAAACCAACACAAAATTAGTGGAATAAAAGTTTATACTTCTTGGGGAAACGCTAGAGTAACTAAAGTCAAGGAATCATCCAAGTATCCTTGTACTATAAGATATTGAACCACACATAAAATTTTCCTTTTTAAGAGACTTTGGATAGGATGAAGACAATGTTATAGTTGTGTTCATATCTATATCACCATGTCATTTAGTTACAATTTTATCACATAAAAAATTATTGGGAGGGAGAACAATTTATATCTTACTTGTATTTTTCATCCTAAATAAACACTCAGGATCCCATGTGTTATCCCCATTAAAACACCGCAAATCTTATTAACAATTTAGAAGGGGTTTGTCAAATACATTTCATTTGTCAGAAGAAAAACATTCTACTTTATACCATTTCATTTCTAAAATAACAAAAATGGATTTTTATGAATAAAAAAGACCTAAACATCAATCAAAACTATCATAACATGGATTTAATTTATTTAAAACACCCATTATATAACAATGGAATTAAAATAAATTATTCCATCTAGGACATTTTAATTTATATTAAATAATTCCACATAATAACATGTTTGAAGATATTGTTTATTACCAAGTTTATGTTTATTAACATTACCCCATCACTATTCCCATATACATTTACAAAACACACACACACACACATATCCATCATTTTATAATTTCAGACATTATCATTTGAATATATATATATATTTATATCTATATGTGTGTGTGTTTTCATTCCCATTTATATGTGTATAAAAATTAAATATATCACTAAAATTATAAAACCTCAGGTTAATATATATATATTAAATATTTTACTCATTATTTTCATTTAATGTATTACATGAAATTCCATATGAAATTTTGGAACCAAATAGTAAATTTATATAAAATACGATAATAAAATTTTAAAATCATTGGTTTCATATATAAAGTCCATTCAAAGATTTATCAAATAAAAAGTGTGAATGTTATTTGAAAAACAATTCCAAACCATATGTATTTAAAGAAAAAACATTTATGTTCATCTAAAACCAACTGAAAACCATGATTTGATACTAATAAATTCAAAAAAATAAAAAAAATACTATTTTTAGAAGTTCAATATAAAGAATAAAGTATTGATAAATAAAAGGTTTTAAAATTAAATATCCAATATTAGGGAAATCCTACTTAAAACAATCTTATTTTGATAATAACAATTCCATTCCCCCTTAATGAGTTTATTGATACCCTATAGGTCCATGAGAAACGGAACAATCCAGAACACCCTCAATAAAATTTATCCAATAGAATATCAAACCAAAACCCAAATTATAGTTCTATCCATGATAGGTGTTGTAAGAGGGAGGGAATGAATAAAAAAGATAAATGAGAGGAAGAAGGAGAAGTTAGGGAGTATACAACTACTCATATTGAAGGTCCTTAAATCTATTAGACGTGAAGAGGCTGAATTAAGGGAGGTGCACACCTGGGATACGGGAGGTTTCAATCATGTAAGACATGGTGCAGGGGAGAAAAGGTATCATTTTTTGTAGAAAGGGGAGGTGTAAAAACTATATAAACCCAATTCAGAATATTCTAGGTGTAACATCACAAGTAAGTAATTAATAATATATATTTTTATCTATGTCTATTAGTGAATTAGATAGTGTTTTAGAGGCTTAAAATGAGAATAAATCCAATCTTAATCATGGAATACACTAATATTTTTAAAAGATTGTTTTACTGCCTTTTGATGGCAAACAATTTTTAAATCTATCTTTTGACAATTTTATAAGCTATGTTTTTCAAAATAACCTTATTCTTTATGATTGGGACATCAAAATTTACTTTGTGTGAATTTTTGGTATTTTTACGAATAAAGTTCATTTTTTAATGAATAGTGAAAAATGTTGTATTTTAATTCAAAACCTCTTTTTAATATAATTTATTTATATGATTAGATTATCTTTTGAATTGGTTTTGAAGTGAAATTAGATTATATATTTACCATTTAATCCAATTGTGGTCATTGGAATCAATTTCACTTTGAAAGTGGACTTAAACTGGTGTCAATCTTTTGATACTTATTGTTTCATAAAAACACGCTATTTGTCATGAGAGAGGGAATTAATTATTAAATTAATTAATGTAACTTATATGATTTGAATTTTGTAAAATAGTCATCATTTTTGAATTCAGAATATCAAATATAGCTTAGGGTGAAGTTTTGGTATTTTTCTGAAAAACTTCAATTTTTGAAGAATGGTGAAACCACTATGTGGTACTTAAAGAAACTGATTTTTCGTTTAAATGAAACTTTGCCACTTCTGTGATTTGATTTTAAAAAATCCGACATACATGGTTGTCATTAAGAATTAAAATGTGCTTCAATGAGATTAAAACAATTTTTTTTGGTGAATAGTAACTTTTAAGTTCTTAATCGCGATTAGAGGTAATTAGTGTAGTTTAAGGTAAAAATAAAGTTTTAATAATATGAGATGATCTTGACACATGTCCTACATTTATCGGATGTTTCATGTATGACCAAGACAATCTATGGGTCATCTTGGGGATCCCATGGAGCCACTTTGGTTGGGAAATGACATAAATAACTTTTTATTTAATGTTAAAGTAAAAATGACACAAACATGAGATGTTTTACTAAAATTTTTTTATATGGGGTTATACAAGTAAGATTTCTGACTATAAATATTCATGGGAAATATAAAACGATTTCCTATATCATAGTATTTTTTTCATAATTTTTAGACATTAAATAAATTAAATTATTTATGACATCATGATGTTGCAGCGATTACCTCATTAATAAAGGATTTAAATAAAATGAAACGATAATGTAAAATCTAAGACCTAAATATGTCCAAAACCTATTGGGTGGGTATATTTCTAACCCTTCTCACCATATCCTCTAATTATATCAATGTGGTACCTTTAATATCCGAAACCCATTTGAAAATAAATTAACATTTCCATACTTTCCAAGAGTGCCCCTCCTCTCCTCTTATAAAAGGCTCCCACCTCTACATCCTTACCCACACTTCCAAAGCCTTTGGCTCAGCCAAGTCCTGCCCATTTTGTCTCTACACGTCCTTCTATAACTCCTTGAAGCCTCACTTTGGGTAGAAGTCTTCCCAAGGAAGCCTTTGAGCTCAAACCAAAGGGAGTTACCCGATTTTAAGGTAATGTCTTCACTTTTGTTCTTTTGTTTTATTTTGCTTCTCCAACCCCATGAACTCTTTTTATTCATTTCATTTGTAACAACACAATTATCTTCCATATACTAGTATGTTTTTATAATAAGGATTCGAGCTACACTTACACACACCTACATCTAATGGTTAAAGAACATACTGTTTCCGTAGATGGTGAATTTCTTCCTCCCGAAACGATGATTGTTCAACATTCTTTTAAAACCTTCCAAGGTGGCCATTAAGATGACACTATATTTATATATGATATATAATATGTTTATTATTTCCTTAATCTTCTGTATTTTTCATTTTGGGCATACCTTTATTGTTTCCATTATGGGTAAACGCGATATCTTCATTTAAGGAAGTGCGGACTACCACCCCGTCAAAGTGATTTGATTCATTAATAACATATGTGGGATGTATAAAGGATGGAGTTATGATATAATATTTTATATTATACTGGAATTATAATATACCTTTATATAATTATGATTCCATTCTATAAAATACGAAATAGAAATGAAAGTAGCGTTCTTGCGTACATACGGCTTACCGTCTCCATGAACGATGCATTTAATTTCTTACCTCTATATGATTATGTAATATTATAAATGCTTGTGTATACTGGATATATATGATATATATGATGTATAAATCATGATTATAACTCTGGATATAATGGAAACATGAACAACTTGTAATTATAAAGAGCATATTTTGACTCAAGTACCAATGATCGTTAAAACGACCGTTATTAACTTAAATAATTACATAGTGTTCATGACATGGTAATAAGTGATATAAAAGGAATAATGAACTCAAATAAGGTTCTTAAGCAAGTATAAATTAACTCATGTTTATTATTCATGAGATTAAAGAACTATCGAGTCAAGTCGGACCCGAGGTATGGGACTTCGTCTCAATCTCCTTTCATTGAGGCATATTTTGTTTTATACACAACATTCTTTTATACGGTGTATAAACCCATTTTACATTTACGATTATTCAAAAGGAATATTTTTTATAGGAAGCCTTTAATAAATGATGAAAGGGAATGTTTTTTTGTCGTACGTATGTGGCGACAAGGACTTCTCTGCCGCCGTGACCATTATTTGAGTTTCGGCTTCCTCTACAAGCCACACATTTTTTTAAATGAAAAATAAATACCATGTTTTACTTTTCTTTTATTTTGGTATTTAAAATGGTTTTGAAAATGTTTTTATTATATCACTGTGTTTGATATCTTTTGATTGAAATGTGGAAATGTTATGTTTCCTTTATGCATGTTTTATGTGATATGATTATGTTATGGTTCATGGGCATTGTTATGAAGACGGGTGGTTCCGTGATAAACTAAGGGCGGGTGAGCCCGATATAGCTCTCCAATGCATTGGGTAATGTGAAGGAGTGAAACGTTAAGGTTTCTCCTAAGAGATTTAGGGAATATAATGTGATGGGTATTCCAAATGTAACCAAGAGGGTTACTCCCTACATAAGAATGTTATGAATGCCTCAAGTTACCTTTATATCTTATGATTTCTATGACTTATTCATGATTTTATGAGGTATGTTAAAGTGCCTTTGTTTTATGGGTAAAGTATGATTTCATTCTTATGTATACATGAACTCATTCTTCCTTTGCATATTTTTATAACCCATACTGAGCTTTTTGTGATCATCCCAAGTTTTTTCTTGAAATGTTTTTCATAGGTCAAGGGAAAGGTACATGATAAGATGATAGTGTCAAGGAAGTGTCAAGAATGAATCCATGTTTTATTTTAAATATGTTTCCATTGATGGAAAAATGAATACTATCTTTATGTAACCACATTGTTTAAATGTGGAATGTAATGCAAGTTTTATGATCCAATTCTCTAAAACTATAAATCTGAAAAGATCCTCAAGGTGTAAGATTGTAATATCTCAAGATTAAGTAAGGATTAAGGTTGGGGCCTTATAGTTGGTATCAGAGGTCGGTTTAGATAACTTTATGAGTTATAATTCTATTAAATGATTATCCAAAAATATTTTTTTATGGTAAAATTGAAGTGATATTGCATTTGAATATTACCATTTTGCTTCATCTAAGACATGTTTGTTCAGAATGGTTTTCTACATAGGAAACAGGGAAGCAGTGCTAGGAAGGCATGCAGAAGGAAATAACCATCCGAATCATCATCCTGAGATGGTCGGAATTGGAAATGAACAGTTTGTTGCAGTAATGGCGCAGTTGAATCAAGCGATAAATGGTGGTGGTATCCATGCACGAGATCAGCCAGGTCAACCGCAGAGGAACATGTCAGTGGTTGAACATTTCATGAGGCAACATCCCCCATCATTCATAGGATCATCTGACCCTGTGCTAGCTGAAGGGTGGATTAAATCACTAGAGAAGATTTTCCATGTCATGGGGTGTTCAGACAATCAAAAGGTTAGTCTTGCTATTTACCGTTTGGAGGGTGAAGCAGATCAGTGGTGGTCGATGGTTAAAAATATCAGGGACACTGATGAGATTGACGCTCTCGACTGGGATGAATTCAAAGGTATGTTTCTTGAGAAGTATTTTCCTAAGGCTGTTCGACTTAGGATGGAAAAACAATTCTTGGAATTGAGGAAAGAGGAAGACTCAGTGGCTTCCTATAAAGAAAGGTTCACTTGATTATCAAGGTATGCTCCAAATATTATCCCAGACCTTGATAGTAGAATCAATCATTTTTACTCAGGATTAAAGCCAAAATATCTAAGGGCATTAGCATATCGTGAGTTAAAAAGTTATGAAAATCTTGTTCGATGTGCTAAGAAGGTGGAAATGGAGTTTGCCGATGATCAAGTGTTCTATAACAACCAACAGAAGAAGAGACCGAGGTGGCAGGAGAAAGAGAGGAATTCTTCAAAAAGGTCTGATGGTAAGAAAACTAAGTTTCCAGTTTGTGATAAATGTGGGAAAACGCATGCTGGGGAATGTCTTCTGAATTCTGGAAAGTACTACCGTTTCGGTAAGATGGGACATAAGGCTCGTGATTGCACTCAAAAAGATCATGGTGAAGGTAAGACCAAATTTGATTTACAGTTAGTGAAATGTTTTAATTGCAATGAGATGGGTCACTATGCAAACAAGTGTCCAACAAAGAGCTTGAGTGATGGGAAGCAGTTATACTATAAGCAGAAAGGGGTGGTGAAACCCTTTGCAACTACTTCAGCAGATGTCGGGCCATTAAATGAAGTTGTATCAGGTACTTTGCTTGTTTTTTCAGATTATGCCAGTGTGTTGTTTGATTCAGGGTCTACACATTCCTTCATCTCTGAAAAATTTTCTAGTAAAATTGGAATACCATCTCAAGAAATGACTCATGAACTTGTGGTAAAAACACCTGGGGGAAATGTTGAGTCAAAAAGAATTTATAAGAACCTTCCTATCCTTATCTGTGGAAACAACCTACTTGCAAACCTTATTATTTTACCTCTAGTAGAGTTTTATGTTATCCTCAGTATGGATTGGCTCTCTATTTACCATGATAAGATTGACTATAGATCTAAAGAAGTTTCTTTTCAGAAAGACTTTCACATTGTGTACAAGAATGAACCCTTACTGTTGATAACATATCAAGAGGCCTAGAAACTTGTAAAATATGGAAATGAGTGTTACCTTGCACACATTGTTGAAAATAAGGGAACTGTTCAGATTAATGATGTGCCAGTGGTAAATGAGTATTCTGATGTTTTTCCTGATGAGTTGTCTAGAATAATACCATATTGAGAAGTTGAATTTACTATTGACTTAGTTCTTGATGATAAACCAATTTCAAAACCCCTTATCGAATGTCTCAAATTGAACTTTTAGAGTTGAAGGAGCAATTGCAAGATTTATTAGAAAAAAGTTTCATTCGACCTAGCACATCACCATGGGGTGCTCCTATTTTATTTGTTAAAAATAAAGATGGTTCTATGAGACTTTGCATTGATTATAGATCCTTGAATAACATCACTGTTAAGAATAAATATCCTTTGCTTCATATCGATGATTTGTTTGATCAGCTCCAGGGATCTCAGTATTTTTCAAAGATTGACCTGAGATCGGGGTACCATCAGCTGAAGGTAAAGGAAGAAGATGTTCCGAAGACTCCGTTTCATACAAGATATGGCCATTATGAATTTGTAGTAATTGATTTTGGGCTAACCAATGCACCTGCTGAATTCATGGACTTAATGAATATAATTTTTCATGAGTTCTTGGATAAGTTTTTGGTGGTTTTCATTGATGATATTTTGATGTTTTATAAAAGTAAAGAAGAGCATGAAAGACATTTAAGGGTTATTTTGAAAACCTTGAAAGAAAAGAAATTTTATGGGAAATTCAGCAAGTGTGAGTTTTGGTTGCAAAAAATTTCTTTCCTTGGTCATATTGTTTCTAAAGATGGGATAACTGTTGATCCTGCAAAAACAAAGGTTGTTGAAGAATTTCCAAGACCCACAAATGTAACTGATATTCATAGCTTCCTTGGTTTAGTAGGCTATTACCAAAGGTCTGTTAGTAATTTTTCACGGTTATCTAGTCCAATGACTAAGCTAACTCGGAAGGGTGTTAAGTTTATCTGGACAAAAGAATTTGATGATTGTTTTCAGGAATTGAAAAGAAGATTGGTGAATACTCCAGTTCTGGCACTTACTTCCAGGAATGGTGAGTTTGTTATATACAGTGATGCTTCATTGAAAGGACTTGGTTGCATCCTAATGAATAATGATCAGGTAATTGCTTATGCTTCACAACAGTTGAAAACTCATGAGGTAAATTACCCTACACATGATTTGGAATTAGCTGTTGTTGTTTTCGCTTTAAAAATTTGGAGGCATCATTTGTATGGAGTAAAGTGTGAAATATATATCGATCACAAAAGTTTAAAGTATATATTCACTCAGAAAGAATTTAACATGAGACAGAGGAGATGGCTAGAATTATTCAAAGATTATGATTGTACAATTCATTTCTATCTGGGAAAAGAAAATAAAGTGGCTGATGTTTTGAGTCGAAAAATTAATGCTTCATTAACCATGCTATGTTTGGAACGAGATCCTTTGGTTTTTGATTTGATGAACTTTGGCATAGAAGTTGTTGGTTCAGGAAGTTCTTCTATTTTGTTTCAGGTATCAGTGAGATCATCTCTATCAGACAGAATCAAGCAAGCACAGAAGCAAGACAGTGAGTTGCAGAAAAAGGTAGAGCTAGTTCAGAAAGGTGAGTTGCATGAATTCAACATTGATAATGATTGCGTTTTGAGATTTGGGAAGAGATTGTGTGTGACTTGTGATTCACAGTTTAAGAGAGAGTTGTTATGTGAAGCTCATAGTTCTCCGTTTTCAGTTCATCCTGCCAGTACTAAGATGTACAGAGATCTGCGGAAGTATTACTCGTGGGATGGAAGGAAAAGAGATATTTCTGATTTTACGGTGAAGTGTTTGACTTGTCAGTAGGTTAAAGCAGAGAGGCAGTTACCAAAAGGGATGCATCAGCCTTTACCAGTGCCAGAGTGGAAATGGGAGAATATATATCCATGGACTTTCTTGTGGGATTACCGAAGACATCTCGAGGTAATAATGCAATCTGGTTTATTGTTGATCGCTTGACCAAATCTGCTCATTTCCTTGCTATACGAGATACTTTTTCCCTAGATCAACTTTCCCGTTTGTATCTTAAAGAGATAGTCAGGTTACATGGAGTTCCTATGTCCATTGTATCTTACCGTGATCCCAGGTTCACTTCTAACTTTTGGAAAGGCCTTAAGAAGTCGCTGGGTACTAAATTAAACTTCAGTAATGCTTTTCATCTTCAATCAGATGGGCAGTCAGAATGAAAAATTTAGACTTTGGAGGATATGCTACGAGCTTGTTCGATGGATTATCAGGGAAGTTGGGACCAACATCTTTCTTTGGTTGAGTTTTCATATAATAACAGTTTTCATTCCAGTATACAGATGGCACCATTTGAGGCGTTATATGGGAAGCAGTGTCGAACTCCAGCTTTCTGGGATGAAGTAGGTGAAAGGAAGTTCATGGGACCGGAATTTGTAGAAGAGATGGCAGAAAAAGTTCAGCTGATACAGAAACACATGAGAATATCTCAGAGCAGGCAGAAGAGTTATGCGGACAATAGGAGGAAGGATCTCTCTTTTGAGGTAGGTGATCATGTTTTTCTCAAAGTATCACCATGGAAAAGTGTGATGCGATTTGGTAAGAAAAGAAAGGTGAGTCCAAGGTTCATTGGACCTTATGAAATTCTGGAGAGAGTTGGACCAGTTGCTTACAGAGTGGCTTTACCTCCGAGTTTATCTCAGGCACACAATGTTTTTCATGTTTCGATGTGGAGAAAGTATATTCCAGATACATCTCATGTTTTGAGTCCAGAGGTAGTTCAGCTGGAAGAGAACCTATATTATGAGGAACAACCAGTCCAGATTCTTGATCACAGGGAGAAAGTGTTATGGAATAAGGTGATTAATCAGGTAATGGTTTTGTGGAAAAACCACATGATGGAAGAGGCAACATGGGAATCTGAAAATGCAATGAGGGATAAGTACCCCCCATTTATTCGATAAGTAAATAAATTGCGGGGACACAATTTTCTAAAGGGGGGAAGGATGTAACATCCCATGTAAGTAATTAACAATAGATATTTTTATCTATGTCTATTAGTGAATTAGATAGTGTTTTAGAGGCTTAAAATGAGAATAAATCCAATCTTAAGCATGGAATACACTAATAGTTTTAAAAGATTGTTTTACTGCCTTTTGAAGGAAAACAATTTTTAAATCTAGATTTTGACAATTTTATAAGCTATAATTGTCAAAATAAACTTATTCTTTATGATTGGGACATCAAAATTTACTTTGTGTGAATTTTTGGTATTTTTCTGATAAAGTTCATTTTTAATGAATAGTGAAAAATGTTGTATTTTAATTCAAAACCTCTTTTAAATCTAATTTATTTATATGATTATATTATCTTTTGAATTGGTTTTTAAGTGAAATTAGAATATATTTTTACCATTTAACCCAATTATGGTCATTGGAATCAATTTCACTTTGAAAGTGGACTTAAACTGGTGTCAATCTTTTGATACTTATTGTTTCATAAAAACACGCTATTTGTCATGACAACAAGAATTAATTATTAAATTAATTAATATAACTTATATGATTTGAATTTTGTAAAATAGACATCATTTTTGAATTCATTATATCAAATATAGCTTAGGGTGAAGTTTTGGTATTTTTCTGAAAAACTTCAATTTTTGATGAATAGTGAAACCACTATGTTGTAGTTAAAGAAAATGATTTTTTCATTTAAATGAAACTTTGCCACTTCTGTGATTTGATTCTAAAAAATCCGACATACATGGTTGTCATTAAGAAGTAAAATGTGGTTCAATGAGATTAAAACAATTTTTTGGTGAATAGTAACTTTTAAGTTCTTAATCGCGATTAGAGGTAATTAGTGTAGTTTAAGGTAAAAATAATATTTTAATAATATGAGATGAGCTTGACACATTTACTACAGTTATTGGATGTTTCATGGCCTACCAAGACAATCCATGGGTAATATTTTGGACCCCATGGAGCCACTTTGTTTGGGAAATGACATAAATAACTTTTTATTTAATGTTAAAGTAAAAATGACACAAACATGAAATGTTTTACTAAATCAATTTTTACATGGGGTTATAAATGTCAGATTTCTGACTATAAATATTCATGGGAAAGATATAGATATTTCCTATATCATATTATTTTTTTCATAATTTTTAGACATTAAATAAATTAAATTATTTATGACATCATGATGATGCAGCGATTACCTCATTAATAAAGGATTTAAATAAAATGAAAAGATAATGTAAAATCTAAGACCTACACATGTCCAAAACCAATTGGGTGGGTATATTTCGAACCCTTATCACCTTATAATCGAATTATATCAATGTGTGACCTTTAAAATACTAAACCCATTTGAAAATAAAGTAACATTTCCTTACTTTCCAAGAGTGCCCCTCCTCTCCTCTTATAAAAGGCCCCCACCTCTACCTACTTAACCACACTTCCAAAGCCTTTGGCTCAGACAAAACCTACCCATTTTGTCTCTCCACATCCCTCTATAACTAATTTAAGCCTCACTTTGGGCAGAAGTCTTCCCAAGGAAGCCTTTGAGCTCAAACCAAAGGGAGTTACCCGATTTTAAGGTAATGTCTTCACTTGTGTTCTTTTGTTTTATTTTGCTTCTCCAACCCCCTAAACTCTTTTTATTCATTTATTTTGTAAAAACACCAGTATCTTCCATATAATAGGATGTTTTTATAGTAAGTATTAGAGCTACACTTACACACACCTACATCTAATGGTTAAAGAACATATTGTTTCCGTAGATGGCGAATTTCTGCCTCCCAAAACGATGATTGTTCAACATTCTTTTAAAACCTTCATAGGTGGCCATTAAGATGACACTATATTTATATATGATATATAATATGTTTATGTTTTCCTTAATCTTCTGTATTTTTCATTTTGGGCATACCTTTATGGTTTCCATTATGGGTAAACGCAATATCTTCATTTAAGGAAGTGCGGACTACCGCCCCCTCAAAGTGATTTGATTCATTAATACCATATGTGGGACATATAAAGGATGGAGTTATGATATTATATATGATATTATACTGGAAGTATAATATACCTTTATATCATTATGATTCCATTCTATAAAATACGAAATACAAATGAAAGTAGCATTCATGCGTACGTACGGCTTACCCTCTCCATGAAAGGTGCATTTCATTTCTTACCTCTATATGATTATGTAATATTATAAATGCATGTATTTACTGGATATATATGATATATATGATATATACATCATTATTATAACTCTGGATATAATGGATACATGAACAACTTGTAATTATAAAGACCATATTTTGACTCAAGTACCAATGATCGTTAAAACGACCGTTATTAACTTAAATAATTATATAGTGTTCATGACATGGTAATAAGTGATATAAAAGGAATAATGAACTCTAATAAGGTTCTTAAGTAAGTATAAATTAACTCAAGTTTATTATTCAGGAGATTAAAGAACGATCGAGTCAAGTCGGACCTGAGGTATGGGACTTCGTCTCAATATCCTTTCATTGAGGCATATTTTGTTTTATACACAACTTTATTTTATACGTTGTATAAACCCCTTTGAATTTTATGATTATTTAAAAGGAATATTTTTATACTAATCCTTTACTAAACGACAAAAGTGAATGTTTTTTTGTCGTACGTATGCGGCGACAAGGACTTCTCCGCCGCCGTGACCATTATTTGAGTTTCGGCTTCCTCTACAAACCATAAATTTTTTTAAATGAAAAATAAATACCATGGTTTACTTTACTTTTATTTTGGTATTTAAAATGGTTTTGATAATGTTTTTATTATATCATTGTGTTTGATATCTTGTTATTGAAATGTGGAAATGTTATGTTTCCTTTATGCATGTTTTATGTGATACGATTATGTTATGGTTCTTGGGAATTGTTATGAAGACGGGTGGTTCCGTGATAAACTAAGGGAGGGTTAGCCCGATATAGCTCTCCAATGCATTGGGTAACACGGAGGAGTGAAACATTAAGGTTTCTCTGAAGAGATTTAGGGAATATACTGTGATGGGTATTCCAAATGTAACCAAGAGGGTTACTCCCTACGTAAGAATGTTATGAATGCCTCAAGTTACCTTTATGTCTTATGATTTCTATGATTTTTTCATGATTTTATGAGGTAAGTTAATGTGCCTATGTTTTATGGGTAATGTATGATTTCATTCTTATGTATATATGAACCCATATTTCCTTTCCATGTTTTTATAACCCATACTGAGCTTTCTGTGCTCATCCCACCTTTTTTCTTGAAATGTTTTTCACAGGTCAAGGGAAAGGTACATGATAAGATGATAGTGTCAAAGAAGTGTCAAGAAATAATCCATGTTTTATTTTAAATATGTTTCCGTTTATGGAAAAAATGAATACTATCTTTATATAACCACTTTGTTTAAATGTGGAATGTAATGCAAGTTTTATTATCTAATTCTATAAAACTCTAAACCTAAAAAGATCCTCAAGGTTTAATCTTGTATTATCTCAATATTAAGTAAGTATTAAGGTTGGGGCCTTATAGTTGGTATCAGAGGTCGGTTTAGATAACATTTGGAGTTAGAATTATATTAAATGATTATCCAAAAATATTTTTTATGGTCAAATTGAAGGGATATTGCATTTGAAGATTACCATGTTGCTTCATCTAAGACATGATTGTTTAGAATGGTTTTCCATAGAGGAAACAGGGAAGCAGTGCTGGGAAGGCATGCAGAAGGAAATAACCTTCCGAATCAGCATCTTGAGATGGTCGGAATTGGAACTGAACAGTTTGTTGCAGTAATGGCGCTATTGACTCAAGCGATAAATGGCGGTGGTATCCATGCACGAGATCAGCCAGATCAATCGCAGAGGAACTTGTCAGTGGTTGAACATTTTATGAGGCAAAACCCCCCATCATTCAGAGGATCATCATACCCTGTGCTAGCTGAAGGGTGGATTAAAGCACTGGAGAAGATTTTCGATGTCATGGGGTGTTTAGACAATCAAAAGTTTAGTCTTGCTATTTACCGTTTGGAGGGTGAAGCAGATCAGTGGTGGTCGATGGTTAAAAATATCAGGGACACTGATGAGATTGATGCTCTCGACTAGGATGAATTCAAAGCTATGTTTCTTGAGAAATATTTTCCTAAGGCTGTTCGACTTAGTATGGAAAAACAATTCTTGGAAGTGAGGCAAGATGAATACTCAGTGGGTTCCTATGAAGAAAGGTTCACTCGATTATCGAGGTATGCTCCAAATTTTATCTGAGACCTTGATAGTAAAATCAATCATTTTTACTCAGAATTAAAGCCAAAATATCGAAGGGAATTGGATTCTTGTGAGTTTAAAAGTTATGAAAAGCCTGTTTGATGTGCTGAGAAGGTGGAAATGGAGTTTGCCGATGATCAAGTGTTCTATAACAACCAGCAGAAGAAGAGACCGAGGTGGCAGGAGAAAGGGAGGAATTATTCAAAAAGGTATGATGGTAAGAAAACTAAGTTTCCAGTTTGTGATAAATGTGGGAAAAGGCATGCTGGGGAATGTCTTCTGAATTCTGGAAAGTTATACCGATGCTGTAAGATGGGACATAAGGCTCATGATTGCACTGAAAAAGATCAAGGTGAAGGTAAGACCAAATTTGATTTACAGTTAGTGAAATTTTTTAAGTGCAATGAGATGGGTCACTATGCAGATGAGTGTCCAACAAAGAGCTTTACTAATGGGAAGTAGTTAGACTACAAGCAGAAAGGGGTGGTGAAATCCTTTGCAACTACTTCAGCAGATGTCGGGCTATCAAATGAAGTTGTATCAGGTACTTTGTTTGTTTTTTCAGATTATACCAGTGTGTTGTGTGATTTGGGGTCTACACATTCCTTCATCTCTGAAAACTTTTCTAGTAAAATGGGAATACCATATCAAGAAATGACTCCTGAACCTGTGGTAAAAACACCTGGGGGAAATGTTGAGGCAAAAAGAATTTATAAGAACCTTCCTATACTTATCCGTGGAAAGAACCTACTTGCAAACATTATTGTTTTACCTCTAGTAGAGTTTGATGTTATCCTGGGTAAGGATTGACTCTCTATTTACCATGCTAAGATTGACTGTAGAGATAAAGAAGTTTCTTTTCAGAAAGACTTTCACTTTGTGTACAAGAATGAACCCTTACCGTTGATAACATATCAAGAGGTTGAGAAACTTGTAAAATATGGAAATGAGTGTTACCTTGCACACATTGTTGAAATCAAGGGAATTGTTCAGATTAATGTTGTGCTAGTGGTAAATGAGTATCCTGATGTTTTTCCTGATGAGTTTCCTAGAATAATACCAGATCGAGAAGTTGAATTTACTATTGACTTAGTTTCTGATGCTAAGCCAATTTCAAAACCCCCTTACTGAATTTCTCAAATTGAACATTTAGAGTTGAAGGAGCAATTTCAAGATTTATTAGAAAAAGGTTTCATTCGACCTAGCACATCACCATGGGGTGCTGCTGTTTTATTTGTTAAAAAGAAATATTGTTCTATGAGACTTTGCATTGACTATAGAGCCTTGAATAACATCACTGTTAAGAACAAATATCCTTTGACTCATATTGATGATTTGTTTGACCAGCATCAGGGAGATCAGTATTTTTCAAAGATTGACCTGAGATCGGGGTACCACCAGCTGAAGGTAAAGGAAGAAGATGTTCGGAAGACTGCGTTTCGTACAAGATATGGCCATTATGAATTTGTAGTAATGCCTTTTGGGCTAACCAATGCACCTGATGTATTCATGGAATTAATGAATATAATTTTCCATGAGTTCTTGGATAAGTTTGTGGTGGTTTTCATTGATGATATTTTGGTGTTTTCTAAAAGTAATGAAGAGTATGCAAGACATTTAAGGGTTATTTTGCAAACCTTGAAATAAAATAAATTGTATGGGAAATTTAACAATTATGAGTTTTGGTTGCAAAAAATTTCTTTCCTTGGTCATATTGTTTCTAAAGATGGGATAACTGTTGATCCTGCAAAAACAAATGTTGTTGAAGAATGGCCAAGACCCACAAATGTAACTGAGATTCGTAGCTTCCTTGGTTTTGTAGGCTATTACCGAAGGTTTGTTAGAAATTTATCATGGTTATATAGTCCAATGAATAAGCTAACTCGGAAGGGTGTTAAGTTTATCTGGAAAAAAGAATGTGATGATTGTTTTTAGGAATTGAAAAGAAGATTGGTGAATGCTCCAGTTTTGGCACTTCCTTCCAGGAATGGTGAGTTTGTTATATACATTGATGCTTCATTGAAAGGACTTGGTTGCGTCCTAATGCAGAATGATCAGGTAATTGCTTATGCTTCACGACAGTTGAAAACTCATGAGGTAAATTACCCTACACAAGATTTGGAATTTGCTTCTATTGTTATCACTTTAAAAATTTGGTGGCATCATTTGTATGGAGTAATGTGTGAAATATATACCAATCACAAAAGTTTAAAGTATATATTCACTCAGAAATAATTGAACATGAGACAGAGGAGATGGCTAGAATTAATCAAGGATTATGATTGTACAATTCATTTCCATCCGAGAAAAGAAAATAAAGTGGCTGATGCTTTGAGTCGAAAAAGTAATGCTTCATTAACCATGCTACGTTTGGAACAAGATCCTTTGGTTTTTGATTTGATGAACTTTGTCATAGAAGTTGTTGGTGCAGGAAGTTATTCTGTTTTGTTTCAGGTATCAGTGAGATCATCTCTATCAGACAGAATCAAGCAAGCACAGAAGCAAGACTGTGAGTTGCAGAAAAAAGGTAGAGCTGGTTCAGAAAGGTGAGTTGCATGAATTCAACATTGATAATGATTGCGTTTTGAGATTTGGGAAGAGATTGTGCGTGCCTTGTGATTCACAGTTGAAGAGAGAGTTGTTATGTGAAGCTCATAGTTCTCCGTTTTCAGTTCATCATGGCAGTACTAAGATGTACAGAGACCTGCGAGAGTATTACTGGTGAGATGGAATGAAAAGAGATATTGCTGATTTTATGGTGAAGTGTTTGACTTGTCAGCAGGTTAAAGCAGAGCAACAGTTACCAAAAGGGATGCTTCAGCCTTTACTAGTGCCAGAGTGGAAATGGGAGAATATATCCATGGACTTTGTTGTGGGATTACCGAAGACATCTCGAGGTAATAATGCAATTTGGGCTATTGTTGACCGCTTGACCAAATATTCTCATTTCCTTGCTATACAAGATAATTTTTCCCTAGATCAACTTTCCCATTTGTATCTTAAAGAGATAGTCAGGTTACATGGAGTTCCTATCTCCATTGTATCTGACCATGATCCTTGGTTCACTACTAACTTTTGGAAAGGCCTTCAGAAGTCATTGGGTACTGAATTAAACTTTAGTACAAGTTTTCATCCTCAATCAGATGGGCAGTTAGAATGAACAATTTAGACTTTGGAGGATATGCTATGAGCTTGTTTGATGGATTATCAGGGAAGTTGGGACCAACATCTCTCTTTGGTTGAATTTTCATATAATAATAGTTTTCAATCCAGTATACAGATGGCACCATTTGAGGTGTTATATGGGAAGCGGTGTCGAACTCCAGCTTTCTAGGATGAAGTAGGTGAAAGGAAGTTGATTGGACCAGAATTGGTTGAAGAGATGGCAGAAAAAGTTCAGCTGATACAGAAACACATGAGAACATCTCAGAGAAGGCAGAAGAGTTATGCGGACAATAGGAGGAAGGATCTCTTTTTTGAGGTAGGTGATCATGTTTTTCTCAAAGTATCACCATGGAAAAGTGTGATGCGAATTGGTAATAAAGGAAAGCTGAGTCCAAGGTTCATTGGACGATATGAAATTCTAGAGAGAGTTGGATCAGTTGCTTACCTAGTGGCTTTACCTCCGAGTTTATCTCAGGTACACAATGTTTTTCATGTTTCCATGTTGAGAAAGTATATGCCAGATCCATCTCATGTTTTGAGTCCAGAGGTAGTTTATCTGGAAGAGAACCTATCTTATGAGGAACAACCGGTCCAGATTCTTGACCACAGGGAGCATGTGTTACGGAATAAGGTGATTAATCAGGTAAAAGTTTTGTAAAAAAACCACATGATGGAAGAGGCAACATGGGAATCTGAAAATGCAATGAGGGATAAGTACCCCCATTTATTCGATAAGTAAATAAATTGAGGGGATGCAATTTTTTAAAGGGGTGAAGGATGTAACATCCCAATTAAGTAATTAATAATAGATATTTTTATCTATGTCTATTAGTGAATTATATAGTGTTTTAGAGGCTTAAAATGAGAATAAATCCAATCTTAAGCATGGAATACACTAATATTTTTAAAAGATTGTTTTACTGCCTTTTGATGGCAATCAATTTTTAAATCTATCTTTTTACAAATTTATAATCTATGTTTGTCAAAATAAACTTACTCTTTATGATTGGGACATGAAAATTTACTTTGTGTGAATTTTTGGTATTTTTCCGATAAAGTTCATTTTTTAATGAATAGTGAAAAATGCTGTATTTTAATTCAAAACCTCTTTTTAATCTAATTTATTTATATGATTAGATTATATTTTGAATTGGTTTAGAAGTGAAATTAGAATATTTTTTTACCATTTAATCCAATGGTGGTCATTGGAATCAATTTCACTTTGAAAGTGGTCTTAAACTGGTGTCAATATTTTAATACTTATTGTTTTATAAAAACAAGCTATTTGTCATGACAACAGGAATTAATTATTAAATTAATTAATGTAACTTATATGATTTTAATTTTTTAAAATAGACATCATTTTTAATTCACAATATCAAATATAGCTTAGGGTGATGTTTTGGTATTTTTCTGAAAAACATCAATTTTTGATGAATAGTGAAACCACTAAGTGGTAGTTAAAGAAACTGTTTTTTCGTTTAAATGAAATTTTGCCACTTATGTGATTTGATTTTCAAAAATAAGACATACATGGTTTTCATTAAGAAGTAAAATGTTGTTCAATGAGATTAAAACAATTTTTTGGTGAATAGTAACTTTTAAGTTCTTAATCGCGATTAGAGGTAATTAGTGTAGTTTAAGGTAAAAATAATGTTTTAATAATATGATATGAGCTTGAAACATGTCCTACCCTTATTGCATGTGTCATGGACGACCAAGAAAATCCATGGGTCATCTTGTGGACCCCATGGAGCCACTTTGGTTGGGAAATGACATAAATAACTTTTTATTTAATGTTAAAGTAAAAATGACACAAATATGAAATGTTTTACTAAATATTTTTTTACATGGGGTTATACAAGTAATATTTATGACTATAAATATTCATGGTAAATATAAAAAGATTTTCTATATCATAATAGTTTTTTCATAATTTTTAGACATTAAATAAATTAAATTATTTATGACATCATGATGATGCAACGATTACCTCATTAATAAAGGATTTAAATAAAATGAAAAGATAAAGTAAAATCTATAACCTACACATGTCCAAAAACTATTGGATGGGTATATTTCAAACCCTTATCACCTTAGCCTCGAATTATATCAATTTGGGACCTTTAAAATTCGAAACCCATTTGAAAATAAAGTAACATTTCCTTACTTTCCAAGAGTGCCCCTCCTCTCCTCTTATAAAAGGCCCCCACCTCTACCTCCTTACCCACACTTCCAAAGCCTTTGGCTTGGCCAAACCCTGACCATTTTGTCTCTACACATCCCTCTGTAACTCCTTGAAGCCTCAATTTGGGCAGAAGTCTTCCCAAGGAAGCCTTTGAGCTCAAACCAAAGGGAGTTACCCGATTTTAAGGTAATGTCTTCACTTGTGTTCTTTTGTTTTATTTTTCTTCTCCAACCCCCTAAAATCTTTTTATTCATTTATTTTGTAACAACAACAGTATCTTCCATATACTAGGATGTTTTTATAATAAGGATTCGAGCTATACTTACACACACCTACATCTAATGGTTAAATAACATACTGTTTCCGTCGATGGAGAATTTCTGCCTCCCGAAACGATGATTGTTCAACATTCTTTTAAAACCTTAAAAGGTGGCCATTAATATGAAACTATATTTATATATGATATATAATATGTTTATGTTTTCCTTAAGCTTTGTATTTTTCATTTTGGGAATACCTTTATGGTTTCCATTATGGGTAAACGCGATATCTTCATTTAAGGAAGTGCGGACAACCGCCCCCTCAAAGTGATTTGATTCGTTAATACCATATGTGGGACATATAAATGATGGAGTTATGATATTATATATGATATTATACTGTAATTATAATACACTTTTATATAATTATGATTCCATTCTATAAAATACGAAATAGAAATGAAAGTAGCGTTCATGCGTACGTACGGCTTACCGTCTCCATGAAGGGTGCATTTCATTTCTTACCTCTATATGATTATGTAATATTATAAATGCAGGTATATACTGGATATATATGATATATATGATATATAAATCATGATTATAACTCTGGATATAATGGATACATGAACAACTTGTAATTATAAAGAGCATATTTTGACTCAAGTACCAATGATCGTTAAAACGACCGTTATTAACTTAAATAATTACATAGTGTTCATGACATGGTAATAAGTGATATAAAAGGAATAATGAACTTGAATAATGTTATTAAGAAAGTATAAATTAACTCAAGTTTATTATTCCGGAGATTAAAGAATGATCGAGTCAAGTCGGACCCGAGGTATGAGACTTTGTCTCAATCTCCTTTCATTGAGGCATATTTTGTTTTATACACAACTTTCTTTTATACGGTGTATAAACCCCTTTGACTTTTACGATTATTCAAAAGTAATATTTTTTTATAAGAAGCCTTTACTAAATGAATAAAGGGAATGTTTTTTTGTCATACGTATGCGGCGACAATGACTTCTCCGCCACCGTGACCATTATTTGAGTTTCCGCTTCCTCTACAAGCCATGCCTTTTTTCTAAATGAAAAATGAATACCATGTTTTACTTTTCTTTTATTTTGGTATTTAAAATGGTTTTGATAATGTTTTTATTATATCACAATGTTTGATATCTTGTGATTGAAATGTGGAAATGTTATGTTTCTTTTATGCATGTTTTATGTGATATGATTATGTTATGGTTCTTGGGAATTGTTATGAAGACGGGTGGTTCCATGATAAACTAAGGGCAGGTGAGCCCGATATAGCTCTCCAATGCATTGGGTAACGCGAAGGAGTGAAACATTAAGGTTTCTTTGAAGATATTTAGGTAATATACTCTGATGGGTATTCCAAATGTAACCTAGAGGGTTACTCCCTACGTAAGAATGTTATGAATGCCTCAAGTTACCTTTATGTCTTATGATTTCTATGATTTATTCATGATTTTATGAGGTATGTTAAAGTGCCTATGTTTTATGGGTAATGTATGATTTCATTCTTATGTATATATGAACTCATGTTTCCTTTCTATGTTTTTATAACCCATACTGAGCTTTCTGTGCTCATCCCATGTTTTTTCTTGAAATGTTTTTCACAGGTCAAGGGAAAGGTACATGATAAGATGATAGTGTCAAGGAAGTGTCAAGATAGAATCCATGTTTTATTTTAAATATGTTTCCGTTGATGGGAAAAATGAATACTATCTTTATGTAACCACTTTGTTTAAATGTGGAATGTAATGCATGTTTTATGATCTAATTCTCTAAAACTCTAAACATGAAAAGATACTCAAGGTGTAATCTTGTAATATCTCAAGATTGAGTAAGGATTAAGGCTGGGGCCTTATACCAGGAACATTACAGTTTTTTTTCACATGATTTCCCAAACCATACTCCAACCATGTACAGATTTTCTATGTGTTGGGGGAAGCCAATCAATATTTATGAATGGATGGGTAAAACACACACTTACTATGAAAATTAGCTTTTTCGACTATATAATTAAAATATATTTCTTCCACATGGTTATTAATAACATCATGACTAACTATGAACCCTATAATGCATTCTTATGAATATGAATTTATCATGGAGGCTCGGCCCCAATCACATGAATAAAAGTATCAAATAAATAAAAAAATAAATAAATGAAATGAAAATTAGTCTATGAAAATCATGATATTACTTCCTAGTGTTCTTTACAAGACATTAAGAACCTTAATATCAAGGATTTTTACAAAGTCATATTATATAGCATCAAGGAATTAGGCCAAGAAATTATCATTTTATGGGATAATAGACACAATGGAATACCCATTCTTATTTTTCTCAAGATTCATAATGATGCATCGAGGTGCTATGTATAATCATGTCCAACCCATCAATAATTTATAAAAAATTCATTCCTCATATATTAATCAACAAAATAATCAACAATCAATATATATTATCAATAAATAAATATCTATATTGAATCATGAATACAGAACATATATATTTCCATGATAAATGAAATAACATTTTCAATAATATTCCTTAAAATAAAAATATATATAGAAATTGTGAATGACTAAGAAAATATTTCAAAGATAGATATAACAATGATACGAATGAATATGGATATAATTTCAAAATTTCAAAATATATTGATAAAATAAAAAACATCATTGAAATGATAATATTCCCTAGAAAAAATGATGTGTAAACCATAAATCATGGAAGGATGATATAATAACATTAATTTATTTGGAATTTCGTCTTGAAGTTATTGAATTACTTTTGAAAATTTGGTAGGAACAACAAAAATAAAATTTTCCTTAAGAATTTAATAACATTAATGTAAAAATGATGTTATGAATCATTTATAAATTATTTTAATAAGGATTAAATGGGATTTTAAAATATTATTTTAAAAATAATTTATATTTTAAAAAATTTTATAACCTTATTATATAAAATGAAAAGTTAAATATAAAATATCCTTAAGTAAAATGAAATCCATTAACAAACCGTCATGAAAATAATACCATTCTCTTTTAATATAATTAAATAAATAAAAATTCAAAAAAAAAATGTAAAAATGGGTTTATATGAAAAATATAAACTTTTAGACGAATATAAATATCAGATTGTCATCTTGGAGGATGGAAAAATGATTAAAACCGTATATGATAAAAGGAATATACCCTTTTCACTTTTGTAAGAAGTTAAAACAACCATGTTTAGAAAACTTTTAAAAAATATTCATTTAAAACATTTGTACATAATTTCAAGGGTAATAGAAATATTGATTTGAAAATAATTTATAATTAGATAAAACATCTATAATTTTTTTTGAGGAATATAGACATAAAAGAGAATGATTCTTGACAAAAAATTGAGATAATATTGACATTTATTAGAAATAATCCTTTAGTTGTTTTAAGTGTAAAAGAGATTAAATTTTTAAATAAAATATAAAAACACAACAAATAACCATAGAATGATAAAATGTATTGGCTTTATGATATAATGAAAATATATTTATTCAAACAAAATTCGAACACTAATAATCTCGAATAAGTCTAAGATTGTAAATTAACGCACTATAAATTAATTATTTTTCAATTAATGCCCTTTAAAAGAGAAAAGAAAATTTAAATGAAAAATAATTGTGAAAATATAATCTCATGATATAATATATCAAATAGAGATTATATACACCATATAAAATAAATTAGGTGCATAATATTAAATAGGTTCGATAGAGTGGAATTGATATTAAAACCAATTACCTTGGATTCCTATTAGGATGGAGATGCTATATCCTAAAGTATAATGAATTTAAATTTATTAAATATTTCATTAAGAATATTTTTCATCAATTTTTTATTTTTATGGTACTTTTTTATTCATTTCACATCTATTCTCTGTAATGTTATTGTTTACATTGACTACTAAATATTGTTCAGTCGAATCCTCAAAAAATAATTCAGCACAATTATCATAGATAAAGATTTTATAAAATGGATCCATCATGAACAAATTTTTAATAATTTAATTAATATTATTATTATTTATTTCATAAAATTTAGAACCATCCATTAAAAGATATAATATAATAAAAAAATATTTTGTAAATAGAGGGAGTAATCTACACATACACAAGATAACATTTTCATTTTCCGAATGGTTGGAAAGAAAAGAGAGTATATAATGATTAATATTTTCAAAAACATATTAATATTATCAATAACATATGTATTCCTTTAATATTTCATTATTATAATCAATTTAAAGTGTAAATTAAAAACAAATAACATCTTTTTATGGAGGTGGTAGTCTACAAATATGCATTGGAGATGATATCATTTAAAAAATGGGAGGATATGATGGTAGATAATGTTTTCTCATTAATGAATTATAATTATTCTATATAAATTATAAACATACATTAATTAAATTCTATTAATAATCTATATTTGGTGGTGATGAAAAATTAAACTCATCTCTTTTTTGAGGTGGTTTTTTGTTAGAACATACAAGTGATGTTTTCATTTTCTATCCGATAGAGAAGTGGTAGATAATTTTTTTTTTCAAAAATAATAATACAATTTACAAATATTTATGATTATAATTTCATTATATTATGATTTATATATGAATTTTTAATAAGTTTATGGAAAAAATAAATTGAAAGGTGTGTGTTAAGATGATCACATATTCATTGGGAAACCGCCTTTAGCTTACCCATAAATCCTTATTGTAGTGATAATTTAGAATGGATAGAATATATAGAATGTGTCTAATGATGTTTATAAGATATTTAAAAAGGTATTTGTTGATACGTTAGTCTCAATATGTGTGGATAAGTGAGGGGAGGTGGTTCTCTTTTATAAGTGAGAGGTGCAGAAAACTTATAAATAGTTGAATATTTATTATACAACATATTTATTATATAATATATTTATTACAAAAGTAAAGTCAGTCAACATTATAATTTTTTCATGAATAATAAGGTTAAATAAAAAATCAATATAACATGTGATATTTAAGGTAACATACTTTTTAATTCAAATAATAAAATATTATTTAAAATAAATTATCCAAAAAATTATTTTTTGGGACTATTCACCTAATTTGACTTTTACAAGCATCAATATAAAAATTGTATTTGAATATAAATATAGTATCCATTACTAGAAAATTTAATTATCTAGTAATTTCATGGAATAATAAAATTCATCCAAAATAGATTACATTTAAGGCCATTAAAATAATTTAATTGATTTATCTATTTCTTACACGAGAACTGCACCGAGATGGCAAAAGCGTTCATGGAAATTATATCATCACAAAAAAATGATAGTAAATTGTAATCATATAAAAAATTAATTATTATTTAAAATAAACATTTATAACCACTCATAGAAACTTTTTATTCTTATTAAAAAATAATATATTTATTAAAAAAATGAGGGTTTGATTACGTATTTATTCTTTCCTTTAAATAATATAAATGAAATTATAAAAGGAAAATGAATTTTTTATATATTTTAGAATATAAAATGATTTTATAATATATAGAATCTTAAAATAAAATAAAATCAATTGTTTGATATATTTTGAGTCATTATACCTGAGTGTAAACACCATTTCACCCATTTTACCTTTTACCAAGGTGACATGTTTTTATTATAGTTACTATTCATTATGAAAATACCTAAAATTGAACTTATAAATACATTTAAAAATTATGATTCCAAATAAGGAATATTTTTTCAATGATTTATTTTCTATAAATGATAATGATTAAATTTAATATGTGTTAGTAAAATTAAATAAAAAACCATTTTGAAAAAAATGCATTTTTATGCATAAAAAAATTGTATACCAAAATCATTTATAATGTTGATTACTATTGAATTAATTGATTTTTAAGAATCAAAGGATAGTTATTTTACTTTAAATGAAAACAAATATTTAATGGAAACTTTTTAAAATGTGATTAAAATAGAAGTTCCAAAAATAGTTAATATTTGAATGTAAAATGTTATATAGATTGAAAAAATTTCAAACATAGATTTATAAGTCTAAAATTGTATTTTAAAATGAAAATTATTATGGAAAAAATATATATTTTACATATAAATATTTTCAGAAACATTTAAATCCTTATTATGTTTTTATATTTTCATTAAAGTGACAATGTTTTGAAAATCCTTATTTTTCACTATCCACACAAAAATTAACTACTTCTATAAAGCAAAATAGTCACCAAAATATATTTTTTATATTATAAAACAAAAAATGAAATCATTTTTCTCAAATTTAATTTTTATAATTTTGAAATATATATTTTAAAATAAAATATACAACAAAATAAATTTTATATAAAAATGACCCTTTTAAACATTAAATTTTATTATCCTTATATGACTTCATTTATATCCTTAAAAATTGTTTACTTATTTCCTAGTAAATATTAACTAATTTTCTATTAATAAAAATTTACTATATATATTTTACAATGTGGTTACTCTAATTAAATCTCTCCAATCCAACTATTAGGTTATATAAACTATTTTTAGATAAAAATATTTATATTATATATCATAGTCCGTTAAAGATTGGTGTTGAATGTGTCAAATGATATTATATATAGTACTCAAAAACTAAAATAATTGGTTATTTCAATCTCCATTCCTTATAGAAATTTCATCCCATCAATTTCAATTAATTTTGAGCATATCATTACATAATAAAAAATTTTACCATGTAGTTTTATTCACATGTTAAGACAAAAGAACTTCTATTTCATAAATAACTATTTTTTTAACAAATATGTATTCCATTATCAAAATTTCATTTGTGAATCTCTTTCAAAAAAATTATCTTGATATTTATGTGATATTTTTCATAGAAAACATGATATATTTATCTTCAACCGCTCGAGTTTGAGGAATAAAATATACAGATATGATTTTATTCAATTAAATATAATTTATTTCACCCCTAAGTTTCTTTCTTATCTATTTTATGTCATTTATTTATCTCATTTTTTAAATAATTAATGAATAATATTAGTTTTTTCATTCCTGATGCACTAAAATAAACTCGTAATGGATCATGAGACCCATTAAAGGATAGTCTTAATTAGTTTATATATGATTCTCTAACCTCTTATTACTGTTACTTCTGACCATTAAGTAAAAAAATTGTTTTCATATGTAAATTTAATACTCAATAAAGTAATCTATCAAATGAATTAGTAATATATTATTCTCTAAAACCACTATAAAAATAAAAAATTATCTACATGCTAGACCAAATATTAGTATATCATAATCATATTTTCACACAAATTTACTATAATTTTCATTACTTAAAATCTCATACTAACCTAAATGGTTATATATTTAAATGATAGGATAATATGTCTTATAAAAATAAAACAATATTCCTTTCCTAGAGGTAGTATTGGAAAGAAAAGAAAAATTCTAAAGCCATGATTCACACATGTTAAATTTATCAAATATTAGTCTTGGAGAAATATTTTTCTATCTCATTTGAACTTTTTACAATATACTCATATGATGAAAATTATTTTAAAACTAAGTTAATTTTAAGGATAAATGTTACCCCATTAATGAAATAGATAATCATACATTTTAGATTACATTTTTAGTCTATAAAATTACATGATATTCTTTTAAATTTACCCTCATAATCATCAACCAATTCCTCTTACTTTAACATTGAATTCAAGAATTATCTCTCTGTATAAACTCATTTTTCTCAAGAAAAATATTTTTCAAATAATAGATCCTTAAAATCTATCCATTTCATACTTTACATGCCAACTCCCTCTTTATTATTCTAAATCAATGGACACCAATGATCCACATCCTATTTTAAACAATATATTTCCAGAATTACCTTTTATTTTTCATTATTTCCCAATTCCAAAATTACATTTTTATTATACATGATCCTTTTATCAGCTACCAAATAATTTGTATTTCTAATAATGGATAGATTCATGTACTTCCTGAATTAGTACAACATCATTACATCATTCTGAGAAGAAACATATTATTCTACAAGGGAAAGTTTATTGGTCAGGAAATTAGAAAAATACCTTAATATAGTCGCGAGTTATTCATATACCACACCAATAATATTGATATGGTTTATTGGGAAATATCAGCATTGAATATGGTTAGTAATATTATTTCCCTTCATTCTACTAAGAGGATTCTATAAAAAATGGCACAAACATAACAAGCTCATAATCATAACAAATATTGAGCCATGGAAGAAAAATATCTATTAAAGAGGAAATTTCTAAAATATTATAATGGATTAGTCCTTATACTCATGCTAGATATGTTCTTCTTAAATAAAGTTCTCAAGGGTCCTACTAATCATTCTTTGATACTAAATATAATATACCCAACTCCAGTTATCCAAATATGGTGTTTACTTTATTACATTGGTATATAATACAAGGGATCAAATAATAAGAGACTAATCTATTTATCAATCATGGAAAATGGCTACATACATTCCCTCCATATTGTATTTAAAATTAAAAACATATAATGAAAAACAGTCATGAATAAATTATAATCAATAAATTCTTCCTTATTTATATACTAGGGAAAGATAAAAAAATGGTTGAACTCATATGCTCAATAAGGGATAGTACGCAGAGGAAACTATCATTAGTAGATAAAGAGTAAACAACATGATATAGTGGGTAATTAATAAAAATTCCATTATATTAACAAATTTTGATAAATAATATATTTTATGGAAAATATCAATAAAATAATACTATGGATAATAATAATAAAAATATTAATGAAATAAATTAATCATGAAGGTCATCATTTTCAAGAACTATCATGGGCCATCCAACTGACAGATACCCAATTTGGCCCTAAACACACATGTGGAGCATCCTAGACTGCCCTAGGGTTGCAAAAAGCACCAAGAAAATAAAAGTTAACTAGTTTGAATGATTAAACCAATTTGTTAATAAAACAAATCATCTAAAATTATACCAAAATTTCATAATGACCTATTATTAATTGGGAAATCTACACCATAAAAAATAAAAAGAAAATAAAAAACATTATACAACATACCAAAAATATATTCATCATCTCACACTTAAACTCTATTAAATAGAGAAACTCTTTTTCCCACTAAAATCTCTACGTATATAATGAATCCATTAGTAACCATAATTGAAAGTAGTAAATTCCTATTTTTATATCATGTCAAGATCAAAAAAATAACTACTATTTAAAGGGAACAACTGACAGGAAATTCAATAAAAATAGGTGGCACATTTGGATGGACATCCTACAAATCAAGTAAAAGGAAAAACTGAAAACAAATCTAAAAAATAAAACCAACACTAACGTTAATGTGATTACATGATTTACCATATAAATAGAAATACTAAGCACTCCAAGAGTATTAATAAGGCGAGATAAAACCTAATGATGAAATTTTAATATATGTGTGAGCAAAACAATTACTAGTAGGCCACCACCTACCATGCCAAATTATAACCCTTTTAATAAATGATTTATTATATTCTAGTTTGAAAATACAATGGGATTTTTTCAATTTTCTTTAATTAAATTATTTCCCATTTCTTTGAAATAAAAATAAACATGTAGAAATGGTTCATTCAGAATAATCCACTACTATTGAAAACCCCATTTGAAAACCCTTTTTAAATATTTTTGGAAACAGTTAAAATATGAAAATATTATCAAGGATCAATAATAAATAAAGTGTGAGAAAAATAGAGTTGTTGTTCTTTGAATATAGATTTATAGTAATACAACACCAAAGAAGATAAATATAAGAGTTTAAACCATGAGGAAACCCAAAGGAATCTAATTTTTGGGCCTTATCCAAGCATCCTTGTACTCTCAATGACTAAACCACACATAACCATTCTTACACATGAGCCAATAGAGAAGATAAAGAAAATTATTTAGTGGTAATTATATATATATCATTACGGTTTCTATTTAGTATAGTGTCAAAGACCAAAGGATAGGGATATGGGAAGATATCCCAACATACATTCAAAGTCAATCCACCTAAGAACCTAGGTTCTAATGAGATATCCCCATTTTAAAATCCGATATCTTATTCATAAAGAACAATGGGAGTTTCAAATAAATTTCATTAATGAGAAGAAATCCATACCTCTTTAAAACATTTAAATTCTCAAATCAATAAAAAGAAATCAATAAATAAAATATATACAAAAAATCATCAAAAATATTATAAATTGGATTTAATTAATTTTAAATTATTCTTATAAATAAAATAAGGAAAATTAAATTATACCAACTGGAACTTTATAATTTATATTATAAATTCACCTAAAACTTAATTGAAAATTAGGTTGATTACCACATTTATATTTTCAATAGTTTTCCCCTCCTTATTCCCATATACATTTATACAAGTCCTCTCACAGACACACACACACACACAGAGAGATATATATATCTGTGTGTGAGTGTGTGTGTACATGTTTCATTATACAAATTCACATATTCTCATGTGAATTTGAGCACACACACTCACACACACACACACACACAGATATATATATATATATATATATATATATATATATATATATATATATGAATACCCATGTATATGTTTATAAGAATTAAATATGTCTAAGGTATTTAAAAACCTAACATTCATATATATAACCATTTTGAAATATATTACTATTACTTTAAAGTTCATGTATTACTTGAAATGACAATGGAAATTTTGGATACAAATTAAGAATTTAATTGAAAGACCAAAAAACCATTTTTAAAATCACACAATTCATTTATAAGGGCCTTTAAGATATTTCACAAACACATAGTTTGTAAGGAAATTGGAATTCATTTCAAAAACATATGTTTTTAAAGAATAATTGTCCTCATTCATTGAAAACCCAATGAAGAAAATAATTTCATACTAGGAATTTAAGCAACATAATCTATACTATTTTTAGAAGCCTTAACATAGATTAAAAGGTAATTTAATAAAAGGTTTTAAAATTAAAGATCCAATCATAGAAAAATCCTAATTACAATCCCCTGTATCCGATAAAGGTGGCACCATTATACCACAACAGAGACAATGATGACATAAAGGACCTAGAGAAATCCAAAAATTAAGAAAAAACTAAATTAAATATATACATATTAAAATAATAAAAAATCCATCATAGGGTTAAACCCATGGAGTGTGGAACATGAGAGAGGGATGGAGGGAAGAAGAAAAATGAGAGTAAAAAGGATCAGGGAGGAGACTCTTACCCAAATTAGACATGCATGAATTTGTGAGAATATAAGAGGACAAAATAAGGGAGGTAGGTGACTAGGAGGTGTGATGGGTGGGCTATTGAGCTATAGATTGTGATGGGGAGATGTGGGTTTATTTTTGTTAAAAATGCTAAACGGGTAAATGTAAAAACCTAATTTTAATTATTCCAAGGGAATAACTTGGATTGGCCACATTAATTTTAAAACCATGCAGTAACCATAAACCCCTACAAGAATGTTTTTTCCCGCACTTGGGTTGGGCCCATGGTCAGTATTTTTTTTACCAAATTTGAAAATCATCTTTGTTAACTATAGAAACTAAATTAAAAACTTCTATAGGGTATGTAGTAACCACATGGGTAACCATGAAACTTCCACTATATCCAAAAATATTTGAATTATTCTAGAAGTCTCATCCTAAAATGCAAGGATAATATCATAAAATCAATAATAAAAAATAAATAAATAATGGAAATGAAAATTGGGGAATGAAATTCATGATGTCACCATAAAGTCTTCATGATAAGACATCATGAAACTTATAGTCAGGACCTTGTTCCATGATAACTTACATATTATCAAGGCCTTATGCAAAGTCATTTCCATTATATGGGTAATAATACACCATGAAATAACCATTTTTTATATCATGAGACATATTTATGAATCAAGAGGGTATCTATAGAAGTCCCCACACATAACATATATATGTTCAATGAATCCCTCAAACACTGAATCAATAATAAAAAAAATATTAAATGTTACTTATTAATTAATACATATCTATATTAAATGAATAATACGAAACATCAATATTTCTCTAGAAAATGAAATAACATTCTTAATAAGATTCCTTTACTAAAATATTATATTGAAATACTATATTGTTAATAAATTATTTTAATGATAAATATATCCATGATACAAAAGAATATGGATATAGTTTAAAAATGATAATATAGAATGATATAATAAATAACATCACAGAACCAAGATTATTCCATGTGAACAAAATGAGGAGAAAACTGCAAAATAGTAGATGATCATATAAGAACATTAATTCATTAAAAATGATGGTTTTATGTAATGGAATGTCTTTTTCAAATTTTATAGGAAAATAGAATTGAAACATTAAAATTAAATTTCTTTAAATATTTCTCAACATTATCATAAAAATGAAATTAAAAATCATTTCTATACTCGTTTCATGAGAGTTAAAGAGACTTAAATTTTTTTAAAAAATAATTTTTAATTTTAAATATATATTATCATTATAATATATAATATGTAGTTTAATATATTATACACTGGAATATAAAAAACATATCTTTTCAAACCATTATTAAAAAATTAACCATTATTTTAATATAAATAAAAAAAATAAAAAAATAATAGAAAAAAGATTTTGTTTATAAAACCATATAAAATTATTGAGGAATATAATTAGTGAATAAATCACATAGAGTTGGGAAAATATACTCAAACCATATATGTTAAAACACCCATTCCTTTGACACCATTTTAAAATTTAAAAAATTTAAACAACATAAAAATTTACTTTTAAAAATTTATAAATAAATTTAATTGTAATAGAAGAATATATTTATAATTTTTTATTAATTAGATATAAAACAACAATAGATAAATTTAATGAATATGGATATATAAGAGAATGGTTCCTCATTAAAAATGGAAAATAAGATAAATTTTTATTACAATCAATCCTTTAATATATTTAAGTTTTAAAAAGAGGAAATTTTGAACTAAAAAATACAAAACCTATAAATAACCATTAAAGAATAATTTTTATGCGTTTAAGGGGAAAAATATCATACAATTCATCTAATTTAAATTAAAACCAGAATAATATTTAATATGAATGAGATTGTATAATAATCTATTATGGATTTAATTTTTTTTTAAAACCCCCCAAAATATAAAAAATAATTTAAACATAAATAAATTGAGTAATGATGAATTTCTAATGATCTATATTTCACTAGGTGATTCCTTTGTGAAAATATAGTGGTTAGGGTATTCTGGGAGGCAATGATAGCTCGTTCCAAGAGTTTACCAAAATTGAAATTTTTCTATCAGTGAATCAGTGCATCAGTGTCGGGGCCTAAATCCAAGAATTATCAAAAAATTTAGTTTTAATAGTCGTAATCTTTGTGTTTGGGGCATTGGAATCAGTGAGTTTGGGGAACCAACATTAGTGAGTTAGGGGCATCAACATCAGTGAGTCAGGGGTGTCGACACCAGTGAGTCATTGTGTTGGTGCCAAGGCGTCGCTGTCATGATGTCAGTGCTAGGTTGTCGGTGCTAGGGCATTTGTGCCAGGGCGTCGGTGTTAGGGAATCAATGTCAGAGTTTTAGTGAGTTAGGGATTTAATGAGTCATGGCATCAGTGGCTCAGTGTTGGCGAATCACCCATTAGTGACTCATTTCATGTTTTTCCAATTTTCCTAGTATTCCTAGTTTTATCCCTCTTACATATTATTTGACGTACACCGAGTTTAAATCCTTTTTCAGGAATTTTGAATAGTGATTCATAGGATATTTAGTATATATTTAATATCCTAATGCTTAAGGGACTTTGAGATACTCAAACCACATGATCATGACCAAGACCCCACGTTAATGACTTTTGAAACTATTCATCCATTAATATTGGATCTGCCTCTTCCACGCTAGGTTCATTCTGTTGGTTAGAGTGGATACTCAAGAGGGGGGGGGTGAATTGAGTTCCAATTAAAATTTATGTTAAAAATTGTTCTCTTAAAATCCACCTATTTAAAAACAAAGTTAAAATGTAGTGAATTTATAAAAAGTGTAAATGTTTAATTAGTTTCTCAAAGATTGATTAGGCCTCAGTTAATTTAATCTAAATATTAAATTTACTTTTGAAACTAACTTACTAGTTTACAATAATTATAAACAATTGGTAATTTAACTTTCAAAGTAAATTTAAAAGAAATTATATTTCAAAGTAATTAGCAGTGGAATATGATATATATATATATATATATATTATACTTATGACTTAAACTAAAATGCATAGCAGATGTAACCAATAGGTTCAGTCTCAAGCCGAGACTTATTCCTCTAAAACAATTTATATAAATTGATCCACACCCTGGATCGGGGTAAACAACAGTGAACACACTGTCCAGGTAAAAAGACCTCTACCACAGTTCAACGTGGGAAAACAAACAACAGCTCACAGCTCTCCAGGTCTTACTCGACCTCTACCACTATCCACATTGGGATACAAGGGAGTTATAGAGTTTGAATGAGGATTTAAGAATCCTCCAGCTTAGCTCAGCAGATAGTGTGTGTGTAAAATAAACAGGATACACACACTACTCGAAATGTAAATGAAAGAATCAGTAAAGTAAGTGAGAATGATTTTAGAAGAGATTTAGTGATTGGCAGTGTAGCTCTAGACTTGTTTGGTTGGTCAGAAAAGCTTCTGAGTCCTTCTCTGGTTTTTTTTTCTGAAAAACAGAGTGTCATTTTCTTCTTTGGTTCCCGATTCAGCTTGTCAGTCTTGAGTGTATGATGTTTTTTTTATAGTTCTTCACTCAAGATATAACTAGTGTTCTCTAGAAAAGAATTGCTTCATGTATGTCCAGTGTTCTTGGAGTATGGATGTGGCCTTGCATGAATGCACCACGTTTGAATGCTGTGAAGCCCTTTTCTTTTTCACCCTTGACGTGCCTTCTTAGTTCCCTGATTCTCGCTGTATGCACACCCCGTGTTCACTTCTTCTCATTCAGTCTTTGTGTTCACTCCACTTTTTTTCAGCTAGGTATTTATCTTCACTTTTATAGATTTCAGCTCCAGTAAATGGGAATGATTACCTTTTTCATGGGTACTAGGTACGGTTCCCTGACATGGCAACAAAAATACTTAAATAACATTAACTGCATTAAAAACATCAAATGTAACTGTTAGTTTAATAAAGAAATAGTATTGAGAGTATAGAGTTTTACTGGTTGGTCAATCATTAGTAGCCTCCTGTTTTAGACGTGTTCGGTGGATTTTGTGTAGCAGTGACCTTCCATCGGTAGCTCTTTGAACTTATATCGGTAGCTCTTGGTAATAGGAACTCCTTCTATCGGTATCTCAATTCTGTCGGTAACTATCTGTATCCGTCGCTCTTGGTCTATCGGTAGCTCTATGTATTGGTGATTGTATAGTTAGCTTGCTTAGTTCCAGTGATTATGTGTATTGGTAGACATATGGACATCAGTAGCTTCATTCTGTACTATCGGAAAACTTGTTCTATTGATAACTCTATATCGGTAGCTTGTTCTATGCTTACCGGTGGACTTGTACATATCAGTAGTTCTGCGTATCAGTGACCTTAGCTTATCGGTGACTCTGTTTATCAGTAGACTAAGTACTGGTAGCTCTTTACCAGTAGCTATACACAGATCAGTGACTAACATATCCGATTTGGTTAGAATTACTTCAGAACATATAAAAACATGGATAACCAATTATTATCATATCTTAAGGATTATTTTAATATTATTATCATCTTGATAATAGAATATCATAGATTGAGTGAATTAGAATATAAATAAACATTAATTGGGATTATCCAAGGTATGTAAAAGCATAATTGGGATTATCAAAACAGGTGAGGTCAACAATCTCCCCATTTTTGATAATCACAACTTATGATATTATAGTTTTAATACAATGAGTAGTTCTATCAGATAATATATCATTAAATGAAATTATCTCAGAGAAAACAATATGTTATAGAACATAATTTATCATAGGTAGAATTAAATACAATGATATCAGAAGGGAAATGCATAGTATCTCTTCTATAGATAATATTGATCTCCCTTTGAGAATATGTCCCCCTCTTTGATACGCTGATAATATTTCTCCCCCTTTGTTATAATCAAAAAGTGGGAAACAAGAAATAGAAAAAGTAACACAATGAGAAATAAAGGAAAGCCAATTGTATTAGATGTTGCAAAAGGTACATAGATAGAAAACAAAATACAAAGGATTCCTATCAAACATCCTAGCCATTTGTTCAATCCACATCATCAATGTGAGATTTTCCCTTTGGATCAGAAGAGGAGTCAGACTGTGTGGATGCTGGTGAAGGTTTAGGAATTCGGGAAATGATCATAGGAGGCTGAGCCACAGAAACTATGCCTGGCCTGTATTGAGGATTTCTTTGTGTGATCATAGGTGCGAGGCTTTGAATGGATTGGGATGGAGTCATCTGAACTGGAGAACCAGTAGTGGCAGAGGCTGGTAAGGCTGGAGGTACAATCACTAGCCTAGCATAGACATACAGGAAAGGCAGTAAAAGATTTCTGAAATCCATAATTATTCATCCTCCTCTCTCCATAGTAGATATGAAATCATCCTTGTTCTCCATGAATTTTTCCAAGGCTGGAGTCAATTCCCTTAGCTTTCTGCCTTTCTCTTTGAATGATTGATTGACAGGAGGTAACTTCATGTTTTCCAATAGAAGTTTGAAGTGATTGTTGAGTTGATGCTTGGTGTAAATCTTTTTGAAATAGGAGTCCACCTTTTCATTCACTTCTTTCTGAGAGGCAGATGCTTCTATCATATAGTATTGGACTATCTTTATTATTTCTCTAGATGAATCTCTAGTAGAAAGTAAAAATTTTCTCAGGTCGGATGAGTCCACAGATCCACTGGTTGATGTTGAACCAAGCTCCTCCTTCATCACAGCTCAAATCTGATTCAAATCCACAGAGGATTTAGATGCCACAGAACCAATATAGAAGGTTACTGTTTCCTTGATGTTTTTGGTCAACCCACTAATAAGATTTTGAACATGGGAATCCTAGGTTTTAACATGATCTTTCAGGGAAGTTTTAAAACCATCAAACACTGAAACCATCTGTCTCACAACACTTTTGACATAGGCTAAGTCCTTGTCTTCTTGGGATTTTGTGCTCATGCATGATTCCAAAGAGATAACCGATTTCTTTAGAGATTCAACATCTGATACCAGTATAGAAACTTGAGTTTGGAAGTCTGTAACTTCTTATACTATTTCTACCACAAAGGTTGAAAAATTACAACCTAGAGAGAGTTCAAAAGATTTTTCCAGATTACTAATCTCTTCAACAAAGCAGTGCTTCAACTCAGCAACAGAAGCACTAAAGGGATCTTTCAGCTCATCCTTTAAGGATTCAAGATCAGCTCTGGTGATGATATCAGCAGGAGAAATCACAACAGGCACTCTTTCAGTTTCTATGCTAGCCACTGAGTTAGTCATAATCGATTGGATTGATGACACTAGTGAAGCTTCCATCTTCTTTGTCCCTTCCCCAAAACCGCCCTTATGATTTTTCTTCAAAATATCCAGGTCATGCTTTCTGACCACATCTTTAGGTAACAACTCAGTCTCAACGTCATAAATAATCTTTGGTCTATTGAGAGATTCCTCATTATCGGAATCAGGATAATCTAATCCACAAACCACAAAACATGGGTCTTCTTCCCAGTCCTCAATATCAACATCCACTGACACACTTCCAAACTTGGTTTGATGCTCCCCCTCAATTGGTGTTTTCTCTTTTACAAAAAGGGAATTCTCAACGGGTCTTTATTCCTGAGGATAATATTCTATTATCAATTCCATCTCTACAACAGTAGGAGGGTCCTTTAGATTAGGTACAACTTCTTCCCTTTCTCATACTACATCCTCAGTAGGAACAACTGAGCTTCCAATTAATGGACTCAAGCTTAAACATACAGAATCAGAGGCTTCAGATTCATTATCTTTTTCTTCTTTATGTTCAGGGGATGGGTGGTCTTCCTCATCAGCAGGTGTCTCTTATTCTACTAAGTCTTCCATTATAGAAGATACAATTTCAGCAGTAGGACCTGGAGGTATGTTCAGATCTCTTCCATCATCCATAGAAGTTTATTCTTCTTTAGTCTCATCACGGTATTCAGGTTCTTCTTCATTAGGTCCTAGACCTGGATCTCTCACATCCTTAGGTCTTGAAGGATGATTCACATGATTGAATTTATCATATATCTTATGGACATCATTAACCCACACTCCTCTCCATGGGTTACAATTTATCTTCATATATTTGCACACTATGCTTTTGATACAGAAGTTGTTCTTTACTAACATTGTCTCATCTTGAGACCCAGCTATCCCTTTCACTTTGATTATCATAGAGATCAACTTGGAAAAGAATAGGGCATTAGTCTTAGATTTTTTCCTTGTCATGTCTTCCATTTGGATCATCAGCAATCTGCACAGATTCACTTTTACACAATGTCTCAAGAGATGCAGGAGATAGATATCCTGATATCTTAAATTCGCAAAGTCTTCTATTATTGGTATTAAAGCATGCTGAACAAATTTGAACATCAATCTGTTCTCTCCATCCATTTCAACAGCCACTACTTGTCTTTGATTTCCATCACTGGTGAGCTCCTCCAGGGCAGTCTCATAATCGAATATATCACTTGTAGGTGGCATAGATTTTGAGACATATCCAGATACACCTTCATGCGGAACCTTCAAGCATTCATCCCACTCAACGGATGAGAAAGATATCTCCTTTCGATTCACATAAGAAGTCACTTGGTTCTCATTTTCAGATTTCTCAAAGCTTACAAACTCATAAAATTGTTTCACTAGATTTGGATTGTAGGGGCCATTGTTGTTCAAAAAGCAATCTACCCACTTTTGATCTTCCAGCGCTTCGAGCACTAACGACTAGCTAGGAAGCAACCATTCTACGCACAACTCTTTTTCAATCACAATAACTATATTCTGTAAATGAGGATTCACTGGTCGCCTACCCGACCTAGTTCTTCCATCACTACCACTTTTTTCTAGCTCGGTCTTCTGCTTCTTTGCTTTCGGCTCATCAGTGTCATCTCTGATGGTAGGAAGTTTGGTTTTTTCCATAACTGGTTCGAGGGATTTAGGGTTCTTGAGAGATTTTGGAGCTAAGGTTTGAGGTTAAGGGATTGAGGCTCGGTGGATTGAGAAATAACTAGGACATAGTTTTTATCATTTAGGAATCATAAAATAAATAAATAAAATAAAATAAAGTAAAAATAATTCAGATTCTAGTGGCAGACAGAAGTTTAAAATAGCACACTCATCATTAGAGTTTATCGTTGAGAATTCCTATCAGTGAGGTCCACATTGGTGAGGTTACATTGGTGAGGTATTCACATCAGTGATGTTCACATCAGTGATGTTCACATCGGAGAGGTTCACATTAGTGAGGTTCACATCGGCGAGGTTCACATCGGTGAGGTTCACATTAGTGAGGTTCACATCGGTGAGGTTCACATCAGTGAGGTATTCACATCAGCGAGGTATTCAAATCAGTGAGGTTACATCGGTGAGGTATTCACATCGGTGAGGTACCTACCGATCAAGGTTAATCATTCCTAACTCATTTCTAATGTAACTTAACCTATCCGAACTCAAAGGCTTGGTGAAAATGTTAGCTAATTGATGTTCAGTACCTATAAATTCAAGAGTAATATCACCCTTTTGGTAATGATCTCTCAAGAAATGGTTCCTTACATCAATGTGTTTGGTCCTAGAGTGATATACATGGTTCTTCTAAATGTTTATTGAACTAGTGTTGTAAGAATTGATAGATACATGCTTAAAATCATATCCATAGTCCAAAAGAGTGTGTTTCATCCACAGAATTTGTGCACAACAACTACCAGCAGCTATATACTCTGCTTCGGCAGTGGAAAAAGCTACAAAATTCTTCTTCTTACTACACCAAGATACTAAGTATTTTCCCAATAAATAAAATGTTCCAGATGTTCTGTTCCTATCCAAATTACAACCAGCAAATCTAGCATCTGAATAAGTCATTAGCTCAAAGGATTGTCCTTTTGGGTAAAACAAACCTATGTTTACAGTGTGTTTAAGATACTTAAAAATTCTTTTAACAGCAAGTAAATGAGATTCTTTTGGATTAGCTTGAAATCTTGCACACATACACACACTAAACATAATATCTGGTCGACTAGAAGTAAGGTAATGTAATCTTCCAATCATACCTCTGTAATTTGTTTGATCCACTGGTTTCTTAGTTTCATATGCATCCAATTTACAGACTGTACTCATAGGAGTATCACTTTCCTTAATAATATCCAATACAAAACGTTTTAAAAGATCCTTTTTATTTTTACTTTGATTCAAAATAATACCATTTTCATTTTGGAAAACTTGAAATCCAAGAAAATATTTGAGTTCTCCAATTAAAATAATTTCAAATTCATTTTTCATACTCTTTGAAAAATCAGTACTTAAAAAATGTTTAGAAGTTCCAAAAATAATATCATCAACATAGATTTGTACTATCAAAACATCTTTATAAATTCTTTTAATAAAATGAGTTGGATCAGCAATCCCTTTAGTAAAACATTTTGAAATAAGAAAATTACTAAGTCAATCATACCAATCTCTTGGAGCTTGTTTTAAACCATATAAAGCTTTAGAAAGTTTGAAAACTTGACTTGGAAAATGAGTATTAGTAAATCCAGGTCGTTGTTAAACAAAAACAACTTCAATTATAAAACCATTTAGAAAAGCACTTTTGACATCCATTTGATATAACTTGAAATTCAGATGAGCAGCATAGGCAAGTAGAATTCTAATAGCTTATAGTCTAGATACAGGGGAAAAGGTTTCCTCATAGTCTATACCTTCCTCGTGACTGTATCCTTATGAAACTAACCTAGCTTTGTTTCTAACTATATATCCTAATTCATTAACTTTGTTTCTAAAAACCCATTTAGTGCCTATTGTAAAAGTGTCCTTAGGTCTGTAAACTAATTCCCAGACGTTGTTTCTTTCAAATTGATTTAACTCTTCTTGCATATCCATTACCCAAAATTCATCATGGATAGAATCATTGACATTTTTAGGTTCTAGCTGTGAATGAAAAGCTTGATGTTCAACCTGGTTTCTTAGAGAAGCTCTATTCTGTGTCCCTCTATCAAGATTACCAACAACTGCATCCAAAGGATTATTATTTAGAATCCTAGTTTATCTAGTAAAGTTAGGACTATAAATTTCAGGTTCATCTCTACATACGAGTTCAAAAGAAGAAAATTCTGGAATATGTCTAGAACTGGATATTTTTACAGAATATTATTTAGATTTATCATTAAGGTCCAGAATAGTCAAATCTTATTCAAGATTTTCAAGAGAGGTTTTAGGCTCATGTGGATCAGTTTCATCAAACTAGATGTGAAAATATTCATCCACACATTTGTTTCTATTGTTAAAGACTCTATGGGCTTTTCTAGTTAAATAATAACCAAGAAAAATTCCTTCATCACTCTTAGAAGAAAACTTGTCAAGATTATCCTTTGGATTAAGAATAAAATCTTTGTAGCCAAAGACTCTGAAGTAAATAACTTTAGGTTTTCTATTATTCCATAATTCATAAGGGGTCTTCTTGAGAAAAGGTCTAATTAAGACTCTATTAATAATATAACAAGATGTATTCCCAACTTCAGCCCAAAAGTAAACAGGCAGGTCATACTCATTAAGCATGGTTCTTGCTATTTCTTGAAGGGTTCTATTCCTTCTTTCTACTACACCATTCTACTGAGGTGTCCTAGGAGCATAAAATTTGTGACTATAGCCATTGTGTGAGAAATAAGAGTCAAACTCATGATTTTCAGACTCACGACCATTATCACTTCTTAGGGTTTAAATTCTTATGTACACTAAGGTTTTCTACAGACTTGGAGTATTTAACGAAGTAAGAACAAGATTCACTTTTGTGAGCTAAGAAGTATACCCAAGTATATCTAGAAAATTTATCTGCTAAGACAAAGACATATTGCTTCCCATTTAAACTCAAAACTCTTGAAGGTCCAAACATGTCCATGTGAACCAAATCGAGAGGCTGAGAAGTTGAAACTTATTTCTTTGATTTAAAAGAAACTTTATGTTGCTTTCCCTTTTGACATGGATTACAAACTTTGTAATTTGGGAATTCAAGTTTAGGATGGTCTCTAACCAAGTTCTTCCTAGTCAGGTTTCAAAGTGAATGTATGTTTCAGTGTCCTAATCTTCTGTGCCAAATCCAAGACTCTTAATGAAAAGCATTTAAACAAGTAACATTTTTATTAGCTAAAGAATTCATATCAACAACATAAACATTTTCATTTCTCAAGGCAGAGAACACTAAAACATTTTTAGAGTTAAAAACATCACAGGAATAATTTTCAATCTTAACATTAAATCCATCATCAAATAATTGAGAAATACTTAACATGTTATACTTATGTCCATCAACAAATAAAACTTTAGAAATCAAAGCTGAATTAGTGTTACCAATCTGGCCTAGGCCGATGATTTTTCCTTTAGAATTATCACCAAAGGTGACATGGCCTCCATCAACCTTTACTAGGCTCTTAAAGCATGAGTAATCCCTAGAAATATGTCTTTAACATCCACTATCCAAGTACCATAACTTCTTGTGAGAACTCTTCAAACATGTTTCCTACAAAACAGATTTAGATGGGAAATGATTTTGGTACCCAGATCTTCTTGGGTCCAGAAAGGTTAGAAATCAAAGCTGTAGGTACCCAAATTTGTCTTATAGGTCTCATATAATTTACAGAACTAATTGATTTTGAAAGATAAACTTTATTTGATCTATAAACATATGGATAACTAGTTGAAGCATATGAATTTCCAGAACTGGAACAAACAGAATTTTATCCATACTTAGGAATAAATTTAGTTTTAGTAGACTGTCTTTTTCCAGGTTGATAACCTATTCCAATAGCATAATTTGGTGCCAATTTGTTTCCTATCATTCGAGTTGGAGTGTCTTTTCCATTTGTGAATTTTTCTAGTCCCTTTCTATGTTTCTCATGAGACATTTTCAGTTCAGTATTTTTCTTTAAAAGTTGAGCATTCTTTTCTTTTTCTACATCAAAGTCAGATTTAACATTGGTAGTGAGAGAATGCTGTTTCTTTAATGACTTATATTTGTCCTTAAGTTCATTACATGTTTCTTCCAGCATGTTAAAATATTCAAACAATTCATCCTTAGACATATCTTCAAAATCAGAATCAGATTCTGTATCATCTCCAGAATAATAGGAATTTGAAATAGGAGTATCTAAGGTTACCTCATATGTGTTAGTCATGAAACACATGTTGGCACTATTCTTTTTAGAATCAGAAATTTCAGATTCACTTGTGCTGTCTTCTGAAGCACTCCAAGTAGCTTTCATAGCTTTCATGTACTTATTGTCCTTATAATCTTGTTTCTTTTTGAATTTTAATTTTGGACAGTCATCCTTGATGTGTCCTTTCCTCTTACATTCATAGCAGACTATATCATCCACCTTATCAGATTTCTTCTAATCCTTCTTCCAGTGACCCTTGTTGACATACTTTCTTTTTTATTTTTATTTTCTAAAGAATTTCTTTTTCCTATAAAACTTCTTGAATCTCCTGGCTATTTGAGCCATCTCAGCATCACTGTCAGAGTCCGAATCTTCACTTATTTAAATTTCAGTAGGTACATGTATTTTCTCTTTTTCTTTTTTCTTTGAAGTAGTAGACATGAATGCCACAGATTTTCTCTTGGGTTCATCATCTTCTTCCTTATTTACTTTAAGTTCTTCCTCATACATCATAAGATTACCTATTAATTCATTAACAGGGAGTGTGCTAATGTCACATGATTATCTAATGGAAATAGATGTGCCTCTCCATCTTTCTTGTAGACATCTTAATATTCTCATAATTTGTTCCTTTGCTGGAACAGAATTTCCAAGAGAGCTCATAGTGTTGACAATCTCATTGAACCTGAGATACATGTCAGAAATAGGTTCATCAATTTTCATTTTAAAATTATCATATTTAATAGTATAAGTATTTAATCTCATTTCTTTAACATTAGTTGTTCTCTCATGAGAAACAGCCAAAGTGTCCCATATTTCATAAGCTCTTTTATAGGAAGATATTCTATTGAATTACTCATATCCTAATGCACAATACAAAGCATTCATAGCTTTACAATTATTATTTTAAGAAGTTCTTTTAGGATCATCCCAAGTTGTTCTTTCAGTTTCTGGAATTTTATATTGAGATTCTATATCATTACAGATATCAAAACCCATACTCTCCAAATGAATTTTCATCTTAAGTTTCCACTGGGCATAGTTTGTACCATTGAAGTAAGGTGTCCTGTTAGTAGCAACACCGTCTAGTCTATTGTCAATAGCTAGATTGTAGAAAAGATATTTAAAGAGATAAAATTTAGAACTAACAGAAATTTATGATCTTTAAATATGCAACTAAAATCACAGTTGAAAAACAGAATGTTTTGAAGACTTATATTAATAAAAACAACTCTGATACCAATTTTTTTCGGTGTGGATACACAAGAGGGGGGGGGGGGGGGGTGAATTGAGTTCCAATTTAAAATTTCTGTTAAAAATAGTTCTCTTAAAATCCCCCTATTTAAAAACAAAGTTAAACTGTAGTGAATTTATACAGAGAGTAAATGTTCAATTAGTTTCTCAAAGATTGAATAGGTCTCAGTTAATTTAATCTGAAGATTAAATTGACTTTTGAAACTAACTTACTATTTTACAATAAGTATAAACACTTGCTAATTTAACTATCTAAGTAACTTTAAAACAAATTATATTTCAAAGTAGTTAGCAGCGGAATCTGAAATATATATATTATACTTATGACTTAAACTAAAATGAATAGCAGATGTAACCGAGAGGTTCAGTCTCAAGCCGAGACTTAGTCCTCTCAAACAATTTATATAAATTGATCCACACCCTTGATTGGGGTAAACAACAGTGAACACACTGTCCAGGTACAAAGTCCTCTACCACAGTTCTACGTGGGGAAAAAACAACATCTCACAACTGTCCTGGTTTAACTCGCCCTCTACCACTATCCACAGTGGGATACAAGGGAGTTATAGATTTTGAATGAGGATTTAAGAATCCTCTAGATTAGCTAAGGAGATAGTGTGTGTAAAATAAACAGGATACACACACTGCTCGAAATATAAATGAAAGAATCACTAAATTAAGTGAGAATGAGTTTAGAATAGCTTTAGTGATTGGTAGTGCATCTCTAGACTCGTTTGGTTGTTCAGAAAAGCTTTTGAGTCCTTCTATGTTTTTTGTTCTGAAAAATAGAGTGTCATTTTCTTCCTTGTTTCCAGGTTCAGCTAGTCAGTCTTGAGTGTATGAAGTGTTTGTTATAGTTCTTCACTCAAGACGCAGCTTGTGTTCTCTAAAAAAATATTTCTCCATGTATGTCCAGTGTTCTTGGAGTATGGTTGTATCCTTGTGTGAATGCCCTACATTTTAATGCTGCAAAGCCTTTTTGTTTTTCACCCTTAGTGTGCCTTCTTAGTTCCTTGATTCTCGCTGTATGGACACCCTATGTTCACTTCTTCTCATTCAGTCTCTGTGTTCACTCCAATTTTTTCAACTAGGTCTTTATCTTCCCTCTTATAGCTTTCAGCTCTGGAAAATGTGAATGATTACGTTTTGCATGGGTAATATGTACGGTTCCCTGACATGGCAACAGAAATCATTAAATAACATTAACTGCATTAAAAAAAATCAAATGTAACCGTTATCTTAATAAATAAATACTATTGAGAGTATAGAGTTTGACTTTTTGGTCAATCATTAGTAGCCTCCTACTATAGAAGTGTTCAGTGGATTGTTTGTCACAATGACCTTCCATCAGTAGCTCTTTGAACTTGTATCGGTAGCTCTTGGTATCAGTAACTCCTTCTATCAGTAAACTTACTCTATCGGTAGCTCAATTATGTCGGTAACTATCTGTATCGGTCGCTCTTGGTCTATCATTAGCTCTATGTATTGGTGACTGTATCCGTAGCTTTCTTAGTTCCAGTGATTATGTGTATCGATAGACTTATGCACATCAGTAGCTTCATTCTATACTATCGGAAAACTTGTTCTATTGATAACTCTGTATCGATAGCTTGTTCTATGCTTACTGGTGGACTTGTACATATCAGTAGCTCTACGTATCAAGGACCTTAGATTATCGGTGACTCTGTCTTTCGGTAGACTAAGTCTATCAGTAGACTAAGTACCGGTATCTCTGTACCAGTAGCTATACGCAGATCAGTGACTAACATATCCGATTTGGTTAGAATTACTTCATAACATATACAAACATGGATAACCATTGATTAATATATCTCAAGGATTATTTTAATATTATCATCATCTTGATAATAGAATATCATAGATTGAGAAAATTAGAATATAGATAAACATTAATTGGGATTATCAAAGGTATGTAAAATCATAATTGGGATTATCAAAATAGGTGAGGTCAAAACATTCCTTCTGAGAGTGATTTATATTCCCCCTTGGTTCATTTAAAGCCTCCCCCTTAAGATGAGTCCTGCATCTGTGCGGAAGTCGTCATTTGGTTTTATTTGAGTTCTTTCCTACTGCTTGCACGATCCGTTGTTCTTGGCACAAAGAGGAGATTTGGTCACATATTTTTTAAATTAGAGATTCTTCTACCCCTAATTATTTTTGTATCATGTGGGGTGTGTTTACAAATGATTCCCTATGGTAAATAGGTGAATATGTTTTTAAAACAACTAAAACATAACTGTAGGGAACCTGATCAAAAGACAACAAGGTTAATGAAATAACGGGTTGGGAGTGGATTGGTCTGGATCACATGTTTTATTTGATATCCTTCTTGATGATGTGATTTATTGTGTCTATAAATCCATTTAAAAATCATGTCTTTTTGTGTTCTTTGTCTATTGATGGATGAATCTTAATAACTGTTGTTGTTTCCATAAAAACAATTACTGTAAATACGAATCTGACTAATCATATATACCTGGTTAAATAAAATGGATGCACCATGATGAAAAAAATTGTGTGATCACCCCTGTTTATAAATGTGGATTTAAATATTAGTGTTTACCAAACCTTATTAAATCCAATTTGATATGTGTGGAAACTTGCAATGTTCTGTTGGGTTTCTGAGTTTGTGTGGGTTGTGTGGTGCTGCTATAGGGAGCACAGTTATGGGTATAGGGGTGGGAAGGGGACTTGGTTCTGTGAGAAGGGTGTGGTATGTGTGTGCAATGAGGTTGTGGTTTAATATTATTTACTGTGGGCTTGGGGTGTGGGGTGGTACGGGTGATTTTTTGGAGTCTTAGGTTGAGAGACTGATTGATTGTGGAATGGATGGACATCTAGGCAGTGGGACTACCTTTGTTTTCATTGTGGCCATCAAGAAACATTGGGAAGATGGACTGCATTACGGTTATAGACTTTTCATGCAGTGGGACTCCATATTTTAGATATTTGGTTAGCAGGGTTACAGTTTGTGTTTTAAGTAACTTCATGTTAATTGGTGTTTTTCGGGTGTGGTGTTGTTGTGTAGTGGGGCAGCCGAGTTTTGTTGTGAGGGCATGATTGTGTTGAATAACATTGAAGAATTATAGTTGGAAGTGGTTTAATGGGTGTTTAGGGAAATAGGGGATGTGTAGTGGGACTATATCTAGGATTTTTTCTCTTGTTTTTATGAATGGGTGTTAAAATGGAAATGTTTTACCTTGGTCCGTCTTCCCTTGTTAAATATTGGTAGTATTGAAGAATGAAGTCGGTTGGTTACTGTGTGTTTAGTTAATTAGGATCTTTTTCTTATAAGGTGATCATATATGTTGTGCTCGGAAGTTTCCCCTTGGTAGTGATGGAATAAATTAAAGTGACCCCCTAAATTAATAGAAAATGGTTAAATGAAAAAGGGGTTCAATTCATGCTTTGACAACAAATATTTGTGTGGTTGTGCATATAGGGGTAGCAAAAAAAGTGGTTTCAGTGGGATGGTTATTTGTTTTGGGACCCATAGGTTGGGATGATTGTTTTCTTACCTATATGTATAAATTTTAGTTCCCTGTGATTTCTATACTTAGCCCACCCATGTTGAGCACTATATGACGAACACCCCCATTTCATGGGGGAGGGTGTCTTTCCCATCATTCTAGTGGGGGATAGATTTTTGGTTAGGGACTTTCTTCATCACACCCTCTACTAGGTTCTAACCTCTAGAGCATATCCAGGTAGGATATAATGGGCTAAGGCTTACCATAACCTAATATCCATCGGTCTGGTTTGTTGTAGATGAGAGGCCTAGGTGTCTGAGGGCTAGTTTTTTCCCAAGTGTCTTCGGGATGAGGCCCATGTGTCTTCAAAAGAGAGGTATGCTTGTTGTAACATAGTTGTCTGTTGGCGTGATTTGTGTGTTTTTTGAGGCCTAGGTTTTTGCGAGAGGGTTTTGGGAGTGGGACTACATTTTGGAAGAGTGGTATCTTCAAGGTGTTAGCCATTATGAACAAGAAATTAACCAGTGGGAAAGTGGTGTGCGATACCCAAATGTCGATGTGCTTATACTACTACTTTACTTGACTTGCATTATTTGGTTAGTGTGCCTTAGTGCGGCTGGTCTTGTTTGTACTCCTTAGTAGGTGCTTTGAGGTTCAACTGTTTTATCATTGGGTAATTACTATTCTCCCCCAATTATGCATGAGTGTCTTTAGTTTTTCTATGGGGTATACTTGGACAAACACCCTATGTTGAAAAACTACATTTAGGTTTCCAACAGGAATTTGGAGACCACGATGGACATTAATAGCTTGGGCAATGGGATCGTTGTGGTGCTTCTGCTTAGTCTCATTTTCTTTTTGTACTTTCTTTAGTACTTTGGTTATACTTTTGTCACAGTTTACATTTAAATCATGCATGCGTAGGATTTTTGTTTCCTTTATGTAAATGTTTGGTGTTGTTGGTATTTTTACCATCTTATCTCCAAACCCTATTTCCAATAAAAAGGTTAATTCCTTCCATTTTTTGGGAGATTCTATACCCTGGCTTCTAGTCACCTCTCCAGGGCCTATGAAGGTGGGACTCGGGGGGTCATTATATCTCTTTCATCTTGAAGAAGGATGGGTGTGACACTTTGCTACTCCTCCCCTCATCTCGAGGAAGGCGTGTCATGATAGAATGGTATCAAAGGTGATGTTTGAGATATAGGATAGGATTTGGAGTTAGGAATAGTGAGGATTTCATGGGATGGTAGGGAAATGGTGTATAGAAATCATGGTGTAGGAAATAGTCCAAGGAAGACTGGCTAGGACACAGGATTTTGGGCCCCCAGTGATCCGATGTAAGGACTCTGGACCTACTTAATTACCATGTGTGGCTATACTGATTGCATAGTAGAGACCCTAAGAATGGAACATGTATCATAATGACTTGAGTCCTTGTGTATCTTGGATTTTTTAGGAATATAAAATATATTAAGATTGAAAATGAATTCAAAAGAAAATTTACATACTACCCATTATTAGGAGTTCCTTATTTACCCTTTTCACTTATGGCACCCAAACATCGCCCACTTATGTTATGAGAAGTTGAGGCCCAATAGGCTGACCCAGTAGATCAGTGAAGGGTTGATCAAGAGGGATAAGATGGGTTGTGGATAAAGACCCTTCATGGTTTCTAGCGAAAGACCCTGGGAAAGTATGAAGGAAACATTTTAGACATAGAGATGGAGGGTTGGCTGGAGGAGCTGACAATCACCATTACTTTGATCCCTTCTCCGAGGGAGTATTGGGTTCCTTTAGTAGTGATCCAGATGTGAGGATCTGCATGTCAGTGGTGGAATCTTTACCTCGAGGAGAGGAAGGAGACCAATGTCTCATTAACTGTCTTTGAGAAGGAGTTTCGGGCTTAGTTTCATTCCTCGATGATGAAGATCAAGAAGATGTAGGAGCTTCTCTCCATTGTCCCGGGGCTAAGGTTTTTTGTTTATGTAGAACCTAGATATCTTTGGAACCAGTGCATAGTTTGAGCGTAGTATAGTGGGGGTTGGCCAGTTCAGTTCACACCTCAGCATCATCAGTTTTCGGTTAGGCTTTTCTAAATGTACGGGCAGTGATCTCCTACTCCACTGGGGGTAGGAAGTGTTGGGGGGAGTCCAACATCAAGGGTATCCTTAGGGAACTCGACCAGGCTATGTTTGTAGAGGCAGTTGAGAGTATAGAGGTAGAGGATCTTGGTGTGGGTAGTTGCATGCTACCGAGAGAACAGTTCTAGTGGAGTCGTAGGTTGTTTGGTATACGATCAGTCTATTAAGAACTTTTTCTTGTAAATTATTTGATTGAGGAGCCTCACATTAATTTTTTTCACCTGGTCTTGCCCATGCTTTGCGACTAGTCATTGAGAGGATTCCCATTATCCTGGTGTTGATTACCCTAGTTAGAGGTCAGGCCAATTTGTTGGATGTTTTCTCAGGATGTAGACTGATGTTGGGGCCGCATCAGCCTAGTGGGGATCTCCTTCTGCTATAGATGCGTCCATACAATGTCTTCTAGTAATAAACTGGTCGTTTTCTGTGCATGCTATTATCATATACTTTTGAATAAGAGTAATGTTTTTTAGGTGTGGATGACCAGCGTGTAGTTTTTTTTTGTGAGTGGTGGTGTCAGATGGGCAGTCGGTATGTGAATCCACTTCTCTCCTTAACAGACAAGATGTCAGTGGAATCAGTAGACACGAAGATGGTAGAGGTTTTAGGGGTTGTCAAATATTTCCTGGATATCTTTCTAGAGGAGTTTGTGACCCTAACCCCTCGATGTGATGTTATTTTTAGAATATAATTGCAATCTTGTGCCCATCTGATTTAAAAGACCCCCTATCGAATGACACCTTCTGAGTTGTCAGATTTTCCAATTCATATTGACAACTTGATAAAGAAGGGTTTTATCAAGCCATGTGTGTCGCCATGGGGTGATCCGGTCTTGTTCTAAAAGAAGGTAGATAGTGGTTTGAGGTTATGCATAGACTACTAGAGACTAAATTATGTGATAGTCAAGAAGTGTTACCCCCTTCTGAGGATATAAGTTCTTTTCGACCTGCTAAGCGGAGTAGATTGGTTCTCTAAGATTTATCTATTGTCTTGATATCCCCAGTTGAGGGTGAATGAGGGTGACATCATGAAACTGCTTCTAGATATAGGTAAGGGAACTTTGAGTTCGTGGTCTTTCCCTCAGTCATTATAAATTCACCAGCCCTGTTCATGGGGATCATGAAATATATATTCCAGAAGTTCCTAGGTTAGTTCATCATTGTGTTCAATGATGATATTCTGGTTTACTCAAAGTCAGAGGAGGTGCACGTTGGTCACCTCCAAACAGTCTTGGTTTTCCTCCGGCACCACCAGCTCTATGGAATTTTGTCCATGTGTATGTTATAGATGCGAGAGGTGAACTTCTTTGAAAATGTGGTGTCTCTAAAAGAGATATTGGTAGAATCCTCAAAGGAAGAGTGGTTTTTTCTTGGGTAGAACCCAAGAACATGGTATCGTTTTGTAGATTCCTAGGTCTAGTAGGCAATTACCAGAGGTTCATATCCGAATTCTCTCAGGTTTTGGATCTATTGATATATTTTAATAGAAAGGACCTAGTCTTTGTGTGGAGTGCATAGTGTCAGGAGGCTTTCATCTATCTAAAGGGTATATTGGTTAGTTCTCCAGTGCTTAGATTTCTGGAGGAAGGGGTATCGTTTGAGGAGTTCTGTGGAGTTTCTAGTATAGGCTTGGCATGTGTGCTATTGCAGCAGCATGGAGTGATCTCTTATTGGTCTAGTTAGTTACTTCAACATGAATGAAACTATGGAACCCATGACCTGGATCATGTAGTGGTCAAGTTTTCACTCAAGTTGTGGAGAAATTACCTCATCGGGGAGTGCTTTGTGGTATTCACAGATCATAGGAGCTTGAGGTATATCTTCTTCCCACAAGACATGAACTTGCGACATCGAAGGTGGATGTAGTTTCTCCAGGACTACAACTTCAAGATATCTTGCACTGCGGGAAAGGGTAATGTGGTGACCGATGCCTTAAAGAGGAAGTTGTGGAAGGAGGTAGTTCAGAAATCCACATATACTTGTAATGATATAGAATATTTGGCCACTTTCCATCTGGATGTGAGAGTGGATGGAGGTAGATGATATCTATTCCAAATGAAAGTCTAGTCCTACTTGATGCAGCTAGTAGAAGAGTCTCAGTGCAGAGACTCAGGGATTGAAGTGATGCATGATCATGCTATCCAGGGTGATACTCAGGAGGGATGGTCAGAGGACAGTCAATTAGATGCTGTTTCATGGGAAAGTGTTTCTCTTGGTGGATATGTGTGAGGGAGTTATCTGTGAGTTCCATAGCTCACCCTTGTAAGTGATTCCAAGAGTCTCTAAGATATACCGAGGCTTAAGAGAACAGTTTTTTTCACCCAAGTTAAAATAGGCAGGGGTGGGATTTGTGGCAAGGTTCCTAGTGTGTCTATAAGTGAAGGCTGAGAAACATGTTCCTAGAAATCAGTTGCATCCTTTAGACACTCTCGAGTGGAAGTTGGATGATATCTTGATGGAATTCATCACAGGATTACACAGGACTTAGGGGAGGGGGGGGTGTGATTCCCTTTGGGTAGTAGTGGATTGGTTGATGAAATTGGTTCATTTTGTAGCGATCAAAGAGACGAGTACAATGGATTCCATTGCACAGGGGTTTGTGGATGAAGAGGTGAGGCTGCATTGAGTTCAAAGATCCATTGCCATAGATCAATATACATGTTTTACGTTGAAAGTATGGAGGGTATTATATCATGTATTTTGCATCTAGTTACACCTCAATAGTGCTTTCCACCGTCAGATGGATGTGTAGATAGAGCAGACCATCCAAACACTGGAGGAAATTTTACAGGAATGTGTTCAGGACTTTAGTGGGTCTTGGGTTCAACATTTTCCTTTGGTATAGTTTTCTTACAACAATAAATATCACTCCTAAATTGTTATGGCTCCATTCAAAGATATTTATTGGAGAAAATGTTGTTCAACCTTATGTATGAAAGAGGTTGGAGAATCAGCTATTCTCGGTCCAAATGTGGTGCAGTGTATGACAAAGAAGGTGCATCTTTTCATTGATAGGTGTTGGGAGCACTGGACCTAGAGAATACACATACTGATTATAAGATGAGGCCTTTGGAATTAAAGTTTGGGTAACATGTCTTCTTGAAGGATTCCCCTCATTGTAGGAAGTGGAGGTTTGGTATAGAGGTCAAGATTTCTCCTAGGATCATCGGACCTTTCTGGGTGTTGTAGTGAGTCAGAAAGGTGGAATATCAGCTAGTGTTTCCACTACGGTTAGAGATGATCCATGATGTCTTCTATGTATCTATAATCTATCGATATCTACATGATGACTCCCACACCATTTACTGGGGATAGTCAGATATCAAGGAAGATGTGACGTTCGTGGGGTGACTGGTAAGAGTCGAGGATCAGGAGGAGAAGGTGCTTCGTGGATAGACCATTCCATTGGTTCGTGTGTTATGGAGGAATAGTGTCCTTTAGGAGAGAACTTGTGAGTGGTAGACATAGATGTATGCTCAATACTCAAAGAAGTTCATATTTTTTCAATCACATATTTCTTTGTGCTTCATTTTATGTTGTATTACTTGACCTTGTTCATTATACGATAATATGTTTCCTTATTCTCTGAATTTGTGTGAAAAGTCCTAACTATGGGAAGGGTATGAGCTGGTACATAATCAAGACACATTAACGGAGATACGATTAAATCCATACATGCAAGTTAGTGTTTCCCAAAGTGGATAGTATCTTGACATGGAAGAATGAGATCCCTGATCCATGTGTCTGGATGGTGTGACTTTGGTGTTTACATGGTTGTTTGTGGGAGTGGGGCCATAGTTTTTCTATAGTTTTTTTCAGAGATAGATGTCAAGGATGTGTTCTAGGATGTTAGGGTTTTTACTCCATCTCTCAATCAACACAAGGTGGTTTGTTCCTAAGAGGTATCTTATGGGGTGGTTGTTCGAACCACCCTTTCTTCCAGGTTGGTTTTCATTTCTCAAGAATTAAAATAGTTTGAGAAGTATTTGATGTAATGAAATGGATTTCCCGAGGAAATTAATTTGTGAAAATCTAGTGTTTAGGGTGTTCTAGGAGGGAATATTAGCTTGTTCCAAGAGTTTTAAAAAAATTGATTTTTTTCTATCGGTGACTCAGGGAGTCGGTGTCGGTGAATCATTAAAAGAGTTCGCAAAATATATAGTTTGAACCTTCAACTTTGATGAGTCATGGTATTTGGCATCACTGAGTTAGGGGCATCAGTATTGGTGAGTCAGGGGAACCAGCATCAGTGAGTCAGGGGCATCGACATCGGTGAGTTAGGAGGGTCGGTTTCAGTGAGTCCGGGGCATCAACATTGGTGAGTCTGGGCATCGGTTCCCGGGCATACATACCATGGAATCTCTGCTAGGGATTCAGTGACAAGGATTCAATTTCAGAAAATTATTGAGTCAAGGCGTTAGTGAGTTGTGGTGTCGGGGGATCATCATCAGTGACTCACCCATCTGTGCCTCATTTCTAGTTTTTCTAGTTTTTCCCAATTTTTTTGCTTCATCCCTCTTACATCTTATTTGACATAAATTGAGTTTAAACCTTGTTTGGATGTTTTTAAGGGAATTCCAAAGTATATTAAGTATATATTTTATATCCTAAAACTCTGGGTACTTTGAGATACCCAATAGCATGATCTTGACCATGATCCCACATTAATGGATTTTGAAACTATTTTCCCTTTAATATATGATCTGGATCTTCAAAGCCTAGATCTTTACTTCCCAGAGTGTTTTTCATTCCCCCTTGGTGCACCTAAATCCTCCCCCTCTAGAATAGTTGTGGATATATACAGAAGTTATCATTGGGTTTTCATGGAGTTCTTTCCTACCGCTCGCACAATCCCCTATTCTTGGCACAAAGAGGGGCTTTGTTCGCCTGTTATTTCAAGTAGGGATTCTTATACCCCTATTTATTTATGTTTCACATGGGGTGGGTGTACTAAATATTACTTATGATTAATGGGTGAATAAATTTCTTAATATGGCTACTGAATAACTACATGGAACAATATCTAAAGATAACGAGGTCAATCAAATAACGGGATGGGAGTGGGTTGATGTTGATCACATATTTTAGTTTCTATCCTTGTTGATGATGTGATCTGTTGTGGATGTAAAGACTCCAAAAAAATCATGTTTGTTGGTGGTCCTTGTATTTTCATGGGTGAATCTTTATAATTCTTGTTGTTTCCATATAAATAATTCATGTAAATACTAAAATGACTAATCACGTATACCTAGTTAAATAAAATTTATGCCTCAGGATGAAAACCCTTGTGTGATCACCCATTTTTATCAATGTAGAACTGAAGTATAGCATTTACCAAACATTAAAATATCATGTTTGATATGTGTGGATGCATGCAATGTCCATTTGGGTTTGTGGCTTTGTGTGGGTTGTGTCGTGCTGTTGTTGGGTGCACAGTTATGGGTATAGGGGTGAGAAGAGTAGTTGGTTCTGTGAGAAGGGTGTTGTATATGTGTGTTGTGAGGATTTGGTTTAATGGTAGTTGCTGTGGGATTACTGGGTGGAGAGATACATGTGTTGTGTTGGATTCTTAGTTTGAGAGAATGATTTATTATGGAATGGATGGAATTGTAGGTAGCTAGACTACTATTGATTGTGTTTTGGATGTCAATTGATGTTTGGTAGTGGGACTATGTTGTGGTTATGGGATTGTTATGCAATGGAACTACATCTGGGAAATTTTTAGGTAGTGGGGATACAGGTTTGGGTTGTGTCATAACCTCTTGTTAATAGGTTTGTGTTTGGTGTTGTGTTGTTGTGCAGCTGGACTACCAGGTTTGGCTGTGAGGGCAATATAGTGCTGTATAATTTTGAATAATGCTAGTTGATTGTGGTTGAATGGGTGTTTAGGGAGAAAGGGGGAATGTAGTGAGACTTCAGGTATTATTTTCTATGTTTTTTTATGAATGGGTGTTAAAATTGAAATATTTTACCTTGGTTTATCTTTCCTTGTTCAATATTGGCAGTACCGAAGAAGGAAGTGGGTTGGTTTCTGCGTTTTTGGTTAATCAGGATATTCGCCTTCTGAGGCGTACACAGATTTTGTTCTTGGTTTTTTCTTCAGGTAGTTCTAGAATAAACTAATGTGAACCCCTAAATTAATGGAAAGTTGTTAAATGAAAAAGAGGTTGGGTTGATGCTTTGACAATAGCTTTTTGTTTGGTTGTGCATATAGGGATAATAATAAAAGTGGTTCTGGTGGGCTAGCTATTTGTTTTTGGACCTATAGTTTTGGTTGAGTGTTTTCTTACCTATAGGTATAAATTATATTTCCTTGTGATTTATATACACACACCACCCTTTTTGGGCACCATATGACAAAAACCCACATTTGAAGGGGGAGGTTGCCTATCCAAACATTCTAGTGGAAGGATGAATGGATGGTTACTTACTTTCTTCCTCACACCTTCTTCTAGTTTCACACTACTCAAGCATATTCAGTAAGGCGTTAATGGATTGAAGTTTACCATTTCCCAAGATCCTTTGCGAAGATTTGTTGTGGATGAGAGGCCTAGATGTTTGCAGTCCAAGTTTGTTTTCCCAAGTGTCTTTAAGATAAGGCCCATGAGTCTTCATGTGAGAGGCCTGGTTATTGTAGCCCAGGTGATTGTGGGCAGGATTTGTGTGTGGTTTGAGGCCCATGTTTGTGTGGGTGGGTTTTGGTAGTGGGAATCCTTTTTGGAAGAGTGGCAGCGTCAAGACTTTATCCATTAGGAACAAGTAGTTAACTAGTGGGAAAGTGGTGTGGGGTACCCAAATGTCGCTCTACTTATAATAATACTTTAATTAACCTGCATTATTTAGTGAGTGTTCCTTGGTGAGGCTGGGCAGGTTAGTACTCCTTGGTAAGTGAATTGACGTTCTAATGTCTTCTCACAAGATCATTAGTATTCTCCCCCACTTGTGAATAGGTGGCTTCAGTTTTCCAACTGTTTATACTTATATACTCACCCTACTTTTTAAAACTACATTAAGGTTTCCATGAGGACATTGAAGACTGTGTTTGACTTTACAAGCTCAGGCATTGGGATAGTTTCTATGTAGCTTCTTAGTATCATTTTATATTGGTACTTTCTTTATCACTTTGGTTGTACTTTTTATCAGAATTTAAATTTAAATCATGCATGGGATGGATTTTTGTTTCCTTTATGTAAATGTTTTGTGTTTTTGGGATTTTTACCATCTTATATCCTGATCACGATTTCATTAAAAAGGGTAATGCCTTCCATTTTTTGAGAGATTCTAAACCTTTGGTTATAGTGGCCACTCTGAGGCTTATGAAGGTGGGACTCATGGGTCATTATCTATCCTTCATCTTGAATAAAAAAGGGTGTGGTGCTTTTTTACCCTTACCTCCTCTTGAGGAAAGTGGGTCATGAATTAATTGATGCAATAATTTTTCAAATAGGTATTATATACAACTTTTAAAATAAATTATTTTCATAATATAAAATATGTATCAACAAAGTGGAATTGAGATGGAAAATACTTTCATTGGAATCTCGAATAGTTGTAGATGTTATATTATAATGTATAGTCAATTAATATTATTAAATACTTTATAATGAATTTTTTAATATATATTTCATTTTAATTTCCTTTTATATTCATCTACATCCATTCATTGTTAATTTCTTGTTTATGTTATATAATTAATGTTGTTCGGTAAATTTATCAAAAACAAATTCAGTATATTGACTATCGGTAAATATGTTGTGAAATGGTTACAAAATCTACATAATTTTAAAAATATAGCAAATAATGTTTTAATATACTTTATATCATATTTGAACAATCCATTAATGGCTGTAATATAAAAATCAAACGCATTTTTAACGAAGGTAGCAATACACATGTACACATGATGCCATTTTCATTTCATAAATGACTACAAATAAATGAAAGTATATAACGTTTAATTATTAAAAATAATATTTATATCATAAATATCAGATATATTCATTAAATAGGTCCTCATTATCATCTATGTAAATTGGAAATGGAAATCAAATCACATCCATTTGTGAAGGTTGTAGTCCAGATGTACGCAAGAGCGATGATATAATTTTCTTATAGATGGGAGGGTAAGATGATATATAATATATAATATTTATATAATAATACTTATCTAATAAAAATAATACATATATATATATATATTATATATCATTATTACCATCCATGTGAGGAGGTAATGAGAAATTATACACATTGTTTCATGGAGGTGGTTGTCTGCACGTGTTCATGATAGAAGCTTTCATATCCATTGGATATAGAAGAGGTATGTAATTATTTTTCCATAAATATATTAAAATTAAAATTTATTAATTATTATAATTTAAATATATTGGTATGGATATTTTTATTAAGAAGGTAAAAGAAGAAATATATTTAATGTTAGTTAAAATGATTACCTATTCTTTGGGAAACCACTTTTGGCATACACCATAATCCTTCTTGGAATGATCTTCTATAGGTTATAAAAATATTCGATGTGGATAAGAATATTTTGGCTATATTTGGGTATCATTTTTAGATATATTTCCCAATATTTTTGGATTAGTGAAGGGAGAACATTCCCTTTTACAAGTGAGGTGGTTGAAAAACTGGTAAATACTTTAATATATAATATATGTTTTACTCATGTAAAAGGGATAAAATTTTCATAGATTATAATAAAATGTGTATATGGAATAAATAAATCTAACTATTTAGATTTAATATTGTTAAATGTGTTTTTTTAATAAATTTATAAAATATTTTTTAAAACAAAATATCTAAAAATTCATTTCGAGGATTATTCATCTAATTTGAATTTAAAGGCCACTTTATAACAATGTAATTAAAATTAAAATACTTTTAGAAACACTAATAATTATAATTATCCATAAATTTCACGTAAGAACATAATTCATTCTATAAATATTACTTTTAATGTTTTTAAAATTATTTATTTTATTTTTCTACGGCTTGCAGAAGGATTTTGTCTCTGATGTGTAAGTGTTCAAGGAAATTATAACACCACCCATCATTAAAAATAAATTATTATATAAAAAATAATTTAATAATAAATAAAATTACCATTTATAACTATTCATAAATTTTTTTTGTTATAAAAAAATGTTTGAGATATTAAAAGAATAAGTGTAAAACGTTGTATATATTCTTTACTGAGAATAATAAAAAGGTAATTTTCAAAGGAAAAGGACAAAAAATTATATATTTCAAAATAAAGGATTTGGTGGGTCGATATCCACTCAAAAAGTAAAATAAATGAAATATTTTGAGAGATTTTTAGGCCTTATCTAGTTGTTTAAACCATTTTTAACCCATTTTATATTTTACCGAGGTGACTAACATTCACTGTAATTACAATTAATGATGACCAAAAATAAAATCGAACATTTAATTTTTTTTATAATTATTATTCCAAATATGAATTCAATTTTAAAGGAATAAATTTACCTAAGTGATTAAAAGTAATTTAAATATATTTTTTAAAATTAAACAAACAATCCTTTATAAAAAGAATACGATTTTAGGTATAAAAATGATTTTATAACAAAATACTTGGGAAATTTTGATCCAAAATTATTTAATTGGGTTAGGATAAATTAAAATATAATTATTTTAATTTAAATAAAGACCAAAACTGAATATAACCATGTGAAAATAGTATTGATATAAAAATACCGAATATATTTTTTATTTGAATAAAAAAATTACTTAGATTTATAAAAATCAAAACACATATTTTGAAGTTTAACACTATATTTCAAAATTAATTATATTACATATTCAATATATATTTTTTATGGAAAAAATGATTTCATGAACTTTCATGTCATTCTTATATCCTCATAATGTTATAATATTGATAGGTTTTTTGAAATCAGTATTTTTCACTATTCACCAAAAAATGAATTACTTCTAAAAAATCACCAAAATTTACCCAAAGATAATATTTATATTTTTAAATGAAAAATAAAATTCTTCTAATCAAATTCATTTTCATATTTTTTGAAATATATCATTTAGACTAAAATATACATTAAAACCACTTTTATTAAAAAACGACACTTTTAAACATTAACTATACATATATTTATATTATTTCATTGTTATCATTGAAAATTGAGTACTTAATTCAAGGAACTAATAAATACATTATTATAGAGAAAATGATTATACCTATATTTTATAATATGGTTACTCTTATTCACACCCTCCAATCAAAAAATTTCATTATAATGACCTTATTTATATAATGATATTTTTATAGTATATCTCAACCTGGTAAAAATAAGTGTCTCATGCATCATAATCAATAGTAAATGAAATAAATAAACTAAAATATTGTGGTGTTACATTATCCCTCCCATGAAAAAATTGTGTCCCCATAATTTTAATTTATTATGAGTTTATCATAATATAGTAATAGATTTTATCAGGGATGTTTATTTCTATGTTAAGATCGGAAAAACGTACAATTATTAAATAAATATTTTCTACAAAATACGTGTACTATTATAAAAATTTCTCTCATGAGTGTGTTTCAATAAGTATACATTGATAGTTAAGTGATACATTCAACACAAAACTTGATATATTTATCATATATTTCTAGAGCTTGGTGAAGAAAATCTACAAACATGATTTCCTTCCATTCCTTAAGTGTTATGTCATCTATCAATTTTTTTTCATTTGGTATATCTAATTCATCTAAATTTAAAAATATTGAATGAAAAATAAGCTTTTTTCATGGCTTAATCGCAATAATAAACTCTTTTGGGATCATGAGATCCATTAGAGTACAGTTCTCATTATTACATAAAAGATTTTATGACCTTTGATTACAGTCATTAATAGACATTTATTAAAACAAAAAATTATTAGAATAATTAATAATAATACTCAATAAGGTAAAAAATCAAATAGATTAGTAATATTTAAATATCCAACACATAAATAATAACATCGAAGGATCCATATACTGAACAAAATATGAATTCCACATTATCATTTATTCACATCAATTTACTATAATTACACTAAATTAAAATTACATAACAACCCTAATGTTTATATACAACCATGATGGAATTCCTTTTGAAAGAAACATAAAAAGTTCTCAATACTTAGAGAATGATTATATGTAAGTCTATTATTTCTTACCTTTACATTTATGTTACTCATGTCCTTTATCTCTTCACATGAAACAAATTACCATTCCATTTAATATTTTAACTATATGTTTCATTAAAAAATTTCACATGTTGAATGTTCCACTCTTCCGTTCTTGTTCTTCTTCAAAAAATTTACTTCTTCATGGTTCTCAATCTTCCACTTTTTCAGTTCATTTCATTTTAAAACATTAGACCTAAATAATTCTTTTTGCCTCATAATGTAACATGATACTGTACCATCATATGATGAAAATTATTTTAAAAGTGTAGCCCATAGAAATATTTGCTTCATCCCATAATATTGAATGGTTTATCATGCTTTTCACATTATATATGCAGTCTATGGCAAGCCTTGATTACTTGAAAAATCATGCCTCATAAGTAGTAAAATTTATTTTTTTATTACTTCTTTAAATTCAATAATTTCATCACCATAACATTTCATTGTTATCGAGGAAAATATTTCTCAAATAATATCACATTAAATGTTTAATATTCAAAAATTTATAAACCCTGTTCTTCCGTATTATTCTGTATCAAGGTCCACTATTTATCTACATAACCTTTAAATAAATACACCACAAGAATAATATTTTCTATTCCATTATTTTACAAATCCAAAAATATCATTTCATAGGACTTGATCCATTCATAAACTATAAAGGGATTTAAATTTTAATTAATGAATGAAATATTCTACAAAATGAATCATCCAAAAATTATTTCATAATACTAATAATAAATAGACTGTTCCATATGAGAATGGTTATTGATCATAACATCATATAACTTCCCTAAAAAATCCAAAATCCATTCATCTACATCACTAGTCATAATGACATTCTATTTTGTAAATCTCTAAATCAACCATAGGTTTTGATATGATTTCCATTACCTTTTCAAGGATATATATTTAAAGAATATCAAAATTATAGTTACCTCATTATCATCATGAATATTATGACATGAAATAAAAATATATATGAAGGAAAATTTTTCTCAAAAACTATAAGGTAATTATCATAGTTATCATAATATCTATGTTATTAAGATATTTAGTTCCCCAGGGTCCTACTAAATATTTTCTATTACCAATTATGGTAACTATACTGAAACAACCTAGATTCAATTTTTACTTTATAACATTGGTACAAGATACAATCAATAAAATAACCAAGAATCAATTACTTTAGATGTCTTGAAGAATAATATACACATACGACTTCCATATTAAATTGGATATATAAAAATTTTCCTGAACAAAATTATTTCATCTTTGAAAATTAATGAGAGATCTCTTTTCCATTTCATGGGGAAAGAAAAAGGGTTGAAATCAGATCCTTATAAAGGGAATGATTTTAGTGGATATATCATGACCCCCAATGGTAGCCATACTAGGATGGTAATGAGAGAAGGGAGATAATAATGCCTGAACCCCACCTCTAATTGGCCATGCATTTTTGACTAGTAATGATGGTATGTCACACACATATATTTGAGGAATTACCATCTAAGACAAACACGAGTAATGAGAGATAATAAAAAACAACAAAACAAATTCTACACATAAAAATAGAAAAGAGATATCCAAAAAATGAATTTGATGAAATAAAATGGGAATAATTTCAACAAGGAAACAACATGTAATAAAATAAAATCTTTATAAATGACTTCTAAGCCCAAATAACTCCCAAACAACTCCAAGAGCTATTATTTTCTATCCAAATAACCAATAAGATCCTACGACCCTGAAAAACATTATATATATATATATATATATATATATGTATAGTGATCAAAACAGGCATACTTAGTAGGTTCCTCTATGTAGACTATTGTGAGAAATATAATGATATCATACTATGTCTAGTGAATAAACTTGTGAAACTAACTCGTCACTTAAAAATGTATTCTATGTTCCCAACCGCCCCATTTATATTTAATCGAGTATCACATTCAATTAATAATATAATAACCAACATAATATTGACCAAAGGCACCCAACTACCATGTCTCCACTAGTTTTCTACTTTGCACCCACATCACACGTTCTAATCCATATCTATAAAATAAATAAGGCTTGCCTAAAACAAAAAATAAATTATTTCATAGCATGTAAAATATGTATCACATGTTTTTGTTATCAACATTCACTTCTATAGATAGTAATAAGGTAGTTTTTGGGATCCACTATAGCCCAGAAAATGTGTATTATAAATCATCTCATCATAAACTATACAGGAAATATATATAATAATCCTTAGGATACTATATTTGGAGACACCTGTTTGTGAGACAATATAAATATATTATAATTATCTACAATAATATGTGTGAATTGTAACAAAAGTTAATGAAACAACATAATGCTACCAGGATTAGAGATTGGGGAAAGAAGGGGTAACAAAATTTCCATTCCTCGCTAACCTATATATTAGGGAAAAGCCCTCCCATAGTCCATTAGGTGTCATTCACCCTATCGACATGGGTGGGGTAATATATAGAATCCCATAACATAAGAAATACGTATATCAAAAACCCAACTATGGGAAATTACCTAGACGTAACCTCAACTGTAGGTATCATATCTTGGACACCCAACATCCACTACTAAGGACTAGCCATGATATTACCACACTATCATTTTGAGAGGCATTAAGTTAAATCTCTCCACAAAACATTTCATAAAAAAATTAATTACCAGAAGAATTCCATTCCCCCAATTAATAACCTAACTTCCCGCAAGGTTCCTCATGATTTATCATTATTTATAATTCCATTATTCTGACACCCCCTTAGGTTAAATTATTTCATATTAATTATCATTCCATACTTCTAGGTTCTGTTGGACTCATCCTAAGCTAGCATAAAATATTCTTAAAATACTCATAAAAAGCTATTTTAGGTAGTGGGGATTGGAAATATGAAATAAGAAACCCAGTCCAATGAACATTATTCTTGATTCATTAGAATGAATGAATCCATATTTCATTATAATGAAAAATAGGAAATCATAGATTTAGGCTCTTCTATTAGTCTCATTTCTATCCTTGACACTACCATGCACATAACCATCTATGTCACCATTATAGGCACTAAATTCTACCACAAACCCATGCATTCCCACCCATTTCTTGCTAAACCATCATCCAAAATAGGTTGAAATAATAACTTAATAAGTCTCTAAATCATTAGTAATCTCACAAGTCAATAATAAAACAACAAATTCAATATGAAAACTACTCCCTTAGGCCAATAAATTTAACCTTCATAAGAAAATTACCTTTCTCACTAACAAACCAACTATATTTAGAGAAAAAAATTTGTTACCATATTTAATGAATCAATTCACTATTCATAGGTTACAACATTATGAAACCCAAGGAATCAAATTTTAATATATATTTGTTAGCTAAGAATTTTTTAAGAATAAAATTGATTTCCATCAAGTATAATGAAGAACGATAACCATTATACCATCCGCTTTAATTTTTATATGAAAAACCACATATTTAATAAACCTTATTTTCTAATTTATTACATAAATTTACAAATAAAACAATATGAAAAAGTTCATTAGGCCAAGTTTCTTTTTATAATTTGATATATAACATAATAACCTTAAACCAGAACACAATAACATTATTTAAAACTCCATAACATTCACTTAATTCCATTGATCTTCTAATACTATTGGGATAACCTGAGAATGTACATAAGAAGTGGGTAAGATAGAAATCCTAATTAAGGAACAATCAAAGAATAAAATGATAAAAGTAATAGGTGTGATTCAAGTGGAATACCAAGAGTTCATAAAAGGCATAACAACCATAAACCAAAACATCCAATCATGATATAGAATGATAATATCATGGAAAGAATTAAATTTAGGAACAATATAATTAATGAAATCATATAAATAAATTAATAATAAAAGACAATGAATCATAACATAGTTTTTTTAATATAACCTACTATGCACTATACATTATATCTCATGGGAAAACATTACCCAATGTATTAGAGGGCTATATAATTTTTATCCCACCCATCAGATTAATATCATGTACATGCATTTGTGTTCCACATAGATCATACAAATAATAATATCTTTCCTATATGATTATGTATTGCATGTTACATATATGGAATTCCAAAATAAATTAATGATAGGTCTATCTAGGTTAATTCCCTTGAGGGGAAATGTGAATGGGTATTTAAAATATAAAGTTTGTCATTGAATATCATGGGAGAATTCCAGTAGCATAATAGGTGTACATAAATGTTAATCACAAGGATTAATATGAGTGAAATGTATTCTATAATTACATGGGAATCAAAAGTACAATAAAAGGGATGTGTAAAAGAACATTGCATCATGAATAATTGTAAATAAATAGGTCTTATTATAAATAAATTACATGAAATAAAGAAAGGGGAGAGATTCCCTTACCTTGAGAGGGAGCTTTTAAAAGATTGGAAGGTAATTCTTAAATACTTGGGAACAAATTATGAAGGATTTATAGAGATAAAGGGAGAACAATTTTATGATAAATGGGTTGTGAGTGTAAAGGAATGGGGGGTTGGGTGGTATTTATATCCAAATCAAGGGGGATTTTTTTTTAAATTTCTAAACATTGGGTTTAGATTCTATATAATAAAATAATCAAAACCATAGTCATTACATTGGGGTTTACACATGGTTTATAAAAAAATAGAGTGATTTTAAATATTTGATAAGGCCAATAACTGAACATATTAAAATAATACCATTAGTGATGTTGAAGTCAAACTTATTAATAAAGAATTAATATTGAAACCTTAAAACAAAATATAGGGTTTGAAGGGATCAGTAGAGGTTGATAAAATTAATAAAATAATTTCCAAAATAAATTATGTTTAATTGGAATAAATTTTTTTGTTATGGATTCATTTTATATCATTTATTACATCACATTCTAGTTATTATTATGTTATAATAAATATATTGAATTTAGACCATATTTAAATTTAAAAAAAATACTATACTATCTCAGAAAATTATAAATTACCCACCATTAGATAATTTTGAACTTATCATTAAAAATTAATATTTATTTTACCAAAATAATTCTCTATATAGGATAATTAAACTTTTAAATAAAAGTCCTTATTTGTCGAAAAATACAGTTTTTTTGACAATAATATTTTTTTGCCCCTTATAAAGATTTCATTTAACTCTAATATATTATATTATAATTTTTGTTTAAATAAATATTATTTACTTATAATGTTATATAGAAATAATAATTATTTAAAAATTATTAAATATGTCCAAAAGACTATTAAAAGCATGCATTTTCCCAAATTTTTTTTTGCTTTATTTGTTTCAAAATATAATTTTCATCAACTCATATATAATTTTATATATGAAGTAATAATGATTCGGAATATATAAATTATACTTGTTTTATTTAAATTTAAATTAGAAAAATTCACACTACTATGGTCTAGATACATAACCCTCATTATATATGTGTACTCCTTAAGGGTAAGGTGTGTGATGGTGGTACTTTCTTGGGGTAGTTCAATAAACAAGGTTTGGTATAGGACCCTTGTAAGGTTTAACTTCTCTATTAAACGTTTTCACAGGAGATTTAGTTTTTAAATATCAACATGTGATTGGTCATTAGCACAATCCAATGATCCCATCTCCCTTAGAAGCTCTGATATATGGTATTCATAAGGTACGATCCTACTGGTCAAGGCCATTACTTATTCATTATTTTTTAATTAAAATTCAACATAACCTTTAATATTCTAATATTAATTATCACTGTACAACAAATACAATATCAAACATTATGATTATTAATATTTTTTAAATATGATAGGATATATTTTAAAATAGTCCAAAATAACCAAAGTAGTACATGGGTTTTCTGTAAATACATTAATTAATAAGCAATCCATTTATTCAAAAAGATAATTTAATTTTTAATTATTTATGTAGTTAAATTATTACCCCTATATAAATTTATCCCTTGAAATTTCATTTGATATAGTAAAAATGATGAGGGTACTTCTATTTCTTCACCTCATTTGGTTCTAATGTTTCTTCCTTAAACTTGTGATTCCATCATAATATAATGACCAGGTGAGTTGTCTTATTTCATAGAACCTTGAATAATTGATATAAGATCTTAACCTACTACTCCTTGTATAAATGATAGTTTTTCAATGGTATCACCATGGGATTCTTTAAAATTGATGGGTCTGGTATGTAATTCTCCAAGGGGGATACATGGAACAAATCATGTACTTGAGATAGGTTATGTTGGAATACCAGTCAATAGACCAAAAATAAAATGCGAGTAAGGACCTAAAAGAGGATGTTGAATCTTGGAATTATATTTTTATTCATCACAAACATCATTAATTTCTTCAAGAATGATATATAATGGAATACGTTACCTTTGACCTCAAAATCTAGATCTCAATAATGATTTTATAAATGGATTTTCTATCAGATTTTTATGGATTTCATGTAAAATTGAATGGTTTTAACCTTAACTATTATCCATTGGATAATATTAGGTCCCATAATCTTCCACTCTCGAACATCATCCCAGTATATTGGAGTCCATCGTCTATTCCCATATAGAGCCTCATGATGTGTCATTTTAATTCTTGAATAGGAGATGTTTCTATATTTGAACTCCACTAGTAGATGGTGCTGATCCTGGTATCCTTGAAAATATATTGAACATGATATCATCATATCCTATTCCATTTTAATGGTTCTGTCAGACAAATTATCTATATGAGAGCGATATGTTGCACTAAAAAACAAATCTTTATCTAATGCTTACAAAAGGATTCTACAGAACCACAAGGAAAACCTATGATCTCGATTAGACACATTAGAGAGTGATATTCCATGTATTCTAACAAAATCACATATATAAATATATTATTGAGTTGGTTAAGAGATAAATCTATATTGATTGAAATAAAATGCACTGAATTTGTAAGATGATCAACTACCACCCAAATGGTTTTATTTAATTTATATGTTTTGGAGAGTCCTATGATGAAATCCATGGTTATGTTTCAAATTTACATACAAATATGGGTAATGATTACATCATACCCTAAGAATTATATTGTTTTAAATGACTTGTTGGCATACTAAGCATTGAGATACAAATTCTAAAATTTCTTTCTTGATGTAATCTCATTGGATGTTTTTCTTCATATCTCTATACATATTATTTCTTCTTAGATGAATATAGAAGTATGAGGTACGGTCATCATTTATAATCTTCCACTTCAGCTCTGGTTTTGATGGGACATATATCCAGGTTCAAAACCTTATATATCCATATTTAATGAAGTTGAACTCTAGTGTATTTTCTACCCTTGTCTATTGATCACCATCATATTTTTGGGTCTTTGATGTTCTCAATAAATAATTGTTTTTAGTAGTTATTTTAGAAAGTTAGGACGAAGATCTTTTTATTATTACCATGTCTATCATTTACTGGTCTATGAAAATTGGATGACTTTTAATCCTTATCATGGATAGGGTTGCATGATCATTTTTACTCATAGAATCTTGAAATTTATTTTCCTTCTTAGGATAGTAATGGATTAAATATTCATAATTCTTTATTAGATATAACCACTTATATTGGATCATATTGAGATATTTTTCTATAAAAATATAATTAAGGCTATTATGATTCATATATATATCATATTTTTCCATATATAAATAAAGAAACCAAATATTTTATGCCAAGATCAATATAGATAGTTATATATCATGTGTTTCATAGTTATACTCATGAATATTTAATTTAATGGAGGAACTAGCTATCACTTTGTCAATGTATTAGTATTCATCCCCATCCCTTTTTGGATGCATTATTGTAGATTTAAAATCCATCCCCACAGGTGGGTAATGTTAGACAAAGTGTAGTGATTAACATATTCCTTAAATTTTTAAATATATCTTTATATTCATAATTCTATGAAAACTTCACTTTATTCCAAGTTATCTTTTTTAGTTAGCTTAAAAAACATGATAAGTTTCAAAAAAATTCGTGATAGTTTCTTGCTAATCCATGGAAACTATTTATATACATCAAAGATATTGGAATCAACCATCCTTAAATTACCTACGTTTTTAAAGGATCTATAGATATCCTATTACTGGTGATAATATTCCCTTGGAATGTTCATTTCCCCATCCAAAACTCTCATTTACTATAATTCTCATATAACTTTACCATTCACAAGGTCTTCAGTATAACATTTAAATTTTCATCATATTACTTTTCAATATTAGACTAGATAAGAATATAATATCCATAAAGATATTTGGATAATTATTTTAACACCCCCAATATTTTATAATATATATCTACTTAATTAAATTTTATTTATTAAATAGCTTTTGTTATATACAACACTGAGTTCAAACAAACTGTTATATAATAATAAAATATTTAAACATGGCAGTTATAACCTAGTCATTAAAATCAATGGTACGAATCATAATAAACAATGTTTTAAAATAGTGTATACATATTTAAAAAAATATTGTTAAATAATTACTCAATTTTTAGTAAAGTCTTTACATGCTTTAAAAATATATTTTTCTTCAAAACATATTGTATTTATTTTTGTTAGAAAATAATATTAATAATTTTTTTTAAAATATTTTAAATTTTATTAATAAAAATGAACTTATTTTTTTAAATGATCATGTAAAAACTAACTTAGGTTAAAATATTGTTTTTTCTAAAATATCGATTTTTAATGAATAGTGAAAAATATCGATTTTAGAAAAACATTAAGTTATATGTCTTGAAAAGCCCCATAATATTGGAATTTAATACTAAATGAATATAAGTATAATTTAGATACAAAAACTATATTAGATTCATATGAATAAATATTATATGTGATTTTAGTATATTAATACTTTTATACTAGAAAAGGTATTTTTTCAAGGAAACCGTTTTTTTGAGATTTGCAGGATAGTTATAAAATTATTTCCCCATTATATAGATTGAATTTGATAAAATTTATTCCATATTTTTAATCAATACAGTTAATATTTTATGATAATTTAAGATTAGTTTTTTTTTCATGACGAGTATTAAAAATTGTAAAATATCATCACCAATATTAAAGGGAAAATCATGTTACAAAAGCTTAAAAAAAGTGATAAGCCACCATTTATTATCTAAAATTTTATTTAATGAAGGTATTTAGACCCTTATATCCTTAGTCTAATATATATTTGTTTATGGGCCACATTTCTATAACTGTTTCCTATTTAAAATTTTATGTAAAGAAAAAGACAAAATGTCACCCTCTTGATTTTAAATATATCTTATGTATTCATAATGGAAAAAATGTTATGAATGAAAATAAAAGGTTATTATGATATTAATGAAATAATTTTCATGATGATAAATTATTTTAGATTTGTATAAATTATTTTTCAACATTAAATTCTTACACAATGTCGACAAAATATTTATTTAATTAAAAGAAAAATAAAATAAATGATTTTAAAATTATAAAAATATAAGATAATTTAAATGAATTATCATGTTCCACATTTTTTAGATAATTATAATATATATTTTTTGTGTAAATGTTTTAAATTTTAATTAAAACATTATATTAATGTTTTTAAAGTCAAATTAATTGAATAGATTCCAAATTGGCATTAATGATACTTTAGGATATATATTTTTTTATTAAATTTTTTTAAATTACTAATAATCATATATTCAGAAAAGTAATTGTGATATGGTTGAAAATATCAACCATGGTCTATTTATATAACATTTTTATGACCCCTCCCACCAAAGATACTACAAATGAGGGGAGAGAGATAATAACCCCCCTGAGTCCCACCTCTAGTAGGCCCCATGTTAGAGACTAGAACCAATGGTTTAACAATATCATGAAATGGGTGGAATTAACCTCTCTAAAAATATAGGATCATGAGATAAGATTACTCATCCACAAAAAACTCCCTGAAATAAAATAGAAAGAAACCAAACCCATCGCATAATTCATGAAAAAATAAAATTTTTATAGGTAGAAGTCACCAAAAGTAAATACCCAATTCAAATCCAAAGCAACGAAATCAGAACTGTAAAAAAGGCCTGAGATTGTACCATCCAAAATGGTTGACAAAATAATCCTTTAAACATGAAATTCAGTTTATATATGTTGGGTGAACATTAATGTATACTTAGTTTGAATTCCATATTCTCTAGTTATCACATGAAAGAATCATACTAATGCTCCCATGAAAAAACAGTAGAACCAATAACTATAAAATAGGTGAAATATCTAACCCAATCTCATCAAGGAAAAATTACCAAATCACTCAATCCAAGTATAGTAACATTATTAGATTAATATTGAAAAAGGGTACCCCACACCATTATCCTTATGATTTTCCTATCACATGCCACAACATCACACATCCTGGTCCTCCCAGATCTAATGAATAAAATATGCCACCATCCCATAATACAATCACATCATATCACACCCGCTTAAACCTAGGCCAATACCCAAAACATGGTCTCATCACATCTATCTTTAAGACACCTATTCCATCACATCACAACTACAAATACAATAGTAGGGTGTCATGAACATGAAGGACATTGGGATCATTCTCTCCTCCTAACATATGAGAACCCCCACCATGAGTCTCCCCAGAACACAGTCATATCAAATATAACTTGAAAATCCAAGAACACCACCCCACAATACAGTTATATCACATATCATGAAAACACCCCGAGGCCACTACCCCACAACATGATCACACCATATTTGACCCAAAAACACCTCGACCAACACCTAGTTCACTAACATACCTTCAATAATCACAAACTATATATATTTACTATCCTAGAAAAGGGATAATGGAATTTTGGGAAGTCAACCATCCATCCCCAACACCATGATGTTGGAAAAACACCTCCAGTGTGAATACATGGGTGATGACATGTAGTTCTCGATAAGGGTGGAGTGCATAAAAAATCATAATAAATGTAAATGTATATATATATATACATATACAATATATGGGTACACAATAAGGCATTAACCAACTCACAACACCACCACTTTCCCTACCACCCCGAAATGCATAACACCACACAAAACACAATCCACATCACACCACCAACCAGTTTCACTATCAAACCCATTCTTTTCATTAATAAGTATCATCCACACTTAACCACATAGTCCATAATTTATTTATTCATTAATTATTTCAATCCCATTAACATAACACAAAACCCATCCATTTAAACCATAATTAAATAATTATTTATTCCATAACTACCCAAACATATAGCATAATGAAACCATACATCACACGAAATTCATTATTCCCATTGAACCATTATCACAACAACCCACAAGCACATACAAACAACCCCTACCTCAACACACCAAATGAATGACCAAATAAAAACCACATCACTGCCCCAAAATAATGGACAAACAACCTCCACCTCACCACCCTAAAAGCATGACCATGTAACCACCATCTCAACACCCAAAAAAATAGTAAAATACCACCACCTCACCACCTAAAAAGAATGGGAAAACAACCAACACCTCACCACCCATAATCATGGCCACATTTTACCCATCACCCCCATATCTCATCATAATCATACATTTCCCATAGTAAAAACACATATCACAACAAATCAATTAATTTTTTTACATTTAACAAAGTGGATTTTATCACATTTCATTTAATTTTATAGGTGTTATAACATAAGATATAATCTTTACCCAATAATTTTCTTATCCAAAAAAATTTGGTTAGAAAATTTCCATTTTTGGTTGATATCAAAGTAATAAAAATAGAAAAATCAGTCAAAAAATATTTCATCTAGAGAAAACAAATCAAACAATAAGAACAATTTTCATCAGGAAATAAACCCCGTACAATCCATCATAAAACTATAATATCAATGCTATAAAGTATGAGAATAATTACATTTCCCCACTTAAATTTCAATAATCCAATTATTCATATTTGTTTAATCTAGGACAACCATATCACATATATAAACAATAGTACACCCCTCATGCATGATACACAATAAAGAGAAATGGGGGATTACCTACCACAAGTAGTTTTTCGGACTCAATGAGTACCACAGGGTGATAACTAAATGTGTGTAAACCAAAAATACACATAGGAAGTAGAATATCAATATACACCACACCCAATGAACATTAAAATGAAGCCTAAATAAGAACCCAAATGAAAATAACACTACGATAGTGAATATATAAACCATTCTATTTATTACACACTTAAACATGATTTATTACATAAAATTTCACTTAAGACAACTCTGATGATCAAGTGGTCCAGTGTATTCATAAATTAGGAACATTAGATAACAACATAGAACATAAAACCCAACAACATTATTGAAAACTTCTTTTACATTACAACAATATTCCTTCTTACTTATCCATGCATGAGATAACCTGAGGAAATTCATAAGAAAAGGGTGAGCTATAAAGCCTAATAAGGGAGTAAAGAAGGAATAAAATGAAGAATACAGACTAGGTTACGAAATAGGAATATCAATGGAGCACAATAGAAATATTAACATAAAGTCATGATATACAATGATTATCATAACATGAAAATGTGGAAACAACATTCAATATGATATTAGCATGAGAAAAGGCTCATTTCACATGGTGTATGAGTAAACCCTCATTTAAATTTAATTTTCTTGAGTAAAACCTCATTTCACTTAATGTATAATGATACTAATCTTTACCAAATGCATTTAAGTGCTATTAGAGTACACCATTCTTAATCATTTCATTCCATGCATAAGTATGCCACAAAGATCATACAAAATGGATTCATTAAACAACATCATTTATTCCATGATAAAGGAATGTGTAATTCATACATGAAAATATATAATAAATAACTAAATGTGCATAAATTAGAATACCCTTGATAGAGAAATGGGCATGGTATTCACTACACAATGACTTCGTCTTGGAAAATCACGGTGCAATTTCGGAAGCATAACGAAGTGACATAAGAATTCATAAAAATGGTTGATGAGAGAGAAATATATATCTAATAACATTTACATGATATGTAAGATAAGGGTTTCATATAGATACATGTCCAAATATATGTAATTGAGTGTATATTTATAATATAAAAGAATTTCTGGAATGGAAATGAGGAGAGGGAAATCCCTTATGGAATTTTGGCAAGGTAAAGAGTGTACATGTGAGGCATTAATGAGAGAGAAATGGTTCTATAATAATTCTAACATATAGAGGTAAGTATAGTGGAGGTTCTAAATAATAAACCAATATTTTTAATTGAAAATAAAGGGCATAACAACAAAATTAATTTTTGACAAAAATGTGATAGGAAGAAATCCCTTGTGGAATTTCCACATGGTAACAAGAGTACATGGGAGGAATTAATGAGAGAGAAAGGGGTCTATCATCATTGAAACATATTTATGGAAGTATATTTTAGGTCTTAAATCATACCCAAACATTTTTAATTGAAAATAAATGGGCATAACAATATAAGGAAACTTGGACATATATAAAGAAGGAAGGAAAGTGAGGATCCCTTACGGAATTTCGACATGGTAACAAGGGTACATGGGAAGCATTAATTAGAGATAAATGGGTATATCTTCATTAATATATAACTAGGGAATTATATGTGTATTGAGAAATCATACTCAAACATATTTAATTGAAAATATAAGTGTATAACAACATAAAACAATTTGGACAAAAATGAGAAAGGAAGAAATCCCATACTTGGAAGTGTGATACCAATGGCTTGAGAGAGGCTTGAGAGGGGATTAATGGGAGCTTTGGGTGCCTTGGAAGGACACTATATATAGGATAGAAGGTTTTGGTCGAGATAAGAATTACTTTAGTGAAGAGGAATTGGTGATTGAGCTCATTTATATAGGAAAGAAGAGGGAATTATTTATTATTTAGGTTTTGGACACCACACATTAAACTAATCATAAAAACAAACCATCCCATGCGCTTTCACATGGTTTTTGAAAAATTAGAGTGGAAAGAATAATTTTATAAGGAAAATTTTATGAAATTATTAAAATATTTGGCTTGATTATGTGGAGGTGAGTCACACTCTCAAGATAATCATTTTGAAATGTTAACATGTTTTATAAGTCTTGGAGTGTCCACTAAGGCTTTGTAAAAAAATACAACAAACCTAAAATCACATTATTTTAAATTTAAAACATATATTTTCTAAACATACCATTTATTATATTTTATTACCTCACTATTAGGTCATTAGGATGTCACAAAACACATTATATATTTAAATGGTATTAAAATTTTACCCAAAAATTTGGCTCTCTCAGAAAATTATGAAAAATTCACTGTTGGATAATTTGGACATCCTGATTAAAAAACATTCATTTTATCTAAATAATTTTCTTGAATATGTGAATTTTTACTTTTAAAATAAAAACTTATATTTTTAGAAAATCCATGGGTTTTGAAAAAAACATCTTTGAAACCTTAATAAAAATTACAAATGTATTTATAAAAATTATATGATCATTTATATTTAATAAAAATTAATTTAGTAATATGATTTTATTAAAATTTTATTTAATTTGAAAATCCCTTAATTCATCAAAATAGATTTCTTAATTGAATATTAAATAAAAATACTATTTTTTCTTTATAAACTATTTACAAAGAAACAATAATAAAATGAATGTATATTATTTATTCTATAAAAAAATAATGAACATAGTCATAGAGATAGGGACTTGTTACGTGACCCCTTATAACACCTGCTTTTGACCTAAGGGTAAGGTGTGCAATGGTGATAGAGTCTTGGGGTGGCTCGGATAACATCGGTCGGGTGGTAATCTTAATCAATATACACTTCTCCCATAGGTGGTTCCATTCAAGTTTGACATGTTGAAGATTGGATTGTGCTTGGTCAAGAGAGAAGCCTAGTGACTCCACCTCCTTTCAGAGCTCCGACAAAAGTGCTTCATAAGGTGAAATTCTACTGGATGAGGCCATCACTTCCTTTGACTGAGTAAATTGGATTATTTAAATCACAATATTAATACTAATCAAGTGATCACTTTTCAATTAATATATTAGAAACCAACAAAATTCATAACAATATTTTTAAATCCAAAAATATAAAACCAAATAAGTGAATATGTTTTATATAACCATTTTACATAATAACACTATTTAGCATGGAATTTGGGGATGAACTCCTGGATGGGAGATTCAAACGTTCCGATCGGTTTATAACGGGTTTGTTCGTAGAACCAGAAACATCCCATGATTCCACATCCGTTTGGACCTACTTTCCAAAGGTAGGATCTCATTAGCTTGTGGGCTAATGAGGCTTAGGAATTTTCATTGGTCGAGAGGATGGGAGGTCGGACTCATCACACCTTTTTGAGGGGAATTATTGTCTACTCCGAGACTCTCTTTATAGATTTAAGTTATGTTCGTGAATCCTTATTACATTTCCAAGTATAAAATGAGCTTTCCTTTAGTTTTAACAATCAATGATTAAAGATGTAAGAAATTTAGAGAATCTTTTATATGTATTCGAGGTTCTTCATCAATAGAGAATCAACTATATCTATTTAGAGATTCTCAGTCAATGGTATCCTTCAAAAACATTTATAAAAGTCTCTTGGTCATTATGATGACCAGGCTGATTTTAAAGCCACTTAGTGGGGCACTTGAAGTTTATCGTCATTCAGAAGGACATGGATTATTTCAAAGTTGGGATCGAACCCATAAATGGGCTACCTACGTATCCTTTGTTTTGGAAAAGGAATCAGAACCCATGTAGTTTGAGTAATGGAGTATGCCGTTTATAATTGATGGCTCAAAGAAGGATGTCATAATTACTTTTACACTCTATGCTCACGTGAGTCATGCTCAGTGTGAGAAACAAGAGGTATTGGTAAAAAATTAGACAATTGTTCCATGAAAGATGCAATCATAAGAAATGGTTTGGGGCTTATATATGTATGACTGCCCAGATAGATGAAGGTTTAGGATTCACTTTTAGGGAGAAAATCCATTAACAGGGTCCATAAAGGTATATGTGCTTCATGGAGATTTGAATACTCTAATCTTGGGGCTTACTCCTAAGGAGGATGGACAAGTTAGGAGGGGCTTATGATTGGGTTTTACTCCTGAAAAGGAAACCCAAATCAAGGGTAAATTAGGACTGGTTAAAGAGAAATTAGGGGACTTGGGGCTTATTCCTGAAAAGGAAGCCCAAGATTATAACTGGGACTTATTCCTGAAAAGGAGGCCCAAGTTTTAACTTGGACTTATTCCTGAAAAGGAGGCCCAGGTTAGGGGACTTGGGGCTTACTCCTGAAAAGGAAGCCCAAGATTATAAATGAGTCTTATTCCTAAAAAGGAGACCCAGGTTAGGGATTAATTATTGGGGCTTACTTCTGAGAAGGATGCCCATATTTGAGATTGGGGCTTACTCCTAGGAAGGATGCCCAAATTAAGGGACTCGGGGCTTACTCCTAAGAAGGATGACCATATTTGAGATTGGGGATTACTCCTAAGAAGGATGCCCATATGAGAGGACTTGGGGCTTACTCCTAAGAAGGATACCCATATTAAAGAATTATGATTGGGGCTTACTCCTGAGGAGGATGCCCAAGTTAAGGAATTAAGGTTTGGGGCTTACTCCTGAGGAGGATTCCCAAGTTTGGGAACTTTAAGAATTTGGGGCTTACTCCTAAGGAAGATGCCCAGATTAAAGGACTTATAACTGGGGATTATTCCTAAAAAGGAGACCCAGGTTAAGGATTCTCTCATCTTAAAGGATGAGGTTGAATGAATTAACTCTCAATCTTTGGTGACATAAAGATGTGTAAATCACTAGGTTCTGAGAGATATTTCAACGAATTCCTTTCATATAAGGAAGTCAAATCAAGAAATCATGCCATAAATGGCTTTGAAGAGTATCTTGAAGACTGAATCTTGAATAGGAAAGGTTAAATGGTTTAAGAGGGGTTAAATGGGAAAGATGGGCACCCAAAAAGGTAGGGGTGCACAAGTCTTGAAAGGCGCGCAAGTATTGGTCGCGCAAGTCTACTTGCGTGACATGTGGGGTACCTGCGCGATTTTCAATCAGCATAAAAATACTTGATCGACTCTTTATTAAACCCTTTAGAATCTTCTTGAGGTTCTTCGATAAAATGGACGTGCAAATTCTATTTAAGGAATAAGGAGGCGCACACGTGTGGTCACTTCTCTTAAGGGCCGACCACTCAAGCGCGCAAGTGTTGATGAGTTTCAACACTTAGGCCTTCCTCCTTCTCTTCATATCTTCCATTCTAGGTAAGAAATTACCTTAGAAGTGTTCCAGAAGCTTTGAGAAGAGACTTGGGCGTCGGGAGCTTCAATCCGAGTTTCTGGAAAAAGATCCTCTCGAATGGGGGGCCCACATGGTCTATTTATAGGCAGGAGAAGACCCCGGGCGGTTACCGGGCGGTTATCACTTAGGTCGCGCAAGTCACTTGCGCGACCAAGGGCGTCGCGCAAATGGACTTGCACGATAGTGATATAACTTGCGCGGTGCAATTGCATTTGATCCTTTGTTCATGCCTTTGTCTATTTTTGATATTTTCTTCAAAGGATGAATCACTTTGAGCTCAGATATTCCCCTTTTCCGATCTTTAGATTCTGTGACGAAAGGAGCGTCAAAAAAAGTCCCCCCCTCAGAGTTGGATCCAGAAAGAAATGAGGATTTGAGTCTGAGGAAATTGAATCCATCCAAAGGAAAATGGGGTGCGCAAGTCTTCAGGGCACAGAGGGCGGCGCGCAAGTTCTCTCCGTGCATGCCTTAAATGCACTGGATACGGCGCGCAGATAGGCTTCCTGGCCTATAAATACTTGGCCTCACCTCCGTACAAGCATCTGGATTTCTGGACATCATACCTTCGAACTTTCACCGCGCAGGTCACCTTAGCCGCGCAGGTTGTTCTGTTTTCCAGTGTTTTCCTTGATGTCGCGCTACTGTAAAGGTATTTGTACTTGCGCGGTTTATACTTGCGTGTCAAAAACTAGCGCGGCACACGAATACTTGCGCGCCATTTTTTAGACCTGCGCGTCCTAATGCCTTAGCCATTTTTTTTGAAATCTTTCACAAATTTTATGAAAAAATAAACCCATTTAAGAGTTTAATTTATTCAACTTTTGGGAAGATTCAATGGTTCCTAAGGGAATTGGAATGACTGATGAACTGGCTAGCAAGCGGATTGATGACATGATGAACATCATTGGCCATGATTACTATGATATCTGCGACAGCACTCTCCCAGATTTGGCTATGTACTTGAAGAAATATCATCCTAATTTTCCACAGAGCATCTATCTGCCTCTGTGTGGTCATGGTCATCTGCAAGGATTCAATGTTCTAAATGAAAACAATTATACACCTGAGATGCAGCTGCACTGCTACTCCTCTATTTTGGTTATGCTGTGCATTAAGAGAAACAACAATGGTGTGAACTTTCAAATTCTTCCTCCATGTTATTTCCTTGTAGATATGAAAATGGAAAACCCATGGGCTGAAATGTTTTCCACTGCCGGTTGGTGGAGAGAAGACAAACATGACATTAAAGCAATATCTGAAAAAATTACTCTCTCCAAATGGCTCTTTACTTCAAATGCTCCATTCTCAAATCCATGTATCCATCTTCCAAGTCTCTTGGACAGAAAGAGAGTCACTGTTTGATCAGCAGAAAATTTTCTCAAACTGTAATCAAGAACATCCTTTTACAATTGTTCTAAGAAGAGCTAGTATCACTACATCTCTTATTGTATCCAGTTGAATGAATGAATTCCAGGTGGTTGCTGATGATTCTCGGGATGCCGTAAATCAAATGAAGTGTTATGTTGAAAGCCTCTTGTAATTCTTGAAAAAGAGAAGAGACTCCAGTCTGTGGATGTCCTTCTAACTATTGTGTATCAATGAAAACCACTTTCATCTTCAATCATTTGTACCTGCATTCTTTCACTACCTGCTTCAAATTTACTTAAGCCAATGGGCTTAGTAAGCATAGTTTGATTTTTACTAGGATTATTACAAATAACCCTACAAACCTTGAATCTTTTAATTGCTCGATATTACCTAAATCATATAAAAAATGTATATTTAGTGAGCTGGAACTTGACTTTTATTCAAAGTTCCTTTGTATTTTGTGGACAGTTTAAAGTCATGCATGTCGGACATAAAGGGCCTAATGTTTAAGGTCGAAAAAGATTTGACCGAAATGGATTAAAATTGATTCAATTCCTTGAAAATTAATCTGAAAACATATTACCATACTCGAGTAGGAGGGAAAAAAATGTAAACTATGGCTTAAGAATATTTGAATCTGAGGAATGATATGAAAAAGAGCTAAAATGCATTAGAAGAAGTAGTTTCTAAGAATGAAGTTACTATTATTTAACAAAACCCATTACGGGGTTGAAATATGCAGGGCCACCTAAAGGCATTGGCTGCATGGTTAAATAAATAGCATCTTTCGGCTGACAAGTCTGTTATGTGGACTGTTTATGCAAGGCCACCTATGGGCACGTGCTGCATAGTCAGGCAAAAGAACTCCCAGAAATTTACTTTCCTAGTGATAAAAGCCAGTGAAAGTTTATGGAGATTCAAATTTTCTAAAGTATAGAGTTTGTTGTATGGAAAGAGGGACTTGAATATGGAGAAGATATTTCCAGACAAGATTATCGAAGAACTGGGTGAATATCAGTCCCACGAAGGTCTGACCCAAACGTAGGGAAGAAGAATAAACCATAGACTTGAATACTTTCAGATCATGAAAAAGGATATGGGACAAATATGTTAAGGATGGCTATTTTTTTTCGGATCCCTATATACTGTCGTTTAAGACAAATAAGGACAAAAGAGGCATTCCTCCCAAGAATGAAGTTACCATCATTTAACAAACCCGTTAGGGGGTTGAATTATGTAGGGCCACCTAAGGGCATTGGATGCATAGTTAAATAAAATAGTATCTTTTTTCTAACAAGTCTGTTATGTGGACTGTTTATGTAAGGCCACCTATGGGCACGTGCTGCATAGTTAGACAAAATAATTCTCAGAAGTTTGACATTTTTGTGACTAGAAGTCATGAAAAGGGTTATGAAGATCTGAAAATATTTAAGGTTAGGATTATAACACATAAAGATGGGTATTGTCCAATGTATATAGAGATACATAGGTCAATGATAACCATAATCATGTTGTGGCTGGGTCCTGAATTGAAATTTTGGACTTCACTACGTATCTCATAAGAATGAGAATCAAGCCATACGTAGTTATTGAAATGCAGTTTAACGTCGTGCAGGACTAAAGTATGAGAGATCTTAGTTTAGGGTCATAGAACTCAGTCCATAATAATGAATACACAGTGTGTGTTTTCATGAGGACTTTTCAGCTAAGGGACTGAAAGTGAAATTTGGGGTTAGGCCCAAAAGACTCGGGACTGGATTCAAGGGACACTCGAATGTTCCTACGTATCCCATAAGGATGGGAATCATGTCCACGTAGTTCTAGAACTACCCTTTGTACAAATTTGGTTCGTACATGTGAAGGGTGAAAGGGGACTTTAGTGCAATGATGGTTTAACCTAAGATAAAATGTTTAGGCATTACCATGTATGCACGTAGTCTTTTGAAATGAAACATGATTGAAAAAAATCAATGTCAATAATATTTCTCTCTCAAATGAGGAAATCAAAGAATATTGTAGTTTATTGTCGTACCGGACCAAAGTGTTGTATAGTTTAACGTCATATAACAAGGACGAAAGTGAATCAATGTAAAGATATTGATTCCAGGGGCAGTTTCACGAATCAACATCATATGAGATTGTGGTGAACCGATGTGAAGAGATTGTTTTTGGGCTTGAATCCTGGGAGGTTGCCTACATACCCAGCCTGGAGGGCAAGGATCAAAGTCCATGTAGTTCAATTAAAGAATGAATTAATGATCAAGTTGTTCTTGGGGACAATGATCTAATAAAAAATGTTGTTGGGACTTACACATGGTTTGGGGACCAAAGAGAGTGTTATGGTTGAGGTTTGCTCTAAGCTCACGTGAGTCATACTCGGTGTGAGAAACAAGAGGTAACAACAACCTTAACGATGCACAGTTTAATGTCATGTAGGACATATCAAGGGACTATGTAGTTTAAAGTCTTGCAGTTAGGACTATTGGTGATCCATAGTTTAGTGTCAAGTAGCAGGGACAAAATAATAGTTTAATGTCATGTAGGACATATCAAGGATTTTCTGTACAGTTTAGTGTCATGTAGTTAGGACGATGGGGACAATACAGTTTAACGTCATATTGGACGAAAGGGGGACTGTGCAGTTTAATTTCATGCAGTAAGGACAAAATAACACACCATTTATGTCATGTTGGACGAAAGTGCGAATAGTTTAAGGTCATATGCATGGATCGTGGATGGTGCAGTTTAATGTCATGCTGGACCTTTGAGATTATATAGTTTAACGTCTTGCTGGACGTAAGGGACTTTTATACAGTTTAGCATCATGTAGTTAGGATGTCACAGTTTAACGTCTTGCTAGACGTAAGGGACTTGCAAATAGTTTATGGTCATATTCATGGACCAGGGATGATGTAGTTTAAGGTCATGCTGGACGGTTTAGGGAACTTTTTCACAGTTTAACATCGTGTGGGACGAAGTTGCAGTTTAAGGCCATACTGGACCATTGCTGTATAGTTTAACGTCATATAGCAAGGAAAAAATGGTGCAGCACAGTTTAGTGTCATGTTTTGGGGACATGTTCTTTTCTATAGTTTAACGTCATGTTGGACGAAAGTGCAAATAGTTTAAGGTCATATGCATAGACCGTGGATGATGCAGTTTAAAGTCATACTGGACTAAGGTTGTATGAACCACTTGTAAGAATCTTGGTTCTGGGGACCATATTTTGTGTTTATACAAAATATTTCTTCAGAAATCTGGCATTGGTTGGAGTCGTGATGAGTTCTCCATCCATTGAGATTAATGAATAAGCTCCAATGGAGTAGACCTTATGTATTGAATAAGGTCCTTCCCATTTTGGTTCAGGCTTGGGAGGCTTCTTTCCTGGTATCATTGGTGTTTTGAGAACCAATACCAATTCTCCCTGAATGAATGAACGAAGACAATCTTTTTTGTTAAAAGCTCATGCTATTCGATTCTGATAGATTTCCAAGTGGTGAAAAGGGCACAATCTTTTCTCATCTAACTGTTCCAATTCGTTCAATTGCTTTTGGGATTGATCATCTGTAGATAACTGATCACAAATGGCTACTCTGAGTGAGGGAAATTGAACTTCAATTAGCAAGACTGCTTCTGTTCCATATACCAACGAATATGGAGTTGACCGCGTTGCATTGCAGGTGGTAGTCCGATAAGCCCATAAAGCATGAAAGAGTTTATCAGGACATGATCTCTTATCTTTATCCACCATCTTTTGCAGTATATTTGAAAGAGTCTTGTTAAAGGCTTCTATTTGGCCATTGGCCGCCGCATGATACCGAGATGAATGGTTGGATTTAATGTTGTATTCTTGATACAATTTCTTCACCTCAGAAGAACAGAAGTTGGTGCCGTTGTCCATCAATATGGTATGAGGTACACCAAATCTAGTAATGATGTTAGACATGATGAAGCTAACAATGCATTTAGAACTAACTTCTTTGAGTGGTACTGCCTCTGCCCATTTGGAAAAGAAATCAGTAGTAGTAAGAATGTACTTAAACTGCTTGGCCGTAGCTGAAGGGTAAGGTCCCACCACATCCATTCCCCATGTGGCAAATGGACATGAGTATTTAGCCGTATGAAGAAACTCTGGAGGTTGATGAATGAAGTTGGCATGTACTTGACATGAATGACACTTCTTTGTGAAATCAACACAATCTTGTATCATTGAAGGCCAAAAGTATCCAAGCCTTCGAATTTGATCAGACAGTCTATGTCCAGACTGGTGGGCACCACAGACTCTTGCATGTACTTCTTTTATGACAGCCATTGTCTCTTCACCATCAATGTATCTGAAGAGAACTCCATCAAAACAACGTTTGTAGAGAATTTTCTCTAAGTGGTTTGGGTTATCATAAAGAGTAAAATTAACCACACGTCGCCAGATTTGTTCTTTCTCGGCTCTATCAGGTGGAAGTATTCCATTTTGAAGGTATTCCCTGATAGGTGACATCTATCCTGTAGTATGACCATACGGTTTAGGAATGGGACTAATTTCATTAATTTCCTCTGTTTTGGCATGAACATAAGGTGAAATTGCACGACGGTGGGCAATACTGATGTTTGTCTCGTCCCGATTTGGATCTTCTAAAGCTGTGGCTATATTAGCCAGTGCATCATCTTGAGCATTTTGTGATCTTGGGACATAAGAAAATGTCGGTTCTGAAGGGAATTCCACCATTAACTCTCTGACGTAATCATACAAAGGGATTAATTCTTCTTTTCTGATGGAATAATCCCCATTTACTTGATTGATTACCAGGTCTGAATCACCTTTCACCTTTAAGTGATTCACTTGTGCTTGGAGCACTAACTCCAAGCCTGTAATGAGAGCTTGGTATTCAGATTCATTATTGGTACCAACTTCCCACAATAAAAAGGAATAAGGTAATAATGCCTTATCTAGAGAAATGAGCACAATTCCTAAACCAACTTTGTTGAATTTATGATTTTCCATTTTCTTCCCTGTTGGACTTCTGGAAGCACCATCAAAATAAATTTCCCATGTTTGAGGACTCTATTGAATAGATAATACTTCCTCATCAGGGAGTTCAATATCTGAAGATGTGTCTTCCACTAAAGGATGTTCAGCCAGGAAATCAGCCAGAGCTTGGCCCTTAATTGCCTTTTGAGACACATACTGAATGTCGAACTGCTACAAAATAACTACCCACCTTGCTAGACGTCCTGTAAGCATTGGACGAATAAGGATGAATTTGAGCGGATTATTGCGAGATACCAATTGGACCTCGTGATGTTGCAGGTAGTGTCTCAGTTTCTGAACTGCAAAGATTAATGCCAGGTAGCACTTCTCAATACTTGAATACCGGGTTTCTGCTTCAAGCATAGTTCTACTGAGATAGTAGAGGCTATATTCATTCTCAGCATCATTCTTTTGAGCAAGAAAGGCACCCAATGATCGCTCTAGAGCTGTAACATAGAGGATAAGTGTTATACCTTTAATAGGTGTCATGAGTACTAGTGGACTCAAGAGGTATTTCTTGAGAACATCAAATGCTTCTTGACATTATTCAGTCTACTGGTAAGTGACTCCTTTCTTCAATAATTTGGTAAAGGGTAAACTTTTTCCTGCCAAATTGGCGATGAAACGCCGAATATAAGCTAAGTGTCCTTGAAGTCATCTTAATTCTTTCAAATTATGAGGAGGTGACATACCAAGGATTGATTTGGTCTTCTCAGGATCGACATCAATACCACGATGGCGTACAACAAAGCTGAGAAATTTTCCTGAGGTTACCCAAAAGCACATTTTAAGGGGTTCATCTTCAAATTATGTTGTCGAAGATTGTGGAATATGACTTCCAAATCAGCCAAGTGATTAGAATATTGTTTGGATTTAACCACAAAATCTTCTACATAGCATTCAAGAAACATCCCTAAGATAGGTTTTAAGATACAATGCATGGCGCGTTGATATGTTGCACCTGCATTCTTTAAACCAAAGGGCATCACCCGGTAAAAAAACATACCTTGAGGGGCTCTGAAGGCTGTAGATTCCTCATCTTCTGGGGCCATTTAGATCTGATTATATCCGGAATATCCATCCATGAAGGAAAGCACTTCATAGCCAGCCGTTGCATCAATTAAGAGTTCTGTAATCAGAACTGGGAAATGATCTTTAGGACAATACCGATTAAGATCTCTGAAATCGATGCAAACCCTAATTTGTCCGTTCTTCTTCTTTACAGGGACAATATTAGCCAACCACTTGGGATACTGAACTTCTCTGACGAAGTTATCTTTGATCAGCTTATCCACTTCAGCTTCAATTTTGGAAGCATAAGTTGGGTGTGTTATTCTCGCGGCTTGCTTAAATCCTCGATGTTCTTTTGGTAAACCCAAATGATGAGTAGAAACATCAGGATCAAGCCCAGGAATTTCTATATAATTCCAAGAAAAAATATCTTTATTTTGCTTCAGAAAAGAAATATACATCTCTTTCTCTTCAAGGGTCATGGCCGCACTAATTAATGTGGGGCGTGGATATTTCTCTGTACCCAGATTTACTTCTCTGAGTTCATCCACAGTGGTAGAGATACCTTCCTCAAATACTGGAGGAGCATCTCTAAGATCTTCCTCTTCCTCTTCATCATGTGCTATTTCTTCCGTTTCTACTTGCATAGTAGTTGACAGAACGAAATTTTCATGATCAAAAGAGATGTCAAAATTTGCACATTTTGAAGAAGAAGCTTCCATTTCCGACCCTATTGACGATAAAGGGCCTTCTTTGGGAAATAAAGAGGAGATGATGGATTGAGAATCGACATCATTATTCACCTCTGATGTTGCTATAACTTCTTCTGGCCTGATTGGCGAAGTATAGACTTGTTGTAATTCAACAGATGAAACGAAAACGTCACCACTTAGGCTTTCATCATTGTTTGGTAGGTTACCAATTTCTCCCATGTTGTCTGGCTCGATTGCCGTAATTGACATTATGGATCTTTCCATAAGAGTATTTTGATTTGGGACTATTTTTTCAATTTGACTGATAGGTAACACATAATCTGTACCACATGTGTAAATGGATTTATTGTAATCTTCTCCAAACCATATGGAGCATTAACTTTGGTAATTTCCTTCATTGTAGATTTTTCTCTTCCCTTCATGTGATAAAATTCCACCTCAATGTATTGAGACTCACATGTCTTGAACGGGGCCTTATCACCATACAATGTTCCAACTTGACCATTGAAATAGTATTTGAGACATTGATGGTATGATGAAGGGATAACCGCATGCTGATGTAGCTAGGGTCTTCCATGCAAGACGTTGAAAGCTGAGTCTTGATCAACAATCATGAAATCCGAATTGGATACAAGATCTCCAAACTGAGTTCTGAGTCTAACATCGCCCAGTGGTTCTTGTTCATTTTTATCATATCCTTGTAACATCATGGTAGAAGGAGATAAATCAGATTCCGTGAGGCCCAATCGACGAAGTGTACGAATGGGCATGAGGTTGACTCCGGAACCATTGTCAATGAAAGCTCTTCGGATATCTACACCATTGACTTTTCCAGATAAGTACAAAGGTTTTATGTGCCCATGCACAACATAATCTTCATCTTTATCAGTAAAAGATATCACTGCATGGAATTATGCACGATTATTCTCTATGTGATAGACTTCAGCTGCAGCAATTTCAGCTTCGAACTTCTGAGGACTTGACAAAGCTTCGATGAGTGCTTCCCGAAGATCTTTTGACAGATTCAAAGCATCCAAAATTGATAACTTGGCTGGTACTTGGGCCAAGTGTTTCAATATATCATACTTTTGATCTAAAGGTCTGTGTTTCCCAACAGGAATATGTGGTTTAGCAGGGACCTTGGAAGCAGATTCTTTGGAAGCTGATGCATCTTGTATAGGGATAGAAGTTGGAAAAATCCTTGGTTTTGGAAGATTAGACCGATTAGATCCATTTACTTGCTGAGATAAAGAAGATTAAATTTTCAATCGGTCTTCCAAAATAACTATGCCAAGACTGAGTTGACTATTGGAAGAAGAACTTTCTTGTTCTTTTTGAGCATGCTGAAGGGATCTACCACGAGTTGCTGTTGCATACACAGTGCTAGCAGGGGTAAGATTGGAGTAGTGGCTTCAGAAAGATCCACGTCTTCCCCTGTATCCTGAACCTCTAGAATTTCCTCGGATTTCATTATTTGATACAGGGAATTCAGGCTCATCCAGACTGGAATATGGATCTGTTAATTGAATCATATTAACAGAACCAAAGATTAACTCTTCGTCTGATAAATACTCTGCCTGGTTAGCCTGTTTAGGCTGTGCCATTTGGTGGGGCGGTGCCCGTGGCTTTGAAGTAGATGGCATGAAATCTGCCAAATTCAAAGACAACTTAGGCCTCGATACATACTCATCTTCTTCTGATTCCTCTTTCTTCTTTGAATTGCGCTGCCCTTTTGAGGATTTGTCTTTTGATGGAGGCTTCACTGCAGCTTTTGTAGGAGACACAATTGGCTTCTTCAATTGTGTTTTCAAAATGGAATGGGTCCGATTGATTGTCTTTATGACCATCCAATCATCATATTTTTGCGCGGTTTTGCTTTTGACTTCCTGCCACTCGCCTCCTTCCTCTGGATCTGTAGCGGTAACACAAGCTACATGAGCTGAAGAACCCTTCAATTTGACTTGTCCCAAGTCGACCATCTTTTGCAGAAGGTCTTTAAAGACAAAAAACTCCTGGATGGGATGCCCTAACATTTGATGAAAGGGAAAATAATTGGGATGGTCTTTATCTCCTTCTTTGTTTGGCCTCTTGGGCACTGGTAATTGAACCAAATTATTTTCCAGAGCTGAAATGAAGTAACCAGGAACTTGCTCACTTCGGAAAGAGTATGTTTTAGTCTTCATATCCTCAAATTGTTTTCGTCGTTGATCTTTTTGATCATTTGGACGAAACGGCCTTTGTTGTTGGCGTTCAGGAGGTGGAGCCCTTCGAGAAGATGAATGTTTTGAAGTAGAAATAGGTACAGGTGCTTGTTTAAGCATAACTGTAGAAGTTTCTGCTTTACCCATTCTCCATCCTGAAGCTGATGGAATTACACGAGATTTAACCTTAGCCTGTATAAGGGAATATTCAATCTGCTGAGCGATTGAAGTAAGGTCTCAAAACCCTCCTATGCATTTCACAGGGATCAATGGTGTGCGTAATTCGTCACGCAAATTTTCCACACAGATTGGCAATAGTTACTCCTAAGAGAGTGGTAAAATCAGGGAATATGTTAATCCCTTCCAGCGAGCAATGAAATCAGAGACTCTTTCATTCTCCCTTTGCTTGCAGTTTGTAAGATCGAAAACTGTCGTTTTTGGCAAAGTTGAGCTGAAATAAAGAAGGAATTTTTGATGAAGATCCTCCCATCCGATGATTGACCGGGATTGCAAGCTTGTATAACAGACAAAAGCTGGTCCTTGCAAGGTTCGCACGAAGCATCTGAGTTTCACAGCTTCTTGCTGCTCTGGAGTTCCCATCATAGGATCACAACAAGACACGTAATGTGTCAAATGTAGTTCAGGGTCGCCTAATCCATTGAAAGTAGGGAAAACAGGGTTTCCAAAACTGGATGGAGGAGAAATTGAATCTACCCATTCATGGTAAACTTTCTTTTCAGGTTGAACTTGCGCCCGTTTCCCTTCTATAGTTTATAACTGAGCTGTTAATGACTCAATAGTAGTTATTAACTTTTGAGAAACATCAGGTTGAACGTGGTTTTGGGTAGGTGCAATGAATGGAGCTTGGACAGACGTGGTGGTTGGTGCTACAACTGATGGTAGTGCTGCCAACCATTGTTGCATTTGACCCATAGGATTAGACTTCGGAGGGTGTACTGATAAAGGAGAATATTCCTGATCCATCTCAGTAGTTACAACAAATTCCTTCGGCTGTCGGACTTCAGCATTCTTAAGAAGAAGACTACTCTGAAGTAGTTCTCCATTCAACCTTCTTAATTCTTTCATTTCTTCCTCCTGTTGTGCAAACCTTTTCTCTAATGAGAGCGATTGACCTTCTCCAGAGGAAGGATATGTAACCTGATTCTTTCCCTTCCCTTTGTTGGATACCTTTTGGAGGGAGGGAAGTGTATTACCTAGGTTCTGAGTAATCCTTTGACTTCGTGTACGTACACCTTCTTCATTTGTATAGGTGCGTACATTTACTTGAGCAGGACGCTCTTCATCTGAGTCCCCTGAGTGAGTCTCCTCTGGTGGATTAGAAACAATGGCATTGATGACATTGATTGATGCATAATGCGTCACATCTCTTCTATCAAAATTTCTGTGATATTGTCTTCTTTCATGTCTTTGATGAGACATTACATTTTGTTGATTCAATCTTTTAGGAACTTCTTGACGAGCTATAACTTGGAGGGAATCTCCTGATAATTTGGCTCTTCGTTCCTCTTGGGGCTTCTTCCCCAATCGAGAAAAGACCGACATTCTATGAGGAGGGGATTGATGATTTGAAAGAGTCCCCAGTCTCAAGAACTGGGGATGTTCCTGCTGCTTCCGCTCAACTCCTCGAATCCCATTTTTTGACTCTGAGGGTTGGGTTAGAGAAGTCCCCAGTCTAACAAGCTGGGGTGGCTCTTGACATTATATGTCTGAGATCTTATTAAAATATCTCTTGATCTTGCGAATCTTAGTTCAGAAATTAGCTGGATGCATTAACCTGTATCCACTTTTATGACCTGGTTCAGCAGACCGTTGGATGATTTCCGAAACTTCTGTCATTTGATGACGTGTTTTCTCCATATGAGAGGCTTGTGCAATATTCTCTCCTGCTTGATGTAGGATCAATTCAACAACTTGTTCTCTATATGCTTGATTTTGAGAGGAACTAGTTGAAGCCTATTCTTGAGCAGGCTTTTGATTATGAACCAAGCCCATTGACTGTGGCCGGCCATGGTCAATAACATTGCATGAGACCATTTTCGGCGGGCTTTGATGACTGGAAAGCACTGTGAAATGTAGTGCTCCGTGAACACCCCATCCTCTGATATGAACATCAGATAGAGCATTGGCAATTAACTGACGCAATTTTCTTAGTGCGCCAAGGCATGAACGTTGAAGGGTTCTCTGTTGCTTTTCAGCCTTCGGATACCGAGAGACTGATAGAGATGCCAAATCAATCTGACGTTGTAGCCCTTTTATTATCTTAAGATGATTTTCAAATTCATCATAAGATAATACCTTCTTCTTCAATTGACAAAAGTTTTCCATATGTTGAGATGAATATCATGGATTCCATCATCCATCAACATCTTTGGAATGTCGTACTGGGAGTCAGCCAAAGGCCAAAACATGACTGGTACCTCACCTTTTTCCAGTTTTTCCCTCATGTTCAGCATTTCCTCTTTATCATTAAATGAAGATTCTTCTACCTGTTTTGACTAGAGTTGGTGTTTCCTTGTTGCTTCATCGGATTCAACAAGATTGGTAGAGAGATCATTGATCAAACTAGAAGATGCACGACTTAGGGGTGGTTCGGAGAATGACCTACACCCTGGGCTATCTTCTGATTGAGAAAGTATTTCACTTGTTAGCGATAAAGCATCAGACATGACTGGTTTCGCATTTGCAAGTGCCTCAAGATAAGAGGGATTTCTCGGCACTACATTGTCCACTGGAGTATTTTCCTGGATATGTGAATCACTACTGCGGAGAGGACGTTCGCATCGAAATTCATCATCATGGGGAGGACCACCATAATGGGTTACAGCAAAAGATGAGATCTCTTTCTCCTTGGTATTCTGACCACACAGAGGGTTCCTATGGCTCTCATCTGAAGAAGAAACTTCAAGATTGACCGATTTTTCATGAAGCAAGCCTTCATGAGGAAGTGTCTGTTAAAGACCTTCATAATTAATGTTCCTGTTATTGGGAACTGAGGGAGTAGAACCTTGAATTCCAACAGATAAATGTCTGAGGGCTTCAAGAAATCCAGCATCGAGCAAGGCCTTGTTGCAGATTGGCCTTTGATCTCCTGACTGTGCTGGGCAGATCTTTTTCTTAGATGCCTTCTTACTCGCTTTGGAAACCACTTGTTGAAGAAAGTGGTTACTCTGAGCAGGTGTATGTGCCTAATCAGAAAAGATGGTCAGGTTAGGCTGACGATCTTCACTCAAATCAGGTGTATGTGCCTGACTTGGTTGTCCGTATGATATGGGGGAGTATGCCCCATAACCCTCTTGGACTGGAACAAATGTGTGTGTCTGTTCCAGAGTGAATCATTGATGTGTCACTCCACTGCTAGGGATAGATTTATGTGTCTATCCCTGAGATGATGCTGAAGCTGTTATGATATCCTGGCAAGCATCCAGAATATGAGAAGGAATTTGCTTCTTCTCTTTCACCATTGAAAAAATATGTTTGGTGACTTCAGCCGCCGGAACGAGGATATACATCCATTCCGGGTTTGGAGTAGGTGTATGTGCCTTCTCCTGTCCTCCTTTTCCTGTCAGTGAATCCTGACAGTACTCAAGTGTGGAGGCAGAGAGTTGAGTCTGCCTCCTGTTTGTCGTCGGGGCTTTCCGACTGACTTCTCCGTGCGCTACCAAGAGAGACTGTTGGTTGGCATGAATAGTATTAGCAGGTGTATGTTCCTGCTGATTACACTTCGCCAAATGCGGTTGATGAGATCCATCATATGTAGTCAGACGATCCTGCTGACTAACTGGTGAAGCATAAGCAGGTGCATGTTCATGCCTATAGTACTCCGCCGGATTTGCCTGGCGGGATTGGCTTGATGCTGCCAGACGAGTCTACTGGACAACGGAATTAAAACAGACAGGTGTGTGTGCCTGTTCGTTGTTCACCACCAAGTTAGGTTGGGGGAATCCATCATATGTAATCAGGCGAGCCTGCTGACTAACTGATGATGCATAAGCAGGTGCATGTTCCTGCCTATAGTACTCCGCCGGAATTGCCTGGCGGGATTGGCATTATGCTGCCTGACGAGTCTGCTGGACAGCGGAATTAAAACGGGCAGGTGTGTGTGCCTGTTCGTTGTTCGGCACCAAGTTAGGTTGGTGGAATCCATCATATGTAATCAGGCGAGCCTGCTGACTAACTGATGATGCATAAGCAGGAGCATGTTCCTTCCTATAGTACTCTGCCGGATTTTCCTGGCGGGATTGGCTTGATGCTGCCAGACGAGTTTGATGGACAACGGAATTAAAACGGGCAGGTGTGTGTGCCTGCTCGTTGTTTGCCACCAAGTTAGGTTGGTGGACTTCTCCGGAGATGGCAGGGATGATAACCTACCCATTGTTAACCGGATTCCATCTCTGGCAGTTCATCTTGCCTTCTCGGGTTCGAAGAACCTGAGCTGAATGCCTAGAGTCGGTACCCTCATCATGTTGAGGGCGCACTACCGCACGAGTCTAGCGGCGATTGTTGATGGGAGCCCTCGGGAAGGACTATTGTCTTTTTGAATTAAGGCCCTGAGGGACCTGCTCATTCACTTCCTCAGAGTAAGGGAGTGAATGGAAATTGCATTCCGGGGATAACGACCCGAAACAGTTAGAGATGGTAGTCAGCACTGCCTGCTTCTTGATCGCTGGCCGCCATTGTCCGGACGACCAGGTAGAGTTGTTAACTTGGAGGGCTTGACGAGCGGCCTCCAGAGTTGGGATAGTACCATTGCGACGGTACTCTTTAACCAGTGCATTAGAAACCCAGCGTTGAAGATGCTGAGTTGGTGATGTCATCCTCAGAGTTGACGACGTTCCAGTAGGAGTAGCAACATTGGTTATCACAGCAGTAGACCTCACAGTAGAGGTGTTTACAGTAGCAGTATTCACAGGGGTGAATTTAAGGAAATCCATTTTGCAGAAGATCTTGAGAAAAGAGTGCCTGTTCCATATAACAGACATAATCAAGATGAATCCGGCCACTGTATCTTTTGGATGATCACATTTCAATGATTGCTTTGTTGGACCAAGGGGCCTAACAAATAAGAAGAACATCACTTTAACTTGGTTAAGGATTCACGTCGGGTTCACCATTTTTGTTTCGCATGGAATTCGGGGATGACCTCCTGGATGGGAGATTCAAACGTTCCGATCGGTTTCTAACGGGTTTGTTCGTAGAACCGGAAACATCCAATGATTCCACATCCGTTTGGACATAATTTCCAAAGGTAGGCGCTCATTAGCTTGTGGGCTAATGAGGCTTAGGAATTTGCATTGGTCGAGAGGATGGGAGGTCGGACTCATAACACCTTTTTGAGGGGAATTATTGTCTACTCCGGGACTCTCTTTATAGATTTAAGTTATGTTCGTGAATCTTTATTACATTACCAAGTATAAAATGAGCTTTCCTTCAGTTTTAACAATCAATGATTAAATATGTAAGAAATTTAGAGAATCTTTTATATGTATTCGAGGTTCTTCATCAATAGAGAATCATCTGTATCTATTTAGAGATTCTTAGTCAATGGTATCCTTCAAAAACATTTATAAAAGTCTCTTGGTCATTATGATGACCAGGCTGATTTTAAAGCCACTTAGTGGGGCACTTGAAGTTTGTCATCATTCAGAAGGACATGGATTATTTCAAAGTTGGGATCGAACCCATAAATTGGCTACCTACGTATCCTTTGTTTTGGAAAAGGAATCAGAACCCACATAGTTCGAGTAATGGAGTATGATGTTTATGATTGATGGCTCAAAGAAGGATGTCATAATTACTTTTACACTCTAATCTCACGTGAGTCATGATCGGTGTGAGAAACAAGAGGTATTGGTAAAAAATTAGACAATTGTGCCATGAAAGATGCAATCATAAGAAATGGTTTGGGACTTATGTATGTATGACTGCCCAGATAGATGAAGGTTTAGGATTCACTTTTAGGGAGAAAATCCATTAACAGGGTCCAGAAAGGTATATGTGCTTCATGGAGATTTGAATACTCTAATCTTGGGGCTTACTCCTAAGGAGGATGCCCAAGTTAGGAGGGGACTTATGATTGGGTTTTACTCTTGAAAAGGAAACCCAAATCAAGGGTAAATTAGGACTGGTTAAAGAGAAATTAGGGGACTTGGGGCTTATTCCTGAAAAGGAAGCCCAAGATTATAACTGGGACTTATTCCTGAAAAGGAGGCCCAGGTTATAACTGGGACTTATTCCTGAAAAGGAGGCCCAGGTTAGGGGACTTGGGGCTTACTCCTGAAAAGGAAGCCCAAGATTATAACTGAGTCTTATTCCTGAAAAGGAGACCCAGGTTAGGGATTAAGGTTTGGGGCTTACTCCTGAGAAGGATGCCCATATTTGAGATTGGGACTTACTCCTAGGAAGGATGCCCAAATTAAGGTACTCGGGGCTTACTCCTAAGAAGGATGCCCATATTTGAGATTGGGGCTTACTCCTAAGAAGGATGCCCAGATTAAAGGATTATGATTGGGGCTTACTCCTGAGGAGGATGCCCATGTTAAGGAATTAAGGTTTGGGGCTTACTCCTGAGGAGGATGCCCATGTTTGGGAGCTTTAAGAATTTGGGGCTTACTCCTAAGGAAGATGCCCATATTAAAGGACTTATAACTGGGGATTATTCCTAAAAAGGAGACCCAGGTTAAGGATTCTCTCATCTTAAAGGATGAGGTTGAATGAATGAACTCTCAATCTTTGGTGACATAAAGATGTGTAAATCACTAGGTTTTGAGAGATATTTCACCGAATTCCTTTCAGATAAAAAAGTCAAATCAAGAAATCATGCCATAAATGGCTTTGAAGAGTATCTTGAAGACTGAATCTTGAATAGGAAAGGTGTAATGGTTTAAGAGGGGTAAAATGGGCAAGATGGGCACCCAAAAAGGTACGGGCGCGCAAGTCTTGAAAGGCGCGCAAGTCTTGCGTGGGCGCGCAAGTATTGGTCGCGCAAGTCTACTTGCGCGACATGTGGGGTACTTGAGCGATTTTCAATCAGTTGATATAAAAAGGGGAATATCTGCCTCTCATTCTTTACCTGTTGATATACCAGACATTTTGATGTATACACAACGATCTCATTCTTCATGTTATCCCACCAATAATCCTCTTAGAGATCTTGATACATCTTTTTTTTCCTGGTTGAATGGATAAATTATAACTATGTGCTTCATCAAAAATTTCTTTCCCTAACTCTTGATTTTATGGAACGCATAGTTGTGAACCAAATCTCACAATTCCTTCTTCGTTAACATTGATCTCTATGGATTTATCTTTTCTGATAGTTTCCACTTTATTCTAAATTTCTACATCATCCTTTTGAGAATCCTTTAAACATTCCAAAATAGATTTTTGAGAAACAATTTGTGAAAGGATTGATGATTTTCCCTTGTTTATTATTCACATGTCCATCTTCATCAAATTTAAGAAGATTGAATCCTTTTAAATTCTCATCAATGATAGAATAACCGGGTCTTTCTACTTAGAGCATCCTCCACCTTGTTCCCTTTCCCAGGGTGGTAATGGATTGAGAATTCAAATCCTTTTATAAGCTATAACCATAATTTTATGTGCATGTTCAATTATTTTTGTTTGAATATATACTTGGGGATTTTGTGAACCATGCATATTTCACAATTCTACTCAAAGAGGAAAAGATTCCATATTTTCGAAGAAAATATTACTCCAGCCAACTAAAAATAATGTGTTGGATAGTTTTTGTCATGAACTTTCAATTTCCTTGAAGCATATGAAATGGATATTTCATTTTTCATCAACACAAAACCCATGTCATTCTTCGAAGCATCACTAAATTCCACAAAATGTTCTCCACTTGTGGGTAGTGTGAGTAAATGCATAGTGATAATCCTCCTTTTGAACTCCTTGAATCTATCTTCTAATTCATCAATCTATGAAACAATGACTCCATTATGAGTTATCTTGGTAAGAGGGTTTGAAAATCATGATAAATATCTCACAAATCAGAGATAATATCCATCTAACCCTAGGAGGTGATAGATATATGTCACCGATGTTGGCCTCAAACATCCCTCTATTTAAGCTGTCTTGGAGGGATCTACAGATATCCCATTGATTTTGATGATATAACCCAGAAATGAGACTTCCTTAAACCAAAACTCATACTTTCTATACTTTTCATTGAGCTTGTCCTTTCACAAGGTCTCTAGTACAATGCTTAGATATTCCTCATTCTCTTCCTTGGTTTTTGTTTATATTACGATACCATCAATATAGAATATGAAAAATTTGTCAAGGTAATATATGAAGACTCTATTAATCAAGTCCATAATGATTTCTATAGCATTAGTGAGTCTTCAAGGCATTACTATGAATTCATAGTTCCCATACCTTGTACGAAAAGTAGTGTTGAGTATATCCTCCTTATTCACCCTTACTTGGTAATATCCTGAATGCAAATCCACCTTGGAGAATTATTGTGATAGATATATTAGATTGAACAAGTCATCAGTTTGGGGTAGAAGATACTTATTATTTATCATGATTTTTTGAGTTCATGATAATCAATGTAAAGGCCCATTGACCCACCCTTCTTTTGGACAAAGAGGACTCATACACCCCATGGTGACGCAATTGGGCATATAAACACTTTATCTAGATTCTCATGTTTTTGTTTCTTTAGCTCCACAATATCCTCAACAACCATTCTATATAGAGTATTGGATATTGGAAACACCCCAGGTATAAGACCAGTTGGGAATTCAACATCTCTTCTTGGTGGAAGACCAGGAAATTCCTCGGGAAACACTTCAGCGAATTCCCTCACAATAAGAATGTCTTCATGGATAGTTGCTTCCTTAGAATAAATCATCTGAGAAAGATATGTGTTCTCATTGGTTTGTGATATCCATGCTTGAGATGATAGTGCTAAGTAATATTCACCCTCCTCCTTGCACTTTTATTGAGTTGGGGGTCGATTCTCCATATAGAGAGTGATTTCCCTCTCACAACAATTTATGTTGGCTCTATAGAGTGAAATCAAATCCATGAAACAAATTGCGTAAAAGTCCATAAGAGGGAATATGAAGTTGTTCATCAGGATGTAAAAACTACAAATTGTGATCGGGGAGGAGTTATATTTACAGGATGAAATGATTGCCCAATTTTCCCTTATCACCGACATCTTTACATCCATGATTTGTGGTGGTGTTGGGATTATTCCACTAAATGTTTGTGATGTAAAATAATGTGTAGAACCAGAATGAAAAAGTATGTTTTCTATTCTTGAATGAATAACTAGTGTACCTGTCACCACTTCGTTTTCAGGGTTCGCTTCGGCAGTAGTGATGGAAAAAGATCACCCTCTCTTCCTTGGAGATTGTTGGTAGCCTCAAAAAACCCTTGGATTAGGGAACTTATTTGAAAATTTCCCTGGTTATTTATAGTTGAATCAAGGAACAATGCGACGAGCATTGAACATATAATTACACTCCTCTTTTACAGAAATGGGGTTTTTCTTGTTGGTAGTTTATAGATAGGTTCCCTTCTCATCCACACCTAAATCATTTCCTCACCCCCTTCAGGAAATTTCTAGGGTTCTACTTTCCACAAAATTGGAATGTGGGGTGCTGAAATTTCTCAGCACCATTGGATTTATCCATCGGACTTCCAGAATTAAGGTCTACCTTACGCTTCTTATCCACATGATACCCATGAGATTCGCTAATCTCCATTTTCACTTTGAGGGAACATCAGACAATTTTTCATAGCTATGGAAGTCATCGATCGCTAGTGCTTTATATAGGACAGGTTTTATCCCACCAAATAATCGGAAAACCTTGTTTTTAGGGACAATGACAATGTTAGAGGCATATCGTGTAAGCCTTGTGATGTTTTCCTCCTACGCTCTAATGGATTCATCGTCTTTTTTCTTGATTGAAAGGAAGTCCCTTTTCATATTAAGTTAGAGGGTGTGAGGAAAATATTTATCAAATAACATTTTCCAGAAATACCTCCATTCTAATGCCTCAATCTTCTATTCAAGAATCATATTTTTGATCAATGTCCACCATTTATCAGCTTCACCCTCCATACGATAAGCAGTGATAAGTACCTTCTCTTGTTCATAAAATTTAACGATGAGAAGATCTTCTCAATGTAGTTGATCCATTGTTTGATGATTGAGGAATCAAAAGATCCATTACAAGTGGTAGGAATTTATTTCACGAATCTCTTGATTACATCTTATTATTTCATAGGGAGGGCAGGGGTGAACATTATTCTTGACCCATGTTTCTTTTAAAAACATGAGTTAAATGAGAGAGTATGATGAAAAAGTTTGCGATTATCACTCCCATCAGATTGGGAATCTCATTAGAACATTCATCACATTGATCTTCATATCAGTTTTTAGACTGAGTCCTCCTAATACCAGTAATTGGTAGGAATAAAAGGAAGATTAGGGGTAACACATAAAGGGGAATCCAATGAAAAAATAGACAACTGATAAATTACATTAATTTACTTAACTTATCTATGTTATCCATGTTCTATTTCCCAACATATATTCTTATTGTTTTTTAGATCCCTTAATAATTTTTCCTACTATGAATATGAATTTACCAAAACAAATCCCCCAGGAGTGTTGTAACTAAGAGTGCAGCAAGGCCCATTGTTGTGCACCAGTTCCCGTTCGAGTTTAGCTCAATGTGGTGTTTTCGTGTTTTACCCCTAGATATATTTATGCCAGAGCCACCTCTACCAGCTTGTATCCAGAGAGGGATGTATTTTCATGATAAACCACTTACTCAAAACTCAGAAAAATTTAGGGTTGTTTTTGTGATACTTAGTCTTAACCCTCAGGTTTTTACTAGGGTTTTCTAATACAAATACCAAAAATAACTAAACCAATCCTCTGATACAAACTACAACAACCATGATCTTTAGTAAACACATAAACAAGATTTATTACATAAAAATGCACTTAATACAACTCTATGGATCAAAAGATCTAGTGTCTTGGGAAATTAAGAACATTACATAACATCTTGGAATAAAAAACCAAACATATTTATTGAAAACTTATTTTACATTACAACAACATGCCTTTGTACTTTACATTGAATTGGATCACTCGAGGACATGAATATGAAAAGTTTGAGCTATAAATCCCATTAAGGGAGTAAATAAGGAGTACCATAAATAATATAGTACTTGTTAGTTAATATGTATATCAATAGAGCCCAATATAAACTTGAACATAAAGGCATGATATTGCATGATTATCATAACATGGAAAGGTGGTAACAACATTTAACACGATATTAACATGATCGAAGGCTCATTGAACATGGAGCAAGAGTAAACTCTCATTTAAATTGAATTATAATGAGAAAATCCTAATTTCAATTGATGTATCATGATACTAATCTTTACCCAAATAATTGGAGTGCTATCAGGGCACACCCTTCCTAATCATTTCATTTCATGCATAAGTGTGCCAGAGAGATCATACAACATGTATTAATTAAACATCAAGGTTTATTACATGATTAAGGAATGAGGAATTAATTCAGGAAACTATTTAAAAAATATGTAAATGTGCATAAAGGTGAATACCCTTGATATAAAAATGTACATGATATTGACTATACAATGACTTTGGCTTGGAAAATTGCGGTGCAATTTCAGCAGCATAACGATGTGACTTAAGAATACATAAAAATGGATGATGAGAGAGAAAGTGGAATCTCATCATATGTGCTTGAAATGGATAGTAATGGGTTCATATAGATACATGTACCAACATATGTAATGTAATTTATATTTATAATATAAAATAATTTCTTGAGTTTAAATGAGTAGAGATAAATCCCTTATTTAATTTCAGCATGGTAACAGGTGTACATGGGAGGCATTAATGAGATAGAAATGATTATCTAAAAATTAAAACATAAGGATGGACATATAGAGTAGGTGATAAATCATAAACCAACATTTTTAGTTGAAAATAAAGGGCATAAAAACATAAATAAATTTTGACAAAAATGAGAATGGAAGAAATCCCTTACAGAATTTTGGCATGGTAACACGTGTACATGGAATGAATTAATGAGAGATAAAGGGGTATATAATCATTAAAACCTAAAGAGGTAAGTATAGGGGAGGTTTTAAATTGTAACCCAACATTTGTTATTGAAAATAAATGGGCATAACAATATAAGGAAACTTGGACAAAAATAATGAAGGAAAGAAAGTGAGGATCCCTTATGGTATTTCGGAATGGTAACAAGTGTACATGGGATGAATTAATGAGAGATAAAGGGGTATCTCATCACTAAGAAATAAGTATGGAAGTATATGGGAGGTGAGAAATCATACCCCAATATTTTTAATTGAATATAAAAGTGTATTACAACATAAAGAAATTTGGACAAAAATGATAGAGGAAAAAATCCATTACTGGGAAGTGTGATCCCAATGGCTAGGGAGAGGCTTGAGAGGGGATTCATTGGATCTTGAGGTGCCTTGGGAAGAATCTAGTGAGATAAGGTCCTGGGTTGGTTGATCTCCAAATGGTTTGAGTGAAGAGTAATGAGAGATTGAGTGGGTTTATATAGGAAATTACAGGGAATTTTTTATTATTTAGGTTTTGGAAACCACACATTAAACTAATAAAAATCACAAACCATACCCTGATTTTTGCCTATGGTTTTTGTCAAAGGAGAGAAAAAAACAGTATTTTATAAAAAAAATTCCTAAATTATTTAAATAACAGGATTTATTATGTGGAGGTGAGTCATACTCTCAAATAAATCATTTTAAAACGTTAATAAGTTTTATTAGTCTTGGAGGGTCCACTAAGGCTTTGTAGAATAAATAAATAAAAATAAAAAATCACATTATTTTAAAGGTAAAATATGTATTGGACGAAAATACCATTTATAGTATTTTATTACATCACTATTAGGTCATTATGATGTCATAGAACACATTATATATTTAAACAATATTTATTTTTTACCCAAAAATTCGACTGTCCCATAAAATTATGAAAAATTCACTGTTGGACAATTTTGATGTCCTAATTCCAAAAATAATATTAATTTTATATAATAATTTTTTAAATATGTGAATTTTTACTTCTAAAAAAATGGACATTTATAAAAAATTCATGGATTTTGACAAAAAATAGCTTTAAATCCTTAATAAAAGTTACCATTGTATTCATACAAATTATATTTTAATTTATATTTAATAAATATTAATTTAGTAATAATATTTTATTAAAATAATATTTAATTTAAAAAATCCATTAATTCATAAAAATAGATTTCTTAATTGAATATTAACTAAAAATACTATTTGTTCTTTAAAAACTATTTACAATGTAACGATAATAAAGTGAATGTATAATCTGTATTATATAAAAAAACTAATGAAAAAAATCATAGTGTTAGGTTCATGTTACATAACACCTTATAACACCTGTATATGACCTACGGGTAAGGTGTGTGATGGTGATATACTCATGGTGTGGCTCAGATAACATCGGTCAGGTGGTAATCTCTATCAACTTTCACTCCTCTCATATGCGGTTCCATTTAAGCTTAACATGTTGAAAGATGAGATTGGTCTTGGTCAAGAGTGAAGACTAGTGATGCCACCACCTTTCCGAGCTTCGAAAAATGGGATTCGTATGGAGAAATTCAGCATTTTGAGGCAACCACTTCATTTTAAAGAGTAAAATGAATTTGTATAAGGCCAATATTTATACCAATCATGTGATCACTGTTCAAAAGATATATTAGTAATGGTAAATATTCTTAATGGTATTTTAAAATCCAAAAACATAAAACCAAAGAAGTACATACGTTTTATATAAAATTTTAAAAAATATTACATTTAATCAGACCGTGAGGAATTTTAATTAGTAAAAGTTTTAGTCGTTATAGTGAATATACAATATAAGAATTGGAAAAAACCACTAAGAATGGGAGAAGAACATTTCACCGATCCCCAAAAAAAACACCAAGAACCAATGGATCGAAGAAAGGGAGAATAGGGAAAGACGATATCCTTGAGGAGCCTAGGGTTTTACAAAACTGAGAGTAGAGAAAGTGATTTGAATTAATGATAAAATCATTTGAGAAAAAGATGGTAAATCTTGAATCCCATCATTTTCAAACCATGTATATTTTACGTGGATTGTAATTCACGAGTGCCCATAATTTTTAAATTTTTCAAAAAATTGAGTCACTTAATCCTTTATTTAATAAAGATCATGAATTCCACTTACATGATGTGTAATCTATCCAATGAGATCCCTATCTCCCTAAATAAAATCAACGAACATTAATAAAATACAAGTCTTGAATTAGCTTTACAAATCATGTAAACAAAATAGGATTTTAACTTCCTACAACAGCTCTGCTATAGCTCTAGCCTCCACCAAAACTCTAAGAACATCCCTCGAACACATCCATCCACCAAAATTGGAAATGTAATAGTCCAAGAAAGAACAATTTGTTACATATGATTTCTCTAAAATGATTCTCACCCTCAAAAACCATAACCAATACTAGAAGGAAAGGGGTCCAAACAAACACCACCTGAGATACGTCTTAAAAATCTTATCATAGCCCAAATGATACCACTAGATAAAAATACCATGCCAAATGACCACAAAACATATTTCATAACCTCATCAATACACATCAACATCACCATATCCAATAAACTACATGCATCCCAAACTAGTAATCATCACAACCAAAAACCACACTTCCCCAAACATATGATTCAAGGAATATAATCATCCATCTTAAGAAACTATCCACTCTAGGTGGAACTGACTCACCCATTATGGTTTAATAACATTGTGGTTTAATTCATCTCAATTTGGAATCAATTAGTCTCATTTTCATATTTCATAACTTAATCACACATCCTAAATTAAGGAAAATAACACATCTCATAAAATTAAAGAGTATAAACGTCACATCACAATGAAAAATAGAGAAAATAAGAACTCAAAAAAACATGGTACTGGGAAAGAATATTCATATATCATTCCCATGTACTATCATCTAGGACAACATGCCTCCACAACACATGAATCAGTGGAATGGTCCATCGATACAATACCTTATCATGGCGATCTTAGATCTGTACTAACCGCTCCAAAAATTTCATGTTTTCCTTGATATAACTCTCTCTCCAGTCAATGATAATGGATTAATTGTCAAGATACCAATGAATATGAGATAAATTAAAGACATATTGTCTCATATCTAGATGCAGTGGTAATCCCAACCGATATGCCACCTCACCTACTTTCCCTAGCACCTCAAATTCCCAAAAAAACCTATGAGAAAAATTAATCCATCTTCCAAACCTCCAATTCCAATATCTAGGGGATACCTTTAAGAAAAACATGTTATCTAAAATCAAACACCAAGATCCTACTAATATGATTATAATAATACTTCTCCCGTTAATGCTCTCCTATAATCCTATCCTGAACCAACATAACCTTCTATATTGTGATCTACACAACATCAGGACCAATATCTACTGCCTCCATAAACATCATCCAACACAATAGAGAATGTAATAGTGTCCCATACGAATCCTCAAATGTAGAAATTTAAATTTATGAGTGATAACCATTATTATAAGAAAACTAAACCAAAGGATGGTTTCATACCCAAGATACACTAAATAATAATATGCACGAACAAAACATATTTTTTAAGGTTCTTTTGGTCTAATTTGTCTAGTCATCTATACGAGGGTTGAAAGTAGTGATGAAACATAACTATGTTCAAAAAGCATATTTCAATTCCCTTGAGAATCGTGATGTAAAACATGTATCGCGATTTGCGACAATGGACCTCATAACTCCATGAAACTGCACAACCTCATCCACATAACTCTTTTTGAAAGAATATATTGTGACAAAATCCTAGATCACTAAGAAGTGGGATCGTTTTTTACGCCAACCCATAATCACCTAGATAACATCACAAACACTCTAAACTAACGGTAAACCTATGATAAAATCCATATATATTTCATCCCATTAACACTGAAAACATAAAAAAGCTACAAAAAACTATCAGGAACACGATGCTTGGTCTTGACCTCCTAGAAAAACCTATCACATCACCCAAAAAAATGAACCACTGACTATTTCATATCTGTCCACAAAAACTGAATCCTCAAGTCATGGTACATCATGTATACTCCTGGGTGTACCTCCAAAGGCGATCTATGAAACCCATGAAGAACTCACTTTTTTGTATCACTTGAAAAAACCTTCCATGATACAATATATGGTTTCGAATATCCTCCACACATCCCTCTAAATCATCACCATGGACAACCTGATAACACCACACCTCTAAATCTTGGTCTCCGCAATGAGATTATTCCACCTATCGCATCAGATAATATTATATCATCATCTGACACAAATAGTATGTACCATTATCCACCCTTTCATCAATGTGAAAGGCTTCCAACTCTTACACTTCATTCTAGGCATTTCCAAACTCCTGAAAAACATCCACCTAAAAATTCATGTTCATATAGTTGAAAAAATACACTTTTCTACAGAAAAGGAGATATTAAAATAATAATCCTAATGAAACTTTATCCACATATAGTATTGAAAATTCATATAATGCTGAGAGAATATATACATCAAACTATTATGATCTACGAACTCCATAATCCACTCCCCAAAGAGGTAATTCCTCTAAAAATTCCTCACAAACATAATTTCTTCTAACTATAGATTGTGGGTGGAACATTCATTCTCATGGGGATGTAACTATATAGACTATTTAGAGATGAATTACCTATATTTTATCAAAAAAAATCTCATAAATAGTTTGGAACCATAAAAAATACATCACATATCACACCATCTTCAAAAAATTGAAGCACTAGAGCAGTAAACAACTCCCACTTCAGGTATCTTAATACTACCTTATACTGATTAGTCCACACTAAAACACAATATTTCACGGTCGATGCTATCAATTGGGATACAACACGAGAGAAACCAGGAAATAAAATATAATAATAGCCCACAAGACAATGAAATAAATGAACCTCTTCTATATTCTTATTTGATTCCCAAGAAAAAAAAACTTTGACCTTTGAGGGGTCTAGTACCACACCCTGCTGGGACACCACATGCTTGAAGAAATTCAACTCTCATGCACAAAACATACCATTGTAAAACATTACATAGAGATGGTGGAATTGAAAAACATAAAATATAGGTATGAGATTATCAATATACACCACTTATGACTTCATGTAGATCAACATTTCATCGATGAACATGACTATGAACTGCTCGAAAAATAAAAAAAAAACACAGAGTTCATGAGTTCCACTAACTAAACTGGTGTGTTTGTGACACTAAATGAAATGATTACAAACTCAATTCTCCTATACATACATATGATGGAATCTTTTCAGATATTCCCCTCCTTCACCCTAAACTAGTTATATGAAGACTAATGATCAATCTCAGAAATACAACTCACCTGTCTTAGCTAGTAAAATAGATCATCTTTCCTCAGAAGAGGGTAACAATTTTTGTCTATCACCTGATCCAACCTACAGTAGTCTATGATAGACCTTATAATATCATCTAACTTCTTATAAAACAACATTAGATCACCCCATGGAGACACTTTGAGAAAGATAAAACCCTTATGCATCAGTTCATCTTTATGAATCCTAAACTACCACAATTTAGAAGGTGTAATATGATAAAGATCCATCAAAATCAGAGAATATATAGGCTATATTTCTATCCGGAAATCAACATCACATCCAGGTGGTATCATCAAAACTTCTTTAGAAAAAATATACAGAACTAACCAAAGACCCTAGGGCCCCCATTCATCCTACTGTCCACTAATTCCCCTAACAAACCATAAAAAAAATGAAATAAAGCAATCCAAACAAAAACTGCCCACTTGAGAATCCGACTCTCCAATGATAAATAGACATTGGTGATCTATATCTGAGGAAATAGATCTCATTTTAAAGTAGTTTATAAAAATACATACAAAACATGAGGAACATCCCATGATCGGCCTTGGTTTACTCCATCTCTCCTAGTGGATTATAATACTACTACCCATACTACTGAAATAGTCTCCGTAGAAACAGTTGTTGAGGCTGGTGCTGAACTTTTCTACCTCCACCAATCTGATCTTAAGATGTTACTGGGAAATAGTTTTGGAGATGTCCAGAAACAAAACAAACAAAAAACACTGGAATTATATCTATTAAAAAAATCATCAAAACCATAGTCCCTTGAAGGTTTGAAGGGATGATACTGAGGTTGAATCCCCGCTAGTCGAATCCTAGAATACCCTATCACCTATGACCAAACACTAAAAACTCTACGCCATGAGGCACCATACTATTTTTTGAGTCCTGATAAAACTTCTCAAGGGGGTATTTAATCACATCCACCATCTTATGAACCCCCATATATGTTGGAAATGTAATAGAAGTTATTGGTAAATAAATATCAAGATGGGGTGCCTCCTCACAATGTCTCTCATAAGAATCCTCATCTAGAAAAAGAATTGGGTAAAAGAACAAAATGTCATAGAACTTGATTCCCTAATCCCACATTTACATACTATTTTGTTGAAGAGAAATAAATATTTCCACTTTACTTCCTTCATGGCTGATGAAAGGAACTCTTCTTAGAACTCTTTTTAAAAGGGGAACAATGAAACATCTTCCTCCTTTTTACCTCCTAGATTTAGCATCGATGACTGATGTACAACTCCCCACGTCTAATCAACTATCAAAGGAACCCAGTATCCTACTAGGGCCCATATCAAACTGAAATTGATCTTGAGCTCCTCCTGCAGGCTATCTTTCTCCAGATCTGAAATACTACCCTCATAAATCCCCAAATACTTCCCATGGAAATAATTTACCTCCCTATATAATGTCACATAATTCTTTTCTATATCAAACCTATGATGATCAACAAGAAATGACTACTAAACCTCAACTGTATGATCCACATGTAGACTATGTACAAAAACCATAACATAAAAGAAAAACAGAATTTACTGATCCAGGTAGTATCCAATTTTAATTAGATTCATTTTAGGTGACTTTATTCATTTTAAAATTACTAAATAAACCCAATTCAGACAAGAATACAATTCATCATGATTCTTTAACCTATCATAGGTCTCCGCCCTACAAATGGGTTCACCACACTTGGTCATTCAATAAGTTTATTGTTTGTGAAATGGAACATAGGGGGTCCTAAAATACAATATACTATCCTGTCTCCCAAGCATATTTCACAAACCAAGGGAAAATGAAACTCCTTCTCTAACAACCATATATATTCACTTTTCTTAACTCCAAAATTAATCCAATATATCAATCGTAACCTCTGATACCACTCTGTCATGATCCCCTCCTACTAACGATACAATAATGAGGGGAGAGAGAGAATGACCCTCCCCGATTCCCACCTCTAGAAGGTCGTAGGATGGAAAATATCAGGAAATGGATGGAATTACCCTATATAATAATATAGGATAAGGAGATAAAATGAATCATCATTAATAAAATCAATGGAATAATATAAAATAAATAAAAAACCATCCCACAATGTATACCTAAATAAAATAGATACGTGTAAAATTCTCAAAACTAAAATACCAAAAGAAAATCTAATGTAGTGATACTACAACTGGCTAAAAAGATCTGAGATGTTACTATCCATCACGATCCATGAAATCCATCTAGAAAACTGAACATTAATTTATTTTAGTAGAATGAGAATAAAAGTATACTCAGTAGGAAAACCAACATCTCTCATGTCCATTTAAAGAAATCAAACATATGAACTTCTAAGAAACATAACAAAACCAAGAACACCTAAATAGTTTAACGATCCATCAATATGACACTAAGTCATGATCACCAAATAAAAAAAGCCAATTATAATACCATAATAAGAATAATATCAATTAAGTGTACCCTGAACCAATTTCCCATTGATTTTACTCCCTCACACCCAATGTCAAACATCCTAGTATTCCAATATCTTCCATATAATATATACCACCACCCCTAAACACAATCACATCACATCACTCCAACAGGCACCTGGACCACACCCCAAAGCATAGTCCCATCTCATATCACCCGAACACACCTAGACCATCACATTATAACCATAACCAGAGTATTAAGGTATCATGAACATAAAAGAAATCACCTTTCTACCATCCTCATTCCATTGAATAACACCACCATTAGCCAACCCACAACATGATCTTATCACATCTCTCCCAAAAACACCTGTTTCACCACCCCATAACACAATCATATCATGTCTTTCATGGAATTCACGTGAACCACCACCCTACAACAAGGTCACATAACATCTCACTTAAAAACACTAGGGTGATCACCTAGTGTACTATCAACCGTCATACCATCGCAACCTATAAATATATACTCTCATAGAAAAGAGAGTGATAATGAGCAGTTAGCTATCCGGCCATTATCAACACCATGATGATGAAAAAAACTCTAATGTAAATATACAGGTGTTAGCATGTAGTTCATGATATTTGTGGGGTGAATATTAAGATCGTAGGAAATTTACAACTATATATATATATATATATATATATCCACACACAAGACCAACATATGGGTTCTCAACAAGAAACTAGTAAAGTCGCAAGACCACCACATTCGCTACCACCACTAGATGGAAACACCATAAAAACCAAAATTCACATCACACATAAAAAAATTATATTATAAAACCATAAATTTCATTATTAAGAATCATCCACACTTAATCACAAAACCCATCATTTATTTTTTCATTAATAATTTCTATCCCATTAACCAAACCCAAACCCCATACAATTTAATAATTATTAAAACACTATTTATTCCATCACTACCCAAGAATCTAGAATAATGAAACCATACATCATAAGTAGTTTAACATTCCCATCGAACCACAAAATCATCATACCACAAGCATAAAAAACAATCACCACCTCACTGCCCCAAAATCATGGTTAGACAACCACTACCTCCCTACCCCAAAAGCATAACCAAATAACCACCGCCTCACCATCCCAAAAGAATATCCAAAAAACGACCACCTTTTTACCACAAAATCATGAAAAAAACCACCACCTCACCACACCAAAGGAAAGGACAAACAACCACCATCTCATAGTCCCAAAATCATATAAAAACATCCACCACCTCACCACCCCAAAATCATGAACACATCTTACCCATCATCTTCACATCACATCCTAATCAAATATCACAACCCCAAAAGAATGAACACTCATAACAACAAATCCTCTTCCATTTTAAATATTAAAAGGGAATTTTAACATATTTCACTTTATTTTTCATTTGTTATTTCCAATAAATAATCATAGGAGAATAATTTCATTAGAAGAAATAATTGGTTTTCCAATTCCATTTTAGGGTGATATGAAAACAATCACAATAAAAACAATAATCATAACATATATTATCCACTGAAAAAAATACCCCAAAATCCAAAATTTTAATATGGGCATAAATAATGTACAATCCACCATATCAAAAAAATATCAAAGCTGTAAAATAATGAAAATAATTCCCCCTTTCCCACATTCAATTTTAGTTATCCAATTATTCATCTTTGATTAAGAGAACGCAAACATATCCTATTAACAAATATGAGTAAACCCACAAAACATGTTACAAAATAAAGTTAAATAATTTATTTCCTATGTCAAAGATGTTTTTATAACTCACATCACATAGTATGGTGAATAAGAAACACTCGCAAACCACAACTGGACAGAAGAAATAACAGTTCAACCTACACTGCACCCAAAGATCATAAAAACTAGAAAAAATAAGGCACCAAACAAAAAAATAATATAGTGAATCTCTAAGAGAAGAATAATATAAAACCACTAATAAAGGAGAAGAACATACCACATATCACTAATGAATAACCACCAAAACCTATGGATTGATATAAGGGGGAAGAATAATAAAAGATATCCTCTGGGAACATAGGGTTATCGAAAACTAAAAGAGGAGGAAATGATAAAAAATAATGAAAATAATATTCTAATAAAAGGACATAAAATCCTAGATCCCTCTATTTTCATATCATGTAAATATTTCACGACATGTAATTCATGTGTTTCTAAAAATTTTAAATTTCACTGAAAATAACATATCCTAGGAATTTATTCAATACATAACATGAATTCCAATTAAATGATGTGAAATCCATATCACATGGTCCCCATATAACTTTATATAATATTTGAATAATTTTACAACATAATCCAAGAATTATATGATAACACAAGCTGTGAATCAGTTTTATATGTCTTGTAAATAATACTCGACGTGAACTTCCTACAGAAGCTATGGTGCATCACATGGCTCCAACGAAAACTCAAATAAACTCCTCTAAACACCGCCAAATAGAAATACAGTCAAAGATACCAGATGAGGTGGAGTATTCCATTACATAATTTACTTATTATAGTAACTACTTTGATCCCTAAATAGTGGACACATAAATACCAGTCTAACTATCAAAAAATGGGTAACATGAGCCAAAACAAAAATATAAGGGATAAATATCATATAACTATTATAATTTTTGTTGTATGAGATTATTTTTACTCTTAATTATCTTATATTTAAATCCCATAAGTTTGGATCAATTTTATTTTGAAAATTAATTTTAATTAAATTAATATGTTAAGAAATTCCCAGAGTGCTCTTCCCATATCTTATAGATGGGAACATTCTATCCTCGTTTCTTTACACTTGATTTTTTTGGGTTCTGAAAATTCATACCAAAACAACTTCATTACATTCATTTCAACTTAATAGAGGCCTTTTTAATTGAACCCTCCAATAAAGGTTATTGGTGTAAACCTAAAGAGATTATCCGAAGAAGAGGCATCGTTATTAGCCAAGTATTTTGGTTTCATTTCATCTTCCTCCTACTTCAATTATTATTCAACCGTTATGATACAAAAAATCAATATACCCCATATAATAATTTTTTTTTATATTTATATAATAAATTATATCCATCTCATCTTCCATCAAATGGTAAATGAAACCTTTGTTTATGTGGACAAGGGACTACCACCTTATGAAAGATTTAATTCATATTCCAACACCACCAATCATAGATATTTTTAATATATACACACAGACACCAACACACAAATATATATGATATTGATGAAATGTTTAAAATTATTTAAAGATAACATGTAATATAAATTCTTACCTTTAAGTTCTTTTAAAAATGATATCGTAGTTCGGGGGTACGTGTAGATTACCACACCCACAAAGTGAAGTGATTAGTTTTCATAACAACATAATAATAATTCTATATATAAGTGCATTCACAGAAGTAATAAAATCTTAATTTTTTAATTATATTTATGTAATGAAATAATAAAACTAATTTTATTTTCATAAGGATTGTAGATAAATGGAAATCCTACTCATGCATATGTACGACATACCTTCTCCATGATTATAATGTAGTTAAATTTTTATATCCATATTTAATTTCTAGTTTAATGAGTATAATTGATGTATAAAAATTATAATTACTTCAAAAAAAATTTCTGGATATTATGGAAGAATTAATTATTTGACCATAGTCAAACTAATGAAGAAATTTTGAATATATAAACTAAACATAATCAAAACGATTGAGATGAACATTAATTGACTATATAAATAAATATAACATGGTATTAAATAAAATAAAAGGAATAATGTACATGAAAAGTGTTATTATGAATGTAAAAAATTAAAATAAGTATATTATTCATTAATATAAAGAACCTATATGATGAGTCAAACTTGAGGTAAGGGATTCCATCTCAATTTCCATTCATTGAAGCATATTTTAATGTCATACACTAATTTATTCTATAGGGTGTATATACAGCCATTTTACATGTTATATCATTAATTAGTGATAATATATGTTATTTTAATTTTCAATTCAAATCATTTCATCCAAGGTTATTTGAATTGAATGTTACAATGTGTTCAAGGATTTTATAACTCAATTTATTCTCATTAGGTTATTTTACTTCTTCAGTGTCTTTGAAATTCTATGATTATGTGAATAATTAATTTTTATTATTTTATGTTTAATTTCCAAAAATTTTTATGTGGATTTACATTTTATTTACATAATCCATTAATTTATTAATTATCACTTCAATGCTATTAAATTTGTAAGCGATTTCATCTCAATTTTCACTCTATTGAGACATATTTTGTATTATGAACCTATTTATTTTTATGAGGTGTATATATTAACAATTTGATATTTTATAACATATATATATATATTTTAATGTTTTTTAATGTCTCCATAGAAGTTATTTATAAAATTTTGGTTATGATTCGACGTTTAACAAAGCCATAAGGATTTATTTCACAATCTCATCATTATTCAGGATTGTTTATGTTAAAGTCTCAATTGGGGGAATTATTTAATGATTATATTTTAAATCAAATATATTTTATTTCTCAATTTTTATTTAAATAAATTATAACTTTCCCTTTATTATCTTCATTTTATGTACTCAAGATACTGAAATCATGTTTTTAAGGAAAACTAACTTGTTTTTGTACCCGGTTATGAATATTTTTCTTTAATATCCATATTTTTCATATAAATGGTTTAAAGTGAAATTATAATATTCTCCAACTATTTAATAATAAAAAATTTACCCTTATTTTATGTTTTGAAAATGGATTAAAAAATGAATCTTATTGTTGTTTTTCAAACAAGGTATTATTTGATATTTTACAAATAATGTGAATGAAATATTTATTTAATGTACTCAATAAGAACCTAATTTTTTTCTATCATGAAAAAGAAATGTTTTCAAGATTCCATTAAAATTTTCTACAATTATTTTAAAATAAAATATTTTTCTTAATATTATAATATTATTTGTTTTCAAAGGTGAATTCCCAAGTCAAAATTTTATTTTGACAAAGAATATTTTATTGATATTTTCACTATATTAACATTCATAAAAAATATTAACTCTTCATATTACTTATACTACACTGGGAATATGTTTTTAAAATACCATACTTATTCTTTCTTTTGATGGTTTATGATCATTTTTATTGGTGAAATATTAATTTTTAATATACTAGTTTTTAAATATGATTGTTTATATTTATTATGTTTTGATTTTTTATTCTTCCATTTTATATGATTAATCCATTTGACTTATTAATTTGTGTTAAAGGCCTGCTACAGCCCCTCAATTCATCAGATAGTTTTATGAGATAAAATATTTTATTTATTTGGTTGATTTCATACAAATTTATATAGGATGTATTGGCATGGGGTAGTGATGGTATGTTTATGATGTCCAACATTATGAGTTCCATAATTATGATATTAGATATTGATATCCATGTGATTATTTTAATAGTTATAATATACATGAATATGTTTCAAGTTATTGTGATTATTTATATAACATTATTTGATCATAATTTATTCTTTCCATATTATTCTTTATGCACAATTTATTGATAAAATAACATGTGTTTTTAGTTATCTATCTATCCATATTTATTATTCCTTGTTTACTCATAATATATTTTACTATACGTAACCCTACTTTTCATTTGAGACCACACATAATTTTTCTTCCTTCACCCAATATATGAAGAAAGAGTTTTTTAATATTTTTAAGGTTAAAAAATAATTACTTTAACTATATTTTAAATTTTTGTTTTCAATTGTAATGTGATATTGAAGTATATATATAGTTTGAGAAGACTACTAAACTATTCAGTCTGTTGAGATGTAGGTTCATGTATCTTATTCCATTGTAGTATAATAACCACTAGATCTAGGATTTGGGGGTTAGGAGCTTCATAATTAGTGATTCCAAACAGAATCACTATGAACTCACAGTGCCTAATCCTTATATGAAAAGTAGTCTTGTAGATAAAATCCTACTTCAATTTTATGTGATAATATCCAAAATGTAGATCCATGTTGGATAGATGATAGGGTCTATGCAACTAATTGAATAAGTTATCAATATAAAAGGGATACATATCTTTATTTCAATATTGTTGAGAACATAAAAGTCATTCTATAGACACATTAGCCCATCATTCATCTCGAATAAGAGGACCGACACACCCCGTGGGGAATTATATAGGTGTACAAACCCTTTTTCCAAATTATACTAAAGTTTTCTATTTATTTATTCATGATATATAATTATCATTATATATTTAGTATTTTATATTTCCAAATCATTGGTTATTAGTTTAGTCGAGAACTTAACCACTCAGCTTGGAGGAAGACCAATCAATTCTTTAGGGTAGACATAAGTGTATTACCTCATTGTGGGAATCTCATCTAGGATGATATTTTCCATATTCTCAATATTTTGTGCAAGATACTATTTCTTATAAGGAAATAATATAATTTTTTGAGATGATGATTCCAAAAGATATTCATCCTTATCCTTTCACATATATAGAATCGAGGGTGATTTGTGATACAGTGGGTGATTTACTTCTCCTCAAAATTTATGTTGTCTTGAAATAACTTAATCCAATCCATTCCCAAAATTTTATATAATAATTCTAAAGGCACTATCAAAAAATTTTCATGAATGTTAAATGTAGAGATATTGATAGGGGAGAAGTTATATTCATTGGATTATATAATTTCTTTATTTTCCATTTTCACTAATAGCTGTACTCCCATGATTTAACATGGTGATAGAATATTTCTACCAAACTTTAATGATATGAAAGAATGCATATAACTATTATAATGTATTATTTACACTATCCTTGAATGAATAACTATCATGCCTATCACTATATCATTGTAAGGATCACCCTCTTCTACTGTCTGGGAATAAGTTTTCCCTTTATCTATTGGCCATTGTTATTGTTTTCGTCAGTTTTCATCAACAACCATTTGATTAGTGTATTTATTCTCCTAGTGTCTTTGTTCCATTTAGTTAATTTTTTTTGAAATATACTAACTATTAACTAGAGAATTAAACTCTTCTATCATAGTGGTGGGTTCTCCCATCAACACTCACTTGCTAGGTTACCTCCATTCTCACACCTAAAAAAATTATTTATGCCATTCGGGCTATTTACAAGATTCCTTTTCCCATACATTTGACAAGTGAGATATTATACTCTTTTAAAACGATGTGATTTATACAACACTTCACTAGAGTTACACTCCATTCATCATTTCCTACCAAGAGACCCATGAGACCCTTGAGACTCACTAATCTTTATTTCAATATTGAGGGAACATCAACGAATTTACTTTTAGATGTTAAAGTCTTGAATCAAAAAAAAAACATTTCATAGATTCAAATTTGGCCCACAAAATAATTTATTAACAATAATTTTCAATTAGATGAAGAATTTATAGGTTTATCATGCAGGTCTTGTGATGTTATCCTCAAAAAACCGATGGATTTATATTACTTTTTATTGAGACTAAAGAATTTCCTCACCATTTTTTGCTAGAGAGTGTGAGGACAATATTTATCAAAAAAAATTATCTAGAATTATTTACACCCCATCACTTCAATATCCTCTTAGTTATTCATATTATAGATCAATTTCCACTATTTATTTGTTTATACATTTATACAATAAACCTCTGATACAACCATCTATTTCTCAGTTCATTGAAGTACATGAACAATATTTTCTATAGAGTTAATCTATATTTCTATGATTATATAATTAGAAGATCCATTGAAAGTTAGATACATTTCTATAAAGGACTAAATTTCAACTTGATTTTTCCTAAAGTGATTTGGGTTTTCAGCTTTGATTTATGTTTTTGTTCCAAAAATGATTATATTGAGAAATAATTTTGAGAAATTTCCAGAGTCATGCTCCCACTAGGTTGAGAATATATTTTCTTCCCTCATTATGTTTTTTAAAAATTTGGTTATTGACTCGGTTCCTCAAATTTATATCTATTGACTAAAATGAACATGAAATTAGAGATGGTCATATTCAAACTAGTACACACATTAAATGGAAACCATTAACATCAAAGGGATAAATCAAAAATGACATAAATTCTTTATCCTATGAATTTATTTGTTTTAATCCATTTTATTAAAGATATATTTTCTAACATAAAATTGTATAGGAATTTTTTTCACTTAATAATGGGTTGTGATATTCATGTGAATTTAGAAAATCATATCCTCTAGGAGTGTCAAAACTCATGTGTAAAGATCCATTTTTTTTTCATTCTGAAGGTGGATATTTATTTAATATCTGTTGTTACTTTTTTGAGGTCATTATGAGGTAAAACTGTTCCCGATCCACATAAAATTTTTGTATCTTGATAGGGATTTTGTTTATTAGAAACCACTTAGTCATTACTTTACCAAAATTTAGGGATGTTTTTCTATGTATAGTTTTATCTTAAAGTATTTCACTATTGTTTTTTAATCATAGTATAAAAAAACTAACAATCACATTATTTGATACCAACTATGATAATACATATTTATAATACACCTTATTTAATGATTTATTAAAATAATATACAACTAAAATAATCCCAAAAAATTATTAGCACTATTTTATTTGTTTAATTAAACAAATATAACAATATATTGAAAGAACAATATAAAGAAATTAAATAGAACTCCATAACATGCCCTTAAATTATGTTGATATTATAACATGAAAAGGGACAAACATGGGGGTTATATAAGAAAGGGTTGAGATATAAATCCAAGTAATGGAATAATAAATTAATAATATGATGGTTGTAATACATGTGAGTTAAGAGTCATATCAGTATGACATTAAAGGGGTGAGAATAACAATCATGTACTTCAAAGCATGATATAAGATCACAATATCAAGGCCACATATGAATGTGGAAATAATATAGAATATGAAATCATAAGAATAAGATAAGTATAACCACCAATAAATCATAAAATAGTGTTATTATGATAATAAACCATGCACTATACATAGTATCCAATGATATAAAAATGATCACCCAATGAATTTGATAAATATATAATTTTGAGTCAACCTATCAAATTTATAGCATGTACATGAATTTGTGTCCCACATAGATCATAAAATATAGGAACATATTTACTTAATTTTATTTCAAGTATTTTTTATTGTTGATTAAATAAATTTATGTCCATAATCAATTATGTATAGGTCCACCTCGGTCAGTACCCATGGGAGGAAATGGTGACGGGTATTCATAATATAAAAGTTTGGCATGGAAAATCCCAAAATAATTTTGATAGGATAAAATCTATAAAAAAGGTTCATGGAAGGGATTAATAAGTTTTAATGATGATCTATAATAACATGGTAATCATATGGAATGTCAAATTTATGTGTCAAAACACATTACAATATGAACAATTTGAAATCAAAATAGATTAGTAAAAATAATGTACATGAAATAATGAAAGTGGATAAAGTCCCTTACCTTGAGAGGGTACTTATAAAAAATTAGGAAGAACTTATTAAGATATTTTTAAAACCAAGGAAAGTATATATATAGTTTTAGGGGGGGGGAATTAGTTCTAAATTTGTTCAGATTAAAGAGGAGTGGGAGGTTGGGTGGGAATTTATAGTAAAAGAGAGGGGACTCTTTATTAATTTCTAAACCTTTGTTTTGGGACTCTATATAACAAAATATTCAAAACCCAAAATCTAACAATTGATTTCAAATAAATTTTACCAAAAAAGAGTTGTTGTAAAATATTATATAAGGCCATGAACTTAACATATTAAACTAATACCATTGGGGATGCAGAATTAGGTCATATATATTGAGAATTTATTTTAAATACTTAAATTATAAAATAGGTTTTATAGGACTCATTAAAGGATTATAAAATTACTAAAATAACATAAATAAACTTTAATTAATTGTGGAAATCTATATTTCGATTTTTATTACCTTTTTTTAAAATTTGTTACAAATTTTCTGGGCCATTATGAGGTCATAATATACTCTATTCGTCTATACTGAATTTAATTTTTACCCTAAAACTCAACGGTCTCAAAACATTATGAAAGATTAAATGTTAGTTAATATCAATTATAATATTTCAAAAGGTAAAATTATTTTATCAAAATAAATCTCTATATATAAGAAATTAAACTCTTATCTAAAAATCTATACTTACATAAAAATAATTTTTTTACAATAATAACAATTTTATTACCATTATAAATATTACACTAGACAACATTAAATTATATTATAAGATGAATATAAATAAATATATTTAATTAAAATATTATATGAAAATGTTTTTTATTTCAAAATAAATTAATTTTTTAATAAGTGTCTTAAAACCAATAATTATCACAAAAAAAAAACAATTTCAGTTTCTTTTTATAAAAATATAATTTACTTCAACTCGTATATAGTTTTATATAAAATGTATCAATGGAAAGCGATAAATACAGTAGTTATTTGTTAAAAAATTAAGTGAGGAAAATAAATAATACTAGGGTATATATATATATAAATCTTTATTACACCAGTGTACACCCTAAGGGTATGGTGTGCGATGGTGATTTTTTATTAGGGTGGTTCAACAAACATGGTTTGGGCCATGATCTTGATATGCTTGATATTCTACCATAAAAGGTGATTATCAAGATTTATTTATTGAATATTGGAATGGGATTGGTAAATCTAAAATCTTAGTGATTCCATCTCCCTTAAAAGCTCAGTTAAATGGGTTTCATTGGGTATGATCCAACCGATCGATTCCATCACTTCTTACTTATGTGTTAATTGGAATTTATAATCTAACTTAACATACTAATATTAACAGTAACTATACAATGTTCGTATTATCAACCTTTATAATTCTTAACTATATTTTAAATATGATCATGTATATTTTATAATGGTCTAAAATAACAAAAGTAGTGAATGTGTTTTCTATAACTACATTAATTAATTAGGAATTTCTTCATTCAAAAAAGGAATTTCATTTATTAAATATTGGTTCTTTACAATTTATATAACAAAAATTACCATATTTACATTATTTATCAAATATCTAAATACAAAACATCTAATTCATAGAAAAATAAAATATATCATTGAAAATCAAATGGAGAATCACATAATTGATATAAACACTTGTGATCCCTAAAACCCAAAACCAATTATTTAATTAATATATTTTAATAATAATATATTTTATCTTCACTATTATCGCTAAAAAATTCTTTTTCAATGAATATTACATAATTTTTTTGATAGATATCATAATATTTTTCTAATCTAGGACTAAAGTTGTAGTGTTTTTGGGAAACTAGGTTCATACATCAATTGTACATAATAAATAATAAAATTATTCACATTCTTGTTCATTATCCTTCAGAATATCTCAAAATCTTTTTAGTACATGTATTCACTTGAGATAATAATTCAAATAAATGGGTGATCTAAAATCCCAAGTATAGGAAAAATAGACATGAATCAATAGTACATGGGTGAGAATATTCAACATCATCATATAAAATCATACGCTCATCATCATAAAAATGAGGGGTAAATTAGATAAAGTCATGGATTTGGTATATTAATAATAATTAAACACCATAACATAGTGGACAAATACCACACATTGTTGTGAACAATTATATAATCATGGTTACACATAATATATGTGAATAAATATTAACATGATAAATGAGAAAAAATATAGAATTATGTTCATGTTGAGTAAAAACTATCTAATTTGATATATTATATTAAACAATTAATTATGTGGATATATATTTTTGGTCCCACTCATCTCATCTTAAAATGATCATTATAATGCATGCAACATGGAAGGATAATAAACATAGCAATGAAATAACCCCTAGAAAGGAATGAGTTTTTATAAAATTTTATATATCAAACATCATTAAATGAACTTTAGGATTTGAAAATGAATATGGGAGATAATACTTTGGCCTAAAATATCATTTTATTTTTTGAGAGGAGAAGCAACTCAAGAAGATTTATTAGATGTTTTGAAAATTGAATTCTTTTTTAAAAAACATTTTAAATGGAATAAAAAACATTTTGGAAGGGTATAAGAATTTATCTCCCTCAAGGAAAAGATAAATAATATTAACTTGAAATATTTTGGATATTTTATGATCATTAATACTGAAATTTATGTGAAATAGTATATAACCTAAAAGAAGGATTTTGATTTTGAGAATCCCATTACATTTAATACTAATTTTTTTCATCATTTTTACACCTCTAGAAAAACACTTTAGTCTATTACAATATTTAAATATAAATATATTTTGTCAATTTATGTCACTATTTATTAATTAATTTCATTGAAATACATTTTTTAATTCACATCATTAAAAGGCAAAAATTTGGATATTACGTTTTCCATAAAATGTTTCTATTTAGATCAATTTCGCTATTTTGTTCATGGTTATTTGAAAATAAAAATAATTAATTTATAAAATATTAAGATACTTATATTTATACATTTATATATCATTAATTATTTATTATAACCATCCATAATATTGGTGATAAGAAAATAATTGGAAATGTCTTCATTAGAGGTTAGCAGACGAATAAAGGGATATTGTCCAGGGAGGAAGTATAAGAATTATAAAATATAATTAAATAGTAGATATAATTACGAATATAAAATCAATAATATGAAGATAAAATAATAATTAATTATTTATATAAGATTTTTTAAAGTATAGAAGAAATTTTGAAGATAAGAGGAAAACAAAAAGAAGAGTTGATGAAAACATACCCTCTTCTTGGCCTTGGGTCTCTTATACGACACTAAAATCACTTGATGATTGGATTTGGTTAATTCAGAATATTTATATGTATTATAAGGGGTTATCGATAGAGTATTTGGGTAGATATTTTTCTATTCAAAATAGGATTTAAGTGTTTTAGCAAGGGGAAGGAGAGAGGGTATTTATACTTGAGGAGAGGAGTATTTTTGAATTAAAATATTGTATAAGATACTATATCAAAGTTAAACCTTTCAATAGTTATGTTATTTAAGTAATTAGTCATATATTAATAAAATGAAATGGATTTAGGACTCTAAACCCCATTATAAACCTAATAAACTAATTTATCAAAAAGGAATGAGGAATAAATGAAAAATGGTTATTTTAAGGGAACAATTTTGTCTTTAGACATTATAAAATAATTTTTAGGATTGTGAAATAATTTTAATGTTTTTAAATTTATAATTTATCAACTATAATGTTCTCTCAGTCAATATAACTTCTCTATGAATGATTAGGTCATTATTACATCCTAAATAATGTAATTTGAAATATACTAATTGTAACAAAATGTATCTTTACAATTGACCTAAAAAATGATGTATTTCAAAAAATTCATAAAAATATATCCTTGTAAAATTTAAATGGGTTGATTTAAAAAATTAGAAAAATTTTATTAAATTTTTTTTAAGATAGTTTATTTTAAATTTTTATATAAAAATTATGTTTTTTACTAAATACCATAAAATATAGTTTATTAAAAATGTTCTTATATCTTCTTTGTGTTTTTAAAATTGATATTTATATTATGGAATTCTAATAAGTATACTTTCTTAAATTAATCATTATAAATATTTCATATTATTATTTATTTGGTCAAATTACTATTCCTATGGCTATGTTACTATTCTCAAGGGCCTCGTTTCTATTCCAATAGTCACATAACTATTCCAACGGAAAAAATTACCTTCTATAAATACTATTTCAGTCCATAAAAATTCAATAAATTAATACCAAGGTTTTCTATTTTTATTTTATATTATTAAAATTATTTTACAATTATTTTGGTTTATTTATATAGTGTTGGATGTGTGGACGATGATTCTAGCAGATTGAATGGATCTGAACCTTTTCAATATACCTTTCTTAATTTATATTTTTATACAATTTTAATGACTGAAATTTTTATGGGTTTAGTAGTTGATTAATGTAATGATATTTATTAATGAAATATTTGTTTATTTTTTTATGTGTTTTATTTGTATAATACTATTTAATATAACATAATAAACATTTATTTGAAGAAAAAATATCATTGATAAAATAGGGGTTGTTACATTATTCCCCCATTTATAAATTCCATCCTCAAAATTTTAACTCTTATTCTCAATTGAGAATATGCGAGGGTACTTTTGTTTCATTTTCTCTCTAGTTCCCACATTAAATATTCATACTTATTGTTCTTCCGCATCACTTTAACAATGTGAGTCATATTTTTTGTGTATAAATTTTTCTTAACGGTCTAACATAATCACATGATACTTCTCATATGAGAGGTGATTCTCTAGTTACAACACCTTGAAATTTATTATAGGTGAGGGATTTAGTATATACTTCCTTAGGAGTGATAAGTGGAATGCATATTGAACTTGAACCATATTTAGGGGAAGTAAAAGCTAAAATTCTACTACTCATATGCAATAAAGGCTCTCAAAAGGGCCAATGTACCTAGGGATAAACTTCCATTTCTTTCCAAACCACAAGGTTCTCTTACATGGAGATATTAAAATGAAAACATTTTATCCATCATTAAAATCTCGGTCCCTTTGATGTTTTTCAATATAGATTATCTACAGTCATTGATATGGTTTTCTATATTGTTGGATGGATTAAAATTTTCCTATTATCTATTTCACAAGATCAAGTCCAAGTTTCTTTTGTTTTTCATCATCATCCCAACAAGTAGGAGTTCTACATCGCTACCCATACATAGCTTCATACAAATCTGTTTGATTACATGAATGAATTCCATTGTTATATGTGAACTCAAATTTTTTGAGATATTTAATCCTTACACCTTTAAATTAAAATGTTCTATCTCCCTACGTTTCCTTATATCCATGAATGGGTTTTTTCAGATTGGATATTAGTTTGGGCGTAACAGGCTATGCTAAAAATCAATTTATTATTGAAAGAATGTTTAATACTTCACCAAAATTTACAAGTGAACCCTAGACCACAATCAAAGTTGATAAAAATTGGTGCCGCATGCAGCTACACCACTTCTTTTACATATATCATATAAAGTTGTTCATGTGATAAATATTCCCAAATATTGATGAAGTGTGCACTCTTGGTGAGTCAATCCACCAAAACCCATATTTCATTTCATCACTTGGATGTCTTCAGATTATGATTGAAAAATTAAATATTAATGTTCTCTAATTTTCACTTTGGTATATGAAATAGTTGTATAATACCCTTTATACTTTTATCACACTAACTTAACTTGCTGAAAAACAAGTACATTGAGGTTTAATCATTGTTATTTTTATTCATGACATCCCAAGAGATGTGATCTTGACAATCATGGTGCCTCTTGATACTTCTAGTAAGGATGGAGAATGATGAGATATGTTTGTAATCCAATAGACCATTTCTAATTTAAGGTGATTAAGGAACACAAATCTTTGTTCCAAACTAAATAACTCTATAATAATCGATATATAATTCATGAATTTTACATTACTTTACTTATTTCAACCGCATCTGAAGATATAAATCATCCCTTTATGCCTATATGAATTTTTATTGTAGGTATGGTTGGGAAATCAATTAGAGTAGTTGGTTTATTTCTTCTAGAACATCAACTACCTTGTTCACCTATCCTGCATGCCAGTGAATAATGAAATCACATTCCTTGATCAGGTCTAACCATATTAACTTATGCATATTGAAATTTTTCTATGTAAATATATACTTCATAGTCTTTTGAATTGTATTTATGTCACAATTATCACCATTAAGGTAGTTCTAGAAAATATTTAGAGATAAAATAAAAACTTCTCACCCAAGATCACGTGTCAGGTAGTTCTTCTTATAGAAAATCAGTTATGGTAAATCACAATCTATCACTTTATCATTATCTGTCAATACAAATACTAATACTTTCTTTAAAAAATCTATGTATATTATAAGAACTTCTAATAATTATGGATGTTTATTATAGGTGTAGTTATTAACCTCATCTTGATCACCTTAAATATTTCATCACATTCTTCTATCCAAAAATAATTTACCTATTTTTTTGTTAACTTGATTAATAGGATATAAAATCATGAGAAATTTCTCAAATAACACCATGAGTACCCCCATAATCCAATTATACTATAGCTTTACTTGAAACTAGTGGGTTTATGACATTAATAATTTTTTTCTTCAAATTTTCCATATACATTATCTAACTTGTGATTGCATTCCCATATAATGTTTCTAATTTTATAAAAAGTCACAATTTCTAAATATAGAAGACATTTTCCCCTTTATTAATGTTTCTTGAAAAATTCTTAGAATCTCTTAATGTTCCTCCTTATACTTGGTGTAAATGATAATATTGTCAATAAAGACTGTCAAAACTTTTTCTTGGTAGTCTCTAAAGAATATATTCATCCAATCCATGAGGATTGTAGGGTAAATAATTAGTATAAAGAAAATCACTATAAATTAATTGCATTTATAGTTTGTACAAAATGATATCTTCTGAATATCTTCCTTCGTAAACATTATATGTTGATATAAATAATCAGTATACACCTTTGATAAGTACTAAGATCCTCATAGCTGATTGAACAAGTCATTAATTCATGAATAGTGATACTTGTTCATTATAGAGATGTTTTTTACAATCTAGTATTCTATAAACAACTACATTTCTCCATAATTTTTCTTAACAAGGTTCACATGCACACCCCAAAGTGATACACTAGGGAATATGACCCCTTTTTCCAAATTCTATCGAAACTACTTCTTTAAATCCTCTTGTTCAATATGGGAAATCCAATAGGCTAATTTTCAGTTATTATTTTATCTACGTATAAGATATATTGATAAATATATCTCATAATATGGTGGATATCTTAGAAAATCATTGGGAATTAATCAGTATATTTTATTATAATGGGAATTTATTCAAGGTTGAATCTTTCATTCAATTCAACCATTTGGGAAATATATTCCTTTTCAAAGGGTAATAAAACCCATTCCGTTGATGAATTTTTTAAAGGATATTCTTGATCTTCCTTGATTTTTTATAGGATAATTGGATGGTTTTAAATATTAAAAGAGATTTTATTTTTTCCATAGTTTATGTGTGCTCTATATAGTGAGTTCCGATACATAACTAGTATAGAATCAAATATCACCACGTGAAGGTTTATGAGATTAAAAGGAAAAATATTTCTACAAGAACTAATAATAGAAGAGTCAAATACTTGTGATGTAATTATTACACCACTAAGTGATTTTATAGATATCTGTACTTCTAGGTTTTGAGGATTAAGTTTAACATCTCTATAAACAATTTTATATATAAAGGAATGTGTAGAACTAAAATAAAATATTTTTTTTTCTAATCTTGACTTAATAGAATGTATTCTTTGAAAAATATCATTTCTACACTCCACTTATACAGTAATTATGGAAAAATAATTATATTTCTCATTTTTATTTAGTGGTTGCTGAAGCTGATTACTGTTAAGGACCCATGGTTTAGTGAACTAGAATTCATGGTTCCCATACTCCCTACATTTAATGTATTTTAGTATGTGTGGGGTATTAGGTGGTGACTGCCTTTAATCCTTATTATAAGCTAGATTATTTATTTATTTTTGATATTTATGAGCTTCATGGAATTCACTCCAAAACTAGAATCATTTCCCAATACCTTTGAAGAAATCCCCATCGTTATAGTTCCCATGTTTTTGAAATATGGGTGGTTAGATCCAATTTACTCATTTTACATTTTACACACCATATTAAACTCCACTATTTTATTATTATTTACATATACATAGGAACAATCACCAAAATATATCTCTACATTAAGAGCACATAATCTTAGATCTTTGTATGTACAAGAATCATAAATATCTAGAGCCTTTCAAAGGTGAGGTTTTAAACAACAAAAGAATCTATATATTTTTCTACTTTTATTAATAAAAATTATTATTATGTATCTTGAAAGACTTGTAAATTTTCAATCATAATTCAGGATAAATTAGACTTCCTTTTAATTCAGCTCTAATAATTCTCTCTCCAAATTTTTTCTAATAGTTTTATAGAACAACTTGTTAAGAAATATTTTTTAAAGACATCCCATTCCAACACTTCAAAATTAATCCTTTCACATGGTGTTATTTAGCATTTTCCACCATGTATTAGCATGTCCATCTAAATAATAGATGACCAAAGTAACAATCTCCTTCTAAAAATTTTATATCACAAAAAAGATCTCCTCCATCAAGGTAACACACTATTCATAGTCAAGTCGATCTAAAGACCCACTAAATATCAATTTTTGTTGCTAAATAAAAGACTTGATATCCAGTTTTTAATTCTAGGATGAAGGAATACGTTCAACATGGTTCATGTTATGCTTAATTTTCCACAACAACATTGTAATAATCTACAATAATTTTAGAACTCAACCACCCATGGAATTGGAAATGTCTTTGTGAAAATAATTTCATTGTACGCCACACTAGTTTTTGGTTTGTTCTATCTTAGTTACCACCACTTTTTAAAATAGAAAATGTTTTATTAAATTAAAATTCAACAAAAAACAAATAAAAAAATTATTATTATGTGTATATTAAATATAAAGGCATGTCTTATGGGATCCCTAATTTTTTTATTACATATAAAAGGGTTATTTTTGGATTTTTACCCATATATATATACCTATACTTATGGTTTACACTATCATTTTTTAAATATAAATTCCAAAATTTAAAAAACCAAACTACGGTATATAATACAAGGAAATTAATTTTTTTATATTACTATTAAATCAATTTTAATATAAACAACATAATAGTTATACAATCCATGATCTTAAAGATTAATTTCTTGAAAAAATTGGGCTCATTCATCAATTGTAAAAAATAACACTTAAAATTTACATAAGTTTTTCATTTTCCCTTTAAATATATCGTGATCTCCTTAATACATGTAGTAACTTGATGATATACATCCAAGAATGGGGGGAAGATAAAAGCCTAGTAATGGGAGGAATAAGGGACATGAATCAATTGCACATGGTTGAGCATAATCAACATTATTATATAATAAGAATAGATTAATCACAAAATAATATGGTAATTTTGTTAAAGGAAAGAAATGTGTTATATGCATAATAAGAAAACATTATAACATAGTGGTCAAATACCGCAAATAGTTTTGGATAAATATAATATCATTTTCACACATAACATATGTGAATAAATTGTAACACCATAAAAGTGAACAAAGAAAGAAGATTGTTCAAACATAATATACATCATGTCATTAATTAAATCAGATGACCTAATTCATTGGAGGGATATATAATCCTGATCCCACCCGTCACATCCTAAAATTCTAATAGTCATGCATTCCATAAGGAGGAATAACAAATATAGTCATGAAATACCATATGGAAAGGAATGAGTTCAATAAAATATTTCCCACATATAACTATATGAAATAAACTTTAGAATTCCAAAATGAAATAAAGAGATAATACTTTGTCCCAAAATATAATTTTATTTTTTGAAAAGAGAATGATCTCAAGAGGATTCAAGAGATGTTTTGGAAATTAAAGACTTTTTGAAAACGAAATTTAAATAAATTATAGAACATTTTGGAATGGTTAAAACATGTATATCTATTAAAAAATGAGAATTAACATTTAAAATATTTTTTTTAATATTTTGGGATCATTCATATAGAAATAAATTTGAAATAGGAGATAACCCAAGATAAAGAGTTTGAGTTTAAGAATTCTCTTACGTTAAACCCAGCTTTATTTTTCCAATTTTCTGCCTCCTGAATAATAATATTATGATTATTAAAAAATATAACCAAAATATTTTAATGATATTTTATGATACTATTGAAAATTTATATTTATTATACTATATTTCTTAATTTATACCACTAAATGATAAATGTGTTGATATCTTGTTTAAAAAAAATTCCCTTTTACATTGATTTTTCAATTTTGTTCAAGTTATATTATACCAAAGTATAATTTATTTATAGAAGATTAAAATAGATATATTTATACATTTATAATCCATAAATAATTTATTATGACCATTAATAAGTTTGGTCATGATAAATGAATTGGAAATATCCTTGTTTGCTATTAACCGATTGTTAACAAGACATTTTCCAAGGAGGAGGTACAAGAATTATGAAGTATAATTTCATAGTAGATATGCTTATATATAGAATAATATAATTTTTATATTTTTAATAAAATAAATAACTAATATTATAGTATTTAATTTTGGAATGTATAGAGAAAGGGAGGAAGATAAGAGGAAAACAAAAAGAATATCTGATAAAAACATACCTTATTATCGATGTTGCTTCTGTTGTATGGAATTAAAATACCTTCATGATTGATGTTGGTTATACTAGAAGATCCATAAAGATTATAATGGGCTTGAGTACGAGTATTGGGGTAGATATTTGGATTTTGGAATTGGGGTGAAGCTGTTTTCCAATGTGAGGGAAATCAGTTATTTATACTTGAGGAGAGGGGTATTTTTGGGTTAAAGTATTTAATAAAATACTATATCAAAGTTAAACATTGTAATAGTTATATTTTTAAAAAAATTAATAACATATTGATAAAATAAAATTTCTTTAGTATTTTAAACACATTTATAAACTGAATTCACTCATTTTTTAAAAAGTAATGTGGAAGAAATGAATATTTTTTATTTTAAGGGAATAATTTGGAAATTTCACTTTATATTTTTTTGGTTTGTAAAATAAGTTTATTGTCCTTAAATGAATAATTTATCAAATTTAATATTTTACTGTCCAATAAAACTTTGTATAATCAATTAGATCATTATTATATCATGAATTATGCCATAAAAACTGTATTTTTAATATTCACTTAAACATTATAGTATTTCATAAAATTATGAAAAAAAACATTTAAAAAATTTATATGTGATGGTTTTAAAAATGATATTCATTTTTTCAAAATATATTTATAACGTATTTTATTTTAATTCTTAATATATTTTTTTTTTATAAAATACCTAAAATATCATTTATTAAAAAAGTTAAAATAACTACTTTGAGTTTTTAATAATGATATTTTTTTATACTAATATAATATTTCATTTTTTTAAAATTAATCATGATCAATTTAAATTTTATTATTTTGAGGTCCAATTACTATTTGAAAAACCATATTACTATTCACAACAGCCAGGTTATTATTTCAATGATCATAATACTATTCCAAAAGTCACGTTACCTCTTATAAATATAACTTAATTCCTTAAAAATTCACTAAAATTAACCCCAATTTTATATATGTTTCATCTATATGATATAAATTGGTTTACTATTTTTTTTTCATTTCTTTAGTGTTCGATATGGGGGGTGATTCTAAAAGATTGCTAGGATCCATATTTTCCCATTCTAATTTTCAGAATTTATATTTTTATCCCATTATAATTTTTGGAATTTTTATAGGTTTAGTTTTTTATTATTATGGTGATATTTATTAATGAAATAAATTGTTTTCGGTTTCTTTATGTGTTGTATGTGTATAATACTATATAATATAAAGTAGAAAAAATTTATTTGAATAAAAAATATAATTCATATAATCTAGGTTGTTACAACTATTACCCATTGAGATAAATCATGATAACATTATGATATCTCATAAAAATAAGGAGAAGCTTTGAATCAACTTCCTCAAGGATTTCAATGTTCTTTTAATCTAAAAAAATAAAATTATGATTATTTCTAATCACCTATCCCACATCTAATACACTTCCTTATAAAGGTGTAATTCCATGAACACAATGTCGAAAATCAAAAGGTTTATTTAAAAATGAAGGATACTAGCCTCCATTGCAGGGAAATGTAGACCAGGAGAGAATAATACTAAACTGAGAAGAAATACCTTGATATAGAGGGAGAAATTACCTTTTATCACCATATATAGATCTATATAAGGTGAGGATTGAATCCAATAAAATATAGATTCAAAGGACTTCTCAATTCTGTTAGGGGATCTTTTGGTTAAGGAAGAAAATTTAGGAGAAACAAAATTTTGAAGGGGATTCATGAATTTATAGGAAAACAAAAAATTATAAGACCATGGTGAAACAACCTACCCCATGAACCAAAGGCACTATCCTAGTAAAATATACATCCCAAATAAGTATATCACAACATGGAATGCCTAGTCAAATATTATTTTGAGAAACACAACAAAATCCAAACCATATGTCATATTAGTTAAGAAAAGGAACACAATGTAATAAAACATCTACACTACACAATTATAATAACCAAGAATAAGAATATACTAAATCTTAGGTCTAAGTAATAAAAATACTAAAAAAGTAATAACCCCTAAAACACACATCATGAAATTACCCATCATATCTTACCCCCACACTACAGATGTACCGAAATTGAGAGAACCACCCAAACCACCCCTTCTGTTTTTACACCATAATTCTAAATCCACAAAGCAACCACATATCATGATTATGATACACGGTGTAAAATAATCCTCCACATGATAACGTTATCTAAAGCTAAAACATTAGATTAACTCTCCTCAATCATTTGAGACTCATCCGAGAACCTCCACAACCTCAAACACATAATTTAATGGGATGTAAGGATATTGACCATTAAAAGTTACTACCATGAGTAGATAAGGAATAAAAATTATCGATAAGTGGATTTTTAATATATAATACCTTTAATTATTTACTTGAGATTCAAAATATATCTTATATATATAACTATATTAAACAAGTGTATGATAAAAAATTATATCTTAACTAAGGAAAAGAAAATTTTTGGACATCAATTTCATGAAACAACTTGGGATTTCCATCCATGAGACATTTGAGTAGGCTTGTGACACCCTGGAGGCATGTTCTTGATCACTATGGGTTAGAAACAATCACAAAATGAATCATATTTAATCAAATTGACTGATTTCACATAAAAAGTAATCTAATTATGTAACTAAAAATTCAATAAAATCTCAACATGACCCATTCATATGTTGAGAATCAACACCAAACCAAATAACTATAAAATTATGATATAGTATAATAGAAAAAATAAAAAATTATGACCCCTAGATCACTCTCTAACTACCTAAAACATAACATAAACTTTTCTAGATATAAACTCTATAGATATAATGTGTCAACTAATAACCCAAACTAAAATATGTAACGACCTATTTGTCTTATGCATAATGTTCAGGTAAATAAATAAATCATTTAAAGGTAATAAAATCCCATATATTATATGGACATAAGTGGTAAATATGTCAATAAATATTTAAAATTAATTAATTGGAAGAAATGGACAATGTAAGAAAGAATCTAAAATAAAATAAAACAAAAACTAACCTCCATATGACTCTATGAGTTACCGTCCAACCCAAAATATTAAGCACACAATGAGGAATCCTAAGACAAGACAAAACATGAAACTAAAATGTAAATAAAGTCGTGACCCTAATTTTAACCAATAAGACACTACCCAACTTACCACTTTCTAACCCTTTGTATAAAATATTAATTTCAATGATAGATTTAAAAAACAAGTAGTAAATAGGTTTCTTCATTTGGTTTATAAAAACATCATTTTTTCGTTTAAATAAATATAATCACTTAAAAAAATTATAATAGACCAATTATTAAACTATTGAAAAACCCCATTTAAGAATCTTTTTAATTAATTTTGGAAAAATTAAATAATAAAACAGCAAGATATAATTATAATAAATAATTACTGAGGAAAACTAATATGCAATTAAATAAAACAAAAGAAATCATAAACTAACACAAAAGAAGATCCAAAAAGGGTATGTACAATGGAAAATGACAGGTAAATTAAGTTAAAGGCCTCATATTTGGATCCTCATAATCTCAGTGATTGAACAATACATAATTGTTCCCATGCTTGAGTCATTTATGTGGATGAATCCAATGCTCCACTAGTAACTATATCAATATCATCATGCTTATTTTAAATATTTATTATATAGAACAATGTATTAGGAGGAATTTAAAACTATCTAGTGTAATTTTCCTAGTCGTTCCACCAAAACACCAATGTTACCATGTGTTATCCCCATTCATAAACCTCACATCTCATTTAAAACTAAGAATGGGACTTCAAAATCAATTTAATTTATCAGAAGAAATAAATACCCCTTTATAGTATTTTTGTTTTGAATCAATTAGAATAATTTAATCTATTCCAGTGATATATAAATCATGAGAACTAGCATACCGTATATTTAATTATTTTAAAATTTCCTTCATAAAATAAATCATAACATGAAAATATTTCTAATTTTTCCATTATAATATACATTATAAATTCAACTAAAAAATTGTTTGAAACTTGGGTTGAGTAAAAAAATCACATTTCTTATGGGATTACCCTCATTATACCTTTAAAAATTTACAAACACACAAACTCACAAACCCATGTCTCATTTTTCATAAATTTATGTATTATCATTTGGGTTTGTACATATATATATGTATACCCATGTATATTTGTATAAACATTAAATACATAATTGACATTTGAAAACCTCACATTTTTATACATAACCATTTTTTAATATTATAGTAATATTTTCCATTTCATGTTTCACATGTAATTTCATGTGAAACATATGAAATAAATTTGAAATTTACTTGAAATAAAAATACACATTTTTTAAATCACATGATTCATTTTTAAGGTATATTTAATGATTTAGAAAACACATGTAATTCAATGTAGTTGAAAAAAAATTAAAAGCCATATGTTTTAATAAAAAATCCTTTCACATTCATTGAAAACTAAATGAAAAAAATATTGCAACTTTGGAATTTTATAAGCATTAATAATATTATTTTTTATAGTCCAAAACATAGATAAAAATGTTAAGAAATCAATAGATCTAAAATTATTGGGCCAATTATTTGTCAAACCTATTGGAAAAATACTAATCTTATTAAGGGTGGTTCCATTATCTAACATTCTATTACATTTTTTCAGGTACTCTTTAACCCCACATTTTATCTTTCATTAGTTGGGTTTGGTTTAGGGTTGAATGGGGTGAAATTTTGAATGTTTTAGAGGGATTTTGTGTTGTTCATGGTTGGAATATGATTTTACCAAACCATTCATCCTAATAGTGAAAAACATGAAATCCTATGTAGTAAGAGATTATAATTTTGGAACATGATTTTAAAAATCATTCACCCAACTAGTAGAAACTATGAACCCCTTTAGAGGGGTGCATGATTAAGGCACATAGTTTGAAAAACTGTGCGGCCGTGCCCAGCTAACCGTGAGCATGGGATGTAATTATTCTAAAAATTGTTATAAAAATTCCCAAAACCCTATTTTGGACCCCCTCTTCACTCTAACTTGGTATATTTAATTTTAAAAGGTTTATAGGACTATCAAGGACACATTTTTGGAACCACCAAACCCCATCCAATTCAGATCAAATCTAGGCGAACATCATCTGATCATTTCCCAGTAATAATTATTTCCATGTTTCTTCTCTCCCACTCTCTCAATATATCCACCTTAGAGGTTGATATATCTCTATGTTGTTTGAGGATATAGTCTACATTGTTTTATATATTGAATCTTGGATTTATTCTCGGATCTACCTTACTTACATGGTTCATTGGAGCTGCCTTCTATAGATATTGTGTTTTGTGGTCTCCTAATCCAATGGTACATGGTTCCATTTATGTTTGGATAATTTATTTAACCATATATTTCTTGATTTAAATTAAATTTATTTTAATATTATTTTGAAAAATGAATTTATTTTATATTGGGATTTGAATTTTTTGTATTAAATTTAAGGAAAACTACAAATATCGTTAAATAGTGGTGTGATTGTGGAATTGGATGGAAAATAGTGAAATTAAAATTTGGAATTAAATTGTGAAATTTATCTTTGAAATTGATTTCAAATTTATATTTGGGTAAAATATACTAAATTATTTTTATAATAACCCATTGTTGTTATACTAAAAAGATGCATAAATTGATTGAAACCCCATTTTGGTTTTAAATGGAATTTGGCACATTGAAATTTAAAAAAGGGATAATGGTATTTTGAACAATTTTTAAATTAATTACCCATTATTTATGTATTATAGAGAAAAATCAAGCGTAGATATTTAGTGAGTTATTTGGGTCAACACTTGATTGATTATTTACAACTATAAAAAAAATATATCATGTCACATCCCTGATGGGATAGTGATGATTCTACTTTTACCAGTGTTTGAGGGATGTGTGTACACATATTACCATGATCACCTATTCAGGTGTGTGAGGAACCCACAACCTAGAAATATCATACAACATAGAAGATGATCATTTTGATTATTTGTTATTCTTTTGATATATATACCATTATTTTTAAACTCATTTACTCTTTCCTAGTGAATTTATATATACTATTTTATATGAGATGTTAATTAAGCCATTGTTTTGATTTATTTCCATCAATTGAAATGTAATTCATGATATTTTTATATTTTTTTTTACTACCATGCCTATTTATTTAAAATTGAAATATATAACTGGATAATTTATTTTGGTAGTTCTTAGGGAATCCTTGGTGCGAACCTACTAGGATTTTAGGTCACACCCTAATTGTTACATCAGGAGTTTATAGATTTTATTATATTAAGTTCTAATAATGGGAAGTATCTACATAGAGGTGGTTCTTATTTTTAAATACTTTTAGATTTGAGTTATGTGTTCATTGGGACTTGTTCTTTCTATATTTTTATTTTTTGGTATTTTTATGATGTACTCTGGGATTTTTTTTACATATTTGTCTTATGGTATTGTTCTCCCAATAGCGTTTTCTTTTGAGCATACAAACTTGTTTATGCTCTTCCAATATTTATATGGAAAAAATATTCCCACATTATCTTGAATGATGTCACGCGATAGGTTCAAACCCATGGGTATTGGGAACGTCCTTTGGGATATATTGTTGTTGGATTGGTTATCAAGGTACCGGGGTATCTGGGCTGGTTTGTGACAAAGTGTTATCAAATTTGAGATCAAGCATCTTCCCTTGATGTTAGTATGTAATTGAGTAATCTTTTATAGACTTATGAGGTATTAGGGAATTGTGCCTAGATATTTATCACCATAATGAACCCAATATTACTAGAGATGTTTTGAGAAATTATTCTTCAGAATTGGTTCGAGTCCTTTACATTCTATTTATTTAAATAGGTTGATATCCTAATATTTTTTATCCATAGGATGGTATTAATTATACACGTAACTCTATTTGAGTGTTAAAATTATGTCTTTAGTTTTTTCTACTAATGTAATATAGCATCATTCCTCTAAAAAGACATGTGAATTGAATCCATGAGGAATCTTCTAATAAACCATGGTGACAAAATCCTCCCGTGGATCGAAATCTATTTTATGTTGTTGTACATTCATTCCAAGCAGTAAAAAAAGCATTTACACCCATTTCCATTCAATATACAGCTGTGTATCCTCATAGGGATGAATTATAGATTCATGCTTAGGATTTCCTTTTCCAGAATCCACCTGTATTCCAAGGCTCAAACGATCCTCAAAAAATTATAAGGATTCATTAAGAAATATCAATATTCTATTTTAGTTATTGTAGATTCCAGATGAACTCAAGTTGAAATGCTCCACATTCATGACAGAGGGACCTAGATGGATATGGAGGGACACAATGTTGACAAAGATGAAACATGAGGTATTAGAGTAAAAATACTTTAACGTTCACCAACTAGTTCTATATATAGTTGACGGGGTTGGGTAAGGCAATTGAGTTTTCCAAACATGAGTAGGTTGACCAAACAATGAATGAATATAGAAATTATTTTTCTAATATTGTGAAATTTTCACCTGATATTGTGTCTAATGAGAATATGAATACTTGACGGTTTGATATGGGAATTCAATATCAGATTCATACTCTAGTGTTCTTGCAGAATATTCCATATTATGATAATGTGTTGGATAAATAATTGTTGTTTTAAATTTACCTTGGTGGAATGTATGGGCTGACTAGAGTTCATTTTTATCCTTGGGGATGTTCTCTATGTTCCCATAAAGGTGGTAACAATCATGATGATTCTCATGGTGGTTCTCAAAATTAGGGTTTTTATAGAATCCTTGTAGTTCCTTGAATTGGCCCTTTGATTTGATACAAGTGTTAAAATATAGGGCACTGAAAATTGGTTTTCAATGAGACGCCCTAGGTTTGTTGTTATTACATATGATCAGGTAACTTTTATAAGTTCTTCCTTGTCTATTAAACTCCACTTAGTGGCACAATATCATCAGTTCCAAATAAAACTATGGTATAATTAGATGCTTCCTGAACAATGGGGTTCCAACCACATGCATCTAGAATAAAGCTTCTTCAAGAAGTGGACGATTATCCATAGGAAGTAGTTATGGGTCCTGTGATTACCAGTGGTTTCATCACAATTTATTCATATTTAGTGACTACTTTTTTTGATATTGGTTCATCTCATTCTTTCATTTCAAATCATATTGTAAATCTTGTTAATATTCCCATAAATATTTTATCTTTTATGATGGATATTAATAAAAACATTATAAAAAATATAGTATAGGATATTATTATTATTAATTTTGTTTTATTATTATTAAATATCTAGTTTTATTTTTATTTCCTTGTTCTCAACAATGATCCTATTGATGTCATATTTAGGATGGATTATATTAATACTAATAAAGAACAGATTGAATTTTTATATTCGATATGTCTGCTTTTCTAAACCTGAAAGGGTTGGAGATATCATTCAAGGAGAATGGTATATGAAGTCCAGTAGATCCATAAATTATTATACAGAGTTGGGGAAAATGATTTTAGGGTTTCTTTTTGATTTGTATAGGTAATCCCTAAGCATTGATCTTCCTCAAGTTTTCATCGAGTTTCTCATCTTTTTTCTTTTAAATTACTGGGTTTTCCACTGGTAAGGGAGGAATAGATTCTATTGACTTAGTAACCAGTACTCAACTAGTATCTATTTATTATTAACACATCTAACTAGTTGTAATGAAAGAGTTGAAGCCTCTGCTAGATAATCATTTAGACAAAGTATTTATACACTTGAGTGTTTCACCTTGGGTGATGCCTCTTATCTTTGCTAAGAATGATGATGGGACACTTCACCATTTCATTAATTACCATAACTCAATTGTTTTATGGTAATGAAATTACATTTTCATGGATTGAGGGCCTATTTATGTTGTGGAAATAGGTGAAGTGGTTTTTAAAGGTTAACCTTTGATCTGGTCATCATCAGGTGAGAATAAATGAATCAGACATTCGTAAAACCAGATTTCAGAGAAGGTATGGCCCATATGAGTATCTGTTCATGCCATTTGGTTTAAGAATTCTCCTTTAGTTTTTATGTATTTAATTAACATGATATTCCATTATTATCATGATACTTTTGTGTTGGTCATTTTGTATAACATACTTATTTACTCTATGGTCGAGGTGGATCTTGTCTATAATCTAAGAGAAGTTATGGAATTATTGAGAAATAATTGAATTTATTCTAATATTTTGAAATGTGGTTTATGTTTTCGTCAATTTATGTTCATGGCACACATGGTGTTGGAACATAGATATTCAATTGATCATGAAAAGGCGAATTCTATTATGAAATTGGAGAAAGAATGATTTTTTTTTTGAGATTTAGTGCTTCATGGGTTTAGCTGGATATTATCACTTGTTTGTAAAGGACTTCTCAAAGTTGTATTATTTGATGATTGCCCTAAATTTTAAGGGAGATAAGTTTACATGGTATGATAAATTATATAGATACTTTTTTTGAGATGAAATATCTTTTTTGTTATATGTTGGTTTCCACATATTTATAAAAAGAAGAATGTGATATGGGATGTGATCGATAGGCTGAGAAAATCATCTCACTTTATACCCATTCGTGATATAAAAAAAGTTGAGGAGTTTGGAACTCTATATGTGAAATAATTTATTTGATTTCATAGACTTCCATATGATTTTGTCTTTGATAGAGTGATTGGTTTACTTCTTGCTTTTGGGGAGTCCTTCTGATGGAAATGGGTTTTCAGGTTTGATTGACTATGGCATACCATCCGCTGGCGGATTTCCAGACCAAAAGAGTTGTCCAGATTCTTAAGGACAAGCATCACACATTCATTCTCAACTTTGGTGGGGCTTGGGATGAAAACATGTGAATGGTCTAGTTTTCATATAATTATTAGTACCATTATGAAATCAGGATGGATCCCTTTGAGTCACTGTATATCAAATCCTATAAATCATCATTGTGTTGTTAGGTTGTTAGTGAAAGTTCTTTGGTTGGACTGAACACGGATAAATATATGTAAAAAATGATTCAGTTGGTTCATCAGAGAATTTTGATGGCACAAAGATGGTATAAATCTTATGTTCATCGTCTTCACAGACCGTTGGTAGTTTTAGTTGGTAATCAGATGTTTTTAAAAGTTTCACCTCATTTGGGTGATCGATGACCTGGGATGTAGGGGAATCATGATCCTCAGTTTGTGGGATCTTTTTTGGTTTCTGAATTTGTGGGGAGAGTGTCATGCCATTTAAAACATCTTCCACTATTGACGTGGAAACAAAACGTGATCCATGTATTGCATCCCTAAAAGTATCCTTAGGATCCATAACATACTCTGAGATGGAATGATCTTTACGTCAAGCATGATTTATACATGGCTAAGCATCTAGTCAGGATAGTTGATTCAAAAAGCAAGGTAATTTTTGGGTGGAATATGACTTTGGTTTGAGTTCTAGGGAAGTATAGTTATGGAACTCTTGAGGCATGGGAGAGGGAGGCACTAATGAGAGAGAAGTGGCCTCTTCTTTTTGACATAGAAGCTTCTCAATAGGCTTTCTTTTGATAAAAAGTGATTTTTTTGGAGTTTTTAACATCATGATACTATTTTTAGGTACTACGTAAATTTTTTTTATCATTTTTTGGTTTGGTCTCATTTAGGGGAACCTTAGGAGAAATTTTAAAAAATTTATAGGGATTCTGGTTTGTGAATGATTGGTGCATAGTTTTCCTAAACCGTGCACCCTTCTATTGTAATCCATGAAAACCAAATAAGTGAGCATTTTCACATTTGGAACAAAGTTTGAAAAATATTCTGACCACCTAGTAGAAACCATTCACTCTTTTATATTTGTGCATAGTTAGGGGGAACAATATAAAATACCGTGTGGCCTTTCCCAACTAACTATCCCTGTGATATTTATTTATTCCAAAGCTTGTTAAAAAATTCCCCAAAACCTATTTTGTACCCATACACAACCCTAAATATGGTTTTTTCTTTTTAAAAGGTTTATAGTGATCTTAATAACCCATTTTGGTTTTTACAAACCATTTCCATGGTGGATTAAAGCTGGGTGATCATCGTTTGATCCTTTTATAATTAGAATTATTTCCCCATTCATTCTCTCCCACTATCTTACCCTATATTCCTTAGGGTTTGAAAGATATCCATGCTGTTGGAGGATATAATCTATATTTTTTTATATCTTTTATAAATGTAAAATTATCATGTCTTCCTTGTTGGAATTGTTTTTTGGTGTTTCCCATTGTGGTTGTTGTGTTTCAGGATCTCATGATCCTTTGTTAAGTGGTTTTGTTTAGATTTGGAAAATTCATTTTACAAAAATTTGATTGATTTAAATAAAATTTATTTCAATTTTATTGTGAAAACCTAATTTCTTATACTGGGATTTGAGTATTCTTTTCCATGATATTTGGGGAAAATCTCAAATTTCAATGAACTGTGAGGTGATTGTGGAATTTTATGGAATATTGTGAAATTGAACAGTGGAATTAAATTGTGATATTTATTTGTGATATTAATTTAAAATTTTTATTTGTGGAAAATGAATAATTTTTTTGATAATAACCTGTTTTTATCCCAGAAAACTAATGAATTGATGAAAACCCCATTATGGTTTTTAAATGGAAGTTGGAAAATTGAAATGAAAAATTGGTTTAACTGTATTTTGAAGAATTTTTAAATAAAAATCCAATTATGGATTGTTGTTAGACAACATGAAATACCAGGTAGTTAGTGAGTTATTTGGGACAAAACTCCATTGATGATTTATAACTCTTAAAAACATATGTAGCATGTCACATCCCTACTGAGATGGTGTTGAGTCCTCTTTGACCAGTGTCTGAGGGATCTGTGTACACATATTGTCATGATCACCTATTCGAGTGTATGAGGATTCTGTAGCCTAGAACTATCATACCTCTTTCCAGATAACCATGTTTATCATTTATGATTATATATATATATTATATTGTTTTTGAACTACTTTACCCATGCATTATGAATTTAAATAAATAGTTTTATATACAATTTTAATTAAAAAATTATTTTGAAGTATTTACCTTAATTGAAAAGAAAAAAATGATATATCTTAAATATTATTTGGTACTACCACGCCAATTTATTTACAATTGAATAATTTAATTTGTTAACTAATTGTGGCATCTTCTTATGTAATCCTTAGTGAGACCGACTGGGCTTTTATCTCACAACCTACCTTTTCCTTTAGGTATTTGTAGATCTTCTTCTTCCAGGTTCAATAAAGGGGAAAGCACCACTTAGAGGTGGTTCTAGTTTTTGAATCCTTTGATCTTGGAGTGTTGTGTCCACTATGACTTGGGTTGTTAATATTCCCATTTTTTGGTACTTTGATTATGTACATTGGGTTGTTTATTCCTATTTGAATTATGGTACTCTTCTACTTATGGATTTTTCTTTTGAGCATATTGACTTGTTTATGTTCTTATACTTTTAATGTGGAAAACCCATTACCACTTTATATTATTTGAATTCAGGTGCTAGTATCCAACCCATGGGTATTGCGAATTCCATTTCGGGCTATGTCAATATTAGTTCAGTTATTAGGGTACCGAGGTATCCAAGATTTTTTTTGACACATTCCAACTCAATGGGATATATAATTCCATATAAGATCAATATAAAAAATTATATTCATGACATCCCTAAATAAAATGGAACTATAATAATATCATACCAAAAACCCACTTATGGTTTAACCTAGGGAATGTGAAGCATAAGAGAGGGATATATAGAGGAATCAAAATGAGAGGAATAAGGAGAATGTATGGGATATAATCATACTTAGAATGAACATGATTGAATCTATGAGAAGAGAGGAGGATTATTGAATGGAGGTTTGTTCCAGGGAGGAGGTGGGAAGATATCAAGTAGAGATAGTGAGGAGTATAAGAGGGTTCAATTTTAGTAAAATAGGTGATGATAAATATGTAAAAACATAATTGTAAATAATCTTGGTAGATCATATAGTTTGGCTTAATGATTTACAAAAATCTGTGAGAACCCCAAGCCCCTTCACTTTGTGATTAGGTTACCTGCATTGGTTGTTAAAACTATTAGGTTAACCATTCACCAACCATGATAATTAGATATATCATCTATATACTAAAATCACCTTGATTTGAGATGGTTAGTACTAAAAATGTGGCCAACCACACACCCTATTCTACATTAAAAAATATTTGATATTTTCATTAAAACTCATCTAAAAACAGGAGAAAATTTGGGAATCAAAAATAAATAAAAATAGAAATAAAAGGAACTTTTTTAAGTAAGAATGATGACCTCACCATTAATGATTCATTCCAAAACATCAAGAACATTAAGTATAGGGTATTGTTTCAAGATATCATATATAATTTCTAGTCATTATACTAAGATGTTATAATTTAATGGGGAAACATTAATTGAGCAATAAATCTTCTTATATATATCATGAGACTTAATGATTATTTAAGGGGATACATATAAATTATCCCCACAAATCAATTAAACAAATTATGTGCACTCATAATATTTTGAATCAATAATATAACTAAGAATAAATATTTATTTTTAATAAATAAATATAAACATTTAATAATTAATACAAAATATCCGTATTTCCCTAGTAAATAAAATTTATTTCTTAGTAATATTCCTTTAAATAACACCATATAATAAAATAGAATATGGTAAAGAAAATAATGGAATGATAAATATATCAATAATACAAATTATTATAGTTATAATTTCTATATAATAATATAGAGTGATAGATTATATAAATTCATTGAATTTAGATTACCTAATGTGAAAAAAATGAGGTGTAAACGATAAATTAGTTTAAGGTGATTGAAGAACACCAAGGGAATCAATTATCGATGTAAATGAAATTATTGACAGAATTTGATTGAAAATTGTAACAAAATCATTGAATGAATATTAATAAATGATCATTTTTATTTTTTATAAATAATAAGTTATAAATAATTTAAAAACTCATTTAATGAGGGTTAAATTGACTTTTAAAACATTATATAAAAAATAATTTTTAAACATGGAAAATACTATTCATATATATAGGCATATTAATTCATTATATTCTTGAAGATATTTTTATGTTTAGAGTTTTATAGAATTAGTTAATTACCATTTCATAATAATCACAAACATTAAAATTTTGAAACAACCTCTTAGTATCTATATCCCTTTAATATAAAATGTAAATTTTTATTTCTTCCATGAAAAATATTTACCATTTTCAAATTGAATTATTATTTGTTCTAAAAATCTATAAAACCTTGGAAAAACCTTTAAATTCATGGTATGAACATAAAAATCTCATTGTGGGACTTAAAAAATCATGAAATCTTATATTCCATTTTAAAACCATGAGATAATAAAATGGATGTTTCCTTCATCAAAATAAAATTTGAACTAAAATAATCATTTACATACATAATAAATTTTCTTTACTAATAAATATTTTTCCGAAGTCAGATTATGAGAAACAAAAATAATAATTATTATGGTTTATTATAAAATATGAAACCTATAATAAACATTTTCCTAAAAGGATACCTCTTTAACCCAATAGGGAAAAATCATTATATTGAAACAAAAGTTAATTAGATTACCATTTTGAAATAAAAAATTTCCATTTAAAATAATTGGGAATAAAAGAAAATGAGAATAGTTTTTTTATTAAATTTTTATATAAAACATAAAATAACCCTTATCAGAACCCTAACATGTAGAATCCCCAATACAATAAACTTACAACATAATTATATAGAGAACATAATCATTATCCAATGCATTTGAGAATCATAACACGATCAACTAATTAAAAAAATGTATAAGGACCATATAAAATAAATAAAAAATTTCATTTAAATTATCATACTCATAAAAATATCCTTTTTATCCAACAATTAAAACAAATTGGACATTGATATTTCCCTTTTCTTTAAAACCTATTCCACAAAAAACAAAAACCTAGACTAAAGGTAAATAATTTTTTTCTCTGAAGAAATCATATATTATTATAAATGAATAAAATTTTTATAAAACCTTTATGGTGGTAGGAAAATAAATCGACACCATATACATTAAAATAGAGCATCCCTTTTGACTTCTGTAAAGAAAGTCGAATCATTCTGTATAAAATACAAAAAAGATTCATTTTTTTAGACCATTGGAAGAATGTTAAAATAGACATAAAATGTATTTCATAATTATTTTATGTACAGATAAATATATATAAAATTTATTTTTTTTCTGTAACTGATATGGTATTAAAATATTTAGAAAAATAATCTTTAAAAATTTGAAATGAGGTTTTCAAAGAAAAGTGTCCTGTACCATGAGTCTGACTTGTCCTGTACGCTATTTATCCTATGAAATAGTAATAGTATTTTAATTATTTAATTTCCACAGAACCATTCCATGTTTAATATTCTATTAATTTTTTATTACCATTTTATATTTACATAATCATTTATGTTCATGTTAAATATTTTGATGATATTCAACTGATATATCCTAAATGAATCAAGTAGGTTGAAAATGGTCAAAGATGCCGGTATTCCCTAATTTTCCAAACAAAAATTATGATTTTTTTTTCATTTTATATAAAAATTACACTTTTAAAACCAACCATGAAGTATTGTTATAAAAAATTACTATGTTACAATTATGGAGAGGGTAGGTCATGCGTATGCATTAGTAATATTTCAAATTTCCAATGAACAAGATTGAAAGAAGATAAATATTATTTAGAAATTAACTAAGGATTATTATCTCAGAATTATGATATATTATATTTAAATACACTTTAATATATAATCCAAGTGATGTGGTTATGAAAAATTAATAACTTCACTTCTTGGATGTGGTAATCCACATGTATGCATGAATGACATTATCAATTTTCAATGGATGGAAAGGTAAGAAAATTAATGATATATTATATTTATATAATTATAAAATTTTCATGAATATAAAACACAAAAACACAAAAACACACACACACACACACAGATATATATATATATATATAATAAATCCATCATAATAACCATCAATGATAGGTGGTGATGGAAACTGAATTACATTAGTTTGAAAGGAAACAATCTATTATAGCCACAAAAAAAGATTCATTTCCAATTTGATGAAAGAGGAGAATTATATATGTTATTAAATTAATAAAAAATTATTTTTATATTTGAGACACCTAAATTATTATTTGATCATGATTGAATAAGATTTTAAAGTGGTGGATGAATAAATACCTAAAAAACATTCAGTTGGAATCTATACCTCTTCTTCATAAAAACAACATTTCTTTAAAAATTAATCACTCTATGGTTGATATTATTCCCTATAAAATACAAAGAGAACATTTTAGGGGATATTTTCATTGTATCTCTCGTGGGATTGACTGAACTATATATTTATTGAAGTGTATTGAAGAGAGGAAAATGGAAAACATTTTGCAAATGAAGGGAAGTGGCACTTTTTTAATTACATAAACTATTAATGTAATGATGATTTATTTTAATAAAACTCCTAATTGATAAAATTATAATATAAGAAGAATATGATTCTAAATATTATAATAAAATAAATTTTGGACAATTTTAGGTGATTTTTTTACCTTTATATATTTGTTTTAACTCTGCAAACTATTTTGACAATTACTATAATGTTTTCACTATTTAGTGGTAATAAAAGATAATATAAATTTTTAATTGACCAATAAATAAAACATAGTTGATATTTTCAACCACATATATTTAAAATTTTAAAATATATTTTTTTAATTTTAAATCATTTAATAAAATATTATTTATTATAAAATATCATTAGAGTCATATTTGGAAAATTTTCTTTAATTTGACTTTTAAAACTATATGAAACATTAAAATTATAATCTAATCCATCAATACATATATAATATTTATATTTTCAAGTAAAATTATTCTTACACTATAAATCTCCTAAAAAATATAATTTTAGATTTTTTAAAATCCTTTATTGTATTTTTCTACTCCTTGTACAAGCATCGTATTGGCGTTACATTAGAATTTAATGTAATTAATTAATAACTAAAAAATTATAAAAAATTACCCAATTAAAATTAATTTATATTTGAGATAATAAATTATAACTGAATAATGGATATAATTCATATTGACCATAAATAAAATAGACCTATTCAATAGATTTAGTTATCCTGATTTTAAATAAATAATCCAATTTTGAATATTCTTTTTTTATAAGTCGATGAAAATAATGTAATATAAAAATAAAAAATATAATGATGAATAGTTTATAAAAAAAATTCATTTTTACATATGAAAATGTTTTGATAAAATAATTCAACCAAAAAAATTATTCCAATGAACATAATAAGATTCTTATAATATAATAGATCTAATTTTACTTTTATATAATTATAAAATGAGATTTAACCTTTTAATTCATTGAAAAAATAACATAGTTTTCAATAAAAACTAGTATTTATCACTATTTACTAGAAAAATAATATTTTTTAAAAAATAAAAAAAATTACACAAAGATAATTTTGATATTGTGATTTATTAAAAGATAGCATTTTATCATTTAAAATTAATAAAATTTTATAAAATTAATTATATTATTCTATCACAAAAAGAAATAAGAACTATTATTAAATAAAACATATTTTTAACTATAAAATGACTTTACTAAAAAATTGAGTGGTTATTTCAAAAGAATAAATTAATAATTATTTATAGATTAATACCTATATATATTTTCATAATGTAACTAATACTATTCATACCAACAAATTTAATGTCGGGGTTATAAATATAAAATTTAAACATTAATATTTCATAGTTCATTTATGCTTCATGATGTGTGTTTTTAACACTATTGAACATAATTTTATTTTTAAAATCTCAGGATATTTCAATATCCTCAATTTATTTAATTTCATCATCATAATTTGAACTCAGTATTGAGAATCAAGTGTTTGACATTTGAAAATACCCTTTTTGAAATCTCAAATAGTAAAAAGTATTAATAGAGATTCCTTTTGAAAAGAGAGAAAATGAAATACAAAGTTCATCTAGAATATCACATATTAGTATAAAAATTGGATAAAATTAGTAGAAATTGAAAACATGAACATGGAGGAAAAAATAATGTCTAAATAATTATGATGATTGAGAGAATTTTGACCACAGGAAAGTGAATTTTCATTAGAACATTAACAACCAAAAAACCATAAATCAATGATGGGTGAAAAAGACAATAAATTAATTAGAAATTAATTTAACTAGATAACATATTTATTAAAATATTTTTTAAATAGAGTTGAGGAAATAATTTTCTTTTTAGATTAACGAAAAAATTAATATACTTACTTAAAAATTAGAATTCAATCTTTTAATCAATTTCCCCCACAATATCATATTTTTCTCCAAACGATGAGTATTCAAAATAATTGTTCATTCTTGAAGAAAGAAAATCATCTTTTAATAGATCATTTAATTCTAAAAAAATAAAAATCTATTACTCTAATATTTATATATTAACTAGAATAGAAATTGGTACCATAAGATAATTACCAAAATAAATAAACCTTCATATGAAGAAATGATGCATAATCCCCATAATTCAATAGTTAAACCCATAGTTCAAAATATATTATTCTATAAATAACCATCCTTAAAATTTATCAATTTATTCTCTACTAATATTGAAACCCAAAGATTAAAATGTATTTATCACAAATTATTACGAGATAAATTTAACATTTATATCCTAATAATATCAAACTCTCTCATAATCTCATACCAAAAATTTATTTGCCGTAATTTTATAATATCTAATGAAAGATAATAATTTCCATAAATTAACTAAATTACCATATATCCACATTAATATAATATATTTTTCTAAAATATAATTCAATACTTAAAAATCAAATAAAACCCCATCTTATCAAAAAGTATTTCTATTTACCTTAATCATATGTGGTTGCTAAAGTATAAAACTTATTCCTAATTAACATTAATTACATCATAAGAAAATATATTTTTAATCCCATGGTTATCTATATGATAAAAAATATGTTCCCAAATTGTAATTACCCATAATTACCTTAATATAAAATATCCTGTAAACCCTAATGTTTATAAATATATCTAAACATATGTCCACAAAATGTAAAGGAATTATTCATCAAATAACATTTTAATATTATAAACTTTAGGGTTACTTATACATAAAACATTGATCAGAACTCAATAAATATCTCAAGGGTATTTCCATGACATAAAGTATCTAAACATTAAAATTTTTTATAAAATTATAGTCATTCTTAAATCTACTACTACATTATAAATCTTTAATTCTGATATTTATATACCTCAATGATAAAAAATTATTCATAATACATTTACCATGGTTTGCCATATTTTTCCTTGATACTTCCTTCCTAAAATAAAAAATATAAATCTCGTTATATTATTCAACAATATCAATTAAATCATAATAAAAAATTAAAATTTATGAAAAAATAATTCACACCTTCAAAATATCAATAAAAAATCATTCGAGTCCCAATTTTAATGTATGAAATCCCATGATATGGGAGGTGGTGTCCATATGTCATCCAAATAACTTAAAACCATTATAATATCATATAATAATTTTATCCATACACATTTGTTACATCTGGATTGAAATGGATATTGACAAAGATCAAAATTTGCAAACAATCTTGGAGTTTGAACATAAAGTTTAGATATATCCTCCATAACTAATTTTCCATAAAACCATATGATATCATTTTACATGAGTATTTTTAATGTTTTAACACCAATGATAACAAAAATATATTTATAATAAAAGAAATATTTACCCTACTCATAGATCACCATATTTTTCAACTAGATAAATAAATGTCACCCTTTTTTAAGGACCATCCATTGTAAAAATTTTATAAAGTCACATATGATATTTCATAAAATTAGTAACATGGGGAAGTTCATTTTCATAACATATTAAAATGTATCCCATGGTCCATCTTGATATCTAAGAATAGAAGATGATTGGGATATATTATAAATCCTTTTTCTTGCTAGTTGAATCCTATATAAAGTTTTTATGTTAATTGAGATATCGTTTTCAAATACCATTTGATGTAAAGGTTATAGTAGAGAAAATATGTTTTTATTTTATTGAAATATTTAAATATTTTAGAAAATATTTTTTTTCTGATGGAATAAATTTTTGATTTAATTTAAAATATTTTCATTAATGAAATTAGAGTGAAAATCAAAACAAATATTAAATTTCTTACTCTATGACACCCTTCCTTCCAGTCTATAACACCTTATGTTAAACATAAATTATCCAGGATTATAATTCTTTTATATAAAATTATGTTTAAATATTTCATAATTTTTAATTGAAACCATGTGAATTAACCCAAGCATATCCCTTAAGAGCCTCTATCAAGGTGTATAGTTTTTGGCCCATTCATTCTGCATCAGGTGATGATCAAGTTAAAACCCAATTTTCCCCCTTAATAGTTATTACCACAAGGTACATCTATATGAAAACTACATCTTCATTAATCTATCTAGAGGGGTATATTATTTCTATGTATTTTTTTATTTAATAAAAATTTGGATATTATCCTATAAATAAAATTATTATTCGATAAATGTATTTGAAAATATTTAAATATCTTCATCAGAATCACCAAGACATATAAAGTTATCTAAACTATTTATTTGATACTAAATATAAGGACACACCCCTTATTTAATTCATTATTTCATTTAGAAATAATAATTCATTTTCTTATATTAAAAAACATATTTTCAGGTTTATATTTGAAGAGAATTAGGCTATAACTATTTCATAATAAACCCATACATTATAATATTAAACCTTCCTCTTAGTATCAATTTTTTTCACAATAAAAAACTTCTAAAATAATAAAAATTTTCTTTAATGAAATATATATAATATTTCCAAATTTAATTATTATTTTTTTCTACTAATCCTTAACAAGTGTGTGTTTTAAAAAAAATGTGGGATGATCACAAAAAGTTCTCATTAAGGGACTTTACAAAATCAAAGAAACCCATCAACCATTTTGAAACCATGAGATCATAAATGATAGCTTTTATTTAACATAATATGAATTATTTTAAAATAATATTTTAGTTACAAGTGAAATCATATTTACATCCCATTTAAAAAAAACACTTTTTTAGAAAGAAAAACCATAATTATGAGGGTTTTTTTAAAAAATATGAGAAACCCAAAAAATAATTTTCTTAAAAATATAAACTTTTAACACAATATGATATAAGCATAACATTAAAAATCAAGTCCTTTAGTATAATTATAAGAAATCAAAAAAAAATCCCTGAAACTAATTTGTAGTTAAAAAAAACAAGTTGGTTACTTGAGATATCATCTTTATAGAACCCTTACACTTTTAATAACCAATAATGTCAATATTCAACATAATTATCTAGATAACATAATCATTACCTAATTAATTGGAGATATATACTAGGACCACATCATCATAAAACATTTACAAGGACCATAATAGGTAAAAAAACACATAGAATATTTTATTTACATCATAAAACTCACAAAAATATCCCTTTTATCCCATATGTAAAACATTTTCAAATATTAATATATCCCTTTCCTTTAAAACCCATTTTTCAAAACTAAGAAAGCTAGAACAAAGGGAAAGAGGTTTTTTCATTGATGAAAACAAAGAATATTATAGAATAAGAAAATTTAATATTTCCATTATCGTGGGGTGAAATCCATCAACACCATATATGTTGAAATATAACATTCCTTTTTTATTTTTCAAATAAAGTCAAACTGTTTCTTATAAAATATGCACAAATATTCCATTTCAAAAACCATTTATAAAAAAGTCAAATGATAATAAAAAGATAATTATAATTTATTTATGTCCATAAAATACAAAAAAAGTATTTTTTAAAATATGCACCTTAAATAACAATATTTAGAAAATAAATCTTTAAACCATTTAAAAATAGGTTCTTATAGTAGAGTGTCCCCGACATCTTGTAAGATATGTCACATATGTTATTCATATTATGGAATAATAAATTTATTAAATTTATTTAATTTATTAATAAATTTTTTTATGTTTATCATTCATTTTATTTTTTATTTCCAGGTTGTATTTAATTATATAATCCATTAAATTCAAGTCAGACTTTGATATTCAGCACATATGTCCAAAATGAATTAGTTAGGTTGAACATAGTTAAAGAGTTCATTATTACATAGTCTATAGAATAATAATAAGGAAATAATTGTTATTTTTATTCATTAATTGTACTTTAAAAACAAACCATGATTGATAGTTATGAAAAATAAACTACGTTACAACCAGGGAGATGATACGTCATACGTAACAGGAGTAAATTTTCCATTTTTAAATGAACATGATGGAAATAAGGTATGAATTATTTTTTTGTTAAATAATTATTTTTATATCATAAATATTATATAATTCATTTATATACACTTATATATAGAATCCATGATATGTGGTTGTCAAAAATGCATCACATTGCTTCGTGTAGGTAGTAATCCACATATACGCACAAACAACATTATCAATTTTCAATGGATGAAAAGGTGAGAAAATAGATGATAAATTATCATTCAAGAATTATAATTATTTGACAAGTTTCATATATATACATTAAATCAATCATTATAACCATCAATGAGATGCAATGATGGAAAATAAATTACATCCGTCCGTCAGGCGGTAGTCCGCTAAACACATAAACATTAGTTTTGTTTCCCATTTGATTAAAGATGATATAGATATAAGTTATTAAATTAAAAAACACACACACAAATATATATGTAATATATTTGTTTTATTAATTCATCATTATTGAAGAATATTTTAAGGAGGTAGAATGACAATTAAAACTAAAAAATTCGGATAAAAGATCTTCATCTTATTTGGAAACATCATTTAATTTACACCTAAATCCTTACAAGGTTGGTATTTGTTCCCAAATAAGACCTCTAAAAAGTGGATAGAAAATTTTTATTGTATTTTGGTAGGTATTTTCTAAAGAAAATGGATCATGAAGTGTGTATAGGAGAGGGGAGGAGGTGCCCTTTTATAAAAGAGGGGAGGGAAACTTTTGGAATTACACTACTTATTAAATTAATATAAAATAATTTTCAAGAAAAAAATATCAAAATTGATATAAATAAAATATTTTATTATTATGAGTACAACATATATCATATAATAGTGTTTTTACATGTTTATATGATAATTTACACCCATATATCTTTGTTTTAAGCCCTCATTGACCCTTTTGACAATTACTGTGATATCAATGTTTTTCACAATTTAGTGGTCAAGAAAGTTACTCTAAAAAAAGTGACCTATAAATTGGATATGGTTAATATTTTAAACCTCATCTCATTTTATTTTCATAATATATTTCTTTATAAATTTTAAATCATTCAATAAAATATTATTTCTTAGAAAATATTATAAAATTATTTTTTTGAACTACTTATTTAATTTTACTTAAAAAAAGAAATTATAATTTGAATATAATATATTAAAAAATAAATATTATTATATTTATATATATAATTTTTTTACACTATAACTCATGAAAATAATGCATCTTTTAATTTTTTTAATACAATTTTCTTATTTTTTCTATTACATGCGCAAGTAAAATGTTGAAGTTTCATACATATTTAATTAAATTATTTCACTGGTAAAAATGAAAAATAAATTAACAAGATAATAATGACAAATTTATATTTTAAATAATCATTTATAATCAGTGGTAAGTTATTTTCTTCCTTTTAAAAAATTATTAAAAATATTTAAGGCCAAAGAGTAAATTTTTTGACCTTATATTTTTATTAAAATATTTTTAATGAAAAAAGAAAATAAATATAGAAATATAAGGTCATTTTAAATAATTTCGGATCATTATAGTAGAAATAGATTCATTCATTGAAATTTAGGCAACTCTTTGTGACCCCAATTAACCCAGTTTAATTTTACCATGGTATTATTATTTACTGTTGTTACTATTAAAATTAATAAAAAATAAAGGTAATTTTTTAAATATTACATCATAATTAAAATCAAAGAATAAAAATATCAAAATTAAATTTCTATGAGTGGAAGAAATTAATTTTAGATATAAATTTATAACACAATGAAAAAATGTTTTCTAAAAAATGCCTTTTAAGTATAAATATTTTTATAACAAATTCAACTATAGAATTGATTCAAATTAACATAATTGTATTATGGATCTTATAATATGAATAATATTAAATAGAACCATTTTAAAATGTCATTTAACATTATAAATATGTAAAAAAATTATAGTTTTCAATAAAAATAAGAATTTTTCACGACTCAACATAAAATTTACCATTAAAAAAAACTCGTAAAATTACCCTAAATCAATTTGACGTGACGATTATAAAATTTTTGTCTTTTTTACAAATAAAATATTTAAAAAAGATAGATATTAATTATAATATTCACTCATCAAAAGTAAATTTTTTTTAAGAAAATATATTTCTGAAGCATAAAAATAACTTTACAAAATAGTTGAGTTCTTGTTTACTATAAATGAAATGATTAATTCGTATTCAGTTTGAACTGTATTTATATTTCATAATTTGGTTAATACGATTCATAATCACCAATTCAAAGGGTAGGTTATAACTATAACACATAAATATTAATATTTCATGGTTTAATTATTCTGGGTGTTGTGTATTGTTTACACTCTCAGAAATAGTGTTCAATTAAAATATTGTGATGTTACATTATATTATAAAATTTGGAGTGAAAAATAAAATAAACCTATATTAAAATGTTATTTGTTTTTAAACATTTAACATAATAAAAAACTTTTCTATAAATAAAAATAAAAATAAAAATTAAAAAAAATAGTTAAAATAATTATGATTGAAAAACCACTTAAACATGTAATGGAATCTTGAAATAAAATAATGGTAATTAAAATAGGTAAATCTATCCACACCGAATATATTATGTTGAACATTTAATTAACACTTTTGTAAAAAGTCAAAAATGACTTGTTAAGAAAACATTTAAAATAGATTCATCTTATTTTTTTTTAAATTAATTAAAATATATTATGGAAATGAATTTAAATTTACATTATAATTATATAAAACTATTGTCTAGTAATTTGGATAATATGGAAATTAAATATATTGAATCGTGTTCGAAAATGTAAAAAAGTTTTTTTCCTTAGAAATAAAGCCTTAGGGTTTTTATGTGTAAATGTGAGTAAATTTTGGAATAAAATTTGGAAAACCCATATATATCCATTAATGAATAAAATATGTGTGTTTCAAGTGATAAATTTAAAATAATTTTTCTAATATTAAATAAAACATGAATAATTCTTGATAAGAGCAAGATTGTTAAATAAACCCTTACAGCTTTAATAAATTTTTAATCAAAATAAATTAAAAGAGAAGACATGAATTTATTCATAAAATACCTTTAGTAAATAAAAATTATAAATAAATTTTTTTGAATTGGTATTATATAAAAAATATAAAATTAATTCCCTGCATAATATAACATTTGTCTTAATAGGTTGGAATTGAGTTGAAAAACCCCATCTTTTAATTCCATTATCATTAAACACATTATATATTCTTATATAACAAATATAAATTTGTTAAATAAATTCTTAATAATATATTTCACCTATATTCTATTTTTAATGTCTTTTTATTATAATTTGACATCCATTCATTAAAATTTTCTTGTTTATATAAAACACTTAATGTGGTTTGTTCAATTTCTCAAAAACTGCATAAGTATATTAACATGGATTAATGGGGTTTCATAATGGTTAAATTATCACTATAAAGTTAATAATTTCATTGAAATATATATTTTTATTTTTTATATAATTTCTTAACCATCAATTCATGGCAATAATATAAAAATAAATCACATTGTTCATGGAGGTCATTGTCCACATGTACACATGATTACATTTTCTTTTTATGAATGGTTGGAAGGGAGAGAGTAAATATAATGATTACTATCTAAATATTCATATTTATATAATAAATATCATATATATTTATTAAATATATTTTTTTTATTACCCATGTAAATTGGAATTTTATAAATGAATCAATCAGTTTTTGGTGGTTATATACCACACATACACAAGAGTGAGGTTATCATTTTCCAACCGATAGGATGATATAAGTTTAGGTAAAATATTGTATTTATATAATAATAATTATTTTTTAAATATCATATAATTATATTAAATCTATCTTCATAACCATCCATGTGAGATGGTGATGAAAAATGATACACATCACTTAATTAATATGGTAGCCCATACACATGCATAAGAATTTTTTTTCATTTTCCATCAAATGGATAAGAGCTATATAATATTTTTAACATAAATATAAGAACATTAAATTATATTTATTATTCTTATTTTATTATATTAGGATGTGTATAATAAATTTTATGGTGGTATAAAAAGAAATAAATTAAATGAATTTATTTAAGATGACTACCTCTTCTTTGTAAACCTCATTTGGCATACAACATATGTCTTATTGTAGAGATATTTTTGAAATAAATAAAACATAGGATGTAGATAATGATTTTTGGAATATATTTTGATAAATAATTGTATATTTTTGTTACTAAATAAATTTGGATAGGTGATGGGAGTATGTTTCATTTTAAAAATGTGTTGACTGTAATACATGAAAATAAATAAATATTTATTAAATAATATATGTCATACTCAAGTAAATTGGAAAAATGTTTTCATGTTTTATGATATAATTAGGATAAAGTAAAATACATACTATCAATTAAAATCTAATATTTTTTTTTTCTGAAATCAATTTATATAATATAGTTTTAAATTAAATTTCCATAAATTTATTTTCAGAGACATTCAACTAATTTAACTTCAAAGGCATCAAAATTAAAATGGAATTAGAAGCTAAACAGTTTCCCCAACACAAATAATTTATAATTATCCATCAAAATCTAGGAACTATAAAATTTACCTTAAAATATTTCTTTTATGTATTTTAAAGTCATTTAATTTATTTCATAACAACTTTCAAAAGAATGGGATCTGTGATACGTATGCGTTTAGGGTAATTATATAATCACAAAAAATTAAAAATTAATTAATATCATAAATATAATTTTTATATCTATAAAATTACAATTATAACCATTTAAATATTTTTTTTATTCTTATGCAATTAAATTAGAGATATTATAACCAAGAGACTGGAATTTAGTATTTATTCATTACATAAAATAATATTAAAGTCATTATCAAAGAAAAACAAAACCAAATATCCATATATTAGAATATATGATGACGTTAGTTGAAATAAAATAACAAAAAGAAAAAAACAAAATATTATGTATGATTTTTACCCCCGAACATTAGTTTAAACCTCATTTAACCCATTTTACCTTTTACTGAGGTGACTAAATTTTACCTTGCATAATATTAATTATGGGGAAAAAATGAAATTATCTATATAACTAAATTCAGAAACTACTATTACAAATATTGAATCCCTTTTCAAGCATTCTATTTCCAAATGTGATAAGAAATTCTTTTAATATATGTTTTCAAAATGCAGTGAAAGTCCCTTTATATAATAAATACATGTTTTTGACTGAAAAAATAATTTTTTATTTAAAAAGTACTTTTGAGGAAAAAGTGGGAAACCCGATACATGAAAATACCCAGATCAAGACTACAAGTAACTGCACCTCCCCAACAACTATACCATTATGTTAAGCGTCAACCTCATATGACCGCTCAATGAGCTATCCCGTGCAAGGTTTCATGTGTCTGGTACCGATGGTAAGACCATACCCTCTCATTCATGAAAATCTAAATGATCATGCACAAATTGATGCTTCTTGCTCTGTAACCTCATCTAGCGATGATCCTTGTAGTCTGTTGATTTCCACCATTAAAATTAAGAATAAATCCAAAAAACTGTCTCAAATCGCACCCATTCCAGATAACAGAATCACCACTGAGAATATACCAAATACCAAATTCAAAATGTCACAAAAAATCCAACGAACCACTCATCACCATCGATTTCCCCGAACCGACCGCTGGAACTGATATCTCAAAGTACATAAAAGACCACCGCTTTGCCCCCCCTCGGAGAAAATGGAGGAATTTTAGAACCAAAGCAGAGAACCAAGAAATAAGCAGGATGAAATGCCGATGATGAGATTCCCCAAATTCCAATCAACTGCAGGAATCAAACCACACATGCATCCCAATATACACTAACTTAACAGGTTGGTTCTGGAGGAACAAACAAATACTGGAAAAAAAAAATCAAACTGCATCCACAAAAACGTGAAAGTGAACTGAAGGACACTGAAAATATTGCATAATATTATCTCCTATTAAATTAATTATATAATGTTAAATAAAAGCATAATTAATGAAATTTAAATTAAAAAATAATGTAATTATACTTATGAAATCTTTATTAATAACAAAAAACCATTAAAAATAGTTTTTATTTCAACAAAAAACATTAATGCTTTTCTTAAATTTCATACTTAAATTTATATGATTAAATTATATTTTAAAATGAATTATTATAATAATTAAATATAATTTTTTTTCTAGAAAAATGGTTTCAAAAAATTTAATTTTTATTTTTATATCATATTAATATATTTAAAGTGACCATATTTTTAAAATAAGTATTTATTAATATTCACAAAAATATCTAATATTTCTGAAAAATATGAAAAAATCATCGTAAGATAATTCTGGCATTATAAAACATAAATTGATATAATTTTTATCTAATTAATATTATAATTTTTATGTATTTATCTTTTATGGGAAAATATACAACAAAACCACTTTTTTATAAAAATGACACTTGTAAAAAATTACTATTCTTAACCACATATGATTTCATTCTTATAGTACAAAATCAGGTTTCCATTTCCAAGGAAATGATAAATAATTTTGTTTATGAAAACTATTCAATATATTTTTATATTCTGGTTACTCATACTCATACAAGATAATCGGAAAACTAGGAAATAACATTTATATTCAAAGAATACTATTTCTATATTATATAATTTTTAAATTTATTCTCAGTGTTTAATATATAACAAGCCATCACATATAATATTCATTAACAAAAATCATGGGGTGTTAAGGAAAAGTCTTGAAAGAAAAATTAATTTTGATGTGTTTTATGATCAATTATGTTTGTCGGAGTGGATACTCAAGAGTGGGGGGGGGGGTGAATTGAGGTCCAATTAAAATTTCAGTTAAAAATATTTTCTATTAAATTCCCACAATTTATAAAACAAGTTAAACTACCGTGAATCTCTAAAACTGTAAAGGTTCAATTAGATTATCAAAATATTTATTAGTTCTTAGTTAATCTAATTAGAAGATAAAATTATCTTTTGAAACCAACCTACTGATTTATAATAGATGCAAACACTTACTAGATTATCTATCAAAGTAACTTTAAAACAGATTTTTATTTAAAAGTAATAAGCAGCGGAATATAAATTAGATATTATAGTTTGAACGTAAACTAACAAATGCACAGTAGATATAACCAAGAGGTTCAGTCTCAAGATGAGACTTATTCCTCTCAAATATATATATATATATATATATATATATATATAAATTTGATCCACACCCTGGATCGGGGTTAACAACAGTACATGAATGTCCAGGACACGTAGGGACCTCTACCACTATTTGTCATGGGAAACAAATAAAGACCAATCCACACAAGGACCTATTCCACAGTTTTCGTGGGTAAACAAGAGTAAGGAGTTTTGGTGTGAGGATTGTGATATCCTCCAGTTCAGCACAGGAGACAGTGTGTGTGTAAAATAAACAGTATACACACACTGCTTGAGAATAGATAATAAATCACTTAGAGATAGTATATGAGTGTTAAGAAATATGTAGTGATTGATAGTGCATCTCTGTACTCGTTTGATTCAGTAGAAATGCTTCTGAGTCCTTCTCTGGTTTTTCTGTTGAAAAACAGAGTGTCGTGGTTCAGCTTTTGTTTCTTCCAGAGAGAAGATGTTCTATTGACCCCAGAGTACATCGTGTGTTCTTAAGTAATGTTGAACTGCAAGTATGGAACTTCTTTTAGGATCGTGCAATGTGTTCTTCATAGTTGTGCTTAGGATTGTTCTTTGGTTTAGTACATACCTCGCGTGTATTGTAGTATGAGTGTCGAGACGTGTCAAGCGCGAGCGTATCCTCTACTGCAGCTCAATATTCATTATATTCCATGAGCTCCGGCAATAGGAATGATTTCCTTTCCATAGGTACGAGGTACGGTTTCCGGACAGACCAACAACTATGATTAAATAACATTAATTTCATTAAAAACGTCAAATATGACTGTTAGTATTATTTAAATAATAGTGACAAAAGGTTCAGAAATGGTGTCATAGTAGTTGTGCGAATGATGTCTCTTTGAATCGGGGTCTCCATCATGGTGTGTGCTTCATGGTGTGTCCATGTCATGATGTCTAGCTCACGGTGTCTGAGTCACGGTGTCTCTGTCATGGTGTCTGGTTCACGGTGTCTGAGTCATGGTGTGTCCGTCATGGTGTCTGGGTCACGGTGTGTCCTTCACGGTTTCAGGATTACTATCCCTGTATGTTGATGTCACGGTGTCTCACTGGTCACAGTGTCTGAGACTTAGACTTCACGGTGTCTGTTTGACTGTGATTGTGTCTTTCACATAGTCTGTCTTACTGTGTCAGACTTCACGGTGTCTTAATACTTAGACAAATATCATTATTCAACCTTAAACAATAATATGCATAAAATTAATTAATCTTAACCATTATAAGATAAATACAGAGGTTTGATTCAATAATTGATATTTATGATCATGCATAATATTTTTAAATAATAAAGAGATTAATTGACAGTAATAAGACTTGCTATCATTAAAACATAATTAAAATATGATGTGTGATTATTATTGAGATGTGAGATCATTAACAAGATGTGAAATTATGATGGAGATTAATTGACAGTAATAATATTTGTGATCATTAAAATATAATTAATACATGAGGAGTCCAACAATCTCCCCCTTTTTGATGATCACAAATCATGTATAGGAAGAATATAAATGAAATGAAACATTAGAGAAAATAACACATAGAATAATAGAAAATAACAGATACAAGACTTGTACTTTTTCTGCCCCTATTGGGATTCTCAAATAGTGAAACAGAAAGAATGGGGTGAAACAATGTACTTGTCTTTAAAAAACGTCCAGAATACATGATAAAAAAAGGAAAGACATCCCATCAAAAAGATAGTAGTCATTAGAATCGTCAGAGATTCACCTTTTCCTTGCCTTAATCAGTAGAAGCTGGTGCTGATGTCGAAGAAGGAATTGAGGTAGTAGACAAATATGGTAATGGTAGACCTTAAAATATAGAGGGATCCAAGGTAGGAGCTATAGAAGATCTAGTCTGTGGTTGATAAAGAATGACTGGTCTGATTTGAGAGAGGGCTTGGCTGACTGACATAACAGTTGAGGCTAGGGCAGGTAAACCATGTCTAAGGGGTGCATCAGCTGGAGAAACGACAGTAGTACTCTTCACATGAAGATATGAATTCAAAAGATTAATGAAATCAGTAATGATTTTTCCACCATATTGCATAGCCATTTCAAAATCGTCATTATTCTCCATGAACTTGTCCAACAATCTGGTGAACTCTGTAAGCTTCTGAACTTGAGCTTTAAAAGCTTGAGACACTAGAATGATTTTCAAATTCTCCACAAGATACTTAAAGAGACTTTACATGTCACTTTTATAGAAAATTTGAGTGATATAAAATTCTATCTTCTTGGTGATCTCTTGTTGAGAATCATTGGCAATCTTGGAATGAATTTGAACAAGATCAAGTGCTCTATCACTGTTCTTCACAACTTCAGATAAAGGGAAAAAATTGAAGCCACAGAAAGCATTCTGAATTTCTTCCTTGATTTTGGATCTAAGCACAAAATAATCCAAAGAGGGAACCGAGGTACGACCAGAGATAGGATAAGCCTTTACAGCTATGGTTAGAAATTTGAGTTGTTTCAAAATTTTTTGTAGATATCTAGTGTACTCATCTGTGAGCTTATTCAGATATTCTACAAGCTCTCTCATGTGTTGCAACATCTTTGTGTGTCTTGTTAGAATATTTTCATCAAAAGATAACAGATAAAGATGCACTTGGGACACAATCTCTCTAGAAAGGTTGGAAACATCTGGTTTAGGAGAAGCAACAACAGGTGCAGGAGTAGAAACAGGAGCATGCTCTGATCTTGAAGACAATTCTGTTTGCAGGTTTTCCACCAAACCATTCAAATTTGAAACATCAGCACTAAGAAACTTATTTTCAACTCCGACTTCTTGAATTTCTCGGATCATCCTTGGATGAATATGCAGAATGATGTTTTCCAAAAGAATTGATGCATCTTCATGACTTAGTCGAGTCACTAGATGAGGTTGAGAGGATATAATCTTCTCTACTCCAGCCAAGATAGTCTCTAAAAATAATTTCAAGTAATCCTTAGTTACATATGATTGGTGGTTGGGTAAGAGAGTAGGTTAAGAAATAGGGACAGGTTCTGATACAGATTTTCGTTGCGGTTTAGAATTAGTTTCAGGTTCAGATTCAGATTGAGGTTGAGGATGAGGGTCTGGTTCTGGTTCTGGGTGAGCTACTGAACTCAGTTGAAACAAATAAGAGATATATATACCAGTTGCAGTCACTTTCTGTGATCCACTCACATCATAAAAACTCGGAAACTCATAACGAGTGTACATAGAAATTTTGACAGTTTGTTGAGAAGCTTCAGCAGGTCCAGCTTCATCAATCTCAAAGTTTTGAGGTTCATCCCCCTAAAAATGTGCTTCCATTTTATATTCTTGAGGCACAACTGTATGATCAAGATCCATAGGATCAACTCTAATCTCTTCAGAAAATTCTTATCTTGCCAGGTGAAAGGAAATTTCCACCCTCTCTTCAGCATGGGGAATATACTCAGGAACCGACTGTTCCACTGGTTGTGCTTCCAGACAAGCTTCTTTTTCAACAGGGAGATCTTCTTCAACAAGATCTGTCTCTTCCATGGATTGTGGCTCTAAAACAGGGAAAACCTATTCTCTTTCAGCCTTAGGATGAGTTTCTTGATTTACATTATCCTTAGAAGCAGGAGATTCTTCCTCTCCAAGAACAGAAGGAGATTCTTCTTCTCTAAAAACACCAATAACTTCCTCTCTAAGAGGTATTTCAGCAGGAACATCAGCAGGGACAACAGTCCTTTCTTTCTCAATAGGAGATGCTTCCTTTTGAGGTATTTTAGCCTATTCTTCTTGTTCTTCTTATTTTGTGTACTCAGCAACTTCATCTAGTTCAAAACGAGGATCAGTTATATTCTTTGGCCTTCTTGGATAATAAATAGGATTATACTGCTTAAAAAGTTGATCATTATCCTCAACCCACTTCTTCTTCCAAGGTTTCTAATTAATTTTCATTCTTCTGATGATAGGCTTGCATAAACAGAAATCAAGATCCTATATCTTTTCATCATTCGGTCCAACCACTCCTTTGGAAACTAACAAGGCCGAAATCATCCTTGAATAAAACAAGGAGGTGGATTTGGGAGTGACTTTAATCGGCTCACTTATATGGTTAATGATATATTTTCAAAGATTTATCTTATGGAAATTCTTAAACAAGTGAATCAGGAACACATCCTGATACTTCATCACATCAAAATCTCCTTTTCTTGGACTAATCAAATTATGAACAAATTTGAATAGTAGTCTTGTCTCCCCATCCAATTCAGCTGCTATGGCCCTTCGCTTGGTGCCATTTCCAGTCAGGATGTCCAAAGCATTCTCCAGGTCAAATATATCTCTATAAAGAGGAGGGTCTCTCTGGTAATCATCACACACTCCTTCATGTGGAATCCTCATATATGCGGCCCATAACCTTGAAGAAAATGAACACTTTTGTCCATTGACCCATCTTGTTACCATATAGCTTTCTCTAGCATCAAAGGAAAAATTTACATACTGGTAAAATTGGGAAACCAACCTTGGAAAAATTGGTCTATCTTTTCTAGAGGGACATTTGAGTCGTATTTGTTATCTTAAGATTTTCAGGACCAAAGACTTGCTAGACAACAACCACTCAGGGAAAATCTCTTTTTCAGGTACTACGGTATGACTTACTAGGTTCGGATTCAGGGGTCCTTCAGGTGTTATCCTCAGTGGTCTTTTATTTTTCTTCGTGTGATGCTTCTCAAATGAGGGTGAATATGGATGCTTCATCATGGGCATCCACTGAATATTCGAGCGAGAGAGAAGGAGAGATGGTTTTCAAGATAAAGAGGGTTAGAGAGAGAGAGAGAGCAGGAGAGATCTCGGGTAAGGAATCAAGTGAGAAACCTTATGTTTTATCATTTGGGAATGTCAAAAGTCATAAAAACAAAAAAACATGAGAAATTAAACGGAGGTGAAATAACAAATACCATGATGCGGGTTAAAATAAATATATAAAGAATCTTCACGGTGAGACCGTGAGTAGGCATTATGGTGCAATGAAAAACAGTCGTCACAGTGAGATGGTTGGTGGTCGCCATGGTGAGACATTGACCATTCTGTGCAGTCATGGTGAGACAGTGACCATTCTGTGTAGTCATGGTGAGACAGTGAGTGAACTATTCAGTCTCGATGAGACAGTTAGTTGACAGACCGTGAACAGAAGGTGTTAGCTGTGAGACTGTAAGCATGAAACAGTAACTAAGAAACAGTGAACATGAAACCATAAATTAAAATATTGTAAAATAGTAAACAGTAAGATCTATAATATGTATATTTATGATTAATCATACCAAGATCATGTATGATGTAGTCTAATCTCTTATAATTCAATTGTTTAGTGAATATATCAGCAATTTGATAATCAGTACCAATGAATTCAAAAGTGATATCACCTTTTTGATAATGATCCCTCAAAAAGTGATGTCTTACATCAATATGCTCTGTCCTGTAATGTGAAACAGGTTTCTTTGAAATGTTAATAGCACTTGTGTTGTCACAATTTATTGGTACCTGTATGAATTGATATCCATAGTCTAATAAAGTGTGTTTCATCCATAAAATTTGTGCACAAAAACTTTCAGCAGCTATGTATTCAGCTTCTACAATAGATAATGCAACATAATTTTGTTTCTTACTACACCATGATACTAGTGAATTTCCTAAAAAGTGACATGTTCCAGAGGCGCTTTTTCTATCTAACTTACATCAAGAAAAACCAGCATCAGAATAACTAACTAGTTCAAAATATTTTCCTTTTGGATAGAACGGTCCTAAATTGGGAGTGTGCTTGAGGTATTTGAAAATTCTCTTTACAGAATTTAAATGTGACTCTTTAGGTTTTTCTTGAAAATGAGCACACATACACACACTAAACCAAATATCAGAAAGACTAGCAGTCAAGTAGATTAGAATTCCAATCATTCCTCTATAAGTTGTTTGATCAAAAGATTTTCCATCTTCATCAAGATCCAACATACAGGTGGTACTCATGGGAGTGTCACTAATTTTAGTGATATCCAATCCAAAACGTTTTAAAAGATCTCTAGAATATTTACTTTGAGTTAAAATAATTCCATCATTGGTTTGAAAGAGTTGAAATCCAAGAAAGAATTTATGTTCACCTATTAAACTCATTTCAAATTCATTTTGCATCATTTTAGAAAAATCAGTACATAGAGAAGTCTTTGAAGATCCAAACAAATATCATCTACATAAATATGTACAACTAAAACATCTTTAGAAATTCATTTTACAAAAAGAGTACGATCAACTATTCCTTTTTTAAAACCTTTAGAAATTTGAAAAGTACTTAATCTATCATACCAAGCTCTTGGAGCTTGTTTTAAACCATATAAAGCTTTTGATAATTTAAAAATATGATTTGGAAAATGAGGGTTTGTAAATCCAGGTGGTTGTTCAACAAAAACATCCTCAACAATATATCCATTTAAGAATGCACCCTTGACATCCATTTGATATATTTTGAAATTTAGATGTGCGTCATAATCAAGTAAAATCCTAATGGATTCTAGTCTGGATAATACAGAAAAAGTATCCTCATAGTCAATTCCTTCTTCTTGACTATAGTGTTGTGCAACTAACCTAGCTTTTTTTCTAACTATATTTCCAGATTCATCTACTTTATTTCTAAACACCCATTTTATGCCTATGGTGAAGGTGTCCTTAGGTCTTTCTACAAGTTTCCAAAATTTATTTCATTCCAATTTATTGAGTTCTACTTGCATATCAATTACCCAACATTCATCATTAATAGAATCATAAATGTTTTTAGGTTCAAGTTGTGACAAGAAGGCTTGATGTTCAACCTGATTTCTGAGAGAAGCTCTAGTCTGTGTCCCTCTATCAAGATTACCAGCAACATCATCTAAAAGAAGATTCTTTAGAATCCTAGTTGATCTAGTAAAGGTAGGACTAGAAATTTCAGGTTCTTCTCTAGGTTCGTGTTCATTAGGAGAAGATTTTGAAACATTTCCAGAACTGGATTTTTTTACAGCAGGTTCTTTAGTTTTATCATTAAGGTTCAGAATAGATAAATCTTATTCATGATTTTCAAAAGATGACTTAGGTTCATGTGGACATGTTTCATCAACCTTTATGTGAACATATTCTTCCTCACAGTTGGTTCTTTTGTTAAAGACTCTATAGGCTTTTCTAGTTAAAGAATAACCAAGAAAAATTCCTTCTTCACTCTTAGAAGAAAACTTGTCAAGATTATCCTTGGTATTAAGAATAAATACTTTGCAACCAAAGACTCTAAAGTAACTAACATTGGGTTTTCTATTATTACATAGTTCATAAGGGGTCTTCTTGAGAACAGGTATGACTAAGACTCTATTGATGATATAACAATTTGTATTTACAGCTTCAGCCCAAAAATAAATAGGCAGGTCATACTCATTAAGCATAGTTCATGCTATTTCTTGAAGGGTTCTATTCCTTCTTTCTACTACCCCATTCTGCTGAGGTGTCCTAGGGGCAGAAAAGTTGTGACTATAGCCATTGTGTGATCAATACGATTCAAAATCTTGATTTTCAAATTCACGACCATGATCACTTCTCAGGGTTTTAATCTTAAGTTCACTAAGGATTTCTACAGACATGGATTATTTAATAAAGTAAGAACAAGCTTCACTTTTGTGACCCAAGAGGTATACCCAAGTATATCTAGAAAAGTCATCTACTAAGACATAGACATAGTGCTTCCCATTTAAGCTAGAAACTCTAGATGGTCCAAACAAGTCCATGTGGACCAACTCAAGAGATTGAGAAGTTGAAACTTCTTTCTTTGATTTGAAAGAGATTTTGTGTTGTTTTCCCATTTGACAGGGATTACAAACTTTCTCATTTGAAAACTCATGTTTGGGTAGGTCTCTAACTATGTTCTTCCTAGTCAATTTTCTTTGTGAATAGATGTGGCAATGTCCTCATAATCTGTGCCACATCCAAGACTCTTTATGAAAAGTATTTAAAAAGGTAACATTTTTCTTAGCTAAAGAATTTAAATCAACGTCATAAAAATTTTCATTTCGTAAAGAAGAAAATACTAACACATTATTGGAATTAAAAAAAATCACATGAATAATTTTCAAACATAACATTAATTCCATCATCACATAATTGAGATATACTTAACAAGTTACATTTCAATCCATCAAAAAATAAAACATTAGAAATTAAAACTGAGTTAGTGTTACCAATTTGGCTTAGGCCAATGATTTTTCCCTTAGAATTATAACCAAAGGTGACATGGCCTCCCTCAATCTTAATTAACCTCTTGAAGCATGAGTAATCCACAGACATATGTCTTGAACATCCACTGTCTAAGTACCATGTATTCTTGTGGGAACTCTTCAAACAGGTTTCCTACAAAACAGATTTAGATGGGAAATGAATTTGGTACCCAGATCATCTTGGGTCCAGACAGGTTAGCAGTCAATGATTTAGGTACCCAAATTTGTCTTATGGGTCTCATATAATTTATAGAATCAATATATTTTGAAATATAAACATTATTTGATCTATAACCATATGAATAACTAGTTGAAGCATATGAATTTCCAGAACTGGAACTAGTAAAATTTTATCCAAATTTAGAAATAAATATAGTTTTAGTGAATTGTCTTTTTCCAGGTTGGTATCCCAAACCAGTAGTGTATTTTGGTGCAACTTTCTTTCCTAACATTTGAGTAAGTGTATCTTTTCCATTTGTTAATTTTTCTATGTCCTTTCTAAGTTTCTCATTAGACATTTTCAATTCTTTATTTTCCTTTAACATTTGAGCATTCTTTTCTTTTTCTATATCAAGGGCGGATATAGCAGTAGCAGTGAGAGAATGTTGTTTCTTTAATGACTTGTATTTGTACTTATGTTCATTGCTTGTCTCCTCCAGAATCTTATAGTATTCAAATAAATCATCTTTAGACATATCTTCATAATCAAAATCAGATTCTTCATTAACTCCAAAATAATAGGAATTTAAAACAGGAGTATATAAGGTTAACTTAGATGTGTTGGTCATGAAACACATGTTGGAATGATTCTTTTCCGGATCAGAAATTTCAGATTCACTTGTGTTGTCTTCTGAAGCACTCCAACTAGCTCTCATAGCTTTCTTTAAATTCTTGTCCTTATAATTATGTTTCTTTTTGAATTTTAATTTTGGACAGTCAACCTTGATGTGTCCTTTACTTAATCATTCATTGCAGACTATATCAGCTTCCCTATTAGACTTCTTATAATCCTTTTTCCAGTGACCTTTTTTTTCATATTTACCTTTGTAGTTTGTTTTTGTGAAGAATTTCATCTTCCTATAGAAATTCATAAATCTCCTGGCTATTTGAGCCATCTCAGCATCACTGTCTGAATCCGAATCTCCAAGGGTTGAACTTTCAGTAGGTACATGTATTTTTTCCTTGTCTTTGCTCTTTGAAGTAGTAGACTAAAATTCCGTGAATTTTCACTTGGGTTCATCATCTTCTACCTTATTCACCTTGAGTTCTTCCTCATAAATAATTAATTTACCAATAATCTCTTTGACAGGCAGAGCTCCAATGTCACATGATTCTCTGAATGAAATAGAAGTGCCTCTCCATCTATTTGGGAAACATCTTAGTATCCTCATGATTTGTTCCTTTGCAGGAACAACCTTTCCAAGTGAAATCATTGTGTTGAATATCTCATTGAACCTGAGATACATATCAGAAATAGGGTCATCAGTTTTCATTTTAAAATTATCATATTTAATAGTATAAGTATTTAATCTCATATCTTTAACATTAGTTGTTGCATCATGAGAAACACCTAATGTATCCCAAATTTCATAAAAAGTTTTACAAGAATATATTCTATTGAATTCCTCATCTCCTAAAGCACATTATAAAGCATTTATATCCTTACAATTATTATTGTTAACAGTTTTTGTAGGTTGATACCAAGTTATTATTTCGGTTTTTGGAATTTTATATTGAGATTATATAGCAATCCAGATATCAAAACCCATGATTTCTAAATGAATTTTCATCTTTAGTTTACACTGGGCATAGTTTGTACCATTGAAGAAAGGTGGTCGGTTGGTAGCATCACCCTCTAGTCTATTTTCCATAGCTAGATTTTAGAAAAGATATTTAATGAGATAAAATTTAAAACTAAAAGAAATTTATGATCTTTAAATATGCAACTAAATCACAGTTGAAAAACATTGTATTTTGAAATTCTTTAACAAAAATAAATCCTTTGATACCAAATGTTGGTCGGAGTGGACATTCAAGAGGGGGGGGGGGGTGAATTGAGTTTCAATTAAAATTTCTGTTAAAAATATTTCATATTAAATTCCCCCAATTTATAAAACAAGTTAAACTGTAGTGAATTTGTAAAACTGTAAAGGTTCAATTAGATTCTCAAAAGATTGATTAGTTCTCAGTTAATATAATCAGAAGATTAAATTAGATTTGGAAACTAACGTACTGATTTACAATAGATACAAACACTTGCTAGATTAACTATCAAAGTAACATTAAAATAGATTTGTATTTCAAAGTAATAAGTAGCAGAATATAAATTAGATATTGTTGTTTGAACTTAAACTACCAAATGCACAAAAAATTTAACCAAGAGGTTCAGTATCAAGCTGAGACTTAGTCCTCTAAAATATATATATAAATTTGATCCACATGCTGGATCGGGTTTAAAAATAGTACACGACTGTCTAGGCCACACATAGACCTCTACCACTGTTTTTCATGGGAAACAAAAATAAATACCAGGCCACACAAGGACCTCTTCCATAGTTATCATGGGTAAATAAGAGTACGGAGTTTTTGTGTGAGGATTGTGATATCCTCCAGTTCCGCACATGAGACAGTGCGTGTGTGAAATAAACAGGGTACACACACTGCTCTAAAATAGATAATAAATCACTTATAGATAGTATATGAAGGTTAATAAAGCTCTAGTGATTGGTAGTGAAGCTCTGGACTCGTTGGATTCAGCAGAAATGCTTCGGAGTCCTTCTCTGGTTTTTCTGTTGAAAAATAGAGTGTCATGGTTCAACTTTTGTTTCTTCAGGAGAGAAGATGTTCTCTTCATTCCAGACTACTTCATGTATTCTTCAGTAACGTATAATTTCTTGTATGGAAGTTCTTTTAGGATCGTACAATGTGTTCTTCACAGTTGTGCTCAGGATTGTTCTTCGATTCAGTACCGAGCTCGCGTGTATTGTAGTATGAGTGTCGAGATGTGTCAAGCGTGAGCATATCCTCTACTACAGCTCAACCTTCTTTATATTCCACAAGCTCCAGCAATTGGAATGATTTCCTTTCCATAGGTACGAGGTTCAGTTTCCAGACAGACCAACAACTATCATTAAATAACATTAATTGCTTTTAAAAACATCAAATATGACCCTTAGTATTATTTAAATAATATTGAAAAAAGGTACAGAAACGATGTCACAATAGTTGTTCAAATGATGTCTCTATGAACTGGTTTCTCTTTCATGGTATGTGCTTCACTATGTGTCCATGTCACGGTGTTTAGCTCACGGTGTTTGAGTCACGATGTGTCTGTCACGGTGTCTGGGTCATGGTGTCTGAGTCACGGTGTGTTCGTCACGGTGTTTGGGTCATGGTGTGTCTTTCACGGTGTCATGCTTACTGTCACAGTATGTTGAAGTCATGATGTCTCACTGGTCATGGTGTCTGAGAGTTAGACTTCACGGGGTTTGTTTAAATGTGACTGTGTCTTTCACACAGTCTATCTTACTGTGTCAAACTTCACGGTGTCTTAATACATAGACAAATATCTATATTCAACCTTAAATAGTAATATGCATAAAATTAATTAAGCTTAACCATTATAAGATAAATATAGAGGTTTGATATAATATGTGAGATCTATGATCATGCATAAGATTTTTAAATAATAAAGATATTAATTGACATTAATAATATTTTCTATCATTAAAACATAATTAAAACATGATGTGCAATTATTATTGAGATGTGAGATCATTAACAAGATGTGAAATTATGATGGAGATTAATTGACAGTGATAAGATTAGTGATCATAAAAACATAATTAAAACATGAGGAGTCCAACAAATTACATTTTATGGATTTCTAAATTCGATTTCGTTTTTGCATTGTGGAATAGAGATCCTAAAAAATAAGTTTTAATAAAGATCGTATGAATGTTATTCAGAATGGTAAATATTGAAATGTTTGTAAATTAACTAAATAACATTTTCCTTGAGAATGGTATTAAATGTTTGAATGTTATAATAATTTAAAAAAATTTTAAAAATGTAATCTTGGACACCATTTCATATTTTAATGAATCCAAAAAAGTAATTATTGTGATTGGGTATATTAATTAAATCATTTTAAGGCATGTTAATTGGAAATATGTTATAAATTTTCAATAATAATAAATAATCAACTTGAAATATCAATAATTTGTGTGATAAAATTTTTATTTATTTAACATTTTTTAAATAGATAATAATGCTTATTTAATCTATAAATGATATTCTTTTTATTTTTGAATGTTATTTGAATAGAAAAAATAAGAGAAATTTAAATTAATACTAAACTATGGAATAAATAATATATGGATAAAGATGGAAGTAATACTGATCATAATGTTTTTTAAGAGAGATTCATAATGAACTATAAATTATTTTCTTATGACCTAGTATGATATATTTTTTTATAATTTTTTCACAATTCTAATGAAATAAAAAGGATTCACATATTATGTAAGTAAATTGGTTATTATAATATATTAATGTAACTATGGATTACTACATGATGTATGATGAATATTAATAAATAAATATTTTTTTAATGTGAATTTGATTACTTATGTAACGTATTAAACCCTTATTTACTATTGCATTGTGTGCTTTGGGTGATGGGTGCCTTGAGATGAGACTGAGGAAGGGTTTATAAGAGATAATGTTGAGTATGAGATAATCAACGGTGATTCATTCCATGTATCAATGGTTTGTAGTGTGAATTATGTTTTACAGGGTGTATTCACAACATAGAAGATATAGTTTCTGGAATTTCTATATGGATTTGACTCATGATGTGGCTTACTGTTCATCCCATTAATTTTGGTGGTGGAGTTTTTATTAATTTGTTTATTAATGGTTCATGGTGTGAAATTTTTTATTTATGAAATAAAATAATTACCATGTAATTTGGATTAAGGAAATATTTTAGTATTTGTGAACCTCATAAGGTTTAGTGCATGAACCATCCCTTAATTCCATTAATGTAGTGATTTCCCGACATTTTATCAATTCAATCATCCCTATGATTTCCCCTATTCTCTAATTTTTTCTCTTGATATTTAGGTGATCCCCAAAGTATTTTGGTTTTCCTAATAATATTTAATCAATTCCTACATACTTAGACATATCAGATATGATATTATTTATTATAGAAGATTCATTCTCCGCTTTATCAATGAGTTATTTCTTGTTTATTTTGAGGTTTCAAAGTGGATATGTTAATTGCAGTTGGGTGTTTATTAGTATACATTAATAAAAATTCACCGCTACATTTTAGAATGATTCATGAATTAAATTCGATGTTATGACTCTATAGTTCTTCCCCTCTTTATTTAGCTTTTGACAGTGAATTAAAAATATTCTTTTGACATATGATATTCAAGTTCTCTACCATTTTATATAATTCTGTGATATAATCATGTTTTCTCATTCCATTGGGCCAGTAATATGAATTTTTTTAATGATGTTAATAAAATAAAATAATTAAATTGAAGATAATGGTGTAATACTTGTGTAGTTACAGGTCTTCATTAATATTGTTTTTATTATTTCATGTTATATGCATGTTATTGAAATATTCCACATAGTTTGGGCCAAATTTGAGAATACCATTCAAATGGTTAAATATATAAATATGATAAACAAGATTACATAGTTGAATAATCCTACTATACGATTAACATGGTTATGTTCAACTTGGTCTCTTTTTTTATTATGGCTTGGTGGACTAGGTTGTGTTAGACATAGTTGAATCAGTTGATTGAATCTCGGTGGGATTAGTTGTTTATGGCTTGGTGGAGTGGGTTGTGATGCATCAATATAATGCGGTGGTTTCTTGGTAGCAGTTTTGTAGTGATCAAATAATATTATATTTTATTATAATATGGTCACAACTAATGAATTCATTAATGTTAATTTAAATTGAACATTAGATGCATAAATATTGGGTTATGTTTTTTTAATTATATATTGGGTAATGGAACCTAGGTTATAACCCCTTTGTGTGATACTTAGGAATAATTGTTTTTCATTAGAGTCAGCACTTAGTAACATGATATAGGTACTGTTATTCTCCAGACACACACTCCAATATTTGTTCTAATAAACACATGCTTAATATATTTTATTTGATTCCAAATGTTGGTCCCAGACATAACTACCCCATAAGTTAAATGATATAAAGAAAAAAATGTATTTTATATATTCCAAAGACCATTTAGGTTTAGAGATTTTGAAAATTAGGATAAATGGAAACTAATAAAACCCAATTATTTATCAATTGATGGATATTTTTTTCACTATATAAGGAAATACATAATCCATAGTAAGTCTTCAACATCTCCTATAAATTCTCCAATCATGCTATCTTGTTAGACATATAATGTGTAATAGTTTTCTTAAAAAATAAGATAAATTGAAACATATAAGGGATAGATCAAACAATCATTAAAATATATCCTACAATTAAGGAAATTATTTCATAACCATGGAATAAATATTATTATAAGACTAGAAAATAAAAAAATAACACCATAATAGAATGAAATAGAAGGCTTAATATATACATGGATAAAAATTGAAGGCAATTGATCACTTGAATATATATAACTGATTCCTTAGCGATGAAAAGATTAATTTCGGATAACTAATTTTAGTCCATAATCCAAGACATCGTGATATTAGACATCATGATCTTACCATTAAGAAAACTTGTTCTGAGAATGAATACACCAAAATACCCATAAATGATTGTCTCATAATATCTATTGATGAATCTAGAGGCTATATTATTTTAATCCCCACCTAATAATTGTTACACCAAATAGATTTATCATATGAGATAATAAAAATAATAATACATAATGTACTTATACAATAATCATCCATTTTAGAATAACAATATATGAAACACTAATACTTTTACACATTTCAATAAAAGTGATAACATGACTATCAACTGTACTTAAAAATATTATAGATAGTTATGAAATACATAGTCAAATTTCATGAGTAATCAATAGAAATCCATATCATAATAACTTACATACCAATTTTAATAGTTCACCAATAAATAAATGAAATAGATTTCTCTGTAAGAATCCCATAATATAAAACCATATTGAGTAATGGTATAAGTTTAAATCAATAGGATTCCAAACCAATTACTATATGACATCTAGGTAAACACCCTAATATAGCCATGGATAAAAATTGAAAGCAATTGATCACTTGAATATCTATAACTGATTCCTTAGCGATGAAAAGATAAATTTTGGATAGCTAATTAGAGTCCATAATCCAAGACATCATGATATTAGACATCATGATCGTCCCATCAAGAAAATATCTTGTTCTAGGAATTAATACACCAAAATACCCATAAATGTTTGACTCATAATACCTATTTATGCATCTAGAGGCTATATTCTTTTTATCCCCACCCATTACTTGTTACACCAAATACATTTATCTTACGAGATAATGAAAAAATAATAATACATAACCTACTATTACAATAATCATCAATTTTGGAATAAAAATATATGAAACACTAACACTTTTTAAAAATTTCAATAAAAGTGATAACATGACTATCAACCATACTTTAAAATAATATAGATGGTTATTAAATAAATAGTAAAATTTCATGAGTAATCAATAGAAATCCATATCAGAATAACTAACATACCAATTTTAATAGTTCACCAATAAATCAATGAAATAGATTTCTATGTAAGAATCCCATATTATAAAACAATATTGAGTAATGGTATAAGTTTAAATCAATAGGTTACCAAACCAATCAATGTATGACATCTAGGTAAACACCCTTTAATAAAAGTATTGAAAAACTGGGTACACACAAAGAAAGGGGATTCAATGATAAAATTCTATGATCATACCGTATTTATCAATGAAGGAATATTTGAGCTATAAATATCACTTAAGAGAAACCAACTTATTAAATTAATTAATATTTTTTAAAGTGTATTTTTGTTTTATAAATTTAAATAAATAAAATTCTACATTATAAAATAAATGTGTCGAATTTCCCAATCATATATTAAATAAGTATGATACAAACATTCAAAAATCAATGAATACAAAATGTGTTACCAAAAATCTATACAATTGGTGAAACAACTGAGTCAAAACCCATTTGATGAAAATGAATTGATTCCAAATAGTATTTACAAGAATAATAAATTTGTGAAAAAGACACATCTATTTTATGTGAAATCACTATTCATATAAAAACATGATTCATATGAAAAACATGTATCATGGAGTTAATGATTGAGGCAAAGATAACTTATGAAATGAGTAGAATTTTAATCAAAACTCCATGAACGATAGGTCTTGTAATTAAAAATAAAATTCCATGATTAAAATATAATTCATGACATGATATCTTGAATTGGTTGAATATCAACTAAGTTAATTAAATTAGGTTCATAATGTCCCTCATGTCTTATAGAGTGGAATTTGGGATGAAAACCCTAAGCTTGTATTCCCTATTACTTAACCATTCTCTAAACTCTTGTATAATTAACATAAATAACTTAATAAACTATCTGAAAAAAATATAACTAAAACGAACTTTTATAGATATTTTATCACAATATATTAGAAAATATATTAGCCAATTATAGTTTATTTTAATTATCTAATTTTAAAACAATCGGTTATTTATTTTGTACAACCTTTATGAATAAGGGATCAATTTTCACGGATTTTTTTAATGTTAAAAATTATCAAATAATTAAATATAGAATAAATATTTTTTTTCAATAATTTCACAAGTCAAATACTCATTGTTTGAAAGACATAAATATGACCTGTGAAAATGGAAAATGCGATGATCTAGTTTTGAATGTGTTTAAAGTTTTAAAGGTGTTATATTTATAAATATTTGAAATATTAACAAAAATCACATACAATAGTTATAACATCTTAAATATATCATTATTACATGATATTACCATTACATGATTTCTCATAATCATTTATGAAATATTCATTATAACATCCTTTACAAAAGAGGTTAAACTGAATCAAATGGTAATGTGTCATAATGATTTAATGAGTAAGGGGATGTATATAGATAATGATAATGTAAAATATAAAAAAAATTCAAACATGTAATATCCATTAAAAATCCTAATAAAATGAATTCTAGGAACCATTAATATTGGATAGTGAGGAAAAATGATATTCTTCACTTTTGGAGGCCGTAGTTTGCACATACTAATGATAAACGATCCCATTTCTCAATGAATGGATCTAGTTATAAGATACGATAAATGAAATTTTCATAATTTTATTTGTTACATAGAAAACATATTAATTCAAAAAATCTATCCCTGATACTAGTGTTTAGAGGGAATGATGAAAAATAAACAATATCACCTCATTGAGGTGGTATTCTACACGTATGCATGTTTGATGTTTCAGGTTTTATAAATTGATGGAATGAAATGAATATTTTTTATTTAATTAATATAAAAAAATTAAGTATACTAATAATACTTAATTAAATATAATCAAATTTTTTGAGAAGGTTCTTATTGTAAAAAATATGAAGGAAACACTAAGAATAAGTGGATACTCATTTTGGGGACTTGAATTTGAAAATCGAATTATCCTTTAAAATGAACGTTTTATTTAGGATAATTAATAGTGACTAGAGGATTTTATATGAGGGGTAATGGTATAAAAAATATAATTTTTTATAGTCTAAATGATAAAATCTAAGGTAATCTGAGTCTTGAAGTGGTGGAAGTGTTATATTTTATAAGTAATGTGAATGGTTGTTTGGTAAGTAAACCATACATTTTCAATCATTTAATGTAAATTTTAAAGGGTCAATGGCCACAATATAGAAAAAAGTGGAGGATAATGTGTGTGTCTAAAAACCCATATCATTTATAAACACTCTTACATAATATATCAATTTATAATAAACAAAAAGAATCCTCAAATGTAAAGATTATAAGTTTGATTGGAAAATTAGATACGTAACAAAATAAATTGAAATAAGGATAAACTTTTTATTAAACACTCCATATAATTCCCTTAAAATTATATTGATCTTCAAAAAATTCATGATTTTACTTGAGGAAGTACACAAGAAGTGAGTGATTAATAAACCCATTTAATGGATTGATCAATTTATTGAATAAATTTAAGTTGTAAATTTGAGTTAAGAGGCATAACATGATGAAATAAAAAGGAGATAATCACAACGATGAACATTGAAGCAAAATATATGATGATGACATCATGAAATAATAGTAATTTGGAAACAACATAAAACATATAATAATAAACATAAGTCAAGGATAAACACTAAGACATTGTGACATATTTTTCATAGGATATACTCATATAAACCATACATGATATGTCATGAATTAAAAACATTACCTAATGTATTAGAGGGATAAATAATTCTCGGATCACCTATAATATTCCTATAATGTACATGAATTTTTGTACCCCATAGATATTCATATTTAATACCATGATTAAAAAGTGTGGTTACATACATGTATTACACCAATAACTGATGGATATGAACAACAAGGTGAAAACCCTTGAGTGGAAATGGGGATGAGTATTCACAACCAATAATTTTGGCACGAAAAATATTGGTATAATTTCAATATCATATTAGGTGTATATAAAGGTTAATAAAATAGATTAATGAGAGTAAAAGGCAGTGTATAATTACTAGGTATTCATAAGGAAAATAAAGATATTTGTAGAAATATGTATCTACAAGAAAAATTGAAAATGAAAAATCATAATATAAAAAAATGAATAGAAAAATTATGAGGGGGGAATAGAATCCCATAATTTATAGGTTACTTATAAAATATTGGGAGGATATTATTAAGATCATGATAACTCATTGGGTTGGATTTGGGAGCTATAAGGAGAAGAAAATAACGCTTAATGGTTTTTAGTGAAGATCAATTGGAGGTTGGGTGGCTATTTAATTTAAGATAATTATGAATTATTTATTAATTTATAAACCTAGGATTTGAAATCTATGTGATATGATAATATAAACCACAAACCTTCCCATATTTTTTCCCATTGTTTCATTCAAATAAGAGTTCTTTTCAATATTTAATTTGGTTAAGAACCAAAATCCTTAAAATAATACCATCCATGAAGTGGAAGTGAGTCATGTTAATAAGGAAAACTTTTTGAGACATTATAGTAAAATATATGTTTGGAGGATTCATTATAGATTTATAAAATTAAACAAATAACATAAAAAATTCATTATTTTAAATAGTAAATACATTTTCTCCATGCATTATTTTTATAATATTTATGAAATATCTTTGGATTATTATAACATCATAATTCATACCTTATAATAATACCATATTTATTTTCTACCCAAAAATTCACATGTCTAAAAAAATTATGAAAACAATCCACCATTAGATAATTTCAAATTGATGATTTCAAAAATAATATTTATTTTACGAACATAATTTTTAAAATACATGAATTTTGATTAAATAATCCTAATTTATTGAAAAAATGTATTTTCCATAATACAAAAAACATAGGCCTTATAGAAATTACATAGTAATTCATTAAATTATATTATCTTTGGTGGTTGAATAAATATTATTTAATATACCTAGTAAATAAAAAAAATATACTTTTTAAAAAATTCATTACTTTATAAAATATAGTTCTTTAATTTAAATGATATATTTTTCATAACTATAATTTTGATTTCTTTATATTAAAATTTAATTTTTTCCAAAATTATTATATAATAATTTTTATACATAAAGTAATAATTAAAATATAATTAATATTTTATTAAAAATAAAAACATAAATATTCATACAACTAGGTCCTAGATAAATAACCCCTTATTACAATAACGTATTCCCTAAGGGTAATGTGTGCACTGGGGGTACATTTTTTGGCTTTTCGACGAAGATGGATTTTTTCACGATTTCTATGAGATTGAAATTATCTCAAAAAAAATTCATTCATTTCTTAGTTATTGAATCACATATTGTGATTTTCGAGGAAAATTCCCAAGTTTTCAATATACATTAGAAGTTTCAATAAATGGTCTTCATATGGTATGATCTTATTGGTCAATGTTATATCATATTTATTTTATGTTGATCATATTTTATTATAACTGATAGTATATATTATTCATAATGGTCACTATAGTATAACAATATTATAAATTCTGATGATGCTTAATTGTATTTTAATCCCATCAGAAAATTAGAGATACATTTTTTAATGATACAAGAAAACCAAATAAATATAGTTCATGTGTTTTCTATAACTACATTACATAATAGGGAATTTATTCATTCATGTAGAATTTTATTTATAAAATTTTGGGTCATTACATCCCCCAACAATTTAAATTTTTCTCAAACAATTTCATTTCATAAACTAAAATAGATGTTGGTACTTCTGCCTTATTACCAATTCTAGTTTAAATTTTACCTCTTCAAACATGTAATTCCTCTGTAACTCTTTGAAAATGTGACTTCTCATATTTTTTATAAGTTTGTCACTATAATATAGGATCATCATCGAATACTACTTCTATTAAAGAACAATATTTAAAGGTACTACCTATGGATTCAGTACATGTGAGGGATCTAGTATAAATATTTTTGAGATGGATATGTGGAACACATTTTATAATTGAGATATGTTTTGTGCGAGTGATAGTCAATAGTCTGTAAGTACGATGTGATCATGGATATAAAAGGTGATGATTTATCTTGGAATAAGATTCCCCTTCATCAAAAACCTTTATAATTTCCTCCACGATAACATATGAAGGAAGAACTTATATCGAATCCCAACCTCCACGTCTTGTGAATGAATGTATAAATACTAATTTTGTAAAATTTTCAGGGACTTAATATGAAAATGAATGGTTCCAACATTATACATCATCTCATTGAAAAGATCAGTAACCATCAACTTCCACTCTCCAAATTCAAACCAAATTGTTGGATTATAACACCTATTCTTATACAAATATTCATAATATTTCATTTGAGTAAATGAATAAATTTTTTTTATATGATAACTCCACTAGGGGTAGGTGATAATAAAAAAATACTTGGACATCTACTAAATAAAATCATAATATATCCTCTAGATTTTAAATGGTTCTCTTAAATTGACTATTTAATAACTCTAAATTGTTTAATCCATTATTTTTTGATATAATATGGATTATTTTCCTAGTGTGGTGATGAGATGACATGATATTCCATGGGATATTGTTCCCAAATTATTTTTTGTAATATATTAAATATATTAATTTCTGGAATGTGTGGTTTTTATGTAAAAGTGGAATGAATCCCGAATGGGGGTCTATATCAGAAATAAGATGGAACCACTAAGTAAAGAATGCATGTTTTAAACTAAGAATGACATAAACTTTGTTGGAATCAAAAATTTATGACGAAGTTATCACTAGTTCAAAATTAATAAAACAAACAAACAAAAAAACAAATAAATTTTTCTTATTTTATTTTAATTAGATACCCACTAATATATCTAAACATAGTTATTCCTCAAACCCTAGGGATGGACCAATAACCCAGGGGTTGAGTGTAACCATTGTGAATGATCATGTGGTAGAGATCTTGGAAAATAAAATCAAATCAAGGATCGTTCCCCAAGGTATTTCATGGGTATGACCAATGAAAAAAATAAATGATCATTCTTTCTTAGTGATCATTCCAAACTCTATGTTGGATGTTGGATTTGTGAAATTCCATCTAATTATTTTATCCCATTCGAATATGGATAAATTCCATCAATAATAATTTATTCACACATTAATGGAATATTTAATTGATGGATTTGTTTTATTTTTATCCCTCCTTGTCCATATAAATCTATGATAATTAATCGAGGTCAAATGAATAATGGAAGATAATAATTCATCACATCTTATTTTTTATGTATTTCTCCCCCGTTCCTTCTAAAATTCATTACATGATTTTTTTGGCTTGTAGTTCAATGATTACATGATTTCTGATCCTTGCGTTACCGTTCCTAAGAAGAAAAGATCAATACCATGTTTAGGGTTCACATTCGCGGTGCGATGATGATGTGAAATGATCAGAGTTGGATCGAAATGTATTTTCAGTATTCGTTCATCCTGGATTTTACGTTGCCATTATGGATGAAACATTTTGGAATTTTAAATTGGAATCTATTCTTGGAATCCTGAAATCTTATTATGGGAAGGTCAGATGAAACTGGCTATATGTTTTTCGATGAGTTAGGTTGTGGCACTCACCTAGATGATAACATGGATGATGAAATGATCATATCTGAAAATCATGGGTTACACAGTGTGCAATACAGTTTTACATGCTGTGTGAGACCCATATGGCTACAATGATAGGGTTTCAATATATATTTAAATTTCATACGCTGTTTCATCCTATAACACTTCATGTTAAATGTTCATAATAGATCTGAGAGTATCTTAGAGGTTACATGGGTACGAGTAGGCCGAAGTACACATACACAACTAGATTACACATACATAGTCCGATGTATTCAAGTATGTCCAGGTTGCATGGGAAGAGTACCAGGTGATCTATACACATGGTTTACTATTCCTACATGACATTTATATGTATATTTACAAGCCATGTTGGGAAGAACCACATGGGATGACCAGGGGTCGGTTGGAAAAGTCATTTAAACTTTTATACATGTCGTGTACAACCATTGAGGGAGTTTATAGACCTTTGTTTATATATTATGGACAAGTATTGGTTGAGTGTGTTACCTTGGATCATCCACTTAAGTGTAAAATTTGGAATTAGGTCTATATCCCCAGATTGTAATACCCTCTGGAAGATAAGTCTCAGATAGTGTTTTTGGCTTCCCACAGTGAGACCATAGTGTAATCCTATATCATTTTATACCCTAGGTGGGGTTTGTGGAATCAAAATAACTTATTTGAATAGGGAATTGGTCCTATAACTACATATATATTTTAGGAGGATTCAGGGTATTATTGGTTATGATTCCCTACATACATGTTGATCCAGATTCGGGTTCATGGTGTCCCCCAGTGATCCTGGGTGTGATACCTTTCTGAAATGTAGGGTCTTATAAGAATAGCGAGCATTCTTTGTTGGGGATTGGTGATTATTAACTATTTAATGAGTGTCTCTAATTTTGTAATGCATCATGGAGGGTACTATCATAGAATCAGAATTACTTCATGTAGTTTCATGTGGCTGGCAGTTTGATTCTGACCACCTGAAGGCACAATGTCCTTCCTGTGTATACCTAGGGTTCTGATTATGTATTGATTTTTATATCATTGTAATGAGTTTAATATTCATTATTATTAATTTTAAGTGTTTTTGGGGTGTCATAATGGGTATTTTTATACTCACCCATTTATGGGATTGGATTGCACGTGTGGTGTATTATATAGATGATAGACCATTGGACGGTGTCCTAAGAGGACGTGGAGAGGGTGGAGTATAGATTGATCTTGACACACTGAGGTGTATTTTGAGTGGTTTCATTTGATAATATTACTCACCCTTGGAGAAGGTTGTATACTCTGAAATTTTTCGTTGGTCTTATACATATCTCACTTTAATGCTTTTTGTACTTTAATTTCATACTACAATTATGAGATCATAGATATATGAATGCATTGGTATCAGTTTTTTTACAATTTAGAATTGAATGTGCTTAGAGATTTGTGTGTGTGTCTGTAGTTATATTAGGATAATTCCACTAATGATTGTGACATACCTACTTGGTGCTGCTATCATGCCATAGGCCTATTGGGGGAGGGCTTTGGGAAGTCATGGTCTGGACTATTTTGGGATGGCTCATGAAAGAGTGGTATCAATGGAGTCGATTCTATCCTAGGATCAGAGTATATGAGATTGTTCTGGGGAAATATTTTTAAGGGATTCAAGATTTTAATTTAGTCTTGGTACTCCAGTATTGGTGTGGTGGATGATGTATCCATACACTGAGACTCTAATCACCAGCCTTTCGACTAGGTACATTTATAAATTTGTTATAGGGATGTTTTTTTACATGAATCATACAAGAATGGGTTATGGTTAAATTATCTTCTTGAGTCATCTCTCTATATATACTCTTTGACCATGGTACATATTCTTTATTTCATGATTCATATGTAAAGAAAACCAATTAGGATTTGATTTCATGATCATGAGTATGATCTTCTGAGTGATAAGAATTCAGTACAATGGACTATACTAGAGACAACCCCTTTAGGCATTTTATCTGATATACCACCACCCATTGAGTAGTATCTAGCATTGGTAGTTATAGGTGGGGATGCACTTTGGGTAAGTGAATTATATGAGTTCCAATGGCTGGGAACTCTAATGTTTTGGGGCGATACAAACCCCCAATGTGTATGAATACTAGATAGAGGAAGTCAATTAAGTTTTCTTCATTACGAGGAAGCCTATAGATTTGATGGAAGTCATCATAGGGTGTCTTATTCTGAGATATACTAAGAGAAGGTGGGTCTTAGTGAATTAGTCACATTATTATTTAATTTTCTCCTAGAAATACATTGATAATCTATTTAGGGAGGACTTATATTTACCAAAATTGCGATCAATGTGAATCTAGGATATTCTACATCTATAGAATGGTTTTATGATTGTGTTTGTGTATTCAATGAGTTTTACTGATCTCTCATGATAATCCATTGATATGGTATGGGATCCATTATTCACAGCATGGACCTTTGACAAAGTCTTACACTGGGATACTAGAGTTTCAATGATATCTCTCTACATTCCCACCTATGATGGGGTGATTTAGTGGGCCTTGGTGTTGTAGAGCTTCATGGCTGCTCATTCACCAAAAGTGGGTACTGGTAGTGGGAAGAAAGGAGAATATACATTATTAGTATGTAGATGACAATAGTCTTAGGGATCCAGGCATTCCATAGGATTTTGGAGATGATCTAAGGGAATAAGATTAGCAGTGTGAGGCTCAAAGGATAGTTAGAATCATCCAACTGAGAGTCGGTGTTTCTCCTACGATGGTTGAAGACATCATACATGGGATTGTATTACTCACCATATAACTGTTTGGGAGATATATGATGGACCACTATGGAAGAAAAAGTGATATGTGCACGATGGTCTACATAGAAGTGGACATGCATGAGGTTCTAGTAGAGTAGTAAGAGTTGGCCAGATGATTGAACCTTACTCCCACCACCCCCAGGTGGTCCACACCATGATCATGGAGCTAGTGGTCAGGGATGAGAAATTCTATAGTCTATGGTGGTCTATTACCCCTAGGCTATAAGGATGATATGCGGTACAATCTATGTATTTTATACTATAGATACTATATTTATATAAATTTGTGCAAGTCATTCATTTCTTTCTAGTTCTCTAGTTTGATACATACAGATTCTAGTTGAACCTTGAACTCGACCCTTGTGTTTGGATACCTTGATAGAAGGCAAATCATTGACTGTAGACTTCTTCCAATAGTTCAATCTGAAGCATGGTGGAATTTTTTAATGGAATGTATTTATAGCAGTGATAAAGCCTTATGAAATTATCTTAGGTATGGATTTTATATCCATTGTTCATGAATAGATTGATTATTTTAGCTAGAAGGTGTGGTGTTTCTATAGTGATGGGACACAATTTTCCTTTTTTGGTGAAATTTAAATCATGGTGAATTAGAGAGAGTTTAGGCATAAGGAAATAAAGATAATTACTCACTAGCTATCTATCATGAATCTTGGTGTAGTGGATATCACGTGTTACTAGTTTTCTATGGTGGTGGAAGAGTATAAAGATGTATTTACCAAGGGAATGATATATTTACCACATCACAAAGATCTATACTTATTCATTGAATTACACCCTAAGGAAACCCTGATATATGCACTTCCATATTAGATGACTTCTACAGAGCATTATGAACTGAGGGTGCAGTTAGAGGACTTGGAGAAGAAGGGATTGTTGATACCTAGTGTTTCCCCATGGGTAGCCCCAATGATTTTCACCAAGAAGGTGGATGGGATATTGAGGTTATGTCTGGATTACTGGTGCTTGAACCAAAAAATCATGAAGAATTAGTATCAACTACCAAGAATAAATGACCTATTTAGTCAATTGTGATGGTTATAATGGTTCTCAAAGATTGAACACAGAATATGCTATCACCAGCTATGATTACAGGAAAATGATATATTGAAGATGACATTTAGATGTCTCAATAGGAACTATGAGTACTTGGTGATACACTTCGGTGTGATGAACTCCCTAGAAGTGTTCATGGGATTGATGAAATGGATATTTTAGCATTTCTTAGACAGAATTTTGGTGGTATTCACTAACGATATCTTATTTTACTCATCATCCATAAAGGAGCACTAGAGACAATTGAGGATAATCCTAGATAGACTACGAGAGAACCAACATTACGGTAAAATTATGAAGTTTTTGTTTTGGATTTATGAGATCCACATCCTAGGACACTTCATCTGAGAGGCCAGAGTGGTAGTGTACCCAATGAAGGTTGAGGCAATTCTAGCATGGGAGACACCCAAGAGTGTTAACTAGGTGATGAGTTTCCTTGGGTTGGATATGTACTATTGGAGGGTTTTATCTGATTTTATCATAGTGGAAGTGACATAAACATCTTTGTCTCCAAATTGGTATCATTTCATGTGGATATAAATATTGATATAAATGACTCTTTGGATTTAATGTAGAGGTTTATGAGTTCTCCCTTCTTTAGTTTTCTCTAGGAGGGTGTCGAGTACAATGTTTTTTGCGATGCATCAGGGGTCGGGCTTGGTTTTTTTCTGATGCAGAGGTAGGTAGTGATTGCCTATGGTTCATGAAAGTTCAAAAAACATGAGTATAACTATATAACCCATGATAATGAGTTATTAGTGGTAGTATTGGCACTAAGGATGTGACGAAACTACCTGATGGGGAAACAATTTATGATCTACTCTGACCACAAGTGTCTCAAGTATATCATCTCTCAGAAGGAAATTAACTTTGGATAGGGGATATGGATAAAGTTAATCTAGGACTATATATTTGAGATAGTGTATACTCTTGCGATATAAGGACCCGACCTTAAAACATTACATAATAATTAATTAAATGAATAATTCACATTGAGGATCTTTTCAGGTTTAGATATTTAGAGAATTAAGACATAACTATTACATCTCAAATGATTATAAAGTAGACACTTCTACTCAGTTTCCATTTTTTCATAAAATAAAAACTCATAAAAAAGAAACATGACTAGTTCAATGTTTTAGATAACATGTCTTTCCTTGATCCCATCCTTGACCTTATTCATCTTTAAGTCGTGTGGAAAACATTTCAAAAACTTGGGATGAGCATAAAAAGATCAGTAAGGGATATAAATATACAGAAAGAAAACATTAGTCCATGTATACATAAGAATCAATGAAACCATAATTTAATCATAAAACATAAGCACTTTAACATACCTCATGAAATCATAAGATTTATGAATATCTCATAGAAATCATAAGACATAAAGGTAACTTGAGTCATTCATAACATTCTTACGTAGGGAGTAACCCTCATAGTTATGTCTGGAATAACCCTTGCAGTATATTACTTAAATCTCTTTAGATAAACCTTATCGTTTAACTCCTTCACATTACCCAATGTATTTGAGAGCTATCTTGAGTTCAACAAACCTTATTTTATCACGGAACCACCCGACTTCATAAACAATTCCCAAGAAACATAACATAATCGTATCACATAAAATATGAAAAAAGGAAACATAACATTTCCACATTTCAATCACAAGATATCAATACAACAAATTGAACTAATCAAAACATTATCAGAACCATTTTTAATAGAAAAATAAATGATAAGTAAAACATGGTATTTATTTTTCATTTAAAAAAGTTACGACCCGTAGAGGAAGCTAAAACTCATATAGTGGTCACGGTGGTGGATAAGTCATTGTCACCGCATACGTAAGACAAAAACATTCATTTTATCATTTAGAAAATTACTTCATGCAAAAATATTAATTTTGAGTGATATTAAAAGTAAAAAGGGTTTTATACATCGTATAAAATAAAGTCGTGTAGAAATCAAAAGATGCCTCAATGAAAGGAGATTGAGATGAAGTCCCGTACAAAGACGATATCCTTAGATTAAGGATAAATCAATTACATAATTATGTGTGACAAATTTAAATACACTAAATATAAGTGGGAATTAAGTGTAAAACAATCAGTGGTCATATAAACATATTCATATCATGACAAAATCAAGACGTATAGGTTTAACACCAAGAATTGAAATTGGGTTAAGAAGTTCCCTTACATAAATTTGTCAGCCTAACGACGTCACTTTAAAATTCAGAAAATGAGTTGATGGGAGGTAAAAAGGGTATATCATCACTTGGAAAAATAATTTACAGAAATAAGGATATATAAGAACATATCTCAACATAAAATGATTTAAATTAAAATACCTAACAAAAAGACGTCTTTTAAAAAGAGGAGGGTGAAAGGTTCCCTTACCGATTTCGGTAACTTTTGAAACGTACACCCCATGAAAGAAGGGTCATACAATGAATATGTAAATTCCCATATATTAAAGTATATTACACAAATAATATAATCATGGGCAATACATACACCACACAAAAGGAAAAAGTGTAAAATTTAGCATGAATCTCAAGGGAATAAAAAGTGAGATAAAAACCCCTTACCTCATTGTAATCAATCGAGTCGAATGACAAAAAGATAATAAAAACCAAATGAATCACATAATACCATGAATATAAATATAATCATGATAATATATATGAAATTTCTGCACAAAATACACCACATTCATCAAATAAGTGGTGATCAATGGAAATCTCATGGAATTAAAAGTGAGATAAGAAATCCCCTTACCTCAAGTCCGACTTGTCTTGTTCGTTTCTTTATATTTTTGAATAATAAACTTTGGTCAATTTATAATTTCTTAAGGACTTAAATTAAAGTTTATTATTCAATTAACACCACATATTATCATGTTCTAATAATTTGTTAATAATGTGAGTTCATATCATACGTTTTGCCGATGTTCGGTACAGGAGTCAAAAATAAACTTGTTTGAAAAGAATTTTCCATGTAGTTATAAGTACATAATCTCCAGATTGGTGTTAATGATATAAATATCATATATATACAGTATATATTTATTTAATAATATTCTATAATTTTTGGAGATAAGAAATGAAATGTACCATTCATGGAGACGGTAGGCCGTACGTACGCCTGAAAGCTACCTTCATTTTTCCCCATATTAATGGACTTTAAAACTAAATTAGACATAGATATATTATAATTCCAGTATAATATGTATGTTATATAGGTATAATAAGTTCATTAATTACATTATTTATAAATACCATGTTTGGCATGAACGAGTCACATCACTTGAGGGGGAGGTTGTCCACACTTCCTCATATGAAATTATCGCATCTACACAATATGCAAAGCATAAAGGTGTGTTTTAAATATATATAAATAAGCTTAGAGAGGACATAAATATAATATTTATCATATATAAATATATTTCCATTATAATGGCCACCATGAGAGGTGTTACAAGAAGATTTAACAATCATCGTTTCGTGAGGCAGTAATTCACCACCCACAGAAACACTATGTCCTTTAACCATTAGACGAAGGTGTGTGTAAGTGTAGGTAGAATACTTATCATAGAAAAATACTAATATATTGAGGATAATGGTGTTATTATGGGATAAAATTATAAGAAGATAGTTGTGAGTGAAAAATGAAAATAAAAGAAAGAATCTCGAGATAAGACATTACCTCTAAATCGGGTAACTCTTTTTGATTTGAGCCAAAGGCTTATTTGGAAAGACTTTAGCCCAAAGTGAGGATCCTATGACTGATAGAGGGATGTGGATAGATTATATGATCAGATGTTGGATGAGATAAGTGCTTGAGAGCTGTGGGAAAGGGGGTAGAGGTGGGGACCTTTTATAATAGGGAGGAGGGTCACTTTTGGAAAGTCTTGAAATGTTAATTTATTATAAAATGATTTTTGGATTTTAAAGGTCACAAAGTGATATATTTTGAGGATATGATGATAAGGGTTCGAAATCCACCCATCCAATAGGTTTTAGACAAGTGTAAGTCTTATATTTTACCTTATATTTTAATTTTATTTAAATTGTTCATTAATGAGGTAATCACTGCATCATCATGGTGTTATAAATAAATTTATTCATTTAATGTCAAAAAATTATAAAAAATACCATGTTGTAGGAAGTCTTTTTATCATTCCAATTACTATTTATAGTCTAAGATATCATTTATGAAAACAAAATTAATGTTGTTTTACATAGGATATACAAACCTTTGTTATATTTCTCTTATTTTTAAAAATAATGTCATAAATGTCACTATCACACCAATGTGACTCCATGGGCCCTCAAGTTTGGTAAAAAGCTTTCCATGGTCGGACATGACTCAAAAAGAGGATTTGGACACATGTTGGGGTCATTTTATGTAACATCCCAAGTAAATGAAGAATAAGACATATTTTATATTTATTAATATTTGCGAATTTAATATTAATTTTACTTTAAAGGGGTTTCTATGTTCGGTAGCGTACCCGATACAGCCATTGTATTGGTGTAAATGAATTAAACTAACTACAATATGATTATACATGATTGTTAAATAAATTTACATTTATCCAATAAAATTTAGAGGCTTAAAATGCGAATGAATCTAATTTTAAGCATAATTTAAATTAAAAGGACGATTTACTGCCATTTAATAGAGAACCATTTTTAAATATAGTTTTGGTCACTTTAATACATTATATATGACCAAATAAAATCCTTCTTTAGAATGGGGACATCAAAATTTATATTGTGTAAATTTTTGGATTTTTTCTGATAAAGTTCATTTTTTATGAATAGTGAAAATATTGTATTTTAATTCAAAACTATGTTTTAATCTAATTTATTTATATGGTTATGTTATCTTTTTAATTTTTTTTAAAGGTTAATTAAAATATATTTTTACCATTTAATCCAATGTTTGTCATTATATGTAATTCACATTGAAATTGGACATAAACACGTATCAATCGTTTGATAGTTATTGTTTCTTAAAAACATGCTATTTGTTTTAACAACGGGAATTAATTTTTAAATTAATTAATGACACTTATATGTTTTGAATTAGGAATAATAGAAATAATTTTTTAATTCGCAATATCAAATAATGATTAGGCTGAATTTTTGGTATTTTTCTGAAAACATGAATTTTTGATGAATAGTGACACCACTTAGTGGTAGTTTAAAAACAGACTTTTTCATTTAAATGAAATATTAGCATTTCTGTGAATTTAATTTCAAGAATCAAACATAAATGGTTATTATCATGATGTAAAATTTGGTTCAATAAGATGAAAATAATTTTTGGTGAATAGTAAATTTTCACTTTTATTTACCGCGGTTAAAGGTAAATAGGGTAATTCAAGGATAAAAGAATATTATAATAATTCAAAATTACCTTAATACTTGTCAAAACCTTATTTTTTGAGTCATGGCCGACCATGGGCATCTTAGGGTCGATTTTGGGATCCGTTTGATCCACTTGGGAGTGAAAATGACAATTTAGATTAATTAATTTAATGTAAAGACAAAATTGACATTAACAAAAATATTTTAGTAAATTAATTTTCATATGATGTTATATAAGTCCTATTCTCTACTATAAATATTAATTGTAAGGATGAAATGATTTCCTACATTATAGTATTTTTTATAATTTTTATACATCTAATAAATTAAATTATTTATGACACAATAATGAGCCGGTATTTACCACATTATTAAATGATGAAAATAAATTAGATTATAATGATTAAAATATTATCCAAAACATGTCCAATTCTGATTGGATTATTTTATTTCTAATATGAGTCATCTTATCTTCAACCATAATGATTTTTTCACCATTAAAAACCGAATATAATTATATAATAAAATAATGTTTTCACACTTTCCTAAAGAGCCCCACCTCTCCCTTATAAAAGGAGACCATTTATATCAAATTCCTCACACCTCTAAAGCCATTTTCCTCATCCAAAATCTGATCAATTAAGCTCCCTACATCCCTATACTCCTCCTAGAAGCCTTAACTTAGGCATAAGACCCATCAAGAAGTCCTTTGGTTCAAACCAAAGAGAGTTACCCAAATTAAAGGTAACAATTTCTCTTAAATTGTTTTCTTTTATTTTACTTCTCCAACCTCTAAAATCTTTTTATTTCCTTTCTTTTATAACAAAAACAGTATCCTCAGTATACTAGGATGTTGTTATGAGAAGGTTTCGAACTACACTTACACACACCTCCATCTAATGGATGAAGAACATAATGTTTCTGTGGATGGAAAACTAACGCCTCACGAAACGATGATTGTTCAATTACATCTTACCACCACTCATGGTGGAACTTATGATGGAAATGTATTTATATATGATATATATTATGTTTATGATATATTTATGCTTCAGTAATTCCCAATTATATCAAAACTTTATGGTTTCCATAGTGGGTAAATACGATAATCTCATTTGAGGAAGTGCGGACTACCGCCCCTGAAAGTGATGTGACTCGTTAATGCCTTATGTGGGATGTATAAAGGATAAAGTTAATGATATTATATATGATATTATACTGGAATTATAATATAACTTTGTATCAATATGTTTTAATTCCATTAAAATAAGAAATAGAAATGAAATTAGCGTTCATGCGTATGTACGACTTACCGGCTCCAGGAACGGTGCATTTCATTTCTTACCTTCAAATGTTATGTACTATTATAAATACATTTATATACTGGATATATATGAAATATATGATATATAAATCATTATTATCGTTTTATAGATAATGGATATTTGACTACATTTACAACATGTAATTATAAGAAGTCCATTTTTGACTCAAGTTCCAAATATCGACAAAATGAACATTAATGATTACATAATGCTTATAACATGGTAATAAGTGATATAAAAGGATTAATAAACATGAAAAGGTTTTTTAAGAAATTATAAATTAACATTAGTTTATTATTCAGGAGATTAAAGAACGAACGGGTCAAGTCGGACACGAGGTAAGGGACATCGTCTCAATCTCCTTTCATTGAGGCATATTTTTTTAATACACAAATTTATTTTATACGCTGTATAAACACCCTTGAATTTTCAAAGGGAATATTTTTCTATGAAGCATTTTACTAAATGAAAAAAGTAATGTTTTTTAAGTAAGCGGTGACAACGACCTTTCCACCGCCACGAGTATTATTTGATCTTTGGCTTCCTTAACAAGCTGTAATGTTTTTAAAAGGAAAAATAAATACCATATACTCTTTTTACGTATTTTGGTATTGGAAATGATTTTGAGAATGGATTTATTATTTCAATATCTTGAAATGATATTTTATTATTGAAACGTGGAAATGTTATATTTTCTTTATGCTGTTGTTATGTGCTATGATCATGTTATGATTCTTGGGCATTATTTATGTAAATGGGTGGTTCCGTGATAAACCTAGGGCGGGTGAGACAGAGATAGATCTACAATGCATTGGGTATCGTGACGGAGGTAAAAATGAATGTTTCTCCTAAGAGAATTAGGGAATATACTGTGACGAGTATTCCAAAGTAACTCCCTATATAGCTGTAATGGATACAATGTAAGTATGGTATGGATGCCGCAAGTTACCTTTATGATTTATGATTTATATGTGTATTTCATAAATCTTATGATTTCATGAGGTAAGTAAAAGAGTTCATGTTTTGTATGTATTAATGAACAATTTCTTTCATTCATTGTTTTATAACCCTTACTGAGCCTTTTATGCTCATCCCAAGTTTAGAAATGTTTTCACATGACTTAAAGATGAATAAGGTCAAGGATTGGATCAATGAAAAGTCATGCTGTCTAAAACATGGAACTAGACATGAATTTTTTAAGAGTTTTTATTTTATAAAAAAAATGGAAACTGTGTAGAAATGTATGCCTTGTAATATTTTGAGATGTAATAGTTATGTCCTAATTCTCTAAAACTCTAAACCTGAAAAGATCCTCAGTGTGAATTATTCATTCAATTCAATATTATGTAATGTTTAAGGTCGTGTCCTTATAGTTGGTATCAGAGGTCAGTTTAGATATCTTTAAGAGTTAGGGTATTGTTAAAGTAATATCCATAAAGTAACTTATGACATCATATTGCATTTCCTGATTACCATGTTGCTTCGCCTAAGATATTTTTGTGTTCAGAATGGTTTTCCGTAGAGAAAACATGGCAGCTATGTTGGGACGACATCAGGAGGAAGACAACCTTCCAAATCAGCAACCTGAAATGGTCATAATCAGAACTGAATAGTTTGTTGCAGTGATTGCACAGTTGAATCAGGCGATAAACGATGATGGTATCCATGTACGAGATCAGCCAGATCCACCATAGAGGAACGTATCAGTAGTGGAGCATTTCATGAGGCAACATCCCCCATCATTCAGAGGATCATCTGACCCTGTTCTAGATGAAGGATGGATTAAAGAACTGGAGAAGATTTTTGATGTCATGGGTTGTTCATAACATCAAAAGGTTAGTAATGCAGTTTACCATTTTGAAGGTGAAGCTGATCAGTGGTGGTCGATGGTGAAAAATATCTGGGATAGTGAGGAGATTGATGCTCTCGATTGGGATGAATTCAAAGGTATATTTCTTGAGAAATATATTCCTAAGGTGGTTGATCTTAGGATGGAAAAAAAATTCCTAGAATTGAGGCAGGAGGATGAATCAGTGGCTACTTATGAAGAAAAATTCACTCGACTGGCAAGGTATGCTCCAAATTTCATACGAGATTTTGATAGTAAAATCAACCGTTTTTACTCAGGATTAAAGCCAAAGTATCGAAGAGATATAACATCTCGTGAGTTCAAAAGTTATGAAGACATGTTCGTTGTGCAGAGAAGGTGGAAATGGAGTTTTCCGATGATCAGGTATTCTTTGATGAACAAAAAAAATAAGAGGTCGAGGTGGCAGGCGAAAGGGAATAACTCTTCAAAAAAGTCTGATGGTAAGAAACTTAAGTTTACAGTTTTTGAGAATTATGGTAAAAATCATGATGGGGAATGTCTTTTGAATTCTGGTAAGTGCTACCGTTGTGGTAAAATGGGACCTAAGGCTCGTAATTTCACTGAACAATATCAGGGTAATGGTATGAAGAAATCTGATTTACAAGTCAGTAAAATGTTTTAAGTGCAATGAAATGGGTCAGTATGAAAATGAGTGTCCAAAAAAGAACTCAGCCTAAGGAAAGAATCTTGAATACAAGCAGAAATTGGTGGTGAAATACTTTTCAACTACTTTAGCAGATGTTGGGCCATCAAATGAAGTTGTATCAGGTACACTGTTTTCTTGTTCATATTATGCCAATGTGTTGTTTGATTCAGGGTCTACACATTCTTTCATTTTTGAGAAGTTTTCTAGTAAATTGGGAATTCCATCTCAGGATATGAATACTGAACTTATAGTAAAAACACCTGGAGGAAATGTTGAGACAAAAAGAAAACAGAAGAACATTCCTCTCCTTGTGTGCGGAAAGAATCTACCTGCAAACCTTATTTTTTTTTGCCTCTAGTAGAGTTTGATGTTATTTTTGGCATGGATTGGATTTCTATTTTATTATGCTAAGATTGAATGCATAGCTAAAGTGGTTTTTTTAAGAATGATTTTCAGTTTGTGTTCAAGAATAAACCCTCGCTTTTGATAACATATCAGGAAGTCAAAAAACTGGTAAAAGATGGAAATGAATGTTACCTTGCACATATTGTTGAAAACAAAGGAACTGTTCTGATTAATGATGTTCCAGTGGTAAATGAGTACCTTGATGTTTTCCCTGATGAGTTTTTTGGTATTATACCTGATCGGGAAGTTTAATTTACTGTTGACTTAGTCTCTAATGCTAAGCCAATTTCAAAACCCCCTCATCGAATGGCTCAAATTGAACTTTTAGAGTTAAAGAAGAAATTGTAGGAGTTTTTAGATAAAGGTCTCATTCGACCTAGCACATCACCATGGGGTTCTCCTGTCTTGTTTGTTAAAAGGAAAGATGGTTCAATGATACTTTTAATTGATTATAGAGCATTGAATAACATCACTGTTATGAATAAGTATCCTTTGACTCATATCGATGGTTTGTTTAATTAGCTCGAGGGAGCACAATATTTTTCAAAGATTGACTTGAGGTCGGTGTACCAACAGTTGAAAGTAAAGGAAGAAGATGTTCCGAAGACTGAGTTTTGTACTAGATATGGCCATTGTGAATTTCTTTTTATGCCTTTTGGGTTAACCAATTCACCTGCCGTATTCATGGATCTTAGGAATAGAATTTTTCGTGAGTTCTTGGATAAGCTTGTGGTTGTGTTCATTGATGATATTTTGGTTTATTCCAAAAGTAAAGTGGAACATGAATGTCATTTAAGGGTTTTCTTGCAAACATTAAAATAAAAGATACTATTTGAGAAATTCAGTAAGTGTGAGTTTTGGTTACAACAAATTTCTTTCCTTGGTCACATTGTTTCAAAAAATGGCATAATTGTTGATCCTTCTAAAACGAAAGTTGTTGAAGAATGGCCAAGACCCGTAAATATAACTGAGATTCATAGTTTTCTTGGTTTATCTTGTTATTATCAGAGGTTTGTTGAAAATTTTTCAAGGTTATATAGTCCAATGACTAAGTTAACTCGAAAAGTAGTTATGTTCATCTGGAAAAAAGAATGTGATGATTGTTTTCAAGAATTAAAAAGAAGATTGGTGAATGATCCAGTTTTAGCACTACCTTCTAGAAATGGTGAGTTTGTTATCTACAGTGATGATTCGTTGAAGGGACTAGGTTGAGTTCTAATGCAGAATGATCTGGTAATTGCTTATGCTTCACGTCAGTTGAAACCACATGAGTTAAATTACCATACACATGATTTGGATTTAGCTTGTGTTTTTTTTCTTTAAAAATTTGGAGGCATCATTTTTATGGAGTGAAGTTTGAAATATATACTGATCCCAAATGTTTTAAGTATATATTCATTCAAAAATAATTGAAAACGAGACAGAGGAGATGGTTGGAATTAATCAAAGATTATGATTGCACGATCCTTTACCATCCGGGAAAGGAACATAAAGTGGCTGATGCTTTGAGTCGAAAAAGTAACTCTTCATTAACCATGCTACGTTTAGATCAAGATCCTTTGGTTTTTGATTTGATAAATTATGGAATAGAAGTTGTTGGTGCAGAAAATTTTTCTGTTTTGTTTCAGGTGTCTGTGAGATCATCTCTATCAGACAGAATAAAACAAGCACAGAAGTAAGACAGTGAGTTGCAAAAAAAGGTAAAGTTGGTTCAGAAGGGTATGTTCCCTAAATATAACATTGATAATGATTGTGTTTTGATATTTGGGAAGAGATTATGTGTACCTTGTGATTCACAGTTGAAGAATGTGTTGTTATGCGAAGCTCATAGTTCTCCGTTTTCAGTTCATCCAAGTAGTATTAAGATGTACAAGGATCTTCTGGAGTATTACTGGTGGGATGAAATTAAAAGAGATATTACTGATTTTATTGTGAACTGTTTCACTTGTCAGCAGGTTAGAAAAAAGCGGCAGTTACCGAAAGGGATGCTTTAGCCTCTACCAGTGCCAGAGTGGAAATGAGAAAATATATCCATGGAATTTGTTGTGGGATTACCAAAGACATCTCGAGGTAATAATGCAATCTGGGTTATATTTGACCTATTGACTAAATATTCTCATTTCCTTCATATTAGAGATACTTTTTCTCTAGATCAACTTGGTCGGTTTTATGTTAAAGAGATAGTTAGGTTGCATGGAGTTCCCCTATCCATTTTATATGGTCGTTATCCCAGGTTCAATTCTAACTTTTGCAAAGGCCTTCATAAGTCATTAGGTACTGAATTAAACTTTAGTACAACTTTTCATCCTCAATCAGATGGGAAATAAGAATGAACAATTCAGACGTTGGAGGATATAATACGTGCTTTCTCGATGGATTATCAGGGAAGTTGGGACCAACATCTTTCTTTGGTTGAATTTTCATATAATAAAAGTTTTCATTCCAGTATATAGATGACTCCATTTGAGGCATTATATGGAAAGCGTTGTCGAACTCCATCTTTTTGGGATGAAGTAGGTCAAAGGAAGTTGATGGGACTAGAATTGGTAGAAGAGATGGAAGAGAAAGTTCAGTTGATTCAGAAGAACATGAGAAAAACTCAGAGAATATAGAAAAGTTATGCAGATAACCGTAGGAAGGATATCTCTTTTGAGGTAGGTGATCATGTCTTTCTCAAAGTTTCTCCAAGGAAAAGTGTGATGCGTTTTGGTAAGAAGGGAAAGTTGAGTACGAGGTTTATTAGACCTTATGAAATTTTGGATAAAGTTAAATCAGTTGTGTATAGAGTGGCTTTACCTCCATGTTTATCCCAGGTACACAATGTTTTTCATATTTCAATGTTGAGAAAGTATATGCCAGATCCATCTCATGTTTTGAGCCTAGAGGTAGTTCGGTTGGAAGAGAATCTCCCTTATGAAGAACATCCAGTTTAGATTCTTGACCGTAGAGAGAAAGTGTTGCAGAATAAGGTAATTCACTAGGTAAAGGTTTTGTGGAAAAACTATATGGTTGAAGAGGCAACGTGGGAATCTGAAAATGCTATGAGTGATAAATACCCCCACTTATTTTCATAAGTAAATAAAAATTGCGAGGGCACAATTCCCAAAAGGGGGAAGGATGTAACATCCCAAGTAAATTAAAAATAAGACATATTTTATATTTATTAATTTTTTTTAATTTAATATTAACATTACTTTAATGGGGTTGCTATGTTTGGTAGCGTACCCGATACACAACAACGGGTTTCTTTGGAAACTTACGTTGCACACTAATAATAAAATATTATTATTTTAAATGGTAGTTAACTCCTAGTCACTATATTGGCGGAAATGAATGAAACTAACTACAATATGATTATACATGATTGTTAAATGAATTTACATTTATCCAATAAATGTTAGAGGCTTAAAATGTGAATGAATCTAATTTTAAGCATAATTTACATTAAAAGGCCGATTTACTGACTTTTAATGGAGAACCCTTTTTAAATCTAGTTTTGGTCACTTTAATACATTATATATGACCAAATTGAATCCTTATTTATAATGGGCACATCAAAATTTACTTTGTGTAAATTTTTGGAATTTCCGATAAAGTTCATTTTTTATGAATAGGGAAAATATTGTATTTTAATTCAAAACTATGTTTTAATCTATTTTATTTATATGGTTAGATTATATTTTTTATTGGTTTTAAAGTTTAATTAGAATATATTTTTAATATTTAATCCAATTTTCCTCATTGGAAGTAATTTGACTTTGAAATTGGACATAAACAAGTATCAATCTTTTGATGGTTATTGTTTCTTAGAAACATGCTATTTATTTTAACAATGAGAATTAATTTTTAAATTAGTTAATTTCACTTATATGTTATATAATTTGGAGAAATAGACATCATTTTTGAATTCGGAATATCAAATAAATCTTAGGCTGAATTTTTATTATTTTTCTGAAAAATTCAATTTTTGATGAATAGTGACACCACTTAGTTGTAGTTAGAAAAACTAAATTTTTCATTTAAATGAAAATTTACCACTTTTGTGAATTGAATTTCAAAAATCCGACATACATGGTTGTTATCAAGAAGTAAAATTTGGTTCAATAAGATGAAAATAATTTTTGGTGAATAGTAACTTTTGACTTTTATTTACCGCGGTTAAAGGTAAATAAGGTAATTCAAGGTTAAAAGAATATTATAATAATTCAAAATTACCTTAAAACTTGTCCAAACCTTATTGGTTGAGTCATGGACGACCATGGAAATCTTTGGGTCGATTTTGGGACACCTTTGATCCACTTGGGAGTTTTAATGACAATTTAGATTAATTAATTTAATGTAAAGACAAAATTGACATTAACAAAAATATCAAAGTAATTAATTTTTATATGATGTTATATAAGTCCTATTCTCGACTATAAGTATTCATTGGAAATCTGAAAAGATTTCCTACTTGATATTTTTTTTTATAATTTTTAAAAATATAATAAATTAAATTATTTATGACACAATAATGATCTAGTATTTAGCTCATTATTAAATTATTAAAATAAATAAGATTATAATGATTAAAATATTATCCAAAACATGTCCAATACTTATTGGATGATTTTATTTCGAATATGAGTCATCTTATCTTCAACCATAATGATATTTGGACCATTATAAACCGAATATCATTATATAATAAAATAATGTTTTCACACTTTCCTAAAGATCCCCACCTCTCCCTTATAAAAGGAGACCATTTCTATCCAATTCCTCACACCTCTCAAGACATTTGCCTCGTCAAAACTCTGCCAAATTAAGCTACCTACATCCCTATACTCCTCTTAGAATCATTAACTTAGGCAGAAGGAATTTCAAGAAGTCTTTTGGTTCAAACCAAAGAGAGTTACCCAAATTAAAGGTAACGGTTTCTCTTAAATTGTTTTCTTTTATTTTACTTCTCCAACCTCTAAAATCTTTTTATTTCATTTATTTTGTAACAAAAACAGAATCCTCAATGTACTATTATGTTGTTATGAGAAGTATTCTAACTATACTTACACACACCTCCATCTAATGGATGAAGATCATAATGTTTCTGTGGATGGAAAACTAACGCCTCGCGAAATGATGATTGTTCAATTACATCTTACTGCTTCTCATGGTGGCCATTATGATGGAAATGTATTTATATATGATATATATTATGTTTATGATTTCTTTTGGCTTATGTAATTCCCAATTATTTCATACCTTTATGTTTTCCATAGTGGGTAAATACAATAATCTCATTTGAGGAAGTGTGGACTACCGCCCCCTCAAAGTGATGTGACTCGTTAATGCCTTATGTGGGACATATATTGGTTAGAGTTAATGATATTATATATAATATTATACTGGAATTATAATATACCTTTGTATCAATATTTTTTAAATCCATTAAAATAAGAAATATAAATGAAAGTAGCGTTCATGTGTACATACGGCTAACCGTCTCCATGAACGATGCATTTAATTTCTCACCTCCAAATGTTATGTACTATAATAAATAAATGTATATACTAGATATATATGATATATATGATATCTAAATCATGATTATAATTTTGGAGATAATGGATATTTGACTACATTTACAACATGTAATTATTGGAAGTCAATTTTTGACTCAAGTGCCAAATATCGACAAAACGAATGTCAATGATTACATAATGCTTATAACATGGTAGTAAGTGATATAAAAGTATTAATAAACTTGAAAAAGGTTCTTAAACAAGTAGAAATTAAATTTAGTTTATTATTCAAGAGATTAAAGAATGAATGGGTCAAGTTGGACTCGAGGTAAGGGACTTCGTCTCAATCTCCTTTCATTGAGGCATATTTTGTTTTAATATACGACATTCTTTTATACGCTGTATAAAAACCCTTGAATGTTCAAAGGGAATCTTCTTATATGAAGCATTTTACTAATCGAAAAATGGAATGTTTTTTTACGTAAGTGGTGACAATGACCTTTCCACCATCGTGAGTATTATTTGATCTTTGGCTTCCTTAATAATCCGGAATTTTTTTAAAAGGAAAAATAAATACCATATACTCTTTTTACATATTTTGGTATTGGAAATGATTTTGAGAATGGATTTATTATTTCAATATCTTGAAATGATATTTTAATATTGCAACGTGGAACTGTTATCTTTCCTTTATGCTTTTGTTATGTGTAATGATCATGTTATGATTCTTGGGCATTATTTATGTATATGGGTGGTTCCATGATAAACCTAGGGTGGGTGAGCCCGAGATAGATCTCCAATGCATTGGGTAACGTGACAGAGGTAAAAGTGAATGTTTCTCCTAATAGATTTAGGGAATATACTGTGACAGGTTTTCCAATGTAACTCCCTATGTAGCTGTGATAGCTACAATGTAAGTATGGTATGGATGCCGCAAGTTACCTTTACGATTTATGATTTCTATGTGTCTTTCATAAATCTTATGATTTCATGAGGTAAGTAAAAGAGTTCATGTTTTTTATGTATTTATGAACAATTGCTTTCATTCATTATTTTATAACCCTTACTGAGCCTTTTATGCTCATCCCAAGTTTTGAAATGTTTTCATAGGACTTAAAGATGAATAGGGTCAAGGATGGGATCAAGGAAAAGTCATGCTGTCTAAAACATGGAACTCGACATGACTTTTTTTAAGAGTTTTTATTTTATAAAAAAATGGAAATTGTGTAGAAATGTCTACCTTGTAATATTTTGAGATGCAATAGTTATGTCCTAATTCTCTAAAACTCTAAACCTGAAAAGATCCTCAGTGTAAATTATTCCTTTAATTCAATATTAATTAATGTTTAAGGCCGGGTCCTTATATTTTATATTATTATGATATTATTTTATTACCCTTAACTACCCGATTAATAATTAATAACGATAATTAAAGATAATTACTGGTGTTACTATTCATAATTTCCAAAAACAAAAGAGACTTAATTACATAATTTGGACCTTATGATTTCAAATAAGGAATCCATTTTACCAAATTAAAAACACAGAAATTACTGTAATTAAATTAAAAACAATTCCTGTTGTCACAACCAAAGACGAGTTTTTAAGAATTAAAATTTATCAAAAGATTGACTTGTTTTTACATCTAATTGAAATGTGAAATTACTTCCAATGAACTACATTTTATTAAGTGATAAAAACATAATTCAATTACACTTTCAAAAAAATTAAAATGAAAATCTAACTATATAATTAAATTAGATGAAAAAACATTTTTGAAGTAAAATGCAGTATTTTTCACTATTCATTAAAAATGAACATTTGTCTGAAAAATACCAAATATTTATCCAAAGTAAATTTGATATTCAAAATTCAAAAATTATGTCCATTTTACAGAATTAAAAACATATAATTTTCATTAATTAATTTTAAAATTAATTTCTGCTGTCAAAACAAATAGTGTGTTTTTAAGAAACAATATCTATCAAAAGATTGACACTTGTTTGTGTCCAATTTTAAAGTTAAATGAATTAAAATTACCAAAATTGAATTAAATGGTAAAAATATATTCCAATTACACTTTAAAACCAATTAAAAATATAATCTAACTATATAAATAAATTATATTAAAAGGAGGTTTTGAATTAAAATACAACTTTTTCACTATTCATTAAAAATGAACTTTATCGGAAAAATAACAAAAATTTACCCAAAGTACATTTTGATGTCCCAATTCTAAAGATGAATTATATTTTTTGAAATATAACATATAAAATTGACAAAAAGTAGTTTTAAAACGGGTTCACCTTCAAAAGGCAGTTAATCAACCTATTAAATAATATTAGAATATTTATTCTTAAAATTGTATTCATCTGAATTTTAATCCTCTATCATTTACTGGGTAATTGTAAAAATATTTAACAAAAATATATAATCATTTTGTTGTTAGTTCGGTTCATTACCTCCATTAAAATGGTTAGGCATTAACTACCATTTAAAATAATAATATTATATTATTAGTGTGCAACGTAAGATTTCAAGGAAACTCACTATTGCGTATTGGGTACCCCATCGAACATAGAATTACCTTTAAAGTAATATTAACATTTTATTCACAAATATTAATATATATATATAAATGTCATATTCTTTATTTACTTGGGATGTTACATCATTCCCCCTTTTTGGGAATTGCCTCCTCACAATTTTAAAATTGGGCTTGGAAACTTCATTGAAAGCCCCACATCAGAAAAGGAGTCAATAAAACTATCACTTTAATAGAAAGAAAGAGAGGTACAATGGTCACCCGAGACAACAGATACTAGGATTCCATGAAAATATGTATATGGAGGAGAAACAAACCATCAAGGTCTGATGGAGAGTGATAGAAAACATGATTTCGGAGAAAGTTAATCACCAGAAAATCACAAACTTATGATGGGTTAAACGGTATTTGATTTCCTAGTAGGAAAAGTTAATAGAAAACGTTTTTGTTTTAAGTTACATTTCATTGAGGAATTTATTTAGGAGCTTAACGAAAACATAAGGAAACATACATACATGTCATGTTGAATTTCATCTTTTACTAGATTTCTAACAGAAACTCATATCTTCTCCAAATTATGATTATTCAGGATGACTTGTTCACATTAAGAGTGCTATAATCAACTTCTAGAGACTCACCTAATCAAAAAAATGAACTATATATTTCCCATGACATTAGAATTAACCAAAAACAAAATTTTTAGTACACGATTATATAATCCCCAAAAGGATAATCCATTATAAATAGAAACACTACTCTTAATATCCAAAATTCATCAAAAAGAACCCATGGTTCAAGAAATACCATTAAATAAACAAATATCCATAAAATTATTCAAAGTAATCCAAACTAAAGTTGAAACCCAAATATCTGAATGATTTAATAACATAGTCTTCCAAGGTAAATCTTAACATTTATCTCCAAATAAAATCAGTTACTCTTAAAGTCTCTTACTGAAAAGTAATTAACCTAATCACATATTCTCTATGATAGGTTATTCATTTCCACAGATAACCCAAAATCAACTTATTCCAGAATCATAAGATCATATAACTAAAAATAATTAGTCATACTAACCAGGGACTTCACGTAGTCCAGTGGTAGGCAATAAATACCCGTCGCACTTTGGTTGTGTGTTAGATTCTCGTAACTTCGTCCGACGTGACGGGTTGTCACACTGTTTGTGTGTTGTACCTTTTCAAAAACTACATAATTTTATAACATTCCCAAAAAGATACAAATTCATCAAAAATAAACATAACATATTTTAACAATAAAGGTTATCTAATAACTTTTGTTTTGCATCCCAAAATGTAATAACCTGTAATTACCTCAAATTCAAGGATAATATAAACAAAAATGGTTCTTTATAACTACATCCACAAAAGACAAGATAACAATTCCTTGAATGAAATTTTCATATATCAAACATCATGTTTACACATACTATAAAAAGTCCTCTAATGTAATCTCATCATCAAAAGAGCCGTAATACTTTTAATAATTTAACCATCCTAAAATCTACCATAACTCTTAAATCCCTTAAATATTTTCTTCTTACTCATTCAACATTTTTCATGATCCATTAACCATTTCTTTCCAACTTATTCTGAAATACTTCTTTCTTACAAACAAAATCATAAATAATGTCCTAAGATTCAATGATAGGAAAACATATGTTATGAAATAATCCATACCTTTCTTTGGTCATTGTCAGTTTCTTCATCCTCAATCGGAATGGAATTTGGTATTGGTAAACAAATATTTGTACGATCCTGGTGATACCATTCCTGAAAATTATTCGTAGGACATGTGTTTGCATAATGACCATGAAAACCACATTTAAAACATTCAATTGATCCTTCAGAAAGAACTTCCTTCCCTTTCCTAGAGTCAACTAGATGCTTCCTTTCTCCATAGAAGGTTCTTGCTTTATGACCATCATTTCCACATCTATAGCATATTTCTGTCCCTTTGAAACATTTTCCTATGTGTTTCTTTCCATATATTTGACACATAGATTTTTGAACATGCTTACCTTTATAACTGTTACCTGAACTTCCATAGGGATTTTTTTCTCACATATATGATGCCTTATAAAAGTCACTAAGGTTCCGGTGGTCAATCATGACTCCAGATAGTTTGTTGAGAATAACTACAAGAGTTCTCCTTGCAGTTCCCATATCATTCAATAGCTCGTTCAGAAAACCGTCACAGTTTTATTCACATCCACTATTACTTCGGTGCCTGCTAGATCCGGCCATTTACTAAAACCAAAAAGGTCAGTGTGAGTATATTAGTAAAATAATCATATAATACTAAGATATAATTGTTAATGTTATCTTAAACTCATTAAATTTATCTATGACTCTTTCTGAAATCATAACCATTATTGTAATGTCACTTATGCTTAAAGAATACCCTAACCTCGAAAGTTATCTAAATCGACCTTTGATACCAACTCTACGGACCCAGCCTTAAAACATTACATAATCATGAATAAAATGAATAATTCAAATTAAGGATCTTTTTAGGTTTAGGGTTTTAGAGAATTAGGACATAACTATTACATCTCAAAAGATTATAAAGTAGACACTTCTATTAAGTTTCCATTTTTTCATAAAATAAATACTCTTAAAAAAGAAACATGACTAGTTCCATGTTTTAGATAACATGTCTTTCCCTGATCCCATACTTGACCCTATTCATCTTTATGTACAGTGGAAAACATTTCAAAAACATGGGATGAGCCCAAAAAGCCCAAAAAGGGATATAAAAATATGGAAAGAAAACATTAGTCCATGTATACATATGAATAAATGAAATCATACATTACACATAAAACATAAGAACATTAACATACTTCATGAAATCATAATATTTATAAATAACTCATAGAAATCATAAGACATAAAGGTAACATGATGGATTCATAACATTCTTACGTAGGGAGTAACCCTCATGGATACTTCGGGAATACCCATCACAGTATATTCCCTAAATCTCTTTGGATAAACCTTAGTGTTTAACTCCTTTGCTTTACCCAATGCATTGGAGAGCTATCTTGGGCTCACCCACCCTTAGTTTATCACAGAACCACCTGACTTCATAAACAATTCGCAAGAACCATAACATAATCGTATCACATAAAACATGCATAAAGGAAACATAAACTTTCCATATTTCAATCACAAGATATCAATAAAAAACATTGATATAATCAAAACATTATTAGAACCATTTTCAATACCAAAATAAAATAAAAGTAAAACATGGTATTTATTTTTCATTTATGAAAGTTATGGCTTGTAGAAAAAGCTGAAACTCAAATAATGGTCACGGTGGCGGAGAAGTCATTGTCGCCACATATGTAAGACAAAAACATTACTTGTGTCATTTAGTAAAATTCTTCATGTAAAAATATTCATTTTTATTGAAATTAAATGTCAAAAGAGTTTTATACACCGTATAAAATAAAGTCATGTAGAAATCAAAAGATGCCTCAATGAAAGAAGATTGAGACGAAGTCCCGTACAAAGACAGTATCCTTAGATTAAGGGTAAATAAATTACATAATTATGTGTGAAAAATATAAATACACTCAATATAGGTGTATATTAAATGTAAAACAATCATAGGCCATCCACACATATTCATATCACAACATAATCAAGAAGTAGAGGTTTAACCCAAAGAATTTAAATTGGTACAAGAAGTTCCCCTACAGAAATTATATATCCTAACAGTGTCACTTTAAAATTCAGAAAATGAGTTGATGAATGATAAAAATGGTATCTCCTAACTTGGAAATATAATTTACAGCAATACGGATATATAATAACATATCCCAACATAAGAAGATGTAAATTAAAAGATATAACAAAAAGAAGTCTTTTAAAAATAGGAGGGTGAAAGGTTCCCTTACCGATTTGGGTAACTTTTGAAACGTACACCCCATGAAAGAAGGGTCATACAATGAAGATTTAAATAAACATTAATTAAATTATATTACACAAATAATACAATCATGGGTAGTACATACACCACACAAAAGGAAATAGTGGAAAATGCAGGATGAATCTTACGAGAATAAAAAGTGAGACAAAACCCCTTACCTCGTTGTAATGAATCAAGTCGTATGACCAAAAGATAATAAACACCAAATTAATCAAATAATACCCTTAATATAAAAGGAATAATGATAATATATATGAAATTAAAGTACACAATACACCACATGAAACAAATAAGTGGAGAACAATGGAAATGTCACAGAATTAAAAGTGAGATAAGAAATCCCCTTATCTCATGTCTGACTTGTCTTGTTCGTTTCTTTATATTACTGAATAATGAACATTTTTCAATTTATAATTCCTTAAGGACATCGTTTAATGTTTATTATTCAATTCATATCACATATTATTATGTTATAATAATTAGTTAATTATGTGAGTTCATATCATACGTTTTGATGATGTTCGGTACATGAGTCAAAAATAAACTTGTTTGAAGAGAATTGTCCCTCTAGTTATAAGTACATAATCTAAGAAATGTTTTCAAGATTTAAATATCATATATATCGATTATATATGTATTTAATTATATTCCATAATGTTTGGAGATAAGAAATTAAATGTACCGTTCATGGAGACGTTAGGTCGTACGTACGCATGAACGCAACTTTCATTTTTTTGTCATATTAATGGACTTTAAAACTATATTATACATAGATATATTATAATTACAGTATAATATATATTTTATATAGGTAAAATAAGTTCATTAATTACAATATTTATAAATTCCATGTTTTCCATGAACGATTCACATCACTTGAGGGGGCGTTTGTCCACACTTCCTCATATAAAATTATCGCATTTGCACAACATGAACAACATAAATGTATGTTTATATAAATACTGAAGAATATAGAGGAAATAAATATAATATTTATCATATATAAATATAGTTACATCATAATGTCAACCATGAGAGGTGTTACAAGAATATTGAGCAATCATCGTTTCGTGAGGCAGTAATTCGCCACCCACAGAAACAATATGTTCTTTAACCATTACATGGAGGTGTGTGTAAGTGTAGGTTGAATCCTGATCATAACAAAATACTAGTATATTGAGTATACTGGTGTTATTTTGGGATCAAATAATAAGAATATAATGGTGAGTGAAAAGGAAAATAATAGAAAGATACTCGAGAGAAGACATTACCTCTAAATCGGGTAAATCTTTTTGATTTGATCCATAGAATTCCTTGGAATGAAATCTGCCCAAAGTGAGGCTTCTAGGAGTGATAGAGGGATTTTTAGAGTTAATATTAGAAGAGGTTGGACGAGCCAGGGGCTTGAGAGGTGTGGGTAAGGGGGTAGAGGTGGGGGCCTTTTATAAGAGGGAGGAGGGTTACTTTAGGAAAGTCTTGAAATGTTACTTTATTATAAAATGGTTTTCGGATTTTAAAGGTCACACAATGATATATTTTGAGGATAAGGTGATAAGTATTCGAAATACACCCATACAATAGGTTTTAGAAAAGTGTAAGTATTAGATTTTACCTTACCTTTCTCATTTTATTTAAATCTTTCATTAATGAGGTATTCACTGCATCATCATGGTGTCATAAATAAATTTATTTATTTAATGTCTAAAAATTATAAAAAAAATACAATGATGTAGGATATATTTTTATATTTCCAATTAATATTTATATTCTAATAGATAATTTATGTAGACAAAATTAAAATTGTTTTACTTAGGATATACAAACCTTTTTTATATTTCTCTTATTTTTAAAAATAATGTCATAAATGTCACTATCGCACCCATGTGACTCTATGGGACATCAAGTTTGGAAAAAATATTTCCATGGTCGGCCATGACTCAAAAAAAGGATTTGGACACATTTTGGGGTTATTTAATATTATTATGATATTTTTTTATTACCCTTAACTACTCGATTACTAATTAATTACGATAATTAAAGTTAATTATCGTCGTTACTATTCATAATGTCCAAAAATAAAAGAGCCTTAATTACATAATATAGAACTTCTTATTCCAAATATGGAATCCATTTTAGTAAATTATAATCACAGAAATTTCTGTAATTAATTTAAAAATAATTCCCATTGTCATAACCGAAGATGAGTTTTTAAGAATTAAAATTTATCAAAAGATTGACTTGTTTTTACATCCAATTGAAAAGTGAAATTACTTCCAATGAAAAAAACTGTATTATGTGATAAATATATAATTTAATTAAACTTTAAATTCAATTAAAATGACAATATGACTATATAATTAAAATAGATGAAAAAGCAGTCTTGATGTAAAATTCAGTATGTTTCACTATTCATTAAAAATGATCATTTTTCAGAAAAATATGAAAAATTAATCCAAATTAAATTTGATATTCCAAATTCAATATTTTTTCCATTTTAACAAATTCAAAAAAATAGAAGCTACATTAATTAATTTTATAATTAATTCCCGTAGTCAAAATAAATAGCGTGTTTTTAAGAAACAATATTTACCAAAAGATTGACGCTTGCTTATGTCCAATTTCAAAGTGAAATTAATTACAATGACCAACATTGAATTAAATGGTAAAAATATATTCTAATTAAACATTAATACCAATTAAAAATATAATCTATACATATAAATAAATTAGATTAAAATGAGGTACTGAATTAAAATACAACATTTTTTTACTATTCATTAAAAATGAACTTTATCGGAAAAATAAAAAAAATTTACACAAAGTACATTTTGATGTCCTGATTCTAAAGAAGGATTTTATTTTGTCCAATATAACATATAAAATTGACAAAAAGTAGTTTTAAAAAATGTTTCACCATCAAAAGGCGGTTAATTGACCTTTTAAGGAATATTAGAATATTTATTCTTAAAATTAGATTTATTTGCATTTTAAGCCTCTATCATTTATTGGGTAATTGTTAAAATATTTAACAATCATATATAATCATTTTGTAGTTAGTTTTGTTCATTTCCATCATTACAACGGCTAGGCATTAACTACCATTTAAAATAATATTATTACATTATTAGTGTGCAATGTAAGATTTCAAGGAAACTCATTGTTGCGTATTGGGTACGACATCGCTCATAGCATTCCCTTTAAGGTAATATTAACATTTTACTCAAAAATATTAATAAATATGAAAATTTCATATTCTTTATTTACCTGGGATGTTACAACCTTCCCCCCTTTTTGGAATTGCGCCCTCACAATTTTAAAATTGGGCACAGAATCCTTATTGAAAGACAAAAATCGGAAAAGGAGTCAATAAAACTATCACTTTAAAAGAAATAAAGAGAAGTAAAATGGTCACATGAGACAATAGATACTAGGATTCCATGAAAATATGGATATGGAGGAGAAACAAACCATCAAATTCTAATGGAGAGTGATCGAAAACATGATTTAGGAGAATGCTAATCACTAGAAAATCACAAAATTGTGATTGGTTAAACGGTATTTGATTCCAAAGTTGGAAAAGTTAATAGAAAAAGATTTTGTTTTAAGTTACTTTTCATTGAGGAATTTATTTATGTCCTTAACTAAAACATAAGGAAACATACTTACTTGTCATGTAGACTTTCATCTTTTACTAGATTTCTAACACAAACTCATATTTTCTCCAAAAGTTGAGTATTGAGGATGACTTGTTCACATTAAGGGTGATATAATCAACTTCTATAGAATCACCTAATCCAAAAAAATGAACTATATATTTTCCATGTCTTTAGAATTATCCAAAACTTGAATTGCTAGTACAAGATCAGATAATCCCCAAAAGGAAAATCCTTTATAAAAAGTAATACTACTCTTAATCTCAATAATTCAACAAAAAGAACACAAGGTTCAAGAATGACCATTAAATAAACAGCTATCCAAAAAAATTTTCAATGTAATCCAAACTAAGATTGAAACCCAAATATCTAAAGGATTTAATCACATAGTCTTCCAAGGTAAATCTTAACATTTATCTCCAAATAACATCAGTTACTCATAAAGTCTCATACTGAAATGTAATTAACATATTCACATATCCTCCATGATAGGTTAATCATTTCCATAGATATCCAAAAATCAACTTATTCTTGATTCATAAGATCATCTAACTAAAAAAATTAGTCATACTACCTAGGGACTTCATGTAGTCTAGTGGTAGGTGATAAATACCAGTCACACTTTGGTTGGGGATTTGATTCCCGCAGCTTCGTCTGACGCGACGGGTTGTCACACGGTGTGCGTGTTGCCCCTTTTCAAAAACTTCATAATTTTATAACATTCCCAAAAATAGATAAATTCATCAAAAATAACCATAAAATATTTTAACCACAAAGGTTATCTATTAACATTTATTTTTCATCCAAAAATGTAATAACTAGTAATTACCTCAAATTCAAGGATCATATAAACCAAAATGGTTCTTTATAACTATATCCACAAAAGACAAGATAACTATTCCTTGAATAAAATTTTCATATATCAAACATCAGGGTTACATATACTATAAAAAGACTTCTAATGTAATCTCATCATTAAAAGAGCCTTAATAATTTTAAGAATTTCACCATCCTAAAATCTACCATAACTCATGAATCCCTTATATGTTGACTTCTTAATCATTCAACATTATTCATTATCCATTAACTATCCTTCCCAACTTATTCTGAAATACTTCTTTCCTACAAATAAAATCAGGAATAATATCCTAATATTCAATAATAGGAAAACATATGTTAAGAAATAATCCGTACATTTCATTGGTCATTGTCAGTTTCTTCATCCTCAATTGTAATGGCATTAGGTCTTGGTAAACGAATATTTATAGGATCCTGGCGATCCCATTCCCAAAACTCATTCGTAGGACATGTGTTTGCATGATGTTCATGTAAACCACATTTAAAACAATCAATTGATATTTCAGAATGAACTTCTTTCCCTTTCCTAGAGTCAACTAGATGCTTCATTTTTCCATGGTAGGTTCTTGCTTTATGACCTTCATTTCCACATATATAGTAACTTTCTGTCCCTTTGAAACATTTTCCTAGGTGTTTCTTTCCACATATTTGACACATAAGTTTTTGAACATACTTACCTTTATGATTATTACCTAAACTTCCATAGGGATTTGTTTCTAACATATATGATGCCTTATATATATCACTAAGGTTCAGGTGGTCAATCATGACTCCAGATAGTTGGATGAGAATAACCACAAGAGTTCTCATTGCGGCTCCCATGTCATTCAGTTGCTCGTTCAGAAAACCGTCACAGCTTTCTTCACATCTACAGTTACATTGGGGCCTCCTAGATCCATCCATTTACTAAAACCAAAAATTTCAATGTGATTATATCATTAAAATCATCTTATAATACTAAGATATAATTATTCATGTCATCTTAAACTCATTCAATTTATCTAAGCCTCTTTCTGAAATCTTAACCATTATTTTAATGTCACTTATGATTAAAGAATACCCTAACCTCTAAAGTTATCTAAACCGACCATTGATACAAAACATAAGGAACCGGCCTTTAAAAATTACATAATCATGAATTAAATGAATAATTCATAGTGAGGATCTTTTCAGGTTTAGAGTTTTAGATAATTAAGACACAACTATTACACCTGAAAAGATTATAAAGTAGACACTTCTACTCAGTTTCCATTTTTTCATAAAATAAAAAATCATAAAAAAGAAACATGACTAGTTCCATGTTTTAGACAACATGTCTTTCCATGATCACATCCTTGACCATATTCATCATTATGTATTGTGGAAAACATTTAAAAAACATGGGATGATCATAAAAAGCCCAGTAAGAGATATAAAAATATGAAAAGAAAACAATAGTCCATGTATACATAAGAATAAAGGAAATCATACTTTACTCATAAAACACAAGAACTTTAACATACCTCATGAAATCATAAGATTTATGATTAACTCATAGAAATCATAAGACATAAAGGTAACTTGAGGCATTCATAACATTCTTACGTAGGGAGTAACCCTCATGGTTACGTCTGGAATACCCATTGTAGCATATTCCCTAAATCTCTTCGGAGAAACATTAGAGTTTAACTCCTTTGCATTACCCAATGCATTGGAGATCTATATCGGGATCACCCGCCCTTAGTTTATCAGGGAACCACATGACTTCATAAACAATGCCCAAGAACCATAACATAATCATATCATATAAAACATGCATAAAGGAAGCATAAAATTTCCACATTTCAATCACAAGATATCAATACAATACATTGATATAATCAAAACATTATCAGAACCATTTTCAATACAAAAATAAAAGATAAGTAAAACAAGGTATTTATTTTTCATTTAAAAATGTTGTGGCTTGTATAGGAAGCTAAAACTCAAATAATGGTCACAGCGGCAGAGAAGTCATTGTCGATGCATACGTACGACAAAAACATTCCTGTTGTCATTTAGTAAAACAATTCAGGTAAAAAAATCCTTTTGAATGATATTAAAATTACAAAGGTTTTTATACACTATATAGAATAAAGTCATGTAGAAATCAAAATATGCCTCAATGAAAATATTTTGAGATGAAGTCCCGTACAAAGACGGTATCCTCAGATTAAGGATAAATCAATTACATAATTATTAATGAAAAATATAAATACACTAAATATAAGTGGATATTAAGTGTAAAACAATCTGAAGTCATCCAAACATATTCGTAGCACCACATAATAAATAAGGAGAGGTTTATCCCGAAGAATTGAAATTGGGTTAAGAAGTTCCCTTACAGAAATTCGACAACCTAACGGTGTCACATTAAAATTTAGAAAATGAGTTTATGAGAGATAAAAGGGTAATCTCATCACTTGGAATAAAAATTTACCTCAATAAGGATATATAATAACATATACCTACATAATAATATGTAAATTAAAATACCTAGTAAAAAGAAGTCTTCTAAAAAGAGGAAGGTGAAAGGTTCCCTTACTGATTTGGGTAACTTTCGAAACATACACCCCATGAAAGAAGGGTCATACAAGGAAGATATAAATACCCATAAATTAAATTATATTACACAAAAAATATAATCATGGTCATTACATACACCACACAAAAGAAAATAGAGGCAAATGTAGCATGAATCTCACGAGAATAAAAAGCGAGATAAAAACCCCTTACCTCATTGTAATCAATCGAGTCGTACGACAAAAAGATAATAAACATCAAATGAATAACATAATAGAATTTATATAAATAGAATCATGATAAAATATATGAAATCTCAGTACACAATACACCACATGAAAAAAATAAGTGGTGATCAATGGAAATCTCACAGAATTAAAAGTGAGATAAGAAATCACCTTACCTCAAGTCCGACTTGTCTTGTTCATTTCTTTATATTCCAGAATAATAAACTTTGGTCAATTTATTATTTCTTAAGTAATTCCTTTAATGTTTATTATTCAATTTAGACCACATATTATCATGTTATAATAATTAGTTAGTTATGTGGGTTCATATCATACGTTTTGTCGATGTTCGGTACATGAGTCAAAAATAAACTTGTTTGATGATAATTGTCCAAGTAATTATAAGTAAATCATCTACAGAATGGAGTTCAAGATTTAAATATCTTATATATCTAGTATATATGTATTTAGTAATATTCCATTATGTCTGGAGATAATAAATGAAATGTACTGTTCATAGAGATGGTAGGTCGTATATAAGAATGAACACTACTTTCATTTTTTGTCATATTAATGAACTTTAAAACAAAATTAGAAATAGATATATTATAATTCCAGTATAATATATATTTTATATAGGTAACATAAGTTCATTAATTACATTATTTATAAATTCCATGTTTGGCATGAACGAGTCACATCACTTGAGGGGGCGGTTGTCCACAGTTCCTCATATGAAATTATCGCATTTTCACAACATGAAAAGAATAATGGTATGTTTTAAATAGAAATAAAGAAGCATAGAGAGGACATAAATATAATATTTATCATATATAAATATAGTTACATCATATTGGCCATCATGAGAGGTGTTATAATAAGATTGAACAATCATCATTTCGTGAGGCAGTAATTCACCACCCATAGAAACAGTATGTTCTTTAACCATTAGACGGAGATGTGTGTAAGTGTAGGTAGAATCATTATCATAAAAACATCCTAGTATATTGAGGATATTGGTGTTCTTATTGTATCAAATAATAATAAGATAGTGGTGAGTGAATAAGGAAAATAACAGAAAGAAACTCGAGAGAAGACATTACCTCTAAATCGGGTAACTCTTTTTGATTTGAGCCAAAGCCTTCCTTGGAAAGACTTCTGCCCAAAGTGAGGCTTCTAGGAGTCAGAGAGGTATGTGGAGAGATTATATGAGTATATGTTGGAAGATAAAAGGGCTTGATAGGTGTGGGTAGGGGGGTAGAGGTGGGGGCCTTTTATAAGAGGGAGGATGGTCACTTTTGGAAAGTCTTGAAATGTTACATTATTATAAAATGATTTTCATATTTTAAAGGTCACAAAATGATATGTTTTGATAATATGGTGATAAGGGTTCGAAATATACCCATAAAATAGGTCTATTACAGGTGTAAGTATTATATTTTACCTTATATTTTCATTTTATTTAAATCATTCATCAATGAGGTAATCACTGCATCATCATGGTGTCATAAATAAATTTATTTATTTAATGTCTAAAAATTATAAAAAAATACCATGATGTAGGAATTTTTTTTAGAATTACAATTAATACATATAGTCTAAGAGTAAATTTATGTAAATAAAATTAAAATTGTTTTACTTAGGATATACAAACCTTTTTTATATTTGTCTTCTTTTTAAAAATAAAGTCATAAATGTCACTATCACACCCAAGTGACTCCATGGGACCTCAAGTTGGGTAAAAAGATTCCAATGGTCATACATGACTCAAAAAAGAGGATTTGGACTCATTTTGGGGTCATTTTATATTATTATGATTTTATTTTATTACCCTTAACCACACGATTACTAATTAATCACAATAATTAAAGATAATTACCGCTGTCACTATTCATAATGTGCAAAAACAAAAGATTATTAATTACATAATTTGAAAATTATTATTAAAAATATGGAATCCATTTTAATAAATTCAAATCATAGTAATTTCAGTAATTAATTTAAAAATAATTCTCATTGTCACAACTAAAGACGAGTTTTTAAGAAGTAAAATTTATCAAAAGATTGACTTGTTTTTACATTCAATTGAAAAGTGAAATTACATTCAATGAAAAAATTATATTAAGTGATAAAAATATAATTTAATTACAAATTAAAAATAATTAAAATGAAAATATAACTATATAATTAAATTAGATGAAAAATCCATTTTGAAGTAAAATGCAGTATTATTCACTATTCATTAAAAATGAACATTTGTCAGAATAATACCAAAAATTTATCCAAAGTAAATTGGATATTCCAAATTTAAAAATGATTTCCAATTTACCAAATTCAATAAATATAAGTTTCATTAATTAATTTTATAATTAATTCCCACTGTCCAAATAAATAGCTTGTTTTTAAGAAACAATATCTATCAAAAGATTGACACTTGTTTATGTCCAATTTCAAAGTAAAATTAATTCCAATGATGACCATTGAATTAAATGGTAAACATATATTCTAATTACACTTTAAAACCAATTAAAAAGATAATCTATCCATATAAATAAATTAGATTAAAAGGAGGTTTTGAATTAAAATACAACATTTTCACTATTCATTAAAAATTAACTTTATCAGAAAAATAACATAAATTTACATAAAGTACATTTTAATGTCCCGGTTCTAAAGAAGGATTTTATTTTGTCAAATATAACATTTAAAATTTACAAAAAGTAGTTTTAAAAAGGGTTCGTCGTCAAAAGGAGGTTAATCGACATTTTAAAGAATATTAGAATATTAAATATTAAAATTGGATTCATTTTCATTTTAAGCCTCTATAATTAATTGGGTAATTTTTAAAATATTTATCAAACATATACAATGATTTTGTAGTTAGTTCTTTTAATTTTCGACTTTACAAAGGCTAGGCGTTAACTACCATTTAAAATAATATTATTATATTATTAGTGTGCAACGTAAGATTTCAAGGAAACTCATTGTTGCGTATTGAGTACACCATCGAACACAGCATTCCCTATAAAGTAATATTAAAATTTTATTCAAAAATATTAATAAATATGAAAATGTCATATTCTTTATTTACCTGGGATGTTACATGTGATGGGGAATGTGGTGGCAGACGCTATCAAAAGGAGATCTTCTTCCTTATTTTTGGACAAGGAATTAGAGAAGTTCGCCTAATAGTTGTTGTCGTTAGTAGAAAAGGATATATCTTCATATATTTAGCCGATTTTTTATTCCCCCTATTTTAATGTGTGTCATGGATGATCATCATGGGGACACTGATTGTGAGTTATTACATACTCAAATATCCATTGGATGTTCTCTTAATGCATATTCTAAATGTGAGTAGCACACTATCCTTTTTAGAGGATGGAAGAAGGAAAAATTTGAATTTAAAAAGGGAGTGATGTGGGAGTGTCATACATCCCATTTTTTGGAACATTATAGTGTTGTAAATTTATACCAATACCTTAGAAGTTAGTTTTTTTGGATAGGAATGACGAATTTTGTTGAAGAGTTTTTCCCTGGATGCCTCCCATTTTAGTAAGTAAAGGCCGAGAACTAGGTTTCTAGAAGGTTTATATCAAATACTTTAGGTGAAATTGTAGAAGTGGGAAAAGATATCCATGGACTTTTTTTGGGGTTACCATGTATGTCTAGGGGACCCAAATCCATATGGGTGATCATATAATGACTCACCAATTCATCCTTCATCCTAGCCATTTGAGAGTATAGTTTTTTAGAGAACTTGGGTCACTTGTTTGTGTATGAGATAGTTCATCTCCATGACGTTCTCTTGATAATAATTTTAGACCATGATTGTCACATCACATCATGATTATGGAGAGGATTGCAGGTGGCCTTTGGGACTCAATTGCATTTGAGCCTGGAGTTTCACCCCAAATTGAAAACCATTTTTATTGGACCATTTAGCTATTGGGGGACATGATTTAGTTTCTTATGATGGATTTTGGGCATAGTTTTAAGGACCACTTACCCTTGGGGGATTTATTTTGTACAGAAAAGCTACAATTCTACAATTGGCATTACACCATTCAAGGACTTGTATGGGGGTACCATATAAGTCAACACTTTGTTGGACTGATCTAGGTGAGTCATTACTCATGGGCCTAGAGTTGGTGCGATCTAGTATAGATAAGGCACATATCATCTAGTTCACCACGTGTCATAGTTGAGTAGGTACATTTATGACCTATTTCATTTTATTAACTATGGAGAGAAAGACATCAATGATGGAACTACCATTTCTATGTACCCATAAAATATTGATGATTGAAAGGATGTGACCTTTCATGGTTGATCAATTCCCCTAGTTCTTATCTATTGGTATCATGAGAATCTTAAAGATAGTACCTTGGAGGAGGAGGCCCATATGTGAACCCGGTACCTCATATTTTTTAGAATAATTTTATATCATTGGGATGAGAATCCGTAAGGTGGTGGAAATGAAATTACCCTAAATTTTTCCATGAATTAATTTTTGATATTATATGGTTTTTTTTGGGACAAGGAACTAGGGAAGCGGGAGATTCTGAGGCTCAATGTACTTAGAAATAATTTTTGAAATATTCTAAATATATGAGTATCATTATAATCCAATTTTATTTGAAAAAATGAATAATTACTGAATGGGGACCAAGATCAGAAATTTGAGGGAACCATTGGGTTTAGAACATGGGTTTTTTCCTAGGAATGAATTAACCTTATTTAGAATTAGATGTTTGTGAAAATATTTTTAGTGGCACAAAATTAATAAAATGAATAAATAAATATATTTAATTAATGTTATTTGATTTAGAAACCTACACTTATATTGAAAAATGATTATGCCTCAAACCCATGGCATGGTTGCATATCCTAGGGGTTGAGAGGAACAATTGGAGAGGATCCTATGGAGGATATTATTAAAAATTACATTGAATCAGGGATCGTGTGATAATAGAATTCATAGATCACCCTAATGATATAAATGCTTGGACATTCTCCATCAGTGATTGATCCAGACTCTATTAAGGATGATGGATTTGTGAAATTCCATCCCATTCATTTATCCTAGTCAAACTTAGATAAAATTCATGTATAGTAATTAATTGAAACATCGATCATAGATTTAATTGATGAATTTTTTATTCCTATTAGTTCATCTAAATATACGAAAATGGATCAAGGTCAAATGGAGAAAGGCTGAGGTTCTTTCCTAAAATCTTATGGTTTACAGATTTATCCCTTTTTTATTCCTCATTCATCACATCCATTTTAATTTCCCTTGTTTTTATGATTACCTATTTTTTGATCAGTATACCACTATTTATTGGGGAAATAGATCAATACAGTTGGCGTAGATCATGATTGAGGATGTGATGTAGGTGTGACGAAATTAGAGGATTTTTAGAGGTGTATTTAAATTTATTTTAGGTATCCTTTCACCGTAAATTCGATACTGAAGCTATTGACAACACATTTGGGAGTTTTTTTTGTGAAATCAATGCCTAAAATATATATATCTAGTGATAAAAAGGTCATACGACCCCTAATATATATATATTTTTGTGATATAGGTGGTTATGCTGAATTAGTGGATGATGTGGTTGAAGAAATAGTGGATCCAGAAAATCCTAGGTTACACAACATGTAATCTTGTTTTACACATATTGTGGGATCCCTAGGCTATGGAAATAATGTTTCCATAGAGAGTTAAATATCGCACATCTTTTAACCCTATCACACATTTTTTGACAAGTGATCAGTGGATCAGTGTGTAACTCAAAGGATAATGGGCACAAGCATGGAGGAGTATATAGACATGAAAAGAGTAAAAAAAAACGTTCAGTGTACAAGGTAATGTCCAAGAAGCATGAGAGGAGTACTAGGAAATCTCAACACACCATGTACTATTACTACATGATTTTTTATTTGGATATTTAAATGTCGTGTGAGGTAACACCACATGGCTAGATTGGGGGTTGGATGGAAATAACATATATACTAATGTACACACTACATAACCTTTTGAAGGTGTCTTGATCCCTTCTATTCTTTTGTTCAGTCTAGTATTGGTTGCGTGTATTCCCTTAGACTATACCCTCTAGGGTAAATTGTGGAATTACATCTGCATCTCTAGATTGTGATACCCTCTAGAAAATGTGTCATAGAAAGAGTTTTTAGTGTACCTATATGAGTCCATAGTGTGACACATTATCATTTTATGTGCTCGGTGGGGTTTTATTAATCATATTTACCTCCTTGATATGGGCGTTAGTCCATGATATATAATTCCTTCTTAGAAGGTTTCACTGTATCATTGGATTATAACCACTGAAATAACGGGTTTATCCTCATTCGGTTTTGTGGTTTCCTTGAGAAGGCATGGGTTTTATCCCTTTTCTGAGTATCGAGGTCTTCTGAGACCAGTGATATTTCTAAGGTGGGGATTAATGATCATGACCTCTTGAATGAGTATCTATAATTATGGAATAACTTGTAGAGTAGACTCTCCTAGAATTGTTTTTTCTTAGAGTTGTATCTTGTGTTTGTATATTTTGTTGTTACCAATATTAGGTAATATGTTCTTACTAAGTATATATGAGTTTCCATGTTATGAATTTATTACTATATCCATGTTATGATATGATTATTCTGGATTCTTCGTGTTTAGTTTTTTCAGTGTGTCCAATTGGGTAATGTTATACTCACCCTTGCATGTGATCAACCAACATGTATCATGTCTGATGAAGATGAAGAACCATTTGAAGATGTCCAAAAAGGATAGGGAGTGGGTGAAACATAGATTATTCTTGATAGATATAGGTTTTTTTCAAGTGTATTCATTTGATCATAGTCCTCACCCTTGGAGTAGGTTAGACTATTTTTAGTTTTTGGTTAGGCTTGTATTTGGGCCTCTTTATCACTTTGATTACATTACTAACACGCTATGATTATGGGTTCAAACATGTATAAATTAATTGGTATCATTTTTTTACATATCAAAATTTTATGGGCTTGGATATGTGTGCATGTGTATAGGTACATTCAGAAAAGTGTGATATTCCCACTCAACACTTGTTTCATCCCCTGACCTATTGGAACTGGGAATGGGGTAGTCTCAGTCAAGGCCCTGTTGGGCCAATTAATGAAAGGACATTTTCTTAAGGGTGATGTGAAGTACTAAAACTGAACACTTTATCCAACACTAACTGAAGGATTCTCTAGAACCTCATGTTACGCATTATATAATGATCAAATACATTGGAGAGTGATACTCCAATCCATTTTACCACATCTATTATATATTTCTTATAAAGTTTTTCAAGATATAAAGATTTCATGACATCAATTAATTATGCAAAATTTCTAAAGAGATGTACTACCACCATAATGGAATTATAGTGTTTATATTTCATGAGGAGTCCTATGAAGAAATCCATGTCAATTTTTCCCATTTCCATACTGGTATAGGTAATAGTCAAAAAACACCATTAGAATTATTTTACTATGTTAGGACTTTTTGTCACACCAATCGTTGAGAAAATAATTATAAAAGGTCTCACATCATGTTATACACCACAAGATTTTATTTATATATCCATATATATTTTTTCTTCATGGATGAATAGAGAATGATGTAATATGTGAATCATTTAGATTTTACATATTTAGTTCTTGTTTTTATGGGAAATATATCTAGGTTTCAAAGATTATAATTACATATCTATCCAACTTGGACTATATAATATTTTCTACCATTATCTGTATCTCATTATCATCTTTTTAGATCTCTATGAACCTCTCTACAATTGATGTTGGAGCAGTTATTTGTGGAATGCATGATATAATTCTTTTTATGATTCCAATATACATCCTTTTATTCTCTAAAAAGGTTTTATTAATTTCAAACCTCATCAATGATAGGATTTTGGGATCCCTTATACATAGAGAATTTTCAACATCACGCCCTTCAAATGATGGTAATGGTTGAAAAGTCATAATCATTGATCATTTATAACCAATTTTGTTTTCACATAGTGAGGTATTTTTATGAGGATATATACTTGGGACACATCTGATTGGTATATATTCCACACTTCTCTTATTAGTGATAAATGTTCTTAATATATAATGATAATATCACTGATTCCAATTTCATAACATGTGTTTGGTAGTTATTCACATGGATCTTTAATTAGTGGGAGGTATAGGCTACCAACTTTTCATTTTTCCTGAGTTCACAACTGAATCACTTTTTAGATGTATCACTATAATTCAATAATTATTCCCCACATAGATGTTATGTGAGAAAATGTTTAGTGATTAGGAATTTATTTAACTATTTAAAGTACACCTTACATTCATCGGTCCAAAAACACTTTAATACCTTCATAGTTCACTCTGTTAATGGGATTTAAAATCATGAGAAGCTTCTCACAAATCAATGATAGTGCCCAGCTAATCTATGGAAACTATGAATCTCTATCATATTTGTTATTCTATTCCATCCTTTAGTTCCGTATATCTTTTAAGGATCTATGGATATTTCTATTATAGTGACAACACACCCAAGTAATTTTAGTTTCTTCGTCCAAAACACATATTTAATATAAATCACATATTAATTTTATTTTTATAATGTATTCAGAACAAAATTAAAATGGTCCACATGTTACTGATTTATTTTTTGTAAGAAAAGAATATCATCTATAAAAACTTCTACAAATTTAGAAAGATAATCTATAAAGACTTTATTCATTAATTCCATGAAGAAATTTTGGTCATTAGTCTATCCAAATGGAATCACTATGATGTCAAAGTACCAATACCATTAATAAGACACAATATTAGTGATATCCTACTTATTCACTATTACCTGATAATATCCCAACAAAATATACACCTTTGAGATATTTTGTACTTCATATAGTAGATCGAAAAGTCATTAGTCTATGGAATATGGAACTTATTATTTATCATGATATTGTTGAACTCACAATAATAATTATAGAGAAATGTTTTCTATAATTACCCAAAATATTAAGACATAAATATTTCATGATAATAGATGAATATTAATTACATATCAATGTGGTCCACACCAGAACTTTAATGGTTTAACAACTTTGGAAACTATGATATATAAACATTAGGAACAAAAAATATCTATATTATTTCATATTACATTCTTCAAAAAAGCACCCTTCATAAAAATATCACACTTAAAACTATTATTCGTAAAACTGGTAATGAAATCATAAGAATGGGTGAGATCAGATTCTCAGTAAGGGTATATATAAGAGATATCAATCAGTGATCCTAACTGATCATAGAATAAGAATAAGGATATGAGAACATGATCAATACCTTTAACAATCATACCCAATTAGTCAAATACCTCGTAAAAATGAATCATAACATAAAATTTTTTCTATAAAAATATATAAGAAAAAAGATTATATAACAATAAATAATTAATCATGATCTATTAAATTTATTATAATATAAGGAATAAACTTTTGGAATTTACATAAGCATAGATAATCACTTCGTTTGTCAAGGTTCACTCTAATGACAATCATGGTGGACATAATCCCATCACAGAAATGAATAAACATTCATTTTATATATTCTCATAGGAGTAAATTCAATACTATTAATTCCATTATCTCTTACGAGTTTAATATCCAGATCATCTCTAAAAATTTTATTAACTCCACCACCTCTTAAGAGTTTATCAGCTCTATCACCATTACAAAATGCAGGGATAAATATAATAAATTTAGTCAACATTTGTTTATAATGCGACCTCATGTACATGGATTATAACAGTTCCACCCATCACTTAATCAAAATCCATTCACATGTATATGAAAATATCAAGAAAACATTTATAATCAAATCAATGCTTAAGCCATGGAAAAGAAAACTGGTTTCATAAATATTTCACCATAACAATCATAAACCATATAGTAAAATAATAAATATAATATCATTGGACCATATACCCAATAAATCAAAATAAACATCATAGGATGTCTATATAGATGAAAATACCTTTAAATTTACAAATGATGCATTTTTTTTTTATGAAAATAATTTTTCATTTTGAAATAACTTATTAAAAAATTAAAACATTAAATTACGTAACACATGAATAATTTAAAATATTTTCATTTATAAATAAATTTAACTATTTAATTATTTATTTTTACAGAACACCTTGTTAATATTATTCTACAAATAAAAATTAGTTGGCATACAATATGATCAAGACCTAGTTTTACCATACAAACAATCTATTAATAAAATATTCTTATTTAATATAATATATAACCTAGACCATAAATTTGTGGTTATGAATAGTATTGAACACATTTTAAATTTTATATAATCTATATATTTTTAAAATTCATCCTATGTATTTTCTAGACATGATATAATAAAAAATATTCAACTTTTCGGATAAAACAAGTATTATTCAAAAAATGATGTTTTCCCTCCTTTTAATGGCAACCCGATTTTAAATTCAATATTTGAAACTTTTATTTTTTAAATTCTAAAAAATAAACTTATTCTTTTAAATTATAATATAAAAATTTACCTCGGTCAATTTTTTGTATTTTTTCTCATACTTTTCATGTTTTGATGAATAATGATGAACACTACATTTTAACTGAAAACAAAATTTTTAATAGAAGTCTTTTATAGTTTTAAATTAAACATTTTAATTGTTCGATAGTATAATTATATCATATTATAATCATTTAGTCCAATATTTGTCATTGGAATTAATTTCACATTGGAATTTTATATAAGAACATGTTAATATTTTGATTAATTTAACTTTTAAAAAATGTTTTCTTCTCGTTTTGTCAACGAGGATTAATTTTAAATTAATTACTACAAGTTATATATTTTAAATTTTAAAAAATTTATTCAATATATTGAATTATGGTGTCTAAATTATTTTAATGGGTTACTTTTAGTTTTTTAGAAATTTGAATAGTACCTTTTGTAATTTCTTTATTAACAATGTTAAGGGTAAATCAGGTAATTAAACATAAAAATAATATTAGTAATTACCCAGACACCTGTAAAAATCATTTTTGATGACTAAATTTTACCCTTATAATATAAGGTTTTGAATGTAATAATTTAATGTACTCTTTTCCAAGAACATGACCTGAATATTGTTAAAATAAATGAATGTGAAAAAATGTCACACTCTCATTTCTTATAAGTATAATAATTTTAATATTGAGATAACCAAGATATAACTTTAATTATAAATATTAGTTTTAAATTTAAAATAATTTCCTACATCATAGTAATTTATCTATAATATTTAGAGATTAAATATTTACCCTTAATGATGACACAATAGTGACACAAAAAATATTTTATTAATAGAAATATCAAATAAATGGTTTTTAAAATATAAAAAGAAATATAATTTGAACTAATTAATATTCACCACAATTTTCAAGGTTACTATGAAATGTTATGAGTATATTAAATTAATTTTCTCTCTCTAATTTATCCTTTTGGATGGATTTTATTTAAAGTCAAAGAAATGAATAGTTTCAAAATTCATAGTATTGACAATTCATAAAAGTATCATTTAATTAAACTATTTAAAAATGGTGAAAATATTTAACAACTATACAGTGATAATTATAATGTCAATGATGACATAAAAGTTTCATTTATGGAAAATTGATACCATATAGGAAAATATTAATAATAGTTTTACATTTATAATATTATTACCATAATTGAAATTAAATAGACAAATTAAGTATAAATTAAAATAATAACATTTAAAATAAAAACAAACATGTCTGAATTTTATTGGTTGATATTATTTCAAACCATTCTCATCTTACCATAGAAATAATTGTTTTTGGATCTATTTTTAATTGAAAATTAATTTATATTAATTTAATACATTAAGAGTTTTCTAAAGTACCCCTCACCTCTCTTATAAAAGGAAACCTCTCATTCTCTTTTAATTACACCACTAAAGACCTTTGTATTGGAAAAAACATACCCAATTATCCTCCAAAATTCCCTAAATTCATCCTATAGTCCATACATTGGGTAGAAATATGACCTATGTAATCCTTTTGTGAAAATTAAAAGGGAACACTCGAAGCAGAGTTAATTATTTTTCCAATTCAATTAAATTTATTTTCTTCTTATAATTCAAATTCCAATGTTGTTTCCATAATAACGTAATAATTCTAGTATTATAGATATTCTAATATGTTATTATGATTTTGGGAGAACAATATTCATCCTTTTATCAATACAACAAATAATTATATCACCATGCGTATGTACGTATGACTTACTCTCTCCATGTCATGGTGTCATTTGTTATTCAACACTAAATTATTTATATAGGTATATTGATGAGTATAGTGGATATAAAAAATTAATATAACATGATAATTATTCTTCATAATTAATATACCATCCAATTACATACCATTTTACAATTAATAGAATGATATCATCACTCGTGAGTATGTACGAACTACCCTCTCCATGATATAGTGAGATTTATTCTCTATGTTAACCATTAAAAAAACATTAAAAATATATATTATGATTAAAAATTATATTTATGAACATAATATCATTTAGTATTTGAATCTAATACATCCTATTCAAAACAAACATGACTTACATGAAAAAATAGGAATGAGAAAACGAAGCAGTTAACACCCGAGACAATGGTAATGCATAAATATTATTAACAAAACTATATAAGAGGATCATATATGGTATCATAAATATGGATTTGTTTTTGGAATAATTTACTAACATAATTTAACCATTATATAAGATTTTAACTCACCCTAGACTAATGTAAAGTACATGACAAGGGTTAATTTGACAATATCATTTTTATCCGAGGTTGTTTATACATAAGTGTCTATTGAGAAATCTTTATCATCCATATCTATGTTTCATTAAATGTATTTAAAATTATTATCAACTACTTTTTAAATTCATTTTACCCCTATTTGAATATTTATAAAATGTTTAAAAGGAATTTTTCTATCGTTTTTCTGAAGATATACTTTATAACCTTTTTGAGATATTAAGGAATGAATTTTTTTTCAAAACTTATATAGCCAGAGAAAATATTTTACACCATTATAATTCCAAAACTATTTAAAAATTACCTTATAATATGATAAGTTAATTTTCATAAGACATGTTTTTTATTATAATTCTGTGGATTTTATATGATTTCAACGTAAAAAGGGATATTTTTCTCAAAAAATATTAATGATTTCAAAAAATTATTATTATCTTTGTCATCCTCCTTTGTAGGATTTTATGTCTAATTGATTTTGATTTAGTTTGATACAATCTATAACATTGTATTTTAGGTTTAATGATATTATTTAATGTGGATGCACAATTTGAATACCATTCATGGTTTATAGTTAAAGTAATAACATTTCGTATGATTGTTTTAATATAAATTTTTATGTTATGTATCAACATTTTTATATGAGGAATGAATTGGACTTATTATGTGACAGAAAGATCCTTCTATATCCCCTAGATGCATTGGTATGTATCATGAGTCCAAATAATGTCTTAAAACAAGGAATTGATTTTATGGTTATGTATGGTCTTTGCACGAGGCATTTCCGGTATGCTTATGATGTCTGAGATTAAAAATTTTCTCATTTGAGATTAGTTATTGATATTAAATGTGATTATTAGACTAGTAAAAAATACATGGGAAGGTTTAACTTGAATTATTTTATTTATTCTCGCCATATAATGTTCATGTTTATATTTAAAATGATTTTTTTTGTTTTATACTAGCCTTAATGTTTATGGTTATTTATGAATATTCTGCTATATAGTTTAAAATTTCCAAGATTATGAGCTCACCCCTTTCATAGGTTTTATTTTCATAGGATTAGAAGATGTGTAATATGATTTATATTCAGGGTTAATCATAGAGAATAATGGAATTATCAATTATTGTCAATGTTCTATTTTACATTTTTAATTGTATTTTAAATTTCATATATGTAATATACTTTTTAAGACTGTTAAACTAATATGTCCTTTGGGATTTGATTCCTTGTAATAATAAAAATGTATTAAAATAAGGCACTGGATCTAGGCATCTGGGGTCAGGTAGTTATAGTTTTCATTAGAGGACGTTTAAAAATAACTTTGGAAACTATATTTAGAAATCACGGACTGGGGTACATTAACGTAAGATATACTTTGAGAATAAGTTTTGAAGAACATCCTAGAATTTTGGTATAATAGAAATTATGTGTTTTTTTTAAGAAATACATCCCTGTCTGGATACTATGAGTGGAAATCATTCTAGAATAGATATACCTAAGAGTAAAAACTCTGACAAGTTGTTCCAAGAATGACATGAGGTAACCTAGAACATGAAAACATGCCTTACTGTACAACTAGATTGATAATCCCAGAGAATATACATTGGATAATTCAAATTCTTCTTTTCCAATCATTATGAGAAATTTAAAAGTAAATATGTCTCCAAAGAATCCATGTATATGATTTAAAGATAATTTATATATAAATTTTCAATTTATGTTATGTGATTCACTAGTTCTATCATTATATACAATTTTTCATTATGTTATGATCTAATATTGTGTATTTAATTGTTTAGAAATGATGATTAGTGGAAGAAATGTAAATCATATCAATAAATGTGATCCTTGTAGGGATCTCCCTTCTACGAAAGACAATGATGTTGGAGTAGGGGATACAGCTGGTTTTGAACAACCTATAACCATATTGGGATAAATAATTCAAGTTATAAATAAAAACCATACCCATATAGAGTGGAATGATCCACAACATTGAGGAACAATGTGAGACAACTATATGAGACAAAAACCTCCAACATTAAATGGGAATAGATGTTAATTTATGGATGAACAATGGATAAGTTCTTTAGAGAAGATATTTCTTGATTAAGGAAGTAATGAAAAGGATAAGGATGTCATGTAAGTCTATTATCTCTCAAGAGATGTTGACCAACAGTGGTAGTAAATTCCAAACATGAAAGAGGAGGAAGAAATTTCAGGTTTGGAATTGATGGATTTTAAGGAAATTTTATTGTAAACGTATTTACCTAATTAGCATATAGTGGATATAAGGAGACAATTTTTGAGTCGGAGGAAAAATGAGGATAATATTGTTTCAAAGTATGTGGCAAACATAAAAAGTTTACAAGGGATTCAACAGACTAAATACCTAACCCAAGAAGTAATATCGATCAATTCATTTATTAGTTAAAACCATTACTCTAATTATTACTGGTTTTAAAATCATTCGAATTTTTTAAATATATAGTCTCATTTGGTATCAAAATAGAAAAATAATTAACTTAATCTTATGAATTTAAAGTAAAGAAAAAGAAGAAGGGAATAGTTGATCAAGAGACGGATAGAAGGAAAAAAGGGAAATAATGATTTTACTATATGTGATAATTGTGGGTAGAAACATGTTGGAACGTGCCAAAATCTAATGTGATTTTGTTACATGTTTAGAGAGAGAGGCCACAAGGCTCATGATTATAAGGGAAATAAACAATATTTAAATTTGTAATTCTATAATTGTAAATATATCTGACGTTATGGAAATTAATTTCCAAGGAATTAATAAAATCTAGTTCATAATAAGTAAAGGGATCAAGGTCATGTATATGTAGTTATTACAATAAAATTGAAATAATTAATGAATTTGGGTTTTTTGATTCAATAATTATGTTATTATATTATGGTTATAAGAATAATGTAGTGGTACTGTGACATATTACTTATTCATTAATAATTTAGAGGCATGAAAATTTTCATTAAGGGTTTTAAGGTGATTAAATATTTGGTATGTGTCAATAAGTGCTACATTACATTGTTTGGGGAATCTCATGTTATGACAGTTATTGTCCATAAAATTTGACCACAGTTTTTATATATAAATATTTTTAATGTTGATTGAAATATCATATCTATTATGTATATAAATATTTATACCCATTCTTATAAATTGGATATGAAAGATGAATTACCTCACTTTGTGGAGATGATAATCCATAAGGACACATGCGTGATGATTCCATTTTGTGATGGATAGACGGAAATAATGTTAAATGATAATTTAGACATGTAGAATAATTTTAATATAATAAATATAATATATTTTCAGTAAATATATCCTTATTACCATTTAATTAATTAAAAAATGATAAAAAAACACATAACTTCATAGGGGTGGGTTTTCACATGTATGCAAAAGAAAATTTATCGTTTAACATTGAAAAAATGGTAAAATAGTATATAATATAATATAATTAATGAATAATAATTATGTTATAAAAATAATATACAATCATTAAATACCTAATTTAAACTATGCATAAAATATGGTGATGGAAAACAAATCATATCACTACGTAGAGGTAATAGGCCACAGGTACGCACGAGCGATACTTTTATTTCCAATTCGAAGGAGAATGTGTTTAAAATTGAGATTCAATAATTATAATTAAATATTAATATATATATAATAATGGATTATTCATGTTTTTTTGTATATCAAAATTTTATAAAAGAAGTAAGAATAAATATAATTGAAGGAGTTTGGTTAAGATTTATGCCCCTTCTATGAGTGGCCTCCTTTAGCTAACAACTTAAGCCTTTAAAGATGGATATTAAGAGAATTGTAGGATATCAAGGGTGAATTAATGTAATATATGTAAGTTTTAGAGTATTTGTTGGATGATATATAATTTTAAAACTTTTTGAATGAAGTCGATTGATGAGTATCCTTTTATAAGATAGGGGAGGTATACACTTGGATTTTTTTAAAATATCTCAATTATATAAGGTCACATTCATCAAAAAGTGGATGAAAATGGAAAATTATTATAATTTAGGATAATATAAGTTTTAAATATATTCAAAAAACAAATGAATTTTTAATTTATGTATATAAATCATACTCTTATCTTTTAGTGTATCCCTAGGTAATATCAATTTAATCTTAACTATTGATTTGTTTTACAATTTTTACTATTAACTATCAAAAAATTAATTTAGTGATATTAAATTACATTAATTATTATTATTAAAAATATAAAATCCAATATACTAGATTCAATTTCTATATGTGGAACTATTTACTTTTAAATAAGCATGGAAATAACAATGAAGATTAGTTTCAAGAAAATGAATTTTTAAGCATAAATCATAATTTATATCCATTAAATTCCTTATAAAAACCATAAAATGAATATTAAAAATTAATATCAAATAAATAATATATATTAAAAAAATAAAAAAAATAAAAAATATATATTAATTTATTAATATAAAAATACATTGCACTCATAATAATAATTATTTATAAACATGTGTTTTTAAGACAAAAGATTATCTTATTAAAAACTATTTTATAATGATGATTTTTATGTAATTATTTATATTATTTATAAATAAAGGAGACATACATTAACTTTATCATATAATTAAAAACACAATGAGGCATTTAATTTATAATATATGATGTTTTTTCTAAAAAACCATGTATTTTCCACTTTCCATTTAAAAGTAAATATTTAATAAAAAAACAAAAAAAAAACCTTTGATAATAATGACATGTTTATTTAGAATATTATATTAATTTATTCAATTAAAAATAAAAAATAGTATAGATTAATTATAATTTTCTGGAAAAAATGGAATAAATATCATTTTGAAGAAAACATTTTTTTGAAACATAAATTACCTTAATAAAAATTAGGCTTCTATTTATTATGAATTAATATATAAATTTTTATTATTTAAAAACATTACAATTTATTTCATAATGTGGTTTTTGGAACTAATACCTTTAAATTAAATGGCTTGGTTATAAAGGGTTACTATATCATAGTTCATTTAGACAGAGGGTTGCATGTAAAGAAAAATATTGATCACTTTAAATTTATTTAAAGAAATATTTATTCTAAATTATTGGGTTATTATATTGTACCATACTTATTCATGATGGAAATTAACATCACACTCTCATATGAATCACTTATACATATAGACCATTCATTTAGATTCTCTTTTAGGTTCTTCTTCAGATCTACAAGTACAACATTGGCCATTATACATGGAGTCTGGAATATTGGAATAGATCCATGTACAAGATTGATTGAGAACATACCCTATCATCTTGGTGGATGAATAATCAATTAATCAAGGAAAAAAATATAATATTCTATTATGATGGGAATGTTATCAAATATTATCCTTTTATTAGTCTCAATCATTAAAGATTGATATGTTTTATCGTAAGTAAATACATTCTATAATTCATATGATGAATTAAAAGGAGATATATTATTCTCCTCACACATGTATATAATTTGAGGGAGAATCATGAGACAAAGCATAATTTCCTTCTCTTGATTTTTTTTGGATCTTTATAAGAAAATTCAATACATATCCAAAATTTAATTAAATTCTAATAAAGGAGGTATCACAAGTGTCACTAGGAAACCCATCCCATAAATATTAACATATGAGAAGTTATATTCTTGGGATTTTATAATTTCCCCAACTTTGATTTCACAAATTACTTGAATTCATTATTTTGACGGGTTTTTTGAATATTTATATTATAATTTCATAATATTAATGAATTATTAGAACCAAAATCAAAGAGTACATTTTCTTTTCTTAAATATATAACTCTGATACCTGTCCCCACATCATTTTCTGAATACACCACACTTGTTAGGATGAAATATTATATCCCTTTATCAATAGTGCATGGAATTTGTTGTAGTATATTATCATCAATAAAAATTATATTTGTAAATTGGTTAACATAGTGTCCTTGTTCCTTAAAGTTGTAACATTGTACAATATGATAGAGTTTTAAAAGAGTATAAATTTATCCTATAACATTGGTGGGTTTCTCTTATATACATTCTCAAGCTTATTTTCCTGATTTACCACACACAACTTATTTAATTAACCCCTTAAATCGTGTTATTGTGTAATTCATCCCATACTTTTGATAATTGTGATTTTATACATTGTTTCCCTCTTGAGATTTCACTATAACTATGCCAGAATTAATTCCAATTCTCATCTTTCTATCTCTATATCCCTGATACCATTGATATTCACCAATATCCTTTTTTTAGGGAATGTAAAAAAATATCTTCACTAATGTCAAAGTCTTCTATGAACAAATATTTTCATATATTTGGATTTATTCCACTAAAGAGACATTTAATTTTAATTTTAGGGCCAATTAAAAAGCCAGAGGAATATTGTGAATGTATTATGAGGTTTACCTCATATGGCCTGATGCATTTATCCTCATTTTTCTTAAATATAAGGAAATCCCTCACTATTTTATGTTAGTGAGTGGGAGGAAAAAATTTACCAATTTTTTCTGTAAATTCCTTCTAATAAATTACATTGATATCTTCCCTCATTTGTTTATTATTCGTCAAAACCAAACAATGAAAAGATTTTACCTCCATTAGATAAATATATAGACCACCATCTCTTACTCATATAATTGAATTACATTGAAGATAAATTATATGGAGATAATCTATTATTCCAAAATTAAAAGCTAAGAGTATCCCCTGAATTTTGTGATACTTTTTCATAGAGTGGTGTCAATTTCAACTTACTATTTATTAGGGGGATGTGGGTGTTCCTCATAATTAAATTTTCCTCTCAAAAATTGAGTTATTTGAGTAATTATATTAATGGAGTTCTTTACTACTGTTCACATCAAGTTAGGAATTTTATTTTTGTATTCATCACATTTCCCATCACATTGGTCATTGAATAGTTTCCCCATATTTGTAGCTATTAACATTATTTGATGGAAAAATAAGGATCATAATTTTCAAACAATTAAACTCATAAAATTGAAACTATTAATATCAAAGAGACAACTCTTAAATAATGTGTATTCCTTATCTTACAAATTTATATATTTCAATGCTTGTTATCAATATTCAATTTCCTAACCTTAAATTTCATATGGATTTCATTTCCCCTTATAATAGTTTATAAAGAGACTACAAATTTACCAAAGAATATTCCCTCTTAGTGTCAAACCAGTTGTATAATTAGATCATTTTTTCATACACCTAGTATTGGTCGAGTTAATACCCAATGATCCCTTATATGTTTATAACCCATATGTACCATCTGTTCCAAAGATATAACAACTTTTAGTATCCGTGCATAGATTTTATTACATAGAAACCACACTCCCTACATTTTAAATAAATTTAATGATTTTATTTATGTTTAGTATTATCTATATGTTTTTTATTAAGGTTTTCTAATCCTAATACACAATAACAACTAGGCCATGCTCTAATAAAAACTATGAAAACACTTATATTTTATACATTTTATTTCATTATCTATTACATTAATATACATAGAAAAATGTATCAAATGATTGATATTCCTAGTTACATGGGGTAATTAGATACATATCACAATAAATTTGAATAGGGATACAATGAATTTATTTAAAAACATCATAAATTATACTTAAAATTCCTTTTATCTTCTAACTATGCATGAGATAAATTAGTTTATTATATAAGAACACGTAGAGATATAAATCCCAGTAACTAAATAATAAAATCATCACATAAAGTAAATAAGTACATGTGAGATTATAACTATAAAATGACGACATAAAATGGTGATAATTAAAATCATGGCCATCAAAGCATGGTATAAGATGAGAAAATCATGGAATCATAAAAATATGGAGGAAAAATAAATCATGACATGACAGGATTACGTCAAGGCTAACCACTAAGAAATTAAAAAATATTATTCTTAGGATAACCTTCTATGAACTATAATTATAATATCATGATATAAAACATTACCTAATTCATCGGGGTGTTAAAGAATTTTTAAACCACACTTCACAATCAAACAATTTACATGAATTTATGTACCAGATAGATCATATAACATGAGAACTTATTTTATCACATTTAATACCATGATTAAGGAGAGGGTTTCTCATAAAAGGAATTTCCCAATCAAATATAGATTCTTAAGAGTAGGATAATGTAATTCTTAAGACCATTCTATAGCAGGTAAATACTATATCCTAAACTATTACGCAATGCACACATTAAAGTTACTTTATTCATGAATTTATTTAAATGATAAATTTTAAAATGTTAAATTATATAAAAATAACTTCATTTTTTAATTCATTATATCATAATCATATTTTTAATTTTGAAGATTTTTCTAAAATGGTCTGGTTTTAGTCGAAAATAAGATTTTCACAAAATTTATAGTTTTAGTAAATTTATCATTATAAAAGATTAAAGAATAAGATTAAAAAATATTTTATGTAATAAAATAGGAATTTATGAAATAAAAATATCCATTTTAAAATATTACTTGAACTTATAAATACCGCACCCAATATTTTTATATCTTATTAAAATGTTACTTTAATTATAAAACTACATTTATTATTTTCATTGAATCAATTATCTTTAATAGGGATTTGGTGTTTTCTTTCCTAAAATATTCATACACATTATATTTTTTTAGTAAATATCTTTTTGTCATTAAAATAATTATTTTTTATTATTTTATCATATTTATAAATTTAAATCTTAAAAATTTTATTTTTCTAAAAATATTTATATGATTAAGTGTGTTTATTATAAAAATAAATTTTCATAACTATAGTTTATTTACATGATATAATTATTTTAATGTTTTAAATAATATGTATGAAATTATTTAAAAGGTTAAATTTTAAAAAAATTCAATAAAATTAATAACTAAATCAAGATATTAAATACGTAGATAGGAGTAAATTTGGATAAAATATAAAAGTTAAAAAATCCCTAGAACATGGAAATTTGTCTAAAAAATAGTGTTTAAGGTTAATATGTATGCAAATTCACTATCCCCACCACATTATTTTTCTATTTTGTGTCCATTGACACATATATAGTAACCTTACATTATTGAAATTGTAAGGCTTACACTGAAAGCTACCAATTCCTTTAATTATAGAAGTGTAAAAGTACCACCACATCAAGGATTTACTATTATTAAAATATCTCCTTGAAGCTATTCTGTTTTTATCCTTATAGAACCATATACCATATAGAAAGATTCTAGTCACCATTAGTTTTTATATGGGAATCATTTGTAAGGAGACTTCCCAAAAAATCATGTTCCTAACATGAGTATTATCAACAATTTATCGTTCCTCTCAATTATATTCATTAAAATTTATTATACCCACATAAATATAATTTTATTAGTATCAATTATATTATTTAATATAAACCTACTATGTTTATTATCATTTTTTCATATACACCATCCATTAAGTGAAACCAAATTAGTTTATGTGCACTGTGCGAACTACCACATCAATGACTCAACATGTTTCATTTTCCATCAACACCATACAAAGATAGATCAAGGATTGTATTAAACAATAAATATATATTTTTTGATATCATTATTATTATGTTAATAAAAAATAGATATCATATTAATTATATGATCAACAAATGATCATTGTGAATTTAATCTGTTAAAATAAGTGTATTTACAGGATAAACATTTATTCAAACTCTGTAATATTTTAAAATACATTAAATATTATTAAAATTACTTCAAATTATGATATATAATATAATTAAAACACTAAATAATATCATTCTTCTTATTTTATAATGAGATTATAAAAAAAAACCTCTTTATAATTCATTAATTCAATGAATGTTAATGCTTGGGTTGGTTTAGCCACCAACTTGATCAATACTATAAATTTGTTTCATGAATGAATATGGGAAGAAAATAATTGTTATAATTTAAAATAAATCATCAAATTATTATTTTTCGATAAATATTATCAAAATTTAATATATCAATTAATAAAACTCCCTTCGATCATCAAGATTACCAAAACATGCTTGTTGTCAATTTTATCTTCATGTATAAAGACTAAAATTATAATGCATGAAATTTTAAACAAAAATTATAATTTCAAATCATACCTATTGTAAAAATAATGAACTAGTAATAATGAAATTTTTAATTAGAATTAATTTGGGCACCACAATTCGGGAATTAGTAAAAACAATCAAAACTATAAAAACATAATATAGAAAATTGGAAAATTTCATTTAGAGAATGAAAATTTATGAAGAGTATGAAAGAAAATAGACATGCACGATGTTATTAATTAAGTAATAAATATGAATATGTTTGTGATAAAAGATGTTTAAGTACATCCAGGGAATTCCGAATAAGAGGTAAGGTTTTTAAATTTCAAATTCCCCTCTTTGGGGCATGTTTGATATGATGCACCAAATTTACTTAATATTGTGAATATAATATTTATTTGAGATTTTATATCAGAACATTAATTTATCCATGGAATTTAATTATTAATTTTAAACTCTTTATTTCAAGGAGTTCTAATGGAATTTCTACCCAAGCCATATGTGGGGTCTTTCCAGCCTGAATTTCCATTATTTGTGACTCATGTTATATTAACCACCTATTTATTTTTTTGTCATACATATATTCACATAGAATAATTTTACCACAATAATAATTTAATTTAAGGGATTTAGACAAATTTATTTATATACTTTTATCATATTTACTGATTCAATAGTTACCAAACTGTTATATACCTAAATATTTTACATTGTGGAGAAACCATGATAAAATCTTGCAAGTCAAAAGTGTGTAAAATTTTTTAGAAAATTTCCCACTGTGTGAACATTGGAATAAATATGTGGCTATATAAAAAAATAACTTGGGGGTGACAAAAATGAAGGTGTGATTGATAATTGAATCAATCATCACCCTGATTCATATTAAGTGGGGATAAGACGGTACACTAAGCCAGAAACTCCCTGGAGATATGATTTGTAGTATTTACAAATTCTTAATAAAAGATGGAAATGGATATTTAAAAATATTTATTTGGTATCCTACCAATGAGAACAATTAAAGACTATTACTACATTCTATGAATAACCTACCACATTGAATGTTACTTAACCACTATATTTCATTGATAAGGGTACAATATATTATTATGAAAATACCCACAATATCTATATTTATTAATGGATGTTCTCCCTGAAATCCACATTATTCGATTGGATGAGAAATTATTTTATTTCAATATTTCTCATTATACAAAGGACATGTTTATTCAGAAATATGTTCCTTAGGAAATAGAATGAAAGATATTATTAACACTCATAGGAATGAAATTGATTTAATCATGTGATAGGATGAGCATAAAATTCTATATCCCCTCAACGATTTGATATACTCCATGAGATAATGTTGGTTGGGGTTTTGTGGATACAACATCCCATGACTAGATAGAATCATAGTCTATGGAATTTATATCATGTTTTTATGTTAAGAATTATTTATTCCATTACTATGAGATCAATAATTATTTTTATCCAATTTTACATTTATTGTAATGGATATATCATGCCCTAGATTTTAGTTGAATATGGATTCAATTTGTTTCATCTTTTCATCCCATATAACTTATTCAATTATTTTTTAGGAAATATTCCACTATATACTAATCCTTACTGTGCATATAATATCAAAATAATTTTTTCCTTTCCCTAGTAATCCTAGAGGAGGACTATGTAAATTTTTTAGGGATATGATACAATAGTTAAACAATTTACCTCAATATATTCATTTAGTATATTATGTATTCAAATGTAATATATGTATGTATCTAGTCTTATATAATTTTTAAACCATTGGATACTTCAAGAATTATAGCATTATATACCATTAATGTAACTTGACCATTGGATTGGGGATTATTAAGTCAGAGATGTTATAGTTTTTATCAAAGAGAACATTGTGGGATACTTGTGGATTAGATTTAGAGGAATCAGGTCAGGTTGAATAATCCCTTTGAAAAATCCATAAGATTTATAGGGAATAAATAATATAATTAAATAGGAATTATATTTTACAATTCAATTTCATGAGAAAATATTGTGTATTAAATTGTAGAAAGACAATGACTAACAAGAGTAAAGGTAACTATATTAACAGTCTTTGTTAATAATGGTTCATTCCTCATGGGCATCTTAATTAAGGTAGAGATAAGGCTAGTTCATTTATAAACCTATTATAGTAGTTTACTTAGGTTATGATAAATATTCATTCCTGTTTAGAGAGACCAAGTAAACCACAACATGGTGTAACTATATTGAATTGCTTCACGCACTACTAAAAACTAGGTCTTGAACATCAATATTAAAAGTGTTTTATCATCACTTAAAAAGAGTTGATAAGATAAGAGTTGTTAAAATCCAATGATTAATTGCACTAAAAAAGAACCATTAAAGGCACCATTTAACGACACTAAAAATAGTGGTGAAAAAGAGTGGCTTTATTTTTCCAATTTTATGGCGGTTAAAGGGTGCATTTAACCGATTTTTTTAGAGCTATTAAAGGGTTCCTTTAAAATAAATTTTTAGAATAGTTAGAGGTTTTATTTAAATAGTTCTAAAAAATAACAGTAAAAAAATTTGAAAAATATAATATATTCATGCACCCCTAATAGCCCCTTTCTTAGTGCTCATAACCACCTCTCTTAGTGCTATCTAAAAACCATCTTCCACTTACCCACCCCTTCCATATAACTAGAATGTTATCTCAAACACTCATGTACACTTATATTTAATCCCAGGACCTCCCTTATCCGATTTGATGTTATTTACCCCTATGCCAATGTATTTTGTTATGTATTTAATGGCTTTTATTTTAATTTTTATTTATTATGAAATGTTTGATATAATTATAAATGTATAATTATATATATTTAAATATATTATACATTAATATTAATTTATATATATTAAAATACAAATATAAAAATATATATGTTTATTAATACACACACATTTTTATATATAAAATATTATATATACATATTATTTCATTTTTCTAATATAAGTAATATGGTTAGTTTTTTAATTCAAATAAATTGAATAATAAATATTTATTTTAATATTTAAAAACAAATCTTTATGTAAATATGATGATATTGGTGTCAATACAAGTGATTTATTATAAGTAATTATATGAAAATATTAATATATTTAAGTATGAATAAAAGTACATTGAAAAAAAATGATAAAACAACAAAAACTATAATATCACTCTGAATTTAATACAATGGAAAAATTTAGTCCTCATTGATAAATGAAAAAACACCCCCATAAATGAGGCAAATATTTCATCGAATGTTAAAACAATTGGGCTACCCCGACAATGAACATAGTTTTGGAGGCCTTCTAGTCTTTTTTCCATGAAAAATATGACTAGGGGTTCCAATTATTCAATAAAGTATATATCTCATCATATGATTTTATTTGATATATTGTAGATCCCAAATGGACACTCGGATCTAAAGTTATGGCCTTTTGAATATGGGGTTATTTTTTAACAAATTTTATATCATTTATTTTTTTTTTAATTTTTTAGCTTCAAATAGTTACTAATTTAATATTACTCGATAATAATTAGAAAATTATTAATTATAAATTTTTTTTAATTTTAAGACATTTTCACATAATATCTTATATATTAACTGTAAATGCCTATTTAGCCTTATCTAAATTTTATTTTAAAAATATATATTATATTGATGTCAATGTAAATATATTTATATATTAATAAATTATTTTGAATGAAATTTTTTGGAAATATACCCTTTATCACCACTAGAAAAAAAAATTATTAATAAAGACCCTACCTTTATCAACATTTTTTACATGCACAAATAATGACACCCATTTTCATCTATTTTTCACTAGAACTGATAAAGATCCCCATTTATGAGTGATTTTATAATAACATTGATAAAAGGGGGCCTTTATATTCATTTTTTGACAAGAAATGATAAAGGGTATCCTTTAATGAAAATGTTAATAACCCTTCTTAACAGTTCTTTTTCTTGCACTGTAAAAATGAGCTCTTTAAAAACGCTTTTAGCTTGCGATGTTAAATCCATCGTGATAGATAAACCCAGTTTTGTAGTTGTGATTTCATTACAATCTCCCTCGTTAGTTGGAAATAATAATGCATTGGTAGTTGGATAATGGACCACGTCTATATAATAGATTTTTTTTTCTATTTAAGAATGAGTGAAATGGAATAAGACATCATGGATTTCTATAATCTGATGGGAGATATAGACTAAAAGAGTTCATCAATTGAATACAAAAAAGAGTAAGATGATATAAAGATCATGTTTGAATGTTATGGAAGCATAGTATGAGAAATAATTTCCTCATGATCTTAGAATAGAAATTAAAATATAGTTCCTCAATATTAGAATGAATATGGGGGGAATTTGTTTTGAGTATGAAGCTAACATTACAAGGGTAGGAATACAAGTTGCAAACTATGTACATAGAATATAAAATAATATTGATCAATTATTTTATAGTTTAAATCCAAAAATTTTAAGGGTTATAGTCTCTGAACACTTTTCAACATATAAGGATATAGTATCAAGTGATATTAATAAAGAACTGTATTTCTCTATGATGTGTGTACTGAAGTGAAATTAGAATAATAAGAGGTCGGTGGGCATCATGGGATGAGTATGTGGAAAGGGGGAATAATGGAAGGGAGTAATTTCCCACATTTGATAATGAGGTGAAGAAAAACCCTAGGTTTTATTGGAAGGGAACTAGATCTTGATAAAAGTGAAAAGAAAAGTATATCATGATAATATATTCAAGGGAAATAAAATTATTTTGATGTTCAATATATTAACTATTTGGAGAAGGTACATTATATGATCCAATTCATAAAACATCATGGGAATTTATCTCAAAAATAATAATAGAGAAAGCCCAAGATTTTGAAGTTACCATAGTTGATGTCCATGTTCATAATTATGTGTTAGTAGTTACTTTTATAATATCCAAAAATTTAGATAATATTTTATTTGATTTTTTATCTTCCAAGTAATTTATATCATTAATTTTTTCCAAAAAAATATATATTTCCCAATCACCCTTATAAGGTAATTGTCAATAAATACCCAAAATGTACGAATAAATATAACAAGTATGTTTACAGAAATTACAATTAGGTTTTATGGAAATTAAATATTTTCAAACATGGTTATAATAATTTTGATTTAATTTGATATAATGCCTTATACGGATTTGATTTCAAATAATGATGAAAACAATTATTTCTAAGATAATGAGATAATTATTATCTATAGAGAGGTGGAATCAATTGTCTTTAGAGAGGAAATTACATCATCTAAATCGTTTCTGGATCATACCTTAGCAACTCTCCCTAATGGAAGTCTACAAATATGGGAAGATCATGTGTGATCCATGGATAAGGAAGATATGACATGAGAATAGGATGTACCTTTGGTACAAAAATTCATTGATATTGTTCCAGAATAACTACATAGTCATTCATAAGAACATGATGTGGAGTTCCCACTGAAATCATTCCAAATAAGAAACCTATATATAAAACCACCTATAGAATGTAATTAACATATTTTGTGGAGTTAGATTAATAGTTATAGGATTTGAGTGATATTGGATTTATTTTCCCATTTGTTTAACTATGGGGATATTTTATTCATGAAAAACAATAATTGGTCAATAGGATTTTTCATCAATTATAGAGATGTAAATTCCATTAACATATTTAATAGGAATCCTTTAACACAATTTTATTACTAATTTGACAAAATTTAATGAAAATAATAATTGTGAATTATCGATGATAACTATGGAAATTTTTATTTAATGGTGACGAATGATGATATATCGAGGACAACATTTTGGCCATCGTACATATATTGTAAGTCTATGATAATTCATCATTGAATAACTAATCCACCTTATATATACATGGATGTGATTAATAAAGTATTAAATGATTATTTTTTTATAATTTTTTTTGTATTTATTAATAATATATTTATATACTTTATGATCAATGAAGATCATAAGATTTATATGTAAATAATTTTGGAGACCATAAAGAAAAAAGGATTCATATGGGAAATATAGTATGCTTGATTTTTTTCTCAATAAAGGTTATTTACATAACCACATAATCTATAAGGATATAATATCTATTAACACATAGATTTAAAATTTTGTAAAATAATGTCCTGCATAAAAAATTGATATTGTATGTTTCGTAGGCATTACAGGTTACTATTTTTTGAGATTTTTTCATGTTTTTCCAAACCATTAACCAAGTTAACACGTAAAGGGGATAAATTCACATTTTAAAGGTATTTTGATTAATTATTTTGAATAGTACAAGTAGTTTAATAATCAAAACCTTTTTACATATATATTAATGGTTAATATATTCCAATTAAAAATATTTTATAAATACACTCCTGAGGACCCTAAAGTTTTAGTCTCTTTATAGACTAGATACCTAATTTTCTTATTTCATGAATAATATTTAATATCTATAATAAATGGATTTACACATAGTAATAATCTTAGATATACCCCACATAAAACCTTTCCTCAAAACATTGTGAAAGAACACATATAAAATAGTGACCATAAATACCCAGTAAGGGGAAACTAGAAAGATATCAATATTTACAACAAAAGATGATCATAATGGTATGATAACATAGTAAAGATTAGGTTCTCAAAATAAAATATTTATACCCATTAAAATTTTATATCATAATCTATAAAATCATTTCATATATAGAATAATGATAAATAATGGAATAAAAGTAACAATCAACATCCTAGATTCATAATATAAACACATGGCCTCATAAACACACGAAATCATAATCATGAGGACATAATTAAGAAAATAATGTACATACAAAATATTTTGAGACAAAATAGAAATAAATCATACCCAATATTAAAATGTGAATAACATATATTCACAATCATGTCCACCCATATTCGTTTGACCACAAATAGTTGAAATCATTAATGAAATCAGATGAGAAACCCTTACCTCAAGTTTTTATTGGTTAAAATGTTCTCTAAAATCCTAAATAAAAATAGTTAAAATTCGAAACCAATATAATACAATAATTTAAATACTTATTATATAACATATGATTCTCTTATAATATTCCAACATCGATTATTAATAATTCCTTGTTAAAATAATCATTTCTATGTATTAACTATTTCATTTTTCAATGATGTTTCAATTAGACAGTTCCTATACATGTAATTTTATCATGGTTAAAACATATAATTAATGTTATTAATGATAGATATATCATATATTTTCATTATATACATATTTATAATCATCCATAAATGGTAGTGAGTGGAATATTATTTACACTATTCATAGAGTTGTTAGGCCATATGTACGTATGACCTCTATTTTATTTTTATAATAAGAAGAAGAAAAGAGGTATATAGATTATTTTATCATTAAAGAAACGTAATTATATAATTAATAAAATAGATAAACATTAAATATATTTGTATTACCAAGAAAGTAGAATGGAAATGAAAAAAAATCACATCGTTTCTTGGAGGTGGTATTCCACACACACACACGAGCAATGTGATCATTTTACAACAGATTGGTAGGAATGAAGGTAGATATAATTATATAGTTACATATGAAAAATTATTTCATAACTATTATATATTATATTTAAACCCATAATAATTTCCATCCATTAAAAATGGCGGTGTAAAATGGATTGTATCGCTATGTGGAGGCGGTAGTCTACCCACACACAAGAGCGATGATTTTACATTCCATTTGATGGAAAAGAGGGTGAAAATGGGGTTTTGATATATATAACAAAATCTTAGTATATAAAACATATTTAACTAATTATTTGATAAATTATAACACAAATTCATATAAGTTATAAGAATAAATAATTTTAAAGTGTTCGGGTAAGAAGATTACCTCTACTTTAGTTTTCCTCTTTTAGATCCACTATTAAAGACCATTGGAATGGTGTTTTTAAGAAAAAAGGAAAGTATATTTTTTATGAGGATGTTTATAAGAGAAATTTTTAGGTTTTTTGATGTGGAGAACTAATTTTCTGCTAAAACAAGAGAAAGGAAGGGTGTCCTTTTATAAGTGTAGGGAGGGGTAATTTTTAAAAGTCATGAAATATTATAATATAATATGTGTATAACTCATGTAAAATAGTTAGAAAATGATATTTTTTATAATATATGTAATATATCATGTTAATATAATCATAAAATAATTTTTAGAATTGTTTATTTATTATTTTTAACCTTTTTCTTTTGGACTAATCCCTTAGGTAAGAAATTGAAACCCTTACTGTATTTTCAATATTAAAGGGTAATTGATTAAAAAATAAGGTGAAAATTTTCTACAAAATGTCCCATGATTTAAAATTTAGACCATATATTACCCCTAATCGTATTTAAATATTTTTTTTTGTAGTTTTAAATAATTTAGGAAAATATTTTTCTAATAGAAAATATTTATTTTAATGTTTTTTCACACTATTAATTTAAATTGGAGTTAATGTCATGAAAATGGTGATTGAATTCAAATATAAAGTTTCCATATATTAATAATTACCTATATTTATCTATATAATTAATGTAACTCAATAATTTATTCATATTACATGAAATGGAAAGTTTTTAATTATATTTACATGATTTTTATTCCGCTTTCACAGGCACTATATCAGCATTGTATAAGAGTTTAAGATAATTATATAATCTATAAATGTTAGAAATAAATTAAGATAAGGAAAATGACTTAATTATTCTAAAAATAAAATTTATAATTCCCTCAGAATTATTTTTAACACTATATAAATGTGTAAGAGATATTTAAAAATAAAGAGATTGACATTTTGAACATTTCATTACTTAAAATATAATATAGCTCATAATCAAAGATAAATTGAAGAAAGGTGTTTTTTTGAATTTTAAATGAATATCGAAAAATATACACTTAAAATGAAATATATATAAGTTTTTTTGTTTATTTACTGACCTAATATCATAGTTCTAACCTTGTTATACTAATTTTACCCTTACTGAGGTAACAAATAATTAGCTTGGTTATTATTCAGAATGTCCAAAAAATAAGGGGGTAAAATTTATCAAATTTAATCATAATAATATTAAAAATTGTATTCATTTTTTAAGATTCAATCTTTAGTTGGGGAAAGAATATAATTTTAATATAAACTAGCAAAACACAAGGAAGACGAAGTTGAGAAAAATATGTTTTTTAACATAAAAATTATCTCATATTAAAATAATGAATATTTATAATTAAAATAGAATTAATTAGATCATGATAAAAATGGATTATATTTCACATTAAGAAAAATTATAAAATATATTTGTAATTTTATATTTCATTATTTAATGAAAGTAAAAGGTATTTTTTGATATATTGGTTTTTTCACTATTCAAAGAAAACGAAATCCTTATAGAAAAATCTAAAAATTTAACCATAATTTAATTTATATATTAGTATTTAAATAATTATATTTATTTTAATAATTATATTTTTTAAAATTTTATAAATTAAATATAATTTCTATATAAGATTTTAAAAAATAATTTTTGAACAAAATATATTTTTGAAAAATAAAATGGCTTTAATAAAAATTTCATGTTTATTTCCAAATAATTGATTAATAAAATTTTCATGAGTGGTACCATTGTACATATATCATAATATGTTTAATTTTATTCATACCTAACAATTCAATGAATATGTTATAATAGATAAATTTTAATAAAAATATTTTTATAACATATCTCAATTATCGTAATGCTCGGTGTTTCAGATTATGAAAGATACCAGGATTATTTTTATTAAATTTTTTGGGTGTTACACCAACCCTAAATAACTTATGTTCCAAAAATTTAATTTTGGTTTTTAAATTTTTAATGATTGAAAATACCTTGGTTGAGAACCCAGGTCATACAAAGGGATAATAAAACTTCCTTTGAAAATGGGAAATGAGAAACATAACGTTTACCTAAAATAACACATAGTCATCTTCCAAGATGTGGTAAAAATTTATGGGAATATAAAATAAATATATGGAGGATAAAAATAATATCTAAGTTCAAAAAAAGAATTATATAGAAGATGGAAATAATAATGTCAATTAATCTAATACCATAAATCAATATGGGGGTGAAATAAGATCAGTTCATAAAAAATAAAGGTAATGGAGAACATTTTAAATTGAATATCATTTTCCTAAAGATGAGTTATTATTTTACTATCAACATTGATAACATGAATAAATAAATTCTCTTGATTTTTTTCACTTCATACACATAATTTCATCCTTTGGTTATGATTCATTGAATTTCAAATTCCTCTATTACTCCAACAAATGAATATTGGAGAACTATTTTTCATTTTTTAAGTGAAAAAATTAACTTTTAATGTATCATAAGATCTGTAAAAGATTTAAAAGTCTTTCCTCCCATGTAAATATACTTTCCAATACAAATATTATTATAAAATGTTATCCAATATAGATAAACATAATACCTTAATCACTAAAACATATAAAATAACCGCTAGTTTTCAAATTAATCCATACCATTAATAGTTAACATTAAGACACTAAAAAATATTTATGAACAAATTCAAACCAGAAAATCATAAATAGTTGAAAATATTTTTTTTTTCAATATCAGGTTTAAAATTTTTCCCCAAACAACATAATATAGATCAAAATTTCACATACAAAACAAGTGGGAATACTTTGATGATATATTCTATAAAAACATGCTAATAAATTCCCAAAATAAATTAAATTATAATAAAATTTCAATGGAATCATAAATGATTCCAATAATTAACTATATCCATGTTCCACAAATAAAATAATAGACTTTTTAATATATTCTATATATCCAGAAATTAAGTAACTGATTTTACATCAAATCATTAATCAATTTTAAGTCTATATATAATGTAAAAGTTGATTTATCATTGTCAATAAATTCCTTATCCTAACTAAAACATTATACCTCAACATTAAGAACATATTTAGTGTTATCATTACCTTAATTGTGTGTCAAAATAAAACTACCACTTTACATTAAATCTATTGTTTTATTTATTGGTATCATTCAACATATGATTTCAAATCCTTAATAAAAAAACAACTATAAAACAATCCTTTAATGTTTAATGTTTATTATAACCATAATAGAATTGATATAACACATATAAAAGAAAAATTTTATTCCAAATATATAAGTACATATATCAATTCACTTTAATTATTGGAATAGCTTATGTCCATCCTTGGTCTAGGAGTTCACTCTTTGATTAGGGTATTAGGTCATATAATACACAAGTTCCCCACATTGAAATATAAATGGTACCATAGGATGAACATCCTATCCCTACATTAAAATACTTTTTTTTCTTAATAAAGACCTTCTACACAACATTCATTTATATACCCAAAATGTATTCCAATTCTGTTGAGATAATTCCTGAGACACTTCTGCCCATATTTTCAACACATTATAGGTATAATATTCTTTCCTCTATAGTCATTATGAAACTTAATTTTTATCAAATTAGTTGTGTCCGGAGACTCACCTAAGTTGATATTGTTAATCATTTAAGGATATAGTTTATTAATAATGATCAGAAATTTTTTATTCTAGCTCATATTTCACTTGGTTACTCATAAGGAAAATGATTCTTTTGTATATAACATTTAGTATTAACATAATTACTCATTATTATATCTATTTACTAAAACCAAAAATTATATTGTGATCAATAAAAATCATAGTTATTAATCTTGAAAATTCAATTATATGATGCATTAATATTGTTAAATTATTTTCAATCAATGGATCCTTAGGTTTAAAATAGTTCATCCCTCATTATCATATATTAAAATTCTTTGTAGTGGTTCAAATATAAAATGTAATTTAACCCAATAATATCCTCTAAAACTAAAAAACCTTGTGTACTATAAGTTAGAACTCATCATGGACTAGAATGATGGGAAATATATACTAAAACAACTATTTTTGGGGTTATTACCCATATATGAATCTTTTCCAAGACCATGTCCACTAGTATTATCTAGATATTGTTGTCTTATTTAGTGTACCATAAAATATATACCATACCAAAACATTGAGGCATCTTCTTATAATTAGAATTATCCCAAGGATTTTAACCAAAGTTCTACAATACTAATCTATAAATATTGATAAAAAATTCCTCTGATATGAACTATAATGACCCATAATTTTCATACATAGATATTACCACATAATAGAAGACTCTTCAATAAATTTTATAAATACAAGCATGATGACCGTAATGGTATATTGTACTTGGATACTAGTTACACAATATTATTATTTCTTAAAATATTTTTAATACCACCCATAATGATCTTACCACGTAGTACACTTCTTAGACATAATCTTCTTAAATAATTTATTTATAATATAGGGAATATAAACCTAATAAATGATGATCTAGTAAGCTCATTATGGATTAAAAAGGGAAATATCAATCATTAGGGAATAATATGATCATAAGGGTATGATAACATATTCACATTCATGTTCTCAATGTGAAATATTTATACCTAGAAAAAAAATATCATAATTTCCAAAAAAATCCATATCTAGAAACATATTCATAAAGGGTGTCAAATAAGTGATTGAAATCTAAGTGTCAAAATATAGGCATGTCTCATCATAAGAATAAGAAATAAGAAGATCAAGAACATAGATAAAGGAAATTATATCGACAAATAATATTTTGAAAATTTCTAGAGAGAAATCATTCTCAAATATCATAATGTGAGAAAATATATTCCTAATCATTATCACACATTTTATAATTAGAATAAATAGAAGTAATCATAGTAATGTATTAATATGTAATCAAATCTATTCAAATAATGACTAATATTGTAATCATCATTTCATGACTAATCGATATCTAATTACCCAATGAATTAAATGGATATAACTAACCTAAACATCACATGATCACAATATATTCAAATATATTAAAAGAGATCATAAAACATTGATTATATCCTATTATAAATACCCATAATAAATGCATTCCATAATAAACTCATTATTATATTAATATCATAATAATAATCCATCCATATAAATTTTAAGAATATTTTTCTTGAATCATATTTATATTAAATTATAATTAATATAAAAGGATGTTATAATAGATATAACCTGTTTTTAAAAGATCATCAGAATATTACCTTATGAAAATACCATTTTCATGTTGAAATTACATATTTAAAATCAAAATATACCCAAATATTGATGATAATTTTTCCATAGTAAATAACTATTGAAATGTGTGAAGTAATATAAAATTATTTGCATGGTTAAGATGATGGTAAATTATATTCATTCCATGAATGTGGAAACCAATATTCCCTTAGCATTTTTGATGAAAAGTCAAAAGTATATCTTTTAAAAATTAAAATGAATATTTATTTTAAATTTTTTTTAAAAAAATTATACCTGGGTAAAAGTGAGTAAAATAATAACAGGAACATTTTTAAAAAAATCATGAAAATATTTTTATGAAAACATGGACATGTAATAAAAATATTCCTAAACTAATATAGAAATAAAGTCTGGTTTCCTTAATTACATTTTCTCAAAAAATTTAATCACTATAGTGAAAAATAGAACTATTACTTGAAACATCCATGAATAAACAATGAATAAAAAAATTCACGAGTTTATTTTACAGTTTAGCATGATATTACATCATCATAAACATAATCATAATAATTTTTTTTAATAAAATGAGATTGTAACATAAAACCCTAACCGCTTTGGTAGTATTTGAGTAATAATCAACAGGAATGAATTACATCAAATGAAAAATTAAATTTAATGATTGTAATGATATTCCTGATAAAATATGTAAAATGTGAAGTTTATAGATCTTATAAAATAATATACGTACATAACATAACATATGTTACAGATGAGATAAATTTAGATAATAATCCTTTATCACTTTGGTAAAATTTCAAATAAAAAACTCATGAAGGAGAGAAGCTTAAACAGATTCGAATATCGAAACAATTCTTCAAGATAAAAATAATAAAAAAAATTAATGGGTTATACATATTTTATAATCCCCAACTATAATAGCCTAGAGACAGTGCTTGCTACAATTACATCGGTATATATACAATGGGTCTAATCTTGAATGACTAATTTTTTTAGTAGTTTTAGAAAACTAGACACATACATTTTACCTATTCTATATTTTGAAAAGAAAATAATGCATAAAGAAATTAAATACTCAAAATACTTGAACTCCTTAAAAGGATTTATCTTTATAACATGAGGAAATAAAAATGGGTGATCTCAAATGCTTAGTAATGGTTAAGTACAACATAAGTGGTCATGAATAAATAAGAATAATCGATATATAAAGGTAAATAAAAACACACATTTAATTTATATAACATTAATATATAAATAGATATGTAATAATCAATATGGATAGGTAAATAATTGAAAGCACGTTCTATTTAATCAATAATATTAAAATTAAATGCCTCTATATATTATAAAATAGAAGAAATATAATAGATAAGAATAACACAATTCGGAATAAAGGAAATTCTAAATTATTAGAAATCATGTTTCCTAAGAACATGAAAAAATTACCATTAATATCATCCCTTAATATGGGTTAGTAAATTCTTGGTAAAAACCTATCAAATTTTCATCATGAAATTTAAAGAGTCACTTACTATCAATATATATCCTCACAAAAGTTTAAAACTACTTGGTTACAAACATTAACAGTTTATGTACAACTCATTTTACCTAATGAGAGTGCCAGTGCAGCAAGGGGATTTATTTTAATGGAACCAAACTCAGGTAGTATATTTCACCAGAATTACTCATATTTCGAATAATATATTTTATTTGTAAACAATATTACATATCATAAAACATCTATGCTGATTGAAGGGAGATGTTTTAATAATATTTCACCAATTAATAAAATAACATTCAAAGTAAACTTCATATGTAATAATGGTATATATATTATGAAATAAAAATATCCATGATAAATAATATTGAAATATATTGTAAAATTAATGTCCATATGAAAGTGTATTATTCAAGTAAAAGTTAATGACAATAAATAATAAATCAAGGAAGTGAATGTCAACACATTCCTTGGTCAAAATAATCATAAACAATCTAGAGGATAAATAATGATGGCATCTAAATATAACCATTTGAGTAATATTAATGTTATGTTTTTATTGATTAATGGAAATACAAAAAAAATATATTTAGAAATATTCATCAGGAAAAAATTATTTTCATTTTTAAAAATATTCTGAAAAATCATTTTGTTTGAAAATAAAATTTAAAAACATTTTATTTAAAATTATCCTTGTAAAAACATGAAAGAATATTCCATTAAATTATGGTGATGAAAATGGGTAATTACAAACATGCTATAAATGTAAAAAAATAACATTCCTCTTGCACTGTAAAAAGGTTAATAAAGTTCCCTACTTTGAAAACGACAAAACGATTCCTTTCAAATTCTCAGTAAAAGGAAAATAGGCATTGTTCTTAAAAAAATATATTATTTCTTTGAAAACATTTTTAAAGAGTAAAAAATGGTTGAAATTTTATTTTCTATGAAATTTGGAAAAGTCTGAAAACATTTTTGAAAACATTTTTTTAAAAATATGGTCTAGGATGAAAACAGATTTCCAACAGAAGAGAGAAATGTAGAAGGATTTTCATAAAAAAATTCTCATTTAATTTATGTACGAAAGAGTAAAAATCCACTATTAATTAAAAATATCTTGAATATCTAGAGGATAATAAAGTAAAAATGTTATTTTAAAAAATTTCGAAATATTTTCATTCGACTAAAATTCAAGAGTAAAAAAATCTTTATTAGACAAAGGTTATGAAATAAACCATTAAAATGACCATAACATTAATGTGAGAATTACTAAATGAATAGAATATGTATATTGAATGAAAATATGCATAAAAATAGTGTAAATTCAACATATTTTAATCAATGGTTATTATACACTTAATCTTATAATGAAATTATCAATGAAGTAGAAGATTAACCCAATGAACAAAAATTGAGTTAAGATATCCATTAACACATGGTAACCTCTAATTAAAATACCATTTTAATAAATAACTAAAATTTAAACTTAAAGTAAAAAGATGAATGGATTATTAATTATGTTATTTATCAAAGGGGATGTATATAGCCCCCCAAAAAATTGAATTTTTTCATTATAACCAAAATGACTCAATCAGATGTAAATTGAGATAAAAACCCTTACCACTTGGTAAATTTTAATTCAAATCACATTAGATGAAAATATTGAAATTGAAACATAAAATACCATAATAAATTTTTTATTCATGATAATAGTTGTTATAGGGGAAGCATATACACCATATAAAGGTGAATTGGTTTGTAATAACAAATATGTCTCAATGGAATATAAATTGAGATGAAATTTCTTACCAAAAAATAACTTATATTTAAATGCCCTTCAATATAATTTATAGTGTTTGTAAACACATTATTTAATTATTACAAAACCATATTAATATTTATAATAACATATATGATCATATTATAGAATATTATCACCCTTTGATTAATTCTATTTCATTTTTTTCATTATTTTGGTTGCTAATTTCCTTGTTTTCTCATGAGTGTATCTCTATGAATGATCCAATTCATGGAAATATTATATATTTCTGTAATCCCTATAATAATAATTGTAAATAATCAAAACAGAAGACACTAAATGGTGCCCTAAGCTGATGGTTTAGATGTCCTAAAGTGTGCCTCCTCGTATACCAGAGGCTTTCTACTATCAATGAGGGACTATGGTATGTCTATAGGGAATCTATACCCTTATGTGATATTTTAGAAAAAAGATAAGAATCATAATAATAAAATAGTCTAAGTAGATAAAATATCTTAATATTAGACAAAATATAAACTTTTAGATGACTACAAAAATAAAAAATCCATATGCAGTTCCATATAAAATATAATGATCATGACATATATCTAATTTTTTACATGAAATTCATGAAAACAAGAATTCAGTATGGTAGATTTGTTGGATCGAAATAATGAAAGATGATACTAATTGTAGTATCGTATGCAGATCAATATACAAGAGGGGGGTTGAATTGTACTATTTTAAAAATTCATTTAGATCTTTGAAATATGGTAATGTTTAACAGTGTTAAACAAGTAAAAATTCACAAAACCTCTAGTTCTATAAACATACTTGAATACAGAGAAGTGATTCTGAGAAATAAACTCCTGAGAGATGGTTCTAGAAATGAAACTTAACAAAAATTTACAAAGATATAGATTCTACCTTAAAGCGTATAGAATCTTACTAAATCAGAGTACAAGTATAAGGAAGTATAAGATAGTTATACTTTCCTCTAAAATTAAAAATGCTGCAGAAAACATGAAACAAACCAAGTAACAAGTAATAAATCTTTTAACCCAATGAATAGGGTATCCAACAATATTGGATAAAGGTCCTTTGATTTATACTTTCAAAAAATATGTTTTACCCACACCAGGGTACGCCCTCTATAAAAAGATTATAGTCTGTCTTGCTATCCCTGCAAGCCCTCAACTTCAAGATATTCGGCGCCTCTGTCTTCCTCAGTAAGGAAGCCCTCAACTTCATGGTAGTCGACACCTCTTTCTTCCTATCTCCGGAATCCCTCGAATGTAATCAGCAACATTCAATGTCGCACAAAGAAAATCTGAAAAAGATGTTCAATATGCACTAAGCCTGAGAGTCTATCTCTAGATAACACTTCAATAGAATTTAATCTCTAGATTCATAGAATAGTGTAAAAAGTTTCAAAAAAGTTCTAAGCTCTTTCAAATGAGCTCCTATTTATAGGAACATTCTCAACGGTCGGCTCCATCCTCCAACAATCATATTTTTCCTTGAATTTCGGAGGGACTTGTATACATGTCACTCAAACAACGTTTGGTTAGTAACTGAATGCACGGGATCATTTTATAAAAAAAAGTAAAAAATAAACTATGGTCACATAACTAAAATAAAATATTCAGAATGTAAGAAAATAAAATTTTGGAGTCTAACCAATAACACATTCGGTGTCTATAATACAAGGATATTCAGATTGTATTTTCTAAGGAATTCAGAACCTGATCTCAAAAAATTTGGAGTCAAAGTTCATGAGAATTCATAGTCAGAACATACAAAGTTTGGAGTTAGAATTCATGAGAATTCAGAGTGTGAACGTAAAAAGTTCGGAGTCTGAATTTATTATAATTAGGAGTCTAAAAATACAATGTTCAGAGTCTGAATTCATTAGAATTCAGAGTCATAACTAATAATAAGTTCAGAGTCTGAATTCAGAGAACTTGGAGTCCGAACTCAGAAGAGTTAGGAATTTGAATTTAAAGAACTCGAAGTCAGAACTCATAAGATTTCAGAGTCTAAATTCAGAGAACTCGGAGATAGAATCTAGAAGAGTTCGGAGTCTAAATTCGGAGAACTCGGAGTCAGAATTTAAAAGAGTTCGGAGTCTGAATTCAAAAAACTCAGAGTCAGAAAATAGAATTCTCTTTATCTAATTATTATATGATTCCAAGGATTTAGATATGAAACTGAATTTTACACTTAGACAATACAATGAAAAATATGGTAAGGATAAATTTCCTTGAGGAAGGAAAAAAATTTCCTTATGAAAGTAAAACACTGGGTAAAATGAAATTTTCCTTGAGACAAGGTGTTTGTGATTTTCAAAACATGAGGATTGAAAAAGTCATCAGGAAACCTTATTGACTCAACAATCTCCCCAAACATGAAGTAATGGAATATTCATAAGGAAACCTTATAGACTCAACAATCTCCCCCTTTTTGGAAAGCACAAACATCCTTATGAAATAGAAAATAAGCACTTAGAAAATATTTTTCTAGACCATGAAAATAAAACTTATCTTTCTTATCATATGGGAAAATATGTATAAGACTAACTCCCCCTTAGGATTTGGAACACTAATGATCATATTCTAGATTTTCGGAATGAGATTTTTCATTATCTTGAGTACGAAAATCTCTATAATCATAAACCCCCCATAGATAAACTCCACCTTACTTAGGGATATTTTTTCTTTACCTTGTATTATTTTTTCCTTTCTCCCTCTTTGTGATTTTCAAAAAGAATTTGAGGGAATGGAAAAGATATTATGGTACCAAAAAGATTAGTACAAAACATCCAATAGTCAAGGAACCAAAAATTTCATTATGCTTTGAAAGAATTTGTACATGGAGGAAAAGTACAGAAAAATATCAGATTCCAACAAAATTATCCTTCATTTTCCTTTGGTATATACTTCATTACTGTAGTTTTCATCTTTTTGAGCTCCTTATGATCTTCCTCTGCTCACTTAAGAAGATGATCATGATCCTCAGATTTCTTCTATAAAGCCTTGATTCTTTCTTCCTGAGATTTAAGAGCATCTACCTGAACCTTTATGACTTCTTCGTACTTGACAATCCTTTCTTCTATCACAATCCGAATATACCAATTGTTGGATTGAGATAATGAAAGAAGATACTAATTTTAGTATCGTGTGATGATCAATATAAAAGAGGGGGGGGGGGATTTTACACTTTTAAAAATTCCTTTGGAAATTTTAATGGTGGTAATGTATAACAAAGTTATCCAAGGAAAAATTCACTAAACCTCTAGTTCTATAAACTTGCTTGAATTCAGAAAAGTGATTATGAGAAATCAACATTGGAAAGATGGTTTGGGAAATGAAACATAACAAAAATTTACAAATATATAGATTTTATCTTAAAGCATATAGAATCTTACTAAATTAGAGTACAAGTATAGGGAAGATTAAGATAGTTATACTTTCCTGCACAATTAAAAATGCAGCGGAAAACTTGAAACAATCCATGTAACAAGTAATAAATCTTTTAACCCAAAGAGAAGGGTATCCGACAACTTAGATAAAGGTACCTTGATTTATACTTTCAAGAAAGTCTGTTTTACCCACACCAAGGTAATCCCTTGATATAATGATCGGATTCTGTCTTGTTATCCCCGAAATCCCTCAACATCAAAGTAGTCAGCACCTCTGTCTTCCTTAGAAATAAATCCCTCATGTTCATGGTAGTCGGAAACATTGTCTTACTATCCCTGGAATCCCCTGAATGTAATTAGCAACATTTAAAGGTGCACAAAGAAAATCGGAACAATACGTTCAGTACACACTAAGAATGAGTGTCTCTCTCTAGAAAACACTTTAATAACATGTAATTTCTAGATTCATAGAACAATGTTAAAAGTTTCAAAAAGGATCCGATCTCTTTCAAATGAGCTCTTAGTTATAGGAATATTCTCAATAGTCAGCTCCCTCCTCCAATGGTCATATTTTTCCTTTAATTTTAGAGGGACATGTACACATGTCACTCAAAAAATGGTTAGTTAGTAACTGAATGCACCACATTGTTTTATAAAAACAAGTGTAATCAAAATATGGTTACATAACCAAAGTCAAGTATTCAGAATGTAAGAAAATAAAAGTTTGTATTCTAACCAAAAACACATTTAGTGTTCATAATTCAAGGATATTAGGATTATGTTTTCTAAGGAATTTAGAACCTGAACTCACAAAAATAGGAGTAAGAGTTCATGAGAATTCGGAGTCAGAACATACAAAGTTCGGAGTCAGAATTAATGAGAAATCAGAGTCTGAACTTACAAAAATCAGAGTCTGAATTTATTAGAATTTAGAGTCTGAACTTACAACGCTTGGAGTCTGAATTAATTAGAATTCAGAGTCAGAACTCATAAGAAGTTTGGAGTCTGAATTCAGAGAACTCAGAGTCAAAACTCAAAAGAGTTTGGAGTCTAAATTCAGAGAACTCGGAGTCAGAACTCAGAAGAGTTCAAAGTCTAATTTCAGAGAACTTTGAGTCAAAATTCAGAAGTGTTCAGAGTCTCAATTTAGAGATCTCAGAGTCAGAATTAAGAATAGTTCAAAGTCTGAATTCTGAGAACACACAGTTAGAAAACAAAATTCTCTTTATCTAAGTATTATATGGTTTCTAGGATTTAGATATGAATATTAATTTTACACATAGACATGATAATGAAAAATATGGTAAGGATAAATTTCCTTGGGGAAGGAAAAATTTTCCTTATAAAAGTAAAACACAGGGTAAAATGAAATTTTCCTTAAGATAAGGTTTTTGGGATTTTCAAAACATAAGGATTGGTAAAATTATAAGAAAACCTTATTGACTCAACAATCTACCAAAACATGAAGGAATGGAAAATTCACAAGGAAACATTATTGACTCACCAATATTAATTAAATAAAAAAATAACACAAAAAACTATCTATAGAGTGCATCATGAGCACAGATCAGTGTCGTGCTCCACTTATCTTAAGAAACAATCAAACCAGGCATCATAATTTGGGAACTTTCCCTGATCCCTACCTGTATCCACGAAGTGTGCCTAGGTCCCAACTGTAGCTTGAATAAGTTGTGAGATAAAACTTTGTAGGTCAACACCAAAAGAAGTTTTATCATGTTTAGGATGTGTATGAACAATGATTTAGTGGGAAATATATAACATCTATAATATTAAAACAATTAATGTTTTAAAAGTATATGAGATCCTATCCTTCCAAACATGGATCCCTATGAAAAATAACTGGTCACCTAAAATCACGATCTACTATAAAAAATAAATAAGTAGGTATGATACTGTCTAGTATAAAAATTGTAATCAAATACTCAAATTAGGGATATCAGAAAATCATTCCGGAATACCCACAACAACAACACTATGTAATCGAGTGTAAAACATCCACATTGGCCAATGATATGTTATCCAGTGTCATACCATGAAGTTATAAACCCAAGGTGTAAGATTCTATGTCATCCTTTTTGATTATATAGGGGATGTTGATGAAAATTTGGTATTGTTTTTGGTGGAGTCCAAAGATGTTATCCTCAAAACATGTCAAATTTGATTCGCTGTAAGTCCGATCGAGGGTTAGTAATGCCCTTGACAGAGTATGGAATCAGAATCCAAGGAGTAGAAATGTCTATGATATACAATAATATAATAAATATGGATCCATAGAGTATAAATTCACATGGAATCTAGATCCAAGGAGTATAAAATTTCAAGGCATCCACTACCATTATCAAGAACCATGGAGTAGAAATGTCTATGGAATCCTTTAGAACCAATATCTAATGATAAAAAAGTACATATAATCCACTACCATAATAAATTAATTATTCAATATAAACCTAATTTAATAATCATAAATAATCCATGAGTTCAACCAACTCATTCCTCAATTAAAATTTAAACACATTTAACAAATTCATTCCATAATTACATTTCATGTAATCACATGTAAAAGAGGCATAACATTATCTTATTTATTCATTACATTCTCATTAAATTGATTATAACACCTAATAAATATATCAATATTACAAATAAAATATGGTGGTATATCATAGGGAAGATACAAAAATATATATCAAATATGGAACAAGTTGAGTTGAAGGACCTCCAACCACATAACCGTACTAGTGGGAAAACTTAACAGTTCCATTTTTAAAAAAATATATTAATTTAATTTTAGGGGAAATACTAAATGGTAGGAAATTTGGTAAAATATAGAAAAGGTGTATAAAAAATTGAACTTTTGATGAAATATATAGACCACCAACCACATACACATGGTAGAACACCCCTCTAATGTCAGGTCCTCGCTCAGCATGGATAGGAAGAAACCATAGTAATGGACGAACATTATAAAAACATGGCACAATATCCTACTCTAAAATAAATCTTTCTAGGAGAAAAGAAACAGAAAAAGGTGTTAGTGTAATGAAGAACTCACTGGTTTTAATCCAACAAGATGGAATATTAAAGAAACTAAGTCTGAATCACGAAACAGTACCAACTATTTGGTTAGCCTCAAAAGGGTAGTCCATCAGTGGGTCTCATGTGAGTGAGGGAAAAATTATGGAGGGGAATATTGTTGAAAATACCATCCCTACATTGTATTTCAAAAGTTAACCTAGGTCACTTAGTTGATGTGTAAATTCCTTACACATCATTTAAAGCTTGAGGTATTTCAATTGGGAAAAACACTTTACACGTCCTGAATTTTCCTAACCAGGAAATTAAAAATGTTGTATTTAATTCACACTTTGTATTATAAGAAAAAATAGTATAATAGGCCTGAATCCATCCTACAACCATTCCACCACTTCTTTTCCAAAAATAACGCATGGGGCTCATGGTCCTAACATAACAGTTTAAACCAGAAGATAATGTAAACAATAGTTTAACACGAAATAAATGGATCTCCACCTCATCAAAAAACCTAGGATATTAAAATACCCCTTATGAAATTATTAATTGAATTTACATTCCAAGGGTTTTTAAGAATGGACAGATAATAACTTTGACCCCTAATCATGTACATCAGTATCTCTCTCCAAAATTTTTTCTTGTAAATGATCATTCTTCCATAACAACCATACTAGAGAAACTGACTGGACTCAGAGAGTCTTTGATCTTATTTCAATGATAAAAATATGATTCTCCTTGAAGAATGCATATTACTAAATATCATCCACATCCAGCTGAAGAGTATGAGACGGTTCTGAGTGATAACAATGTATATGAAGTTAATGGAAGATGTCGTTCATGAATTAGTACCTATGATGTAACAATAATGGATAGGCCAGCAACCTGAATCTCTCTAAAATATCGAATAAATAAAAATAGCAATGTAAAATTTTACTATATATCTTAATCCATATTTTCCCTATCCTTGGAGAGATATGTAAAAATACTTTCTCCATTACCAAAAAATCAAGAGGTCATCAATGATGATTGAGGTAATATTTATTTCTAGAATAGGATGTATCCATCCACTTTCTGATCAACTGCACCTACTCTAAAGTCTCCAAAATGGGGAAATGTTCAAGTAAAGTTGCCTATCCTATCTCTAAAAAACTATTATTTGATCAACATGGACTTAATTACAAAGGCTCATTAGGTTCCATATATATCATCACATGATATCAATTATTCTATGTGATCTCAACCAAGTGTATATGTATCTCCAATAAGACCCAAACATAAATTAATCATTCTCTAAGATTTTCCCCGAGAACTATTTTCATGCACTATGAATGGAAATCAGTGTGAGGGTGGTAAATTGGGATAAAGAGGACCTGCGTACAAAACCCCCTTTGTAAGATCTACCAAAATCTATATCTTAACTGGGCATCCCTATCCGATATAATAGTATATAAAACCCTATGATTGAACACATTTGAATTGATATAAATCTTACCAATCTCATTTATTGAGAATGTCTACTCAATTAACAATAAAATCAGTCACCTTTTGATCCTATCTACAACGACTCATATGACACCACTACCTGAAAAGGACCACATTAATCAAATCAGAAAATCGATTTCAAAATCATCACATTTAAATAAATAATAGAAAACTTATGTAAAATAATAAATGGTCACTGTTGTTCTACCTTTTTGTTCTGATATGTGGAATACCTCATAAAAAAACCAGCTACCTCTCATTTCAACCTCGACCACTAGTACTGACTTCTAATGTCATGATACATCGTGGTGACACCAGGATAAACTATCCATGTTAAGGCATGAAACTTATACATAATCTAAATTTTTATGTCCATGGGAACCAAAAAAACACCATAAATATACATAATTTCATCCTCTCCCATGGTCTAACTAGGAGGCGATTCCTTACCTAGCATTTTCTCCCATAGGAATATTCCTTCCGCATCATAAAATTGTATCCCCCTCAATCTATCCGGAAGAGTGAAATCCAAAATTATGTATGAGAAAAAAAACTCTTCCCATGATCACCTAACACATCTAAGTGAATCTCTGCGAATTAGGCCTTAAGATTCCAATTTCTACAGTCGTCCTGAACTTCCAGCATCTGAGTCCTCCTACTCAATGCATCGACCATTGCATTCCCCTTTCCAGGTAAATTAGAAATATCAATGTTAAAGTACTAATAGTATTAAAATTACCTTCACTACCTAAAATTAAGGTCATTTTTTTAAATACATGATGGAGACTATTGTGGTCTGCATGGACCACAAAAACTCTCCATGGAAAGAATGCCCCAACATCGAAAGACATGTATCACATAGACTAAATAGAGATCATGTATCATGTAGTTCTTCTCATGTTGCCTCAACTGTTGATACCTACATGAAACAAATAAATCACCTATATCAAAATAGATCATAGATCAATACTTTATGCCTCACAATATACAATATATATCCTTCCTGGCTCTGGCAGAAACAAGACCAGTACTAAATTCAGTCTCTATTTCAGCTTCTAAAAGGGTTTTAAATGGTATCTAACCATATAAAATTCACAACCTTCTTATTTAATCTCATAAGAGGTGTTTATAAGTATTAAAAGTCATGTATAAGAATCCAATAATATCTATCTATCCCTTAGTAACCCTATATATCAAATATATTTTTTGGATGGTCTCCATAAATTGCAGCTCTCACCATCTCTCGGTCAACTAATACTTCTATATTTGAGATAATATGACCCATTAAGTGAATCTTATCAATCCAAAAGTGGAAATTTGTTATATTGGTATATATTTATTTATCTCTCAGTGTATCCAAAATTATGTCAAGATTTTTGTCATGTTTATGTCATTTGTGAGAATACACCAAGATATCATCCATGAAAACCACCACAAACCAATCAAAATAAGGATGAAGAACTAGGTTCATCAGTTCCATGAAAATTTATGGAACCTTTATCATACTAATAAACATAACCATATACTCATATAGAGCATAAATTCTATGAAAAGATATATGAGGTTTGTCTTCTGGTTGAACACACACCTAATAAGAACCTAACCTCAAATAAATATTTGAAAAAACCTGAGATCCTCAGAAATGGTTGAGGAGATCATTTATCCGAAGTAAAGGATACCGGTTATTAACCATCGACTCATTTAATTTCTAGTAAACCAAAAAATATTCTAACGGTAACATCATCCTTTAAAAAAAAGATCAAAAAACCCCATGGAGAACTAATGGGTCATATAAAACCCTTTTCTTCCCAGTGCACTAGCTACCTCTTAATCTTCTGTAACTCATTAATAGCCATACTATAAGGATGAATGAATACCATTTTAGCTCTTGGTGCTATCCTGATAGAGAAATATACCTCTCTCTAAAGTGGAAAACTAGAAAAGTAATATGGTTAAAATACTATGAAACTTTCAACCACTAGAGTGAAATATTCCTGACCCAATCTGTGATCATGAAGATGCAAACTAGCAATCTGAGATTTCATCCAACCTATCCCAAGATGAGAAGCTCCATTTCTAACAAACTAGACATCCCATTGACCCTTTTGAACAAAAACTCTTCCCTATGGTTATGGGAAGGCTACCCTTCAATGACATCAATCGACATGGTAATGATATGTAACTAGACAATCCATCCCGAGTATGACGTAAAAACCTATCATCTCATGAATGAAGAGATCCCATATGAAGTGAAACTATCTAATATGAATGGGGAACTCCCTAAATTTTCAGAAACCCTCCATTCTAAACCCCAATTGAGTATTTGAAGAAATGACACCATTAAAAAATAGAACAATAAGCCATAGGCTCTCTTTAATAGGTACAAATATGAAATTATGAGATGAAAATGTATCAAAAGGGAAGATACTATAGTAGAAGCTACTAAGATCGTTTCTCTCACCAAAGACCGCCTAACGCTATGATCCTCAAAGGTAAGAAATACATAAAATATCTATCTTGAACTGAGACCTTATGAAACAATATCCCGACCTAGAGTCGGCCCACTTTGCTGTTGAGGTACAGCTAGTGCCTAACTCACTACTAGAAAACAAGCCTTTAACATTGTTGGAATTTAACAACACTAGTAAAATGAGTTAATAAAGGTTTCCCTTAATCAGTTTTTTATTAGTGATAATTAAAGTCCATAATGAAAAAAAAATAAAAAAAAAATAACCAGTTTTATTAATTAAATAATTATTGTTAAAAATGAATAAATTAAATAAACATATATATAAATTTTAAAAACTAATAAATATTATAATATATATAAATATATATAATGATTAAAATGAAATAATTAAATGTCTAAAAAATTTAAAATTAGTAAATTATGAAAAATATTAAACATTTTTTTAATTAAATAATTATTGATATAAATCAATAAATTTGATCTAAAAATACATAGGTTATAAATATTAATAATTAATATATTAAATATAGAAATATAAAATTAATTTATTCATATAATTAAAAATAATATTAAAAATGAATAAATTATGAAATTCTTTAAAAAATTATTAATGAAACAATTATTAAAAAAATTAATAAGTATAATATATATATATAAATAGTAAGAAATAATATGTATTAAATATAAATATATATAAAATTAATAAAATGTTAATTAAAAACAATTAATGTCTTATTCATTTTATATTTTGTTTGATTTTTCAATTTAACATATATCAAACGTCATGTATTATATTGATTTCACACACACGCACATAAGAACACACACACAAACACATATGTAATTAGTTCAATTTTATAAAAAACACACAAAATAGATTTATGTAATATATAGAAACACATTCACCAAATATTTATGTAATTAATTCACATTTTAGTATAGTTTAGAATTTCATTATAACATGATACATTTCATATATTATGTTTTTAATCGGTCAATTTTATTTTTTTTATTTTTAATACTATTAAATTTAGGGTAATGATTTTTGATAATTTTTATTCTATTTTTGAATTTGATCATTTTCTATTATATATATATATATTTACATTGTTTTATTATTTTTAATATATATTCATATTTACATATATACATATATAATTTATTTGTAATAATTTGTATTTAATTAAAAAAAATTTTCAAAAGTTTAAATATTTTTAAAGTGTTCTCATTTGAAATTATTCAAGTTCAGTAATTTTTAAAATGCTTTTAATTAATATTATATATCCAATAATAATGTCAAAAATATATTTTTTAAAAAATATTTATAAATAATTTTTTTATAAATGTATATTTACTATATTACTATATATATATAATTATTATAAATAGATAATTATTAGTATTTAAATATGTATTTACATAATTATAAGTAAATAATTATATATATATTTAAATAAAAATACAATTATAATATATTTATTTAAATAATTATAATTATAAAACCTTTGTTAGTGGTAAAATTTTAGTGATGATAAAAGCAATATTTATCAGTTCATTTTTAATGTAGAAAAATATCGATCTTTATCGGATATAAAAAAATATTGTTAAAACAAATCATTATCAGTGCTAATAGTTTGGTGATAAAAATGATTTCTTTTATCAGTTCCAGAAAAGCATTGATAAATATCCCATATATCAATGCTTATCAATTTAACACTAATTAAAGGGATCATTATCAGCACTTTTCTAAAAGTGTATTTAAAAGTGTCCTAGATATATTTACAATAAACCTAAACATGACTTAGTGTCTTGTGATTCTCAATCTACCATAGAAATTCTTTACTGCCAATGTGACTCCACTGCGTTCTCTCGGACGAATCAAGGGTAGAATCCAATGTATGTTATTTTTTTATTTTCCTTTATCATTTTTGGATTTTTTGGATTTTGTGTTTTTTATTTTGTTGTTGTTATTAAACATGATGAGCCCTACATCTCATCTCCTCTCCATTGAAATACAAAAACTTGTTCTATTTCAATTTTTTCCATTTATTGTGGTTGCAATGAAAGATAAAGATATTTTCTTATGGTAAGGTTAGAAAACATACATGTATAGGATTTTATTGATAAATAAAATAGATTTGGAACCACACAGTACTGGAAATGTAATGTTATCTATATCCCTTAGCATTAAATCATGACTGTCTTGATCAGGATGTGTGATTGAGGTGATGTGGTGAGATTAATTAGGAACTATGTTGGTATACTAGTTCTAAAATGGTACAAAATAGAGTCATAGTGAAACTAGGGATATTTGTATTGATTATATCCAAAATTAAAAATATTTCCAAACATATGAAGTAATTCATAAATATCTCAAGATAGCATAATTTTGATGGATACTCGAGTCACCGTATGATGTTTGAGGTATTTGGTTTCTTTTTTCCTTGACCTATCTTCTCGAGTAGTATACCCCTTATTTAGGAGATGATAGGTATGAATATGTAAAAATATAAGACATTTCATGTTCTTATGTGTCATTGGTTAATTGTTTTCCTAGAATCAACTATAAATTTATATTATTAAAACCAATAATAATAAATAAATACCATATTCTTATTTACTTATTAGTGATTATTGGGTTTTTATATCTTATCAATTTAATGAGTTTATTTAGTAACCCCATTTATTGAAACAAATTTTCATGACCCCCTCCCTACAAAGTGTACCCCTCCTAGTCTGAAAATGCGAGAAGAGAGAAAAGGACCCTTCAGTCCCGCCTCCATTAGGCCCTGTATTGGCGAATAAAATTGAAGGTATAACAAACACATAGATGGTGGGAATTTCCTACTTAGAGAAAACATGGTAATGATTGAGATAATATAGACACCAACAAAATCCTTTTCATACCACAATATAAATGAAATCCCATGTACACATATGGAATTTCATGAAATAACTACAATAACTGAATGAAAAACTGTATGTACCAAATGAAAGTAAAAAAGAGAAGAACATGAAGCGAAAAAATCTCCTACAAAACCTCAAGAAAGTAGTAAATGGCCTGATATCCAGACTAATCCAACCAAGCAGAAAAAATCTATATAACATAGCATGAGTATATCAATATACTCCATAGGATCCTCCCCAGATACTCTCATGTCAATGTAATGAAATCAAGCTAAAGCATAGTTAAAAACAAGTGAAAGTGACTCATCACCTAGAAAAGTATACCATGTTCCCAACATCACCATGGATACTATCACCAATTACCACATACAAGAGTATATAAAATAATAATGAATTTCAAGGGTACTCTCTACCACTTCGCTATCAGTTTTCTGCTTTTTCCCAACATCGCACGTCCTAAGCATCTCTCTCAAAAAAGGTTTGCTCGAAGACACATGGGTGAAGCACCACAACATGCCCCACATGAAACACAACCAAAACATCCAATTTTACAAAACTAAGAAGGTAGTTTCCAGGATCCACCATAGGTCACATAGCTTGTACCATACCTCGAATACTATACCTCAATCCATTACAACCCATACATCGAGTAAGGATCCTCGAGCCATCAGAGCCTATACATGTTACACCTACAACAGTCTATGGGAAACTATATCCAAAATATATGTGTGTGAAATAATCACAAGCCATTACATATCCCTAGAAACTTATATGGGGAAACTAACAGTATTCCTTATCATCAAAAGTAACTACCAAGAGATGAGTTTGTGGTCAAATGGGGTAGTCATCCATCCATCCTCCCGCCAAGATATTGGGGAAAACACCCCCACAGGGCTCAGAATCCCTGGGGTATCAGTTTTTCTAACCAAAAGTGTGGTGTATCATATTGGAACACAAAAATTACATGATATAAGATATATCACAACCACACTATGGGAATAACCTAGTATTAGAATCATCTGCAAATCACTTCTCACAGACTCCCGACATCCACTACATTGAATAGACATCCTATAAGCACACAACCATTTAAATTGATTTGTAAAATTACATTACCCATTTTTTATCAATTTCCCATTATTTTAATTAATTATTTAACCATTAATTAAAAAATATCAAAACCCAATTACATTTCATCATCATTCTAGCAAAGATCCATGTCCTCCATGCATAATCAATCTTAGTCCACGGTTTCTCTGATATACAACCCCAACATTGCAACTCTACATGATTGAAACCCATGTGTTCAACATCATTTATTATTTTATTTAACAACATTACCATTTTATGTATTTATAGGTATTATAAGAAATCATTTTAATCTACCCAATTTAAGGGGATCTACTTGGTCAGTAGATGAACTACCCATCGAGTCTTTGGAATCTATAGCAGGAGTGTAGACCAATCCATACTCTAGAAGATAAACATGGAAAGCATGTGGAATACACCATGCATAATTTACTCTTTTTAAAAGAGGTTAAGTAAGACCGTATTTCTCAAGTATAAGAGAAATTAAAGAATATAAATGATAACAAATTTAATATCAACCATTTTCACATCAATGGGAAGGACCAACATCAACTAATTCCATCATACCTAGTGTCCTCCATAAAACCCACACGCATATATTGATGAATTACTCCTCCTGAGGTGTCATCTACCACAACAACCACTAGGCCTCCCTACCCCCACATACCACAATATCCCTCATGCCTTATCCATCCCATACTCACACCCCAAACACAAGAAATTAGAATCAACAAACAAAGAAACTGGGCTCTTGGCCCTAAATAAGTCATTCATCCTTCACACACAATGAGTACTCACAACTCCAATGCATATAGTTCATGGAATTTAAAAGAAAAAGGTTAACTCATAACCTTATAAGGTATTATTTTTTATACAAAACCAGTTCTTTATTCATTCTTGAATTAACTGATTCAATTAAACATGCATAACTACATCCATTTGATTATCATCAAATCACACCAACAACAACAGGATTCAATAACAAGACTATTTATTTATTTATCCAATAAATTTATAGTTATTTCCAACATTACATTATTTACCAATTTCCATGAAGAAAGACATGATAAACAATAAAGTCATAGATCTCACACAATATAGAAAATTAAGAGGCAATAAAATCGCTAAGAAATTATTACCAATTCTTTAATCAGGTTATGATATTTATTATTTTAATTTCATTGTGATCTAATGGGATAAATCATGATAACAATATAACTATAGGTAAATATAACAGATAATTCTGGAATCCACTACCTTAAATGTTTTCTGACATATTTTGCATGAGAACGGTCCAACACAATGGATCACAATCACCTCTTCTGCAATAACTGCATCCACCCAAGGACTTCGCAGCACAAATGCATCAAAAAACCCAAGAAAGATCCATTAGAAACATAGAGATCAAATTCCGTCTCATGGAAATTAGAAACAGAAGAAAATATATCAAGTACAATAGAAGAATGAGGTAGAATGTACCTTATATAAAAAAATTAATTGATACTTCCTATTTGAACCAAAAAAGGGGGTGCACATGAAGCAGGAAAACTCCAAGGGAAACACGATCAAAAGATTATAGTTTGATCACAAGACTCCAATGGGAGGAAGAACTTTGCGAATCCTATAACATGAAAAAATGAGGAGGAAGGTATCTCAACCTTTTTAAAATCTAAATGGAGCATCATTTTAGATATGTTTTAGATTTTACATTAAAAGAGAATCTATCAAGACTATGCGGTTTCACTATGTAAAGGGACTAGTATTCTTATTAAAAATTATATAGGATTCATGGGATTTGAATAGGAGTTAAATTCATTAAAATAGGGATTTAAATCTATTTTACATCAAAGATAATGTTAATAGGGGAAAAATGTAGGAATCCAGAAACACTGTTCGTGACAAACTGTTGGATGACTCACCATTGGATGAGTCATCATTGGATGAATCACCATTACAAAAACAATACATAACTACCGTTGAATAAATCCCCATACTATAAACAATGTACACCTACCGGTGGACCTATCACTATTCAGGAGACATTGTACACCTACCGTTGGAATTCTCAACATTCTAGAAACATTGTACACCTACCGCTAGATGTATCACCATTTATGAAACATTTTACACTTATATTTGGAAATATCACCATTCTTTAAACAACATATACCGACTGTTGGATGCATCACCATTCTAGAATCACAATACACCTATTGTTGGGTGCCTCATCATTATAGAAACATTGTACACCTACCGTTGGATGTATCTCCATTCTCGAAACACTATACACTAACAGTTGGATGTATCACAATTCTGGAAACACTATACAAGCACCATTGGATATCTCACCATTCTGGAAACACTATACACCTATAGTTGGATGTCTCATGGTTTTGGAAACAATGTAATGCTATCATTGGATTTCTCAATGTTCTGGAAACAATGTACACCTAACATAGGATGTATCAAGGTTCTGGAAACATTGTACACCTACCATTGGATGATTCACCATTTCAGAAACACTTCACACCAACCATTGGATGACTCACTATCTTGGAAACACTGTTCACATAACTTGAAAATATGGAAAGTGTTATAAATAAGTCTCTGTGACCTCACATAACACCTCATACTTAGGATTCTCACAAATTAATGTACTAGAGTGGTCTATTAAATTACATCAGATACCTCTCAATCTATTCTCACCTTCATGAATAAAAAAACAACCCTATAGAGGAAAAAAATGGGTCTGAAAATCCACCATGTGAGATACCTCTCATCTCTCTCTCCACCAAATGAGCTCATACAATTTACAAAAGGAACAACATAGTACCACAATAAAATAAAAACTAGACCCTAAAAACTCTCATAGGTGAGATACATCTCAAAAAAAAAGAAAGACACAATAAGAAAAAAGAGGAATACATCTCATTAACAAAAAAGGACTACAACCACCAAATGAACAATGTTTCAAGAGGAGATCTAAACATCTTAAAACTCAGGCTATTGAGAATGTATATGAAACTCATGTTCCCATGTACTCTCCTCCACTCCACCATGCCACCAGAAGAAATAGACTACGAGGATAAAATGCCCATGAAACACCTTCCCCTTATGGTCCTGGATATCTACATGCCACTTTTTAAAGGTAACACCATAATTAAAATTGATCTCACCACAATTGATGATTTGAGAGTCTCCTTGAAGATAGCGATGAATCTATGAATCACAGAAAACATCAAGTACCTATCTCATCTCTGGAGGAAGTGCTACCCAATACGCCACGACTTTGACATGAGCCAACACCAAGAAAGGCCCAACAAATTGGGAAGAAGTCTTACTCCAATGTCCAAACCTTCAAATAACACAACAAGGATTCACCTTAAAAAATATGTGATCCAAAACATCAAATTCCAATGATCATAACCTATGATCAGCATAGAACATTTGACAATCCTACACTACTTTCATCTGCTCAGGAATCACTCTTACCATCACTACCATGCTCTGTACGAGTTCTGACTTGAGAATTTCTAACTCTTCGACCCAAATCTAGTACAACATAGAAAAAAATTGTTAGATATACAAGGATTCAAATGGTTCCATACCAATGGGGGAGTGGAAACTATTTCTTGTAAGAAAAATCTACAAAGGGCTTATGCCCCATCCATGAAGCTCCATAATAAAGGAAACATGATCGAAACTTGTCTTCAAGAGTCTGAATGGTGTGAAATGTCAAATAATCTATCTATATATGAATAGTAGTGCTATGGAATAGCTATGAACCCAAAAAATTCTAGATACCTCTCCACACCCTATAGGTAAAAGGATGATCTCGATCAGAAATTATTATCTCGAGGACTCTATGGAGTCTCAGCATCTCCTCCTGATATTACGTCCATAAAAAATCTAATGAGATCAACACCTTGATTGCTATAAAGTAGACTGATTTCATAAAATAATTCACTACTACCCATATAGTTTCACAGCCCCCTTAAGCTTGAGGAAAACAAGTTATAGAGTCCATATAGATGTCCTCCTACATTCATCGAGGAACATCTAATGGATAGAGAAAACCACTAGGAATACGGTCGTCGAACATCACCTTTTGAAAGAACAATCATTGAGAAAGAAACTATACAAATACATGATTCAACCTAGGACACAAAAATTGTCTCCTCAAATCTCAGTAAATATTTTTCATGCTAGGTTGTACCAATTAGGGAGAAGTATGGTACTCTTTGAGAACCTTATCATGTGATTCCAAAGGAATGAAATGCCTTGCCTGAAATAAAACCCAATGTTGTTTATCCTCAGACTAAAATTCTGGGGCCTTGTTAAAAACAAAATAGTCTCTACAAACCTCCAATTCAAGATCCCCCAACTAGGATTCCACCACCTAATGCACTAGAGATGACTGCAATATCATCTGAAAAAGATACCCTCTACCCCCATCTTCTCCCATATCCATATGTAATGATGAATTTTCTTCCACTACCATACAAGAATTAGCTTATTCACACACTTCATCATTGTGTGACTTCATTCTCAATAAATCAGCCAAAACATTCCCCTTTTATTGGGTATATGAAATTTCAAAGTTGTAGTCACGTAAGAACTCCATCCATGGACATTTTCGCATGTTCAAGTATTTCAAGGAGAAAACATACCTCGGGATATTATGATTCATGAAGACCAAAAAATTCTCACTGATGAGGTAATGTCTCCACAACATTAGAGAAAACAACAGTACTATGAACTCGAGATCAAGGGTGGAATAGTAACATTAGTGTGGATGCAACTACTGAGACCCATAAGAAATGACTAATATCTTCTACATTAGAACACAACCATACCATAGACTTGAAGCATCATAGAAAATATCAAAATAAACTCTTTATGGTAACAGAAAAAGAATCAGACCACTGACCAAATTTACATTCATATACTCAAAATCTTTCTAACACCAATCAGTCCCCATGAATTCTTGATTCTTTCTAATCAATGCTATTAGAGGAGTTTCAATCTGGGAGAAATTTGATATGAACCATAGGTAACAGCCTATAAGACCAAGGAAACATCACACATATGCAACTATTTTAGGGGCTTCCCAAGACAAAACTGATTCTATCTTTGATAGATCCATATCTACTCTCTAATGGGATACAACATGCCCCAATAAATGGACTTCTCGATCTCAAAACTTTTAATTCCACTACTTCCCAAATAGCTACTGTCGATGAAGAAATCCCAAAATGGAATGTAGATACTCTACGTGATCCTCCTAAAATAGAGTACACAAGGATGTCGTCAATGAATGCCACCATGAACTTATCTTGGAACTCTCAGAACACATCATTCATAAACATCATGAACATAAAGGGAACATTCATCGTACCAAATGCCATCCTCATGAACTCATATTTTCCATGATGAAAAAGGAATGTAGTTTTCATGATATCCTCATCCCTCACACACATCTAATGATATCTTGATCATAAACTAATCTATGAGTACCAACTTTCACCCTTAATTTGATCGAATAAATAATTAATCCACAGAAGATGATATTTTTCTTCACTATCACTTTTTTTAAGCAATGACAATTGACACACAAGTGAAAAAATCCATCGCCCTTATTCATGAAAAAATTGGCACACCTCATAATGACACACATAGCCGAGTGAAAACATAATAAAATAGACTATCGAGTTGTATATGAAAATATCACAACACATAAGGTTCCTTCCTATATGAATATATCAAGATAGGAGACATGCCATGCTATAGTTTGTTCCCGAAATTGATCTCATACCTAGGGGTAACGCCACCACCTCCTATGGAAAGACATGATGGTACTCTTCCACAAACTTTGGAAATGCTAAGTATAGTACCTTTAAAAAAATCATCATCAGCTTAGACATTAAGGGTGATAAGGAAAGAACATGCCTTTGACCCATACATGGATCTCTCTTGCCAACAAATGTAGCTTGCTCTCCATCAACATCAATGAACACCACTGGACTCCTACTGTAATCCATGATATTCAATACCAAATACAACTAACCTTGTCATGGATGAAATAATTTTAATTTATCCATTAACATAGGAAATATCTCCATATGAAGTGCTTCCCAAACACTAGCTCATAATATCTACATTCTTCAAATAAGAAAGATCACCTCTAACTAGCACAGTCAACACTAAGGGAACTTGAAGACTCTCTTCCACATGTCCAAAATCATGGACAAGGGAAGGTGATATGAAGGAGTGAATCACTCCTAAATCAAACGAGGCATGAAACCAAGTATAAAATAAACAATGGGTACCTCAAACGACATATGGCATACCTGGCACTGGAAACGCTAACACATGAAGATGACCTTGACCTGATAAATAGCCTACTCGACTCTGATAGTGACCACATAAATACACAAAATCTTCTATATAAATATGGGGAGTATCCTAAATATGTACTCTTACAACCCCATATACTATCTTCTAATCCAATGTTGGTGCAACCAGCCACCTCTACCTCGGCTGGAACTACCTCAAAGGAGGATCTTGGAGTGGAACACTGGGAACACACTGAATGCTCATAATAGTCAGGAACTCATGCTATTGATGACCTTTTCCTCCATAATAAAAAAGTGCCTGATCCATTAGCATTGGTATGAGAGCCTTTCCCCCATAGAAATAAGACATTGATGGATGTGACCTACCCTTGGTCAAAAAGAAACTTTTCTTCCCAAAAAACAGGGAACCCCAAATAAAAAATCATCTTCACGAGGAATCATGGTGACTCCCCACTCATGATGATCTGGTTCTTTCTAACTTCTTCTTGATGACCAGTACCCTCACAAAAACCTCGAGATACATGTTAATCATAAAATGGGTGACTTGTAACTAGATCTCTGGATGAAAAGACATCTTGAAATGCCTCACCCTGACCTCCACATCTAGAAACTGGTCTGAAGCATATCGTTTAAGGTTCCTAAACAGATCCTGGAATCTCACAATTGAGAGCTCCCCTACCTAAGGGTAAAAAATTTCAGGTGATAGGCTTCCATCACAATCATAAAATGAAACTCATCTCTAAACAGGTCTCAAAACCCATATCAAGAGACTTCTTACTCCTCACAAGCCCTGAGGAACAAGATATTCCACTACGTCATTGCCCGACATAACATTGTAACATCCAAGGATACATAGTGATCCTTCCAAGCATGGATCCAACTAAAAACTATATCAAACTCCTCCAACCAGTCTTCTAAGACTGTATCTGGAATGGATCCCCCATACATCTTCAGACTCTGGTGCTGAAATTTTCAGAGTGTCCTCCTTCAAGTTTCATCGTCATCAACTTCTACTCATTGACGATTTGTAGGCGTGACCTACTGAGTATCTTCTACATGAACCTGATGAGGATGTCTAACTATAGCCTTACTTACAAAAGGAAAAATAGTTATATCTCATAAACATGGAATATGGAATACTTACATTTAATTAATTGTTTTCTTCTATTCATTTTATGTTAAAATATTCCAAGTTCAACCCATTAAAAGATAGGCGAAAAGAAGAATGATGCATGATCCATTACTACATATCTACACGGAAACTAGTATAACCTCGTTTGGTAGCAACTGTAATTTTAATGGTGTGTAAATATGATCACAGGGGCCCCTAAACACCTTTTCCTTAGATAGTCTCCCATTTTTAAAGAACTTTATAAATATAGCTAACATTATTTCCATACAAACCCATGAATACTCACATATGGCTATCTCCAGACACCATCCAACCCATTAACCAGGTCTCTAATACCTCTCTTTCAAGACCCCCTCTCCAAAAATTGTACATCTCTTGGGTCATCAATTTGAGAAGAGAGATAATGTCCCCAAGTCCCGCCTCTTGTAGGACATGGGTTGGAGACTAACAATGAAGTTATAAAAAACACCAAGATGGGAGTAATTACCCTCTAAGAGAATACATGCAGAAGAGATAGAGAAGACAGACACCAAACAAATCCTTCTCAAACTATAGTATAAAAGAAATCCTAAGTACAAATATTTCATGTCATTCAAGAACTAAAAAAAACTGAAATGAAAAAAATACAATTACTTAAAAAATGTTAATTGAAGAGACCAAGAATCCCTAGAAACTCACATAAAACCACAAAATAGAAGTAAACACACTGATCTACAACTTGATCTAACTGGCCTAAAAATGGTTTATATAATATAGGGTGTGTATATCAATATACTCAGTAAGACCATTCCCTGAACCTCTCATGTAGAAGTAAATAAAGCATTCTAAAGAATAGTGAATATTAAGTAAAACTAAGTAATCATCAAAACAAGTATACTATGTTCCCATCCTCACTATGGATATTGTCTTCATGTATTATATACAATATTATATAATATAATATGTAATTTAAATGGTAAGCCGCTACCACTTCTCCACTAGTTTTCCACTTTGCCCCAACCTCACATTTCGTACAAATCTCTCTCCAAAAAGGGTATCCCGAAGACACCTGGGTGAAGTACCACAACATGCACCTCATGTAACACATCCACCATGCCCGCATAGCCAATATAAACAAGGTAGTTTCTAGGAGCCACCATAGTTCCTATAGAGTGTATAATACATCCATTATTATACCTCGATCCATTACAACCTATACACCAAGTAAGGATCCTCAATCTATCACAACCTATACACGTTACAACTATAGTAGTCCATGGGAAACTATATACAGAATGTATGTGTGTGAAATAACCACAGACCAATACACCCGTCTACACACATATACAGGGAAACTAACCACTATACATACTATCATATGTAACTACCAAGAGAAAGGTGAAAGGTCAAAGGTGGTAGTCAACCATCCATTCACCCACTGAGATGTTGTAGAAAACACCCCCTTGGGATGACAATCCCCAGGGTGTTAGTTTTAAAAACCTAAATGGTGGAGTAGCATAGATAAACCCAAAAAATATAGGATATAATATATATCACAACCACACTGTAGTCATAACCTTGTATTAGACTCAACTACAACAAATGTATCTTAGACTCCTAGCTGCCACTACTAAGGCTAGATATCCTCTAAGCACACAACCATTTAAAGAGCTTTATTAATTTACATTATCCCTTTAAATCAATTTCACTTTACATAATTTAATTCTTTAACCATTAATTAACCATTTTAAAAACCACATTACATTTCATTATCATTATTGCAATGATCCACACCCTCATAGAATAAGAAATCCTAGTCCATGATTTATCTGATATATAACCCCAACATTCCATCCCAGCAATCTCCATCCCCTTGGGTTCAACATAATTTTTTCATTTATTTGAAAAAATTACCATTTTCCTTATTTCTAGGTATTCTAAGAAAGAAATCTAAGCTACCAAATTCAAGGGGATTGATATGGTGAGTAGATGAACTACCAATAGAGTCTTTTCCACATCTAGTAGGATCATAAACCCATCCGTCCTCGGAAATATAAACACTAAAATCATGTGGAATACCCCACAAGACATCACCTCTTTTGGATAAATCTTATAAAATACCATCTACCTCAAGAATTCGTGAATGTAAAGAAGATAAAAAATTACATATTTAATAGAAACCGCTTTCGCATTGACAAGTTAACCCAGCTTCAACCTGTTCCATCATCCCCGATGTCCTCACCGATATCCCCATGTATAAACCGATGAATCTTTCCACTCTAGGAATAAACTACTTCTACAACCACTAGGAATCCCTACCCCACATACTACAACCACCCTATAGGATTATCCATCACATAATCACACCACAACACAAGTAGTAAAAAACAAATAACATAGAAACTGGGATCTTTTCCCTAAACAAGGAAATCATCCTTCACACACAACGAGTACTCATAGCTCCAAAGAATAAGATTCTTATCATTTACAAAAAATCATTTAACTCAGAACCCTACAAGGAATTAATTTTTAACACACAACATATTCTTTATTCCATCTTGAATTAACCGATTAAATTAAACATGAATAACTACATTTTTTTGATTATCATTAAATGAAAACAATAAAACCCGGATTCATTAATATGACTCATTATTTCATTAACAAATCAATTTATAGTAAATATTGACTTTATATTCTTTACAAATTTCCATCAAGAGATACATGTTTAATAGGAAAGGAATATATCTCACACTATCTTGAAAATAAAGAGGCAATTACATCAAATTTAAATTGATACAAATTCATTAATCCAGTTCAAATATTTATTATGTCAATTTCATTATGATATAGTGTTCTAAATCATGGATACTCTAAGACATTGTGAAAATAGAATAGAGAATCCATGAATACCCTTACTCTAATAGTTTCTATTGTTCTTTTCATGAGAATGATCCAACACAACGGATCATGATCACCTCTCATGCAATGACTATATCTACCCAAGGATGCTGCATCACTACCACATCAACCAACACCCAAGAAAGCTCCATTAGTAACATGGATATCACAAATCATCGCATGGGAAGGAGAAAAAAGCAGAAATTGATAAAGGATCCCAGAATATGTAGGTAGAACATTACTTATATTGAACATAGATCGACAATTCTTTGTTGTAAAAAAAAGTGGTTGCGAATGAAGTAGGAAAAATCCAAAGGAAATATGATCCAAGGATTACAGTTCGATCACATGACTTCTATGTGAGGAAGAACTATGGGTGTACCATACCAAAGAAAAACATGGTGTAAGGTATTTCGTCCTTTCAAAAATAAAAAAATATAATCAGTTAATATATATTTTAGATTCTCCATCAGTAGATGATCTCTCAATACTACACAGTTTTACCTAATAAAGGCACCATGACCCAAAAAAAACTTAGATAGCAGTTATGGGCTTTAAATCTCCCTTAAATCTATTAAAACAAGGCTTTGAATGTGTTTTATATCATAGATAATGTTAAAGGGGTGAAACTATATGAAGATGAAAACATTGTTCATTACTCACTGTTGGATGAATCAACATTGGACGAGTCACCGTTGGATGACTCACCATTATAGAAACACTATACACCTACCGTTGGATGACTGATCATTCAAGAAATGAAACACTATACACCTACAGTTGGATGACTCATCATTCAAGAAACATTGAAGGAATCACCATTCTGGAAACAAGTGTACATCTACCATTGGACGTATCACTATTTTGGAAATGTTGTACAACTACTCATGGATGTATCACCATTCTAGAAACATTTTACCCCTACCGTTGGATGTCTCACCATTCTGGAAACAATGTACACCTACTGTTGGATGTCTCACCATTATGGAAACATTGTACACCTAACATTGGTTGTCTCACCATTCTGGAAACACTGTACACCTACTGTTGGTTGTATCACCATTATAAAAATACTATACCCTTATCATTGGATGTTTTACCATTCTGGAAATGGTGTAGACATACCGTTTTATGTCTCACTGTTCTAGGAAAAGTCTACACCGACCATTGGATATATCACCAATTTGAAAACACTATACACCTACTTTTGGATGTCCCACCTTTCTAGAAACACTATAATCCCACCATTGGATGTCTCACCAGTCTGGAAACCCTATATACCTACCATTGGATGTCTCAACATTCTAAAAACACTGTACACCTACCATTGGATAGATCATCATTCTGGAAACATTGTACATCTACCATTGGATAACATGCAATTCTAGAAACACTGTAAACATATCGTTAGATGAATCAAAATCATGGAAACACTATTCATAGAACTAGATATTTGAAAATCTGTTAGAAATATGTCTCCATGACCTTGAAAAAAACTCAGTCACCAGATTCTCACAATGTAATGGACTAGAGAGTTCCAGGCCATTACACTATTAGTTAGTTGTTTAGTACAATTATTTAAAATAATTATTATAAAATATTTTAAATTATATTAAAAGTATGAACAGACTATGAAAAAGGAAATTAATGAGATAGAGGGGAAGGGGGTTGAAATTTAATATAGATTATCTTGTTCCTATTTCTCATATAATATTATTTTTTGGAAGGAAAGAATTATGTGAATCTCTACGTTAACATTGAACGTGTCACCACTACGACCAATATATCTCTATAGGAAGGAGAAAATAAACATCCTAAGTACGCTTGAACTTATATTAATCTTCATATACTAGAGGTAATTACAGATATAATTTAAGATATGTCATATAATTTTATATGATGGGAACATATAGTATTAATGGTTCCAATAATATTTTATTTTATTATATCATAATAATTAATTTAGGATTTCATTGAATAAATTCATTTAATTTATAGAAGATAATAAGTTCTAGATCAATAATGAGAATATGTCAAACAATTAACCATTTAAAGGGATTTATGTTATTGGAGGGATCTTATGGTGGATTAAAAATATATCCAAATTTTATAGATGAGGAATTATAGATAAGATAGAAGTGATTCCGAATGTAGGTGTGGTGAGATTATTTTCATCATGACCATTATAGTGGAGGTATTCCAATTCCTCTTCAATTAAGGAGACTTTTTGAGTGATTCCATCAGTGTAGGATCCTAATACACTTTAATAATTAATTCATATTTGATTTGAAACATTTCTATTTATGTGGTTATTTGGTTAACCCCCATTGGTTTTTTTTGAGATATTCTATCTTGGTAGGGTCATTAGATATGATTGGTAGATTATTTATGACTGACTAATCTATGGATGATTCTAGATTGGGTATTCTATAGTGATAGGTTCAATCATAGTTTATTATACTTTTGTTAATGGTCTTAGGATAGAGAAGCTTCCAATTTTTTATTTATGAGTATCTTATATTTCTTCTAGGATTAATATTAGAACTTACTCATAACGTCATTAACATCAGTGTTCTATATAAGTAAACATATGGAAAAATAATAATCAAGGTCAATATTATTTCTTATTATCTTTTATATATATATATATATATCTTCATTGCCTATACAAACACAATGCCACCCCTAATATGTAAACTCATTTGATATTTATATGAGACCACTGAAAATAGAATATCTATCCGTTGTTGTGAAATAAGCACACAAAGCATAATAATCATAAGTAAAATAAATATATTTTCATGAAAAAGGACCATGGGTTTCAAAAATAAGGTTTTATAAATACGATACACTTTGGTAAGACATATATACAACAAAATACACTTTATATATAAAATCCCCCAATTGAACGACTCTTGCATGAAAATCATTACATTCTTGAATAGAGATATAATAATTTAACATTACAGTACATATAAGTTATAATAACTTTATTAAATCCATCATGAGATGAATGATTGCATTCCATATTTTGATGATGGATTTGACACCCTATTTTAAATGATCCTTCATCCCATAATTGTGGTTCCAATGATCCTTGATGACACGCCTCCTTCTCGTATTTTATTCATTAATCTCTATTGATGAATCTACAACAGATTTGAATACTTCATCTCCAAAATCATTATTCAAATCTTTTTTCCATTCATCCACCTCATTTACTAATTATTTGGAACACAAAAAATGACATAGAAAAATAAATGAAAACATAATATATGATTTTTTTGGTTTCTTGATATGCATTTTCTTATCCTAATCAATCAGTTACTTTTCACAAAAAATCATAAAGAATTACTTATTTTTTGAGTTCAGTAACATTGGATCATATTATAAATCCATAGTTAAGAATACTTGGATGACAATACTACTATGATGAGTCATCTAATATGACAAATAAAGGTATTCCTCCCCCAATAATATGATCTTTCTAGTCCTATTTTCATATTCATCTTCAGGATACATTCTCTTGGCATCTTTGAGAAATGTCTTGTTGTAAAGATCATACATAAATGTCACATAAATTTGGCCACATGTTTTTGAATCCTCTAAGTCCTACCAAACAAATAAACATTTCAAAGGAAGTGAAAAACAATAATTGTTTGTGAGTAGAACTAAATGACTGCGACCAGAATTCTTGTACATTTGAAAGTACATTACTTCATTTTTGTAATGTAATATGTTAGAATCCATAATTAAGATTTTATTTATGTTAATTTTAACCATGGTGGAAAATTAAATTTTATCATGAGAACAATTATTATTTAGTTTTTTTATTGAGAATCATCCCCCATCTCTTATATGTTTATTGAACTACTATGAGAAGTAGTCATCCAAAATGAACAAGGGATAAATTTTGGTTATAGTAGTTCATGAAACATATGTTTATGTCCAAAAAAGATGGGAGGTAAATTTCAAAATACAAAATGAAATAAAAATTGTTTCAGAGGTAGGTCATCAAGGAACTTTGGAACCTCAATGATGAGGGGAAGGATAGTTTCAACAAGCGAGTGAGATCCATCATCAAGAGATAAGAGATAATCAACATTTTAGGATCGATTAAGTAATATCAGTGAAGGTTAATTTTACTAGAGTATTGATGTATTATATATTTTTTAAATATAGTTATAACTTTCATGAAATATTCATGAAAATGTAGAATTTTATGCAAGTATTGTATTTTATTGTTTTTATTCATGAAAAATTAAATGTTTGACTACTCATGTAGACAATGTCTTCTACTCATGATGATGTTACAGATCTTGATGAAGAAGAGACTATTGAAAATGAATCAATATAATTATTAGGGTATGAACAACATGTTGATGAAAAAACATTGACAGAACATCACAATGGTGAATAAAATTTTCAATACAAGAATCTAGGGTATAAAATTTGTGCTTCTTTAGAATCAACGCACCCGACCTATTGAACCCAACAAGTCTATGTTAATTTATTATCTTGGGGTAACACTGAGGATGAATTTTCAAATTTACATTTATTCATGGCACCCCATATTTGGTTTAAAGAAGTAAATCCTTTGGATAGATATAATAGTAATGTTACAATATACATTCAATATTTTAATGAAGAATTATATAATAAAACATTGATTTAATTTACATTATTCCCTAATGAATACATTTATTTTAGAATATTTTTTAAGAAAATTTTCATAATTTCTTCTAGAAAATATCATAAAGGCTTTCAGACTATTCTTATGATGTTACATCTTAATGATTATAAGGAAAAAATGAAGCCCCACCCACCACATAATTATTCACACATAATAAAGTAGGATACATGGACACATTTTATCAATTATTTCAATGAGAAATCATTTCAGGTGCGTTACAATGAATTATATATTATTTTTAATATTTTGTTTTATCCAAATTGATTAAAAAATTTAATTTATGAAACAAGAAAAGTGCGATGATAATAAATAATGTGCATCAAAACCAACACACCACTATCAAAAAGAAATGATGGGGTATGCTTTATTAGAGAAGAAATTGGAATTTATTTTACATCAATAATAAAAATTTAATTATATGATATGAAAAAACATATTTCCCTTTGTTTATATAAATATGGATTAATCCAAATTTGGTGACACTTCCATCTCATTTCTTGTGGTATGGAAGGATGTTCATGTAAATAAAAAGGGAAAATTAGTTGATGAAAATAGAAAAATAGCATGGGAAGAATGTATAAATATGAAATAATTTTAATTATTTTTTATTTATAACAATATTAAATAATAATAGCTATTTGTGTTCCTTTATTTTCATATTATTTAGACACAAAAATCAATAAAAACCATACTTGAAAAAATGTTACTTTTGGAAGCTTTGAGGTGTCTAGAAAAAGATAGTCACGTTAGAGGATTAGGTTTTGGAGTATCTCCATGAACATATTTTGAAACTATAAAACCACATGAAGATACATAAAATATGGTGAGATGATTCCATATAAAATAGACTAACTCCAAGATATTAATTTGTTGTCTGGTTTGGTAGACCAATGCATAAGAAAGGATCGATGCAAATTGGAGGTGGAGAAAAGAACTGTACATGAACAAAATAATCTCACTATATTTGAGGATATTCATTCCCCCAATCCACATAACTTACCCTAGGTAATCACTTTTTTTTACTCTCATTTTCTTAAATGTGAATCGAAAAACATCTGATAACATGATATTACTAACATTTTGAAGGAAACATTTGAATGTGATTTATATTTTTCATCACCCATGTACCGCTGTGTTGAGATGGGTATAATATATAATATCCCAAGAGAAAATCTATGCAATTAATACCTCATAAAAGATCGCATGAGAGTGGGGATTGAGGTAGCTTATGAGTGGATTGCTAAGTTGACTATTCCACTTGATGGTCCAGATATTACAATGGTCGAATATACTATTGGATCTCTCATAGCATGGCTGTCTAATATTATAATGTTACATGAGATACATATTAAAAAAATTTAAATGATAAATATGTAATAATTTATTATAAAAGGTTTAAATTGAGGTATGATATTAAATTTTTATAATGTAGTGGAGAAATTGAAGGTCGAATTAAGTAATCTAGTGAATCGGCCAAGAACACGAAAATAAACATCTTAGAGAACCTTCTACTACTATTGAATAAAGACATTTTTTTCATTAAATCATCGTGAAGAGACCACATGTAAATATAAAAATATGTCTTTAATTGTTTATGATGAAAAAATATCTGTTGATTCTTTCAACGACTTAACTGGTCTCATGTGTCTAATTGAGATTGTCAATCATGAATGACTGGGTGTCTCAATTGTAAATATATATATACAGAAAATTTTAATAAAAATTTTATCCAACTAGTATGATAGTATGATTATTAATGTTAATAACTATTTATATTTTTTACTAGAATTTATATCACAACTATATAAAGGGAAGATCATGAAAAAGATGATTTGGGTTCATTAATTCCTATATCATTTCTATGCATGAAAATACATTGAATGAGGTAGAAATTAATAAGAAAAAATATTAGTTACTGGAAGTGGTTATTTAAAACTCGTCAGATAACAATAAATTTATGATGCCTACATTGCTAAGGTAAAACATTAAAATTGATTCACATAAAATATATTTGGATTTTTTTTATTAATTTTTTGTTTTTATTTTTTGAGGACACACTTGATGGTGATAACAGTTAATATGGAAACCCAAAATATTTATTTTTTAGATACAATGCATATATATACAACAAAATAACTTGAAACGTTGTGTATGGGTAATATGTAATACAACACAATCAATATTTTATTTATAATTGTCGAATTACATGTCAATCTAAGTTTTAACAAGAATACTGTTAGGATGTGGAGTTCAATCAAAAAATGGCTAGATCATGGAATGATGTTAGTGTCACACGGGAGAAAGACTATGGATTACTACAAATGGAAACAATTTAAGGTATATATAGAAATATTTAATTATCAAGACGTTTCCAAAAAAATAATTTTTTTGGTTAATGTTTATTTTCTATCCAAAATGTGATAATGACTCTAATTTTGGATATTATGATTTAAAATTTAAAGAGAGAAACCATAAAACAAGTAAAAACCAACATCCTTCGATAGGTAATTTTTAAAGGTAATTGAAATTTCATTAAATATATATCATAATCATTTTTTGTCTATATTTTTCTCAGAACTATCAAGATTATCGAAAACCTAGTTACTCAAATGATTAAATCAATTTTTTATGGATGAGTGGGAATCACACATGTTTTCAAAACGGCTGTTGAAAATATATTAGGTGATTACCTACTATGGTTGTGATCTATTATATGTTATGGACATCGAAAGATTTTCGGAGTGTGAAGCATCAATGTTATAATGATTATATATTATTTTTATCTCTTTTTTAAGGATATTTAAAATGGAGGAAATAAATTGGTTTAGAATTATTGACCTATAAATTTTATTTGGGGAATCACAGAGGTAGAGGTGGAGGTTGTGGCAAAAGAAAAGGTGCAGGAAGAAGAGAAGGTAGAGGAAATGTTGGAGGTAGAGTCATAGAGAGAGACTAAAGTGGAAGAGGGGGTATATATAAAGACTAAGGTTGAGACGAAGGAAAATAAGGATAAGAAACACTTGTTTTCAAAAAATAAAATTGTTGGGAAATGAAGTAGATTGAGGATCATACAATGATTGTGCTTGATAAAAATTATTTTAAAGTTCACACAACACTTCTCAATTAAGATATGATCTATTGTGAATTTTTTCAGGTGACTTATTTAAATATTGTTTTCACCACATGATTTAGTGATTATATATAGGGAAGTAGACTACCTGTAAGATCATTTTGTGTTAGAAGCTTTAATTTTTCAACTATTGTTACAGAAGAAACATTTATACAACTTCCAATCATCAAAAAAGTATATATACCAATTTAAACTTTTGATTAATATGCATGTAAACAACAACCAATGTAAGGATGTGAATGAATGAACTATTCATTTAAAACTAGTATTTATATATCATGGTCATCGAGGATGGATTGTTTTAAGGTGTCCGTTATTAGTTTTAAACTGACATTTTATTACAAAAAAATATCGCTCAATGAAAACCAAGAAAACATGATGATATTGCTTAGATAATTTTGAAAAATGATTCTTAATTCGTTTGTGATGTGTATAAATTAGTCTCATATTAAACCCACACATGATCCCACATGTATAGTTCAAAGTGAATGTTTCCAGTTTAAAATAAAATTTCAGTAAAAAATACTAGTGGCGTAATCAAAATTGAGGCAACACATTATATTGTTTTTGATAGTTTAGGAAAATGATCCATATGCCAATTTAGATGTGTATGAATAAAAGAAACCTCAATATGATGCACAATGTGGCTGTTATGACTCAAAGTGTATTTTTTATTCAAAATTGAAATTAATTTTAGTGAAAAAAACAGACATACTCAAAATTGAGAAAATTTATTCAGATTGTTTTATTAAATTAAGAACAAAATCCGTATGTTATTTTTAACATATAAGAATTAGCTACACAACAATATAATGCAATATATGACTAGTATAACTCCATTTGTTCGTTATAATTTTAAAATGACATTTTAATAAAAAAATTCATTGAATAAAAACCTAGAAAACAATCTCATATTGTCTTGATAATATGGTAAAATGATTCATATTTTATATTTTATTTGTATGAATCTGTATCATGTCAACACCACACATGATTCCACATGTATGGATCAAAGTGTGTGCCTCCAGTTTAGAATTCCATTTTAGTTAAAAAATATAAGTGGCATACTGAAAAATATGGAAAAACATTTTGATTGTTTTAAAACATTTTGAAAACGATCTATAAATCTTTTTGGGATAATTAGAAATCATCAACACCTCAGTTCGACCCATGGTGTGATGGGTATGACTCCAAGTGCATCTTTTTATTCAAAATTGACATTAATTTTATTGAAAAAATAGCTGACATAATAAAAATTGAGTAAACACAATCATATTGTTTTGGTACTAAATTAAATGATCCCTATTTCATTTTTGAATTATTGGAATCAATCACACATCAAAATGATCCATGGTGTGACCGGTTTGACTCCATGTGTCTTTTATTATATTAAAATTCACATTTTAATAAAAAAAGTATCTCTCAAAAAAAAAAACAAAGAAACCACACTCGTATTGTCTTCATAATTTTGGAAAATTACTCATAATTTATTTCTAACATACATGAATTAGTCTTATGTCAAACCGACCGATGATGCTACATGTATGAGTCCAAGTGCGTGTTTCTAGTTTAAAATTAATTTTTTTTGTCAAAAACAGATGTGGTGTACTAAAAAAAGTGGAAAAACATTTGTATTATTTTGATACATTAGTAATATAACTCATGTGTTTTATGGGAGGTGTAGGGAATCATATGAACCTCAATCTGATTCATAATATTATGAATATGAATCAGAAAGATTCTTTTTATTTAAAATTGATATTATGTTTCGTGAAAAAAACGACTTACATACTCAAAATCATGAAAACACATTTGGAGAGTTTTGTAACATTAATAAAAATATCCAAAATTCATTTTTGATATATAGGAATCAACCACACCTCAATCTGATGCATGTTGTGACCAGTATCAATCAAAGTGTCTGTTATCTATTTAAAACTAATATTTTTATACAATACTTATCACTCGCTACAAAATGAGAAAATGTTCCTGGATTATATTGATATTATATTTAAAGGATTCAGAATTATTTTTTGACATGTAGGAATCAATCTCATGTCAAACCCACACCTGATATCACCTGTATGGATCAAAGTATGTGTTTCGAGTTTACAATGGAATTTTTGAAAAAAAAACAAAAATGGAATACTCAAAATCAAGGGAACACATTTTTATTATTTTAATAGTTTTAAAAAATTATCCATAAGTCATTTGGGATGTGTAGGAATTAGACATATATCAATCTGATGCACAGTGTGAGCAATATGACTCAAAGTGCATATTTTTATTCAAAATTGAAATTAATTTTAGTGAAAACACTACTAATATACTCAAAACTATGAAATATCATTTTGATAATTTTGGTACTTTAAGAAAAGTATCCATAATTCATTTTTGACATATAGTAATAAACAATACCTCAGTCCGACACATAGTGTGACCGATACGACTCCAAGTGTTCGTTATTTGTTTAAAATTTACATTTTAATTCAAAAAAGTACCAATCATTGAAAACTAAGAAAACAAACTTGTATTATACTAATAATTTTGAAAAATGATTCATAATTTAGTTTTTACAAGTATGAATTAATCACATTTCAAAACCCCACATGATGCCAAATGTATGGATCAAATTATGTGTTTCCAGTTTAAAATGACATTTTATTAAAAAAACAAGTTTCCTACTCAAAACGAATGAAAAGCATTCTGATTATTTTGATACATTAGGAAAATAATCCACGAGACATTTGGGATGTGTAGAAATCATCTGCACGTCAATCCGATGCACCGTGTGACTGGTATGATTCCAAGTGCATCTTTTAATTCAAAATGGACATTAATTTTATTGGAAAAAACTAACATACACATAATAGAGTGACAACATATAGATTATTTTGTTACTTTATGAAAATGATCCATATTTCCTTTTTGAATAGTAGGAATTAACTATATCTCAATCCGACGAACAGTGTGACTGGTATGACTCCAAGTGTCCGTTATCAGTTCAAATTTGACATTTTAATACAAAAATGTTCCAATGAATAAAAACCAATAGAATTCACATGGATTGTCTATGTAATTTAGGAAAATGTTTAATAATTCATTTTTATGTGTATGAATCTATCTCGTGTCAAAACCACACACTATTCCACCTATATAGCTCAAAGTTCGTGTTTCCATTTTAAAAGGCCATTTTAGTAAAAAACACAAGTGGCTTACTCAAAAATGATGAGACACATCTCACTATTTTGATACTTTATAAAACTGATCCATGAGACATTTTGGATGTATAGTAATTTGATTCATCTCAATCAGATGCACGACATGACCGTTATGACTCCAAGTGGGTCTTTTTATTCAAAATTGACATTAATTTTAGTGTAAAACAAATGGCACACTCAAACCAATGAAAAAAACATTCGTACAATTTTGATACTTTTGGAAAATGATTCATAAGTCATTTTTGACTTGTGGAAATTATCTTCACCTCAATATGATGCATGGTGTGATCGGTTTGACTCCAAGTGTCTGTATCGATTTAAAATTGAAATTTTAACAAAAAAATGTCTCACTCAATGAAATTCAAGAAAACACACTCGGATTGTTTGGATAATTTGGGAAAATAATTAATAATTTATTTTTTATATGCATGAATTAGTGTAGTGTCAAAACCGCACAAGATTCCACATGTATGGCTCAAAGTGCATGTTTCCTGTTTAAAATGACATTTTAGTAAAAAACACATGTGGATTACTCAAAACTAAGAAACCAAATTGGGACTGTTTTCATACTTTACAAAAAATATCCATGAGTTATTTGGGATGAGTATGAATTATATGCACTTCAATTTGGCACATGTTGTGACCGATATGAATACAAGTTCATCTTTTTAATCAAAAAATTACTTTTACTTTTGTAAAAGAACAACTAACATTCTTAAAACTGAGAAAACACATTTGGATAGTCTTTGTAGATTTGGAAAATAATCCATATATAATTATTGATGTGTAATAGTCATTTGATCCTCAATCTGATGCACCATGTTACTAGTATGACCCAAGTGTTCGTTATTAGTTTAAAAGTGACATTTTAATACAAAAAATTACCATTCACTGAAAATAGAGGAAACATGATCATATTTCCTTGATAATTTGGGATAAAGATTCATAATTCCTTATTAACTTGTTTGAGTCAGTCTCATGTCAAATCCAAACATGATGACACCTTTATGGCTCAATGTGTGTGTTTCTAGTTTAAAAAGGAATTTTAGTAAAAACACAAGTTGCATAGTTAAAAGTAAGAAAAACATTCTGATTGTTTTGATACATTTGTAAAAATATCCATGAGTCATTTGGGATGCGTAAAAATCAGATGCACCAAAATCCAATGTAGGGTGTGATCGGTATGAATCCATGTGTGTATCTTTTTTTAAAATTGACATTAATTTTAGTGAAAAAACTCTTTGACATGCTCAAAACTATGCAGATACATTTAGATAGTATTGGTAATTTAGGAAAATGGTCCAAATGTGTTTTTTACATATTATAATCAACCACACCTCAATATAATTTACAATGTGATCGTTATTACTCCAAGTATCTGTTATCATTTTAAAATTGACATTTTAATACAAAAAGTGTCACTCACTAAAAAATAATCAAACACACTTGAATTGTCATGATAATTTAATTAAATGATTCATAATTAATTTGTGATGTGTATAAATCAGTATCATGTAAACCAACATAGAATGCCACCTTTCTAGCGCAATGTTAATGCTTCCAGTTTAAAATAACATTTTAGTAAAAAACCTAAGTGACATACACAAGAAGGAGGAAAGAAAATATTATTGTTTTTATACTTAAAAAAGATCTATGATTCATTTTGGATGTGTAGGAATCAATTTCATGACAATTTTATGCAAAATGTTACTGGTATGACTCAATGTGCGTCTTTTTATTCAAAATTTGACATCAATTTTAGTGAAAAAAACAACTCACCTACTCGAAACCATGAAAAAATATTCATATTTTTGGGTAATTTAATACAATGATCCATTAGTCATTTTTGAAAAGAAATAATCTTCTGCACCTTATTCTGGTGCCTGATGTGGGAGGTATCACTACAAGTGTCCCATATCAGTTTAAAATTTACATTTTAAAAGAAAAAGGTTTCATTGAATGAAAAACAAGATAAAACACTCATATTGTATTGATAATGTTTTAGAAGGATTCATAATTCATTTGTGTTGTGTATGAATCGGTCTTAGGTAAAACCCACACACGATGCCACCTATGTGGATCAAAGTATGTGTTTCTTGTTTATAATAACTTTTTAGAAAAAAAAATTGGCACAGTCAAAACTATGGAAATTCATTTTGATTATTTTTATAATTTAGGAAAAGATTCAGGAGTCATTTGGGACATGTTAGAATCATCTGGACCCCAATCAGATGCACGATGTGACTGGTATGACACAAATTGTGCCATTGTATTCAAAATTGACATTAATTTTTGTAAAAATAATAATAGACATACTCAAAACCAATCAAAAAAATTCACATTATTTCGATATAATAAGAATATGATCCATAACTAATTTGTGATGTGTAGGAATCCACTGCACCTAAATCTGATGCACGATGTGACCGTTCTGACTCCATGTGTCCGTTATTAGTTTAAAATTGATATTTTAAATAAAATAGTGTCACTCGTAGAAAACCAAGAAAATATGCTTTGATTTTATTTATAAATTGTAAAAATGATTCATAATTGATTTGTGACTTTTATGAATCAGTCCCATGTCAAACTCACCCATGATACTTCCTGTATAGCTCAAATTCCATGTTTCTATTTTAAAATCACATTTTAGTTAAAAAATCTGGCATAATCTAAAATTAGGAAATATATTTTTATATTTTTGATACTTTATTATAATTAACAATGAGTAATTTGGGATGTATAGGAATCAACTACACCTCAATCTGATGAACAATGTGACCGGTATGACTCCAAGTGCATATTTTTAATCTAATTGACATTAATTTTGTGAAAAAACAATTCACATACACAAAACTATGAAAACACATTTAGATAGTTTTGGTACGTTATTACAAAAATCCATATGTCATTTGTGATGTGTAAGAATCATATTCACCTAAATCCTATAAACTGTGTGACTGAATTACTGCATATATATGTTATTAATTTAAAATTAATATTTTAAAACAAAAATGTGGGTAATATTTTAAAACAAAAATGTGGCAGTCATTGAAAACAACGAAAAAACAATCATATTTTCTCGATATTATTGGATGAAGATTCATAATTCTCATGTCATGTGTATGAATCAGCCTCACTTGAAACTCACACATGATGCTTCATATATGGTTCCAAGTGTGTGTTTCCTTTTTAAAATGATATTTTAGTAAAAAACTAAATTGGTATACTCAAAACCTAGTAAACACATTCTAATTATTTTAAATCTTTAGTAAAATGATCAATGAGTCATTTTGTATGTGTTGGAATCAACAACACCTCAATTCAACTCATAGGGTGGCCGTTATGACTCCAAGTGCATCTTTTTATTCAAAATGGACATTATTTTTTGTGATAGAAAAAAAACTGGCATACTCAAAACCAAAAAAATGGATTTTTTTTGTTACTTTAGGATAACGACCCATAAGTAATTTTTGACATGTAGAAATAAAACTCACCTCAATGAGACACTCAGTGTGACCTATAAGACTCCAAGTGTTCATTATTATTTTGAAATTGAAATTTTAATAAAAAATGTGTCACTCACTGAAAACTAAGAAAAAATGCTCATATTTCCCCCATTAACTCTGCAATAATGAATCATAACACATTTGTGGTGTTTTTGAGTCAGACTCATGTCAAACCAACACACGATGGCACCTGTGTGTCTCAAAGTGCATGTTTCCTATTTAAAATGTCATTTTAGTAAAAAACATGGGTGGTGTACACAAAATTTTGGAAACACATAAAGATTGTTTTGATACTTTATCACAATTACTAATGAATAATTTGAGACTTTTAGGAATCAAACACAATTCAATCTGATACACATTGTAAACAATATGTCTCAAACTCTGTATTTTTAATTAAAATTGACATTAATTTTGTTGAAAAATAACTACCATACTCAAAACATAGAAAACACATTTGGATTCCTTTTTTACATTTTGAGAATGACCCATTAGTCATTTTTGACATGTAAGAATCAGCCTCACCTCAATCTGATGCACAGAGTGATCAGTTTGACTCAAAGTACACCTTTTTATTCAAAAATGAAATTCATTTTAATAAAAAAACTACTGACATAATCAAATATGAGAAAATGTATTCAAATATTTTTGGTACATTAATAAAATGATCTATATGTCATTTTTGATGTGTAGGAATTAGTCACACCACAATTTGACTCATGTTTTGACCAATATGACTCAAAGAGCCAATTTTTATTCAAAATTTAAATTACGTTTATGTAAAGACCCGGAAATTTCAAGGAAATGTTTTTCTTAATTTTCTTTGGAATTTTACAAGAACACTATTTCTGACGGCGCCTGATTCCGAGGCCCGGTGTGTCCGGAATTAATTTCCGAAGTTTAGCTCGGGTACATTCAGTGAACGAAAGAGCGGGATTTTCTAACTTTTGAACATGTGCTCGGAATCGAATTCAGAGGGTACGGATGGAATCGCAGTGCTAGTATTTTATTAGAAATTCTTTTTCCGGAGTTGTGTTTTCTTGGGTGTGGTTTTTAATTTTTGGGGTTAAGTTAAGAAATAAAATAAAGTGGTGCGCCAACATTATTTTATTTCACTTAAAGCCACTTAAAATCCATTTAAGCTAAGTTAAGAGGATAGGGTGGAACCCAAAATATCCTACCCACTTGGTAGGATATTTGTGAGGTGGGGCCCGCACGAGCCCCACCATTTCTTTTCCTCTAAGTAATGCACCCGTAACCCCCCTCTTTAATGAAAGTCAACTGTGGTTTTTTATGGTTAAGAAACTCCTCATTAATTGGGCAGTTAAATCGTTACAATTAATTCATTGGATTAATTGTTCGTTTCTTTTCTTTTGAATTTTCAAATGTGTCATGTGCATTAATAAAATATGATAACTCATATTTTATTTCTGTTGGAACTTGTGGCGTGGAGAGGATTTGGAGGAAAGCGTTCTTCATCAATGATGAACGCGAAGAACGCGAAGAACGCTCCGTCCTCCGATGAAGAAATCCAAACCCTCGGAGATCGAAGATGCGACGCTGTGTACCGCGACACTCCTTCCGCGACGTTTCTTCCGCGATGATCCTTCTCTTCCACGACGATCCTCTTCTTCCGCGATGGTTAATTCCGCGATGAACTCATGTTCGACGACAACGCTTGAGGTAGGGAATTATGTTTGAGAATGATTTTATTCCCTCGTTTCTATCATTCTAAAGAAAACAAGGAAACACGGATCAACTTATTATCTAGTTGATCCACGCACGTTGTCCTTGCGGGTTGGGAATTTTTGTTGTAGGAAGTTGTGAGGGATTTTTTTTATTGATCATGATCTCATCTGTCGCCATTCTTGGTTACATTTTGGGCCGCCTGTTATCATACTAATGGGGGAAGGTTGGACCGCACGAACACGACCGACCCTCCTTCCCCCCTTGTTGTTTGAGTTTGTTGCGGCACGTGAAAGGCAGCACGGTGTCGTTGCACCGCGTGGAAACGAGAAGAATGAATGCGGCGAAGAAGCGCGGCGCCGTCGCGCCGCGCCGTTGGGGCCGAACGAAACCACGGACGGAATCGGGGAGAAGGAGGCGATTTGAAGACCCCACTGTTTTTTGTAGAAGTGCGGATCGACAGACGATGATGAGGCGGGACACAATGGCGTTTTGAATCCTTTGAGGTGATCTTTGGCTCCCTGGAGGACCACCGGCGCATACGGAATTGAAATCGGACCACCGGAGCAACTCCGGTGGTCCGCGGAAGACACTGCCAGTGCGCCGCCGGAAAGGGGCCGCCGCGGCGGCGCGCGGCTGGTCCCACGGCCACGCTGGACAAGCAGGACGCAGCATCATGCCGCGTCCGTTGGCAGGGAGCGGCCCCCGCGCGGGGGGCCGCGGTTTCGTCCAAGGCGACAGCGCCCCCTTTTTGCGCGGCCGCTCGGCCAGCGCCGAGCTGCCCCGGGCCTCCCAGGCCGGGCCGGGTCGCCCCCAGCCGGGTCGGACCCAAACCCGGGCCGGGTCGACCCGGTTCGGTCCGACCCAGGGGGGTTGGGACGGGTCGGTCTGGGCCCAGACCCCCCGCTTTCGGACCTTTTTTGGTTTTTCACTCCTATATTGAGCAGTAGACCTCCGATCGACACACCGCCAGCGGCGATGCGACCCTTGGATCTAGACGGTCGTTTTGGTATATTACACTCAAGGTTTCGGAATACCTTAGGTTCAGTCGGGTTGGTTCGGATACGAAACCAACCGGGCCCTCGGAGCGGAAACTCTTATATCTTGAGCTTCGGGAGTCTGATTGACGTGCCGTCAACTTTGATGGATTCCTCTAAGTGAGACAGATCTTTTGGTTTACTCCGCTTGAGGTTTGGATGCGGTCGGAGTGCAGTCGGGTTGGTTCGCTCATGAAACCAACCGGGCCTCTAGAACGAAAAAGCCAATAACTCACAGACCGGGCGTCCGATTGATGTGCCGTCTGTCTTGTTAATTTCCTCTTGATGAGACGAAACTTTTGGAATACTTCGCTCGAGTTTTGGTTGCTTATGGATTGTGGCCGGGTTGGATTGTACCCGAAATCCAACCGGGCCCCTGGAACAGAAAAGGTGATATATTTCAGACTGGACGTCCGTTTGAAAATCCGTTAGCGACGTTGGTGATCAAGTTGGGAAATGGTCCCTTTGAGTTTACCTTATGAGAGTTGGGGTACAGTTGAGATATGGATGGGTTGGTTCGCACACGAAACCAACCGGCCCCCTAGGACGAAAGGGCTAGTAACTCACAGACCGGGCGTTCGATTGACGCGCCGTCTGTTGCGTTGAGACCCCTGTGACGAGGAGGTACTTTGGGATACTTCTTTGTGGGACTTTGAGATACTTGGAGTATCTACCTATAGCTCGTGGAGCGGACCCTCCCAGATATGAGCCTGTGGAGTACGGAGACCGTGTAGCCGAATGATACCTGACGAATGCTTGACCGACTCGACATGGAGTGAGTCGACTAGCCCAGTGGACGGAGCACTACTTTGTGAGGTGCAGACCCATGGTGGAAGGAGCACTACCTGTTTGACAGTGCAGACCCACGGTACTCGTCCGGAGAGTACCTCTGCAGGCTACTAGGGGGTGTGCACTACTGTGTTTGGGTGGCATAACCCGGTGGAAAGCACTACTGTGTTTGGGTGGCTTGCCCGTGGTACTCGACAGGAGGAGTACCTCAGCAGTCTTAGGTTAGTGAGAAGTACCTCAGAGTCGTGACAGGACCACTGTATAATCCAGAAACGGAGATCTTCAGCAGTTGCAGTTTCGATAATAAAAATCTTGGTTTTAGCTGAGTCTATGACCTTTGTGTTTCCTCATGATTAAGATGGGTTACATGATAACTTAGGTATATGTATGGGCATATACCTGGGTAGTGGTTATCCATTGATTTCATAATCCTTGTGTTTCCTCATGATTGAGGTGGGTTACTTGATAACTTATGTATATGTATGGGCATATACCTAAGTAGAGGTTATCTGTTGAGATCTTATTTGTGGTTATCCGTGTTGGTTTTAGTGAGACCATGAGGGTCTCGGGGTCCCTACTGAGTATCGTTATACTCACCCATACATGGGATATGCCCGCACCTCGTTGTGTTGGTTGCAGATGACGGGCAGTGCTGATGGAGTCCGAGTGTCCGAGGACTGGACGATACCCGGAGGTGGACTACATGACGAGTCAGTATCCGGAGGTGGACTTCACGGCGAGATGACACTCGGAGGAGGATGATGGGTGAGAGCATTGTGGAGGCTATCTGTACCTACCCTTCAGGTAGGATCCGTGGTGGACGATCCAAGAGCTGCGCCATCTATACCTACCCTTCAGGTAGGATCCGAGGAGGACGACCCAGGAGCCGCTTCCGTCCTTCCAGCTATTTTCTTTTTCTGTTGTACTTTGTTCAGTTGTAGTTGTACTTTCTTTTGGGTTTGTATTCTGTCCCATTTACCTTTTAGCACTTCTCTTGTACTTAGTATTTTACATCCCCTTGTACTCTGTGGTGTTTTGTTTACTTTTATAAAGGCAATGCCTTCCAAGTTATCAGGATTTACTCTTTTGGTGCTAGTCGCCTACCCCTGGCCTATGGAAGGGGGGCTTGGGGTAGTCACGGTACGAGCCCCGAGGACGGGTCGTGACAAATTGGTATTAGAGGAGTCGATTTCACCACAGAACTTATAACTCTGATATTTTCTTTCTATGAAGCAATAATGTTAAGAGTACCGAGTGTGGTTTTCATTTCGGGGAGTCTAGGGTTGGTGCGGGCGGCCGACGTATCCATACACCATGACCCTGACAACTGATTTCCAACATTGTGCACGAAAACACTGATTGTGTGTGTGTTTCCAGAAGTTTTTAAATGTCTTCTCAAACTAGGTCAGCTCACCAGGTATAATCGTTTGACCGTGTCACGTTGTTTCTTTTAGGATTCCTTTTCTCGGACGACCAGCTAGAGCCCAGAGGGATGTGTGTACTGATATCCTGTTGAGCGACGAGTCTTCGGTACAGGTCCCTCTTGTAGTTGAGGCACCAGCGGAGGCACCAGTAGTACTACCATATGATTGGCCACCGATGCCACTAGCCCCAGCAGTAGGCGATGAACGCCACTTGAGTGTGCTGCATGAGTTCCAGCGCCAGAGGCCACCCAGGTTCCGGGGAGAGATGGACCCGCAGGTAGTTGAGGATTGGCTGGAGGCAGTGGTGAGAGTCTTCAGGCTAGTGGGGATGCCTGCAGACTTCATGGAGATCTTTGCTGCTAGCCTTCTTCAGGTAGCAGCAGGCAGGTGGTGGAGCCACTTGTTCCAGTTTTGCGACGGGATGACCTTCGCATGGGAAGACTTCGAGACCTTCTTCAGGGTGGAGTTTGTGCCAGTAGCTCTACACCCCGAGCGTGTTCAGGAGCTGCTTCCTTTGCTGCGTGTTTTTCGATCAGTAGCTGAGTCATCTGTGGGCAGTAGACAGATGATGCAGAGGTCCAAGAGGGCCAAAGCCAGCCGTACAAGGAAAAGGAAGTGTTATGAATGCGGCGGAAAGGCTCACCTGGCACGTGACTGTCCGACTCCTCGTACAGTTGATCCACATGTTTTGGATAAGCCACCGAGGCAGAAGGAGCGGCGGGTGCTTGAGAAATAGATGAGCAGTGGACAAGGCAGTAGGGCTCCGAGATCAGGTGGACATGAGAGGAACTAGTGGATACGTCACTTGTACTTCTAGTTCCATGATGCTGTTGTATTCATGTCTTTGTACTATGAGCTGCAATAATAAAAAGACACTTATCTTTGTGTTGTTTTCTTTCCTTTCCTTTTTGTTTGGTTGATACTAAGTGGTTCTGGTTAAGACTGTTGACTTGACCCTGACTTTCGAGATTTCTACTGGAGGAGACCAAGTGAACTCGCACTGATATCGACAGTGTGACTCGACCCTTGGAGGTGAGAGTGACAATTGGATCTCTTGGTAGTTACGTCGAGGCCTTACGACGTCATCCATGGCATGAATGCGTCATTCATGTCAGTATTGAATGTATTAGGAAATGGGCATGGTTCATCCAGGGGATGAGACTGAGTTTCACTTTTCGAGAAAGGAGAAATTTTTACCAGCTCTTTCAGATCATAGGCAAAGAAGGTCCAGATCATCCAGGAGCAGATGAAGACTGCACAGTGCGGTAAGAAACAGGAAACCGACGCCAGTCTTAGAGACTCGAGCATGTTAAATGTTTCAAGAAGAGGACGCTTTAAGGAGAGATGAGTCTGCGAAGAAGTAGACGTGGAGGTAGATCTAGGAGAGCAGCATGAGGTGGTGTACATCTTAACATGCTACAACCACCCGCCTTAGTTGTCCCCGCCAGGCTCAGGTAGCTGGGGGGTAGGGAAAGAGGGTAGCTGTGTGCAGTCAGGGAGAGTGACCCGATGGCTCTAAGAATTATTCAATGGACAGTCTGTGTCCACTACTAGCTGTTGTAGTAACGGATGTCGATATGAATCATTCCTTGCTTTCACAAATATTGTTCCAGTCCTAGAGTTTCCGGTAAGCCGTGGACTTGACCCTCACGTCTAGAGATGCCTTGGGAGAAGACTCGATAATAACACTTACGCCGACAGTGTGATCATACCCTCGAGGTGAGAGTTTCGGTTGGAATATCTTGGTGGAAGCATCGATGCCTTACGACATTTGTTTGAGTATGGACTGGGAAAACACAGTTCATACACAAATTGAAGGTATTAGGCAAAATGGTTGTGGTTTAACTACGAAGTCGGAATGAGTTTTCCTTGGTCAGCGAAAATGGAAACCCCAGGCAGCACAGGGTAACTCATGCACATGAGGGTGCGACCGATCACTCTTGAGTCGGTCAAACATACCCTCGTGGCAGCAGCTGTTTTGAGTTACAGTTCTAAATAGGAATTAGTGACCCCTGGAGTTCGAGGATGACGATCATGTCCCTATACGAGTCTCGCCTTGACGAGGTTTACGTAGATGTGGACAAGGCGGCATGTTATCTCCGAGGTTCAGCGGACCATCTTAGGTCCTCAACTGGGTAGGCGGGGTGGTTTACCACTTAACCCATCCACCTCAGTTGCACCAGGTGCATGACGACTTCCACGTATCTCAACCGAGGAGATACGTGCTCGACCCTTTGCATATCATCGACCATGGGGAGCTGGACGATGGCGATGGGGTGTCTTTCACGGAGGTTCCAGTGGGGATCGAGGATAAATAGGAGCGGATCCTACGAGGACGATGGATTCCTCAAGTGCGCTTTCTTTGGCAGTATGGGAACCTCCAGGTGAGCACATGGGAGCGGAAGGCTCAGATGCATGCTCTGTACCGCATTTGTGACCCTAGTTTGTGTTGAAGCTTTACGGGGATGTAAAGCCCTGAGGTGGGAGTAATGTAAAGACCCGGAAATTTCAAGGAAATTTTTTTTATTAATTTACTTTGTAATTTTACAAGAACGTAGTTTCTGACGGCGCCAGATTCTGAGGCCCGGTGTGCCCAGAATTAATTTCTGAAGTTTAGCTTGGGTACGTTCAGTGAACGAACGAGCGGGGTTTTCTAACTTTTGAACCGGTGCTCGGAATCGAATTCCGAGGGTACCGATGGAATCACAGCGCCGTTATTTTCTTAGAAATGCCTTTTCCGGAGTTGCGTTTTCTCGGGTGTGGTTTTTAATTTTTGAGGTTATGTTAAGAAATAAAAGAAAGTGGTGCGATAACTTTATTTTATTTCACTTAAAGCCACTTAAAAGCCACTTAAGCTAAGTTAAGCGGATAGGGTGGAACCCAAAATATCCTACCCACTTGGTAAGATATTTGTGAGGTGGGGCCCGCACGAGCCCCACCGTTTCTTTTCCTCTAAGTAACGCACCCACAACCCCCCTCTTTAATGAAAGTCAACCATGCGTTTTTCTGGTTAAGAAACGCCGCATTAATTGGGCAGTTAAGTCGTTAAAATTAATTCATTGGAATAATTGTTCGTTTTTTTTCTTTTGAATTTTCAAACGTTTCATGTGCGTTAATAAAATAAGATAAATCATATTTTATTTCTGTTGGAACTTGTGGCATGGAGAGGATTTGGAGGAAAGCGTTCTTCATCGACGAAGAACGCGAAAAACGCGAAGAACGCTCCGACCTCCGACGAAGAACGCCAAACCCTCGGAGATCGACGACGCAACACCATGTACCATGACGTCCACGACGCTTCTTCCGCGACGATCTATCCGTGACATTTCTTCCGTGATGATCCTTCTCTTCTGCGACGATCCTCTTCTTCCACGACGGTTAATTCCACGACGAACTCGCGTTCGATAACAATGCTTGAGGTAGGGAATTATGTTTGAGAATGAATTTATTCCCTCGTTTCCTTCATTCTAGAGAAAACAAGGAAACACAAATCAACTTATTATCTAGTTGATCCACACACGTTTTCCTTGTGGTTTGGAATTTTTGTTGCGGGAAGTTGGGAGGGATTTTTTTATTATTGATCGTGATATCATCTGTCGCCTTTCTTGGTTTCATTTTGGGCCGCCTGTGATCATACTAATGGGGGATGGTCAGACCACACGAACACGACCGACCCTCCTTCCCCTCTTGTTGTTTGAGTTTGTTGCGGTACGTGAATGGCAGCGCTGTGCCGTTGCACCGCGCGGAAACGAGAAGAACAAACACGGCGAAGAAGCGCGGCATCGTCGCGCCGCGCCGTTGGGGCCAAACGAAACCGCGGGCGGAGTCGGGGCCAAGGAGGCTATTTGAAGACCCCGGTGTTTGTTGTAGAAGTGCGGATCGACGGACGGTGATGAGGCAGGCCACAATGGTGTTTTGAATCATTTGCAGTGATCTTAGGCTCCCGGGAGGGCCACCGGCACAGACAGAATTGAAATCGGACCATTGGAGCAACTCTGGTGGTCCGCAGAAGACTCCGTCGGCGCGCTGCCGGGAAGGGGTCGCCGCGGCATCCTGCCGCGTCCGTTGGTAGGGAGCAGCCCCCATGCGGGGGCCGCGGTTTCGTCCAAGGGGGCAGCGCCCCCTTTTTGCGCGGCCGCTCGGCCAGCGCCGAGCTGGACCGCTCGGCCCGCGCCGAGCCGGACCGCTCGGCCAGAGCCGAGCCGCCCCGGGCCGGGTCGGGTCGATCTGGTTCGGGCCGACCCAGGGGGGTTGGGCCGGGTCGGTCCGGGCCCAGACCCCCCGCTTTCAGACCTTTTTTGGTTTTTTGATCATATCATGAGTTGTAGACCACCGATCGACGCACCCTCAGCGGCGATGCGACTCTTGGATCGAGCCGGTCGTTTCGGTATATTACACTCAAGGTTTCAGAATACCTTGGGTTCGGCCGGGTTGGTTCAGATATGAAACCAACTGGGCCCTCGGAGCGGAAACACTTATATCTTGAGCTCCGGACGTCCGATTGACGTGCCATCGACTTTGATGGATTTTTATAAGTCAGAAGGATCTTTTGGTTTACTCTGCTCGAGGTTTGGATGCCGTCGGAGTGCGGTCGGGTTGGTTCGCTCATGAAACCAACCGGGCATCTGGAACGAAAAAGCCAATAACTCACAGACCGGGCGTCCGATTGACGCACCGTCTGTCTCATTGATTTCCTTCTGATGAGATGGAACTTTTGGCATACTTCAACCGAGTTTTTGTTGCTGTTGGATAGTGGTCGGGTTGGATTGTACCCGAAATCCAACCGGGCCCCTAGAACGGAAAAACTGATATCTTTCAGACCGGACGTCCGTTTGACGAACCGTCAGCGATGTTGGTGATCATGTTGAGAAACAGTCCCTTTGAGTTTACCCTATGAGAGTTGGGGTATAGTTGAGATATGTCTGGGTTGGTTCGCACACGAAACCAACCGGGCCCCTCGGACGAAAGGGCTAGTAACTCACAGACCGTGCATTCGATTGACGCGTCGTCTATTGCGTTGAGACCCCTGTGACGAGGCGGTACTTTGGGATACTTATTCGTGGGACTTTGAGATACTTGGAGTATCAACCTGTAGCTCATGGAGTGGACCCTTCCAGAGATGAGCGTGCGGAGTACGGAGACCGTGTAGCCGAATGAGACCTAATGACTGCTTGACCGACACGACTTGGAGTAAGTCGACTAGCCCAGTGGACGGAGCACTACTTTGTGAGGTATAGAACCATGGCGGACGGAGAACTACCTGTGTGACAGTGCAGACCCACGGTACTCGTCTGGAGAGTACCTCTACAGGCTACTAGGGGGTGTGTACTACTGTGTTTTGGTGGAATACCCCGGCGGGAAGCAGTACTATGTTTGGGTGGCTAGACCGTGGTACTCGACAGGAGGAGTACCTCAGCAGTCTTAGGTTAGTGAGCAGTACCTCGGAGTCGTGACAGGACCACTGTACACTCCAGAGACGGAGCTCTTTAGCAGTTACGGTTTCGATAATAAAAATCCTGGTTTGAGCTGAGTCTATGACCTTTGTGTTTCCTCATGATTGAGATGGGTTACATGATAACTTAGGTATATGTATGGGCATATACCTAGGTAGTGTTTATCCATTGATTTCATAATCCTTGTGTTTCCTCATGATTGAGATGGGTTACTTGATAACTTAGGTATATATATGGGCATATACCTAATTAGAGGTTATCTATTGAGATCTTCTTTCTGGTTATCCTTGTTGGTTTTAGTGAGACCATGAGGGTCTCAGGGTCCCTACTGAGTATCCTTTTACTCACCCCTACACGGGCTATGCCCGCACCTCGTTGTGTTGGTTGCAGACGACGGGCAGTGCGGACGGAGGCCGAGTGTTCGAGGACTGGATGGTACTCGGAGGTGGACTACATGACGAGTCAGTATCCGGAGGTGGACTTCACGGCGAGACAACACTCGGAGGAGGTTTACGGGCGAGAGGGTTGTGGAGGCTATCTGTACCTACCCTTCAGGTAGGATCTATGGTGGACGATCCAGGAGCTGCGCCATCTGTACCTACCCTTCAGGTAGGATCCGAGGAGGATGACCCAAGAGCCGATTCCGTCCTTCCAGTTGTTGTCTTTTTCTGTTGTACATTGTTAAGTTGTAGTTGTACTTTCTTTTTGGTTTGTATTCTGGCCCATTTACCTTTCATCACTTCTCTTGTACTTAGTGTTTTACTTCCGCTTGTACTCTGTGGTGTTTTGTTTACTTTTATAAAGGAAATGCCTTCCCAGTTATTGGGATTTACGCCTTTGGTGCTAGTCGCCAGCCCCTGGCCTATGGAAGGCAGGATTGGGGTAGTCACGACATGGGCCCCGAGGACGGGTCGGGACAGTTTAGTTAAAAAAACAACCGACATGCTGTATATTGATGTTTTTCTTGTATTTGTGCTATAAAGTTGATTTAATTTTAATTCAATATTTTTATCGTATTTTTTAATTTCTCTAGTGAAGCATTGTATATTATAGAATATTGGACCTGTTTCTGGTGCTGTAGTGTACTTTAGCATCACACTACAGTCTTCTCCATTATCATGTCTAAAAAATTCATTGGTAATGATAGAATTTTTTAGCATGACTAAATTCACTGATAAAGATATCCTTTATTAGAGATTTAATAATCATTAATAAAAGAATACTTTATCAAATCTTGTACAAGATCCTATAAAGGAATCCTTTATTAGTGATAAGGAAGGTGAGGATAAGGATACCTTTATCTACGCATTTGAAAGCAGTGCAAAAGGGTCACTTTATCACATCATTGAAAAGAACTGATAAACTTATTCTTTATCAATGCTGATAAATCTTCCCCTTATCGGTGCTTTTATAAATCCAATAAAATCCTTGGCATTTTAACCACACTATTATTTTCAATGCTTTTATAGAACTAATAAAGGCATATTAAAGCATTTTTAAAGGCATGCTTTGCAGTAACGGTTGCCTCTAGTACAACCACCACCTTGGTCTGAATGATTGACACTACTCAATGTCCCAACCAAATGTTGTGCTGTGAATCCCACTCTTGAACCTGGATTCTATGACGATCACCTATTACTGACTAGTTGAGGGAATTTTCTGTAGAAACACTATATGTGGCCAATCATGATGCATTCTTGGCTCATGATTTGGTCCTTATTGAACTGACTCCTCATGTGTCCCCATCTCTCACACTGTTTTAGGAGGACACAACTATTTTAACTAAAATCCTGGCAGGTAATCCCCTCTATATAATCCTCCAAATATTAATTCCTTTCACTATACATTTAACCATTGCGTTGATGGGATAAACTAACTTACTCAATGCATGTAACTTCCCTTGATTCTGTTTAATTAAAAGTGCCTAATTCACTATCTGAATAATAAAATTTATCCAAAACATGTTGACCTATGATCAAACGACATGATTCAGAACCTCCTTGAATAGTTTCACCCTCAATAGCTCATCAACAATATTACTTAGCGAAAGTCATGAAATCTCAATAAATAAATCCAAATAAACTATAACTATCATTAAACCTTGCTCTAAATGAATAAAATCACCAACCCTTTCTGCACTCAGGATCTTATAAGAGAATTAATCGTAAAACCTAGATTAGAAATCCCTTTAAATCATATCTCAATATACATCAGACCGGTTTAAAACATCGGACCAATGATTATCATAGCCATAAAGAATATAGGTCATCGGCTTCACACTCCTCTCAAGAGGAGTCACTAGAAGCTCAAATATATATATTGTAGTCTAAATCCATATTTAAACATCCTTTGGACTACAATCACAGAAAAATGATGGAGGATGATGCTTCTAGAACACACACTTCATCTTTACCACAAAGGATGATGGATGTAGGGCTCTATGATAGGTCTTCAAGAATCTTAATAAAATCTCAAAGAAGTTTTCCTCAACACCCATTTCTAGAAAAATTGATGGTGCCACAACTAGCAAAGGTGGAGTTTCTACTGGTATCCTTCGGTCCCACCACCTATAGAGAATGGTCCTCACCACCAACTTGGTGTTTGACTAGAGATTTTAATGATATAATCTCTCTACATTGCTAAGAAAATTCCATAGAAATGAATTTAGTAACAACCAGATGACTGAGAAAAAGAAATGGATTGATTAATGACTTATTATAAACACGACACACCCCTCTATCTGCCGAATAATCCACAACTGGGTAATAGAAACAACCATAAAAATCACCAGAGACATTGCCTACTACCTACTTTAAATCTGAGTCAAGGAAAATATATCTGTTTATAAATAGGGGTCCATATATATATATATATATATATATATATATATTTCTAATGTCAAACACTCCATTTTATTTAAACTTTATTTTAAATTCATATTTTTATTAAAATTCTATTTTAATATTTTAACCAAATGAGTCACCACTTATGATCCATAAGTGTCCATTAACCTTATAATAAAACATTTGGAACCCACTTAATCTATAGCATAACACGCTCTAGTCCATCTGATAATGTTCCATAACCCGTTTTTCCATAATTGACTACTTATGGTGTCTACTACAACCTATGTTGGAAAACAGTGTCCATGTTATGATAGGAAGTATATGTATCTTATTTCCCTATACAAATAATTTTTCATTAAATAAGTATATTAATTTAGGAAAATATAACAATGTACTTCAATCAAGAAATGAATCTTATATGGCATTGAATAATGCATGGCATGTGAATTCTAACAAGTGTTTAAAATGATCAATGAAATGGAATTCCCTCATCACATTAGTAAAAGTATATAAATCATAAATCATAATAAACATAAAATCGCAACTGCATCACCCAATAGTGGAATCAAATCAACTATAGAAGAAAAATATTCAAAAAAATAATTTATTTGTTCAAAGAATTTGGTATTTTTCCATTCTGTGGGTAATCTAATCCTATGAACATCTCATTAACAAATTCCAATTTGTTTATAGTAACCTATCTATTATACCGAAATATGAAATCCTAAAATTAAACCCTTTTATACATCTTTTTAAAATATTGACATGGGTGCCAATAAATTGTGCCCCGAGTTGGTGGGTCACATGACCTGAAGCATGAATCCATATATTCAAAAGGATAATAAATAGATTTTAAGGCATAGGGTGGATTTGTGGAGGGAATATTCCCTTATTTATCAGTGTCATACATCAGTAATAATTATAATAATAAAATTGTTTAAGAAGATAAAATAACTAAAAAATAGATAGAATATAAACATCTCTAATACTATGAAAATAACTAATCCAAAATAAGTGTCGTAAAATATATGATGATCATGTAATGTATCATTACCAAAATATAATGTAGTATATTTAAATAAGAATCTAGTATAACACATGTATAAAATGTAGAAAATGAAAAAAACAACCTTTAGTTAGCATCATGAGAATAGCTCGTTATTATTTTCCCTTTCTCTAACGAAATGATAAAATCAAGAATCATAAAGGGGGAACTATTTTCAACACCTAAACGAAAACATGAAAGTCAATATGGGTACCCAATAGAGGCCAAATAGGGTGTGAGATAACACTTAGTAGTCCACCACAAACAGTGTCTAAAAAATTTCAAGTCTATGTACACCTGTATATTCATCAATTTTAATATCATTTGAAGTAGTTTACAATATATCACAATTATAACAATAATAATTGTAATGTGTCAAAATTACATGTGGTTCAATCTTACCAAAAATGGATCACTATGAAAAATAAACTAGATCCCAAAATCAAGGGCTACTGTAAAGTATAAATATACAAGTGTGATACATTCTAGTCTGAAAACTATAATCAAATACCCATACCAGGGCTATCTATAATTAAGAACAAAATACCCTCAACGGTAACCCTATGTAATCAAGTGTATCAAACCCACCTCATGCGATGCTGTGTAATCTAGTTTCAGACCACAAATATCTATATCGAAGGTTTAAACTACCATGATATCCTCATCAAGTCTATAGAGAATCTTATTGGAAACTCAGTAATGACTTGGGTGGAGTCTATGGATAATTTCCATTAATCATATTTGATGTGAGTCCAAGGAATCTAGATCGAATGGGTAGTAATTCCATTTCCATCTTATGGAATCTAGATCCAAGGATTATAAGTGAATAAGGCATCTAATCCCAAAATATATAATGATATGTGGAGTAGAGATGTTCATTAAATACAATTGAATCAAGATCTCATGACTAAAAATGTACAAGGAATCCCCTACCATTATCAAGATCCATTGAGTATAAATATCAAGGGATTTTTATGGAATAATGATTTAAGGAGTAGAAATGTCTACAAAATCCACATCTATAGAAAATAAATTCATCAATTTTAATGTCATTTAATAATAAATAAATAAATGATGAGTTCATTGAACTCATTCGTTATATAACTTTTAAAAACATTTAACCAATTAATTCAGCATTTACCATTTATGTAATCATATTGAAATGAGGCATAAATTTCATTAAATATTTTATCAAAATTCTCATTAATTTGTTTATGGCTCCCAATAAATCTTGTGAGATCACACAAACAAAACAAAGTGGTATATCATAGAGAAGATAAAAAAATACACCTGAAAGGTGGCATGGGTTGAGGTGAATAGCCTTAAACATTATAATGATACTATTGGGAAACATAAAAAAGTATAAACAATTTAAAAAATACATTCATTTAAATTTAGGGGAAACATCATAAGTTTTGACATGGGGAACAATGTAATGAAGGAACATAAAACAACAGAACTTAAGGGAATAGTATAAAACATTGGCATGATCACAAATGCACAGTAAGGATAAAACACCACAATGAAAATTGGGAAAAATATCTTATAATTCCCTGACCCTAGTTACCAAGATTCGGTTCATTATTACATAACATTGGCTTGATAAAAAAATATCAAGACTCAAACGACCAATTATTTTAGTTTCCTTGGAAACACGAGATACATTCCTAAGTCTTACATTACATCATTAAGTGAAAAAATAAAAAAACATAGTCTCCATAGTCCACACTCATATCCCCATAGACTATCCCTATAGTTCAGTAATACAATACTTCTTCACATCCTAGGAAAAATAAAACATAGGAAGGGGTAAGCTCAAATGCACAGTAAGGATAACAATATAGTTGAAACTTTCATAAATAATCATAAAAATTTATGGCAATGTATACCTAAAACAAAAGCCTTTTAAAATTGAACTTCAGTATAATATGACAAAATTAAAATGAAATAATTCCATTTAATTATTCACATGGATATTCTACTAGTTGAATAATCACACGCAATATCAATAACCACATTCATAATGATGGATTGCATAATTCCAGACTATCGTAACCACATAGTCAGGGCCTTGTGCCAAGAATAAAAATAACATTTTGTCAAGGCCTTGTGCCAATACACTAGTTTGTCTCATGAGACCTTCCGATGCATTGAGGAGCTATAGCAGGCTCCACCCATCACTTAATAAGTCCAATGCATTCCTCCTATGAATATGTTAAAAATAACATAAAAATTCATATTAAAACTAGCATACGAAATGTCAATACATTCTACATAAACCATAAATGGTATAAAAATAACAAATCCATAGTCAAACATATCAAAAAACCTTCAATACAATATGGATGTTTTGTATCATAATAAATCAACTTCAAATAAGCTTAAAATCCATCAAAATATGTTTACATAGATGAAATCAAAACTATTTGAGAGAAATATCTCTTTTTTGAAATCATTTAAAAGTCACATAATTATAAAAGATAAAATTTACTTTGAAAATATTCTTATAATCTTGTAAGGGAAGCTTAGACATTTTATAATGGCGAAAAATAGCCACACCCGCCGTATCAGTAAAAAAAAATACATTCTTACCTTAATTCTGTCGAAAAGGATAAAAAGGACCTTATTGGGAAAATGAAGGAAATATTCCTTTATAAACATCTTATAAAAATTAAAACAAGGGTATAAATGAATTTAACCCATAGTCTATAATCTATTACGAATGATTTGGAATACATTTTTATGAAACAAGGATGTGGATGATAAAGAGGTCTCAGTAGATAATTACGTATAAACAACCATAGATAATGAAGATATTGTGAAATAAACCCTTACCTTGTACTTTTCCTTGGATGAGGTTAGGTTAAACTCCTGTGTAATGGTAAAATAATTGTTATTAAATTATATAAGAATCATATAAATTTAATTGATATCATATATGATCTTTTAACATTGCTTCGTTAATAATATCTTAGTATTATCGTTGTTTCGGGTGTTAACGAATTTGTTTTACTTTATATTATTTGTTTTGTGAGTCATATTTGTTATGGATGGGATTCATATTGTTCATATAAATAATGATATCAAGTATTTAAATATTACTTTTAATCTTCAAATGAAAATTAGTCTTGAATGGATACGATGGGGAATGAATCTCATCGCGTTCCTGGAGACGGTAATCCGTACGTATGCACGAGCGACAATATCATTATTCTGATATTATAATAATATATAATTGGATGTTATATCATATATAAAGAAAAATTATCATGTTATATTTATTATTTACATCAATTACACATCATTATTATAACCATCCAAATAATAATGTATTGAATAACAATTACACCACGACATGGAGACGGTAAGTCATACGTACGCATGTATGGTGACATGTCATTCAAAGGATGGATTGGATAATGAATTTGGTTGTACAATATTTATATTTACATCACAATATATATAAGATACTGGATTTATTATTTTAAAATTAAAATAACCAAGAAAAAGAAAGTGGAAGAAGAAAAGAACCTAAAAGAGGGTGGTGGACTTATTAACTCTTCTTCGGGTTCTTCTTTTTGATTTGATCAAAAGGGATCTATAAGTTGGATTTATGAAAAAAGGAGGGCCTCTAGGTTGAAGGTATGATAGATGAGAGGGTATTTGGGCAGGGTTTGGTCGATAAAAATGGAATTGATGGTGTAAATTAAAGATAAGGGTGAGTGTCCTTTTATAAGATGGGTAGGGGCACCTTAGGAAAAGCAAGAAATGTTATTTTATAAAAAAATAATTTTCAGTTTCTAATGGCTTAAAAATATATTATGTAATGGATAAGGTGGGTATGGGTCTAAAACCACTCAAACAATAGGTTTTATATAGGTTTGGGTCACTATATTAACCTTAACTTTCAGATTTAACTCTTAGTTAAATAGTTTGACATTTACCACGTCTCTTTGTATTTTTATATTATATATATATCCAAGAGAACCCCAAGTTGTTAATTAATGATACAAATATCATTATATAAGTCTTTTGTCTGAACCTTATAATTATAGGAATATTATATCAATTTATAATATAATATTTGTTTTAAGAACTCATTTATGTCAATTTTGACACTATTTAATAATTGATTTTTGTTAAATTCATAAAAACTTTTTTAATTAGAAAGAAATTAATTCAAGAAATAATAACAAGTCATATTAACCAATAAAATTGTTTTATGGAATCAAAACATTCAAATAATATTTATTTTAACATTTTTAATACCAATTATTTGATTCCATCATTAATAATGAAAATACTGCATCATTATTGTGTCATAAATAAATTTAATTATTCAATGTTTAAAAATTATAAATAAAATACCATTATGTAGTAAATATTTTTTAGATTTCTAATTAATATTTATAGTAGAAAATATAACATATATAACTGTATGTTAAGTTTTTTTTCTAAAAGATATATGCTTATGTCATTTTTGTATTTACTTTATCTTAATTAAGCTAAAGTGTCATTATCACTAACAAGTGGCTTCATGGGGTCCCAAAATCGACCCAAAGATGTCCATGGTCAGAAATGTTTCATAAAATAGGTATATGACATGTTTTAGGGTAATTTAATATTATTATAATATAATTTTTGTACCCTTATTTACTGGATTTACCCTTTAACCACGGTAAATAATATATTTACCGATGTAATTTTTCAAAATGTATAAAAATAAAAGATACCTATTTACACAATTTGTACCTCCTGATTCTAAATATTGAATCCATTTTTCTAAATTCAAATCATTGATGTGTATGAAATTAATTTAAAATTAATTCCCATTGTCAAAACAAAAAAGCGTGTTTTTAAGAAATAATAACTATCAAAAGATTGGCACTTCATTATGTCCAGTTTAAATGTGAAATTATGTGAAATGACCAAAAATGGATTAAATGGTAAAAATATAATCCAATTATACTTTAAAATAACTCAAATTTAGAATCTATCACTATTAATTATTTCGATTAAAAAATATGTTTTTAATTAAAATTTAGTAATTTTCACTATTCATCAAAATTTTAAAGATATCGGAAAAGTACCAAAAATTCACCCTAAGATAATTTAGATATTACAAATCCAAAAATGAAGTCCATTTTAAAAGCTAAAATATATAAAATTTCAAAAAAGTGCGTATTACTATTCATAACGGCTAGTTTGATTCGTTGTGGTGTGTTAGAACTCGAAGTTGTGTACAACACACAATACTGTATTATTCAAAGAGAAGCGTGACATGGAATCATGGGGTGTTACATTCTCCCCTACATCAAATAATTTCATCCTCAAAATTTATAGAGTATTACTAAGTAAAAATACTCAGGTGGTTCTTCATCAAAAGTTCCTCGGGTTCCCACATTGCCTCTTCCATCTTATAATTTCTCCATAAAACTTTTACCAGATGAGTTGTCCGATTTCTCAGCACTTGTTCTCTTGTATCAAGAACCTTGACAGGCTCTTCTCAATAAGGAAGATCGGGTTCCATCTCTAATTCCTCATAGGTGAGTGCATGCATTGTGTCAGGCGTGTATTTTCTCAACAGTGATATGTGGAACACATTGTGAACTTTGGAGAGATTTGGCGGCACTTATAAACTGTAAGCTACAACCCCAATTATTTCTAGAATTTCGAACGGTCCAATGTAGCTGGGACTCAATTTTCTCTCCTTACTGAAACATATAACAACCTTCCATAAATATACCTTTAAGAAAACATGATCTATTACTTGAAATTCCAAATCCTTCCATCGGTTATCGGCATAGCTCTTCTGCCTACTTTGAGATGCTTTGATGTGGTTTTGGATTACCTTCACCTTTTCCATAGTTTCCTCCACTAGTTCTGGGCCTACAAGTTTTCTTTCTCCAATATCAACCCAACAAGTGGGTGTGCAACATCTCTTTTCGTATAATGCTTCAAATGGTGCCATTAGAATACTTGAATGGAAGCTATTGTTATAGGAAAATTCTACCATAGGTAAATATTGATCCCACATACCCTGAAAGTCAAGTGAGAATGATCTAAAAATTTATTATAAGGTTTGAATAGTCTTTTTTGATTATCAATTAGTTTGTGGGTGGTAAGTAGTTCTCAAACGAAGCTCAGTATTTAGGGATTTCTAAGGAATTTTCCAGAATCTTGATGTAAAACATGGATCACGATCAGAAACAATCAATAGGGGTACTCCATGAAGTCTCAAAACTTAAATAATATTTATTCTTGGTAGACGTTCAAGTGGTATATCATATCTTATACCAAGAAAATATGGTGACTTGGTAAGATGATCAACAATGACCCATATTGCATCGTTCCTTCTAGGAGTCTTTGGTAGTCTCATGACAATGTCCATCATGATATTTTCCCATTTCCACTTAGGTATGGGAAGAGGTTTCAATACTCTTCCAGGCTGTTTCCATCCAACATTAAGTTGTTGACAAACTATACATCTTGACACAAAATCATCTATCTCCCTATTCATGTTGTCCCACCAAAAATGTTACTTCAAATATCTATATATCTTAGTGCTACCATGTTGTATATAGAAATTGGAACTATGATCATCATCCAACAATTCCCTTTTTAGATAAGGTATATCGGGAACACAAAGTCTCTTCCCAAATTTCAAAATTCTTTCTTCATACACAAAGTTACTCAATCTCCCATCATTCACAGCTTTAATATTCTTTTGAAACTCTTCATCATCGGTATGAAAACTCTTTATCCTTTCTAGTAAAGATGGTTTGTAAAACATTTGAAAAAGTATTGATTTTTCTCCTTCGAATGTGATTCCCATAGCCATCTTTAATAGATCCATGAAAATAAGATCCCTTTCAACTCTCATCTTGTTCAAAACTCCATGATCATTTCTACTCAAATCATTTTCCACCTTATTTTCCTTCCTCAGGTGGTAGTGTATCGTACAATAATAATCTTTGAGTAGTTTAATCCATCTCCTTTGCCTCACGTTGAGTTCTTTCTGTGAGAAAATATAATTCAAACTCTTGTGATCAGTATAAATATCTCATTTTTCACCATAGAGATAATGTATCCATATCTTCAAAGCAAATATTATAGCAGCTAACTCAACATCATGAGTATGATAGTTTTTCACATGAATTTTTAGCTATCATGATAAATTGGCAATAACCATATCATTTTTCATAAGGTCACAACAAAGTCCTTTCTTTAAAGAATCACTATAATTAACAAACTCATCATTCCCCGATGGTAGAGTCAATATAGAAGAATTGACTAATATTCTCTTTATTTCTTCGAAACATTCTTCACAATCTTTTTTCCAAACAAATTTAACCCCTTTATGTGTGATCTTTGTTAATGGGTAATCCAATCTGGAAAAATTCTGGACAACACGTCGATAATAACCTGCTAAACCAATAAAACTGCGTACCTCAGTTATACTTGTCGGTACTAGACATTCTTGGATTGCCTTAGTCTTTGAAGGATCAACTAAAATTCCATCCCTTGAGAAAATATGGCCAAAAAAATAAATCTCTTGAAGACAGATTTCACAATTGCTAAACTTCCCATATAATTCATGTCTTCTAACTATTTTCAGGATAATGCGCAAGTGATTTTCATGATCTTCGTAGATTTAGGAGTATACCAAGATATAATCAATAAATATCACTACAAAATAATCACGATGTTCCTTGAAAAATATATTCCTTAGATCCATGAAAATAGAGGGTGCATTAGTCAGCCCAAATGGCATTACTGTAAACTCGTAATGCATGTACCTGGTTTGAAATGATGGTTTCAGAATATCTTCCTTTTTCATACACAAATGATGATATCCAGATCCAAGGTCAATCATTGAAAAATATTGAGCTCCATGAAGTTGGTCGAATAAATCATCAATACAAGGTATGGGATACTTATTCTTTGTTGTTATAGAATTGATCTCCCTGTATTCAATGCACAACCTCATCGATCCGTCTTTCTTCTTAACAAAAATAATAGGGGCTCCCCATCGAGAAACACTTGGGGTGAATAAATACATTATTACTAAATTCCTCTAGTTGTTTCTTTAGTTCCACTAATTCCACAGTGTCCATTCTATAAGGGGTCTTCGATATGGGCCTTGAACGTGGAATTAAATCAATGGAAAAAAAATTTATAATTCTGGAGGATGTCCTGGTAAATCATCTGCAAACACATCACCACATTCTCTCACAATAGGTACATTCTCTATTTGAACATTCCTTTCCTCACCCACAATCATTTCATTCTATTACTCTCCAATAATTCAATTTAGTTTAGCTACTGGGGGTGGATCTAGATATAAATTTGCTGGTGACGATTCTGCTCTAAAGATAATGTGTTCTTTATCATCGTCATCAAAAATAGTAACCTCCTTCTTCTTACAATAAATCTTCGCATCATGGTCTGAAATCAAATCCATACAAGGGATTATATCAAATTCAATCATGGATATTATGATGAGATAAACAGATAAAGAACATTTATATGCCCTAATTTGAACTGATTCACAGAACTTTGTTGTAATGATATTTCCCTTAGCTGTTTTGACTGATAACTCCCTTGTTAAATCAAATTGGAAATATTTAATTTTCTTAGAAAACTAGGCTTATATGAAATAATGTTATGATCATGAATCAAATAAAGCATTTTCTAAACATTGGGAAACCATTAAATTATCTGCCACCACGTCTTTTGGAGCTTCAACCTCAGCAGTAGTGATAACATAAGCTTGGCCTTGATCCTTTGGCCTTTTTTGAGGTAAGTTCCCCTGACGCTTATGAAATTCATTTTCATAATGTCCCATGTCCCTACAATTGTAGCATTGAACATTGATAGATTCTTTCTACCACATGCAATCACGAGCTTGGTGGCCGTTTTCACCACACTTTTAACAGACTCCCATTCACATCAAGCATGTATCGGGGTGTTTCTTCCCATATTTACTGTAGGATGGATATTCAAATTTTCCCTTCCTCCCCTTATTTCCATTTCCATAGTGATCAGCAGATCTCTTCTTCTCTTACTTTTCATTAAAGTCGTAAGACTTAGAGAATTCATTTTCTATCTTGATAGCACATGAGACAATATCTTCGTACGATGAGAAGGATTCTGAGACTAATGATCAGCGGAGAAATGGTTTTAACCCATCAAAGAAATGATCAATCTTACATCTTGGGTTATGTATATAATATGTTGCATTCCTTGCTAACCTTGTAAAGTTAGCCTCATACTTTGCAACATTCTCATCCTCCTTTTGCCTCAGATTTAGAAATTGCCTTTTCATATCTACTCGATGGTCATGAGGAAATTATTTTTCTATGAAAAGATCTTTAAACTCCCTCAATTCCATATTTGATACTTTATCATCTTCCTTTGTGTTTTGAATCAATGACCACCATTGATCAGTATCTTTAGTGAGGAAGTAAACTTCCATGAAAACTTTTTTCCTTTCTCTACTCCCCAAGTCATGGAATATTTTCTCTAATGAATTTACCCATTGCTTAGCTACCAATGGATTTGTACTCACATTGAATGTTGTTTGTTGTTGCATCATGAAGCGATATAACATTGATCCTCTATGTTGTGGATCTGGGTGCTCCATACGGGAAAGGTAATTATTCATAACCTGAGTGTGTTGTCCCAATATGGTGATAATATGATCATCACCAGTAGTATTTCTAGCTCCACTATAATTATCTTGAGCAAGAAATAAATCCCTACATTTTGTGTGTGCATTGATACAGTTTCCATTCATTCCACTAGGCTCCATTTCTAAACAATGGCATAAACTAGATTAAATTATGAATCGAAATACATAATTACAAACTTCTAAAACACTTAAAATAAAGTGAACTGTTTTTTGATATAATCCATAATCATAACAAAATGTTTTCTTTGAGAAATTATATACTCTTAAACCCTTCACAATGGTTTGTAATGAAAATTAGAATTATCCTAAGAATATTCTCTGGTAGTGTCATAACCAAGAGTGTATCAAGGGTCATTGTCGTGCACCAGTTCCCGTTCGAGTCTAGCTCAAAACAGTGTTTTCGAGTTTTACCCCAAGGTATATCTGTGTCAGAGCTGCCTCTACCTTCTCATATCCATACAAGGATTTATTGCTCAGAAAACTCACAAAATCTCTACAATACCAAAATTCTAGGATGTTCTTCTATATTAATCATAAAATTCTATCTTAGGGCTATGTGATCTAATCAATGATTATCTAAATCTAGATTCCATGGTTTTTACTAAACTTCCTCTGATACCGACTGTAATGACCCAACCCTAGTTACCTAGTGTCGGTTCATTATTACATAACAATGGAATGATTGTAAAAAGATCACTCTAAAAAGACCAATTAGTTTAGTAGCCTTGGAAACAATATATATATTCATAAGTCATACCTTAAATCATAATGTGAAAAACATCAAAAATATAGTCTCTATAGTCCACACTCATATCCCCTCAGACAATCCCTACAGGTCAGTTATAAAATACTTCTTCACATCCTGGGAAAAATAAAACATAGAAAGGGGTGAGCTCAAATGCTGAGTAAGGATAACAATATAGTAGAAACTTTAATAAATAAGCATAAACATTTAAGGAAATATATTACTAAAACAAAAGCCTTTTTAAATTGAACTTTATCATAATATGGAAAAAATTAAATGAAATAATTCCATTTACTTATTCACATGGATATTCTACTAGTCGAATAATCGCAGGTAATATCAATAACCACATTCATAACGATTGAATGCATAATTCTAGACTATCATAACAACATAGTCAAGGGCTTGTGCCAAGACTACAAATAATATTTGTTCAAGGTCTATTCCCGAGACATTAGTTTGTCCCATGAGCCCAACTGATGCATTGAGGAGCTATAGCGGGCTCCACCAATCACTTACTAGGTCCAAACATTCTTAATATAAACAGGTTTAAACATAACATAAATATTAATATTAAAACTAGCATACAAAATGTCAAGAATTTCTCCATAAACCATTAATGGTATAAAAATAACACATCCAATGTCAAACATATCACAAAAACTTAAATACAATACGAATGTTTTGTATCATAATAAATCAACTTCAAATAAGCTTAAAATCCATCAAAGGATGTTTATATAGATGAAATCAAAACTACTTGAGAGAAATATATATTTTTTAAAATCATTTAAAAGTAACATAATTATAAAAGAAAACATTTAATTTGAAAATATTCTTATAAGCTTGTAAGGTAATATTCGATGATTCTATAATGGTGGAATATAAATTCCCCCACCGTATAAGTTAAAAAAAGACATTCTTACATTAATTCTGTCGAAAAGGTTAAAAAGGGCCTTGTTTGGAAAATGAGGGAAAGATTAATTTATAAACATCTTATAAAAAGTAAAACAAGGGTATAAATGACTATAAACCATAGTCTATAAAATAGTAAGAATGATTTGAAATAAATTTTTAAGAAACATGGATGTGGATGATAAAGAGGTCCCAGTAGATAATTACGTATAAACAACCTCAGATAATGAAGAGATTGTAAAATAAACTATTACCTTGTACTTTTCCTTGGACGAGGATAGTTTAAACTCCTATATAATGGTGAAATAATTGTTATTAAATTATATAAGAATCATATACATTAATATGATATCATTTATGATCTTTTAACATTACTTTGTTAATAATATCTTAGTATTATAGTTGTTTCGGGTGTTAACGAATTCATTTTACTTTATATTATTTGTTTTGTGAGTAATATTTGTTATGGATGGGATGTATATTATTAATATACATAATTATATAAAGACTTTAAATATTTCAATAAATAATCAAATGAAAATTAGTCTTGAATGGATATGATGGGGAATGAATCTTATCGAGTTCGTGGAGACGGTAATCTGTACATAGGCACGAGTGACAATATCCTTATTTTGATATTAAAATAATATATAATTGGATGTAATATCATATATACAGAATAATTATAATGTTATATTTATTATTTACATCAATTACACATCATTATTATACCCATCCAAATAATAATGTATTGAATAACAATTACACCACGACGTGGAGACAGTAAGCCGTACGTACGCTCATATGGTGACATGTCATTCAAAGGATGGAGATAATAATGAATTTGGATGTACCATATTTATAATAAAATAATAGTATATACAATATATTGAAGTTTTTATTTTAGAATCGAATTAAGCAACAAAAAGGAAGTGGAAAGAGAAAAGAACTTGAAAGAGGGTGGTGTAATTATTACCTCTTTTTCGGGTTCTTCCTTTTTATTCGATCAAAATGGCTCCATAAGTTTGATTTTTGACCAAAGGAGGGACTCTAGGATTAAGGGAGGAAATTTTAGAGGGTATCTGTGATGGGCTTGGATGAGCCAAATGGCTTTGAAGGTGTGAATTAGAGAGAAGGGGGAGTGCCCTTTTTATTAGAGGGTTGAGGGGAACCATAGGAAAAGCAAGAAATATTATTTTATAATAAAATAATTTATGGTTTATAATTGCTAAAAAATGAAATATTTAAATTGTAAGGTGGGTATGGGTTGAAAACCACTCAACCAATAGGTTTTAGACAGGTTTGTGGCACTATATTAACCTTAACTTTTAGATTTAACTCTTAGTTAAATAGTTTGACATTTACCATATCTCTCAGTAGTTTTATATTATATGGTTAATAAACATAAAGTATACTTCAATGTGAACCCCAAGTAGTTAATTAATGATACAACAAACATTATATATATCCTTTGGCCAAGCCTTATATTCTTAGGAATATTATATCAATTTATAATATAATATTTGTTTTAAAGACTCCTTTCTGTCTATTTTGACACTATTTGATAATTGACTTTTGATAAAATCATAACAAATTTATTAATTCGAAAAAAGTTATTTAAAAAAATCCTTACATGTCATATTAACAAATAAAATTCTTGTGTAGAATCGAAACTTTTAATTATATTTATTTTAACATTTATGATATCAATTATTTGATTCTTTCATTAATAAAAAAATACAGCGTAATTATTGTATCATAAATAAATTCAATTATTCAGTGTTTAAAAATTATAAATAAAATACCATTATGAAGGAAATATTTTTAAATTTATAATGAATAATTATAGTCGAATATATAACATATATAACCTTATGTAAAAATTGTTTTGCTAAATATATATTCTTATGTCATTTTTGAATTTAATTTAACTTAATTAATATAAAGTGTCATTATCTCTTACAAGATGCTCAATTGTGTCCCAAAATCGACCAAAAGTTGTACATGGTCGGATATATATCATAAAATAGGGTTTGGACACGTTTTAGGATAATTTAATATTATTATAATATTATTTTTTAACATTATTTACCGGATTTACCTTTTAACCATGGTAAATAAAATATTTACCGAAGTAATTATTCAAAATTTCTGAAAATAAAAGTTACCTATTTACAGAATTTGGACCTCCTGATTATTAATATGGAATCCATTTTTCTAAATTCAAAATATAGAAGTGGTATAAATTTATTTAAAATTAATTCCCGTTGTCAAAACAAAAAGCGTGTTTTCAAGAAATAATAACTATCAAAAGATTGACACTTTCTAATGTCCAGTTTAAAAGTGAAATTATGTCCAATGGATAAAATTAGATCAAATGGTAAAAATATAATCTAATTATACTTTAAAATCACTCAAATTCATAATTTATCACTATTAATTATTTCTATTGAAAAAGATGTTTTTTAATTAAAATATTGTAATTTTCACTATTCATCAAAATATAAAAGCTATCATAAAAGTACCAAAATTCATATTAATATAATTTTGAAATTCCGAATCCATAAACAAAGTCCATTTTGAAAGATAAAATATATAACATTTCAAAAAGTGGGTATTACTATTAATAACAGCCAGTTTGATTGGTTGTGGTGTCTTAGAACTCGAAGTTGCGTACAACACACACTACTGTATTATTCAAAGAGAAGCGTACCTTGGAAGCTTAGGGTGTTACATATATTATAGTGAAACAAATATTTTGAAAATAATAGGAAATAAAAAGTAACAAGAGGAATTAGTAACTCACTAGAGCAGATCCGACAAGATAGATGATGAAAGAAAAAGAGTATGGATCGTGAAACGACACCAAATCATAGGTTAGGATCATTTAGAAAGCCCCATTGATGACACTATTATATGAAAGGAAAAAATAATATAGGGTTATTTTTTAGAAAATAGATTCTATAACTATTATTTTAAAAACAGACCTCTGGCATTAATATGATGTGTAAATGATTTTCACATCATGTAATGCTTTGGGTTTTCTCTCTAGAAAAATCACTTTATATGTCATGAATTATCTTGTGAAGGACATTAAAAACATGTATTTAATATTATAAGTGTATAAAAAATAAAAACAGTTAATTTGAAAAAAAAAACCAAAAGCCCACATTCCATTTCCTTTACAAAAACAACCTATCCGGCCAACATGCCCAACATAGGTGTCAAAGCCAAAAGTGAATGTAAAAAAGAGTTTAACCACAAATAAAAGGATATGTACCTCATTGAAAAAACTTTTAAATTAAAATAATATTTACATAATTATAATGCTACTTCTTTTATAAAACTTATATATCATCAATTTGGCGTGGTGATGAAAAGGGATTCACATCACTCCGAAAAGGTGTTAATCCACATGTACATGAATGATGCTATCACCATTACAAGAGTGAAAAGAATGAAAGTGACACACACACACACACACATATATATAGTATCATTATATAATTATAAATATTTCATGAATATCATAATAATATAATGTATATCATATATAATCAATAAATTTATCTTTATCACCCTCCATGTGATGATTTCGTGAATAAACATTCACATTTTATCATGAGGTGATAGTCCACCATACACATGAGAGACATTATCATATTTTCTACATTATGGAAGGTATATGTATATATGATATAGTGAATCAATAGCTATAAGTAATTTATAAATAACACACACAGAAACACACACACACATATAATTTTGATCAATCATCTTACCCATCATTGAGAGGTGCTAATAGAAACTTGAACGACATCTGTTAGCAAGGTAATAGTCCATCGTACACATGGATTATAATTTAATAACCCATTGTTTGGATGTTTGTGAGTTTATAGGTAATACAAATAAAACAATATTAGTATATGGAAGATACTACAATTATTATATATGCCTAATATAATATAAATTAAAGGATGTGTAGAATAATCTAAGATAAAAATTCTTGTTGAAGAACAACACCATGTCTTCATGTATCCTCCTTAGGTTTTCACTAAATACATGAAGAGTTTGATTTATTCCAAAAATAATTCTTATAGTATTAGGGTATGGTATTTTTTTAGTTACTTGGGTAGGTTATTACTTTACCAAATTTGTTTTTAATTTAGATTAATGGGGGGAGAGTGAGTACCCTTTTATAGTTGAGTAATAGTGATATTCTTATAAATACTCAAAAGAATTCACTATTGGTAGGTATCCCTTAACTCATGTGAATAAAAAAGGATAATAAATAATAAAATGGTTTACTTTCCCAATAAACACCTCCACCAAACAAAAATAAATACTATTTCCCATTATAAATTCATACTAATTTATTTTACACCATTTTACCCTCTTAGTTTTTACCACTATAACTTGAATCTTTCTATTTACCTATGTAATTAAACCTTTAAGAGATAAACTAAAATGATAATTATTAGAAAATATATAAATAATTATTTGTAATATAAAATACAATTTATTAAATGAAAAGCCTATATGGGTATAATATTCATTTTAATACCAACTATTGTAGTGTGAAAATCCTGTTTTAACCATAATCATAAAAATTAATTTTAATTATTTTTAGAAATAATTATTCTAAAAAATTAACTGTTAATTAATAGAAATTATACATTATTATTTATAAAAATATATAATCCAAATTTAAAAATTCACATCAAATAATTATCAAAATTTAATTTTATATCAATCTTGTGGATGTGATGAGAAAAAAGGATTTTAAGGTGAAAAAGTTCAAATGTTTACAATTTTTTTATATCTCCATTAAATGTTGGTATGATTAAAAAAGAATCAATTATATTGATTGATAATTTTTTCCCGGTTTTTATTTTTAAACTAAATAAAAATAATATTTATGATTATTAATAATTTAAATGTAATGGAATGTTTTAGTTAAAATTCAATATTTATATATATTCTTCCAAATATGAAACTTCATTGAAAAATTCCTCAAAATAAGCATAATATCAATTTTATATTACTTTTTGATTTTTTTTCATTTTTTTAATTTTTTCAAATAAATTTTCTAAATTATGTTAAATATGATTTTAAATTATGTTATGAAACATGATTGATCTATCTTTTAGAAAAATACGATATTTTCAGAAAATATTTTTTTTTTCATTTAATTGATTCTCATTTTTTATTATAACTAGATATATAATAAAAATGTTTAAAATATATTTCTGTAAATATTTAATCCTATTCTTACCCACCATTCTAATTTCTAGAAAAAAACTATTATATTATATGATAATATTAATATTATATTTTTGTTTGGTAAAACGTGATCTTGTGTCTAATGAAAGGAAAACTTATTATTGAATATAACACAAGGATAAATCAGTGATGTGTGAAATGAAACCTATTAAAGAGATTAAATTTATTTTAAAAAATATAGTATAATGTCTATGAGTGTTATATTTCCCTCTATGATTGGTTTTTCATGTCACATGCACTATTTGATAAAATATTATTCTTTTAGAAATTAGTGTGTTACATTCTACCCAACATAAATAAATTGAATCCTCACAATTTTAAAATTATAAAGGTTGTTAAAGGTTTGATATTTTGAAATACCATTATAGAAAAACACACATAGTAAAAATATTTAATAAAATAACCAATTAATAAGAGATAATGGGAAGTACAAATGTCACATAACTAGGTTCACAAGTTGAAGAACATATGTGAGAAATAAAACTAAGGATATGAATGAAAATACTAATTCCCAAGGATTAATATATAGTGATAGTAGTCATTTATCACAATAAAGTGGGTGATCTGGGGATTCTTAACGACTACAAAATAAGAAATTAAATTGGTGTGAAAAAGGTCACTAATATCATAAAAAGGATGACAATAAGGGAATTTTTTTTAAAGATACTTTTCCTAAAGTTGAGTAATTATATTTATATATAATAATATTAGGAAGTATACATAATTAATACATTTTTATTTCATAATCATAATTTCATCCTTTGGATGTGCCTATATTAATTTCAAATTCATCCCTTACTCTAAAAAATTAATTTCTATATATGAATTTTTCCCCGAAGCACTAAACTTCACTTTTAACATATAAGATGATCCAAAAAATAATGATATTTTTTAATCTTTAACTATTATAAAAAACCAATATTATTGTAAAAAGTTATCCAATTTAATAAATTAATCTATAAATCTCACAAGCGACACAACTTGTTCATCATTATTTATTTATTTTTCAAATGTTTAAGTAAATTTTTTGGAATATCCACCAAGTCATTTCATAGGCCAGTGGTAGGGGATAGACCCTAATCATCATTAGATCATGGGTTGATGAACCAACACCTTATCAAAGGTATTGTATTTTCACCCAATATGAAGGTTTTTCATTCTCTAAAATATATTAATATACATATTATAACCTTATAAAAATAATAAAATTGACATAAAATAATATTAATCAAAAAAGTTTCTTTTTTAACAAATTTTTCAATATAAATATTTTTTCACAAAGACTAATAATCATATTTAACTATTAAAATAATTTCATTAAGGATTATGTTAACCTTAAAGGTTATTAATAAATTCAAACTTAAGTTCATAAAATGTAATGGAATTATTTTTCAAATAAAATTTTAAGTTAAAAATATAATTTCTAAAAAATCCCCAAAAAATCTTTAATCTAGGTAGACATACATCACATCAAACACAAAATGAGGCATTTAGGACATTGAACTTATGATCATTCATAAACTCATTAACACATTATAGTTTCAATAATATTTAATTTAATGAATATAAATATTCATCTATAATCTAACACAATGATTCTGTGTTTCATAATTCTTATAAAAAAAGTATCATTGGTAAAATAATTCTACATAAACACATCATAAGTCTTATTTTAACATAATATATTCTTTTCTATAGGGTTAAAACTGGGAAATTCATATTAATTATCTCTACAAATTGTTCATAATGTTTTGTAACTAAAAAGTAAATTTTCTTAAGAATATCCCATGGCTGTGTTGAACCAGGTGCGCAGTACGGCCCACATCCATGTACCCAGAAATGCTCTAGTAAATCCTAATGTGTGATTTTTAGAATAATTATCCATAGGTATATCTATTCCAGAATCCTATCCACTTATATTATCTAAACATGGATTTCTTTCCTGGAGAACCACGTAATATCTACCTTACCCAAAATTTTGTAGGTTATTCTAAAATTATTCTCAATGTCTATCAATGGTTTATGTTTCCTGATCAGTATTTTTATAAATATAGGTCCTATGATTTCCATTAAACTTCCTTTCATACCATTTATTGCAACCCCAACCCATGCATCCCAATGTTGGTGCCTACTACCATTACATTGTAATAGATACAATGGGTTAAATACAGAAAGGCATACCTGCGTAGTAGTTTTGGAAAACTAGATAAAAATATGATACAAATTATACATTGGGAAAAGAAAATAAATCATTATAATGTAAAATATTAGAATCCTTGAAACCCATTTAAAGGATTTATCTTCATAACCTAGAGAAAGAATACTAAATGTGGGTGATCTCAAACGCTCAATAAGGGTTGTGTATAATGGATTCAATCATGAATTTATATAAATTATCTATATGATTAGGTAAATAACTAAACACATAATCTATTGAAATAAATTTTATTCATTAATATATATGGAATAATTAATATGATAAGTTAAATAACAAAACACACATTCTATTTAATGAATAATATTGTGATTAAATTCATCCAAATATTATTACATATATAAAATATCAAGGATAATATTAATAGGATTATATATAAAAGAAATGATTAATTATTTGAAATCATATTTACAAGGAATATAATACCTTTGATGACTAAATCTATCCTCAAAATTTTTTAAAACATAATGGTAAAATCTTTCTTGATTTGTGTCAATACCTTTTAAAAGACACTTAATGTCAAGATCTATCCTCCAGACAGTTTAATACTACTTGGTTACAAACGTGAAGGGTTTTTTGTGAAACTAATTCTGAATTAAGAGGATAACCATGCATTGGGTGTATTTATTTAAATGTTCCCAAACCCATATCATTGATTTCCAAATAATTCATCAAATATAAAATAAAAAATATAATTACAATCAATGTGCCTTATGAATAAATATTAATATTTAATAAAGGGTATTGATTTAACAACGTTTCCCCAGATAATCAAATAACAATCAAATTAAAAACCATATGTAAAAATTGTATATAGTTAAGAAAATAAACATATACATTATAAATTATATTTAAATTTAGTGAAAATTAAATGACCATAGGCAGGTAAATAATTTTTTGAAAGATTAATGCCTACAAAAATGAGTCAAATAAGTGAATGACAATACTTTAATTGGTAGTAATAATTATATACCATCATGAGGAAGAATAATTATGGTATTAACATATAACCATTAGAGAAATAATGAAGGACTAATGACATTTATGAGTGTAAATACCATAAATTTTTTTAAAAAAACTTCTGAGGAAAATATCTGTTTTATTTTGATTTTTAAAATCATTTTAATGGAAAATGAATTTTGAAAACAGATTATTTAATAATATCCTAAAATAATTTCAAAAAAATATTCAATGAAATTATTTTCATGATGGTGGGAAATTACTTACATGATACATTTGAAAATAAATAAATGTTCGTTTTTACTGTAAAAATGTTAGGAAAGTTAATTATTTAGAAAATGTAATGGGGATTCCTCTGAAATTTTTTGTAAAAGTCAAAGAGGAATTGTTTTGAAAACCTCATTATATTACTTTGATTTTTTTAAATATTAAAAATGGATGAAAATAATTTTGTTAGATAATTTTTAAAAGGTTAAAAAAATATTGGAAACAGTTATAGAAAACATGGTTTTAGGAGAAAATATATTTCCGACTGATGAGAGAAATGAATTCTTATTTTAATAAATACATTATATAAGTTAATATAAGTTAACTAGTGTGTAAAAATGTAACAATTTCATTAAAATATTTTGAATAACCAGATGGTAATAAAATTAAATTGTTTTATTTTGAAATGGACAAATAATTTCCTTCGATTGAAATTAAGTAGTAAAATTCCTGATTAAAAGGTAATTGTGAAATACACCCTTAAATTTACCATTATAGTGAAGTGAGAATTAATAAATGAATAAATTTTTTATATTAGATGTAAATCAATATAAAATGAATGTAAATAAAACATATGATATTCACAATTCATTATACGCATAATCGTATAATGAGATAATCAATGAGGTAGAACATTATCCAAATAAAAAATTTGGGTGAATAAATACCTTACCACTTGAAAAACTTTCATTAAAATACAGTTAAATTAATTAATTAAAATTGAAACGTAATGTACCATGAATAATTAATTAATCATGACATTACAAATCAAATAGGTAGTATATAGACTAAGACAATGGTGAAGGTTGAAATGTGTGATGACCAAGACAATTATGGAGGTGATCTATACTTGGTTTATGAGGATACTAATACACTTCCCCATTACATGGGTCATAGATTTGTGCAGCCTTCTGGCTCATATTTTCTAGTGTACAATACAATTAATCTACTGGAAGATCCTCAAATCAATGATGATCTGGGCATACAGGTTGACTTCAAAGGCATAATGCAATGATAATAGAGTATTTTTTGGGGAAGGATCCCTAGGATGTCCATGGATATAAGGTGAATTACTAATGATTCACCCCGATTGATTCCAACAGACTCCCCCTGATGGCAAAAGGAGTTGTTTCAGAGAGTGGAATGTTGGGAGTAGATGATGGATACTGAAGTTGTTTCTGTATGCATATACTGTGAAAATGGGGGGATTTCTGTGATAGTGATAAAGGAAATGTTTGTGGCATTGTTAGGCTTTCGTATAGTGATAATGTGCAATGTGGAAGGAAAAAGATGTCTAAAGGTGAAGGGGTTGGGACCACTCCCACAAAGAGAAGGTTGGGAAAGGATTATTCCAACCTATTGAAGCTGATGTCTACCAGGTAATCCTCCATGAAAATAGGGGATGTTCTTCGTGTTTCTAAAGGTCATGTTAAAAAGAAAATGGAAAGGAGCATTTATCGTTGGGTCAACTGAATTTGATAAAGCAATATTTCAATTTCTAAAGCAGTATGAGTCATATTTAGAGTCGGAGTTGGCTAGAGCGGATGAAGAACCCTATTATGGTTTTGGTTTGGGGACTGAATTTTATGATATGAAATTCTCTTTCAGTTTTGGACCTTTCGTTATGTAGTTTTATTTTCTTTTAAGAAATGGCCATCAGTTTTTGTCTAATAAGTCTCAATAGAATGTAAATTGAGACAAAATATCTTACCAATTGGTATCATTTAATCCAAAACTCCTTGGATGAAAGAATTGAAATTGAATCATAAAATATCAGTAATAATTAATAATTAATGATGATAAATTTTATAGGGCAGTATATATGCCACATAAAAGAAAATTAGTTTATAATAAGAAATAATCCTCAATTTAAAATAAAATCAGACAAAATCCATTACCACACGGTTCCTTTTGGATGAATTCTTTTTATCCTCATGTAAAATTTTTTATGCAATTTTTTATCTTATTAAAGAAACATATTAATCTTTATAATATAATATATTATTCTATTATAATATCTTATCAACCATTCGTTAATAATCTTTCATTATTGTGATTATTTAAGGTGTTAATTGCCTTATTATTATATGTGTTTCCCACCCGGAATGATCATATTCTTATACATATTGTATAATTATATCAACAATAGAATAATAATTACATATTAATCATAATATTATTTTATAATTCTTATATATCATCAATTTAATGTTGTTATGAAAATATAGTCACATTGATTCGTGGAGGAATTAGTCCACACGTACACAAACGATGTTATGATGTTTATGATAGTGAAAGGAAAAGAAAAGAAAAGAAATTATATATATATATATATATCTGTGTTATATATATATAATGGTAGACATTTCAGGAATATCATAATTATTTCATGTATATAACATATAATCATTAACATTATCTTCACCTTCCATGTGAAGCGTTAGTGAATGATGGATCACATCGTTTCTTGATGCAGTAGTCCGTTGTACACATGACCGACGTTTCCATATCTCCTACGATATGGAAAGTAATATATATATATATATATGATATAGTGAATTTGGATGTATAATTATTTTATAAATATAATTTATATAATTTATATCCATCATCATACTTATCATTGAGAGGTGGAAATAGAAAAAATGTATGACTTCGGTTCACTATGTTGTAGTCCTATGTACAAAAAAACAATGATTTCATAACCCATTTGAATGATGTTTGTGTGTTTGAAGTTATTTACCTTAACATAACAACATATATATAGATGGAATATAATAATGATATTTTATAATCATGGAGTAATATAATTTTATGGATTTGGATAAGAAAATAAAATATAGACACTTCTTGAAGATCATTAATTATTCTCCATGTATACTCACAAGATTTCCCTAAATCCTATAAAGGATATATTGATTACCAAAAATAATGCTTCTAGGATGATATTAGTGTATTTTTAAGTGATTTGGGATGGTATTTTCCAAACAAAGATATTTTTTTGATGAAGGGGGGGAGAGTGAGTTCACTTTTATAGGTGAGGAGGTGTGGCATTCTTGTAAATTCTAAAAATTATTTACTGTTTGAAGGTATAAATTTCCTCTTGTGGCTTCAACATTGAATAATAATAGATGTTAGATTTTACTCGGTCAATAAAGACCACCACCTAACAAAAATAAATACATTATTATCATATTATTTCTTATTCTTTTAGATTACTAAACTATACCCTTTTAGATTTTCCAAGGTAACTTCTATATTTTAATTTACCTAGGTAATTTATTCTTTATGAATAATACAAATGAGAGTTATTGGATTATTAAAACATATTTATTATGAATATTAAATATAATTTATTAAATAAAAATCATATGTTTTTGTAATAATATTTTCAACAAAAACACACGCAATGTGAAAAATCATATTTTAACCTTAATTGTAGAGTTTTTTTTATCGTATTTCACTAAATTTTATTGGAAAATGATAATTTACATATTTATAAATTTTAAATTGTTCTGATTCCCAATATATATTCAATTATTACAAATTAAATTCAAAAAAATTTCAAAAATTAATTTAAAATTTAAAACACAAACATGGCGACCATGTATGTTTTTAAAATGAAAATTTTAAGAAGTTTACTATATTTTAATTATTAAATGACATTGGAAAATGATTAAAATGAAATAATTTGTATTATTTGATATATATTTTGATAATTTTACTATAAAACATTAAAATAGAATTTTACATTATAAATAATTTAAATGAAAAGAATGTTTTGAAATAAACATCAATATTTTTAACAAATCATTAGAGAAATAAATTGATCAGAACAACCCAAATCAATCACCATAAGATAATTTTTATATTTGGATTAAAAAATTAATTATAATTTATAAAATAATTCTTCTAAAAGTAGTAAAAAATTATTTTAAATTAAGCGTAGAAAGAGAAATTAATATGTCTTTTAAAAATATTAATTTTTTTTTTCAGAATATATGTCAATTTATTTAAATTTAATATAATTTTATTAATAATAAATATATAACTAATTAAAATGAGTTAATAATATTTTCATTAATTAATTAATCATATTGAGACACCAAATTCCAACAGGTAGGTAAATACTATTATATTAAATAACAATATTAATAGTTTATTATTGTTTGGTAGAACTATGTCATGTATCTGATAAAATATAATCAAAATGTTGTGAGTAGTGCAAGATAAACTTAATTTTTCATGTAATTAATGTTATTATTGAGATTAAATTTATTTAAAAAGAAATATGACATATTGTCTCAGAGTGTTATATTAACTTCTACTCTTGTTGTTGTGTGTCAGTTATGTTATTTAATAAAGTGTTATTTTACTAGTATTTCATGGTGTTAAACATACATCACACAAAAGAAACAAGTGGTGAATATGATATATATATATATATATATATAACAAACGTGTGATGTGAAACCCATACCGCAAGTTTAGATTACATTGATAGATCTTTAGTCTCATGTATAATAAATTTCTATTTATTTAATTTCTATACCAAAATAGTTTAAATAATTATAATATCAGATATCATCCACTTATAACATTTAAATACCCATTATTAAAAATTTCTTATTAAAATAATTACTTTTGTGTGTTAATTATTTCATTTTCCTAGATTTTTTTTAATTTCTAGTAATTGTTCGTTTATCCTAGTTACAAAATCTTAAAAATGTTATCAAGGATAATAAGATCATATTTTTTATTATATATATATATATAGGTTTATAATCATACATAAATTTTCGATATAGAAAAAATGATTAACATTAATCATGGAGATGTCATGTTGTATGCATGGGTGAACATTTTTTTCATTTTCTAGAAAAAAGAATAAAAATAGTGATATATTATTTTATCATTATAGAACCATAAATAAATAATGCATAAATTATATACACTAAATCTACTATTATTTCCATCAATTTAAAATGGAAATGAAATACAAAATAACAATTCTTTGTGGGGATGGTAGTCAACACATTTTCCCGAGGGACATTATCATTATAGAATGCATTTGAAGCTAAAAATATTGATATGATATCATAATTCCATATTTATATCCATGTAAAAAATTTCTATATTAACTTTAAAACCTTCATAAAAATGACCAATGAAAAATGATGATTGAAAATTAATTTCATCACTACGTGGAGTTCGTAGCCTACATGTACACATTATGGATACACTCAGTTCACATTTTAAGGAAAATAAAATTATTAATGGTTGTTATATAATCATAATGAAATTTTATTATATTTCATATAATGAAGTATAATTTTATAATGAAAAATTAATTTTATATGGGGTATAAGAAGAAATAATTTGTAAGAGGTTGGGTTAGATGATTACCTATCCATCAGTTGGAATCCATTATATCATTTCTTAAGTACCTTTGGAATTTAATTTTAATAATAAAATCACTGATAATTCATGTATATGTAATTTTATAATATAATTGTTCTTGTTTTTCTAGATATAGATGGATCAATGTGGTTTAAAGAATTTAATCGAGGGGAATTCTTTTATAATAGATGGGATGATAGCTTTTGGAAATTCCTAACATATTATAATATAATATGTTTTTAACTCCTGTAAAATATTTAAAAAATTAAATGTATTCAAATATAAGGAGTATTGTGACTTAATATACTCATCCAATCAAAATTAAATATCTTTAGATTCATTTTATACCATATATATTGGTTTAACCACTTAGATGACCAATTTTAACCATAACTGTGGTAATGAATTTTTAAATATCTAGTTGTTAATTTTTTTCATAAAAGCTGAAAATTGGACTGTAAGTGACCAATGAATGAAATTTTATACCATACCATATCCAAAATTGTCTATTTCACATTTTATTTTTTTAACAATTTAATAAAATATTATTTTTAATAATATATCATTATTTCAAATTTTGAAATTATTCATTTAATTTGACCTTAAAGTCATGAATATAGGTAATATATTTCAAAATAAACTTTTAAAACATTAATTATGTATTATATGTAATAATAAAATTAATGTAAATTAAAAATTAATTCAAATTACATTAATTATAATTTTTTTAATACCATTTACTTTATTTTGATTCTATTTTCACATGTATTGTGTAAGAATTGTATAGACATTTAAGGTAATTATATAATAACTAAAAAGTAGTAATAAAGAAAGATAATAAATATAATTGAATTATTCTAAAAATAACATTAAATATTTATTTATAACTTTTTTATCCCAATGTGAACATATAAGAGATATTTAAAAATCCAAAGAGTGACATTTTAGAAATGTAGTTACTTAATATTTTATATAAGTCACAAAAACATTAAAATGAATAAAGGTAAAATTTTATAAGATAGTATTATTTTGAAATAAATATACTCATCCTTTTAAATATATGCTATCTTTGTGTTTATTTTAGGAACATATGTCATTGTTTTACCTTGGTTTTCCCATTTTACACCTACTGAGGGAATACATGTTTTCTATGGTTACTATTCATATTGAAAACAATAAATGTGTACTATTTACTATATTTTAACCTCATTCTTCTAAATATGGGACCCAACATTCCAAATAAAATATATTGAATTTTAGAAAATATATTTTTATATAAATTTGTTAAAATGCATGGGAAAACATATTTTTATGAAAAATGAATTTTTGTGTATAAGAATTAATATATATATATATATAAGTCATGAATATTTTGGGTTAAAATAGAAATAACTACATTATTATAAATAAAATGGATTATATTTAACATTAAGACCTAATAAAATATATAATGGGTATTTTTAAATACTTTATTTAATGAATAGAATTTACTGTTTTTGAATAACCTATATTTTCACTATTTAGTAAAAAATAAATCATTTCATAAAAATCAAAATTTTTCCCCATTTTATTTATTTTTTTATCAATTTAGTTATCAATCATCAATGATTCAAGTTTAATGTAATTTTATATATGAGTTTTCCAGATAGATATTTTATATATTTTTTAAAGTATGAAAATTTTATGTTATATGCTTTTTGTAGTTAGAAGTAAATAAGATTATTGATTTATGTTGGAAATAGTTCATGTGCATTAGAAAATGGACCATCATATAGATAATGTTTTAACAAAATAAAAGAAGTTCAATATATGGAGAAGGATCTGTTTGATGGATGAGCATCTGAAAAAATTATTAATGTTAACGAAAAAATTTTATCGATGTTGCATCAAAATGAGTTTTGAATCCAAGAAATGTGTGACGTTTGAACTAATGGAAGATACACTAATAAAATAAATTCCAATACTTAAATTAATAGGGATTAGATAAAATCAAGATAGCTACAACCAGATAGAGGTTTTTATGAGGATTTAATCAGTTAAAATAACCCAAGACTAATTTTTCAATTAGATTCACATAACATTGTGAATACCATTATAGTGATGTTGAAATACTAATATTTTCATTTTTGTCAAATTTATGTGATAAATTAAAATTAATATGTTCAATAACACTAATGTTAATGAAGTTTCATGAAGGATTCAATTATAAGAGTTATCATGAATGTTCAATAAGATCCGGGAATACTCAATCAAGATCAAGTAACTTCAATATAATTTTAGTGAGTGGTAAAAAATTGGTTTTTTGTTATTTCTAATCCAGGTGGACCTAAATAAATGGGAAGGGGGTGAAAATTCTTACCCCAATAAATATCTACATGTATAAAAAGATCAAATAATAAATATTTTGTATCAATATGAGTTTTATTACAAGATTAATCTCTGGCTGAAGATATTACATGGAATAAATATTTTAGTCAGATTTATTGTGTATAGTTTTCATGTGAAACGACACAAAAAAGTTACGATTAGAGGCATAAGACAGAGGTATCCAATATAGTTAGTGGTTATAGAGTTTTCTTTTTCAAGAAGATCATATAATACTGAGAATAGTTTAAGTGGGGTGCACTAGATAGAGTTCAACTAGATTGAGGAAAGGTACACCAGAAATAGACATACCATATGGAGGATATCAAATATTATAATTTAATATGATCTTTTAGGGAGATTTTTACAAAGTATCATAATTATTTTTAGCTCAGTTTTGCAATAGAATATTTTAAATGGTGTCAGTATTATTGTACCTATAATGATATTGAAGGAGTCTAATGGGATTTGAAACATTGTAATTTAAATTTAAATTATAGTTTATTTTCTTTGTCCAAGGATATTGTCTATGGAAAGGATGTAATCAAACACACTGGGAGAGAAATTTTTAATTATTTTATTCATTGATTTACAATCCTATCAATTTATGATTGAGATATTGTTTTATAGATTTTATAAGGATAATAATATAACATGTTCCATGTGTTAATTTCAAGATTATATGAAATTGTAATAATATTTCCATAGATCCCCACTTAATCGAGGTTCAATGATCCTAATGAAATTCAACTGGTAAAGATTATAAAAATGATTGGTGTTCTATGTAGTTACCCTCCTGATATTCATGCTTATTATTTATGATTTTGGAATCTGGTCTTGCCACTGGGGCTATAAATGTAATTAATCAAATTAATTAAAAAATATAAGGAAAATACTTGTATTTTTTAATTAATTAATTTTTTTAACTAATTAAATTGAAATTTCATTGATTAGGATGTAAATAGTGTCAAGGTCCCATGTATCAAATAATAGGCGGAGTCATTGTGTCAAATCCAAGGGATACAATGTCTTTAGAGAATCAATTGTTTTCCTTACACTCTTAATGTGACCAATGACCATTGGAAGGGTGACTCTAATGTAAAGTAGCCTAAGGGACCCCATGTGGGTACCCCCTTTAGAGATGATCTATATCGTGTGTGCATGTATTTACGTATAGATAGTATTGGTTGTCACCTTAGAACTCATACAATCTTTGTGAGATGAGGGGATATGGATAGAGGCAATGTGTTGGGAAATCATTCAACCCCTAATGTATATTTATGTTTCAATTATTTATAATTGGTACATCTTGATATTCCTCGGAACGTTTATTGGGACCTAGAATATTAGTATGATAATATATGATGGTATTCTAAAATGTACCTAGAGGTTATTCCTTAGGTCCAGTTATTGAAACATGAAATCATTTATGGGATATCTAGATTCTATTTTATTTCCTTATGATGATTAATATATCTAGTCCCTATTTGGTATATTCTTGTAGGAGTAGTCTCGGATGCTTTTAAATATGGGTTTCCCATAATTGGCGTTCTTGTATTACATATGGATATTCCTTGGTGTGGTCATTTATTAATGAATTTTAAGACCCTGATAGGGGATTTATGTGATACTACTTGTTGGGATACCATATTTTGGAGTTGAAATGTTCATAGTGGGGCTTCAATGACTATCTCAGAAGGGGTATTTAGTGTGGGATATGGTATGTGATATGATGAGGTAATGATCTATACTATGGAATGGATAGATTGTATACCAAGGTGATATTGGCTATGTTTTTTCGATACTTATAGTGATTATTCTCATATGATAACACTCCCATAGGGGTGGAACAAGATACATAGAGCTTATGATCATATGTGAAAATATTGATTAGGGATATTTTTAATACCATAACAATTATAGCATAATCCTAGGACTCATATAGGGGAGGTATACGATACCTTTGGGTATTATCCCCTTAATGAGAAAAATCATATAAGTGGATGTATGTGATAGTTTTGTGAACAAGACACCTTATGGGTGGTTGTTCTATTATGGTTTTCATAGTCATTCATATGTTCTCAAAAACATTATAACATTAGGAAAAATAGGTATTTTCAGTCTACTTTATCCATTGTTGAGTAGTTTATATATTTGAATTGAAAATATTAAATGGGAATATCACTACATATTACTTTTGGTGTAGGGTTACCTTGGTGTTACCAAATTGAGTTATGTAACCACACCCTGCTCAAGATTCAATAGAACATTGGTATCCATTCTATAATGACCCATACATTTCATACATAGATATCACATCTTAATAGATAAATATTCATTACATAAAATTGTGATCCCCACCAGAATTGTATAATTTTAATGACATTAGAAACATGGATTCATAAAAATATGATACATAAAAGTTATACATCATATCTCATATAATTCTTCAAAACATTAAACCATTTATACTTAGCATACATAATGATATTTCTTCATATACTAGGTAAAAGAATCTGTAGATAGTGTGAGGTCAAATGATCATTAAGTGAAAAAGATGATATGAATGAAACATGTACATAATATTATTATATGAGAATGTAATCTTGAGGTTATTATGTTTGAAATAATTCTTATAATATCATAGATCATAATATTATGTCATGACATTAATCTTTGAAGTTTATAAGATACAAATCATAATGGAATCCAAGAACGTGATCCATTACAGAATAAAAATGGTATAAAAAATATGTTATAGGAATACACAAAATTATATAAAAATATTCACATCGTCACAATTTATCATATATAAGGTTATAATAGAGCATTGGGTTCACTCTAAATCCCATCATATTTATTAATTCTCACTCTCAGAGTATCTTAGTAGAAAGAGTCCCATCAGATTAGGGTTCAATTCCCATTATAGTCTTGATTATTTAATGAGATATCCTTTTTTAACTAATGAATTCGTCAAAAATATAATAATTGTCCCACCCATCATAGAATCACAATCTATTTATAATTATTTCACAAGATCATAAAACGTTCATCATATCAAAACCCTTGAAAAGGAAATAAGTTTCACAAACATATCAAAAATTAATCATAACATGACACATGGAAAATAAATGGGTTTTATAAATATATCATCATTGATATAATAAACCATAAATATAAATAATAAGGTTGGTATAACTGGATAATATAGCTATTAAATCATAAGTAACCTATGAGGATATCATCTTAAATGAAAATTCTTTATGAAGATCCCATGAAATATTTCTTTTGGAACACACCCTTTTCACGTTGAAATAGATTCTCTAAAATCCAAAAAAATCCAAAATATTATGGAAAATATTTTCATTGAAAAGATCCATTGGATATTTTAAATCATTGTTACAATAATTTAGTTGTTGTGATGGAGGAAAATTTTATTCATACTATGTTTGTTATAAAAGATATTCACTTCACATTTTAAGAAAAACGTTACAAGATCCTTTTGAGAAAACCAAAAAAATATTAAATTTAATTTTTTTTAAATGTAAATAAATGGTTAAAATGAAATTAATAAATCATTTTCTGATAGTAATAACATTATTTAAAACATTTTTAGGAAACATGCTTGTGGAAGAAAACATATTTTCGAAGGAAGAGTGAAATATAGTAAGTTTTGTTTAAAAAATTATTTTGGTCTCTTGATTTCATAATAAGAAGAAAATTAATGAAAACATTATCTTATTAAAAATGACTATGGTATAAGAAAACATATGAAAATAATTGAGAGGTATATTATATAATTTCATTATTATAAACTTAATGATAAAAAATCCCAACAAACAATCATTTTACAACATAAATCCATTACCATGAGTTTGATTGCCTAGAATGTTCCCTAAAATCCATTTTTGAAACATTAAAATTATTAACATATTTCCCCAGAGTCATTTAAATACTTTAAATACCAAAATTTATCCACTTATATCATTTTAACACTTAATTATTAATAATTAGTTACTAAAATAATTTTTTCTAGTCTAACACTGCTTCTTTTCTCATGAGAATTTATATTTTGTAGTTTCGGTCCATGTACATTGATCATGGATACAAAATTACCATAATTTTTATCATGGTATAAATATAAATTATATTATATATATATATATTGAAATACATCAATAAAATATGGGGATTGAAAAATGATTTACCCTGTTAATGAAGACGGTAGACCGTACATATGCATGAAGACTACTTTCACTTTTAGACGAGTGGAAAAAGGGAAAGGTAAATAATAATTCAATTTTATAAGAACATTTTAATGTCATTAAAATCATATATATTCTTCTAATATAACCTAATTACCATCCATGTAATTATGAAATAAAAACTGAATCCCATCTCTTCATGGAGGTGGTAGTCCACTCATAGGCACAAGAAACATTATAAATTTACAATGTTTGGGAAGATGATGGATAATGGTTTCTACATAATATTAATAATTATTAAATATATTAACAATAAATAATTAGTAACTTTCTAATGGATACCCTAGATTTATAGGATTTATAAAAAGAAATAAGATTGAAAATTACTTGTTAAGGGTTATACATATTTTTTTGAGAAATCCTCTTTGGTATAAACATAATGCATTGAAAAGGTGATATTTTGGAAATAAAATATGATATAGGATGTGTTAAATGAATCTATAAATTTATTTTGGTAATTATTATGTTGTATATAAGTCTCATAATTTGTAAGTAAGAAAGGAGAGTACACACACTTTTATATGTGATGAGAGGGGAACTGATGGATTTACTTGAGGTTTAAATAAATATAAATTAAATCCCTTAAAAAACAGATCAAAAATTGACATAATTAAAACCTAAAATCCTTATTATTCTAAATACTATCATCTAATAAATTTTTTGTGATTTTAGGTTTTGGTTTCACCCTTATTTGTTGTTTTGACCCATTGTTATCCATTTTAAAAATTACAATGATATCTATGCTTCGTACTCATTAAGGGTCCCAACTATTATTATTAAAGGAAAATTGACCAATAAATTGACAATGTATAATATTTTCAACAATATACCATTTATTTGGACAAATATAGTATATTTATAAAGTTAAAATAAATTAATAAGATATTGTTTGTTATAAAATAAATTTAATATCATTTTTGAATATATTCATTTGCTTTTAAATTGAAAACATCATGAAAAAATTAATTCAAGTAAAACATATAATACTTTTTTACTATTTTATATTTATATAAAAAATCTAGGTATTACAATAATTCATACAAAAATGTTACTTTCAATATCTTTTGTAATCATTTATTTTTTTCTTTTAATTGAATAATTTTTGTGTCACAATTCTGTAAGAGTTTAAGGTATTTATAAAATAAAAAATTAATAAATACAAATTCTCATGATGAAAAATTAATTGATATTTATAATAAATAGTAATGACTAAATGTATCCTATTTCTATCCTTATATAAAATTTTTAGAGATATTGAAGTCAAGATAGTGACATTTTGTATTAATTCTTTTCTTGAAATAATATAAAGGTCATAATCCATGAAAAATGGAACCAGTTGAAGGTATACATTATAATTATATGTAAATATATAAAATAGACTCATTTAATATAATAAAGTAACATTTTAGGGAAATTTTAAAGTCATTTCTCAATGTTTTAATCATATTTGTCCAGTTTTAAGCTTATTGAGAATTAAAACATTTACCAATGTTACTATTTATAATGAAATAATTCAAAGCATCCTTATTAAATAATTTAAATAAGATAATTCCAAATAGTTTATATATATATATTGTATCAATTTCAATAGGAGGAAGACAACCATTGGAAAATAATTTTTCAGAATGTGATAAAATATTTTTACTAGAAAACTCATATTTATTCATAAAACTAAATTTGTTCTTATTCCATGCAAAGAAAATACATTAGATGAATGTTAAAGAATTTATTGAATATTAAATATATAAATTTAATAAATTCCTTCATCATTAGATATTTATTAATTTTATTACGTTAAAAACACATTAAAAAATATTTTTTTAGAACAAAACATACCATTTAATTTTAAGGGATCTATATTTTTAGTTATAATCAATTGATAAATAGTTAATTCAATTTATAAATTTTTAAAAAATAACATTTTCATAATTTATTTATTCCAATCCATACAATATAATCCAAAGAGTAGGTTGTAACTATGACATTAATTTATAATAATTTATTAGTGTATCATATTTCATTTCATCTCAGTGTTTCGTGTAAATTTAGATATCAAAGAAATAAATTTAATTCAAGAAACCTATAAAATAAAATCTTGTGTAATTTAATTCTAACCCACATAAAATAAATTTCTACCTCAAAATTTTTTCCATTCCTTTCAAAAAAATGATGATCATTACATCTTTAGGTTTCCAAGTAGCTTCTTTGAATTTGTGAACCCTTGATAGAATAGTAACCAAGAGAGTAATATTTTTATATTTCACTTTATCCCTATTATCCAATATTTATGTAGACTTTTATTTATAATAATCATCATTCTCTATTGGTACAAACTCTTATTTTAGTGCTTATATAGGATCAGTGGTGTACATCCTTAGGAGAAATACATAGAATAAATCATAAACATGGAAGAGGAATGGTGGAAGCACAAAAAGATAGGATATTTCCCTCTATTCGATTAGAAATATAAATGGGTCTAATTTATATTGGGATCATCTTTCCATCATTTCCAAATCTCATAAATGTCCTACAAGGATAAATTCACATGTTTACCTTCTTACCAACATCAAATTCTATGTTTCTATAACCACTGTCTGTAGATACTTTACTTTAAAACTGTGTTTCCTTTATATTCTAATGAAATTAATATAAATTTTAATGAAATTTTATTATATATATTAGGTACTAATAGATTTATTCCCCTAATTTTATCCCACCACATTGGAGTTTTAACCTTTTTTCCAGTGAGGTATAGACAAGGATACATATGAATCCATGAGTGAAAGCTATTATGGTAAGAAAACTCGACTAGAGGAATGTATTGATACCAACCAAATTTTAAATCCATATAAAAATACCTATGAATATCCTCTAGGGTTTTAATTATTCTATCTGACTAGACATATTTGTTGGATGATAAACAGTGCTTAAATTCTATTATGTATCTAGAACCTATAGATGACATTTCTAAAACATCATGGTAAACATCAGATCTCGATTAAATATAATAGAATGTGGTTCTCCATATATACTTACTAATTACTTAATATATATATTGGAATGAAAATCTAGATAAAAATATTATCTAATTGAAATTAATTGTACTGAACTCATAAGGAGAAAAACTAAAATATAAATAACATTATGGAATTTAAATGGTTTGGGGAGTCCAATGGAGAAATACATGGAGATGATTTCCCATTTCCATTATAGAATGGGTAATTTTATTAATACATTATTATAATACTATCTCTATAACTTAAAATAATGATATACCAATCACCTAGATAAATTATTTGAAATTTCTCTTTTCATGACATCCCACAATAAACACTATTTCAGATCTCTATACATATTCATATTTATTGTTTGACTAGTGAATGGGGAACTACAAGAAAAATCTGAAAAATCCTTTAGATCTGGTATTGAATGATCAAATACATGGTTCTTGTACCCAATAATTCCATCATTATCATGTTCGAACCCAACAACATTTTTTCCTTCATATATTGTTCAACACCATCCTTCTACAAATCTTTATTCCTTATAATGATAGATGTTGGAATACTCAGTTGTACATGTTAATATTTCTCCCCAATGTTTTAGATTCCTAAAACTATGATTTTAAAATTAATAAATATTGGATCTTTTGCGATCCACATCATAGATAAGCTAGAATGATCCTTTAAACTCAAAGCATCGTCTAACATAATCTCTTTCCCCAGGTGGTAATGAATTCAGATGATATAATAATTATTAATGTAGTAACCCCAGTTTGAGGTATGTGACCCTTCTTTCAATTTTTTGTGCTTTTTGAAGTGGTCAGTTGAAGTTTGGACAATTTTTGGAAAATCATTTAAAGTTGTAGAGGTTGTGCAGGGGCGAACGGTATGAAAAAACCGTGCGGCCATCCCAAGAAACTGTTCTACTTTAATAGTTGGCTCCGCGCAGGTGGTGCATGGTTTGTCTGACCATGCGGGCAAGCCGTGAGAAGTCCCTGGGTGAGACAGAGGAAACTACATAGTTGGCACATGGTTTTCCAAACCATGCGAGGTAATCGTGTAGCCATATAAAGATTGAGTTTTAAGTCCTGGGCCCCTCAGGATTTCCCATTTTTCCCTCATTCTTCCTCCCACTCGTGGTTCACATGAGAGTTCTAGTTTTTAGAGGTTTGGGGAGCTTCTTAGCTCATTTTTAAGGCAAATCAAAGGGGTTTCTTGGTGGATCAAAGGTGGTTCTCCTCGGTTAAGTCCCTTTTTTGGTTCTTTGAGGTTTTGGTTAGGGTGAGCCCTGTCCCTCTCTTAGTTTCCTAGATCTACATGGGTTTCATGTAGATCTAGGGTTTTGTTGCCTTTGTGTGTCAAATATTGATCTTGTTAATGTTATGGAAGAGTTTTTTGAGGTGGTTTCGAGGAGGCGTTCACCCGATTTGGAGGGCGTTTGGGCGAAGGGTCGATTTTGCCAAACCCTAAGAGGTAGGTGGCTTCCCTCTTGACTCCACTTTTCTAGAACATGAAGCCTGGTTACAATTAATTTTTGTTTCTTAATATTAACTTTGTTTTTGATGTGTGAAATTGATTGGAAATCCCTTTGGTGGTTTTTTGGGGATTTTTGGGAAGAAAGGGGTTTTTGGGTAAAGTTTCCTTGTTGTGATTTTAAAATGGAAATTTTAAAATGGGTTGCTTTGTTTAATTACTTAATATGTCTTATAAAATAGTTTTTCAATAAAGGGGTTGTTTTATTGTAATGGTAATTGGTGTGTAAAAAGGGTGGAAGGGGGTTTTCAATAAATGTATGATTTATTGAAGTGGTTCGACAACTAATTGAAAGGGTTAATTGTATATTTTGCGAACCTTGGTGGGTTATATGCTTGGTTATGGATTGTATGAATGTTGTGTGGATGTGTTTGGGATGTATCTCTATAAAAAGGGATGGACAGTGGATGGAAGGTCCACTATCAATAAAAGTGGTCGGGGAGTACCACTTGAGTGGATTGGAAATGAATGGGTTGGATGGGAAGTGCCACCATGATTTGAGGTGTGCTTTGTCGGTGATGTTTGTAGATGTGTCTTGTGAGTAAAATATGAAAATGGTAATTGGTTTGTGGCATTGTTTAATTGGCTTCCTTACGTGGCATGGTTGATTTGGCTTCCTCATGGGGCATGTTTGGCTTATGGCATGTTTGGCATATAATTAATTGGTAGCTTGGTTTTCCTTTATATAAAATGATTTATATAAATGTGCTAACAGTTTAATCATAGTGGAATGTGTAGTGATTTTAGTTGGTTAAATACTACTGTGTATTAGTACTCACCCCCTGCTTTGGCACTTTGGTGCTTTTGTAGATGTTGTATTCTGAGACACAGGTAAAGGTAAGTCATCTCATTTCTAGTGGTTCATGGTGACACTTGGGGGATGTGGTGGTGCTTGGAGCATGGAGCTTGGGGTGGAGTCTTGGAGTGTGTCTTTGTTTACTTTGGGTCTCTTGTTTAGTCTTCCACATATTAAATTGATATTGTATTGGATTTTATTGGTTTTGGGTTGTATTTACGAACAACTTTTCTTTCTTTTGAGAATACATGCTTGAATGCTTTATTGAAATGCATCATATAGTGGCTATTAGTTGATGGATTGGATGGGATTTTTTATGGGTAAATCATTCCACAATTTGTTCCCGAAGCCCTCGTCATTTATTTCCAGCCTTTGGCACCTTGGGAATGTAACTTAAGGCCTGGTAACCCTCACCGCCTCTTCCATCCAATGAGGTAGGGGTAGGGTGTTACAAGTGGTATCAGTTTGTTCGGTCGTTAGATTTCAAGTGATAAAATGTTGTTTGACCCTTGGTGTTGATCATTTTTCTTGGTTTTGACATACGTTCATGTCATATTCCTTGAGTCAGGATCGTATCAAGGTGTAGGATTGTCGGAACATGGAATATAAATCATAAAAGGATGTAGCTAACCCTTTTATGATGAACTTTAAGTTACCTGGGATTTGGGTACATAAGTGTTTTGGAGACACTTATAGGCATTGGAAATATCATTATCGTGCATATAGCCAATGAGATTTACATGGAAATTATGGTTAAAATGACTTCCCTCTAGGATGAATATTTCATTAGGCATAATGATTTATGGGATGAATTGAGAAATGGGTTTTCAAATGTGTGAAATTGTAATGTGAATAAATTTGGTATTTTGAAAATGGTTTGATTTTCAAAAATGGTGAAACATGAAAATTGTGGAAAGGAGGAAAGCCTCAATGTGATAATGTTTTGAAATGCAACTGTAAATGGGAATTATTGATGTCTACAGAAGTGAGACTCATGGTTGTTTGTTTTTTGTTTATAGAAATGGCATTGGGTAGGAATCGTAGAGACCAACCAGAAGTGGCCAATGATAACATGGTTTCACCTGAGCCCCAGGTGAAACAGTAATTAGTTCAGAGCATAGTGGGTTATTTCCAAGCTATGGGAAGTGTGAATAGAGTATAAGAGCCAAAGAATTTAGATTATGAGGCATGGTTTCAAAAGCAGGATCCACCCGTCTTTAAGGGTGATTCCGACACGGAATGGGAAGAGGCGCGGCTGTCCAGAATAAACAGAATTTTCGAGTTCTTGGAGACGCCAGTAGAGATGAAAGTAAAGAATGGAATGTATAAGCTAGAGGATCTTTCTCTTCAATGGCAGGAGTTTGTAGTCAAAACAGGGACAGACCAAGTTATGATGTGGTAAGGCTTTGAGTAATTGTTTAACAAACAATTCTACCCACGTACGTTTCGAATTCTGCGCAAAACTGATTTCTTCAGTCTGAAGTAAGAGCAAACGTCTATGATAGAGTATGCCACAATGTTTATGAGATTAGTGTTGTTTTCACCCAAGGTGGTGGGTAGGACGTCGTTGGAGGCAAGGATCTGAGAAACGGGGTTAATTCAAGAGATACGTTCAAAAATAGTAGTGCTATGTATTGGTGATTACACTGAGATGGTGAATCAAGCATCGGTGGCTGAGCATGATCTGTTAAGAGATCCGGGTGGAGGAATCATGGTGGTACCCATGGGGAATAGTGGGAACTCTAATGATAGGTTCAAGAAGAAGAGGGACACTTATTCTCAAGGTGGGAGTACGACACATAATCCGACAGCAGGATTGGTAAACCTTCCTCCGAAACCCCAAAGCAAACCATGATGTTTTCAGTGTGGCTCTATGGTATACATCAAGAAGGACTGTACGAAACAACCTCAAGTGTGTCCCAATTTCAAGAAAATGGGGAATCTTTAGTGCTATTGTAGGAATGCTCTGAGTTTAGGTGTGTGTGACACTCCTCAGGGATCACAGACGTCGTATGCTTCAATGAGACAGGGAAAGCAACATACCCCTCATCAACAGAGAAAATTCAGTCATGGTTATTCTCGGAACACCACAACTCCTTACCAGGTAAATAAAGAGTAGAGTGTGGCAACCAAGGTGTTGTTTGGAGCCTATCAGGTTGTTGTGGATGATCAATCGAGACCATCCATGGTGTGAGGTACTAATCTATTAAATTATTTCTTGATGCAAGTGTTGTTTGATACAGGTGATTCTCAATATTTTATTTCTACATGTGTGGTTGAGTTGCTAGGTTTATGGTTAGAAATGATGCCTTTAGTTTTGAAACTTCAAATTCCTCTAGGTCGAAGAGAGTGTCATGCCATCTTGTGTAGAGAATGTTGTATTATTGCGGGTGAGGTTCTGCTAATGATTAATTTCTCTGTGCTTGAGATGGATGGGTATGATGTAATCATGGGAATGGATTGGTTGGTGGTGTTTAAGGCCCACATCGACTGTAATGTGCAAACACTGGCTTTTACGACACATGATGGCATTAGAAATCTCTTTATAGGAGAGAGGCAAGAAAGGCAGGGTGCAATGGGTTTGTCACCACCAACATTGGGAATTTTATTGTATCATTTGGTGGTGTTGTCATTGGAATCAGTAAAGGGTATTGAGCAGAGTGTTCTTCAGGTAGCGGTGGATCATTTCATGGATGTTTTTCAAGAATAATTCTATGGGTTACCTCCCATAAGAGAAGTAGAGTTTAGGATTGATCTCCTTTCAGGGACTAGTCCGATCTCACTTCTGTGTTACTAAATGGTACCTACCAAATTGCGGGAATTGAATGTCCAGTTGTAAGAGTTAAATAACAAATGGTTTATCTGACCTAGCACGTCTCTGTGGGCAGCGCTGGTGTTTTTTGTGAAAAAGGTGGATGGAACTTTGAGGATCTGTGTTGATTATCGTAGACATAACCAAGTTATGATAAATAAAAGATACCAACTTCCAAAAATTGATGATTTTTTCAACCAGTTGATGGGAGCCAATGGTTCAACAAGATCGACTTGTGGTCGAGATATCATCAATTGCTGGTGAGGAAGGAAGATATTCATAAAACATTTTTTAGAAGTAAATATGGCCATTATGAATATGTGGTTATGCCCATTGGTCTAACCAATGTGCCAGCGGTGTTCATGGAATTGATGAATCAGATATTTCAGAGGTATTTGGATTTGTTTGTGGTGGTGTTTGTAGATGATATTCTAGTGTATTCAAAGATATGGGTGGAGAATGAGTAGCACTTGGAGACAGTGTTGGGGATCTTGAGGGATCATTGGTTGTATGACAAATTATCAAAGTGTGACTTTTGGATACAAGAAGTCACTTTTAATGGCCATGTGATTTCTAAAAGGGGTGTTTCAGTGGATCCAAAAAATGAAAGAGGCTGTTATCTTGTGGAAACTGCCAAAGAATGTGCTTGAGTTACAGAGTTTCACCAGTCTAGCTGGGTATTATCGGAATTTTGTTAGTGAATTTTCACATTTGGCTTCACCGATGACAGCTTTGACAAGAATGAATGTTCCATTCCAGTGGAATGAATTGTGTCAGTAGTGTTTCGAAGAGCTAAAGGGTCGCCTTACAACAACACCAATCTTGGTTTTTCCAAAACCAATAAAAAGATACGTGGTGTATTGAGATGCATCGAGATCAGGGTTGGGGTGCATTCTCATGCAAGGGAATCATGATTTGGAGTTGGTAGTAGGGGTCCATGCTTTGAAAGTGTGGTTTCATTATCTCATCGGTGAGAAATTCATAGTATATAAAAATCATAAGAGCGTGAAGCACATTTTCTCACAACGGGATTTAAACCTGAGGAATATAACATGGATAGAATATCTCCAGATGTTTTATTTTGAATTGATGTACAAAACGGGTAAGGTAAATTCGGTGGAAGATGCATTATGTCGAAAATCATATGCTCAGGTGGTGAAATAGGCATCAGACCACTGGCAGATGATGTCAGTTATAGCTGACATGTAGTTGGAATGTGAGGACCTGGGTGATAGAGCGGTCTTCATTCCATTTTTGTTGATTTCTATCTTTGTTGGCCTTGTTATAGAGGCACATATTTTTGATTCTGAGTGTGTGACCATGACGTCGAAACTCAGTGGTGGGGAGACCATTAAGGGTTGGCAACCGAATGGAGATTCAGTTTTGTGTTTTCGGAATCAGATGGTGGTACCAGTTCCTAGTCAGTAGGATCTACTCAGGGAGTACCATCATTCCAGGTGGGTTGTTCATCCTAGAATTCATAAAATGTATAAAGCATTGAAAGCGCAGTTCTGGTGGGCTTTTATGAAAAGAAGAGTGGTTGAGTTTCTTTTTGAGATGCTTGAATTTCCAGCAGGTCATGGCAGAGCATCAAAGGCCAACAATAATATTGTAGTCATTACCAATCCCTATTTGGAAGTGGGAGAAAATAATGATGGATTTTTTCATATGTCTCCCAATAATGGTCAGAAAAAATGATGTCATTTGTGTGGTAGTGGATCAGCTAACTAATTCATCCCATTTCATTCCTATTCGTTAATCTCATATGGTGGAGGATCTGTCCAAAATGTATATCCGGAAGGTGGTAAAGAGGCATGGTGTTCCTGTTTCGATCGTATCCAATAGAGATCTGAGGTTGGAATCTTGTTTCTGGAAATCCTTTCAGCAAGCACTTGGGACAAAGTTTACTATGAGCACGACGTATCGCCCTCAGACGGATGGTCAATCTGAGAGGATGATACCAAATATTGGAGGATATGTTTTCGGATTGTGTCATGTATTCTGGAGGCTCATGGGAGGAGCATTTTTCGTTGGTTGAGTTCTCATAAAATAATAGTTTTCAGGCATCCATACATATGGCTCCGTTTGAAGCGTTGTATGGGTGGTCGTGTCATTCTTCACAATGCTGGGTGGAAACGGGTGAGTCCTCGATGGTTGGACATAGCCTTGTCCAGGATACTATAGAGAAGATCAAGTTAATCAGGAAGAGAATGGATATGGCTCAGAGTCATCATAAATCATATGCAAATCATCATCGATAGCTGTTTTTGTTAGAGGTGAGTTGTCATGTTTTCTTGAGGAACTCTCCTAGGTTGGGAAATCATCTGTTTGGGAAGTAGGGAAAGTTATCTCTGAGGTATATTGGACCTTTTGAGATACTTTAGTAGGTTGGTGAGGTGGATTATTGTTTGTCTTTTCCACCTAGGTTTAGTATGGTGCACAATGTGTTTCATGTGTCAAAGTTGAAAATGTATCATCTAAATCAGGTCCATGATATTCGATGAGATAATTTTGAGCTAGATCCAGATGCATCATTGGTGAACATGCTAGTGTAGGTTTTGGATAGGCAATAGAATGTATTGAGGTGTAAAATCAATGGTTTGTTTTGGGTTTTGTGGAACCATGGCTAGATCCAAGAGGAGACTTAGGGGTGGGGGAAAGAGATGATCGAGAAATGGCCTGAGCTCTTTCAGTAAATGATGGGTTCACTAATTTCTGAGGAAATAAAATCTAATGGCGGGGAGAATGTATTACCCTAGGTTTGAGGTATGTGACCGTTGTTTTGGTTTCATTGGGATTTTTGAAGTGGTTATTTGATGTTTGGAAAATTCTAGGAAAAAATTTTAAAGTTGTGGAGGTTGTGCAGGGGTGCACAGTTGGCGATTGGTCTAAAAAAACTGCGCTTCTAGCCTAGGAAACCATGCACCCTTGATAGTGGGCTCTACAAGGGTGATGCACGGGTTGTTAGACTATGCAGGCAAGCTATACGAAGACACTGGGTGAGACTGTGGCAACTGCATGGTTGGAACACTATTTGTCAAACTGTTCGAGGTAACCGTGCAGCCACATATGGTTTGGGCTTTTAAGTCCCAGGACACTTAGGATTTCCAATTTTTCCCTCATTTTTCCTCTCAATCATGGATCACGCAGGATTTCCAGTTTTCTGAGGTTGGGGGAGCTCCTTATCTCATTTTGGGGGCAAATAGAAGGGGTTTCTTGGTGGATCGAAGGAGGTTCCACTTGTGTAAGTCCATATTTTGGTTCTTTGAGGTTTTGGTTAGGGTTATCCCTCTTCTGCTCTTAGTTTCCTAGATCTACAAGGGTCACATCTAGATCTAGGGCTGTGTTGCCTTTGTGTGTTAAAGGTTGAGCTTGTTGATGTTAGGGAAGAGTTTTTAAGGTGGTTTTTAGGAGGCGTTCACCTAGTTTGGAGGGCATTTGGGAGAAGGGTCAATTTCTCCAAACCCTAAAAGGTAGGTGGCTTCTCTATCAACTCCAATTTTCTAGAACTTGATTCTTGGTTACAATTAATTATTGTTTCTTAAAATTAATTGTGTTTTCGATGTGAGAAATTGATTGGAAATACCTTTGGTGGTGTTTTGGGGATTTTTTTGGAAGAAAGGCTTTTTGGGTGAAATTCCCATTTTGTGATTTTAAAATGGGTTGTTTTGCTATATTACTTGAGATGTCTTGTGAAATAGTTTTTTAATAAATGAGTTTTTTATTGAAATTCCCATTTTGTGGATTTTATGTTTAACATTAACCATGTACCTAGTCTACCCCTCATCAATAGTAACCAAATAAGATTTACATTGTATAAGGGATTAAGAGGTTTATAACATTAGTAATATTCATTAATCATTGGGTTTGAGAGTTGGATAACATAATGCCAATACTCATTGTATTTTAAGAATTGGTGTTTAGATGGTGAATTATTTGGTTATTTTTCTCCATAATTGTCTATATTATTCCTTAAATTACTTGAAAATTTGATTCCCTGATGAATATTATTTCTGAATATAAAACATTTTAAAAACCCCTTTAAGAAAATTCCCTCCATGTTTTCTTCCCCAGATATAGTGTAATGTAAAAATAATATTCTCCTACCCATTTTTTTAGTTTCATTTAAATTCAATTTATCATTTAATATTAAAATAAGGAGATTAATGAGTTATTCAAATATCCATTTCTACCTTGTGAGCACATTGAAAATTTTTAGTAAAAATTCTAATGTCCCTTTAATAAATGGGTTTTTTAATAAATGGGTTTTTTATTGAAATGTGAATAGTTTTTTACACACCAATTCCCATTTCAATAAAAAACCCATTTATTAAAAAACTATTTCACAAGACATCTCAAGTAATATAGCAAAACAACCCATTTTAAAATCACAAAATGGGAATTTCACCCAAAAAGCCTTTCTTCCAAAAAAATCCCCAAAACACCACCAAAGGTATTTCCAATCAATTTCTCACATCGAAAACACAATTAATTTTAAGAAACAATAATTAATTGTAACCAAGAATCAAGTTCTAGAAAATTGGAGTTGATAGAGAAGCCACCTACCTTTTAGGGTTTGGAGAAATTGACCCTTCTCCCAAATGCCCTCCAAATAAGGTGAGTATTAGTACTCACCCCCTACTTTGGCACTTTGGTGCTTTTTTAGATGTTGTATTCCGAGACATAGGTAATGGTAAGACATCTCATTGCTAGTGGTTTGTGGTGGTTCTTGGGAGATGTGGTGGTTCTAGGATCATGGAGCTTGGGGTGGAGCCGTGGAGTGTGTCTTGGTTTACTTTGGGTATTTTATTTAGTCTTCCACATAGTACCATGATATCACATTGGATTGTATTGGTTTAGGGTTGTATTGTGGAACAACTTGGATGTCTTTTGGGAATACATGATTGAATGTTTTATTGACAAGAATTATGTAGTGGCTGTTAGTGGATGGTATGGTTGGGATTTTCTTAATGGAAAATCGTTCCCCAATTTGTTCCCAAAGCCCTTGGCATTTATTTCAATCCTTTGGCACCTTGGGAACGTCACTTAAGTCCAGGTAACCCTCACTACCTCCTCAATCCAATGATGTAGGGGTGGGGTGTTACAACTAAACTCTGACCATAATCTATAGTGAATATAATATTTTTTTTAATGAATATATTCATTAAAATTTTATGATCAAATTATATATCACATCATTCTCCATAAATTTTATTTCTCAATATTTTTTTAAATTATAAGTCTAACTCCAAATCATGATTTATGAAATTCATCCAATGAATATTCAATTGGCATGAGGCATAATCTATTACCCTATCATTATGCATTGAAATGGAACCCAATCCCTCATTTGAAGAGTATCTATAGGTCACAAACCTTTATCCTCAATAGGGTATTTTAAGCAAATGTGTACTATCTATTCTTCCATTCCGTACCTTGAAATTTTCTTTATCCTCGTCTATTTAATGGAAATTGGCTCCCTGTCAATTAATCTTGGTCAGTATATTACCTAGATTTGAGAAATTATCCAAAAAGTATCAATGATATCTTGCTAAACCAGGAAAGCTATAGATCTTAATCATAGTGGTTGTTCTAGGAAAATGTTTAGTAACATCCATCTTTGATGGATCCACTTATATACCATCTCATGAGATCACATGAACCATGAATGAATATTTTTGTCCAAAATTGACACTTTTTATGTTTTTCATACTAATTATCCTTCCTTAGGGTCTTTAGTAAAATCCTAAAGTCATATTCTAGCTATTCCTTTACCATTGGATATTAAAGAATATCATCTGTATGGACTACTATAAAATGGTAAAGGTAATATCCAAAGACTCTATTTATCTAATTTATGAAAAAAAAGGAATTATTAAGGCCAAATGATTTTTATATAAATTCATTTTGTCCATACCTTGTACTGAAACCTTTATTAGGTATATCATCCTTCTTAACCCTGAATTGAATATACTCATAAAAAAGGTAAATTATAGAAAATTATTGAGCTCCATGTAATTGATCAAAAAATTATTTAACATAAGGTAGTCGTACTTGTTATTTATTGTGATATTATGTTCTTTAAAATAAATTTAGACTCACATTAATACATATATATTATTAACAAGAATAATAGGTTCTACCTAAGTTGACATAGACTTTTCTAAATTAATCCCTTTCCAAGATTCTGCAAGAGATGCTACTTCAATTAATACAACATAATCAAGACCATCAACTATAGATAATTTGAATTATTTGTAACACTACGTATGTGGTATATTGAAAAATCAACTTCATGATTTGGTGGAATACTAGGAAACCCTTCTAAGAAGAGACCAACAAGCTGTATTTAAATAGGAAAATATTCAATGATGATTTTGTCTCCAACTGTGTGCGATGAAAACACATATTGAATAGAAATAAAGATGCATATTATGGATGCTACTTCCATAAACTTTTCTTATTTTTCTTCACATAGATATATGTTCATATGTTGGTTCAGAATATAAAATATAACCTCCTTTACTCAAACATTTTGCTTAGATTTATGGATATAAAGTTAACTCTTGCATATTATAACATCATATTCAACTAAAGGGAGAATAATGTGATTTTCAGGAAGAATATTCTAACAATATTCATCCAGATAATATTCATATACTTAATATGAGATTGTAATTCCATTAGTTTTTTACACTTCTAATTCAATGTCTAATCTTTATGGTGGTAATTTGATACCCTAAATTAATTCTTCACTAATATAAGGTTGGGTAGATCAAAAATTAAATAATACCTTATAAATTCTAGAGTGGATTTTATGTTTAACATTAACCATGTACCTAGTCTACCCCTCATCAATAGTAACCAAATAAGATTTACATTGTATAAGGGATTAAGAGGTTTATAACATTAGTAATATTCATAATCATTGGGTTTGAGAGTTGGATATCATAATGCCAATACTGATTGTATTTTAAGAATTGGTGTTTAGATGGTGAATTATTTGGTTATTTTTCTCCATAATTGTCTATATTATTCCTTAAATTACTTGAAAATTTGATTTCCTGATGAATATTCTTTCTGAATATAAAACATTTTAAAAACCCCTTTAAGAAAATTCCCTCCATGTTTTCTTCCCCACATATAGTGTAATGTAAAAATAATATTCTCCTACCCATTTTTTTAGTTTCATTTAAATTCAATTTATCATTTAATATTAAAATAAGGAGATTAATGAGTTATTCAAATATCCATTTCTACCTTGTGAGCACATTGAAAATTTTTAGTAAAAATTCTAATGTCCCTTATTACTAACTCCCTTATGATACTTGATTTTTTGACATGGAAGAATCAATCAACTTTAATTTATGGTTCAATGATAATACTAGAAGCATGCCACACATGTCTGGTAAAAATTTTTTATAGGTCCAAACAAATTCATTATCCATCAGCCTTAGACCAAAGATATACTTATCGATATTTATATGGAGAATATGAGGAAATATCTTATTAAAAAATAATACCTGTAACTCATCCCACTCTATTCAGTAAATTTATCATTGTTGCCTTGTCTTCATGATGATATTCCACTATTGATCATATAATCTTTCCAAATAATAAATTGTCAAAAGGATTTTTTCAGGCTCTACGCACCGGTGAACGGATAATAAATATTCAATTGTATTAATACATTGATTTGAAACTAGTGGGTCAACATATCCACTAAAATATGGTTGGTGTTTCTTCATGATGTAGTTGATAAAACATAGTTCCCTTATTTTATCATTTGGGAAACACAAAAAATAATAATGGATTTATAACCCGTTATAATAATAGAAATGATATTTTTCATTCCATTGCCAAAAAAAATTGGTTACTTAGGAGGAAAATTATTTAATTATCCATTAAATTCAACATTAACATACCTTCTTCGGGTTCCGTCCATTGATGTAAACCAAAAAATATATTGCAAGAATCAATAAAATTTTTTGGAAACCAAATAATCATGAAAAATAATTTACAGGATGTCTAAGTCATGGATAATTATACAATAACACCTTATGTTTAATGTATGTTATTCATGATCATCATATATTTAGATCCATCCAGATGGTTCGTATTGAAAATTTAAATTCACCCATGAATATCTATTAGGAGTGTCAAACCAGGTGTTTAGTAAGTGAACATTCAATATAAACCATTAAATGGATAATATATACTCTAAAACCGCTATTCGGGGTTATTACCCAAACAAGTATCTGTTCCAAAATGAAATCCAATTATAGCATCTTGAAAAAAAAAATTTCTTGGAAAACCAAATTTATTTATTTTATAAAACTTAGGATGTTATATTATTAATTGGATTTTCCTAAGGGTGTTTACTTTTGTTTTGTTATCCCTTTTCCCAAATTCAAGAAAATATTACACTAATACCAACAATAATGACCCATAAAATTCCTACATATATATCAAATCTCAATAGTTGAATATTAATTATATAAAATTATGATTCATACTGAAATCATATAGTTCTAGTGTCTTTTGAAACTTGTATACATTGATAACTTTTACATACAAGTTATACATAACATACACCCTTATATAACTTATCATAATTAAAATATTTATTTATATTCTAGGGAATGTAATAATAAGAAAGAGTGAGATCTAATAGTCAATAAATATAATTAAGGAGGATATTAAGGAAAATATAAACATATCACGAGGATAAGGGTACCTAAACATGATCAAAGTAGTTGAAAACCATTTTCAATATATCACATTTCCTAATCATTAGTCTTTTAATAAATATTAACAATTAATGAGATACGGATCATAAATGAATTAAATTACATGATCCATCAGCGAATAAAATTATCATAAAAATATGTTTCTAGAATAAATATAATCATAAAAAATAATTTCCTTACTAGGAAAGGTTCACTAATAAGACTATCATATTTTATTGGGTTCACTTTCTATTCAATTGTATTAGTCAATATTCAATCCAACAATTATCATAGTTGATAGAGTCCCTTACTAAACTGGGATCAATCCCCATACTAGTAAAAATTATTTCATGAAATATCAATATATACCCAAATAGTTGGAGGGATGAATAAATATCAGACAATCCATTATATAATCATATAATATTCATATGTTTTCGATAGCTTTATAAAAAATACACCATATCAAAACTTAGGATAGGAAAAAAAATTTAAAAACTATTCAAAAATTTATCATAGAATAACCCATAGAAAATAAATGTTTTTTCATAATAATATCATCATAATATTCATAAACAATGAAAATAAATTTTATGGTTTATATCATAAGACCATTTCCCTAATAAATAATTTATAACATCAATGGATTTTATTATATATTAAAATGAATATATAAGATAAATTGAAATATTTATTGTTGGGAAATAACCATTTAAATTTAAAATGACTACTTCAAAATATAGTTATCATCAAAATATTATGGTGAAAATTTTATTTTGAAAGATCCTTATAAAATTTTAAGGCATGCTTTAGATAATTTTTCATTCACGATTAATGGAAATTCAATTGATGTCGTGTTCATTGAAGCGATGATACATTTTACATTTTTATTGAAAATTAAAAAGTTCAAAATTCATAAAATGAAATGAATAATAATTTTAATCTATATTGAACTGTTAAAATTGGGTAGATATTAAATTAAATAATCATTGAGGAATATTATAAAAACCCTTGAAATATTTTATAAAAAATTGACATTGAGGAAAATGGGTTTTCAACCGAATATAGAAGTAAAGTCAGTTTTCCAAAGAAATAATTCTTTTGGGATCTTGGGAACCTATATACTGAAATAAAGAAAAAAAATCCTCATTAAAAATAAACAGATGACATGAACGTCCATTATAATTCTTTAGAGTTTGATCATGAAATTTTATAGTCAAGAAATTAATCATAAAATATCCCAATAAGCAATGAGAATGTAACATAAAACCTTTACCAAAAGTTTGAACTGTAACGCCCTGACACCAGTTACCCAGAGTCAGTGCATTATTACATAATATTGGTGTGATACAAGGAATCATGTTTTGAATGACCGATCAGTTTAGTAGGCTTGGAAGTACTAGATACATTCATAAGTTTTACATTACATCATGAAATAAAAACATCAATAACATTTTGTCCCCTTTTGAAAATAGTTATATCCTTTTCCTATCTCGGCAGTTCAACCATATAATACTTCTTCACTTCCTGGGAAAAATAAACCATAGAAATGGGTGAGCTCAAATGCTCAGTAAGGATAACAATATAGCAGAAACATTCATCAATAAGGACAAATATTTAATGTAATGTATAAGATTAAAAAAATCATTATAAACCTAAACATCAGAATAATATGGAAAAGATAAAATAAAATAATGCCATTTACTTATTCACATGGATATTATACTAGTCAAATAATAACATGCAATAACAATAACCACATTGATAATGATGGAATGTATAATTCCAGAATTCATAACCACATAGTCAAGGCCTTGTGCCAAGACTAGAAATAAGATTTTTTGAAGGCCGTGTGCCAAGACACTAGTTTGTTTCATTAGACCTATCGATTCATCGAGGAGAAATAACGGGCTCCACCATTCACTTATTATGTCCAATACATTCAACATATGAAAAGGTTCAAACATAACATAAACATTCGTATTAATAATAGAAAACTAAATGTAAATAATTTATCCCTATACCCTGAATGGTGTAAAAATAACACATCCATAGTAAAAAATATCACCAACCCATCAATATAATATAGAATGTTTGTATCATAAAAAGCCAACGTCAAATATTTTTAAAATATATCAAAGGATGTAAACATAGATAAAATGAAAACTATTTGAAATAAATACCTATTTTTATTTGGAAATATTGTAAAAGTCACATAATTATAAAAGAAAACATTTATTTTGAAAATATTCTTATATGATTTTTTAGGAAGCTTAAACGATGAAAGAATGGCAGAAAATATCCACACCTGCCGTATAAGTTAAAAAAAATACATTCTTACCTTAATTTTGTCAAAAAGGTCATAATGTACCTTATTTGGAAAACAACAGAAAAATTTCTTCCAAATCAAATTATAAAATGTAAAAAAAGGTATAAATGGATTTAACCCATAGTGTAGTAAATAGTAAAAATATTTTGAAATACATTTTTAAGAATCATGTATGTGGATTATAAAGGGGTCCCAGTAGATACTTATGTAAAAACTATCTCGGATAATAAATAGATTATGAAATTAACTATTACCATGTAATTTTCCTAAGTCAATTGTATGTTAACCTCTGGTATAATAGTTAAAACATTTTTATTAAATTATACAAGAACTATATACATAAATATGATATCATATATGATCCTTTAATTTTTCTTTGATAATAATATTTTAGTAGTATCATTATTATGAGTGTCAACTGATTCGTTTTACTTTATATGCTTGGCTTTGTAAGCCATGTTTGTAATGGATAGGATGTCTTTTATTAATATAAATAATGATATTATGTTCATAAATATTATTTTTAATCATAAAATGAAAATTATTCTTGAATTATTATGATAGGGAATGAATCTCATCGCGTTCATGAAGACGGTAATCCGTACGTACACACGAGTAGAAATATCATTATATTGAGGGGGAAATAAAATGTAATTGGATGATATATCATATATAAAGAATAATTAACCTGTTATATTTATTATTTACATCATTTATACTAATTATTATACCCATCCAAATAATGAAGTGTTTGAATAACAAACTACACCACGACGTGGAGATGGCAATCCATACGTACGAAAGTATGGTGACTTTGTCATTAATATAATTGATATAATAATTAATATGGTTGTAAAATTTTTATAATAACATCATAGTATATATAAGATACTAGAGCTATTATTTTATAATTGAAACAACAACAAAAGAGGATGTGGAAGAAGAAAAGAACTTGAAAGAGGTGATGACACATTTACCACTGCTTTGGGTTTTTCTTTTTGATTTGACCGAAAGGGCTCCGTAGGTTGGATTTCTGACAAAATTAAGGCCTCGAGGATGAAGGGAAAAATGTAGGGAGGATATTTGGGTAGGGTTTGGCCGAGAGAAATGTCTTGGGTGTTATGAAATTAAGAAATGGGGAAGTACCCATTTATGAGATAGGTGAGGGTCACCTTAGGAAAAGCTTGAAATATTATTTTATATTAAAATAATTTTAGGTTTATAATGGCTCCCAAATAATTTATTTCAATTATAACGTGGGGATGGGTATAAAACATTCATCCAATTGGTTTTAGACAGGTTTCAGTCACCATACTAAACTTATCTTTTAGATTTAACTCTTAGGTAAATAGATTGACATTTACCTTGTCTCATTGAATTTTTTATTATATGGTTAATAAACATAATATAAAAATCCAAGTGAACCCCAAGTGGTTAATTATTAATATATATTACTTTATCTAAGTCCTCTGGATGATCCTTAGATTTTTACAAATATTAAATTAATTAATAATAAAGTACTTGTTTTAAAAACTCAATTATGTCAATTTTGACACTATTTAGTATTTGGTTCTTTTGAAAATCATAATAACATGATTACTTTGAAAAAAATTATTTAATCAACACTAAAGTGTGATATTGACCTATAAAATTATTGTAATTCATCAAAAGTCTTAAATTACATTTATTTGGATATTTATAATTTCAATTATTTTAATCATTCAATAATAATGTAATTACTACATCATCATTGTGTCATAAATAAATTAAATCATTTAATGTCTAAAAATTAAAAATAAAATACCATTATGTAGGAAATATTTTTAGATTTCAAATTAATATTTATAGTCTAATTTATCTTATGTATAACCATATATTAATGATGGTTTAGTTACAAAACATTGAATTTAACTCTTTTAACTCTTTATTAAATAACATAATAATAAATGTCCAAATCTAATCCAAGTAGACCAAAGGGAATCAAATTTTATCCATAATGTTTACTTTGGTAGAATTACACTTATCCAATAGAATTAGGACATGTGTTTTGGTAATTATAAAATCATATTTACCCTTAGTTAACTTATTTACTTTTAACCATGGTAAATAAAAGTAAAAAGTTACTTTTCACCAAAAATTATTTTCATTTTATTAAACCACATTTTACTTAATAATATGAACCATTTTTTTCAGATTTTTGAAATTCAACTCACAGATGTAGTAAAATTATGTTTTATACAAATTTGTAAATGCACCTAGAAGGTGGGTAAAAGTCCAATAAATGTTCAATATAATGTTATATATCTAAACTTATTGTAAAATTACACCAATGAATTACATTGAACATATATAGGTATTATGTATCAATCTTGACCTAAAATAAATTAAAATAAAATAACTAATTATTTAAATAAAAATTCGGTTTTAAACAATAATGTAGTATTTTTCACTATTCATCAATAATTGAAAGTTCTCAGAAAAATTCCTAAAATTCTCCGTAATCTAATTTTTATATTCGGGATCTTAAAATGAAGTCCATTTTAAAAATTAAAATTTATAAAATTCCAAAATGTGGGTACTAATATTCATAAAGACCAGTTTCATTTGTTGTGATGTGTTAAAACTCCATGTTGCGTACAACGCAAGGTACTGCATTATTAAAAGGGAAACATAACATGGAGGATTGGGGTGTTACATTTTCCCCTCCTTAAAATAATTTCCTCCTTGAAATTTTGAAAGTATTATTTCATAAAAGGATTCACGTGGTTATTCATCATATATTCCTCGGGTTTCCACGTTGCATCAACCATCTTACGGTTTCTCCATAGATCTTTTACCAGATGAGTCATCCAATTTTTCCGCACTTGTTCTCTGGTATCAAGAATTTTGAAAGAATCTTCACAATAAGATAGACCAGGTTCCTGTTCAATTTCCTCATAGGTGAGTACATGTGTTGGGTCAGGTGTGTATTTTCACAACATTGATACGTGGATCACATCATGATCTTTGGAGATACATGGAAGCATTTTCTACGATATGCTCAAAATCCAATTTGTTCTATAATTTTGAAAGGTCCGATGAACCTGAGACTCAATTTACCCTTCTTACAAAAACATATGACACCCTTCTATAGAGATACCATCAAGAAAACATGGTCTGCTACTTGAAATTCAAAATCCTTCCTTCAGTTATCGGCATAGCTCTTTTGCCTACTTTGGGATTATTTGGTGTGGGTTTGGATAATCGTCACATTTTAGGTTATTTCCTCAACATGTTCTGGGCCTATGTGTTTTTGTTCACCAAAATCATCCAAAAAAGTTGGGTTGCGAAATCTCTTGCCATATAACGCATCATATGGTGCCATCTGAATACTTGAATGAAATCTGTTGTTATATTAAAATTCTACAAGAGGTAAATATTGATCCCACATACCATGAAAGTCATGTGAGAAAGATATTGACTTGTCTTATAAGGTTTGAATAGTCCGTTCAGATTGTTTGTCGGTTTGAGGGTGGTAGGCAGTGCTTAAACGAAGTTAAGTGTCTAGGTCCTTCTAATTAATTTTCTATAATCTTGATGTAAAATAGGGATCAAGATGAGAAACAATTGATAGGAGTACACCATGGATTCTTACATCTTCATTAATATATAGTCTTAACATACATTCAAGTGGGTAATCTTCTTTTATAGGAAGAAAATGTGATGAATTGGTAAAACGATCATCAATGACTCATATTCCATTATTCCTTCTATGTGTCTTTGGTATCCCCATGACAAATTCCATCATAATACTATCCCATTTCCCCTCAGTTATTGGAAAAGGTTGCTTGAATCCTCTAAGTTTTTTCCTTCCATATTTCACTTGATGAGAAACCATACAACTTGACACAAAATCAATAATCTCCCTCTTCATTTTGTCCCATCAAAAATGTAACATCAAATCTTTAAACTTCTTGGTGCTCCTAAGGGTTTATATAGAAATTGGATCTATGGGAATCATACAACAATTCCCCTTTTAGATCAGGTTTGTTATGAACACAATATATCTTCCAAAAATTCAAAATTCCATCTTCATATATGAAGTCACTCAATCTCCCATCATTCCCAACTTTAATCATCTTTGGAAATTCCTCATCATCAGTCTGATAACTTTTTATCTTTACTAATTAAGATGGTTTGGAAACCATTTGAGAAAGCATTGATGTTTCACCTTTAATGGTTATTCCCATAAGCATCTTTACTAGATTTATGTATATAGGATCCTTCTCAACTCACATCTTGTTCAAAACTCCATGGTCCTTTATTCTCAAAGAATCTTCCACCTTATTTTCCTTCCATGGGTGGTAGTGTGTATTTCAATAATAATACATGAGTAGTTTAAGCCATCGCCTTTACCTTATGATGACTTCTTTTTGTGAGAAAATATACTTCAGACTCTAGTGATTAGTATAAATCTCACATTTTCTACCACATAGATATTGTCTCTATATTTTTTGAGCAAATAATACAGCTGAAAACTCAAGATCATGAGTGGGATAGTTTTGTTCATGAATTTTTTGCTGTCATGATCCAAAGTAAATAACTCTATCATTCAACATAATGACACAACCAAGTCATTTCATTGAAGAATCACTATAAATAACAAACCCATCATTCCCTGATGGTAGAGTAAAGATAAGAGAATTGACTAATATTCTATTCATCTCTTCAATAAATTCGTCACACTCTTTTTTCCAAATGAATTTAATACATTTTCGAGTGATCTTGGTAAATGGGTTGTCCAATCGAGAAAAAATCTGGATAAAATGCTGATAATAACCTGCTAAACCAATAAAACTGCATACCTCAGTTATACTCATCGATGCTGGACATTCTTGGATTTCCATGGTCTTTGAAGGATCAAAAAAGAATCCATATTCAAAGACAATATGGACAAGAAAAGAAATCTCCTGAAGCCAGAATTCACACAGGCTGAACTTCCCATATAATTCATTTCTTCTAAGAGTACTTAGGATAATTTTCAAGTGATTTTCATAATCTTAAAATTATTTTGAGTATACTAAAATATCATCAATAAACACCACTACAGAGTCATCAAGATATTTCATGAAATCTATATTCATTAGATCCATGAAGATAGAGGGTGAATTAGTCAATCCAAAAGGAATTACTGTAAACTCATAATGCTCATACCTGATTCAGAATACTATTTTCGGAATGTATTTTTTCTTCACACACAACTGATGATATCCAGATCGAATGCCAATCTTTGAAAAATATTGAGATCCATGAAGTTGGTCAAATAAATCATCAATACAAGGAAGGAGATACTTGTTATTTATTTTTATAACATTGAACTCCCTGTAGTCATTGAACAACCTCATATATCCGTCTTTTATTAACAAAAGTACAGGGTCTCCCCATGAAGAAACAATAGGGAGAATAAATATCTTGTTACTCACTTCCTATAGTTGTTTCTTTAGTTCCACTAATTCCACAGTGGCCATTCTATAAGGGGTATTTGATATGAGCCTTGAACCAGGAATTAAATCAATGGAAAACTCAATTTCTCATTCTGGAGGATGCCCAGGTAAATCCTCTAGAAACACATCAACTTATTATTACACAATCGGTACATCCTCTATTTTAACATTCTTTTCCTCCTCCGTAGTTATTTCATTCTCTTCTTCCCCAACAATTCAATTTAGTAGAGGTATAGGGGGCTGATCTAGATTCAAATTAGTTGGTGATGTTTCTTCTCTAAATATAAGGTACTCCTTATCATCATTGAAAATTGTAACCTCCTTCTTACAATAAATTTAGGCATCATGGTCTGAAAGACAATCCATTTTAAGGATTATATCATATTGAATCATGGGTATGATGATGAGATCAGCTGCGAATGAAAATTTATATGCCCTAATGGGAACTGATTTACAAAACATTGTTTCGATGATACTTCCCTTAGGTGTTTTGACTAACAACTCCCTTGTTATGTCAAATTGAAAATATCAAATTTTAATAGAAAAATGGGAAGATATGAAACAATGCAATGATCCAAAATCAAATAAATAATTGGATAAACAGGAGGAAACCATTAAATTACCTTCCACCACATCTTTCAGAGCTTCAACCTCAGCAGTAGTGATCGCATAAGATTGTCCATGCTCCCTTGGCCTTTTCTGAGGTAATTTCCCTTGGTGCATAGGATATTCATTTGAATAATGCCCCTTTTTTCTAAAATTGTTGCATTCAACATTGAAAAACTCTTTCTTTCCCTTGTAGTCACGATCTTGGTGGCCTTTTTTACTACAATTTAAATAGACTTTCAATCCCTTTAGGTAAGTACCGGGGTGTTTCCTCCCACATTTACCGCAATACGGGTATTAAACTTTTACCTTATTTCCTTTATTTCCATTTCTAGAGTGTTCATCATATCTTTTTTTGTCTTTCTTTTTGTTAAAGTCGTATGACTTAGAGAATTCCTTTTCAGTCTTGAGAGCTCATGAGGCTATTTCTTTGTATGATGAGAAGGATTGTGAGACTAATTCTCGATGGAGAAATGGTTTTATCCCATAAAATAATTGATATATCTTACTCCTTGGGTTACGTATATAATCTTATACATGCCTTTCTAACCTTGTAATGTTATCCTCATACTTTGTGTCATTCTCATCCTCCTTTTTCCTCAGACTCAGAAATTTTCTTTCCATATCTGCTCAATGGTCACAAGGAAAGTATTTTTATAATAAAATCTCTTTAAACTCCCATAATTATATGTTCAATACTTCTTCATCTTTCTTTGTGCTTTGGAATAATGTCCACCATTGATCTACATCTCCTGTGAGGTGATAAACTGCCATGACAAAATTTTCCCTTTCACTACTCCCCAAAGCATGAATTATTTTCTCTAAGGTATTTATCCATTACTCAACTACTAATATATTTTTACTACCATTTAATGTTGGTGGTTTTTTCCTCATGAAACAATCTAACATTTATCCTCCGCGTTGTGGATCTGGGTGCTCCATACGGGTATGGTGATTATTCATAACCTGAGTGAGTTGTCCCTATATGTTGATAAAATGATCAGCACCAGTTGCTTCACTAGCTCCACTGTAATAATCTTGAGTATGAGGGAAATCCCTACATGGATTAAGTGATTTGATAAGGTTTCTATTTCTTCCACTACGAACCATTTCTAATTAATGGCATTCACTAGATTAGTTTATGGAATTCAATACATAATACCAAACATGTAACACAGATAACATAAATTAAACAGTTTATGGATATAATCCATAATCAAAAAAATGTTTTCTTTGATGAAGTATATAATCATAAAACCTTAATAATGGTTTGTAAAGCAAATGATAATTATTTTAATAATATCTCCTGGGAGTGTCGTAACCAATAGTGCAACAAGGCCCATTGCCGTGCACCCGTTCCTGTTCGAGTCTTGTTCAAAGCATTGTTTTTGAGTTTTACCCCTAGGTATATCTGTGCCAGAGCTGCCTCTACCTGCTCTTATCTAGACATGGATGTATTTCTCGGAAAACTCACAAAATCCCTACAAAACCAAAATTCTAGGATGGTTTTCTATACTAATTCTCAATATATGTCTTACGGTAATGTTCTCTAATCAGTGTTTTTCTAAATCTGGCTTTCAAGGATTGTACAAAACATTATCTGATACCAACTGTAATTCCATGAACCCAGTTACCTAGATTCAGCGCATTATTACATAACATTGGAATGATACAAGGAATCATATCTCGAAATACTGACCAGTTTTGTAGCCTTGGAAGTACTAGATACATTCATAAGTTTTACATTACATCTTAAAATACAAACATCAACAATATTTTTTCACCTTTATAACACAATTATATACTTAGCCTTTCCCTTTAGGTCAACCATAAAATACTTCTTCACATACTGGAAAAAAATAGAGAAAGGGGGGAGCTCCGATGCTCAGTAAGGATAAAAATATCGCAGAAATGTTCATAAATAAGCATAAACAATTAAGGAAATGTATAAGACAAAAAAAGCCTTTTAAAATTAAACATAAGTACAATATAGAAAAGATTAAATCAAACAATTATATTTAATTATTCACATTGATATTCTACTAGTCTAATTGTCACATGAAATATCAATATACACTTTCATAATGATGTAATGCATAATGCCAGACTTCATAACCAAATAGTCAAGGCCTTGTGCCAAGACTACAAAAAAGATTTTGTCAAGGCCTTTTGACATGACACTAGTTTGTCTCATGAGACATACCGATGCATCGAGAAGCTATAGTGGGCTCCACCCATCACTTACTATTTCCAATGAATCCGTCATATGAAAATGTTTAAATAAAACATAAACATTCATATTAAAGATAACATATGAAATGTCAATACTTTATTCATAAATCGGGAAATGTGTAAAAATAACACATCCATAGTCAAACATATCACAAAACCCTCAACACAATATGGAATATTTTTATCATTATAAATCAATTTCAAATAGGATTACAATCTATAAAAGGATGTTGAAATAGATTCAATGAAAACTATATGAAATAAATACCTCTTTCTATTTTGAAATCATTTAAAAGTCGCATAATTTTAAAAGAAAACATTTATTTTGAAAATATTGTTATAAGATTTTATGGGAAGATTCAATGATTATATAATGGTGGAAAATATCCACACCCGATGTATAAGTCAAAAAATACATTCTTACATTAATTTTTTCGAAAAGTCCATAAAGTACCTTGTTTGGAAAATGATGGAAATATTCCATTCAAACCATTTTATAAAAACTAAAATAAGAGTATAAATGACTTTAACCCATAGTATATTAAATATTATTTTTTTTAAATAAATTTTTAAGAAACATGGATGTGGATGATAAAGAGGGCCCAGTAGATAATTATGTAAAAACAAACTCGGATAATAAACAGATTGTGAAATTAACCGTTACCTTGTACTTTTCCATAGTCGATGGTATGTTAACCTCCTGTATAATAGTTAATTTTTTTATTAATTTACACAAGAACTACATACATAAATATGATATTGAATATTATCCTCTAATATAGGGTTTTTAATAATATTTCAGTAGTATCATCATTTCAGGTGTTAACTGAATTGTTTTCATTTATATGCATGATTATGTAAGCCATGTTTTTTGGGATAGGATGTATTTGATTCATATAAAGAGTTATATTATGTTTATAAAAATTATTTTTAATCATTATATAAAAATTATTCGTGAATGATTATGATGGGTAGTGAATCTCATTGCGTTCGGGGAGACGATAATATGTACGTACGAACGAGTGAAAATATCATTATATTGATAGTAAAATATTATTTAATTGGATGTTATATCATAAATAAAGAATTACTAAAATGTTATATTTACTATTTACATCAGTTATACTCGTTATTATACCCATCCAAATAATGAAGTGTTTGAATAACAAACTACACCATGACGTGGAGACGGTAAGCTGTACGTACGCACGTATGGTGACTTTTTCATTCATATGATGGATAGAATAACGAATATGGTTGTAAAATTTTTATAATAATATCATAGTATATATAAGACACTGGATTAATTATTTTATAATGGAAACAATAAATAAAGAGTAAGTGGAAGAAGAAAAGAACTTGAAAGAGGTGATGTAATATTTACCTCTTCTTCGGGTTCTTCTGTTTTATTTGATCAAAAGGGCTCATTATGATGGATTTATGAACAATGGAAGGCCTCTAAGATGAAGGTAGGAAATATGGGTGGATATTTGGGTAGGGGTTGGCCGATACAAATGGCTTTGGATGTGTGAAATTATGAGAAGGGGAATTACCCATTTATAAGAGAGGTGAGGGTCACTTTAGGAAAATCATGAAATATTATTTTATAATAAAATATTATTCGGTTTCTAATAGATTTATAATGATTTATTTTGATACTAAGGTGGGGAGGGGTCGAAAAAAATTCAAAAAATAGGTTTTATATAGGTTTAGGTCACCATATTAACCTTATCCGTTATATTTAACTCTTAGTTAAATAGTTTGACATTTACCATGTCTCTTTGTATTTTTTATGATATGTTTAATAAACATACTATAATAAGACAAGAGAACCCCAAGTGGTTCATTATTAATATATATTACCTTATCTGAGTCCTTTTGTAGAAGCTTATATTTTTAGGAATATTATATCAATTAATAATATAGTATTTGTTTTAAAAACTCATTTATGTCAATTTTGACACTATTTAAAATTTGGTTCTTATGAAAATCATAATAACATGATTACTTTAAAAATAATAATTTAATCAACCCTAAAATGTAATATTAACCTAGAATTTTTTTTAAATTCATCAAAATATTAAATTAAATTGATTTGGATATTTATAATATATATTATTTTAATCATCCATTAATAAGGTAATTACTGCATCATCATTGTGTCGTTAATAAATAAAATTATTTAATGTATAAAAAGTATTAATAAAATACCATTATGTATTAAATAATTTTATCTTTTTAATTAATAATTATAGTCTAATTTATCTTATGTATAACTCTATATTAAAAAGGGTTTAGTTATTAATCATTGAATTTATCTTTTTAAACTCTTATTTAAATAAAATAATAATAAATGTCCTAATATAATCCAAGTTGACTAAAGGGGGTCATATTTTATTCCTAAGGTTGTTTTTGGTCTAACTACACTTATCCAATAGAATTAGGATATGTGTTAATGTAATTATAATAACATTTTTACACTTAATTACACTATTTACTTTAAATCGTGGTAAATAAAAGTCAAAAGATACTATTTGCGTAAAATTATTTTCATCTTATTGAACCACATATTAAATAGTGATATCAACTATGTCTCTCGGTTTTATAAAATTCAACTCATAGAAGTGGTAAAATTTTGTTTTATGCAAATTTGTAAATGCACATAGAAGGTGGGTAAAAGACGGTAAAAAGTTCAATAAAATTTAATATATCTAAACATAATAAAAAATGACTCCAAAAAATTATATTGAAAATATATAGGAATTATTTATCTATTTTGACTTAAAATAATTTATTATAAAATAACTAATTATTTAAATGAAAATTTGGTTTCAAATAATAACACAATGTTTTTCATTATTCATCAAAAATTGAAAGTTCTTTGAAGAATACCAAAAATTCACCCTAAGCTAATTTCTATATTCCGAATCCAAAAATGATGTCCAATTTGGAAATTAAAATTCATAAATTTTTAAAAAGAGGGTATTACTACTCCTAATGGCTAGTTTCATTGGTCATGGTGTGTTAAAACTCTAAGTTGCATATAACGCAATCTACTTCATTACTGAAAGGGAAATGTACTCTGGAAGCTTGGGGTGTTACTTGAATTTCATAGAAATCACTCTAAACACCAATGAAATAAATTTAAATTGATTATTATATGATATTATAATAATTTAAATACTTATAATATCATATAATATCAGCTAATATAATTTTAAAACGCATTTTCTAATATTTTGATATCAAAATCATCATTACCCGGTGTTAACTATTTCATTTTTCATTAGAATTTCTATTCGTTAATTATGGTCCTTTTACGTGGATCTAGGTTCCATCCAATATAAAATAATATTATTGATATAAATATCATATATATTAACTATATATATATATACATATTTAGAGTCATCCATTTAGGACAGGTATAGAAATATTCTTTACACCGTTCATGGAGACAGTTGGTCATATGTATAATTAACTAATATTTTCATTTTTTGAATGATTAAAGAAGAAAAAGGTAAATAAAAATAAAATTTTATAATATAATAATTATATAATAAATATTCTTCATATTAATTTTAATATATCCTTGTTACCATCTATATAAATTTTAAATATAAAACTTATCACATGACTTTGTAAAGGTGATAGTTTACCCGTACGAATGAGGAAAATTATCATTTTCAATGGATGAGGTGAATGAGAATTATGTGTTTTCCATAACAATAATAAAGATTAAATATATTTATGACAGTGAATTCATTATTTTATAATGGATGTCTTATATCTAGAGGATATAGAAGAAGATATTAAATTTAATGTGCATGGTCAAGAGTTATACCTCTTCTTTGAGAAGCCTTATTTGGATTATAACTTTATACATAAAAGGATGGTATTTTGGAAAGAAAATAATTTCTCAGATGTGTTAACATAAGTTATTATTGTATTATATTAGATAATTTATATGTTTTAAGGATCATATGGTGTGATAAATATATGACAAGAGACACCCTTTTATAATTTTGGGGAGGGGTCCTCTAGGAATCACTTGGAGTATTAAATTAATATATATTAATATTCCATAGTATAATTCATCAAAATTGATATAATTTTAAGCTAATATAAGTACTATAAAAATTAATCTTTTCCCATAAAATTTCTAATAGTTTTTATAAATTTTTTCACATCTACCTTTTTGTTTTAAACACCCATGAACATTTTTTACAATTACAGTGATATCGTTGTTTTTTTATGATTTTAGGGCCCATAATGTTACCCTAAAACAAAATATTTCCTATAAATAGAGAATACTATATATCTCAAAAAATATTAAATTTAATGATTATTGGATTTTGGTTAATTTTAAATCACTTAATAAAATACTAAATATTATAAAAAAGAATTAATTTCATTTCGAAACTATTCTTATATTTTGAAATTAAAAACTTCCTGACCTTAAATTAATTATAATATAAAAAATCACACTTCCCTGATATTCTACATTTATCTCAAAAATCCATGTATCACAATAATTTATCGATATTATATTACTTTTAAAAAAAATCAATTTTTTTATTTAAATTTTTTACTAATTGAATAAATTATTGCCAGCCTTTATAATCATTTAAGGTAACTATATAATCACTAAAAATTAAAAATAAATTATCAGGACAAAAAAATTCGTTCATATTTCTGATAAACATTTACAAAAAAACTATCCTCTTAATTTTTTTTGAGAAAATTATAGACATTAATTTTAAGAGAGTCAATTTTTTATTTATTCATTTCTTAAAATGATATAAAAGTCACAATCCAAGAAAAAAGGAACAATGTGACCATATAAAAACCAATGTTTTTTAAAATCAGAAAGTCATATTATTCAATAGGATAAAAGAAAGTGTTATTGAAATTTAAAATCATTGTCGATGATTTTTAACCCAATTTGACCTATTTTACCATTACCAAGGTGATAAAAATTTAGAAATGTTGCTATTTATAATGAAAATAACAACAAGTTTCTACATAAAAATTTAAATCACTGGATCCAAAATATGAGATCCATTTTCTGAGAATCAATTTATATAAGTGGAAGAAATTCATTTTAAAAAATGATCACAATATGATATGAAAACCTCCTTTGAGAAAAATACATTTTTAAGCATAAAAATTGATTTATTATTATCCCATTCATAGAAAACCCATTTGATGAATATTTATATATTAGATAGATTATATGTATAAACATTTCATTAAAATCATTCTTAAATAATTATTAATTTAGTTTATTAAACTAAAAACACATTGTATAGATAAAAATTGTTTTTGAGAAAAAAGATCACCTTCTTTTAATTATTTTCATTTTTAATGATAAAAAATTTAATACTGATGAATTAATTTTATTGGTTCGTAAGTAGTAAATTTTTCATAATTTATTTTTTCTTATTTAAAAACTCCAATCCAATGGTTAGATAGTTAATTTAACATTAAATATTAATATTTTAATAGTATAATGTGGTGTGTGTAATGAAATTTATTAGAAAAATAGAATTTATTTTTATATAACATTATCATAAAATAAGATTCTGCCTCATGAGTATCAATCACATGTTCATTCTATGAACATTATTTTGATGTGGCTCTAGATAATACAGTCAAGTGGGTTATGTCATATGATAATTGGAGATCCAGATGTGGTCAGGCTCAGTTTTTTCCTTGATTCAACATATTTATACTCACTATGTTAATATGTATATGAGACATACCTAGTTGATGGAAATATTTTTTACGCACGAAATGGTTTCCCAGGACTCACTACATTTCATTTATTATCTATCATTTTATGTTCATTTCTTCCTTTATTCAATATATTTTAATTTTATGTACTCAGATGTATGTTATTTGTAAATATTTTTATATGATCTATCACCATGATATATGGGATATAGCATATCCCATGTAACCTTTTATTACCCCCACAAATATTTGGAAACCTCAGATGTACCTGGAGACATTTCTATGGTCATGTGGATAACATTTATAGTTATGGTCCATGGAGATAGATTGGACAAGATGTTAGAAAGTAGTATTATAGATTTTTTTATTTTAATATTATGGGAGATAATAGATAGAAGATATAGGAATGTATCATTTATTTTTATGGAATATATATTATTGAATTTTGAAAACATTTTCTAGAGAATGTGTAGGTTACCATGGGTGTATTATTTATGTTCATTGCCTATGATATTAAAGTTGATGTGTTTTTCACTTTCTACAACACACATGAAGTTTGAGATTTAGGATTTATGATTTATGGGAACTGGAAAATGGTATATTGTAAAGGGAATGTTATTGTATTTTTTATGTTATCCCATAGGGTCAACAAGAATCTTAGAAATCATGTTAGGAAATCAGGATTCACATTATATAGTCCTATTGGGGTTACTATTTCCACAGATGACTAATTCGTTAATATCTAAAGTGTCAGAAACGTCTCATACTTTATTTTCTTGTATAATTACTTGTTGACATTCCAACTATATGGATCAATATATATGTTTATTTCATCTTTATGGAATGTCACATGGGTTATTTTACAAATTCAATAATGATGATAACAATGATAATATATTCCCTTAGAATCTGTAATATTGGAAACCCCAGTAGGTCATTTAAGCTTTAATTATTTATTATTATAATAGGAACCACTTTGGTGTTTTCTGATATATCCCAAACTGTTCCACTATTTAACTGATCAAATGATGGTGATTCAATGAATACAAATCATCTAGGATTATATTATTTTGTGTATGAATATGACCTTGACTTGTGAGAAATAATTCTATAGGGGATGTTTCATGTGGGGTTTCTCAGTGATTGTTGATGCTCTTATTGGTGGATGGTCTAGAATTCTTGTATCTATATGATATTGTGATAGGCATAGAGAGTATTATTCTATGATTTATGACCACCATTAAAATACAATTTTGGCCTAGGTGAGAGGACATAAATACCATCTGTGGTACAAAATAGTGTTTAGTGAGTAGGCGAGTTGTGTTCAATATGAGGAAAACATTTGAGAGGGGTCCGTAAATGTTCACTAAATACCTTAAGGGAAGAATTAGGAGTGAGTGATTTGGGATATTTGGTCAATACATAGATGTGATAAGGAGTTCATGTAGTTATTATTAGGATAAATAAATTTTCTTGGAAAATTCACATCATGTGATAGTGTCTTAGATTCACTACTGAGTGCTGTCTGTGAGAATGGGTACACAAATGAGGTTTTGGTATGGAATAGGATAGTGGAGATGTGTGTATGAAATATCAGTATGACTTTTAGAAATGATGGACACGCCTGGTGTTGAGATGAATTCCATGAAGGGGGTGATCATGTGTTAGAACATGGCCCATATAATGTGGCTAATTTGGATAGGGGTACCATTAGAGAACCTTATTTGATTTTTTTGCATGACTTAGAGTACAATCAACCAAGTCTAGTGATTTATGTCTCATAGAAGTGTAGTTCAACTGATAGATTGTGTGGTAAAAGAGTACATACCTACTATTGTAGATGTGATAGTAATGTTATGCATTTTAGTGCATGTTACTCTTTTAAACTATGAATTAATGAGTTGTTGTATGCCAGATTAGGCTTTGGGTATTTCAATGAGATATCTTGTGAATGGTTTTCCCAATGTTTTATGGAATTAAAGAGTTACTTGTGGTGTGGGGGTTTTTCAAGAATGGATTTGGTGCACTGGCATGGTCAATCTGAGGTTTGATCCAAGTTATGTGTTTCCTATGATAGTTGGACATTACTTAGGATGAGTGTGACACACATGATGATATAAAATATTAATGTTACACATGATTAGAGTTAAAAGGGAACAACTATAGTGTAGATTATGAAATAAATCATGGAATTGTCAACCCTTATTTACATAGGATGTGGTAGTGTTGTATCGATTATCATATAATCACATTGGAATTCAAATTATAATGATAAAATGAATTTTATTACATATCAAATATTAAATAAATTATAGGTACTAATTTTGAAGTAGTATCAGGTAATGTTTAAGAATGGGATACTATATTTCAGTGGTTTTTAGGTGACTTGAATTTGGAAGAGTTAGTTGTACATCAGTGTTTGTGGTACTACAAATGATGGAAAATAATAATGGATTGGTCCTAAAAGTATGGTCTGATCAGTGTTCTTCCATGAAATAAAATTTAGTGAGATAAAAAAAATAAAGTATATAATTTTTATATAAAATTTGTTCAAGACATTTTTTTTATTTTTGAGGAAAGTATTTAATTCCCATGATGTACTTTTATGGGGGGAGGATCCTTTTTATATTATCGGAATAAAAAATAATGTAAAAAACTAGTGTCAAACTGATGGTTTTGCATGAGTTTAATATATGTTGGGTATAGTTCATTGTAGTCCCATAATTGGATAACAGGTACAAATTAATAACATGAAATTCCAATAGTGGGAGACACAAAGCATTAGAATCAGTTTTCAGAGCTAATACCTATTTTCGGGTGAACTATTGGATAAATTTAAAAAAACATGATGATGACATGGTCATATCTCAAGAGGGATTGGTTTTGTGGAACAACCTATCAGAGTTTTTGAAATGGTTATGGGAATTGGATCATGGATTGAAGGGTTATGTGGATAGAATTTTGAGGTTGCGCTTAAGAGGAAACATTGGAATCTTGATTTAGAATGTTATCTTTTAATTGATAATGGATGTCCAAGAAAGGCCAAGACATACATATTGATAACCCATAATAATTCTTACGTATGATTTTTATTATGGCGGGGAGTTTATAAATATAGTTTTTTCTATAATAAGTTGAAATTCAAATTGTGTTTGATGTTTTTGTTTTCTAGATTGGATCGATATTGAACCAAAAGTTAAAATAAGATTTTGATGGAAGAAACATCTTAAATTAACAAATTTGGTCTTATAATTACGTTCTCTTCAGGGGTTTAGTGTTATCAAGAATATCATATAGGTTTGGCACCTCAAGTTTTATTTTTTATGAAAAATAAAACAAGGAACATAGTTAGTATATATTTAGTGCTTACCATTCCCCAAAAACCATGAGTACTAAATTTTATAGGAACACCATTTTTGAAATCATACTGTAAGCCCTGGAATACAATGTCAGTCTCTGTCCTAATGTGAAAAATTATTGCATGTTTTGGGCAGAAGATGTATAACTATACAGAATAAACATGAAGAATGGATGGAATTAGACAATGGAGGGAGCACAATAGGTGAAGGATTTGGAAAATAATGTAGAAAAACTACAAGACTATCTAAATTATCATTTAAATTGTTTTTTACAAAATTTTAACTCTACGATTTTAAATTTTCTATACCATTATCATCCATACCTTTTTATGGACTAGTGTAGGGATCATCTCCCTGTCTCGTATTCTTCAATCCTCACTAAGGAGGTGTTCTTGGATCCATAAATTATAAATTTGAGTCATGTATCACCTTATATAATCCTCTCTTCATATTCAATTTCTTATAATCTAATTTAAATCATCATAGAGTAGTTTTCTTTGAATAATTCCACTACACTATGGTATTATCCCACGATCCTCATGGATGTTTCATCCATGTTATGAGGGAATTTAGAGACACTATATGCATCTGGTTTCTCATTTATTAATCAAGGAATGGTAACATAATAATAGTATTGTGTTATTAACATAAATTAGTCTAAATTTCAAATTTTATTTTTATTGTTTCTTATATATTCTCGCAGGACTAGTGTTAGGAGTTTTCAATTGATATTTCCTAGGTAGGGAGACTTCGTTCTACTACGACATAAGGACTTAGTGATTTCTAATTCCATAAAAATAATTATAATTATGTTTATTAGTTAATTATAATTTAAATAATTTTGTATTTGAAGATTCTTTTAATGATTTAAGACCTTGGTTGGTGATGTGTGCTCGGAATAAGAGTGGACATACATTATAAAGCCTTGATAGAGTTTCCGATGCTGGAATATAAATTACATTTTCATCAAAAAATGGTTGGTGGAATAAATAATTTCCCCCATGTTATTCATTATTTTGATTTATAAATTTTTAAAATAGTACCTTGATTATGGGGATTAAAATTATAAATTAAATGTATTTCATCATTTAATCCTTATAATTGGATTATTTAAATTGGTTAATGATTTTAATTAAATAAATAAAAATTCATAGACTTTGATGTAAAAAGTTCCAAGGTGTTGATAGTCCTTGTATGTCTCCTATATTTGATGAATTATAATATTCATGGGTTATTATTGGAATGTAAACAACCTAGATGGGCATACCATAGGCGATAAATGATGGGTTAGGTGAGATAACATACCTAGTGTGACTTATATAGCCAATATTGGTCCTAGGATATCTATTTGATTATTTCTTATGTGGATAACCCCTAGTAATTGTAAAGTATGTGATAAATTGTGTTGCTTCCATGATACCTGGTTTTTTAGGGAATAAAATGTTTTTTTAGATTCATGATGTAATTGATGATCTATGCTAGGGTGGCTCTGATGTATAATAAGAGAAGGGAACCTTCTGTGAACCCACTATTGAAGATCATCATAATAATGTTTACATGTACTTGGGTTGAGGTGGAACTAGTTTTCAAGTCATATCCCATACCAATGATATGATATGATAGGATATAGATATAGTCTAGGGTCTTGGGAGTTCATCCAACCCCTACCTTGTATTTATGAATTACTGGTTTATTCTTGATGTAGTTTGAGATTCCTAGATGTGTTTTTAAAGACCTGTCCTATAGGATTTATGAGATGTGATGGTAGATTTGATGATTATAATAAGGCTTTTCAAGGTTCTAAATAATTATCCATGAAAGAATAAATGGGATAATGGGATTCGAACTCAGGTACCTGGGAAGACAAGTATACCATGGCCATGTTTAGTAGAAACTCCTAGGGGTGATCTTGGATAGTTTTAAATGGGATATTCCCATAGATGGTGTTCTTATATTATATACATTTATGACTTAGGGTGTTCATGGTTTATGAAATGGAAGGCCCCCATATAGGGGGATCAGGGCCTGTAATCTGATGGGAGAATATTATCAAATGAGGTGTTTCTAGTCTACTATATTGAGATGATATTCGATCCTTTATTGGTACTATTAGAGATATTTCACCTATGATAACACTCCAATGGGGGAGGCACATGATACTTTAGGGTTTAATATAAGGAAAGGGAACTCTCATACATGAGCTTTGTGATACCTTTGGACCTATGAAAAGATTAAAATAATATCATGGTGGAGGTTTGTGATACAATTTGACATTATTCACTGGATGATAAAACCTCATTAAGTGGAGGTCTATGACAATCTTTTGAACAACACAACTGGAAGATGGTCATGCTAGTATGGTTAAAATGATCACTGAGACATGATTAGAGAAAATAAAATATCATGATAAATCAATTATTGTTAGATTATTTTTTATTATTCATCAGTGTTTTTATTTATATTTATCCTCTCATATTAACCATTAACTATTTATACTAGTTGTTGTGGGATGAAATTGGGGGTTCCCTATAGAGTTCTATACTCCCACACTACTCGGTCTTCCATGGACCTTGGTTAACCGAGTATCTATAACATGGTCATTGTAAGAACATGTTCAGCTTATGTCATTAGATAGTCTAGTTGATTAAGAAAAATAGGATGATGATATTATATTTGTGTGAGGTGACGATTAGTGTGTTTGGGGACCTAATTCCTATATTTTATTTATTTTGATATTTATATAGGATTGGTCCAATGGTCCGCTGACTATTTATATATGGAATGGATTTTCCACATTCACTATATTTCATTTGTTAATGATCATTTTACGTTTATTTTTTCATCCATTAAAAATATTTTCATTATAAGCATTCTAATATATATGATGTATTGATTTATTATATGCTATCACACTCTGATACAGGGGGTATAACATCACCCATGATACCTATCTTGACCCACCAAATCTAGTTTGCGACCTTTATTATCCATGGAGGCCTTTTGAGATAATCTAGTGAACCAATTATGTCACTGTTTATTGGGTGAGAAAGGGTGGGAAGTTACAATGCTATGAACAAAACCTTTTCCAAAAACATTGCATCTGAAACCATGGTTTGAAATGTAATTTACTCATATATAAGGGAAATAGTTCTATTTTCTACATTTATGGAACAAATACACATTCTATGTGCCCTTTAAATCATGATTTAAACTCAAATTTGTTTTCTTACGTTGTACAATAACTTTTGTATAGTGACCCATCATAGTTTTTGATGATGATTTCTGTGGGTTTTTTTAATATGAGAAATTGTAGAACATAAACATGCTCCAAAATCAATCCAATAATAAGAATCACATATGATTACCTGCGTGATGTCTAAAAACAATATTTATTTATGTTGAAATAGTTAGAATCCTATTCTTTAACACAATTATAGATTTGATCCCCTCTTTGAGTTGAAAATACAGAATCCCCCAAAAAAATTAAAATTAAAATATATATGTTTCATTATAAACTAACCACCATAGGGATTATTGTACCAATGAAATGTTAGATAGTCATAAAAACAAAAACGAATCCTATCTTAATTTTTGATCACCATAAACAAAATATATTATTTCTCTAAACACAAAACACACTTCTCTTTCACATATCAATGACAAATTCTTTATCCATAGGTTTCTCAATAAAGGGTCATGGTGTTATCCCAAGACCATTTCAACTGCATCTATGAAAATGATCCCAATTTTTTTACATGTCACTACATTTGATTCTATGTATCAACCCCAATCAAACCTCATTTAACAATGTTTTCTAGAAGAAACATGGTCATGACTAAGAACACATCACAAACCATCCAATGATAATGCCTAAACCGACTAATTAATAATGTGATCATCTTCCTATCATAATGATGTATGAACCCATCACATAGTGTAATTACATAGTGGGATCACTAACCACCACATCGGTCCCATGCACTCACCCCAATTACTAACACACCACTAATTCGACTAGCCCTCAGATTACACCAACACCACATCAAGATCAATTCCAAAGTAGAATGTCACATGATACCACATATAACTAAATCTGGTTTTTACAATAGAACTAGATCATTCTAGATCATACCCAAGATTGATATCTATGTATTTTATGGGACATCTCTCCAATTATCCTCACTATATATAGTACCCTTCTAACATGAGGGTTGTTTCCCAATGTGTGATACAACGGTTCTCAACATAGAAGGGTCAATTTTTCCTCCCTCTAAAATAAATACTCCCAGTCCATTCCCTAAATTTAATTCATTACCAAACATAATGGATGGAAATAATAATCTCACTCATACCCAAGTGTTAACCTGAAATATTAACCATTAACCAATTTAGACTCACAAGGAATGTCTTCCTTGAATCCAAATAAATTTACATCCATAAAAAGGGACACCATTAACTAGAAATTAGTGAACTCCCCACAATATGGATTAATGTACACCTATCCTAGAGAACATAACCTAAATGATTCCTATTATCATGCACCCCTAAAAAATAATTCTAGGGAACAAAAATCACAGGACATCATTCACACTAGCATCTCACCTCAAAACTACCACAATAGATCTACTATGGTTAATAAAAAATCTTAAAAATTATTATAGGACCCACCCACAACCGGTTGAAATATTCATAAATCAAATGTCTACCTCATGTACCCAACACACATTACCCCACACATAGAAATACATTTCCCAACAATTCACACTAATGCCCAATATCCTCCTTAAACTGTAGAGTTATCCACCAAGAATCCTCTCATAGGTTCTCCCTCACAATTTACCATGATCTCACTAAATCCAAATATATTCATGATCCCATAAAACCTGATCACACACCATGACACATACTCTAATGAGTTTTACCTCATCAAACATTATTTTACACACCTAACATACTAAAATTTCTCCAATACATGTATACCCCATGAAATTTCTGATGTATTATTAGTCATTTCATTTCTAACCACACGATCAAGAAATTCATGGTAATTTCTACAAAATCGTGAAGGTATGATCATGTTTACGTTGGAACACATAAAACATCGTCATGAACTAAAAGGTCCAGCAATTTTACTGATATTACCCTCCAAACAAAACCTTTCTCACTGGAATGATCCATGTGTTTTATATCCAAAACCCATATCCTCAAGTAAAAACATTCATATCCTCTGAGAATTCATTAGTCTTACAATTCTAGAACCAACCCACCATGGTTCCAATAATTGTGTATCAAATTCCTACATTGAAGAACTAAGGGTCTCTAAATGTCCTATTTACAGGGGACCATATATTCATTACTGTAGAATGATTCACCATAATATCCACATGACCTCTAATCATAAAAGTATTGTTTAGGTAAATGATTGTCCAGTTTAGTAGAGTTATACTAACATGATATACGGTAAAATTCCATATAAGTTATTGTTAATAATTAAATCAATGAGGCCATAATCTCTTAAAACCATTCACATTAATAGACGAAATGTCATATGAATCCTATATTAACACCATGATGCATGTATTCTTCCATTTTCTTCCATATAATAGGATCCAATGAACAATAATTATATCTATACACACATCACGTTTCAATCAATATCTGAACCATAACCCTAAAAACCAAAACGTCAATCTCATGCCACTAATAATAATGAATTTCCTCTAGAATGGTGTTTGTGAGGCCACATCCCGAGGTCAATGATAGGATATACAAAATTCCTATATTACATGTCTATCATTACCCCAAACATTAATATAAAATGTTTATTATAGCGTTTTTAATTCCTCAACCCAAAACATCATTCTCAAATAGAGTTCTAGTTAACTTTATGTGAGCTTCCCCATATAATAGAGCCCAAAGACATGTAATGAGCCCCAAAAACAAGAAATGAGGATAATTTTTCCTAAATATCATAAAATTCAATACAAATAAGTAAAAAAATATCCATATCAATTTATGTAGAATTAATCCGCACATCCAATATCATAAGTTATGTTTTCATAAAAAACATACACATATCACCCACTAGGCTAACCCATATACCAAATAAAAAAAATATAAAACAAATTCATGAACTTAAAATACTATTATCCTCGAGACTCATTTCAATCTATGATACTTATAAAGATTCCCTAAGAATAATCCACTAAATGACTTATGCTCTAATCTAAATGGAATGATAAGTCATGTACATACACTAGTGTTCGTGTATAGGGTGTGAGTATATAATTTTTTGTTGTCCCACAATGCCCACAAAATTAATAATGTCATATGAATTTGTATTCATGTGAAATAGAATTAGATAAATATCCATGCTCATTAATTCCACAACTACTATCTAGGCTACCATAAAACTCAATGATATACACATTCCTATTAAGAAAATATATATGAAAAATGGTCACCATGACGTACAAGAATAACTATTTTGGGACAATGTTGGAATAAAATAGTCTCTTATCATAAGTTCAGCCCATTCCCAAAGAGACAGGTTAGGGAATCATCTTGTTGAAAACCACTAGTCACTCAGAGTAGGGTTCGATAGAAAGTACCACAACGAAACCCACTCTATGAGAATGTTTCATATCCATAGTATGATCTTAACCTTTTATCTCAATGATAGGTCTATCCAAATAATACAACATTTCATAGTGAACCTAGATAGATATTACTCATAGAAGTCCCATCATTTGACTCCATGCCACATACACTAAAATAAAATAACTCACTTTTGAATGTCTATCATTTGATTCCTTCAAAACACATCTTGTACCGAATTTAACTCAGGGAGGTCCAACCATAATTATCTCTCACTTGGTTGGGCCTGACCATTATGTCACCCTCATAGTGATCAAATAGTTGTCTTTTAGAACTGTATCACTCATGGGAGACCCATAATTAATAAATAATGTGAAATGTGACTCACTCAAGGTTGTCCAAAAAGATTTTTTCTCTCTCAGAGAAGGCCAAATCATTGGGGCTCATCACCATCACCATAATATATTTCAAAACATTAGGTCATAGAATTGAAAATTGACAGAAAAACACACATAAAACACAAAACATAACGTAGATATCCATATTAATACACCCAATAAAACCCCGCAATAATCCTTTAAATTAATAGTGTCTCGCATACAATCCTATAGGGATCACACTAGGGTCCTCCAGACCAATCCCTATCCGTTCTCATCAACACCAGCTCAAGACCGTCACCCCTCATCGATACATCTACACAAAGACTTGTCTCAACCCTAGCCACACCATTTTGAGTTAGATTTAAAATTAAAACTCCCCAAGAATACTAGTTCTAAGTCATAAATCACTTCTCTTGATTGTAAATTAGTCTGTACTCACATCTCTTAATGGAGTCCTTTAAACCCACTATAAGAAGAAAATCCTCATAAACATCCTATAGGGTGTAATAAAAGATGTCTCATACTATTAGTGTACACCACGACTCACCACCATCCATAAGAGCTAGTTTTGTATAACTCAGGAATCATATGATCAATTTTTATGTGAAGAGTCATCCCTAAGCCTCTCACACATGTTCATTTGACCTAGAGATACAATCCTAGGAAGTCTAAGTCACCACTTATTCCCCAAGACCACTCCATAGTCTCTCTTCAGTTCAATAGACACCCATTACCCTTGATGGTGTTGTTACCAGTTGATGTTGATTTAATCAAGTGCTTCTAATTAATCATTTCAAACCTATGAGGCATAACACCAACCTACTTATTTTACCTTGGGAACCCTCAAAACATAAATCTCTAACTCGATCACCATATAGTATACATGAATGAACTCCCATGCATAAAATCTAAATTAAAATTGAATCATAGGGTATAACTATATTGGTCCCATAGTTAACCCCTCTTAGATATCCCTTATGAATTGTACATTAATGTCCACACTCCCAACCATGTAATAAACTAACTTAGGTTAACCCATAACATTTCTCGATTTAGCCTTCCATTAGTCCAAAAGTGCATTCTTGATCACAAAAAGCATGAAACAAGTACATCAGATCAAACAGAAATGAAATTAGAATTATTTAAACCTCATAATACATATGATATGATGGAGGAAAATTGGGTAATTAGTGGGTACAATTTATATATAACATATTAACATTAAAAATGGGGAACATGAAACTTATGAATAAAAATGTCTCATCAAAAAGTTGAAAGAACAAACCAAAATGGAACCTAAAACAACCCATGGGTCCATCTCCATTTGACCGTACATCACCCCCATTCTATCCCACTAGAATGTAAACATGAGAAATTAGATCCATACAATAAATAGTAGTCTTCCTTTTAATATTATCCTCCAAAAGCAATGATAAAAAACACCCATGGTTAGAAGTATGGTGTGAGAACTAAATCTCCATTGCATACAAAAAAATAATCTATACAATTTATATCTAATTGTTTCAATTTATTATTTTTAAAAAAGTTAATTTGTCAAACACTTGAAAAGAAATAATTTCATATATAAAGAAAATCCATTTGGTTTTACACTAAAAAATATTGCATTCCAAGAAAAATCAAAACATATTTTAATAAAAAAAATATATATCAAAATTTCAATGAAATAAATCAACAAGATAAAACTATTTTCTAGAATAAAAAAATATTAAATGTAAAAGATGGAATATATGAAAATTGATAGGTCATGCTTGTAATGTAGTAACAAAGAAATAAACAGTGGAATCCATGAAATAGGTTTGTAAATAAGAAAACATATAGGAAATACAATGGAATAATAGTTATCATACATGGCTCCAGATGTATGAGAAACTTAGTCACATGGAACGGATACCCCATAGCATACATGGAATCAATTTAACCTCCCCTATTGATAGATTAGTCAACTAGGGATTTCCCATGATTAGATTCCACTCCATAACCCAAGGTCATTGAAAGTTTGTATATCATTATTACAATAATTAAAACCATGTTCATGTTTTATAAAACATCTCCTAAGGAAAAATAAATTTTATATACATGGATACATTATCATAAAGCATTTCATATATATATTCCATAGTAACCAATTTTCATGAAACACAATTTAATTTCAAATTCTTATTTATTTCATTTTATCAAACAAACCATGTTTAAAAATAATGTTTTCAAATAAATACCATTTTTAACCACTTTATTTTGAAAGCAATGACCAAATACAGTTTCTATACTAAATTTTATTGTCAAAACCAAGTAATGTATTTCCTGAACTATATGAACACCAAGGGATACATCATATGATTGATAAAACTACCTCATGAATGATTAAAACTATATAAACTTCTAAAATAGTTGTGATAAGTGAGGAGATCAGGTCCTCCAAAACCTAAATCCAAATCAAACACCATCAGTTCCAATTAAAACCAATAAATTTGGAAATAAAATCCCAATATGGTACCATAAATAAAATAGGAGGATAGAACAAGAGTATGTATAGATAAAAGAGGATAAACCATGAGTAATACTAAATATAATTGGAAGAGTTCTATAAATAATGATCAATGATAACCAAGTAACCGAATGGGGATCCTCTAAGATATAAAGAGTGGATATATCAAGATAATGTAGAATTATGAGGTTATTAGATTTTTAGAAAACCGATTGAATTAGTGTAATTATTTTTTCAAATTTGGATATGATATCATAGTTAGGCCACATAGTTTATAAAACCATGCACAAATCATGTGGTGGGTTCTGTGCTTTGTGAATCTAGTCACATTATTTCCTTGAAAAAGATGTATTGTTTAACAAACCATGCTCAGGCTCTATGAAAACCTCTAGAAAAAGTCACATGAACATACATTGTTTTTCTTGTGACTCATATCGTTAGACAATCCATTCTCATACCATGTATAATTTCATTAGAAACCACAATTAAATATCACATGTTTAGCACACAATTACTAATTACTGTGCAACTAAAATGTGGGATTGACCCATTTTAACTAAAACATTCAATTTTAAACCCCAAAATCATGAATCCCACTAAATATTCACTAGATGTAAACCAATATAGAAAACTACACATATCTTTGAACGATCAGGCATCACAATTTCCCTTACCACAAAAAAAATTCATTCCCAAAATAATAACATGTTCATGAACTTGTGAATATATATGGAAATTTCAGCATCATCAAGGCCTCATTTTACTATGTGTCATGGTAATCCATACCACACTACTATCCTAGAAAAAATAATAATATATCATTTCCATAGATCACATAATCTTTCCATTCTACTATTTATATGGGGGTTTCAACCAATGAGGTGTTAAGACCAATATCAATATCCTCCTACTCCATCATGTGTGATGGAAATTCCAGATACTTATCCAAATAGGGAACACACCACAGATATTGTATAAATATCAAATGAAAATGTATGCCTAAATAATATGCCATGTTCCCTTATTAATCCAAAATATCAAATGGGCCGACAGAATAATAAACATACATACCCAAAATCCCATAGCATCTATGTCCCAAACAAGGTTAAAATATAAAAAACCCCAATAACAACCCCAAATTTGAAATGGGTTAATATTCAAAGAAAATAAAATGATTTCTTGTGACATTGAGTTATTTCAATATTCTTCCTGATCAACTTCATGATATCGGTCATCTCCTAGATGATTCATGATCTAACCATGGATTGTTATACAACCTAATCCTAGTAGATATATGACCCAGAAGGCATTCCATACAATGTATTAAATGGATCTATCTAGATAAAATCATATTTTTTATATTTATAGTAAAATTATACTAAATGAATATGATTATCCCATGATCCACTACAGTTTAGCATGCATGGAAGAAGCTTTTCCTTAAAATTATTATTGGATCGCTTAGTGTAGCCATTTGATTTTTGGATTATAAGATGATCTCAACATCAACTAGGAGCCCGATAATAACTGAAATCAACTAAAAACCCAGAATTAAATGCAAGTTTCTATACTTAAAATGATTGTAAATGTAACACCATAATGTATGAAATCATAAAATATATATAGGTTTATAAGATCCACTAACATTTTATACTCTATTACCAAGTATGAATTTAATAACTAGTGTTAAAATATAAAAAAAAGTAAGAACATTAGACAATACTAAAATTCCCACGATAAATAAATGTTTATCAAAAGAAAGATTTCTAGAAATAGACCCACACTACCACTTGAGTTTCTATAATCATAAATCAAGTTGAACAACAACCCCTATAATTAATATGATGATAAATTTGTATGATCATCAGATTTAAAACAACACGAGGCTATAATAATTTTATATAAATGACCAACCCGGTTCAGCCATATATATTTCTTGTTTTGTCATACCATAAAATGTATAAATAATTCTCGATCACTATGGACCAATAAAAAGAACATGGTTATCAAATAAAAAGGATATTTTAATGATTCCAAACTCATTAGTAATAATACAACATGAAGGAAAACATAGTAATCAACTGATAATAAAAATATATCATATATAAAAAACATATGAAAATGGTTGCGTACATAATTTTGATTGAAAGGACTCATTGCATTGATGAAATTAAAACCAAATAGTGGGCATGAAACAACCTATGGTTACATATCTCTATGAAATCACAACACCACCATACCAACCCAGTAAAAAGGAAGCACAATCAATGAGATTCTTCTTCTATATAAAGATATTCCATTTACTAATATCCTATAAAACCTAGGATATAAAAAATGAATGGAAAATTTAGGGTGTGATAACTAAAGCTTAGTAGGATACAAATAATGAATCTATATAATTTTTATCATCAGGGATCCATTAGTTCTTGTTTATAAATATTTTTAGAACACATTGAATAAACTCAATTTCAATATAAAAATCACCACTTTTGTTTTATTTTCCAAAAATTTCATTCCAAAAAAATTTATTCTATATAAAAATAAAGAAAATAATAAAACCTATAGAATTTTCAATGAAATAATCTGATAATATAAAATAATTTTAAAGCATCAATAAATGTGACAATAAAAATAGGGAAAATAATAATATCAAAATATCTTTCCAAAAATGTAATCTCAATAAAATAAATATGGAGAACCATGAAAAGGGTGTACACAAACAATCCCATATGATATCCAAAGGATGACTATCTAAAATAAATGACTCTAAATGTTCACGAACTTAGATCATTTAGAAAGGATATCAGTTAGAATCTATGGAATTTATGGAACATCCCAAAGTGATAACATACTCTGCTAGGTCTTTTCTATATTATGCATTTTCCTACAACTCGAGGTATCTCAATGTACTTTATATCTATATTATAATAATAAAAACATGTTCTTGATTCATAAAACATGTTTCAAGAAAATAAATTTTAAATACTTGTATATGTTTTCATCAAACATTTTTTAATACGAGGGAGCACCACTCCCATAGTTTGAAAATCAATATTAACTTCAAATTCATATTAAAGGAATTTTTTGAAACACACCATTTTTGTAAGTCATGTATTTAATGAAATAACCTTATTAAAGACATTACATTACAACTACAAATAAATTCTATTTTCCATGAAAGAATTTATAGTCTAACCATGGGAATGCATTATAACAACTCTTCCCATTATTACATGGTAACAAATGATTTATTATATAAAATTACACTTAATTCAACATCAATGATTGATAAGTGTAGTTTATTTGGGAAATAGGAACAATACATTTTAATTTAGAACATATAATACAAAATATTTATTGAAAACTTCATCAACATGATCGCACTTAAAACAACATTGGATAAACAGAAGAAATACATAAGAAAAAGGTGAGATATAAATCCCAGTATTAAAATAAACATGGAATAAGTTATAAAATGTTATACCATAGGAATATCAAAGGGTAAAAAAGACTAGTAATCAAAAAAATGACTTATAATACCTTACATAACATTATAACATAAAGGAATCCTGGGAAATGTGGGAAAACATAAGACATTCCATCACAGGTCAAGGATAATTTCCATGAAATTATAATGGGAATGGACCCATAAAATAATCAGGTTTTCTCCCTATCCTATCGTGAAAATAATGATACAAAAAATTAACCAATTCATTCGATCACTATGTAATTCCGAGTGCACCGATCACTTTAATTTATATCTCATGTTTAAGTGTGGCACATAGATCAATAAAAATGAATTCATTCATATTAATATTTTGTTCCATGATAAAGGAGTGTGGAATAAATAAAAGTAAGTCACAAATAAAATAGGTATAAGTGTATAAAATTTAATTTCCATAATATGAGATGGGTAAGGTATTCACTGAACAATTGTTTTGGAATGGAAAATCAGGATGAAATTTATACAACCATACAACGTCACATAGAAATTCATAAAATGGTTTGATGAGAATGGAAATTTTCCCTCATAATGTGGACACAATATGGGAAGTATTAGTGAAATGGAAATTCATATACCATAAATAAGAATTGGAAATAGAAGGCATATAAAAAAACAAAACCTGATAAAGACAAGAAGGGATAACTCTTACGAAAATTTTTCATTGTAATAGGTGTACTTGGGAGGGATTAATGAGAGAGAAATGGGTCTATAATCAATTATTATCAAACGGGAAGTATGGGGGAGGTGAGAAAACTTTCCCCATCGTTTGGGGAAAAATAAAAGAGCATAAAGTAGAAGATATTCTTGAATAATATTGAGAAAGAGAGGATCCTTTACTTTAAGTGTATGACACCAAAAGAATTAATGGGTCTTATTGAGAGAATGGAGGAACATTTTAATGAATATGGAGAGAGTAGGAAAGATTGATTATGTGCTCTAATTGGTTTAATTTAACAGATATGGGATTTTTTGTGGGTTTATATTGGTAATGATAGGGGGATTCTTTAATATATCACTAGCGTTTCATTTGGACTCTAAATAATTAAATATTCAAAATCCCTAAACCTTATAATGGGTTTTAACCATGGTTTCTGCCAAATTTGAGTTCTTTTCAATATTTTATTAAGAAATGGGATGAACATATTAAAATATTACCCATTATTATGTGGAGGTGAGTCACACTTTTAATGAAATGAATTTTAAATCATAAAATATATTTTTTGTTTTGTAGGATATATAAAGGATTTATAAAATTATTTATAATAATATTGAAATCAAACTTTTTTAAGTTTAAAACATATATTTGGCCTATGATACCCATTATTTTTTATTTCATCATTTTTGGGTCACTATGATGTCATAAAACACACCGTATATTTATACGGTGGTTAATTTTTACCATATAATTTTATTATCATAGAAAAATATGGAAAATTAACTATTATAAAATTTTTATGTTTTAATTCGAAACATAATAATCATTTTTTCAAAATAATTTTATTAATATTATCAATTTCAGTTTTAAAAAATATTAAAAAAAACTTTTATTAAAAATGATTTGTTTTTAGCAATAATAGTTTTTAAACAATAATATAAAATTAAATTTGACATTTTAAATTGTATATTATCATTTACATTTAGTATACATAATTAAATAATAATATTTAATTGAAATATTATTTATTTCAAAAATACATTTATTCATCAAAATAAATTTCTCAATTGAATTGAATATTACCAAAGAATAATATTCATGTTTTATATTTTAAGAATAGAATTATATTTACTATCATTTACTAAATAATGTAAATAATAAATTTTATATGGCCTTGATACATATCCCTTGAATACAATTTTTTATTTCCTAAGAGTAATATGAAAGATGGGGTCATTTGGTAAACATGGTATGGGTCGTGATCTCAATGAGATATATCATCTACCATAAATGGTTTCAATCATGCTTCAGTAGTTTGATATCATCATAGTATTGGTTTAGGAAAATTTTTAAAGATTCTATCTCCCTTGAAAGCTCCGATAAATGGGATTCATAGGGTACAATCCTAATAGATAAGGCTATAAATTCCTTTATTTGAGTCAATTGGAATGGATAAATACCTATATTTATAACAATAATGTGACCAATGTTTAATGACTATATTATCAATGGTAAATATTCTTAATGGTATTTTGAATCCAATTAGATATAAATAAAACATTAAATCAAAGAGGAATTTTATTTATAACATTTTTGGTTATTAAAATCTTCACACAAGAGAAATTTCACCCTTCAAATTTTAAATTACCCCCTTGAAATAGATGAGTGAAATTGTATTTCATCACATATTATGGTTCCCCCATTTCTTCTTCAAACATGTGGTCTCTCCTAAACAATTTGATAAGGTTCATTGTCTTGTATCATATAAATTTATATCTACATTCTATGATATTCACCAGGTCCTCATAAAAAGGATAATTCTCCAATGGTACCAACATGGGATTGAGTACATGTGAGGGTTCAAGTATGTACATCCTAGAGAGTGATTAATGGAATACATATTGAACATGAAATATGTTAGGTGGGAGTGCCTGTTGATAGGCCATCTATCTAATGTGATCAAGGATCTCAAAGGGGTCGATGTATCATGTACTAGGATTTACCTTCCTCCCAAATCTTATCAATTTATTCCATAGAGATATTTTTAGGAATAAAATGTCTCCATCAGGAAACACTAGGTGTTATTGATGATTTCCATCATAAATATTCTATTGACACTGAGAAGCATTGATGTGTTGCTGAATGTTCTCAACGTTAGACACCATTTTCACAACCATTTCAGGACCTAGAGATTTTAGTTTCTCATCTTCATCCCAACATGCTGGTGTCCTAAACATATTACCATAGAGAGATACATAGGGGGAATTTTTATTCATATGTGAAAAAATTGGTTGAATGATCACTCGACTAGAGGAAGATGTTGATAAAATCCTCCTTTGAATCCAATTGAGCATTCTCTCAACATATCCTCTGGTGTCTGGATAGTCTGCTCTGATTGACCATCTGTTTGAGGATGATATGTCAAGATGGAGTTAAAATTAGTGTTTAGAGCATGCTGAAGTATTTTCTAGAACATGGAGGTGAATCTTGTATCTCCATCAAATACAATAGATAGTGGAACTCGATGAATTTTGACCACTTCTCTGATGATTATCTGTCCAAGTAGATCAAGTGATAATTCATCAAATATCATATTGTAGTGTGTAGCCATTATGATTAATGATATGTTTTCCCAAGAAAATTATTTTCATTTGTCAATGTATAAGGTTTCTCCTATCAAAGTTTTATGGATATGTCCATATCCTTACCATATCTAAATACTTTACTAATCCCCCTATGGTATTTTTTGGGTGATTCTTTTCCGAACCTTGGACAAGTCGGGTTTTGGAAGTTTTTGGAATTGTTAGATCTATCTATCATACTGACATAATTAAACTCCACTTTTCACTTCTTATCCCCATGATACCATTGAAATTTTTTGATCTCTATTTTAAATTTTTACAAAAATCACAAAATTTCCTAATTTCTATGAAAGTCATCAATTATGATGGATGTTCATAAACTAGGTTTTAGCCTACTAATGAAGCGGTCAACATTGAATTTCGGGGTAACGAAAAAGCTAAAGGCATACTGTGGAAGCCTTGTAATGTTTTCCTCACATGCCCTGATAGATTCTTCCACTTTTTTTATGAGTGAATGAAAATTTGATTCCATTCTACTATATGGAGTGTGGGGAAAATATTTAACGAATTTTTTTTTCTAAAATCCATTCACCTCATTCTGTGGATATCTTCTTCAGGATTTATATTTTTTGATCAATGCCCATCATTGATCAAATTAAACTTCCATAAAATAAATAACAAGTATAAAATTCACTTCATTAGAACTATTAAACATAGATAACTTATTTTAAATGGATTTGATCCACTATTTTGTGACTATTGTATTACATGGTGCATTAAAATCCAGAGGCCTTTTTCAAATAATGTTTTCAATAGAGGATTTTTCTCTCTCAAGGGGATTTAAATGCTCATCTTGGTCCAAGTTTCTATTTAGAACACAAGTAAACTAAGAGTGTATTGTTATGAATTTCATGATTCTTGCACCCATTAGGTTGGGAATATCATTGGGTAAATCATTACATTTCTCTTCAATTTGATTTTAACCTGATTTTTTCTATTTCTTGCTATTGTCTAGAAAAAAATAAAATATAGGGATGGGTATATTTAAACTATAAACACCAAAAGGGGGAATCCAAATACCAAAAAGGGATACCATATAAATTACAAATAATTTCTTATCTTATGTATTTGTAGATATCATTCATTGTAATCCATAATATATTCCATAACATATAATCATATGTTAATAATTTTTTACTCCCCTGATAATGGTTCATATTGATCTTATGAATTTACCAAAGCATATCCTTTAGGAGTATCAATTCAGATGTATAATAAGGCTTGATTTTTTTAAAAGACTACCCCGAGTCAGGAAAGGAAAAAATTGTAAAAGTTGATACCCCCAGGTATATTTTTTTCAAAACCACATAAAATTGTACTATCCCAATAGGGATGTATTTTATTGACAAAGACCAAAATATTTACTTACAAAATTGTAGGTATGTTTTATTTTACATGTTCAAATACCTAAGGTATTTTATTGAGTTTTCTAATACTAATCCAAAAAATAACTAAAATTTTCCTTTGAGACAAACTATAATAACTCTTAATTTTATTAGACATTAACACAAGATTTATAAAATAAATTACACTTAATTCAACCTAAAATATTTTTAAATCTGGTTTCTTTGGGAATTTAGTATATTACATCAAAATATAAAACATATAAGAAAACATATTTATTTAAAATTTCTTTAACTTGATCGCACATAAAACTGCATTGTATAACATGAAGAAATACTTATGAAAAGGGAGAGATATAATTCCAAATAAAGGAACACACATTGAATAAGGTAAAACATGTTAGAAAATAGACATTTGAAGGGAAATTAAATGTGTAGGAATTATAAAAATGGTAAGACATGATATAGAATGATAACATTAATGCAACATGGGAAATGTGAGAACAGCATAAAATAATTCATAATAGCTCATGTCTATCTACCAAGACATCATAATGTAAAAGGTCCCATAAAGGAATCAGGTTTACACCCTATCTCAACATGATATATTATGATACTATACATTATCCAACAAAATGGAGAAATATATCATTCTGAGCACACCCATCTCTTTATTTTTTATTTCTTGATTAAGTCTACAACATAGATCATAAAAAATGGATTTTATCATCATAATATTTTTTTCAAAGATTAAGGTCTATAAAATACATACATGTACGTCCCAAATCAAAGTGGTGGTGGAAGTGTTGTGGATGGGTAGGAGACAACTAGAGGAGGGGGAGGGGAGGGGTAGAGCTAGGTAGGGGGTAGGAGGAGGTGCTGGGAATTTGGGGGGGGGGGAAAGCTGGGCAGGGTGGCGGGTGGGGGGGAGAGGTGGGGCAGGGCAGGGGAGTGATGAGGAAAGGGGAGGAGGAGGGGGAGGAATGGCTTAGGGGATATTCTTCTTAGTGGGTAGGGGAATGGAGGGGAGGGGTTGGGCAGGTTGGAGGGGAGGGGAGGTGAGGATGAGGGTAGGGGGAAGGGTCTTGGTGGGGGAATAGGTTGGGCAGAGGGGGAGTGGTGGGGGAAGGGGTTGGGAAGGGGGACGCGTATGTAGGTGGGGGGTGGGGGTGCTGGGATTGGGTGGGAGACAACCAGAGGAGGGGGAGGGTATGGGTGGAGCTGGGTGGGGGCTAGGAGGAGGTGTTGGGAATTTGGGGGGGGTGAAAAGCTGGGTAGGGTGGCGGGGGGAGAGGAGGGGATGGGAAGGAGAGGGGCTGGGCAGAGGGGTGGAGGAGGAGGAAGGAATGGCTCGGCGAAGAATATTCTTAGTGGGCAGGGGAATAGAGGGGAGGGGCTAGGAATGTTGGAGGGGAGGTAAGGGCAGGGGAGGGGATGATGAGGACATGGGGAGGGGGCTGCTGGAGGAAGACTTTGGGCAGGGGGTGGTTGGGGAAGCATCTAGGCAGGGGAATGGAGGGGAGGGGCAGTGCAGGTTAGAGGGGAGGGGAGGGGAGGGGAGGGGAGGATGAGGGCAGGGGGAGCATGAAATGGTCAATCTATAGTAATACCTTTTCAATGTAGATAAAACTGTGTTTCTTCATGTTCTGTAATTGGTTTTTAGGCATTATGTACAGATTCAACTCTTATGGATGGTGAACATAGCAATGAATATTGAAACAACTGACTGAATTTTTTAGCTATAATTGCAAGGTAATACTACAGATTTACCATTTCATATTTTTTCATTTTTGATTTCTGCATTATTTTTAGACATTCAAAAACAGTATTGGACTGCTATTTATATTAGGGTGAATGTAATATGTTTACCCTATTTTCTGGATTAGCCTCTTCCATGGATGATGCATAACATATTTTTCATGTTTATGTGTTTTCTATGATCCATATAATGTTTAAAACATCCATTTCATTTGGTTATTTCACATATTAGTTTAACATGTTTCTGTTTATCATTTAGACATGTTACTATTCCAATAGAATTTTATTTTCTCATATCTATGACATATCCACAGCACATATACTGGTTTAACCAGTTATTTACAACACTGTATCTATACATTCAACATAAAAACTTTAGCAATATGTAAGTTCATTTGAATTACTAACTTTTTACACGATGTTTATAGATATTCACTACTTGTAATATGAATTGATTTTATAAATTAGTGAAAAAATACACATACTGTTGTAACCTAAATAACCTATTAACACAAGCTTACCAGATCTCTTTTTCTAATCACACTAGGTTTTTTTTACATTCATATTCTGGAATCTGCATTTTCATTAGGAATTAATACATATTCTTATTTTAAAACATTTTTTCCTATGCAGAAAAGTTAGAAGTTTTTTCAGATGAAGATGTATACAATGTGAAATGATAATTTAGTTATAATCTACTACTTCAAGTCTCTATTGATGAGTGATACAGTTATACAGATACAAAGATGAATATTTATGTTGTATAATTTGACAAACATTTTGTCAATTTGTTTTCCATATTATCTTTTTATATATTGACATTATGATTGTTAAAATCTTTTCCATTTATTATTGTTATCATTTTTTATATTTCACAACAAAAAGCCATGTCTTTGTCAATATTAATTAATGATTTATTTCAGGAATTCAGTGTGATTGGGTCTACTATAACTGGATTTTGGAGATACACTCTGCATTATGGAATATGGAAACATGTAGGGATTTCATGATCAGTGTATAATTTTATTTTCTCTTAGTTAATAGTTTCTTCTACGTTTAGTGTATAATACATGTGATACATGTATTTGAAAACGGGATAATGTACTCTGGAGCATTTTAATATGACAAGTGGATTTTTTAGATCATCGGATCAGGTATTTTATACATCCTTCAATTTTGTCAATTTATATTTTCTATTATCTAATTTGAGTTATTTATCTTATATCCTATGTTGATATTATTTAAATTTCAGGGATACTGCTCATCACTGGGAAGGTTGGAGGGAAGGGGAGGGGAGGGGAGGGGAGGGGAAAATGAGGGAAGTGGGGGGGGGATGGTGGGGGAACATGTTGGGAAAGGGGGGAGGGGAGGGGATGGGTAGGTTGGAGGGGAGGGGAGGGGAGGGGAGGGGAGAGGGGAGGGGGCTGGTGGGGGAACAGGTTGGGCAGGGGGGGATGGGTGGGGCTGGGCAGGTTGGAGGGGAGGGGAGGGGAGGGGAGAGGGGAGGGGAGGGGGCTGGTGGGGGAACAGGTTGGGCAGTGGGGGAACATGTTGGCCAGGGTTGGGGGGGAGTGGTGGGGGAAGTGGTTGGGCAGGGGTAATGCTGAGGTGGGATGGGGAGGTGCTGGGATGGGGTGGGAGACAAGCATAGGAGGTGGGGAGGGGAGGGGTAGAGCTGGGTAGGGGGTGGGAGGATGTGTTGGGAAATTGGGGGGGGGGGTTACAAGCTGGGCAGGGGAGGGAGGACAAGAGGAGGAGTGGGGAGGGGAGGGGTAGAGCAGGGAATAGGGGTAGGAGGAGGTGCTGGGAAAGGAGGAGGTGACACGCTGTGCAGTGGGGGGGAGGGGAGGGACTGGGAAGGAGGGAGGAGGAGGGGCTAGGCCAGGGGGGAGGATCGATGGAGAGTTGAGGGATACAATGTAGGGAGGGACTGTCGATGAACTAAATCTTTATATAATGGATATCGTCATCCCAAAGGCTGACAAGATGGACAGATATTTTGTGATTCAATCTCCAGGTATTATTTGACTACATATATGCTTATATAATTTCAAATTAATGTTTTAATTTTTTTTCCAGTTGTAACTGAAATTATACATTTACTCAACTAATAAAATGAAAGAACATGTTCAAGTGTAACCATTTTCATTTCTGATGCCTATATCATTTACACTAAACTGAATTCCAATTTTCAATTTTCTCACATGTATTATCTGCTATAGGGATGATCATTTGTGTCAACCCAACATTCGGCAGTTCTGCTATGCTATGACAATTTCTACTAATTCGGAATTTATGAATTTACCTATACGACTGTCCAGTATAGTGCCAGTACGACTGGGAACAATAGATGAATTTAAAAAGTCGTGGATGTAATTACTTATTATCCCCTTCTATTCACAACATAATTCTTCTATGTAAATGATCTGTTCTATTTTCATTGTTTACAAATTATCCCTATTATGTTGACATTCACAATTAATGTTTTCCTATTTCAATGTTTATTAATATTGATTCTTATATGAATACTATGTCACTTTATATATATGATTTCTTAATGGTAAAAATAAATTTGAATTATTTTCCATATATTTTATTGATTAAAAATCATGTGATGATGTTTTTCATACTTGTACAAGTATTACAATATTATCTATAACTATTGAATAAATTTAACATTTCAATATATTATTTATTAATTTTCATTCTGTTTCACCGTTGGATCCTTCGTTGTTAATTTTATATAGAAGGCTGCTCAGTATCTAAATTTTGTTCCTCAATTTCTATAACTTTTACTCCTCATTATGTATGTCATTTTATTTTCAAATATATTCAATATTAATATAAACTATTATGTTTTATAAATAGTAATATATAGTTAATAATAAGAATTATTTTATAGTGACGTGCATCACACGGGCAGAGTACTAGTCAGAGTATAAATGTAAATACCATTGATAGGAAATCGGTATGGTGTTCAATACATTATTTTTCTTGAATGGAAAATCATTGTGAAATTTCAGCATAATAACAACATCATATAAAAATTCCTAGAATAGGTTGATGACAAAGAATAGGTTATATCTTAATTTTTACATAAAATGGGAAGTAATATGGACATGTAAAGACATATACCATAATTAGGATTCTCAAAAGGAAGATATATGATAATAAAAAACATGATTAATGAAGAGGAAATAAGATCTCTTATAAAATTTCAGCATGGTAACAAGTGTAAGTGGGAGGGATTAATGAGATAAAGGGGGTATCTAATCATTTAAACATTATATGAGAAGAATGGGGGATGTGAGAAAACATACCCAATCATTAGGAATAAAAAGGGTATAAAATAGATGGTATTCTTGAATAAAAGAGAGAAGGTGAGGATCCCTTATATTACGAGTATGACATAAAAAACATCAAAGGTGATTCATGAGATCATAATATACCTTGAGAGGATTATAGAGGGAGGAGGAATGTTTATGGACATGATCCAAGGATTTTTGTGAAGATAAAAGGGATATTTTATGGGTTTATATATGAAATGTTAGGATAATTATTTTACATTTCACAAACACATGTTTCAAACTATATATAATAAAATATTCTAAATCAGAATCCTTCCCATAGGTTTTCCCCATAGTTTCTACAAAATTGAGTTCCTTTCAATATTTTATTAGGAAAAGGGACAAAATTATTAAAATATTACCTTTTTTATGTGGAGCCGAGTAACACTTTTCTAGAAATGAATTTAAAATCATAAATTATATTACATGTTTTAGAGGATTCATAAAATTTATAAAATTTAACTATAAATCAAAAAAATTACATTATTTTATGGGGAAAAAATATATGTGACTGGGTATACCCATTATATCTTTAATTACAACATTTTTGTGTCATGATGATGTCATAAAAGACACCATATATTTATATGGTACTTAATTATTACCCTATAATTTTATTATCTCAGAAAATAATGAAACATTAACCATGGGATAATTTTGATGTCATGATTCCAAAAATAATATAAATTTTCTCTAAATAATTTTATAAATATGTGCATTTTCACTTTAAAAAATAATATAAGTTTTATCTAAATGATGTGTTTTTGGAAATAATAGTTTTTGAACCCTAATAAAACACTACATTTGAATTCATAAAATGCATACGATACTTTATATTTAATAAATTTAATTTAATAATGATATTTTATTAAAATATTATTTGTTTCAAAAATAAAATAATTCATCAAAATAAATTTCTAAATATAATTGAATATTACCCAAAATACTATTCAACTTTTATAGTATCAAAATAGAAATATATTCATTATTAACTACAAATTAATGTACATAATATATTTTTTAGGGTATGGATACATATCTGTTTAATAAAGAAGTGTGAACCTTAATAATATAGTGTGGGACGATGAGAATTTAATTGTGTCTTCCACAAACATGGTTTGGGCCGTGATCTTGATGAATTTGCACTTCTCCCATTAATTGGTTTTCTCATTCTTAAGTTGTTGGATCTCAGATCTGGACTGCTCAAAAAAATCCTTGGGATGTTATATCCCATGGAAGTTCTGATAAATTTACTTCATATGGTACAATCCTACTGGATGAGTCCATTATATCCTTCGTGTGATATAATTTGACAAGTTAAATCCCTATATTTATATTGATCAAGTGATCACTGTTTAATGAATATATCCTCAATGGTAGATATTATTAATGGTTTTCGAATCCAAATGGATATAAATAAAACTTTAAATTGTAATAGAATTTTATTTATAATATTTTGGGTTTTTATATGAATTACATGAAATCTCTGATTTCTACAGGCCAAACCATAACATAGATATAAATACCAAAAGAACAATGATAACAACATCACGAATAGAACTGGGGGTGGTAAATGAGGAGATTGGGTCACAAAAATCCAAGATCTTAATGAAAAAATCAGTATACATCAAACCCTATAGATCTGCAAATCACAAACAAATAGGGTCCAACAAGATTAGTGGAAAATATATTAAAACAATATCTAAATAAATTAGAATAATATGAGAGGACAAATGAACTTACCATAAATAGATCCACTACAAGGATGAATGATCAATGATGAGATGAGGAGAGAGTATATAGAGCTTCAATGAAGGGATAAATTGAGCTAACGAAGAATTATGAGGAGATTAGAGGTTCAAAAGACCTAGGAAATCACAGTATTGTTCAATTGTATGAATATTTGATTTGGGATTAAATATATGACACTCGGTTAAATAAATCATGTTCTAACCATGCAGTTGACACTCCCTTTGAAAACCCACTACCAAAGTTACCTACATTTAACAAAATGATTTTAAAAAACATTCTCAAGTACTGTGACAACCTCTAGAAAAACTCATATACCCTCATAGTTTGTCTTATGAATGACATAGTTATCCAAACCATTCTCAAAAAAATAAAAATGATACTACAAACCTCAAATACATATTTAAAAATTACTATAAAGATTCTACTAAATGTATTCCTAAACAATATTCCTTCCTTGGTATCACTAAAATTCATTTTCCCAACCAATAATTCCCCCAATCTTCTAAAAACTCATATGGGATAATATCAGCTAAAAAATTAATCAAATATGTATCATAGAGGGGGTTAAAATTCTCCTAATGACAAAAATTTCTATCCTTATAAAGTATAATTTTCAAGATGATGAGAAGATAAAATTCCATTATTTCATCATCATGTACTTGTACTCCCATGTCTTATTGTTATATATATAATATTTTAGATCTTAGGGAAATTAATGGGATCATATTTCCATGAAACACCTTATCATATAATTCAAATATCTGAACTAGTTTTCAACCACTGATGTATTAGAATAAATTTTAACATCCTTCCACTAAATCATGTTGGATAGATCTACCTAATAATTCTTATTTTTTGAAACAAGGCACACGTCATGGATAGACATGAAAAGAGAAGGTAAGTCAAAATGTTAATCCACATTCATGAGTCTCTCCACAATCATCAACAAGAGGATATAATTATGCGATGACTTACACTTCATACCCAAAAATCTATTTTATAACAAAGGATAAACATAAAGGAAAATACAATCACTAACATTATTGTCCAAAAGATTATGGTGATATTTGGAATAATATTTTTGTAAAATCTATGTTTTCACTGACACCTTCCTAATCCACTTAACAATATCTATCATATATTAGATTATGGTCATCAAAACCAAGGAATATTAAAAAACCACTTCCCAACAAGTAAAACTTCTGAAAGGTCTCTCATACAATGCCTAAAATGGAACAATATAGATAAAATCATGATTACTATTATTATCATAAAAGTATAATAAAGGGAATATGATTATTCAAAAATCAACTAAAGCGATGAAAAACATTCCTAAATCATGTGGTCAATTGTATGGATTGACTTATTGATCTAATAATTAATCTATGGATGATAAAATGATATAAAGCCTCAATTGGGAAAAAACATTGTCTTTATTAAACTCCAAAACCATGATGTAAAGAGAGTTTCTCTATATGAAATTATAGATGATTTCACACTATGAATTTTGAATGCCTCCCACACATACTAGTGACCAAGATCCTTTAACATTTATAAATCCTTCATCAAAATTGAATTTAAATAAAACCCCAAATCCTTCCATGGTATCTTAAGGCCAATCTAGAAAGTGATATGGCTAGACACACTCCCTAGCCACCACTGGAGTTTTGGTAGTCCTACCCTCAGTTTGAAAATAAACCTAGTCTTAAAGGGGTGATACAAAAGTATGATCATAGGATTTAACACAACTCAATACATTAATAAAAAATTTTAATAGTCCACCCAAGGTGAAATGATGAAATTACCTAAGATAGCCTTCTGTAAGGCCAAAAGAACATTCTCAATTGTCAAAGGCTAGAGACATGAAACTAGTATCATGAAAAATGGATATGTGACCAATTTTACCCTCATGATACATTTGATAATATTGAACCAAAAAAATTACTAAATAAATAAATGTAATATATTTTATATCAACAACTATAAAAAGGGTTACATAAAAAATTTGGAGAAAAAGGTCCCATCAAACATCTGAAAGAGAACCCCATTATTGGACCTAAAGAATGACGTGTCCGCTTTTATTTGACAACATGTCTCCTCCATCCTACCCCATAAAAAAGGAAACACGAGAAAGGAGATGAATCCTATAGACAATTCACTTCACTATACCTATATCCAAAATAACAAATAATATAAATTCCCAAAGGAAGAATTATGGTGTTATAACTAATGCTCAATTTCATACCAAAAAATAATATATACAATATCAATCCACATGCATCCATTCGTTATTGTTTAAAGACGCATTTCTAAAAAACATTGAAATTAATCATTTTCCATATAAAAAACATCGATTTTTTTCTTTTATAAAACATTTTCTACTTTTTATTATCCTTCCATATTCAAATAATCAAGACAATATTACATATCACATTTCAAATTTTGTAAAAATATTATATGAAACTATTTTCAAGAATAATTTAATATAAGAAGAAAAATTGTGCAAATAAGATATCAAAAGATTATTCACATATTTCAATCCGAATGAAACTATGTGGGAAAACAATATAAAAAGGGTGTAAACAACCAAAGAATTAAGAAATACAAAGAAATAATATCTAGTATATGTGTCCCAAAATATCTAGGATCCTATGTCCCCTGGAAGGGATTCCCCTAGTATCCCTAGAATCAAGGTAACCACAATAGTGATAGATTAATCAACTAGGGACCATTTATATTTAGTTTTCACCCACCACCAAAGGCCTCAAATATCTTTTATATCATAATTACATTTAAAAAACAATGTCAATGTTTAAGAAAGAAATTACCAAGGAAATTAACACTTTAAATCAATGCAAATATTTTCTCAAAAAAATTATAAAGTGATACCACATCATTACAATTGAATCAAAAACCACTTTCATTTCAAATTAATCTTTGAGTAATTTTTTGAAACACACTATGTTTGTAAGTCATGTTTTCAAACAAATAACCTTTTGAAACCCTTTTTGTTTAAAACCAAGACCAAAACTGATTTCAATATTTTATTTTATATAAAAAACGATGGAAGACATCCAAATAACTCTAAGATAACCAATTGATAGAAAATATGATAGATAATCCTTCCTCAGAAATACTAAAAAATGTATTAGTCAAAACCGTTGGTTAGAAACGTGGAGATTATTACCTTAAAAACATTGATCCAAGTTAAATTCCCTCAATTACCTTCATACATTATAGATTGAGAAATAATAAACCAATAGGTTTCTATCAATACAAGAGTAATAGAGATCAAGAATTTATCGTGAAAAAGGAGAATAAATCAAGTGTAAAACATGTCTTATTTCAAATAGATCATCCAAGAATGATCTTGGATCACCCATATACTAATGGGGGATAATATGGATCTTCATGGTAGTGATGGTTCAAGATAATTGAGAATTACATGGTGATTAGAGGTTTTGATTTCTAATAGAATCATAGTAAATTTTTAATTCTTGAATTTTATATCTAGGAACATAGTTAGGATGCGATGTTTTACAAACCCTTTTTTAACCATGTGATGGAAATAATCCTCTGAAAACCTATTTATAAAGTTACCTATAAAAAGATTCACATCAAGAAAAAACGTAATCCCACAATGTGAAAACTACTAGAAAGGATCCAATTCACCCTAATGGTTCGTTTGGAGAAACATATGGTTTGAAAAACATGAAACTGTGAAAAAATCCATTAGAAACGATAGATTCGTTTCAAATAGATACCAAATAGTTACTACTAACCAATCACCAAAATAATTTTCATATCATGTTATTCCCAAAACAATAAATTTTCAACCCCCAACTCAATAACTCTTCTGAAACCTCACACTAGATATTCAAAAGTGAAAACTAAATATACCTATGACCTCGAGGGAATCAAAGGGAACCTATCTCACACTAATTGATTCTAATAATTCTTTAAAAAAAAGTATAATTATTTTTTGTAATTAAATATATTTATATATTTTTTCACAGTAAAAAAAATATACTTTTAGAAGTGTGATATTGACCTATCAAATCCTCATCTTTCCATCAAACATGAAAGACTGATCACTTTAGGAAACGTTAACCTTGATCCCATGAAATAAAAACAAAAACAAAAACCAAATTTGAACCAATATTATGGCTATTGATAAAGAACCAAAAAATGATTTAATGGGGTAGAGAATACACTTATACCCATTACAGGAATTCACCAAAACCTACCTATATAAATTAGTGTTCTAAGGGGGGAGAAGTATTGAAATAAATAACTGAATGATATATCCCCAATACCCAAGTATCTCAAATTATTGAGGGGGACAACCAAAAAATGATTCATTTACCCATAATAATGAAAATACATGCTAGATTAATTCATGGAATGATCAAAAACTTTTCCAATCCATCCATTTTATTTATATATTTTTTAAAGGGAACTTTTGGTTATATGGGTAACTTATAGAAACATTCATAACATCTTTTTGATCCAAAAATACCCAAAAATACCCTAGTAAAAATCTGAATTTCAAAATTCAATCTATAACTATCATCACTAACTCAGGCCAATTACCACCTCATTTCAAGAACCCTTACACAAATTAAACCCATCATAAAACAAATTTTCTAGTGAGAACTTCCCACCAGAACAGTCATCACCTCCGTTTAAACACCATCACCACCACCATAGAAACAACAACATTTCCTCTTTAAAAAATCCATAACATAAAAACGTAGTATATTAGAATCACCATTGATAAACTCTATTTGGTATCACAATAAGATACACAAGGTTAGAAAATCATATACAACTCACTCATCCTAGAGATCATTAGATGCTCAATAAACTAATCATATAACCTCCTTGAAGACCACCATACCAATCTGTCTTGGGATAGAGCATTACACCAGGATATCATAGTTGAGTTGAGAGGATCGATCCATCGATAGAGGACCATACCAAAGACCACATTTTCACCATTGAGGGATATAACCATCAAGATTGATCAGGATGCAAATATTGAAACACTGAACCAACAACATAAAACCTGGTTAACCATCCCCATAAATCACTACCATGCAGAATAAGAATGATCCCAACACAACTTATCCAACACCAAATTTCTTTCAACAGTAAAATAATGACGAAACCAAAATCGGTGAGGAAAAATAAATTTTTTTTGGAACACGTTACATGGAAGAAACCCGAAACTTGAAAAAGAAAAAAAAGTACCATTAAAAGGAGATAAAGAATCCATCATTAATAATGAAAAGAAATGATACCGCTACCAGCCCCCATACACACCATCCAGAAATGGACAAAAAACCTCCTCGATACCTACCAAAATGGGGTAGAACATGATGGGTTGTCAGGCGAGGGATGTGGAGAAGATTTCCCACAAAACCGAATGAAAACATCTAATGTAAACGTATACATACACTGAATATAGTTAAATTCATGGGGTAAGGTAAGAAGTGTGGGAATGAGAGGAAAATAATATATAAACTAGTGAGAAACATCGGTTGAGATGGGGGAAGGTGAAAATGAGATTGGGAAGAGAATTTTAATCCAAAAATGTGTGGATCACCATCACCACCAAACAGAACCGAAAAAACCGTAGGAGGAAGGTGGAATTGGATATTCGGGGTCACTAGCAGCGCTGATCGAGTATAGAGGCATTGTAAACCTTTATTCTATGTACACATTGAAAACCCAAAAGCCCATATTTCTATGAAATTCCTAGTTTAAAGGATGTTCATAGAAGAAAATCACCCATCCATAAGGGATTTGACTTTTCCATCATCCTTGATGATGTGAAACCTCACATGTTGTGTCCTTTATGACATGAAGGCCAACTACCTATGAGTCCTTCCCTTATCCAAAAACAGTACATGAAAAGACTACTCTTGGGTCATATAATGAACTATTCCTAGTTGTAGAACTTCATCACTCAGGATACTTTACATTTTTACAATATTAACCTGAGAAAAAAACCTCCAATCAGGCATCATTACAAATTGAAAAACAATAGTACTAGATGTAAAAACACTATGAATGTAGATTTTTCTCTGCAATTCCAGATCAAACACCCTCTATATACTGAATCATTGAAGTTACTCTAGGAATAATGACCCTAATATCTTTGGGTCATTATATTTTTTGATAATGGAAATGTGTGGAAAAACATGGATATAAGAGACGAAGCCTTTATACAAAATGATTTTCCACTAATTTGATAAAAGATGTTTATACTGAAAGAAATTTTAAATTTTCCTTATTTATGTACATATAATGTGTATAAGACACACTTCGAATAATGTGGTCTGAAGAAGAAAAATGATTAATTTGTATAGTTATATACAAAACCATAAATGTTTTCCACACATGATACAAAACAAGTATCCCAAAGGATTTAATAAAATTTAGATGATAATTCCATATCTATAAAGTGTATCTTTCCATGATCCAATATTTCACCTCATCCTTCACCCACACTACATGTTCCACCCATATTTTTGTACCCCATAGATTCTATAATGAAATTACAAAGGTTCTATTTTTTTGTGCACTATTCCTCCATTATTTTGATAACATAAATATTTTAACAATTCTAGAACCTCTCATCATAACACTTCCACCTCATTAAAAAATTTAGTAACTTATTACCCTTCGATGTGGTGTCACAATTAAATAATAAAAACCATGTAGAATACATAATAATGAAGATATATGTGGTTGAATGGTGCTTGATGAAATGTATGACTAATAGAAAATTATTTCACAATCATTATATTTCAAGAGAACAATAATAATATGAATAATGTTTTAGTTGATGATTGATGACAATAAATCCATGTGAAAAATATCCAAAAATCCTCTTGAAATTTATTATTATTGTTATTATTATTTTTAATTAATTTATTACTAATTAATATACAACATTCCACTATAAAATGAATTTTTTTGTCATACCATTTAAAGATATTATAATCAAATAATTTATCAAAGCATTCAAAAGATAATTAGATAATTAATTATATCTTAAAATGCTTCATTTAAACATAATAGAATATAGTTAAAATATTTTTTTATTCCAATTTTTCTCTTCAGTATATATATTTTATGATTGTTCATCAAAAAATATATTATATATAGTTAAAATATAATATATCTAATTGTTATTCATTTGAGTGTATATTTTATAATTGAGTCAAACATTTTATGTATAAATATTATATGAATATTAATTACATACAATTACGATCCATACGATGAAAATAAATTCTTACTATCTTTAAAAACATGGATACATAAGAAATTAGAACATAAAATAAATACATCATCTCCCAGTAGGTTCTTTACAACTATGACCCTTTATAATCATATCATAGTTAAATTATTTCAACATATCATGATGAAATCGAAACATAATAAAGGATGATCTCAAATGATATATAACGGTTTTAATGGATGATATCAATGATTATTTAAGAATGACATATGTATATGGGTTTGTGATCATGAGGTTTACATTGAAATCCATACCCATAACTTCATATATCATAACCATGTGACATGGGTTAATACATAGTAATTCATAATATATTAAGCATAATGGAAAGAATGAAAATGAACCAAAATTGAATAAAAGTTTCCTAATATCATGTTATAAAAGTTTGGAATAATGTGTAGAATTATCATAATCATAGAAATAAAATTTCAAGGATACATAACAAGAAAATTAATCACATGTTTGGATTAATCTAACCACATATGGACTAGTTTTGGGGTTTCGATGAACTCACATGTACCTTTTTTGGTATAAAGATAACCTCCTATAAACCCTCTGATATCATATAACAATAATATTTATCCAATTAATTTAAAATATATAATATATCCACTTATCCCATAATCATAATATAGTCACATGTAGTCTATAAGATCAGGAAGACATTTATAATTTCTTCATAACCAAACCCATGGAAAAGAAAATAGGTTTCATAATTTTGTCTTCATCATAATCATAAACAATCCAGAAAAATAATAAAGATGGAATTATTGTATCATATTCACAATTTAGGGTATGTATTATTTGTGGATGATCCTCTAGTTGAAAATACAATTTAAATGACATTGTAACATTTTCATGAGGAATATACCATTTTCATTTTGGAATCAACTATTTAAAATATAAAAATATCCAAAAGATTATGAATTTTTTTATTTGAAAGGAAATGTTTCCTCATTGAATTAATGCTTCATGTCACTATGTTTTCATGATGGGGAGAATTTCCATTAATTCCATATTCGTTAAAAAATGATTCTATTCACACCTTCATTAAAAATAACTCATTTTGAAAATTATAAGGGGGTTCTTTTTTGACCTTTTTCAAAAAAAATATGGTGTAAAAATACTGTTAATTGAGTATTAAAGGATAGTAAACAATTCGGAAATTTTTTAAAGAATATAGGTACATAGAAGTAAATGGTTTTCTTGTTCAAGTGAAAAGTAAAAATAATTTTCCTTAAAATCATTTTGTTAATCTCTTGGGTATAAAGTAAAACTAAATAAGAAAATATATTATCTATAAATATAAATATGAGAATAAGATAATTGTATTTTGTGAGAGATATATCATATATTTTAAACATATAAAATTTAAGCATAAACAATCCCGTTAAAATTGAGATTGTAACATAAAACCCTTATATCTACTTTAAATTGATTCATAAGTTCTACAACCACATGTATAATAGGCTTGAATTTATTTTTATTCTAGGGAAGAGCCTTTTGAGAACTGAAAACTTTATTTTTGATCCACTTATAACATTTCAACAAAAATTTATTAATAACTCCTCATTAAAATCATCATTCGAATGTGCTAATTGTTTCTTATTTCTTGAATGTTTTTGTTTTCTAAGCCATGATCCTTGTACATTGTTCCTGGTTATATTCATAATGTTAATAATTCATTAAATATAATATATATATAACAATACATTAAATATAGAGTTAGAAAAATAAATTACACAATTCATAAAAATATTGGTATATATGTATTCTGGAACAGAAGTTTAATTTTTTAATGAAAATAATTACTAAATTACAATTAGTTGTTTTATCATCATATAATAATAGTCATATGATAAATATCATATATATTAATTAAATCCATCATTTTAAACTATAATGTTTTCTTTTGAGGGAAAAGAGGATGAAAGAGGTTGTGCTGTCATCATATTAACATCTCAAAATATTTATGATATTGGAAACAATATGTAATTATGGATACAATAGGTTTATAGAATTTGTAAGAAGAAATGATATTTAATTTACTCTGCTAAGATCTAAAACTTTTTTATGAGTATCCTTCTTTGGTTTTTTCTATAATCCTGGAATTTATAGTATTCTGATCAAAGAAATACCTCTATGGAGTGTGGAGGGATATTGAGAAATGGTTTGGGTAGGTCATGGTTGATCTATGTGGCTATTTAAGATTATAATAGAGAGGATACGGGGTTTCCTTCTATAAGTAGGGGAGATGAAACGCATGAAATATTCCAATAGATTAAAACATATTAATGTCCTATTAAAGACAATTGGTTCTAAAATGACTCACCTTTTAAGAGAATATGAAGTATTGTTGACATATGTCTCTTTAGACGGATTTAAAATGTTTATGTAGAAATAAAAGCCTTAAACCTAATTTGAAACACCTGTTAAACCCCTTTCAACCTTAACCATGGTCATTTGTTTTATTGTTTTACTATTCATTTTTGATAAAAATTAATGATGGAATCATTACTAAATATATCCATTATGATTCAATATATAGAATCCATTTTTTCAAATTAAATTTGTACTTATGGGGAAGATAATTTTAAAAGAAACATGTGAATCATAGATTAAAAAACTTTTCATAAAAATTCATATATAAATATAAAGAATATTTAACATTAATTCATTCCTAGTAAAAAATAATATAAAATGAATTCAAAAAAATTTGATTAAATATATAATTTATAATTTTCATTAAAACCGTTAATCAATAACAATTTATTTAATTTATTTAAATGATATCAATTTTTTGAAAACATTTTTTTTACTTTATATTGTTTTCGCTTAATTCATAATAATTAAATAACTAATCTATGGATGATTGATCATTTTTATGTTATAATTATAAACAGATTTCATAAAAATAATTTCTAATATATTTTAATATATTTCATTGGATAAAAAAATTTAGAAGTAGGAAAATAAATTTCTCCAAAAAATTAATTTGTTTATTAGATAAATTATTTTATTAAAATAAAGTTATTTTCAACAAATTATAATCATCTTAAACCATTATAAATATATTTTATAATGTGGTTAAAACTACTCATACCCACAAATCCAACAACTAGGTTATAATGTTATACCATATCATAGTTCTTTTAGACCTGAGGTTTCATGTGAAGTAAGCTATCTAACTCATAGAGATTTGTTACAAAGGAAATACATTTAAAATTTACCGGTGTTTCATTCTACAAACATGAAATGAATTTCACCCTTGATATTGCATTATTTTGATACACCAAAATTATGATACCTCTACCTCATCACATCATCACTGTAGTGAATCTGATTTTTTCTTGGATTCCATTGTAATGTTTCTAGGAATATTTTTGATGCCAGGAACTACATCAACATGGATATATATGCCCAAGGGAGCCTCAGTGCAGTGATATTAAAAATATTAAAAAATTTATATCACATGAACAAACATTTTCTAGAAATGTGGAATAAATCCCAAAAAATTTATATTCTCCAAAATCACAGAATTCTGTTGGGTCTAGAATATTGGATATACACATGACACAAAATTGTTTTTTTTTGTCAAACTCTCGATTGGAGGTGACCTTTGACAGGCTCTAGAAATGAGGTATATTAATTAATTAATTAATCTGTATTCCCTCTACATTTATTTTGGTTACATGAATAAAAGGAAAATAATACGCTTATCCAATTCATGATGAATGACTTGAGGAAGAATTGGGAGAGATGATATTCCACTAAAAATTAATACTGATGAAGATAGCTCATAGATCATTGTGTTATAGCTTCTGCATGCTGACCTAGACCCGATGATTCATCATTTTACTATAAGAAAGTAATATTATTAGTTTTATTTATCAATACTCATTTATTCATTTTATAATGTATTAAATCCCTTATTTGACTAATAGAGATCCCATGGGGTTAAATCTATTAGTAATTAGTTGAAATCTATTTTTATGGGAGATCATAGTGATTTTAGAATAAAAAATTATAATTTCACGGTGTGTAGTGTTGGAGAATATTCCATCTGTTCTTCCTTTTGGTGAAGTTGATATTTTGGGAACAACATCCCATCCACTATGTTATGGAATGTTGGATAATGGTTGATACACCATGTTGGTGTGTGGTGGGGGGAGGGGGGGCATGCGAATATAGAAGAAAACACCTTGAACTCAGTTGTACATAGGATAGGGGTCATGTCCAGTTACACATGCATGATATGTGGTATATGGGAATGAGAAATTGTACATGGGCATGACCATGGGCGTGGGATTAGGCAGGGCCTAGAAGAAAATTTCGCGTACTCAGTGTACATGCCATGTATGGAGACAAGGGAATCCATGTCATGTATTTTTTCAAGGACACGACCATGTGAGTAAGAGAGAGAACACTCCATCTTACTAGATGTACATGCTATGTATTTTACTTATACATGACGAGTACAATGTGGGGACACAAAATGAGTTTGGTGTTGAGAGATACACCATGTACTGTGGTTGCACGCCATGTAATCCCCTCATTGACATATCTGTCATCCATCTCCATATTCAGGACGCAGATGAAGGCTCGTGATTAAGCTATCATGTGTTGTTTAGAATGTGATGTTTGGAATGGTTATTTCTTCCGTGATATGGCCCATGGTAATTTTAAAGGGTATCATCTTTCAAAACATCAGCTATAAATTTATTATGATTCATTCACTTATACCAATGCCTCTACGGTGCAATGTGACATCACATCCATATTATTTGATTGTGATCCTCTATATGACACTGGTTTAGATATAGATTGTGGTATGCCTTTATGATACTGAGGTGTGAACCTCTATCATCTCTTTATATTTTCTAAGTGAGGTTTGTGATATTAGCTTGACCAAAATTCATGTGTGTTAATCCTATAATTAGAGAGTTGATTGAGTGAGATTCATTATATCTTTAGGCGTACGATCCCCTATAAGATTAATAGTTCTCATATTGGGTTTGTGGTATCCCATAATTATCAGGGGTCTCATCCCTTATCCATGTTTCATGATAATGTGTCGCAATATATTTCCTGGTGCCCCCAAATTATAATGGGTGTGATCCCCTATATGAGATTTATGATTTAACGAGATCCATATTGGGTTTGTGATGTATGACAGTAATACTAGGTGTGATCCCATATCTGTGTGTTGACATATAATGTGTTCCAATAGGATTCATTGACTCACCTATGAGACACAGGTTTCATTACTTTTTAATTATCGATATCCACTAGGATGGAAAATAATATTCTTAAAGGTGATACTCAATGAATTCATTTTCTCTAAAAGATACCATTTGGGATCTTGTGGTTATTCCAACAACTTAGTGATATTCTGTGAGTGATATTTCATAGACGAGTGGTACCATTTATGAAATATCCATACCCAATGAGTGGGATCTCTCTAATGGTAACCATCAGAGATGGTAGGGCATGTAGAGTGTGTACTCCCAAATGATCAATATCTTTTATCATTGAGTAGAATTATTTAGTATGTGGGATATATGGGAACATGATACTTAGAGGTTGTGATAAGTATTTAGTGGTTATTTTGGTATTCCTTTCAATATAGGTCAATTGTTATTGATATGATAGGTGGTCATGAGGTGACTAGTCCTGTTCATCATAGGAGTGGTTGATATAGAGTTTATTGTTCTCTAATTCATGTGTTTTTGAATCATTTTTATCTAGCTCAAGTGGATTATTGCCTTAAATTTCTCCATTTTTGGTGGGTTTTTGGATAACCTACTCGGTATTTTTATAAGAACCCCAGTATGGGATCTTTCTAAAAATGTCATGTCTAATTTAGATGATATGTATTTTGATGTATTTTTCAGATGACACATAGTAGGTAAAGTATAGTGATATTGACTTACCTAGGTCTGATCCGGTGGTTTCATTTGGATGCATTCCCCACCTATAAATTCGTTAAGATACGTTTTGTTAGTTTTTGGTCGTATTTTTTTTCTCTCCATTATTTTGGTAATTATTATATAACTTTATTGTGGGACATATGTATATATGAATTCATTTTCATATCAGTGGAATTACTACATATTTACTATTTCATAAAGATGGATGTGTGTATTCATATATATAGGTACCATAGGCTATGGCCTCCTATTTGTGTGATATACCTAGTCAGTTCTAGATGCCAACCCCTAGAATATTTTTTGGTGGGAATGGGGTAGTCACAATAAACTTATTTCTAGTCAAGAGAGCCTATTATGGTTGGTTTGTGAGAGAGTGGTATTATATAAGTTCCTTACATATTATTTGATTTAGGATTTATTCATTTGTGAGATTAGTGTGGTTTTAATTGCAACAATATTAATGTGGCTTGATTATATATTTCAATATAGAGACTCTATTGTGGGTGTGGTGACTATTGTATCTATTTAATATTAATTAGAAAACATTCTGGTTTACATGATACATATGGAGAAATTTTTCAAGGAAACACTGGAAGATGAATTATATAGGATTGGTTTGGGGTTTTCATATCCTTCATGAGATGTTTCCCAAGATGTTCTCATTGAATGTTGTTTTTGATAATTAAATTAGGATTTGTTCATGACTAAATCCAACCTAGATTACACAATGTGATTGTGATGATGATCTTCATAGACATGAGGCCTTAGTTCAAGGGTTTTCATAGGCGGTGTAGCTTAATTCTGGGTTTCCAATTACACCTCCACCTGTTGAATTGTAAGTTGAACCAAATGTAATAGTAAATGATTTTATTAGGATTATAACCCTACATTGATTAGATTCATTGAACATTTTGGTTTTGGAGTGAGCCAGGCATCCAGGTAGCTAATGACTAGATTGGGGGTAGTCACGTGTGTTTTAATATGTGTGAGGGAACCCCCCAATCATATGTCGGTCCTACCGATGAGTCATCTTAAGGTCACTAGGGGGAGATTGTGGAGTCTAGTGAATCAGATACATGATGGTAAAACACACACTATGAAATATATTGGTCGGATATTTAGGTAAGAGTTATATCTAGTAATTTTGTGATTAATGAATTTCCTAGTGGTTTTGTAGCTTCAGTAGTGTATCATGATCATGGAAAATTATTTTTCAAGGTTCATTGACCTTTCAATATACATTATTGATATGGATTGAGGTCTGTTTATCTGAGCATATTACTAAAAGAGATGGCCACGAAATGAAATCACGGCTTCAATGATATATCTATGAATTATCACTTATGGTGGAGTACTCGAGTAGGGCTTGGTAGTAGAAAGAAATATAAATGAGCTAATGGGGATGGTTGGTTTTGGGAAAATAGGATCTAAGACATCGAAAGATGCTAAATGACATTATGATCATGGATTTTTTCATATGAGACATTTTAGGAGACGATGCTAGGATGAAGTTTATATGGTTCATAGATCTTTGTTCAGTTACAGTTAGCCAAGAGAGAGTTAGTGTCTCACTTGTTAATGTTGAGGAAATCTCACAAGGGATTTTATGATTGACCATTCCACTAATAATGAGATATTGGATGGAACACATGATAAAGAAAATTGATATGACTAAACAATTCTTTATGATGGTGGACATGGTTGAGGAGCTGGGAGAGCAGTAATGGCTGGTAGATGGTTCAACATGTTTCCACCACCCCCATAGGTGGTCTATTCCAGGATTAGGGATATGGAGGATGGGGGGAAAATGAAGGACACATAATTTTATAACCCATATGATACATGTATTATTAGAGGTATGATATGTGTTCCCTCTACTTTTATAGTAGCACCGATGGACACTGGTGGGAGATAATATTTTTATTCCACTTATTTCTCAAGGATTATGAAGGAGAAAGAAAACTTTAGGGGAGCCCATATAAGGATATGTTTGATGTGGATTTTGAATAAAATGAAATAGAGATGATTCCCATACCGAGATACATTCTTTTCTTGTGATTAAAACCATTCGGTCAAGTTAGTTACACCCAAATTCAATAATGTTAATGCGTATGGGATTAGTTCTTTTGACTTTTGTGTTTGGGGAAATTTGGCATGTGGAGGTCTTAAAGCAATACATGGATGTGGTGAATATGATTTAAAGGGAAATGATGACCTTTAGGTAGAGGGGTTTCTATCTTGGAGGCTATATTATTGTTTTACATGTAAGATTAATGAACTAGATGTAGTTATCATAGAGTCACGATCCACATTTCCTTGAGCATGGCCCCTACATGAGACCTTGCTATACCAATTGAGCCATTTTTTCTCAACCCATCTAATTGTAGGCCAAATAAGTGTGGATAAAATATCATAAAATCCTGTCTATGGTGTAATTACACTCTGATATTGAGAGGTATAAAGCCTCATATATAATATTTCTATAGAGAATGACAGAACCTATGATGCATTCCTCGGTGTGGATTGGCTACTTACCTTCTAAGAAAAAATGGTTGCTTCCAGTGGGCATGAGAGTGTTTTTGAATTTTGTTATGTGGTTACTTATTTTATTTTGAGTAATATTAGGTAGAGAAGGATGATTTATTGTGAGGGTTGATACAATTTAGTTTTTATCTATTATCCAGTATAATCCTTGGAAAATATAACCCAATTAGAGTTATGTTCCCTATATCGATAGTGGAGTGTGAGGATGTATTTCTAAAGGCCATGCCAAGCATAAATATACAGTAAGAGTGGGAATCCTACATAAAATTGAACTCAAGGAAATCCTTGATATTTTCACCGACATATCAGATGGATCTAGTAGTGCTCTGTTTTCTGAGTTTTATTTGGAGATTTGTAGAATGGGCATCTGGTATGAACTAGTCGGCTTATATAGGTAGATATGTGTTGTTATCCTAGGATTTGGATGAGAGACTTCTGAACTGGGTCAAACCTCACTATTTAGATCGTTTTATGGTATAATTTCTTAGTAAAATCATGCCATCGACCTCATAGTTATAAGCAAGACACTTAAGGATGGAGTTCAGACATGCTTTCAGAGTACCATCTTCTCGGGAAGGACTTTGTGAGTTATGAATTCAATAAGTCTAATTCTTATTCAATATTCTATAACACATATAACTAAAATTAGACCTATTAGAGGTTGGGGTCATGCCAGATCCAGAGACACCCAAGGGTGTGGTCATGGATGTAGATGCTCACAATGATGTTCCTATACAATATTATTGACCATGGTGATAGAATATTGACATATTTTTAGTTGAAACTTATATGAAAGGATGATGCGTCATATAATAAATTGATGGTTATTACCCAAATTACTTTTTTTGTGGGGATGAGAAGCACATATTGGGTATTTTTTATGAGGTCTTATATGATCGTTAGTCCACTAGACACGTTCCTGATTGGTTTTTCAAAGGTAGGGACAATTTAATCCATCAAAGGATTAATGAAGACACATATGGTGCTACCGAAAGAGGTGATGATGATATTGTTTTCCCTTAGTAGTACACAGATGTGGGTGGATGTTGTACCCAGATCCATTAGAATTTGGTTTTGGTAGATAAGGATAGGGTAGATTTTCACGGAGTTATCTTTTAATGTCTCACATATTTGTAAGTGGAGCCCTATTTTCCCATCTAGTAGAGAAAATTTGGTGGTGGCATGGTAGTTTTTCTTACAATGGTTTCCAAGGTCTATGATTCATCACATTACCATCTTTGTGATCATTGGCTGACTCACCAGATTGTCCCACATCATACCCATCCATGCTAATATATTAGTGGAGAGTAAGATGGGTTAGTAGTATATCATACATGTTTATAGGAACTAAATCCAACAACTACCTGTGTTCGCAGGGTTTTGTGCTACTATACCTCGTGACCATAGTTGAACCGTATGCTTTGTTGTTTTCCACCCATCACAACTTAGGAGATATGTGCACACCTTATTTCATGATGTCAACCCAGATGAGCTAGGAATTGGGAGTGGAGTTTCCTCTTCATGGTACCCAGTGGAATTTGAGATCTAACCAGAGGATACCCTACATGGGTATGTGGTACCCTCAAATGTATGTTTGATGAAAACATAGGGTCCATCTGGAGAGATCATTGGTGTGGGTCACCCATTTTAGATATTCATTTTCAACCTCGTATTTAGGCCTTCATTTTTAGGTTTCAAAAGCCTTGATGATAGGGAGAGTGAAGATGATCAAGGGTTTCTATGTAATAATTTAAAATATTTATAGAAATATTTCCTCATATAATAACTTAGTCGATGTGGAATAATAATTCATAGAGATTCTTGGAGTGAGGATATTAAAATATTAAATATTTTATGTCACACGTGTACAATTTTTCTATAAACAAGGAAAAACTAGTGAAAACAGTGTTGGACCTGAAATATGATCCCATGGTTGATCCTTGAATGTGCATTTCACACTAGGTGTGGAATAATGTTGGCACACAATGGGTTCTAGGTTGGAGGTGACTATTGGGGAGTTCGATATCTAAGGCATATTAATTACATAAGTAATTAACATACACCCCCTTGTGGTGGTTTATTCATAGATGGAAAGGGGGATGCTTTTAACTTGTGTGATGGATGAACCATGAGTAATTATGAGAGGGGAGAAACTTCTAGACTCTTATCATGATGGTGATCACTCTTGGATGATCGTGAAGTAGCTTTAGTGTGCAGATATGGACTAGAAGCATTATAGTTTCACCAAGAGGTTGGATGTTTTAGGATTTTTATATCTCAAACCCTTTTTAATCATTTATTTAAGGTGTTAGAAATATTAGAGGACTATTATATATCCCTTATGGTTAGATACATGGGTAATCATTTAAGATGTTGGTTTTAGGAGGATCATATCGAGTTCCAAATCATAAATCCGGATTATATGGCATGAAGTGTTGGAGAACACACAATGTTTTCTTCCCAATCAGGGAAGATTATATTTTGTGAACAACAAGGATTTTAGTGGGGGTAAATTCTGTGTAACAAGGCTTAGATTGGTAGAGGAGGATATGGGTTCAATTTATCATGTGGGAGGGACATGGAAGTGTATATGTACATGGACAGACCCCAGGTATACATGGGGTAGAGGATATGATATGATACACAGGCAGAAGGAGTGGTACACCAAGAAATCCCAAATACATGGGCACAAATAAGAATGTCAACATAGGATGGGATAAGAGGAATAAGATGAGTACATACTATACTTTCCTTGTAGGCTGACTTATCTAGCCAAATTGTGTGCATTCAATGACGATCCATGGTGATCAGGAAAGGTTACACACCTTGTAATCAAATATACACTCTATGTATTTTCCTTATACACACCAACTAAAACTAGGGGAAATGGATATTGTTCAGTTTTGAGAGACACATTGTGTACTGTGGGTATACTTCATATGATCCCTTTAGAAACATCTCCATCACACATCTCCATCTTCATGTCTACAATGGAGGTCCACAAGTATCCAATCGTTATTTTTTATGCATATAATGTGATAGTGGCTATGATTTTCGTATTAGGGATGTGATGATAAGTGAATCCAGTGGGTATATTATTTATTTTATGCTTGTATAGTATCATTAGTTTTTGTTCCCTTTGTCTATATCCAAGATGGGGTAGTGTTCCATGACATCAAAAACACGTGATTGTGATCCTCTCTATGGGATTAGTTCGAATAGAGTTTTTGGTATCTTTTTACTAGACTAAAAAGGGATCCTCTATCATATCTCTGTCTTTCCTAAGTGGGGTTTGAGATATTGGTCTGACCCTCATGCATAATCACTGATCCCAAACATAACGTTTTGATTTATTAGGGTTTTCTATATCATCATACATATTATCCCTAACTTGGAAGGTCATTCAAGATTCAGTTACAATATCACCCAATGGTCTTGCGTGTGATCACTTATTTATGTTTCATGTTTTTTTGAATTGGTAGGGTTCATGATGTCCACTATTTATCTTGGTTATGATCCACTATACGAGTGTTTTAACACTCCAAGTTTCTACGGTACACTTCTCTTTTAATAATACAATAGCATGTGTTGTATGCAACTTCGAGTTCTAACACACACCAAAAACAATCAAACTAGTCGTTATAAATAGTAATACCCAATTTTTGAAATTTTATACATTTTATATTTCAAAATGGAATTTATTTTTGGATTTGGAATATCGAAATTAGCCTAGGGTGAAATTTTGGTATCTTTCTGAAAACATTAAATTTTTGATGAATAGTGAAAAAACACTGAGTTATAGTTAAAAACTGAATTTTTATTTTAATAATTATTTATTTTATTTAAATTTAATTAAGGTCAATATAGATACATAATATCTATATATGCTCAGTGTAATTCATTGGAGTTAGTTTAGAATAATTTTAGATATATCAAAATTTTATTGAACTTTTCACCGTCTTTTATCCACCTCCAAGGAGAATTTGCAAATCCACATAAAACATAATTTTACCACTTCTGTGAGTGGAATTTTGAAAATACGAGAGACACTGTTAATATAAAGGAGTAAAATGTGGTTCAATATGATAAAAATAATTTTTGGTGAATATTATCTTTTTACTTTTATTTACAACGGTTAAAAGTAAATAGGGTAATTAAGGGTAAAAATGTTATTAATATTAACCTAACACAAGCCCTAATTCTATTGGACAAGTTTATATCGACTGAAAACAACCTTAGGAATAAAATATTATCATTTAGGTCCACTTGGATTAGAATAGTACATTTATTATTATTTAATTCAAAGAAGAGTTAAAAGAGTTAAAATCAATGTTTAATTACTAAAACATTTGTAATATAGAGTTATTCATAAGATAAATTCGATTGTAAATATTAATTAGAAAGATAACCAGATTTCTTATATAATGGTATTTTATTTATAATTTATAGACATTAAATAATTTAATTTATTTATGACACAATGGTAATGCAGAAATTACCTAATTAATGAAATATTAAAATAATTGATATTATAAATATCCCAATAAATGTAATTTTAGACTTTTTATCAATTAAAATAATTTTATAGGTTAATATGACATGTTTGTATGGATTTAATTATGTTTGTTCGAGGTAATAATGCTTTTATGATTTTCACAAAAATCAAATACCAAATAGTGTCAAAATTGACAAAAAAGAGTTTTTAAAACAAATATTATATTATTAATTGATACTCAATTCCTAAAAATCTAATGTTCAGAAAAGAGACTTATATAATTATATTTGTATAATTAATTTACCACTTGGGGTTATCTTGGATGTATATGGAAAGTTTAATAACCATATAATATAAAAATACAAAGAGACATGGTAAATGTCAAACTATTTAACTAAGAGATAAATATAAATGATAAGGTTAATTTAGTGACACAAACCTGTATAAAATCTTTTGGTTGAATGTATTTCAACCCATACCTGCCTTAGACTATAAATAAGTCACTTTGTAGCCATTATAAACCGAATATGTATTTATTATAAAATAATATTTTATGTTTTTCCTAAAGTGCCCCTCACCCCTTTTATAAAAGGGCACTCCACCTTCTCACTAATTCACACTTTCAAAGCAATTTGGATTGGCCAACCTCTACCAAAATATTCTCTCAACTTCCCTCAATTAAACCTATAGGCCTTATATTAATCATAAATCCAACTTGAAGAGCCCTTTTGATCAAATCAAAAGGAAGAACCCGAAGAAGAGGTAATGTTTTCACCACCCTCTTTCAAGTTCCTTTCTTCATCAACTTCTTCTTTCTTTGTTATTTCCACTATAAAATAATAAATCCAGTATCTTATATATATGGTGATACTATTATAAATATGGTACAACCATATTTATCATTCTATCCATCCTTTGAATGACATGTCACCATACGTACGTAAATAAGGCTTACCGCCTCCACGTCGTGGTGTAATTGTTATTCAAAACATTATTATTTGGATGGGTATGATAATGATGTGTAATTGATTAAAATAATAAATATAACATGATAATGATTCTGTACATATGATATAACATCCAATTATATATTATTCTAATATCAAAATAATGATATTATCACTTGTGCGTACGTACGGACTACCGTCTCCAGGAACGCGATGAGATTCATTCCCTATCGTATCCATTCAAGACTAATTCGCATTTGATGGTTAAAAATAATGTTTAAGGACATGATATCATTATATATATGAATAAGATACAAACTATCCATAACAAACATGACTTACATTACAAATCATTTAAAGGAGAATGGGAATGTGAACACCCAAAACGACAATAACACTAAGATATTATTAACAAATCAATGTTAAAAGATCATTTATGATATAATATTAATGTATATGATTCTTGTATACTTTAATAACAATTATTTCACCATTATACAGGAGGTTAACCTTCCCACAACCAAGGAAAATTATAAGGTAAGGGTTAATTCTACAACCTTTTCATTATTCAAGGTTGATTATATGTAATTATCTATTGGGACCCCTTTATCATCCACATCCATGTTTTCATAAAAATATTAGGAAAAATTTTTAATACTCACTAGACTATGTGTTAAAGTCATTTATACCCTTATTTGACGTTCTATGTTTTGAAAGGAATCTTTCCGTCATTTTCCAAACAAGGTACTGTTTAACCATTTCGACAGAATTCATGTAAGAAAGTCTTTTTAACTTATACTACGGGTGCTTCTATTTTCTGCCATTATAAAATCATCTAAGCTTCACATACAAGCTTATATGAATATTTTCAATGTAAATGTTTTAATTATTTGACTTTTATATGATTTAAAAAAAAATTATATTTCACTCAAATTGTTTTGATATCATCTATGTCAGCATCCTTTGATGTATTTTAAGCTTAGTTGAAGTTGATTTATTATGATACAACTCATCCATATTTTATTGAAGTTTTTGTGATATGTTTGACTGTGGTTGTGTTATTTTTATACCAATCATGGTTTATGAAGAAAGTATTGACATTTCGTATCCTAGTTTTATTACGAATGTCTATGTTATGTTTAATCATATTCATATGAGGAATTCATTGGTCTTAATAAGTGATTGGTGGAGCCCACTATAGATCCTCGATGCATTGGTAGGTCTCATGAGACAAACTAGTGTCTTGGCACAAATACTTGACAAAATCTTATTTGTAGTCTTGGGACAAGACCTTGACTACGTGGTTATGATATTCTGGCATTATGCATTCCATCGTTATGAAATTGGTTATTGATATTGCATGTGATTATTCGACTAGTAGAATATCCATGTGAATAAGTAAATGAATTATTTCATTTTATCATTTCCATATTATGCTGAATTTCAAGATTAAATGGATTTTGTTTTAGTTATACATTGCCTTAAATGTTTATGCTTATTTATGAATGTTTCTGCTATATTGTTATCCTTACTGAGAATCTGAGCTCCCCCCTTTCAATGTTTTATTTTTTCCAGGATGTGAAGAAGTATTTTATGAATGACCTGCATTGATAGTATAAGGGGATATGACTGTGGAGACAAGATGTTTTTGTAGTTTTCACTTTATGTTGTAATGTAAACTTTATGAATGTGTCTATTGATTCCAAGGATACTAAACTAATCAATCTTTCGAGACCTGATATTTTGTGATCATTCCAATGTTATGTAATAATGCCCCGACTCTAGGTAACTGGGGTTGGGGCGCTACAGTTGGTATCAGAGGAAGTTTAATAAAAGCCTTGGGAGCTAGATTTAGATAAACTCTGATTAGAGCACATATACCTAAGATGGACTTTGAAGATTATTATAGAAGAACTTCCTAGAATTTTGGTATTGTATAGATTTTGTGAGTTTTTTGTGCAATACATCCCGGTTTGGATACGAGCAAGTAGATCCAGCACTAGCACAGATGTACCTAGGGGAAAAACACGAAAACACCGCTTTGAGCTAGACTCAAATGGGAACTGGTGCACGACAACGAGCCTTGCTTCACTCTAGGTTATGACACTCCTGGGGGATATGCCTAAGATAATCATCATTTTATTTACAAACCATTATGAAGGGTTTTTGAGTATATACTTTTCAAAGAAAACTTTTTTAGGATTATTGATTATATCCATAAATAATTCAATTTATGTTAAGTGTTTTACAATTCTTGAATTGTGTATTTTGATTCATAAACTGATCTAGTTTATGCTGTTTTTTAGAAATGGAACCTAGTGGAAGAAATGGAGACCATATCAATGCACACACTCCATGTATGGATTTACCTCCTTCTCAAGATAATTATAGTGGAGCTGGTGATGCAACTGATGTTGATCAGCTAATCACTGTACTGGGACAACTCACTCAGTTTATGAATAATAACCTTCCCTGTTTGGAGCACCCTGATCCATAACGTGAATGATGAATGATGGATAGCTTCATGTGGAAAAAACCATCAACATTCAATGGGAGTAAAAATCCCTTAGTAGATGAGAAATGGATAAATTCCTTAGAGAATGTATTCCATGTCATGGGGAGTAGTGAAAAAGAAAAAACTTATCATGGCAGTTTACTGCCTCACTGGAGATGTTGATCAGTGGTTGTCATTGATTCAAAACATAAAGGAAGATGATGAAGTATCAAATATGGAAAGGAGAGAGTTCAAAGAGATTTTCTTAGAAAAATATTTACCTTGTGACCATCGAGCAGATATGGAAAGACAATTTCAGAGTCTGAGACAAAACGAGGATGAGAATGTCGCAAAGTATGAAGATAACTTTACAAGGTTAGCAAGGCATGCAATAGATTACATACGTAACCCGAGGAGTACGATTGATCGTTACTTTGATAGGTTAAAACCATTTTTTTGTCAAGCATTAGTCTCACAATCCTTCTCATCATACGAAGACATTTTCTCATGTGCTATCAAGACAGAAAAGGAATTTTCTAAGTCTTATGAATTTAATGCAGAGCAAGAGATGAAGAGATCTGCCGATCACATAGGAAATTGAATCAAGGGGAAGAATAGAAAAGTTGAATATAAATCCTGCAGTAAATGTAGGATGAAACACCTTGGTAATTGCTTGAAGGGAATGTGTGTCTGTTACAAGTATGTTGAAAAAGGCCACCAAGCTCATGATTGCAAAGGGAAGAAAGAAACAACCGATGTTCAGTCGTACAATTGCAGGGAGATGGGACATTATGCAAATGAATGTCCGAGGCATCGGGGAATCTTATCTCAAAAAAGGCCAAGGGATCAAGGCCATCCTTATGCTATCACTACTGCTGAAGTAAAAGCTATGAAAGACATGGTGGCAGGTAATTTAATGGTTTCCTCCACTTTAGAAAATGCATTATTTGATTCTGGATCATCACATTGTTTCATATATTCCCAATTAGCTATGAAAATTAGATATTTACAATTTGATTTAACAAGGGAGTTGTCTGTCAAAACTCTTAAGGGAACTATCATTTCTACAATGTTCTGTGGATCTGTTCCCATTAGAGCATATAAATGTTCTTTATCTGCTGATCTCATCATCATACGAATGATTTAATTATATATAATCCTCAGTATGGATTGGCTTCCAGACCATGATGAGAATATTTATTGTAAGAAGAAAGATGTTACGATTTATGATGATGATGATTAGGAACACCTTATCTATAGAACAGAATCATCACCACATAATTCTTATCTAGATCCACCCCAGTAGATCAACTAAATTCAATTATTGGGGAGGAAGAGAATGAAATAGTTGTGGGTAAGGAAATGAATGTTCAAATAGAGTATGTACCTATTGTGAAAGAATATGTAGATGTGTTTCTGGAAGATTTACAAGGACATCCTCCAGAATGAGAAATCGAGTTTTCCATTGATTTAATTCCTAGTTCAAGGCCCATATCGAAGACCCCTTATATAATGGACACAGCGGAATTAGTTGAACTAAAGAAACAAATAGAGGAATTGAGTAATAAGGGATTTATTCTCCATAGTATTTCTCCATGGGGAGCCCCTGTCCTTTTTGTTAAGAAGAAAGATGGATCTATGAGGTTATGTATCAACTACAGGGAAATCAATGCTATAACAATAAAGAACAAGTATCCCCTACCTCGCATTGATGATTTATTTTACCAACTGCATGGAGCTCAATAATTTTCAAATATTGACCATTGATCTGGATACCATCAGTTATGTGTGAAGAAGGAAGACATACCAAAGACAACATTTTGAACTAGGTACGAGCATTACGAGTTTACAGTAATGCCTTTTTGGATGACTAATGCACCCTCTGTTTTCATGGTTCTAATGAACAAAGTATTGAAGGAATATCTTGATGGTTTTTTATTAGTATTTATTGATGATATCTTGGTATATTCCAAAATCTATGAAGATCAAGAAAATCACTTTCACAATATCCTAAAGACTCTTAGAAGATATGAATTATATGAGAGGTTTAGCAAGTGTGAATTCTGGCTTCATGAGATTTCTTTTCTTGGCCATATTGTGTCCAAATATAGAATCTCTGTTGATCCTTCTAAGACCAAGGAAATCCATGAATGGACACCACTAATGAGTATAACTGAGGTATGAAGTTTTATTAGTTTAGTAGGTTATTATCAACGTTTTATCCAGAATTTTGCACGATTGGCTAACCCATTAACGAAGATCACCCGTAAAGGGGTTGAATTTGTTTGAAAAAAAGATTGTGAAGAATGTTTTGAAGAAATGAATATAATACTATTGAATTCTACTATATTTAATCTACCATAGGGGAATGATTGGTTCATTATTTATAGTGATGCTTCGAAAAAAGGACTTGGTTGAGTCCTTATACAGAATTATAGAGTTATTCCCTATGCATCACAATAGCTAAAAATTCATGAGCAAAACTATCCTACTCATGATCTTGAGTTAGCTGCTGTAATCGTTTCTTTGAAGATATGGAGACAATATCTATATTGTGAAAAATCTGAGATTGATATTGATCAAAAATGTTTGATGTATATTTTCTCAAAGAAATAAATCAACATGAAGCAAAGGAGATGGCTAGAACTACTCAAGGATTACGATTATACGATATATTACCACCCGGGGAAGGAAAATAAGGTGGATGATTCTTTGAGTAGAAAGGATCATGGAGTTTTGAACAATATGAGAGTTGAAAAGGATCCTATATACATGGATCTACTAAAGATGGATATGGGAATCACCATGGAAGGTGAAACATAAATGCGTTTTCAAATGCCTTCCAATCCATATTTACTAGAAAGGATAAAGAGTTCTCAGACCAATTATGAAGAGTTTTAAAATAAGATTAAAGCTGTGAATGGTGGGAGATTCAGTGACTTTGTGTATGAAGATGGAATTTTGAAATTTGGGAAGAGACTTTGTGTTCCCAATATACCTGATCTAATATAAGAATTGTTGGATGATGCTAATAGTTCCAATTTCTCTATACACCCTGGGAGCACCAAAATGTATATGGATTTGAAGGAACATTTTTGGTGGGACAACATGAAGAGGTAGATTGCTGATTTTGTGTCAAGATGTATGGTTTGTCAACAAGTGAATGCTGGATGGCAACAACCTGGTGGAGTTTTGTAACCTCTTCCCATACCTGAGTGGAAATGGGATAATATCATGATGGACTTTGTCATGGGAGTACCAAAGACTCCTAGAAGGAATGATGCAATATGGGTCATTGTTAATCACCTTACCAAGCATCACATTTTCTTGCTGTAAGAGAAGATATACAACATGAACTCCTAGTAAGGCTATATATTAAAGAAGTTGTGAGACTTCATGGAGTACCCCTATCGATTTATTCTGATCGTGATCCCCATTTTACTTCAAGATTCTGGGAAAGTATTTAGAAAGACCTGGATACTGAAATTCGTTTGAGCACTGCCTACCACCCTCAAACAGATGGACAATCAGGATGGACTCTTAAAAACTTAGAAGACTTGATGAGATCTTCCTCACTTGACTTTCAGGGTATGTGGGACCAATATTTAGCTCTTGTTAAATTTTCCAATAACAATATCTTCCATTCAAGTATTTGGATGGATCAATATGAAACTTTATATGGAAAGAGATGTCTCACACCAAAATGTTGGGATGAAATTGGTGAAAGAAAACCTGTAGGCCCAGAAATGGTGGAGGAAACAATAAAAAAGGTAAAGGTAATCCAAAACCACATCAAAGCATCTCAAAGTAGGTAGAAGAGCTATGCCGATAACCGAAGGAAGGATTTGGAATTTCAGGTAGGAGATAATGTTTTATTGAAAGTAATTCCATGGAAGGGAGTTATACGTTTCGGTAAGAAAGGTAAATTTCTTCCTGGGTACATCAGACCATTCTAAATTCTTGAATGAATTGGGGCTGTAGCTTACCATTTAGCAATGCCTCCAAATCTCTCCAATGTTCACGATGTGTTCCATGTATCACTATTGAGAAAAAACATGTCTGACCCAATGAATGTACTCACTTATGAGGAATTATAACTGGAACCCGATCTATCTTATTGTGAAGAGACTATCAGGATTCATGATATATGGGAAAAAGTTCTGAGAAACCGAACGACTCATTTGGTAAAAGTTCTATGAAGAAACCATAAAATCGAAGAGGCAACATGGGGACCTGGGGAAATTATGATAAATAATTACCCGAGACTTTTCATGCGGTAGTATTCTAGAAATTTTGAGGACGAAATTATTTTAAGGAGGGGAGAATGTGACACCCCAAGATTCTAGTTCATTCTTCTCTTTGAATAATACAGTAGCGTGTGTTGTACGCAACTTCATGTTCTAACACACACCACAACCAATCGAACTAATGGTTATAAATAGTAATATACACTTTTTGAAATTTTATATATTTTATCTTTCAAAATGGAATTCATTTTTGGATTCAGAATATCGAAATTAGCCTATGGTGAAATTGTGGTATCTTTCTGAAAACTTTCAATTTTTGATAAATAGTGATAAAACACTGAGTTTTAGTTTAAAACCAAATTTTTATTTTAATAATTATTTATTTTTTTAAATTTAATTAATTTAAAATATATACATAATATCTATATAATATCAATGTAATTCATTGGAGTTAGTTTAGAATAATTATAGATATATAAAAAATTTATTGAACTTTTCACCGTCTTTTACCCACCTCCTAGGAGAGTTTTCAAATTCACATAAAACATCATTTTACCACTACTGTGAGTGGAATTTCAAAAATCTGAGAGACACAATTAATATCAAGGAGTAAAATGTGGTTCAATAAGATAAAAATAATTTTTGGTGAATAGTACCTCTTTACTTTTACTTACCTCGGTTAAAAGTAAATAGGGTAATTAAGGGTGAAAATGATATTAATATTACCATAACTCAAGTAATAATTCTATTGGACAAGTTTATATCGACCAAAAACAACCTTATAAATAAAATATTATCATTTAGGTCCACTTGGATTAGATTAGGACACTTATTATTATTTCTTTCAAAGAAGATTTAAAAGAGTTAAAATCAACGTTTAATTACTAAAACATTTTTAATATAGGGATATGCATAAGATAAATTCGATTTTAAATATAAATTTGAAATCTAAAAATATTTCCTAGATAATGGTATTTTATTTATAATTTTTAGACATTAAATAATTTAATTTATTTATCACACAATGGTAATGTAGTGATTACCTAATTAATGAAATATTAAAATAATTGATATTATAAATATCCCAATAAATGTAATTTGAGACATTTTATGAATTACACTAATTTTATAGGTTAATATGACATGTTATTATTGATTTAATTATGTTTTTTAGATGTAATCATGCTGTTATGATTTTCACAAAAATCAAATACCACATAGTGTCAAAAATGACATAAAAGAGTTTTTAAAACAAATATTAAATTATTAATTTATATTCAATTTCTAAAAATATAAGGTTAGGCCAAGAGACTTATATAATGATAGGTGTATCATTAATGAACCACTTGGGTTTCTCTTGTATGTATATGGTATGTTTATTAGCCATATAATATAAAAATACAAAGAGACACGGTAAATGTCAAACTATTTAAATATGAGTTAAATATAAATGATAAGGGTAATTTAGTGACAGAAACCTGTCTAAAATCAATTGGTTAAAATAATTAAGACTCATCCCCACATTATCCTAGAAATAAGTCACTTTGGAACCATTATAACCCAAATATGAATTTATTATAAAAAATGTATGTTTTTCCTAAGGTGCACGTCACTCCTCTTATAAATGGGATCTCAACCTTCTCACTAATTGACACCTTAAAAGCCATTTGGCTCAGCCAAAACCTACCCAAATATTCTCTCAACTTCCCTAACTTCAACCTAGAGGCCTTATTTTGATAATAAATCTAACCTAAAGAGCCTTCTTGATCAAATCAAAAGGAAGAACCCGAAGAAGAGGTCATGTTTTCACCACCTTCTTTCAAGTTCCTTTCTTCTTCAACTTCTTAATTCTTTGTTATTTCCATTATAAAATAATAAACCCAGTATATTATATATACTGTGATGTTATCATAAATATGCTACAACCATATTCAGTATTATATCTATCCTTTGAATGACAAGTCACCATATGTGTGTACGTACGACATACCATCTCCAAGTCGTGGTGTAATTGTTATTCAAAACATTATTATTTGGATGGGTATGATAATGGTGTGTAATTTATGTAAATAATAAATATAACAAGATAATTATTATGTATATATTATTTATCATCCAATTATATATTATTTTAATATCAAAAGAATGATATTCCCTCTCGTGCATACGTACAGACTACCGTCTCCATGAACGCGATGAGATTCATTCCTCATCGTATCCATACAAGTCTAATTCTAATTTTACAATTATAAATAATGTTTAAGGACTTGATATCATTCTGTATATGAATAATATACAACCTATACATAAAAAACACGGCTTATATAAGAAAAAATATAAAGTAAAATGAGTAAGTGAACACCCGAAACGACAATAATACTAAGATATTATTAACAAAGGAATGTTAGAAGATCATATATGATATACTATTAATGTATATGATTATTTTATAATATAATAAAAATTATTTCACCATTATATAAGAGGTTAACCTGCCCTCAACCAAGGAAAAGTACAAGGTAAGGGTTAATTCTACGACCTCTTCATTATTCAAGGTTGTTTATATGTAATTATCTACTGGGACCTCTTTATCATCCACATCCATGTTTTCATAAAAATATTCCAAAAACTATTTACTACTCACTAGACTATGGGTTAAAGTCATTTATACCCTTACATGACCTTATATGTTTTGAAAGGAATCTTTTCATCATTTTCCAAATGAGGTACTTTTTATCTTTTCGACAGAATTAAGGTAAGAATGTATCTTTTAACTTATACGGCAGGTGCGGCTATTTTCCGCCATTATAAAATCATTGAAACTTCCCTTAAAATTTTATACGAATATTTTCAATGTAAATATTTTAATTATGTGAATTTTAAATGATTTAAAAAAAGTGATATTTCTCTCAAATAGTATTGATTTCATCTATGTCAACATCCTTTGATGGATTTTAAGCTTATTTGATGTTGATTTATTACGATACAAATATTCCATTGTGATATGTCTGACTATGGATGTGTTATTTTTATACCATTCATGGTTTATGAAGAAAGTATTGACATTTCAAATGCTAGTTTTAATACGAATGTATAGGTTATGTTTAAACCTGTTCATATAAAAAATGCATTGGACTTAATAAGTGATTGGTGGAGCCCGCTATATCTCCTCGATGAATCGTTAGGTCCCGTGAGACAAACTAGTGTCTTGGCACAAGGCCTTGAAAAAATATTATTTGTAGTCTTGGCACAAGGCCTTTGACTATGTGATTATGATAGTCTGGCATTATGAATTCCATAATTATGAAAGTGGTTATTGATATTTCTGGTGATTATTCGACTAGTAGAATATCCATGTGAATAAGTAAATGGAATTATTTCATTTTATCTTTTCCATATTATACTGAAGTTCATGTTTAAAAGTCTTTTGTTTTAGTTATACATTGCCTTAAATGTTTATACTTATTTATGAAAGTTTCTGCTATATTGTTATCCATACTAAGCATCTGAGCTCACCCCTTTCAATGTTTTATTTTTCCTAGGATGTGAATAAGTATTTTATGAATGACCTGCAGGGATACTATAAGGGGATATAACTGTTAAGGGACGATGTTTTTGTAGTTTTCACATTATGTTGTAATGTATACTTTATGAATGTATCTAGTGATTGTAATGCTATGAAACTAATCGTTCTTTCGAGACTTGATATTTTATGGTATGTCCAATGTAATGTAATAATGCACCGACTCTAGGTAACTAAGGTTGGGGCGTTACAAGTGTTATAATCTCTGATGTTTTAGATAAGGTTTTGGTTCTGCCACCTCAGTCGTGGGTGTGATCCCTTATCCATGTGTTCAGATATTCTAGCTTCTAGTAGGGTTCGTGGTGTCCCCCATTCTATATGGTTGTGATCCACTTGATGCACTAAGATTCAAAATTACATTATTCAAATAAATAACGAATGAAAATGTGCTCTCAGATGGAATCCATCATGGATGGTTGAGTTGTTCCATCATCTTAGTGATTCCTGATGAGTGAGACCTTTTAGTAAAGTAGCATTAGGGATGTTAGAGATATACGAAATTATTAGGAACTCTTAGATTGGTGCTATCTAGGATGTAAGAGATCATGTAGGATGTACTCCTAGATAGATGATACATTTGATCCTTATGGTATGGATCATACTTTATTGATGTAGTAGGTGTAAATAATATGACTAGTAATGTGTACCTGATGAGTGTTTGGGATAGATTTTTTTGTTCTCTATCACTTGGGTTTCGGTACCCCTGAGAAATGTGTCTATAAGGCTCTTTACATTCAGTTTTTTACGTATTGCTTTTTGTTTTTGGAGTTCCAAATTGGTATTTTTATACTCATGTAAGAGTGGGATATACTTTCAAATTTCATGTATTGTGAATAAAACATTCATTTTGAAGGATTAATGAGGGAACCCAAAGTATTCATTGAATAGTGATATAGATAGACCGATGTGTGTACCTATGGTAGGATTTGACAACATTCCCCTCATATCGAGTAGGTTGGATGCCTTTATTAGTTTATGGTGGGAGTTTATTTTACCATTTTCATGATTTAATTAATTTTTTTGTACAATAATTGTTTTATAAATGTATTCCTGATATTTGGTATTAGTTTTATTATTAACTTTTTCAGGGAGGTGAATGTGTGTGTAAATGTGTATCACAGTTATAGGATAACGACTCCCATGTGTGTGATATTATTACTTGATGCTATATGAAAGCCGCTAGAATATTTGTGGTGGGATTGGGGTAGTCTAAATCATCTCATTTCCATCTTGTTGGACCCCATTAGGTTAGGTAACGATACTGAAGTTCTTTTGTTCATTCTACAAATTTCAGATTCTCTAAGTGAAAATTAACACGATAGGTAGTATTTTTTCATAATGATTTACCAATAGAATCCAAGATCCCATAAATTTTGTCATCATTTTAAATACTTGAATATAGTTTTATAACCATCGAGACCACTTCATGTGACAGATCTGTTATTTATTTTATTAAGATAGATACATGGAACACACCATGAACATGAAAATATATTAGTTAGTGTTTCAAGTGATTATATAAGATCCGAACATGAACAAAAATATTGATGGGACAAATTTTCCAAGGGATACACTTTTCGTTATATTAAAAAATCATATCATTCATCAATGGATAAATTCAATAGAATACCTTCTCACCAACTTCAAATTTATGATATATATAATTATTATTAGTTTCAATTTTTATATTATCTCTAAGAATACATGATGTAATGTTGAATGGATTTGACATTCACTACCATTTCCTCAAAAATCACACATCCCAAGAGCCTTTTTAAATCTAAAATCATTTCATCATGTTGTAGTTACACACTCATTATCATATAGGGATTTAGAAGGATCCATATGATTTCATTAGTGAAATAAATTATTGTAAAAAACTTGATTGAAGGAAGATATTGTTCCCAAACACATTTGAAATCTAGAGAACAAGATATCAACATATCCTTCTAGGTTTTAGTGCATCCATCAAAATTAAAATATTTTTATTGATGATAGGATGTATTGAAATATAATTCGTTATATAGAGCATGCAATAGACTTCACAAGAACATTGAAGTAAACATTATATCTCAATAATATATAACAAAATATGGTAGTCCATAAAACCCTAACACTTAGTTAATATAATTCATCTTAATATCTTGAAGTGATAAATCTTCTATAATAATAATGAAATTCATTAATTTCATATGGTGGTCATCTAAAACACAATTATCATTATTCCAATCAGATGGTTTGGTGAGTTCAAAAATTATATCCTTAGTGATGTTTTCCCATTTCCATTATGGTATGGGTAATTTTTGTAACTTACCATCAGTCTTTGTCCTCTCATCCTTAACATTCTAACATACCAGGCACAAAGATATATACTCTAAAATATATATCTTTATTTTTCCCACATGAAATACACAATCATATCTCAGAACATATTCATATTAGTAGGATAAATTTTGAATGATGATCTATAAGCTACTTCCAATAGCTCTTTATATTTTGTTTTGGAATTTATGAGACACATACTCGATTCATAGACCATATCACTACATCCTAATCAAGGTTGAACATAGTAACATTTCTCACCATTATTTTCGATCAATATCTCTCTTATGTGTATCTTTAATCTAAACATGGTAATATTATTGATCACTCACTTGAGAAAGATAATAAGTATCCCCTTCTTAAAATATTTCATGATATATAATTGGAAATTATAGAAAATTTGATTATTTTCAGATCCAAATGATATATAAGATAATATGATAGTCTCAAATTTCAGTATCCACCAACATATTCACTTTCCAATGTGGTAATTTATTGATCAGCAATAATAATTAATCAAATCCAACTATATTCTCTAATGAATATTTTTATCATTGTGATTGAATATATTATTATAATAATTATGAATAAAATATAGTAAAATTTTTATTTATAAAGATAATTTTAATATATTTTCAATGAAAATTTTACCAAAAATAATTGTAAATCCTTACTCTGGTAATTTTTCTGATGAAAATTCATTTAGTGTGAGACAAAAACATTCACCATAAAATTATCAAATGGAAAGACCCTAATATATTCATTTATGGGTCACTATATACCACAAAATCATATCCATATAATGGTATTGTTATAATATGTTCATTTTCCAAGCTTATCTTTATTTCATTGAAATCTTCTTCATATTCAACAATCCAAGGGAACTTAACTCACTTATGAGTTAACATAGGAACTAGATTAGATATACTTGAGAAATTATTCATAAAGTGATGATAGTATCATGAATAAAAAAGAAAACTATGCATTTCATTATTTATGGTTTTTGAAGGACATTGTTTTAAAAAATATTCCTAATTTTTGGACCAATAAAAATTCAATCATTTTATATTAAATAACGCAATAATTGAAATATTTTGTATCCATAATTAAAACTTGGTATTTTTTTAAAACTAATCATTCCATAAGAACATTAGTAAAATTATCAATAGATATACATTATATTAATTAATCATGGAAAATTTTAGAATATCATCTGTAAATACTATCACAATATAATGAAGGTAATATCTAAATAATGATTTCAATAAATCCATGAATATAATGGGGAATTTTTAAGAACAAATGTCATCAATAAAAATTTATTGTTTCTATACCTCATACAAAAGTACTTATTTTGTATTTCATTAATTTTTTCCCTCAATTGATAATATATAGATTAATTATCAATAATGAAAAAAATTTATATCCTCTTAAATGAAAGAAAATATCATTAATAAAGGGAAAATTACACAAATTCCTTGTATTGATCTTGTCATATTCCTATCAATAAATGAACAGTTTCATTTATCCAACATTCATCATAATAAACAATTGGTACAATTTAATATGATGAATTTTTATAAATAAATATCTTATCTAGATTCACCTGGATATTCTAATTCAATTAATACAACTCAATAGGGGTGATAATATATGGATAAAATGAAACAGGTGTAGTGTAAAATTATTTCCTTTCAATGATGTATGTATGTTATAATATATACTGAATCCTCTTTAATTTTTCCATAAGGAAATGTATTATGGTGATTAGGTGGTCTCGAGAGTGGTCAAGAGGGTTCTGTGTTTAGGATTTCTTGTTTTTAGGGAAATAGAATAAGGCTCATTGTTAATTTGTTTTTAAAACCATTGTCTCAAACTTTGGGGTTGTAAATTGGATGTGCATGGTTTTTAAACCATAACAAGGGTGAAAGGAAACTATAAGAAAATATAATTTATGATCATGAAATTTTTCATGGTTTGCACATGATTTATCAAATTGTTAACTTAACCATTTGAGATAGTGGATTTTAGGGAAATGAATATAACATGGTTGGTGCATAATTTTGAAAATAATTTTTCCAAATTATTTAACCACATAAAAAGAACTAATTTTACATTCTCCCATTATAATCTCAACCCATCGTGACATTATTTTTCTGTAACTATTATGAATAAAATCACATACCTGACATCCCCATATCCTATATACAATGTTAGAGAAGATCCCTTGATCTATGTCTATTTGGGTTTTTTTGGTATGATAAGATCTTTTTGGCATGTCTATGAATCCTTCCTCTATTTTTATAGTTTTCTTACCTACTCATTTAATTCTAATATAGCTAACTTGTTTTTCAAATTTTTATGGTGGTATCTCTATTACATCAGTACATTATATTCTATTTTGAATCAAGGGTCGATATTGGATGTGTAACCTCTCTTAGACCAAATTTAGGAGGTTTCTATGTTTTTGATGTAGTCTCTCTGGTTTATTAAATTTTTAGGGGATGTTTATCACCCAAATATTAATTATTGGCTTCCAATGTTATTATATTCATGAAATCCTAACATTTCCTTTCTATACCATACCTTTTTGAAATAGATATTTTATATGATATTTTTTCATCTAAAATTGAACATGGTGTTGGAATAGAAATAGATTTTACACTAAAAAGATTCCAAAAAATGGTTTTCTATTTATTGAAAAGATAAATGATTTTGGTACAAATCATTGAAATTATTTTCCTATTGTGAATTAGTTTAATTGAAACAAGTTTTGTTTTTGGGTGTTCTGAATAAATGGAATTTGTAAATTATTTAGGAAATTAAAATGACAGTGAAACAATTATTCTTGTACTATTATTTATTATTATAGGAGTTTGGGATATTAAGGTTAAACATGCGGTGAACACTTCCTACAGGTAGAAAATAGTTGTTATGTTTAAACCTAAGGTGAATGGTACACTGAAGTAGATGCTGGATATTATGGTTAACATCGAGGATGAATTCCCCCCTTGTTGGAATATAAATCCCTATGGATTGGTATATTTCCCCCATAAATTGGATAGAACGTAGTTCATGCATATATCCCTTTGATGGGAGTGGTTTTAGTTAGCATGTTATTTGTTACAAGATCCAAGAAATCAAAATATAACCAATGTTGGTGGGTATGATAGAGAGTGTCATAAAAAATCCTAGGTTTAGATGCTTTTTATTTTATTTTGAAGTTATTTAAAATTTTATACAAGGTAATATCACATGAACATTCTTTTTTTGACTAGATTTTTTTGGGTTGTCCTTGGTGGATTCCTAGTGATTCATACTCAATTCCATATCAGGACACCATATTTTTTACTAGAGTAGATTTCATTGATTTTAGTAGTGATGGTAAAGAGAACAATGACAGATGCTTGAATTTTTGGTTGGATGGAGATAGGATTGGTGTTGGCTATGATCATAGACTAACTTTGTCTCTTGCAATTTTAATTTCATTTTAGGTTGTCTTATACCTACTATATAAAACTGGTGACATGTGGTCTTGACAATATTGTTTAATAGTATTCATATATATATATATATATGGGATACATTTTATATTTGGCACACGTATAGCTGTTGGATAGTGGTTTTATACATTAGTAGTTATTTCCCTTATTTACCACTATGTTTTACTCTGACATGATTGTACATTATCCATAATATACCATATCATACCCTCAAAACTCATTGCTAGTATCTGGAATATAGATAGGTTCACTTAAGGTGATTTGGAATTCATCTGTTCAAGGTGTCGGTTAGTGGTCTGGGGTGAGGAAGACACATAATGGAAAAAACTTTTTTTTTGTATTGTGGATTATTCTGATAGTTAGGTGATTAATAATGTGTTATATATTTGAAATTATCTTGTTTATTGGATGAATTAATCCATAAATAGGGAAATATCAATGTTTCCAAATATGGGGATGTAGTTATTATTTTGAAGTTTACAACTGCTGGATTTCCACCTTGAGTATAGAACTTATTGTTTTCAATTATTGATTCTATACTTTTTCGATCTTACAACTATATAGTATTGGAGAGTGTGTGTTCGTTCATGTTTTAATACATGTATGGTTACATGTCTACTATATCTTGGATCTTCTTGACTTTCCTAGGTGTATACACACCTACCGATGGATAAAAGGGCGTTGACCAGTTAATGTGTAAACAGTGTCTAATCTTACATTTTACCATATAAGAATATGATGTGATATTACATGGAAAAATAGTCTGATGAAAAATTAATAAAAAATATTTTATAAATTGATTTTTAACTAATGTTTTTTTCTATATAATGATTCAGTGAGAAACCTATATGGTTTTTTACCTTATAGCTTGTGAATGTCACTCTATTTGAAAATAACTGATGAAATTAATTCATGAAGATAACTTTTAAAGAATATTAATTTAAATTTAATGTGTAGAATGGTTTGTTGAATAATTATATATTTAATTTTGAAATATTGGAAATATTTTTTAAAGGAATTTTGGGATATGGAATGAAAGATAATGGGTTTTTGTGTGTATTTCATTATCTTAATCTTGATGAATTCCTATTATCTATATCGTTCTAAGATCATATTTTGGTTTTTATTTTTAAGAAATTGTGGAGAGATGGGGTCCTAATACTAGTGGGAGAGGGAAGCATTATTCACCTATTGGTGGAATAGATCATCTTGTAGTACATCCATTTGTTCATTATCTACTCTGTGAGATCCTATTGCAAGAATATTAGTCTTTAGAGTTTCACCCACCTCAATCATCTTAGTCTATGATAGATCATAATCATGAGTTTCTACATCATCAACATTTACTCTTCAGCAATGAGGGTGGTATACTTGTGACATCGAAATGTATCATGTCTATGATGACCATAAATTGATACATATATACACTAAAAGATAAAATGGTTATGTTAGCTACATACATGTTTCATGGAATAAATAGATGGTGGAAATCCTTTTTTAGGTACAGTAGAACATTGGACTGACATAGACGGATTACTAGGCTTGATTGTTTAACAACATCTTCCTATAGACTCAATATTTATACAAGGATGGTAAATTTATAGTGTTGTAGAATGGTAACATAATACTTATGGATTAAAATGCCAATTTTAATGAGATTCAGTTGTTTTCTTCAACCCATGTAGGCGATGTGATGGTAAGAGCAAGTAATTTCTTGAAATGCCTACATTATGATATCAAGTTCAAGGAATGTATTTTCCATTTAGAAATCAATATAGATATCATAAACCATGACTTCACTTAGGAATAGTATATCATTAAGGACTATTATATCAGAAGACTATCTTAATCAATGATGAGTCATAGTATTAGTGGGTATTTCAATCGTTCGAAGTGGTGATCCATTAAATCAATATAGGGTGGTGGTGTTCAATCAAGGTAGGATAATGAATCATGTTATCTTTAGTGATGTAGTATAAAATTATAATGTTACTAGTGTGGTCATGTGGGATACTTGAGATCCATGTTCCTCCAAACACGCATAGAGTTCCATATATGTTGAAATATTGTTCAGATAAATAATTTTTATAGATATCAATATATATAAAATATTATACTTGCCTGATAATCCTATAGTTTAAGAAATGGAGTGACTGCAGTGCCACATCATCCTAGCAGTTAGGATTTTACTAGCCTATCAGGCCATGGTGGGGGTTGTGAGGCTAATTCTTGTGGAAAACATACTCAGTATAGAAGTATAACATAGGGTAGTTAGGATGTTGTGCATGGATTTGGTGTTGGATAGATACACGATCTAGAGACTAACAAAATTGACAAGAGTACATGACCATTGACGATTTTAGGTAAAATTGTGGTTTCATATAGTAAATGCTCTCCTATATTGGACAAAGGATCATCAAAGTTGTTTATGTAGTTTATTTTTTAGAGTCATGTGTTAGGTTATGTAATATATATATATATATATTGATTTTGATCATCACACATAGTTGGGTATGGAATTTGAGAGGATTTAGATGTGTTATATTTATTCTATTTTCATTGATGATAATCATTTCCTATCGTACAAATTTCTGCTAGATATTTATGAATTTGATGTGATTCTGTGGATGGACTGGATCAGCCGTTATCATGCACAAATCAACAGTTATAAAAAATATATTCCACATATCTGAAGATAGGAAATATCAAGTATGTGGGGATGTGGGATTCCCACACTATTAATGTTAGACTATATATTTAGAGGCTGGGGTTTATCTCTACACAAGTGGATATTCTCATATTATATGTGTGGAGACACATCGACCTATTTTTCCTCCTAAAATATTTTTCTTCCAGTTCAACTTCAAGGATGATTTTTTTTTGTGTTAACACTCGATAATGGAATGAAGTTCATAAATTATCAATTTATAGGTATAATTTTTTTTCCACCCCTCCTAAGAGAGTACATTTTTCAGAGCTACTGAAAGAAAAATATTTTTTATAGTATTTGTTATTAAATTAGTTTATGCCACTATGAATGTCCACATATAGTGAACTAGTTTACTCACTAGGGACGTAGAAAAAAACATGAGATTGTGTTTGTATTATTAGAGGTTTAAATAGGTTATAGGTATGAAATTATATCAGCTTACATGAACTTCAAATATGATTGACCATCTCAATGGTTTCAATGTTTTATCCAAGATAGACATATGATTAGGGTATCACTAGCTCTGGGAATAACCATATTATGTTCCTCACATAGGCTTTTGGAGAAGGTATGATCTTTTTAAGTTCCTCATAATATTATTAAAACAAAAAAATTCACCTACGGTCTTTATGGATTAGATAAATAGAGTCTTCGACCCATAACTATAACAGTTTGTAGTTGTATTGTTTATGGAATATTGGTTTAATCTATGTTTTTAGTGGAATATGATAGAAATAAATATATAGTTCTTTGAATTCATCAAATATAGAAAACATTATGAAAAACTATCAAAAATTAATTTATGTTTGGATTAGTTAATTTTCCCATGATAAATCATATTTTCCCAAGTGATTCTATGGATACTGGTAAAGTAAATATTTTGGTTTTTATGAGAGTCCCATAAATGTTTTTAGGATCTGTTGATTTATGGGTCTAACTAGATACCGCCTTTGGATTATCTTAATAATTATACCACTTAGAGGCAGTATCTATATAACTTAATAAGATTATGGTAAAAATAATCAATTATGAAACATGTTATATTTCCATTCTAGAGTAGAACAATAATTTAAAATAAATGCTAATCCAAAACATGCATGATCTGATAAAGGACCACAACCAATATTTTTCTTTTATAGTGTCATATTGGGGCAGATAATCATACTAGATGGGTGGGGATTTACTTATAGTTATAGAATGTTGATTCCACATGAGGAAAAAATCTATCCCATGATTTGGAGCTTGTTGTGGTGCAACACACCCTGAGATCTTGTTGGAACCACATCCTAATCTAGAAGTTAGTGGTTTGTACAAATCATAAAAATTATAAATATGTATTCACCTTAAGAGTACAAAACATTAGTTATATGTGTATGGTCATTTAGGTGTAATTATTTTAAATTTATCAATGTTAGACTATTGTTAATGGAAATTTAGTAGTGGATACCTTTAGTATAAGAACTCAATCCAATATTTTTTTGGAATTTGGTTCTGATTTGAATATCAGGGACTTATTGGAAGAGATGAAGCTTGATATCAAGGGGTACTATGGAAGGGAAACATTATCTTACAAATCCTCTAGGTTATTACTCATGGATAGGGTAAAGGATGGATAGTAGTCTAATTCAGGTTCTCTATTGATGAGGAACATCATTTGTAATGGCAACACTCCTCTTTATAAGTTCAGGGATAAGGTTGATATGAAGTGTCTTTGATGATGATAATTAGTTAACACCAGTATATGTGATGACCTAATAGGAAAATTCCATTCATATAGATAGGACATACATCCTGGGATTACCATGATGTATCTTGACCTGAACAGGCAATATTGGTGTCCTAGAATGAAGAATGGATTAGAGGGTTTCGTTTATAGATTCTCAACATAACACCACTTGAATACATGGAATCCTTATCATGATTTTATTTAGAATCAATTTCATATTCCAGAGAAGAAATGGTATGAAGTCCTGATTTTGATTAACATATCATCCTTGGAATCATCATTTGCATGAAACATTTTGGTTTATCGATGATCACCTAACAAAGGTGGATCACTTCTTTCCCATTTAAGAGTATTTTACAATTCACATGATTGGAAGGATATATGTATGGGCTGGAGTATTCATCCATGGGGTTCCATGAAGTATTTCATATGATAGGGATCCCTATTTAACCTATATATTTTGGTAGGGACATTAGAAAATTACATAATCCTAGTTAAATATAAACAGAGCTGACCATCTGCAAAAAATTGATAAGTCAAAGAATACGATTAAGGTTCTCCAGGAAATAATATAATCATGTGTCCTAAATTTTGGTGAATATTTTGAGATCAATATTTAATTAGTAATAATAACATAAAATTACAATTACCAAAATTGTAATTAACCAACCTGGGTCAACCAAACAAGCCACCTGTGCCAACCCATCATCATTGTGAGGCTCGATAAGATAAATAAAGAATTATAATATACAAATAATCAAGATTTAAAACTATAGTATAAGGTTGAATTATGAGATATATCAAGATCCATACAACCTAATAAAATATGATAAACCCAAAATGTATGAATGAATAAGGTCATAAAGTCTCCATGTGACCAACCATCACCTCCAAACCATCCCAAATAGAAGGGTGTGACAATAAGAGAATCTATAATTTAAAATATAACCTTCCCTTTACCTTCTTCCTACAATAAAACATCTACAGCATCCCAAAGAAATAGGTGGATTGTGTCCACAAAGCATATTATGATATCACCATAGAGTCTATACACGGATTAAAATCAATAATGTAATAGTTTTGGATTTTAAAAAAGAAATAATTGTACAACAAAATTTCATAAACCCAAACCCATTTTTAAATCAATTTCATTTGGGTTTTTCAGAAATAATTTCTTATTAAAAAAAAGAAATATAATATGTATATGTGAAAAAATATGAAATAATATCCACACACTATAAGATCATAAAGTAAACACATATCCAAAAAATAATCTATCATATGAAACCATGTGATACATATTCATGTAAAAACATGTGAGAAACAATCAATGAAAAAATCCAGTATGTGATAAATAAACCATAATTGAAAAAGAACACCATATTGGGACCTAGACTATGGAAATTTTTACTACATATTAAAGATCCTAAACCATCCATTTGTTGGTACAAACCAATATCGCGTCCTTCAATAGTCCCTCGATATCCCATAAGAAACCCCAAGTGGTGAAACACACACTATGGTATCCATGCCCCCTTCCTGATTTACCAAAGGATCCCAATGTAATGTGTTTTTCAATTTATTTAAAAAAAATACCAAAATTTATAAAAAAAGTTAATATAAAAAACAATCATCTTCTATACATGAAACCCTATTTCTAAATAAAAATGACATTAATGAATTTAAACAAAAAACTAGTGTAGAAAACCAGATTTTAATGAAAAATGCATTTAAAAACATGTATCATTCCAAGAAATAACTTGAAACCAAAAATAATTTCAGTTAAAAAAATGTAATGAAAATTTCAAAATAACAAAAAAAAGTCATACAATTAACCCTTTATATTGAAACCCCAACCTCAAAATAAGTGTAGAACCAACCACATTAGAAACTTGTGACTGGTGAAGAGTAGATCATGTCCCCACAATCCTACTTCCAAATGAAAAATTGTAAAAAATCCATAAACCCATTATATATAGTATAAAAACCCTATTGTGTACCAAAACGATGATAGGAGAATAGATCTAGAAATAATCTACCATGAATAGGGGACACCAGAAAAAACTGAGCATACCACATTGTGTTCTATCAAGAGTAAAGGAAACCCACTTAGAATCCAAGTGGATATACCTATAATGTAATAAGGAATGGTTTGAATCATCCAAAAAGATATTATGGGTTAACTAATAAATAAAATGTATAAGGGAAAAGTTAAAATCCCACTTTATAAGATTTTGGTAGGATGTCAAATGATTTCCTAGGACAGACCACACAGTTAAAATAATATCTCACCTTACTCATTCTCCCATACCGTGTAAGAAATACTTTTTTATCTCTGGTATGTATCCATTTAAATTTAGTATAATTTATTATTATGGAACTAACATAGATTTCTAAAGATATTATAGAGGTTTTAGGGGTGTGTGGGGATTGTTTGTAGCTCAAAACTCTGACTGGTGGAGAAAAACTCTAAACCTCATGGTTTGTAGATAATGTGTACTCATATTTCATGGTATCTTCTATCAATTTGGGGTAGGATAGTGATGTGAACTAGGGAGAACTGCTTTCCCAAACCATGTTTCATGGGTCACATCCATGTAAAAAAACAACAAGCATTTTACTGGAGGTTATTCACATCCTTTGGTTTTTATTTCCCAAACCATGTATCCTAACCATGAATGTTCCCCATTATCACATAATATGGTTAATTGTTGTAACAAGGTTGGCCAAATATACACCAAAACAATTCAAATAAATATTTTTTTGTGAAAAATTAATAAAACTCCCTTAATGAAATGTTTAAACTTCTCATTTTCTCTTAGTTTATCTATTATGTACAGAAAATAATCCTCCCCCAAATTTTTATTTTCCAAATCCATGTTCCATATATTTTGTATCACGTTCTTCCATATGGAGTCTGATCGAAGCACTTTTTGTCTCGATGGATCTACACTGGTAAGATCTCAATTACATTATAGCTGTCTTTCATTTTTCTTTCTATAGATGATACTATTTTGCTGAAAAATCATATGTAATTTTTATAAACATAATCAGTTGTTCAGATAACATCCTATCTACACTGAACTAGAGGATGATACTGGTTGAGGAGATTCATATGAGTTCATGTTAGGGAGTTTATAACTCATCCCTAATGTTTGGTCATTTTATAAATTGTTTTCTGTGTGAAATGATTTCATCGGACTTGGCTTAATTAATTCGTGTTCCTTACTTATTGTCATTTGAACCATGTTCTAAGACCCTTTCTAAATATGTAAACCTTTTTGGGGTTTAGGACCTCAATTCCATCCATCCCAGTTAGAGTGTTTCATTTTATATGCATTTAGTAGCTTATTGATCCTATTGGCACCACCATTTGTGTGAACTATGACATTAACATGATAAAGGTAAGTGTTCAATTAAATCAATGAATTTATAATTTGTGGAACACATATTCTTATCATATAACCCTTATATGTTATATGATTTCCCATGATAATTAAATTTCAAATGGAATTGGAAAAAATATTATGTATATGACTTTGTATAAATAAATGTAATTTAAGAACATGGTTTCACATCCACAGATTACCTTTCCATGATTGATGGAAGGTAGTACAGTGAATGTAATGAATATATATATATATATATATATGAATTAATAAATGGTTTCATTTTCTTTAACAATGTCACACTAATGAAAGGTAAAGAACAAAACCCTTGATTTATTGAATGGAATGCTAATTATATGTCCTAACATGTCATTTGAATCAAGGATATGGTGTGAATTACATATGGACATCAGCATTATTATAGGAGTGGTCGGACCCGAGCTATCCTTGGATTCATGAAGGAATTACTTGCACACTCATGGATACCATTAAGTTTTAGGGGTGCTGATCACCAAGGTTGATATCCACCTTGGAACCCAATACCTGTCTATATATGGATGCCTAGTATGGAACTTTATGATCACTTAATTATTATCATAGGGTACCTTGGATACACTCCTTGGATTCAATATGACATCTACGAACATGAGGTGCCTTGGCTACACCCATGGACAATCATTTCATATCATGTTTTACCTTAGATGATTAATTGTACGTGGTTAGAATCATTATTATGGAATGACGTGGGTGTTTCCCTGTGAATAACACTCATTCCCATAAATCCAGGCTATAGATTATTACTGAGTTGGGTCAACCCATGAGGTCAAGGATACCTTATTTATTTCCTTAGAGCCTCTTTTCTATTATCAACAATACATTATTCCTTGATATATATAGGATCCTTTATTGATATTAATATCATATTATGATGTCAATTATGGAAATAAACCACATGAATTACTATATAAACTGGAGCATAATTAAAATAGTAAATGGGTATATGTAAAAATCCTACCGGAAGTTGAAGTAGGTACTTGGGTATTTATGTTTCAATACTGATTTACATTAATATTTTCATTCATGATTTTATTTTAGTTTATATTACAGAGGCGAGATGTTACAGATATTATTGGTGGTTGACTACTGAGATTTATCTCACACCTTATCCAGGACACCATTGGTACCTGGGTAGGATACATCTATGTAAGTGTTGACCAAGGGAAGAGCCCTACCATGGAAACTAGATATTTATTTCTTGCATTAAGATATAACTAGCTTGGAGTTGATCGAGATGGATCTCAATATTCCTATATAGTTATTGGAATACTTTTTTTTTATTTTTTATAGAAATGTTTCCTTCTTCCTTGTACCCTTATTTTCATGTTTTTAGAGACATGGAAATCAACTATATATGTTATTTTTAGTTGATTCATATATTTATTATTTCTATATGTATATATTATGCCATTTGATTATAATATTATTACACTATTTACTAGTTATAACACATGTATCCCATGTGTTCTATTATGGTAATGAGTGAACAGTATCTCTACAGAGATACCCTAGGCCCTTACTGCTCATTGAAAGTTTTTGGCATCCAGGGAGATGCACTTGAAGCCATGTGTCCTAAAGGGACCAAGGCACCTTTTAGGGGAACCCTGGTCCAGGATGTCACAATGTAGTGTCAATGTTTTTTCATTGTTCCATTACTATTTGAAGATAGTTGAATGTAGATTACAAATGATTTGAAACATGGTAATAATCAATTCATTGGTGTAGCTATCCCATGTTCATGGTAAATACTGAGTTTCCAAAATTATATCCGTTATTCGAATTTTTTCCTATTACATTTGATATCCTTTAATGTTGGGGTGAATCACATGATTTTTGTTGGTTATTATTATTATTTTGATAGGAAACATTATTTCATATTTATCTTGTAACGCCCCAACCTTCTCCGGCACGCTTCTCTTTGAATAATGCAATATCGTGTGTTGTACGCAATATTGAGTTCTAACACACCACAACCAATCAAATTAGCCTTTATGAATAGTAATACCCGCCTTTTGAAATTTATAAATTTATTTTTCAAAATAGACTTCATTTTTGGATTCGTAATATCGAAATTAGCCGAGGGAAAATTTTTGGTATATTTCTGAAAAACATCATTTTTTGCTGAATAGTGAAACCACTAAGTGGTAGTTAAAAAAACTGAATTTTTCGTAAAACATAATTTTACCGCTTATGTGAGTGGAATTTAAAAAATCCAAGAGAAACGGTTAATATCAAGGACTGAAATGTGGTTCGTTGAGAATAAAATAATTTTTGGGTAATAGTAACTTTTTACTTTTATTTACCACGGTTAAAATTAAATAGGGTATTTAAGGGTAAAAATGATATTAATATTATCATCACACATGTCCTAATTCTATTGGATAAGCTTAATTCGACCAAAAACAACCTTAGGAATAAAATATTATCATTTAGGGTCACTTGGATTAGATTAAGACATTTATTATTATTTAATTCAAAGAAGAGTTAAAAGAGTTAAAATCAAGGTTTATTTACTAAAACATTTTTAATATAGGGTTATACATAAGATAAATTCGATTTTAAATATTCATTAAAAATATAAAAAGATTTTATACATAATTATATTTTATTTATAATTTTTATAAATTAAATAATTTAATTTATTTATGACGCAATGATGATGCAATAATTTCCATAATAGTGAAAAAATAGAATAATTGATATTATAAATAACCAAATAAATGTAATCTGAGTCTTTTTATAAATAACAATAATTATATAGTATAATATTACATGTTAGTATTGATTTAATTAACTTTTTTCTAAGTATTCATTCTGTTATGAGTTTTACAAAAATCAATTATTGAATAGTGTCAAAATTGACATAAATGAGTTTTTAAAAAAAATATTATATTATTAAATGATATTAAATTATTAGAAATCTATGGTTCGGCTAAGAAAATTATATCATGATAGGTGTGTTATTAATTGATCACTTGGGGGTCGCTTGGATGTATATAGTAAGTTTATTAACCATATAATATAAAAATACAAAGAGACATTGTAAAAGTGACACTAATTAACTAAGAGTTAATACTTAATGATAAGGTTAATATTGTAACCCAAACCTGTCTAAATCCTATTGGTTGAGTGTTTCTCGACCTATAACCACCGTAAACATTAAATAATACACTTTGGAGCCATTAGAAACCGAATATAAATTTATTATAAAATAATATTTCTAGCTTTTCCAAAGGTGCCCCTCAACCCTCTTATAAAAGGGAACTCCACATTCTCATTAATTCACACCTTCAAAGCCATTTGTCTCGACCAAAATAGGCCCAAATACTCTCTCAACTTACCTAACTTAATCCTAGAGGCCTTTCTTTAGTCATAAATCCAACTTAAGGGGCCCTTTTGATCAAATCAAAAAGAAGAACCCGAAGAAGAGGTAATGATTTCACCACCCTTTTTTCAAGTTCCTTTCTTCTTCCACTTCATTCTTTTTTATTACCATTATAAAATAATAACTCCAGTATCTTATATATAATGTGATGTTATTATAAATATGGTACAATCATATTCAGTATTCTATCAATCCTTTGAATAACATGTCACTATACGTGCATACGTACAGCTTACCGTCTTCACGTCGTGGTGTTATTGTTATTCAATAAATTATTAATTGGATGGGTATAATAATGATGTGTAATTCATGTAAAAAATAAATATAACATGATAATTATTCTTTATATATGATATACTATACAATTATATATTATTTTAATATCAAAAGAATGATATTGTTGCTCGTGCGTACGTACGGACTATCGTCTCCACGAATGCGATGAGATTCGTTCCCCATCGTATCCATTCAAGTATAATTCTCATTTGATGATTAATAATTGTATATAAGGACTTAATATCATTTTGGATATGATTAACATACAACCTATACATAACAAAAATGGATTACATAACAAAACATATAAAATAAAATGAGTAATTTAACACCCGAAATGATGATAATTCTAAAATATTATTATCAAAGCAATGTTAAAAGATCATATATGATATCTTATTAATATATATGATTTTTTGTAATTTAATAACAACTATTTAACAATTATACAGGAGGTTAACCTACCCCAACCAAGTAAATGTACAAGGTAAGGGTTTATTTCGCCATCTCTTCATTATCTGAGGTTGTTTATACGTAATAATATATTGGGATCTCTCTATCATCCACATCCATGTTTCTTAAAAATGAATATCAAAACATTCTTACTATTTTACAGAATATGGGTTAAAGTCATTTATACCCTTTTTTGACTTTTTATAAGAAGTTTACAAAGGAATCTTTTTGTCATTTTCCAAACAAGGAACTTTTTAACATTTTCGACAAAATTAAGGTAAGAAAGTTTTTTTAAACTTATACGGCGGGTGCAGCTGTTTTCCACCGTTATAAGATCATCGAAGCATCCCTTACAAGCTTATAAGATTATTTTCAAAGAAAATGTTTTATTTTATAGATATATGACTCTTAAATGATTTCAAAATAGAAAGATATATTTCTCTAAAAAGAGTTTTGATTTCATCTATGTCAACATCCTTTGATATATTTTAAGATTATTTGACGTTGATTTATTATGATACAAAACTTCTATATTGTATTGAAGGTTTTGAGATATGTTTGTCTATCGATATATTATTTTTATACCATTCATGGTTTATCGATGAATTATTTACATTTCGTATGCTAGTTTTAATACGAATGTTTATGCTATGTTTAAACCTTTTCATATGGGAATGCATTGGACTTAATATGTGATGGGTGGAGCCCAATATAGCTCCTTGATGCATCAGTAGGTCTCATGATACAAACTAGTGTCTTGGCACAAGGCCTTGGAAAAATCTTATTTGTAGTATTGGAATGAGGCCTTGGCTATGTGGTTATGATAGTCTGGCATTATACATTCCATCATTATGAAAGTGGTTATTGATATTGAATGTGATTATTCGATTAGTAGAATATCCATGTGAATAAGTAAATGGAATTATTTCATTTTATTTTTTCCATAATTTGTTGAAGAACAAATTTAAAAGGCTTTTGTTTCGGTTATACATTTCCTTAAATGTTAATTCTTAGTAATTAATGTTTTTGCTATATTGTTATCCTTACTGGGCATTTGAGCTCACCCCTTTTCTATGATTTATTTTTTATAGGATGTGAAGATGTAGATTATGAATGACCTGAAAGGATAATATGAGGGGATAAGAGTGCAGACTATGGAGACTATGTTGTTGTAGATTTCATTTTTATGATGTAATGTAAAACTTTATGAATATATCTATTGTTTCCAAGGTTACTAAACTAATCGGTCTTTCAAGATTTGATCTTTCTTGTGATCATACAAATGTTATATAATAATGCACTGAATCTGGGTAACTGGTGTTGGGGTGTTACAATTGGTATTAGAGGAAGTTTAGTACAATCCTTGGATGATAGATTTAGATAAACTATGATTAGAGCACATAGATTTTTGATGGACTTTGGGATTAGTATAGAATAACTTCCTAGAATTTTTGGTATTGTAGATATTTTGTGAGTTTTCCAAGCAATAAATCTCTGTTTGGATACGAGTAGGTAGAGGCGGCTCTGGCACAGATGTACCTAGCGGTAAAACCCGAAAACAATGATTTGAGGTAGACTCGAACGGGAACTGGTGCACGAAAATGGGCCTTGCTACACTCTTGGTTACGACACACCCAGGGATATGCTTAGGATAACTCTCATTTTCATTACAAATCATTATGAAGGGTTTATGAGTATATACTTCCTCAAAGAAAACATTTTTATGATTATGGATTATATCCATAAATAGTTCAATTTATGTTAAGTGTTTTATAAGTACAGAATTATGTATTTTGATTCATAAATTGATCTAGTTAATGCCATTTTTTAGAAATGGCTCCTAGTGTAAGAAATGGAATCCTTATCAATGCACGCACTCCATGTAGGGATTTCCCTCCTGCTCAAGATAATTATAGTGGAGATGATGGTGAAAATGGTGCCGATCAACTAATCACCATACTGGGACAACTCACTCAGGTTATGAATGATAACCTTACCCGTATGGAGCTCCCTGATCCACAGAGTGGAGGATCAATGTTAGATCGCTTCATGAGGCAGTAACCACCAACATTCAATGGGAGTAAAAATCCATTAGTAGCTGAGCAATGGATAAGTTCCCTAGAGAAAATATTTCAGGCATTGGGAAGTAGTGAAAGGGAAAAAGTTATCATGGCAGTTTACTGCCTCACTGGAGATGCTGATCAATGGTGGTCATTGATTCAAAACACGATGGAAGATGATAAAGTATCAAATATGGAATGGAGGGAGTTCAAAGAACTGATTTTAGAAAAATACTTTCCTCGTGACCATCGAGCAGATATAGAAAGTCAATTTCTGAGTCTGAGAAAAAAGGAGGATGAGAATGTCACAAAGTATGAGGCTAACTTTATAAGGTTAGCAAGGTATGCTGGAGATTATATATGTAACCCAAGAAGTAAGATAGATCGTTTCTTTGATGGGTTAAAACCATTTCTCCGTCGAGCATTAGTCTCACAATCCTTTTTATCATACGAAGACATTGTCTCATGTGCTATCAAGACAGAAAAGGAATTCTCTAAGTCTTATGACTTTAAAGAAAAGCAAGAGAAGAAGAGATCTTCTAATCAATCTGGGAATGGAAATAAGGGGATGAAAGGGAAGGTTGAATATCCATACTGTGTTAAATGTGGTTAGAAACACCCCAATACTTTCTTCAAGGGAACATGAGTCTATTACAAGTGTGGTGAAAAAGGCCAACAAGCTCGTGATTGAAAAGGGAAGAAGGAAGCTACAAATGTTCAGTGCTACAATTGTAGGGAGATGAGACATTATGAAAATGAATGTCCTAAGCGTCAGGGGAACTTACCTCAGAAAATTCCAAGAGATCAAGTCCAAGCTTATGCTATCACTACCGCTGAGGTAGAAGCTCCTAAAGACGTGGTGGAAAGTAATTTAATGGTTTCCTCAAGTTTAGAAAATGCATTATTTTATTCTGGATCATCACATTATTTCATATCTTCCCAGTTTTCTAAGAAAATTAGATATTTCCAATTTGATTTAACAAGGGAGTTGTCAGTTAAAACTCCTAAGGGAAGTATCATTACAACAATGTTTTGTGAATCAGTCCCCATTAGAGCACATTAATGTTCTTTATCCGCTGATCACATCGCCATACCTATGATTGAGTTTGATATAATCCTTGGTATGGATTGTCTTTTGGACCATGATGAGAAGATTTGTTGTAAGAAGAAGGAGGTTACGATTTTTGATGATGATGATAAGGAACACCTTATCTTTAGAGTAGAATCGTCACCACCAAATTCTTATCTATATCCACCCCCAATAGCTCAACTAAATTCATTTATTGAAGAGGAAGAGGATGAAATTACAGTGGTTGAGGAAAGGAATGTTCAAATAGAGGATTTACCTGTTGGGAAAGAATATGTAGATGTGTTTTCGGAAGATTTACCTGGACATCCTCCAGAATGAGAAGTTGAGTTTTCCATTGATTTAATTTTTAGATCATGGCCTATATCGAAGACCCCTTATAGAATGGCCACTATAGAATTAGTTGAACTATAGAAATAACTAGAAGAATTGAGTAATAATGGATTTATTCACCCTAGTGTTTCTCCATGGGGAGCCCCTATTCTTTTTGTTAAAAAGAATGATGGATCTATGAGGTTATGTATCGACTACAGGGAGATCAATGATATAACAATAAAGAACAAGTATCCCCAACCTCACATTGATGATTTATTTGAACAACTTCATGGATCTCAATACTTTTCAAAGATTGACCTTCGATCTAGATACCATCAGTTGTGTGTGAAGAAAGAAGACATTCTGAACAGAACATTTTGAACCAGGTACGGGAATTATGATTTTATAGTAATGCCTTTTGGATTGACCAATGCACCCTCTGTATTCATGGTTCTGATGAATAGAGTTCTCAAGGAATATATAGATGAATTTGTGGTGGTATTTATTGATGATATATTGGTATACTCCAAAATCTACGAAGATCATGAAAATAACTTGCGCATTATCCTGAAGACTCTGAGAAGACAAGAATTATATGGGAAGTTTAGCAAGTGTGAATTCTGGCATTAGGAGATTTCTTTTCATGGACATATTGTATCTAAATATGGAATCTCTGTTGATCCTTCTAAGACCAAGGCAATCCAGGAATGGACAACACCTACGATTCTAACTGAGGTATGCAGTTTTATTGGTTTGGTAGGTTATTATCGACATTTCATCCAGAATTTTGCTTGATTGGCTAACCCATTAACGAAGCTCACACGTAAAGGGGTTAAATTTGTTTGGAAAAAAGAGTGTGAAGAAAGTTTCTAAGAACTAAAGAGAAGATTAGTCAATGCTCTTATATTGAATCTACCATCGGGGAATGATGGGTTCGTAATTTATAGTGATGCATCGAAGAAAGGACTTGGTTGTGTTCTTATGCAGAATGATAGGGTTATTTTCTATGCATCACGACAGTTGAAAATTCATGAACAAAAATATCCTACTCATGATCTCGAGTTGGAAGCGGTGATATTTGCTTTGAATATATGGAGGCACTACCTCTATGGTGAAAAATGTGAAATTTATACTCATCACAAGAGTTTGAAATATATTTTCTCACAAAAAGAACTCAATATGAGGCAAAGGAGATGGCTTGAATTACTCAAGGATTATGATTGTAGGATACACTACCACCCAGGGAAAGCACACAAGGTGGAAAAATCTTTGAGCGGAAAAGACCATGGAGTTTTGAACAATTTGATAATTGAAAGGGATCCAATTTCAATGGATCTAGTGAAGATGGACATGGGAATAACCAATGGAAGGAAAAAAATCAGTGCTTTTTCAAATGGTTTCCAAACAATCTTTACTAGAAAGGATTAAGAGTTCTCAGACCGATGATGAAGAATTTCAAAAGAAGATTAAAGCTATGAATGATGGGAGATTGAGAGACTTTGTGTATGAAGAATGAATTTTGAAATTCGGGAATAGGCTTTGTGTTCCCGATGTACTTGATCTGAAAAGGGAATTGCTGGATGATGCTCATAGTTCCAATTTCTCTGTACACCCTGGGAGCACCAAAATGTATAGAGATTTGAAGGAACATTTTTGGTGGGACAACATGAAGAGGGAGATTGCCGATTTTTTTTCAAGATGTATGGTTTTCAGCAAGTGAAAGCTGGAAGGCAACAACCTGGTGGAGTATTGCAGCCTCTTCCCATACCTGAGTGGAAATGGGATAATATTACGATGGACTTTGTCATGGGGCTACCAAAGACTCCTAGAAGAAAAGATGAAATATGGGTCATTGTTGATCATCTTACCAAGTCAGCACATTTTCTTGCTATAAGGGAAGATTTACCACTTGAACGACTAGAATGAATATATATTAATGAGGTTACGAGACTTCATGGAGTACCCCTATCGATTGTTTCTGATCATGATCCTCGTTTTACTTAAAGATTCTAGAAAAGTCTTCAAAAATCCTTGGATACTGAACCTCATTTGAGCACTTCCTACCACCGTCCAAGAGATGGCCAATCAGAACAAACTATTCAAACCTTAGAAGACATGTTGATATCCTTATCACTTGACTTTCAGGGTATGTGGGATCAATATTTACCTCTGGTAGAATTTTCCTATAACAATAGCTTTCATTCGATTATTTATATGGCACCATATAAAGCATTATACAGAAAGAGATGTAACACACCAACCTATTGGGATGAAGTTGGTGAAAGAAAACTTGTAGGCCCAGAACTGGTGGAGGAAACGATGGAAAAGGTGAAGGTAATTAAAACCATATCAAAGCAGCCCAAATTAGGCAGAAGATCTATGCCGATAATCGAAGGAAGGATTTGGAATTTCAATTCGATGATCAGGTTTTCTTGAAGGTATCTCCATGGAAGGGAGTCATACATTTTGGTAAGAAAGGTAAATTGAGTCCTAGGTACATTGGACCTTTTTGGAATTCTAGAACGAATTGGGGATGTAGCTTACCGATTGGCAATGCGGCCATGTATCTCCAAAGTTCACGATGTGTTCCACATATCTCTGTTGAGGAAATACATGTCTGACCCAACGCATGTACTCACCTATGAGTAATTAAAACTGGAACCCGGTCTGTCTTATTGCAAAGAGCCCGTCAAGATTCTTGATACGAGAGAACAAGTACTGAGAAACCGGACAACTCGTCTTGTAAAAGTCTTGTGGAGAAACAATAAGATGGAAGAGGCAACGTGGGAACCTGAGGAACATATGATGAAGAACCACCAGAGTCTTTTCATGCTGTAGTATTCTAGAAATTTTGAGGACAAAATTATTTGAAGGAGGGGATAATGTAACACCCCAAGCTTCTATGGTACGCTACACTTTGAATAATGAAATAGCATGTGTTGTACGCAACATCGAGTTTAACACACCACAACCAATCAAACTAGCTGTTATGAATAATAATACGAAATTTTTAAAAATTATAAATTTTATTTTTCAAGATGGGCATCATTTTTGGATTCGGAATATCGAAATTATCCTAGGGTGAATTTTTGGTATTTTTCTGAAAAACATCATTTTTTTAGGAATAGTGAAATCACTAAGTGGTAGTTAAAAAACTGAATTTTTCATAAAATTTAATTTTATCTCTTCTGTGAGTGGAATTTCGAAAATCCAAGAGACACAGTTAATATCAAGGACTAAAATGTGGTTCATTGAGATGATAATAATTTTTGGTGAATAATAACTTTTTACTTTTATTTACCACGGTTAAAATTAAATATGGTAATTAAGGGTAAATATGATATTAATATTATCCTAACAAATGTACTAATTATATTGGATAAGCTTAATTCGACCGAAAACAACCTTAGGAATAAAATATTATCATTTAGGTCCACTTGGATTAGATTAGGACATTTATTATTATTTAATTCAAAGAAGACTTAAAAGAGTTAAAATCAAAGTTTATTTACTAAAATAATTTTAATATAGGGTTAAACATAAGATAAATTCGATTGTAAATATTCATTAAAAAGATAAAAAAATTTCATACATAAATATATTTTATTTATAATTTTTAGACATTAAATAATTTAATTTATTTGACACAATGATGATGCAGTAATTACCATAATAGTGAAAAACTAGAATAATTGATATTATAAATAACAAAATAATTGTAATTTGTAACTTTTTATAAATAAGAATAATATTCTAGGATCATATGACATGTTAAAATTTATTTGATTAACTTTTTTTTGAAGTAATAATTCTGTTATGAATTTTTTAAAAATCAATTATTGAATAGTGTCAAAATTGACATAAATGTGTTTTTAAAACAAATATTATATTATTAATTGATATTAAATTCCTAAAAATCCTAGGATCGTCCAAGAGACTTATATCATGATAGTTGTATCATTAATGGACCACTTGGGGGTCTCTTGGATGTATATATTAAGTTTATTAACCATATAATATAAAAATACAAAGAGACATTGTAAAAGTGAAACTAATTAACTAAGAGTTAGTACTTAACGATAAGGTTAATATTGTAACCAAAACCTGTCTAAATCCTATTGGTTGAGTGTTGTTCGACCTATACCCACCATAACCTTTAAATAATCCTCTTTTGAGCCATTAGAAACCGAATGTGAATTTATTATAAAATAATATTTCTAACTTTTCCAAAGGTGCCCCTCACCCCTCTTATAAAAGGGCACTCCCCCTTCTCATTAATTCACACCAATAAAGCCATTTGGCTTGGCCAAACTCTGCCCAAATACTCTCTAAACTTCCCTAAATTTATCCTAGAGGCCATAATTTAGTCATAATTCCATCCTAAGGAGCCATTTTGATCAAATCAAAAGGAAGAACCCGAAGAAGAGGTAATGATTTCACCACCATTTTTTCAAGTTCCTTTCTTCTTCCACTTATTCTTTCTTTTTTATTACCATTATAAAATAATAACTCCATATATTATATATACTTTTATGTTATTATAAATATGGTACAATCATATTCAGTATTCAATCCATCCTTTTAATAAGATGTCACCATACGTGCGTACATATGGCTTACCGTTTTCACGTCATGGTGTAATTGTTATTCAATAAATTATTATTTGGATGGGTATAATAATGATGTGTAATTCATGTAAATAAAAAATATAACATGATAATTATTCTATATATATGATATACCATACAATTATATATTATTTTAATATCAAAAGAATGATTTTGTCGCTCGTGCGTACGTACGGACTACCGTCTCCACGAACGCGATGAGATTCATTCCCCATCGTTTCCATTCAAGTATAATTCTCCTTTGATGATTAATAATAGTATCTAAGGAATTAATATCATTATTGATATGAATAATATAAAACCTATCCATGAAAAACATGGCTTACATAACAAAACATATAAAATAAAATGAGTAAGTTAACACCCGAAACGACGATAATTCTAAAATATTATTAACAAAGTAATGTTAAAAGATCATATATGATATTATATTAAAATATATGATTCTTGTATAATTTAATAACAATTATTTCAACATTATACAAGAGGTTAACCTATACCAACCAATTAAAAGTACAAGGTAAGGGTTTATTTCGCAATCTATTCATTATCCGAGGTTGTTTATACGTAATAATCTACTGGGATCTCATTATCATCCACCTCCATGTTTCATAAAAATGTATTTCAAAAAATTCTTACTATTTTATAGAATATGGGTTAAAGTCATTTATACCCTTGTTTGACTTTTTATAAGAAGTTTATAAAGAAATATTTCTGTCATTTTCCAAACAAGTCACTTTTAAACCTTTTCGACAAAATTAAGGTAAGAATGTTTTTTTAACTTATACGGCGGGTGCAGATGTTTTCCGCCGTTATAAAATCATTGACTCTTCCCTTACAAGATTATAATAATATTGTCAAAGAAAATGTTTTATTTTATAGATATATGACTCTTAAATGATTTCAAAATAGAAAGAGATATTTCTCTAATTTTTTTTGATTTCATCTATATCAACATCCTTTAATAGATTTTAAGCTTATTTGAAGTTTATTTATTATGATACGAAAATTATATATTTTATTGAAGGTTTTGTGATATTTTTGACTGTGGATATGTTATTTTTATACCATTCATGGTTTATGGATGAAGTATTTACATTTCGTATGCTAGTTTTAATACGAATGTTTATATTATGTTTAAACATTTTCATATGGGAATGCATTGGACTTAATATGTGATGGGTGGAGCCCGCTATAGCTTCTTGATGCATCAGTATGTCTCATGAGACAAACTAGTGTCTTGGCACAAGGCCTTGGAAAAATCTTATTTGTAGTCTTGGCACGAGGCCTTGGCTATGTGGTTATGATAGTCTGGAATTATGCATTCCATCATTATGAAAGTGGTTATTGATATTTCATGTGATTATTTGATTAGTAGAATATCCATGTGAATGAGTAAATGGAATTATTTCATTTTATTTTTTCAATAATTTGTTGAAGTTCAAGTTTAAAAGGATTTTGTTTTAGTTATACATTGCCTTAAATGTTTATTCTTATTTATGAAAGTTTCCTCTATATTGTTATCCTTACTAGGAATTTGAGCTCACCCCTTTTCTATGTTTTATTTTTTCCAGGATGTGAAGAAGTAAATTATGAATGCCATGCAAGGATAATATGGGGGGATAAGAGTGTAGACTATGGAGACTATGTTGTTGTAATTTTAATTTTTATGATGTAATGTAAAACTTTATGAATATATCTATTATTTCCAAGGATACTAAACTAATCGGTCTTTCAAGATTCGATCTTTCTTGCGATCATGCCAACGTTATGTAATAATGCACTGACTCTAGGTAACTGGGGTCGGGGCGTTACATATCTTGATGATATGTAGGAAATGATCATTGTTACATACATCCTCATAGGAACTTAGAATTTAAATTCCATGCATATTTCCAAACAATGTAGGTGCATTTCACTACCCTCATTTCCTGAATTTATTATAATTATTGAGTGTTACTTGTTTATATATACCTATGATCATATTTAGCTATGATTGAGTGATCTATAGATTCAAATCATGAGGTTTATAGTCTCTCATGGGTTGGAATTGGTAATTTAATGATTCGATCCATTAGAATGGAATTAAATGCGTATTTATTTTATTGATATAGTGGATGTATCCTCATTTAATGGTAATGGTGATCCATTTTAAATGAACCCCGATATACGAAAATAATAAAATATAATCTGTAAAATTGATACTTGACTTATGAAAATAAATGGTTGTTGGTAAATGATGAGTAATGGTATTATTGATACTTCAACTACTAGAACCCCATTAATTTTTACTTGAATAAATAAAAATTCATGGCCTCCTAAGTTTTAAGTTGTGGTAGTATACCATGGTTAATGACACTTTTCCATTTCATTAAGCTTCTTATATTTATATCTATCATATTTAAATCTCATTTTGAGGCATGTTGATGTCATTTATTGACCAATGGTTCCATGATGTCCTTGTGTCATGTTCTATAAGGGTAGCGATGACCATTCTTTACACATAGTGAGAGTAATGTATCTATTCGTACCTCTAAGAGTGACACTTTAGGTACTTCCTCTTATAATAGATCAAGGAACTAATGATCTAATTCATGATAGATTTTTACATCTGTGTTTTCCAGGAACGGTGCTCCACAACATGCACCTACGATGGATGAAATGTTGCGTGAGTTCTAGAAATAGAATCCTCCTACCTTCTCTGGGGATGGATGTCCAATGATTGATAAGTCATTGATGGAGGACACATATCTATCTTTGATAATCTACATATTCCTACAGAGTATAGGGCTAATAATTGTACCAACATGCTGTAGGATTTGACCAAGTTCTAGTGGGATGTGATTACATAGGATGGTTTCAATCAAAGCATGGTATAGACTGATTTTTAGAATGTATTATATTTTAAATTAATTCTGTATATGCTAATAAATTACCAATATTGAGATATCATGCTTTTATATCAGTGTTCTATATCGATAATGGATTATTCAATACATTTAATTGAGTTACACTACTTTTCACGGCTTCAAGCCGGTGACGAGCTTCCATGTCCTAGACCCTCCAAGGATGAGCTCTAGAATTTCATCTATAATAAGGTGAATGTATTTTTCATACCTACCTATGAGGTAGACAATCAGGATCTTATCGTAGAACGAAACTAGATATAAGGTGGTTGAACAATATATTGAGGATTAGTGATGTGGAAGGCCATTACTTATTCCCATAGTAGGAAAAATATCCTTGAGGTTTCTCTATAGGGTAGTGGTAGCCATAGTACATGTAATTGTAGGTCAATGGTGAACCATTAGTATGAAAAACATGGAATTATGAATCTTCAATAGTATTGAGATCCTTAGGAGTGTCGAGAATGTAATCGTATGTGCATTTTAGATATGTTTTTGGACATTTCCATTAGATTCTAGTGGAAGTGGTTCAACACTAGATCCCCCTTCTAGAGAAGGTTCTTTTATGCCATGTTTGGTGGGGAGTTAGAGTATCACCAGTAGTACCAGCCAGAATGGTGTTCATGGTTTTGGAATATAGAATTTAAACCATTAGCATCATCATAGTGGTCATAATTATGGTTGTCAAGCTGCAACATAGGGACATGGATTAGACTAGTTTCAACAATTACAACTAATATGTGATGATCAAAGTGCATGAACATATATAGTATGAGGTACTCTTCTAGTGGCCTCCACTATAGTATATAATTTATTGGATACAAGTGCTTCACCTCCTTTATCTATTTATCTATCATGGAAGGTATTGATCTGTAAATACAATAATACAATGGTGTAATGACCCTGTATATAATGTTGGAAAATTTTTTAGAGTGAATTCACCAATAAAAGGCCTTCCCATGGACGTAGATAGTTACCCTTTATTTTGAGAACTCTTTATTCTTAAGATTAAAGGATTCTATCCCATTCATAGGATGTATTGGTTAGTGGAATTTCATCCCTTTTTCTGTAATTATCACTACAGAGTATCATTTATATCATCATAAGGAAACAATTTCCAATATAAGGGTGAGTGGAATGTACAAAATAGTAGAGATATACTAAAGCATCATGGGATAGGTGGAGTGGCCTCCCATATTTATATTCACCTCATAGAGGACTATGGTTTACATCAAGGTGAATTTCTTATGGTAGTATAACATTTAATTTATTTATTTCTTGATTATTTTTCTGTATTACCTCCTAAGAGAGAGGTAGATTTTATGATTGATCTCATTCCATGATATGATTTTGTGTGAATTTGTCCATATAAGAGGTCAATTACCATGAATCATGAGGTCAAGAAGTAGTTGGAGGATATAGAGGACAAGGTTTTTACACACCCTAGAACATCGTGTTGAGGTTCATCTATACTTTTCACCAAAAAGGATGATGGGAACCTTCATCATTTTTGTGAATTATAGATGGTTGAAATAACTTATTTTCAAGAACCGTTATCCAATTCCTCAAATAGACAATCCCTTTCACGATTTTTAGGGAAATAGGGTGTTTTTTAGATTGACCGGAGAATGGTCTATCATCTAGTGAGATTCAATACATTAGAAATACCTTATATAGATTTACATAGTTGCTAGATCTGTATGAGAAACTTGTTACGAAGTTCAGTCTTATGAATGCACCATCCATTTTCATGGATATTATGAATACGGTTTTCAATCCCTATCTGGATTCTTTTTTTGGTATTTGTGGAATAAATCATGTTTTATTATCATGCTCATAGGGACCATGAAAGTCACTGTGATATCATTCTAAGTACACTGAGAGAGCATCAACATTATGAAAAACATTCTAAGGGCCACATATAGATTGAAAAATGATCAGTTATTGGGTGATATTATTTCAGAATCAAGAGAGTCTATTGACTTAGATATGGTGAGTTTTATGGTTTATTGGGAGAATCCCATGAATGTGTTCAAAATAGATATTTTTAGGGCAGGATGGACATTACATACATATCACATTGGAATTATCCAAAATTTATACACCTCTTACTAGTATTAAAATGAAGGGTTTCAATTCCCTTTAGTCTGAAGAGTGTGACATATATTTTGAAAAGCTAAAAGGAAGGCTTGACTAAACACTAATTCTGATACTTTCAGAGCCTGGTAGAGACAGTATAATGTTCTATTATGAATCTAGGATCATCCTAGGTGCAATGTTAATGTAGGAATATAGATTTATTTCATACATATATCAGTAGTTGATACCTCATTAGAGATATTATCTTACACATGAAATTGAGTGAGCATCAGTTGTTAATTCCTTACGTTGTTAAAGACAATATCTAATGGTCAAGTGAATTTTGCCGTATACAGACCAAAATAGGTTCAAATTTTTCATCACACAATGTGATTGTAATCATAGATAAGGAATAATGGTTGAATATATTTAGTCCTTTGATTTTATATCCCCTATATGTCAAAAAATGACGTATCAGATATTATATGTTTGAAAACTTGAGTACATGTTGTATGGGAAGCCATGGATGAATTGAAATTGATGGACCTCATATATTAGATGCATCTGGATTTTGGTGATAGTCAAGAGCATTCTTATCTATCAACCTTGATAGTTACCTCTTCCCTCCTTGTGAATGTGAAGAGAAAGAAATTATCGTATCACAAGGGTTTGGTTCTCCATGAGAATATTTAAGGAGATGGACCACCTCATAATTGTTCTATGGAAAGCAATGATATCCTACATTTTAATGAATGTGTCTAGGTTCCTATAGATATGAGAGAGAAAATGATGGGGGAGTTACACACTTATTAGTGGGAAGTTCCTCCAGGCATCTCCAAGATGTATTGAGATATACGACACCTGTATTGGTGGCCTTGGATGAAATTTCCGATAGTATGTTTTTCCCCCAGTGTGGCACTTGTTAGAGGGTGAAGTCGGATCACGAGATACCTACAATATTTTTACAACCAGTTTCAGACCTAGAATGGAAATTGGATGATGTTTACATGGACTTTGTAGATGGCTTGCTGTGGTCTTTTGGAGATTGAGACACTGTATGGGTAGTCATTGACCTAATAATGAATTTAACACACATAATTATTATCCATGATACTTTCTTAGTTGATAAGATGAGAATATTTAATGTTCGTGAGATAATATGACAACATGATGTACCTTGTATTATCATTTCCGAAAGGGAATCTTACGTCATGTCATTTTTCAAGTAGGGTTTTCTATAAGATATTGATATACAAGTGTGTATGAAACTAATTTTTTACCTCAAATCGATGGAAAGTAAGAACAGATGATATAGGCTTGGGAGGATATGATCTTGGAATGCGTAATTGATTTTATCGGTTCTTGGGAGAAGCATATCCCTATCATTTAGATCCCCTACAAAATTATCATATAGGTGATAATTCAAATATCTCATTTTGTGGCCATGTATGGTTGGCCATGGAATTCAACCCTTTGATGGTTAGAGGTAGGGAGGTAGTGCTACAAGGTCCTCATCTCATGCTGGAGACATTAAATTAGGTTCAATTACTCTAGAATCATATGTTTATTGGTCAATCTAGACAGTAATATTATCTTGATCTCCCTCAGAAACCAATATAGTTTGAGGTTCAACATCAATTTTTCTTATGGGTATCACCCATGCTTTGGCATCGATAGATACAAAGTAATGTGAGTTTTTTTCTCATTATATAGAGTTTTTTGAGATTATAGAGAGAGTTGGGATGATAGCCTATCTATTGCTACTACCTCAGAGGTATTGTTCCATGCATGACATCTTCCATGTTTGACAGGTTTACTAGTATCATGCAGACCGATATCACATATTTTATCATGAGTATGTTTTATTTCATGTTAATGCGTCATTTGAGAAGTGTCCTATAGACAACATTGACTGAATCATGTAGGGTATTTGATTATGGTTTGTCTTATTAGTGTGGGATATATGGCATAAAGAACATGTAAAAATTAAACGTGGGAGTTTGAGGATGAAATACAATACCCGTATCAATATTTTATCTCGGGTAGTTTTTTTCCTCCCTTCGAAAATGAACCTTCCGACACATTACTTTAAGGGGGAAGACTATAAGAACTCAGTTTCTATATCTAGTATGTATTATTTTAAATTTGGAAAAATTATTCATTATTGACCTAATATATGTTCCCAATGATGTTATAGTGTTTTTCAGGGTTTATGGGGCTTTTTGGGATTTTTTAACCCCGGGTGATGGATAAAAACACTAAGATGCATTGTTACTACAAACTATAAGACCCAGACCACATGGCCTATCCTAACAATGAGGGGATGTATATTAGGGTAACTTGGGGTGAAAATCATTCCCTAACCATGTGTTAAGGGCTGCACTCCCATGAAAAACAATAGACATTTTAGAAGAGGTGATTTACCTGGTTGGAATAAACATTCCTAAAAAGTGAGGCCTAACCATGCGTGTTACCTTATCACAATAGATGGAGCACTATTGATGGACGGTTTAGAAAACCGTGTGGCCACACCATGTGACTCTGTTTTGGAGAAAACTAATAAAACCCAAATAATGAAATGTTTAATCTTCTCCCTTCCACTTATTTTATCACTAGAGGACAAAAATGTATTCTCCTCCCATTTTGAGATTCCAAATACATATTCCATATATTTAGATCCGACTCATCAATCCAATGTCTGATCAAGGAAATTTTCATTGCATTAAATCCATTCTGGTAAGATCTAAATTACTTTTTATTCATTTTTAGTTATTCTTTCTATCAATGTCATTGTAACGACCCAAAAACCAATTAACGAAAATTCCTCTTGGTCTATTTAAATGTATTCTTATGTTTAGGTAAAACGTATGCACTTATTTGGTTCAATGTATTAGATTTTAAAATACCATTAAGAATTGTGACCATTGCTAATATATCCATTGAACAGTGATCACATGATATGTATAAATATTGGGCTTTCAAAAATCCAATTTACTCAGACGAAGGATGTGATGGCCTCGTCTAGTAGAATTTCCCTATACAAATCCAATTTGTCAGAGCTCAGAAAAATGGTGGTGTATTTGGGCTCCACTCTTGACCAATCCCAAGCTGAGATTGAATATGTTAAGCTTGAGTAGAACTGCCTATGAGAGAAGTGGATGTTGATAGAGATTACCAGTCGGGCAATGTTATCCGAGCAACCCCAAGAGTCTGTCACAATCACCCTCCTTACCCTAAGGTATTTTTTGGGTGTCTTAAGGGGTTATGTTACAAGACCCTAGTAATACGATTATGTACATCATTCTTGTATATAGAATATACATTCTTTTAATTATTGTTACTTTGTAAAGAGTTTTTAATTCACAAATAGTATTTTTATATAATATTCAACTACGTTATCTATTTTGACGAATTAATGGATTTTTGAATTAAATAATATTTTAATAAAATATTATTATTAATAAATTTCTATTTCTTAAATATAAATGATCGTACAGTTTTTATACATACAATTGTAATTTTTATTAATGTTTGGAAATAGATTTTGTCAAAACCCTTGAATTTTCAATAAATGTTTGTTTTTATTTTCAAAGTGAAAATTCGCATATTTAGAAAACTATTTAGATAAAAGAAATATTATTTTTGGAATCAGGACATCGAAATTATCAAACATTGAATTTTTCATAATTTTCTCAGACATTTTAATTTTTGGGTAAAAATTAAATACTTTTTAAATATATAATGTGTTTTATGACATCATAATGACCCGAAAGTGATATAATAAAATAAAATAAACATTATGTTCTGAAAATTTATGTTTTACCATAAAATAATTTTATTTTGGGTCTGTTTGATTTATTTTACAAAGCTTTAGTGCACCCTTCAAGACTTATAAATCATTTTGTCTTTTTTAATTGTTTTCCTTAAGAGTTTTACTCATCTCCACATAATCAAACCTATTATTTTAAAATTTTCATCCATGGGACTTATAAAATATTTTCTTTCCACTCCCCTTTTTAAAAAACCATTGGAAATAAATATGGTAAAATCCCATGGGCTGGTTTGTGGTTTTGATTAGTTTAATATGTGGTTTCCCAAACCTAAAGAATAATTAATTCCCTCTCCTTTACTATATAATCCCACCCAAGATCCCACTTACTATTCACTCAAAGAATTCGGAGTTCATATAAACTTAGCCCTCCTCTCTCTATAATCCTCCCATGGGGCCCCAAGATCTCAAGACATCTCTCTCAAGCCCCTTTCAAGCCTTTGGGATCACACTTCCAAGTAAGGGATTCTCACTGTCCATATTTATGACTAAGTTTACTTATATTTTTATATCCTTTTATTTTCAATTATAAATGTTGTGGTAGGATTTAAAACCTCCTAAATACTTCCCTATTCATGTTTCAATAATTAGAGATCCTATTTATCTATAAATAATTCCTCCCATGTACACCTGTTACCAAGCTGAAATTCCGTAAGGAAATTCTTTCTCCTCGTTTACATTCAAGAAATTATTTTGTATGACATATCTAAATTCCATTAAATTTTTTGGGACATGTTTGAATATGACACCCCTTACTATTCATATCATGTAAATATTATGATACACCCATTTATTATTCATCAACCAATTTTATGAATTCTTATGTCATGCCGTTATGCTATCGAAATTGAACTGCGTTTTTCCAAGCCAAGATCATTGTGTAGTGAATACCACACCCATGACTCTATCAATGATATTAACAATTATGAACATGTACCTATTGAATGGTACATTAATGTATCTATTCCACATTCCTTAATCATGGAATAAGTTATGATTTTGATTGATTCGATGTTATATAATCCATGTGGCACAGTTATGCATGAAATGAAATGTTTAAGGAGGGTGAGCCCTAATAGTGATCGAATGCATTTGGTACATCATAGTATCATGAAAAATAATGTGTAATGGGTTTTTACTCATTCTAATTCAAGTACAATCAGGGTTTACCCATGATTCATGTCCAATGAGGGTTTACTCATGCTCCATGTGAAATGAGCCTTGGATCATGCTAATTCCATGTTAATTGTTGTTTCAACTTCTCCATGTTATGATTATCGTGTTTTCTCGTGCTGTTATGTTCAAGTTTATCTTTTTCTCCATTTATATTCCAATTTTCTAACATGTTTTGTAATCCTCTTGTTATTCCATGTTTATTCCCTTATTAGGATTTATCACTCACACTTTTCTTATGTGTGTCCTTAGGTTTTCCCATTCAATGCTAAGTATGAGGGAATGTTGTGGTCAGGTAAAGAATGTTTTTAATGAAGATGTTTTGTGTTTTATGTTCTAAGTTGTTATTTAATATTCCTAAGAACCAAATACACTAGAACTCTTGATATTCTATGTTTTATCATATTAATTTTATGTAATACATTAGGTTTAAGTTTGTAATAAAGAGGATGGTTTTCATAGTTGGTATCAGAGGATAGGTTTAGATATTTTTGGTATTAGGATTAGAAATCCCAAGTGAAGCCTTAGAGACTAGAATAAGTATAAAAAACAGAACTATGTTTTTGGGAGTATTGTGTAAGTGTTTTATCATGAAAATACATCCCTGTCTGGATATGAGCTTGTAAAGGTGGATCTAGCACATATGTACATAGGAGTGAAAACTCTTACAAGGAGTCTCGGGATTGACCTGGGGTATCCTTTTACACAACAACAGGCCTTGCTGAACTCTTGGTTATGACACTCCAGGGTAAATGTACATTGTTAAATTCACAAGCTTAGTATGAACCATTATTACAGGAATAAAGAAACCCCCTATGAATATATGTTAGAATATAGATCATAGATATCAAAGATTGAAGCCTATAGATTCATTAGCTAAGAAAATAAAATCTATTTATAAGTCATCTATTTTTTCCTTGGGTTACCCATCATGTGTTACCCGTATCTTTTTTTTTATTCCAGCAAATGGCCGGTAATTGGAGGAATCGGTCTAAAACCCAATGCGAAGATCAATGTGATGACTATTCTAATGAGATGACCAATCTTATGAGAGTAGGAATCAAAATATTTTTCATTATTCTATCTCAGTTAACTCAAGATTTGAATAGAAACATGGGTCAATAGAAACATTCAACCACCCCCCCCCCACCAGGAAAGAAAAAGTCTCTATTGAAAGCTTCATGAGACAAAGGCCTCCAATTTTTAATGGATCATCTGATCCCTCAATAGATGAAAAATGGATCAACTCCATTGAAATGATATTCTCTATCCTTCAATGTTATAATCAAGATAAGGTTCTTAGGTTTGATTTTCATATGGAGGGTGAAGCTGATCAATTGTGGACATTGATAAAAAAAATGATGCCAGAGGAAGAGATTTAGGCATTAGAATGGATGGATTTTTGGAAGATGTTTTTTGATAAATATTTTCCACGCACCCTCCAGCTTATGATGGAAATGGAAATACTTTTCATCTGGAAAAATGACAATGAATCTATTAGAGGGTACATGAAAAACATCACATGGCTTGTAGGATACATCTCTGACTTTGTCGTTACCCACAAATACAGAGTTAAATACTTCTTCGGTGGGCTGAATCCAAGCCTGCAGAAAGCCCTGGAGATCCGTGACATCGGGAGATATGAGAAAATTTTCTGATTTGATGTCATGGTCGAAATAGATATCGACAAATCTTAGAGGTATCATGGGGATAATAAGACTAAGGTGGATTTATATTCTGGTGGTCCGATAGATAAATCCAATGATTCTAAGAAGATCCAACACCCCACTTTCCCAATGTGCGGAAAGAAGCACCTAGAATATTGCTTTAAGGGGATGAGGAAATAAGTTAGGTGTGAAAGAGAAGGACACCAAGCTATTAACTGCCGAAAAAAAAACCCACGACTGTGACAAAGGAGAGGAACACTCCGTTCCACTCTCAATGTGTCGTTCATTACATCAACAGAAAAGAACTAGGGAATCTTGCAAATTAGTTCCCTAATACAATGATTTAATAGGCAAGCAAAAACCTCTATGGTAGAAAGGGTGAGCTTTTTCCATCATTGCTGTCGAAGTGAACCCCGACAATGATGTAGTGACAGGTACGATAGTTATTCATTCAAGATTAGAAAAAAAAAATTTGATTCAGGTGCTATGAATTCTTTTATATAACCAATGTTTAGTAGAACATTCCCAACACCACCAAAAATCAAGGAAGTAAAGATTTTGATGAGTAGAGAAAATGGGGCAATCATTGTATCCCATGAATATGACTCCTACATTGTCATAATCGGTGGATCGAACTTCCTGGAAAAGCTCATAATACACCCTCTGGGATAATTTGATGCAATTGTCTGTATATAATGGATTTCCTAATATAGATACAACATATAGTTTTTTGAGAGGGAAATCACTCTCAATGTGGATAATCGACCCCTGATTCTATACAAGTACAAGGAGGAGGATGAATCTTCTTTAGTTCCATCATCTCAAGCATAGATATTACTACCCTATGAGCATGCGTATCTGGATTAAATGATTGAGTCTATGGAGGAAACCAACCTTGAAGACATGCCTATTGTGAGGGAATTTGCTAAAGTACTTCTCAAAATTTCCCGGTCTTCCTCTTAGAAGAGATGTTGAATTCTCAATTATTCTTCTACCAGGGGCATTGCCAATATTCAACACTTCGTATAGAATGGATATTGTAGAGCATGAGGAGCTAAAGAAACAACTACAAGAGAATCTAGATAAAGGGTTTATATGCCAAAGTGCTTCACCATGGGGGGCACTGATACTCTTCGTCAAGAAGAAGGATGGTTCAATACACCTTTACATCGATTATCATGAGCTTAACAAAATCATTATAATGAACAAGTATCCTCTCCCACGAATTGATGACTTGTTCGATCAGCTTTGTGGAGAAATATACTTCTCCATGGTAGATTTGTGGTCGGGATATTGTCATGTAAGGGTGAAGAAGGAAGATATCACCAAGACTACTTTTCATATGAGAAATAGACACTTGGAATTCCTAGTAATGCCTTCTTGACTCACTAATGCTCCAGAAATCTTCATGGACATGATGAATAGAGTCTTTAGATATTTCCTCGAAATATTTGTGGTAGTCTTTATAGATGATATTCTTATATACTCCAAAACCATGTAAGATCATGAGTATCATATAAGAACTATACTAGAGACCATAAAAAAAGAGAATCTCTTTGCAATGTATGGGAAGTGTGAGTCCTAGTTGAAGGGGGTATCATTCATGGGACATATCATCACACGAAATAGAATATCTATGGATCTATCCAAGATAAATGAAATAGAGAGATGACCGAGGACAACATCAGTAATAGGTTTCAGTATCTTTTTGGAGTTAACTTGATATTATCATCGATTTGTGAGAAATTTATCATGATTGTCCAACAGTTTTACCAAGATAACAATGAAGAGTGTAAAGTTTTCTTGGTATGAAAAATGTGAAAATAGCTTCAAGGAATTGAAAAGGAGGCTTGTCACTATGCCTGTTCTCACATTACCCACAAGTGGAGAACATTTTCTGGTATTCAGTGAAGCTTCGGAGAAGTGTATTGGCTGTTTGTTGATGATAAATGACAAAATAATTGCATTTGATTCAATGAAAATGAATTTTCTTGAGAAACATTATCCAACACATGATATGGAGTTGGCTGTGGTGATCTTCACATTAAAAATTTGGTGTAATTATCACTTTGGGGTGAAGTGAGAAATATATACGGACCACAAAATCCTCAAGTATATATTCACACAGAAAGAGTTGATCATGAACCAATGAAAATTTTTAGAGGTCAAAAAAGACTATGAGTGCTCAATCCATTACCACCCTGTGGAAGTGAATAAGGTGGAAGATGCTCTAAGTCGAAAGGACGCCGTGATTCCATCATTTATGAGAATAAAAAAGGATCCAATATTATTAGATTTGATGATGATGGACATTGGAATCATAAACAAGGGAACATCATCAATCCTTTCACAAATGATTGTTCAACCGTACCTTTTATAAATGTTAAATTATGACCAAAAGGATGATGTAAGAATTTCAAAGAGATTGGAAGCTATTAGAAAAGGGAAATCATTGGAGTTAATTATCAATAAAGATGAAATTGTGAGATGTGGGAAAACACTACATGTTCTATCAAGTCCAGAGCTGAAGAAGAATCTTTTGTATGATGCACATTGTTCAAATTTATCTATTCACCCAGGAATCAAAAATATATATCGAGATATCCAAGGGAATTATTATTGGGATGATATGAAGAACGAGATCACTGAGTAAACATCAAAGTACCTAGTGTTTCCGAAAGTGAAGGAAGAGAGGTAGAAGTCTAATGGGATGACATAACCATTTCCCATACCAGCATGTAAATGGGAGAACATCACCATGGACTTTGTAACCAGAATTCCAAATACATCCACAGGAAACAATGAAATACTTTTTTTTTGTGGATCATCTTACAACGTCTGCACACTTCATTGCAATTTGAGAGGATTTCTCATTGGATAAACTTTCACTGATATCCGTCAGACATGTGGTACGACTGCATAGAGTACCACTATCTATTTTATCTGATCAAGATCCAAGATTCACCTATATGTTTTGGAAGAGTCTTCAAAATTCCCTAGATACTGAGCAGAACTTCAGTAAGAATTATCATCCTCAAATTGATGTTTAATCTGAGTCGACAATCCAAACAGTTGAGGACATGTTAAGAGCATGATCAATGTACATCAAAGCAGGATGGGATCTACATCTTCCTCTTGTTGAGATCTCATACAATAACGGTTTCCACTCGAGCATCAAAATTGAACCTTATGAAGCCCTGTATGGGAAGAGGTGTAGAACACAAGAATTTTGGTATGATGTCAGTGAGCGTAAGCTTGAAGGACCTGAAATGGTCAATGAAATGGTGGAGAAGGTGAAGAAAATTCAGCAGCATACCATGGTAGCCCAAAGTCGAAATAAGAGTTATGAAGATAACCGTCGATGAGACCTTGAGTTCAAAGTTTGAGATATGGTGTTTCTATGCATATCTCCATGGAAGAAGTTCATGAGGTTTGGAAAGAAATGGATGTTAAGTCCTAGGTAAATCATCCCCTTCAAGATTATTTATCATTTCGGGGATGTGTCCTATATATTGACACTTCCACCAACTATGGCCAAAGTACATGATGTCTTTCATGTATCCCTTTTAAGGAAGTACATATCAGAACTGTCACATGTACTCTCTTCAGAGGTATTATAGTTAAAGGATGACCTTTACATGAGGATAAAACAATGAATATATTTGATCTTAGAGAAAAAGTTCTACGAAATAAGATGATGCCCACTGTCAAGGTGTTGTGGAAAAACCAAAAGTTGGAAGAAGTAACGTGGGAATCAGAAGAAGTGTTGAATAAGAGTTACCCACGTATGTTTTAGTGTGGGAAAATGAAATTTCAAGGGAAAAATTTCTTAAGGGGGTAATCTTGTAACGACCCAAAAATTCATTAATGAAAATTTCTCTTGGTCTTTTTAAATGTCTTCTTATGGTTATGTAAAAGGTATGCACTTATTTGGTTCTGTGTTTTGGATTCTAAAATATCATTAAGATTTGTGACCATTTATAATATAGACATTGAATAGTGATCACATCATTAGTATAAATATAGGGCTTAAACAAATCCAATTTACTCAGACAAAGGAAGTGAGGGCCTCATCCCGTAGACTTGCCCATTATGAAGCCCATTTGACGGAGCTCGAAAAGGAGGTTGCGTCATTGGGATTAGATCTTGACCAAGCCCAATATGATCTTGAATACGTTAATCTTGAGCTAAACCACCTATGAGAGAAGTGGAATTATATAGATATTACCACTCGAGGAATGTAATAAGAGACACCCCAAGAGTCTGTCACCATCGCACAGATTATCCTAAGGTCATATGAAGGGGTTTTAAGGGGTTATGTAATAAGAAACTAGTAAAAATATTATGTACATTATTCCAAAAAAAGGAATATACATTCTCTTTATTATTGTTACTTTGTAATGAGTTTTTAAAGCACAAATAGTATTTTTTGTTAATATTCAACGAAGTAATCAATTTTGAGGAATTAATGTAATTTTTAATTGAATAATATTTTAATAAAATATTATTATTAATAATTTACTTTTGATTAAATATAAATGACCATATAATTTTTATAAATACAATTGTAATTTTTATTATTTTTTTAAATCTGTTTTTGTCAAAACCCTTGAATTTTTTATAAATGACGATTTTTATTTTAAAAGGGAATATTAAAACATTTAGAAAATTATTTAGATATAATGAATATTATTTTTTTGAATGAGGATATCAAAATTATCCAATGGCACATTTTTCATAATTTTCTGAGATATTTGAATTTTTGTGAAAAAATCAAATACTGTTTAAATATATAATATGTTTTATGACATTATAATGACCCAATAGTGATGTAATAAAATACTATAATTTATTTCCATCCAATATATTTTTTTCGATTAAAATAAATTTATTTGGGGTTTGTTTGATTTATTTTACAAATCTTTAGTAGACCCTTCAAGACCTATAAAACATTTTGTCTTTTTAAATTGTTTTTCTTTAAGAGCGTGACTCATCTCCACATAAAAAACCCTATTATTTTAGTAATTTGGGCCATTAGCCTTAAAGTTTTCTTTTAAATCCCTTTTGAAAGAAAGCATGGGAAAAAACCATGGGCTGGTATGTTTTTTGATTAGTTTATTTTGTGGTGTCCAAAACCTAAATAATAAAGAATTCCCTCTCCTTTCCTATATAAACCCACCCAAGCTCCCACTTCCTCTTAACTAAAAGGCTTTCGATTTCATCCAACCCCTTTTTTCCTTTCTCTAAAATCCTCCAATGGCGCCCCATGCTCCAAATAAGTCTTTCTAAATCCCCACCCATGCCTTTGGGATCACACTTCAATGTAAGGGATTCTCACTTTCCTTATTTATTTCAAAGTTCCTTATATTGTTATCCCTTTTACTGTCAATTAAAAATGTTGGGGTATGATTTAGAACCTCCCCAATACTTCCCTATTCATGTTTTAATAATTAGATATCCCCTTTCCCTATCATTAATGCCTACCCTGTACACCCGTTACCATGCTGAAATTCAGTATGGAATATCTTTCTCCTCATTTACATTCATTAAATTCTTTTGTATTACGTGTATAAATTCCATTAAATATATTGGGAAATGTATCAATATGACCCCCATTACTGTCCATATCATGTAAAAATGATGAGACACCCCTTTCTCTTTCATCAACCATTTTTAGGAATTCATATGTCACGCCGTTATGCTGTCAAAATTGAACCGTGTTTTTTCAAGCCCAGATCATTGTGTATTGAATACCACACCCATTCCTCTATCATTGGTATTCAAATTTATACACATGTAAATACTGAATAGTAAATTAATGTATTTATTTCACATTATTTAATCATATAATAACTTATGATGTTTATTGATTCCATGTTATATGATCCATGTGGCACACTTTTGTATGAAATGAAATGTTTAAGATGGGTACCCCCTAATAGCACTCCAATGGATTAGATAAAGTATAGTATCATGATACGTCATCTGCAATGGTTTTTTACTCATGATAAGTCAATTTCAACGAGGTTTTACTCGTGCTTCATGGGCAATGAGAGTTTACTCATGCTTTATTACAATGAGCATTAGCTCATGCAAATTCCATGTTATGTGTTGTTAACACATCTCCGTGGTATGATTATCATGATTTATCATATCGTTATGTTCATGTTTCTCCTAGGCTCCACTGATATGCCTATTGTATAACATTTATTTTATTCCTCATGACATTCCATGTTTATTCTCTTACTGGGCTTTATATCTCACCCTTTTCTTATGCATGTCCTCAGTTTATACCATGTAACGCTATGTATGAGGGAATGTAGTGGTCATGTAATGAATATTTTCAATAAATATATTGTTTGTTTTATGTTATAAGTTTTTATTTAATGTTCCTATTCCCCAAAGACACTATACCTCTTGATATTATATGTTTTATCAAGTGAATTTTAAGTAATAGATTAGGTTTAAGTGTGTAATAAACAACAACGTTATCATAGTCACTATTTAGATATAGTTTTATATAACCTATTTTTAGGGTATTGATCTATTATTCCAATATCATCAACTCATAATCAAAATAAAGGATGATAATGGAGAAGGAGATGCATATTATTAAGAGGTAGGTGGTCTAAAACACATCCCTCGAGTTTCATAATTTTATAAATTTCAGTGTGTGCACTGATTTTAGTAGTCATTAACTTATGAATTCTTGTTCCCTATTTATTGTTTTTAGAACCATGTTCCAATTACGATTATAAATATGTGATCATTGATTGGAGGCTACGACATCAATACCGATCATACCAAGAAGGGTGTTTCCCTTAGTTACGATTTTGGTAGCTTGTTGAGTCTATTTGAGAAACCATTATGGTGATATATGACTTTAACTTGATAATGGTAAGAATTTAATTAAATAAATGGATTATTAATTAGTTCCACTTGCATTCTGATCACTTGAACCTTCTAATTTATGTCCATTCACGTGACAAATAAATTTAAAAATTAATTAGAATGTATATTATACGTATTACCTGGACTAATTAATTGTAATTGATGATATTAGTTTCACATCTATATAATACCTTTACATGATTAGTGGATGGAAGAAGAATTAACCTAATGAATAAAATATGACATATATATTTATATATGAATTAATAAATTGTTTCATCTCCTTTAAGTTTGTGACACAAATGAATGGTATGGAATGAAACCATCAATGTTGTGAATAGAATGATCTTTAAGAGTACTACCTTATTAAATTAATCATATATATGGTTCCTATTGAATATGGAGCACGAAATTATTATTAGAGTGGTTAGACTCAATCTATCCCTATATTTATAAGGGAATTCCATGAGTACTCATGGATTTCAATCTGATTTAGGGATGCGATTTTTTGAGATTGATATACACTATGGAACCCAATCATTGTCCATCTGTGGATACCTAATATATAAATAAAGAATACCTACATTATTATCAAATTATTCTATGGACACAAAAATTGGATCTATTTTGATGTTTAAAGATATGAGGAACCTTGGATTCACCCTTTGGCCTAGTCATTTCTTCTCCAGTTTTACATTGGATGATTCATTAGACTCCCTTAAAATAATTATTGTCGAATGATTTGGGAAATGACCATTTGATTAAAATATAACCCTTAGATCTATGATATATATTATTACTATGTTTTACCGACTCATGATGTGTAACCAAGAGTTTATTTGGACCTTTTTCTATCCCCTGAAAAAGTTATTTTCATTGATTTCTTGCATTATAAGAAGTCAAAATCTACATTCAAATGTCTCTAACAGATCATTCACTACACAAAAAACCAAAATGGATTATAATACATGGAACACCAGATTGGATTGATCTATATGAAACACCTACTTGTCATACGTTACACACAACATCGAGTTTCTACAGGAAATCATTTTTTTGTAATAATTTTTTTGTGAGATAGTTACAGCCTATAAATTAAAAATATTTTTAATAATTGTAATAAATACTTTAAAAATTATTTTTATAATGGTTTTATATTAGTACAAAATCTTCCTATTAGATGATATAATTTCTAGTAAAATCCTTATATGTTTAAAAGTACCATTTTCTAAAGTGAACTACTTTTCATGTCCTTATGAGAAAAGTAATAAAATTAATTTCATAAACTTTTAGACATTTACCATGATAATAGGAAAATAATTTTTGAATTTATAATATTTAAATTACTATAGGGTTTTTTTCTAATTTTTCTAGGAAACATCATTTTCAGACGAATAGTGAAAACTATTGAATTTTTCTCTTAAAAATTATTTTTTATCAAATATATTTATATAGTTAAATTATTATTTTATTTTTTTTAAGTAAAAATATAAAAATTATAAACATATTAATAAAATTTAGTTCATTTCAAAAATTCTTATTTTTAATTTAGACAGAAAATATTAATGATGTTTTTAACATTATCACTTTAATAAGTTGCTTCCTCGCAACGTTTGCAAGATTTTCATTAAACATAAGTTTACTGGTTCTAGGAATTGAATTTAGAAAAAAATTAAATACATGGTTTTATTTATTATAATATTTATAATGTAATAATATGAAATTAATATTTCACCAAAAATATTAGTGAAAGTGATTAAAATTAATTACAACGATTAGGGTAAAATTTATCGTTATAAAGGACTAATCCATAAACAGAAGGACCCAAATGTCCTATCTGCATGTCCAACACCCATTTTTTGAAAATATTTATTCCCTAAAACATCAAATATTGAGTTGTTTTTGTTTGGTTTAATTTTTTATTAACAAATTTAGGTACATATATCTTGTTTTAAAAAAAGACTAGTGTTTTCCTTCCCTCCCATATAAAAGACCACAACTTATCCTCCTTCTTCCTAGATATTAAAACACATAAGATCAAATATGTTTTGTACAATAAAAATTCCAACTTATGTCTCTTCCCATTTGAATAATAAATTTGTGATTAAATCCATCCAATGAATCCCTTTAGTGAACTCCAAAATGAGTTACCGAAAGAGGTTGAAACATATTTCCTCAATGTCCTTTCATTTATTTTATTTTATAACACCTAAATCCTTCTTATATGAGGAAAACATAATTTCCTCAGTAAAATAAATATACTAGGATATTTATTTACTGTGGTTTTTACCTACACTTATACAAACTTCCATTTAACAGCTAATGAACTTACCATTCTTGTGTATGTCAAACTACCAGCTAATGAAGTGATATTTTGTTAAAGGTTTGGGCCAAATCCTCATTTATTATTAAATTTTATCAAAGACCTCTTTAACTGGGTAGAGGGAGACCCATTACATAGCCCGAAGGTCCAGTGCGAATTTATCCCATTACATGGCCTGTAGGCCCAATATTTTGGCCCAAGACCCATTTTGTGAATAGTACTGCTATAGTACCCGCACTGCTATAGTACTACACACTACCTGCCACTACTACAGTACCTTGCCACTGCTATAGTGCCTGTTGCCGCTACAGTGCCCACTATTGCTATAGTTTTTCTACTGCTACCGTACGCTACAGTACTACTACAATACCTTGTGCCCAATTATTTTTTATGTAAAGCCAACAATCATGATTTCCATTTCGTGTAAACAGGATAACTTCGTTTGTGGATGTGTGGACTATCACCTCCTCAATGAGATGTGATTTGTTGAAACTTTACATGGAATGGATTTAGTAAGTGATTTGTATAGTTATATGATATATATGAAATAATAGTTAAATGGTAATTATATTATATACATATATACATATATGCAATTTACATTATTTCTTTCAATGTTCAACGAAATTGGAAATAATGTTCATGCATACATATGACCTACCCTATCTATGAACAGTGTATTCAATGTCAAATATATATATTTTGTAGATTAATATAAATGTTTATATAGTGAATATATTTGACATATAAGTAAATTTTTACATTCATGAAATAATTATTTAATTATTTAATTAATAGGATCCAGAATGACAATTCAAAACATGTACAATTAACAAATCTATTATTATCCAAAATGTTACTTTAACATAAAAATCTAATGTATGGTAAAATTAAAATTACATATATAGTATTATATATAAGAATATTGTTCTATAATGGAATTATAAGAATATTATACTTATTATACACGAGTCTTGTATGATTATGATGAAATTAAAGACATTATGTTAGGTAATTTCATCCCACATTGAATTTCATTGGGATATATGCCTTATACACCACTCATTTATTTTGAATGATATATATACATGCCATGGATTTATTTTATGACAAATTTAATTAAAATTATTATTTTTTACATATCCATTTATGATCTTTATCTCATGGGGTTTCTGTTTTAAAAGTTACAAAATAGGTAAAGTAATTCCATTTCTATTTTCTTTCATCGAGACACAATCCATGTTATGCACTTATATCCTTCTATGGGGTGTATATAATACCTTTTAAATGTTATATCAATAATTTTACTCTTTTTAGGATAGTTTTAATCTCTATTACATATCATTTTCTTATATGGGAGGTATGATTCAGAGTTTCCATGTTGTAACTGTTTTTTAAAATATTTTCTTCGTTGGATGAGATTGTTTATGATTATGTTTTCATTGATGAAATATTATGATTCATATCTCAATAACTCTCTTATGTTTTCATACACTATGAATATTCATGTAATATACTAGTAATAGAACCATTTCCCACTCTATGGTATATAGGATGATCAAGAAAGTGTTTTTAAATGAAAATATAACATTACCTATTTCTTCGATTAGAAACCAACATCCCTTCAAAACCATATTTTATAAATGGTTTCCAAATATATTTTAAAATTTTGATATGTTATTTATAATAAATTTCTACTCATGTTTTACCGTTAAAAAGGTTTTTTTATGAATGATTATTTTTATGTTTTTTCGATTGTGGAATTTTTTAAAATTTCTACGGTGAAAAATGAATATTCTTCATGTATGGATTTAGCCATCATTATAACCATAATTCCATTAAATATTCTTTTAAAAGATTAAAAAGTTGTTTTTTTAAGGAAAATGTTTTCTAATATTAGTTATATTCCTATATTTAGTTTGGGTATCAAATAAAAATGTTTCCAAAATTTTTTCATGCTTCTTTTATATGTTTTCAATGAAAACGATTTTCCAAGAGATTACAATAATTATATTTTTCCTAAAATTAATTTCTCTAAAAATAGTTTTTAATGGTTTTAAATTTCAAGGAGCAATTTTCAAATAATAAAGGATATTTTCCACATGATATTTTTTAAAAATATATTTGGAAATTATTTTCCATTAAAGATATCATCTATTGATGTTAAAAATGTCGTTTTAGTAAATGATTTAATGGTTCCATTCATATTATATCTTGAACGTTTTATGTTTTGATGGAATAATTATTATGAAACCTATTTCTCTTAAACATGTTATATGCTTCTGGAACCCAGTTTTTTCACTGTTTACGCTTTAATGATGTTACTAGGAGACCTATATATTTTACATAGGTTATGAGGTGATGAAATGATAATGATTCCAATTTCAGTTGATGGGTTATGATTTGATATTTATAAAACACATCCCCTTTTCTGGACCATGATCAGAAGAAAATTTTAAAATCATGTGGCTCATGTATGATTGATTTTATTGAAATATAGGTGAGACCAATATATCCCTCGAATGAATTGGGATATGGTATACTATATATGAGCTTGAAGGGTACACATGTTGTAGATTAAGCCTGAATGTTTGTGGGAACATGGGTTGTTGCCTAATCCAAAATGTAATAGGTCAAAGAGGTTGTATCCCATGCCTAAAATTAAATAGGAACATGGTTTGTATCCTAATCATTAAAACATGATAGTACATGGGTTTTTGCTCGAGCCTAAAAATAAGTAGGTACAAGGGTCATATACATAGCCTAATATGTTATAATAGGTAGCCTTGACATAAGATTCTATATGATTATTTGTATGCCACAAATTTCATGCATTATTCATTTTTTATGATTTCATGGATTCTTTTATTAATTCACATATGATTTATGTATAATGAATTTCATACCTTTATTCCATGATTCATGTTTATGATCATTCATATGTAGGGTTTCATCTTCGATTAATAATCTCATGTTCTCATACCATTATGTTCATGTTATGATTATGTATTTCTATTATTTACCCTTTACAAGAATTTGAGATCACCACCTTATGATATTCATTTACCCAAGTTATAAAGAATGTTTTTTAAGTAGTATTACTAAGGGTAGTAATTTTAATTGGAAACATTGAATATATTTCACAAAGATAAATATTTTTTTCAAAGCATCCAAAGTCACTAAACTAACACGGTCATTGGGAGTTTGTTTTTGAAATGTATTATGTATTCCTAAAAAATGACGCAATGTCCATGTATACAAATAGTGGGGTTCTATAGTTTATATAAGAGAAAAGGATTAATAAACGTTTTGAATCTAGAATAAGAAATCATTAGTGGAATCCAAAGGTATATTTCAATGGATATTTATATGGATTTCATTAAGGATTAAAACAAGGATGAGTTAACATTTAGGAATATTGCCTAAAAGATGGTAAAGGATATAGTGATAAGTTTACTAGAAATAATGTCCCATATAGATACTATAAGTAGATGTGGTTTTAGAATATATTTAACTAGGGGTAACAACTATAAAAAGGTGTGTCCAGACTAACATGGTATAACCATGTACATGACAATGTGACCTACTACACACCTAATTTAAAACATAAGTGTGATATATATATTTGGTAATAACATACTCTTAATGAACCATCACAATGGATTTGAAAATATAGTGGGGGTGTCGCACAGTTTGGAAAAACCCTGCTTGAACTATGTGACACCCCTAAACCACCACCAGTCACCCGACACGGTTCACTAGGCATGTTTTATGGTTTATTATAACCATGTTAAATCCATGAAAAGTTCCATTGGAAACTCAAATAGTATCACTACACAATTATTACATTATCATAATTCAAAAGTTCCGTTTCATTTTCCTAAAATTTCCTTATTTTTTTCATTGATCTTAGGAATTTTACCTTGCCTAAAAAGACAAAAAACAAGGCTCAACTATGGAATTCCACTGGCCTATAGAGAATTACATGGGATCAATTTGGATGGATCTGTAATAAAACAATTCATTTTGAGGTATGAATCTCTACATTTGGTTTATAATTAATTAATAATTATAAAATGGGTCAAATGAAAGCTGGAATATTTATATATCTATAAATATTTGTTAAACATAATTTATTTTCTTTTACATGCCATGTAATCATGTCGAAAGGTCTGTGATGGATGTGTAATGTAAGTCGGTGGAAATATGAATAATTAATGAATGTGCACAACATGCAGTTCCACTTACACATTGTGTATTTCATAAAAAATGTGTTAAAATAGTATTTAGCAGTGTTTTTTATCTTTTTGGATAGAGGCTCTCCCAGGTTGATGAACAAGCATTGCCAGACCTTAAAAACCTTCCCGATTGATCATCAGATCCCTGATTCATTCTCCGTCAATTGTGTTTGACCTAATTGGTAAGATCTCGGTTACTCTAGATTCATTATTAATGATTCATTCTATCGAATAAGTTATTTAAGGTTGATATTGTATCATTGTTTAGTATATCTACATCGTTCTAGTCTTAATTGGAGGTTTAGGTTGGATGAGGAGAGTGATTGTACGATGAGGTAGGTGGTCTTGTGCCTCTCATTAATTGTCAGGATGAATATTTGTTCCGAAGTTCTGTGCACCCATTTTTGGGCATCACATTGATTTATTTTCGTCTAGTGTTATAGCATCCTGGTGTTTATGAAATTGAATATGTTTTATTATTCATTGGTAATGTTGATTACCTTGAATTAGAGCCAACCCATGGGTTTGTTTCCCTTGAATTTCTATATATAGCCATTTGTCCTTGGTTTCATATAAAGAAAGCCTTGTTTTATCCTATTAGTTTATTAAAAATGAATTTAATTTTAATGGGAATACATTTGGGTTAAATTTAAATTGGATGGATTAAGGGCTTGGGATTAGTGTTTTTCCCCCTTGCACATGTTATGCCAATTTTTGTTTAATCCTTTTAAATTTTATATTACATGTTAGGATTGTGATAAGAATTTAACATGTATGCATCATATTGGGTAATCATTGTGAAAATTTAATTTTCTTGTTTCTAGTTATGTATGATTACCACTTGAGTAGTTATTATTCTTACCATTTAATAGTGTAAGTTACATGTGTTTTCTAATATGCAATAATGATGATATTATGGGCTTGACCCTATTTGACTAGTACACCTACAGGTGAAGATTTTTTAGTCCTGTAGTCCAGGATATGTATTACCTGTGGGACACGATTTATTAGGATTTTGGGAGAGGATTTTTTATGAATGTGGGAGAGGAATATTTATGTCTACGGACGAGGATTGGTTATGCTAGTGGGTGGGTTTTTCTATTCATGTGAGTGCGGTGTTGAAATGAATATTAAAATGGAATGTCTGATGATGCATCTTCAATGAAAAATCAGAGGCATGGATTTGGTCTTCACTTTAATTATTTAGATAGCCTTTGGAGGTATCTATTGATCATACATTATATGGTGGATTGACATGTTTAGGTGGGATCTTCATACTTATATAATTCAATTTAATTGAATGGTTAAAATTAACATAATGAATTAAAATGGAAAACATGGCTTGTATGATTTTTTACTTTTGAGTACTTCAAAGCTTAATGATTTTCTTATTTATACACTACCTATTGCATATACTCACTGACAGATAGAGACATATCTTGGGTGATTTCCTACTTGGATTTATTTCTCACACCCTGTTTGGGTCATTCTTCTAGGATCAAACAAATTACATTTTCTCAGGTGTCGTTAAGATAATGTGCCCTTATATAGGTACTTGATTTGTTGTTAGGAGAAGGAAAGAATAGTAGCAAGTTGAGGCTGGAGATATTTCTAAGTTTTACCTTATATTTCTATACCTTGGTTATGTATCATGAATCTAACTACAGTGTATCCTATTTTGGATTCTTTCCTATAACATTGGAAATACTTCATTATCTTTTGAATTGAATGATTCTTGGTTATTTATCTTATCGGTATTTCACTATTTATGTTACTTGTATGCTATTTACTATTTCTTTTATTGTATTTTTTTCACCAATGTGTTAAACTCTACAAATGAGGGAATAGATTCCCCAATAACACATCCTGGGCCCTGGCTAGTAGTTGGTTTTATCTGGTGTTTAGGTAAATATGCTTGAGGCAGTGTAGCCAACCGGGTATGGGGCACCGGTTGAGTGGCATCTAGATCTGGGATGCTACAAAGTGTTATCATTGGATTTCATTGCTGGTTTGATTTATTTTTTTGTGATAATAAAAAGGGTTCGAAATGTAATGATATTTAATTTTATGTTGTGCTCGTGAGTAGTTACCCCACATATATGGAAATTCAAAATTTCTTCAATTTGACTAGAGATATTTAGATTTTGAGCTATTACAGTTTATTCAATTTCATCATTGGGTGATGCACTTGTTTTGGGATATTATTATTGATATTATTATGGTTCTATTTTGTTTCAAACTGATGATATGAGAGTATTCCATCTCTTTCATCAAATAGAAACTTATTTGGAATCGTATTCCATGTATTTAGGCCACTCCATTTAGAGAGAATTACTGATAGCATTCTTTTGTGATATATTTCATGCAAGATGTGCATTTTTTGTGATAGTTCCTTGATTGATTTGCCTACTATTGTGATAGGTGTATTGGTATTTGATATGGTTCTATTTATATGGACAAAAATATTTGATCCCTAGGGTGTATGGGCCCTCCTGGATCAAAATTTGGGGGATCATGATTCAGGAATGAGATGAAATTGTATGATTATGGTATATATGGGATGCCAATATTTTATTGATGGAAACTATGGGCCCCCACAGGTTGGAATTTGGAACACAATTTCATTAAATTTCAAAAACAAGGGTTTCAGGGATGTTTCAATGCAACACCTTCTGGAATCCCAGACAACATTACATATGGGTTCATGAACATATGCCAAGAGTTCTTATATTTGGGATGAAAATAACCTTTTAATTACATGTTGTTTTCTCTGTGTAAACAATGTGTGGTATATGACGATGTTTCCAATAGTTAGAGAGAGAACACAAGATGTTGGGTTTTGAGAAGAACACATCGTGTGAGTCAGGTATACCCCGTATAGTTTCATGTATGCATAACACATATGATTTTCACCGTGCTGAAGTATTTATCTAGGAGGGCGGAAATGTTTTCACAGCATGTACCAGAATAAAACACCATGTATCTGAGGGTGTTTACATGCCTAGGTCGGTGGAATTACATGACCATGTAAGAGCTTAAGTGTACACGACATTTGTGGTCTATACATGTTGTATACTCATCTTTTGTTAAGTTTTGACGGTTTTATGATCATGTTCAGTTATTTTACTCTTGAACTATGAAATTGTTTCGCAAATTTTACTAAGGTGTATCCTTGACCATGCAGAGTTATGTAACCAAAATTACCTCAAGCTGTACGCCAGTAAAGTGGAGATGATCATATCATGGACGTGTTAGGCCATGGGCAACAAGAGGATCCTCCAGATGTTTTTGTTGAGGAACCAACTATTATACAAGAAACATATACATATGCATAGTTTTTTGAAGGCTTAACAAGGTTTATTAAGACTTTATTGAGTGCATGTCAACCATCCACATCTATTGAAGAACTGATGTAAGATTTCTAAGAGCATCATTCTCCTATGTTTTTAGGGAGTGGGTATCCATTGGATGTAGAGTAATGGTTGGAAGCCATGCATTATACCATTGAGAATTTGGATATGTCTCCTAATAAGAGGGTAAAGCTCACAATTTATATACTAAATGATTCGCCCAAGAGGTTGTGGTATGTTACCACTCATATAGAGTGTCTTTGAGAGATGGGTTGGGGAGATTTTCATACAGTTTTCTAATGACTAATTTATTCCAGAGATGTTGAGGGCCGATAGAGCTTGATAGTTTATGAATATGATGTAGGGTGCTATGTCAGTGAGGGAATAATGTACCTATTTCACTGATATTTAAATAAGCACCCCTATTCTAATGGGTGATGAGACATCGAGGGCTTGGAGAATCGATGATGGCCTCAGGTACGACATCCGATCAATTTTGAACATTTTTAGGTAGAATTTTTCATATGCCATCACGAATTCGGTGTTTATTACCAAGAATAATCTACGGGATGCATGATGTGTGAAATAGGGAAGTTCGGCTCTGAGATCTGGTACTATTTAGACCCAGAGCAGGAAGCGTCGTATGGTGATTTCTCACAGTGATACGAGCAGCCAGAATGTCTCATACAGTTGTTAGGTGAGGTGCTACCAGTGTGGTAGATATGGGAATATGAGACTGTATTGTCTGATGGACTCAATCAATTCATGATCATACACAACGATAGTCCATCAATAGAACTACTATAGGCAGTTTCCACCAGTATCTACAGAGATTAGTTCTATAATGACTCCACGTTCAGCAGTAGGGTCATCAGCTTCTCACCGGTCATGGAATTTGAATACATCATACCGATCGGGCCGAAGTGGTGGTCATAGATGTGGTAACCAAACACCAGGATCTTAGGTACAATAGGGTGGGTATTCTATGGATAGACAAGTAGTGTCGCGGGGCCATGGTACATGTCATACATATGCAGTGCAATTGAACCAACATGAGTAGGATCCTAGACCCTCTACAATCGGAGGTACTATTCTAGTCACCTCTGTTTTAACTTCTTCAATATTTAATACCATGTTATTGCATTGTTTTTTTATTTGTACCCATTTTATAGATCCTTGGGCTATGGTTTTTCTATTATGATGATGTTATGATGCTAGACACTCTTTTAGGGATTAGAGAAACATGTCTGCAGTAGTGCAAGGAGTTCCCCCTTGAAATTGGTGGTTATAACATCATTTTGGATCTCTGTGTCTGAGAGATGACATGCATTGATTTCATACTAAGTATAGACTACTTAGTCTCATTTCAAGATGTTTTCAATTTTTATCGTCATTGGGTGAGTATTACATCACCATAGGGAAGATCATTTCTACATAAGGGTGAATGGAATGTTCAGGCGAGCTGAGCTAGACCAGAGAATCATCTATTGTGTGGGATGATAGAACGTATTTCCATTTTATATTTGGGTGACTAGGGGACACATCATGTAACATCACAGATCCGGGTGCCACTCAACGGGTGCCCAGAACCTGGTTTCCCATGTGACCCCAAGTGCATTTCCCCAAACACTAGAGGCCGCCGACTAACAGCGAGGGACCAGGTCTAATAGTGGGGAAACTGTGCCCTCATGTGTCAAAGTGTAGCACAGAGGAATAAAATAAAAAGCATAAAACAATAGAGGAATCAATAAACCATTCACATTTAATATAAACAACTACAGTAAAAGATAACCAATCAGTTATATAGATATGATGCAACATGTCTCGAGTTCTCAGAAAATAGACAGAACATGTTAAATATCAGTACAACAATATAGAATACAACAAAGAAAAATGAAATAGCCAGTAGCATCATGAGCCTAAGCCCAATCTCGTGCTCCCCTACTCCTCAGTAGTAATCAAGTACCTGTATAGGGACCCTTTCCCTTATCCACACCTATAGAAATGTAATCCGTTTGGGCCGAAAAGCATGACCCTAACGGGGTGTGAGAAATAATCTCAGTAGGCACCCACCAAAGGCCCGTGCCCAACTGTGTGTGAACATGAAACAAACATGTGCAAAAGTAAAATCAATAACTATGCAGTACTCAAAAAGTAACTAACGTACCAGTTATATTGTCATTTTATTATTAAATTTATCCATTTAATTTAAGAAATCACCACAGTGAATTTCTAAGTAAACAGTCAGTGTCCTCAGACACACAAACCCTTACCCTCAAGTAATCAGAATCCAACCCTTAGGTACTTGCCCTCAGGAGAAACAGATATTGCCCTCATGCGTACGAAGTGTCTCCCTCAGGCATAGAAGTCTCCACCGTCAGGCATACGAAAGTTTGTCCTCAGGAAAAAAAGAACATTTCCATCAGGCTAATCCCGACATGCCCTTAGGCTATAGTAAAACACCGCCCTCAAGCACAACTAACCGGGCCGAGCTCAACATTTAAATAATCAATTCACATACAATTCCTCTCAAGACAATTTACCAAACATTATTACAAAGGTTTACCCTCAGGTATCGTGGCCTAACGGCTAAACAGAGGAACGCACCCCTGGGGTGGTCCAGGAACCAAGCAATGATCGCAAAAAACAATTTATTATCACATTTATTCACCTATACATATCTAGGTAGTTAAAATATCCATGGACTCAGCCATACGACACCCCAACATGGGCTCTTAGCAAAAAAATACACACAAACTCACAACAGTTGGAAATTAAACCCAAAGCCACCTACCATAAACACCCAAGAACGATATACGCGAATGAAGCCTTCTGAAACGTCCAGGAACGTCATAGATCTGAGGAAAGAATAATTCTCATTTAACCTCAAATAACTTCCCTTAGATGAATAATTGGAAAGAAACACACAAGTAGAAGGAATCTCTTACCCGTGCAATTCCAACGTGATCGAAAGAAGTGGAAATAGATTCCTAACGCTCGATCGGTTGATCCATGAAGGTTCGGCCATCCTCTCCCGAGCTCCCATCCAGTTCTAAGAAAATCCTGTGAACAGGGTTCACTACTACACATTTTAAGTGAAAAAACAAACTACCCGGCATGTACTTTTGACTACACGGCGTGTACTTACTTCATTTAACTATTCCTTTGGCGGTACCACCAAACTGTTCATCCGTCGACATGAGTACACGACATCTACTCCCAACTACAAGGCGTGTATTGTCACCCAGCTGGCGGCAGCTTCAACTCCCTTACTATTTTCCTATCGAATAACTACACATCGTGTAAATAACCACTACACGACGTGTAGTCGGTTTTTACACCCTTCGTCACTGACATGGCTACACACCCTGTGTACTCATACCACATGGCCAATAGTACACAACGTGTAGAATAGTACATGGCGTGTAGTTCCAAAATTTTGGATTTTCCCCATTTTCCTTATTTTCACAAAAACACTTAAGAAAAAGAGAAAAGAAGAAACATGTACATCAAAAATAATAACCACATTCTTACATACATCCCCCCTTAAATTCGTCCCCGGATTGCCCTTCCAAAGGTAGTGAAGATAATACTCAGAACAGATCTGGCCACTGAGCACGTACGTCGGTCTCCCGCTCCTAGATTTCGTCTTGCACTCGTCCATGCTGCCATAACACCCATACGAGAGGAACTGACTAGCCTCAGAGAACCTTCATTATACTATCTATGATACGAATCATATGTTCCATAAAGGATGCATCTACCTCAAGCTTAACCTCCTATGGATGAAAGACACGAGATGGTTCTGAATGATAGAGGCACAACTGAGATACATGGAAGACGTCATGCACGGACCGATACCTCTGTGGTAACTGAAACCGATAGGCAACCTGCCTGACTCTCTCCTGAATCTCAAATGTCCCCACATACCTCGGTGGAAGTTTACCCTGCCTCTTGATCCGCCTGTGTCCCAACCTCGGAGAAACATGCAAGAAAACCTGATCCCCAACCACGAACTCCATAGGTCATATGCGGCGATCAGTCGCAGATTTCTGAAGAGACTGTGCAGTAACCATCTGCTTTCAAATTAACTGGACCTGCTCAAAAGTCTCCTGCACGAGACATTGTCCCATTAAAGAGGCCTCACCTGCCTCTAACCAGCACAAAGGTTATTGGAATGGCCTACCATATAAAGCCTTGTAAGGTGCCATCTCAATAGTTTCCTGAAAACTGTTATTTTAGGCAAACTCGACTAGGGGTATGTGCTTCTCCCAAGAACCACCAAAGTCCAGGATGCATGCTCGTAGCATGCCCTCAATCACATGTATCATACCCTCTAATTGGCCATCGGTCTGAGGGTGGTAAGAAATGCTCAGAAGCACCTATGTACCCAGTTCCCTCTGAAAACTCTACTAAAAATGAGACATAAAATGGGTTTCCCTATCTGAAATGATAGAAAAAGGAACCCCATGAAGATGTACGACCTCTCCGATATAAAACGTCCCGAGCTCATCAACACTGAAGGTTTCCTTGATCGAAAAAATTGAGATACCTTTGTGTGTCTGTCCACAACAACCCACATGACATCATTACCTCAAGGTGACCTCGACAATCTAGTCACGAAATCCAACGCGACATCATCCCATTTCTACTCCGGATGGGTAACTGCTATAACAGTCCTACTGGCCTCTGATGCTCCGCCTTTACCTGCTGACAGGTGGAACACCTTGTATTGAAACCAGCTACATCTCTTTTCGTACCCGGCCACCAGTACTGATGTCTCAAGTCATGGTACATCTTGGTAACCCCGGGATGAACTTCCCAAGCTGAAGCATGAAACTCCCACATCAACTCCTTGCATACATCCCCTGGAACCCACATTCGACCATGGAAACACAGAATTTCATCATCGCCTATCGTCCATCCAGGAGAATGGTCCTCAATTTCCACCGACTCCCGTAGGACCAGGCCTTTTGAATATGATAGATGTCTCATCCTCAGTCTATCCAGGTGGGTAGAAGTCATAACTAACGAAGAAAGATAGGTCTACCCCTAACTGTCATGCACCTCCAAATGCATCTCAGAGAACAATTCCATGATCTGCCACTCGCCACTAGTCTCCTGTACCGCCTGTATCTGAGTCCTCCTGCTCATTGAATCAGCTATAGCATTACCTTTACAAGGTGTATAGCCAAGATCAAAATCAAAGAACTACAGGTACTCGACCCACCTTCACTATCTCAGGTTCAAGTAACTCTGAGTAAAAATATACATAATATATTTGGGGTTGGTGAAAACTAGAAAATGTTCTCCCAAGAGATAATGTCTCCAACAGTACAATGTGTGCACAACTGCAGCCAATTCGAGATCATGCGTCGGGTAATTCCTCTCATGTGTCCTCAACTGCCGAGAACCGTACGCAACAACTCGATCACCCAACATCAACACTGCTCCCAGCCCAATACCTGATGCATCATAGTAAAATGTGTAGCTCTTTCCTTGATCTAGATGTATCAGGACTGGTGCTGATGTCAACCTTCCCTTCAGGTCCTGAAAGGCTGTTTCACAATTTTCCGACCAAACAAATTTCACTCCCTTCTTAGTCAAACCCATCAAAGACACTACTAAGTGAGAGAAGTCATGTATGAAGCTTCTGTAGTAACTAGCCAGCCCTAAGAAACTTCATATCTGAAACACGTTCTCATGCTGATCCTAGGAAACTATTGATCTCACTTTCTATGGATCTACTGCAACTCCTACCCCGGATATGATACGACCTAGGAAGTGAATCTGGTCTATCCAAAAGTGGATCTTTGAGAGCTTAGCATATAGACAATGCTCTCTCAGTGTACTCAATACGACCTCAAGATGGGTGGCATGGTCGTTTCAAGTGTGAGAGTACACCAAGATATCGTCCACGAGTATTACCACGAAAGGGTCTAGATAAGGCTGGAACACGCGATTCATCAGATCCATGAAAACTGCTCGCATGTTCGTGAGTCCTAACGGCATAACCAAGTACTCGTAGAGACCATATCTGCTCCAAAAAGCTGTAAGTGGTATATCCGATGGTCTCACGTGCAGCTGATGATATCCAGATCTCAAGTCAATCTTTGAGAACATTCGTGCTCTACGAAGTAGACCATAAAGATCATAAATCCTCAGCAAGGGATATCATTTCTTAGCCATAAACTGGTTCAACTTCTGATAATCCACATATAGTTTGAGGGTATCGTCCACCTTCTTCACAAAAAGGACCAGAGAACCCCAAGGAGAAGTACTGGGTCGGATAAAAACCTTTTCCTGTAACTTCTATAACTTCCTCTTGAGATCCTACAACTCTGTGGTAGCCATCCTGTAAGGAGGAATGGACACCAGTGCTTCCCCTAGAACAAACTCGATAGAGAAATACACCTGTCACTCTAGACGTAGACCTGAAAATTCATCTGGGAAGACATCCCTGAAACGATCAACGACTGGAGGGAAATCCTTATGAAATATCCCCTGGTCGTCCAAATATAAACTCGCAATCTAGGCTATGACATCACCTCGCCCACGATGCTCTGGTCTAGCTTGACTCACCCGGACATCCCATTAACCTTCGTATAGAAACCCTCTGCCCTCTGGTGTCGTGAAACGCACCCTACGACGATAGCAGTCTAAAAAGGCACAAAAGGGAACCAACCAGTCCATCCCAAGAATGACATAATAACCTGTCATCTCTAAGACATAGAGGTCCCATAGAAAGTGGCACCCTCCAACCTCAAGGGGGGACTCCTTTAACTAACTCACACATGTCGTTATCATTAACATCGGAGTGTCAAGAGTCATAACATTAGAAGAATAAGAAACACAATGCCCAAGGCTCTCCACAATGTGTACAAATATGAAACTATGTGTGGCACCCGTATTGAAAAGTACTGAAGATAAGACAAAAGCTACTAGAATTGTACATATGATAGTAGAAGGTCTGGGATCCTGCTCATGATGGGTCGGTTGCACTACATATGCCAGCCCAATGTCGCAGCCCTGCGATACAGCCTGACTACCCTGAGCTGTCCCACCCTGCTGCCTCTGAGATCCTGGTGTCTGGCTACCACGTCCATGACCACCATCTCTTCCTACACGCCCTGATGTATTCCAGTTTCCTGACTGGTAAGAAGCCACTGGTCCTGCTCCTGTATGTGGAGTCTGCACAGAACCCCTCTCACTAGCCACTAGTGGAAACGCCCTGCCAAAGCATTGCAGATGACCCATCTTGCCGCAAGGTGGACACTCAACTGGATCACGTGGAAACTGCAGTCTCTTGTTCCGCTCTTTACCACACTGGTAGCACCTGACCAAGCCACCTAGAGAAACCATGTGGATAGTACTGCCACCGTGAGAGAAACTCATCTGTAGCTTCCTCTTCCCACTAGAAATAGTACCATAAACTAGTACTCAATCTCCATGGCCCACACCACAATATTCCCATAGGTTTCTCTCTGTAATCAGTTCCTGGTTCACACTAGCATGTACAGAAGGCAACCTAAAAACATTAACCAATGCTCAGATGTCATACCTAAGACCATCCTCAAAGATTATGGCTCTCAACCTCTCATCACCCATCAAAACGGGTGCAAAACGCTGATGATCGGGGAAACAAGAAGAATAATCCATCACTGACATAACACCTTGCTAGAGATTCATAGACTCTTGAGTTCTATCTTCTATCACCTTCTCTGGAAAGACAAAGTCATAGAAGACTGTCTGAAAACATTCCCACGCCATGTCCCTGTAATGCTCTGACTGGGTGGTAACATCCCACCACCTCTTGGTGGAATCATGCAGCATATAAGTTGCAAGCTTGGCCCTCCACCCTGGAGGCATATCAAGATGCACGATGATAGTCTCCATAGACCCCAACCAGGACTCCGCAGCCTATGGTCTGCCATCCCCTGTAAACGTAGGCAGATGCTACTACTTGATGATACGAGTCAGCTAAGCCATAGATGTGGCAGCCTGCGGTGGTCCTTGAAAGGTCTTCATGAACTACATAAAAGCCTTCAAGGAACTGCACCTCAATGCCTGTGTCCGGTATAACAGTTGGTGCCACATCTTTCTCTACTGGAGGATCCACCGGTAGCCCATGGCCCACCATCTTTGGAGTATAATCATTGCCGCTATCCTGGCGAACAATGTGTGGTCATCTTGGCGGCATGAATCTACAAGGTCAAACACACACCATAGATCAAGATTATCAAAGATTGAAAACAAAGGGACCAAAATGGGAATAAGAGGAAGAAGGCATTTCATGATTTGAAAAACAAGACTACACGACATGTATACTGACAACATGGTGTGTACCTGACCTCTCTTTGCCTGCCCCGGTCCTTCTACATGGCTAAGCCACACATCTCCCATTGAAAAAAACTACACGGCATGTATATAATCTACGCGTTGTGTATGGTGTAAATTTCTAACTGCCAGTGTCTCTTGTGACATGGCTGACTACTCTTCTTGATAATACATAGCGTGTTACACCCGCACACAGTGTGTACACCACCCCATTTCCCTAGCCACACGGCTAACCCCACACGGTCTGTCCTCAGAAAAGACTACATGATGTGTCCCATAGGTACACGACGTGTAATAGACAAGCTCCACCAACCCGTGTTGTTAGATAAACGGCCAGATACACGGATCAAAATATACGGCGTGTTCCATATACACACGGTGTGTACACAAAAGGATTACCCCAACCCGTGTTGTTAGTTACATGGCTGGGTCCTTAGGTCACACTACAGGGCATGTTCTTCATTGAAATGACGTGTTCAAGAAAAGATTACACTGGCCCGTGTTTGTTAGTTACACGGACGGGTCTTTGGGTCAACCCTACAACATGTGTACATATGGTACACAACGTGATTGCCCCAAAAATTTCCCTTCCCCGTGTCACCGCCCACACATTTTTTGATACGGGAAGATACTACACGGCGTGTACTCAAAAAGTTTTCATTTCTTCCCGAACAGAAGTCCATATATAGTGTGTTTAAGGTACTACATGGCGTGTATACTAGGTTTTTCCCGAGAGTATGCCTCAGAATCTTTTCCGAAACCCCTAAAACACATAAAACAACACATGAGCTCCAAATTCCGATCAGTGAGTGCCCATACTCCCCGCGAATCAATGTTTGGAATCTTATCTGTGTTATAATAAAATAAACAGTCAATGATCCACCAAATTCCTGTAAATGGGGGCCCATACTCCCCAAAAACCAACGTTTGGCATTCATTTTATAAACAAGCTTATACAACAATACCCTATCACATAGCAGGTATTTTATCAAGAAGCTATCACAACAACATGATTTTCTAGCACAACAACTATCACAACAACATGAAATTTCTAATGGACTTATATGACATGGAAACTATGGATGTCATGTGATTCCAAGCATGTTCCTAAATGATGCATGAGATGGAATACCCTCATTTCATCGGGTTGCAATGAAATATAACCCATGGATAATCTATAACAGAAGAATCACAAGTTTGTCACCCAAAAGTGAAAATAAAATAAAATGTAAAATTTGAAAAATCAGAAGAATTGAAAAAATATGAGGTAGAGTAGCTTTTCCCTATACACACGATAGCTATGTCGGGGCCCAACTCATTACCAACTACCATTTCCGTCCAATCCATGACTAAGGCTCCAAATAGTAAGTCAATGAAAAGAACACATCTAATACCACATTGTAACATCCCAAATCCGGGTTCCACAAAATGGGTGCCCCGAAACTGGTTCGCCACGTGACCTCAAGCGCATTTACCCAAACGCCAAAGACTGCCGACTACGAGCGAGGGCCCAGGTCTGATAGTGGAGAAACTATGACCTCATTTTTCAAAGTGTAGCGCAGCGGAATGAAATAAAAAGAATACAACAATAGTGGAAGCAATAAAACATTCACATTTAATATTAACAACTACAGTAAAAGATAACCAACCAGTAATATAGATATGATGCAACATGTCTCGAGTTCTATGAAAATAGCCAGAACATGTTACATAGCAGTACAACAATACAGAGTACAACAAGGAAAAACAAAACAGCTAATATCATCGCGAGCCTAAGCCCAGTCCCATGCACCCCTACACCTCAACAGTAATCAAGTACCTGTATAGGGACCATTTCCTTTATCCACACCTGCAGAAATGTAATCTGTTTGGGCCGAAAAGCATGACCCAAACAGTGTGTGTGAAATAATCTTAGTAGGCACCCACCAACGGCACGTGCCCAACTGTGTGTAAACAGGAAACAACAATTTGCAAAAGTAAAATCAATTACTAAGAAGTACTCAAAAAGTAACTAACTTACCCGTTATATTGTCTTTTTATTATTCAATTTATCCATTTAATATAAGAAATCACAATAGTGAATTTCTATGTAAATAGTCAGTGTCCTCAGAAACGCAAACCCTTAGCCTCAGGTAATCATAATCCAACCCACAGGTACATTCCCTCAGGCGTATGAAGTGTCGCCCTCCAGCACAGATGTCACCTCCCTTAGGCATACGAAAGGTTGCCCTCAGGAGAGAAAGAACGTTGCCCTCTGGCTAATCCAGTCATGCCCTCAAGATATAGTAAAACACTACCATCAAGCACAAGTAATTCTGTCGAGCCCAACATCTAAATAATCAATTCACATACAATTCCACTAAAGGAAATTTAACAAACATTATTATAAAGTCATACCCTTAGGTATCTTGGAAAAACAACTAAAAAGTGTAATGCACCCATGGGGTGGTCCTAGATCCAAGAAATGATCCCAAAAAAGAGTTTATTATCACATTTAATCACCTATATATTTCTAGGAAGTTAAAATATCCACGAAATCTGCCATACGACACCACAACATGGGCTCGTATCACAAAAATACACACAAAGGCACAACAGTTGGAAATCAAACACCAATCCACCTACCTTAAACACCCACGAACGGTATACGTGAATGACACCTTATGAAACGTCCAAGAACATCGTAGATCTGAGGTAAAAAATTTATCATTAAACCTCAAATAACTTCCCTTATAGGAATAATTGTCTTAAAACACACAAGGATAAGGAAGCTCTTACCCGTGTGGTTCCAACATGATCGACGTAAGCGGAAATGGATTCCCGACGCTCGATTGATTGATCCACGAAGGTTCAGCCGTCCTCTCCCAAGCTCTTGTCCGGTTCTAAGACAATCCTATGAATAGGGTTGGCTACTACCCATTTTAAGCGAAAAAAAATGTACACAGTGTGTACTTTCTTCATTAAACTGTTCTTCTGGAGGCCCCGCCAAACTCTTCATCCATCAACAAGAGTACACAGAATGTATTCCTGACTACACGGCATGTACTGTCGCCCAGCTAGCGGCTGCTTCCACCGCCTTACTATTTGCTGGCCGACTGACTACACGGCGTGTAAATACCCAATACATGGCGTGTAGTTAGTTTTTACACACTACGTCGTCGACATGGCTACACACCCTATTTACTCATCCCACACAGCCAAAAGTTCACGACATGTGTAATAGTACATGGAGTGTAGTTCTAAAATATTGGATTTTTCCCATTTTCCTTATTTTCACAAATACACTTAAGGAAAAAGAAAAGAAGAAACCCATACCTCAAAAATAAGAACCAGGTTCATACACGTCAGATAGATTTCCCTATAGTTTTTATCGTTTCATTGATGTCTTCCGAGATGTCTTTTTAGGCCTACCACTATTGATAGAGGTAAACTTCTCTATCGAGCTAGTACCAGGAGAAACAACTATATACATTCCACATTATAGGATGACTATGCTGTATTTGAAAGAGATCAAGAGGTAGATAGATGATTTTGATAAAATGGAGTTTATCTAATGTAGTACTTCTCCGGGGAGTTCTCTGGTCCATTTTTTCAGAAAAGGCGGAGACACCCTTAGACTATCCGTGGACTATCAGAAACAGTACCATCTAATGGTTATAAATCTATATCCCTTGACACAGATATATGCCATATTTAATCATCTTTGTAGAGCTTGGGTATTCTCGGAAATCGACATGAGGTTGGGATATCACCATGTTCATGGTTGACCATCATACATACCTCATACTGTGCTTTGAAACAACTACAATTTATATGAATATCTTGGTTAGGTCATTCAGTCTCACCAACACGCCAATAGTTTTCATGGTGTTGATGATCCACGTGTTCTAGCCTTACGTTGATTCTTCTGTGATGGATTTTGTGGATTAAATAATAGTGTATTCATACTGTTGACACGACCATGAAAACAATATTGATATTTTTTTTGAATACAATGATAGAGAATATGTTATAAGTCACTAAGTTCCAATTTTGGAGGGACAAGATTAACTTTTAGGATAAAATTATCTCAGAGAAAGGATTTTTAGTAGACTGAGAGATGGTGAGGTAAGTAGATTCCTTGAAAAAACCAAAGAATTTGTTTGAAATATAGAGTTTCATGGGTCAAGCTGTGTAATACCGGCAATTTATACAGGAACCCACCCGCATAGCAGTGCCATTGATGGGCTCGACTATGAAGTGTGTGAAATTTGTGTGGTCAGATTATTGAAATATAGCATTTCATGAACTGAATTGGAGATTTTCATCAGCACTGGTCCTAATATTTCCATTTCATGGAAATAGTTATACAATGTACTATGATGCCTTAGGTATTGGGATGGGGGATGTACTAATGTTGGGAGATCATGTCGGGGCATATGGGTCTCAGTAGTTGAGGCCTCACCTGTGGAATTTCCGTTTTTATGAGTTAGAGGTAGCTTCTATTTTACATGTGTTTCAATTTTGGAGATACCATTGACTTGTAGATAATTTTGTGTAGTACATAGACTACAAAAGAATCAAATACAACTTCACTTAGAGAGACCTGAATTTGAGATAGCGAAGGTGGGTAGAATACCGTCAGTCATTAAATTTTGAGTTTTCCTATACACCTAGCAATGGAAATGTAGTGTTTGATGTATTGAGAAGGAGGAACCAAATACCAGAGGTAAATGAGGCTAGTGGTGAGTGGATTTGTCATGACCCGTCCTCGATACCCGTGCCGTGACTACCCCAAGCCCGCCTCCCATAGGCCAGGGGCTGCCGACTAGCACCAAGGCATAAATCCCGACAAAAAGGGGAAGGCATTTCCTTATAAAGTAAAACAACAACATAGAGTAAGCCAGAAGAAGTAAACACTAAGGAGAATTGGTACAATAGTAAGTGCGGAAAAGTAAGTGGGCCAGAATACAAACCCAAACTGAAAGTAAAGTTCAACTGGAAGGAAAGTACAACAACTGAAAGTAAAGCAGCAACGTCGAGCCATCCACTGGAAATCCCACATGAAGGGTGGGTACAGATAATCTCCTCAGCTCCGCAGTCCAGCCGTCCGCTCCGTGTACATGCCGCCTAGTGGTCCACCTCCAGGTACCGACCTGCTCCACTAGCCTCAACCACGATCAGCATTGTCCTTCGTCTTCATCCAACACAATGTAGTGTGGGCATATCCCGTGTAGGGGTGAGTATACGCTACTCAGTATAGACCCTGAGACCCCCGAAGGTCTCCCAGAATTCACAAAGGATAATCCCCAAAGGAAAGATACAATCACGAAGTAACATCAGACACTACTTAGGTATATTACCATACATATACCTAAGTCATCAATTCCGTTTTGGCTCCAACATCCGAGACCAAGTACAAACCAGTCCACACAGGAAAACATAACCCATTACACATAGGAATTCACAACCCAATCCACACAAGAAGGAATAACGTAATCCACACAGGATATCAATTCAATCTTATCGAAGATAATGACTGAATGTCAAGACTCAGCTCACACAAGTATACTTCTTTGTAAGACAATAGATCTGATCAGATGTAGCCACTGATTCACCTAAGCTGTCGAACCCACAGAAGATCAATAGGTACTAACCCCCACAATAACCCACACATGATCTAACCCACACAGGATCGGTATGTGCTGGCCCACACAGGACCGCTGAGCGCTGAACCACACATGATCTGACCCACACTTGATCGGTAGCACTGATCCACACAGGATTGCTGAGTGATGTAGTCGTCGCTGTCGAACCCACGAAGGATTTCTATACAGTCTTCATCGTCATCGTAGTAGCAGCCAGCTCTTGGGTTCTTGCACACAGCAAGCTCATTTGGAGAGGGTCCGCACCACGAGTCAAGGGGCTGATACATCATATTACACTATGTCCGAAGTTTATGTATCCCAAAGTTCTGTATCATCAACAGGAACTCAACGTGACAGACGGCGCGTCAATCGGACGCCCGGTCTGAGAGTTATTGCCTTTTTCGTTACAAGAGCCCGGTTGGGTTTTAAGTCAAAACCAACCCGACTGCACTCCAACTACATCCAAACCTTGAGCGTAGTAAGCCAAAAGTTCCGTATGACTAAGAGAAATCCAACAAAGTTGACGGCACGTCAATCAGACGTCCAGAGCTCATATTATAAACGTTTCTGCTCTGAGGGCCTGGTTGGTTTCGTGCTCGAACCAACCAGGCTGTACCCAAGGTTCTATGAAACCTTGAGTATAATATACCAAGACGACTGTCTCGTTCCAAGGATCGCATCTAAACTGACAGAGCGTCAATCGGAGGTCCGTAACCCAAGATATGGGTAAAATAACGGACCTATCCAGTTTTAGGGTGTATTGGGCCCGGACCGACCCGACCCGAGACTCCCTGGGTCGGACCGAAGTGGGTGAAACCGACCCAGATCTGGGTCCAGCCCATTTGGGTGCGGCCCGGCCTGGGTGGTGCGGCCGGTCCGGCCTGGGCAGCCGGTTGGCCCAGCACGGGCGCGGCTCGCGGGTGGCCAGCTCAGTGTTGGCTGAGCTGAGCAGAAGGGGTGAGGGGGGGGGGGGGGGGGGGGCGCTTCCCCCCTGATTAAAACTGCAACCCGCCACATGGGGGCTTATCCCTTTTTCTAGGAGGGGGTTACGACCCCCGGTCTCCCCTTGAATGGGCCATCCCGGTCTGGCTGGCCAGTGCTGCGGCTGCGGGACCGCAGCGGTCCCGCCCTTCGAGGTCCTGGCGGCCGGTGGTTCCGGCCGCCCCGCCTTGCACCGCCGCGACTTTGAGCCGCGACCTTGTCTGACCTGCGCGACATGACGGCTCTGCGCCCCTCTGTCGCGGCCCCTCTCCGGCCGCGACCTCTTCGTGGTCCTCTGGCACAACGCGACGGCGCTGCGGCTTTGTTCGACCTCAACGGCGTGGCGCGATGGCGCTACACTTCTTCGCCGTATACCTCCATGTTTCCGCGCGGTGTAATTGCACCATGCCACCTTCTTTCTAGCCGCAATAAACACAACAGCCAAGGGGGAGGAGGGTCAGCCGTGTTCATGCGGTCCGGCCTCCTCCCGTTAAGTTGATAACAAGCGGCCCCAAATAAAAATATGAAGAACGATAATGATAATTCCATGAAAAAAATTAAACCCTACCTCATGGTGTGGTTGAATGAAGGTTCGTCACAAGAAATAATCGCCACGGAAGACGGAGTCACGGAACAAGGTTCTGTAAGCATCATCAACATCACGGAGCAGATAATCATCGGCGTCGTAGTACATGGTGTCACATCGTCGATCTCTGAGGATTTGGTGTTCTTCGTCGTCCTTCATCGGAGGCTGGCGTTCTTCATCAGTGACATTGCGTTCTTCGTGTTCTTCAAGGAGGAAGAAGAGGATTCCAATGCTTGGGAAATTCCTCTCGAATCCCTCTCTCACAACGAACCAACCCTTAATGAAATAAGTACTGTATTATTTAATTAACACACAAGCCAACATCTCAATTTGAAATTCAAAAATAATTCATTCAATTAATTGAATTAATTGAAGAGTTTTTAACCTTCCAATTAATGTGAGTGTTGACATGGAATTTAATAGGGGGTGCATGTGTGTTACAAAATGGGGGTTTGACGAAGTTTAATAGGTGGGTATCATGTGGGACCCACCCACTAATATCCTACCTAGTGGAGTAGGATATTGTGGGTCCCACTCCAACCACCAAGCTTAGGTTTTAACTACTTAGAAATAAAAATAAAAAAATTGTTTGCACAAATTTTATATTATTCATTACTTAACCCATTATTTTAATAACCACACCCGAGCAAACACAACTCCAAAAAAAGTGTTCGTAAGAAATTACCAGCGCTGCGTAATCATCGGTGCCCTCGGATTTTGATTTCGAGCACTAGTTCAAAAGATAGAAAAACCCACTCGCTCGTTCACCTAACGTACCCGAGCTAAACTTCGGAAATTGATTCCGGGAACACTAGGTCTCGGCTTCAGGTGCCGTTAGAAACTAAATTCTTTCAAAATCCCAAAGAAAATTAAGAAAAAATTTCGCTTTAATTTTTATGGGTCTTTAAATTACTCCCACCTTATGGATTTACGTCCTTGTAAAGATACATCATAATATAGGGAAACAAAAGTGGGTACTGTGCATGCATCTGATCCTCCCGCTCCCAAGTGTTCTCTTGGAGGTTCCCGTGCTTCCACCGGATGCGCACCAGAGGAATCGACCGTCCACATAGGACCCGCTCCTATCGATCCTCGATATCCACCGAGACCTCCTCAAAGGTCTCCCCATCATCAATCTCCATTTCCCCATGGCCGATGATATGCGCCGGGTCGTGCACGTATCTCCTCAGCTGAGATATGTGAAAGACGTCGTGCAACCGGTGTAACTGAGGTGGTAGAGCTAGGTGATAAGCCACCTCGCCTATCCTACTGAGTACCTGAAATGGTCTGATAAAGTGCAGATATAACTTTCTACCCCAGCCAAATCTCCATAATCCACGTCGAGGTGAGACCTGCAAGAAGACGCAGTCGCTATCCTCAAACTCCAGTGGTCTCCCCCTCCTATCAGGATAAGACTTCTGCCAGCTCTAAGCTATTCTCATCCGCTCCTGGATGACCTGGACCTTATCTGGCATGGCCTGGACCATCTCTGGTCCCCCAAGGGCTGACTCCCCCGGGTCTGTCCAGCACAGAGGTGATCTGCAAGGCCGGCCATACAATTCCTCGTATGGTACCATCCCGATGGTGGAGTGGTAGCAGTTGTTGTACGCGAACTCCACCAAGGGTAGGTAGTCCTCCCAGCTGCGAACAAAGTCGAGGACACATGCATGGAGCATGTCCTCGAGATTCTAAATGGTCCTCTCCATCTGACCATCCATCTGAGGGTGAAAGGCGGTGCTCAGACGTAGCTGCGTCCTGAATGCCTCCTACAACTCCTTCCAAAGCCAGAAAGTAAAGAGACCATCTCGATGGGATACGATAGATGATGTCACGCCATGAAGCCGTATAATCTCCTGAACGTAGAGACGTCCCAAGCTCTCTACTGAGCCCTGCTCTCTGATGGGTAAGAAGTGAGCCGACTTGGTGAGTCGGTCGACAATCACCCAAATGTAGTCATGACTGTGGGAAGTACGTGGAAGTCCAGTCACGAAATCCATAGATATCCCATACTAATTCCACTCCGGGACATACAAGGGTTGTACGAAGCCTACTGGTACCTAGTGCTCTGCCTTTACCTGATAGCAGGTGAGGAATCGTGAAACGAACTCTGCCACATCCTTCTTCATACCCGGAAACCAGTGCTGTCGTCTGAGATCCTCGTTCATCTTCGCCACTCCTAGATGTACCGCTAAAGGGGAAGTGTGAAAACCCCTCAGAACCTCCTCCTGTAAAGAAACTAGTAGCATGGTACGTCCTCTGAAAAGGACGTCATGCTATCCTCCTATAAAGAATCCATCAGGTGCCTGTCCTGAGGATATTTGCGCACGCCGCATCTCACAGTTAGCATCCCCACGCTGTGCCTCTCTGACACACTGCAGTAGTGGAGGAGTGACTGTGAGTGTCTGAAGAAAGGCTGCACCATCTCTATCCATGAAGGATATCTGTAAAGAAGCTAGATGCTCTGTCACCTCCACGATTAGCTGGATGCCCGTCCTCCTACAGAGAGCATCGACTACTATGTTCTCCTTTCTAGGAGTATAGACTTTTTCAAAGTCATCGTCCTAGAGGAACTCGAGCCATCGACGCTATCTCAGATTCAGGTCCTTCTGCGAGAAGATGTACCTGAGACTCTTGTGGTCAGAGTAGACTGTAAAGCGCTCGACCATAATATAGTGTCGCCACATATTCAGAGCAAAGACCACTACTGCTAACTCTAGGTCATGGGTAGCGTAGTTCTGCTCATGCTGCCTCAACTAACGTGATCCATAGGCGATCACTGCGCGCTCCTGCATCAGGACACATCCGAGTCCGGTCCCTAATGCATCGCAGTAGACTATATACCCTACTTACTCCTCTGGTAGCCTCAAGATAGGTGCGCTGGTCAATCTCTGTCTTAGCTCCTGGAAGCTCTACTGACATCTATCTGACCACACGAAGGGTTTTCCATTCTTCTTCAATGATGAGAGTGGTGCCACAACTCTGTAGAAGTATGGCACAAATCTCCTTTAGTACCCAGCTAAACCCAAGAAACTCAGCACCTCCGTCACGCCCCTGGGTGGCTCCCAAGCTAGCACTGCCTCGATTTTTGCAGGATCCACCGAAACTCCCACCTCTGAGATGAAGTGTCCCAAGATGTGGACCTCATGTATCCAGAACTGACACATCGAGAGGTTACCATAAATCTGGTGCTCCCGGAGTGTGTCCATTACAACCCGCAAGTGGTAGGCATGCTCCTACTTAGTCATCAAGTATATCAATATTTTGTCGATGAAGACCACGAAAAATCGATCGCGGTAAGGTTGAATGATCCTGTTCATGAGGCCCATGAACATTGCTGGAGCATTGGTTATGCCGAAAGTCATAACCAAGAACTCATAGTGTCCATACAGACATCTGAAGGCCGTCTTCTGCACATGCTCATCTTAAACTCTGAGCTGATGATATCCAGACCTGAGGTCTATCTTCAATAACCACCGTGCTCCCTTGAGCTGATGGAAGAGGTCATTAATCCTTGGTAGCGGATACATGTTCCTCACAGTCACTTGGTTCAGGTGACGGTAATCGACACACAGTCGCAAGCTCCAGTCTGCCTTTTTGACGAACAAAATCGGAGAAGACCAGGGTGAAACACTAGTTTGGATGAATCCCTTGTCCTGCAAGTCCTCCAGCTTTACCCATAGCTCTCGAAGCTCAGCGAGAGCCATCTGATATGATGGTGTGGATATCAGGGCTATCCCGAGGTACCGATCAATATAAAATTATACCTCTCTGCGAGGAGGTAGTCATGGAACGTCGCCAGGAAAGACGTCCGCATACTGATCCACCACTATAGGAAAAATAGGACTCCACACGTCAACTGCTCATAGGATAAGGCTAGACAACTGATGAGTGATGGGCTATCCTCTCCTTTGTGTGAGACCATCCTGCACTTCAAAGGCTCCCTTCTCGCCGATGAAGGTGAACCTGCTCCCGTCGGTGTGAACACAATGCACCTTGAGCCTAATACAGTCGATCTGATCATGGGATATAGATAACCAATCTATGCCCAAGATTATGTCGTAAGGCCACGACGCTGCTACAAGAAGATCCCAGCTGAAGCTCTTGCCTCCTAGAGTAAGCTCACACTACCGGAAACAGTGCAAAATAGTCAAGTCTACTCCCGTAGGAGTCTCTATCCATAAGGATCGAGCCAACAGATCCATCGAAATCTCCGAGATCTGAACAAGGGCAGTGTCAATGAAAGAATAACTCACTCCTGTGTCTACAAGAACTGCAAAAAGGGTGGAGTAGACACAGATAGTACCTCGAATCATCACGGGTGCACCGTGGTCGTAGGCCTCCATTGCATGAATCTATGCCTACCTCGGACCGCCAACTCCCTGTGGTCGGGGTGGACCTCCTCGTGGTGGTGGTGGTAAAGCCTCAAAGAGTCTCCCACCACCTATTTCTTGGCCAGCTCTTCTACCTCGTCCGCCTGCTCCCAACGGACTGCCACGGTCGACCCTCTACCTCTGCCTGGGTGGTCCCTCAACCGTCCGCTTCTCCTTTGCACGACGGGTCAGGAAGTCACAAGCCATGTGGCCTTGCCCTCCGCACGCGTAGCACTGTCTGCCCCTCGCAAGACTGGATCTGCACTGTCTGCCCCACACCTCTGAGACAGTGTCCTGAGGTCGTCCGCCTGAACCCCTGAGACATCCGTCGACTACCACCTGTAGAAGACTCTGGTACGTTCCGCCCTACGGTAGGTCTCGCTGTTGGTGTAGGTTCAGCAAGAAATCTCTCAATGAGAAGGGCTCTCTCCAGTACTCTTGCCTATGTCAGAATGTAGAGGGAGATCAGTGATGCCATGATATCATGACTCAGTCCCTGCTCTATGGTCCGGGCCTGGAAGAATGGGTCCTGAACCATGTCCACTGAATAGCGCGAGAGATCGATAAATATCGCCGAGTACTGGGTGACCGTCATGCTGCCATGCCGCATCTATAGAATCTTTTGGATGCACACCACACAGAGGGTTACTGGGACGAAATTTTATCGGAAGAGGCTCTCAAAGTCCGTCCAGAGGAGAGATTACTCATTGTGCACCTGGATAATAAAGCTCCACCATCTTCCTGTTGCCGTGTGCAGGAGACTCGCTGTAAGGATCACCATGAGGTCTACTGGTGTCCCTACCAATCGGAAAACTTGTACATCTGCCTCCAGTCAATCCTCGGTTTCCTGAGGGTCCATCTCCCCGCAGAACCTGGGTGGTCTCTGATGCTATAACTCATGCAGTGAACCAAGGCGACATGCACTCTCAACGGCTAGGGCTGGTGGCATCGGTGGCTCGGCAGGTAGAGGTACCACCGGTGCCTCCACTGTAATAGGGCCCCGCACCGAGGCCTCATCACTCGGTGGACTATCGTCACGTACAAAACTCGGAACCCTAGCTGGATGCCATCGTGAGGCCATCCTGAAAAGAGATAGGTTCTCCATGGTTAAAACAGTATACTTGGTGAGATGACATAAAGTAATCACAATGAAAACATGAAACACACATTCAATCAATGTTTTCGTGCACTGAGTCGGAAATCAGAAGTCATGGTCCTGGTTTACGGATACGTTAGCCGCCGCACCAACACTGGACTCCATGAAATGATAAGCACACTCAATACCCATAACACTATTGCTTCACATAGAAGAAAGATCAGAGTCCTGAGTTTTGTGGTTGAATATAACTCCTTTAATACCAATTTGTCACAACCCATCCTCGGGACTCGTGTCGTGACTACCCCAAGCCCGCCCCCCATAGGCCAGGGACTGGTTACTAGCACCAAGGCATAAATCCCGACAAAAATTGGAAGGCATTGCCTTATAAAGTAAACCAACAACACAGAGTAAGCCTGCAGAAGTAAACACTAAGTAAAACTGGTACAATAGTAAGTACGGAAAAGTAAGTGGGCCAGAATACAAATGCAAACTAAAAGTAAAGTACAACTAGAAAGAAAGTACAAAAAATGAAAGTAATGCAGCAACGTCGAGCCATCCACTAGAAATACCACCAGAAGGGTGGGTACAGATAATCTCCTCAGCTTCATGGTCTAGTCATCCGCTCCGTGTACGTCCGACCCAGTGGTCCACCTCCAGGTACCAACCAGCTCCACCAGCCACAACCACGATCAGCAATCTCCGTCGTCTGCATCCAATACAACGTAGTGCGGACATAGCCCGTGCAGGGGTGAGTATATGCTACTCAGTATGGACCCCGAGACCCCCAAAGGTATCCCAGAATCCACAAAAGGTAATCCACAATGGAAAGATACAATCATGAAGTAACATCCGACACTACATAGGTATATGCCCATACATATACCTAAGTCATCAATTCCGGTTCGGCTCCAACATCCGAGCCCAAGTACAACCTAGTCCCCACAGGAAAACATAACCCATTGCACATAGGAATTCACAACCCAATCCACACAAGAAAGCATAACGCAATCCACACAGGATATCAAGTCAATCTTATCGAAGATAATGATTGAAAGTCAAGACTCAGCTCACATAGGTTTACTTATTCATAAGACAATAGAGATGATCAGATGTATCCACTGATTTATCTAAGATGTCGGACCCACACAGGATCGTAGGTACTAACCCCCGCAATGACCCACACAGGATCTGACCCACACAGGATCGGTATTCACTAGCCCACACAGGACCGCTGAGCGCTAACCCACACAGGATCTGACCCACACAAGATCGGTAGCACTGATCCACACATGATCACTGAGTGCTATAGTCGTCGCTGTCGAACCCACGATGGATTTCTGTAAAGTCTTCATCGCTGTCGTAGTCGCAACCCACTCTAGGGTTCCCGCACACAGCAAGCTCGTTCGGGGAGGGTCCGCTCCACGAGTCAAGGGGCCGATACATCAACTAACACAATGTCTGGAGTTGATGTATCCCAAAGTTCCGTATAGTCAACAGGAACTCAACGTGATAGACGATGTGTCAATCGGACGCCCGGTCTGAGAGTAATTGGCTTTTTTCGTTCCAAGGGCACGGTTGGTTTTTAAGTCAAAACCAACCCTACCGCACTCCGAATGCATCCCATCCTCGTTTGGAGTAATCCAAAAGGTCCATCTCACTAAGAGGAATCCAACAAAGTCGATGTCATGTCAATCAGACATCCGGAGCTCAAGTTATAAGCGTTTCCGCTTCGAGGGCTCGGTTGGTTTCGTGCTCGAACCAACCCGGCCGTACCCAAGGTTCTCCGAAACCTTGAGTGTAATATACCAAAATGACCATCTCGATCCAAGGATCACATTGTAATTGACGGTGCATCAATCAGAAGTCTATAGCCCATGATATGGGTAAAGGAACAGACTTGTCCGGTTTTAGGGGGTTTTGGGCACGGACCGACCCGACCCGAAACCCCCTGGGTCGGACCGAACTGGGTCCACCCAACATAGGTCTGGGTCTGGCCCCTTAGGGAGCGGCCTGGCCTGGTGGGCGTGGCCCGGCGAGGCGCGCCCAGTCCGGCCTGGGCGGCCGGTTGGCCGGGCGCGGGCGCGGCTCGCGGGTGGCCAGCTCGGTGCTGGCCGAGCTGAGCGGAAGGGGGGTGGGCGACCCCCAAGATTGAAACCGCGGCCCCCACATGGGGTCCGCTCCCTTTTTATAGCTGGGGGTTGCGACCCCCAGTCTCCCCCTAAAACGGCCGGCCCGGTCCGGCTGACCGATGTTGCCGCCGCGAGACCGCCATGGTCCCGCCCTCTGAGGTGCTGGAAGCCAGTGGTTCCGGCCGCCCCGCCCTACACCACCGCTTCCTTGTCCAACCGGAGCGGCACGACGGCTCCACGCCCCTCCGCCGCGACCCCGCTCTTGCCGCAGCCTCTTCGTGGTCCTCCAGTGCGACGCGACGGTGCCACGTCTTTGTTCGACCTCAACGGGGCGGCGCGACAGCGCTGCGCTTCTTCGCCGCATCACTCCATGTTTCCACGCGGTGTAATTGCACCGCGACACCTTTTTTGAGCCGCAAAAAACACAAAAACCAAGGAGGAGGAGGGTAGCCATGTTCGTGCAGACTGGAATTCTCCCATTAATTTGATAACAAGCAGCCCCAAATAAAAATGAAGAACGAAAATGATCATTCCATGAACAAAATTAACCCCTACCACAAGGTGTCGTCGAACAAAGGTTCATCGCAGGAAATAATCGTCCTGGAAGACGGTGTCGCGAAAAAAGGTTCCATAAGCATCGTCAGTATCACGAAGAAGATAATCGTCGTTGTCGCGGTACATGACGTCACTTCATCGATCTCTGATGATTTGGAGTTCTTCGTCGGAGGCTGGCGTTCTTCGTCGGCGACGGTGCGTTCTTCGCGTTCTTCAAGGAGGAAGAAGAGGATTCCAAGGATTGAGCAATTCCTCTCCAATCCCTATCGCACAATGAACCAAACCTTAATAAAATAAGACTTGTCTTATTTAATTAACACACAAGGCAACATCTAAATTTTAAATTAAAAAATAATTCATTCAATTAATTGAATTAATTGAAGAGTTTTTAACCGTCCAATTAATGTCAGTGTTGACTCGACATTTAATAGGGGGTGCAGGTGTGTTGCAAAATGGGGGTTTGACAAAGTTGAATAGGGGGTCTCGTTTGGGCCCCACCCCATTAATATTATACATAGTGGAGTAGGATATTGTGGGTCCCACTCCAACCACCACGCTTAAGTTTTAACTACTTAGAAATAAAAATAAAAAAATTGGTTGCACAAATTTTATTTTATTGATTACTTAACCCATTATTTTAATAACCACACCCAAGAAAACGCAACTCTAGAAAAGGTGTTCCCAAGAAATTACCGGTGCTGCAGTTTCATCAGTGCCCTCAGATTTTTATTTCGAGCACCGGTTCAAAAATTAGAAAAACCCGCTCGCTCGTTCACTGAACGTACCCGAGCTAAACTTCGGAAATTTATTTTGGGCACACCGGGCCTTGGAATCAGGTGCCGTCAAGAAATATGTTCTTGTAAAATCCCAAAGAAAATTTAGAAAGAAAATTCCCTTGATTTTTTACAAGTATATAAAGGAGTCTTATGTACTTGTTCTCTAAGATGCATTTTGATGTTCAAGATAGCCAAGTATAAACATTCTTTTCTTATTTAGTTGCGACTTCAACACTCTTAAATATAGTGAGGACGAGGCATCTATCAGATTTTGAGATCCTATTCCTACAAGACATTGTATCAACTAAGTATCCACGTTATGTTTGGATAGTAGGTGATGATGGGATCTTGTATATCCATGGACATGTTTGGGTACTAGTGGACATATGTAGGGAGTTGATGTGGGAGTTTCATGATTCATATTTTTCAATGAATCCTGGAGTTACCAAGATATAATGTGACTTGCACTATCAGTACTGGTGTTCGGGTATGAAGAGAGAGGTGGCTTGTTTTTTTACGAGGTGTTCTATCTATTAGAGGGAGGAGGGGGAAAATCAGTGGTCAACTTGGATTTTACAGAAGTTTCTTATTATGGAGTGGAAATTGGATGATGTCATGATGGATTTCATGAATGGGTTACAGTGGTTACCCAGAGGTAAAAATGATGTATGGGTGGTGGTTGACAGAAATAAAAATATTGCACACTTATTGTTCATCGAGGAGACCATTGGTGTTGATGAGCTTGGGAAGTTGTATATTCATTAGGTGGTACAACTTCATGGGGTCTCTCGTTCTATTGCTTTTGATAAGGATTCCATCTTTATGTCTCATTCATTGTAGAGTTTTTAGAGGGTGCTAAGAGCATAGGTACTTCTAAGAATAGCTTACTACCCAAATACTAATGGTCAGTTAAAGTGTATGATACAGGTGATGGAGGAAATTCTGGGAGCATGCTTTCTAAACTTTAGGGGCTCTTGGGAGAATCATATCCCCTAGTTTAATATTACTAAAATATTAGATTTCATGTGACTATTGAGATGACAACTTATAAGGCTTTGTATGTTAGTAGATGACGATAACCCCTATGATGGTAAGAGTTGGGTGATGTAGCTTTACTGGGAACATGTCTGATATAAAAGATTTATGAGCAGGTTCAGCAGTTTCAGAAGAAAATGGATGCAACACAGTTTCATTATAAATCTTCATCTGATCACCACAGATGACCTCTAGAGTTCGAGGTTGGGGATTAGGTTTTGTTGTGTGTTTCAATGAGGTTGGGACACCCTCAGATTATAATATAGGGTAAAAATTCACTATGATATGTTGGGTCATTTTAGATTCTATAAAGGGTCATTCCGGTTGCCAATCGATTGTAGTTACCTTATTGGTACCAATCCATGCATGACGTCTTCCTTGTATCTCAACTGTGCCAAAATCACTCATACTTGTCTCATGTTTTTTCTACCCAAGGAGGTTTAGTTAGAGGTAGATATATCCTTTTGGGATAATCCTATCGAAATTGTGGATCATATCACAAAGGTTCTCTGTGATCAGTCAGTTCCAAATTGTGGGTTCTATGGCAGCATGACCGAGTGCAGGATGAGATATGGGAGAGAGAGGTTGATGTGCGACCACGTAAATATATTTAATGTGGTATTTTTATTAGAACCACATAATTTTTAGGTTCCAATATTTCATTTTGTTTTATACTAAGTAAAAAATTATCAATGGGGACAAATCCTAGATGAAAAATTTACACAGTCATATTTAGTTGGTACAAGCCATGTATTTTGTTTTATAAGTCGTGTAATTATGTTCGAAGGTCAGTGTAGGATTTTTAAATTATGTCGGTGGAAATATGAACACTTAATGAACCTACACAGCTTACAGTTCCACTTACACACCATGTGTATCTTAAAAATATGTTAAAATGTGTAGTAGCCTCATTTTCTATCATTTTGGACAGAGGCTCTCCTGGGATGATGAACAAGAAGTGCCTGACCTTTAACCCCTTCATGATTGATCATCCGAATACCGATTCCAACACCATCTGTTGCATTTGAAAAAAATATATAAGCTCTTGATAACTGTTGGGCCCTTATTCCTGATTTATGATCAAGAAGAAGTTATTTTTGGTTGATATTTAATCATCAATTTTTATATCTACATAATTTTAGCTTGAATTGGAGGTTGATCTTGGATGAAGAGAGTCATACTATGATAGTGTATGTGTTATTGGGCCTCTCATTAATTGTCAAGATGAATATATGTGCCTAAGTGCCGTGAATCCTTTTTTGGGTGTCACTTTTATTTATTTTCGACTTGTGTTATTTCCTAATTATGTTTAGGTAATTGAATATGTGTTATTATTCATGTATAATTGTGATTTCCTTGAATTAGGGCCACCCTATTGGTGAGTTCCCCTTGAATTGTAATTTATGGCTGTTTGGCCAAGTTTTCCAATGAGGCTAGCCATGTTTTCAGTATAGGATTTTCAAAAATGAATTGAATTATAGTGGGATTATATTTGGGTTAAATAGAAATTGGAAGGATTAAGGACCTGGGATTAGTGTTTTCCTCTTGCCCCATGTTATGTCTATTATTTTTTAAGCCTTCTAATTGGTAGATTACATGTTAGTGTTGTGATATGAGTTAACCATGTATTTCTAATATATTTTAAGCCTTCTGATAGTTTAAATCACTTGTTTCTTATTATGTATGATTCCCACATGAGTTTTTATTATATTAACCATGTAATATTGTAATTTACATGTGTTTTGAACTATTCTGAAATGATGATATACCTGGCTCGACCCTATTTTATTGGTATGCCTGTAAGAGAGGGATTTTTTAGACCTATGGCTGAGGATTTTCTATACTTACAGGTGAGAATTTATTATGCCTATGGGTGAGGATTTGTTATGGATACCAGTGGGGATTCTTTATGCCCGTGGATGAGGATTGGTTTTTCCCACGAGTTGAGTTTTTATATTCCTCTAGGATATGTGTTGAATTGAATATAGAAATGGAATTAATTATGATGTGTCTTCCATGCCAAAGAACAAGATTGGGTTTAGTGTTCACATTACTTGTTTAGATTGAATTATGAGGTATCTATTGAGAATAATTTATACGGGGGATTTATAGGCTTGGGACAGATCTCATGGCTTATATTATTCAATGTAATTGAATGTTTGAACTACACTTAATGAATGAAAATTGAAAATACGACTTTTAAGATTGATTGATTTGGAGTACTTCCTAGTTTACAACAATTTCATTTTGTACAACACCTGTTGTATATACTCACTAACAAATAGACACATATATTAGATGGTTACCTACTAGGATTTATTTCTCACATATTGTTTGGGACATGCTTTTGGTCCCAAAAATATTACATTATTGCAACTGTTGATAGAGGTAATCTACCTTCTCCAGGTACTCAGATTTCTATTAGGAGCCGGAGATCATGTGACCATGTCGAGGCTTGTGATGCATCTGAGTTTTCTTTAATATTTCTATACCTTGGTGTTTTATCTTGTATCTGACAGCAATGTATCATATTTGGGCTGATTTCCTAATACATGTGACATGGTACATCATAATTTGTATTGAATAAATCTTAGTTATGTATCATGTCATCCATCCGCAGTTTATTTTAGTTGTATGCTATTTATTATTTCTTATATTGTATTATTATTGACTCCGTTGTGATACACTATTCCAATGATGGTATAGTTTCCCACTAACACACCATAGGACCTCACTACTAGGTAACTACCTATGGCATTTTAAGAAATGAACTTGAGGACATGTGGCCAATTGGGTACATGGCACTAGTTGTGTGGAATCTAGATCCAGGATGTTACAAGATACATTGAATTCCATTCATGGTATGCCATTTAGATCACCCTTATAATGGATGAAATATAGAGAGTCTTTTATTAATGGTTTGAGATTATTATAAAAATCCTCTATGAATATCTAACTACTCAAGAAGTTTATGAAATTTTTTGGAAGATGGTAAAATTGATATGCAGACCAATGATGACGTCCCTTAGAGTTTTATATTTTTGATGGGGTCTTGTTATGTGTGTTCTCGGGGTTGGGAAGCATAGGATTTGGAGATATGGAATGTTAGTTACAGGTTTCATCTAGAGTTTTGAGATCATATATAGATTCAGCTCTATGGATTATTGACTAGTTATACCATAATGGTATGTGATGATCTATGATGTGATTCAAATCTATTATTTTTTTCAATATCATCTATAAACATATAATATAATCTAATTTGATGAGATTGATATGAAGGATAACACTTTCTAGGAGTGTCTCATGCATATTTATAAAATTAATTAAATGAAACTTCGGTGGAATGAATGTCCTCTTGTAAATGATGTCTAATAATATTGTTTAAAATATGAGGATACTATAGAAAGAGTGGTGGAAATATGATCCTAGTGGATTGATATTTTTATGGAGGTAGATGAAGGATATTAAGAAATTATATTGAGTACTATTTGACTTGTGGTTGGGAGGTTGAAAAACCCATTTATTTTGATGAGGTAAATCTATTTTATTTTTTGTATAATCCCTTTAATTGGTCTATAAATAAATATCTATGTGGTTTAGATTGGTCTTGGTAGTGTTCGGGAGGGTTTAGGAGTTTCCTGTTTTTGGAGAAATAGAATAGGGAAAATGGTTAGCACAAAACTTTCACTAACATTACATATTGACCATGTGTCACTAAAAAAGAAGAGAATGGGTTTTAAAACTATGAAAAGGTGGATAGAACAAAATTAATATCCTATATTTTATATTATTTTAATTTGACATGGCTTTCGCACTGTTTTTAATAATTTGTGCCTAACCATGCATGGTTGGGGATTCGGGGGCTGTGGGTATTGCGTAATTGTCAAAAAATTTAGAAAACTATGTCGCAAAATCGTGAACCCCTATAATATATGTGATTTTACTATTTTACTGTTACAAAATATTAGCCCTTAACACAATTATATCCTATTTTTGGTAATAAAATCACCTCTCTCAAGTCCCTTTATCCTATCTTCGTTATTGGTAAATCAACTTATTTAGGGTTGTTTTACTTTATATTTTCTTGTGATCAAGACCTTGTGATATATATCTCACTTTTTCATCACTTTTATTAGTATCATTTTATTTTGTTTAATTTCCAAAGGTTTTATTGTGTTTTCTATAATGTTAATTGTAATCTATTTTCTAATTTTATATATTCTATTCTAAGATGAATCAAGGGTCAATATCGGCTTTTGACCAATACTAAACCTATGGTAGGTGGTCCTTATGTATTTTCCCTATAATTTTTACATTTCTACAGGTATTATGCGATGTAATACAGTCTAGTCTTCAGTCATGACTTCTAATTTCATTCTATGATTCCGTACATGAGCATGACATACTATATAATTCATTTTTAAAATATAAATAGTTTTTTGAATGATTTTTTAGTTTCCAATTAAACGTGGTATAGAAATAGAAATTTATTTTCCTCTTTAGTGTTCCTTGATAATAGTTCTTAATTTTAGAAAATGATAATTTGTCTTGGTAGTGAACACTAAAAATGGTTTTTTATTATGGATTTTTTTATTATATTTTTGGATAGGTTTTATGGATGTGTTTTGAATAAATAGTAGTTGGAAATTAATTTGGAAAAGGAAATGGAAGTGAAAAAATTGTTCATGTATTATTGTATTCTATTATGTAAATCATAGATATTAGTGTTAATAATAGGGTGAACACTACCCCCATGTGAACAATTGTTTATATAGATAATACATTTGAGAACACTTCACATGGGTGTGTATTATATATTATAGTTAAAATTGGTGGGGTGTGAATATTGCACCCCCAATGGGAACTAGGGAACAGGGGACTGTTAGATCTTCCCTAAGATTCATATAATATCGATAAAAAGTAATTTCACCATAGTTGAGTGTTGTTTGGGTTAGAATGGTGTCCATGACATTCTTAGAGAAATAAAACATTGGATATAGCATGTGGGTCTCACATCTTGTGTTAAAATAGATCCCATGTTAAAAATATTATTATTGATTTATTTCTCGAGTTATTTAAATAATTACTCAGCATATTATCCTCTATAGTTTTTGTTTTTAATGGATTATTTTGGTATTTCATTAGTGGTGGAAAACATATTCCTACTCCCACCGATTTTATTCCATAGTTTGGTAATCATGTATATTTAATGGATTTAATTAGGTATAACTTCATGTTTCTAATGCCCAATCCCATCCTTAGTTATTAGATGGAGTTGGGACTAGTTCCAGACTACAACTAGATCCACTTTGAAGTAATGCAGTTTTCCATTTGCTATGTCTTTTTTTAGCTTCTTAATGTAATTGTTATCATCTGTTATTTACTATATTATAGCCTCATTTTTCAATATCATATAGTGTATGTTTTTTATTTTGGAATAACTATGATTATTGTATTGACTTATTATTAATTTCTTGATATTTACCTTATTTACCACTGTGTTATTATAAGGTCCCAACCTTAAAGAAGACAAATTGTAGTTATTTTAAAAATATATATCAATTTTATTTCTAAAAATATAATTTAGGTTTAGAGTTTTGGAGAAATAGGGAAAACTCTTTATAAAGTTACCCTATACATTAATAGTGGAAACTTATATTCAGTATTTATTTTTTTCACCAAAGGAAATCCTTTTAAAATAAAACATGTTTTCTATTCAGAAAATATCATCACACTTTTCATATTTTCTTCATCCCCATCGTAAATCATCATTTACCATATAGAAATTTTTAAAAAACATTGGATGATAATAAAAATCTCATAATGGGACATTAAAAGAATGAAATCCATTAGTCTAATGAAAAACATGAAAATCCATTCAAGGTAATTTTTTTTTGGAAAATCAACGAATAAATTTATAAAATTAAAAAACACTTCTTGAAAAAATAATTTATTTAAAACCCATAATATTCACTTTAGAACTATTTTAGGTATATTATAGAATCATTTATATAAGACACTTTCAAAACACATCAATTTGATTTACCATATGGATGACATTAAATGTTTTTATTACACAATTCAGTTGAGATCTATAGAGGAGATCACCCTTCATATAAGATATATCCAGATCATATAGGAGCTATAATGGGTATCAACCCCCTTATAGGTTATATCATTCTCATTGGCGTGGCATGAGCTATAATGGGTCTCAACACTTCATATAAGATATATCAGGCTCTCCGATATGCTATAATAGGACTCAACCCTTTGTATAAGCTATATTGGGCTAACCAATTTCTCATATAACGATGAAGATCCAATTCACGAATAAAAAAATTATACATAAAAAAACTTTAAATACCCTTTTAATCCCATATTAAAATCACTTTTCTATTAAATATCATTTTAGTAAATAAAATATTTTCAATACGAAAATACAAGTTTTCAAAAAAATGCATTTTCAATCCATTAAATTCCAAAAATAGGAAAGAATGATTTTAATTTAATTAAATATGTTCTATTAAAATATAGAATAAAAATTAAATAATATTCATGGTTTAATAAAAGTTATTTTCATAGTGTACGTTATGAATAGAACATTACCATTTCTATTTGTCAAAACATAATATAAAAAAATATAAAACGTTTCTTTCAAAAAACATTTAATAAAATTACTAACAGGCATAAAATTTAATTTATAATAATTTTATATTAATATAAATTGTCATATATAATAATTTGACAAATATTTACTTGAAGGGAAATATTTTGAAACTAATCCTTCAAAAAATTGAAATAAGATTATTGACTGAAAGAGTCTGATAACACATTGAATTATTTGAACCATAAAACCATTAGTGGCATAAAATGTAACAAAAAATTAAATAAAATGAGAATAAATTAAATTTTTATATGATATCTACAAGGGTATTAACATTCACCTCATAAAATAAGATGGTTTTATAACATCAAAATATGCCTTAGTAAAAGGAGATTGATATGAAGACAATTGGAAATATATTATCATTGATGCAGGAAACAAAAAAATCAATTTAATAAGTGTATCCAATATAAATACCCCTAAAAACAGTGTATATAATACATAATACTATTAAATATCATTTCCCACATATTTTAGCATGAAACTATAAATGAAGTAGTTGTTTAACCCATTGAATGGGAATTTAGTGATGAAATCCCATTAAACAATGTAGTCAGTCAAATCGTAGGAACCATATAAGTAATAATTATAAAAAGAGCCATTTAATAACAATAATATAATTATAATAATGTTATTAAATTTCAGAGTGTAGTATATACCCTAAAAAAATTAGTGGTGAATAATATACCACAGAATTAAAAAGTGAGACGGGAAACCATTACCTTACGTTTACATTCCTTGAAAAGAGGTCAAAACCCCTGTATAGTGGTCTAAATTAGGTTATTACTCATTAAAAATGTATAATAATGTTTATAATACATTATGTTATTAATTTATAACATTTCATGACCCATTCATTCATAATATCTCATTATTCTCATTATTTTAGGTGTGTGTGATTCATGGTTTCATGTTCAGTATATATTTTTTATAATTATGGATGATATTTTAAAATGGGATTAAAACTCATGACGTTTAATTAAAAATAATCAATGATCTTACATATGTATTAATTTTATCATATATCAAATTTTTTCTTCAATGAGGGTGATTAATATTATAAAATGTTAATGATCAATGTGTAGATTATTTTGGTGGTTTTTCCAAACACCAATAACTAGTTTTATCATATATAAATATTATGTGTTTATATCTGTTACAGAACATGAAATATTTTGTAATATTAATATCTAAATATTATTTATCCTTAATGAATCTTTTATGAACATCCATGAAGGCGGTAATGTAAGATGAAAAAATCATTATTCAAGGAGATGATAAACTAACATAATTTTATCAATAGTTTGATTTCATTGAATAAGATGATACGAGAAATGTAAAATAGATGATATATTACATTATAAAAATTAAAATCCATTATATAAATTATTATGGACTTAATATTCATTGATTTATGAATAATGTGAGGAGAAAATAAAATAAGGAAATAGATTAAGAGGAGTACTCTCAGAAAACTACCTCTTTAATATCACCTCTTTGACAGATCCTTAAGGGACTTGGATTTTTATTTTGGTGAGACCATAAGATCAAAGATGTGGGGAGAGTTTGGAGGAGAGTTTTGGGAAAATATTTAATGGTAAAAAGGATTTTGAGTCGAAATACGGTGGTTTTTATAATTGATAAGTAGTGGGTTTTATGTGAATACATAATTATTATTTTATATTCAATGTCAACCACATTGGGGTTGTTTTAAATTACTTGAAATTGGATTAAAATTAATATTTTAATGTAATTTTAGGTTATATAAAAACTTCAAAAAACTAATAAATGTTTTCATTTTTAGTCATTTTATGCCTTTGACCTTTTAACATTAACCTGTTTCATTTTTTACCCATACCAGGGTAAATAGTTTTTTTACATCTATAATTTTTTATTCCTAAAAATGAAATAAAACATAAAAATAAATTTTTAACTTTTTATTCAAAATATTGAATCCATTTTTCTAATTCAATTCATATAATCAAAATATTATATTTATAATTAATCTTGCAGATGCAACAAAATTGTGGCCTTCGTAGATTGAAAATTTCAAAACATTGAAATATTTTTATATCAAATTTTAATGTGATATTTATTAAAATGACCTAAATATAATTTAATTAGGTAAAATAAATCAAATTATACTTGAAAACATGTTTATAATATAATTTATCTATATATGGATTTTAGATGAAAAATAAGTCTTTAATTAAAACAGAATATTATTCCCTATTAAAAAAGTAATGAAAAATACAATAAATTAAAAATATCTTAATTTGGATATTATTATTTAAAAAATGAAATTTATTTTTAAAATAAAATATATAAATTGTAAAAATATTGATTTTAAATTTGTGTTCCAATAAAATTTGAAAAATTTATCTTTTAGAAAAATATAGATTTTTATGCTAAAATTGAATTTATTCTTATCATAAGCATATCAATCTTTTTGGGTGAATTTTAAAACAATTTATTTGATATAAAAGATATAAATTTCATAAATATATTTCATTAATATAAATTAAATTAATTTATTAATATAAAATTTCATTTGGGCATAAACGTCGTTCTTTTAATAAAAACACATTCTTTATATTTAATTCATTTTTATTTTTTATTTCAAATTAAATGTTAACCAATTAATTAATTAGATAAAAAAAAATTCTATATTTTCCTAATTTATGTAATCTCATACATTCCCTCCATTAAAATAGTTGGGTTAACACATGTAAATAATAATATTTACTCATTTTTTTTAGCTCGATGTGGTGTATCTTTAATGATATTGATCATAGTGTTTCATTTTTAAAATATGAAGTGTGTCATTCCAATGACCTTAATAAATTGTGTCCTCAAAATTTGAACTCAGAATAAAAAACACTTTTATTAATCTTAAAAATACATTTTTTGAAATCCCATATCATAATAAGTGTCAATAAGAAATAAATTAGAAATGAGAGACAAGAAAGTATGATGGTGGCCTCCAATAACCCATACTTGGTTTACATGTTAGAAATCATGGACATGTAAGAGGAAAATAACTATCAATTTCTAATAGGGAGTGATAGAGAACATAATCATGAAACTTTTGACCATAAAAAACCATAAATATGTGATGTATTAAAAGGTCATTTATTTTACAGTTAGAAAAGTACCAAGATAACATTTTTTGTTTCAAGATCCTTTTCATAGAGTCAATGAATTATATTACATCCCAGTCTAAAAACATTAGTATATATACTTTATTGAAAATTATAGTTTCAACCATTAATAAACTTCCACCACATGCTCAAATATTTATGATAATTATGGTTTAGTTTTTTAATGTTTGAATAACTAGAATCAATATCTATGGGTCACTAAATACATAAATGATAAAAATTTAATTCTCTAGTATTTTTGAATTGACCAAAAATGTGTTTAGTACAATAAAATGCAATTCTCTAAAAATAATAAACCATTATATGATGGAAAACTTATTTAATCTCCAAAATTTAATACTAAAACCCACTCTTAAACCGATATTATTCAAAAAATAACTATCCTAATAATTACTAAAAATATTTTATACTACAAATTGTAACCTAAAAATCAGAAGGATTTGATCACATATCCATAGAAGATAAATTTAATATTTAATCTCAAATAATATAAATCCTCTAAAAGTATCAGTAAAAATATAGTTTCCCTAATCATATAATGATCATGGTATACCAGTCATTTCCATAAATTACCCATAACACCATAAATTATATATTTTTCCAAAAGATAACTCGTCCTTTATTTTTCAAATTAAATACCCTAGAATTTTATTTACCTTAATCATATAATGTTCCCAAAATAAGCAAAATCATTCAAAATAACATTAATCAATAAATCACCAAGCCATTTTTTAATCACATGGTTATCAATATGATAAAGAAAAATTATAAAAATGAAATTAACCTTTAAGTAATATATTGTTTAAAGAAAAAAAATTTAATTATAACTAGGAAATCATGTAGTCCAGTGGTAGGCAATTCACCCATTTTGCCCTTCGATTGTGGGTTCAATATCCATGACCTTCCCAGATGAGAAGGGTTGTCACCATTCCAATTGATATTAATTTTCGTAAAACTACAATAATATAATCATTATAAACTTATATAAATTTGAGAAACGTCATCAAGAATAACAGTAATATACTTTAACCTGAAATTTAATCTCATAACATTTATTATACATCCTAAAATTTAATATCCATTAATTATCTCAGAATAGAATATATCCAAAAATACTATTAGTCATCATAAATCAACATAACTTAATTCCAAAAAAGGTGTTTCTAAGACACTGAACATATGACAAATTAAAAATTATATACCCATGATGAAATCCATCCCTTATAAAAATACAATATAAGAAAAAACATAGTCTACAAATTTAACTAAACCGTAATATGATACAAATTGTAAGGAATCGACCTTAAAAAACACATATTCTAGTCATTTAAATACTCAAAATCAATTTACATTTCCGAAATATCTAGTAGTGTTATAGTTATAGAGTTATAGTACAAACTCTTATAAATTAAACATATATATTACAATTGGAAACTTATATTCAGTATACAATTATTTTTACTCTAAAAAAATATTTGTTTTTGAAGAAAACATGTTTACTTTTCATGATATATCCTCCCAATTTTCATCTAGTTCTGATCGTTATCATTACTCATACTTTACCCTTTCTAAAACTTCTTAAAACATTGGATGAAAAAAAAGAGTTGTATGGGATTTAAATAAGAAGGAAAAAATTGTTCAAGTGAAAAACATGAAAAACCATTTAAGCTTATTTTGAAAGAATAAATTAATACATTTAAAACTGGAAACAGAGAACACAATTTTATATCGAAAAAATAATTTAATACCCATATAAATCAATTTCAAACTCCATTATGATTTATAGATCATAATTTATATAAAACCCTTTCAAACCCATTCAATTAGAATAACAATATGGATGACTTCTGATATTATTATTACCCAATGAAATGGATATACATAATGGGAATAACCATTTATATAATTTATATCAAGATCATCTATTTATTCTTAGGAATAATGAGGCTCAAACCTTTTTATAAGCTATATTGTGATCACCCGTGAGCTATAATGGTGTACAACCCTTCAAATAACCATTATTAGTATCACCTATTTATCATCTAATTATGAATAACAATTTAATGATTCGAAATCATTAATCAAAAGATAATATTAATATCTATTTTAATCCCATATAAAAAAACATATTATTGTAAAAATACCATTTTCTTTTAAAAAACCATTTTCTATACGAAATATATATTTCTATTAAAAACCATCAACAGTCCCAAAATGAAAAGAAATGAAATAATTATTTTATATTAAGAAAAAACTAAAAATTTTAGTGGGATTGATAAATTAAATAATATTCATGGTGTTGGAATACTACTTTTCCCTGTGTACATTAAGAAAAGAACACTATTTTTATCGTATTTTAAAATGTTTTGTATAAAACATGTATAATAATTCCTTTGGGAAACCATTGAATTAAATAAAAAATATACATTAAATGTCATTTATAATCCTTTTATATTCATATAATTCAAAATATAAAATATTTTCAATAATATTTACCTAGAAAAAAATATTTGAAAATTAAATATTAAAACATTTAAAATTATATTTTTTAGTCAAAGTCTCTCATAACACTTTGAACAATCTTAATCATAAACACTATGAATAAATAAAGTTTAAAAGAACATTTAGAACATTTAGAATAAATAGATTCATGATATGTTATTTCAATGTATCATTATATTTAACTCATAAAATTAGTTGGGTCAATAACATAAAAATATATCTAAATGAAAGGATATTGAGACGATTCCCCTACAAATATCATATAAATTAAGTGGGAATAAATAAAATTAATTGAATATGTTTAAATACTATAATTAAAATAAAAAATGTTTAAATTAAACTTAAGGTAATCTAAATTCATTTCCGAAACAATATTAGTATGATATAATCAATGAAGTGGAAGATTAATCCAATGAGTGGAAAATGTGTTTTGATATCCCCTTACACTTTGTAATTAATAAAATTTTATGCACCAATAAAGTAATAATAATAAAATAAAGAATTTAGTAAAATGAATATAATGATAATAATTATATTATATTGAAAAGGGATTTATATATATCACACAAAATTAATTAGTGTTGAATAAGACATATATCTCAAAGAAGTAGAAAGTGAGACGAGAAACCCTTACCTCACATTAAATTTCATTAAAAAGTGTTCAAATATTCATTATAATATTTTAATAAAATTTATTATCAAATTAAATAACTATATTAATATTTATAACACCTTATGTGATTATGTTATAAAATTTTATGACCCATTCATTATTAATATTTCATTATTTTCGTGGATTCGGGTGTGTTTGATTCATGGTTTCAGTATCGATTAATATGTGTATAATTATGAAAGTTGTTGTAAAAGATGATTACAAATATCGAAATGGAATTTAATATTATCAATAAAATTAAATATGTTTCAATTTTCCCATATATCAATTTTATTTATTACATGAGGATGACTCATTAGAAAAAATATTAATGATAAATGTTTAGTTTATTTTGGTTTTTCTTCCAAACACCTCAAACTAGTTTCATATTATTTAATTTAATGTGAATATATTGGTTTTAGAACATAAAATTGGTTTTAATATACCTATTTTAATAATATTTAACCAAAATTACTCTTTTATGACAATCCATGAATGCGGTAATGGAAAATGAAAAATCATTATTCATAAAGACGGTAAAACGGCATAATTCGGTCAATAGTTTCATTTATTTAAATAATATGAGATGAAAAATGAGATTAAGATTTGATATTCAATTAGAAACCTAATAATCAAGAATATAAATATTTCTATATTTATCATTTCGTGATGGATGAAGAATGTGGTGATAAAATAAAGGGAGAAAATAAATTAAGAGAGGTACTTTTTGAAAATTAACTCTTGAATATCACATCATTGAGAGACCCTTAAGGGCCTTGGATTTGATATTTTTGTGATAACATAAGAAATATAATGTTTTAAGAGTTATGAGGAGTATTTTTGGTAGAGAGTTTTGTAGATACATTCTTAGTGTGTTGAAATGGGGTGGTTTTTATACAAGAGGAATGGTGGGCTTTATCGGTTTAAATAATGAATATTTTAAATTTATTACTAGCCATATAGAGGTCGTATTAAATTAGAAGACATTAGATTAAAATAAAAATGATAAAGTATGGATAAGGTGTAAAGAGACCTAAAAACCCATTAAATTTGGTTTTTTGGGGTATTTTAATCCTTTACCCTTTTAACTTTACCATTTCATTTTCTTACTTATACAGCGTTAAATAATTATTTTACCACTGTATATTTTTTATATATAAAAATGAAACTGATAATAAAAAATAATTTTTACCTTATTATTCTAAACATTTAATAAATTTTACCTAATTAAATTCACATAAATTGAAAAATTATATTTAAAATTTGTCTCACAGAGAAAAAAGAAGAATTTTTTAAAGTGAAAAGTTAATAAATTTCATTTTTTTATCAAATTTTAATTTTAAATTGATTAAAATTAAATAAATTTAATTTTATGATATATAATCAAACTAATTATTCATGAAGGACTTCTTAAAATATAATTTTACTATATAAATTATTAATATGAAAATAATTTTTCAATTAAAATTCAGTATATTTCATTATTCATAATAAATGAAACATTTCCTAAAAATAAAAAATATTAATCCAAAGAGAATATTGAAATTATTATTTCAATAATGAGGTTTTCTTTTTAAAATTAAATTTATATATGTGAAATAAGTTATATTTAAAATAGATGTGCCATTATAAGATGAATAAATGCCTTTTAGAAAAATAATAGTTTTGTGCTCATAATTGAATTTATTCTTATATTATGCCTATAAAAATTATTGAATTAATTTAAAAAGAAGAGATTGGATATATAAAATCAAAACATAATTAATATATATCACTAATATTGATTAATTTAATTTATGAATATAATATGTCATTATGGCCAAAAGAATTAATTTTTTTATTAAAAACACATCCTTAATGTTAAATTGGTAATTATTTTCATTTATAAATGAATAAATTTCATATACATGTATAAAATAATTTTTCATAATTTAGTTAATATATTCCATTCCCTACATTACAATGTCTTGTTGATCGAATTTAAATATTAATATTTAACCATTTTCTAAGCTCTATGTGGTGTGTAATGTATGATAATGAACATAGTGTTTCCATTTAAAATATTTGGGTGTTACAATTCTACTCTGACCATGAGGTTACAGTCTCACTTAGATATATCATATATTTAGTGTTTATAGTCAGAAACCTTTGAAAAATGAGGAGGTGTGCATAATGTGATAAAGAACTCCACTAATCTTAGTAGGGGTTAATGGTCTACAGTGGAAGGCATTCACATGTTTCACCAGAAATGATTTCTACTAAACATTAAACATCAAGATCTGGGGAGGAGTTGAAAAAACAAAAAAAATATATCAAAAAATCCAATATTATAAATATATCGTCTTTTTGAGTTTATCCATAACCATATTCGAGAAATACCCCTTAGAATAGGAATCATGATCCAAAAGATATATGTAATTTCTATTGGATGTTTATATTTACCCTAATACAGATAGATGATCATATGGAAGTACATATTATCAAGTGTGACTTCTCTACCTCTATAATTGATATATAATTCATATAAATAAATTCAATTACTGGTAAAAATAACATCATGTTCAACTTGTGGGATAATACATAGATTCACTAGAAGCACATTCCCAAAGACTTCCACCGGAGAAGAATCATAGACTTCAAATTTGATCATCATATCATTACGAGTTTTCACTACTAGTTTATGTTTTATTATTGAGGTGGTAATCTAATACATATACAAAATTATTCATATATAAAATATTTTACAGATACAAAGTCAAATAATACATTACTAGTTATAGTGTTGATGGTAAGTGTACACTTCACTATTTTTTATCATACCACTTATTATTAATAGTGATCACATGAGATATTATTTTTAATATATGATTAAGACATTTCTATTTTCAAAATTCATCACTAACCCTCATATTATAAAACATGTTCGCATGATTCCCACAAACCTTGCATTTGAAACACTAGAGCGTTGGAGATGCATTCAGTTGAGTTTTATTTCCATTGATATAATTAAATAAAATAATCCCATAACATTATTTTTTTCTAATTAACATATTTTCCTTAGGAAAATAATTTAATAGTCCCCTTAAGATAATTTACACCATGTATCATTCAAAATATTTAGCGTAGTAGAAGACTCATATTATTACCTCCAGGTTTTTATTATTAAAATTTATTTTGAATATCATATTTATTTTCTTTTACAAAACACGAAATTGATTGGTAAATCATATATAAATTTCAAACTTGATAATAGATAAAATGATTTCGTCATAGCTAAACAATTTCATTACACATTTTGAAGTAATTTACTAATTAAAAAATTTACATTATGATTCATTGATAATATATAAATCATAACTCGTATGTCTTGTAAAATTTTCCACATAGGTATATATGGTTTCAGAATCTATATACTTTATCTCATGAAATCCTTCCTCTATTTTCATATAAATATTACGTGGAATGTACATATTGACAAATATATATCTAAAATACCTCCACTCTATATGGTCAATATACACATATTATATTATGTTATTGATAGATTCTGAACATTGATTTGATTTTCATTAGATTTAATAATTAAAAAAATAACATTTTCATTCCATTAATAATAGATAATGGAAAATATGTTCTCTATGGTACATATCCATTTCACAATAATTAGTTGATTAGAATACCCACTAAAATTAATTGGTGTTTCTCCTCACGAAAAAATCAACAAGAACATTTTCCCATCCTTTTATCCTTTGAAATATCAGGAAGATTCAAGAATTGAGAAATTTTATTAATCATAAAATTAATTTTTTTTTAATTTAGCTCCCATAACATTTTTTTACTCAAAAGGAAAATAATTTCATTGTCTACCACATTTTTGATTAATATAGTTGTATTATTTTTTATCCATTTACTAAATCTAAAATGTATTACGAGATAAATAATAATCATAGTGAAAAACTATATAATCCAAATAAATTATTCATTTATGCGTAAATCATGTTATTATATCTTCAATCTATGGAACCTTATTTTTAATCAATTTCTTCCTTGGTCATCAGTTATTAAAATACTTTATAATTATTCCTAAATAAAATTTGAATTATAAAAAGTATATAACAATGTATAGTCTACCTAGGTTTTCAATATTATTCCCACTCATTTAGGTATAGTGATGATCATGTTAAAACCCAACCCTCCCCATTTAGAAGTGTTTATCATAATTGGATATATTCCACAATTGTATCTTCTTACTAGTATCAAGAAAGGGATGTTTAATATATTTTGTGATGATTTGTTTTTAAAAAGGTTTTTCTCAAATAATGTTTTTATTTAATGTTTCTGTAAATTCCAGGAAAGTTATTAAATGATTTTGTTGTGATGTTATTTAGAATCAAGTTATTAAAAAGTTATGATTTTCTAGAAAAGATAAATGTTTTATCTATTGAATGTTATGAAAGGTAGGAAGTCGTAGATCATTCTAAATAAAGTCATGTCATTTTATTTTTCCCAAGATTCTCAACATAATGAAATTATTTCATGATAGAATATTTTTATTGAAAAGAGTGTTTTAGTTTTTTCAAATTCATAGTTTTTTGATAAAAATCTTAATGAAATTACTAGAAAAATACAAAATAAACGATCTAATATACAATGATGAAGTTTTCAAACTCATATTTCTTGAAACAGTCTTCCAAAATCTGAACAAAAAGATATTGAGTAGGTTTATGTTGGTGAAGTTCATTGGATTATAATACCGATGATGATCGGACACACTTTCTGGATAGAATATTTGGGCAATGTTTTCATTTGAAAATCCGAGTTTGTGAAAATTGATGTGTGTGTGAATTACCTGAAAAAAAATTTATACTATTTTTCATTTAGCATGATGATGAAATATTTTTTATAAGAATCTCTATAACTATAACATTTCTTTTTTGATATAATTGATCATTCTGATGAAGCATACTAACTTGACCAAATGATGAAAAGATGATGTCTATGAAAAGTGAAAAGATTATTTTGCTTATATTTTTACAGTTTCTCCTAATGTAGAAGTAAAAAATGTGACTCATATAACCCATTTTTAATATATGAGAAAATATAATGGTTGATTATGTTTGTAATCATATACCATTTTTTGTAAAAATAAGATCCGATATAGTATTACTAAGAGACCTGATCAATTTTAGGGGAAATAGTATCAAGATAGACAAAAACGTATATGTGTTTCAACCAAATTTTCATTAAAGGAAACTGAATTATTTTAATTTTGAAACAATATAGTTAACCATATTTATTTATTTTAGTGGAACATGAAAAGATATGAGATGAGTTTTTGGATAGATAGATTCTAATGAAGTTTGAAGATCAGTGTTTTTTAAAGGTTGTATAATGTCTGAATTATTGTGAATCAAAATGCTTGAATAATGCTTATACTGAATTAGTGATTCGTATAACAAGTGATCTAAGGTAACTAGGTTGATAATGAAATTTCTAGATAGTATTATGAATAGAAAAAGTATTGAAAATAATTTTCATATATATCATTTTGTATAACTTTTAATGTTTTAATTTGATTAATGATGATAATGATAAAGTAATTGATAATTTATGATGCTTTTGGATGACACCAGATGGGTTTAGATGGGTTTATAATTGTTGAAATAATGTTAAAATACCAATGGAATTTAGATTTATGAATTTGGGTGATGGGAAAATATTTCATGTTTATTTCCGTTTCTATTTAGGAGAGAACCTATATATTGAGGTGCAAAGTACAACTGTACTTATGAATGTTAACCCATGGATAGAAGATGAAATAATACACATTTGGTTTCTAAACTAAAATTCTATATCATGATATGTTTTTTTGACGAAGATTTTTTTAACATAGGCTTCGATCAAAATATCTGATAATAGATAGTTCATATTAGATGAATGAAGAGTACTAGACTATGATGACGGGAATGAGACTCAAGAATATGTCTTAGAGGAACTATGTTTTCAAATAATATATAATATTTTTTTAAAAGTTTAATGTTATAAAAATGTATATCATATAGAGTTTATGAGGTATAGTCCCACCATACACAGTCTCAACAGACTATGATTCTGGACCAACATTTGGAAGATCAGTTTGAACAAAGTAACATATTTTTCTCTGGCTCAAATGTTTTATGATAAATTTAAAAAATAACAGGAGGTACTATAACAATTCCTATATGGATACTGAAGGTTTCTAATATTTTTTCACATAAGGAGTTTTATAATGTTATATATAATAATAAATTTACATTGATACATGGGAGTTGATATAATAATGATATAACTAGTCACATTGAGAAAAAATATAAATATTCTCTTCCATGATTAATTTATTATATTTTCATGAATTTGAGTTTATTAATGATTTATAATGAATAAAATCTAATTAATTTTCTGGGTTATGTTTATTAATTGTTAAATTTAGAAAAATAATATAACTAAGTGAACCCCTACCTTATGTCTGATTAAATGATCCTCAAGGACTTCATGTGATATCTAATCCATGTTCCCATATCATATCTTAATCCATGGTCCTAAAAATTCAATCAAAACTAGGGATATTCCTATATTCTATGGAAAACATTTTCTATAATGAAAAATGATAATGATTGTCCATATACTATTTCTTGTCATGGAAGTTGTTGATGATGCTAAAATTTAGTTCTCACCCTTTATGAAAGACACTCATTTTCATTTTTATGACATTATAAAAATTTAATTTTTTGGAAAATATAAAATTATATTCTTAAAAATCGATCAAAAAAATTATACGAAGTCAATGGGTCTCGAAAAATCAATGTCAATGTGGGGAAATCTAAAAATTATTTTTTGAGGAAATAAAAAAGTTGTGGAAGAGAAGAAAATAATATATCATAAAATATTTAAAGAGATAATAATGATAGATTAATAAACTATTGATGAGTACTTCACCATGGTAGATTTATTTGTTTTCCACATTAGTGGTTTTAGAAATGTCTTGGAAGATTCTGAAATTTTAAAAAAATCATGATAATGTTTTCGAATACATTTGACTCAAAAATCTATTTATTATAAGATAAAAAAGATTTATCACTTCATGTATTATATAAATTTTTTCCAATGAAATGAGAAATGATCAGGAATTCAAAAAGAATATCAAATATAAAATGTATTTTAAATCTATGTGAAATATTAAAAATCAGGATACTGAATAAGTTGATCACTATGATACATAAGGTAAAGTGACTAATAATTTGAATGAAAAATCATGCCTCGTATCTATAATAATAATCTAATGTGAATAGAATTTTATGGAATTAATCTTCTTCTTAAATATTTTGAGTTTGGTGGAATTGTGAATTTTTCTACGAATTCCCCTAAAAATAAATTTATTGAATTTCAACATTGTAGTAATGTATAACCTCTGTGTAATAAGTTTGTTAAAAATTCAATGAAATATGGTTAGTATACTATTGTTAAGTAGAATAAACTAAAATAGAATAATCATGGTATGTAAGGATGTTTAATATAACATAGATTATATTGATTTGTCTTAATATTAAAGTACATAATGAATCAGAAAATTCTTTGTAAATATTAAGAAGAAGGAATATTCACTATATAGTGAAGTAGAAGGGGGTGAATAATCTTACCTATAATATTAGCTTAGATCAGTACCTGTAGCATGTCTGTAGAAAAATATAACTCCCATGGAGAAAATCATAATGATGAAGAAAGATAGTGAAAAAGTGATTGAAGTAAGAAAATATATTCCTAACAAAGAAGAATAATAAATCAAATAGATCTTTGGGTACAATCAGATAATTGAAAAACTTGTAATGATGGTTAAATACATCAATAATAAGTTGAAATCTATTGGATATGAATATAACAAAAATCCATAAAAACTCTTTGAATCCTATTTCACATTAAGAATGTGGAATGGGAATTTCATAAAGGCTTCAAAAGAAAAATATGAATCATCTAATTATATGAAAAAAGAACATTTCAAGAATAAGTAGAAATATAAATCTTCCAAAAATAAATTTAAAACTAATTTTACTACCATTTCATGCGATAATAAATGCATTGGAAGAAATATGGGTTGATAAGGGTTGTGAAATATAAATCACTTTTCCAAAAGTTAAATGTTTCCTCCATAGGAATGATGGTGCAATCCCATCGAAATTTAGTGTAGAAAAAATTTATGAATTTAAAAAATGTTTCTATAGATAAATATCATACTTCTACAAAAAACAAGATTTGGTGATTTGTCATGCTGTTGTGAAATATATGGGCACACCGATTACTACTATTGGAATAATACTTCACTTATTGGAAGATGGTATGAACACAGGGGAAGCAATGGTTGATGTAGGAAGAGTAAATTTCTAAAAAAATCAGAAAGATAGAAATGTGTAATCCCAAGATGATAGAAAATTCCAGTAGATAAATAATATTAATTTCTAGAAGAATTATTTAGAATATTCGACTATGTTGTACACCATGAAAAAGAATGTATGAATAATATTCCAAGGAAAATATTTTTTACATGATAATAAAATGAATATTGAATAAATAAAGTCATGGAAAGTATTTTTTTAATGATACACATTTAAAAAAACTAACATGAACAAACCATGGAATCTTGAGCATGGTGGTTTTTTCACAAATTATGAGTTAATTGAAAATATTAAGAGATGTTTAAATTCAATATTTCGGATAATTTACACTATGAAACGATAGTTCCTTTAAATTTAGATGAATCAAGATGACTCAGAATAAAGATGAAATTTCAAATCTTTGGATTATAAATTTCTCAATTGACTAAAAAAGTATAATTAATTTAAGTAAACCTTATGATAATGGGAAAGAAGTGATCTTTAGAAAATATTATTGAATCATCAAATGTGTGAAATATATAAATTTTGAAACAAAATGAGAAAGAACTATGGAATGTTTTTTCTAAATGAGAGTACATTGTGACATCTATTATCTATGTACAAAATATGAATAAAATGTCACCACCCGCCTTCACCAAAAGGAGGGAAGGGTCAGTAGATTTCCAGGCCCTTTCTTCCTTATGTTTAAGGAGAGGTAATGACCCTCGAGACCCGCCTTCAATAGGTCCCGGAGTGGCGACTAGCACCAAGGGTATAGAAATTTCTCACAAATGGAAGGCAATACCCCTTTTTGTTTTATAAGATTGAGAGACGAGATGATGAAACTCAACAACACTAAGGTAACCGAAATGTAAAACCAAAAAAAAATAAACCATTCCCACATGCATGTTCCAAAAGTAAAGCCACAAGTACAAAAGGTGACTACAAGGGTAAGTACCAAAGAAGAAAAACAGCAACTACAACTGCCACAAAGGTCCGAGCTAGTATGGTTCTGCGTGATCCACGAAGTCCTCCTGGAAACCTGAAAACAGTTTTTATATACGTAGGGTGAGCATACAAGTACACTCAGTAGGGAAAACCAAAGACTCTCGTGCACAAGTGGCGGATCGTGCTAAAGTCACGTGAGAAAAAGGGGTAAACCAGACCCCTATCAAGGCAAACTATCCACCCCAGGCCTCACCAAGGCACACTCCCAAAATAATGCAAGTCAAGTAATATATATATAATCAGATCACATCGATGATTGGGTACCCCATGCCACTTTCCCACTGGTTATTGAGACATCCTATGCATCTGACCAATCCCGCCATTCTGTCACCGCAGTCCCACTGCCACACCCGCCCGCACACACCTGGGCCACAACCACACGCAGTCTCACTGCCGAAATCCCACCCGCACACACCTGGGCCACAACTGTCACACGTAACCACACCTACAAACACCTAGGCCATGACAACAACCACCACGTCCGAAGACACATGGGCCAGAAGATCCACTGCCACGCCCGAAGACACCTGGTCCTCATCCTGAAGATGCTTGGGAAACCACCTACCACACACCTAGCCAACCGTCACATTTCCCCAAACGAATGTTCTTGGGCTAATAATGGACCTCAGGTCATCACAGCCTGCCCGAAGATACTTGGGCTATACAGGAAAGGGAGAAGAAAAGGAGCTAATATCCAGCCACTAAGAATAGTGTTGTGAAAAACTCCCTCCCCCATGAAATGGGGGTGTTCGGCACTAGGTGCTCAACTTGGGCAGGGCACAAATAATTAACACAAAGCTACAAGTATAGATATAGGTAACAAACACTCACCCAACACTTAGGTTTTCTTAACCAGCCTACAGAACACAACACCACAGCGTCCAAGTCACAAGTCACGACTCTCTCCAACAAAACCCATTTCTCCCATTCTTGTTTCATGTTCAGTAATAATGTTTAGTTAAGTTTAAGCACAACTGGGCAACTAGTAGGCATAGGCACAAGTCCAGGAATGTAAACAGTCAAGTATCAACCGTAACGCCCACACCCGGTTCTCAACAACAGAGTATCCCACCCCAATTCGTGATATAAACAAGTACCCACCCGGTATTAAAACTCACAACCACCGAATCCATACCAACATGGGATCCCATCCCCAAATTCAAAAAACCAATAGGAGTATAAAGACAGGGGATCCCATCCCCTCCCACATCTCCAGCAATCGACCCGAAAAGAAAACAACCAACTACCACCACCAACACAAGTCAGGGCCATGCCATTATTTTCATATTTAAAGGACTTAACACACTCCATGATTTCAATTTTCGTGTGTTTTAACCGGGGTCATCACAGAAGGATTGATCCAGGTGCCTCAATTTGTTTGGCCGGATATACGTGATTAACTAATTTACTTCTCACAGTATAAGTTTACAACCACAACAAGCCATTTAAAACATCATCAAGGGTTCATTAGTGCACAAACACCGACCACCAACGACCTCGATTTTCAGAAGGCATAAGCCAACATGACTCAAAAATATGGTCATAATATAAACAACCCCCCCTTTTTCTTTATAGATTCCAGTTAATAATTTTGATTTAGGTCTGCTTTGTCCAATTCTACATAATAGAAGCATGCCCACCCCACATGATACACAAAAGAGAGAGACGAAGGATAAATTCCCTACTTGTTGATAGATGATCGGCGTTTAGGCCGGGCGCGGAACTTTACGGATAACGATGCGGCGCACCCGATGCAGCAGAAGCTATTTGTGAAATGTCGCGATCGAGGAAAGGAGAAACCATGACTAACCCTTAGTTTATAAGATCTGCGGACGGTTGAGGTGAGAACGCGAAACCGCGTAAGGCGCGGGGGTCGTGGGTTGATCATGCGACCCCACTCGTAATTAAAGGGTTTTGAGTAGTCTAAACTGACTCATTAATTGATTAAGTATTTAACTAAAACTCTTATGTGCGTTACGGGTCTTTAAAAACGCTGAAACAGGTCAAAATAGGGTTTAAAACCCTATTTGCGCAGAAAGAGCGCTGTTGGAAATAACCTGCGGGGTAGGCCAGAGCCACCAGTAGCTGAGAGCTACCGGTAGGGGACAACTACGGGTAGCTGAGCTACTGGTAGGCTGCCGCGACTGGTAGGCCGCCGCGACTGGTAGGCCGCAGCGACCGGTAGGCCGCAGCTACCGGTAGGCCGCAGCCACCGGTAGGCCAAGCTACCGGTAGGCTGTAGCTACCGGTAGACCGAGCTACCGGTAGGTTGTCGCTACCGTTAGGCTAGGGCCACCATTAGACCGAGCTACTGGTAGGCCTGCTACAGGTAGGCTAAGGCTACTGGTAGGCCTACACCACCGTGATTCCCAGACCCGAAAACCCAAAACGAGATTTTGACAAAGTAATGGACCCCAAAAACCTGAGCCATTACATCAGATACCTATTAAACGATTCTCGTCCTCGAGAATCAAAACAAAACCAAAAGGTAATAGAGGGTCCGAACAAACACCTCGAAAGATACCTCTTAGGAGTGACCCCATGCTAACTAAAACATTTCCCCGCTAGGAACCAAGCAACATACCATGCCAAACTGCCCGAGAATGTTGGTTGGGGAGTCTCCTCCCCCATGTCAAGATATTATCCTCTTTGGGTGGCACTAACTCGCCCGCACGGGTTTGATCGCATCCACCTTAATGCGTCTTGATTAGGGGTCGGGTTCTCTCCTCCCCAGAGCCAGGGATTTTAACACAAAAACAGAGGAAAGAAAACCAGTACATTTCATAGCCAAAAGACAAAAAGTTCTACCACAAAGGTACAACAAGGAACAAAATCAAAAGAACTCTGGGTACTGGGTACGCATCTATGCTTCCCTCTCCCATGTACTCTCCTCAATCCCACCAAGTCTCCACAACACACAAACCAAGGGGATGGTTCACCCACAAAGCACCTTCTCCTTGCGATCCTCGATCGTCACTGGTCTCTCCACAAAGGTCACGTCGTCCTCGATGTCCAGCTCACCCCAATCAAGGATGTGTGAATCATCGTGAAGATACCGACGGAGTTGGGACACATGGAAGACACAATGTATCCTCAGTAGTGGTGGTGGAAACGCTAGATGATAAGCCACCTCGCCGACCCGCTGCAACACTTCGTAGGGTCCGATGAACCTGGGGGAAAGCTTACTCCCCTTTCTAAACCTACGCTGCCCACGCCGAGGGGAGACCTTCAAGAACATGTGGTCCCCAACCTCAAACTCCAAGGGCCTCCTCCGGGTATCAGAATATGACTTCTGTCGGTATTGGGCCACCTTCATCCTTTCCCGTATGAGCTGAACCTTCTCTGTGGTGTTCTGCACCACCTCCGGGCCAAGGATGCATGCCTCTCCTACTTCGGCCCAACACAAGGGTGAACGACATGGCCTCCCGTACAAGGCTTCAAATGGGGCCATACCGATGGTAGAGTAATAGCTATTATTGTAGGCGAACTCTACCAGGGGAAAGTGTCGAACCCATGATCCTCATGAGTCCAGAACACATGCCCGTAGCATATCTTCTAAGGTTTGGATGGTGCGCTCTGTTTTTCCATCTGTCTGGGGATGGAAAGTAGTGCTAAGGCATAACTAGGTGCCAAACACATGCTAAAATCCTATCCAGACTCGCAGGGTAAACCGTGCATCCCTATCTGAGACTATAGTCCTCAGAACTCCATGCAACCGCACCGCCTCATCCACGTACTTTCGTGCCAAAGCATCAACATTACTCGACTCCCTGATTTCCAGAATGTGAGCCGATTTCGTCAACCTGTCCACTACCACCCAGATGGCATCGTATCCCCCTTGCACCTTGGGTAGTCCCGTGACGAAATCCATCGAGATGTCATCCAACTTCCACTCAGGAACATCTAGGGGCTGCAGTAGGCTGCCTGGAACTCATTGTTCAACCTTGACTTGCTGAAACACTAAACACTTGGCCACAACCTCTGCCACCGATCGCTTAACTCTAGGCCACCAGAACTGCCTCTTCAGTCCCTGGTACAGCTTGGAAACTCCTGGGTGTACCTCCAGGGGTGAGTTATGGAACTCACTGACAACCTTGGCGTGCATCACTCCTGGAACAAACAACCTTTTATAGAAAAGAATCTGGTTCTGACCATCCTCTGTCCATCCTTCTAGAGCATTTCCCTGGTCAACTCGGTCACACATCACTTTGCACTCTGGGTCCCCCCACTAAGACTCCTCCACTTGTCGAAACAGAGATGACTGTACTATCATCTGATATAGGTAGCCTCTGCCGCTATCCTTCTCTGCATCCAGGTGTAAGGCAGCCAACTCCTCTATTGCCTTCCAGGCATCCGCTGACTCTCGGACTGCATCCTTCTGCGTCCTCCTGCTCAAGGCATCGGCCACCACATTGCCCTAGCCCTCAGTATAAGAGATCTCAAAGTTGTAATCCTGGAAGAACTCCACCCATTTCCGTTGTCGCATGTTTATGTCTCATTGTGAGAAGATATACCTCAAACTTTTGTGATCTGTGAAGACCACAAAGCATTCCCCGATGAGGTAGTGCCGCCATAACATTAGCGCAAAAACGACCGTTGCAAGCTCCAGGTCGTGGGTGGCGTAATTATTCTCATGGGGGCGTAGCTGCCTGGACACATAAGAGATCACCCCTTGTCACTGCATCAAAACGCATCCCAGGCCCTATCCTGAAGCATCACAGAACACCTCATAGGCCACCCCTTCTTCTGGTAATCTCAGCACTGGGGCACTAACCAACATCTCTTTTAGATAGCTGGAGGATGACTCGCACTGCTCGCTCCACACGAAAACCTGGTATTTCATGGTCAGGGCTGTCAAAGGGGCCGCAACTAAGGAGAAGTTGGGTACGAACCTCCGATAGTAACCTTCCAGCCCAAGGAAACTATGGACCTCTTCCACATTCTTGGGTGCTACCCAAGAAACAACCGCCTCAACTTTTGATGGGTCCACCACTACCCCCTGCTCAGACACCACGTGCCCGAGGAAGTGCACTTCCCGTGTCCAGAACATGCATTTCGACAACATCCCATAGAGCTGATGATGTCTAAGAACATACAAAACCATCCTCAAGTGCTCCGCATGGTCCTCCTCTAATCATGAGTAGACTAGGATGTCATCGATGAACACAACCATGAACCGATCCAGGTACTCCCGGAAGATGGAGTTCATAAGCCCCATGAACACAGCTGGGGTGTTCTTAACGCCGAAGGGCATGACTATGAACTCGATGTGTCCATACCTGCATCTGAACGCCATCATTGGGATGTCTCCCTCCTTCACTCTTAGCTGGTGATACCCAGACTGCAGGTCGATCTTTGAGAACCACCCTTCCCCTTTCAGCTGGTCGAAGAGATCATCTATCCTCGGAAGAGGGTAACAATTCTTGATCGTCCACCGATTCAGCCTCTTGTAGTCGATGCACAACCTGAGACCACAATCTTCCTTCTTTGCGAACAAGACTGAAGCATCCCACGGTGACACACTTGGGAGAACATAACCCCTCTTCATCAGATCGTCAATCTGGATCCGAAACTGTCGTAGCTTTGAAGGTGCCATCCGGTAAGGAGCCATCGAGATCGGACGAGCGCTGGGCTGCAGGTCTATCCCAAACTCGATATCACGCCGAGGGGGTAGAGTCTTCACCACCTCAGGGAAGACGTCCATAAACTCACGGATGATCTCTGGCACTTCCACCATTTCTGCACCAATGGATTCCATTGTCAGCTCGGCCAACAAGGAGAGGAGGGGTTCCTCTCGTCTGTTGCCCTTCTGACCGCCCCGCTCACTGGTGAAGGTGACACGCCGGCCGTCCCAGTCTGAGAACATGACCCTTCTTCATAAAAAATCGATGATGGAACACCCCAAAAATAGCCAGTCGCTGCCTAGGATGACATCGTATGGCTGTATCTGTAGTAGGACAAGATCCCTCACCGACTGATGTGGCACTATCATCAGTCTACATCCCCGACAAAAAACAACAAGTTGGTCTGACCTCCGACTGATGTGCTCAACACTAGGGTCTCTGGAAGTCTCTCCACATCTAAACCCAAGGAATGGGCTAGAATTGGTGCAAAAAAGGAGTGAGAAGCTCCGGTATCGAACAAGGAATAAGCAAGAGTGCTAAACAGACTGATCGTACCTCGAACAACCTCTGGCCCTGCTAGAACTGCTGCCTCTACAACGTGTAACTGTCCACGCCCAGCTCCCCTGCCCCTCGGTTGTCGGCCACCTCCCCGACCATGCCCCGGTCGAGGTCCCTAAGGTGCGCCTTGAGGTCGGCCTCCTCCTCATACGTCTGCCCTCGGAGGAGAGGGAGCTCGCTGTCCCTGCTGCTGTTGGAAAGGTCTGGCTGGAAGCTGCTGCTGGGGCGGGTGTGGGAGGTGTCCCAAACTGCCATAATGCACCCGGTCTGGGCACTGACTCCGGAGATGTACAGGGCTCCCACAGACAAAGCACCGCGATCCCGGACCCATTGGGAAAGGGCGAGGGCCGGGGGATCGAAACTGAAACTGCTGCGGTCTGCTCCCTGCTGGTCGGAACCTGGAGGGTCCTGACACTTGAGGCCTAGTGCTGATGGCCTTTCCCTTCGATGGTCCCAGCTGGATCCCCTCTCGTGAAAATCGTCTTAGATCATGCATCCTCTCCACCACTTCTTCCTTCTTCTGGACCTCCGAGTACGTAGGCAGGGTAAAAGGGGTAATAGCATACTGGAGGGCGGGTCGGAGCGCCTCCTCTAAACGTCTTGCCCGAGAATCCTCATTGGGAAAGAGGTCCAGAGAAAAACGTAAGAGGTCCTTGTACTTGATCCCTAGCTCCCTCACAGACATACTCCCCTGCTGGAGGGAGAGTAGATTCTATCTCTTTTCTTCCTTCATCGTCGAGGATAGGAATTCTGTCCGGAACTCCCTCTCGAAATCCACCAAAGCCACCTCAGACTCTCTCCTCTCCCCCAGGTAAAGTGTCCACCACTGATGTGCCTCTCCCCGCATCTGGCTGACGGCCAGAGGAACCCAGTACTCGGATGGGGCCCGAATCAGGCATAAAGATATAACTAGTTCCTCTACCAGACTTCCGTCTTCATGTCAGAGGTGCTGCCCTCATACTTCTCGAGGGCCTGTCGCTGGAAGGCCCGAAGAGTCTTCTGTCACTGGTTGTCCTCTTCCACTCGATCAACTCTCTGTCGATCGGCCAATGTAGTCTCCGGGGCCTCGATCGCCTGTACCACACGTGGTCGCCTTCCAGGTGCCATAGCTGCAAGGAAAACAAGGGATGCCTAAGCCCATTTAGTGCAGAATATCGTTCTTAAAACTTCTTAAAATTTTAATTTATTCTTAATTCCCAAGACATCCCAGAAACACAAGAACACAAGTCATTATGATGCATGTACCTTTCCTAGGGTATCTACCCTGAAATCATTGTGGCCTCACATGGTCGTTCGGTAGGTCCAGAGTCCTTGCATAGGAACACAAGGGCCCTAAAATCCCGTGTCCTATCTGGTCATCCCTGTCCTAATTCATGCGCCAAGGTCACCCCACACTATTGCCTTACCATCCCATGAAATCCTCACTCTGCCTAACTCCAGACTCCATCCTATCTCTCAACCATCACCTCTGATACCATTCTGTCATAACCCGCCTTCACCAAAAGGAGGGAAGGGTCAGCAAATTGCCAGGCCCTTTCTTCCTTATGTTGAAGGAGAGATAATGACCCCCAAGACCCGCCTTCAATAGGTCCTGGAGTGGCGACTAGCACCAAGGGTATATAAATTTCTCACAAATGGAAGGCATTACCCCCTTTTTGTTTTATAAGATCGAGAGATGAGATGATGAAACTAAACAACACCAAGGTAACCGAAAAGTAAAACAAAAAAAACCATTCCCACATGCATGTTCCAAAAGTAAAGCCACAAGTACAAAAGGTGACTACAAGGGTATGTACCAAGGAAGAAAAAAACAACTGCAACTGCCCCAAAGTTCTGAGCTAGTATGGTCCTACTTGATCCCCAAAGTCCTCCTGGAAACCTGAATTTTTTTTATATATGTAGGGTGAGCATACAAGTACACTCAGTAGGGAAAACCAAAGACTCTCGTGCACAAGTGGGGGATCGTGCTAAAGTACCATGAGAAAAATGAGTAAAACAAACACCTATCAAGGTAAACTATCCACCACAGGCATCACCAAGGAACACTCCCCAAATAACGCAAGTCAAGTAATATATATATAATTAGAGAAAATTAATGTTTGGGTGCCCTGCGCCACTTTCCCACTGGTTATTGAGACATCCTACGCATTGGACCAATCCCGCCATTCTATCACCGCAGTCCCACTACCACACCCGCCCGCACACAACTGGGCCACAACCACACGCAGTCCCACTGCCGAAATCCTGTCCGCACACACCTAGGCCACAACTATCACATGTAACCATGCCTGAAAACACCTTGGCCATAACAACCACCACCACGCCCGATGACACCTGGGCCAGAAGATCCACTGCCACACCTAAAGACACCTGGGCCTCATCCCGAAGACGCTTGGGAAACCACCTTCCGCACAGACCTGGCCAACCGTCACACTGCCCCACCCAAAGGATCTTGGGCTAATAATGGACCTCAGGCCATCATAGCCTGCCCGAAGATACTTGGGATATCTGGGAAAGGGAGAAGAAAAGGAGCTAATAACCATCCACTAAGAATAGTGTTGGAAAAAACACCCTCCCCCATGAAATGGGGGTGTTCGGCACTAAGTGCTCAACTTGGGTGGGGCACGAATAAGAAACACAAAGCTAAAAGTATATATATAGGTAACAAATAGTCACCCAAAGATTAGGATTTCCTAACCAGCCTACAGAACACAACACCACTGCGTCCATGTCACAAGTCACGACTCTCGCCAACGAAACCCATTTGTCCCATTCTTGTTTCATGTTCAGTAATAATGTTTAATTATGTTTAAGCACTACTGGGAAACTAGTAGGCATAGACACAAGTCCAGGAAAGTAAATAGTCAAGCATCAACCGTAACGCCCACACCCGGTTCTCAACAACAGAGGATCCCACCCCAATTCGTGATATAAACAAGTACCCACCCGGTCTTAAAACTCACAACCACCGAATCCATACCAACAGGGGATCACATCCCCAAATTCACAGAACCATCGGGAGTATAAAGACAGGGGATCCCATCCCCTCCCACATCTCCAGCAATCAGCCTAAAAAGAAACCAACCAACTACCACCACCAACACAAGTCAGGGCCATGCCGGTATTTTCAGATTTAAACGACTTAACACACTCCATGATTTCAATTTTCGTTTGTTTTAAACGGGGTTATCACAGAAGGATTGATCCTGATGCCTTAATTTATTTGGTCGGATATACGTGATTAACCAATTTACTTCTCACAGCAGGAGTTTACAACCACAACAAGCCATTTAAAATATCAGCAAGGGTTCATTACTGCACAAACAATGACCACCAACGGCCTCGATTTTCAGACGGCATAAGCCAGCACAACTCAACAAGATGGTCATAATATAAACAACCCCCCTATTTATTTATAGAATCCAGTTTATTATCTTTATTTATTTATGGTTTGTCCAATTCTGCAGAACAGAAGCACGCCCACCCCGCATGATACACAAAAGAGAGATACGAAGGAGAAATTCCCTACTTGTTGATAGATGATCGACGTTTAGGCCGGGTGAGGAAATTTACGGATAAAGATGTGGCATGCCCGATGCACAAAAAGCTGTTTGTGAAAATATGAGATCGAGGAAAGGAGAAACCACGACTAACCCTTAGTTTATAAGAGTCACGGACGGTTGAGTTGAGAATGCAAAACTGCGTAAGGCGCATGGGTTGTGGGTTGATCACATGGACCCACTCGTCATTAAAGGGGTTTGGGTGGTTTAAAAAGACTCATTAATTGATTATGTGTTTAATTAAAACTCTTATGCGCATTACGAGTCTTTAAAAATGCTCAAACAGGTCAAAATAGGGTTTAAATTCCTATTTGCGCAAAAAGGAGCGCTACTGGAAATAAGCCGCGGGGTAAGCCAGAGCCACCAGTAGCTAAGAGCTACCGTTGGGTGACATCTACCGATAGGCTGCAGCCAGCCTACCTGTAGGCCGAGCTACCGGTAGGCTGCCGCTACCAGTAGTCCGAGCTACTAGTAGGCTACGGCCACCGGTAGATCGAGCTACCAGTAGGCCTGCTACCGGTAGGCTAAGGTTACCGGTAGGCCTACACCACCGTGATTCCCAGACCCGAAAACCCAAAACGAGATTTTCGCAAAGTAATGGACCCCAAAACCCAGGCCATTGCATAAAAATTGTGCAATCATTTACATGGAAATCAAATGAAGTGAATCATGATAAAAAATTCTAAAGTTTATGTTATTCAAAATTTTCACGAATTAAAAACAAGCAAATATGATTTTTTTTATAACTTGTGAGAAATGGAAAATGACTAGTGAAATACATAATAAATCTTAAACTTTTCAATAACATAACTTTTAAAATTATAAATTCAGATAATTGAAGTCCAGTTAGACATAAATAAAAAACTATATTTTTAATTTTTCTCTTTTATTTATGGACTCACATGGATGACTAGCATCATGTTTTGGAAACACAAGTAAGAGGCTATATAAATTTTTATATTCTTCAGAAGGGATATTGAGAGGGAAATGGGGATTTATATAAAACTTGAGAACATAAAATTTTATAAAATTCAAATGAAATGGTTTTTAATCTTACCTCAAAAAAGGAAATCAAACATCATTATTTTGTTCTATAGACCCCATAAAAAATAATTTTTTATAATGGAAAAAATAATGATTTTTAAAAATGGAATGAAGCATGTGATAAAAATAAAAACATTTAATATTCACCTGGAGATAAGCTATTAGTACTACTATTCATATAAAAAATATAGTATGTAATTACAGAATCCTAAATGTCTTCTTATAAAATGTCGTATAAAAAACAATGACTAAAATTATTTAAGGAATTTGGAAGCCACTATTTACTATTAATAAAATAACCATTTCTTTGAAAATTTTAGGAAAAACATTTGGAATGAACAATCATGGGTTATTCACCCAATTGAAGATGTTATAAATGTTATACCCAAAATTTATGGATTTTTTTGGATCATTATGATGTTAATGTTTTTGAATATCCAAATTCCATTTAAAAGGATGTTGAAAATAATGTGTAATAAAAACTAATGATATTTAATCAATGTGAAGATGATGGAAAAAATATCATAAGACTTAGAGGAATCATTTGATGAAAAAGTAATGTTATATGAGAAACATTAATATTTATTACCTTATAGAAACATGTTCAAACTAAAAATATACATGGAAATAATAAATATTCAATTTATACTAGAATACGATTGAGATTAAAAAGTTATAAATAAATCATTTCATATATTGAACTAGAATCCCTTTAAAATGTATTAAAACAAAATTAACGAGTTAATGTAATTAATAAAGAGTTGGATGAAATTGGAAAAAATAGTACATGTGAAATTGTTCCATGACTTACATATAACAATTTTATTAGAATAAAATGGTTCTATAGAAAAAGTATACGAAACATGGAAAATTTTTAAAATAAAAATAAAGACTTATTTATAATGGTTATTAATAGGTGGATGCTGTGGATTTTGAAGAAATGTTTTCTCCTATTACAGTATTTGATACTATTAAAATGTATTTAACAGTGGATGTAAATTGATGTTACAATTTGTATTACAAGGATTTAATGTCATCTTTCCATAATAGAGACATTAAAGAAGAATTTTACCTTCTAAAACATTGTATATTTCTACCAGATAAATACAAAAACATGGTTTCAAAATTAAAGCAGTCATTTTATAGGTTAAAAAATCCCAACATGATTAGTATTCTAAAAATGAAAAATTATTGGGAATGTTGAATTTTAATATATGAAAATTTGACAACAATTTTTTTTTGAAAGAAGTTAAATCCAACACCCTAATTGTATTTTTGTATGAATATGCTATGATATTTGAAGGAGATGAAGAAATGGGTCGTAAAAAACAATATAAGGAAATTAAGATGAATTTTGGGATTTCAATTTTAGGATAATTGACTTTATTTCCTTATTTTACAAGTTTGAAAAGATATAAAAATACATTTTTCAATATCATGAAATGTTTTCAATAGAATTGTTTAAAAAAATATTATGGTATAATCCAAATAATTTTCTACTTCTATATTAGTTGTGATGAATATATGTTAAGTTGAAGCTATGAAAATTGAGAATCATAAATAAATTTGAAAATTTCTAGGAATTTTTCTTTAAATAATTACTTCAATAGATAAAATTTTCTATGTTATATCTATACGTAATATATTTTAGAGTGATCCAAATAAATATAATATGTTGAAAGGAAAGTTAATTATGAGAAATGTTAAATGAAAAAATTCATATGTTCTATTATACAAAATAATTTCGGCTATGGACTTTAATGGTTACCCTAATAATGATCTTGATGGATCTTATAATGATTGAAAATCATCTGCAGGATAAAAATGATTCTTAAGAGAATGTTTTCTGTGTTGGAATAGTAAGAAATAAATATTAGTAACATTGATAACATTAGAATCATAATTTCTTTCAGATTCATAGGCATGTATTCAAATTATTTGTATAAAATTTTGATTGGAATATTTGAATGATAAATTTTTCAAACCATTAAAGATTGTTTTTGATAATCATAGCGCACTATATGTTTCTAAAAATAATTTCAATAGTCATGATAAAATCAAATTGATATCAATTTTGAATTAATAAAAGGGAAAGTTAATTGTGGAGATATTGTTTTTAATATATTCAAAAAAATATCATATTAATGATATGTTTACAAAAGTAATTATGAATTGTCGATTTGTGTAACTAAGGATGGCTCTTCATGTTCAAATTCCATACGATAGCCAAATTCTTTATTGCACATTAATTAATGATTTATTACAGAATATTACACATAATTGAATCCAAGAGATAGTTATTTGTGGTTTTTTGAGAATTATGTACATCACATAACAACTTAAAATAGAAAAGACATCATCTTTATTGAAAACATCCATAACTTGATCAAAATATATCATTTTACATAAAACTATAGGAGATTACCGGAAGACATACATAATAATGTGGTGATATATAATGGCAAATAGGTGATTAAAAATTAGAAAACATGAATAAAGTAATAAAAATTATAAAATTGGTATATAATGGAGTCTTAATAGGAATGAGAATAATAAACACGAACAACAAGTATTGATATATAATTATATTCACAATCAAAACAAAGAAATGTGGAAACAAATTAAAACACCACATTATAAACAAATGCGAAGGATAACTAATAAGAAATAATGATGGAAAATGTATTTTAGCCTATTAGGATCACTCAATAATCACTATAATGATTCCTCATGAGACTAAAACATTAACAAATGCATTGTAGAACTATATAATTCTAGGCTCAATAATAACTTTTAATTTATTCAAATGAGTATGTGTGCCACATAGATAACATAAAATGTATTAATTCATAAAAATAATTTATTTCATGATAAATTATTTAGGAATTAAACATTAATGTCCCCAATCAAGAAATACATGAGAATAAAGTTGAAAATATTTTATAGATAGTATGTAGGTGTTTTCACTACACAATTGATTAGCATAGAAAATCATTGCGAAATTTCGGCAGCACAAAGAGTGTGTATGAATGTTCATGGGTAGAATTTGTGAGAGTGAAAGAGGTTCATAATCATTTAGAAATAAAATTTAAAGTATGGGGGATATGGAAGAACTTATCCCTTCAATATTAAATTGAAAAAACATAAGTAAGATAAATAAGATACTTGAATAAATTGTAGGTAGATATGATCCCTTACATTGAGAGGGTGATTCTAATAGCTTGGGAGGAGATTATTTAAATATTGGGTGGGGACATTGAGAGAACTCTAGATAAGGTATTTAAGCTTAATAATGTTATCCAATTATTTTTTGTGATGATAAATGGTATATTTTGCGTGTTTATATAGGAAAATAGAGGGGTTTTCAATATTATTTATCAAACATATGTTTTGGCCTCTATATTATGATATATCAAAAAAAATCCTTCACATGGTTGTTCCCATGGTTTCTTCAAAATGGTAGTGTTTTTAATTATTTTATAATGTCAATGGACCAACTTATAAAAATAATACCCGTGATGATGTGGAAGTGAGTCATATCCTTAAAGAAATTATTTTAAAAACATATAATATTATATAGATTTTGGAGGATTGTTACAGATTTATGAAATTAAACAAATACATGTAAATTTATATATTATTAAACGTGAAATTGATATTGAATTTCGATTCCATTTATAATAATTTTTTATCCCTTTTATGTTATTTTGATTTCATAATATAAAACATATATTTATTTCAATTTTAATTCTTTACCTTAAAATTAATCTATCATAGAAAATTATGAAATATTAATCATGGGATAATTTTGTTGTTATGATTAAAAAAATTATATTTATTTTATCCAAATTATTTTCAGAATATGATAATTTTTAATTTTAATATAAGAAAAAATAGTTATCATGAAATACAATGATTTTTTTGAAAATAAAAATTTCCAAACCCTTATAAAAATTACATTTGAATGTACAAAAATAGTTCAATTATTTTTAATTAAAATATTATATATTTCAAAAATCTATTAGTTCATTAATATGAATTCATTAATTGAATATGAATTTTACCCAAAAATAAAAGTTGTGTTTTATTGAATCAAAATCAAAGTTATTTACAGTATAACAAAAAAATTAAATATAACCATTATTTTATTGAAAATATACTATATAATCATATTTATAGGGCCTTGATACATATTTGATTAATACACCTACAAAATACCTATGGGTAATGTGAGAAAAGGTTAGACTTTCATGGGCTGGTTATACGTACATGGTTTGGGTTGTGATCTCGATAGGCATTAAATTATCTCTTAAATTTTTATTATCATGATTAAGTTGTTTGATATTATATTATTCTTGGTTACACGCTCTGATAAATGGTCTTCGTAGGGTCCATTTTTACAAGTTTAGGTCATCAAATCCTTTTTATATGTCAATTGGATTCATCAAAAACCTATATTTATACTAATCATATGATATCTTTTCAATGGCTATATTTTCAATTGTATTGATAATTAAAATTATTTTGAATCTAATTGGATAAAATCAAATAAATGCCTATGTTTTCTTTATCTATAATATATAACTAATCATTAAATTAAAATCCAATTAAGATTTTATTGATATTAGTTTTGGTTGTTAAAATATCCCCCCTTTTATAAATGTACCCCTAAAAATTTTTAATTTCGCATACTAAAATATATGAGGGTATTTATGCTTAATCACATCCTCTAGTTCGCGTGTAACATATTTAAAATTGTTGATTCTCAACCACACATTGACCTGGTGAATGGTTTTTTTTCATATATAAATGTATCTATGGTCTATTATTTTCACTGGTTTCTCCTCATTGTAAATTCCATTTTCCAATGATACCACCTATGGATTGAGTATATACAAGGGGTATGGTTTGTACATATTCAATTGATATAAGTAGAACAATAATGTACATGAGATAGTTTAGGTGGGAGTTCCTTTCAATAGGACACCACTAAAATGTGATCAAAGATCTCAATGTGACCATTATATGTTTGAAAAAACATGCCCTTCCTAAAAAATATCAATAATTTATTCTTTGGAGACAATGCAAGAATATATTTTCTCCAACCTAAAACTATAGGTCTCATCGATGATTATTATTAAAGGTCATTTTTCAAGTCTTAGTATCCTTGATGTGATGCTAAATGGTCTTCAACTTTTACAGTATTTACTTAACTTATTTAGACCCTACCAGTTTGGGTCACTTGACATCATCCCTATAAGTAGGTGTTCTACACCTCTACCCATAAATGCCTCATAGGGATTCATTTGGATTCTAGTGTCGAAATCATTATTTTATGAGAACTTAAAGAGAGGATGATGTTGATACCATAATTCATTGATGTCAATTGAGAATTCTATCCACATCCCCTTGAGTTTTTGGGTTTTCTTCCCATATTGGAAATCAATTTTAGAGTGATAATATGTTATAAAGTTCAACATGGTATTTATAGTGTGTTTGAGAGTATTTGGGAACATGGTGTTAAATCTTGGGCCTTGATCATATACAATCGATTATGGTGTTCCACATAGCCTCAACACTCCTCAGATATATAACCATAAATGTTTATCAACTGAGAATTCCTATCAAATTTCTATAAAGTGAGAATACTTTGTAAGATGATCCAACCCAACACATATAACACTATTTCATCCTTATTTATTTGGAAGACCAGTGAAAAAATACATGGTAATGTTTTCCCATTTCCACGTAGGTATTCGCAATTGTTATGTCATCCCCTTTGATTTGTTTTCGTCCTACATGTGATGAAATTCAAGACATCATGATATATATTTTAGAATATTTTTATCCATACTTTCCCACCTCTAGTGATATTGGAGATCTTGATATATCATTGTGCTTCCTAGATATATGGAGAAGGTTAAGCTATGTGCATCAAAAGAGACGAACCTTTCTTAAAGATGTATTCATCTCATTTAAAGGTATTCTTTTTGACCTTTTATTGGTTTTAGTTTGGGTTGTATCATGGGTGTATTTTGGTGAAAATTTGAAAATATTGGAATAATGTGGTGTTGTGGAGGGTTGGTTCCTGATTTTCTAAAAATGTACAGCCAGCCTAGAAAATTATACAATCCCAAAAAGAGCGGATTCAAACAGAGGAACCATGATTTATTAAATAGTATTCTATATTAGAAGTAATTCAGGACCACCTTAGAATAAGTTCATTGTTATGGAAAATTGTTTGTAAAACTGTGCACCCCTACCTATGAAATCATTTGTTCAATTTTATTTGACCTGTAAATTAGATTTATATTTTCTTGAACCCAAATAGTATATCCTAAAGCACCATAGATAAACCCTAAAATGTTTTCTCTTCTGTTTGGGGGTTCCTGGATGAATTCAATGGATTTAAAACCTCCTCTCTATGAGAATAAAATATCCATTCACTAATCTTGACCTCTTTAAGTTTCAAATCTATATCTCATTCATTGCCTCATTATTGATCAATATGAATAATTAAGTATTTCAATTGGTAAGAATTTATAATAATTTATAGGTATTTTATCCAAATTTCAATGCTAATGTATTTATTTATTTATTTGTATGTTATTGATAAATTTTAATTTTCTTTAATGAGAAATTACATTGCTGATTATGTCAATTTAAACTAAGTTACATATGATAATGAATTGGTTTAAATTGGAAAAAAATAAATTGTAAAATAGAATTAATTAATTGGAAAATTAATTAATGGATTACTGAAATCTTGTTATTATTGATGAATATAAATAAACTTGATAATTAAATAACTTTATATTAGTATTTTTGAATTTTATTAATTAATTGGTGAATCAATTATTGGATGGTTATGATTGTGGAATTGAATTATTAAATTAGTTAATTAATTAATGGTTGTTTAGTTCATCAATTAATGTGATATGAATATTTTGAAAAATGGGGAATATGATATGGTTTATTTTACATCCATGTATTAATGGGTTATATGATTTTAATATTACGATAATTTTTAATAGTGATTTCAAAATTTCTTGTGACTGAAGTGTTGAACACGTTTTGTTTTCAGAATGGAAATCACTTATGATGATGTGAAAAGTGAAGATAAGGAAAATTTTGACTAACAATTATTGATTCGAAATATTTGATATTGTGATATATATGATATAATTTTTTTGTAAATGGTCTTCTTCATCCAAATCCCATAGTGATAAACTATCAAATGAGTGTGGGACACAAAATTCTACTTCTAAAGACCATTTGTGTGATTGTTTGATAAATTAGTATGGAATGTGGTATGCTACATTAAAATACCATATGGATAAATGTGTGTGGTATGTTTTTTGTTTCTTAATAATTATACTTTTGTCATAAATTGATAAATCTGTCGTGGTTCACAAATTTCTATATCAAATACTCCTAGTGTCTTATGCATGGAGATATAGAGAAGAAAATTTTTCATTGGAGTATGGTTACAATTTTCCATGAATTTTAATTAATATGAAATGGATAATGGAATACCATGTATTATAATTAATTTTGAACTGATTATGTGTAATTGTTCAGATTCCGATATGAGGAAAATCTAGTATTGATATTTTTGCTGGCTTATGAACTCAGGGGTTATGTGGACAAATAATGATTAATTGAATAAATATAAATTTCTAATATATTACTTGTTTTGTATTATTTTTAAACTGATAAAAATGTTATAAAATTGATATAGTTTTATACTATATTGGTGGTGGCATATTGAGTTGTACTCACACCCTACTTGGGATTCCTGATTTGTAACCGAATAAACATCAGGTTTATATGACATGATAATTCAATGTTACTTATGTTATATAACTGTGTTGGGATGGCACATGAAAGAGGAAACATGATGTGATTCAAGACCCTCTTGAGAGTTATCAATTCCTTTATTTATTTTCGTTTTATCACATTGAACGTTGACACATATTTGACATGTCAACTCAACAATCTTGTTTTGGATATTATATTTCCCATTTTAGTCATCACATGATACGAGTTTGGTATAGTTATTAGTATATCATCTGGTTATTTATATTTATTTCCAATATTGTGATACATTAATAAATAGTTCCTAATCACACCAAGATAAATATTAAACTCCCAGTATTAGTTTCTAATGTCTGGTGTTTGTGGAGGTGCACTTGTTGTTTTGTAACTAACATGCTCGGGGAACCAATGTCTGAAAGAAGTTTCAGGATGTTAAAAAAGTCTTATCAAAGGTGTTTTATTTTCATTTATTTTGTATCACTATTTTTTCAAGGTAGAAAAGATAATAGGATGAGTCAAAAAATGGTAAATAGATCATGCATGAGATTAGATAACCCATGTATGAGGTGAGAATCCATGTATCCAGGGAGGTATGTTGTAATTGAAGTGTTTAGTTATGTTTGGATTATATTTCACCTAATGAGATGCACTTTTTGTGTGATTTTATTACTGTTTATGACATTTTTTTATATTTTACCCATGGCATAAAATGAAATGAAATTTTTTTTATGTATGCATAATTCTAGGCACCATGATTTTTTATAAAATGAAAAATTTCTCGAAAACATCATAAAAATAATGTTTTTGGTATGTTTTTGAAATTTGATTTTTTTTCCTTTCTTGTGTGACTTAAATGAAAATTTTCCTAACACGAAATTGAAAATTTTATAGAAATATTGATTTGAATAATTTTGAATCCTATGTAAAAAATTATAATGCCAATAGTTTTACCCTTGTTAACCATTACATAGATGTTTGGTGGTTAAGGATATTGATATGGGATCAATTTTTATCATGTGGTAGGAAAGGGTAATGACATGTTATTGCATTGTTTGAATCCATCTTGTTAACTATGTGAATTTCATGTAAGGTGTCCTAAGACACGAGTTTTTAATTTTAGAGATATTCCTCCATGATGATGGTTGCTAATAGGATGAACAGATGTTATGGATAGAAATGATCCCCCATCAGTGGTACATAAGGCACCGATGACATTTAATGAGGAAGTAGGAGAGTAGTTCTAAGAGAAAATGTCATATTTCATAATGTTTATAGAAAGAGGAACATGGTGGATAGTGAAATGCATGTCAGACATGATATAGGAGTTTGAGTTATAGCACCCTCTACAGTTTATCATAGATGGTGGATGTGATGCAATTGTGTTACAGGTTGTGTCTATCAAAAATATACTTGAAGACTATGAGAATTATTTTAAGAAGAGATTCAAATTAGATATATATATTTTACGTGGTCAAGTGAAGAATTTTTGGGAAATCTACACATGGGATGGGAAGATAGAGGCTATAGAGTGGAAGGACTTTTAAGAGAAGGTCTTGGTGCACTTTTATCCTGAGACGATCATGTAGGAGAGAGAAGGTGAGTTTGTAAGGATTAAACAATACAGTATGTCAATAATGTAAAATTTTGGTTTCTTTAAATATTTTCATTGATTTTCCCTAGTAATTTAATCATATGATTTTAATACAAGAAAATTGTTTTTGGAAGGGAATACATGTGAAAATATATCCCATGTGAGTATCTTATGGTAGTAGGATTTTTAAAAAGTGGTGAATTTGGATCTCATATCTTATAAGAAACAAAAATAGGATTATACTAGAGGAAATGTGGTTTCTGCTGGATGGTCAGAAGATGATAATTTTGAGAGTGAGAGTCATTTCCATAAGAATTTTATCCATATAATTGGAAAGAAAATTAGCTAGGGGAGGATCAGTTACACATGACCTTTCTCGAGTGATCCATTACTAGTGTGGTAGGTCATGACACATTCATAGATATTTCCCCTAACCAATGGTAGAGTGAGAATACTACAATAGGATGATTCATCTATGGATATTCTTCAGAAACCCATGACATATGGGTAATAATGGATCTTCTACTAAGAGATAGAGTATGATAAGGGGATCTTCTATGTAGTAATAGTCTGGTTGTTGGATTTCAAATGGACATGGTGGTAGAGGTTGTGGACATGGTTATTCTTGGAGAGAGAGACTACATCAGAAGAGTGGTGCAACATAGGTGACTCAGACTACATCACAGAGAAGAGGGACATGATATTTACTTGTAGCTCAGCCTAAACTAGTGGATAGTGAGCCCTTTTCATTGATAGTGAGATGTACTATTGGTGTGTGCTCTATGATATCTAGTGTATTATTTGACATAGGTTCCTCTCATTACATTTTATAAATTCATATTGTGAATGGGTTAAAACTGGATGTAGAGTTTGTGGGAGGGATAATGATGATAGGTACACCATTGGGAGTATGGTTGAGGGACATTTGATTGAGCACGAGGTGTTCACTTGAGGCTGGGGAATATCATTATCTTTGGGATCTTTACATTCATGACAAGGAAGGTGTTTTATTAATTTTTGGAATGGACTGGTTAGTTTCATACAGAGATAACATATATTGTTACCACATGAGGGTTACTTTTTTTTCTCATAAGGGTGATGGCTATATTCACTATCGAGTGTGGGACATTTAGGGGGACCATGCACGGATATTTCTCCAGAAACTGGGGTAGTTCACCTCCTAGGTTACAAGATTGTTGTTGGATGATGGAATGATAAAGCATGATATCTTTCCACCCATAGTGGATAATTTTCAAGATGATTTTTTTGAAAGTATTCTTAGTAATTACACCAAAAAGAGATGTAGAATTTTTTATTCATCTCATACTGGGGTGTGATCTTGTTATTATTCTACAATACCGAATGGAACCAATAGAGTTTCAAACGATAAAGACATAGTTGGAAGAGTTGATGGATAAGGAATCGATCTGTCAGAGTACATTGATTTGGGAATTTCGATTTTTTTTCAAAGAAGGATAATGGGATCTTTAACTTATATGTTGATTTCCAGATGTTGAACTATATGACTGTGAATTACTAATATCCGTTTCCATGTATCCATGACATGTTTGACTAGTTGAGTGGGGCATGTATTTTATCGAAGATTGACTTGAGATCGGGGTATCATCAATAGAGTGTTATAACTTATAATATATCATGGAATACATTAAAAAGTAGGTATGTCTTTTATGAGTTCATCACGATGCCATTCGGTCGGATCAAAACCCTAGTAGTGTTTATGGACATCATGAAATAAATCATCCACCTATCCCTAGATCCATTTGTGGTGGTATTTGTGGATGACATGTTGGTGTACACCATGACCGATGATGATCATGTCCAATATCTTGACATAATTCTGAGTACACTAATAGGACATCAAATATATGCCAAGATATTTATGTGCTCTTTTTTGGATTGGCCAGGTACACTTATTAGGTCACAAATCTCAAAGTATGGGGAGCAAGAGGACCCATAGAGGGTTTTGGGGGTTTTTTAAAGGTGGAATCACATGAATATTTTTGATATATGTAGTTTTCTTGGTTTAGTAGGATATTATTAGAGACTCATCAAAGAATATTTCAATTTAGAAGAACATATTAAGGTTGTAATTTTTTAATGATCTGGTTCATGTGATAATGAATTGGAGGAGTCAATGATATGCTACACAATAGACCTGATCTTTGTCTTACAAAAGCTAGTATAGAAGTATACAGTGTCTTGTGACACTTTTGGGATTGGGAATGGAGCAGTGCTAATGAATCTAGAATTATTTGTGGAATATAATTCTCAGCATCTGAGTCAATATAAATGTAACTATCCTCTGGGGGGCCCTAATCTAGAAGTAGTGGTTTATGCTTTGAAGTGTTGGTGACATTATCTTTTGGGAGAAAAGATAAATGTGTATTCTAATAATAAGAGATTAAATTATATATTTTAGTATATGTATTTGAATATTTTGTAGTATTGGTGAGTTTAGTTTGTGTAGTTATTTGATTTTGGGTTTTCAAATTTTCTCGGGAAGGGATATAGTGTTGATCACACTTTAAGAAGGAAAAATCCAGCTGTATATGTTCAGAAGTATAGTGTAGAGTGGTAGATAATGGCATTACTGGATGAGATACAAGTTTCTTTTATGAGGGTTAGGAGAATTTGACTCTATAATCATTTTTAGTGGATTATAAACTTTTGAGGAGTATTTTAGACATGCAGTAAGTATAAATAGAATAGTTTTCCCTGAGGAGATGCATTGAAAGTGGGGATTCACCTTCCCATTAGGGAATCAATGAGGATGTGATCCTCAATTTGAAGAATCATGTTTTTGTTCCTACGAGCATTAAATAGGAGATGTTGTGTGAGTTTCATGCATAGAAGTGGGTGTTGCATCTGGGTGTGACAAATATTTACGACGACCTATGCCAATGGTTTTGTTTAATAGCAAGGAAATGTATATAAAAAGGTTTTTGAAAAAATGATATACCTCTCAATAGGAGAAGTCTGGGCATCAACAACCTTATAGTTTACTATATCCATTACCAATTCCATAATGGATGTTGGACAAAGAAACTATATTTTTTTTTTGGTTCTCTTGAGGATGCCTTGGTAAAATGATGCTATCTAAGTGATTATGGACAATTTTACTATATTAGACATTTTTTATTATAGGGGAGACTTTATTAGTAGAAAACATGGGAGTATAGTACAATTGGGTGATAGTATTTCTACATGGGGTTCCACAAAGTACTGTTTGAGATCCTGACTCATGCTTTAATTCATGATTCTGGTAGGTCTAATAAAAGGTTCTCGGTATATAGGACATATTGAGTATGGAATTACACCAATAGAAAGAGGGGTATTAATAACATAATATATAGGTTCTTGAGTACATGATTTAGGGGGGGTGTTTGAGACTTTAGTGTGTTTCTCGAGAATCCACATTATTTTTTGGATTTCACCAAAAAACATTTATTAGAAACTATATATATGGAACCATATGAGGGTATATAGGTTAGGCGTTGTTGATAACCTATATGTTTGATAGTTCTTGGTTTGTTAGAGATTATGGGATCAAGCCTTGTGTATAAGTCATCATAGCAAGTTCAGATAATATAGAAGAATATGGATAAGGTTCTGAGTTGACATAACTCATATCCTGATAGCTGAAGATGACCCCAAGAGTTTATAGAGGGTGATTGTATATTCCTTTTCATATCACATTAAGTGGATCACAATAGTATATAGAGATATGGAATGTTGGATCCAGGTTTTTTTAGAACATTTGTGGCGGTATAGAGAATCAGTTTGGTGGTATACTGCTTGGATCTTCAATAGTGGTATAGTGCTATGTATGACTTTTTCATATTCCTAAACATTTGTGGTATCAACCTAAACCTCTTCATGTTATTCTTGTGGATTATGATTATATTAAGTCCAATGCATACTTTATGGATCATCAGACACATGTGTTGGATGATAGTGGGAATGTGTTTCGAGGAGAGACCGTGTTGTCAGTTCTTGTATTGTTCTAATATGAGCACATGGAGGAGGAAATATGGTAATGATTTGTGGTTATGCAGTCTCAATGGATCGATATTTTTGGTTCAGAATCTTATATATTGTTGAGACTATAGATCGAGGATAATATATCATAATGTATGGAGAGTATAAGATCCAACCATATCTAGAGATTTCTCAAACTTGTTTAAAGGTAATCTTTTTTCTTGGGTTTGAGTACTTTTAATTAGGGTTGTATCTTGGATGTGTTTAAGTGAAAATTAGTGAATTTTGGAATAATTTGTTTTTGTACACATTTGGCATAATAGTTTCCCAATGTGTGTTCCTAGAACAAAAAATATTGTGAACCAAAATAGAGGGTATTCAGACAACTAGCACATGGTTTATTAATTTTTGTTACCAATTATTAGTAACTGTGATGCCACCTGACCTGGAAGAGATTCACGGTTTGGAAAACCGTGTGCCACAACCCAAGAAAATGTGCACATGTAATTAATTAAATATAAAATTAGATATTAGTTATCCCAACCCACCATCTTATATCCCAAAACACCATAGCTTAACCCTAAAACATTTTAAATCATTTTTGGAGGTTCTTTGATGAATTCCAAGCGTTTATTACCTCTATTATTATTGAATATAATATCCATTAATGGATGTGCACCTCTATGGTTATAGAATATAGATCTTATTCTCCATCATGTTCTTGATCGTTCTACTCAATTAGAGATTTCTAATTGAGATAATTTATAATATTTTTTGGGTAAGTGTTATAAATTACAATCTCATTTTTCTAATTTAATTATTTTTTTTGTAATTGAGATATCTCAAGTTGCATGAATCTGCAATTGAATTGTCAATTAAGTTGATTTAATCTAATTGCTATATGATAATGAGATATGTTAAATTAGAGAAATTGAAATTGTTAAATTGAATTAATTAATTTGATTATTATCTAATTGATTTTAGAAATTTTGGGATTATGGAATTGATTTAATTATTTAGTGAATTAATTAATGGGATATTGGGACTTTTTAATTGGAATAATTAATTTCGTAATTAATTAATGTGTAATAATGATAGTTGAATGAAATTAATTAATTTTTGAAATTGTTAATGGTTGTGTAATTGGTTAATTAATTTGATATGAATTAATTGAAAATTTTGTATTATTAGTATGATAATTTCACCACAATGGATTAATGGGTTATATTATTTAAATATATGAATATGTTTTAATTGTAAATTTCACATATTATTTTATTTGAATAATGTGATGACCATGATTTATTTTTGTAATTGAAATTGTATATCATGATGTGAAATATAATGATAGTATTAATGGTGATTAACCAAGATTTACATGATATTGTGATATATAAGATATAAGTGTTTGCGACATTGTATACTACATCAAAATCCCTTACTAAAAAATGAGTGTGGAACAACAAACACTACATTATGATCTCACTTATGTGATTTTTTGATAAATTAATTTTGTGTAATTGACAATTTATTTGAATACCCATAAGGTCCCAGGCATTGTGATATAGGACCAAAATGTTGGAACTGGACTATGGTTTCAATTCGTTGTGATAATGAATTGAAATGAAATGGATAATGAAATATCATGTGCTATAATGAATTTTGAATTGAATACGTGATATGGTTCGGAATTTTGCAGGGTTCAAAGTAGCTACAATGTTTCTGTGTGTTCTTCGGTACCAGAGGATTATGTAGTTAAATAATGATTAATTGAATAAATTATAAATATTTTAGTTATTTATTGTAATTTATTATTTATAAAATTAAATAAAATGTTATTAACTTAATATTGTTTTAGACGCCATTGGTGGTTCCTTACTGAGTTGTAATCACACCCTACAAGGGCTACTAGATTGGTACCTGAATAAACATCATCTTTAAATGAGATGATAAGGGAAACGTCCTATTATTATATAGAAGAGTTGGGAATGGTTTTGGATGAGGGAAATTTATTTGATTTAGGACAGATTGGGAGTTACTTGTTTCTATTTATTTTTTAGTTTTTCATATTGAAACATTACACATATTTGGAATGTCATATCACCTATTTTTGATTGGAAGTTTTATTTTTCATTTTTTTCATCACAAGATAAGGTTTTTCATTGGTTATTGGTTACATAATTTATTAATTATAATTACTTTCCACTGTTTTGATACTTTGTCAAAGATAGCGCAGACATCCCATGATCATTATTAGACCCTCACTACAAGTAGAAATCCTCGAGCATGTGAGGAGGGCCATATGAGATCACGTAACTAACTGAGTTAGGGGACAAGTGTGTGGAACATGATTTGGGGTGTTGGAAAACAAAAACACTTTCTTGGTACACATATTTGGGACCCAAATATCACAAATCATTATCCTTAAAATTTAACTCTAAGGATTTCCTTTTTCTTATAACTTAATCATTATTTTAAATCACCACATGATATATTTTAGTATCTCTATCCTCTCCATATGAGACGTTTGAGAAATCATTTTTCAAAGGATTGATGTTGTTACTTCCTTTATGATTCCCATGTCCATCCTTTTCATGTGTATGATGATCGAATGATTCTCAATTCTCATCAATGATACAATTCATTGATTCTTTCTACTCAGATCATATTCCACTTCATTTAATTTCCCAATATTATTGTGGATAGAGAAGTCATAGTCAATGATCTGCTCTGACCATCTTCATTAGCTCATGTTCAAAACTTTTCATGTTAATATATACTTTTGGATTTTATAGTCCATATATATTTCACACTTCTTTCAAAAGAGATTATTCCAAAATATTTTCACCACCAAGATCACTATGGCTAGCTCCATTTCATGTATTGGGTGGTTACTTTAATGAACATTCAACTTCCTTGAAGCATTATTATCACATTATCAATATACATTAACACACATCCAAATACCTTATTTGATGTATCACTGAATACCATGAAAATTTATTCACTTATGGGTAGTGTGAGCTTTGGTGCCGTGATAAGACTCATTATCATATCCATGAAGCTCTCTTCAAATTAGTCAGTCTAAACAAAAATGACTGCAGTACAAGTTAGATATATTAGGGTGTTTGAAAATCATTATAATTGTTTCATAAATAGACAATAATACCCATCCAATACAAGGTAATTATGTATATCTTTCATGTATGTTTGCCTAAACTATCCTTAAATATCGTTGATCATTGAAGGGTCTATGGATAACCCATTAGTTCGACAATATGACACAATAGTGAGAGTTTTTTTAACTAGAACTCCGTTTTATATACATTGAATAATGATTTTACATTCATAATGATTTTTCACAGTACTCATATGGTCATCATCTTCCTCCTTTCTTTTAGATTATATTATAATATCACATATAAAGACAACTAGAAATTTATTGATGTAATTTTAAAGACTATATACATAAATTCCCTGAATATTTCACGAGAATTAGTGTGTCCCAATTACATTAATATGAACTCATAGTTGTCATACCTTATTAAAATGAAGTCTTCAGGGTATCCTCATTATTCACCATAACTTGTTATTACCCCACCCACTAATCAACTTTCGAGTAGTATTGAACAACATATAGCTGATCGAAAAAGTCATAAATCTAATGAAAAGTATTCTTTTTCTTGTTATGAACTCTTTGAGATCACAATAATAAATAACAGGTGCATTGACCTATCCTTCCCCCGGATGAGGAGGATTGGTTCACCCTAAGGTGAATTACTAGGGTGTATGAACCCTTCATTTAGATTCTCATATAGTTGATTATCTATCTCATAAAGTCCGACAAATTCTATTCTATATATAGTATTGGATAATTGAAACACTCTAATTATATTCTAGATAGAAAATTCAACCTCTTTGGTATGAGGATGACAATTAAATTATTTGGGAAAGACATAAAAATATTCCCTTATTGGGGAAATTTCTTCAAGGGTTATCTTTTCCTTAGATTAAGTCATTTTTTCTAGTTAAGCAAGCTCGTAGGGTAATAATACCCATTCTTGAGATGTTGGTTCTAAATAACATTCATCCCCTCCTACCATTTTCATTGAATCATGGGTCGATTCATGATATAGAGATTTATTTCCTTCTCAGCAAAATTTATGTTGGATATATATAGGGAAATCCTGTCCATAACTATAATTTCCTCAAATCCTTTTAAAGGGAGTATTACACACATATTTTATAAATTTATATGACAAATGTTGGTAAAGGAGGAGTTATATACTTTTGGATGAAATAATTTCCCCATCTATCATTTTAAAAAAAAACTCAACATCATTAACTTGTGGGGGTGTTTGAATAGTTCTACTAAACCTATGTGATATGAAGAAATGGGTAGAATGAAAATAAAAAAGTACTTTCACGTTTATTGAAAGAATAACTAGCATGCCTGTCACCACTTTGTTGTGGGGATACATCCTTGTAGTTGTGATGGGAAAATACTACCCTTTTTACCTTGGAGGATATTGGTAGCATTCGAATGCCCTTTTATTAGTTTATTAGTTTGAAAAGATCCATGGTTCCTTATTGTTTTAGGAATGAAAAATATATAGAAGGTTTATTGGAGAATTCCATTCACTAATCACATTCGTGGGTTTTTCCTTTCAGTCATTTATAGCTATATCTTTTCTTCACACAAGTAAACCATTTCCTTTCCCACCATAGGAAATTTACATAGTAAAGCACCGTTATTTTTATCAATTTGAAAATCATAATTAAACACCAATTTACAATTCTAATCATCATGATACCTTTGATATTTTCTGATCTCTATTTTTACTTTGAGTGAACATTAAAAAATTTCCTCAGTGTTATCATAGTCTCGAATCCCCAGGAATTTTCAGTGATTGGGTTTTAGAAAACCAATGAAGAGTTGAACCTTAAATTCAAAGGCAATGAAAAATCTGGAGGTATATCATAAAAATCATGTGATATTTTCCTAATAATCATGATGCATTATTCATCTTCATTACTTAAGGGAAAAGAAATCCCATTCAATTTTATGTGTTAGAGTTCAATGAAAATATATTTTAAATTTTTTTATAGAATTCCATTCATGCCATAACTTCGATCCATTCCTTAAGATTTGTATTTTTGATCAATTCAAGCCACTGATCATCATCTCCCACATATGATAAATAGCTATTAGAACCATCTCTTACATGTAACATTAATGGATGGTGAAGATATTATTAACGGATTTTATCCATTGTTCCTTGATTAAGGGTTCAAATGATCTATTGATAGTTGGGGTGCTTTGTAATATAGTGGTCCATATTGCAAATTGTTCTTTCGTAGGGGGGTTTGGTCTCTTCTCATGATTTAGGTTTATTTTCAGAACACTAGTTAGTTGAAACATTATTGTCATAGTGTTTTTGATTACTACTCCCATAATGTTTGGAATCTTGTTTATAAAGTCATAACAATAACCTTAACATTAGTTATTTACCTCCTTCCTCATATATCTAGGAATTTTCTATAATGAATTAAAAATTAGGGATACTTAGTTCTAAACAATTAACTCATATGAAGGAATTCAATGAAATTAAAGGGATTAATTATAAATTACAATTGTTTCTTAACTTATTAATTTATATGAGTCAATGTATAATATCAATAATATATTTCCTAACATATATTCTTATAACAATTTTTATTCCCTTAGTAATGGTTTGTAATGAGATTGTGAGGTAACCAATAAATATACCTTAGGTGTTTCAAATTAGTTGTGAATGAGGTCCCATTTTCGTGCAATAGTTCTCAACCGAATCAGCTCAATGTAGTGTTTTCGGGTTCTACCACTATGTACAATTGTTCTAGAGCAACATACACATGTCATATCTAGATAGGGATGTATTTAATTGGTAAAACACTTACTATATAATATATGAAATTTAGTTGTGTTTTATTATACATAATTTTCCCTATATTGTTGTTGGTAGAGTTTTCCTATCCTAAACCCAAAAATAACTATGCTTCTCCCTTAGTACTAACTATGACAACACTTCTCTTTTTACCATATAATACATTAATTATTACATAATATTAAAAAATAATAAAACCCATAATATTGATACATATAGTTTATATGAGAATTAGTTTCATCACATAACCACATAAAACATGAAATACATAATCTTCACTGAAAATTTCATTAACATGACCATAATATTACTTCGTACTTAAAACTGCATGGGATAATCTCGGGACATACATGAGAAATCGGTGATTTATAAATCCCAATGAGGGAATAATCAGGGAATAAAATAAATAAGGTAATACATGTTATAAAATAATAATTCCATAGAATCATAAAAGGAGTTACATTAAATAAAAAGAAAAATTCCACATGATATAACATGATATTCATAAATAAAACATGGGAAAATGTGGAAGCAACATAAAATATTGCATCATAAACATATGTGGAATCTAAATACAAAGATAAAATTATTAAAATAGTAACATATTGTATAAGTTACATTCCATAAACATTTTAATGGCATCCCAAGAGGCTATAATATTACTTAATGCATTATAGGTTTATATAATTTTGAGCGCGCCCATCACATTCATTTCATTCCCATGCTTATGTGTGCCACATAGATATTACAACATTGATTCATTCATCATAATATTTTACTCGACAATAAATGAGTGTATAATAAATACGTTTAATTCCCTAATTAAGAAGTATATGTTCCTAAATATGAACATGCTTGATAGTAAACGGGTACAGGAATTCAGTTCAAAATTGTTTTTCATGGAAAATCGTTCTGAAATTGCGGTTGAATACCATGGGCATGGGATTGTTCATGGGAGGGATTGATGAGAGAGGAATGGGTATCTATAAATTTATAAATATAATGAATGTTAATAGGGGTATTTAGGAACACATCCCAATATTATTAAATGAATATAACTTACATTAGACAAATAAGTTACTAGAATAAATAAAATAATGAGATGATTTCTTACCTTGAGAGGGTGATATTCAAAATCTTGGTAGGAGATACTTGAGATCGCGGTAGAAAATTTGGAGGACTCTATATAGGGAATAAAATATTAAGGATGTAATATAATGGCTTTTAGTGATGATAAATGGGATCTTTTGAGGGTTTATTTTGGAAAAGTTTATAGAAAAAATAATTATTTCTCAAAAAACGGTTTTGGAAACTATATATTAAAGTAGTCAAAAAACCAAAACATACCATACTTTTTCCAATGGTTTCCACAAAATTGGGATAGTTATCATTATTTTATCAGGCCAGTATCCAAAAAAACAAGAATAATAATATTATTGGTGTGGAAGTGCATCATTTCCTTAAAAAAATTATTTTAAAACATAAAAATGTATTATAGGTTTTGCTGAATTCATAACAGATTTATAAAATTAATAAAATAATCATAAAAATTAAAATTTTTAATGGGAAATATATATTTGGTAATTTATTCTATTTATATTATTTATTACATCACTATTTTGGTGTTATGATTTTATAATACACACTGTATATTTATATTGTATTAAATTTATACTAAAAAATTTGATTTCTCAAGGAATTATAAAAAATTTACCATTCTATAAATTTGAGTTTATAATTCCAAAAGTAATATATAATTTATCATAATAATTTTCTACATGTTTGAATTTTCACTTTTAATATTAGAAAATCCATTTTATTAAGAAATATCGAGTGTTTTGACAATAATAAATATCGAACAATTAAAAACATTACATTTGACATTATAAAAATTTTATTTCCTTTTAACTAAAATAGAATTATATAATGTTATTATTTAATAATAATATTATTTATTTTAGAAATAAATTTATTCATGAAAATAAGTTCTTTAATTGTATTTGAATATTACCCAAAAATACACATCTTGATCTTTGCATGAAAATCAATAAAATTTATAAATTCAGAATAATAATAATTAAATATAACTAATATTATATTAACAATTATGTACATTGACATATTTATAGGGTCATTTTAAAAATCAATTTTATATACTATCAAAATAAAAAAGGTTAAGGTGAGCGATGGTGGGACATTAATGGGGTGGTTTGATGAACATTGTGTTTTCAGTCATCTAGATGAGCTCGAAATTCTCCCACAAATGGTTTAGATCATGATTAAATTGTTGGATATCATATTTGGAATGGTAAAGGTAAAATAAAAGTAATTATATCTCCCTTTTATTCTATAATAAATGGGATTCATATGGTATAATCATACTAGCTTAGGCTATCACATCCTTTGTCTATATCAATTTGATTTGTCAAAACCCTATATTTTCACAATTTATTTTATCACTATTCAATGAAAATATTATTAAAAGTAATGATACTTAACATGTTATTAAATATGATAGGATAAAACCAAATAAGTTCATGTGTTTTATATAACCATAATATATAATAATTCATTTAAATAAATATAAAGGCAAATTTAATTTATTAAAGTTTGGTCATTACACTCTACAAATGCCTTCTTAATGTTCTATAAGAGGAACCCCTAAATGATATTGGATTTTTTTAAAAGGGGATAATATGTATAAATATTTATTTTATGGGGTAGAGAACTAATTTTATTAAATAAAATAATATGAATCTATTGTTATCATAAAACGTCAGTGATAAACAAAATCAGGAGAAAAGAAAATTGAGGGGGAAACTATGATATGTTAGACATAAATTTTATTATCACAGATGGATGAAATTACTTCAAAAACATTACATTATCCATTTGTGTGGTGTTAGGATACACTATTTTTAGAAATTATGTGTTTTTTAAAGAATATAAAAATTTGAGTTGTTATAAATATGAATTTTAAATGATGAATAATTGAAATAAATGTTAATGATTGTTGTCACCAAATCCACTGGGGGAGATTTAGGATACATTGGGATATTTTTTATAAAAAAAATATTTGCACCAAAAATTTTCTAAATAATTTTTTATAAAAATGATAATGTTCTAAAATTTGTTGGGTGAAATGTTTCTAGAAATTGTGTTGATAAATATTGTAGTGTTTGTAAAGAAATAAAATAGTTGTACTCTTAAAAATTTATGATGGTAAGAAAGTGGTGTAAAATTCAAAATATATTCATGTGATGATTTTATGATAACGAAGTTATCGACATTGGGAAATTATTTCATGATATATTATTTTTCAAGAAATTATATTTTTATCTTTTTTGGATGTGAAGTTTAAGATAGAACTTTAGATTAAATTATCATTATAAGAAAAAAATGAAGATATTATGTAAAATGTTGATATATCCATACTCACATTTCTACAAAAATTATCTAGACTGAGGTACTATAGGTATATATATATAGATAATATGGATGAAATTAAATATTTTAAACCCTTGTTTTAATCAAACATACTTTCCAGAAAAATGATTCAGATGAATTTTTTATTTGAGTGTATGAGTTTGTAAAAATGATGATTTTTTTGAAAAACATTTGAATGAGAAGTTTATTGTTTTATTTATTATAATAATTTATATGTTTTTATATGATTAACTAATGTTTCCACTTTCCTTATCAGAATGACCAGATCATAATGATAAAGTAGACTTACCAGATTGAATGATGTAGAGACTATGCTTGGGAAAAGTTAAAATATTTGTCTTTATATTTTGTTTCATTAAAAAAAATGAAAAAAATTATAATTTAATAAATTTAGTAGACTATAATATATAACCCAAGAGAAATTTGGGGATCATGTTTTTAATTAGACACTATTCTCCTAAAATAATAAGATCAGATGCAGTGTTACTAAGAGACTAGATTTAGTTGAGAGGGTAAAGTATCTAGACTAAGAAAAAAATAAAATGTCTATATAAAAGAATTTTCTATAGGAAAATAAACACTTTAGAAGTTGAAAAAAAATGTAGTATGAAATATCCAGTTAGTTTGGGGGAATGGAAAGAGGTAAGAGATTTGTTTCTGGATAGACAAATTATATAAATATTTAAAACTAAGGTTTTTCAAGTGATAATTTAAAGATATAATTCTTGTGAAGTAACTATGTTTAAATAAATATCTAACTAAATAAATGTTTTTTATTTAATTTAATTTAATATAACTAGATATATGAATAATTTTCTGTATATATATTTTGATAGTGAAATTTCATATAATAAATTCCTTAATGGAATAGTTAAAAGAATGTTGTAATGTTATATTTTGAGTTATGTTGAGAACAGTGAAGTTCAAGATAATTAAAAAAAGGTTTAAGAATACTGAATATGAGTTGATAATTTTTCATGATTTCATAAATGAAGTTAAAATACCTGATAACTAGGGATTCAAAAATTTGGGTGTGCCAGAAAAAATTTCTGGATTCTATTCTTTTCCATTTATGAGAGACCATACAAAATTGGTGAAAAGTATTGTAGTAATTGTGAATCCACAAACATGAATAATATATAACACACTATATTTTTTTCAAAATGATGATTCCATAAAAATATGAGTTTTTTTGATTTATAGTTTCCAGATAAAGGTTTTGATCAGAATATTAGATATTAGACTTTTAAGATTACTCGATATAAGATTATCAGTGGTTGAAGGTCAAACAATGTCATGAGAAGATGTTTATGAGAAACTAATTTTTATAATTTGATTTAATAGATTTTTTTTAAAAACATTTATGTTAAAAAATGGTGCATATGATAGGGAATATTAGATGTAATCCCATTATAAAGAGTACTCATCAGATATGGTTTCCAAATAGTCCTTTTCCTGGAGAAGTTTGAAAAACGTTACATATTCTGTTGTGGACAAAATTTGGTAACCAAAATTTGTGAACAGTTGGGAGTTGGTATAATTATTCCTTTTAAGATATATATGGTGTATAATGATAATTTATGAAATAATTTATAGTCAATTATTCACAACATTTAATCTCTATAGTCCCATATGAGTGGCTATAACAAGGATATAGGTTCTCACATTGATGTTGAAACATGTAAATATTCATTTCCTTATTTACTTTACTTTATTTTCATGCTTTTTAGTTGAATAAATTTTTATATAGAAGAAATATTATCATTTTGTAGGGGTTATATTTATTGATGTTAAAATTTTTATAAATACAATCACGGTTCCACCCCCTCCCATTATAGTGGTCCAATAATCCCCCGGAAGTTCAAATGTATTTCTATAGAGAAACACACTCTATTTTTTTCCATAAAAAATCATGTTATCTTATAATTATTCTTATACAACTGTATCAATGAAATGTTTTATCATTTTTTCATAAAATAATTGATCCTTTCACTGATACAAACTGAGGTGACCCAAAAATTTGATATATAAATATTTCACACTACCAAATGAATTTTCATTACGTATTATTCTGATACTGGAAAAAACAATAAGGGGTAATTATATTTTAAACATGGATATATATATATATTATACAATAAATACATAATCTCCCACTAAGTTCCTTATATATATTACCCATTAAAGAAAATTTTTACAAAAAGTAGATCATCAAATCCTGATGATATAGAATCATAACAAAGGGTGAGATGAGATTCACAATAATGGTATGTAAGGGAGATATAAATGATCATTTAAGTAAAACATGAGCATAAGGGTATAATAAAATGAACATAACATTTTAAAACCAGACAAATAAATTCATAAATTATATTCCAGAGACATGGATAAATCATAGATGTTCATAAGGAACAAGTCAATAAAACTTCCATGAAAAAGACATATAAGAGCATAACATATGCTTAATATCATGTCGTAAATGGGTTTCATAATGTGTTCGAAAATCATAATCATTTTTCTTAGGTATTTTATCCTTAAAATTTATCACATGTTAGGATGTGGCTATCCCCACATATACCTTCTTTTATTTTGTGATAACCTACCATATTTTCTATTTATGGTATTGGGATAACCTATTATTTACAAATTGATCTCAGAAAACATTATACTTTAAAAAATTAACTGTAGGTATATAATGAACCAAAACATTAGGTAATAATATTTCATTTCTCTATATTCCACATGGTCATGAAAATATATATCATTTCATAATAACATAATCTATGAAAAAGAAAATAGGTTTCATTAGTATTTCATAAGAATAATGGTAAACCATATCAAGGAATAATAATGAAGATATAGTAGGACAATATCTCAAATTAATCATATATAACCTCAATGAAATCATTTTTGTTGAAAATTTATTTAAAATATCATGGTATCGTTGTTCAGAGGAAAATAACATTTTCATTTTGTAATAAATTAATTATTAATTGAAAAAAGTAACATTCATTAATGAAAATAATTTAATTGAAAATAACTATGGAAACATGTTAAGAAATATTCAAAGCATTGATAAGTCATAATGGAAGGAATCATTTGCTAAAAAATACATATTAAATAAATATAATGTTTAGACCATTAGTAATAATTACCTTATTCTGAAAATGAAAAGAATATTATTTTTAAAAGTTTACATAAAAATTTCTATAAAGGATAATAAAAAATTTACATGAACTCTAAACTATTTTAAAAACATTACCTATTAAATTTTAAAGAAAACATGTGTATGGAAGAAAAAATATTTCCAATCAAAGAGAAAAATAATGTATTCTTTTATTAAAAGAATTCATTTAGTCCTTTGAGATTATAGTGAGAGAAAATTGGAAGGAAAAAACATTATATAGAAGTAACCAGCGTATTATAGAGTATAAGACAATTATAAGAGAAAAATTAGATTACTTCATCATTATAAATCGATTTATAAATAATCCTTTTAAAAATGGGATTATAAAATAAAACCATTACCTCATGTTCATCTTGTTCCATATTCATTCTAATCACATATATGATATATTTAAATTTGTTATAATTCTATTCTAAACTCAATTATATTGTTATAATATCATATATGATTCACGTATAACATTTCAATACCTATTAATTAATAATTAAAAAATAAAATATTCGATTTTGGGTATTATCTATTTAATTTATCCTCAATGTTTTAGTTCTACAGTTCTAGTAATTATTCATTGATCAGGGTTCAATGATATCTATATTATTAATAATTATATAAATAAAATATTTATTGATTATATTCCTATCCATAAAATATTTTGATAAAAAAATAATTACATAATTTATAGAGAAAGTGGTCAATATTTACTAATGAACAATGATTTCATTTTCTAATGAAAATAAAAAATGAAAGATAAATAATATTTTTTAATCCTAGTATCATAATTATTGTGTAAATATCCTATATATTCATTAAATCAATCATTATAATTGGCCATGTTTGGAGGTTATGTAAAATAGGATGAAAAATGTTTTTCCCTCATCATAATAAAAACATAGTATATTGATGAGACTACAGTGATTATGTCATGATGATTTGAATAGTTTTAGAGAATGTAGATAATGAAGTAAAATTAAAATCACTCAGTTAATTGTTGAACCACATTATTGAGAACCTTCTTTGGTTTACACCTTTATCCTTAAAAGGATGATATTATAATTAAATATAAATCTCTATCCTGTGATTAGGGATGTTAATAAACTATTTGGAATAAAAATTACCAATATAAGAGGCTCTTTATGATTGTTTAATAGAGTAGAGATCATTTTTTTATAAGTTTGTGAGATGAGAGGATAGGAATTAGTCAAAATAATAAACATATATTATATTATTATTCAAAACCAATGGACAAAAAATAAATATTTTTATAATATGAGATTATATTGGATATATTTAAGGATATATAATATGAAATATTCTTGTTTATGTGGTAGTCTTACACATATGCACTAGTTTACCCTGGGTAAACCTGTTTAACCGTAAATGTGGAATTATTTTACTATTCTTTATGATAAAAAAATAATTTCAAATCATTAAGAAGTCCACAAATTCAGACTATAAATTCTGAAACCATTTTATATAAATAAATTTATATTATTAGAAGAAATAAAATTTAAAATATGCACATGAAAAGGAAAAAAATACGATTTTTAGATAAATGTATTCTTAAGCACAAAACTGAATTTACATTCATTCTGCACCACATATAAATATTAAAATGAATATTAATTTTTTTTTAAATATATAATATATTTCTTTCATTAAATATATTAGTAATTACATATTTATTTAAATAATTAAAATTAAAATACTATTATCTTATAAATTTTTCTTTCTAAAAATAAAAATTTATTCCAATTAATTATTTTACCTTCATTGAAAAAATTGGATACCTATTTTTTAAATGATTTTTCATTTGTTCATATAAATTATAAAAATATTTAATTAAAATAACTTTTCAATAGTGATTGATATACATTGTTTAGAGAAAAATACATAACATGTAGAATAATAAAATTCATCAAAATGAAGCCCTTTTAATCAATAAATGATTTTAGTAAAACTGAGGGATTGAAAGTAAAATCTTAACATCTGAAAAATATATACTTATATTTTATAACGTTCCTAATCCTTTTCAGGATGAATAATACAATTATTATGTTATAAAGGTATATTATATCATCATCCACTATGATTTCGGGATGTTTGAAAAAGCTATCAAATACATCCAGTTTTATTTCAATGGAATTACATATTAATGAATTTGATGTTACAAGTATATTATAACAATTAAAATAAATATATTCATCTATTAATATTCTTGTATAGAATATTAATGTGGGTGAAATTAAATGAATGTGATAAATGAGGAATGATTCAATACGAATAACCTTACATAATTTCGTAAACATTTTTTCTCTATTTGTTCAATAGACATAAATAAAATATACCATTGAGGCATCACAAATCATATTTTATGGGGTTATAAAAATATTACATTAAATAGAATAATCTCATTCATCCACATATAATAATTATAGATGATAGAAATATATAATAATGATAAACATCAAGGATGTATTAAATTATGAAACTAAATTTTTATGATAAGGTAAATTGGTTAAATAATTAATCAACCAAAAATTTGGAGTCTATTTCCCATCAACCAAACACATATCTCATACAAATAATATGATAAACATCCCAATCAAAATGTAACTATGATTCTAGAAATTGTGTCATAATATATATTTAACTTATATAAATAATCATGATCATGGAATAAATAATTGTATATTAAATTAATATTATTTACCCCCAAACTCTAGTTATCATGAAACATATAAAAAAACCATCCAATTTGTAATCACCTCTTTATAGTTAATAAACCATTAGAAAAAATTTCAAAGACACCTACTATTGCAAATTTACTATTAAATGATTTTTGGTTTCATGAGAACAAGGCTAGTCAAAAATAGATTTTATCTCACTTAGTAGAAATTTAAATTGAAACATTCTCCCCACTATTATAACTTTTCATCCTTAAAGATAAATAAACCCAATCTAATTACATGAGAATATCGTAAAACATCATAATATAGAAAAACTGATAATAATCATACAGATGTGTTATTTTTCAAGAGTTCCAAGTTCTATTGAACCTAAAATAAAAATAAACATGAAAAAAATTCACTATATATTAAATTAACCATGATTACCTTCATTTAATTTACACATCCTTATAAAATTATATTTATTAATTACCATTTCCATTAAACTAAATAAGATAACATTCACACTTAATGTGGAAGAAATGAAGATTCTATATGGTACACCATCTTAGTAATTGGACAACCATCAACATGGAATAAGTGAAAAAAATAAACCATCAATACAAACCTTATAACGATTCATTATTAATTGTACCATATTCATCGGTATTAAAGATCACATGTTTTAAATAAAAACCTTATATATACCACATGAAAATAATCATAATACTTATAACATTACCCTAAGAATATCCAAATTATGGTTCGTATATACCATTTAAGGGAACCAATCATGAATCAGAAAATGGGATTCTTGAACTTCATATAGTTTCTGAATAAGAATACATTCAGATCACACAAAACCCAATCATAAATATATCTTTAGTTTCAATCATTACCCATTTTGATATATGTGTAACTAACAACAACAACTAAACCTCTAAATAGGATCAAACATACTACCAAAGTACATAGTTTGGTTGTTGTTTCTATTTTTGAAAAACATATATGAGAATATTATAAAATGAAATAAATATAAATAAGCCTCAAAAAAACAATCCTTTAGTACATTGGTGATCTATTATTATAAAATTCAAATTGGGGGATTATGATTCATTCATAAAACTCTAGTTTACCATCTCAAGACAACAGGATATGAGAAAACAAATAGAAGAAAGCAAAACCATTCCCCCATAGATAAATATTCAATAATGATTATCTAGAATAGACACAAAAGGAAAAAACATACCATATTTCATTATGTTAATTATGTATAATACCCTACAAAGAGTCTCTGGCACAAATTCAAATTATGACATCCATATTAAGTCTTATTAAAAACTCCAAAATCAACAAATATAGAAAAAAAATAATGTAATATCTACCATTATGTTAACAAATAATCATAACTAAAATTTATATACTAATTTACACATAATCCCTTATTCTATTCTACCATATCATAAATTCTATATAATTTGATATATGATGATCATGAACATTTTTAAAATAGATATTTAATGTCCAATTACCATGTATTCGAACAATACAATGGTTCTTTTCTTTAATATTCCACACATTTACAAAGAAGAATTTATATGTCATGGAAAATTAGCTTCCATGAAACCACTGAACCACTCTTACTACATTAAAAATTATATCCTCAAGCACAACTTATTACATATTCAATTAAAATTTCATGATATTGGAATAATTCTCTTATATCCAATTCTCTACCTCATGAGATCACTGTATTTATTTTTTCTAAAAAATAATCATAATAAAAACTCTAATTCTAAATTATATTTTTATAATGATGGTAGTATCAATGAATACCCCTATTGTATCCCAAAAGTATCACAAACATAGTTGATGCGTTCATTACTCTGAACAGTATCACTACAATTTCATGGAGTCCACAATAATTATACAATGCTACCCATGGAATGTTATCTGTGTCAAAATGAAGATAATAGCTAATGGACCTCTGTACAACCTCTAAAAATGACTTTTTTTCTCATCTCTAATAAAAAATGCAACACTATGACAAATTAAAATGTTTTGAAAACTAAACCACCAAGTCCATTATCAGTTACTTGATCTCGGTCAGGATATCAAATAATCTATAAAATATGTTTCTACACATTCTAATTAAAATCATTATGAATGACAATTCCCTAATTTAAGTAACATTAATATATCATGAATAATTTTTATCCTCTTAAAAAAGGAATTAATAAATAAGTACAGTATAGTATACATACCACATCAAACTATTACCTATAAATAGGTGATGATGGGTTGAAAACCCAGAAGTATTACTATACATTTGTTCATATACCAAATGAATTTCACAAAATATTAAATCCAAAATAAAGATAATAAAACACTATATCAAAATTATGTGAATAATGAAATAAAATATATCCCTTAGATTATGGGAACCTCACACATGCAACTACTATTAGAAAATAATAGTCATCATCAGGTGGGGTCTCATACCAAAAGTTCTTATATGGAAACCTAATTAAACGTATATCTCTCTTATAAAAAATATAAAATGAAATAGTAATCCCTTATTAATGTATATGATTACTATTGTAACTGAAATTGGATATAATAGTACATTGAACCATATCAGTTACTACCAACTTAGGGTCATCCATCAGTTAAAAACATTCATCTCACGACAGTCAACAATTTGGGATTTAATAGAATTAATTAAAGTGGTAAATTTATATAGAAAAAAGATTCATCCATATATACATATTTAAGAACCACATAAAGATATATGAATATATCTATCCCCAAAAGGACATTAGATCCTTCAATTTAAATTTATCTAATCTCAATGTTATTATCAACATTGAGGCCAATATAAGACACTACTGTAGAGAAATACATGAATTTGTTGTCATATTATGGGACAAGTTACACCTCTCCTATTGAAATCGTACACACTAATTATATAATTATGACTTTTTTGTATATGTGAATTGATGTGATGTACAATGTAACTCGAATTATCACTTTATAGAACATGCTCATGCCTACATTTTTGTAGTAACACCAACCCCAATATTACCCATTATCTCCCTTTTCCATAACCTTGATAGATTTTTTGACATAATCTTACTACAATGAAGATAATATGGCTATACTAAAATGAATTAAAAAGAACATATTTAACATTAATTGAACTATATCCATGATATTATAGGTCCATTAAAATTTTTAGTAATAATTAATAAATAATTTTTTTTACCATGATGAGTAAATAAATTATACCTATAACTATGTAATTTTTGGGTGTTTGAATAATAATGGAAGAATAAATTTCATATTTTGAAATTTATTATTCTCTAAAAACACCGGTATCAGCTCAAAATGATTCAAATATCACAACAACCAATAGATATCGAGTGAAATTTTTGTTGAAAAAAATTAAAGCTTAAAACTTACTGTTGGTCGGAGAGGATTACTCAAGAGGGGGGTGAATTGAGTACCAATTAAAATTTCTGTATTTAAAAACAATGTCTTAACGACCCCCAAACAAAATAATAGATTAAACTGTAGTGAATTTATATTAATGTAGAGATTCTGTTAGGTTCTCAAGGGATTGATTAATTCCCAGTTAATCAACACAGGAGTGTGTGATTATCTTTTGAAACTAACTTACTAATCTACACTTAACATAAACACTTGCTAATTTAATTATCAAAGTAACATTAAAATCAGTATTGGTTTTAAAGTGATTAGCAGCGGAATAAAACTTTGAAATAGATGGCACAACAATGTAACCAAGAGGTTCAGTCTCAAGCCGAGACTTAGTCCTCTCAAAAGTTTATATAAAAATGATCCACACCCTGGATCGGGGTTTAACAGTTTACAACTGTCCAGGTCCAAGACCTCTACCACTGTTCTTCGTGGGAAACAGTACAACAGCAACCAGCTGTCCAGGTCACACACGACCTCTACCACAGTTCTTCGTGGGAAAGAAAGAATGAAAGAGTTTTGTAAGGATTTACAGATCCTTCAGTTTGAGTACAGGAGACAGTGTATGTGTTAGATATAGCAGATAACACACACTGCTCGAAATGAATGGTAATAAATCACAGAACAAGAGATGTTGAGTTTAGAGATGGTTCTGGTGATTTCAGTATAGCTCTGGACTCCTTTGGATTTGATTAGAAGTGAGTCTGAGTCCTCGTCTCCTTTCTGTTGAGAAACAGAGTGTCGTATGCTCCAGGTTCACAGGTGGTGAGAATGTAGTCGATGAAGTTCTTCTTGTATGCACAGAACACTCCTCGAGTATGCTTGATTGTCTATGAGCTCCTTTATGTTCTTCTCGTGCTTGTGTCGTTTTTTGGTATATTGGATGCACCACACTTTTTTTGGTTCTCTTCTTGTTGTTTTGTTTTCTTCACACGTTCGCGCATCTTTCTGGTATGTAGTCTTCTCGTATTTATCTCCCATCAGGGGACAGAAAAGATTTCTTTTCAGCAGGTACGAGGTACGGGTTCCTGACATCCGACAACCTTTATCAGATATTTGACAAAACATTAAAATGTATGATATGACCGTTAGATAGATTAAATAAAGGAAATAAAGAAATTCAAACAGTGAGTCGAGTGATCGGTAGTTAATCAGCATCGGTAGCTTGAACATCGGTAGCTTGAACATCGGTAGTTCAAACATTAGTAGCTTGAACATCGGTAGCTCAATGTCATTAGTTGCTCTGACTCTATCAGTTGCTCCATGCGTCGGTAGGTACATGCGTGTATCAATGACTGTTTATAGGTAGCTCCATGCGCCGGTAGGTACATGCATCGGTAGCTCCATGCGTCGGTGGCTGTGAGTCTATCAGTAGCTTTGTCCATCAGTGACTTCTTCCATCGGTAGCTATTTATACTTACACCGGTAGCTCTACGTTTGTATCGGTAGCTGTCTGTAAGTACATCGGTAACTCTGTGTTAAGTCTATCGGTAGCTGTCTGTCGGTAGACTAAGTCTATCGGTAGCTGGTTACCGGTAGCTCTTTATCAGTAGCTATAGATAGATTACTTATCTGTTTTATGCAGAACACATCTGATTGTGTTAGAATCAATTTATAACTTGTATGAACATGGATAAATGATGATTAACATATTCCAAAGACTATTTTTAAAAAGTGTTATTGATTTGATCACAGATTGGAAAGAATTAAAGTATAGATCAACAATACTTAACAATATCATAGAGAATGAAAACATAATTGGGATTTGCAACACAAATAAATACATGATTGAGATTATCAAAATAGGTGAGGTCAACAATCTCCCCCTTTTTGATAATCACAATTTATGATATGGTAATATGGGCATTTAACATAGTGAGAATATAATAGTAAAGAGTATAATATTGAATTCAATTTTCTCAGAGAAAACAGTATCAGAGATAATAGAAATAGTATGATATAGACATAAGTTATCAGAGGTAAAAATGGAAACAAAACAAAGGATAATGTGTCTCCCCTTATGCCTTATTTTTCTCCATTGAAAATATTTCTCATTTTGTTCTCCTCCTTATTCTCTCATAAAAAGTTTCTCCCCCTCTCTTATTGTTCTCCCCCTTTGTGATAATCAAAAAGTGGGAAAGCATATATATATATATAGATATATAGGAGTGAAATAAAACAAGAGAAGTAAAAAAAATTCTGTATTATAGTAGTAAAAAAGTACAACAAAAACAGATTACAAAGGAATTCCTATCAAAAAGCTTGGCCACTGGTTCAATCCGCATCTGCAATGTGAGATTTTCCTTTGGGATCAGAAGGATGCTCGGGTGGTGAGGATTCAGGTGAAGGTTTGGGAATGCCAGAAAAGATCAAAGGAGGCTGGGCCACTGACACAGAGTCAGGCTTGTAGGTTGAAGATTTTTGGGTGATCATTGGTTTGAGGCTTTGAATGGCTTGAACAGGAGTCAGCTGGACTGAGGAAGCAGCTGAGGCAGAAGCAGGCAAAGCAGGAGGGATGATGACTGGTCTAGCATCAACATGCAAGAAGGGCAGCAGCAGATTTCTAAAATCCATAATAATTCCTCCTCCTCTTTCCATAGCAGAGATGAAATCATCTTTGTTCTCCATGAATTTCTCTAAGGCAGGAGTCAGTTCTCTCAGCTTGCTCACTTGTTCTTTGAAAGCTTGGGTGACTGGAGGGAGCTTCATGTGTTCCAACATTAGCTTGAAGTGGTGTTCGAGTTGATGCTTGGTGAAAATTTTGGAGAAGTAGTAGTCCACTTTGCTTTTTATGGCTTCTTGAGAGGCAGAGGCTTCTCTCATAAAGTCTTGAACTATCTTCATGATTTCTCTGGTAGAGTCCCCTGTATAAAGCACCACTCGGCTTAACTCTGATGAGTCCCCAGAGCCACTGGTTGAAATAGAACCAATCTCCTCCTTCAATATTGCTCGAACTGAGTTCATATCAACTGATGGTTTGGATGTGAGAGGGCCAAGAGAGAAGGAAACAGTTTCTTTAAAACTCTTTGACAAACCACTGATTAGGCTTTGAACTTGAGAGTCTTGTAATTGAACATGATCCTTCACTGAGGTTTTGAAACATTCAAACACTGAGACAAACTGGCTGACTACACTCTTCACATAAGCTAGGTCCTTGTCAGCTTGAGACTTGGAGCTCATATAGGAATCCAAAGCAACAACTGATGTCTTGAGAGCTTCCAGATCAGCTTCGATTCTTGAAGACTGAGTCTGGCATTCTTTCACTTCTTCCATAAGGTCAGACATAAAAGAAGATAAATTACAAGCCAGAGATAGCTCGAAGGATCTCTCTAGAATTTTCATTTCTTTATAAAAGCTTTCCTTCATCTCAGCAACTGAAGCACTGAATGATTCTTTTATCTCATTCTTCATGGATTCAAGATCTGATTTGGAAACAAAATCACATGAGACAAATGCAGCAGATCCCCTTGCTGAGGCCAAATTAACTACAGAAGTAGTCATTATTGAATTAATTGAGGATGCAAGAGAGGTTTCCATTAGCTTCACTTCTTCAAAAAAACTGGATTTGAGGTCCTCTTTCAGCTTATTCAAATCATGAAATCTGACTACATCGTCTGGCAACAACTCAGCAGCATGATCATAATTGGTCTTTGGTCTATCCACAGACATCTCATTGTCAGAATCTGGATAATCCAATCCACAGACTATAAACCCTGGGTCTTCTACCCAGTCTCCAAGCTCAACAGCTACTGTAACATTTCCAAGCCCAGACTGATGCTCCCCCTCAATGGGTGCATTCTCATGTATCACAACAGCCTTTGCTGCTGGCCGTTCTTCATCAGAATCTTCTACCACAAGTTCTACAGGTGCAGCATCTAGAAGATCTTCTGATATAGGTACAGCTTCTTCTCTATCTCTTTCTTCTTCAGCAGCAGGTATAGCTGAGTTTCCAATTAAGGGACTCATACTTAACCTACCAGAAGCAGGCGATTCAAAAGCATTCTCCTTTTCCTCTTCTTCTTGGTGAGGTACAGACTGGTCTTCCTCATAAGTAGGCAAAACTTCCTCTACTTTTCCTTTCCTAGAATAAACCAATTCTGCAATAGGACTTGGGGGCATGTCTGGATCTCCTCCAACATCCATAGGAGTTTCTTCTTCTTCTTCTTCTTCTGTCTCATCACTATAAGAAGGTTCCTCTTCATCAGGTCTTAGACTCGGATCTCTCATATCCTTTGGTCTTGAGGGATAATCCACAGGATTAAACCTATCATAGATTTTCTGATCATCACTGACCCATTCTCCCTTCCATGGGTTCCAGTTAATTTTCATATACTTACATACAGTCGAGGTGATGCAGAAATTGTTGTTGACTACAACTGTCCCATCCTGAGACTCAGCTATTTCTTTCACTTTTATCATCACTGAAATCAGCTTGGCAAAGAACAAAGCATTGGTCTTTGACTTTGGTCTAATCATGTCTTCCATTTGAAGCATCAACAATCTGCACAGATTGACTTTTACACCATGTCTTAGCAAATGAAGAAGATAGATATCTTGATATCTCAGATTTTCAAAATCTCCTCTCCTCGGTATCAACACATGCTGAACAAATTTGAAAAGCAGTCGATTCTCTCCATCCATTTCAGCAGCTACCACTTGCCTTTGATTTCCATTCCCAGTCAGCTCTTGTAAGGCAGTCTCATAATCAAAAATGTCACTACTAGGTGGCATTGCTCTTGATACATACCCAGAGACACCTTCATGTGGTACTTTTAAACTCTTAGCCCACTCTACTGAAGAAAAAGACATCTCTTTTCCATTTACAAAAGAGCTTACCCAATTCTCATTCTCAGACTTCTCAAAGGTTACAAACTCATAGAACTGCTTTACCAATTTCGGGTAGTATGGGCCATTGTTATTCGAGAAACAATCCACCCATTTTTGGTCTTCCAGAATCTCGAGCACTAAGGATTTGCTAGGCAGTAGCCATTCCACACACAGTTCCTTCTCGATTACTATGTCTCTATTCTGCAAGTGAGGATTCACTGGTCGCCTTCCCGATCTAGTTTTGACTTCACTAGCACTGGCTTTATGCTGTGTCTTCTGCTTCTTAGCATTTGGTTCTACACTTTCATCTCTGACGATAGGAAGCTTGGTTTTTGCTATCGCGGCTTTAGGGTTCTTGGTCGATTTGGGTGCTAAGGTTCGAAGGTGAGAGATTTTGAGCTCGGTGAGGTAAGAAGTGGCTTAGACTTAGTTTTATCATTTAGGAATTCCAAATAAATGTTTAAAATAGAGTAATAAAATAAAATAAAACGATTCGTATTCTTGGCGGCAGACAGAAGTTTTAACCTTTGCATCGGTGTGAGTTAATCATCGGTGAGAAAAACAAATCGGTGAGAATTTCTACGTCGGTGAGAAACTTGCATCGGTGAGAATTTTCACATCAGTGAGAATTTCACATCGGTGAGAATTTCACATCAGTGAGAATTTCACATCAGTGAGGATTTCACATTAGTGAGAATTTCACATCGGTGAGAATTTCACATCGGTTGTGATTAAACATTCCCAGTTCATGTCTTATGAAACTTAGCCTATCCGAACTTAAAGGTTTAGTGAAAATATCAGCCAATTGATGTTCAGTGCCAATAAATTCAAGAGAAATATCACCTTTTTGATAGTGATCTCTTAAGAAATGGTGTCTTACATCTATGTGTTTGGTTCTAGAGTGAGATACAGGATTCTTAGAGATGTTTATTGCACTGGTGTTATCACAGTTGATTGAAACATGTTTGAAAACGTATCCATATTCCAAAAGAGTGTGTTTCATCCACATAATTTGTGCACAGCAACTACCAGCAGCTATATATTCTGCTTCAGCAGTAGATAATGCAACCGAGTTCTGTTTCTTACTACACCAAGAAACTAAGGATTTTCCAAGCAAATGACATGTTCCTGATGTGCTTTTTCTATCTAACTTACAACCAGCAAAGTCAGCATCTGAATAACTCATTAACCCAAAGGATTGTCCTTTTGGGTAAAACAAACCTAAGTTAACCGTGTGTTTGAGATATTTAAAAATTCTTTTAACAGAAAGCAAATGAGATTATTTTGGGTTAGCTTGAAATCTAGCACACATACACACACTAAACATAATATCAGGTCGACTAGCAGTAAGATAAAGTAAACTACCAATCATACCTCTGTAATTTGTTTGATCAACTGGTTTCCCAGTTTCATCTTCATCCAATTTACAGGTAGTACTCATAGGAGTTTCACTTTCCTTGATACTATCCAGACCAAAACGTTTTAAAAGATCCTTTGTATATTTACTTTGATTCAAAATAATACCATATTCATTTTGAAATACTTGAAATCCAAGAAAGTACTTAAGCTCTCCCATTAAGCTCATTTCAAATTCATTTTGCGTTCTTTTTGAAAAATCAGTACATAAAGAGTGTTTAGAAGATCCAAAAATAATATCATCAACATATATTTGTACAACTAAAACATCTTTAGAAATTCTTTTAATGAAAAGAGTTGGATCAGCAATCCCTTTAGTAAAACCTTTTGAAATAAGGAAATTGCTAAGTCTATCATACCAAGCTCTTGGAGCTTGTTTTAAACCATACAAAGCTTTAGAAAGTTTAAAAACTTGATTTTGAAAATGAGGGTTAGCAAATCCAGGTGGTTGTTCTACAAAAACATCTTCAATTATAAAACCATTTAGAAATGCACTTTTCACATCCATTTGATATAACTTGAAATACAGATGTGCAGCATATGCAAGTAAGATCCTAATGGCTTCTAGTCTAGCTACAGGTGAAAAAGTTTCCTCATAGTCTATGCCTTCTTCTTGACTATATCCTTGTGCAACTAGTCTAGCTTTGTTTCTAACTATATTTCCAGATTCATCTACTTTATTTCTAAAAACCCATTTTGTGCCTATTGTCAAAGTGTCCTTGGGTCTGTCAACTAATTCCCAGACTTTGTTTCTTTCAAACTGATTTAATTCTTCCTGCATAGCTATTACCCAGAATTCATCATTGATAGCATCATTGATATTTTTGGGTTCTAGTTGTGAAAGAAAGGCTTGATGTTCAACCTGGTTTCTTAGAGAAGCTCTAGTTTGTGTTCCTCTATCAAGATTACCAAAAATAGCTTCTAAAGGATGATTCTTTAGAATCCTCGTTGATCTAGTAAAGGTTGGACTAGAAATTTCAGGTTCATCTATAGGTTCGGGTTCAACAGAAGCAGATTCTGGAGAAAGTCCAGAACTGGATACTTTTATAATAGGTTCTTTAGATTTATCATTAAGGTCCAGAATAGATAAGTCTTCTTCAAGATTTTCAAGAGAGGTTTTAGGCTCATGTGGATCAGTTTCATCAAATTTTATGTGAACAGATTCTTCCACACATTTGGTTTTCTTATTGAATACTCTATAGGCTTTACTTGAAATAGAGTAACCCAGAAAAATTCCTTCATCACTTTTGGAAGCAAACTTATCCAGATTATCTTTAGTATTCAGAATAAATACTTTGCAACCAAAAACTTTAAAGTAATTAACCTTAGGCTTTCTATTGTTCCACAATTCATAAGGGGTTTTCTTAAGAACTGGTCTAATCAAGACTCTATTAATAACATAACAAGCTGTATTTATAGCTTCAGCCCAAAAATAAATAGGCAGGTCATATTCATTGAGCATGGTTCTAGCAATTTCTTGAAGGGTTCGGTTTCTTCTTTCTACTACACCATTCTGTTGGGGTGTTCTAGGGGCAGAGAAGTTATGAGTATAGCCATTATGTGAGCAATAAGATTCAAAATCATGATTTTCAAACTCACGACCATGATCACTTCTCAGGGTTTTAATCTTAAGTCTGCTAAGGTTCTCTACAGACTTGGAGTATTTGACAAAGTAAGAACAAGCTTCACTTTTGTGAGCTAGAAAATATACCCAAGTATATCTAGAAAAGTCATCTACAAGAACATAAACATAGTGCTTCCCATTTAAACTAGAAACTCTTGATGGTCAAAACAAATCCATGTGAACCAATTCAAGTGGTTGAGAAGTTGAAACTTCTTTCTTTGATTTAAAAGAAACTTTGTGTTGTTTTCCCTTTTGACAGGGGTTACACACTCTATCATTTGGGAATTCTAACTTAGGTAGGTCTCTAACTAGGTTTTTCCTAGAAAGTTTTCTAAGTGAGTGAATGTTGCAATGTCATAATCTTCTGTGCCATAGCCAAGATTCTTTATGAAAAGTATTCAAACAATTAATATTCTGCTTAGCTAAAGAATTCAGATTAACAGCATAAACATTTTCATTTCTTAAGGCAGAAAATACCAAAACATTCTTAGAATCAAAAACTTTGCAAGAATAATTTTCAAATTTAACATGAAAACCATCATCACATAACTGAGAAATACTTAATAAATTGTATTTAAGGCCATCAACAAATAAAACTTTAGAAATCAAAATTGAATCAGTGTTACCAATCTGGCCTAGGCCGATGATTTTCCCTTTTGAGTTATCACCAAAGGTGAAAAAGCCTCCATCAACTTTTATTAAACTCTTGAAACAAGAGAAGTCTCCTGACATATGTCTTGAACATCCACTGTCCAAATACCACGTCTCTTTACAGGAGCTCTTTAAGCAAGTTCCCTACAAAACAGATTTAGATGGGAGATGATTTTGGTACCCAGATTTTCTTGGGTCCAGACAGGTTAGCCAATAACACTTTAGGTACCCATATTTGTCTAATGGGTCTCATATAATTTGTAGAATTGACATGCTTTGAAAGATAAAGTTTATTAGATCCATAGCTATGTATATAACTGGTTGAAACATATGAAGTTCCAAAATTACCTTCATTCTGTCCAGATTTAGAAATGAATCTAGTTTTAGCAATTTTCCTTTGTCCAGGTTGGTATCCTATACCAGTAGCATATTTAGGTGCTACTTGCTTTCCTAGAATCTATGTTAGAGTATTCTTGCCATTGGTGAACTTATCTAAGTCTTTTCTAAGTTGCTCATTTGATAGTTTCACTTCTGTATTTTCTTTTAACAGTTGAGCATTTTTCTCTTTTTCAATAGTAAGTTCGGTTTTAACTGTAGTGGTGAGAGCATGCTGTTTCTTTAATGACTTGTATTTATCCTTAAGTTCATTACATGTCTCTTCCAGCATATCACAGTATTCAAACAGTTCAGATTTAGACATGTTATCACCTTCAGAATCATCTCCAGAATAATATTAATTTGAAGCAGGAGTTTCAGCAGTTACCTCAGAAGTGTTTGTCATAAAACACATGTTGGCTCGATTCCTTTCAGAGTCTGAAGATTCAGCTTCACTTGTGCTGTCTTCTGAAGCACTCCAAGTAGCCTTCATGGATTTCTTAAACTTATTGTCCTTATATTCATATTTCTTTTTATACTTCAGCTTTGGACAGTCGGCTTTAATGTGTCCTTTTCTCTTGCACTCATAGCAGACAACATCATCTGACTTGTCATTCTTCTTCCAGTCCTTTTTCCATTTGCCTTGGTGATCATACTTACCCTTATAATTTGTTTTTCTGAAGAACTTCTTTTTCCTATAAAATTTCTTAAATCTTCTAGCAATGTGAGCCATCTCAGCATCACTGTCAGAATCACTTCCACTATCTTCACAACTTGAACTTTCAACTACAGCTTGAAGCTTTTCCTTGTCCTTATTCTTTGAAGTTGAGGATTTGAAAGCGACAGACTTTCTTGCAGGTTCATTTTCTTCCTCTTTGTTCACTTTAAGCTCTTCTTCATACATCATCAACTTGCAAATTAGTTCCTTGACAGGTAGAGCAGCTATGTCACATGATTCTCTGATTGAGACAGATGTGCCTCTCCATCTATCAGGTAGACATCTCAAAATTCTCATAATTTGTTCCTTCGATGAGACATCCTTTCCCAGCGAGATCATTGTATTGACAATTTCGTTGAACCTGAGATACATGTCAGAAATGGGTTCGTCAGGCTTCATTTTAAAATTATCATACTTGATAGTATAGGTGTTCAATCTCATTTCTTTAACATTAGTTGTTCCTTCATGAGAAACAGCTAAGGTATCCCAAATTTCATATGCAGTTTTACATGCAGAAATTCTATTAAACTCTTCATCTCCTAGAGCACAGTACAAGGCATTCATAGCTTTACAGTTGTTATTGTATGCAGTCTTTGTAGGTTCATCCCAAGTAGATCTAGCAGTAGTAGGAATTTTGTATTCTGATTCAATAGCAGTCCAAATATCAAAACCTATGCTTTCTAGATGGATTTTCATTTTCAGCTTCCACTGAGCATAATTAGTTCCATTGAAGAAAGGTGGCCGGTTAGTAGCAGCACCCTCAAGTCTATTGTCCATGATGAGAAAATTTTAAAGAGATAAAAATTTAGAAATAACAGAAATTTTAAGAACATTAAAATACAACTAAAATCACAGTTCAAAAGCAGAGTACTTTTAGAAAGTATTTTCAACCTCTGATACCAAGTGTTGGTCGGAGAGGATTAATCAAGAGGGGGGTGAATTGAGTACCAATTAAAATTTCTGTATTTAAAAACAATGTCTTAACGACCCCCAAACAAAATAATAGATTAAACTGTAGTGAATTTATATTAATGTATAGATTCTGTTAGGTTCTCAAGGGATTGATTAATTCCCAGTTAATCAACACAGGAGTGTGTGATTATCTTTCGAAACTAACTTACTAATCTACACTTAACATAAACACTTGCTAATTTAATTATCAAAGTAACTTTAAAAACAGTATTGGTTTTAAAGTGATTAGCAGCGGAATAAAACTTTGAAATAGATGGCACAAAAATGTAACCAAGAGGTTCAGTCTCAAGCCGAGACTTAGTCCTCTCAAAAGTTTATATAAAAATGATCCACACCCTGGATCGGGGTTCAACAGTTTACAACTGTCCAGGTCGAAGACCTCTACCACTGTTCTTCGTGGGAAACAGTACAACAGCAACCAGCTGTCCAGGTCACACACGACCTCTACCACAGTTCTTCGTGGGAAAGAAAGAATGAAAGAGTTTTGTAAGGATTTACAGATCCTTCAGTTTGAGTACAGGAGACAGTGTATGTGTTAGATATAGCAGATAACACACACTACTCGAAATGAATGGTAATAAATCACAGAACAAGAGATGTAGAGTTTAGAGATGGTTCTGGTGATTTCAGTATAGCTCTGGACTCCTTTGGATTTGATTAGAAGTGAGTCTGAGTCCTCTTCTCATTTCTGTTGAGAAACAGAGTGTCGTATGCTCCAGGTTCACAGGTGGTGAGAATGTAGTCGATGAAGTTCTTCTTGTATGCACAGAACACTCCTCGAGTATGCTTGATTGTCTATGAGCTCCTCTATGTTCTTCTCGTGCTTGTGTCGTTTTTTGGTATATTGGATGCACCACACTTTTTTTGGTTCGCTTCTTGTTGTTTTGTTTTCTTCACACGTTCGCGCATCTTTCTAGTATGTAGTCTTCTCGTATTTATCTCCCATCAGGGGACAGAAAAGATTTCTTTTCAGCAGGTACGAGGTACGGGTTCCTGACATCCGACAACCTTTATCAGATATTTGACAAAACATTAAAATGTATGATATGACCGTTAGATAGATTAAATAAAGGAAATAAAGAAATTCAAACAGTGAGTCGAGTGATCGGTAGGTAATCAGCATCGGTAGCTTGAACATCGGTAGCTTGAACATCGGTAGTTCAAACATTAGTAGCTTGAACATCGGTAGCTCAATGTCATTAGTTGCTCTGACTCTATCGGTTGCTCCATGCGTCGGTAGGTACATGCGTGTATCAATGACTGTTTATCGGTAGCTCCATGCGCCGGTAGGTACATGCATCGGTAGCTCCATGCGTCGGTGGCTATGAGTCTATCGGTAGCTTTGTCCATCAGTGACTTCTTCCATCGGTAGCTATTTATACTTACACCGGTAGCTCTACGTTTGTATCGGTAGCTGTCTGTAAGTACATCGGTAACTCTGTGTTAAGTCTATCGGTAGCTGTCTGTCGGTAGACTAAGTCTATCGGTAGCTGGTTACCGGTAGCTCTTTATCAGTAGCTATAGACAGATTACTTATCTGTTTTATGCAGAACACATCTGATTGTGTTAGAATCAATTTATAACTTGTATGAACATGGATAAATGATGATTAACATATTCCAAAGACTATTTTTAAAAAGTGTTATTGATTTGATCACAGATTGGAAAGAATTAAAGTATAGATCAACAATACTTAACAATATCATAGAGAATGAAAACATAATTGGGATTTGCAACACAAATAAATACATGATTGAGATTATCAAAATAGGTGAGGTCAACACTTACTTATAATTAATATCATAATAGAAATAAGAAAGTATTGATATGAAAAATAACTAGGAATCACATACAAAAAATAAAAATATTATTTGAAAAAAATCATCAAATATTATTCTTCATAATAATGATTCTCGACTAATTCATCAATGGAGAGTTTACATCAATCGAAGCGGCTGCATACCCTAACATTTTAATAACATACAAAAAATCCTATATAAAAATATTGACCTATATAGGTCTATGAGTTTCACCCCTTCAAATGTTGGAGTAAAAGCACTTATATAGTATTGAAGGTCTATATCTAATCTAGATCTAGGTGGTACAAAACCCATTCCCAAATAAAGGACCCAAAAATTGAGGACATTCGTTCTAAGCCTCATATCCTATAAGGTAGTATCTTCCCTATAATATGTATTGGGGAACAACATACTATTAAAATAATTTAATAATATGGTTACCAACCAAAATATATTACTAAATGTATATTCCAAAATCCATTGTAATCGACATGAATATATGGAATCCTACGTACCTTGTAGTAAACCCTAAACTTCAAAGAAACTGGAATCTTCACACCTTATGTGGAAAATAATTTTAAATGGAGAAGACATTTTTCTTGTTTAAAAAATCGAGTTATGATTTTATATACTCCAATAACTATATATTATATATCATTTGCATATTTTGGTACATGGTGTGTGTTTTCTATACATTTCCAGGGTTTGTTCTAAAACATTACTAAATTGTTCGGGTCAACTTATTATATATATGGAACTCTTTACTCCATCTAGGAAGCAATATAAAGTATGTGTGGAGTCTAATATCTAGGAAAATTACATGTGCATTTAATACACGATGTGTGGAATCACATGGGTTGTTCATTATGTATATTGGGTATAAAATGAGTATACAAACTAGATATACATGGGATTTTTTTGTGAATCTCATTATGTTTGGACCATAATAACTACTTTTCATGTAATACTTAAATAAAAAATATTTCACTTACAAGATACATTGGGTTTCTAGCATGAAACCCATCATATCGGCCCAATTTATTGACCTATCATGTACATGGGGAATATAGAAAATCCCACAATCCTATTATTTATTGTGTGTGATCGGTGGCACACATTACATCTATTATTTATAGTAAGGTGTATAGAGAGTCATCACACCAATAATGATACAACACAGGTATTAGAATGGAATAAAATAATATTAATATAAAATTAAGTACCTATAAAATATTTTATCCAATTATTCATGATTTAATCTCCTCCTTTTTCCACATTATCAGTTCCCCCAATGATTGATTCTGAAACTTTCTCCATCTCATTGCGTTGTAGGTTCTCAATCTGACCATTTTTGTTCTAGTCAATATAGTTATTTTTTGGATTATTTCACTCTTGGAACCATGAAAAATACTCCCATTATACCACTACCTCATGTTGGGATACCCTAGATTATGCATACTATTTATTATCATGTTATGGTTCCATAGTTAACCTGAATGTGATGAATTGGAATGGATATTTGTTTAAGAGTAGTGGTTTGTGAAGTGTTCGTCCATCAAAAAAAGACATCATAATTGAATTTTTTAGGAACATGGTATAATTTGAGACATGGTTACACCTTAAAATTTATAAAAAATAATCTATAAAAAATCTATATGAAATCAATAATAATAATAATAATAATTTTTTTATATTCAATGAATTTTAAACTCAAGAGTAAAATAAATTTTATTATATATAAAAAAAAATCAGAAAAAAACATATAAAATTATCATCACAATATATATATAAATCAATAAATATCATAGAAAATGATAAATTTTAATAAGAATACATTTTTGTATAAAAATAAATCATTTTTAAAACATTCAATTAATTCCAATTTAATCACCCCTATCGTTGTTAAAATCAATCCTTAGGCATTCTATAATATATAATGAATGTATAATATATCTGTATAAAATAATCACTAATAGTAGGATTATTATCACAATATTCATTCTTTATTTTTTTCAGTGGGAATTCATAGATAATTTAATCATCGTGGGAAATTTTTAGGTCATGATCAATAAGGAAAGAATCATGAAGATGGTCCTACATCGATGTCACAAATGTCATCAATTCATTTTTTGAAAATCCTAGAAAAACTCATTAAAATAATACATGAAAATCCCAATTCTTCTAGATTAATAAGTAAATTATATTAAATTAATTAAATCAATTAATCATATTCCTTTAATTGGAAAATATATATAATTAAAAGAAGGTGAGTCCTATAGGGAAATGAAAAAAATATAATTTTTGTTTCCACCTCAATGTCAAATTAGTAATATATTTAAACAATAGAAAAATTCAATGTTTGTGATCATCACCCGAAGACATATCATATACATCACATAAGAATTTACCTCACTCAAGACACACCTATAATGTGCCTCACATGCTAATTGTCTTGAGAAGGTGGTAGGATGTTAGTTTTCATTAGGTGAAATCCCCAAGACACTAGAGTCTGGAAATAAACTCTATGGGAATCAACAATAAATGGGGGAAAATTTTCCATTTTTAAATATCAAATTAAAAAAAGTATAAAAAAATAAAATGAGCAATAAATGCTGATTTATAATAATTAATTCAACCTCAATGTAACCAAAACTATAATAGACCAATCCAAAGTATGACGTGTAAACAAAAACTAATATCAGAGTAAAAGTAGAATACAAAACCAGCAAAAAATCAAAGACTCCAAAGGCGTAACTCCACATATATCAACATGATCTAATAAAAAATATCACAATAAATGACCAAGATATCATGATGTATCACTAATGAAATTTGATACCTTTCCTTTAGCATGGTCTTTATAAACAATATCTGCAAACATAACAAGGTTCACATGAAGGGTGTGTGTATTGAAATACAATATTTTCCCCTTAAATGGATTCCCAATTCATGACCCTAGGTTTGAACATGTTTTAATTTTACATAAAAAGATATATATAATACCATTTATAATAGCTTATCAATTTATATCCAAGACAAGCAGTATCTCACCGAAATAGTTTTCCATAGTAAAATATCTTCCAAGGAACGCTACCAAAAAATTCATTAAAACCAATTATAAAATACCATTATAGAATAACCCATTACATTACATATTTCCACACTTCTAACCTGGAATTAAAACATGGACCTCCTTATACTCATGAGTGGCTAGTCATCCTTTCACCTTGTCATTACCCAGTGAACCATTTTGATAGGGGAAATTTCATACACATATCTATCCCAATATTTTGGGGGGAAACTCTACACCCTTATCAATACCAATTGAGGATGAAAATACACAAACCATTTTGCCAAAATAAATACCAAATCAACTATTTCAATATTTTTTAATAAAAAATTTATTTTTTTGAAAATATTACAATCAGAACATTTCCAAGAATAAAAAAAGTTCACATTTTAAATTCATTATTTTAAGATCTATAAGTAGTGAAATTTTAAAGAAAACAAATTTTCATAATTCCAAAAACCTTTAGTGAAGAGGATATATAACTTTATTTTGAAATAAATTTCATATTTCCAAAAAACTAATTTTTTTTAATAAATCCTTACAGTTATAACAAAACGAGTCGAGAGTAATTCCACCTACCATGAAAACATAGGTGAAAACAATGAGTAACAAAAATTATTCAAAAAAATGAGTTGACACATCATAACACCACATTATATTTTGATATATATCATCATAATATACAAATAAGATCATGATTAGAATCATCCAACATAGATATATCCCCCTAATACAAAATATGTCATTCCAAGAGAGGGATGAATATGATATATAAGTAAAATGAACAATAACATTGTAGAGACCCGTAGCTTAACGTACATGGACATTATATTACTTTTGCGGAATACTTAGTACATAACAAAAACACACACACAAGGATCGTAATAGTTTAGTGTCTTTGGAATCTCGGAATATAATCTTCTAATCGTCGTGAAAGATCTTCAACATCTCCCATAAAGATCTTCCTTATTATTTTACCTAAAACCTTTCTTTATATCCTGGGGAAAAGAAAACATAAAAGGGTGAGCTCAAATGCTCAGTAAGGGTAAACAATAAAATATCAATCACATCATATTCATAAGAACATAACATTTTGGAAATCTTAACCTGCAAAAGAGAGCATAATTTCATAACATGGGACAAATCATAGTTGTGAAATGTAATCCCAATAATCATAACATAAAACATGAAACTTTGAAGCATACATACATAATCATAGAGAAACATTTCTTATTATTCAAGACTCATGGAAAGGACTATCTTAGTGGATAAAGTTCATTTCTGAACTGAGTTCATTCCTCGTTTCAGTCCTGTTTCACTGAACCGGTTTAACCTGCCGTTCCAGCCATGTCTATCTCATGAGATATAAAATCTTTACCCAATACATTGGAGGGAGATATAGGTCCCACCCATCTGATAATGATACAATTCTTATGTGTTCCACAAAATCATAAATCATACATCATTGCACAACCCATGTAATAAAAATGGGATTCTTAACCAAAATGTCATCCTAAAACAATTCATATAAGATAAACGAATTCATAAAAATAATTCAATCACAACATAATCAAATCAATGTAACAATAGGGATAGAAACAGAACCCTATATTATCTTAGATGGAAAATAATTTTGATAAAACACTTGAACTCCATTCTTGAGGAAAACATCCTTTCTACTTGAAAAACACTTTTCCTTTCTTAACATGTCATAAAATTATAAGCTAAAAGAAGTTGATTAAAAATAAAATTGAAAATTTTTAAAGGAAGATTCTTGGAAATAATGTTTTAAAAATCCATTCATGCTGTATAAGTTAAAAAAACATTCTTCTCGTACTTTTTTCGGAAAATTCAAAAAGTACCCCGTACGAAAAACGAAAAAAGATTCCTTTCGTATCTTTTACTATAAACTAACCAATGGTTAAAAATGGATTTATACAATTGTAGGTGGATGTAAATTATATTACATATTTAGGAAACATGGATGTGGATGATAAAATACACCCCAGTAAATACTAATGTATAAACAATCTCGGATAAAAATGAGATTTTGATATTTTCCCTACCTTATGTCCGATATGCTTTGTACGTATCCGAACCTCTTGTATAATGATTTAAATAATGTCATTAAATTATTACAGAATAATAATCATTTTTATGATATCATATATGGTTCACTTATGACTTTATATTACCCGTTCTTTTGTACATTCCATGTTAAAGAAGCGTTTTGGGTAAAATCGTTTCATTTATCGTAGGTGTTTGGACTTGTTGTTCTTGAAATTATTATTACTTATATCATGATTTACTTACTTCCATAATATAAAATATGATTTATATATCATATATATTCAGTATATATATATATATAATATATAGATAAATGAAATGAAACACACCGTTCATGGAGACGGTAGTCCGTACGTACGCATGAACGCTATTTTTCTTTCCTTATTGTCTTTAATGGAAGTAAGTAGATGACATATATATATTCATAAATCCAGTAGATTTACCATGTCATATATTTCATTATTATTCATTATATATACTTTATAATCATTCTGGAATGGTTAACATGGATAATGAATCTCATCGCGTCGTGGAGATGGTAGTCCGTACGTACGCACAAGCGATGATATCGTTCCCATGGTCATGGAATTGTGTTGAAGTGTATGTATACTATTTCAGTATCAATATCACTTTATAATAATAATATATATTTACTCATTACACCATTATACCCATCCAATTATGGTGGTGGCGGAAAATAGATTACCCCACGGCATGGAGACGGTATTCCGTACGTACGCACGCGCGGTGATTTCCTTTTTCCATAGGATGGATAGAAGGTTAATTAGAGTTGATTAATATTTATAATAACATATAAATATATAATAAATACTGATGCTATTACTTTATCGTGAAACAACTAAAGAAGAAGAAGTTGAAGAAGAAAGAAATTGAAAAAGATCGGTAATGGATATTACCTCTTTTTGACGCGCCTTCACATAACCTCCACTTAAAGAATTAAGGATGGTCTTTCAAGAAGACGAGGAACTCTAGGATGATACTAGGGAAGTGGAGAAGAGATTGTGGCAGGGTTTGGCCGAGTTTTAATGCTCAAATTGGTGTGAGGAGGAGAGGGAGGAGGTGCCCTTTTATAAGGGAGGAGAGGGGCACCTTAGGAAAATCTCAAAATATTATTTTATATTAAGGTCAAATTCGGTTTATAATGGTTCCAAAGGGTCTTATTTTGAAGCTAAAGTGGGGATGGGTCGAAATCCTATCATCCAATAGGATTTATACAAGTTTAGGTTATTATTTTAACCTTATCAATTAGATTTAACTCTAAGTTAAATAATTTAACTTTTACCGTGTCTTTTGATTTTCTTACACTATATGGTTAATAAACTTACTATATTAAGAAAAACGAACCCCAAGTTTATTATTATTAATATATATATTCTTATATAAGTAATTTGGCCGAACCTTAGATTTTTAGGAATAAAATAAAAACTAATAATATAATATTTGTTTTAAAAACTAATTTATGTCAATTTTGACACTATTTGGTACATGATTTTTATGAAATTCATAACAGAATGATACGTTCGAACCAAGTTAATTAAATCAACAATAACATGTCATATTAACCTATAAAATTAGTTTAAGTAATAAAAAGTCTCAAATTGCATTTATTCCGTCATTTATAACATCAATTATGTCAATATTTCATTAATAAGACAATTATTGCATCATCTTTGTGTCATAATAAATGATAATTATATAATTCATAAAAATTCTAAATAAATTCATATGATGTATATAATTGTATTATATTTCCGGAGACTATTCATGTTCGAAGTTTCATGAAGTTTATCACTAATTTAAAATTATTATACTTATAAGATTTAAAAAAAGTGACATGTTGTCACATTATTTGGTTTTAATAATAATTAAATTATTTTCGTTGAAAAAAGTCCATAAAATGAATCTAATACGACCCTTAGGTTATATGGGTCTACTTTTAGCCATCCAATAGGATTCTTCCAAGTGTTAGGGTAATTTTATAATCTTATATTTACCCTTAACTACCCGATTTACCTTTAACTATAGTAAATAAAATTTACCGTAGTTACGATTCACAATGCCCAAAAATAAAAAGTATCTTATTAACATAATTTGGACCCACTGATTCCAAATATGGAATCCATTTTTCCAAATTAAATACACAAAATATGCAGAAATTAAATTAAAATTAATCTCGTTGTCGAAAGAAAACAGGTTTTTTCTTTAAAACATTGCAAAAGATTGAATTGATTTAACCTACGAATTCAAGGTAAAAGCAATGCTAATGACATAGATTATATTAAATAGTAAAAATATATTCTATTTATACTCTAAAACCATTCAATATTATAATTTAACCACATAAGATATTACGATGAAAAAAGTTGTTTTTAATTAAAATATAGCGTGTTTTTACTATTCATTAAAATATGAAAGTTATCGGAAAAATATCAAAACATTATCTAATGTAACTTTTTATATCCTGATTCAAAATAAGAATTTTATTTTTTCAAATTGAACTTATAAACATGTCAAAAACTAGATTTAAAGTGGGTGCGCCATCAAAAGGCGGCAAAACTGCATTTTTTAAAAAATACTTATTTTACCCGAAAAAATTATTTTGTTCTTATACCTTGTTCTAGAAAATGTGTAAGATGAATTATAATGTTAAAAAATTCAAAATTTAGTTAACACTATTCATAACGGCTAGTTCATAACAATATTATAATAATATATCGTTGTTTAGTAAAACCTGGTATTGCGTACAACACACGCTATCGAGAAAGGTCGTGATTGCGTGTAATGCAAGCCAAGTCAAGGTTGAGTGTAGTGCACAACTCCTTTGTTGTTGCGTATAACAGAATCCAACCATATTTTATTTATACATTGAATATATATATATATATATACACACTCAATGTTGCGTAGAATAACTTGTATCAAACGAACGTGAAATTGTGTGTAACAAGAGCCAAGAAAAGTGTTGCGTATACTGCAAACTAATACGATGTTGTGTATAACGCAAGGTAATCTTGGTGTAGAATACAACACAAGACATTAATGAAATTAAAAAAACATTTTTCATAAAATCTCGGGGTGTTACATTCTACCCCCCTTAAAATTAATTTCTCCCTCGAAATTCGTCGGGGTTATAAATAGTTTACTATTCGAAATTTTCTTTAATAGAAAACCACATCGTAAAAAGGAATAACAAAACCAATATTTAAAAACAAATGTATTGAATGTAACGGTTACCCAAATAAACTAATCACTGGGTTTCCACATAGGTGAAAATATGGATATGGAAGAGAAATCTAACCATTATGTTCTGATGGAGAGTGGTAGAGAACATGGCTATGGAAAAGCCAGTAGTCACAAAGCCATAAATTTGTGACGATCTAAGATACCATCTGATTCATCAGATATAAGAGTACTAGGACATCATTTTTGGTTTTCAAGATCATTTCCCTAAAGTTGATGAAATTGTAATTAGAAGAAATATTTTCGTGATTTTGGTATAGTCTCACCGTTTGTCATACTTTGGACAATTTCCACTTCATCACTTAAAAAAATGAAGTTGAATTTGTCATTCGTGACGTGTTAGTAGATCATGTGATAGAATGATGGGTCATTCCATCTGTCTCAAACAAAAGGTTAGAAAAGTTACATAAGTGCATCTATAGTGATATTAATCTTATATAGTTCCAAAAATGGACTTATACTGCTTAATATAATAAAACTAGTTTCTACTAAACAGGGATTTCCAGTAGGCCAGTGGTTGGTGAAAAAGGCCAGTCGCACTTCGGTTGTGGGTTAGATTCCCACAGCCTTGTCCGACGCGATGGGTTGTCGCTCATCCTGCAGGTTGTCCTTTTTCTAAAACTACATTACTATAAAATCGCATCAGTTATATCGAAAAAAGATCTATCCTTAAACAATACTTACCATATGTCCAACATAATACATTCCAATATTTAGGCTTATCTAAAATACTTCGGTCCAAGCTCATAGAATAAAGAAAACAATTACTTGAAATGTCATCAACCAAGCATGTGAATACCATCATTTATCCCCCACATATATTTATTGTTGGTCACATTCAAATCATGTGAATACCTTAATCATGTATTCTCTTGAAATAATGAATACCCATTGAACCAAATTGAATACATGAATGCTGTTAAAAGTTAACACTTTCCACATACCAAAATCCTCAAAATTATATATACTCAAACCATGATATCACTTAGTCCTTATATCAATCATGAGATCATGAATACTGTTAAACATTTAATTTTCTCGTTTTCCCTTCATTATGCACATATCATCTTATTTCCAAAAATATCTCAATCACTTTGAATACCACATTAGACCAATACATAAATATTCCAATACTCTATGATACAACATCATTTTGGCATCCCATTACATAAACACTTAATCATTCCACCACATAGTTTTCATATTCAACATCGCCAATAGTGATCGCAAGTGACTTCCCTTTGTCCTTTGCCTTAAGCAGTTTCTCATGTCGATCATCACTAACCCTTGGACTAGGGCATTTATTGGCATAATGTACCATCTCCTTTCACTTGAAACATTGAAGTGTTGGTGGTGCGTTCTCTGTTGTCTTTTCTTTATTCACATCATTAGAAACCCTTTTTCCATTACTTCGACACTCAGCTGCTCGACGAACTTCTTTTCCACACTTAAAACATTTTCCAGTCCCATTAAGACAATCTCCACCATGCTTCTTTCCACCCTTTGAGCATAAGGAAACATTCAACTTCTTTTCACCATTATTCTGAGATTTCTCCTTGAACTCCATCTTTCATTTCTTGTCAAAACGATGAGATGGATAAGTAACACCAACTTCCATTTCTACGTTGATAGCACAACGCACAGTTTCTTCATAGCTACTAAAGTCTCTTATAGCTAATGCCCTTCGAAGATTTGTTTTTAAGACACTGAAGAATCGATCAACTTTACTTTCAGGTTGGATGATAATTCCAGATGCATACCTTACAAGTCTTGTAAAATTCGCTTCGTATATACCAACAGATTCATCATCCTTTTTCTTCAGTTCAAGAAACTCTTTCTCCATATTTTTTCGGAGAATACGAGGGAAGTACTTATTGAAAAATAAGTTCTTGAACTCGTCCCATTCCATGGACTCAATTTCATCCCTTTCCCTCATATTCTTAATAAGATTCCACTATTGATCAGCATCTCCTTCCAAACAATATAATACTAAGATGCCTTTATCATGTTCAGAACATTGAAGAACTGAAAATATCTTTTCAGTAGTACTGATCCACTGTTCAGCAACAAGTGGATCAGAAGACCCACTGAAAGAAGGCGGATGTTGCCTCATTGAATGACTCAATAGAATATTTTTCCCTTCTCTGCTCATTTGGAAGTCCAGAATGAATCATAGCTTGTGTAAGTATAGCAATATGATTTTTCACTCCATCTCCCATAACATTTGTTTGTTCAGGAGGAAAATCATTGCATTGTCCATTGGATTGATCAACACAGTTCCTTTGGGTTCCAGCCATCGTCTAAAACCCAAAAAGAATAGTGTGAGAGGAAAAAATCATGCTAGGGAAAAAACATAATAAAGGGGGAGTACCTTAAATATCTAACATCTTAGGTTTAATTCTATGATCGTTAGCTTAATTATATCACTATCACGTATACGTATACTTAACCTTAGGGACATCCCTAGACATACCATAGAAATATCTCTAAGGATCTCACTAAAGTTATCACATCCTAGCTTCCAAAGGTTGACTAAACCTTTCCTCTGATACCAACTGTAGAGACCCGTATCTTAACGTACATGGACATTACATTACTTTTACGGAATACTTAGTACATAACAAAAACACACACACAATGATCGTAATAGTTTAGTGTCTTTGGAAACTCGGAATATAATCTTCTAATCATGGTGAAAGATCTTTAACATCTCCCATAAAGTTCTTCCTTATTTTTTACCTAAAAAATTTCATTATATCCTGGGGAAAAGAAAACATCAAAGGGTGAGCTAAAATGATCAGTAAGGGTAAACAAAAAATATCAATCACATCATATTCATAAGAACATAACATTTTGGAAATCTTAACCTGCAAAAGAGATCATAATTTCATAACATGGGATAAATCATAGTAGTGAAATGTAATCCCAATAATCATAACTTAAAACATGAAACTTTGTGTCATACACACATAATCATATAGAATCATTTCTTATTAATCAAGACTCATGGCCAAGACTATCTTAGTGGACAAAGTCCATTTCTGAACTGCGTTCATTCCTCGTTTCAGTCCTGTTTCACTTAACCGGTTTAACCTGCCGTTCCAGCCATGTCTATCTCATGAGATATAAAATCATTACCCAATGCATTGGAGGGAGATATAGGTCCCACCCATCTCATAATGATACCATTCTTATGTGTACCGCAAAATCATAAATCATACATCATTGCATAAACCATGTAATAAAAATGGGATTCATAAACAAAATGTCATCCTAAAACAATTCATATATGATAAAGGAATTCATAAAAATAATTCCATCACAACATAATCAAATCAATGTAATAATAGGGATAGACACAGAACCCTATATTATCTTAGATCGAAAATAATTTTGATAAAACACTTGAACTCCATTCTTGAGGAAAATATCCTTTCTACTTCAAAAACACTTTTCCTTTCTTAACATGTCATAAAATTATAAACTAAAAGAAGTTGATTAAAAATAAACATGAAAAATTTTAATGGAATCTTCTTGGAAATAATGTTTTAAAAATCCATTCATGCCGTATAAGTTAAAAAAACATTCTTCTCGTACTTTTGTCGGAAAAGTCAAAAAGTACCTCGTACGAAAAACAACAAAAGATTCCTTTAGTATTTTTTAATATAAACTCACCAAAGGGTAAAAATAGATATAAACAATTTTAGGTGGATGGAAATAATATTACGTATTGAGAAAACATGGATGTGGATGATAAAATACACCCCAGTAAATACTAAACTATAAACAATCTCGGATAAAAATGAGATTGTGATATTTTCCTTACCTTATGTCCGATATGCTTTGTACGTATTCGAAACTCCTGTATAATGATTTAATAATCTCATTAGCTTATTAAAGAATCATATTCATTGTTATGATAACATTTATGGTTCACTTATGACTTTATATTACCCGTTCTTTTGTAAATTCCATGTTAAAGAAGCGTTTTGGGTAAAATCGTTTCATTTATCGTAGGTGTTTGGACTTGTTGTTATTGACATTATTATTACTTATATCATTATTTACTTACTTCCAGAATAAAAAATATTATTTATATATCATATATATTCAGTATATATATATATATATAATAGATAAATATATGAAATGAAACACACCGTTCATGGAGACGGTAGTCCGTACGTACACATGAACGCTGTTTTCATTTCCTTATTGTCTTGAATGGAAGTAAGTAGATTAAATATATATATACATAAATACAGTAGATTTACCATGTCATATATTTCATTATTATTCATTATATATACATTATAATCATTCTGGAATGGTTTACATGGATAATGAATCTCATCGCGTCGTGGAGACGGTAGTCCGTACGTACGCACGAGCGATGATATCATTCCCATGGTTGTGGAACTGTGTTGAAGTGTATGTATACTATTTAAGTATCAATATCACTTTATAATAATCACATATAGTTACTCATTACACCATTATACCCATCCAATTAAGGTGGTGGCGGAAAATAGATTACACCACGGCGTGGAGACGGTATTCCGTACGTACTCACGCGCGGTGATTTCCTTTTTCCGTAGGATGGATAGAAGGTTAATTAGAGTTGTTTCATATTTATAATAACATATCAGTATATAAGAAATACTGATGTTATTACTTTATCATGAAACAAATAAAGAAGAAGAAGTTTAAGAAGAAAGAAATTGAAAAAGATCGGTAATGGATATTACCTCTTTTTGACGCGCCTTCACTTAACCTCCACATAAAGAACTAAGGATGGTCTTTGAAGAAGACCAGGACCCTAAGGATGATAATAGAGAAGTGGATAAAAGATTTTGGCAGGGTTTGGCAGAACTTCAATGCTCATATTGGTGTGAGTAGGAGAGGGAGGAGGTTCCCTTTTATAAGGGAGGAGAGGGGCACCTTAGGAAAATCTCAAAATATTATTTTATATTAAGGTCCAATTAGGTTTATAATGGTTCCAAAGGGTATGATTTCGAAGCTAATGTGGGGATGGGTCTAAATACTATCATCAAATAGGATTTAGACAAGTTTAGGTTATTATTCTAACCTTATAAATTAGATTTAACTCTGAGTTAAATAATTTAACTTTTACCGTGTCTTTTTGTTTTCTTACACTATATGGTAAATAAACATACTATATCAAGAAAAAAGAACCCCAGGTTGTTTATTATTAATATATATAATCTTATCTAAGTCATGTGGCCGAACCTTAGTTTTTTAGCAATAAACTAACAATTAATAATATAATATTTGTTTTAAAAACTAATTTATGTCAATTTTAACACTATTTGGTACATGATTTTTATGAAATTCATAAAAGAATGATAAGTTCAAACCAAGTTACTTAAATCAACAGTAACATGTCATATTAACCTATAAAATTAGTGTAACTCATAAAAAGTCTCAAATTACATGTATTTGGGCATTTATAACATCAATTATGTCAATATTTCATTAATAAGACAATTACTGCATCATCTTTGTGTCATAATAACTGATAATTATTTAATTCCTAAAAATTCTAAATAAATTCCTATTATGTAGATAATTGTATTAGATTTTTGGATACTATTCATGTTTTAAGTTTCATGAAGTTTATCACTAAATTAAAATTATTATACTTATAAGATTTAAGAAAGTGACATGTTGTCACATTCTTTGGTTTTAATAATAATTAAATTATTTTCATGGAAAAAAGTCCATAAAATGAATCAAATCCAACCCATAGGTTATATGGGTCTACTTTTAGCCATAAAATAGGATTTTTACAAGTTTTAGGGTAATTTTATAATCTTATATTTACCCTTAATTACCGGATTTACCTTTAACTATAGTAAATAAAATTTATCGTAGTTACTATTCACAATGCCCAAAAATAAAAAGTATCTTATTAGCATAATTTGGACCCACTTATTCCAAATATGGAATCAATTTTTCCAAATTCAATACTCAAAAGATGCAGAAATTAGATTAAAATTAATCCCGTTGTCGAAAGAAAACATGTTTTTTCTTTAAAACATTGCAAAAGATTGAATTGATTTAACCTATGAATTCAAGGTAAAATCAATGACAATGACATACATTATATTAAATGGTAAAAATATATTCTATTTATACTTTAAAACCATTAAATATTATAATTTAACCACATAGGATATTATGATGAAAAAAGTTGTTCTTAATTAAAATATATCATGTTTTTACTATTCATTAAAATATTAAAGTTATCGGAAAAATATCAAAACTTTATCTAATGTAAATTTTTATATCCTGATTCAAAAGAAGAATTTTAATTTGTCAAATTTAACTTATAAACAAGTAAAAAACTAGATTTAAAGTGGGTGCACCATAAAAAGGCGGCAAAACTGCATTTTTTGAAAAATACTTATTTCACCCGAAAAATTTATTTTGTTCTTATACCATGTTCTAGAAAATGTGTAAGATGAATAATAATGGTATAAAATTCAAAATTTAGTTAACAATATTCATAACGGCTAGTTCATAACAATATTATAATAATATATCGTTTTTTAGTAAAACCCGGTATTGCGTACAACACACGCTATCAAGAAAGGTCGCGATTGCGTGTAATGCAAGCCAAGTCAGGGTTGCATGTAGTGCACAACTTCTTTGTTGTTGCGTATAACAGAATCCAACCATATTTTATTTATACATTGAATATATATATATATACACTCAATGTTGCGTAGAATTACTTCTATCAAACGAACGCGAAATTGTGTGTAACAAGAGCCAAGAAAAGTGTTGTGTATAGTACAAGCTAATACGGTGTTGCATATAGCGCAAGGTAATATTGGTGTAGCATACAACACAATACATTAATGAAATTAAAAGAATATTTTTCATAAAATCTCGGGGTGTTACAAACAAAGATTTATAAACGAATCTAGACATCAAAGCACCATGATTTTCCAATGAATCACTCCCACGTCGTGAAGAATGTTCTCCACATACTTTGGGAATGGAATAATCCAATTTCTTGATGTATTTGGGGAAAAAAATGATCCACTAAGTGTAAAACCCAAGTAATATTTAAAATTTTCGGGTCTAGATTTTTCCTACACACTATTAGGGTGCACAGTTAGGAAAAACAGATGCTAATCGTGCTCATTTCCACATTTCGGAAATTAAAGGTTATTCCCATGTGGACACATGGTTTGGAAAAAGTATTCACCAAATTATTCACCTACCTATATCCCACTACCTCACTTTTTGGGGGTTCTTTTAGGAGTTTAACTGTATCTACTTATCACTATTCAACCATGATCCTCCATAAAAGATCTAAAAACATTACATAGGTCCTATAATCCCTCCAAAATATCATTCAAATGCATTACATACTTAAAATATATTTAGAAATTGTTACATAACTGAAACTCATTTGCTAATTTCTCCGCACTATTGGTCTTTCTATGCATGTAAAAAAGAAAACCACAATTTTTATGATAGATATTGGGCCATTTATCAACCATTTCCTTTTATCATTCCAATTATTTTATTGAATTGAACCATTTTACCATAATATAGGCATTAGAACTACTTTTACTATTAAAGACATTATATTTATTATCCAAATTATTCCCTTGTACATGAAACAGGGAAGAATATGTCTATAGGTCAAAATGATCACATCGAATCACATGACTAGGATTAGGCTGATATTTTTTTCAATGTAGATTCATGAAACAAATTTTAGACAAAACTGAACTAGGGTGGAAAATCCAACTGATATTCCACCTCACCAACCCATTCATGTATCTTAAAAGGGACTATGTATGGAGGAAAGATCTTTACATACTTCCAAAAATTATGATTCCAATTCCACAGAGAGATTCTCAAGTTAATATGATCACTCAACTATAGAAAGAATAATGATTTACAATGCTCTAAAAATTATTTCGAAAGACTTATAATTTTCTTTATTAATTTCCTGATCAAATAATTTTTATTCATTGTCTCTTGGATATGGAACAACCCAACCATTGTGTTACTCCTATATCCACCCAAAAACATGAAAAAATAAGGATTCCAAGAAATAACATTAAAAATATCTTTATGTATTAAAGATGGATTATATTTGATATAAAATATCTCCACTAATTTTATTTTATCTTCCCATGGGGCATGAAAATTAAATTTGTAATATTAAATAATTTATTTAAAAGGTTGATCATCCTTCAGGATTTTCAATCCGTATGAGGAAAATATAACATACTCATAGTCAAATGAGTCCTGACAGCTTAACTAGTATTCCGGGACTCTTTAACACTTCTCAAATGTAGATTTTCGAAATTCTAGCACCGTATTAAATTAATGAATAAGGATGAAATATGATGAATATATGAGTTGATTCATTTTCACCCATATCTCGTTATGTTCCCAAATCATCCATGGGAGAACAGTAACAAAAAACCACACCTTATACTCCCATTTCCAGATAGTAATAGGTAAAGAATGCAACATACATCTTGGATTCTAGTTCTATACATTATCCTATAGGTAGGTGAGGCTTGAAATCAAAGTCTCATCCACTTTTCATTTCATTCCAGCCCACCAAACATTTTATTTTATTTCATTATACATATTTTATATTTCTAGATGAAAATACCATCTTGAATGATGGAAAACATAAGGAGGTTGTCTTAACAAGACAAAAATAGAACCAGCTGACCCGAAAACCACAAAATTGAATCCCATCCAGCTTCCATCCCTCAATTATCTCCACAATATTGAGTATTGACCTTATAAAAACACATTCCTAATTGGATTTATGTGAATCTTTAACCATATTCACAAAATTAGGAATAAAATAAGGATGAAAATAATCTTGGAATAAAACCAAATTACTACCTTGGTCATCACATTCATACTGCACATCAACTATCACCTATATTAATTTCTACAAATTTGAATCCTCATTTCATCTGACTGTATGAATTTATTGATTTTGATTCCACCATAGAATATATTTTGTCTCATGTATACATCATGTAAAATTAAATCATTTGGATATACTTCATTCATATTATTTTTCTTGGATTCATATATATTTTTCATAATATAGGTGTCTAGATCTGATGATCTATAAATATAGGGAATTTCTTATAAAAGTGGTAATGACTCCAAATTTTCAAAGCTTGAACTAAATTAGCCAACTCCAAATCATGTGTTGGTATCTCTTCTTAAGAAACCGTAACTTCCATAATCCATAAGAAAAAACATGATCTGATTACATGAGAAAATATTCCATCCAAGATCTTGAAGTACCATGATACACCACATATAACTTTTATGATTCTTGTTAAATAAATATTGGTGATGATGTCAAGAGAACCTTAATATCTTGAAAAGACATATAAGCTTAATCAATCTATTTTAATGATTCTATTTTTCTTGTCCAATATATCATTAGTAAAGGTAGTCCTGAATAGTCATGAAAACATGTTTGTAATGTATATATAAGTTAAGGAAACTAGAGATCTCAAATACATTATTTTGAAGTATCTAAGATATAAGAACATATATTTTTTGAAGATCAACAAAATACCTATTTAGAGATAAAGAAACCAATGAAATGAACATATTACATCAAAATATATAAAGTTTAATAATTTTTCATAAATTGATGATCCTGAAAAATTCCCAATATAATTACCAAGTGTTTCTCATTCTCTAAACTATTCCTTGAATAAAACAATATATCTTCCACAAAAACAACCAAAAAATAATCCTGATATATTTTAAATATATGATTCACCAAATTCCATAAACACATCTGGTGTATTAATAAGGAAAAAATTCACAGCAACATACTTGTAATGTCCATATATACTTATGAAAGAAATCATTACAATATCTTTATTCCAAAACCACAATTGGTGATATCTCAATTGCATGAATTTTTTTTAGTACCAATGAGATCCCCTAAATTTATCAAGGATATCACCAATGTTTGTATATGGGTACAAATTATTTATCATCACCTGGCTAAGAATATGAAAATACACACACAACCTTATATTTCTGTCCACATTTTCCCAAGAAAATCATTACTACCCATGGGGAAAAGTTTGGCTGGATAAACCTTCTTTTTAAAACACTTACTATGGGACTTTCAATTCCATTAGTTATATTGGTTCCATATGATAAGATGAAAGTGAAATTACACTAGTCCACAGTAATAGATCAATAATAAACTCCACCTTTATTTTTGGTGGAAACCCAAAGAAATTATTTGGAAAAACATTTGGAAACTGATTGGAAACTATTGGGAAACCACTATTCTCAATATCATCAAATGATGATAAAGACAAAGAAGTAGAATGGAATGAAATATTTCAAAATTATAGTTACAACATTCCTCTTTCACCTAACTTTGTATTCTGGACTCCTCTAAAGAGATTCTCGATGCAATCTTCAATTGTGAAAATAACTCTATGGGTGTAAAAGTTGAAGTGAGATTTTAACTTTGTCCACTGATACATATCCATGGTGATGTTATAAACATACATCTCTAGGACAATGAAATCCCATATCAACATAGATCCATCAATTTTTTATAACGTGATTTTCACATAAAGGATCTATATTATCTATTGCCAAGAGGACATTGATAATTCAAAACATAAGGCATCATATCAATATAAAAACCCAAAATTCCAATAGCACTAAAAGAACTAAATGAATGGGAATGACCTATAAAAAAATCTTGTATAAGGATAGAATTAAAAATAATCATACCTATCACCATTGATTGTCCAGATTGAAAATCCATAATTGATTTCTCAACTCCATTTTACTCTAACTAACTACACTATTCTTTTTATTTACCTTTTGAGATTACCCTTATTTTGGATTCATTGTATTCCAAAAATTATCATGGATATATTGGATATAATAATGAGAGGTATTATTATACCTTTATCCCATCAATACATACAATGTTTTTTACACTTTATATGATTTTATAAAAATAGACTTTGAATAACTAAGAATACAGTGTGGAATATTTTCTCTATGTTTTTAATAGCGGAAACCCTTAGTTGGTGCTGGAAAATCTCAATTCACATGTTTTTAAAAAACAAACTAAAAATCCCATGCTTTAATGTTAGTTTTGGAGTAATATTCACTGATCTATATATCTATTTCAGAGTCATTACACTACCATGGAGATAGGGGACCCTTCTTATTTTGTTCATAGTATAATAGTTTCTTCCATTTCCCGTATGTATCAATATGTATCCTCTACCTTTAGTTCACGATATGTCCACTTCTTCCAAAATTCCTCTATTGACCATCTCTATATAATATGTTATATAATTCATGAAAATCATTGTGAGAATCTCTTGCCTCAAACCTAATTAAAAACATCATAAATTCAAAGATGCACTTTCTCGAACATCGTGTGAAAAAATGGACTAAACGCATAAATTTGGCCACATAATCTCTCACTAGAAGATTTCACTGCTTCAAGTGGATAAAGTCCATCACTCTAGAAATTACAATTGAGTGATGAACAAATTTTTTGTTGAAAAATTCTTCAAAATATTCCCATGTAATTACATGGTCTAATTTATCCTAAGCTTCTAAATCCCACCACTGGAATAACCGATCCTAAAACATATAAGTTTTCAGGTTGAATTTTATCTGACCAGGTGCTTCTAGGAAATTGAATATTTGATTCATTCTACTTATTTACACTTATAGGCTCTATATTTTCAAATCCCCCAGATAGCTGTGTGGATTATTATTGTGGAAATTAATGGAATGATCAACATTCCTTATTTAATCCCTTTAAATACCCCTATAAAAAGCTTAAAAATCAAGGGAAATACTCTAAAAAAACCGGTGTTTCACCTGTGGAACAGGTGAAACCACAATCTCAGAAGAATCAACCAGTTTTTTTCTTATATTCCTAGTAAAAGAATTATTCTATAAAAAAATTCAAAGTCCATTTGTATCTATCTATAGGAAATGAAGTTTTAAAATATCAAATTTTTCTTAATCATATATATCACAACATTTATTTCTAAAATTAATCATTTTACATTTCATCAATTCATTAAAATTCAACCGTGCTACCGAAAATCAAACTATTTTAAAAATACCACTACCTTTCATTTTTAAAATCTCATATTTGAAAAATATTTGATATCTTCTCATAAAATAATATCTTTTAATCAAAATCATAATTAACTACTCAAAATGAAATATGAAATCCTAATAGTAAGTAATTTTTAATATAATATTCATTCTATTATTATTGGATAAACCCATGATAATTAGATCACAACTCCTATAAGTGTCTCAGAACACTCATGTACCCATAATCCATGGTAACATGAGGAGAAAAAATAGGATAACTTCTTGTTTTTAAGATCTATATTTCAGGTTCTGAAACTCTTACTCCTATCTACCATCCCATCTAAATAAAAAACTAGAATGAGTTTCCAAACCTAAGAGTGAAAATCTAATGCAGTTTTCCCAAAAATTAATGTTAAAGATGCTACAAATGATAGAATTAGAAACATCCCACCCCACCTCAGTAGATTTATAAGGAGGTAGGATTTTTTATAGTGTTAGGTGAAATGAAAAAGACAGTAGTGGATGTTAGTAAATGTAGAGGGATTTAATAATATTTCGGGGATCAATTATAAATTTTTAAACAAAAATATAAACCATGTATACAATAACCAAAAAAATGATTCATCAGAAACATATATACAAATAAAAATTAACCAACATCTAATATTTCATACCATATTATGATGTGGAAAATAAAACTAATGTCAGAATTTAATGTTGAAGAAAAAAATTTTCAAATACATAAATATTTGAATGAAATAAATCTATAACGTACAACATACTCGAAGATACAACTAAAAAATCCATTCCAATGGTATCCTGATGAGTCCTTAAATAAATTATATTTGTTTCTTTTATCATTGTTTAAGTAAAAAATATCATAAAATTTACTAATGTTCACAAGTAGGGTGTGAGTAGTGAATTGTAGTAGGTTTTACACAATTTACTTCCTTAGTCATTCGAAAAGGATAGATCAAGTTAAAACATTTTTATAAAAGAATTTATATAAATAAATTTTAAACATTATAAGAGTTTATATAATATCCAAGAAGTTTCAAAATGAAATAAATTTCCATAATTTTTTTCCATAGAATAAAAACATAAAATTATTTAAAAACATTTATAAAATCACAATTTGGCATAACCCATCCATCCATCCCCAAGGAGTCATGAATATTACCAAGGTTATTCCCCCAGGTTTTGTGAAACATGTCATCTGTAGAGATTAATTCTTTACCCAATGTATTGAAGTGCTATAAGGGCACACCCTTAATATGTATTTAATTTCATGTGAGAATCATATATCCTAATCAAACATTTCATAAATAACCCATAGAGAATAAAATAAATGGGTTTCATTTCAAAATAAGGACTTTTTAATGAGTACTTAAAAATGAGATTGTTATGTCATTTATAACCCATGGAAAGGGAGTGAAGGTTACATGTATGTCAATTCCATAATAAAATATACATTTTTGTGAAAATATTAACACCCATAGAAATAAAATAGTTCTGGGTATTGACATAAATAATATAAGATAATTTCCTGAGAGAAAGAGAGAGAAAATTTCAGATGAAATTTCTGCAGCATAACGACTATATAATATTGTTTTAGAAAATAATAAATAGAGAGGGTACAAGGATAATCCACTCATAAAAAACACATCATACAATATAAATACCGAATATCATAGATTTAAGAACATGTTATGGATATTTTAATGATATTACACAAGAAAAAGAAACATGAAAGGAATGAGAATATGTGATTTCTTTTACGAGAAATTCGGCCGCATAACCACATCACATAAAAATTTAGAAAACAAATTGATGAGAGTGGAAAGGGTCTCTCAAAAATTAGACATGAAATGGACAGTAATGATAACATAAATGAACATACACTCAACATAAATATATGCAATCTAGAGGACACAACATAATGGAATTCGTGACCTAAATGAGGAGGGTGAAAGGATCACTTACAATGAAGAGAATCATAGAAATCATGAAGTTAAAAACCATGGGAGGCTTTAAAGAACCTTGAGGGGACTCCTTGGGAGGTAAGAAGACTAGAAATTCATTGAGGACGTTTTTGGAAAGAAAAGAATGAGGGGATGTCTTGGGATTTATAGTTGAAGTGAGGGAACAAATCATTAATTGACAAGGGACACCTCGTCGGTGGTATTGGAAAACCCATGGGCTTTATCATGTTATTTTCCCATGGTATGAGCCACATGGGACATCTCATACCTTATCTTACTATTAATAAGTCGACCAGAATGATTTCATAATTATTACATCCTTAATGATGTCATTAAACACCCGAAACTAAAAACTATATTTTCACTATTCATCGAAAATTCATCTTTTTCAAAAAAATACCAAAAATAATCTTAATCTAATATCGATGTTCATAATTCAAATATGAACTCAATTTTATAAAAACAATTTTCAATATATTTGTGAATTAATTTTTAAATAAAAAATACTATTCACTAAAAATTACTAATACATAACCAATAATTTATGAAATATTTATTTTCCAATTTTGTTGAATCAAATTACTTAATCAAGGTGCCTAAATTATATTAATACTCTCTTAAGTGTAGTTACATAATCCATTTTGTCATATTACTAATCATAAGCGTCAAATCACTATTCATAATTTACAATTCACCAAAAATTATGTTGATCTTATTAGACTCTAAAATTTTTATTGAACACAAGTTTAGAAAACAAATTTTTTAAAATCATTACATATTATTAATTATTTAAGGTTTACATAAATATTTTATGATATCATTTTTCCAAAATTCATAAATAATTTACATCCTATATTTATCTGAACACCATAAGAGGAAAAAAAAATTTATTTATATCAAATTATTCGAAAAAGAAGATAAGGTATATTTACATATCCTCATATAACCGCAACATATGAACTAAGTGTAAGGTGTGCTAAGGTGATAGAATCTTGGGGAGGCTTGACTAACATTGGCCAAGTGGTAATTTCTATCAGCTTGAACTCCTCCTGAAGGATATTCTGTTCCAGATTCACATGATGATGATCGGTCTTGGTTTGATCCAGAGCAAAGCCCAGTGGTGCCACCTCCTTCCCAAGTTCTATCAGATTGGCTTTGGTTGGCCCAAGACTACTGAATGAGGCCATAAAATCTTATTTCTATATTAATTAACCAAGATCACTTGTATTTATAAACACTAATTGTAATGTTAAGAGTTTAGTTCCCAATAGTAATATTGAACAACAGTCATACAACAATCAAAACCCAATAGTCTCATTTAATTATACTCAATTCGTTACATAACGAATATAGTTTTCTGGAGTATAAATTAAAATAACACACATAATTATGAAACAAAAATTATTCAAAATTTCAGGTTGTTACATTCTTCCCCTCTTAAGAAATATATTCCCCGAAATTTTTACTCGTACCCCCAGAAAAGAAAGTGTGTGGGTAATTCTTCCTCATATAATCCTCTGGTTCCTATGTGGATTCTTCGCATTTGTGGTTTCTCCACAACACTTTAACAAGGTGGGTAATCTTGTTACGTAGAACCTAGTATCTACGATCTATGATCTCAACAAGCTGCTCCTTATAAGAGAGGTCATGTTCCAGTTGTACCACCTCTGGGTTTAGTAAAAGTGAATGGTTAGGTATGTACTTCCTCAAGAGGGATACGTGGAAGACAACATGAACATGTGATAGATTTGGAGGAAGTGCAAGCTGATAGACCACTGCTCCTACGCAATCAAGGATTTCATAGGGGATAATGTACCTAGGTCCGGGCTTCACTTTCTTCTCAAACAACATGAATCTCTTCCAAGGTGATATTCAAAGAAAGACCTTGTCACCGACATCAAATTGAAGGTCCCTTCGATGGTTGTCGGTATAGCTCTTTTTCTGTCTTTGAGCAGCCTTAATGTGTTTTTGGATGACATGGAATTTTTCAGTCAGCTCTTGGACAAGATCCGAACCAAGAAGCTTTCTCTCACTAGCTTCATCCCATCAAGTAGGAGTTCTACATTGATTCTAATATAGTGCTTCGTAGGGTGCCATTTTAATGCTCAAGTGGAAGCTATTGTTGTAAGATAACTCAACTAAATGGTGATGTTGATCCCATATACCTTTAAATTCCATTGAGCATATTCTCAGCATGTCCTCATGTGTGTGAATAGTCCTTTCAGATTGGCCATTAGTTTGGGGGTGATACGTCATACTGAAATTCAATTTAGTTCTCAGAGAATGTTGAAAACTTATCCATAATTTTGATGTGAAAGTTGGATTACGTTCAGATACGATAGAAAGTGGAACTCCATGAAGCCATTCTACTTCACGTAAATCATAGAAAGTTGATGAAGAGAGAAATCTTACCAGATAGAGATAAAATGGACAGTCTTGGTGATACGGTCCACAATAACCCATATCGCATTTTTTCTATTGGAATTTATTGTGAGACCAGTGATAAAGTCCATAGTGACATTGTCTGACATCCATACTGGTATGGGTAGTGGTTTCAATACCCCTTTTTTGATGTTTTCTCTCTTCCTTCATTTGCTGACATACTAGGAAACTTGATGTGTAGTCAGAAATATCCCTTTTCATATTATCCCAAAAATAATTTTCATGAAGGTCCCTATAAATTTTTGTGCTTCCAGGATGTATAGAGAATGTAGAGCTATGAGCTTCATCCATCAGCTCCTTCTTTATTTCCTTAATAGAAGTAACACATAGTCTTGTATGAAATTTCTGTACACCTTCAAGATCAATATTTATCTCAGGAAACTTCCCATCCTCCACAACCTCAAAATTCTTTTGTAACAAAGGATCATCTTTATGAGAATTAATGATATTTATCAAGTAATGAGGATTGAGAAATTATTTTGGTTAGGTTTGATGATTTCCCTTCTCTTATAATTCACATGTCCATCCTTACTAGGTCATTGATCAATAGATCTCTTTGAATCATCGGCATGGAAAGAACAACTGGGTGTTTCCTATTTAATGCATCAGGGACTTTGTTTGCTCTTCCAAGATGATAATGAATTGAACAATCATAGTCTATAAGAAGCCCCACCATCTCCTTTGTCTCATGTTCAATTCCTTTTGTGTGAAAATATACTTCAAACTTTTATTTTCTATGTATTTATCACATTTCACCCCATAATGATAGTGCCTCCATATCTTCAGAGAAAAAACGACCGTAGCCAGATCTAGATCATGCAGTGGATAATTCTACTCATGTGTCTTCAACTGTCGAGATGCATAAGCAATGAACTTGTCATTTTTCATGAGGATGCACTATAGCCCGTTCAGATATGCATTGCTAAAAATAAAGAATCTTTCTCCATTTGAGGGAAGAGTTAACATGTGTGCAGTAAAAAATCACATCTTCAGCTCTTGGAAACATTCCTCACACTTCTTTGTCCAGATGAACTTGACCTCTTTTCGAGTTAACCTGGTTATTGGATTAGTAAGTCATGAAATGTTGTTAACAAACCTCCTATAATATCCTACTAGTCCATGAAAACTACAAATATCAGTTATTTTTGTAGGTTGAAGCCACTCCTCTAAAACTTTTGTCTTTTTAGGGTCAACATTGATTCCTTCATTGGTTACAATGTGACACAAGAAAGCATCTTTTTGTAACCAAAATTCACATTTTCTAAAAATCCCCAAAATTCTATCCTTCCATAGTGTTTTCAAAATTTCTCTTAGATGATCCTCATGCTCCTCGCAACTTTTGGAATATATCATAATTTCTTCAATAAAACCTACTACAATGTTATCAACATAGTCTTTAATGTCTCTATTCATCAAATCCATAAAAATAGTAGTCGTGTTAGTCAGTCCGAAGCGTATAAAAACCAACTCATAATTCCCATATCATGAGCAGAAGGCAGTTTTTAGAATATCTTCTTTCATCACCTTCAATTGATGATAACCAGATTTAAGATCAATACCAGAGAAGAATTAAGCCCCATGAAGTTGGTTAAATTAGTCATCATTTCATGGAAGAGGGTATTTTTTCTTCACTGTGATTCCATTCAGTTCTCTACAATCCATGCATAGCTACATCAACCCATCCATCTTCTTCAAAAAGAGAATAGGTTCTCCCCAAGGAGACACACTTGCTCGGATAAACCCCTTATCCAAAAGATCTTGGAGTTGTTTCTTTAATTCATCTAGCTCCACATTTTCCATCCTATAGAGGGTATTTGATATTGGATGAGATCCAGGTATGAGTTTAATTGATAACTCTACCTCTCTTTTTGTGGGAGGTCTGGGTAAATCCTTAGGAAATATGTGAATGTATTCATGGATTATGGGGAAAATTTCTATCCTTAAACACTAATATCCTTCTTCTTCTTCACTGATCAGCTCCATAAAGAAGGGTATAAGGGGTTCCTCTAGACAAAGATCAGGTTGGGATATCTCTCCTTGAAAGATAATTGTATGTTTTCCATTCAAGACTACTGAGATTTCCATGCTTCTGCATTTGATCTTTGCATTATACATTGAGAGCCAGTCCATCCATTTTATAATATCAAATTGAATCATAGGAATGACTACTAGATTTGGGATAATATTTTTCTCACTATAGTAAATACTAGAGTTTCTAAACACTGATGATGTTTGGATAATCCCACCAGGAGTCTTGACTGATAACTCTACTTTTAGAAAATCTGTGGTTGATTGTAGATTCTTTGAAAACATGGAGGAAATAATGGAATATGTTGATCAAGAATCAAACAAAGTACTTTCCAGATTTGAGAGAAAAACAAGAGTATTTGCTACCACGTCATTCGGAGCATCAACATCAGTTGTCGTTATAGAAAAAGAATTTCCTTGCTCCCATGTCATTTTCTGAGGCTGATGGTGGTCCCCCTCCACCGCCCTTGGATTTGGACAGTGATTGGAAAAGTGACCACGTTTTCCACACATAAAGCATTGGACATCCGGTAGGGCATTCACCATATTCTCCTTTTCATTTGTGTTACGAAGTTCAGGATTCACCTCACTACGAAAATTCCTCGCAATGTGGCCATCTCTTCCACAATTATAAAATTTCCTGTTCCCGATTAGGAATTTACCCTAATACATCATCCCACATTTATTACACGTGGGATATTGTACTATCTTACCACATATTCCTTGATCAAATGAAATTCCTAAGATGGGATCCATCAATCTATTATTGCCATTTGATTTATGAGACCAATGCCTCTCACCAACCTCCATATCGACTTTAATCGCACTCCGTATGATCTCCTCATAGATATAATAGTCTCAGTTGGCTAGATTCTTCCGCAGATGAGGTCTTAGTCCACTGAAGAATCTATCAACCTTCCCATTTGGATCCATGACAAAGCTAGTTGTGTAATGCGAATGACTTGTGAAGCTCATCTCATAGCTTCCCACATATTCATTCCCCTTCAACATCAGCTCGAGAAACTCCTTATCTTTTCTTGTTTTCATGTAATGAGGGAAATAATTACTGAAATAGATCCCTCTGAACTCTTCCCACTCCATAGCTTCAACTTTCACTCTTTTCCTCATGTTTTTAATCTGTTCCCACCACTAAACAACTTCTTTTTTTAAGCTATAGCCATCCATAGTGATCTTCTCTTGCTCTGAACATAAGAACACAGAAAAGATCTTCTTGATGGAGTTGATCCATTGCTCAAAATTCAACGATTTAGTCGATCCACTAAAGTTTGGTGGTTGTTAGTGCATAAAGGACTCAACAGCAAGTTGTTCCCTTTGCAGTGAGATCGGTCTCTCAGCTTGATTCAAGTTATTTCACATAACTTGAGTCAGTTGGTTCATAATTCACATGAATGTTTCCATTACAGCATCCATAGGAGGGATGTTAGCGCATGGTCCATTGTGGTCACCATTTTCATGGTTCTTCCCATTGGCTGCCATTTTATAAAAGAAAAATCCTTCATGAGAAACTTATTTCATTTATGAATCATTTTTCTATAAAGGATTTTATGTCTTAAAACTTCATGCTTAAACAATTACATTTCTCTATAATTCCATCATAATGATTTATAAAAAGCTTGTGATTAACCAAACATATCCCCTGGGAGTTTCATAACGAAGAGTGCATTAAGGCCTGTTTTTATGCACAAATTCCCATTCGAGACTATCTCAAAGCGGTGTTTTCGGGTTTTACCCCTATGTACATCTGTTCCAGAGCCTCCTCTACCTACTCATATCCAGATAGGGATGTATTTGTTTGATAAACCACTTACTCAATACTCACCAAAATACCATGAAGTTTTCCTATATTTAAAATTTTCTATAGGGTTTTTCTAATGTTTTCATAGACTAAAGTCCATAAATAACTAAACCTTCCTTTGATACCAACTGTGGAATCCCTCCTTTTTAAAAGATAACTTTTCATTTCAATTTACAAACAGAGTATTTTTAAAGTCTATGGTCTTGGAAATAAAGGACATAAAACTTGAAAAAACATAAAACAATTTTCTAATCCTATTGTTGGGATTCATGATATGTTATTCCAATGTACAATTAATACATCTCATATCCTGGAGACATGCATCCAATGAAAGGCTGAGCTGAAGGCCCAATAAGGGTAAACATGGGAACCAATTTAATTGTGATATCAATACGAACTTGAAAACAACATAAAGACAAGTGAAATGAAATAATAGGCATATCATAATTAAAATAATTGTAAATACAACTTGAATATATGGATTCAACATTTCATTTATACATTCATGAACATCTCACCATGGTCCATCCCGAAGGTGTCAGAAAAATTACCAAGGTCATTCACCCAGGTATCGTGAAAATTGTCATCTATAGAGATTAATTCATTACCCAATTCATTGGAGAGATATGAGGGATCACCCTTAATATATATTTACATTAATTTGATACACTTACATAATAATCATACATTTCATATATAACCCATAGAGAATAAAATAAATGGGATTCATTTCAAAATCAAGACGTTTTTTAGTACTTAAAAATGAGATTGTTATGTCATTTATAACCCATGGAAAGGGACTGAGGGTTACCTGAATGTCAATTACAGAATCAAATTTTTCATTTTTGTGAAACTATGAACACAAATATAAACGAAATAGGTCTGGGTATTCACATAAACAAGAAAAATAAAATTCTTGAGAGAAAGAGAGATAAATTTTGAGAAGAAATTTCTACCACATAATGGCAAAATAACATGGTTTTAGAAAATAATAAAAAGAGAGAGTACAAGGGTAACCAACTCATAAATAAAAAATATTACAATATAAATAAATAATAACATGGAGCTAAGAACTTGGTATGGATATTTTAATGACATACCACAAGAAAAAGAAACTTGAAAGGAAATAGAAGATGTGATTTCTTTTCTGAGATATTCAGCAACTTAACGTCGTCACTTAAAATTTCATAAAAAAATTATGAGATTGGAAAGGGTATCTCAAAAATTATACATGAAATATAATTTAATTAGAAAAGCTAAGAACATACCATCAACATAAAGAGATGGAAACTAGAATACACAACATAAAGGAATTCGTGACTTAAATGAGGAGGGTGAAATGATCCCTTACCTTAGAGAGTAACTTCGAAAGATTAATGTTTGGGACATTGGGAGGCTTGAAAGAACCTTGAGATGACACATTGGGAGTTAAGAAGGCCAGAAAATCTTTGAGGAGGATTTTCTAATGAAAAGGATGAGGGAATGTCTTGGTATTTATTGGGGATGTGAGGGAACAAATCATTAATTGCCATGTGACACCTCATCGGTGGTACTGGAAAAACCATGGGCATGCCAATGGTATTAGAAACTTGGGACACCTAATACCTTATATTAATATTCATTAATCGACTAGAATTATTGAATAACAATTACATCCCTAATGATTCCATTAAACACTTGAAACTAAAAACTGTATTTTCACTATTTACCGAAAATTCAACTTTTCTAGAAAAATCCCCAAAAATCACTGTAACCTAATATTGATGCTCTCAATTCAAAAATGAACTCCTTTTTATAAAAATCATTTTATAAATATTTTTAATTTAAATTTAAAATAAAAAACACTATTCACCTGAAAATACTAATACATAACAAATAATTTCTGAAACAGTTATTTACCTATTTTATTGAATCACATTACTTAATGAAGGTGCCTAAATTTTATTAATACATTATTAAGTGAGGTTACTTACACTACTAAAAATATGGATTTTATCAGCGCTAAAAATGTCCATTAACAGTGCAAGAAAAAGCGAGATTAATGCTGGGGAAGATAAAAGGGGGGTCCCCTTTATCAGCGCTCCAAAAAGAGCTGATAAAAACCCCTTTGATCAGTGATTTTTTTTAGTGCTGATAAAAAAATAATAAAAATAATACTTCCAATCTCGGGGGGGGGGACGCTTTTTACAGTGCTTGAGCCCCCAATAGTCATTGCTTTCCCCGCACCCTCTAGCACCCGCATGCACCAAATACACCCTTTATCAGCACTATCTCCTCTAAATCAGCCTTGCGCGCGCTCCCCTGCCCCCACCCAGATTTGATCTCGAGACCACCCCCCTACCCACCTAAATACGTTTCCACTCCCATATATTGATTTGTTCTCTTATTTATGATAAATCTAAATATATATATATATTTAGTTATATTTATTCGTATAGTATTATATATTTATATTAATATATATAAATTTATAGTTATATTAATATATATATAGTTATATTAATATATATATAAATTTATATTAATATATATGTAGTTATATTAATATATAGTTATATAAATATTCATATATTGGTATTTTAAATAAAATGGATATTAGTTATTATTTAGATAAATCTAATATATTTTATATGTAAATATTTTTAATTATTTATTTAAAAAAATTTAATTGTTTGGCATGAATATATTAAAAAATATGTACATATAGTTATATATTTGTTTATAAATAGCATTGTATTATAAAAAATTATAAAATTTCAAAGAAATAGTATCAATATGAATGTAAAACCTTGGAATAAATTTAGTCCCCACCAATAAAAGCCAATAATACCCCCTTAAACGAGGCTGAAAATCCACAAAATGTTAAACAATCGGGGTACCCCGACTAAAAACTCGGTTTTGGAGGACTTCTGGGCCTCTTTTGACCTCAAAAAACAATTGACCAAGGTCCTCCCATGTCACATTGACGTAGAGCTCGTCTCAGGATTCCATTTGATATGTGGTAGAGCTCAAACAGACACACAGATCAAAAGTTATGGCTGTTTGAAGTTTGAGTTGCGTTTTCAACATATTTTGGATCTTTTATTAATTTTTTTAATTTTTTTAGTCTTCCAATTATTTTTAAATGACCATTACTCCATATTAATTATCACATTATCAATTAATTTTTTTTATAAGCCATTTTCACTAAATATCTTATATATTAAGTATAATAAGTGTAAATGTATATTTATACTTATCTAAAATATATTTAAAAATTATATATTATATTTACATCAATATAAAAATATTGATATAATTATATATATGAATATATAATTTTTAATTATATTTTTTTTGAATTCTAACCCTTTATCAGCGCTTTTTCGTTAGTGCAGGTAAAGGGGTGGCGCTGGCCTTGCCCAGTTTTATGGTAGTGTTAATCCATTTGGTAACATTACTAATCATAAGTGTAAAATCACTATTCATAATTTACTATTCACCATAAATTAAGTTGATCTTATTAGACTCTAAATTTTTTACTGAACACAACTGTAGAAGACCATTTTTTTGAAAATAATTACACATTATTAATTATTTATGGTTTACATAAATATTTTAGAATATACTTTTTCCCAAATTCATCAATAATATACATACAATATTTACCCGGACACCATAAGATGAATTTTCTTTATTTATATCAAAGGATTACATAAAGAAGATAAGTTCTCATCACATATCCCCTTATAACCCCACCATAGGACCTAAGAGTATGGTGTTCTAAGGTGATAGAATACTGGGACGGCTCGACCGACATTGCCAGTGTGGAAATTTATATCAGGTTGAACTTCTCTCGAAGGTGATTCCATTAAAGCTTCACACGATGAAGTTTGGCTTAGGTTTGATATAGAGAAAATACCTGTGGTCCTACCTCCTTCCCATGTTCAGTCAGATGGGCTTCGATCGGCCCGAGACTACTGGATGAGGTCATCAAATCTTCTTTCTGTATAAATTAACCCAGATCACGTGTATTTATAAATAATAATTGTAATGTTAAGAGTTTATATTCCAATGGTCATATAGAGCAATGGTAATATAACATTCAAAACCCAATAGTCTCATTTAATTATACCCACTTCGTTTATTGATGAATACAGTTTTGTGGAGTATAAATTAAAATAACACACAAAATTAGGAAACAAAAATTATAAAAAATTTCAGTTTGTTATACTTTAGGAAAATATGGATTCATGTTAGGGTTATAAAAGGGTAAAATGGGCCATTAAGGATCAAAATTGATTTAGATCCACATTTATCATATGTAACCTTTTATTGTTCATGGTTAGGAAAACTGTGTGATAACAGTGAACAAGCCCTTTATCCCAAAAATCCCTATTACTCTTTGGTGGCGAAAAATTTAATCTAGAATGTACATCTAACATTTCAACACCAAAGAGGCCACTACCTCACTTTTCATGGTTTTATTTGGAGTTTCATAGTTTTTACTAACCATCATCAAACAATGCACCTATATAAAAGCTCTAAAAAGATAATAAAATTCCCCAAACTATCCCAATTGTTACCTTAACACATTAAATTTAAATAAATAAATAATGGGGAATTTAATTGAAATGAAAATTATACAACAACCATGGAATTATAATTTTAATTATATTTTCCCTTAATAATTTATTTATAGTATTATACACGAGTTATATTTTTATTGAAATAAAAAATAAAAAATATCTATTAATATTCAACTATAACAGAACAAAACGAGAATTAATATTAATAATAAAAATATCAAAAAATGTTCATGTGAACCATTAATGTTTTTTGGTCATCTATGACTATAAATTTATGGGTTTACCAATTTTATACGATTATAAACATCGATACCCAGAAATAAATAATATATCAATAATGAAAAAAATTATTTAAAATATATGGTTAACCAAATATGATAAAAATTCAAATCCTGGTACACCACATGGCTCATCGAAGAATATAATGAATTTATTTTATCATCATATTCATAAAAATTAATTATTTTCATTTTATAATAATAAAATTGATTCAGATTGTTTAGTATAAGTAAAACTTGATATTTCAAAACTCTTTAGGTCAAAAATATTTATCTTCACTCAAACATGGTAATATATATATATATATAAAAAATTTATTATACATTTAAAAATCACTCTATGTTATAAATAATATAATAAAATTAATCCAATAAATACCTTCTATGGAAAAAATTTAAATCATTTAACTATCAACAATATCAAAATGAGTTAAAATGTTTGAAATTTAATCAATCATGATCAAATCTCACAAAAATAGAATAACCATTTTCTAATAAATTTATCATATTTTATATAAAGTTTTAAATTATCAAAATATATCATATGAGTGGTAAGTAATTATCTAAAATTAACTTATAATAATTATTCATTAAACTATCCTAATGAATCAGCCTCATATTATTATTGGAATTTAAAATTTTAAATGTCAAATAAATATGATGAATTATCTAAATTTGTATAAAATTCATATAAATATAATATATTTGGAATAAAAAGTCAAATTGAAACTATAAGAACTAAAAAGTATTATTATTAATCCCAAATAATAAAATCGAAATTTGATAGTTGAATTTCTATATAGTTGTCCAAATTCACACTACATGGAGGGATTAATTGGTGGTATGTGGAACTATAGTCCCATTCTCTATTCGATGACACTGTAAGAAATATTTTAAATTTATATAGGACACCACAGTATAAAGTATTGGATTTATAAGATGTTTATAATTCATAGACTATGTTAACCAAAGAAAGTCCCATAAAGAAATCATTTCCTCTTGAGGAATGTTTATGTTTATATAAGTGACCAATACAATATATATATATATATATATGATCTCTCATCATATATATCGGCTATTATCAAAATAATATTTACCAAAACAAATTATGGAATAATTTCTCTACAATCTAAACATCAATAATTTTTTCAAATAATCAAAAAAATTAAATGTATAATTTAGAATGATGGAGGAAGAGGTAGATCCTAAAGATATTCAAACATGAATTCATTTTGTATCACCAATTTTATTAAATTAAAAGATATACTTTTGTTTTTCTCTTATTTTTATATTTGAAAGGATTTTGGATTTGGAAATTTGATGAAGATGATATAAAATATATTAAAAAAAATTATTTCAAAACGTTGAATTTATCAAAAAATTAATGCACAAGAACAAATCAGGATTCAGAAATCTATAATATTATAAAAAAATACAATCATATAATTTGAAAAAAATCAAAATGTTTTTTTTGATTTTATATAATAAATAATTTTTAGAAATAAAAATTTACTTTTTATCAATGAACATGTTGGTGAAATAAATTTCACCTAATTCCATTTTCTTTTGGGAGATTCATCATAACTGCTATAAGAATTATATTGTATTTCAATGGTATCAATATTTAATTAACATTAAAATAGCTCATAATGATAAAATAAGGGTAATTTATCCTATTATATAAATTTTCAAAAATTAAATTAATCATGAAAACATTCCTTAAATATGTCATGAGGCTTACATAGAACAAAAATAACAACATTGTAAAATCATTAAAATCATAAAATTATTTATAAATATATTAGTTTATGTTAAAATGAAAGCTTTTTTATCAAATGATATGATAAATAAATAAAATTATTTTTACAATATATTAGTAATGAAAATTTTCAGTTTTCATGTGACATCGTGCAATTTTTATTTAAATTTTCCAAAAATAAAATATATTTTTGATAACATAATCCAGAAAAAAACCAAAATAAACCAAAACTATGATTTTTTATACCCTTAAAACCTAGATCATTAATTATTAGTAAGGATAGGAGTAACCAATTTATGACATATGTTAACTTATAAATTAATATATATACGTTTTATTTTATAAAATGATACTTAATTCAGGATAATGTTTAAGAAACTATTTTTTCATTGTAATTTTTTTTAAATAAGTAAAATTATATTATATTTAAATAATAATAATAATAATATATAATAGTTACTAATTAAATATAACATTAATATTATTTTATAAAATGTAAGAGTAATGACAACAAGTGAATCTATAAGTAATTTACATTTAAATTATATTTCTTAATAAACATTATGAATAATTTAAAATGAGATGTATTAAATTAAAGAAATTTATTTTTATAAAATTTAATCAATTTTTATATTTTTAATTTAAATATAAACAAAAGAACATATTTTTTTATTTTTTAATAAGATTGATTTTTAGTGAATAGTGATAAATTGAATTTTTATAATAACAAAAATTTTATGAAATTATTAGTATATTTGTTTGAGTTGGAAACTCATAAATAATTTTTAAAAATACTACATATGTAACTAACTAAAGAGTTTATAATTTTCCAAATTTTTTTATTTGAAAAAACAAATTGGACATTTTAAAACATCAGATATATTTTCCATAGTATTATTTTTTAATCAATTTTAAATTTAGGGTTTTAAAATTAATTTTATAACTTATATAAAATTAAAATAATAAAAATTAACAAAAAATTTCAATCAATATGTCCAAATTTTGAAATGAGGGCCAATTTATTTTCGAGCATAAGGGATATATTAATTGGGTATAAACATGTTACCTCGGTAAATAAACGAAGTGTTAAATACTATTTATCCTAGAGGGAATGAAAAAACGTTCATTGAAGCATGTGTTAAAATTATTGGACATGGATTTTATTGAGTCAACCAAAAAACACCATCCTTTATTGATAAATTATTGAGATAAATTTCTTGAGATAGATTCCCCATTATTAATATGTTTTGGGTATTTAAAAATATGTTATCCCTTTTCACATATAAAAGGGGAACAACACACCTCCCTTCCCCTCACACACCATCCCAATTAGTTAAGAACAAATACTTCCCGAAAAATTCCTCAATATTCTAATCCATCTTAAAGTAGTTTTTTATTCTCAAAATTACATCCATCATAGTTTTAACCCTTTTTGAAAATTATATAATCTATTTAGTGAGGTTTAAATTTCTAACCACTCATTTCTCATTTCTAGTATTTTTATATGAACTTATTACTCCACTAATTAAATTAAAATATCATAAAATTATAACCTAAATATCATTATTATATTTTTTTATTATAATAATGTTTCAATAATTTCCCATATTTCAATTTACTATTAAGGAAAAATTAAATTGTCATTTGTGTGTTGTGGGGATGAGAACATGCATGAAGAAACATGTTTTATTTTCATTAAAAACCTTACAAGGATGTTCATGGTCTGTAATTTAATATCTTAGTTTTATATTTTATGACATATATTACATTCAACAATGACAAATTAAATTATTTTATTTTCCAATTTATATTCAAAATTAAATCATAATCCATGCATACCTATATACTACAACCTCTATTGAAGGATTTATTTTTATATTTTATAACATAAAAAGATGGATTGTGGTGGGAATGGGTTTAATCGGTAAATATGTTTTTTATGAAACTATTAAGGTTCTATAGCTTTAAAATTTTAATCATATTAACAATTACTTTGATAAGAAAATGTGGTGAATCCGACCATCTAAAAGAGTGCTCATAGAGTGGAAAATGGTTTCTTCATTTTATGAAGTAACATAAAATATGTTTTATTCAAATTATGATTCAATAAAATTATGATATAATCGAATATAAATCAATAATTATGACCATCAAGATTAATTTAAATTTAAACTTGAATGAATGTACATCATAATAATCAATGAATTATGGCATGTTCTTGTTTTAGTTTATTTTACAACCCAATTAATGATTTATATAAATATATATCATAGAATAATATGAAAATTCAAATAATGTAATTATATATCATGAATAATATTATACTATATATTTTTTTGGCAATTAATTTCATTATAAATAATTAAATAAATATTTAATAAAACACCCTCTCTTATCTAAGAATCATGAAAACGTGCTCATCACAAAATTTATCTTTACAAATTCTAACCAAACCTCCCATAGAATTTAATTATAACATTATAAATAGAAATAAAAAGTATATAATGTATAATTTTATTGTTTTATAAAGATTTATTTTTGTATATTAATGTGTAGAAACATGTCTATTACAAATCATTTTTAAAATAATTAAAATTACACACATCCGATATCAAAAATTCATATTAGATATTTATTATACTTGAAAATAATAATTATATATAATGTTTATAAATGATTATAGATTTTTAAATGTTTCCTAAATGTTTGATCAATGTAAAATCATGACATTTTACGATATATTTCTCTTCAAATTAATCTTATTTCTTTAATATCATGATTTTCACAAAACACTGAGTTTAAATGGAAGGAGATATACTATTGAATTTTTATTATTTAATTTGAAAATTAACTTCTATACATTGGTTTTTTGATTATTAATAATACATTTTAAATTATAAAATATTATTGTTTACATATTTTTAAAATTATTTCATCGGTTTTCAATTGTATAGATATTAGAATGAATGTTTTTTAATGCAAAAAGACATCTTCAAAAATTTTATTATTTAAAAAATTTGGTTTTTGTCATAATTAATAAAAAGAATATATATTTAAGAATTTTTAACTTATTTTTTATATTATATATTCAATACAATAATTTTATATTCATAAAATACTTTTTTCATATATGTAATGATGGTAAACTTTGTTTTATGCTTTAAAATTAATTTTTCTTAAATATGTATTGTTGTATTTTGTGAACATACTCTAAAATGAATTTATTCCACCAATAGAAATTGAATCTTTTATAATGTATTAAATATTGATTATCATTATATCCGCCATCATTTAATATATATAATTTAATATTTTTCCTTTATATATAGTAATTGAGTTTAAAACTTACGACATCGATAATGGTTAAAAGGGGTTAATGAGTGGGTAAATCAAGGATAATGTCGATAAAATGGCACAAAAACATTAATAAATACTACTATATTAAAATATTTCGATTACATATCTTACTAACATTTATCATAACCCAATTCTGAGCCAAAATACAATGATATAAAATTTATTATATTTTAATATTATTAATAATTATAAGTATTCCAATCCCCTCCATTATAAAAGTTCACTCCACTCCACACTTCTCCACAAAACAAAATCCCTTTATCTCAAAAGAACCCTCCAAAAATATCTTGTATACTTTTTCAAAAATATAGGGATATTTTTCTAATTTTTTCAAAGAATGTTTTGAATGTTCTTTTAAGGGAAATTTTCATCTATTTTAGCATCATTTAAGGATTTTTATACATCCATTGAGAAATTAATTTATTATAACATTAAAATTAGTTCTCTAAATAGATTATTAAAATTATTATTTAATGATGATTCTTTAAAAATCATTTATTTCCCACTGGTTAATAATGATTTGAGGATACCATTATAAAACCCATTTATCATATAAGGGTTATTCTCTATTGAAATGATGAAATTTGTATAAAACCCATTTCCTTTACATGGGTTATGATATGATGATATGAATAATGTTTTATTATCTTTTTGAACACAAATTTATGGTTTTAATTTTATGATGGGTTGGACATGAATTATATAGCCTCCAATCAATTATGTTAAGATAGACATCTCATGAGATAATAAGTGTAGGGAGAGAAGAATGATTAGTATATGAATCTTTCCAATGTGATAGTCCTGATAATGAACCATTAATAAGGCAATGGTGTCATTGGGAGTGAATTCAATCAACTATTATATTATTGGATGTGATTCCAAACTATGAAAATAAATTTTTATACTTATGTGTATGGCACAAAATTATGTCATATTCTTATGATATGTTCTCAGCACTAATGACTAATTTTTGATGATTATGAACACCAATGACTTATGATTTTGTTTCTGATATAATTATTCCTTGTTTTATTAATAATTTTATTTTAATGATTGTGTATGATTTTTTATGTTATGTTAATTTTCCTAATCCCTTAGGTCATATGGTTGCCTATGATCATGGATTGATTTCCCTTATGTTTTCCCATTCAGAGAATTTGATCACACCATTTCTTATGTTTCTTTTTCCTAGTTTATTAATAAATGCTTTATGAATGGTATGTATATTAAATGTACTACAAGTGATGAAATTTTTGGGAGATATTGGTAATCTTACATTAAATAATAATATTCTGTATCTAGTTTCCAAAAACAGTAAATCATTATGATTTTGGAGAATTTATTATTATAAAATGTATTGAATATTTATAAAAATATGATGTAATATATATATGTATGAAATGATTAGATGAAATAATTTAGTGTCAAACTAGTCTTTATTTTATTAAGAGATTAAGGTTAGAGAACATTTTTTATAACCTTAAGGATAACTCTATGTATAAGATAATATCCTAAATCTTGGTGATGTAGTGATTATATGGTTTTCCTAGAATTAGCATCTTTTTTTGAATATTGGAAAATGTACATACTTATGGAACGTATTCACATAGATTTGTCAACTCTTAAATGGATTCATTGGATAGTAACACAATTTACACTAGTGTATGATGAGTGGGCCAAATAATAAAAAAATGATAGAAACTCAAAAGGAATATTCATTTTTCAATTAACATTACTTTATAAACGATTAAAAAATAATTGAATAGTGTGTAATTTTGAATAACCAAGGTTAAAATTAAGGTGTCCCATACAGAAAATTATGTCATGATTTAGACATATGATGATATATTTTTCATGATTACAAGATAAGTCAATATAATTATTGTTCTTCACAAATTGATTATTTTATTTGTTAGTAGATTAACCTAGTAGGTATATAGTTTATTATTAATGTGTTAGGAAATTCAATAATAATACTTAGGATTAAATAAATGAAATAGTTGTTGGGATGAGAAGTATTTTAGATATTCTTATATAACTCTCCCAATATATGAACTTTGTCACGAATCATGCTGAAAATCTAAATGAAATAAGGTAATAAATAACTCACTAATGTGTCATATTTGTTGAATAAATGACATTAATTTATTGGTTCCTCTAATACACCATTTTTATAAATTATTCAATTCTATAGAAAATATATTATATGTTATATAATTCATAGAACATATAATGATTATTGTAACCATTTATTGTTTTAGAGATGAAGTTGATCAATGATGGTATATCACCAAGAATAAGAGGAAAAGGGGGAAAATGAATCCATAACATGGGAAGAGATTAAAAATTATTTATTAAAATAAGTATTTTCCATGAAAAAATCTCACAAAAATAGAAATTTAATTCCTAGAAGTATTGTTCATGGATGATGAATACATTATCACATATAATGAAAATTCCCCTAGTCATTAAGTTTATTTATATGGCTTAATCATAAATAATGAAATAAATTATGGATGATTGATTACTAGTTTCAGACCACGTATTCGAAAGTAATTATCTATAAAATTAATTTAAATATATGAATAAATCATTTAATTTGATCTCATGCTGGAAAAGGAAACCTGGGACTCTCAGTGTTCTAATGATATTGTAAAAAAATATTAATATAGAATGTTTTAGAAAATTATAATAATAAAACCAATATAGTATGTAAAATTAATCTTATTTAATATTAGATGTCTGGAAGGAAGAATAGAGGAAATTAAATTATGGAATTTGGTAAATGTTTTATTTCTGAAAATAGGACATCGAGAAAAAAATGTTGAAGTGATTTCAAGACGATAAACAATAAAAGGAATGGTGAACTAGCTCCACAAAATATTTCACCCACACTCCAATGTAATAACTATAAGTGGTATAGAAATTACACCTCTTCATATAAAAATATAGGGGTTAATGATGAAAATCAGTATCAAAACCTTCTTAAGAAAATATACTATTTGAAGGCTCTGATAATCAAAACAATTAAAGTGGGACATGAGAACAAAGTAGTGAAATATCCCCCAACCATTCACTCTACATTAGTAAATTCTATATTTTTTGAATATATACACACTATATTATATTTTTAAAATTTATTTAGGGTATGAAATTACAACTTTCAAATTAGATGTTGATTAAGAAGAATAAAAATCTAATGTTATGATCATCAAATCCTAGGCCAGTAACTTCTATTAGATAGAATTTTATGGGAATGTTCTTTAAAAAAATCATGTGATTCCCCTACCGATGAATTTTATGTATCTTTGAGAAGAGATTGTACCTATCTAAATATATCCCATTTCACTTTATTTGGAAGGTATGTCTCGTTTTTTATTCAAAATACAATTTTGATAGCCCGTTTAGAGTGAGGATTAATATGAACTTAAAATTGAGGTTACAACTGCTCTATGGGTCTTTCACCCTATTCATGGAAGATATTTACCTCAATTGATTGGGGAGAAACTGAACATCAATAATATGCCTATTTTTTGGGATTATACTTATATATTTACTTATCACATTCATAGAAATAATTATAATGAGGAAGTTGATTTTTAAATTGAAATCATTCTTAGTGATATACCTGCGTGAAATACTACGTATTTAATAGAACGAATTTTATAATTGGAAATAAATAATAATCTATTGGATAATATTGATAAAGGATTCATACATCCTTATGAACCACTATAGGGTGAACCAGTACTTTTCTAAGAAGAAATATCGGTCAATGAGACTTTTCACTGATTATTAAGAACTAAAAAAGATCAATATCAATAAAATATATTTGTGACCCCATATTGATGACTTTTTTCTTTGTTATAGAGGTCAATACTTATAAAATATTGAATTATATTATGGATATCATCAATTGAGGGTCATGTAGTAAGTTACACAAAAGCTAGCCTTCTATATGATGTATGATCTTTATGAATATACAAATATGCCTTTTGGAACTACCAATAGCCAAAATATCTTGAAGGATATAACGTATATATTCATTAGATATTTACATCATCATTTTTTGGTATCCATTTTAGATTATCTTCTTATATTTTGTATGGTCAATGAAGGGCATGCAAATCATTTTCAGAATGTATTGATTATCTTGAAAAATGAGAATATATATTCCCAATTTAGATAATATTATTTATTTCTATAAAACATTTGATTATTGGGTCATATTATCACAAAATAGAGAAAATTAGTGGATATTTTAATTATAAATGTTATTGAGTAATCGGCCAGACCACCCATAGTAACATTGATACGTTGTTCTCTATGGATGGGTAGATAATACCAGTAAATTGTGATGGATTTAATAAAGATATACATTATAAAAACAATTTTTACTCATTAGGGAGTCATGTTTCATTTTATATTTGAATGTGACAATATTTTTATAGAGTTTAAAAGAATTTTTAGTGCATATATGCTTACACTACCCTTGAGTAGTGAATGGTTAGTGAATTTTTGTGATTCAATGAATAAGGTGCTAGGATTTATCCTCACTTAAACTAATATGTTGATAACTTATGCCTCATTACATGTACCACATAAAAATATTAATGAAATAATTCCCATAAATGAGAAAAAAAACGTTTAAAAAATTTACCACAAATAACAACAAATTAATATGGAACCATGATAAAAAATAAAAAATAAAAATATAGTATGTGACAATTTAAACATTACTTTTTAATTATATGTAATTATAATATTACACATTATGAAATATTTATTTAAATAAAATAATTCCAACTTTTGATATGATTTATATTAAATTAGTGTAGAAATAACAAATAATAAAATTATTTTAGTCATAAAAAATATTTTTTCTTCAAAAATTGGTTTTTATTTAAAGAAAATATGCATATTACGATTATGTAAAAAAACATATATATTGATAATATGAATAATATATCAACAACATATTTGGTAGCAATTATAGGCAATTAAAAAAATTCTTATAATCATTTTAAAATTTCATATGCCAATATGAACAGTCCTCCACTATACTTAAATATTGAATTATATAAAGTAATAAAATTTAATATTTTTTTAAAATGAAATTAGTTTTATAATAATAATTAAAGTAATTATTAGATTGAATTTTTGAAATTTCATTATAACGAAAAAAATTTAGGTAAATGTACCATTTTTCAATAAATATGAATTTTAAGAATTTATTAGTATAAAAGTATGTATTGAAAAACCAGTAAACATTTTTACAATGAAAAATATTTATTTTATATTTGAGTTTATTTTTCTAAATTTTTTTTAATTTTTTTAAAAAAATGATAATTTTTACATAAATGAAATTTTATAAAAAATATGTTTTCAATAGAATATACATATTTACATCGATATTGATGTTTAGAACCTTTTTTAAATTTTTAAAAATATATGGAATTATAATTTATAATAATTGTAATCAAATTATCTATCAAGGATGACATTATTTTAAGGATGAAATAGAAATAATTCTTATGTAAATACTTGTTATATTAGTATAAACTCAAATGAAAAATTTAATAAATCATGAGGTAAATGGATTAAAAAAAGATTAAAACATGATTATAATTGATTGGATGAGGTGTCTATCAAAATTATATCTTATCCACTAAATGTTTTATTCATTTTAGAGAAACAGGACATGTTTAACTTGTTATCCCATTATATTAAGTACTAATATTTACAAAAACCTATATTATCACCACTTATAAAAGTGGTGTATCAAACCCCATTTCAATAAAAAAATCAATCCGTAAAAAATAACACTTTAACATCTAATATTAAAACATTAAGAGTTTTAATAGTTAAATACTTTGTTCTAGAGCATAGATGATACGCTACATCAAGATGAAAATAAAAAATAAATATTTTCATCTAAATGTTACTATAATAACCAAACTCTTATAATGGAGGGAATGAATAGTATTAAACGAATTATGAAAATATTGTTTACTTTTCTTTATATAATGGTCCATTGGTTACCAAATTTATTAGAAATTGAAATAAAAACCAATTTAATATAAAGCATATGTTTTTATGAAAAATTATTTATATGAGAATAATTGTGTTTATAATATAACAATATCACCGTTTTTGGATAATATTAATTAAATATAAACTCAATACGATGTTTAAAATTAATATTTAATGTTTTTTAGACATGATATAACAAAAAAATAAATTTTATGCCCAAAAGAAGTATTTTTCATTAAAGCCATTTCCTCTTCCTTTTGATGGAGAACCCATTTTAAATATATATTTTTAAACTTTAAAAAGTTCTATATGAAAAAATAAACTTCTAATTTGAAATTGGGACTTCAAAATTTATTTTTAATTATTATTTTGGAATTTTTATAATAACTTTTATATTTTAATGAATTATGAAAAATACAACATTTTAATTTAAAACTGCTTTTTCATCTAATTTATTTATAAGTTTAAATTATCCTTTCAATTGTGTTGAATGTATATTTATATTATTTTATTATCATTTAATAAAATATTATTCATTGGAATCAATTTTATAATATAATTATATATAAAAACATTTCCACCTTTTGAATTTTTCACTTTAATACCATATTTTTAGTTTTTTTTACGGAATTAATATTAAATATATGTTTCCAAATTATGTGAATTTAATTAGATTAAATGGATTCATTATTTTTCATAATATGTTCCAAATTACGTTCTAATATCAATTTTATTTTTATGTATAAATGAAGATATAATGGTAAAGAAAATTACTCTAGTAAAATGTAATTTTTTACAAGGGTTTGTGATAAATGTTAAATGCATAACATACCTAAAAACTACTACATTTAATGGCTATTTGAGGTGTGGATTGACCCAGAACAAAAATAAAATATTAATTAAAATCCAAAGTCATGTGATTTAATGACACCTCTATATGGATTGCTTTTTATATAAAATAATCAATACATTAATAACATGGACCCACCACTTCTCAAGTACAAATACAAAATATCCACACCCTATTTCAACAAAAAAATAATTTCAGATATTAAAACATATTTCCAGACAGATCTTAATCATAATTTCCATGTTTATGTGCATGAGGTCTCACAAAAAAGACTAAATCCAAGGTCCTTAAGTGTCTTTCAAGGAAGGGATATTCAAGAGGTAATTTTCTCAAATTATATCACTTAATTTCATTTATTTTTCTACTTTTTCCACACTACCATCATCCATATATGTATGATTAATAAAGAATCATGTATATAATGTATTTTTATGTTCCTAATAGAATATCTCATATCCATTCAGTTTTTTACATCCTCTTATTCAAATAAACGACATTGTTGTCCACATTATGTCGGTCAATCACCTCTATGAATAATGTATTTTTATTTCTCCAATACCACCTTCATGAATGGTCTTAAAACCATTATTATTTTAAAATAATATTTTAATATGATTATTATATCCAATTTTATATTCTGGATATGTAATATTAGACATAACTTGTAGCTCTCAATATTGTTGTTATAGGATAACATCATTTGGGGACGTGTGGACTACCACCTCCTTAAAATGATGTGATTAATTCAAAAATCGAATGTATTGTACTAAGGATTAGTTTAGTAAAAATATATGATATAAATTAGATAACAATTCTAATATAATTATATTATATATGTACACATATTTATATACATTTCCTTTATTTTCATTTTTTCAATACGATAGGAAAAAACCAAAATAACATTTATGCATATGTATGACCTACTGTCTCTATGAATGGTGTTTTTAGTTTGTCTTCAATGATTATTTTATATATTTATATAATAAATATATAAAATATTTATATCTTTTTTATATACTTTTTATGTTTGACTTATGACTTCATCGACAATTTATGTCATTCGAAGTTCGTTTTCGACTCAAGTACTGAATATCAACCAAAAACAAAACATAAACTGAAATAATTATGTAATTATTATAACGTGGTAATAAGTAATATTAAATTAATAATATTCTTAAAATTTTTCTCATTCTTGTAAAATTAACCTGTATTTATTATTCAGAACGAATATGAACATACGAGATTAGTTGGACTCAAGGTAAGGGATGTTTATAACTCAAATTTCCATTCATTGGGTTATACGTCTACTTCATTGATTTTATAATTCCAAGATTATGTGTCTGATCACTTTTTGTTGGTTTATATATTATGTACACTTATCTTTGTGTGTATATACTATTTATACACATTATCAATCTACCAATAAATTCTTATATCATTGATATGAACTTTTTAAGGATTTTCTCCTCTCACCTTTTACCTATATGAGTGATATGTATTATTCCCCAATAATAACTTTTAATGGTGTATATATGATGATATTTGATATGTAATATCATTAATATGTTTATATTCAGGTTATTAAATGTTTCATTCAATGGTTATTACTTTTATTGTATATACATTTGACAGATTACATATAGTATGAGAACTTCTCAACCCAATTTCCATTATTTGGGTAAAACCTATACATCTTGATTATGTTGTTCTATAATAACGTGAGAAATAAATTTTGGATATATTATCTTGTAATTATAATTTCATTATATTTATGTATAGTGAATACTCATAATCAATTTAAGTGATTTACAAAATGATCTTCGTAATAGACTCTTTAACAAAAACATCATTTTAAATGTTTTAAAGAATTATTATTCAAAATATTTCTAGTTAATGTAAATGTTTTCAAAATGGTTTTAAGGATTTATTTATATGGACCAATTTTTTTTAAAAATCATAATTCCTCCCAATTGATTTATGGTGGAATGGGACACTTCAATTCAAAAATATTATTTTTAACTATTTTAATTTTCCTTTAAAAATCGATTGATTATGTAAATATCTTGAAATGATTTTTTATAAATGAAATTGAAATTTATGAGTGAGATTTTGATAATTAAAATATATTATGTGTTATGATTAAGTTAGGGTTCTTGGTAATTATATATGTATAATGGTGGTTCATTGAGAAATTGAGGGCATGTGAGATCGTGATATCTCTCAAATGAAACTGATAATGAGATGAAATCAAACAATTGGATTTCTCCTAAAATACTTAGGGATTGTACTGTGATGGGTATTCCAAAGTTAACAATGAAGGTCACCGCTAAGTAGTTGTGAACAATATAATGTATGAATGATATAAATTACACAATTTATCTTTATTATTATTTATTTCAAATATGTTTTTCAGTAATCATACGATTTCATAAGCTATGTTAAGTGCTTATGTTTTATTGGTTATATGTATGATTATGTGAGAATGTTTTCAAAAGTTTTACATATTCATTGACTAATGGTTTAATTAGTTAAATTAAATCCATTATTTATCTTTTTGGCCTCACATATTGTTTTTGAAATGTTTTCCACATGATATAAGGATGGGTAAGAGAATAGAATAAATCACGATAATTTTTTTGATGATTTTTATCTAGGAAATGAATTCATGTTTTATTTTAATATATTTAAAATTATGGAAAAAATGGATGGCATGTAGACTTTTCTACAATGTATTTTTTGAAATGTTGTGTAATATTTACAGCCAAATTCTATAAAAATATAAACCTAAAAATATCGTCAATATTAATTCTCGACATAACTCATGAATATGTAACGTTTAATGCCCGATCCTTCATGTTTATATCAGATTAAAGGATCAGATGACCCTATAGATTAGGAGTTTTGGTTAATTATATGCTAAGTTTCTTTGTCTATTATTTATTTGATAAATCCCGATTCAATAAAATTTTCGTATTGATGAATGTTGGTCACATATGGAAGGAGGATGATCTCAAAGAAAATTAATATCTCTTCTTAAAGAAATGGTTGACATAATTATTTCAATGTATTGTTTAGATGATTCTGATACATATTCTAATATACAACTCACATGAAAATAGTTGTGTGAGATATAAAAAAACTTCTCTATAAATCGATATCAATATTGATCATCTGTTGTTTTTAATAAAATATTATTTTCTCAATATTCTCATATTTTTAAAAAGTAAACATTTTCAAGGAATGTATAAATATTTTACCTTTTCATGAGATTTTCAAGCATATTATGATTTTGAAAAAGCTACAGACGATTGAGACACTTACATAACCTATTTATACAGTCTTGTTAAATATAGCCTTTCATAACATATTAATTATATTTTGAAAAGAAAATTGATTGAATGATTCAATCAAACTCAGTCTGGATGGATTATAAAAATCATGTTTTATTAGGTTTTTTCAAATTATATATCGTACATGATTATTTTTCATAACTATTTTTTTGTGAACACACATATAACCCAATTTGTACAAGGTGTATTTGGATAAAGGAAGAAATTTATTTTAAAGAATATATAAATCATTTTGGCAACGCATGGACCTTCTATCTTCGTGAACAAAATGAAGATTAAACCAGGTGGACACCATGATCAAGGCACGATGTTATTTCTTTTGGGAATAGTTTTATTATATCATACAGAAGAGAAGTACATAAACATTCTATATATATAATAATTATTTAATAAATATGTAGATGTCAATATGATTTGGGATGAAAATGATAGGTATAAGAAAAATATTTGAGGTTAAAAATTGTTATGGTTATTTTTGAGTTTTATAAAAAGGGAAAACCCACAAGAGGGGTGAAAACCTATCACATCCAGAAAGGTTGTGGGGATCGAGCAGAAAACTATAGGAAAACCAGGGTGCCTCACCTACCAATGGCCTACCTGAATTCCCTGGTTAGTAGGAACATTTATTTTTTATTTAAATGAGTTGATTGAGTAAGAAGAATTTAATATTGGGAATATATGTTTAATCAAATGGAAAACTGTGGAATAAGAATCAAATTTTGGAATTAAGTGATAAATGCTATTTGGGAATTAATTCACTATTATGAAAACACTCTATGCCTAAGGAAAATATAATACAATGGGATTCTATTTAAGGAGTAATGATTGAATTTTATTTTAAAAGAATCTACTTTTTTGTAGATAACATATGGATATTTAGGTAATTCATGGAAATGATTTACCTATCGTGGAGAAAATGTTATTATGTAAATTAATTTTAGGTATGAGACATTAATAGTGATTGATGTTATTTAGAGATAAATATAACAATTTATCTTGGAAGGTTATGTCATCAAATCATTCTAATTTTTGTGTTTCAATGTTAGTTTGGATTATTTTGTGGAATTTTAAAGGAAATTAATTATCAAATGATCTATGTTGAACGTTGGATATTACTTTTGAATTTTTGAGATTAAAAGTTGATTTTCATCATATAATTGTTTATTCTTTTTAGGGTGAATTATATGATTCTACCCTAACCTTCTACATTTTGGATAATATATCATGATAGGATTAATATATAGTTAATATTTGGTAGATTATGTGACTATATTGATGTTTATTCAAGTTCTTCATGTGTGACCAAGTCATCTTGAATACTCATCATTTGGAGAAAAAGATGATTTTTTTGTAGAAATTCAATAACGGTTGAAACTGTACTTGAAATTTATGTACCTTTCCTTACCATCTTAGTCAATATTGTAAATAAATTCCACAACTTTATGAAATTTATCTTAAAACAAAAATGTTTTAAATTTACTATTCCTAATATGAGGTCAAGGGCTATTTAAAAAATCATAAATTTATTTTTTTGTGATAGTTAACTTCCTCATAAAAAACTTTTGTATCACTCTCCATAAGAAAATTATGGTTAGTTTTCACTTCCTTATTCATGTGTTCCCACATCGACCCCTGGTATTTGTTAGCCTAGGTGATCATTTTACTTATCTTTATTCCATTTTTTGTTTATGTCTTATTGAACCATTTTCTGATGTGGGATTTCAATAGAGGTTTTTTGGAAAGTCATACCTTAGTTACAAACCCCAAATTCTAATTGATAGGGTGAAATTTGTTAAATTGGCGGAGGATGTGACATCAAGAGTTTTAAAATATAAATAATTTGTTCGGTAGTGTACATGATACACTACATTGAGCTTAAAAAAACTAAATATTATTATTTAATGTCACTGTTATAACCTTGCTATTGAAACATTGTTAATAAACAATATTAACTGAATTATTAAAACATATTTTACACATTTTTATATAATTATTCATTTATTACCAAATTTATTAGAAATGGAAATAAAAACAAATAGAATATAACAGATGTGTTTCTATGAAAAACTATTTAAATGAGATTAATTGTGTTTATAAGATAACCACATCACTATTTCTGGATTATATTAATGAAATATAAACTCATTTTTTTAAATGAGTAAGCTATGGTCATATTATTTTATCAATATCGAGTAAAAATAAAGAAGAAAACACTAGAGAAGCATGAAAGATCTATCCCCTCCCACATTATCACCATCTTTAAATATGGAGTGCTAAAATTATGTATTATGATCACATCCCCATTAAAATATTTGATCGCCTCTACCTTGATGCTGGCTGCATTGTGAAGGAAAACCTCCACCGTGTTGGAAACATCAACTGAAGCCAAGTAGTTTTCCACCTTGTTACCCTCCCTCCAGGTATGAAGCAAAAGAGTATTTCTTTTAAGTAACTTTCTTCATTTTCCGATAATGAATCAAATCGACAAGGAACGTCTCTATAACCTTTCAAGGCATTGTGTACAAACAAAGGTAATTTTTACATCCTTTTGATGGTAGACCAATTTTAAATATAGTTTTTGAAATTTTTATAATATATATTTGAAAAAATAAAATAATTATTTAAAATCAGGGCATACAATTTTATTTTGGATAAATTGTGATTATTTTTCAGATAACATTCATATTTTAATTTATAGTGAAAAATAATGGATTTAAATTCGAAACCTCCTTTCCATTTAATTTATTTAAATTGTTAGATTATCATTTTAATTTATTTTATAGAATATTTATTCATTTTTTATCATTTAATCCAATTTTATTCATTAGAATCAATTTATTATTGAAATTAGATATAAAAACACTTTATACTCTTGAACATTTCAATTTAAAAACGTGATTTTAGGTTTTGACAAAAAATTAATTTTAAATCCAATATTTCCAATTATGTGAATTAGAAATAGATAAAATGGAATCATTATTTAATATTAGTAGGTACAAATTAGTTTTTGAGTTCAATATAATTTTCAGTTATAAATAAAGTTACCTTTGTAAAAAAAATTACTTACCATCATAAAAGTAAAATTTTGACAAGGGCTAATGTTAATAGTTAGTAGTTTAACATACCTAAAAACAAAAACATTTAATGGTTGATTGGTGTGTGGATCTACCCTAACCATATTATAAAGCATTAATTACTAGACAAAGTCATGTAATTTAATTCCACCTCCATATGGTTGGGTTTTAATATAAATTAACCAATAAATCAATCTCTTCGACCCACCTCTACTCAAGTATAAATAAAACTTCCACCGAACCTTATTTTGATCCAAAATGGCTTTAATCTACTAAAATATCTTCCCAAAACTCTCATCCACACTCGCCCCATGTCTATGTGCTTCTGGTATCACCAAAAATACCAAATAAAAGTTCCTCAAAGGTCATTCAATGAGGGGATATTCAAGAGGTTATTTTTTAATGTACCTCTCGTAATTTATTTTCTTACTTTATACTCTCCCCCTTCATCTATTAATGCATGATTACTACCGAATAATGTATATAATAAAATTTTAGGTTTCTAATTTAATATTTCATATCCATTTCATTTCTCACTTCCTCATATTCAAATAAATGAAATTTTTGTCTATGTTATGACAATTAATCACCTTAGTGAATAATTTTTTATATGATAACTTCATCTCATATTGTTGTTATATGATAAATTTGTTTGGGTATCTGTGGACTATTGCCTCCTAAAAATGTTGTGATTCATTAATAGATCACATGGAATGTATAGAATATTGTGTTATTAAATAGATATGATATAAATGATATATTAGTGCTATTGTAACAATATTATATAAGTATGAATATTTATATACATTTCATTTAATTTCACACTTTCAATGTGACTTGAAAAATGAAAATAGAATTCATTAGTACATAAGACCCACCATATCCATGGAAGATGTTTTTTAGTTTGTTATAATTTTTTTTTATAATTACTTTTATAATTAATTTATATGATATTTATATCATTTTTTATATTCTTGATACATTGGACTTATGACCACTTCAACAATTTACATCATACTATGTTCGTTTTTGACTCAAGTACTGAATATCGAAAAAACGTCCGACAAAAACATAAATATTTATGTAATTATTATAACATGGTAAGAAGAGATATAAAATGAATAATAAACATCCAAATGTTATCATGGATGTAAAAATAAACCTATGTTTATTATTCAGAAATAATAAGGAACATACGATATGAGTGGAACACGAGGTATGTGACTTTTCTAACTCAATTTCAATTCATTGGGATACATGGAAACTTTATTGATTTTATTATTAAAAGATTATTTTTTGAATTAATTTTTATTGGAATATGTTCAATTTTAATGTCTCATTTCATAGATATACTATTTCTATATATAATCAACCGATTGATAAATTCTTATGTCCTTAATACAAAAATTAAAATGATTTACTCATATCAGTTTTTACCTCTTTGAGATATATGAATTATTAACCACTATACACTTTTTTTGTGGTGTATATGTATTGAAAATTGATATGAAATATCATGAAACTCTTTCACTTCCTGTTTTTAATCTTTCATTTCATGATTATTACTTTTATGGGTTATATAAATCGACTGATTACAAGTGGTAGCGAAACTTCTTAACCCAATTTTCATTCATTGGGATAAACATCTACTTCGGTATTATTTCATGTTATGATTATGTCAGAAATGAATTTTGGATATATTATCCAGTATTTAAAATTTATTAATGGGGATTTATAGTGAATACAAATAATCAATCTATTTTATTATCAAAATGACCTTTATAAGTGGATCATAAACTAAAACATCATTTTAAATTTTGCAAAGACTAATTCTTCTCAAAATTTGACATTAATATACATGTTTTTAAAAGGGTTTTAAGGATTTATTTATATGGAAATGTATCTTTTTAAATTATAATTCCTCTCAAAATTTTGAAGGCGGTATGGGACACTTTGATTCAAAAATCCTCTTTTAAATTTTTTTTAATAGTCCAATAAAAATGGATTGATTATTAAAATATATTAAAATGATATCCTGTGATTGAAAATGAAATTTAATTAGTGAGATATTGATAATTGAAATTTTGTATGTGTTAAGACAATGTTAGGTTTCTTGGGCATCAATTGTGTATAAAGGGGACTCTGTGGTGAACATAGGGCAGGCGATCCCATGACAGCTCTCCAATGCATTTGGTAATGAGTTAGAGGTAAAAAATAGGCTTCTACCAAAGAGATTTAAGGAATATACTGTGATGGGTATTCTAAATGTAACCATGAAGGTTATCTCTAATGTAGTTGTGAAAGGAAAATATGTAAGTATGACAAGGATTCAATAAGTTACTATTATGATTTTTGATTTCTAAGATGTTTTTTATGAATCATTTGATTTCATGAGTTATCTTAAGAGCTTATGTTATATGGGTGAAAATTATGATTTTGTGATAATGTATTCATGAGTTTTAAATATTCAAGGACTAATGGTTTCAATCTTTATTTTATATCCCTTACTAAGTTTTTTGTGGTCATCCCATGTTTTTGAAATGTTTTCCACATTGTATAAGGATGGGTTTGAGAAATGAAGAAGTTAAGATGAATGAAATGATGGTTTTTTAAAGGAAAAGAATTCATTTTTTATTTTAATATGTTTTAAATTATGAAAAAGGTTATGGCATGTAGGGTTGTTTACTTTGGAATATTTGAAATGTTATTTAATATTTATGGCCTAATTCTCTAAAATTATAATACTAAAAAAATCATCAATGTTAATTTTTGAATTAACTCAAAAATATGTTATATTTAAGGTTGAGTACATATAAATATTGTGACTCCTCGACATATCTATTATTTTATTTTATTATTTTATTTGGAGTTTAAATTTTTTGTACAGAGGTGCAGGTTAAATCCCGAAAGAGATTTCTGAGTTTTGTAAAACAAAATGCATGTTTTTTAGTTGACGTCACTGGGTGCATGAGAGGAGCACGTTTTGAAAACCCCATGTGCCTCCAATGAGGATTATACACGACCCTCCTGCCTTTGGAATATTTAAAATGAATAAACATTGTAATTTATTTCATAAGATAGAATTTTCATGGTTACTAATAATTTTAATTATTATTATTAAAAAAATGAATATATATATTATTTATATTCTTATCAATTTGATTATTATTTCTCCTGTTAGTGTTATTATTAATGAGGATTTATTATCACTATTATTATTATAATTAAGGTATTATTATTATTATTGTCATTATTATTATTAATGTTATTATGAAAATAATTACTTTAATTATTCTACATTATTACTAAAGGGGTTTTATTTATTGTTATGTGTATTATGATTATTATTATTATTGATGTTAATATTTATATTTTTTAGTGGTTAAATTTATTATTATTATTATTATTATTCTTTCCTTAGTATCTTTATTTTTGTTCTCATTTATTTATTTCATTTTATTTCATTTATTTATTTTTCTTTCTTTATCCCCTAACCCTATCTCCCCTTTTGTCCATAGCCCTTCTAGCCACCCCCTGTTTCCCTTTCCCCGTAGCATCCCACCAGTGCTACCCCCTTCATTCTGTCAGCGCACTACCACCCTCCCCCTTTCTTCCAACCGGCCGCCCAACCCTCCCACAACACCTCTCGCCCTCATGTACCAGTAGGACGCTGACCCGACCTCTCACTGCCAATCCAACAGGCCACTGCACCTAGTCCTCTGCCTCCCTCGACGTCAGATCTCCCCCTACCCTGCACCAACTGTTCATCCTGCCACTCACCATCGAACGAACTCTACACTCTCTACAGGCCGCCACTCCCCCATCCTCAAACTCCTGTCATGGAAACATGAAATGCATATCTTTCCATCACTGTATCCTCCACCATTCATTGATTCCTATAACCAGCAGAAAAAAACCCCTCCACCTTCCCTAGTCCGTCTAGCCAATAATGGCAAAGTGCCCCAACCACAGGCTCCACCCACTAGACCTCCATCTGGTTTCATGTACTGTCACCCGCTTGATCTGCTACCCCCCTTTTGGCCATTGGTTTTCATTTTGGTAAGGGTTCATGGGTTATATCATCATTGAGGGAGTTTTTATTTACTAAAACCCAATGTGTCGAGGTTCATTTTCCTTAATATAACCTTTAATTCAGGTTTAATCTTGTTTGTGTAGGGTTTATTTATGATTCTAAAGCCTGTGGTGGAAGTTCGAATGAAATTGCGCAATGATGTCGGGCATGCATTTTTAGTCAACTTTGGAGTTTTGGTATAGTCCCTTTGAACTGTCCATGGATGAGTATTAGATAATTGATTTAGTGAGTTCTTTGTTTAATTAAATTTTTGTGACTTCAGTTTTTAAAATAATTTAGTTGCATTTGATATTTTTCACCCTCTTTATATGAATTTATGTTGTGTGCACAATTATTTTGTTTAAATTTGTGGTGTGAATTTGACGAGTTTTGCATGAAAAGGCTAATCAATCCCACTAGCCTTTTCTCATAGTTTACGATTTTTAGAATTAATTATATGATGCTTGAGTTGCTTTAATGTGTTTAAAGATGTTGTATACTTTTCAAAATAGATTTATGATTTTTCACATGATTTATTAAATTATATGGTTGTTGCGACCCTATTTTTCAAAATTTGGTTAGGCACACATGTTTTTAAATGTTGATCCCATCATGTCGTGCACTTTGGTCAGGTTTTTCACTCTAATTGTTTTATTAAAATGGTTTGTTGGCTCTTTAAAGTGATTAGTGAGTTAATTTTCCATTGTGTGGTTTTTGTAATCAATTTGTGGATTTTAAAGGAGTTTTGTAAATAGTGTTGATGGTGCAAGTTGTGTATTGAAAACAAGTTAAGGAGTTTGTTTTTCACTGGTTGTTTGTTTGGATTGTTTTATGTCCATGTTTATATAACTTTGTTGTTTTGCATTTATTGCAGCGCGTTGGCAGGGTAACCCTGCGTTACCATGATCATTGGTTTGTGCGTGGTTGTGTGCCTATGAAAGGCATGCCACATTGTCATGTTCGAGCTGTGAGTTGTGGTAAGTCCCCACTGTACATGCATTTATATTTAGAATTTATTAATTTCTTTTTATTTCTTTAAATTTTAGATTAATGGTAAATAATATTAAATAATTAGTTTTAGAATAAATGTTCATTGTGAAGGATAGTGGTTCTCTCTTGTTTTGAATTACATGAAAGTGTTTTATTTTAAATGTGCATCATTATTGTTGATAAAATTCCCAGTTGGACTTTATATATAAATTGTGTTTCATTTAAATAATGGATTGGGTTGGAAATGAATTTGGCTTTCTAAAATGGATTTCTAAAATGAGGTTTCAAATTGTCTTGGGATTTAAAGTGGCCTTCATATGATTCTTTGGAAATGAGTTGGTGTGTGTTGGTTATTCTAAAAATAGATTTTTATTGAGTGGTTAGTTAAGGCATGTTTACCACTTTAATGAAATGAGATATTTTGAATACTCTTATTGGGGTGACTCAGGGGTGGTCTTATTGTGTACCCTGATTGTGTGAGTTGCGTGTGATGATTTCACATCGTGACTGGTTAATTTATTTAAATTTTTGACTCACCCCTTTCCTTTTAATTATACGTGCTGACATGGGAACCTCGCATAGTGGGTGAATCTTCTGAGAACGGTTGCTCCACGAGTTTAGATTATGCACTGTCTAGTGGCCCATAACAGAGTGGTGTTTTGTTATTATTTCTATGGGATTAGGCCCCTTGACTAGGCTAGGTATGGAAATAGTTGGGTGTTAGAGAGTTATGATGTCATTGAGAGTAGGAATGCCTTCGAGATGAGTCACATGTATAGTACGTTCTAAAATGTTTGTGATCTCCTATGTTTGACCCATGTTTTCTTTAGTGTTTATTTGTATGTGGCAGAAGATTGAGTGGTCTAGTTAGGGTGTCGGCCCCAGTGTGCCACTATTTCCATTGCCCTCAGTGTGAGTTATGTGTTGTGTGTGGTTTTACTTTTTACTAACAACTAAAATTTGGATTTCATAATTGTTCACAAAAATGTATTAAAATGAAATGCACCTCTTCCTTTCAAACTCTAAACTTGTTTTTAAATTACAAAGGGCAGTAGACTGTTACTTATTTTGGAAATGAATGTGTCTGTGGAAACCCATATTTTTTATACATTAGTTCAAACATGAAATTAGTGAATTTATTTTTTAATGGTAGTGCATTGGGAATAGTATTTTGGGCATGCCTACTATGTTTTAATACTCACTCCTATAGTGTTTTTCTTGTTTTTTTAGTTTTTTTGCAGGTTTGAATCAAGATTGTTCTATATGGTATAGACTATGTTGTGGTTTGTAGAGTGACTCTCAAGGTCACGAGGTGTTTTTGGTTGTGGTCAGGTTAGTGTTGTTGTTGTTGGTCATTCATTTTTTTTTCTTGTTCTTAATTTACTTTGTGATATTCCACTTTTACCGCTTCCTTATTTATTTTCACTAGGCCAAATCATTCCCTATTATCCTCTATTGATTCACTGGTACTTGTTGCTAGCCCTGGAGGATCAGGAATGCCTCTTGGGCCTTTCAATGGGCCAACTCGGCTGACCGGTTCAGGGTCGACCCAGGATGGTTCATGACAAAATGGTATTAGAGCGAGGTGGGCTCTTGATCTGGCCTTGTTTTTCAGAGCACCCATCCTTATTTGGGGTTGTCATGGTTGAAGGAGTAGGATTTTCTGGAGTCAATGTGTATGGATGAGAAGGACGTCATGAACTATTTCTCATTCATAACCTCAGGTTACCATGGGATGTCCAGGTATGTTAGTGTCCTTTGATTATTTTGAATTTTATTATGTTGGGAAATGATAAGGGAGTTGGGAATGTGGCCATGTGAACTCGTAAGGCCTAGAAAGCCACAAGGAGCTAGGTAATTTACCCTAGAATGATCTTAGTAACTATTGCGTTACTAGTGTATGGATGCCAACTGTACGTCCGAGTCCTCCATCGACACTAGTTTCCCCAGGTGAATTGATTGGGTCTTCTTTAATTCTAAATACAACTTGTGAAATTTTATTTTGGAATTTGTGGAAAGTCGAATATGAAATGGTAATAACCATGTTTTGATCATGCTCTCTATTTTCGTGTTCCTTAGTGTTCACCCCAACGAAGGTTTGATGGAGGCCCAAGGTGCATCGATGAGTGGAGCATCCTTAGAAAATTCTCTAGTAGATCAACCTATAGACTATGTCATGGAATTTCAGATGTTGAAGCCTTACCTATTTTAGGGTCAAGAAGATCAACTTGAGGTGGAGGACTGGTTGCATAAGATTGATAATAACTCTAGTTTCATTGGGATTCCTGAGCCATTAATGGTAATGTTGGATTCCTTTAGTCTTGAAGGACTAACATGGATATGGTGGAAGACCATGTCTCAAAATAAGCCTTGTGAAAATTTAAGGCGGGGGTTCATCAAGTCGTCGTTCATCCAAAAAGATTTATCTGACTTGACGAAGCCAAAAAAGAGGATGAAGATGTGTTTTCTTCAGCAGGGCGTTGAATCAGTACTATAATTCTATCAACACTTCACTAACCTTGTTCTCTATGACCAATGGGTTGTTGCAAATAATCCCAAGAAGGCATGGAAATTTCAGTCTGGAATCTGAACTGAACTACAGTTGAAGGTTGAAGAGCTCAACCTAACCACCTTCTCAGATGTTGTGGGGAAATCTTTTTCGGATGAAGATGAGTTAATAGGTGGACTTGAAGTGGTGAATCCTCTTTCGGCCTTGGGATGAAGTGTAGAGGATATCAATAAGAAGAATGGAAACAACCTGAGGTGGTGGTACTGGTAGTGTAATCGAGAGACCTTCAAACATTTAATCTTTTTCTTCACATCGCAATGCCATGATCTATCACCAGTGTGGTAGGTAGGGTCACAAGAGGCCGATGAGTCTGAGTGGTCCAAGACGTAGACACACCTATGGACGTTTGGGTCACATGTAGTGATTCTGACTTGGTGTTTCCAAGAATTGAACTGAAGCTAGACATGGCTCATTGAAGGTCACCTCAGTCTATCAGCCAGATTGGGGTGATGATTGGGGGTCAGTTTGAGGTTTTATATTCTTAGTGCTTCATGGATGTAGTAATCATCTTTTGTAGCGTTTTATATTGTTTCTTTTAATTCATTTATAAGAGAGGTTTTTGTTGAATCTCTTTGAAATAGTTGTTTTATTGGATGTGTGTTTAGTGAAATTTTGGTTTGTGTGTTATGTTTGGGAATTTTTAAATCCTAACTCTGAGGCATGGGATTCTTCAATCATCAGTGCTATATGAATATGCCTTGGAGTGAGGCCGGTTTGTAGTCAAGAGAACCCCAATAGTGAAAAAGGGCTCTGGATTAACCTGTGTCCTTATTAATGTGATGTGGTTTATGTTCTTCAAAGGGTGCGACATTGTTGATATAATGATGATTGTAATTTTTATGCTCTATTGGTTGGGCCCTTCCCATTCCACAACTTGTGGTGGGGGTTTTTGGTCAGTGTGGAATGTTTTCATGCTCGGTTAATATCATCAATTCTTATGGTGGGGATACTCACAGTGTGTCTCATAGAGTTACCCCTAAAGTAGTTTAGTGTGATATTATCTTTAGCGAGCGGAGTTTGTTAGGGACTCCTTGTGTAAGTATCGGAGTTTCTTTTCAAGTATCATTTTGTGGGAGGTGGCCTCGTGCGGAACAACCTAAACATAAGTTATTCCTCTTTAGTAAACGTTGTGGTTGATGTACACACAACAGTTCCCTTGGATTAAGATCATATGGATAAGAATTGGAGATAGATTATGTTCGTTCGTTCCTTGGTTGAAATCGATGTTTGGGGTTCTATTTTTGTGTTGTTTAAAGTGTTCGGGATTTGAGGATAAGTTGCATGTCATTGGAGTTCAGTTTTCGTTTTGATCGATCAACTGGAGGTGATGAAACATTTAGGGGTGAGTGACACTTAGCGAGTTTCATATTTGGGTCTTTATCTTGTCGTGGCTTTCTGGGGGTAGAAATCATTATGGTGTGGAGAATTTTCACACCCCATCCTAGATACTATTTTAATTTATTAATTTCTTTGGATTTTAAAATTTTTTCAGTGCTGCGGGTAAAACCCCGAAAGAGATTTTTGAGTTTTCTAAAAAAAATCATGTTTTTAGATGAGTTTGTTGGGTGCAGGAGTGGAGTGCATTTTGAAAACCCCATATAGCTCCGCCCAAGATTCTCCACGAACCTCTTGTATTCCGTAAAATTAAAAGGAATAAACATTGTAATTTTCTGAATTAGTTAGAATTTTTAGGGTTACTGATAATTTAAATTATTATTATTAAAACAAAATGGGTGTTTATATTATTTATATTCATATCAGTTTGATTATTATTTCACATATTACTGTTATTATTAATGAGGATTTATTATTATTATTGTAATTATGGTATTATTATTATTATTATTAAAATTATTATTTTTATCATTATACATTATTGCTAAAGGGGTTTCACTTATTGTTATGTGTATTATGATTCTGATTGTAATTGAAGTTAATATTGATATTGATATTATATGTTAATGTTATTATTATTATTATTCTTTCCCTATTATCTTTATTTTTGTTTTCATTTATTTATTTCTTGTTTTTCATTTCAATTCTTTTCATTATTTTTTTATATTTCTCCCCTAACCCCAACTCCCCCTTTTTTCTATAGCCTTGACCACTACCCCCAATTTCCCTTTCCCCACAGCACCCCACCAGTGCTCCCCCTTCCTTCTACTGGCACACTACCATCCCCCGCTTTGCTTCCCACCGACCACCCAACCCTCTTGCGGCGCCTCTTTCCCTCACATACCAGTAGGACACCGATTCAGCCACTTGCAACCAATCCAGTAAGCTGCCACACCCATTCCTCTGCCTCCCTTGACATCAGATATCCCTCTACCCTGCATCGGTTGTCCATCTTACTGCCCACTTTTGACCAGACTCTACACTCTCCACTCGCCATCGCCCCCTTCCTTTGACTCTCGTCGTGGCATGCTGAAATGCGCCTCTAGCTGGCGTTGTAACCTCCCACATTCACTCCTTATCCAACCAGGGGCGATGGACACCTCCCTCTTCCCTGGTCCTTCCAGCCAATAGTGGTGTAGTTCCTTGGCAGCAGGATCCACCAATTGGACCTCCCTCTGGGTATATGGATTGCCACCCACTCAAATCGCAACCCCCCCCCTTCAGCCATGGGTTTTCCTTTTGGAAAGGGTTTGTGGGTTTTAGCTTCATTGTGAGAGATTGATTTTACTAAAACCCTATGTATTGGGGTTCATTTTCTATAATTTACCGTTCAATTCATGTTTAATCTTATTGGTGAATGGTTTATTTAATCCTCCAAAGCCTGCGGTTGATGTGCGAATGAAATTGCGCACCAATATCGGGCATGCAATTTCATTCTGCTTTTTATTATTGGTATGGTCCTTTTGAACTGTCATTGCCTGAGTATTAGATAAAAAATTTAGTCAGTGCATTGTTTAATTAAATTGGTGCGACATGTGTTTTTAAAATAATTTAGTTACGTTTGATATTTTTCACCCTATTTATGTGAATTGATGTTGTGTGCACAATTATTTTATTTAAACGTGGGGTATGAATTTGAATGTTCTTTCTTGCAATGGAATAATTAATCTGGATAGGTCTTTCTTGTAGTTTAATGTTTTTAGAATTAATTAAATTATTTTTGAGTTGGTTTCATATCTTTAAATCTTTGGTATACTTTTCAAAATGGTTTTACAATTTTTTATAAATGATTTATAAAATAATATGGGTGCTGCGAGCCTGGTTTTAAAAATATGTTGAGGCACATTTGTTATTAAATGTTTATCTCATCATATCATGCTCTATGGTCAGGTTTTTCAATATAAGAGTTTTCTTAAAATGGTATGTTTGTTATTTAATGTGATTAGCGAGTTATCATAGCACTTTGTTGTTTTTTTAAACAATTTGTGGATTTTAAAGGGGTTTAGTAAATAGTATTTATGGTGCACATTGTGTTTTGAAAATATGAGGAGGGGGTTTTTTTTTGTGATTGTCATTTGTTTGGATTTTTATAGTCCATGTTTATGTACCTTTTTTGTTGTGCGTTTATTACAACATGTTGGTGGGGTTACCCCGCGTTACCATGCTCATCGGTTTGTGCATGCTTCTGTGCCTGTGCGAGGCATGTTGTGTTGTCATGTTCGAGATGCGAGTTGAATGTAGGTCCCCACTGCACTTTCCTTTATATTTAGAGTTCATTAATTTATGGTTATTTCATGAAATTTTATATTAATTGTAAATAATATTAACTAATTTGTTTTATAATAAATGTTCATTCTGAAGGATAGTGGTTATCTCTACATTTGAATTACCTAAAAGTTTTTTTATTTAATTTTGCATCATTAGTGTTGTTAAAATTCTTGGTTGGCCATTATAAGTAAATTTTTTTTCTTATAATGAACATATTGGGTTGGAAATTCCACCTACTTTATAAAATGGATTTCTTAAATGAGGCTTCAAATGGTTTTTGGATTAAGAGGGGTGTTCCATTGTTTCTTTGGAAATGAGTTGGCGTGTGTTGGTTCTTCTAAAAATAGGTTGTGTTGAGTGGTTAGTTAAGGCCCATTTGGCACTTTAACAAAAATAGATATTTTGAAAACTCTTTTTGGGGTGACTCAAGGGTGGTCTTATGGTGTACCCGATTGTGTGAGTTGCATTTGATGTTTGCAAATCATGACTGGTAATTTGATTTACATTTTTGAGTCACCTATTTTCTTTTTATTATACGTGTTTACATGGGAACCTGGCATAGTGAGTGAAATATTTTGAGAATTATTTCTCCACTGGTTTAGATTATGCACTTGCTAGTGTCCCACAGTAGATAGGTGTTTTGTTATTATTGTTATGGCATTAGGACCCTCGACTAGGATAGGTAGGAAGATGGTCGGGATTTAGTGCATTATGACGTCATCGAGAGTAGGCATGCCTTTGGGATGAGTCACATTTATAGTATGTGCTATATTGTTCCCGATCTCCTAGGTTTGGACATTGTTTTCTTTTGTGTTTATTTGTATGTGGAGGATGATAGAATGGTCTAGTTTAGTTGTGAGCCCTTGTGTTCCACTTTTTCCATTGACCTTATTGTGTGTTATGTGTTGTGGGTGGTTTCCCTTTTTTACTAACAACTAAAATTGGGATTTCTAAATTGATCGCAAAAATGTTTTAAAATGAAACACACATTTTCCTTTCAAACATTATACTTGTTTTTAAATTAAAAATTGAAATGGAATGTTACTTGTTTTGGAAATTAAAGTCTGTGTGGAAACCCATAATTTATTTTCTTTAGTTCAAACATGAAATTAGTGAATTATTTATATAAAGGAAGTTCATTGGGAATAGTTTTTGGTCATTCCAACTGAGTTTTAATACTCATAACTATAGTGTTTTTTTTCTTTTTTAGTTTTGTTGTGGGTTTGACTTGAGATTGTTTGTCATGGGAAGGACTTGGTCGTGGTTTGGAGAGTGACACTCGACGTCACGAGGAGTTTCTGGTTGTGGCCAGGTTAGTGTGTTGTTGTCGGCCATTCTTACTTTTTCGTGTTGTTTATTTACATAGTGTTATTAAAAATTTTCCACTCCTTTATTTATATTCACTAGGAGAAAACCATTCCCAATTGTTCTCTATTGATGCTCCGACACTTGTCGCCAGACTGGGAGGATTGGGAATGCTTCTCGGGACTTGCCGAGGGCTGACTCGGGAGACCGGTTCAGGGATGACTTGGGTAGTTTCATGACAAATATAATATCGTTTAACTCATTTGAGCTTATGTTCATAATATATTATCCAATTTCATCCAATTCTAAGCGATATTCCAAGGATATCTCAATGTTTAAATTGTGATTAATAATTTTTTCATGACCTTTCCCCTAGGGCCCATGCTGTGACTACCCGAAGCCCACCTACCATAGGCCAAGGGCTGGTGACTAGCACCAATAGGGAATATTCAAAAAGGGAATAAATTTCTTTTAAACCTATACATACACACAAAAAATGAAAAAAGGTAAGGTCTTTGTAAACAACAATTTTTAATGATAAAACTGCTAAAAATACATTAAAACCATACAAGTAGAACGAGGCAGGAATAAAAGCCCAAAAAAATGTATTGCTTCCAAGGTCCGTTTACTCAAACCGTACCTGAAGGGTAGGTGGAGGGTAGTTTTCTATAGCCATATAAGTATTTACTTCCCATCCCATCTCTCTAGACACCACCTAGTCCCAGACCACCAAGGTCTTCTTCGATGAATCGATCACAAACATGAGACACGACACATGCGGATGAAGCCTATACAGGGATGAGTAACACAATAATCATTTGGGACCCCAAAACACAATGTAAAGACCACAAATCAATCCCACATAGCAAGATCACATAGAACTCCAACAAACTACATACACACTGTAAGACCACAAAGCAACGACACACAACAAGACCACAATGAAAAGACAACTCACACCAGGCATAACTCAATGTATAGATAGTAAAATCTTATCATTGTAATGATGAATAGTCATGTCCTTCTAAGGGACTAATCCTTGATGATCCATTGAGGTTTTCTTAGCTACTAGATCATTGAGGTCTGCTCGGCTACAGGATCACTGAAGTCCGCTTGGCTGCTAGACCACTGATGTTTACTCGGCTGCTGGACCACTGAGGTATGATCCTCTACTCAACCACTAAGGAACCTCATCTACTGGGTCACTGAGGATAGGTCGTATATTGGAACACTATGATCCACTTTTCTAATGGAAAATCGAGCCTTACTCGTTTGATGGACCAATGAGGCATGCTTGTCATATCCTTCTTGTCACACCAAGCCCTAGGATTCCCGCACTCCAGTGTGCTCGATTCATTGAGAATATTCTCTTTAATACATCGGTAGTATCTTGAATGTCACAGAATCTCACATATTATATTCTCAAATCACCGCCTCAATTAAAGTGTTCCAATTCCATAGATGTCATGTAAATTTAACACCCAGTCTGAATGATATTTGAGTTTTAGTAAACACCATTCAGTTACCTCTGGACATGGTCCAACCTGGTCAGACCAACCCGACCAACCCGGCCTGGGGGCCCCGCATGACCTGAGCCATTTTGTCTGACTCGAGCTGACATGGTTATGTCTGGGCAGACCCGATTCATTCTAGTCCAGTGGCCTGACCCATTGGGACTTTCTAGACCCGACCTGGTTCGACCTTAAGTCTACCTCATTGTGCCGCCCTGTGACCCAGTCCCACATAGTCAGACCGATTTATTTCTATCGGGGCCAAACATTGGCTTAATTCCCCATCTAACCCCGCTTTTATCGGCGGGTCATCTCTTCTACATCACAGGACACCCAATGGACCAATTTACTACACCGGCATGGCCCGAATTGGTAGGCTTGCTAAGGGCCATACTAGATGTTCTGTTACCCTCTGTTTCAGGTATTATGTGGATGGCTGATGCCGACACCCTCCCTTCGCATGTTGTCCCACTAGAGAGTGTGCTAGAACACATCGCAGCCAGCCATAAGGTCCTCTCCTCTTGTCACGGTTCCCGACCGACACCAACCCTTTCACTGGTTCTCTTTTTATGTGGCCGGTTGGCCGCATCTGCCTTCCACAAGCTGATGGCCTCCATGTCGGGGGCCCTTGTTGACGCTGTGGCCTAACGCTGATGTCGCGACCCGCCTGGCCATGGATGTTCCACATAGCGCTTCTTCAACGGATGTGCCACCAAACATTTCACCACAGATAACTTGTAGAATGTTGTATGAAATTTGTGGAAGGAGTCGCAACACAAGAACTCCCAATAAATGATCCATTAATTTCTTCATGTAGACATAAATGTGTTCTTGTTAGTAGGATCACAAAAAACCAAAATAAGGATGAATAATCACTATGATAGATATCAACTTTATCCAGCATCATTAACCATCCTTCATGAATAATCAAACTGAGGATCAACATGATCATGGTTTAGTCCACATTCGTCGTTAGACTTTAAGAAAGTGTAAAAGAAATTCACTCAAAGAAACCACTACCTTGGATAGGATTGAAGGTTGAGGAAGAAAGATATCACACACCTCCATTAATCATTCTTGATGAACAACCCACTATTTTTAGTGATTCTTCATAGGGTGGAAAAATGGGTATTCAATATTTATCATTCTTCATCGCCACTACCCAAAACCCCAGTGAAATCCCAAGATTGTGCCAACAATCCTGCATTTATTTTTAGGGTATTTATTGACAAAACTTGAATTTGAGTTTCCGTTGCATTGAATTGTAGATTCTTTATGTTGATTCCTTAATAATATTCATTAATGGGATTCAACATCTCTTTATTGTTGCACCGTTGTGCTGACACGTCACTACAAAACAATGAAGAAAGTAAAATAAAATTACTTTTTGTTTATTTTATCTTTCTCCCAAAAAGTCAGAAATTTGACACTCACCCTCAACCCTTGCCTGTCATGGATAGGATCCACTAAATGGAAGAACACCCTCATGAGCTCAATGTTACTCTAGGATTTCTGGTTCAAGTTACCATATAAGAGATATAAGTATTTGAATATAAAATAATTGTCTTCCTTTATTTTATTTATGTCCAAAAACTAATTTCCATATATTGCCTGAACCAGATAATATTTCTCCATTTCTAGGTGAATCCTGACGGTCAAAGTTTAACGGTGCCCTCACATTTCGATATGGTAACTGATAAAGAAGATATTAATACTAGCTCTCACCATTATTTTATGATCATTAAAAATATTAAAAAATTATGTTCTGGCCACTCTAGGCCTTGAGAACATGTGTCATCGCAGAGCCTGGTCACGAAATAATTCCTTTTAATTTTCAAAAAAATTATATGAAATTATGGGTAATTACATCACTCCAACATTTTGGACTTTATATCCTCATAATCCAAAAAATGGGCTAATAAAACAAATATGGGGTACTTAGCATGAACCTGAGCCCCCTTCTGCCACGTGCTCTCCTGGAGATTCTCGTGCTACCAGAAAACTTGAACCAGGGGAATCGATTGTCCATAAAGGATTATCTTTTATCGATCCTCTATCTCCACCGGGTACTTCATGAATGTTTCCCTATTTTTTATCTCTAGTTTTTTGTGGCTAATGATGTGATAATGGTCATTCACTTATCTCCTTAGTTGGGATATGTGAAAGATTTTGTTCACCCTCTCTAACTATGGTGGTAGATCCAAGCTATGCACCACCCCAACCACTATACATAGTATTAGGAAAGGTCTGATAAAACTCATAGATAACATGTCCCTTGGCCAAATCAATGTATCCCTCATCAAGGAGAGACCTGTAAGAATACACGTCCTCCCTCTTCGAACAATAAGGGTCTCCATATCTTTTCAACGTAGGATTTTTTTCACCGATGTGTAGTCTTCATCCACTCTCAGATGACCTACACCTTGTCAATGGTAGCATGTACAATCTCTGGAACCATGAGTGCTAACTCCCATGGGTCAATATAGCATAATGGTGACCTTCATGGATGTCCATATAGTGCCTCAAATGTTGTCAAAAAATGGTCGAGTGGTAGCTGATATTGTCTGAAAACTCCCCCAGTGGTATGCGGTCCTCTCAACTGCTACCAAAATCTTGAATGGAGGCACAAAGCATGTCCTCCATGGTCTATATAGTCTGCTCCATTTGACTATCCATATTTGGGTGAAAGACTATGCAAAAGAACAATTGAGCCCCAAACGCCTCCTTCAACCCCTTCCAAAATAGGGATGTAAATAATACATCAGGATATGATACTATCATAGATGGTAATCCCTGGAGTAGAAATATTTCTTTCATAAAGAATCATCTCAATCTCTATAATAAACCGTATTCTAAAATGGGTTAGAAGTGAGACGACATGGTGAGTTGGTCTACGATCACACAGATGGTATCGTTACCCCTAGACGTATGTGGTATGCCTATAATGATATACATAAATTTACAATCCCACTTCCACTATATTACCTCATGGGGTTTTGTTAAACCTACTAGAACATGGTTTGTAGCCTTCACATCCAGACATGTGAGGCATCTTGGGAGAAATTCTACCACTACCTTCTTCATCCCCGGCTACTAGCACTAATGTTGGAGGTCCTAGTACATCTTTTCCACACATGGATGTACCACAAAATGGGATGTATGGAAGTACATATACACTTAATCCTGTAATAATACTGGTATAATGGTGAATCCTCTGAAAAGGATGATGTTCTCCCCACCTTTAGAATATTCATCAAGGGCCTTCCCTATAGACATTGGGGCACGTGTGGTCTCGCAGCTAGCATCTCTGAGTTGTACCTCCCTGATTCACTATAAGAGTGGAGGGAAAACTAATATTTACTATAGATAAGTTGCCTCATCTGCCACCACATTCCCCTTTATAGGAGTATTGTCAATCTCGAAGTCATTTTCTTGGAATAAATCTAGCCAAAATCACAGTCTTAGATTTAGATTATTCCGAGAAAAGAAATAATTGAGACTCTTGTGGTCAGATTATCCAATGAATTGTTCTCCCATAAGTACATGTCGCCCCATCATTATTGTGAATACTAACAATATCCACGGAAGGTTATGAGTCATGTAGTTCTTCTCATGAAGTCTCAACTACCATGAGTAATAAACAATCACTGCTTTCCCCTGCATCACGACACAACCAATCCTAGTCCTTGATGCATATTAGTACACCACGTAGTCAGATCCCTCCTCTAGTAGCCTCAAGATAGGATCACTCTTCAGCCTCTGCCAATACTGCTGAATGATCTAGTAGCATCTTTCTGTCCACATGAAGGGTTTTTCATTCAAATTCAATGTTGTCAGGTGTAAAACCACTATATAAAAATATAGAACAATCCTATGATCGTAACCATCAAACCAATGGAAACTCCACACCTCGGGAATGATCTTCGGTGTATCTGAATCAAGAATCACCACGATCATTGATGGATACACCATAACTATAGCCTTTGAGTTTACATGTCTAAGGAAGTGGAACTTTCATATCAAGAAGTCACACTTTGAGAGATTTCTGAAATGCTAGTTCTCTCAGAGTGTGTCAAGAACCATCCTCAGGTATATCATGGGATCTTACTCGGATGTCGAATACATTTAGATTTCATCAATGATGACTGGTACATAGTGATATACGTATTTCTGGGATATCTTATTAATGAGTCCCATGAAAAATTAGGGGTCCTTCATCATGCCAAACGACATCACTAAGTACCCTTAGTGGCTGTAGAGACCTATAAAATCCATCTTCGAGAAGTCCTAATGTCATACTCAAAGCTGGTGATAGCATGATCTGCGGTCTATCAAGAGAACCATCATACTCCCTTCAGCTGATCAAATATGTCATCAATCCCCAATAGAGGATACTTTTTCTTCACATTCTCTTGGTTCAGGCACTATAATTCCATGCATAACCTCAAGCTTCTGTCTACTTTCTTAGAAAACATGATCGGGGCTACCCATAGTGAAATGTTGGCCCTTACAAACCCTTTCCCTTACAAATCCGTCAATTGTACCCTAAGATCCATAATCACATTGGGAGACATCTGATATTTAGTTGTAGATATTAGTTCTATCCTGGGGTATAGATAAATGCATAATTCTACCTCTCTATGAAGAGGTTGTCCTAAACCTTCGTCTGGGAAGATGTCCTCCTACTATTCCACCACAATTTGAAACTATGGAATCGTCTAATTTAATACATCGAGGGTCATGCTAGCCAACTGATTAGTGACCAGTTGAACCCTCCAATATAAGAGTATATCATACACTATAAGTTCCCCCATCTCACCAGTGGAGGAAAATCTAGTCCCATCTCCCAGTCACACCTTACTTTGTCCCAAAAAGTCGATTTAATAATGAATTGTGGATAGGCAGTCCATAGCCAAGATGACGTGGTAAGGCCTCAACGCCACTACAAAGAGATCCTAGTCAAGGTTCTAGCCACCAAGTGCAATCTCAAACTATGGGAACCAATGTGTGATCACCAAATCACATCTCGTATGTGTGTGTAATCCTAAAGATCGGGCCAATGGCCCGATCATAATATTTGTGCTCCGAACAAGGTCTGCGAAAAGGAAGGAGTGACTGGAACCTATGTCTATAAGAACTACTACTAAAGTGGAGGAGATAATGATCCTACATTATATCCCCTCTAGGAAATTGGGACCATTTGGCTCAATATCCTAAAGATGACCTCGTCTCTATCCATATGCTCCTGGATCCCGTGGAGGACCACCTGTTGGTGGGGGTAAAAGTACCTTGTACATATGCCCACCTCCTACCACTCGTCCTGCTTCTCTACCATGTTCACCTCCATGCAGACTACCGTCTTTCTATCTCTTCTACTGCCTTAGTGGTCCTTCAACCATCTGTCAGTTCTCTGAATAGCGAGTCGTGCAATCCTGAGCCATATTCCCATACTCGTTACATTCATAGAATAATCTTATCTTCTGATGACTGCCTCTACCCCAAGAGCCTCATACTACAGAACCTGAATTCAGGGGTCGTCATCCAAATGGTTGTCTTATTTAGGCCTCTAAATCATATGTCATCTACTGGAAATAGATTACTCGACCACCTATCACCCGATGGTATCTCACACCATTGGTGCATGCTCTACGAGGTATCTCCCCACTATAAAAGCTCCCTCCAGCACCCCAAACTATGTAGGGATTCTAGGGGAAATTATCACATCTCTGATCTCCCATCAGAGTCCTTGCTCAATGGTTTGGGACGTATAGAAAGGGACACGTACCATATACGTAGTGTAATAAGAGAGGTCTATGAACCTCACAGAGTACTTATCCACTACTAGGATAACCTACAATAGGTTAACCAGCTCCTGCATGTGCATTGAGTGCAAAATATAAGGGATGAACTCATCCTATAAAAGTCACTCATAGTCAGACCCTGTGAGGGTGGCCTCCTCCAACATCTGGATCATCACAGTCCACCACCTTCCTGCCAAGCTCTGTAGATGGATATCTACTAGAACAGCCATCCAGTCAAGTGGAATCCTCACTAAGTGTAAGACTCATGTCACCACCTCCATCCAATCCATAGTAACTTGAGGATCAATATCTCCCTTGAACGTTGGAGATCTATATCATTGGAAGTCATCTAAGAATCTATGAACATGTTTTTCCTCTATGAATCACACCCATAGTAGATTCTGACCAACGGTAGGTTGTATTTCTTGGACACCGCCCAAAGGTGCCTTCTCGGGAAACACTCCCTATACCAATGCTTGATCACTCTATAGACCATCCTAATGGACATGCACTACAATTATGTCTTGCTGTCCACATGGAGGCATCCTGAAAGAGGCCAAGATAAACCATGATCAATTTATTACACCTGATGAGCTAACCTTAACTCAAAAAAATTATGGGAAAACACTCAAGGATGCATTCAACTAGTGTTTTCATGTACCATGATAGAAAACAGAATTCAGGGTCCTAGTGTATGGATACATAGACCACAACACGAACATTAGAATCCTTGGGCTGAAATCCGAACTCTAAAAACTGAACAATATTTCCCCATCGAAATTTATATACATTTATTTATTCTGTTAAAACCGACCTCCTATGATACCACTTTGTCAAGACCCATCCCCCAGGGCCCATGACCTTTCTACCCTAATCCCACCTTATATAGGTCAGGGGCAAGAGACTTGAACCAACAAGTAATATCCCCCCAAGGGAAGGCATTTTCTTTAAACATATACACATGAAAAAAAACTATGTAAAGGTAAACAGTATGTAATCATAAAATGTCACTGAGACAACTACTAAAAGTATTTTACAAACTGAAAAGTAAATGGTGGATAGAATCCATTCCCAAAAACACAATGGAAAGTATAGTTTCCATGTTTGGTCTTCTAAATACCCTAACTAATCAGTAGGTATAGGGCATCTTTATATAGTTGTAGAAGGACTTCCCATACATCCTATCTCACTGAGAACCACCAAGTCCAAGAGCACCAAGGTCCCCATCGAGGCATTTATCACCTACATGAGACACGACACATGTGGGTGAAGCTCATGTTGGGGTGAGTAGCACAAAATACAGTAATGATCCAAATATATAAAGGAATTACCTCAAAGTAATACCACACAACAATATCAAACAACAATACCTCAAATAAAAGACACACAACAATACCACAATGCAAAGGCACACAACAAGACAGCAATGAAAAGATATCTCACACTAGGTATAACTCAATGTATAGAAAGTTATATTTTTTAGTCTTAAAGTAGAATCATCTAGTAATACTAAGGGACCAATCCCAGATGATACACTAATGTATGATCAGATACTAGACCACTGAGGCCTAATATTTGGGTGGAATACTAAGGTTTGCTTAGCTGTTGGACCACTGAGGTCTTCTCGGCTACAAGACCACTGACCTCTACTCATCTACTAGACCACTGAGGTCCGCTCGACTATTGGACCAATGAGTTCTGGTCATCTACTTGACCACTGAGTTCCTATAAACTACATGACCATAGAAGTCCGCTCATCTACTAAACCACTAAGGTCCTCTCGTCTAATGGACCAATGAGGTCCAATTGTCTGTTGGACCACAACAGTCTGTTTGTCTGCTCAACCATCGAGGTATTCTAGTGTGCTAGACCATTGAGGTCCAGTCAACTGATGGACCACCGAGTTCCACTCATTTGATGGAGCACTGAGGTCCCCTCTTCATATCCTTCATGTCACAACTAACCATAATATTCCCTCTATCATGTGTGCTTGATTATGGGAAAATCTACTCCTCAAGACATTATCCTCATTTTGACTATCATAGAATATCACATAGAGTATTCTCAATGGACCGCCTCATCAAAAGGGTCTGAAGGCCATAGATGGTGTGTCAATCAGACACCAGTCTGAAAGAAATTGGAATGTTATTAAATATGGTCTGGTTGCATATGAACACAATATGACCTGGTTAGACTGACATTACTAACCTAGCCCGGGTGTCCCACATGACCCAACCCACTTCAGGAAAACTAACCCGACCCGGTTGGGTCTAGGCCAACCCAGTTCGGCCTGGTCTAGTGGCTAGGCACATTGGGACTTGGTGGACCCAACTCGTTGCATCTGTGGGTCCATCTCGATGGGTCACCCTGCAACCCAGTCATCATTTTCATGCTCGTTCCCACATAGTCAGAGCAGTTTATTTCCAACTAGGACACACAACATCCCAATATGATGCACCATCTCGACCCAGATCGGCGGGCCTGTATGGGTCTAGATAGGATGCCATAATGGAATCAAGTTCATGCAGCAAGCAGCCTGCTAAGACCGACCCCCTTTCTCTGTACATGTTCCCCATAGGACCACATGCCAACACACGCTACCACTCACCCCGCAAGAATCTCACCTTGACACAGTGCCCGACCTGCACTGCCACCCGTGCACCGATTCGCCTCCGACGCGGCCATGTGGAAACGTCTTCCTGCCATCAATCTCTATACCAATGGTCATTATAAGCACCACGACATGCTGACCTCATTCCACCTCTTGCATGCCATTGCTGCTTGGGTATTGCGACCTGGTGCTATTGACTCGACCTCTAGCCACTACTACATTACCACCCCATGAAATCTTTCCAGATACATGACCTGCATATCCTGGACCCTTCCACTGGGTTCCTCCTAAGACAATGCATAGATGACTGTTGTTTCATGATGAATTGGGGGAACACGAGATAAAAATTGGGGGATGAGTCTCAACATAACATCACGCAATGAAGGATATAGGTCTTTGATAGTGTTGACTAAAATGCGTTCTTTTTAGCGGGAGCATTAAAATCCAAAATAAGGTTGAATAATCATTAGGATAGATATCCCCTTTATCCCACAACATTAACTATCCCACATGAATGATTGGACCGCGAATCAACCTTTTCATGGGTTGGTCCACGTTCGTCGTTAATCTCTATGAATTGGGACTTAGAATTAACTCCGAATAAACATTATATTGGGGATAGGATCAGTGGTCGAGGGAGAACTGGATCACACACCTCTTTGATTCGATCATTACCCATAACTAGATTTTCCTAGAAATTCTTATAAATGTTGATGAATGTTCATTCCTCATTCATCGTCGCCACCCCCAAAAGTATCTAAGCTATCCCAGGATTGTGCCAATAATCCTGCATTTCTTGTTTGGATATTAATTTTCCAAATGATAATGAGTGTTTTTTACACATTTTTGTTGCATTATTACATGAATTCAATAATGAGGTTCATTAATGGAATTTTGTGTCACCTCATCGTAGCACAACAACACCGATGAGTTACTGTATAACGAAGGAGAAAATATAATAAAATAACTTTTTTATGTTGTTTTATTTTTCTTCTGAAATTTCTGAAAACATACATTCAACCTCAACATACGCTGATTGAGGTTAGGACCTGCCTAAGGGAATAACACCCTCACAATCTCAACTGTACTCTCAAATTTCTGAACTTAGTTACCTTTTATGTGTTTGAAGGATTTGAAAATAAAATAATCATTATTTAATTATTTTATTTTAGGCCAAAACCTACTTTCCAAAGTTGGCTCATGCTGGACAATGTTAGTCCCTTTCTAGAAGAATCTCGACACTCTGAGTTCAACCGTACCCTTATAGTTTTAATCGGGGCATCAGTTTAGAAGTTATAAAAATACCCTCTCACGTTTATTTAATAGACATGAAAATAGTTTAAAAATAAACTCTTGCTACTCCAAGCCTGAGAATCATGTTCCATATCAGAACCCCATCTTGAAATAATCCCTTTTAATTTTAATAAAAATTTACATGGAATTCTTGGAAATTTCAAATTTTTACAAAACATCATTCCTTCCTAATTTTTTAATTCCAATTATAAAATCAAAAATCCAACAAAAAATATTACTGATTATATGACTAATATTTTATTTATATGTGGATAATAAAAATTAACATTTTCCAATTTCTATTAAGAAAATAAAAACGGTAATTATAATGTTGTGTAGACTACCTCCTCTACAACCTATTTTCTTTCTTTTATCATCAACACCATAAATGAAATGTATAATAGTGTAATTTATTTAATAATTTTTATATTTATACTATTTTTATGATCCCTAAAAATAAACCATATTACCCCTTTATCCCATTATATAGAAAACTTATGTACTAACTATGCCAATGTGTGGAGTACCGCCTCTATTGAATGATATGTTTTATTTTTATTTTTATAGATTAATAAAATGGATGGAAATTAGGTTGGTATTTATGTATAAATATTATTTATGTTATATAATTATCGTTTTTCAATGATAATTTTAGAAAATATTAAGGATATGGCTAACAAATGATTAAAGTTAGTTCAATAATTTATAAAAATAAACTAATAGGAAAACAATATCTTCATTCTAAGTAATTACATTATATAATTTTTTCCCTATATAAATTTAAAAAATAACAATATATCAAAATAATATAAATGAAAAAAAGAATTTTTATTTTGGTATAATGAAATTACAACTAAAGAATCTCATAATAATCAATTAATCATGGGATGTTCATTTTTTGGTCAGTTTGACAACTTAATTAAACAATATTACGAATTTATTTCATATACAAATATAAGAAATTAATTACTGGTATAATATGATAAATATATTTAACCTTTTTCTAGTATGTTAATATCAACATTTAATTGACTAATTAATATATAACTATTCCTTAATTAATAATCAAAAAAACATACACGTTGCCGATTTCATATTAAGATATTGTAAAGAAATCCACAAGATTAAATTAGATAGTTATAAACAATCACAGATTACCAATTATTGTATATTATATTATTTAATATTTTTTTAATTAGGGAAACTAATAGAAAACAACAATTCATTTACAATATGACTTTAATATGACAATAATTACTTAAAAATGGTGTTCACAATATTTAAAAAAATACAAATATTTATACATGTAGAACAATTATAAATGAGGAATATATATTTTTAGAGTTATGAATAATTATATTGGGAAATTACTTAACATTAATTAATTATTTAGGATATATCTTTCATGTGAAAAATGAATTAGGACCAAGGTAAGTGTCTTCCTCACTAATTCCTCTCTTTCATACACGTTGTGTAATATGAAACTAATTTATTATATATTGTATATGTACTTCTTATTTAAAATAGAATATCATGAATTATCATTTAATAATTTAATTTTATGTTCAATCAAAATCCTTCTCATTAAAGGGGTTTGGATGCGAATGTTTCTCAATCTATATGTTTTTTCCTAGTCTAAATAATAATTATTTGAGAGGTAATACATTTTATGGACCATATTTTTATTTAATGGGATATTAAGTGACCATTGATATATTTTTATCAAACAATTTATTTTTTATTTACTATCAAAATTTTGTTCTTTTGTTTGAGGTATTATTGATTTAGTTGTTTCCTCGGTTGTAAGGATTTCCATTTAAGTACACTTTGCTTTACTAATTTATAATCATTTTCATTCACTTATTTCATATTGGTTTGGTAAATTCAACCCATTGATTGTATTATGTGATAGTATAACATTATTTCGGTTTTAACAATATTAACCAATTTTTAAATATTTCATTATTCTTATAATATATTGCACATATGGCATATTGATAAATCAAATCTCTTTTCTTTGAGGTTTATATTTTCCTCTTGAACTTTTGTTTTCCAATATTATGTTTACCAACAATAATATTTTATCAGAAGGTATTTTATAATACTCTTGGGTAAAATGAATCTTTAATACAAATAATTGTTTTGTTTCTCTTATTATTGTTAGAATAATGAACAATTATATTTTTGAAAATATGAAAATGGGTTTTCTCTTTCACTTTCATATATTTTGTCTTCCTCTTTGAATTTATCCAAATAAAACTTCAAATTTTTCAATACCCAATTTTCTATATTATTTTTAAAATTTATGGGGTTTCAATGTGTTTTCAAATTATATTTTAAAAAATTATTTTTTTGTGACCCATAACATTATCTAACAAATCGATGATTTTTTTTTGAAAATAACATTTCTGTTTTCACATTAATTTCAGTTTTCATTTTAAAAAAGATTAATAAAATGGGGTTTATGTTTAAATATTTATAATATATTATATACACATTGAGGGAATGAACTTATAATACCAGTTAATCCAATTCCTAAGCCCTAATTAGGTCATATCAGTCATGAATTCTTCTACACAAGTGTTTTTCATTTATTTAAATATCATTCTTTTTATTATTATTAAAATTGAGTATTTTTATTTCAATCCACCATCCTTGTATATCTATATGGGTAAGGATCATTATAAACCGCTTATTGACATGGTTAAATGTATTAATAATAAAAAATTATTTTTATACATAAATATTACATCTTAATAGATGCATATACATTTAATTTATCTGAAAACAAGCCTGATGATAGTATATGTTTAGTGTATTTTAAGAATATATAACAACATTCTCTTATTTACTATATTTTCGTCAAACTATCCCATATATTCCTCCAACATTATTAATATTAATATACAAACCCGAAATAAAACCATTCATCATAACCAAGGGAAAGGAAATATAATAAATCATGAGATTATACACTCAATAAAGGTAAACATGAGATATTTCAATCGATGATCATATAGAAGAATAATATAAGAATAAGTTTATGATAAAATTCATTGAAAATTTAATACCGCATATACCATTTTTCATAAACAAGATCCATATAATAAATAATAATGTTTCAAAAGATATAAATTAAGATATAATCAAAGTACTTATGCAATGATAGAATGAAAATGACATACGACATGGAATTTTCATATAAACTTATCACTTTTTGAACAATTATAAATATAAATATGGTGAATAATTTTGTTATAGATATGAAATTAGGCCCTTTCATAAATTTATGGACATGAAACCCAATCCACTCATGATCATTTGGACATGAAGGCTAGGTCCACACTTAAACATAAGATAATTAAACCTAGGTCCATTAATTAACATATAGAAATTAAAACTAGTTCTATGTATAAAATTGTGAACATAAAATCCAATTCACGCATAAGAATTTTATCTCTAGAGTTATCCATATTCTCCTTAGGCATAATAGGGAGATATAAGAACCACCCATCATTGGTTGTAATGTTACAACCATCCTTGTTTATATTGAACCCACCATAACATAATGAAAACAAATATATATGCTCCAAAATATTATAAAAAATTACTTAAATTAGATCCCATGAAATTAAAAGAGTTTCATAAACCTTACATCATAGAATAACCATGGAAACAAGAAATGTTTCATAATCATTTCATCATTTCATCAAATTATAACCTGTGGAATGACTATGGGTTTCGTAATGACCATGTCATAATAAAGATAATATATCCAATTAATTAATAATTATTGTATCCATGGGTACAATAGAGAGTAAATATTATTTAACATCAATGGATTCCATCTTATATAGAAAATTAATTTTAAATATCACTTGGGATAATTAATGGTGAAAATAAGTTTTCTATTTTTTAATAACTTCTCTTTATGAAAAATATAATGAAATATTAATGAAAACGTTTTATTTGAAATTAATATAATAATATTTTAATATAAGCCTAAAATAATTGAGGTTTCATGAAGGTATTAAAATATTCTCTCTAAATACATGTTAAAAAACACTCCATCCATAATTTGTCAGAAATGGTTGAAATGTACCTCGTTTTGAAAGTGAAAAACAAATATTTCATTCAAACCATTTTATAAATAGTCAAACATGGGTAAAAATGAATTTTTTAAAAAAATTAAAAGAATATAATAAACTTTTTATAACTTTTTCTTAGAAAACATGGACATTGAAGAGATATATTCCAAAACATAGACATAAAAAATGACGATATTGTGAAATAAAATTTTACCACACTGATATAATTTGATTCATACTCCCAATGAATCAATGAACATTATATAAATATGTCTATCAAAATATTTAATAATAATATATATATAATCTATTCATGTTCAATATATACAACAACAAAAAACCAAATAGTGTATGAGGCATGTGTCCTATAGAAATATAAGTGATATGAAAATCCTTAACATTAGGTCCAAATTACTTTGAAAGTTTTATAGCCTCACATATGATAAAATAAATTTTATTATAAATAAATAACATAATTATTTACATGATTAGTATATCATATATATTAATTATAAATATACATATACATATACATATATATATATTATGTAATCTATAATGATTATGATGGAAAATGAATTTCTCCTTTCACGAAGAAGGCATGTCGTACGTACACCTAAACAGTGTACACTATTTAAGTAGAATGAAATGAAAGAGGGTAAATAAAAATTAAAATTTAAATAATCATTATTATAGCATGTATATAATTTATTTTCATAATATCTATCTACTTTACCATTCATGTAAAATTGAAAAAAAACGAATGACATATCTTAATGGAGATGACAGTCCAAACACCCCCATGAGGGAAATTGTCATTCTCAAATAGTTTATAAGGTAATATGGTAGATATAATATCAGAATTTATTAAGTATAATAATTATATAAATACAATATATAAATATTAATCCAATAATAATAATAAAATATAAAATATGGGGAAGAAAAATGAATTATATCACTATGTGGAGACCATTATCCATACTTACGCAAATGCGGTACATTCAAAAAATTTATGATGAAAATGTTGGTGTATAGTGGTGTTCTCATAATAAAAAAATTAATCATATTGAGGAAACTAAATATTTTATAAATATCAATGATTTTGAGGAGTTAATTAAGAGTAGAAAATGAATGTGATCAGTTAGAGAAGGTACCTCTTATTCGAAATGATTCCTTTTGATATCCTCTAAAGACATATAGGGATGATATTTTGGAAATAAACATATATAAAAAAATTGTTACTAAGGAACATGAGAAGATATATTTTCATTTAATGGTCAATCTAAATGGTTCAATGTGGATTAAATAAGTGAGCAATGAGGGTCCCTTTTAAAATAGAGTTGAGGGTCACATTTGGAAATTCATGAAAGGGTAAATTTTAATACAATGTTTCAAGAGAAATATTCTTCCGGAGGGCCTATAAATGCACATGGCATTAAATTTTCAGCCATATGTTATCTATTTTATTATCTTTATATAATTTAATAAAATATTATTTTCATAAAATCTAAATATTGGAAATTTTGACAGTATTTATTACAATCACTTTAATAACATAAAAAATATATAAATTAGAACAAAATATTTAATAAATCCCTAACATATTAGTTTCATATATAAAATATCATCATCACATCTATTATCTAAAATTTGATCACCGTTAATATTTTTAATATCATTTATTTTATTTTTTCTATTAGTTGAATAATTATCATGTTAACATTTTTTAAGATTTTAATTAATTTATTTCTTACCTAACATTAAAAAATAAAAGGAAATAATGACGATAAATCCTTTATATTTCAATGGAATATTTATAGTTACTCATGTAATATAGTAACCACAAGTTAAAAATATTTTATTTATTAAAATCTAGAGGGTCAAATGTTTTACTTTTACATAAAACATATATTATAGAAGTGACAATCTCATCCATGTAGCCCAAAAATGTCAGGAATGAGACATTTTGATGATTATGGATGAAAAATAATCACTCAAACGTATTTATGTAAGTGTTAAGATAATTTTATAGTCCCTATAATTTTTAACCATTAGTTTACTGTTTTATCTTTTACAGTGGTAAAAAATAATTATTTTTAATATTTATATTTAATAAAATAAAATAGGCCTATTTATAATATTTGGTCTCATATTTTCAAAATTTGAAATAAATTATTCAAAATTTAATGCACAAAATTGGTATACTATAACTTAAAATAGAACGTGAAAAACACTATGAAATAAGATTTTTAAAAAATTTCCCCTTTTAAATATAAAATGTTTTATACTAAATTCAAGTATGAAATTATTTTCAATAAATAAATAAATAAATTGTTTCAAATATAAATTATATAATGACACTTTTAAACTATCTAAAATATAATTTTACGTACTAAATTATTTAAAAGGATAATACAGTCATCAATAAAAATAAGTATTTTTATATTTTTGATGAAAAATAGATCTTTTTAGATGATTCTAAAAAATAAATATTATGATAATTTTGAGATACTGAATTAAAAAATAAAATTCATTTGGTCAACTATATTTTTTTTAAATATTCTATAATTAATTATAATATTTACTCATAGAGAAATCTATTTTCTGAGAAAATATATTTTTGATAAATAAAATGACTTTTCTAAAAATTGAATGATTGTATAATATAAAGCTATTAGTAAATTTACTACGAGTGAGAAATATATATATTTTTTACAGTAATTAATAATATTAATTAATGAAATTTTAATGTCTAATTTATAACTACCAAATTAAATAATAAATTCTCAACTGTTTAACACGGTTCATTTAAACATAGTGGTCCTTTCAATGACTCCCATTAATGAAATAAAATTATTTTAGGATAAAATTTTTATATAATATTGTGGTATTACAATATTTTTGTGCTATATATTTTTATTACAATACATTAAATTATAGGTAATTCTCTAACTCCATGATATTTTATGTTTTATTTCTATAAAAATAAATTTTATTCCATTGGTAGTTATTTTAAAGACAACACTGAGTTTGAAAAAACTACGTTATACTTTTTAAATACTATTATTGAATGTCAAATTTGTTTCATAGTTTTTGGATTACCTTGTATGAGTATTAAAAACTTTATTAAAAAAATAATGGTTTAAATAAATAAAAAATGAATTGATGGGTCATAAATTATTTGGAAATGAAAAAAAATTGAACTTAATAGTGGTTTTTACAAAGTAAAATGTTTTTATGAAAACTATTTTTTATTATATAAAAAATAAAATCAATATGTTTTGGTGAATTTTGTAATTAAATGTATATAATACATATTCAATAAATTTTTTAACATTCATCTATTGTTTTCATAGGCACTACATAAAAATAAGTTAATTGTTTTCTATGAAATGTTTTTTTTAAAAAAAGATTCTATCTCCATTTATAGACTTATTTTTCAATTAATTTATTCAACACAATGAAATTGAGTTTTCGAAAATGGATTAATTAAATGGAATTAGAAGGATTAAATTTATTAAATAGTCCTCTTTTTATTATTATCAATAGTATCATTGCTAAATGTTTTCCACCTCTATATGTGTAAAAAGGGAAAAATAGGGTTATAACAATGGTATAAGGATTTAAAATTTTTCTAAAACATTAATTTATCATATCTTATGAGTATATGTCGACTGATACTATTTAATTTTATAAAATAGGGATACTCGAGTTCTTATTTCTATAATTATGAACATTATTCTAACATAATAAAAGGATACATACGAAATGTCTCCCTATCATATTTATTATATCTACAACTATATTATAAGGGAAAAGGTGTTCATAATTAGTTATAAATGTTTAGTTTAAATTGAAATTAAATTTTTATCATTTTAATTCATTTATATTTTTTATTAATTAAATAAATACCATAAATTCTTCAAATACACAGACAAAATATTTATTCAATTATTAGAAAAATGGAATAAATTATTTTAAAAACAATTAAAGTCTTAGTATTTTGATAAATTATTGTTATAAATTAATTTTTTAGATAATTATAATATATCAGTGATGTTATGATGGTTTATATTCAAATTATAAAATTATATTAATAAATTTAAGGCCAATTTAAATATATTGCTTCATAAATGATTGTAATGTTATTTCATAATAAACAATATTTTATTAATATATATAAAATTATTAAAAATACTATATTAGATCATTTGTACATGATATAACATAAAATTCAATTCATGGGACATTTATGGGTCAAATTTTTATTTATATTGACATTCTTGACCCTTACATTGTTCATAACATTAATATTGTGGAAATGGTCAAAAGGATTAATGGGGAGGGTGGGTAAAACTAAGAGATAAGAATTAAAAAATGTACAGTTGTATAAAAATTATTGGATGATAAAATATTATCTTATTAGCACCCTATATTCTAAATATATCATATTTCAGTACATTATTATAAAAATTTATTTATATTAAATCAATAATTTATGTAGTTCCATGAGTGCCTCTCCCCTCAAATATAAAAGAGAACCTCTTCTCATCACATTCTCATAAGTTTTATGCCTTATATATCTTGCAAGCAATTCCATAATACCATATTATATTTGATCACCTAATCATACAGATTCTGTTCTTTCTAAAATATAGCCCCTTCATGGATTTAGTTGTAACCTAAAAGTGGTTTCTCAAAAAAGAGGTATAACTCTTTACCAAGGGTTTTAAATTTTATTTCTTCTTCTATATACTATAAAATAAATGGTATCCATTATAAGATAATAATTAAATTATTTTAAATATAATTATTTTTTATTTTGATTATCTAAAACCGAATATCACCTTTTTTTAAAATATAGAAAGGGAAAACATCGCTCATGCTATGTTCGACTAACCTTCTCTATATAGCGGTGTAATTTTATTTTCTTCACATTTTTTTATAAAGTGTTATTATGATGATTTATATGTTTATATATTAAAATTATGATATTATTATTATTTTTACTATAATAATATATATTTATTTTTACCTTCAAACCTATTGTAAAACTACATCATCACAAGGGCATACAAGGCGACTACCACCACCATGATGTGATGTGATTTGTTTTTTCACTTTATTTAACATAGAGAGTAATATGGATATATTTAATGAATAAATATTATATATATGATATTATAATTATATTTTTCTGTTTAATTATTTTATACAATTATTTACTTATAGATTTTGAAAAATGAAATCAACAATGACGCGTACATATGACCTACCATCTCCATGAACAATGAAATTCATTTTTCTATCTCAAGCAATTATGGATGAATGTATATATTTATATTGAAAATATATAATTTTTATATGATGATTATAATTACATATATAACAGATATATAATTAAATTACATTGATTGGAACTGCTAAACTAAAATATACATTTGAGATAAGAAAATATCACATGGAATTGTGATTTGAACAATGAGGTGTTAATCAAAGGGTGAAAAATATTATAAATTTATCATATATGGTATCATATATATAATAATGGTTATATAATACATGTATGATAAATATATATTTATTTTATGGTAGGTTCTAATGTGTATACATTTAGTCAAGACATGAGTTGTTGGATTTATATTTCAATTGAATTTATTTGGGATTGAATTTTTGTGAGTTTACATTGAGGAAATTATATGATCCATATCTCATCACACACATATAATTTTCTTATCATCATGTTAATTTCGGATAATACATTTAATATTTTTCATTTTCCTCTTTTTACATACTCAAGATATTGAATGAATGATTTTATGGAAAACTAACTATGTTTTATTCTTTTGTAGGGACAATTTTGTTTCACTAGACATGTTTTATTTAATTTTATTCACAAATATTTATAAATATTATCTAATTATTTTTGAATAAATTTTTAACCGATTATACATTTATTTAAAATATATCACATAGAATCTTATTATACTAATATAAATGAGTTTCTTTCGACTATTTATTAAAAATGTGAATGGAATATTTGATTCAATTTACACAACATGATTGGAATTATATGCCAACATGATTTATCAATGATTTCATTATTCCACCAAATGTTTCCTTGGTTTATCTCAAAAGTACTATTTTCTATTTTATTTTTCAAATTTTTAGATTTTATAGAAGTGAATTTAAGATAAAAATGGTTTTACATCAAGGAATATTTATGTATATAATAAAAAATATTTAATTTATGATAAAATTAATTTATGTTACATATAGTATATAATAAATATGTTATGATGATATGATCATTATTATTTATATAGATATTTTGTTATTATGTTCATGATATGTTTATGAAACCAGTTTTTTTCTATTCGTTATGTTATGATGAGATGTAAAATTGATAATTAAATTCATTTCTATTCCAGGAGTTATGATATATGATTAATAATAAATGATCATAATGGGAAAAAAAGAATGAATGATGATTACATAATAGGTGATACTGAAATCATATAGACCTCTAATACATTAGGTAATGTTGGATATCTCTTGAGATATAATGATTGGAATTGGGAGTAAACAAAGTTCATTTGGATACTATGTCCACTATGATAGTCATGGGAATAGACCTTGATAAATAATATGATGGAATACATTGTGAAACCAAGACACTATGATTTCCTTGGATGTTATCATTGACTTAGAAAATGATCTTATATGGTTACATATATACCATACAATTATATATTATACAAATTTTACGATCACATAGAAAATTCTATTTAATTCTATTATGATTAGTGATTTTTTAATTTTCCAAGTTTTACACCATGACTCAATATTTTGATCTATGATATACTAGGTGTTGTTTTAAAATGATAATATCATGATATCATTCTATCATGATCATCTTAATCTTATTTGACTATTGGTATATGATTTTTTTACCCTAACTAAGTATTTGAGATCAACCTATATTGTGTTTCCCTTACCAAATTAATATAAAACGTTATTAAGTATGGCATGTATAAGAAGGTTAAAAGTTGTGATGAACTTAGTTTGGTATCATATAGAACTCTTATGAATAATTGTTCTATTTATAAATGTTTCCAACGATATCAATCCACTATGGTTCTAGAATGGATCATAATTTATTGTATCGAATATTCATATAAAATGATAAAATATCTACGTATGAAATATATGGATCATCATAGTGGGTATTTCTGTATGGTTTAGTAAATATTTGGATATTGGGATTAGAATACATTTGTGAAAACCCTAGGGATAATTCTATGTATTTGATATCATCTTAATATTTTGTTAAAAACCACGGATAAGCTATGGTAAACCTGACACCCAAAATATTCAATGGATAGATTCTTGATTTTAAAATCATATAAATTATGTTTCATGATTATATTGTCTCCTACTATGATTATTATTTCTCACATTATGACTTTTGGTTTTTGTAAATTGGTGGAACCTGAAGGAACCATCTTAAAGATGAATGTGATTTAAAATTCAATAATTTTTCTCCTCAATAACAAAATTTAATGGAATGTTGAATGAAAAATATCATTTCCATTCTTAGAAAAAATACAGACAACATGAATCCTGATAAGATTTCAATTGAGTTAATGAGTGAACAATGATCATTTGAGCCCCTTATAAGGAAACAACCACCTTATTTTTTTTGGGTATACTAATCCCTTAGATTCTTAATAATGGATCATTAACATTGAAGTGATATTTTATATTACCTGTTTTTTGGAATATGAAAAATATGTCTTGGTTGTTTATCATTTAGAGAGTGAAAGTAATCAATGGAGGACTCATATAAGGAACACAAGGAAATGAGATAAAATTTAATCCATGGAATGGGATGTGTTTAGTATATAAATTTCCAATACGTTCCTTACACATTTTATTAATAAACAAATGTTGACAAAATTACATGACCTAATTTTTGTTCAAAGGAGATTGGAGTTACCCGTTAATCTCATGGATTTTATAAGGAAAGAAAAAATGGTACTAAAAAAAATTATAAAATCCATGGAAAAGAGAAAATGATTACTCTTTTATACTCAGTGTGTGGAAGAAAATAATGAGGAATGTGTCTTATGTTAATTGGGAAATCTTTTAAGTTATTCATTGATGGGAATTGTGAAATCTAATACTGATTTTATGGGAATAAGTTGCCTAAAGGTTGAGAGAAATAACCATCAAATTAACCACCCAAACTAAATTATTTCGAATAAATAGATTACAATAATTATTCTAACCATTGATCAAATATGAAGGTTACTGATGATGACTGATTTTAGAAACCACAAAATCCTAATTGAAAATTAGAATATTACCTGAGAAATATTACCTATGTGGACTTTTGTTACAATGTTGTGAAAAGTAAATTTACGATTCATTATAGAATAACTAATTCCTTATTTAATTTTAGATCATTCAAATCCTTTATATTTGAATAATTTTCTAAGGTTATCAGAATACCAACTATATGGTTTCATGTTGAATTATGTTTGAAAACATCTAATAATAGAAGGATTTCATCTCTTTTATATGAGTCTTCTAAGATATAATTTTGTGGGGATGTGCTTCATAAAAATAATTTTATTCTACCTATAGTAAAATTTAATGTAATATTTGAATTTCATGTATATAATTATATAAAAACCAAATCAAATTTCGAAAAATGGATGTAATGTTTGATATTTCAATGTAACATATGATAGTCTATTGACAAGACATTAAATATGACCTTCAAATGGAAATAATTTATATTATATGGGTCTTGATTCTTATTTAAAATGTTTTTTTATCTCACATGGTTGGGAATAAACTCAAAATTATAAATATTCTGATTGTATGCGATCTTGTTGATGTATTTCAGAGAGATTTTTCTTGTGTTCTACTGAACAGTGTAGTTGTAATTTTAATATAAATTATACCTAATAATACAATTATTTAAATGAATCTATATATTTTAGAAACATTTTAATTGTATTATGTAACAACCTAGAAATTCTGGAAGGTAATTTTTTTTTTCTTATTCAAATTATTTTTTGTCTTAATTTAGATTCCCTACTTCCTATGGAAGGTAAAATTAGTGTCCAAAGATTCTCTATATCCCAGATCTCTGAGTTATTGAGGAAATATGATAAGAAAAATGTTTTTCATAATAATACCCCCGAACAACATGGTTTGGGCATAACGTGCTTGATGTTTTAGATGGATATAGTGGGGGAAATGGTTATGGTCCACCATGCAGCCTAGGTAGCATAACCATGCACATGATATATGCTTATTAACAAAGGGGTTATTCATGGATGGTGCATGGTTTTTCATGCTGTTTGACTAGCCTATGCGAGGTGTGTTGTGAGGAAGATCAATGTGCATTGTAGGTGCATGGTTTGGTCAATTATGCAAAAAAAACCATGCGCCTCTAAATAGGGGAAAATTTAACTCTTTTACCTTAATATTTTGTAAAACCTCACTTATCGAAAATACTGTAACGCCCCGAATCCAGTTACCCAGAGTCGGTGCATTATTACATAACATTGGAATGATCACAAGAAAGATCAAATCTCGAAAGACCAATTAGTTTAGTAGCCTTGGGAACAATAGATATATTCATAAAGTTTTACATTACATCATAAATATGAAAAATAAAACAACAAAGTCTCCATAGTCTACACTCTTATCCACTCATATTATCCTTGCAGGTCATTCATAATTTATTTTATTCACGTCTTGGGAAAAATAAAACATATAAAAGGGGTGATCTCAAATGCCCAGTAAGGATAACAATGTAGCCGAAACATTCATAAATAAAAATAAACATTTAAGGCAATGTATAACTAAAACAAAAGCCTTTTAAAATTGAACTTCAACAAAGTATGGAAAAAGTAAAATGAAATAATTCCATTTACTTATTCACAGGGGTATTCTATTAATCGAATAATCACATGCAACATCAATAAACACTTATAAAATGATGGAATTCATAATGCCAGACTATCATAACCACATAGCCAAGGCCTCCTGCCAAGACTACAAATTATATTTTTCCAAGGCCTTCTTCCTAGACACTAGTTTTTCTCATGAGACCTACCGATGCATCGAAGAGCTATATCGGGCTCCACCAGTCACATATTAAGTCCAATGCATTCCCATATGAAAAGGATTAAACATAACATAAACATTCATATTAAAACTAGCATACAAAATGTAAATACCTCATCCATAAACCATGAATGGTATAAAAATAACACATCCACAGTCAAACATATCACAAAACCTGCAATACAATATAGATGTTTTGTATCATAATAAATCAACTTCAAATAAACTTTAAATCCATCAAAGGATGTTAACATAGATGAAATCAAAAGTCTTTTTAGAGAAATATGTCTTTCTATTTTGAAATCATTTAAGAGTCATATATCTATAAAATAAAACATTTCATTTGAAAATATTCTTATAAGATTGTAAGGGAAGCTTAGACGATTTTATAATGGCGGAAAATAGTCGCACCCGCCGTATAAGTTAAAAAAAACATTCTTACCTTAATTTTGTTGAAAAGGTTAAAAAGCGCCTTGTTTGTAAAACGATAGAAAGATTCCGTTATAAACTTATTATAAAAAGTCAAAAAATGGTATAAATGACTTTAAACCGTATTCTGTAAAATAATAAGAATGTTTTGAAATACATTTTTAAGAAACAAGGATGTGGATGATAAAGAGATCCCAGTAGATTATTACGTATAAACAACCTCGGATAACGAAGAGATTGTGAAATAAACCCTTAACTAGTACATTTCCTTGGATGGGGTAGGTTAAACTCCTGTATAATGGTGGAATAATTGTTATTAAATTATAAAAGAATCATATATATTAATATGATATCATATATTATCTTTTAACATTGCTTTGTTAATAATATTTTAGAATTATCGTCGTTTCGGGTGTTAACTTACTCATTTTATTTTATATGTTTTGTTATGTAAGACATATTTTTTATGGATAGGTTGTATCATATTCATATCCAAAATGATATTAAGTCCTTAGATATTATTATTAATCATCAAATGATAATTATACTTGAATGGATACGATGGGGAATGAATCTCATCGCGTTCGTGGAGACGGTAGTCCGTACGTACGCATGAGTGACAATATTATTCTTTTGATATTAAATTAATATATAATTGTATGGTATATATTATATACAGAATCATTATCATGTTATATTTGTTATTTACATGAATTACACATCATTATTATACCCATCCAAATAATAATTTATTGAATAACAATTACACCACGACGTGAAGACAGTAAACCGTACGTACGCACGTGTGGTGACATGTTATTCAAAGGATCGATAGAATACTGAATATTATTGTACCATATCTATAATAACATATCATTATATATAAGATACTGGATTTATTATTTTAGAATTGTAATAAAAAAGAAAGAAGAAGTGGAAGAAGAAATGAACTTGATAAAAGGGTGGTGAAATCATTACCTCTTCTTCGGGTTCTTCCTTTTGATTTGATCAAAAGGGCTCCGTAGGATGGCTTTATGACTAAAGGTAGGCCTCTAGGATGATGTGAGGGAAGTTCAGAGATTATTTGGGCATAGTTTTGCCGAGCCATATGGTTTTCTGGTGTGAATTAATGAGAAGGGGGGGGTTCCCTTTTATAAGAGGGGTGAGGGGCACCTTTGGAAAAGTTAGAAATAGTATTTTATAATAAATGCATATTCGGTTTCTAATGGCTCCAAAGTGGATTATTTAAGGATTAAGGTGGGGATAGGTCGAAAACCACTCAACCAATAGGATTTATATAGGTTTGGGTTACAATATTAATCTTATCTTTAAGTATTAACTCTTAGTCAATTAGTTTCACTTTTACAATGTCTCTTTGTATTTTTATATTATATGGTTAATAAACTTACTATATACATCCAAAAGTCCCTCCAAGTGGTCCACTAATGATACAAATATCATGATATAATACTCTTGGATGATACTTAGAATTTTAGGAATTTAATATCAATTAGTAATATAATATTTGTTTTAAAAACTCTTTTATGTCAATTTTGACACTATTCAATAATTGATTTTTGTAAAAATCATAACAGAATTATTACTTCGAAAAAAGTTTATTAAATCAATCCAAACATGTATATTATCCTATATAATTATTGTTATTTAAAAAAAGTCTCAAATTACATTTATTTGGGTATTTATAATATCAATTATCTTAATTTTTCACTATTATGGTAATTACTGCATCATCATTGTGTCATAAATAAATTAAATTATTTAATGTCTAAAAATTTTAAATAAAATAAAATTATGTAGGAAAACTTTTTATATTTTTAATGAATATTTACAATCGAATTTATCTTAGGTTTAACCCGATATTAAAAATGTTTTAGTAAATAAACCTTAATTTTAACTCTTATAACTATTCTTTGAATTAAATAATAATAAATGTACTAATCCAATCCAAGTGGACCTAAATGATTATATTTTATTCCTAAGGTTGTTTTTGGTCGAATTAAACTTATCTAATAGAATTATGACATGTGTTAGGGTAATATTAATATCATTTTTACCCTTAATGACCCTATTTACTTTTAACCGTTGTAAATAAAAGTAAAAAGTAACTATTCACCATAAATTATTTTCATCTCAATGAACCACATTTTAGTCCTTGATATTAACCATGTCTCTTGGATTTTCGAAATTCCACTCACAGAAGCGGTAAAATTATGTTTTATGAAAAATTCAGTTTTTTTAACTACCACTTAGTGGTATCACTATTCATGAAAAAAATGATGTTTTTCAGAAAAATACCAAAAATTCACCCTAGGATAATTTTGATATTATGAATCCAGAAATTAAGTCCATTTTGAAAAATAGAATTTATAAATTTCAAAAAGTGGGTATTACTATTCATAATGGCTAGTTTGATTGGTTGTCGTGTTTTAGAAATCGATGTTGCATAAAACACACGCAATTACATTATTCAAAGAGAATCGTACCGTAGAAGCTTGGGGTGTTACATTCTCCCCTCCAAATAATTTCGTCCTCGAAATTTCTAGAATACTTCCGCATGAAAAGACTCGGGTGGTTCTTCATCATAAGTTCCTCGGGATCCCACATTGCCTCTTCCATCTTATGGTTTCTCCACAAGACTTTTACCAGACGAGTTGTCTGGTTTCTCTGTACATGTTCTCTCATATCAAGAATCTTGACGGGCTCTTCGCAATAAGATAGATCAGGTTCCAGTTTTAATTCCTCATAGGTGAGTACATGCGTTGGGTTAGGCATGTATTTCCTCAAGAGAGATACGTGGAACACATCGTGTACTTTGGAGAGATTTGGCGGAATTGCCAATCGGTAAGCTACAACCCCAATTCGTTCTAGAATTTCGAAAGGTCCGATGTACCTGGGAAACAATTTACCATTTTTACCAAAACGTATGAATCCCTTCCATGTAGATACCTTCAGGAAAACATGATCACCGACTTTAAATTCCAAATCCTTCCATCGATTATTGGCATAGCTCTTCTGCCTACTTTGGGCTGCTTTGATATGGTTTTGGATTACATTAACCTTTTCCATAGTTTCCTCCACCAGTTCTGGGCATACAAGTTTTCGTTCACCAAGGTCATCCCAACAGGTTGGTGCGCGACATCTCTTTCCGTATAACGCTTAATATGGTGCCATATGAATACTCGAACGGAGGCTATTGTTATAGGAAAATACTACCAGAGGTAAATATTGATCCCACATACCCTGAAAGTCATGTGAGAAGGATCTCAACATGTTTTCTAAGGGTTGAATAGTTCGTGCTGATTTTCCATCTGTTTGAGGGTGGCAGGTAGTGCTCAAATGAAGTCCAGTATCCAAGGATTTCTGAAGACTTTTCCAGAATCTTGAAGTAAAACGGGGATCACGATCATAGACATTCGATAGGGGTACTCCATGAAGTCTCACAACTTTATTAATATACATTCTTGCTAGTCGTTCTAGTGGTAAATCCTCCCTTATAGCAAGAAAATGTGTTGACTTGGTAAGATGATCAATAATTACCATATTGCATCGTTCCTTCTAGGATTCTTTGGTAGCCCCATGAAAAATTCCATCGTAATATTATCCCATTTCCACTTAGGTATGGGAAGAGGTTGCAATACTCCACCAGCTTGTTGCCTTCCAAATTTCACTTTTTGAAAAACCATACATCTTGACACAAAATCTGCAATCTCCCTCTTCATTTTTTCCCACAAAAAATGTTCCTTCAAATCTCTATACATTTTGGTTCTCCCAGGGTATATAGAGAAATTTGTAACTATGAGCATCATCCAGCAATTCCCTTTTTAGATAAGGGATATCGGGAACACAAAGCCTCTTCCTAAATTTAAAAATTCATTCTTCATACACAAGGCCTCTCAATATCCCATCATTCATAGCTTTAATCATTTTTTGGAATTCTTCATCATCATTCTGAGAACTCTTAATCCTTTCTAGTAAAGATGGTTTGAATACCATTTGAAAAAGTACTGATGTTTCACCTTCCATGTTTATTCCAACGTCCATCTTCACTAGATCCATGAAAATTGGATCCCTTTTAATTCTCATATTGTTCAAAACTCCTTTTTCTTTTCTGCTCAAATCATCTGCCACCTTGTTTTCTTTCCCCGGGTGGTAGTGTATCGTACAATCATAATCCTTGAGTAATTCAATCCATATCCTTTGCCTTATGGTGAGTTAGTTTTATGAGAAAATATACTTCAATCACTTGTGTTCAGTATAAATCTCAAATTTTTCACCATAGAGGTAGTGCCTCCATATCTTGAAAGAAAAGATCACCGCTGCCATCTTGAGATCATGAGTAGGATAGTTTTTTTCATTAGTTTTAAAATGCCGTGATGCATAGGCAATAACCCTATCATTCTGCATAAGAAAACAACCAAATCCTTTCTTCGATGCATCACTATAAATAATGAACCCATCATTCCCTGATGGTAGAGTCAATATAGGAGCATTTACTAATATTCTCTTCAGTTATTTGAAACATTCTTCACACTCTTTTGTCCAAACAAATTTAACACCTTTACGTGTGAGCTTCGTTAATGGGTTAGCCAATCGGGAAAAATTCTGGATGAAATGTCGATAATAACATACCAAACCAATAAAACTTCGTACCTCAGTTATACTCATAGGTTCTGGCCATTATTGGATTGCCTTGGTCATAGAAGGATCAACAGAGATTCCATCTTTAGAGACAATATGGCCAAGAAAAGAAATCTTCTGATGCCAGAATTCACACTTGCTAAACTTCCCATATAATTCATGTCTTCTCAGAGTCTTCAGGATAATGCACAAGTGATTTTCATGATATTCATATCTTTTAGATTATACCAATATATCATCAATAAATACCACAAAAAATTCATCGAGATATTCCTTGAAAACTCTATTCATCAGATCCATGAATACAGATGGTGCATTAGTCAATCCAAAAGGCATTACTGTAAACTCGTAATGCCTGTACCTGGTTCGAAATGTTATCTTCAGAATGTCTTCCTTCTTCACACACAACTGATGGTATCCAGATTGAAGGTCAATCTTTGAAAATTATTGAGCTCCATGAAGTTGGTGAAATAAATCATCAATGCGAGGTAGGGGATACTTGTTCTTTGTTGTTATAGCATTGATCTCCCTATAGTCGATACATAACCTCATATATCTATCTTTCTTTTTAACAAAAAGAAACGGGGCTCCCAAAAGAGAAACACTAGGGTGAATAAATCCTTTATTACTCAATTCCTCTAGTTGTTTCTTTATTTCAACTAATTCTATAGTGTCTATTCTATAAGGGTTCTTCGATACAGGCCTTGCTCCAGGAATTAAATCAATGGAAAACTCAACTTCTCGTTATGGAGGATGACCAGGTAAATCTTCCAGAAACACATCTACATATTATTTTACAATAGGTTCATCCTATATTTTAACATTACCTTCCTCACCCACTGTAATTTCATCCTCTTACTCCCCAATAATTGAATTTAGTTGAACTACTGTGGTGGATCTAAATAAGAATTTTGTGGTGATGATTCTGCTCTAAGATAAGGTGTTCCTTATCATCATCATAAAAAATCATAACCTATTTCTTCTTACAATAAATCTTCACATCATGATCCGAAAGCCAATCCATAATGAGGATTATATCAAACTCAATCATAGGTATGATGATGAGATCAGCAGATAAATAACATTTATGTGCTCTAATGGGGACTTATTTACAAAGCTTTGTTGCAATGATACATCCATTAGGAGTTTTAACTAACAACTCCCTTGTTAAATCAAATTGTAAATATCTAATTTTCTTAGAAAATTGGAAAGATATGAAACAATGTGATGATCTAGAATCAAATAATGCATTTTTTAAACTTTAAGAAGCCATTAAATTACATGCCACCACGTCTTTCAGAGCTTCTACCCCAGCAGTAGTGATAACATAAGATTTTCCTCGATCCCTTGGCCTTTTCTAAGGTAAGTTACCCTGATTCTTTGGACATTCATTTGCATAATGTACCATCTCCTTTCAATTTTATCACTGAAAATCAGTAGCTTCCTTCTTCCCATTGCAATCACGAGCTTGGTGGCCTTTTTCACCACACATGTAACAGACTCTAGTTCCCTTCAAGAAAGTACTAGGGTGTTTCTTCCCACAATTTCCACATGATTTATATTCAACCTTTACCTTCTTCCCCTTAATTCCATTACCAGATTGATCAGCAGGTCTCTTCATCTCTTGCTTTGCTTTAAAGTCATAAGACTTATAGAATTCCTTTTCTATCTTGATAGCACATGAGACAATGTCTTCGTATGATAAAAAGGATTGTGAGACTAATGCTTGACGGAGAAATGGTTTTAACCCATCAAAGAAACGATCAATCTTACTTCTTGGGTTACATATATAATCTCCAACATACCTTTTTAACAATGTATAGTTAGCCTCATACTTTGTGACATTCTTATCCTCCTTTTGTCTCAGACTCAGAAATTGTCTTTCCATATCTGCTTGATAGTCACGAGGAAAGTACTTTTCTAAAAACCGATCTTTGAACTCACTCCATTCCATATTTGATACTTCATCATCTTCCTTCATTTTTTGAATCAATGACCACCATTGATCAACATCTCTAGTGAGGCGGTAGACTGCCATGATACCTTTTTCCCTTTCACTACTTCACAATGCCTAAAATATTTTCTCTAGGGAACTTATCCATTGCTCAGCTACTAATGGATTTGTACTCCCACTGAATGTTGGTGGTTGCTGCCTCATGAAGCGATCTAACATTGATCCTCCACACTGTGGATCAGGGTGCTTCATACGGGTAATGTTATTATTCATAACCTGAGTGAGTGTTCCCTGTATAGTGATTAGTTGATCGGTACCAGTGGAATCACCAGATCCACTATAATTATCAAGAGGAGGAGGGAAATCCCTACATGGAGTGCGTGCATTGATACAGTTTCCATTTCTTTCACTAGGCGCCATTTCTAAACAAATGGCATAAAGTAGATCAGTTTATAAATCAAAATACATTATTCCGTACTTATAAAACACCTAACATAAATTGAACTATTTATGGATATAATCCATAATAATAAAAATGTTTTCTTTGAGGAAGTATATACTCATAAACCCTTCAAAATGATTTGTAAAAAAATGAGAGTTATCCTAAGCATATACCCCAGGAGTGTCGTAACCAAGAGTACAGCAAGGCCCGTTGTCGTGCACCAGTTCCCGTTCGAGTCTAGCTCATAGTGGTGTTTTCGTGTTTTACCCATAGGTACATCTGTGCCAGAGCCGCCTCTACCTGCTCGTATCCAGACAGGGATGTATTGCTCTGAAAACTCACAAAATCTATACAATACAAAAATTCTTGAATGTTCTTCTATACTAATCCTCAATTTCCATCTTAAATCTATGTGCTCTAATCAGAGTTTATCTAAATCTAGCTTCCATGTTTTGTACTAAACTTCCTCTGATACCAACTGTAACGCCTCGACCCCAGTTACCAGCGTCGGTGCATTATTACATAACATTGGAATGATCACAAGAAAGATCAAATCTCGAAAGACCAATTAGTTTAGTAGCCTTGGAAACAAAAGATATATTAATAATGTTTTACATTACATCAAAAAAATGAAAAATACAACAACATATTATCCATAGTCTACACTCTTATACCCTCATATTATCGTTGAAGGTCATTCATAATTTATTCTTCACATACTGGGAAAAATAAAACATAGAAACGTGGTGAGCTCAAATGCCCAGTAAGGATAACAATATAGCAGAAACATTCATAAATAAGAATAAACATTTAAGGAAATGTATAACTAAAACAAAAGCATTTTAAACATGAACTTCAACCAATTATGGAAAAAATAAAATGAAATAATTTCATTTACTTATTCACATGGATATTCTACTAATCGAATAATCACATGCAATATCAACAACCACTTTCATAATGATGGAATGCATAATGCCAGACAATCATAACCACATAGCCAAGGCCTCATGCCAAGACTACAAATATGTTTTTTCCAAGGCCTTGTCCCAAGACACTAGTTTGTCTTATGAGACCTACCGATGCATCGAGGAGCTATAGTGGGCTCCACCCGTCACATATTAAGTCCAATGCATTCGCATATGAAAAGGTTTAAACATAACATAAACATTCGTATTAAAACTAGCATACGAAATGTAAATACTTCATCCATAAACCATGAATTGTATAAAAATAACACATCCACAGTCAAACATATCACAAAACCTTCAATACAATATAGATGTTTTGTATCATAATAAATCAACTTCAAATAAGTTTAAAATCCATCAAAGGATGTTAACATAGATGAAATAAATACTCTTTTTAGAGAAATATATCTTTCTATTTTGAAATCATTTAAGAGTAATATATCTATAAAATAAAACATTTCCTTTGAATATATTCTTAAAATATTGTAAGGGAAGCTTCAACGATTTTATAATGGAGGAAAATAGCCGCAGCCACCGTATAAGTTAAAAAACATTATTACCTTAATTTTGTCGAAAAGGTTAAAAAGTGCCTTGTTTGGAAAACCACAGAAAGATTCCTTTATAAACTTCTTATAAAAAGTCAAAAAAGGGTATAAATGACTTTAACCCATATTCTGTAAAATAATAAGAATGTTTTGAAATACATTTTTAAGAAACATGGATGTGGATGATAAAGAGATCCTAGTAGATTATTACGTATAAACAACCTCGGATAATGAAGAGATTGCGAAATAAACCCTTACCTTGTACATTTCATTGGTTGGGGTAGGTTAACCTCCTGTATAATGGTGAATTAATTTTTATTAAATTATACAAGAATCATATATATTAATATGATATCATATATTATCTTTTAACATTGCTTTGTTAATAATATTTTATAATTATCGTCATTTCGGGTGTTAACTTACTAATTTTCCTTTATATGTTTTGTTATGTAAGCCATATTTGTTATGGATAGGTTGTATCTTATTCATATCCAGAATGATATTATGTCCTTAGATAATATTATTAATCATCAAATGATAATTAGACTTCAATGGATACGATGGGGAATGAATCCAATCACGTTCGTGGAGACGGTAGTCCGTACGTACGCATGAGCGACAATATCATTCTTTTGATATTAAATTAATATATAATTGTATGTTATATCATATATAAAGAATCATTATCATGTTATATTTATTATTTACATGAATTAAGAATCATTATTATACCCATCCAAATAATAATTTATTGAATAACAATTACACCACGACATGAAGACGGTAAGTCGTACGTACACACGTATGGTGACATGTTATTCAAAGGATTGATAGAATACAGAATATGATTGTACCATATTTATAATAACATCATAGTATATATAATATACTGGAGTTATTATTTTATAATGGTAATAAAAAATAACGAAGAAGTGGAAGAAGAAAGGAACTTGAAAAAAGGGCGGTGAAATCATTACCTCTTCTTCGGGTTCTTCCTTTTGATTTGATCAAAAGGGCTCCTTAGGTTGGATTTATGACTAAAGTAAGGCCTATAGGATGAAGTGAGGGAAGTTTATAGAGTATTTTGGCAGAGTTTGGCCGAGCCAAATGGTTTTGAAGGTGTGGATTAATGAGAAGGGGGTGTGCCCTTTTATAAGATGGGTGAGGGGAACCTTTGGAAAAGTTAGAAATAATATTTTATAATAAATGAATATTCGGTTTCTAATGGCTCAAAAGTAGATTATTTAAATATTAAGGTGGGGATAGGTCGAAAACCACTCAACCAATAGGATTTATATTGGTTTGGGTTACAATATTAACCTTATCATTAAGTATTAACTCTTAGTTAATTAGTTTCAATTTTACAATGTCTCTTTGTATTTTTATATTATATGGTTAATAAACATACTATATACATCCAAGAGACCCCCAAGTGGTCCATTAATGATACACCTATCATGATATAAGTTTCTTGGCTGAAACATAGAATTTTAAGAATTTAATATCAATTAATAATATAATATTTTTTTTAAAAACTCTTTTATGTCAATTTTGACACTATTCAATAATTGATTTTTGTAAAAATCATAAAAGAATAATTACTTCAAAAAAGGTTAATTAAATCAATCCTAAAATGTCATATTTTCCTAGAAAATTATTGGTATTTATTAAAAGTCTCAAATTACATTTATTTGGGTATTTATAATATTAATTATTTGATTTTTTCACCATTATGGTAATTACTGAATCATCATTGTGTCATAAAAAATTAATATATTTAATGTCTAAATATTGTAAATAAAATATAATTATTTATAAAATCTATTTATATTTTTAATGAATATTTAGAATCGAATTTATCTTAGGTTTAACCCAATATTAAAAATGTTTTAGTAAATAAACCTTGATTTTAACTCTTTTAACTCTTCTTTGAATTAAATAATAATAAATTTCCTAACCTAATCCAAGTTGACCTAAATGATAATATTTTATTTTTAAGGTTGTTTTTGGTCGAATAAAGCTTATCCAATAGAATTAGGACATGTGTTAGGGTAAAATTAATATCATTTTTACCCTTAATTACCCTATTTACTTTTAACTGTGGTAAATAAAAGTAAAAGGTTACTATTCAAAAAAAATTATTTTCATCTCAATGAACCAAATTTTAGTCCTTGATAATAACCGTGTCTTTTGGATTTTCTAAATTCCACTCAAAGAAGCGGTAAAATTATGTTTTATGAAAAATTTAGTTTTTTTAACTACCACTTAGTGGTTTCACTAGTCATCAAAAAATGATGTTTTTCAGAAAAATACCAAAAATTCACCCTAGGCTAATTTTGATATTCCGAATCCAAAAATGAAGTCCATTTTGAAAAATAAAATTTATAAATTTCAAAAAGTGGGTATTACTATTCATAACGGCAAGTTTGATTGGTTGTGGTGTGTTAGAACTCGATATTGCGTACAACACACGCTATTGCATTATTCAAAGAGAAGCGTACAGTAGAAGTTTGGGGTGTTACATTCTCCCCTCCTTCAAATAATTTCATCTTCAAAATTTCTTGAATACTTCCACATGAAAAGACTCAGGTGGTTATTCATCATAAGTTCCTTGGGTTCCCACGTTGCCTCTTCCATCTTATGGTTTCTCCATAAGACTTTTACCAGACGAGTTGTCCGGTTTCTCAGTACATGTTCTCTCATATCATGAATCTTGACGGGCTCTTCAAAATAAGACATATTGGGTTCCAGTTTTAATTCCTCATAAGAGAATACATGCGTTTGGTTAGGCATGTATTTCCTCAAGAGAGATACGTGGAACACATCGTGAACTTTGGAGAGACTTGGCGGAATTTCCAATCAGAAAGCTACAACCCCAATTCGTTCTAGAATTTCGAAATGTCCGATGTACCTGGGACTCAATTTACCTTTCTTACCAAAACGTATGAATCCCTTCCATGGAGATACCTTCAGGAAAACATGATCACCGACTTGAAATTCCAAATCCTTCCATCGATTATTGGCATAGCTCTTCTGCCTACTTTGGGCTGCTTTGATATGGTTTTGGATTACCTTCACCTTTTCCATCGTTTCCTCCACTAGTTTTGGGCATACAAGTTTTCTTTCACTGAGGTCATCCCAACAGGTTGGTGCACGACATCTCTTTCCGTATAACGCTTCATATGGTGCCATATGAATACTCGAATGGAAGCTATTATTATAGGAAAATTCTAACATAGGTAAATATTGATCCCACATACCCTGAAAGTCAAGTGAGAAGGATCTAAACATGTCTTCTATGGTTTGAATAGTTCGTTATGATTTTCCATCTGTTTGAGGGTGGTAGGCAGTGCTCAAATGATGTTCAGTATCCATGGATTTCTGAAGAATTTTCCAGAATCTTGAAGTAAAACGGGGATCACGATCATAGACATTCGACAGGGGTACTCCATGAAGTCTCACAACTTCATTAATATATAGTCTTTCTAGTCATTAAAGTGGTAAATCATCCCTTATATCAAGAAAATGTGTTGTCTTGGTAAGACGATCAATAATTACCCATATTACATTGTTCCTTCTAGGAGTCTTTGGTAGCTCCATGACAAAGTCCATCGTAATATTATCCCATTTCCACTCAGGTATGGGAAGAGGTTTCAATACTCTACCAGGTTGTTGCCTTCCTACTTTTACTTTTTGACAAACCATACATCTTGACACAAAATCCGCATTCTCCCTCTTCATGTTGTTCCACCAAAAATGTTCCTTCAAATATCTATACATTTTGGTGCTCCCAGGCTGTATAGAGAAATTGGATCTATGAGCATCCTCCAGCAATTCCCTTTTTAGATAAGGTATATCGAGAACACAAAGCCTCTTCCTGAATTTCAATATTCCTTCTTCATACACAAAGTCTCTCAATCTCCCATCATTCACAGCTTTAATCTTCTTTTGAAATTCTTCATCATCATTCTGAGAACTCTTAATCATATCTAGTAAAGATGGTTTGGAAACCATTTGAAAAAGCACTGATGTTTCACCTTCCATGGTTATTCCCACGTCTATCTTCACTAGATCCATGAAAATTGGATCCCTTTCAATTCTCATATTGTCCAAAACACCATGGTCTTTTCTTCTCAAAGAATCTACCACCTTTTTTTCTTTCCCCGGATGGTAGTGTATCGTACAATAATAATCCTTGAGTAATTCAAGCCATCTGCTTTGCCTCATGTTGAGTTATTTTTGTGAGAAAATAGACTTCAATCTCTTGTGATCAGTATAAATCTCACATTTTTCACCATAGAGGTAGTGCCTCAATATCTCAAAAGAAAAGATCATCACTGCCAACTCGAGATCATGAGTAGGATAGTTTTGTTCATGAATTTTCAAATGTCATGATGCATAGGCAATAACCCTATCATTTTCCATTATAAAACAACCAAATCCTTTCTTCGATGCATCACTATAAATAATGAACCCATCATTCCACGATGGTAGAGTCAATATAGGAGCATTGACTAATCTTATCTTCAGTTCTTTGAAACATTCTTCACACTCTCTTGTCCAAACAAATTTAACCCTTTTACATGTGAGCTTCGTTAATGGTTTAGCCAATCAGGGAAAAATTCTGGATGAAACATCGATAATAACCTACCAAACCAATAAAACTGCATACCTCGGTTATACTCGTAGGTGCTGGTCATTATTGGATTGCCTTGGTCTTAGAAGGATCAAAAGAGATTCCATCTTTAGAGACAATATGGCCAAGAAAAGAAATCTTCTGAAGCCAGAATTCACACTTTCTAAACTTCTCATATAATTGATGTCTTCCCAGAGTCTTCAGGACAATGCACAAGTGATTTTCATGATATTCGAATATTTTAGAGTATACCAATATATCATCAATAAATACCACCAAATATTCATCATGATATTCTTTGAAAACTCTATTCATCAGATCCATGAATACAGATGGTGCATTAGTCAATCCAAAAGGCATTACTGTAAACTTGTAATGCCTGTACCAAGTTCAAAATGTTGTCTTTAGAATGTCTTCCTTCTTCACACACAACTGATGGTATCCAAATCGAGGTTCAATCATTGAAAAGTATTGATCTCCATGAAGTTGGTCAAATAAATCATTAATGCGAGGTATGGGATACTTGTCCTTTATTGTTATAGAATTGATCTCCCTATAGTCGATACATAACCTCATAGATCCATCTTTCTTTTTAACAAAAAGAATAGGGGATCCCCATGGAGAAACACTAGGCCGAATAAATCCCTTATTACTCAATTCATCTAGTTGTTTATTTATTTCAACTAATTCTATAGTGTCCATTCTATAAGGGGTCTTCGATACAGGCCTTGATCTAGGAATTAAATCAATGGAAAACTCAACTTCTTGTTCTAGAGGATGTCCAGGTAAATCTTCCAGTAACACATCTATATATTCTTTTACAACACGTACATCCTATATTTGAACATTACCTTCCTTAACCACTGTAATTTCATCCTCTTCCTCCCCAATAACTGAATTTAGTTGAGCTACTAGGGGTGTATCTATATAAGAATTGGGTGGTGATGATTCTGCTCTAAAGATAAATTTTTCCTTATCATCATCATAAAAAATCGTATCCTCTTTCTTCTTATAATGAATCTTCACATCATGGTCTGAAATCCAATCCATACCGAGGATTATATCAAACTCAATCATAGGTATGATGATGAGATCAGCAGATAAAGAACATTTCTGTGCTCTAATGGGGACTGATTCACAAAACATTATTGCAATGATACTTCCCATAGGAGTTTTAACTGACAACTCCCTTGTTAAATAAAATTGTAAATATCTAATTTTCATAGCAAACTGGGAAGTTATGAAACAATGCGATGATCCAGAATCAAATAATGCATCTGCTAAACTTGAGGAAACCATTAAATTACCTCCCACCATGGATTTCAGAGCTTCTACCCCAGCAGTAGTGATAGCATAAGCTTTGCCTTGATCCCTTGGCCTTTTCTAAGGTAAGTTCCCCTGATGCTTAGGAAATTCAGTTGCATAATGTCCCATCTCCCTGCAATTGTAGCACTGAACATCAGTAGCTTCCTTCTTCCCTTTGTAATTACGAGCCTGGTGGACTTTTTCACCACACTTGTAACAGACTCGCGTTCCCTTCAAGCAAGTACCATGGTGTTTCTTCCCACATTTTCCACAGGATTGATATTCAAACATTCCCTTCTTCCCCTTATTTCCATTCCTAGATTGATCAGTAGATCTCTTCATCTATTTCTTTGAATTAATGTCATAAGACTTAGAGAATTATTTTTTTGTCTTGATAGCACATGAGACAATGTCCTTGTACGATAAAAAGGATTGTGAGACTAATGCTTGATGGAGAAATGGTTTTAAACCATCAAAGAAATGATCAATCTTACTTCTTGGGTTCTGTATATAATCTCCAGCATACCTTGCTAACCTTGTAAAGTTGGCCTCATACTTTGTGACATTCTCATCCTCCTTTTGGCTCAGACTCAGAAATTGTCATTCCATATCTACTCGATGGTCACGAGGAAAGTATTTTTCTAAAAACAAATCTGTGAACTCCCTCCATTCCATATTTGATACTTCATCATCTTCCTTCATGTTTTTAATCAATGACCACCATTTATCGGCATCTCTAGTGAGGCGGTAAACGGCCATGTTAACTTTTTCCCTTTCACTACATCCCAAATCCTGAAATATTTTCTCTAGGGAACTTATCAATTGCTCAGCTAATAATGGATTTTTACTCCCATTGAATGTTGGTGGTTACTGCCTCATGAAGTGATCTATCATTGATCCTCCACACTGTGGATCAGGGTGCTCCACATGGGTAAGGTTATTATTCATGACCTGAGTGAATTGTCCTTGTATAGTGATTAGTTGATCGGCACCAGTTGCATAACCAGATCCAATATAATTATCTTGAGCAGGAGGGAAATCCCTACATGGAGTGCGTTCATTGATACAGTTTCCATTTCTTCCACTAGGTGCCATTTCTAAACAATGGCATAAACTAGATCAGTTTATGAATCAAAATACATAATTCCATACTTATAAAACACTTAACATAAATTAAACTATTTATGGATATAATCTATAATCATAAAAATGTTTTCTTTGAGGTAGTATATACTCATAAACCCTTCAAAATGATTTGTAAAAAAATAAGAGTTATCCTAAGCATATCCCTCGGGAGTGTCGTAACCAAGAGTGCAACAAGGCCTATTGTCATACAACAGTTCCCGTTCGAGTCTATCTCAAAGTGGTGTTTTCATGTTTTACCCATAGGTACATCTGTGCCAGAGCCGCCTCTACCTGGTCGTATCCAGACAGGGATGTATTTCTCTGAAAACTCACAAAGACTCTACAATACCAAAATTTTAGGATGTTTTTCTATACTAATCCTCAATGTCCATCTTAAATCTATGTGCTCTAATCAGAGTTTATATAAATCTAGCTTACAAGGTTTGTACTAAACTTCCTCTGATACCAACTGTAACGCCCCAAACCCAGTTACCCAGTGTCGGTGCATTATAACATAACATTGGCATGATCACAAGAAAGATCAAATCTCGAAAGACCGATTAGTTTAGTAGCCTTGGAAACAATAGATATATTCATAATGTTTTACATTACATCATAAAAATGAAAACTACAACAACATAGTCTCCATAGACTACACTCTTATCCCTTCATATTATCCTTGAAGGTCATTCATAATTTATTTTTCAAATCCTGGAAAAAATAAAACATAGAAAAGTGGTGAGCTCAAATGCCCAGTAAGGATAAAAATATAGCAAAAACATTCATAAATAATAATAAACATTTAAGGCAATGTATAACTAAAACAAATGCCTTTTAAACTTTAACTTGAACAAATTATGGAGAAAATAAAATGAAATAATGTCATTTACTTATTCACATGGATATTCTACTAATAGAATAATCACATGCAATATCAATAACCACTTTTATAATGATGGAATGCATAATTCCATACTATCATAACCACATAGCCAAGGCCTCATGCCAAGACTACAAATAAGATTTTTCTATGGCCTTGTTCCAAGACACTAGCTTGTCTCATGAGACCTACCGATGCATCGAGGAGCTATAGTGGGCTCCACCCATCACATATTATGTCCAATGCATTCCCGTATTAAAAGGTTTAAACAAAACATAAAAATTCGTATTAAAAATAGCATACGAAATGTAAATACTTCATCCAAAAACCATGAATGGTATAAAAATAACACTTCCACAGTCAAACATATCACAAAAACTTCAATACAATATAGAAGTTTTGTATCATAATAAATCAACTTCAAATAATCTTAAAATCCATCAAAGGATGTTAACATCAATGAAATCAAAACTCTTTTTAGAGAAATATCTCTTTCTATTTTGAAATTATTTAAGAGTAATATATCTATAAAATAAAACATTTCCTTTGAAAATATTCTTTATGATTGTAAGAGAAGCTTTAACGATTTTATAATGTCGGAAAATAGCTGCACCCGTCGTATAAGTTAAAAAAACATTCTTACATTAATTTTGTTGAAAAGGTTAAAAAGCGCCTTGTTTGGAAAACGACAGAAAGATTCCTTTATAAACATCTTATAAAAAGTCAAACAAGGGTATAAATGACTTTAAACCATATTCTGTAAAATAATAAGAATGTTTTGAAATAAATTTTTAAGAAACATCGATGTGGATGATAAAGAGATCCCAGTAGATTATTACGTATAAACAACCTCGGATAATGAAGAGATTGCGAAATAAACCCTTACCTTGTACATTTCCTTGGTTGGGGTAGGTTAACCTCATGTATAATTGTGAGATAATTGTTATTAAATTATAAAAGAATAATATATATTAATATGATATCATATATTGTCTTTTAACATTGCTTTGTTAATAATATTTTAGAATTATCGTCGTTTCGGGTGTTAACTTACTCATTTTCTTTTATATGTATTGTTATGTAAGACGTATTTTTTATGGATAGGTTGTATCTTATTCATATCCAGAATTATATTAACTCCTTAGATAAAATTATTAATCATCAAATGATAATTAGACTTGAATGGATACGATGTGGAATGAATCTCATCGCGTTTGTGGAGACGATAGTCCGTACGTACGCACGAGCGACAATATCATTCTTTTGATATTAAATTAATATATAATTGTATGGCATATCATATATACAGAATCATTATATTTTTATATTTATTATTTACATTAATTACACATCATTATTATACCCATCCAAATAATAATTTATTGAATAACAATTACACCACGACGTGAAGACGGTAAGCCGTACGTACGCACGTATGGTGACATGTTATTCAAAGTATTGATAGAATACTGAATATGATTGTACAATATTTATAATAACATAACAGTATATATAAGATACTTGAGTTATTATTTTAGAATGGTAATAAAAAAGAAAGATGAATTGGAAGAAGAATGGAACTTGAAAAAAGTGTGGTGAAATCATTACCTCTTCTTCAGGTTATTCCTTTTGATTTGATCAAAAGGGATCCTTAGGTTGACTTTATGACTAAAATAAGGCCTCTAGGATGAAGTTAGGGAAGTTGAGAGAGTATTTTTTCAGAGTTTGGCAGAGCCAAATGGTTTTGAAGGTGTGAATTAATGAGAAGGGGGAGTGCCCTTTTATAAGAGGGGTGAGGGGAACCTTTGGAAAAGTTAGAAATATTATTTTATAATAAATGAATATTCGGTTTATAATGGTTCCAAAGTGGATTATTTAATTATTAAGGTGGGTATAGGTCGAAAACAACTCAAACAATTTGATTTAGATAGGTTTGGGTTATAATATTAACCATATCATTAAGTATTAACTCTTAGTTAATTAGTTTCACTTTTACAATGTCTCTTTGTATTTTTATATTATATGGTAAATAAACTTACTATATACATTCAAGGGACCCCCAAGTGGTCCATTAATGATACACCTATCATGATATAAGTCTCTTGGAAGAACCTTAGATTTTTAGGAATTTAATATCAATTAATAATATAATATGTTTTTTAAAAACTCTTTTATGTCAATTTTGACACTATTCAATAATTGATCTTTGTAAAAATCATAAAAGAATTATTACTTCAATAGAAGGTTAATTAAATCAATACTAACATGTCATATTATCCGAGAAAATTATTTTTATTTATAAAAAGTCTCAAATTACATTTATTTGGGTATTTATAATATCAATTATTCTAAATTTTCACTATTATGGTAATTGCTGCATCATCATTGTGTCATAAATAAATTATATTATTTAATGTCTAAAAATTGTAAATAAAATATAATTATGTAGAAAATATTTTTATATTTTTAATTAATATTTACAATAGAATTTATCTTAGGTTTTACCCTATATTAAAAATGTTTTAGTAAATAAACCCTGATTTTAACTCTTTTAACTCTTCTTTGAATTAAATAACAATAAATGTCCTAATCTAATCCAAGTGGACCTAAATGATTATATTTTATTCCTAAGGTTGTTTTTGGTCTAATTAAGCTTATCTAAAAGAATTAGGACATGTGTTAGGGTAATATTAATATCATTTTTATCCTTAATTACCCTATTTACTTTTAACTGTGGTAAATAAAAGTAAAAAATTACTATTCACCAAAAATTATTTTCATCTCAATGAACCACATTTTAGTCCTTAATATTAACCGCGTCACTTGGATTTTCTAAATTCCACTCACAGAAGTGGTAAAATTATGTTTTATGAAAAATTCTGTTTTTTTAACTACCACTTAGTGGTTTAACTATTCATGGGAAAAATGAAGTTTTTCAAAAAAATAAAAAAAATTCACCCTAGGATAATTTTGATATTCTGAATCCAAAAATGAAGTCCATTTTAAAAAATAAAATTTATAAATTTCAAAAAGTGGGTATTACTATTCATAACGGCTAGTTTGATTGGTTATGGAGTGTTAGAACTCGATGTTGCGTACAGCACACGCTATTGCATTATTCAAAGAGAAGTGTACCGTAGAAGCTTGGAGTGTTAAATTCTCCTCTCCTTCAAATAATTTCATTCTAAAAATTTCTAGAATAATTCCGCATGAAAAGACTCGGGTGGTTCTTCATCATAAGATCCTCGGGTTCCCACGTTGCCTCTTCCATCTTATGGTTTCTCCACAAGACTTTTACCAGACGAGTTGTCCGGTTTCTCAGTACATGTTCTCTTATATCAATAATCTTGATGGGATCTTCGCAATAAGATAGATCAGGTTCTAGGTTTAATTCCTCATAGGTGAGTACATGCGTTGGGTTAGGCGTGTATTTCCTCAAGAGAGATATGTGGAACACATCGTGAACTTTGGAGAGACTTGGTGGCATTGGCAATCGGTAAGCTACAACCCCAATTCGTTCTAGAATTTCGAAAGGTCCGATGTACCTGGGACTCAATTTACCTTTCTTACCAAAACGTATGAATCCCTTCCATGGAGATACCTTCAGGAAATGATGATCACTGACTTGAAATTCTAAATCATTCCTTCGATTATTGGCATAGCTCTTCTTCCTACTTTGGGCTGCATTGATATAGTTTGGGATTACCTTCACCTTTTCCATCGTTTCCTCCACCAGTTTTGGGTATACATGTTTTCTTTCACCAAGGTAATCCCAACATGTTGGTGCGCGACATCTCTTTCCGTATAACGCTACATATGGTGCCATATGAATACTCGAATGGAAGCTATTTTTATAGGAAAATTCTACCAGAGGTAAATATTGATCCCACATACCCTGAACGTCAAGTGAGCAGGATCTCAACATGTCTTCTAAGGATTGAATAGTTCGTTCTGATTGTCCATCTGTTTGAGGGTGGTAGGCAGTGCTCAAATGAAGTTCATTATCCAAGGATTTCTGAAGACTTTTCTAGAATCATGAAGTAAAACGGGGATCATGATCATAAACATTCGATAGGGGTACTCCATGAAGTCTCACAACATCATTAATATATAGTCTTTCTAGTCATACAAGTTGTAAATCATCCCTTGTAGCAAGAAAATGTACTGTCTTGGTAAGAAGATCAATAATTACCCATATTGCATCGTTCCTTCTAGGAGTCTTTGGTATCCCCATGACAAAGTCCATCGTATTATTATCCCATTTCCACTCAGGTATGTGAAGAGGTTGCAATACTCCACCAGGCTGTTGCCTTCCAACTTTCACTTTTTGACAAACCATCCATCTAGACACAAAATCTGCAATCTACCTCTTCTTTTTGTCCCACCAAAAATGTTCCTTCAAATATCTATACATTTTGGTGCTCCCAAGGTGTATAGAGAAATTGGAACTATGTGCATCATCCAGCAATTCCATTTTTAGATAAGGTATATCAGGAACACAAAGCCTCTTCCTGAATTTCAAAATTCCTTCTTCAAAAACAAAGTCTCTCAGTCTCCCTTCATTCACAGCTTTAATATTCTTTTGAAATTCTTCATCATCATTCTAAGAACTCTTAATCCTTTCTAGTAACGATGGTTTGGCAACCATTTGAAAAAGCACTGATGTTTCACCTTCCATGGTTATTCCCAAGTCCATCTTCACTAGATCCATGAAAATTGGATCCCTTTCAATTCTCATATTTTTCAAAACTCCATGGTATTCTCTGCTCAAATCATCTACCACCTTTTTTTCTTTCCCCGGGTGGTAGTGTATCGTACAATCATAATCCTTGAGTAATTCAAGCCATCTCCTTTGCCTCATGGTGAGTTCTTTTTGTGAGAAAATATACTTCAATCTCTTGTGATCAGTATAAATCTCACATTTTTCACCATAGAGGTAGTGCCTCCATATCTTGAAAGAAAAGATCACCGCTGCCAACTCGAGATCATGAGTAGGATAGTTTTGTTCCTGAATTTCCAAATGTCGTGATGCATAGGCAATATCCCTATCATTCTGTATAAGAAAACAACCAAATCCTTTCTTCGATGCATCACTATAAATAACGAACCCATCATTCCACGATGGTAGAGTCAATATAGGAGCATTGACTAATCTTCTTTTTATTACATCGAAACATTATTCACACTCTTTTGTCCAAAAAAATTTGACCCCTTTAGGTGTGAGCTTCGTTAATGGGTTATCCAATCAGGAAAAATTCTGGATGAAATGTCGATAATAACCTACCAAACCAATAAAACTACATACCTCAGTTATACTCATAGGTGGTGGCCATTATTGGATTGCCTTGGTCTTAGAAGGATCAACATAGATTACATTTTTAGAGACAATATGGCCACGAAAAGAAATCTTCTGTAACCAGAATTCACACTTGCTAAACTTCTCATATAATTCATGTCTTCCCAGAGTCTTTAGGATAATGCACAAGTGATTTTCATGTTATTCATATCTTTTAGAGTATACCAATATATCATCAATAAATACCACCAAAAATTCATCAAGATATTCCTTGAAAACACTATTCATTAGATACATGAATACAGAGGGTGCATTAGTCAATCCAAAGTCATTACTATAAACTCATAATTCATGTACCAGGTTCGAAATGGTGTCTTCAGAATGTCTTCCTTCTTCACACACAACTAATGGTATCCAGATCAATGGTAAATCTTTGAAAAGTATTGAGATCCATGAAGTTGGTCAAATAAATCATCAATGCGAGGTAGGGGATACTTTTTCTTTTTTGTTGTAGCATTGATCTCCCTATAGTCGATACATAACCTCATAGATCCAACTTTTTTTAACAAAAAGAATAGGGGCTTCCCATGGAGAAACACTAGGGAGAATAAATACCTTATTACTCAATTCCTCATGTTGTTTCTTTATTTCTACTAATTCTATAGTTTCCATTCTATAAGGGGTCTTCGATACATGCCTTGATCCTGGAATTAAATCAATGGAAAACTCAACTTCTCGTTCTAGAGGATGTCCAAGTAAATCTTCCAGAAACACATCTACATATTCATTTCCAAAACATACATCCTCTATTTGAACATTACCTTCCTTACCCACTGTAATTTCATCCTCTTCCTCCCCAATAATTGAATTTAGTTGAGCTACTAGGGGTGTATCTATATAAGAATTAGGTGGTGATGATTCTGCTCTAAAGATAATGTGTTCCTTATCATCATCATAAAAAATCGTAACCTCTTTCTTCTTATAATAAATCTTCACATCATGGTCTGAAAGACAATCCATACCGAGGATTATATCAAACTCAATCATAGTTATGATGATGAGATCAACAGATAAAGAACATTTATGTGCTCTAATGGGGATGTATTCACAAAACTATGTTGCAATGATACTTCCCTTAGGATTTTTAACTGACAACTCCCTTGTTAAATCAAATTGGAAATATCTAATTTTCGTAGAAAACTGGGAAGATATGAAACAATGCGATGATCCAGAATCAAATAATGCATTTGCTAAACTTGAAGAAACCATTAAATTACCTGCCACCATGGATTTCAGAGCTTCTACCCCAGCAGTAGTGATAGCATAAGCTTTTCCTTAATCCCTTGGCCTTTTCTGAGGTAAGTTCCCCTAATGCTTAGGAAATTCATTTGCATAATGTCCCATCTCCCTGCAATTGTATCACTGAACATCAGTAGCTTCCTTCTTCCCTTTGTAATCCCGAGCTTGGTGGCCTTTTTCACCACACTTGTAACAGACTCTCGTTCCCTTCAAGCAAGTACCATGGTGTTTCCTACCACATTTTCCACAGGATTGATATTCAACCTTTCCCTTCTTCCCCTTATTTCCATTCCTAGATTGATCAGTAGATCTCTTCATCTCTTGCTTTGCTTTAATGTCAAAAGACTTAGAGAATTCTTTTTCTGTCTTGATAGCACATGAGACAATGTCTTTGTACGATAAAAAGGATTGTGAGACTAATGCTCGACGGAGAAATGGTTTTAAACCATCAAAGAAATGATCAATCTTACTTATTGGGTTCTGTATATAATCTCCAGAATACCTTGCTAACATTGTAATGTTAGCCTCATACTTTGTGACATTCTCATCCTCCTTTTGGCTCAGACTCAGAAATTGTCTTTCCATATCTGCTCGATGGTCACGAGGAAATTATTTTTCTAAAAACAGATCATTGAACTCCCTCCATTCCATATTTTATACTTCATCATCTTCCTTCATGTTTGGAATCAATGACCACCATTGATCGACATCTCTAGTGAGGTGGTAAACGGCCATGTTAACTTTTTCCCTTTCACTACATCCCAAAGCCTGAAATATTTTCTCTAAAGAACTTATCCATTGCTCATCTAATAATGGATTTGTAATCCCATTGAATGTTGGTGGTTGCTGCCTCATGAAGTGATCTAACATTGATCCTCCACACTGTGGATCAGGGTGCTCCATACATGTAAGGAAATTATTAATGGCCTGAGTGAATTGTCCCTATATAGTGATTAGTTGATCGGCACCAGTTGCATCACCAGATCCAATATAATTATCTTGAGAAGGAGGTAAATCCATACATGGAGTGCGTGCATTGATACAGTTTCCATTTCTTTCACTAGGCGCCATTTCTAAACAATGGCATAAACTAGATCAGTTTATGAATCAAAATACATTATTTCGTACTTATAAAACACTTAACATAAATTTAACTATTTATGGATATAATCCATAATTATAGAAATTTTTTCTTTGAGGAAGTATATACTCATAAAACCTTCAAAATGATTTGTAGAAAAAATGAGAGTTATCCTAAGCATATCCCTCGAGAGTGTCGTAACCAAGAGTGCAACAAGGACCGTTGTCGTGTACCAGTTCCCATTCGAGTCTAGATCAAAGTGGTGTTTTCGTGTTTTTCCCATAAGTACATCTGTGCAAGAGCCTCCTCTACCGGCTCGTATCCAGATAGGGATGTATTGCACTGAAAACTCACAAAATCTCTACAATACCAAAATTTTAGGATGTTCTTCTATACTAATCCTAAATGTCCATCTTAAATCTATGTGCTCTAATCAGATTTTATCTAAATCTAGCTTCCAAGGTTTGTACTAAAATTCCTCTGATACCAACTGTAATGCCTCGACCCCAGTTACCCAGAGTCAGTGCATTATTACATAACATTGGCATGATCACAAGAAAGATCAACTCTCGAAAGACCGATTAGTTTAGTAGACTTGGAATCAATAGATATATTCATAATGTATTACATTACATCATAAAAATGAAACCTACAACAACATAGTCTCCATTGTCTACCCTCTTATCCCCTCATATTATCCTTGTAGGTCATTCATAATTTATTCTTCACATCCTGGGAAAAATAAAACATAGAAAAGGGTGAGCTCAAATGCCTAGTAAGGACAACAATATAGCGGAAACTTTCAAAAATAAGAATAAACATTTAAGGCAATGTATAACTAAAACAAAAGCCTTTTAAACTTGAACTTCAACAAATTATGGAAAAAATAAAACGAAATAATGTCATTTACTTATTCACATGGATATTCTACTAATCGAATAATCATATGCAATATCAATAACCACTTTCATAATGATGGAATGCATAATGCAAGACTATCATAACCACATATCCAAGGCCTCATGCCAAGACTAAAAATAGTATTTTTCCAAGGCCTTGTTCCAAGACACTAGTTTGTCTCATGAGACCTACCGATGCATCGAAGAGCTATAGTGGGCTCCACCCGTCACATATTAAGTCCAATGCATTCCCGTATGAAAAGGTTTAAACATAACATAAACATTTGTATTAAAACTAGCATACGAAATGTAAATACATCATCCACAAACAATGAATGGTATAAAAATAACACATCCACAGTAAAAAATATCACAAAACCTTCAATTCAATATAGAAGATTTTTATCATAATAATTCAACTTCAAATAAGCTTAAAATTCATCAAAGGATGTTAACATAGATGAAATCAAAACTCTTTTTAGAGAAATATATCTTTCTATATTGAAATATTTTAAGAGTCATATATCCATAAAATAAAACATTTCCTTTGAAAATATTCTTATATGCTTGTAAGGGAAGCTTCAACGATTTTATAATGGCGGAAAATAGCCGCACCCACCGTATAAGTTAAAAAAACATTCTTACCTTAATTATTTTGAAAATGTTAAAAAGCGCCTTGTTTGGAAAAAGACAGAAAGATTCCTTTATAAACATCTTATAAAAAGTCAAACAAGGGTATAAATGACATTAACCCATATTCTGTAAAATAACAAGAATGTTTTGAAATACATTTTTAAGAAACATGGATGTGGATGATAAAGAGATCCCAGTAGATTATTACGTATAAACAACCTCGGAGAATGAAGAGATTGCGAAATAAACCCTTACCTTGTACATTTACTTGGTTGGGCTAGGTTAACCTCCTGTATAATGGTGAAATAATATTTTTTAAATTATACAAGAATCATATATATATTAATATGATATCATATATTATCTTTTAACATTGCTTTGTTAATAATATTTTAGAATTATCGTCGTTTCGGGTGTTAACTTACTCATTTTCTTTTATATGTTTTGTTATGTAAGCCATATTTTTTGTGGATAGGTTGTATCTTATTCATATCCAGAATGATATTAAGTCCTTAGATAATATTATTAAACATCAAATGATAATTAGACTTGAATGAATACGATGGGGAATGAATCTCATCGCGTTCGTGGAGACGGTAGTCCGTACGTACGCACGAGCGACAATAACAATATTTTGTTATTAAATTAATATATAATTGTATGGTATATCATATATACAGAATCATTATAATGTTATATTTTTTATTTAAATGAATTAAACATCATTATTATACCCATACAAATAATAATTTATTGAATAACGATTACACCACGACGTGGAGATGGTAAGTCGTACGTACGCATGTATGGTGACATGTTATTAAAAGGATTTATAGAATACTGCATATGATTGTACCATATTTATAATAACATAACAGTATATATATGATACTGGAGCTATTATTTTAAAATGGTAACAAAAAAAAGTAGAAGTGGAAGAAGAAAGGAACTTGAAAAAAGGGTGGTGAAATCATTACCTCTTCTTCGGGTTCTTCCTTTTGATTTGATCAAAAGGGCTCCTTAGGTTGGATTTATGACAAAAAGAAAGCCTCTAGGCTGAAGTGAGGGAAGTTGAGAGAGAATTTGGTCAGAGTTTGGCCGAGCCAAATGGTTTTGATGGTGTGAAATAAGGAGAAGGGGGAGTGCCCTTTTATAACAGGGGTGAGGGGCATCTTTGGAGATGTTAGAAATATTATTTTATAATAAATTCATATTCGGTTTCTAATGGCTCCAAGGTGGATTATTTAAAGATTAAGGTGGGGATAGGTCTAAAACCACTCAACCAATTTGATTTAGATAGGTTTGGGTTAAAATATTAACCTTATCTTTAAGTATTAACTCTTAGTTAATTAGTTTCACTTTTACAATGTCTCTTTGTATTTGTATATTATATGGTTAATAAACTTACTATATACATCCAAGAGACGTCAAAGTGGTCCATTAATGATACACCTATCATGATATAAGTCTCTTGGCCGAGCCTTAGATTTTTAAGAACTTAATATCAATTAATAATATAATATTTTTTTAAAAACTCTTTTATGTCAATTTTTACACTATACAATAATTGATTTTTGTAGAACTCATAACAGAATGATTGATTCGAATATATTTAATTAAATATATCCTAACATGTCATATTATCCTAGAAAATTATTGGTATTTATAAAAAGTCTCAAATTACATTTATTTGGGTATTTATAAAATCATTTATTCTAATTTTTCACTATTATGGTAATTACTGCATCATCATTGTGTCATAAATAAATAAATTATTTAATGTCTAAAAATTATAAATAAAATATCATTATTTAGGAAATAATTATAGATTTTTAATGAATATTTATAATTGAATTTATCTTATGTTTATCCTTATATTAAAATTTTTTTAGTAAAGAAACCTTGATTTTCACTCTTTTAACTCTTCTTTGAATTAAATAATAATAAATGTCTTAATCAAATCCAAGTGGACTTAAATGATAATATTTTATTATAAGGTTGTTTTTGGTCGAATTAATCTTATAAAATAGAATTAGTACATGTGTTAGGATAATATTAATATCATATTTACCCTTAATTACCCTATTTAATTTTAACCGTGGTAAATAAAAGTAAAAAGATACTATTCCCCAAAAATTATTTTCATCTCAATGAACCACATTTTAGTCCTTGATATTAATTGTGTCTCTCATATTTTCTAAATTCCACTCACATAAGCGGTAAAATTAAGTTTTATGAAAAATTCGGTTTTTTTAACTACCACTTAGTGGTTTCACTATTCATCAAAAAATGAAGTTTTTCAGAAAAAATACCAAAAATTCACCCTAGGCTAATTTCGATATTCCGAATCAAAAATGAAGACCATTTTAAAAAATAATATTTATAAATTTCAACAAGTGGGTATTACTATTCATAATGGCTAGTTTGATTGGTTGTGGTGTGTTAGAACTCGATGTTGCGTACAACACACGCTATTGCATTATTCAAAGAGAAGCACACCGTAGAAGCTTGGGGTGTTACAATTACTCTCCCTCCCTCATATTGAAAGCTAATAATATCTCCCTTATTAAGGATTCAAATATCTTCTCCACCTGATCCATGTTTTCATTATCTTTGAGTTTTTTGGATCTGAAATAGTAAGATCTATAATCTTCTTTCATTCATTCGTTATTTATATTTATATCTAATTATATATTTTGGTGTGAGACCATGTGACATATTTTCAGCACACTTTTCTATTATATAGATTTTCATTACTCTAGATTGATTCAATGGCCAAAGCTAGATGAAGAGAGTGCCACATGCCTATGATAGGTGGTCTAAAAATATTCCCATTTTTTTGGTTATTATATAATTTTTTCATATTTCCAAATTTTTTTCATTCTCATACATTACCTTAAAATAGGTTTTAACATTCTAATTAATTACAAAATTCAATTTCACTATTATATAAATTTTTTAATGAATTGGAGGTTGTTTTCTCTATTTATTTCCTCCCCATTTGGTGAGATAAATGAAATAGACTCTTCCATTTAATGTTTTAAATGACAAACCACCTTCTATGTGGGTTGGGTGGGCCATGAATTTTATTTTTTATTTATAAATGTAAATGGATTCATTGAATTAAATGGAATTGGGTGACAAGGTCATGTCACATTTTGTATATTTATATATGTATTTTTTAAATTATAACACCCATTGGTAGTTTGGTTGAAATAAATATAAATTTATATTTTCTGATGCCTCATGATTTTTATAACGAAACTGTGGTCATTTCTCATGAAATAATGGTTATGGTACTGTTTGACCAAGGTGTTTTATGCCCCCACATGTTGAGTGACCAAAATGCTGCCTCACAATATTTAATTTTATCTGGATGATGGGAATGATATTCCATGTTCCCTTATAATGAGTGTTGGGAATGAAATCTCACTCCACTATCTCAAGTAATGAGAATGAAATATCACATTCTTAAGGGTTTCCGGGACAATACCCTTATAGGAGCTTAGAGATAATTAGACTAGGAATGGACCCCTATGTTACACCCACTACAAAAGAAATTGGTTTTAGCGGTGGTATTGTAATGACGGTTTTGGTAACCACAACTAAACAATTTTTAAAATGGTTTCGCGGCGGTTTATTATAAACCCCCAAGAAATTTTTTTAATGCTACCAACCCTTCACCCCCCACCCCGACCCACTTCTCCCTACTTCCCCCACGTCCCCCACAACCACGGCTCCCCCATGACCACCGTGACCATGGGGACCCTGCTACCCCGGTGACCTCGACCCCACGCGACCACGAAGACCCCGTGACTCCGGTGACCCCGCGACCCCGAAGACCCTGGCCCCCCGCGACCATGACAACCTCACGAACCAAGGTGGTATTGATGATTTTTCTCATAAATTGTATGTATTATATGTGTATGTGGTTGTACTAATTTAATTCTTTAATATGTTATGTGTTCCTAAGTACGAAAAGTGAGATTGGGACTCAGTATGAAACCCTCTATGGACTCTGTTGGGTCCATTGATGTATGAGATCATACCTAGGTCTACCATTGGGTTATGAAAACCCCTTAAGGTTGGTGAAATATTTTTTAAAATTTTTCAAGAATATAATTATGAAAGTGAATGGGTAGAGAATTTTATTTTGGTATGTAGTCAACGTTAATTGGATATTTGAAATATGGAATTGGTATTTTATTGAAATGCCTAGTTGGATTCTGAAGTGGATTAATGTAATCATTTTTCACTTTGATTTTGTTATGGTTTCCCATGAAGAACAAAAATGTTATGAATGTGGGTATTATTTTGAAAAGTAGGTGTTGAATTCATTGTTATAGTAAAAAGGGGTTATCTTAATATATTTCAAATGGTGATTAGAAATGAGGGTGTGGTTCCCCTTTTTTGAAAATTATTTAAAATCCCCCTTTATGGTTGTAAATAGAAATGAAATTCTTGGGGTATGCTGAGTTTTTGAAAGAGGAATACTTGTTTTCTGAAGGGTGTATTAAAGATTATTTCAATTGAGTATCTTGAATTGTGTTTTATTTCATGATTTGAATTTAAAGATATGTTGAGAACATTGTCATTAAAATGATATACGGGTTAGTGAGATAGAACACCCGACGATTATGTTGGAATGTTAACTTGTTTTATGAAATTAAATAAGTGATAAATGTGTTTCAATGATGACATAACATAAGGGGGAATTTTGAATAATGTGATTTTGTTAAATGGGTTAAGGTATGAAATTGATATATGTGATAAATGAGTTGCAATTGTAAATGTAATATATTTTAATGGGTTATTCATTATAACTGGGATATAAATAGTAAGTTATGGGAATGGTCATTGATGTATATTGATATAATATATTATTTAATTCTTGTATGGTTACCTAGAGAAATAATTTGAAAAGATGTTGGCGTGTCAATCCACAATGATTGGAAGAGTTACATTTCATGTTTCATTAGGAACAATCAAAATTTTTAACACCAACTAGTCCTTGATTTTTCCAACCACAATTAGTATATATTTAATTCTAACTGTATTTAGAACTAAATTGCAAGTGAATTTAGGAAGATCTCTATATAGAGATGTGAAAACTACCTAATAATCTTGGTGGACTATACTAGCTTTTAATCCCACAATGTAGTTCATACAAAATATTATATCATTGAAATACATGTACATGATCTAAATAAACTAGATAAATTATACTACAATAATAGTCATGTAGAATTATATCCATTTTAATCCTCCTCTCTACCACTTTCTATGAGGTGTGTTGACACTGATGGTATGAGTAATAGTTTCCACATGTTGATTAACAATAGAATAATGATGGATGTGTCCAATAAAAAATATCATATATAATATCAATAATTTCCATATTTAGACAAATGGTACCCCAAACCATATAGGAATTATGTTTCTTATTCATGATATCCTTCGCTTGTGTATAAAAATACTTATCAAATTTCACAAGACAGTTATTTATTCTCTAATGAGGCCCATCCTAATTAAATTAATTGTTCCTAGATTCCTCTTAGTTTTCCTAATTCTTTTGTAAAGAACTAGTCAAATAGGACTATTCCATCTGAGCATAAAAAACCAGAGGTAGGGTTGATCGTGTTTCACCAACTATTCATAGAATTTTAGGAAAATATTTTTTAAGATTCCCATTCATGGAACAATGGTGTAAATTCTATAGTGGTGATATGAATTAATTATTCGTGTGTAAATACAATATGAACTTTAAAAAACCTGATCAATTGATGTGATATGGATTATAAGAAAATCATCCTATTGATTGATTATCTCTTACATTACTATCATAGGACTGACTCTACATATTGTGTTTAAATCCCATGTTGATGCTCCTAGTTTCACATAGCCGAACAATGGTGTCTCCTACACTAATATTCCATCCAAAGTCTCTTCCTCCAACAGACTCCTTATTATCTATTTCTAGGTGTCATGTAATATATAACATTAAAACTATTGATAGATCCTTAGTTTGTATACCTTAAATAATGATCTATTCATTCAGTTCTTTTCAAGGTGTCACCTTTCATGAACAGTGAACAAGGTGAGTGAATTTTGAAGTATATTTAATCTCTTATACACAAACATGTTCAAATTTAACAAATTATCCTACATTTATTACCCCAATGGTTTTCAAGAATAATTATTTTACATTACATGTATACAAATCATTTCCAAGTGAGGTATTGAAACAACATATCCAAAACAACTATGTCTAATCATTCAAGCATCAGGTATACAAGAACATCCATTCCAGCTTTGACATTTATCTCATCTGGTTTCCCATCATTGTTAAAAAAAACAGGACCTCCTATACGAAAACACATCTGATTTATTTGTTCTAAAATCCCCTTAAATTGTGAGAGGATTTTATTTTAGATGTTCTATTAAATGATTTACCTAATGAAGTTTCACATTTTCAGGTCCATTAACAAAATCCACAAAATCATGTTCTAACTCAGGGTCTCAACTTTATTATATTATGTTTCTGTAATCTTACACTATCATATATATGAATCTATTTCTTTATTTAGTAGTAACTATGTGTTTTAAATTTTTTTATTGTTGTGTAGGAACATTGTGATATTAATGGATAAAAGCTGCATCACATTACCGAGGAACACACCTCAGTATTCAAAGGGTTTGAATGTGTTTTTAGATATTGAAATTTCTAATCTATCTGTTGATGGGAGAATAAGATGTCCATGTCCTAAATGTAAATTAAGAACACGGTTAAATAGAGTTGAAGTATATGAACACTTAATACTGAAGCAATTCCCTTGAAAATATTTGTGTTGGGTTTGGCATGGAGAATCGAATGTTACAGATAGATTTATTACTGATGTTAATCCACAGAATGAGGTCCCGAGTTCGTCGACAATGGAAAATGAAATGAAAATCCTCATAAATGATGCATTTGGCAGTGCAAGACACCACTATCAGCATCAAGACATATCAGAACAACCAGAATAGGTTGCTACAAATTTAAACGTGACAAGTGATGTTTTTTAGACTGTAACAAAAGTAGATCAAGATGGTAACATATCATTGGATCCTCCTCTTGATTCTGTGGAGCCAAATTTTAGAGAAAACTTCACTGAGAAAAATGTGTTTCATGATTTCGTTGACGATGGAAATCCAGATTTTTATAGTGGGTGTTTGAAATATTCAATGCTTTCATTTCTTCTGAAGTTATATCATATCAAAAGTCTATGTGGAATTTCAAATAAGGAAATTTCCATGATATTGAAATTGTTTTGTGATGCATTTCATGAAGCAAAAATCCCAAAAAAAAATTATGATATGAAAACAGTTGTTAACAAGCTTGGTCTGAATTATAAAAAATTGCATGTGTGTCCCAATGATTGTATGCTTTATTGGGAGATGATTCAAGTAGAAAAAATTTCAAGAAATTTTCTTCTTCTATATGGAAGTCAAAGGGTGATGTTTGAATTTTAAATGAACATAATTTCATGGAGAATAAGAAAAGGAACACACCGACATAGGTTTTGCGTTACATCTCCTTGAAGCCTCGATTGCAAAGATTATTCATGTCATCTAAAACCGCCGATCACATGAAGTGGCATTTTGTATATAAAAACAATGATGTGTTAACGAGACATCCCCGAGATTCCCAATTGTGGATGAAATTTGATTCATTAAATATATATTTCTTAGGTGATCCTCAAAATGTTCAATTGGGATTGGATGCCGATTGATTCAACCCATTTGGGACATTGAGTACCAGTTATAGCATTCGGCCAGTTGTTTTGATCCCTTATAATCTGCCTCCATGGATGTGTATGAAACAAACATATTTTATCATTTCGATGATTATTCCCAGAAAAACAATTCTTTGAAATTATAGTGATGTATACTTGAAGCCTTTGATTGACGAATCGCATGAGTTATGGAGCAATGGTGTTGAGACCTTTGATGGTTCTTCTAATACAATGTTCAAAATGCATCCTGCTTTAATGTGGACCATTAGTGACTTCCCTAGGCTTGAGAATTTATCTGGTTGGACCACATACATGGGTCTGGATTGTCCCATTTGTAACATTTATTTTGAGCCCAAACCGATACCTCACATTAGAAAATGGTGGTTCTTGTGCCATTGACGATTTCTCGATGCATCTCATAGATTTCGGCTGAACAGATAAAAATTTAATGGTTCAATTGATCATAGACCACCTCTAATGTTGTTAACTGGTTCTAAAATATTGACACAACATGAAAATGATGATACAAAATTTGGGAAGGTTCATCATTTGAATGATAGAGGAAAACAGGTCCGAAGTGAATCGTCAGGTGAATTCAGAACACAACAATAGAAGAAAAAAAGTATATTCTTCAAACTCTTGTATAGGGAATTTAATTTGGTGCGACATAATCTTGATGTGATGCATATTGAGAGGAATTTCTGTGATAATTTGATTTTTACATTACTTGATGAGCATGGAAATTTGAAGGATCATCTCAATGCTCGCAAATACATACAAGTAATGAACATAAAACGTGAGCTCTATCCAGATTACAATGAAACGTATGCTCTAACAATTTTTGAAATTAAAAAAATGGATAAAGATACATTCCTTCTAATTTTAAAAAATGTGAAGGTATCTGATGGGTATTTGAGTAACATCTCATGGTGTGTTGACTTAAAGAATCGTATGTTACATGGATTGAAAAGTCAGGATTCAAATATTTTGTTAAATAAGTTACTACCCTTGAGATTGAGTACATTATTACCTGAAAAAGATACTACTACAGTACTCCAATTCATAACATTTTATAAGAAATTATGTGAGAAATCTCAAAATCTATTTCAGCAGGACAACCTCCAAGAGAGGTTTGTATTGACCCTTTGTGCAATGGATATGATCTTTACTCCATCATTTTTTACTTTCATGATGCATTTAACTGTGTATTTGGTTGAGGTAGCTAAATTAGGAGGCCCCATTCATTATCCATGGATGAATCTAATTGAGAGGTATTTTATATATATGTTTTTCATTTAAGTAAAAAAATTTGGCATTTAAATAAATGAATAATATTTTTATTTTATTTCACAGAAATCTTGGGCATTTGAAAGCATACGTGAGAAATAAAACTCAACCAGAAGGCTCTATTGCTCAAGGCTATTTGGATGAGAAGTGTCTTAACTTCTGTTCCAGATATTTGGATGATATTGAGATAATATTTAATCGAGTTGGATGTGTTGACGACACATCAACTCAATCTCAAATGCATCAGAAATAAAAAATATTTCCTACTATTGGCCGATCAGTTCGGAGGACCACAAGTGTGACACTGTCAGAATTTGAATTATTACAGGCACATAGATATGTGAAATGAATAGTGAAATTGAAGATCCATTTATTTAAGAGATGAGGATATGAACAATGAGACGAATGAGAGGCCGAACATGAAATGAGAACGATATAACGAAATCTATGAATAAAGAGCCTATAGAATGGGTTTTATGACGTGTAAGTTCATAAATATAGCAATAAATACGTATATTAGTTTGACACATACATTTGGTAAATCTATTAAATTATATTTCTTTTTTCAGATCATGAATACTAATACTCAAGCAGACATGTCTGAATAATTGATGTTTCTTGCTACAGGTCCTGTAAAACAAGTTAGAAAGTTTGACGCTTATAATGTGAATGTATTTAGATTTCGTACAGTCGATCAAGAAGTGGGTTTGAAAACAAAAAATAGTGGTATATTTACATTTTCTAATGTGGGATACTATGGAAATATGGATGATATTATTGAATTAAACAATAACGGAATTTTTTTTGTTTTTTTATTCAAATTCAAATGGGTCTATATTATAAGAGGTTTTAAAATAGATTCCTTTCAATTTACTTATGTGAACTTCTCTCGCTTGATGAATGTTTGTGATCATGAACTGTATGATGCATATATCTTAGCATCACAATAAAAAATGGTATATTATGTGAATGACATTGTGGATGAAGGGTAGAGTGTAGTTGTTCACTTAATACAATGATATTTGTATGATATGGGTGATGAAGTGGATGATTTGACCTCTGAAATTGAATTTCATCAACAACAGGAAGCATAATTATTTTTCCTTCATGATTTTGAAAATATTAGTCTAGAAAGGATGAATGAAGTGGATGAAGAAATGCAGTAGGAAACCAACATTATTTAATGGGAAAATTATTGTATGTAGAATTATTTATTCATTCAACAACCACTTGTTTAATTTCTAAAATAATTCATTATCATTGTTATATATATTCTGTTGGTTAGTACAAGGAATCTATTATCATTTTTAATTTTCTTTCTCTGTAATTTTTCTGAAATATATATTCTGAACTAAATTTTATTTGATTAAATGACAGGAATGCCTATGAAAAAGTAGTACACTATATCATGTAGTTTTGCGACAGATGGCGATCCCTATGGCTCCCTCCCCACGACATCTGAGGCACCAGCTGCCTACACCCCTGCACCATCTCCCCCTACACCATCTCTCACAACATATGTGGGTGTCCCATTAGAGGCTGAGTCGTCAAATACCCATTCAGAAGACTCAGCAGTGGGGCGGCGACATTCCCCTTCTAGTTCATCACAGACATACTGGGGTGTCACTGTCAAAGGTACAAATTATAATTGAATAAATTTATTTCATTTTGTTTATACTAATTTTTTTCTCATTGAAGGTGAAAAAATGCAACCGTGGAAAAAACGTAAAAGTTCAGATATATGGAATATGAATGGTGAGAAGATAGCCATTCTATTTGAATCTTATGGGGTCCCTACGGATGACACTGTGGGGTTACATGGCCAGAGTCTAGGCCAGTTGGCAGCGAAGCCCATTTCCCTTCCTATTTATTATGGTGATTGGACACATATGCCTCCAATCTTGAAAAATGATGTTTTTGATTCTCAAATAAAGGTAATTTTACTACATTATGGTTTAATTGAATGCCATGATACTAATATGTTCAAAATAAATTTCTTTATACCAATGTTCTTTGACATTACAGTTTCGGATGTGATAGAACGGAAGTGGACGTTGAAAAATCATGGTATGAAATGGAAATATTTCAAATGGAGATTATGGTGTAATGTCAACGATACTTCGTTGACCGTGCAACAAATGCATGATAAGCTACCCACTGGGGTACCGAAAGAAGAGTGGAAATTTTTTGTTATCAAACATCATGATGAAGAGCGGATGGTATTGAAATATATATTATTATATTATCCTCATTTTACATTTATACATGTATATGAAGAGGATATGACATTGAATACATTACTGTTAAATTTATTTTTATTTATTTCAGGATATCTCAAGATTGAATGCATCAAACCGGACTAACCAAGTCATCCCTCACACTACAGGCTCAAATTTATTTTATAAAATCCGAACGACATTGGTAATATTTTAATTATTTTAAATATTTATAAGAAAATATTATCTTTTTAATATATATAATTTTTTATTTACCTTTTCTTAATGCAGTCATAGAGTTTAGGGCACGATGCATCCCGAACTGAACTATTGTTGGATGTTCTCAAAAAATCAAAAGGATGTTTTGATAATAGGCCTGCCAAAGAATTTGGTGTATGAAGTCAATATTATATTTTAATAACTTATTATCAATATTTACTATGTTAATATATATTGATATTTGATTTATAGGTTAAAATTAAAGAACTCTGGGATGCCAATCTTGGGCAGTCCTACTCTGTCTCCCAGGATGACCCAGTTACTAAAGTCCTTGGGAAGGAGCATCCTGGTAGAGTGAGCTGGTTGGGTTTTGGATCCGTACTGTCTGAGGTCTTTGGCATGCCACCAGGGATTCCAACTGCATCTACTTCTAGTTATAGTTAGTCCATACCCAAAAATTATCAAAGGGTGATTGCTTCTCTACGAACCATAGTTCAAGATTAGGGGGCTCAGATATCCACTTTGTAGAAAGCGATAACTGATATACATCATTAGATAAGCAGATATTCCCTCGATGGTAGTGCATTAATTGGTAGTCAGAAGGTAAATCAAAAAATATCAAAATCATTTAGTTTTCATACATTCATTTGTTTTAAGTTTTAATATAAATATGAAACAATATTTAATTTTCAATATAATATTCTTACAGGTGATATCAGAATGTGGAGATGGAGGTGGAGAAGGTGATGATATGCGTTAAACAAATATGAGAACAATTGGTTTGTATATGTACCATGTGTGTCACATAGGTTCCACCAAACATTTTCATTTCCTAACATTTTCTTGATTTCTAATGTTTCCAATTATGCATTTTATTGATTTTTGAGGTTTCCTATTATGTCTTGATTTCTAGAGTGTGGTATACATCATTCCAGTTAGGCCTGTCTTTGAATTGGTAGTCGAGGTTTTGGATGACGAAAAGTTAAACCCATTGTTGATGTGTTGAATAAATTCTCGATGCCTAAAATTATAATATGTAATTATTCAATATCATCATCCAAGAAGGTAAACCCTTCTGGAGTTGGTATCCTATGAAACAGTGAATCACAAAAACATGTGGATTGATAACTCTTTATTAGGAACTATTTGCTATGAAACCAATAGGAAATGATTTTCATTTTCCATAACACAAACAAAAAATTGTTTTCTATTTGAGCCTAATATTATTCATGTGATATAAATTCTAATTTCATAAAATTATTCATGAATATATAAAATATGAAATGTTGTTCCATGAATAAAACTATAGAAAACAATAATATCTCACATCTAGCATATCACCCAAGGTGAAATAACATCTAAATATATCATCAAATGACAAGAACAACAATCCCACACCAAGAACCTAGGTTTTCCCCATATATGGTTTAGAAAAACCCACAAAAAACACATTAACAAGGATGGTAACACTTTAATATCATATAACACTTTTAAAAAACTTATCCAATAGAAAATAAAATGGCTTTGATTAAACATTGTGATGCAATTACTTAGGTTCTATTAAACTGGTTCCCCAAACCAATGTGCCACATGACCATAGGAATGTCTCCTAATATACAAGAGGCTTTATACTGGTATTCAGGGTCCAATGAGGTATGTGGGGGTAATATACCATATTTACTAGTGTAAAATAAATGTATAAATCAATTTAAATGATAACCAAGTATGTTATTAAAATAATCATGCATGATGTATTCAATTGCAGAAATTATGTAAATCCCCAAAACCAATATAGTAAACATTTCAGTTCATACAAGTGTCAAGTGTTAAGGAAAAAACAAAATAAAAAACCCTATAAATATTATAAAATGGGTCTTGATGTCCATCCAGTTCCCTCATACATGCTCCAAATCTCAAACCAGCCATCTATTAAAAGGATTTCCCCTTATAATTCCCTACAACCATGAGATCTACTCAGGTATCAATGTAATCCTAAAAAGGGTGTGAGTATAGGTTAATAGGACACCACCAATAGTGTCTAAACAAATAAATATTATAATAATATAAACATTGTATTCATAAGTAAAATTAAATAATGATCATGGATGAAAAGGTAAACAAGTTCCATAATTAAATATTAAGAATTTAACCCTATATATCCTTCAGTTTTATGATGAAATCAATTCCAACCCATCCTTCTTCATCCATGTCAAAATTATATTCCAATAATATAAATGGGTTTTACATTTTTATTAACAACAATGGTAATTCATTAATCATTTCAAATTCATTTACTATGGTGCACTAATCAGTTCACTCATATCATAAACATAGACTTTAGTGCCTGGAAAGCCATGTCAATACACTATCCAAGTATAGGAAACTACATATACATCATATCAAGTCCATTATGTCTAATTTCATGTCTTTCCATCCCACTTCAAAATTAACTAATTTTTTGTAAAAAAACTCTTACCCTTGGGTGGGATCTATTGTGTCCCTCATCATTATCTAATCCCTTAATATACATTCCACATGTTCAAAAACAGTTGGACTTTTTAAAAAATTACAATATTATGTGTGAACCTATTTCATTTCACCAATATTCACATAGTTTATCACTTTCACTGCACTTAACGTAATTCCATAAATATTTGATTTTACTATTCATTCATAACAAAAACTACTGTACATATTTTCAATTCTATCTTATAACCTGGTTATTCCCACATTTTCTATTCATTATTTATCCCCTTAGTTATCTCACAAACCATTTAACCATAAAAGTTATGATAAACAACCACTTATCCCGTTTTGACATTATAAAAAGATATTTAATTGGTTTAATCCCATAACCCCTTTAATTTAACATTTAATAACTAAATTCACATGTTGATGGGATTGGCACACCCCATGGGTGGCCATAAACCCAGTCCACTCTTCATCAATATATCCAAAAAACATCCTTGAAATGACCAAAACGTCATTTGGTTGTTATTCTTTTATGAGATTTTTTATAGTTTGATTTGTTTTTCGGGGAAGTGGTGTAGTGGAAGCAGATTTTTTTTCTGGTCATCTCTTTGCGACAGTTTTAACCGCCACAAAGAGTATATAGGTAAGGCAGTAGAGGCGGTTAAAACCGCTGCTAAATGTAAGTATTTTTTAACATTTTTAGTGGTTTTAACCGCCTCTACAGATTCACATCACCCGCTTGCATTCTGCGGCGGTTCTGGTTTCTTTTGTGTCGGTTTTACAACTGATGGATTTTATTTTATTAGCGGCGGTTATAACCACTGCTAATAAAATAATCTTGGGCGTGTAAAAATCGCCGCAATAGTGATGAGAACCGCTGAAAATTGAGCCAGCTATGACACTTCCCTTAAAATGTCGCTAAATGGAAAAACTGCCGCTAATAGTTTGATGACACCAAATTTAGCAGCAATTCCTGTAAACCACCACCAACCCATGTATCAGCGGTTTAAACCGCCGCTAAATGCAAAAATAACTGCCACTAAATGGTTTTTTTCATGTAGTGACCCCTCGTCTAGATAGAACATAGTGTCCTTGTGTATTCTGATATATGTCCATATATATATAGTGAATATACATGTATACCTATTATATATATATATTTATGAGTACTTATATATGGTAAAATGATCAGACTTATTCAATCTTAAGGTGAAGCGGTTAAAATCATAAAAGTGTCTTATAAGAATCTAAGATGACAAGTGTTTATTATTTAGCATTATTTATTATTCTGTATAATAACACATTGATTTGATATAAACCATGACTAGATTATTCTAGACATTGTTTGCGGAGGACAACTAATTTTATCACACAACCAACTTGGGCTACCCGTAGTACCTGAGTAGGCATTATGATTTTAGGTGTGGATAATTTATAGTTCACTATGATGGATGCTAGACCTAATTTTCTTATATCATATAGAACAAGGTAATAAGACCAAGAATATTCACATGATGTTAGTATAAATTTATTTTTGTCTTTTCTATCTTTTTATGACCTATTGTATATTCCTACAATCATGTGTCCCCATTCCCCCTATTTTTATATCACCTTGGAATAACCTCATTTGGTATATGATTTAGCCCATGTAATGTTATAATCATTATTCTTGGACATTTTAATTATTTTGTTGATTATTTATCTTGCATATCATGTAATTATGGTTAACTTATATGATTAAACTATTTATTTTTTCTATTAATATAATCTAGGCCACTCTGATAAGTGGGTATGGTCTCTACACTATAACAAATTACACCCTCACTTATACTTAGCATCCTCTAGAATATGGGGATTCAAGCTTGAGGCCATGTGAACTACCAGATCACGAAACCATTTTTTTAAATTTTATGTCATGATGTTACAAAGTTTTATTAGAGGCTATTTATTTTCCTTTTATTCTTACTATTTTAGTATTAGATCGAAGAATATAATGTATATGAATTTGGTAATGGGATTGTGTCTAAGATTAGATGATAATAACAATTGTATGTCTAACCTAGTGCATGTAGTATGTAATGATCAGGATTATTATATATTCTAAGACACTAAAATATTCACCTAATTATTATTTTAATTATTTATATTTTGTTACTTTTTTAAAATTTACATGTTTAAAAAATCTATTTTTAATAGGTTAGCTTTTATATATTTTAGATATAAGAATCATGACATCATTAATTTTTGGGAAATATAAAAATGTGTTTGTAGTTTTTTACTAACATATTTTTTGTCATCAATGATTCTAAATATTCAGTTTTCTATGGATATGAAGGTGCACAATATTTTATTACACTTTCTAATAACAATTTCAGATATAGAGAGATAGGTGTAGTTATCGAGGTATATCTATTTTCAATATTATATAATATTAATTAATATATATATTTAATTAAAATAAACATATAATTTATAAAAAAAATTCTCAAGACTACTAATGCATCTTCAGTGCTGGAGAATTGTCCAATTACTATATAGAAATCATGTTCCCAAGTTGGAAAACATAGTCTTACATGTTTACCTAAACCATCACTTGCTCATGGAGAGAGATGTTACATATTCATTTTGATAATAAAAATAATAATGAAATTGGTAAAAATGAAATTAATTTTATCAGTTATATATCTATAAAGATCCATTTTAGTATTAGCATTTTATATCCAAACTGGATGTTCATCGATAGGATAGAGAAACAACAAATTTCATATCTCGTGATGGTAAAATATCTCAAATGATATATCTTCTCTTATTTTGGAATATAAAATATTATAAATGTCTAATATTTAATATACTAAATTACACATGACAATAAATATTTATGAACCAAAATCAGTTAGGAAAATCAATATCACATTAGTGTAAGTTTGATGGAGAGATTTAATAAAAATTGACCAAAAAATTTGTTTTTGGAAATAAAAAATAATGAAAACCCATTCCTTATATATGAGATTAATGATGAAGATATGTGGATGAAATTTTTTGAAATCTGTCCTGAAGCGAAAATTCTGGTATGATGATTATTTTTTATTTTAAAATTTATTATATATTTAACTAATTACATAGCAATTTATTTTTAAAAAACTTGCCACTAGGAGATATAATCAAGAAATCTATTTGAAAAATGTATATCATCATAATTTATCATGTTGAGGGTATTAGTTAATGGTGAAGAAAATAATTGAAAAAAATTGATTCATTAAGAAATTGATCTAGTAGTGGTTTAGAATAGGTCCAATTTGGTCCCCCCCATGTCCTCAAAATGCCAAAAAATGGAAATGGGAGAGGAGGAAAAATGAAATGTAACTTCTAGATAAATATGAGGATGTAACTATATGAATTATAATTAATTTTTCTTTTTTTAATGGGTGGTTTTAATGTTTATATTTATAAAATTAACATAACTATTTCATTTTATGTTTTAGCATTACCTTAATGATAAAGAGTGCCAAGATAGTTTTATCCCTGAGGGTTGGATGAATATCTTCCCTATTACTTTAGGAAATCAAGAACACCTATGTTGAGAATGATGATATCTTGAGGGTGTTAGTATTAGTAATGTTTTTGGTAATGAAATTATGAAGTCAGTAGAATAAAAATTATAATCATTAAAAGTTGTGTTGAGTGGAATAAAAAAGGTCATGTGAGATCAAATTCAATCTACTATGTAAGCTATGTTTGAACAATCGATGAGAGAATCAAAACCCAGTCATCTTTCCCAGCATTGCAATACTTAACAGCCTATCCAGTCATCCTATCTTTCCCATTCAAATGCACAGCATGTGAAAAATTCCCTAATGGTCAAACACATAAAACCTACCTACTCATAACCTCCACCTCCTCATTCAGACCCAACATTATATTATGATTTGTATTCCATAGATCCTCATTTATGTATTTTAGCGTATGGATACATTTATATTTTTTGGGATTTCGTACCCCTCTAGTGTGTGTGGTTGGGTTATGTGAGAGTAATGGTGCATTATATCACTGATCATAATTATCCACTACCATTTCCTTCCATGGAGGGTACTTGAGTTGGGGATTGAATGTGTGTTTTTTCTTTTTGTGACTATAATTATACTTTTTATATCATATAAGGTTTTCATATTTATTTAATATTAAATACATTTGATTGAAAATTATTTATAATGGTTTCAATATTTATTTTTCATAGGATTATCTATAATAAAACGAAATGATACAAATGAATCAAATGGTTCAAGAACCAATAACTGTAGATACTCCTATTTCTAACAAGTAAAATAGATTATAATATAATTATTATTAATTGGATAATTTATTCATGTTTCAAATGATTTATAATGTATGTGGAAGATACTATCCTTTTATAATAATCAAAAAATATATCATGGATTTGATAGAGTTTAAAGAGATCATGATTCTTATGTTGTAGTTGTTTTCCATGTAATTGAATCTTTATTTTGCATTATAATTTTCAATAAATAAATATTATTTTAGGGGAATTAGTATTTTAATTATTTATATATGTATCAATGTACACTTCTAACACAAAATGACACCACTGATTTTTATGGTCTTATGGATTTATAATTCGTTTCAATGACTTTGAAATATGTGATGACGGATGATATAGTTATATATATATATATATATGAGAAATTATGAAACACAAATATTTGAATTTTGTTTTTAACATTCATGGATATGTAAAAACACTTACATAATTAAGATATAGTTTTTTTATAGTTTTATTAATTGTGAAACATATTTATTGTAGAGGGAATTGGATTTTAGGTGTATTTCATATAATTGAAAAAATTTTATGCTGGTTTTACTATTTATTTAGCCATGTTCGTAAAATATTTTCCACCATGTTAGAAAAATACAATTTCTTCTTTTTTATATGTTCATTTCTCATAATTTTAAATTTTACACTTTTTTACTTATTTAATATGTATGGAAATTTAGGTCTTGGAAAATGTTTAAAAAAGATCACCTATCAATAATGAATCCAAATCCAATCCAATTTGTGAATGTACATGTAAATATTTTTATATTACATAATATTTTGATTTTGGATGTATATATATATTGGGTTTTAATCTGATGCTAATGCTTTATTACCAAAATGAAATCATCAACAAGGAATTGTAGAATGTGGTTATTATTTTTTACGATTCATGTATGAGATAATAATATATTGAGTGAAGGAAGATATTCCTAAGGTTTGTCAATTATATTATATATTTTATGATTTATTTATTAATATAATGTTCTTTATATTATAATATTTAATTTTATGGTATAAATTCAATGAAACTGAGTGATAAAAAATGATGAACTTACCCAACTTCAATTTATGTTTGTGAACTAATATTTAAGTGTGGTTGTCGTTGAAATTATTTTGTATGTTTATTTTAATTTGAATTTTTAATATTATAGTTTTTAGCAATGTGTTCAAAAACTGATAATTTTTTATAATTGGTGTTTGAAGATAATAATCTCAAAGGAATGTTTCAACAATAGCATTGGATGATTATGTTATAATTTATTAGGATTGAGGTTATTAATTAGATTTGAAAATATTATTAGGTAAATTTTTTAATTAGGTTGTGAATTTTTTTATAGATTTTTACTCCTCCTACCTAAGAATTTATTTTTATTTTGTTTTTTATTACATGTACACTATGATTTTGGGATATAATATTTGTAATGATATTATTATTTATTAACTTTCAACATCAGGTTTTTATAAACCAATCATGGAGATGTATTTTTTAGAGTCATTATCCCACGGTTTTAACAAAAATAAACATCAAATACTAATTTTATGAAGGTTTTGGGAATTAGTTTTTGTGAAAACTGATGCTGAAGACCCATTTGAAAGAGGTATTCAACATCTGTTTTTCTAGAAACCGACATTGCAGACCCAATTTTCAAAGGTATATGGTGTTAGTTTATAGAAAAATTGATGTCTATATTGTGACATTGCATTATTGGCATCAATGTTTTTTATAATTGATGTCATATATGTGTTATTTGTCTCAACTTCAACTTCCTGAAATATTTATGGTGTTTATTGTAATAAATATGATTCATGAAAAGCTAATTATAATTCCAACATTATTAACATCTGCTTTTAATAGACATAGAAATTGAATAAAAACTGATGCCATAAAAAAGAATTTAGCACCAGTGGACGTTAATCGTTCCCTGGCATTAGGTTTTAGTCATAATGACTCACCCCACTATCTTGAATGAGGAGCATAGAGTCTCAAATTCATATGAGATTTAGGGATATTACCCTTTCTAGAGTTTATATCTCATTAAACTAGGAATGTACACCAGAGTTATGCCATGGGTCTTGTTATAACCTATTATCCATGTATGTTCCAATATATATCCTTACATATATAGTGAATTTTAATGTATACATGTTATATATATATATGATTATTTATTAATATTAATCTGATCATACTTATTGTGGCCTATACTAAAGCATATAGAGTCTTTTAGGTTACCTATAGTGACCTAAGATGACTGGTACTTATATTTTATATTATTTATTAATACTTATACATGAACAATAATTTATATACAAAATGATTGGATTATTGTATACAATTTTGGTGGTGACCAATTGACTTTATCTGACACCCAACTCGGCCCGCCCTAGGTAGCTACACAGACATCAGGATTGTAGGTGTGGATAAGGATAAACTTCTAACCACAAAAACATGATTTTTTTTATATTATGGTTCATGGGTGAAGATGACCGAGCATATGCTAATTATGCTAGTGAAGATGTCTTGTAGTCCAATTTATATTTGTATAGAATTTCTTATTTTTCCATATAACCTCACATCCACTTTATACATATCAGCTTTCAAATACCTCATTTTGTATATGACTCATCCAACGAATTTTGATTAAAAATAATCTTTAATGTTTTACTTCCACTATTTATTATTTCTCTTTCATTAGTTGTGATGTTAGTAACCATATATTATTTCTCTATTTATTATCTATGTTATATCAACTATACCAATATAAAATGAGGGTATAGTCTCCCCATTATACCACCATATACCCTCACTACTAGTCGGTATCTTCAGACGTACATGGATGTGTACTTGATGCCATGTGACCCACTTTCTCTTGGAACCATTTTGGTGGCTCCCAAGTCATGAAGTTATGTTGGAATTATATAAATACTACATAGAAATCTTGATAAGTGATCCATTGATCCATGTGAATCACTATAGGGTACAACTATTCATTTTGTTAAGAAGAAAGATAGATCTACATGACTATGATTTTATTATCAAGTACTAGATAAGATCACTATCATGATTAAGGAGAATTAGTCCTATATTGAGGATTTCGTGATAAATTACATGTATCTGAATAATTTTCATAATTTGAACATTAGTATGGATATCAGTAATTGATAATTAAGTATATGGAAATAAAAAATCCATAATTCCATACATGGTATAGAACCTATGAATTTATAGTGATTCTATTTTGTTTTACTATTACCCTACTATCTTCAGGTATTTAATGAATTCTGAATTTAGATATTACTTTAATTATTTTTTCATTGACTTTACAGATGATATTCTTAAATATTCAAAGATCATGTAAGATCATTATGATAACATAAGTATTGTACTAATTATCCAAGGGATGGTGAAGCTGTATGAATAAAATTACAAAGTGTGGATTTTGGAAATTAAATTTTTAGTTTTTGAATATATTATCTCAACATATATTATATCAGGGGATCCATAAAAGATTGTTTTTATTGATCATTGAAAAATACCAACCACTATAACAGAGATTCCGAGTTTTCATTTATTGGAGGGATATAAGAAATTATTTTTGGAGAAGTTCTCATGGAAATTTAATCCACTGAGATAATTAATTCAGAATGGAAAAAAGTTCCTTTGAAAATATGTCAGTGATGAAAATTTCAAAGATCTATAGAGATGGTTATCGAGTGAATCTATGGTTAAACTAATATATAGTTAAGAATGGGTTTTGATATATAATGATGTATAAAATAAGGGGATATGAGTTTTCATCATCCATAATTATATGGTTATAGATTACACCTCATTCCAATTGATGGATCATAAGAAAAATTTAAAACTCATTATTTTTAGTTATCTAGGGTATATTTTTTTCATTGATGATATAAAGGGTTAAAATTTTTGGACAATGGTGTGACATATATACTAATATTAAAATTTTAATGTTTATATTTAGTCAATATGAAATAAATATTCAATAGAGATGATGGATGGAATTTATTAGAAATTATGGATGTTCAATACATTAAAACCATCTCAAAGAATAATACATGGTCCATGATTTGATTGAAAATGATCATGATATATTTTCAATGGTTAGGATGAGAAAAGATCCAATATTATTATATTTACCATTTATTAATCATGAAATATATAAGTATGTATGGAAATATTATCTTCCTAAATTGAATGTTAACAGATCCATCTATCTGAGGATTTAAGAGGAACGTGACTAAGAAATAGAGGTGCAAATTAAGGAGGGAAATTTTCTTATGTTCAAAAATGATTGTGATAGAATGGTAATGTTAATGAACCATGTATGTGGAGTTGTAATGGTATACATGAAAAATTAGCTATTTGGTAATTCTCATAGATTTTCATTTTCTATTCATCTTGAAATAATGAAGATGTATAATGATATGAAAGTGTATTTATTGATAGAAAACATTAAAAGGTATATTAAAAAGTATATATATAAATTAATGGAATATTACTTTGTTAAGGATGGGATATATATTTATAATGTGAATTTACAACCATTTAAAAAACATTAATTTAAATTTGAAAATATTTCCTTTAATCTCATCGTTAGACTCACAAAAACATCAAAAGGTCACAATCTTATTTGGTTAGTATTCAACTAAATTATATAGTCAACATGATTCATTTACCATAGATAATATTTTTACCATAATCAGACTTCTGGAATTTACATTGATGAAGTGGTAGGGTTTCATTGAGGACTATATTATATTTTCTGTGAGTGGTATATATGGTTTACCTTGGAGTTTGGTAGATGTCTTCAGTATGCTATGAATTAAGATCATTGTTTCTATTTTTCTTATCATCTATAGGCATATGGTTAGTATAAGAGAACCATTGAACGACTAGAGGATATGATGTGATATTTTTCTATGGATTTCAATGGGGGTTGGTATTAAAACCTTATTTTGATTGAGATTTATTACCAAAATAGATTTCACTAGAGAATTTAAATGGATCCTAATGAATCCCTATATAGAATGAAGTGTGTAACTACAACATGTGGGGAAGAATTTGTAAATATAATAATATAAATACTTGAACTAGATAATTAAATGATATAGAATGTAATATAAATTTAGTAAAGCATTATTGAATCTTAGAGTGAGTAGAAATAATATGAAGAAAAATACCACTGAAATCAAGAATTCAATGTTTTGAGAAGGTATACCTATAAACATATCCATGAATAATTTTACGAGATTTTGAAATAATGTGAAACTATGTCCTAGGAATATTGGTACATTTAATATTCTTGAATTAATAGATATGATAACTTATTGAATTTCACTTCAGTGTAACCTCTCATAAATTTAGAATGTGTTCCATGTATCTCCCCCATGTAAGTACATACCTTATCCTTCATAGGTACTAAACTGAGAGGTTCTAACACATGTGCATGATCATTGCTATAATGAAAAACTAATAGAAACTTTTTAACATAGAGATTACATTCTTTATAATAAGACAAATCATTTGGGTAAAGTTATATCAAGGATTGAAAACTTAGAATAAGCTATATGTGAACTTGTGGATGCGATGAAACCAATATATCCAAAAAAATTTTTTTAAAAAACATTATTTCAATAAGGAAATTAATTTCAGGTGTGGTAGAATGTAACATTCCATTATTTGATGATAAATTTCTTCTATAAATAAATATTATTTCTTTGATTGATATCTTTACATGAAACACGAGTTAAATGAACTGCTTTATGCAATTCAAGTATTAATATTTAATGTGACAATTATCACATAGAAGTTAGATTAGTTTGTATCAAAGGGGGTAAATAATTTGGAATAATTTATTGTTTTCACTTTTATACAATAAATTCATTGGTATTGGGTTGATTATGAATGAAAATAAAAATAAATTGAAAGTAAAAGTGAATTTTCTATAATGATAATTTTAATTCAAGAAATCTGTTTTTATATTAATAATTTACATTAATAGAAATTGGTGAATTATTTTTGTGAAATTTATATATAAAATTTTTATTAAATTCATTAACATTAATGATTTTTATTTTCACAACATGGAGTAATAATAAATCTAATTATATGATTAAAATGAACTTTTTAAAAAATGTAGTTTTCATCATGTTTTGTGAACTTATTTAAAAATCAATTTCAACTTATTATGGAAGTGGAAAATTTAGAATCATATTCATATTTTGGAATAATTTGGGTAAAATTTTATATATTTTTTATTTTATATTTTTTCATAAAATTGTAACATTGGTATAAATTTGTGACCATGGTAAGGGTATAACAGGTAAATCATGGTCAAAATGTTGAGACGAGGCTTCAATATTTCTATAACTCTTTACTTCATCATATTTTTTGTTTATTTCAAGGATAATCATAAAATTCTAAATTATATGGCACATTGGTGACATATTTCTTTTATTACGATCATTATATTATTTTATGAAATGGATTGATACAAAATCCCACGTTCTTGACTGTAATTTCAATAATATTTTATATATAAATAAAAATTGGTTTTGATTTCATAAAAATTTTCATTTGAAATATATATTATTTTCTATCATGCTATTTTATTGTTAATTTTTAGTGATTACAAAATATCCATAAATACTTACGCAATGCAGACTCAATATTTATTCGATTAATAAAAAAATAAATATAATGGTTTTAAAAATATTATAATTAACTCAATATGAGTGAATTATTGTGTGAAAAAAATTTTGTTGTTAAATATATTATATCATGTATTAATCAATGATTTGAATTGTAATTTAATAAAAATATTAATGATGTTAAAGTCATAATAAATGAATAGCTCCGAAAATGAAATTAATGATATTTTATAATTAAAAATATCTTATCTAATGATTGAAAATCATTAAAATAATATATTAGGATACGATAATGAGATATTATTGATGATATCTCCCATGGTATATTTATGGGCCACTTTTCATTTTATTATCACATTCTTGACCATTAATGGTTGGAATAGTCTTATATCATGGGAATTATCTAATGTATTAATGGAGGACATGATCAATTGGATATGCATTAAAACATAACATAAAAATAAAAAAAATAAATTTTGTTAGAATCTGTAGTCTTATCTCAACATATATTAAAAATTTATAAATTTTTAGTCACATGATAAAAAATTATTTTATATACATTTAATACATTATGTAATTCCAAAAGTGCCCCTAACCTCACTTATTAAAGCCACACACTGTCTACTCATTTTTACACATATTAAGCCTTCTAGATCTACCATTACCTACTGTAAATCCTTCATAGATTCCATATAAAATAAAATATCATCCCATGTTTCTGAATAATATCCCTTTAAGGATTAATGTGTAAGCTAAAAGATTATTTTCAATAATGAGGTATAACTCTAAAATGAGTGTTTTCCATTTTATTTCATCTTTTACCTTCCCAAAATCAATATAATAAATTATAAAAATACAAATTCAACATTTTAAATTTTATTTTATATATGATTATATAACTGTTAAAACTATTTATTTTATGAAATTTTTAATTTTAAATATATTTTATTACATTGATAGCTTGCTTTACACACAACGCCATGTTCAAGTGAACTACGATATAAATTTCCACTCTTATAGTTTAATGTTACAATTATATCCTAGATATTCAACAATCGGGTTTGAATTTGAATAAATAAATTATGAAAAACTATGGTTAACATATGAATAAAAGGAATTCATTACAAAATAACTAATTGTAACTGAAAAAATAATTTGAATATAAATGTGACGTTTTTATGAAAAATAGTTTTTATGCACACAAAGTATTTTTAGAGGAGCAGGTTCTCATGGGGCTGAGAGAATTAAATAATAGCATTGAATCTGTATCCCCCATTTTAATATTTATATACCTTTGATTGCATAACTTCAGTCCGGTAACCATCCATGTGTTCATGGTTTAGAGGAGCGGGTTCCCACGGGGCTCAGAGGAAGGCCATGACTGTAACCCTGATCGCTAGATGCTGGACCATCTAGTAGGCCAGGAATGATGCTCGATACAAAAATGGCTCAGGATCCCAGGTTAATATCCTTTTTAAAATGAAGAAAATATTCCTTAATTTGTTGTGGTTGTGCTGCGATTGCCATTGTTCTCCAATTGTTCATTCTTTAGTCCCGACTCTTGCAGTCGATAGTCAGCCATGGATCTCTGGGCAAGGGCGATGGGTACGCTGGCAACCTCCAAGTCAGGGTCTAAAACTCAATACCAATGGTTCTTTAATCAGGGGGGAGATACGTGGGGTAGGGGTCAAAAGGGATAAAAAAGGTTCGGTTGTTGCAGTGTTTGACGCCTTTTTCTGGAGAGGAGATGTTCTACAGGTGGGGGCTTTATCTTTGGTTACCGGAATGAAGTTATGCAATCAAAGGTAGAAAAATATACAAATGGTGGAGATAGATTCCAATCTATAATTTAATTCTCTGATAAGTAAGGTCAGTATTCCTTGGAACATCTCTTATACTGTCAGCAAATGCAATCTGCTCAGAGGTAATAATATCGATATTTCTCATACATGGCGGGAGGGGAATATGAAAGCCGATTTTTTGGAGTCTACAGAATCAGGTAATCAGAGTATGTGTTTTTTCTTTTTCATGGGTTCTTTTCCTATATAAGGGATAATTTTTTTTGTCAACGATGCTTTGGGTTTGCATTACTTTAGGCCACCATGAGTTTCTTGTGTTTTCCTTTGTACGATGGTTTTTCATAAATAAAGAAAATGATAGTTTTCAGTCAAATAAACTTTCCAATATTGTTTAATTAATATAATGGAATTAAAATAATATACATTTAGTAATATGTTATAATTTATCTAATATTTTTATATGGATAAGATATAAGAATAAATCCTTGTTTATGCTTTAAAATATATTTTTCAAAAATGATATTTTAATCAGGTTTTGTGCACTTTTTTGAAAATTAATTTTTACAACATATTAAAATTAAATTTTATAAAATATAATTAATATAATTAACAATGAGATTAAAATTTTGTAAAATCAACATATTTAAGAGTTAATTTTAGTAATAGTGTAAAAATTTATCATACACTTAATTGGAAACTCATGTTAAATTAGGTAAAAAATGATCATGTCACAACTTTTCATGTTAAGTCCTATTGTATTATAAAAATTCATTATATATAATATTTATCTTGAAAATTAATTTTTTTTTGGAAAATTCTAATTGAATGTGACCTATATAATAATTCATGTAAAGAAAATTACAACATGTCATTCTATTATATTTATATATTTATTATGTGTACACATTGGGAAAAATAATGTTATGAATAAATATAAAAATATATTTTAATAAAAATGAAATTATTTTCATTATATGAATTTCAAAATATTTAGTAAGTATATAATTTTCATATATACTTTTGTAACACTAACCCAATATTTCATCAATTAATAGATGAAATAAAATAATTGATTGTAATAATATAAAAATGTAATACAGTATGAATTAGTTATGGTGTTATATATATTTTATATATTAATATTACAAACTAGTGATGTGTAAATGTATTTTATTTTAATTAAAACTTTCTTGTTATTTAATTTATGTTAAAATAAATAAACACTGTCAAAATTAACATTAATGTTGTTTAAGGGAAATAATATATTTAAAAATTTAGAAATATTCAAATAAATCATTGAAATAAGACAACGAGGATAATATTTGGACTAAATTTTCTTATATTGTTCATTTTTATCCAATTTACACCTTATATATAAAATCATGTCATTTTAATAGTGAAGTCATGTTATCATGGTTAGGGTTAAAATAAGTTAACTAAGGGGTAAAACGAAAAGATAGGTTTTAAAACCACTTTCAAATATTTAACAATTTTATTGGTTGATAATATTTCAACTATTTCCTACATTATATTCAAATAACTAGAAATCATGATGAATTTTTTGTGATAATTATTTTATTATATTTTTATCATTTATCAAGCCAGAAGAGTTCCACTCCCATAAATTACAATGTGGTTCCTATTTTTTCTCATGTTCATATGACTTTGAACCATATAGATTAACCAAAACATAAAAAATTATATTTTAAACTTATAAAGAAAAATTCAATATTTTATCATATTCTAAAAAGACTATCCCTAGAATCTATAAGAGGAGATCAGAAGGAGTTCTTACAACGATGGAGCAGTAACATTAACAGATCAATTCCTTGTTACTTCTAATTTTACCTCATATAAATAATTTGGATATTTAATAAAATAGATATTTCACTATAAAAAATACAATTAATTATTATTATTATTATGAAACAACCATTATCCACCAACATTCACATCAAATGGAATTTGAATTTATCGATCATGCGTACGTAGAGATTATCGACTCTATATAGAGAAAAAATTAATTTTTCATCACCATCAACCATTGAGTGTTATTATGACGGTGTATAAATTTATATATGATATTTTTGACATATCTATGCATGTATATTGATGATATAATATTTTATTTTTTACCATATTTTTTTTGGAAAACTACAACTTTACTCAAGCATTTATGTTGGCTACAACCTCTACGAAGCGATGTGATTTATTTATCATAACTTATTTTCATGGATTAAAATAAGAAAGTATATCATGAAGATATGTGGTATAATATTTATATTTAAAAGTGAATTATTAATTACCATTCATTTTTTCAATATATTGAAAAGTAAAAACACCATTCATGCATATGCACAAACTACATTCTCTATGAATGGTTTAATTAATTTTAATACCTAATAATATTGTGGAATAAAATTTATACAACCAATATATATTATATTTTTAACATTTTTTAAATTATATATGTCATTTAACGATGATAAATTTTCAATAAATTAGTCTACTCAATGGAAAAATACATTAAAAAATGAAACAATTTCCCAACAAAAAAAGTAATTTTTACAACAATTTGTTAATAAAAATGTGATAAGATCCAATAAAAATTTAAAAATAGAAATATATAAATTATTTTGGATTTATAATATATTATACTAAATATATACTTATTATACTTGATGATCGAATTTTTAATAAGGAATTCATGAATTGTGTTATTGGAATTATGTTTTAATCCAATTTTAATCGGGAATGATTATGCTAAATTTTAATTTAATAAATTATATAGTCAATATCTAATTAACCCATTTTATTTTATAATCATATGATTAACTCCGGGGAAAAAATTTCTTCAATTAAAATTCCTCATTTCATATACTAATGTGATAAAAAAAAGTTTATTAAAAAATGGACAATGTTATATTAATCTTTTTAAAAAAATATCTTCAATATTTATATTTAAAAAAATTGAAGAAATTATTTAACATAATACTATGTTTATTAATTTATTTTTACCCATTATTTAATTTTTTAAAAATGGTTTAAATGGATTTTTTTTATTTTCTGAATGAGTTACTTTTTGAAGTTTTTATATAAGTGTTATATGAATATTAAATGATAATTTATATGGATTGATCATAATTTCCTTCTATCATGAAAGATAAATTATTTGAATATTACATTACATGTTTATGTGATATATTATATTGAAACTGTTTTTCATTATATTTGGGAATTTTTTATATTTTAAATTAGTGATTTTAAAATTAAAAAAGTTTTTTCCAGGGAAATATTTCAGTGATTATATTAAAGTAATCATCACCTATGATAACATCCTTTGATTCTAATTGTGTATTAATTATATATGATATAATGATACCACCTTAGGATTACTTTGTAAGGATTTGTATTATGAGGATATGTCCTCTATGAAAACCATTTACTTCTAAGAGGATTTTTGATGATGTATTGATGAAATATTTGTGAAACCCAATTTATTTTCATAGGTTATGATATTATGAAATTATGAATGTTTTATGATATTTTGGAACCCATATGTATTGTTTTAATCAAGTGATAGGTGGGCCAGAAATTATACAACGCTCCAATGAATTGGGTAATGTATCTTATTTCATGATATAACTATGTCAAATAATCAATATTCTTGATCCATTAATTGAAACATCCCAATTTTCTAGAACTATTATGAAAAAAGGTCAATGTTCTTGATTTATTACATGAAAAAAGTTGATGTGTTTGATCTAGTTTGGGATATAGGAATTTAGGGAAGATCTATTAATATTTGATGGTATTTATAGTTTACCATTGAAAATTGAAAAGGTTTCTATAACCATGATTGGGCCACACATTTACAACATGATCATATAGTTAATTATTTATTTATGGTGATTTAATACACTTATGAATCATTCATTTTAAAATGAAAATGCTTTATTACATGAATCATGTTTATGATATTTCATATATAGGGCATTAGGATTGTTAGTTATGGGAATGATCTCATACCCATATGGTTATCTTATGAATTAGCATGACCATTGATTAATATCACCTTGTTTACTGTCAATGAGAATCTAAGATTACTATTTCATATGATTAACTTACCTAGGATATACTAAGTGTTTTTAGATAGGGTATTTCAATAATGGGCACGTAACAAGGAGATCTTTTTTGGATATATTGAAGATCTTTTATGTAATAAAAAGATTGTGTATCTGGTCATTGAATATAATAAACCATTAAGTCCCTTAAAAATAAATTTGTAAAATGTATTGAATATTAATCTTGAAAGATGAAAAATGTATATATGAATAGTAGGTTTCACTATAGTTGGTGTTAGATAAGGATTTAGTTAATCATTTGAGATTAGGATTAGAATACATTGGTCAAAACCGTGGGGATATGTTCATGAAAAGGATATAATCATAATGTTTTGGTAAGGAAAGTAGATAATATTCTTTAAACCTAATATCTAATATATTGGGAAGATGGATTCCTGATTTAGACATCCTATTAATTATATTTCATGATCGTATGATACTGAAATCATATTAGAATAGTATTATTCTTTCAATGGTCTATTTGATTTTAGTTAATTGAAGGAACTATAATACATCATTCTAACAATAAATTTGGTGGAAAGTGCCCCAATTTTTCAACCAATCACCAATTTACTATGGGATATAGAATAAATAATAGTGTGGATATGATCGTGAAACTATCTATTTCAATGAATCATATAGAGACTCCATGCGAGAAAATGAGGGAACATAAATTATTGGGTCATTCATTAGGAAACATCAAAATTCCTTTAGTGGGTTTTCTGTTCCACTAGACGCTGATTTATGGATTAACACTATTGGTAAAATATTTTATTTCTACAATTCTTGGAATATGAAATTATTTTCCTATATGTTTTTCATTTGAATGTTGAAGAAGAGAAATGTTGGAATCTTATTCTGAATATGAGATAAGGTGATGAAATTTTCTCCCTAGAATTTGATGAGTTTAGTTAGATGTTTTTCAGTATGAAATTCTCTTATGTTCTATATAAATATATAGATAATTAATTACCTTATTTAATGAAAAATAATAACAAATTTATTGCAACCCATGAAGAAAATATTACAATTCTTTGATGGTATGTCTATAATTTAATCATTATATTTAAAAGAAAAAATTGTGTGATTATTTTTTGACTTAAAACTAAGACCCTAAAAGTATTTAGATATAATAAGTTTTAGTTGATATGAAGAAATTACATAATGCACACTCACGTTTGAAATTGAAATATTAAACTAACATCATTACAATTATTATTATTAGAAATGATAGATTGTGTCTCATGAAAAAAAAAGAATAAATCACATGGTTGATAGAAATTATATCCATATAAATTCCATAAATATGGGATGAATCATCAAGGTAGAAAAATGAATGGAACTGGAATTTATTTAATGTTGAAAGGCGGTTCATGAAGCACATGAATGTAAAAATGGGTGAATAAATAACTTACGAAAATGGATGGAAATAATATGCCAAATAATTTACCACCCACACTCTAATACCTAAAATAAAAGGAATATAGGAATCATTCCAAACAATTATTGAAGAAAAATGGTTTGGATGAACATATTAAATGTTATATTAAGCACAAAGTCAAAGGGAAATATCATGTGATCATGACTACTGACGATGGTTAGGTGAATGACATGGTGAAAGATGTACATATAATCCACTCTTGGAAAGATAATGTCATATTTTATTCTGCAACAAGACACACTTTTAAATATAATGAATTTTAAATGGGTGTAGAATAACACACCCTAAAAAATATATATTGAATTATAAGTTAAAAGGATATATGGTATATTGAAAGTATCTCAAGTCTAAAATTAGTATTGAGTTAATGTTGGTGGGATTGTGATTCTTGAAAAGGTTTTTATTCTCTCGATGGTTAAATTTGATATTATTTTGTAATTTGTTTTATTTAAATAAATTACACATAAATAACATAGTAATGGAATTCACCATTTATATTATAAACCAATCTATGATTTTGTATTAGTTTGATGATAAATATTAACTTCTGATAGAAATCAAATCCATTAAATGTGTGTTAAATATAATTCAAATGGGGAGATTATCTGAGATGGTTGATTAAAAACCCAATATCCATGATATTCATATTATATCAGAGTTTGTTTTTATACTTATATAATACCATATTTTCCACCCATTAAAATTTTAAGGTGAGTTCCCATAGAACTCATAACTATTTCTATAACTATTTCAATGTATCATTTTGGAAATCCACCAAATTTTGAAGTTGAGTTCTCAATAGAACTCACACCTCGTTATCCACATATTTTAAATAGTCCATATAGAATAGTCTAAACTGAGTTGTAATAATTAAATAAGAAAATACTATTGATTAATGATAATGTATGAATTTATATAATTTCACCAGCCTATGATTCCCCTGTTCTTTTTATTATGAATAAATATGGACAAATGAAACTTTTCAATTATTAAAAAGAACATTAAAAATATAAAAAGCAATAATAAGTATACTCAACACCATATCAATGACTTTTTTGATCACCTGCACAGAGCGTAATACTTTTTTAACATTTAACTTCATTATAGATATCATAAATTGAGGTTCACAAAGGAGGATATACCCAATATAGGATTCCTTATAATGTGTGGACAATATGAATTTATAATGATTCTATTTGGTCTTACTAATCCCACTACTATATTCAAAGATTTAATTAATAGAGTCTTTATATTTTACCTATATAGATTTATTATAGAAATTAAAAATGATTTTATTATATATTATATTAGAAAGGAAGGACATGAATATCATTTTCAATTTATGGTGAAGCCCTTGATGAATGTTATATTTAATGAAATTTTTTAAGACCAGAATTTTAAATTCAAGAAGATATATTTTTAGGTTATATAATATTATGTAAGGGTATATTGGTATGTCATTCAAATAATTTTGGTATTGAGAAATGACCCGTAGAAACCATGATTAGTGAGATCTGTAGGTTTCTTGAATTTTCTAGATATTACCAAAACCTTGTAAGATATTTCTCATGACTATCTAAAAAAACCCGGTTGACTCAACTAGGAATAATGTTATTATAGAAATATATATGTGAGTATAATTTCAAAGTGTTTTAAGATATGGTTAGTATGTCATTTGGGATGAAACTACCATATAAAAGGAATGGTTTTGTGAAATATTGTGATTCTATAAAGAAGGTATGTTGATGTTCCTTAATGTAGAATGATATTGTGATAGCTTATGACTAAGAGATATTTATTTTTCAAGAGTCATATTACATGAGCCACGACATAGAAATAAGAGTGGTGATTTTAGATTAAATATACTGATTGTTTATCTTTTTGGTAGAAAGTGTGATATATATGTTATCTAGAGTATAATTATATATTAACACAAAAATGTGATAAATATATACCCATTAATATTGTTGGATGTAATTAATGATTAAAAATTCTCAATAAATTACAACCCATTCACTACAACAAAAACCGTGTTTAGCGGTGGTTTTGTGGCGGCGGTTCACAAAACTGCCGCTAAATGTTCTTACCGAAAGGTTTCGCGGAGGTTTTTATTAAACCGCCGTGAAACCCGAAATTCATTTTCACAATCCCGACCCTTCTTCCACTACCCCGATCGTTCCCCAAACCGCCGTGCTCTCCCTCATTCCTCTAACCCCCTGGCGACCCGTAATCCTCGACCCTCGACCTCCGGTGACCCGCGACCTCAGGCGACCCGCGACCTTCGGCAACCCCGTGACCTTCATCTCCGGCGACCCCACGACCTCCATCTCCAGCGACCTAATTACTAGGTGATTACTAGTTATGTTGTTTGTTCCATCCCTACTAATTAGAAACCTTGTTGTCCTCCTCATTGGGGTTTACCTATACTAATCCACCCACACTGGTTTCAAGACCAGTCTTTATGGTGTAAATTTACCCAACATGAACACTTATCTACAATATATTATTATTAAAACTTGATAAATCAGTAGATTAGTATGCCATCAAATCCATATTTCTGTCACTAGTTCAGGCAATGAAAATAGTGGTCTTGGTGTGAAACTCACCAGAATTTGGGTAGTTAATCATTCATAATTCTGAACTATGAAATAATTGGTGGAGATATCTCTGTAATGTCATAAATGATTACACTGCATTGTTTAATTGATAATTTCTTACCATGTATCCATATTAATAGCTAAATCTTCCATCATTGAAGGATCTTAGCTATAGGAATCCAATCACCCCTGATCAAGAAGCTGGGTAAGAAGGAATAGCAATGTGGAAATACGACATGACTCCCTCAGATCAACAAATTCATCCCTAACAATATCTATCAGGTTCCCACCCACATATCACCATCTATAATAATCTAGATAAGGTTGATAGACACCCATGTTTGTCGATAAGATAAATAGGGTTCATTCCTATGAGTTACAAGTCACACAAGGATTTGAAGGTTTTAGTGAATCTTAATCCCTGTCTCCATAAGGGATGCACTCGGAGTTTCGACTCGCAGTCCAATGTTCAACTACTTCTGGAGTCTTTCAATGGAGTGATATTATGACACACACCCCTATGTTGATCATGTAAGGGATATCTGATTCATCCCAGCTATAACAACCACTCGGGAGCCTCCAGGGAGGGATCCCACCAGTCGTTGTAAGCACTACCCCACCCACCCTTTATACTGAATAACAAGTGGTATACACCAATTTCATGTCTTCCCTGGTCTAGATAATTTGACAATAGCATCAAATCCCATGTTTAAAGAGATTTATATCATGGTTAATGATCTTATACATCTCCAGCGGCCCGTTCCACCATCAACATATACTACCAGTTCCCTACTACAATATTGTAGGGGATCTACAACACCCGAAATGGATCGAGAACTCAGCCACCACACCAGTAGTCTGGGATGAATCTTTCAGTTGTCAGCACAATTATTAGCCATCATGGGAAAACTAATGATTATGATATATATTATGGATTTCCTCCCCTTATCATCATCGGACAGAGTGGAGGTCCTCCCCTCTATTTCACTCATCACAGATGTCATCCTCATGTCACATGAATCAATCCAAGTGGAGGTACACCCCATATAGTTGATATTCATAATTTATGTCATCCCCATGATTATAATTATAGATATAGAGTTACTCCCAGTGTCTCAAATCATCATCAAAGAGGTCCTCCTCACATCATTCCCAGCTCAAGAAGATGTCCTCCCCCAAACAACATTGACTAGAGTGAAGGTCCTCCTTGCTCCACCCCCCTTCAGCATGGTGGTCCTCCCCATGTTTTCACTAGCTTTAGGGGATGTCTCCCCACTCCATGTACAATTATAAAAGAGTACATCCACACTTTATTGACATACATTGATGTCCTCCTCATGTCCAGTTCGACTAGTATTAATTCCATCCTCATTCTACAACTTTCAATAGACATGGAGTTCATCCAAATTTTCTCACAAACTCCAACAAAGGTCTTCTTCACTCCAACACTCCCAAACCATGAAGGTCCTCCCAATGAATTTATTAGAATACACAATGATATTCCTCATGTTTCTCTAGATAGATACATGGGTGGTCCTCACACACTGGATCACCAAAGAGGAGACCATCCCCACTCCCATGACAACTGATACGAAGGCCCTCTATTTTAATTGCTAGCTCCCTAGGGTGTACTCCCCACTCTAGTTCCAAACTAAAAAAGGGTCCTCCCCATTATAAAGATTTTTTCTATTCCAATGAACCACCCTGGAGAATATGCAAGAATCATCGCCTCTAAAGGAATAATTATGAGAATTGTTAAATTATTGTAAATCATGTCCACTTATCTGATTCTGAAGATAAGTGGGTCCCACTGATGGTGTCCTCCCCTCGACCCTCTACATTAGAGTTTGGGGAATGAACCTAGTCTGTGAGTTTATTCATTTCATAAGATGAGATGTACTAGATCCTTAAATCCCTTCCTACATACAACAAAGGAGAAGAGGATTTGGATCCCTTCCAGAATATCACATTGCAATCTTTTATTTAGTTTACAGACTCATTATACTCCTTAACATGATATCCGAGAGATTTGTTTGGGGTGTTATTGGTTGATATTACTCACAAAATTCTCAACTGATAGCCTCTTCCCTTTCACATGAATATGTGGAATATACTCTGTCTTATAAGAAAATGGTGAAGTAGTATGTACCATCTTTGAGGTACAATCTAGTAGGTTGTGGACTATCATCTCATTCAACATTATCCCCACCAGATAGTCCACTACCACAATGGTATACAAAACCATTTTTTCAAGTTCCTAATCCACCCAAAGTATAAGAATGTGGAAATGAAGAGTTAAACTGCACTTTTGAGTGGATAATATGATATGAAACTATAACCACTGATCAATTTTATGATATATTAAGGATGATCACTACTGGCAACATCATAATTCTGGGGTCACTCAATCATGATAGGGGTTTTTTTTCAAACCATTTGGGAGACACATTTCTCCCTCTTAAACCTTATTTTGAATTATATAATATCCAAGAGCATTGGGATGACATTTTCCATTAACGTTAAATGGTTTATTTAGCAGGGCTTCTCGTGTCGTATCCACCCACATCAACAAGATACCACCAGTACCATCTACAATGATGTCTTCAGAACATTTTTCTAATCCATATAATTATTAAGGAAGTGTCCCCACCAGTACAGATTTGCATTGTAGAGAATTATGTTTCTCTCCACTTCAATACCATCCTATGATAGCCAAATATTCCCAATGACATCAATAATGTGCCTCTATGCATAGTCGCCTTGAATATAGATGAGATTGTTACAGTTAGGGAGTGATAAACTAAATTAAATTCTGAGTAAGAGGACCCAACCTTTGCGGTAGCACAACATCTACTGGACACCCCATGTGTTGACACCCACCATCAAAGAAAGACACATGGCCTTTCAGATTCCTCTAAGTAATTACCCTTACACCAAGACCCCAACCATGGAAAAGGACCAACCAGGACTACTATTCCCTATGACCCGTCTAGTTCAATATAGAATAAAGTTGATCCTGGTATGACTTCAATGTTTCAGCATCATTCTGAATAGAAGATTCCCATTAATGACCTCCATGCTAACTAGTTTCTACAATATGGAGATATATGATATAATCTTGTCCTATATCCACTAGAAAATTATGGGAATCCAAAATTCATTAAGAAAATAATTCCCTTTAATCTGGAAAATCAATTTCCTCTCAATTCGGTATATTTAGGAGCCTATGACAAGTGATCACACTATTTATTTCCTAATCCACCAAAATTGAATGAGAATCCTCCTCGAGACCTGGCTCTAGTAATTCCACCAGTATTATCTTATGGAATTAGCCCAGTTGTTATACCTATCACTTCATGGGTGGTTTAGCCTACCTACCATGTTGATGATATTAGAAATTCATTAGTTGTCATTGATCCTGGCCCAGAATGGAATCCTTTCCTAGAGGACACAATGGACAACCTCATCGTATCCTTTGTGGCCCTGGAGAAGTGATACGTGGAAATACCACTTGATGGAATGTCATAACATGCATCAGTTTATGATATGTCAACACCAATAGAATTTGAGAATCCAACAATTCCCCCCTTCAATGGGATGTGTAATCTGCTACAACACCTAGCCCATTTTATTTCAATGTGTGGCCCTATGTTGTGAACTCTATCATTGTAGGAAGACACAAAGCACTATGTTTTGTGCTGACATTAGAAGGGCTAGAGTTTTTCTGGTACATCTAGTTATCCATTGGTTCTATAGCTTATTGGGAAAACCATCATAATCAATTTATTTTTCAGTTTAGCACCACCATGGGAAATTACAGAACATCTGACTACTTTATTTGAAAACAATGACCATATGAGTGAGTCATAGACATTGTCGCTAGGTAGAAGGGCCTCATTAATTCACTTGACAAGTCATTAACACACAAATATCTACTGATGATGTGCATGGTGAATGGTAAGGCTAAACTGGTTCCCTCCCCCATCACTTCCAAACATTATAGGTGGATTCAAAAAATTCTCTAATAGGACTCATCGCCAGGCGAAATCCATCCAACATGCTAAGAAGGTGTTAATTTTTTCACTCAGGTATCCTATGAAAAGAGACTCTATTTTCTAGATTGATATTGTTTCACATGTTGAGTCCCATAGTTTACTAGAATTTTTACCAGTAGATCAGCCTTTATAGCCTCACTAAGGAATCAATGGGTCATCTTTATTATATTATGATCAATGAATCATCTTTATTATATTATGCATACTTTATGATCAATGGGTCATCTTTATTATATTATGATTATGAAATCTTACACTATTGTGTATTTTGTGTAGGAACATTGTAATATACAAGGATAAAAGCTAGATCACGTTACCGAGGAACACACCTCAGTATGTTAAGGGTTTGAATGAGTTTTTAGATTTTGCGATTTTTAATCGATCCGTTGAAAGGAGAATAAGATTTCCATGTCCTAAATGTTAATTTAGAACATGGTTGAAGAGAGATGAATTTTATGAACATTTAATACTGAAGTAATTCCCTGGTCAATATTTGTGTTGGAATTGGCATGGAGAATCGAACAATACAGAAAGATTGAGAACTAATGTTAATCCACAGAATAAGGTCACAAGTTCGTCAACAATCGAAAATGAAATTAAAAACCTCATAAATGATGCATTCGACACTGCAAGACACCACAATAATCATCAAAACATATCAGAACAACTTGAAGAGGGTGCTACAAATTGCAACATGACAAGTGATGTTATTGAGAATGTAACACAAGTAGATCAAGATTGGAACATATCATTGGATCCTCCTCTTGATTCTGTAGAGCCAAATGTAATGGAAAACTTCACTGAGAAAAATGCGTTTCATTATTTAGTTGACGATGGAAATCAAGAGTTGTATAGTGGGTGTTTGAAATATTCAATGCTTTCATTTCTGCTGAAGTTGTACCATATAAAATGTCTATGTGGAATTACAAATAAGGCAATGTCCATGATATTTGAATTGATTTGTGATGCATTTCCTAATGCAAAAATCCCAGAATCTTTTTATGATATGAAAAAAGATGTTAACAAGCTTAATCTGAATTATATAAAAATACATGTGTGTCCCAATGATTGTATGCTTTATTGGGGAGAGGATTCAAGTAGAAAGAATTGCAAGAAATGTTCTTCTTCTAGATGGCAGTCAAAGGGTGATGTTGGAAGTCTGACTGAACATAATTTTATGAAGAAGAAGAAAATGAACACACCTGCAATGGTTTTGCGTTACTTTCCTTTGAAGCCGCGATTGCAAAGATTATTCATGTCATCAAAAACCGCCGAACACATGAAGTGGAATTCTGTAGATAATAAAAATGATGGGTTAATGAGACATCCACGAGATTCCCAATCATGGAATACATTTTATTCATTACATCCAGATTTATCATTTGATCCTAGGAATGTTCGATTGGGATTGGCTGCCGATGGATTCAACCCATTTGGGACTTTGAGAACAAGTTATAGCATTTGGCTAGTTGTTTTGATCCCTTATAATATGCCTCTGTGGATGTGTATGCAACAATCATCTTTTATCATATCAATGATTATTCCTGGAAAACAAATGCCTGGAAATGATATTGATGTATACTTGCAGCCTTTGATTGAAGAATTGCAGGATTTATGGAGTAACGGTGTTGAGACATTTGATGTTTCTTCTAAAACAATGTTCAAAATGCATGCTGCTTTACTGTGGACCATTAGTGACTTCCCTGGGCTTGGGAATTTATCTGGTTGGAACACTTATATAGGTTTGGCTTGTCCCGTTTGTAACTTTGATTTTGTGCCCAAACGGCTACCTCACAGTAGAAAATGGTGCTTCTTATTCCATCGAAGATTTATCGAGGCATCTCATAGATTTTGGCTGAACAAATCAAAAATCTAATGGTTTCATTGATCCTAGAACACCTCCAAAGTTGTTAACCAGTTCTGAAATATTGACACAGCTTGAAAATGTTGAAACAGAATTTGGGAAGGTTCATCATTTGAATGATAGCGGAAAACGGGTCCGAAATGCATCGTCAAGTGAAATTAGAACGCAACAATGGAAGGAAAAAAGTATATTCTTTAAACTTTCATATTGGGAATTTAATTTGTTGCACCACAATCTTGATGTGATGCATATTGAGAAGAATGTATGTGATAATTTGATTTTCACATTACTTAATGAGCACGGAAAGTCGAAGGATCATCTTAATGCTCGCAAAGACTTACAAGTAATGAACATAAAACGCGATCTCTGGCCAGATGAGAATGAAAAGTATGCTCTGGCCATTTTTTCAATGAAAAATAGGGATAAAGATACGTTCCTTCAAATTTTAAAGAATGTGAAGGTATCTGATGGGTATTCAAGTAACATCTCGAGGTGTGTTGACTTGAAGAATCCTAAGTTACATGGATTGAAAATTCACGATTCACATATTCTGTTACAACAGTTACTACCGTTGGCATTGCGTACATTATTACCTGAAAAAGTTACTGCTGTTGTACTCTAATTCTGCAAATTTTTTAGGCAATTATGTGAGAAAGTTGAACATCCATTTTAGCTTGACAACCTCCAGGAGAGATTTGTATTGACTCTTTGTGCAATGGAGATGATCTTTACTCCATCGTTTTTTACTATCATGATGCATTTAACTGTGAATTTGGTTGAATAGGCTAAATTAGGAGGCCCCGTTCATTATCGATGGATGTATCCAATTGAGAGGTATTTTATTTATATGTTTTCCAGATAAGTAAACAATTTTTTACATTTAAATAAATGCATAATATTATTATTTTATTTCACAGATATCTTGGGCATTTGAAATCATACGTGAGAAATAAAGCTCAACCAGAAGGCTCTATTGCTGAAGGCTATTTGGCCGAGGAATGTCTTACCTTTTGTTCCAGTTATGTAGATGATATTGAGATAAGATTTAATCGAGTTTGAGGGGTTGAGGACACATCAACTCAATCTAAAATGCATCAGAAATCAAAAATATTTCCTGCTATTGGCCGATCAGTTGGGAGGACCTAAAATGTGACACTGACAGAATTGGAATTATTACAGGCACATAGATATGTGCTGCTGAATAGTGAAATTGAAGATCCATTTATTGAAGTGTTGAGGATACAAAAAAAGAGACGAATGAGATTCCTAACACGAAATGGGAAAGATATAATGAAATATGTGAATAAAGAGTTTTTAGAATGGTTTGCACGACGTGTTAGTTCATAACTATTTCAATAAATAAGAATATTAGTCCGACACATACAATTTGTAAATATGTTAAATTATATTTCTTTTTTCAGATCATGAATACTGATACTCGAACAGACTTGTCAGAAGATTTGAAGTTTCTTGCTAGAGGTCCTATAAATAAAGTTATAAAGTTCGACGCTTATAATGTGAATGGATTTAGATTTCGTACTGTTGATCGAGAAGTGGGTTTGAAAACACAAAAATAGCGGTATATTTACATTTGCTGAAGTGGGATACTATGGAAAGCTGCATGATATTATTGAATTAAACTACCATGGACATTTATCTATTGTTTAATTCAAATGAAAATGGGTCGATATTATCAGAGGTGTTAAAAGAGACTCATTGCGATTTACTTCTGTGAAATTCTCTCGCTTGATGGATGTTGGTGATCATGAAATGCATGATTCATATATCTTAGAATCGCACAAAAAAATGGTATATTATATGAATGATGTTGTGGATGAAGGTTGGAATGTAGTTACTCATGTAATACAAATAGATTTGTATGATATGGGTGATAAAGTGGAAGATTTGACCTCTAAAGTTGAATGTCATCAACAACAGGAAGCAGAATTATTTTTCCATCATGATATTGAAAATATTTGTCTTGCAAGGATGAATGAAGTGGATAAAGCAATGGAGTAGGAAACCGACATTATTGAAGGGGAAAATTATTGTATGTACAATTATTCATTAATGAAGAAACCACCTGTTTAATTTCTACAGTCATTCATTATCATTGTTATATATATTTTGTTCGTTAGTACTAGGCATCTATTATCATTTTTTTTCTGCTTAATTTTTTTGAAATATATATTCTGAACTTAATTTTATTTGATTAAATGACAGGAATGCCAAGGAGGAAGTGGTATACTATTTCTTCTAGTTCTGCCACGGATGCCGATCCATCTGGGTCACTCCCCACGCCATCTAAGGCACCAGGTGCCTACACCCCCACACCATCTCCCCCTGCACCATCTCTCACACCATCAGAGAGACTCCCATTAGAGGCTGAGTCTTCGAATCCCCCTACAGGTGCCTCATCAGTTTGGCGGTGATAGACCCCTTCCAGTTCATCCCGGACACACTGGAGGGTCACAGTCATAGGTGTAAATTTTAATTAAATAAATTTTTGCATTTTGTTTATACTAATTGTTTTCTCATTGAAGATGACAAAAACAAAACCGTGGAGAAAAACTTAAAAAGATCATATGTTTGGAACTTGAATGGTGAAAAGATAGTCGTGCCATTTGATTCTTATGGGGTCCCTACGGATGATGTCGTGGGGTTACTTGGCCTGATTATAAGTCAGTTGGCAGCGAAGCCCATTTCCCATCCCATTTCATATGATGATTGGAGACATATGCCTCCAAACAAGAAAAATGAAGTTTCCGATTCTCAAATAATGGTAATTTTATTACATTATGGTTTTATTGAATGTCATGTTACTAATATGATCAATATGAATTTCTCTATATATATGTTCTTCCACTTCACAGTTGCTGATGTGATAGCACGGAAGTGGACTTTGAAAAATCTCAGTAAAAAATGGAAAGATTTCAAATGGAGATTGTGGTGTGATGTCAATGATTCTTCGTTGACCTTGGAACAAATTTATAACAAGCTACCCAGTGGGGTACTGAAAGAGCAGTGGAATGTTTTTGATGACAGACATCGTGATGAGAAGCGGATGGTATTGGAATATATATCATTATATTATCCTCATTTTACATTAATACATGTATATGAAGAGGAGATGACATTGGATACATTACTGTTAAATTTAATTTTATTTATTTCAGGATCTCTCATGACAGAATGCATCAAACAGGGCGAAGCAAGTCATCCCTCACACGGCGGGCTCCAAAAGCATTTCTAGAAGCTGAATGTCATTGGTAATATTTTAAATAGTTTAAATATTTATAATACAATATTATCTATTTAATATATTGAATTTGTTATTTATCATTGCTTAATGAAGTCACAGAATTTAGGGCATGAAGCCTCCCGGACTGAACTGTGGTTGGATGTTCACAGAAAATCAGATGGCTCTTTTGTTAATGAGCCTACCAAAGAAGTTGGGATATAATGTCAAATTTTTATTATAATAACTTATTATCAGTTTTTACTGTGTTAATATGTATTGATATTTTATTTATAGGTATAAATTAAAGAACTATGGGATGCTCATCCTGGGAAGTCCTACTCATTCTCCCAGGATGACCCGGTTGCTCAAGTCCTTGGGAAGGAGCATCCTAGTAGAGTTCGTGGGATGGGTTTGGGACCCGTACCATCTGAGGTCTTTAGCAGGCAATCAGGGATTCCAGCCACATCTACTCCTGGTTATGGTCAGCCCATACCTGTAGATGCTCAGAGGGAGATTTATTCTCTACGATCCACAGTTCAAGACTAAGGGGCTCAGATATCTGCTATGCAGAAAGTGTTGACTAATTTATATCAGCAGATGGGCATATATGCCCCCAGTGGTAGTGCACCGAGTGGTGGTGAGCAGGTAAATCACAAAAAATCACAATCATTTAGTTTGAAAACTTTTATTCGTTTTAAGGTTAATTATATATATGAAACCATATTTAATTTTCAATATAATGTTCTTACAGGTGGCAGCAGGATATGGAGGTGGAGATGGTGACGATGCATCATCGGACCATGAGTAGTATTGTTGATGTGTTGAACAAAAATGAGAAAGGTTGGTTTGTATATATAACATGTGTGGTGTATGGAACCTTTAAAAAACCATTGGTCTTGGAGGATATTCAGTGGCTAACCTTGAATGATCACAATAACTACAGGTGGTAAAGAGAATGGTGTGTTTGATTCATTGGTTAAATGATCTATGGTAATAGGCTCTTTGATGTTTCTGTTGTAAATTCAGCATTGGGAATTTGACTCATTAGTGTGTTGCATGTCCAAACAACCACGTTGAATGGATATCACTAGATCAAGATGGTTTTCAGAGGTGATTTTCATGATCATTAATAGTTTTTATGAGGCACGTAACCACATCACATGAAAACCAATGCAACTCCCATCCCATGAAGCTTCCCTCTTTTCTAACTTTTATTTTATGAACATATTGGGAGATTGTTAGATGACATGTCATATGATAAAAAAGAATAATAATAGGGGTTTTACATGATTAATTGGGCTATTTTATGGGGCTTCAAATGTTCAGGAACAGATCACATGAATTGCATAACCCCTTTGCATGATGTTCCTAGGGTCATGTGATCATGAGCCTCATTGAAGTTCACATGGTCCTTGTGACCTAGGTGATTAATCTATATGTATAGATGCTATAATTTTCATTCCTTTGGGTATATATTAATACCTAGGCTTTGGGTATTTCTTTGTTCCTGAAATATACAATGCTCATTTGGCTAGCATCAAAAAATGCCCCCCCCCCCCCACAAAAGTGGTGTTCGAAGGAACAAGGACTCAGTTATGAGGTAGGAAATGACTTCCTGAGTCTCTTATGCTTTCTCTATTTGGAATTCAAAACATTTTTTTTTCTTCTATATGTCCATTCATATTCCTTGAGGTTCCCTATAAATAGGGGGTGAGAGGTTGGTCATTTAACCGGTGACATGAAGCTCCATAGCTCTCAAAACCCTATCTCTCGTGCGTTTGTTTTGCAAGACAACATTTCATGACCTCATCACAAGAACCATACAAGAGACCTAATCATGTGATCATGTCTCTTGACCTATTTGTGTGATCCCCTTTTCTAAATATCTCACTTAATCAATCCATGAACTAATCAATGGTAATTTATTAGAACTTTGATGCACACCCTTGGCCATTAGTCTATGTTATGTTATTCAGTTTTCTCTTAAGGATTTTTTCATGATCTACTAATCTTTATGAGATTCATGTGAGCTTCACATGGTAACATGATTATATGTATTATGAAAAATCGTGTGATCAAAAGATGTTTTATGGGTTATGTGATTTTCGTGACCTAGAATGGATCATGTGGTCCACGTAATGTTTTCCATGTTATGCACTTATTTTGTTTGATTATCACAACTTATTATCTCTTAATGGTTACATATCTTCTAATATATTCTCTATTCTCTTTAAATATGCCCTCTATTTCTCAAATTTCTTCTTATGTGGTAGACTGGAGAGACCTTATTTCCTGGAACCATAATGTCAATCATCGATATAAAGTATTTTATAACAATAATGTTTTAAAGGTTCTTATTCTGACTGAACATCAAACCATTTAATCCTCGTTCCTCATCCTTATAGGACAAACGACTAGTAGTGATCCCTCCCATCTCTTCCTTTTCACATTTTGATCCATACACTTTAATCCTTTATGGAATCAAATATTTACAATTTTGATCATATCTAAACTATAAGTATAAATCCATGTGACCCCCAAACTCTTGTTTCATTTGATGTTATCTTGTGTTTCATTCTAAATCCATAATTTTAGGTATATTGTATGCTTTATGTATTCTTATTGAATTGGATCAACTTTTTCATCAACATTAAATGAAAGGGTGTTTATGAATATTGCATTGGTGGTGCATAAATTTTATCCTTATTATATATAAGTTGTATGTGTTATTTGGTTTGTTTTCTAGGGCAGTGGTGGAGTATAAACAGAAATTTTATTTTTCTCCGGGTCAGCATTTTGCGGTGGTTTTAACCATCACTAATGTTGTACCACTTATACATTTTGTGGCAGTTTAAACCGCCACGAAATATATTCGGCAGACTTCTTAGCGGCGGTTAAAACTGCTGCGAAATCACGTCGGAATTAGCGGCGGTTAAAACCGCCTCTAAGCAGGTGCCTGGCACGCCTGAATTTCGCGGCGATTATAGCCGCCACTAATTAAATAGCCCTTAAAACTACCACTAAATTTACCAAAAAACCGCTGCGAAATGAGGTACTACGACGCTTTTCTTTGACCACCGTGAAATGCATAAAACCACAGCTAATAGATTGCCGACACCAAGTTTAGCGGAGGTTTCTGTAAACTGCTGCCAAACTATATAGAGGCGGTTTAAACCACCACTATATGAAAAAAAACCACCGCTAATCGGCGGTTTTCCTGTAGTTATTGGAGGTGAACAAGGTGGATAATCTTATATATTATTAAGATCATTCTATTATTTCTATAATTGGGATTAAAAAAGATGTTGTTATGTATTTAAAGAATATGGAACCTGAAATGATGATGAAGGGGGTAGATCATATCTTTATCAAATGAATTTTCAACCATCTATACATGTGGTGATAAATGTGGAAAAATATATTGATGTGGCACTTCAGAAGATATTTGAAAGTTTTCATGAATTCAACCATGTTTTTGATCAAATGATAAAATTTATAAATTTTTTATGTGTTCATTTTATTCTATATTCGAAGATGTATATGATGAAATCAGCCCGCAGTTCATTATTATCTATTCATATTGTTAGTATGATGATGTATTGAGATCTGAAAGTGTATTTTTAGTTGGAAAAAATAATGAGATATATTTAAGAGACAGTATCTATGTGCTTGGTATGTCAGAATGTTACAGATGATGGATATAAATCTAAGGGGATGTAAAAATGATTAACCACACCAACATAGAAATGGGAAAACATTAACATACATCTCATCACTAGACTCCCCACAACATATAATTGTTATAAATGAATTTCGGTTGTCTCCAATCACCCTATAATGTAATCACACATCATTTTAATTAGATAAGTATTATCTATTTCTTATATTTGGAAGATATAAATTTAAAATGTTTTAAGCTTTCATAGATTACCACATTCAATTTTATCATATCATGATCCAAGGATTACCTTTTTTCTGGTAAATTTTCCAAAATAGACTTCATGTAGAATAATTATTTAAAACTACTAATCATCATCAAATTTATGGTTAGTATTATAGGACCATTAACAAAATATATAAAATGGGGAGAAATTTCATTTTATAATTAAATTGTGATTGGGGACAATATATTTCATCGGCAGAGTTTTATTAAAAAATTTACATTTAATCAGTCATTAAGATGGATCCTTATGATTCCCTCTATTGTAGGAAGGGTACCATTCCACTATTCTAGTATAAAGATACAGAATGAATGATATTAGGGATTAATATAATAGGAGGAATTAAAGAGATTGTTATAGTCATTCAACAACACATATGTTTCAAACAATGTATAATGAAATGATATACTTACAGACATTAATGAGTTATAGAGTTATAAGTTAGTGAAATGGTATTTCTAGAAATTTATTCTTAGAAGAATATTAAGTTGTTAAGAAATAAGTGATTTTTTCCCTTGATATTTTAGTCCCTTAAAAATTATTTATTGTATCAGAATTGTAGTATATCATTTAAATCCTCCAACAAATCCCTCCCATGTTCACGATGTGGTCCATATATCTTTCTAGAGGAAGTCAATAATATATAATTAACCTTATCAATACTCAATGATCATAAAACTGAAATAATAACTCTCTTTTGAAGAAAAATTAGTATATATTTTGAGTCATAAATATGATTTTAATAAAAAAAACCACTCATCTCATAAAATTATTTTTATGAAACTTATAATTTAAGGAAATTATGTGGATACCCAAGGATGTGATAAGAAAAAATTTCCACCATCTATTTTTTTAAGAGTGCTCAAATTTCTGAAGATAAATTAATTTTAACGGGATAATAAATTGAACAGGTTGATATTTTAAGAAAATTTTCCCAATAATGAAATTATATTTATGTGATTTATTTCTTTACCTGCACCCATGAGTTTAGATGAACTGTGATATACAATTAAAATTTTATCATTTAATGTAATGTTTATAAATTATCCATTGGATTTTTCGGAATGAATAGAAATAAGTCAATGATAAAAAAATTATGGTTTACATATTAACAAAATTAATTAATTATCTAATAAATATTTAAAAAAGAATATTAAAAATAACATGAAAATAAAAGATATGCGTTTGTAGCATTTTTTATAAGAATACTATTTTATTATATTAATAAATTAAATTAGTCACTATTTTTTAATGATTTTAATGAAATTGTAATATTTTATATTCAATCAATTTATTTATAATATTTTAGAAAAAATTTATTGATATGGGATTAGAATTAATATTATCCTATACATAAAAATATATTTTTTTAAAAAAAATGTTTTTGTCACATTTTGTGTGCTTATTTTATTATTAAGTAACATCACATATTAAAATTAAATTTGATAAAAAAAGATTCAATAAAATTTTTGTGAGTATAGAATTTGGTTATGAGGTATGTTTAATTTTTAGTATCTATAAATAGATTCCGTGGTAATGTTTGTCACCTTACTAAAATGTAAATCGGGTTAAAAAATGATAATGAAAAATGGTAGGATCACAATTTTTAATATTAATATATCATGGATTATGTAAATTTATAATTTATCATAATTTTCATGAAATTTAATTATTAAAGGGACACATTCCATGAAAAATATCCGTATATCATTAAATGAAATGAAAAATAAAAAATGTAACACCATTAATTTATAATATATATAATGTTTAAATATTTTGAAAAAATAAATTTAATAATGAATATGAATGTATACTTGATCATAATAAAACCAATTTAATAATTTAAATTTATTTCAATTTTTTATAAATTTTATTATTAAATTAAATGTTTGTGTGACACCGATACAATATTTCTTCATATAATATAACAATAAAATGAATGATTTTGTTAGTATTAAAATTAATATAACTATAATGAGTTATGTTATTAAAAAAAATTATATATTAAAATGACATAATAATGATATTTTAATTCTTACTATTTGAAATATATATTTTTATAATTTATTTTATGTCAAATTAAACAAATAGTGTATGAATTAACATTAATGATATTTTATCAAAAGAGTTTTCTATTAAAATTTTAAAAAATGTTAAAAATCCCAAAATATAAAAAAAACATATATGATTTTGTCTAATGTTTCATAGGTTGGTAATTTATGATTAAATGATAAATATATTTGTCAAATTATAACCCTTTAAGATTGAAAAATACAATAATGCGTTTAAGGACAAAATAAGTTAACTAAGGATTTAAACCAAAAGATAATGTATAGAAAAAATAGTAACCAATCCAAATTTTATTGTATGATGGAATTGAAACCCCATACTACCATTTCATTTAATACATGTCCATTAGGATGAATTTTTTATACAGAATTAGTTTGTTATATATTAAATTTTTATGAAATCTCAAGAGTTCCCCTCTGCACAATTATAAATGGGAAGCCCACCTTTGTCTTATTTACATGAATTTTAACATTGTATATCGACCAAAAACTACCAAATTCACTTCTATATTTACTTATCTAAATTTTATAGGTTTTTTTATTTATAAAAGGCCAACCCCTGTGCATTAATAGGAGATCTAATGTAGTAGTTTCAATGAAGAGGAATTCTTTTTAACAGATAAAATTTTTTAGTTATACATTTTAACCATCTAAGTCCATAATATTAATTAGAAATATTAAATTTAGTATATGAAATTTTATTAATAGTTATTATGATTATTAAAACCCCATTTTACACCCGATTTCCCATCAAATGTGAAGTAAACATATCACTCATGCATACATATTACATGTCATCTCTAGGAATCGATATGATTTATTTTTCGTCACCATATTTCATGGATTTTTATTATTTTTGATTTGAATTTATATATGTTGTTTTTTACATATTATTTCTTCTAGAATTATAAGATCATTTTAACTTCTTACCTTTCAATTCATTTGTAGGTGATAAAATCGTTCGTGCATACATATGGGCTACCGAATCCACAAAGCGATGTGATTCATTTATTATCATCACATTAAAAAGATGTTAATAAATATAAATTTAATAAATATATATTATTTATATGATATAATTATGATTATGAAAATTTTAATTATTATATACCTTCCATCCATCGAAAAGTGAAAACAACATTTATGTGTACGTACGACCTCTGTATTAGTGAACAGTGAAATTGATTTTCCTATAAATATGTTTAATTGATGAATATATATATATAATGAATAAATATTATATTTATAACTTGATTAATATTCTGTAAATTATAGGTCCATAATAAAAGTATAATGATCAATGCTAAAAACTGAAACAATGATTTACAATGAAACAACTATCACCTAGAACAGTTAGATTAATAACATATTGTTTGAAAATTGATAATCTGATATCCTAATTGAATAATACATTGTATGATATATGTGTGCATTTTTTTACAATACATTAATAATTAATATATATTTATTATAAATGATTTTTAAATATATACTCATAAGTAAGATACTGGAGGTAAGGTATTTATGTTTCAATTAAATTATAATCAAGATTATTTATGTATGAATTTATATCAGATAAAATTATAATCATTATATGATAAATCATCTTCATTTAATTTTCTACTGGTTATTTCTAGAAAATATATGTTTTAAATTCATTTCCCACACTTTTAGTTCTTAGAAGAGTAAAAGAATATTTTTATGGAAAATGATTATATTTTAATATTCAATTAAAAAACATTTTCTTCCCATTCCATATTCACTTAAAATTTTATATATAATATTATCAATATCGTACTATGATTAAAAAATTAATTTAACACCTGATTTAATTTTTTCAAAACGTTTTAAAAGGAATATTAATATCAATTTTTAAATAAGGTACTTTTTATGTCATTATAAAAGTTTTAATGGAAAAAATCCTTTTGACATGTACTAAACAAATGGAATTTTCCACCATAATAAATGATCAATTAATTTGAATCATCCTTTATAATATAGCGTGTTTATTTTAAAAGAAAATTTTTCACATCATATTTTGAATTTTTTATATTTTAAATAAGTGACTACAAATTGAAAAAGGTATTTTCCCCTAGAATTATTCTAGGGATTATTTTAATGTAATTATAATATATGATTACATAATTTTATTTTTATAGTGTTTCTATATGGATATAATCTAAGGAATCCATCGTTATTCTTTCTATGGATGGTTTAAATTTTTGATGATAATATGGTTATGAGAAAAAATTATTTTTCATGGGTTATGCTATGTTGAAATGACTAAATGTTTATGAAACTGTATTGATTTATTGGGAAATGATATTATGATATAATAGATATTTTATTTATATTTTTCAAATAAATGTATTGTTTTAAGAATTTTAAAGGTGGGAATTTAATTATATATCCCTCCAATTCATTTGTTAATGTTTTATATCATGTGAGATCACTATGTAAAACAAATCGAATTGCATAATCCATTATAAGAATGAAGTTGATTTTCAAGATCCATTAATGTAAATAAGATAATTTGATTGATCAATAGTGGAAAACAATTTGATGTAATTAATTCACAATGGGAAACAAGTGTTCAGGGTTGATCTGTTATGATTTGATGGACTTGGAATTTAAACTTATCCTATAAAATGGTTTCTATACCTACAATAGTGAAAACCCTTTATGACATGAACATATATTTTACGTTTTATTTTAGATGTTGTATTACAATTATGAATAATTTATTTTGAAATTATATTTATATCTTCCCCAAATTGTTTATGACCATTGAATGATTCGGTATGGACTATATAAGTAAGGGTCATTCTCACATAACCTTATTCTTATCAAATTCATTCATGTAATCATTGATTGATATATCTGACATATACACTCATTGAGATTATGTGCTCAACATATCTTATATTTCCTTTCCCTATGTTATTACAAAGGATTCATGTAGGGTAAATCATTGAATAATAATAATATGGTAGTCAATTTATGGATATATTGATGAATATTCATGTAATAACATGAATTTGTAGGAAGTATCTAATGATACAAAACCATTATAATACTCAGGAAGTTTAATTTATTGAATATTAGTATAAAAATATGTAATAATTATACATAAAAAGGTGGGATAATTATAGGAACAACCATTTTCACAATTATTTCTATCTTATAGATAGAAAAAAAATCGCTCATGTGTGTGACGACTTATTGTCTCCACTGAGAATAATAATTCAATTTTCATCCCCAAATTATATGGATAATTATTATAACGATTATAATGTTTATAAGTCATTTTTTTATATAATAGCGATCTGGTAATTATAATATCATATCTTTTTTCTTACCTTCATATTTGTTAGAAAATGATAATGTCGCTCTTGAGTATGTGTGGAAAACCACCTCCCTGAAGTAACATGATTCGTTTTTCACAGATACTTTAAATCTACTGTAGTATATATAGATTTATTTAATACATATGATATATTTCATAAACCATTTTTCTATAAATGTGAATTGATAAATACCATTCATTCATTCCAGCAATCAAAAAATGAAAATAATGATCATGTATATGTATGGTGTTGAATCTCAATGAATTATGTAACACATTATTCTATATATATATTTTATGGATGAATTTAAATATATACACAGAAGGGTTCATTACACAAAACATGAGATGAAACTTGAGTTAGGTATTTATGTTTTAATTCATTTTAATTGGGATTATTTGTGATAAAATTTTTAACGAGGAAAATACCTGAGACATATATGAAAAATATATATTAATTTTTTATCCTCTAGTTATTTATAGAAAATTTCCATTTGTCATTCATTTTCATCACATTATTTCATTAATAGGCTACAACAATGTTTTGAAGGAAAAAAATATGTGTTTTATTATTTAGCTGAGAATATTTTTTTCCATGACCATGTTTTGTTGAATTTGTTTTTGTAAAATTTGACTCTATTGAAAAATTATTGTTTTAATAAATTTTTTATAAATGAAATTTTAAAAAATTATTATAAAATAACATTATTATCATTTTTTAAAGAGGTAATTTTTAATTTTTATTAAAATTTGAAAAATATTCTTTGTTTTAACTAACACGAAAAGATAAGAATTTCCCACCTCAAAAATTACCAATGACTGAAATATTACATTAAGTTTTTGTATGTAAATTTTTAATGAAAAATGTTTCAGAATATTTGGTAAATTAATAGATATTAATTAAGTCATTCCAAAATAAAAGGTGTATTATCCTCAATAAATATAATTAGTGACATTTAAAAGGATTTCTGATTTATGATAATTTATTTTGATGATACACATGATTTACTAGGTATATGATCCATGATAATATCATAATTATTTTGATCTATGTTTTAAGATTATTTTTTTGATATTAATATAATCCCTATTTATTTTATGTGGATTATGTTATGATAAAATGATAAAATTTTTATATAACCGAATTCATTCCCCTTGGTTATATTATATTATCAATGATTTATGATCTTGTGATATGTATATGAATGGATTACGATTATGTGATGGTTGGGGAAATAACTATATTTTCCTCTAATGAATTCATTACATATAGATATCTTATGAGATAATAAATACTCGAATAAGTGTTAACCTAGTTTATTAAATGACTTTTCCACTATTATAGTATTGGGAGTGAACCTTGATTATGAATATGATGTATTGGGGATTGAAATCAATCTACTATGATAGTTTTAGTAGTGATTAAAGATTAGGAAATGGTTTAATATGATAATGTATGCATAAATCGTATGATTAATTTAAATTCTATATCATTATAACACATGTTCTTTGATTACTATGTTATTTGGGGCTTTAGAAATACCATGATTTATTCCATTATTAAATATTACAATTCATTATATATTAGGTATGGTTTCCAAGTGTTATGATCTTGTTCTAATACCATTATTCTCATGTTATTCATATGTTACCATTGAAATCACAATTTTTAAAACTTTATATGCTTCAGAGCTCTCCCTTTATTATTTTTCTATCCCAAGGTATAAAGAAATGTTTTATGTGTGGTAGTTATAAAAAGGGTTCTAGGTATGAATAATATTTTGGTGATTATATAGATATTTTATAAACCATTTGTTTATGTATCCAAGTTTTCAAATACAATAAACCTTTCTCATTTAAGAATAGAACATAAATATAAGTACTGAATATTAAAATATTATGATTTAATATATATGTAAGAAAATTATGGGTCATTAAAAAGTTGGCAATGTATTATTTGACTATCCACAATTTTTATAAGGATATGTGGTGATCATGTTATCCCATTTATTAACATGGTGAAAAATATTTATGTACCATATATTTATTTTACATTATCAGAAATTATTTTAATGGATGACTAGACATTTTTTAACCATAAAATTTTTAAAATAGGTTATGATCATGTTATCTTACTTATTAACTTGAGGAAAATTATTAAAATAATTTATGATTATTGTATTCTAAAACTAGTTTATCATGTGTTATTGTTACACATTCAAAGTTATATAAATCACCATATCTTTTATCAAAAGGTTACTTATCAAATTATATGATAGGCATAGTTAACTCTATGGTGTATGTAGTAGACTTAATCAAGTGATAGGTGGGGCCCAAGATTATACAGACCAATGATGCATAGATAATTCCCATGATTGAAAAAACATGGGTTTTGGTGTATTCATATCTACATAATAGTATAATGTCTTGGAATAAGGAAATGAAAATGTGTTCATGATTTCTAGAATTATGCATCCATCTGTATGATATGAATATTAATTATGTCCACATTTTCATTTATTTACATGGATATTACATTATATGAATTTTTGTCGATGATAAAATTTTTTATATTATTTACCTCTTCCATCGAAAAGATTAGGCCATAGCCCTATTTATAAAAAAAGGAAAATATAGGACGTCAATATAATTTGATATGGAAACAGGGAGAACCTAATAGAATCCTAATGTCCAGAGACATACAACATTTGAGAAGAGTGGAAAGAGACCAATTGTTGAATCCTATCCTAACCGGCCATAACAGGGCAAATAAAAATCCAAGATCAAAGAAAACCCAAGGGGACATCAAAAATTAGTCAGCACCATCATTGTAACTGTAGCCACCCATATGCAAAAAAACTGCTACAATATCCAGAAACACCAACCGTTGCTTTCCTATGGCCATGCCACCTGATCATTTTGCCGTAGTGTGCACAAAAGCTCAAACTACCTAGAGCACTACATCACTTCTAGCAAGATCCACATCAATGATGAAATTCCACCAACTGATAATGGGGAGACATATCTAATATATTATATATATTGAGTATTTATGTTTTAGAGAGACACATTTATATATTTCTCTTAACGAGTGTTTGATATCGTCCAATCATATATTTTAATATCCATAGTATATAAAACTTTTTAAAAAAATAATATGTCCAATATGATTAGGTATGTAGATAATTTGTGGGGGATATTAAAGAGTTATTATGATTATATAGTTTATTATATTGTTAAAAATATTGAATAGATGACAATGAACACGTACATAATTAGTTTATGTTCTATCCAAATTACCTAAAGCAACAAATAAAATTGGTCTTGAAAATTTTTATAATGAAATATTTTCTTTATTCCATTTAATTATGGGATAGTTATATCGATGATCTTATAATTGATTTTGAAGAAATTATATAATGTTTCTATGGCTCTAGATTCAGGATTCTGGGTATGGGGAATCGTAATTAATATTATGGAAGAGAATTAATAACGTTTGAAATTAATATTTTTTTGGATAAATTTATCATTTATAATACAATGTAAATAATAATTGAAATAATATTGACTAACCTTTTGGAATGAATTTAATTTAATGTTAAGGTGATAATGAAAATTTTATTTATGGGTTTGGATAGAGGGTAATTAGTGAAGTCTTTAGAATAGGACTATATATTGTATGATAACCTGATGTTGTGGAAACTTTATACATATATAGGAGTGCTAGAAAACTGAATCCCTTTCAAGATACAACAAGTGGATACATGCTTTGGGTTTGATGTATCCAGGGGTAATAACATTGAAAAGCGTGTATTTTGTTTCCACCTGATCATTGCCTAGTATAAAACAAAGGGATCTAATTTCAAACCATGTATAACACTCATAGGGTATATGATTTGTATAATTACCTTATATTTATAATACATCATGATATATTTTAGTATGATGTTTTCTAATTTGGTTAGGTAACCTAATAAGAAAATGACCTTGGATAAACAATAATTGGAAAATATAGTCTTATAGTTATATGATTGTATCTTTTGTCAAAAAATGGAGTCAAAAGGTAAAATATATTAAAATTTAAATTCCCATATTCATATTTTCAATACTATTATAACTACTTTAGTTATATTATTTGGTTGAAATAGGATAAAAAAGAGGAATATTCGAAAGATGTGAATCCAGAAACCACATTGTCTTATAATTGAATAAGGGAGAATACGTAAAGGGTTTCAAATAAATTTATTTGAATATTATGATGTAGAACAAGAGTATTCTACTATTATATAATGTAAAGAAGATGATATTACAAAATTTATTAATTCTTGATAAATTCATTGATTTTTAATATTGGGTGATATGTATTGAGGATATTGTAATATATTATCATGTATATGATAATTATGTGAAACATTAAATAATTATTCCTGAATATTTTTTTACATTAACATATTGGATGTATATATATTAAATGGTATTAATAACTATGAAATTTTATTTTAGTTCAAACTTATATTTTGGGGATAACCATTAGAGAACACATAATGTAGGACAGATAACCCTAAGGTTCAATATACTCATTATATTGAGATATTATAGGCTTTAATTAGTTTTTAAAAATAAATATAGATATTAATTATAAACATGAATTGATATTTTTTTAATGAAAAAGTTATCAATTATATTATTGATGAATATTATATCATTTTTTGGATTGTAATATATGTTCAATAGTGTGTTACCTAATTAAGTAGTGGCTTGAATCATTTTGGGTTAATGATAGTGTTAACTTTTAGAAGAATATTTGGTTACAACTTGGTTTAATGTCATAGAGAATCATATGGTTATTGGAAGGATATATTTTAGAAGATATTTTTTTATGATATATACATAAATGATTATATGATTATTTGAAATATTAATTTTATTTGGGGAATGACAATGTAACATAATCTTTCCTAAGAGAGTAAGGTTTATTTCATATTATAAGTTATATCCCAAATGATAAATAAGCTATGAATACCCTCAACTAATTTCATTTGTGAGTCAAATAATTTGTTGGAATGTAATTTATTTAAGGGGAGTATAATGTAACATATGAAAGTATTAATGTATGAAATAATATGAAAGAGGAAAATATAAATGATATCCTTTTACACACACAACATAGATGTACAAAAGCATGATATATGATTAAAAATAGATATATTAATTATGACCTTTAAAGACTAGCTGCTGGATTATAAGGAATAAATAGGTCAAAATTATTTATGAAATATTTATAGAATTAAAATGATTGATATTCTTATTGTGAATGATATTCAGTTAATATCGATAAAATATCTCAGAAAATAATTTTATTTATAAAATTAATTTTTTAAATTGTTTTTTTAATTTAAGAAAATAATTCTATTATTATTACTAAATAATAAAATATAATCATTATATGAATTATTTTTAACAATAAATTAATTTTTATTTGACATAAAATAATAATAAATTTTAGATAACAAGTTTAAAATCTATCTTCCAATATGAAAAATTTCTACTAGGTTTTAAGAATTTACTAAATTAATTTAATAATTTTTTTATTAATTTACATTGATAAATGAATATAATTTTTTTGTATTAACATGAATAATATAAAACTAGGATTCTTTTTTTTGAAATAAATTGTTTTTAGGTGAAAATATATGTTTTACAAATACATTAATTTTTTGGACATTATTTGTATATAAGACTAAAAAGGTAAATATTGAAATATCATTATAAAAAATTAAATTTTTAGATGTGAGTTTTTTAATAATTTTGGTTTATGTTTAAAACACCATATTGAATATTTAATAATATATGCAATTTTTCTCGAAAAAATATTTTTAACACATTATAATTGTCAATTTGGAAATATTTCATATCAAATTCCCAAATTGAGTCAAATGAAATGTAATTAATATATCTAATTAGTGGTTTAAAGGAATCAATAAAGATATATTTATTTTTGGGCATAAATGACATGTTACCTTAGGTAATAACTATTTTTTACGATAAAAGCTACCATGGAAAAATTAATAATTAAACAGGTAAAGGAAATGGAAAATGATATAAACCTAACTATAATTTAGTGTTTGAAGTGTGTATGAACCTTAAAAATTAATCAGAAGGTTATTTTTCACTTTTTTATCTACTTTAGATGTTTAACATTACCCCAATTAAAATATATTAAAATATTGACAAATATGCCATTATCACAAATTATAAAAATGGCCTCAGAGAACCCCATCATGGATGACTTGAAAAATATGTTTCTTCATGAATTAGTACCATTTTTACTTTCCCAAAAATTCAATATCATAATCTTGAGCATCTATTCAAAAGATATTATCATATTCCATCGAGTTCAAAGGGATCTTTCTTGAAAATATCAAAGTTCTCAACACGAGTAATCAATTTAAATTTATAATTTTTTCCATTAAAAATATAAATCTTAGATATATATATATATATAATGAAATCAATATTTTTTATATAATGTATGTTTTTATGATATGTTAATAATCATTAATCATTTTCTAAAAATTTTCATTAATGGAAAACCCATAATTCATGCATTATGAAGATATAACCTCCATTATACAATGTGTTCTATTTTCCTTATCCACCTTAATAAAATGGTATAAAATGTAAATTTAATAAGTAATTATGATCATTTTATATTTTTTATTATTCTTAAACATTCAACCATATTACCTTTTTCTCCCATTATATGAACAATAAAATCTTCAACCATGCATATGAATATACTATAACCTCCATTAAATGATTGATTTTCATTTTTATTTTTATCTCCACAATATATATCTGGCCATGAGAATGGTATTAAGGGATATATATGATTTTCATGATTTCATTAATTGTCTGTTATGAAAAAAAATAAAAACAATAAATTATATTATTAGTGATTGATTATCAATATTTCAATTATTAAAAAAAATTCAATTAAGAGTAAAATGAAATATTCATTATATGTAATGACTTTAGATATCTTAAAATCACAATATATTTATTTATATTTAGATATATCATAGTAATAAATAAAAATAATACCACTATTCTTCTGTTATAATTACATTATATATAATCCATCTCATAACCATTCATTAATCATTGATGGTTCTTGTTTGAGTTAGTTGAAGATCTAGGTGAACAATATATCAATTTTATATTATTTATGGTTTTGAGAACCTATTTTCTAATATAATGTGATATAAATATGTATATAAAATTATATTTTTCCACTACTATTAATTTAACATTTCACTTATTAATTAAGAAACCATATATCATTCAATAATAATAACTCAAAGATGATAGTCACTGATTTTATCTTCATTGTTTTTAATGAAAAACGCCATGTAATTAAATTATATCTTTATAAAATTATATAAAACACATATTACAGTACCTTATATTGTCTAATAATTATTTATTTTTAGAACTGAATAGATACCAAAACCAGTTCAATGAAACTAGTTCAATGTGATAATGATTACATACACATGATGTTAAAGATATAAAAAACCTAACTAATATATATATATATATATTGATTATAAATAGATATTATTGATGGTTTTTCATTTTAATATTGTTCTTGGGAATGTATTTAATAAAAAAAATTAAAAAATTTATGATGTTTTGTGCATTTGAAGAACGAATCAGGACCGAGGTATGATTTTTCTTCTCAAATTCTTATCTTTGATAAAAGTTTGGTATTATAAAAATAATTTCATTTATATAATTTATATACAATTTATTTGTGATATAATACATTTTTTTAACATTAATTTATTCTACTCTATGTTGAATTGTAAAACCTCTCTTTCTACAGGTTTTGATTTAAATATTTCTGAAGCCATATGTGTTTTCATAGGAAAAATTTGGATTCTTTGAAACATAACACATTTTGGAACATCATGGTTTTTGTCTTTTAGTTTATACTCTATATAGGGATATAAGTTAATCACACTCCGTATTTTAATGGTTTTAAAAAATAAAGATCCCTTATTTAAGTGGATATTGATTCAGTAGATTCCCCAGTGATATATATTTTTTATAACTAAAAATTTATTCATTATGTATTGATCATTATCTTAAATTGATTTCGTATAATTTAGATATATTATACACATTGTTTTATTTTTTGGTATTCCTTCATTTTATATTATTTATAAAATATTCATTTTCAACTATTTCATGATTTATGGACAATGTTTCCCAAAAAAAATATTGAAAAATCTAATAACATTTCATTGAGTCATACTGCTTCATCTAGAAAATTTTATATTCCATTATTTGTTTCCCACACCATAATATGTAATTAGATAATATTTTACAATCCTATTTGGGGATATAAATTTTCAATAAAAACTAATTTTTTTATTCTTTTAATATTTTGAGTTCCAACAAAGTTATTTTAAAAATAATAAAACAAGGTTTTTCCTTGTTATTTAATATGAAATATCTTCCTCTTTATATTTCTAAAAGATAAATATTATGTCATTTATATTCCATATTATTAAAAATTATTTTTAAAATGTAATTTTCTTAAAATATAACTCACCTCCAATTTTTAAAATACATTTACATGTGACTCATAACATCATATTTTATGTTAATGTTACATTGATTTCTAAAATATCTTTTATGTTTTCACATACAATTCCAATTTAATTTTATAAATAATTTTACAAAATATGGTTTATGTGTTAGAATTTGTAATATAATATATATTTACCCTTTTGGTTAACATACTCATAAAACCATACATTCCAGTTCCTCTTCCTTATATGGGTGAAATCATTCCATCATCCTTTGGAAATATTTTTTAAATCTATGTGGACATCTTTATATGCTTACATTGTTACACTAGGATAATGATATTTTGTAGTGATCCAAAATTAGTCTTAGGATGAACTATGATCAAAATATCCAATATGATAACATGGTTAAATGTTTTGGCATGCCTTACATTTTATTTTCGTTATAGATGATTATTAGAAAATTACCTACATGTTTGTTTACCATCTTCCTTCATTATTTGGATGAGTTATGATAATGTTATCCTTTTTATTAACATGTGTTAAATTATTGATGTACCATATATGGATATTCTAATATGGATAATTTTTCCATGTTGACTGTGTATTTTTTAGAATAAAAATTATTTTATAAGATGGGTTGTGATCATGGTTTCTATTTTATTAATAGTGGAAAATGTACTCATATTTATGATGATTATAGACAACTATAACATTTTGATCAAGTATTGAACTTTTGAATTCTGCATTGTGTGTTTATCTCTGTTATTATTCAGTCAGTGGTTTCTTAGGTAATGGTATGAAAGGTAATTTTTACCCATATGATGGATACATTTGGAAAAATCTGGTGATGGGTGGTGCCCATAATTTTATAACCCCTCAAAGATTTGATATATTTCATGGGACATAACAACATATATTTTGGTCTACATGTTTCCCAAAATTAGTATAATTTCGTGGAAAGATGCCTTTTAAAATAAAGTGATATTAGAGGATCCTATATTTAAAATAAATGGATAAATACATCAATATTAAATTAGAAACCATAGATTTATCCATTTTGAATCAATGAAAATAGATCAATAGAAAATTTTTATGAAGAAACACAATTCACCTTGTACACTCATATGATTGCAGTAACTTCTTCAAGTGTGTTGAATTCATCAAAAACATGCATAACAATATAATTCATTAAGAATATATAGTTGATGAATTTGTACAATTTCCCAGCCAGCTTTCTAGAGAGATTGCATTCCCAAACTTGAAGGAATGAAAAATAACTATAGAGTCTTACTCAAACCATATGTTTTTCATGATTCGTTGAAGTGAAAAGGGAATTTTTTTTACAAGTCTATTCATCTCTACTTCTAAAGAGTAAGTAATTCCACAAGGAACATAATAAAAGTCAATGACCTACCTAGTGGAGTCTCTAAAAATAATGGAAAAATCTACAGGTCCTGGTCTCCATTTTGAGGCCCCATCCGTATAACATTTAATCGTGCTATAAAAAGAAGGGCTCCCGAAATCCTCATGAATGTAGAGTGCATTGAGTAGAGAATGAAGTAAATAAATGATTTTAGTTTTCTACAGTGATTGAACCTCAATGATATATAAGATGTTCTGTCATAGTGTGGAAGATGATCGAAAGTAGAAGAATAAGTGGTCTACATCTTCATGGAATTGGTGAAATTCACACATTTTGGGAAAAGGTTAATATAGATAATTTGGATATTAGTCTTGATTGAAATTTTGTTGTAGTGTAGTCTTCAGAGTATGGTAAAATGGGAGGGAATGATTGATTTTTTGATAAATTCCCCAATCAATTAGTGAGGACCATTTTAAGGTGTTTATAAAACCCCTATGAGTAATTTTATCATCAAGATCCAGTTTTTAGATAGGCATGTTGTCTTGTATTACAACTCCATAATGTGAAGTGGCTTATAGGATCTCCAGATGAAGAGTAGTCATGCTGTTCATTTATTCCTTGATCGAAAAATTGTGATCAATTCTATGTTCAATGGGATAAATCCTATCTATAATAGGACTTATAATATAGTTATTACATCCATATTTTAAAGATTAATTAATAGTGAATGACCGGTTAGAGTTCTAGAAAATTTAATTGAAGACATTTTTTATTCGAGGCCTTATCGAGGAGTCCATATAAGGAGAGAAGTTCAATTTTATTTTCTTGAATAATTTTTTTATGATAATAGACAATGATTTTGGGTTAGAATTTAGTAGTTTCCATATGAATTGTTATTGAAGGGATTTATTGAAGATAGTTATATTATTAATACTAAGGTTCTAAGAGCTCATGTCATGATTTAAATATTCCATAGAACTATGATAATATTTCCCTATAGGATAATTCAACTCCAAATGAAATTTCACATAATTGAATTTATTTATTTGATAAATAATGTAAGTATGCATTTGAAAATAAATGTTTAATCCTACATTAATATGATGAGATGTTTTACAATACATGCCTTTCCATCTATTAAAAGTGATTTTCCTTTCTAAGAGGTTAGGGTTTATCGTACTAGGCTATTGATATTGGTAAATTTTAAATCTTGAGGGTTAACCCAAAACATGAATATTCTATGGTATGTAAAAGGAATGGATCCCTCTATGACTCCATTGTTATTAATCATGATCATCTTTCAAGTGGCTAAAATTTTATTACTAAAATAAATGAAAGAATTTTCCCATATTACATCATGCCTATTGATATGTCTATAATAGAGAAGAGTCTCCTTGTTGTTCTAGATGTTCCTCTTCTCTCCATGAGTAAATAAGATAATTTCATTAGAAAAAATAAATGAGATGGAACTGAAATACCTTGTTTTTCTATGATTAGTTTCAATTCACAAGTTTTTAGCGTGTAGAGAAATAGTTGACAAAGATATTCTTTTGCTATGTAAAATCTATATCACTGAGAGGGGGTCATATTGCCCCACCCATCATGAGAATCCTAAGTATTCCATTGGGGATACATTGATTGGAATAGACATACAAGATGACCCAAGAAGATTATGGATCCAAACAATAAATTATTCATTTAATCCATAGTTTTCAATCACCTTATAGATAATGACCCAATCAATCATGTCAAATGATTTATTGATATCAATCTTGTAACACCCTGACCATAGATTCCTAGAGTCAGTGCATTATTTTAATACATTGGAATGATTACAAGGAATCAAGTCCCGAAAGATAGATTAGATTAGCAGTCTTGGAAAATAGATTACATATATGAACGTTACATTATATATTCTAACATACAACATAAAAAATAATCCTTTAAGAATTCCATTGTTTCATTATCTTAACCCTGCATCTCAAACATAAAACACTTCTTGGGATCCTGGTAAAATAAAACATTAGAAAGGGGTGAGTTAAGATGCTCAGTAAGGGTAAATAATTTAGCAGAAGCCAAAAAGTGTTATGGCCAAATGTTTAATAAAAAAATAGCCTTTTAAAAATAAACTTGAACAAAATATGGAAAAAATAAATCAAACATTACCATATAAACACGCACAACGATATTTTACATGTCGAATAATCACATGTAATAACTAGTTTCAAAATGAGGGAATGTATAGTACTAGACATTAATTTATGTTTTAAGGCCTTGTGTGTGGACCTAGGGGATAACTGTAACCGGGCCCCAACCCGTAAAGCCTCTGTAACTAGACTACAACCAAGAGAGCCTCTGTAACCAGACTCTAACCTAATGAAAATCTGTAACTAGACTTCAACCCGGAGAGCCTCTGTAACTGGAATCCAACCAAGAGGGTCTTCTATAACTGGACCACAACCCAGGTGTCTTAATTTTACTAGTCCAATACATTCATCTTAAGAAAAGTTTGAAATTTAACATAAACATTAATATTAAAACTAGTATACGAAATGTCAATACTTTAACTATAAACCATGAATGACATAGAAATATCTCATCCATAGTCAAACATATCACAAAAACTTCCATATAATATTGATGAATTGAATAATGATAAATCAAATTAAAACTAGTTTAAAAATCCATCAAAGGATGTTGACATAGAATAAAATTAATTGTTAAACTCTTTGAGAGAAATATCCATTTTTCATGAAAAGTCACAAAAATTTTAAAGGAAGACATTTAGAGAAATTTTGGAATCAATGTGTCCCATACAACATTGAAACTCTTTAAAGTAATTAAAATTTTAAAAACATTCATTTCCATATAAATAAATCGTTTGAAAACCATTTTGAAAACATGGACATTAATGAGAATGATTTAGAAGAATAAATATTTAAAACATTTCAAATGATGTTTTAGAAAAAAAATTCATTTAAAATAATCCCTTTTAAAAATCTTTCATGAAACATGGACATGGATAATAAATATGTCCCAATAGATAGTTACGTAAAAACAGTCTCGAATAATAAATATATTGTGAAATTAACCCTTATCATACACAATCCATTAATATAAGGTATGATTAACCTCCTGTATAAAGACCATAGTATGTTATTAAATTATAACAGAATTATATTAATATTTATGAGATCATACATGATTCATTTATGACTTTATACAACTCATTTAGTTATAATTTCCTTGTTAAATTAACATTTCGGGTAATAATCGCTTTCCTTATCGTACGTGTTTTAACTTATTACTATTGATTGTATCACATATATATTATTATAAATACATACAGAATAGAATCCATTATTTATATATCATATATATTTAGAATATAAATATTTAGAATAGATAGATATTTGAAATGGAAGGAACCGTTTATGGAGACGGTGTGTCGTTCTTAGGCATAGACGTTGTTTCTGTTTTCATATCGTATTGAACGGAAGTAAGAGAATAAGATATATGTAAGTATATATATATATATATAAGAATTATTATTTCATATATTACATACTTATTAATAATATATATATTTTTATAATCATTGTTGAATGATGATTGTGGAAATGAATCTCATCACGTAATGGAGACGATAATCCATACGTACGCACGAGCAAGAATATCATTATATTGATGGTGAAATCATATGTAATTGGATGGAATGAGATATACATAAAATAATTAACATGTTATATTTTTTATTTAAATCAGTTATTTAATTATTATACCCAACCAAATAATGAAGTGTTTGAATAACAAACTACACCACGACGCAGAGATGGCAATCCGTACGTACACACATATCGTGACATTTTCATTTATATTATGGATAGAATAATGAATATGGTTGTACCTTTTCAAGAATAACATCAAAGTATATAGAAGATATTGTAGTTTTCATTTTAGAATGGAAACAATGAAGAATGATGAAGTGGAAGTAGAAAATAATTTGAAAAATGTGATGAAATATTTACCTCTTTTTCTGGTTCTTCCTTTTTATTTTATCAAAAGGGAACCATAGGATTACATTCTTGAACAAAGGAAGACCCTTATAATTAAGGAGGGAATTTTGGGAGGAATTTTGGGGTGATATTTGGGCAGGGGTTGGCCAAGCCAAATGGATTTGGAGGTGTTAAATTATGAGAAGGGGAAGTGACCTTTTATAAGAGGGGTGAGGGGCACCCTAAAAAGAGATTGAAATATTATTTTATAATAAACATATATTAGTTTTATAATGAAGAAAAATTGATTTATTTCGAAGTTAAATTGTGTCTGGGTATAAATACTATCAATTAATAGGTTTTATACAAGTTTAGGTTACCATTTTAACATTATCTTATTGATTTAACTCTATGTTAAATAATTTAACTTTTATCGTGCCTTCTTGTATTGTTACACTATATGGTTAATAAACTTACTATAAACATACAAGAGAACCTAAAGTTGTTCATTAATGACATATAAAATATTATTTAAGCCCTTTGGATGATCCTTATATTTTTAGGAATATTATATCAACCAATAATATAGTATTTGTTTTAAAAATTAATTTATGTCAATTTTGACACTATTTGGTATTTTGTTTTTCTTAAGTCATAAAAACCTTATAACTTGGAAAAGAATTTATATAATCAACCCTAATATTTCATATTAACCTTGAAAATTAGTTTAACTCATCAAACCTTTCAAATTACATTTATTATGATATTTATAATATCAATTATTTTAATCATTCGTTAATAAGGTAATTACTACATCATCATTGTGTAATAAATAAATTAAAATATTTAACATCTTAAAACTATAAATAAAATACCATTATATATTAAATCATATTATCTTTTTAATGAATATTTATAGTCGAATTTATCTTATGTATAATCCTATATTAAAATGTTTTAGTTATGAAAACATGAATTTAACACCTTTAACTATTCTTTAAATTAAATAATAAGAATTATCCTAATCTAATTGAAGTTGACCTAAAGGGTCATCATTCATTCCTAAGTTTGTTTTTGGTCGAATTAGACTTATCCAATAGAATTAGTACATGTGTTAGGGTAATTATAATATCATTTTCACCCTTAATTACCCAATTTAGTTATAACTGTGGTAATAAAAGTCAAAATTTACTATTCAAAAAAATTATTTTCATCTTACTGAACCACATTTTACATACTAAGGTTAACCGTGTCTCTTGGATTTTTTAAATTCCACTCACAGAAGTGGTAAAATTACGTTTTATTCAAATTTGCAAATTCTCCTAGGAGGTGGGTAAAAGACTGTAAAATGTTCGATAAAATTTTATATATCTAGACTTATTATAAAATGACTCCAATGAATTATTTTAAATATATATAGGAATTATGTAACTGTTTTGACCTAAAATAAAATAAAATAAAATAACTAATTATTTAAATAAAACCTCGGTTTTAACCAATATCACAGTTTTTTTCACTATTCATCAAAAAATTGAAAGTTTTACAAAAAATATAAAAATTAACCCTAATATAATTTTTATATTTCAAATTAAAAAATGAATTCTATTTTTTCAAATTCAAAACATAGAATTTTCATTTATTAATTTAATATTAATTCCTGTTGTCAAAACCAAAATGTGTATTTTTGAGAATTAATAACTATCAAAAGGTTGACACTTGTTTATGTCCAATTTCAAAGTAAAATTATATACAATAACCAGCATTTGATTAAATGGTAAAAATATAAACTTTTTAAACTTCAAAACCATTAAAATGTATAATTTAACATTATAAATTATATTGATTTGAAAAGTTATTTTCAGTTAAAATATATTATTTTTCACTATTCACCCATATATGAATGATATCAGAACGACACCAAATATTTATTGAAGCTAAATTATTATGTCTCAATTTTAAAGAAGAAGTATATTTTTTTCAAATTCAATATATACAAGTTTCCAATATTTTATCTAAAATGGATTCTCTATTATAATTCAGTAAAATATCATTTTTTGAAAAATTCATCAGTTATTTAAAAAAATTATATTTGTTCTTACATTATGTCTAAGAAACTCATAATATTGATTCTAAAATTATTAGGATTATATAAAGTTTAAAATTCAGTTATTACTATTCATAACCGCTTTTGAATGACTAGTTTGGTAATTCGTGGTGCGCTTGAACTCGGTGTTGACTCTAGTGCAAGTTATTGAATTACATTGAAGAAATAATGTACTTTGAAATTGTGGGGTGTTACATTATTCCCTCCTTCAATAAATTGCATCCTCACAATTTGAAAATGGTATTAAAAAATAAAAATATGAAAATATAAAATACCATTATGGGAAAACCAACATCGGAAATTGGGTTAATAAAATTTAGTCTTCATAAGAGGAAAAGTGAAAAGAACGGGTCACCAGAAAATTATGATCTCGATTAAGAAAACATTGGTGGAAATTAGAGAGAAATAGTTGGAGGAAAAATGTAAATATTTATAAGGAGTTATTGAGGTCATCAATCACAAACGAGTGTAAAATTGAGGGCCTCAAATCGGTCAATCTATGATGATTTACAATACTATCATTTCAACAAAACATAAGGAATTAGGATAACACACATTTGGTTTTAAGAACCCTTCACTAAAGTTTAAGAATTAATTTATCCATATAATAAGAAGAAATAAATTGTGTGTGTATATATATATATACTTGATAATTAGAGTTTCATCCTTCAACTAATTCCCACCACATACTCATCTGTCGCTCCAAAAGATTTCAAAAAAAATATACATATCCTAATCGTAATGGGATCCAAAAATAATGAATTTATAATTCACCTATCAGACCTTTTAAAAAGGAAAATACATTATACAATCCAGGAAATCAGGTAGGCTAGTGGTAAGTGATGCAACCTTGTCCCCCTTCAGTTGCGGGTTCAAGTATCACTGCCTTGCCGGACGCGACTGGTTGTCACCCTAACTCTGGGTTGTACATTTTATAACAATCCAAAAATAACCTTAACATTAGTATCCAATTTCAAAATAAATCCATTCCAACCTTTAGACTTATCCAAAATACTTTTATCCAAACTCACAGTCCAAAATTTATAAGGAAGTTAAACACCATGAAGATCGTTTTTTCCATGTAATAATATGTGAACATCTTGATCATGTATTCTCTTAAAACATGGTAACACCTTGAATAACCATTAAACCTTATTTATTACATTCACGATCCCTTATACTTTATAGAATACTGGATATATACCTTATATCCATTTTTTATTGAATTTTCCAACAATGATTAATTAAGAAAGAAATTAATCAGTTATAAGGAAGTCAAGAATATCCAATTTAATTCATCCAAATCAACCATATCTTATTTCAAAATCAATACCTCATTATCAGGACCATATTAAGGATTACCTTTCCTTCATCAATTTATTTTCCAAAAAATGTAGCTTACTATTAATTCACCTTTATTAGAACTATATATTCTCAAATCCTCAATAAAATAGTATAGCAGTACATTCCTTCTTTAAATCCATAATTCATATAACTTGTATATTGTTGATACAACACTCAAATGAAATAATTCTATAATAACAACATAATAACACTAGTCACTCCCCTTCATTTGAGGTAGTACCATTACTTTATTATTATCCAATAGCATCATTTGTGATATATACATTGATGATTGGGACATTGATTCGCATAGTGTCCCAGTGCCTTGCAGATGAATAATTTTACATTTAAAACCTTTTCATTACCCTTGAAATCATATACTTGGTTTCTTTTTTCTCCACACTTATAAAAAACACCCATTCCCTTCAATCATTTACCAATGTGATTATTTCCATATTTATCACATGTGGGAAAATCCTCCTCTACCCTCTTCCCTTTATCCATCTTTCTCTCTACCGTCCTTTTCTTCTTTTACTTCCCATTAAATCCATAGGACTCAGATAATTATTCACTTATCTTATTAACTCATGATATTATTTCTTCATATGTTGAGAATACATGGGAGACTTTTTCCCTTCTAAATGATGGCTTAATACCATGAATGACATGATCCTTCTTACTCTTTGGATCATACATATTGGTGGAGTTTTTATTCCTTCTACTATGTGCAATTTCTATACAATGGCATACAATAGGTCAGCTTATGAATCACAATGAATAATTCATTACTTGTAAAATACCTAACGTAAATTGAAGAGTTTATAGATCTAATACGTAATCATAAAAATATTTCCTTGAGGAGGTATATAATCATAAATCATAAATAATGATTTGTAAAGAAAATGGGAATTATTCTAAGCATATCCCCCCGGGAGTGTCGTAACCAATAGTGCAGCAGGCCCTGTTGTCGAGTAGCAGTTCCCGTTTGAGTCTATCTCAAAGCAGTGTTTTTGGGATTTACCCCTAAGATAATTTGTGCTAGATCAGCCTCTACCTACTTGTATCCAAACATGGATGTATTTTCATAGAAAACACACAAAATCTATACACTAACAAAATTCTAGAAAGTTCTTATATATTAATCCTCAAAGTATATTTTAGGGTAATGTGCTCAAAATAGAGTTTATCAAAATCTAATTTCCAAGGTTATTGGTAATCATCATAAGATACAAACTTTAATGCCCTCACCCTTGATTCCTAGAGTGAGTGCACTATTTTAATACATGGAATGATTAAAAGGAATAATGTCTCGAAAGATAGATCAATTTAGTAGTCTTAGAAAATAGATTACATATATGAATGTTCCATTAAAAATTCTAACATACAACATAAAAAAATAATCCATTAAAAATGCCATTGTTCCCTTAGCTTAACCATGCATCTCACGCATAAAACACTTCTTGGGATCCTACGAAAACAAAACATAAGAAATGGGTGAGCTCAGATGCTTAGTAAGGGTAAATAATTTAGTGGAAGCTATAAACATTTAAGTCCAGATGTGTAATAAAAACAATAGTCTTTTAAAAATAAACTCGAACATAATATGGAAAAAATAAATCAAACATTACCATATAAACATGAAAGTGGATATTCTACTTGTCGAATAATAACATGTAATAACTAATTTCATAATGAGGGAATGTACAGTACCAGACATTAATTAATGTGTCAAGGCCTCGTGCTAGGACCTAGGGTATAACTGTAACCAGACCCCATCCCAGAGAGCCTCTTATACCAGAATCCAACCTAGAGAGCCTCTTTAACCGGACTCCGACCCAGGGAGCCTCTGTAACTGGACTCCAACCCGGAGAGCCTCTATAACTGGACTCCAACTGGGAGGGTTTTCTATAAACAGAACCCAACCCATAAGGCTTATATTTACCAATCCAAAACCCATAACATACTAGTCCAATACAATCATCTTAATTAAAGGTTGAAATATAACATAAACATTCGTATTAAATCTAGCATATGAAATTTCAATACATTAACCATAAACCATGAATGGAATAAAAATAACTCATCCACGATAAAAAATATCCCAAAAACATCAATGCAATATGGAAGCATTGAATCATAATAATTAAACTTCAAACATGTTTTAAAATCTCTCAAAGGATGTTGACATATATGAAAATGATTTGTAAAACACTTTTAGAGAAATATCCATTTTTCATGGAATCATATAAATGTCAAACAATTTAGAAAGGAATATATTTACATAAATTTTTGAATAAATGTGTCCCATAACACTTTGAATATTTTTTAAAGTAATTATCATTTTAAAAACATTCTTTTCCATATAAATAAAACCATGAAAACCATTTTGAAAACATGGACATCAATAGGTATGATTTAGAAGAATAAATATTTTAAACATTTAAAATGATGTTTTAGAAAAAAAATTAATTTAAAAGAATACCTTTGAAAACCCTTTAATGAATAATGGACATGGATAATAAATATTTTCCCATAGATACATACGTAAAAACTATCTTAAATAATAAAGAGATTGATAAATTAACCCTTACCATGCACATTCCTTAAGTTGTGGGTACGTTTAACCTCCAGTATAAAGACCGTAGTATGTTATTAAATTAAACCAGAACCATATTAATATTATGATATCATACATGATAAATTTATGACATTATATAACCCAATTAATAATAATTCCCATGTTAAATTACAATTTTGGGTAATAATCGCTTTCATTATCTTATGTGATTTAACATTTTACTATTTATTAATTCACATAGATCATGATTTAGATACTTCTATAATATAAAACAATATATTTATATCATATATATTTAGAATAAAATTATTTATAATCATTAGATATATGAAATGTAAGGCATCATTTATGGAGATGGTATGATGTTCTTACGCATAAACGTTGTTTCGTTTTCATATCATATTGAACGTAAGTAAGTGAATAAGATATGTGTAAGTATATATATATATCCAGTATCATTATTATATCAAATATTACATACTTATTAATAATATATATATATATTTATAATCGTCGTTTAATGGTGATCATGGAAATGAATCTCATCACGCCGTGGAGAAAGTAATCTGTACGTATGCGCGAGCGACAATAACATTATATTGATGGGGAAATTGTATGTAATTGGATGTTATATCATATAAAAATAATCATTAAAATATTATATTTATTATTTACATCAGTTATATTCATTATTATACCCATCCAAATAATGAAGTGTTTGAATAATAATCTACACCACAACGTGGAGATGGTAATCCGTACTTACGCAGGTATGGTGAGTCTGTCATTTATAGGATTGATAGAATAATGAATATGGTTATACCATTTCTATAATAACATCACAGTATATATAAGACAATGGGGTTATTATTTTAGAATGGAAACAACAAATAGAGAGGATGTGGAAGAAGGAACGAAGGTGAAATATGTGATTAAATATTCACCTCTTTTTCGGGTTTCTCCTTTTGATTTGATCCAAAGGGCCCCATAAGTTGTCTTTCTGACCAAAGGATTACCTCTATGATGAAGGAAGGAATGTTGGGAGGATATTTGGGCTAGGTTCGGAGGATCCAAATGGCTTTGTAGGTCTGAAAATAACAGAAGGGGAAGTTCCCTTTTATAAGAGGGGTGAGGGGCACCTTAGGAAAAGATTGAAATATTAACTTATAATAAACATATATTCAGTTTATAATGGAAAAAAATTGATTTATTTAGAATCTAATGTAAGGATGGGTCGTAATAAACTCAAATAATAGGTTTTAGACAATTCTATGTTACCATTTTTACCATTTCCTTTAGATTTAACTCTAAGTTAAAAAATTTAACTTTTATAGTGTTTTCTTCTATTCTTACACTATATGGTAAATAACCTTACTATAAAAATAAAAGAGAACATAAAGTGGTTCATTAATGAAATATATAGTATTATTTATGCTTTTTTGAAGAGTCTTATATTTTTTAGAATATTATATCAACCAATAATAATGTATTTGTTTTAAAAATTAATTAATGTCAATTTTGACACTGTTTGGTATTTTATTTTTCTGAAAGTCATAAAAACCTTATCACTTCGAAAATAATTTATCTAATCAATTATAATATTTCATATTAACCTATAAAAGTAGTTTAATTCATAAAAACTCTCAAATTACATTTATTTGGATATTTATAATATCAATAATTTTAATCGTTCATTAATAAGGTAATTACTGCATCATCATTGTGTCATAAATAAATTAAATTAATTAATTTCTATAAAATATAAATAAATAACCATTATGTTAGAAATATATTTATCTTTCTAATAAATATTTATAGTCTAATTTATCTTTTGTATAACCTAATATTAAAATGTTATAGTTATGAAAACATCAATTTAACACTTTTAACTCTTCATTAAATTAATTAATAATAAATGTCTTAATCTAATCCAAGTGAAACTAAAGGGTCCGATGTTATTTATAAGGTTGTTTTTTGTCTAATTAATCTTATCCGATAAAATTAGTACATGTGTTATGGTAATTATAATATCATTTTTACCCTTAATTACCCTATTTACTTTAAACTGAGGTAGATACAAGTAAAAAGTTACTATTCACCAAAAATTATTTTCATCTTATTGAACTACATATTACTTATTTAGGTTAACCGTGTTTCCCAGATTTTTCAAATTCAACTCAGAGAAGTTGTAAAATTATGTTTTATTCAAATTTTCAAATTCTCCTAGGAGTTGGATAAAAGACGGTAAAATATTCGATAAAATTTAATATATCTAAACATATTAAAAAATGACTCCAATGAATTACATAGAAAATATATAGGTATTATGTAAATATTTTGGCTTAAAATAAATTAATATAAAATAACTAATTATTTTTAAAAAACTTGGTTTTAACCAATATCACGGTGTTTATTCACTATTCATAAAAAAGTCAATGTTTTCAGAAAAATACAAAAAAAATTACCCTAAGAAAATTTGGATATTCGGAATTCAAAAATGAATTTTATTTTACCAAATTCAAAACATATAAGTTTAATTTATTAATTTATTATTAATTTCCGTTTTCAAAACCAAAATGCGTATTTTTAAGAAACAATAACTATTAAAAGATTGACACGTGTTTATGTCCAATTTCAAAGTCAAATTACTTATAATGAAAAAAATTGGATTAAATTGTAAAAATAAAATCTATTTATAATTCCAAACCATTATAATGTATATTTTAGCACTATAAGTTAAATTTATTAAAAAAGTTGTTTTATGTTAAAATATAGTGTTTTTCACTATTCGCCCAAATGTGAAAGTTATCAGAACAACACCAAACATTTATTGAAACTAAATTATTTTTTCCCGATGCTAATGTAGAAGATTATTTTGTCAAATTGATTATATAAAAGTTTCAAATATTGTATTTAAGCAGGGTTCTACATTAAAAGGCGATAAAATTTCATTTTTTTGGAAATATACTACTTTTAACTGAAATAAATGAATTTATTCTTACATTATGTATAAGAAACTCATAATATGGATTCAAAAATATTAAGTATTATATAATGTTCAAAATTTAGTTAATACTATTCATAACTGCTTTTGAACGGTTAGTTTGCTATGTTGTGGTGCACTTGAACTTGGTGTTGTGTGTAGTGCAAGTTATTGAATTACTTTGAAGAAATATCGTACTATGAAATCTTGGGGTGTTACAAATCATAAGAAAAATTATTCCCCATTTTCAATTTCAATGAAGATTCAAAAATTCCAAGGAAGAAATCATACAATCCTAGATTATGTGAAATATGAATAATTTGAGGGAGATATTGATGTATTATTATTAATTAAGTATTTTCATATATTGTTAAAATATAACTAGTAGTAGTGAAATAGAAAAGGTTTTATTTTTTTATGTTATGTATTAATTACTTAAAGTTATAAAACTAAATAGTCATTGGAATTTTTGTAATGTAATATTTTTATTATGTCTTGTAATTATGACATTTTGGTTTCTAAAAGATTAAAGTGAGTAATGATGAAAATATATAAATTATGTGTTTGGGGCACTAGATTTGGAAGCACATGTATTTCCTTTACTAGAAAACTAAAAATCCATGAGAAATATTATCTGGCGCATTGTTAATAGTTTCTAGTAGTACCTTTTTTCAATGAATATATAGAGGAATCATCATTATGGTGAATGACGTGATAAGTATTTTGGTTATAAAATAATTATTTATATATTCACACAGGAAATGATAAATAAAAAACCAAATACATATATGTGATAATAGATTACGATTTCCAAAAATACTATAACTTTGGGATGGAAAACAATGAGGTTGAAGCTTTGAGCCTATAGGGATATACTAGTTCTTCCAAGACAAAAACTAGAAGAGGAAAATAATTATGTATTTTTAGAAGATTGATCATGAAATCCAAATGAATTTGGTTATATAATATATTTCATTGATAAATGTTCAAGCATACATCCATTTGAGGATTAAAGTGGTACAAAGGAAGATTTGGAATTCCAAAAGAAGGTGATAAATGTTATTAAGTACAACCATGATAGAGATGAGATAATATTCTATAAGAATCATTTATGAGTATCCAAAATAGACTAGAAAAAAATATATTTTGTATATTCTTATGCTTTATTGTTCTATATTGAGCCTAGATTTATGACGATGTATAGAGAATTCATATCGTATTTATGGGGGGATAAATTGAAATTATATTTTATAGATTATACATATTGATTGCTGATATATCAACAAGATAACACTAATAGACACAAGTCAAGTGTTATGTTATAAACATTACCCATACAAGAATGGGAATAAGAGAAAATTACCATAGACATCATCATCATACTCATGAAAACATCTAAATCGAACAATGAAATTCGGACTGTGGTAAATTTCCTTTTGAAATAATCATATTTTATTTCCATCAGAGAATATTTATATCATTATTATCATTTCAAGTTATAGATTTAGTAATTGGTATGGTTATTATAATACCATAGTCTATTATATGTAATCTGGATATGAGGTTTTCTTTGATGCTTAAGAAAATTTTTCGACTAGATTTGGGTACATAGTAGAACATTAGAAGAACACAATGTCCTCAGATAATTGGTCATCTAAAAAAGAACATTATAACATAGAGGATTCTATGAGATTATTTTATTTGGATTTAAAAGGAATTTCGGATCAACACATTTTTTTTGGTAGACTATTCTTATAAAAATATATTCTCCTCCAGAAATAAGAATCCTATATAAGAATTCCTTAATGGATGAAAGTGATGAACTCCAATGTGATGGGATAAAGTTGGTGAATGAAATCAATTGAGATCTAAGATATTTACCATATCACCCATGGTACTAATAAAAATAACTAGTTTCAGATAACACATGTCATAAATAATCCCTCCCCACATTGTAGTCGCTAACAAATAAGAGAATGGAACTATGATGTAATTGATTAGAGACTATTAAATTGTGTTATAATAAGAGGAAAAATAGAAAATAACTGAACACGATATATGATCACAATAATTTGAAAATTTTGATACAAAAAACATATATAGGAAATACTGAAAGGAATGAAGTAATGGCCTTAACATCCAAGACATACATTTCAAACAACCAACTAGGCCGATTGCACATACAATCCAAAAAAAGATATTAAAAATAGTATATCCATAATATACTGAGCCTTACCTATATTAGATAACACATAATTATATTTGTAAAAAATCCTCACAATTGGTGGATACATGTCCAAACACCATGAATTACTCATGTATTCTACACTAAATATTAGATATAATTTGAGGTATCCGCTTCAAATTTTATAAATAAGGAATTGATTAATATCCTAGGAACCCTAGGCACCACACTCAATATAGGAAGATTTAGTGGAACCCATACAATGTCTCATTTTCTATATTCTAGTAATATATTATATTCTTAGGTCATAACCTATTGAAAATCAAGGCATTGGAAACTGCAATAAATTCATAAGGGGATAAATCTTAATAAATATAAAACAAATACTCCCTAGATCCAAGTTGATAACTACTAATCTATCAATTATTGCCTTTATATCCTATTCCTAGGAGTATCTAGATAACGAAATCATGGTTCGTCATCTTGATCATAGGGATTTCCATAGGAAATAATTATGGTGATCATCATCAACTATAGTGATTTAAGAATTCATCTGTGGAAATTCAACCACCAGAATGACAGTAACATTATATGGATCCAAGTGCAATATTAATCTCAAGTGAAACATTAGATAATATGTGTTACCATGGTGCACTTTTTAACACCCTCAATTTTCCTATTACATGGAAAAGTCCTATAAAACATTGTATTCTTATAATATTGTAAACAAATAATGGATCCTCAGCTCAATAGGATGTAAAGACCCTGAAATTTCACGGAATGAAGGGTTTTTATATCTTTTGAACCAGTGGTCGGAATTGAAATCTGAGGGCACTGATGATCTCACAACGCTGGTAAATGCTTAAGGGGACCTTTACCGTAGATTCGTTTTCACCTGTTGAGAAGTAAAAAATTTGTGGATTGAATAAGAAGTGAATAAAATTGTGGAAAAATTTTATTTTATACCTAATGTGGTAATATACAACATGGAGGTGTTGGGGTGGGACCCATAAGCACATAACTACCCATGTGAGGATATTTGTGAGGTGGGGCCCACACGAGCCACAACCGTTCAAATTCCCTAAACTCCTTTTTAAAACCCCCCTCTTAGTTGTTAAATCCCCTTTAATTGAGTAACTATTTCTCTCCCCGATCTCCCTCTTTAATTATTGACAACACACACCTTAATTAATTGATTAAGCCTCTTCAATTAAATTAATTATGTTTTTGAATTTTAAATTTTTAATGCATGGAAACATTAAATAAAATAAGGAGAATCTTTATTTTATTTGGGTTGGAAATTGTTGTGTGAGGAGGAATTAGGAGAACTCTAGTGTTTTTTAAGAACATCATCCTCAACGAAGAACAGTTCTTATCTGATGAAGAACAACGACCCTTCAATGTAGAACGACTCGGCATCCATGGTTCTCCATCCTCTTCTTTCTTCGCGACAAGGAAGGAGACACCAACGTGGGGAATTCACCAATGGCGACACACCTTATATTTTCTCTTCTCCGCGACAAGATAGGGAACACCATTTCTTCCTCGGGCGCACTTCGACGACATCCAAGAATTCTCACCTCACGACGTCGTCTTCCGCAACACCGACGTTCGACATCAATTGTTGATGTAGGGTGAATTATTTCAATTTTATTGAAAATAAAATTGTTTGGTTGTGCTTCGTGAACCTTGTTCATTCATTTCTATGAGTTACCGTCTAAAGCGGAGGGCGTGGGCCGAACGAACACGACCCGATGACCCTCTGTTAGAACATTTTCCCTTTGGATGTGGAAACTAGAGGTGGGGTAAAAACGACACTGTCGCACCGTGCCAGAAACATGGATAATGAAGCCGGCGTTGTCGTGCCAACTATGCAGGAGGAACCATTGCCCGCATCGCGGGCCACATCTGCAGAAGAACTGGCTGGCTCATCGGCCGGTTGGGCAGAGCATGACAGCGACGCCGGGAGGGCACCGTGCTGGGAAACTAGCGGCCCGCCCGTGCGGGCCGCGTGCGCCAGATGGCCGGCTGGTATGGTAGGGCAGTGCCCTAAGGGGCATCCGGTTCGGCTAGTCGGGGGCCGCGCCCCTGCCTTGGACTGCTCGGCATTCGATCCAAACCGCTCAGCCAACCGGACGAGCCAGCGGGGCCAGGCCGAGCCGGGTCGCGCCAGGCCGGGCCGCACCACGCCGCGCCTGGCCGGGCTGCGCCCCGTCAGTCCGTGCCGCACCCCTTCGGGCCGGACCGCACCCTTCGGTTCGAGCAGCGTTTTCCTTCGGACCGGTCTGACAACCCTGTCGGGTCGGACCCGTCAAACTGGGTTAACCCAACCCGCCAACCCACTAGGATTAATGGGGGCGGGCCCGTTATCCACTTAAACATGAATAAATTAATGACTGCACGTCTGATTGATGTGCCATCTAAAGAACTAGGAATCTTTCAATGAGACGCTCCTTTTGAGATACTCTAAGTGTGTTTTGGAAATATTTGGTAAACGACCGGGTTTCGAACAAGCTTATTTCCAACCGGGCCCCTGGAACGGAAAAAGCCAATATCTCTCAGACCGGGCGTCCGTTTGACGTTCCATCTGTCGCGTTGAGTCCCTTTTGACGAGACGGAACTATGGGATACATAAAATTTGGGTTTTGTGACAATTTATGTATCGAACCCTTTTACTCGTGGATCAGACCCTCCCAGAAATGAGTAGGCTGTGTGCGGGAACCCTAGAGCTGGCTGCGACTGTGACGACGATGTCGACTGTACCTGGATCCTACATGGGATCAGCAGCGAGGACGACTGTACTTGGATCCTACATGGGTTCGACAGTGATGACAATTATACTTGGATCCTACGTGGGCTCGACAGCGAGGACGACTTTACATGAATCCTACGTGGGTTCGGTCGCGATGACGACTATACTTGGATCCTTCTTGGGTTTGGCAGCAATGGTTACTGTACTTGGATCCTACGTGGGTTCACCAGCGACGATTTCTGTACTTGGATCCTATATGGGTTTGGCAGAGGAGATGATTCAAATGCTAAATCTAATCATCTCCACCCCACTTCGTGAGTAGTATACATGTGTGAGTTGAGTCTTGTGTTTCAATCATTATCCTTGATGTGGTTGACTTCATTCCTGTGTGGACCGGATTGTTCTTGGGCTCAGAATTTGGAGCCGTACTAGAATTGTTGACTTAGGTATATGTATGGGCATATACATATGTTGGGTGGGTTGATTCTTCATGTTGTTCTGTTCCTTTGTGGTTTATCCTTCGTGGATTATGGGAGACCTTCGGGGGTCTCAGGGTCCCTACTGAGTATCGTATACACACCCATGCACAGGAAATGCCCGCACTACATTATGTTGGATGTAGACGACGGACAACACTGATCGTGGTCGAGGATGGTGGAGCTGGACGGTATCCGGAGGTGAACCACCTGGCCGGACATACACAGAGCAGACAGAGAGACCCGAGGTTCCAAAGAGACTATCTATACCCACCCTTCAGGTGTGATTTCTGGAGGACGACTCAGTGGTTACTGTTTACTTTTAGCTATTGTACTTTCTTTCTCAGTTTTACTGTACTTTCAGTTGGGTTTGTATACTGGCCCATTTAATTTCCAGCACTTACTTTTGTACTCATTTTACTTTGTGTTTACTCCATCTTGCGTACTCTGTTGTGTTTGTTTACTTATATAAAAGAAAATGCCTTCCCTTTTATTGGGAATTACACCTTTGGTGCTAGACGCAACCCCTAGCCTATGGAAGGCGGGCATGGGGTAGTCACAGCCCGGGTCCCGAGGACGGGTCATGACATTGGAATCTATTGATTTAAAAGAATTTATAAAGAGATGGAACCCAATCATCCAAACATAAAAATTGATATATAATTTATTTCATATAAGACAATAAATAATAAATAATATATATATTATTATAATTATTTTTATCATATTTATTTTTATAATTCATTATTTTGGTGAAACTAAAATCTATTGTAATATATACAAAGGTTTGGGTCCTTGGTTTCCTTGGAACGTAACCATACAATTTGATAAATTAGAAAAATACTGCAAGAACTTCATGTTCATTTATAATTATATATTACACATCAAATACAATTTAACAACAAAAATATTTAAAACATATCTTAAATCCATAAGGTTCATCGAAGGCCCAACCCCATTGTATTATGTCAGTACCCTTAGTCATCATTGTTTAATTTATTCTTTATGGGGATACCATTGGCTAGAACTTCCCATTCACATCACTCCATTACCATGGTCTTAACATGATAATGGAACCCAATTTAGGTTCCACTCAATGCTTATTCATGAGGTTGAAGACTATTTCAATGAGGAAGAACAAAAAAATATGTACCCTCTAACACATCAATACCATTAACTGATTAATGTAATTAGGAGGTTGTTTTATGGGTCATGAATGATTGCAAGGAAAATATAATGTCTCAAAAGAAGCATCTTATCAACGATGGTCATGACGTATTCTATAGCCCAACAACATAAGTTTCTCTTACACATTAATAATTTAAGGATACCCATTGGGGGTCCAGTTGAATATATTATAATGGTCTATGGTTAATTATTGGTCTAGAGTGTTCGATAAAGGGAGACAGTTCCCAAGGGATCAAAGTGGCCATAGAACCTTTCCCTATATATATCTTATGAAATTATTTTTATCATAGATAAAATTATTTTAATATTTATGTTTTTTAATTATTTTAATTATGAAAATTTTTTAATTAAGGGCCCTTCCTCACTAGTGGTGGAACCAAAGAACATCAAACTATATAAATTTATGAAAAAATAACTTAAGGGAGGGTTTGAAAGGCCATCTATATTTAAGGATATTTCCACCCAAATTTTCCTGGGTTTGTAGTAGCTGCCAAGGCCTGCCCATACTAATCGAATATTTATAAGGTCCTTCCCCATAAAAAAGAACCAGGATTAAATAATTACAAACATATTAAAATTAAATAATTAATTAATATCAATAAATCATAATTATACAAATTTTTTTAATTGAATGGTGTTAATACCCAATACTTTACCTTTCATTCCCGTCAATCTAGAACTATAATCAAATGCTGGACAACTATATGCAATAGAAAACCAATCCCAAATCCAGATAAAACATTAAAAATGACATAAATATACACACTAATTTACATAGGATTTATATGTATATATATATGTAACATGACAATAGTTATTCACCTCAAATAAATATAACACTATGAAGTGTAGATAGCCCCATAAAACATAAAATTCCGAACCAGAGTGAAATCCCCATCATTGATATCTCATTTCACCAAAATCTAGTAGAAAAAAATAGATCTATAACAAGATACAATGTTAATATAAAAAAAGAGAAATAAAGGGAATGTGTGTATTGAGGCGAGGTCATGTTACATCAAAATTACACATAATTCCACCATGAATAGTCCCATTAAGTGGATTGATCTAGAGAGTAATGGAAGTGGAGACATATAAAATTAAATACAGGAAATTCAATGAAGGACGAGGATACCCTCTTAACAACGTGGGAGGGCAACCAATAATTTTCCACCCTTTAATGAGACACATTATTTAGTTGCATGGTCGTCCAAACGAAGAACCAAACATGAGCCTCTAATATCCAAGGCCTCACACCTCTCACAATTAATTTTTAGTATCCCATAAAATATGTGAAATCCATATGACAAAACGTTAATTTTCTAAAAAAACTAACACTATCTCAAGGAACCTGAAACAAGGATTACTAATCATTGTGCATATTCACTTTTAGTGACATGGTTGGGGTTAATGAGTATCTCTAATAGTGGGCCAACCATGTACATTAGATTGTATTTATGAAATTTTTTTACCTTGATATATCGACCCTTGGGATGCTCTAAAAACATTCAATCTATTTTTTGGGACTTTTTTCACATCTAAAAACCCCACTTTAAGGTATTCCAATACTCAAAATTCACTTCTGAATCTATAAATAAATGTAAACCCTTCCAAAAAATACATATCACAATTCCTTATAAAATTTATAACCCATACGAACATGGGATTCTACAACCTCCCACCATTAATGATTCTCATCCCCATGATGCTTTGTTGGGGATCAATATGAACGTCCTGAACCACTATGGTTTAAGATTTTCACTAAAATAGTTATTATATAGCCTTGAGTTCTCAATACTCTTCTAGAGATCCAATTTTGAAGAATTACACTTAAATCACAAAAAATTACTAAAGAGTCATAACTAATACTAATTAAGCAAGATATCACTTACCGAAACATGTTTAATGAAAACGATGATAACAAATTCATCCAATTCATCGCATGTTATTTGGAGTTCCAAAATATATGTTCTGTCCTCCGGAGGTCAATTCGGATCTACTATGTTCAAACCATAACAATTTACTACTTATATACACACCAAGCATCTTAACAATCCATCTACCATGGTTCTATAATCATTTAATCTGATCGCCCTTTCAGATGTTTCACATTGTCTATGATTATAATCTAAAATGGATTAATTCCATTCAACCATACTACACCTGGTAAAACTATAATTTCATTAAAAACACTCAAACAAAAACTAAAATGAACCTGTATTGTGCCTATAATATGGAAAATATTATTATGAATTGATGATCTCCAAATATTGGTGACTGTACAAGACAAAATGCCACATGAACACATTCTATGAAAATTATCTTCTCAATGAATTTAAAAATCAGAAAAAAACCCAATCTTGCTACCTTCATCATAGAGGAATTATTTGACTTTGTGAGACATAAACTAAATTGTAATCCCAATATCCAATTACATTCTTCAGTTTAACAATAAATAGTCCATTTATGTTTCCAAGATACATCATGATAAGTAATGAAACTATGATCTAAAACCAATTAGATTCCAAAAAACCATCCTTATACCAACATACATTCCCATTCTTGACCCATTATCATATCTAAATCCATACATGGCATTAATAGAGAAGTATAGTGTCACTCAAGTGTATGTATCCACCAGTATAAAAACTAAAAAAAATAAGAATCCAATGACTGGTCCCACACATTGTACCCTTATCACACATGGACCATTCCAACCCAAAATAACATCCTACTACCCACTATCGATGTATCCCTTTAATCAAACAACCAAAAAATGTTCCTAAGAACCATATATATATATATATATCCCATTGATCACCATGCATAATTATTGACATGGCCAAAACCAAATTGTTCTTGAGTTTTAAATAAAAAATTAACTTAATACTTATTCAAAAACTATGGGAGTGAAATCCATGGATTATTTTAATTCCAATATTTATCGGGGGTCACCATCCTTTATTTTTTCCATCAATTATTTTAATTCTATAATAACTCCACTCTTCCTGAGAAATGCTTTCCTAAAACTAGGGACCACATTCCTTTAACTATGAACTGAAACAGCATCACCTTATAATTATTATCAAGGACCAGAACATTGTTGGACATCACACTTCACCATATTAAATTCTAAAAAACATCATCATAGATATCTTAATTTATTTCACCAGAAATATGGGTTACTATGCACAAACAAATTAAATTGAATTGAATTAGTCCTCATCTTTGTATTGGTAATCATTGATTCTCACACCCTAATCTTGCATCAGTAAGTTGCACACCACTAAGGCCAAGATGAATTTTCTTGAACACACATTAGTATAGACATGGTTGGAGATCCCTTAAAAACACTCATCAAAATTAAGCACCTTACTTGTCCCATGAAGCCTCTAACACCACCTACCTCATGGTGTCTTCCCAGCACTATAGTTCCACATCCATTATTAAATGTGTTTCAAATTCATCTACACACATAGAATCCATGAAAAAATGTTCCAGTTAGGATTAAGTATATGCAATTTGACCATGATGCTAATGGAAACCCCACTAGTAAATAGGACCAGATTATGGAATGGTCCTACCCATAAAAATTAGTCATGATAATAAAGCACCATAGATGATTCCTCCAAAACAAAACAACATCCTGCTTATTCCACCAATTCCGGACACCTCCCATGCTTTAGATTGAAAGAATGAATCATTAAAATTCTCCTCAATGGAACCAAAAAAATTTAAAACCCCTCTTATGGGTTATCCATGATCAAACCCAATTCAAAATCACTATGGTGTGAGTGGAAAAAAGGTTCCCTAGGTCCCTAACCTATCCATACCAGAATGGTATCAAATGAAGGTCACTACATTTGACCACATTCAAAAATAGGTTAATACTTTCACCCCATTAATATCTAATGTTTCATAATACACACTATCATATTATGACATAATTACAATACTCCCAAACTTCTACTCATAGGGTCTCAAATATAGAGTCATCGTATGCTGACCACCAATCACCACATGGGATCCCACATATGTTCTTATGGTAATTTATTTATAATTCTTGAGAAACATCCCCACTACCTCTTATACTACTAGATGCCATCTAATTATCATAGTAATATGTCCATGATATGTAATAGCAAAGGTAGGATAAGATAATATCGACCTTAGATTATCAAAATATGCAAACATGGGTTCAGTTATAAGAATTTAAATTATCTATTATAGAGGAAAACACCCTATAATATTTAATCTGTAGTCCATTAATGTGAAATATATTAATTAAATATTAATTTAATGGGTGATACTAATTCCTTATTCATTTAAGGAAACACCTCCCAAGCATTAGAATCCCTAGGAACTGATCTTGTATTAGATTCTTCTTATGAGACTGTTCCTTGGAGGGTAAAGATGTAAAATTAGAAAATATGATGAAATAAACCTCAATGAGATTTGTATATTGTGATACCTATGGAAGATCTAGTTCAATAAGGAGTGTTCATGTACATATCATCACCACTCTAGATGATTTGACTATTTAACCACTATTGATGGTTGGTTGAGTAAAATATCATAGATATCTAGATGGAAAAGAATAGTGTAGGTTTTTATGACTTATAAACTACTAGAACATGACATATATATGCCCACAATGTGTTAATTATAAAGCAATCAGCTACCCTTGTTGAACTATAAGAGTCAATATTATGGTATTGAATACCATTTAAATCCTACAATAGTTACGATTGGAACACTGAGTACATTTATGTTCCTCTAAATGGTCCCCTGTAAGGTATGACATGCCCTTAGTGACCTAATTGATTTAAAAATTGAGCACTATGTACTTACTTCGACCTACTACAGGTTGCATCACCTCATGTGAATAATTTACTATATTAGCATCTCAATCACAAAGTCACATTCTGGAATAGTTCAAATAGACTTTCGTAAACAAATGAAAATAAGGGTATCCAACTATGTTGAAATCCAACAATAAATTATTTGGTAAAATACTAATAAGGTAGTTTAATATATATTAAATAACTATCCTCATCATCATTAATTTCAATCACACACTATAAGGACTATAACATGTGGACCTTATGTTCCTAATATGATGAATGAGTAGAAAACACATTCCCATGATGTCCAATATCCAATGTAAAATCATTGGACTGATTCAAGTGGGATTTGATCGATAAAATAGTATTAAAAAATTAAATCTATATGTATGTATCTCTATATAAAAATAATACACAATAGTTACATCAATGAAAAGTAACATCAATCCCATATCCTTGGAAACTGGAATTACAACCTATATATGTTTTCTTAACACATCATTATAATATCCATCATAGGCTTAGACACATTCCAAAAAATCCAGTCTATCATGAACCAAATACAATAATAACAATAAACCAATGTCTCTAATACCACTTTTTCACCTCGCCTATAAAACTATGAACATTTACTGGGTTGGGTCACTATATGGAATCAAACTCATTTCCCAATATTCCAAAGGTTATAATCATTTATAAAAATAATAGGGTATAATAATGAGGACTCTAAACACATGTTAAAATAATCAAAATAGAAAGAAAAAACTAAACAATATGCATCATCACAATAAACTGAAATCTAAAATTGATAAACAAAAGTAGTGGAAAATAATTGAAATATAATAATGGTTTGAATATCTATGCCACACAAACACTAACCTACTACTGGGATGGTTACATATATAAATATGAATAAAAAAATTTGAACACTTGGTTCACAGCATACCAAGCTATTACCCATCACAATTTTATTTTTCACATCCAAGCTATCCTGCTCGATCATCCATGGTCCTCATGCTATCCTATTCCTACCCCCATGGGAATGTATGCATGGTCACCAAGGTTAAAAGGATTACCTAGTATAATTTGATTAAAAAATAGTGTAGGGAACATAAATTTTTATCCCATACATATACTTCAAAATAAAGTTAGGCCTACGAGAACTTATCCATAAAAAATAACAATAAAAATTAAATATTAAAAAATTTTTAAATAACCAATATTGTAAATTAGGATTGATGGTTACCTGAGTCTGGAAATCTCTTCTTCCTCCATAAACATTATATATTTGAGAAACATATGTCATAATAAGTTGATAGATGTACTAGCCCCAATATTCCCTCATACTCACTTCCTCAAAATTAAAATTAAAATTCAATATACCCCAGAATATTCTTTAAATAAGGAATCAAAAAGTATAATTTGTTCTGTTGGAGTACCACTCATTCCATGATAAATTATTGGATCCAGATGATGGGTTGGCATTGATCATTCAATTATCATGTCAGATTGATATGTCTCAGTTCATAGAAAATCAATTAATTGTATAATTAAAATAATTATTAATGGTATGACCCTTTTCAAATATAATAGGAATACTATTTTGATTTGAGATGATAAATCAACATCCATCAATCATAGAAACAATAGTATATTCCCAAAAATCTCAAGGAAATTAAATCATTATGTTTCCACCCAAAAAATATATATTATATATTTGACAAATTTACGAGATCATCAAAAACAAATCATATATCTCAAACATCCATTTCCTGTGTTGAATGGGGCCACCAAGAAATCACTAACATCATTTGCATCCTAGATGGATTTTTATACTAGGAGATACAATATATGAGAGTGGTTTCTAAGATACACTCAAAAAACTATTCAATTATTCCCATTATATGAAGTAATTTATAAAACATATAATTTCCATGCTTTATCTATGGTGTATAACATTTATATTTGTAGATTTAATACCTTAAAAAGGTCTTTTATGAATTATTCCTAATAATATAAGATATTCTGAGTGCATTTGTGGATCATATGATGCATAGCACACCAAAAGTTTTGAAGGTATATTGGGCCACACAGTTTTATGAAACCATATGATCTATGGGAGAATGACCATCTGGCCCATTGATAGTCCTATGTATTGGTAAAATTCATAGTTATAAAGTGGTGGTTTAAGACGTCTACCTTACTATGAAATGTTTTTTGTGAATAAAAAAATTAAAGATGATTCTTCCCTTTTATTTTATTTTACATTAATTTTATTTCCTCTTATTTTATTTTTATTTCATTATTATTCCCTTTCCATTTTTCATTCCTTCCTATACCCATCCCTTCAATCTGTGGCCTCTATCTCATCTTTGGTATGGTGGCTTCCTCATCAATGCATCGCTTTGGATATTTATCATACACTGCTCAAATCTCTTCCGTTTTCACAGCTATCAAGTGCATCAGAAAGATCTCGATACACACTCCCTTCAAAAAAAAATTCATGGATCCAACACATATTAGTGTGATATTTTTCAGTGCATGATTTTGTGTCATACTAAGTGGTTTTTTATAAATCATCGGATTTCTCCTGATTTAGGTTGAATAAAGGGTTGATATTGGATGCATAGAGTACAACAACCATGAAAAAGGGATAATATTCTTTGTTCCCACTAGTTTCATGAATTTTAGGCATCATGCCATTATGCCTCTCACTAGAATATTTTGGATAAGTGTTATCAATTCAAATTAATTTACTAAAAATGTTTTCCACTGTTCGTAGAGACCCTCATATGTAGAAAAACCCATTCATGGGGTGTTCACTTCACCTTGGGCCATCCATTGACATTTTGATATTGTGATAATCACAAAAACCTTCTGGAGAAGATTTTACATTTCATATTAAATTTATTTAAATGATTTACAGTGTTTGTGGTGACCCATCCATTTAGAAAAATCTATTCATGGGGTGTTTTCTATGCCTTAAGCCACCCCTTTTTGGGCGCACCATCCATCTGGTGAAAAGTTTGATATTTACATGAGTGCAGATTCACCTTATTTATCTTATAAATTTATTTATGGTTTATAATGAGTAGTGGACCATGAATTGAGTTCCTTGACGTTACCCATGACGGTTTATAACTAATGGGGATTGAATAATGCCTTATACACTTGAAATCTTGATGTCTCTTTGAAAATAAAATTACCTAAATTCTATATTGCTCATTTAAGGTTACATGAATACCTTTGCAGATGGAAAATGATTCTAATTCTTGCAATGTACCATGATTGGTTTAATTGTATGCAAGTTCACTTGCTTAATTCCATGTGTACTATGTCAACACATTATGTCATGGTTGAACACTTGAGTTTTGTTTCTTGGAAAGATCAATAGATAGTGGGAATAAAATTTCATTGATTACATATTGGTAAAGGGAATGATAGTTACATTCTTCTAATGTTTCTTCTTTTTTAAAGCATATGCCTTGTTGGTTATTCCTCCCACCCCTTCCTTGATCTTATTAAATGCTTCATTACTCATTTCAATTCGAAATAAATGAGGTAAAAACAAATTTTAATATATTTAAATGAATTGTTTTATTAAAAAATAACATTTTTCTATAATAAAACCCTTCCAATAGAGGTTCACTGTATTCTAAACTAAAAATAGATTTTAGTGTTAATAAATATGCTTAGTTATTTGTACATATAGACTGTTCCATTCTTTTTTGGATTGAATAAATAATATTGATTAAATGGTAAGGTTATTAACTTGTTATATTATATTTCATATGATGACATGAAATTTTTTAAATTATGTTGTTGTGGTTTATTCTCTTCTTATGATAATGTTATATGTTTTGTAATATATATTTTTCTATTGTTGATTATCATAAACTATATAACTTGTTTAAATGGTGAGCATGTCACATTGAGATTCTTCTTTATTAGAATAAAATAATAAATTCATTGTCACAATTTATTTTCCTTATGTGATGTGGATCATTCGATATGGACCGAGATTTAATATTAATACTGAATTGCAAATTTCATGGATGTTCATGAAATTCTCAGTGATTACTACCTGATAAAACCGGAGTGACACTTTGTCCTTCCAGGTACAAGATTTTTGTGTTGGATTTATTATTATCATGAGTGAGGATGGCCACATAGGGTAACAACCAAGGATTGACCTATTGGAAAGATAGTTATACCAAGACTGAAGTGAGACCTGGTCCCTTATGTGAGATACATGGCATGAACATAGAGTACACTAGTCCTTGAAACGTTACTTGGAATGCCGACAGGGTCACCATGGAGAAGATTAGTGGTATTTTTTTTATTGGATGTACCATAGTGACACTTGGGATTCAGCATAGGCCATGATGGGTGGTCTTAGTCTCCCTCATTGGAATTGAAATACTTTTTTTAATTTCTTGAATTTCATGTGATGCATTTATTTCTATTTCATAGTGTATTGTTATACATTATTATACATCTATTTTTATTTCTAAAATTATGCGATGATGACATATGAATTAGACACCAATACACATCACAAGCTTGGGGGAATTCCATCTTGGATTTCCATATTTACATTGTCCCTTGTATGTGTATTCTTCATTACACTGGTACTATATTCAAAATTATGGATTAGGAAGAAGTAAGTGGTATGGGATAGTTGTCAGATCTAGAACATGAACCACATTGATGTTATTCTATTTATTTACCTACTAAATCTTATTATATATTTGTACACTGCTTTTGTTATATCATGAAACACAAATGTATAGACCCTATGGGTGCCATAATACTTGGATTCATATATCATACCCTGTATCAGTTCCATTTGATACCTATGTAGACTATATTCATGTTGTTAAAGATAAAGGGAAGTGTGATACTTCTTATGCTTGTGTTTTTTCTAGCTTCATAGGATTTAGATTAGGGGTAGTGGACAATGCCTATGTCCAAGATGATGTTGTGGCATTTTTTCTATTTTTTTCACTTTTGATAGAATGGTATATAAACTTGTATCATTATTCCCATGAACTCTTATTTTAATATCGAATAATCACATGAAATCATTAACATATCTAGTATGATTATTTATATTCTTCCATTCATTCTATAATATTGAACTTCTTATTTGTTTTACATTCTCCATAGTCTACTAATATTATTTATTCTTCTATTTAATTTCTATTTTTTACAACTATATTACACCTAATACTATGAGTGAATAGTCTCCCCACACATATACATAAGGCCCTCATTACTATCTAGCGGCTTTTTCCATTCTAGTAGATGACTTGAGGTCATGTGGCCCACCAACTTGGGGCCTGGTTCAGTGGAACTCCAGATGGAAAGCTGTAAAGTGGTATAAGATCATTTTCCTTTTTTAAACTTTGGGTTAGAAATGAAACTTGGTCATACAGTTTTGTACTTGACCATGTTCATTGATATAGATATTCCATGTATAGGGGAGTCCCAAATTACATTGGATGAGAATTGTGTTATTTATTCTTCCATTTATCATTGATATGACATCATCATTGGGTGAAAAACATGTTTTGTGATTCAATTTCTATTAGTATTATTAAGATGATGATTCATATTGTTTCATCCCAATGATATGAGGGCACTGCACACATGCCTTATACTAAGAATTATAGGAATTTAAATTACATGAATATTTCCATGACACATCTACATTCAACATGTATATACCCATTTTCATGTGATTGTTGTTGTGGTTAGTTTTTTAATCTTATAGTGCCTACATTAATATTACTAGAAAAGTAATTGTGCTAGTTTATTTAACAAGAAAAATTTATAAATTGGATTAAGTTTACATCCAATTTCAACTTTTATGGTTTATAGGACATTATAAAGTGGAATGATGATCAACCAATGTCAATCTGTTTAAGGGAAAATAAATGATTAAATTTGTTAATGTAATACCACCAAATAAAAAAATTGAAATGGAAAATGGAAATGTGGGACCACAAAATTATATTTCCCTAGAAAATTGGAATGTGGGACTTGTTTATTTTGATCCTTTAGGGGTCTCTTTTATTCTTATCTAGACATAGCTCTTAGAGTAGACTGTCTATTGTGTTTTGATGGGAGGAAAGCTATGCACCTATCATCTCTATAACTATCTGTATTTGTTGTACCATGATTAGAGGATGGTCATTTTCATGAACTCGTAATTTAATTCATTATAGGTTATATATTTTATGTTATTTTTATCTTAGATTCATGCTTGGGAATTTTTTATCACGGTCACCAGGAAATACTCGTGCTGAATGCCAAGAGAGTGGTTATGAGTTTACTCTTAATGTGGTGGGCCAAGTGACATCTGTTATACCCCTCATAGATACTCTTATAGTAACCCTTATAGAAACTCCTATTTTTCTTCCAATGGGAACCAATGCTCAGTTTCATGATATTTTTTTTCAGGTTCATGTAGTCTATTCAAAGTGATCCCAAGCCTACCCCTTCTATGGAACATCTTACAGGGGACACCGTTAGATGCACCCTCCCACCTTATTAGGATATGTGGGTCCTCACGCTGTATAGTCAAGGATAGAAGTTATTATATCCATATTTGACAATCATTATATGCCTCTAGAATTAGGTTCCTTCTTTCAATATATATGATTTGTGACTTCACTATGAATTGGGGGGGGGGGGTCCTTTTTCACAGTTTGAGAGGCAACGCGACACAATTTTAGAAGACTTCCAGACGACTTTATATGTCCATTTCTTTCTACATACTCTAATAGTGGAACAATCCGGGATGCCATTTCATTTTTATTAGGGCTCCCTAATAGTTCATCCATATTCATCTCATTTCACCAAGCGTCATCATTTTTCTCCATCTCTGACTGATGATGAATTGACAAATGTGAGGAGTTTTGAGGATGGTCTTGATTATGATGTCTTATGGTTGGTGAACATCTATTGGTTTATGAAAAATTCATAGATAGTGATCTAAAAAATACTTTTGGAGTAAACTATTTGAGAAGATAGTCTTGTGAGCCAGGGAAATTCTATTTCACGTCTAGTTTATGGTTCTTTTGGAAGTTAGAAGCACAGTTTTGAAGGTACACATGGGGACGGTGCCAACCGGGTGAAACGAAATAACCCCATAGTGTGTCACTAGTGTCAAAGGATATGGAATCAGAAAACCAAATTGAATGTTGAACTTCATCGAATGTCGATCATGTATAAGGATGGATCATATTAAAGGCTTCTATAGTTCTTTTTCTCTTACATCTAGTGGTAGGGGATTTTTACCAACACCATTATCAGGTATCAAATCTATGAATCCATATCTAGATAGAATTTTTTCATCCATTTTCCATATAGGATGTGGTAATAGTGGATGTGTCTATGGTTTCTAGGGGACAGAGCATCAGCGTTAGCAGAGTGGATATGATTAGGCTTGTCTAGAAGCACCTCAAGCCCGTGGTTTTGGCCATATGTATGTAGTGCAACCAGCGTCTGATGTGTGGACCACATGGACACTTACGATTATAGGTACAGTCTTAATCACCTATACTATTATGTCTACTTTTCATGAATTGTGTTCTTGTTATGACCAATTTGGGTAGATAACATAAATCATTTTGGTGTTTTCGTAACATTTCTATTGAGAAAGGGACACGATAATTTCTATAGTCCTCCTTTTTATTTTTCATGAATCCGAACGATAATCCTTTGGAGACCAGCTGTTCATAGGGAGTGTGAAATTGTTTTTAGTTAACCTTTAGTTTGGACCATCAGATATATGAATGAATATGGCCACAAATATTATGGATAGTATAAAGGATATTTCATTTTCTTGCATAATATAATGGTATTACATGTTGATATATGTGGTACATGTTTTCATGTTAAATGGTGTATCAAAATATTTAAATTTATGGTTATTAATTTTTTTTGGTGATCCCTAAATTCCAATGAGATGGTATGTGTAGCTGAGTACTTCTAAGAAAGTCAATGTAGATTGGTTCAATAGTACTTCTTTATGCCTTGCAAAGGATTGTTTGAAATTGTGCGGAGCACTCAACCATTCTTATGGTAAAATTTTATTAGACCATTTTTAGGACCATTCAAATTTTCGTAGTGTACTATCATCTTAAGGATGATTATGTATTTTATATTAGTATCGTTTGGGTAGTCTGAGAGACAAATGGTAATATGACACAAAAAAATTTAAAAGAAGGTGACCTTGTTCTGTTGGTTTCGATCAAAGTTTCACTCTAAAAGCATGATTTCTTTAACGATCTAGTTGATCCTAACTAAGAACAAGATTTTTTCAAATTAGGAATGATGGGGAAAAAATCATGAAAACTATGTATTATAAAATTGATGTGACTATCAGGAGGACAATAGTTGGGATTCAATCAATATTCATGAGGTGAGGTGATCGTCTTGTACTGAAATCTCTATCATAATTGATGAATGTGGATATCCATTAACTAAATACTTTTATTCTTATTGATGAATATGAGATTACACTATTTTTCAAATGCCTCGGAAGGGTGTGTTTTTACCACAATGATACAAATATGTAACCCAAGGGGTTGTTTAATGATCACATTAAGGCATGGCATCTTATGCATCCTTTTGGATAGGTATGTCACTAGATGTTGGTTACGAGCTTTTATAGGTGTGATCTAATAAATCCCATTTTACTTTTGTTTAACATTAATTGGGTTTTATTTTTGGTATGTGATGACCATCTAACTTGAGCGTTCTGGTGGGGGCTTGATATACATTTTTTTTGTTTAATTTAAAAGACGTATTTGACTCATGACTTTGATCAATTAATATTATGTATTATATGGAATGAGTATTGACATAACGATACATGAAAATGTTAAAAGACCATTCTGATGATGAGGATACCATGGTTCATAATTTTCCAATAATTCTTGAATCTATGATGAAGTGCCATAGGCTTGTTTGACAAAGAGACTTTAATGTCATCATGTCATTAGTTTGATGAACTTGGGGAAGTTCTGTATCCATGCTTTAGTTACATTTATGGTATTGTACTGAGTTCTATGTATTATGTGACATGAGTTAAAATGATTCTTGAAATTGAATTCGGAATTTGGAAATGAAACATGACAATTTTTAAGAAGTATTCACGACCATAGTAAGTCAAGTGATGTTTTCTTGTTTCCCAAAAGATGAAATAATTAATTATTTTTATTTAATACCTTATAAGGGATTATTAAAAATTATTCTAGATGATATAAGAGTTCCTTGTGCATCTAGGGATTTCTTGATGCTTGGCGCACCAAGCAATGTAGGAGGATGATTGGGCCACATGGTTTTCTGGATTGGCGAAACCCATTATGAGTGATTATGTGGGAAATTCTAGTTTCTGGGATGTGTTAAGACACATAGTTTTAATGTGGTAATGTATGCCATGCCCCATAATGTGCATTTTTTTGTACATAGAAAATCAAAATAGGGTTACTCCATTTTATTTTATATTTATTTTTTATTTATTTAAAATTATATTCTATTATTTTATCATATTATTATTATTTTTTTTTATTTCCATTTAATTTATTCCCATAATATTTTTCATTCCTTCATATCTTCCTCCCTTCCACGGGTGGTATCCCTCCCCTCTTGGGTGTGGTGGCTTCCTACTCTATGAATCTCTTGTTGTTTTTATCATGTCCCATTCTGTATCATATTCCTTCGATTACCTTCAGATGTGCTACAATTCTCTTGGTGCACTTTTTATTCCGCACTCCTTTATTTAATAATTCCTACACTTCTCATTGCACTGTTTTGGTGTAGAAGGTTTTTTTCCTTATTTTGGATTTTTTGATAAATCATCTATTTTATTATTTTTTAGGTTGAATCAAGGGTTGATATCAGAGTTTGGAGTACTACGACCAAGAGAAAGGGAATATGTTATTTCCCCCCTCATATTGAACATTTTTAGGTTAAATATACTTGATACTATTGCCGAAACATTCCGTCAATGATTTAATATTTCATATTAAATAACTAAAAAGGGTTTTCTATGTCCTTAGAGTGCATCTCATGTATAGATACCAATTCATGGTGTTTTTTCTTTTCGTTTGTCGATCCATTAACATATCGTTATTTTGAATCTTTCCATAAACATCCGGCGAAGCATTAATGTCATATATTAAATTTATATAAATTCTTTGTAGTGTCTATAGTGTCCCTAGCATGTGTAAATGACCATTAATGGGTTGTTAGATTCATCTTTGACCAGCCCTTCTAGGAACTCTATACTTTTTGGGATAAATTGGAATATTTCCTTGAGTGTTGCTTCAACATGGGTTGAGGATTAAATTTTTTAAGTGGTTTAGAATGAGTAATGAACCACGAGATGGGATCCTTGAAAATTCCCATGTTTGTTTATAAATAATTCGTCTTGTGTAACTAATTATACACTTGAAATGCTTGATGAATAATTGAATATAAAATTCCTTATATTATATATTTTTCATTTAATTTTACCTTAATACCTTTCCTTATGTTATGTTTTTATACATAGTGAAGTGTTTATTCCTTGGTTGTATTGTATTCATGTTCACAAGATTAATTCTGTAGGTACTATGTTAACACCTTATGTCATGGTTAAATACTTGAATTTATGTTCTTGGAATTCTCTTTGGAATATGGGATTAAAATTTCACTGATGAAATTTTGGTGAGAGGCATTCTAATTACATTACACGTATGTTTCTTTTAAAAATAAGATTGTGCCTTATTGGTTATGCCTCTTTCCCATTATTTTCTCTTGTAAAATGATTCTTTAATTACATTAATCAATTGTTGAATATGATTATAAAAAATTTTAATATATTTAACTTAATTGTCTGACTATGGAATAAAATGATTATATAATAAAAACCCTCCTATATAGGAGTGATTTCTACTAAACTAAATATATTGTTTAGTGTTAGTAGAAATGCTTGGTTTTCATTCTATATAAACTCTTCCATTAATGTTTGGGTTAAATTGAAAATCATGATTAAATGATAAAATTGTTATCTTGTTATTTTAAACATCATATGATGAATTGAAATTATTTAAATGATTTGATTGTGTTTTTTCAATTGCTTATGATAAATTTTATTATATTGGAATATAAACTATACCATTGTTAATTAGATTAAGCTTCACAGCAAGATTAACTGTTGATCATGTTACATTGAGATGCATCCGTGTTGGAATGAAACTATAAATTCAAATTTGTGAGATATATTAGTTTCTTGATATGGATCATTAGATTCAAGATAGGTGAGGACATGAATCCCGAGATAAGTATTTCATGGATAGGCTTGTTGTGCTTGGTGGGTTGCTACTCGATGTGATAGCTGAGATACTTTGTATCAATAGTTATGGGATTTCCAGGCGGGATATATTATGCTCATAAGTGAGGTCATTTACATTGGGGAGAAATCAATGAATGGCCAATTGGAAAAATGTTTATACCATTCCTGAGGTGACACATAGTCTCCTATGAGAGATATTTGGCACAAACATAGAGTATATCATGGACCACAACAATACTTCCAATGTTGACATGGTCACCTTGGGAATGTTTAGGGGTATTTTTCTATATCGGATGTACCATAGTGACACCAAGGATTATTCTTATATATCTAGGGATGATCTTGGTATCTACCACAAGAATATAGGTTTTTGTTTTAATTCCTTGAATTTCTTAATATTAATTTGTTAATATTTCATAGAGTTTACAAAAGCTTCTATGATACCTCTCTTTTTCATTCTAGCATGTCGGGATTATGACATATGAATTAGACCCCAATCCATAACACACACCTAGGGGTATAAGTTCTTGTATTGATGTGTCTACCTTGTCCTTGGTATGTGTATTAAGTCCTAGACTTATACCTTATTCAAACATTCATCTTAGGCTGAAGAAAGTGGTATGGGAGGGTTTTCCTCCCTAGAACCCATACCAAGTTGCAGTTATTTTATTTATTTAACTACTTGAATCAAATTATATATATGAAAACTAATTTTTATATCATGATATGGAAAGGTATAGACCCTGTGGATGCTGGTCTAATGGGATTCATATCACACACCCTTCATCGGCATCATATGGTAAATGAATATAGTCTATGATCGTAGGTTTGGATAAATAGAATCATTCTGATTCTGATTCATGAGTGAATTCTTGATTCATTGGTTAGAGATTGGGGGCAGAGGACCGAGCATATTCTTGAGATGCTGTTATAGTTTTTTTTCACTTTTGACATCATAATATATAATTTAGTACCTGTGTTCCAATAAAAACCAATTTTTGTGTCTACTCATGATATGACATCATTATTATATTAATTTTGATTATTCAGCTTTTCCTAGTTGTTCTATTACATTTAAATTCTTATTTGATTTTCATTCGCTACTATCTGATAATATTATTACATCCAGTATTTTATTTATATTTATTACTGCTATGTTATTCCTAATAATATGAGGACATAGTCTTCCCATTGACACACATATCTCCCTTGCTGATATTCAGTTTGTTTTTCTGTTTGGGAAGATATGAGTTAGTTCATATAGACCACTGTATTGAGACACATTTCAGTGGAACTCAGGGAGGGATTCTAAAATACAGTAGGTATTCCATAAATGGTAGAAAAACATATAAAATCATGATTATATAAGGAAAGCAAGTCTTTAAAAAATAATTAAGATATAGATCCCAATAAGATAAGAATCATATTTATTACATGCATTACATCATACATCGAAATACAATAATAATAATATATATATGATTATAAATTTATACATCATAAATTTCTGTATCATTTTGGATTTAGGAGAAACAAACATCCATGGTAATAGATAGGTATGGTTGGTTCCATGGTGACCTTGGCCCTCAACTATAGATGTATTTGAGGGTGTCAACCATTCTAGTACTACTTCTTTATTTATAATTATCTAATTTTATTCAATTACAACTAAAATTATAAATTATTTAATAATGATATTAAAGCTATAGGGTTGGATGAATTACCAATCCATTAATATCTTGTTGGTGTCCTTTGTTTCTACTTATTATCATATTCTTTGAGATGATACTATTGGTTATCACTTCCAATTCCCATCGATCCTTTTCCGGGGTCTTAAAAATGGTCCTAGAACCATATTATAGTTCATATTACTATTTTTACTCAAGGGTGATGCCCATTTAAAATATTAGAGACACTATAAAACATATACAAAAACATATTAGGAATTGTTAAATCTATTATAAAATAATGAGGTTAGTATCCAGGCCATAGATAACTCCCAGGACAACTATACTAGTTCAGAAGCACCACCTTCTCAAAAGTGCTAACTAATTCACCTATATCTTTGTTTAGGAGGTTTCTTTCTCAAATTATGAATATAATGATCCCTATCAAGGGTCTATTTCAATATTTGGAAATAGTATATTGTAATTTCCTTGGTACAATGAACAATGAAATGAGATGGTCTTGAATAGACATATGGGGCCCTTATAACGTTGATATATATATATATGTTACTAAATTTGGTTTATTTTAGACAATATTATATACCTATTGAAGTAGTTCAAGTAATTTAATTAATCAATACATTTAATTAAGGGTCCTTACCCATTATGGGTGGAACCTAATCACATCACTCTACACATATGGATGTGAAAATTATGAATATGAAGGTATGAAGGAGAACCTATATTTAATTAAATCTCAAATAAAATATTTAAGAAGTTTATATTATATTCAAGGCATTCTCAAGCCTATCAATGATCTTCCATGCCCTACCACATTAAAAAAAATAAGAATTAATTTATTATAACAACTTTTTAGCGAAAAAATTCATTTTAAAAAATTAAAATCAAATAATTTTTTATTTTAAAAATGAATAACTTAAAATACCATACCAGTCAATCCCATTTCACCATAACCATAACCAAATGTTCTCCAATGACCTATAATATACACCTTATATTATGTGTAAAAAATCCCTAACTCATGGAATCAAATTATAAAAATTACTTTATTTTAAATTTATTCTTAGGATAATTCTTAGAAGATAGGTACCTCAATGAAACAACTCACTGAAAATTTTATACAACCTCACAAAATGTCATTTTCTTAGGTAAAAAAAATCCCCATCACTGGTGTCTGATTGAACCATGATTTGGTTGACTGGGACCCAAATTCGTAACTAGGGAAAAGGAATTAAAACCAAATAGTTTGAATGATAATTGGAGGATATCATAGGGGATATCTTACCTCAATGTTCCATGAAAACCCTCCAAGAACACTCATTCATGTTTATATAATATTTTGATGATGGTAGAGGAGAGCCAACTTGTGTGAGGCATGAAAATGGGATAAATTGTGTGCAACCCACCAAAATTATTCTAATAAGAAAATCCCCTCCTTTAATGAGTGTAATAGTTTCTCCATATGATCATAAAAACAATATTCCAAATGTGTTCTCCCACTATTTAAATAACCCCACATCAAATGATTATGATGAATAGTTACATAGACTGTGAACATACTATGTGAATATTCTGTTATTTTCAGTAGACACTCACATGGTCTACTGAGACAAGTCACCTGGTCACTCCACTTTTGATCTTTCCTATTTTTAGATGAATGGTTAGAAACTATAGTGAACACTAATTGTTCACTAACTATATATCACATGATTTATTTAAAAAAATTCTAGCATTGATCTCCAAAACAAAAGGATGCTATTGAAACTTCCAACACACCTTCTAAGCCTTGTTACATGACTAAAAACATTAAATTTAGGAATTCATTAAAATGACCTAGGATTTTCCTACATAAATATTATATCAATTTAGAGAAATTTTCTAAACATTTAACAAATACATTCCCATTCATCTTTAAGGTTTAATATGTTTGGTGACTGGAAACATAATATTCATTTTTCCTGAGTGATCGGAAAAATATCCCCCTAAGATCTCCCCATTTATTATTACTCATAGACATACCCAAATTAAATAAAATATTCTAGTGTTTTTTAAGGATCCATAATAATGGGTGAGTTTATATTCATTGTTTGGTTATGAATGGGAGTTATCAATGAGCAGATAATAATATCTTGAGTGTATGAGAATGAGAACATGAGTTAGAAATTTAAAAACCATACCATGTATAACATAGATTATAATCCTAAAACATAGAACAAATCATGGTAGTTAATAATACATGAATCATAAATAAAATCAATGTGCCTAATCTATGAGAGAATAATTTTTACATAGAAATGTGAAAAAATGTAAGCATATAATATTGTCACCCAATATAAATAGAAACTTGTTCACTAATTAAATTAAGGGCATTAAAATAGTCCATCACATTAACTTATGGACACAAAGAAAGGTTCAAGCATAACATTTTGGACATGAAAATAGGTCCACAGAAATCCTTAAACACATGAAACCACCTAAACTTATAACCTTATGGACATGATATCCGGTTTAATAATAACACTATAAACACGATACTAGGTCCGCGAAAATAATTTGAGACTTGAAATCATGATAATAAATAAAATATATACTCATGACTTATCCATAATTACCTATTTTTGTGTAGGGAGATATATTTCTCACCCATAACATAATTAAAAACATACTTTTGTGCTACAAATGAATATAAATCATTCATCATATCAAAAACCATGAAAATAAATGGATTTCATAAAAAATTCATCATGTAATAACCCATGAAATATAAATATGTTTCACAAACATTTCATCTTTACATCATAGTATAACCCCTTCAAAAGTAATGGGTTTTAAAAAAATATTTTCATCACAGAAATAAACCATAATGAGAAAAAATTATAATGGAATCATTGGATAATGTCCAAATTAAACATAATGATACCTCAAAAGATATCATCTTAGATTGAAAATTATTTTCAAATGTAACATTTAATATTTAATGAAGAAAATATTCTTTACTTTTTGATAACACATACATAGAGGCTAAAAATTTCATGAAATGTAGAGATTAACATTTCTGTCAAAATTACATTTTGAACATGTAGGTGAAGCATTATATAGTTGAGAGTTCTTGATGGTGAGAAAAACTATTCAATCCATAAGTGTTCATAATTATTCCATTCACATTTTTAGTAAAAATTTAAATATACCTCATCTAAATAATGATTATAAGAATCCATTTAAAATAATTTAAATTTATTATATTTGGGATTATTTATTTAATAAATCCTAATATAAAAAAAATCCTTTAAATATGAATATTAAACATTGACATGGAAGAAAAATGATATTCGACAGTAGAGAGAAAAAAGGTTATTTTATGATTAAAACATTATCTTGGACTAATAATAACCTAAATAGAATAAAAATAATTAATTTTTTCTAAAACTATATATAGGTGAAGGAATTTCATGTTATTATTGTGATATATAGATCATAATATATCATCACTGGAAGCATAATCATAAACCATTTTGACAAACAACGAAATTGTAACATCAAACCATTATCACTTTGGTAGATTTTAATTTCATTCCTCAATTAATAATTAATATAGTATAGACATTTAAATACTCATTAATTTAATAATGATAACCGTAAAATACATTAATGGTCTCTATATACACTACACAATAAAACTATATAGTGAATGCTTTGTTTTTCATGTATGTTTTTGGTTTAGTGTTTTGGATCCTTTTAACATGTTCATTGATACATATTATAAATTATTTTATCCATTATATTAATATATATAAATTAATTATATAAATATTTATATTAATCTGTAAAATTTAGATAAATAAAATGTATTACACTCTGTATGGAGATGGTATGTTGTGCATACACATGATTGTTGTTTTTATTTTCTCGACAAATAGAAATAATGAAATGTAAAAAATGTATCACCTTAGTTGAATTATATTTACATCATATATATAATAAATATATTTATAAAATGTATCCTTTTTACAATCCATATCAAAAAAAATTATAAAATGCATTACAATGCTTTATGGAGGTGGTATCACACACATATACACAATCAACATTATCATTTTTCTATAGACTGGATGGTAATAAATTATATATTATTTCCTAATTTCCAATATATAGTAACATCATAAATATCACATATATATAATTTAAATACATCATCATGTGAAAATGTGATAGTTAGTGATAGAAGAGAAATTACATCGATTCGTAAAGAGGTAGTCCGCCATAGACATGATCAATGATTTCATTTCCCATTTGAAGGAACATGAGATAGATATAGGTTATTAAATTATTAGAAAAAATTTAAATATATGTTACACACAATTTTTATTATATTTTAATCATTAAAACATGAATAAAGGTGTTGCGATATGAAGTAAAAAATAAAGAGCTAAGAAAAGAAAATTACCTTCACTTAGAAAAACTGACATTAGAGCACTTATTATAGACCCTAGGGTTGGAAATTTTGAAAACCAATTACTACATAAAATTTATAGGTATTATTTTAGATATTTTGGTAGGGTTTTTTGACATAAATAGGATAATAGATTTGAATAAGTGGTATGGGGAGGCATCCTTTTACAATTGAAGAGCAGTGACATTTTATTTGTTACCTCAAACTATTAAATAATGGGATGTCACTCTAAAGACATGATCCTAAGAAATAAAATTAAATATAATGTAGGGATTATATGTTTTATAAACACATGCACCAAAAAATTATTTTTAAACATTTTATTCCCTTATCCTCTTGGTTTACTTATTTGTACCATTTTTTTATCACCACCTTAACCAATCTATTTTTTATTAAATAGGATGTTTATCTTTTATGACTCAAAATAAAATTATCCTTAATATATTATTTTGATACACTAATTCTAAATATAAAATCATGTTTTCTAATTAAAAAACATATTATGTTTCAGAAAATTTTTGAAACAAGCGTGTGTAATGTAGAAAACCCCATTTTAATGTTACCTGAATTAATTAGTTGTTTTATGCTATTATTTATGATAAAATGTATTATGAACATATTACATATTATAAATTTTTATGATTATTAATATGGATATTATTTTCAAAATTTATTTCATAGAAGTTCTATAAAACAATTTAATGTAATATTCTTAATGTTATGAAGAAAATGTTTTCCAAGGTAAAAATTTACGTAAATATAAAATGTTTTAATATAAAAATTAAAAAACATGACTATAGTTAAAAAAATATTTTAAATATGACATAATTGAAATAATTTTTGATTTAAATAATTTTAATATAAATTAAAATTATAAATGAATTATATGAAAATGCATTTTTCATTAAAAATATGTATTTTTTACTATTCATTAAAAAATTAAACCTCTTGAAAGGATCCCAAAAAATCACCCAAATATAATTTTAAAATTATGATTAGAAAAGTTATGTTCATTTTTACAATATAATTTTATAAAATTTGAATAATAAATTTTATTATTTTTCCACAAAAATTAATAAAATTCATTTTTTTAAAAAAAATGTATTTTCATAGAATATAATCATTTAAAGAAAATTATGTACTTATATATCTACATATTTTAATGTCTAAATCATTTTTAAATATTTTTCAAAATACAGTTACTCTTATTCATACCACCATGTTTGACTACCTGGATAAAACATTCATGTTAAAATAATAAAATCATCTGTATTTTATTGTTCATTAATATATGGTGTAACTTATAGTGAATGCTATCAATGAAATGAAATTTATATGAAAAAAAAATTCATAAAATTTGAGGGAATTACACTCGACACCATTAATATTTTTTCGCCAAAACAAAATCCATCTATTTGATTCAAATAGATGAGGAGACTATATCCTTATAATATCCTAATATTCCCGCATATATTCCTCAAGTTAGTGGTTTCATAAAAAATAATTTTCCTAGTTTTAGGTATTATTTATTAAAACATTATCACTATGGTACAGAATATAAGATTTTCATTATTCATAGTATGGTCCTTGATCTAATGGTATATCCTCTATATTCATTATATCAGTAGGATCATGTGTTTAATTTCATAGGAGATATAACTAGAACATATTTAAGACATGAGAGAGGTTTAGTGGAAACACCAAGCAATAAGAAACCATCCCTATGAGATCTTGAACCTTAAAGGAGGAAATATCCTATGATCATATTTCTATTCATTCTATATCACATAACTGTTTTCCATGTAGAAATTCATAGAAACAATTTATCACCAATACCAAAATTTTGACCATTTAATGATTATCATTATAAATACCATATTAATCTTTTGATTCCAGCATGTGTGGTTGATTGGATCTAATATTCTCTATCATTTCATTAGCATGATCATTTCCTAGTATATTTTATTTCCCATATTTTTTCCGAACATATTAGAGTTATACACATATTTCTAGAGAGTAATATTTGGGATATTTTTGAATGCTCTAGTGGAAGATATTTTGGTACTGAAACTCAATTAATGGTAGGTTTCGATCCTAACATCCTTTGAAACCAATTGAAAAATATGATAACTTATTTTATATGGATTAATTTTTCCTCTCAAATAGAACATCTATCCGAGGATTATACTTTCTTATAAAACTCAAATATGTATTAACGGTTTGTTGATGAATTTTCTAAAAAATCGAGGAAGACCTCAGATCCTCGTCAGATACAATTGATATTGTAACTCACTAAAATATTATATCCTAATTAATGTATACCCATGTAATCTAGTCATGTTATAAAACATTCCCTAAAAATAAAAAAAGTTCGATGAACTCAGAAAGTGATCCAAAACAACCTAAATTGAATTATGAACATTAGATGACTTGGGGATTTCGATGAAAAAATCAATGTGATGTCTTCCCCCATCCATTCTTGTATGATTGATGGTTGTAATTCCCCCTTATAATTTTTCTCTATTACTAAACTTTCAAAAATTATTAGAACCAATATATTTTCAAATGTTGGTATGAAATATTTAATTTGACTTAAATATTCTAAAAATCAATGCAGATATAGATAATCATTTCATTATATTACATCACATTTTTATAATTGATTATCAATAATATATTCATATGGATCATTCATTTAAATTCCAACATTCAATTCCAAACAATTTAGTCCAGGATAAGACTTCCCTTATTATTAGGATTATATTCAACTATTTTTATTGAAAAATATTTCTCTTTATCCTTTTCCTTTATTGTTAGTGCATCTTAATATCTTCATTATCCCTTTATTTATGGTATTGATTCTCCTAATTTCCAAAATCCTTCCATTTGAGAAACTAGTCTATGGGTATTGAATTATTTATAGGTTTATCTCAATTTATATCATTGTTTTTTCTCTTAACATGGTTTATATATTCTTTTTCATAATTTCATGGAATCCTAATCAATAATACCCTTCATGCTCCCTTCAGTAATCTAGATATTTTCTCCTTCCCACAATTTTTATTTCAGGTAGTTGATTCTATTTCCTCCCTCTATGTTAAATATCATTGGAGCGTCCATAATTCCCCATATTTCGTTTCTCAAAACCTTATCAATGAGGGTTTTCTACTTTGACATCCACATTGAGTCAACTTCAATTAATTTCCTCATATCTTCTAAATTATATTATTCATAACACCATTCAGAGACATGGATTTAATCCCCAAATGAATCAATAAACCCAACTTCCAGTTTAGATGATAATACAGGATGAGTACCTCACATGTATTGTACAATTTTCCTTATATATAACAATAGTTTCTTCATCCTTCTTACCACGCTTAATAAATTACTTCTCAATTTTTGTGTAATGAATACCATAAATTTAAATATAAAAAATAATCTCTTAAACTCATCCCCCTACCTAGAGTAAATTTATTTTCATTTCATCATAATCATAATAACTTCAACAATTGATCTTATTTTTCATCCTAATGTTAATTAACCAAAATAAACATTTTTTTGTTCTAAAAAATGTTGAATGGAAAATATATTATAAATATCAAATATCTTTTGCTAAAAATCTATTGGATTGATACATTAAATTGAATAACATGGATGAAGTATTCCAAATAATGGTGTTCCCTATATTGACTGTTTGATTGAAAAACACTATTTATGACATGATAATGTTTTGTCAGCATAGAAAAATGGATGAACTTTTAATCTCTCAAAAAATTTTGTTTCTCATGTGTACAATAATTTCATTTTCCAAAAAATTCACTGTAAACATAGTTTATTCATGTTCCATCCATTGATATGAATTTAAAATCATACTCTGATCATCATTGATCATAGTGGGAAACCATAATCATTAAAAATAATTTCCATGATTTCAAAATAAAGTCACTTTTTATTCGATGGGTTAAACATTAGGTTTATTCTATGGAATACATTATTATCATCTATTGAGATACTTCAAAATGGTTTGTATAGATAATGTGAGATAACCTAATAAAATCATGTAGGATTGTCAAACTACGTGTGCATAAATGTCCATTTCTTTACACTAGGAGAAAACCAAGTCAATCCCAATGAACCCTTTTCTGAGTTATTATGACTAGATATATTTTTACCAATGATATATAAACATAGAATATCTGGAAAGGGATTTATTTTTATTCAAATATTATAATATTTTCATTAAAAACCATTTGGATGTTACACTATACTAATACATATCCCAAATATTTTTATCAATGTTTTCTAATGAAGGTCTCCAAATATTGAATATAAAATTTATTTGATATAATCTAAAATTAACCAACATTTAGAAAATTATATTTTTAATCTCTTAAGATTAATATTCAATAAATATAAAAAATATTGGCCTATATTGAATAAATTATTAGTTTATTTTGAGACTAGATACAAAATCTTCTTATTTCGTGAAATATATTCAACATCTCACAAAACTATCAATCTATTTAGTATTCTTCATAATCATACCCTACATAAATGATTTTCGCATGTCCAAGGGAATGGAAACATAATAAATGGCGAGATGAAATGCTTATTAAGGGTATGAAAAGGATATATCAATGATCCCATTATTAGAAGTGTAAGGGAATGTGAAAATGAGATTAAAATATTGAATCTATTCCCCATAAATTGATCATAATATTAAATCATTGTATAAATAATGGTAGTTAATAAGATATTAATCAAAAATAAATTCAACAATCATAAGATCGGAGAGAATAAAATGGACATCTTAAAATTGAAAATATTAAGATTATGACATTATGAATATATTTAAATAGAAATAGGATCAATCATTTTGTTAAAGACATGCAATTTGGCTACCGTATATAGTTATGGACAATAAACATGGTCCACACATATCCATATGGACCAAAAACCATGTACCCAAATAAACTAATGGAAATGAAACTAGGTCTACTAATAATGTCTTGGATATGAAACCTCATCCACTCATAAACGTTTGGACATGAAACCTAGTCTACCCTTAACATTGTGAAAATGAAATCAGGTTCATGCATAACATATTTAACAAAGAGTTATCCCCAATTACCAAAATCATTGAATAATGATATAGATCCCACCTATCACATAATTAAAATCATACATATGTGTTCCTAAAGATCATGTAATATTAATTATTTTAGATCCCATGAAAATAAATGGTTTTTATAAATATTTCATAATGTTATAAACCATGTAAAATAAACTAGTTTCATAAAACGTTAATCTTAACATTATATCAGATCATCTAGTAATGGAATTGGATTTTTAAACATAATTTTGTTATGAAAAAAGACCATCCAATGAAATAATGTGTATGGAATCGTTTTATAAAATCCAAATTAATGTATATGTAACATAAAAGGATGTAATATAAGATGTAAATTTATTTTTCAAGGTCAATTGAAACATTTATTGAGGAAAAAATCCTTTCAAATTTGAAAACAAAAACCTAAAAAATGAAAATTTGATAAATAAAAGAGAAAAAATTATCTTTGAAAATAACATTTAAAACATTTCATGGATGTTTTGAGTGATTTAGTTATTATTATAGTAGGAAATAATCATCATGCAGTATGTGTTAAAAAAATTTATTCCATAATTTTTTTTGAAAATGTTAACAGTGCCTCATCTAGATAACAACCATAAAATTAATTTTAAAATATATTTTTAAAAGTAATATATGGGAAATAATTCCTTTAAAAAATAATTGATGAATAGTAATACAATTCTATAAAACTTTTTTTGTAAACATAAACATTAATTAAAAAGGATTTTATGCCCAAGAGAGAATTACTATTGGATTTCCATAAAAATTTTATTTTGGAATCATGATAACATAAGGAAAGTAAAATGAAATGAAAACATAAAATTTATAGAATTAACCGTAGGAGAAAAAAATTCACCAATTTATTTAGGGGATTATTATAGTTTCTCTTCATTAGATATGTATTTGTAAACAAATCAAACAAACAATGATATTTTATCATAATAAAACATATTAGTTTGGTAACGTTTGAATTATAATCCCATTGAAAAAATGAAAAATTTATGGTAATGAAAAAAACCATAAATTTCATAATATGTATCATTTATTAAAATCATTGGAATTATATACATCTCAAAAAAATAAACACATGGCGACACTTTAGAACCCTTTTTATGTTAACCACCATTAAATATCTATAAAAATGAAACATTTAAGATCATTAAAAATAATATTGATGGTATATCATATATGTGGGATAGTATACAAAACAAACATAACAAATGAGAGGTGATTAATGAATTTCTCCCCAGGGGTTAAAATAGAGACTTGAAATCCCTTACCCCAATTCTCAAATTTATTAGTACACATTAAAAACTCATTTTTAATAAATATAGTTTTCATATAAATATACTAATGAACTGAAATATTATTTATCATACATTTTATTAGTTACTTATGACCTTTCTATTATAGTTAGGTTTAATAATCCTTGTTAAAATCATGTTTCAGTTAGTAAGTTCATCATTTTTCATGTATGATTTAGTCCAATATTTATTGTCCTTATACATTGATTAGGGTTACATAATATAATTCATTTTTTAAATTATATAAATATCATATAAACTAATGATATACCTATTTATTGTTATTTATAAAAATTTTAGGGAGAAATATATTTATACAGTTTGTGGAGATGGTAGGGCGTATGTATACATGCCAACAATTTATATTTTATCAACTGATGTAATATATGAAAGGTAAAAAATATATCAAGTATGTAGAATAATTTTTATTGAATATATATCCTATATATTCATTGAATATATCATTATCACAATCCACATCAAAATTAAATAAAAAATGTATTACGTTGCTTCAGGGAGGTGGAAGTCTATACGTACGAATGATAAACAATATTACTTTTTTACAGAGGAAAATATAAGATGGTATGTGGGATATTATACATCCAGATGTGTAATTTTTCAATAAATTTAATATATATGTACTATAAATCAATCATTATATCTAACAGGTGTAATGGCACGGACCTCTCCTGTCCATTACTTTGTGAAATGTTGGTGTGGGAGGTGTTCTGGGAGGTCAAGGGGACTTATCCCCAACACTTTGCCAATTTTTCCAGTTCTGTGAACAGTGTTTCCAGTTTTATGAACAGTAACAGATCGGTCTCACAGATCAGTTTCACAGATCAGTGTGACAGATCGGTTTCACAGATCAGTTTTACAGATCGGTCTGACAGATCGATTTCACAGATCGGTGTGACAGATCGGTTTCACAGATCGGTCTGACAGATCGGTTTCACAGATCGGTGTGACAGATCGGTTTCACAGATCAGTCTGACAGATCAGTTTCACAGATCGGTGTGACAGATCGGTGTCACAGATCGGTCTGATAGATCGGTTTCACAGATTGGTGTGACATATCGGTTTCACATATCGGTCTGACAGATCGGTTTCACTGATCGATGTGACAGATCGGTTTCACAGATCGGTGTGACAGATCAGTTTCAAAGATCGGTTTGAAAGATCAGTTTCACAGATCGGTGTGACAGATCGGTTTCACAGATCAGTCTGACAGAGTGGTTTCACAGATCGGTGTGACAGATCGGTTTCACAGATCGGTCTGACAGATCGGTTTCACAGATCGGTGTGACAGATCGGTTTCACAGATCGGTCTGACAGATCGGTTTCACAGATCGGTGTGACAGATCAGTTTCACAGATCTGTGTGACAGATCTGTTTCACAGATCGGTCTCACAGAATGGTTTCACAGATCAGTTTCATGTACAGTAACGATGGGTGAACAATGTTTCCAAACTCCTACAGTTTTGCCCCTTTTGACGTTTCCTTTGACGTAAAATACATTTAAAGACATATTTTAAGGGCTCATAAGGCCGTTTAAAATTCTATAAATCCTATATTAATTATTCCTAAGGCTTGGAATGTTTTACTTGGTCAAACCTCCTTGGTTAATGCGATCCGTTTTTAATGGAGAATTAACCGGATCTTAAACCGTCGCCCCATTAAATCCTAAAAAGGGACGAGATATCATTCTCCCTTGTTCGTTCCATTTGTTCTCAGCTAAGAGACGCTAGAACCTTTCAATTCTTTCTGTAGGAGTTGCACAATCAATTTTTACTCCTAGGGTTGGTTCTGCTCTGTTTTGGATGCAACCGAGCCCTATCGATCAATCTTCGATATAAGGTATGTTGTATCGTCGTTCATTGGGGTTCATCTTCTCCTATCCACTTTTCCATAATTATACCATGTATTATCCAATATTTTAATGGGTTTTCTTGGGGTTGGTTGGTACTATCGTACCGCAGCATCCTTCGGTGGATGTAGTTGTCGCGAGGGGAGGATCGTGACCTGTTGTGTGGATAAAGAATGTGAGGAACTGTTTGAGGTAGGGGATTGATGGCTTCTCTAATTGTATATGTGCAATCGTAGAATTAGCATGATTTATCCCTATGGATCATAATGAAATTGACCTAATTAAATACTTGAACCAGATTAAAATCATTGGTTGATCTCATGTTGTTGCTTTATACCGTGGTAACAGTTTGCCTCATGTTTTCATAGATATAGTGATATCTATGTTTTCTTTGATTTGTTGTTCATTCATGATATAAATTGATAATGAACATAAATCCGGAATTAATTGTTAATTAATTGGCTAAAGATAAAGAGGCATGTAAATTAATCTGGTAATTGTCGTTGTTGTAGTTGTTCTAATTTGAGGATAACAAAATTAGGGAAGTAAGCATGGTTATTTAATTGTGATAGCTTGCTGATTAGGTATCCATGATTGGAACCTACGAATAAAAAATCTGCCAATTCAATATGGATTAGAGAACAGATTACGTGGGAATATCTAAAAGGGTTCTGACTTACCCTCTTGTTTGTTAAAGGGTCAGGAGCCCATGATGTGATGTTTGTTTTCCTGCTGCTTGTGCTGTGATGTGAGCCTGGATGGTTGTTGTGATATGTAAAGGCATGGAGGCCTTGTGGTTATGGCAGCAGATGACGCCTAGAGTGGTGAGAGGCATCAGTTTATGCATGTGGGTGTCGGGGAGGACACCAGGGTTGATGGAATGGGATAGATGTGGTTACTGGTTGCTTGCGGTTTTTCTTGAATGTTAATTTGCTTTGCTTTTCCCCACTGCTCAAGGAAGCTGGTCTTTCTACCCTTCTTCCGAAGGAGGCGAAGATGTGCGGGGTATGCCACGTGCTTTCCGTGTTTAGCCTCTTGAGGGGGAATGGGTATATGCTCTTTCTATAGGTGGAAAAGTCTCGACTGGTAGTATATCTATTCACCGTGTTGAGCCTCCTTTGTGTTTAGAATCATAGGATGTTTTTCTAGAATTCATGGATGTGGAAAAGTAATTATGTAATGAATGTTTGATTAAATGGTGAAAATCCACGGGGATGGAGATACTGGAATTTAAAGGTGATGTGAATCTTAAAAAGGAGCAGTTGTTTTTGAATGTGATGCCAATTCAGTTTAATGTGGAATTGTTCATTCTTAATTAATGTTTAAAGAATTGATTAACGTAAAATGGAACTGATAAAATGAGAATGGAGTAATCTAATAAATCTCTTCAAATGTTTGTGTGCTTATAGGATACCTAGTCTTAGAAGTAGCATCCTGGAGTCTGAGAGACGTTAGCTGCAGTTGTATCTAAGACTAGGGAATTCCCATAGTGTGGATGTGAGTTACTTATATATTTTCTACTTTATGTGTTTCTATATGCTACTCCACCCTATCGGTAAGGGAAACTGACACCCCGGGGATTCTGTGCCCTGGGGGGGTGTTTTCCCCAACATTCTGATGGGAGGTTGAATGGCTGACTACCCCCTTTGGCTCCGCTCTCTTCTCTTAGTAGATACTTGTTCCATGAGGCACAATGGTTAGTTACCCCATATATGTGTGTAGAGGGCTGTAATGGATTGTGGTTATTCACACACATATATTCTAGATATAGTATCCTACGGACTACTATAGGTGTAACGTGTATAGGCTATGATGGCTTGAGGATCCTTACTCGTCGTATGGGCTGTAATGGCTTGAGGTATTATACCTGACGTATGATACATGTTATCCGAGCTGTGGTGGCTCCCAGAAATTACCTGGTTACTTTTGGTTGTGAGGACGGTGTGGTGCTTCGCACAGGTGTCTGCAGGCAAGCCTTTGTGGTGCACGAGGTGCAGATTGTGGAGCTTAGACCAGGTGTCTGCGGGCAAGCCTTTGGAGACAGATGCATAGGACGTATGTCGTTGGGGAATAGCGGCAAACCAGTGGGGAAGTAGTAGTGGGGTACCCAGGATATTCTTTACTATATTCTATATTCTTGTATCCGTTACTTGGTGAGAGTAGCCATGGTGAGGTTGGGAACATAGTATACCTGTTTAGGTAACGAGTTAGTTTCACTTGTTGTTCACTGGGCTTTAGCATGCTTTCTTTACATTTGCACGAGAGGCTTGGGGAGGATCCTACTAAGTATACTTTTATACTCACCCTTTTTACATATAAACCGTTTTTCAGGTCACTTGGAGGAGGTTGGGGATCAAGCTAGTTACTACTAGCTTGCGGTTGGAGGAGGAGCTGTTCGGGCTTGTGGTCGCTGTCGTTTTACTTTATTTTGGGTACTTTTAGTTTCCCCTTTCAGTTGTAGTACTTTTTCACGACATTTCATATATGTACTTGGTTTCCTTTTATATTTCAGTTCTGAGTTGGAGTTGATTGGAGTCTATTATATCTCTCTCTTCTGCATGTGTTCTCTCAGAGGGTAATGCCTCCCATTTGTATGATGCTATACCCTCGGTGCTAGTCGCCAAACCGGGGCCTACTGGAGGCGGGACTCGGGGGTCATTATCTCCCTTTTCACATTGCTGGCCCCGGAGGGGTACACTTTGTGGGGAGGGGGTCGTGGCAGAGTGGTATCAGAGGTCTGGTTGAGGGATAGGATGGAGTTTGGAGTTAGGCACAGGTGAGGATACATGGGATGGTAGGGCAACGATGTCATTCATGTTTAGCAAGTGGGGTAAACACTGGAGACCGGCAGAGACATAGGCGTTCAAGGCCCCCTATGATCTGTTGCACAGACCTTTAAGTTTACGATGGCTACTAAACAAAGTGATACTGGTTGCAGGGTAAGGACCTAGGAAAGGGCCATGCATCATTATTATTTGCGCCTGTGTTTGAATGGGTAGACCTTGGGATGGGTAACCTAAAAATTAATAAAACAAAATAATTAATTAATTAATGTTGAGTCTTCCATATTACAGGCTTAGGAGCTCTAACCGTTGTTATTTTACAGGTATGGCTCCAGGTCGACGTCCTCGTCAGGTTTGCGCAGAAGGTGCCCAGAAGTCTGTTCCAGCAGATCGCCGCCGGGTAGAGGTTGACGACGATGACACTTGGAGGAAGACACTCCGAGAGTTTCAGCTCCAGAGTCTATAGAAGTACGAGGGTTCCGTTTCAGATGCAATCACAGAAGACTGGTTGGAGGAGATCGAGATAGGCTTCAGTTCTATTCGTGCTCGAAAGGAACACTGGGTGTCCTTGGTTGTGACGATGCTGCGTGGAGCAGCGAGGTAGTGGTGGTTCTTGTACTTCGGTGATCATGAGGAGTCAGCGATCTCATGGGAGGTGTTTCGAGACAGGTTTAGAGTCGAGTTTCTTTCATCGACTGTGAAGGTGTCCAGTCGCCAGGAGCTTCTCACCCTTCGGCAGGGGAGATCTAGTGGTCGAGAGTTTGGAATCCGTTTCAGGAACCTTCTATGATATGCTTCAGACCTGTTACCAGATGATGAGGCTAGGGCGAGGCATTTGGAGGATGCTTTGTGTCCATAGATCCAGAGCCAGGTCACCCAATTTATGCTGAAGACATATGTTGAGGTGCTGGCAAGGTCAAAGGTTGTTGAGAGTACTTTGGCTAGGACCGGATAATCACGAGAGGGGAATCGTCATGATTCCTCACGAAGAAGAGCTGTGGTCTGGGGTTCTCGGTTATTAGGACAGAAGAGTTTCCGTTCACCTGGGGGTAGGTCCCAGCCCTTCTCATCTCGTTTCTACGGAGGCAGCAACTCTCAGGCCTATGCCAAGGGATTAGGCGCTTGTTTTTCTTGTGGTGGTCGTGGTCATCAGTAGCGGGAGTGCCCGACTTTTCAGAGCAGTCATCATGCACCAGGCGCTCCACTCCAGGTTCCTTCGTTGAGGCAGTTTCAGCCGAGGCAGCAGCAGCAGGTTGCACCAGCTTTAGATCACCAGAGGGTAGATGGAGCAGGCAGAGGAAAGCCCCGTGACGCTCCCCGTCCTCAGAGAGCAGAGCGCGACCTTGGTGGTGGTCATCATCAGGGTCAGAGAGGCCGTGGAGGTGGTCGTGGTCAGCTTCATTCTCCAGCATTTCCATCTCCAGGCGAGCCAGACATCGTCCGATGTACCCTTTGCTTGTTTTCTACCTTGGTGTATGCCTTGTTTGATTCAGGAGCGACACACTCCTTCATATCACCTACCCTTGTCCATGCTTTGGGACTTGAGGTAGAGAGGCTTCCAGTGCCCTTGGCATTGTCTACGCCAGTTGGAGGTTGAGCAGACTTGTTTGATGTATGTAGAGTCTGTGAGCTAGTGTTGGGGAAACACCGCTCTTGGGGAGATTTCCTATGTTTATGAATACAACCATATGATGTCATCCTCGACATGGATTGGTTGTATTCGGTGCAGGATATTGTGGATTTCTACAGGAAGAAGGTCATTTTGTTTGATGACGATGGAGAGGAAGTGGTGTTTGTTGGTGAGAGAGATCCTTGAATAAGTCATAGACGAGTTCCTTCCTTATCATCCCTGAGGGCTGGGATGATGCTGAGTTCTTCAGAGGTTCAACAGTTGGCGTTTCCTAGGTTCGTAGAGGAGTACCCTGACGTCTTTCCAGGAGAGGTTGTATCCTTACCCCCTCGATGAGAGATCAACATTGGGATCGACCTACAGCCAGGAGCGTCCCCTATCTCTATGTCTCCATATAGGATGGCACCTTCTGAGTTACGAGAGCTACGTATACATATCGATGGTCTGTTGCAGTGTGGTTTTTTTTTCGGCCAAGTGTGTCACCGTGGGGTGCACCAGTTTTGTTTGTGAAAAATGCTGACGGCAGTTTGTGGTTGTGCGTTGATTATCATCGATTAAACAAAGTGACAATAAAGAACAGCTATCCTCTTCCACGGATTGATGACCTATTCGATCAACTGAAGGGTGCAAGTTGGTTCTCAAAGATCGACTTGCGGTCAGGATATCATCAGATGCGTGTAAAGGATGAGGATATCCCGAAAACGACTTTCTGTTGTCATCGTGAGCATTATGATTTTGTTGTAATGCCATTCGGCATGACGAATGCTCTAGCTGTTTTCACAGGGTTGATGAATGTTGTGTTCCATGAATTCCTGGACAATTTTGTTGTGGTTTTCATCGACGACATCCTTTTGTACTCCACATCTGAAGTGGAGCATGCGGAACATCTACGATCCGTTTTGGGAGTTCTTCGCCAACATCATTTGTTTGGTAAGTTGTCCAAGTGTGAGTTTTGGGCTCGAGAAGTTCGTTTCTTGGGGCATGTTGTGTCCCAACAGGGAGTAGATGTGGATCCTTCGAAGATAGAAGCAGTGGTGTCATGGGCAGCCCCCAAGACCGTGTCAGAGGTGTGAAGTTTCCTTGGTCTCACAGGCTATTATAGGAAGTTTGTAGCTAATTTCTCTCGAGTTGCGACTCCTCTGACAGCTTTGACCAAGAAGGTTCAAGCGTTCATATGGACTGATCAGTGTCAGGCAGCTTTCAAATATCTAAAGGTGAAGTTGGTAAGTGCTCCAGTCCTTTGTCTTCCAGCGGAGGGAGTCCAGTTTGATGTTTTCTGTGATGCTTCACATCTGGGGCTAGGCTGTGTTCTCATGCAGCAAAGGTCAGTTGTTTCTTATGGGACCCGACAATTGCATCCCCATGAATGCTACTACGTCACCCATGATCTTGAGTTGGCAGCCGTTGTGTTTGCTCTGATGTTGTGGATACATTACCTCATTGGTGAGAACTTTTTGGTTTTCACCGATCATAAGAGTTTGAGGTATGTTTTCTCCCAACGTGACTTGAACTTGAGGCAGCGTAGGTGGATGGCGTTCTTGCAGGAATACGACTTTGAAATATCTTATACACCTGGAAAAGGGAACATTGTAGCTGATGCACTAAGACGAAAGTCATGTAATGATGTTGTGGGTGAATCTGGTGATTCCTGGAGAGTGATGGAAGAGCTAGCAGCTTTGCATCTTGATATGGGAGAAGTTGGGGGTAGAGGTTGTCTTTTCCAGATGACGGTGCAGTCATCCCTGATGCAGAAGGTGGAAGAGTCTCAGTTGGGTGATCTAGAGGTGGAAGTTTGGAGAGACAGATTTGTTTGTGGGGAGGCCCCTGATGGTTGGTCGGAGGATGAACAACACCAAGTGTTGTATCGTGGCCGACTTTTTGTTCCCTTGGAGATGCGCGAGACGGTTCTTCGAGAGTTCCATAGTTCACCCTTGGTAGTACATCCTGGTGTGACGAAGATGTACCGATCCTTAAGGAGTCAGTTCTGGTGGCCTGGGATGAAATGTATGGTTGCAGAGTGTGTGTCTCGATGTTTAGTCTGCCAGAAGGTGAAGGCCGAACACCGTGTTCCTGGTGGTCTTCTCCAACACATAGAGATTCCTCGGTGGATGTGGGAGGACATCTCAATGGACTTTGTTACATGATTACCTTGAGCTCCGGGAGGACATGATGCTATATGGGTGGTAGTGGATCGTTTAACTAAATCATCCCACTTCATATCAATAAAAGAGTCGATCTCAGTGGAGGTTTTGTCGAGGCAATATCTGGAGGAGGTGGTGAGGCTTCAAGGAGTTCCTAAGACGATCATTTCTGATCGAGACCCTCGTTTTACCTCTAGGGTGTGGAGAGGTCTCTAGCATGATTTTGGTTCTCAATTATGCCTTAGCACTGCTTTTCATCCTCAAACAGATGGTCAGACAGAGCGAACAATCCAGACTCTTGAAGACATGTTGCGCTCTTGTGTTCTGAATTTTGGAGGTTCATGGAAAAAGCACTTATCATTGGTAGAGTTCTCTTACAATAAAAGTATTCACTCTACCATTGGTATAGCGCCATTTTAAGTCTTGTATGGCCGGCCATGCCGTTCTCCGTTGTGCTAGACTGGGGTCGGAGAGTCAGCAATTCTCGGACCAGAACTAGTGCAGAATACAACAGAGATGGTACAGGTGATTCGTGAGAGGATGAAGACAGCACATGATCGTCAGAAATCATAAGTTGATCAAAGAAGGAGACCCTTAGAGTTTAATGTTGGGGATCATGTGTTTCTGAAGGTGACTCCCCGTCATGGGCAGCGATGGTTTGGTCGTGGAAGTAAGCTTTCTCCCCGGTTTGTTGGACCTTTCGAGGTGTTAGCTCGTGTTGGAGCTGTGGCATATCGAGTAGCACTTCCCCCTCAGATGAGTCGGATACATGATGTTTTCCATGTGTCACAGCTCCGTCATTGTCTTCATGATGAATATCATGTTATCGATTGGGGAGAAATCGATATTGACGATGATGCAACCTTCGAGGAGCAGCCTGTGGAGATCCAAGACCGCAAGGAGAACGTGTTGTGTGGGTGTTCTATCCCCTTAGTTCGTGTCTTGTGGCGACACGGTGGCATGGAGGAGAGTACTTGGGAACGTGAGTCACAGATACGTGCTCAGTACCCAGAGTTGTTCAATGTTTAACTCCTTTCATGTAATGATGTTTCCTCTCTGGTTAGACCTTTCATGTTTCATTTATGTACTTTTTGTGTGATGATATGATTTAATTGTTTGGGTATGGATTGTTTATTTCCATTCTCTTGGATTTCAAAGTTTTGTTCCAGCTTTTGAACAACTCATGGTGGTTTTCCCCTGAGAGGTATCTTATGGGGTGGTTGTTCGGACCCCTCTTTTCTTCTGGGTTGGTTTTTAATTCTCGAGGATGAGAATATTTTGAGAGGTATCTAATGTAATGGCCTAGACCTCTCCGGTCCATTACTTTGTGAAATGTTGGTGTGGGAGGTGTTCTGGGAGGTCAAGGGGACTTATCCCCAACACTTTGCCAATTTTTCCAGTTCTGTGAACAGTGTTCCAAGTTTTATGAACAGTAACAGATCGGTCTCACAGATCAGTTTCACAGATCGGTGTGACAGATCGGTTTCACAGATCGGTTTCATAGATCGGTCTGACAGATCGGTTTCACAGATCGGTGTGACAAATCTGTTTCACAGATCGGTCTGATAGATCGGTTTCACAGATCGGTGTGATAGATCTGTTTCACAGATCAGTTTGACAGATCGGTTTCACAGATCGGTGTGACCGATTGGTTTCACAGATTGGTCTGACAGATCAGTTTCACAGATCGGGGTGACAGATCGGTTTCATAGATCGGTCTGACAGATCGGTTTCACAGATCGGTGGGATAGATCGGTTTCACAGATCGGTGTGACAGATCGGTTTCACAGATCGGTCTGACAGATCAGTTTCACAGATCGGTGTGACAGATCGGTTTCACAAATCGGTCTGACAGATCGGTTTCACAGATTGGTGTGACAGATCTGTTTCACAGATCGGTCTGACAGATCGGTTTCACAGATCGGTGTGACAGATCGGTTTCACAGATCGGTGTGACAGATCAGTTTCACAGATCGGTGGGACAGATCGGTTTCACAGATCGGTTTCATGTACAGTAACGGTGGGTGAACAGTGTTTCCAGACTCCTACAGTTTTGCCCCTTTTGACGTTTCCTTTGACGTAAAATACATTTAAAGCCTTATTTTAAGGGCTCTTAAGGCCGTTTAACAGGCCATAAATCCTATATTATTTATTCCTAAGGCTTGGAATGTTTTACTTGGTCAAATCGCGTGGGTTAATGCGATCCTTTTTTAATGGAGAATTAACCAGATCTTAAACCGTCGCCCCAATAAATCTTAAAAAGGGACGAGATATCATTCTCCCTTGTTCTTTCCATTTTTTCTTAGCTAAGAGACGCTAGAACCTTTCAATTCATTCCGTATGAGTTGCACAATCAATCTTTACTCCTAGGATTGGTTCTGCTCTGTTTTGGATGCAACCGAGCCCTGTCGATCAATCTTCGATATAAGGTATGTTGTATCATCGTTCTTTGGGGTTCATCTTCTCCTATCCCCTTTTCCATAATCATACCATGTATTCTCCAAGATTTTAATGGGTTTTCATGGGGTTGGTTGGTACTGTCGTACCATATCATCCTCCGGTGGATGCAGTTGTCGCGAGGGGAGGATCGTGACCTGTTGTGTGGATAAAGGATGTGAGGAACTGTTTGAGGTAGGGGATTCATGGCTTCTGTAATCGTATATGTGCAATCGAAGAATTTGCTTGATTTATCCCTTTGGATCACAATGAAATTGACCTAATTAAATACTTGAACAATATTAAAAGAATTGGTTGATCGCATGTTGTTGACTTATACCGTGATAACGGTTTGCCTCATGTTTTCCTAGATATAGTGATATCTAAGTTTTCATTGATTTGTTGTTCATTCATGATAGAAATTGATAATGAACGTCAAGCCGGAATTAATTGTTAATTAATTGGCTAAAGATAAAGAGGCATGTAAATTAATCTGGTTATTGTCGTTGTTGTAGTTGTTCTAATTTGAGGATAATTAAATTAGGGAAGTAAGCATGGTTATTTAATTGTGATAGCTTTCTGATTAGGTATCCATGATTGGAACCTAAGAATAAAAAATCTTCCAATTCAATATGGATTAGAGAACAGATTATGTGGGAATTTCTAAAAGGGTTCTGAGTTACCCTCTTGTTTGTTAAAGGGTCAGGAGCCCATGATGTGATGTTTGTTTTCCTGCTGCTTGTGCTGTGATGTGAGCCTGGATGGTTGTTATGATATGTGGTGGCATGGAGGCCTTGTGGTTATGGAAGTAGATGATGCCTAGAGTGGCGAGATGCATCAGTTTATGCATGTGGGTGTCAGGGAGGACACCAGGGGTGATGGAATGGGATGGATGTGGTTGCTGGTTGCTTGCGGGTTTTCTTGAATGTTAATCTTATTTTCTTTTCCCCACTGCTCAAGGCAGATGGTCTTACTACCCTTCTTCCGAAGGAGGCGAAGACGCGCGGGGTATGCCACGTGCTTTCTGTGTTTAGCCTCTTGAGGGAGAATGGGTATATGCTCTTTCTATAGGCGGCAAAGACTCGACGGGTTGTATATCTATTCACCGTGTTGAGCCTCCATTGTGTTTAGAAGCATAGGATTTTTTTCTAGAATGTCTAGGAATGTGGAAAAGTAATTCTGTAATGAATGTTTGATTAAATGGTGAAATCCACGGGGATGGAGATGCTGGAATTTAAAGGTGATGTGAATCATAAAAAGGAGAAGTTGTTTTTGAATGTGATGCCAATTCAGTTTAATGTGGAATTGTTCCTTCTTAATTAATGTTTAAAGAATTAATTAACGTACAGTGGAACTGATAAAATGAAAATGGAGTAATCTAATAAATCTCTTCAAATGTTTGTGTGCTTATAGGATACCTAGTCTTAGAAGTAGCAGCCTGGAGTCTGAGAGACGTTAGCTGCAGCTGTATCTAAGACTAGGTTATGCCCATAGTGTAGATGGGAGTTACTTATATATTTTGTACTTTTTGTGTTTCTATACGCTACTCCACCCTGTCGGTAAGGCCAACTGACACCCCGGGGATTCTGAGCCCTAAGGGGAGTTTTCCCCAACATTCTGATGGGAGGTTGAATGGCTGACTACCCCCTTTGGCTCCGCTCTCTTCTCTTGGTAGATACTTGTGCCATGAGGCATAGTGGTTAGTTACCCCATATATGTGTGTAGAGGGCTGTAATGGCTTGTGGTTATTCACACACATATATTCTAGATATAGTATCCTACGGACTACTATAGGTGTAACGTGTATAGGCTATGATGGCTTGAGGATCCTTACTCAGCGTATGGGTTGTAATGGCTTAAGGTATTATACCCGACTTATGATACACGTTATGCGATCTGTGGTGGCTCCGGGAAATTACCTGGTTACTTTTGGTTGTGAGGACGGTGTGGTGCTTCACCCAGGTGTCTGCGGGCAAGCCTTTGTGGTGCATGAGGTGATGATTGTGGAGCTTAGCCCAGGTGTCTGCGGGAAAGCCTTTGGAGAGAGATGAATAGGATGCATGTCGTTGGGGTAAAGCGGCAAACCAGTGGGGAAGTAGTAGCGGGGTACCCTTGATATTCTTTACTATATTCTATATTCTTGTATGCGTTACTTGGTGAGAGTAGCCATGGTGAGGTTGGGAACATAGTATACCTGATTAGGTGACGAGTTAGTTTCACTTGTTGTTCACTGGGCTTCAGCATGCTTTCATTACTTTTGAACGAGAGGCTTGGGGAGGATCCTACTGAGTATACTATTATTCTCACCCTATGTACATATAAACTATTTTTCAGGTCACTTGGAGGAGGTTCGAGATCAAGATGGTTACTACTGGCTTGTGGTTGGAGGAGGAGTTGTTCGGGCTTGTGGTCGCTGTCGTTTTACTTTCTTTTGGGTACTTTTAGTTTCCCCTTTCAGTTTTTGTACCTTTGCATGACATTTCATATATGTAATTGGTTTCCTTTTATATATCAGTTTTGAGTTGGAGTTGATTGGAGTCTATTCTATCTCTCTCTTCTGCATGTGTTCTCTTAGAGGGTAATGCCTCCCATTTGTATGTTATTATACCCTCGGTGCTAGTCGCCAACCCGTGCCCTATTGGAGGCGGGACTCGGGGGTCATTATCTCCCTTTTCACATTGCCGGCCCAGGAGGGGTACACTTTATGGGGAGGGGGTCGTGATAGAAGGTATAGGTGTTTTTGAAAAAAATATATGAGTTCATGATGTTGCAGTCTTCCAACCACACGATCAATACTTTTTCCACCCATTAGATTTAAGCGGAGAATGATATATGTTGTACCAATGACATAAAAAAATCTCCATATATGTTTGATAATATTTTTGAGATATTTTTATCATTAAAATCATAATGATAGTGGTAATAGAGGGTTAAAAAAATAGACATTTTAGAAATGATAATTACCTTCACTTTTGAAAATATTTTATCGATCTGTTGTTAAGGTCCTTAGGGTAGGTTTTTTGATAATACGAGAATATTTATAAAATGCATTTCAATGCTTAATAGTTATTTTTATAGTTGATGGTAGATTAAATTTTTTTAATATGTCTGAATAATTGATGGGTAGAGGTCCTGTTAAATATTTTAAGAGTGACATTTGTGCAGTTACCCAAAACTATTCAAAAAACAGAAATTTACTCTCAATATGTGTACTGAAAATTTTGATCCATAATGGGTTAGTGGGATGATATGTTTGATCCAATACTCCAACAAAAAAAATATTTTTTAATTATTTTTTTTCTCACCCTCTATGATTACTCGTTTTTAATAATTTAGTTTTCACAATAGTAGAAAGTGTCTTTTTATTTACCAAGGTAATTTATCCATTAAGAATAAAAATAAAATAACCCTTATTATATAATTTGTATTAAATAATTATAAATAATAATTCCAATTTATCATATAAATATCTTATTTTTGTTAAAAAATTAATTTAACAAATGATTTTGTAATGTGAAAAAACTTATTTTTACCCGAAGATTAATATTGTTTTTACAATTTTCACTCTTCACTGTGGAATTTCTTTTTGATTTTGTTAAATAATATTTAATATACTTATTAAAATTATGGGTTTTATTTTATCTAGTTTAATTAATATATTTTTCATAGTTGAATATAAAATACAACTCAAAGACAAGTTGAGAAAGTGGTCTTCCATTCAGAGAATTTCCATTAGTATAAAACATTGTAATTAATAAAATAAAAATTAAATTGATTATCACGACTAGAATTGGATTAATTATAAAATTAATTAATTCTCATTAAATTTTAATATTTTTAAAATAAATATATCTTTATAAATTATTTAATCAAAAAATATAGTTTTCAATAAAAACATTATATTTCAACACTAATGAAAAAATTAATATTTTCATAAAAATACATAAAATATAACCTAATATAATTTTGAGATTATGATTTCATAAAATATGTTTTTTATTAAAAATAAATTTTCTAAAATATAGAAAAAATTAAATTTATTATTTTTTTCTCAAAAATCAATATAACTCATTTTTTGAGATAACTCCAATCTCAAAACATAAAAACATTGTACAAAAAATGTAGTACTTTTATATAAATTTATTTTCATTATTGAAATCCTTTATACATAATTGTATATTTTTAATCCTATTCATACCACCATGTTACACATCTAGGATATAATGGTAATGGTTAAATAATAACATTATTTGTATATTACGACTCAATAAAAATTGATGTTGTTTATTTAAAAATATATCAATAAAATTAAATTTATTATAAAATTATTATTTTATAAAATGTCAAGGTGTTACTTTACAACCATAATAATTCAATTCATAATATCCAAACAATGATTTTCCTATAATGTTATTCAATATTAAGATTTCATCAAAAATTTATGACACATGCTTAAATAGAATCTTACAATCTAGTTGAGTAAATTTTATAGTAGGTTAAACTATATTGTAGTACATCAAGGAAAATTATGGTCGACACACCTGATATAGTGATAGGCATAGGTGAGATAAATAGTTTCATGTATGTGAGAATCTATTTATAAAAATAAAACGTAAAAATATGTTTGAAACATTTCGAAATAAGGGAATGTTGAGCACATGATATATTGGAACCTTAAAAATTCATGATCATATTGATATGGTTGGCCATGTTTTAGAAATTCCATAGAATAATCCCCCATGATCATAATATAATCCATGTATCTCCCTAATGGAATTACATACCTAAATATTCACATGCACTAATATAAGTGTTCATACTATTTGAGTATGATCTCTCTAATGAGGAACACCTGGTATGATTCTGTATTGAAGAGATAATGTGATTCATAATTGTACTAATCATTTACTCAACATTTTTTGGTGTATGTATTAATTTTTTGGAATCTCTATTTGAACCCAAATATGTAATTATGAATAAGTATACTAATTTTTTGTATTAGAGAAAAATAATATCATGGTATAAAATCTTAAATATCTAAAAATCTAATCCCCAATGATTTTATGATATATTTATCTTAAAATTATTTTGATTGCATTGATAGCATTATTTACACAAAAAACATAGTTTGAATGTATTGAGATATACTATAAAATTTTTATCATTTAATGTGATAATTATCTTGTATATGTTGTCTTTGTGGGTTTTAATTGGAGGAACTCAATTTTCAAGAAGTATTTCTTAAATACTTGTAAAAAAATTCATTAGTTTTAAAGTGTTTATAAATAAAAATAAAAAAAATTAATGGTAAAATAAGATGTTATTATATAATCATATTTATGCACAAAATGTGATTTTATATTTGTAAATAAAAATTTTTTTGGTTGTAGAATAATTTTAATTAAATTTATAAATAATATCATCAATAAAATATTTTAGCATTCATCTAGTAGATTTTAGATTTTACAATAAGAAGGAAAACTCTGTTAAATAGTAAAAATGACTTTTTTTCTTCAAATGGGATTGATTCATTTTGAAAACATATTTAAATTTATTCATATAAAATGTAATTTAAATTTGGAATCAGTATAATAAAGAATATAATGTACTCCATCTTAATATTTGGTAATTCTCTAGAGAATCTGATGTAAAAATTACTTACTATAGTAATTGTGTAAAAAATGTTATCATGGGGTTAAACTAAAGTGATATGAGTCAAATGACCTAAAAGAAATTAAATCCTTTTGAAGGAATATATTTTTTATTGTATCATTTAATATTAAAAAATAGTCTATTTGAGTCCATTGTCAATGATATTGACATTATTATATTACAATCCTTTAAAAAATTACAAGTGGTCAGCTCTGTCTGTTATAAAATTGAAACATGTCCTCTCTCCAATATACTCCACCTGATCATTTTAGATTAAAAATTCCTTACACAAATATCTTCAAAAAATCAATATAATTTTATTAAAGGTTATTATCTTCTTAGAAGACAATCCTAGAGGTCTTGATAAATATATTCATTGGAGGTTTATCAAATAAGATGTATATATACATACACACATTTTTCACTTTTCATTCTTCTTCCACATGCTCAAAAAATATTATAAATATAATTTTTTTGAATAAAATATCATAAATATAATGAGATATTATTATCAGTATGAGACAAACATTATTCAAATATTTTCCATCAAATTGAAAATTATGTATCACTTGTTCATATCTTTGGACTACCGCCACCACATAATGATATGATTCATTTTCCATCTCAATCATTAATGTCTAGTTATTATGATATATTTGATATTTAAATATTATATTTATATAATTATTTTTATTATATAATTATAAAATCTTATCAATGACATTGAATTTATATCCAATGGATAAAAACAATTATTCTCTAGGGTACTTGTGGACAACCACATATGTTGACGGATTTCATCCATTCATCATCACTCTTTTATATTAATAATTATAAAAAATTATATTTCGTTAAAAATTTAGAACATTTATCATGATTAATGTATTTTTTATAGGAGGAATCCATGAAAAAATGTGAATGTTCTAGAATCATTGAACCAAAACATGAATGGAATACAGACTAGTATTCACCCAAAAACTCATTTTTGTAATGAAATATCTAATAAATGGATATTTTGAAATTTTAAAGGAATGATATAAATTTTTTATTTATTAATACTGAAATACTAATATTTTGGGGATAAAGAAAATTCATTTAAATTCCCTAGTGGTGTTGTAGTAGTCACAAAATTCATATCTAATAAGTAGTGGGTTAATATTATTTTCACAGTGTAAAATAAAATAATACGAGTGAGATCACTATAACTATAAATCAATGAAATAATTGTTTATAAAATAAAAAAATGAGAGATATGTGATTTTTGTTTTTGGGTTGTCTTCCCTGTTTTTATTACTATTAACATCCTTTCAATTAGTGTCTCTAATCATAGTCAATAGATTAAATGAAAGTATTCACAATATTTTTTCCATTTTCACCCTTGATTAAGTTGTTTGATGATGAAAATAGTCCTCACAATTTTTCGGCCTAGATTATTCTCCTCCCAATGTGTGTAGGAAACATTAATCCTTAAATTCATTTGTTTGGAAATTTCCAATATCATTTTGAAATTCCCGTGTATAAAAACTAGGTCACTATTTTTACCTCGTGTTATTAGAAATCAGTAGAAACCCAATATTTAGTTTCAATATTGTGAATCAATAATAGTTAAAATTAATCAAGCTTTTAAAATAATTAAATTATTAAATACAAAATTAATCTTTAGAGGTTATCATAAACTCACTTTCATTCAAATCAATTTTGAAAACTCATTACAAAAACTAATATTTTAATTAAGAAAACTTATTTATTAATTAAATTAAAAATCCTTTAATAAAAAAGTAGTATTAGTTCAGCTCCCCTCATACCATCAACCTATCATTTATACCCCTCCATTAAATATGGAAAAAAGGAGTTATCGGGTTATAAATAAATGGAAATAGATAAACATATTGAATTCATCCTAATTTGAAAGAGAAACATCAATGATCAATAGGTCCAACAAATTCCATCTTTTAGGCAGAAGAACCCACATATTTATTATTGTAGGAGTCCCCCTACTATTAACACATTAATAAAATTATATATGTTATTTATCCATTATTGAATATTTATTTATTTAATCATGCAAGTATCATTCATCCTATTAAAATCAATGGGTTAAACCACTTCTGATATTATGTGTTTACATTTTTTTAAAATGGTATTAATCTGTAGCCATGGGTTGGTAAATTTACTGGGAAGAATCTATAATCACATAAATTATTCTAAATGGATTTTCATGGGCATTCATGAAATCAAAAACCGGTTCTTCCCCACAACATGACACCATATTATACCATTTTTCATCTACTACCACAACCCACTATAGTACAACATATACTATAATATTCTCATACAAACATGAATTTTATGAATGTATCATGAAGTATGGAATCATAATGAATATTAATATACTTAGGTGTGAGAGAGTAAAATGCTAATGTGATGTTAGAATTCCCTACCATTTCTTGTGGTAACATCATCTGCCACCTATTCTATTATCAAAATAATTCAAGGTACCACCATTTTCTGAAGGTAGCGTCATCTAATATAACCATGATCCATAAGCATTTGACATCTACATCTACCATTTCCTTCACTAATTGTATACTCAACCTGGTTTAACAAGCAATTTTATATTGTATTCATGAACATTATTCATCATAACTGTTCCCTCTAAGGAAGCTCGTTCTCCATGGGGAAATCCCATGGCTTGACAATTTTTCATCACCACCATTCTCTGGTATGCCTACCGTTACAATTAACCATCATTGAAAAACACGTGATACAATTATATTTACTACTCGAAACTCATGGCAGTATAACAAGTTCTACCATTCCTTCTACCACTCAGGCCTTATTATCCATTCTATAATTGACACTCCACTATATTTCACAAGATACCATTCTGTATCATCTACCGTCATTTCTACTATATTGTAGATTTATATACCCAATGTGACGGTAAAACCTCCTTTAATGGTGGGAGAACCTCTAACTATATGTGACTGTATAACCATATTCGAACAAAAATTATATCACCTATTTATTCTTCTAACAAGTGGATTTTATTAGGACTTGGATACAAAGAAATTTCATTATATGGATGAACATATCCTATTTCTATGGCTCCTTAGTGAACCTTCTTCACCATTGAAAAACTAAATATAATTAGAGATATCATGTTACAATGGGAGTGAAACAACACATTGGATATTCACCAAGCTACCCATACTTCATATTAGATAGATGGATATTCATTCACATTCATGGACTAATTCTCATTCATAGTTAGAATCACCATGATTAACAAAGATTTTAGTGGTCTTTCATAGTTCACTAAATCCTTAATGGTTTTTCATTGTTTGATCCTAATATTCCCAAGTAGTGGAAATGGTGTCTTCTATAGTTTATAGGTGGTGAAAACCATTTTTGAGTAGCATATGGAAATAAAGACAGGGAAATGGAAATTTATGAGTGTGGGGGAGAATGTTTCCAGAATAGAAAAAATGTTTTTTATAATGAATACATGATGTGAAGTTCACCCCCCATCAAATATCAATACGTCTAAATGTTTTCATTTATTATAAACATGAAAAAGCATGTCTCAAAAGCATATTGTTGGGAGATTATCTTACCAAAAAACACACACATTACAAGAGTGCACTTCTATGTTTGTCCCATTCTACCATTGTACATCAAACTGTATGGGATCATCCCCAAGTAGCCTATAATTCATTTATAGTTGTTAGAGGTTCCCTATAGGGATGCACGATAGGATTGACCACATAGGTGAGTTATGTGGCTTCGAAACATCTTGGTTTGATTCCCTAATTAGTAATCCCATATTTCTACCCTTATAAAAACATCAAATTAGTATCCTCAAACTTAAATACAATGAAAAATTAAAAAATTATAAATTCATCAATTTTATCCACTAAAAAGTTTCTCAACGCTTCAAATGAAGTTCTTAATATTTTAGTATAATATCTAATTTTATTTTAATATTCATTAGAATCAATTATAAATACCTTTAATATATTTAAAAATTGGCATGAAATTATGAGTGCATCAAATAACAAAAATTAAATCATTTTAGCACTCAAGAATTAATTGTCAACATTGAATTTATAGTGGAATACAATGTTTCCAATATCTAGATCTTAAATAAATAAACTAAAATAATTATCAATGATAAATCACATTTTTAGGCTTCTAAAAAATAAATTTATCTTATCATTTTCAAACAAAAAATCAACCCAATAATTTAGCATTTAACATTTAAACAAATTATGAAAATCCTTCCCTAATAAATTATTATTCTTAAATAATAATTATTAAAAATTATGTGTCATGATCTACCAGAATTATGAATCATTCACTCATCAATGATGTTAATAAATTAAAATATTTTTATGGTGAATCCTCGAATACATTTTTCTTTTCGATTTGATTGAAAAGGAAATACCTTATTTAATTTGTAATGAAATACAGAGAATAAAATCTAGATGAATTTTAAGTCATGGATCTAATGATTATGAGGATTAATGTCGGTATGAATTAATTTGAAAATAATTAAGGATAAATTTGGAGGCTATATCTAAAGTATAGATCATAATATTAAAATTAAAATCTCAATAAAAATATACCTTTCAAAATGAATAACCCATATTCCCAATATCAAGGTAATGTTATGACCAATTAAATCATAATGAATTAAATTCACCTCTTTGATTTTTTATTTTTTCATTTATAAAATATTTTTTCATATATTTTCCCTACTATGAAGGTCATGTATGGAATTAACCTCACATCCACCACCTAATCACATGTGATAAAAGAAACATCAATGTAATGGTGATTTTTGAGATTCCAAATTCCTAACCCAATCTTTTTTGTCATTTTGTCAAGAATGGTGAACAATTGATTTACAATAGTTAAATAATAAACATTATCAAATAACAAAGTCTCACGCCCACAAAACATTACTTACTGCAATATAGTGTATCCATCTATAATGTCTTCCAGAATCTAAAAAATTAATCGTTAAAATATCATAGATATTATATGTGGATGAGAGGATGGGATAATAATTTCTTGATATTTGGCTCATTCCAATAAGGTTCATTCATCATATCTATATGAAAACAAATTATTAATTTAAAGGGTGGTCTCAAAGATAATTTATTATCAATATAAATGATTACATCACGTTTAAAATGTATTTTAATAGTCATAGATGTATAAAATTTCAATGTCGGTTCAAGAAGCTGACAAGCCCTAAGATCACTCAAGTAATATACATAAGATAATATATAATGTATTTTATTAAGAAAAATATCAATAATGTGACATATAACACTATAAAATAACTCATGTAATTACTAGTAATAAAAATCAATTCGAATAAATTTTATAAATTTAAATTGTGATGAATGTTGGTGAAATTTCATTTATATAATCCAATTAGTTTCCTCAATTCATGAGTAACCATTTCTATATCCTTTCATCACTTTAATAATTATTTTATCTATATTACTCATTTAATTTAATTATCCTTTAGTTCTAAAATATAACAATAATGTGTTTTTAATAAACCCTTGTTTCGTAGATAATTCAAGTAAATAACAAATTAAAAGTATGGGCATTATAATTTTAGTGTAATAGAAATATTAGTTTTTTCAGAGGAAAATAAAATACCATTAAAATTTATGGATAATTAAACATAATTAATGAATGAATGAACTCATGTTTTTCATGAATCTTCATTTCATTATTACCCTTGTTTGGGACATCCACATAACATCTATCATGGTTGTCCTATAAATAATCTGATACCACTATAAAAACTCTTCTATTAAATCCTAATGTTATAGAGGAATGACGTGACTTTATTTTCAAATTTCAAAGACAATGAAACAAATATCAGTATGAAAATGAGAGAAAAATTTGTTATTATCATTTTCTATACCTTACATCATGAGAATATTTCAGTATATGTCTTTACGAAATTTAATATCCTCTATCGATTATTATGCTTTATTCCCATAGAGATCTCTAATACATTTACAGAAAATGATGAATGGGTTTCCTTCTACTTTATTATTAATCATAATGGATCTAAACAGATATACATGAGTAAATAAAAAAATATCCTTCCCACCTAGAAAAAAATATTCAATGAATTAACATCAATCTTTAATTGTTGAGAAGAATATTATTTCCTAATTTAATGTGCTTAAAAAATGTGTTTTTTTATTCCACTCAGTATCATAGTTTTTAAATTTTTGTATTTTAAAAATCTTTTCTTTTGATGTTTTCAATCACTTATTACTGAATTTTTTCCCCTTTTTTATACCTCATCTATTACAAATTCATCTTTTGACATCCAAATATGCTTTGTGTTCCAACTCAATTGGAAGATGAGTTTTTTCCACAAATCAATAGTTATGGGTTCATAACTATATGTGTCTTTTTGGATGTCTAATATGACCAAAAGTGTGTCTTAAATCCATAATACCAAATAATTATAGATGGTTTTATTATTTTTTAATAATATATCATTAATCATAGTTTTATATACTAAAACATTGCTAGGTATTTTATGATGGTTGGGTGTATATGTCATGTGATGTAACCCATAAATTTTAATAATGTATGCTATCATTCAACTGAAAAAATGATTCCATTGGTTAATGATGAGTTATTTCGGAACTATAACACACAAAAGATGATTGATTTGACAGAATCACACACATGTTTAACATATTTAGGCCTGGTGTCCTTAGATTCAACCCATTTAGAGATATAATCTATGACAAGTAAAATTTAAAAATACCAAAAATATGTTGGAAGGAGTAAAAATTTCAATTCCATATAAATGAAATATTTTATAAAAATGACAGATTGTGTGTAATAACATTTCATATTGAATTATTTCTAAAAAATTACAACTTCTCCTACTTCATATAGAAATCATTAGAGTCGTAAATATGGTCAAAAAATATACTACATATTCCATGACTTTCAAGTCATTCTTTTAGTTCCAAAGAGGACTTGAGTAGAATTCTTATTATAACATTACAACAAAGATTCATTTTCATTTTACAGTTAGAACCAATTTATGTGTTAATCATTAATCATTTTCTATAGAAATAAATCATACAAAATAATGATATAGCTGGAACCATGAGTTTATGATTTGTTAGAGAGTGAAGGTGTAAAGATACGTGAGATGCGGCCAAATAATTTATTATCTTTTATTACCATGGTACCTCCCCATCCCTTATTTGGAGTTTTTTTCGCCTATTATGTTATCATTTGTTTGGACTAGTTATGAAACACCTATTTAAGTTGTTTTTTGATGTATTCTATAGTGATCCAACACATAATTTTTAGATGTTTATTTTTATTTTAAATATATGTTTACCAATTTCAAAATTAGTATCCATATTAAAAACCTTGTATTGTATTCATCCATATTGTTTAAGTGACAAATTGCTACATTATTAGAAAATATAACAACCATAGTTCTATATAAATTATATTTAAGGAATAAATTCATAGAGTGGAATTCAATTTTATTATTTGTGTAATTGGGTTGACTGGAATCAAATGTTCTTGAGGTATATGGTATGACATATAGCCTTCATTCAACCCTTTTGGATATGACTAGCCCCACAAATTAGTTCAATGCATCACAAAAGAAATTTAAATGGGTGCAACCAATTTTTTTGTTTCATTATTTTTGGGTAATCATTTTATACATTATATTTTCAAATAACTTCAAAATATCATTACAAAAATCATACTCACCCTTTTTAAAAATAATATTAGATTATGTAATTGAAATATTTTTGATGTTCTTGATGAACAATCTATAGAGTCCAACATGGCCTAGTAATGATATAATATGCTTCACACATGTTGAATATGATATTTAATTAAACACATTATACATGTATTTATATACCACATTACCTTTTGTGAAATGATGTGAACTAGAACTATTCCTTTTTCATCATTAATGTAGCAATTCAAAATGTTCAAAAAAAATATTTCTCTCAAGGAATATACTCAAAACGTTTTTTATATTTCCTAGGAAACGGTCAAAATAATTCCCAATAATAGTGAATTCCTCAAGAAATACCTACATCGAGTCCCCAATATGATCTGGAAATATAATTACCATACACCTTCAAAATTTACACAAAGGAGTGTATAACCCAAAATGCATGTTCATGTATGAAATGGTTCAAAAAAAGGACAAGTTAATATTGTATGATCATGGTCTTATAGGGGAATTGTTAACAGATATATTTTAAATAATACATACAAGAAAAAATAATTTTTCCTACCTACTAACCATTCTATAATTTGGTTAATGAATATGATATGGAAGTGGAATTTTATTGTCACTTGATTCATCTTTCTATGTCCAATTCATAGTCATAAATAATTCTAAACTATTATGGTTATAAATCAATTATTCCCATCTTCCACGGTGGTCAATTACGATTTATTGGAACCTTTATGGATGGAGATGAACAATTGGGGCTTTAAAATCAGCTATATGATACCACTTGTCAACAACATTTGTACTCAATTTCTTAAAAAATCCATAATGGGGGGTTTAGCCACTATTGGGAAATACTAATTGATAAATAATCCCAATCTATAATTATTATGTGGTAAAATACATTTAGGATAATTTATGGGATGTCTCTTACCATATTCCCTATGGATTGTATGATTCTATTATATCATTAATGTAATGTTTCATCTTTTTCTTTAGATAGGTTATTATCTTTGAATAAAAGTAATTTTTATAATTCAAAGTGTTAACAATATTTTACATTATAGGGGTGTGGTTTTAATTCTACATCAGGGGGTTTCTCTAGAGATGAAATATAAATAAAATTCTCATGTTCCAAAGATCATGTTTACTGGGTAATTGGAATCATGTCAATATATACCAATAAATTATATGACAAATAATAAGATATTGTTTCTTGAAAAAAAATCTCATATGTCTTGAGTATTATTGTTTTCTTATCTTTTTTCAATATAAAATTTATCTATATGGGACATGGATACATTGATAATTTCATAGCATTCACTGGGACCAATAAAATTTTCATGATTGATTTGTATGTGGGAGTGGTTTCTTAGAAGACACAACTTGAAGTTCAGGATGACGATGACCACTTTAATATCAATTTAATATATTTCATAAAATACATTAATGAATATCATGACTATTCATAATAATGGTCTGCTCAAAATTATGGCTTAAATGAAAAATACATTATATTCAACCATGGTGAGAACATAGATAGATTCCAGAAAAATTAGCATTTCCCCACCCAATCACATATCCTTTATAACACATACTAAATAAAAAGTTGATATTTTTTCCACATGGACTACAAATCATGTGGAATTCCATTTATATATCTTTACTGTTGAAAAAAATAAAATATGACATGAAATATATTTAGGAAATAATATCATGAAAATCCATTAATTGATTTAATTACCACATAGTAAATGGAATAGAATATTTCCTTACAGGTAATCATATATTGGGAAATTGTGATGTGATCTTGGATGAGGCACTCCTCCATAGTCTGATTCTATGATCCCCTTCAAGAATGTTTATTTTATAATAATCTAATAGTGATATTTATTATATTTATGAATTTATAGAATGGATTCCAATAGAGGTATGCTAATTTAATATTTTTGAAATATATGTTGGATCTCTCTCTGAATTTTATATTCCTCTGTATTCATTGATTTTGTAAATCAATATAGTAATGGTAGTGAAATAACATTCTTATCACTTTTTTTATTGAAATGTTTTTGGTCTTTCATTTCAAAATAGTACATTGTGTTATTATCTATTATTTTTGAGATTTAATTTTATTGAGTTGGTTGTTCATCCAAATTCGATCCAAAATATTCATAATTACCTTATTCTAGTCCATCAAGAACTGACTTATGTCATGGAGGTGGAATCTGATTCTTACTCATAGTGATGAACATATTTACAATCACTTTTGGGTTTAGGATGGTCTTAGATAGTCCCATTCCATGGATTTGGACATCATTTTCATCAGACTATCAAATTTATTTACCAAATCATTAAATATATTTTTTCAACTCCTAAATATTCATTCATTGTATCCATTTGGACTTTCGTGTACTAGATGAAGGTTGTACATTGGATTTTTGTTGAAGTGTGGTCGTTGATAATCATTTTTTGTATGTTAGCTTATATGGTTGATAAAATTGGGTGGATTCAAAACTTTATACATGAAATTGGGATGATTTGGGTATTGGTTGAAAAAGGTAGGTCTATAATAGTATTGTTTTCCTCAAAAATCCCAAATGGGAATATCTTCCCTCCATGTTTGTTTTTTTGGTTTTAATGGAGTATCATAGCTCCCCACACCCAATATCTCAACACATTGATTATTAATGTGATTAGAATTGGAACAAAAATAACAAACCTGAGGTGGGGAAGGTTGCTAATTAAAATATTATAGATCCATCAGTCTTATTAGAATGGTTATTTCATCATGTTTGGTTTCAATTAGAGTTTATGATTCAGAAGTCCTTACCTCATGCAAAACTGTTGTAATTGTACATCTTGATCAAGACTATTGGTAATTCTATGTTATCTTCATCATTGATATCTTTAAATCTATGTGTAAATTTTCTATCATATAAACCAACAATTATGCATCTAAAAGGTTCAACTTTTATATTCCAACAATACATTGTATAAGAAGACTATGAATTGGTACTCTTCCACCACATGGTGATGAAATCATTGAGAAATCTTGTTGAATCATTCTCAGTGATTGTAGAGAGTATCATTAGTAGCTTTTGTATTGGAATATATTTATATACTCTTTAAAATTATCTAATATTTCTTGAAGAATCATTTCATGATTTTTTTTCGTCTTTATAATCAATTATTTCTCCAGGGTATAGGATATGAAACTAATCATTAGTGGCTCCCTCATGTGAAAATTTGAATTCCCTCCACTTGACATTCTCCTGAAGTACACCTCACATCTTGATGAATGATAATACAATTGAAGAAACATGATTATAATGGTTGGGATCTACTACTAAATTTTTATCAGATTTAGGAAACATGAAAATCTTGTTAACATTGGAATACAATTCATTTTTTTTATCACGAATAATTAACTTATTTCGTTGATCGGAAAACTGTGGTGTACAAAATTCTGATAGATTTTTTTTTTAAAATTTACATTATGGATGGATATAATTAATCAAATTATTATTTACAATATTCATCTAAATTTATTTTTACATGTATATTTAAGGTTCAAAGTCTATTTATAATGCATTTTTCTATCTTATGATCAAAAGGAAATAATACATTGTTAGTGTTCCTTGCCATGCTAGTTATGGGTCAGATTAACACTCACACCCTAAAATTGGAACCCATTTTTAAGGAACACCTATTATGTGGTTTGGTGAAATATATTTAACTTCCCTTAGGGGAGTAGTTGTAGTAGTGACAAAAGGCATATCAAAGGTGTTCCCCTTTAAAAATATTTTTAAAGTGATAAATAAAATACCATGAGTGAGATAACTCAGATTATGAAACAAATGAACATGTCTTTTGATAATAATAAATGATACAGTTACGTATATGGATATTTTAAGATGGTTCCAATATTTAATTATATTATTGTATATTAAAATTGATTCCAAAAATATAGTAAATCTATTAAATGAAAGGATTCAGAACCACCTCTTTGTTTTTACCCTTGATAATGTGGATTTGATAATGGAAATAATCCTCATAATTTCTTTTCATGAAATATTCTATATTCAATGATTGAAATAAACATTGATAAATCATTTAATGTATATAACCATTCCAAATATGTTATTAAAATTTCCACATATCCAAAATAGGACACTATTTCTCCAACACGTGACTTTAAATCCTTATGAACTATTCATCAAATTATAATACAAGAAATATATATTATTTAAATTTAACTGAGGGGGAAAATAAATAATTTATTAATGAAATAACTAAAATTCAATGTTAATCATAAATCCAATCACATTCAAATAAATTTCTAAAATTAAATAATGAATACCAATTTTATTTGAAAAAGTAGATTCATAAATTCAATAAAAGTTCATAGACTCAAAAACTAAAATTGGATCACATTGACTTCACCCAACCAATTAAGGCCTCTACCCCTCCATTAGAGAAGATAAAATGGGAGTTATATAGGAATAATACAATTTATAATAAAAAAATTGAAAAAAAGTAGTAAAATTCTCTAGAGTAGTAGTAAGGATCCATTTACTGACCCCATGATTCCCTCCATGAGGAAGAAATAATATTATATTTATAGATTGATAACTCCCACAATTTTTTCTTTATTAAATCATTTGATATCTTCTTTATCATTAAAATTGTCACTATATCATTAATCATCGATGTATCACACTTTTGATCTAATTTTTTGCATTTAATCACATGTGATATCGTATGTTTCTTTTTTTTCAACATGGGGTCATACTGTAGTAATGAGATAATACATTTTCAACGTAGCATTTTTTTCTTGGTTGATGAATCTATATAGACGTGCTTGGTCATTTGATGCTTCATCCACTGGTTCTTCCTCACAATAGTACACCTTGGGATTCCATTTGATATCAACTACCACAATCTATAGTAGTGATACATCTATTATAGAATCTTCATTCATTATTGCATATTGTGTATGGATCATGCAACATAGAATCATATTAAACCATGATATCATCATGTGTGGTCATAGAGATAGTTTGTGTGATGGTGGAATCCTCTAAAATTCACAATAGTTTCATCATTTGTGACATGTTCTACCCTCTCCATAATATGTTATAAGCTTATTTATAAATGGTAGTAGCATGTACCTTCACCGTGACACACTACTGATGAACTTTAAAGTCTACCATTTTATTCATAAATTGTATAACCTTCTATGTTCAGCTGACATTCACTAATATTAGTCACGAAAATACCTTTTTCCTATATACCAGTACTTGAGGAATCACATTCTCCATAGAAAAATCTCAGGGATAGTATATTTTTCTTCAATTAATTTATGTAACAAACATACCACTTCTCTTTACCAAAGGAGAAAAAAATGTTCGACAATTGTATCTATTTCGTGGTCCTTATTTAGAGTACTTATATTTATTCACCATGTTAGTTAATAAGATATTATTATGTTTTATCCACCATCACAACTCCTATCTAGTAACATAATCTACCATTGGAAATGGTATCTCTTCCTTCAAAAGTGGTATCCCCTCTAACCATTAGTGATGTTAGACCAATCTTCTTTCAATGGTGGAAGCACCTCCCCCTTCCTCTTGAATATTGATTTTATGATGGTTCGAAAGCCAATAAATTTCTTTGTTTGGTTGAACATAACCGAATTTTTTATCACCTTCATGCACCTTCTTCACCATAGCATAACTAAATATCTTTAATGATCTCAAAACAATGTTTATGTGAAATTGAGTAGGTGTTCATCACCAGGAAATATGAACTTCACTATAATCATATTGAGTTTCTTTTTAATGCATGGAATTATTGTCATTAATGGTTGATATAAATGTTTTCACCAGAGATCCCAATGATGATTCATGGGGATACCAATCCTTATGGGTACTTCATTAAACAATATTTATTATCTATGTTATGAGAAATATAATACTCCAGTGAGAACAGGCAACAAAATCCATCTTTGAGTTAATGTAGGCCACGAGGATGATTTAATAGAAATGTTTGAGGGAAAGGGATCAAAAATGTAATAGATGAATATTTACTGCTTTTTTCATATTAATTTAATATTTTTGATATTTTGTGTCACACAAAACACTAAATACAACTTTCCTTATAAACAAAAATGTGTTTATATTTTGTTACATGAAATAATTAGTATCTTTGAAGGTGTTCATAACACACGACACTATGATTATTAGAACCTTGAAATAATTTTATTTTAAATATGTCCATTATAAACGTCCATTAAATAGGTCGTTATGAAAATTATTTTTTACATTCATTATTTTATTTTGTGAAATTATTTTGTAAATTTTATATTTGGTATTTACCCCTTGGGTTCCCTATCTATTTTTTATGGAAATGTATATGTTGGGATAGAGAGTAGGTGGAACATAGTTTGAAGATAGTTATGGGAAACCATATTCCAACTGAAAGAAAATCATGTGACCCGAATAGTGGTACTATACAGGTCTGATGGACAGGCACACGACCATGTTCCAACCCCCATGAAATAGTGAGGACCTGTTTTTTTTCAAAGATGGGGACACACGACTACAGTAAAATTTAGAAAACCATGCGACCAATCCAAGTCGTTAAATTTGAAAACATACTTTTTTAAACTCAAATTATATTTGCCAAAAATCATGCCTAATATGATTAATATAGGATTTAAAATAATGGGGTCTTCCTCTTATCCCTCTTAGACCTCTTGAACACTAATATTTGGGTGGTTTTGTGTGGAAACCTCATAAAATTATCATGAAGGACATTTTTATCTCGATTTGTCCCTTCATACAGGGTTTCTGTTCCATCATTCATGGGTTGTTATATTAATGTGGGTTTTTTAACTCAATGAGGGGTCGATTTGGTGTATTTGGGTGACATCAGGATAGTTATTATTTGATATTTAATTTATAGGGACCTCTGGAGGCATGATAGTGAGTTTTCACCATATCCCTTATGGTTCCAAGTTTGAGGTTTGTGGTTCCATGATTTTATATTATGATTTTTTATTTCTACCTTGGTTGTTAAAATATGTTCTATGAATATTTTTGGCTGGACAAATATATTTTAAAATGTTTTTGAGATGAATCCATAATATTGTTTGATTTTCTAAATGAAAATTGTTATGGATCAAGTGTGTTTCATTGTGGTGATTCAAAGAAGAGATTTATAATTTGTGTGAAAGGTATGAAATGTTTTTTATGGATTTTAACGGTGGGAATGTGTTTAAAGTATCTTTACTAAGAGAAATGGGTTTTGTTCCATGTCATCTTCTTTTTTGTGAAACTAAAATGTATTTTTTGAATTGTGAAATTATTTTGAAGATCATTATAAAGTATATTGGTATGTGTATAAATTTGAAATGATATATTCCCATAAAAATATCCATATTTCATTTTTAATCATCTTTATTGGTTTTCAAATGGGTTTCATGTGTTGTGAAAGAGGAATGAAATGAATGTACAAATTGTTTTGTTAATTTTTTATTTTAAAAATGGTTCTGTTTTTGAAAGATGTTAGTTTTGATGTGATTTTTGATTATTGGATAAATTTGGGTTGTGAAAATGGTTATTTATTTGTGTATTCGTGATTCATGGTTTGTGTGTGTGAGAGAGATGATTTATGTGACATTTGAAATTTAATTTGAGCATAAAATGAATCATGGATATCAAGGTGGGTGAAGTAGAAGAAGTATTATAGTTTATTCGGAAGGGAATATGAATAGATTCTTCTAGGAGTATAGATGATACAAATATAATTAAACATCTAACATGATCAGATAACACTAGACCCTTGGATGGTATCCCCTATAGTGGTTCATATATGGGAACAAAGATGGTTTTGGATTATGAAATGAAGACCACTATACCTTGGGATGTGTTCCCCTATAGTGGCTCATGCATGGGAACGTTGTTGGTGTGGTTGAAACAATTTTATCACTCAGGAACAAGGTTCAAAGGTTCCCACCTATGATAGTAACATATATGAATTTTTAATGGTTATGTGTTGTGAGATGATGCTTTTGTAATGTGGTGACAACATCTGTATTTTGTGGAACTCGTGTACAAATCAATTTCAACGTATGTTTATTTGAGGAATATTTTTCATAAAATGTTTTCATGAAAATGGGTTCCCCTAATGTGTTTTCATTGAAATGTTTAATTTTTTTATTAATATCTTCATGTTTCTTTCACTTCTAATGTTATAGTAGGGAATGTTTCTTTTGGGTGGAATCCTATTAGGATTTGGTTCACACCCTACATACACATTTCAGTGTTTGTAATCATTGTTATGAATGAATTGGTTAAATGAAATATGTATCACGGTTGTGGTTTGAGGGTGATGTACCAATTGTTACGTAGAGGTTTTCGATATGGGTTTATTATTCCTTTTATATTGTGTTATTATGGCTTTGTAATAGTTGTAAGATGTTGAATCTGAAAAATATTGTATTCTTTTTTATTTATGGTTATCGGTTAGTTGATGATTTTTATAGTTTTTTGTTGTTTATTGAAAAACATATTGGTGAAATCATTCCCATGAGTTCGTTTTTTAACTAGTCATTAGTTTCTAGACCATGGGGATCAAGAACACATTTCAAGCCATATCTTGGGATGGGTAAGGTGATGGGTTGAATGGATCATTGACATGGTTTGTGAAAAAAAATTATCAGAGGAGGTTTCTATCTTTTTGGTAATGTTATTTGGTAAGAATATAGATATAATAGTGGTAGGAATTTTAGGGCTCAGTGTTCTAGTTATGAGAGGGGTTTTATGACAACACAGATCGTGAAAGGACTCGAGTCACCAAGGGATGTTGTGAATTTTGGATTTAATTGTCCTCTTGGTAAGGCATTTAGGCTGCAGATTGTATATGGTCCCCTAACGGGGGTGGAATTGTTTGGTTTGTATTTTTATTGTGTTAAATGATATTTTTCGGACTTGTGGATGCATTTGATAATTTTTTTATTGCTGATTTTTTTGGAATGTCTGTTTAAGGTTTTTTGATTCGTTTTTTTGTTGTTGTTGGTTGTTGTAGAAAAAACAATTCTAGTGACATCATATGAAACCATGGGAAGATATCAGAGACTTTTGTACCTCAACAATTAGTAACATAATAGTGAAACTTGGTTGTCAAGATGAATAATATTTGGGATAAGAAATATGATAGTTATAGAAGCTGATCAAAGTCCTAGAGACGACAGACAACAAAAATACTTCAAGCAAGAAAAACCCTCATTACATTAAGGCTATAACAAAACCTTAGTAAAAGGGACGTGGGTCAATATGATATATAGGATGTTCAAGATTCTTGATACTACTGAAATAGACAAGGTGAAGTGTGATTCATTCATGTTGGAAGGTTCTAATCAAATATAGTGGGACTTAGTGGTGCAATTGGTGAATCATGAGAAAATATTGTGGAAGGATGTCAAGGTTTTTTCAGCATGTAGTATTTCCCAAATAAGTTTTCATTCTTGATTACCCAATAATTTTAAAAATTCAGTAGGGGGATCAATCTGTGCTTGGAGTATGCTTATCAGTTCACTAAGTCAGTTCTGTTATCACATGAGGTAGTTTACAATAAGCAACATGAGGCACAATAATGTTATATGAGGATACAAGTAGAGATCCAATACTAATCCTTCTTAGTCTGGATGAATATTTTTTTTGAGGTGGTTTATCATTCATTAATGGTAGAACATGATCATAGTAGAATTTATAGTATCTATGGAATAGTGTAAGAAGTGGGCCAAGGATGTGGTAGATTATGTATGAAGAATATTAAGTGGGAAGTGTAAGAGAAGAGGGATGGTTTTAGTTTAAGAAACCATTCCCGACTATCATTTTTTGTGGCTTTAGGTGATGTATCAGTCATGTGACATCATTTGGGAAAGGAAGGGAGAATATGATTGGCATGTTCGTCTCCCCCTAGACAGTACCATTGGTGTGAAAAATTGGTACACATGTAGGTATTTTGAAAGATTACACTACCATATCAGAGTGGTGAAATATCTATAACATTCAAAGGGGTTTCACATGTATTAGAACCATCTAGGATAGTTGGATATTTGAGGTCTTTTATGTAGGTATGAATCATCATTGGGGGTAGAGTCAGTTCAGTGCAGAACTGAAGGTCCATGGTTGTTCTCATTGTCATGATGAGTTTAGAAAATATAATGTTATGGAACATGATCCAGTTGAATCATATACATGGACTACAACTATTAGAGGTACCATTATTATTTTATGATCTTCAAAAGATTCCATATTTGATACTAGTGACTCTATATATTTTATTTCTTCCCATATCATGATTGTGTTATTGTGTTCTACAAGGATTAAGTTGCATGTGTTAGAGTGAGATTTCATTTTTTTGAATTGGTCCTCTTTGACATGATCTTTGGTATGGATCGTATGGGTTTTTTAAAGATAACATCAACTACTATTGGAGGTGATTATGTTTTTTGGTACCTAATGTAAGCACCTAGTATTTTTTATGGATAATGGGATCATCTGTTGGGACACGCTAGAACTCCACTCCTAAAATTTGGTAATCCCATTTGTTATATCTCATCATTAATGAATGATGATAGTGACAATGGTCTGGAATCTAGATTACCTCTCATGGTGGATGAGTTTTAGATGAATTTACATAATTTTTTTGGGGTTTCCTTAAGAGAGGGATGTGGATTTCAACATTGACATGTCTTCAGGAACAAAATTTATTTCTCTTTCCTCACACAGTATGTCCCCAACCATGTTTAGAGAATTAGATGCAAAACTAGATGATTTGGAATCCAAAGGATTCATTATTCTGAGACACTTTTATATGACTACCCCATTTCTAGTTTCTACAAAGGCTAATGGATGTCTCTGGTTGTGCATATATTATCAAAAGTAGAATAAGGAAATGATCATGAACAAATATCATTTACCCTGTATTGATCACCTTTTTTTATCAACACATGGTGGAAAGGTGGTTCTCCATGATTGTTTTTTGTTATAAGTATCACCAATTTAGAGATAGAGTGATTGATGTTCCAAAAACATCCTTCCTAAAAAAGGTATGAACATTTTGAGTATTTGGTCATACCATTAGGATTAATGAATGGTCCATCAGTATTTATAGAATTTATTAACATGTTGTTATATAAGTATCCCAACTCATTTTTATGGTCCTTTTAGGAGAAATCATCGACTACATTGGAATCAGGGAGACCCGTTCAGGATCAAGAGAATTTTTTGAGTTATATCATAAGAACACTTTGAGATCATTTCCACTATGTGATGTTTTACTATTGCACCTTCTAGATCGGTAGGTAATGTTGTTGGTTCAGAAGATCTTATAATGAGTGGTTTCGATGGCCCCTAGACGATTTTTCCTTTGATGACATGGTAAAATATGAATAATTTTTTCAAAATAAAATGATTTTGGGGATATTGAGGGTATTTCATACTATGTGTTTGTGATTTAACTCATCTTTCTTCCCCCATAATTCATTTGACATTAGAAAGGGAAATGGTTGAGTGTAGATTTGAGTGTAAATATAAGGCCTCAACCTTAAACCTTACTAAATATTGAATGAAATGAATCATTCACATTGAGGATCTTTTCAGATTTAGAGTTTTATTGAATTATCTCAAAACTATTACATCTCAAAAGATTACATAGTAGACACTTCTAGTAAGTTTCCATAATATAAAATACATAAAAATAAACATGTCTAGTTCAATGTTTTAGATAGCATGTCTTTCCTTGATCCCATCCTTGGCCCTATTCATCTTTAAGTCCTGTGGAAAACATTTAAAAAACTTGGGATGAGCATAAAAAGCACAGTAAAGGATACACAAAGAAGGAAAACTGTTAGTTTTTCAAAACAACAAGTAAACAATGAATACATTACCAAATTAATAATTTTCACCCTTATGAAGTAGTAATAACTCTTCACTGACTAAATGATTATTACATACCCTTTTGTAACCAAACGATTACCATAAAACCCATATAAATAACACATAACATATAAAGGTAACTTTGGACATAAAAATACTTAAATAGAATAACCATATGGTCAACTTCCACACATACTTAATGTAATAGCCATACGACTGACTCCCATAACCAATGCATCGGAGGTTATAACATAACCACCTGTCTTGGTATTCACGGCACCACCCGTCATATGGTTTATCACGTAAACACCCAAAAAATGTCCATGTACCATAATTACACATAAAACATTGAAAATATAAACATTTCAATAACAAAATTTCATTTGTAATCACAATAAGTAATTCCAAGATATTGAATTATTCAATCCATTTCCAAAAAACATTTAAAAGAGATTTTTGAATCAATGTGTCCCATACCACTTTGAAGCTTTTAATGGAATTATAACATGAATGACCATATAAAAAAATACTGAAAACCATTTTGAAAACATGGACATTAAAGATAAATATTTAGAATAATGAATCTTTAAAACATTTAAAACTATATTTTTGTTAAAGAGCTTTTAAAAAAATGAGAGACTCATGAATAAAAATAATTGTGGAATAAAATTTAATCCAAAAATTATAATATCATGAGAATAAAGGGATTCATGATATAATATGTCAAAGGATAGTATACACACCATATAATAGTGAATTGGTGCATAAAAACAATGAATTCTCAATGGAAATGTAAATTGAGATGCAATCCATTATAAAGATGGTATCCTTAAATTAAAGATAAATCTATCACATAATTATGTGTGAGAAATATAAATACACCTAATATAAGTGGATATTAAGTGTGAAACAATCAGAGTTCATTAACACATAATCTTGGAAATACAAAACCAATGACATAGATATTTAACTCAATGAAATGAGATTGAGTTATGATTTCCCATACAAGTTTGTAAGAATTTATCAATGAGATGATTATGTGTAGAAATAGTATATCCATAGAAAGGCTTGGGTAAATTACCACATAGATATTATAGACATAATCTTGGCATAATAAAATCAAGAATTAGAGGTTTAACCCAAATAATTGAAAGTGGGGTAAGAAGTTCCCTTACAGAAATCTGACAGCCTAACGACGTCACATTAAAATTCAGAAAAAGAGTTGATGAGAGAGAAAATAGTATCTCATCCCTTGGAAATAAAATTTACATAAATAAGGATATAGAAGAACATATCCCAACGTAATAGTATGTGAATTAAAATACATTACAAAAGAAGTCTTTTAAAAAGAGGAGGGTGAAAGTACCCTTATCGAGTTGGGTAACTTTCAAAACGTACACCCCATGGAAGAAGGGTCATACAATGAAGATGTAAATACCCATAAATGAAGTTATAATACACAATGTGTATAATAATGGGAAGTACATACACCACTCAAAGGAAATAGTGGAAAATATAGCATAAATGTCACAGGAATAAAAGTGAGATGAAAAATCCCTTTTGAAAACTCGGCAGCCTAACAATGCCACTTAAAACATCCAAAAATGGATATATGAGATCAAATAGGGTCTCTAATAATATGAAAATAAAATTTACAGTATTAGAAATATAAAATAACATCCCCAAACATAAGAAATATGAACATAAAAGAAATGACATAAAAGAGAGTACTTAAAAAGAAAGAGAGAGGTTGGATCCCTTACCTCAAGTTTGACTTGTCTTGTTTGTTTCTTTATATTCCTGAATAATAAACTTTTTTCAATTTATAATTTTATAAGTACCTCTTTTAAAGATTATTATTTACTTCATATCACATATTATAATGTTATAATACTTGGTTAATAATGTGAGTTCATATCAGGCGTTTTTGTCCATGTTTGGTACATAAGTCAAAAATGAACTTGTTTGAAAATGATTGTCCATGTAGTTATAAGTAAATCATCTCCAGAATAGTATTTATGATTTAAATATCATATATATCCAGTAAATATTCATTTTATACTACTCCATAACATTTGGAGATAAAAATAAATGAAATGCACCATTCATGGAGACGGTAGGCCGTACATACACATTAATGTTACTTTCATTTCTTTGTTATATTAATGGAATTAAAAATAATTTAGAGATATATATATTATATTTCCAGTATAATATATTTGTTATATAGGTCACATATGTTCATTAATTTCATTCTCTATACATTCCATGTATTGCATGAATGAGTCACATCACTTGAGGGGGCGGTAGTCCACACTTCCTCGTATGAAATTATCACATTTGCACAACATGAAAATAATAAAGGAATGTTTTAAATATAAAATTCAGAAGCATATAGAAAACATAAATACCATATATATCATATATAAAATATAGTGACATCATAATGGCCACCATGAAAGGAGTTAAGAGAAGATTGAACAATCATCATTTCGTGAGGTAGAAATTCGCCATCCACAAAAACAGTATGTTCTTTAACCATTAGATGAAGGTGTGTGTAAGTGTTGCTCGAATCCATCACATAACTACATCCTATTATATTGAAGATACTGTTTTTGTTACAAAATAACGGAATAAAAAGAGTTTAGAGGGTTGGAGAAGCAAAATAAAACATAAGAACACAAGAGAGGACACTACCTTTAAATCGGGTTAATCTCTTTGATTTGAGGTCAAAGGCTTCCTTGGAAAGGATTATTCCCTAAGTGAGGCTTTAATTATGAAGAGAGGTATGTGGAGAAACAAATTTGGCAGGGTTTGTCTGGGCCAAATGTATGAGAGGTGTGGGTAAGGTGGTAGAGGTGGGGGCCTTTTATAAGAGGAGAGGAGGGGCACTCTTGGAAAGTTATAAAATATTACTTTATTATATAATGATTTTCGGATTTTAAAGGCCCCAGAAGGATATATTTATAGGATAAGGTGATAAGGTTTTGAAATCCACCCATCCAATAGGTTTGTGAGAAGTGTAGGTCTTATATATTACATTATCTTTTCATTTTATTTAAATCGGTAAATAATGTGGTAATCGATGCATCATCATGGTGTCATAAATAATTTAATTTATTTAATGGATAAAATTTATAAAAAAATATAATGATGTAGGAAATTTTTTTATATTTATAATTAATATTTATAGTAAAAAATATGACTTTTCTAACCCCATGTAAAAATTGTTTTAGTAAAACAACACATGTTTGTGACATTTTAATTTTAACTTTAAAAAAAAAGTTATTAATGTCATTTTCCAACCAAAGTGGCTCCATGGGGTCCCCAAGTTGACCCATGGATTGTCTTGGTTGGAAATAACTCATCCAATAAGGGTAGGACGTGTGTCAAGGTCATTTCATATTATTAATACATTATTTTTGCCTTAATTTACACTAATTACCTCTAATCGCGATTAAAAACATAAATGTTACTATTCACCAAAAAAAATTTAATCCCATTGAACCACATTTTACATCCTATTGAAAACCATGTATGTCAGATTATTTGAAAATCAAATCACAAAAGTGGTAAAGTTTCATTTAAATGAAAAATCAGTTTTTAAACTACCACTTAGTGGTTTCACTATTCATCTAAAATTGATGTTTTTTAGAAAAATACCAAAAATTTACCCTAAGTTTTATTTGATATTACGAATTCAAAAATGAAATCTATTTTAAAAAATTCAAAACATATAATTTGAATTAAATAATTTAATAATTAATTCCTGCTTTCAAAACAAATAGCACGTTTTAATGAAACAATATCTATTAAAAGATTGACACTAGTTTAAGTCCAATTTCAAAGTGAAATTAATTCCAATGACCACTCTTGGATTAAATGGTAAAAATATATTCTAATTTCACTTTAAATCCAATTCAAAAGATAATCTAATATTATAAATAAATTATATTAAAAATTGGTTTTGAATTAAAATACTACATTTTTCACTATTCATTAAAAATGAACTTTATCGGAAAAATACCAAAAATTAACACAATGTAAATTTTGATGTCCTGATTCTAAAGAAGAATTTTATTTTGTCAAATATAACACATAAAATTGTCAAAAAGTGTATTTATAAGAGGTTTTCCATCAAAAGGTGGTTAATCGACCTTTTAAAGAATATTAGAATGTTTACGCTTAAAATTTGATTCATTCACACCTTTAATCCTCTAACATTTATTGTAAAAAGAAAAAATATTTGAGAGACATACATAATCATTTTTAGATAGTTATGTACTTTCCCTCCCTTACAATGGCTAGTCGTTAACTACCATTTAAAATAATATTATTTTATTATTAGAGTGCAACGTACGATTTCAAAGGAACTCATTGTGGCGTATTGGGTACGCCAACGAGCATAGCGTTCCCTTTAAAGTAATATTAATATTTTTTTCCAAAAATAGGGATAAATATAAAAATGTCATATTCTTTATTTACCTTGGGTGTTACATCCTTCTGCCCTTTTGGGAATTATGTCCTCGCAATTTTAAAACTGGGCTTGGAAACATCATTGAAAGTCCCACATCGGAACAAGAGTCGGTAAAACAATCACTTTAAAAGAAACAAATATAAGTACAGAGGTCACCCGAGCTAACCCAGAATAGGATTCCAAGTAGGAAAACATAGATATGGAAGAAAAAGAAATGGGTCATGTTCTGAGGGAGAGTGAAAGAAAAAATGTTTAGGAGAAAGTTAACCACGAGAAAATCACAAACGTGTGGTGGGTTAAACGATATTTGATTCTCCAATAGGAAAAGTTAACTGAAAGCATTTTTTTCTAAGTAAATTTTCATTGAGGAATTTATTCTTGATCTTAAGGAAACATACTTACTTGTCATGTTGAATTTCAACATTTACTAGATTTTTTACACAAACTCATACTTTCACCAAATGATGAGTATTTAGGAAGACTTGTTCACATTAAGAGTACTATTATCAAATTCTAGATAATAACCTAATCCAAAAAAGAGAACTATAGACTTCCCATGTATTTAGACATTATCCAATACAAAAACCAAAAATGTTAGTACAAGATCAGATAATCCAGGAAAGGATAACCCTTTATAAAAGGAAAATATATTCTTAATCTCCAAAATTTTTCCAACAATTCCAAAAGTTCAATGAAGACCATAATTAAACCAAACTAATATTGAAACCCAAATATTTGAAGGATTTAATAACATAGTCTTCCAAGTAAAATCGTATCATTTATCTCCAAAAAACATCAATTGCTCTTAAAGTCTCGTTTTGAAAAGTAATTAACCTAGTCACATATCGTCCATGATAGGTAAATAATTTCCATAGATAACCCAAAATCAACTTACTCTTAATTAATAAAATCATCTAACTAAAAGAAATTAGTCATACTAACCAGGGAATTCGCGTAGTCTAGTGGTAGGTGATAAATACCAGTCGCACTTTGGGTGTGGGTTTGATTTTCGCAGCTTTGTCTGACGTGACAGGTTGTCACACTGACTGTGTGTTGTCCTTTTTCCAAACTATATAATTCTCAAATAATTCCCCAAAAATAGATAAAATCATCAAAAATAACCATAACATAATTTAACCTCAATTTTATCTCATGTCTTTCACTTTCCATCATAACATATTGTAACCCATAATTACCTCAAAAGTAAGGATCATATAAACCCAAATGGTTCTATATAACTATATCCACCAAAGAACATATAACTATTCCTTGAATAAAATTTTCATATATCAAACATCAGGTTTACACATACTATAATGAGTCTTCTAATGTAACCCCATCATCAAAAGAGACTTAATACTCTTTAGAATTTCACCATAACTCTTAAAGCCCTTATATGCTGACTTCTTACTCATTCAACATTCTTCATGATCCATTAACCATTCCTTTCCAACTTATTCTGAAATAATTCTTCCCTACAAACGAAATCATGAATCACATCCTATGATACCAAAATATGAAAACAAAAGTTAGGAAATAAATCCATACCATTGATTGGTCATTGTCAGTTTCTTCATCCTCAATCGGAATGGAATTAGGTATTGGTAAAAGAATATTTGTATGATCTTGGTGATCCCATTCCAGAAACATCTTTATAGGATATGTGTTTGCATAATGACCATGCACACCACATTTAAAACATTCAATTGATCCCTCAGAAAGAACTTCTTTCCTTTTCCTAGAGTCAATTGGATGCTTCCTTTTTACATGGTAGGTTCTTGCTTTATTACCTTAATTTCCACATATATAGCATATTTCATTCCCTTTGAAACATTTTCCTAGTTGTTTCTTTCCAAATCATTGACACATAGGTTTTTGAACACACTTACCTTTATGATTATTACCTGTAGTTCCTTAGGGATTTGTTTCTCGCATATATGATGCCCTATAGAAATCACCAAGGTTTAGGTGGTCATTTATGACTCCAGATTGTTGGTTGAGGATAAACACAAGAGTTCTCATTGCCACTCCCATATTATTCAGTTGCTCGCTTAGAAAACTGTCACAGTTTCCTTCACATCCACTTTTACTTTGGTTCCTGCTAGATCCAACCATTTACTAAAACCAAAATGGTCAGTGTGAGTATATCAATAAAACCATCATGTACTAATGAGGAAGATAAAGACTAAGATATACTTACTCATTCACTTTATCTAAAACTAGGGCTTTTATGAAATCCTAACCATTATGTTAATGTCACTTATGCTTAGAGAATACCCTAAACTCTAATGTTATCTAAATCGACCCCTAATACCAACTATAAGGCCCCAACATTAAACCTTACAAAATATTGAATTAAATGAATAATTCACATTGAGGATCTTTTCAGGTTTAGAGTTTTATAGAATTAGGTCAAAACTATTACATCTCAAAAGATTACATAGTAGAAACTTCTACTAAGTTTCCATAACATAAAAAAACGTAAATAGAATCATGTCTAGTTCCATGTTTTAGATAGCATGTCTTTCCTTGATCCCATCCTTGACCCTATTCATCTTTAAGACCTATGGAAACCATTTCAAAAACGTGGGATGAGCATAAAGATCCCAGTAAAGGATACACAAAGAAGGAAAACTGTTAGTTTTTCAAAACAACAAGTAAACCATGAATACTTTACCAAAGTAATACTTTTCACCCTTATGAAGTAGTAAAAATTCTTCACTGACTAAAAGACCATTACTTACCCTTTTGTAACCAAATGATTACCATAAAACCCATATAAAGAACAAATAACATATAATGTTAACTTGGGACATAAACATACTTAAATAGAATAAACATACAGTCGACTTCCACACATACTTAATGGAATAGCCATACGACCGACTTCCATACCCAATGCATCGGTGGTTATAACGTAACCACCCGTCTTGGTATTCACGGCACCACCCGTCATATGGTTTATCACATAACCACCCAAAAAATGTCCAAGTACCATCATTACACATAAAATATTGAATATATAAACATTTCAATAACAACATTTCATTTGTAATCACAATAAGTAATTCCAAGATGTTGAATTAATCAATCCATTTCCAAAAATCATTTAAAATAGATTTTTGAATCAAAGTGTCCCATACCACTTTGAAGCTTTTAATGTAATTATAACATTAATTTCCAAATAAATATATACTGATTTTTTTTGAAAACATGGTCATTAAAGATAAATATTTAGAATAATGAATCATTAAAACATTTAAAACGATATTTTTGGTAAAGAGTTTTTAACAAAATGAGAGACTCTTGAATAGAAATAATTTCAGAATAACATTTAATCTGAACATTATAATATCATGAGAATAAATGGATTCATGATATAATATATCAAAGGACAGTATAAACACCATATAAGAGTGAATTGGTGCATATAAACAATGAAGTCACAATGGAAATGTAAATTGAGATGAAATCCATTAGAAAGATGGTATACTTAAATTAAGGATAAATCTGTCACATAATTATGTGTGAAAATATAAATACACCCAATATAAGTGGATATTAAGTGTGAAACAATCAGAGTTCATTCACACATAATCATGGAAAAACAAAACCAATGACATAGATATTTAACTCAATGAAATGAGATTGAGTTATGATTTCCCATACAAGTTTGTAAGAAATTATCATTGAGATGATTATGTGTAGAAATAGTATATCCAAAAAATGGTTTGTGGAAATTACCACATCGATATTACACACAAAATCTTGGCATAATAAAATCATGAAGTAGAGGCTTAACCCAAATAATTGAAAGTGGGTTAAGAAGTTCCCTTACAGAAATCTGACAGCCTAACAGCATCACTTTAAGAATCAGAAAATGAGTTGATGAGAGAGAAAATTGTATCTCATCCCTTGGACATAAAATTTACATAAATAAGGATATATAAGAACATATAACAACATAATAGTATGTGAATTAGAAGACATAAAAAAATAAGTCTTTTAAAAAGAGGAAGGTGGAAGGTCCCCTTACCGAGTTGGGTAACTTTCGAAACATACACCCCATGGAAGAAGGGTCATACAATGAAGATGTAAATACACATAAATGAAATTATACTACACAAAGTGTATAATAATGGGCAGTACATACACCACTCAAAGGAAATAGTGTCAAACGTAGCATAAATGTCATGGGAACAAAAGTGAGATGAAAAATCCCTTTCGAAAACTCGACAGCCTCACGGCGCCACTTAAAACATCAAAAAATGGTTTTATGAGATCAAATATGGTCTCTCATAATATGAACATAAAAATTACAGTATGAGGAATATAAAATAACATCCCCAAACATAATAAATATGATCTTAAAATAAATGACATAAAAGATAGTACTTAAAAAGAAAGAGAGAGGTTGGATCCATTACCTCAAGTCCGACTTGTCTTGTTTGTTTCATTATATTACTGAATAATAAAATTTGGTCAATTTATAATTTCTTAAGGACCTATTTTAAATATTATTATTCAGTTCATATCACATATTATAATGTTATAATAATTGGTTAATAATGTGAGTTCATATAAGACGTTTTTGTCGATGTTTGGTACATGAGTAAAAAATGAACTTGTTTGAAAATGATTGTCCATGTAGTTATAAGTAAATCATCTCCAGAATAGTATTGATGATTTAAATATAATATATATCCAGTAAATATTAATTTTATACTACTCCATAACATTTGGAGATAAAAAGAAATGATATGCATCGTTCACGGAGACGGTAGGCCGTACGTACGCATGAACGCTACTTTCATTTCTTTGTCATATTAATGGAATTAAAAATAATTGAGATATATATATATATATATATATATTATAATTCCAGTATAATATATATGTTATATAGGTCAAATATGTTCATTAATTTCATTCTTTATACAATCCATGTATTTCATGAACGAGTCACATCACATGAGGGGTGGTAGTCCAAACATCCTCGTATGAAATTATCGCATTTGCACAACAAGAAAATCATAAAGGTATGTTTTAAATATAAAATTAAGAAGCATATAGAAAACATAAATACCATATTTATCATATATAAAATATAGTGACATCATAATGTCCACCATGAAAGGTGTTAAAAGAAGATTGTACAATCATCGTTTCGTGAGGCAGAAATTCGCCATCCACAGAAACAGTATGTTCTTTAACAATTAAACAAAAGTTTGTGTAGGTGTAGATATAATCCCTAACATAACAATATCCTAGTATATTTATGATATATTTTTGTTAAAAAATAAAGGAATAAAAAGATTTTAGAGGGTTGGAGATGAAAAATAAAATATAAGAACACAAGATAGGACACAACCTTTAAATCAGGTAACTCTCTTTGATTTGAGCTCAAAGGCTTCCTTGGAAACGATTCTGCGAAAAGTGAGGCTTAAATGATGAAGTGAGAGATGTGTAGAGAAGAAATGGGAAGGGTGTGGCCGAGAAAAAGGCTTGAGAGGTATCGGTAATGTGGTAGAGGTGGGGGCCTTTTATAAGAGGAGAGGAGGGGAACTCTTGGAAAGTTATAAAATATTACATTATTATATAATGATTTTCAGGTTTTAAAGGTCCCAAAAAAAAATATTTCGAGGATTAGGTGATAAGGTTTCGAAATACACCCATACAATAGGTTTTTGATATGTTTAGGTCTTATATTTTACATTATCTTTTCATTTTATTTAAATCATTAAATAATGAGGTAATCATTGCATCATCATGGTGTCATATATAATTTAATTTATTTAATGTATAAAAATTATAAAAAATATATCATGATATAGGAAAGCTTTTTATCTTTCTAATTAATATTTATAGTCAAAAATATGACTTGTATAACCTCATGTAAAAATTGTTTTAGTAAAACAACACATGTTTGTGACATTTTAATTTTAACTTTAAATAAAAAGTTATTAATGTCATTTTCCAACCAAATTGGCTCCATGGGGTCCCCATGTTGACCCATGGATTTTCTTGGTCTTACATGACTCATAAAATAAGGCTAGGACATGTTACAAGGTCATTTTATATTATTAAAACATTATTTTTGCCTTAATTTACACTAATTACCTCTAATCGCGATTAAAAACATAAAAGTTACTATTCACCAAAAAAATATTTTAATACCATTGAACCACATTTTAAATCTTAATGACAACCATGTATGTCGGATTATTTGAAAACCAAATCATATAAGTGGTAATGATTCATTTAAACAAAAAATCAGTTTTAAAACTACCACTTAGTGGTTTCACTATTCATATAAAATTGAAGTTATTCAGAAAAATATCAAAAATTTACCCTAAGCTATATTTGATATTTCGAATTCAAAAATGATGTCTATTTTAAAAAATTCATGACATATAAGTTGCATTAATTAAATTAATAATTAATTCATTCTGTCAAAACAAATAGCGTGTTTTTAAGAAACAATATCTATTAAAAGATTGACACTAGTTTAAGTCCAATTTCAAAGTGAAATTACTTCCAAAGACCACTATTGGATTAAATAGTAAAAATATATTCTAATTTCACTTTAAAACTAATTCAAAATACAATCTAATAATATAAATAAATTAGATTAAAAATGGGTTTTGAATTAAAATACAACATTTTCACTATTCATTAAAAATGAACATTATCGGAAAAATACCAAAAATTTACACAATGTAAATTTTGATATCCCGATTCTAAAGAAGACTTTTATTTTTCCAAATATAACACATAAAATTGTCAAAAAGTGGATTTAAAAGAGGTTCGCCATCAAAAGGCTGTTAACCGACTTTTTAAAGAATATTAGAATGTTTACGCTTAAAATTGGATTCATTTGCATTTTTAATCCTCTAACATTTATTGTAAAATATAAAAATATTTGACAAACATACATAATCATTTTTTAGTTAGTTTCGTTCTTTCCCGCCATAAATGGATAGGCGTTAACTACCTATAAAATAATATTATTTTATTATTAGTGTGCAATGTAAGATTTCAAAGGAACTCATTGTTGCGTATTGGGTACGCCATCGAGCATAGCGTTTCCTTTAAGTAATATTAATATATTTTTCCAAAAATTGGGATAAATATAAAAATGCCATATTAATTATTTACCTGGGGTGTTACATCCTTCCCCCTTTTGGGAATTGCATCCTCGCAATTTTAAAATTGGGCTCGAAAACATCATTGAAAGTCCCACATCGGAACAAGAGTTGGTAAAACAATCACATTAAAATAAAGAAAGAGAATTACAGAGGTAACCCAAGCTAACCCATACTATGATTCCATGAAGGAAAACATTTATATGGAAGAAAAAGAAAAGGGTCTTGTTCTGAGGGAGAGTGATATAAAACATGTTTAGGAGAAAGTTAACCACAAGAAAATCACAAACTTGTGGTGTGTTAACCGGTATTCGATTCCCCAACAGGAAAAGTTAACGGACAACATTTTTTTCTAAGTAACTTTTCATTGAGGAATTTATTTTTTATCTTAAGGAAACATACTTACTTTTCATGTTGACTTTCAACTTTTACTATATTTCTTACACAAACTCATACTTTCCCAAAATGATGAGTATTTAGGAACACTTATTCACATTAAGAGTACTATAATCAACTTCTAGAGAATAACCTAATCCACAGAATATAACTATATACATCCCATGTCTTTAGACTTTAACCAAAACCAAAACCAAAAAGGTTAGTACAAGATCAGATAATCTAGAAAAGGATAACCCTTTATAAAAATAAATTCTATTCTTAATCTTGAAAATTTGTCCAACAAAACCCAAAGTTCAACGAAGACCATAAGTAAACCAAACTATGATTGAAACCCAAATATTTGAAGGATTTAATCACATAGTCTTACATGTTAAATCATATCATTTATCTCCAAACAGCATCAGTTGCCCTTGAAGTCTCGTATTGAAAAGTAATTAACCTAATCACATATCCTCCATGACAGGTTAACAATTTCCATAGATAACCCAAAATCAACTTAATCTTAATTCATAAAATCATCTAACTAAAAAGAAATAGTCAATCTAACCATGGAATTCACGTAGTCTAGTGGTAGGCGATAAATACCAGTCGCACTTTGGTTGTGGGTTCGATTCCCACAACTTTGTCTAACGAGACGGGTTGTCACACGGTCTGCGTGTTGTCCTTTTTACAAACTATATAATTCTCAAATAATTCCCCAAAAAGAGATAAAATCATAAAAAATAACCATAACATAATTTAACCTCAATTTTATCTCATGTCTTTCACTTTCCATCATAACATATAGTAACCCATAATTACTTCAAAAGTAAGGATCATATAAACCCAAATGGTTCTTTATAACTATATCCACAAAAGAACAGATAACTATTCCTTGAATAAAATTTTCATATATCAAACATCAGGGTTACACATACTATAAAAAGTCTTCTAATGTAACCCCATCATTTAAAGAGACTTAATACTCTTAAGAATTTCACCATAACTCTTGAAGCCCTTATATTCTGACTTCTTACTCGTTCAACATTCTTCATGATCGATTAACCATTCCATTACAACTTATTTTGAAAAAATTATTTCCTACAAACAAAATCATGAATCATATCCAAAGATTCCAAAACAGGAAAAGAAAAGTTAAGAAATAATTCCATACCTTTGATTGGTCATTATCAGTTTCTTCATCCTCAATCAAAATGGAATTAGGTATTGGTAAACTAATAATTTTACGATCTTGGTGATACCATTCCCAAAACTTCTTCATAGGACATGTGTTTGCATAATGACCATGCACACCACATTTAAAACATTCAATTGATCCCTCATGAAGAACTTATTTCCCTTTCCTCGAGTCAACTGGATGCTTCCTTTTTCCATGGAAGGTTCTTGCTTTATGACCTTCATTTCCAAATCTATTGCATATTTATGTCCCTTTGAAACATTTTTCTAGGTGTTTCTTTCCACATATTTGACACATAGGTTTTTTAACAAATATACCTTTATGATTATTACCTGTAGTTCTGTAGGGATTTTTTTCTCGCATATATGATGCCCTATATAAATCCCCAAGGTTTAGGTGGTATTTCATGACTCCAGATAGTTGGTTGAGGATAAACACAAGAGTTATCATTGCTGCTCCCATATCATTCAGTTTCTCGCTCAGAAAACTGTCACAGTTTCCTTCACATCCACTATTACTTTGGTGCCCGCAAGATCCAGCAATTTACTAAAACCAAAAACGTCAGTGTGAGTATATCAACAAAACCATCATGTACTAATGAGGAAGATAAACACTAAGATATACTTACTCATTCACTTTATCTAAAACTAGTACTCTTTCTAAAATCCTAACCATTATGTTAATTTCACTTATGCTTTGAAAATATCCTAAACTCTAAAGTTTTCTAAACCACCCTCTGATACCAAATATAAGTCCCCGACCTTAAACCTTACTTAATATTTAATTATATGAATAATTCATATTAAAGATCTTTTTAGGTATAGAGTTTTAGAGAATTAGATCAAAACTATTACATCTCAAAAGATTACATAGTAGACACTTCTACTAAGTTTCCATATCATAAACAAAACTTAAAAAAACATGTCTAGTTCCATGTTTTAGATAGCATGTCTTTCCTTGATCCCATAATTAACACTATTCATCATTAAGTCCTGTGGAAAACATTTAAAAAACTTGGGATGAGAATAAAAAGCCCAATAAAGGATACACAAAGAAGGAAAACAATTAGCTTTTCAAAACAACAAGTAAACCATGAATACTTTAGAAAAGTAATACTCTTCACCCTTATGAAGTAGTAAAAACTCTTCACTAACTCAAAGACCATTACTTACCCTTTTGTAACCAATCAATTACCATAAAACCCATATAAAGAACACATAACATATAAAGGTAACTTGGGACATAAACATACTTAAATGGAGTAACCATACGGTCGATATCCACACATACTTAATGGAATAGCCATACGGCTGACTTCTATACCCAATGCATCGGAGGTTATAACGTAACCACCCGTCCTGGTATTCATGCCACCACCCATCATATGGTTTATCACGTAACCACCCTAAAAATTTCCAAGTACCATCATTACACATAAAATTTTGAAAATATAAACATTTCAATAACAACATTTCATTTGTAATCACAATAAGTAATTCCAAGATATTGAATTAATCAATCCATTTCAAAAAATCATTTAAATGAGAATTTTGAATCAAAGTGTCTCATACCACTTTGAAGATTTTAATGGAATTATAACATTATTGTACATATAAATAAATACTGAAAACCATTTTGAAAACATTGACATTAAGATAAAGATTTAGAATAATGATTCTTTAAAACATTTAATACGATATTTTTGTTAAAGAGTTTTTAACAAAATGAGAGACTCTTGAATACAAATAATTGTGGAATAACATTTAATCTGAACTTTATAATATCATAAGAATAAAGGGATTCATTATATAATATGTCAAAAGATAGTATACACACCATATAATAATGAATTGGTGCGTAACAACAATGAAGTCTCAATGGAAATGTAAATTGAGATGAAATCCATTATAAAGATGGTATCCTTAAATTAATGATAAATCTATCACATAATTATGTGTGAGAAATATAAATACACCCAATATAAGTGGATATTAAGTGTGAAACAATCAGAGTTCATTCACACATAATCATGGAAAAACAAAACCAATGACATAGATATTTAATTCAATGAAATGAGATTGAGTTATGATTTCCCACACAAGTTTGTAAGAATTTATCAATGAGATGATTATGTGTAGAAATAGTATATTCACACAAAGATTTGTGGAAATTACCACATAGATATTCCTCACATAATCTTCACATAATAAAATCAAGAAGTAGAGGTTTAACCCCAAGAATTGAAGGTGGGTTATGAAGTTCCCTGACAGAAATCCGATAGCCTAACCGCGTCACTTTAAAATTCAAAAAATGAGTTGATGAGAGATAAAATGGTATCTCATCCCTTGGACATAAAATTAACACAAATAAGGATATATAAGAACACATACCAACATAATATTATGTGAATTAAAAGACATAACAAAAGAAGTCTTTTAAATAGAGGAGGGTGAAAGGTCCCCTTACCAAGTTGGGTAACTTTCGAAACGTACACCCCATGGAAGAAGGGTCATAAAATGAAGATGTAAATTCCCATAAATAAAATTATACTACACAAAGTGTATAATAATGGGATATACATACACCAATCAATGTAAATAGTGGCAAATGTAGCATAAATGTCACAGGAACAAAAGTGAGATGAAAAATCCCTTTTGAAAACTAGGCAGCCTAATGGCGCCACTTAATGCATCCAAAAATTGATTTATGAGATCAAATAGGGACTCTCATAATATGAACATAAAAAGGAAAGTACGAGGAATATAAAATAACATCCCCAAACATAAGAAATATGAGCTTAAAATAAATGACATAAAAGAGAGTAATTAAAAAGAAAGAGAGTGGTTGCATCCCTTACCTCATGTCCGATTTGTCTTGTTTGTTTCTTTATATTCATGAATAATAAACATTGATCAAATTATAATTGATAAGGAACTATTTTAATGATTATTATTCAGTTAATATAACATATTATAATGTTATAATAATTGGTTAATAATGTGAGTTCATATCAGATGTTTTTGTCGATGTTTGGTACATGAGTCAAAAATGAACTTGTTTGAAAATGATTGTCCATGTAGTTCTAAGTAAATCATCTCCAGAATAGTATTGATGATTTAAATTTCATATATATCCAGTACATACTCATTTTATACAACTCCATAACATTTGGAGATAAAAAGAAATGAAATGCACCGTTCATGGAGACGGTAGGCCGTACGTACGCATGAACGCTACTTTCATTTCTTTGTCATATTAATGGGATTTAAATTAATCGAGAGATATATATGTATATTTTAATTCCAGTATAATATATATGTTATATAGGTCCCATATGTTCATTAATTTCATTCTTTATACAATCCATGTATTTCATGAACGAGTCAAATCACTTGAGGGGGCGGTAGTCCACATTTCCTCGTATGAAATTATCGCATTTTCCCAACATGAAAAGCATAAAGGCATGTTTTAAATATAAAATTTAGAATAATATAGAAAACATAAATACCATATATTTCATATATAAAATATAGTTACATCATAATGTCCACCATGAAAGGTTTTAAGAGAAGATTGAACAATCATCGTTTCGTGAGGCAGAAATTTGCCATCCACATAAACATTATATTCTTTAACCATTAGACGAATGTGTGTGTAAGTGTAGCTCAAATTCATCACATAACAAAATCCTAGTATATTTAAGATACCAGATTTGTTACAAAATAAAGGATTAAAAAGAGTTTAGAGGGTTGGAGAAGCAAAATAAAACATAAGAACACAAAAGAGGACACTACCTTTATATCCAGTAACTCTCTTTGATTTGAGCTCAAAGGCTTCCTTGGAAAGGATTCTACCCAAAGTGAGGCTTAAATAATGAATATAGGGATGTGGAGAGATGAAATGGGCTGGGGTTGTCCGAGCCAAGGCTTGAGATGTGTGGGTAAGGTGGTAGAGGTGGGGGCCTTTTATAAGAGGAGAGGCGGGGCACTCTTGGAAAGTTATAAAATATTACTTTATTATATAATTCTTTTCATATTTTAAAGTTCCCAAAAAGAAATATTTCAAGGATAAGGTGATATGGTTTCTAAATCCACCCATACAATCTGTTTGTGACAAATGTAGGTCTTATATTTTACATTACCTTTTCTTTTTATTTAAATCGTTAAATAATGAGGTAATCACTGCATCATCATGGTGTCATAAATAATTTAGTTTATTTAATGTCTAAAAATTACAAGAAAAATATCATGATGTAGGAAATATTTTTATATTACTAATTAATATTTATAGTCAAAAATATGGCTTGCATAACCCCATGTAATTTATTTAGTAAAAACAACACATGTTTGTGACATTATAATTTTAACTTTAAATAAATGATATTAATGTCATTTTCCAACCAATGAGGATCCATGGGGACCCCATGTTGACCATGGATTCTCTTGGTCGGCCATGACTCATCCAATAAGGGTAGGACATGTGTCAAGGTCATTTCATATTATTAAAACATTATTTTTCCTTAATTTATACTAATTACCTCTAATCGCGATTAAAGACTTAAAAGTTACTATTCACCAAAAAATTATTTTAATCCCATTGAACCAGATTTTAAATCCTAATGACAACCATGTATGTCGGATTTTTGAAAATCAAATCACAGAAGTGGTAAAGTTTCATTTAAACGAAAAATCAGTTTTTAAACTACCACTTAGTGGTTTCACTATTCATCTAAAATTGATGTTTTTCAGAAAAATACCAACAATTCACCCTAATCTATATTTGATAATCTGAATTCAAAAATGATGTATATTTTACAAAATTCAAAACATATAAGTTAAATTAATTAAATTAATAATTAATTTCGCTTTCAAAACAAATAGCGTGTTTTTAAGAAACAATATCTATTAAAATATTGACAGTAGTTTAAGTCCAATTTCAATATGAAATTAATTCCAATGACCACTATTGGATTAAATGGTGAAATATATATTCTAATTTCACTTTAAAACAAATTCAAAATATAATCAAATCATATAAATAAATTAGATTCAAAAGATGGTTTGAATTAAAATACAACATTTTTAACTATTCATTATAAAATGAACTTTATCGAAAAATACAAAAAATTTACACAAAGTAAATTTTGATATCCCGATTCTAAAGAAGAGTTTTGTTTTCTCAAATATAACACATAAAATTGTCAAAAAGTGGATTTAAAAGAGGTCCTCCATCAAAAGGTGGTTAATCGACCTTTTAAAGAATATGAGAATGTTTACGCTTAAAATTGGATTCATTCGCATTTTTAATCCTCTAACATTTATTTTAAAATGTAAAAATATTTGAAAAACTTACATAATAATTTTTTAGTTAGTTTTGTTCTTTCCCGCCATTACAATAGCTAGGCGTTAACTACTGTTTAAAATAATATTATTTTATTATTAGAGTGAAACGTAAGATTTCAAAGGAACTCGTTGTCCCGTATTGGGTATGCCATCGAGCATAACGTTCCCTTTAAAGTAATATTAATATATTTTTTTCACAAATAGGGATAAATATAAAAATTTCATATTCTTTATTAACCTGGGTTGTTACAGTCAATATTCATTTGAGGAGCTTAACATATGGTTGAAAAATTCCAATAATTTTATCATTATAGAATATTTAATGAGGTATTTGGTATATTGTGGTGCCTCAACTATGGATATTGTGAGTGTGTGATTATTTCAGATAACCATGTGGTGGATTATGGTTTTTACTAACTCTAACAACATGAAAAGGATTAACCAACCCATGACATGAAGTTAGTAGAAGTGTATATTCATGGATGACATGGCACTATTATTTTTTAGGATATGGTTTTAGTATATTATAATCATTTTATATTGGATTACATTTTATCTATGATTGTTCTAAATTTGAGGATGAATAATTGGGTCAAATACCATTAGGGGTTTGATTTTGATTTTGTCTATTCCATGGGAAAAGGAAATATAGTTACATATTAAATGAGAATGAAATTTATATTGAAATAATTGAATGTTTCAAATGATGAGTTTAATTTTATGAGTATTTTTTCAATATCCTCAAAAGACTAAGGAGAATAGTGGAGGAGTTTTCATATCCAATGATTATCTGATACCTCCAATTGTGAAATTGATTAATAAAGAGTAGCTGAGTGATAAGTTATTCTATCATTTTATGAAGTTTCTTAATGGTGGGGAGGCTCTTTGTGAGTGGTAGTTGTATCATGATGTATTTTTTTGCATCAAGGGGTGTTTTGTGGTGATTTTTTCATTGTATAATGTGGTAATTTAGGATATCCACAAATCATAGTGGTCATTTTTTCATGGTTCCCCCAAACTGTTTTATGATGTGTGTCAACAGTTTTGTTGGCTTGGAATAAGGTTGGATGTTTTTAACATCATATCAAAGTGTTACACATGTCATCATATTAATATAGAGAACCAGAAGCCCTTCGATTTTCTTCAGCCACTATATATTCCAACCTAAAAGTTGCATGATATATCCATGTATTTTATCATTGGATTACCTTGTATAGCATAGGGACATAATTACTTTTGGTTGGTGATTGACTATATGACAAAATCCGACCATTTTAGGCAAATCAATGATTATTCCAAAGTAGGTGATTTGGTTCAGTTGTATGTTTAGGATATACTGTCATCTCATGGGGTTCCATAAAAAAATTATAAAAGGACCCCATATAACCTCATGGTTTTTTATGTCCTTATGATGGTGATGTGGTCACAAATCATGTTGAGTGTGATATATAATCCAAAAATAAATGGCCTAAAGAAGACGACGAGTCAAATTTTATATTACATGATACAAGAACATTGGTTAGATTTCATAGGATTCTGGGATAATTATATAGTGTTGGTTGAGAATTTATATAATAATAGGTAACAATCATCCATTCAAATTTCTTCATTTCCTATGATTTATGGTTGACTGTGTTTGTCCCCTTTGTATTTGGATGAGGTTGGATAATTCTCATTGATGCAGTTGAGCCTTGTGCATGAATCACATTCCATGTTTATGTTGATCAAAAATCATTTTTTGATAGAGAATATAAATCATAACTCTTATTCTGGTTAGAGGCTCCAAGTATTGGATTTCTCATTAGGTGACTGACTGTTCCCCAATGTGTCACTTTGTTTGTTCCACCATACTTTGGGTAAGAAATAAATTCTAACAATGTGGTATGTTATAACTTTTTGGATCAATTTTAGGGTTGTTATGGTGTTGTACAATATTTTTTCCTCCCATTTGACAATAATTAATGAAATGTTTTATGTCACTTATTTGAAAAAGTTTAATTTGGATCCCTCTAATGTTCTAAATTTAAAAATGTACGGGATATGCACTGATTTTTTCTTGTTCTAGCAGCTAGTGTGGATTGTGGATTATAAGGAAAATGTTATTTTTGGAATTAAATAATATTGATTGGAATTATTTTGAAACATGGTTGTGATAATAATGAGATGTGGTAGTGTATGTATTGGGTTGAGGATGGGTATATGTTTTTGTTATCTAATATGAATTTTGGAATGATTTATGAGGAAAAAATGTATTAAAAATATGTTCAATTTTAATAGATTTATTTTATTTTTAGGTATTACTTTTTTTTATATTTTTGTTATGGAATTTATCCCTTGGGTTCCTAGTGAGTTTTTGGTGAAAATGGGGATTTTGGATAATGGAGCAGGTAGTGCATGGTCAGAGCATATATAAGGGAAATCATGCACTATCCAAGAAAAAACCATAAACCTTGGATAGTAGTACTTCCCAAGATTCATTTATAAGAAAACGAGCTTGAACCCTCCCCTTTGAAACCGTGGTGCCATGTTTCTCTTATACAGATGGGGAAGAATAGTTGACACACAATTTAGAAATCTATGTGCGATATAAATGAAACCAATCAAGGTCATTACAAGTGAGAGTTTAATTTTATACCCAACCCCATTTTTTACACTAAATCACCCATAATTTGATCCATATTGTATTTTCTAACATGAGAGCTTCCCCTTCAACTTATTAGGCCTCTAAAACTCTAATATTTTGGTCAATTTGTTTGGTAAATTCATGAAATCATCATGTTTTTCACTTTTCTCTTGATTTCATCATTCTTCAATGGTTTCCCTCCCCTTTTTCTTGAGTTCTTATATTTCAGTTGGTTATTTGAAATAATGATGTGTTGATCTTGTGTAGTTCGGGGAAATAATGATTGGTTTGTTAGATGATTCCATTTTTGGGTCATTTTGTGGTGAGGTTGTGGTCTTGCAATAGATTCCAGAAGCATCCATGTGTGTTCTAGGTGGTTCCATGATATTACATTATTAGATGTTTTTTTCCACTTTGGTTGTTTAATTGTGATCTATCTATTGTTTTTTGGTAGAATATATGTTTTAACAAATTATTTAGATGAATATGTGATGTAAATTCATTTTCTATAAGGAAATTGTTTTTTTCATGTGTGTTATAGTATTTTCCTTCTTATAATTGTTTTATAATTTATTTGAACAGGGTGAAGTGTGTTTTTGATGGATTTTGAAGGTTAAAATCTGTTGATTTTTTTTAAGAGAAAATAGTTTTCTTCCATGTTAGATAATTTTTTACACATTATATGTGGTTATTGAATTGAGAATGTGTTTTAGAAAAAGTGATTACATATATTTGGAATGTGTTTGAATTTTAAGAGTGATTTTCCCATGGAAATGGATTTAATTCATATGTAATCTTATATTTCACTATCAAAATGTATTTTCACAATTTTGTAAAGTGGGGTGAAATGTATTTTCAGATGGATTTGTGGTGCTCTTAAATTTGAAAATGGTTTTGTTTATGGAAAATGATTATTTCCATGTGAGTTTTTTCCATTGGATTAATGTGTGTTATGAAAATGGTTATTTCATTTTGTGTTCATGATGCATGGAATATGTGTGTGATTGTGTTGATTTATGTGTCATTTGAAATGGTATTTGAGATAAATTTGAATCTATGGTATCTTTATAGGAGAACTCGAACATGTATGCTAGCTGTTTTGGATGATATGGGACTAGATTCTTCTTGAAGGATTGAGGCTAAAACAATAACTAGACATTTGATATGATTGGACACTAACATTAGGATAAGGTTCCATCTAGTAGTTTATGCATATTAATGCACTTGGTATCGATTAATTATATAAATACAAGTATACCATGAAATGTGTTCACCTCAAGTGGTTCATGAAATACGATGTTATTGGTTAGGTTTGTGTGATTTTGAGCTTATAGATATACGGATCATAGGGTCCCAATTATTCTAGTTACATATAGGGAAATCCTATGGTGATATCTTTTGACAGGATGTTTTAGTGATATGGTGGTAACTATAGTCAAATGGCGGACCTTGTGTTCATTTTGGTTTCGAAGAATGTAAATATGAGAACCATTTCCATAAAAAATTTTATAATTATTGGTTTATTTAATGTGTTTTCTTATAAATGTTTCAAATGTTCTTATTAGAATGTGCATGTTTATTTATCTTCTAATGTTATACCTTGGAATCTTTTTTTGGGTGGAATCCTACTGGGATTTATATCACAGTATATATGCATCTTTCTATGGATGATGATTTTATTATGTATGACCATATTAAAGGAAATATGTATTTTTGTTGCATGGTTGGATATGGTAGATAGTGTTTCACATATTGTAGTAATTAGTTCTAGTGGATTTAGGATGATGTCCTCTTGTTATGCAGAGATTTTCGTGATGGTTTCATTGTTCCATTTCCATTTTTTAATTTTTTTGTTAATGTTGGAGAAAATTGAATCAAAAAGCTTTATTATTGTTAAAAACTTGGGAGAAATCAATATCAATAGTTAATTGTTGATACCCATGCATTATTTTACCAGCTTGAATAGGGATCATGGGACATTAGGTTGTTCCATTATTCGAATTGAGGGGCATCAGGTAGTAGTTTCATTTTTGTGGAATGGGAGTCATGAATGTAACCCATTCAAGACAGTTAATGAGTGGGGATTCACAACAAACATCGAAAATTCAAATATGAAAATAAATCTTGGTACGCTAGTAGATCAAACTAACATACAAATTTAGAAGGGATTAAAGATGAGATTCGTCGCATTGAGAGGAGTTTGGAGTTGAATTGGAAGTTGTAATGCTTTTTGGCATTGGTATGGAAAATAAACCATAATACTAAGTAAATTATGGAATAATAGAGACTTGTTCGCATGAGATCATTGGTTAAATGTCTATTATATTGGGATATGAACACGACATCTTTTCAGTCATGGATAAACTAAAGGAAGAGGATTAGTTTTCTTAATATATGTATTGAAGATGGTTCTTGTAGACATGATGATGAGATTGTCGGTGGTATGGACAATGATTATTTTAAATCGCTATTGTATTATCATAATCCTAATATATAGGGGTACTCTAAATAGAAAACAGAACTATTTGATGAAATTCCACATGTGGTATCAGGTAAAATAAACAGCTTCTTTGAACACATTCTAGATGTACCTGAGATATAAGATGCAGTCTAATCCCACAATACAGAGAGTGACTCAGGGCCGGATGGGTTCCCAGGATACATTTATATATCATTATGGGGGAGAGTGAAAAGAGAGATGATGGAATCCATTAATTGTTACCATAGAAGTAGGAACATTCCCTAAGATTCATGTTCATTTAACATAATCCTCATTCAAAAAGTGATGTATCCATATTTACTCAATCACTACCGGCCCATCAGCATGTGAAATTTTCCAAATGATGTCCTAGATAACTCCATAAATTAAAGGCTCACTGACTATATCCCCCAATGGATATCAAATAATCAATAAGACTTTATAAAAATAAGGGAAATGAAGCTAGCTATAGACATGGTTCATGAAATGGTCACAAATATTAACAAAAAACATATGGTTCCAATGTAGTGGTTAAAGTGGATATGCGCTAATCCTTTGACAAAATAGAGTGGAGCTTTATCAGCATTGAGATAAACTACATGGATTTTTCAGGATTGGAAGTTGGAATTTGTTCAGAGTATTTAGATCACCTTGGTTGGATATTTTATTTATGAGGAAAAGGTGAGAGTTCTTCCAGACTACATAGGGACTTAGGTAATTAGGTCATATATCTCATAGCCTATACATATTGGTGTAGGACTCATTTAGTATATATTTGGATAGGATGATGAGTAAAGGTACCTTGTGGAACATTAAATGACGATTGAATCTAGTTGTTATCTCCCACATTTTTTTATCACATTATACTTTTTATAAATAGAAACATTTTAAATATCGATGGGTTCAAAAAAATCATGCACATATACTGTAGGTGGAGTGGACAGTCACTCAATTAGGACATGAGAAGGTAACCCATAAGGATAATTGTATCACGGAGAGGCAGAGGGTGTAAATTCACGATAATTTCCTCTTTTATATTTCCTTGTAATTAAACAACCTTAAACTCCTTTTAATGATTGAATTCCCCAGTGAAAACAATTCAAAGAAACATCCACAATAACACAAGTATTTACAAGGTTCACTATTCAATATAAATTTCTATGTCCTTGATATGGGTTGGGTAAAATCAAATATCACACAATCCACTGGAAAGAAATTATTGGATTATAATGAGTATGATATGACCTTTCAACCACGAAGTAATTTCATGGAAAATAAAATTTATGTGTCCACACACATAACACAAATATGGTAATATAATGTTTTTGTAGCATCTCATGTTACCTCTTATTTTTTCTAATTTCAACAAATTTATTCTTTTGGAAAACACTTCTACAATTTCATACATATTGTATGGTATGAATATCCATGAAATTGTTAGGGAAAACTCATTCCATTTTTCTAAGTATGCTTTTACCTATCCAATTCCCCCTAGTAAAATACTCCTAGTATGATTTTTTACTACGTGGAAAATATATTACATTTTTAGAATATGTTAGAGGTATATTCACCCACTTTTATTATGAGTATGAAAAATATCAGTATAATTCATCATTGTTCGAGAAGCTCCAAACAGAAAGATATATCCCTAGATGATCATTTTTGAATAAATTCAGAGTCTAATATTACATTTTTTTTAAAATCACAATATTGAAATCACAGATATGATTAATTTTCCCTGATATGATGATCAACGGAATAAAATTGTTAGTCAGGATATGAAAATCAACCGAATAAGATAACACTGGGAATGATGATCATCTGAATACTATGTTTTGATATTGTCTATTCTATTTCAATTATATATCAAAACTTATTCAAAAAATGTGAATAAAAAATTACTATTCTCCCAAAATACTCAGAGATTATCTCTCTTATATAGTGAAAATTACCTCTATCTATATAAAAAAACATATGATGTATTATGACCTTCTATTGGTTACCCATGAGCCGTTTGGTTGGGAATCCCAAAAATATTTTTTCCTAATAAAATTCACCAAAATCTAGATTTCCCCTAAAATTTTAGGTGTATTTTGACATTTTAATCTCTTTTGAAAGCTTCTCAATACTTCTTCAATATTCTTATAGTGAACTTATCTTTTAAAACACTATCATTAATAATATTTTTGATAAACCCAAAACTTTACATTAACTGATGAAAAAAGACAATAGTTTCTTGTGCCTTTAAAAATATGTAATACATAATCACTAATACATATCTGAGAAACATTTTCTCCCAATAGGTTCTTCTTTACTATCATAATTATTAGACACATCATGCATAATATATATCTTGAAAACATGGGAATTTAAATATAAAAAAAGGGTCAGATCAAATGCTCATTATGTGAAAAAAAGGAGACATATAAGCATAAACATGAGTATAAGGTTATGATAATGTGATCATGAAAATAATATTCATAATCTTCATATCAGTTATTACGTAAGTGAATCATGGAATATAGATTTTATGTTCATAAGACCTGAAAAAAAGTAAAGGACATAATCTTTGAAATAATAACATATGAGTAAGACATGGAATTGTGGAAAACCTATAATCAGATAATGATTTCCATAGTGGAAAAGGTATCGTCTCAATGATAATATTTTTAATATGGTTTCACTAACCATATTTTCTTAGTAGTATTAGTTCACTCATACCTTCTTAGTAGACATAGTTCACTCCCATTACCATAATACTAGTCAAGGTTCTCTTCCAAGACCATCTATTCTTATCTCATGAAATATGAAAATTACCCAATGCATTTTAGGGAGATATAGGTCCCAACCATCTCAATATGAAATCATACATACATTTTACACATGATCATAAATAATCATATAATAAACTATGAAATTAAATTGGTATCATAAAAATGTAAAAAAAATCACAACCTGTGGAAAGAGACATGTATCATAATCATTTTATCATAAACATAAATAGTGTAAAGAAGCGTGTTTCAAAAGCATATAACCTGTAAAGGAAAACATGTTTCATAACAATATTCCATCATAACATAATCCATTCAAGGAAATAATATGAATGGAAACATTGAATAATTTCCCCATGATGAAGTGAGTAAAAAAATTGATATTATCATGGGATATAAATTTGAAAGGTCTTTTAGAAATATTTATTGAGGAAAATATCTTTACTTCTTTGAAAATGGTTTTTATTACTTAGAAAATTTGGAAAACCTTTTTACTTGAAAATATATTTGAATAAATATGCATGATTCTTCGTAAACAATAAAAAAATTAAAAAAATAATTTTTCATTGAAAATTAACTTCAAGGATCATTCAAAATCATTTTTGAAATAATTTTTCAAAAACGTAGTATTTGATTACAATATATTACAGAATGAAGGGAGATACAATCATATTTTACATAAAAATTTATCTTAAGTACCAAATAGTGGAGAAATGGTAATAAATATAAAATATTTAATGAATAATCCTACTAGATGGAAAATTATGAACATTATTTAGATATAGATAATAATACTTCATCAATGTAAGAAAAAACATAATCAATATCAGAAATCAATGATATTGTCTTAAGAAACTCTTATAACTTGGTAACATGGGATCACACTCTCCATGCAAGAAAAAATGAATTTCATAAATCATAAAATATCATTAAAATAATTATATTAAGGATATAACATTTAATGTGTAAGTATATACACCATGAAAATTAGTTTTGGGGAATAACAAAACATGGGTATCAAAGAAGGCAAACTGAGACAAAATTGCTTTACCAATTTGGTATCTTTTGAAATGTAAAAACCATGAAATAAAGATCATTGAATTGATATTTGAAAACAAATATATTTTAATATAAGATAAATAGAATCAAATATTGTCCATTATATAAATCACAAAAATGGAAATATGGATAAACATAATATCTTTCTCATGGAAATTAAGAGTGAGAGGAAATCCCCTTACCAAGTGTCTTTAGAGAAAGTATGTAAATGAAATATATATATATATATATATAAATGCATGTATGAATATATATTTATTAATTTATCATGAATATATCATATAATTTAATTAATACCATCCTTAATATATTCCATTAAGATTGTGAATGAATCATATCACATTGATGGTGTGGTAGACCACACTTCCTCAAACGAGAATATCACATTAACACCAAATGGAATGTAAAGAGATGCATAATGTAAAAGGAATACAGAAGCATAAAAACATATTAAATATAATATATGACATATATAATAGTGTCCACCATAATTTCCACCATGATTAGTGGTATAGGAGAAATGAAAAATCAACATTTTGTGAGGCAATAGTTTACTATTCATAGAAACATTATTTTCAACATCCATTAGTTGGAGGAGTTTGTAAGTGTACATAGAAAATATTCATAAAAACATTTTAGAACCTGGAGGATAAAATTTTTGTCACAAAAGAATGTAATAAGGAGTGAGTAGGGGCTGAAGAAAGAAAATAAAAGAAATGATATTCAGCTAAGATGTTACCTCAAAATCATGTAACTCTATATGGTTTGTGCCAAAAAATGATTCATTTAGAGGATTTCGGCCAAAAGGTAGGATTCATGGTCAAAGGGAGGATTTTTTGGAGGATGCATTGGCATATATCGGTTTAAAATAAAATTTTTGATAGGTGTGAGTAATCAGTAGTGGTGGTGGCCTTTTATGGTGAATGAAAAGGATTTACATGGAATTTCTAGAACAAGTTATGTGTAAACATGTTATTACCGAAAAACGTCATAAAAACAAAAAGAACACATGAATGAAAGTATTATGACCCAAATATGGATATAAAATGTGTTTTGGATAGGTTTCTATGTCATCTGGGCTCCTACTTTTTAGGTTTAGTCATTAATTATGCTTAATTTGGACTTAATTGCTGTAATAAATTTTTATTACTTTTAGTATCATTTTTGGTAAAAAATTAACATATTATTATTAGACTCAAAATATTAGAATAAATACCATGGTTTATTTCATATTTTTTGTAATTAAATTAAAATAATTATAAAAAGTAAATTTAGTGTTAATCCCACAGACGAGACGAAATAACGTGTTTTTAAAGTAGAAAAAAGTTTCAAAAGTTTTTATGTTTTTATGTTCAATTTCAAAGTAAAATTGATTTTAAAGATTAAATATTTTTAATAAATGTAATATTTATCTAATGTGACCATAAAACAAATTTATACCATTATTTAACATTAATAATTAGTTAAATATAATGTTTGTTTTTAACAAAAAGGTAATATATTTGACTATTCCTCAAAAAATGCTTTTTTCCATAAAAACCAAAAAATTCAACCTAGGATAAATTCAATTTCATGAATTATGAAATTAATTTTATTTTATCATATTATATATTTAAATGTGTATAAAATTAATTTTATTTATAATGGCGATTCATTAAAAAAATTATTTTTTTGAAAAATAGGCTTTACCAAAAATATTTTCATTGATTATCAAAAATTATTAATTTATATATATTTATAATAAAAGTTATTTTAAAGGTAGTTATTACTACTCATATAAGTATATTTAATGTATAGGATATTATTTTCTTATTTAAATAATAAAAATATGTGTCATAGAAACTCAGTTTTTCTTGTGTCGTACGTAAACTAAATGTTGTCTGTTTCGTAAACCAACTTAGTGTTGAGTGTATCATATAAAATCATAGTGATTCATATGAAATACAATAATTTAGTTTAGTGTGAAAGGAATATCTCACTTAGTTCATTGACATAGTAAAATTTTAATTTATTAAAAAATACAGTTCCATAAGAACTATGGGTGTTACATTCTACCCCCTTAAAATGAATTTCTCCCTCAAAATTCATCACTTGAGTTTTTTTTTGGATATTACTAATTAATAATATTCTCAAGATCAAACATAGATTCCTCTAACATGTGATTTCTCCCCCAAAATATTACTAGGTGAGTGGTATTTTTTTTAACATTCATTAATCCATCTATATTTTCAATAGGCTGCTCTTCCTAAGAATTATCTTGCTCCAATGCTATGACCTATGTGTTTGGTACATGAGAACGATTAGGGATATAATTTATTCATAGAGATATATGGCAGACATCATGGACATGAGATAAATTTGAGGATGTTCTAAGTGATAGTCTACTCTCCCAATATGATCATGAATTTCAAAGCGACAATATACCTAGGGATTAGTTTACCTTTCTTCATGAATCAGATAACATTATTCTAGGGTGAGATTCAAAGAAAAAACGTTTCACCAGATTCAAATTATAGATCACATTAATGGTTATAAGCATAACGTTTCTACTAGCATTGAGCTTCCATCATATGCTACAGAATGGTTCTATCCTTGTCGACTATTTCATCTGTGATCTTAGGTCAAAATTGCTTTATTTCTCTAACCATATCTTAGAACGTTGGAGCTCAAAAATTATTCCCATAAATGGCTTAATATGGTTCCATATAAATGGTTGAGTGAAAGATATTTTTATAAGAAAAGTCAACTAGATGAATTTTTTGATACCAATCACCTCCAAAATCAAGAGAACACGATCTCGACATATCCTCTAGGGTTATAATTATTCTTTCATAATGTACATCTATTTTAGGATGATAAAAGTCGAAGAAACATAATTATTGTATCATGTTCTTCTTGAAGACTTATTCAGAACATCATGGATAACATCAAATCCTAATATGATATAATATAATGTTGTGATATATGTAACCTTAATACTTATTTAAGGTATATTCTATAATGATAATGAGGAGAAAAATATTCTCTGATATCAATGATGTGTGACGAATGAGTAAAGTTATCAACTACCACCCATATAACATTAAATCCAATAGAGGATTGGCATAATACAATGAAAAAATCCATAGTGATGTTATCCCATTTCCATTATGGTTGGGGTAATGGATGCAACATCACATTGGAATTTCTATCTTTCATCCTTATCTTGCTAGTAGAGAAAACATAGAGATACAAAATCCATGATATCCCTCTTCATTCCATCCCACTAGTAGTATTCTTTTAATTCCCTATACATATAGCTACTTCTAGGATGGAAGGAGAATGAATAACTACAAGATTACTATAATATCTCATTATTCAAATCATTGATGGAAGAAACACATAAACGGTTCCTAAACCTTATCATTCCATCCAGATCATGGTTACACTAAAAAAAACTTCTAACATTATTTTATAGTTCTATATGTTCATTCTACACCTCTATAATCTTTACTAGGAAAGAGTGTTGAAAAATCATTTGAGAATGATTTTATTTTTCCCATCTATCTGGGTTTATAGATACATTCTTTTCAAATAAAGAAATAATAGATCTTTTATGATTGTCTTCATAGATATGCTACAGTGATCTTTTAGATTCAAAGAATCAGCCACCGTGTTTGCTTTATTAGGGTGTTAATATATTGAGAAATCATAATCATTTATCAACTCTAACGATATTTAAAGGAGAATGTTCAAATCATTTTATGTGAGTATATACTTCATCCCTTGAAGATTGGTATATATATCACAATTTTTCTCATAAGGATAATACCTCTATTTCTTTAATGAAAAATTACCACTACTAACTCAAAATCACGAGATGGGTAATTTTTCTCATGATTCTTCAACTATCATGAGGAATAGGATATAACCATGTTTTTTTCACAAGAACACATCCCAATACCTTCTTGGATGCATCACAATAAATTACAGACCCTTCTCCACTATAGTGTAATGTAAGAATAAGTTAAATAACCATCCTTATTTTGAGTTCCTTGAAATTTTCCCCACATTTATTTTTCCAAAGGATCTTAACTCCATTCTAAGTTAACATGGCCTGATGATTAAATAGTAATGATAAGTTCTAAAAAAACCATCGATAATTTCCAACTAAACCATGATTGATATGGATCTCATTCACTATTGATGGTTTAGGCCAGCTTTTAATAACATCCTTCACTGATGGATCTACTACTATACCTTCTTATGAGATTATATGACCTAAAATTAAAACCCTTTTCTACCAAAATTCACACATTGTAATTTTTTATTATAACATATAATTACATAGTGTCTTAAGTAAAATTATCAGGTGATCTTCATCCTTTTCCTTTCATATTGAATAGATAATAAAATCATCTACAAATAACTCAAAAAAATGGATGATCTAATCTCTAAATAATCTATTCATTATATCCATGAATATAGGAGGTTAATTAATAATACTAAAAGGAATCACTATATATTAAATGTTCCCATACCATAAATGGAATTCTATATTGGGTATATCATTCTTTTTGAACCTCAATTGATGATTTCTAGAACTAACTTCAATTATTGAAAAGTATTGATCTCCACACAATTGATCAAAAAATTCATCAATATAGTGAAATGATACTTGTTTTTTATTGTGATATGGTTCAACACCCGATAATTAAGGCAGAGTCACATTAATCCATAATTCTTTTTCACAAAAAGATAGCTGCACCACTATCTGAAACACTTGGCCGAATAAATCCCTTAAAATGGTTTTCAAAGAGTTTCTTCATCAATTCCTGTAACTCGATTGGGGCCATTATATAAAGAGTCATTGAAACTAGTGCGGAACTAGGTATAAGTTGTATTGCGATATCAAATTCATGTTTATGTTGATGAATATGTAACTATTCCAATAAGGGGTCCAAAAATTCCCCCACAACATGCATATCATGGATTTTAATCTTCTCCTCAACCATTTGAGTTATATAACCCTTTTAATGGTAATTAAAACCCATACCCTGGATGTAGAATCTACAAGAAGTTCAGACTTATCGTCACATTGATGGATGATCATTGGAGGGACTGAAATATCAATCGAAACTTCCCTTCATTGACAATTGATGTGGTATTTATGTTGAGAAATTCATTCCATGACTAGGATGATATAAAATTTTACCAAAGTAAAAATGGATAGATTTGAAGGAATCACATTCCCTCAAAATTATAATAGAGAGTAATTATAGACTTGTGATGAAATCATTTTACCATTAATGTTTTACACAACTAATTCCCCCTATAATTATTTTGGAGGAATTTAAAAACCCATAACAAATTATTTTGGTGTGAAAGAGTTGGTAGATCTAGAATCATATATGATAATAGATGTTTTAGAGTTAATGGTAAGTGTACCTTTCTTCACATTGTTATCATGTCCCTCATAAGATATAATGATTTCCTGATATTTCCCCTAATCCCTATTTATAAAATGTTGCTGAGGTTGATCATCATCACCAACCCTTAGGTTTGGGATATAGTTAGCACAATTCCCAATCTCTTTATACTTGTTTCACTAAATCATGTGAGGTGCATTCAAATAATTCTCCATTAGCATTTTGAGCCAAATACAAGTCGTCACCTCGACAATAAATTTCAAGATGGCCTCCCTTTCTATAGTTAAAAAATTTATTGGACCTGATATGAAAATTTCCTCCATTCATCCTCCTACCCATAGATTATAAAGGAATTTCCATCTTCTTTTCTCTATGCTTTTTATAGTTTCGTTTAAACTCCATTTTACATTTTTTTTAATCCATGAGACTGATAAATGACTCCTACCTCTATTTTATCCATGATTATAATCCAATAAATCACTTCACATCTACTGAATTATCTTTTTTAAAACTCCCTTATAATACATGTCTTTAATCCACCAAATAATAAATCCACTTTACATTCATATTAGATGATAATTCCTGAATTGTATTTCACAAGTACTGTTATATTATCCTTATAGGTACCATCCAACTCATTATCTATTTTCTTCAACTCAAGGAACTCTTTAAATATTATGGTAATTATAAATAGATGAAATTACTTATTGAATAAAAAAATATTTAAATCTCATCCCAAACCATCTATTCTATCTCATCATACCGCCTATTATTATTTATTAGAGTCCACCATTGATATGATTCACCTTCTAACCAATAAAAATCTTGAATGACGTTATCATGCTCTGAACACTGATAAATGGAGAATATATTTTTAGTAGAACTAATCTATTTATTCAGAAACAAGTGTATCATGAGTCCCTCTGAAAGAAGGTTGACATTACCTCATAATAGACTCAATTATATGTTGTTCCCAACATTGCACATTTGTAATTACACCATAAATCATTTCTTTATAAAACTATATTAGAATAAAAATGATGTTTTCATTCCATCTCCCATAGCATTCAATTTCTCTAGAGTACAATTGTTTCATTATCTGTCACAATCAATATTAACATGATTCCTTCAGGTTCCAGCTATTGACTATAACCAAAAGCATAGAGTAAGAAAAATTTATCATAATAAGGAACCATGGAATCATGAAAAATAACTTATAGGATGTCTATATTTTAACACATAACCACAATAATGAAACCTTAGGTTTATCTTAGCTTATTCATAGCCAATATATATTTAAATACATCATAATAATTCTAAATGTGTTTTTAAACTCTCCAAGAATATCCCTCAGGAGTTTCAAACTAGGTGTGTAGAAAGATCCACTGTCGTGTACCAGAATACACTAAGTCAATTGCAGAACAGCCTGTAGAAGTTTTTACCCCTTGGTACATGTATACTAGTGCCACATCCACTTTTTGTATCAAGGCAGTGACTCATTTCTAGGAAACCACTCACTCTACTCATCACCAAAATTCTTGGACATTTTACTATACTATGACTCATACCTACACTTGTCATTTGACATGTAATTAGGGTTCACACCAAGTTTTTCTCATCCTAGTTTTCATGGTCAACTAATATTTTACCACTGATCCCAAATATATTGTACCTAACATTTCAAACATTAAAATTTCATAACTTTTGTGGAAAACCCTTAAAGTTACCCTACCAGATGAAAAAAGACCATACGATTCTTATGTCATTAGAAACAGGGAATCCATAAAAACTAATACATATGTGAGCTACATTATCTACAACTAGGTTCTTCTAGACAAGAATTATTTTCAGAAACATCAAACAAAATATATATCATCACAACTTGTGGATGGAAAAATAAAAATGGGTGAACTCAAATGATAAATAAGGGTAAACTAGAGAGACATCTAACCATAAACATGAGCATAACGGTATGATAATGTGATCAGGAAAATAGGATATATTACACCTCATATCAAATATCATATACATCAATAATGGCGTAAATCTTAGAAGTTCATAAGGAATGAATAAAAATAAAGTAATTGACATAATCCAAGAAAGAATAACAATGGGGTAAAACATGGAATAATAGAATACACATAATCCTATAATGATTTCCATATAATCCTTGGAATTTCTTCAAAGACCTTCTTATTTGGTTGAGTTTACTATCCATAATATCACACTGGAGTGAGTTTTCTCCTCATACCACCTTAGTAGTCATGGTTCACTCCCATGGCCATTATATTAGTTAAGGTTCACTGCCAAGAACTTATTAGATTATCTAATGAGATATAAAACGTTACCCAATGTATTGGATGGAGATATTTGTGACACGCATCAATAATAATTTCATACATACATATAGAACCATATCACAAAATACATATCACAAAAAATGAAATGAAATGTGTATCATTAACATGTAAACAAATAATAACATACTGAAAGATATATGTTTAATAATCATTTAATCATACACATAACCCATTAAATGAAGAGGGTTTCAAAAGCATATAACCTATGAAAGGTAACCCTAATTCAGAATATCATTCCATCAAAAAAATAATCTATTCAAAGAATAAATATGAATAGAAAAAATGAATAATTTTCCCATAAAGGCCTGAGTAACACAATAGATGTTATCATAGATGAGAAATAATTTTGAAATATATTTTAGAAAATTTTCTATGGAAAATATCCTTTATTCTTTGAAAAATTAATTTTATTACTTTAAAACCATTGAACACCATTATATTTGAAAATAGATTTGAAATATTATACATGAATCTTCGAAAAAAATAAATCAATTTTTAAAAATAATTTGCCCTTGAAGACTGTATTCAAGGATATTTTTAAATAATTTTTGAAAACATTTACGAAACCATGATTTTTGAAAATAATATAATTCTGACCGATAGGTGTTACAGCTATATTTTACATAAATTTTTTTTGAAGTACCAAAGAGTGGAAAAATGGTAATAAAAATTGAAGATAACATGAATAAAAATATTATTAAGAAACTCAGGAATATTTTTTATATATAGATCATAATATTTCATCGAAGGATGCATAAATATAAGGAATCTTATAAAGCGACGTGATTGTCACAGTAAACTCTTATAACTTGGTAAACTTGGATCATAATCTCCATCTAAGAAAGGAAAATTACATGAAGAATAAAATATCATGAATATGACTATATTAATGATATAACATAAATAATGTATTTATATTCACTTTATAAACCCGTTTAGGTGAATAGAAAACATAAATCTCAAAGAAGCAAAATTAAAACACAACTGTTTTACGAATTTGTTACTTTTGAAAGATAAACCCCATGAAAAAATGAGAATATGATGGATATGTGAATAAAAATTTATTTAATTAAAACATATATGTAATATAATAATGGGAAGTATAAAACCCACACCCATAGAATGAGTTTTGAACATAATAAGTATGACGCTGAAATTAAGTGTGAGACAAAATCTCATGATCTCATGTCTTGAATCTTAGCATACACATACAAGGTTCCAGTATAATAAAAAAAATTTAATATAAATATATTATAGAATATTATTTTAATACATAATACAATATATGGTTTTATTATGACATTATATAACCTACAAGTAACTATCTGATGTTAAAGAATCACTTAGGGTAAAATTCCTTTTGATCTTCACATGTGTCGTATTTTGTTACATATTTCATCTTTATAATTATATCATTATTAAAGAAAGTAAAAATTGATATAAAAACCAGTTATATAATTTATATGTTTATTATAATAATATTTTGAATATAGGGTTAAAAAATGGAATACATTGTTCATGGATACGGTAAGCCATACATACTTTTGAAATTTGTTTCAGTCTTTATTGTCATATTGAATAAAAGTATGTAAATGAAATTTATATATTTATATGTATATATAAGTATATTTACTAAATTATCATTAATATATCATATATATCATATAAGTTCATTAAATCCATCTTTCATACATTCCATGAGGTGTGTGAAAAAATATTATCACTTTTATGGGTCAGCAGTCCACACTTCCTCAAATGAAATTATCGCAATAAACTAAAATGGAAAGTAAAGATACGTGTTCTATAAAAGTAACAAATAAACATAAAAACATATTTAATATAATATATGACATATATAAATATCTTATACATCATAATGACTACTATGACTGGTAGTAATGGTGATATGAATAATCAGCATTTCATGAGGCAGTAGTTCTCTATACACAAAAACTATATGTTCAATATCCATTAGATAGAGGTGTGTGTAAGTGTAATTCAAAACCATTAGAAAAAAACATCATAATATATGTATGATACTAGTGTTTACCCATAATAATGTAAGGGAATGGATAGTTGATGAATGAAAAAGAAGGAAAAGGATTGAGATAAATGAGGAATGGGTATATTTGGTAGCCATTTATAGTGATGAAAAAGGACTCACCTAGAATTTCTAGAAACTAGTTAGGTGTGGACATGTTATTACCCAATGAAATTCATAAAAACCCAAAAAAAATTCAATAATTGAAGGTTTATGGACGAAATAGGGATATATAATTTGTTTTTGAATTGTTTTTTCAGGTAATTTGTGCCCACAATTTGGATGTTTAGTCCCTAATTATTCTTAATTTGGCCTTTACATAAGTGAGTAATTTATAAACACATTTAGAAGTAATTTTGAAAATAAATTAACATGGTATTATTAAAATCTAAATATTATAATGATTAAAATGGTGTATATTTGAATTATTAAATTAAATTCATAAAAGAAGTGAAATTACGATTTGTGCTAATCCTACAGAAGGGACAAAAAATGGGTTTTTAAAGTAGAATTTTTTTCCAAATGTTTGTTTTTAATTTATATTCAATTTCAATGTGATATTAATTCTACTAAATTAATTTGAATTAATTGATTTAATATTTATCTAATTTGATAATAAAAAATTTAAAATATCAATTATCTTTAATAATTAATTAAAAAAAATGTCGTTTTTAACTATAAAGTAGTATTTTTCACTATTCATAAAAAAAATTGAAGTTTCTCCAAAAAATCGTAATAATTAACCCTAGGATAAGTTAGAAATTTTGAATAAATAATGAATTTTATTTTATTATATTACATTTCATAATCTGTCTAAAATTAATTTAATTAATAATTATAGTTCATTCAAGAAAATTGTTGTTTTTATATAAAAGGACTTTACAAAAAAATTTATCTTTCACTATCAATATATTATATTTATATAAATTGACCGTAAAAATACCTTTAAAATTATTTATCAGTATTCATATAACTATGTTTAATGTCTTTGTAATTCTAGTCTTATTTTAAAAATAAAATTATGTTACATTGAAACACAATGTTGCATGTATCTTATGCCAACTCTATATTGTGTTTATCGAACACTAGCTCAGTGTTTCAAGCATCATATGCCAGTTCAGTTCTTATTGTAATATACAAAAATAATGTTTAGTGTGAAAGGAATATTTGATATAGTGCATTGAAAGATGAATGTTTTAATTTATTTGAAAAAAACATTTCTATAAAAACATGAGCTGTTACACTTCTTCTCTTATTCAAAAATTCATTTCAATAACTAGTCTAATTTCATTTTGGGAGTTCAATTTTTTATATTTTATTTCGTCAATAAAATGATCTATACAAATTAAAGAAAAAGAAAAATACTATTTGAATTTCAATATATCACTCGACAATACATCCATATATTTTCATTAGAAATTGTGTTAATTTATTTGAAAAGATAACCAAGTTATTTAACCCCTTTTAAATGGTTTACTACATTATAGATCGATATCTATCATGAAAATTTTTATCAGTTTCATCACCATTACTTTTCCATAGGGATTTGTTGAAAACAATTCTGTCTTACTATGATGTAATGTCGAATTTGATGGAGTAGTGTTAATAACTTTAGATTTATCAATATCCTATATAAATTTTTCTTATATCATGACTTCATTCCTGACTTCAAAAACATTAAAGATCATCCTCAACATCATCAGACAATACAATTGAGACTATTATAACTTTTCATTTTTTCCAACTTCATTATTTACATCAAAATTTGAGTAGGATTGTCTAGTGTATGATATTTCTATGTACAATTTCACTGAATAAGATTTAAATAGAACAATTTTCGATGGTATGTTAATTCTTGAGAATGGTTACCGTGTATATGATTTTCTGCATCCTTTTTCATTCTATCCAAATCCATTCAATCAGGATATCATTAGTAGCATCTCATTATTTTCTTCCACCCAGATATGATTAAATTGTGTATGATATGGGACACATTTTTTCCCATTTCATCCATTATACATGCATAATTAGTTCTCGAATCAACTTATAATTTATTTGAAATAAAAATATTCGATGCATCATCACATTTTTATCAGATCCATTATGAATCTGATTATAATCAATACATCAATATGATCTTCTATTATTATAGAATGAAGGTAAATCAAATCAAAACGTTTTCTTCTATTAATATTATTTTTGATATGATAGAATTTATTTAACAAAGCGATTACAATTTTTATGAAAAATTTTTTGAGTATATTTTTTAACTAAATACAATGTGTTGTTTTTTACATTCTTCAAAAAAAACTATTGACAACAAAAGTCAACACTTGAAAAAAATCACTTTCACAATCTGCTTGGTCCTAACAATATCCCCCTTTGGATTTTTTTGTCAACTATATTTCAAAATTCACTGAAAATTGTATCCTCAAAAAATGGATCACTTTTCAATAACTCTAATCCTACATGAGATAACTCATTATTATACATAATAATTATAGATTTAAAAACCATGCCTTTCAAATAAAACAATTATGAAAACCTTCTTCATCATTCATCCTCATCTTATCCTCCTAAGATACTATTCTGTCTTGGAAAACTAGGCATTTTTATTCCCATTACAACTCCTACCAATATTTTTAATAGTTCACTCATAATAAAATGCTTAAATCACAACTTACCAGAAACTCCATTATTAATATGATATTCCAAAGGATTGATTTATGAAAAAATTCTCCCCAATTAATATAAAATCCAATGTTATGTTGAAAGATGGAAAATAATCACATACCTCATCCATGATAAGAAAGTGGTTATGCACCAATGTGAAACCTCAATTTAGAAAAAGATTCAGTCAGTAAATGTTTTTTGAAAATTTCATCAACTTGTTCCATTGTCGGATTATAATCCATCTTCAATTAAGTCTTTTCAACCTGATGTTTGATGAAATTTTATTTTATTTCTATAATTTTTGAACAACAATTTTTAATAGTATTCCAAATGATATTGATAGTAATTTGACAATCAAAACCATAGAGAAAGGGAAAATTCACATTATCAGGTAAATATTATAATTGTGTTTTCAAGCACATAAGATGGTTAATAGATTGAGTTGACACAATATACTCATATTCCACCATAACTATATTTACTAGATTAGAATTATTTTAATTCCAAATAACACAATTCATTCCCAAAAAATTACTCCACTAGATGTGGATCTTCTATCATCATCATCATTTCCTTCTCAATCAACATCTGAATATCCAAACAAATTAATACTATAGAGATGCCATTCCAGATTCCGAATTATATCATTCTTCAATATATCTAAGAAATATTTTTCCATCATGTTAATTTGATTATTTTTTAGCACTCTAAAATTATTTATATTAGGTGAAAATATAACCAATGTCGGGTCTGGAGGTAGTCAAACAAAAAACATCCAATTAGCTTCTATAATTACTTCTGAGAAACTTCATTTCCTTCTCTGTCTTTGAAAAAAATCCACTAATATCAGTGTAGAAATAGGATTTGAATTTTATATTCGGAATCTCTAAAGATCTTACTTATCATAATTTTCATGAGATAGAAAAATAAATTCCTTCCATTATTATATATGAAACCTAAGAAAATATTTCATTTCCCCTAGAATGGACATTTCAAATACATTTTCCATTTCATCAAAAATCCATTTACAACTTCATTCATCATTCCCATCCAATATAATGTCATAAATACAACCAATTATAATAAGGGATCTATATTGACTTTCTATGATGTAATGATTTTTATCAACTATTCCTTTTAAGAATCTCATCTTCCTTATGGATGTATACAATTTTGAATAACATTCCTTCTTACTTATTTATCTCATACAAATCTTTTTCAATCTATGCACATAACTTTGATCATTCCTAATAATAAATCTAGAAATTTGTTCCATGTAAACATCCTCATCAAGATCGTCATTCATGAATGTTTATTTGAAATCCATTTAATTGATCTTGTAACCTTATAGGGAAATGATCTAATGAAAATTACAATTATTTCTAATACTTCCACTGAAGAAACGTTTTCATCAAAATTAGTACCTTTAACATGTAAATACACTATGCAAACTAGTATTTCTTTGTTTATGATCACATCACCTTCTTCATAGAGATTGTTCTGGGAAACCCACCTTTTGAAAATAATGTTTTTTTATTTTGGATTTTGTATGAGTTTCCACGTATCATTATTTTCAATTTGATCTAACTCTTCATTCACATCTTGAACCCATTTTGGATTCCCAATAGTTGATTTTACATCTTTCAAATCCCCTTTTTAATATAATAAAATATGTATCAAAGAATTTTTGTACTTTTAGTTTGATTATTTTGATGTTCATCCCTATGTATATTCTGATCTTCCACTTGATTCCTTATACTTGGATGAGATTTTCCAATATCTTCCTCATCACTATAAATAGCTGAGTCTGTTTTGCCTTCCTGAGTAGTAATAAAATTGTCATTATACTTATTACAATTGCATTAAAAATAATCTCTCTCAACATTTACATATTCCTGGGTATGTTTATCTACCTATTATGTTTCCATTAATATCACATCAACTGAATCAAAAATTATTTATATTACTCTGTTGAAAATATATATCATCTTTTTTGTGAAGGATTGCAAAGAAAAATTCAATCTTTTTCATTCTGATCAAACATTCCAAAGTTTCCACCCTTTCATTTTTAAAGAAATGGAGTCTTAAAAACTCATATGTTTAATAAACATTGATTTTTTCCATTAAACAATTCATATATAGTCATAGCTAAATTAGTCCAATAGAAACATTTATTATGGATATAAACAGCAGTACTCCTACCTTACCTTCAAGAGTAATAAGAAAGACTATGTTTATGTAATATAGTTATTTCCATCTACGCAAACTTCTATTTTTTCTTTTTCGTAACTTGATTTAGATTAAGAGTGTATGGGGAACTATACTCATTATTAATTACATGATTCTCAAGATAACATTTGAATTATTCACTTATTTATTCACCACTATTGTTATTTTCAAACATTTCATTGAATACTGACATTTCGTCTCTGGTTTCACTATGAAAAGATTATACATTTTCAATGAATATGATTTATGATTCATATACATAACATAATTAATGTTATTAAATTCATTAATGAATGTGATGAATTAATTATATTAAATTTTGGCCCTTTTTCTCATAAACCGTCAAATATAAGAATGAATTATCCATATAGACTATCTTGAATGAATATCAACTTTCTTATATAGTGAGTTTGTAATCCTTCATGTCTAATAAATAGTGAAACACAAATATATTCTTCTTGGAAAATTATGAATGTCATGTACACTCTATTAAATCAATATCATTATCATGTTTTATTGAACTATGTTTCCCCTTATTTTAGGCCACAATTGATTCTCTTTCACAATAATCATGTAACAAGTGTTTTGTATTTCACCATATTGAGACAAGTTTACTTTTGTACGCTAGAAAAATATAAAATTTGTACCATATTCTTCAATTCTCAAAACAAAGCCAACTTTTCTGAAGATAACTTTTTGCACTGATCACATAATTGTGAAAAACATAGAAAATTGTGTTACAACCCATCTACATACAATGATTTCTTAGATTTTATCATTTTTTTCCAATGACAGATGAACCAACACCATTTATTTACAAGGATTCATCATCACCAAATGTCACTATTCCATCTTTTATTGATTTAACATTCTTAATAAATTCAAAATATATGATCATATATCAAAAACAAACACCATCAGAAATCCAAAGTTGTTATCATTTTGTTTAATTCAATGTAGTTTCAAAAACAAGATATTTTTCGAATTTATTTTCTTTCGTTAACTCTGGATTTTGAGGATTGTGAATAAACATTTTCTTTTCTAGTTACAATACAATTAATCAGTTATTCATGGTATATTTTTTGATCAAATATTTCATACATAGTTTCAAATAGTTGGAACCTATTTTTAATATTTACTCCATCCTTTCAGGTTTCTACAAAATATCATTCTCAAAATTCTTTCTCTATGGAGATTGACTCCCCTCAATCTATGTCTTTCATAACCTATGGAATTATAATAATTTTTTTGTTAAACCATTATATTTATTCTATATTTCTAAATCCACCACAATATCAGAAATTTCCATATAATCAATATTTTCCTCTAAAACGTCCATACTTATTGAAACCGTGAATACATTTCTCTACCATCTTCTTTTATTTCATTTTTCGTTCCACTAGAAAATCTAATGTCAATCATATTCTTCATTTTCTTTCATAATTAATTAGTTATAGATGTATTGAAATCTTTTCCATATACAAAATGATTCAAGAAAAATTTTAACTCATGTTTCTTTATGACTTTTGAATTTCTAGCATTTTTGGTTTTTTCGATATACATGACATTCCTAGAATTCTCTTTTTTGGAAAACATTCCATATGTCCTCTCAATATTTTAAGGAATATTTTTTTACCCTTATTAGGATTGTTTTCTTGAGAATTTTCACCATCCTCATAAATATATTTTCTAAAAACAAGTTTTTATATTTCCATATTTGGAATGTTATTTGTTTGAAAACTTCTTTATCTAGTTCTTTTTTCCATTGGCTTCCAATACAAATTCTCATTATAATTATTTTCTTTCTGAAGATATTTATCGAGATAAACAATATCTTTTACCATCCATACTTTTTGGATAGAAATTGTTTTCATAATTTTGTTTAAGAAAATTCACCATCTACTATATTTTTTCTTTCTGAGTATTAAAATCTTTCTCAGAAATTATTTTATATCTTCTTTAAAATTATATCCATGATTAGTTTTTTCTTAATTAGAACCACTCCTTCCAAACTATTCATCATTCACTATTTTAATGAAAGTATTTTCTAATAAAAAATCTCAATATATTTTTTGGATTAAAGATCACTTCCCTCTTCGTATTCATATTTTTACATGAACCTTATTCATTTGGATTTGAAAAATTTTATCTATTTTCATATGTAATATAATTTTTATTTATCTCTCTATTCCTTAGATGATATTATTGGATTTTGTTATTCTTCATCACAATTATATATATTCATTATTTTAGGAAAATTATCCACAAAGGGACAAATTCCACCAAATTAGAGAAATTTAAAAGGATGAATCCATTGGTATTTCTATGTTCACCTTTTAACATTTCTGGAGAATAATGATAATATTTCCCAACTATTTTTTTCATCCCTCATTTTCAGATTCAAAATCACCAGCTTCATCCTCAATAAGAATCTTCTTTGAATTTCCTTTCATAAAAGCCTTGAATTGAATTTCTCTAATAATATTTTTTTTTATATTTATAGCTTTCTCATTTTTCCTTTCATAAGCGATGATAGTGCTATGAAAATCACAAAGCTATAATGTTTAATAATCTATGTTTTTCGATAAAATAATGTTTTCATCAGACATATTTTGAGTGATTCTCAAGAACATTTCATCAAGTGGTGAATCAAATATTTTTTATCCAATACATATGATAGTATTATCAATGTTATTCACCCTTGTAAAGACTTCCCCCACATATTCATACTAACCCATCTTCATGTCTTCATACATCAATCTCTAAATTTTATGTTTTTCCTTTTTCAATTTTAAATTTTGTTCATATATTTTTTTCATTTTATCCCAAATACTATCGGATGGGGAAACTCATGTTATCTATATGAATTCACATTCATAAATTGATGCTAACATATCATTATTGTCCCTTCCATCATTGTCGGTAATATTCTATTCAATAAATGTAAGAGGGGGTTTATAATTAATAGTAGGAAACCCATCTATTTATTCTTGATGAAAATCATATCTAACAGACATAAGAATAAAAAATATTATATCATTCAATATATGAATATTATTTCCATGAATAACCATAATACCTTCATTGTTCACACAATTCAAATTATCTATCAGCAATGAAAAAGATAAGGGAACCTACCTTATGATACCACTTGATGGTTCCATGTAACAAAAATCTTATCACTAAGATTGGGTATGGGTGAATTAGTGATACTTTCAGCTTCTATGTTATTTAAAAATTGAAATAATCGTATACTCTTGTTAAATATTTTATTACATGCTAAAAATAATTCAAACACACATCCAAAGAAATATAATTATCTACAAGGTTAACTGTTCAATATGAATAGCTATGTACTTGAAATAGTTTAGTGAAAATCCAATACCACACAATCCAATAGAAAAAAATCCTTGGATTACAAAGAGTATGATATTATCATTCACTCGTGTAGTACATTAAAGAAAGTAAAAAGGTACATGGTTACCCTCTTAGAAAAAATTGGGAAATAATTTTTTGAACTAATCGTGTAACCTATTATTCTTTTCAATTTTAAAAATTTTATTCTACTGAAAAAAAATTCTTCAATTTATTACCAAAAATATTGTAGGATATTTTGGGACATAATTATGGATAAATCAGTATGATTATCCCAATATAATTACCCAGTAAAATTATTCCTAGTAAAATTCTCTTAGTCTGATTTTTCGATGTATGAAAAATATATAACATTTTTAGAATACAGTTTAGATTAATCAACACCACATCAATTAGAAGTATGAAAATACTCACTACGATTATTCCGTGTCTAAAATTTTATATAAAAAAATTTATATCACTAGTTGATTATGATTAAGACAATCCAATACCTCTTCTTCCTTAGTTCGGAAATCCCAATATGTAAATCCACGATCTGATTAATGCATCCCGATACGATGATCATCCAAATACAACTGGAAGGGCAGATAGAATAACTAACTAAATTCAATAAAAAACTGATTATGACGTTCATTTGAACACAATGTTGTGATCTTGTCTCTTCTCTTTTAATTATTCATAAAATATCATTGACAAAACTGAATAAAGAAAAATAATATTCTCTCAAACAAATCCACCCAAATCATTATTTCCCCTAAAATATCGGGTGCATTTGAATTTTTTAGCAATTCTCGAAGCATCCAGATTAATTAACAATCCTCATCTATTCATAAAAAATTCATTTTAATCCCTAGTATGATTTCAATTTATGGGTATTACATTATATATATGATTTATTCAATACAATTCTCTCTAAATATTTATGGGAGAATAACACTCTTTGAATTTTAAGCTCTCTATTAACAATATATCAATCTATTCTGTTTGAAAATTATCATGAATTATTTGTAAATATAATAAATCCATTCATCCACTTCTAAGTGGTTGACTACATTTTTTATTGTTCTCCATCATTATAATTTTTATATGATTCATTTCAATTCCATTTCCACTAGCCATTGTTAAAAAAAATTCTAACCTAGTATAATGGAATGCCCAATACGATGAACTGATGCCATCATATTTAGTTTAAAAAATTATTTCATTAACATGTGCATGTATGATTACTTCCTTCATGAAATTAAACACATTTTAGAACAACCTCATTATCATCAAACTCTACAATTTTGCGTATCATAACATTACATTCATTCCATCTTCGTTCTTTCCTTCACAACCTGAGTATGATTTTTAAGTGTACTCTATTTTTCATAATGATTTCCCTATGTATGATTAGGATACGTATTATTTTCCGGGGTTAGATCATTCATGATAATTATTAGCCTGGATATAATTTTCTGCAACTTTTTCATTCCCTCAAAATTTGGATAGTATTAATATAATTAGCAACATCCCATTCTTATCTTACACCTGGATACGATTAATATCGATAATACCGTGAACACATATTTTCCCCTTTATTATATAATTAGTGGCTCAAAAGTTCTCCAATAAAATTATTATTATTGTGAAATAAATATCAATAAAGTATCATTACATTTTCATCAGATCTATTATGAATCTGATTAAAATAAATACATCATTACAATATTTTCCCATTTCAAACCCATAGTGAGTTTGATAAACAAAATTTATTCCATGAATTGTATTCATGATATAATGGAATTTAATAATCAATGTGAGTATAATTTTTATGAAATCAATTTTCGAGTATAATACTCAACAAAATACAATGAGGGGTGATTTTTATTTTTAAAAAAACCCTTCAAGGCAACATAAGAAAACAGCTCAAAACAATCAAATTCATAATCATCTAGGTCCTAACTACCGAAGTAGTGTGTTCATCTCCAGATGGTTTTTAGAGAGGCCAGATAAAAAAACTAAGCAAGCAATAGGTATGAAAAAGTATAACATCCCCAAATAATACCTTGCTGCACTAGAAATATCCCAAGGATTCAGATTCATCATTTATATGGGATAATGAACAAAATTATACCTCGCATCACAAATTGAAAGAACTAGTTTCTTTATTTCATGGTTTGTATCACATATGTCCAATGTGTTCTATCATCCATTAACAAGCTTGTGTTTTTTATCTATGCGCAAAAGATGGTCTTGGAGAAAATTCAATGTGTTTTGACCAACTTCATCAAGTAATTTCACACAGAAGGTAGGTAACATTTGGACACTTGGTACAAGATGGAAATGAAGGTTGGTGATAGTGGTATCAATTATCAGAGTGTCAAGGATGATATATCGAGCATCTAGACCAAAATTGCATGGGACCTTAGGGTGGGGAAATACCTCTTGGACTGATTTATGGATTATAGATATGGATTTCAGTGGAACCAAGCTAGTGGGGGAATTTACAAAATTTGGTTTTGGAATTCTAGTCACCTTTTGGCGCCGAGAAATCATTTTATGTTGATTGTGGGATGTTAACATATAAAATTATAGAATAATAATTGTGTGGGGTCAGAGATAAACTCTACGAGCTTCCCATTCCCGGATATTACTTATTCTCGTGATAACATATTTGGGAACTTACTCCTTTCCATTATCGACTACCATCAGAGAGAGATATATATCATCATTAGTGACGATACATTCAAACTCTTCTTTTCAAGATTATCATAAGGTGTGTTCTCAGTGAAAGAATATTGATCTATGACACATGTGGTGGGTGGGAAGGATTCAGGGAACATGTCTCCTTGGTGCAGTGACATTCCCACCATGATCAACATTTTCGTATGGAGGATTCATAATCAGTCCCTTCCCATAGATGCATTGGATTGGAAAAGAGGCATACCCATGGAATCTAAATGTATGTTTTTCAAGACCTCTAAAAAAGAATCATTATAACAACTATTATTTTCATTTGAGTGGGATGAGACCCTATGAGAGTCGATGGGTGATATCACAGGGTTAGGGAACCATGGGTGATCTATAGAGTCCTTTTTAAAGATGTGTTTTTTTGGTCATAGGACCTAGTGTAGGAGTTGAAGGATAGGGAGATACATGTTATGGTGGAAATTTGGACAATATGGTGGGAAAATTATCCATTATAGACACACTGGAATCACTATCTCTTGACTGGGACTACTGATCACGGAACAAAGCACTATCGTAGAGTTAGTCCCACAGGTCATGTGCTTGGATGCCTCAGATTAATTGATGAAGTTAATGGATAGGAATGATTCATGTTATACCTCCTATAACTAATTCAAAAAGAGTAGGTGGATGTAGTTGAATCTACCAATCAGTGGCCTCATGATCAATGTGGATGACTCCTATGTCACAGGTGTTGTGGGGGGGGGGGTTACGGTACACTAAAGGGGTGGTCATTAAAGAGTTTTATAGCAGCTTTGGGATAGGAGAATATCTCATGGTCGTGGATAAGTAATTGTGAGAGTTTATTGATCTTTTCTATGATCATAATATCTCTTTGGAATTGGTTGAAACCGACTCAATGGTGTTGCATGAGGTGTTGCAGCAGAAGATACAAAATACATGGTCCATTATTTATCACACTCAAAAATGAAAAATACTTCTTTGAACATTTGTGGTAATTTATCATTCCTATAATGAGGGGAATAAATTGGTAGATTCACAGCTTCTTGGGTGACCAATGAGGCTCATTGCTCTATTTTCTCTATCATGGGATCTCTTCCATCATTTTTTTATATTATTGTTAGGGATGACGCAATGGGAATCTATTACATTAGAAAACATCAAACATTTTCTTCTAGTGAAATTGTGATAATTAAATAAAATTATTACATTTTAGTAGTAATATATTTTAATATATAAATTCATAGCAAAAAATCAATCATTTTGAAGTATAATAATTATATATATCAAATAATATTTTTATTCAAAACGAGAGTCATTTTTTATAAGATAAAATTTTGTAATTAACATATAGGCATATTTCAAAATATTTTCCTAAAATGAAACTAATTTTTTAAATCTTCAACTTTTGATTAGTCCATTGTGAAATTTTAGGATTTTTGTTAAAAAATATAGATTTCTTAGGGAATAATGAAAAATACTATTTTGGTAGAACTATAATTTATTTTCAACAAATTTATTAATTTAAATGCCCCATTGTGTTTAAAAGTAACTTGAATATTAATAATTTTTTATTAAATTACTTATATAATTTTAAATCAAAAATATATTAGGATTTAGTATATTATTAATTTCAGGTTTATAGAATGTGTATTTTCTGAAATATTTTTTAATGTGATTTTTTTTCTCAATTATAATAAATTAAAATAATCCATCATTAAAAAAATTTAAATTAAATTTATATATTATATATCAATAAAATTTACTTTATTTTCATAAAATTATTATAATTATTAGAGATAGAGTTGATTTAAAATCGTATTGTTCTTGAAAAATACACTTATTGAAATCCCTATACATTATCTCATCCTCGAGTTTTGTTTTGAAATAATTTTTTTACAATTATATGATTTATTTGAAAAAAATTAATTTTTTAAAAACTAATTTATAAATTATATAGGGGTTTTTTTGAGAATTTTCAGAAATTATTCTTTTTTTGGATTAATAGGGAGAAATATAGAATTTCAATTATAAGCTTCATTTTCTTTTATATTGGATATAAATTTAAATAATACAGAAAACTTGTTTTAAAGTAAAATTATTTCCAATTAATATATATTAATAAATATTTTGGAATTGGAATAAATTTCATATTTAAATTTCATATAAAAAAATTTATCCTTTTAATCATTTTCGATTTAAAAACATGATTTCTCTTTGTATGTGAATGATTATTTTAAATCATCTTTTTCCACTTATGTGTATTGCCTTTGAAAAAATAGATTCAATATTTGGAATCAGAATAATTTTTTTATATAATAAGTTCAAGTTATTTTTTTCCGAAATGAATAGTAAAAATAATAAAAAATATTTACCACAGCTAATGTAAAATGGGGTATACTTGGGGCTTAAAATAAAAAAATAATGGATAAAAGTAACCCAAACATGTCAAAAACAATATTTATTGAAATAAATAGACCTTATAAATAGTAGAATTCATAATATTACATTATTGTTTCCTTCTTACATACAAAAAAATGTGTTTGGAATTCACTATCTCGAAAAATTACATGTATTCCACTAACCGTAAATTTAATAGTGCAACCCTTATCCTATCATATTAATGACTTCTAACCATTATTGATTATATTACATAATGTCACAAATAACCTCCCAAAATACCTCTTATCATCTTATAATACATACTTTATACATAAATCTATCAATTGATGGATTTTGGTGTAATCATGGGATGATACATGTGGAGAAGGTAGTGTTCAACAATGAGCATTTTTTTATATTAGATTATAAAAGTCTATAAATTATTATTATTCTAGGATGATATAATAATGTTATTATATTCCATATACTAATATGTTTTTATGTTAAAGTATTGAACTAAAAAAATCTCTAATTCTATCAAATGGGTTATGAAACCATCGCTCGTTTGTACGATGGACTACCACCTCACACACCGATGTCATTCATTTTTCCAATACCACCAGTCAAAGATGGTTAAAATAGTATAATTATTTTTTATAAAGGATATTTATAAAAGTAAAATGCATCTTTAATTATTATATCATGCATAACTTCCAGATTTCAATTTTATGGAAATACGATAACATTACTCATTTGTATAAAAGACTACCTTCACGTGAATCTATGTGATTCATTCATGTTATACATGGAAGGTAATATAGAATTAATTAGTGAAAATATGTTTTATATATGAAATAAAATTTATTCTTTAGTGATGATATATCTTTTAACCTTATATTACATCGATAAAAAGGAAACATCATTTATGTGTACAATCTTCCTACCATCTCCATGAATGTTTTATTTAATTTTCTATCTCTATCCTTTAAATATTACTATAAACACACATATATTGAATATATTTGATATTTATATCATGGTTATCATTCTGTGTTATATGTAAACATGATTAATATAATAGGACTGAAAATAATAAATCATGTCATATAAGAAAAGAGAGGTTATTACCGGAAACATAAATTTGACTTCGAATTGATAATAAATGGGTTATAAAAGGGAATAAATAAGTCATATAGGGTAATGTAAATATATAAGTATTTTTCTGTAATAATATTATAATAAAACTAAATCTATTATACAATATGATCAAATGACTATAAAATCATGAGTTATAATATGGGTTTTTAGTCTCTCCATTATTTTTTGGAGACTTATTGAAATTCACCAAACTTTTTTTAGTGTGGTGTAGATACTACCCATTTTACATGATATATCATGATTTATATAATTTTAATTATTTTTAGTATTTCATTTGACATTAATATTTTATTTATTATGATTCAAAAGATTACTAAAGAAGTAGGGTATTTTTGTTTGAAATTTTATTAGTTCAAACATATGTTATGTTATTCAATAATATTCATTCACGAAGTGCATAAAATTACAATTTGGAATGTAATATCATATATTTGTTTATAATAATAATATATTTTGTTACATTTTATGTTATAAATTCATTGGATATACTATTCAAAGGTTTCAAACAGGTAAGGATTTTATGTTACTATCTCATTGTATATCAGGATTTTTATGATTACGTTTTTTATGTTAGAATATTATGATACATTTCTCAAGAAAAACATGAATTTCATTATCATATAGTTATTATTGAAATTTTAAATTAATGTCATAAATTTTACACTCTTTAGTACTTATATTATTTGAAAAAATGTTTTCAAATAAAATCATCTTTATTTATCTCATCGTTTGAAAACATGTTTTTATTCAAAAAAACATATTTTAAAAGAAATGTATTATTTTTTTACATTATTAAAATGATTTATTCATTGAATTTAAGACTTTTATAGATTTTTTTGAAAGGAATATTCATGCAATTTTGGAAATAGTGACTATTTGGCTCTAATCGAACATGTGAAAATAATCATTGATTCTAACATGCACAACATGAATAGTATTTCCCACTATCTTAAACCACTATGATTTATATATTCCCTAAAAAGATAGAAATTTTATTTTAAAAGAAAAAAATTTCGTTGGTATTTGGTAAATATTTATATTTTAAATAAATTACATTAATGTGAAAGTATTTTGAAATTTATTTTATGTTTTAAAAAGAAATTTTTTTAAAGATGAAATGTTAGTTTCTATATGAAATAATTAAAAAGATTTTTAAATATTCCATTATATATTTGCAATGTTTTATATGAAGAAAAGAATTTTGAAAATGTTTTTGAAATTTAAAAATTTATTTTTAATGAAAATTTAACATCCGTTATAAATGTTCCTTTTTAATTTTCATCCAGAATCCTTCTCTACATTAGATAAAATACATTGTGGTAACCTACAATATATTGGGGAAATTATCCAAGGATTCCATTATTATTTTTTTTAAAAATTGTTTATTTTTATTTTTATTGGATTTTAATGAATCCTATTTCATTATTGTGGGTTATACCAATATAAAACTATCATGAAATTCAGTACTTTTGTGGGGATACGATTCGATAAAATGATGAAATGATTATGAAAAATGTCTATTTTCTATATGTTTTTGTATACCGAAATGTTTATGAAACAAATTCCATTTTATTGAATATGATTTGATTAATTTTTTATGATCATTTTTACACATATGTTTTACTTTCAATAGGTAATTGTTGCTACATTATAACCATGGATTGTGGTAATGTTATAACCTTGGAAGGTGGTTATGTTATAACCAAGGAAGACATTTATTTTAATACCAAGGATAGAGGTTATGTTATAAAAAATTATTATTGGTACCTATATATCACTCCATTACAGTGGGTAATGATATATATATCATGTGAATTATTGTATTGGAATAGTTAGTAAACCTAGTTTAGTAAGGGACATTTTCATTTATAATGGTCTGGGGTGTGAATCATAACTACTATGATGGTTTGGGTAGTGAACACATTACACTATGAGAAAAGTGTTTCCACCTAGGATAGTGGTGTGTCCTACCTAGGAGTTGAAGATTCCCATGTATCATCCATTGTTGTTTTAGAAATTATACTTTTCCAATATAAAAATAATTTTTAATTCTTGTGTGTGTGACTAAAGTTTATGAATTATCCCATTCACCTGAACTGAAGACTCATTCTATATGATTCAATAATTAATAATTTCTTATAAAAATATAATACTAATAACATGACTTATTACTATGATCATTTCTTAACAATGGTATGTTTAGAAATGTTATTCTCATGTTCTCATACATCTATGCTGAAGTTATGCTTACATGTCTCCCTTTAACCATAACTAATAATCTGAGCACATCCTTTCTTATGCTTAAATTCCTCTTTTTGTATAGAATTGTTTGTATTTATGATAAATAATGAGGAATGTCATCATGGGAGACAATGAAATATTACATGAATTAATAAGATTATGTTTCATGTTCTAAAAGGAACAAGACAATTACGGTCCTCAAGCCTGAGTTTGTGCAGTGTTATTTATATTCATCTAAAAGATATAGTATCCAGGTATGGGAATAATGGGATGATATAGTTTGTATCATAGGAAAGGTATAGTTAATATTTGGAATATATTATCAGGAAAAATTAGTAATATCCCTATTTATATTTGAAATTATATTTCATTGGATGTATTTGGAGAAAATTATAAGGATGAGTCAATTTATAGAAAAATTACATAAAATTAATGAAAATAATATAGTGTGTGATTTATAGTTGAATGAATCCATGTCTAGATAGAGCCGGTGGATTTCAATTTTTCATATAGGTACCTATGTTTAATAACACAGAAAAGGTAAGATGGAAGTAGACTCAATCATCACATAGTTCATGAAAATGAGTTTTGTTGCGCTCCTAGTTTGAAGATACTAAGGATAGTTCTTGGAAATTCACAAAATGTTTATGCACCACCATAAAGTATTTAAATATATGTTTTCTATAAATTACCTCAGATAAAAATCATGTTTCCTAGATAATGAATAATGTGTCATTATTTATACACTGTATATGCGATTTTAATGATTATTTGGTTTCCCGTTATGATTATAGGTGCTAATACTATGCTCTTTGGTTTTAGTAAAATCTAGAACTAGAAGGTATATGGTTAACATCAAATTTGATGGGAATTTTTTTATGAGATGTAAAATGGGATGAAGATATATGTTAACAATAATGTGATTATTTCTTATCAAATATCGTGAAACATCATTAACAATATGAACCATACCCAAGTCCTCGAGACACAAAAGAATAAAAGGAATTCGTTTTATGAGTATTTTTGTAGTGGATATTATGGATAAAAGATAATAATTTTTCATATATTTTTTTAATGTGGTATGAATAAGGCAATATAATTACTTATAGGGATGAGAATATGTCTTCGGTGTAAAAAAAACACAAATTAAAAAACTGTAATGAAAAATGAAAAGCATGGTTAACAAAATGTATGAGAATAATAGTCTACAAATTGTATCTCCTATAGATAAATGTTAAAATGTATAATGTGTTTTAATTATGTATGTTTATTTCCTTAAGGGAAGTATTATGATGAAAATCAATATAGTTTTATGAGTAATGGTTATATTGCTAATGATGAAGTGACTAAAAATGACATATAATTATAAAAGTGTTATGGTAAAAGATAAAGAATCCATGTTAATTGTGTTAGATGAAATTAAAATTATTGATGTATTTATGTGTCATGAATAAAATAATTATATTTTTATTAGTTTCATTTTGGTTATTAGAATCATAAAACTTTAATGGATTATTCTATAGTAGTATTTTGTTAAGTATTTTCAAAAATATGTTAAATGTTACTAATGGGATAGGAAAGTTATTAAATTTCAAGGAAATATTTTTATTTTGGGAATGTGACCATTAATTTGTTTCTGAAATTGAGAATTTTTTTGGTTTAGATAATGTGATCATTGATATGGAGAAAATAATTCTTATAGTATTGATGACCTTAGAACTAATAATGTATTTTTTAATAATGTTGTTTATATTTAAACTGATAGAGTTAAAAAAATTATTTCATATATAGAATATATTCAACAATATATGGTTATATTCATGGAAAGTGGAATTTTGAATGTTTCATTGATGTTCTATGGTAATTTAGGTTATCACAATATTTCAATAGAATACAAGATTAATGTATTAAAATGATTGGTATGTGATTATCTAGATCTATATCATGATATATGGAGGATTAATGTTATGTTGATTTTGAAAAATTGGGGGAATTTTTCTATATGTTTGGAATTTTTGAAGGGTTATAATGATAACTATTTATAGAATGGCTTATTTCAAACATTGGAAATTGATTTAGAGATTAATTTCTTTCATGACCATATGATGGTTTATGAATATTGGATAACCTATGGTAACCATTTTATTGTGATGATAACGAAATATTGATAGAATGTATTATAATTATTTATATAGATTGTATAATATATTAGATCATAATTTATAAACAATTCAATTTTATTTCTTGAAGTAGGAGATGATGTGTAAATTGACAAACCAAACCAAAGAGTGAGGTCATTATTGTGAAATAGAATGAAATAAATTAAGTATATATTCTTGTGAAATTTCATAAAAATTTAAAAAAATAATCTTGAAATAAAATTTTATTATGTTACCACCATTTTTGAGGATATCAATGAACTTTTTCACACCACTTTTTATTATGAATCAGTTGTAATTAACCTTATCTAGATCACCCACTTTCTTATTATTATTTTTCTCAATCACTCTCCATGTGTATTTGGGTGTTAGTGTTCTCTTATGTTTCCATTTTTTCACATCCAAACCATATTATCCTATATAGAAACCTATTTATTACTCATTTTAACAGTGTTTTAATATTAATATTTATGATGAGGGTTTCTATGATCATATTTTTAAATGTTAATCCATTGATGGCTGAGATGAATTTCCATGGATAAAATAATTTTATTGATGAATAATGTGACCCAACAATATTTTTTTATTTGTTTATAAAATTAATTAAATATATTTATAATTTTATGTTACACCCAACACTATATATAATATTCTGTATATAAATCACTGAGTCTATCCTGTGGAAAACTATATAATGATTATCTTTAAAAACATGTATGACATGTGACACCATGATTCGAGAAGCCACAAAGTAATATTATTTTAAATATGACTATTATAACCTAGCATTTAAATATTGATGTATGAATAGTATTATTTAAATTATAATATATATATATATATGTATTAAATAATAAATTGTTACTTTTTTATGTAATTGTATTCATTAAAATAAGATATCCTCAAAAATAATTTTATTTATTTTTAGGAGAATGTATAAAAACAAATTCATTTATATTTTGGAAAAATTATCTGATCAAATTAAATTCATTTTAGATATCAACATTTTAAAATTAACTCATGGTGAAATTATTAGATTTTTTTGAAAAATATTTCTTTTTTAGTGAATAATACAAAATAAATATTTTTGTAAAACTACCATTTATTTTCAATAATTTATTTAATTTATATTCCCAAAATTTTTTATATGTAAAATATTAATTATTTATTTATATTCAATCCACTAAAATAATTTTGAATCACTTGTATATCACATTTTTTTATAATATTATTTTATGTTTTTAAAAAGTGTTTTTTAAAACTACATTATAGTGCATTATGATTATTTGTTTTACTTAATCAAAATAATCCTTAACAAGGAATGATCAAAATTGAATTTCTAGAGTATATAAAATTACAATTTAATAGGTATTCAAACAATGATTACTATTATACAAATATTAATGTAAAATCTCCTTGCGCTTCAAAAATAAACTTTTGAAAAAAAAAATTCATCACCTCTATGAGTTTTGTTTTAAATTTAATTTTTTCCATTTATACAAATTTAATTTTAAAAAAATGTTCATTTCTTAAATAATCATGTAAAAAATATATTACATATAATTTCTGATAATTTTTTGTAAATATTTTTTTGAACGAATAATAGAATATATACAATTTTTATTGAAAATAACTATTCATTTAAATATTTTTTAAAGTTAAATTATATTTTAAATTAGTGTTGAATTAAAATTAGTTATATAAAATATATATTAATTAATTTTTGAAATTTGTATAAATTTTATTTTCATATTCAATGTATAATCCTTATAAATATTTGAACATTTTCTCATTGAAACCCCCTATCTTTCCACATAGGTGTGAATAATTTTAAATAATTTTTTTCTTTTTAGTGAATTTATTTTTGATTAATGGATTCAAAATTTTGAAAAATCATAATTTAGTTAATCTTATAATTAGAAATTTATTTTTTAATAATTTTTATCTTGAAAATAGAAAATTTTATTTACTACTATGAAGGAGAAATGGGTTTCTTTAGAGGTTAATGTTGAAAAATAATGGTTTTAAATATCCCTAAATAGTGAGAAATATGATTATATAGAATTATTTTGACCATATATATTAAATTCCAGGAACAGTACATTATTTTATCCTTGTGAAATGAAAAATTATGGGTGGAATTCATTATGTCAAACAATTACAGGGGTGCCACCCACCTCTCTTTTAAAAGGAAATAACTTATTTTATCCACTTCACACATTAAAACCCATTTGGTTTTTCCTATATAATTTCAAACCACTTCAAAAATATTATCATCACCACATAGAATCATTCTTTATGAGATAAAGGAAACCTAGGAAAGCCTTTGGTGTAATCCTATTGATGATACCAAATGAAGAGGCAATGTTGTTCAATGAGAATTTTCAGTATATTTGTTTCTAAAACACATTAATTTTTGTATTTATTGATAATATAATATAAATACTACATTAAATATACTGAGATGTTCTTATTCTAATTTAATGACCTTAATATGTCTTTGATTTCATCATATGGGTAACAAAATTACAATTTTTGGGTAAGGAGGTCGACCACCTTGCGAACCATTTTCATTAATTTTCCCATTACCAACTCTTAGGGATGGAAATGATTATGGATTTATTTTTTATATATTATATTAATTATATTATTATAATTATGTAATTTTTATATCCGACATACCCCCATGCTTCACTATTTGTGGGAATTTGATAACATCACATGTCTTTTTGATGAACGACCACCTTGTGAAGGGATATGATCACTTAACTCTTTACTTAGATGGTAGTAAGGAGGGACGTAGTGAAAATATATGATATATACGACATATAATTTATTCTTTAATTATAATATATCATTTTCATTTATTTCATTCAATACATTAATGAAATAGAAGCAACATTCATGTGTATGTATGACCCACCATCTCTATGAATGATGTATTTCATGTTCTATCTCTACCCTTTATAGATTAGTGTATTGAAATACATATTTAATATATATTATTTTTATATCATGGGTAAAATATTTGGGATGTTGTAAAAATGATCAACATAAGAGGAACAACAATAAAATATCAAGACACATATGAAATCAAAGTAGTAATTACCTGAAACCTGACTTTAACATGGACTTGTTAATAAATAGGTTATAAAAGGAAACATGTAAATAACATCTGTTATGATTCATATAAATATAGTTATATAATATATTTATAAAAAAATTATATTAATTTTATAGGATGTTTGAATGAGATTGAAGGTAGAGGTGACTTATGGTAAGGCATTTCTAATCTCTGTTTTATATTTGGGAGACATATGAAAATTAAAAAATAATATCTTTTGGGTGGAATATATACTACCCCTTAGATATGATATATCAAGTATCTCATTATTTTATTTATTTTTAAATTTCCAAATGATTTTAGGATTTATTAGGGAATATGATTCAGATTTTTAGTAAAGAGGTAAGCAATTTTTGTCTCTGTTAGCATTCTTTGGGATGTACATTATGTGATGCACATATATTTATTCATGTTGTGTATGTATAACCATGTCAACATTTCATATAATGAAGTTTTTATAACGTCATTAAATTTTAAGTTCGATTTTATTGTATCCATTCATAAAACATAAAATTATAATTTTCAAACTAGTAATGATATTCTGTTACAATCTCATCAATTATAAGAATTATTTATTATTATTTTACCTTTGATAATATTTAATGATAAATTCATCCAGATCATCATTAAATTTCTTCTCTACTAGTTATTTAAGATATTTTATCTAAATATTACTATTTTCAATATTTTTAGTCAAATTAATTTTGATCCTTTTTTAAAAAAATATTCTTTATTTACCATTTCGATCACAACACCATTTTCATCCAAAACCAATATTTCTAAATATATTTTCAAATTTTTTTAACATTATTAAAATGAACTATTAAAGGAATGATATAAATTTTATAATTTTTTTAATAGAATCTTATTTCCATTTTATAAAAAAACCACTATTGTATTTTTACAATGACGTGAAAACAATTTTTTATTAACATACACAACATGGAATGTATTTCTTGCTATGATGGACACTCAGTGATGTCAAGCATCCATTACATGATTTCAATTAAATTTATAAAGAGAAAATTTTCTTTAGTATTTATGAAATTGATATATTTAAAATAAATTATTTCAATTTGAAATGGATTTTGAGAGTGTTTTATGATTTAAAAATATTTTTTCAAATGGTATTTTATAATTTCCTCTTGAAATAATTTATATAATATTTAGATATTAAATTAATCTTTTTATGTTTATTTACAAGGTAATTAATTTTTTAAATGTTTTTAGTTTTTTAAAAAATTATTCTAAAAGATTGTTTATCCCCCACATTAAATGTTGAAAGAGATTTATTATTCCAAATACTTCTCCCCATAAGAGGATGTATATTGAGGTTAAATATTCTCTAATGTAACTAATATCAAATGAAACCATTCATAATCATTCCCCAAATTCATTAATATTATGATGATGTGAGGTTCATGAACTCCACTTATTTTTTACGAATTCTGCCATTATATAAGGCATTTGAAAGTTGAAAATTTTCATGGGATCTTCTATGATGAAATAATGAAATGGTTATGGACCAGTATTGTTTTAAAATGGTTATGATATGATTAAATTCATATAACAACCATTTTATTTTAGGGGTTATTATATTATGTTTTTTATGATATTTTGGGACACATATTTATGATTTTCATTATGTGATGGTGGATATATTATATCCAAGGAAGGTGGGAACATTAAGAAAATGGATGGTGGATAAGTTATAACCATGATTTGTGGTTTTGTTATAACAAAAGAAGGGCAGAGCCTACGTATCACTCCACATAATTACGTACACATTTATATCTTATAAGATAGATAAGATTGGATTGAGGATTAGACCTATTTTATAAATATAGTTTAATTCATTAATAGTATTGGGGTTGAACATTGACTATGATGTTGGTTTGGGGATCGAACCAATTACATTACAAGTAATGGGATCCACTTGAGATTGTGGCGTGTCCAATCCCATAGGTTATTCTACACATGGGGTTTACAAATATGTTTTTCCAATTGGAATTTACTAATAAGGAAAATATTTTCAATTATTATGGGTATTAAAAAATTTAATGTCTTAGGCCAATGTTATTCTATCATGAATCATGATCCTTTATTCCCTTATTAGTCATTTTTTATCAACATCAAATCCTTATTCAATAATGAAAACATATGAAATTTGACATACATTATGTGCTTTTCAAATGTTATGATCATGTTTTTATATCATTATGCTCATTCTAAACTTTGGTTTCCCCTTTTTGTTACCATTAATGAGCATCTAATATCATTATTTGTTTTTGTTTACGATTTCCAAGTTATGAGGAATGGTTTATAGTTATGAGTACGACATAAGATGATATTTATGGAAGAAATTTAATATATTTCAATAATTAAGAATATTTTGTTACATTTTTCTAATCTAAATAAACTCTTTTGGTCCTCAACCATGTATTTCCGTAGTCTAATGAATATTAAAATAAAATGACTTGATATCTATTTATGAGAAGCTCGGGTCACTATTTCATTCCCATCATGGAACGATTTAATTTTAGTTAATATTAATTATATAAATAAAGTATAGTATGAATTCAAAGACAAACACTAGAGAGAAGATCTATATATTAAATAAATTTCAAAACACAACACAATATCCTATTATGAATATGGGATCCTGTTACACATCGCACAAATTACATAGGTTATTATTCCATTCCTAGTTTACATGGGCCTAGTACTTCACACTACATTGATCCTCCTCATGAATCCTATAATACATTGATACATTATGGGTCTTCCCCTAGGACTTCGTGGTTGATTGGCCACCACAGGTAAGTTATGGGGCTTGCAGACTAATTGGTTTGAGGCCATGTTGAGTTGCAACATATGTTTTACTCAAAAATAATAATATTAGAATCATAAAACCAAAATTTACAATTAAATCATTTCTTTTCTAAATCCATAATTTCTTGGTAATTTCATTCTATTTAAAACATCAATTATAATACCATGTATCTTTATAAAGCATTTAATTTTAAAGGAATATTTTTTAATATAATTTAAAATGCATTATAATATGTTTTAAATTTATCTTGAAATTATTTGTATATAAAAAACACAACTTGAAAATATTTTTTAAAAATATTTATGTATTATACTTGATATATGAATGCATATAATGAAGGATGAGACGTCATATAAGGGATTTTTTGTAACAATCTCATTTCTTTTTTGGATTGTGTATGAAAAATTAATATTTCGTGAAATTAAATGCATCTTGTAATTTAAATCCAATCTATTTTCGCTTCAATAGGTGATTACTTGATGTTTTGTGTAATATTTATATTTCCTTCTCTTTGTTATATAATTTGACTGGGAATGATTTTAATGAAACTTTGACTTTAATTACTCTTGGGATGTCAAAAATTTTCATCCATATCCATGATCTTGGAAATTATTGTGTAAAATTGTACATATAAATGATATATTTTAAACAAATTAGTTTAATTCCATATTACTATTTTTAAAAATTGTAATTTTTTTAATAAAATGACTTGCAAGAATTTTTTTCCTTTTTCAAAAGTGTGAAAATAATGTTTTCTTTTTTATATATATATTATGAATAGATTTCATTACTTTCATGAATGTTATGTCATTAAATGATTATGTAACAAGTTTAAATGTTTATTTCCAATAATATAAATTTTACTGTTATTTTTGGTATTTATATTTAAAATTTAATCAAAAGAACGTGATATTTTTCTTAGGATTCATGTAAAGACCCGTAAAATTCAAGGAAAATTTTTTCTTAAATTTTTTTAGAATTTTACAAGAGCGCGGTTTCAGACGGCACCTGATTCCGAGGCCCAGAGTGCCCGGAATTAATTTCTGAAGTTTGGCTCGGGTACGTTCAGTGAACGAACGAGCGGGTATTTCTAACTTTTGATACGGTGCTCGGAATTGAAATCCGAGGGCACCGATGAACTCGCAGCGCCGATATTCGCTTAATGAGACCTTTTCGGAAGTTGCGTTTGTTGCGGGTTAAAAGTTAGTTTTTGGGTTTTTAGTTTAAGTTAAATAAAATTTGTGAGGAACAAATTTTATTTTTATCTAGTTAAGTCCTACCAAAGGGAGTTGGGAGTGGGACCCACATCCACTTAACCTCCCTTGGGAGGATTAAGTGAGGTGGGGTCCACACGAACCCCAACTCCTCAAATTCTCTCAAAACCTCCCCTTTAACTCTTTTCATTTATTGTTGTCAACTTGGGTTACTTAATTAATTAAGGGAGTTAAACCCTTTTTGAATTTCAAACCTTTGAAATTCTTGTGGTTAAGTTATGTAATAATATAAGTTAAAGCTTATATTATTCTAGGGGATTCTTTTACCACCTTGGGAGGATTTCTTGAGAGCTTTGGAAGCTTTTCTCTTTCTTCTTCAACCTTGACGAACACACGAAGAACGCCGTTCTTCAACGAAGAACTTCTTCGCCGAAGAACACGGTCTTTCCGCGACGCCATATCCGCGACGTGACGTTCTTCTTCCGCATCATCTTTTCCGCGACGAACGCCATCGACAACGACTCTTCCTCCGACGTCAATGGAATCGACACCGATATTCCACGACTCCGTCAACGTGCGACTATCGAGACTTGACGTAGAACGCTCAAGTTCCGACGAAGAACGCCGCTCCGCTCTTCTTCGTCTTCGGTGTCAATGAGAGAGAACACCGCACCTTCCTCGGACCTTCTTCGTCGGCAAATGAAGATCCGCCAACGACGTGTCTCTTCGGGCTTATCTCTTCGTCAACAGATTTGACGAACGACGACCGCGACGCCCGACCTCCGCGACGCCGTCTTCCGTGGAACGTAGACGAATCTTCGAAACTTAAACCCGAGGTAGGGGTTGTTGATTCATTATTTATTTATTCCTTTTCTTGAACGTGGATCTCGCATGTCTAACTTGATGCTTGATTGTTTAAGTTGAATTGTTTATTTTAACGTGAGGGGGGGCCGGACCGCATGAACACGGCCGAACCCCCTCCATCGTTCATGTTTATTCATGCGGGTGGAAGCAAGTGGCGTGGTGCCGTCGCACCACGCGGATGATCGTACAAATAATTTACGCGGCGCCGTCGCGCTACGTCAAGGAAAAATCTTCAAGAACGCGACGCCGTCGCGCCGCGTTGAAAAGAATCATGGCACGGCGAAGGGGCGCGGTGCCATCGCACCGCGCCGGATTACGAACGCCGCGGCCGGTTCCGGGCCGCGGCGGAAAAGAAGACCGGCGGCCGGGCCGCCGGCGTCGGAAGCCGAAGAGGGGACTGGAAATTCCGGTCCCGTTGGAGAAAACCGGCCGGCCAGCTGGCCGGCCGGATGCCGTTAAACCAGGGAAATAAATTCCCCGGTCAGCATGTAAAAACCCCCCTCTTAAAGAGGGGGGCGGTTCTTTGAAGGGAGGGGGCAACCGGCCCCCTCTGTTTCGTTTCCAGCAGGCCCCCCCCACGTGGGGGGGGGGGGGGGGGGCGCTTCCTAAAGCAAAACGGCGCGGCATAGCCGCGCCGCCTCTTGGAAGGAGCGGGGGCTTAGCCCCCCCGCGTGCGCAGCTCCCTCGCGGCGCCAGGCCGCCGCGGCCCGCCGCGCCGCCGCGCCGCCCAGGGGGGGTCGGGCCGGGTCGGCCCGGACCCGGACCCCCCCGTTTCGAACCAGATTTGGTTTTTGGCCCATAACTTGAGCCTCGGACCTCCGATCGACGAACCGTCTGCGGAAACGCGATCCTTGGATCGAGACGGTCGTTTCGGTATATCGCACTCAAGGTTTCGGTTTACTTTGAGTTCGGCCGAGTTGGTTCGTTCACGAAACCAACCGGGCCTTCGGAGCGGAAACGCTCATATCTTGAGCTACGAACGTCCGATTGATGCACCGTCAGTCGCGTTGTGTTCCTTTTAGTGAGTCAGATCTTTTGGCATACTCCGCCCGAGGTTTGGACGCAGGTGGAGTACGGTCGGGTTGGTTTTGCCTTTAAAACCAACCGGGCCCCGGAGACGAAAATGCCAATAACTTACAGACCGGGCGTCCGATTGACGCGCCGTCTGTTTCGTTGACTTCCTCTTGATGAGACGGAACTTTTGACATACTCCGCCCGAGTTTTGGTTACAGATAGTAGTGGCCGGGTTGGATCGCACCCGAAATCCAACCGGGCCCATGGAACGGGAAAGCTGATATCTTACAGACAGGACGTCCGCTTGACGAGCCGTCAGCAGCGTTGGTGGTTACGTTGAGTAACGGTCCCTTTGAGTATACCCTATGGGAGTTCGGGGTACAGTTGAGATACGGCCGGGATTGGTTTCGCTCACGAAACCAAGCGGGCCCCTGGGACGAATAGGCTAATAACTCACAGACCGGGCGTCCGATCGACGCGCCGTCTGTTGCGTTGAGACCCCTGTGACGAGACGGACCTTTGAGACACTTCTTCGTGGGACTTTGAGATACTAGGAGTATCGACCTGTAGCTCGTGGAGCGGACCCTCCCAGTGACGAGCGTGCGAAGTACGGAGACCGTGTAGCTGGCTGAGACCTGACGACTGCTTGACCGACTCGACTTGGAGTGAGTCGACTAGCCCAGTGGACGGAGCACTACTTTCTGAGGTGCAGACCCATGGCGGACGGAGCACTACCTGTGTGACAGTGCAGACCCGCGGTGCTCGTCCGGAGAGTACCTCAGCAGGCTACTAGGGGGTGCGCACTACGGTGTTTGGGTGACATACCTCGGCGGGAAGCACTACTGTGTTTGGGTGGCTGGCCCGCAGTACTCGACAGGAGGAGTACTTCAGCAGTCTTAGGTTAGTGAGCGGCGGCCTCGGAGTCGTGACAGGACCACTGTACACTCTAGAGACGGAGCTCTTCAGCAGTTACGGTTTCGATAATGAAAATCCTGGTTTGAGCTGAGACTTTTGACCTTTGTGTTTCCTCATGATTGAGATGGGTTACTTGATAACTTAGGTATATGTATGGGCATATACTTGGGTTGTGGTTATCCGTTGATCTCATGATCCTTGTGTTTGCTCATGACTGAGATGGGTTACTTGATAACTTAGGTATATGTTTGGGCATATACCTAAGTAGAGTTTATCTGTTGTGATCTTCTTGTGGTTATCCTTGTTGGTTTTAGTGAGACCTTGAGGGTCTCGGGGTCCCTACTGAGTATCGTTATACTCACCAATGCACGGGCTATGCCTGCACCTCGTTGTGTTGGTTGCAGACGACGGCCAGTACAGGCAGAGGCCGAGTGTTCGAGGACTGGACGGTACCTGGAGGTGGACTATACGACGAGGCGGTACCCAGAGGCAGACCACTGGGCGGGACATACTTGGAGCAGACGGCGGGACCCGAGGAGCAGAGGAGCTATCTGTACCCACCCTTTAGGTGGGATTTCCAGTGGACAGCTCGGCGTAGCTGCTTTACTTTTCAGTTGCTGTTTTCCCTTTCGAGTTGTACTTTACAGTTGGGCTTGTATTTCCGGCCCCTTTTTACTTTCCGCACTTTTAGTTGTACTCTGTTTTGCTTAGTGTTACTTTCCGCTTGCTTACTCTGTGGTGTTTGTTTACTTTACAAAGGCAATGCCTTCCCTTTTTACCGGGATTTATGCCTTGGTGCTAGTCGCCAGCCCCTGGCCTATGGAAGGCGGGCTTGGGGTAGTCACGGCACGGACCCCGAGGGCGGGTCGTGACAAATTGGTATCATAGGTGGTCGGTTCTACCGCAGACTCTGATCTTTCTTTCTGTGAAGCAATAGTGTTAAGGGTACCGAGTGTGGTTTTCAGTTCAGGGAGTCCAGTGTTGGTGCGGGCGGCCGACGTATCCATACACCAGGACCCTGACAACTGATTTCCGACTTTGTGCACGAAAACACTGATTGCGTTTGTATTTACAAATGTTTTTCCCCTTAAAACAGATCAAACCAGGTCAGCTCACCAGGTATAACCATTTGATCGTGTTACGTTGTTTCTTTCAGGATGGCCCCACGACGGCTGCCAGCTAGGGTTCCGAGAATCGAACGTGACGACAACCCACCGAGCGACGAGGCCTCGGTGCAGGGCCCTTTGTCAGCAGTGGCACCGGCGGTAGCTCTACCCGCCGAGCCCCCGATGCTTCCAGAAGCAGCCGCTGACGATGCACGTCGCCTCAGCGCACTGCATGAGTTTCAGCGCCAGCGACCGCCCAGGTTTCGCGGGGAGACGGATCCCCAGGCTGCAGAGGACTGGCTGGAGGCAGTGGTACGAGTGTTTAGGCTAGTGAGGACACCAGCAGACCTCATGGTGATCCTCGCTGCGAGCCTACTACATGCAGCAGCAGGTAGGTGGTGGAGCCACTTGTTTCAGTTTTGCGATGAGATGAACTTCGCATGGGAAGACTTTGAGACCTTCTTCAGGGCGGAGTTTGTGCCAGTATCTCTACACCCCGAGCATGTACAGGAGATTCTGCCTTTACCGCGTGTTTTTAGATCAGAAGCCGAGTCATCTGTGGGCAGTAGACAGATGATGCAGAGGTCCAGGAGGACCAGACCAGCAGTTGGGCGATCTCAGGTTTTCGGACCAGTGGTGCAGGGCACCCGGAGTGGGATCAGAGCTAGCCGTGCAAGGAGCAGGTTGTGTTACTCCTGCCACGGAAAGGGTCACCTGGCACGTGACTGTCCGACTCCTCAATCCGCAGGCTTGGGGGGGAGCCACCGAGGTTGAGGCAGCGACAAATGCTTGAGCAACAGTAAAGCAGGTGGACAGGAGCGGAACTAGTGGATACGTCTCTTGTACTTCTAGTTCCTTGTTGATGTTGTTTTTGTGTAGCATCTTTGTGTTATGAGCTGCAATAATAAAAGACGCATCCTTTGTGATGTTTTCATTCCTGTCCTCTTTTGTGATGTTACTAAGAGGTTCCAGTTGACTGTTGACTTGACCCTCACTTGTGAGACATCTACTGGAGGAGACCAATTACCACACACTAATGCCGGCAGTGTGACTCAACCCTTGGAGGCGAGAGTAAAGGTTGGATCTCTTAGTAGTAGCATCGAGGCCTTACGATGTCATCCTTGGTATGGATTAGTATCATCCATGTTAGGATTGACTGTTTTAGGCAAAGAATGTGGTTCATCCAGGGGATGAGACCAGGTTTCTCTTATCGGCAAAGAAGAAATCTCGCAGCTCTTATGGGACCAGAGATGGTCCGGGCCACGTCAGAAGTGGTCCATGTCATCCAGGAGCGGATGAGGACAACACAGAGCCGGCAGAAGTCATACGATGACAGGAGGCGGAGGCCACTAGAGTTCGAGGATGGTGACCACGTCTTCTTGCGGGTCTCACCTCGACGTGGTATTCGGAGATTTGGCCGAGGCGGCAAGTTGTCTCCACGCTTCATCGGGCCTTTCCAGGTCCTCAGTAGGATAGGAGAGGTGGCTTATCGCCTGGCTCTACCACCTCAGTTGCACCGGGTGCACGACGTCTTCCATGTGTCTCAGCTGAGGAGATACGTGCACGACCCGACGCACATCTTTGACCATGGGGAGCTTGACGTTGACAATGGGGTGACTTTTACAGAGGTCCCGGTGGAGATAGAGGACCGACAGGAGCGGGTCCTACATGGGCGATCGATTCCTCTTGTGCGCAACAGATGGCGGCACGGGAATCTCCAGGAGAGCACATGGGAGCGGGAGGCTCAGATGCGTGCTCAGTACCCTCTTTTGTTTCCCTAGTTTTTGATGTAGCTTTACGGGGACGTAAAGCCCTGAGGTGGGAGTAATGTAAAGACCCGTAAAATTCAAGGAAAATTTTTTCTTAATTTTCTTTAGAATTTTACAAGAGCGCGGTTTCAGACGGCACCTGATTCCGAGGCCCGGAGTGCCCGGAATTAATTTCTGAAGTTTGGCTCGGGTACGTTCAGTGAACGAACGAGCGGGTATTTCTAACTTTTGATACGGTGCTCAGAATTGAAATCCGAGGGCACCGATGAACTCGCTGCGCCGATATTCGCTTAATGAGACCTTTTCGGAAGTTGCGTTTGTTGCGGGTTGAAGTTAGTTTTTGGGTTTTTAGTTTAAGTTAAATAAAATTTGTGAGGAACAAATTTTATTTTTATCTAGTTAAGTCCTACCAAAGGGAGTTGGGACTGGGACCCACATCCAATTAACCTCCCTTGGGATGATTAAGTGAGGTGGGGTCCACACGAACCCCAACACCTCAAATTCTCTCAAAACCTCCCCTTTAACTCTTTTCATTTATTGTTGTCAACTTGGGTTACTTAATTAATTATGGGAGTTAAACCCTTTTTGAATTTCAAACCTTTGAAATTCTTGTGGTTAAGTTATGTAATAATATAAGTTAAAGCTTATATAATTCTAGGGGATTCTTTTACCACCTTGGGAGGATTTCTTGAGAGCTTTGGAAGCTTTTCTCTTTCTTCTTCAACCTTGACGAAGAACACGAAGAATGTCGTTCTTCAACGAAGAACTTCTTCGCCGAAGAACACGGTCTTTCCGCGACGCCATATCCGCGACGTGACGTTCTTCTTCCGCGTCATCTTTTCCGCGATGAACGCCATCGACAACGACTCTTCCTCCGACGTCAAAGGAATCGACACCGATATTCCACGACTCCGTCAACGTGCGACTATCGAGACTTGACGTAGAACGCTCAAGTTCCGACGAAGAACGCCGCTCCGCTCTTCTTCGTCTTCGGTGTCAACGAGAGAGAACACCGCACCTTCCTCGGACCTTCTTCGTCGGCAAACGAAGATCCGCCAACGACGTGTCTCTTCGGGCTTATCTCTTCGTCAACGGATTTGACGAACGACGACCGCGACGCCCGACCTCCGCGACGCCGTCTTCCGCGGAACGTAGACGAATCTTTGAAACTTAAACCTGAGGTAGGGGTTGTTGATTCATTATTTATTTATTCCTTTTCTTGAACGTGGATCTCGCATGTCTAACTTGATGCTTGATTGTTTATGTTGAATTGTTTATTTTAACGTGAGGGGGGGCCGGACCGCATGAACACGGCCGAACCCCCCCTCCATCGTTCATGTTTATTCATGCGGGTGGAAGCAAGTGGCGTGGTGCCGTCGCACCACGCGGATGATCGTACAAATAATTTACGCGGCGCCGTCGCGCTACGTCAAGGAAAAATCTTCAAGAACGCGACGCCGTCGCGCCGCGTTGAAAAGAATCATGGCACGGCGAAGGGGCGCGGTGCCGTCGCACCGCGCCGGATTACGAACGCCGCGGCCGGTTCCGGGCCGCGGCGGGACGAGGAGACCGCGGCCGGTTCCGAGCCGCGGCGGAAGAGAAGACCGGCGGCCGGGCCGCCGGCGTCGGAAGCCGAAGAGGGGACCGGAAATTCCGGTCCCGTTGGCCGGCCGGATTCCGTTAAACCGGGGAAATAAATTCCCCGGTCAGCATGTAAAAACCCCCCTCTTAAAGAGGGGGGAGGTTCTTTGAAGGGAGGGGGCAACCGGCCCCCTCGGTTTCGTTTCCAGCAGCCCCCCCCCCCCCCCCCCCCCACGTGGGGGGGGGGGGCGCTTCCTAAAGCAAAACGGCGCGGCATAGCCGCACCGCCTCTTGGAAGGAGCGGGGGCTTAGCCCCCCGCGTGCGCAGCTCCCTCGCGGCGCCAGGCCGCCGCGGCCCGCCGCGCCGCCGCGCCGCCACGCCGCCGCCCGTCGCCCAGGGGGGGTCGGGCCGGGTCGGCCCGGACCCGGACCCCCCCCCCCCCCGTTTCGAACCAGATTTGGTTTTTGGCCCATAACTTGAGCCTCGGACCTCCGATCGACGAACCGTCTGCGGCAACGCGATCCTTGGATCGAGACGGTCGTTTCGGTATATCGCACTCAAGGTTCCGGTTTACTTTGAGTTCGGCCGGGTTGGTTCGTTCACGAAACCAACCGGGCCTTCGGAGCGGAAACGCTCATACCTTGAGCTACGAACGTCCGATTGACGCACCGTCAGTCGCGTTGTGTTCCTTTTAGTGAGTCAGATCTTTTGGCATACTCCGCCCGAGGTTTGGACGCAGGTGGAGTACGGTCGGGTTGGTTTTGCCTTTAAAACCAACCGGGCCCCGGAGACGAAAATGCCAATAACTCACAGACCGAGCGTCCGATTGACGCGCCGTCTGTTTCGTTGACTTCCCCTTGATGAGACGGAACTTTTGACATACTCCGCCCGAGTTTTGGTTACAGATAGTAGTGGCCGGGTTGGATCGCACCCGAAATCCAACCGGGCCCATGGAACGGGAAAGCTGATATCTTACAGACAGGACGTCCGCTTGACGAGCCGTCAGCAGCGTTGGTGGTTACGTTGAGTAACGGTCCCTTTGAGTATACCCTATGGGAGTTCGGGGTACAGTTGAGATACGGCCGGGATTGGTTTCGCTCACGAAACCAACCGGGCCCCTGGGACGAATAGGCTAATAACTCACAGACCGGGCGTCCGATCGACGCGCCGTCTGTTGCGTTGAGACCCCTGTGACGAGACGGACCTTTGAGACACTTCTTCGTGGGACTTTGAGATACTTGGAGTATCGACCTGTAGCTCGTGGAGCGGACCCTCCCAGTGACGAGCGTGCGAAGTACGAAGACCGTGTAGCTGGCTGAGACCTGACGACTGCTTGACCGACTCGACTTGGAGTGAGTCGACTAGCCCAGTGGACGGAGCACTACTTTCTGAGGTGCAGACCCATGGCGGACGGAGCACTACCTGTGTGACAGTGCAGACCCGCGGTGCTCGTCCGGAGAGTACCTCAGCAGGCTACTAGGGGGTGTGCACTACGGTGTTTGGGTGACATACCTCGGCGGGAAGCACTACTGTGTTTGGGTGGCTGGCCCGCAGTACTCGACAGGAGGAGTACTTCAGCAGTCTTAGGTTAGTGAGCGGCTGCCTCGGAGTCGTGACAGGACCACTGTACACTCTAGAGACGGAGCTCTTCAGCAGTTACGGTTTCGATAATGAAAATCCTGGTTTGAGCTGAGACTTTTGACCTTTGTGTTTCCTCATGATTGAGATGGGTTACTTGATAACTTAGGTATATGTATGGGCATATACCTGGGTTGTGGTTATCCGTTGATCTCATGATCCTTGTGTTTCCTCATGACTGAGATGGGTTACTTGATAACTTAGGTATATGTATGGGCATATACCTATGTAGAGTTTATCTGTTGTGATCTTCTTGTGGTTATCCTTGTTGGTTTTAGTGAGACCTTGAGGGTCTCGGGGTCCCTACTGAGTATCGTTATACTCACCCCTGCACGGGCTTTGCCCGCACCTCGTTGTGTTGGTTGCAGACGACGGCCAGTACTGGCAGAGGCCGAGTGTTCGAGGACTGGACGGTACCTGGAGGTGGACTATACGACGAGGCGGTACCCAGAGGCAGACCACTGGGCGGGACATACTTGGAGCAGACGGCGGGACCCGAGGAGCAGAGGAGCTATCTGTACCCACCCTTCAGGTGGGATTTCCAGTGGACAGCTCGGCGTAGCTGCTTTACTTTTCATTTTTTGTTTTCCCTTTCGAGTTGTACTTTACAGTTGGGCTTGTATTTCCGGCCCCTTTTTACTTTCCGCACTTTTAGTTGTACTCTGTTTTGCTTAGTGTTACTTTCCGCTTGCTTACTCTGTGGTGTTTGTTTACTTTACAAAGGCAATGCCTTCCCTTTTTACCGGGATTTACGCCTTGGTGCTAGTCGCCAGCCCCTGGCCTATGGAAGGCGGGCTTGGGGTAGTCATGGCACGGACCCCGAGGGCGGGTCGTGACAATTCATAGAAAGGTTCAAAATTTATTTATTAGATATTTCTCGTTAATGTAATCATACTTTTGGGATTTTTATAATTTACTAGGAATAAGATCTTATTTTACCATTCATTATTTTCTCTTTGTGTCTAAGGTTGGTTATGATTAAATATTGATTATATGAAAATACACATATTTTAAAAGGTTTATGCTATGTTTAAAATTTTAAATATATATTTGACTCAATTCCTTTCCATGGATTTTTATATGATGATTTGGTGAATATTTTATGATCTGGTGGTACATATAAGCATGATATACATTATTTTGATGGTGGGACCATTATTATATATCCCTCTAATACACTGGTTAAAATGGATATCTAAAATAATAATGAGGACTACAATGGGGAGTGAGCCCCAATAATAAGGGACTCTATAAAATAAAATTTTCTTGGGAGATATCCTTATATATGTAAATGGGGGAATATCCACTATTAAATTCAATATATTATTAATTTAATAAAATAATTATTTTCATTCCTTCTGTTTTTTCAAAAAACACATGTCTAATGCTGATGATATGTTCTCAAGGATCATGATTGATTGATAACTATTAATAACACTTTATGTATGTATTTTTTCGATAAATACTATATAATTGATTTTTTATTAATTATATTTGACTGATTGGGAATGACTTCCATAGGTAATTATCATGTTCTCAATAACTTATTTTTATCTTATAATCATTTATTATCATGGATTTTTATCTCTTATGTTCACTCTTACTGAGGATCTGAACTCCCCCTCTCTTATGTTTCCTTCCTCATGGTCATGAAGAAAGGTTTTATGTAGTTATTTTTTGGGAAATATATGACGTGAGACGTAATTTTTTGGAGATTTTGATGATCATTCATGAAATAAGATAATTATTTATGTAGTCTATAATCACACAAATTACTTTAATTACTGGGGAATGTGTTGTTGTCATATGTATGGAATATTGTTTTTAAAATAATGATATATAAATGTATTAAATTGTTGTATTTCTTGAATGATGATATTTAATATTTCTATAATGGTCGTAAGATCTCATATCAATTATTGAGGAATTGAGATAAGTGGTTCTTAGTCCCAAATTAAATATCATGAGACATATTTCTTATTATGAACTATGATACCACTAAAATGATGTTATTACTTACTAATTAATCTATTTTAACATATTCATTGAGATATAAAATCCATATAATCTACATTAATTAAATTTTTTTCAATTAAAATGGTATAAAATTTGAAAATGGTTATGTTCAAAATGTTACTCAAACCATAAATTTTTTCTCAGTGTCACTATTGAAAATTTGAATCATTTTACATGTCACGATATGTGTTTTTATGATAGTGATTTACTGATTTAAAATACCAAAAATTTCCATTAATTTATTTTCTTTTATTTATAAGGATATAATAATAAAAAAAGTCATTTTATTAAACTTTCTATTGAATCAACTCTTACACCAGTCATTTGAGTTTTGGGTTACATAATTATCCTTCATTGAGTTATGATATTTATCTGTAACTTATTTTATATAATATTTGACAATTTCATCTTGGAATATATTAGGTGGAATTATATTATTTTAATATTTTTTACAAATAAAATAATTTTCAAATATGTCTTTATTTATTTAGTACATTTCCCATAAGTGATATAGAAAAATAAAATCATCGTTTTTTGAGTTAGAAATTTTTATTTTAAGCCGTGTTCTTCCATGGATTGTTTATTCCAACTGGTGTTTTATAATCCATTGTGGGAAACGAATGTCCTACCACATGGTTATTTTTTTATTTTAATATGGGACTTCTAGAAACGAAATTTCAAATTTTTTAAAAAGGATTCTTTAATAATCAAACAATTTTTTATTTTTACTAGATTTTGAATTGAAATATTTGAATAATTTTCAAGTATCAAATGTTGATTTTTTTTAAAGTTAAATTCATAAAAACCACTCACATTTTATTTTTATAAAAAAAAAATTTAATATTACATGTATGAATTTATTTAACATTAATTTTATTTTTTACTAAAATATATTTTATTTATTCATCGCAATATATCCTTTCATAATTAAAATAATTTACCCTAATGTGATTTTTGTAACATGTTTTATTCACTAATTAATCTAAATACTGATAATTTTGGGGGATATACCCCATAATATCAAATAATTATATTCATGATCCATTCTTGTGTAATATATTTCTAAAACTTCATTTTAAAGGATGTTTTTACCTATTTCAGCAACTTTACATAGTTTATTTTATATTCATGAGATATGCTTTATTTTTTAACTATCCACATGCATTCTCTATATTACAATAAAGTGTACTTATATATAATATATATGATCCATTAATGACTTTTTCTATCCTAATTATCCACTTTGAGTAGGTATAAGTTTTCTTCTGATTCCTTTTCCTTATAAGTAACTAGTTCTCCAATCCTTTTAATAAAGAGTGATCACTATGATTCGATACATAAACTGATTTGAGGATTTATTTCCTTATCCATATATAAATTATCTATGTAGTTTAAAAATCATTTGATATTTTTTTATTTAATGGTATTTTACAAGAATGTAACTTGATTTGTTCGACACCCATTTATTTTATATGGGTTTAATATTATGTTTATTTACTTATATTAATCCATTAGAAGATGATATAATACCCATTTTATTTCCAGGTTTTATTTATTCCATAAAAAGTTAATTATTTGAATTTTACTATTTTATGAATCCTAATTTATTTGCACAGGTTCGTTATTATGTGAAATGTTAATGATTTTCAAATAGAATACATATTCTTGTATGAAATGATGGGCGGGGTCCTGTGTATATATTAACATCATTGACTAAAAGGATATATCTCATGAGATATTGTATATTATCTTACATTTAAATCTCTCATAAGAGTGGGAACATATTATGTGGCTCAAGAGTGTAGTGATTTATTATACTGATATCTATTCCATATTTTATAGAACAAACACTATTTTATACTTATTTTCATTTTCTATTATTATACAATACTTCATTTTTATTAACTAATTTTTATATTATGTTAGTCCTTCCCTTAATCCATGATTTAAAATCCATTATTTGTGGATATATGTTTCATATTAATATTTTCTATACCCATATGTTCATCTTAAGATCACTTATTATATTTTTTTATAAAAACATTGGATTCTTTTAAAGATAATCTAAGATCACCACATTCTTATATTTATATTTCCCCATGTTATAAAGATAAGAATCATATAAAATATGATAAATAGTTTATTATATAGTGAATTTGTGGGAGATGTTGAAGATAGATTATGGATTGTGTTTTTGAATACATTATGAAAAAAATGACCAATTGATTCGAATAACATTAGTTTTATTAATTAATTATTTGTACTAGTTCTCTAACAAATATATTCCTAAAATAAAATGGGAAATTATTTTAATGAAATATTTTTATTATTTTATGTTGATGAGATTTTCACATCTAAATACTTATAAATTATACATATAAACCCACATTTACATTCATCGATCATAGTTTTAATTTATTATTTATCATTTTATTTATTTTTAAATGTATTTTACTTAGTTATCTAATCATGTTGCTTCAATTTTTAATTGGTCAATTATTGAATATGATTCTAGGAATTAATTCGAGTTCATATATTATCACAATTACTATAATGACCCATATATTAAATACAATATTATTACTTCAATGTTGATGAATATTCATTGAAAATATAAAAAACCAACTGAAGAACCATATACATATAGTTTATTTAGAAACTAAAAAACATATACAACTGGTTCATAAGACATTTTCATTATATCCCACTTTTTTCATGATAACTAGACCTCATTTTGATATATTGTACTTAATACACTTCTTCATGACCAGGGGAAAAAATTATTTAAAAGGGTATGATTAGATTCTCAGTACGGGTAAATAGGGGATATATCAATCATATCATAATCATATGACATAAGAACATAACATTTGAAAATATAATCCTTCATATGAAAGATCGTGAGATCATTTCAATGGTATAAATCATAAAATGTCTAAAGAATCAATGAATATAATCCAAAAATTCATAAAAAAAGTCATGAAATTTTGTGGCATACAAATAACCATAAAAATCATGTCAAATTAGTCAATTCTTTTTTTCCAAGACCACCATTGCATACACGGTCCATTAATGAACTATGTTCACTCCTCATTTCATCCCTATACTACAGAACCAAGATCCTTTCCCATTCATTCCATGTTTATATCATGAGATATAAACCATTACCTATGAAATTTTAGAGAGATATAGATCCCACCCGTATCATAATGAAATCCATCTTCAGTGTTACACAATAGCAAAAATCATTCAACACAACATAACCAAAAGAATAAAATTGGTTTTTTAAAAATCATTTTGTCATTATCCATATAAAACAAAGGGTTTTCATAAATATCATTCCATCATAACCACAATAAAAAAATATTAATTATAGGTATAGAAACAGAACCCTATCTAAATAATGTCATCTTAGATGTAGAATAATTTTCATAAAAGACTTGAAATTATTTCTTGAGAAAAATAATGTTTATTTTTTAAAAAAATTGTGTTTTCTTAAAATGCCATGAAATTTTAAAAGAAAATAGTTTATTTTATTTTAAAATTAAAATAATTTAATTTTATATTCAACTAAATAAGGTGTTATTAAAAAAAATATGCTCATTTTATATATGGTAAGGAAAAAAATTATTATCATGCTTTTGTCGAAATGTCAAAAAATCACATCATGATAAATGTGATAAAAGGATCCTTTAATAAAATTTAATGAAATTAAAAAAAATTTAAAATTGAATTTAAATAATAATATAATTATACGAATATTATTTTATAATATATATGTATAAAACATGGACATGGATGGTAAATTAACCCTAGTATATACATACATATAAACTAACTCAGATGAAATTGAAAGAGTGAAATTATCACTTAACTTAGGATTGATATCATTTGTAGTTATCAAAACATCTAGAATAATAATATAAATATTTTCATTGGAATTTCACAATCATATTCATTTTTTATGATATCACATATTATCATATTATCATCCTTTTTTTGTAACATTATAACTCATCCATCATGTGTTAGCTTCTTGTTTTTTGCATGTTTTATCAAATAAGTCTTACTACAATTATTAGGTTAGAGTTATATCATTTAAATAATGATATTTTTATAATATATATATTATTTATTCATTCCATTTATTTATTTAATCATTTTTTAATGAATATCATTTATAATTAATTGCATTTCATCGATGAGACGGTAGGACACACGTATGCACAAGTGATGAAATCATTCCCATAGTGGTTGAATGATATTTAAGTAGTTTATGTACAATATTAAATAATAAATATGATGTTATAATAATCATATATTGTTTTTATTTTCATCATGATACCCATCCATGTATGGTGGTGGTGAAAAATAGATTACATTTTTGTAGGGAGATCGAAAGCCGTACGTATGCATGTTTAGACATTCCCTTCTCTGTAAGATGGATAGAATATGTAATATGTTTGTTTAAAAATAATTATAAAATATCAATATATAAATGATATTTTAGAACTTACTTTATAATTAAACTACAAATGACTAGGATGTGGAGGAAGGAATATGTTTGAAATAATCGATAGGATATATTACCTTTACTTTGAAACACTCCCTCTAAATCACCTATTAAATAACTAGAGTTGGTCCTTGAGGAAGTCCAAAACTTCTATAATGAGACAAATGAATTTTAGAATTAACTATTCGTGGGGATTTATGTGTTTGAAGGCTGAATGTAATGTGATGTGGTGAGGGAGGATGACCCCCTTTTAAATTGAGGAGAGATGCACTTTTGGAACTCCAGAATTATTAATTTATATTAAAATCAAAACCCCTCCCAAAAACCACCAAAATATCACCATTTCGATGAAAAAATGAAATAGGTTTGTAGAACCATCAACCAATAAATTGTATACATGTTTTATATCAATTTAAACCTTATCATTTTAATTATTACATAGTTATTCAATAAAAGTTTTAACTACAGTAAAAAATATTTCAACATTAAAAGATTGAATTGTTTACTTATTTGATGTCCATTATGACATAAATAATCACCTTTTAACATTATATATCTTGTATTAATTAAAATAAATATTTAAATAATTTAATTATTTTTAAATAATTTAACAATAAATATTTTTGATAAAAAATCAATAGAGTCAATTTTGGCATTATTCAAATAATTAGTTTTTCGAAATATAATGATAAACATTTAACAACAAAAACAATTATTTTAATATATTCTTAATAGATATTGGTAATATATAAAATAATTTTCATATATTAATTTTCCCAAAATATGTTTATTTTAATATTTTTAAAAATATTTATTTGATACCTCCCATAAAAAATAATTACAAGATAAATTTTATGTAATTATTTAATATGAATATATTTTGAAAAAAATATAAAATAAAATACTATGAAAAAGAAAAATCATCAGAATTGCATAAAAATTCGTATAATTGAATATATATTCTGTAGAATACATCATAAAAAATAATATACTTTTTAAAGAATGAATGTGATTAGTTTATCATTACATTAAAAAATATATGCATCATAATCTCTTATATAAGGATCCAAATTGTCAATAATAAGAAATTGGGATGGATTTGGGTGAGATATACATGGAAAATATTATTTTTTCAAATTTATTGGTTATTCTAAAGGTGATTATCACTTTAAAAATAATTATTTTATTGATTTCTCATCACAAAAATATTTTCTACATCATCGATGTACAAGTATTTAAGGAAATTATTTATTAAAAATAAGAAACCACATTAAATAAAAACATTATATATTTAATATGAGTATTTTTAATGAAAATTTTCTTTTGAATATCCTTTTATTAAAATAGATATAGTTTTTGTAAATGTGAGTAACTCATAATTATCTTTTTATTAACAAAATAAATTAAATGTTGTAATTTCACAGAAGTTTCTTCCAAAGGACACCATTTCAACCCATGGATTATTTAGGTCAAAACACACTCTTAAAATGATATTTAAAGAAGAGTTAGGGAATTTTCATAATATTATTTTTACCATTAATTACGTTATTTACCATTTTACGGTATTAAAAAATACCAAAGTTACTATTTATAATTCTAGAAAATAAAAGCAAGCCATTTACATAGTTTAGACATACTTATTTAAAAAGTAGAATAAATTTTTATAAATTAAAATCACTTTATATATTATAATTAATTTAAAATAAATCCCATTTTTATATAGAGAGAACGAGTTTTAAAAGCTAAAACTTTGCAAATGATTGAAATGATTTTTATAAATAAATTCAATGTAATATTAATGCTAATGTTCTAAATTATATTTATTAATAAAAATATATTCTACAAATACTTTTATACCATATAATATTATAATTTATCCATATATATTATTTTTATAAAAATTTTGTTTTCAATTAAAATTTAATATATTTTTACTATTTATCAAAACATGAAAGTTATCAAAAAATATTAATAATTAATCCAAAGTAAATTTTTATATCCCAATTCAAAATAATTGTGTAATTTTTTCAAATAAAAATTAATAATGTTTCAAAATATTACATTAAAACGGGATTTCAATTAAAATGTGGAAAACTATGCTTTAGAAAAATATATGTTTTTATAAATAAAAAAGGGTATATTCATACCCTATCATAAAAATATATATTAATAGACTGTAAAAACATATTTTATCTAGTTTATAACACATATATTTCAATATGATCATTTTCTAATAAAAACATACTAAATTATTTAATAAAAAAATAAAAATATTTAATTGATTTATATTTTTTAAATAAATAATTAGGATCTATGGAATTTTAATTTTTTTTATATTTATTCTAGATAATCAATAGTCTTGGATAAATTGATCATTTTATATTATGGGCATCTCATGGTTTAATTAATGTCATGATTTCATGAATTGAAATCTATTGGAGAATTAAAATTATTTAAAATATTTTATAAAACATCCAAGTGTTACGTTCAACCACCCTTAAGCATAATTTCACCCTAGAAATTCATCAGTTCGAAACAAATCAATGAGAATACTTATGCGTCATCACATTCTCACGCTCCCAAATAACATTATCAAATTGATGGTTCCACCAAAAAAAATATTGACCAATAGAGTGTTGTTATTTTGTAGAACATTTCCCCAACCATCGTGAATATCTATACATTTTTCTTCATAAGAAAGATCTTTCTATAGTGGTATAACTTATAAGTATAGTACGTGTGAATGATTATGTATTTAATTTCTCAATAGAGAAACATAGAACACATCATGAACATGAGAGAGATTCAGTGGAAGCACCATTTGGTAATCTACCTTCCCGACACAATCCAAAATTTCCAAATTATTAATATAACTGGGGATCAACTTTCACATAATTCCAAATATAATATCTCTATTCAAGAGAGACATTCATAAAAATGCATTATTTGTAACATAAAACATTAAGTCTTTTCTTCAGTTGTTATACCAAATTTTTTGACTCTGAGATTCTATTTTTTGTTGTTAAATAAATCAAACATTTTTTGATATTTCTTAGAGAAGATCAGGTCCTAATAGATTTCATTCCCCAACTTCATCCCAAAAAGTTGGATTCATGCACTTATTTTCATATAGGGATTCATAAGGAGCCTTCTGAATACTCGGGTGAATGATATTGTGGAAATAAAATTCCACCAAAGGTAGTTGGTGACCCCAAAAAACATTTAAATCCATAAAGAATACTCTCAACATGTAATCTATAGATTGAATTATCCTATCAGATAGAATGTCTATCTGAGATGACAAGTATTGCTAAAACACAAGTCTTTATATATAATCTATTGAAGATTTTTCTTTATCATCGAGGTAACCCTTTGATCCAGATCAGATATAGTTGAATTTGGTACTACATCTAATCACACCAATTCCATTACATATATCCTGGAAATCCGATCAAGAGATAAATCCTATATTATAATAATGAAGTGTGCTAACTTCATAAAGTGATAAACAATAAACCATATATTATTATGGCCATTATATGTTTTTTGATGTCCGATGACAAAGGCCAATTTCATATTTTTCCCATTTCTATTGTAGTATGGGTAGTGGTTGTAACATCCCCTTAGAAATATGTCTCTCAGAAATAAATTTATAGAAAACCATCTTCTGAGAGACATATTCAGCAACATCTCATTTCATTCAATCCCACCAGTAATACTCTTTCATGTCCATGTACGTCTTTATTATTCCTATATGAGTAGATAATGATGAACTATAAGCCTAATCCAATAGCTCCTACTTTAAATCCAATATGGGAGGTATAAAAACCTTGTTCTTTTTCCTATGTATTCCAATGAAATCATGGGTACATCCAGGAACATTTCTCCCCTTCTATTATATCTATAGATATTCCTTCTATGCCTCTATAATTTTCACATGTGTATGTGGTTGAACATTTATTTGATAAAGATAAAATTTCAACCCTTCAATAAAAATTAAATGACGTATCCATTGATATTCCACAAATATTGGATCTCTTTTTATCCTCATCAGGGATATGATTTCATTGTACTTTCAACACAAATCATCTCTCAAAATGTTAGCTTTTCTAGGGTGGTAAAGTATTAAGCAGTCATAATCTCTAATCAACTAAAACCATATTCATTGATGAATATTCACCACCTTTTATGTGAAAATATACATTAAACTATTATAATCGGTATAAATATCAGACTATTCACCATACAGATAATGCATCCATATCTTTAGTGAAAAGATTACCACAACTATCCTCAAATCATGGGTTTGGTTATTTTCCTCATGGATTTTTAATTTTCATGATACACCGGCTATCACAATATCATTTTTCCTGAGAACACAACCCAAACCCTAATTTTATGCACCAAAATAGATTACAACCCTTTCTTCATTACAAGTTAGTGTTATAATAGCAGGACTGGCTAAAATTCATTTAATCTCGTTGAAATTTTATTCACATTCATCCATGCACATGAACACAACTACTTTCTGAGTTATGTTGGTGAGTGGATCAGATAATCATCAAAATTAAATCAATAATCATTACTAATATGCATCCCATCCAAGAAAAACTTGGATTTTAGTTACCATTTTAGGCCTCAACCAACATTTTATAACTACTATTTTACTAGACAAAAAGATATCTCTTATCATGAGATTATGTGATCGACAAATAAAAAATTCTTTTTCTAAAATTCATTGTTGGTTATTTTCTTCATAATGATTATCCTTTCAAATGGTTTTAAATACAATTCTCAAGTTATCATCATGCTCTTCCTTTCACATCAAATCGATAATAATATAATCTATAAGGACTACCACAAAATGATAAAGATTGTATCTAATGACTATATTAATTATATCTAGTAGGATTGTAGGGGAATTAGTATGATTAAATGGAATAAATATAAATTCCTAGTTTCCCTAACTAGTATGGAATTCCCTCTTCGGTATATCCTTTTTCTTAACTATTAGTTTATGATATACAGAATTAAGATCAATGTTAAAAATATATTGAGATCCATGTAGATGGTCATAATATTATTCAACGTGGGGAAGTTGATATTTGTTCTTGATAGTGATCCTGTAAGGTTTTTGATAATCCATGATGAGTCTCCTTGATCCACCATTCTTCATAAAATATATAACTTGTAAAATCCAAGATGACATACTAGGTTATAAGAATCCCTTTTCATAATTCTCTTGGAGTTACTTCATTAATTACTACTACTCAATTTGGTCCATTATATAAGGAGTATTTTAAATAGTCATAGAACCAGGTGTGAGATCTATTGAAATATCAACTTCATGATTCTATGGAATACATATCAATTCATTCTGAAATATATCATCAAACTACCTAATAATGGGTGTATTCTTAATCATGAATTTCTCCCCAACAATTTGAGATAGATGCCCTTCATTTATTCGAATCAAGACCAATACGATGGATGAAATTTCTACTATAATTTCATATTAATCTTTACATTGATAGAATATCATATATTGATATGGAATATTCATTGTGACATCCCTTGGAAATTTATATGTTCATCATAGAGTGAAATCCAATCCATGCGAAGAATCACATCAAATTCCACTATATTAAAGATCAATAGAATTTTCCAGAATCACATTCTCAAAAACTTGAACTATAGTAGAATTATAAACTTTTGATGAAACTATTGTTCCATTAAGAGGTTTCATTGATTACCAAACATATAATTTTTGAGGTATTACATATATTCCATTAGAAAATTCGTTATAAATAAAAGTGTTGGTGGATCCAAAATCAAATAAAACATTTGCTACATTAGAGTGGATGGTATGTGTACCGTTCACCGCTTCATTATCATACTCCACATTAATGATAATGATCTCATGTGACTTTCCTTTTTCTTTGGCCTTAATAGTTTTCTGACATTGATAAAAATAAATAACCCATATATTGGGGCATTGATTCGCATAATTCCCCATTTTCTGGAAATTGTAACATTTTTGTGTATGAGGTTCGTTATATGTATCATTTTCGTTATCTGTAATATTAGACAACAGTTTTGAATAATATCAGTATAAAATTATTTAATTAACTTCTCTTCAACACATAATATAGTTTCTAGTCCCTTTAAGTAAATTTACACCGTGATTCTTTCCCCACATTGAGCATAATGAAAAACCCATATTCTCGTTTGTGTGATCTTTATATTTTCCATTTAATTCCATATTTCTTATCATATCAAACCCCTAGGACGCATGAGTTACTCCAATAAAAATCTCAACTTTGAGACAACATCATACGATTTACTCATAGCTATTAATGTCCCTTATGGATATTGTCTTATAGGACTTCATTTCAAGCCACTAAATAATTGATCAATTTTACTCTCCGATTGGATATAAATTAAAGACGCACATCGTTTTTATCTTGTAATAGTTGCTCAGTAGGTACTAATGGATGAATCACCCTTTTTGTTAAGATTAAGGATCTCTTTATCTATTATAGTTCAAAGAATATGAGGAATGTACTTATTGAAATATATGATACTGAAAAAAAACCCATTACATGGAATCAATTTCATCTATTTGACTCATTTTCAAGATAAGGATTCATTATTGATCTACTTACCCTTCCAAATCATAGACTGATAAGTTTAATTTATCATTATTGGTCATTAGAGAACTAAAAATATATTTTAAGTCGTAGTGGTCTATTTTTCTGCCAATAATGGACCAGAAGACCGGCTGAAAGATGTTGTACGCTGCCTCACAAAATACTTAACCTATTTTTGTTCCTTTTTTTATCGTTTGGATGTCTTGCATGATTAATAGCTTGAGAATGTTGTGTGAGAAGAACAACATGATTTTTAATTATAGAAATAATAACATTCGGTTACTCAGTAGGAAAATCATTTCACTTCCCATCAAATTTGGTATTAATTTAGTACCTCTAGTTTCTACCATTGACTAAAACCAAGAAGCATAGTGTGAGAAACAATAATAATAGTGGGAAAAACAAAAAATCAAAAATAAAATTTCAATTTAGAAGACATTTTTTTATCCTAGGTACATAATGATCATTTATAATACTCCAGTATTGTAACATATACCATGACATATCCTTTGGGTTCTAACTAAGGTTCTCTCATCTAGTTTAAAAAGATTAACAACCACTTTCCTATGACAACAACAATAACAACCCATAAATTACATACATTGATATTGCATAAAAATTGATTAATATTCATTAAAAATAACGAAAAATCCATGAGTGGACCATATAGGTATAGTTTCTTTAGAATCTGTGAAACATAAACAACTGGTTCATAAGATATCTTCACTCTCTTCCACTTATTTTGGTATAACTTTTTTCCTTTTTGACATACGTTACTTAATACCTTTATTTATGACATGAGGAATAGAAACATATGAAAGGGTGAGCTCAGATTCCCATTAATTATAGACATGGTAGATATCAATCATATCAAAATCATAAGAAATAATAAAAAAATATTTGAAAATATTATCCTGCATAAGAAAGGTCACGATATCATGTAATGGTATAAATCCTAAATGTTTATAGGAATCATTGAAATTAATCCAAAATGACCTAAAATAAGGAATCAATTTTTTGGAAATCAAATAATCTTATAAAATCATATCATAACAGTTAAGTCTCATTACCATGACGGTAATAGATGATAATGTCCATTACTGAACTGAGTTTACTTCTCGTTCAAGAAATTTAATACTTAACTGTGATAATTTCCCATTCCAACCATATCGTTCTCATGAAATATAAATTTTTAACCAATGAATTGGTGAGAAATATTGGTCCCCCTTCTCATAATTTAATCGTTCTTTCATTTTACAAAATAACATAAATCATTCATCATAGCATAACCCAATGAATAAAGTGGGTTTCATGGGCCTCATTTCATCATAATCCATATAAAACTAATAGTTTCCATAAATATTATTCTATTATAAAAACAATAAAACAATATTAATAATAGATAGATAAGCATAACCCTATTTAAAAAAATTAATCTTATATGGAAAATGACTTTGATAAGGAACTTGATTTAATTCTTGAGGAAAATATCGTTTCTTCTTGAAAAATATTTTCCATTCTCAAAATGCCACAAAATTTAGAAATAATATAATTTATTTAAAAATAAATATGAAATAATGTAAAAATTATCCTTGTAAATACGGTTTTATAAAATCATAGTAATTTTTTCATATCGTATAAGATAATAGAAAACATTCTTCACATACTTTTTTCGGAATGTCAAAAATGCACATCGTAACGAATGTGATAAAATATTACATTCAAACTATTTAAAATAATCACCAAAGGGTAAAGCTGAAATTAAAAAGTTGTTTAAAGATATATAATACTTTTTATAATACGTGGGTATTAAATATGGAAAAGAATGATAATATACCCCAGTAAATACATATATGAAAATACGCTTGGATAAAAATGATATTCTGAAATTATACCTTTTCATAGGATTGATATCATGCGAATGTATCTGAAATTACTGTATAATGATTTATATAATTTCATCAATGTATTTAATAATCATAATATTTTTTATGATTTCATATATAATGATATTATGATCCATTTGTCAGTAACATTGTTTCTCATCCATCAAGTCTTTACTTATTTCTTTACGCATTTGTTGACAGGTATGTTGTATTTCATCTTCTAAGGATATATTTATATAATTTAAGGGATTAAATTTTTATAATATATAGAATATTTAATCATACAATTATTTTATATAATTTTTCTTTATAGAAGATTGTATATAATGTATCACATAGCATTGTGGAGATGGTATGTTGTAATTATGCACAAGAGGTAATATCATCCACTGAATCGTTGAATGGTATTGAAGTGGATGGTGTATATTATTTTTGAGTTGTTATAATGTTATAATAATATTATATATCTATTATTTCCCAAACTATACACATCAATGAATGAGGGTGGTTATAACATATTCCACCACGACGTGGAGATGATAAGATACACTTTGGCGGGCGTAATGGTTTTAGTTTTTGAATGACGAAAATAAGATCAAATATGGTTGTTTTATAACCACAATAAAATATTATTATATAATAGATACACTATTTATTAACATATAATGAAAAAACCCTTGAAGAATAAGTATAATAATAAAAAATATTCAATGAATCGGTATAGGAGAATACCTCTTCTTTGATGTGCTTGCTCTATTTATCCTCTTATAGAAATAGATTTGGAAATTTATGAAGACCAGAACCTATAAAATTTTACTAGGGAAGTTTATAAAAGATAATGGATAGGTTATGATTGATATTTTAGAATGAAATTTATGTGAATAAGTGAGGGAGGAGGATCCCTTTTATAATTGAGGTGAAGGGCACTTTTGGGATCTCAAAAAATATATATTTATAATAAAATATAATTCCATTTAAACCCAAAAAAAGATCCTAGTTGAGAAATGAGATGATATAGGGTTGTAATATCATCAAAAAATAATGTTGATACATGTTTTTATTTGAATTTTATCATTATCATTTTAATAAACTCTTAGTTATTAGATTTAATTTTTAAATAGGGTAACAAATATTTGAATATTAAAATAGATGAATATTTACTTATATGCGGACAATTAAACTATATATACGTACCATTTAATTATTTAGAAAATATAATGATTATTATATATTTTTAAAAATGTTGTATGATTTTAAAATAATTTAATAACACATTTTTTTAAACAATCAAAAGTCTTTATTTTGAAACTATATAATTCAGTAATTTTTAAGAATAATGAGACAACACGTTAACATCAAACCAATTATTTTATTATATTACTAAAATTTCAACGTAATAAATAATAATAAATTTACATATTAATGATAAGAAACCATTTTTCTTCTATTATTTATAATAATATTTATTAGATATTTCCCATAATAAAATAATTACTACAACAGTATTATGTAATTATTTAATATGGTAATTTTTTAAATAAAAATAAAAAATAAAATAAAATGACAAATATAAATCATATTTCATTTATAATAATACTTATAATTGAATATAAGTTCTATATAATCCATCATTATAAAATGTTATACTTATTAAATAATGAATGTGACATGTTTATCATCACATTAAATAAAATAATATAAGTGTCATAATCTCTTATATATGGCTAAAAATGATAAATAACTCAAAACTAGGAATTTTTTATTTCAGATATACTTACCAATATTATTCTTTCAAGTTTTCAGTACATTTAATGTTTATTATCATTTTAATAAATATTATTTTACTGATTTTCTATCAATTAAATAATTTTTGCATCATCAAAGTATATGTATTTGAGGTAATTATTTTATTAAAAATAAATTATATTGATAAATATAACCAATTTATCATTAAAATGATTATTAATAATGAAATTTATTTTGTATAAAACCTCTTATTTAAAAATTTATAGTTATTAAAATTTGAGTGAGACATATTTTACTTTTATTTAAATAACTGAAATTAAATCTCGTAATCTATTACAAGTGGCTTCCAAAGGACACAATTTAGTCCCAATGATTATTTAGATCGGGGAAAACTAATCCAATTATATTACTAAATGTGTTATGGTAATTTAATTATTCTTTTGTCCTTAATTACTAGATTTACCATTTTACCATATTAATAAAATTACCTAAGTTACTATTCATAATTACCAAAAATAAAACTAAGAAATTTAAATATTGTGTAAATAATAATTCCAAATATTGAATACATTTTTCAAAATTTAATTCATATAATTTGAAATAATTAATTTAAAATTAATTATGTTGTTTGGAATAGAGAATGAATTTTAAAGATAAAACAATGCAATAGATTGAAATGTTTCTACATCTGAATTCAATGTAAAATTAAAGATAATGACATAAATTATATTGAATTATTATAAAATATTATATTTATAAATTAAAACCATTAAATATTATAATTTTACAATATGAATTATTTTTATGAAAAAAGTTGTTTTCAATTTATATTTATTGTTCATTCAACAATTTTGTCGAAAAAGTCATAGAGTTCCTAATTTAAAAAATGAAAAATATTCATTTAATAACATTACTAAAAAATTTAAACATGGTAAAAAATGACTTTTAATATTCATAGAATAATATTAAATAATTTATTTAATATTTTTTATAGAAAAAATGGATATAGAAGAAAACATTTTTTCGACTGAAGAGATAAATGAAGTAGATTTTCCCTAAAAACATATTTTTTGTCTCTTGAGGAAAATATATAATAAAAATCAATGTAAATAATATATATTAAAGAAATAACTAGACGAGGATAAATTTTATTTGTATCTTTAGTGGTTTATAATAATTTTTTCATCATCATAACATAATCATAATCAATCCAAATAAACAATTAGTTATTAACAAAGAACCCATTACCACTTTGGTAACATTTAAATAACAAAATTCATGAATGAAATAAAGTTATGGAAATTTTTTTCCCATGTTTTTCATGATAATAATAATAATAAAACGAATTCATGGGTAGTATATACACTACACAATAGAATATGTATTGTATAATATTTGTGTCCCATAAAAATAAATGTGAGACAAGAATACCTTACTTTGAGTTTTCATTGGATAGAAAGAAATATAACATCCTGTATAATAAATTAAAACAACTAATAATAATATAATGGTTTCATTTTAGTAATTCTAATATCACATATGACCCCTATAAAACTTTTCACCTCCCCCATTTATCATTAAATCTTTTTTAAAATCAATATTTTTTGGTGTTAACTATTTTGTTTATCATGTATAATTTAGTTAATTAACTTTGGTCCTTGTAAGTCAATAATTTTTAATAATATTAAATATATTAAGTCATATATAAATCATAAATTGTAATTATATACTTATTAAAATTCATTAAAAAAGTTAGAGTTATAAGAATGAATTACACTATTCAAGGGGATGGTCGGCCATACGTTTGCATGAACACTGTATTAATTTTTTGACGGGATCAATGGAAGAATAGTAAATATTAATTCATCTTCCTAATATATTTAATATATAATACAAAACATATATATATATATATATATATTTAATTCTTCTTCATTACCATGCAAGTAAAATATAAATTAAAATGAATCACACCACTTTATTAAAGTGGTAGTCCACATGTGAACACTAATGACATTATAGTTTCCCAAATTATTGAAGGTAAAGTTGGGTGAAGTGATATTACCAGTCTATAAGTACCATTATTCCATAAATATCATATATAAACATTATACCAATCATAATACCCATCAATAAAATATGGTTATGAAAATTTAATTGTATCACTCCGTAGATATAGAAAGTTGTCTGTATGCATGAACGATGATTTTACATCTCCATTGATGAAAAATGTTTGTTTTAGTAGCCTTAAAAAATATAAATGTTACGTTACAGTAATTTTATTTTCAAATAAGTGAATATTAATAGAAATTTTATATCAATTTTCTTCATATTATTATACTGAACATTTATGTGATAATATCTGAGAGTATATGTCACATTGATATGGTCTTAAAAATACCTTGATATTATGAGAAACATAAAATTATATGCAAATATTCTTAAATATTTTTCTTTTGATGGATTATTTTATTTTATATATCACTTAATAAATAGACTATTTTGTTTGACTACTCATATGTGGATGAGGCTTTTTCTTATGATGTTCACACATGGTAATCTCTAATTTGAGATATTAGGAGAACATACATGCTAGTACTAATTCAACATGTTTTGGTTTTCTATGATACTAATATATAAAAAATGTGTAACGAAACTTATAATTTATATTTTCCTCAATTAATGTCATGATTCACACACATCAAATTATTATAAAAACCATCGTTCCATGTGCTGATGAAAAATAAGGTATGTTGGGTGAATCATGCATGAAATATTATTAATTGATTTGTCATGTAAGTATGGGTAACTTATATCATTATGAATATTGATATATTAGAACATATATTTAAATATATATTTTAGATATATTCAATGTCCATAATGCGAATAAATTTATTTCTGATAGCTAACATGCAGACTAAGCATATAGGTTGTTGACGTAGATTTGGAACCAATTTGATGAGATATTGAGAAATGATAGTTAAATTACATAGTGAGAATTCAAATACAGTTATATATGTTGTGATATTAATTTTATTCTATTATGTTCCTATACCCCCTATGAAATAGTGACAATATTCTTCTGGAATTCCTTCTTAATGTCAATGAGACGAATCCAAGAGGGTCACACCCTATGTGTTGTCCATGGTCTTGATTAAATTATATTTCAATATATTGATTGAATACATAATATTCTTTTCCCCAAGGAATAATTTTCTTCATCTTATATTAATCTATTATATTCACAAGGTGGTAAATAATCATTTATATGTTAATAAATAATTTATTTCAACATTGGAATATAAATAAAAAATCATTTGATGGTCAAGTAATAAAATATTTATTAATTTTAATGAATATTTAATAAATATTCATTTGTTTGGACTATGAATTATTTATCTAATTTAGTGAATAAAATATTTTTTTGATTATTCAAAAAATTATGAAGATTTCAAGGAGAAAAATATAGTGTATGATGATGAATAGTACTTTAAAATCTGGTAATGTAATAATTTTTAGTGTGCATGTTTGGGTACATCATAATATAATAATACGATTATAATTATATATAACATGTTTAATTAATTTTTATAATATAATTTTTGGGATAGTAAACTATTAAATAATAATTTTATTCAAATCCCTAACTCTATAAATACATTGATATGTATATTATATATGGTTAATAATGAATTTAGAAGTGTTGTTCTCAATGGTCTTTTCCCTCAAGAAAATCACATAATCTTCCCTATAATGAGAGGAACTCCTTCATGCATGAAATATCATTGAGTGATGATGAGGAGAAACCTATGACATTTGACTCTCATTGATAGTAGCTATAAATCAATTGCTGTCACTTGAAGAACAAAGGATCATATGAGGAGCACCACTATAGATATTCAACACATGGAAAATCGGTGCTTAACAACGGTAACATAAAAAAGGGATTTTAGATAATCAGTAACATCTTCTTCTTTGATTGTTCATAATAGAAGGTAATGAATTATTTTGATATTAAATTAATTTATTATAACTATAATATTAAAAGTTGATATATTGGGATTTTTAGAAACTCTATATTAATATATGTTCTAATATATCACCCCCCAATGGTGATTACATTATGCCAAAAAAACATAAATTGTTATCAGAGCGGTAATATTTTATATTTATAATTATATATTTTATTATTGATCAATAATTGTAATCATTTTTTCATTTTTCATTTCATATTATTCGATTATTAATCATATTTGATTTAATATTTTTTAAGAAATTTAATTTCATTTTTATGATTCAAAATTTCATATCTCTTAGAAAAAATGTATAATGATCATATATTCTATTGGTATGACTCAATGAATATTTCTAGATAGCATTAAATTACATGATCATAGCTAGTGTACATACCATGCACCCAAGTGCACTATACATGAACATGTTGCGAGATACACGACTTGTCGATTAGTAACTACATGTGGGGAATTTATTTCACATAGTGTGTACAGTGGGACATCCTAGAACATAAATGTTTGATTTCATAGTGTGTAATGGTATATAAACTACATAGTCAACATGAACTAGGGGGAAACTCACTCAACATGTGTGCTCATTATACATGTCCAAAACAACAAGAGACTAAAAACTTGTTGCCTTAATAGAATACACAACATGTATCTCATATACATGAAATAAGAAACATTAATTCCCATGTACAAACTACACACTGATAAACTCAGTGAGAAAATAAACATATGATGTTTAACATGATTGCACGAATTTTTTATTTCCACATTTGATTAATACACTAAGTCCATCCATTTGTTGCGCAAACAGATGACTAGTGGAACACACAACCTATAACTAACAGTACACACCATGTGGTATAATTTATATACATACTAAAATCCAATTTTATTAACCTAGGTACCCAATATATGATATAAATGGTGTGAAAATAATAATTATTCATTGTGTAGTCTCCCAAATGAAGAAAACATTACATGACGATAAATTGATAATTAATTCACTAAAAACATAAAATAGTTTTGAATTATAATTAAACCATTAAATTAAATTATTTTTATAATATGTAATAATTTTATCTACCATTCATTTAACATAAATTCCATTAATATTTGTATTATCTAGTTAATTCACATGGTCATTAAGATGAATGAGAATTAATTGAATAATTAATTAATATAATCCGGTTTATTTTAATAATAAATAATGATTATTAACTTACTCACTTTTCAGTATATGGATTATGTATGATCGATAATGCTCCTTACCATGAAATATTAATCTTTTTTATGTTTTAATTTAATTTAATTAATAGTATTGATATTATTTAATATTAAATTAAAATTTATAAATTCCATGTCATCACTCCTTTCATTATTATGTAAGTCCTACATATGTATTGTTATTTATGTAATCACAATTAACTAGTTTGTTGGTTCTAGTCACCTATGTCTGTGTTACAATTACTTTTCATTAAGAGAGTATCTAAACGTTTTAGGAGGTGATTGAAGTGGGAACATTAATGATTCAAACATATGTGAAACTATGATATACAGGTGGAATGCGGTATGTCATGACATGATTGAAATGAAAATTTCAGCAATGACATAGGATGATTTATTTCATCCTTAATAAATCAATATTTAGATATGCTCATGATCATGTAATTTTTTCTAATTTCTATGTATGAGTTATATAATTTATTTGTGGAAGTCTGTGATAAGAGAAATAAATTAATTAATGTGTAAGGATTGAATTTAAATAAATGGATTATACGTAAGTGTTTTATCCAACATGAATAATTAATTATGTAAAATTCACCTAATATTTATAATTCCTGTTATTTATAAAGAAGATAAAATAACTTCTTGTTAAATTAATATCACTCAACTAAATACAATTTTATACATTTCCTTCTCGTACTTGATTAGGAATGAAAAACTTAGAACTAAGTGTTTTACCATACCTTGTTGTGACAATGAATTTTACTATAAAACTCTTATAAAGGATATAATATGGATTTACCATCTTACATCAAGGGATATAGAACAATCTGGATCGGATCTATCATGGAGGCATGGGATGAGGAAATCCAAGTTAGGATTTTATAATTTGATAGTCTACTCAATGGATCAAGGAGTTGAGAGCTCACAATATCAATGACCTTCCTACATAAATATATTCATATAGAATGACCAACCCTCATTTGGGTTATGAAAAGTGGAATATGTGTCCTTTAAATTAGGATTTACATGACTCTAGAGATTATAAATTCAATACTGACAGGTATTATGACATGATACAATAAAAGGATGCTTAATAAAATTAATTTTTATTTTTTCTCCAATAATTTTTAATCAATTGATCTAATAATCGTATGTTTTAATTATGATAAACAATTTATACAAAAACCACAAAAATAGTGAGATAATTCATTAAATTCTGTAATGTCCTTAAAAATATTTTTTCCTTTATTGTGTTATCTCTTACTCAATTTATTATTATCAGAACGTTTTTATTATGTGTTGGAATCCCCTATTTCTGTTATTCCACCCATTTAGGTGGGTGATGTATTAAAGGAATTCTACTAGATATATTTTCAGGTGACTTATTATGTAAAATGAATTATATTTTCAAAAATTAATGGAGATTTGATGATAAAATGTAAATTCGTGGATTCTTACCCCTCAGTATCTCATTTCCATTCACTTTATAAAGATAAAGAATAACATGGAATAAATTATATTTTAAATTCATTAAATCACTGTAATCTCTAAGAATGATATCACACTACTGATACTTATTTCAAAATACATGGGTATATTCATAATTTATAAATATTAGGCTTCCACTTTGATAATGAATAATACATTAATTTTATCATACTATCATTACCATTATGTTAATAATTATTTTTCTATTCTTGGATAAACAAGTGATAAATCATTTTTGAATCTTTTTTCTATAAATCACCAAGTTGATAGGGATTGGATGAGACCTTTAAATACACCACATATGGTGAATGTTTTTCATAGAAACATAATGGTACTAGGGATAATATAAAAAATAAATATTCTTTACTAATTCCTTATATGTGAAAAAAAATCAATGATTAAAGAATGAACTAAAGGCGATTTCTACTTATATTGAAAAAAAGGAAACAATAAATTAATTGCAATAAATACATTAGTTTGGTAGTTGAATCTACTTTGGACATATTATTCAAGAATATGATTACCACACAGGTATTAAAAATAAGATAATCTTATAACACACATCTATTTAAATATGTGAAATAGGAAAGAATAGATTCGTTTTAAAGTGAAATTAGAAGCAATTTCGAATGTTGATTCCTAAGTTAGGCATGGGGAGATATATCATTATATGTTTGACCAAAAAAATTTATCTCAGTTTCCATCATGACGCAATAATAAATTATTTGATATTCTTAATAATTTTTTTATTGTACTTAAATAATTAACTAATTATTGGGTATCTTTCAAACAAACAGTATCCATTGAAATTGAATATTAATATAAAATGTACAGATTTTATTTAATTTTTTAAAGGTTACAATTTTTCAAATAAACCACATATTAGATGACTTGTTTGTATAAATTATTTAATTTTCACCTCAATTGAGCTATGATATTGGATACACAAATAATATACTTATCATGTTTTAGATATGTAATCCTATATTTATAAAGGCACAACATGATAAATTTAGAGTTCATTAAACATGCATATTTTAACTATTTCGAAGATATATGATGTTTAATATACCTTATAATTGTTTTTTACGTTTTAGTAATGGGCCATGAAGTAAATATTGAGGAATCTGTAAGATCGATTTATGGAAACATATTATCTATGTAATAAATTGATCATATATATGAATTAAACATTATTTGTAACATAAATTTCTATATATATAATAATCCATGATGTCCTTAGAAGGATAACCAATGGTGTTTCATATATTTATTAATTCATCCATAATTACTTCCAATTCAAATATTAAAATTACAGTGAAACAAATAACAATATTCAAACCATATTGTATAACGGATAGAATATCAATAGCTATATGATAAGAATATATTATTACACAACCACAAGTGATTAATGAGAAGAATTTCATAAAATATGGACTTAACTAAAGACGAAATCTATAATACAATGCAAATATATATGTCAATGATTCGATATACAGTAGGTATATTTACATCTAGTCATGATCAACTATATTTACCTAAATGATGTCATTATATTTGAAAAACAATGAGTATAATTAACTAACATTTTTTAAAGTTATAGATTAATTTGGGTTTGTCATATTAATACTATAATCCGCTAGGATTAATGAGAGGAGTTTTCCCAGAGACATATACTATGTAGGACATTATAACCAATGTGGTGTCTTTTATTCACTATGTTGGGTTGAACAAAAATATTGTTCATAATGAATAAATATTCTTCCCATGTATGTTTAAATGATAATATGATAATTATAATATTATTGTATAAATTTATGTAGTTGAATCCACATATCAAAATTCAAGGATTCTATATTTTTATTATTTCTAAGAGTTGATACAACTGGTTAGTGTTTTGAAGAAAAATTACATGGATGTTATATGATGGTACCAAAAAATTATTTATTATTGAATGGTCCACTATTTAACTAGACCTAAACTCAAATAATTATGACGTAAATCCATTGTAATATTTATTTCTTGAAGTATATTTTTATGACCATCATATTTGGATAATGGTTAGGAAGACCACCTTATTTATAGAAATCATGACAGTATATGTCTTTACATAACAATCAAATGAGACCCTACGGTATATTTAATATATGCACAAATTAATGGGACAATGGAATCAACAAATGAAAATAAGATATGAATATTATAGAAATTAATTTATAAAAAAATTATTGATAGTGATCAGAGAATATTGATTTTGAAATGAATGAGTGACATGTGTCTCTAACTAATTATTAGAATAAATAATCATTTTCAAGATAAATATAATTATAACATTTGAAAAAAAAATTATTCCTCATATGTTTTTAATACTAAGGAATGAAATTTCTCAATGTTTGAAAAGATGTAGAAACTATGTTGTAGGTAATAAGATCCAAATATTCGATAAATGGGTTTAATAAATCTCGTAATAGTACATATATTAACATAGTATTGAATAATTAAAGTTTTTATAATTAAAGAAATGATTTTTGATGGAATATAACACTTCTAGTAAAAAATGAATTAGAATAGGATGATATTATTGGGATTTAAATAATTTCAGAAGCTCAAGTGATGTATTCATCTCATATTACATGATATGCAATGAAATTCATTATTAATAATTTATTAATAATATTAGGTTAATATCAAATGTATCGAACCTAAAACCTAATATTTATAGAAAAAATAATCTAATAATATTTAGAATTGTAAAAATGAATGGGTCCTGGGTGTGTGGATAAGTGATAATACTAGTAATAAAGGGAATTGAATACATTTTTTTCACTTTTTTCAATGTTATTTAGTATCACATAAATAGATAATGTAATATGAAAGAAAAACATATTATAACCATTTGTTTCCATATCTATTATTTCAGAGTACTTAATATATTTTCATAAATCAAAATAAGTGGTCTTTGAAGTTTCCTATAATGATTTATGGTTATAAAAATATAAACTGATTTATTAATTTATGATAAGAATTGAATATAAATTTAGATAGGATGTAATGATTTTATCATGGTAAAAAATATGAATATTCGGTTATATCATTACATGATGTATTTTCTCCGTACAATAATGCTATAAGAAATAGAATTCAAAGAAACATATAATGACTAAATAATATTTAAGAAATATTTTCAAGAAAAAAAAGATAATTTATTCACTATTATAATACCTAAAAATCAATTTCCATCACATGGAGATCAATGGACCACTTGTGGATCCCCAGTTGAATGATTTTACACTTCGATCCTTTAAGCCTAATGATAGTAACCCATAAAAGTATATTATTATTATCAAAAAACAACTATATCAAAATATATTCATAATAATATATATAACTAATTTATCCAATCATAAATAAACTAATAATAAATTTATTTTGAAATTATCCTCGATTGGGGAATCCTGGAACTCTGTGTTAAATATAATTTTAATACATATCCTACTAAACACTCTTCTACAATTATTGAAACCCTCATGAAAGAGAGTATATCATGGTGTTTTCATAGGCATAATAAAATTTTATCATTTTAAGACACTTAATATATCATTTTATGAAAAATGGAATTTATTTAGAGGATATAAATAATAGTTTAAATGAATGTGATTTGTTATGTTGGTTACCAATTATTTTATATTACTCCATTAGATATGTTCTAATTGGAACTAGAGTTGTACTTTTTAGAAGACTAAAATATCATGAGTATGGAAACAAAATTAAAGAAGAAAAATCTTCAGAGATTAGAGTATTTATATTTCTCAGTGCTGTCTAAAGAACTGTACGATGAGGTTCCCTCTTATAATTCTGGTTTTAGGATATTTTTAAATTTTTTAGGATATTAAATTATAATAAATCAAAAGTAATGAAAAATTTCGTTACTTTTCTACATATTTGACGAAAATAAATAATAGGGTTGTAATAAAATAAAAAATATATAATTTAGACATGTTTTTTTCATTTTAAACATTATTATTTTGAATAACCCTTAGTTAAAAAATTACAAATTTTACATCTATAAAAAATTTCATTATTAATGGATTCTAATTTTTAATTATATTTTTATTATTAGCCCATAAAATGACATATTTAGAAACTATAGAAAATAAAATAACCACCGTCTATTAGTTTATTTTTTATGATTTTTAAAGAATATTAATAAAATTTTATTTAGATAAAATATCAGTATTTTCAGTTTTGACACTATTCAACTAATTTTACCTAATTGGGAAAAAGAAAAATGTATAATTAGAATATAATATTTTTTTATAAAAAATATAATTTGTAATATTTACAAATAAAAGTAATGGATCACAATTTTTTTTGAAACTGTTTCACTTTTAATATTTTTAAAATCATTCATTTTATTTTTTCATAAATTGATTAAATATTGATTTGGAGCTGTATAAGCTATCTAAAATATTATATAATACCAAAATATTTCTAATAAATATCCATCAAGAATATAATTTCCTTATGAAATGAATTAAAATTAAAATTTGTGAAAATATGTTTTTTAAACATGTGAGAAAAAAAAATTATTTTTAACTGAGAGAGTGACGTTTTCCAACATCCAATGATTTGAATAATATATAAATCAGATTCATTGAAAATTTTCCATTATACTAATTAATTTATATATTATGGTAATAATGATAAAATTAAAGTCATTCAATATAAAATGAGATGAAAAGTTATGTCCTGGTCAATTATTTTTTTCTAACTTAACATAATTTTCCATTTCATGAGGTGATAAATATTACCAAGATTACTATTTATATTGACAAAAAATTAAAAGTGACTATTTTAAAACTATGAAAACCATGATTATAAATATTTAATTCATCACATATATTTCAATAACTATAAATTAAATTACTAAATTTTAATATATTTAGAAAAAGTGTGACAAAAACTTCTTTTTATAAAATTACATATTTAAACATAAATATGAATTTATAAATATCTTATGAAAAGAAAAAACTATTTAAATTTTAAAAAAATTGATCAGTTAAATAAGATGTAAAGTTCATTAAAATAATTCACCAAGAGCTATTAATTTAATTTATTAACATAAAAATAAAATTCACCCATAAAATTTGTTTCCATAAAATAACTCTTTTATTTTAAAAAAAAAAATTTAATTATTAATATTTGGTAACTAATGAATTTTTTTTATAAATGTCTTCACTATATATTTTCCTGAATTTTGATATCAATATTCATATCGACCAATCTAATATCTAAGTGATAATATAATTATAATATTCTGATATTTTATTCCATTTTTTTAAAACCCATTGTGGCATCTAACATAAGATATTACAGAAATAAAATTATTTAAGGATAAATGTTTCCTAAAAAAATGGGTTCTATATTCCACCACCATTTAAATAAATTTATTTTTTTAAATTCAACAATATAATACAGAAAAATGGCAACTCTTATGTCTCATCACAACCTCAGGTTCCCACATAACTTCCTCTACTTGCTATTTTTCAAAAGAGATATCATTTTCCGGTGGTATGGCCTCTATTTTTAGTACATGAGAAGGAATAATTATGTGTTTATTAAGAGAAATTCATAAGTCACATAATGAAATTTGATCGAGATTTTGTGGAAAATCCCATCAATAATATTCCATCTTAATATGGTTTAAAACATTTGATGGGATGATATACCTAGTTAACATTTTTCACATTTTTATTAATCTTATCAACCTTTTACAAATATATTTTCATAGTAATACATTTTCTCAAGAAATTATATATTTAAGAATATTGATTTCATAACTAATTTTTTCAACTATTTTATTATCATATATGATTTTGAATGGATCTATCATTCTCTAACATTTATCAACTACATGATTTCCAATCGCTTTCTTTCTCTATAATTTTTTCTTACACATTGGCATTCTACAATTCCTACACTAGAGACAATCAAAGGATTCATATGAAACCTATAGTGAAATATATTATTTTAATAAAATTACACAAAATGATGATTTTGATACCAACCATCATTGAAATCCATAGTAAAATATCTCAATATGTCTTCATGAGTTTGAATGGTCATCTCCGATTGCCCATCGGTTTGAGGATGATTAGGAGTGTTGAAACAAAACTCAATATCAAGATCACTCTTAATACTTCTCTAAAACATCAATGTAAGCATAAGATCTTGATCAAATGCCGTTGATAGTGGAATATAGTGGAATATTTTGACCTATATAACTTGTAAATGAGTAATTTGATCAAGGGAGAAATATTCTATATTTAAAATGGCATGTTTTTATTTTTTATGGGGATCAAATACAACCCAAATATAATTTTTCCTTTTATATGTTTTTAAATTTCTAAAAATAAAATACATGATTATTTTTCTCATTTACATTCTATTATGGGTAATTTTGGTAACATCTCCATATCCTTATGTTAATTAGATATATCATTCTAACATAAAAATAAATTTGAAAAATACTTTTTCATTTTTTCATTTCATTTCATCCGAAAATAAAGACTATATAAATCTATATAATTTATTTTAATTGTAGGTTGAATTGAGAATAGATAACTTTGAGAATCATCCATTAGCTTGTTCTTTAAATATTTCCCAGAAGTAAAATAGAATGGTTCCTAAAATGTATTACTCAATCATAATCAATGATGATCTCAAGAATATTTCTCACTTTCTTTGGTAGAACCATATATTACTTTTGTTACACTTTAATATTTACGCAAATATATGGATGAATAATCATTTGAGAAAGGTAATATTACTATAGTACATTCAAGATTTCATGATATATTGTTTAGAATTATAGAAATTTTCGATCATTGTTGATTCTTATCAATGATAATCTGGCATGATCATTTTGAATTAAATAGTTTCCCTCCATTTTTTGCATTCCTAGGGTGGTAGTCTATTGAGAAATAACAATATTTAATCAGGTATATCATTCTTATTTGTTGGATGTTCATCTATTATAGAGTGAAAATATTCTTTAAGATTTTTCAATCTGTATATATTTCACAACATTATCCATAGAGATAACCATTACACATAATTAATCAAAACAATTCAGCAGTTAACACTAAATCAGGATTTGGGTAACATTTATTATAGACCATCATTTGTTATTTTTTTTGAGATGAGGAAAAATCCCATTACATTCATTTAGGAATCATTGTATATTAAATTCCATTGCCCATAGAAGGGTAGAGTAAGCGTAGGTAAACTAAATAGACTATCCTTTATTTTGTTAAAGCATTCCTCACATTCACATGTGTGAAGGAACATAGATCCCTTTTAATTTAAAATAGAGAGTGGATATGAAAACCATGATAAAATATCAAAAAATAATCAAATATATATAGAAAAAACATAAAAACTATAGAAAAATGTTATAATGGATGGCCTTACTTGAAGATCAATAACCACTATAATTGATGGGTCTAACAATATACCCTCACCAGTGATTATATGTAATAAGAAAGAATATTTCCAGAATCAATATCCACACTTATTAAATTTTATAGAAAGACCCTCATTCCTTTGGGACTTCCATATAATTAAAAATTAATCTTTAGTCACTTCTTTGAACTTTGAATAAATAATAATATCATAATTGAATACCACTAAAAAATGATTAATGTAATATCTAAGGAATCTATTCATAAAATCCATTATGATATTGGTGTAATTAGTATCATCAAACATCATCACAATAAATTCTTTTGACCCATACATTGTAAAATTTGTTTTAATGTGTATATCCTCATTATTAGCCTATAATTGATCATATTACGTAATGGAAATAAATATTAAAAAACCATTGATCTCTACATAGTTGATCAAACAATTTATCCATATAGGGTAGAGGATACACTCTATTGAGAGTGATCTAGTTTTGTATTTAATAATCAATAAAGAGACGCCTTGATCTATATTTCTTATTTATATATGGAATAGGTTCATCTCAAGCTGACTCACCATGATGAATGAAAAACATTCCAGTATTATGCTAGAGTTTCTTCATCAATTCTTGCAACTCAATTAGTCCAATATATCTGGATTCATTGAAGTAAGTATAGCACTTGATATGAGTTATTTTGAAAAAATCAACGTGGTTGAAGGAAATACATAAAAATAATTATATAAATACAACCAAAAATCATGGAATATATGGATATCATTGATGCTAATTTTTACCTCAATAATCTACGACAAACTTTGCTTCTTAATAGGAATTGTGACCCACACGATTAAACTAATTTCAATAGATGGTTTATATTTTTTCATCACACTAATAAGAAATATACTATTGTAATGGAATATCAATTGACACATCCCATACTCAAATATTTATATTTAATATATATAAATAAAGAAACTCTATACTGAAAATTAAATTGAATTTAACTAGATGAAGAATGACATGATATATTAGAATCACATTTGCAAACACAATTAACAAAAGAAAAATCATCGACATGGGATGTATTATCATACCATTAGGGTTTGTATTGCTAAATAAACATATAATTTTTTTGTTGGTACTATTATAACCCTTTGAAATCCATTAGATAAAAAATATTGGGCATATCTACAATAAAATATGACAATATTTATACTAGAGTGGATGGTATGTATAACATTCACCCTTTCATTATTTTACCCCATCATAAATAGTGATCTCATGAGATATACCATTGTATCAAGGCTTATGAAACTGTTGATATAGATCATCTTCATTATGTTTTGTATTTAGGAACATTTAAAGATATTTCCCATACTCATTGAATTCAAAACAATTGAGTGTTTATGCGGAATTATTTGGATCATTTTCACAATTGACATCATTAGCTAACTTCTTCCCCTCACAGTGACATTATATTTACATGTGAATTTACATTAAAAAATGAACAAATTTTATGTTACATTTGGGAAATATCACCCATGTATCCTCACAAACGTCAATCATCATGTAATTCTCATATTCTTCTCTCACTATGGTGTTTATAAATGAATATGAATCTTTTTTTTTCCTTTCTAATCATAACAATGTGATTTATGGTTAACTCCAATATCCATATCCACCTTTATAGAACATCAAACTATTTCTTGAAAGATAATATTGTCCCTTATGAATAATGAACTTTAGATACATGGTTTTAATTCATTTTAGAATAAATCAACCTTACATTATGGTTTAGTGATAATAAAAGAATCATTCCTAACATGTCTTCTGAAATTTTCCTTATAAGAACCAAGGTATTCATAATTCATCTATTTTAACTCAATGAATTATTTATTAACTTTCATAAAAAAATAAGTGTAAATTACTTATTAAAAAATATCCATTTAAATTATTCCCACTCTACAGATTCAAATACTTCTTATTCTCTCTTAATGTAAAAAAGAGTCTGTTGACCTCAACTATTTTCATAATCTCAATTATGTTTCAATATACATTGATAATCCCAAATAATGTTTATCTTTATAATAACTATTCATTCAATCTATGACATCATATTATTAAGTTTAAAATGATCATTGGAATTTGTTAATCAATGGTTATCTATGCTTATACTTGTTTAGAAATGTTACTGACTCAATCTGAATATGATTTTCATAGAAGAGATAATTATTTGAGCCAATAATAGAGACCTGCAGGTATATAGTCTACCAATAAGTAAATGTCATTGATAGACCAAGATACCTATCACACAAGGTCAATGTTACATTCTTACCGATACAAGATACCAATACAAACAGACAGACAGACAGCTACCGATATGAAGTCCACCGATACAACTACAAAGTTCACCGATACAAACAACTACTTATAAAAAGGTCTCAGGTACTCGTATACAGATAAGGCTAAGTACACTAGTACATAAGTCTACCGATATGGATAAGGTCACCGGTATGCAGATAGTTACCGTTAAACCTAAGTTACTGATAGAATAAGTCTACCTGTATCCAAAAGTCGATCGATACAGAGTAACTACTACTATTATGAAGTCTACCATTATAAGCTCACTGATATGGGTCACGGATACATACAGAAAGGTCACATATATGCATAACAGCTACTGATATAAAGAGCTGCGGATACATAGAGCTTCTGTTATAAAGGATAACATCCACCGATATAGAAGAGATACCGATACAAGCTCACAGATACTAAGAGATAACGACACAAGATCACTAATACTAAGAGATACGGATACAAGATCACTGATACTAAGAGCTACACATACAAGCTCACTGATACTAAGAGCTACCGATTGAAATCAATTACAGTTTCTCTATACTCTATTTATATTTGTTTATTTAGAAACAGTCATATTTGATGTTTTTAATGCACCTTCTATTAATTACTGATAGTGGTTGGCATTTCAGGAACTGTGCCTCATACGAATAAAAAGATAATCATTCCCATTGACGGAGATAATGCTATATAAGAGAACCTCAAACTACTAATGATGTGTGGTGGTTGGTCAGTCCATCAATGCACATACAAGACAATCTTTTGGAGATACTCAAGAACTTATATGCATAGAAGATAAAGGAAAAATACATACTGAATCTATAAAACCTGAAAATTCAAAGAGAAAAGAGCTTCAACGATTTCACTTTCACTCAAGCTGATCAGATTGATCAACCTAGACCAGGATGTCAGATACAAAAATGACACTCTGTTTCTTGACAAAAACCAGAGAAGGACTAATAGCCTCATCTTCATCAATTCAAGTAGTCCAGAGCTTCACTCAAAACACATAGAGCATTCTAAACGCATCTCTATCTATTTAGCTCTATTGTGTTTCATTTATTTACATTTTGAGTAGTGTGTGTGCTCTGTATTTTTAAACACCCACTGTCTCATGTTATGAACTGAAGGATATCTAATATCCTCACTCAATATTTCTAAATATTTTTTGATTCCCACTCTCGATAGTGGTGGAGGTCAAGTTTTACCTGGATATACTGTGTGCTATTGTTTTGTTTTTCCCACGAAGAACTGTGTTAGAGGTCAGTGGACCTGGACAGTCTTTTTACTGTTGTTAACGATGATCCAGGGTGTGGATCAAATTTTATATAAATTGTTTTGAGGGGAATAAGTCTCAGCTTGAGACTGAACCTCTTGGTTAAAATTGTTCTACTTGTTTATTTCATTTAAATAATATACCTTATATTCTGCGGTTAAGTACTGTAAATTCAAATCTGTTTTAAAGTTACTCTAATAGTTAAATTAGCTAGTGTTTATAACTTTTGTTAGCTTGTAAGTTAGTTTCTAAAGTTATATAATATTCATATTGATTTAATTAAGAAATAATCAATCTCTTGAGAAGCTAATTGAAAACATGCAATCTTTAAAAATTCACTATAGTTTAATTTTTATTTAATTTGTTGGATTTTAATCATAAAGTTTTTAATAGAAATTTTAATTGGAACTCAATTCACCCCCCCTATAGAGTGTCCAATCTGACCAACATTTGGTATTATAGGCAATTTGTTATTAATAATAGATTTCCAAACACTCTGTTTTTCAACTGTGATTTTAGTTGTATCATAATAGTCTTAAATTTCTGTTGGTTCTACATTTTACCTCTTTAAATATATTTTATAAAATCTAATTATGGATGATATATTAGAAGGTGCTGCTACCATCATGCCACATTTCATTAATGGTGTTTGTAAGGACCCGAAGCTTGACGTACATGGACAATACATTACTTTTTCGGAATACTTAATACATAAAAAAAACATACACACAAGGACAGTAATAGTTTAGTGTCTTTGGAAACTTGAAATAAAATATTATAATCGTGGTGAAAGATCTTCAACATCTCCTAATAAAGGTCTTCCCTTTTTTCTTAATTAAAACATCTCTTTATATGATGGGGAAAAGAAAACATAAAAGGGGTGAGCTCAAATGCCCAGTAAGTGTAAACATAAAGAACATAAAACAATCCATAAACATTTGAATGCAAAAACTTGAACATAAAATCTAAACATCAAAATCTTGAGCAAATACATGAATCTTGGAAGTACGTAAGGAATATATCATAAGGGAAAATCAATCATGATAAAATATCATGGGAATAAAATAGGTAATTGTGGAAACAATTAAGCACATGATATGATTTACATAGTAGCCAAGGCATTGCTTCCAAAACCATCTTATTGGACAATGTCCCATTCTAAATCGAGTTCACTCCTCATTCCAGCCCTGTATTACTGAACCGTTTTAACTTGTCATTCCAGCCATGTCTATCTCATGAGATATAAATCATTACCCAATGCATTGGAGGGAGATATAGGTCCCACCCATATCATAATGAAATCATTCTTACTTGTGCCAAAAAATAAACATACATCATTCATAATAAACCAATGAATAAATTGGGTTTCATAAACATCATCTCATCATCACATAATCCATATTAAAGAAAGGGATATCATTTCACAATAAAGAAAGTGAAACTATGTAAATCATAGCGACCTGATACTTGAAACATACACATTTGAAATAATGTCATCTTAGATGAAAAACGGTTTTAATAAAACATTTGAAATGAATTCTTGAGAAAAATATCTTTTCTTCTTCAAAATCAATTTCATTTCACAAATAGTCATGCAATTTTAAAAGAAAGATATATTTTTTAAAATAGTCATGAAATCTTTTGGACGAAGCTTCATGAAAATAAGGCTTTATAAAACTGTAAAAACCCTTTCATTCCGTATAAGTTAAAAAAACATTATTCTCGTACTTTTGTCGGAAATGTCAAAAAAGTACCTCGTAAAAGAAAGATTCCATATATACCATGTAGTAATAGTCAAAATGGGTAAAAGGACATTAAATATACATGAAATCATTTTTAGGAAAGATGTACATGGGTGAGAACAATAACCCCAGTAAATACTTACGAATAAACAATCTCAGATAAGAACGAGATTGGAAAAGTTATCTCTTACCTTAGGTTCGATATGATTTGTACGTATCTAAACCTCCTGTATAAGGATTTAAATAATGTCATTGACTTATTACAGAATCATATTCATTGTTATGATATCATATATGGTTCAGTTATGACTTTATATTACCCGTTCTTTTGTAAATTCCATGTTAAATAGTGTTTTGGGTAAAATCGTTTCATTTGTCATCCGTGTTTTGACTTGTAATTATTCATATGATTACTTATATAATGATTTTATAATTCCAGAATATAAAAAAAGATTTATATATAATATATATTCAGAATCTAGATATATATAATAGATCGTTAAATGAAAAGAAATACACCGTTCATGGAGATGGTAGGCCGTACGTACGCATAAACGTTGTTTTCGTTTTATCATTGAATTGAATGGAATTAATTGGATGACATAAATATATATATACATAAATCCAATATCGTTATTATGTCATATATTTCATGATTACTTATTATATATACTTTATAATCATTCATGAATGGTTAATCACTAAGAATGAATCTCATCGCGTCGTGGAAACGGTATTCTGTACGTACGCACGAGCGATGATATCGCTCCCATGATCGTGGAATTTTATTGGAGTGTATGTATACTATTAAAGAATGAATATCACTTTACAGTAATCATATATAGCTATTATTTACACCATTATACCCATCCAAGTAAGGTGGTGGTGGAAAATAGATTACACCATGGCGTGTAGACGATATTCCATACGTACGCGCGCGTAGTGATTTGGTTTTCCATAGGATGGATAGATGGTGAAATAGGGTTGTTTCATAATTATAATAACATATCAGTATATGAGTGATACATATGTTATTACTTCACAATGAAACAACCAAATAAGAAGAGCTGGAAGAAGAAATAAAGTTGAAATAATCGGTAACAGACATTACCTCTTCTTTGAAGCACCTCTTTGAGACTTCCTCATAGGGAACTAAAATTGGGCTTTGATGAAGACCCGGACCATTAGAATGTTTCTAGGGAAGTGTGAAAGAGAATTTTTCAGGTTTTGGCCAAGCTTGAAGGCTCAAAGTGGTGTGAGGAATAGAGGGAGGAGATGCCCTTTTATAAGCGAGGAGAGAGGCACCTTTGGAAAAACTAAAAATATTATTTTATTATAAAGTCATATTCGGTTTGTAATAGCTCCAAATTGATTTATTTAAAATATAAGTTGGGGATGTGTCGAAATAATCTCATCCAAAATAATTTAGACAAGTTTAGGTTTCTATTTTAACCTTATCATTTAGATTTAACCTTAAGATAAATAATTTTACTTTTACTATGTCTTCTTGTTTTCTTACACTATAAGGTTAATAAATAGACTATAACAAGACAAACGAACCACAAGTTGTTTATTATTAATATATATAACCTTATCGATGTCATTTGGCAGATCCTTAGTTTTTTAGGAATAAAATAACAATTAATAATATAATATTTGTTTTAAAAACTATTTTATGTCAATTTTAACACTATTTGGTAATTAATTTTTGTGAAAATCATAACAGAATGAATAGTTCGAAAAAAGTTAACTAAATCAATAATAACATGTAATATTAACCTATAAAATTAGTATAATTCATAAAAAGCTTCAAATTACATTTATTTTGGTATTTATAACCTTAATTATGTCAATATTTCATTAATAAGATAATTACTACATCATCATTGTGTCAAATATAAATTAAATTATTTAATGTCTAAAAATTAAAAATAAAATACCATTATGTAGGAATGATTTTTATATTTATAATGAATATTTATAGTCTAATGTATCTTATGTATAACCCTATATTAAAAATGATTTACTTATTAAACGTTGATTTTAACTATTTTAACCCTTCTTTAAATAAATTAATATTAAATGTCCTAATTTAATCCATGTGGGCATAAATGGTCATATTTTATTCCTAAGGTTGTTTTGGGTCGAATTACACTTGTCCAATAGAATTAGGAAATGTGTTAGGGTAATAATAATATCATTTTTACCCTTAATTATCCTATTTACTTTTAACCGTGGTAAAAAAAGTAAAAAGTTACTATTCACCAAAAAATAATTTTCATCTCATTGAACCACATTTTAGTCATTGATATTAACAATTCCTCTCTAATTTTCCAAATTCCACTCACAGAAGTTGTAAAATTATGTTTCCTGAAAAATTCAGTTTTTTAACTACCACTTAGTGGTTTCACTATTCATCAAAAAATGAAAGATTTACAGAAAAATACAAAAAATAGGCCTAAGCTATATTTGGTATTATGATTTCAAAAATTATGTCTATTTTACCAAATTCAAAACATATCAGTTAAATTAACTAATTTAAACATTACTTCCCATCGTCAAAACAAATAGCTAGTTTTTAAGAGATAATAACTATCAAAAGATTGACACTTGTTTATGTCTAGTTGAAATGGGAAATTATATCCAATGACCAACATTTTATTAAATTGTAAAAATATATTCTAAATATACTTTAAACCCACTAAATTTTTTTATTTATCACTATTAATTATTTCGATTAAAAAAGTTGTTTTTAATTAAAATTTAGTAATTTACACTATTAATCAGAATATGAAAGTTATCCAAAAAGTTCCAAAATTTCACCCTAAGATTATTTCGATATTAAAAATCAAAAAATAAAGTCCATTTTGAATGTTAAAATTTATAAAATTTCAAAAAGTGTGTATTACTATTCATAACGGCAAGTTCATAATAATATTATAATAATATCTCATTTAGTGAAACTCGGTATTGCGTAATACACACGCTATCGAGGAAGTTCGTGATTTCTTGTAATGAAAGGAAAGTCAGTGATGCGTGTTGTGCATGCTCCTTTTGGTGTAGCGTACAACACAAGACATTAAGGAAATTAAAAAGAATATTTTTCATAAAATCTCGGTGTGTTACATTCTACCCCCCTTAAAATGAATATCTCCATCGATATTCGTCGGGGTTTTAAATTGTTTACTACTCAACAGATTCTTTAATAGAAACCCACATCGTAAAAAGGAATACTAAAACTTGTCTTTAAAAATTAAAGTATGAAACATAACAGTTACCCAAATTAACTAATCACTGGGTTTCCACATTGGAGAACATAGGTGAAAATATGGATATGGAAGAGAAACCTAACCATCATGTTCTGATGGAGAGTGGTAGAGAACATGGCAATGAAAAATCCAACAATCACAAAGCCATAAATTTGTGACGATCTAAGGTACCATCTGATTCATCGGATATAAGAGCACTAGGACCACATTTTTTGTTTTCAAGATCATTGCCCTAAAGTTGATGAAATTGGAATTAGAAGAAATACTGTCATTATTTTGGTATAGTCTCATCATTGGTCATAATTTGGACAATTTCCACTTCATCTCAAAAAGAAATGAAGTTGAATTTTTCATTCGTGAAGTGTTAGCAGATCATGTGATAGAATGATGGGCCATTCAGTCTATCTCAAACAAAAGGTTAGAAAAATTATCAAAAAATACATAAGTCCATCTATAGTGAGATTAATCATATATGGTTCCTCAGATGGACTTATTCTTCATATATAATACTGCTAAATATAATAAAACTAGTTTCTACTAAACCTGGACATCCTGTAGGCCAGTGGTAGGCGATAAAGGCCAGTCGCACTTCGATTGTGGGTTCGATTCCCACAGCCTTGTCTGACGCGATGGGCTGTCGCCCATCCTGCAGGTTGTCCATTTTCTAAAACTACATTACTATAACATCCCGTCAATAATATCGAAAAAAGTATTATCTTTAAACAATACTAACTTATGTCCAACATAATCTTTTTTAATCTTTAGTCTTATCCAAAATACTTCTATCCAATATCATATTATATTGACAACGATTACCAAAGAGTACATATTACAACCATGTTAATACCATTGTTTATCCCCATATATCAAGAGATATGTCTTGTTGGTCGCATTCCAAACATTCTAAGTCCTTAATCATGTATTCTCTTGAAAAATGAATACCCATTGAATCTTAGTGAAAACATGAGTGATGTCAAAAGTTAACTCTTTTCACATACCAAAACCTCAAACCATGATATAACTATTTCCTTATATCAGTCATGAGCATATGAGTACTGTCAATAATTTCATTTTCTCCTTATCCCTTCATTATGATCATATCATCTTTTTTCCATAAATATCTCAATCACTTTCTATGGTTACCGGTACCATAAAATTATTGAAAACCGCAATAGAACAATACATAAATATTTTAATATTCCACGATATTATATACAACATTATTTTGGAATCCCATTACATAAACACTTAATAATTCCACCACATCGTTGTCATATTCAACATCGACGATGGTGATCGCATGTAGCTTCCCCTTGTCCTTTGCCTTAAGTGGTTTCTCATGTCGATCATGACTAACCCTTGGATTAGGGCATTTTTTAGAATAATTCCCCATATCCTTGCACTTGAAGCATTGAAGTGTTAGTGGTACATTCTCTCCAGTCTTTTCTTTATTCACATAATTAGCATCCCTTTTTCCATTACTTCGACACTAAGCTGCTCGATTACCGTCTTTTCCACACTTAAAACATTTTCTAGTCCCTTTAAGATAATCTCCACCATGCTTCTTTCCACACTTTGAGAATACGGAAACATTCATCTTCTTTTCACCATTATTCTGAGATTTCTCCTTGAACTCCATCTTTTGTTTCGTGTCAAAACTATGAGATGGATAAGTAACACCAACTTCCATTTTTACCTTGATAGCACAACACACAATTTTCATAGCTACTGAAGTCTCTTATATCTAATTGCCTTTGAAGATTTGTTTTTAAGCCACTAAAGAATCGATCAACTTTACTTTTAGGTTGGATGATAAATCCAGATGCATACCTTGCAAGCTTTGTAAATTTTGCTTCGTATACACCAATAGATTCATCATCCTTTTTTGTTAGATCAAGAAACTCCTTCTCCATCTTTGTTCGATGAATGCGAGGGACGTAATTATTGAAAAATAAGTTCTTGAACTCGTCCCATTCCATGGACTCAATTTCATCTCTTGGCCTCGTATTCTTGATAAGATTATACTATTGATCAGATTCACCTTCCAAACGATATACTGCTAAGATGACATTCTCATGTTCAGAACATTGATGAACAGAAAATATCTTTTCAGTGGTACTGATCCATTGTTCAGCAACAAGTGGATCAGAAGACCCACTGAAAGAAGGTAGACGTTGCCTCATGAAGGACTCAATAGAATATTGTTCCCTTCTCTGCTCATTTGGAAGTCCAGATTGATTCATAGCTTGTGAAAGTATAGAAATAAGATTTTTCACTACATCTCTCATAACATTTGTTTGTTCAGGAAGAAAATCATTGCATTTTCCATTGCATTGATCAACACGGTTCCTTCAGGTTCCATCCATCGTCTAAAACCCAATAAGAATAGTGTGAGAGGCAAAATCATGCTAGGGAAAAGAATATAATAAAGGGGGTGTACCCTCAATATCTAACATCTTAGGTTTAATTCTAAGATCGTTACCATAATTCTAAGACTATATCCTACACTTATACTTATCATTAGGGACATCCCTATACATACCATAGAAATATCTCTAGGGATCTCACTAAAGTTCTCGCATCCTAGTTTCCAAAGGTTGACTAAGCCTTTCCTCTGATACCAAATGTAGAGACTTGAAGCTTGACGTACATGGAAAATACATTACTTTGGCGGAATAAATAATCCATAACAAAAATACACACACAAGGATCGTAATAGTTTAGTGTCTTTGGAAACACAGAATAAAATATTCTAATCATGGTGAAATATCTTCAACATCTCCCAATAAAAATCGTTCCTTTTTTTCTTACCTAAAACCTTTCTTTATATACCGGGGAAAATAAAACATAAAAGGGGTGAGCTCAAATGCCCAGTAAGGGTAAACATAGAAAACATAAAACAATCCATAAACATTTGAATTCAAAAACATGAACATAAAATCTAAACATAATAAACTTGAGCAAAGACATGAATCTTGAAAGTACGTAAAGAATATATCATAAGGGAACATGAATCATGATAAAATAGCATTGGAATAAAACATTTAATTGTGACAATCATTAAGCACATGATATGATTTCCATAGTAGACAAGGCATCGCTGCCAAGACCATCTTAGTGGACAAAGTCCCTTTCTGAATCTAGTTCACTCCTCGTTCCAGTCCTGTATTACTGAACCAGTTTAACTTTATATTCCAGCCATGTATATCTAATGAGATATAAATCATTACCCAATGTATTTGAGGGAGATATAGGTCCCACCCATCTCATAATGAAATCATTCTTACTTGTGCCACAAAATAAACCTACATCATTAATAATAACCCAATGAATAAAATGGGTTTCATAAACATCATCCCATCATAAAATAAACCACTTAAAAGAAAAGGATATCATTTCATAATAAGGAAAGTGAAACTATTTAAATCATAGAGACATGATCCTTGAAATATTCACATATGAAATAATGTCATCCTAGATGAAAAATGGTTTTGATAAATCATTTGAAATGAATTCTTGAGAAAAATATCCTTTCTTCTTCAAAATCAATTTCTTTTCACAAAACTTCATGAAATTTTAAAAGAACGAGATTTTGACTAAAATAGTCATGAAATTTTTTGGATTAAGCTTCAGGAAAATAAGGCTTTATAAAACCGTAAAAACCCTTTCATGCCGTATAAGTTAAAAAAACATTCTTCTCGTACTTTTGACAGAAAAGTCAAAAAAGTACCTTGTAAAAGAAAGATTCCATACATACCATGTATTAAAATTCAAAATGGGTGAGAAGGACATTAAACACATATGAAAACATTTTTATTAAACATGGACATGTATGAGAAAAATAACCCCAGTAAATACTTACGAATAAACAATCTCGGATAAGAACGAGATTGGAAAAGTTATCCCTTACCTTAGGTCTGATATGCTTATATGTATCCGAACCTCCTGTATAATGATTTAAATAATGTCATTGACTTATTACAGAATCATATTCATTGTTATTATATCATATATGGTTCACTTATGACTTTATATTACCTGTTCTTTTGTAAATTCCATGTTAAAGAGTGTTTTGGGTAAAATCGTTTCATTTGTCATCCGTGTTTTGACTTGTAATTATTCATATGATTACTTAGATCATGATTAACTAATTCCAAAATATAAAACAAGAATTATATATAATATATATTTATAATCTACATATATATAATAGATCGATAAATGGAAAGAAATACAACATTCATGGAGATGGTAGGCCGTACGTACACCTGAACGTTGTTTTGTTTTCCTCATTTAATTGAATGGAATTAATTGGATGACATACATATATATATACATATATCCAGTATCATTATTATTTCATATATTTCATGATTACTTATTATATATACTTTATAATCATTCATGAATGGCTAATCATTGAGAATGAATCTCATCGCGTCATGGAGACGGTATTCCGTACGTACGCATGAGCGATGATATCGTTCCCATGATCGTGGAACTTTATTGGAGTGTATGTATACTATAAAATAATCAATATCACTTTAAAATAATCATATATAGCTATTATTTACACCATTATACCCATCCAAGTAAGGTGGTGGTGGAAAATAGATTACACCACGGCGTGGAGATGGTATTCCGTACGTACGCACTCGTAGTGATTTCGTTTTCCATAGGATGGATAGATGGTGAAATAGGGTTGTTTAATACCTATAATAACATATCAGTATATTAGTGATACATATGTTATTACTTCATAATGAAACATATTATGATGAAGAAGTGGAAGAAGAAATAAACTTGAAAGAATCGGTAACAAACATTACCTCTTCTTTGAAGCGCCTCTTTGAGACCTCCTCTTAGGGGACTAAAATTGGTCTTTGAAGAAGACCAGGACCTCTAGTATGTTTCTAGGTAAGTGATGAAGAGAATATTTCAGTGTTTTTCCAAGCATTAAGGCTCAAAGTGGTGTGAGGAAGAGAGGGAGGATGTTTCCTTTTATATGGGAGGAGAGGGGCACCTTTGGAAATACTAAAAATATTATTTTATTATGAAGTCATATTCGATTTTTAATAGCTCCAAATTGTTTTATTTCGAAGCTAAGGTGGGGATGGGTTGACGTAATCTCATCCAATATAATTTAGACAAGTTTAGGTTTCTATTTTAAACTTATCATTTTGATTTAACCTCAAGTTAAATAATTTTACTTTTACTGTGTCTTCTTGTTTTCTTACACTAGAAGGTTAATAAACAAACTATAACAAGCCAAAATAACCCCAAGTTGTTTATTATTAATATATATAACCTCATCTATGCAATTTTTCTGAACCTAATATTTTTATGAATTATATAACAATTAATAATATAATATTTTTTTAAAAACCATTTTATGTCAATTTTGACACTATTTGGTAATTAATGTTTTGAAAATCATAACATAATGATTAGTTCTAATAAAGTAAACTAAATCAATACTAACATATCATATTAACCTATAAAGTCATTGGAATTCATAAAAAGTCTCAATTTACATTTATTTTGGTATTTATAACATCAATTATGTCAATATTTCATTAATAAGATAATTATTACATCATCATTGTGTCAAAAATAAATTAAATTATTTAATGTTTAAAATTTATAAATAAAAAACCATTATGTAGGAAATATTTTTAGCTTTCTAATGAATATTTACAGTCAAATTTATCTTATGTATAACTCTATATTAAAAATGATTTACTTATTAAACTTTGATTTTAACTATTTTAACCCTTCTTTAAATAAATAAATATTAAATGTCCTAATCTACTCCATGTGGGCCTAAATAGTCATATTTTATTCATAAGGTTGTTATGGGTTGAATTACACTTCTCCAATATAATTAGGACATGTGTTAGGCTAATAATAATATCATTTTTACCCTTAATTACCCTATTTACTTTTAACCGTGGTAAAAAAAGTAAAAAGTTACTATTCACCATAAAATTATTCTCATCTCATTGATCCAAATTTTAGTCCTTGATATTAACAATGTCTCTCGGATTTTCGAAATTCCACTCACATAAGTGGTAAAATTATGTTTTATGAAAAAAATCAGTTTTTTAACTACCACTTACTGGTTTCACTATTCATCAAAAAATGAAAGTTTCCAGGAATATACAAAAAATTAGGCCTAAGTTATATTTGATATTATGAATTCAAAAATGATGTCTATTTTACCAAATAAAAAACATATCAGGTACATTAACTAATTTAAAAATTAATTCTCATCGTCAAAACAAATAGCGTGTTTTTAAGAGATAATAACTATCAAAAGATTGACACTTGTTTATGTCTAGTTTAAATGGGAAATTACATCCAATGGCCAAAATTGTATTAAATTGTAAAAATATATTCTAAATATACTTTAAAACCACTCAAATTAATAATTTTTCACTCTTAATTATTTCGATTAAAAAAATTTGTTTTTAATTAAAATTTAGTAATTTTCACTATTCATCAGAATATGAAAGTTATCCGAAAAGTACCAAAATTTCACCCTAAGATAATTTCGATATTCCAAATCCAAAAATAAAGCCCATTTTAAAAGATAAAATTTATAAAATTTCAAAAAGTGGGTATTACTATTCATAACGGCTAGTTCATAATAATATTATAATAATATCTCATTTAGTGTAACTCGGTATTACGTACTACACACGCTATCGAGGAAGTTCGCGATTGAATGTAATTCAAGGAATGTCAGGGATGTGTGTTGTGCAAGATAATTTTGGTGTAGCGTACAACACAAGACATTAATGAAATTGAAACGAATATTTTTCATAAAATCACAGGGTGTTACAGTGTTAATTATGCCCAATGGAAACTCAAAATGAAAATTCATTTTGAAAGTATGGGAATTGATATCTGGACTGCTATAGAAACTCAGTATAAGACTCCAAAAACTAAAAAAACTACTTGGGAATAACCTATGAAAATAGATTTCAATAAAAACTGTAATGCATTGAATGCCCTGTATTGTGCTTTAGGAGATGAAGATTTTAATCGAATATCTTCATGTAAAACTACATATGAAATCATGGATACATTGGATATTTCCCCTAAGTGAACAACTAATTTTAAACAAATGAGATTTATTACCGACACTATTAAGTATAAAAATTTTAAAATGAAGCCTGATGAACCTATTTTTGGCATGTATCTCAGGTTTAGTGAAATTGTAAATACAATGAGATCACATGGAAATGTTGTTCCTGCAAAATAACAAATCATGAGGACACTAAGATGTCTTCCAAAAATATGGAGACACACATCAGTCTCAATAAAAGGATTGTGTGACATAAGTTCACTCCCTGTTAAAGATTTGATTGGTGATTTAATTATGTATGAAGAAGAATTGAAGGTAAATAAGGAAGATGATGATGAACCGAGAAATAAGTTTGTAGCCATCAAGACCTCTAATTCAAAAAACAAGGACAAAGAAAAAATACAAAGCGAAAGTGATATCTCAAGCTGTGATGAATGTGAAACAGATTGCGACGCAGATATGGATTAGATAGTCAGACGATTTAAGACATTTTATAGAAAGAAGAAGTTTTTAAATAAATCCAATTACAAGGGAGAGTTTGACAATAAATTTTATTGGAATAAATATTGGAAAAGGACAGATAAAACTGATGACATAGTCTATTACAAATACAAGAGTAAAAAACATGTGAGATCTATCTTTCCAAAGATAAAATACAAGAAGAAATATGAATAGAAGGAAAAAATATATAAGAAAGCTATGAAAGAAACCTAGAGTGATTTTGAATATGATTCAAGTGATTCTGACTACCCTCAAGATGAAAAATATCAAAAATTTAATATCTCTATCCTGGCAAACACATCTGAGGAAACATTGAATTCTTCTACCATAAATTCTTATCACTCTGGAGATGATTCTGATTCTGAAAACATGTCTAGTGAAGAGTTATTTGAATACTGTAATATGATAGAGGAAACAAACAATGAGATGAAAGATAAGTATAAAACCTGAAAGAAACAATATGCCTTTTCCAGTACTGTTAAATCTAATCTTAGTATAGAAAATGAAATGAATGCTCAACTATTAAAGGATAATACTGAACTTAAATTTTCCAATGACCAACTTAGAATAGACATAGAAAAGTTCTCCAATGGAAATAACACTCTTACACAAATTTTTTAAAAATATGTGGCACCAAAATATATTACTTGTTTAGGTTATCAGCCAAGAGAAAGACAGATCGAAAATAACAGATTTTTTCCAAAATATGCATAGTATGCTGCTAGTTCCAGTATTGGAAACTCTTATGCCACAACTAGCTATTCACATAGTTATAGATCAAAAAAAAATCTTTAAAAATATTTTGAATCTATTGATTGTATGAGACCCATTAGACAAATCTGGGTACCAAACGTTTTGCTTGCCATCCTGTCTGCACCCAAGAAAATCTGGGTACCAAAATAATTTTCTTTTTAAACATGTTTTGTAGAAGACTTTCTGGAAGAGTTACTATAAGAAGAAATGGTACTTTTACAGTGTATTTTCAATGAATATGACTGGAGATTAACCATGTTTCGAAAGTTTAATCATGGTTGATGGAGGGCATGTCACCTTTGGTGATAATTCAAAAGCAAAGATCATCGGCTTGGGCAAGATTGGTAACACTGATTCAGTTTTAAATTCAAAAGTATTATTTGTATATGGATTAAAATACAACATGTTAAGCATCTCTCAGTTGTGTGATGATGGTTTCAATGTTAAATTTGAAAATGATTCTTGCTATGTATTTGATTCTAATTTTTTTTTGTATTTACTACCTTGACAAATTAAAATTTATATGATGTAGATTTAAATTTTTTATCCAAACAAAAGGTTACTTGTTTAAATTACTTTGATAGAGAATCTTGGCTATGTCATAGAAGATTAGGACACTCCAATGTTCACTCACTTAAGAATCTAACAAATAAAAATTTAGTTAGAGCGCTACCTCCACTAAAATTCCCATAAGACATAGTTTGTACTCCCTGTCAAAAGGTAATGAAACATAAAATTTATTCAAATTAAAGAAAGAAGTTTCAACTTCTCAACCTCTCGAGTTGGTTCTCATGGATTTGATTGGACCTTATTAAGTTTCTAGTTTAAATGGGAAGAAATATATCTATGTCTTAGTAGTTGAATTTTCTAGATACACTTGGGTATACTTTCTTGCTCACAAAATTGAAGCTTGTATATATTTTATGAAATATTCCAAGTATGTAGAGAACCTTATTGGACTTAGGATTAAGACCCTGAGATGTGATCAGGGATGTGAGTTTGAAAATCATGATTTTGAAACCTATTGGTCACATAATGGATACAATCATAGTTTTTCTTCCCCTAGGACACCTCAGCAGAATGGTGTAGTAGAAAGATGAAATAGAACCCTTTAAGAAAATTTCAAGAACTATGCTCAATGAATATGATTTACCTAATTATTTTTGGACTGAAGCTGTTAATACATCTTGTTATATTATAAATAGTGTCTTAATTAGACCTCTTCGTAAAAATACCCCTTATAAACTATGGAATAATAGGAAACCTAATGTTAGTTACTTCATAGTTTTTTATTGCATAGTCTTTATTCATATTACTATGGATAATATTGACAAATTTGATTCTAACAGTGATGAGGGAATCATTCTAGGTTACTCTATAACCAATAAGTCTTATAGAGTCTTTAACAAAAGAACGAAATGTGTGGAAGAATCTGTTCACATCATATTTGATGAAACTAATCCACATGAACCAAAGTATTCTCTTAAAAATCTAGAAGAAGATCTATCTATTTTGGACCTTAATGGTAAAAATAGTGGACCTTCTATAAAACCATGAAATTATGGAAATTGCATAGAACCTGCTTCTGGTGAACCCTAGCATAGATAAGAACATGAAATTTCTAGACCTACCTTTACTAGATAAACTACGATTCTAAATAATAATCATTTAGATGTTGTTGTTGGAAATATTGTTAGAGGGACAGATACTAGAGCTTCTCTAAGAAACTAGGTTGAACATCAATCCTTTCTTTCACAGTTAGAATCTAAAAAATCAATGATGCAATAAATGATGAATTTTGGTTAATGGAAATGAAATAATAATTAAATCATTTTGAAAGAAATAATGTATGGGAATTAGTTGACAGACATAAGGACACATTGACCATTGGCACTAAATGGGTTTTTAGAAATAAAGTTGAAGAATGAAGAAATATTATTAGAAACTAGGCAAGGTTAGTTACACTTGGGTATAGTCAATAGGAAGGAATAGACTATGAGGAAACCATTACACCAATAGCTATATTAGAATATTTTAGGATTTTACATACCTATTCTTCTCATCCAAATTTCAAGTTATATCAAATGGATGATTAATCTGATTTTATAAATGGTTTTATAATTGAAAATGTTTTTGTTGAACAACCTCCTAGATTTACTAATCCTGATTTTCCAAATAGTGTTTTTACGATTTCTAAATCGTTATATGGTTTAAAAAAAGACCCATGGGATTGGTATGATAGACTTAGAAGTTTTCTTATTTCGAAAGGTTTTTCAAAAGGGATTACTGATCCAACTCTCTTTATTAAAAGAATATCCAAAGATGTTTTGATAGTACAAATCTTTGTTGATGATATTATTTTTGGATCTTCTAAAAATAATTTGTGTATTGATTTATCAAAGAGTATGCAAAATTAATTTGAAATGGGTTTAATGGGAGAACTCAAATATTTTCATTGATTTCACGTTTTTTAAAATGAAAATGGTATTATTTTAAATCAAAATAAATATACAAACGATCTTTTAAAACGTTTTGATTTAGACTGTATTAAGTATAGTGATACACATATGAGTACTAATTGTAAGTTGGATGCTGATGAAATTGGAGAACAGTGGATCAATGCAACTACAAATGTATGATAGGGAGTCTGCTTTACCTTACTGCCAGTCAACCAGATATTATGTTTACTTTGTGTATATGTGAAATATTTCAAGATAATCTAATAGAATCACACTTACATTTTGTGAATTAAATTTGAAATATCATAAACATACTACTAACTTATGATTATATTATCCAAAAGGACAATCATTCAATTTAATAATTTATTCAGATGCTGACTTTGCTGGCTGCAAGTTAGATAGAAAGACCACTTTTGGAACATGTCATATTCTAGGTAAGTCCATGATATCTTGGTGTAGTAAAAAGTAAAACTCTATTGCATTGTCTACTAATAAGGTAGAATACATTGCTACAGGAAGTTGTTGTGCCCAAATTCTGTGGATGAAACATACATTATTGGACTACGGATATCATTTTAGACATGTATCTATAAACTTCGATAACACTAGGGTGATTAATATCCCTAAGAATCTCGTGTCTCCCACTAGGAAAAAGCACATTGATGTAAGGAACCAATTTTTGAGAGATAAATACCAAAAGGGTGATATTAATTTTGAATTTGTAGGTACTGAACATTAATTAGCTGATATATTCACCCTGATTTTATGTTCGGATAGGTTAAGTTACATTAGACATGAGTTAGGAATGATAGAATTTGTAGAGCCAAATACTCACTGTTAGCCAAATACTCACCTTTAGAAAAATCCTCACCATTTTACAAATCCTCACCATTAGCCAAATACCCACCGTTAGCCAAATCCTCACCATTAGCCAAATCCCCACTATTAGTCTAATCCTCACTGTTAGCCAGAACCTCACTATTATACCTCACTAGTTTGAACCTCACAGTTACACCTCACTGGTATGAATCTCACTGTTACACCTCACTGGTATGAACCTCACTATTGTACCTCATTTTTATGAACCTCACCGATATAACTCACTTTTAGTGTACCTCACCGATAAAAATACCTCACCACTAGGAATCCTCACCGGGATGTATTACAGTTAGGTTGCACTATTTTTAAAATTCAATATATTTAGCCGCCAGAATCTATATCATCTATATTTTTCATATTATGTTTTTTTATTTATTTTGTGATTCCAAAATGATAAAACATACATATTGAACTCATCTCAAACCACCTCAAACCCTTTACCTTCAAGACTTAGCTCCCAAATCATTGAACCCTAAGCCTCGCGATTATCAGAATGGAAAGAGTGAATAGACCATCAATCTAAGAAAAGGATGATTATCCTAATGCCAAGAGACTCAAAGGAGAGTGTAGTGGTGGATGTGAAGTGAAGAAACCTAAAAATCCACACAACGTTAAAATAGAGATAGTAGTTGAGAAAGAACTATGCACAGAATGGCTGATATCCATTAAATTGTATGTTCTAGAAGTGCGGGAGGACCAGAAATGGGTAGAGTACTTATTCAATAACAATGACCCTTATTATCCAAAACTCATAAAATAATTCTATGAGTTTGTTCATTTTTAGGAATCAGAAGTTGAGAATAGGATGGTATCAGTGGTTAATGGCAAGAAAATATATCATTCCTCTGTTGAGTGGGATGAATGCCTAAAAGTTCCACATGAAGGAGAGTTTGGGAATTTCTCAAAATCAGTACCTCCTACCAGTGACATATATGAATATGAAGCTACTTTGGATGAATTAAAAGGATATGTCACACAATGTAAAGTAGTTTCTAAAGAAATTGATGGAAAAAACCCATTACTATTCATGTTCATCCAACATGTGCTATGACAAAGAAGAGGGGACTTTGAAAATCTGAAATACCAAGCTAATTATTTGCTACATCTGTTAAGACTTGGTGTTAAGGTGAATATGTGTAGACTGTTAATTATTCAAATTGAATATATGACCAAGCCAAAGTCAAACACTAATGCTCTATTCTTTGAAATGATGATCTCTATGATGATCAAGGTAAGAGGTGTGGCTATGTATCAGGATGATACAGTGGTTATGAAAGAAAACATTTGTATTACTAAAACTATATGTAAATACCTAAAGATAAATTGGAATCAGTGGAGAAGAGAATGGGTAAGTGATGATGAGAAGTTGTATGATAAGTTTAATCTTGTGGATCATCCTTCTAGGCCTAAGGATATGAGGGATCCAGGTCCAGGGCTTGATGAAGGGGAACCTCAGTATAGTGATGATACTAATGAAGAGGATATATATGTAGCTGATGGAAGAGATCCGGACATGCCTCCAAGTCCTGTTGCTGAAATTGTATAATCTGGAAAGGTAACAGTGTTGGGAGTAAGCAATGAAGAAGCCTGAATTGATGAGGAAGACCAGCCTTCTCCATAGAATGAGGAAGAAGAAGAATCTGAAACTGAAGCATTTGTTTCTTCCTGCTTAAGTCTTAGTCCACTGATTGGGCACTCCACAATGCCTACTGAGAAAATTGTTGAAGTAGACATACCTACACCTATTCATGAAGAGCCTCTTATTGTTGGAGAAATGGAGATGGTTGTGGAGAATTATTCTGAGGATGACTGAGCTGCTGAGGGTGCTATTGCAATACATATACAGGAGGACGCGAAAATTTAGGGGGAGCATCCAATCATACTTGGTACTATTTCAGTATCTCATGAGATTGAAGACTGGGAAGAAGACCCAGGTTTTATAGTTTGTGGATTGGACTATCCTGATTCTGATGATGAGACACCCATCAACAGACCACACGTTAACTATAATCTGTTTTCTGAGTTTTTACCTGAGGATGTGATAAGGAAAGCTGATCTAGATTAGTTGAAGTCTTATCTTAAGAATTCATTCGGGGAAGAGATAAGAGGAATGGAAACCTCTTGAATATCATCCATTCAATCTGTTATGAACAACTCTGATCCAGTCATTTTTAATAAATTCTAGTTTTTCTTTTTAAAATTAAAAAAAAATATTTTGAAATTTTTATTGAAAAAATAAATATTATTTTATTAATTTGGAGAATAAATTTATCGAATGTCTTTTTCTTCATAATTTTTGGATACTTTAGAATTTTTTGGTAAAAATTAAATACCATATGAATATAATTTTTTTATGGCATCATAATTACCCAAAATTTGATTTAATAAGTAATATAAATTGGAACTGCAATAAAATATATGTTTTAAATTTAAAATAATTTGTTTTTATGTTTATTCGGCTTATTTTTTAATGACATTGTGAATCTTCCAAAACGTATAATATATTTTAAAATCATAACAGCATTTCATAAAGAGTGTGACTAACCTCCATATCACCACCAATAATAGTTCAAAATGTTCAAACCTTGGCCTTATAAAATAATGTAACCCACTACCATTTGGAATAAACTAATGGAATAAGCCATGGTATGGTTTATTGTTTTGGATATTTTATTATGTAGTGTCCAAATCCAAAATAATAATGTTTCCCATAATCTTCCCAAATAAACCCACTCATATTCCATTTCTCTTCACTAAAACACCTTGAATGACATAAAAACACTTCTCATTACTACTTAGGGTCCTCCCACGGTGCCCCAATCATTCCTTAATCCCCTAACAATCATGTATAATCGTACATCATGTAAGGGTTATTTCTTTTCACATATTTCCCCGAGTTTCATTATTATGTTACATATTCTATTTCCAACTTTTTTAGTTTGGACCTTCCATTATAGGTACATGATACATTGAATTTAATTTCTAAATTATGATATATCCATTTCTCAGTTATAAACCAAATTTATGGATTATTTTTGAAGTGTCATTATGTTGTCGAAATTGCATCGCAATTATCCAATATATAACAATTGTGTATTGAATAGTACAAATGTTTCCTATCATTATTATTCAACTTTTAAAACATATACACATTTTATTAGGGACATAAATTATTTTATTGAAAACTACATTAGCTTGTAATTATTTATGAAAATGACTGAATTTATTTTTGATTAATATATGTGGAATACATAAGCATGAAATGAAATGAATGTGATGGGAACACCCAGAATTTTATATAGCTCTAATGCATTGTGTAATGTTTAGTATCATGATAGGTTTTCTGGGGTTTAGTTGTACCCAACTACTCGATGGTATATTTTCAACCATGATGTCTTGGTGGATTTAGTCATGACTGTTGTTTATGATGTAGTGTTTTATGTGGTTTCGTTGTTTCTCATTTTATAATTGGCATGCAATATCATGCATTATTATACATGTTTCTTTTAATCCACTTTGATTTATTGATTTTATGAAAATTTTATCTTATTCATTTCATACCTAATTTATTCCCTTACTATGCATTATAACTCATCCATTTCTTATGTATATCCTATGGTTTTCACATACAATAAGAAATATGAAGGAACTTTTTTTCATATTAATGTGGTTTACAATAAAGATTTGGGTTTTTAGGTTTCTGTTGATTTTTAATGTTCATAATATACTAAAGACACAAGAACATTCAATCATTTGAGTTGTATTATCTGTAATTTTATGTAATAATTCATTTTGAAATGTGAAGTGATGAGCATTTTTGTTATTGTAACTTAACCAATAGAAATAAGAAATGGATGTTATTAAGATATTTATTCATATGTTTGTTGATATAGAATGGTAAATTTGCAAATATGAGGTGCGTGAGGAGGTTCCTTTTTATAAGTGAGGTGATGTGATCTTCTGGATTTTATCAAATTATCAAATTATAATATATTAATTCAAAATCAAAATGCCTCTAAATGGATATGTATTAGATTTTAATGCAATATATGACATTAATACCATCAAATAGAATAAATTTGACCTGTTTTTTTATTTTAATCCTTATCATTTTGACTAACCCATAATAATACAATTTTAACTTTTTATAATGATAGAATAAATTTCAACCTTAAAGGGTTGAAATATTAAAATATTACTTCTATAATGGCCCACAAATGGCCAAGTTGTTACTTTTTAGATCATATCATTACCAAATTGTATAATTCCATTTTTTGGTTTTTTAATAATTTAATAAAATAAAATATTAATAAAATATCACTATTGTCAATTTTCATTCTATTCATTTAATTTGACGTAAAAGACATGAATAAGTTTTAATTCTAATATAATATTTTTACAGAAAAATAATTTTTCATATTTTACAAAAATAATGGAACACTATAAATTACTTGAGTGAAATATATTTTAATATTTTCAAAATCATTTAAATGATTTTTCTATTAATTTAATAAATACCATTTTAGATTTTTTAACCCTATATGGTAATTATATAATATCAAAAAATTATAAATAAATTACCATCATTAATATAATTTCATTATGAAAAAAATGAATCTTAATATTTTTCAATTAATAGTTTTACCCCAAAGTGAAAACATATTGTATTATTTAAAACTATGAGAATGAAATTTTGTAACATTCATTGGTTACAAGAATGTATAAATAATTTTACCTAGAATTGTTTCCATTATACTAATAAATTTAGATACAAAGGTGAATTTTTTTTAACTAATTTCATGCAATAAAAATTTATATGAAAAATTATATCTTTATCACTTATCTTTAATCAATATTAACCCAATTTTATTGTTTATCGAGGAGATAAATTTTACCGTATTTATTATTCAAATTTATAAAAACTGAAAGGATCCTATTTAGGAAAATTAATATTCATGATTCAAAGTGTGTGATTCATTTTATCTAATAAATTAACTATAAATGAATGAAAATTAATTTTAATGTAGGTGTGCAAATATGAAAGAATTTTTTTATATTAAATATATTTTGGACTATAATAGTGGATTTATAATTATCATATGCTTTAGAAAAATGTTATGTTTAATACATTCCATCCAATAAATTATATATAAATTTATTAAAATATTTTTTCAATAAATATTATTTTTTTGAATTATATAAAATATACATTGCGTGCAGTAAAAATATTTTTCTTTAAAAAACATCTCATTTAATTACCAATAATTTGATATTTTTTTCTAATAATAGAATAACTTGTTAATTCATTTAATAATTGTGTGTAAAATATATTTCATAATTTTATTATCACTATTCATACCCACCAATCCAATGAAAATGAGATAATAGAGAAAATATATTTTCATAATGTTCTGTAGTTCGTCTAAACTCTTTGTTACATGTAACAGATGATACATAATAAATAAGATTATTTTTTTAGAATATATCATCAAAATATATAGTTTCAATTTATATTATTTTTGGGAAGTTTTTTAATGATCAAAAATTAATTTTAATCCATTATTCATTAAAACAGACACTGGCACACCTATGGTGCAATTTGTTTTAGACATGATGAGATTCAGTATAAAACTTGAATGGGGAATATTATTGACATGGGAATGAAATATTGAAGGTTCCTCAGTGGACCATGGATTTTGAGACGACATTATACCCATTTTGGAGTCCATGATGATGGAAAATAATAAAATATTAGAGAAATTATATAGGGTAATACAATTGTATTTGTTTTACGATGAACATCATTAGTATGGTTTGGTCTTGCTGGTGGGTGTTATGATTCTCAAAATAGGTTTAAAATAAAAAAACATCATCCTTATTTTTATAATATAGAATATCTCAAAATAGAAACACCAAAGGATACAATTTTGGGTTTTAAATTTTTTTATTCTAAATCTTATTTCCATTAATCAATCTACGCTCCTCCTGGGTGATTCCATCATTTTACAAATGGATTTTCATATTACCTAAAAGATATATGCCCTAACAAATTGTGACTATCATCCATTGTACTATTTCATTCATGTTTGGTCCAATTTTTCCTCTCATAGGGTTGATCTAGAGGCTCCTCCCATATTTGATTGATGGTAATTCTATCTTGGTGTTATTTAGTTAGAATATTTATTGGGATTGGGAATTACTATCTTATGTGTATAATGTTATTATTATTATTATTATTATTATTATTATTTGAGTTCTATGACATCTCAATGGGTTTAATATTAATTGACCTTATTTATATAGTCTTATTCAATCAATCCATGATGTTTCTCTCTATAATCTCGGTTCTCGATCTTTCATGTGACCATGGAGATTAATATTAGGACCTTGGGTCTGATCTTGTTTTGCATGACTACATTATTAGACAAACATGATATTGAACATTATGATCATGAGGTGGGAAGATAATTATCTCATAGGTCCTTGTATAGAATTTTTTTTGCATGATATGATAATTTATTCATGAACCCCTCGATTGATATATGATGCATGTGGTTGTTTAATTGGACCTTAAGATATATCCTCAGAATGTGTTTTAAGGATATGTGTGTAGACTCTTGAGAAATTTTATTAATATTACTTATTTTTCATTTCTATGATTCATATTTTTTAGAATTTTATATCCTTATTAACCTTTATTTAGGTCTCAAGATCAACATACTACCCTGTATTCAATAGGTGACCCCTAGAGGTGAGTGTGAGGATGTTAAAAGGGACTCCGACGGTGGATTACATGATGGTATGAGTCAAATCATTTAAAAACAAACTAATATTGGATTACACCATATGGGGTAGTTGGTAAAGTTTTGAATATATTCATGGAGGGGTGATGTATGAATCCAAATATGATAGACATGTGAGGTGGTAGAAGCCCTCATCTGAGGACTATAAACACCAATAAGGTGGGGAATGTTAGGATCCTATTATTGAACAACATAACCACTTGAATGTTTATTTCTTTAATGGTGTAACATGAATCATGTTATGATATTCAGAAGGTTCTATCTAATGTTGGGGATTTAGTCATGTCTTGAGACATCTGGTGAAATACATTGAATTCCTTACCAGCATCGTGTCAATGTGGGTAGCGTCGAGGTTCATAGAATCATTATTAACACATTTTAAGGTTATGTATGTGATTATTTATGTTTTCTTTTTTATTTTATATTATGTAATCACATGATATGTTGTAAAACTATTTTCCACTTGTGTTAAGTATTCATTGGTGTTGTCATACTGGGTTTTATGCTCACACACTAAACAAGAATCTCGATACACATAAATACTTCATGGTCAAGGATATATGGTAGGTAAAGTGTGTAATGATATTAAGAGAGGTGAATAATCATGTAGTTCATTGTTGGTACCATGATGGACTATGTAGGGATGTTGTAGTTTATTTCTTTATATTTCAATTATGTACACATTTTTTTACCGATAACATTTTATCCTTTTTATTATTTATTTTTTTGACTTTATATTCATGAATTTCTACTTGTTTAGTAACTGTTTAATATTTAAAATTCCTTATTAATTTTTAGCTTAATTGGTACGAAGGGAATAATATCACATTTGATTGAATTAAGAACCACGTTTCTAGTTAGTATCCACTTGTATACAATGATGTACATGATGACATGTGCCACATATACTAAATCCCAATCATTCAGGAATGGAAATTACAAATTTTTTGCGAAGGATGTTGTCCAACAATTCTTGGTGAGTGTTTTTTGGGGCTCGATAAAAAGAATTTATCTATATAGGGACTCATGTTAGGTGCTTGTACTTGTTACTATACAACACATGTGTAATAGACCAATTATTTATCATTGTTTGTGTTGTTGTAATTATTATGGTATCATAGTTTCTTATTGATTCTTTGTATATTTGGTTTTACTATTTAATTGTATTTGGCTATGTTCCTGAATAAAAAATAACCACATTGGATGACTTGGAATATATGTACCAGTATTTAAGTACATATATGTTCTATAAATAAGATACATGATATATTATTATTGTTTACGGATATATAAATAATTCATGTTATATATATGTATATTATAATTATATTTTTCAACATTATATTTCTTGTTTGATATATGATTATCACTATAATGAATGTTTATGTACAGATAACTTTCCTTTTGTTTTGGGCACAACATTGATGGATATACCAATGGTTGTGGGACAACTTCTTAGATAACCTATGTATGATTCAATAATAATATTATTATTTATCATGTACTAAGGCACCAAATGCCTAAAAATTTATTTTAGAGTTTTAGAAACATCACTATGTAGAATTTTGATTGGATTTTTATTAGAGGTATCACATGTTTTTATTGATAGGGACAACATGTTTGTACCATCACCAGTAGTGAATGAGGAGATATAATAAAATGATACTACACTATATCTAGTGATTTATTATGCATATCAAATTCATCCATGAATATTTTTATATACATTTTAAGGTAGAAAAATTTAATTGTCATTAACTGATCATGCGTAGGACTTATAACTCTATCTTATAAAGGAGATTTACTGTACTGAAGGCCCACATGATACGTAGTAGTAGATATAAATCAAAAAATGAATTTTTTATTCATGTTATACTATTCTAGATAGGTGAGCGATGCCAATGAACTTCATATTCGAAGGATCTAATCATATATTGTGTTCCCACATCAGTCAATCAAGAAGACAATATAGTACTCGTTTAGTATTCTATAGGGAGATATTTCTGAAGATGTATTTTATGGATGTGATTTAGTTGGACTATGCACAGTGGTTCATAGACTTGTATCAACGATATATTTAATTATCTGTGTATGATACATATTTCACTTATCTATGACACTTAACCCATATTCTAGATGAAAATGTGGCCCAAGAGGACACAACGTTTGAGATAGACCTCTATACATAGAATAAACGACATGTTTGGTGCATTTATATGACATCATAACCACGAGGGTGGAATAAATCAGTTAAAATTAATAAAGGATTTAAGGATGAAAATGAATTTATGATACAACCAGTCTATAGATAACTATTGACTATGATTCCTATAATTACTATGAGGGACCCTTTTTTTGTAAGAAATGACAGCTGACCAGGAATATTATGGCATCATTATGGCGTGTGCAGGAAATAAATGCTCAGTCTCCTCTATCAGATGTTGTTTTTCCAAGTTCTTCAATTTTCGGGGAAGATAAAATATTTTATATTCTTGGGAAAATCCAAATGTGGAGTTCCATATATGTGGTAGGGAAATCCAATATTGATGTTTTCCTCAAATTATTCTATGAATATTTCTAGGAGACAATGGATAGACGGTTATGGAGAACCTTATAATAGGATTTAAACTCCTAAAAATTTGATGACACAAGGGAATGGGCATAAATTTAAGGTAGGATATTATTCTAGTGGATCAGTCTCCAACTTAATGTTGTGAGGTATTCCCAAGGTTTAAAGATATCGTTTTAATCATCACTAGGCTATCTTCCACATTTTTTTATTTTTGGGAATCCAATTCCATTATATAACCTCTAGTGGAATATTCTTAACACATACCAACTTGAATGTTATTAGTGATTAATTAAATCAATATAACTTATTTTACTTAAGTGGATATCCTTCAGGTATTTCTATTTTATATTTATTTATCACGTGCTATAGATGGTTATGATATGTCATAATCATAGAGATGATTATCATCAATGTGATTAATGTTTTATATTTTGTTATGATTTATCGTAGTCACATTAATTGTAATTAGAGATAAATATACTCCATCTCTCAATAGTGGGATATCCTTTTTATGAATGGCACGTGGGAGTTTGTAGCTAAAAATATGGGATTTTATTTGAGTTTGATTTGAGCTAATACAGGTTAGGTTTTGATGTTATCAAATTTGTAAGGTTTACATTTATCTCTATCATCATTCGATAAATTTGGTTATATTTATTAGGATGTGATTTTAAAAGGCTTTTATGTTTTTTTATTGATACAGAGATTATGATTGAAATATAACTCATGATTAGGGTGATTCATATATTTATTAATCCATATCATATAACATTGAACGCTGTTATGTAACCCAATGTTAAGGATGATTACATAGAAAATAATAAAATTATTGGACCAGTAATATCTCATTTGGATTCTCCAGTTTTGTTTCATCAAAATGATGGACAACAATATTTTGATATATATGAATTACTGAAAGGTGAAATTAATTACAATGAATAAAATATATTTTTTTCTAGGATTAATGATCTAAGGAATCATTTTTAAGGATCTAACTGGTTATCCAAGTACAAAATACATTCACGATAATATTAGAAACTACTGATTGAGGAAGGCATACCATAGATATAATGTTAAAGTGTATATGGGATATATGAGTAAATTGTGACTAATTAATGGTATGATGAATTCTCTAGGGGCATTCATGGACATTATGAATGTGATCATTCACCAATATCATGAAATTGTTTTCACAGTGTTCATAGATGACATCATAATCTATTAAAATACCTCAAACATAAATTCTAGTAATCATGATGTAGTTTTGAGTGCATTTTTTTAACATTGGATTTTTTCAATGATATCTAAATGTACCATTAGTATTTTTAAGTGGTTTTTCCAAGGGAATGTAGTATTTAAGTCTGTAATTTCTAAAAATACAGATACGGTGGAGGTGAAAATGTCTTGGTACTTTCCATGGAATGAATTCAATATTAAATGATTCCATGGATTAATAGTGTTCTAACAACATTTAATCTGGCATTTCTCATGATTGGAATCCCACAAGATAGCTCTATCCAAGAAATTGGTGATGTTTTAATGGTTAGATTATGGAGGGGAAGTGTTTATTGTGTTAAATTGAAGGGTGAAAAAACACCTTTGACTAAATTTTCGGATCCTATTATGAGAAATTAAATATTTTATGGTTCCTTCATATTTGGTTTTGGATTTAGGGTGTATGAATATTAGGTACCATGTTATATTTATAACCACCGATGACTCCATGATATGAATTTTATTACCCATGATCGGGATTTGAAAATTATCATTGATGCGTTAAGGTATTTTATACCTTATCACATTAGAGAATGGTTTATTATCAATAGAAATAACAATATTGTCATATATTTAATATCACTAATAGATGTACATTTTGGAAAGGGGACATGGTGGAGTATCTATTGAAATTAGACATTCGAATGAATTATGCACTAGGTAAGGGTAACATAATTGTTGATTTTATCATTACGAAGACCCGAGTTAAATATGAATTAGGAAAGCTGCATTCAAAATAAGATTGAAATCTAATATGTTCACATTCCAATTAGAGGATGGATACAATTGGGAATATTTGTTCAGTAACACGTGAACCAATGGTTATCATGGAATCATTAGTGGATAACGTAAATTCTACCTAGTATTTAAATCACGTGTTTGTGGTAATATGATAATGATTTTTTTGAGTTGATCTAACACATGGTTGGTCCATAAATTATGAGAATGTGACTTATGTACATATGAGGGTTTTAGGATATTCTCCTATGAGGGACTCTAATTTTGGAGACACCTATATTTTATATTAGAAAGTTAATATTGGGTCAGAAGAAATTTTTCATGACATCTGATGAATGTATTGTTGGATAGGAATATGGATGGTCCTTGATGATTTTATTTCATAGTGTATTACCTTTTATAGAGTAATGGATGAGAATGAATGACATTGTAATTTACTTCATCCACATATAGTGACTTGGGAAATTTGATGATGTCATGATGGATTTTTTATATGTTTACCAAGGACATAAATGAATTTTAATGTAGTTAGGATGATTATGGAAATGATATCTCAGATGGCCTATTTTTTTCTAATTCAATATAATATTTATTTTTTTTACCTTGGAAAGATATATGTCCATGAAATTGTTTCACTAAACTGAGTTTCCATGATCATTGTATCAGATTGACATGCACATATTGTGTTTCAAGATTAGAAGGGCTTGTAGAAGGCTCTAAGGACAATGATGATATTTAGAAATGAATATGACCCACATATAGATCGATAATTTATACCTATGATCCATAATCATTAGAAAATTCTCTAGGCTTATTTCAAATACATTTTTGGATTTTTGGATAAGCATATAGCCTTGGTAGAGTATTTTATTATAATATATTCTAGGATTATTTCATGATAGAACCCTATGAGAATATCTTTTATCAAACATAGTGTTAAATATTATTGAATAATGAGGCCTATAATGAATAATTATTGTGACTGAGAATGGTGTATGAGACATTAAATAGAGAGAAATTGATCTAAAATATGTTAATCACTTCTCATTTTATAATTATTTTATAAAAAACCATAGGATTAATCAACTCTAGTTCAGTATGGGCGATCATTTTTTCTTATGGGGTACGCATTGGATGGTCCATCGACATCATCAAAAGCAATGAATATTTGCTCCCAGATTTTATCGACCATCTAAGATTATCAAGCATATATGTGTAGAAGCCTATAATTTTTTTAGTGAACCTACCATGTTCAACATGGAATGTCACCCAAGTTGAAGCATCAAATTGTAGATATCAACAAGAAATAAACCAATTTCTCGCGAGTAGATAAAATAATATTGATAAAAAGAGTAAGATAATAAATTAAATATCAGGTCCACATGACATCCATGGAAAATCCAATAAGTCTCAACCTAAATAAATAATTAGAATATAAAACCCAAGTATTAATGTGACCACTAGGAACCACAATCAAATTCCACCATAATTAACACTATTTAAGAGAAGATGTGGAAATAAACGATTCCATTCTCCTTTTATATGTCCTTTAAAAATAGATCTACAAACACCCAAATAAATAAATAGGGTATAATACCTAAAACCAAATAGGATACCACAAAAAAATATATTAAAACTATTACACCATGAATCCATTATCTGAATCAAAGAAAACCTAATGATATTATTAAATATATATCCAATTATAAAATTTATTTTGAAAAAAAATGTTTTATTTCACTCATTATATATACACATAAATTCAGAAAATTACTTGTAAATGATTGAATGTAAATAAGGAATAATAGTATTTTCCATGTAAATACCATATAAAAACCTTTGGGTGGTTAAATAGTTGATAATTCCATCATGTAATAAACCAAGAATAAGTATAAATATAAACTATGAAAATAAAATCCCATACACATGAAGGAACAGTAAGACCAAAATTATATGAATCCTACATATATCATGTACTTAGAAAATCTGTCAATATCATAATAATAACCCCAAGTGGGTCCACATTCAGAAGGTTTTCATATATCCATAAATAATTCTCAAAACGTTTTTAATATCATGTGTTTTCTAAAGATTTTAAATTTAATATGATCATGATTAAGAAAAACAATTTATTAGAATGCATCCCCACTCTATTCCTTGAAAAACTCTTTTGCATTCAAATTAATCATGATAAATTTCATCAAAAATAAAATATGAATAAATATATTTATTATGAAAACCCTTTAAAACCCCTATTCATGACATGATGAAATAAATTATTCAATTTCGTAAACCATATAAAAATATTTATCAATAACATTGACTATTTCATTATTAAAAATTATGTATAAAAACACCATCCTCCAAAAATATTAACAACCATTAAACTTGAAAACCCTTAGCAAAGATTCAGGGATAGGAAAATCTAGGAGTAAAACCCCCATCACAAAACCATTGATCTCCCAAAAGATGAATAAAACAAATTGTCTAATGTAATTAGATCTCCTTCTTTAGTATCCAAATTACCAAAACACCCCATTAGTTTTTTAATAATTATAGATACAAAATCATCAAGAAATCATTAAATAAAAAAATTTGGATCAAATAATTAAAAACCCCAAACTTAAATGAAATAATTAATTGTTATTAGTAATAAAATATTTAATACTAATGTTTTAAAATATTTTAAAATAATAAATACAACATGAAATAGTCCATAATTTTTAAAATCAAATAATTTATAACATTTGAAATCACCCAATAATCATATAGATGCCTACATGGGATAAAAAAATAGAAAAAAATTATTCATTTTTCCACAAAAATAGACCAACATAAGTGTAACATGGTTTTACCCTTATTCAAATCGTAACTATCAAATAAGGGCACTAGGTTACCTATTATATCATTTCAAACAAATTAACTACCCTTACACAAAAAATCGTAAACTTATGCAATGGTCATGTTTCCCTTTTATATGCATTACAAAAAATATATTAACATCACCTTGTGTAACCTTAACATGTCCCTTTAAAATGGAGCCTTACAATTTCATGATTAGTAGAATACCATAACAGATCCATTAGAAATATATATTTACCATGACACAATGGTTTGAAATACCCCTTTCCCTTAAATATTTGTTAGTTTAACCTTACTCCACTTATATAAATAAGGATATACCAATAAAACACTAAAAAACTACCCTGAATACTAGTTTGAGGAATTTATCATTATATTGGAACTATTTTAAATTTATGGTTAATAATTAAGTTTAAAAATATTTATTTTAAAATTTATGGACAAATAAATTAAAATCAAAAGGATTTCAGAATTTTTTTTCTAAATAATATATAAGTTAAAAATAACTAAAAAAACTATTAAAACCAAGGGAAAAATATCAATAATTAATAAATGTACCTGAAAATATTTTTGGATTTTACAATTCCCCCCCACCATAATGATTTCACCCAATAAAGGAACTCCAGATTTAGGACATGTAAAAAAAGGCCAATGTTTCCTCATCAATGATTCAGGCTCAAATATCTCATGTATAAACCATCACATAATAATAATACACATACCAAAGGAATTGTATTAATGTAAAATAACTTATTATAGATATCCATAATATTTACCAATTTTACAAGAGTAGTGGTATCAGACTAATGATCATCATGTTTTCATTTAGTCACATGGTATGTTTTGAATTGTAACCTCTATATCAAGATACAAGAATCTGGTAGAGAAAAAACAACAATCATGGATGAAATTTCAACTCATATTTCACCATTAGAAGTTGTTATTCAATATTGAAGGGTCCAAAAAAAACTTTATGTCAACATACACTGCACACCCAACTGATGATGTCCTATATGAGGATAACCACTAATAAAGACCTATTCACCCACCACAAACTCTATTGAGAGATGATAATGGGAAATATTAGAATTTTAACGAATCTATAAAGTCGATATATTCTTTTGAATAAACTATACCCTTTCCGTCATCTCCTAGTCAAGGCTTGTTATAACAAATGAATACTCTACAAACTCCACCAATAATATGATAGATCATCATGGAGGCCTATAAATTTATTTTAATGCTTCTATTAGAATGTAATCATGATAAATATTTTTGTAGGAAAATTTGATCACTCGTAGATATTTTTCCAACAAACCACCAAAAATCAAACATGCACGACCAAAGTGTATCCTTAGAAATACTAATCAAACATTCATTCATACTATAATTCTATGGATGAAATTACTTGTTTAATTTCTTCTAGGCATGCATATTATCATTCAACACATTTGAAAAAATGTATATAAACCAAGTGTATCTATTTCATATAATCATAAAGGGATAACCACATAGATTTGTGACCCCTGGGACGTAAAATATCCCAAGATCTTAATGAAAATAAATTTATAGTAGTTTCACCAACCTGATATATCACTTAGTCTATAAATTTATATTTTGAAAAGTAATATGTCTTGTCATAATATTTTGAATCTAACACCAAATCCAAGAAAACTAGTATTTATGCATCAGATCATTATTTTTATTAGTACCCATTATGTGAAAAACACAATAAATTTGATTTTCACTATCCATAAACTCGTGTCTAAATGATAAAGAAACAACCAACCTGCCCAGTGTACATAAATCACGAATGGGAGACTAAGGCCATTCACCAGAGGTGTCCCAACCGTTAATTTTTTTTTCTATAATACAACTAATATATAATATATTAATATTTAATCGGTATTCAATAATATAATGATGAGTTAAACTTCATAGGTTTTATGAACAAAATTCTACTATACTCTACACTCATGAATTAATTCTAGATAAAAAACACAGTAGATATTATTCTTCTAATAATATCATAATGTATTGGGTTGCTAAATTCCTACTTAAATCATTGATGAACACATTCACATTTCTAGGAGTACATGATATATCAAAATCAAAAGTTGGAAGATACCGAAAATAATAAATGTAATGAAAATTAGTCCCAAAAGTGTTAAAATATACTCCATGATCATATGATCAAAGTAAAAAATAAATAATTTACCAAAGGGATAGTTGTGGAATGTTTTTAGAGCATGAATCAAAACATCCATCTCAAGGAAATGGGAAAAAATAATTTTCATCCTAAGAGAATAACATTAAAGTGTCATAAGAGACCACCTACATTACAAACATTTGGGAACCCAAAACCCATAAATAATGTATTATAAAGAAAAGTCATTTCTCATTATTGGTTATTGAATAGCAAAAATGGTGACATAGTTAACCACTCCTTCAGTTTCAAAAAATAACCCCAAAATTTATCATTACACTCAAATGTAACTGCATTATCGGTTTATCCTCTAATCAAATACGCATTCTTCTAGAAATCCAAAACATACAACCTATAATATCCATCTTGGACTAAGATGATCTTAATGTTGAACATGTTCTAGGGTTTCTCCCACGAAATAACTACATGAATATTTTTAGGAACCACTATGATTCCCCTCTTAAATATAACATGGACCTAAAACATCACATCATGGATCCAAAAGTCACATTTAAAATGATTCCACCCATCAGTTGTTTCTTAAGGATTTTATAGATCATATAATTATGTGATCCATATTTTCCTACATTTAAATAGAATATCATAGATTATAATATGAGGAAACAGTAATAAAATCTCCATAAACTGTTGAAATATCAATTTTGTTAATTTGATAAATTCTGAAAGGGAATTACTGATTCATAATATAATAACGTGAAATGTAAAATGAAAATTCTAGATCCTAAACAGAATCTTATGTATATCCTATTCGTGATATCTCAACTGTTGGTACCTAGATCATTGATCTATCATTGAAACCCAGTATCCTCTATTTATTTGAAAAAAAATTACTCAATCCTATGAATGTGGGTTTTATTCATAATGGTAACCTATTTATAATTCCATTAATCAATAGAAATCTAGATGATTCTATCTCCCTTCCTTGAATAGTTATTAGGGGAAACCTATTGTGATATTGAATTATGAGTAAATCCAATTTTCTCAAAATCAATATCACAAAATTTTATATCCTTTTACTAAATAGGTATCATGGGATAAAATGAAAAAATAGGAATCATTCCAGGGAGAAAGTAAATAGTAAAATCATCTTATATGTCAGTGGTAACCAATTAAAATCATCGATAAAAATTTCAGGGTGCACAATCACTAATACATGTAATGGGACACTAAAAATATGATCAATGGTGTCAAAAAAATTTACAAATTCAAAATATATCGCACTAGTCAAAGGAATAATGTTCTATCTTTGGTCCTCTGTGATCTTTTGTCGTCACATGAGTATCAACCTTGGAATAAAGAGGGGAAACCACTCATTGATGATTTAGAAAAAACATGTGATGATAAAGGATGATTAGATCTAACCAAACCCTATTGGTACATATTTTTTAAAAAAATAATTATAATTACAGGAGTACCGAAAATGAGTACATCTCATAGGGTCTTCCAAACAATCATAATTAGAATGTTTTTTGCATATCACATTGATGGAATACTTCATTGTGTGGTCATGAAGAAGCTCCAAAATCTGGTCCCAATGCAAAATGAGTGTCATTGAGATTTCTTTTTATCCATATGAGACACTCTGTCTCCCTCATACAACCAATGAATCTCAACCTAAAAATTGCTTCCCAATATTTTATTATCTTCAACATATTCATTGTCAACTGTATTTATATAGGATTATATGACTTATACAATCAACATCAACTGAATATCATCCCTCAAACAAGTATCAGACTATATATATTTGAGATTGTTTTTAGAAACATGCTAGGGTAGAATGAGGACCAACTCAGTTATTAGAGTGGAATAATCGATAACTATATAATTCCATTTCTACAGGATTAGATGTTCTTGATTTATTTCAACCAAATTTTTTCCTAGATGAATCTATTTTGGGATAATCAGATTGATTGGATTTTATGTACGATAATCCTATAATATAAAATTCATGGGGGAGTGCCACCATTTCCTTACTAGTCCTTATAATACATATGTTGAAATACCCACCTTGGATACTTCAAATGTTTTATGTATTTGAGTATCCCAATAATATTCTTAGTATAGTCATCAGAATACTAGGTTATCCTATCACTATATAATATAAGTAAAATCATCTTAGTAATTTTTTTTTTGGAATGAACTACTATTCATCTCTAGTTTCCAACAATTTCATAACCTAAAAATTTAAATTTTTGGATAACTATTACCACTGATGTTGATATACTCTTGTATTTTCATATAGAAGATGGATTAAATCATTATCACATTCATTAAGAATATCTATTTTGTGATGCATTTACTATAAAAAATGATATTATCTTGTTAGCCATTGAGAAAAAAAATCAAAATACCAAGATCAAGAATACCTAATAAATCCATTAAACAATATGAATTTAACGAAAACTAGGATTCACACAATTGAAGAGTTTTTTTTGAAAAATCATGATCCTATAAATAAAAATCAAATCAAGTAAGTTTAAATATCCTGCAAAAAACATTCTTAAGGATGATGAAAACCACTAGACACCTATGGTGACTGGGGTTGAAATATAGAAGAAAGCAATCTAGGAACCCTTCTTAAATTATTACCTAAATTTCGATAGTCCCAACTCATAATTTCTATAGATCCTCAACTAAACTCAAGAAGTATCATTACAGTTTTGTTTGGTATAAATTATTATAAAAATATAAATTGATCAAACCTAGGTGAATATGGAACATCACCCAGGATGACTCATCACAAGTTAGAGATTAACATGAAAGAAACAAAAGTCTCATGAGCAACAGAAAGAGGATATATAGACTTATTATAATTTGGACGTGAAGAAAATATGCAGGTGAGTTACCATAGAAATCCAATAAGGATAAGACAAAAAATAAGTCATGTCATGATAAAAAAATATCTATCTATGTGAACATCTTCTGGAACCATCTTAACCTCCACTAATGATGACATCAACTTCGATAAGATGGGGAACAATATGATAATTTGACCATTACATATCTATTAAAAAAACCCCGAATGAAAAATACCCAAGGGAAAATTAGGGTCTGAATATTAAATACTTTCAAGATACAACCAAAAACTATATAGAATGTGTAACACCATGATACCATTATGTCATTCATTAAAAAAACTGGGTATATGAAGCTATATAAAATGTAAACCATCATTAAAAAAATTCTTTGATTTTTTATGAAATTTTTTATTTTCATTAATTTGGAATGCAATAGATATTTTAATGATAGTAAAAATTTTATAATAGTAATATCCTTTGAAATTTCACATAATAATCATGTGAGCAATTATATGGGTAAAAATATCATCTCCATATAAGCTAAACTCCAGTAGGTCTCTATCCTATAGAAATAAATTCTTTGACATTCAAATGAACACTAAGCCAAACAAAATGTCAATCATACAAACATCACTTCCATCCAAATTCAATCTATACCAAAATAATAATCCCTTGTTCTAACACCCTCATATGGTTTTTATATATCCATACTCGATGCACACAAGGATTTTGAAGTGATTTTTAATAGAACATTTGAATAAAACATTCTAACATTTCAAAAATTATTCTCAATGAAAATAATATCCACTCCCTTTATTTAAGATACATTTTTTTGTAAAATTCATACAATAATGTTTCATCAAATAAAATAATTGTATAAATATATGGTAAAGGAAAAACCTAATAAAAAAATTGTTTTGAGGAATGTATGAAATCATAAAAGTTAATTTTTTAGCCGAACCAATAGAATTGAAATCGACATTGTGTATTTCATGGGTTTACACGGATGTATAGATTAACCTACACCAAAAATATCCATAGTGTATTGACATGAATCCTACAAATGGAGTGTTGAGCCTAAAATTTCATGGAAAAAAACCCTATAAACCTTCCATTATGAAAATAATAATGATGATTCAGAAATTATCTAAAGGAACTAGATCTCCTTTAACAATTGATATATTCCCAAACTCCCTATATGTGGACTTAAAAAATAATTATTAAAAAATATATGTGAAAATTTTAAAAAAAATATAGTTCAAAACAATTAAACACCCAATTTGAAATTCCCATTTAATTCTTCTTATTAATCTAATATTTAATGTAAAATGATAGTGATTTTATAAAATAATAGTTATAATTTTTAACCAACCATATGAATTAAATTCACATGCTATTAGGATTTTAAAATAATCCAAAATAATTAGAGAACTCTTATAGGGAATAGTAAATGGAAAATAAAATTTTAAATAAGCTTAAAAAATAGAGACTATAAAATGGTATTATGGTATTACCATTACATAGATCATAAAATTCACATGAGGGTAAATGTTTATCCCTATAAAAAATTCCAAAAAATGGAACTGCACTTACAAATCCCACTCCAACATTATGTAGTTTCCATGACAACCTTCTATAATCATTGATAAAATAAAGATACCTTTATGTAGAACCTTATGTACCCATAAGTGTAATTGGAAAAGAAGGGGCCTATCCTTACATTATTATAATACTACCATTAAAAATCATTAGAATAAACTAGTTACCTTTATAATATATATGGAAATTTCTATTAACCATACATAGAAGTCATATTACCATTGAAAACTCATGTAAAAATTGGATTTACCCTTGCAGAACTCCCCAAAACAACCCCGTATAATGGAAAATAGTATTTAATTTTATACAATCCCTATTCATTTCAATTGGGATAAAATAAAATTGAAATATATTTAGTTTCCACATAATGTACATGTAAATTTAAAATATATGGTCTTCTAAAGATAATTTGAATAAAATGAATGTTATAAAGCACCACAAAAAATTATGAACAAAAGAAAACAATGAAAAACTAATAATAGAACTAAATAAAATGGTTGGGATATTATGATTTTGTACTTACACACTGCTAACAAGGTATTATGGGAAGGTTACATGTGTTCATTAATCCGAATAACATGCCTAATCTAGCACATGATATAGATTGTGAGGACATTAAGTTAGATCTAGATTAATTATATGCAGATTATGTAGTCTCGATAGTTGATCTTAGTGAAAATTTTCTATGAGGGAAAACAAATCCTTTTTTTCATATATTATAGAGTAATGGATAGTTTGAGGTGTAAAATAATGTGGAAGTTACTAATTCATAGACACAATGGGTTGGGTTATTCAAGCTAGAATCATGATATACTACTCAGGGATGATAATTCCATAGTGGGGGAGAATTTCAACACCATTATTTTCTTTGAGTATGTTAATGTATTCTTTAGAATGTTTTATGTTATTATTTTGAACTATAAAATTTTTTATTATTAGGCCCTAGCTGTGTTTGTGGTTTTTCAAGGATTATAAATGATTTTGGATCAATTATGGTACTAAAAATTCAACCTCATTTCATGGTGAAAGATTTTTTAGCAACAATGAGCTTCATTATGAATCAGAAAAAGGGATAATGGTTTGTTTATGCATAAATTTGGGCATGTAGTATTGAATGATACTCAATTAATCATGGATTGCGAGGCTTCACTATACCTGTGGTGAAGACCATGGTGAATGAAATTGGGAAAAATCATAGGGATGATATAGGGGGATCCATTTCACTATGTGTGAGAATGAACCCCATGACCATGTCTTGTCTATGGTGGAGGTCAGGGTGACATTCATGCATTTAATTTGGTATCATAAATTATGTTCTTATCTGATTTATATGCATATAAATAAATAAATAGTACTCCTTGATGATTCTTTTTTTCTAGATGGATTACTAGAAACTTCAAAATACATAGGACTAACCATGAATATCATCCATTCATTCTCTGGTTTATACCATGTTTGGATTGAAATTTTCTCTAATTTGTTATATTAAAAGGTTGCATCCATCATTCTTAGTTCTTTTTCTATCTTTGGGCTATTCAATGGATAAATTTTCCTATAATTGTAATTCACATCTTAGGTGTAACAATATAATTAATTACAGATTTTTCAAATTATATATCTTCTCTATGGTGTTTCACTTATTTACTATTCATTGGTGAGTTTATTTTATTCATATTTTATATTTTACTATGTAATACTATGTTTTGAACAATTATGTCACAATGGGAAAGGTTTTTAGGAAATTAGTTGTGAGATCGTTCTGAGTGGATACCTATATTAATGTCCAAGAAATTTTCATCTATGATCATGAGGTAGGAAGATCCCTAATATATATAACCATTTATATGATGCTTTAATTTTTTTACCATTTATTCTAGAATCAAATTCTTGATATATGTTTCCTCTCATTATGTGAGTGTCCTTAATTACCAATCATTTATATGTTTTCATACGATTTGTATGTATCCTATTGATTACTATTACTGATGTGACTTATTGTTACATGATATGATACATATTTAATGTGTTATTATAAATCCTATATAACACTTAATATGGTTTCATGATAAATGTTTTTCTAAATTTTTTAAGAAAACCACAATTAGGGGATCATGATGTTCTAAAAGGGGATACAAACTGTGTCTTAGTTGAGGGAACGTGTTAGATCATATAAATTTCAAAAATTATAGTATTATACTATGTAGGGGTTTTTAGTATCATTTGGACATATGTTTACATGAGATATTTTCATAAATATGTGATTTACAAATTGTAATATGTGAGAAATTTCATATTGGACCTACCAACATCTAAGGATTATGAACACCATTAAAGTGGGGTTTTTTTGTGTTCTTATTACCAAACACAATCAGGGTGGTGCATGTGGAGTTCCATAATGGAGAAACATGGATACAATTATGATAGATATAGGGTACTGATTAATATTGGTATATTAGTAATAACTTGTGATGTATGATTATAATCATTTACATCATTAATGGAATCACACCAACAAAGATGGGGAATAGATTCATGGAGGCTTAGATAGAAAATTTTTAATAGATTCATGTGTAGATTTATATTTACTTATGAATTTAATTCATCTCTATAAAATTATTTATCTCAGGATGGGTGTTTTATGATTCCTCGATTGAGGTAGGTGGTTTTCAAAATCTATATCATTTAATTCCATTATTCTATGTTTAATTTATAATGGATTTCCAACAGATTTATGAAGTATTACTTGATTGTTTCAATAAAATTAATCAAAAATGGAATGGTTTGTGTGATGAAATATATTTTATAATGTATTTTCATATTATGTATTGATTTCTAGAAGCTTATCATGAATTGAAATGAATTATTTTATGAATAACATCAATTAGTCATAGGAAATGAATTGGTGAAATGTGTTATGAAATGAATTTTTTTGAAAACAATTATTTTTTTCTAAAAACCATTTGATGTTGGTTATTGATATACAATGACATGATTGAAAACATTATTTAGGGATGCATTAATTATGATTGATAAGTATATTTGAGGTTAATTATTTTTTATAAGATTAATTAACTTGAAAATTTGGTAACTATAACACCCCAGCCTTAATAAATTACTAAAACATGAGAACAGTCACGAATTTGACTTTAATTCATATTGAGGGACTTTTAATTTTTATAGTTTTATAGAATTAGGGCACAAATATTAAATTACATAAAAAAACATATCAATATATACACATCTACTCTATACAATAATTCACAGAAATTGGACTCTTTTTATAAAAAAGACTTCATTTCGGGTTAAAAATAATCATTAATTCTTTTTTTTCTCTTACCCTTAAATATACCCTATGAAAAAAATTCAATAAAAGTTGGGATGAGCATAAAAATCTCAGTAATGGATATTAAATAAAAAATGAACACATTAGACCATGAATAAATACAAATCAATGAAAACTTAATTTTCACTCATAAGATATAAGATCTTTATGATAACATGGGAACTCATAATATTTTTTAATAACTCATAGAAATCATAAATTATGTAGGTAACTTGTGGCATCCATAACATACTTTTTAGCTTTCACAACTACATTGGGAGTAACAATCATGGTTACGTTGGGAAGACACATCACAATATAATCCCTATATCTATTAGGAGACACTATAATGTTTACCTCTATCAGATTTCCAAATGCATTGGAGAGAAATCATGGGCTCACCCGCCCTCAGGTTATCACTGAACCACCATTATACAAAAAACAGTGCCCAAGAACCATAACATAATCATAACACATAAATCAAGCATAAAATAAAGATAACATTTCAACGTTGAAATAATAAGATACTAGTTAAAGATATTGACATAATGAATCCATTATTAATACCATTTTCATTACCAAAATACCCTAAAAACGAATATTGTATTTACTTTTCTTTTGGAAAACATTACAACTTTTAGAGGAAGCTAAATATCAAATAATTCTTCTGGCATTGGAATGGTCCTTGTCTCCACAAGTGATAAAAAAAATATTCCTTTTTTAGAAAATCTCTTCATAGAAAAAGATTAATTTTGAAAAAAATTAATAAAAAAATAAATATGGGTTTATTATACACCATAAAAAAATTTCACGTATAATTCAAAATATGCCTCAATGAAAAGAGAATGAGACCAAGTCCATTTCCTTGATTCCAAATTGTCATGTATGTCCCTGGTCCTTCCATAATAATAAACATCAATTAATTTAAACATGTTTGAGATACTTTTTTCAAGATTATTATTCTATTTTTATTAATTGTTACCTTTTTATAAAAATCACAAAATTAGTCCAGTTCATATCGACTGTTTTGTCGATATTTGTTATTTTAGTCATAAATGATATTGTTTTGATGTAAATTTTTCATATAGTCCATATTATATCATATGAATAATTATTTTCATGAGTTAAATAACAAATATATCCAGTATAAATGTATTTATAATATACTATAACATATTGAGATAAGAAATGAGATGCACCATTCGTGGAGATGGTAGGTCGTATGTACACATGAATGATACATTCATTTTATTGTCTGATTAATGGAATGAAAAATAAATAACAAATATGTATTTTTTTAAATCTAGTATAATATATATGTTATATATATTACATACTTTCATTAATTCCATCCTTTTTATGTTCCTTTTATTGCATGAACGTGTCATATAACTCTGAGGGGGTGGTAGTCCACACTTCCTTAAATGATATTATATTATTTAATCATTACAGAAAGAATCAAGGTATGATTTAAATAAAAAAATAACAAATAATATATGAAATATATATATCATATATATCATATATAAATACAGTTCTATCTTAATGGCCACAATGAGAGGTTGTAGAAGAAAATTTAATAATCGTTATTTCCTGAGGCAGTAGTTTGTTATACATAGATAGAGGCGTGTGTAAGTACAGATCCAATAATTATAATAAAAAATTACTATCATATTTATTTTACTTATTTTGTTATGTAACAATATAATAATTAGAGAATACGGAGTTATGAAGGAAAATAATAGAGGGGATGTTGAGGGAAGACATTGCCTCTAAATCGGGTAACTTATTTTGAGTTGAGAAAACAAGTATAATTTAATATCCATATACCCAAGGTAAGGCATTTAAGAGGAATTTTGTGATTTTTAAAGATTATTTTAGAAGAATTTGGACAATCAAAAAGTCTTGAGGGGTGTGAGTAAGTGGGTAGAAGTGGTGTCCTGGTATAATAGGGAGGAGGGGAAATTTTAGAATATCATGAAATATTATTTTATTATAAATTTATATTAGAATTATAATTGTTTTAAAGTGATATATTTGTATGATAATATGATAATGGGTCGATATAATATCATCCAACAGGTTTTAGGAATGTTAATGTCACAAATTTAATATTATCTTTTAGCTTTAACCCTTAGTTAAAAACATTAACTCCTACCATCTATTTTTTTATTTTAATAATTCATGGTTACTATAGTTACTATAAAAGTCCAAGAGAACCAAAAGTGGGTAATTAATAAAATTTATATAACAAATAAGTTATTTTTCCTAGTCTTATATTTATAAGACTATTATATCTTTTAATAAAATAGTATTTTTTAAACTCATTTTGCTAAATTTTGACACTATTTAGTATTTGGGATTTTGTTAACGTCAGAAAAACATTATAATTTCAAAAAAGGTATTAAATAATATAAAATATATCATAATAATACATAAAATTCAAGTATGGAATCAATATATACAAATTAAAATTATTTTAATATTTATAATATCATTTATTTTAATCATTCATTAGTAAGGTAATCACTACATCATCATTGTTTCATAACAAAATTTACTTATTTAATGTATTAAAATTATAAAAAAAATTTCATGATTTTAGAAATTTATTTATATTTACAATAACTATTTATATTCAAAGATATCAGTTATATATTCCAATATTAAAGTTGTTTTAGTAAAAAACACATTTTTATGTTATAGTTCTCTTGATATTAAATTAATTCTTATAACATGTCTTTATCACACCCATGTGGCCCCATGGGGTTATAAAATAGACTCCAAGGATGCCCATTTTTAGAGATATCTCATCGTATGTTATTAATACCTGTGTTAGGATAGTTTTATATTATTGTAATATTATTTTTTACAATTGTTTACATGATTTACCATTTAACCGTGGTAAATAAAAATTATTACTAAATTCCTATTAATAATGTTAAAAATAAACGATTCATATTTACACAATTTTAAATTTATGACTCCAAATATAGAATATATTTTTCCAAAATCATGTCAAATAATTTGAAATATCTAATTTAAAATTAATTTCCATTTTTAGAACTCAGAAGCGGGTTTTTAGGAGTAAAAAAAATAAAAATATTAACATGTGTTTATGTATAATTTAAAAGTAAAATTTCATCCAATAAACAACACTATATTAAATGATATAAAATTAATCTAGTTAAACATTAATCCTATTAAGTGAAAAATCTTGAAATGCAAATAACATAGATGAAAATGTTGTTCTAAATTAAAATGCAGTTTTTTAAAGATTCATTAAAATATTAATTTCATCAGAAAAATAAAAAATTTCATCCAAAGTAAATTTTAATGTACCACATATAAACATGAAGTTCATTTTTTTAAATATAACATATGAATTTTTCAAAACTAGATTTAGAATTTGTTATCCACCAACAGGTGGTAAAATGAAAATTTAAAAATATTATAGTATTTTATTCATAAAATTGTATTCATTCTCATTTTAAGTATCTAAAATTTATTGGATAAATCTACAAACATTTAAAAAACCTGTATAAATATATTTTAGTTAGTTCCTTTAATTACCTCCAAAAAACCACTATGAATAACTATAATTTAACATAATAACATAACCATACCATTTTTTTGTATAACTCAATGTTGTGTGCAACAAACGATTTTAGAGAAACCAGTTGTTTCATATCGAGTACGCTATTGGAAAATGTGTCCCCTATTAATATAAAATAAAAATCATACTCATAAATATTAATATAAATTAAAAGGTATTATTCTATAAATAATTGGGATCCTATGTAATTCCCCCCTTTTTGAAACTGCATCCTTGCAATTTTATTTACTTATCAAATAAGTGGTGGTATTTAACTCAAATATATTTTTCATATTCCCAATTCACCTATTCAAACATTTGGGTTTTAGAAAAAACATTACCTAATGAACTAACTTATTCCACCACACATGCTCGCTACGGTCATGAATGTGGATTGGTTGTTCCTCATAAGAGGGATTCTCTTCCAACGAAACTACTTCTGGGCTCAACACATGAGATCTATATGTCATAATCATTCATAACACTGAAACATAAAAATCATTGTGATCCTAGGAAAAACAAAAAGGTAAATTCACTTATTAGGAATCATATTCAAATTCATCTAGGATTTCATAGGGTCTAATGAAACTCAGACATAGCTTTCCCTTCATAACAAAACTCATCACACTTTTCCATGGAGAAAATTTGAGAATGACCAGATCACCAACTTCAATAGAAAGATCCTTCATATGTTTATCTGCATAATTGATTTCCTACTCTAATATAATCTCATGTGCTTCTAAATATACCGAAATTATTTTCCATTTCTTCTACTAATTCAGATCCCATAAACTTCCATTCAACTACATCATCCCAAATATCTGGAGTTCAAAACCACATTCCATATAATGATTCTAATGATGCAATCTGTATACTGGAATGAAAATTGTTATTTTATGAAACCACAAAAAAGGAAATATTTTGATCCAAAATTCCTTGGTAATCCATTAAAAAATCATGCAACATTTTTTTTACGGTCTGAATTGTTCATTCATACTTCCCATATGATTGCTGATTAAAGAAATAATAAAATTTAATTCAGTACCCAATGACTTCTAATGGACCTTCCAGAAGATATAAGTGAACCATGGATCATGATCAGAGACAATAAAGAGGAGAAATCTATGTAACATAACTATCTCATTGATATAAAATCATGACAGAAGATCTAGAGACATAGTATCTCGAATTGAAATAAAATGAGAAGATTTAGTCAATTGATCAATGATAAACTAGATTGCATTGTCTGCTCGATATATCTTGGGAAATACCTCTACACAATCTATGGAATGATTTTCCCATTTCCAATCTGGCACTAGAAAAGGATGAGGCATACCCATCGATAAATAAGGATTTAATTTAACCTATTGAAAAATCAAACATATCATGGTAAAGTCAGCAATATATCTTTTTATTTCATCCTTGCAGTAATACTCCAATTGATCATTTAAATCATAGTACTACCGGGACGAACTGAAAATGGGGAACCATGAGAATCACATAATAAATATTTCTTCAGGTTTGAAACATAAGGAACACATAATCTTTTTACAAACCACAAAACACAGTTTTTATCAATGTTAAATTTTAGTAACTTAACATTCTGAACCAATTCAACATGTTTCTCCAACTCACTATCCTCTTTTTGTGCTTTATTAATTATCTATGATAGATATGATTTACCATCAACCTAGAAAAAAATAAGTAATTCTATGATAAAAAAACATCTAATACAAAACTCATAAAATAAAAAACCAAAGAAGCTTTTTCCAATCATATCATGGTTAATATAGAATTACACTTTCGACTCAAATCATCATCCTCTTTATTTTCATTTCTTGGATGGCAGTGAATTCTGCAATCATAATCCTCGATTAATTCTTTCCATCTCTCCTATATAATTTTTAATTCTTCCTACATGAATATATACATCAAACATTTTTAATAAATATATATTTCAAACATTACACCATTTAGATGATGCCTCCAAATTTTCAAAGAAGAAAAACTTGAGTATAATTCCAAATCATGTTTAGCATAATATAATATAAATGTTTTGAAATGACGAGAATAATAAGAAATTACTTGATAATTTTTAATTAGAACATAGAAAATTCAATTCAATGAAGAATCACTATAGATAACAAATTCACCATTTTTGGAAGGTAGTACCAATACTAGAGAATTTAGAAATCATTATTTCAATTCATGAAAACATTCATCACATTATTTTATCTAAATAAACTAAAATTATTTTTTAGTTAACTTAGTATGTTGTCTATATAACCGTGAAAAAATGTCATAAAAAGAATATTAAAAACCAAGTAAACCAATAAAACTACGAATTTTAGTTAATTTTTATGGATATTGGCCATTCTTCAAAAACTTTTTTTAGTAGGACCAACAGTTATGACATATTAAGAAACAATGTGACCAAGGAATAAATTTTTTATAACAAAAACCCAGACTTATATAATTTCACATAATGATTCTTTTCTTTTCTTTTTTGCAATATAACACTAAAAGTAAATTTATTCTCCAATATACTTTTATAATATACCAAAATATCATCAATAAACACCACCATAATATTATCCATGAACTCCCAGAAAATTCAATTCATAAGATCGATGAATACAGTAGGTGAATTGGTTAAAGAAAAATAAATAGCTATAAACTCATAATGGCCATATCTAGTATAAAATATGGTCTTTGGAATTTGTTCATACATTACATTCAACTTATGGTACCACCACCTTAAGTTAATTTTTTAAAATTGTTGAGCACCCTACATCTGATCAAACAAATCATCAATATGATGAAAGTGACACTTGTTATTAACATTTATATTATTCAAGGATCTATTGTCTATGAAAAGTCTCATTGAACTATCTTTCTTTTTAATAAAAGTCATAATCACCTCATGTTTATGTTCTAGGTTTAATGAAACCTTTATCTAATAAATCCTGAAATTTATCGTTTAATTCTAAAAGACCAATTTGAGCCATTCCATAGGGGGGTTGTAATAGGAATATCATTAGGAACCTAGTCAATTGTAAAATCGACATTCCGATTAAGTATTACTCTAGGAAACTCATCATAAAAACATCAAGATACTCATTGACCAATGACACATCGATAATCTAATAAGTTCCTTAGTTTTCAACAATATATGCATGGGAACATTCATTTCCATCTTTTACAAGTTTCTTAGCATCTTGACATGTTATCAAATATAATGGTTCATTCTTATAAATAAACATAAATTTATTCTAAAAAAACATCTTTCGCTCTGTAGTCAATCTTATCATGATATTCATTAAGACAATACACAACCCAAAATAACATTAATCTGTACTAAAAGAAAAATATTAATGTTTTTAGGTAAATACATTCCATATATAAGGATATTAATATTTTTATATTTTGTTTTTGTCTCATAATTTCCACCATATGTTTCTCTGACATTTTCTGGATTTATTTCATGAAATGAAATTACCAAATTTTCTAGAAATATTCTCATAAATCAAAAAATTTGTAGACTGGGAATCAAACAACACTTTTTCATAAAATTAATAAATGAACAATATACCTAATACTAATTAATTGAATGGACCAACATCTACCGAAGTAGTTGAAAATGATTTCACCACCCATTTCTTCTCAAAGTCTGACTGATTTCCCTCATATGAGTTCTTCGTCAATCACTCATTTGCATACATACCAATTAAATTTCACTTAAATTTTTACTGACTATAAATAAGATTTTTTCTTCCCACATCACTGATCTTTTCTAGGGAAATTACAAGCGTTATGTCCAATTTTACAACAATAGAAGCATTTACCAAAATTTCAAAGGGATTCCCAAGTGTGAATTTTAAAACAATTTTTACAAAATGTAATCTTATGATTCTTACAATCATAAATTTTTGAAGAGTTATTCCCTTTATCTACCACCTAGACCTCTTATTTTGTTGGTTTTAATAGAAAAACTAATAATTGGAAAACTCCATTTTTACCACCTCCACACATCGAACAAATTTTTCATAACTTCTGACCTCACAAGAAGCTAATTCCTATCGATACATTGGATATAATACTGAATGAAAATGATTTATTTTAATATCACGATCCTATGCGAAATTTATAGAATACCATTCTAGTTGAGTGAATTTTTCTTTATAATTAACCACTGAGTCAACCCCCAGCCTCAATGTAACGATCCAATGTTTTTCAATGGAAAATTAACTTCTTATAAAATTACATGAAAACATAATATAATGAACTACTATGTGATAAGTGACCTTTAAAAATAAGTTTTTCACTCCTATGTTTGGAATTTTGAAAATATGACCAACAAAGTTGTGTTCAAGATGATTTTTGGAGTCTGATGAAACAAAAATAATTTTGGTGAATAGTAATGTACCCTTAGGAATAGTAACATACCCTTATGAATAGTAATATGAACCTTATGAATAGTAAATCATCCAACATAAGAGAAAAATTACCTAAGAATAATAAAATAAAATTTAGACATCTTAGAAAGTAACAATTTGACCTTAGTAAACGTTTTGGTATTTTTGTAAGTCATAAATAATTAATTATAATTAATTAATTAATTTAAGCGGATAATTTTCCCTATATTGTATTTATAAATTATTTAATCAGTTTATTATAGTTTGTAGACAATTTTATAAGACCCTACGTAATTTTTAAAAGCACTATAAAATCAGTTTTAATCTAAAAACTGTTTTTTTAAGTAAATTAAGATTTTAATTACATATTAAATTAATAATAATTAAAATTTTAATTTTTAAAAATTTACTTCATTTTTGTATTCTACTCGTCAAAAAATGGTTTGGGTAAATTTTTGGGATTTTTTTGAGATACTTGAATGTTTGATGAATAGTGAAATACCGTAATTTACAAAATAAGATAAATAAGCTAATTTTAGGGTCATGTGTGATGTTCTGATGATGTAATACCAATTGGTTCGGGATAACATTATAAAATTACTATTCTTGGTCGTTTAAGACTCACTATTCCTTGTCTTGTGATGAAATAATAAACTAATGAATTTTCTATTAAGGAAACACCTCCCCCCTCCACTAAAAAAGCCACCAATCAAACCCTCATTTCCTCACACCTCTCAAGCTCCAAGACTTATCTAAACTCTTCCAAAACACCATCCCTATCCCCTCCCCAACTTCCATGAGTTTCTTGTATCATCAAAATACCATGCTTAGGCCCTTAAGGATGTTCTGAAGAGAAGTATTCAAGAGGTAATTTCCCTCCCTCTTCTCCTTTAATTTCCTTTCAAGTTCATGTTCATTTCATGATCTATCCCCACCTATCATCATCTAAATTGTATTTTAACTCCATTATTATACATATAATGTAATTTTATGATTATAATGGGATATTATATCATCCATACACTTTTCCCTCTTCCTTTTATTTTATTAAAGAGAACATTGTTCGTGAGGTGTTAATTTATCACCTTCAAGAACGACATGCTTTCTTCGTACATTTATACTTTTAGATCTGGTCATGAAACCATTTTTATGGTTCAACCAGAACTTTTTATGTGTATTATGTTCCATTTAATGTTCTGTAAATAACCTATGGACATATTACTAAGTGATAAGCTGAAACAAGTTCGTTGTGATCCAAAAAAACGTCCAAATTGACCCAAATAACCATCATTTAATTCTTTTCTATTTGATTCGTCCACATGGATCTAATATAAATCATTATAAGATCATTAAATCTCCTGTAATATCATTAATGATGTGTAATATCATTTCTGGATGTTTACTCTTGTTCTACCCAAACTTCAATTTAAGAATACAAGTGAACCACCTAAGAAAAGCCATAAAAACAAACATCCCCAAACAATGTTTTTAAACTCTATAAGTCATATAAAGGAACATAATTTGACATAATGAAAACAGAATGAACCATATTTATGTACACATGGTCTGGTATTTCTAATTAATGAATATAATGTCATTATACAGGACATTAAAGAGAAGGAAGCATTCGGGTACAAAGTAAGGGGAAATTCTCTAACCCAGCTTTCATCATTCGTGTTCTACCTCTTTCACTACATTTTTTATATGGTCACTCCTTAAAGATCATTATTCATCATTGACCTTCCTTTTCTAGGATATACAATTTTTCTAATGATGTCTATGTCAATCCAAATGTTTTCCATAATAACTCTTCTTTTAAGAACTCAACTTTTACCTCTCATTCATGGTTGATGGTTCTTGTATCAAGTATGTTGTTCCCTCTTTCTTTTTGGAACCCAAAGCTTATAAATGTATTCTTATGAGATGAATCCTATTCCTAAACATGGTTTATTTATTTTAAATTTTGATGTATGTTTCATGTGGAAAGCACGATAATGATAATGTTATGATGTGACGGGTGTGCCCAGAATTATATAGCGCCATTCTGAATATTTCAAAGTTACGGCTGTTCCCAGAATGATACAGTTCTCCAATGCATTGGGTAAAGTAATGAATATAATGAGTAAATGTGAAATGATGTGTGAACAAGATTCTAAATTGGTTCACATGTATTTGTGATATTTAACCACTAAGAAATGATGTTTCATTTTTTTGCATTGCCACATTTCACGTCTTTCATTTATGCTCCTCTCATGTTCATGATCTTTTACATATGTTATGATTATGCTCACCCCATGATATATTTTTATTATCTATCCTCTTACCGGGCTTCTAGCTCACCTCTTTTGAGGTATATCCTCATGTGGCTACATGTACTAAGAAGAGGACAAGTGCTAATAAGAATCTAGAGAAGCAGAAATTCAATAAATGTTTATGCAAGATGTTGTATTTGTTATGTGTGGTCTTGGTTTTCCCAAGACACTAAGCCTTTTGATACTCATCATGTAATACTATTATGTTGTTTATCTTTGAAATGATGTAATAGTAATGTACGAAAAGTTCGGGTCTCTATAGTTGGTATTAGAGGCAAGGTTCAGTTAATATGGGAATTAGGATTAGTGAACCCTAGAGAAAACCTCTAGTATGAGACTAAGTAAAAATATGCACACAAGAATATTTACCTAGGGATCCCATATGTTATTTTTTTGGTATAATTGTTTATACGAATATGTTATTCATGATTTGTTTAGTTATGTTTTGTTCTATCCTTTTATATTTTAGAAAATGGTGGGAACTAGCAAAAATTAGGCCAACAACTCATGCGAGGGCCAATGCAACGATTGCTTGAACGACATCCCTAATGATTTGGGAGGGGGAGTTCAAAACTTCATGGTGATGCTTACCCAATTATATCAGGTTATGAATAATAACCATAATAATGGGGAATGTCCTCCTTCACCAAATATAGAGCAACTGGATATTGAATATTTTATGCAGCAACGGCCATCGATGTTTTGTGGATCTTCTGATCCACTAGTTACGGAACAGTGGGTTAACTCCAAGGAAAAGATATTTTTTGTGCTTCACTGTTCTGAGATGGAGAAGTTTACTCTATCAGTTTATCGTCTTGATGGAGAAGCTTATAAATGGTGGAATTTGAATAAGAACACCAATCCAAGGGAGGAAATTGAAGAGATGGAATGGGAAGACATTAAGATAATGTTTCTTAATATGTATTTCCCACGAGCTCTTTCCACGAAGATGGAGAGAGAATTCATAGAGCTCATGAAAAGATAAGTAGAATCTGTCACAACCTATGATGGGAATTTCACAAGGCTCTCAAGGTATGATTTGGTTTTTGTTATCAACAACGATAGAAAAATTAATAGATTCTTTATTGGATTAATTCCACACCTTCGAAAGGCTCTTGAAATTTGAGACTTTGGGAGTTATGAAGAAGTTGTTCGGTGTGATCTTAATGTGGATATGGAGCTTGGAGAATGGTCCCATGGATATGGGGATAAGAAAATAAATATAGAGTTTCATGGTGGTGGATATAGTGGAAAAGGTGGGAAGAAAAATCAACAACCCACATGTGAAAAATGTGGGAAGTTGCACCATGGGAACAGCCTCAAAGGGACGGTGAAAAGCTTCAAGTGTGGGAAAGAAGGACACCATGGCCAAGAGTGTCAAAAAGATAAAAAAAGGAAAGAGAATGTATCCGAAAAAAGTAGATAACCACTTATGGTTCAATGATACAATTGTAAGGAGCTAGGGAACTATGCAAACTAGTGCACTAAACATCGAGTTCTTGAGGGTAATCAACTTCAATAGCCACCACATCCAAAGTTACATGTGAAGGCTTATACCATCACTACTGTGGAGGTGGAGCATGATAATGAAGTCGTACAAGGAACACTTCCTATTCACTCAAGAATGGAAAAAGTCTTATTTGATTATGGTTCTACATATTCCTTTATATCTTGCAAGTTTTCTAGAACTATTGAATCGATGTCCTAAAACCTTGATGTAGAGAAATCTGTAAAAACACCAAGTTGTAAAATCATTGAAACCCATGTGTTTGACTCGTCTCATGTTTTCATATGTGGGAAGATTCTTCCGGAAAATCTTGTAATACTCCCCTTAGTGGAATTCGATGCTATAATGGTAATGGACTGGCCCTTGTTATATAGAGCGCATATAAACTGTTGTAAAATGGAAATATCATTTCATATTATGATCCATCTAATTCTCCTCTACAAATTCAAGGAAGATCATGAATCTCCTTTGAAAATACTTCAATGGTATGGGTGTTGATTTCCTATGAATACACATACGTCGCCCAAATGGTTGAGTCGACGTAAAGTTCAACCATTGAGGAAATTCCCATCATGAGGGAATACGACAATGTATTTCCTGAAGAGTTACCCAGAATTCCCCTGGATCGTGAGGTATATTTCTCAATTGAACTCATAACTGGAGCTACTTCTATCCCAAAGTGCCCCTATAGGATGGATCCTATCGAACTGGAGGATTTAAAGACGAATCTACAAGAGCATCTGGACAAAGGGTCCATTCACCCTAGTGCATCACCTTGGGGTGTGCCAGTGCTCTTTGTGAAGAAGAAGGATGGAACTATGCGGCTGTGTATCGATTATCGGGAACTCAAAAAGATCACCATAAAGAACAAGCATCCTCTCCCAAGGATTGATTACTTGTTCGACCAGTTAATATGATCTCAATACTTCTCAAAGGTGGTTCTTTGTTCTGGATATCCTCAGGTAAAGGTGAAGAATGAAAACATTCAGAAGACTGCCTTCCCTACAAGGTATTTCCACTATGAGTCTTTGGTGATTCCCTTTGGACTTACTAATTCCCCCGTAATCTTCATGGATTTGATGAATAGAGTCTTTAGACATTACCTCAACAAATTTGTGGTAGTTTTTATCAACGATATTATCATCTACTCCAAGAGCATGGAGGAACCTGAAGAACATCTAAGACTTGTGTTGGTGACATTGTGAAAGGAGAATTTGTAAGCCATGTTCAGAAAGTGTGACTTTTGGATGAATCAAGTCACGTTCTTAGAACATGTGATCATAAGTGAGGGAATTTCTATGGATCCTTCAAAGACAAAGGCGATTAATGAATGGCCCAAGCCCTCTAGTGTCACATAAATCCGTAGTTTTCTTTGATTACCTGGGTAATACCGATGTTTTGTGAGAAACTTCTCATTATTGTTAAGCCCGCTAACTAAGTTAACAAGGAAAGGGGTAAAGTATGTCTAGATGGAATAATGTGAGGGAAGCTTCAAGGAGCTAAAGAGAAGGCTGATCACTTCACATTTACTCACACTAACGAAAAGTGGAGAAATTTTTATGATATACAGTGATGCTTCAAAGAAAGTATTGGGTTGTGTACTCATGCAAAATGATAATGTGATAGCCTATGCCTCACGAAAGTTGATGATCCATGAGCAGAACTACTTGATGCATGATATAGAGCTAGCAGTCATGATTTTTGCATTTAAAATCTGGCGGCACTACCTTTATGGGGAGAATTGTGACATATACACTGACCACAAGAGCCTAAAGTATATATTCACACAAAAGGAGCTCAACATGCGTCAATGGAGATGGTTAGAGATAATAACATATTACGATTTCTCTATTCACTATCATCCTAGAAAGGTGAACATGGTAGCTGATGCTCTAAGTAGAAAAGAACCTGCTACTCTATCCATGATGCGGATTGAGAAAGACCCTATCATCGTGGATATTAAAAGAATGGATTTGGAAATCATAATGGCATGGGATACATCTTACCTTGCCCAAATGATTGCGCAACTATCCATCCAGGAGAAGATTAAGGAAGAAAAAAGGGATGATGTAGAGATACAAAAGAGGGTGAATGCGGTAAAGGAAGGGAAGCGTCAAGAGTTTCATATCGATGATGATGGTGTGATTCGGTTTGTAATGTGGATTTTTGTGCCTTCATCACCCAAGATAAAGTATGAGATATTGGATATTACACATAGCTCAACATTCCATATCCATCCTGGGAGTACCAAGATGTATCATGATCTTCGAGAACACTTCTGGTGTGATATCATGAATAAGAAGATTGCAGAATGTATATCAAGGTGTTTGGTATGTTAGAAAGTTAAAGATGAGGGGAAAAAGTCCAATGTTATGATGCAGCCATTGCCTATAACCAAGTGGAAATGGGATAATTAAACTATGGACTTTGTCGTAGGTCTCCTGAAGATGTCAAAGGGAAATAATGCGATATGGGTTGTGGTTGGCCGACTCACCAAAACTTCCCATTTTAACAATATTTGGGAAGACCTATCGCTTGAACAACTTGCGAAGATATATGTGAAGTGGTGAGACTGCATGGTGCTCCACTCTCAATTGTCAACGACCGTGATCCAAGGTTCACATCTTAATTCTAGAGGATCTTTCAACATTCTTTGAGTATTGAATTAAATTTCAGCATGGCCTATCACCCCCAAACCGATGGCCAGTCTAAAAGGACTATTCAGACGCTTGAAGATATTCTAGGAGCCTACTCTATTAAATTCAGAGGTGGTTGGGATCAACATCTCCCATTGGTTGAGTACTCATACAACAATATCTTCCACTCGAGGATTCAGATGGCTCCATATAAATCTCTATATGGAAAGAAATGTATAACTCCAACCTGTTGGGATGAAGTTGGAGAAAGAAAGCAACTTGGACCCGATCTTATTAAAGAGATGACAGAGAAGGTTCTAGTTATCCAAAAACACATCAAAGCCGCTCAAAGTCGACAGAAGAGCTATGCTAACAACCGTCAAAGGGACTTGAAGTTTGACGTTGGAGATAAAGTCTTCCTTCGAATATCTCCCTGGAAGAGATTCATACGATTCGGGAAGAAATGGAAATGAAGCCCAAGGTATATTGGCCCCTTTGAGATCCTTGACCGTATAAGAGTCATGGTCTATCGTCTTAAACTTCCATAGAATATGGCTTATGTTCATGATTTGTTTCATGTATCACTACTGAGGAAGTATATACCAGACCCCTCACATATACTGAACTTAGAGGAGGTGTAGTTGGAAGATGATCTCTCCTATGAGGAGCATCCAGTAACGATCATGGATTGGAGAGATAAGGTTCTACGCAATAGGGCAACCCATCTTGTCAATGTGTTGTAGAGGAACCATAAGTTTCAGGAAGCAACTTGGGAACCATAAGAGGCAATGAAGGATAAGTACCATCACCTATTTGTGTAAAGTGAAATTTCAGGGGCGAAAATCCTTAAGGGGGGAAGAATGGAACGACCCAATTTTTTCAATGGAAAATTTCCTTCTTATAAAATAACATGAAAACACTAAATAAAGAACTACTATGTGATAAGAGAACTTTAAACATAATTTTTTCACTCCTATGTTTGAAATTTTGAAAATCCGACATACAGAGTTGTGTTCAAGATGAGTTTTTGAGTCTAATGAAACAAAAATAACATTTTGTGAATAGTAACATACCCTTAAGAATAGTCACATACCCTTATGAATAGAAATATGGAACTTATGAATAGTAAATCATCCAACATAAGAGTAACATTACCTATCAATAATAAAATAAAATTTAGTCATCTTTGAAATTTACAATTTGACCTTAGTAAACGTTTTGGTATTTTTGTAAGTCTTAAATAATTATTTATAATTCATGAATTAATTTAAAAGAATATTTATTTCCCTAAAATGTATTCAAAAATTATTAAATCAATGTCTTATAGTTTTTAGATAATTTTATAATACCATACTTAATTTTTGAAAGCACTATAAAATGAGTTTTAATCTTAAAAACCGTTTTTTAAGTAAATTACGATTTTAATTAAATATTAAATTAAAAATATACAGAAAATTATTTTTGAATAATTGAATTCATTTTTGGATTCAGCATGTCAAAAAATGGTTGGGGTAAATTTTTGGGATTTTTCTGAGATACTTGAATTTTTTAGGAATAGTGAAATACCGAAATTTACAAAATAAGCAAAATAAGCCAATTATAGGGTCATGTGTGATGATATGCTGATGTAAGCCCAATTGGTTCAGGATTACTTTATTAAATTACTATTTTGGTCTTTCAAGACTAACTATTCTTTGTCTTGTGGGAAAATAATAAACTAATGAATTTTATATTAAGGAAACCCCTCTCCCCTCCACCATAAAATCCACACTTCACACCCTCATTTCCTCACACCTGTCAAGCTCCAAGCCTTATCTAAACTCTGCCCAAACATATTCCCTAGCTGCTCCCCCACGTCCAAGAGCTTCTGGACTCATCAAATGACCATGCTTAGGCTCTTATGAAGGTTCTCAAGAGAAGGATTCAAGAGGTAATTTTCCTCCCTCCTCTCCTTTAATTCCCTTTCACGTTCAAGTTCATTTCTTGATCTCTCCCCACCTATCTTCATCCAAATTGTATTGTAACTCCATTATTACAAATATAATGTAATTTTATGATTATAATGGGATATTATATCATCCAAACCCCTTTCCCTCTTCCTTTTATTTTATTTCAGTGAACGTTGTTAGTGAGGTGTTAATTTATCACCTTCAAGAACGACATGATTTCTTCTTCCATTTCTACCTTCAGATCTGGTCATGATTACATTTTTAGGGTTGAAACAGAATAATTTATGTGTATTATTTTCCATATAAAGTTATTTAAATAGCCTATGGACATATTACTAAGTGATAAGTTGAAACAAGTTCGCTGTTATCCAAAAAAACACCCAAATTGACCCAAATAACCATCATTTAATTCTTATCTATTGATTCATCCAGATGGATATAATATAATTAGTTATAAGATCATTAAATCTCTGGTAATATCATTAATGAAATGTAATATCATTTATGGGTGTTTATTCATGTTCTACCCAAACATAAATTTAAGAATACAAGTGAACCACCCAAGAAAAACCAAAAAAATGAACATCTCCGAACAAAGTTTTTAAACTCAATAAGTCATAAAACGGAACATAATATGACATAATTAAACCATAATTAACCCTATTAATGTACATATGGTTCTTTATTTCAAATTAATGAATATAATTTCATTATATATGAAATTAAATAGAAGGAAGAATTCAGGTACATGGTATTGGGAAATTCTCAAACACAACTTTCATCCTTTGGGTTCAACCTCTTTCACTCCATTTATGATATGGTCACTCCATAAATATAATGTTTTAATCATTTTATTTCATTTTATGGGATATAAATGTTTTCTAATTATGTTTATTTCAATCCAAATGTTTTCCAAAAAAACTCTTCTTTTAATAACTCATCTTTTACCTCTCATTCGGGGTTGATGGTTCTTGTATCAAGTATGTTATTCCCAATTTCTTTTGGGAACCCAAATCTTATGAATGTATTCTTATAAGATGAAACCAGTTCCTTAACATGGTTTAGGTAAGTTCAATTTTGATGTATGTTCCATGTGGAAAGCATGATAATGATAATGTTATGATGTGACGGGTGCGCTCGGAATTAAATAGCGCAATTATGAATGTTTCAATGTGATAGGTGTGCCTAGAATTATACATTGCTCTAATGAATTGGTTAAAGTGATAAATATCATGATTAAATGTGAAATTATGTGTAAACAAGATGCTATCTTTGTTCATAAGTATGTGTGGTAGTTAACCACTAAGACACAATGTTTCATTTTTATGCATTGCCACATTTCTTGTCTTTTATTTATGCTCCTCTCATGTTCAGGACATTTTGCCTATGATATGATTATGCTCACCCCCTGATATGTTGTTCTTATATATCCTCTGACTGGGATTCTAGATCACCCCTTTTGATATATATCCTAAGGTGGATACATGTACTAATGAGAGGACATGTTCCAATAAGAAGCTAGAGAAGAATAAATTTAATAAATGTTTGTCCTAGATGTTGTATTTGTTATGTGTGGTCCTAGTATACCCAAGACACTAAGCCTTTGGATCCTCTTTGTGTAATATTATCATTTTTTATCATTTAAATGATCTAATAGTAATGTAATAAAATGTTGGGTCACTATAATCAATTCCATGAATTTGTTTCCATCCTAAGTCAAACGGTCTTAGTAAAATATTTCTCAAGGAACATATATTTCAATGTATCCTAATAAAGAGAATGAATATCCACGCTAGCCCTGATATTTTTAAACATTGACCACCACTGTTTATCTTCACCTTCAAAATATTAATCATCAAGTATAACCTTTTCATATTATGACCAACCCATGATGTCAAAAATCGTTTCAAGTGCATTAATCCACCCTTCAACTGGCACAGGGTTAGATGATCCTCTATATTAAGGGGGGAAATTTCCTCATGAAATGCCCCACTACCTACATGTTCCATTGTGGTTCATCTTCTTGATCCCATGAATTGAGACTACAACAATTTATAGTTTGAGTTAAATATTCCATCACTACAACAAACTATTCAATTTTGATTTCTACCATTATTGGTAGCTGCTTTGGTATGATATTTTCCTCTCGATGACATCCCGTTATAGCTACCATATTTCCTCTATGGAAAACCATTCTAAACAGAGACATAACATGGACAAAGTAACACGGTAATATTCAATTTCAATAGTATTTCAATGTTATTATAATATAAAAATTATTTATGGATATTCATTTGTCAATATCCTTACTCCTGAAGTTATCTAATCCAACCTCTGGTACTATCTATAGGTCCCCACCCATAAAAAAATTACATAATCCTAATAACAATCAATATTTTGACTTAAATTCACATTAATGATCTTTTCAGGTTTAGTGTTTTGGAGAATTAGGACATAAATATTACATTACATCTCAAATATTTCAATTTAGAAACTTCTAATCTATCCAGTTATTCACAAAATTAAAACCCCTTAAATAAAACAATATTTATTTTCTTCATAACAATATTATTGAATTTTTCATTTATCATACAATTACATATACCCTATGACAAACAATATCAAAAAAACTATGATGAGAATAAAAATCTCAATATGGGATATAAAATAATGAAAATAATACATTAATCCATGAATACATAAAAATCAATTAAATCATAAATTTCACTAAAAACACAATATCATTAAGATTCCACATTAAATCATAAGATTTATGAATAACTCATAAGAATAAAAAATCATAAAGAGAGATTTTGGAATCCATAACATACTTACATTGTAGCATTCACAACTACACAAGGATTAACCTTTATGATTACATTTGGAATACCCAAGAAATTATATTCCATAAATCTCTTAGGAGAAACCGTAATGTTTACCTCTATCACGTTAACCAAGACTTTAGATATCCCTATCAGGATCACCTACCCTCAATTAATCATAGAACCACTTGTATGTTATTAAATTGAAATGAAAATATAATGGTTAGAGATACTAACAAAATAATTCTAATATCAAAACCATTTTCGATAAAAAAATACTGTAAAAAGGAATATGGTATTAAAATTTCTTTTAAAAACAATACGACTTATAGAGGAATACAAATAAAAAGTATTTCTTGCGGCAGTGGAATGATCGTTGTGGCCACATATGTTTAAAAGAAACAATAATTTTTTAGTGATACGCCTCATAGAGAAAGAATAATTTTTAAAATAATTGAATAAAATTAATATTCATTGGTGTTGATTATATACTTTATAAAATAATGTTAATTATAAATAAAATATGCCTAAGTGAATGGAGATTGGGATGAAGTCCCTTACCTTGAGTCGAAATCAACATATATGTCCCATGTTCTTATTGAATAAAAAACATAAGTTAATTCATACTTGATTAGGAACCTTTTTCATTTTTATTATTCCTTTTATATCAATTATTACCCGATTATAAAAATCAAATAATTATTCAAGTTCATATCGGTTTATTTGTTGATATGCAGTACTAGAGTCGAAAAATGAACTTGTTTTGATGTAAATTTTCCATGTAGTTAAAATTAAATAACATCCATAATGAAATCCATTATTTAAATATCATATAAATCTACTATATATTTATTTAAGATTGTCCATTACATTTGGAGATAATAAATGAAATGAACAGTTCATGGAGACGGTAGGACGTACGTACACATGAACGCGACTTTCATTTTTCTATCATATTATGGGAGTGAAAACTAAATGATACATATGTATGTGGTAATTACAGTATAATATCAATGTAAATATGTTATATAAGATCATTAATTCTATCCTTTTACATTCCATGTATGGAATGAATGAGTTGTATCACATTGAGGGGGCGATAGTCAACACTTCCTCAAATGATATTATCGTATTTACACATTATGGAAAGCATATAGGTATGATATGAATACACAATAAATAATTAAAGAGAAAATATAAATATAATATATAAAGTTTATAAATATAATTCCATCATATTGGTCACCATGTACAATGATAAGAAAAAACTGAACAATCATCGTTTTGTGAGGAAATAGTTCACCATACATAGAAACAATATGTCCATTTCACTTAGAGGAAAGTGTCTATATGTTATATATGAAATAATTTTCATAAAAACATACTATTATATATAGTGTTCAGGTGTTGTTATTAGGTCATATAATATGAATATCATAGGTAGTAAAGATGGAAAATAAAAGGAAGGAACTTGAGAGAAGACATTACCTCTAAATCTGGTAACTTATTTCGATTTGAACCAAAATGATTTCTTGAATTGACTTGTTCCAAAGGTAAGTATTATATGAATAATTGATGTATTTTTAAAGCTTATCTTATCAGAATTTGGTCGAGAAAGGGGTATTGAGAGGTGTGAGGAAGTGGGTACATTTGGTTTCCTTTTATAAGAGGGAGGAGGGGAACTTTAAAAATTTATTAAAATCTTATTTTATTATCATCTGATTTTCAAATAATAATAGATCCAATGTGATATATTTCTAGTATAATATAATAATGTTTCTAAATAATCTCATCCAATATATTTTTGACATGTTTAGGTTTCATAATTTACTTTATTATTTATCTTTAAATCTAAGATAAAAACATCAACTCGTACGATGTCTTTCATTACATTCATAATATATGGTTACAATAGTTACTATATAAATCATAGATAACAACAAGTTGAGAATTAATGGAATTTAATACATTATATATATTAGTTTATGAAATTTTATATTTTTAGGACTATTATATTATTTAATAAAATAATTGTTTTAATAACACATTTTTGTCAATTTTGACACTATTTGGTAATTGTTTTTTGGTTAATGTCATAAAAACATGATTCCTTCGAATAAAATGCATTATGTAAATCTAAATATGTAAAAATAATTCATAAAATTATTATATAGAATCAAAATGTTAAAATTAAATTTATTATAATATTTATAATATCATTTATTTGAACCTTTTATTAATAAAGAAATCACTACATTATCATTGGTTATAAATAAATTTATTTATTTGTAGTCTATAATTTATAAATAAAATACCATAATGTAGGAAATATATTTTTATTTATAGTGACTATTTATATTCCACGATATCAGATATATAATCCAATATTAATATTTATTTAGGAAAAGATAAATGTTTATGTTATATTACTATTTGCATTAAATTAATTCTTATAACATGTCATTATAACAGCGAAGTGGCTCTATGGTGTCCTAAAATAGGCCCAAGGATGGAAAAGTTTGGGAAATTATCATTAAATAATATTAGGACATTTTTTATGTTAGTTTTATATTATTATAATATTATTTTTTAACCTTATTTATCATATTTAACCTTTAACCTTGGGAAATAAAATTAATTAATGAAGTTACAATTCATAATATCAATAAATAAAAAGGACATATAAAAACAATATATAAATTATTTTTCAAAATATGGAATCATATTTTAAAAATTAATGGTATATATTTTGTAAAAATTAATTTATAATCATTTCCTGTTGTCAAAACCAAAATGCAGGTTTTTTAAGAAGTAAAAAGTAGCAAAAGATTGACATGGGTTTATGCCCAATTTTAATGTAAAAATACATAAAATGACAAAAATAGAATTAAATTACAAAAAAATATAATCAGGCCTTGAAAAAAATTAAAAATACAATATAACTATATAAATAAATTTATAAAATGGCGGTTCTGAATTAAAATACATTATTTTTCACTATTCATTACAAAACTAATTTATTTAGAAAAAAACAAAAATTTCAAACAAAGTAAAATTTGATTTACCACGTCTAAATAAGAAGTTAATTTTGTCAAATATAGCATATAAAAGTGACCAGAATAGATTTTAAAAGGTTCCTCCATAAAAATGCGGTAAAACAACCTTCAATACATCTTAGTGTATTTTATACTAAAAATTCGATTCATTCTCATTTCAAACCTCTAAAATATATTGGATATATATAAAAAAATTTAAAAACATGTATAATAATATTTTAGTTAGTTAGGTTTATTCCCACCAATAAAATTGGAATTCATTAACTTCAATTTTATATAATAATAATAATATTTTATTTTTCGGTATAACTCAATGTTCTGTGCAACATAATATTTCATTGAAACCAATTGTTGTGTATCGAGTACAATATCAAAACATTGTACCCTATTAACATAAAATTAATATATTATACATAAATATTAATATATATATCAAAATTTATTATTTATCAATACATAGAATCCTACTGTAACCTTGGTAGGTACGTTATTATTCCAAAACATGCATTCATGACATGTATTATAAATACATATACTTGGATTAGTGGTGAAATTTTTTTATGATGATATTATGGGTAGGGAGTTCATTCATTGGGGGAACTCATATTCATTTTATGCTTATGATCTTGGGAAATGTTTTAAACTGAGTCAGTATTTCATTCAAATGTGTGAAGCTCCTTCTGGAATAAACTAATTAACCTTAGGGATTATTTCCCTGGGGATTGGACTGGAAATTTTGTATACATTCCATTGTAAAAAACATATATAATTTTTTTTGTTTCATCGATATTCTAGTTCATGATTTTTTATATAAAATCATATGTGATCATTCTTTATTATTTTCATTGAGATGATTTTGAAATCATGATTTACTAAGTGTTGTGAAAAAATTACAATTTATATTTTTTAAATTTTCCACAATTATTTTAATTAATATATAATTATTATGGAATTCTGAGGGAGATCCTACATGGTTAGTGTTCCCCTAATATAAAATTTTCCCTTGGAGTAGTTATATAATTTCTTTTTCATTGTCCACAAAAATGTAAGGGACTGATTGGAGGTGGTTCCTGCTATTTATAATAGAACATTGGGAGTTGGTAGGGACAAGAATATTATTTTATCCACCATGAACAAAGAGTTTTTGTGATGGTTTCATCTTTGAATTATGTGAATACTTTAGTTTCCTATTTTTTTATAGTACATTACTATTGAAGTATTTATTTTCATACAAACTATTTTATTTTATTCTTAACGACTAAATTGTCTTGTTTTATTATCAATGTGGTGAAATTATTCCCTCTATATTGGTTTTCTAGTCCATATTTTAATTGTCAACCATTGGGGACTATGAATGACATCTGGGCCATGTTAAGACTAATATGCATATCAGTTTTGTTGGACATCTTATATGGTTCATGAAAAAACATATTTCATCAACTCCATATGAAATGTTGTGTAATTACCACCCCAAATAACTTTATAAAATAAAAAACAATCGAATATGATTTTGAATTCTAGAATAAATACATTGTTTTCTGGTAACATAAACCAGTTATATCCCTATTGAAGAGAGATTTTAGAAAACAGAAAGACCCAACATATCTAAATGTAATATTCATCTATAAATGGTAATATATAATTTTTCTTGATTTTAACATAGTCTATTAATTAGTAATTAATACAAAAACACAAACTATAGTAATCCTTATTTGTAACATTACTATTTTAATATTTATTATATTATATATTCTTTTTCTAAATATATGCATTTAAGAAAATGGATTTCTTCTCTATTATTTTAATTATATGAAAGTGTTATTAATATTTTCCTTCAAAATATTATATAACCAATAAATTAATTAAATACATGATATGTTTAGAATGAAATAATTCATGTACTAAACTATACCATAAATAAATTTTACACATCAAATAAGAAAATGATAAATATTTTATTACACATTAATAGAAAAATAATAGTCATTAATATGTACATTAATTACTAATGAAACAATAATAATTATGTAAAAATTATATTAAATACCATGAGTAGAATGTAAAAATGTATTGGGTCATAGTCACCCATAAACATCATTGTTACAAAAACTACTACTAAAAGAAATAATTTGATCAGGTTCAATGTTGGAATTTTGTGTAAGAAATATTGAGAAATTATAGACAGTTAAAATGGGTAAAATATATGGGATTTAAGGTATATATATAACATGAATAGTTTAATATGAACATTGTAATATGTATGTTTTTCATGAAAAAAAAACATCAGAATAGTAATAAGATATTTATGATAATTTATTAACAATCATGAGAAAAAGATTAAATTATTAAAAATCTATATAAAAAAATACAAGAATGTAAACATTGTGTAGATTATTATTAAATATGGAAAATATATTTATTTATTTCATATACCTCAATAAATATATATTTTTTAAATATATGTAATAATTTTTTAAAAAATAATATTATACATGGAATTAAAATATTTAATTTTATCAAAATTATAATGTTTATTTAAAAAATAAAATTAAAACCAGGAAATATCGTTTCAAAATTACTTGATAGTGTTATTTTTTTTATATTGTTGAATAACATGGATTTCTCAAAATTATGAGATTTACCATTAAGAGGTCCGAAATCCCGTGGAAAAATGTACTTTTATTTATATTTTTTCTCATAATCCCAATATGCTAAAATATTTTTTAACCCTCCAATTAAATGGTATTATTATATTTTTATTACATCAAAATACTATTCCCACAAAATAAAAATACTCATTGACATATTATTAAAAAACAATTGGATTGAAGAAATCATTGAAAATTTTCAACACACAATCACACTTATAATACTACTCATAATATTTTGGTAGTGCAACATGCGCCACACTTCAATTTACAATGGATTAATGGAATTAATAATGAAGTATTTCACAAGGATATTTAACAATAATTACTCATCCATTTCAATGTTTTTCATCACATTAAAACATTTAAATTTTCAAAAACATTTTGATTAATGTAGTCAATATAAATCATGATTATATTCTACACATTTTGATGAACCTCTAGCAATGGATCACATATTTGGTTGGTAGAGAGTCATAGAGTTTACATAAAAAACATATAATGAGGCAAAGGTGTGATAATAAAACTCAAGGGAAATTCCATACATTATGTGGGATGTTTTTACATAATCTCAACACAACAAGATGAAATACTATAATAAACTATATAAAATATTAACATTTTATACCCAAAATATAATGTATTTAATGAAACAAAAGACATTGGTCTCTAAAATTTATTAGTTAAATTCATCTCATATTGTAGTTACACATCAAACACCAATGATCACTATGAGCTATTATAGACCATCCCATCATAACCCTAATTCATTGAGGTCTGAAAAAACTGATATATAGAAATGGGAGAGCATAAAATTTTATTTTTTTGATCATTCCCAAATAGTCTTAATAAAAATTTTTAGATAAAATTCAGTAGCTTAAAAATTAAATATGAGATGAACTCATCACCGAAGACTAGTCATATTCAACCAAAACTCACTAATTATGGGAAGGCTAATACAGTATCTATCAATAGTAATATAATAATAAAATAAATATATTATAGAGTTTTCCAAAAACTACTTCTTTACTAAAAAATATTCGCATAGAACCTATAATCATTATAAATTTTCAACAAGACATTTAATATTGATAAAACTATAACACCACATCATAAAAAAACCATATATTAACCACCACATAATAAAAAAATATTATTCTAACACATATCTCCACGTCATATACATGTAAAATTTTGAAATTAAGGTAGGGTAAAAATAAAAATAAGTATATCAAATATAATGAGATGTATATTTCATACATGATTATATCATAATTTTTGAGATAAATGTCATTCACATATTAATAAATTATAGAATTAATAGGTTTATTGTTTTTTTAAAATTAGTTTTGTAAAACAAGTATATATAATAATTTCTAAACATTTCATATTTTTTTTAATTTTCTTATAAATGATGCAATATCTTCCTTTAAAAATGTATTAACATGGTGAAACAAATCAATAAAAGGGTAATCTAAAATCCCCCTAAGTGGAATAATAATAGAATAGAACATGATAAATATACAATTGTGTTTATAAGAGTGGTTTATAATCTTCATTTACATAGAAACATCATAATATAAACATTATCTGTAAACATAATTTTTTTTTTTGGAAAAACGGAATGTACATATTCAAAACTATTGATATGTGAAAACCCTAGATAAAATATTATTTCATATAATTATAACTATGAAATTTTCATATTCCTTCATATCATATGACTACATTTAGTTATGTCCTATAATTTAAAAATGATATCATCATCTTCATGTATAACAGACATATTATCATGATAGGCAACCAATTTACTAATGAATTATAGGGATATATAGTTCTAATCCCACCCTTCATATTATAAACGTCATATAATTATATATTCCACATTAAATGTGATCATATATCAATAATAAAAACATTTAAACCAAAAATAAAATATTAGGTTTCATAATGGATATGTAAGGAGTATATTGAAGAATTAAATATATAGGGTCCAAATAAGCATAAGGGAAAATTCAATTTTCAATTTTTATGTGTATAATTATGAAATAAAATATCACATTTCCTTGAGAGGTATAGAATAAAAATAATATAATCTAAAGAGTGGTTTTGAGAATAATACTTTGATAAAAACAATGAATGTGTATTACCATTCATACTATCATTTCATGAAAATGTATACCAAAAAAGAACAATTTAAATGAAATGTAAAATTCACTTTTAAATGATATGCAAGAGCCATTCCTAAAAGGATGAGTATGTATTGATTTATATAAAAGTAAATTGTATGATTTGAGAGACTAATAATATTAGGTCTCATATTTTCTCATCAAATTCTCACCTCTATAGTAAGAAAAAAATTATTTATGAAATAGTTAATCAAGAATTATATTATTTTAATAAGATTCCTTCATGATCAATTATAATCATTTTATTTTTTTTAATATTGAGTTGATGATAAAATGGATTGATGAAATTTTTATTCAAATTATCATATTAATGTCAATTTTTGGTTCTTGATTCTATGTTATTTTTAAATTATTCAAAATAACTAACAAACTAGAATAAATAAAGTTGAATATTTTAGTATTATATATTAGGTATTTTAAAATCCATCAAGGTTCTGATAATTTATTTGGGGACAACATATATATATGGGGATAGGATTGACTATTAATTATATGTACTGAAAGGATAGAATAAGAAAGTATATATAAAACAAATGGATTAATTATATGATATAAAAATATTTATAATTAAATATATTTGGAATAAAAATTGAGTGGAGGATTGAAAAATAATGGATCCCATCAGCACAGGAAGAAAAAAATAATAATGAGAGGATTATTGGGTTTCCACTTCATTAATGCTTACACTCTTATTATAGAACTAAATCCTTATGTTTTTTGAGTGATATGATTCCACAATATTCAATTAGAATTCTAGGGTAATTCAGTTAAGATAATTGGGATGACACTTTTTTATTGTATGTGATTAATATATTATTTTCAGAGGGAATCGAGAGGGGTTATTAATACATACATGAAGTGTATTTTTTGGTTAAAATATTTAATTAGATATTAGTTTTATATAACAACCTTTCATAAAAGAATTTAATAATTACTGAATTAAATGATATTTAAGTTACAATTAATTAATATTTTTTAACCACTTTTACACTAAACTAATTATTTTGTAAGGAATAAAGGATGAATAAATTTTAAAAATTACAACAAACATTATCTCTTCTTAATTTATCATTATTTTCAGTTTGGAAAATGAGAATATTATTTTTAATTGAATAATATATTTTATTAAATAAATATTTTGTTAATATATACATTTTATAACTTATTGCAACTCAAATATATTAATAATATTTTTTAACGAAAGTCATTTTTAAGTAACTATATTTATTAACATACTCTAAAAAATTAATGGAATTTAAAAAATCTAGAACAATTCAACCATGGAAATTTTTTACTTTCAGTTCAAAATTTGAAATTTATATTAACTTATTTATTATTAATATAAAATATAAAAATTACTTATTGATAAATTATAGGATGAAAAATGTTGTTATACATTCTTTTGAGTTTTCAAATCTAAAAGCATATTTTATTAAAATATTTTTCATGTTTTATATTTTAATAATTATATTAAGTTTTTGTTACAAGTAAATTATAATATTTTAGTTTTGAAGTGACAACCCTAAAATTAATGTTAAAGTTTCTAATGCCCATATTTCAAAATAAAATGTATAGGATACAATTACTAACAATCATGTTACTAGTCCGAGGAATATATTAATTTTATACTTTAAATAAAAACAACTTATTTCCTTTATTAATCATTCAAAATAATTTCTCTCAACATTTCATATTATTTATTCTATTAAATTTATTTTATTTTCATTTTTTCATTTTTTTGAAAATTATTTATATAACTGTGATAATTCTACAAAACATTGGTGTTAAAAAATATTAAAATGTAGGTAAATTTTTATATGTTTCTTATCCCATTTAATAAATTCCAATATTATGTAATATAAATATTATTCCATAAATAATGTTATAAATTATTATAATAATGTAATTTAGTGGTTTTTATTAATTATTTTATACCAAACCATATTTCTAAAAATTACAGAGATTTAAATTCTAATGTAATATTTACTTTATAAAATTTGGGGTCATTACAATCTTCCACACTATATAAATTCCATTTATATTTTTTTAACTCAGATAACTGATTGGGTATAATAGTTTGTAAATATATTTTATTAAATCCTCAGGTTCCATATTTGAGATAAAACCATTTAGATTTACCTAATTACATTGATTTGAAATGTTCTATTCTGTAATTTATTTTCTCTAGAGTCAATTATATCCACTAGTTTCATTTCATGGATGTTTTCATACTATAGTTGTACCACCTCAAGATTTAGTGTATTTGTGGGATCATGTTTGTATATTGTGGAAAATGGGGTACAATCGATGGAGTAAAAATGTTGTGATTTTAAATATCTAATGGGGAATAAATATTAGAGAATACAGTAGTCTGGTGTACATATGGAAGGGATACAGATGCTGATAAGAAATGCATGGGTTTATATTAAACATGCAAGGAATGGTTTTTAGTTTGGTATGCTGGTCAATTTCACAATCAATTCTGCATATGTGCCTTATATATATGAATTTTAGGATAACAATTTATATCAGGATTCCATATTCAACAGTTTACAAATCAAGATTTATAGAAAATTGAAACTTAATAATCTAGTTGGAAGGTTTGTACATGACTAGTTGAGATATATCGAACACATCATGCACATGAGATGGGTTTTGTGGTTGTTCTAGTTAATATTCCATATATATTAATCTACATATCATCTTTATAATCCGTAATTACCCAAGCTTTTTGTTTCCCATCTTTAAACACAAAATTACTCCCAACTAGGGTGATATTCAAAGGAACTAATTACCTCAATATAAAATATATATACCACAATAATGATATTTTATATTTATCTTTTATCAACTCTGAGATAAATTAATGATTTTTCATCGATTTAACATGTTTTTTCAAATATTTTTCAATTTAATTTCTAGGAATACTTAATTCAAAAAAATCACCTAATGTTATCGATATTATCCATCACTTATAATATACAAGTTCATATAGAGCAATCATAATAAAATAGTAGAAGTTTTTGTAATGTGAGAACTCATTTACGGGATGAATCTGAATCAAACTCATTTTAAATACATTCTAGAAAGATCATATCATGTTGTTATGTATATGGTTGGTGTTATCATATTTTCCATAACATTGGACGTGAAAAGTGGTACTCAAGATAAACTCACCATTTATATCATTTTGACATATCCTCTAGAATATAGAGTTAAAGAATGTATCTTTATCTACTATGATCAAATTTTGTGCACCATGTACCATCATCACTTCCATGAACTATATCATGAAAATATTTTTGAGAGGGATATAATCATAAATGTAAATTTTGTTCATTTTAATAAAGTGTATATCAAAATAACCCATCCATCATTGCTTCTTTTATATGTTCTTGTATGACCCTTGATAGAGTTTATGGTGGTGTTCCTGAATTTATATGACCGTATGGGTGATAGATGAATCATCATTTTATAAATTTTGTAGCACTCTTTAAAATGATGACAAAATAGGAAATTTTAGGATTACTATATAACCACATGTTTTATGTTGTTCATCATAATGTATTGATGAAAATACCATTACATCTTCATAATTTAATAGTGGATTGATAATTATGTGATTTTTGGAACATTCAATATATCTTTTTATATATTTAATGATGATGACCCGAATATTCATATCATGAAATAAATAAAACATTCAATAATGAAGTTTATTTTATGAAAAATGACTTATATTATTTCATTCATTATATTTTGAAGCCTCTTATCACCCCTTTGTGCATATTTTATTTTCATTTGGTTATATTGTTATGAAATTACTTGGGTGAGGTAGTATGTCTTCCCAAATTTTTTTTATTCTAAACCTTTCTTCCTTTTAGTCATGATGATATCTTTTATTTAATTCATCCCCATTGATAGAGTGGTATGTTATTTAGTACCATGATCATTTGAAACTATGATATATTTTCCACAATAGAATTTAATTGAGAAATGTATGTCCATGACTGACTCCACATATCTTCCTTGAGGAATGTTATACTATTTCTATGGGAATATTTAAATTAAAGACATATGGTAAGTATAAAAGTATCACTTTTCACAGTATATAATGTTCTTCCACATCATTAATGAAAAATAATAATTAATAAATCATAATCATACATCAAGTTTGTATATTAATGGAAAACCAGTTATCATAATCTATATTCCATGAAATAATAATTTTTTATAAGTACAAACTAAAATTATTTCATTAAAGAATCATTTTGTATCATAAATTCCTCTCCATTTAAGTGGAGTGTATGTATTATAGTAGTGATTTTCCTCTTATAAATAACCTTAAAACTATCTTTACATATGTGCATCAAAAAAATCACCACAATTCACAATATATATTTTAGTAGTATAGATTATCTTGAGAGTTTTTTAAGAGAATTTATAGTACCTTTATAATCAATTAAAACTATATTTCATTGTGAGAGTTATTATTATGAACCATTCATAATTAATGAATTTCATTGATACATCAAATGTAATTGCATTATTTATTGTCAAATGATGTAACAATATGAATTTTCCATCCAACAATTAAAATATCTGAACATATAATAAAACTTATGCTTGCTCATAGTCAACATCAAAATCCAACGATACTCATCATGTACTTTCTTTATATTTGAGTATATGAGAATAATATTAATTAAGGCTAAAAACATTTTGAAAACCTAAAGATACTCATCATGCTCTTCATTTTGTATATATTTATTATTAAATATATTTTATGATTTCATTTCCCTATTTTAACAGAAAATTTATACTAAAAAGTGCTGCAAAATAATAATAAGATAAAATTATTTATCATGAAACATGAAACATTGTTTTTTAAATAATGGGTACAAATTAATGTTATTAAAGTATCTAATTGATATATAAAATGTAATAAATTCTATCAATAAGTAAATGCCTCCATAATAAATATATTTTATCCAAGATTGGAAATGAAGTATCATCACTAAAGAATTCGATAGAAAAATCCTAAGTTAAAAATAAATCTGTATGATTTCATAAAAATAATTCTTTGGGTGAAGTTAAGAATCGTGTAAATTTTTATGAGGTCCATAATTTTTAACCCCCACTAGTTATCATACAAGTAGATCTTATGTTATGTTGTTGAGAGGTTTTTAAGTAGAATTTAGGATGACATAACCATGAAGTTTATCAACACATAATTATTAATAAAAATAAAGTAGTATTTGATATCATATGTGACCCTCAACAATGAGCTTAAAAAACCCAAACAATATATTTTGTGAAATTTAATCGTTTTGATAGCCTGCCAGACATGCAACCCCAAGTCAAAATGAAACAAAATAGTCTATAACATTACAACAAAGGAATTTAAAATTAGGGTTTGAATAATACTGACTAAATTTTGAACATTATGATTTTTAATCATGTAAAAAATATTTTTTATCTATTTATTAGAAAGATAATAACACTCAATTAAAAGACAAGGGAATGTTTTCTGAAAAAAAAAATTATTATTTCAAAAAAATGGTTTATTCATGATTTTAAAAAATTTATTAAAATAAAATTTTACAATTGTTATATATATATTTTTTAAAATTAAATTCATTTCAGAAAATATAATTTCAAAATTATATACGGATGATTTTTTGGGAATATCCAGAAACCATTCATTTTTCAATAAATTGTTAAAAATAAGAATTTTATTGGAAAATTGGGTTTTCACTATAATTATATAGAATATTAAAATATTTTTTAGATTTATTTAGTTTAAAAAGAGTAAAATTATATGATATTCAAAAAAACATTGGTAATTAAAATCAATTTCATAATCAATTTTGATATTAATAACCACTATTATGATTGGAATACTCTTCTTGAAAATCAACTTTTATCGCATCTACTGGTTATGGTTTAAATTTAAATTTTCTAATAATGGGAATTTAATTTTTTAAAATTTATCTCATATGTATTATCATGAAAATTTATATTTATAATAAGTGGAACTTATTTTTTGTCCACAATGAATATTAAAAATTGAAAAATATAATTACCACGGTAAATGTTAAAATGTAATTGTTGGGGGTTAAACTAAAAAGAAAGGGGTTAAACTGACCTAAAAATTTCTAAAATATATTTTATTGACATACATAGACAATAAGATTTCTTTTACATTACAATACTCCATTTTGGAATGTTTTTTCAGGTAAAAATTGTGGTTACACCTTAATATTATCCAAAATTACAAGTGTTCCAGTCACCTCCCCTGTAAAAGGCCTCACTTATTCTCCTCATAAAAATATAAAAATATTATTGTAAACAAAATAAATTACAAAAAAAAATTAATAAAATTATCCCAAAAAACATGAATTCATGTTCTGGTCAGGAATATATTCTAGGAATATGTTTTGTATAATTCTATAAATATGGCCCGTGAAGATTTAAAATTCATAAATATACATGTTTGTATGATTTATTCTACGACATCCCACAAATATTATTAATTTATTATTATTCAATAACACCATTATAAATAACATAATGATATTTTGATATGGTATTTGAATTATCTATGTCTTTCTTTTCCTTCATCAAATGGGAAATGATAATGTTATTCTTGTATAATATGGACTACCACCTCGTGAATGGATGTGGAATTGTTTCCAACAACACATTTCAAGGATAAGAATGATTATAGATCTATATTATATTTATATATATGATAATTATATACAAATTACAGCTATGAACTAATTTATTCATATATACCTTTTCAATTTTAATTCTTTATGGGATATGATATGACACTCATTTTCATAGTAGACAATCGCCTCACGAAGCGATGTGAATTGTTTTCCACTAACATTTACATAAATTTTATTGAGGATAAATATAATGAGTATAAGATATATAAATAAAATAATTATTATTTTTATAACACATTTATAATTCATTAATTAAAATATATCATTTTATTTATAACCATGACACTCACTAAAAGATGATAACATTGTTCGTGTAGGTGTGTATTACTACCTTTACGAAGAGATGTGACACACTTTTAATCAAAAAACACCATGTATGATATATAAAAGTGTATTTAAATAAATCATATGGTATTTAAGTTATTATGATCATTGTGTAATTATAATATATTACTCACATGTTTTCCATAATTACTGTTGACAAATGGAAATATTACTCATGTGTACGTATAACCTATCACCAACATAATCGTAATACACTTCAATTTAAAAAACCTTCATACATGATTTTTATTAAATGTATAATTTAGGTATAAATATGATAATAATTACATTATTATAATTATATATTCATTAAATATATAATATTCACACGAACTGTAACATTCATGACAAGACACGAATGAGAAAATAAGGAAATTAACACCCAAAACAATGCAAATAATGAATGAATTTTATGGAATGACTGATAATATATTATTAAAAAATAATATATGATTTCATAAATTATAATATTATTCTTGTATAAGTTAATATAGTGTATTAATCCACTATAAATTTTGTTATATCATGTTTGACCAAACAAAGAGTGAGGTAAGTTACTTCATCTTAATATTCTTTTATTGAGGAATATTTTATTGTTGTGCACTAAATTTATTTTATAAGGTGCACAAACATCGTATTTGACATGAAATATAATATTTATATTTTAATTTAATTTATTTTATTTTCGAATTTGAATTATTACATCCAAGGGAATTTGACATGAAATTTTTCAAGTTGTAAATAATTTCATTACTCAAATTTCAATTCACTGGTTTATATGACTTATTAATTTGTATTTAATAATCATAGAATATGTGTATAGAGATTTAAAATTTTATAATTTTGTATATCCATTTTCTCAATGTGAATTGAAATTTGATACAAATAATAATATCAATTATTAATTCTCACTTCAATGTTAGGATCTTTCTAAGTGTTTATTTCACAATATCATTTTAATCAAAAAAAATTATTCATGAATTTCAGTTGAAGGTAATTATTTGATCATATTATAGTAAACACAATTGATTTCATTATCCATTGGTTATTAGTTATATTAGTAGGTAATTGTTTCAATTTTCCACTCTTTGGTCCTGAAAATATTATAGAAGATGTTTTTTAGAAAATGAGACATCATTTCTCTCTTCAATCCAAAATCTGTTTTCTTCCAAAACAATGTTTTAAAAAACAATTCCGCAATATTTATAAAACAGTTTGAAATTATTTATTATATAAATAGTCATACAATTTTAAATTTTTATGAATTATTTTTAAAAGAAATATTTATGTTTTTTTCTAATAAATTCATGTATGATTTTTTTTAAAATATAAAGGAATATTTGTTTTAATGTGTACAACATGTAGATATTTCTTATATAAATAAACTTTTTCAATATTCAATTATATATTTAAACATTTATTTTAAAAGAATTTTTTTTTCAAATGTTCTGTAATCTTTTAAATTTAAATGGTTAATTTTAAAATGAAATGTATATTTTCCTTTAGAATTTTTTAATGATATTTGATTATTTTACCCATAAATAATAAAAAACCCAATATTTTAAATATAATACACTAGGGATGTGTTTTATTTATAACATAATTATTATTTCAATAGATGTTTCATGATTATTTTGACCATGTATAATGTTTAACACTCTTGCTAGATTCATTATTTAGTCATTAACAATCCTTTAAATTATTACCATACCTATGATAAAAATACAGTAAATTTTTCAAAAGATCATTATAATTAATAATGGATAATAATTTTTCTCAAAATAAATATCATTAAACATGTCATGTTTTACATTGAATTTAATTTTAATAAATACGGAAATATTGATAATCTATGTTCTATTTTCAATACAACTAATAAATGTTATGTCTTATTGTACATGAATAAAATAGATTAGTCAATATATGAATAATTAATTTGAAATTAGATGTAGAAGATCCCCTGTTATAGAGATGTATTCGATGTATTAGTAGTCTCATTAAGAAAATATGTAATATATAATTAAACGAGATTGTACATGTAGTTTTAAACAATCACGGGAAAGGCCTTGACAATAGAAGTATAGTTTTCTTGAAAACAAGACAACCAATAATTTAGAATTTCTATCACAGAGAATTTAGTAATTATTAGAAATTATATTTTTAAAATGATATAATATATAGATTTATATCGTTCTCTATTTATTAATTAAATGGAATAGGTTTTCCAATTTTTTTCCTGGCCATATTGATTATTATTATAAAATTTCTATATTAATATTATTAATTAAATTGAATTTAAATTTAGTTATTTACTCTTCCATATTGATTATGATAATAAAACATTATAAATTGTATTTATGTTTAGTCATTTACCATTTCATTATTATAATTTTTGAACAATGTCAGATTACAAAATACTTTACACTTTTTCTGTATTGGAGCTCACTATTTTTGTTCCCTTCCAGAATAATTGATGAGGTTTAAGAAGATTTAAAATAAAGGATACTTTAAATGGAGTAATTTAATTTATGAAAAAAAAATTATATTTTGAGTATTTAAATGTAATATAGGAGTCAAGTATGTATCTAATTTAGAAATACTACTATAGTATTTGGTCCTCCACCACGTGATTTCTACTATCTTATGAAAATTTAATAATATTAGACATCGACTACAAGTTACTGGGGTCAGGTTGCTACAAATAAAACCTGAGAAAGATTTATGGAAATATGGTAACTAGATTTATGAAAACATATATTATGGAATATAACTATATGATATACATTAAAGATAAATATAGACAAAAAACCTATTGTCGAATAAGGTAATGATTATATAGTCACCTATAGTAATATATCACTATATGGATACTACAAATGGAAGTGGTTCTAGAATAGATGTACTTAAGGGAACTATACCAAAAGGGTGAATTGGGATTGTCCCAATCATCACTTGGTATACGGACTGGACCTTAAAAATATATTATTCTATTATTTTTTAACTAGAAATCACATTTGAGTAAATTTTATGTATATAGTTTTAGTGAATTAGGAAAATCCGTTACCTAGTAAACACATTCGTTACACATGGACACTTATACTCGGTATCAATTTTTTCATAAAAGGAAACCATTTTAAAATAAAACATGATTTATTTTCAAAACATTTCTTCAATACATTCATCATATAATCCTTTTTTTCCATTTCAATCCTAAGACTGGTGAAAAACAATTAAAAACATGGGATGAGCACCAAAATCTTAGTATGTGACATTAAAAAAGTGATTTGTTAGTCCAGGGAAAACATGAAAACCCATGAATATTTTTTTCTTCTTAAAAACACATTATAAAGAATTGAAAAATAAAAAATGGTTAATTGGGAAATCATTACCATATAACTCTTAAATTAACTCTTACATATGGAATAATTATGTGGTCAACTTCCATCTTCGGAATACCCAATGCATTGGATGGCTATAATGGGTAACACCCTTTGTATAAGATATATCAGGCTCACCCGTGAGCTATAATGGGGATGAAACATTCACATAAGCTATATCAGTCTCACATAGTAAATTTCAATGTACCAATGTATAAAAGATTTTTATTTTCATAATAACACTCATATGATTTCATTTTCATTCTTAAGAGAACCAATCCATTTTAAAAAAAATATAAATAATTTGTAAAAGTTATTTTTTAATTATAGAGTCACATACCACATTGAAAGATTTAAAATAAATATTATAATTAACATATTAAAACATTTCCAAACATAAAAAAATATTAAAAACAATTTTGAATTCATTTTCAAGAAAAATATAATAACTTATAAGAATAAAACATCAAATCATTAAAATAAGGATTTTAGTTTAAAGGTCCCTTAAAATTTGAGAAACACATTAATAAGAATCATTAAAGAATATTATTTTAAAAAAGAAAATATCATGTGAATAAATTAATTCATAAATTGATGTTTCATAATAGTTTTATATATAGATTATAGGATAATAAACACACATAATATCATGACATTCCTCAATGAAAGGAGACTGAGATGATGTCACTTACCTCAAGTCTAACTTGTGTTATTCCTTCTTTAATTTCCTGAAAAATAATCTTTGGTTCATTTATAATTTATGTTGTACATTTTTAAAATTTATAATTCATTTTATAACACTTATTACCATGTTATATAAATTAGTTGATTATTTTGGTTCATATTAGACATTTTGCCGATGTTCGGTATTTGTGTAAAAATGAACTTGTTTTGATGCTAAATATCTAAGTGGTCATAAGTACATTATCACCATGAAAATCATTCATGACTTAAATATCATTTATATTCTGTATATATTTATTAAGAATATTCAATATCATTTGGATATAAGAAGTGAAATGCACCATTTATAGAGAAAGTAAGATGTAGGTATGCATGAACGCTAGTTTCATTTCATTGTCATATTAACTGAACGAAAAATAAAGGCTATGTATGAATTTTAAAATTCCAGTATATTAAATATGTTATATATGATAAATATTTTTATTACCTCCATCCTTTATATGTTCCATGTATTACATGAACAATTCATATCACATTGAGGTGGCAGTAGTCCGCACTTCCACAAATAATATTATCGTATTTACACATTATGGAAAGTATAATGGAATGTTGTAAATAAAAATTGCAGAATCATAGGGATAATATAAATATATTATATATAATATATAAAAACAAATCCATCATAATGGCCACCCTGATAGGTGGTAGGATAAAATTGAACAATCAATGTTTCGTGATACAATAGTTTTCTATATAGAGAAATTGTTTGTTGTATATCCATTAAATGGAGGTGCATGTAAAATTCAGTAGAAACCATAGAAAAAAACATCCCAGTATATTTAGGATATATTTTTTTGTATAAAATAATGTAATATAAATGTGTAGGGGTGGATAATAAAATAAATTAACGGATCTTGAGAGAAGAGGATTCCTCAAAATAAGGTAACTACTTTTGTTTTGATCCACAATGAATTTTTTAAGGACTTATTCCCAAGGTAAGGCTTTTAGTAGTACAGTAGGGTAGTTGGGAGATTATTTGAGTTAATTTTAGTTTAGCCAATGGGCTTTAGAGTAGTGAGTAAGGCTTTAGAGGTGGTGTCATTTTATAAGAGGGAGGATGGGCTCTTTTGAAAAGGCTTGAAGTATTATTTTATTATAATTTTTTTTTCGAATTATAATAGATAAAAACTGATATATATATATATATAGAGTAATATTAAGATCGGTTTAATTACTATCATCCAATATGTTTTAGACATGTTTACGTCACAAAATTAACATTATTGTTTAGCATTAACCCTTAGTTAAAAACATTAACTCTTAGTATGTCCTCTTGTATATTCATAATATATGATAACTATAGTAACTATAGAATGCCAATAGAACCAAATGTGTATCATTAATTATAGTTTTAACATTATATAATACATTTGGATGAATCATAGATTTTTAGGGCTATTATATCATTTAATTAAATAGTATTTGTTTTAAAAACTCATTAATGAAAATTTTTACAAATATTTAGTTAGTGGTTTTTATTTAAGTAATAAATAAATAATTCATTATAACTAAAATAATTAAAGAATATCTTATAGGTCATATACATCCAAAAAATTCATGGATATAAAAAAAATCAAATCAAAATTATTTTAATAATTATAATATCATTTATTTCAATAATTCATTAATACGGTAATCAATACATCGTTATTGTGTCATAAATAAATTTATTTATTTAAGGTCTAAAATTTATGCTTAATATACTAGTACGAAGTAAATATTTCAATCTTTAATATGACTATTTATATTCATATTTAGAAGTTATATAGCCCTATAGTAATTTCTTTTGTTAAATGGTGCATATTTCTTTCATATTACCATTCTCATTAAATTAAATATTTAGAAAAATTCATTTACCCACCCATGTGGATCCAAAATTTAAAAATTTTATCCTAAAGATTATCATGGCCACAAATATCTCATCCAATTAAATTAGGACAGTTTTATGGTATTTTATATTATTATAATATTTTTACCATTATTTACCCGATTTACCCTTTAACCATGGTACATAAAAATAATTACAAAGTTATTATACATAATGTTCAATAATAAAAGGTAAAGATTTACATAATTTGGAACTTTTTATTCCAAATATTGAATCCAATTTTCCTAATTCAAAACACATAATTATAATAAATTAATTTAAAATTAATTCTATTTTCAAAAGCAACAAATAAGTTTTTGAGAAGTAAAAACTATATAGTGATTGACATGTGTTTATATCCAGATAAAATGTGAAGACACTTAAAATGACTATAATTATATTAAATGATAAAAACATAATCCAATTACAGTCTTAAACCCATTTAAATGGACAGTGATTTATATAAATAAATTACATGAAAATGTAGTTTGAAATTAAAATTCCATATTCTTCGCTATTTATAAAAAATGTATTTTAATAGAAAAATACAAAAAATTTATCCAATGAAAAATTTTATTCCCCACTTTTAATGAATACATTTATTTTATCCAATATGACCTAGAAACATGAAGAAAACTATTTTTAATAATGTTTCACCATTAAAAGGTGGTAAAGTGACCATTCAAAAATGTTAGAGTATTTTATGCTTCAAATTTGATTCTTTCTCATTTTAAGTCTCTGAAATTTATTGGATAAATGTAAAAACACATAAAAAATGTATTCATATTTTAGTTTGTCCTATTAATTCCTTCCAATATAATGGCTAGACTTTAACTGCTATTTAAAATAATAAAAATATTATTGTATTATTTTTCGGGATAACTCAATGTTGTGTGCAACATATGATTTTGGAGAAACCCATTGTTGCGTGTCGTGTACAATGTCATACATAGTTTCCCCTTTAAACTAAAATATTTAATAAATTCTAAAATATTAATATACATGAAACTTTATTATTCTGTAAATACATGGGATGTAAAAATATTCCCAATTTTTGGAAAAATTTCCCTCACAATTTTATAATTTGTCTGGGAAATATCATTGAAAACCCCACACCGGAAAATGAGTCAATCAAACTACCACTTTAAAAGAATGAAAGATAAGTAAAAAAGTTAATTTGAGATAGCACATATTTTGATGACATGTAGGAAAAATGGATATTGAATACAAACAAAAAATTGTTTACTAATGAAGAGTGATAGAAAACATGATTAGGAGAAAGTTAACAACCAAAAAACCGCAAACATGTGATGGGTTAAACGGTTAATGATTTCCCGATAAGAAATGTAAACATAAATAATTTTTTATAAGGTCCCTTTAATAATGTTAAGAAATTTAATTACTATCTTGAATGCGAACACAAGGAAACATATTTACTTGTCATTTAGAGTTTCATCCATTAATAAATATCTACCTCAAACTCATCTTTTCACTAAATGATGAGAAATTGTGATGACTTGGTCACACCTAAAGTTCTAGAATCATCTTCATGAGAATAAAATAGTCCAAAAATTATTAAATATTTATTTTTCTTATCTATATAAATTAACCAAAACAAAAATGGTAAGTACAAGATTAAATAATCCCCAAAAATAATAATCCGTTATAAATAGAAAGACTACTTTTAATATCAAAAAATCAACCTTAATACCCATGTTGTACATAGACAATTCAATAAACATGAGTCCTAAAATTTCATCAAAATAATTGAAGAAATATTGAAACCAAAAATTCATATGGATTTTATCACATAGTCTTTTATGATAAATTTTAACATTTATCTCCAAATAGAATCAACAACTCAAAATGTCTCATACAAAAAAGATAATAACATAATAACATTTTCATTGTGATTGGTTAATCATTTCCACAAATATCCCAAATCACCATATTTTCACAATAAAAACATATATTATTCCAAAATAAAATTCAACCATTACTCTTGAAATAAAATCCTTTAATATTTTATTTTTTTACTCGTATAGTATTCCCAAATGATAAAATGACTTCCCAAATTACATTTATCACTTAATACCCAAATTGTTTCCGTATACTAAGTATATCCATTTAATAGAACATATGTTCCCAAAAAAATATTCATGATCCAGAAAATAATTTTACTAAAAAAGAATAATTCTTACTAATCAGGGACTTCACATAGGCTGGTTGTAGGCAATGCACCCATTTCGCCCATCGGTTGTGGGTTAGATTCACACAGTGTTGTCGGATGTGATAGAGTTTCACATGGTCATCATGTTTTCCGTTAAAAAACTATATATTTCTTATAATATTTATAAAATATTTTAATTACATTAAAAAATAAATATTACATGTTTTACTCTCTAATGTAATTTCAAACATCAAATTTTTCATCCCAAAAACTAATTTCAAATAATTCCCTCAATGGTGAATGAATAAAATAAATTCCATTAGTCACCTAAATATTTGAGATCATAAAGCCTCAAAGGGGGTTTCTGAGATATTGAACATATAATAAAACATAACCTTAAAGACACATGATGATATCCCTAACTATTAAGAAAACATCTTAATCTCAACGTTATATATACCATACCCTATTAGAAACCATACCTTCCAGAATTTAAAAATATATCATTCTAGTGTTTTAGAACTATAATTTACATACAAGGATATTTTAAGATTATAATTTTAGGGAATTATGTCAAAATCTACAAAGAAATTTGATACATTACAAGTGGACACTTATACTCAGTTTCAATTTTTTCACAAAAGGAAACCCTTTTAAAATAAAACATGATTTCTTTTCAAGAAACATCAAAACTACATTCATCATAGACAAGTACTTTTCATAACCAATATTAATACCTAGTAAAAACATTTAAAAACATGTGATGAATAGAGAAATCATAGTAAGGGACATAATTAATGTAATTTGTTAGTCCAATGATAACATGAGAACCAGTAAAAACATTTTTTGACAACATAATTTGCAAGAATTGAAAAATAACATAGTTTCCAGGAAACATCCTTAACATATCATTCTTACATTCAATCTTAAAAATTGAAAACCACATGTTCGACTTCTATCTACTAATACCTAATGTATTTGAGGGGAATAATGGGGCTCACAAATCATATAAGCTATATCGGGATCACCAATCCATCAGGAGATATAATGCGGCTCAACTGTTTGTATATTCTAAATCTGGCTCACCCATGAGTTATAATGGGGTTAAAACCTTCATATCAGATATATTTGGTTCACTTGTTAAATTTCCAAGTACAATTTAATAAAGGCTTCAAATTTATAATATTCCCATCATAAAATTTCATTTTTATTCAAAATACAACCTATCCATTTTCAAAAACTAGTTTAACAAATTTATATAAGTTATTTTTGAATCAAAATTTCCCATGCCACATTGAATATTTTTAAAAAAATTATAATAAACATTTTAAAACATATCTGTTAATTCAAATACTTACAGAAAACATTTTTAATATATTTTCATAAAATATAATTATTTTTTAAGAATAAATCACCAAAAAATTAAAATGGTGTTTTTAGTTAAAAAGTCTCTTACCACTATTGAAACACATAAATATGAATAATTAATGAATATAGAAAAAAACCAAAAAAATAATGATAATATAGTAATTCAATATATGACATGTACAAAGGGTGGTATATACTCGTTATAGAATAATAAAGGTACATAACATCAAGATATTCCACAATGAAATTTTTTTGACACATTGTCCTTTACCATGAGTCTGACTTATCTCACTAGTTCATTAATTTCTTAAATAATAAACATAGTTTAATTTTTAAATTCCATAGAAATTTTTTATAATTTATTATTCATTTTATATCACTTATTACCATGTTATAGTAGTTAGATAATTATTCGAGTCCATATTAGACATATTGTCCATGTACGACATTTGAGTAAAAAATGAAATTATTTTGATGCAAATTATCCATGTTGTAAAAATTCCAGTATCTCCAGAATATTATTCATGTAATAAATCTCATATATATCAAGTATATATGTATTTATAATAGTCTGAAACATTGGACATATTAAATTAAATACACTGTTTATGGAGATGTAGGTTATACGTACGCCTGAACAAAACTTTAATTTATTTCTCTTATTAAATGAATTAATAATAAATGATACATAGATATTTTCAAATTCCATTATAATACCTATGTTATATATTTTAAATAATTTCATTAACACCAAACTGTATACATTTCATTATGTCTTGAACGAGTTATATCACTTTGAGTGGAAAGTAGTCTACACTTCCTCAAATGAAATAATCGTATTTAGATATTATGAAAACAATAAAGATATGTCGTAAATAAAACTTACAGAAGAATAAATATAATATAAAGATAATACATATCATATATAATATAGTTCCATCATAATTTCAACATAATGGGTTGTAGGAGAGAAGAGAACAATAATCTTTTTGTAAGGTAGTAATTCACCTTACACTGAAAGATATCTTCTATATCCATTAGATAGAGGTGTGTGTAAGTGTAGGATGTACCCTTAGCATAAAAAAATCATAGTATATTTTTTATAATATATTTTTTACAAAATAATTAAATAAAAATATTTTAGCGGGAGGAAAAAGAAAATGAAGGAAAGGAGATTGAGGGAAGACATTGCCTCAAAATTTGGTATCACCATTTTTTTGACCAAAATGCTTACTTGAGTTGATTTATGCCCATGGTAAGGATTCATGGATTAAAATAATGATATTTAGAGATTATTTTGGAATATATAAGATGATATAAATGAGTTTATAGGTTTGAGAATGTGTGTAGTGGTTGTTTCCTTTGATAAAATGGCAGACGGGCACTTTAAAAATGTCTTGAAAAGTTATTTTATTATAAATTTATTTATGATTTATAATAATTAAAATGAAATAAATTTATAGGACAATATTATGATGTGTCTAATTGTTCTCAAAAAATAGGGTTGAGACAAGATTAGGTCACAAAATTAACCATATCTTTTAGCTTGAACCCTTAGTTAAAAACTTTTACAATTACCATGTCTTCTTGTATCTTAATAATGTATGGTTACTATAGTTACTATAAAATTACAAAAGAAAAATAAATGGATAATTAATTAAATTTTAAACATTATATAATTCATTTGGAGGAATCTTTTATTTTTAGGACTATTATAACATTTAATAAAATAATATTGTTTTTTAACTCATTTTTTTGATTTAGAAACTATTTAGTAATTGATTTTTGTTAATGTAATGAAAACATGATTCCTTCCAAAAAAATGAAATAAATAATCCATCACATTTCAATTTCATCCAATGTAATTGTGGATATAATAAAAAATATCAAATTAAAATTAGATTTTTTGTTATATTGTCATTTACTTCTATCATTTTTTAATAATGTACTCATTGTATCATCATTATGTCAAAAATAAATTTATTTACATAATTTAAAAAAACAATTATGTAGGAAATCTTTTCATCTTTCAAAATACAATTTATAGTTAAATATATCAGTTATATAACCCAATATTAAATTATTTTGTTAAAAGATATATGTTTATGTCATATTTTCCTTTTCTTTAATATAAAAATTATAAAATGTCAATTTCACACCCAAATGTCTCAAAATTACAAAAGTTCATCCTATGTATGATAATTGTCGAAAATATCAAATCCAATAGGATTAAAACACGTTTTATAGTATTTTTATAATTATTAATATTATTTTTACCCTTATTTACTTGATTTACATTTTAACCATGGAAAATAAAAATAATTATTGATGTTACTTTTAATAATGTCCCAAAATAAATGATAACTATTTACATAATTTTTAACTTCTGATTCCAAATATTCAATCAGATTTTCAAAATTTCATAAAAATAAATGGAAGATATTAATTTAAAATTAATTACCATTGTCAAAATTAGGAAACATATTTTTGTGATGTGAAAACTATCAAAATATTGTAATGTGTTTATATCTAATTAAAATATACAAATTTTATAAAATTCCCATAATTGGATTAAATGATAAAAAAACAATAAATTAATAATATAATACTATTTAGTGAGAAAATATACTATATAAATAAATTATATGAAAAGAAATTATTGAATTAAAATGCAGTATTTTTGGATTATTCATAAAAATATGGATTTTATCAGAAAATTACCAAAATTTCAAACGAAGTAAATTTTTATGATATGCTTTTATGTAAGATGATTAATTTATCTTATAGAACATATAAATTTGAATTTCATTTTAAAAAATGTTCACCATCAAATGGAGGTAAAATGACCTTATAAAAACAGTAGACTACTTTATACTAAAAATTAGATTCATTCATATTTTAATCCACTAAATTTTTTTGGATAAAGTTAAGAAAAATTGAAAAAAAATGTTTAATCATATTTTAGTATGTTACATTCATTATTTCCAATAAAATTTATAGGCATCAACTACCTTTTAATATAATAAAATAAATATTTTATTATTTTTTCGGTATAACTCAACATTGTGTGGAACGTAAGATTTTGGACAAACCCGTTGTTGCGTGTCAAGTACACTATCACACATAGTGCCCCCTTCACACTAAAACTTATTATAAATTAATATATATTAAAAGATATGAAAATTTATTATTCTATAAATAATTGGGATGTTACATATAGTGCGTGACAACATGCCTTATTATACATTTGATTATACACTACTTTAGGATATGCTTTGGATAATTCAAATTATATTTGTGAACCACTACAAAGCATTTGAATAGATGATGACATTGAATGACCTTGGTTAAACCTATGTTTTCTTATATTGATAATATTGTGTCATTATTTAGACATCTTATAAAGGATTATTTATATTTATGTGGTTTTCCATTATTGTTATTATTTCCTAGACTATTCTTTTTCAATTTTTTAAATGGATGTAATCCTATGGAATATTATAAACATTGAAGAAGAAAGAAAATGTTTTGAAATTGAGAATAAAATTCGATGATGAAATGAATGAACATCATCATTATTATTCCAATTCATTTATCCTAGAATTTTATTAACAATCTATTCTTTAAGAAACACTTGTCCCCACCATAGAAGAGAAGGATAGATTTTTATAAGAACTAGAGTGGTAGAGAAAATATAGAAAATATGTCTATATTTCCATAATCTGAGAAATTCATAAAGACACACCAATTAATGTGTCTCCATTAAACATGAAAATTATTTATGTACAAAAATGAATGGAATGAAAAAAATAATTAATGACGGAAAATGAAGAGTTAGATGGACGGTAATAAATTTCATAAAAGTGATCTATTTATTGTTCATTGACTTAAATTTTGAAAATGTGTTAATTATCATAGTAATATCTAACTTATAAATGTTACCACTAGATAATGGAAGGAATTATTTTGAGATAAAAGTTTTTATGTATTTATTAATTATGAAAAAAAATTAATTTGTATTAGTGTTTTTAAAAATTCTATTTAAGTTATTAAAATCATGAAAAATATAATGATTATATAAATTGTAAAATCCTATATATGTGAATTAATATAATAGTTCTAGATAACATCATCGGATTATGAGATTATGTTTGATCATAAGTTCAAAATCTAACATAATTTTTTTTAAATTTGTGTTGTAGGAATATAACATGGTTATAAATATTAATGGGAAAAATTGTGGAAATACAACTTATTTGTTTAGTATATGTTTTAGTGAAAATGGAATATAAGGGAAAATTCCCATACATTTTTTGTGAATAATTTTAAGGTTATCAGAAGCCTATTTCATTTTTTTATCATTGATGTCAAGTTAATAATGATTGATTTTAATTTGTGAATTTATTTGTGAAATATATTAATATAGATATAGAAAAAGGGTAACATGTAACATCATGAAAGGTCATGGGGATTGAACTCACAAATAAAAGATGATAATACATTAGAACCAAATAATATTATACTTTATATCATTTTAATATGTCACTTTCTATATTTAACCTATTTAATAATAAAATAATAATGATGAACCAATGTTGTTACTGTTTTGGATTATATATTAGTGTATTATATTGGATAACATGTCCTAACCAAATTAGTTTGGGATGTTACATTATGTCATATGAAATTTCTTTTCACTCATTTATGGATATCACAATCAACTTAAAATAGTTTTAGTTCTTTAGTCATAGGAATTTTATTTTAGGATCTTCATTTCATGGAGTAAAGGATTAATTATAATTTGATTTGTTCACAACTATAGGATTATATATTTGTTAGGTAATAGGAACCTATAAGGATAGTATATTTCCATATATTCAGGGACAGTAAAATAAATCCTCAACATTTGGAAAGTGTTTTTTAAATGTTATCTTATTGAATTCATATTTGTTGAATGAGATGGAGTTTTAAATTGCTAAAAAATTATGGTTTTTGGGTCCTTAACATTCCCTTGATCATTCACATTCCATTTTTGAATGACCACTATCAATCTGTATAATTATTTATTCTTTTCAACCTTGTCTATATTATCACATTATAGTAGTGATATACCACATTGATACATAGAAATTTTTTATTCCATGTGACCTTTTTACTTATGATTATATATAATTAAGATGATATTATATTAACCCTTTTTCCCTTTTTGGTTTTCAATAAAGGATGTAAAACATGTAAATTTCAAAGAAATTTTCTTCTTAAATTATTTGGAATTTTACGAGTCCGCAGTTTCTGACAGCGCCTGATTCCGAGGACCGGTGTGCCTGGAATCAATTTCTAATGTTTTGTTTGGGTATGATCAGTAAACGTACGTGCGGGATTTTCAATCTTTTCAAACGGTGCTCATAATTGAAATCAGAGGACATCAATGAACTCACAACGTCAGTATTTGCTTAAGGGGACCTTTACCACCATTGTGTTTTATCGGGAGGAGAAGTTAACTTTTGGGGTTTGTTAAAAAATTAAAAATTATGTCTGACATAATTTTTACGTGGTGGTTTAATCCACCAAAGGGAATCTAGGAGTGGGTCCACCCCCCACCCATATAACCTCCCCTGGGAGGATAATGTGTGTGGGGCCCACATGAACATCATCTTTTCAACCCCCCCTTGAAACCCTTGGAACCCCTGATTGATGAGGGTTAAACCTTCCACCTTCCTCTCTCATTTAATATGCAAATAGTAGTAAATAATTAATTGAGCTCCACAATTTATTAATTATTTGTGGTGTCATGAATTATTTTGAAATATTTTGAAATGCATGACAATATTTAAATACTGGGGAGCCTTTTTATTATATTTGCCTTGGAAAATATTCGGTGGTGGAACTATTGGAGAGTAAGGGAGAGGGCATTCTTCCCCAATGAACACGAAGAATTCCCTTTCTATCCTATGAAGAACGGCAAAACCATCTTCGATCTTCGTCTAAGCCACAAGAGGAGGAGCCGCCCGTGGGGATCGTCGACTACACTTCCTCCTCGGACGCACCCCGACATCAATGAATCGATTTTGTATTTTAATTCTTTTCCCACAAAACTGACAAGTGGACATCCGAATCGAGTTAGGGGGTTTTGTATAATTTTATATATGTGAATTATGCCCTCATACTTGGGTGATTATATGTTAAACAATTATTCGAGCCTCTAAAGCGGAGGGCACGAGCTAATGAACAAGTCTGAACCCTCCTCCATTTTGATCGTGATGAGTGGTTTGTTGGGTTATAGGTGAACGAAAGGGAAACTGTGTTTTGAGGTCGTTGCATTGAAGAGAATGACCAGAGAGGGCTGTAGGAACAGACGGGAGGCAAAAAGGAGCACCGGAACAACTCCAGTGGCCCAAGGAAGAGTGATGCGGTGGCCGGCACCGGCCGGCCGCATGGGGGCAGCGACGCCCCTCATGTGCCGCAGGCGGAAGACCGCCACGGCTCCTGCCCTGGCCGCAGAGTGGAACCTGCATCAACGGGTTCCGGGGAGGACAGGCGGCGCCAGCTAGCACCACCATTTCAAGAAACCGGGGGGTCGCCCCCCCCCCCCCACTCCGCATGGCCAACTAGTCGAGCCGCGGCCAGCCACCGGGCCGGGCCGCCTATCATGCAGGTCAGGCCGCCTACTGCGTGGGCAAGGCTGCCTGCAGCACGGGCTGGCCCACCCCTCGGTTCAGGCCGACCCAGCGTAGTTTGGTCCGGGTCGGACCGGACCCAGACCCCCCTTCTTTGGCCTACTTTTGGTTTTTCTCCCATAACATGAGCTACGGACCCCCGATAGATGAACCGTTAATTTCATAGGATTTCTTGGATCAAGACGGTAGTTTTGGTTTATTACACTCAAGGTTTTGTAGAATTTTGGGTACATCCGGGTTGGTTCGAACCCGGAACCAACAAGGCCCTCACAGTAGAAACACTTATAACTTATGGATCGGACGTCCGATTGACGTGTCGTCAACTATTTTGGAATCCTTATGATGATAAGATTCTTTTGGCCTACTCTACTTGAGGTGCAGACGTAGTGGGAGTACGGTCAGGTTGGTTGGAGCCTAAAAACCAATCGTTCCCCTAGAACAGAAATGCCAATAACTCACAGACCCGGCGTCCGATTGATGCACCGTCTGTCGCGTTTGCTTCATTATGATGAGACAGAACTACTGGATACATAAACACCAACATTAATGATAGTTGATGTATCGACACTTGACATGAGAAGTGGACTCTCCTGGAATCGAGCATGTTGTGTGTGGGAACACTATGGAGGGATGCGACCAAGATGATAAGATCCTACGTGGACCTACTTCTGTACCAGGATCCTACGTGGGTTCGACAATGATGAAATCTGAACCAGGATCCACCGTGGGTTCGATAGAAACGACATCTATAGAAGGATACTATGTGGTTTTGACAGTGTTAACTACTATACCGTAGTCCTATGTGGGTTCGACAATGAAGACTTCTGCACTGGGATCCTCCGTGGGTTCGACAGTAGTGAATTCTGTACCAGGATCCTATATGGGTTCGACAGCGACAACCACTGTAGCAGAATCCAACATGGGTTCGACAGTGATGAATTCATTACCAGGATCCTCCATGGGTTCGACAGAAGTGACTTCTATACCAGGAACCTACATGGGTTTGATAGTGATGACAACTGTACCGGAATCCTACGTGGGACTGACAGTGACGACTTCTATTCCAGGATCCTATGTGGGTTTGACATCTCTGATAATGTTCTAGGATCCTACATGGGTTTGACAGAAAAGTTGATTCAGAGGCTACATCTAATCATCTCTACCCCTCTTCATGAGTTGTATACCTGTGTGAGCTGAGTCGTGTCCTTCAACCATTATCAATGTGGTGATTGACTTAATTCCATTGAGGAATGGTTTGTTCTTGGGATCTAGAGTTGTAGTCAGACTGTTATTGATAAAATAGGTATATGTATGGGAATATACCTAAGTATGGTTGGTTGTGACATTGTGATTTTATCTTTATTTTTTTTATCCTTAGAAGATATTGAAATACCTTGCGGGTCTTGGGGTCACTACTAAGTATCGTTATACTCACCCCTACATGGGTCATGCCTGCTCCTCCTTGTTTTGGATGTAGACGATGAACAGTGTTGACGGAGGCCAAGAGATCCATGATTGGACGGTACCCAGAGGTGGACCTTGTGACAAGTCGACCCACAGAGGAGACTAATAGACGTGATTGCTGAGGTGGCCATCTGTACATACCCGTTAGGTAGGAATCCCCAGAGAACGATCTCCGAGCTGCTCTTTACATTTATCTCTTATTCCCTTTACATGTACTTGTTGATTAGTTGGGTTGGTATACTGGCCCATTTACCTTCCAGCACACTCTTTATATTCAGTTTTACATAGATTTTACTTATTGTTGCGTAATCTGTTGTCTTTTTTTACTTCCATAATGGAAATTCCTTCCTAGAATAGGTATTTACACCTTTGGTGCTAGTCTCCAGCCCCTATCCTATGGAAGGTGGGCTTGGGGTAGTCACGGCATGGGCCCCGAGTATGGGTCGTGACAAATTGCAATCAATGGAGTCAGTTCTATTGTATAACATGAACTATGATTCATTTAACGACAATAGTATTAAGTGTTTTGGGTGTGGATATCAGTTTAGGGAAACCGGTGTTGGTGTGGTGGCTAATGTATCCATACAGTAGGACTCTGACTTCGGATCTCTGACTCAGTGCATGAAAACACTGATTGCATGTGTGCTTCCTTTGAAAAAGTTTTCTTCATGATTACTTTGTGTTATCTCACCAGTTATACTGATTTAAAGGTGGAATACCATTTTCATTTCAGTATGGCCCCACAACGGTAGCCAGCTAGGGCTCTGAGTTACGTATGAGATTGTAGCCCACTGAGCGATGAGGCTTCGGTGCATGGCCCCATCACAGCGCAGGTACCGGAAGTACCACTACCCGCTGGGACAACGATTCCACCAGCTCTAGCAGTAGAGAGTGCATGCCGTATGAGTGCGATGCACGTGTTCCAGCGCCAGAGACTGCCTAGGTTTCGGGGAGAGATGGACCCAAATGATGCTGAGGATTGGTTGGATGACGTTTTGAGAGTTTTTATTTTGGTAGCGACACCAGCTAACCTCATGGTGATCCTTGTCACGAGTCTCCTGCAGGCTGTAGTAGGTAGATGGAGGATCCTGATGCTCCAGGTGCATGATGAGGCATCACTACTCGGGATAGACTTCGAGATACTTTTCTAGGAAGAGTATATACCATCCACCCTTTGTGTCCTGCAGATTCAGGAGTTACTTAATCTGCAGCAGGGCAACATGATAGTAGCTCAGTACTCACCAAGGATCACTAACCTCTCGCGCTACTCTATGGATATGGTACGAGACCCATTCTTCAGGCCCTATACCTTTGAGAAGGTATTCAAGCATGAGATCATGGCTTTGATGATCTCCCTAAACATTCCAACGCAGGAGGGGGTACTGGAGCAAGCCCTTCTAGTAGAGAGATTTCTCGCTGAGCAGTCACCCGTATCGAGATGCACCATAGGGAGACACATAGCGGAGTCTTCTACAAATGACAGTAGACATATGACACAGGGGTCTCAGAAAAACCAGACCCACAGGTGGTCGACAGCAACGACTGAGGTTCGATTGTGCGGGGAATACAAAACAGGGCTAGCCATACGTGGAGCAGGCATCACTATACATGTGGCGAGCAGGGTCACATGGCTTGAGACTGCCTGACCCGTCTGGAAGATGTGAAGCAGGAAATAGAAAGACCTCCAAGGAAGAGGCAGAGGTTCAACTGTGGTGGACCGCTGAGAGCAGGTGAACATGGCAGAGGAGCTGGCCAAGCAGTACGTAGTGGATGACGTTTCGAGGCCCTACCACCACCATCACTAGGAGGTCCACCCCGACCGCAGGGAATGGGTGGACATGGAAGAGATCAGCTTCAAGATGCTGAGGCTTATGACCTTAGTTCTCCAGGAGAAAGTGAATAGAAGATGGACTAGTTTCAAGCATAGAGTCCATTGTTCATGAAACATATAGCTTTTTTTATGTTTTCGTTTGTGGTTGCTTTGTGTATGTGTACTTTGAGCTGTAGTAATAAAAGACACTTTACCTTGTGACGTTTGATTTCCTGCCTTTGGTGTGAATTATACTAAGATAATCCAGAAAAATCAATTGACTTGACCCTCACATTAAATATTCCTACTAGAAGAGACCTAGTGAACACACACTGATGCTGACAGTGTGACTCAACCCTTGGAGGCGAGAGTAACAGTTGGATCTCTTGGTAGTAGAGTAGATGCATTACAACATCATCCATGGCATGAATTAGTACCCTTCATGTCAAGGTAAACTGTATTAGGAAATGGGTGTGGTTCATCCGGGGGATGAGACCAGATTTCAATTTTTCGGAAAAGGAGAAATCATAGAAGATCTTGTAAGATGCAGGTGAAGAAGGGTGTAGATGAGTTCTTTTAAATTGGCTAGTCTCACCCTAGTTTGTTGGGATAATGATTTTCAGTCTACTCTGACCACCAGAGTCTAAGGTATATCTTCTCGCAGAAGGACTTGAACCTGAGACCACGAAAATGGATCGAGTTCCTCCAGGATAATAACTTCACGATGGTCTATACTCATGGAAATGGAAATGTTGTAATAGATTCTCTCAGTAATTGTGCGGGCATTCAGCTACTAGTAGAGGCGACAAAGCAGCTGACTGCATTTCAGATCCTTTGTGGAGGAGAGATGAGATATCCATGGACATCGTGACTGGTCTTCCATGTATGTACAGGGGGACACGTCTTGGTTTGGGTGATCGCACACCGACATACCAAGTCAGGAAACATCATACTGACCAGAGATGTTACGAGATACCACATGAGAGGTGCAGGTCACTCAGGAGATGGAGACCACTAGAATTCAAGTATGGTAACCACATCTTTCAACGATTCTCACCTCGATGAGGACTATGATGATTTAGCTGAGGCTGAAAGTTATCTCCATGATTCATTGGACCTATTCAGGTCCTCAGGAGCATAGGCGAGGTGGCATACCACTTGGCCCTTCCACCTCAATTGCACCGGCTGCATGACGTCTTCCACGTATCTCAGCTGAGAAGATACGTGCACAATCCATCCCACATCATCGACCACAGGGTGCAAGATATCGAATATAAGGTGACTTTCATGGAGGATGTAGTATAGATTGAGAATCTATAGGAGCGGGTCCTGCGTGGATGGTCGATTCCTCTAGTGCGCGTTCACTGGAAGCACGTCAACCTCCAGGAGAGCACAAGGGAGTGGTAGGCTCAAATTCATGGTCATTAACCCCATTTGTTTCCCTGGTGTGTGTTGTATCTTTACAGGGACGTAAAGCCCTAAGGTGGGGGTAATTTAAAGACCAAGAAATATCAAGGAAATTTTTTTTCTTAAATTCTTTGGAATTTTACTAGTCCGCAGTTTCTGACGGCGCCCGATTCCGAGGCCCGGTGTGATCCGAATCAATTTCTAATGTTTTTTTCAGGTACGTTCAGTAAACATATGTGCATGTTTTTCAATATTTTGAACTAGTGCTCGGAATTGAAATACAAGGACACCGATGAACTTTCAGTTTTGGTATTCTCTTAAGGGGACCTTTACCACAATTTCGTTTTATCAGGAGGAGATGTTATTTTTTGGGGTTTGTTGATAAATTAAAAATTAAATGTGACATAAATTTTAGTTGGTGGTTAAATACCCCAAAGGGAATTTTGGAGTGGGGCCACCCCCACCCCATAACCTTCCATGGGAGGATAATGTGTGTGGGGCCCACACAATCATCAAATTTTCAACTCCTCCTTGAAACCCTAGGAATCCCCCATTGATGAGGGTTAAACCTTCCACCTTCATCTCTCATTTAAAATTCCAAAACTACTAATTAATTAATTGAGATCCACAATTAATTAATTATTTGTGGTGTCATGAATTATATGGAAATATTTTGAAATTCATGGCAATGTAATAATATCAGGGATCCTTTTTTTATACATTCCTTGGAAAATATTTTGTGGTGGAACTTTTGGAGAATTAGGGAGAGAGAAATATTCCACAAAAAACATGAAGAATTCCATTTACCTCCAACGATGAATGAAGAAACCATCTTTGATCTTCGTTGAAGCCATAAGACGAGGTGTTTCCCACAAGGAACGTCGACTACGATTCCTCCTCGGATGCACCCCGATGTCAACAAATTGAAGTCGTCTTCGAATTCATTTCCCACAACACCGACATGCGAACATCAGAATTGGGGGAGGGGTTTTGTATAATTTAATATTTCTCAATTATAACCCTCGTACATTGGAAATTTTATGTTGGACAATTGTTTGAGCCTCTAACGTGGAGGGAACTTGTTAACGAACAAATCTGGACCCTCTGCAATTGTGTTCATGATGCGCGGTTTGTTGGGAGATGGGGGAACAGAAGGGCAATGACATTTGGAGGGCGTCACAGTGAAGAGAAAGATATGAGAGGGTCGTAGGTGCCAAAGGGAGGGAAAAAATACTACCAGAAAAACTCTAGTCACCTGCGAAAGAGCATGGCAGCGCCGACGGGTAGAGTCGGCGGCCGACACCAGCCCCCGCCTGGGGGCAGCGGCGCCCCTCACGTGCCACCGACGGAAGACCACCGCAACAATGGCCACAACGGTGAAGAGAAACCTGTGGGAAGGCAGCGCCAATTGGCATCGTCGTTTCGAGAAACCAGTGAACCCCCCCCCCCCCCCCCCCCCCCCCCCCGCCCCGCTCGGCCAGCTGGCCAAGCCGTGTCTGACCACTGGCTCAGGCTGCCTGTTGCGCGGGCCGGGCCCCTACCGCACAGGGCAGGCAGCCCTCGCGTGGGCCGGGCCACAGCCTCTCGGCCGGACCACATCCTACCAGGCCGGACCTAAACCCAGGTCGGGACAACCCGAATATGGCCGACCCAGGGCGGGTTGGGCCGGGTCGGACCGTACCCAAACCTCCTTCTTTCGGGCTACTTTTGGTTTTTCGTCCATAACATGAGCTACAAACATCCGATCGATGCACCGTTAGTTGCATAGGATTCCTTGGACCGAGGCGGTCATTTTGTTATATTACAATCAATGTTTTTGTGATATTAGTGTACAACCGAGTTGGTTCGATCCCTAAAACAACCAGCCTCTTGGAGCCAAAACGCTTATAACTTAAGGACCAGACATCCGATTGACGTGTTGTTAACTAAGATGGAATAATTTTGATGAGATGGTTAATTTGGAATACTCTACATGAGATTCAAATTTAGTTAGAGTCTGGTCAGGTTAGTTTGAGCCTAAAAACCAAACGGGCCCCTGAAACAGAAATGCCAATAACTCACAGATCGGGCATCCGATTGATGCACCGTCTGTCGCATTGGATTCCTTATGATGAGACAGAACTATTGGATAGATAAAATCTGGACATCATGATAGTTGATATATCGACACTTGACTTGAGGAGCAGCCCCTCTCGGAATCGAGCGTGCTGTGTGCGAGAACCCTATGGTTGGCTGTGACCAAGATGAAAGGATCCTACATGGACCTACTTTTGTATCAGGATCCTACGTGGGTTCGAAAATGAAGACTTCTGTACCAGGATCCACCATGTGTTCGATAATAATGAATTTTTTACGAGGATCCAATGTGGGTTCGACAGCGATAATGTTAGGTCCACAAGGCTGAATACCCTAAGAGGGGGGGGGGTGAATCAGGGTATGACTAATTTAAAATTAACGCTCGTTCAGATCATGTTTTTTGTTGTGAAAAACAATCTTCTCTCTCTTTCCTGTTGCACAATGTAAACAAGTAAAGCATGAACAGGACACAACGATTTTTACTTGGTTCACCCGTACTGGGCTACGTCCAAGGAGCATACGCCAACAAGTTGCCTGTCATACCAAATTCCACTAAACATCACTAGATGTGGATTACAAGGTCTGGGTACAGTCACTCAATCCTAGGCACACTGCCTTTACAAGATTTAGGGTTAACTCACTGTTTTCCCAAGGGTCACTTTCTATTTATCTCTCTCTGGCTCACTGCCGGTGGAGAGGATCACCTTCTTCATCTTTCATTCCTCACTGAGTTAGAAAGGGTCCACTCATAGATTATAGACCAGTAGGTCTCTTCATTTTCATGAAGGAATGCATCTTTATATTTATGTAGATACTCTGTTCAAGCCCAACTTTCACCCGTAGATGAATTTTTCTTTGCAGCGAAGGTATCAGGAAAACTTGCAGCTTCCACGCAGCTCAAAAACACTGCCGGAAAATCAACCTTACTTGGGGTGCAAGTCTATCTCGGCGATCAAGTATCGGTGCACAAGCCACAACTGGCACACAAGTCCTCCTCAGACACTTTCACGACACAAGCTTCCCAAACTCCAAACCTGTGCAACTCTCTTCCTTTAACACCCGAACCAATATTGGCGCGCAACTCCACCTGCACGACCACACAGCACTTGCGCGACCACCACACCTACACAGCAGGAGCCCTTATTTGTCAATGTGTTGAACTCTAGTGAAGGATGAATAGGGGTGGTCTAGTATTTATAGGCATTTGGTCACCCCTGCGTGACGGCACACAAGTCTCTCCTCGGCGTGCAAGTTTCAGTGCGTAGGTCTCTTCTCCTTCAAGTAACTTGTGTGACCTAATTCCAAACTTTCACGAACCTCTTTCCTTTTTCATATTTTGTCCTATGATCTTGAAAACCCACAGGCGCGCATGTTCTCAAGCTTCCAAGGTATCGGCATGCAAGTCTCTTTCACGACGCGCAAGTCACTTGCGTGACACCACCAATACTAGCGTGACACTTGTCCCTTTGCCATATTTTGATGATCTATTCTCGAAAAACATATGGCGCGCAAGTTTCCAAGACATCAAGTACACGGCACGCAATTCCCTTTTCCAAAAACCACTTTTTTTAATTTAATGATTTTGAGGCCCAAAAATTTGGCAAACACTGCAAAACGGCGCCACCTTGTATATGTTCTTTTGTACCGCCTCCAGATCCTCCATTCCTTTTGTCGAAGTTCTTGAATCAAACATGGATCACTGACCTTAGCTCTTGAACTCGACATTCCATCATTAAATCCCCTTTGTCAACAAATCACCACTCAGATGTCCACTTTGTCAACAAACACAATCACCTAAAAATGATTCAATGATACCTTGAGGGATTTTTTCCCAACAGATAACTACTGAACCAGAATCATACGTGGGTTCGATAGTGACGACATATCTACCAGGATCCTCCGTGGGTTCAACAGTAGTGACTTTTGTACCAGAGTCCTACATGGGTTCGACATCGACAACCACTGGACTCAAATCCTACGTGGGTTCTACATTGCTGAATTCTATACCGGTATCCTCCGTGGGTTCGACAGTAGTGACTTCTGTAACACGATCCAACATGGGTTCGATAGTGAAGAATATGTACTGGAATCCTAAGTGGGTTCAACAGTGACGACTTATGTGCCAGTATCCTACGTGGGTTCGACAACGCTGATACTGTTCTAGGATCCTATGTGGGTTCGACAGAGAAGACGATTCAAAGGCTACATCTAATCATCTCTATCCTTCTTCATGAGTTGTATACCGGTGTAAGCTGTGTCATGTCTTTCAACCAGTATCAACAAGCTGATTGACGTACTTCCTTTGTGGAATGGTTTGTGCTTTGCTCGAGAGTTGGAGCCAGACTGTGATTGATAACTTAGGTACATGTATGGGCATATACCTAAGTAGGGTTGGCTGTTATTTCGTGATTGTATCATTCTTCATTTGTTTATTCATAGTGGATATTGAGAGACCTTGTGGGTCTCGGGGTCCATACTGAGTATTGTTATACTCACCCCTCCACAGGTTATGCCCACATATGGTTGTATTGGATGCAGACGACAGACATCGATGACGGAGGCCAAGAGCACCATGACTTGACGGTACCTGGAGGTGGACCTTGCGACAAGTCAGCGACACAAAGGAGACCGACGGGCGTGAGTGCGGAGGTGGCCATTTGTACCTACCCTTCACGTAGGAATCCCCGAAGGACAATCCAGGTGATGCTCTTTACTTTCAGCTGTGCGTCCCATTACATGTAATTTTTGTTCAGTTGGGTTTGTATACTAGCCCATTTACTTTCATGCACACTCTTTGTATTCAGTTTTACTTAGTGTTTACTTCATGTTGCATATTCTAGTGTGTTTTTTTACTTTCATAACGACAATGCCTTCCTATCTTGTGGATTTACACATTTGGTGCTAGTCGCCAACCCATAACCTATGGAAGGCATGTGTAAAGACACAGAAATTTCATGGAAATTTTGTTTCATAATTCTTTGGAATTTTACGAGTCCGCAGTTTCTGACATCGCCAGATTCTGAGGCCCGGTGTTCCTGGAATAAATTTCGGATGTTTTGTTCGGGTATGTTCAGAAAACGTACATGTAGGTTTTTCTATCTTTTGAACCTATGATCAGAATTGAAATCCAAGGGCACCGATGAACTCGTAGCGCTGGTAATCACTTATGGGGACCTTCACCACAGTTGTATTTTATGCGGGTTGAGAGTAAATTTTATAGGATTTAGTATAAAATAAATACAATTGTAGCACAAACTTTTATTTAATGATGTTGGTTAATTCCGAAAACAAGGAGTTAGGGTTGGGGCCCACACTCACATAACCTCCCATCAGAGGATATTTGTGAGGTGGGTCCCACATGAACCACTAACTTATCACCTCCCCTAAAATCCCCATTAATCTCCCCTTCAATTAATTTGAGAACTCTGCCTTAATGGTTTAATCTATTCACCTCCCTCTCTCACTCTAATATTTTCCAACACTTCTTAATTAAATAATTGAACTCTTCAATTTAATTAATTAATGTGATATATTTTTGAATTTTATATAGGAATAAAATAATTGCCTTAGCTATTATTTTATTTTGGCATTCGTTGTGTTGGGAGTGTTTTGAGAAAGCTTTGGAGAAATAGAGAATAGTGTTCTTCTCTCAACGAATAACACCATCCTTCCAATGAAGAGCCGTCGAAGAATGATGATCATCTCCTTCAATCATTGTCCAAGACAAAGGAGAAGGATCCACCTGCACGGAACGCTGATGACGCGCCATCCTTGGTTCCTTCTTCCTCAATGTCAACGAGTTGACGTCATCTTCCGTGACGCCCGACTACTTTAAGCCTTATTTCTAGGTAGGAGTTACATATATTTTATAAGAGGATAAATTATCTTATTTGTGGTGAATTCTTTGGAATGACTTTGGCCAATTGATACCTCCTAACGCGGAGGGCGCGGGCTGAATGAACACAGCCCGACGAACCGACTTAGTTTCTATTATTTGCGATGGACATCATATTGGGAAGGTGGCGAAGAGCGAAGGCGGCAGCCGCGTGCGGAAGAACCGAGCCCCGCTACCGTGGGCTACTCAGTTGAAGGAGAACCGGCTGGCTAAAGTCGGTCGTGCTGATGGGAGACTGCATCGCCACGAGGGGCTCCGCGCTGTGGAGAACCGCGGCCCACGCTCCGCGGGCCGCTTCGGCGGTCAACCGACAGGCTTGTTAGCAGGCCGAGATGAATGGGCCACGACACCCACAAGTTCCGCAGCTCGCCCGTGTGGGCCGCTTGCGCCGGGAAGACCGGCTGGCATCATCCAGTCTGTTGGAAGGGCGGTGCCACTCGGCGCCACCGGTTCGGGAAACTGCCCCCCCCCCCCCCCCGCAAAGCTCGTCCAGCTGGCTGAGCCAGCCGTGGACCGGTCCGCCTACCACGGGTTGGGACAAGCCCCACCAGGCCGGAATGTACAATTTCTGGTTGGGCTGACCCCTTATATGGGTTGGACCCACCGATCTAGGACAGGCCGACCCGCCATCCCACCAGGATTAACGGGCCGGTCCCGTTTCACTTAAATATGAATAACTTCCTGACTGTGGGTCTGATCGATGAATCGTCTGCAGAACTAGGAACCTTACGACGAGGTGGTCCTTTTGGGATAATATATGTGAGTTTTGGATGTATTTGTAAAATGGACGGGTTTGGAACGAGTGTGATTCCAACTGGGCCCTTGAACGGAAAATCGAATATCTCTCAGACCGAGCGTCCGATTGACGTGCCATCTGTCACGTCGGGGTCTTTTTGACAAGACAGAACTTCATGATACAACAACTATGGACTTCGTGAAAGTTGATGTATCAAACCCCTTTGACTCTAGGAGAGGATCCTCCCAGAATCGATTGTGATGTGTGCGGGGACCCTAGAGCTTGCTGCGACTGTGAAGACTATCATACTGGAATCCTCCATGGGTTCGACGACGACGACAACTATACTGGAATCCTACATGGGTTCTACAGTGACAAAAACTATACTAGAATCCTCCCTGGTTTCTACAGCGACGACAACTATACTGGAATCCTTCGTGGGTTTGGTAGTGACTACAACTGTACTAGAATCCTCCGTGGGTACGACAGTGATGATGAATCAGTGACTAAATCCGATGATCTCTATCTATACATGAAAGATGTATACATGTGTGAGATGAGTCTTGAATTTTAATCATTATCATCGATATGAGTGAATTTACTTCTGGTGTGGACTGGGTTGTGCTCGTGCTCGAGAGTTAGATATGAACTAAGATTGTAAACTTTGGTATACATATGGGAATATGCCAATGTAGAGTTGGTTGATACTTCATGATTATATCTTTTCTTTCTGGTTATCCTTCGTGGATTCTGGGAAACCATCAGGGGAATCGGGGTCCCTACTGAGTATCGTATACTCACCCCTGCATGAGCTATGCCTGCACTACATTGTGTTGGATGCAGACCACACACATCACTGATTGAGGTGGAGGCTTGTAGAGCTCGATGGTAGCCGGAGGTGGACAAAATGGTGAGACATACATGGAGAGGAAGACCAGAACCGAGGTGCTGAGGAGGCCATATGTACCCACCCTTAAGGTGGGATTTCTGGTGGACAAATCAGTGGTTTCTGCTTTACTTTATAGCTGTTTTACTAGACTTTCAGTTATACTGTTCTTCCTATTAGGCTTATATTTCTGGCCCCTTTACTTTTCTCCACATACTTTTGTACCTAGTTTTAGTTAGTACTTACATCATTTGCATACTCTATTGTGTTTGTTTATTTTTGTAAAGGAAATTCATTCCCAGCTTAGGGATTTACGCCTTTGGTGCTAGTCGCCATTCCCTAGCCTATGGAAGGAGGGCTTGGGATATTCATAGCATGGGCCCCGAGGATGGTTCATGAAAAATTTGTATCAAAGGAGTCAGTTTTACATCAGAACTCATGACTCTGATCATTTCTTCACTGTGAAGCAATATTTTTATGAGTATAGAGTGTGGCTTTTAGTCTAGGGAGTCCAGTGTTGGTGCGGCGATCGACGTATCTATACACCAGGACCCTGACCTATGATTTCCGACTCAGTGCATGAAAAAACTGAATGCATGTGTGTTTCAAAAGTTTTGTTTTCGATTACATTGTGTCATCTCACCAGGTATACTGTTTGACCATGGCACACCTGATTTTTTTTCAGGATGGCCCCATGAAGGCATCCAGCTAGGGTATCGAGTCACGTGTGCGATGGTGCCCACCGAGTGACGAGGCCTCGGTGCATGACCCCATCACAGTAGAGGAACTAGCGGTACCACTACCCACTAAGCCAGCGATACTACCAGCCCCAACAGAAGAGAGTGCACATCGCCTGAGTGCATTGCATGAGTTTCAACGACAGAGGCCGGCAAGGATCCGTGGAGAGACGGACCCATAGGAAGTCGAGGATTGGCCGGAGGATGTCGTTAGGATTTTCATATTCGTAGGGACACCGGCTGATCTTATGGTGATCCTTGTTGTGAGTGCCCTGCAGAAAGCAGGAGGTAGATGGTGGAGCTTGATGAACCAGGTGCACGATGAGGCAACTCTTCTCTGGACGGACTTCCATAGACTCTTCCACTCGATGTTTTTTCTTTCAACCCTTCGTGTGGTGAGGATCAAGAGTTAATTCATATATAGAAGGGTATCATGACAATAGCTTAGCACTCTGCAAGGTTCACGGACCTCTCACGCTACTCCACAGATATGGTATGGGACTCGTTCATCAGGGCCCAGACCTTTTAGCAGGGAATGAGGCATGAGATCATGGATTCTACGATTCCCCTTAGCATCCCGACACAGGTGGGGGTGATGGAGTGAGCTCTTCTAGTGGAGAGTTTTCTCACTGAGCAGTCACCAGCGCTGAGACCCACCACAGGGCGACATGTAGCAGAGTCTTCTGCAGCCGAGAATAGACAGTTCTGGCAGAGGTCCAAGCGGACCAGGCCATCAGGTGGGAAACCTCAGGATACAGGTTTTGTTGTGTGGGGCACCCGAAACATATCTAGTTATACAAGGAGCGGGTAGTGATATGTATGCGGCGGGCAGGGTCACATGGCCCCAGACTGTCCAACCCGCCATGCAGATGAGCAGCATACAGTAGAGGGACCTCCTAGGTAGAGACAAAGGTTTGAATATGGTAGTCTGATAGGAGAAGGAGGACGAAGCAAAGGAGCTTGCTAAGTAGCAGTTGGTGGTGGATGACGTTTTGAGGCCCTACCACCACCACCACCAGGAGGTCCACCCCAACCATAGGGAGATGGCAGAAAGAGGTGGGCTCAGCTCCAGGAAGTCAAGGTCTACGACCACGGTGTTCCTGAGATGATTCGAGTTACTATATTTATCTAATCCCCCCATATTGCAGTACTTATAGAAATAGGTGAGAGTCATTCTTTTATTTTCGTTGCCCTTGTTCGGAGCTCAGAGATTCTGATGGAGCCGTTGGCTTGATCCTTACGGATAGAGACTCCTACGGGAGAAAACTCAATGAGTACGCACTGGTGTCGGAAGTGTGAGCTTACTCTAGGAGGAAAGAGCTTCGGCTGGGATCTTATTGTAGTGGAGTCGAGGCCTTACGACATAATCTTGGGTATGGACTGGTTTTCTACAGTCCATGCTCAGATCGACTGTATTTGTCACATGGTGCAGTTTATCCGCATGGATGGGAGTATGTTCTCATTCACCGATGAGATGGGAGCCTTTGCAGCGTAGGATGGACATTCGCAGAGTAAAAGGTAGCCTATCACACATTAGTTGGCTAGTCCAATCCTTGGAGAAGTTGATGTGCAGAGTCTGAGATTTCATATTATGGAGGATCATTATGCGGACGTTTTTTCAGACAATGTTCCAGGACAACTTCTTTGCAAAGAGGTAGACTTCTACATTGACATGTACCCCGAGACATCACAGATACCTACTCCAGCATATCGGATGGCTCCCACTAAGCTTCGTGAGATGCAAGTAAAGCTAGAGGACTTATAGGGGATGGGATTCATCTGACCTAGTGTTTCACCCTGGGCTTCTCTAATTTTGTTCTCCAAGAAGGCAGATAGGAGATTTAGACTGTGTGTCAACTAACGTCCCCTGAATCAAGTGACCGTGAAGAAAAAGTACCCTATACTAAGAATTTATGACCTCTTTGTTCAACTCAAGGGAGAACGATGGTTATCGAAGATATATGTCAGGTCAGGCTATCCCTAGCTTAGAGTTTGAGAAGAGGACGGGCAGAAGATGAACTTCAGATATCAGTATGGCCACTACGAGTAATTGGTTTTTCCCTTAGGCATAACCAACACTCCAGTAGTGTTCATGAGTCTCATGGACAGGATCCTCCATCCATACCTCGATCGATTTGTTATATTTCTCATCAAAGACAAATTGATTTACTCGACCACTAAGAAGGAACAAGCCTACCACTTGATGGTTGTACTGGATACAATCCAAGAGAACCATCATTATGGTAAACTCTAATGTTACAGTTTTGGACTTCAGAGGATCACTTATTGGGACACGTCATCTCATTGGTGGGAGTAGTAGTGGATCCAACAATGATTGAGGCAATGCTTGCTTGGGAGACACCCAGAAGTGTGACAGAGGTGCGGAGTTTCCTATGTATGGTTGGATACTATTAGAGATTTTTTCCAGACATCTCCAGAGTTGTTGCACCGCTTTCAGCCTTGATCAAGAATGGAAAACCCTTAGTGTGGTTAGATAGATGTTAGCAAAGCCTTTAGGAGTTGAGACAGAGTTTAACCAGTGCGCCTATCATGAGTCTACCAGAGGAGGGCGTTGGGTACGTAGTATACGACGATGCATCAGGGAACGAACTAGAGTGTGTCCTGATATAGGAATGAGCCGTGATCGCGTAGGTTTCATGGCACTTGAGACAACACGAGTAGAACTACGGTATCCATTAACTAGAGTTAGCAGCAGTTGTCTTCACCTTGAAGCTGTGGTGGAACTATTTGATGAGTGAGGGCTTTACAGTCTATTCTGACCACCAGAGTCCCATTTACATCTTATCATAGAAGGACCTAAACTTGAGATAGCGGAGATGGCCCGAGTTCCTCCAGGATTATGACTTTGAGATAGTCTACACTCCTGGGAAGGGGAAATATGTAGCTGATGATCTGAGCAGACGATCATGAATTCATCTTCTAGGAGAGGCAATAAAGCAGCAAGCTGCGTTGCATATATCCTTTATGGATATTGATGGAGAAGACTTTCTTCAGTCTCTCACAGTCACTCCTCCACTTCTTTAGTGAGTTATGTAGGTACAACAAAGAGACGTTGACTATGATACACTACATGCTCATATATCCTTAGGACATGCACCTGATGGATTTTTTGAAGGAGGGGAGCATATCATCATCTTTAGGGGACGTACCATGGTAATAGTCACACTATAGGAGGAGGTGCTGAGGGAGTTCCACACTTCCCCTCTATCGGTACATAAAGGATTGGAAAAGAAGTATCAAAACCTCATACGACAGCACTGGTGGCCAGGTATGAAGAAGGATGTAGCATAGTTCGTTTTAGGATGCCTCACTTGTCGGCAAGTGAAGGCGGAGCACCAGGTACCAGCAGGTCTGGTATAACCCTTGGAGGTCCCAGAGTGGAAGTGGGATGGGATATCCATGGATTTCGTGATGAGGATTCCACGTACATCCAGGGGACACAACTCTATCTGGGTGATCGTTGACTGTCTCCCCAAGTTGGCCCACTTCCTATCGATCAGAGAGCATGGCTCAGTAGAGAGTTTGGGATGCCTATTCATTTGAAAGATCATACAGCTTCATTGTGTGCCATCGACTATTATTTCTGATAGAGATGCTCCATTCACTCCCGGAAAATAGAAGGGGTGACAAGAGGCTTTTGGTATGCAGCTACGTCTGAGCACCGCCTTCCATCCCCAAATGGACGTCCAGATAGAGAGAACCATTTATACTCTCGAGGACATGCTCCGTGCATGTGTTCTCGACTTTGGACATAGATGGGAGGATCACCTACCCTTTGTGGAGTTTGCGTACAACAACAAATACCACTCCACCATCGGGATGGCACCATACGAGGCACTGTATGGATGACCGTGAAAAACACCTCTGTGCTGGTCTGAGCCAGGGGAGTTAGCACATGTAGGACCAGAGATGGATCAGGCTATGACGGAGAAGGTGAAAATCATCCAGGAGTGGATGAAGACTGCATTGAGAAGACAGAATTTCTATGATGATAAGAGAATTAGACCACTAGAGTTCGAGGATGGTGACCACATCTTCTTACGGGTCTCATCTCGATGGGGTCTACAGCTAGTTGTCCTGGGCGAAAAGTTATCTCCGCACTTCATTGGACCTTTCCAGGTCCTCATTAGAGTAGGCGAGGTGGCTTACTGCCTGTCCCTTCCACCTCAGTTGCACCAGGTGCATGAAGTCTTCCATGTATCACAGCTGAGAAGATATATGCACGACCCGACCCATATAATTGACCCTGGGGAGCTAGTCATCGATGAAAAGGAGACATTCAGGGAGGTTCCGATGGAGATTAAGGATCGACATGAGCGAGTTCTATGTGGATAGTCGATTCCTCTAGTGCGCATTTGCTGGTAGAACGGGAACCTCCAAGAGACCACTTGGGAGTGGGAGGTTTAGATGCATGTTCAGTACCCCCATTTGATTCATTAGTGTGTGTTGTAGCTTTACAGGGATGTAATAAACTGAAATGAGAGTAATGTAATGGCCGTGAAATTTCAAGGGTTTTTTTCTTAATTATTTGGAATTTTACGAGTCTGCGGTTTCGGACGACGCCTGATTCCGAGGCCCGGTGTGCCCGGAATCAATTTCTGAATTTTTGTTCCAGTACATTTAGTAAATGTACTTGTGAGTTTTTCAATCTTTTGAACCGGTGCTCGGAATTAACATCAGAAGACATCGATAAACTCGCAGCACCGATAATCTTTTAAGGGGACCTTTACCACAGTTTCGTTTTATGCAGGTTGAGAGTTAATCTTAGGGGATTTAGTATAATATAAATAAAATGGTTGGACACAATTTTATTTAAAGATGATGGTTAATTCCTACAATAAGGAGTTAGGGGTGGGTCCCACACTTACATAACCTCCCATGAGATGATATTTATGAGGTGGCACCCACACGATCCCCTAACTTATCACCTCCCCTCAACTACCCATTAATCAATCGTTCAATTAATTTGACAACTCCCCCTTAAAGTGTAACATCTTCACCTCCCTCTCTCCCTTTAATATTTGACAACAATTCTTAATTAATTAATTGAACCCTTCAATTTAATTTAATTAAAGTGTTTTATTTTTGAAATGCATGATGGAATAAAATAATAGCCATATCTATTATTTTAATTTGGCATTTGTTGTGTTGGTATAGTTTCGAGAAAGCTCTGGAAAAATAGAGAATAGTGTTCTTCTCTCAACAGAGAACACCATCCTTTCAAAGGATGACGATCATCTCCATTGATCGTCGGTCAATCCAAAGGATAATGGGCCACCAGCAATGAACGCTGACAACGCGCCTTCCTTAGTTCCTTCTTCACAGACATCAATGAGTTGACGCCGTCTTCCGAAATTCCCAACAACCGCGAATGGTGTTCCAATGTAGGGGTTTCGTATAATTTATAAGTTGAAAAATTATTTCGTTTGTGTTGAATTCCTTAGAATATCTTCAGCCAATTGGTAACACCTAACGCGGACGGCACGGTACGAACGCACACGGACTGAAGACCCTCTGTATTTTCTTTTACTTGAAATGGAGATCATGTTGGGAAGGTGGCGACGAGCGAAGGCGGCGTCCATGTGCTGGCTACGTGCGGATGAACCGCGGCCCACAACTGCGGGCCACTCGGCCGAAGGAGAATCAACTGGCTATTGCCGGCTGGGCTAAAGGGAGACCGCAACACCACGAGGGGTGCCGCACTGCCGAGAAACATGGCCCATGCGTCACGGGCCGCTTCAGCAGTGAAAAGGCCAGCTCGTCCTCCGATCAAGATGAAGGGGTCGTGACACCCGCAGGTGCCGCACTGAAGGACCGCGACCGACCCGTGCGGGCCGCTCGCGCCGAGAAGACCCGGCGGCATCGGCCGACCAGATGGATGGGAGGTGCCGCCGGTTCAGGAAACTAGGGTGCGCCCCCATCCCCCCCCAGCAATGTTCGACCACCTGGTTTAGCCACTTGGCCAGCTGGCCGAGCCAGCCGGGCTGCGCCAGATGTGGGCTGGGCCGCACCACGCCCTGCGGGGGTGGTCTGCCTGCCACGGGCTAGGCCGATCCCCATCGGGGTAGGCTTCGCAATTTCGGGTCAGGCTAACCCCTTAGCTGGTTCAGACCCACCGAGCAAGTACGGGCCGACCCGCCATCCCACCGAGCTTAACGGGTCGGGCCCGTTTCAGTTAAATGTGAATAACTTCACAACCATGTGTCCGATCAACGCGCCATCGGTGACACTGGGACCCATACGACGAGGTTGTCCTTTTAGGATACTATAAGTGAGTTCGGAGTACTTTGGAAAATGTCCGGGTTTGGAATGATTGTGATTCCAACCGGGCCCCTGGATCAAAAAAGCCAATATCTCTCAGACCGGGCGTCCGATTGACGTGACGTCTGTCGCGTCGGGTTCCTTTTGACGAGAAAAAACATCATGGTACATCAACTCTGGACTTTTTGAAAGTTGATGTATTGACCTCATTTGACTCGAGGAGTGGACCCTCCCGAAATCGAGCGTGTTGTGTGTGGGAACCATAGAGCTTGTTGCGACTACGACAACAATCGTACTGGAATCCTCCATGGGTTCGTTGACGACGACAACTATACTGGAATCCTCCGTGGGTTCGGCAGTGATGAAAACTGTACGAGAATCCTTCGTGGGTTCTACTGCAATGACAACTGTACTGGAATCCTTTGTGGGTTTGGGAGTAACGACAACTGTACTAGAATCCTCCGTGGGTTGGGCAGTAATGATGAATCAGTGACTACATCTGATTATCTTTATCTTTACACGAATGATGTATACCTGTGTGAGATGAGTCTTGAATTTCAATAATTAGCATTGATATGATTGACATTACTTCCTGTGTGGACTGGGTTGTTCTTGGGCTCGAGAGATGGAGAAGAACTGAGATTGTTAACCTAGGTATACGTATGTTCATTTACCATAGTAGAGTTGGTTGATACTTCATGATTGTATCTTTTCATTGTGGTTATCCTTCATGGATTCAGGGAGACCTTTGGGGGTCTTGGGGTCCATACTGAGTATCGTATACTCACCCCTGTATGGGCTATGACGGCACTACGTTGTGTTGGATGCAGACGACAGACAATGCTGATCGATGTGGAGGCTTGTAGAGCTGGACGGTACTTGGAGGTGGACCACCTGTCGAGACGTACACGTAGCGGACGACTGGACCCAAGGTGCTGAGGAGGCCATATGTACCCACCCTTTAGGTGAGATTCCAGGAGGACGACTTTGTAGTTGCTGCTTTACTTTTCTACTATTGTACTAGACTTTCAGTTATACTGTACTTACTATTGGGATTGTATTTCTAGACCCTTTACTTTTTAACACTTACTTTTGTACCCCATTTAACTTAGTACTTAATTCAGTTGCATACTCTGTTCTGTTTGATTATTTTTATAATGGCGATTCCTTCCCAGCTTAGGGATTTGTGCTTTTGGTGCTAGTCGTCGGCCCCTAGCCTATGGAAGGTTGGTTTGGGGTAGTCACAGAACAGGTCCCGAGGACGGGTCATGACAGCGGGCTTGGGGTATTTCCGGCAGGGGCCCCGAGGATGGGTCGTGATAAAAGAATTGTAAGAATATAAAATAGTTGATTACCGAGATTAAGAATAAATTGTGAGGATATAATTTATTTATGGTTTGTAAACTGTATGACCCATAAATTCTAAAATAGAAACATTTTACTGGGTACTCTAAGTTACATCCATCATCATTCTTAATAAACCATCTAAAGACATTTCACTAAATTTAATATCATTGATGGTATGCAGAGCATGTAACCCTCAGTTTAAATAAACAATAATATAGTAAACATTTATAACATAGACATTAAATTAGAGGGTATGAATTGTAATAACTAAATTATTAATAATAAATATTTTATATTTTTTAAAAAATAATTAGTTATATATTTATTAGAAATAAAATATGATTCACTGAAAAGAGAAAAAACAATTTTTTAAAAATTGTGTTTTACATAAAAGAAGGTTTAGTCATAATTTTAACATGTAATATATTACTAATGTTTTCGAATTTTTGAATATTAATTTAATAAAATGAAACTAAAATTTTAGATAATAATATCAAAAAAATTATTCAGTGATTTTTTTGTATTGTTTTGAAAAGTTTCATTTTTCTATTAATATGAAAAACACTAATTTTTAATGTTAAAGTGAATTTTCAATTAAATTATTTGAAATGTTAAATTAAAATTTAAATCATTTAAAAAGTAAAATTATTGAATTTTTTTTACATTAAATAGTATTTAGGACATTTAATTCAATTTCATTTTGAATCAAGGTATTAAAACCATCCATACCTAGGATAAATTTGTTCTCGAAAACCCACTTATTCACGCGTTTGTGTGTGTGTGTGGGGGGGGGGGGGGTGGGGTTGATTTCAATTTATAAAAATATAAAATGCAATTTTTTAAAAAATTAATTGTGAATAGAGTTAAAATTAATTACCACAGTTATGGTAAAAATGGGTTTATTAAGGTTTAAATAATAATATGGGTTAAGAAGGCCTAAAACATGTCTAAAATATTCTTTATGGATGAATTTATACATTATAATGTTTAATTATCTTTAATAATCTATTTTGGACACGCTAAAATTGTGAAATCCCAGTTACACATTTTTATTTTTTGAAATTACATGTTCCCCACTAACGTCACATATAAATGGACACCCTATATTATATATTCATCCCAAAATAGAACAATTTTTTATCCCAAAAGATATACCCATAACTTATGGAAATTTATCCACTCATCCTAGATTCCTTTTTTGATAATCTATTCGAGGAACGATTTAGTTATAATCCAAATGAGCTGGTTTGAGAGGAGGAAAAATTCATAACAATATATATTTAATTAATTTCTTCTTCCACCTCCATAGAATATTATTCATTTGTTATTATATAATAAAAATATTCTAAAATGAAATTTTATATTATTATGTAATGTTCAAGACCTATATCATTATCCTCTTCCCTCAAACATGAAATGAAATTGTTGTTTTTGTGTACGGTGTGATACTACCTCACAAACCGATGTGACACATTTTCCATTAACACTTATAATATTGGGTATATTAATAAATTTAATGCATATATATGATATTTATAAATAATAGTTCTTTTGATACACTATATAATATATAACTTGTTAATTTTTAATTTGTAGGGGATATCAAAATGTCACTCTTTTGTACACTGAACTACTACCTCAAAAAACATTGTGATTTGTTTTATATTAATAAATTACATGGAAGGTATTTATAATAAATTTACTGAATATATATTATATAAATGAAATAATTATGATATTAATTACCTATTTATCATTCTTAAAATATAATTTGACATTTTTATCTTCCATTTTGAATCACTGAAAGAAGATAATGTCCTTTTTCTATAGGTGGACTACCTTCTTCACAATGTGACGTGACTCTCTTTTCTCTACCATAACACATGTTTAATATATATAAGAACATATAATGAAAAAATGTATTATTTATTATATTATTATTATTATTAAATGATAAAATATTTATCAACTTTTTTTGTAAGAGTCGTTGAAAAATGGAAATGTCATTAATATGTATCTACGTCCTACCATCTCAATGATCGTAACATACATCACTTATCAAAATCATTATTCAATATTGTTATTAAAATTATAATTTATTCATAAATATTATAATAATTTTATTAATAAAATTATTATTATTTATTTTATGGAATTTTATCATATGGATAAGAGTTGGAACACTCCGGAAAAATAATGACTAAAAAATGAAGAAATTATCACATAAAATAATGAAAATACTGAATAATTATTACAGAAGTTGTGATAGGATGTTATAAAAGGATCATATATGATATTATAAATATTAAAAGAGTTTTTTATATGTTAATAAAATTTCTAATTTTTTTATACTGTATATTGAAGCATGATCAACTAGAATGATGCAAGAGGTAAGGGACTTCTTCTCAATTTCCCATTACTAAGTAATATTATATTATTGGGCACCTAATTTCATTTTTGTGTGGTAAATACTCCACCTTAAAAATTTAATATCCTTAATATATAATAATTAATTTTATTTCATGCTTTAATTTTAATTATTTCATTCAATAATATGTTATATAAAAGTTACCAACTGGTAAAAACTTTCATTACTCAATTTATTTTGATTGGATTTTATTAAATTTTCATTATCCCTTGATATTATAAAATTTTAATTATACTGTCTTATTTTTGTACCATTTTTTATTCCAACACATTATATGGTTATTTATATTACATAACTATAATTTGTTCGTTTATTAATTATGACATTTATTTTATGGTTTTAAAGGGTTAATTTTATATTCTCATTTTAATCAACATGATTTATTCTTCGATTTTTATTAATGAAATTATTTGATATTTGTATAAAAATAACTTTTAATTTTTGACTACTATATTTATTCGTTATATATTTATGTCATGTTACAATTTTATAGAATTTTATATGCAATATAATTGATAAAACATTTTTAAGAGAATATGACAACATTTCTCTCTTCAGTGGAAAATCATATCTCTTCAAAAACAATGTTCCATAAAATAATTTCAAAAATATTTTTAATTATTTTGAAAATATTTATTATAACTAATTTTAGTCAAGATTTTCTTTTTTAAAATTTTAATGTAATCTTAAGGTCATATTCAAAACAATTCTCATTTGGATTTTATTAATAAAGTGGAAGGAATAACTATTTTAAAATGTACGACATGTATATAATTTATTATCATCATGTAAACATAGGGATTAATGTTTCTTTTATAAGATTAAAAGGTTATTTTAATGATTTGGTCCAAAAGGGCATGATCTAGAACTACCAAAAGTCCTCTAATATAAGAAAATAATGTCGAAATTCACTAAAATGCGTAACTAATATGGGAGGCTTTTAACTACAGTGAATATATAAAAAACTACCTTTATATATAACTAGAGAGGAATATAAAAAGATAAATTATATAGATAATAACCATGAATGAAAAAAACTATAGGGTGAAAAAGTGTAAAAAATATTTAAACTGAAAGGTAAATGGGGAAAATGTACACCCAACCAAAAATATGCCCCAACCTGATAGAAATTGGAAAGTAAATAATGATATTTCCCAACTAGGAATCTCTAAGATCCTACCACAATATGTAGTAACATGCTCTATGTATCCATATTATTTTCTATAATCACCACTAACCAATACATCATCTGTATAATACAAGACATGTGTGGGAAAATCCCATATAGGGGTGAGTATATACACACCATATAGGGCACCCAGAAATCCAAAGGGGGAGAATTAAGGGACACTATGTGAAATAGATAGCTCATTAAATTTATGTGAATAACAAATAAAATGATATAGAAATTTATATATATATATATACACTCAATCCATGGAAACCCAATTGTGAGTGAAAATGGTTCTCCATCTCATAACTCAAATCATTAAGAGAGTCTCATCAGTTCTAAGAGGTCCATTAATGATTTCCAAAATCTCATGCATCATTTTGAAGATAAATTCATTCCAATATATTCCTTTCCACAATGCCTCATTATATGGAAGAATAATATCCTGGTAGAGGACCCATTACTTTGTACCATGGGAGGTTTTCACTCATATAATCAGTAGTAGAGCCATGGCCAGAACAACTACGAGGTGCCACTCTAATAAACAGTAGATGAAAAATACCATTCATATTAAGATGGATCCACTATAATATATTAGGATCCATACCCTATAAACATATATGGATTCCCTGTTGAATTTAGATAGAGGACCCCTACCCTGTACAACACGAGGGTTCCACACTCATAGTTGAGGATCCATATCCGTACTCTATAAGAGGTTTACACTTTGTGGATAGGTAGAGGACCCATTTCTTATCACAATATGAGTTTTAAAATATATAAGTAGATAGAGGTACCATAATCTATCCCGAAGTATTATTCCACTCTACATATTTTCATAGGTCCCATTCAATATCACATTAATATGGTTTTAATCTAGTTATCCCACATAATCACTAACATTGTTGATATCCACCAATAGAAGTTTCCCACTTAGAATATATCAAAAAATTTCTCAAATAACACTACAGATGACAACATAATATTATACGATAAAGAAAACATAGGTTATTCTACTAACGAGACACATCCTAAGTCCAATATAATGTCATATGAGAGTTATATGATTTCTAAAAAGGAATATAAGGTTATATTGCATATATAGAGACCCACACAGGGTCTGGTCTCACTAAGATGCATGGATATATCCCTACCAATTCACAGATCACATATTTTTTTGAAAAAACATGATGCTTAGGTCAAGAACATGGTGTTTCTCTACCACCATGGTTCTAGTTGTTCCACTTTCTGTGTATGTGTACTTTGGTACACAATGATTCCTTCATAGTGTTCCACCCAAATACCTAGACATGTATGTGTACATTTGTATAAGGCTCATGTCAGGGTGTGTCCTCCCAAATAGGTACCTAACCATATTATCCAAGACATGAATTTGATAGATATAAAGTGTTACACAATATATGACCCAGTCAAATAACATGTGATACATAAGTTTCATGAATTCATATTTCCATAACTACAGCATCACTAAATGGTGATTGTTTGTCACAATACACGTTTTCTAGTAATGTTTTTAAAAGAAATATACATATTATATTGTTGTTCTAGATTTATCCTTGAATCATTGGATCTATCCTCATAACTACATAAAATTAAAGGTGATTACTTTGATCCTCATTTTCGGCCATCAGTTTCCTTGTAACATATTTCTGATTCATCTCTGGGATTCACCATACAAACAACATTTATTTATCATCACTTCCATCTACTATTTAGATATCGAAACAACATATTCATCTCTCCAAACATGAAAATCATCACAAATTAATCCTGGATCACTAAAACATTCACCATTCAAGAAATCACTAATATTTTTTTTGGGTTTGATCTATCTTGATGATGCTGAGAAATGTCGATCTGTGGCCCTATTTCCCAATGGAAAATCATGAAGAGAAAAAGTATAGGAAAAGTAACCAAGAAATGATGTTAAAATAATTTTCCAGGGTTTTTTGTCTAGAAAATTCATATTGGGGAGATTTGGGTGGGAAATAACTGATCAATTTAAACATACTTAATAATCAATTAAAAAATTTATATAAGTACATACAATGGTTTCAAAGTGACATAGATTAAAAGAATTGAATTTTCATGATAAAAAACTTTAAAATATAGGGTAATAATTCAATAATTGTATAATTCTACAAAAAATCGTATCGTTCATAGATGAATAATAGTCTCACCATCAAACGATTGATTTCATGTGGTACAGAACATCTCAATCATCCTATATCTGAAGTTTCATTACCATATGGCATTGATTTAATAATGATAAGTGGAAGCATATATCTTTAAATGTTTCCATGGTTATGTCTCTAACCCTAAAAATCATCCATAATAGGAATTTGGATTAGGGAATATAATTTGGTTAGTTATATTCTAAGTGTCATGTGACAAACCATTTTAGTTCATGCATAGGGTGAACAAAAATTTCAGAATCAAACATGGTATTAGATTTTGTATTAGAGATTCTATTTAGGATATACTGAATTATATTTAAAAAAATGCAATCATTAGGGAAAATATTTCTAATATTGTAAAAAATTAATTTTTGGAACACCATGCCTTAAAATAACATGACATGTCAGTTCTTGTATATGAGAATATATTTACATATATTTGAAAGTTTTATAATGGTAAAAAAGGGTCTCTAAATCATTCCCTCCATCAACGTTTTCTTCCATGAAGAGAAAAAACTAAACCAAAAGGGTGGGGTATTGATCCCGCATTTTGAAATCATGCTCAGAGTAATTCTCCTACATTCTCTTATGATTCCATGAAAAAAAAATCCAGGTGACGATATATCCAAATATGACCTTATATTTTTTATCCTTGATCATCACTCAGTGATTCATAAATTTGGATCCAACATCGATGTACAGATCTCCCCAGTCAATGGAATGTGTAGGGTAAGACATGTATACCCACAACTACGAAATGTGGAAGATGTAGTGCTCGTGCTCTAACCATGGAGGTAGGGGAAATAAGAAACATTGAAAACCCACTTATAGTGTAATGCCCCGACCCCAGTTACCCAGAGTCGGTACCTTATTACATAACATTGGCATGATCACAAGAATGATCAAATCTCGAAATACCGATTAGTTTAGTATCCTTGGAAACAATAGATATATTCATAAAGTTTTACATTACATCATAACAATGAAAACTACAACAAAATAGTCTCTATAGTCTACACTCTTATCCCCTCATATTATCCTTTCTGGTCATTCACAATTTACTTCTTCACATCCTGGGATAAATAAAACATAGAAAAGGGGTGAGCTCAAATACCCAGTAAAGATAACAATATAACGGAAACATTCATAAATAAGAATAAACATTTAAGGAAATGTATAACTAAAACAAATGCCTTTTGAACATGAACTTCAACATAGTATGGAAAAAATAAAATGAAATAATTCCATTTACTTATTCACATGGATATTCTATTAATCGAATAATCACATGGAATATCAATAACCACTTTCATAATGATGGAATGCATAATTCCAGACTATCATAACCACATAGCCAAGGCCCCATGCCATGACTACAAATAAGATTTTCCCAAGGACTTATGCCAAGACAATAGTTTGACTCATGAGACCTACCGATTCATTGTGGAGCTATAGCGGGCTCCACCCGTCACATATTAAGTCAAATGCATTCCCTTATGAAATGGATTAATCATAACATAAACATTCGTATTAAAACTAGCATAAAAATGTAAATACGTCATCCATAAACCATGAATGGTATAAAAATAACACATCCACATTCAAACCTGTCACAAAACCTTCAATACAATATATATGTTTTGTATTATAATAAATCAACTTCAAATAGGCTTTAAATCCATCAAAGGATGTTGACATAGATGAAATAAAAACTCTTTTTAGAGAAATATCTCTTTCTATTTTGAAATCATTTAAGAGTCATATATCTATTATATAAAAAAATTTCTTTGAAAATTTTCTTATAATATTGTAAGGGAAGCTTTGATTATTTTTTAACGACAGAAAACAGCCGCACCCACCGTATAAGTTAAAAAAATCATTCTTACCTTAATTTTGTCGAAAAGGTTAAAAAGTGCCTTGTTTGGAAAACGACAGAAAGATTCCTTTATAAACATCTTATAAAATGTCAAACAAGGGTATAAATGACTTTAACCCATATTATTTAAAATAGTAAGAATGTTTTTAAATACATTTTTAAGAAACATGGATGTGGATGATAAAGAGAACCCAGTAGATTATTACTTATAAACAACCTCGGATAATGAATAGATTTCGAAATAAACCCTTACCTTGTACTTTTCCTTGGATGGGGTAGGTTAACCTCCTGTATAATGGTGAAATAATTGTTATTATATTATACATGAATCATATATATTAATATGATATCATATATGATCTTTTAACATTTCTTTGTTAATAATATTTTAGAATTATCATCGTTTCAGGTGTTAACTTACTCATTTTCTTTTATATGTTTTGTAATGTAAGCCAGGTTTTTTATGGATAGGTTGTATCTTATTCATATCAAAAATTATATTAAGTCCTTAGATAATATTATTAATCATCAAATGATAATTATACTTGAATGGATATGATGGGGAATGAATCTCATCGTGTTCGTGGAGACGGTAGTTCGTACGTACGTACGAGTGACAATATCATTCTTTTGATATTAAAATAATATATAATTGTATGGTATATCATATATAAAGAATCATTATCATGTTATATTTATTATTTACATGAATTACACATCATCATTTTACCCATCCAAATAATAATTTATTGAATAACAATTACACCACGACGTGAAGACGGTAAGTCGTACGTATGCACGTATGGTGACATGTTATTCAAAGGATGGATAGAATAATTAATATGATTGTACCATATTTATAATAACATCACAATATATATAAGATACTGGAGTTATTACTTTCTAATGATACTAAAAAAGAAAGAAGAAGTGGTAGAAGAAAGGAACTTGAAAAAAGGGTTGTGAAATCATTATCTCTTCTTCGGGTTCTTCCTTTTGATTTGATCAAAAGTGCTCCTTAGGTTGGCTTTTTGACTAAAAGAAGGCCTCTAGGATGATGTTAGGAAAGTTGAGAGAGTATTTGGGAAGATTTTGGAAGATCCAAATTGCTTTTAAGGTGTGAATTAATGAGAAGGGGTTTTCCCTTTTATAAGAGGGGTGAGGGGCACCTTTGGAAAAGTTAGAAATATTATTTTATAATAAATTCATATTTGGTTTATAATGGCTCCAAAGTGGACTATTTAAAGGTTAAGGTGGGTATTGGTCAAAAACCACTCATCCAATAGGATTAAGACAGGTTTGGTTTACAATATTAACCTTATCTTTAAGTATGAACTCTTAGTTAACTAGTTTCACTTTTATAATGTCTCTTTGTGTTTTCTTATTATATGGTTAATAAACATACTATATAAATACAAGGGACCTCCAAGTAGTCCATTAGTGATACACCTATCATGGTATAAGTCTCTTGGCCGAGCCTTATATTTTTATTAATTTAATATCAATTAATAATATAATATTTTTTTTAAAAACTCTTTTTTTGTCAATTTTGACACTATTCAATAATTGATTTTTGTAAAAATCACAACAGAATGATTACTTCTAAAAAAGTTAATTAAATCAATCCTAAAATGTCATATAATCCTATAAAATTATTGGTATTTATAAAAAGTCTCAAATTACATTTATTTGGGTATTTATAATATCAATTATTCTAATATTTCACTATTATGGTAATTACTACATCATCATTGTGTCATAAATAAATTAAAATATTTAATGTCTAAAAATTATAAATAAAATTTAATTATGTAGGAAATATTTTTAGATTTTTAATTAATATTTAAAATCTTATTTATCTTATGTTTAACCCTATATTATAATTTTTTTAGTAAATAAACATTGATTTTACTCTTTTAAGTCTTCTTTGAATTAAATAATATTAAATGTCCTAATCTAATCCAAGTGGACCAAAATGATAATATTTTATTTCTAAGTTTGTTTTTGGTCGAATTAAGCTTATCCAATAGAATTAGTACATGTTTTAGGGTAATATTAATATCAATTTTACCCTTAATTACACTATTTACTTTTAACCGTGGTAAATAAAAGTAAAAAGTTACTATTCACCAAAAAATATTTCCATCTCAATGAACCACATTTTATTCCTTGATATTAACCGTGTCTCTCGGATTTTTGAAATTCCACTCACAGAAGCTGTAAAATGATGTTTTATGAAAAATTCAGTTTTTTAACTACAACTTAATGGTTTCAATATTCATTAAAAATGATGTTTTTCAGAAAAATACCAAAAAATCACCCTAGGATAATTTCGATATTCTGAATCCAAAAATGAAGTCCATTTTGAAAAACAAAATTTATAAATTTCAAAATGTGGGTATTACTATTCATAACGGCTAGTTTGATTGGTTGTGGTGTGTTAGAACTTGATGTTGCGTACAACACACTCTATTGCATTATTCAAAGAGAAGCATACTGTAGATGCTTGGGGTGTTACATTCTCCCCTCCTTCAAATAATTTCGTCCTCAAAATTTCTAGAATACTACCTCTTGAAAATACTTGGGTGGTTCTTCATCATAAGTTCCTTGGGTTCCTACGTTGCCTCTTTTATCTTTTGGTTTCTCCACAAGACTTTTACCAGACGAGTTTTCCAGTTACTCAATACTTGTTCTCTCATATCAATAATCTTGATGGGCTCTTCACAATAAGATAAATCAGGTTCCCATTTTAATTCCTCATAGGTGAGTACATGCTTTGGGTCAGGCATGTATTTCCTCAACAGAGATATGTGGAACACATCGTGAACTTTGGAGAGACTTTGCGGCATTGCCAATCGGTAAGCTACAACCCCAATTCGTTCTAGAAACTTGAAAGGTCCAATGTACCTGGGACTCAATTTACCATTCTTACCAAAACGTATGACTCCCTTCCATGGAGATACCTTCAGGAAAACATGATCACCTAATTGAAATACCAAATCCTTCCTTCAATTATTGGCATACCTCTTCTGCCTACTTTGGGATGCTTTGATATGGTTTTGGATTACCTTCCCCTTTTCCATCGTTTCATCCACCAGTTCTTGGCCTACATGTTTTATTTCACCAACTTCATCCCAACAGGTCGGTGTGCGACATATCTTTCCATATAACGCTTCATATGGTGCCATATGAATACTCAAATGGAAGCTATTGTTATAGGAAAATTCTACCAGAGGTAAATATTGATCCCACATACCCTGAAAGTCATGTGAGAAGGATATCAACATGTCTTCTTAGGTTTGAATAGTTCGTTCTGATTGTCCATCTATTTGAGGGTGGTGGGCAGTGCTCAAATGAAGATTAGTATCCAAGGATTTCTGAAGACTTTTCCAGAATCTTGTAGTAAAACGGGGATCACTATCAGAAACAATCGATAGGGGTACTCCATGAAGTCTCACAACTTCATTAATATATAGTCTTGATAGTCGTTCAAGTGGTAAATCTTCTCTTATAGCAAGAAAAAGTGCTGACTTGGTAAGACGATCAATAATGACCCATATTGCATCGTTCCTTCTAAGAGTATTTGGTAGCCCCATGAAAAAGTACATCATAATATTATCCCATTTCCACTCAGGTATGGGAAGAGGTTGCAATACTCCACTAGGTTGTTGCCTTCCAGCTTTCAGTTGTTGAAAAACCATACATCTTGACACAAAATCAGCAATCTCCTTCTACATATTGTCCCACCAAAAATGTTCCTTAAAATCTCTATACATTTTGGTGATCCCATGTTGTATAAAAAAATTGGAACTATGATCATCATCCATAAATTCCCTTTTTAGATCAGGTATATCGGGAACACAAAGCCTCTTCCCTAATTTCAAAATTCCTTTTCATACACAAAGTCTCTCAATCTCCAATTATTCACAGCTTTAATCTTCTTTTGAAATTCTTCATCATCGGCCTGAGAACTCTTAATCCATTATAGTAAAGATGGTTTTGCAACCATTTGAAAAGGCACTGATGTTTCACCTTCCATGGTTATTCCCATGTCCATCTTCTATAGATCCATGAAAATTAGATCACTTTCAATTCTCATATTGTTCAAAACTCCATGGTCTTTTCTTCTCAATGAATCTTCTACCTTGTTTTCTTTCTCCGGGTGGTAGTGTATCATAAAATCATAATCCTTGAGAAATTAAAGCCATCTCCTTTGCCTCATGTTGAGTTCATTTTGTGAGAAAATATACTTCAAACTCGTGTGATCAGTATAAATCTCACATTTATCACCATAGAGGTAGTGCCTCCATATCTTCAAAGAAAAGATCACTGCTGCCCACTCGAGATCATGAGTAGGATAGTTTTTTCATGAATTTTCAACTATTGTGATGCATAGGCAATAACCCTATCATTCTTCATAAGAACACAACCAAGTTCTTTCTTCGATGCATCACTATAAATAACGAACCCATCATTCCTCGATGGTAGAGTCAATAAAACAGAATTGACTAATATTCCCTTTAGTTATTCGAATCATTCTTCACACTCTTTTGTCCAAACAAATTTAACCTCTTTACATGTGAGCTTCGTTAATGGGTTAGCCAATCGGGGAAAATTATGGACGAAACGTCGATAATAACCTGCCAAACCAATAAAAATACGTATCTCTGTTATACTCGTAGGTGCTGGCCATTCTTGGATTTCCTTGGACATAGATGGATCAACAGAGATTCCATCATTAGAGACAATATGGCCAAGAAAAGAAATCTTCTGAAACCAGAATTCACACTTGCTAAACTTCTCATATAATTCATGTCTTTTCAGAGTCTTTAGGATAATGCGCAAGTGATTTTCACGATCTTCATAGATTTTGGAGTATACCAATATATCATCAATAAATACCACGACAAATTCATCGAGATATTCCTTGAAATATCTATTCATCAGATCCATGAATACAGAGGGTGCATTAGTAAATCCAAAAGGCATTATTGTAAACTCGTAATTCCTGTACCTGGTTTGAAATGCTGTCTTTGGAATTTCTTCCTTCTTTACACACAACTGATGGTATCTAGATTGAAGGTCAATATTTGAAAAGTATTGAGATTTATGAAGTTGGTCAAATAAATCGTCAATGCGAGGTAGGGGATACATGTTATTCATTGTTATAGCATTGATCTCCCTGTAGTCGATACATAACCTCATAGATCCATCTTTCTTTTTAACAAAAAGAACAGGTTCTCCCCATAGAGAAACACTAGGGAGAATAAATCCCTTATTACTCAATTAATCTAGTAGTTTCTTTAGTTCAACTAATTCTATAGTGGCCATTATATAAGGGCTCTTTGATATAGGCCTTGATTCAGTAATTAAATCAATGGAAAACTCATCTTCTCGTTCTGGAGGATGTCCAGGTAAATCTTCCGGAAACACATCTAAATATTCTTTCACAACAGATACATCCTCTATTTGAACATTCCTTTCCTCACCCACTATAATTTCATCCTCTTAATCCCCAATAATTGAATTTAGTTGAGCTACTGGGGGTGGATCTTGATAAGAATTAGATTATGAAAGTTCTGATCTAAATATTAGGTGTTCCTTATCATCATCATCAAAAATCATAACTTCCTTCTTCATACAATAAATCTTCACATCATAGTTCGAAAGCCAATCCATACCGAGGATTATATCAAACCCAATCACAGGTATGACGATGAGAATAGAGTATAAAGAACATTTATGTGTTCTAATGGGGACTGATTCACAAAAAATTGTTGCAAAGATACTTCCCTTAAGAGTTTTAACTGAAAACTCCCATGTTAAATCAAATTGGAAATATCTAATTTTCTTAGAAAACTGGGAATATATGAAACAATTCTATGATCTAGAATCAAATAATACATTTTCTAAACTTGAGGAAACCATTAAATTACATTCCACCACGTCTTTCGGAGCTTCTACCTCAGTAGTAGTGATAGCATAAGCATGGCCTTGAAACCTTGGCCTTTTTGGAGGTAAGTTCCCCTGAAGCTTAGGACATTCATTTGAATAATTTCCCATCTCCCTGCAATTATAGCACTGAACATTGGTAGCTTCCTTATTCCCTTTGAAATCTTGAGCATGGTGTCCATTTTCACCATACTTGTAACAGAATCCCATTCCCTTCAAGGAAGTACCGGGGTGTTTCTTCCCACATTTACCATAGGATGGATATTCAACCTTTCCCTTCTTCCACTTATTTCCATTCCCAGATTGATTAGAAGATCTCTTCTTCTCTTTCTTTGCTTAAAAGTCATAAGACTTAGAGAATTCATTTTCTGTCTTGATAGCACATGAGATAATGTCTTCGTACGCTGAAAATTATTTTGAGACTAATGCTCGATGGAGAAATGATTTTAACACATCAAAGAAATGATCAATATTACTTCTTGGTTTACATATATAATCTCCAGCATACCTTGTTAACCTTGTAATGTTAGCCTCATACTTTGTGAAATTCTCATCCTCCTTTTTTCTCAGACTCAGAAATTGTCTTTCCAAATCTGCTCGATGGTCACGAGGAAAGTATTTTTCTAAAAACAGATCTTTTAACTCCCTCCATTCCAAATTTGATATTTCATAATCTTCCTTCGTGTTTTGAATCAATGACCACCATTGATCAGTATCTCCAGTGAGGCAGTAAACTACCCTGATAACTTTTTCCCTTTCATTACATCCCAAAGCCTGAAATATTTTCTCTATGAAACTTATCCATTGCTCAGCTACTAATGGATTTGTACTCCCATTGAATGTTGGTGGTTGCTGCCTCATTAAGAGATCTAACATTGATCCTCCACGCTGTGGATCAGGGTGATCCATACGAGTATGGTTATTATTCATAACCTGAGTGAGTTATCCCAGTATGGTGATTATTTGATCAGCACCAGTTGCATCACCAGCTCCACTATAATATCTTGAGCAGGAGGGAAATCCCTACATGGAGTGTGTTCATTGATACGGTTTCCATTTCTTCCACTAGGCACCATTTCTAAACAATGGCATAAAATAGATCAGTTTATGAATCAAAATACATAATTCCGTACTTATAAAACAATTAACATAAGTTGAACTATTTATGGATATAATCCATAATCATAAAAATGTTTTCTTTGAGAAGGCATATACTCGTAAACCCTTCATAATGATTTGTAAAGAAAATAAGTGTTATCCTAAGAATATCCCCCGGGAGTGTCGTAACCAAGAGTGCAGCAAGGACCGTTGTCGTGCACCAGTTCCTGTTCGAGTCTAGCTCAAACGATGTTTTCGGGTTTTACCCCTAGGTACATATGAGCCAGATCCGCCTCTACCTGCTTGTATCTAGACAGGAATGTATTGCTCGAAAAACTCACTAAACGTCTACAATACCAAAATTCTAGGAAGTTTTTCTATACTAATCTTCAAAGTCCATCTTAAATCAATGTGCTCTAATCAGAGTTTATCTAAATCTAGCTTCCAATGTTTGTACTATACTTTCTCTGATACCAACTGTAACTCCCCGACCCCAGTTACCTAGAGTGGGTGCATTATTAAATAACATTGGCATGATCAAAAGAAAGATCAAATCTCGAAAGACCGATTAGTTTAGTATCCTTGGAAACAATAGATATATTCATAATGTTTTACATTACATCATAAAAATTTAAACTACAACATCATATTCTCCATATTCTATACTCTTATCACCTCATATTAACCTTGCAGGTCATTCATAATTTACTTCTTCACATCCTGGGAAAAATAAAACATAGAAAAGGGGTGATCTCAAATGCCCAGTAAGGATAACAATATAGCAGAAACATTCATAAATAATAATAAACATTTAAGGTAATGTATAACTAAAACAAAAGCCTTTTAAACATGAACATCAACATAGTATAGAAAAAATAAAATGAAATAATGCCATTTAATTATTCACATGGATATTCTACTAATCGAATAATTAAATGTAATATCAATAACCACTTTCAAAATGATAGAATGCCTAATGCCAGACTATCATAACCACATAGCCAAGGCCTCATGCCAAGACTACAAATAAGATTTTGACAAGGCCTTATGCCAAGACACTAGTTTGTCTCATGATATCTTCCGATGCATCGAGGAGCTATAGCGGGATCCACCTGTCACATATTAAGTCCAATGTATTCCCATATGAAAAGGTTTAAACATAACATAAACATTCGTATTAAAACTAGCATACGAAATGTAAATACATTATCCATAAACAATGAATGGTATAAAAATAACACATCCACATTTAAAAATATCACAAAACCTTCAATAAAATATAGAAGTTTTGTTTCATAATAAATCAACTTCAAATAAGCTTAAAATCCATCAAAGGATGTTGATATAGATGAAATCAAAACTCGTTTTAAAGAAATATATCTTTCTATTTTGAAATCATTTAAGAGTCATATATCTATAAAATAAAACATTTTATTTGAAAATATTATTTTAAGCTTATAAGGGAAGCTTCAACGATTTTATAACGGCGGAAAACAACCGCACCTGCCGTATATGTTAAAAAAAAATTCTTACCTTAATTTTGTCGAAAAGGTTAAAAAGCGCCTTGTTTGGAAAACGACAGAAATATTCCTTTATAAAATTCTTATAAAAAGTCAAACAAGGGTATAAATGACTTTAAACCATATTCAAAAAAATATTATGAATGTTTTGAAATAAATTTTTAAGAAACATGGATGTGGATGATAAAGAGATCCCAGTATATTATTACGTATAAACAACCTCTGATAATGAAGAGATTGCGAAATAAACCCTTACCTTGTACTTTTCCTTGGTTGGGGGTAGGTTAACCTACTGTAAAATGGTGAAATAATTGTTATTAAATTACACAAGAATCATATATATTAATATGATATCATATATGATATTTTAACATTGCTTTGTTAATAATATTTTAGAATTATCGTCGTTTCGGGTGTTAACTTACACATTTTATTTTATATGTTTTGTTTTATAAGACATGTCTGTTATGGATAGGTTGTATATTATTCATATCCAAAATTATATTATGTCCTTAGATACTATTATTAATCTTCAAATGAGAATTATACTTGAATGGATACGATGGGGAATGAATCTCATCGCGTTTGTGGAGACGGTAGTCCATACATATGCACGAGCGACAATATCATTGTTTTGATATTAAAATAATATATAATTGTATGGTATATCATATATAAAGAATCATTATCATGTTATATTTATTATTTACATGAATTACACATCATTATTATACTGATCCAAATAATAATTTATTGAATAATAATTTCACCATGACATGAAGACGGTAAGCCGTACGTACACACGTATGGTGACATGTTATTCAAAGGATGGATAGAATACTGAATATGATTGTACCATATTTATAATAAAATCACAGTATATATAATATAATGGAGTTATTATTTTATAATGGTAATAAAAAAGAAAGAATAAGTGGAAGAAGAAAGGAACATGGAAAAGGGGTGGTGAAATCATTACCTCTTCTTCGAGTTCTTCCTTTTGATTTGATCAAAAGGGATCTTTAGGTTGGCATTCTGACTAAATGAAGGACTCTAGGATGAAGTGAGGGAAGTTTAGAGAATATTTGGGCTGATTTTGGACAATCCAAATGGCTTTGAAGGTGTTAATTAATGAGAAGGGGGAGTGCCCTTTTATAAGAGGGGTGATGGGCACCTTTGGAAAATTTAGAAATATTATTTTATAATTAATTCATATTCGGTTTATAATGGCTCCAAATTATATTATTTAAAGGTAAAGGTGGGGATAGGTCTAAAACCACTCAGACAATAGGATTTATATAGGTTTGGGTTACAATATTAACCATATCATTAAGTATTAACTCTTAGTTAATTAGTTTCACTTTTACAATGTCTCTTTTTATTTTTATATTATATGGTTAATAAACATACTATATACATCAAAAAGACCACCAAGATGTCCATTAATAATACACCTATCATGATATAAGTCTCTTTGCTGACCCTTATATTTTTAAGAATTTAATATCAATTAATAATATAATAATTTTTTTAAAACTCTTTTATGTCAATTTTGACACTATTCATTAATTGATTTTTGTAAAAATCATAACAGAATTATTACTTCTATAAAAGTGAATTAAATCAATAATAACATGTCATATTATCCTAGAAAATTATTGGTATTTATAAAAAGTCTAAAAATTACATTTATTTGGGTATTTATAATAACAATTATTCTAATTTTTCACTATTATGGTAATTACTGCATCATCATTGTGTCATAAATAATTTAAATTATTTGATGTCTAAAAATTATAAATAAAATATCATTATGTAGGATATATTTTTATATTTTTAATGAATATTTAAATTAAAATTTATCTTATGTTTATCCATATATTAAAAATGTTTTAGTAAATAAACCTTGATTTTAACTCCTTTAACTCTTCTTTGAATTAAATAATAATAAATGTCCTAATCTAATCCAAGTCGACAAAAATGATAATATTTTATTCCTAATGTTGTTTATGGTCAAATTAAGCTTATCCAATAGAATTGGGACATGTGTTAGGGTAATATTAATATCATTTTTACCCTTAATTACCCTATTTACTTTAAACCGTGGTAAATAAATGTAAAAAGTTACTATTCACAAAAAAATATTTTCATCTCAATGAACCACATTTTAGTCCTTCATATTAACCCTGTCTCCTGGATTTTCGAAATTCCACTCAAAGAAGCAGTAATATTATGTTTTAGGAAAAATTCAGTTTTTTTAACTACCACTTAGTGGTTTCACTATTCATCATAAAATGAAGTTTTTCTAAAAAATTCCAATAAATCACCCTAGGCTAATTTCTATATTCCGAATCCAAAAATTAAGTCCATTTTGAAAAATAAAATTTATAAATTTCAAAAAGTGGTTATTACTATTCATAACGGTAAGTTTGATTAGTTGTGGTGTGTTAGAACTCGATGTTGCGTACAACACACACTATTTCATTATTCAAAGAGAAGCGTACCATAGAATCTTGGGGTGTTACATAGTGATATATAATGTCCCAATAAAAAATAGGGATATATTTTATTCGCATAAGAATTATTATTTTCCTTAGAGTGGGAAATCATTTAGGAAAACATGGTCTCCTTTCCCGAAATCCTAGGGAAAATAACCTTGACATGTGTATAATTTATGCCTTTTATCAATTATCCTTATATTCTTAGGGATGGCATGGCCCTTATTCATAATTCCCAATTTCTTCATTCGACCTGTATGTGATGACTCACCTATCAATGTTTAATATAATGCGAACCTTCAGGGTGTCCTTATTTTGTCATTAAAACGTGTTGTGCAGAGAAAAGAGTGCAAGATATTATTGTAAAAATACTATACTATTTTAAAGTGGTCATTAATTATCTATCAAATGTCTCTCATAAGAATTCCATAGTATATTCTTCTAGTAATTTATAGTGCACTCATTCATCCCATCATTCTTGAGATAAAAGGTTATAATCCTCAAAATCTAGATCATGTAAGGATCTTGCATGCCGCTTCTGAAATGTCATTTAAACCAAATAACATTGTTGAAGATAGTATTCAAGGGTACCCCATGAAATAGTAGAATCACACATTCATACAACTCCTCCATACTCTCCAATGAACTCTACTCCTTGATAGCAAGGATGTGGACTCGTGTCGTGAGTATATCACCTATCACCAGGATTGTTTCATGGCCTCTCACTATCTCTGGAATCCAACTCATGAAGTACAAGGTAATTCACTTCTATTTCCACACCAAGATCTGAAGAGGTTGTAAGAAACCTATTTTAACATGTTTCTCAGCCTTCACCAGATGACATGTGAGGGAACATGAGAAGAACTCATCCACAATTTATCTCCTGTAGGACCACCAATACTGACACTAACGATCTATGTACATCTTCACCACACACTAATGTATAACCAAAAGAGATGTGTGGTTATCCAACATCATGATTGGGACTATCATCCACTCTTGGAAATGGATGTTGTGATTCTCTATTTTATTAAATATGTTTCATAAATCTTATTTTGATATCTTGTCATATAGGACCAATCATTCTATATCCCCTGACATGGACTATTTCATCGGTTGGAGGAGCAAAGGATTCAAAATGGTTATCTAAAGAAATGTTACAACCTCTTTCCCAACCAGGGTCAACAGTAAGGAAGCCAGTTACTGAGATGCCTCATGCTTTAAAAAATCATTGGAATTATTAGAAAGGTAATGCACCACAACATTTCCATTCCCCAAAATATATATTATTTCAATTTCATAGTAATATAGATAATCAAACAAGTTCCTTTGTCTCAGGATCATGTCTCTATATGAGAAGACACATTTGAGACTCCGATAGCTTGACTAAACATCAAAACTCTTTCTACGAAGATATTTCATACACATCATATGAGTAGAGACTAAACCTACAAGCTCTAGGTCATGTGGCATGTAGTTCTTATCATGGGTTAACAACTATGTTGACCCCTATAAATGACTAATTCCCTCAATATCAATATGTAATAGATCCCAGATCTCGAGGTAACAAAATACACTATGTACGGAACAACCTCATCTTGTAGTCTCAATATAGGATCATTCTCTAGAATCATCCTAAACACCTTGATGGTTATCTAAAACTACTCAGTCTATGTTAATGGTTACCATTTCCATGTCACGGCCATCAAAGGGTATTCAATCCTTGAAATTTCTATGATGAACTAATGGAAGTACACCACTAAGACAAGAAAATACCACACCACTATCACACTCTTTATTGGTCCCATGAAACCACTATATCAATATTTATTGGGTCCATAAATAGAAAATTCTCATAAAATAATTTCCCCAGAATGTGAAACTTATGATTCATGAATTAGATCTTTGAGATATTACAAGAATGATGGTCCTCTCGAATAAAATCTAGGACCATCATAAGGGGCTATTCAGGATCTTTTTCGGATAAATATTATTCGATTATATCATTGATGATGTCAACCAACAAGTTGTCCATATATAGTTGGATGATCCAGTTCATCAAATCTATAAACCTAGTGGGGGTATTCGTTACCATAAAGAGAATAAATAGAAACTCATTGTGTCTATAGTAACATTAGAATTACAACTACAAAATATTATCCTCACAAAAACTCAACTAGTGGTAGCTGGACCATCAATCAATCATCGAGAACGAAATTATTCCTCACAACTAATCAACTAGTCCATCGATGATCAGAATGGGGTACAAGTTTATTATTTGAACTAGTTTTATGTGATGATAATCACACAAATCCACATGATCACGTCATCTTTTTTCTCAAGAAACAATGGACCTACCAATAGGGACATACTGAGACTAATAAAATCATTCCCTTAAATTCTCTCGAACATCAACCAAAAATCTAGGATCTCAGTAGGGGATATATGATAAGCTGTAGAAGATATCATATTAGTCCTTGAATTCATGTTGATATAAAATGAAAAAAACCAAAACATATGTATTCCTAAAACATTGGCATAGGACATAACAAAAAAAATCCATGATGGGAGGAATAAAAATACACATTGAGACTAATGTACATTGTTCTACACACTCCAACTAACGAGTCATGGAATAAAGCCTACTTTTCGTAAAACTGGGTCACCCAACCCTGAGATATCTCTCTCCCATAGTGGAGGATATTGTCCCATAAGTGAGAAGGCAACTGACTCATCTGTGATTAAATAAAATATATTCTTATAACATGGAATAACAATCCACACAAATTATGACTTCAAGGGTTCCATCAGGACAACCAAAAAGTAAAACAAAAACCTCTCTGTACCAAGATATATCTTTCACATCCAATTCATAAATGATATATATGAAGTATTCACTACAGAAACCTCAATACAGAGTTGTGGGTATAGATCCTCGAATGGGATCTTCATCTATTACATATTAGGTAAAAATGATGAAGTAACGACTCGCTACTATTTTTATTAATATTGATGAAAGTGATTAATAATAAAAAATATCACACATCTAATCATATTTTTTTATTCTAGGTCATACACCTCCATATCATGCTATTATATATATCCTTAAAACCCAAATCACTAAGCCTAACATAGATCACTTTATGTTTGTGGACGAATTTTGTCATATCATCTTCCCCTGCAACACCTCTTAATCATTGAGATCCATCGACTCCTCTACATTCCCACTTCAATAGGGGTCACTCTGTCCTCACCTGGGACATATCTGATCAAGATATTTCCTATAGTTTGGTAGTTCATGCACTATCTTCCTATGATCTATAGTACATCATGTCAAGTCAACATATTCAATGTGACCTGTCCTTTCACATTCGTAGGATCGTCCCTCTCTTGGATTTCTTAGTATTTTGTGATGTCCCTGACCATGTGCTATAGATTGAATATTGGATGATCTCATGCACTTAGATCCTATAGATTTACTTTTGATATCATTTATATATGACTTAACCCTATGATATCCCATTCTTTAACAAAATACCTAGAATCATTATGATAGGAAACTCTCCATCACCATAACCATCTCCCACACACCGACTAGGGTCATAGATCACAGGGGAACTACATTGGCATAAATATCTACGTGTAGACCATGCTAAAATATTTTTTCATGGATGTATCCATCCCAAATTATATCAATAGAGCATCAGATAAGGATTATGATCATTTTATCATACATAAACACTATATTTCCACTCTTATACGACACCATATGGTCATGGATATGAACTGATTAGAAGAACGATTGGTATAAATCCTCATGCGACATATTTTTTATGTTGGTCCATGATAGTATCGAATTATCGTTTATCTATGTTAGAAGACTCTACTAGTACCTATATACTCCAAGTAAATTGGTAAAATCCATGGAAACATACTAATCATTTAGTGTCTAGATAATATTGAAATCATGGATCATCAACACTCTATATTTCTCCACTACCATGGGATTTGGATCGGTGAGGATCCACATCGTACCCTGGAGATGGAACTCTAGGAGGGAACTAAGCCATCATGAATCATCATCACCCTATTATGGTATGTTCTACTACTCAAAAATGGGGGGGGGGGGTTCTTACCCCTTTTTACCTGTAAGAAAAATATCATTGGATGGGCCATGAACTAAGGCCTCATCACTCATCATGTCATCATCATGATCCAGAATCAGTATAATGGATGGATATCCCCATGGAGGAATCCAAAAAAATTATTCAAGATGTACACTAATAATATTATCACACACACATATATATAATAGGTATCTGACTTAAGAAGGACATTTAAGGGTCTTAATATTATATGATTCATGTAACATTGATATTTTTGACAAACACCTCAGTATTCATAGTGAACATGTAGATAATCAGGATCCTAGTAACGGGATATATTAGCTTCCAAACCATCACTGGGTTCCGTAGACTAAAATCCACAATGCATACACATAGAAATCTTTTTACAAGAATCCAAAAAAAAGAATCCTTGTAAAGAGGATATAATGAACTCTATTTCAAGGAAAGTAAAACTCTTATTCCAATCAATCAAGACCCTAACCAGTGGGTCTCGAGACAAAAATATCTCAATCACGCCTCCATAGGCTATGGGTGGTGAATTGATTCAAAAGGAATAACTAATATATGAGGCATTTTCATTACGTACGTGTATTCACACACCCAAACATCTCAATAAAAATGTTTAGTGGAATAAAAACAATTTTTGATATATCATGAGAATAAACATTTATTCAAAAAAACTTATAGGGTGTGCAAGAGTATGAATGTATAAACTGAAATGTAATGCGTAAAAATACAAATACAACTAGAAAGACATAATAACATGAAAAACTAGAAAAAGAAAAGAACAGATAACCCAACAATGAATCTCTAAGATGTAACCATGATACACAACATAATGCAGTAGGTTTCTCTATGCTCCTCTATAATTATCGAAGAACTATCTATCATTTTCAAAAGAAATGACTCATGCTAGTGGAGAAATTGAAGGGGTGTGTATATACATACCTTGTAGGATTCCCAAAAATATAAAGTGGTAGTAGTAAGAGACACGATATGAAATAGAAAAATCAACAAAGTAATGGTAGTACAAAATCCAAATATACAGACACATGCACACAAACACACACACACATATATTATCATACCAATTATTCCCAAATGTGAGATAAAGGGGATTTTCATCTCACATCCCAACCCACGAAAAGGGTTCAATCAGTTCCAAGAGGTCCTTCTACAGTTCCCAGCATCTCGTGAATCTTTCTGAAGAGATATAAAACTAAATACATACCATTAAAATATGACACAAATTAAATTTTACTAATAAATAGATAGAGGATATATTTCTTAGTAAACAATGGGGGTTCCCCTAATGTAATGGGATGAGGAACCATTCCCCGCTCAGTTTGATGGTGACACTCTAATAATAGGTCCATGACCCATTCCCATCCCATCTAAGGGGTATCACACTATAAGTAAATGGAACATAATTTGATAAAATATGAGAGTTAAATTCTAATAGTAGATATTGGATGCATAAACATCATATTATAATGGTTTTAATCTCATTTTCTTTGAACCATACCCTGACTCAACAAGAGGATTCAACATAGTGGATATGTAGAGGACACATTCCCAATCCTGGAAGGATTATACCACTCTACGAGTATGTATATGACCCCTGAAATATACTACATTAGATTTTAACTCGATATATTGATTATTGGCCCATGACTTATCTATTTAGGTGGTTTCTATTCTAGTGATCCTACCCGATAAGTATCATCATTGATAAGGTCTTAGAGAAGAGTAACACATTGAATATCTCACATGCTATATGAAATTCCACTATGGAGACCACCATCACAATTTATGTGTAAAAAAATAATTCCATGCTACACTCTCTCTAAAATTATAGTTGAAGCTATAGATATATAAGATGTATATTATTACGGAAAAAGAATGCAGTGGTGCATGATATCTTAGTGGACCCACATGGAATGTTGTCCTAATAAAACACATGGTCACTTCCCTGTAGGTACCTGGATCACTGATTGTATAGATCTACATGGATTTTAAGTAGACTACATAGGGTTCCTCAACCACCTTGGTCCTAGTTTTTCCTACGGCCGTGTCGGTGTACTTTGGTACATGGTGTGTCCTCTTTTATGAGTTTCCACCCATGTCCATACTCACGTATGTCTAGATAAATAATAAACACATTTCTATATGATTCACCCCAATCGTGTTCCTACCCATCTACTCTTACAATGTTATTTTCTACCCATGGGAGTAACACGACGTGTGATCCTAAACTTTCTCAAAATCATAGCATTGTAGCAAATATGGAACTACATGGAATGTGTTTTTCACATTACACACTATGTTTTTTGGTTTTTTAAAAATTACATATACATGCTTTAGTGTTCCATATATGGCCTCACCTCCTTATATCACACCTATTAGACACCCAAGATCAATGGGGAACCTTATATCATCATTTCTGGAAGTCTATTTTCCAAAAAAAAGATTTTCAATTTAGTCATGGGGTTCTTGGTACACACCTCACACATAAAACATCATCTATGTATTCAATTTTGATCCTATATCAACAAATAATTCTCCCAAAATAACTATTCACACAAAATATGCACTTGGTATCCTATAAATTCATCAGTTTCAAAACTATCACAATTATGGGGGTCCGATCTGGGTCGATCTTACCTGGAAATATCGAGCCATGGAATGGTATCCCAATGGGGAATTATGTAAATAACATGTAAGGGAACCCACAAAAATAATACTGTAACTATCATTATTAAGTATTTATTAGATAAAAAATTAAACTGGGGATATTTTGGTGAGAATACATAATACAACTGATAGTGATGTAATAAAAAATTAAAACATGTACCTATAACCAGGAAATGTGTTCCAGTTGATTAAGATCAACAGAATAGTGTAATAATGATAAAATGATTTAATTAATATGTGACGAATCTAAAAATTTATTATTTCTAAATCAATTAAGATCTTTAATCAATAAAAAAGGAACTTGATAATAACGGAGAAAATCAATTTCTTTTAGAGCATCTTAATCTTCCTTGATGTGGAGTTTCAACATCATCTGATTCTAATCCACTGATGAGTGGTTGGGGATGATGCCTCTCAATGATCATTGGATTATATGGCCAAACCTAGAAATCAACACAACAAATGATTTTATATATGGAACAAAACTATGTTATTTATTTAAATATATATATTTAATAATATGTTTTAATTAATCACACCTGCCAATGAATTTTTTTCTGAACATCATTTATCATCCGATTTTATGTATTTTATAGGATAAAACTCACTTTATGGACTAAACTGGTGTCTCATATTTTTTATCAACGATTATATTTAATAGATATCCCTTATTCATTAAAAAACGATGTGAAAATGATATAAAATATATATTTATTTCAATAATTTTAATTTTGGGTACACCATTCCTCAGAATCACAAATCGTCTTAATTCCTAGATCTGAAAATATATCTAGAAATATTTTGAAGGGTTATAATGAAAATATATGTGCCCCTCTGTAAATTGAAAATGTTTTGTTATCTTTTAGTTTTGAAAGGTTATTATCAAAATGAAAGGACATTTTACTCAAGAATGTATAAGGCTACTTTTTATGGTTTTTATATTCATAAATTAAAACAAACCATTATTTTATATATAGTCTTATAAAGATATATTGTGTTGATACCATCCATATTAATTATATGTATTTTTTCTTACAATTTTGAGATCGGATGGTATTTTCACTCCCTTTCATTTTTCATTTCGTAGATATTGATATTCCATTCAATTATTCATATTCCTAAGATAATTAAAAAAATTATTCCATCTAAATATAAATATCATTTATCATGGATATTATAATTTCTCATATTTTATTCCATATATATATATGAAATGTTTTACTTTAAATGTTATTTTATTAAAGGGAGGAATATTGATAATCTCTATTCCTTATTCAATATGAATATGGTAGGTCATATTAGTAATGAAATAAATAAATTATTTGATATATGATGAACACTATAGATATGATGTTACACATTGTTCTTGGTTATAGGTATCCCCTCCATGTATCAATTTTCTCATGAGGCGAATCAATAAGATTACATTAAATAAGTTTCAACATATAGAATTAATGCATATTGTGACAAGTCTTGATGGTAGAGGTATCATGGGTCTAAGAGCATAACATTTAATAATTAATAATTTTCATCATCAAGAAACGTGTGTTTATTTTCCATGATATATTCAAAATGACAGTAAAAATGGATCCCTTTTATTATATATTTATTAATTAAATGGACTTTTTTATCAGATATTTACCTTTTCATATTTTAATGCCTTTTCTAGTAATGATAATCATTCAATTTTTTACATAAAGTGTTTTTCAGTTATTTACCTTTTTATATTTATTATTCTTCTCATTTTATTTAACATGAATGTGCGTTCAATTATTTACCTTTCTTTGAATTGTCTTATTGATTCATGATATATTCTATTTCACATATACCTTATAGATAATTTGGTATGACCTTTTTTTCATCCCATGGAATCCAAGAATATTACTATGATTGATATACAACAAAAATGATAGATGCAATAATGTTATTTAGTAAAAAAATTATTTCTTAAATTTTCTATTGAAATGTTATATGGGAATTTTGTATTTATCTATTTTACCAAGTCTACTAAACTATTTTTTCCATTGGGATATGATTTCTTGTATCTTATTACAATTTAAAAATTAGGAAACTAATGGCGGGATATTGGTGTCTGTCTCACTAAATGTTGTAATTTATGTAATAAATTAGTTATCATTACTTTTTTTATACATTTATTGTTTCCAAGAATTTAAATTTACATGAATAAATTTAACTAAAGAATAATATTTTTCCTATTATTCTATGGATTTTATGATACTAAATTTTTTTTAGAATGTAATCAATTTTAAATATTAAGTTATAAAATCAATGAAATTTAAAATTAATTTTTTGTCATCGAATTTGAATTTTCTATAAATTATAATTTATTTTTAATAAATAAATAACTTGATAACATTAAAACGTTTATTTTAAATTATTGAATTTCAAAAGTTATATTGAAATACTTTTAATTATAAATAAATTTAAAAATGAGTCGAAAATGTTATACATTTTAATGGATACCTTTCTATACAAAAACATTTTTAGTATAAGTTATATTTTTATTTAAAAAGTTAATATTATTATATTGTGAAAGTCATTTTAATAAGATTGGTTTCATTTCATGACTTTTCAATTATATTTTCATTCATTTCATTTGGATAATTATACATTAAATATGTTACATTGGGAAGGAAATGAATTTCCATGATAATGGAAAAACAATGAAAATAAGTGAAATAATATGATACAAACTCAAAACCACATAATTTGATGAGAGGGTGGGGGAGGAAATGACCTTACAACATATTTTACTTATTAATTATAATTTTATGTTCCTCATGGATAAATAATTAAATCCCTTTTGATATTACAAAATTATATTAACAAAAGATCTACACCCAGCCAACTTTCATAAGATCCATTCATTACTACTCTTATCTAGTGAACATGAGAAAATTAGATCAAAAAAATTATATCAAAATAACCCTAAAATCATCTTTCCCATACACTGTATTTTATGATCTCCTCAAAATATGAATTCATGTTTCCTTAAGGTTCTGTTTAATAGATGACATATTGAGAAAGAGGTAATGTTTTGAACTGATCTATTTTAAACCTTTATTCTTCTATATATCCAAAATTTAATATATTATACATTACACAATACCATGAGTATCATAAATATAAAGGTATTTTAATATTTTAATTGCATATGTATTGTTTACCTTCCTCTGATCTATTTGTTTATATAAAATATCATTCAAGTAATGTGCAGAATAAAACCTCTATGGATGAATATTTAATTTCTAATCCACAGAAGACATGTATGGATATAAAAAATGATTTAACAGATAAATATGATATTTATATGTATATAATATATTTATTTACTGGGTGGTAAAATTAATAAATAACCCATTATTATTTTACAATCTATATATCTGTTAAAAATTATATAGAAAAGGTTGTTATGGTTTTTGTGTCTAATAATCATATATATAACCTCAATGGAATGAAACCAGAAATTCATAAAAAAATTACGTATCTTTTATTTCAATACCATTAATATTATTGATATAATAAACTCATGAATATGTAAGGTTTTTTGAAACCATTATATTGAAATTTTGATTGAACCATTATGACTAATAGCATTAAAATAAACATTGATTAAAAATAAGTAATATCTATATGATATGAGAAATTTAAATATTAATTTAAATATTAATAAATAGGAATACATTTAGAAATTATATGATTAATATTTTTATTTCTATTATGAAATAGGATTCATCATGTTTCACCATGAACGAATCCAATGTTATGGTTTTCGATACTCGATATCCATTCATTAAAACAGATTTTATTTTAACAATTTTTTATATTGTGTGGTGTATATAATTCCATATTAAATTATTTTATCCTAATTGTCTGAAAATAGTTTTTTAATGAAAACATTTTCATTTAATCTCAGTGAATGTATTTTGATTGAAAATTTACCAAACCCATAAGATATTTTACAATTCCAGCTTCCTTTCATAGAGTTATAATGAAATTTCATTACTACATTATTATATGATCTGTATATTTATCCATTTACAATTTAATATGATATATACTATCCATTATCAAGGTAAAATTATAATTTACTTCAATTCATCATCCATGATGAAATTCATTATAACTATAGTATAATATTTTGAATAATTATTATCTATTATAATGAATATTTTACTCCATGTCTATATTCATTAATTATAAAACTTATTTACCTTTTTATTTTGAAAAATATATATGTATTATATCATGATATTTCTTTTAATTAAAAGTAACGAAGGCCTATTTATTAATAAAAAATGAAAATCCCAGTGGATGAATATAAATGACATACAAGTTAGAGACAAATTAAAAACACCATAAATAATTCATAATACTGACGAGATCGAGTTCACATTCTATGATGGGAGATATAGCCTCATATATCAGGTGGATGATTCCTCTATACCTTGATTTTAGCAACACCCATGGTCCATCTTCATCATCTTCTAGTTTAAAATTATTACTATCCTTCATTTTATCATGTCTCTATGTATGTAGTGTTTTTTTTCTTCATCCTCACTACTTCCAGATGCAAGTAACTAGAATTGTTTAAGAGTGAAAATTGTTGGAGATTAATTTTCATTGAGGTGTTTCATACAACCTCTAATAAAAGGTTTATTAAATAAATTTTTAGTTATATAAATCCCTTTCATTGAAAATAGAAAATAATTATTCTTCATTGAATCCGGGGACAAATTATCCACACCCACTATAGATTTCACGATAGGAGTTGTAGAATCATCACGAAAACATTGATTCACATCAACATGATTCTTGAATTGTTCCTTAATATACTAGTCTTTACTATAAAAATATCTTGGGGTGAATTAACATTTCATAGCTGCATGACACAAATATGTTCAGAACTACGCCTCATGCTAGATGTCTAATCCTTTGTCTAATATTTTCAAGTGGAATTATTTGAGTAAGCTAACTAAATCATGGATTTTACAGTTTGAAATCTAGTTGAAACAATATATACCTCGTGATAAAAAAATTCATCCACTTATGTTTGTGTAGATAGATCACACCATCCACTAGAATATCCTCACATTCAACCCATTCTATTTCCTTAAATGTGATTTGAATTAATATATCCTTAAAAGAGGTTCTAACATCAAATAGATCATTAGAGTCTTCCATATCATCCCAATTTATTTTATTTGAAATCTGTAGAGAAGAGGACTAAGACCCAATAATAATAATACGATAGATGGGGATCTAATTATAGAACATTCTATGTTTTTTAAAATATGAGGGTTACATACCCCATTGTATAGATGTGTTCTATATGAGTATATTTCATTTAAAATGGGTTGATCACAATTTTATATGCTATAAGTGATGGAAAAGACCTTATTCATTGTGTGATATGCCTCCTAAATGACATGGGTTTTTACATCTCCAAAATCATATTTTTTTTGGTATTGTGACAATTCATGACCTATTAATTAGCTTCTCGAGCAAACATGATTAATCCTATAGTTGGACCCCACATGTCCAAAAATAAAAATGTCCTCACATAAATGTATAATCTTTAAATAAATAATTCTGAGAATTATCTCATCTTGATACTTAGAAAGGACCACCTTATCATCCAAAGTGGAGTTGAAATAAATATGTACCATGATTCTTAAAAAATGACAGAAACATACATTCTATGTTTCTATATCGATTTGGATGGATATACCTATTAATAAGGTGATGTTAAACAAAATATTTGAAAGCCACAAAATCCAATTTAAGATATAAATTTTGATCCATTCTTGAGAAAATGAGTCTTAAAACTCATTAAGGATGAAGACTATATACCTCTAATGGATCAAAAGGGTGAAAGGGTATAGGTTGATCTAGGTGAACCCCCATGCATGGACCTTTAGATCTGAAGAAAGGAAAAGGAGGTGATAAAACACACAACCCAGCAACACACAATTGAAATAGGAGAAACTATTAATCGTGGCTCGATGGGAAAATATATATTTCATTTTCTAGACTTTCATACACATGAAAACAAACACGAGTACTGAATGAATGCATAAAATGATATAACCATTATATGATCACCCCTTCTATAGCTGATATGTGAACTATAGTACCTTTCATAATGATACACTATACAGTTCAATTGGAAGGGAAGACAAATGAGCCTCCTGATAAATCAAAGAAGGATAAAAACCAATATTATTCTTCATCACATATATTATTCCTTGAGCTACTGAAAATAAAATGTACATCATGAATATTTAAAGATAAAGAGAAATGATTAAATATTCTTAGATGGCTTAGGTCTTTTAAGATGATGTCTTCCACAGGGACATTTGTTTCTCATTCCTCCACACACTCTCTAATAGCATGATAAATTCAATTTATATTCCCCACATTTCTAATAAAATTTGTATTTTACATTTTTATGATATTATATTCAATTAATATATTTTAAAATATTAAAAATCATTTACATTTAATGCTCATAAATTTTACTATTCACTCTACATTTAATTTAATCAATATTTCATTCCATGATTTAATTTTTTCAATCCAGTTATTAATAATGAAAATGACCTTAATCTATTAAACTGGATCTAGGTTACAATTTATTATGTATAAAATAAATTTTTGTAATTGTTTTCCAAAGGATATAATCATTTTGTAGAATTGATAAAACTAGATTAATACATCAAAATACAAATTGACATTTAAAAAATAATATTCAGTAATGTTTAATTTGATAATTCTATTTTTCCAGTTGTTGTATCCCTTAAAATAATTCCTAAAACTCTTCCTCGATTCCTAAGGAAAATAAAGCTAAAGAAATGAGAAATCATGGATGCTTAGTAAGGGTATGAATAAAACATAACCTTTAATTAATAATTATTAACAATAAACATGTAAAGGTAAATCACTAAATCAAATTCATTTTAAAAAATAACTTGAGGATAATATGGAAAAGTAAATGATGGTAATATAAATCCATATAAATTATAACATGATCTTGAGACATAAAAATTTATATTTTAACTAGTTTAATAATCACATAGGAATCAAAAACTAATCTCATGATGTTGGAATGCATAATAAAGTTCATCAAAACAATACTAAAAATCCCACATTCCAATATATCATAGATAAATGGGTATGATATTGGCCAAAAACGCATTCAATTGTTTCTCTCAAGACCTTAAAATACATCAAGTGGCTATATTGGCCACATCCCGTCACATAATAAATCCAATTAACTCATCATTTAAAATAGGAAAACCATAATAAATATAATAATATAATTTTAAAAACTAACATATAAAAAAGTAATCATTAAACATGACTATAAACCATTTGGAGTAACATGTTCAATGGTATCAAATAGTACATACCCATTCAAACTAATCATAAAAAACATGTATAATTAATAAGGATTATATCATTAGAATATTTTTCTGATATTGAAAATTTGAAATAATTATTTTTTTTGGATGAATAGATATTTTACTAATTCAATTACAAACACTCTTAAGGAAAATATACTTTTTTACTTTGATTGTCACTATTACAACAAAACTATAATATTAAGAATGATATTTTAACTAAAAATATGTTTGTAAACAATGAATTAAAAATTTAATTCAGTTATTGAACATGACCGATGTTAATTCTTCATACCCCACATTAGTTTAAAAAAATCATGTAACACTATTGTAAAAACGTTGATAAGTGTATCATTCAGAAAATAATAAAAAGATTTCATTAAAATTGATTTTTTTGAAAAGTAAAAAATTGGTAAAAATTACCTTCATTAATCCTTTATATAAAGTTAAACCTTCAATAAAAACATTTTTAGAAAACAAGGACAAAGACTAGAAAATGATTTTTGAACAAAAAGAGATATATCGAATCCTTTTTGTAAAAACATTTTCTCAACCATTTTATGTAATATAGGGGTGAAAATATAGATATAGTTATTCATAAAATCACGAATAACCATATTATATGAATTATATTGGGATTATGATAGTGATAGATGATAATTCCCCTTCAGGATACATAAACATAAATAATCCTGAATAATGGTGAGATTATTAAATAATCCAATACCAATTTGGTGGCATTTTGAGTCGTAATCCACCTAAAATAAATAACATAAAATTAAAAATTAAAAATAATTAATATATAATTGATTCATTATATAAAATATAAAGGTAAAATTATACACACCACAGAAAATAAATAGGTGGATAATATGAAATATATCTCATACCATTAAAATTTAGAGGAGAAACCCATACCTCAAAACTGATTTCTTAATATGTGTATGTTACACATATATATTAAAAAAATAAGTATTATGATTCTATAAAATATCAATATTAATATATTTAATAGAATATATGACTTAAATATAGTCTTTTATAGCCCATTTATTAATAATTCATTTTTAAAATCACCAATTCAGGTGATAATATTAGAAACATTCATATATTCTTCGATATGTAAATTTATTTACATTTACTTTCATCATGGTTTCATAATATATTTAATTTAAAACATGTTATAAATTTCATGTATATTCAATATATGCATATTTATTTTTTTCTATAAATTTTAATGATTGAAAATAAATTACATAGTTTCTGGAGATGGTAGGCCATAATTAAGAATGAACATAGTTTCTTTTTTTATTGATCAAGGGAAAAACTTAATTCATATTTATAGAGTAATTAATATTTTTACCTATAATTTATATTATTCATATCCACATTTACTATATTCCATGATATAATAAAATGAATAACATTTCACATTTCTACATAGAGGTTGTAATCCACAGTTAGGGATGAGTGAAATTATTATTTTCTATAGGATTGATAGATAAGAAGTTATTTGTGATATTATATATCTAAAGGTACTTATAGGTTATAAAAAATATATAAATTTCATTAAATTTATCCTAACTATCTTCCATGTCATTAACAAGAGGAAAACTAGTCACATCACATAATGGGGTGGTAGTCTACCATACACATGGGTGACATTTTTATATGCCACCACAAAATAAAAAGCAAGATGGTATAATTGATATAATAATTTGATAATTATAATAATTCCATAAATATCAAATAATTTTATTAAATTCACCATCATATCCATCATTGAAGGTTGGTGATGGAAAACAAATTATATCGGTTCACAAGGTGGTATTCCTCCATAATAACATTCAACAAATTCATTTTCCATTTTATTTATGTGGAGATAAATATATATTTTTAAATTAACATAATAAAATAAATTTATATAGGATATTATTTATCGATTCTAAAATTATAGTTTTACAAGGGTTTATTAGGTAAATGTTGAAGTGAAACACGTATGAATTCAAATAATTTTACCTATTTTTTAGAGAACTCCATTAGGTTAATACCCAAAGACTTATTATGATGATTTACTAAAAAAATAAGTCATATTGGTTATGGTGTGGGGGATGGGTAGTTTATAATATATTTTATCCTGTATTTTCTAATCCAAATGTATTTTTATGTGTTAATAGGGGAGGATATGGGGTTGACTTTTATATGTTGGGGAGTGGACATTCATGGAATTTTAAAGAATATTGTATTGTCCCAACAATTTATACATTCCAAAAGGATAAAAAATTGTTCATTACTAAACTTGTGAGTTTATAATTTTGTGATGTTTCAATTAAATATGTTTTGGATTTTTTCGGGTCATTTTTACCCTTTATAATTATGTTTATCCCCTCAGAAACCTGATTTTACCCTAGCTGCAATAAATATTGTTTTACAGTTTTTACTATTAATTATAAAAATATAGTATGTTGAAATTATAATATAATATAATATAATATTATTAGAAATATTTAATATATTTTTCCAAACAATATTATTTAATGTGGAAGAAGTAACTTTAAAATTAAACTCATTTATGTGTTGAAAAAATGGGGTTTCTAATGAAAAGAATTCAATTGTTTAATAAATTTTTATATCAGAATTCAATATGAAATTGATTATAATTAAAAAAATTATCTATATTTAATATAATATAACTAAATTTATTTTAAATAAATTTTAAATTATAATATAAAATTTTAATTGTTTTAAACAAAATAGTTTTTTTCAATAAAAATATTCATTTTTCACAATTCATCAAAAAAATAATCATTTCATAATATTATCAAAAAAATACGGTAATTTAGTCATATATATATTAAAAAAATAGATTTATTTTTTAAAAGAAATTATAATTGTGGTAAATAAAATTTGAATTTTTTGTGCACATCTAGACTAAACCACCGTTTAAAAAATACAGTTTTTTAAAAAACATATATTTTTCTTTACAATGAATCATAATTTATATAATATCAATACATATTAATTTAATTTAAAGTATATATATATATATAAAATATAATTTTTTTAATTTATTCAGTCCTATTTATACCCAGTAACATAACATATAGGTTATATAGGCCTTGTTTAAAAAATAATAATTTAATACTGTATCGTGTTTTTCATTAACCCATTATGGCATTCATCATAAGATATAAAATAGATATAATTTATTAACAAAAATATTCCATATAGTATCATTGTCTTACATTCACTTCTATACTTGGTTATTTAATCTATATATATCATGAAACATGATTATCCTCACTTAAATCTCAGTTTTTTACCTTCTATACCACTTAAATATATGATTTACTGTCAATTTATTTTACATATCAGTAAATAATGATTTAAATTTGAAAATAATGTTTTCTTAAATCAATATTATAATAATTTTTCATTAAAAATACTCTTTATAAGAGATAAAAGGATGTTCTAAGGTCATCTAGATTAACACATAACTAGGTTTACAAAATGGAGAACATGAGTGCTCTGTGAAGTCATGGGAATTAAAGAAAATCATAAATAAAAATATATAGTGATCAATATCATTGATCAAAATAATGTCAATTATCATTATATAGTTAATAACTACAAAACCAAAAATATATAATGAATGAAAAGGTTACTTATTGATAAAATATGTTGGTAATATGATCAATTTTTTTCACGATATTTTTCATATAGTAGAGGGATTATTTTACTATTTTTAGATGGAAAATAAGAAGGTAAAATTTCAATTTCATAATTTTGTTGTGCATAAATAAATTTCCACTTCATTCCTTACACAATAGAATTAATATAAAGATTAATTTCTATTCCTAAATCCTTAATATATACATATAACATATCATAAGATCCATAAAAGTGAAATACGATGTTTCTATTGAATTTAATAAAACCCATATTATATGCATAAGTTATCCAATATAAAACAATAATATGTTATACCTCAATACAATCTCTAAAAATTAACCATTTTCCATTTCAAAAATGGAATCCTTAATTATCATTGAAAATATTTCTGATCATATTCGATGTCTAAAACTTTTGTATGAATATCACTAAATCAACATTACATTCCTCATATAATATAATATGTCTTTTAATGTCGCATTCAAAATATGGTAATTCATTGAAAACCATAAAACCATAATGAAAACAACAATTCATACAAATATTATATATCCTGGTGTCTAATATATTATTTAAATCCATGAATTTCCGAAAACACAATCAAAGATAAAAAAACCCATAAATAAATAACTGATATTAAGGTCACTAATATTATCCCTTAAACATATAATTATCATTATGATATTAAGAATTAGAACATATAATGATTTTTTACCTTAGTCATGGAATTTCATAAAAGTTCAAATTTCCACAAAATAAATTTTATTCCTTCTATTTTCACATTTATTCAAATACTTATAGATAAAAAATATAGTATAACCCTTAAATGTTTTGAGAATATCACTAGTTGGGTAATTAAAAAAAATTATTGAATATAAATACAGAAGAAAATTAAACATTCTACTCCCTCTAATTAATAAAATAACATTTTACATGATACATTAGATTCTTATAAGGTATATTTACAGGATGATTAGGGTGTTTATTGGAATCATTCCCCATCTCATTAACGTTAAATAACTATACTCTGAGGGAATCTCCATTAACATTTTATTCATTATAATAATGGAATTTTTTCCAAAATTTTATAAAACTCAATTTTCTTTATATCATGTAATAATGTATTTCTTTCCACAAGAATCACATATGGGGAAAATGATCCTTCCCATCTTCATTTAACTATTTTCTATAACACTTCATCCTCTTTACATGGTTCCTTTAAATACCATAATCAATGGAGGTTTATTTTTTTATCTTTACAGTGCATGATATTATGTCCTCATATGGTTTTAATGTTTAGGATACTAAATCATATGGATGATTGGATTAATCCCACTAAGTAAATACCCAATCGTGATCATTGTATTACATATGTAGATTATATTATTCATTCCTAAAAATATAATTGTTTCTTTATACCAAATATCCTTTTCTCTTCAATTTATATCAAATTTGGGAATTTTTTCTCTATATCCACTCCTTTATAACATGTAGAATACTTTTTAAAATTGTTTACATTAAAATCCTTGCATTCAATGGTTGGAATTTCAACTACATATATATTATTTTCAATCAATGGCTATTATTAATCCCCATATCATGAGAGATGATAAAACTCCATGTAAAACCTGTCTATTTCATTACTTTTCAATGTGATAAATATCTATTATATGTATGTTATTCATTTAACAACTAAGTCTTTTAATCCAACTAAATTAATTAGGTTGATGAAAAATAAAACTATCTATAATTATTACATAACTTCATGGAACAATAGGATGGTCTATGAAAGAATATGTAATTCTCATAACATGAGTTATCTAACCAAATATAGTTATAATATGTTCAATTCTAGTTGTAGCATAATATTCATCATTATTATTTTTTATAGTACAACATTAAATTTGAGGAGTGTTTGAATTGATAAAATTAATATTCCATTTTATACGGAACATTATTATACAATTCAATACATTATATTGGATCATGAAATTGCGAAAAATAATGCATAAACTGAAATGCATGGATACAATTAACATAAATTGAAAATTCAAAGTGTGATTAATATCATAATCATAATCGTATTATCATGGGGAATTATTTAAAATCGTAAAATATTTTAAAGTCTTTTATAGTGATTTTAAAATTAAATTTGAATTATCCCAATAATTTCCCTCATTAGAATCACCACAGTTGTGCATAAATTTTCATCGTCGTGTACTAGGTAACACCCAGGTGAAGGAAGATGTTCCATTTTTAGGTATATTACCCATTGTACCAATGTTCTTGAACCACGTAGGCTTTTAGTATCCAAAGAGAGATACAATGATAGGAAAACTCTATATTTTATTCCTCAATAAAATTTTAGGATGTTTATGTATACATATCCTCAAAATTTATCATAGTCTTGTGTTTCATAATCTTTGTTTTTCATAAATCTGGTTCTAATGGTTTCAACTAAACTTTCTCATATACAAACTGTAAAGACACTAAATCTAGTAAATAAGCCATGATGTCAATTTTTTTACATTGTCACTAGAAAAAAGAAATAAGATAAAGAATGATCGCATATTTTAACATTATTCATAAAGTAGATAGATATTTGAAAATCCAAATTTTGATTTAATTCAAAAAATAAACAAATTGGATTCATTAGGAATGCCATTATCCCACTTGTAATATCCATGAATATAAATTAGAAAACACTTTCTGGTATCCTAGGGAATATAAATTATACGAAAGGGGTGAGATATGATGCTTAGTAAGGTTATGTTCACAATAATAGAAATCAGGGAAATTTAAGGATAATAAATATGGAATGGTAAATAATAGATTCACATGACATTTGAATAATAACATGAGCATAATATGGCTATAATAAAAGATAGTGAAATAAATCCATATAAATAATAACATGATTTTGAATCATATCCATGGATATTATATATAACATTATAATAACATGGACCTAAATAACTAATCTCATAATTAAAAAATTCATATTTTTATACATCAAAACCATAACACAAAGTCTTTATTCAAATACATCTTACATAAATAGTTCTTGACATGGCCACAAACAAAATATAGTTTGTCTAATGAGACATACTAATGAATCAAGGGGTTATATAGGTCCACACCCATCACATAATAAATCTAATGGATTACTCATATGAATTGTTCAAAACCCGATCAATATAAAAATCATTATTTAAAATAATAACAAAAGAAAAATTTATAATAACCCCAAACAAGGAGAAACGTTTCCTTTTTTACTATGAAAATCACTTTTGGAAATAAATAATTTATAGAATATTTAGAAAAAAAATCATTAAAATTATCATTGTAAACTTGTAAAGGTATATTAAATGGAATGAGTATTCGTGATGGATGGTAACTCTTAACATTCTGTATACGCAGAAAAAATTCCAATGATAGTATTGTAAAAAAGTTTCAAAGTGTGTAATTTGGGAAACAAAAGGAGGATTCTTTAGAAGTTATTTTGTAAAAAGTAAAAATTGTGTTAAAATAACATTAATAAATCATTCATTAAAATATAAAATAATTTCAAAAACATTTTTATAAAACATGGATATAGAAGAGAAAACGATATTCAACCGAAAAGATGAATAATATTTCATTTACTCAAATACACTCACTCAATTATTTTAGGTACCATAAAAATGAAAAATTGTAATATTAATTTTAAATATCATAATGAACCATATAATATGAAAATATATTGGTTTTATTATATATATAATATATAATTTACCAATAGAAGATATTAACATAAACTATCCCGAATATTAATGACATTATAAAATAAACCCTTACTACATTGGAAACATTGTAAATACCAAGCCCCAAAAATAAATAATATCAAATGAAATATTGAATACCAAGGATATAAATTGATTTATTACATAATATATAATTGTGGATATAGATACTCCATAAAAAATGAATATGTGTTGATTATGTCATAAGTCTTAATAATGTAAAAGTTTAATCAGAAACACATACCACATATCATATTTCTTTCAAATGTGTATGTTACATAGTTATATTAAATATATATTTTGTAAAAAAAAATTATAAAATAAAATTCATATATTTTTTTTATTTAAAATTATAAACTTATACTATATTATAACCCTTTTTTATCGATTCATTTTTAAAATCACTATTTCAGTTGAATATTTCATTATGTTTCATATATGTTTTGGTTTTGTAATTTTAGTCCAATTTAATTATTCATGTTCAAATAATAACTATAATGTAAAAAAATTATAAATATCATATATATTCATAATATTTTTATTTAGATTAATCAATAAATTTCATGATCAAAATGAATCACCTCATTCATGGAGATGATATGTGATATGTATGCATGAATGCAATTTCTATTTTCATGAACATGTAGTATTAATTAAACATTATTGAATAATTATTATATTTTATGTATCCTTTATATTAATCACATATATAATTATTGCCATCAATGTAACAACATAATTAAAATTATTTCATATACCCATGTGGAGGTGAAAGTCCACAGGTACGCCCAAGCGACATAATTATTTATCAAAATATTTGAAGGTAAGAATTTGGATTTGATATTATTTTTACATAAGTATAGTTAATTTATAAATATCACAAATATTTCCTTAAAATTATATAAATCACCTTTCATGTACAACATATGGGAAGATAAAATCACATTTCATGACGTGGTGGTAGTCTATTTTACACTCATGTAACGCTATCATATACCTCAATTAATAGAATGTAAGAAGGTATATGTGAGTTAATAATTGAATAATTTAGGTAATGTCATAGATTTAATATAACTATGTTTAATCCAACAAAATATCATCAAATGAAAGGTGTAGATGGAAAATAGTTTACATCTGTTTTTGAGGTGGTAGTCTTCCACACACACGATTGACAATTTCATTATCAATTAGATGTAAATTGGGTAGGATATAGGTTCTCCAATTGAAATATTAATATATATAGATATATAAGATATCTTCTATTTATTATATTATTATTTTTTATAATGATTTGAATGAGTTTTAAGATGAAATAAAACAAATATGTAAGTTAATAATTTTATCTCTTTTTTATAGATCACATTTATGTTTATACCTAAATCATTCATAGAAGGTTTTAAAAATTAAAATAAGTCTTATAGGATGTAATGACTAAATTAGGGAAGTTTTATATTGTAGGTATTGGGAATTAAAAAGGTATTTGGAATTCTGAATAGAGGAGGATATTTGTTGACCATTGATATGTTTGGGAGATGAAAAAATTAATTTTTTTTAAATGAATAAGTTATACACATGTTTTTCCCATGACACAAAGATCCACAATAGATCATTAATTAAACACATAGGTGATAAGTTTAAAATATTTATTACCAGTTGGTGTTGGATTGGTTTTTGGGAATTTTCAACCTTATCATTTAGAATAACCCCTATTAAACCCATTTCAACCATAAATACAACTAATAATATATTTATATTTTACATATAATTATGAATAAAAATTATATTAAATATATTATATAATATTATTATTTATAATTTCATATATTAATTCTATTTTTTTGTAAATTAAATTCATATAATTGGGATAATTAATTTTAAAATTAAACTAGTTGTCACAAAGAAATTTAGTTTTTCCAGTGATAACCATCAAATGTATAAATAGTTTTTATATCATAATTGAATATGAAATTGATTAAAATGACCTAAATTAGTTAAATTTTTATATAATTGAACTATTATTTCTTTAAAACAAATGATAATTTATTTTAACTTTGTAAATAATGACAACAAAGTTGAAAAGATTATTAAAAATTCATATTTTAAAATGTTCATCAAATGAATTATCTTATTAGAAAATTATAAAAACTAGCCTAAGGACAATTTTTAAATATAAATAAAAAAGGAATATTAATTTTTATAATAAATTTTTTTTTTAAAATTTTAAAAATTATTTTTAATTTATGTGTGCAAATTTTGAGTAATCTTTGTTTTAGAAAAATACAGTTCCTCAGAAAACATTTATTTTCCTTCCAAACGAATATTAATATTCATCTAATACATAGATAACTGTTAAATGGATTATATACATTTGTAAAAACATTATTTTAAAAATTATTTATTTTTATTCATACCCACAAACTTAATGTCAATGCAATAATTTTCATCGTTGATAATAATGTTTAACACAAAATCCTGATTCCTTTAAACTAAATGGTGCATACAAAAAATGATATCAAATATAATGAATTTATTTTAAACGATATATTCCATAAAGTAGTTGGGTGCTAAATTCTCTTCTTGTCATGTTTTTTGTCAAATATTCAATGAAGCATGACGTTACTCTATTAAAATTTCAAAGTGATAAAATATTTATTTGAAAATGGTATTAATATCAGTATCATAATGATAAATTTTGAATATAGCAGATAAAATTGTATTTTCTATATATGTTAAGAAATGTTTTATGAAAAAACAATTTTTATGGTTTCAAATCCCATTTAATCATTATCTATAATGAATGTCTCAATGGTGGAGTTTTGTTTTATTAATCACTATGACAATTCCCTATTTAATATTCATCGTGGGTGATTTTATTTTTGATATTTTCTAATAAAAACATGCGTTTATTTTATATTATAAATATTAGAAAAGTTATGAAAATTATTATCATTATATTGGTTCTTCATTATATGATATTTGTTTGATTTTATGTGTCACTTATGTGTAAATATAATGATTATTTCATACATTGGTTCTTATATATCCATGTAATTATTTAGTTATTCATTTATATCTCCTGAGGTAATGATATTGGGGAAAATATTTATGGTATTTTAGAAATCATAATGGGTGGGAATTATTGGGGATTCTCAAAACATAAAGGGTGTGTATTATTAGGTCTTCTCCCAATATAATTGTTTTTAATGATTTAGATTCATCATGATATAAATGGTGGGAATTATTAGGATTTTCAAATATTTTATGATTCCTTTTACATATTATGGTTTCATATTGCCTTTTTAGAAATGTTTTGATGATAAGTTTCATATTTTTGTTACATACTATTTATTATAATCCATTGAACATGTTTATTATCTCAAGTGTTCCTCACACATATTCTGTGATTTTTGTTTGATCAGTTGAGATTTGATGTCCATATCTATTGATCTATGGGAGACAATTATTTTATTTATATTATTTTAATTAAATATATCCTTTATGATCAGGTATTCTCAAATAGATATGATATAATAGTATTTAGACTCACTCATACATTTTCCATTATTAAGAGTTTAAAATCACCACTTTTTTGTCTCACTATTAATTGGGAAAATATTTGAAGGATCTTTTAAAAAACGATGCGATATATGGAAATGTTGTGAGATATTTTTTAATACATTATGTGAAATTTTGAATTAATAATCTAGTAGAAATTGTTAACAAGATATATACATGATTCCTACATTAAATTTTAATGAAAAAATATTTTTTTTATAATATCATTATTCAATTTATAAAATCCTTGTATATAAAATATAGTCCACTTCAGGGATTCCAGTAAAAGGAAAAAAAAATAATGGTGTGCTAAAATAATCATTAAGGGTTATATATAATGGACGATAACATCAATCAATTATAATAATCATCCTATAAAGGTAAATAAACTAGAACACATGATATTTAAATAACTAGTTATATAATACAAAACATGGTAAGGTAAATAAACGAGATGAGAATTCCATTTAAATAACAAGACATGGAATAGTAAATATAAAAAGATAAATAACTAATACCAAATTCAATTTATATAAATAGATAAAGAATAATCAGCATTGAATGGTAAATAACTACACACACATGAAATTCGAAGAGATAATGAATAAAAAATTTCATATATTAAATAACATAGCACACATTCCATTTAAATAATTGGATTAGGCGTAATTAACATGTCAAGGTGAATAAATAAAAACACTCTTTATTTAATTAATAAAATTACAATTAAAATCCTATAGAGATAATGTTATAGTGATAATAATTGGGAATATAATAATTTAAATCATAATGAAGTAAACTTGTAATTATGGTACATTATATTTCCTGGTCACATGAATCCTTTATAGTTGACATGTATTCACAAGATTGATCAACAATGATAGGTAAACCCCAATTTAACTAATGCTATCCAAAAAATTCCTCCCATAATACTACTGATTCATTGTGAGATATCATTTACTAGGCCCCGCATGTGTTTTATATCCAAATAATTAACAATATGTTGAGTAATTTTTTTAATTCATGAACAATTTTATTTGACATCAAATTATGATATTGAGGCAGTGATATAAACATATGAACATTTTTATAGTCACATAAATAACTATTGAAGTATAATACCATATGAAGAAATGATATGTAATTTAAAAAATTAGAACATCCATGATATATAATATTTATATTTTGGGGAAAATTAATATATAATGATCCTATGAAAGTGTGTATTTAAAATTAAAACAAGGAAGTGAGTGACAATAATATCCATGGTAAAAATAATCATAAACCGTATATATGAAAAATAAGAATTAAATTAATATATAACAATAATTTTAATAGTAAATGATTCTTATCATAGATAAATATTAATACCATAAAATTATCATTAAAAACATTATTAGAGAAATATCCTTTTAATATTGATATTTTTTTGGAAGCATATTTTATTTAAAAATCACTTTTATATTAATTTACATTAAAACGATCTATTTAAAATTGAAAAAATATACCATATAATGACTGTCATGATGGAGGATAATTTTATAAAATAAATAAAACATAAATTAAATTTGTTTAAAATTTAAATATTTTTTAAAGGATCCTTTTTCAGAAGACTAAATGAATATTCATTTCACCTTTTTGATAACTGAGAAATTGGAATTGTTTTTAAAATGACCTAAGAATCATTTGTTTTTATAAAGTAAAAAATTTGTTTAAATTACTTTGGGAAGTAATTTTTAAAGTGATGTAATCATTATTGAAATTATAATTAGAAAACATCGCTTTTGAATAAAATATATTTTGACCAAAGAGACTAATGAAGTCAGATTAAAAATAAATAAATTATATAACTATTTATGTGAAAAAGAGGGGGTAAAAGATACTATTACTCCGAAATAATTTAAATGAACATAAAATAACAAAATTAAATTATTTTATTAGGACCTTTTAAAATAACTTCCTTCAACATAAATTTTATAGTAAAAAAATCGATTAGAGTGAAATTTTTAAATAAACCATTTCAATGATCATAATGAAGATGTGAGAGATAATCGATGAAAATATTATATGTTTCAGATGAAAATCCACATAAAAAAGTGAAAATGGAAAATAATTTAATCAAAATTAATCATACTCCTAAACCTAGAAGGACATAGTCAATTTTATTGAAACATAACCTAATGAATATAAATTGAGTTAAGAAATACCATACCTCGCACATCTATTTTGTTTAAATTCCTTCAATCTACATTATAATAGGATTAATCATGTCATTAACCAATAAATGAAAAATTTTAAAATTTCAAATATCATATATGTTAATTTAAAAATATATTACCACCTTCGGTTAAAAACCATTTATTATTTTCACGGTTTCACGTGTTAATTTATATTTTTCTCATTAATTTGTTGTCATAAATGTTTTAGTTCACACACATAGTATATAGTTCTATAATATCTATAATAATAATCATGAAAAAATTATAATATTATTTCTCCAATTATAATTACACATAATCATTTTGTTGGTGATGAAAAGTGAGTTATATCGCTTCATGTAGGTGGTAGTACACAAGTACCTAAATGATGTAATCACCATTGAGAAAAAAATTGAGGAATGAAATTGATATATATATATATTCATTAAAGAATGATAAATATTTTATTAATATAATAATTTTAAAAGTTATATCTCACATAAACATTAAAATTATCTTTATCTCATTTTATGTGATGTGTTAGTGAAAGCAGAATCACATTGCTTTGGGATGAGGTAGTACATTGTACAGAAGAGAAATGTATTTATATATTATAAGGAATTAAAGAGAGAATATATATGATATAATGACCATATAGTGATAACTAGGTCATTAATTTAATATTTATAGGTAATATCCATCATCACATGAAACCTTTAGTAGTGTAAATTATAAAATGAATGACACTCGATCGCGTGGATGTAGTGCACCGTACACACAAAAAATGAGTATATGACCAATTTTATGGAAATACATGTTGTTTTATGTTGTAACCATACCAGAACAAAATATTAGTACATGGAAGACACTTTTTTTATTATATCATCATGGTTTGATAAGAATATAATGAGGTGGACAAGGAAATAATATGAATATGCTCATTAAATACCTTCTATCATCTTCATGTATCCACATTAGGTTAGAAAAAAATTCTTAAAATGATATATTTTTGGACAAAATAAAGATTCAAGGAATAGGATGATATATTTTTTAAAATGATATTGGGTAGGTATTTATTCAATCAAATGGATTAGAATGTGTGAGGAAGTGAGGGGAGTGAGTTCCATTTTATGATTGAGTATGAGTGTAATATTTGTAAGTACAAAATAATATTCACTATTTGGTGGTCAATGTTACATAAAGGTGAACTATTATTGATAATTTATATCAACAACAAATTATAATATTGATACACAGATCCAAATCAATATAAAACATAGGTTTTACACATTTTTTTCTCTTAAAATCTATATTTTCTAATATATAGCATTTTGGTTATTCACTATTGTAAATAGTTACTCAACCATGGTAATTTTTCTATTAGACTAAATTAAATTAATATATATAAGTTAATTTTTAAAAATTAATTATAGATATGATATATTATTTATGAACTAAAAATATTATATGTCTTCATAATTTATTTTTACATAAACGCATGCTCGTGAAATAACACAGTTTTAATATTAATTTTGATAAGATAATGTATACCATTTTTGGATCAATATATTCATCATAAAACTAAATTTATTCCCTGAATAAAACATAGTTCATATTTATAATAATTAATAAATAACCTTTTATAATATAATATTTTTGTTAATTTTTAATCATTTAATAAAATATAAATTTTTGTAAGATAGCATTAATGTCAATTTTTACATTATTCAATTAAATTATATTTAAAAATATTACTAAAATTAGGTAATTATAGTATATTATGTCCAAATATGGGTAACATGATATACTCATTTACAAAAATAATTAAACACAATAATTTATTTAATTTAATTCGTAGATATTATTGTCGGTATCTGTTAATTTATTTTTTATTAACTAAATATTTACTACATTGGAATTTATAAATCATTTTTTGTAACTAATATATATCTAAAAATTAAGAATAAATTATTATTATAAAAAAAATATTTATCATTAAAAACAATATGTATATATATAAAATGTTTTTTATTTAGAAATAAATATAGATATTAAAAGGAGGAAATTTACATTTCTTGTTGTTTTCATTACTAAACTTATTATATGGATCATATTCAAATGAAATTGGAAATTAATTTTTAAAATTCACGGTATTTTATTTATAAATTAAAAATAAAATATTTTAATAAAATAGATATAATATTTTACATCATGAAAATTGTTATCAATATTGTTCAACCCCACAACAATTCAATTTTTATCATAAAAGTGGTAATTAATTTTTGCAGCAATCAGAAATCATTTTGGCCAAAAATGATGTTCAACATATCACACATTAAAAATTATTATGATTCTAAATATGTTTTATATTTTTTAAAATTGAACTCATATAATTTTAAATTAATAATTTAATATTAATCCCATTGATATGATGGAAATGTGGGTTTTAATGTGAAAATGTTCAAAAGTTTATAAATTTCAAATATCTAAATTAATAATGAATATTATTACAATTAACTAAAATGGAATAATTTATATAAAATTAATCATATATTGTTTTAAAACCAATTAAAAATATAATCTATAATGATAAGTAATTGAAATTAAAATTATTTTTTTAAAAAAATCAATTGTTTTTACTATTCCTAAAAAAAGACTTCTCATGAAAATAGATAAATATCTCCCAAAGATAATTGTGGGGATAAAAATTGGAAATTAACTTTAATATTGTTCAAAATATTCTAATATTGGTGAAATATATTTGTAAATATTTTTTTTAATGCTTGAAAAATAGATTTTAGAAATAATAATTTATCATATAAGATAATTATTCTTATTTTAATTGATTATTAATTTATTTATTATAAACAGATAATTGATATAAAATTGTAACTATATTTTTCATATATATTTTATCCAATTCATTCCTAACATTGAAATTTATATATAGTATCAATCATATAATATAATAAAATATTTAATAAATTATTTGGTAATACTCTGTCTTGCGTGTCATGCAGGCTACACTCGACATTATATCTAACAAAAGATAACATATGAATTGTGTGTTGTGTTTGATACTGAATAAAATTATATTTTATAGAATGTTTAGGTGTAACATTATCACCACCTTGAGTAAATGGTGTCCTGAAAATATAAACAAAATATCTATAATCATGGATTTGATATTTGAAAATTCTATTATTGAAATACGACATCATGAATAGGGTTGGTAAAACATCCACCTAGAATGTTTTAATGGGAAATAAAATGGTCATATTTAATAATACATAACTTGGATTCTAGGATGGATAACATTGGTGGTATGCGAATATATGGAAATGTAGGAAAGGCATAAATATTTTTTGGGAGTGATATTGGTCATTGATCACTAAAGTTAAATGATCAATGAAGTGTTAAGGGTATCAAAACCATATATATACAACAATTTAAAATGAAATATGGTTCATAGGATATGAATATAATATAAAATTTTTTTCTTCAATACCTTTTTCCTAAAGTTGATACATTATTTTACTCGCAAACAAAATACGGAAATATAATTATTTAATATGTTTCCACATTATAATTATATATATTCCTTTTATTGTGCTTCAATAAATTTACAATTTTTACCTTACTCCAAAAAATAAATATCCATAAATTTATTTTTTATTGTCCCAGGCACTAAAAATCACTTTTTATGTGTCTTATTGTATATAAAGGGGTGACAAGTCCTTATACAGGTGTTTAAATATTTTCCAAAACCAAAACAGTTAGGACAAGATGTAAATATAAAAAAATAATCTCCAAACCTAAAAATAAACACCACTATTTCATCATTAATGTTTATTATAAAAATGGTTTATGAAAAACAATTATATATTAACCATGACATCGTGTAGGATAATGTAGGTGATAAACAACTATAACACTTTAATCATGGGTTAATGCCCGAAATACTTCCCGGATAAGATGGGTTGTCACCAAACATATGGTTTTTACTTTTTATAAATACATATTAAAATAAATTATATATGATTCCCAAAAAATATGATGTAAATCATTAAAAGAAAATTAACTGTTATTTAACTTTTTATTATGGTTTTCAACAGAACCCATTTTTTACAAAGTCCATTAATATGATTGTACTATTATTAAAATGTCATTAATTATCGTATAAACCAAAAAATGTGGTCAATAACTATAATATTATATCTATAAAATTTAAGATTTTTATTCCTTATAAAAATATTTCACCAAAACATGCATTAGACCAATGGGTTTTATTGACATAAATTTCAACTAAAACATCCTTTATCTGGAGAAGTTCTGAAGACAAATTTTTTAAAATGGGTTTTTATGAATTGGGTCACATGGTCAACCATATACTAATTACCATGATGTGGTTTATAACTCTTATATTATGGGATACATATATTCTTCTAAAATATAACTCATTTCTCCAATGTTTCTATGTTGTTATAAAATATTCCAGTGTTAAAATTCATCAACAATTTAATTCATGATTCCCAATATGAAAATATTTCATTCATTTTATTTACCCACAGGTCCTTCTATGGAATATGGTATATCTTATGTACTTACTAATCATTATCTATTAAAATCCTTTATAATGTATTGTAATGAAAATGTTTATTTTCCAATTAATAACCATACAATGTTTCAAACTAAGAGATCAATAGGGCCTATTTTAAGGTCCATGTAGCACCCAAGTCAATCCCAACAAGCAATTTTTAGAGTTATTATTCCTTTAGTCCACTATAACATAACTATATATAATTATATTATCTAAATATAGATTTACTATATAAAAACACACATAAAATCAAACAATTACAAAAAATTATGATGATATTATATACTTTTCCTCAATGTTATTCATAAGGTTACATTATCTAGTATAGGTTTTTGAAATTCATGTTTTTGTGGTTTATAGTAATATTATTTTGATATCAACTATAGTGTCTCTTGTTCCAAGTTTCTTGGAGTGAGTACCTATTACAAATACATTGGAATGAGATATAAGGAATCAAATTTAAGAAGAAAAAATAGTTTAGTTGTCCTAGTAACTTAGACACAGACACGATTGCAATATTATATTTTAATGTAAAAAATAAAACCTATTTTTTTCAAGATAAATTTAATCCTTAAAGAATATCATTTCATATCAAATTATGTACTCTTTTTGGATTCTTCATAAAGGGAAAAATAAGGGTGATGTCAAATTTCCAATAAGGGTTAATTACAATATATAATATCATAATTCAATGAGAATAATCATTATGGGATGTTAAATAACTAAGAAAACATTTCATTTTAATTTTTAGATATTAAATAATATATATATAAAAGTAGACAACTGAGAAAAAATTCCATTTAAATATCTAATGCTGGAATAATAAATATGGAATGGTAAATAACTGATCATTTATTCTATTTAACTTACTAGATATGAAATTCTCAAAATATAAAGATAAATAATTGAGAACCCATGTCATTTAAAAAACTGGATGGTTTATAATCAATACTAAATGATAAAAAACTAAAAACACATTCCATTTATTCAATAAGATAGAAACTAAATTCATATTGACAAAACATCATATAAAATATCTCTTTGGTTATATTATGGGAACTCTTAATGATGTAAATGACTAACTACTATATATCATGTTTCCAAGGAACGTGAGCCTTTAATGTCATGATATTTTATCAAAAAAAAAATTAAATATCATGGCATGAAAACAATTTTACTATGGTAGAAAAAATATTAGTCCCATTATAATATATATGAAATGAGGGGTTATCATTAATAAGGCCACACCCATATCTATAGGTCTAAATCATACTCGGATATCAATTAATTGATTTAATTCATGAAAAATGTTTCTTATCATAAGATAATTTTATTGAGTAAGGGATATAGATTTATCAACATTTACCCTATCAAAAAAAACATTCAATGTAACAAGAAATGAGTGATGGTTTAAAAATTAATTATATACCTGATAAATAATACCAATATTTAGGGAAAATTTAATATCTAATGATCACGGGTAAGTGAATAATTCAAAATAAAACAGGGAAGTGAATGACTATTCTATCATTGTTCAAAATAATCATAAACCATATAGATGGAGAATATAGATGGTATAATTATTTACTAATTAGTGTAAGAATAATTATTTTTCATCATTGAGAAATAAAAATACAATAAAAATATATTTTAAATTTTTTAAGGAATATATCATTTTAATTATGAAAAATATGTAGAAACTAATTTTCATGTATAACCACTTTTTTAATCATTTTCATTAAAATTATCCCCATAAAAATGCAATAGAATATTGATATAAATGATGTTCATAACGATGAGAAATTATGTACAATATAAAAACGATAAAATAAACATTCCTTTTACAATGTAAAATGGTTGTGAAGGTACCTTTTATAGAAGATGAATAGAATATTCCTTTCAAAATTTTTGGAAAAAGAAAAAAATAAATTATTCTGAATACGACATAAGAATCCCTCAAATATTTTTTAATGATTAATAATTGGTGAAAATAAACATAATAAATCAATTTTGAATGGATATAAATATTTTCAGAATCATATTTAAAAAATATTGATTTGGATGAATATAAATTACTATCTTAAGAACAAAATGAATTTGGATTTTATTAGAAACTGTTTCTAAAACATTTTAAGTAGAAAAGTGTGAAAATATTATACAATTAACCAAAAATACTAAGAATTTCTAGAGGAAAAATAATATAAATGTTTTTATTATGAAATGGTCAACTAATTTCATTAAACTGAAATTTATGGGTATATAATTTTGATTAGAAATAGGTTATGGAATAAACCAAAATAATTATCATAACATTGATGTGAGTATAAATTAATGAAGAGATTATATATTTAAACAATATGTTCACATAAAAAGTGTATATAAAACATAATTTAATCATAATTAAATATACAAATAATCTTAAAGTAATATAATTTAATAATTATAAGATTAACCAAATGAATACAAATTGAATTAAGAAATTCCACAACACATAATTCATTTTTTTTGAACATTAAAAAAAATTATAGTGGTTTCTAATAGGTGAATAACTTATTACAAAACTATATTAATATTTATAATATCATATATTTCCACATTATAACATTTTCTTACTCATTTATTAATAATTATAAATTTTTTATGTTGTTATGGGTGTTAATATCCTAGTTTTCCCATTCATTAATTGTCTTGAATGTTATGTTAAATGTTTATTTTACATATTCCTGTCAAATCATGATTAATAATCATGATATAATTATAATATTAGTTAATTTGGACACAATTATTTGAAATATGTTATATAATTTATGAAGAACCAATTTGTGTAGAAAATCAATTTCAACACAAGCAAATGATCATGCTGAAACTACCTTTTATCCTTAACCAGGATAACATAGTTTCTACCATTTTGGAATCAATATATTTGATACTAAATTTTTTTTCCATAAATAGAATATATTTAATATTTATTCTCATTTAAAAATAACTTGGTAGAATATAAATTTTTTTTAAAAAAAATAAATCATTTCACAAAACGTAATTTATTATAAATTACAATATATTCAATTTTTAGATTATTTATTTTAAATGAAATTAAAAATATGAAAAAAATTATAGAATTATAAACTATTATTCTAAAACATATTCTATATCATATATTCACCTATGAAAATAATATAACAAAATATTAATTTTAGTTTACTTCACTTATTATATTTTTAGTATGATTTAATTTATTTTTTATTAACTAATTAATTACTATGTATAATTTTATGAAGAATTATTGTGAATAAATAATTATAAACAAATAAGAAAAAATTTCTATGAAAAAATAAATTCTATTTAAAAATTATACTTATAACCGAATGGATTTAGTTTTTTTTCATATCCCAACGGTTTTTAATTATTAAAAGGGAGAAGAGTAACCTTTCAGTCATTTTATTTACAAATCATACTATATTGTTATATTCAATGTAAAGTGAAAAAAATTCCATATTTTAGAATCTATGATGTAAAAAAGTAAACATAATCTCATTAAATAAAATTTAGATTATATGTTATGCCATTTTCAGTCATATGATTCTACTTCAACCCCTCTGTAAAAACACATTTACATTAACTTTGGATATTAATTTTTACTTCATTCACTATTATTTTTGGTCAAAAATTAATTTGAAATTATTAGGATTTATATATTAATTTAGTATAAATATTTAATCCATTATTCCAAATTTCAATAAAAAAATCTGAAATAATTAAATAAAAATTAATCTCATTGACATGACGTGAATGCATGGTCTTGTTGTAAAAATGATATAAATATTAAATTTTTTTATTTATATTAAATATAAAAATTATTAAATTTAAATAAATTCGATTAGATTATATAAAATTAATATAGTTTTTTCTTGAAATCTAATTCAACATATAATTTAACAATTTTCATTTCTAAAAAGAAAAGAGGTTCGTCAATTAAAATTTCTTATTTTTCACTTCTCATAAAAAATTGAAAATTTTTTGAAGAAAAAACAAAATGATACTAAGATAACTTTTTCATATACTTTAAAAAAGGATTTTTAATTTTCAAATAAATATTCTAAAACATCTAAAAATTAAATTTCAACTATGTGTTTAAATGATGACCAAAACAAAATTTTGAAAAAAATTGTTTTTTAGAATACAATTTATTTAAATGATTCATATTTACCTTATAGTATATTAATATATAGGATAAACACTTATAAACTATATAAATTAATGTGTTACCTAATCATATTCATACATTCCATTCTAACAGCTTGGCGATGGCTATAAAATTAAATTATAATATTAATAGTATGTTGTGGTTTGGTAAAACCCGATCTTGCATGTAACACTAGCTAAACATAGTTTTGTGTTTAAAAAATAATAAGAAGTTAATTTCATTTAATAGAGTATATCTAATATAATGTTATTATTTTAGAATCTTGGGGTGTTATTATAGAGATTATCTCTAAAGAAACTAAACATTTGGTTTTGGGGTTGTGTGTCTATTTATGAGATATAATGATAAAAAATGTAATATTGTAAAATATTTTCATTTTTAGATAAGTTATAAATATGGTGTGGATGGAAATATGAAAATAGAATAACCATCCAACAAGATACCTCAAATAATATATATATATATACATAACTCATCTAGTACATTAGTGGAATAATGTGAATAAATTTAAAATATCATTTTACATCTCAAAAAAATGGGTCATACATTTCCCCCAACCAAATGAAAAGTGAAACAATTGAAGATACTAATATTGCATGTAAAACACATTCTCTTACTTATTCTAATATAATACACCTTGAAACTAAATTTACATAACTAATGAAATACAAAATTGTGAATCAACTTCCCATAATGGCCCATCAATTTAAGTGGTAATTCATAAATGTTAATGTCATCATAAACATTAATATCAACCTAGTCAATTATTTAAAAATATTCAATAATATATATGAAAATATGAAACACATGAACTAATTCATTAATATTTCTATCATACCAGGGAATTTCAATCCAATAAAAAACAAATCTAATATGAGACAACACCTCTAGATTTATATAGAATTGTAGATAATTCCTAATCACATGATTGGGAATCCCTTGCTCGCAATAAGGATATTTTTTCGAAAACACATGATCTGCAAAGTAGATCTCAATATTAATTACCACATTTCTATCATAAAACATTTGATAATATTGTGATGTATTCATTAACTATTAGGTCATAAAAACTATTTCAATAATGCTCTTCATTAACACAAGTAGAAGAATAAATAATTCTCCATCCCTTGACCAAAATAAATTATATTTGCAAGGACCATAATTTTTGAATTTGAAAATATACAAAATAATAGTAGTGTGATCATTATTATTAGAATAAAATTCCACTAACTATTTTTATATATTCCACAAAAATTTAAAATTTAGAATGCATGTGAACACCTTGTCCATAAATGTATTGATATTATTATATATCTAATTTGTTTTCATTGGAGAAAAATAAGAGAATGAAAATAACTAATAACTAAAAGCATATTGGAGACTCATCCAAACCTAGGAGTTATAATATGGATCATGATAAGAGATTTCACTCTCTATAACCCATTGAAACCTAAAATACTTTTTAAAGGAAACATTGGTGAAACATAAACTATGAACAACTCCATAATCTATAAGAATTAAGTCGAGTTGGTCAATAAATCTATAATCAACCAAATTGAAAACAAAAATCCAAAAAACATGAGAAAATGTAGTGTAAAATTAAATCATGATTTTATCCTATTTACAATGGAAAACATTGAGCTATGGAAGAAATCACTAAGAACAGGGAACTCAACCCTTAGCCTATGGAAAACCAATCATCATAAAACAAACTCTTCAACCAAACAAATTTATCAGAGACCACAAAGATAGTGTTTTATGTCCATTGAAAATCATAGATATAGTATAATATATTACCATGTGAATATTTTGTAACCATTGGAGATAAAATTTACACACTTTATATAGAATAAAAAATTATATAATGATGAAACACCATTGCATAATTTTCCCTGACAATCCCTTAGGAGCATCACAAAAAAAACACTTCAATCTCTACAAACCTCTTCTCTCATTACCATAACCAAGTTATGAAATAAGAAACAACTACCCCAAAACCACCTCCATAGTCCAAGGGGTGGTGACTAGTGATGAAGGGAGATATAAGTCTCATAGGATTTTCTGAATTTACTTGGTACACATACATAGAAATGATGATGTAAAAGTGTAGAATGAATAACTTTATAAGAAGTAGGAAAATATGGGAAAAACAATTCATGAAAAACTAGTAGGCAATATAAAATTATGGTAGTGTAAAATTTAAGGTAAAGGAGAAAAATACACACCCAAACAGAAATATATACCATCCAAAAGAAAACTAGAAAAGTAAACTACTATGAGATTACAACTTCTGAATAACCAGCTATAACCACTGTATGATATCCAAGGTCGAAGGTAACAATATGCTCCTCTAAATTCACCACTTACTGTACTTCCATCTATATCAGTTATTACATGGGAATGATAATCCCATTCCGGGTTGAGTATAACCAAACAACGTAGGATTCACTAAAAGATTAAGGGGGAAAAGTAATATATACATAAAGAATAGAAAATAATCAATGAATGATACAATCAATAGGAATATCTCAACTGCAAAAATAGTTGAATGAAAAATCATCCAAACACAAGGGACTCAACAAAGTGAGTATATTAAATACACCTCAAGTCATTAACATATATATCATGAGATTATACTAATACAACCATTGGTAGAAAAATACAAAAAGTGTCTGGCATGCCCTCTGTGTCTCCACCTCTCCTAGAAGAAGGGTAATCAAATCCAATGGACCTCCCTACATTTTTATTATGATAATTTTATATTTCATTATATAAATTATTTGCATATATTCATTCATGTGGGTGTCATGTCTTGTACATTGTATGACTATTTGAGGCAATATTGTTTTATTACAATTTTTATATAATTTATATTTTAATAGTTATTTCTTGGGTGCTATAATATGTATGATATAGTTTTTTATAAACATTGAAAATGATATTGGGGTAATTTATATATATATTACCACCCAATAAACACACTATAAGCCAGCTGCACTAGTTTATGGTTATTGATACCTAAGATCAAGTCATGCCACTAGTGTGATTACTATTTAGTGTGAGCCGGGTAGGGATGTTACAATGTTGTATGAATTATTTTTTTCTTTCTATTTAAGATATGATATATTGGATATATAGTGATAGGGAAAATCATATGGTGAATATTAGGATGGTGAATTATTAACACCTTTTTTAGTTTGATTTTTTCATTTTTAGGGGATTGGGATTGATATTCATAGTATATGAATTTATAGTGTAATATTATTTTCAATATGTGTGATTAAAATGATAATTTAATTTTATTATTTTCTTTTTATAATTTTCTCTTATCATATTTTAAGGAATACAATTATAATATTTTCATAATATAATATATTTTCAATAAAAATTTATTAATGAGTCATACTTTTAATATATGTGTAACCTGAAATATTAGGTCAAACTAATCTGTTTTTTATTCACTAACTGACGTTAAACAATTTAATGTTTCATCAAAGACTCACATCGTGTTTTCAAGTATATTCAATTTTTGGAATTATAATTTGATTGAGATATATATATATATATATATATGGTTTTTATTCTAATTTATGGTTAGTTTGATCTATACACAGGCACATGATGAAGATGGACTGGTCAATGGGAAAAAATGAAGTGACCCTCACAAGTCCACAAGGGCACATGATTCCTCCATTCAAGACTTCTTATGGGTATTTTTCAAAAAGTATTAGTTATTTAATGTTCAATTAACAAAATATAATTTTTTATATATTTTAATTGAATTATTCATAAATGTGATAATGGATGTAGTTTCTCTTGGAAGGAAACTACTAGGATGAACACACATGTTATTGTACTAAATACAAGTTGGTGTGTGATTATAATTTGGAGAATATTTTATACATATGTTGAAAACAATAAATAAATTATTTGTCAATATTTTTTAATTTGATATTATTTATATGTACATGACACCCTAAATTGGGTGCTCTTGAATATTGAATGTCATGGGTTATTGAGATTGGAGTGTGGATGAGGTCTCATGAATTTTCACCTTCATAGGGCGTAAATGTTATATACCAGGTGAGAGATATATAAAAAAATTAAACCTAACAAGGATCATAGTAGGTTAGAGTATAATTCAATGGAATGGAAGCCCATGATCGGGGATAACCTAATATAGAGTTTTGTTTAGATATTATAAGCATGGGTACGTGATTTTGGCTTGAGTGGGGCATGTGAGGTGCTAAAAAATTCGTTTTTGGATTTGAGCATCATTGATAATGATCATGTGGGTCGGATAGTAAAGGGTTATGTGATAGTGGTCAAGAACAAGGTTCAATTTAATTATTTTAATACCCTTAGAGAGGTTTATGAAAAGGAACATCAGTGACTTGAGATACATTAGTATTGATGTTGTGTACCAAGGATTGGGCTAGTGGAGTTCATGACCATGTAAATACAATATGAACATTAAAATTGTTTTATGAGTGTTGGTAGAGATATTTTATTTAATTGTAGATCTAGGAAGATGCTATGAATGATAATGAGACTGACACACCATGGAACATGGATGAATTTCCTTTGTTTAGGAATTAAACCAATGTTGTGAGAGAACATGAGATATAAAATGTACATGTGAAGTGATTAGTGTTGAATCATAGTTCCTAGAAAACTCATTTTTGAGGAAATTGATATATTGTGGATAATGAATAGTGTTTTAAGAAATTAGGCCAAGGGATTGTGATACTTTTCTTGAGGTAGTCCGAGTTAGATAATATGGTATGTAGTAGTATGAGGTGGTCATAGTTGAAATTCATTATTATGAGTTAATCATAATAACAAATTGTGATTTTCATTTTATGTTGTTAAATTATGTGAAACTATTGGAAATGTTTGTTGGGTGATACAGATGAGTGGTTTGATATCATACATCATTAATGTTGCATGAATTTAATACGGTACATGATGTTCACTTGAGGCACACATTGAAATTTTATATCAGTGAGTTTATGGCTATGGGTATGGGATAAAAATAATTGAATGAAGACATATTTATTTTGCTAAAATGAGATATAGAATGATAATATATGATAGAGGGTACATCAGAAATGAATTTGATTCCATTCCACGACCAATATGGGTGTTAAATCAAGATAGGTGTGTCCTGGTATAGATGAGTGGGGCTTTGGAGGACCAATACATGTGTGATGATATAACCTATTAAGGTGTCTCCCATGGATGTGTATAAGTTAATCCATATAGTGGGGAGTTACCCGTTGGACATCAAGGTAATTAACAAAATTATGATTGTAAATTTCGAGGTATTAATGGATGACATTCTCAGGAGTATATAATAATGGAAAATTACAGTTTCCCATTTGAAATATAGAATGAGTGCTAAAATCGTGTTTTTTCATTATGTTTAGTGGTTAATAAGGAATTGTTTCTGATGGAATGACCCTGTATTGTTAGGATCATGGGCCTGAGAAGACTACTCATTCGACGGGAATCAAGTAATTTAGGTAATATTATATATAATTATTCTAATTTAGCTATATCCCAAGAAATATTCCATTCATTAGTTGATGTTTAACATTATATTGGGCATTATTGTTACTTTAGTGCAATTATAATTTAACACATTCTAGCATGATAAAATTATAGGTTTTTAGTTCCCTTGATGTCAAGGAGTATGAAAACTATTTAAATATTGTGAAGAACCTTCCTTGGAATTGTACATAAATCCATCTTGAACAACATTAAGAATGTTTTTTGTGATCATGGGGTTCCTATAAGAGTATAAGAATGATGATATGTTAAATGGGAATATGTCAATTAGAGATAGAATTTATTTAAATAATGTGGTCTAGGGGATGTTTGTCTATTTTTTGTGTGTGAAAATGGTTGTGGCCTAATTACCACATTATCATGTATGTCATTTTGTATATGATTATTTTATTTCGATACTCATCTTGGGGTTTTTGAAGAAAATATAGACTGCTTGTGTTATTCTTTGACTATTAGGGAATGAATCTTCTGGAATAATAATTATAATTGAATATATGTTCCAATGATGAGTATTACTCTTGTTTTTGTTGGAGTATGGGGTCTCTATACCATAATAATAAGGTCTATTGACTGTTGATTAAATAATATTTCTAAAAATTATAAATTTGGGTAGGCATTATAGATTTTTAAAAACTTTTTAGAACCAATTCCGATGGTTGGGTGATCCATAGTCTAAATGAACAAATGGATGATGAAATGTAATTTTAATTGGATAAATGAATATGATAAACTACCATATATATATTTTTGAAATAGTTTTTAGTGCTGGAATATTTTTTGGATGTTTTAGACACATAGAATTGAGTATTTCATTGAAAATATGTGTTGGTTTTTAGGGATTTAATGTGAATTATTGGATGATAGATTGGTCGTAACCAATGATGGAATGTTCAAAGAGATTTATTAGGAATGTTAAGTGTTATAATATACAGTTTTTGATTCCCCATTTCTATACTAATGTGAATATATCTAATGATTATTAAAATTATCTTGGGGGGTGTTTGAGTATATTTTTTAAGTGTTTGATTAATTTATTTTAAAAGAGTTGTAAAACATTAAAATTGATATATTAGATATTAAATGAGGTTTTATAGGTTTTATTAGTGAATATATGGTCTCTAAGAGTGACCAAAATTATTATTACAACCCTTGATATAGAGAACATCTTTATTTATTTTAAACCCACTCAACCTGATGGATTAGTACTAGAAATAGAGTAAAATAAAATGGATTAATGTTTATTATATTTTCCCGTCAAACATTTAAGGTGTCCATCCACCTATTTCTCCTTGTTCTCTATCAGGTGTTCAAAGGTCATTCCCCCATCCTATCATATTCTATCCTATTTATTCAACATTTTTATGGGGTTTTAACATGAATCCAATGACGGTTTTCTAATATAATGTCCTTTATGTTTTTCTTCCCATATCATTAAAAATTATCTTCTCTATGATTGTGGTTTAATATTAATTATTGTAGAACGTAGTGGAATTTATGTATCTTGAAGGGGAAACTAATTTATATAGGAAGAGGCACTCATAATAACCCCTCTCTATATAGTCACTCGATAGTTTGATGGATGCAATTCATATGACCTAATTTATTTATATTTTCATAATATTTAAATCGAATTTGTTATGAAATTTGAAACTTTTGTTTGGGATGTTGAATAAATTAAGGATGGTAACAGGACAGAGGTTATTGGCGTGCATTATGTATTCTGTTGGGCATGATGATGCATCGTGTTGAGTATTTGGTGAATATTAAAATAAAATAAAATTTTTATTTAATTTTCAATTGTATAGAAAATTAATGGTTATTATAATTATCTAAATTGAATGATTTTTGTTTTGAGTTTAGACCCTTCTATCTACGAGCAGTGTTAAGAAAAGCATTGTTTGTACTCAGTTATCCATGGATGAGGTGATGGAATAAGGATATGACTTTTGAATTATTGATACCTTATGATAATAAATCTTGGTTATTTTCCCATGTTTTTAGATGTATTTTCTTTGAATTTCCTATGTATTATGTCCACTATGTTCATTGAACTATTCTAGAATTACGCATCTTCCAATGTTAATATAAATTAATGTTATAAGTATAATTTTTTTATAGGAATAAAAATTTAAATTATTATTATTTTTTATGTTACATCCCATGACCAAATGATTAATGTTCCAAGGAGAATGGTGACCTCATGCACTTTCTTGACACCCCAGTAGCTGATGGTCGAGTCTTAGACTAAGAGGGCACCTAGAACCTTAGACACATCCTGGATAGGTTGTAACAAGACTATAGATAGATGACCCCATTAAGCCATGTCGAGATCCCTACAACATGATTGTACTACGTATATAGTACACATGAAATTTAGAGATGGTTTGAGTGAGCGAATATGCAATGATTGTCCATGGACATGAGGATTTTCTTTGACTCATCTATTGAGACTCACAATAGTGATGTATCCCCATGAGTACTACGGGGTTGTTATAATAATATTACATTGAAATGGTTTGTGTCATCTTTGGTGATATGGTTTTTTACGTTTGTAAATTAAGATGGTATTGAAGACAGTTGTTGGGTTCCCCCATCCATGTGTTGACCTTGGTGCGTATGGTAGGTACCCTAGTGACTGATCGACCTAATGTTTGAGCAGTTGACTATGTATACATATGGTATGTATGGTTGTTTATACAACACTTTCCATATACATATTTATTTATAACATATAAAATTTCATTGGGGATTTCTCATTTTAAATGAAAAGAATACTCTTATAGGGAAAAATATGGATATTAATAGTTATGACGTCATGGATATATAGTTGGGGTTGATATAGTAGACTGGGATAGTTATTTCATGGAAAATACCTCAAGTCTATGATAAATACAATATTTTATTGGAATAAAAAATATCATTGGGGAGGTTCCTGATACAATATTGTATAATGGAGAGACTCATGACAGTTATTATGAGGGAAGATCATCATGAGATACTATGAGATACCCTTACAATAAATGAAGAAAGTATAGTTTATTAGAGGAATGGACCTATGCATCGACAATGGATGGATTATAATACACGAGTTGTCAAGGTTCTTTTGATGTGGTCAAATACATTCCATCTTCTATTTGAAGAAGTAATTTTGGGTCATCCTGTTGATCTATTTTAGAAATATAATTATTTATTATGAATATGTCACTACATTTTCACTTTTGTATGAGATCTCATTGGTTTTTCCTTAATGAGTTACATACCATCAACCCTACATAGGATTCCCAAACATCTAGGTACCTCATAATCCCTCAATTATTGTATGGTTAGGTTGGGTGGTTTCCCTAGATTACATGGTCAATATAGATTACCTCTGATGGCTAATGGTGATTTGTGAAATTTGCAGATTGATGATTCTAGTGTTGACACATTTATTTTTATTTATTTTTTATATATTAATTAAATTTAATTCTATATAAGAAGTTGTACCAGTTGGAAACATGTACTGTACATTATATAATTCTTCATGGCATTCTTGCAATATTTGGATACTTAAATAATGTCCATTTAATTTATTATTTCTAATGTACACTGATATGTAGGATTCATAATTATTTTTTAGTTTATCTAACACTATAATATATTGGTATAATTTCCCCATGATACAAAACTATACCCCAATTCATGTCAGTGACATCTACCTTATTGGGAGCCATAACTGTGGTTATGTCGTGCCATTGTATGATTACTATTTAGATTCAATCAATGAATTATTTTAGAAGCATCTTTTATAAATTTCAATTGTATCTCAAATTACACTTCTTCTCAACCATCCTTCCCCTATAAACATCCAAAAATGAAAAAAATAAAATGGACATAAGTAAAGCATCATCATCATAGTACAAAAATAACCAAATAATAAATTTTACATCCTCAATAATTTCAATATATAATATTTTATTTCCATACATTTCAGTTTTAACGTACAATCACTAACACTAATATCATTATTGAATTATATTTAGATTAATCTATGTAATAATTACATTCCATTTTTTTCACTAACATTTTATTTAATATATTAATTATATTAATTTAATTCAGCATAAACTATGTTTTTGAGCCTCTAATACATATCCTGAATATGGTATCTAGGACACTACATCAACCACTATATTATCCTAAGACAACAACATCCTCATAAATAAAACCTCTATTAGAATCAATGAATTGCATACCTCATCAAACAAGATAAACTATAAACAGAAAATTATTTGAACCCAAAATATACCACAATAACTATCTCATAAAACCACCAACATTCGAAAAAATAAATACCAAAACTAACCCCACTCTAACCATAATAATGGTGAAACAAATAAATAAAATAATAAACATATCAATCATAATAACAAAATAAATCCATCAATCCCTTGTTTGTCACAAATCCATGTATTTTTTATCTCTTGATACATAAACATATCAATTACAAATTACATGTATTCATTATTATAATTTGTTCATATTTTATGTAAATATCAAACTAATAAGGGGATAAATAAATCTTTGACAATAAATTGCCTACCATATCGAATTGACAAGGATTTTAAAATAGTTAGCAATAGATAACATTCCATCTAAACATGATTCCACATTAAATTAGTTACCTATAAGATAAAATTAAGCACAAATGATTTCATAATTTAATATTTATTATTTAATTATCACTATTACATCAATATATATTTATGATTATGTTCAACACATTAACAACAAGATTAATAGTATCACTAATATTGAAAAAATATTTTTTTCAATAATAACATAAAAAAAGAATATACAACCACAAAAAGGTAATGATAGAGAGAATAATCTATGACCATTAATTTATATATTTAAAATTAAATATTTTTATGGATAATTATAAGGAATCATATATTGATTAATAAGGAATAGTAACTCCATGATTTATGAAATTTGAAAGATATAAAAATGTCGAATATATACCCCTCACATGGTATATTGGCGGTCGAGATAATGTAAGGAGGGAGAGAAAATTTCAGAACACAACAAACACAAAAAAGGTCCACTAAAAGATTAATGGTTTTACAAAACATCAATAATACAAGAAATAATTAGAAGTTTGGGATGTTCGAAAGAATAAAAAATTATCCATATGATTTAAAACATGAAAAGAAATGGTTCAAAAGTATCCATGGGATAACCAATGATAATCTAAGAATATCCCTATGATTCACTAGATTCAGAGTAGTTCAGATGATATGGAGTGATTCTAATAAGACAATTGAAGTTATAATAAGTACTATTAAACTTAGCAACACAATGTGATAGGCATGGTCATGCAATAATACTCCATAGATTCAAAATTCACCATGAATTTTGTCACGGTGTCAAACTATCCTATTTCAATGTAACTAAGGATGGTAATATTTTAATAAGTTCATTTATTATAAAATTATCGCACCTATAATAATATAAAGATAATCACCATCCATCTATATCAAATCAAACTCATTATGGAAAACCACCACTAAAAAATAATCAAAACCATGGTGAGATATTAGAAATAATATATATGGCACAAAATTCCAATGGAGAGGCTTTAAAAAAATAATTCAATTTAATACACCTCATTAAAAACCAAGTCTACCATCAGAAACACGCCGCAATACTATCAAAAATATATCTCTAAAATCCATGGAAAATCCAAAATGGCTATCAAAAAACATATACACCATCATCATAGGGCCTGAGAGTCATACTATACTAAAATTCATTATTCCACAAAAAGAATTACCATGAAAAAACACAAAACACAATTCAAACTAATATTCTCTATGTAACATTCAATTACATTGAACATATGGTAAAAATGAAACATAGATTCATATAGAAACTTTTAGAAAGGAATCCACTTATAAAACACTAAATTTACATAGAAACCTTTAATACTATAAAAATTAATTACAAAAATATTTAAAAGTCTAGGGAATTTCATTAAATGTCATTGAATGTATTCTGACACCAAATCATAAATATGAAAACAAAAAATAATTAGAAAAAAACATAATCCAAAACACCATATGAGATACTTCTATAATAAGACTAATTATACCGAAATGAACTACTCTATAAACCCAAATATAAACTATACCATCAACTATACCATTGAATCCATATAAACAATAACTCCACTACAACTGTTACCCTTGTCTAGTTAGTGATATTAATAAATTTAAAAGACACGGAAGATAACATTGAAAACAAACTATTTCAAAAAAGGTTCTAAATGTGACATAAATTATTGAAGAACATCAATAACCCCTTATATATGATAACCATAACTCTTATTAAACTTTATATATTTTATATTGAGAGAAAATTTTCATTAATTTGTGTTATTAAAACTGTTAACCATGAAAAAAATGGGTTTTAACCACTTAATGTTTTGTAAATTTACATACCATTTAAGGGTTATGTAAAAATTTAAATAATTGTATCATTACATAAAACATGGGAATTTTTTTTTGATAAATTAAAAAACCAATTAAAAATGGAAAGTTGAATTTTGAAACCACTTTTTGTGAATGAGTGTGAGAATTTACAAAAACAATTAAAGAGGACTTTTAAATTTCATGTAATTTTTTTATATGAACATAAATAATTCCCATCTGCCAAAACACATAGGCTCTAAAATTTTCAAGGAAGATCAAAATATTAAATTTATCTTCCCAACTATACCACTGGTTAAAGCAAATATCTAACATTATCCAAGGAAATGTAGGAGTCACTATGAACACATAGTACAAATATTTTGTCTTATTATAGTAGAAAGAATAATCTCATAATGCCAAGGGATCATTGAGTTTCTCCATCCCTGATCATGAATTAATTCATAAACACAAGAATATAACATCAGTTTTTACCATTGACTAATGTAAAGCCGATAAATTAAGGAATTATCAAAATCATTCCCATTAACTTGGAGAAAATCTCCTTATATAACACATGAATTCCACCAATCCATGATTAAAGAAATTTATCAAAAAATTTTCAACCATCATAAAATATATGGCCTTGGTTATGAATAAAATAGTCAAAGACATATGAATTCATATATAAAGTGGTTATGATATTATGATGTTAAATCCCAAAATTGAAACCCCTGATCACATACATTAAAAAATCTATTCTGTAACATTGAATTTTCTAGTTTACAATCATATTTTCACAGATTGAAAAAAAATTATTCATTATAATAATGTTAATATCATACAAATAATCCACATATATGTTCCCATGGATTATCTTCCACTACATTTGTCATACTTTACAATGTAAACTCACTTCTAAGGTAACTGAAAAATTTGATTAATGTTATAGACACTTTCATGGAGAATTCAATTACTTCTTCTTTTCGAAAACATTATACTATATACTCTTTAAGAAAATCACTACTCCTCCACACTACTGAAAAGTTGATTAAATATTTTTATATAATCCCGTATTTTTTTAGATAATCAATGCCTTAATGATGCTACGAAAACAAATATTCAACCAATTAAAGGCGGTTAATTAAAATAATTAAATTATTCAGAATAAATTATGAAATAATAGTCATATAAATGATGTCTATCTATATAAAACATAAAAATAATCGTACAATCGCTTCTACTATGAATGAATCTCAACATCATATCAAATATTTTTCTTCCTTCCCTCCCATAATATAAAAACTTCATTAATCAAAATCATATATTCAATACAAAATAAAAACAATCTCAATCATAGAGGCATCAAAAATATCTAAAAAATAATAGTAACAACCATTCGAATTTTGAAAAAATAGCAACAACATGTTAAATTAAAGACAAACCCTTCATACAAAACTTCATAAAAAATATTTTTTTGAGAAAAATATTAATTATAAACTTGTTTTTTTCCTAAAATATCTATGAATAGTAAATACTTCATATCATTGAATGTATTTCATTAAAAACAACCCTCCCCAAATCGTATAAAAAATTATTCATTAATTGCTTAATAAAATAATATAAATAAAACTCTTATATAATTCACTATAAATAACTCAATTCCCTTTAACAAAAATAAATTCAAAAAAAATTATTTTAGGAAAAATTATTATTGTGATTTTTTAGGAAATATTTTTATAACCATACTTTACATAAATTATATATTTTCAAAATACATAATCATGAAATATTTTACACATCATCACACAATTATGGGATAGTTCTTACAATAATCACATTAATTTCCATAACACATCTTAAAAAATATAATTATATTAGCTATATAGAATCACTAACTAATATAATTAAACTGTTTTATATACATTGAAATTCATGATATTAATTATTATAGCATCACCACATAAAATTTTGACCAAGATTTATATTTTTTGTTTTTTATTATAATTAACACGATAATAATAGTAATTCAAGATCCTAAAAACCATGAACATTGAAAACTAATAGTCTACAAACTTTATTATAACCTATATGTCATAAAATAAAAATAATTATTATCTTTAAACATATATTAATTTTTCTCATACAATCCCAAAAATTCTCATCAAATAATCAAAATTAACATGATAATCATTAATTTTAACAAATATAATTTAATAAATACCATAATAGAAAATTTAGTATAATATAAAACTAAAAAAATTGTCACAGAAACCTGAACGAATTTTAGGTTTTAAAAAATTTATCAATTTACAATAATACTAAAATAACATAACATAAATTATCTAATATAAAATAAAATTTCAAGCTATACGAAAACATTTTTAAAAATTAAAATTATAACACTAAATAGAAAATTATTCAACATTAAATTTCACTACTTAATATTGAAATAAATTAATACATGTTTCAAATACCATTTAAAAAATTATCACATTAAAGACACAAACTTGTTAACATAAATAAATTATCAATTTTTAAAATAAGTTGAGGGAATAAATAAATCATATCATAAAAACATCAAACACAAGAACAATAATATAATATGAAGAAATCTGTAATATTAGAATAAATATTACAAAAAATACAGTAATTCCCTTTCATATCCTTGGTGTCATAACATAGAATATTTTCATGGAAATAATCTAGAATACCCTAAAAATAAAATTTATTTTTGATTACATAAATAATTTTATTAAATGATTTTAAGAATATACTTAATTAAAACCTAGTAAAAATAAGATGTATTTATAAACCTCACATACATCCCAACAAACATTTAGTATCATCACACATTTTATGTTTAGTAATCATATCGTCCATGAATAGGATCATAAGTTCCTCTAAAAAATTCTTCCCAGGAAATTATCATTTTTATATTGTTTTCTATGATTGATTTATAGTTTTACCATGCCAGAAAATATAGTTTTCTTGTTCCTAACTCTAAAAATAAATCTAAACCCTAAACCTAATCTATATTAAAACACTTTCATGACTCAACCTTACTTTAACACATCCTTGACTACTAATTAATAATATAGTGGACCACAATACCTACCTAAAATAGATAATGAGTTGAAGAAATTCTAAAATTTTATAAAAATAGATATATAAAAATAATTAATCTTATAATAAAATAAAAAAAATATTAAAATATCCAATCAATCAAATAATATATAATAAAGAATCATATAACATAATGAATATAATGAAACATAAAAATTGTCTCAAAAGTAAAATATCAAAACAGAATTATATATAAATAACTATAAGAACAATAATGTAAACATGAGCCTCTAAATTCAATATCAGCCACCACCTCCATAAAAATGTTCATAAATAAATATATTTATAATGGAATGATCATACTATATATTTTGTAGAATCGTCTAAAAATTCCCTTGGGATTATATGAATGAATGATAACAAATATTCTGATAATAAATAGTTAACCTATCTCATTCCTCATTCTAGATCAATTACCACCCATTCTCCACATTCTCAATCTCCTAATCTGATATCCATATATTAAAATATAATTACAAAAAAACGTAATATGGTTTATAAATCTATTTCCACAAAAATTTAAACTACCTCTTTCAAAAATGACATAATTCATAAGCTTCCATCCCTTCAATATAAAAATAACAACACAACTACATCACATTGTAATTTTATATCCTTAGAAGTTTAATTTTTTTAAAAAACAACCACAACTCATTTCACTTCATCACTACTATAAATAAAATCCTCAGTACAATAGTGAAATATGAACATCAATTACATCCAACTCAGTACCTATACCCGATATGCACTCCCCAAACATGCAATACTTCATGAAAACATCATTATAACTCTTACTAAAATAAATTATAGCCCTTTAATAATAATATTAGTATGTAAAAAATATAATACATTTGGTAGAGAATTTGGGGAAGAGGTAGAGGATAAAAATACGTTCAATTAAAATCCCTAGTATTAAAGAATACACATGGATCCCAAAACCATATGGGTATTAGTATAGCCTCCCAAAATGGGATGTGTTGTGTATTAAATAATACGAAAAAAATCTATTGAAAAATCAAACACAATACTATCCAAAATTTTTAATGTAATAATGTTTTTTCATTAAATAATATGACTATGTATAGCCATGTATTACCCAAAATATAAAACTAAAAAACACTAACTAATCATAGCCCATGTCAACTACATTTCCACATTCCAAAATATAAAAAAGGACTATAAATATCTAGTATATCACATCATTATGAAATTCCTAAGTACCCATCTACCAACCAAAGAACATTTATTTTAAATAAATAATTTCCATCCATTTGGATATTTACTGACTACCACTATTTCAAATTTACTTATTCAATTAAACACATCATTAATTATATTAATAATTAAAACAAATTATTTATTCCTAATTCAATTTAATAATAATATTTAATAATATTTTCTATATTTTAGAGTTTATATTATTTATAATCGCCTATGGCATAAAAAACCATCCTCTCCATGGGACTATATCAAGGACCACACTATCCATAGCGACTAAAAAGAACATTAATCTCACTAGTGTCATATAATCATGAACATCCTGTGAACATTATCCATGATAAAATACCCACAACAACCACATATTATATTAAAATATACCACAACAAAAATTTCATATAACAATTTGTGTCCTAACCATAATCACCCACAACCAACACCTCTCTCACTATAGTAAGGTTTTATATAATAAATTATTGTCAAACAATTAAAAAATAAGTACTGAAAGACATTAGTTAATATACATTCCATCAAAAATTCTATATTCATTTAAAAAATTATTTATATAGGCATATAGAGTCATTTCAATTAACTAATTAAACTGATTTTTTACATCATTTATGTAATTATCGTATTCTGAAGGAGATATAATATAATACAATAAAAAAGAATCATTACATATTGAATAATTATGTTCATAATAATATTAAAAAATGTTTATAATACAATAACTTATTATTCGTTATCAAATATTTCTCCATTTAACAAACATTAAATATAGTTTGTTTTAGACTTTTAGTTTTTATCCTCAATTTCATTCATTACATCATTATCTTGTAATGTGTTTGCTAAAGATGTCAAAAATAACAAAAAAAATTAATAATGCTATAGGAATATGTCCAAAAAACCTAGGAAAAATAAAATCAATGAGGGAATTCACAATAGAGATAAACTAACTATTGATTTAAAATTCCATTTGAAATTATTTGTTTTTAAAAAATTATTTATTGATTTAATAAAAATTGAATCACTTGTTAAATATATGATACGTCCTGATATGAAAATGACTATACGATGAAAAAAACTCATACACCCTAAATCAACTGTATGAATCAAAAAGAGAGATATACGAATGAGGGAGAAATAAATAGAAAAAACTAAAAAATCATAAGGACCCACCCAAAGTCTAATGCCCAGAAATCCTCATGAAAATTTCATCAATGAAATAAAAAAAATTAAAGGGACCACACGATCATAGCCTTTGAGTGTTTTAGAGGTGATAAGAAATATAGAAAGTAGGTAACAATATTCGATTTAGACCGCATTACCAAAATAATTTTGGGATAATATAAAAATTAGACAAAATGGCGACCAAAGATAATCTTATACAAGCCATAAGATACCAATGGTTGAAAGGATATAAAATAATTTATAGATAATATAATTATATAATAAAGTATATAATAAAAATATATAAAACAATATCATATAATGATAATCATTGAAAAACTTTAATAGAGGTTCGACTAAGATATTATGGTGCGATCTACACTATATCATAGCGAGTCAAACCAACCAAATTTAATGTAACTAACAAAAATCAATACATAAATGGTACCATTATGGTAAAACACTTGAACCTATACGAATAATAGTGAAATGATTATTTTTCTCTTTCAAACACCACAAAAAAAATAACTACTATATAACAATTATCACCACTATGGAGAAACTGACCCAAAAATGAGAAACAATGAAGTAAACAACCACATATTACATATAAAATTTATATTTAATGAATTGTAATAATTAAATGTATTAAAACATCAAAAACACCCAAATATTCTCTAGGTCAAAATAGTAATAGTCATATATAATCCAATTCAGAAAATTACACAGAGACCTACTAATATCATTTAGTCTATGCCAAGTGAAGTAAAACACATCCTTACAACATAATCTCACAGACCATAATTCAACAAACCAGAATACAAAAACTCTTCATTTCTATGAAAATATCCACACAAAAACTCATATAATAATTATGAAACCAATAATAATTGATAAAATTACAAAAAAGGCTCTTGATATCTTATGCATGTTTTCTACAAACACATTTAATTCATGAAAAACACAATTTAATGGTCTTAGAGGTATTTTTTCATATGATTTTACAATTTAATATTTATATAAAATAATTATTATAATTTTAATTATTACCCTTATATAATGAAATTTTTATTTTTTGTTTTAAAACATACAAAGTTGTGGTATTTTTTTGTATACCACAACCTTTATGGATACATAGTCTATCATTTATAAACACACATAGGAATGAAAAAATATATATATGTTTATATATATATATATATAATTTAACTCATAGTGGATAAAATATAAAAGTCACAATATAGAATCAGAAATCGAGTGATTCAAAGAAATATTTACTCACATATTTGAAAATTAATAAAAATTATAATGACCACTTTGTTTCAATAAATAATAAAAAATAAATTAAATTATTTTAAATTATTTCTTAAAAAATATAATCAAAATATTTTTTTATATAGGTTGTGTAAGAGTGAAAATTAAATAAACAACCTCGGGTTAGTTTATTCAAATTATATTGTGATCTATTTTAGAAACAATTACACCTAGTTATAAATATAATATATGTATTATCCAATAAAAAGTTCCAATTTAATTTTCAATTTGGCTATAGGGATATTAATATCACTTAATGTTCACTGATGGATTCATTCATAATTAATATGTTCCCAAACTAATAATTGTATCTCACTTGATTTAACCCATATTTTTTTTGTACTATTATATTTTTCTAATTATTTTAATCAATTTTCTTCTCTATTTTTATAAAAATTTTCATATTTTGTTTTTATATATTTAAATAAATATTTACTTTAATCAAAATTATTTATTTTATTATAATTACAAGAAGAATCAATAATAGGAATATCAATTTATTGTCATTCATATTAGATTGAATAATTTCATATGATAATTTATATTTATGTTTTGAACTATTTATTCATATCTAAAAATAATAATTCCATATTTTTGGATATTGATATTTATAATTTCATATTAATTTTTATTCTGATATTTATGAAAAATATCCATTAATATTTTTTAAAAAACATCTCTTTCTATAACTTATTTTAAACGCTATACTTGAAATATATAGTCCTTTATAAATTCATATGATATTATTTTTTTTATTATTATTTTTCAATTGATTCTCAAATTTATATGATTAATTATTTTAAATTATTTAGGATGATATTTTTGTTGATGAACTCTATTCATCTTTATAATTATTTTTTTAAATTTCTAGGTTTTGGGTTTTACATTATTGGTAATTTCTATAATCTCTATAATGTTAAATGAAAATGTATCAACATTATGTCTATCATAATATGTTTATGTCATCTCACTGAAATAAATTAATCTATTTAAATTTCATAATTCAATTTTTATTATATGATATAATGGGTGAGGTTTTTATAAATCATGTTTTAGTCACATCACATGATGTAAAAGATCTTTATTGGAGTTTATATCATTTGTTATCCACAATTTTCAATGAAGCATGCATGATTTTGAATATGTTATGATGTGATAGGGTAACATTTACTTTTATATACCTATAATAAAATAGTTAAACCATTTATACAATGAAATACTATGGATTTAACATTTTTATAGAGTCACTCCCAATGATGTAATTTTATCCTGACTGTAACCCTCTATATATTTGTATAGTGATTCATTATTATAAATGTGGCCCACTACAAGTCCCATTCACAAGAATCCGATGTTTTTTTCTACCATATTCTTATGAGGTGATAATTAGTATTATGATCAATAATGTTATAATTTTGATCAGGGTCCCCTATCCATTCATATTATTCCTCACATAACTATGAATTTTGGCTCAAATTTTTTTCATTTCTATCCCCGAGAGAATCAATATATTAAAAATAGTTTGATCTATGTTAATATTTCCAATAATGAATGATTTAAGTCAATAATTATAATATTTTAGTTTATTACGATTTAGAGTGTAGATGGTTCCAAATGTCACTAATCATATCATTATAAAATTAGTTTATTTAAAAAAATTCACTCAATATATGAAGTACTATATATGTGTTACAATATATATAAAAGCATGAATAACAATGAATCACATTTAGTGTCCAAAAAGAGTACAATTATTTTTTTCGAAAATAGGATATATAAGGACCCAACCCTAAACCTTATATAATATTGAATTAAATGAATAATTCACATTTAGGATCTTTTAATGTTTATAGTTTTATATAATTAGGGCATAACTATTACATCTCAAAAGATTACAAAGTAGACACTTCTACCCAGTATCCATTTTTTTTACAAAACATGAACTCCTGGCAAAATGACTCAAGTCTAGTTACATGTTTAAGAAAATATGACTTTTCATTGATCCCATCCGTGACTCTATTACACATTATTTTCTGTGAAAAACATTTCAAAAACTTGGGATGAGCATAAAAAAGCTCAGTACGTGATACAAAAAGAAGGAAACATGTTAGTTTTTCAAAACAACAAGTAAACCATGAATACTTTAACATATGTAATAATTTTCACCTTTATGAAGAACTAAATACTCTTAACATAATAAAATATCATTACATACCCTTTTATAACCAACATATTACCATAAAACCCATATAAAGAAGACATAACATATAAAGTTAACTTGGGACATAAACATACTTAAATGGAATAACCATATGGTCAAATTCCACACATATCATTAAATGGAATAGCCATACGGCAGACTTCCATACCAAATTCATTAGAGGTTATAACGTATCCACCCATCTTAGTATCCACGGCACCACCCATAATTTGGTTTGTCACGTAACCACCCTTCAAATGTCCAAGTACCATTATAAAATCATAAAACATAAAATAATTATAAAGGAAACAAGAAATTTATACATTTCAATCACAATATATCACTTAAATATATTGACATAAAAAATCCATGAACAAAACCATTTTCAAAACCAAAATATATAAAAGAGTATATGGTATTTATTTTCTTTTAAAAACATTACGGCTTGTTGAGGAAGCCAAAGATCAAATAATACTCGTAGTGATGGAAAATGTCAATGTCACCACTTACGTTAAAAGAAAGAATCCATTTTTTTCATTTTCTAAAATGCTTCGTAGAAAAATATTCCCTTTGAAATGTCAAGGGTCTTTATGCAGCATATAAAATAAAGTCTTGTATTAAAACAAAATATGCCTCAATTGAAGGAGATTGAGACGATGTCCCTTACCTCATGTCCGACTTGAGTAGATCATTCTTTAATATCCTAAATAATAAACTAATGTAAATTTATTCTTTCTAAAGATTATTTTTCAGTTTATAATTCCTTTTATATCAATTATTACCATGTTATAAACATTATGTAATCATTTTAGATAATAACGTTCGTTTTGTCGATATTTGGTACTTGAGTAAACAATGAACACGTTATATTTAGAAGTAGAAATTGTGGTAAATAGTCCATTATATCAAGAATGATATTCATGATTTAGATATCATATATATCATTTATATCCATATATACATGTATTTATAATACTACATAACATTTGGAGGTAAGAAATGAAATGCACTGTGGGAGAAGGTAAGTCATACGTACTAATGAATGCTAATTTCATTTCTATTTATTATTTTAATTGAATTAAAACATAATGATACATAGTATTATTATAATTCCAGTATTTTATCATATATAATATCATTAATTATACCACTTATATGGACCACATATGGTATGAACGAGTCATATTACTTTGAGGTTGCGGTAGTCCGCAATTCCTCAATTGAGATTATCATATTTACCCACTATGGAATCCATAAAGGAAATATATAATTGGGAAGTACAGAAGAATAAAGAAATCATAAAAATAATATATATGATATATAAAAATAGTTCCATCATAATGGCCACCATGAGAGGCGGTAAGATGTAATTGAACAATCATCGTTTCATGAGGTGTTAGTTTGTCATCCACAAAAAAATTATGTTCTTCATCCGTTAGATGGAGGTGTGTGTAAGTGTAGTTCAAATAACTCTCATAAAAACATCATTGTATATTGAAGATACTGTTTTTTTACAAAATAATTTAATTAAAATGAGATTAGTGGTTGGAGAAGTAAAATACAATGAAAACAATTTAAGAGAAATTCTTACCTTTAATTTTGGTAACTCCCTTTGGTTTGGACCAATGGACTTCTTGAAGTGTCTTATGCATAAGTTAAGGATTATAGGAGGAGGAGAGGGATGTAGGTAGCTTAATTGGGAAGAGTTTGGATGAGCCAAATGGCTTGAGAGGTGTGAGTAATTGGATAGAAATGGTCTCCTTTTATAAGGGAGAGGAGGGGCTCTTTAGGAAAGTGTGAAAACATTCATTTATTATTTAATTATATTCAGTTTATAATGGTCCAAAATCTTTATATTCATTGATAATATGACTCATGGTCTAAAACAATCATCCAATAAGAATAGGATAGGTTTTGGATAATATTTTAATCATTATAATCTTATTTATTTAAATCATTTATTAATGAGGTAAATACTACATCATTATTGTGTCATGAATAATTTTATTTATGAGATGTCAAAATATTATAAAAAAATACTATCATATTGGAAAAAATTTTAAATATCCAAGGAATATTTATAGTAAAAAATAGTACTAATATATAACCATATAAAAATTAATTACTATAAGATTTTTGTTAAAGTCAATTTTGTCATTACATTAAATTAATTAATCTAAAGTGTCACTGTCTTTCATAAGTGGCTCGATGGGGTCCTAAAATCGACTCCAGGATGACCATGGTCGGCCACTACTCATACAATAATTTTAGGACAATTGTTAAGATAATTTTGAAAAATTGTAATATTCTTTTTACCTTGAATTACCCAATTTATCTATAACCACGGTAAATAAAAGTCAAAAGTTACTATTCACCAAATATTATTTTCATCTTATTGAACCACATTTTACTTCTTGATAACAACCATGTATGTCAAGTTTTCGAAATTCACATCACATAAGTAGTGAAATTTCATTTAAATGAAAAATTCAGTTTTCTTAACTACTACTAACTGGTTTCACTATTCATAAAAAATTGATGTTTTTCAGAAAAATACCAAAAATTCAGCCTAAGATATATTTTATGTTCTGAATTAAAAAAAAGTTGTCTATTTTTACATGTTCAAAGCATAGAAGTGGAATTAATTAATTTTAAAATTAATTCATGTTATCAAAACAAATAGCGTGTTTTTATGAAACAATAACTATCAAAATATTGATACTTGTTTATGTCCAATTTCAAAGTGAAATTAATTACAATGAACAACATTGTATTTATGGTAAAAATATATTCTAATTACACTCTAAAACGAATTTAAAATATATTCTATCCATATAAGTAAGTTATATTAAAACATAGTTCTGAATTAAAATACAATATTTAAACTATTAATTTAAAAATGAACATTATCGGAAAAAATACAAACATTTATGCAATGTAAATTTTGAAGTCCCCATTCTAAAGAAGGATTTTATTTGGTCATATAGAATGTATTAAAGTAACCAAAACTATTTTTAAAGAGGGGTTTCCATTAAAAGGTGATAAATCGCCCTTTTAATGTAAATTATGCTTAAAATTAGATTCATTCACATTTTATTCCTATAAATTGTTATTGGATAATGTAAATACATTTAACAACCATGTACAATCATATTGTAGTTTGTTTTTTTCATTCCTACAAATACAACGTCTAGGAGTTAACTACCAATTAAAATAATAATATTATATTATTAGTGTGAAACGTAAGATTCGAAATATTAATAAATATGAAATATGTCTTATTCTTTATTTACCAAGGATGTTACATCCTTCCCCCCTTTTGGAAATTGTGTCCTCATAATTTTATTCACTTATCAAATAAATGGGGGAATTTATCCATCATAGCATTTTCAGATTCCCATGTTGCCTCGTAAACCATATGGGTTTTCTAGAAAACCTTTTCCTGGTGAATTACCATATTCCGCAACACTCTCTCTCTCTATGGTTAATAATCTGAACTTGTTGTTCTTCATAAGAGATATTCTCTTCCAACTGAACTACCCATGAGCTCAAAACTTGATATGGATCTGGCATATACTTTCTCAACATCGAAACATGAAAAACATTGAGTACCTGGGATAAACATGGAGGTAAAGCCACTCTATATGCAACTGATCCATCTTTCTCATAAGTTTTATAAGGTCCAAAGAACCTCAGACTCAACTTTACCTTCTTACCAAAATGTACCACACTTTTACATGGAGAAACTTTGATAAAGATATGATCACCTACCTCAAAATAAAGATCATTCCTCTGGTTATCTACATGACCTTTTGTCTGCTCTGAGCTGTTCTAATGTGCTTCTGAATCAACTGATCATTCTATGCCATATCTTCTACCAATTCTAGACCAATCATCTTCCTTTCACCTACTTCATCCCAAAAAGCTGGAGTTCGACATCGCTTTACATATAATTCTTCAAATGGATCCATCTATACACTGGAATGAAAACTGTTATTATTTGAAAATTCAACCAAAGAAAGATGTTGGTCCTAGGGTCCCTGGTAATCCATCGAACAAGCACTTAGCATATCCTCTAAGGTCTGAATTGTTCATTCTTACTACCCATCTGATTGCAGATGAAAAGATATACTAAAATTTAATTCAATACCCAATGACTATTGAAGGCCTTTCCAAAAGTTAGATGTAAGCCTAGGATCACAATCAGATACAATGGAGAGGGGTACTACATAAGACATGACTATCTCTTTAACATACAATAGAGAAAGTTGATCTAAAGACAATGTATCCAGAATATTAAAGAAATGATCATATTTATTCAATTGATTAACAATAACCTAGATTGCAATACTACCTCGAGATGTCTTCTGTAATCCCACAACTAAGTCCATTGATATATTTTCCCATTTCCACTCTGGCATCTGTAGAGGATGAAGCATTCATTTTGGTAACTTTCTCTCTGCATTAACCTACACACAAGTCAAACACTTCTTAGTAAAATCAACAATATCTCTTTTCATTCCATCCCACCTATAATACTCCTGAATATCTCTATACATCTTAGTACTACCACAAATAACTGAAAATGGAGAACTATGATCATCACATAACAACTCATTCTTAAATTTTAAATCGCAAGGCACACATAATCTCTTCCCAAATCTCAAAACACAATCATTATCAATATTAAAATAAGATAACATACCCTTCTGAACCAACTATACCCTTTTATGCAACTCAATGTCTTCCATCTACGCTTTCTTAATTCGTTCTGATAGAAATGATTTTACTGAATCCTGAAACAAAAAGAATATTTTCTTATACCAATAACTTCTATTCCAAAGTTCATCAAATCAAAAACCAAAGGATCTTGTTCCAAATATAACATGGTTAATGTTTTTTTAATTTTTTGACTCAAAGAATCAGCCACATTATTTTCTTTTCCTGGATGATAAAGGATCGTGCAATCATAATCCTTGATTTATTCATACCATCTCCTCTATCTCATTTTTAATTATTTATTAGTGAACATATACTTTAAAATTTTTCATTCAGTAAATATTTCCCACTTCACTCCATATAAATTATCCCTCCTAATTTTTAAAGAAAAAGCAACAACAGCTAATTCCAAATCATGTGTAGGGTAATTTAACTCACGTGGTTTCAACTGACGTGACGCATAAGCAATTACATGATCATTCTACATTAGGACACAACCAAGTCATTTCAACAAAGTATCACTATAGATATCAAAATCAAAATTTCAGGAAGGCAGTGCTAAAACTAGATCATTCACCAATCTTCTTTTCAATTCCTGAAAATAATCATCAGGTTATTTTGTCAAGATGAAATTAACACCTTTTCAAGTTATCTTAGTCATTGGACTAGATAACCAAGCAAAATTTTCAACAATACTCAGGTAATAACCTAAAAAACCAAGAAAACTAAGAATATCTATTATATTTGTGGCTCTTGGACATTCATCGACAACTTTAGTTTTAGCAGGATCAACATTTATGCCATTTTTTGAAAAAATGTGACCAAGGAATGAAATTTTTTGTAACCAAAACTCATAATCACGGAATTTCCTAAATAGTTTCTTTTCTTTTAAGGTTTTCAAAACAACCCTTAAATGAATTTTATGTTCCTCCTTAATTTTTGAATAAACAAAAATATCATCAATGAACACAACTGCAAACTTATCCAATAACTCAAGATAAAATCTATTCATATGATCCAGGAATACAACAGGTGCATTGGTTAACCCAAAAGGCATAAATACATATCCATAATGGACATATATAGCACGAAATGCACTCTTCAGAATATATAATTCCTTTACTTTCAACTGATGGTACCCCGACCTCAAGTCAATCATCGAAGAATACTGAGCTCCCTGGATCTGATCAAACAAATCATTGATATGAAGCAAAGGATACTTGTTCTTAATAGCAATGTTATCCTATGCTCTATAATCAATTTAAAGTCTCATTGAGCCATCTTTCTTTTTACGAAACATGATGGGAGCACCCCATGGTGATGTGCTGGGTCAAATGAAACCTTTATCTAATAACTCTTGCAATTGGTTCTTTAACTCTAAAAGTTGAATTTGAGACATTCAATAAGGGGGATTTGAAATTGGCTTAGCATCAAGAACATAGTCAATGGTAAATTCAACTTCTCGATCAGGTATAATACCAGGAAACTCATTAGGAAAAACATCAAGGTACTCTTTTACCACTAACACATCATTAACCTGAACAGTTACTTTATTTTCAACAAAATGTGCAGGGTAACATTAATTTACATCCTTTAACAGTTTCTCAGCTTCCTGATGTGTTATCAAAAGAAACCGTTCATTCTTGTACACAAACAGAAAATGTTTCTAAATAGAAACTTTTTTATCTCTATAGTCAATCTTTTCATGACAAATAGAATGCCAATCCATGCCCAAAATAACATCAAACTCTACTAGAGGCAATACAATAAGGTTTGCAGGTATATTCTCTCCACACACAAGTACAAGAATTTTCTTATTATTCTTTTTCTCTCAACATTTTTTCCTGGTGTTTTTACCTTAAGTTATGTAAAAATATATTGAGATTTAATTCTCAAATTAATAGTAATCTTATCAGAAAAGAAAGAGTGTGTAGGTCGTGAATCAAAAAAAAAACATTGGCATAATCTGAACAAAAAAAAAAACAGTGTACATGATACTAATTCATTCGATGGCCAAAATCTGGTGATGTAGTTACAAAGGAATTCACCACCCCTTTCTGCTTGTACTCTGGCTGCTTTCCCTCAATTGAGTTCTTCTCTGAACACTCATTTTCATAATGACCCATTTCATTACACATAAAAAATCTTACCGATGGATTTTCATTTCTTTCATGATCATCTTCTCTATAGTAACAAGCAATATGACAAGACATACCTCATCGGTATCACTTTCTAGACATTGATAAACATTCTCCAGGATGCTCTTTACCACACTCCTCACAAGTTGGATATTTAGTTTTCTTACCTCCATGTTTCTTTGACAAATTCTTCCCCTTTTCCTCCTAACTAGACCTCTTATTTTGTAGTTTGTCAAATAACACTTGATCATCGGAAGACTCCATTTCCACCTTCTCTGTATATCGAACATGTTTTTCATAAATTTTAAACTCACGAGAGGATACCACTCTTTGATATCATGGCTTCAGTCCTTAGTAAAATTGATTTACATTACTATCAAGATCTCAGAAGAAAATTTGTGCATACCCTGCCAATCGAGTGAACTTTTCTTCATAATCAGCCACTGAGTCATCCTTCTGCCTCAATTCTAGGAATTGTTTTTCCATCATAAGACGAACCACATTAGGAAAATATTTCTCAAGAACCATACCTTTGAATTCATCGCAATAAAGAGCATCAATCTTCTCACTATCCCAGATATTTTCCACCATCGACCACCACTGATCAGCGTCACCTTAAAAATGGTAAAAGAAAGACTAACCTTTTGTTGTTCTGAACAACCCACATCATCGAAAATCATTTCCAGTACTTTAATCCAACCTTATTCTAGAACAGGGTTAGATGATCCTCTGAATGATGTAGGATGTTTCTTAATGAAATTCTCTACTACTAACATGTTCCTCTGTGGTTGATATCACTAATCTCGTACATAGATACCACCACCATTTATAGATTGAGTCAACTATTCTATAATTGCATCAAATAGTTTAGTTCTGATTCCGACCATCTCAGGTTGCTAATTTGGAAGGTTGTCTCCCTCCTGCTATCGTCCCAACATAGCTTCCTTGTTTCCTATACGGAAAACCATTCTGAACACAGAAATATTATTAGCGAAGCAATATCATAATCTATAAATGCTATAAGATTTAAATATTAACATAAATTACTTTATGGATATTAATTTAACAATACCCTAACTCCTAAAGTTGTCTTAACTGACCTCTGATACCAACTATAAGGATCGTGACCTAATCCTCACATAATATTGAATTAAATGAATAATTCACATTGAGGATATTTTTAGGTTTAGAGTTTTAGATAATTAAGACATCACTATTACATCTCAAAAGATTACAAAGTAGACACTTCTACCCAGTATCCATTTTTTGTACCTAACATGAACTCTTGAAAAAAAGAGACATGTCTAGTTCCATGTTTAAGACAGCATGAATTTTCTTCAATCCAATTCTTGACCATATTCCACATTATGTCATGTGGAAAACATTTCAAAAACTTGGGAAGAGCACAAAAAGAACAGTAAGGGATACACAAAGAAGGAAAACTGTTAGTTTTTTAAAACAACATGTAAACCATGAATACTTTAACATAAGTAATACTTTTCACCATTATGAAGAGGTAAATACTCTTCACTGAATAAAAGATCATCACTTTCCCTTTTGTAACCAAGATATTACCCTAAAACCCATATAAATAACACATATCATATAAAGGTTACTTGGGACATAAAAATACTAAAATGGAATAACCATACAGTCAACTTCCACACATATAACTAAATGGGATAGTCATACGACCAACTTCCATACCCAATTCATTGGAGGATATAACATAACCACTGGTTCTGGTATTAACAGCTCCACCCATCATTTGTTTTATCACGTAACCACCCATAAAATGTCCAAGTACAATTATAAAATAATAACACATAAAACAATTATAAAGGAAAGAATGAATTTCCACATTTCAATCACAATATTTACCTTAAATATATTGAAATAATAAATCTATTATCAAAACCATTTTCAAATACAAAATATATAAAAGATTATATGGTGTTTATTTTCTTTTAAAAACATTACGGCTTGTTGAGGAAGCCAAAGATCAAATAATACTCGCGGCGGTGGAAATGGTCGTTGTCACCGTTTGCGTTAAAAGAAACATTCCTTTTTTAAATTTAGGAAAACACTTCGTATAAAAATATTTCCTTTGAAAATTCAAGGGTTTTTATACAGTGTATAAAATAAAGTCGTGCATTAAAACAAAATATGCATCAATGAAAGGAGATTGAGATGAAGTCCCTTACCTCATGTCCGACATGACTTGATCGTTATTTAATCTTCTGAATAATAAACTACCGTTAATTTATACTTTATTAAGAAGCTTTTTAAATTTTATTACTCCTTTAATATCTCTTTTTACCATGTTATAAACATTATGTAACCATTTATGTTAATAAAGTTCATTTTGTCGATATTTGGTACTTTAGTCAAAATTGAACACCTTATATTTACTTGTTGGCCTTGTGGTCAATAGTCTATTATATACAGAATGATATTCATGATTTATATAACATATATATTATTTATATACATTATATACATGTATTTATAATAGTACATAAAATTTGGAAGTAAGAAATGAAATGCACCGTTCATGCAGACGGTAAGTTGTACTTACGCATGAACGCTACTTTCATTTCTATTTATTATTTTAATGGAATTAAAACATAATGATACATAATAGTATTATAATTAAATTTCTGTATCATATATAATATCATTAAAACTATCCTTTATATGTAACACATATGGTATGAATGAGTCATATCACTTTGAGGGGGCGGTAGCCAGCACTTCCTCAAATGAGATAATCGAATTTACCCACTATGGAAACCATAATGGATTGATATTATTGGGATGTAAAAAGTAATAAGGTAATCACAAACATAATATATATCATATATTAATATAGTTCCATCATTATGTCCACCATAAGAGGTGTTATGTTGTAATTGAATAATCATCGTTTCGTGAGGCGTTAGTTTTCCATCCACAGAAACATTATGTTCTTCATCCATTAGATGGAGGTGTGTGTAAGTGTAGTCTGAATCCATCTCATAAAAACATCCTAGTATAATTAGTATAATTGTGTAGTTACAAAATAAAGTAATAAAAAGAGTTTAGTGGTTGGAGAAGTAAAATAGAAGAAAACAATTTAAGTGATACTGTTACCTTTAATTTGGGTAACTCCCTTTGGTTTGAACCAAAGGTCTTCTTGAAGTGCCATATGCCTAAGTTAAGGCCTCTAGAAGGAGGAGAGGGATGTATGGAGCTTAATTGGGTAGAGTTTGGTCAATCCAAATTTCTTGAGAGGTGTGAGGAATTGGATAGAAATGGTCTCCTTTTATAAGGGATTGGAGGGGCTCTTTAGAAAAATGTAAAAACATTATTTTATGATATAATGATATTCGGTTTCTAATGGTTCAAAAAACATTATAGTCGAAAATAATATGGCTCATGGTAGAAATAAATTTATCCAATAGGAATTGGATTGGTTTTGGATAATATTTTAATCAATATAATCTTATTTACTTAAAACATTTATTAATGAGGTAAATACTGCATCATTATTCTGTCAGGAATAATTTGATTTATTAGATGTCTAAAAATTATAAAAAAATACCATCATGTAGGAAATATATTAATCATTTCAATGAATATTTATAGTCGAAAATAAGACTTATATAACACCATATAGAAATTTATTACTATAAGATTTTTGTTAATGTCAATTTTTTATTTACATTAAATTAATTAATCTAAAGTGTCCGTATATTTTATAAGTGGCTCAATGTGGTCTCAAAATCAACTCATGGATGATCCTAGTAGTCCAATACTCATACAATAAGATTAGGACAAATGTTAAGGTAATTTTAAATTATTATAATATTCTTTTTAACATGAAATAACTTATTTACCTTTAACCGCGATAAATATAAGTCAAAGGTTACTATTCACCAAAAAATATTTTCAACTTATTGAACTACATTTTACTTCTTGATAACAACCATGTATGTCAGATTGTTGAAATTCAAATCATAAAAGTGGGAAAATATCATTTAAATGAAAAAGTCAGTTTTTTAACTACTACTAAGTCGTTTCACTATTCATAAAAAATGATGTTTTTCAGAAAAATACCAAAACTTCAGCCTAAGCTATATTTTATATTCTGAATTAAAAAATAATGTCTATTTTTCCATGTTCATAGCATAGAAGTGGAAATAATAAATTTTGAAATTAATTAACATTATGAAAACAAATAACGTGTTTTTAAGAAACAATAACTATCAAAAGATTGATACTTGTTTATGTCCAATTTCAAAGTAAAATTAATTACAATGACCAAAATTGGATTAAATGGTAAAAATATATTCTAATTACACTAAAAAACCAATTAAAAATATAATATATCCATAAATGTATATTAGATTAAAACATATTTTTGAATTAAAATACAATATTTATACTATTCATTAAAAAATGACCATTATCAGAAAAATTAAAAAAAATTACACAAAGTAAATTTTGAAGTCCCCATTCTAAAGAAGGAATTTATTTGTTCATATAGAATGTATTAAAGTATATAAAACTTGATTTAAATATGGTTCGCCATTAAAAGGCGATAAATCGACCTTTTAATATAAATTATGCTTAAAATTAGATTCATTCACATTTTAAGACTATAACATTTTATTGGATAATGTAAATAAATTAAAAAATCATATATAATCATATGGTAGTTATTTTTTTCATTCCTACCAATAAAATAGCTAGGAGATAACTACCATTTAAAATAATAATATTATATTATTAGTGTGAAACGTAACATTCCAAAGAAACCTTTTGTTGTGTATCGGGTACACTATCGAATATATGAACCCCTTTAAAGAAAAATTAATATTTAATTCAAACAGATTAATAGTTATGAAATATATCTTATTATATATTTACCTAGTATGTTATAGGATATGTAAACATTATGATGGAAAATAATAGTTTTTAACCATTACATATATAACATTAGATGGATTATAACTATCTTGAACTTGAATGATAGTTTTTAATCTATAATTATTCATAGACATATCGTGATAATGTAATTTTACAAGAAATACATTCGGTAATAGAACCTAGGTATAAAAAAATAAATTTTTATTAATATATCAAAATAAAGTGGAAAATTTTTATTAAATTAGTGGGAAATATTATATATCCAAATTTTTTTATGAATATTTAAATATTTATATTTATTAAATGTTTACATGTATGAAGAAATTAAATTATTTTTTCCATTTTTTACGATATAAAAATATAAATAATATAAATCGTAATCCATTTATTATACTCATCACTTAGTTAATTTGAACTATTGTCTAGAATACATTATTTCATGGATTAAATCATTATATAAATACATTGTATTAAATACATAAATATATATATATTTTTTTATTCTCAAATGGTTATCACAAGTGAAGGATAAATATAATGAATAACATAATTATTGTAATTTGATCAAATGCTTATATAATACATCATTAGGGTTGAAGTATTATGTAAACAGCCAAACCCCATCCACAATTAAAACATTTATTAGGAATAAGTATAGTATTTTATAAATGAAATACAAAAACATTGGGGGTAAAATTAAGTAAATATAGTTTCCCCAATGTAAAAGGTATATATATTAAATTCAATGGTAAGATGGCCATTGTAAAAGGTAATATTTTTATAGGAAATATGATTTATCGAATGATAAAATATATATTGATATTAAATTTCTTATTATTGGAAACTATTTCAAACAAAATTTAAAAAACTAATTTCCAATATATAAATAAAAAATAATAATATGTGAATACATAATATAAAAAATATATATATTTAATTTATATAACTTATACAATGTAATTATTTATTTCACGTGTTTTATTATAACTTATTTAATATTAATAAATTATATTAGGGTGAAATATTTCTGTTTAAAAAATTATATATTTAATTTGGGAAAAAAGTAATTTTAAATATATAATTACCAGGATAAAATTATCTAAGGGTTCTCATAACGTAATTTTATGAATTATAAATTATTGGGTGGGGGGAATAATTAGATGTAATTCTAGAAAAATATATTCATTATGACATTTTGTTGATGTAAAAGTATTATAACAAAATATAGTATTTTTTGGAACTAAATATACATTTAATATTATAAATTAATCATATTATAAATTATAAATTCAATATAAAAATTTTAAAATTGATTTCCAAATACTAATAATATATTTTTCACTATAAAATAACTATTTTTGGATTCATTTAATCATCTAGACTGTATAGTTTACTAAAACAGTTAATTTTAGTTTCACACATTCTTTAAAGTCCGAAATATTAATATTTTTAGTTATATAATATTAATTTTCTAAATAATATTCACTGTTAATGTTCATTCTCTATTAATGAAGTCATATTAAATATTTTACCTCATTTTAATTCTATCAAGTGTGTACAAATACCAATGGTAACCTGAATAGAAAAAATGACCTAAACATTTCCCATAGACTTATATCATTTTAAAATACATTCCCTTAATCTCAACTCTTTGGAAACATTATTCATTCATTACACCACATGTAAAGTTGGTGTTAAGCCCGGAAAACTGAGGTGTTATAAAAGTGGTAATATATTCACCTATATCATTTCATTTTTTTCTCTTCCACTAATCCCATATCAGTTATTTTTTTCCAGTCCAAATTAAAATAACTAATTAGAGTATAAATTTTATAATATTCATAATACGTTGCATAAATATTAATTTATTATTATTATAATATATACTATCTCCCTCATGCCTTTGACACATATATATAAGGTGGATTCTACCTCCATTAAAAATATATTCTCTAGGATAAGTTGTTTTTTACTAATACAAATCATTTGTTAAGTAAATCAAATTCTAGAATGTCTAAATGAATAAGGAATGAACATAAAAATATTCCCCCCCACATTTTATTTGTAATTATCATCAAATTATTCATTAATAATTGTAATAAATTAAGTTAGAAAATATTAAATTATTTTAAATATAATTCTATAATATCTTTTAAGAAGTATTAGACTGTTATATAGGAGGTCTAATCAATATATAGAAATATGAGCCCAAATGTAGTGTTATTTTTATGATACTCCTATATGTTCAAAATCTACATTCATGGATTTATCAATGTTTTAAATAAGTTTCCTAATAAAATTATACTATTTATATTTACTTTATAATAACTTGATTTAAATATTTTTTATGATCTATATTTTATTTGATCCTAAATTATTTTTTCATAAACTTATGTTCGTTTCACTAACAATTCACAATTATATCTGGTTTTCCCTTTCAAAAAATACCTCTCTAAAATATCATGTAACTTTTTATCATATAATTATCATTGCCATTATATTTTTGACATATTTTAGGGTTTTATATACATATTAATTATAATATAAAACATTTTTTTCTCAACTATATCAATACAATGATTGTATGAGTATTTTATAGTGATTTGTTTTCAATTGTGTTTAGATTATGTCACCAAATCTATTATCTTTTATTTATTATTATAAAAATATTATTATATACTATTATGGATGGTTTTCACATTATAGAGTGATACATATGATTTATTTCAATAATTATGCCATTGTTTTTATTGAAATTATGATGAAAAATTGAATATTCAACAGTTTTAATGATCATTTACTGCACGACTATTAATGTTGATGAATTTGGATATTTTGGTATCACAATGAAGAAAATTTCATAAATAATGAAACAAAACATTCCATTAATGAGGGTTTAAGTTGGCATAAATTCAATTATTATAACTAAAATTAATAACCTTCAAATAGATCAAAATCAAATCATAAGTATCATATATATTTAAATATTCAAAATCCAAAGAATATACTCCTGAATAGTGATGTTGTAAAATATGATACAATGAATCCATATGTAAATTTCTGTAATAAATATAAAAAAATTCTTTATAAAACATTATCCTATTATGTAGTTCAATAATGATGAGTTAATAAGTATAAAATTTTATACAAACATCATGAACAACATTTTTTCATGGAAGTAATTATTGAGTAATATATGAGAACAAAATTCAATAAAAGAATCTATTTGATGCTTTTGAAATGGAATTGCATGATTTGAAAATCAAAAAAATTTACATGAAGTCCATGATTCTAGGAATACATTGATTCCAAATCATGGGATGATACATATATAATATATAGATCACGATAAACATTTATCATGGTTAAACTTCTGAATTCATGTTAGAATATTTTGGAAGATAATGGAAAATTCTGGAAAAATATTGATTTTTTGTTTCAATAGTATGATGAATTAAAACCCTTATTATGTTCTATATAAATTAGTTTATTTATGTTTTAATTTTTTTAGATGTAAAATATGTATTTTTTATTGTTTTGACCATTTTTTGGTTTTATGGGACACTATAATAAACACAATTACATGTGATCATTTTTTCACCACTACCTCAAAAATCAATCCATATGGGTCTAACAATTGAATGAAAATGCTTGAATTTTTAATTTTGATTAAAAAATATCAAATCTATATTATAACACACTTATCATTTTGGGATGAATTCCGATGGATGATGGAAGAATTTTTAGAAAAATTATGGGATGGATTTTATATTCATTAATTGTTGAAATTACATTAGAATAAATAAAAATGATAATATGAGATATATACTTTTGGTATATAAGTATATAAATCAAAAATCTTAATTTTTTGAGAAATCATAAACAACTAAGTCTACAAATATTTTAAGTTCTTATTATACAAAATAAAGATTCATTTTGGTTTTTATGATGAGTTTAGTACGGAGGAAAATATCTTTCGGTATATGTAGAAATTAATTTCATTCATTTGTATTGGGTTTTCAATTTTTAAACTGGGATTTTATAAATTTGTTTATTATTCATTAATGTAATGGTTCCATTGTTTATTAATTTGATTTTATATTTTATAGTTTTATACTCTCTTTAGTGATTAAAATTTTAATCATTATATATAAAAAAATATGAGTTGATAAAATCATATATGAGGGTTTTATAGAAAGGAGATGATATATATGATTTGATCTAATACTTTTTAAATCATGTTTTAGTCTTATCAAATAATATCATGTAGTGATGAAACATAACAACATTATTAGTTATAAAATCATTGAGATGCATATTTATTATTGAAAACAACATTAATTTTAGAGGAAATTAAATTATGAAACCAAATTCAATTAATATTTTTATTTAAATTATGAAACCTAATTGGCCTTATTTATATTTACGTTTCTAATATTTAGGTTCAAAGATTATTTTTATTGTAAAAAAAGGGACAACATTAAATTTTACTAGAGGGGAAACCGTAACTAGTATCCTAGGCCCATGACTATTAGGACCTATTACATAGTCCAAATGATCTATAAACATGTTAACACATAATAGTGTTTACCTATACTTTATCCATCTGATAGAGGTCACTCGCCAATCCCACCTTGATGTCCTTAAGGCCCGATTTCAAGAAGCCTTAATACTATGTGAATAAATACATTTTTGAATGATTATTAATACACTTATAGTACGATAATATAGTACCTTTTATAGTACCCAAAAAACAATAGCGGTACATTAGTACTATAGTACATCAATAACATATCTCAATCTAGAATATGAAAACGGGTATCAAATTGGATAAGAGGGATTCCTTTCTATTCTTTAATCCTCCAACTACATTTACGTTATTTATATTGATTTCTATAATACCTAATTTTTTGTATTCATATTTATTATAAATTAAAATAAATTAAATTAAGTCCAATTAATTTTATAATCATGAAATTATTCATTTTTTTGATTTAATTATTACTGTTGAATAATATTATATAAAAAGTATCCTATGAATTTGATTCACATGTTTTATATTTTTAATACTTTGTTAATTAATAACTTTTATTTAGTATAATTAAGCTTAAATATATATATTTATTATTCTTTACATAGTTCTGGGGAAGCTGGTAATTTATTTAAAGTCAAAATGTTATCTCATGGTTCTATAAAGGATCAACATCACAAAGGAACTATATTATTCCATCGTAAATTTCATGGTTTGGAAAATTTAAATTAATTATATTTTATGTCATGAGATGTAATGATACCCATAACTTCTTAAGGAATAATTTAATTCAATAATTTAGTAATATACAATCAATTTTTGGGGATTATAATATAAAGATATCAAGATGAACAAGAGGTAGTAACATCAAGTTTTGGAATAATACATTGGAATACCTTAAAAAAATTTAAATTTAGATTTGTCACTACATGTTGATTTAAAATCTTTAGGATAATTTATATTCTATATTTATCATTATAATAAAATATCTATCTATTTTTTGGAGTGTTATAGAAATTATATCCATTTTAGAGCATCATTGTGTACAATGATGGTCATATTGACATTTTGTAAATTTATTTCCATACTACATCAATAATCATCATATGACCAATTAAATATAGTTATATACAAAATAAATCAAATCTATTTACATTAAAAATATAAAATTTAAAATTGGAATTGAATTTTTTTAGGATAGCTTGTTATGGATTATAAAAACTTTTTTTGTTTCATTTGAGTTTTCTTTTCAACAATTAAACATTGAAATGAAATGTGAAGGATAAAAATATGAAAATTAGTGATATATATATAATATAATTCTCTGTAAAATTTTTATAATGTGACATGATGGAACCATCAACCACATGGGAAGATATTGTTCTAGGTTCTTACTATACTCAATATGAATTCATTGAAACCGTTATGAATAATTGAGCAAAGATTAATTGTTCCACTGATCATTATATGAATTTTTTTCATTAATATAACATAATTTTTTTCTTATCTAAGGAAAGGATACACATTTTTGGAAGATTCACCATCAATTTATGTATTACATTAATTTATAATTCTTTTTTAATTATAATTACTCTAATATATCATTAATAATGTATTTTTTTCTTACTGGTGAAAAATTTACCATGACTGCCAAAACTCATAATATTTTAGGATCCATGGAAAATTATTTGTATGATATATGTTTTGTAAGTAATTATAACACCTAAAATAGTAGTATTAATTAGTATCATACTGTGATGCACTATTTTATATCTCATTTACTATTAAATCATAAATAAATATATATTATATTTTAATCATGAAAAACATGATGATGTTAATGAAATCATGATATCGAGATATATAATTTAATAGCTTCTAAAATTATAAATGGTTTATTTTAATTTTATTGATTCGTATGATGATTAATATATCACAATTATAAGTTTAACTGATTGAAATTTATCACATGGAGGTCACCTATATTCACAACCCCAAATTTATTAATTTTATTTATTTAAGGTGTGATTTTGAAATATTTTCATTAAATAAAAATAATTATTTGTAATTTATACCACTCTTCATGTTGATCAATAATAATTATTTACATAATTATGATTTTTATTGTTTAATTTATATGAAAATTTCACGATGATGATAATATTTTTATGATCATTAAATTGGTTATATATTGATAATTGGGATTCTATATTTTCAATCATATGAATCAATTTCATACATTATATTACAGATTTCTAGTTATTATGATGTGTTTCCAAACCGATGCTTAAAATTAATGGGATCCACATTCAAACGTTTTTTATAACATGATATCTTGAATCCACTCCAAAATGAATTTTGTGTCTTTGGGATGTAGATACATTTCAGGTCATCAACTAAGACATACGCCCAATTATTAAAAAGACCCATCTCCATAAACATTATATAAATGAGTTATTATCCCATTACCAATTATGGTCAACTATGGATATACATCAATTTAATACTAAGATACAATATTATTAAGGGAATAATCAAAAGGAATATTAAATAAAAATAAAAATATTAATACATAATATTTATTAGAAATAATAAATAAATGATATAGGAAAGGAACCTGAGAAAAGGATGTGATATTCTATTAGAGCATTGAGAAATGAATGAATAAATTTTTTATAGGAATCATTATTTATAATAATAAAATATTGTTATAGAAATGATAAATATCATAGTTAAAAAATATATAAAATTGAAATAGACATAATTGAAAGATCTATTTATAGATATAATAATTTAATGGACAAAGATAACTGTATCTTTTCCATGTTTATCATTAATGAAAATGCTAAATGAATCATGAATATATGAAAAATACATTAATAATGTAAATTAATCAATTACCTAAATATATAATTGAAGTGAAATAATCATTATTAAATGCATTTTATGGATAAAAAATTATAAGCCCATCCATTATATCATTTAATTTACATTCTTATTTCTAGAAAATTGAATAAAATCCCACATGAATAAGAAAAATGTTAACCCATTGAAAAACTGTTTTTTAAATTATTGTCATATAGAAAATTAAAATTTTTGAACCATGGGAGTCCCAAAACGCAAAAGTGCTTGCCGATAATGGATGTCAATGAATAAGGTAATCCATGAATAAACTAATATTGAAAAAGGGATATTTATTCATGTAAAATAAATATCATAATAAAATGACACATGGATAGTATGTTTAAATGAGAAATTATCAAATAAACGCCTATAAAACATTTTGTGGAAGTCAAATTGAAAATTAATTAAAATTTATCAATAGAAAATGTTAATTTTGTATACATAGGGAATTAAGTGTATTAAATACCAAGTATGGTAGATAAGGAATTGGATTAATGGGCCAAAATATAATTATTATTAATAATGTGTGTTCCCATTATCAATATCATAGGCCACCACATCATTTAGAAAATATAGCAATTTGATTTATGAATTCAAAATAAAATGGAAATGATATAATACATGACAATTAGATTATATATTTATCTCATAAATGATGGTGTGAATGAAGAAAAATATTTTACATTAATAAATCTGATATAGAAGACTTTGAGAAGAAATATCATTTTCAAAATTTTATAAAATGAAAATAGTATCTTTTAAATGAAATATGTACCTAGAATATATTATAACCATATTATATAAGAAATTATTATTTTAAAAATAAATAATTATTAATCATATCAAATAATATTCATGATATAAGTCACTAAAGAAATGTTAAATGGTATAGAAATTTTAGACCATATGAAATTTCTATAGTTGTGATCAAATTAATTTATTGGAAGTATATTTTAAAAATATATATATTTTAAAATAATTTACAGAATATTATATTAACATAAATTTAACGGTATCTATTTTTGAATTAATAATGTAGATTTAATAGTCCAAAATAAAAGAAGTTGATAGAAATTTATTATTGGATTTCTAAAATAGGATACACAGACTATCCATAAGAAATAAAAAAAATGTAATGTAAAATCAAAGGGATATTGGTACAATATACTATAATAAATTTTTAGATAAAATATGTAGTATATGAAAAACAATAGATATTACATTTATGAAAATAGTGGAGAGTAAACATAGGTATCCTAATGAATTTGGAAAAGTCTAAAACATAGTCCAATAAAATAGATAATATTATATGGGGGATTTAAGTCCATAGAAATAATGTTAAAATATTAAGTGGGGATTATATCGATTTTTATATTAATAAAATAGAAGATGATAGATAATAAATAGTGAAAATGATTTAAAAAAATGAATAAAAAAGAAACCTCCGATTTGTTTTTAGGGATGAATTTATCACGAATATTTGACACTAGGATTATAATTCTCCAGAAATGTTAAATAAGAAATAATATATTTTTATAATATCCTTATTTAAAAACAATTATTTTAATTATTCCTTAATAGAGGTAATCTCCCAGTTAATAATTTAATTTATTCTATGAAAATATTATAATAGATGGGCATAGTATCTTTCCTTGAGAATAAATAGATAAATATTTAAATAAACTAGGAAACGGAATAGAATATTTTATGTCAATATATTGGATAATTATTAAAAAAATTATTTTGAAGTAATTATAAGAATTAAACATGAAACAAATGGATTATTGAACACAATCCTTTATTAAATATATTACATTTAAAATATTACACTTTAGATAATGAATTGATTAATTCTGGACTATATGTTGTGGATGTTGGAACTTTGTATATATTTATGAGGTGTTTGTAAAATAATACTTTTTTAAAAATATTTAAGAATTATTAAGATGAATTTTGTTAGTTACATTAATGGTTGATGATTTTCACAAGGGTGTGTTTTCGTAATTTAAAGTAATAAATATTTTGTTTTGAGATTTCAGAATGAGATTATGTGTGCCTTTTGATTCTTAATTCAATAGTAAATTATAATGAGATGCACACAGTTCCATAATTTTCAATAAATCAACGAATTAATATGATCTATAGAGTTATTTTTATGTATTATTATTAGAATAGAATGAAAAATATATTTTTGAATTTACTTGGAATCAAGGGACTAATCAATAGGTTAAAGAAGAGTGAAAATTTAGAAATGTTATTCTTTATCTTTTTCCAGTTTCATGGTTAAAATTAGAACATATATCTATGAGTTTCATAAAAGGATTTCCAAAAAATACTCACCATAACAACCTGATTTGGGGATATTATTGATTGATTGACTAAATATGTTTATTTATAACATATTCAAGACAAACAATATTTTGATCATCATTATTGCTAATATTTTAATGATATAAAAGAGTAATACTGATTTCTTATCCCTATTTTATATAACTATGATACCAGGTTCACTTAAATTTTTTTGAATTCACTTATGAATTCATTGGGTATAGAATTAAATTTCAGTAAATATTTTTATAGTCAATCCGATGGTCAAAAGGTGTTTAAAAAATGGACCCTAGAAGAAATTATTTTTAATTTTTTAATGGAATACTATGAATGAGTGTATCACCATATTTTAGTAGTTGGGTTTTTATATAATAAATGTATTAATTCTAATTTATAGGTGGATCCTTTTTATAAATTATATGGAATGAAATTACAAACTCCAAATAATTGGGATGAATTAAGTAAATTGAAGTTTATTGCACTATAATTGTTAAGGAAAATAGATCAGAATTTGAAGGTTATTTAATAAGTATGAAGATAGATCAGAGGAGGTAGAACACGTACGTGGATAATGGATGGAATTATCGTTTTTTTGATGAAGGTGATCGTGTTTTTCATATAGTATCTTCAATGAAAAATGTGACACATTTCTTATAAAATCATATGATAAGAACATTGTTCAGTATACAATATGAACCCCTACATAATTTTTCATCATTTTCTTTATAAGTAGATTTTCCACTGGATTTATAACAGATACATAATTTTTTTCATGTTTCTAGGTAATTTAACTATGTGTTAAATTCATCCCATATATTTTACCTGTGGTTGATGAATTGAGTGTGAACTAGTCATATGATAAATATTCTAATAAGATTTATGACTATAGATAGCATGTATTATATAATAATTTAATTCATCAAGTAATGGTTTTTGAATGTAAACCATATTTTTAAAGATGAAAAATGGGAAAAATATTTATATTCATTGTACATTATTAAATAAAAAATGTAATTTTTTATTAATATATTTTATTATATTGTTTCATTTAAAAGATAATTGTTAATATTATCAAAATTTCATTTAAAAAATCTCAATATAATTTTGAAATCAGTAATGTAAAAATATATTAAGATATATATATTTGATATTTTTCTGAAACGAATTATTTTTCATTCAATATTGAAAATATTGATATTTATGTAAAATTGTATTTTATTTAATGTATCGTTAATATAAAATTATTTTTTCGATCAGTTTTAAAATATAATTTTTCCTTTATTCTGTAAAAATATCCATTAATTATTTTGAATGAATTTTAAACTTGAAATTAGTATACAAAAATTTTCTATTTTATGATAACATTTTATTGAAGAAAATTATTTTTTGTTGCATTGTGGTAGTTTAGTTTAAATTAAATTTACTCATCATCTACATTTATAATTTTGAAAATGAATTCCATATTTTGAATAAGTTGGTAAAATGTTGGCCAGTAATAACCTTTTACCTTTGGTCAATATGAATTAGGACATTAGTAATTTTTGTCACCCTGATAACAGGTAAATTAGGTAATTTAAAAAATTATAAGTACTATAAAATGACACCAAAATATAATGTATTTTTTATGATTTTATTTAATATATTATTATATATGAATAATTCATACATAATTTTTCACAATTTTATTTCAGTATCACCATTATAACATTTTATTTTACGAAATGTAGAAAATATCATACTTTGGTTTTGAATTTGTAAAGTATATTTATCATTTTTATAAATATTTAAAAAATTAGATTATAAATAATATTAATAAAACTAAATTATTTATATTCATGATGGATATTTATTTTTAATTTTTAGTGATTCATAATTTACATAAAATTCTTATATGACAATGACACATTAATTATTCAGTTAATGGAAATATAAAATAATTGAAATTGATAAAATAAATATAAAATTGTTAATGATGAGATAAAAAAATGTAAAATCAATAAATTGTAATGAATACATTTGCAATTTATATTTTAGTAAAACATTTCAATCAATCATCAATTAAATATTTGATATATATAAATTTTTAACCATTTTTAAAGGTAATTAATTAATATTAATTTAATATTTTGAGAAACTCCCAGAGTGCCTCTCCCCTCTCTTCTAAAAAAGAATCTCTTATTCCCTTTACATCACACATAAAACCCTATTTTTAATCACTACATCAAATTAATGATATAAATAAGTTTAATTAATGTAAACCATGATATTTAAGATATTATGATAACTATTAAATAATAAAATGATAGTTACCTTCATTCCAAAGTGATCGCTGAATAATGAAAATCTAAAACATGCGTATGTAGGACCCACCATCATTAGGATTGTAACATAGTCCATTTTACATAACTATATTTCATAATTGGTTTTAAATGATTAATTAATTAACTAAAAATCTAAATTATTTTATTATTAATTTTTTATTGATTATGGAATAATGACCTCTTTGGCTGTTGTTGACCTACAAATAATATTTTATAATAATAAAAAAATATCAAAAAAATATCTAAATTGATTATAAATATATAAATAAATAAATATATAATGGATAGAGATTAAATAATTGAAATAAAAAACCATAAAAATCCTCTTAAGAAAGTATATAATTATCCTACTTTTATTATTCTACATGATAAATAGAGCATGTGGTGATTTAGACTCAAGGTAAGGGAATTTATATTAAAAATAACTTTTAATGTATCAATTAAAAACAATATTCTCCTTAAAAATATATATATTTAAAATTATTATTTTATTTAGCTTTAAATAAGTGAATTATAATGGAGTATTTATGTCTATTTGACTTTTTGTCATTGATTTTTTATGAAATGATTTTAACTTCAGTACAAAAAAATTAATGTTCTTTATTAACATATATGGTGACAAAAAAATTTCCCGACACCATTTTCGTAATATTTGTTTGTAATCCTTTACAATATTTCATGTTTTATAAAATGAAAATATTTCTTTCCGGATATTTAGGTTATTTACAAATGTCAATTTAAAAAGGATAGAACATTTGAATAATTATAAATGTTTTCATATGGGTACATGAAATGTTTTTACGATGCAATTTTTATGTATAAGGTTATGGTTATTTAAAAATATATATTATTATGGGTGGTTCCATTATAGGCCTTGGTCGAGTTGTACTATTATAGCAATCCAATACATTAGGGAATGGGGAATAGTTTACTGTTTAGGTTTATCCAAAGAGTCTATTGGATTATACTCAAATGGTTATTCCATGTATTATCATGATAGTTATTTCAAGTGTAACTACAATTGTTACCTTGTGTCTAAACTAATGGTTATTCCATGTTAAGGTAAGAATGATATGGTAATTATTACTCAAATTACAGACATGATTTATATATATGATTGATATTGTTTTTATGGAAACAATATAATTTCAAAATCAAATAAAATAACTATGATACTTTTACTATTTTAAGTGAATAACATTGTATAAAAATTATTATTATGTGTTTTTTGGGAATACATATAAACTATAAGAGTTATTTTTTCAATTAACATTTATTTATGAAATGTAATAAAAAAATATTTTAGAAGATAAATCTGTCTTCATGTTGATTTGTATTGATTATATGTCTTGGAATAACATTGTTAGTAAGAATGAGCACTGATTACCACATATCGATGATTTTTTAAACTGATATATAGAGATTAGTATTTTATGAAGGTTAAGCTATGGTCTATGTACTATCAGTTGAAGGTATAAACGGAATAATTTTTTATAATAGTGTTTCTAAATAAATATGAGAATTATGAATCTTTATGAAATAAATAAATATAATAAATTGGAATATCTATATTTATGGGTCTTATGAATAAAGGAATCCATGAATATTAGGATCTATTAAGGGGTATTTTTAATGATTAAATGAATATTGATAGAAATTATATTAGAATGAAAAAAACTATATAATGTGTTTTTATAAAAACCCTAATAGAAAAGAAGTTATATAGAAAATTTTGAAATTTATTTTGAAAGGATATTTCCTTCAATAGAAACATCATAAATAATGACGGAATAAATAATAACCTTGATAAAATATAATACATGAAAGAATGGATAAGATATAAAAAATTTATAGAGAATCATATTTTTCTTTTTTTACCAATATATTACTAGTGGGTTTTTGAATAATTTTTACAAATATCTATCACAATATCTATAATAACCATAAATTGATTAAAACTATTCTAGAAAAACAATTTGGATACATTTTTTTAAGAAAAGAAATAATTTTTTTCACGGCATCTTCTTTGGACTTACCGATATGAAATTTTGAAATTTTCATATATAGTGATGCATCATTATAATGACATGGTTGTTTACGAATGCATTGGGAAATATATTATTTTTCACTTGAAATTAAAAATCATGAGATAAAATATCATGTAAAATATTTGGAATTAGTGACTATGGTAATTGACTTAATAATTTTAAAATAACATTTATATATACCCAAGTGTGAGATATATTTTAGTCTTGAAAGTTTAAATCATTAATTAAATAAAAATGAGTTGAACATGTGACATGGTATTTTTTAGAATTGAAATATTATTATCATTTAAAAAATTTACCATAATAGAATATAATTCAAGCTATATGATGATTAGGGATTTAAAATTAATACATCATTAACAATGTAACATTTTGAACATGACCCATTGAAAATGATATAATTTATATTGTCATATAAGTAATTTAAGTTATAATATACTCACTATTGTTTGATGTTTAAGTAAAATTTTCTGTATAATAATAAAATAAGAAAGATAATATTTAATCAAATGTGTTAATAGAAAAGGTAATATTGATTAATAAGACTATCATTCATGAATTTCACATTTATAAAGATAGTGTTTTGTGATTTCACAATAGATTATGTGTGCCTTGTGATTCTTATCTTAAGTGGGTATTTTTTTAGAGAAGGTCATTGTTCCATGTTTTCCTTTCATCTTGGAAGTCCTGTGATGTATAGATGCCAAAGGATCATTACTATAGGTTAGGAATCAAGAAAATTTTTCTGAAGATTACATGAAATTTTTGACTTATCCACAATTAAATAAAGCGAAACTAATACCAAATGTTGTGGTTTACCCTTTTCCCATGCCCATGTAAAGATGAGAAAATAAATATATGGATTTGTTTGTGGTAATATAGATAACTACTCGAGGTAATAATGTAATTTGGTTTATTTTTGATCTATTAAATAAATAGTCATGTATACATCCAATTTGAGATACTCTATAATTATATCTACTTTCTCTGTTGTATCATAATGATAATGTTGGATTACATGGAGGTCCTCTATATATTTTTTATAACCATGATCTCATGTTCCCTTCAAATTTTTGGAAAGCATTTTTGAAGTCATTGGGTTCTAAATTAAATTTCAGTAAGCCTATTCCTATTCAATATGAAAGAAAATATGATAAAAAAATTCATTTATTGGATTTCATGCATCATCATTGTTCAATGAATTACCTGGAAGGTTTTGATAAATATAATTATATAGTTGGGTTTTATTATGATAAAAAATTTAATTATAGTATATAGATGGAACCCTTTGTGGCATTATATGGGAATCAATTTTACACCTTATCTTTTTGGGTTGACTTAAGTGAATGGATGTATATTGGAACTGAATTTTTAGAGTAAATCGTGGAGAATTTAAAGTATTCAAAAGAACATATGATGAAATCTCAATGATGGAATAGAATTTATGATTTTAAAAGGAGTATAGATATCAAGTTCAAATAAGGTGATAATTTATTAAAGTATTTCCATAGAAACACATGATTTTTTTCTGTATAAATTGGAAGTAATATACACAAGTCATTAAAGAATATGTATTACTAGATAGTGAATGAATGGATTCATACCATGTATAATGTCATCTTATTTTATCCTAGGTAAGAAATGTTTTTTGTGTTTTGATATTATGATGGTATGATTCATATTAATCTCATGGATTATGCCTTGAGGAATTTTAATTTGAAAAGAACCATTCTTATAATGAATATTGTATTTAGATTCTTCGTCACATATAGACAATATTTTGAAAATATGTAATTAAACATGATTGGATTTTGTATAAAAACCATATGTTTGAATAAGTAATATGAGTGGTTAAAAATTATATTATAGAAAGACATACCCACATGTTTTATAAGTGAATAAATTTGTGAAGAAATAATTTATAAATGGGGGGAAATGTAACCAACTATACAATGAAATAATCATAAATTTTTATATTTAGTTGTATTCATGGTATGTATAAAAATATTCTCTATAATTTTTTATAATAAAAATTAAATGGTTTCATTAAACTCTTTTATTATATAGTTTTATAAAAAAATTTATCTTCAAAATAAACTGAATTAATTTGAAAAATGAATATAGTTTGTTAATTCAACATGTCATAATTTTCTATGAATAAATTTTTTAAGATTTTATGATGTGTTTAATTTTATCAATGAGAAGTTAAAAATACTTATAATTATTATAAACTATATTTTTTAAAAAATATTTATCAAATAATTATTTTAGAATCAATTTAATAAATAAAAATATATTTCTTATTTAAATTTATATATTTATTGTTTAAAAAAATTTATATACATAAATTTACTATAAAAACTTTATTTTAAAAAATGTCCTTTTTTTAAATCATTTTTCCATTGTGATTTTCCAGTTTAATATTAAATTAAATTAAACAACTTATAAGATTTGAGTATTAAAAAATTAATTCACTGATTACAAATAGAGTGTCAAAATTTAGTAAATATGACCTTTTTTTTGTAAAATATGAATTGAACCACTATATTTTTTTTATAATGATAATGTGTAAATTAGGGAGTTAATGTTAAAAGTACAAGTATTAAAAAAATAAAATGACACAAACACATGAGTTAATTTTATTTGTTGATTATTTTTTTCCAAAATAATCCAAAATTTCGTTATATATTATTTTGTTTCCATATGGTTTTCATTATAAAAATTATGATATTTTACTTAATAGAAATTCTATGATATCACAATCCTTTTTATCTTTTATATTATTTTAAACATAGGGATAACCATTATATATGTTTAGTTATAAATAATGTTTTTCAACATAAAGGATTGATCTCAATAATTGTAATCTATTTTTAATGTAATATTAAAAATATTAATGTGACCCATAAATTTTTTTAAATCAATAACACGTTATGGATATATGAATTCAGTATATTCAAATTCATAATTTTGTCTTTATGTTACAATAAATCAATGTAAATGAATAGATCTAAAATTAAAATTATTGATATTTTATGAAAATAATATTTTATTGAATGATTTACAATTAAAGAACATATTTTATTCCCTTAAATGAATTTTTTATTGTTAATAAAGGAATGAATAGTTCATTTCGGGATTGATTTCATTTTATTGTAACATCATTAACCCATAATGTGTAGAAAACATTATTTTTGTTTTAATTGTCAAAAAGGATAGTATGGGGTTAAAAAACATACGGGTTATAATGAGACAAAACAATAATATTTTATTTTATGTGATGATATAAATCCATAATAATAATATATATTATATTAATCACTATGGATTCAATTCTAAATGAATCATAATTTATAATAATTAAATATTTTGAAAAATTCCAAGAGTGGATCACCCTCTCATGAAAAAGGGAATCTATAATTCAATTTACATAACACTTAAAATCCCATTTTTTCAGGAAATACCTTAAAAAAGACGTTCCCGATATATGTTACCTAATTATTTATAACTTGGTATAGGAATAATACAAACCGTATTGGTATTAATGTGCTAGGAAAATCTGATTTTCCAATGAAGATGTATAGTTTTTAACTGCATGTTATAGTTTTATTTATTCATCCACCTCAATCAAATATTATTAAAATATGATAAAACCATAAAACCATTAATCTTTATATAGTTATATATAATAATTTTTTTTCATGATCTATATCTGTCCCATAATCCATTATATTGGAATGAGACCCACATTTTTGTTTATGGATGACTACTCCATCGTAAACCGATGCACTTATTTTTTCAGCACCATATCTCACTACTTGTTATAATGATGAAATTAATATATATATATATATATATATTATTAAATATTTATCCTTATGAAAATTTAATATATCATTTACTTTTTAACAATTATTTCATGGAAAAGTGATTATATTTTTTTATTCATACGAGGTCACTTCCGCTTCTACAAAACAATGTGACTCATTTTTTTATCAAAAAAACACATTGAAGGTATATATAATCATAATTAATGATATTATAAGACATTTATGATATTATATTCATTATAGAAATTAAAAAATTATGCTTACCTTCTTTCCATAATGATTTATGAAAAATTAATCTTTTTCTCATGCGTACATACAACATACCTTACCCACGATTGTAATGTAGTTTAATTTTCAACGTCATCATTAATGATTGGTTTTAAAATTATAATTAATGTACAAAAATGAAAATTATTTATTGATTATTTTTCTATTTGTTATTAAATAATTACAACCTTGACTATTGTTGACTTACTAAATCCTTTTGGATATATAATACTAAAACCCAACATAAATTTAATTATTTAAATAATTAAATATAGAATGTTATGATTTATAATAATAGGTATTTAAAACCTAAAAATGGGTTTTTTAAAATTTAATAATCATAATATATTTATTATTTTGGATTATAATTAAAAAACATGGCTATTCGGACTCATATAATGTGGTGTTAGTTTAAAAATACTATTTTAATGTTCCCTTGAAATTATTAATTTATTTCATACACATATTTTTAAAAATATAGATGTATTTATATGTTATTAAAAGATTTATAATATAAATATTATTTCTATTTTACATTTCTAATGAACAATTCTTATTGAATTTTATCACATTATTTACAAAATGAAAAATAATTTTTCAATTTTAACTAATACGATGATAAATAATTTTCACTCCGCTATATTTTTTTTAATATTTGGATTCCTATGAAGTCATTTATATTTTATTGAATAAAAAATCCTCTATACTACTATTCTTGTTAGCTTGTAAGAGGTATTTAAAATGGAATGTATATTTCAATATTAATTAATGTTTTTTCTGGAAAAAAATTGGGTTTTCAATACAATATTTTTTATGTTGTGTAAAATATTTTGGGATGTTTTTTCATAATAAGAGGTTACAATATCAACTATGGATGAGTGAGATTTCAATATCCAAACAATGCATTGGGATATGGTAAATAGTTATAGAATTATTTTTATCTTAATATAATATGAAAAAGTTTTAATGACTTCATCATGATTTGAATGGGGACATATGAGTTTTAATTTTTTTTAAGATCTAATTTTAAATGTATTAGGAAATTATATGGGTAGATTATGTTTGATCCTAAGTTATTTTAATAGATTATATAGATTATTATAAAATTATTACTAAGAATATGTGTATGAATCCTCATATAAATGATTTATCAATTAGTTAAAACGAGACCCAGATATTGTGAATGCTGAACTAAGGAATGGGCACTATAAGTTGATACTGTTGTAGTATTATATTCCAAAAATATTGTCTAGATCCATAAAGAGGAACAATTAGTTTGTTTTTATCCACATTTTTAAAAAAATGACATTTGTATTTAAGAATCTTATAAATATAATATTCAAATAATATTTAGATAATATTATACATTTTCACAATTATATTTCTATTTATTAAAAATGTAATGAGGATTATGAAATATATTTTTCAGACTTGTTTGCAAAAAATTAATGGAAATAAGTTATATGAATAATTTGGAAATTGTGATTTTTTACAAAATATTTTAATTCTTTATAATCATTAATAATGAAAGATAAATTATTGATCATTGTAAACCTAAAGTGGTTGGTGAATTTACAAGGCCTAAAAATGTTATATAGATTCATTTTTTCATTTTATAACAAGATATTACTTGTTGGTTTTTGATATCTTTGTGTGGTTATATATTCCACTGACTATGTTAAATTGAAAAAGAGTTAAATTATTCAATGGAAAATAATGTGATGACTACTTTTAGGATTTAAAAGAATATTGGATAAAACATCTATATTGGACCTACCCTATAGAAAGGGTAAATTTTTCATATAATTCGATTCTTCATTAAAATTACTTGGTTTATTCCTAATAAAAATGATATTATAATTGATTATGTTTAATGATAAATGAAAACCCAAGAGATAAATTTTACTACACATGATATGGAATTAGCAATTGTGATTATTTCACTAAAATTATAGAGATTTCATTTATAAAATTCAACATGTGAAATATATATTCTAATAAAAATATTTTGAGGTATATATTCAATATAAATTTTTTTAAAATGATAATATTTATATAATTGATAAAAAATTTATGGTAGAATAATTCATTTCCATATTATAAAATAAAACAATGTAGATGATACTTTGATTTAGAAAAAAGAATGATTCATTAACTATGATACTTTTAGAATATGACTATTTGGATAATGATTTGGTTAATTTTATCATGGAATTTATGGTTGTAGGAAGATTTTATTTTTTATGGTGTTAGTATAATAGTCTTGGATAAAACAAATTAATAAATATATGATGAAATTTTGTGTGTTATAATATAAATAAACAATTTCTTAAGAATGGTTGGTTTCTTGAATTTAACAATGATAATTAATTTTTTGATAGATGGAAATATATTTTTTCATTCTCTTTATTCACAATTGTATGTTAAATTGTCAATTGATTCTCACATAACCCCTTTTTGTTTTCATCTTGGATGTCATAAGATACACACAAACCATTTGGGTTATTTCTATTGTGATGAAATGAAAAATAACATTGATGAATTTTCATTCAATGTACTAAATTTTCATTATGTTAAAGTATTAATACATTTACCAAAAGGTATAATTCATCCATTTATATTGGATGATGAAAATTTGAAAATATATATTTGGATTTTGTGGTGGGATTACCTAAAACTATACGGGATAATAATGAGGTTTTGGTTTTTATTTTATCTATTTAAAAAATCAACTCATTTAATTCCAATTTGAGATGCATTTTATTAAGATAGATTTTATCAGCCCTGTTTTATAGAGATAGGTAGTTTATATAGAGTTGAATTATATATTATATTAGATAATTATCATAGGTTCTATTAAAATTTTTGGAAGAGAATTTAGAAGATATTTGATACTATATTAATTTTTAGTATGCCTTTTTATCCCCAATATGATAACCAACATGAGAGAATAATATATACCATTGAATACATGAATCATGATTTTTCAATGGATTTACAGGAAATTTGGTATCAATATTTTATGGTAATTGAGTTTTCTTAGTATAACACATTTCATTATAGTATAATGATAGTCCCTTTTAAGGAATTATATGAAATTCGACATAATACTCAGTTTTGTTTTGAAAAATTACATTAAAGAAAGTTTATTGGACTATAATAAGTACAGGAAAAGGATAAAAAGGTGAAGATAATTCTGCAATATAAAGGTTGTAATGTTATGAAAAAAATGGTTTAATTGTATATCTTTTGATGTAGGGAATCATGTTTTTTTAATATATATCCATGAAAAAAATTGATTCTTTTTTGGTAAAATGGAGAATGTTTGTCCAAAGATCATAGAATATATTTATAATACTGAATAGAGGTGGATAATTTTCTCAACAAGTATATTTTCCTCCTATTTTATCTAAGGTACACAATATTTTTTCGTATTATGATGTTATGAAATTATGTTCCAGATTTATCTCATGTTTTTAACCCTATGTTTTTTCAATTAAAAGAGAATCATTATTATGAGGAATATCGTGTTCTTATTCTTGACTGTAAAGAGAAATTATTTATGAAAACGTTCATTCACCATGTTATGGTGTTCTGGAAAATTCATACGGTTGAAATATTAACATGAGAGTCTCGAATTTCTTTGAAGGAATGGTATACCCACTTTTTTAATAAGTGAATCAAATATCAAAGATTATATATAGAAAAGGAGGTAAGAATATAAAAATTAGACTAATTATATAAGAAATCATTTTCATATTTATTAGTTTTCATGTGGTAGATATTTATATTCGATATGATTATTTGTTAAGTCATAGAAGAATTTAATTTTTTAAAAGCATTAATTTTATGCTTTTATTAAAATGTATAATTTTAAAAAAATTGAAACTAAATTTGAAGAATTTTATTTTCTATTTTAATTCATTATTTAAAAAATTATTTATGTATATAATTTTTTTAATTTAATAAAAGGATTGAATTTTCATCAAATTGTGGAAAAATATAATTTTTAAAAAGTGTATTTTATTTTTATCTATATATATTAAATTTATATTTTGGATGCATTTTGAAAATTTAATTTTATTACTTTTCTTTAATATGGCCCATTTATGGATTTTGAAATGAATTTAATACTTGAATTTATAAAACATTTTTATTTCAATTAAATAAAAAATATTATGGAAAACTGTTTTTCATTACACCTTAATAGTTAAATTATAAATTAATTCTTACAAATATATGATTTAAATTATTTAAATGGATTCATAATTTTCAATAAGTGGATCTATATTTGTTTAAACAATCATTTTTTGGGGTTAATATGAACAATGACCTTATTAACTTTTTTCCATGATAAGTGGTAAGTCGGGTAATTAATGTTTAAAATAAAATTATATGAACTATTAATGGTAAAAAAAACATGCCTTAATTTTATAGGCTGAGTGTATTTATTAAATAATATTCAAAAATAGTGTTATAAGTACTTTTAATACCTTTTTATGTGATTATATATTCTATAACATTTTATACAATGAATTTTAAAAAAACACTTGTTTTTAATTAGTATAATATTTTGTAAACAGGAATAAAATAAGGATATTCTAGTGTATAAATATATTTTTTGAATATAAATTATCTTTCATTATCAAAAGAATTAATTTTTAATTATTAGTAATTAACTATTTCCCAACAATATTTACATAATAATTACAATGTAATTATTCAATTGTAGGATGAAATCTAGTAAATTATATTAAAAGTAATAAAAGTAATGAAATTTATAAGATTAAATTTAATTCATTCATTTTGATTATATCGATAACATTATTTTTATATTTCAATTTATTATTTTCTAATTAATTTTTTAATGATTTCATTATGAAATCTATATAATGAAATTGTTCTAAAATTAACATTATTGATAATTTATAAAATAAATAATTTAATAAATGCATTAATATAAATTAAAATAATATTTTTTCCATTTAATGGTTTAATGTTACTAACATAAATTTTGATTTATTTATTATATTTTTTAAAATTTTATAGTATAAATAAAAACCCTTAATGTTTTAATAAAATTATTTTTTGTGGAATTTTTTAAATTGTTTAACAAGGGGTTCAAATGAATAGTCAATGGTTTAAATGTTATCTAATCAGGTATATTTTTTATAATATGATATCTTATTTATCCATAATCAATCTATATTTTGAAAAAAATATTCTTTGAGTATTTTTAAAAAGTAATTTACTCTATATTAATTTAATATTTTGAGAAATTCCAAGATTCCCTCTCCCATCTCTTATAAAAGGGCATGTATCTTCACCTTTACATCACTCATAAAAACCCATTTTTTAATAAATGAAATATCCTAATACCTTTATATTATCCTTAAACTCATTTTTAGTTTATTAATTAATGATAATACTAGCCAATATTGTATTAATTTGTTAGGAAAATGAGATTTTCCAAAGAAGAGGTATCACTTTTAATCGTATGTTTATGATTTATTAATTCATAAAACAAAACAAAATATAAATAAAACATTAGGAAATAATAAAACTAGTATCCTATAAATTTTGAGAAATTATTTTGATAATTTAATTAAAAATATTCTTCAACATTTACATTAAATTTGAATGAAAACCATCCTTTAGGTTTATTTTAGACAATTATATCACTAACCAATGCAATTTGTTATTCATCCTTCTCAGTCACATATGGTTATAATATTTTAATTTATGTATATATATTATTTATTCATTATAGACTTAACATTAAAAAAGTATAATATATAATTTAATTTCTTACAATTCCATTCACTGAAAAATGATAATGTTGTTCATGTGTAAATGTGGACTGTAACCACTATGAAGTGATTAGTTTTTTATTTCATATATTAATCACATGGATGATATATATAAATATAATTAAATAATTAATATTATATTTATGATATTTTTATCACCATGGAAATGAAAAAATAATACTTATATACATTCCATTAATATAGTTGAAAAATTAAATTGTTAATCATGAATATATAACACATATTGTCTCCATGATTGATACAAAATTCATTTTTCATAAAAATAATTAATTATTATTTTAAAATGAAAATTGATATATAAAAATAATAATTATTTCATGATTAATATTATTATTTTGAAATAACATTTATATGTACACAAGTGTGAGATATATTTTAGTCATAAAAGTTTGAAGCATTAATTAAATAAAAATGTGTTGAACATGAGACATGGTTTTTTTTAGAATCGAAATAGTATTATCATTTAAAAATTTTACCATAATAGAATATAATTCAAGGTATATGGTGATTTGGGATTTAAAATTAATGCATCATTAACAATGTAACATTTTGAACATCACCCTTTTGTTAATGATATAATGAATATTTTACTATAAGTCATTTAAGTTGTAATATACTCTCTATTGTTTGATGTTTAAGTAAAATTTTCTGTATAATAATAAAATAAGAAAGATAATATTTAATCAAATGTGTTAAAAGAAAAGGTAATATTGATTAATAATACTATCATACTTGAATTTCATAGTTATAAAGATAGTGTTTTGTGATTTAACAATAGATTATGTGTGCTTTGTGATTCTTATCTGAAGTGGGTATTTTTTAGATAAGGTCATTGTTCCATATTTTCCTTTCATCTTGGAAGTCCTATGATGTATAGATACCAAAGGATCATTACTATAGGTTAGGAATCAAGAAAAGTTTTCTGAATATTGCATGAAATTTTTGACTTATCCACAATTAAATAAATAAAAACTAATACCAAATGTTGTGGTTTACCCTTTTCCCATGCCCATGTAAAGATGAGAAAATAAATATATCGATTTTTTTGTGGCATTATAGAGAACAACTCGAGGTAATAATGTAATTTGGTTTATTTTTGATCTATTAAATAAATAGTCATGTATACATCCAATTTGAGATACTCTATAATTATATCTACTTTCTCTGTTGTATCATAATGATAATGCTGGTTTACATGGAGGTCCTCTATATATTTATTATAACCATGATCTCATGTTCACTTCAAATTTTTGAAAGCATTTTTGATGTCATTGGGTTCTAAATTAAATTTCAGTAAGACTATTCCTATTCAATATGAAAGAAAATATGATAAACAAATTCATTTATTGGATTTCTTGCATCATCATTGTTCAATGAATTACCATGATGTTTTTGATAAATATAATTATATAGTTGTGTTTTATTATGATAAAAAAATTAATTATAGTATATAGATGGAACCTTTTGAGGCATTATATGGGAATCAATTTGAGACCTTATCTTTTTGGGATAACTTAAGAGAATGGATGTATATTGGTACTGAATTTTTAGAGGAAATGGTGGAGAATTTAAAGTATTCTAAAGAACACATGATGAAATCTCAATGATGGAATAAAATTTATGATGATAAAAGGAGGAAAGATATCTATTTCAAATAAGGTGATAATTTATTAAAGTATTTCCATAGAAACACATGATGTTTTTCTGTATAAATTGGAAGTAATTTACAAAAGTCATTAAAGAATATGTATTATTAGAGAGTGAATGAATGGATTCATACCATGTATAGCGTCATCTTATTTTATCCTAGGTTAGAAATGTATTTTGTGTTTTGATCATATGATGGTATGATTCAAATTAATCTCATGGATTATGCCTTGAGGAATTTTAATTTTAAAAGAACCATTCTTATTATGAATATTGTATTTATATTCTTGGTCACATATAGATAATATTTTGAAAATAAGAAATTAACCATGATTGGATTTTGTATAAAAACCATATGTTTGAATAAGGAATATGAGAGGTTAAAAATTATATGATAGAAAGACATACCCACATGTTTTATAAGAGAATAAATTTGTGAAGAAATAATTTCTAAATGGGGGGAAATGTAACCAACTATACAATGAAATAATAATTAATTTTTATATTTAGATGTTTTAATGGTATGTATAAAAATATACTCTATAATGTTTTATAATAAAAAGGAAATGGTTTCATTAAACTCTTTTATTATATAGTTTTATATAATTTTTTATCTTCAAAATAATCTGTATTAATTTTAAAAATGAATATAGTTTGTTAATTCAACATGTCATAATTTTATATGAATAAATTTTTCAAGATTTTATGATGTGTTTAATTTTATCAATGAGAAGTTAAAAATACTTATAATTATTATAAACTGTATTTTTTTTAAAATATTTATCAAATAATTATTTTAGAATCAATTTAATATATAAAAATCTATTTTTTATTTAAATTTATATATTTATTGTTTTAAAAAAAATTATATACATGAATTTACTATAACAATTTTATTTTAAAAAATTCCCTTTTTTGAAAATCATTTTTCCATTGTGATTTTCTAGTTTAATATTAAATTAAATTCAACAACTTATAAGATTTGAGTATTAAAAAATGAATTAAATGATTACAAATAGTGTGTCAATATTTAGTTAATTGGACCAATTATTTGTTTGGAAAATATGAATTGAACCACTATAATTTTTGTTACAATGATAATGTGTAAATCAGGGAGTTAATGTTAAATATACAAGGATTAAATAAATAAAATGACACAAACACATGAGTTAATTTTATTTGTTGATTATGTTTTTTTCCATACTAATCCAAAATTTCATTATATATTATTTTGTTTCCATATGGTTTTCAATATAACCATTATGATATTTTACATAATAGAAATTCATTGATATCACAATCCTTTTTATCTTTTATATTATTGTAAACATTGTGATGACCATTATATATGTTTTGTTATAAATAAAGTTTTTCAACATAAAGGATTGATCTTAATAATTGTAATCTATTTTTAATGTAATATTAAAAATAATAATGTGACCCATAACTTTCTCTATCTCAATAACACGTTATGGATATATAAATTCAGTATATTCAAATTCATTATTTTGTCTTTATGTTACAATAAATCAATGTAAATGAATAGATCTAAAATTGCAATTATTGATATTTTATGAAAATAATATTTTATTGAATGATTTACAATTAAAGAACATATTTTTTCCATTAAATGAATTTGTTATTGTTAATAAAGGAATTAATAGTTCATTTCGGTATTGATTTCATTTTATTGTAACATTGTTAACCCTTAATGTGTAGAAAACATTATTTTTGTTTTAATTGTCAAAAATGATAATATGGGGTTAAAAAACATATGGGTTATAATGAGACAAAACAATAATATTTTATTTTATGTGATGATATAAATCCATAATCATAATATATATTATATTAATCAGTATGGATTCAATTTTAAATGAATCATAATTTATAATAATTAAATAAATTGAAAAATTCCAAGAGTGGATCTCCCTCTCATGAAAAAGGGAATCTATTATTCAATTTACATAACACTTAAAATCCCATTTTTCAGGATATACTTTAAAAAAGTACTTCCCTATATATTCTCCCTCATTATTTATGACTCGGTATAGGAATAATACAAACCATATTGGTATTAATGTGCTAGGAAAATCAGATTTTCCAATGAAGAAGAATAGCTTTTAACTTCATGTTATAGTTTTATTTATTCTTCCTCCTCAATCAAATATTATTAAAAGATGATAAAACCATTACACCATTAATCTTTATATAGTCATATATAATAATTTTTTTTCATGATCTATATCTATCCCATAATCTATGATATTGGAATGAGACCCTCATTTTTGTTTATGGATGACTACTCCATCGTAAACCGATGCACTTATTTTTCCACGACCATATCTCACAACTAGTTATAATGATGAAATTAATATATATATATATATATATAAATTTTTTAATATTTATCCTTATGAAATTATAATATATCATTTACTTTTTAACAATTATTTCATTGAAAACTGATTATATGTTTTCATTCATACGAGGGCATTGCCGCCTCCACAAAACAATGTGACTCATTTTTTTATCAAAAAAATCACATTGAAGGTATATATAATCATAATTAATGATATTATAAGAAATTTATGATCTTATTTTCATTATAGAAATTAAAAAATTATGATTACCTTCTTTCGATAATGATTTATGAAAAATTAATCTTTTTGTCATGCGTACATACAACATACCTTCCCCATGATTGTAATGTAGTTCATTTTTCAACATCATCATTAATGATTGGTTTTAAAATTATAATTAATGTACAAAAATAAAAATTATTTAATGATTATTTTTCTATTTGTTATTAAATAATTACAACCTTGACTATTGTTTACTTACTAAATCCTTTTGGATATATAATACTAAAACCCAAGATAAATTTAATTATTTAAATAATTAAATATTGAAGGTTATGATTTGTAATAATAGGTATTTAAAACCTAAAAATTTGTTTTTTAAAATTTAATAATCATAATATATTTATTATTTTGGATGACAATTGAAAAACATGGCTATTTGGACTCATATAATGTGGTGTTAGTTTATAAATACTATTTTAATATTCCATTGAAATTATTAATTTTTTCCATATACATTTTTTTTAAAAATATGTATGTATTTATATGTAATTAAAATAATTATAATATGAATATTATTTCTATTTTACATTTCTAATGGACTATTTCTATTGAATTTTATCACATTATTTACAAAATGAAAAAGAATTTTTCAATTTTAACTAATATGATGATTAATAATTTTCACACCGCCATATTTTATTTAATATTTGGATTCATATGAAGTCATTTATATTTTATTGAATAAAAAATCCTCTATACTACTATTCTTGTTAGTTTGTAAGAGGGATTTAAAATGGAATGTATATTTCTATATTAATTAATGTTTTTTCTGGAAAAAAAATTGGGTTTTCGATACAATATTTTTTATGTTGTGTAAAATATTTTGGGAATTTTTTTCATAATAGGAGGTTACAATATCAACCATGGATGAGTGAGATTTCAATATCCAAACAATGCATTGGGATATGGTAAATAGTTGTGGAATTATTTTTATCTTAATATAATATTAAAATGTTTTAATGAGTTCATCAAGATTTGAATGGGGACATATGAGTTTTAATTTTTCTTTTAAGATCTAATTTTAAATGTATTAGGAAATTATATGGGTAGGTTATGTTTGATCCTAAGTTATTTTAATAGATTATATAGATTATTATTAAATTATTACTAAGAATATGTGTATGTTTCCTCATATAAATGATTTCTCAATTAGTTAAAAAGAGACCCACATATTGTGAATGTTGAACTATGGAATGGGAACTATAAGTTGATATTGTTGTAGTATTATATTCCAAAAATAGTGTCTAGATCCATATAGAGGAACAATGAGTTTGTTTTTATCCACATTTTAAAAAAAATTGACATCTGTATTTAAGAATCCTAAATATAATATTCAAAGAATATTTAGATAATATATTAATTTTTTATAATTATATTTCTATTTATTAAAAATGTAATGAGGATTATGAAATAAATTTTTCATATTTGTTTACAAAAAATGAATGGAAATAAGTTATATGAATAATTTGGAAATTGTGATTTTTTACATAAGATTTTAATTCTTTATAATCATTAATAATGAAGGATAAATTATTGATCATTGTAAACCTAAAGTGGTTGGTGAATTTACAAAGCCTAAAAATGTTATATAGATTCATATTTTCATTTTTTAACAAGATATTACTGGTGGGTTTTTGATATCTTTGTGTGGTTATGTATTCCACTGACTATGTTAAATTGAAAAGGAGTTAAATTATTCAATGGAAAATAATGTGATGACTACTTTTAGGATTTAAAATAATATCCGATAAAACATCTGTATTTGACATACCCTATAGAAAGGGTAAATTTTTCATATAATTCAATTCTTCATTAAATTTACATGGTTGATTACTAATAAAAATGATATTATAATTGATTATGTTTAATGATAAATGAAAAACCAAGAGATAAATTTTACTACACTTGATATGGAATTAGCTATTGTTATTATTTCACTAAAATTATAGAGATTTCATTTATAATATTCCACATGTGAAATATATATTCTAATAAAAATATTTTGAGGTATATATTCAATATAAATGTTTTGAAAATGAGAATATGTATATAATTGATAAAAAAATTATGGTAGAATAATTCATTTCTATATTATAAAATAAAACAATGTAGATGATACTTTGATTCAGAAAAAGAATGATTCATTAACTATGTTACTTTTAGAATATGACTATTTGGATAATGATTTAGTTAATTTTATCTAGGAATTTATGGTTGTAGGAAGATTTTATTTTTTATGGTCTTAGTATAATGGTCTTGGTTAAAACTAATTAATAAATATAGGATAAATTTTTTTGTGTTATAATATAAATAAAGAATTTCCTAAGAATGGTAGGTTTCTTGAATTTAACAATGATAATTAATTTTTTGATATATGGAAATATATTTGTTGTTTCTCTTTATTCAGAATTGTATGTTAAATTGTCAATTGATTCTCGCATACCCCCGTTTTCTTTTCATATTGGATGTCATAAGATACACACAAACCATTTGGGTTATTTCTATTGTGATGAAATGAAAAATAACATTGATGAATTTTCATTCAAAGCACTAAATTTTCATAATGTTAAATTATTCATACAATTATCAAATGGTATAATTCATCCTTTTATAGTGGATGATGAAAATTTGAAAATATATATTTGGATTTTGTGGTGGGATTACCTAAAACTATATGGGATAATAATTAAGTTTTGGTTTTTATTTTATCTATTTAAAAAATCAACACATTTAATTCCAATTTGAGATACATTTTATTAAGATAAATTTTATCGGCCATGTCTTATAGAGATATGTAGTTTAAACAGAGTTTAATTATATATTATATTGGATCATTATCATAGGTTCTCTAAAAAATTTTGGAAGGGAATTTAGTAGATATTTGATACTATATTAAATTTTAGTATGCCTTTTTATCCCCAATATGATAACCAACATGAGAGAATAATATATAACATTGAATACATGATTCATGCTTTTTCAATGGATTTACAGGAATTTTGGAATCAATATTTTATGGTAATTGAGTTTTCTTATTATAACACATTTCATTCTAGTATAATGATAGCCCCTTTTAAGGAATTATATGGAATTCGACATAATACTCAGTTTTTTTTTTGAAAAGTTACGTTAAAGGAAGTTTATTGGACTATAAAAAGTAGAGGAAAATGATAAAAAGGTGAAGATAATTATGCAATATAAAGGTTGTAATGTTATGAAAATAATGGTTGAATGATATATCTTTTGATGTAGGAAATCATGTTTTTTTAATCTATATCCATGAAAAAATATGATTCTTTTTTGGTAAAATGGATAATGTTTGCCCAAAGATCATAGAATATATTTATAATACTGAATAGAGATGGATAATTTTCTCACCAAGTATATTTTACTCCTATTTTATCTGAGGTACACAATGTTTTTCTTATTATGATGTTACGAAATTATGTTCCAGATGTATCTCATGTTTTGAGCCCTATGTTTTCTCAATTAAAAGAGAATCATTATTATGAGGAATATCATATTCTTATTATTCACTGTAAAGAAAAATTATTTATGAAAACGTTCATTCACCGGGTTATGGTGTTCTGGAAAATTCATATGGTTGAAAAATTAATATGAGAGTCTCGAATTTATTTGAGGGAATGGTATACCCACTTTTTTACTAAGAGAATCCAATATCCAAGATTATATATAGAAAAGGAGGTAAGAATTTAAAAATTAGACTAATTATATAAGAAATCATTTTCATATTTATTAGTTTTCATGTGGTAGATATTTATATTCGATATGATTATCTGTTAAGTCATAGAGGAATTTATTTTATTAAAAGCATTAATTTTATACTTTTATTTATATGTATAATTTTCAAAAAATTGAATCTATACTTGAATAATTTTATTTTTTATTTTAATTCATTATTTAAAAAATTATATATGTATATAATTGTTTTAATTTAATAAAAGGATTGAATTTTCAACAAATTGTTGAAAAATATAATTTTTAAAAAGTGTATTTTATTTTTATCTATATATATTAAATTTATATTTTGGATGCAATTTGAAAAATTAATTTTGTTATTTTTCTTTAATATGAACCATTTATGGATTTTGAAATGAATTTAATACTTGAATTTTAAAAACATTTTTATTTCAATTAAATCCAAAATATTATGGAAAACTGTTTTTCATTACACCTTAATAGTTAAATTATAAATTAATTCTTACAAATATATGATTTAAATTATTTAAATGGATTGAAAATTTTCAATAAGTGGATCTATATTTGTTTAAACAATCATTTTTTTAGGGTAAAAATGGACAATGAGCTTATTAACTTTTTTTCCATGATAAGTGGTAAGTCGGGTAATTAATGTTTAAAACAAAATTATATGAACTATTAATGGTTAAAAAAATGCCTTAATTTTATTGTTTGAGTGTATTTATTATATAATATTCAAAAATAGTGATATAAGTACTTCTAATACCTTTTTATGTGATTATATATTCTATAACATTTTATACAATGAAATTTAAAAAAACACTTGTTTTTAATTAGTATAATATTTTGTAAATAGGAATAAAAGAAGGATATTCTAGTGTATAAATATATATTTTTAATATAAATTATCTATCATTATCAAAAGAATTAATTTTTAATTATTAGTAATTTACTGTTTACCAACAATATTTACATAATGATTACAATGTAATTATTCAATTATAGGATGAAATCTAGTAAATTATATTAAAAGTAATAAAAGTAATGAAAATTATAAGATTAAATTTAATTCATTCATTTTGATTATATCGATAACATTATTTTTTATATTTTAATTTATTATTTTCTAATTCATTTTTTAATGATTTCATTATGAAATGAATGTAATGAAATTGTTCTAAAATTAACATTATTGATAATTTATAAAATAAATAATTTAAAAAATGCATTAATATAATATAAAATAATATTTTTTTCCATTTAATGGTTTAATGTTACTGACATCAATTTTGATTTATTTATTACCTTTTTTAAAATTTTATAGTATAAATAAAAACCCTTAATGTTTTAAAAAAATTAATTTTTGTGGCATTTTTTAAATTTTTTAACAAGGGGTTTAAATGTATAGTCAATGGTATAAATGTTATCTAATCTGGTATATTTTATATAATATGATATCTTATTTATCCAAAATCAATCTATATTTTGAAAAAAATCTTCTTTGAGTATTTTTAAAAAGTAAGTTACTCTATATTAATTTAATATTTTGATAAATTCCAAGATTCCCTCTCTCATGTTTTATAAAAGGGCATGTATCTTCCCCTTTACATCACTCATAAAAACCCATTTTTTAATAATTTTAATATCCTAATACCTTTATATGATCCTTAAACTCATTTTTAGTTCATTAATTATTGATAATACTAGCCAATATTGTATTAATTTGTTAGGAAAATGAGATTTTCCAAAGAAGAGGTATCACTTTTAATCGTATGATTATGATTTATTAATTCCTAAAACACAATAAAATATAAATAAAACATTAATAAATAATAAAACGTGTATCCTATAAATTTCGAGAAATTATTTTGTTAATTTAATTAAAAATATTCTTCAACATTTACATTAAATTTGAAAGAAAACCATCCTTCATGTTTATTTTAGACAATTATATCACTAACCGATGCAATTTGTTTTTCATCCTTCTCAGTCACATATGGTTATAATATTTTAATTTATGTATATATATTATATATTCATTATAGACTTAACATTACAAAAATTTAATATATAATTTAATATCATACAATTCCATTCCCTGAAAAATGATAATGTTGTTCATGTGTAAATGTGGACTGTAACCACTATGAAGTGATTGGTTTTTTATTTCATCCATCAATCACATGGATGATATATATAAATATAATTAAATAATTAATATTATATTTATGATATTTTTATCACCATGCAAAGGAAAAAATAATACTTATATTCATTCCATTAATATAGTTGAAAAAATTAAATTGGTAACCATGAATATATAACACATATTGTCTCCATGATTGAAACAAAATTCATTTTTCATAAAAATAATTAATGATTATTTTAAAATGAAAATTGATATATAAAAATAATAATTATTTCATGATTAATATTATTATTTATAAGGTAATAATGACCTCATTGACCGAAGTTGACTTACGTAAGCAATTTTGGAGTTAGAAAACCAATATCATGAAAAAATGTGATGTGAATTTTGTTAATTAAATAACGAAATATATCATGGTTAGAGATAAAATGAAATTAATAATAATCATGAAAAACTTTATTAATAATTTATATAATTTAACCATTATAATTATGCACGTATATAATGAACGTATGGATGTGTCTCACTTGTGGTATGGGAAAGTCTTTTAAAGTTCTTCAATTAATCTTTCCCTAAAAAACAATTTTATTTCCACATGCTTGTTTTTAAAATTTTGGATATATATATATGGGAATTAGTGAAAAATAAATTAAATTTTGGGCCTCTTGGATATTTTTTCATGTAATTTTTTTTTCTGAATTCATTTACATTTTTTACAAAAAAGTAAAATAAATGTCTTATTTTAACATATTTAGTGACAATGACATTTTATTTGGTTAGAGTTGTTAATTGATACCAATATTCCTTTTTATTATTTCTTTGTTTTTTCAAAAAATTAACATATTTCATTATGTTATGGTTATTTCCATAATGTGTTCTAAATGGGAGGAGATATTTCAATATCCAGAAATTTTTTTCATACGGGTACATATATTGTTTTTATGATGCAATATTTAACATATTATGATATTGTTCCTGGTCAGTGATAATGATAATGATTGGTTCCCTTATAAAAATGCATAGAGATCCCATTATATTTATCAAATGAATTGGTTGAATAAAATAAAATAACCAATTAGGATTATCAACATTGATTATGAGAATATTCTATAATGATTATTCTTTGTATTATCCTAATGGTTATTTCAACTATAACTAGGATGATTACTCTATGTATAAACCTGATGGATAGTTAATGTGTAAGTATTAATGAAATGAAAATGATATCTCGTGTTACCTATATTATTTATCTATTATGGTTGGGGGTTTATATGAAAATTATATGATCTCAAAATGTAAATGAGCACATGAGCCCAACCTAGTTAGTGAGGTATTATTAAGTGCATTCACAAGACATAGGTTCAGAATATGTAGAGGCATATTTCTAGGGGTTACTGCAGTAGCACTGTAGAAGGTACTGTAGCATTACTATACACATTGCGGTACTGCAGCAGAACTGTACACTATATAGGTACTATAGCAGGACTGTACATTGTGTGGTTACCGTAGCAAGTACTGTAGCAGGTACTGTTCGGTAGTATAGTGGCAGGAACTATTCATCATTGGCCACCAGTTTGGGCTTGGAGTCCTTAAGGCTTTTAGGAAACCCAGGCCTTCAGGTCAGTAGGGATTTTAGGCCGCCTTGAAGGCCTTCGGGCCACCACAAGGTCTTCGGGCCACATGCAGTTGACCCATACACACTACAAAAAAGGAGCAGCACTAGAAGAGGATTCAGAGCAATTTCACTCACCAGAGAAGAGCCAAATGGATTTGTTATAATGAGAGGGTAAGTTAATGCAATTGGGACTAGCCTATGTTTTCATGGGAAGCCTAGCCAGATGACAATGAAAAGCTAGTGAGTTACTATAATGATACAGATGCTAGGGAGGAGCAGTTCCATGTAGATAGTCTAGTTGAATTCCCTAAGACCATTGGGTTATGTAATCTCCTAATCCTATAAGCCAAGTAATCTCTATGCCTACGGGCCTTTTAAGTGTTCCCATCATCCTTTGAAAGGAGGTTTATAAAATATCAATAAAAATGAAGGCCTTCATGCCATTCGGGAGAAAAGATAAATGAAATTATATGCTACTTTGAAAGAATGAAAAGTATAAAAATATTTTAAAAATTTATTATGTGATTATCATTATTTTGAATAATCCATATGTAGTTTTCATAATTTATGATTTCTTACATTATATTTTATTAAAATATTTGGGTAAATAATGGGATTTTATGGAAGAAAATGATTATTTTGAGCCTATTGTATATTTTAAAAAATAATATCTTTATAAGTAATCAAGGAATAATGATTTATTTCATTATTTATTATGTACGTTAATTATAACATTCCCCTAATAACCTTTTTTTAATATATTAATATCATCATGTTAATTTATTCCACACATATAGATTGTTTGAGATATTTTGGCCATCCTTTCCAATATAACTTATATATGGTGAAAACCGTTGGCTGTTTTTGTTAAAAGGTTTCAATTTATACAAATCATTAATAATACAAAAAAAAAATTATAATATTTTATGTGGTTCATAATATCAATTTTGTTCCAAAATAATAATTATTCATTGTGTATCCAAGTTTTTGAATAATTATTTTATCAATTTTTTATCATCAAAATCAATATGGGATGAATTTAGGGTATTTAATTATATCATAATTTAATAATTACAAAATATAAATTATAATATAATAAAATTATAAATTTCATATTTAACTATATAATTTTTTATTAGAACCATTAATAAATTTTATGATTTTCGAGTAATAACATTAGCTGTATAGGCCATAAAAACTATGCATAATTGGACAACTATATCAAATAACTATGAAGATATATTTTATTAATTAAATAATGGTATAATTAATATTAACAAATAGGTATATTATTTATTCAATTATGTAAAAAAATGTTATTACATTTAAAATTTGGTAGAGGTTGAGATAAAAATAACAAAATTTGAAGCCCTTAAATATAAAACATACATTCATTGTTTAAGTGATTGCATAATAATACACCTTAAATATTATTTGATATATCTCTTACATTGAAAGGAAATAAAAATCATGTAATGGAGTGTTTTGGAGGTATATTGGGTGAATTTATGGATGAGAGATTTTTTGAGATATTAATATGAAAGTATGGTTGAGATTTGTATTTGTAGGGGCAATGGATAGTGTTTTTAATAAGATATTTGAAACAAATTATTTCCAAAAAAAGTATAAAAAAATTGATTCAATAGTGATATTATTGTAATTTAATTGTAAAAAGAGTATTAAAATGTTCTTATAACTTCAAGAAACACTAAAATTCATTCATACATTAATATTATTAAACAAAATTGTTATATTGTATTTATTTATTTAATATTGTGGTTTTCTATTTATAAATCATAATAAAAAAGGTCACGAATACATAATTTAAATATTATAATTATGAAAATGAAATTTTTTTTTTGAAAATAAATTTATAAATTCGTTAAATTTATCATATTAATATACTATAAAAAATTTGTTTCTTTTTAAATAATACAAATAGGTTTCCAAAAATTTATTAATATATTTTAATAATAATGCATTTATTATTTATTTATTTTAATATAAAATCTTGGTTATTTTTATATAAATTATTCATTCTTTAAATTAATTATATTTTTACATAATTAGTTACTATATAGACCAATTTATTATTCAAATAGTTATGATATTATTATAACAATTATTTATGTATTTTAAGGGTATTATTTTCAATCATCATATGAGCATTGTAATATATATAATTAACACTTATTTAAATATTTATTCAGTAACATAGTTTTATTTCACTGTTTATTAATAAAATTTTATATAATTACATTCATATTTACAATACTTTCTTTCAATTTTAAGTATTTTTTACATAATTTATATTTCGAAAAGCCAATAATCCAAATCATACAAAAACATTACCTTCACACATATATATATATATATTCCCATTATATTTATTATTATTTATTTTGATCACATCAAATAATTATTTAATTTGATATGATGTTGATAAGACTGGGATATTCTTAATGAAGAGACAAATGGGTATCTGTGAGGGAATCATTCTCTTTCCCTTGTTCTGGAAGACCGACATTTGTAGTAGATCTAAACCAATTAATTTCTGGGATATTTTTCATAGTTTTTGGAGACCATATTCAAATGCGTAGTGGGAATATACCTCCCTTTTTGTAATAATATATCTTATAAATTATTCTCATATTATCAATTTTGTGTAATCAGAATTGGTATATAAATTTCCCCATTTGCTGAAAAAAAAATATGAATAATGCCTCTTATTATTTTTTTTGTAGTGGTTGTATTTCTATGAGGATATATTTAATTGTTATATGGAATACAAATTCTTTACCTCGTATGGATGAGGCTTGGGATTCAATAATTTTTTTATCGTGAATATTCCTTTCAAATATCACTTTATATATAGAATTATACAATCCAATTCTCTGATTATATCATTAATAAAGAAAAAACTATTTGTTGGATTTCAATTGGAAAGGTTCATTATGTGTTTTATTTGATATGACCCAATATTAAACTGACCTATGTGTAAGTGATCAAATATAGAGATGGATATGATTTTTTTAAGGGGGTCCATAAATTATTAACTAACAAATCCCTTATTTCTGTAATTGTTATTTAATTGTTGGGAGATATATAGAAATACAAGGTATTAATAAAGGATAAGATATGTCAATCACTATATAAATTTTATCCTTTTATAAAAAAGAATATTTATATCTGAACTTATTGACCCAATTATGGGAGTTTAGTCTACTTACTCTAATGAAGTTGTGATCTAACATGGATTCTATATTCTATATTTTTATTTTCCAAACATATAAACATGGAATATACTTGCTAAATCATCAACATACCATGGATTAATACTTAGTTTACTCCTATTTGGAGATATTAATATAATATGTTTCTTAAACAAAAACAACTTATGACATATAGTCTTACTCTTTACTTGATGTGTTTTGTCTATAATTTAGTGGAAACCATTATTGATATTATTTTTTCCAATACAAATATAACAGCGAATTATAAAACACTATTTCATGTTTTATAAAAGTGAACTCTGTCATTTCTATAGACATTAATTATCATCCCACATTTTTAGCTCATAATAACAGTCAACCTAGCACAAAAACCATTATTAGGTATCTATTTATAAACATAGGAACACGATTTGGTTGAATGGGAATACAATAAGTTGTGATGTGAATGAAATTGAGATATGTATTACTAGGGGAATCATAATTTATTTTGAAAGTGTGGAAATATCAATGAATGTTGGAATATCTAATAACATAATAAATGTGTTATATATTTTTGAGATGTTGATTATAATATTAAATCACAATAAATTTCATGTCTATATTACTATAGTTTGGAATCCTCTCATGAATAGATTGATAGAGACAATGACATATATTTACACTATGGAAAATATGTGGTCATATGGAATAAGGATGTTTTTACTGATTCATAACAATGTTTCATTTGATTATATTATAAGTATCATGGGTTAGTGGTTTCTTATAATGTATATATTAATTCTTTGATATAAATTTTCTTAATTTGCGTCAGTTAAGAAACTGGTGTAAATATATATTGGGGCTATATTAATCATTTATAGTTTTACTAATCATGAACTATAACTCTTCACCCTTATGATGGCATAACTCATCATTAGTGGAATATTTGGAATATTTCAATAAAAATAAATTTATAGTTTACCACATTTATAGGGAGGGATATATCATAACGGATATAAATGAAAATTTTGTAGTTATATATTGGTATTTTATATTGTATTAAAAAATTCCCAATAGTAATGAATAATAGTAGTTCCATTATATTTTGAAATCTTTATCCTAGCATTTTATAAAATTTTTTGGTCTTATAATGTATTATGTAGAATACTATTACTATTTATCATGAATTTAAACTAGATAAACAAACATAAAATTAATGTTGCAATTAATTATTTAAAAATTTTGAATATAATTTCTGAATTTATGTAACTAAAAATTAATTAAGTGATTTTTTTTTAATATTTTAAAATATATCAGAGGATTTATGACTTATATAAATATAAATTTAAAATAGAGAATTTTACATTTTACCTTCTTACTAAAATTTCAACTGAATAATTTTTTACATTTTCATAATCATTGTTGATTTTTTTACCTTTTATTTAAGCCATAATACTTTCAAATGGTTTTATTGATAATTATCTAGTATAAGGCCACAATTTTTCTGCATATATAGCCATTAAAAATATTATAATATATTTGATCACAATATTAAAACTTTTTATAGTAGTATAAAACTAATAGATATAAATAAAAGGCATTATACCCAAATAATTTTTAGTTAGTATTCCTAAAAATAACCAAGCATTACACTGAAACAAAATTAGATACTCCTAGTCACAAATTTCGAAATCTGGTGTCATCATTACACACATTGTATGCATAACATAGTTTTTATATCCCACTCATAGAATAAAAATATTAGTTCTTTTGGAAATATATATAAAATTATCAGCATTATACATATTTACAATGTAATTTTATCTCATCAATTTTTGAAGACCATATATATACTAATAATATTTATTATAATAACCATGGTTACCATGTGAAATAAATAAATGAATAAGTGAGTTACGATTATAGTACTCAAATAATATAAAGGAATAATAAAGATCATAACCACTATAAATATAAATATAATAATGATTATACTATATGATAAAATAAAGAATATCATTAGGTGATTAAATAATTTTATGAAATTTGTTGAGGTCATATAAAAAAAATAAGGTTATACTATATAAGAATCCTAATTCATAATATTAAAATAATGTATAAAAATGATTAATAAAGTGGAAGAAATATTTAAACTATAACAAATTGGGTTTTTTAAACTAGATCATGTGAATATTGTATACTATTTTGTATAAACTATCTAAGGATTTGATAACAAATTTTAGGTATTTTAGGGCCATGATTTGTATATATTAATGATATTATAAAAATAACTCTTTAATGTGAATTTTTATTAAAATTATGGGGTTCCGTAAGAAAATACTATTGAATGGGAATAATAATATCAAAAATGAGTATAGAAAATGTATTTTACAATAGGCATGATATAAGATATTTTATTCTCACTAAAACCCTAATCCAATTTATTTGGTCTAATATGGAAATCCAAAAAAATCTATTACATTTATATAAACACAAAATAGGTTTAATACTATTAGTGAGGTATAATGATTAATTTTTGGGTTATTAAAGGCTTGGTAGGCCATAAACACAAGAGTAACATAATATAAGTGATATAAATAATACCAAAAAAGTAATGAATGAATAAATAAATATTATAGGAATTACATAATATAGTAATACCGGCACATGATGTATAATTTTTTAATGTAAAAAAATTTAAATTAGTTAAAAATGGTTCCCATAAGAATTTGATCCATGAATACGGTAATGAATATAAACAAAATAAACAAAAAACACCCTTCCTGTTATATATATTGAAGTACCGATAAAAATTTATTTCAATTACTCAACTATCCAATAAAATTCTGTTTATATTCAACATATCACAAGATATGAAATCTATAAGATCGTTGAAATGACTATGTATAGTATGTGTAAAAGACTCTATAGGACAACAAAGAATTCCTTTAACATTAGTGGATAAGATATACTGGTATAGTCTATCTATTTGAATAGAATATATTTAACAATGATGTTTTTCACAAAAATAATATATATATATATATATATATATATGATGGGATCATAGAGACTAGATTTACAGGATATTTCTCCATGTTGGAAAGAAAAACCACCAGCCTCCTGGCAAATCCCACTAAATAGAATATTTAAATAACATGTCTAATACATTCACCTTGATGGGATAAAAAATCTACAAGTCAATTACATCCTTATCACCCCCTATTGGAATATTCCATATTGACCAACATGATTAAACAAAAAAATAAGGATAAAATATAAAATACATGAATGAAATTATATATTAAAAATTACATCATATCATTGAATTATCATAATCAATGTAAAACACTTATGAGAAAAAACAATCATAGGTCTCACATAAAAAATAAACATTAAGGGATGAAGCTTCAAACACTGGTATCATGGATATACCCATGAATGACTATATTTCAATGAACTGATATAAAGCATAGGCTAAAGTCAAGAGATTTATAACATAGATGAAATTTTTTTGATGGAAATGGTAACTGTATTAGTCCAACTAATGAAATTATTTTGAAAATCAAGATCAAGGTTGTCGAGAAACTTCACCCTAAAGGTTTGTTAGGAGAACAAATATCCACATTCATTAACTGTTGAGAGCTATCTAGGACTGATTTATGAAAAAATAATAATTACTGGATTCTGAGTAATGATTATTTCTAGTATAAACCAATCCCTTCTAATACAATGTCAAAATACATGTATTTGAAAAATAAATCAATATATAATTTGTTTTGATCAAGAAGTGTATAACTGTGTTTAAATATAATAAGGAAGAACTCATCTTATTAGAAAAGGATGAAACTATTGTCCAGGCTTTGAGTAAAAGAGATTATAGTTAAGAGAGCGACCGAAAATCATTGTCGATGGACTGTTTTTTCTAGGGTTAAATAGTGTTTTCGAGAGTTATTGAAAATTATAATAGATTCTATTTTAAAAATATTCCAATAAAATTGGTGAAATTTTTTGGCAAAGTAAGATACCACTAGTTAGATGACGACCACCACCTTTTATTTGGTTGTTGTTGAGTAGAACCTGTTTTCCCCTGTATCAAATCATGAATTCCAATTGGCCTCATACAAATTGGATTTGTAGATCTAATCCATGCAATATTTCATATAGACTCCACCAATTAGAATTTTGATCTAATTAACTAGTTATTGGAGGTGTTGTACCTTATTCATGCTATATCATGCTCACCAGTTTATACATTTTCCCCTTACAGCCCCATGAATCATTTATGAATCAAAAAAAATAAATTCAATCTTATACAGAATATATATATATATAAGAATAATTTAGGTATACCTTAAATTGTTTATGTCATAATTATTCCCCACATTAGAAATAGATTCCTCAAAATTTATATTTATGGGTTTTATTGGAAGAATAAGACACTAAACCCATGAATTAGACCCCCAATCCCATTTATCTTTTCTAAATTATAAATTGTATCCTTGAGATCAAAAAATAGGGATATAATTACCACATGCACATTATCACTTTTATCAACTATCTAAACAAGTCACTCCATAAAAGGTGAATCTATATCTATATTATAATCCTTGTAATAAATAACAATATGAGTATTGTCATCGTATACTTGATGCTTTATAAATTGGATCACATTTTCTATATCCCAATACCATGGAAGAAGATTATATTGATAGTCCATATTACTAATGTGTTGGATGACCATGAATATCCAAATTCATCATAGTGGAATCATTCAATTCATCATCGAATTCGTATTCCAAAATTAGTGAGACACTAGCACAAAAAACACTTATTATAGAATAAATTTAAAGGGACATATCCTTCTGTTTTCATAAGATTACATCGAGGTCCAATTTATAACCAGTCATTTCCTAAAACATTTCTCTTTCTAAAAGATTCTCTAAACCATATTCGAACAAAAAACTAAATAATAACCTACTACATGTTGGTATAATGATGAAAACATTTTTTCCAAAATAGATCATAAAAATGATACATATGAATTGTGAATTGGTATAAATTTTTTTATGTAAAATCTATCAGAGAAAATTGATCAAACCAATATCTTCCAAAGTATTAAAAATATGAATGAATCATATCCTCTAATGCGTGTATAGTTTTATATGAAATCCAATCAATGTGAGTTTGAATGTTCATAATCAAAAATCAATAAATTTTTTTCTAATTCATCCATTAATATTGGATCTCAGATCAATATGATGTGATCCAACCTGGTCAAATTATCATTTACAACCGAAAACATATCTCTACCCCTCTGGGTCATGGGATACCATATCTTGAAATCTTTGTCCACCTCATCCAAATCATACATAGGAATTGTATGTTCCTTGAGTAATACTCTATGTATTTAATTCTCAACCATTATATTTTTATACTTTTGATAATGGGACAAAAATATGATAATTTCTCTCATTAGATCATTCCACCAAAACTATTTTAAGGCATCATGATACAAATTTTTTGATCATGGTTTCACTTTCCTCTATGACGAATGAGATGTATTCAATAGATTTTACTTCATGGATAAAGGTACTATGACTCTTCCATGATAGAAAGTAATACAACATATTTGTAAGATCCAATCTGGAAATAATCTTTCACTACAAACAAATCAAACTTTATAGAATTCCTTATATTCATATGTTGACTTGACATTAATTGTTCTGTGAAAATGCTCATGATCACAAAGGGTGATAAAATGACATCCCATAAATCATCAAATATTCCCACATATATGTCTAAAACCAATAACACAGGATTGTACCTAGATATTGTGGTTTCCTTCTTAATATTCCACATATACCTTAATGTATCACATTAATAAACATAGTATTTCCTATGAGTGTACTCAATATCAGTGATGTACTTATATTTTTATTATACCCAACATTTATGATATAGATTCATGAAACATTTGGAGAAAATATACAATTGACACTTATATTCATTATATTTTATAAATATCATACCAAAGAAGAATTTTCACTACTATATATAAACATGAACCAAATATTACAACTCTATTTCATGGTTAGTTTAATTTTTATAAGGTGTCCATATATGAAAATACCCATATGTTATTACCATACTTCCATATATCTTAAAATATCCAACACCAATGTAAAAAACATCCTAGTACACAACATACCCTACTCCATGATAAGGGAGAATTAAGATCATAGTTTATCTTAACCATTTCATTATCACTAATAAAATTTTTTCAAAAAATTTGGTTCACTCAATAATGTCCTTCTTTTTCTACATAATCATGGACATGATTATGAAAAAAATGTCTTAAATGAACATTTTGTAGTACACATTCAACCAAAATAAACAAAAAATATTGAACATATTTGTTGATTATTCCAATTAAATAAATTCATCTACATTATCTAAATCATGATACATTACTAAATGGGAAATCACATAGTTATGGAAACACACCTTATGTACCCTAAATTGAAACATGAAATATAAGGGATAATGTTAATGTGATTAAAGCATACATAATGTTATATCTAGTTGCCTAGAATTTGATTATGATTTCATGAAATATATCAGTGTTTTTTCAATGAAAAAAATGATCAAGGATTCCATGTATTGGTGGGAGATATTATTCATGATGACCATGAACACTTCCATATTTTTCATTAGTCTAATAATTTTATTGAGATAGTCATACAATTCATACCTTCTATTAAAAATAATATACTATATATATTCTTAGGTAAACTAATGATAATGGATTCTATGAAATAATTTAGTATCATAAAACCAAAATGATACCATCAATTTATCATAAATGTAATCAATTCATGGAAATAGATGCAAGTTTTTCACAATGTTTTGATTCAACTTCTGGTAGTTTTGGAAAATCCAATGATTTTCAAACATATTCTTGCTGAACAACATTGGATCACAAGGAAGAGAATTACATTGTCTTGTGAATAATTTATCTTCATGATCATCCAAATTTAGCTTTAAATATTTAAACTCGTCTAGTTCCATGTGATATGATGGAATATATATCGGTTATGCAACATGTATAATCCCAGACTCAAAATTATCACCCCTACATGGAGGATACCCATATAAATACATTGAAAAAATATCTAAATTCACTCACAAAATTGGAAGAAAATATAATGGATTAATTATTTAGTCCACAATAAATATCATTTCAGTCACCTATGCTAAAAAATAAATCTCCTTGTCAAGGATTTGGTATCAGTCTTCCTTCCATGACATCCCAAAATCTAGTAAATATGACCTGTTCCCCAATATGAAATAAAAATTTCACATTACTTTGACAACAATTGATGTGTGCATGGTAAATGTTCAAACATTACATGTTGATAATTTCATCTAACACTATAATTTCCAAAATTTTGAATCTCTACACATGTTTGATGCATGAAACCACCCTCAGACATTTTGGATTTATATGAAGATGATCTACATTCTATCCCAGGGGTGTATCGATTGATAGTAACACAAAAGGGTATTTCACTATAAAATAAATCCATAAATCCATGTGAGAATATATGAAAGAGTTGGATTTGAATATATAAAAATATATTGATTAGAAGAAATAATAACTACCCCTCAAACTATTTAGGTTCCCTCTACACCACTAGCAGAAGAATTAATAACTTAATAATCCATGTATCCCAAATTTTTTTTTTATTTTTCATAGGTTCATTAGTAGCATACTTAAATTACCCTTATAGGCTTTCCACAAAACAAAATGTTCATACATATTTATAAACTCAATTTTTATTGATTTAATTATTTCAACATAATGAAATCTGATATGAAGTGTTAACAAAATAGTGGATTTCATTGAGAAAATTGAGATAGTCATATAGATAATTCCATTTAAGAGTGTATAAATATAACATATTTGAGTTATTCACCATGTAATGATTGAAGGAAACAATTCTACACTCTTTTATCCCATAGTTTCCATGGAGTCCATACACTTTCTTCTGTTTTCATTCTCTAAAAATTAGAATCTAGAACTATTTCAGATATATCAATATTCAATCCAATAATAAGTGGAAGATGACAAGAATCTATATCTTCCATGATAAATTCTCTATATAGATTAACGTAAATATAACTATATTATAAGTTATCATATGAATTTTCACGGCCTATAATTTTAGAATTAGATGAAAACTGATCTAGCACTTTCCTGATTTATCCATCCAATTTCTCATAAGAAGAAGACTATTATGAATCAACTATGTGAAAAATGATGAATATGAATACACTATAATTTTCCAATAATTTATCTACAATAACTCACATGAATTATATAAATATAATTAATTATTGGAAAAAAATTCAATGAAGAGGTACCTAAAGTTCTCCTATGTCCTTTTTTCATGATGGCTAGCCTAAATCATTATTTACGACCATCACATAGTTGAGAACTAAATAATGACTGTTATAATCATTCCCTTTGGATACTAAAGGGACTCTACTATATGGAAAATCCTCTTGATGACATTTATTTTATCATCTATTTCACAAGGGTATATAGTACCTAAGAATGATGGGGGATGATGAAGATTAATGTCATGAGCATAGTTTACCATCATCCACATGCACATATGGTCTCCCCTATCCTAAAAATAACTAACCAAAAGAGTCACAAATGAAAAAATTCTAAAAATTGTTGTACTATGGAAACTAGGGGAGCATACATGGTTGTATCCTCCTATACATTCGGTGGTTTAAATAGTTGAGATTATTTTCTTCAAGGCTTCATTTTTTGATCATAAAGGTCCATCTCAAATAGAAATGAACAACAAAAATAAGAGTCAAATTTATAGAACAATTGAACATGAAAGGTTTCATAAAAAATATCAACCTAAGGGGGTTCTTACTGAGTAGGGTATGTCCCCCTAATCACTATCCACAATTCAATATAAGCCTCTAGTATGTGAAAAAAACTCACAAACATGTATATATATATTCAATAATAAAATAATCACACTCAATCAAAACAATTAAATGGTTAATTTAAAAAAAACACTTATCAAATTTTCAAATGGTATTTATTTTTTAAATATCAATATAATTCAAGTAATATGAATAGGGAAAGGGATTCTTCAAGAAAAAAAATGAATCATGAACCCAAAAATTGTAATAAATTAGAATACCAACATAATGGACATCACCAAGGTGAATTTATATTAAATTTAAATTAAAACAGCTAGAAAATCACCTCTAAATTTATGGACACTCAGTTATCCACTATAAAAATATGATAGGAAATATAATTTTTCCACTAAATGTCTGCCAACTTTCCTACCTAAAATTTACCACATCCCAAAACAATATAAAGTTATGTGAAAAGTTATTGAAACTCGTTAGTTGATCTATTTTTTAGCACTTTTACTTAAATTATAGGGTACATTAGGGATTTATATATGACATCATGAACACTATCCAATATATAATTTTTTTTGAGTAGAAATGAGGGACTATGGTTCAATAATGAGTGACCATGCCTTCGGTACCAATTAAACATCATAGTATAATATTATTGAGATACAATTTAAATAAAAAATAAGTAATAAAAAATCATCAAATAAAAAACATAATATAGTAATATGAACCCATACAGTGTTAGATGGGAATGTCCAACACATAAACCATAACTCTGAAAAGGTATACCTAAAGGTGGTGGATCTATTATATAAGTAAAATAACAATAAAAATTATTAACATCCATCCATATTGGGATCCCCTAAAAAATAATTGTATCCTCATGTTTTACATGATCAAAAATTCACTATATAACCCTTACCATACATTGGATTCATGTATATGAAATCTAAAAGCACATTGAAATTTCTAATTTATAAGTGGGCATAAGATTCAGTAGGATCCCATTAACAAACACAATCATCAGTTCATAAAACATACATGTTAATTATATGAATGTAAGATATAATATATATAATAATAATGTTTGTCAAACAAATAAAATATCTATACTAATTCCTATGAAACTGAATCTCAATTATTCAACTCTTGGACATAATGAACCTAATCCAACCGTATTACACATACCACTTTATGGGAATATATAGTAATATGTTTGAAAAAACACCATTGAAGATACATCCTAACTAAATATTTTCCAAATTCCTTAAACAACCCCCTCATTGGATAATTCAAATGGGTCAAACTGCTTGATCAGCTACATGAAAGTGGAAAAACACATGGAATGCATCACACAATGATAGTTTGGATATCACATTATATAAAGAAATATTGACTATCCTCACAAAGAAATTGTGATAAAAAATAAGAATTGGTATCATATGGATTTTCACAATGTAATCATGAGAAAAATAGTCAAACATATGTATCAAATTACAGTACATACACACCAAATATCATGCCACATACTCTTATAAATCATGTTTTAGTGATGATGTTTTCTTACCTCATGTGAAATATTGATTGGTGGATATGGTCACCATCTATGTCCAAATTCACCACATAATCATACTATAGTGATAGATTTTACATAATTTACAAATATAGGATCATTTTTAAGATAAACTACAACCAAAAAGATAGTATATGATGACACATACCTCATAATATCTATAATTGATAATGATTATGTTCATTATAATACATATATAAAAATTCATCAACTATGGGTGATGATTCTATTAATGATTTAAAAAATACATTATTAAATAATTTGAAAACCACTACATTTTATCCAAAAATTAAGATCAAAATGATTTTTAAAAGGTGATTATAAAGTAATTAATCTAGAATAAGGAAGAACATACTAGATTAGAAACACGAGATCCAAAAATTTCAAAGAATAAAATGGTGTGGATGGGAGAGATGGGAGGAACCCAAAATCAACCAATAAGGATCTAAGGGAAATGTATTTTGACGAGGGATTAAAATAATTGGATTAAATGATATGAGGTTTTGTTTTTTGAAATTTTATATAATTTCAAGGACATTATTAGGATCCCAATGATTTAATTTGAATGTTGGTGAATCCATTTTCTATCCTTTAGAGGATTTGTTTGGAAATTTTTTTTCAAGAAATATAATGGATGGTAGTGTGGTCAATAGCCTTGTTTAGGATCATGATTCCACAAGCTTACTGATGGAGAAAACTAATGAGCTGATGGTGCCATTGCAACATCATCAATCTACACCACACCCAATATTCTTTCACTATTCCTTTTCCAGCATCCCAAAAAACACAAACCTGTCTAAAAAATAAAATTAAATATATACATGATATTTGTATATGTATAAATGAGATATACATAAAATGGATTTTTTTCATATTATTTGGATCTATGATGCCTATAAATCACATGATAATTAAATATAGAATGAAATCACTAAATAATTAATTGTTTTATTTAATTTTTAATCCCTAAAAATATATATTTAAACTATCTTTAGAGACTCCACCATAGTTTTCCATATATCATAGAATGATTATTTCTAGGAAATCCAACGATGGACAAATTTATGGTTAAATGTTGAAATTCATGTCCACTAATGTTGAACACAACAGGAACATTATTCCCACCCCATGTGAGTTCTGACCTCTCCAATGATTAATCCAATAGAATTCTAGTCTTTATAATTGATTTATCCACCAACATGAAATATATATATATATAACCATATATAAATTACTATATTTATTAAATATGACATTAATAGATGCATCACCATGCCACCTTATCATATTATGATGAATTTTTGGTTTATAATTAATTGGTTCAGAACCTGAGATTTATCACTTTTTAATTTTGTTTCAAAAAATGTAAATGATCTCCAATTATGAATTATAATAACAGTTAACTATTTATATAAAATTTTTAACTCTTAAATAACTTTTTTTTCTTCATCATTATTTGAAATTTATTCTGATTTGATGTAATTTGTAGAACAATTTAGTCACATATTTTTTTATTAGTTCCATGAATCCAAATTGTTCGATTGAATATCACAAATTTTACATCAGAGTGGGACACTACTGATTGTATTATAAAAAATATAGGTAACATGAATATATTATCTTCTATAGACACATTCATATGTTTGGATAATTTTTTGGGATGAAAGAACATTATTAGGTGACACATGTTAATATAATTGAAGGATGTATTTCATTTTATAAAGGTGTTCGATACCTAGGAATGTGGTTGAGGGTGTATTGTTCAAGGTTAAAAGGAATAATTGAAGAATATGTGGGAAATTCGGTAGTTCATTGATGATAAAAACAATCTAGTGACAAACTAATGACAAGAAATTTTATTTGGAATAATATATATTTTGTGTCTTAGAGGAAGAGAGACATGAGTATAAGCCCAATTCAAATATGAGAACAAATGTGGACTATCCCACATATTATGTGACCATAGTTATCTGTTCAGAAGATATATCTAGATTATTCTATAGGATCTCATGTATAATAGTCATCACGTTAGTTTAGGATTCACCCTATATTGTTACATAAAAAAATGCCCATATTAGTATAGTATATGGAGACTTCCCCTCTTCATGTTTTACATGATGTTATCCCTAGCCACAAATCTCATAGATTTATATTCACATGACATGTGAGATTCCAGTAATTTGACATTTAACCACATATAGGAATAATAAAGTGTTCCCCATGAATGTGTTATATACATGATCAAAATTTCCAAAGAAGCACATTTTCATTTATTCAAACATTGGTGTTGTATTTTGATTAGTTTAGGCATGATTCTCACAAGTCCCCTATATCTATTTATACTTCTGAACAACATTTTTGATATTTTTTATTTAAAAACTGTAGATATGAACTCAATTAAACTTTTATATATTTAACATTTAAATTATATTTCATAATAATCGCACATAATTCCAATAACCATTCGGTTTAGTGTCACATTTGATAAGATAGTGAAACAAGACATTTTATATTTCTTCTGTTCATTATTCTATAATCGTACATTTTATATCCCCTTCTAGAATAATAATAATTTACAATTATCTCTATAAACAGAGGAATTAAAACATATGAATGTTGAGAGTTCAGATCCTTAGTAAGGGTAATCATAAGATATAACAATTGATAACCATAAGTGAGTATTAGATAATCATTGGGGTATGAGGGAATAATTATGTTCAGTGATTAACACATTTTAATTTCATTCACAAATAAACATGGGTAATAAATAATATGTCATAGAAATAATATCTAATAATTACCTAATATATAAGTAATTAAACATTATAAAATTATAAAAAATACGATTATCATACTAAAAAATACATTGAAAATAAATTCTATTGTCATTTCAAATTACCAGGTCTATCATAAGATTTTCCATAGAGTCCCATTATGGATTTCTTCCCCTCGACAATATTTTTTATTTAAATGGATGAGATCGAGTAATTTACCCTATTTATTTTAGGGTTGTATAATTCAAGGCCCAAGCTTCACATAAAATACACGGTACCTTCGAATTTTGGGTCATATCTTCATTGTATTTAATACAATGGGATATAACCTCACCTAACACATAATATAATTTCACAATTTTTCCCACAAATAACATAATGGAATTGATAAATATTTGTTCTGTAATAACATTGAAACAATGATATTTCATAATCACCTAACATACCATTTTAAAGGATATGGGATTCATGGAAATAATCCTATGAAATTCCATAAGAAATATTGGGAAATATAAATGATATTATCTTAAAAAAATATTCCCTACAAATTTTTGAAGAACTTAATTATATTTTCATACTTGGGAAAAACATTATAATAATAACAATTAAAATTTCACAAAAATAAGTTATCAAAAATCATCACTTTTTATATAATGAGTATAGTTAAAAAAATATTATGATAGAATATATAATATTACACATGAAAGAAAATTTCAAAAGAAACAAATAATTTTTTATAAGGATGAATGTGGAAGTGAAACAATATAAAAATAATTCAGAAAATGTTTTTTAATTAAAAAATGTTGATGTTTCATTTTGTAAAAAAATGCTAACAGGTAAAATGATTTTTTAAAATAATTTATATTTAAAAAATCATCAATCGTGTAGAATTTATCAAAATGATTTTATAAATGAATGATAAAGTGAAATAGAAAATATATAATTACTAATTGAAAATTATTTTATAAATATTTTAAAGTAAAAATACGAGAACATTCATTGTAAAAAATGAAAATAAGACATTATTTTGAATAGTGGTTATGAGAAAATAGAATATAAAAATATATGACACATTAAATAAAATTAAAATAATAATTAATATGTGGAAATAAATAATATAGAAATAACTTGAATCCCCTAAAGTGGATTAGAATTATTCTAAAGAATGTTGAATTTTTTTTAAAAAAAGAAGTTTATTGAGGAATAAAAATTGATGAATAATTTAAATAGATAATAGTTATTGAGAAAAAATATTAAATTTTAAAAAATATTAAATAAATCCTAAATAGATCAAATTAGTTAATTAAAAAATGAAATTATAGTAGCTATCTAAAAGAAAAATTATACCTCCATGAATGTTAATTTGTTTTTAAAACTCCCATAAAAAATTTGTAAAATTGTAATCAAATTATCTGGAGAGGGAGAAAATGATATGGAAAATTATATACCATAAATTTAAAGTTAATAACGATGTAATAAGGGAATGTTTTTGAATAAAAAATATTTATAATAATATAAGTAGATAATAAATAACATATCTCATTGATGAAAAATTTATTATGAGAAAGTCATATAGATTTGGATACATTTGAATATTTACACCATTAATGGGAAATGATAAAATAAAAAATTGATTAAATTTTATTAAATATAATCATGGAAATATATTACACATAGGTATCATATTCACTATATAAAAAATATTTTACCAATATGAAATATGTCTCAATGAAGGAAGTTGTAGATGAAAAACACATACCTTGACTCTTGACGTCCTTGGAAGGATTAAAATTATTATAAAAGTACAATAAATATATTACCGAATATTGTAATTATCTTAATATAAAATATTTAATGTTATATTATTTTGTTTTTTATTAGTCTTAACCCTTTAATTATTTTTTAATTGATCATTTTCATCATTAATGATATTGATTGTGATGTTTTTTTACATCTCTGGAAATGTAAAAATCAAAGTCAATTCATTGATAAAATTTTTATCATTACAAGATGAATAAATTTACTATAATATATTTTCTCTAATTATTTTAAATTTCCCAATATTAATAATTGAGGGTTTAAGTTTGGATTTGTGAAGTGGAAATCATTTATTAACATATTTCAGTAATCATACCAGTATCAAATGGATGCATTATAATCATCTTCTCTTTTTTAATAATTTAATATCATTATTATTTGATTTTTCTAATATCTTAAATAATTATATTCTTATTATCATCAATTAATGATGGTAATAAAAATATATAACACACCACATATGGACTAACGTTTCTAAACATATGAATGAGAGACACTTTCAATTTTTAAATGGTCATGAGGAAGGTTGAAATTGATTATCCCATTAAAATAATTAAATTACTATATACTTATTTTAATAACATATTTATGATATAATGGGTTTAATATATTTCAAAAACGCGTACAAATAAATTAAAAAATACAAATATAAATGGATTGACTATAAACTTTTACATTAATCTTTGGGAAAAAACATTGAAATTTTTAATAATCATTTGAATGGATTTATTTTGATTATAAAAGTACATAATGTATGTGCATAGGATTATTGTGGATTTTTTTATACTATACAAATACCACGTTTCTTAATGTGTGATAGAATATTAGATGGTGAAGGAATCCATTTATAAGTGGGGGGGTTTTTTCAATATTCACAACATTATGTTAAAAAATATCAAATATAATTGAATTCATATCCAATAGAGTAAAATAATATTTTAGGAAGGAATATTTGTTGATTCACCCCACATAAAAATAAATATGTGATACATATTAATATATTTTACGATATATCATAATATTCTAATCTGTTCCTATTATTTTTTTATTACCATTGTTACTCATTTTTATCATCAACAGATATTTTTATGACTAAAATATAATATAATTAGATAATTTTTATATTAATTTTATATATTTTTAAAATTATTTCATAACATAAAATTTCTATATTTGTAATTTTTTTAATATTATGAATTTATAATTCAAAAAATATAGTTTTTAGAAAAATATTATATTGGTTTTCAGATTATTATTGTGAGTTTATAAATGATACATAATCATTTTAATATATAAGTTTACGTATTAATTATAATTTTTTTTATGAATGATGGTTTCATAAAATCCGAATTCAAGCTTGAATCCTATTGATGTTGTAAGTCACAGATTTGTAATGAAATTATTTTATACAACTCACATGAAACAAATAATACAACAAAAATTTCACAAGATCATCATATGATCATATTTTTATTAATAAAAAAATTAATATAATTATTTAATATTAAAATTACAATACATACTAAACTTATTTTTATTTAAATATTATTTATAATAAAAGAATATTTATAAGAAACAGAATATTTTATATTATAAGTATTTTTTTATTACTTCATATATATTACTAATAACATTATAGTTCATAAAATATTAATTTTAAAAGTTATATTATCAATATTTATCCATATTTTATTTATTTCTTAAAAATTGGAAATGCATTGATCCAAAAAAGGTAAATTTATGAATTTGGTTAATTATATTTATAGAAACCAATCCAATAAATACAATATAATAGTCATATTTTAATAAATGTAAATTTTAATTAATTAAATGTAGCATCGGTTCAGTTTAATTCATCATTTCATGTAATGAAATCTATTTAACATAGTCTTTAATTAATGTAAATTATAAAATATCATTGTGTCACATTCTAGCCCAAACTATTAAACTAAATGGGCCCCCAAATTATTTTTAACACATACTAATAAATATGGGGAAGATTATCCATAATTTATACATAACTCAATATATAATTCAAATTATGAGGATATTAATTATATATTAGGTGAAAATTATTATCTCTTATTCTACCTTGGAAATAAAATGTATATATATTTTCATTTTTTCCAATTTTTTTTGAAAAATACTCTTCTCTAGTTTAATTATAAGATATAGGGATCTCTAGAGATGGAGCATTACGAACATCATTAACAATATCCTGATTAAAAAAAACTAATAACATTATGGTCATGATAATATCAAATTATGAATTATTAGACGATCATTAGAATATGAAAAATAAATAATCATTTTAGACAATGAATTTTTTCTACTATAATATAATAGTTTCATGGTAAAATTTATCACTTTAACATATGTTATCTACGTTAATTTTCTTAATATTATTTCTAACATTACATGTTATATGTTAAATCATAATATTCCATGACAATATATTTAATTTCTTTATAATGGTTCATAAATATCATTTCAATCAACTATTTCATATCTCACAAGAGGGTCAAATAATGTTTGTAGTTACATCTCCTTCTCATCTAATATGTGATGATAAAGTTAACACCCACCCCTCATTTTTAGGAAAATTACTTATTTTTTATCACCTAAAGATCTTGTATCAAATTTTTTATATCGATACACTCATTACATATATCAAAAACAAAAAATTATACTTCAAAAAAACTATAGGATTTTATCATATATATAGACTTCCCTATTGGGGTATCAGTAAATTTATCTAGTACTAATAAAATAATTACAACAAATATAATCTTGTAAAAAAATACTAAACCCTATTTTGATATCCACCATGGTTCATATTATCTTTGATATATTTGTGATGATCCAGGATAATTATAATTATATATAAGATAATAATATTGAATCTAGTAATAATTTAATGAAATTATAAGATCATTTTGGATTTTTTCTTTAGAGGCTATATATGTAACATATTTTACAATCATTCCGAAAATTCCTCCTCAATTGTACCCATATAAGCCCCTAATTAAATACTAATAAGTTGTAATAATATATAAAATCTCCCATATGGAATCATAAGAGTGGTTATAATATATTCTCATTAACAGTTGACATAAGAAATAAATATTGGTGATAACATGTTATTATTATTAATATATATTATTTTGAGAGAATATTTAATGTCAATGAACGTAATATAATGAAATCATGCCTATATAAACATGGAGAATCAATAATAAATAATTTTCTAAGGATCTAAGCGTAATAAAAAACAGGAGTCACCATATAATTATAATGTTAAAAATCATATCATTATGGAAAAATATTATGTGATGAAAATGATTTCCATTTTATTATCTCACTAGTAATACCATAAAAAAATAATATAGTGTCTGATAATGGATTGGGTTAACTTCTCAATCCATAATATGCCAACACATGAGATATACTTTTTTACACCCTGTGTTTTAGGGTGATAAAATTATAGGTCCATCTATCACATACTTTACAGAGACCTACAATATATTGTGTTCTAAATCCATTCTTATTTATCATATAAAATATTAATTTACATAATACATTATAAAGATTTATAATTTTTATCCCAACTGTAAAATAATGAATATCATAAATATGTTGGCTACCAAATTTTTAAAGAATTAAAATTTTATTATCACATTATTAAACTACTGAAAAGATTTAGGTATAATGAATGATTTTATGAAATATTTCGTAAAACATTAAAATAAATAAGTTGGATGCAGGCATAATAACATATACCTGTTAATTTGAAAATGTTGTTTTGATGTAGAAAAAAATAAATAATATTTGATAATAATAATGCTTTTAATGTTATCACATAACAATAGATTAATCATATGATAGTATGATACCTTGAGTTTAATTCCCTAAAACATAAATAGTATGTGGTAATTTTTTGGATAAACAATTAACGCAAATATTACCTGAAATAAGTACTTTATAAATAATGAGAAAAATTTATAAAAATATAAATAAAGTTTTCAAAATATTTTTTTTAATAATATTGAATGTTGATTATTTGGATTATTTGTTTTATTAAAAATTGATATAGTGAAATGAAATTTATTTAAAAAAATTATCTAATAAAGAGAATATCTAATAATGGATCCTAGAAAAGGGATATAAGTTTTCTAGAGGATTTCTTTAGTGGAATATAGAATATGTAATTGGAAATTGAAAAGCACCTTATAATATTCATAAAGTACCTTGATCAAATGACACATCTTAAAAAGGATAATAAAACATTCTATTGAAATGTGCTGATGAGAAATGTGATGATAAAATGAAAAAAATAAATTTTTTCCAACCAAAATAATTAGAATCTCTTTTATAATGAATATATAAATATAAATATTTATATTTATATGTGGAGAAGAAATAGCGATAAAATATTATGTGACTCTTCTCAAGAATGATTCATATTTAAGATGGAAGGATTCTGTCAATGAAGCAGAATTATTTATTCATCTTTAGCCTTGAAACCATTTTTTTCATAGATATATGTGACCTATGGGTTATCACTATGGGTAGAATATTGAATTAATGGGTTAACATGAATGATTACTAACTACAGTATTAATGTCTATATACACTATCAGATGTGAGACCATGATTTGATGGATAGGAATCTTGACCCTTATCATCCATCCTTCAATCCCCATTTCATTGATAGTGGGGTTTCCTGCAATGTGACTTTATAGAAAAGAACAAGTATTAATATTTACTATAACAGGATGGTGATACAAGCTATGGGAAACCCATGAATTTTCATTTGGGGAACTCAAAACACTGATGGTTATTCATGAACCCTTCAATTTTAGTCTTCCCATAGCATGGATGGAGGAGTTCCTAACCTCACTACATTAGTCCAAATAATGAAATATACAATGGAATGGGTGATAGTGAATATAATTTTTTTGACTAAAATCATGATTATATGACTACTATAATGGGGTTTTTAGGTCATTTATCTAGTGATATTTCATGCTGAAAACTATTAACCTTGGGACTTTGGGACATGTTTTTTCCATCAGAATGCTCAGCCTTCGCGCCCTGTCACATTGAATATAATAGGATCTAGGTATGTATGTCTTTTAAGGGTATCCTATCAATTCTATTTTATATAGTATTCTTTTTCCATGTAATGGGGGTCTTAACCCCATATTTCATAAAAAAAAATCTGACCCAATAAATTCAAATGTTGTTACAAAAAAAAAATTTGGAATGATATCAAAATTATTGTATTGCAAGAGATAACATGATATGAAATATTAAATAAAATGAATATTAATATAATAATTATAAAATATTATTCTGAGGAAGTATAAACACTTTATATTTTCTTTCATAATACTAAAATAATATCTATCAACAGAATTTTTAGTTGAGAAACCCTTATGACTTTGGTATCTTATGAATCATAACCATTGAATAAAATAAAAATAAATAATATGATTTATCGATAATCATGATGAAATATTATTCATACATATTTTATAAACCATAAAATAAAAAATATGATTGTTGTAGGAATCATTAATCACATTGCGTATTTTTAGATGAAACACTCTTACCTTAACCCTAAACATCCACAAACACTCCCTAAAATTATATATAATACACTTTTTCATCTGAATATATTATTTAATAAAAATATTGATTAATATTAATATAAATATTATTTAATTATAAATATCCCCTACCAATATTTTAGTTATATATCTTTTATTTTCAATATTGGATGTTTGTATTTTGGATTGTATTTCGATGTATTTTAATGGTGAGGACAAAAACAATCCATGGATGAAATTATAGTAATTTTATAATCAAAAATTTTTCTAATATAAATTCTCTATAAATTCTCGAGTATAGTAGAAGGAGGTACATCTCTTGTAGACACTTAGTGCACTGATAAAAAGTTGTTGTGGTCATATATTGTTTCCGCAAAGCAGAATATAAGGGAGGAAAGTTAGGATCATGGTAATATGTAATCCATTGAGATATTTGGAAGAACGTTTTATAATAAGATTACATCACCTATCTTGGATAAAAAAGATTCGATTGAGCATGATAATAGTGTGCAGGGTGCATCAGCTGATACTTCGTGATTCTTTAACGACCCTATGGAGTAGTCTCTCACTCAACATGAGGGGGATTGGTAGAAATCGAAAACATGGAAATGAGGTCATCATTCGAAAAACCATGGACGAGTACATGGCATTGACGATTGGGAGGTTCATGTTAATTCTACTTATAATCACACAAATAATCTCACTATAGAGGTGATCAATATATGCGAAAATTACTTTGTTCATTTAATTTAGAAGAACTCAAAGTCAGAATGGGAATCTATTGATTATATCACTGATCAGGATTATTGAGATGGCCTTAGTTCTAATCATTTGTATGTATCATTTCAAGGTGAAGACTTTTCTTTTGTTTTCTATGTCTTCTATCCTTCTCATGTTTTGTATTTTATTTTTTAGTAAATTTTTGTAGGGTCTCATTCTCTGAACCCTAAACCATTATGGAATATAAATTTAAAAATTCTTATTAGATATAAATTTTTTAACTATCCATGTAAGATGATGATGAAAAATAAAGCACATCCCATGCAGATATGTTAGTCCACATGTAAAATTAGACTTAATTTTAAATATTTATTGAAAAACATATATGGTTGTAAACAAAACTATATAATTAATAACAATTATTTTGTAATAAGTATCATATATATTATAAAAAATATCATTCTAAACAATTATAATAGCGTGTGATATATAAATTTATATATTATTTCACAAGGAAATTTGTTTCCAAATATGTAATTATGATGTTTTCATTTTTTGACCGAATGTGAGGAATTGATAAAATTATTATTAAATTAAAGTTAAACAAGTAGTATACATATGGAAATAGATTATTTATTTTAGGTGGGTAAAAACAAATGTGGATATGGAAAAATAACTATTAAATGAATATATTTGAAAATTGAGTGATTATGAATTTTTTACCTTACTCCAAGAAACAAGTCAATTCATAAATTGATTAAGACATCGATGTGTTTTATGTGGAATTTATAAGGTCCTATAGAACATTTATTGGTGTGTTTAGGAGTTATTTATTGTTTAATTGTTTTGGATAAAGTGTATTATGGTGTGATAAAATGTGGGGTGGTGAAGGCCTCTCTTTATAAATGAGATTAGTGACAATTTTGAAAATAATCATAATTTTTTGTTAAATCAATGAAATGTTAAAGATAATGTTTGTATAATAGTGGATATTAATGGATTAGGAAGAATTATTTTTTATATAACTCTCCCCGACCCAAATAAGGGCTATGGTTTGAGATATTTTTTGTCATTTATCCTTAAATTAATATTTTCACATTATTTACTTCTATAATGGTAACATATAATTGAATCTATGGTAACATGGTCTTATAGAAAAAGTAAAATTCAATTTAAAATATAATTATGATATTTTTATTCCTAAAATGAAAAAAAATCATAATATAAAATTTTGAAAATTAATAGGAATAAATATAATTTTTTTCATGTTTAAAATATATTTAAAAAATATATTAAATAGGTTCTAAAATGGTAATATTTTGAGTCTAAAATAAACTTTTTATTATTGATTTATAATTCAGATAATTAAATACATTCAATGTTTATAAAATGATCATGAAAATTTCACATCAAATATATATATTTATTATGTCCTAAAAGTCATTGAATTTCTAAAATGTGTATTTTGTGTTATTAACATGGAAATCATGATTCCCGCAAACCACAAAAAAATATTCTTTAGACAATAATATAACAATTTTTTAAAAAATAAACTTTATCTTTTCTAATTAAATTTTTTAAATTTAATAAATTTGATCCAAAAAATATATTTAATTTATTCTGAAAAGATATTTTTATAAGAATGTGATGTTTGTAAATAATTATTATTCTTATTAATATTGACTATAAATTACATATCAAATGAATTTAAATTTATTATTCCTATAAAAAGTATATATTTTAGAAATTTTAAAATACTATTTTTAGGTTATTACTTTTAAAAAGTAATAGCACTTAAAATGGAAATGTTTATGAAAAATAATGTTTATGATTAAATAGATATTATTAGTTATTTAGCTACACAGATGGTGTTTCATAACTTAAATGGTATTAAAAAAGAATTTTATTTTTTATTTACACATAGATTACATGATTTAGATAAAATATTTATACATAAAAATTCGGCAACTACATAATAATGTTCATATTTTAATACCTGAAAGTTTACTATAATAAAATTTATAAGTGTATCACTTTAATTGAGTATTCCATATCAAGAAATACATTTAACATATCGTTTAATTTATCAAAAATATATAGAAAAATATTGGTGTGTTACAAGACTGGGTGTTGTAATGAGATACATCATTATTCACCCCCATAAGTATAGGTATTCCACCATATTACATATATTGTGTGATCCCATAACACTAGAATGGTCATGTATATCGTCTAGATTACCCAAGTAGTGTTAGGGCCGCAATCACTAATCCCTAATATCCATTATTATAATTAACTATACCGTGTTATTTAAATTTTTATGTGAGACATATTTATGGGATATGATAGATAACATCATGTATCCCTCTATTTTATTGGACTCAATTCCATTTTTTTGATTTTCTTTATATAATCTCTGTTCTAATACGTCGTGTCTTACCATTCATTCATTATCTAATAATCCTATGGATTTTGTTTGTTATAGTTTGTGTAACATCCTCATACCTTCATATTTATTTAAAAAATAATTTTTTTAGATAGATGAGATTATACTCTATATCTATTTTATCTTGAGTTATTAGAATAATCATGTTTTTTGAAAGATTGCATGACATACGATATGAATATTCCATGAACCATGAAAAAATATTATATTAAACATGATAGTTATAAACATTATATTATATAAGATTGTATGAAAAGTATTAAGTAATTTATGAAATATACATATATATTTCGTGGTATGTATCTATGTATATGTATTATTATGAGTCAAAGTATATGAAAATGACCATAAAATTTTGGTAATTTGTATAAAATATGATTTCTAAGTTATTACATACATCTATTCATATTAGAGTTGGATGTGAGTTTAGTGCATAGATTACAATGGGTAATTAATCTATAAAAGGTGATTTGATAATGATTTAATCACCACCCAGGGCATGAAAAGAATCCTTGCAACCGGATATGTTTGTCACTCCTGAGTAAAATGATTCAGAAATTTAAAAACTCTACACAGACCATTGTGAAGGATTTAAATATTTGATAACCATGGATGACCTCGGCCAAACCTAATGTGTCATCTATTTAAAATCAATTCATGATTTAATTAACCTATAAAACATTTTCTTGATTATTTGGGTTTCCAATATGATTATTGTTACTGAAATTATGTTTTTTAGGTTTATCCACTTATTGGAATTGTAATGTATAGGATTTTCTCTAAATGTTATGGAAAATTTACTAATGCGTATCCAAATGAGATGATTAATATAGTGACAAATATTTTTATTAATCCAAATCCATTATTATAGAATTTTATTAACAATGTGAACCTTAACCAAATATCATACATAAAAAAAGTGAATGATAACGTTTACTAACACATTAGGTAGTGGGTACTATAGAGATAAAAATACTTATTTTACTATATTTTGATAATTTGGATAAAATAATATAGTGATTGTGATAGAGGGATGAGAAGATGTTTTGGGTGTGGAATGGAGGGACACAAACAATGTAACTACAAAGGAAAAATGATAAGTTCGACTAATGAAATGGAGGTGAATAATTGTCTCTCTATGGTATCAAAAATAGTTGAATGTTTTAAATGTTAAAAATATGGTAATTATGAAAACTACTGTTTATTAGGGTAATGATCAACGAAGAGAATCAGTGAGGTCCTATAAGTAATGTATATAACATTAATGATGAAGATACTAAAGATTAAATACTAATGGAAATATGTAATAAATAATATGATGATGAATCTAACATGGTGGTTTGAGAAGGATGTGGGATGAATGAAGTATTAATTTAATTCAATTCAAGGATTTTTTTATATAAATCAAGGAATTCACAAGGAATAATTAGAATAATTATTTTGTTATTTATTTTCAATAATATGTTAAATTATATAGAGGGACTTGAAAATATTTAAAATTACAAAATGATATTTCTATTGAAGGGATATTACAATTAATATGTTTCTAAGGTTGTGAAAATGGTGTTTATTTTGGACAATGGGATGATTGATAGGGTTAAAGCGTGTTTTATATTACTAATTACTTTAAAACCAATAAATTACTTGTTTAAAAAGTTTTTTATTGTATCATTGATGGATTTTACAACATTATTGGATATATAGAATATGTTAAACAACCATGGTTGTGTTCGGTGAATAATGAAGTATTTATTTTTTTTAAAAATAGTTATTATGGAAATTTTGGGTATTATAATGATTAAGGAGAATACAAGATGATATTTCTTACACGTTTTCTAGGTGGTAATAAAAAGAAAAATTATTGTAAATTGGCTATTATAGAAAATTTGACTTTGGAAATGTAGTGACCTTATTTATAATGTTATTTATATTTATATTTTTGAAGCTTCATGAGGTTAACCATTTATAAAATAGTTTTATTTGAACATGGGAATAGGTTTATGTGATTAATGTATTACTTCCCCATATGATGATAAATCCATTTTAGATAACTATAATTTTGTTAATTATCCAAACATATAATTATTTAAATATAGTTAATTTATAGATTTTATACAGTGATTAAGAGATAAAAAATTTGGTCACTTAGGGTAAAAGACGAGGTTGAAATTGATTAACGTAGAAAAAAAGGATAAAAATGTAACTATTAAATAAAAAGATATCATCTAATTTCAATTTCATATTTTATTACTCTATATGGGAAATTAATTCCCCAACAAGTTTAAATGTTCATAAAATAATTTGTTTCCTTATATAATCATTTTCATGTTATTAATGGCCATATTCAAGCATTATTGATTTTTTTATTTGTATTCATTATATTTCCCTATATCACCATCCTTCTTAGGGTAAATGATCATTATCACATAACATAATTCTTCATGATTTTATTTCATGTCTAAATCATTTACTCCCACTATTATTAGCCTATGTGTAAACATATTTATTTGATAATCTAGGTATCTTTTTCTTTCCAACATTTCAGTTTTAAGGAAATATATATTCTTCATTTTTATTATGTGTATTCCTATGAATAAACTATAAAATGAAAAAACATTGATTTTAGAGAAGGACTTTCCGGGAGAAATTCATTTTTAGGGGGGTAGAATACTACAACCCAGGTATTTATGATTTTTTTAAAAATAAATTAAAATTTTTATATATCATTCACTATACATAACACTGGTTTTGGTATGTTTTAAGTGAAATAAAAGAGTTATTTGATAACACGCATGACATGAAACAATGTGCTTCAGCAAACCATGAAATAATTTTATTTAAAATTTGACCATTATAACCTTGCTGTTAAATTGATGGATATGAATAGTATTTTCTAGTTTATGAAATATAAATAAAAATTTCATACTCAATATAAATTTATATAGAAATTATTTTTAAATAAAAAACATTTAGTAATGTAAATATATTCTTGAAAAATATTTTTTAAATGTATTTTTATATTATTTTTTCAAAATAAATATAAATTGATTTTATAATTTTATAAAATTTTATTTATAAAATCAACATAATTTTTTATATCATAATATATAAATAGACTTATGGTGAAATCATGGAATTTTTTTGAAAATATTAATATTTAAGGGATTATAGAAAAACATGTATTTTAACTAACATTTCATGTCAATAAATTATGTAACTACCAGTAATGATTTTAAACAAAATACTTCTTATTTATTTTTATTCTACCAACATAATTAAATTTTAATTTAAATTATATTATATTTTAATATGTGATTGATTTAGTGTTTTAAAATGTTTTCTTTTGAAAACTACATCATAGTGCATAATAATTATCCATTTTAATTAATTAAATTAAAATGTAATTATAAATGATTTAAAAAAATTATAACTTATATATCAATAAATTATTATTTTTATTCATTAAATGATATTTTAGATATATAATTGATATAGAATCATCTTGTGCTTGAAAAAAATACACATCTTGAAGACCCACTATTTTATCACCTCTCTGTGTATTATTTTAAATTTAATTTTTCCACTTTTAGAAAATTCATTTCATAATATAAACTTTAGTTTCAAAAAAAATATTACAAAAATAATATTATTGTTAATTTTTGTGAATTTATGAAAAGATTGGTTTTTTGAATAGTGAAAAATATTAATTTTAATTGAAAACATCATTTTCATTTATATTTATTGTAAATTTAAATTATATTAATAATATGTTTTTATTAAAACTAGTTTAGTGATATATATTTATCTAATTTAGTTCATTTCAATAAATTATATATTGAAATGTTTTAATAATGACTCATAAAATATTTATCATTTTCTATTTGAAAATCGAATTTCGCATCCCAACTACAAGATTAATTACACATTAATATTTTTACTTATGTGAATTTAGTTTTTCAATATAAAATAAATATTTGAAATCATAATAATTTAAATTAAATAATAAGTTAATATTATTTCTTGATGAAAATGCATAGTGGAAATGTGTAAATTAATTACAATTACTAAGGATAAAATGGGTTTACTAATTGTTTTAATAAAAAATTGAAGGGTTACAATAACATATAATAATATATAAAATATATTTTATTAGCATTTATTGTCCCTATAATGTCTATGTGTATATAATAATTCATATTTTATCCTTTTACCATGTGAAAAACCGTTGAATAATTTTTTTTAAAAACCACAATTGTGCCACTCACCTCACTTATAAAAGGCAACCACCTCACATATAACATTCAAATATTAAATCCAAAATTATCACCTAATACCATCCAAACATACTTACCAAAATCAATATTATATGCATACAATACTTATTCTTGGATCAATTCTATCATATGATGGTTTTTATGAAAACCTACAAAGCTTTCAGGAAGAAGAGTCATTGTTTATCGAAGAGCATTAATGTTTTATTACTTCCTAAACCAACATAAATTATTATTAAGACATGTTGTTAAAAAAATAGTATCTTATATATAGTGAAATTTTAAAGATAAAATAATAACCAAAAAAATATCTTATTAGATAAATGGATTATGAAAACATCATTCGTATGTATGGTAGAATTCTGCCTTTTGAAAAAATGTAAGTCATTTCCCATTACCACTTCTCATGATTGGGTATGTTTGTGGATATAATGAATATATATGGTATTAATTAAATAATTAAATATTTTCCATCATTACATATTATATAAAATTTTAAATTACATTCCATAGGTGATATAATATCTTTGCTAGTATATAAAGAACTATCACCTCATGAATTGTTGTGATTCCTTTTTCACTTACAATTTACATATAATAGAATATTGATAATTATATATGATAAACATTAAATAATTACAATATTAATTAAATATTTTTCATCCTGAAAATATATTATTTTATATCTTACATTTTCTATCACTAAAATATGATAACATCATTCATGTACATGTGCACTACGAACATCAAGAAACTATATAACTCTTTGTTTTCATAAAAAAATGGATTTTATGAATAAGTAATTTATTTTAAATAAAGTTATTTAGGAATTTTTTTTCATCATGTAAAGATAAAAAATTACCTACCTCCTCTCTTTATCCATCGTCATGAAATTTAAATATTACTCATGTGGATATAGCCATACTATCTCCATTATCATAACAAACATCATTTTCAATAAAATAATTAACGATTATAATTAAAGGTAACGTTTATTTATATATTGTATATTTAAATTTTTTCTTATTATTATGGAGATAATGGAACTAGTTAAAATGTAATAGGAAAAAAATAATAAATCAAATCATATACGTAAAACAATGCAATTATTAATGAAATGTTAGTTCAATAAATAATTTATAATTAATGGGAAATAAATGGTCTTAATTAAATCAGATATGTTATAATATATGTAATAATTTTCTATATAATATATATTTATAATAAAATATATTTATTATTCTCATGGTTCAAAAATGTATGAATGATGGCGATAATTAAAATAAGAGATTTATTTCCTCGCATTTCTTTTTAAGAAACTTATGAAAATAACCACTTCCATATTTTTTTTGTGGTTTATAATATGAAATTGACATATTATAGAAGCAATCTCAATATTTTGATATAACTAATGTTTTTGTTGATTTTTTTCATTATTTGGGATTATAGTTCAAAATAGTACTCAACCAATAAGGGATTTTCATCTAATATTTTAGTTATATGAGATTCATTCCATATTAACCACCTAATTATTTTATATATTTTATATAATATCCATAAATTTTATTTATGATCATTTTTAAATTATTAAGGTTATTTCCATATTTAATTTAGGTTCTCTCTTTCATTGGGATAATGATTCTATGTTTCCAACACGGTAAATACTTTTTGTTATAATATACTCATTTATCGGGATTTTTCTTGATTATGTTTCCGATGATAAAATCGTATAATCAATATATCTAGAAACAAATTAATTTTATTCTCCTCTCGTTATTTCATGAGAATATATGATTTTTCATTTTTCATCTCTTTATATACTCAAGTTTTCAAATGATTGTTTATAAGAAAGATCATCTCCAGTAATCTCTTTGATGGAAACCCCTTTTTATTCAAAAATCATGATTTCAAAAAATGTATTAATTTTTTATTTTTTTATAAATTTGAATGTATATTTTACTCAATAAAATTTAAAATTATTTTTAAATCTTATTTTAAAATAATATTAATTTGAAAATGTTTTATTTTTTATTTTTTTCAATTTTGAATGGTATTTCCCTTCATAAAATATTCCATGTGATCATTAAAAATCATCTTTCATCTAAGATGAATACATTGATGATACGTGTAATTAAATGGTCTTATTATCCAAGGAAACCATTTTTATTACACATTATAATGTCATAAATTTATGATGACATGTTTTTTTGAAAACCAGTTTCTCTTCAACGTGATTGACCATGATATAATTATTATGATTCGTACTTCTTTTTCCCAGGTGTATTCATTGAATGAATTATGAATGGATTAAATTATTATGAAGATAATTTATTTTTATGTTTAAGATTATGAATAAAAATTTATGATCTTTTGGAATAGGTATATATAGTTTTCCCCATGTGATGAGTGAGACCAATATCTTCCTCCAATGAATGTGGTAATGATTAATGTCATATGAGCTCCAAGGATACATAAGAGGTTATCACAATCAACAAAAAGGGTCCATTGCAAGGTATCCCAAATATAAAATAAAGTAAATGAGGGGAAATCCTAATCCCAAAGTAGATAAACAGGTAGTTAACCTAATTCCGACATGTTTTGAATGTCTTGGTGGGTATCCTTGACAACTGATTTTATATAAATATAGGTATTCCACAATTTAATTACGTATGAAAATTATATTTTTTGATTTCTTATGTTCTTTTATTACTTCACGATTTTTATCTTATGATGTATTGATATATAATCCATTACACATTATTATGATCAAAGATATAAAGTGTATGATTTTCAAATGATATTTTAACGTTAATATACCCAGATGACAATGTTATGTGTGTATATTCATTGTTTACCAATACTATGAATCTAAGATCACCCATTATTATATTTTTTTTCCTTAATGTACGATGAAATATTATATGTAGTTTATGTATGTAAACAATACAAAAAAAAGTATATAATTATGAGACATGATGTATACTACTCACCAAATAAAGCGATTTTATACCCAATATTGAAAAAAAATAAACTATTACGGTACTCTAGAGATTCTCTATGTAATTTCTTAAATATAATCCTAATAATTTGTAATATCCATGTATATATAGCCTAGGTTACAACAATAGGTATCAAAATAAATGATCAGTTATCCTTTTGAAATTGGATTAGAAAACATTATTGAGATCCCTAGGAATATTTAACACAATATGTCTATAGATTTCTCTAAGGATAAGTATTTGTATTAGTCAGTGTATATGAAAATATCATATAATTTTTAAAAAGAATATAAAAGGTCGATTCCAAAAAATACATCACTATTTTGATAAATAAATAAATTTCCCTCTGACATAGTTGTACCTAGGATTAACAACACCAAGGGGTCTATTGAGTATGGCTTCATCCTCAATTGGTGCATGATAATGAGCCATGATTCATACATGGTTTGAAACTCTTGGTGGATATGTTTTGGAAATTTAAAAAATCTTTATAAACCATGATAAATATTTAAATAAATGAATTACATAAATGACATAGGTACATCATATTTTATAAATTATTTAAAAGAAGGTGTCTTTATTCAGGTAACATATATATGAATTTTCATGTAATTTGGTTTTCCTTCTTCATTAGATTTTCTTAGACTATTACTTTGGTTTTTAGAAAATTTATAGGAACTAGAATAAATTGGGAAAACATTGAATTTGATTGACATTTTCATATGATATTTCAAATGGGAAGATTACTAGAGTGAATAATATTATGATTAATCCAAATTATTTAATAAGGAACATGATTATCAACATGAACCTTAACCAAATCTTAGACTCACCATAAAATATATGTATTTTTTTCACTAATAATGTAATTATTATAAACAATGGAGAACAGATGATTTAGTTACCTATATATCAAAATGAAGAAATAATAATTCAATAGACTATCTCTGATGGATGAGAAGGTGCCCTGGGTGTGCGAAAGATGAGCACAAAGAAAGTAATTGTAAAGGAAAGATGAAAATTTAGTTTTTCACAATAAATGATTATATTGGAATTTCTATAATATCATCTATGGTTGAATTTTTAAAATGGTGAATGTATGGTCTTCAATAAAATCAATGTACTAAATGGAATTCTTTAGAATAGAATCAACATGTTTTTTTGAGTTATTGGGATATTTTGGATGATGAATAAATTAAAAATAATGTCGGAAAGGAATGTGCTATTATGGAATAAGGAATCAAATCATAGTTAATAGTAAGATATTTTAGTGGCATTATTAATGTATTAATATATTGGAATAAAAGTATTAAGTTATATAGACAATTAAATATATAATAATTTTCGTATTGATTTTTTTCATTAATGGTTTATAATAATATGTTAAAAGTTAATGATGGACTAGAAAAGTTATTTAGTGAAAATACAGTACAATTATTATGGTGTGATAGTTGTTAATATGTTATAGAGGTTAATATTTATTTTATCTTATGGATAAATAGATGATTTATATGGATATTGTAAATTACATTGTATTGATGACCTATGAAAAATAAAGGATGTGTTAAAAAAGAGGATTATGTTATTATTAGTGGAGATTACAACATTATTTATTATATGGAATATGTCTAATAATATATGGTTCTATTTATAGAATAAGTGAGAATTTATTATTATAAAATTGTTTGAAGGAAATTCGGCTTATTACCGTGTTTCAAGAGAATACGACCTAATGGTATTGAACTATTTTTAATGGGAAAAATATGACCACTTTATTATATAAGTGGGATTACTGATAAGATTATATTGAAAATTAATTCAAATTGTTTCTAAATATATGAATTTTAATCTTCTATAATGATCATAATTTTATCCCTTTATATATAGGTTGTGGTGGAATTGTGGATGAGGCTTTATAAATTAATTTATTAAATATCCATATGAATATCTATCCATGTTAGGAAACTATTTTATCCTTATTTATATAATGATAGTAAGAATGAATTATCATTATTTTATTGAATTTATTTATTGATTCATACATGAAAAATATAACCATTTAGAGTAAGAAATTAATTGTAAAATGATCTAGGTAAAATAAAAAGATGAAATTGTGACTATGAAATAAATACATATCATGTACATTTTTACAATTTCATAGTCATTACAGAATTGTAATTAAAAAATATTAGGAAGTATGAACTTTAAATAAATGTTTCCATATTATTTACGTCTATGTATTAGTATCTTATGATGGAAGAAGATTGTATCAATATTGGTAGTTTTATCTACAACCTCAAAATTTTTTGTTATTCCAACTCAATACTAATCACCCACTCTACCAATTAGTGGAGGGATTGGAGTTTCATAATTATATTACATCAATCCTCGGAATTTTCAGGATGGATTGGGTTCTAACATCTATATTTTTTAGAACCTAGGTTATCATTAGATGAATATTAGAGATAGAATTGTTTTGGGAATTGGTTTTGGATGTACAAATATGGTGTAATGAATCTAAATTTCAATTAATTGTCTAAGGAATCTAGTGTTGGTGTCGGAACTAACGTATCTATTGAATGGGGATATAAAAATATAATTGTACACTTTGTACAATTAAATAATGTTAATATAAAATCAATGTAAAATTCATCATATATGAATAAATTTTGGTTTACATGTCATTCATTATTCATCTACCCAGATATACAGAAATTTCTATGGTACATCTTGACTATTGTTGTATACCACTATTTAGATGTCCAGTGGGGACTCCACAGGAAGGCCTTGATAATGATGTACATATAGATGTATAATGATTTCATGGGCATGTTCATGAAGTGTTTCCTTTGTGTTTATAGGGAGTGATACATCCAATAGTTATGAAATTATCATACCCACCTCATATATTTTATGTTGATTCCCAATTCCAAATTAGGTAGTACTTATTAATACGGTACTAGATGATGATGTTTGTATGATTAAGGCACTACATGTGTTCCAAAGGTAGAGACCACCCATGATATGTGGAATTTTTGGCCCATATCTAGTAGAGCACTAGTTTTCGTGTTTGCTGCATTCTTTAAAGACCCGAAATTTTCATGTAATTTTTTTAATTACATGGGAATTTTACGAGTCCTCAAGAATTTGACGGCATGTGATTGTGTGTCCTAGAGTGACCGGATTTATCCATATAAGTTTTGTTAATCTTATCTTTACTTGCGTAATGAGTTTTCTGAAAAAAGTTGAGTAACACTTAAACAGTTACTCAGATTAGAAATATGAGCGCACCATTGCGCTCAGGATGGCAAGTTTACTATACGCACAACTTAAGATTAGTCATCGCGGGCCTCCTATAAGAAAACCAAAAATGGCCTAATTGTAAATAAAATAATTAAATAAATTATTGTTTTTTTCAAATTCTTATAACTCACAATCAGTAACTTGGATTAATAATCTGAGACCACCCCTAAACTCATAAGGGTATGCTTTGTTTATGCAAATACTAACTTTTGTCGGCACGAGCCACCAGAGAAAGTAAGTTTTTTGCTGCAAATAAAATAATTAAGTGAAAATTATTTTATTGTAAAATTCATAACATCTAAACAGTCACTTAGATATAAAATCTGAGAGTACAGTTGTGTTTTTTGGGGGGTTCTACACATAGGTATAGCCAAACGTCATCCCACGCGGGTCTAGGGTGACTGATAATAATTTTCTGAACTTTTTCTTGGGTACGTTCAGTAAACATGTGTGCGGAATTTTGTAACTTTTGAACCGGTGCTCAGAATTGAGATCTAAGGGCACCGTAGAACTCACAGCGACGGTATTCGCTTAAGAAGATTTTCACCTCGACGATAGTTGGTCGAGGGTGGATGATAGTTTTTGGGATTTTCATGGAAATAAAAATATAATATGACACAAGTTTTATTTTATTATAACCACCCAAGCGGAAGTTATATGTGGGGACCACCACACCTTAACCTCCCATGAGAGGTTATGGTGGTGGGGCCCACCTGCACCTGACCTCCAATTAGAGGTTACGGTGTGGGGACCACTGGGAATAAACCCCCCAATTAAATGAGGGAAACCACCCAACTCCTTCATAAATAAGGGAGAGTCTTTTGACCTCCTCTACACATTTAATTGTGCCAAGGCAAAAAATTAAATGTGCCAACCCTTCTCTTGATTAATTATTCCTCCCACCATAATTAATTTTGCTTTTCAAATTATCATCCACATAATAATAGATGTCCTAATGTATTATTTTTTCACCTCTTTTCATTTCAGTGGAATTTGGGAGAAGAGAGATTGTTTGGGAGAAAGCTCCCAACGAAGAACGCTCCCGACAACGAACGTCGATGAGGGAAGCCTCGACAACGATGAATGATCTCCATCTACCTTCATCCTTGGACACCTACTGACGTGGGGCGTCTTTGACGACTGACCTTCCCTCCTCATCGTCCTCAACAAACTGACGCTTGAGCTCAGTATTGGAAATGTTTGGCAGACACGAAGAATGACGCGAACTCCAACTTCTTCCCCATGACTGAGTTAATGAACAACGAACAAGTAGGGGTTTTAATTGGAAATGATATTATTCCATTAATTATGACCTTTTAATATAAAGAATTATTGTGGATGATTTTCCTTACGGGTTGGGCATTATTTTCACCGGAAGATGCGGGGTGTTGATAGACATTTCTTCTTCTATCTTCTTTTCTTGTAAATTTTTTGTAATTCAAGTAATAATTGGCCCACTTGCTGACCCCCTAAATACGGAGGGTGCGTTCCAAACAAACATGGCCTGACTCCTCCGTAATTCTTGTTTGTGATGTTCTTTGGCATGGCTAAGAGGCGACCAGACGACAAATGTGACATAGGCAACGGCCGCGCTACCCACAGCCTATGTGTCCCATGCCACCCACCGGTAATGCCATCCACTGGCTGAACCGAACCAGGCCACCCCGTCTGCCTGCTGTACCGGCTCCGCCGCCCCGGGCAGAACTATGGTGCCCTTTCGGCTGCCCGCACCTTCTGGCACCATCATCCCACCTCGCCACAGCTAAACAACGCTGATCCTACCGGCCTGAACCGTGCTGGTCCGTGGCTCACCTTGCGGTGCCCCACGCCGGTCAGTGGGACCACGTACGGTTCCCCGGCCGAACCACGCTGGCCCCACCGGCTCAAGCCCCACTGGCCTCCGGGCTATGCACACACCACACGCCAGGGGCCACCGCTGGCCGAACCGGGCTCGGCCATCAAATCCGAGCCATCCGAGCCGCACCCCTTGCGGCGCTAGCCGAACACGCCATGGCATCTTAGGCTGAGCCGCCGAGCCGCGCCCATGCGTTCCTGGCCGAGCCGGCCTCCCACGCCACTCACGCCACCTCCGGCCGAAACCACCTTTAAAACGACATGCGACCAGTTCGCGCACTCGGGACCAGTCTGTGACCGCCTGCTACTCACGTCCCATGCGGCCTACTGGGTACAGCCCAGCGGGCCGGGCCTCACCCAACGGGTCAGGACGGGCTGAACCCGAACCAGGTCAGCCCGGACCCGGGACTACTACCTACCCCTTTATTTTGGCCATATCATTGGCACCAGACGTCCATTTGATGAACTATCAGTGATAATGATATTCCTGGACCATTAAGTTCCCTTTGTGAATACCCCACTGGAGTTTTGGGTATAGTTGAGATAATGTTAGGTTAGATCGAGCATGATTCCAACCGGACCTCTGGACTAAAAGGCAAACAACTCACAGACCGAGCATCCGATTGACATGCTGTCAGTTCCATTGAGACCCCTATGACGTGGAAGAACTTTGGTATACTCTTTAATGAGACTTAGTGGAAGTTGATGTATAGAAACTTGGTTTGAGGAGAAGACCCTCCCGAATTCAAGCGTGACTTCTGTGAGAACACTTTGGTTGACTACTCTCTGACTACTGTTCCTAGATCCTATGTGGGTTCGACAGCTATGACTACTGTTCTAGGATACTACCTCGCTTGGACATCTCTAACTTCTATTCCAGGATCCTATGTGGGTTTGATATCTCTGACTACTATTCCAGGATCCTATGTGAGTTCGACAGGCCTGACTACTTAGAAGGCCCCGGCCTTAAACCTTACTTAATATGGAATTAAATGAATAGTTCACATTGAGGATCTTTTCAGGTTTATAGTTTTAGAGAATTAGGACATAACTATTAAATCTCAAAAGATTACAAAGTAGAAACTTCTATTATGTTTCCAAAAAAAACTCTTAAAAAGAAACATGTATAGTTCCATGTTTTATGTAGCATGAAATTCCCTTGATCCCATCCTTGACCCTATTCCACGTTAAGTCCTGTGAAAAACATTTCAAAAACTTGGGATGAGCATAAAAATCTTAGTAAGGGATACACAAAGAATGAAAACTGTTAGTTTTTCAAAACAACCAGTAAAACATGTATACTTTATCAAAGTAATACTTTTCACCTCTTCAAAGAAGTAAAAACTCATAACTGAATAAAAGTTCATTAATTACCATTTTGTAACCAAAAGATTACCATAAAACCCATATAAAGAACACATAACATATAAAGGTAACTTGGGACATAAACATACTTAAGTGGAATAACCATACGGTCGACTTCCACACATATCACTTAATGGAATAGCCATTCGGCCAACTTCCATACATACTTAATGGAATAGCCATACGGCCAACTTCCATACCCAATGCATTGGAGGTTATAACGTAACCTCTCGTCCTGCTATTCATGACACCACTCTTCATATGGTTTATCACATAACCACCGTTTAAATGTCCAAGTACCATAATAAAATCATAAGAAATAAAACAAATATAATGTAAAGAAAACATTTCCACACTTTGATCATAATATATCACTCAAATATATTGACATAACAAATCCATTACAAAAACCATTTTCAATACCAAAATACATAAAAAGAGTATATGGTATTTATTTCATTTTAAAAACATCACGGCTTGGTGATGAAGCCAAAGACTAAATAATACTCTCGGCGGCAGAAAAAGTCGTTGTCACCGCGTACGTTAAAAGAAACATTCCTTGTTGTCGTTTAGTAAAACGCTTCGTATAAAAAGATTCCTTTTGTATAAAAGTAAAAGTAAAGGGGGTCTATACACCGTATAAAATAAAGTTGTGTATAAAACGAAATATGCCTCAATGAAAGGAGTTTGAGACGCAGTCCCATACAAAGACGGTATCCTTGGTTTAAGGATAAATCAATTACATAATTATGTGTGACAAATGAATACGCCAAATATAAGTGGATATTAAGTGTAAAATAATCAAAGTTCATTCACACATATTCAAAGGATAAAATATTCAATAACTACATGTTGAACACAAATAAATCGAAATTGGGTTAAGAAGATCCCTTGACAGCCTAACGGCGTCACATCAAAATGAGTTGATGAGAGATAAAAAGTGTATCTCATAACTTGGACATAAAAGTTACATCAATAAGGATATATGAGAACATATCCCAACATAACAATATGTAAATTAAAATACCCAACAAAATAAGTCTTTTAAAAAAAAGAGGGTGAAAGGTTCCCTTACCGACTTGGGTATCTTTCAAAACATACACCCTATGAAAGAAGGACAATACATCATTGATGTAAATACTCATAAAACGAAAGTATATTACACAAATAGTAGAATAATGGGAATTACGTACACTACTCAAAGGAAATTGTGGCAAATGTAGCATAAATCTCACGGGAATAAAAGTGAGATGAAAAAATACCTTACGAAAACTCGGCAGCCTAACGGCGCCACATAAAACTTACAAAAATGGATTGATGAGATAAAATAGGGTATCTAATCATATTAAAATAAATTTTATAGAAAGGGGAATATAAAAAAACATCCCCCAACATAACAAAGTGGAGCTTAAAAGAAGTGACATAAAGGAGAGTACTTAAAAAGATAGAGAGAGGTTTGATCTCTTACGAAAAATTCGGCAGCCTAACGGCGCCACTCAAAACATCCAAAATGGATTGATGAGAGAGAATAGGGTCTCTCATCATATGAACATAAAAATTACAGTAAGAGTAATATAAAAGAATATCCAAATAACAAGAAATATTATCTTTAAAAGGAATGACGTAAAATAATGTACTTAAAAAGAAAGGGAGGTGTAGGATCCCTTACCTCGGGTCTGACTTGACTCGATCGTTCTTTGACGTCCTGAATAATAAACTTGAGTTAATTTCTAGTTTCTTAAGAACCTTTTTAAAGTTAATTATTACTTTTATATCACTTATTTACATGTTATAAACATTATGTAATCATTTAAGTTAATAATGTTTGTTTTTTCGATATTTGGTTCTTAAGTCGAAAGTGGACTTCTTACAATTACATGTTGTTCGTGTGGTCAAAGGTTCTTTATATCCAGAATGACATTCCTGATTTTTATATCATATATATCATATATATCTAGAATATTGATGTATTTATAATATCACATAATCATTTAGAGGTAAGAAATGAAATGCACCGTTTATGGAGACGGTAAGCCGTACGTACGCATGAACGCTACTTACATTTCTTTGTCATATTAATGGAATTAAAACTAAATGATAGGTATGTATATTTTAATTCCAGAATTATATTAACCATTTATATGTATCATTCATCATATATATCCATTATATACATGTACTTATAATAGTCTATTACATTTGGGGATAACAAATGAACTGCCCCATTCATGGAGACGGTAAGCCGAACGTACGCATGAACGCTACTTTCATTTCTATTTCATATTTTTATGTAATGGAATAATAATGATATAGAGGTATATTATAATTCCAGTATAACATCATATATAATAACTTTAAATCCATCCTTTATACGTCCCACATATGGCATTAACGAATCACATCACTTTGAGGGGGCGGCAGTCCGCACTTCCTTAAATGAAGATATCGCGTTTACCCATAATAGAAACGATAAAGGTATGCCCAAAATGAAAAATACAGAATCTTAAGAAAAACATAAACATATTATATATCATATATAAATATATTTTCATATTAATGGCCATATTTGATGGTGTTAAAAGAATGTTGAACAATCATCGTTTCGGGAGGCTGAAATTTTCCATCCACGGAAACAGTATGTTATTTAACCATTAGATGTAGGTGTGTGAAATTTTAGCTTGAATAATTCTTATAAAAACATCCTAGTATATTTATGATACTGGATATGTTACAAAAGAAATGAAGAAAAAGAGTTTAGGGGGTTGGAGAAGCAAAATAAAACAAGAGAACTCAAGTGAAGACATTACCTTAAAATCGGGTAACTCCGTTTGGTTTGATCTCAAAGGCTTCCTTGGGAAGACTTATGCCCAATGTGAGGCTTCAAGGAGTAATAGAGGGATGTGGAGAGACAAAATGGGCAGGGGTTGGCCTTGCCAAAGGCTTTGGGAGTGTGGGTAAAGAGGTTGAGGTGTGGGCCTTTTATAAGAGAAGAGGAGGGGTAATCTTGGAAGGTAAAGAAAATTCACATTATTTTAAAATGGTATTCGGATTTAAGAGGTCTCACAGTGATGTGTTTCGAGGATAAGGTGATAAGGGTTAGAAATCCACTAATAAAAAAGGTTTTGGACATGTGTAGGACTTAGATATTACATTATCTTTCTATTTTATTTAAATCGTTAAATAATGAGGTCATCGCTGCATCAACAGATGTCATAAATAATTTAATTTATTTAATGTCTAAATTTTATAAAAAAAATACTATGATGTAGGAAATATTTTTATATTTCCAATGAATATTTATATCCAAAATTCTGATTTGTATAACCCCATGTAAAAATTGTTTTAGTAAAACATTTCATGTTTGTCTCATTTTTACATTAACGTTAAATAAAAAGATATTAATGTCATTTTCCAACCAAAGTGGATTCATGGGGTCCCCAAGTTGACTCATGGGTTGTCTTGGTCGGCCATGACACATCCAATGAGGTTAGGACATGTGTCATGTTCATTTCATATTATTAAAACATTATTTTTACCTTAAACTACACTAATTACCTCTAATTAGGATTAAAAACTTAATAAGTTACTATTCACCAAAAAATTATTTTTATCCCATTGAACCACATATTACTTCTTAATGACAACCATGTATGTCGGATTTTTGAAATTCAAAACACAAAGTTGGAAAAATTTCATTTAAACGGAAAATCAGTTTTTATAAGTACCACTTAGTGGTTTCACTATTCATCAAAAATTGACGTTTTTCAGAAAATTACCAAAAATTCACCCTAAGCTATATTTGATATTCCGTATTCAAAAATTAATTCTATTTTACAAAATTCAAAACATATAAGTCACATTAATTAATTTAATAATTAATTCCTACTGTCATGATAAATAGCATGTTTTTATGAAACAATAAGTATCAAATGATTGACACTAGTTTAAGTCCGATTTCAAAAAGAAATTAATTCCAACGACCACAATTGGATTTAATGGTAAAAATATATTCTAATTTAAATTTAAAACAAATTAAAAAGATAATATAATCATATAAATAAATTATATTAAAAATAGGTTTTGAATTAAATTACAACTTTTTACACTATTCATTAAAAAATGAACTTTATCGGAAAGATACCAAAAATTTACACAAAGTAAATTTTGATGTCCCTATTCTAAAGAAGAGTTTTATTTGGTCCAAAAGGATTTATAAGAGTGAACAAAACTATATTTAATGACGGTTCTCCATCAAAAGGAGATAAGTGAACCTTTAGTGAAAACTAGGGAATATACACCTAAAATTGAATTCTTTCCATATTTTAAGCCTTTATATTTTATTGGATAAATGTAAAAACATTTAAAAACATATATAATCATATTTTAGTTATTTCTATCCATTACCTCCAATACAACGGCTACATGTTAACTTCCATTTAAAATAATATTATTTTATTATTATAGTGCAACGTAAGATTCCCAAGAAACTCGTTGTTGCGTGCTGGGTACGCCATCGAGCATAGCGTCCCCTTTAAATTCATATTAATATTTTATTCAAAAATATGGATAAATATGAAAATTTCATATTCTTTATTTACCTGGGGTGTTACATCCTTCCCCCCTTTTGGGAATTATGTCCTCGCAATTTTAAAATTGGGCTTGGAAACATCCTTGAAAGTCCCACATCGGAAGAAGAGTCTGTAAAACAATCACTTTAAAATAAAGAAATACAAGTACAAATGTCACCCGAGTTAACCCATACTAGGATTCCAAGTATGAAAACATGGACATGGAGGAGAAAACATAGGGTCATGTTCTGATGGAGAGTGATGGAAAACATGTTTAGGAGAAAGTTAACCACAAGAACATCACAAACTTGTGATGGGTTAAACGGTATTCGATTCCCCAGTAGGAAAAGTTAATAGACAACATTTTTGTTTTAAGATACTCTTTATTGAGAATTTGTTCATAAGGAAACATAATCACTTATCAAGTTGAATTTCAACTTTTATTATATTCCTTACAAAAACTCATATTTTCTCCAAAAGACGAGTATTTAGGAAGACTTGTTCACATTAAGAGTACTATAATCAACTTCTAGAGAATCACCTAATCCACAAAAGAGAACTATATACTTCCCATGTCTTTAGGCTTTAACCAAAACCAAAACCAAAAAGGTTAGTACAAGTTCAGATAATCCAGAAAAGGATAACCCTTTAAAAAGAAAATCTTTGCTTAATCTCCAAAATTTGTCCAACAAAACCCAAAGTTCAACGAGGACCATCCGATAAAAAATTTGTCCATAAAATTCTTCAAAGTAAACCAATCTAAGATTGAAACCCAAATATTTGAAGGATTTAGTCACATAGTTTTCCAAGTTAAATCGTATCATTTATCTCCAAACAACATCAGTTTCTCCTAAAGCCTCGTATTGAAAAGTAATTAACCTAATCACATATCCTCCATGATAGGTTAATCATTTTCATAAATAACCCAAAATAAACATACTCTTCATTCATAAAATCATAAAACTAAAAAGAATCAGTCATACTAACCAGGGACTTCACGTAGTCCAGTGGTAGGCGATAAATACCAGTCGCACATTGGTTGTGGGTTCGATTCCCGCAGCTTTGTCTGACGCGACGGGTTGTCACACGGTCTGCGTGTTGTCCTTTTTCCAAAACTATATAATTCTTAAATCATTCCACAAAAAGAGAAAAATTCATAAAAAATGATCATAACATATTTTAAACTCATGTTTATCTCATGCCTTTCATTTTCCAGCATATCATATAATAACCCATAATTACCTCAAAAGTAAGGATCATATAAACTCTAATGGTTACCGTTATAATTATTACCTGAACTTCCACATCGATTGGTCATCTCGTACATGATGCATTACAGAACATACCAAGGTTCAAGTGGTTGATCATGACTCCTTGATATTTGGTATAGAACAACCATGAGTTTCCTCATTGAATCCTTCAATTTATCTAGAATCTTAATCAGAGAACCACCACAGTTTCCTTCAAACCTTTTGTCTCTCTGGTGCCTGCGAGATCCATCCATTCACTAAAACAGAAATGTTAGTGTGAGTATATCAACCAAACCATCATGTACTAATGAGGAAGGTAAACCCTAAGATATACTTACTCATTCACTTTACCTAAAACTAGGACTCTTTCTGAAATCCTAACCATTATGGTAATGTCACTTATGCTTAGAGAATACCCTAACCTCTAAAGTTATCTAAACTGACATTTGGTACCAACTATAAGGCCTCGGCCTTAAGCCTTACTTAATATTGAATTAAATGAATAATTCACATTGAGGATCTTTTCAGGTTTAGAGTTTTATAGAATTAGGACATAACTATTATATCTCAAAATATTAAAAAGTAGAAACTTCTATTAAGTTTCCAAAAAAAACTCATAAAAAGAAACATGTCTAGTTCCATGTTTTAGGTAGCATGACATTCCCTTTGATCCCATCCTTGACCCTATTCCACATTAAGTCCTGTGAAAAACATTTCAAAAACATGGGATGAGCATAAAAAGCTCAGTAAGGGATACACAAAGAATGAAAACTGTTAGTTTTTCAAAACAATAAGTAAACCATGTATACTTTATCAAAGTAATACTTTTCACCTCTTCGAAGTAGTAAAAACTCTTCGCTGAATAAAAGTTCATTAATTAACCTTTTGTAACTAAAATATTACCATAAAACAAATATAAAGAACACATAACATATAAAGGTAACTTGTGACATAAACATTCTTAAGTGGAATAACCATACGGTCGACTTCCACACATATCACTTAATGGAATAGCCATTCGGCCAACTTCCATACATACATAATGGAATAGCCATACGGTCGACTTCCATAACCAATGCATTGGAGGTTATAACGTAACCACTCGTCCTAGTATTCACGGCACCACCCGTCATATGGTTTATCACATAACCACCCATTAAATGTCCAAGTACCATAATAAAATCATAAGACATAAAAAAAATATAATGTAAAGAAAAAATTTCCACACATTGATCACAATATATCACTCAAATATATTGACATAACAAATCCATTACAAAAACCATTTTCAATACCAAAATACATAAAAGAGTATATGGTATTTATTTCATTTTAAAAACATCACGACTTGTTGAGGAAGCCGAAGACTAAATAATACTCGCGGCGGCGGAAAAGGTCATTGTCACCGCGTACGTTAAAAGAAACATTTTGTTTTGTCGTTTACTAAAACGCTTCGTATAAAAAGATTCCTTTTGTATAAAAGTAACATTCAATGGGTTTTATACACCGTATAAAAGAAAGTTGTGTATAAAACGAAATATGCCTTAATGAAAGGAGATTGAGACGTAGTCCCATACAAAGACGGTATCCTTGGTTTAAGGATAAATCAATTACATAATTATGTGTGACAAATGAATACACCAACTATAAGTGGATATTATGTGTAAAATAATCAAAGGTCATTCACACATATTCAAAGGATGACATATTCAATAACTACATGTTGAACCCAAAGAAATCGAAATTGGGTTAAGTAGTTCCTTTGACAGCCTAACAGAGTCACATAAAAATGAGTTGATGAGAGATAAAAAGTGTATCTCATCACTTGGACATAAAAGTTACATCAATAAGGATATATGAGAACATATCCCAACATAACAATATGTAAATTAAAATACCCAACAAAAGAAGTCTTCTAAAAAAAGGAGGGTGAAAGGTTCCCTTACGACTTGGGTATCTTTCAAAACATACACCCCATGAAAGAAGGACAATACATCATTGATGTAAATACTCATAAAACGAAAGTATATTACAAAAAAAAGAAGAATAATGGGCAGTACGTACACCAATCATAGGAAATTGTGGAAAATGTAGCATAAATCTCACGGGAATAAGAGTGAGATGAAAAAATCCCTTACGAAAACTCGGCAGCCTAACGACGCCACATAAAACTTACAAAAATGGATTGATGAGATCAAATAGGGTATCTAATCATATTAACATAATGTTTATAGAAAGAGTAATATAAAAGAACATCCCCCAACATAACAAAGTGGAGCTTAAAATAAGTGACATAAAGGAGAGTACTTAAAAAGAAAGAGAGAGGTTGGATCTCTTACGAACAATTCGACAGCCTAACGGCGCCACTCATAACTTCCAAAATGGATTAATGAGAGAGAATAGGGTCTCTAATGATATAAAAATTAAAATTATAGTAAGAGTAATATAAAATAATATCCCAACAACAAGAAATATGATCTTTAAAAGGAATGACATAAAAGAATGTACTTAAAAAGAAAGGGAGGTGTAGGATCCCTTACCTCGGGTCCGACTTGACTCGATCGTTCTTTAACGTCTTGAATAATAAACTTGAGTTAATTTCTATTTGCTTAAGAACCTTTTTCAAGTTCATTATTCCTTTTATATCACTTATTTCCATGTTATAAACATTATGTAATCATTTAAGTTAATATTTTTTGTTTTGTTGATATTTGGTTCTTAAGTCGAAAGTGGACTTCTTACAATTACATGTTGTTCATGTGGTCAAATGTTCTTTATATCCAGAATGACATTCCTGATTTGGATATCATATATATCATATATATCTAGAATATAAATTTATTTATAACATCACATAATAATTTAGTGGTAAGAAATGAAATGCACTATTCATGGAGACGGTAAGCCGTACGTACGCCTGAACGCTACTTTCATTTCTTTGTCATATTAATGGAATTAAAACTAAATGATAGGTATGTATATTTTAATTCCAGAATTATATTCATCATTTAGATGTATCATTCATCATATATATCCATTATATACATGTACTTATAATAGTCTATTACATTTGGGGATATGAAATGAAATGCACCGTTCATGGAGACGGTAAGCCGTACGTACGCATGAACGCTACTTTCATTTCTATTTCATATTTTTATGGAATGGAATAATAATGATATAGAGGTATATTATAATTACAGTATAAAATCATATATAATAACTTTAAATCCATCCTTTCTACATCCCACATATGGCATTAACGAATCACATCACTTTGAGGGGGCGGTAGTCCGCACTTCCTTAAATGAAGATATCGTGTTTACCCATAATGGAAACCATAAAGGTATGCCCAAAATAAAAAATAATGAAGCATAAGGAAAACATAAACATATTATATATCATATATAAATATATTTTCATCTTAATGGCCACCTTTGAAGGTGTTAAAAGAATGTTGAACAATCATCGTTTCGGGAGGCCGAAATTCGCCATCCACGGAAACAGTATGTTTTTTAACCATTATATGTAGGTGTGTGAAAGTGTAACTAGAATCATTATTATAAAAACATCCTAGTATATTGATGATACTGTAGTTTTCACAAAAGAAATTAATAAAAAGAGTTTATGGGGTTGGAGGAGTAAAATAAAACAAGAGGACTCAAATGAAAACATTACCTTAGAATCGGGTAACTCCCTTTGGTTTGAGATCAAAGGCTTCCTTGGGAAGACTTCTGCCCAATGTTAGGCTTCAATGAGAAAGAGATGAAAGTTTAAAGAAAAAATGGGCAGGGTTTGGCAGAGCCAAAGGCTTTGGGAGTGTGGGTAAGGAGGTTGAGGTGAGGGCCTATTATAAGAGGAGAGGATGGGCAATATTGGAAGGTAAACAAAATTCACTTTATTTTAAAATGGTATTCGGATTTAAGAGGTCCAAAGTTGATGTGTTTCTAGGATAAGGTGATAAGGGTTCTAAATACACTCATCCAACAGGTTTTGGACATGTTTAGGTCTTATATATTACATTATCTTTCCATTTTATTTAAATCGTTAAATAATGAGGTCATCGCTGCATCATCATGATGTCATAAATAATTTAACTTATTTAAGGTCTAAAAATTATAAAAAAATACTATGATGTAGGAAATATTTTTATCTTTCCAATTAATATTTATAGTAAAAATTATGATTTATATAACCCCATGTAAAATTTGTTTTAGTAAAACATTTCATGTTTGTCTCATTTTTACTTTAACTTTAAATAAAAAGATATTAATGTAATTTTCCAACCAAAGTGGCTTCATGGGGTCCCCAAGTTGACCCATGGGTTGTCTTGGTCGGAAATGACACATAAAATGAGGTTATGACATGTTTCAAGTTCATTTTATATTATTAAAACATTATTTTTACCTTAAACTACACTAATTACCTCTAATCAAGATTAAAAACATAATAAGTTAGTATTCACCAAAAAATTATTTTTATCCCATTTAACCCCATTTTACATCTTAATTGAAACCATGTATGTCGGATTTTTTAAATTCAAAACACAAAGGTGGAAAAATTTCATTTAAATGGAAAATCAGTTTTTATGAGTACCACTAAGTGGTTTCACTATTCATCAAAAATTGAAGTTTTTCAGAAACATACCAAAAATTCACCCTAAGCTATATTTGATATTCCGAATTCAAAAATGAATTCTATTTTAAAAAATTCAAAACATATAAGTCACATTAATTAATTTAATAATTAATTCCCACTGTCATGATAAATAGCGTGTTTTTATGAAACAATAAGTATCAAAAGATTGACACTAGTTTATGTCCGATTTCAAAGTGAAATTAATTCCAACGACCACTATTGGATTTAATGGTAAAAATATATTTTAATTTAACTTTAAAAACAATTAAATAGATAATATTATCATATTAATAAATTAGATTAAAAAGAGGTTTTGAATTAAAATACAACATTTTACATTATTCATTAAAAAAATGAACTTTATCGGAAAGATACCGAAAATTTACACAACGTAAATTTTGATATCCCTATTCTAAAGAAGAGTTTTATTTGGTCCAAAAGGATGTATAATAGTGAACAAAACTATATTTAATGACGGTTTTCCATCAAAAGGTGTTAAGTGAACCTTTAGTGAAAACTAGGGCATATACGCCTAAAATTGAATTCTTTCCGTATATTAAGCCTTTATATTTTACTGGATAAATGTAAAAACATTTAAAAACATATATAATCATATTTTAGTCATTTCTATCCATTCCTGCCAAAATAACGGCTACATGTTAACTTCCATTTAAAATAATATTATTTTATTATTAGAGTGCAACGTAAGATTCCCAAGAAACTCGTCCTTGCGTGTTGGGTATGCCATCGAGTATAGCGTCCCCTTTAAAGTCATATTAATATTTTATTCACAAATATGGATAAATATGAAAATTTCATATTCTTTATTTACCTGGGGTGTTACACTACTATTCTAGGATCCTACGTGGGTTTGAAAACTCATATTACTGTTCCAGGATCCTACATGGGTTTGACAGCTCTGACTACTATTCCAGGATCGTATGTGGATTTGAAAGCTCTAATTACTGTACCAGGATCTTACATGGGTTCGACATAGAAGATGATTCAGTGGCTACATCTAATAATCCTTATATCTCAACATATGTCGTATACTGATGTGAGATAAGTCAGAAAATTTTCTGTTTACTTCATTATTGATATGGATTAAATTATAACATAGGTATATGAATGGGAAAATACTTATTTTGGGTTATCTGATGATTCCATACATTTTTGTTTATACTTGTTGGATTTTTTGGGACCATGATATTCTTGAGGTCTCTACCATGTATCATTATACAGTCCCTTGAAAGGGCTATGCCCGCACCTTATTGTTTTGGATGTAGACAATGGACAATGTTGATCGAGGTAGAGACTATCAGGACTGGACGGTACCCGGAGGTGGACCTAACAATGAGTCGGTACACAGAGTAGACTGAAAGACCTAGAGTGTTGAGGAGGCAATCTATACCTACTCATCAGGTGGGAATTACGGAGGATGAACCTACAGATGTTATTCCTTTCTCCAATTGTACTTATACTTCCCTTTCCTTGTAATTTATAGTTGGACATGTATTTTTGTACCCATTACATTTCGTCACTCATTTTTATACAGTTTACCTTTTGTTTTTATCTAGTTGTGTGCGTTTATAGGTTATAAAGGTAATTCCTTCATAGTTTTATAGAATTACGCCTTTGGTTCTAGTCGCTAGCCCTTGTCCTATGGAAGGTGGTCTTGGGGTAGTCACGGCATGGGCCCTGAGGGATGGGTCATGACAAATTGATATCAAAGGAGTCGGTTCAACCACAGAACATATGACTCTGATATTTTCTGTGAATTAATTGTTTTAAGATTAGTGAGTGCGGTTTTCAGTTCAAGTAGTCTTGTGTTGGTGCAACGACCGACGTATCCATATACCAGGACCTTGAATCTTGATTTCCAACACATTGCAAGAAAACACTGATTGTGTGTGTGTTTTATTTGTGATTTTTTATGTCATATCATCAAGTATAATATTTTTACTATGTCACATCTGTTTCTTTCTGGATGCCTTCATGCAGTTAGCCAGTTAGAGTTCTGAGAGTTGTATGCACTGAAATCCCACCGAACGACGAGGCTTTGTTGTAGGTCTGTTTTACTATGTTGGCACCATCAAGTGGTGTACCAGCAGCACCACCACCCATTGGGAAACAGATACCACAAGCCACACTGGTGGATAGTGCATTCTGACTGAGCGTGTTGCATGAGTTCTAGCACGAGGGGTCTCTGAGGTTTTGAGGTGAGACAGATTCTCACACAGCTGAGGGCTGGCTGGACGGGATTGATAGAGTTTCCTCGTCTAATTGATACACCAGTGGAGAAGACGGTGATATTAACTACAAGTCTTTTTCAGTGAGTGACCATGAGGATGGTCCTCTTAGTGATGTGGCTTCTGTATGTGGACTGTTACCTGAGATTGTACCTTCAGGTAGTGTGCCAGCTATATCACTACCTGTTGGTCAGCAATTACAAATGGTGGTACAAATAGTGGGCATGAGTAGGATTAGTGCCTGACACATGTTTTAGTAGTAGATACCCCTCAGGTTCTGAGGCTATCTCAACTCACAGGAGGCTAAGGATTGGCTTGATTAGGTGGATGAGAGTTCTCTAGAATTTTTATAGCTTCGGGAAGATGACATATCGGTAGCTGAGTATTCATGGAGGCATACCGGTCATTCCTAGTACTCGATGAATACAATACGATTAGTGGTTCAGGGCTCAAAATTCCAATTGAGGTGTGTTTAAAGGATATTTGAGCCAGAACGTTTCCTCTATACATTTCTACTTATGCTAGGGTGCTAGAGGGAACCTTTGTGGTTGAATTTTTTTTGGCTGGGTAGATACATCTAGTGAATGTTAGCAGTGGGAAAGAAAGAAACTGGCGTCAGTCTCAAAGATATTGTAATTTAAAATGTTTCAGGAAGAATAAGTGTTAGGGACAGATTAGTCAGCAGTGCAGCAGACATGGAAGTAGAGCTTGGAGATCAGTATGAGGTGGTGTACATTTCGACATGTTACAACCACCCCTTTTTTTGTGGACCCCACCAGGATCAGGGAGATGAGGGAAAAGAGAAGAGAGTAGTTGCATGTGGTCAAGGAATGCGACCAAAGGTCTCTAGAAATGATTTGAGGTATGGTCTGTGTATTCTATTATCTACTGTATCAATAGACATAGGTACCAATCATCCATTCCTTCCTTCCACAAATCTTGTCCAGGACCTAGAGTTTCTAGTTAAAATATTGAGTTAACCACCATGTATGGGGATACCTTTTGGAGGAGACTCAATAATCACACATACATTGATAGTGTGATCTGACCCTTGGGGTGAGTGTTTCAGTTGGAACATCTTGGTTGAAGCGTCGAGGCCTTATGATGGTTGTCTGTGTTTGGACATGACATCCGCAGTTCACACTCAGATTGACTATATTAGGCAAAGAGGATGTGGTTTATCTACAATGTTGGGATGGGGTTTTCCATGGTTGGTAAAAAAGGAAACCCAGGAATCACAAGATAAACTCAATCATAGGAGGGTGAATCCAATCACTCATGAGTTGTCCAACCTCTCTATCATGGCAACATAATTTTACTTTATGATATTCTATACTCCTAGGAAGGGGAGCATGGTATCAGATGCACTTAGTAGGAGGTTTGTCCTACATCTACTAAGTGAGGTGAAAGATAAGCTATAAGCTTTGAAGATATCCTTTGTGGATCATGTAGGAGAATCTTTTCTTCAGACTCTTACAATTACTCCCCCACTCCTTCAGTGAGTCAGGGAGGTGCATCATGGAGATGCCGACTACGAGACACGACGTGCTCAGATATCAACAGGACATGCACCTGAAGGTTTTTTTGATGGCGGGGAGCACATAATTCTCTTCTAGAGATGTACCATGGTACTAGTGTCACATCAGGTGGAAGTGTTGAGGGAGTTCCACACATCCCCTCTATCGGTATATCTTGTAGTGGATAAGATTTACAAATATCTTCGACAACAGCACTGGTGGCCGGGAATGAAGAAAGAAGTTGCCGATTTTCTCTCTCGATGCCTCACTTGTCAGTGAGTGAAGGCGAAGCATCAGGTTCCATAAGGCTTGGTTCAGCCTTTATAGGTCTTAGAGTGGAAGTGGGATGGGATATCCCAGGACTTTGAGACATGAATTTCACATACATCCATGGTTCATTACTCGATTTGGGTTATCTTCGACCGAATCACCAAGTTGGTCCACTTCCTACCGATCAGAGAGCAGGGTTCAGTAGAGAGCTTGGGAATCCTCTAAGTGCATAAGATTGTGCGGTTACATGGAGTGCCTCTGACGATTGTCTCTGATCGTGATGCATGTTTTACTTCCCAGCTATGGAAGGGGTTGCATGAATCTTTTGGGACACAGCTTCATTTGAGCACCGCCTTCCATCCTCAAACGAATGGTCAGACTGAGCGCACCATTTAGACCCTCGAGGACATGATACATGCGTGTGTCCTCGACATTGGTCGCAGTTGGGAGGATCACTCACCTGTTGTGGAGTTTTAATAAAACCACAACTATCTATCCACCATAGGGATGAAAAATTTTGAGGCATTGTACGAGTGACCTTGAAGATCACCTTTGTGCTGGACTGGCCCAGATGTGTCCGCACTTGTGAGACCAAAGATGGTACAGGCTACCATAGAGAAAGTGAAGATCATCCAGGAGTGGATGAAAATTTCATAGAGAAGGAAGAAGTTGTATGCTAATAGGAGACAAAGATATCTAGAGATCGAGGATGGTGACTATGTCTTTTTACAGGTCTCACCTCAATGAGGTTTGTAGAGATTTGGCTGAGGCAGCAGGTTATCTCCGAGGTTCATCGGACCATTTCAGTTCCTTAGCAGAGTTTGTGAGGTGGATTACCACTAAGATCGTCCACCTCAGTTACAGCAGGGGCATGACATCTTCCATGTATCCTAGCTGAGGATATACGTGCACAGTCCTTTCCCACATCATCAACCATGGTGAGCTGGATGTTGACGATGAGGTTACTTTTATGGAGGTTTCAGTAGATATTGAGGATCGATAAGAGAGAGTCCTTTATAGACGGTCGATTCCTCTAGTGCACGTTTTCTGGAAGCACAGGAACCTCCAAGAGAACGCGTGGGAGTACGAGGCTCAGATGCGTGCTCCGTGCCCCCCACTTGTTCCCTTACATTGTTTTGTGGCTTATGGGGACGTAGATACCTACATTGGGGAGAATGTAAAGACCTATAATTTCCATGTTATTTTTTTAAATATATTGGAATTTTACGAGTCTGTGAAATCTGACGACGCATTATTCCGAGGCCTGGAGTGCCTAGAATGATCCATCGATGTTTTGTTAAGCTTATGTTAATTCGTATAAGCAGTTTTCCTGAAAAAATGGAATAAAACATAAAAGGATAATCGGATCAGAAATCTGAGGTCACCCTTGCACTCAGGATGGCGGGTTTACCCTAGGATAAACATAAGATTAGCCAACACAGGCCTCCTATTAAGGTGGTTGCGATAATCGATCACAAACAGAAGGCTGATAAGATCATGGAGTTCTCCCGCAAGGTGAAGATTCATGCTTCATTCTAAATGAGCTGGTTAACAGGAATATTTGGGTCCTATGGCATAGAGTGGCTTTAGTGGAGTTGATTCAAGTGGGGGATCAGTACATTACAATGAGGGTGTCCCATGATGAGTTATATCATTTGGTGTATTTCATATATTGCAGCTGCGACACTCAGAGGAAGGAGTCCCTGTAGAGAGACCTGAATCGGTTTGAACCAGGGGATCGACCTTGGATTTCCGGCGGCGAAATTAATTTTGTGGTGGATCAAGTGGAAAGGAAGGGGAGAGGGTAATTCCCAAGGTGGTATAGTAGGTTCTTCGGTCAGTTTATGGAAGGGAAAGGGCTGTAGAACTTAGGGTATTCAAATGATCCATTAACTTGGTGCCATAATTGAAGGGGTAATGGTAACTACTGGGGAAGGCTCGATCATTGTTTGGATAATGTTCATGTGGTGTCTATGTTCCCGGAGGTGATGGTTGCACACTTGACCCTTAGCCTTTCAGATCACTCCCCCTATTGTTGACCCTGAATAAAGGAGGGGCATCGTATTTGGGATTTTGGTATATGAGACACTGGACCGGTGTCCTGGGCTATCACCAATTAGTCAGAGAAAGCTGGGAGGCTTCGATTAAGTGGAATTTGTGGGTATCTCTGCATTAGAAGTTGAAGAGGCTCAAGCAGGCCATGCAGTCCAAGGCCAAGGGCATCCCACCCTTGGACCAGGAGTTGGACGAGATCATAAGGGAAGTTGAGCACCTCGAGGCATGCATCAAGGAGGTATGGGATGATGATTTCTATGGAGAGCTCTCGGAAAAGAAGAAATCTCTGGAGTCTTTTCTTCTTTCGCAGGAAAGTAGGGAAGGAGAATGCTCGAGGATTAAATGGATCAAGGAGGGTGACAATAACAAAACGTTCTTTCATGACTACATTAGGGATAGGCGGCGGATAGTTAAACTGAATCTGTAACATGAGGACAGTTCCTTTTCTGAGGAAAGGGATGTGGTCAGGGGTATGTCCTTCGTGTATTTCAAGGACCTCCTTACAGGACCTAAAAATAATATTCCTCAAGGATACCCTGTGGGGGTGAGGATTTCTAGGAGAGAATCCCCAGACTTATCTCTATTCAAGATAACGAGGTGTTATAGAGTGTCCCAGAGGAGGAATAGATAAAAGAGGCCATTCTAAACATTAATCATGACAGTTCTGCAGGACCAGATGGCTTCCTGGGATTATTTCACATCCAATCCTAGGAGGTCCTGAAGATGGATATCATCAATGCCATCCAGGGCTTCTTCATAGGGGGAAGTCTACCGAGAATTGCATCGGCCACGACCCTCGTCTTACTTTAAAATATTAAGGTCCCAACATCCCTTCTTCATTATTTTCATGTGAGTTTGTGAAATTTTTTATAAAAATTCTGGCTTGTATTATTAATAGGAGGCTGGGTGGGTACCTGGATAAATGGGTATCCAAGGAACAACATGGGTTTGTGCGGGATCGGTCTATCCAAGGGCCATAGTGATGGCCACAATGATGTTAATGGATATCTCAGTCATGTTCCGAGGCTCCAATGTGGATATCAATCTTGACATGACCCAGGCGTATGATAGTATCGAATGGGGTTTCATCAATAGGTTACTCCAAGAAGATGGGATTCTCCAGATGGTCTAGTGATATCATGTTCAGGTGCATCAGCTTAGCTTGGATGGCAATGTACTTTATGGGTCAGACCCATGGATTCTTCAAGACAGTTAGAGGTCTCAGGCAAGGGGATCTATTATCTCTGAGCATTTTCATTCTCATGGAAGACACTTTATATAGGATGTTTGACAGTGGTCTTGCAAGAGGGGTTGTCCTTCTTTACCGGAGGTGGCTGGGGCTTCCTCTAATTTATCATTTGATGTTTGGGGATGATACCCTGATTTCCATTAATGCGAGAATGAATTCCTTATAGGGCTTGTCCAAAATCCTTGAGGATTACTTCCACTAGAGTGGCCAACAAATCAAAAAAGATAACAGCGGCTTCTATGTGGCAGACACATGTTATCTGGGTAGGGTGGCTGTTTTGGAAGGAAACTTGTTGATGGGTCAAGGCCTGTTTCCTATGAAATATCTCGATACCCCTGTATCCTCAGGCAGTATGTGAATCGGAGATTTTGAGAGTTTGGTGAGAAAGATCACATGCCGTATTCTTAATTTGAATAACCACATCTTATCATTCGGTGGTAAGATCACTCTTGTGAATAATGTTATTTAAGCCATTCTCGTGCTTGCTATTTTGGCTACCAATGTGCCGAAGGGATTCATGAGAGGTATAGATAAAATCTTTTCCGGGTTCATTTGGAGTGCATCCTCAGAGGGGAAGCAGCATTGGGTGTCATGGGGGAAGATGGCTTGTCCTATTGCAGAGGGAGTGATCAATGTTAAAAGTCTCTATAGTACTATCAGGTACATGCATGCGAATCTGGCTTGGGAGGCGATTGAAGAGCGTACATTATGGGGAAATATTATGGCCCTTCATTTAGGGGTCATTTCTCTAATTTCTTTGGGGAGGGAGACTCCACTTTGGTCTTCGATGTGCAGAAAGTTCCCGAGTCTTCTTAATTCATAGAATTGGATCATTGGGGAGGGCAAAGTCCTATTCTAGAAATAGATTTGGGAAGGATGTGTCCTTGGTTACATAGGATGCCCAGCCCCATTGATTTCCTTCACGGAGGCATGTCAGTACCCCCCGTTCTTCAGAGAAATCCTCGACATAGATCAATGGGAGCTATATGACTCCATCACCTAGAGTCCGGATCCGGATCGAAGTGTTTTTACTCCCTCATCTTCGCGGCATTTCAATGAAAAATACTTCCATATTTTCAGCTCCAACCAAGGGCAGTAAGGGGGCTGGTTTGGTCAGGAATTGTGAAAGAAGATACTGAACAAATTCAATTTCATAACATGGAAGATAATGTATCAGGCCCCTTCTAACTGATGACAATATCAAAATGCTCGGCATTCGCGTGGAATCTGGTTTCCATTGTTGTGAGAATCATGGGAGGAGTATATCGAGCACATTTTCTTCGATGGGGAGTGGGCCAAGCAAGTCTAGGCTTTCTTCAAGTGCTCTATGGGTTACTCTTCATCAGCGACCAACAATAGGGACTTTTTGGAGGGATGGTTTCAGGGATTGACAAGGGCAGGGAAGGAGTGCTTGGCGCGAGCCTACATTTTCAGCGTGGGTTGCTGGGTGCTGTGGAATGCATGCAACCAGGCCAGGTATGAGGGTGTGTGCACCTCAAGCTACAGAATTATCTTCAGCACGAGATGAAGTCTGCTTGATCTGTGAATGATCGAGGGCTTCTGGTTGGCCACACAGTCATTGCACGAGCTGTATATGCTGCAGGCATCTGTCCAACAGGTGGGTTCGCAGAAGGCCTATATCCAGCAGGCAGGTTCGCATCAAGTTTCTATACAGCAGGGGGTGCGCTGCAGGATGTTGTCTAGTAGGGGCGCGTAGTAGACTGTCCAGCAGGGGGTGCGCAGCCGGAGAGGGGTGCACTACAGGCTGCACAACAGGGGGCATGCTACAGGATGTCGTTCAGCAGGGGGTGAGTAGCAGGAGGTCCAGCAGGGGGGCACACAGTGGGGGCGCACAACAGGCTGTCCAACAGGGGGGGGGGGCGCAGTAGACTGTCTAGCAGAGGGGCGCTCTGCAGGAGAGGGGCGCACTGCAGGCTGCACAGAAGGGGGCGTGATGCAGGATGCCTTCGAGCAGGAGGTCCAGCTGGGGGGCATGATGCAGGAGAGGGGCACGATGCAGGCTATCCAGTAGGGGAACGTAGCAAGCTACTGTCTAGATGGGGGCGCACAGTAGGCAGCTGTCCTGCAGGGGGCGCGCTGCAAGATGCTATCCAGCTGGTGGGAACACGGCAGTAGGGTTCTTGGGTGAGGTGGAAGCCCCCTGGTGCTGGCCTCAAGTTGAATACGGATGGTTCATGCGTGATGGGCGACATGCATGCCGGAGGTGTGGTCTGGAATAAGATGGGTGGTGTGTTTATAGAATTCACGATGCATTATAGTGTTGGTAACTCCCTGTAGGTGGAGGCGCATGCTGTTCTCTTGGGTATGTCACTATGTAGGCAACTAGATCTCCATATCTCACAAGTGGAGTCCAACTCAATGTTAATTTGCGAGGCTTTTCATGGAAACGGTACATTACCTTGGTCCATTACCTACACAATCTGTAAATGTATTTCTCCCCTCGACTGTAATACTTGGGTCACTCACACGTGGAGGTAGGGGAATAAGGTGGCTGATTATTTGGCTTCTTCGGTGACCCCAGGTATCCCGTTGCAATGCATTTCCCATTTTTATTAGCTTAAACCAGAGGGGGTGAACTTGGTCTTGGGGGATACCCTCGGTCTCCATTATTTCTGGCCTCCCTAAGCTTTGTTGTTCCTCGTCTCATGTTGTGTTGGGTTTTATCTAGTTTCTTTGAATAAAAATGATAAATTTGATGATTATTAGTGTACCGTAGGGTTATTTAGGGCGTGTTTTACCTAGGCAGAGCCTAACGTTGACCGGAACGGGTCAAAGGTGACGGATAATAATTTTCTAAACTTTTTTTCAGGTACGTTCAGTAAATGCGTGAGTGGAATTTTGTAACTTTTGAACCATTACTCGGAATTGAAATCTGAGGGCACCATTGAACTCGTATAGCCGATATTCGTTTAATAATACTTTCACCTTAACGATAGTTCGTCGTGGGTGGAAGATAGTTTTTGGTATTTTTGTGGAAATAATGAAATAAAATGAAACTTGTTTTATTTTATTATAACCATCCAAGTGGAAGTTGGTGGTGGGGACCAACACACCTTAACCTCCCATCAGAGGTTATGGTGATGGGGCCCACCCGAACCAAACCTCAATCGAGAGGTTATAGTGTGGGGACAACCCAGGACTAACCCCCCCCCCCCAAATTAAATGAGGAAAACCACTCAACTCCCTCATAAATGAAGGAAAGGCTCTTAACCTCCTCTACTCAATTAATTGTTCCAATACACCAATTTAATGCACCAACACTTCTCTTGATTAATTATTCCACCCGCCATAATTAATTTGGATTTTCGAATTCTCCCCAACCAAATAATAGATGGCCTAATCTATTATTTTGGCACATCTTTTCATTTCAGTGGGATTTGGGAGAAGAGAGGGAGCTTGGGAGAAATCTCCCAGTGAAGAATGTTCTCGACGAAGAACCCCGACGAGGGATGCCTCGACTAGGAAGAATGATCTCCTTCGACCTTCATCAATGGACTCCTACCGACGTGGGACATCTTCCATGATTGACATTACCTTCTCATCATCACCAATGAACCTACGCACAAACATGGTATTAGAAGTGTGCGGAAGACGCGACACACAATGAAAACTTCATCTTCTTCCCCCCAACTCCGTCAATGAACAACGAACAAGTACGGGTTTTATTTGAAAATGATATTATTCCTTTAATTCATCCATTTTAAGACAATGAATTATTGTAGATGATATTCCTTGTGGGTTGGGAATTTTTTCCCATGAATATGTGGGGTGTTGATAGACTTTTCTTCTTCTATCTTCTTTTCTTGTCAATTATTCGTAATTCAATAATGAATTTCCCTTCTTACTACCACCCTAAATGTGGTTGGTGCATGCCAAATCAACATGGCCCGACTCCTCTTTTGTTTTATTGTGATGTTCTTTTCCATGGAAATGTGGCGACGAGACGATGAATGGGACGCAGGTAACGGCCTCACTACCCACGGACATTGTGACCCGCGCCAATCACCGACCAGGCCATCCATCGGCCCAACCAGTCCTAGCCATCCTGTCCATCAGCCGAACCAGCTCCGCCAACCCGGGCCGAACCGCAGCACCCTCTCGGCTGCTCGGGTCTCTCGGCCCCACCGGCCCGCTATGCCTTGGATGAACCACGCTGATCTCGCCGGCCTAAACTTCTCTGGCCCGCAGCCCCACTCGCGGCACCCCGGCCGAATCGCGCCGGCCTGCGGCCCCCCTCGCTGCTCCTAAGTCAAACCATGTCGGCCCCGTCGTCCCATGTCGCACCGGCCTCCGGCCTCTGCATGCTCTACGCGCCCCACGTGCCCTGCCCTTCCGCTGACCGAACAAGCCTAGGCCAATCGGGCCGACCCATCTGAGACACACCCCTCGCAGCGCTGGCCGAACCAGCCCCAACCTCCCAGTCCGAGCCGCCGAGCCGCGCCTCACGCACGCCTAGCCGAGTCGGCCACCCGAGTCCCTCGTGGAGCCTCCGAGATGAACCACCTTTAAACCGACCCACGATCGGTCTACGCCCTCATGATAGGTTTGCACCCTCGCGCTACTCGTGGCTGGCTGGGCCATGTCCAGTGGGCCGGGCCGAACCCGAACCAGGTCGGCCTAGACTAAGTCTGACCGGACCTGAGCCAACTACCTACCCCTTTAATTTTTTTTGGACATATATTTGGCACCGGATGTCCATTTGATGAACATTCAATGGTGCTGGTTTTCCTGGAGCACGACGGTCCCTTGGTGTATACCCCATTGGTGTTTTGGGTAGAGTTGAGATATGGTCAGGTGGGATCGAGTACGAATCCAACCGGCCCCCCAAGACTAAAAGGATTTTAACTCCCAGACTGGGCGTCTGATTGAAGCATCGTTTGTTGTGTTGAAACTCATATGTCATGGTAGAACATTGGGATACTTATTCATGAGACGTCATGGTAGTTGATGTATCGTAACATGGCTTGAGGATCGGACCCTCCCAGAATCAAACGTTCTTTGTGCGAGAACCCTGTGGCTGCTGGTCTCTGACTACTGTTCCAGGATCCTATGTGGGTTTGACAACTCTGACTACTCTTCCATGATTCTACGTGGGTTCAACAGCTCTGACTACTATTCCTGGGTCCTACATGGGTTCGACAGCTCTGCTTACTATTTTATGTTCCTACGTGGGTTCGACAGCTCTAGATACTTTTCCAGGATCCTACTTGGGTTTGACAACTCTGACTACTATTCATGGATCCAATGTGTGTTCGATATCTCTAACTACTATTCTAGGATCCTACATGGGATCAACAGCTCTGAAAATTGTACCACGATCCTATGTGGTTTCGATAGAGATGATGATTCAGTGGATACATCTAATCATATCTATCTCTCTACCTAAATAGTATACCCTTGTGATATGAGTCAATACGTTTTGTGTTTACCTCATGATTGAGATGGATTACTTGATAACTTAGGTATATGTATGTGCATATAACTAAGTGGGGTTATTTGTTCATTTCATTCATTTTGGTCTATCATTGTTGGATTTTGTGAGACCATGAGGGTCTCGGGGTCCCTAGTGACTATATTTATACTAACCCCTGCACGGGCAATGCCCGCATCTAGTTGTGTTGGATACAAACGATGGACAATGTTGATTAAGGCTGAGAGTACCAGGACTGGATGGTACCCAGAGGTAGACCATACGATGAGTCGGTACATAGAGGATACTGATAGATGTGGAGTGCTGAGGAGGCTTTCAATACCTACTTTTCAGGTGGGAATTCAAGAGGAAAACCAAGTAGCTATTCATCCTTTCTTCAGGTGTACTTGTACTTCCAGTTCCTCGTAATTTACAGTTGGGCTTGTATTTCCGGCACCCTTACTTTTCCTCAAACTTTTGTTATACAATTTACGTATTGTTTCAAATCTATATTTGTGCGTTTATAGCTCATAAAGGAAACACCTTCACAGTTTTATGGAATTATGCCTTTAGTGCTAGTTGCCAGCCCCTGGCCTATGGAAGGCGGGCTTGGTGTAGTCACGACACGAGCTCTAGGGGATGGGTCATGACATGTTCATTCTTCCATTCTCATACACCTTACAAATAGATGGAAGTTCTTGTGTCATGTCTTCTCCTTGGAACAATAAGATAATTATTGTGTTCAATAACTAAAGACTTGATGACTTCACTCTTCCTTGTACGAAATTCATTAACCACATTCAGGATTATCATTTTCTAAAAATATTTTTCTCATGGAATATATATTAGCTCTTAATATTCTACAATGGAAAATATCGGATATCAAAAATGCTTTAGGGTTCTCTAACATCACATGATACTCTATTGACATGGTTTATGACAGGTATATTTGAACATGGATGATTGAGGGGGAGATTCATAGAGATATTGAAGAAATTTTATTTTCCATATTGAATTTATTTCTATTTCAGGATTCTTGAGTATTCCATTAATATATATTCACTCTTTTTGAGTGACTATATTCATTAGGTTTCGGTTGTGTTAACTGAGGAGTACAGAATGTAACACATTGAGATTTTGTAATATATTTCATCACTAAATTAATATGATGTTTTATAGATTGTTCCTTATAGAAAAATGACCAAAAATGATATACAACATAATAGATTAGAATTTTAATGAAAATAATATGAACAAAACGACTATGAAATAAAATTACACTACTCAATAAAAAAGTATTACATTTAGAGGTAGAATAATTAATATGATTTAATTGCTCATTGTAGACTAATTTTTTATGTGTTTTATATTTTATCCTATTAAAGGTTTTTAAAATAAATAAATAAATATATTATTATTATTTAATATAAAAATAGACATGATATAATTGTAAAATATTTGAAAATGTAATTTAAAAATGGTTTTGATTAATATTATTTATTTATAGTAAAAAAAATAATTTATATTTTATATTTTTAATTCAATAAAATTTATTTAATTTTTAAATTCATAATTTATAAATTAAAATAAGATTAAATTTTCATATTTTATAAAAATATAATTACTTTAGGGTAATAGTGTATAATAAAATTTTTATTATTATTACTAGGTTTTTGACATTATAATGATCTCGAAATAACCAAAAATTATTATCAAATAATTTTAATGACCAAAAATTTATATTATGATTCTGATTATTAATTTTAAAAATCACTATAGTCAATTTTTGGAAATATTTTTCAACATTTGGTTACAAAAGAAAATTTAACATTAATTAAAACAAATTTTTTTCATTTTTTTATTATCTATACAAAAGGTGGAAATATATTTATTATTAATTTTAAATGAAAAATATATCTTATTTATTATGTAATATATATATTAATTTCAATGAAATTTATATTATTGAAAACATTATCTTAATCATTATTTGTTAGTCATAAAAATAAAATATTTCTATAAAAAAATGTACATGTTATGTGTTCTAAAACAAAAGTTCATTTTTATCTCTATTATAAATATTATTTCAAAAAATGGAATTATTATTTGGAATAATCATGTATACGAAATTCATTATGTGAATTTTAAATTTTAGTTATTAAATAATAATAACTTAGTAAAAAAATATTCTATGATAAAAATTTTATATTGTAAAAAGGAAAAATCTAAAAGTAAAATGAATCAAAATATACATTAATCATGCATAAAATGTGTGTTTTATTAGTTATTTAATTTTATAATTCTCTCACTCTAGTATTATGCATTATTTTATCATCTTTACCATCTAATATTGACCTTGATATTTATATTTTTATAGAAATTACAATCATATCCTATAGAAATGGATCTATCACCAAATCCCTTATCTTCACTCGAAAATCCTTCCAGGTTTGATATAAATCATATCATATGATTCCCAAACATTAATTTAAACATCATATTAGTCATTTATATCAAAAAATATCACCTCTCAAATCCTTAATAAAATTAAAAAAGGGGATGTTCCATGGTTTATTGTAAAATACACAATTTCTATTTTTTTATTTTATTTTCCCTTTTAATTTTAATACCCAAAATATATTCTATCAATATTGAAATAATAAAATCAACAAAATAATTATAAATAAAATTTTTTATATTTATTTGATCTATACTTTCTACCATCCCTATGAAAACTCAAAAAAAATTGTTACATGTATTATGAGCAGACTACGACTAACTTAAGTTCTGTAATCCATTTTTAAAATTTACAATAAAAGTTTGTTGTGAATAGTATATTTACCGAAATAATAAAAAATAAAATATTGATTTATATTCTGAAAATATAAAACTAATCCTATATTCTTTATATTTTATGGAAGATATGATGGTTCATGATGTGTAAAAGTAGACTGGAAATACCATGAAGCAAATTTATTTGTGTTTTATATATAGGTTTTAATTTATTTATCAAAATATATCATATTATATGAAACTCCTTATAAAAATACAAAAAAATTACATATCAATCTATAATAATGATATTATTCTAAAATAATCACTTTGTTAATTGTATTCATTCATTTATTATAGGATGTTATTTTTGGGGTTAGTTTACAAAACAATGTGGACAACAATAGAAAATAATATTGTTGATGAATATTGAAACATAAGGGAATTTGTTACAAAAAATAAATTTGAATACATTATTTTTATGATTCAGGAAAATATATAATTATATATAAATAAATAATATAATAAAAACATATTTTATAAAAAAATTAATAAAACAAGCTCACCATTGTTTCCATCATTTAGTATAATAAATAAAAATATACTAGAATGAAACAAAAGACTTATAAATTTGTATTAATAATATATTTAATATCATTAGATAAACATGGAATGATGAATTTTGTATTAATTTAGGATAATCACACTCAAATATATAATAAAACATGAGACAAAAAATCATATGCAACCAGTAATGAAATTAAGATAAGGAAAAAATATGTGTAATCAATTATTATAATTATAGAATAAAATTAGAAATATATATGATATGGGTTCCAAAATAGTATATTATAATGATTATTTTTATGATTTATGATATTAAATAGAATTAATGGAATTTGGTAGTAAAATGTAATGGATTTTTACTCATCATTTTTCATGAGCCATAATGATACCTTTTGAACTATTATTTTCTATGATTATATAATATTGATTAATACCTTTTTCAGAATTTCAATGTCTAGGTTCTTTCTTCAAAAAATTAAATGGAGTTAAGAATAAATCTCATTATCTACAACTGATAAATTTCTTTCTGATATCCATATTAACTCTTCCCACTATGATATCCATTTTTCAATTTGAAACACATATATTTTTAATTTCATAAAATCTTGAAAATTTAATTTATTTTTTTTAATTTAAATTTTTATCATTATCCTTTTGATATGGGATCTCATAATGGTATTTTAAAAATACTGAAAATGGGTCCCATTTTTATATTCATAATTTTACCTTTCACAACAAATTTAATATACAAAATTATTTTTATTTGGTTCTATTGATTTCATTTCACTTAATATTAAAAAAATGATATCATGTTTACATCTTGATAATATTTTTTTGACTCTAATTCATAAGATCATCACTTTATGATGATGTTATGAATCCATTTTTTTAAAAATTCTCCCCACATAACATTAAATTTCCATGAAATAAGATCATTTTATAATGGATTTACTTCCAACGAATCTATCAATAAATGAATCTATAAAATATTTCTTCTCCATGATGGAATATTTTTAGCAATTGATCTAATTCATAATGTCACATTACGAGATAAAAATAATAAATTATATGAAACCCATTAAAATTAATTTCATACTTTAAAATTTAATGAATGAGTTCCGTTTTATTCATATTGGTTAGTTACGATTTACAGAATGATTAATTTCAGGTGGCACACACATATATATAAATGTTTTTTTATGGGGACTAATATCTCAAAAATATTTATTTATATTTTTAAATATCATGATTTATATTTACATGGGTGCAATTTATTTTCCACAACATCATGTATTTATATAATGTCTCAAAATATTGATTTATATATACGTATAATAATGTTTTATCTGATGAATAGGTATGATTATTGAATAATAGTTGTAGTGTTCCATGTTGTTTTATTTGTTGCAATGTTATTTTTTTATGTTTTTTCAATATTCTTATAATAATGATTCATGATCATGTTAAGAGTATCATGAATAAACACTCTTATTTCATGATACATGTTGTTAATTTGAGACTACATATCCTACTATAAATATTTATAGAGAATTATTAATATTCAATGTTAGTTTTAAAATGATATTTCTCTCAATCTCAGGTTTTATCTAATGTATTTAAACAATACTTTTATGATTGATGAGTATGTTTTCCTTTATTCTAGAATTCAACTAACAGATTTATCATGAATCTATTCCCTAGGTTATGATGATTGTTATAACTCATTAAATGTCTAAAAGGAATTATGATGCCGAACAACTATGGAAAAATGTTTACAAACCTTTTAAAATAATTTACTTATATAATTATTTATTTAACACACTAAATCATTAAAAAATTGTATCATGTGTTTATCATGAGATATAATGTTTTGTTTTAGGAAATTTGGTTATGTAAATATATTTTTGATTATGTTATCTCACAGGGTATTAAACCTTTTAATTTATGTATTTATTTAGAACTAGATAATACTATGTAGGCCTTAGGTGCCACAGTTTCTATGAGGGAATTGTTTAGTTATTTTTAGAATTTTTTTAGTTATTTTTTATTTCATGATGAGATATATGTAGTTAAAACTAGAAGGATAAGTTTAATTTTTGGATAAAATAATATAATTTTGGAATTCTTTTTAGTTTTTTTATTTTATTTCAATTATATCCCAATATGGAATCTAGAAATTGGATGTAGATTCACATATATGCAGTTATGTGTAGCCACCTTGAAGAACAATATCCATGTATCAACTCAATATAAAATTTGTTTACTATGTGAGGGAATAGGATGGAACAACTATCTGGGAACACCAATGGGATATTATTTATATGATCATATCCCATTTAAAAACTATTATGAAGAATTTAAATAGTTCTTCAGTGTATGTTTATAGAATCTATTAAACGATTCATCGTAGAGAACTGGGATTAAAATACTGAAATTTTTCTTTTTATTTATATTTCAATTATATTTTACCCATATCATGTTATATTTTTCTTAATTTGATATTAATTATAATTAACATTATATATTGTATATTTTAATTAATGATTTGAGGAATGAGAAACTATGTTAATAATTTATATGATGTACAATGCAGAAATTACACCCACAAACAACCTAATGGGATACAATTTATGCGATAAATATTAAAATTATTCGCTTTAATTATCACGAATTATGAATCACTACATGAACATATTTAAACTAAAAAACACTCTAATAAATTACATTATAGGGTAATATGGATGTTTTTATGACATGAATGATGAAAGAAAATCTATTAAATTTAATGAATTTTAAAATTATTAGAAGAAGAACCCACCAAAATATTTAAAATGAAAAAAGGAAAAGATTCTAGTATAGAGGAGTTTCCAATAAAACACGTGATAATCGATGATATATAATACGGTTAGCCAATACAATGAAATGTAAAATGATCACAACTAATGAACCATCTACACATCAATGATAGAAATGAATGGAGTTTTTTTAATTATGATAATGTATTACATAAGCCAGGAATAATAGTGAAAATAAGCATTGAAAACCTCAAAAAGAAATGGAAAAGGAAAAAATGATGTGATGACTGCAATTGATTAATATTATGTCGATTATGGTACATTTATACCCTATATAAGAGTTATGTATGTCTCATTATAGTATATTCTAAACACTCTTATATATCATGGATGTTTTTTATGTTAGGTATGTCCCAACCCTGATGAATTTATTTCTAAATGAAACATCAATTTGTATCATTATTGTCTCATAATTTTAGGTTTATTTAATATTATTCAAGAATAACATTTAGTATCACACTAAAAAGTTATAACAATTTCCATTGAAATATATATGAATTATTTCCATGATATAATATACCATTATAACAATGATGGTAAAATGGAGGCCTGGAAAAGGATATATTTTAATATACATGTAATATTTTATTAAAATATGAAAATTTATTTATTTTTGGCTAAAAATAATCATTAAATTTTTAGTAAATTCATTTAATGAATAAAAGTATTGTATTTTTGACAAGATGAATTAGTTTATAAATTCTATGTCTTATTATATTGATAAATTTTATTGATAACTATTAAAAACATTTTCTAATGATATTTCATTCAAATACATGAATAAAAATACATAAGTTTTTTATATAATGGTTCAGAATAATGATATAATTATATAAAGTTATAAAAACCTTTTTCATGATATTTCCTTTATTAACGCAATGTGTTTTTATCATTATTTGATAAATAAATAATTATCAATTAATAGTTCAAATTAATTTTATAGAATATAGTTTCATTAAAATATTTTAATTTTCATTTGGAAGTATTCAAAAGGAATGGAATAAAAGTTGAAAAAGTATTATTCCAAAAATTCAATATCATAAAATTGGTTTTAATTTTTTTACATAACTATTTTAAAATTAAATTGTTCCACTTATATTAATTGAATTTGATAAAATTTATTACATATTCTAAATCATTATTTATATTTTTTATTAGTTTAAGATTAGTTTTTACCCTAATTAAATATAAAAACAATAAAAATGTTATTCCATGGATGTCGGTAAAATGGATTTTTCTAAGGTTAAGCTCAGGGATATTTTGAAGTATTTTTCAAAAAAAAATTAATTAATAATTTCGTGAAATATTACATCAATAATTTTTCAAAAACATATTTTTTTAAAAAAAAAATTCGTCCATTTTCATATGATTCTATCATTATATTCTTGAAACACTTTACGTATTTCTGTGTGTTTTCTCTCCCTCACAAATCCATAAGAAAATATTATCCACACTTATTTATAAATTTTTATCCTTATGTATAATAAAATAAAAATTTTAATACCTTCAATAATTCTTGACCTTTACCCAAAAAACAATGATCAACTCCTATGACCAATCTTTCGTAGATTAATATTCAATTTAAATGCGGTCTCTCAAAGTAGAGTTTTGAATAAAAACCAAACCCTTTCAATTTATTTCATCATCAACCAAATCCAAACATAAGTTTTTTAATCATTTGATTATTAATAAATTATAATTAATATATTTAGATTATTTTACTATTCTATAACCAGATTTTCTAATTTTATATCAAATGGGAAATGAATGTATTTATAATATGTATTTGTAGAGTATATCCTCCATTTGGTGACCTAATTAAATTTTTGAAACAACATCATCATGATGAATATATGGATTATTTATAAAAATATAACATATTAGTGGTAGAATTATGATTATATAATTATAAAATAATATTTATCATTGTTTCCTTATTTTTGTTAGAAAAAGAAAACAGTGTTCGTGTATACATATGGACTACTGTGTCAATTAATGGTGTAATTCATTTTTATATAGATTTATTATTATTATTACTATTATTATTATTAAATAACAAATTTATATGATATGTATATAATTATTAAAAAATATATTATTGAACCAAGATCAATGTAAATTGTTGAGAACATTAGAGAAAACATTCCGAAAAAAATGAATAGTTACATACCTAAATAGAGATTTTAATAAATAAATATTATAATATGGGTATTTATAAGTATTAATTGGATAATATTAGATAATATATTAATATATTTAGATATGGTATATGATTATTAAATTTTTTATTTATTCTACTAGATGATAGTGTAATTAACAAGAAATTCATGCATGAGGTAATGGTTTCACATTTAAATTTTATTTTTATGAGGATTGCTTAAGATTCAAATTAGGATAATGATGTTATATTATCTATATATCATTAATAATATTTATTTTCATCTCCCCTATTTATATTTCATTTATATATATTTTTCCATTAAACATCATCTCTTTAGGTAATCAAAAGTATGAAAAAACCTTTTTTATATAAAATAAACTCTGTTTTTCATTTAGAAGAGAATAGTTTCATCAATGTAAATATTTTATATAAATTTTTTTCAGGAATATTTTTTCTATTTTAAAATGATTGAATGAAATAATTTTTACCAATGATTAATTGTATAATTTTTAAAAAAATTAAATTTTGTTTTATTTTCTGAATAAGGTGCCTTTTACAGAAGGTGTAAAAGAAACATTCATTTTAACATATACCGCATGATAATTTTTCTCAATCTTATGAATTATCATTTATTGAGGTTTCCATTAAAATTTTCTATTGTTTTTATAATTAAGGTTTTTTTACATTAAATTTTTGTAATTTATCGTATTTTATGTGATTTCATAACGAATAGTTATTTTCCTCATGAAATAAAGAATTGATGTTTTGAAGACTTCAGTCCTATATGATATAATACATTGATGTTACTTATGATACTATAGGGAAATAATCCATTTATACCATCATTATTAAATATTTATATAGATTAATATTGTGGTGATTAAATATTGATAAAACCAAATTTATTTTCCAAATATTGATTAATAGGGTAATGATAATTATCTTCCTGATATTTTTATATACATATAAATAGATAGTGATTATGTGATGTGTGGGATTATTATACCCATAAAAGGAATAGTTATAAGGCCACGACCTTAAACCTTAATTAATATTGAATTAAAAGAATAATTCACATTGAGGATCTTTTCAGGTTTAGAGTTATAGAGAATTAGAACATAAATATTACATCTCAAAAGATTACAAAGTAGACACTTCTACTAAGTTTCCATAATAAAAAAATTCTTAAAAAGAATCATGTCTAGTTTCATGTTTTATATAGCATGACATTCCCATGATCCCATTCTTGACCTTATTCAACATTAAGTCCTGTGAAAAAAAATTTCAAAAAAACTTAGGGTGAGCATAGAAAGCTCAGTAAGGGATACACAAAGAATGAAAACTGTTAGTTTTTCAAACATCAAGTAAACCATGTATACTCTATCAAAGTAATACCTTCACCTTCATGACATAGTAAAAACTATTCACTGAATAAAGTATCATTACTTACCTTTTTGTAACCAAAGGATTACCATAAAACCCATATAAAGAACACATAACATATATAAAGGTAACTTGGGACATAAACATATTTAAGTGGAATAACCATACGGTAGACTTCCACACATATCACTTAATGGAATAGCCATTCGGCCAACCTCCATACATACTTAATGGAATAGCCATACGGACGAATTCCATACCCAATGCATTGGAGGTTATAACGTAACCACCCGTCCTGGTATTAACAACACCACCCATCATATGGTTTATCACGTAACCACCCGTTAAATGTCCAAGTACCATAATAAAATCATAAGACATAAAACAAATATAATGTAAAGAAAACATTTCCGCACTTTGATCACAATATATCACACAAACATATTGACATAACAAATATATTAAAAAAACCATTTTCAATACCAAAATAAATAAAATAGTATATGGTATTTATTTTATTTTAAAAACATCACGGCTTGTTGAAGAATCCAAAGACTAAATAATACTCGTTGCGGTAGAAAAGGTTGTTGTCCCCACGTACATTAAAAGAAACATTCCTTTTTGTCATTTAGTAAAACGCTTTGTATAAAAATATTCCTTTTGTATAAAAGTAAAAGTCAATGGGTTTTATACACCGTATAAAAGAAAGTTGTGTATAAAATGAAATATGCCTTAATGAAAGGAGATTGAGACGTAGTCCCATACAAAGACGGTATCCTTGGTTTAAGGATAAATCAATTAAATAATTATGTGTGACAAATGAATACATGAAATATAAGTGGATATTAAGTGTAAAATAATCAAAGGTCATTCACACATATTCAAAGGATGACATATTCAACAACTACATGTTGAACCCAAAGAAATCAAAATTGGGTTAAGAAGTTCCCTTGACAGCCTAACGGCATCACATCAAAATGAGTTGATGAGAGATAAAAAGTGTATCTCATCACTTGTACATAAAAGTTACATCAATAAGGATATATGAGAACATATACCAACATAACAATATGTAAATTAAAAGACCCAACAAAATAAGTCTTTTAAAAAGAGGAGGGTGAAAGGTTCCCTTACCGACTTGGGTATCTTTCAAAACATACACCCCATGAAAGAATGACAATACATAATTGATGTAAATACTCATAAAACGAAATTATATTACAAAAATAGATGAATAATGGGAAGTATGTACACCAATTAAAGGAAATTGTGGCAAATGTAGCATAAATCTCACGGGAATAAAAGTGAGATGAAAAATCCCTTACGAAAACTCGGTAGCCTAACGACGCCACATAAAACTTACAAAAATGGATTGATGAGATCAAATAGGGTATCTCATCATATTAACATAATGTTTATAGAAATATTAATATAAAAGAACATCCCCAAACATAACAAAGTGGAGCTTAAAAGAAGTGACATAAAGGAGAGTACTTAAAAAGAAAGAGAGAGGTTGGATCTCTTACGAAAACTTCGGCAGCCTAACGGCGCCACTCAAAACTTCCAAAATGGATTGATGAGAGAGAATAGGGTCTCTCATCATATGAACATAAAAATTACAGTAAGAGTAATATAAAATAATATCCCAATAACAAGAAATATGATCTTTTAAAGGAATGACTTAAAATAATGTACTAAAAAAGAAAGAGGGGTGTAGGATCCCTTACCTTGGGCCCGACTTGACTTGATCGTTCTTTAACATCCTGAATAATATACTTGAGTTAATTTATACATTATTAAGAACCATTTACAAGTTCATTATTCCTTCTATATCAATTATTTCCATTTTATAAACATTATGTGATCATTTTAGTTAATAATGTTTGTTTTGTCGATATTTGGTTCTTAAGTCGAAAGTGGACTTCTTACAATTACATGTTGTTCGTGTGGTCAAAGGTTATTTATATCCAGAATGAAATTCCTGATTCGGATATCATATATATCATATATATCTAGAATATACATGTATTTACAATATCACATAATCATTTAGAGGTAAGAAATGAAATGCACCGTTCATGGAGACGTTAAGCCGTACGTACGCATGAACGCTACTTTCATTTCTTTGTCATATTAATGGAATTAAAACTAAATGAGAGGTATGTATATTTTAATTCCATAATTATATTCATCATTTATATGTATCATTCATCATATATATACATTATATACATGTACTTATAATAGTACATTACATTTGGGGATAAGAAATGAAATGCACCGTTAATGGAGACGGTAAGCCGTAGGTACGCATGAACGCTACTTTCGTTTCTATCTCATACTTTAATGGAAATAAATAATAATGATATAGAGGTATATCATAATTACAGTATAACATCATATATAATAACATTAAATCCATCCTTTATACATCCCACGTATGGCATTAACGAATCACATCACTTTGAGGGGGCGGTAGTCCGCACTTCCTAAAATGAAGATATCGTGTATACCCATAATGGAAGCCATAAAGGTAAGACACAAATGAAAAATAAATAAGCTTAAGTAAAACATAAACATATTATATATAATATATAAATATATTTACATCATAATGTCCACCTTTGAAGGTGTTAAAAGAATGTTGAACAATCATCGTTTCGGGAGGCATAAATTCGCCATCCACGGAAACAGTATGTTCGTTAACCATTAGATGTATGTGTGTGTAAGTGTAGCTAGAATACATATTATAAAAACATCCTAGTATATTTAGGATAATGGAGTTGTTACAAAAGGAAAGAATAAAAAGAGTTTAGGGGGTTGGAGAAGCAAAATAAAACAAAAGGACTCAAAAGAAGACAATACCTTAAAATCGGGTAACTCCCTTTGGTTTGGGCTCAAAGGATTCCTTGGGAAGACTTCTTCCCAAAGTGAGGCTTCACGGAGTAAGATAGGGAAGTGGAAAGACAAAATGGGCAGGGGATGGCCGAGAAAATGGCTTTGGGAGTGTGGGTAAGGAGGTTGAGGTGGGGGCCTTTTATAAGAGGAGACGAGGGGCACTCTTTAAAGGTAAAGAAAAGTCACTTTATTTTAAAATGGTATTCGGATTTATGAGGTCCCACATTTATGTGTTTCAAGTATAAGGTGATAAGGGTTAGAAATCCACTCATCCAATAGGTTTTGGACATGTGTAGGTCTTAGATATTACATTATCTTTCCATTTTATTTAAATCGTTAAACAATGAGGTCATCATTGCATCATCATGATGTCATAAATAATTTAATTTATCTAATGTCTAAAAATTATAAAAAAAATACTATGATGTAGGAAATCTTTTTAAATTTCCAATTAATATTTATAGTCAAAATTCTGATTTGTATAACCCCATTTAAAAATTGTTTTAGTAAAAAATTACATGTTTGTCAAATTTTTACTTTAACATTAAATAAAAATGTATTTATGTCATTTTCCAACCAAAGTGGCTCCATGGGGTCACCAAGTTGACCCATGGCTTGTCTTGGTCGTCCATGACACATCCAATGAGATTATTACATGTGTAAAGTTCATGTCATATTATTAAAACATTATTTTTACCTTAAACTACATTAATTACCTCTAATCACGATTAGAAACTTAATAAGTTACTATTCACCAAAAAATTATTTTAATCCCATTGAACCACATTTTACTTCTTAATGAAAACCATTTATGTAGTATTTTTGAAATTCAAAACACAAAGGTGGAAAAATTTCATTTAAACGGAAAATCAGTTTTTAGAAGTACCACTTAGTGGTTTCACTATTCATCAAAAATTGATGGTTTTCAGAAAATTACCAAAAATTCATCCTAAGCTATATTTGATATTCCGAATTAAAAAATGAAGTCTATTTTACAAAATTCAAAACATATAAGTCATATTAATTAATTTAATAATTAATTCCCACTGTCATGACAAATAGCGTGTTTTTATGAAACAATAATTATCAAAAGATTGACACTAGTTTAAGTCCGATTTCAAAGTGAAATTAATTCCAAAGACCACTATTGGATTTAATGGTAAAAATATATTCTAATTTCAATTTAAACCCAATTAAAAATATAATATAATCATATATATAAATTAGATTAAAAATAGGTTTTGAATTAAAATACAACATTTTACACTATTCATTAAAAAAAAGAACTTTATCAGAAAGATACCAAAAATTTACACAAAGTAAATTTTGATGTCCCGATTATAAAGAAGAGTTTTATTTAGTCCAATAGAATGTATAAGAGTGAACAAAACTATATTTAATGACGGTTCTCCATCAAAAGGCAATAAGTAAACCTTTAGTGAAAACTAGGGCATATACGTCTAAAATTGAATTATTTATGTATTTTAAGCCGTTATCTTTTATTAGATAAATGTAAAAACATTTAAAAACATATATAATAATTTTATAGTTATTTCTATCCATTCCCACCAATACAATGGTAACATGTTAACTGCCATTTAAAATAATATTATTTTATTATTAGAGTCCAACGTAAGATTGCCAAGAAACCCGTTGTTGCGTGGTGGGTACGCCATCGAGCATAGCGTCGCCTTTAAAGTCATATTAATATTTTATTCACAAATATGGATAAATATGAAAATTTCATATTCTTTATTTACCTGGGGTGTTACATCCTTCCCCCCTTTTGGGAATTGCGTCCTCGCAATTTTAAAATTGGGCTTGGAAACATCCTTGAATGTCCAACATCGGAAGAAGAGTCGGTAAAACAATCACTTTAAAATAAAGAAAGATAAGTAAAAAGGTCACCCGAGTTAACCCATACAAGGATTCCAACAATGAAATCATGGACATGGAGGAGAAAACATAGGTTCACGGTCTGATGGAGAGTGATAGAAAACATGTTTAGGAGAAAGGTAACCACAAGAAAATCACAAACTTGTGATGGGTTAAACGGTATTCGATTCCCCAGTGGGAAAAGTTAATAGAAAACATTTTTGTTTTAAGTTAATTTTTATTGAGGAATTTATTCATAAGGAAATATAATCACTTACCCTGTTTACTTTCAACATTTATTAGATTCATTACACAAACTCATATTTTCTCCAAAATACGAGTATTTAGGAAGACTTGTTCACATTAAGAGTACTATAATCAAATTCTAGAGAATAAACTAATCCACAAAAGAGAACTATATACTTCCCATATCATTAGACTTTAACCAAAACCAAAACCAAAAAGTCTAGTACAAGATCAGATAATCCAGAAAAGGATAACCCCTTATAAAAAGAAAATCTATTCTTAATCTCCAAAATTTGTCCAACAAAACCCAAAGTTCAACAGGGACCATTCGATAATCCATTTTTCCATAAAAGTCTTCAAAGTAAACAAAAATAAGATTGAAACCCAAATATTTGAAGGATTTAGTCACATAGTCTTCCAAGTTAAATCGAAACATTTATCTCCAAACAAAATCAGTTTCTCTTAATGTCTCGTATTGAAAAGTAATTAACCTAATCACATATCCTCAATGATAGGTTAATCATTTCCATAGAAAACCCAAAATAAACTTTCTCTTTATTCCTAAAATCATCCAACTAAAAGGAATCAGTCAAACTAACTAGGGACTTCATGTAGTCCAGTGGTAGGCGATAAATACCAGTTTCACTTTGGTTGTGGGTTCGATTCTGGCAGCTTTGTCCGACGTGACGGGTTGTCACACGGTCTGTGTGTTGTCCTTTTTGCAAAACTATATAATTCTTAAAACATTCCCCAAAAGAGATAAAATCATCAAAAATGATCATAACATATTTTAACCTCAAGTTTATCTCATGCCTTTCATTTTCCAGCATATCATATAATAACCCATAATTACCTCAAAAGTAAGGATCGTATAAACTCTACTGGTTAACATTATAATTATTACCTGAGCTTCCACATCGATTGGTCGTCTCGTACATGATGAATTACAGAACATACCAAGGTTCAAGTGGTTGATCATGACTCCTTGATATTTGGTTTAGAACAACAACGAGTTTCCTCATTGAATCCTCCATTTTATCTAGTATCTTAATCATAGAACCACCACAGTTTCCTTCAAACCTGTTGTCTCTTTGGTTCCTGCTAGATACATCCATTCACTAAAAACATAAATGTCAGTGTGAGTATATCAACAAAACCATCATGTACTAATGAGGAAGGTAAACACTAAGATATACTTACTCATTCACTTTATCTAAAACTAGGACTTTTTCTGAAATCCTAACCATTATGGTAATGTCACTTATGCTTAGAGAATACCCTAACCTATAAAGTTATCTAAACCGACCTTTTATACCAAATATAAGGCCCCAGACTTAAACCTTACTTAATATTGAATTAAAATAATAATTCACATTGAGGATCTTTTCAGGTTTAGAGTTTTAGAGAATTAGAACATAACTATTACATCTCAAAAGATTACAAAGTAGACACTTCTATTAAGTTTCCATAATAAAAAAACTCTTAAAAAGAAACATGTCTAGTTCCATGTTTTATATAGCATGAAATTCCATTGATCCCATCCTTGAATTTTTTCCACATTAATTCATGTGAAAAAACATTTCAAAAAAACTTGGGGTGAGCATAAAAAGCTCAGTAAGGGAAACACAAAGAATGAAAACTGTTAGTTTTTCAAACACCAAGTAAACCATGTATACTCTACCAAAGTAATACCTTCACCTTCAAGACGTAGTAAAGAATCTTCACTGAATAAAGTATCATTACATACCTTTTTGTAACCAAAGTATTACCAAAAAACCCATATAAAGAACCCATAACATATATAAAGGTAACATGGGACATAAACATACTTAAGTGGAATAACCATACGGTCGACTTCCACACATATCACTTAATGGAATAGCCATTCGGCCATCCTCCATACATACTTAATGGAATAGACATACGGCCGACTTCCATACCCAATGCATTGGAGGTTATAACGTAACCACCCATCCTGGTATTCATGGCACCACCCTTCATATGGTTTATCACGTAACCACCCATTAAATGTCCAAGTACCATAATAAAATCATAAGACATAAAAAAATATAATGTGAAGAAAACATTTCCACACTTTGATCACGATATATCACACAAACATATTGACATAACAAATCCATTACAAAAACCATTTTCAATACCAAAATACATAAAAGAGTATATGGTATTTATTTCATTTTAAAAACATCACGGCTTGTTGAGGAAGCCAAAGACTAAATAATACTCGTGGAGGCAGAAATGGTCGTTGTCACCGCATACGTTAAAAGAAACACTCCTTTTTTTCGTTTAGTAAAACGCTTCGTATAAAAAGATTCCTTTTGTATAAAAGTAAACGTCAAAGAGGTTTATACACCGTATAAAAGAAAGTTGTCTATAAAATGAAATATTCCTCAATGAATGGAGATTGAGACGTAGTCCCATACAAAGACGGTATCCTTGGTTTAAGGATAAATCAATTACATAATTATGTGTGACAAATGAATACACCAAATATAAGTGGATATTAAGAGTAAAATAATAAAAGGTCATTCACACATATTCAAAGGATGACATATTCAATAACTACATGTTGAACCCAAAGAAATCCAAATTGGGTTAAGAAGTTCCCTTGAAAGCCTAACATCGTCACATAAAAATGAGTTGATGAGAGATAAAAAGTGTATCTCATCACTTGGACATAAAATTTACATCAATAAGGATATATGAGAACATATCCCAACATAACAATATGAAAATTAAAAGACCCAACAAAAGAAGTCTTTTAAAAAGAGGAGGGTGAAAGGTTCCCTTACCAACTTGGGTATCTTTCAAAACATACACCCCATGAAAGAAGGACAATACATCATTTATGTAAATACTCATAAAACGAAATTATATTACAAAAAGAGTAGAATAATGGGAATTACGTACACCACTCAAAGGAAATTGTGGAAAATGTAGCATAAATCTCACGGGAATAAAAGTGAGATGAAAAATCCCTTACGAAAACTCGGCAGCCTAACGGCGCCACATAAAACTTACAAAAATGGATTGATGAGATCAAATAGAGTATCTCATAATATTAACATAACGTTTATAGAAAGGGGAATATAAAATAACATCCCCCAACATAACAAAGTGGATCTTAAAAGAAGTGACATGAAGGAGAGTACTTAAAAAGAAAGAGAGAGGTTGGATCTCTTACGAAAAATTCGGCAGCCTAACGACGCCACTCAAAACTTCCAAAATGGATTGATGAGAGAGAATAGGGTCTCTCATCATATAAACCTAAAAATTACAGTATGATTAATATAAAATAATATCCCAATAACAAGAAATATGATCTTTTAATGGAATGAAATAAAATAATGTACTTAAAAAGAAAGAGAGGTGTAGGATCCCTTACCTTGGGTCCGACTTGACTTGATTGTTCTTTAACGTCATGAATAATAATCTTGAGTTAATTTCTACTTGATTAAGAACCTTTTAAAAGTTCATTATTCCTTTTATATCAATTATTGACATGTTATAAACATTATGTATTCATTTAAGTTAATAATGTTTGTTTTGTCGATATTTGGTTCTTAAGTCGAAAGTGGACTTCTTACAATTACATGTTGTTCGTGTGGTAAAAGGTTCTTTATATCTAGAATTACATTACTGATTTGGATATCATATATATCATATATATCTAGAATATACATGTATTTATAATATCACATAATAATTTAGAGGTAAGAAATGAAATGCACTGTTTATGGAGACGGTAAGCCGTACGTACGCATGAACGCTACTTTCATTTCTTTGTCATATTAATGGAATTAAAACTAAATGAGAGGTAAGTATATTTTAATTAAAGAATTATATTCATCATTTATATGTATCATTCATCATATATATACATTATATACATGTACTTATAATAGTACATTACATTTGGGGATATGAAATGAAATGCACCGTTCATGGAGACGGTAAGCCGTACGTACGCATGAACGCTACTTTCATTTCAATCTCATACTTTAATGGAGAGAAATAATAATTATATAGAGGTATATAATAATTCCAGTATAACAACATATATAATAACATTAAATCCATCCTTTATACGTCCCACATATGGCATTAACGAATCACATCACTTTGAGGGGGCGGTATTCCGCACTTCCAAAAATGAAGATATCGCGTATACCCATAATCGAAGCCATAATGGTAAGACAAAAATTAAAAATACAGAAGCTTAAGTAAAACATAAAAATATTATATATCATATATAAATATAGTGACATCTTAATGGCCAACTTTGAAGGTGTTAAAAGAATGTTGAACAATCAGCGTTTTGGGAGGCATTAATTCGCCATCCACGGAAACAATATGTTCGTTAACCATTAGATGTAGGTGTCTGTAAGTGTAGCTTGAATACATATTATCACAACATCCTAGTATATTGAGGATACTGGGGTTGTTAAAAATTAAAATAATAAAAAGAGTTTAGGGGGTTAGAGAAGCAAAATAAAACAAAAGGACTCAAAAGAAGACATTACCTTAAAATCGGGTAACTCCCTTTGGTTTGAGCTCAAAGGCTTCCTTGGAAAGCCTTATTCCCAATTTGAGTATTCACGAAACAAGAGAGGGAATTGGAGAGACAAAATGGTCAGGTTTTGGCCGAGCCAAAGGCTTTGGGAGTGTGGGTATGGAGGTTGAGGTGGGGGACTTTTATAAGAGGAGAGGAGGGGCACTCTTGGAAGGTAAAGAAAAGTCACTTTATTTTAAAATGGTATTCGGATTTAAGAGGTCCCACATTGATGTGTTTAAAGGATAAGGTGATAAGGGTTCTAAATACACTCATCCAATAGGTTTTTGACATGCGTAGGTCTTAGATATTACATTATCTTTCAATTTTATTTAAATCATTAAACAATGAGGTCATTGCTGCATCATCATGATGTCATAAATAATTTAATTTATTTAATGTCTAAAAATTATAAAAAAACTACTATGATGTAGGAAATCTTTTTAGCTTTCCAATTAATATTTATAGTCAAAATTCATATTTGTATAACTCCATGTAAAAATTGTTTTAGTGAAACATTTCATGTTTGTCTCATTTTTACTTTAACATTAAATAAAAAGATATTTATGTCATTTTCCAACCAAAGTGGCTCCATGGGGCCTCATGTTGACCCATGGCTTGTCTTGGTCGGCCATGACACATCCAATGAGGTTAGGACATGTTTCAAGTTCATTTCATATTATTAAAACATTATTTTTACCTTAAACTACACTAATTACTTCTAATCGCGATAAAAAACTTAATAAGTTACTATTCACCAAAAAAAAATATTTTAATCCCATTGAACCACATTTTACTTCTTAATGAAAATCATGTATGTTGGATTTTTGAAATTCAAAACACAAAGGTGGAAAAATTTCATTTAAACGGGAAATCAATTTTTATAAGTACCACTTAGTGGTTTCACTATTTATCAAAAATTGAACTTTTTCAGAAAATTACCAAAAATTCACCCTAAGCTATATTTGATATTCCGAATTCAAAAATGAAGTATATTTTAAAAAATTCAAAACATATAAGTCACATTATTTAATTTATTAATTAATTCCCGCCGTCATGACAAATAGCGTGTTTTTATGAAACAATAAGTATCAAAAGATTGACACTAGTTTAAGTCCGATTTCAAAGTGAAATTAATTCCAACGACTACTATTGGATTTAATGGTAAAAATATATTCTAATTTCACTTTAAAACCAATTAAAAAGATAATCTAATCATAAAAATAAATTATATTAAAAATAGGTTTTGAATTAAAACACAACATTTTACACTATTCATTAAAAAAAGAACTTTATCTGAAAGATACCAAAAATATACAGAAAGTAAATTTTGATGTCCCGATTCTAAAGAAGAGTTTTATTTGGTCCAATAGAATGTATAAGAGTGAACAAAACTATATTTAATGACGGTTCGCCATCAAAAGGCGATAAGTGAACCTTTAGTGAAAACTAGGGCATATACGCCTAAAATTGAATTCTTTCCGTATTTTAAGCCTTTATCTTTTATTGGATAAAGGTAAAAACATTTAAAAACATATACAATAATTTTATAGTTATATATATCCATTCCCTCCAATACAACGACAACATGTTAACTTCCATTTAAAATAATATTATTTTATTATTAGATTGAAACGTAAGATTCCCAAGAAACTTGTTGTTGCGTGTTGGGTACGCCATCGATCATAGAATCCCCTTTAATGTCATATTAATATTTTATTCGAAAATATGGGTAAATATGAAAATTTCATATTCTTTATTTACCTGGGGTGTTACAATAGTGTCATAATAATATTTTATTACATTGAATATTATATGAGTGTTTATCTGAATTTAAAAAATTATACATAGCAGGATATACCAAACCTAAAAGTGGATAAATGATTGGTATCCCAATCCAGAAACAAATACACTAATGGTTATCCAGTGAATAACATGTGTGGAATGTATTGGTTGAAAACCATGACATAATTTTTTTTTTTCAATTTTGATTATTTTACACTATATTTCTCTCTTTCGTGACAAGATATTAAGATAATTCTATTCTAGAATGGATCATCTTATATGATTCCATTATAAATCATTTATTATACACTGTGAATATTAATTCCATGACTCGGGGTTATGATCTATTAATTACTGGGTTAGGATTTTATATGCATTAATAATGATCTAATATGCTATTTGTCAAACTATACTTAATAATCATAAATATAAAAGTTTATTACCATTAAATATAATTTAACCACACCCTTTATTATTTTTACTGATCCTTATGGATTTAAGGAAGGTATTATGTTTGAAATGATTAATAGGGGTCCTTGATGTGAAAATATTATTGGAGAATATTAGAACTTTTTTTACGAGTGATTTATGTATCCATGATTCCAAAGACACTTAACAATTATGGTTATATAATGGATCATAATGGTATGTAATTAATAAAAATATAAAAATACGTTAAATTTTTATAATGTTTAATGGACAACTCATGAGGTGTGAGAGCATGATCTTGATATCTGTGAAACTATCTTGAAATATTTCCACTGACACCATTTAGGATAAAACTATGTATGGGAGAGTATATACTTTTATGGTAATAAAAATCCAATGGTTCCCTTGAAAATACATACCTCCTGGGAAACTATAATGTTGATGTGGTTGTGGCTCAAATTAACCCATTGTTAACAACTATAATAATGTAGAAATCAGGTTTTCACTCGATCATCACTATTGTATAAAGAATGGATCTGTGATTGCCCAAATATCTAGATACCCCTAGGGTATATGATTTTGATAATTCAATTTCTTTTTATAATCAATTGTAAATTATTTCAATATATGATGACCAATGATGATATCTGTTAAACCTATGGTGTTATATATTCAAAATAATATTTCATGAAATTGGAATTTATTAAATTATTTTCAAGATTATATATTTTCTAAATATGATTATTGTTAATAAACTTATTCTTTTAGGTTGATCAAATTAATTGAACCATAAAATTCCCTTTTATTCATTATTGTGATGGAAAAAATCTATTTTTTCTTCTAAATATAATAAATTTTATTAGAGTATGAATGAAAATTATCATTGATATTCTATTATAGCATTTCTATGATATGAATCATGTAGATCTTCCAAATGATAAAATGAGGGACCGTTGTTTTTTGGTCCTTCATGAGGAAAACTACACCATTTATTTGTCAGTCAACTGATCCAATAATTTTCAATAATTTTTTTTTAAATTGAAAATATGTTTTCCACTCTCAAGTATTCATAATAGAAAAAATTTATTTTGGTTGTTCATTATAAATATGGTGAATCATGTATCACATTAAGATTTTAAAAGTGGAACATCATGCTTGATAGAGTATATGACACATGAAAATAGATTTCAAGATAGTTTAAAATCCCAAGACAATAAAAAATATTCAATTTTATAAAAATAAAAACACATTGATATCTTCAGATGCACACAATATTAGGTTTAAATATGACATGATACTTTATTAAAGTTATATTATGACCATTACAACCTAGCCATTATGTTTGAGGTATTAATGTTAAAAAATAAATTATGAAAATTAAATGGTTAGCATATTTATAAAAAAAATCAATGTTTGTATATTGATTATTAATATAATAAGGACAATTTATGATAAAAATAAATATATTATGAAAATATGTACTAATTCTAAAAGGATGATTTGTGATGATTTTCACCAATAATTAAACATAAATATTTATCACATTTAGGGAATTTACTTCAAAATATATATATAATTTTCAAAAAATTTATGTCAAAATTATATTTTGGTGAATTTTTCATAATTTTTAGAAAATAATAATTTTTTTATGGATAGTGAAAATTAGATATTTTTATTTATAGCCTATTTTTAGTTTAATATTTATTAATTATAAATAATATTTCATATAGAATTTAAATTAATATTAATTCATTTATATTATAGTAATAAAAAATAGATCATTTTAATTAATTGCGAAGTGAAATTTGATAATTTATCCATCTATACATTTGAGAATATCCTCAATTGATAATCCATTTTTCATCGGTTGTGTGAGATTAATATTAAATTAAAATTTTCACATATATTAAATGAATTTTATAATGAGGATTCAATTTTTGTAATTAGAATAAATTATATTATATAAAAAAATTCAATTTTTTCTCTACATCAATAGAAAAATATTAAAAATTAAGTACCCTTGCTAATGTTAAAATAGTTCACCATGGGGTTTAATTGAAATAAAAAATAATTAAATTTTTTTTGATTTATATATTTAAAACCATATCACTTTATGATCGATATATATGAGTATTTGTGACACTCCACAATGAATCTGACATAAATAATAATTTTTGTAATGAAAAAGGAAAATTTCCTCCCCTTACATATTAAATTTCATTTATATATTCACATATGCGAAAAATAAAGATACAAAAGAATATATATTTTATTTTTGAGGCTAAATAAATTAATTTCATGTTGTATTTTGTTTGTAATTTTTAGTAATTATATAATTTCATTTAATAATTAAAAATTCTAACACCGAAAATATATAGTTATTAATAAAATAAAATAAACTATAATAAAAAATATAAATGAATGATAAATTGAATGAGTAATTATAATAAAATAAATTTTTATTTTAATATATCTTTTCATGCATCTTGGAACTTTATTTTTCTTAATTCCATCAGTATCTTCACTTATCTGAAATTCAAATTAAATGTAAAATGTAAAATTTCACAATTATGATATTTTCTCATAAATCTTAATCTATTAAATGGTTCATGATTTATTTAAATACTATATTATTCCAAGTGATTTGGAAATAATTATTAATATAAATTATATTCCATTGACGGACCATTTTTTCTTTTATAGAGATTATATTTACATATAAAGAGAAAATCTATTATTGTTGTGATTATGGTTAAAGCATTGCAGTTTCACTGTTCAAGAACCTCTGTTCAAACAAATTTTTAGGGAACAAATGATTATTATTTTATAAAATTGAATTCCTTTTTAGAAACAATGGGTCATAATTAAAAAATATAGATCTTTTTATTATTGAATTAAAGTATAAGATACATTTAATAAAAAAATTTGTTATGATAGTGAAAACTAAAATGGTAAAAGTTGAGAAACATTGATGTTAAGGAACAATGTTCCTAAAAATATGATTTTTTTCTGTGGGAGGTTTGTCACAAAATAATCATCTATAAAACCCATTAATTATGAATTTTGGAGCCAATTTAAATTATTGCGACTAACCATTATTGAAAAGTTTTGCGTATTTAAAAAAATTCCACTACATTTTATTTATAAAAGGGAACTCAGACCCCTAAATTATTCACACATATCAATCCATTTTGATTGAAAAAACATTCAAAATATAACTTTAAAATACTCAAAGAAAACATTTTAGATGTTATGTTATTCCCAAAATACTAACCCTGCGGTCTTTTAGAGGAGATCCAAATTTGGATTCTATATGAAAACATAATCATCATAATGACGTAGTTTCTTTATCATTCTTTTTCTAAAAATTAAAATTATGTATGAATAAATCTATTATAAAAAAATTAATATATTTAGATTTGTTACAATTATTTCATAATAAATATCTATCTTCTTTCTATCTAATGGGAAACTAAATCGTCGATCTTGTTTATAATAGATTATCGCCTCGTGATCATATATACATATTTTACCATAAACACCTCTCACAATTGGATATAATTGTATATTTAATGAATATATATATATATATAATATTATATATATATAAGTAATTATAATATCATAATAACCTTTTTACATTCTGTTTCGTTTAAAAGATAACAATGTCACTAATATGTACGGGAGGCTACCCCCTCCCGAAGTGATGTGATTCATTTATGAGAAATGATTTACAAAGAAAGAAATATTGATATATTAAACGAAAATTTGCGATATAAATTAAATTATTTAAATTTTTATATATTTAAATATCATACAATTTTATAACATTTCACCCATTATGTGAATGAAATCATTGCACTTGCGCACGTAGGACCAACCGTATCCATGAAAAAAATGTAGTTCACTTTCTTTGTAAAATATTTAAGAATTGTTATTTGGATGTATATAGTGAAAAAATAATATTAATAAAAATATTTTTATTATGTAAAATTATCTAATATTCTGTAATATAAGAATTCATGATAATAATAACACAAGTAAAAAACACAATTATCACCCGAATCAATAAAAAAAGTGAAATATCTTTAATAAACTATTCATATAATTTTATAAAAGGATCATAGATGTATTTATATTTAATATAATGTTTTATTAATAAATTTATAATAAAATAGTATTTATTATACATGATGTTTATACTCATATGATGGGATAAAAAATAAGTAATGTGCTTCTCATGTTATTTTTACTTCTGTGTGTCATATTCCATATTCACTACTTAATACATTGTGTGGTGTAAATAAATTTCCTTGAGACATTTTATATCATGAATAAACGTCTATTCCTTTTATATAATGATTCAATGGTATTTATCTATTTTATGAGGCTTATGATTCAAAAGCTACCAATGTGGTATGTGTATATTTCAAAATATCATCATTATTCATGATTTTTTCTATGGCTCCCTAAGATGAAATATTTTTTATTTATTACATTAAAAAAATATAATTCCATATCCTATATTTATATAAATAAATGTCTTGGGGAAATATCCTTTATTAAAATTGATAAAAAGTAACCCTTTGTACTGGGTAATTGAAAACCCATGTGATGGATGACATTTAGGCCCAAAGGAATATATCCTTAAATATATGTGGACCGAAATCCCAGTAGGACAAAACCCATTATAAAACCAATGCCAATAAAAATTATGATGCCCATAAAAAATATGAAATTATTTTCAAAACTATTGGCTTTTAAGGTCTCCACCATCATAAAATGACTCCCACAGATAGTAGACTGGCTCCATAGAGATCAACGGAGGCTATTCTCATTCCAAATAATAACTAATTGAACCAATGATTTGTCATTGTCTATGGTTTATCAATGCCAGCTAACATTCATGTTGTCACCCCCATTAATTCAAATACACAAATCCACTCTATAGCCATTTAAAAGCAAAGAACTACAGGTATCCCACCACGCACACTATTGCAACACATGAACCTCTAAGGACAACCATAATTGACTAAGGAATGCAGTCACTCCTCCATTTGTTGATTCAACCCATATTTGTTCTAAAATGCATATTTGGAATAGATATGTGAACGGTAACCCAAATGAGAATCTCCCACTACTGCATACCGATTCATCGACGTCGCCAGCTGAAAACCCAAATCTAGAGAATATCCTCCTTCCATAGGGAATCCTGGTCCATAGTGGTGAGGATACTAAAGTCGAAGCTACGTGGAGGGAAGCATGTGCTAATTTGGATGCATGTTCTACTAAGGAGAAAATCCCCGGCCAAACCATTATATGATCCTAGTTAACATTTTCAGTAAAAGAACCTTTTCCATCTCTTTGGTATATAAATTTTTTTAAAAAATGGTTTGATGAATATATGACATCATTTCTATCTTCATTTGAAATTCTATAATCTTCCAAAAATATGTTTTAAAAAAATTTATTTTATTATTACATTTCCCAAATTTTTTATTAATGTGAATTTTTACCTTTTATTATTTTCATCTAAAAAAATTAATGAAATATTTAAGTAATTTTCTAAAAAAATAAATGTCTTCCATTTACATAAAATGATAAATGAATCATTATCTTAATATTTAAGTAATGAAAAAACGTTTACTCCAACATCAAAAATCAATGTTTTAATGTATATTTTATTTATTATTGGTTATTTTTTATGAAAATTATTTCAAAATATATTTTTAATTGGTTTGTAGAAATATTTTCTATGTAAAAATGTTATTTTCAAAAAAATGAAAATATTTTCATTTCTATTTTATCTCAATTACAAAATATCATTATCCCACGATTATTATAAATATCCAATGTGGGTATGTTTTATTAATATCATACTTATTTTTAATTTATGTGTCTTATGACTAGTTTGAATGGGGATGTAAAATTTATTACAATTCATCACATTACTCTAGATGGATTATGATTATTATAATTTGATTGGGGTACGTATTAACATTTATTTTGTTCATTTTTTCAAAATGAATATTTATTTTCATTTTGTTTGACCTTATTTAAATACAGAATGTACTAGAATTAATAATTTTAGGTGGGATCTGACTATATATAGACCCTTGATGCATTGATGGGTCTAATTAGAGAAATTTGTTTTGAAAATTAAAAGGGTTTCTATACACAAATTTAAACACTCTTGTACAAAAAATTGGATGTACATTTCAAATGGAAAAAATTAGGCATTCACTCTTTATGATATATATTAATGATTTCAATCTCATTATTTTATTAGATATAATATCCATAGATATTTTTCATCATTATTTGATTATTTATCTCTCTTTATATTACTATCATTTGTTCCTACCATATTATATTAATTTTATTTTTAAATGGAATTCATTTTAGTTAATCACCTTGACATACTAATTATTGTTACATAATCATGAAATTTTATTTTTTTGAAAACCCTTATCGAGTATCTGAAATCACCCATTTTGTATGTTTAATTTTCCCCTAGATACTTTGAATACTTTGGTAACTGATATGAAGGGATATTATAAGGGGAAATAATGTGTTCTCGGACTAAAAAATCTATTTACATATAGTTTTTTATTGTAATATTATTTTCATGTATTTATATATGTTACCAAGGATACTAAAATATTATATCCATTTTGATGAAAATCATTGTATACATTGAAAATGTATTTAATTTACCATTGAATCAAGGATACATGGGTAAAGGAATTTATATTTTTTTATTTGTGTATGTTTAGTAGATTATTTGTGAAATATATTTAGGAAACCATATATTTTGAAATATAAACTTATGAATTACTTTAAATAAAATTCTAAGTATGTGATAATATACTAATGTTTTGGTAAAGTATAGATTATGTGGTTTTCATAGTAATACATCTATGTTCGGACACTTCAACTGGACATGTTTCTACCAAAGATGTGTATATGGGTAATGAATCCCTAAAAAGGAACATTAGGAAATCCACATGTGTTACATAGTACACGACAATATGCCTTGATGTATAACTCGGATGACACTCCTAATGAATATTATTTTGAAACAAAACATTTTCATTACAATTCAATATAATGGATTTTAATAGTTTTTTATGATATGAATAATATCACAAATAAATCATTTTTTTGTTTATTATATTATCAATGTATAAATATTTATTTTTTTCAAATTGATTCAGCAATTTTTTTATTATACATTATGTTTCATAATGTTGTGATATTATATATTGTATTATTTAATAACCATTACTCTAGTACCCCAGAGTCTATGTCATACATAAATACATTAGAAACAGAAATTATGAATCACATATAGAAGTAATTATTCGTTTATTAGTATTGGTAAACTATATATGTACATGATTCCCTTATTATATTCTAAATAAATATAAAAAAACCAGGCAAATATTTATTCCATGTATAAAATATTTTAATATAATTCTTAGTAAACAACATGGATCATTGGGAAGGGAAAAAATATGGGTGCGTTCATGTACTCAGAAATGTTAAGTATAATATAAGATATTGTTAATCTATAAGGATAATCAACATGAAATTGAAAATAATTAGACACACATGCCATTCATATAACCTTAGTATCGTGACAATATAATGAATAATCAATAATATATTGTATATACCATAATAAACATACCATTTAAGAAATAAATTGATAATTAAATGTATCTATAGATATTATAATTATTGATATATCATGGAAAATAAAATAATTCATTTTAAAAACATTTCAGAAGTCTTTTAAAAAATAATGTAGAAACATATTTAATAACGGATTACAGATTTACTCACGGAAAATTAGGATGCATTTCTGGGATATCATTAATATGACGACACCTATATTTTTATGTCTAAATGAATCCTTATATATAAAACAATTTATTTAATTCATGAAAAATATTCCTTATAAATATATATCATTACTAAATAAAAAAATTAAATTATCAATAAATCCATAGTCAATAAAATAACAATAAAAGTACAACACAATATGTAGAAATGAAATATATTTTATGAAATAAGAAAATCCATGATAACTAATATTGATATTAAGAGGAAATATAAGGAAAAATAATAACTATAAAGGGAATAAATCAATGGAATGTTAATGAAAAAAAATCAAAAATTATTTCAGTACCAATACGATCATTGTTTAAAATAATAATAATCCTTACCAAGGAATAATAAGGATGGTAATAATAAAACATATACCAATTAGATTATAATTAAAATAATGGTTGTCTTCATTGATGAATAGAGATGTCATAAAAATATTTTGAAAAATTTTCTTCTGTAAAATACACATTTCATTTTGAAAGTCACCGTTCAAAACTAAAATATTAGAAAAAATTGGAAAATTATATCATTCTAAAATAAGAATTTAAAATTATAAACTATTATTTTAATAATTTAGTGGTTATTATGATAATAAATTCTATATATGTTGTATATTTTTAAACAAATATTCATTTCATTTAACCTGTAAAATAAATATTGGGATTAATTTGAAAATGACATTTAAGATTCCATTAATTTTTTCATTATGAAATAAAAAATTTGTAAAAATTTATTTAATAAATTGTTTTCAAAATGTTTCAAACTATTTTTTTCATTATATCGAAATAATGTTTTGCAATAAAAAAAATTTCGACTGAAGGGAGAAATGAAGTCATATGATTAAAAATAATATCACAATAATTTTCAGTAAAAAATAGTGGTATAATTGTACTATTACATGAATATGTCATAAATAAGAAGAGGATAATAACATTAGATAGGTTGTTTAGATAGTTATCTCGTATTTCCTTTAATGTATGTTCAATAATAAACAATCTCAATTAAAATGAGATTTTAAAATAGAACCATATAAATATCATAATGTTGAAGTGAGAATTCATAATTGAATATATCATGTCTATCAAATTTAAATCCACATAGATCAAGAGTAACTAAATAATAACCTAATAAAAATTAATTATACAGATAATCATAAAATATTAAGTTCATACAATGAAGAAATATAACCCAATAAAAAATTATGTTATAAAATTCATTACCATTATGTCACGTTCATGTTAAATCCCTTTAGAATAGATATTTAAAATAAAAATATAAACTTAACTAAATAATAATTGAATAATTATATAAAATTTTAATGAAAATGTATTGACACAATATACAATAATTTAAGTTCCAAACAATACAATATTCCTCGATGAAGGTAAGTTGAAATGAAGTCCCTTACATAACGATTCCTTCTAGATGAATGTTCTTTAACTTACTATATATTGTTTTTAAAATTTTAATTAACATATAATCCAACCATATTAATTTTTTTTATTATCATATATTATACTTATATTATAATAACACATGTTTGTTAATAATATTTCATTATTTTCAATGTTTCAGGTTTTAATTACCATGTTTTCTCTTTCATGGTTTTTCATGAATGTTCCTATTATTGTGAATGTTTCATTGTTCCACAATATCCAGAATGATAATTATGATCTCATTATAATATTTATAGACAACTTATGTTTTATTTTAATGTAATTAAATATTTCTTTGATCAATGAAATATGTTATGAACACGGATAAGGTAGACTCTAAACATACATGAGTAACATTACAATTTTTCAATGATCATTATGGATAATGGTAAGAAATAAATTAAAATTATAAAATTACAATAACGGCATATATACCATATTATTTATTTAAATATACAAATATATATCATAAATGTGTTGTGTTCATGAATATAATACGACATATTTTCATGAAGTCAGTAATCCACACTTACAGGAATGACGTTATCATCTTTCTATGAGTGGAATAGTAAGAATTAATAAGATATATTATATTTTTATAATTATTAATATAGAATTAATATCATAATTATAAAATTAATATTACATATTATCATTAACAGTATCTTTATTAACGTCCATGTAATGTGTTCGTAAAAAATTAATGACATCGCTTCACAAGGTGGTAGTCCACCGTACTGACGAGTGACGTTATATTGTACACTAAAAATTGAAATTAAAAGGGATTAATTGATATAATGACTCTATAGGTATAGTTATATTATAAATATAATATATGTAATTTATATTAATTCTAACAACATCATTAGAGGTGTTTATAGAAAACGTGTCACATCAGTTTGTGAGTTAGTAGTCTGTCAAACGCGCGAGAAAAATTATTGTTACCCATTTGAATGAATAAGATATATAATTAAAATAATCCAGTAACTTGAAAATATAGAATAATATAATATATATTAACATTTTTATAAAATCATAAATGAATATTATTTTAATGAGGTGGAAGAATAAATAAATCAAACATGCTTTGTTTATAATTTTACTTATTCTAAGGCCACCACAATAGAATTGCATCAAGGGTATACGTAGAATGATTTCATAAAATAACTAGGTCTTCTAGGACTTGATTACGGATGCTGGGATGTGATATACATATGTCATGTTTGATAAAAAAGTTTTATAATATGTGAATAGAACATGAGATGTAGTAAACTTTTAATTGTGAGGTTAGTGGAAAGATTACAAATATTTAAAATAAAAATGAATACGATTGTTTTTTTACATAAAAATGGTTAAAAACATGATTAATATTGATTATTGGAATTTTAATATATAAATATCTGTCCAAAAATATATTTTATACATGTTTTATAACATTTTAACCCCTTTTTTATTATTTTAACCTCTAATAGATATGTTTTTAACTTCACCATGTTAATTAATTTTTATTACATTAAATTTTCTTATGGTTTTAGATTATGTTGAACTTCTTATAAAATAGAAATTAATTTTTACCCAAAAGATGAATTAATTTTTAAAAAAATTTATAATAGAATTGGTGAATTTAAAATTAGAACATAACCCATATACACGATGAAAATATGGTTTTCAAAGAGTTCATTTTCATAAGTATTGAAGGTATTTATATTTAAATTGAAAATAAAATAGATAAAATTAATTATATAGGTCATATTTTAATATTTATAGTATATTTTTCCTTTGAAATCAATTGAATATTTAATTTCACTTTGAAAATAATTTAATAAAAATAATTGTTTTAAATATACATCAGTATGTTTCACTATTCATTGAAAATAAATATTTTCATAAAAAACTAAAAAATACAACCTAAGATAGTATTTATATTATAATTAATAAAATAATGTTCATTTTATGAAATAAATTTCATAAAATTGGTAAAAATCAATTTTTAATTATCTACGTAAAGCGTGACTAAACTAGTTTTTAGAGAAAATATAATATTTAAGAAAACATTAAATTCTATCCTAAGTAGTTCTTAGTTTATTTTAATTTAAAAGATAGCCAATAAATACATTAATATAGATAAGAAAAATAATTTTCATAATTATTTTATTAATAATCCATCCTACCAATTTAATTTATAGGTTATAAAGATATACTATAATCTAGTTCATTTAGACATGGGGATGTGTGTTCCCTGAGCTATTGACGAGGCAAAAGTTAATGAATTATATATTGTTTGTTGTTTGATATCAATGTTCTATCGCTAATATGATATCAAAAAATTCTATTATTTTATAATTTTGTAGTGTTTCATTATCCCAATATGAAATATATTATGGCAGCACAATTTGGTCTTGTGATTAGAAGTCAAGGGGTTGTTCATTAAAAGTTAAATTGTTGAAAACCCAAATTGTAATATTAATAATAATAATTCAACTTTATTAGAGGTAATGAGAAACATGTAGGTAATATAGAATATCATATAACTAGGTTTACATGATAGATAACATTAGTAAAAATTATAGATATGTATTTGGAATACAAGCATAAATAATTATGGAGAATGATAGAGTAGATTAATCAAAATAATTTTAATGATCGATGGAAAGGTAATGAACTCAAATCCAAATATCTATGATCATTTAAAATATTATTTGATTCATTTGATATAATGGAAATTTTATTAATTTTCTATTTCAACATCCTTTTCCTAATGTTAAGGAATTATTTTAATTTATATGAATTTTATGAAATATATATATATGATACATTTATATTTAATAATAATTTTTTTCATTTAGTAGTGGTTCAATCACTTTCCAATTCACTACTTAATACATGAAATATAGATCCAAATATTATTTTTTTATTCTTGATGAACTTAAATACTTTTTTAATTGATTATATGATCCAAAAAAGAGTAAAAAGTATTTCCATAAATATCTACTTATTTTCCAAATCATCATATGGTTAGAATAGTATATCCAATATAGTACATTAATCTCTAAACGTCATCTTTAATACCAATGGTTCATCACTAATATTTATTCCATAAATCTTTTAACTATATATAATGACAATATAACATGTACATCAGATAGGCTTATGGTATGATCTTATTCCTTTTGTTTTCTTTAGTTGTGTGTCTATCAATTTTGTCTTTTTAGGATGTGATGCGGTTTCACCCATCATTTGGGTTTTCCTTTTCCTAAAACCATATTTTTATACATCAAGTAACTACGCCAAATTGTGAGTACCCATATTAATTTAATTTGAAAAGACATGATAAACAATAAACGATACAAATACTTTTAAAGATATTTGAAAAAATGTAAATGAATTGTTCTTCAAACAAAGTTTTCTTATATTAACCAAAATGTTGTAATCGTTTGAGTGTTTTCCAAAAAAATATTCATAATCATATTATATTACTACCAATAAAATTTTCAAAAGGGTTGCTAGGATTTTATCTTTTGGGAAAAAAATAAAATTGTAATCTTATAATGGTGTATGTATTTCTTAATAAAATTAATAAATATATTCTAATAATATTTATCAAAAATAATTATATGATTCCTGATTCTGATAACCAAAATATTATTCACAAAAATAATTCTATAATTTAATGTTTCAACACCAATAAAAAAATAATTCAACCATTTTACTTAAACATTATTCCTTATGTGAAATAATGGTAATACATTAGAAGAGTGAATTGACATGGATATTTCCATTGTTCCCCATGTTAATAAAAATAAACTATAAATGGATCTATAGGATATTATTTTTTTCCACCAATAAAACTCTTCGCTTTTCCTCATAAATTAATTTATTATTACCTTATTGGTCACACACATTCATTTTTTCATTCCTTTTAAACATATTATTTTCAATCTAATACAACTAAGGGTTAAAAAATATCATTAATTATAATCATATAATAAAATAAATCATAATGTTTTGTAATTCAAATCTAAATTATTCATAGAATATCTCCCAGGACTATCAGATAAGGTGTATATTATGGCCAATTGATGTACACTAAGTGATGATTGGGTCGGCCCAAATATATCCTTTTCAAAGTTACTAAAACTATTCACTTCTATACCAAAACCACAATAACTAATATTATTAATATATTCATTCATTATTAATTATAACCACATAACCTCTTACTTCCCAAAACATTAGTATTATCATCAATTTTTATCTTAAAAGTCTATCATCTTATTATATTACCTATTATGATTTTTATAAATATTTTTGGTGTTGATTATAATTAACATACTTTGATAACTACTAGAATGTCATCGATTCTTGTAACCATCAGTTAGTGTCGTCTGTTATTATTTTTGAATAAAATAGACTGAATCACATCTTGAAGGGATGTATTTTTTAGTTGTCTCGATAATCTAGATACAAGAATTTAACCATATAAATTTTGAAAACACATATGAAAACATTGTTTTTAGAATGTAATTATTCCCTGTATAAGATTAATGAATATCATTCATAGTAGACATCATAAATTCGTGGGAAACAAAATAAAATAAGGTCGACCTAAAATTTTCATTATGGATTACATACAACAGAATCTATCATGAATCAATAACTATATTACATATTAAATTGTTTTTAAATAAACACATATTCCATTTAAATAATTTTAATATCCTGATAATATTATTTATAATCACAATGGAATAAAAAATAATTAAGAACACACTCCACTTAATCAGTAATCTGATAATGAAATGCATCCTGAGATAATATATTATCAAAAAATTAAATGATAATATGATATTGTATAGCGAATATGGTAAGGTAAACAATTAGAAAAATCCATTTACTAAATAAACTAAGAATTAAATTTATTAGGGAAGACATTATTGATAAAATAGAAAGGATAATCATAAAAATGTATCAGTTAATAAAATTCTTAATCATTTTATGTAAAATTCTCAATGGTATAATACCTCCACCAATAAGACCATTTACAAGACCGTTTTTAAATACACGTAAATAAATTTTTAATGATTCACATAATAATACTATGGATTCTTTGAAAGTTAATCTATAATCAGGAACCACTAATATCTTTATATCCAAAGATTTCATCATATAACGAATAATATATTTATTTTATTACCAATATAACATATATTTAAATATCCTTATTGTGGAAAGAATGTAGATTATGATGTTGTTCCCATTCAATAAAATAACTTTCATATTATAAAAATATATTTACAAATAAGATAAAATTTATTAAATAATCACATGCATGATAAATAAAATGGATATTTATGGGGAATATATGTTCAGTGATCAGAGGAAAGTGAATAATAAAAAGGAATGTTAACAAATAAAAAATGAACCAATGATGATAATCTTAACACTATCTTTTTCAAAATAATAATAAACCATCCAAAGGTAGAATAAGATATATAGAAATACAACATATTCCCAATTTATTAAATGTAATATAATGGTTTTTTTCTTTTATGAATAGAAAGACCGTAAAAATATCATCAAAATCATTCATTAAGAAAATAACTATTTCATTTCGGAAATATCATTTTAAAACTAAATTCCTCAAAATTTTGATAAAAAAATTCACTGAAAATAATATTTGAAACATATAAAGAACTATTTCAGACCATTAGTCTTCACGAAATGATGAAATTTCATATATTATGTACATGATAAAATAATGATTTTTGTCATTATGAATCTTTAAAATCCCAAAATGAATTCATTCATAAAAAATGAATATATCTTTAATTTTTATGTAAAATGTAATACATGGGTAAAATTTTATCTAATAATACATTTGTGCATGTTTATTTTTTTTCAAAAATTTTTTTATAAAAAGATTTTTCTCAAACAATAAAAGATATTGAATTAAAATTTTAAATTATATCAAATTTTATTAAGTAATATTTCTCATTTATTTTATAAATAAAATAATTAAAAATAGTTACTAAAATTTTAAAATATCATCAATAATAATAGGTTTAGAAAATTAAATTGTTTTATTAAATAACAATCAAATAATACCATTTATCTAATACTCAAGAAATAATAATATTTAATAGAATGAGAATGAGAAACTATCCTTTGCAAATATTATGGCGTCGAAGGGATAATTAATCAATAAATATTTTATTTTTATCAAATTTTACACCATTTAGAAACAATTTAAATAAAAAATATTATAATAAACAATTATAATAAATATATTAATATAATATGAATTTAAATTAAATATGTAATATAATAAAATTAAAATAAATTGACTTTTAAAATTCTTTACCACTTGGTTAGATTTATGTCAAATCTACATGGATAAAATAATTAAAATTGAAAATTTAAATACCATTATTTGTTAGTAAATAATTATAGTACATGTAAATGGTAATTTATATAATCCATATAAGGTTAATTAGGGTTATATATTTAAAATATTATTTATTGAATGGAAATTGAGGTGATGTCATTTATCGCATGCTTTCTTTTGGGTGAACGTGCATTAAATGCCTATATAGTGTTTGTAAATAAGTTATTAACATCTTCCATAAAAATAATAATATTTATAATATCATATATTATCCTTTTATAAAATTAAATATAATGTTCATTAAAAATATATATTTTTCATTAGTTTTGGTTTCAATTTCCTTCTACTCTCATTTGTTCTTTTTTTAGAAATCACTTAATTCTTGTGCATATTTTGCAGTTTCGTCTTCGAGAAGAAAAATAATATTGAAATAGTGATAATATTTATAGATCATTTATTCTTTAAATAAAAACCATGAATTATTTTTTTTGATATGTGAAGCATGTCATGATCAAAGACATGATATGTTTTACATAAAAGTGATGAACATTTACATTTTTCGACGACCATCATGGAGAAAGGGGAGAATTACTGTATATTTATAGAATGATAATAATATAATAAATAAAATAGTTTTTATTTTAATATAATTATATATGTCATATGTGTGTCATTGAAATGAAAACATAGTAACATTACATCTTGAAGACGATACTCGACATGTACACGAACGATGTTGTTATCTTTCAGTGAGTGAAGAGATATGAAATAAAATTGAATAACAACATCAATTAAAGATAAATATTTAATGAATATAATAATTATTTCATTTATATGAAATATATTCATTATTGATATTTTTAATTCCATCTATGTGAATCATTATCAAAAAATGAATCAAATCTCGTAGTGAGGCTGTAAAGCACCGAACTCATTCGTGTTGTTATCAAATTCACATCAGAAAAAGAAATTAAAAAATAAATGTATTATATAATGATGTTAGGGGTATAATTAAAATATATATATCGTAAATAGACAATTTTCATTCATCACCACACCCAACACTGAGAGGTGTTTATTGAAAATGTGTCGCATCGGTTCGTGAAGCGGTAGTCCCCCATACACACAAGCAACGTTATCATCTCCAATTTGAGTGAATATGAAAATAATTTTTGTAATTTAAATAAAAAATATAAAATAATATTATGATAGATACTAGTGATATTAAATAATCACAAATTATTATGATTTTGAGAAGGTGTAAGAATAAATAAATCAAACACACAGAGTTATGAATATTACATCTTCTCTACCAACCTCAAAACTATTATACCTAAAGTATTCCTACAATGGATTTTTGAAGAATAAAAGGATTATAGAATGATGATATATATATTTTTAATATATTTTTATAGGAAATTTATAAACAAGAATTTGTGACGGTGTGAGTAATAAAAGAGTAGGGGAGAGATTTTATTTGTGTGGTGAGTGGCAGAGTTATAATTTTTGAAGATAAAATCATGTAACCACATTTTTCACAAATAAAAGTTCCAAAATATGGTATTATCGATACATAGACATTATAATGAATATTTTTGGAATAAAATTTTTATTTATATTAGTTTTAGGTCATTTAAACCCTTATCTTTTTAGTTTAACACCATTGTAATCCATTTCATACTCTAAAAATGGTAAATAATTTGTACCATTTTTAATGTTAATTTTTTTATAAAAATCATGTTTATAATATTAGAAAATTCAACTTCTTATCATTTAAAATATTTAATATAGTTTAAAAATTATGATAAAAAAATATAAAAATTTAAATTTAACATGAATCCCATAGAAGCTATTAAAATGTGAGTTTCAAAAGAGACAATTAGAATAATAATGTGATGTTTTTGTTTTAAAAGTGAACATAAAATTGATTATAATGACATTATTCAGTCAAATAATAATATTATTGGTTTATTTTAGCTTTAAAACTGATTTGAGGTTTAGTTTTACCATTACAACAGTTCAAATGGGAATGATTTTTTTGCAAAAACTTTTATTTTTTCGATTCCTGAAAACATGAAACATTTAAATAAATAACTATATAGAAATTTTTATATGATTATAAAAATTATTAAGTTCATTTTATCAAAAAAAAATCCTCAAATTGGTAAAAAAATGGTAATTTATGTGCGCAAAATGTGATTAATTTGTCATTAATAAATAGATTTTTTTTCAAAAAACATTTCATTTTTGTTTAAATTATCTGTATATTATTTATTATCAATAGATAAAAAGTAATATCTATACATATTTTTCGCAATATTATTTTTATAATTTAGTTATTACTATTCATATACATAAATTTAACAGGTATATTATAATGATATACTATATTAAAATTCATTTAGACTCATGGAAGCATGTTCTGCATTCCAATAGAGAGATTATTCATAAAGAAATATATTTCATGGATTTTCTGACATTATTATTTTGTGTCACATATTATATCATATAATATGACTTTATTTTATAATTTCTGGGTTTTATATATTCCATTTTTTATAAATGTATTTTATTCGAAGGATTGGGAACCATAACAATTAAGGTAATTTAATGAGTAAGAATTCCCATCTATTTTATGGAATTAATAAAATATTATGATGGTAATGTTTATAAAAATCATTATCATTAGATTAGTCCATCTTATCATCTAATAATCTGGTAGAGATATAATTGACCAAGTGTTTTTTATTTTATAGAAAGCAATAAATGAAGTGGATGAGATAGAAAAATATAAATAAATACTCGAAAAAAGGAAGGATATCTACCCATATGATAATTTTGGAAAAAAACACTTTAGTAATTTCTTGAAGGGAATGTTGGTTTCATATAACTGTTTAGAGAAATTCTACCATGACCATGATTGAAATTGTATGAAAGTAACCAATTATTCTTACTATTTCAACTTATGGATATGGGAACTATGTAAATGATTTCACCAAGCGTTAATGGAATATACCACGGGAGAATATAAGCGATCATGTTTAGTGTTATGTAATTACAATTTATAAGGTGGATGATTAATTTTTTTTATTATTAAAAAATTAAAATTATGTTATATGATGACGTAATCAATGAAATTCTTGTCCTAGGAATTATGAAATGTTTTTTAATACAATAAATATTCATTAATTATATGTGGGAATATATTAAATGGTACCAATAGCCATGAAAAGTGATTCAGTGAAAATGTTACCTTAATTAAAACAGATTACCAATTTATCATAACCCTTAATACGTGATATATGTTTACATTATAATGACAATGTAATTTTTATGACATAGTATTGGTGACCTTAAAATTTGTTATTGATTTCATGGTTTATGTAATCAGTATATGTATTTACAAAAAGCTAGGATTTAAGGAATATATTTAAATACCTACAATATTTTTTCAAATATTACAAGTATTAATTTGGTTATATAGTGATAATGGTATTGATATTTTTATAATGAAAAACTGAGATACACTATATTTTTTTCAGGGAATATAATCCAGGTTTATTGAATTTCCATATAAATTTTTGTACTTTGAATTTGGTCATACAAATGTTGGATGAGCAGAAGGATATCCATTAATGAAATTCATTAAGTCTAATTTTGGGTGTTTTTATTAAGGTATTATAGATTACTGTGTTGTATTTCATAACTAATGTTAACCATTTATATTTTTTAATATATATTCAAATGTAGAGAAACAATTATAATTATTTTATTATATATAATGATCTGTTAAATCTAAATTTTAGTGGTTTAAGATTAAAACCTCATTTTGTAAATTAATTTATTAGAGTAATAGATTTATATTAATGTGATCACTTTTAAAAAATAATATGAAATTGTTCCTATAAAATATATTGATATAAAGTATATTTTTATGTGTTCTCACTCTCTATATTAAATGAAATAATTAAATCTTGGAAAAGGATCTTGAAAACAAATTCCTAGAATCTTAATTGAAAATGAATCAATTTATCCCTTAAATAATCTTAGAATTATGAATTTTTTATTTTTATCATTATCATGATCATTCACATTATATAGATCAATGTCCACTTGCACAAACATAATATAATTATCTTTTCTTACATACAAATATTTTTACCTACCACCAATGTTAACCTATTATGAAACCTATTTTGTGTTATTCTAGATGACCATTGTGTGTCTATTTTTATCATATCAATTATATTCTTTATTTTCCCTTTTACTATGTGGGATTATAATAATTTTATTTTCAAATTTCAGTCCCTTGTTTACCAAGATGAAAATTAAATTATGAAGAAGCAATTTATTTAATTGGGGTAGAATGTAACACCAATTGATTCTAAAATAGTAACCCATTTTTCCATAGATTTTTTAAAATGAAAAAATTTTAAAATATAAATTAAGTATCTAATAAATTATAATATATTTATTATTAGATAAACATAGGCAATTTGATAACGTACAGTGCATGCAACCCCTAGTTTAAACGAAACATGACAATCTATTAAAATATAATTATAACTATTATAACCAAATGATTATGTTGTTTTATATTAATATTACATACAAAATTAAGATAATTATATGTTTTACATTTTTATAAAATACATTAAATGGTTTTATAATAATTATAAATAAAATTACAACCATTTGAAAGAAGAATGTATTATTTCCAAAAAAACTATTTTTTTTGAAAAGGAGGATTTTTTACACTATTAACAAATAATATAAAATTAATTTCTTTTAATTTTAGATAATTAATTTAAAAATAAACATAAATTTTATAATGTTAATGGAAAAATATATTTGATTTTTTTTATTGTAATATTTTTTTAATATTTCCAAATATCGATTTTCACTGAATATTTTTAGTTCGTTAAAATTATATACATTGATAAATGACATTTATATTTTTTTTAAAGTTTAAATTAGTTCAATTATTCTAAAATAAGTAAAATTTTGTTTAATTGAATCTATTGAATACTCATTTTTTATGTTATAACAATCTATAACTATGCTATTTTTTTATTTGGAAGACACCTTTCATTACCAAATCTTCAGAATTAATTACTGTTAATTTTTTTACACCTATGAAATTATAATTTAATAAAAATAAATCCATGATTCGAATCATAATAAACAATATTATATAATAATGAAATATTAATTTTTTTTCTATTATAAATAGTAAAAAAATTCATTACCACTGTTATGGTTTAAACATTTTTTTATGGTGTTAAACTACAAGGATAGTGAATATGATTTCTGGAAGAAATATCAAATTCATATTTTGATGAAATATTTTTACCCTTATCACCATATTAATACTTTATTTGAGTTTTTGGGAAACATTTCCATGAATGTGTCATATATAATTATTTTAATAATTAAAAAGTCAAAATATCACACTCTTGGCTTTAAATTACAATTGTGTGTTCACATAAGGAAATAAGAAAGATGTGAATGAATATGGATGGACATTTAGAGAATATTAAAATTATTATTTTTGGGATATTTGTGTTTTATATTTTAATAACCAAATAGTTACATAAAATTCATATAAACTGACAATGTAGAAAGAATTTTTTAATATAAAATTAAAATAAACGATACTAAAAATATTAAGAATAAAATAAATTGAATGAATTATACTATTCTATTAATTAGTAAGAAAAGTATTTAATTTTATACAAGTTTCATCATAATTAATTATAAATCCATCATTGATTTGATATTTTTAAATTAAAATAAATTTACTAATGTAAATATTGATAATAATGTCATTTAATAATTTATGATATTATATTAAATGATTTATATTTTCTAAAAATATTATCTTCTTCAAAATAATTTTCAAATTTATAAAAATATTAAAAATGGTCCATTAATTTTACAATGACTAAATTATTGTTTCTATATTTACCCAAAAATATTAAAAACATTCTTATCATGACTAAGAATAAAGTTGTGTTTTTTTTAATTTCCATGTTTATGTGTTAAAATTTAATTTCAAAACACATTAATTTTTTTTATAAATTTGATTTCATATCATGAATATATGTGTAAAGATATATAATTAGGATAATTTTATTATCATCTTAAATTTGAAATTCATCTGTTTAGAATTCAATGTTTTTTAGTGAAAGACAAAAAAGGGAATGCGTAAGAATGACTAATAGTTATGGAACTTCTAGTATATAACATGCATTTTTAGAGGTTGGTATGGACCAAATCAATCCTAACAAATTATTTTATATATTTTTGTGCCATGTGGTTTTGTATTTACATACAATTATAGAATAGTTTTTTATATTTAAAAAAATGGAACTCATCCCAAATTATAATAGGGAACTCACTCTCACCAAATATGCAGAAATCTCATGAATTTTTTTCTCATCCAAAACCATCTAAAATATCTCCCCAAAATCAATATGCACATTCTATGTGTTATTTTTTTATCAAAAAAACAACTGTATCTTTCTAAATAGGAGATCCAAAGTACATTTCCCTAAGAGAAGGTAAAAAACTTAATAAATCCCTTTCATTTTCAATATTATTTTAAAAAATCAATTATATATTAATATTTATACTATAATAAAACAATTAAATCATATATAATGATATTTTATTTTTTTTATTTCATAATATATATCTATCCTCACTTCAATAAAATTATAAACAAGATCATCGATTGTATGTATGGTAGAGTACCACATCACCAACTGATATAACATGTTTTCCATAAACATCTCTCTTGATTAGATTTAATAATTGGTTTAAATATATAAAAATATTAATATGATGTATAACTAGGATTTTAATTATAATATGACATATATCTTCTTAATTTTCTTTCAATTTAAAATATTATATTGTCCCTCATGTTTTTGGTGGACTACTTCCTCCAAAAGTGAGGTGATTTGTTTTGTAGTTACACATTACATTTAATATAATAAGGGAAAATTTAATGAATATATGTGATTTTATAAAAATATATCTGTTTTGGAAGTTTAATATATCTTATTGATTTTTACCCTTTGATAATTTATATGAATGATATTATTACACTATCTAATGTGAGGCCTATCATCTCAATAATATGACACAAAAAATTATCTACATATAATTTCCAAGAATTATTTTAAGGATTTATCCAATGAAAAAATTATTTATAACATCAATGTAATTTGAGAATATTGAACAATAACCTATGTAATTTTGTGGGATCTTTTGTTACAAAAAACACATGTGAAAAAAATTCAATTGACACACGAAATATTGAATTATTCTGAATAATTTGTTTCTATAATATTTTTATTGGATCATATATGGAATGATATATATGAAAATGGTTTTATAATAGAATTATAATAAACATATTATTATTAAATTTAATTTTAAGACACATATTAAAGGATTAAAACATATGGTAGTGGGTTGTCATCTATATTAAACATCACTGAGACATCTTCCATATTTACCAATTTGTCTATTTCGTTCAGAATATACTTACCATTTTAATTATTATATCATAAATATAGTTATATTTATTATATATAAAGATTCATTTGATAATATTTATTTTATGGGTCTTGTGATTCAAATGTTTTCAAATTGGTAGGCGATTATTTCACTATATTATCAATTTTTAGGATTATTTTTTTAAGTATCCCATACTGAATTCATGTGGTATTTTTATCATAAAACCAATATATTTCCTTATTAAATGGTTATTTATGAACTTTTAATGTAATTTTACCATTTTTTCTATTTTTACTAAGAATTATTTTTATTTATTTTTCCAGAATCTGTGTATTCATTTTACACTTTAGGTGAAAATCATTTCTCATCCCAAACAATGTTTTCTAAAAAAATTTAAAACTATTTTCACATAATTTAAACTAGATATTAATGATATTATAACCCTTGATAAAACTATTAATTAGTGTTCTGAATGAAATCATCATTTCACTTTCCAAACAATTTTAATCTATTTTTTAACAAAATTTTGAATGGAAGCATTGTTTTCAAGTGAACAATATTTAAAAAAATTATTCAATCATAAAAAATCAATGATCTAATGATTATTTGAAATTTTTTAGTGGTTATATTATATAAATGATAAATTATATTCTTTAACATTTTGTTTTGAAAATATTTTCAATGATAAAAGGTTATTTTTCATAAAAATTATTCCCTTGATTGTTTTTTGATATTTTTATTTACTAATATGACTAATAATTTATATTAAATATGATACAATTGGGATATGTTTTATTTATTTCATCAATCTTATTTAATTTGGTGGTTGTTTATCAGGTTTAATAAGGATGTAAAATTTTATTACCAATATTATTATTACTCTGGTTAATTCATGGTTATGTTTATTAGATTACGTTATTTATTAATATTTCATATAACCCTTTATAAATTGGAATGATTATGTTGATTATTTTTTACTCCATAAATACGAGTAATGAATTTGGTGTACTAATCAAAGGGTGGGTACTGGATATAGATAGACCCAATTGAGGTATCTACATGTCTCATGATAATAATTTGTTCTCCAAATGATATCTTTTTATACCCATAGATTTAAATAGTCTGGCGAATTTTACTGAAAGTATGTTTCAGATGTCATAAATTAAGTAATCCATCATTTTTATATCAGTTATTTAAGGCTACATGATTAATTTATTAGTTGAAAATTCATGGATATGTTTCAAGTTCATGCGATTATTTATATGGAATTATTTGATCAACATTTATTCATACCATATAATGATCAGGTTATTATTTTAATGGTATGTGTTTTATTAATTTACCATTCCATATTGATTATTATTATTATTTATTTTTAATATATTCCATTAAATACATACACATATTAAGAATCTAATAGCATCTCTTTTATACATTTAATTTTAAATAGGATACTATTAAATGTTACCTAATTTATTTATAATGATATACTATTGGGATGTTTTTCATTTTCAAATAAATTCCTTTGTGTATTTTATGTTTTCAATTATATTTCAAATTTAATGAATGCGAAAACTTTTCCAATACTACTAATCTAATATATCCTTCAGGATGCGATTATATTTTTCTAGTTCAAATTTATAATGTAACCACCGACTCTGTATTACTTGGTTTGGGGTCTTTAAAATTTAATCAATAGTATAATCTAGTTATTAACATGTATAAATATGAAAAAATGTACTCTAAAGGGTTGGATGTATTTAGATAGATATTTTTAATCAAATACATTACACGTACTGTATGTATGAAAATGGGGAATAAATTCTTTAGTCTAAATAAAAATGATAATGAATCATTTTTTCCATATATGGTAACATTTATAATACATGCAAGGTATGAATGTTGTATAATAATTAAACATGGAAGCATGATTGGTTGATTTTTGAGTATCCAAAAACCATGAATCTTGACAGTGTTAACCATAATATACATCAGAAGATAAGAATAAATCATTTTATCCATTCTCAATTTAAAAATATATGCATTGTCTCCCATCAATATCAAGGTTTATAGATGAAAATAAATATTAAATTCAATGTAATTTAATATAATTAAACCCAATGAGGGAAAATATTGAGATTTCGTTTATGCCAATTTTATGGAATGAATCATGGTGAAAATTTTCTAAATGAGACTTGTAAATAATTTATATTAGAAAGTTAAGTTCAATGATAAATAAATACTTATGTATTGAGAATAATATAACTAGTAATGAAAATAGAGTGAAATATTCATATAGTATTCCACCTATGAAATTGCATCAAATACATGGATTTTATTAATTATGATAACATGTTATTAAATCTGATGGATAATAATGATTAATGATGATATAAATATCTTAATCCTATAGATAATGAAAATCATATGTAATATTTATGTTTATGTGTTTTATGACAATAATGTGGTGAGAGGTACACATACCCCCTCTATAGAAATACTAATGTATTTGTTAAATTTTTATCTTCCAAATATTATAATTATAAAGAGTATTATGAGAGTATCATATTACCAACTCAACAATTAGGTGATTAATTATTATTGAATAAAACTAATTGTATGATAATTTAATTTTGCCCACAATTCTGGTCTAATTAATGTTTTTCTGAATATGACTCCTAAAAATCAAATTATTAGTCATCTAGTTAAATTTAATTCTATTTTTGGAATGGATTATATTCATTAAAATAAATAACATATAAATTACTAATTAAGGGATATCAAATTGAATATTCTAAACCAATATATAATCATTAAACAATGTGATGATATATATGAACTTCTAAATGAAATTATAACAGTTGTATGGATCCTTATTCATATATAAGGGGATATTTTTCTTGGATGGTTACAGGGAAACAAAAAATTAAGGATATACCAATTTTATGGGGTGATTTTTTTATCTTTCATGAATAATTTCTTTTTCTTACAGTAAATAATGATGTTGAGTTTTCAATATAACTCATCAATAGGGATATAATTTTTTCATATAATCAATATTGAATAACCTAGATTGAATTATAGGAATTGAAAAACAACCTCTAAGAAAATCCTGATAATAGAATCATTCTTTCATGTGTTTCAAAATTGGATAGACCGGTTCATTTTTTTAAGAATAAATATAGATAAATGTGACTTTTAATTGATGATTATAATCTTTTCATGATAATCAGAAAGAATGTGTATACTCCTTACTGTATTGATAATTTATTTTTTCAATTTTCCAGAGCTCAATAATATTCAAAGACTGAACATCAATATTGATGCTATTAAAAAGATTTAATAATTTATACATACCGGTTGAATCTATACATGAAATAGCAGGTTCAATATGAATTTCATGTGATGCCATTTGATCTCAATACATACCTTAAATAATAAATGATCTAACTAATATTTCATTATAGAATTCCTTGATCATATTGATATAGTCTTTATAGCTGATAATAATTTATATTCAAATAGTGTGGATGATCATAAAGATCACATGAGTATTTTATATAGGTCCCTATATAATTATAAGTTGTATAAGAAAATTTCTATGTGTTATTTTTGGAAATAAAAGTTCCATGTTGGTTCATCTAATATCAAGAGATGTTATATTAGTTAATTATTCAACATTGTAAGTTAATATAAATTTGAAAATATAATAAACTGTGAATGGGATATATAGTTTTCCTAATTAGTGTGGATATTGAGGATTATTTTTGAATCATTTATGATTACTATAAAATATTATTACCTATTTGTATATAAAGGGGTTATATTTCCTTTGTATTGATGAATATAAATAATATTTATAAGAATAGTTGAGAAGGATGATCAGTAAACATGTTCTCACAAAAACCAATTGCGGAGAAGGAATTTCATTTTGTAGTGATATATCATTGAATGATATTTTACGTTATATTATATTAAATGATATAAGGATAGATTATGAATAAATAAATATGTTCATTCATGTTAAAAATTACTCAACATAGGATTTGTAGTTAACAACTATACTCTTCACATTAATGACATAAAGACATTATATTTACAGAGATATGTGTGATATATTTTCGTAATGATAAAATATCAATGTATATATTCATAGGGAATGAATATGATATTTTTTAGTGAAGATAATTAGTGTCGATAAATTATTTAGAGCTATCAGTACATTGTCACCTTGGGAAGGATAACTTGGTGGTTGATTTTTTGTGTTAATAATATCATGATTGATTATCTATGATGGGGATCAGAAGGTATATAATATTTATATATTTCCAATGGATGGGTGTTGAGAAATTATATCTTCATAAAATGATTATTTAAAAATATATCAACAAGAATATCAAATAGTTGAAGAAAAAAATGTTTAGGGAAAACAATTTTATTAAAAAAGATAAATTAGAGAAATCCCATTTGAACTAGGTTAAGGGAAAACCCATTACAAACCAAAAGGCTAGAGTAACCTAAAATTAAATTATATCATTTTATGATCTCAATTGTATAATACCCATTTCAAAAGATATGTCTTATATGCCAATAATTTTATAAATGAAAACCAATATGACTCGAATTACCATTGGATCAACTATAAAAATATTAAGCCAAAAGGCCAAGAAGACACCTCAACATGCTTAAATTATCTCAGGTTAGTGCCTCTCTTATCCAATAGACATCAATACTACCACTACCAGAAATTAAATCCGTGAACCCATCATGACCACACAAAATATTCATGGAGTTCAATACACTTCCATTAAGAGTAACTTATGATAAATCATCCACCCCATGAATACTGTCGATGAGGGAACCCAGATATGATGTTGATATGGAATGGACACACTAATAATCCAAGAATAAGGCCACACGATAAGTACAGTGGGATGTTATAGGTGGATAAGATGATATTTCCACCCATTTCAAAAAGGATTACCCCCGACACTAATACGACAAAGAATGACCACCACCTCAACGGTTAGCCTGTCATCATCCATGTTTCTCCATCGATATCAACTTCGTGGGTCCTACGCACCATTGACTATCAAACCAGAACACTAAACCACCTGAGACAACCACACACTGATACAATATGGATGAACGGCCATTATATATAGAGAAAATTCCACCTCTATGATCCATAATAAAGATTCATGTGACCATCTGACATACCATTTAGGTATCCACTGATGGCCTAATACACTGTGAGGACACTCTGACAACTTTCACCATGTCGACACATCCAACATGACCGTGAAAAGATACTTTATTTACTCCAACATGAGGGAGAGAAAAGTACTGAATGGCGATGTGAAAACCATAGATGATGTTCCTCTAGGAGAGGAGACCTTGAGAGCACCATGTGGGAAGAATTAAATAATTAAAGAGAGTAATAAACAAATATTTAGAGAAGAAAAAGATAGTGAGAAATGATTTTGATTTCAACCATGATTATGATGGAATAATATGTTTGAGTAAACATCTATGTGTCCCATCAATACGATACATTATGAATTATCTATTTATAGAATTTTTCTGATCATAAATCTATGTTCATATATGATGTATTTGGAATTATGTTGTTATAAAATGTTATTTTATGGGAAATCATGGAGAGAAATATTATGGAGTAAGTATCGCAATTCCTAGAATGATATAATAGTATGTATGACTAATAGAAGTATAAGGGGATACTAGAACAATTACACTTACCACATTTGAAATGAAAAAACATGACCACGAATTTCATCATTGCAATACCCAAAACAAAAAAACTACTTCATACTATTAGTTGTTTTGTAAATCCCCAAATTAATTCATCACAATTAATTAATATTATGAAATATTTTTATCTTGGTAAATGAAAAAATATATTCATTAAGGGAATGGTAATATTGTATAGTAAGACCCATTCTATTGAATCTGACCGAGATCTAAGGTTCACCAAATTGTTCATGATAAGCCTTTTTCAAGTTAGGGATATCAAATTTTGTATTAGAACTTCTTATAATCCATTCATATATGGTGAGTCAAAGGGAAAAATTAAAACCCTGGATGAAAATTTGAAATCCTTTCTATGGATTTCAATGGTGGTAGAGAACAACACCTCATTCAGAAAAAATTATCATCTAATAATACCTTTTACTCATCCATTTAAGTGTAACATTATAAATATCTCTATAAAATGAGGATAAAAAATTGATTGATTTTAAGAAGAATATGGATTAATAATGATTTGATAATTTTATATAGATGAGTAAATGAATAATAAATTTAGTACCTTTTAGCAACATATCAATATAGGTTAGTTTCAGGAAATGATTTTTTACTATCATCAGTGAGATCTATAATACATTGTTGGTGAGAATGTTTTATTGAGGATTTCACCATGAATGAAGGTTTTGATATTTTTAATGATACGAATGTTGATCTCTATATATATTAGTCCCATCAATTTCATTTTTCAAGTAGGGGCTACAACATACCTCTTGTAACATCCTATATACCTCAATACAATTAGTGATTTGATACATGTATCTATCCTAAGTAAGTACATAACTACTCCTTAAAAGGAAATAAACTCAAATGTTATTATATTTCATAATGATCATTAATTTGGAAAATTCCCATTATTGATATTTTATGCATGAGATTATAGTCTACAGAATTATATTAAGCACTAGGTTAAATTTCGTTGAAGTGGTCAAAAATTCAAGGAAGATATATTGGAAAACAAGGGTGTGACAAATCAGATATATTCCCATTTTTTATATCATAAAGATGAAATATTTTGTGAATAACTAATTTTAAGGGGTGTAAAATGATAAACCCTAACAATTTATTTTTATTTCCTTTGTATTAATTTTAGGTTGTAAAACCAAACTATTTGAATGGGTGGTATGAAGAAAACTAAAATGATAATAAAATGTATTTAGAAATGTTCTCATAAATTCAAATGTATTAATTAAATCATAAGAAATAATAATAATATATTTAAAAATCATTCAATTATTATAATAATATTTTTTAATTAAATATATTTGTCAACTATTATAAATTTTTTTCTAAAAAATGACTGGTGAATAATAATTTAAATATCATTTTAATGAATATTTTGTTAATTTATGAATAGATATCCATAAAATAGTTATATAATGGTGATGAATTATTATATAATAATATATATATAAGAAAATTTATATTTCATGAAACATTTTTTATTGGTTTAATGTTATTTTATTGTAATGAATTAAATTAAACATAATTTAATAATGGTTTTATTAAAAATTATATATTATATAATCAGTAAAATATTTTTAAATTAATTTTATAGTTTTTAATACTCTTTGAATAAATATAGACTGAATTTTACACTTAAAATTTATTTTTACAAAACTATTTTTTATTTTATTTATTTCTTAGTTATTTTAAAATTAATAATTTCCAGTTATATAAATTATTTTTTATGATATTAAATTAATATTTTTTATAATAATTTAAAAAGTTGATATTGAGGAAACATTCAATTTTATTCATAATTAATATAAAATAATAAAAATTTATTTCCATGGTAATGGTTAAGATGAGTTTATCATCATGTTAATCTATGAAATAATGTAAATGAGGCCACATTGAACAATATAATTCTTATTTTATAGATTTATCTATACTATATATTGTCATAATATATAGTTTGCATTTATTAGGATCTATTTTCACATGAATGATATATTATATTAATTATATCATTTAGGAAATTCCATGTTTTTCTTCTCCGTATTTTATAAAATCGATCTCCAAGCCTACCCATATTCATGAATTTCATGTCATCTTGATCCTAGAAGACAACCCCAATACATTAATAGATTTTTTTAATTATTCATAGTTCTATTTGTATTCTATTAATTCCAATCAATAATTTTTTATTTAGTAATCCAAATGAGGCCTCTAAAAGAAGTGTTATATATTAGATGTAATCTATTCTAATAACAATTATTTTCAAAAAATATATATAATCAAGTTTTATTCACAATAATAGTATTAATACTATAAAATAAATAAATTAATATGTTATTATGATGATGAAGTAAAAATTTTCCCCCTTATATCTATCATATGGGAAACAAAATAATCGCTTGTACATACATGTGGTCTACTCCCTTCACAAAACAATATGATTTATCTTCCATAACCTCTTGACTGTAATAGATATAATAATCGTTTTAATAAAAATATATGTTGTTTATGATATTATTATTATTATATAGTTAGAAAATATTATCTATGATTCTTCCATTGATTTTATTATAAAATGAATACAACCTCCTTTCTTTCATACGTGACACCATCTATGTAAATGGTTTCATTCGGTTTTGAATATCTTTGTTTTATTTATGAATTAAAACATGTATATAATGAATAAGTATGATATTTAAATAATTATTAAAATTATATATATGATACAACGATGATCATATAATTATTATTTAATTTACCAAACTGAATGATTCCAGAAAAATAAAATAGATTATAAGAGGAAACAAGGATTTTAATAGTGAATTATTAATAAATGGGTTGTAATGTTTTGTAAGGGGTATATAGTAGTACTATATTTTTATGATAAATTATAATTTATTATTTAAGAGTTTATAGTTCTTAAAAATTATGCATAACTTGAAGTAATGGTTTTATAATACAATATAATTTTTATCAGGATTGGATAAGAATAAAATTTTTATGAAGAATTTATGTGATATATATCTAAAATACGGTTTATTTTTTCTTAAAAATTTTCTTTGAGGAAAGCAAATTGTTCCATCATATTCCTCTCTCTAAATACTCAAATATTATAAATAGTGTTTTAAAGAAATCCAATTATATTTTTCTATTCCACCGAGAATATTTTTTTCTATGTAAATATTATATATAAAATATTTTAAAGAATGTTTTTATTGTTTTTAAATTATAGATTGAATTCAATTTTTCCCATGTCTAAATTTTAATAAAATGTTTTAAAAGAAAAATAATATTCATTTTTGAAATGGTAAACTTTTTGAAAATGGTTAGAATAAAATATTTGACGTGACGCATAACGAAAGAATGGATTTTCCTCCTATAATTCAAATTATTTTAGTTGAATATTTCATTAAAATTTTACATGTGATTTTTAAAATTAAAAATGTTTTTTGAAAATATATTATAAATTTTTATATTTTAGGATATTTCTTTATGAAATGGGTATTTTAAAATTCATTTATTTCAATGTCCTTTTTTCATCTTATTTTATATATGATAAAATCATTTTCTGTTTGTTTTATTTATTATGGATTTGATCTTGTGATACCAACCTCATTCTTTCATAAGGTATTTTATGAGTTCGTCATTGAAAATTGAAAAAACCATATTAATTTCCATGGGATATTTCATGATTTAATTGGGAATTCTTTTATAATTTTCTGTCATTAAAAATGAATGTATTATAATTGTTTTAATTGATGGGTACAATAAATCACTTTAAAAAATTGGAAAAAGATTATTTTTTATGAGATAAAAGTGTACCAGAGAGATTTTTGGAAGCCCATAGATATGGTACACTATAGATTCCACCAAGCCCAATATAGTGTATATTAGAGGTTATCCCAATCCCAATAGAGGTAAAAATGTGGTTTTCCCAACACATTAATGTGATTAATAAAATTATGGGTATCGTAGACAAACTATTTCATTGATTATGATAATGGATCAATCAATGCTATTCAATTCTGTAATGATCTAATTGCAATGTTATGATTTCTTCACACATTTTCATTGATTTATATATGATTCATAACAAATGATGTTCCATGACTTATTCCATGTGTTGGAACTATGATAGATTAATTGATAGGTATGGCTTTCAAATGTTAAACACATGTTCTTATACCCTTATTCTCATGTAATGTCTAAATGATAATTATTATATCCCAAATTTACAATTATAGAGAATCTCATGTCACCGATTATTTTTTATCCTTTTCTATGTGATGAAAATAAATGTTTTAAGTATTATGTTTCTATCAAGGGAATTTTTTTTTGAACTAAGTTGGTGATGATGTGTACATTCATATACTGGATTTTAATGAATCAATTTTTTTATGAAGTCACAAAGGCATTAAAATTCTGTAGTGGATGATAATTATATGTAATGAATATTCATTTAATATTATATAATATATCTTTATAAAATTATTGGTTACCCTCACTTATTATCAACTATTTAGATGAATTTTATGTTATTTTGAATATGAAATTTCTATATCAACCCAGAATCAATATTGAGTACCCAAATAATGAAATCAAAAACCATTTTCCTGAAAACCTATAATCATATATTATTTAAATTAAAATTTTTATCTATCTTGGAAAAATAATTCTATAATATACATTATGATTTTTATTCGTGATGGCTGATTAGCTCAATTGACTTCTATAAAACAAAATATAATAGATAGAACTAGAAACATGAAAATGATATTTTACAATTTTAAAATGATTTAATTATCTCTAGAAATTATATCATCGTTCATTTATACCTTGTAAATATTTTTATTTATTTTTCATACTATGGGATAATTAAAATTTTCTTAATAGTAATTATTTATTTGTTGGGAGGGAATGTAACAGCTGGATAGTTTGAATTTGTTTATATCTAAATTATGAATATAATAGATAGCTTATTCTATAGATAATAAAGAAACAAAATGATCCGTGATATATTTAATATATATTATTAATATATTCATACTAATAATTATATCTATTTTAAATAATTTTTTTAATGAATTAACATGAATAAAATTTATAGGATAAATTATAAAATTTAATTATTCCCTCTCAAATACCTATTTTATAAATAAATATTTTATTCTAATAAAATAAATTCATTATATATAAAATATTATTGTATATGATCCAATTTTTTAACAATTTTAAAATTGAAAATTATTATTATTAAAAAATATTAAGTACAATTTGAAAAATATTACATTTAATAAAAAGAATTTTATGTTATATATTTTATTTTCAATTAAAAAGTTAATTTGAAAAATATCAGAATTTGATTTTAATAAAAGTTATTAAATTTATGTATGATTCATGAAAAAATTATATTTGGAATTTTTTGTATTTTTTAATAGATTGATTACTTAGTGAATAATAAAAAACAAATATTTTGTTAATTCTATAATATTTTTTAACATAACATGATCTATGCATGATATAAAACATTTAAAATAAATTTTTCATGAATAATAATATATTTATCAACATAAAATATTTATTTAGAAATATTTTTTTTTATTTTGGAAAATCGTGTTCATACTTTTGAATGTAATGTAATTTTTAATTTTAAAAAATGTAACTTTGGTCTCGTACATTAAATTAGGTATCGACAAGGTCGAATTCTAGGTTGGATTAAATTCAATGCCACATTACTATTATTCATGTAATAAAAATTCAATTTATTTCATATAAGTCAACAAAATTAATAAATTTAACTAAATCATAAATTTTTAGTATAAAAATACACATTCCTTTAAAAATATTATTACCTGTTATGTTTTCTAATATTAATATTAATTTTAATCCCCCGTAAAAATATTATATGAAAAAATTAAATTCATATTAGGTATCATTAGGGTCGTATAATATAATATGGACCAATTATTAACAACTCTAATTTCTATATATTGTTCCTTTGAATATCTCATCGTATATATCCCTATATTTTTCCTCATGCTCAGTGACGTGTTTGGGAGTCTTAGAATCCGAAAATTAATATATAAATGAATTAATATATTTTAAAGAAAGAACATACATTTTTTCAGGATACATGGTATTTCTATTGATCAAGACCCCAGATGGTTAATCTAATACCATGAATGTTTCAGGAAAATAGGATTTACCTTAGGATGAAATAATGTTTGTCACCGTTGAGTGTCGTGATAAAGGTTACTCTTGGAAGGCACATTAACTGAACTAAAAAAAATCATTTATATATTATAATTAATTTCATAAAACCATATTCCATGTATATTTATATATAATTATAAAAAATCCCTCGCGTTACCTATATAACCCCATTGATTAAATATTGGGAGGAGAGATTCATTGGAATTAGAAACTCATAGACGTGGACTGTCGTCAATGATAATGGGGAATACAAAGAAAAATGATGAACATAAATTGTTATTATATTTTTTCGATATTAGACATGTTCTTAAAAAAGGACTCATTCCTTCATGAGGTGGGGATCAATATTTTTTTAATTTCATGATATAACTATTTTTTCATGAATCAACTTTTTACCAAACTTATTTTTCTATTATTCTTATTCTTTACATGAGCACCAATATTAGAAATAATTGTTGAAATATTTTATATATATCATCTATTTACATGTATCCAATATTTTTTTCATTCGTATTTTTTCACAATAGGTAATAATTGAATTATATTTCATAGAAAAATGATTGATTTCTCCTTTTGATGTTCTTTTTCCATCACTTATCTTTTCAGTATTAATCATTGGATCATTTGGTTGTGATATGACATTGTTGAGTCCGATTCAAGATTAATTAAACCCATATATTAATGTGTGATGTGTGAAATTCCGAGATATTAAATTTTTATGGATGGATAGTGGAGGAATATTTGATTCTGGGGACAGATTAAATTCATGACTATATAAATATTGATTTATGACGTGATAGTTATTGATCAGGTAACAAGAATTTTATTTTCCTGTAATTAGATAATGATAATTGATGATCAGATGTAATATCCTTCATTTTGAGCTATTTCTGGAGTGTCATAATGTGATGGAAGTGGAGAAAATGGTATATCCAGAATTCATCTAAAATAATAAATTAGTATATTCAAAATATGTCACTACTGTTTGTGTATCTCATAGGAAAACATGACAAGTTGTATGGGTCCTTACACCATAATGGGTATTATGAATGATAATTAGGATAAAACAGGAAGTAGATTCCACATTTCATGTGACCCTACCTGAGATTCCATGATTGGTATTGAAGTCAAACACCATGGACCCCATGTATGTATACATGACATTTTATAAGTGACATGTTTTTTGAATGCACATGGATAGTTGATCCATGTACCGTGTATACACACCCAAGACACTATGTGACAATACATACCTTTTGGCCCAAAATACTAATTTTACAGAGTCACTCAGACAGAAAACCGTTATCTGTGTGAGATAATTCCATGTTGTCTAGGAGTAGTCACTATCCATGTTACCCTACATACATGGGTACTTTTCATTAAGAAATCGGTGTACTAATGGGAGTTGGCCAATTTTCAGATTCATGAGCCACCTCACGACTCCTAGTGGGGAGCTGTATGTAATCCACACAGAACAATCAATGTTGCATATTTCTCTCATCAGGGTATGGACATGGAACCATAATCGTATTATATAGTGTCATCTTCCACATGGTATGTGATTGTATCCTTGGTTTTGGAATTATATGTATGACATGAGTTAATGTAATTTTTACACTTTTTTCAGTCATAGTTTTCATGTGTGATCATCAGAGTGTTACCACTGTCAGTACACCCCTATCTCTCTATCAAGGTAAAGGGTCCCCCATTTTGTATAAATAGATTGGGATAAAACTCATCAATACTAAAATTTGTGAATTACCTATATATGTGGATTGTTTCATCCAATCATTATGTAATGGTGTTATGTGAGTCTTCCATTAGAGTGGTGCTATCTCAATCGTTTCATTCATTACAATGGTTAGGGTACTCTGTAAACATTTTTGATAGATAACGTGGGATGATTAGATTGGAGATAATTCTCCCTAATATTTGGAGTGTAGTGGTGAGCCTCAGGACCATCACCCTATAACTCATGAGGTTATACATAGTATTTTGAAATTAGATATGATATATTTAGGGTTGTGGATAGACAAATAATTTATATTTGGTTGTAAAGATGGAGACAGCAATTCTATTGTCCCATGGTAATTTTTATAACATAACTTCTATTGGGATTATCTATCCCCTTACTTAATTGTATGTGTTTGAATTTTTTATCACTATTTATTCTTATAGGATCTCTGGGGTTTCCTATAATGAATATATATACCCAGAACAATATATATTATATTACAACTTTTATTTTATCTTATGGAGATGAAATAAAATTTGATATTGGTGTAGTTGGACCAGATTAAAATGAAAAATAATTTCACATAGTTATTCTAGTTGTGTTATATGGTTAGAGTGTGAGATGGTGATTGAGAATATATTCATGCATTCCCTTTACATAGTTATTTTTAAGTCATGAATTCATTACTGGCTGGTTGTGTATATATACACATTGAATTTTCTAAAATATATTATTGTACTTTGATGTATTTCCAAGAGGTTATTATATTCATGTTCTACAATCTAGATGTTTCTATCTTTTATTTTGTTAGTGCACTATTGCATGGAGCTGTTTGTGTGTTCACGAACATATAAATTAAGTTAAAGACACTGATTTTAGTAATATTTCTACTTTATTCTAGTCTATAGATAATACACTATTGGATGAAGTCATAGGTTTTCATCCTTATATAACTTCCAACGTAAAAGGGACCCTAGTGGTTCGGGTCAGGACTGAGTTGTATTAAATGGGATTGTTCTCAGATATGTGTTAAGAATTTGACATTCCACAATGTTTTGTTTGGAAGCATAGGAAAATGATGGTGGTATGTCTCATGTGTGGATCTCGTGATATGTAACATAGTGATGGTAAAACAGAATACATATCAATACAGTTATACTATGACTAACGTCTTGCTACCATGGTTTGACGGTGAATCAATTAAAACAAAAAAATTCACATGCATGATGTATGATTCATAATTTTGACGTTCATGTCTCTTTTAATCTATATCCCTAGATATTTCCTCAGATTATGTTAAGGTTTTTATCTTTTTGGTTTACTCCACAAAAATAGCCTTGTAGGATACTGATATAGGTTCATCATAATGTAAATTTCAGAAATGATGCACTAATTTGGTAAATTATTCATCAAGTAATTCCTCCAATACCCATGGATGAATATCAACAACATGTTGGAAAGATCATAACACTATAAGGTTAGGATGATGATTCATACTTTTGTAGCATGATAAGTTATATTTTTTGATAGATAACACAAAGGATTCATGGTGATCTAGAACCACAGTAAGTGTGAGATTTCCTAGATGATGTATTCTAATTTTTGAGGATTTTCCTAACCCTATAAAATAATATTTTCAAGCCTAGAAACATACTTCATCATTAAATAATATGATACTTTTTATAAATGATAACTATATCCCATGATGAGATGAGTCACTCATGGAATGAAAATGAAATGTTTTTAATAATGAGCATTAAAATACATTATTTTTTCTCTATTAAGAATCCAAATATTCTAGAGATGTAGTCATTTGACGTGGTATTTTAAATTTATTCCTTGTGTTTTATCATTCTCATGTTCTAATATATCGATATGGTTCTAGATGGAAACATTCATGAATCAAATCTTGTAAAGGAAATTCATAGAAATATTCAATCTAAGATGATCTCCTTATGAATTATTTATTGATATGGAGTTATATAGTGGGATTCAGTTATAGATATCTTCATAATGAATAGAAATAAGAAATCATGAAAACATCTAGCTGAATGTAAGGTGGGAGGCAATGACGACACCTCAGAGGCAGTGGGCCATGGGGAACTAGGGGATCCTCATTTAGTTCCAACTGTTGAACCTTATAAAATTCTAGAAAAAGGTACTTATGAACAATTCTATGATAAATTATTTAGATTTAGATATAATTTTTAGGGAGCAATGCAATATGACTTCTCTTTTGATGACTTGATGTGTGTGTTACAGTTGCAGAATCCTCCCTTTTTTTAGTGCATGGGAGTCAATATGATACTAATTTTTGTCAATATAGGACACTATAAATCATAGATGACCTCGATACACTTCATTATGAGGGAGTGAAAATCAAGAATTACATGATTTTAGGAGTTGCAAATCATCAGTGTGATGTTTGGAACCAAGATGATAGATAGAATGATATAGTTTGGGATAAATCCAAAAAAAAATTCTACAAATATTTCTACCCAATGTATCAATGGGAAGGGTGGGATTGTGAAATCCTATGTCTAGATTGTAGAGTGATGATGGTTATGGAGTACTCAACACCCTTTATAGTGATGCATCATATTGTGTTGATGTACCTTACTGATGAGATATCGATCGAGAGAGAGAGAGAGATGCCGCGAGGAGGGTCTCCTACATGCTCTCATAACTTAGTTAATCATGTTCATTCTCACCAATATCACTTGAATTGGGAATCATGTGCTGATTATAGAGTTTATCCTATAGTAATATTGGGAACCATGTAGAGAAGTCAAAACTCGTGACTTAGTAGTTTGAATTCTAGTAGAAAAAAAAGAATCGTTATAAGGCCTCATATGAGATGATTTCCAGTTAGGATGTGAGTACTGGAAGATCAATGTTCTATTATTTGTTTTGAAAATGGGACCATATGAATAATATTTTTGACTAAGACCCAGTTGACTGCCGAGATTGCGTTAGGATGGGACACATGCGATGTTTCTACATGACTATCCATCCATAAATATTGTTAAGGGAATAGATATAACACCAGGATCAGGAGGATGATTTGTATCTATGTGCTATGTAGGGAAATGGAGTAGTGTTGGCTTATTAGGCTGATGTAGTGGTGGAAGTGGTTGATTCATCGAGACACCACATACATTGAGACATCAGAGTGGGCCTACTCTTGGAAGTGGGGTTTTGACACTGAGCAATGGTTTAGTTCAAATCTATTATGTACATCCTACCCTTAACAAACAAGGATCGAGATTATCTATAATGAGATATAAAATATTTGTAAACATTAATATTGTATCATCCCTTTTTGATACAGGTGTAACACATTGTTTTATATCTATATCTATTGTGGATAGCCTTGGAATTGATGTTCAATATTTTGATAGAGTTATGATGATAGACACTCTACTAAGATTCCTAACAGAGGATGTATGTCAGTGTAGTTATTTTCCCATGATGTTGTTGTCTATAACATAATCTAGGTTCATTATTACCATATGATGACTCTATTTTCTATTGTACTCAGGATGGAAAAGCGAGTAGTTCATCGAGAATATGTTGATTTATATCACTCTAGGGAGAATTTCACATCAAAAGAGGGATTAGATCATAAAAATATGTGTGAATGTGATGTCTAGGTGATCCCTAGAAGACCACATCATTATGTGAAGGGAATCATGAAAAAAGGTATTACTAGTATGTATCTGTATAATCATGTACCGTGTTAGGAAGACTTTTCTCCAGGGGTTGATTGTTTTAGGAACATATTCTCGGATCACATTTCATGTTTACCTCTTGATGGATTGGTTGAGTAATCTATAAATTTAGTTCATGTGTCTTCATCGATAACCATTCATTCATATATGATGTAAAAATATATTTTCATGGGATCAATAGGAAACGAGATGAATTTGAGGCCAATGGGATTTTTGACATAGTACTTCTCCAACATATTCACCATTACTTTTTGCGAAAAAGGTGGATGAAACCCTCAAGATATGAATTTATTATTGCATGTTTAACTAGTTGATATTGATGAACAAGTATCCCTTATCACAGATAGATGACATGTTTGATCGGTTCGAGGTGCATGGGTTATCTTGAAAATTTATTTGAGGTTAGGATATAACCAGGTATGTGTTCGGCCTATAGATATACCTCATTCATATATTTGTAGTAGGTATGGTCAATATGGTTGTATTTTTATGCCATTATATACATTGAATACACCATTTGTTTTCATGGAAATGGAAAATTGAGTCCAAAATCATTATCATGATTAGATTGTGGTGGTTTTGGTGGACGATATCTTGGTGTATCCTCAAAATCAATGTGACCGTTCCAACTATCTTGAATCTATTCATAGTACACTGAGGGGGCATATGTTATGTGCTGACCTAAGAAATCTACACATATGAGTGGATAAAATTCCCTTCTTGTGGGACATTATCCTATAAAAAGAGTGTAATTATACCTATAGAATGTGATAGGTGTAGTTTTCTAATATAAGACCAATACAATTTATGTCATATGGAGTTTCTTGTGGATGGATAGATATTATCAGATTATCATATAGGACTTCACATACTTATCAGTGTTATTTTCATGATGGATTAATTAGGTTATAGTTAGACAACTCTGAGACATCCTTTTAGGAGATTAATGCGTGATTGACTTTATTACATGTCCAAATACTACAATCGCAGGGAAAATATAATCATTGTATTGTGAAGCCTCATGTATTGGGAATAGATTAGTTCTAATTTTGGTGGTAAGAGTCATGGAGTATGGGTATCGGTAGCTGAGGACACATTAGAGGAACTACCTATCTCATGATATAGAATTATCTATAGTTATTCATTCATTAAATTTGTTTGACAGTATATTATATAAGATAGTTTTCTGGAGTCCACAGACCAAAATTTACCCATGTAAATATTTTAATATCATTAAATTAATCATAGTAAGTGATGTATGGTGGAATGCATATAATATTTTGATTTTGAGGTTGAATACATGTCTATTAATGGTAATCCAAGGACTATTTAAATGAGTAGGATGACTATAATACATGCATTTGAGCAGTACAATAGCGTGTGGAAACTCATGGATTAATTTTTTTATATGTATATAGAGGTGTAGTATAGTAAAGGGTTGAATTACATTTCATCCTTAGTTGTGACCACTTCCATTACTGGATTTAGTGAGGATGAGGAAGATATCGAACTCAAAATTAATAGTTATCATGATGATTATGGGAGGTGAGGACCCACCTCATGGTTACACTATAGATGATGATTAGAATATACGTATCCATGGTAACATTTGGATTTTAGTGGAAATACATGAGGTTGTTATTATGATGTTTCATTCCCCATCTTGGTTAGTGCATCCCAGATCCTGAAGGTTGTACCATGACTTACACTATCAGTAGTAGTGTCCAGGTATGAAGCTTGGCATAGCTAGATTCGGGAAGAAGTGGTCATCCTAATAATAAGTAAGCAATGAAAATAAACTATCAACCTAACATTTAAAATAGTTACCTATTTTAGAGTGGAAACTGGATGATGTCAAAATGGATTTTCAAACGGGTTTATTGAGGCCATTATGAGGTAATGATGTTGTGAGGGTTTTTATTGATTGTAATATTAATGTATCTCCTTTATTGTGGATCAAGGAAATCATTAGTATTGATGATATTTGGAGGGTGTATACCCCTATGATAGTATGACTCCACTGGGTCCTAAACACTATCAATTTAGATAGGGATGCTTATTTTATGTCACTTTTCTGTCAGATATTATTGAGGGAGAAGGATACTGAGGTTCTCTAAAGCACAGCATACCATTTATTGAATATCGACTCGTAAGATCGTATGATATAGTGTCTTGATAACATGTTACGATAAAGAACCATTCATTATGGTAGAACATAGGAAAGGCATATACACCTATTTAGTTCACCTACAATAATAGTTAGTAGGAGATGATAAAGAAAAAATCTTATAAGTATTTTTTTGGTAAGATATGCTAATCACACATGTGTTGTCTATATGAATATGAGGAAACATTACTAAGACCACCTCACATAATGTAGACTTTTGAGAAAGTACAATTGATGTAGAATTGGATGGCTACCACACACTCTTGATAAAGTTTCTATACTGATCACTGAAGAATAAATTTAGAGTTTGATGATTGGGATTAAGTCTTTTATGTGTTTCACTAATGATAGGAAGTAGATGGATCAAGTGAAATGGTATGACTTCACCGTGATATTCTAATCCTTTTAAATTTATTGGTAGAGTCTGGATGATATCATATTGGTTGAAATAACATCAATGGTACCAAGAAATGTATGATGTCATTCATGTATCTCAACTGAATCGTTGTCATTCATACATGTCTCACACATTTCAACAAATGGATATTGAGTCATAGGTAGACTTATAGATTGAGGAGAATATTATTCATGATGTTTACATGATTATAAAGTTTCTCATAGGAAAATATATTTCTCTCTTATTAGTGATATGGAAAAAAAATCATTTACATGATGACACTTGGGATGAGGAGTTTGATATACATGAATAATGGTTTGAGTTTTTATTATATGAATCATTACAACACATGAGAATACAATTTAATGGAATAAATTATGGGGAGGAGATGGTGAGAACATAGGTTTTTTATGAGGTATGAATCCTTTTTATTTTGGATTAAATATTTAAATTTAACCTAATGTGAGTTCCATATTTGATCACAGGTGTTTCATGGGTGTTAGGGGTTGTTGAGATACTGGATCCCATGATTATGGGTGAAATAAGACTTTCACATAGTTAATGAGAACCGTGTAGTAATGTTTACACAATCTGAGAAACCATACGAGGCTATGAAAGAGAAAAGTAGGAGCTCACACGAATTAAGGAAACTATTTGAGGTGAGGTATACTCCCATGTTTGTTGGAATGAAATTTTAATCTATGATTTTTGTATAGTTTATGCACATTTAGTCAAAATGTGTGAAGAACCCATATAGGTTACCTTATTCAATAGATAACCATATATGGTTGCCACTTATACTGTCAAGCCATGAGCCTAAAACTTTATTCCATACAATCTTTTGGAAATATAATGATTTTAATTTTAATTATATCAATTTATATCAAAATATCTCATTTTTTCAATAGATTGTATCTCAACCCATTTGAAGATATCAATGGTGATTATCCATGGATTTGAATTATTATATCCATTATACACTTGATTCATGCCTGGAAAATTTTATTTTATCTACATCGGTGAGAAGTTAAATCATTTTTAGTCATCTGTGATTCTTCTTTATAGCTACAGTTCTAATGCATTCAAAAAATGCGGGAGAGACCCTGAAATTGAAAAAAATAATTAAATTAGATGTATTTGGATATGTAATTGATTGAATTAAATTCATTTTATATGCATTAGAGGTTGATACCCACCGAAGTCTAACCATGGGATATACCATTAGAATTTTCCAGATTTAATGCACTCTAGTTTCACCCATGGGGTGGTTTTATGACTTCCTAGATAAATGAATATTTATAATAATATAACTCGATTAGATAAGTTGTTTATGAGATGGGTTTCCTCCATTTACGTGTGATATCATTTTTGAATTTATTTTTTAAATAGTTTTATTGTAAATCGTTTTGATAAATGTGTTTGTGTACTCATTATTTACACATAAATGTGAATTGTGATATGTGAGTGTGTATACTCGTGAGTCATAATTTATTGTGAAATTGATACATGAGTGGGAAAACTGATAGTATGGAATGATGAATGATTCTGTATATTCCATTTATGTTACTACGTGGATCTTGAATGGGATTTTGATGCCCTGGTTAGAGCAGACTCATTTGATCTTGATTGTAATGGATTCCATGGGCTTTGCAACCCCATAAGATTTGAATTGATTAGAATCTTGTAGGAAATGTTCAGTATGAAATGATCCTTGTACTCAAAATAGTTCTTAACTGAATTTCCATCGAGATACTCAGGGGGCTCAATGGTGACTTCTTGGTTCTTCTAAAGATCAGATCCAACTGTTTATTTTTTGGAAATCTCTGGTATATAGTTTGGCCATTGATATTGTGAAATGATGGGTTATACCGACTTATTGTGGATGATATGATTACTCTTGTTATATAGAAAGACCAAGTTTGATATGAATCTATTGTTCATATGGTGGGGTCATGCAGCCTACCACATTTTTATTTGTATCTTCCTTTTTGGGATACTGTTTTTTCGAGTAGCATTGATAGTCTTATCAATATCATGTTCTTAGTAGTGGAGATGGATTGGGATATTTACATTTATATATTGTTCACCTTATTTAGATTCATATTACATAGCTTGTTATATTTTATAGAATATAATTAGATATAAATTTTGGTGGTGGATTACTGGTATTATGTCCCAAAACCTATTTGGGCTGCCTTTAGGTACCGTGAAGGATTATTTTGATGCACATGGGGACCAGATTAAGAGCACATACAATAAAAGTTTATTATGTTCCATTTTTAGGAGTATGGGATTATGGGATCGAGTCAAGTCTTGTGATTCTATTCATAGATATATATTTTTTCTATTTTGGGTATGTTGGGAATATGTATTGTACTATACTTCTTATACATGTTTTAGAATCATGGAAGATACTTGTATCATCATAATTGTATATGAGAAACTTATAAATGTATTGCTATTAATTTCATCTATTAACTATTTTATGATTTTATAATTATTTTTATGACTATATACTATTTTATTTTCACTATTCTACACTATAGGGATGAGGACATTGTCTCCTTACTAACACGATTATTTCCATTCATGTTAGTAAAGTTATGTGTCGACCTAGTTTCATGTACATAAGGTTATGTTTAGACCAGGTTATTGTTCCTATGTTAACATGAGGGTCTAATTTCATGTACATAACTAAATGAGTAGACCAATTTGTATTTATACAGGGGAAAAATGTTATAATATTTTGTTTTTTGTATTCATACGTCTATGTGTTTCTCTCATTCCAAATTCTCATTAATTTTCATTATGTTAAATTTTTTCTTTAAACACCATTATGAATGATTTTAGTTTATTAAAATGAATATAATATTTTGAAATCATAAAAAAATATTTTTCATTCAGTGAAATTCTATGATTATTTAAAAATATTTATTTGACATAGAATTGATAGAAATAGTATTTTTTATAAAATATTTTTTATTTTTAATAAATTAAGTCATATAAGTGTCCCAATATGTTTTCAATATGATTTGATGTAACCTATGTATTATTTATTTATAGTTAAGGGTATTATTTAATTTTGATTCAACATTATATTTTATATTAATATATGGTCAATTTTGGGTCTTAAAATGGGGTTTTCTAAAAACTATTTTATATTATATAATTTTTTCCCTTTTAAATTATTTAAAATAACACCAAATGTGGAATGTTTTGAATGAAAATTTTAAATTATATATCATTAAATTTTAATGGATTTTTAATAATAATATTAATAGCCATAATGTTGATATAGAATAAATTTTTTCTAAAAAAATATTCTTATTAGCAACCAGTTGTATCACCTTGTATATATGATTAATAATAGATTACATTTTTCAACTTCTATGAAATGAATTTAGAAAATGGACAGAATATTTGGAATCAAAATAATTCATAATATCAAATATGTTAATTTTATTTGAATAAATGTATATATAAAAACAAATAAAATTGTATTTAATGATTAATGAAAAAAATAAGCTCACAGAGTGGTTAAACATAGAATATATGGTGTAAATATTACCCAAATCATGTCGAAAATAAAAGTATGCAACTCATGTCAACTATAAAAAGCCACTTGAAATGCCAAATCATTACACCTTAAAACCCAATTAGATTGACCAATATCTTAACTCATCACCTCTTTAATTAAATATCCACATCCTACAAGCCATACATTAGGTATAAGTCCAACCATGGAAGGTCATTGGTGATTCCAAAAGGTTATACTGGAAGAATATGTAAAAATATTCAATAGTTGTGTTTCAATTTATGTCATCATTCACCACCTCATATTATTCTTATAACATGATGATATAATAAAATCAATATATTACATATTTTGATAGTTTTTTATTTAAGGGTTATGACCTATAACCACAAAAACATTGTTAAATTGTTATATGAAAGCACCATCCATTGTGTACGGTGGACTCCCAAATCATGAAAATATATTGTTAATTTTTCCATTACCATCTATCATGGGTCTGTATAATGAAATATATAGAGTTTATATATTATAATTATAACATAATTATAAATATTATGTTATTATATCTTATATTTGGTTTATATATTCCATTATATAAGGGTTGTGATAATGTCACTCGTCTGTATGGTTGACTACCACCTCACAAAGTTATGTGATTCATTTTCACTAACATGTTACATTGAATGTAATAAAGATAAAAATAATTAATATATTTTATATACCTGAAATCATTATGGAAATATGGTTTCACTTTCATTTTACCTTTTCATTGACTAGAAAATATGTTAACATCATTATAGAATGTGTGGACTACCGCCTCCTCAAAGTGATGTTATTATTTTTATCACCACCCCATAAAATAAATGATATATATAAGTATAGATAATTAAATATTATTTTATTTATTATATATTTTTCATTCTACAATGAAAAATTTTACTGGACATATTTTAATAATGATCATGGAGAAATATTAACATTACTCATGAATACAAATGACCTACCATCTCCATTATCAAAAGGTCAATTCTTTTTTCATAACCATAAGTTATAATGAAGTTTAAAATTAATATTTTTATATAAATATGATAATTATTTCATGATTATTAATTTTGATATGTTTAATTAATGATCAATTTTACAATATTTGACCAACTAATGTCTTTTTTAGACTTATTAACAAAATATGGTCAAATGTTCGACATAAATTTATATGATTATGTAAAATTATTTAACATGATTTTATGAAAAATAAAACTAATAATAAACTTGAACAAGGTTCTCAAAAACATTAATATTTATTATTAGTTTATTATTTACGAAGATAGTGAAACTGAAGTTATGTCAGACAAAGTGTAATGGACTTCATCGCCATTTCTTATAAATGATTCATTTTTTATGTTATGGATATATATTATTACATAAGGTGAATATACAACAATTTTACATGATATATCATGAATTTATCTATTATTGTGGTTTTATGGTTTTTTTATATTATTATTTCATCTTTCATATGATTTATATATTTATAATGTGGTAAGGTATTTTTTTCTTTTAAATAATCCTTTTTTAATGTTTTCCTTAAATATTTCCTCCCCTTGCATGTAAAGGCATTAAAATGTTTTTTGAAAATGTTTTATATAGACATAGTAGATTTATAATGTACATTTAATTTCTCATGTAATTTTATTCAATGTTTTCAATATTAATCTTTTTATGTGTTCAAAATCGAATGGTGAAAATCGATTTTCATATTGTCTTTATTGTTTCATCAAAATTTGGTTAATTTAAAAGAATATTTTTTATTAAATAAAAAAATATTTCCATTTTTTTAATTTATTAATTTAATTTATTTTCCAAATTTAAATGGTATTTTAATATTAAAATTTGGTATTCAAAATAAAATGGTAATTTAGAATAAGAAAATTTTAATTTAGGTGTTTAAAATATTTTTTCAAAAGTAAAAAACATAAAAATGTTTTTTCCATGATATGGTAGTTGAGAATTATAAAATTATTGGGTAAATATATTTTTTGGTGATCTGGATACATAATATAGAATATCGAGTCCCATATAGAACATGGTGAGTTAGTTACTACTAATATGATGGGGTGGTCCATATTGAAGTTAGTGAGCACATTATATATTAAATGACGGGTACAACTATACAACGCTTCAATTAATTGGATTATGGTTATATAGGAATTAGTACATGTTTTTATTAAAATTAAAAAAATTTAAAGGGTTTTATAAATTTGATTTTAGATTTTATCGAAAAGATACAATAATTACATATCATGTGTCTTAATGATTTTCATTAAGAAAAAATGTGTGTGTGGGTTTAATGTAAAAATGTTTTATTTTATATTATCGAACGAAATTAATGATGAAGGTAAATATTAAATGAGTTTTTATGTTATCGCATGACTAAATAATTATTATTTTGTGTATACCTTACTGATTTTTTGTTCTCATCAAGCAATTTTATAATTTTTCACTCTATATAAGGATGGGTAAGTTAAAGGAAGAGGTCAATTTGAAAAACATGAATAGTTTTGATGACAATAGTGTTGTTTTATATACATTAATTCTGGATTTATTACATAATATTACAAATAATATGACATAGAAGAACAAAAAGACTACTATAATTATGAATTAGGTACATCACATAATATATTAAAATTGGAAATATGCCATCTTTATTGAATGTTTCTTCAACTATATCATAATATTCCTTTGTATTAAAATTTGAATGGGTAACCCGGGGATATAATTAAAAATTAAGTGAGTCATAAGTCTCATTAAGAGATAAACCTAGAATATCTGGAATAAATAAATATTTTTTAAAAAATATGGAAATCAATGAGGTATAAATGGAGTGATAATTAATAACGTTAACAGTGAGGCGCAATATATCATGATATTCCTAAAGGCAAGATATGAAAAGTGTTAACAACTAAAAATAGATCATCATAAACACAGGTAAAGGATAACTAACAATAAATCATGATGGAAAATTCTCATGGTTGATTAGGTTCACTCATTAATCCATATAATTACATATCATGAGACTAAAATATTTTGTGATAAATTAGAGGTCTTTTTATTTGTGGGCACACCTATCACTTCAATTTCATTCTAATGATTATGTGTTCCATATAGATTATACACAATGGATTAATTCATCATTATATATTATTACAGATCAATTCCTATGTAAAACTTAAGATTATGTACCAAATGAAAATGCATAAGTTCATAAAGTTGAGCACCCTGGATAGGATATAGGTTTTGGTATTCACTAAAAAATTGTTTGGCATGGAAAATCATGGTGAAATTTCACCAACATAATGGGGGGTATAAATGTTCATGGAGGGATTAATGAGAGTGAAATGGGACTCTTGTCATTTAATTATCCTTGGAGATGAAAGTGGGATATGGTAGAAAATATACCCACATTATGAAATTATATAAAAAAAATAAGATAAAGAAGATATATGAATTAATATGAATTAGATTGGATCCTTACCATGAGATGGTGATTAAAAAATATTGTGATTTGTTTCATTAGAACATGAAAAAACCTTGGGGACTCTATATATGAGAGGGAGGAGTGAAACTGTACTCCATAGGTATCTATTGAAGAGAAATGAGTTATCATATTATTTTATATAGGAAATTAGGTTGGAGTTATTTATTATTTATCAATCTTAGGTTATTAACTCCATATACTAATCAAAACCAGAAACATTACCTTGGATTTTGTTACAAATCTTACTTTTTTTAAATAAAATTCAAATTTTTTATTTATTTAAATGTCTCATAATGTAATATGGGGATATAAAACACATTCACTAGTTTTGTTTTATTTTATCCAATTGGAAATTAATGACCACTCTGTATCATTACATTTGGTAATATGTCTGATGAATAGTGAAAATGTTCAATATAAATATAGTTTTTTTAACAAATCTAATTTTAAACAAAACAAAATTTATGGCCTCAACTAATAAGAACATACCATATGAATCCCACTTATCAGAGCATCTAATGGAGAAAAGATTTCTTGGATTTTATCTTCCCTAAGTCCAAGATGATATCCAAAAACTAAAGCATGATCAAAACCTTTTAAACGAGTTGTTCAAGTTCATCTAGATCATGACCCAATCACATACACCAAATTTCCCAATAAAAATCCCACCATCGCGAACCATACTATTAGGGTGTTATCTAGTGTTTCCAAGGGAAACATATCATCACCCTAGCAATATAAATATATAATATTTTTAATATAAGAATCAATATATTTTAATCCTATTGTAGTTAATTTGTAAATGATTTATTTATACAATAAAGATAAAATAATATTTGTGGTTAAGAAACAAATTCTATTAATGAATTTATAAATTAATTGATTTTCTAAATATTTTTTTTATATTATTAAATAATTTTTACCATACATGTATGATCATATATTTTTTTTGATGTAAAACATTATTTTTATAGTGTTTTGAAAATATTTATTGCAAAAACCTCAACATTTTCATTAAATTATGGTTTTATTTTAAAAGTTAAAATTCACATATATAGAAAATTCAAATATATTAAATGAATGTTATTTTTGGAATTATTATATAATATTTATCCAATGGTTAATTTTATAAATTTTATTAGATAATTGATTATTTTAGTAAAAATTAAATATTTAATAGATATACATGGGGATGTATGACATCACAAGGACCAAAAATTGATTTAATAATTACTCAAAATGATATCCATGACCAAAATAAATTTTTTCAATTGAAATTATTTTAGATTTAATATATTTAATATATTTTTTAGATAAATTGTTAATCCTTAAAAACTTATAATATAATTTAATGTTTAAAAATCCATTCCTTAAGAATGTGACTCAACTGCACAAAGACAAGAAAATTATTTTCATAATATATTTCCAGGTAATATTAAAATAATAAAAAACACTTCCTTTTTTGTGAAACCATGGGGAAAACCATGTGATCTTTTACGGTTTTGGGTATTTTATTTTATATATTCTAAAACCTAAATAATAATTAAATCCCAATATTTTCTTATATAATCCCACCCATGATCAAATTTATATTCAATTTAACTCCTTAGAGCATGAAAATAATATTCCCTAAAATCTCTAGAGGCCTCCGAAGGAGACTAAAACTCTCCAAAAGCATCAATAACACGTTTTATGTCACACAATTATCTAAGGGACATTCATCTCCTTTCGACTCAAGCATATTTTTTTGGAATTTGTCTTCTTAATTGAATTTTATATGATGTACTTTATTTATAAACATACGTCAATTTCAAATTGATGTTATATTAATATGTTATTAAATTTTATCTCTAATTTTGACCTTCATCTAAGTTGTTACTAAACCCAAATTTCATAAGGTATTTCTATATTCTAATTTCCAATAATGAAATACTTTTATAATATATATATTAAATTCAATTAGATTTATTTGGGATATCTTTATCCATATTCCAATAACTTTAAACATAATTTATAAATAATTCTATCTTTCTTTTTCATTAACATTAATCATCCCGTGTTCCTTTATATACATATATTCCCATGTCCACATTTGATTGGGGATCTTTTTCTCTGTCCTCTTTATTGATGTATCTATTTTTCCTTATATATTTTATCATTGTATCATTATGATGGAATATTATATTTCATATACATCTTACAATCACATTTATTTCCAAATAATGAGAGACCCCTTTTACTTTCATCAATCACATTTATGAATTTTTAGGTAACACTATTATGTTGTCGAAATTTCACTGTGTTTTTATATGAAAAAAAATAATGAATACCTTAAAAAAAATTATATCATAGGTTTTAACCTTTATGGACATAAACATATTTTTTGGGGACATATATGTATTTTTTCAATATTCAATGATCATGAAATAAATTATTATGATGAATGAATATATGTTTTATGATATATGTGGAACAAGTAAGTATGAGAATGAACTGAATATTACGAGTTTACCCAGATATTGCAACTTGGACTTGGTTAATATTTGGTATCATGATATGAGACATTTTGAAATTGATGGAATGTGATTCCATTATAATACTTTTGTCATGAAGATATTTTTTTATTTTTATCCTTGACCAATGTTTATGATTCATTGTTTTATGTTGTTGGAACATTTACCCTATTGTTATTATCATTAATTATCACACCGTATTATTCATGTTCTTTTTATTGGTAATTGATATTCCTATCACCAAAAATGTGGCACTTATTCCATGTATATTCCATTAATAGGATTTAAATCTCACCACTCTCTTATGTATGTCCCTAAGTTATACAATTCCATTTTAATTTTTAAGGAGTATTTTTATCATGTTATATATTTTTTATATAAAGTTGATGTATTCCTTGTTTTGTACTGTTATTTAATGTACCTAATTATCAAACTCACTAGATTTCATGATCATCCGGTTTGAATTAATTTTAGTATTATGTAATATATTAATTATTAATGAGAAATAAGGAGTAGAGTTGTTATAGTTTCTATGAGATACAATTTTTAGTTATTTTTTGGATGAGGATTGGAAAACTCTAGATAAATACATTCAGATAAGACTATGTTTAAGAAAAAACCCCTCTAAATTTATTTTTATAGTGTACATTGTTTATTATGAAAATATGTCTCATTTTGTATATTATAATTGGTCTCTATTTTTTATGTGATATACATTGAAGTAACAACTCTTATAAGGTGTCTTCGGCGTGACTCGGGGTATTATAGTACACAAAAGTAGACATTACAGTTCCCCTTATTTGATACACATGGGGGGTATGCTTTGGTAAATTCATAAGATAAATAATAACTATTATTATGGGAACAAATTCTCAAAAGAATATATGTTAGGAAATAGATCATGGATAACATAGATTAATTATGAGAGACTCATTAGTATGGGAAATAAATGTATTTTATCTATTTCCCCTTTAATGTCATTAGAATCCAATTTATGTGTTTAATTGTTTTAAAATACTCTTCACCAATTTTCATTGTGTTTTAACCAATGTCTAGAAATGCGAAGAATTAGGTGAAAAATCCATATGACGGTAAATGTTATGACTTCCACAATGATATTACCAACTTGATGGGAGAACGAATCGTGAACATTATATTGATACACTCTCATATAACTCAGGTAATTATTTGAATAATAGATCTAGAGGACAACCCAAACCCCCCTAAATAGAGAATTATATTCAATCAAGATATTCATGAAACATATGTCTCCTAATAATGATAGATCATATGATCCCATAAATATGGAACAATGGATTTACTTTATTGAGAATATATTATCCATTCATTAATTTTATGAACATTATAAGGTTCTATTTGTTATTTATCATATGGAGGGAGAAGCTGATCAGTGGAGATCCATGATATAGAATACGAATCCTGAAGAAGTGATTAGAATGATGGAGCAAATTGAATTTTAGTAAATGTTTTCCAATAAATATCTTCCTCACACTCTCTGACCTAAAATTAAAATGAAATTCTATTCCCTAAAGAAACAATATGACCATTAGAGTGGGTCATATGAGGAACACATCTTAAGACATGCATGATACGCCTCTGAAATTATTTTTAACCCTAGATATAGGGCTCAATTCTTTCATGGTTCTCTAAATCGTAGTATAGAAATAGCCCTAGTGATCCATGACATTAATATATATGAGAACAGTTTCTAAAGTTCCCTCAATGTAGAAATGAAGATATGAGAATTTCAAGGGTATCATAGGCATATAATGATTAATATGGAATTTAATTTTTGATGATTGATGGAGAAATGAAATAGTGAGAATAAATTTCAACATCCCACATGTCAAATGGTGCAGGAATAAGCTCCCAAAAAATTGCCTATGTGGAATGAATATCAAATTTTTGTTTGGGAACGAAGGACAACTAGAATTAAATTCTTAACAAGATAAACCAACTAATGATATAGAGAAATGGATTATACAGTCATCCCTTAGAGGATTGTTTATTTTTTAACTACTTGTAAAATGGAACCAATGAAAACCAATTCTGTATGCTAAGGGTTTTTGGAGACAACCAACAATGTATAAGTCTACAATGGTGACTGTTTTCCATCAAAACTACTAATAGGGGATACTAACCATATGGTTTTGAATGGTAGACTTCTTATTCATTAATGAATAGAGAACATTTTTTTTATTATAGTTCAATTAATTCCATCATATCATGAATGTTTCTTAGAACTATTTAATCACCACCATACAAAATTAATGTAGATCTGTCGTTGTGAAAAAAATGGGCACATTATTGCACCCCATGTAAATAAATCATCCCCTATCAATTTTTTAGGCTGAATATCCCAGTGAAACTTTTCAAACTAGATTTGGTGAAATATTATGTAATTCTAGGGATGGATTTAATATCCCAAACGAGATCAAATATAATTTTTTTCATGAAGTAAATCACTCTATTTGTTGGAATCAACCCCAAAATCTATACATGTGCATGTAGGATGATGCATATTTTGTGGAACCATCTATTCATGCATGGATATTATTACATTGTGAGTAAGTGTATCTAGCCAAAATGATTTGTTCTATTGAAAGAATCATCACTAAAGACATTCATATTGTTAGGGAATCCACTGAAACATTTCTTACGGAATTTTATTGTCTGCCTCCTACCCAAGTGTTCGAATTTTAAATCTTTATTATACATGGGGAAATTCAATTATCAAATACTATATATAGATTAGATATTTTGGAACCTAAGGAGATGGAGAAACAAATATAAGTGAAAATGGAAAATGGTTTCATATACCCAATTGCTTCACCATGGGGTGCACCAGTCCATGTTTTCAATATATAGGATGGGTCAGTATACCATTTCATCAATGATCATGTTCCCAATAAGATCACGATAAATAAAAAGTATCATAGGCTCATGTTTTTTTTGTTTTTTTAATCAGAAATGAGGAGAATAATACTTCTCCATGGAGGATATTTAGTCAGGATATTATCATGTAATGTTGAATATGGAAGACATCACAAAGACCTATTTTTTTCCATGGTGAAGGCATTATGATTTTGTTGGGATTGAATTGAGACTCAATAAAACTCCATAAAACTTCATGGACATGATGAATATATTATTTAGAGATTAACTAATCAAATTTATTGTAATATTTATTGATGATACTCAAATATACTCCAAATGAAAGGTGGATCATGATGACAACCTTAGCAGTATGCTAATGAAAATACTAAAAGAGAAGGTTTATGCTAAGTAAAAAAATGTGAGTTATGGTTGAAGAAACTATAATTATTATGGAATATAATCACAAGAAAATTGATATATGAGGACCCTTCAAGCATGAACAAAATTTAAGGCTCTAGGTGTCCAACACCTATGAAAAATATATGTAATTTCTATTGGTTAGTTGGGTATTATTATAGATTGGTTAGAAATATCTCATAATTGTCATACCCTGTTACCATGATATCTCAGAAAGGAGTCTATTTTTTTAGAATAATGGATTTGAAGAGAATTTAATGGGGTTTAAAAAGAGTTTCTTCATTTCACCCATAATCACACTACTCACATGTGGAAAAATATTAATAGTATTGAACGATGCTTCATTGAAGGTATTGGGATGTGTGTTAATGCAAGAAGACAATTTCATAGCCTATGCGTCAAGGAAGTTGATTATTCACGGGAAAAACTATCACACACACGATCTAGAGTTGCAAACTATAATCTTCTGATTGAAAATATGGAATTATCATCACTATGGGGACAAGTGTGGGAAATATATTAATCACAAAATTTTCATGTATATATTCACAAAGAATGTTATAAATATGCACCATCGAGGATTTTTAGAGATGATCATGGACTATGAATTCTAAATCCAATACCATCGTAGTAAATCGAGTAAAGTGACAGATGATATAAGTAAAAAGTTTCCTTATTCTATATAAATTATGTGAATTGAAAAGGATCAAATCATCATAGATGTGACCAGCATAGACCTGGAAATCACAAAGGAAGGAACATCATCAATCAATCCACATATGATTTATCAAATGTTTCATATGGAGTATTTAAAGGATGAAAAAATTAATGATTTTGAAATTCACAATATAGTGGAATACATAACAAAGAAAAATTTCTAAGAGTTTAAAATTGAAGAAGGAATTTTGAGATTTAGGTCAAGACTATGTGTTTCATTAGAAACGGAGTTAAGGAATGAACCGATGGATGATGCACATAGTTAAAATTTATCCAATCACCAAGGAAGCAAAATTTAGATTCAAGATAGACAAGAGACTATTGGTGGGAAAATATGATAAACTAGAATATTGGATATATATTTAAATTCCTAGTATTCCAACAAGTTAATGATTAAAGTCAGATGTCTATGGAGATGATTCAACAATTACTTGTTCCATCATGGAAATTGCAGAACATCACCGTGGAAATTTTAACTGGGAATCTAATGGAATTAATGCGACACAATTATATATGATTTTTTGTGAACTTTCTACAAGTGTAACTCACAATATAACATATTTAGATGATTTCACATTGGATAAACTTGCATGGATATACATTAGTTATGTTGTAAGGATGTATGGAGTACCACTATCGATTCTATTTATCAAGAATAATAATTCACCACCTTATTTTGGAAAATCCTGAAATGATATCTAATGAATGATATAAACATCATTAAGGCATATCATCTTAAAAATTATTCCCAATATGAGGAGACCATTCATATACTGCAATCCATATTGTGAGAATGTTCAAAAAACATTAATTGTGGGTGGGACCACTATTTTCACCTAGTTGAGTTCTCATAAAACAACATTTTACATTAAAGATTCCAAATGTCTCATTATTAATACACATATGGGATGTGGTGTATAACTCTCTCATGTTGGATAAAGTTGGGGAATAGAATATTCGAGGTCCAGAAATGGTAGAGAAAATGGTTGTATGTTTAAGAACATTCAGCCACCCATCAAGGCTGGTCAGAGTCGATAGAAGATCTATGACGACAATCATTGATGAGACATTGAATTTTATGTTAGATGAATATTATTCCACGTCATAACACAATGGAATAATTTGACACAATTTAGAATGGATGTAATTCTTATAACAAGATACATCATCTACTTTGATTTACATGATTGCATCGGAGTTGTGGCCTATAGACTATAATTCCCACAAAACCTATCTCAATTACATTATGTATTACATTAGTCCATCTTAAGGTAGTACATAGTAGACCCACACATGTACTCAATAAAGAGGTGGTACTGTTGGAGAATTAACTTATATATGAGGAGTATCTGATGATATATTAGATCATAGGGAATAAGTTCTTCAAAATAAGACGAAGCACTTTGAAAAAGTGCTATGGAGAAAAAAATGATTGAATATTTAATGAGAAAACTAGTGGTGGTGATGAAGAAAAGTTTCCTTCATCTATTTCAGTGTGGTAAATGAAATTATTAATTGTTAAATTTCATAAGGGGGGATATTGTAATGATTTAAACTGGTATAAATTAAATCCCCCTTTGGATTTTTTTAAATGTATCATCATGAAATATAGTTATATTAAACACATGTACTTATTTTGTTTCATTATATCTAATTATGTTTTAATGAAAAATATATATCATTAATATTAATAATATAGTCATTGAAAAATGACCACATAGTCTTCATAAATATTGTGTTTTAATGAATACAATTGACATAGATAAAAGAATTTATGTACTCCACCAATAAGATCATACCCTATAAATCCCATATATCATAGATTTTGAGGGATATATAATTTCATGTCCATGACATTGACCAATTCAATAATGATATCCAACAACCTAATCCTGAGTAAAACCTTTTTTGAGAGAATTTCAAGTTCATCCATATCATGGCCCGAACCGTGTTCAACGAACAACACCATGAAACTCCTAAAATCATGAACAATACTCTTAGATAGTTTTCAAGTTTTTAAGGTATATATATCAATATCATATAAGATGAATATGTCATTATTTTTTATATAATATTGAGTATATTTTATCCTTTTATTCTTTCTTTAAAAATGATTTATATTTTGATATGTAAAATGAGAAATTATATTTTTAGTGAATATTCAAATTCAATTAATGAAATTATTAATTAATTAATTTTTTAATATAAATAATTTTTATCATATATAAATGATAATATAATATTTATTAATTTAAATTAAATTTAAATTAGTGTTTGAAAAAAGAAATTGTAAAAACAGTCATTTTCATTAAATTCCGGATATTATTTTAAAAGTGAAAATTCACATAAACAAAATTAGATTAAATAAATATTACTTTAGGTAATAGAACAATTATATTATCAAACAATAAATTATTCATAAATTTTCCAAATAGTCATTTTTTTGGGTAAAAATTAATTTCCACATTAATATACATTACATTTTATAAAATCATAATGACCCAAATGTGATATAATAATTAATATAAATTTCATCAATGACCAATTAAATGTTTCCTATTTAAAATTATCTGATTTTTAGTTAATTTTATTTATTTTTAAAATCCATTTTGAAACCCATGAGTTTTATAATATATTTTACGGTTTTAGAATCCTTTAATTTATAGTGAGACTCACCTCAACATAAAAAAGTGAATCTATTTAATAAGTTATGACCTTGGAATTATAAAACAATAATAAAAACCCCCTTTTGGAAGAAACAAATTTAAAAATCCATGGGATTTTTTGTGTGTATGGATATTTTATTATAGAGTCAAAAATATAAACAATAAACAGATCCCCCTCATTCCCTATATAAACAAACCATGATCCAATTTCTCATTACCCTATCTTCATTCACCAAGGCTATACTATTACTTCTACTCTATAAAGTCCTTCAACGTGCCCAAAACTCTTAATAATCCCCTGTTAAGAATTTGAAATCACACACTCATGTAATGGACCTCCCTCTCCTTCATTCAATTCAGGAAAATTTTCTGGAAGATGTATATTTAATTTCAATTGTTTATGATATCATTTTTTATAAATATTCCATAATATCTAATGTATGTTACAGGAATAAGGGAATGATTATTTTCTCTCATTCTAAACATCACCTAATCTACTATTATTCCAAAATTAGGTAAGGGATTTATATCTTCAATTTCTATTCATGAACTCATTTTATGTTAATTATATTAAACTTCATTTGAATTTTTTATGAAATGTTCTTCCTTATTACCCGTATTGTTCCCATAATGTACAAATTATGTGATCCCGCATTTCAATCTCATTAAGACTCCCATAATCATTTATGTAAACCCATTACTATGCTAAAAATTTTAGGTTATATTTTCCTATCCTATCAGTATTCATGTATGTTATTTAACTAATGTAATTTATCATCATTTCTATATGATGGGATATATAATTCCATATCAACCTTACTATCCAATTTATTTCCAATTTTTTAGAGGCCCATTTCTATCTTGTCTGTCGCTTTTATGGATCTTTAAGTATCATTATTATGTTATCGAACATTCACCATGATTTTCAATTCCAAAAATAATTTAGTGAATACTTTAACCATATTTTTATGAAAGGAATTTACATTTATACATATATACATATTTATTGGGGAATTATATGTATGTATTAGACATTCCATGATTATGGAATAAATTATTCTTTTTAATGAGTATTTTATGTATGATCATTGTGAAAAACATGAGCATGATAATTAAATAAATATGAGGGGTGCACCAAGATATAACTCCAATGCATTGGTTAGTATTTAGTATCATGATAAGTCAAATTTGGATTTAGAGTGAACCTGAATAATTTAAGTTATTTTTTCCACCATGATATCATGGTGGGATTAGCCTTGAACTATGTTTACGATTCATGGTTTTTAGTAGTTCCCACATTTACAATGCTATGATTATCTTGATATATCATTGAATAATATTTAGGATCCTTTTATTCTTCATTTATAAGAATATTTTATAACATGTATCACATATTCCCTATTTATACCCTTTCTGGGATTTGTATCGTATCCCTTTCTTATATATGGCCCCATTTTATCCCATGATTTTTTAAGTCGATGGAGTATTTTGAGCATGGTATAGAAGTTTTTAATAATGATTTATTTCTCCCTGATTTGTTTTGTTATGTAATATAGCTAATTCTGAAAGACATGAGACATTCTAATCACCTGAGAAATAATAATTGTAGTCTTTTTTAATAAATCATATATCAATGTGAAATAAAGTGAAGGTTTGTTATATATTTTCCCCAGGTTTCCACCAAGTGGTAGTGGTTTCCATTATTTTTTAGGACAGTAGAAAAAAATATTTAAATAATACACGTGATAAACTGAACTTTAGTCATTTCCTCAATGAAATGATTTTAAAACCATAAAATATATTATATTATTTAGAGGATTTATAAAAGTAATAAAATAGATATAAAATTACATTATTTTAAATTGAAAAAATAGATCTAGTTGTGGATTCTATTTATAGTAATTATTACATCACTTTTTTGGAATTATTATGCCACAATACACACTGTATATTTGTACCATATTTAATTTTTACTAAAAATTATCGTTGTCTCGAAAAAAAAATTAAAAAATTAACCATGAGATAATAATTTTGTTTTGATACAAAAAATATTTTTTATTTTATCAAAATAAATAGCTAAATAATTTAAATTTTTCTTTTACATTGAGAAAATATAATTTTTATGAAATGAGGGTTTTTTGGCAGCATTATTTTTCAGGACCATATAGACATGGCATTAAAAAAATTTGATGGTAATTTATTTTGAAAAATAATTAAATAAAAATATTAATTTTTTATGATATTTTTTATTTCAAAAACTTATAATTTATAAAATGAAATTCCTAAAGTGAATTTGAATATTACCCAAAAATTCAATTTTTGTTTTATTATATCAAAATAAAAATAATATATAATATATAAAGAATAACAAGTAAATATTACCATTATTATATCGAAAATAATTTACAGATTGATATTGTTAGTTTCTTGAAACATAACCCATTAATACACTAACAAAATCCATAATTATATGTTGTACGAGTGCGATACTTCTATTGGGGGGTATACATTGTTTGGATTGTGATATTGATGATATTGAAATTGTCCTCTAAATGGTTTCACTCATGCTTAATATTTATAATTTTAGTTTGGCCCTGTTATGGGGGAAATACTAGTGATGACATATCCCTTGCAATATCTGATAAATCAGCTACACAGGGAACAATCATAAAAGTTGAGACCTTCAATTCCGTTGTTTATGTTAATTTCATTTGTAAAAAACATGTATTTATATTAATCATATGCCAACTATTCAATGGAACATTATCAACAGTAATTTTTGCCAATGAGATTATAAATAGGATATGATATAATAAAAAAAATAAAGATCATTCTTTTTATATATTGATAATATATAATAATAATTTATTTACATTTCAAGGGAAATTTTATTGATAAAAGATCAGGTTGTAAAAATCATCCAACTATTACAAATTTCTCCATTTAAATATTCATTTCACCTACTAAAATAGCTGAATTAAACTCTATTTGATCAACTCCTGTAGTTCTAACATTTTTTCATCAAACTTTTGGTTTCCCCATAAAACTTTGACTAGGTGAATTGTCTTATTCTGTAGAACTTTGTCTTGATGATCTTATATCATCACTAGATAATCCTTGTTGAAATGTTCATTCTCAAACGATACCTACTTCATATTGAGTTCATGTGAGGACTTTGGTATGTACATCCTCATGGGAAATGCATGGGTTGCCTCATGTACTTGAGATAGGTCAGGTGGGAGTTCTTGTTGATTGGCCACCACACAAATGTGATCAAAGATCCTAAAAAAACTATGTATCTTGGAATAAGAATTCCCTCAATCCAAAATATAATCAATTTTTTCAAGGAGGAATATGGATTAATACATTATGTCTAACCCAAATATCTAGGTCTTGTTTTTAATTATCCACATAGCTCTATTTTAGACTCTGAGTAGTCTTGATGTGTTGTAGAATGGTCCTGAAATTTTCCACTATTTCCTAAACCATTTCAAGACCAATCAGTTTTTATTCCACAACATAATCTGAACTTGTAGGTTTTCATCACCTCTTCCCATATAGGGATTTGTATGGGGCCTTTTTATTATAGAGTGGAAACTATTATTATATGTGAAATCAACCACAGAAATTTTTTTATCGCATATTCGATTGAAGTAAACTGATAATGCTCTCAATATGACCTCATGTTTCTGGATAGACCACACAGGTCGACTATCATGTTTTGGGTGACAATATGTCATGCTATTCAGCTAATTATTTTGAGAATGTTGTATTATCTTCCAAAAATTTGAGGTAAATATTGGGTCTTGATCAAATACATTCTATAGTGGCTTTCTATTCACCATCAACACTTTTAAAATGTATATCGTTGCATGTTGATTGAGTAATAAGATCTATAATATTGAATTAAAGTTGGTATTCCTGGTATGATGAACCACCAAAACAATTAAAACATTATTTCCTCTTGATGTATTCAGATGACTATAGATAAATTGCATGTAGATGTTCTCCATTCTCTATGTAGATATAAGTAACAGTTTCATCATCACCATAGATATTTTCCTTTCTTCATTAACTTATTGGTGTAAAAGTTATATTGATGTATATTTTATGATCCCATTTTTTATATCACCCAACAAAATTTCTCTTGGATATATTGATACATTTTATTATAGATGGATGGTTAAATTCTAACAATGTGAATCATCAAATATCTCCTTTATCTCAAGATTTTATTGTACATTTAATACTGATAAAATTCTCACATATTATTAAATATTAACATTGAACTCCAAGGATTTCTGTTATACAATATCTTCAACTTTCTTCTGGTTTCCCACATATTCTCTTTGATCATCCATTATCCTCCCCACAAGCGATGATTGATCAATATTTTAAGTAGGTAATGATGATGTTACATCCCTTATTATTCACCATTCCAACCATTTCAAGTCTGAGAAGAAGAGATCCTTATCAATTTTCATCAATGATAATATTGATGGATCCTTTATACTCAGTGCATCTTATTTGTTATTTATATTCTCATGATTGTTGTGGATTGTGAATTCATATTAATTGACCAGGTCTATAATTATTTATTGGATCGTATTCCAGTATCATCAGGTGAATATATATTTGTGGGTTTTGTTATCAGTATATATTACAATAATCTTCTCATAGAGAAACTTTGACCTTGTTTTCAACTAAGAGATCATTTTAGAAAACTAAAGATAATTAATTGGTACTTCTACTCATGAACATTAAATTTTCTTGATTAATATTCAACCACATTTTCATTTTTCATTAAAAAATATCCAAATAACTTATTCTACTCATCCATAAATACAATAAAATTTTATCTACTTGTGGGTGGTGTAATTACAGATGATGTGATACGACTATCATTCAACTCCATGATGTTCTCTTCAAATTCATCATTCCAAAAAAATAGGAAATCCATTTTGACTTACCACTAAGTTTTTACAATCATTATAAATTTCTCAGTAATTAGTTTTAATACAATTTTTATCTAAAGTAACAATGGGTATCTATCACATATTTTGGCCTCAACAATCCTTTAAATTATTATCTGTTTAGTTGTTACATGTATTTCCTATTACTTGTGATAATATACCACAAGAATGATACATATTTCAACCTAAACAACCATTTTCTATAATCTTCACAAATGCTCTCCTTTCATAATCTATTTAGCACATTTCTCAAATGATCCTCAGAGTCCTCCATTATTTTAGAGTATATTAAAAAATAATGTAATGAGGCTACCTTTGAATAATAAAATTAATCTATAAAAACTATACTAATCTTGAAAAAGATTATTTATGGATCATTACTGATTTTGAATGGCATTACTATGAACGTGTAATCCATGTGCCTTGTACAGAATGAATTCTTGGGGATATCCTCCATTTTCAACCATATATAATAATATCACAACCAAAGATCCCTATTGGATATGTATTGTGGTCCATGTATCTGATTGAGAAAGAAATCAATCATTGGACGTTGATACTTGATCATTATCCTTATCGTGTTGGGCTCATGATAATCAATGAAAAGCACATTCACCCATCCTTCTTCATGAATAAGAGGACTGGTGCACCCCATAATGAACCACATGGTTGTATAAAACCTTCATCCAGATTATCTTATAGTTGTTTCTTAATCTCATCATGATCCAAAACATCCATTAAATATATATTCATGGATAATGGTATTCTGCAAGAATATTTATGATTAAAAAATTAACCTGTCGTTAAGGAGGATCACTAATAAATTAATCAGGAAATATTGAAATATATTACCTCATAATGGGAATCTATTAAAAGATGATCATTTTCTTTGAATCAATCATTTAAGATAGAAATAATTTATAATAGGTATTTCATTTCTGTGATTAATATTTTTGTTCTTGTAATTATTCATCCTTTACATTACACCTGTATAGAATCGAAAGTCATGTTGTGATATAGAGATTGATTTCATTCTCTCATAAATTTATGTTGTCTCTATATAGGGAAAATATATAAAAACTTCTAATTCAATCATATTTGACTGAATATTTTATGAAAGGGTTCTATAGGAAAATCTGATCAAAAAATATTGACTAGTGGAGTTATAAATTTGGAATTCAATAATTTCCCATTTTCTATTTAACAGAAAAATCTCATTCCTTAATTTTTTGTGGTATGGGATTAGTTCAACTATGCTTGCGTGATATAAAAGAATAAATAGAACCAAAATAAAAAATTATTCTTTTTATTAATGAATGAATAACTATTGTAAATTTCACCACATGATTTTTTTAGATCCACCTAATTGGTTTTGATAACATAAGATCACCATTGTTACCTTGGATATTGTAGGTTGTCTTGAAAACTATTAGCATTGTGCATTGGATTTCATTTTTCACTAGTTCCATGTATTTTATGAAAGTAAAAATGAACTAAGTGTTGACCAAATTAATGTATTCATCAATCAAATTACTATGTTTATCCTATCATCAATTACTATCTATGTTTCATTACATCCCCACCTAAATATTTTATTCAGCACAATTAGATAATTTTAGGGGTTTTTTACTTATACACTTTGGAAAAGTTAGATGTTACAATTTATTATAAATGTTATATTTCTCAATCTAATAGCTAAAATTAAACTCCACATTCCACTGTATATCCCTAAGATTCCATTGAGATATTTAGATCTCCATTTTTACTTTTAGGGAACAAAATTCTATTTCATCATTGTTTTCAAAGTATCAAATCTCATTAGATTTTCATAGACGTGGATTAATCCCATTAATGATATGGTCAACCATGAATTCCTGAGAAGAAACTAATCCATAAATGTATCAGGAAAGTGTTGTGATATTTTATTCTTATTACATTATAGATTCATTTTCATTTTTCATGAGGTAATAAAAATCCCTTGGCATTTGATTCCCAGTGTGAGAGTAAAATATTTTTCAAAATCCATTTTTGAGAATTCATTCCAACTCGTCACATCCACAACTTCCACAATAATATTATTCATGATCAGTTTCCACTATTGATCATATTCTTCCTCCATACATTTAATATCCCATATGAAGATCTTATCCTCATATCATGGATTGATGTCTACTATCTTCTTAATAGAGTAGTTTTTTTTCTATTAATGAGGTTAAGATGGCCCATTGAAATTCGAAGGCCATCATAGTATAAAATTCTCAATTTTATCTCATTATTTCTTAGGGTGATTTTTTTTCTCTTCATTATCAAGGTTTCTATTCGTATCCCGAGTCACTAAAGAGGGTATCCTCACTAATATCTCAATTCTTACTCTCATCGTGTAGGGAATCCCATTTGGGTTGTCATCACATTTCCCTTCACATTGGTTGTCAACTCGATTCTGCCTATTTCCCGAAATTTTTTATAATACATTTAAAAATAGGGATTTCTTTTTTTAAACTATTAAACACATAGAATGGAATTCAGTGAAAATAAATCGATTATTTATTTATTACATTTATTTATAAGCATGTTCATTTCTAGGATTTAATCTATGTTATCAATGATATATTTCCTAAAATATATTTTTAGGGGATTTTTTACCTTAATAATTGTTCATATTGATCTTATGAATTTTTTCAAATAATATCCCCCTGATATTGGGAAAACACATGTGCATAAAATCTTATTTTTGTTCAATAATTACTAGTCATGTCTAGCCCAATGCGGTGTTATCGAGTCCAACCCTATATACATTTATTCTAAAGCCACATCAACTTGTAGTATACATCCTAAGATGTATTTTCATGATATAACACCGAATATATATGTTAAAAAAATTCGGTATTTTATTTATAATTTGTATTATTCTCATGTTTTTAACTATAGTTTTATAATACTAAACCCAAAAATCTAATCCATTCCATTAATTCCATCTATGAGAACGGTTCCCATTATTTTACATTAATTTATTATTAATTACAAAATAATACACATAATAAAAACCATATAATTGATATGTATAGATTTCATGGGAATTATGTACATAATGTAAAATCATAAAATAGTAAATGAAACATTTTTATTGAAAAATACATTAACAATATCATAATATTCCTTTATTACCGATACAACATTCGATATCCTGGGGACATAATTAATAGTATAGATTATCTATAAATCAAATTAAATGAATAAACCTCGAATAACATGAAGAATGTGATTCATGCTATTCAAAATGAATGTAAATGAATCATAAATGGATTGATAATAATAAAATAAAATGTGTTATAGTTACCTTGGAGACCTCTTTGCTGACCATCACAACTAATGTCATCTAGGGGACCTCTTCGCTGGGAGACCTCTTTGATGACCTATGCATATGGGGTAATTCTCTTCATAATGCCTTCTAGGAGACCTCTTCACTGACCATCACTACTAATGTCCTAATCCACGGTATGCACGACACAAATAGCGGAGTGAATGAAAATTGATAAACGAGAAGAATAAATTAGTGGTTGAGAAAATGTGGTGGCAACTCACTATAATCGATTTAACCACCAAAAAAATTATTAGAATTGTAAAAAGGGATTTGATTTTAAATTACAATGAACTCAATCAAATCACCATTCCCTCCCTCGAACAAGCACATAGGTTACTTCTCCATTTTTAGTGGAGTTGAGAAGGTAATAACTGTGGGAGGATACATAAAATAAAATAAATGGGAGAAAGTATGTTTGATGAAGAAGGATAACTAATATATATTAAATATAAAAATAACTATTACAACAAAAGTACTCAACCTTGCCCCCATAAAATGGCTATCCTTGTAAAAGGGATATGAGGTACAAATTTATAGGAAAAATGGTTGATGAAATCTCGATGAAAGTATGCCCTCCTGATGTTATCGACATTTAGTAAAATTAAATGGAATTATTGAAAATGGGTCCCTTCTTGAACGTTTTTCTTTTACACCTCCCACTTTCCTGCACAAAATTTCATTAGGATTCGTCCACAGATGATGGAGTTATGTCTGTTTTAGTCTGGAGAATTTAATCTGTCCAGGTGACTCTTCGTAATCCAAAAATCCATCTTCCCAAGAATTTAAGTCCTTGAAACCCATGAATTAATACATCAAATCCTTAATGAAAGAAGTTAATTAATTAATTTTACATCTCCATGAAACATGTATGCTCCATTGGGCTGGTGTACTTTGAAATAAAACATCATCTTTAAAACATTTCATATCTGCACATAGTTTTTGAGGCACAGATTGTGTGCTGATTTTGGGCCTCCAAATGATTAATTGAGTTGTAAATTAAGAAGGATGAAATGAGGCATAGTATGTAAGAAAACCTACATGAAAGGAATTTCAAAATTTCGTTTCGTGAAGAAAATTATATGGACTAAATACATAATGAAAATAAAATAGTTAAATCCCAAAATTAATCCATTTTTGCATTTGAGCACAAAATTGCACTAAAACATCAAAATGATACATTTTACCATAAAATAACACTATTTTTGGATTTAGACTATTTAAATATAGTATATAACATTTGAAAATTCTAGCTTCATCACTCCCCCACACATAATAATTGCACTATAGGGTAATCATCATATATCCAAATCAATGTTCACATAACAATTAAAACTAAGAAACCATCAATGATCTCTTCCAAAATGAAATTTCATCGTATATCTTCTATGAAAAAAATATTCCTTCTTATTTTAAATCATCGAATTTAAATTTACTCAACCTCAAAAATCCATCCATGGCCCAATCACATCCTATCTCACCTTGAAATTTTGTGTCACTCTTTACTCAAGGGAAATTAAATCTAGTGTTTTTCTCATACTTGGAATGTGCATGTATCACCATAGGATTTTTGGAATTCTCATCTCCCCAAATCACAAAAAATGAAAATGAATTTTATCATGATGCCCTTTTCAACATGAATTCTGTGACTTAGGGATGGTGGGAAAATGATTGAAAAATTAAGGCTATAAAGAGAAGGTTAGACCCTTATTCACAATGCATGAATAATCAATTGAAAACACTGGATTAACCTCACAAAATCCACATAACAATGTGATTGAAAACACCAAAAAAACTATATGACATGGGACATGAGCCAGAAATTTTTTCAAAAGAATGATTACGTCCAAGTTCTCCCCTTTTTTTCATTTTTTTCATTTTTTTGGAAAGCTCCAGAAAGGCACAACTTTATTTTCATTTATTATATTTTTTTTCAAGGAGAATGAGATAAAAATTGATTAAAATGAAATAATGTCCATCATTCCCTAGAATTTAGATAGTGACATGAGTTGTAAAATTAATTACAATGATAAATTTATGCTAATATCCATTTTCTTCTATTTTTTCACTTTTTTTAAAAGAGAAATAGATGAAAAAAATAAATAACAATGAAAGCATTACCCATGACCAATTTGATATTTATCATCCACTTCCCAAAATGTTGAAACACACATCACATCAACGAAAAATGAAACACATCCAAATAACGCACACAAAAGTCCCTTCCCCCGCGCTCAAACTTGAAATATCCACCAAAAAGTACCAAGAGTGTGGGTAGGTAAGGAAAAATAGGATTGTAATGTGGCTTAATCCTACAAGGCCATTCATGGAATCTATGGGCCAACAAAGAATAGATGTAAAGGTAGGTCTCAAGATAAAATATGGGTATCCAAAAAAATTCCTCAATCATTTCAAAAATATTCCATGAAATCCAAAGCTTCGAAAGAGAAAAGTCCCAATTCTGGTAGTCACATAAAATCCAAGTTTCTCTCAAGAAAGTATGTGTATTAGAAAGAATATTTCAAAGTGGTTCAAAATAAGTCACAGGACTAGAAAAATATTTGAGTTAGTTTTTCATGGGAATGGATTACAAAATTTCTCAAACCAATAAAAATGGTTGGAAATACAATTCAAGAAATTTTTTTCACATCAATCACCTTTATGATCCATTGCTTCAAAAAAAATTCAACCATATCAAAATCAATTGATTTGTTAAAAATTAATCTGAATATTCATTGAATCTTAATGTTACTAAAAATATAGAAAAAAAGAAAAATGAAGAACACAAAACAATTAAGTAGGTTGAAACTCCCCCACACATAGATTTCAATACACATCATTAGATCTCAACAAAATAATAAAAAGAGAAGAAAAATAATGGGAATGAAAGATACAACCTGACATTATTTTTCAGTGGCATCTTTGAGTTAAACTCCTAGATACTCCCACTAAGCCTAGAAACCATGATGTAAAGTAGCGCATAAGAAAAATAATGAAAAATGAAGAGGAAGGGAAAAGAGGATAGAATATGGTTTGGACCCCCCATGTGGGTTCTTGGTTTTTACTGCCCCTTGTCCTATAGTTGCAGCAGTTTAACCCCAATTCGATGGTGGATGGGGTTTCTCACTCAGAAAACACCATAACTTATTTATTCCAATGATACTAAACGTGTAGAGGTCTTCTAGTAACCCACATATAGAGTACATCATCTCCTCCACGATTTCATTATGGTGAAATTGGAATGATAGGGGAAGGAGGAAGAATGGGTCCTTTTTGTTCACTTCCACTACATGTGTGGCCTCTTTAACTTTAACATCCAGTGCCCGCTCAGGTAATTATGATTCAAAAAATTCCGAAGGGACGTTAAAATATCTTACCACTTGGATATTATTAAAACATAATGAATCAATATAAAAATCATCTCTTTCATGTAGGTCAGGTTAAAACATGATCTCTTTATGAAAGGCCACTGGGAACTCTTTTTCTATAGGAACTTCTTCGTATTAATCCATAGAAAGAGGTAGGTATAGAGTTCCTGATTCTTCTTTGAAAAATATGGGAGGATCACATACCTTTTGTTCATTAACAAAATCTAACCAATTTTCTTCCAATGCATGTTGATTTCCTACAGTTGTATCAGCTGGCATGGCATCTACAGGAATCTCTTCAAGTAGTGTCCAAGGAGGGATGATTGCATCTCCATGTTGTGTCTAAAAGTATTCATTGGGTTCTTCAACATGAAATATAGGTGGAAAAAAATTTACCTTTTCTTCATCAGTTTGGTTCTATGTTTTTTTGTCGTTCCATCCATATAACTTTACCTTCTTCAACTTCAGCTTCCAGTGATGCTACCATCTTTCTTGTTTGTTCTTCGATTTTGATATTATTTTGAATCAGTGAGGAATCTTCCTCCATTTGGATAATAAAAGTCTAATTATTTCATGAAAATTTAGAACTCAACTAAGAATATGAAAAATCACTAATGTAATCCATATCGATCGAAAAAAGATTAATAATCAATGAAGGTGTTTTTTTGTTTTTTGAAAATTTTAATTTTTTTGGTTTTTATGAAAAATAGTGTGAGTAAGCATTTTGACTCCCAATAAATGGCACCAAATTGATAATAGTGGTTCTTTCATGAACAAAAATTCATTAAAATTCTTATTAACATAATAATGTACCATAGTGTCACACCCTAGAGTTGATCACAAGGAGGCAACTCACAGGAACTATCTTTCTATTGTCACTATTTATAATATAACTACAATAAAAATATAATAATAATATGAATGGGGGGAACTGAAATACATAAAATATAAATAAAATATGTAATAATGCAATGAATTATAGAATAAAGTTATAATACTGAATGTAGGCAGTTGTTCTTAGGAGGTCGTTGTGGTTGATATCATTGTTTAAAAATAATCTCAATATTCAACTCAATGAGGTGATCAAGACCTGTCACACCTCACCTTTTCATTTGAAATTTAATCAACCCATACCAAGACCTCTTCATATGGGGTAATACTCCTACTAATTTCATCTAGGAGACCTCTTCGCTGACCATCACTACTAGTGTCATACACTACCGTATGCACGACACAAATAGCTAAGGTAAGGAAAATTGATAAACGAGAAGAAGAAATTGGTGGTAGAGAAAATGGGGTGGCCAATCATTGTAATCAATTTAACCAACAAATAAATTATTATAATTGAATAAATGGATTATTAATTAAATTACAGTGACCTCAATCAAACCACCTTTCCCTCCCTCGAACAAGCATCGAGGTTAGTTCTCCATTTTTAGTGGATTTGAGAAAGGAATAACGGTAAGAGAATACATAAAATAAAATAAATGGGAGAAAGGAGGTATTAAGAAGAAAGATGAATAATATATATTAAAAATAAATATAAATATTACAAAAAAATACTCAACCCTGCCCCCATAAAATGGCTATCCTTGTAAAAGGAAGAGGAGGTACAAATTTAAAGGGAAAATGGTTTATGAAATATGGATCAAATTCTTTCATCTGCATGTTATTGAATTTTAGTCCAATTAAATGGAATTATTTGAATATGGTACCTTCTTGAATGTTTTTCCATTACGCATCCCTCATTCCTACACAAATATTCATCTTGATTGGTCCATTTATGATGGAGTTATCTCTGTTTTAGTTCGGAGAATTTAATCTATCCAGGTTACGCTTAGTATTCCACAACTCCAACATCCCATGAATTTATGTCCACGAAACCAGCGAATAAAAATGTAGAATCCTTCATAAAAGATGTTTAATAATTATTTTTGTATCTCCATGAAAAATTTCAGCTCCATTGGGAAGGTGTACATTCAATATAAAACCTCATCTATAAAACATTTCATATATGTTCACAATTTTCGAGTTATGGATTTTGTGCTGATTTTGGGCCTCCAAATGATTAGTTGAGTTCGGACTCCAGGAGAATTAAATGAGGCCCAGTATGTATGAAATCCTATAGAAAAATAATTTCAAAATTTTTTTCAGTGTAGAAAATGATATGGACAAAATAATTAATAAAAATAAAATATTTAAATCCCAAAATTAATCCATTTTTGCATTTGAGCTCAAAATTCCACTAACACATAAAAATGTTACAATTTCCCTTATAATAACACTTTTCTGGGATTTAGAACAATGAAGTAAAGTATATAATATGTGAAAATTCAAGATTCATGACTCCCCCACTCATAATCATTGCACTCCTTGGCAATAATCATATATCCAAATCAAAATTCACAAAAGAATTAAAAATTAGAAAACATCAATGATCTCTTACAAATTGATATTTCATCATGTATCTTCTATGAAAAAATATTCCCTTTCATTTTAAATCCTCGCATTTAAATTTATTCAACCTCAAAAATCCATCCACGAACCAATCACAACTTACCTCACCTTGAAATTTTGTGTCACTCTTCACATAAGAGAAATTAAATCAGGAGATGTGCCCATACTTTGAAAGTGCATGTATCACCATAGGCTTGTTACAATTATCATATCTTCATAGAGCGAAACATGAAAATGAATTCAATAAAAACTTACCTCACCACGAAATAATGACCATAATTCCATAAAATTTAGATTATTACATGATTCATAAAAGTATTATCAATGATAAAATCAATCTCATCTCTATTTTTTCTATTTTTTCATTTTTAAAGGACAAACAGATGAAACAAATAAAGCACAATGAATGGATTACCTATGCCTAATTTGATCTTTATCATCCACTCCCCAAAATGTTGACATAGACATCACATAACCCAGAAATGAAACATATCCAAAGAACACACACGAAAGGCCCTTCCCCCACACTCAAACATGAAATATCCATGAAATAATACCAAGAGTGTGGGTAGGTATGGAAAAATAGGCTTGTAATGTGGCTTAAACCAATAAGTAAATTCATGGAATCTATGTGATAATGAATGATAGATGTAAAGGTATGTATTAAGATAGAATAAGGCTAGCCAAAAAATGCCTCAATCATTTAAAAAATATTCTATGAAATCCAAATCTTCGAAAGAGAAAAGTCACGAGTTCTAGTTCTCACAAAAAATCCATGATTATGTCAATAAAGTGTGGGAATTAGAAATAATATTTCATAGTGGTTCATAATTCTTCACATGAATATAAAAATATTTTATCCAGTGTTTAATGGGCATTGATTTCAAAAATTGGTCAAACTCATAAAAATTCATGGAAATCCAATTCAAGTAAAATGTTTTCACATCCAAATTACATTAAAATTTATTTCATCATAAATCATTTCAAACATCTCAAAATCAATTGATGTGTGAAAAAAAATCAGAATATTCATTGAATCTCAATGATACTAAAAATATGAAAAATAAAAAGAAAATTAAAGCACACAAAACAACTATGTTTCTTGAAACTCCCCCCACACATATATTTCACTACCCATCATTGTAGCTCAACAAAATAATAATAATGGATGAACAATAAAGGGAATGAATGATAAAACAAGACATTATTTTTCATTGGAAGCTTTGAGTTAAACTCCAAAATACTTAAACTAAGCCTAAATAAAATGAAATAAAGAAAAGAATAAAAAAATAAATTAAAATAAAGAGGAAGGTAAAATAGGATAGAACATAGTTTTGAACCCCATGTGGGTGCTAGGTTTTTACTGCCCCTAGTCCTGCAGTTGCTGCATTTTAACCCCAATCCCATGATGGATGGGGTTTGTTAGTTAGAAACCCCCATAACATCTTTCTTCCAATGATACTCAAAATATAAAGGCCTTGTAGGAACCCACATATAGAGTACATAATCTCTTCCACCATTTCAATGTGGTGCAACTGGAATGATAGTGGGAAGAAGAATGGGTCCTTTTTGTTCACTTCTACTACTAGTGTGGCCTCTTCAACTTTAACATCCAGGGCCATCCCATGTAATTCTCTTTTAATAAATTCATAAGCGACGTTAGAAAATAGTACCACTTGGATATGATTATAACATGAAGACTCAACAAAAAATCTTCACATTCATGTAGGTCAGCTTGAAACACGATCTTTTTAGGCAAGGCCAGTGGGAACTCTTTTTCTACAAGAACCTATTCATATTAATCCATGAAAAGAGTGAGGTATAGAGGTACAGATTCTCATTTGAAAAATATAGGAGGATCAAATACCTTTTGGACATTAAAAATTCTAACCAATGTTCATCCATTTCATGTTGATCATCCACAGTTTTATCAGATAGAATGACATCTCCATGAATCTCTTCAAGTAGTGTCCAATGAGGGATGATTACATCTCCATGTTGAGTCTTCATGTATTACATGGGTTATTCAACATCAAATGTAGTTGGAACAACATTTACCTCTTCTTTTTCATCTAGGTTCTGTTTTTTTTATCGTTCCAACCATAGAGATTTAACTTTTTCAACTTCCGCTGCCAGCGATGCGACCATCTTACTTGTTTGTTCAAGGATTTGGAAATTATTTTGAATCATTGTAGAATCTTGTTCCATTTGGATAAAAAATGTCTCATCCCTACAAGAAAATTCATAACTAGGCCAAGAATATGAAAAATCATGGATGTAATCCATATCAACCGAAAAAAAGATTGATAATCTATGAAGTTGTTTTTTTTGTTTTTGAAAATCTAAATTTTTTTGGTTTTTATAAAAAATAGTGTCCGTAAGAGTTTTTCCTTCCCTGAAACTGTTCCAAATTTATGAGAGTGGTTTTTTCGTGAACCTAAATTTAATTAAATCTTTATTAACAAAATAATGTACCATAGGGGCACATCCTAGGGTCGATCACAGGGAGGCTTCTCACACACACTATCGTTGTGTTGTCACTGTTTAATATATAACTAATATAAAATATAATATTTATATAAATGAGTTGGAGATTGAAATACTTAAAATTTAAATAGAATATAAATAAATTATATAATAATTCTATGCAAAACAGAATGATGTTATAAGAAATAAAGTAGTCCATTGTTCTTAATAGGATGTGGTGGTTCATATCATTGTTTAAAAAGAATCTCAATATTCAACTCAATGAGGTGATCAAGAACTGTCACACCTCACCTTCTTATTTGAAATTTTATCACGCCATACCAAGACTTCTCCATATGGGTTAATTCTCTTCATAATGGAAGCTATGAGACCTCTTCACTGAACATCACTAGTTATTTCATAGTCCACCGTATGCACGACACAAATAGCCAAGGGGATGAAAATTGATAAATGAGAAGAAGAAATTGGTGGTATAAAAAATGGGGCGACGGCTCAACGTAATAGATTTAACCACCAAAAAATATCATAGAATTGAATAAAGGGATTAGAAATTAAAGTAAAATTAACTAAATAAAACCACAATTCCCTCCCCCAAACAAGTGCCGAGGTTAGTTCTCCATTTTTGTGGATTTAAAAGGGAATAACGTTGGGAGAATACATGAAATAAAATTAATGGGAGAAAGGAGGTATGAAGAAGAATGATAAATAATATATATTAAAAATAAAAAATAACTATTACAATAAATATACATAACTTTTCTTCCAGAAAATGGATGTCCTTGTAAAAGGGAGAGGAGGTACAAATTTATAGGGAAAATGGTTGTGAAATCTCGATCAAATTCTACCCTCCAGATGTTATCGACTTTTAGACCCATTAAATGGAATAATTGGAAAATTGTCATTTCTTTAATGTTTTTCCTTTACATATCCCTCATGCCTACAAAAATGTTCATCATGATTGGTTCATTTATGAATGTGTTATGTCTGTTTTAGTTCGGAGAGTTTAATCTGTCCAGATGACTCTCCGTATTCCACAACTCCAAATTCTGATGCATTTACTTCCTTGAAACCAGCCAATGAAGACGCGGACTCCTTAATGAAATATGTTCACTAATTACTTTTGAATCTCCATGAAAATGTTCATATCCATTGGTACAGTTTACATCAAAATAAAACATCATATTTAAAACATTTCAGATCTACACACAGTTTTTGAGGCACATATTGTTAGCTGATTTTGAGCATCAAATTGATTAATTGAGCTAGGACTCCAGAAGGATGAATGGAGGCCCAGTATTTAAGGAATCCTAAAGAAAATGAATTTAACAATTTGGTTTAGTGTAGAAAATGGAATGGACTAAATACATAATACAAATAATACAGTTAAATCCCCAAATTAAACCTTTTTTTCATTATATCTCAAAATTCCACTAAAACACAAAAATGTGACAATTTCCCATAAAATAACATTTTTTTGCAATTTAGAACATTGAAATACATTTTATAATATGTGAAAAATATAGCTTCATCAACAAACCTTTAATTTAAAAAAACTTATTTAATAAGATTATTTTATTAAAATATTATTTACTTAAAAATCCAATAATTCATGAATATAAAACATGTAATTGAATTTTAAGATGACCCAAAAATAAACTTTGTTTTATTAAATCAATATCAAAATAAGTAATTAGGAAACAATCATAATAAGTAATTATAAAAATTATTTTAATGAAAATAATGTACATAATAATAATATAAGGGTATTGATAAAAATCCCTTTAATACACCTAAAAAATCATTAAGGTTGATGTGCACAATAGTGCTCATTTCAGGTGGTGGTTCAATGTATATGGTTTTCATTGTGACTTTTAAGAGCTTGAACATATCTCATAAATGGTTTCACTCATAAATGATTTATTGGATATCATAATGGGAATGGTCAAGGGAAATTCCAAGTGATTCTATATCCTATGGAAGCCAAGATAAATGGGATTCATAATATACCATCGTACTAGTTGAGGCCTCCCTTCCTTTTGGTTTCAAATTTATTTTTCAAAACCCTATATTTATATTAACAATATGATCATTTTTCAACAAAAATATTAACAAAGTTAGTGTTATTTATTATTTTCATAAATATGAAAAGAAATAGTAAATCTAACAAAGTGACTTCCTTTTTATTGTCTATTATATATAAAATTCATGAAATTATATTGAAACTGGAATTTTATATAAAAAATATATTAGGTGGTCAATGTTTTCATGAAAAAAATCGTATTCCCTTTTGAAAGGTATATATGGTATAATAAACGGGTATTATTCAGTAGTTAACACATTTAATTATATAGTTATTTAATGTATGATTTATGGAAAAATTATCATAAAATATAATCCTAGAAATATATTTATAAGGAATTAGTGTAAACTCTTGAAAAAAATTATGATTGTGTAATGTTTTTTTGTGGGTCGTTTTAGTCGGTATCAAATAAAATGATTAGATAAATTTTGATGTAATGATAATATTTTCAACATTCATTAGAATGGTTTTTACATATAGTTAACTTAATATGATATTGAATTTGAATAACTCCATATTTATCATCTAAACTACTTTTGTTCAGAATGTTTTTCTACAGATGATATTTCGAATATGTAGTGGGTATGCCCCAAAGGGGATATTTTCCTTCAAAAACAATATCCTATTAAGGTTTTAATTGAAATATAGTCTTTTATTGATGTGTTGGTTATATATAAATAGCTTATAAATGGTGGAGTTATCCATGATAGAGAGGAACTAGATCTACCATGATGGAACATGCCTATAGTGGATAAATTCATGAGGAGGTATCCCTCATCATTTGGTGAATCATCTAACCTATTGTTATCTTAAGGATGGATCAATTCACAATGGAATATATTGTATGTAATGGGATTTTTATAACATGAAAAGGCACATATTCACGTTTGTTTTTTTTTGAATTAGTAGATGGTCGATGTGGGTATTTGGTAATGAATACTAGAGATAAACTGAATTTGATTCAATGTAATCCAAAAATATTTAAGAATATTATTCTTGATATTTTTTTTCTATTATTGTCAGAATAAGAATATAAAAACAGTTCCTAGAGTTGAATGAAATAATATAATGATTCTATACCATTATATGAAAATATAAGCCAGGATTGGAAATGTATGTGCTAGATTTTTTTTCAAGAAACTATTATGAAAATTATTTGGTTACACACAAGATTGAAACCATGTTTACAAATATCATTTTATAAATGAAGATTTAAATACTATAAGATTTTTTTTTGTTTTCAATAAATGATTCAAATGGAAATTTTTGTCTCTTATACGCATCATGTTGATGAAAGCTTGCTGCGATCAGGAAGATAAGTGATAGGTAAATATACAACAAAGTGTTCTAGTGGAATGAAAATTATGTCCTTGTCTTGTGGTAAGTGTTTTAAAAACACCCTAGAGAACGTATTATGACATCAAGTACGTTTTACTGAGGTGTAATTTTTTCACATATGACCTCTAATATAGGGAAAATAATCCTAAATAATCATGGACTGTGGTATCTGATAATAATCCACTACTATGATGATTTTGGTTTAATGAGTTGGTTTATTATGCTAATACACTTCCACATTTAGATTCAAAATATGGAAATTATCATTATTGGAAATAGAAATGTGTTATTTGTATGATAAATACTAATTTAATTTGTTCTGGGTCGGGGAATGACGTGGTGACGAGAAATGAAATGATCATTGGTGAATGATCTAGTATTGGCCCTTCCTTCATGAAATGGTGAATTATTCAACTATAATAAATCTCCATTGATACTACATTGTTTTTGTAATAATTAACATTGATAAACTAATTTTATATTCTTTATGTTAGTTGAATTCATAGTATTTAATTCAATATAAAAATGATTTAGAATAATATTTTTTAGTTTCTAGCTTTAAAAATTTAGTGGCATATTATTTAGGGGTTATAGTGTGATATATATAATTCCCCAGCGTTAAAAATTATATAATCTTTGGTTATGTGATGAATTAATATTTAGGATCAATTAATCATTTGAGTTTTAGTGAATTAGGAAATAACTATTACAAAACCACAAAAATATTACATAATAGACACTTCGACGCACTATCTATTTTTCTTAAAAAAATGAAAACCTGGAAAAAAAAAAGATTTGTTATTCTTGTTAAAACTATTATTTAATAATTCAATTTTATTACCCATCCTTATTGTAACGCCCCGACCCCAGTTACCCAGAGTCAGTGCATTATTACATAACATACGCATAATTACAAGGAATGAAGTCCCGAAAGACCGATCAGTTTAGCAGTCTTGGAAAATAGATTACATATATGAATGTTACATTGCACTTTAAGACATACAAAACAACATAAATAATCTTTATGAATTCTATTATTCCCTTGGCTTAACCCTGCATATCAATCACTATACACTTCTTGGAATCCTGGGAAAAATAAAACATTGAAAGGGGTGAGCTCAAAAGCCCAATAAGGGTAAGCAATATAGCGAAAACTTTCATAAATAAGAATAAAAATTTAAGGCAATCTATAACTAAAACAAAAGCCTTTTAAACTTGAACTTCAACATAATATAGAAGAAATAAAATGAAATAATTCCATTTACATATTCACATGGATATTCTACTAATCGAATAATCACATGAAATATCAATAATCACTTTCATAATGATGGAATGAATAATTCCAGACTATCATAACAACGTATCCAAGGCCTCGTGCCAAGACTAAAAATAATATTTTGTCAAGGCATCTTTCCAAGACACTAGTTTGTCTCATTAGACCTACCGATGAATCGAGGAGCTATAGTGGGATCCACTCGTCACTTATTAAGTCCAATGCATTCCTCATATGAATAGGTTTAAACATAACATAAACATTCGTATTAAAACTAGCATATGAAATGTCAATAATTCTTCCATAAACCATGAATGGTGTAAAAATAACACATCCACAGTTAAACATATCACAAAACCTTCAATGGAAGTTTTTTTATAATAAATCAACTTCAAATAAGCTTAAAATCTATCCAAGGATGTTGACATAGATGAAAATGATGAGTAAAACTCTTTGAGAGAAATATCCTTTTTGTAAAATCATTTAAAATTCACACATTAATAAAGGAATTAATTTAAATGAGATTTTTTAATCAAAGCATCCAATACCACTTTGAAACTTTTGAAATGAATTATCATTTAAAAACATTCATGTCCATATAAATAAATCCATAAAATCATTTTGAAAATATGGACATTAATTAAAAATATTTAGAAAGATAAATCTTTAAAAACATTTGAAATTTTGATCTTGATAAAGAGATCCTTTAAAAATCATTAATATATTCATTTTGAAATCATTTTTATGAAAAATGTTCATGGATGATAAAAATTTCATCGTAAATACTTACACATAAACATTCTCGGATAATAATGAGATTGAAGAATAAACCCTTACCAATTTGTTAACTTAGGAAACAAACAACCCATGAAAGAGGTATAATAAAATAAATATGTAAATACACATAAATTAATGTGTATTACACAAATAATACAATTATGGGAAGTACATACACCACACAAAAGATAATAGTGGCAATATGGCATGAATCTCACGGGAATAAAGAGTGAGATGAAAACCCCTTACCCTGCACTTTCCTTTAGTCGAGGGTATGTTTAACCCCTTTTATGAAGATAGTAGTATGTTATTAAATTATAAAAGAACCATATTAATATTTATGATATCATACATTATTCGTTTATGACTTTATACTACCCATTTTATTATAATTTCCATTTTAAATTAACATTTCGGGTAATAATCGCTTTCTTTATCATAGGTGTTTTAACTTGTTACTCTTGATTGTATCACTTAGATCATGATTTAAATAATTAAAGGATATAAAACATGATAAATATATCATATATATTTAGAATATAAATATGTAAAAAAACATATATATATATATGAAATGGAAAACACCGTTTATGGAGACGGTAGTCCGTACGTACGCATAAACGTTGTTTCTGTTTTCATATAGTATTGAACAGAAGTAAGTGAATAAGATATATTTAAGTACATAAAAACTTATATAAATGAATATATATATCTCCAGTATCATTATTATTTCATATATTCCATACTTATTAGAAAAATATATTTTTATAGTCGTCGATGAATGGTGAACTTTGAAATGAATCTCATCGCGTCGTGGAGACAGTAATCCGTATGTACGCACGAGCGAAAATATCATTCCTTTGATATTAAAATAATTCATAATTTGATGGTATATTATATATACAGAATCATTATAATGTTATATTTATTATTTAAAAGAATTATACATTATTATTATAACCATCTAAATAATAATATATTGAATAACAATTATACCACAACGTGGAGACGGTAGGTCGTACGTACGCACCTATGGTGACATGTCATTCAAGGGTTAGATAAAATAGTGAATTTTTTTGTTCCATAATTATAATAACATCACATTATATATAATATTCAAGAATTATTATTTTATAATGGAAAAAACAAGGAAAGAAGAAGTTGAAGAAGAAAGGAACTTTAAAGAGGGTGGTGAAGACGTTACCTCTTCTTCAGGATCTTCCTTTTGATTTGATCAAAAGAGATCATTAGGTTGGATTTCTTATAAAACTAAGGCCTCTAGGATTAAGTGAGGTAATTTGTGAGAGTATTTGGGCAGGTTTTGGCCGAACCAAAAGGCTTTGAAGGTGTGAATAACTGGTTTGAATTTGGGTCCTTTTATAATGGGGAGGATGGGCTCTTTAGGAAAAACATAAAGTATTAATTTATAATAAATTCATATTCGATTTATAATGGCTCCAAAGTAGATTATTTGAATTTTATGGTGGGTATGGTTCGAAAACCACTCAACCAATATGTTTTAGACAGTTTTGGGACTCTATATTAACCTTATCTTTTAGTTTTAACTCTTAATTATTAGTTTAACAATTACCATGTCACTTTGTATTTTTATATTATATAGTTAATAAAACTACTATATACATTAAATAGACCCCCAAGTGGTCCATTAATGATACAAATATCATGATATATGTCTCTTTGCCAAACCATAGATTTTTAAGAATTTAATATCAATTAATAATATAATATTTGTTTTAAAAACTCTTTTGTGTAAATTTTGACACTATTCAATAATTGATTTTTTTAAAAATCATAACATAATGATTAATTCGAAAAAAGTTAATTATATCAATCCTAACATGTCATATTATCCTATAAAATTAGTGTGATTCATAAAAAGACTCAAATTATATTTATTTGGGTGTTTATAATATCAATTATTTTAATTGTTCACTATTATGGTAATTAATGCATCATCATTGAGTCATAAATAAATTACATTATTTAATGTCTAAAAATTATAAATAAAATACCATTATGTAGGAATTATTTTTATATTTAAAATGAATATTTATAGTCAACAATACAACATATATAACCCTATTTAAAAATTATTTTTCTAAAAGATATATGCTTATGTCATTTTTGTATTTATTTTAACTTGATTAATATAAAGTGTCATTATCAATTAAAAGTGGATCCATGGGGTCCCAAAATCGACAAAAAGATTCCTATGGTCGGAAATGTATCCACCAATAAGCTTTGAACACGTTTTATGGTAATTTATTATTGTTATAATATTATTTGTTAACCCTTATTTACCGGATTTACTTTTTAACCATGGTAAATAAAATATTTACCGAAGTAATTATTCAAAGTTTCTAAAAATAAAATCTACCTATATACACAATTTGTACATCCTGATTCCAAATATGGAATCCATTTTTTCAAATTCAAAACACAGAAGTGGCATAAATTAATTTAAAATTAATCTCCATTGTCAAAACAAAAACCGTGTTTTTAAGATATAATAACTATCAAAAGATTGACACTTGTTTACATCCGGTTTAATTATGAATTTATTTCTAATGAACAACATTGTATTAAATGGTAAAAATATATTCTAAATATACTTTAAAACCACTCAAATTCATAATTTGTCACTACTAATTATTTTTACTAAAAAAGTTGTTTTTAATTAAAATTTAGTAATTTTAACTATACATCAAAACATACAAGTTATCCAAAAAGTTCCAAAATTTCACCCTAGGATAAATTCCAAAAATGAAGTCCATTTTGAGATATAAAATTTATAAAATTTTAAAAATTAGGTATTACTATTCATTATGGCTAGTTTGATTTGTTGTAGTGTGTGTTAGAACTCGAAGTTGCACACAACACACACTACTGTATTATTCAAAGAGAAGCATACCGTGGAAGATTGGGGTGTTACATTGTAAATTTTTGATGTCCCCATTCTAAAGAATAAATTTATTTACTCAAATTGAATATATAAAAGTTTAAAATATTGGATTTAAAAAGGGTTCACTATTAAAGTTGGTAAAAGTACATTTTTGAAAAATACTTCTTTTATCTGAAAAAAAATCAATTTGTTCTTACATCATGTCTATGAAACTCATAATATGTAGTCTAATATTATAAGGATTATATAAGGTTCATAATTTAGTTAATACTATTCATAACCTCTTTTGAACGGCTTGTTTGGTAAGTCATGGTGCACATGAACTCGGTGTTACGTGTAGTAAAAGTTATTAAATTGTTTTAAAGAAGTACATACTATGAAATCTTGTGGTGTTACATTCTTCCGTCCTTCAATAAATTGTGTCCTTGTAATTTGACATTATTATTCGAAAATAAAGGTTGAAAATAGAAAATATCTTTGTGGGAAAACCCACATCGGAAATTTGGTTAATAAAATTTAGTCTTAAAAAGAGGAAAAGAGAAATGAAAGGGTCACCACCAAATGATGATCTCGATTAGGAGAAAATTGGTGGAAATTAGAGACATATAATTGGAGGAAAAACATAAATATTTATAGGTAGTGATTGAGGTCATCAGTCATAAACAAGTTTAAAATTGAGGTCCTTAACTTCAGTAATCTATGATGATTTAAAATGCCATCGGTTAAACAAAACATAAGGTATTAGGATAACACATTTTTGGTTTTAATATACCTTATATAAAGTATGAGAATAAATATCTTCATAGAATAAGAGGATAATAAAAATATATACTTGAAATGTAGAGTTCTATATTTTAACTAATTTCTACCACAAACTCATCTTTCACTCTAAAGATAATAGAACATAAAAAAATATTCTATTTATCCTATTCTTTTGGGGTTAAAAATGAATTTATAAATCATCTACTAGACCTTATTCAAATAAAATACATTATTTAATCCAGGACATCTCTTGGACTAGTGGTAGGTGATACACCCTTGTTGCCCTTCAGTTGCGGGTTCAAGTCTCACGGCCTTACCGGTCACGACGGGTTGTCGCCCGACCTTCGAGTTGTCCTCTTATGGAAATCCAAAATTAATCTCAAACTAGAATTATCCAAAATACTTCTATCCAAACTCATAGTCCAACATTTAAAAGGAAGGTAATCATAAGGTAGATCCTTTTTACCCTGTAATATCACGTGAATACCATCATCATGTATTCTTTTAAAACACTGAAACATCCTGAATTACAATAATCCTTATTGATTATATTCATGCTCCCATATTCCATATAGAATGCTAGATATACTTAATCCATTCAAAAATGTTGTAAACTCCAACAATGATGGAATATACAATTCATTAATCGGTTTCAAGGAAGTCAAGAATATTAAATATAATTTACCCAAACCAACCATATCTTATACCAAAATAAGTACCTCAATATTAGGACCATATTAAGGTTTATCTTTCCTCAACCATGTAATTTCCAAAAAGAATAAATTGTTGTAGACTCACTTTTCTTAGTACCATAAAATCTCAAATCCTCAATGAAATAAGTACTGCATTACAATCCTTATATACTCCATAATTATAATAAAAAGTACATTGTCGATACAACACTCAAATGACATAATCAACATAAGAACTCTAATCATTCCTCTTCATTTGTGGTAGTATCATAACTTTATTATTATCCAATGGAATCATTTGCGGCATAGTCTTATGACTGGGACATAGGTTTGCATAGTGTCCAAACTCCTTGAAAATGAAGAATTGTACATGTGAAACCATTTTCTTACCCATGCAGTCTTGTACATGGTGCCCTTTTCCACCACACTTATAAAAAACTCCCATTCCTTTCAGGAAAGTTCCAGGGTGATTCTTCCCGTAGTTATCACATGTGGGGAAATTCTTCTTTTCCCACTTCCCTTTATCCATCTTTCTCTCTTCCATCCTTTTTGTCGCTTGCTTCCCTTCAAAGCCATAAGACTCAGTAAACTTTTTACTTATCTTATCAACACATGATACTATTTCTTCATATGATGATAATTTGTCGGAGACTATTTTCCTTCTAAATTATGGCTTAATACCATGAAAGATACGATAATTCTTACTCTTTGGATCATATGTATTACTGGATTTTACATTCCTTCTACTGTGCGCCATTTCTATACAATAGCATAAACTAGTTCAGTTAATGAATTGCAATGAATAATTCCAAACTTGTAAAATACCTAACACAAATTGAATTGTTTATGGATATAATCCATAATCATAAAAAAATTTCTTTGAGTAAGTATATACTCATCATCACTTCATTATGGTTTGTAAAGAAAATGAGAATTATCCTAAGCATATCCCCCTGGGGTGTTGTAACCAAGAGTGCAGCAAGACCCATTGTCGTGCACCAGTTCCCGTTCGAGTCTAGCTCAAAGCGGTGTTTTCAGGTTTTAACCTTAGTTACATCTGTGCCAGAGCCACCTCTACCTGCTCGTATCCAGACAGGGATGTATTTCTCAGAAAACTCACAATGTCTCTACAATACCAAAATTATAGGAAGTTCTTCTATACTAATCCTCAATGTCTATCATAGGGCTATGTGCTCTAATCAGAGTTTATATAAATCTATATTACAATGTAATTTCTAGACATCCCTCTTATACCAACTATAATGCCCCGACCCCAGTTACCCAGATTCGGTGCATTATTACATAACATTGGCATTATTACAAGAAATGAAGTCCCAATGGACCGATCAGTTTAGCAGTCTTGGAAAAGAGATTATATACATGAATGTTACATTTCACTTTAATACATACAAAACAACATAAATAATCTTTATGAACTCCATTATTACATTGGCTTAACATTTCATATCAATCATAATACACATCTTGAAATCCTGGTAAATATAAAACATTGAAAGGGGTGAGCTATAACGCTCAGAAAGGGTAATCAATATAGCGGAAACATTTATAAATAAGAATAAACATTTAAGGCAATGTATTACTAAAACAAAAGCCATTTAAACATGAACATAAAAATAATATAGAAGAAATAAAATGATATAATGACATTTACTTATTCACATGGATATTATACTAATTGAATAATCTCATACAATATCAATAACCACTTTCATAACGATGGAATGCATAATGCCAGACTATCATAACCACGTAGCCAAGGCCTCGTGCCAAGACTACAAATAAGATTTTGTCAAGGCCTCATGCCAAGACACTAGTTTGTCTCATTAGACCTACCGATGCATCGAGGAGCTATAGCGGGCTCCACCCGTCACTTATTTAGTCCAATGAATTCCTCATATGAATAGGTTTAAACATAACATAAACATTCGTTTTAAAACTAGCATACGAAATGTCAATACTTTCTCCATAAACCATGATTGGTATAAAAATAACACATCCATAGTCAAACATATCACAAAACATTCAATGGAAGTTTTTTTATAATAAATCAACTTCATATAAGCTTAAAATTCATCAATGGATGTTGACATAGATGAAAATGATGAGTAAAACTTTTTGAGAGAAATATCCTTTTTTTTAAAAATCATTTAAAAGTCACACATTTATAAACGAAGTAATTTAAAAGATATTTTTGAATAAAATTTTCCCATACCACTTTGAAACTTTTGAAAAAAATTATAATTTCAAAACCTTCATGTCCATATAAATAAATCCTTAAAATTATTTTGAAAACATGGACATTAAATAAAAATATTTAGAAAGATAAATCTTTTAAAAAAATTGAAATTTTGATCTTGATAAAGAGCACCTTACAAAATCTTTAAAATGTTCATTTTTAAATCATTTTTATGAAAAATGGACATGGATGATAAAAATGTCCTAGTAAATACTTACACATAAACAATCTCGGATAATAATGAGATTGAAGAATTAACCCTTACCAATTTGGTAACTTACGAAACAAACAACCCATGAAAGTGGTATCATAAAATGAATATATAAATACACATAAATTAAAGTGCATTTCACAAATAATACAATTATGGGAAGTACATACACCACAAAAAAGATAATAGTGGCAATATGGCATGAATCACACGGGAATAAGGAGTTAGATGAAAACCCCTTACCTTGCACTTTCCATTAGTCGAGGGCATGTTTAACCTCCTGTACAAAGATCATAGTATGTTATTAAATTATACCAGAATAATATTAATATTTATGATATCATACATGATTCATTTATGACTTTATACAACCCATTTAATAATAAATTCTATGTTAGATTAACATTTTGGGTAATAGTCGGTTTCTTTATCATAGGTGTTTTAACTTGTTACTCTTGATTGTATCACGTAGATAATGATTTAAATACATACAGAATAAAAAACATGATAAATATATCATATATATTTATAATATAAATATGTATTATAGACATATATATGAAATGGAAAACATTGTTTATGGATACGGTAGTCCGTACGTACGCATAAACGATGTTTTGGTTTTCATATAAAATTGAACGGAAGTAAGTGAATAAGATATATTTAAGTACATAAATACTTATATACATAAATATGTATATATCTCCAGTATAATTATTATTTCATGTATTACATACTTTTTAGTAATATATATTTTTATCGTCAGCGATGAATGGTGAACTTTGAAATGAATCTCATCACGTCGTGGAGACGGTAATCCGTACGTACGCACGAGAAAAAATATCATTCTTTTGATATTAAAATAATACATAGTTGGATGGTATATTATATATACAGAATCATTATCATGTTATATTTATTATTTACAGGAATTATAAATAATTATTATAACCATCTAAATAATAATATATTGAATAACAATTACACCACAACATGGAGATGGTAGGCTGTACGTACGCACGTATGGTGACATGTCATTCAAGGGATGGATAAAATACTGAATATTTTTGTTCCATAATTAAAATAACATCACAGTATATAGAAGATACTAGGGTTATTATTTTATAATGGAAATAACAAGGAAAGAAGAAGTTAAAGAATAAATGAACTTTAAAGAGGGTGGTGAAGACGTTTCCTCTTCTTCGGGTTATTCCTTTTGATTTGATCAAAAGAGATCCTTAGGTTGGATTTATGATAAAACGATGGCCTCTATGATTAATTGAGGGAACTTTGAGAGATTCTGGGAAGGGGATGGCTGATCCAAAAATATTTGAAGGTGTGAATAATTGGTTAGAAGTTGGTTCCTTTTATAAGGGGGAGGAGGGGCTCGTTTGGAAAAACATCACTAGTGCAGAAAACGTTTTTTACGTCAGTTGTTTTTAATTTTTTACGTCGGTTTCTAGCCGACGTTAATACGTACGACGTTATAAATAAGGTTTTTGACGTCGGTTATTTAAAAACCGATGTCAAAAACATAAAATCACAATGTTTATCACGTCGGTTATTTTAGAATCGACGTGATAAAGGGCCTGGAGAATGGTTTATCACATCGGTTATTTTAGAACTGACATGATAAAGGGCCTGGAGAATGTTTTATCACATCGGTTATCAAAGAACTGATGTGATAAACGGCCTGGAAAATGGTTTATCACATCCGTTCTTAAAAAACTGACGTGATAAACAGTGGCGAGGGGGTTTATCACGTCGGTTCATATAGAACCGATGTGATAAACTGGGGTGAGGGTGGTTTATCACTTCCGTTCTATAAGAACCGATGTGATAAACCGGGCTGAGCGTGGTTTATCACGTCGGTTCATATAAAACTGACGTGAAAAACTGGGGGAGGGTGGTTTATCACGTCGGTTATTGTATAACCGCCGTGATAAACTGGAGGAAGGGGGTTTATCACGTCGGTTATTGAATAACCAACGTGATAAACCATTGTCCAGGCCGTTTAGCATGTCGGTTATTCAATAACCAACGTGCTAAACCATTCTCCAGGCCCTTTATCATGTCGGTTATTAAATAACCGACGTGATAAACCATTTTCCAGGCCTTTTATCACGTCTGTTATTAAATAACTGACGTGATAAACTATTCTCCAGGCATTTTATCAGGTCAGTTATTAAATAACCGACGTGATAAACGCATTTTTTTTAAACAGAATGCAGTGATCTTCTCTCCACCAGAATCAACCAGAAAATAAATCAAGAAATTGTACCCCAAAAACAGCAGTACATCAAAATTAAGCATGCACATAGATAACATATAAAACTTACCCACTAGACAGCATCCACCCTCTTTTATACCCCATGGACAGCCCTCCCCCACCCCGTTGGAGCCCTCACCCTCATGTATACTCCCTGGACAGCCCTCCCCCACCCAATTGGAGCTCCCACCCTCATGTATACCACTTGGACAACCCTCCCCCACCCCATTGGAGCCCCCACCACACTCCTGGACTGCCCCCCGACCCCCGGACACCCCCAAACACCCCTCGACAACCCCCCACCTGCCTGAACATCACCTCCTCACCCCCTCACCCCACTTGACAGCCCCCACCACACCCCTGGACAACCCCCCCACCCCTGGACAGCACTCCCACACCCCTGGACATCCCTGCCACCCCCAGGACTATCCCCCCACCCCACTGGACAGCCCTCCCAGACCGCTGGACACCCCCAACCCCACTGAACACACCCCCACACCCTTGGAACCCCTCCCCCACAGACCCAAATCCATACTAGAAGAACCATCAAAAGTAGACCAAAACAAGAAGTAGAGCAAAATTAAACATTAACTTATATAACATTCAAAACATACACTGTCAACTTCAAATAAAATCTAAAACAAACCTAAACAACTACCAAATACACAATTAAAACGACAATATTCAAAATTACATTTCACATTAAAAACAACTAAAATTCAATCAAACCAGTAAAATAATTTTACCACTCCACTTGTATGTGTTTGATGTCTTCAGCAGTATAGGGTTGACGGTCATCAAAAAGCTACAAATGAAAAAGAAGATAGTTAACGTGTATAATGAATAAATCAAATTGAAATATTATGGAAAAGTTTAAGAGGAAATCGTACTAGGTCAAAATTCACAACTGTCCCAGTTGTTATTATTTCATACATAAATCTTAACATATAATATCCTCATTCGATGAGGCCTTGTTGTTCATGACAATTCTGTTTTGAATGAGTGTAAATTCAATATATTATTTTTATGTAATTAATCAAAAAGTACAAATTATAAATGGAAATTTACCTTTGCATTTACATATTTGATCTTTGCATTTATTTTCTTTATGTTTTTTCGAAAGTAGACCCATGCACTGTTAGAAAATAATACGAATGGGGTAAATTTAAAATTCATTATAATATATAAAACTATTGAGAAATTGAAACTTACTTTTCCAATATATTCTTAAAACTTTCCGGCACATCACCATGAACAGAGCATATCCAATAAAGAGCTTTCTCCATTAGGCAAAAAATCCCTAACATCCAATGATTACTGATAAAAGGAAATTTAATGTTAGTGGTTTTTTATGTAAAAAGATAATTAACTCTTTGAGAGAAATGTGTTTCATACCTCTCACAAAAAGGCATCATCCCACATTGTTGGATTATATTCTTTTCAAATCTTTCAGCAATATAAACCATTCTTTGTTCCTCAGTCAATGCACATGCTTCTGGGGAAATCAATTGCGGGTCCAAGAATCCATATACTTCTGTCAGTTCATTCCTCCCACAAATTTTATAAAGATACCTAATACAAAACATATATAAGAATACATTTTTAATAAATATAATGCAGTGAAAAGGTGTTAAGACTTACATGGAAAAAATTTGCACCACGTTGATGCCCAACTTATCTCCAGTAAAAAGATCCATGATATCAGATTTTGTAATCCCCACACTTATTTCACATCCACAAACATGAGATTCCATTTGAAACTCATAAAAACCCAACAACAAATGTGAATATCATGACAATCTGTCAAGACCACTGGAATCTGTATCTGATGTCATAGCATGTTGTCTTTGTTGTTGTCTATACAGTATTACTTTACCTTTAAAGTATTCCTGTGAAAAAAAATTGAGAATTATTGTAGTTTTCAAATGATAAAACAACTTTAATAGAAAAATAAAATAAAATATATAACATTCATACCTCTATGGTAATGAGTCGAAGAAGTCTGGATGGCCAAACTAAAAAATGGCTGATACTCTGTCCAACTGTCGCCACCTCATCTGTAGGTATTGGTACCCTAGATGATCTATCTATAATATCCTGTACAGTGACCCTCTGATTCTCTACCTCTAATTGTTGATGATGAAATATATCTCCTATACAATATACCAACTCGTATGCTACTATATGATGTTGAGAATCATCAACATACAACTCCCAATATGTAGGAAGCTGCAGCGGAGGCGTAGGATAAAAAATGGGGTGCGCGGGATGAGGTGGGGGAGTGGGAACTACTGGCGGAGGTGGAGGATAAATAATGGGGTCTACAGGGGGAGGTGGAGGAGTGGGAGCTGCAGTCTGAAATTGTCTTTGCATTTCTGCAAACATAGACGGCACCGAATCTCTAATATTGTCTTCCATCGTCGCATTAATATTTTGAACTTCAGCCTCCAAGGATTCTATTTTTTTTATAAACCCCCTCAATGTTAGAAGTTTAAGAATGTGGAAACACTTTTCTTACCAATACACCTGCCGGATATCCTCTTACACGACCAGGATGTTCGGGCCTTCCCAATGCTACAAATAAAATATCTTCCCTCCCAGTAGCTGTAAATGTCCCCTCTAAACTCTGCTCCTCAATAGAGTCATGTATTAATTAATTGAACATTTCTGTAATGATTGAAACTTATATTAAGAAAAAAGTTAACTTAAATAAATTAAATAGATATCTTACAATCCTCTCTGCTACGATTCTCGATTCTTCTGAAAGATATTTCCCTTTTTTCCCTTCCGAGCTCTCTTCCATTTTTCAAGTCTAGATGGAGGGGATGGAGGGGCCACCTCTCCAGAGCTTGATGACTCAGCTCTTAGTTGTTGAAATTTTTCCACTATCATTTTTTCTTCCAATAATGTATACCCTCCCCGAGAAAAACTATGAGGGTATAAATTTTTATATTGGATCTCCTGATGAGATTTCCTTGTTTGCTGCTATTTAAGAATAAGAAATCATTAACAAAACATTAATAAAATCATTTATATAAGTATGTTTATAAAATTTTACATTTCCCTTACAAGAAATGACTCTTTTTTTCTACATTCCAAAAACTGTCTCCATGTGTCTTCATCTATAAAAGGATATATACGACATGGATTGTCATGACTCCTGTGACCATAAATGAAATCAGATGAGAGGGTCGATTTGAAATCCCTCCATCTCCTGGAAGCCAACGATAAGAATTTCTTCCTGACTCCTCCAGTGTCAGGAATATCAAATGTCATCTGATAAAGAAGAGGTTAAACATATTATATATACTAGAAACATTAAAAGAATGGTCAAACAATGACAAAAGATCTTACCAAAATCGTCTCCCACAACTGAGAGATAATCACTGTATCCACACCACTCCAATCATCATACAGAATGCTTACTTTGGTCTTAGCCTGAGTTGCACCAAAACTCTTAAAATATTTGGCATTCGAACCTCTAGGAATATCATCATCATCAAACTCAACTACTATCCTCTGATCCTGTGTACGGGCAAGGGATAATTTTGGTAAACATGTTCACCCACGTTTACCAACTTTTGAACTCTTTTTCGTAATAGTAGCATGTGAATGTTCATCCCCAAATGTATGACCAGCAATATTCTCCTCTCCAGAATCGTGTGGTTGATCATCTGAATGATCTGTCATTATCCTTCAAATCAAAAAAACAAACGTCAGTTCACAAATATACAAATTCAAATATTTTAATACTACTGTAATCAGAAAATAGAAAAGTGTACTAGGTTACATAATAGTAAACATTGGTAATATGGTAAGCATGTTAAAAATGGAAAAGATGGAAATGATGGTCAAGATGGTCAAGATGGTAAAAAATGGAAAAAATGGTAAACCTGGTAAACATTGTAAACATGGTAAAGTAATTGTCAGTGAACAAATATAAAAATTCAAATATTTTAACACTACTATAATCAGAAAATAGAATAGTGTACTAAGTTACATAATATTAAACATTGGTAATATGGTAAGCATGTTAAACAATGGTAAAGATGACAAAGATGGTCAAGATGGTCAAGATGGTAAAAATGGTAAAAATGGTAAACCTGGTAAACAATGTAAACATGGTAAAGTAATTTTCAGTGAAAAAAAATAAGCATTTTAAAATTCATGTAATGGTTATAAACATGATAAAGTAAACTAAACAAACTTAAAACAAACAAAAACATATACTTATTTTAATTTAAAACATGTTTTAATAAATAAAAAACTTACAATATCTAACATTTATGGAAAAAATAAATGTAAACAAGAAATAAACATATGTTACCTGTATTTTTAGGAATGTGCAGATGGATTGTTTTCCCAAATTTCTTCGTCGTGATCATTCCTTATGGCACAAACTATGTCTTCAACATGATCGTCATTATGTTCTGTTAATATTTACATTGAAGTAGGGATCTCACATAAATCATGATATTCATCAAGTTCATCCTCACCAACATATTGTTTTTTCCCTTGTAAAACAACAGCCCACTGCATATCTGATTGATCTACTACATAAAAAATTTTTTTTGCATGTGTTTCCATTATAAAAGAATCAGTTGTGTCTTCCAATCTATTCAGATTAACAAGTGCCATTCCAAATTCATCGTGTCTGACACTGTTGTTACCATTAAACCATTTATATTTAAAAACAGGAACTTTAATTTTAAATTAATCAACCTCCCATATGTCTTAAATCACTCCATAATATGCATTTGATGTAGAAATTGGGTTTTTGCCCTTAGCACTTGAAAAATTCATTGCTTCTGCAAACACCAATACACCACTATTCTGAACTGCACTTTTGTTGTCCTGAGCTTTTGTATGAAATGTATAACCATTAATGTCATAACTAGACCATGTTATCACATTTAAACATTGAACACCCACTATCCATTTTAATGTCTCTGATACATCTGATCTACCAAGCAAAGTCTTTTTAATCCATGACAAAAAAGTTTTGTTGTGCTCATTCAAAATCCACATTTCGTTCTTCTTTGGATGACATTGTTTCAACTCATTAATATTCAATGTGATATATAGTTGAGCATCAGATATGTTATTCAAGATGTATGATTCTAGCTTATTCATCTGTTCAGCTGACAATGATTTTACTTTCAAGCCGCGAATCCCCTTTCCCTCATTATTAACTCGTTCATGGCGAGATGGAGGCAAACCTATGTGTTGCGCCGCAGCCAAGTAGCTCATACAAAACTCTGCTACCTCCTCATAAATATACTTTTCAATAATGGAGGCTTCAGGTCGATATAGATTTTTAACATACCCCTTTAATATTTTCATATACCTTTCAAAAGGATACATCCAACGAAGATATACAGGTCTACAAAGCTTTATTTCTCGAACCAGATGAATCATTAAATGCACCATTATATCAAAAAAAGTTGGAGGAAAATACATTTCCAATTGACAATGTATAAAAATTGCATCCTTTTCCAAAATGTTCAAAGAATTCACATCAATCGCCTTGTTACAAATTGAATTGAAAAAATAACACAACTTCATTATAGTCTTTCTGGCACAAATGGGCAATATTCCATGCAATGAAACTGGTAGAATTTGTTGCATCATGACGTGACAATCATGTGATTTCATACCTATTAACTTCAAGTCCTTCAATGAGACAAAATTTTTTACATTAGAAGAATAACCTTGAGGAACTATGGTATCATGAAGACACTGACAGAAGCTAATTTTCTCCCTCTTCGATAATGTATGACAAGCCGAGGGAAGAAATGTTCGTCTTCCTTTAGGAGTGGGAGCTAACTCCAAACGTATTCCCATTGATAGTAAGTATAATCTTGCCTTCAATCCATCTTTAGTCTTTCCTTTAATATCTAACAATGTTCCAATCAAAGAATCACAGATATTCTTCTCCACGTGCATGACATCAATATTATGTTTAACTTCATGATACCTCAAATATGGTAGCTGAAAAAAATTGACATTTTCATCCAAATATGTCTATCATTACCAGATTTCTGTGTTTTTCCCAATGTCACGTCAAGGTTTTTCACCCTCTCAAAATACAGATCAGGGGATAAATGTTTTGGAGCAGTATCAAATTCTTGTGATCCATTAAATGCCTTTTTAGTCTTCTATAAGGGTGTTCCATAGGCAAAAACATTCGATGACCCATGTACACCGTTTTCCTCCCATGATGCAATTGACAATAGGACATCTGTTGTTCGCAAATTGGACATTCTTTATGCCCTTTAACACTGTATCCAGAAAAATTTCCATACGCTGGAAAGTCATTTAAAGTGAACAGAAGCACTGAATGCAGTTGAAAATATTCCATTTTATAAGAATCATACACCCTAATACCATCAACCCATAACAGTTTCAAATCATCAATCAACGGTGACATGTAAACATCAATATCATTACCGGGTTGCTTTGGTCCAGAGATCATTGTACTCAACATGACATATTTGCGCTTCATTCAAACATCAGGAGAGAGGTTGTAAATTACCAATAAAACAGACCATGAACTATGTGTGCTACTGAGTGTTCGGTATGGATTCATTCCATCTGTGCACAACCCTAGTTGGAAATTTCTTATTTCATTTCCAAATGTAGAATATTGCGCATCAATTTTCTTCCATTGTGGACAATCAGCTGGATGACGTATTTTTCCATCACATACCCGCTCTTCAGCATGCCATCTTAACCTTTTTGCATCATGTGAATTAGCAAATAAATGTTTGAAACGATTAATTATAGGAAGATACCAAAATACCCTTGAAGGGAGATTTGTAATCTCTACATCACCCTGTGATTTTTCTTTCACCTTATACCGTGATGTCCCACATTTTGGACACTCTGATAGATATTCATATTCCTTCATATATATAATGTAGTCATTCGGACTGGCATGTATTTTCTTGTATCCCAATCCCATCGGGCATAATATTTTCTTGGATTTGTAATGTGAATCTGGAAGATCGTTATCTTTTGGAAGAATGTCTTTCATCAATTGTAGCATCTCTGTAAAACTTCTGTCACTCCATCCATGCTTTGCCTTCAGGTTAATCAATCTTAACACCACCGACAGAACCGTAAAATCTGTACAATCAGGATATAATGGTTTTTCAGCATCACCGTATAGACGTGAAACTGTTGGTTCTGTCTCAATTTGTTCTGCTACAATATCGCGAATCATTTCTTCAATTCCATCGGAGTTACCATCTTGCGAATCATCATCATCAGTGACATTCCATCTAGTTTCACCATGCCAAATCCAAGGGCTGTAACTCGGATTAAAACCATGACATGTCAGATGATCTTTTATCTCTCTACTTTTCAACTTCTTCATATTCAAACATTTCAAACATGGACAGAAAAAAAATGTCACTACTTGGAACATTTTATTTTGCAAATTCCAAAAAGGCATTAACACCTTCCTCAAATTCATTGCTCATTCGATGTGCCGTAATTCAACTTCGACTCATTATTACCTATAACAAATATCAACAAAAAATATATATTTTTACGATAAGACAAATACATGTTTATATGAAAAAATCATAATTTGAATGTAAAACAATTCAAAATATAAAACAAATCTATAGGTATTTAAAAAAATATGCTTGAATATTATTTTTAAAAAAAATATAGTTAGATATAATAGTTTTAAATTTCATTGAATCAAAGAAAACCATGACGCCAAAGGATTCTCCAAATAAAATATATATCAATAAAACATAAACAAAATGATTTTTATCTGGAATAAGTGAATATAATCAGATGATACACATTTATAATAATCTCATGCCAATATACTAATAAACATGTTAAAATATAGGAATACCTAATGGAGCATATAACATGTGTTATTCATGCTTGTTGTTCAATCGTTATAATCTAATGTACTCAACACTTTCAAGTGCCAAAATCTTGAAAGTTGTAGTAGTTTTCATAAGTACCCAACACCAAATAGCTATACATCGTAACTGTCATGTTAGAAATATGAATATAGACCATTTGTTTTATGTTTAATAATATTGTCATATTATCTGACCATTATGATTATATATTATAATTACTATATCCTTTTGATCTGATATATAATCTAAGGACATTAATATTTCTTTAGAAAAAGTAATGTTAATATCATGGTAATGTAAAAAAAGTATATTTCGAACTATATATATGTAATACCAATAAAAAAATACATATGTGTTTGGCCTGGGTTTCACACATAAAACAACTCATCTCACAGATTAAATTTTTGAATCATCCTACATAATACTTATTTTTATAACTTAGGGAATGAAAATAATAAAAGTTTTGATTTACGATACTCATTATGGGTAAACATGATTTATATAAATATAATATCTAATCTCATAATAAGATATCCATGGGGGTATAAGAGCATACACAAAGCACATGATCAAAATGATAAGTGAAATAGTTCTATATAATCATAGATCATAAAACCTGAGTCCAAGTATAACAATTTTAGCATAACATAAGACATGATTTATATGATAGTGGGAACATGATTTAAAAAACATTATTCACAAGATCACAACATTGGTATGTGGAATAACATAAGAGTGTGTCACAAACATAATCATATAAGTCATAACATATGTCAAGGGAAAACATAGTTTCATTCACCTCATATTGGGATATGTTAATCACATTTCCTATAATTTATTATAATATTTCTTACGAGACACATCACATAGCGCATTAGACATGGTATAACCATCTGTATCCCATATTGATCTATGATATATAATGCATTGTCGAATACATTAGAAGGATATTATGGACCCAAATGTCACATAATGACTAACCATATATATGGGTGAATCGTGATCATCAAATCATTTATAACACTTTTGTAGATCAATTAACTAACAAAAATGAAATGGGGGTCATAATTGTTTTTAGAAAACATAATAATTATTAATACATAAAAATGTGTTTGGATGGTAAGATAAGATAATATACCTAATTCAATCTAATTATCGTTAAATTATTTCTACCTAGATAGAAAAGACCTTTATAAAAAATATAATTTAACTTCAGAATGAAAAGAAAGTACCCTTTACCTTTTTTATAATGAAAAATCTGAAAAGGATGATAATAATATTTAGGTATTATAATTTTTTTATGAATTATTAATTATAAAAGAAATCACCTCACTTGGTTTTGTTGAAAATCGGACATACCATCGTATTCACGAAATCAGATACACTTTGCATGAAAAGGTCCATCATTTTTAGGAGATGACTGAAAGAAGAAATGTATTATCAGACTCACCATGAGTCCAGAATGAAATATTTGATTGTAATAGGTATGAATTGATATTTTTATGAATGCAGATAAAAACAGATGATGGTTTTCTGATCTAGGAGTTCTAAAAATCATAATTTTTTGAAAAAATAGTATGATGTAAGAATGTTGAATGAAATTTTAAGGATAGGTATTACCGATTGTACCTGGTCCAATTTCATTCATGAAAATCATTTTCTGGACAAGAATATTGAAAATATGATTTTAAGAAAATATGTACTACCAATCTTCATCCAGAAAGACACATTCCAGCTAAGTAGGAAATAATAATGTTGCTGGAAGAATGGAACGTTACAATACCACCCATTATTTTTCAGATTTTGCTAAAGCTAATCCTCAATGTTTTAAAATTATTTATTCTTTCTAAATGATTGAATAATTTGAATGGTTGTGAAGTCAAATATCTATGTTCTCATGCTCATAGTAATATTTTTATCAGATATTGATTTATTTAGATACTTAAGAGGTTGCTCGTAATGAAGTTGCTGGTATTCAGATAGATCAATATAGAGATCATATTGGAGTTGTTACTGATTCGTATTTCAGAAGAAAAGATGAAGTATAAGTGGTTTAAGAAGCTTTAATGAATCTATTTTTCATTGTACTATAGATTCGTAAAACGTATATCAGAATGAAAATCTAGAATAAGAGTTAAAAATAGTCTTTTCCAAAATAAACCTGCTTGAATGTCGCAAGTTGAATGTTGCGAGTTGAATGGACATAATAACCATTTGCAATAACAAAAAATTCCACGAGATTCAAAAACGAACGAAAATCACATCAAGAATCGAAACAAAAACGAACGAAATAAATTCGTGGAAGGCTTACTTGAATGTCGCGAGTTGAGATGATAGATCCGAGAGGAGTGAAGAAGGTAAACAATGAAGCCAAAATGAGTTTAATGCAGGCGATCAAAGAGCCGATTAGGGTTTACCATGCGAGAGAGAGACGAGTCGGCGACTGTCAATCGAAAAATATTAAATGACAGAACACGGAATTTAATTTTGTTAAATGTTTTATAACGTCGGTTATCTTAAAACCGACGTAAAAAAGCTCCCGCGCTTTGGTTTTTTTACGTCATTTATTTTATAACCGACATAAAAAACGAGATATCTACGGGTTTTTTACGTCGGTTTCCAAATAACCGACGTAAAAAAACCTGATATCAACGCGTTTGTTACGTCGGTTATCAAATAACAGACGTATATAACCAAAGCCCCAGGGGTTATTTACGTCAGTTATTTTATAACCGACGTAAAAAACCCCGATCTTTGGTTCTTTACGTCGGTTATTTGATAACCGACTTAAAAAAACGCGTCGATATCTGGTTTTGTACGTCAGTTACCAAATAACCGACGTAAAAAACCCCCCCACGCATTGGTTTTTTACGTCCGTTATAAGATAACCAACATAAAAACCAAACATGCACGATTTTTAACGTCGGTTTTTAAAATAACCGACGTGAAAAATCTACTCGCCGCATTTTTACGTCGGTTAAATATAACCGATGTAAAAAATGGTGACGTAAAAAACGACTTCTGCACTAGTGCATAAATAATTAATTTATAATAAATTCATATTCGGTTTCTAATGGCTCAAAAGTGGATTATTTAAATGATAAGGTCGGTATGGGTCTAAAACCACTCATCCAATATGTTTTAGACAGTTTTGTGTCTCTATATAACTCTTATATTTTAGTTTTAACTCTTAGTTAATTAGTTTAACAATTACCATGTCACTTTGTATTTTTATATTATATAGTTCATAAACTTACTATATACATCCAAGAGACCCCCATGTGGTCCATTATTGATACACCTATAATTATATAAGTCTCTTGGATGAACATTAGATTTTTAAGAATTTAATATAAATTAATAATATAATATTTGTTTTAAAAACTCTTTTATGTCAATTTTGGCACTATTCAATAATTGATTTTTGTAAAAAACATAAAAGAATGATTACATCGAAAAAAGTTAATTATATCAATACTAACATGTCATATTAACATAAAAAATTAGTTTAATTCATAAAAAGTCTTAAATTATATTTATTTGGGTGTTTATAATATCAATTATTTTTATTTTTCACTATTATGGTAATTACTGCATCATCATTGTGTCATTAATAAATTACAATATTTAATGTCTAAAAATTATAAATAATATACCATTATGTATAAAATATCTTTATATTTCTAATTAATATTTATAGTAAAAAATATAACATATTTATCCCTATGTAAATATTATTTTCCTAAAAGATATATGCTTATGTCATTTTTGTATTTATTTTAACTTAATTAATATAAATTGTCATTATCACTTACAAGTTGATCTATGGGGTCCCAAAATTGACCCAAAGAATCGTATGTTCATACATGTATCCACCAATAAGGTTAGAACACGTATTATGGCAATTTATTATTATTATTATTATATTATTGTTTTTAACCCTTATTTACCAGATTTACCCTTTAACCATGGTAAATAAAATATTTACCGAAGTAATTATTCAAAATTTCTAAATATAAAAGTTACCTATTTACCCAATTTGAACATCCTGATTCCAATTATGAAATCCATTTATCCAAATTCAAAACACAGAAGTGGCAAAAATTAATATAAAATTAATTCCCACTGTCAAAAGAAAAAGCGTGTTTTTATGATATAATAACTATCAAAAGATCGGTACTTGATTATATCCGGTTTAATTGTAAAATTATGTCCAATGACAAACATTGTATTAAATTTTAAAAATATATTCTAAATATACTTTTAAACCACTCAATTTCATAATTTATCAATACTAATTATTTTGATTAAAAAGGTTGTTTTTAATTAAAATTTTGTAATTTTCACTATTCATCAAAATATAAAAGTGTTCCGAAAAGTACCAAAATTTCACCCTAATATAAATTCGATATTCCGAATCCAAAAATTAAGTCCATTTTGAGAGATAAAATTTATAAAATTTTAAGAAGTAGGTATTACTAATTATTAAAGCTAGTTTGATTAGTTGTAGTGTGTGTTAGAACTCGAAGTTGCGTACAATACACATTACTGTATTATTTAAAGAGAAGCGTACCGTGGAAGTTTGGGGTGTTACATTGTAAATTTTTGATATCCCCATTCTAAATAATAAATTTATTTAGTCAAATTTAAAATATAAAAGTTTAAAATATTGGATTTAAAAAGGGTTCACTATTAAAGTTGGTAAAAGTGCATTTTTGAAAAATACCTCTTTTATCTGAAAAAAATGAGTTTGTTCTTACATTATGTCTAAGAAACTCATAATCTGGATTCTAAAATTATAAGGATTATATAAGGATAAAAATTTAGTTAATATTATTCATGACCACTTTTGAACGGCTTGTTTGGTAAGTCATAGTGTGCTTGAACATGGTGTTACGTGTAGTGAAAGTTATTGAATTGTTTTGAAGAAGTACATACAATGAATTCTTGGGGTGTTACACTTATAACCTATGGAAAAAATTTCAAAAAATTAGTATGGGAATAGAATCACAGTATGGTATATCAAAAAAGGAATAAAACCTTTAGTCAATTAATATTTTAAACTCATGAAATTATTTTCAAAACATCTTACTTATCACCCATAATACAAATATTGTTTAACATACCTCAAGAAATCATAAGATTCATAAAAATATATTAGATACAATAACTCATAAATATACATTATTGAATACATAACATTTACATGTTTTAGCTTTTGTAGCTATATAGTGAGTAACCTCTGTTGTTGTGTTTGAAATACCCATCGCAGTATATTTCCTAAATATCATAGGATAAATATTATCATTAAACTCTGTCTCATTACCCAATGCATTCTAGATATATCACGATCTCACCCTCCTAATATTTATCATGGAACCACCCATATTCATATTTAATTACCAAGAACCATAACGTAATCATAGAACATAAAACAAGTATAATGAATAAAATAACATTTCCACTTGTAAATCACATTTAATTTTTTTACAATGTCATGCACTCAAAAATGATAACAATTTATTTCAAAATAAGAGGGTCAAATATTAATGTAAACATCAATAAATTAATGATAAAAAAAATTAGAAAATTAATTCTTGTTATATAATATATAAAAACATTTATTTATGATTTTGTAAAAATAGTTGATATAGAAACATTAAAATATGTTTCAAAAAGAAAGTCCCTTGCCACATGAGATATAGTTTAATATAAAAAAATTAAAGTATAACATTTAAAAAACATTAAATGTCATGATAATATATTAATTAATGATATTAATTGAAAAAGGTATGTATATACACCTTATAAGATAATAAATGTGGAAAACATTATGAAATGCATCAATGAAAGAGGGATGAGATGAAATCCAATGCATTGAGTATAATTCAACAAATATGATCAATATATTCATAAATAATTAACACAGGGAAATTATTTAATTTTTTGAGAACTATTTTGATGTTTATTATTGATTTTATATTACTTATTACCATGTTATAGAAATTACATATTTATTTAAGTTTATATCAGATGTTTTGTTGATATTTGGATTGTGGGTCAAAAATGAACACAGTATGCTGTTAATAGTCCAGGTGGTCATAAGTCCATAATCTTATGAATAATATTCAAGAAGTTATTAACAATTTTATACACCAAATATACTTTTATATCAAACCATTGTGTATTTTAATGAAAAATATAAAACATTATAATCATAGAGATGGTAGGGTATATTTACACATGAGTAACATTTTCAATTTTTCAATGTTCATTACGTAAAGATAACATATATTATTTTATATTTAAATAATTATAATAAAATCATTAATAATTTTAAATTTCTTATATATATCATACAAGTGATCTAGTTAATAAAAATGAATCAAGTCGCTTCATGGGGGGTGATAGTTCACAAGTACACATGAATGACATTATCATTTTTATGTTCTTGTTTATTAAGAAAATAATTGATATAATATTATATCAAGGATTAATATTTTAGGAATATCATATATGAATATTAATTCCATCATTTTAAATAGTATCAAGAGATGATAACGAAAGTGACTTATATCAGTTCGTCAGACAGTGGTCCACTGTACAGACGAACAAATTGTTAATTTTTCATTTGATGAAATTGGAAATGTATTTAGGTGATTATATTAACATTATAAAAATATATATTGATGGTACATGTGATGTTATTTTATCATGTTTTGAAGTAATTGGAAGGATGTTGTAGAATTTATAAAATAGAAAGACATAAAAGAAATTATATCACCTCTTCGGTTGATCACCTTTGAAGAACAAATTAAAAACACTAACTTGGGTGTTATTACTAAAAAAGGAATCATGAATGTGGGGAGGGATTTTATAAATGGTTTGGGGAAGTTCTTGTCTAAATACATTGATATTGAGTTGTGACTAAAATACAAGAGTGGGTACCTTATTATATAAGAGAGGAGGGTCACCCTTAGAATCTCTTAATATATTAAATTAATACAAATTAATTTTTAACCCAAATGACACAAAATTGAGTAATGTATATTATGACATAACCATGTCATTTTAGTTTGCCCTTAATTAAAATATTAAAATTTTATTTATGGTAACAAAGTTTTCAATATTTAGAGGGTATAAATTTTAATTAAATTGGGTATATTACCAAAAATTGATAACATTATGAACTTTTATAACTTATCTTATTCTCATATTAATTTTTAATGATTTTTATGATTTTAAAATAATATAATAATATATTATTCTTATTTATTATCAATATTGTCAATTTTGACAGTATTCATTTCATTTAATTTAAATAACAAAAAACAGATATATTACATCTATAAAAACCATATAATATGCATATAATATGTCATAGTCACATATAGATTTCAAGGATTACAATAATTAGTTTGAATAATATTTAATTTATAATTTTTATTTCATTTATTTGATATTTCTATTAATAATATAATTATTTTATCACTATTTTGTCATTATTTATTATAATTTTTTAATCTCTAAAAATTAAGAATAAAATTTCATGATGTTTATAATTTCATTATTTTCATAGATACTATTTATGATCTATGTTTTATCATGATCATCCCTATCATAATTTTTTATACATATAAAAAAATAAGAGGGTGACATGTAGTCACATTCTTTTGTTTTAATAATATTTATATCACATTCTTGGACAAAGTCCATTAAAAGAGTTAATATCAATCATTTGGTTATAAGGGTCAATCTGTATTCATAAAATATGATTTTCAGGTGTTATGAGAATTTTATTATCCTTGTCATATTCTTTATTACCCTAATTTATGAGATTATCTTTAATTGTGGTAAATAAAAATTACCAACATTACAATTCATAAAATCCAAAAATAAAATTAATCAATTTTCTTAATTTAGAGAAACTAGTTATTAAATTAGAATCCATTTTTTATAATTTAAAATATAGAAGTGTCAGTAATCAAATTTGAATTAATCCCTATTGTCAAAATGTGAAAATGAGTTTTTTGAAAGTAAAACCCATCAAAAGTTTGACATTAGTTTATATCTAATTTCAATATGAAATTACTCCCAATAAAAAAAATCGAAAAAATTGTAGATAATTAATCTAATTATATTTTAAAACCATTTACATATATAATCTAACAATATGAATAAATTAGAAGAAAAAATCGTTTTGATTTAAAATGCATTATTTTTCACTATTCATTACGAAATTAATATTAATTGAAAAATACCAAAAATCCATCAAATGAAAATTGTGATGTCCAGATTAAAATATAATAATATTATTTTTTTCATATAGAACATATAAAATTGAAAAAAACTAGATTAAAAATGGTTTGTCGATCAAATGTTGGAAAAACTACCATTTAAAATTATCAAAGTATTTTAGGCTTAAAATTATAATTTTTTTCCCATTTGAAGTATCTAAAATTTATAGGAATAATGTATAAATACTCTATAAATATGTGTATATATAATATATTTATCTATATTCATTCCCTCCAAAACAACAAATAGGCGATAAATACAATTTAAAATGATAATATTAATCGTAAATTTTTTCTATAACTCAGTCTTCTGTGCAGCGTATGTTTTCAAAAATACCATTTTTGTGTGACAGGAATGATATAATACATTGTAGACTCTTTAAAATAAGATTACTATCTAATTCATAAATATTAATATATATGACAAGGTCTTATTCTATAATTACCTTGGATACTATGTCTTTCCCCTCTTGGAAATTACATCCTCAAAATTTTATTCACTTGTAAAATAAGTGGGGGTATTTCTCCATTATATCATTTTAAGATTACCATGATTCAACTTAAACCATTTATTTTTTCCATAAAACCTTATCTTTATGAGTCACCATATTCTACTGCCCTTTCTCTCTATGGTCACGAATCTAGACAAGCTATTCTCTATAATAAATATTCTTTTCTAACTAAACTATTTCTAGAATAATGAAATGAGATGGATATGATATATACATTCTTAATATTGAAACTTGAAAAAAATTGTGTATCTATGATAAAATAAGAGGTAAGTCCTCTCTGTATGAAACTTATTCACCATTATCTATGATTGTATATGTTCTAATGAACCACAAACTCAAAATCCCTTTCTTACTAAAATGTATCCCACATTTCCATGGTGAAATATTGAGAAAAACATGATCACCTACCTATTGAAATTATACTTCATTCTGTTATATTCATTACATTTATACCGGCTCTGATCTATCCTCATGTGTCTTTGAATCAGATTAATATTTTCTTTCATCTCTTCAACTAACTATGGTCCCATCAATACCATTTCACCTACATCATCCCAAAAAATTGGAGTTCAACACCACATTCCATATAATGCACCAAATGGTTGCATTCGAATACTAAAATGAAAACTATTTCTATAAGAAGTGTCTCCCAAACAAAGATATTGGTCCTAATTTTCTTGGAAATCATTGAATAATCAGGTAGCCTATACTCAAAGGTCTGAATTGTTTTTTATGACTTCTCCACTAATTAGAGATGAAAAGGTGTACTGAAGTTTAATTCAATTCCATATGATATATAATATCCTATACAAATTTTGTATGGGAACATCCAATCATGATACGAAGGAATAGAAATAGAAACCCCATGTAACCTTACAATTTCATAATGAAACAACCGAGAAAGTGGATATAGAGATAATGTATCTCAAGTTGGAATAAAATGAGAATATTTATACATTCAATCATCAAAATCAAATATCACATTGTTTCCTTGATAAGTATACGGCAATACTACAACAAAATCTATGAATATGTTATCCCATTTTCACATAGGTACATGAAATAGGATAATAATCAACTTTGTAAATATCCAGTCTACATTAACCTTCTATCAAATCAAAGAATTCATAGTAATGTTAGAAATATCTTTTTTCATTCCATCTGACTAGTAATACTCATGAACGTCTATGTACATCTTCGTACTACAAGGATGAATTGAGAATAGAGAACTACAATAGTTACATAATAACTCATTTATAAATTTTGAATCACAAGGAACACTTAATCTATTCCCAATTCTTAAAAATCAACATTTATCAATATTTAATTCAGGCAACATACACTTATGAACCAATTATACCTTTTCATGAAACTCACTATATCCCTTCTTTGATTTAATAATTGTGTCTGATAGAGATGATTGCACAATAATCTAAAAATAGAGGGATTTCCTACACAATGAACTTTTAATACAATGTTCATCAAATCATTAAACCTAGGATCATATTCCAGTGGTAATATGGTTAATGTAGCATTCAATGCTTGACTCAATGCATCTGTCACCATTTATTCGTTTCAGTAAAGTAATGAATTACACTATCGTAATCTTTGATTTGTTACTACAACATTTTTTGTCTCATGTTCAATAATTTATGTGTGAATATATAATTAAAACATTTTTTGTGGGTAAATATTTTATATTTTACTCTATAAAAATTATGCCTCCAAATTTTTAAATAAAAAATAGCTTCAAATTCCAAATCATGTGTAGGATTATTTAACTCATGAGGTTTCAACTGACATGAATAATAAGATGATAACCCCATCAATCTGAATTAGGACACAACCAAATCCTTTCATTGATGAATCACTGTAGAGATCAAATTCAGTATTTCTAATATGAAGTGAAAAAATTATAGCATTCGTCAATCATATATTTAAATTCCTGAAAATAATCACCACATTATTTTTTCGAGACAAACATAACTCCATTTCGAGTTAATATAGTCAGTGGGCTACATAACCATGACAAAATTTCAACAAACCTATGATAATAGATTGCTAAACCATTAAAAGTAGGAATCAAAATTATATTTCTAGTTCACGACTATAATTCAAAAACTTTTTTTGCAGGATCAACACTTATAACTTCGTTATAAACATTGTGACCATGGAATGAATGTTTTTGTAACCAAAACTCACACTTGTGGAAATTATAATACAATTTATATTCTAATATGGTTTTCAAGACATCCATTAAATGTCATTCATACTCCTCTTTAATTTTAGAATATATTAAAATGTAATCAATCAACACAACCAAAAACTTATATATGAACTCTAGAAATATAAAATTCTAAATATCCATGAATACAACAAGTTTATTTGTTAACCCAAATGGCATAAATACAAATTCATAATGGTTATATCATTGTCTACGTAATGAATTTTTCCATTACTTTCAACTAGTGGTACATAGACGTAAAGTAATCCATTGAAAAGTATTGTGCTCTCTGGATATGATCAAAAAAATTGATATAGTGAAAATGATATTTTTCTTAACAGAGATGTTATTTAAGGATATATAATCAATTAAAATTATCATTGAGCCATATTTTTTATACCAAACAAGACAAGGGCACCCCAGGGTGATGTTCTAGGTTGAATTAAACCATTATCTAATAACTCATGTAATTTAGTTTTCATCCCTAAAAATTAAATGTTATCTATTCGAATAGGTGGAATTGAAAATGGATTAGCATCAGTAACTAATTCAACATTAAAATATTCTTTTGGTTCAGTAATAATACTCGGAATCATTTCCAAAAAACATCAATATAGTCATTTACCACTGAAACATTATTAATCTGACCAGATTAATTTTTCTCAAAAATCTGTGTATGATAAAATTCGTTTCTATATATTATATTCTGCACAGTTTTATAAAATATTATCAATTGAAACGGATCATTCTTCTATAAAAACTGAAATTTTTTCTAAAAGGAAACATATTTATCACTACATTCAATAATTCCATGATAAACAGAAATCCAATCCATACCCATAATGATATAAAATTGTACTATAAGAAAAACAAAATGGATTATAGGTAAATTAATTCCCTAGATTAGGATCGGATGAATATTATAATTTATTATTTCCTCAACATTTCCCCCATGTATTTTTACAATTCGTTCTGGATGCACTTCATGAGGTGGATTATCTAATTGATCATAATATTTATCAGAAATGAAAGAATGTGTAGACCCTAAATCACAAAACATTGTAATAATCTGAATAAACAAATAATATATGTGATATAGCTTCAAGTGATGGCCCAACATCTTCTAAAATAGTTTCAAAGGATTTTCCACAACTTTTTACATATAGACTACCCGCTTCCCATCACTCGAGTTCCTCATGAGGAACTTGTATTCTTAATCATCCCTCCTATTTCACTTAAAACATTTTATTGATTATAAATAATAAATCATATTACCACTGCATTTATCTTTTTAGCGATGTTACGATCGTTATGTACCATTTCACCATATCTAATGCACTTACTATAATTTAGAAGGCATTCTCCTATTTATTTTTCCACAATTTTCTAAAACTGTAATTCTAATTTTCTTACAATCATAATTTTTAACAATTATTACCTTTTTCTTACCACATCAACCTCTTATTATATATTTTTCATATATCACATGATCATCAATGAACTCCATTTCCACCTTCTCTACACATCAAACAAGTGTTTCACATCTCTAGAAACCATGAGAAGCCAACAACCTCTGATACTTTGGATTTAATCTTGAGTATAAATGATTGATTTTACTATTAATATTCCTGCTAAAATTTAGAGCATACCTTTCTCATCGATTGAATTTTTCTCCATATGTCTCCACTGAATTTTTATCTTGCCTCAATTCCATGAATTGTTTTTCCATATTATTTCGATCCGCCTTAAGAAAATATTTCTCATCAAACAAATTTTTGAATTAATCCCACTCAATAGAATTTATCGCCTCACATACCATGATCTTATTAACCATAGACCCCCACAGATCGGTTTCACCTACAAAACGGTAAATCATAAGAATATTATTTTGATTGTCTGTTCACTCCATCAAATAGAATATATTTTCTTGTGATTTAATGCACCCTCTCGCTAGCACGAGGTCATATGATCCTATGAATGATGAGGGAAGATTCATCATAAAATGATCCACTGGAAACATGTTCCTCTATTGTAGGTATGGTTGGTCTTGTTCATAGATACCAACACGATTGATTACTTGAGTCAACTACGCCATCACTAAGAAAATATATTTAGTAATGATTCTGACTATCTTAGGATACTGATTAGGAAGGTTTTTTCCTTGGGATGACATCCCACCACTTCAACCCTATTTCCGATGTAAAAAATGGTTCTGAACAAACCTATATCAGATGAAGTAACATGGAAAACAAATAATTTAGTATCTTTTTACATTGAACATAAAATAAAAATTCCTTAATTCATATTCTATTAACAATACCCTAACCTTAATTTTATTTAAACAAACCTCTAATAAAATGTATATGTCAATATCCTTAAAAAATACATAATCTAGATTCAATTCAATAATTCACTTTGAGGATATTTTTAGTTTTAGTTTTTTTATATTTAGTACATAACTGTTACATGACAACTAAATATTACAAAGTAGAAATGTCTACTAACAATCCATTTTTTCAAAAAATAAACTCTTTTAAATAATAATTTATTTTTCTTGATTACTCTCACCGTATATTCTTATTTTCTCTTAACCATCCTTATACATTTTCGAAAAAATTTCAAACACATGGGATGAGGAAAAATACCATATTATGAGATATAAAATAAGGAAAAAAAATTTCAATGAATATTTTAATCTCATGAAATCATTTTCATATAATCTCACTTTTATCCAATATTATATAAGCAATTTAACATACCTTAATAAATCAGAAGATTCCTAAAAATAAATGAGAAATCATAAATCATAAGAGTATATTTTTTTAATCCATAACATTTTTGTATTCTAGATTTCACAACTATATATAGTGTAACCTTTATGGTTATGTTGGGAATACCCAACACAATATATTACCTAAATCTCTTATGAGAAACCATGTCAGTTAACTCTACCTCATTACCTAATGAATTAGTGACTTTTAATGGGATCATCATCCCTTTTTATCTAGGATCCACCTGTATTCATAAACAATTATAACTAACCATAACATTATCACAACACCTAAAACAAGAATTATAGAAAAATAACATTTCCACTTTGAAATAACATTTTATTTTATGACAATGTCACGCACTCATAAATGATAACTCATTATTTTAAAATAGAAGTTAAAACATTTAAAGTAAACATCAAAACATTAAATTTACCTAAAAGTGAAAAATTTAATTCATGGCATATATGCTAAAAAATAATAATTTTGGATTTTGTTAAATTAGTAGAAATTTAATCTTTAAAAGTTGTTTTTAGAAGAAAGTATCATAACAGTTGAGAAACACATGAATAAAAATAAATAAAGAATAGAATTAAAAAATTATATATATTGAGAATGTATTAAATCATTATATGACAAGTCCAATGTATTTTATACACAATTTATAGGATAATCAAGTTGTATAATATCATGAAATACCTCAACGAAAGGATATTGAGGTTAAATCCCATACCAAGAGTCTGTTTCATCAAGTATGTTCATTATATTCATGAATAATAAACCCAAAATAATAATTTACTTTCTTAATAACCTTTATCATATCATTATTATTTTTAAACAACTTATTACAATTTAATCACATCTACATAATTATTTGTGTTCATATATGTTGTTTTGTCGATATTATGTACCTGAGTTGTAAATGAACATTGTATGACATAAATAGTCCATGTGGTCATAAGTAAATCATATCAAGAATAATATTAATGAAATTATTGTCAATTTTTTTACATCAATTACACATTTAAATAAAACAAATAAAAATTCTTTAAAAAAATGGATTATGTTATAATCCTGGACATGGTAGGCCACACATACAAATGAGCAACGATTACCATTTTTCATTCATCAATATGATAAAAGGTGAGAACTATTTGTTCATTACATAATTAGAAAATAATCATAAATAATTTAAATATACATATATTTATCATACATGTTTTATAGTGAATAAAAATATATCACATCACATCGAGGAGGTGATAGTTCATATATATGCATGAACGACGTTATCATTTTTATAGGCACAGAAAGTAATTAAATAATTGATATATTATTATATTAATGATTAATATTTCATAAATATTACATATGAACATTTATTTCATCATTATAATATGTCTGGATAGATGGTAATGATATATATATATATATATCCTCGTGAGGTTGTAGTTTGCTGTACACATGAACGAAATGCTAATTTCCCATTTCATGGGAATGGAGATAGATTAAGGTGATGATATTAAAATAATAACATATAATTACATTGAGGATATAATATATTATATTTCATCATTATTTGAGGAGATTTAAAGGAAGAGGTAGAATAGATAAAATAGAAATACTTAAATAAAAAGATGTATCTACTTCGGTTGGACACCTTTTAAGAACACCCTAAAACCATTAAGGTATGCATTTTTAAAAAAATAAATCCTCAAGAATTTGGGGGGGGGGTATTTTATGATGTTTTTTGGATAGATCATGAAAAATAATAATTTTTATTGATATTTTATTAATAGAGAATATATGGTAACTTTTTATAGGATATGGAAAGGGTACCCTTGGAAACTCTAAAAACATTAAATTTATATAAATTTATTTTTTAATCCAAATCACGCTAACATGAGTTATTTAAATGATAATATTCTTATGGCATTAAATCCTCTCATGAAATTATTTTTATAGATTTATTTATCCTATTTTAACCTTTATATTTTTTGTTTACTTATATTAATCTATTTTTATTTTAATTATGGTAACAACATTTTCAACATTTAGAAGATTAAAATTTTCCATTAAAGGTGTAACATTCCCATATATGGACACTTTATGAACGTTTAAACATTATAATATTCAATTTTATATTATGAAATTTTTTTATGATTTTTAAATAATGTAAAAAATAATTATATTAAGAAAATATCAAAATTTTCATTTTTGACACTATTAACTTCATTTAATTTAAATAAAATAAAAATTGAGAGATAAATTTGAAAAAAAAATTATTAGACTTATAATATGTCATATTCACTAAAATTTACTAGATGAAAGTAAAAAAAATCACTCAAATTTACTGGGTGAAAGAAACAAAATTCACATTTTTTTAAATATAATATAGTTAGATCTGTTTTTTCACTCAAATATAATTTCTAGTTCATCAATAGCATTTAAACTAATTTTTTAAATAATGTATTATTATTTTAGTTTATAACTCAATGTTTTGGGCAATGTAAAATTACAGAGAATCCCATTTTTGTGATTTAGGTATTTTATCAGATATAGTGTCCACATTAAACTAAAAATGAAATATAATACATAAATATTTATATATATTAAAAAGTTTTATTCTAGTATTACCTACGACTCTACAATACATGATTATCACCGCTGTCAAAGTATATATTCACTCATAAATAACTAACCACGAGAATATTAATATAGAGGTAAATAATCATGGATTATGATTGAAAAATTGATTACCATGAAAAAAAAGTCAATGTGGCATATGGTATGAGTTTAAAATTTAATTATACATTAACTATTTTAAATATATAATGTGACCCTTTGGATAATGAGTTGATGAGTTTTGGTTTATAAGTTTGGGATGGAGGGATATCCTATTTTATTAAGATTCAGTATAGCTGACATTGTAATAAATAATTAAGAGTGCGTAGAAGGAGGATAAATATTTTTAAGAAATGTTATATTACATTAATAATGTTAAGTTTCCTAGTATTAATATTGATTAATAAGTTTATTTATGATTTTTCAAAATATTATGTATTCTTTGGGATACCCTATTGAAGAAAGAGTGGTTGAATAAATCTCAGATTTCTCTATTTTAACTTCATATAATAATAACTAACTTGTACAAATACCATTGGGTGTGCTACTGTTAGGATAGAAATAAATTAGATATTGTTTGTTAACCATGATGTGTTTTAATTGTTAAAAGGATGAATATTAATGACAATTACTGGAGAGTATTTTTCATACATTCTCAGGGTCATAGTAGAAATGGAAAAATATATCCATTGATTTCATACTTGGATTTCCAAGGTCATCTAAAGGTAAGAAAATGATTTCATTTATTTTTTATCAATTAAATAAATAAGAACCCTTATATTGGATCATATTTTCTAGACTACATCGAAATTATATTATAAAGAATCATGGATGTCCACTCTCAACATTATCATATAGTGATTCTTGGATCAAATCTCATTATTAGAAGGGCATTTGAAGTTATTAGCTGGTTAATTAAATTTTAGTATACCTTTTCATCCTCAATCTATTAGATTGTCTAAGAGGACAATTAAAACGATGGAATACATGAATAATTCTTATTTAATTTATTTATAGGGATGTTGTGATCAACTTAATTTTTTGTTCAATTTTATTAAATATTTTTTTCATTTTGGTATACTGATGGCACCATTAGAGGAATTATATTGAAAGCGATGTAAGGAATCAACATTTTGGGATGAGGTAGGAGAAAATATATTTACGGGAGCACATTTGGCAGAGTAAATGACAGAGCAATTTAATTTGATTTAATCAAATATGTGTAAATATTAGGGAAGGAAAAAATGTTATGCAGATTACCAGAGGAAATATCATTCTTTCGAGGTAGGTAATCATGTATTTATCAATGTTTCTCTTTGGGAATGTGTGATGGGTTTTTTCATAATACAGGGATATTGAGTCCAACGACCATTGTTCCATATAAAATCATGAATAATGATGGATCATTTTTCTACTGAGTGTAATTACATCCATCTTTGTCTTCGATACACAAATTATTTGATGTCCTCATGTTAAGGAAATATTTTCCAAATTTATATCATGTTTTTAGGCATAAAGTTAATAAATTTGAATATAATATTTATTTTTATGAATGTAATGTTACTTTTAGGAATGTATAGAAAATGTGTTGTGGAATAAAGAGATTCATCATGTTAAGGGTTTACAGAAAACCAATATAGTTTTAGAGGAATCATGGGAATCTAGAAATGATAAATGACAAGGATATCACCACATTATTAATAAGTGAATAAATGACTGATGGATCATTATCAAAATTAGTGGAAGGATGTAACAAGCTATCTAATATTATAATAAATAAAATACTATAATTATTAATATGAATTAAATACTTATATTAGTCATAAAAATATCATGGAATTTTAAATCGAAAAGGAAATTGTTTTAAATAACCACTTTTCAAATATGGTTTTATTTAGAAGAATAATTTTGTAATTTTATAATCTCCCTTTTTAAGGTGAATATAATTTTGGAAATAATATTATTATATTACACTTTGTGTTATTTTTTTTTTTTTTGATTTTTGTTATCTTTTTTTTAGTGAATAATAAAAAATGATGATTTTTTATAAAAAAATATTTTTTTAATTATTTAAGGAACTTATGAGTAACAATATGGTTTCAATATAAACTAATGTAACATAATTTTAATTTTTTAATATTTATTCCTCATAATTTTTATTGAATCATATTTGTGTTGACATTTAATATATATCTGTTTTTTGTGATTAAAAATTGGTTTTTCTAAAAACTACTTTAATTTGATTAATGTTTCTCCTCTAATATTAATTAATGTAATCACTAAGGTGGAGTGTTTTTAAAGAAATTTAAATATTATAAATCATTTAATATTAATTGTTTCATAAAATTATTATTATTAGCTAACGAGTTAATAGATAGTCACTTTTTTTGAAAAATAGTCTTTTCATAAATAATTGATTGCTCTATGTGTCTGTGTGATTAATATTAAAATAAATTATATCACTCATGTGAATTATATTTGTAAAAATTTATTCAGTATTTTTAATCCAAATTATTTATTATTTCAAAAAAATTCATCTTAATTTTTTATAAATTTGATTAGTGAAAACAATTAAAATTAATTAATTCGAGTCTTTTAAAAAAATTAAATTCTGGTTAAAATTTGAATATAAGGTCTAAAAATGACCTTGAACATGTCCAAAACACATTTTCTATTCATATACCTACCATATACATTATAGTAATTATTGTTTTATTATTCCATCATCTTATTATAAAAATCCAAGGGTTCACCCAAATTCTTCAAAATAATTTCAATTATTCCACTCATCTAAATTATAAAATGAAAACACATAGTCTCCTATATGAACACATTAAAAAAAATTGGTTCCACCATAATTTCCCAAATACCATATAAACATCCTTTATCTCATCCTATATTCTATACATTGTGATATTATCTGACCACGAAAGGCCTTTGGAGTAAACTAAAATAAGATACCTAAAGAAGAGGTAACGTTCATCAACTAGAATTTTTTTTATTTCCTCACCCCCATAAATTTATATTATATAATTTTGATATAATGAAAAAAATATTCCATATACAAATACTATATCATGATAAGGTTAAAACCTAAATCCCCATATACTTCCATCAAATTGGTGATGAAATCATCATTCATGACTGTGACGGACAGGTGCCTCGTGAAATGATGTCGTTATTTTTTCCATTACCACGTAGAAAAATTTAATTTAAGGATGTATATAACGATTTTATATTATATTTATAATGTAATTGTCACTTTTGAGTCATAATATCATATATATCATTTTTATATTCTATTACTTAGGGAAAACGATAAGGTCAGTCATGTGTACAGGAGAACTACCGCCTTGGAAGGTGATTTGTTCATTTTAACCAACATTTTTATAACATCCTGACCTAGATCACTAATAAGAAAGCATTCATACATTTGTTTCACATGGCCTTAGGTTTGCCTACACATATCCTAGAGGCTTCCGAACAACAATGAGGCTTTTTTGATGATATGGTGGGGAGACTATAACCTCTATATCAGATTCACACTATGGTATAACGAAATTAAAACAAAAAATAGTAGTGTTTGAAATATAAAAAAATAAGGAGAATATTAACATAATATCTATATAATAATTTCTAACTCTAGTTTATTGAATTATATATAGGACAGATGAATACATAAATACATGAGGTACAAAATAACAAAAGAAAATAAATACCCAAGGGTCCGCTCATTGAGCATCCAGAGCATAATCCCAGTCTTATTCACCGTATCTCCCAAGTACACATCATAGTAAAAGAAATCAATCCAAATAAATATATGAAATAATATATATATGGTTTCCAAATCATTCCTGAGTATGGTGTGAGATTTAAATATCAGTAGGACAGCACCCCCAGTGTCTACCACAATCCATTTCATGCAATTAATAATAAATGACAATGTGCCAGAAATTATGATTTAAATGTGATAACAAATTAAATAAAAGAAACTTGGTCAGGGGTTCCAAAACTGGTAAATATAACATACCACCTTCTTTTATATATGTCAAATAACTATTTATATTGGTAGATCCTCATGTATCATGAATAATAACCCAAATTAGAGGCTGAATATTATCATGACAATAATTCTTCATGATGTAGGAAGGGACTGAAATGTGTCACGACATTTATTCCTCAAGATGGAGGAGTGATAACGACCCCCCGTAGTCTCATGTTAAATAGTCCCCAGAGCAATGAATAGAACCATGTGTATAGAATCTCCCAATATATGGAACACGTTACCATTTTTATAGATCTAGATTGGAAGATAAGATGGTGAATTAGAATTAACTCCAAATACCAAAAGTAAAAGTAATTCCAAAATCCATTCCCCCATACATGTTATGTAGAAAATCTAATGCAAGGTACAAAAAACTCCAAAGTAAAGTACCAATAGAAAATAGACTAATAAGAAATAACAACTAATCCTCACGCCCGAGCTAGTAATTTTGAGCACGGTCCTCGATGTCCTCCAGGAATCCTAAAAGAACTTTTATATACATAGGGTGAGTATACAAATATAACAAGTAGGAAAACATAAAGCCACCAATTCAAAACTAAGGCAACATAATAATGTCACTATGAAAAAATAATATAACATCATAAAACAAACCAAGAAATAATATCCATGCTAGCCTCACCAAGGAACACTCACCAAATAACCCATGTCATGTAATGTAATAGTATAAGTACATCAATATTTGGGTACCCTACACCACATTCCCACTTATTAGATTATGATTCTTAAAATCTAAAAATTCTACACTTCCACTTTTCCCATAAATATTCCCAACACAACAACCCACCCTCACACACTTTGGCCTCAACCACACACAATCCTGACCATAGACACATGGGCCACAAAAACTACACCACTCGCCGGAAGACACCTGGGCCTCATTTCGAAGAAACTTGGGAAAATAGTCCTAGCCCGCAAACACCAAGGCATCTCATCCACAACAAACCCTCACCCAATGATTCTTGGAAAATGGTATTCCTCAATACATTACAGCCACATTAGATATGATAAAGCAGTAAGAAACTATAAGAGGGTGCGAGGAAGAATGTCTGTAACCAGCCATCCATCCTCCCACAAGGATGTTGTGAATGAAACCCTCCCCCGTGAAATGGAGGTGTTAAATAGATATTTCTCAACAGGGGTGGGGTTTTTATATAAATAAAAAGGGACTAAAATTTATATATATAAGTAAGAAAACACTCATCCCAAACTACGGGTTTCCTAAAAAACTACAAACCCACTTAGAATAACATTCTCTTTCACCCATATATGCATAACCACACAAAGACCACTAACAAATCCTAACCCGACCCGTTTTTATTTAAATACATTCCATTTATTCATTAATGGGTTCAATTTAATTTGTTCCAGCACTACCAGGTAATAATCAACAACAACCACAATACTACAATAAGAGAAACATAATTGTAGTCCCACTACACAAACTCCCAATCATTCAAGACACATTTTCATCCATATCCAAAAAAATCTTAAAAATTAAACAGAACAATCATTCTCTCACTACCTGGATCTGTATCCCCACTTCCCATCAATTTCTAGATGTGGTCCCACTACATATACGTCCATAACACACTACATTCCCACTACCTGATGTCGCTTCGTGACTACAACACAACAATGGCAGTTCCTCTACCCACATGTTCATCCATTCCTCGATCAGTCAATATCTTAGACTTGGATACCAACACATAAAGTATTCCAATACACACACCAAGACCATAGTCACAACCATTAACCCACATCCCCATTGTACCCTCCTACCACACCCTTCTCATGTAATCAACTCTCATGTTCAACCATGTACCCCCAACCGTGTACCCCAAACCGTGATCCCAGCATCAACACCACACAACTCACACAAGGTTACATAATTCAACATACAACTCAGCCACACCTATCAACAAGATGTGCATATAGTCATATTTAACCAGTATAGGTTCTTTAATTCAACTTAATTATAGTCGGGGTGATCAGACAATTGGATTGGTTTTGTGGATTTCACTTATTTAACCATGTATACGTGATTAAGAAGATTTTGTGTTCCACTAATTTTTTCAAGAATCCAAACAGGGAAGAATAATTTTTTGTTTGCAAGAAATGAGCATCAATGGTCAGTATTTTCATAATAAATTTAGGCATAGAAACCATAATAGAATCAAAGATATCAAAAAAACATTCGATCAAACATCTAACCATAAACATCCCATTTTTTCATTAACTTCATATCATTGATCATATTCATCCATATTTATTTCTTATTTTAAGATATGTAGTCACCCTTTCTTCAAATGAAATCATTAGTACAACCTCCCTGTATGATTAACAATTATAGAGAAGTAAATGAAATTCGTACATGGATGATCAATAGATTGATGTTCCTCCTCATGAAAAGAACACAGTATCATGCGAGAAGCACGAGAATAACTCCAACAAAACTGAGTATGAGGGGCTCTAGAACAGGTGCACAACATGTCTATAGAATGAGGCTTTAGACGCATAAATGGTAAATAGAAAACACATTGGAAGGCGAAATCCGGTCTATGAACAGTCATATCACATTTTTATGGAAGAATGGTTTTAAAGACCTCATTGTGGAATAATAATCAACATTACACAGTTTGAGTCTCTCAAATCACCTTGGATGTTAGGATATTTAAATATGAAATTAATACCCATTGAAACGCCCTCAAAATGCAGGAATAATGCTTAAAACTTGGTTCATGTCAAATTAAATGTATGTGTGGAGAAACAAGAAAAATGGGAAAAATGGGAAAACCACAAATGAGTCCTCGATGGGTGATTCAACAACCTTAATCCACCAACGAGTGTGATAGCCACGTGACCTACCAACCTTAAGCCACCAAGGATGAGCTACCAACGCCACAACCTACTGACATAATGACCTACCGACTCCTCGACCCACCGGAGCCTCGACCTACCAATGCCCTTACCATGATGCCATGACATACTCACACTGACACCCTCGACTCACCGATTCCAACACCCTCTACTCACCAATGATGATTCACCTAACTCAATGATGTCAACTCCTATGACTCACTGCTGAACTAAGACACCAACACCTTGAAATGATATTTCACTGAGATTCAGACTCACTGAAATGCCAATGCACTGACATGCTAATGGACAACTAAGAATTTTTGGAAAACTCACGATGTGAGAAACCAACATCTCCCAGAACACCTGAAACGTTGGATTCTCACAAATATAGGTTCTGAGGATATCTAGGTTATTACATCGGATACCTCTCAAAATATCCTCATCCTCAAGAATTAAAAAAATAACCCAGAAGAAAAATTGGTCCAAAAACCCATCCTTTAATATACCTCTCAGGTGTAAACCACCTTGTGTTGTTCCGAATCTCATTTGTAGGCCTTGAAATCCAAAAAAACCTCCTTGTGATCTATTTCATGAGCAACTATAGAAACACTACCTCTCTATTTCCTCATGTAACAGCACAAACCAAAAAATTCACTGCGTCCAAAGACATAGATTAGAGAGCCTTTTCCACCATGTGAAGACACTATCTACTTTGGGTGGCACAATATCACCAACATGAAAACAATGGAATCTCCATTAATGAATCTTGATTAAGTATCTAGTATTCTTTTCCCATATTAAATACATTGAAAAAAAATTTATAGAATAGGAAAATTAACTTTTCATTCAGCAAGTGAGTTCAAACATTACATCATGAAATGAAGAAAAAGGAAAATCCAGGAAACAAAACTCATCTCATTTATTGGAATTGGGTGGAAATTTGTCCCTCGCATTCCCATGTACTCTCCTCAAGGGCACCATGAATCTATAACACATGAGAGAAAATAATTTTCCATCCATGAAACACTTTCTCGTCATGACCCTCGATTCATACAAGTCTCTTTACAATTTTCACATTGTCCTCAATATCTAACTATCTCCAGTCAAGAATGTGGGATTCATTGTATAGATATTTACCGAGCTCAGAGACAAGGATGTTATCGTTAATCTTCCCTAGTCCTTGTGGAAACACCATCTGATATTCCACCTTCCCAACTCATCCCAAAAATTCAAAAGTATTGAGGAAACTGGGAAGAATCCTACATCCACTGCCAGACCTATGCTACCCACCCTTAGGGGTGACCTTTAAGAAAATGAGATCCCCAATCTCAAACTCTAATTCCCAAATAAAAATATTGGCATGTGAATTCTTCTGGTTTGGATCTGACTTCATCCTCTCACACACATGCTAAACATTCCCCATTTTTCTCATCACAACTTCTAGCCAATAATGGTTGCTCCACTTATCTCTGTCCATCACACGGGTGAGAGACATCATCTTCCCTTCATGGAATCAAACAGTTCCATTAAAATGGTAGGGTGATAGATATAGTTGTTATCAAAATATACTAGGTAAATGTGTCGTACCCATGATCATATGAATTCCATGAAATTTGGTCTTGGAATTTTCTCTAATGTCTGGATGGTCCTCTCTGTCTCCTCATCCTCCAGAGGTTGGAAAGCATTACTACGGTGTAACTGGGGTCCAAATGAATGTTGAAAACCCCTACATACATGTGATGTAAATTGTGCATATCGATCAGAGTGGATTGATCATGGTACTCCATGTAGCTTCACAACTTCACCTACATACCTATGCATTAAGGGATCCACTAAACTAGAATCATTGATTTCCAAGAAGTGAGCAGACATCGTCAACTGGTCCATTAATACCAAAATGGAGTGACATCCTCCCTATTCTTTGGGTATTCGTATGATGAAATCCATCAATATTTCCTCACACTTCCACTTTGGAACATCCATGGGACAAAACAGACCTCCATGAACATGGTGATCAACCATCACCTACTCACACACTAGGCATCATGCCACAAATTCCTCAACTACCCACTTCTCCTCAGGAAACCAAAAAAGTTCCCTTAGGACATAGTACATATTATAGTCTCCTGGATATACCAACATGGGTGAGCTATGTAACTCATAGAGAACACCCTCATGCATTTACACTGGTAAAAATAGATTCCCACAGAGAAACATCAGATTCTAGCTATCCTCTGACAACCCATTTGGATCATGACCCTATAAAACGTGTTCACACATCACATTATCCTATGAGTCTCCCCACTATGACTCATCTACCTACTGTACCATGGAATATTTCACTATCATCTGAAATAGATAGACTCTTCCACTACCATCCACAACATCCAGTGGCAAGGAGGCAGCCTCCCCGACTATCTTCCATGAATCTGTGGATTCCCAAACTACATCTTTATGTGACTTCTTACTAAAGGCATCGACCACTATGTTCCACTTCCCTTGGGTGTAAGAGATCTCAAAGTCGTAATCCTATTGAAACATCATCTTCCTCGGGTTCCAGAAGTTCATGTTCTATTGGGGAAATATATACCTCAATCTCTTGTGATCCATGAAGACCATAAAGCACTCCTCAATGAGGTAATTCCTCCACAACATGACTGCAGACATGTCAGCTGAAATCACTAGATCATGGTTGTCATAATTACATTCATGAGGACATAATTTCTGAGACCCATAAAAGACGAATCTTTATTTCTGTCTTAGCACGCATCCCAATCCTATGCCAGAAGCATCACAAAACACATCGAACATCACCCCTTCTTCTAGAAACCTAAGCACTAGGGAACTAACCAACATCCCATTCAGATAGATGGAAGCTGCTTGAAACTGATCATTCCTTATGACGCCCTAGTTATTTCTTGTTTATTCTTACAAAGGAGAAGCAACTCGAGATAAATGGGGTATAGACCCATGATAATATCCTTACATACATAGGAAACTAAAATCCAATGCCACATTATTGGGTTCCTCCAAATAAAAAACCACTTCAACATTTGAGGAGTCCAACATTATCCCTTGACGAGACACCAATTGTTCGAGGAAGTGCACATATCATATACAGAACATGAAATCGGACAACTTTCTGTAGAGATGGTGTTATCGGATGACCTCCAAGACATTCCTCATATTCCTACCATGATCCTACTTTAATATCGGGTAGATCATGAAGTCATAAATGTCAATGATGATGAACCGGTCTATGTATTCACAAAAAACCATGTTTTGAGCCCTCTGAACATGGCTTGTGAATTCGTGTCACCAAAGGGAATGCCCATGAACAAAAATAATTGTACCTACACCGGAAAGTAGCATTTGGTTTGTCAGCCTCTATTACACTCAACTAGTGATATCCAAACCTTATATCAGTCTTAGAGAAACAACCTTGTCATGACCCGTCCTCGGGGCCCATGTCGTGACTACCCCAAGCCCACCATCCATAGGTCAGGTGCTGGAAACTAGCACAAAAGGAGAATACCTGATAAAAAGGGAAGGAATTTCATTTAAACCTGTAACACACATAGTCTGAACACATGTAGTAAAGGCAATTAGCAGAAAAATAGAAAAGTAAGGCATGTTGATAGTAATTGGGCCAGTATACAAACCGAACAAAACAAAAAGTACAAGTAAAAAATGGAAAATAACTCCTGGATCATCCACTGGGGAATACTACCTGAACGATAGGTACAAAACTCGAACAACTTGTCCCAACGTTATGTCATGTCGAGTCCAACTCCGATCAGCCTCCCATCTGTCACCCACAACCTCGATCACTGCTATCGTCATCTCCACTGAACACAACACGGTGAGGGCGAAGCCCATGTAGGGGTGATTATAACAATAATCAGTAGGGGTCCCTATGACCCATGAAGGTCTCCCAGAATCCTCAAAGGATAAACCACAGAAGAAAGATACAATCATGAATTATCAACCAACCCTACATAGGTATATGCCCATACATATACATAAGTTACCAGTCACAGTCCAAATCTAACTCTTGAACCCAAACACTTCTCGGTCCATAAATGATGTATAATCTATCACATCTATGATAAGTATTGAAGACAAGACTCAATTCACATAGGTATACATCTTTCGTAGGGTGAAAGAGATGATCAGATGTAATCACAGATTCATCTAAGCTATCGGACCTGCACATAATACAGGACTAGCAAAGCTGTCGGACCCACACAAGATACAGGACCTGCTATTCTATCAGAGCGACATAGGATACAGGAACTGAAGTTAGAACTGTCAGACCCACGGATGATCCTGATACAGTATTCATCGCTGTCGAACCCACGGAGGATTCTATTACAGTATCATCACAACCAGCCTTAGGGTTTCCACACATAGCACGCTCGATTCCGGCAGTGTCCACTCCTCAAGCCAATTGTTGACACATCATATATGACTAAGTTCTGAGTTTATGTATCCCATAGTTCCGTATCATCATAAGGAACCCGACGTTATAGATGATGTGTCAATCGGACACCCGGTCTGAGAGTTATTGGAATTTCCGTTTCAAGGGACCGATTGGATTTACGCTTGATCAAAACCCATCCGTTTTAAAAATTTGTCTAAAACTCACATAGAGTATCAAAAAAGGACCTACTCTTTATGAGGGTTCCAGTGCCACATACGGCACGTCAATCGGACGTGTGGTCTACGAGTTATTCACATTTAAGTGAAGATGGGCCCGACTCGTCAAGCCCAGTGGGCTGGCGGGTCGGCCCAATCCAGCTTGGCGGGTCCAACCCAGATGGGGGTAGGACCGGACCAGTGGAGCGCGGCCCACCCATGGACCTGGCACATGCGCTGGGATGGTCCGCTTCACCCGGCGACGCCATGTGGTGCCGCCTCCTTCTCTCCACGGCCGGCTGTAGACGACCGGTTCGGTCTAGCGCACGTGGCCCGTGCTGCGGGTCGTGGTTCCCCCCACGCGGCGCTTGCAGGCACCGCAGTTCTTCAGCCCGGCCAGCACAAGGCCGGTCGATTTGTCCAGTAGTGCGGTCCGTGGACGTGGGTCACGTCCTCCTCCATGCAGCGCTTGTGGCGCCGCGGTCCTCTAGCGGGTCGGCCGGTCGTCCCGCGATTTGACTCCACAACCGAAGGCTTAGTCGTCCCCCTCCGCACCTCCACCACATCGCATTGGCACCGCGATCCTTCTGCCCTCCACATGGCGCGAAAGCGCCGCACTACCACTGCCGCTGCCTGACCTGGCCGCGGCCTTCGTCTCCATCGCGCAGCACGACGACGCTGTTCTTCTTCATCTACAGTGGCCCTCTCGGCCGCGGTTCCTCTTTGGTCCGTTGTGGTTCTTCTCCAGCGTGGTGCGATGGTAGAACGCCCTTTCAGCTCTGCCTCCAACATCAACCAAACAATAATCAACAGAGGGATGATTTTCCTTGTTTGTTCGGTCCGCTCCCTCCACGTTAGATGATATAAAATGGCCAACGTCAAACCACATTAAAGAAGAGGAATAAAGATTTAATTTAATCAAGACAAACCCCTACCTCGTATTTTGTAGTTGAATGTTGTCAAGTCACGAAAGACGAACGTTGCGGAAAATGGATGTCGTTCCATCAATGTCGGGGGAGGTAGATCTCGGTGATGATGTTCGAGTCGACACCCTCGGTGAACTTTGTGGGTGGCGGTGCTTCCCATCCTTGATCCGGGCGAAGAAGGAAGAACATGATGCTCGTTGTTATTCGGAGACGACATGCGTTCTTTGTTGGAATATAATGGTGTTTTCCCAAGAGTTCTGCAATGAAAGTTAAGCAAAAAATAATAGAGATAATTCTCTATTATTTTTATGGCACAACAACTCATGAGTTTTCCTTCATTACCTGTGACAAAACATATGATTAAATGTGGAGGAATGGATTTAATATTCACACAAGGGAGGTGGAGAGTTTCAACATTAAATTGGGAGTGTTGGATGTTTAAAAGACTCCCCTCAATTAAATGAGAGTTACATGGTGGTTAAAAGGGGTTCCAAATATAGTGATCCCCACCTAATTATATCCTTCCAAGGGAGGTTATGGTGTGGTGGGCCCCACCTCTTACCTCCACAAGGAGGTTTTAACCACCAATAAAACAAAATTATGTCACACATAATTTTTATTTAATTTATTATGAATCCCTAAATTTAACTTCTAACCTCAATAAAACACAACTATAGTAAAAATCTCCTTAAGCGAATACTGGTGTTGTGAGTTCAGCGGTGGCCTTAGATATCAATTCCGACCACCAGTTCAAAAGATATAAAATCCTACACGTACGTTTACTGAACGTACCCAAACAAAACATCATAAATTTATTTCTAGCACACCGGGCCTTAGAATCAAGCGTCGTTAGAAACTGTGGACTCGTAAAATTCCCTTGTATTTAGAAAAAATTCTACAAAAATTCTGAGCCTTTACAATCTCCCCACCTCAGGGATCTACCTCCCTGTAATCTACAACCCAGACTAAGTGAAAAAATCGGGGTTTTAAGTATGCATATGTGCCTCCCTCTCCCATGTGCTCTCCTGGAGGTTCCTGTGCTGCCCGCAAGCACACACTAGAGGTATCAACTGTCCACACAGGACCCAATTATGTCGATCCTCAATATCCAATGGAACCTCTATGAATGTCTCCCCATCATCGATATCTAGCACCCCATGGTAGATGATGTGGGAAAGGTCAACCACATATCTCCTCAGCTAAGATACGTGGAAGACGTCGTGCACCCAGTTTAACTGAGGTGGAAGAGCCAAGTAGTAATCCACCTCACCTACCCTACTGAGGACCTGAAAAGGTCCAATGACTAACAGAGATAACTTTCTGCCTTAGCCAAATCTATGTAGACCTCATCGTGGTGAGAACTGTCGAAATATGGGGTCACCATCCTCGAAACCCTGTGGTCTCCGTCGCCTATCAGCATAGGACTTCTGCATGCTCTGTGCAGTCTTCATCCGCTCCTAGATGATCTGCACCTTCTCCTTTGTAGCCTGTACCATCTCCATTCCTACAAGTGCAGACATCCCTGGGTTAGTCAAACAAATAGGCAATTTTCAAAGTCGGCCATAGAGTGCCTCGTAAGGTGTCATCCCGATGTTAGATTGGTAGCTGTTGTTATACACAAACTATACCAAGGGTAAGTGATCCTCCCAGCTGTGAACAATGTCTAGAACGCATGCACGGAGCATGTCCTCAAGCATCTGAATGGTTCTCTCAGTCTGACCATCCGTCTAAGGTTGTAAGGCGGTGCTAAAGAGAAGTTGTGTCCTGAAATCCTCTTGCAACCCCTTCTTTAGCCAATAATTTAATTGAGCATCTCGATCTGATACGATCGTCAATGGAACACCATGAAGTCGTACGATCTTCTATACGTAAGGTTATCCCAAGATCTCTACTAATCCCTGTACTCTGATTGGTAGGAATTTGGCCAAATTGGTGAGTCGGTCAACAATCACCCAGATAGAGTAATGTCCTCTGGTTTTACGTGGAATTACCATCACAAAATCCATTGATATCTCATCCCACTTCCACTCTGGGACCTCTAAGGGCTAAATAAAGCCTGTTGAAACCTGGTGCTCTGCCTTCACTTGCTGAAAAGTAAGGAATCGCGACAAACTCTTTTCCCACCTTCTTCATACCCAGCCACCAGTGTTGTCGTCTGATGTCCTAATACATCTTCTCCACTCCTGGATGTACAGCTAGAGGGGAAGTGTGGAACTCCCTCAACACATCCTTTTATAGTGAATCTACTACACTGGTACGTCCTCTTAAGAGGATGACATGATCCCCACCTTTAGAAAACCCATTAGGTGCCTACCCTAAGGATGTATGTGCATGTCTCATCCCATAGTCAACATCCCCATGTTGTGCCTCTTTGACTCGCTTGAGAAGTGGAGGAGTGATTGTGAGAGATTGCAAAAAGGATGCTCCATCTCTATCCACAAAGGATATCTACAATGTGGCCTTCTTCTTTGTCACCTATCCTAGTAGTTGAAGTCCTCATCTATTGTTGAGAGAATCATCTACAACATTCCCCTTCATAGGAGTATTTAATATCTCTAAGTCATAGTCCTAGAGGATCTCGTTCCATCGTCACTATCTCAGGTTTTGGTCCTTCTATGGGAATATGTACCTGAGACTGTGGTGGTCAGAGTAGACTATAAAATGCTCACCCATCAGAGAGTGATGCCACATCTTCAAGGGGAATACCCCTGCTACTAACTCTAGGTCATGGGTAGCATAGTTCTGCTCATGGTGTCTCAATTTCCATGAACATTACGCGATCACTGCTCTCTCATGCATCATGACACACCCGAGTATAGTCCATGATGCGTCATAGTAATCTACGTAGCCTACGCCCTCCTTTGGAAGCCTCATAATGGGAACACTAGTCAAACTCTGCCTCAACTCTTGAAAGCATCTTTGTCATCTCTCTGACCATACGAAGGGTTTCCCCTTCTTGTCATAGCTGAATGTGGTGCTGCAACTCTAGAGATGTCTAGCACAAATCTTCAATAGTAACCAGCCAGTACCAGAAAACTTCGTACCTCCATCACACTCCTAGGTGGATCCCAAACAAGCACTGACTCAATCTTCACTGGATCTACTGCAACTCCAGTCTCTGAGATGACGGGTCCCAGAATGTGATCCTCTCGAATACAGATCTAGCACTTCGAGAGATTTCTAGAAAGCTAGTTCTCTCGGAGTGTGTCTCGTACTACCTGCAAATGGTAAGCATGATCCCCCTCAGTATTTGAGTAGATCAGTATGTCTTCGATGAAGACCACGACAAAGTGATTGAGGTAAGGACAGAAGATCTTGTTCATGAGACTCATGAAAAATACTAAAGCATTGGTTACGCCGAAGGGAATAACCAAGAACTCGTAGTGGCTATGCCGGCACCGGAATGTCGTCTTCTACACATCCTCATCACGAACTCAATTTTGGTGATAGCCTGACCTAAGGTCTATCTTCGAGAAACATCGTTCTCCTTTGAGCAAATCAAATAGATCGTCTATCCTCGAGAGTGGGTACTTTTTCTTCAAGGTCAGCTTATTCTGGAAACTGTAGTTGACACACAGTCACATGCTCCCATGAACCTACTTGGGGAACAAAATCGAAGATTCCTAGGGTGAAACACTGGGTCGAATAAATCCCTTATGATACAATTCATCCAGCTGTACCCACATCTCATGATGCTCGGCGGGAGCCATATGATATGCTGGAGTAGATATCGGTGCCCTCCCAGGGAACATAGCAATGAATAAGTCTACCTCTATATGAGGAGGTAGTCATGGAACGTTTTCAAGGAATACATCCGCGTACTGATCCACCACAACAGGAAAACTCGGACTCCACACATCAACCACTCCGAGGATGAGACAAGACAACTGATGTGTGATCGGCTGCCCCCTCCTCTGTGTAAGTCCAACATGCACTGAAATGGTTACTTCTCACCGGTGAAGGTGAACTTGGTCCCATTTGTGTGGATACACCACACATTTCGCCTAATATAGTCAATATGGGCATGAATTGTAGATAACCAGTCCATACCCAAGATGACGTCATAGGGACTCGACACCCATACCAGAAGATCACAGCCAAAGATCTCGCCTCCTAGTGTAAGCTGACACTGCCAGAACCAGTCTGTAATATTCGATTCCGCTCTTGTAGGAGTCTCTAGCAGTAAGGATTGAGCCAACAGCTCCGTCGGAATCTCTGAGATCCGAACAAAGGTAGTGGCAATAAAATAATGACTCAAAACTCTATCTAAAATTACTACATCAAGGGTGGAGAAGACATACATAGTACCTCGAATCATTATATGTGTGCCACGGTCATAGGCATTGACTGCCTGGTGCTGAGACCGCCTCTACCTACTAGCTGCTAGTGGTGGTGGTGGTGGTAGAGCCTCGAAAGGTCATCAACCACCCGCTACTTGGCCAACTCCTCTGCCACGTCCGCCTGCTCCCGGTGGAACACTATAGTCGAACCTCTGCCTCTGCCTGGGAGGTCCCTGTACTGTCTGTTTCCCATCTACATGGTGGGTCAAGCAGTCACGAGCCATGTGACCCTGCCCTCCGCATGAATAGCACTTCCTTCTCCTCATATAACTGGCTCTGTCTCATGTTCCCCACACCACTGAACATGTATCCTGGGGTCGCCCACCTGATGGCTTGATCTGCTTGGACCTCTGCGTCATCTATCTACTGCCTGCTGTAGAAGACTCTGCTATGTGTCGCCTTGTGGTGGGTCTCGCTACTAGTGATAGATCAGTGAGAAAAATCTCCAGTAGAAGGGCTTTCACGAGCACCCCCGCCTGCTTCGGGACACTGAGGGGAATCATCGAATCCCTGATCTCATGCCTGAGCCCCTGCTCGAAGGTCTGGGCCCTGAAAAATAGGTCTCGTACCATATCCATGGAGCATCACGAGAGGTTGGTGATCCTTGACGAGTAATGAGCTATTTTCATACTTCCCTACAGCAGATGAAGTAACTCCTAAATCTGCACCGCATAAAGGGTGGATGGAACAAACTCTGAGTGAAAGAGACTCTTGATGTTTGTACAGAGTAATGATGTTGTGTCATGCACCTGGAGTATCAGGCTCCACCATCTGCATGCTGCTACATACAACATACTCGTGGCAAGGATCACCATGAGGTCGACTTTTGTCCCTACCAATCTAAAAAATCTCACGACAGCCTCCAGCCAATCCGAAGTAGCCAGTGGGTCCATCTCTTCCCAGAATCTGGGCAGCCTCTGGCACTGGATCTCATGAAACGCACTCAGGCAGTGTGCACTCTCAACTGCTGGAGCTGGTTATGTTAGTGGCCCAGTGGTTAGTGGTACCGCAGGTACCTCTGCTGTGATGGGGACCTGCACCGAGGCCTCGTCGCTCGGTGGGCTACCATCTCGTATGAAACTTGGAACCCTTGCTAGCTGCCTTCGCACGGCCATCCTAAAAAGAAACAGTTGTTCCACGGTTAAAACAGTATACCTGGTGAGCTGAAACAAAGTAACCACAAAGGAGACTCTTGGAACACACATGAAATATGTGTTTTTGGGCATTGAGTCATAAATCAGAGGTCAGGGTCCTGGTGTATGGATACGTCAGCCACCACAACAACAATTTACTTCCTGGACTAAAAACCACACTCAACACTCTTAACACTATATCTTCATATAAATAAATGATCAGAGTCTAGAGTTCTATGGTAGATCTGAATCCTTTGATACCAATTTTCCATGACCTGTCCTCAAGGCCCATGCCGTGACTACCCCAATCCCGCCTTCCCTAGGCCAGGGGATGGAGACTAGCACCAAATGAGAATTCTTAATAAAAAGGGAAGGAATTTCCATTAAAACTGTAACACACATTGTCTGAACAGAAGCAGTAGAGGCAACTAGTACTAAAATAGAAACGTAAGGTGTGCTGAAAGTAAGTGAGCCAGTATACAAACCCAACTGAACAAAAAATACAAGTCAAAAGGGAAAACAGCTCCTGGATCATCCACCGGGGAATCCTACCTGAAGGGTAGGTACAGAACTCGAACAACACATCCTTGTGGTATGTCCTGTCTAGTCCGGCTCTGATCAGCCTCTCGTCTGTCAGCCACAACCTCGATCATTGTTGTCCATCGTCTGCATAGAACACAATAAGGTGCGGGCGATGCCCGTATAGGGATGAGTATTAAAATACGTAGTAGGGGACCCTGAGACCCCCGAAGGACTCCAGGAATCCAAAAAGGATAATCCAAAGAATAAATACACAATCACACAGTATCAACCCACCCTACATAGGTATGTTCCCATACATATACGTATTTTACCAGTCACAATCAGGCTCCAACTATCGAGTTGGAAGCTTAAATGACTCTTCTCAATTAAATGATAGTTAGTTGGGGGTTTAAGGGGGTTCAAACTAGAGTGGGTCCCAGTAAGATTTAGGCACCAACTCTCCCTTGCAACAGCTGCGGCCCGAGTTTCTCCCCACATGGCACATGCGGGCACTGTGGTTCTCCAACCTGGCTAGCACGTGGCCGGCCAGTTCGTCCAGCCGAGCGGCCCGAGGATGTGGGCCGCATCCTCCTCCATGTGGCCTATGTGGGAGCCGCGGTCCTCCTGCGGACCGGCCGGCTGGCCGTCCCGTGGTCCGGCTCCCTGGCGGCTGGCTCGGCCGGCCGCCTTCGCACCATTACCGTGGCACGATGGTGCCACGGTCCTGCAGCCGTCACTGGGGCACGACTATGCATCACCGCCACTTCCAAGACCCGACCTGGCCGTGGCCTTTAGGTCCACCATGTGGCGTGACAGTTCCACGCTTCTTCGTCTTTCGTGTCCCTCCCATCTGCGGTTCCTCTTTTGTCCACCGTGTTTCTTCTCCGGTGTGGTTCGACGACACTGTGCCCTTTCGGCTCCGCCTACAACGTCAACCAACCAAGAATCAAATGAGGGACTTCGGGCCTTGTTTGATTGGCCCGATCCCTCCACGTTAGGTGATAATAAATGTCTAACTTCAAACCACATAAAAGTAGAGGAATAAGGATTTAATTTAATCAAGACAAACCCCTACCTCGTATTTTGTTGTTGAATGTTGTAGAGTCACGAAAGATGAACATTGTGAAAACGGATGTCATTCCGTCAACGTCTGAGGAGGTAGAGCTCGGTGAAGATGAGTCGAGTCAACGCCCTCAGTGTAATTCATGGGCGGAGGTGCTTCCCTCCCTTGCTCTGGGTGAAGAAGGATTAACTTAATGCTTGTTGTTCTTCAGATACGAGGGCCATTCTTCGTTGGAATAGAATAATGTTCTTCCCAAGAGTTCTACAAGAAGGTTAACCCAAAAATAATAGATATAGTTCTCTATTATTTTTATGGAAAAACAACTGAAGAGTTTTCCTTCATTAATTGTGACAACACATTTGATTAAATGCGGAGGAATAGATTTAAAATTCAAACATGCGAGGTGGAGAGTTTCATCATTAAATTGGGAGGATTGGAAGAATAAAAGACTCTCCCCAATTAAATGAGAGTTAGATGGGGTTAACGGGTTTTCAAACTAGAGTGGGCCCCACGTAGTTATATCCTTCCAAGGGATTTTAGGGTGTAGTGGGCACCACCTATAACCTCCACTTGGTGGTTTTAACCATCAATTAAATAAAAATTGTGTCACACATAATTTTTTTTAATTTATTAAGAATCCCCAAAAAATTAACTTCTAACCTCGATAAAACGCAACTACAGTAAAGGTCTCCTTAAGAGAATACTAGCGCTGCAAGTTCAACGATTTCCTCAGATTTCAATTCCGAGCAACAGTCTAAAATATATAAAATCCCGCAGGTACATTTACTGAACATACCCAAACAAAGCATTAGAAATTGATTCTAGACATACTGAGCCACAGAATCAAGCGCCATCAGAAACTACAGACTCGTACAATTCTCATGTATTTAAAAACCAATTTTCCCTATGATTTTATAGTTCTTTACAAACCCGGTCCATTAAATTGGTCAAAAAGACCATCAATCCTCATAGGGGTGTAAGGTATCTTGAATTTCTTCTAATTTTGTAGACTTTAGTAAATTCCCACTCTCAGAGTAGCATACAACTTCTTCGCAAACAATAATGGATCACCCCACAACGATAGACTGGGAATGAAAGAATACATTATTCATTTGGTCGTCAACCTGAATCTTTAACCCCCACAACTCAGAAGGTGTCATTCGATACAGAACCATTGAAATCATGTGGGAACCGTGTTGTAAGTCTATCTCTAACTCAACATCACCACGAGGGGGTAAAGTCACAAAATATTCAGTAAAGACATCCAAGAACCCATTAAAACTCCTGAAACTTCCACCATCATTGAATCTGATAATTTAAAGTTCATATATGATAACAAAGAAATAAGAGGCTCTAGATAGTGGTTTCCCTCCCCAATACTCATCTCAATTAAAAAAAATCCACTTACTGGCCTCCAAAATTTGAGAACATGAACCCTCTATGTAGGTAGTCGATAACATCAAACATAGATAACAACTAGTTGATGCCCTTGATGAAATTTTATGGTTGCATCTATAGCAGAATAAGATCCCCACTAAAATAGTGTGGCCCCAATATCAGTCTACATCCTTGAAAAAAATCAAACATGCTGGTTTGACCTCCGAATATTGTAATCAAAAATAGGGGAATGGGAAGTATCTCTACCTCTAGTCCTTGAGAATGGGATATATTGGGTGAATGATAGGAGTGTGAGGCTTTGGAATCAATCAAAGAACACTAAAGGGAACTAAACTGACTGATCAAACCTTGAACAACCCCTGTCCCTACTGGAACTGCTACCTCTCTGGTGTGCAAAAACCCATGCCCATATCCTCTACCTCGCTACTATCGACTACCTCCCTTCCTACTCTCTTCTCAAGGCCCCAGAGGAGTACCCTGAGGTCGGACTTCCCCAACACCGTCTACCCTTGCTAGAGTAAGACATCATATCCCTTGTTGCTGGATGGGTATGATGGGTATATTTTGTTAATCAGGTGGGAACTGCACATACCTACCTCCACAATATGGTGCCTGAACCAGGCAGTTGTTGTAGATATTTCCACAGCCTCTATAGAAAAATCACCACAATCTAAGGACTATATGGATAGGGAAAGGACTAGGAGATCAGAACTAGAACTTTTTAGGCATAATACCCACTAGCAAAAACCCAGAAGGCCCTAATGTCGGAGACCGTATACTGATGGATTTTCCCTCTGATGAACATGTCTAGCTCCCCTCACAAAGCAATCTCTTATTGTGTGCATCCGTTCCACTACATCATTATTATTCTAAACTTGAATATATATTTATTGAGTGGATGGATTAAAAATATATAGAGGAGAGGGTCAGAGTGCCTCCTCAGAGCATATTTCTCATGATTCCTCATCTTGGAAGAGAATCGATGCGAAGCGTAGGAGATCGTTGATCTTGATCTCCAGTTCCCTCACTGAAAAACACCCCTATTGGGAAGAGATTAGTTCCTACATCTTCTAAACTATCATTTTAGAAGAATGTAATTCCACTTGGAACTCCTTCTCAATGTCATTCCACAAAACATAAGATTCATTCCTCTCCCTAAGGTAATGTGTTCACCACAAACATTTTGGTCCCCTACTCTGGCTCAGTTCTAGATGACCCCAGTACTCTGTCGAATCCCAAATGAAGCTCACATAAATCACCATATATATGATCCAACTCTCTGTATGCATGTTTGAGACACTACCCAAATACATTCCTATAGTCTTCCACTGAAAGGCACAAATCATCTCTTTCCACTAGTCATCGTCATCCTCTCGATCAGCCATCTACTGATCAGCCCAGTCAACTTTTCGGTCCTCAACTGCTTATACCAAACAGGGGGAATGTTTGGGTTCCATATCTGAAACGGTAAACAATGAACTCCTAAACCTGAGTAGTGGGGAAAATTTCATCTATGTTTGTTTTAAATATTCATTTATTTCAAATTCACATAACACCTATGATGCACAATAACCCATGTTGTTATGTTCCATATAAATTTCCTAGGGTATCTACCCAGTAATTAGTGTCGCCCCACTTAGTCATTCAGTAGGTCCACAGTCCTTGCGTCAGATCACGGGGGGGGCCTAAAACCTCGTGTCCTACTCAGTATTCTGTGGCCTATCTCATGCACTATGATTTTATAACGTTGTCTCCCTACAAACCCATATAATCATAACTATTCCTTTTTCAAAACTATATCCTATCTCTCAACCCTCATAAACCAAACCACCCTTTGATACCATTTTTTCATGAACCTCCTTCTTTGGGATGAGGGGAGGGACAAAAAGGTGCCATCCCTTCCATCCTCAATATTAAGGAGAGATAATGAAACCCCCCAAAGTACCACCAACAAAAGGCCCTAGATTTGTGACTAAAACAATGGGTATTTAATCACAAAAAATTAAAAAAAAAGTGATTACACTTTTTATAGAACAAGATAAGGAGATGTGATGGTAAATCCCAAGAAACACCAAATACCAAATGTAAATGTAATTCCAAAATACATTCCCACATTCATGTATAAAATTAAATTTGATGCAAGGTATAACAAATCTACGATGTAAAGTACCAATATAAAAGAGACTAAGATGCAAAAACAACTAATCCTGATGCATTATCTATTAATGTCTAGCATGGTCCATGATGTCCTCATAGAATCCAAAAAACAATTTTATATACGTAAGGTGTGTATACAAGTATAACATGAAGGAAAATATGAAGCCACTCATTCGCAACTGAGGGAACATACTAATGTCCATGTGAGAAAATATTAGAACCTCGATGCGCTTAATAAGGAATCAAAACCATCCCTACCTCACCAAAAAACACTCTATAAATAATTCAAGTCATGTAAATTAATTGTATAAAGACATCTATATTAGGGGACCCCAAACCACATTCCCACTAGTCAATTGATCATTCCTAACAACTAACGTATTGACACTACCACTCTTACCATACGTAGTCCCACTCCCAAAACCTAGTTTTGCACACCTAGGCCTCGACCACACACAATCCCGCATAGAGACACCTAGGCCACAACAACCACACCACTCATACAAACACACTAGGGCCTCATCCTGAAGACACTTTGGAATTGTGTACTAGCCTACAAACACCTAGGACTCTCATCCATAACAAACCCTCAACTAAATAATCAAGTACTATGGTTATTATCAAGACATTATAGCCTTCCCAGATACACAATAGTAGTATGAACCTGGTTGAGGGAGCTAGGAAGAATGTCAGTAACTAGTCATCCATCCTCCAATTGAGATGATAGGAATGACACCCTTCCCAATGGAAAGGAGGTGTTCAGAAAATAGTTCTCAACCATGATGGGAGAATATAGAAATCAAAAGGAACTAATATATATATGTTAGAAAACACATATCCCAACCTACGAGTTTCTGAACAAACAACCAACCCACTCAAAACCACTTTCGCTTCAACCCCTATATGCAGAACCACACAAAAACCATTGCCATAACAAAACCCAACCACCTTTTATTTAACAAGTTTCGATTTATAATCAAGGGGTTCAATTTAATTTATTTCTATACTAACGGGAAACTAACAACCACAAACACAAAAACAAAAGGAAATACCAAACTACAGTCCCACTATACCAACCCCCAATCTTCCAAGACTGTTGTTTAGCCATTTCCTGCAACCACTCTTCATAACAATACAGAACAATCCTTCTCCAGAAAACAAGATATAAAGCCCCACTAACCAAAAATTCCCAAATTCAATCCCACTGTATATAAGTTCACAACCACATTATGGTACCACTGCCTCATGTCGCTCCATGACCACTACACATCAAAGGAAGTTCAGTTGCCTGCATGTTAATCCATTACACAATCAATCAATCTCTTGTACATGAATACCAACACACCGCCTTTTCCAAAACACACAGTAAGCCCAAAGTAACTAAATTTGACTCACAAACCAACTGTACCGACATTCTACACCATTATCATAGAACCAACTCTCATGTTCAACTATTTACCCCTAACCGTGCTCCCAACAGTAGAACCACACCACTCACATAAGGTCACACAATTAAAACACCACACTCAGCCACACCTATCAACTTGATGCACATGTAATCAGATTTAACCAACAAAATATCTTTAATTACACTTAATTTTTATAGGGTGATAACACGATATGATTGAATCTAGGGAATTAATTTATTTAACCATCAATACATGATTATGTTTATTTGTGGTTCCAGACATTTATCCAAGATTCTCTACAAAACAGAACATTGTTTGTGCACAATACAAGGCCACCAATGACCTTGTTTTTTGATGGAATATCGGTACGATAGCCATAATAGAATCAAATATAACAAATAAACTGGTGATAAAACATCAATCCACTCCCATCCCATTATTTAATTGATCCTCTATCTTTCATCAGATTTATTCTTATTGGTTTCATTTTTTATGATAAGGATTCACACATTATCTATAAAGAATAATTAGTACGCCCACCCCTCATGATAGACAATTAAAGAGTAGAAAAATAAATCCAGATATGGATGATCAATGGAATAAAGTATATCCACGCACCAAGAACATAGGATCGTGCGAGAAACATAGGAGGAACTCTAAGAAAACTGAGTAAGAGGGGCGATAAAATATGAGAATGACTCATCTTGAGAGGAAGTCTTCAGAAACACCAAGGGGAAATAGATAAAAATCAAGAAATGGGAGATACCATATTTGAAGAGTCAGATCCTATATTAATGTAAGAGAAGTTTAAAAGACATTACCATGTCATCATCGTCAAGATTACAAGGTTTGCGTATCTCAAATCACCCATGAAGTTATGTTCATCAATGATACAATTAAAACACTTTTAAAAGCCCTTAAATTTGGTTGAATAAGTCTTTAAACATGGTTTATGTTAAAAAAATGTGAGTGGGGAGATACTTGAAAACTGGGAAAAATTGGGAAAACCGCAAATGAGTTTCTAATGAGTGATTCACTGACACTGAGCCACCTATGGGTGAGCTACCGATGAAAAATACAGATATTTAACCAGTGACGTTGATCTACTTATACCATAACATACCAATGCAATATCCTATTGATGCCTCTACCTAATGACTCCTCGAACTACCAACACCGTGACCTACAGACGCCTGGACCTACCTACACCACTTACCTCAGCTCACAGATGATGATGCCCTCGACTCGCTGATGTCGATGCCCCCAACTTACCGATGAAGAAGCCTTCGACTCAATGATGCATTGACACACCGATGAACTAGAATGCCAATACATTGTCATTCTGACACATTGACAATACCGATGCACTTAGATTCCGATATTAAAGTGTAAAATTTTGAGAACTCTTGATGTTAGGCACCAACAGCTCCCAGAACACCTCAAACACTATATTTTTACAATGGAAGGGTCCAGGGAAATTTTTTTTACAATTCTCATGCTGATGATGAATAACTATGAATATACAATAAAAATATGATCTATGTCCTCATAACAACAAAATCCTCACCCTTATTTATATCCAGAATCTCTCTTTACGGCTATCTACAATCTCTTAATTATGCATAACTAAAATCTCACCCTCATGCTATACATAATAATTCCTTCATGTATTACTAGAATCTCACCCTCATGAATCTTGTGACCATGCAGCTATCGCTCATGTAGCAAAAAATATCATATAATATTCCTTCCAAAATTCAGTACAGGTGTTCCTAACCCTCAGAAGGTTCAAAAACATGCACTATGCCCTTTCTCTTTACATTAAACGTGAGGCGTATCCTAAAAAAATTCTATATTCCTAACAGTATCAACCATCAGGTATCAATCACTTCGATATAAAAAAATCATAAAAGATAAGCAAAGAAAATCTCAATTCTAGTATGAAACATACCAAATTTATCATTATATGACATAATGGCCTATTTATAAAAAATAGCGTCTGTCATCTAGTTGAGTTCATTAATACATGTTCTTAATTATCATCATAATTATATCAAACCTATTTAATTAATCCATAGACCCTATATATGTTAATATTAATTATCATGTACTTTCAAGATGATTCCACCATAATATATCACAGAATTTATTTTTAGGAACCATCATAAGTCAACTCCAACAATCATATAATTTATCCAATTTATTTTAGTGATTTATAGTCAAACAAACCATGTCTTAATTTCTAGGGCTGGAACACCTATCAGTTGGATACAGGTCTCAGTTTCCATGCCTAGAGACCTTAAAGAATCTAATGTATGGTTTTAAATGAACAATTTTAACTTAGATTGTTTAATATATTTGGACACACACATAATTTCTACATGATCAATATATTTCATATATGTTAAATAATTAAATTAGGAAAAGGGGATTTGGTATAGACCACCCCCATCAATCTGATTTAAATTATTTTATTTAAACATAAAATATCATTTTTTAACTATCTTACGTTTATGTCATCATTTTAAACGAGTAATTTCTCATAAGAAGTGCTTATTTACATGACAAGAGGAACATTCATTACCCTATATTTAGTTCCATTTTAAAATATTCATTTAATTCAAGTCACTAACACTTATCGAGACTAATAAATAAATTCTCATTATTCAAGGGAGAAATTAGTTACATTCCATGTAACAAGCACTAATAAGAAAGAAGATGGTAGACTCCATCCCGAACTAAGAATGATATACAAAATTATCAATAATTTTTATCTTGAATACAATGCACATACAATGGGGGGTTTTATTATTAAATCGTGAATTTTATAATAAAGGAAAATAATTTATCTTATTTAATAACTACATTATGTTACACAAATATTACATTTTAGAAAAACTAATATACATATAAAATCATTAACTAGAAGTACAAAGAAAGGGAAATTATTTACTCTATGCATTATTATATTTAAAATGGAATAGAATGGGAACCTACCGTAGAGAGGAACCATGAAAAACCATTTATCCCTTGATGCATTCTATGTAGAATCTGATGATACCCCTAGTGATTATATGCACCTTCATATAAATGTAAGGAAACAGAGACATTGTCCACCTTTTCACATGACCCGGGAATATGTTTAAGGGTATCCATAAAAATATTATTATATGAAAACTTGTTCCTCCACTAACCTACATATTCATTTTTCAATTATATAAGAAAGATCACATAGACCCATAAATATATATAAACTAACATTGTTGAATATAAAAATAATGGGGAAACCTACAAAAATATACTTACCTAACTTTGTATACATAGGCTAGTCACTGTAAACTCTGACGACTGTAATCCATATGGAAGTCTGAAACATAGTACCAAATAATTACTAAAAACATTAAAAATATTAATGTCCCTAAATTATAGTGTACAAACACAATATATCTGGAAGATAACATCACCTTGAATGGCGTAAGAGACCCAAATCATCCCAAATAGCTTTTCATTCGATGGTGGCTGTCAGATTACACATGAACACATCCCAATGTTCCATTCACATGACCTATCAATAAATGAAACACAAAAATTAGTAATACCCAAATATTAGGTTTTCAGTAGATTGAGATATGTCAATGAGAAGAAAAAAAATATGCCAAAAATGAGAGAGAAGAAGAGGTAGAGATACTGCATTGAAGAATAGTAGAAGAAAAGTGATGATACCCAGTAGAGATGGAAATTAGAGATGGAGCATGGGAGAGAGGTTTGTATAGATATGTGGTTCAAACTAAGGGGGAGTAGAGCATGTTAGGGGAATTGGGGTTGGGGGCATGTATCGTTCGTAATGACGAAGGGGGACCACATTTTGTGTGAAAAAATATAGTTATTAATATTTATTTCAGTAATAATAATAATAATAATATTATTATTATTATTATCAAAAAAAATTTCTTTTTATTAATTTCGATTTCCCCCACTTCATATATTCCCAATTTAATTTTAATTTAATTAATTTAATTTCATAAAGGATACACATCATTTTAATTCTACTATCAAAAAAAATAAGTTGATTATTATTTTTATAAATTAACTATCTAATAAATGATAATATTCAAAATTCGTTGGTTTTTTATCCGGTTCAAAATCATGGGGTGTTACAGCATTAAATGAAAGGTAATAAGGGTATTAATACTGAATATATGTAATAAAAATGATATAATTAATATATTCATCAAATATTTATCATTTTATAAATAAAATATATCATGTTTTTTTACATTTTCACTAACGGGAGAAAAAATGTTATAGTCCACTAAATGTGTGTACTACCTTCTTCTTAATAAAATTGGATTGATTTTAATAAACAATCATTCATTTTTTTGTATTTTGGTATAGATATTTTTATAGTGGAAATTTTTATATTTATTTTGAAATTTTGGTTTAAAAATAAATCATATTTTGATATTGAGAAGTTATTTTTTATGCGTTTAAAGGGGTTTTTCAAAATTGTGTTATAATTACATTCAATGTTTTTATTTATTTCATATGAAGAAAATGTTTGTGTGATTTTAATGTAAAAATTTTATATATCATATGCTTAAATAACTTTCAAGATGAATTTAAATTATATATATGTTTTCAATATTTTAATGGATTAATGGTTTTCCATGTAATTATATCATTTCGTGAGATTATGGGATAATCCCACATTTTTAATACATTTTCATATGATTTACGGATGGATAAGGGAAGGGAAGTGGTCATGTAAAAAATTTTGAATTTTCTTCATAAAAAGAAATCTTGTTTTTTATAGAATTTTAATATTGTGGGAAAATTGATAATATTCAGATATATCATCATTTAAATATATGTTTTATTAATGAATCAATTATGAGAAGCTTTTCTAAAAAATAAACCTGAAATAATTCCCCAAGTGAGAATGGAAACTTATTCACAAAAACTCAAAATTTCGTATAATTTATCGATGGGTCCTTATAAAATATGTCCCTTTTCTTTCGGTAATAAAAAATATTAAATCCTATTTGTCTATTTACGTCAAAAAAACTCAACATGAACGTGCATCAAATGACCTGTAGGTGATTACATTCCACCATAATGGGAATAAATACCTGATCAAAGGATACCCAAATTTGTAATAATTTCTGCAACAATAATCCATACAACAAAAGTTAGTAATATGTCGATTCTAAAACCATCTAATAGAAAAAGGGAATATCCTCCCATATACATATATAAATCACATTGTGTATCAAAAAATAGATTAACATCACAAAAAATAATTCACTTGTTGGATGAAATATCACCCAACTCACATATTTATTACAAGGATCCCACATTCTCGATGAACACTAATAATCATTTTTGTGGAATTACCTATACTATTTGAACAAGTTAAAGTTGGAAGATTTCCTTCACCACATAACCTCTAGAAAAATAAGTGAATAAGAATGAATTCAATTATATACCTAAAGGGAAAATCCTCAAGTTTAAATCTCTCAATTACACACCACTCTGGTTTTTAATGATAATAAAGGTACTTAATCAATTTATTTTTATGTCATAATGTAATTTAAATAAAAATCCTTTAGGATTCCAGAAAAAATAAAATGTAAAATAGCTAAATCCCATGACCATCGATTGGAATGGAATCATGTTAATCTTATTGATGGGACCATTGTGTTGTTAAACATTCATAAACTACCCATATGGGTTGTGGACAATAAATTCAATATATCTATAGGTAAATGAATCATGGTATGTGATATTATGTATCACATTTCATATGATTAATTTATTTAACATATTGAAAAGTCAATGTGCTTCTGCATCATATCCCTTGTTGAATTTCCATTCAATATCACATATAATTGTTATTTCAATATTAATTAATTTTAACAGCTTCATCAATCCTGCCAAATTAAAGAATAAAATAAAACATGATGTTATTCAATAAGTGAATTGTTTTAATTATTACAAAAGAGTGTTATTATAACACGAGGATGCCTCAAACTCTTGGAAATACTCATATCCCGTCAAAAAATGTTATAGACTGACAACATAGAATAGTTAATTAAGATAGATATTGAATGGGGTGACTCCCATGTAAGTGAAAAATAGGTAATAACACTAATTTTTATAAAAAAATTCTTATTAATTATGAAACATAAGATTTTAATGAAAATAATGAAGTTTACCATTGGGAATATACTATCTTACAATAATATAAATGGTATCCATGGAGTGCCCCCTCCATGATAATAAGCAACCCAGTGGATGATATAGAGCTACATCCCCACATCCTACATCGTCTAGAATCAATGGATTAGTTCATTACAAAAATTATGAGATCATTCAAATTTATAAATTTCATCACACTAGTTATATTCTCTAAAATTGGAACCCTTGATCCACATCAAACACCTCTAACTTATATAATTAACTATTATACATGGGGTTTGGTAATAATAATATTAAAATGAACCAAGAAATATGTGGGATGTTAAAAATTCACCATAATGGTGTAGTTATAACCAATAATGCATCTATATGACATCAAAAATAAAATTCATATACTAAGGATGTATAATATAAATTTTCTACCATGTTTTCACCATAATATTAATGTGATGAAAAAACACATATACTAGAGGGTTAATATTCCTACAAAAGATTATCTATATCATATCCATAGTAAAAATAAAACATTTCTAAAATGTTTCTTCAGGATACTAGTCATCATTTTCGAAATATATATCATAAAAATAAATAATGTGGTATATCCAAAGAGGATATACATAAAATAAAACATGTATATCACATAAACCTTGAGGATAAAATGATTGTTATGATTTTTTCCACCTCTCTCAACAATATGAAAGGACTCGAAAACCATATTTGAAACATACCATTCCATCAAATTTTATAGCCGCTTATTGGGGTTGAATCCCATATGGAAATACTACATATTCTATGAAAGTCATTGAATTAATATTTTTTAATATTATATTTCTCCCATACCGTGGAGTTGTGGTGTGGGGAATGACATGACCCACCATACATGCCCTCAATGTATTCCATCTAATCCATTGTTAGTTGACTCTTTTTATAGTGGAAATATATAAGTTAATCAGGGATATATTGTCATGACACATCCCCCAGGGCTCATGTTGTGAGTTCCCCATGCCCCCCTTCCGTAGGCTAGTGGCAAGTTACTAGCACAAGAAAGGCATATCCCAAAAAGTGATGGATTTTCCTTTAAACCAGTACACAAAAAAATGCTCAAACCACATCCCAACACACAAAAAAGGGGAAACATGTATACCACTAAATGAAATATGGGTGCATGTACAATTGAAAGTAAGTAGTCCAAACTAATAACCTGAAAATGAACTGAAAATAGCTAATTACAAAAGGAAACTCGGATGGCCATACACCAAAAACCACACCATCTCGTAATAGTGGTGAAGCAACTAGAAGTTGAAGTAGTATTTTCTCCAACTAGATCCAATTGGGCCCCACCTGGTCCTATGCCACTATGTTTAGGGTTTTAGCGTCCATCAATCTTATCCCCCTAAGCACCTCTGATTAAACATCAATCGTCTTCAGCAGAGACAACATTTGTGGGCAAAGCCCGTGCAGGGGTGAGTATAACAATAATCAGTAGGGACCCTGATACCCTTGAACGTCTCTTGGTAATCCACAAAGGAAAACAAAAATATGAAAATACCATATAGTTAATACCTCCATGAATGACCTCAAACACATAGAATAAAGTAAATGAAGTAGCTCACATGTAGTATAACATAATTATAGATGTGATGATGATTAGTCATAATGATAGATTAACATATTCATTCGAGAGACTCTACTGCTGACCTGTACATGGTTGAAATTTTCTAAAGTATAGAGGATCTCTAGGGGAATACCCATAGATTATCCATAGGTGCTAACCCATAGAGGATCGCTAGGTGCTGACATTCGAATATCTCTATATGCTGACCCACATAGGTTCATTAGGAGCTGACCCACTCAAGATCGTTAGGTGATGATCCACAAATGGTTTCTATTCTCTCTTCATGTCACATCCAGCCACTGTATTATCGTGTTTAGCATGTTTTATTACCATTGGATCCCCTCCTAAAGCCATCAGACATACCTCATCCACCATGAAGTCCCAAATAGAGTAACCCAATGGGTTCTCTTGTCATTAGGTTCCCAATGCAATAGACACTGTGTCATTTGGATGCCCGATCTGTTAGTTACAGGCACATTAGATGAATGACCTGGTTAGATTTGAATTTGATCTAAACTGGTTATACACCAACTTCCTCCAAATGTATTGTGGAGTATATTAGATGGACTATTCTGTTACAAGTTCCCTAACACCTCTAACACCATGTCAAATAGACTCATGACCTATAAGATACAAGAATTTTCGTAAATTAGCTGTTAGTTGTGTCTGGGCACAGTATAACCCGACGAACTCAGCTCGGGGGCCCATGTACATAGTTTTAATTCGATGTAATCGACCTAACTTAGTTTTAGTTAGGGTCGGTCTGGTCCATCCTGGCAAGTGGTCCATGCCCCATGTGCCATGATGGACCCCGCCCAAGTTGGTCGAGGGTCCAGCTTGTCGGGTCACCTGGGGAACCGGTCTATTCCATCCCAGGCCGAAGGGCATGACTCTGACTTTCTAGTGTGGGTCTGGCCTATTAGTGGGGAGTCTATCCCACTGCCACACACATCTAGCTCTATAAGTAGTTCAGGCCACCACCATGATGGCCTCACCGGGACAATACCAAATGTCATGTCCGGTTTGCCACCATCTCTCCATGGTTCGCTACTGGGCGCCTCGTCGGCCGTAGTCGAGTGACCTTGACCAGTAGCACAGTATGTCGAACAGTGTCACATATGAGGCCCTCCGACGCGGTCGAGAAACCGGGTCCACCAACTCCATCCACCGGCCCAGCTAGCAGCTCCTCCCACTACGGTTTTGCCCAAGCCGGCAGTGGCATTTTCTCCGATGCCCCATCATGGCATGCCTCTACGGGCCACCATCATTGGACTCTTCACAGACCACCAGGTCTGCATCGGGTTTATGTTCATCACGCCGCATGCACCATTGCTCTCCGAGGAATGTCCTCTCCACCAGAATGTCTTCAAATATATCTTGTCATCGCTTTCAGAGTTCGGCCATGAAGAGAACCCATGGAAGAGGGATTCATGCCTTGTTCATGTTGTCCCATGCCCTCAATGTTAAAATTTTATAATCTAATGTAGTCAAGGGATTTTAATCTGAACAAAAATGATAATTCAACACTGGATAATGAAATATCAAAAGAAAAAGTCAATATCTCTCATAAACAAATGAATTTTAGATCAACATGTATGTGGGTTGATCTATGTTTGTTATTTCTAAAAAAATAATGGGGAATAACTTTTAAAAATTAAACAACCCCATACCTCATTGACGTTCGATGTCAATGCGCTTGTGATCAGGGTATCAAGATGTCGACATCGCTTCTAGATCCATTCTTCAACGAATTTCAATTACGATGAAGTCTCAGAATAATTCATCATTCTTAATTATAGAGGAAAACTTCAAGCAGTTCCTTAGAGGATCCCTACAGTTTAAATCCCAATTCTCCCAGGTATTGTTTCAATAAGAAGAATCACATCGTTGTGTTTCTATTACGCTACGATGTTGCTTCGTTACACAGTTTCACATATGACACAATGTCAATGTAACTATTACATTATTGAAGCATTATGTTTCATGATAAAATCCATTTATAGGCATCTTTAATGCACCTTATCGTTGCCTTCTCGCTGCACCACTATGTCTTCATCAGCCACCCAAAAGTGAGAAAAGAAATAAAATAATTCATTAAATTATTTTATTATTTTTTCTCAAAATATTTTAAAAATAATTTTTTCTTGGCCCTAGCCGATTGAAGTTATGTCATTTATAATTAAATATCAGAATTTGGATTTCAAAAGTGTCCTTATATTATTGATCTAAGAACCAGTTCTAATGTTAGAAAACCCCGCTTGCACATTTACTACAAATATCTTAAAAAAGTTCAGAATTCAATCCCGAGCTCACCCGACCTCAGAATCACGTTCTTCCAGAGCGTGGGGTCTCAAAATAATTCCATATACAAAAATAAATAATATTTAAATATAATTACATGACATTAAATTCTCCAAACCTTAGGGATTTACATCCTTGAAATTCGAAACATATCTAATCAAACTGATGGGGGTACTGAGAACCAATCTGAACATCCTGCTCCCATGTGATCTTTTGGGGATCCCCATGATACCACCAAACACGCTCAAGAGGAGTCGACTACTTATGTGGGACTCACACCTACCGATCCTCTATCTTTATCGGGATATCCATAAATATCACCCCATCATGAATGTCCTGGTCGCCCCAGTCGAGGATGTGTGAGGGCCAATAATGTATCTCCTCAATAGTGACACATGGATAACATTATTCACCCTGGTTCATCTATAGGAGAGGGGCATGGATGTAAACCACCTTTCCAACCATGATTAGGATCTGAAAATGTTTGATGAACCTCAAAGATATCCTTTTTCCCCTACCAAATCTCTTCCATCCTTGAGGGGTTGAGACCCAAAGGAATAAACGATCACCCTCCTTAAATTCCGAGGGCCTCCATCTATTATCATCATAAGACTTATGGCTCCTCTATATAGTCCACAATTGTTCTGGTTGATATGAACTTTATCGGTGGTAGCTTGTACCAACATTGGACCCAAAAATGCCGACTCCCCTTTGTCTGTCTAGCATTTGGGTGACCTGCAAGGCCACCTGCACAAGGGCTCAAAGAGTGCCATAATAATGGTGGAGTGATAAATGTTGTTGTTTGATAACTCCACCATTGGTAGGTGGTCCTCCCAACTATGACCAAAGACTTGGATGCAAGAACGACAATTTTTTCCAAGGTCTGTATGGTCTGCACCATAAGATATGAAAAATTGTTCTCAAACGTGACTATTTCCTAAACACCTCATATAATCTCCTCTACAACCAGTATATAAAGATAGCATCGCGTTCTGAGAATACCATCAAAGGAACCACATGGAGTCGCACTATCTATAGGTTGTAGAGGAATCTTGATCCCTTTACCATTCAATTTTACCAGATGGGTATAAATTGAGCTGACATGGGGAGTTAGTCAATGATCACCCTGATGAAATCATGCCCCTAGAAGTATGTGGTAACCCCATAAAATATTCCATCGAGATACCATCCCATTTCCACTTCGGTACCTAAAGTGTTTGGGCCATGCCTACTGGAACCTAATACTCAGCCTTCACTTGATGAAAAGTGAGACATCGTGAAATGAAATCAACAACTGTTGTCTCCATCCCTGGAAACTATTACTAAAATTGGATGTCGTAGTAAATCGATTCTACGCTACGATTTATTTTCAAAGGGGATGTGTGGAAATCATGTAACACCTCCTCATGCAACCTCACTGGTACTAAGGTGAATCCTCTAAAAAATATGATGTGCTACCCCCAATCGAAAATCTATCATGAGCATGTCATGTAGATATATGACCATGATAGATGTTGTAGTCAACGTCCATGTGCTATGCCTCCCTAACATGCTGTAAGAGTGTGGGAGTGATAGTCATATACTGGAGGTAACATATCCATCAGTATCAATGATAGATATCTTCATCGTAGATAGTTGCTCTATCACATCAGTCAACAGCTGCAAACTAGACCTCCTGCTGAGTGTGTCTACCACCGAATTCCCCTTTCAATGAGTATATACTGTCTCTAGGTCATTTTCTTGGAGAAACTCCAGCAAGAACCACAATCTCATTTTCATGTCCTTTTGTGATAAGAAATACCTGCGACTCTTTTCGTTAGAGTATAATGTTAACTGCTCACCCATCAAGTAGTGCTGCCACATCATCAAATAAAGGACCACTTCTACTAACAACTGGTCATGGGTTGCGTATTTCTTCTCTTTTTTCCTCAATAATCATAATATTTAGGTGATCACTTCTATCTCCTACATTAGGAAAAAACCTATTCGGGTCCCCAATGCGTCATAGTAAACTAAATACCCAACACCATCCTATAGTAGTTTCATGATTAGGGACCTTTTCTGTCTACACATAATTTTCTAGAAACTCTTTTGGTATTTATACATCAACATGAAGGGTTGTAACTTTCATTTCAAAGTCGATAAGGGGCTTTGAATTTGGAAAAATCAAGTACAAACCTCTGGTAGTACCCAACCAACCCTAGGAAGCTTCACACCTGAGTCACAAACTAGGGTGGAATCAAAGAAACAACTGACTCTATCTTCACTAGATCCACTAATACTCTAGCCTTAGAGACGATATGTCCTAGAAAATGACTTCCCAAATCCATAACTGGCAATTGGAGATTTTACCAAAAAAACTGGTGCTCTCAGAGCGTGTCAAGTATTATCTGGAGGTGTGTAGCGTTCTCTTCCCCTGACGCCATGTAATCCATGATTTCACCAATGAATCCCACTATGAATCATTTGAGGTAAGGCTAGAAGATTTCCTTCCTAAGTCCCTTGAAAACTGATGGTGTGTCAGTAACTCCAAAGGGCATCACCATGAACTCTTAGTGTCCATACCGGCAACCGAATGTTGTCTTCTGTATGTCTTAATATAGTACATGAAGCTGATGGTATCCAAGTCCGAGATAGATCATTAAGAACCACCTCACTCCATTCATCTGATCAAAGAGGTCATCAATCCTCAGTAGTGGATACATGTTCCTCACAGTCACCTGGTTCATTAACAAGAAGTCCACAAATAGCCTCAACCTCCCATCTGCATTATTGGAAAACAACATTAGGGATTTCCATGGAGAAACATTGGGCCTTACAAACCCCTTACTCTAAAATTTATCTAGTTGTAACCTCAATGAAATAATCTCTACAAGATCCATTCGATATGATGGTTTAGCTATCGGTGCCATCCCTGGGTACAAGTCAATGCTGATTTCTACCTCTGTGTTAAGAGCTAGTCCTAGTATAGCTTCTCGAATGAAATCCTCATATTCGTCCACCACTACAGAAATTCTCGGACCCCCTTTTCTATAGAACTACGGGTGAGGCTAGCCAACAATTTAGTGATCAACTACACCCTACTCTAAGAAATTACATCATGTTCTATAAGGGATCATTTCTCTATAGTAAAGGAAAACCTCATCCCATCCCCATAGATACAATAAACATTGTTCCTAAAATAGCTGATCTAAGCATGGACTGTTGATAACCATCTCATACCCGAGATAACTTCGTAATGCCTCGACGTTGCAACTAGGAGATATCATTTGAAACTATCTCCACCTAGTGTAACCTCACATATCTGGTATTAGTGTGAAACAGCCAAATCGCCTCCTGTTGGAGTCTCTAATCGCAAGGATTCAACCAATAGCTCTACTAAAATATCTGATCTCTAAATTAGAGCTATGGTAAGAAATGAGTGACCACCACCAGTGTCTATGAAAACTAAATCTTGGGTACAGAAGACACATATCATATCTATAATCATATATGGAGTGTCTTATTTGTACGCCTCCATCACCTAAAGCATGCCTCTCCCCTATAAACCTTCCCATATAGCTTGTGGTGGACCTCTTGGGGGTGTTGTTGGTTGTACCTAAAATAGTCGTCAACCTCCAAAAGATCGACCAACTCCCCGTCCATGAATCCCACCATATGGATCTCCTTGGTCAAACCTCTGTTGTGGTCTTAGCGGTTCCTCAATGACCTGCTGGTCATTTTTGCGGTGATTCGGACTATCATGATCCATGTCCCCATGTCCTCTTCAAGAGTATGAAAATATTTTCCTCAAATGTCCTCCTCTGCCTCACGAGATCCACACCTCCGACTATGCATCCTAGGGTCGTCCTTCAAAAGGTGTGTCCCATTGCCTCCTCTACGTCATCTGCCTACAGCCTGATTCAGATGACTCATCCACCTATCATATAGTGGCCACACTCATCATGGTTGTCTACTCGGCTATAAAACTCTCCACCAGTAATCCTTTCTCTAGAAATACATCCTGCAATGGGTTGTTGAGAAAAACTATTGACACACAGATATGTAGTCGGATTCCCTACTCAGCGGTCTACTCCATGAATAATAAGTCGCATTCCATGTTGGTGGATTAGTGGGAGTGGTCGCAAAACCTCTTTGAGTATGGAAAAATAGTCAGGTGTACATACTCATTATTTCAATACTCCCGAATATGCACTGAGCATAGTGTCGCTAGTATGAACTCTGCCCTAACGAGGATCTTGATGTTAGTCCAGAAAAAGGTCTCCTTATCATGGGTCTAGAGCTTCAAGCTCCACCACCTCCCCATCGTTCCATGATAAAGGCTAGTAGGTAAGACTACCATGAGGTCTGTCGGGCTCTCTACTAGGAGAAAAACTTGAGTAACTGCCTCAATCCATTTCATCTATGCCTGTGGACCTACCTCACATTGACTCCTTAGAGGCATCTATATCTGGAACTTGTGAATCATGCTCTGTTGTCTCGCACTGTACTATGTTGGGGATGTTCACAACTACTTCCCACGGGGTTGTGGTTCTACTGGTATACAACCCAATTGTGATATCATTGTGTGTAGTCCCTGAAAAGATGCATCATTGCTTGGGGGACCATCGCCATGATCCCTTCCTCGAATCCAGGATAACTATCTTCATCTTATATAGAAACATAGGTTCCATGATCAATATTTTTTATCTTGTAAGCCGACTCTAATGAGATCAAGAGAAAAATATTTCTAATACACATGAAACTATTTTTTTTCGTGTACCGAGTCAGAAAACATAATTCAGAGTCCTGGTGTATGGAAATGTCCGCCACCACACCAACACTAGACTCTCTATACTAAATGATGAACTCCATATAATTGACACTATTTCCCTCATTGAAAATTAAAAACTATTAGTTCTTCTGGTAGAACCAACCTCCCTCTGATAACACTTTTTCACAACTCCCCCCTTCAGTCGTGTGTCGTGATTATCACATTCTCGCCTTCCATTGGCCAAGGGAAACTGGCTAGAACAATACTCTCATATCCCAAAAGGGATAGAATATCCTTTAAACTTATAAACACACATGCCCAACCGAAATGGGGAGACAAGTATACTACTGAAACAAAGATGATTTCAAGTACAAGTGAATGTATGTGGGCCAGAACACAAACAAAAAAAGTTATTGAAAAAAGAATAGTACAATGGAAACTATGATGGTCATCTATAGAAAACTCCACCTTCTCATGAGAGTAGTGAAGCCTCAGGAAGCTGAAGTAGTATGTCATGCATTCCCATTCCTACTGGTCCACACCTAGTCCTAGGCCAACAAGTCAACAATCGTAGCCTATGTTACTCCCGTCCCCTTTAGTACCTCTATTGAAACTTCGATCATCTGCACCAAAAACAACAAATGTAGGGGATATTCATTCAATGGTGATCAAAACAATACTTATTAGGGACCCTTATCCCCTCAAAGGACTATTAGTAATCCACAATGGAAACCACCACAATGAAAATTACATAGAGTTAATAACACCAAAAAAGTCCTCAAACACAAAGCATAAAGTAAAAGACACAACTCACACTAGGTATAACTTATGTATAGAATTAATGATGACTAGTCATAAAGCTAGATCATCATATTATATCAGGAGGCTCTACTTTTAACATGGATAGGTTTGTTAGGTGTTGACCCAAATTGGATCATTAGGTGCTGACCCATATAAAATCACTAGATTCTAAACCACAAAGGATCCCTCGGAGATGAACCATAGAGGATCTCTAGGTGCAGACCCACACATGATCTCTAGGTGTGGACCCTCTCAAGATCACTAGGTTCTGACCCACACATGATCACTATTATTTCTTCACGTCACAACCATACAATGGATTACCGCACTTATAAAGATTTATTTTTTTATGATCTCTTCCTCAATACATAAATCATGATTAAACCACCCAGAAGTCCCACATAAGATCACAAAAAGGATTGTCTCATAATAGAGGTCCCAATGCAACAAAAAATGCATCGTTCTGATGCTCGGTCAATAAGTTATAGGATCTTTAGTAAAAAGGGTCCAGTTGGATTCGAGTTCAATCCAACCCGATCATACTCAAACTTATGGAAAAACTCATGTGAAGTATTTTCGAAGGACTGTTCCATCAGAAGGGTCCCAATGCCACTTATGGGGCATCAAATAGATGATTGACCTATATGATAAGATCAGTTTTCTAAAATTAGGGCTGGTTAGGTCTGGGCCTGGTCAGACCTGGTTGGACTGACCCAACCAACTTGTCACGGGGTCCCCTGTATGAAGGTTTAATTAGAGAGACTCTATTTGACCCGGTTCTGGTTAGGGTTAGTCTGGTTTGGCCTGGACAGTTGGAAATGCTCAATGGGCCTTACTGGACCTGTCCCGAGTTGGCTGAGGTTCTTGTCCCCTAGGATGCCCGGTGACCCCGCCTTGTCCAGCCCAGCCTAAAGGGCACAGATCTAACCATTCAACATAGATCAGGCCTTCTAGGGGCGGTACTAGCCTCCTGGGTAATGGGACCAACTTGTTCGCTTGAGTCCGGCCTATTAGAGGCGGGACCGGCCCGCTGGGTGGTCCGAACCCCACTTGATCCGCTAGAGGCAAACATTTTTTCCTTGATGGGACATGGTCAGATTCCACATCCAATGTGCTGCAATCACCCCACTTGTCTCTATGTTGTGCTTCCTCTATCTTGGAAGAGTGACCATGTTCCACCACGCAGGACGTAGTATGGGGCGGTGTTCGGGGCCCTCAGATGCAGTCGATCGACCGCTTCTACCACCTCCATCTGGTAGCTCCTCCACTGTGTTGCGACATTTCTTCTGGTGTGCCATTGTGGCACGCTGCCATAGGCCACCGTTGACATTTGCCGATGTCGTCGGCATAATCTTCCCGGGACCCCCAGGTCTTCACCTATGGTCCGTTCTTCATTCCTCTTGTGCATGCTCTCTCAAGAGAACATCCTCTCTAAAACGAAGGTCTCAAATCTATCTTACTATAAATTCAATAGTTTTTTCACATAGAACACCAACAACGGTGTGGCTTAGGCCTTGTTTGTGTCAGACCGTGCCCTCCGTGTTTGGAGTTTGTAATCATTTGAGGTCTAGGGATTTTAATCTAAACAACCATGATGAGTCGACCCTTGATAAAGAAATCCCATTAGAAAAGTCACATTCCAACATAAATGCATGAATCCTGGAACCACTCATTCTAGGGTTGATCATTGATCATCATTTCTAAAAATGAATGAGGTATAAAATTTAAAAATTAAACATCCCCTATGTTTTTTGATGTTCGATGTCAATGCACTCATGCTCTAGGATTCACGATGTCAACATCACTTTAAGCTCCATTCTTTGAGGAATTTTGAAGATGTTGAAGTAGCACTGGCATTCTTCATTCTTCATAGGAGGGGAAAATTGTATATGGTTCGTCATAGAATCCCCATAGTTTAATTCCCCATATTCCACCTTGTAGGTTTAATTAGAAGAATCATGTTGCATCATTTCTGTTACACTGCGATGTTGCATCATTACGTTGTTTCACTTTTGAAACAGATTCTTTGTTATTATTACATTATTGCATTGTTACATTGTATGATATAGGCAATTAATACTCTTCATTAACTCTCTCATCACCACCAGGTCTCTACTCCGCATTATCACCATCCAACAACAAACATTGTTTCGAGTTCAATAGAGTCCTCATATTTTGGATCTGAGCACCAGTTTCAATGTTAGAAAACCTGCTCGAACGTTTACTAGATGTACATTATAAAATTTCAAAAAAAATTTACTGGTTCAAAGGGCCTCAGGATCACATTTTTTCAGAGCATGGGGTTTCATAAAATTTCCAAATAAATAAAAAAAATTACATATAATTTTTGAGAAATTGCATTCTCCCCACCTTAGGGCATTATGTCCTTGAAATCCAAAATGAAAGTAATCAAATAGATGAGGATACTGAGCATGAATTATAGCCTCCTGCTACTATTTTATCTACTGTAGATCCCATGATACTACCAAACTCAGACCAGAATAATCAACCGCCCACATAGGACCTGCTTTTTTATATCCCTTTTCTCCATCGAGAACTTTTCAAATGTCACTCCATCTTAAATGTCCAACTCGCCCCAAGCGATGATGTGCAAGGGATTATGAACGTGTCTCCTCACCTGCGACACATGGAAACAATTATCCACATGGTGAATCTTTGGGCGAAGATCTAGAAGGTACACCACCTTTCCAGCCCTGATCAAGATATAAAAAGCTCTAATGAACCTCAGAGATAGCTTGTCACCCCAGCCAGGTCTCTACTATCCTAGTTGGGATGAGACCCAATGAAATACATGATCAACCTCTTCAAAATCCAAGTGTCTTAATATCCTAATAGAATAAAACATTTTACTACTCAGTTCAATCCCCATCCACTCATGGATGATCTGAACCGTCGCGGTGGTGGCCCGTATCATCTCAGGACACATTAGGGCTGACTCTCATAGGTCTTTCTTTTATAGGAGTGACATTCAAGGCTGCTCTTACACAACCTTAAATGGTGACATTCCAATGGTGGAGTGATATATTTTTATTTATAAAAACACTACCAGTGGTAGTCGACCCGCCTAACTATGAGAAAATTCTAGGACACAATAATGAAGAATATCCTCCATGGTCTGTATAGTCTGCTCCATCTAGCCATCCATCTGGTGATGAAAATCTATGCTCAAATGCAGCTGAGTCCCAAATGCCTAATTTAATCTACTCCACCACTGGGATGTAATGAAATCATAATTTTTTGAGACGATCATCAATGGAACCTTGTGAAGACATACTATCTCTTGGATATAGAGGTTTTCCAAGCCTTCTACTTGTCCTTTCTACCAGATGAGTATAATTTGACCAAACATGGTGAGTCAGTCAATGATCACCATGATGGAATCGTGGAACCTGGATGTACATGGTAACCCAATTACAATTTCAATCAAGATACCATCCTATTCTACTTCAGTATCTTGAGTGGTTGGGAAAAGCCTGCTAGAACCTGATGCTCATCCTTTACTTTTAGACAAGTGAGGCATTACGAAATGAACTTGACCACCATTTTTTTCATCCCTGGATAGTAATAAAAACATCTGAATACCTAATACATATTTTCCACACCATGATGTAATTACAAAATGGATTTATAGTACTCCAAAAACAACCCTTCCTCAATGTCACTGGTACTATGGTGTGTCCACTAAAAAGGATAGCATTCTCCCCACAAATCAAAAATCCATCATAATTCTATCCTAAGGCTATCTAAGAATGAAAAGCCTCACTATCAACATAAATAGGTTATGACACCCTAAATGATGTAATATTGGGGGAGTAACAGTCATAGAATGCAGGTAAGCTTCTCCATCACTATCCCTGAAGTATATCTCCATTATAGCTAGCTCCATCGTCGTCTAACTCAATAGCAACAAACTAGACCTTCTAATGAGCAAGTCTACCACCATGTTCCCCGTCCCAAGAGTATATACTTTCTCAAAGTCATAGTCATGGTGGAAATCCATCCATCTCTATTGTCTCATGTTCAGGTCCTTATATGATAAGATATACCTAAGACACTTGTGGTTGGAGTAAACTGTAAACTGCTCACCCATAATGTAGAGTGTCCACATATTCAAGGAAAAGACCACAACTGCTAACTTCAATTTGTCAATCTCATAGTTATGCTCATGTTTACTTACCTATAATGAGTCGTAGGTGATCACTGCTCACTCCTTAATCAGGAAACAACCCAGTCAGGTCCCTGACACGTCGTAGTAAACTACATACTGAATTCCCTCCTCTAATAGTCTCAAGATGGAGTCACTAGTTAATCTATGCCTCATCTCTTGGAAACTCTGCTGGCATTTCTCCATCCACGTGAAAGGATTTCCATTACGATTAAAAGTCGATAAGGGGATTCTAATATGAGAAATTCAAGTGTGAACCTCTAGTATTACCCATCCAACCCTGGGACGCTCCGCACCTCCGTCATTTTGTAGGGTGGTACCTAAGAAAGTAATGCCTCTATCTTCTGTAGATCCATTGCAACTCCATCCTTAGAGACGACATTTTCTTGAATGTGGAACTTCTGAATCTAGAAATGGTACTTCACGAGATTACTATAAAGCTAGTGCTCTTAGATTGCATCTAGTACTATCCGTAGGTGTGTAGCATGATCCTCCTCCAATGCTTCCTACACCATGATTTCATCAATGAATACCAACACAATACGTTCAGGGTAAGGCTAGATGATCCAAATCATGAGTGGCATGAACACTTCTGGGTCTTCGATCATGCCGAAGGGAATAACCATGAACTCTTAGTTGTCATAAAAGCCTCAAAATGTTGTTTTTGGTATGTCTTTATCTCGTACCCGATGTTGATGATAGTCTAATATGAGGTCGATCATCAAGAACCACCTTTCTTAATTTAGCTAATGGAAGAGGTAATTAATTTTCACAATAGATACTTGTTTTTCATGGTCACTTGGGTCAGGTGCTGGAAGTCCATGTATAGCCTCAAGATCCAATATGGTTTCTTGGAAAACAACACCGGTGCAACCCATGGAGAAACACTAGGCCATAAAAACCCCTTCCACTATAAGTCCTCCAACTATACACTCAACTCACAATGCTCCACAGGATCTATCTAATATGTAGGGGTAGAAAACAGTGCCTTCCCTAGGTACAAGTCAATGCATAAGTATACCTCTCAGTGAAGAGATAGTCCTAGGGATTCTTCTAGAAAGACATTATCATATTCGTCCACCACTACATGAAATCTCAAACTTCCTCATCCAGCACACTAATTGTTAGGCGATCCAAATTTTGAGTGATTGGATGCACCATATATTAAGAAATTTCATCTATAGCATCAAAGTTTCCATTCTTGCCAGTGAAGGAAAACTTATCCCATCATTGGGAAAACACCTCATGTTGCACCTAAAATAGCCAATCTGATCATAGACTATGGATAAACAGTCCATACCCATGATGAAGTCATAAGGCCTTGATGTTTCTACTTTTATATCCTAGCCAATGATCTCACCTACTAGAGTAATATCGCACAACTATCTCTAGTGTGTAAACGTTGATTAACCCCCGATGGAGTCTCTAATAGTAAGGATCGAACCAACGACTCCACCAGAATCTATGATCTCCTAATGAGTGTCATGGAAAGGGAGGAGTGACTAGAACCTATGTCTATAAAAACATCATATTCTCTAAAGAATACATATATCATACCTCTAATCATTTATAGATCTCTATGGTCGAAGGCCTCCATCACCTGAAGCTAGCCCCACCCAAGTACACTATCTCCCAGTGCTCACACTGGACCTCCAATTGGTGGTCATGGTAGTACCTCAAACCATAGTCCACTTATTGAAGCTTTCCCTACTCCCCATACACATTCACATACCTTCGTACCTCCTCAATAGAACCTCTGTCACTATCTTTATGGTCCCTCGACGGCCTGCTGAACATCTATGTGGGGTGTAAGACAGTCACGTTCCATGTTCCCCAGTCTGCAGAAAGAGTAACAATCTATAGTCCTTTTATGACCCCCTCTACCACGTAAGCTCCATACCTACGACCCTATGTCCTTGGGCCTTCCTCCAAAAAGTCTGGCCCATTTAGCCCTCTGGGTCGTCTGACTACATCCTGCTGCAGATGACTCAGTAATTTATCATCTAGTGGTGGCTCACACTGTCGGTTCCTGCTTGGCTAGAAAGATCTCCACCAGTAGGGATTAGTCTAGCACTTTAGCATACTTTGGGATGCTGAGCAAAATCATCGACACCGTGATCTCCAGTCGGAGTTCCTACTCAATGGTTTGGGCCCTAATGAAAGGCTCACATTCCATGTTAGTGTAGTAGTGGGAGCGGTCGGTAATCCCCACTGAGTATTGATCCACATTCTGTATGCCCTACTGTAGGTGCAGTAAATTTTGAATACACACTGACCAAAGTGTCACTGGTATGAATTCCTCTGTCAAGAGGCTATTGAATTTGATCCAAACAATGGTCACCTACTACTGTGTCTTGAGCATCAAGATCCACCACCTCCCTTTCGTGACTTGAAAAGGCCTAGTTGCTAGGACTACCATCTGATATGTCCATGTCTCTTCCAGGTGAAATCCTAGGTAACTGCCTCCATCCAATCCTCAGTTGATTTAGGATCTATCTCATATAGAACCCTTCAAAGCCTCTATCTCTGGAACTCATGCAGTGTGCCCAGTCATCATTCCATGTCTACTGGTGGGGCTGGTAGCAACTACTCCTCTCTTGATGGGGGTGTTGCCGGTACACCACCCGAAGGTTCTATTATTGTAAGAGATACATGAAATTGTGTGTCATCTCTTGGAGGACCTTCATCATGTTCCCTTAATATAGTAATGGGTGGATGTCATCGTGGAGGCATCTGATAGAGAATAAGATGCTCCACACATAGTAAGTTAATCCTGGTGAGCTGAATCAATATAGATCAAGAGAAAAACATTTAAAAACACATGAATGTACTGTTTTCGTGTACCATGTCAGAAAATAGGATTCAGGGTCCTGGTTTATGGATATGTTAGCCACCGCATGAACAATGGACTCTCGGGACTGGAAAATGATCTCATGACACTTGACACTATTACCCCCATAGGAAATTACAGACTTTTAGTTATTTTCTAGAACTGACCACCCTCTAATACATCTTTGTCATGAACCATACCTCGGGGCCCGTGTTGTGTCTACCCCAAGCCCTCCATCTATATTCCAGGGGCTCTTGACAAGAACCGGAAATTTATATCCCAAAAATGGAAGGCATTGAATTTAAAAATGTATACCCACACGCCTAACCACATCCCAACACACTAAATTGGGGTTAAAATTATACATCTAAAACAATGATTTGTACAAGTACAATTGAATGTATTTGGGCCATAATACAAACATGGAATTAAACTCAAAATAGTAGTATGAATTTATTCTCACAATTAAAGTGACATGTTATGATTGGATTTTTAGTATATCCTAATCACTAAATATGTTATATAGGTCACCATTAGTTGTCATGAAATATAGATTTTTATGATAGTTTTCAATGTGTTCTCAATACTCTGCCTGGACATAAATATACATGATCTCATAAAAAATTCCAACCTCAAACCTATGAAAATACTAGAGGTATCCCTATCAACATATATTGAGGTAACATTCACATAATCATTCAATACCATTGAATTTAACACTTATGGGTGTATAAATAATATTTACATTAGAAATAAGATCAATCACTAACAATATATCCATAATAATATGAGAATATATAATGATATTTGATGCACACATTTAATATAATGTTTATTTTATGTTATTTCTACAAAAAAGTACCCCTATAAGTTGATATAACCATCCTATTATTAATTGTAATTAATAATAAATATGGATGTTGGCCTTATCCTAGGACTATTACCTAGACTTCATATACCTTGATATACATAGGATAATTACTCTAAACCTTCTACTGACCCTATGAACTACATCCCCCTCTACACCCAAAAAACCCCAAATAATTTGAATCCTTCAATATGAGACAACACCAGATGCAATGACTATTCTATAAGACATTATATCCCCATGAAAACAATCTATATTGGAATATCTATGTTATAATAAATGTAAAATAATAATCTATATACAGGAACATAACTACTATAGAGTTCAATGGTATTTTATACCTATATTCCATATCTAAATAGAGTAATGAAAACCTTAAAACTCATTTAATACATGAATAAATAACAGTCATGTCCTTGGTTGACCATACTATATACACTCTTATGAGTATCACTAAAGTGCTTATTCATTCTACCAATGGATTCACACCCAATACAAATATAAGAATCCAACAGATAATCATGTCTATCATCATCTAGGATTCCCATTATAATGTATGACTACATCAAAAAATCAATAAAAAAGTGTTTTTCCTTTTTATCAACTTTATTGTCTAATCCCATCCTCTAAAGAATAAACAATGGAGATATCATAACTCTGTAGTGATGGTGAAAAGGAAACACAGAAACATGGGATATATATCCATTACTAATATAATATAATAAACTATATACATAAATCATAAAATCTTATTAGATATTTATATCTCAAGGAATAAATTAAAAAATAATAATCTTGAATTTACATCTTGCAGAGCCCCATAAACTAATATTAAAACAATAGGTTATCAAACATGCACTAAACTATACAAAGAAACACACATACAAACAGACACATGCACAAAGATATATATATATATGAAACAACACCCACCTCTCATGTTTGTTCTCAAGAATCTTGAAAGTATTCATCATAGACTCGATCTCATACATTGCTATTTATGGTGAACCATATCAGAAAAACCATGGTGTTTTTTTAAAATAGAATTTTTAGGTTAGATCTAATATTAAAATAATTAATATAATATATTTTTTTCCGCTAAACTAAATAAAATGGTTTATATTCTCCAAAATAATGATCAATAAGATGTAATGGAATAACATGAGCACATCCTCAAAATAGGATGGGGGTGAACATCATCTCAAGGAGGGTTCTCAACAGGTAGTCTTCGTGTTGGAACATAACATAGATTCCAAATAAATAACTAAATTTACATTTTTAAAATGTCTCATATAATATATAGGATAATATGTAACCATAGAAGTGTCACATTATTCTACAAAAACCAATCATATATTTTGATCTCTCAAATAATGAGTGTACTCTCAATCATTGACTATCCACTCTATCTAAGGTTGAAATAAAATTAAATACAAGATTCACCTATAATTTACTAAATAATAATAACATATTAAAATGAATATATTGGTTATGTATTATTTTTCCTAATATTTTTATAGGTATGTGATATTTATTATTATCGACTCATTATATAATCAAATCCAAAAATTGTAATTATTTTTTCCCAAAATTAAAATAGTTTGAATTTTATCTGAATCCTATATTCTGTAAATGGTACATGAAAATAATCCATTTTACCACTATAGTATTTGTTTAAAACCCATTTATCGTATTTTGATAAACAAATAACCACATATGGACTGAATAATCTAAATGATGATAGTGAAGAACAAGAGCATCAATAAAATTATATGAAACATATACTTCTCTAATTCATGGTTCAAATACTCCTAGGAACAATATCCATACATTAATCCACTAACATCTTATATATTTATTATTATATCATAAAGAAAATAAAAAATGAAAATGGATGTGTAATAATGTATATCATATTTTTTTATTTCAACTATACAATTAAAAATTTCGATGCCACATACAACAAGGATACCCATTCATACACAATAGACTATCAACCAGTGGTGAGATTGAATGTATGTATTTGAGGGAATATACAATCATTGGAAATGATTGGTACATACATTAAAATAAATAATATATAAATGTTAATCATAATAAGAACCATGAATAAAATATTCATTTAATCTATGATCTGATAAAAAAATAATTATACGGTATTAAATAAAAAATTAAACATTTAGAATTTTCTATCAATATGAATTATTTTTACAGTCACCCATTGATTAACCCTATATAGGCAAACCAAAATTTAAAATACAAAGGATACTACTAAAATAATGGTAGATGAGTCCCAACATAGCTCTATATTAATCCTATATATAGGATCTACCACCACATTATTCCAATAGATTTAATTTTAGTAACATGTTCTTATAGCCTTGAATTATACTCCAAAACAAGTGATCTGATGAATGGAGTGAGTAAATTATAATAGAATACCACGAAAAAATTCCTTATAAGAGATCAGTAAATACATGTGTATTTAATCTCCTATTTAATGGTAGATAATAGATTTTAAAATAAATATGTCACTACAAAGGAGGATATATGAAAACTTAGGTTTAATCATTCCGACCTCAAAAAGAGTTGAGGTCTCTCATAACCTAATACATGAAGACTGATAGTTAATAAAAACCCACAAGATAGTAATTTTCAGAAATTGCATTGTACATCCAGAATAGCCCTAAGAATACATGATCCCAAGCAGATACTTGACATGTCCCGCCCCTTCCAGGCCCATCACAAGGGAAACGAAACCCAAGATTTGCTTTATATGGTATCAAACGGGAGCTACGAGCAAACAGAACTCCTTTCAGGAGTATCATTCTGTAAAAGATAAGATGATACCAGTCAACTAATTGATTGACTGAAAAAAAAATATCTTTGTTATATTGTAAATATTACCGATGGTGTTTTTGAAGTATACCAAATGGCTATATTTCTGGGAGCGAACTCCAGTCGAATATGAAGCGGGCAAGTTATAGTTATATGGCAAAGGGTTCTTTTGATCGGAGAACTACGTCCTCGAGCCTGATGTTTTAATTTTTTCACGGTAGTGCCTTCGTTGACTTCTGCTTCCTCCTCTCTTTGTATCCCCCCCTTTTCCGGTCATGAAATAGATGAAATAAATCCAAAAATGGATTGTTGTTCAAGAATGAAATCTGATCACTTTCCATATCCGGTTCATCCTTCGGAACCATATCACATCCCGGATCTGATGAAATAGGATGCATTGAGACAAAATGATCAAAGATTGACATTCTTTCTTTCTATTCAATAACGTACGAATGGTTCCTTTATTTTTTTGGCTAAGGGATTCTTGAATCCTCATTGTTGGCTATGTATCATTAGAATTAAATCTTGATAATCAATTTGTAATAACAGAATTATCATCATTGTAATATCAATTCATAGAGGAATACTTCCACAAAATAATTAGACACACACATGAATTAAGTCTCATATTAAATATTGATAGTGTGAATATCATCACTCACCAAGGGTCTGAACAAAACATAAATGGTCCATAGTCCAAGGAAATATCATAATAGATCGTATCACGACCCCTAAAATTATATAATCATTTAATTATCAAATCAATTTACAATAAATATTCACAAATTTTTCATCACATTCCATATCATTGGTAATAAAAAATAATTAGTCATTACTTTTAATAACCATTATTATCATGAACTATCTAGAAATAAATCCCCTACCACATTACGTTATTATATCCCTAATAATAGACATGGTGTCATGGTAATTATCATACATACAAAATTTTTTTACAATAATTATAAATATGAATTTGGATAATAAATATCATGAAGGTAAACACAGTGTAACAACAGTAATATAATATTATATAAATAATAAAAACATAATAATGTAATAATAACAAAACCTACAATAATAACATGAAATATTAATTTAATATTTCTTATGTCCACAATTTCACTTATGATTATGGATATGTTTACTCCCACATGGTCGACCAATAATCATATCCATTTCCAATGAATAAAACACCTAGATTCTGGTATTTTAAAGGTAGAGGGTACTCTCACCCATTAATTAATATAATAATTCAAAAATGGGAAAGTAACACATAAATTCCTCTCATAAGTTAAACTTCAGAGAATCTAATCTCTATTTTATTCCTCTATCCTATTCAAATGGCTAATAAAACCTTTTAAATCATCATTATGACATAACCGAACTATTTTAATCCCCTATTAGGATCATCTATAAAATGTTTATATACTATATTTTAATATAATGACCATGTGTAGATGTGGAATCAAGGAATATTGACTTAGGGATATCTCATTGAAATATATATCGTTGCCTAACTCATATGGTTTGTGGATATATAGTAAAATTTATCATTATCTTAATTTCATAAAAGTTTGGCGACTGTATATCACTGATTTTATAAATCAATCATAAACCATCGAGAATTGTTATGAACGTTGTACGTCATATTGCTAGGTGAAATTTTGTTCAGTACATCAAGATGGATTGACTTTAATTTTATGAAATAATGATTCCTGATAAAAGCAGAAAATTATGTTAAAGAAATAAAATAAAAAATAGAATACAAATAATGCAAATAATTAAAATGAGTTTTAGACATAAATGAGTTTACCCATTATATGAAAATACTTTTGAATGTTACGGTAAATAGAATAGATCATAAATAATGGAAATAATGATGGATGGGGTGGGAATGGGAGTAAAGACTCAACTAGGTTAGAAATATGAAGAGTTTACAAATTAATAAAAAATAATAAAACAATTTACATTAGTGGAAATTAGAAAAAGCACCATAGGTACAAAAAAGGTTCCCACCATCTGACAATCAGGTACTTGAACTAGAGTCCCCATCCTTCTATCAAAACACATCCACACTTCCTACCTTTATGGATTATTTAGAACTAGTACACCATATAGTTCATTTTTATATTAATATTAATGATATAAAATCGATGGGTTCGTATGCTATAAACTAACCCCAAAGAAAAAACAAAAAACTCCAACCAATATAATTCATCAAAATACATGAGGGTTAGAGAAAATATGATCATAAATGTACCATAAAATATGTGGGATGATAATATAATTCCTTAGTATTTTAGGATTCATGAAATATTCACATATCTACACATATGGTTTTTTATATGATAATATTTTATATAATTGTTTTATTAATTCAATTTATGTAAAAAATCATTATCATATTGTGATATAAATGAATCAATTATGGTAGTTTTGTTATGTTCCTTGGTATTTTTATGACAATTGATTTTTTGAAAAAAAATTCATAGTATCTGTGTGACATTAATATAAAACATTTTTATTCACTTATGGGGTTTATAAAAATGATTTTGAGGTTAGTTTTGGCTCAAATGGGATTAAAAATGGTTATTCAAGAAATATTCGATTTATAAATAACAATTTCATATTTTTAGTATTTCAATTATTTATTTTTTCATGTTTAATAATGTGTTTTTTCGATATTGGATGTTTTGATACTTATTATATATATTCCATAGGGTAATTTTTTTAAAAAACTGAAGATATCGTTTTGATGATTTCTCTTATGAACATTGAGATCAGATTGTATTCACATGGGAACAATTTGTAGTGAAATTTGTAATCTAAAAAAATGATCCATTATCATATGTTATGAAATGGATGTTATGTAATGTTTTAGCTGCATCCCTAGGTAGGGGGTTTCATCCCAGTGGGGTTGATATTGCAAATCAAGGTCTCAGATTATTAGCATCACTTCATAGGCTAGTATGTTGATCAATGTTCTTTGATTTTTTTAACACATTAGTCCCCTGGTTGAGTTACAATGTTATTTAATGTTCATGAAATGTTTTATGTATTAACTTTATATTAATGTGATATTTTTTTATATGATTATATTTTTTAATTAATAATATTACTATTATTATTGACTATTTTATTCTATATAACTAGAATTATAAAAACAAATTTAGGTTTATCTTTTATCAAATTTTCATTAAATGAAAAATGTACTTTATAATTATATTTTATATTAGTTTATTGGGTTTCTATATAAATGTTTTTAGGATTAGTCACCATGGTATCCTAATGGATTATTTTTATAACCTAAAAACACATGATCAACTGTATGTAGAACATGTTATTTCTTATATATGAAAAGGTATCATAGTTAAACCTTATATGGTATATCTTATTGCTATAATTTTTTTGTTTATATAATGATATAATGGTTACTGTGGATTTAAAATATATTCTTTTGAGTGATGATATAATAAATTTTTCTTTTGAGAAGTATATAGAATGGTTACACCATCCTTTATTTTGTTATCTAATCTATTGTATATATAGTTCTTTATATCTCCACATTGAGTTATTTATTTTTATTTATTTAGTTATTTATTATGATCCAATTAATTCTTCATTACTTAAAAGTTTTAAATTATTAACTCCTTATTTATTTGTCCTTGTCACCCTATATATGGATAACTCATATTAGATTATATGTTGGATATAGTGGTATATAAATATTTGATTTGGTTGGAGAAATTCTACATGATAGTGATATATTGCACCCTTGATGCTTGTAACACATTCATATTTTAGAATATATTTTATCCATATCATATTTGATATCGTTCTTACCATGGGACAATATATTTTAAAAAACTATGATATACTATTTAATTATCATTATTTAAGAGTAAATGTTATTTAGATTTAACATTTTTATATGAATAAAAATAAAATTTTTATGAAAAATATGTATACAAGTTTTATGTAAATAAATCTTATTTAAAAATTCACAATAAAAAAATTAAAAATATTTAGTAAATTAAATTTATGATTTCAAAAAATGTTACCTTATACAATATATTTTATTACATTATGTTCCAATATTGTATTTTATGTTTTTTGTAATTTTATTAATATTATATGAAATTTTATAAATCATATTTTTATATTTACATTTCAAAATCATATTAAGGTGTTGTTTTGTAAATTTTTTTCATATTTATTTCATTAAATAGTGATAAATAGTTATTTTTGTAAAAAATCATCTCTTTTTTTGTTGAATCATATAAATAAAAAGTTCCATTATTTTCTATATATGGATTTAATGTAACATAATACACATTTTTATGAACATAATTTAAATTAGGATATAAAATTCATCAATATATATGATTTTGGTATATGATTTTTTTATGCATAAATACAAATTTAACATAATGTTATTTTTAAGTGTATAATATTTTTGAAGTTAGATTAATTTATATAAAACACAATAAAGTAGAATTTAAATTTATTTATATATTATAAATTTATATATGTGAATTTAAATTCATTTAATTATTATTAATAGTAATATATTTAATGTAAGATAATGTTATTATTGAAAATGCATTTTTTCTAAAAACCAATATATTATCAAATTTTGAAAGTGTATTTGTAAACTAATATCACTACTCATAAAAATTTAATATTGAAAAATATATATGATAATTGGAATTAGGATTTTTATATTTGTTAAAAAGGATTATTTTAATGTTGGTCATTATGAATAGTAACTATAGTAAATAATTATGGCCATGATAAGGGCTAATGTAGTTTAATTAGGGTTAAAACTGCTAGCAAAAGGATATAAAATATTCCAAATAATTTTATTAATCCTATTGAATGAGTGTATTGTGTCCATACAAATTTATGATTTGAATTTATGGCCAATTGGATTATTTTTCCATTCATATAGACCAATAATATTTTTTACTAATGATAAATACAAAATAACACTTCCTTAAATTGAAAATTCAATTATATGTTCAGATAGTTATCAAAACAACATGTCTAAAATCAATAAATACTACATTTATTTTAAATAAATAAATTTGTGAAATAAATTTATTTCATATTTTTAGTTAAAATTTAACTGACTTAATAACATATAGAACGCAAATATAGTTCTTATACATGAAGTAGAAAATCAATGCAAATAATTATATAAATGTTAAATTTAATGTATTCAGATAAATTATGGTTCCAAAATAATTTGAAATTTTATAATTTTTTATTAATAATGGTGAAATGTATTAGATTTTAATGTATGTAATTTATTGATTTATTTATTTTCAATTTATATTAAAATTTCTTAAAATTTATTTAGCAGTATTTTATAATTTTTAATATTTTATTTGAATTATTTAAATATAAGAAAACATGAAAGAGAATAATTAACATTATAACTGGTGAACATTTTCTTCTATTTTATATGTTATTTAAAATTATTTACCTTTTTAATAATATTATAACCCTTCATGATTGAAAAATTTGTTACAAATGTTAATTATTTAAAAAATATAACCAATTGTTTAAGACAAAATATAATAATGAAAATAAAATTTAAAATATTCAGAATTTTATTTTTTTTATTTTAATTCAACCATATACAATAATATAATTGAAATTATAGAAGTATAGTTCAAATTTTAAATGAGAATATATTTTTTAGGTTCAAATATTTTTATTAATTCAATCTGTGTCATTTAATTCACTTTTAAACCCCTTCCACTTCTCTATTCATTAAACCATATTTTTTAATCCTATATTCACCAAACCATACCCAATTATCATTTAAAAATCAACATTTATTATTTATAGGATACTTTCTTCACAAAACACCATTTATAAGGATCTTAATAATGTGTGTAAATGAGTTCTACCATAGAAGGGAAAATCATCTTTTAAAACCTATATCAATTTATATTTTGTTATAACACCTATAAAATAGATTTAATTTATCATATTTTAATATTTTATGAATTATATATATATATAAATTTCATTAAGATTTTGGAACCACCATTATTCATCTACTTTACACTCAAATTTGAAATGGATGTATTGCTCATGTTTTCGTGTGGACTACCACCTCCATGTATATATGTGATTCATTTTACATTACTATAATCAATATTATGTTGTGATGAGGAACATAATATTTATATATGTTATTTATGACATAATTTTTCTTCAATAATTATATGATCTTTAATTCACACTTACATTTATATCTATTTTGAGATGATAATGTCACTCATGCATACATGTGGACTATCGCCACCATGTATTGAAATGAATTTCATTGAAATTTCCGTTTTTATTGCTGGTAATAAAGATATATTTAATATTTATATTTGATACTTTTTAATTAATATTTATTATTTAATGGTGAATTAAAATTTCAATTTAATTGGTTGAAACTAGTGAACAGTGTAAACACACTCATACATTCATACCTATTACTGTCTCTCAGATGATAGCTAAATTATTTTTCATTATAGCATTAGATGAATAATTATATATATATTTGATGAATAAATATTATAATTATGTAATAGTAATAAATCAATGGATTATGTAACAATGGTTAATTTAAAAAGGCCATAACTTTCAAATCCAATTTTTTATGAGAAATAAAATAATTAACACCATGAAATAATGATTTAAATAAGGATTTATTAATAAATCAGGGGTCAAATGTTATAAATTATTCATATTTGATATTATATGTATGTATTTTGTATTTATATGTGTATAACAAATTCAAATTTATAACATAAAATATTTAATAACATATTAATAACTCTGAACTTGGGGTAAATATGTTTCCCATGTCACATTTATTTCCATGAGGCACATAACCTATTAATGACATGTTCCCATAATGTGGTTATATAATTACCATGAATAGATATTATGATTCCTTTCATGGTAATTATTATGATATAAAAAACCCATATATGGTTCTATATGTCTTGAGTTTTTTATAATATATTACCTGAGTTGTAAGGGATTTATGTTTCAATACAATTTTAATTATGGTTATTTATGTTTGAATTCTCATTGACGAAACAATATGTTAATTATATGATAATATCCTAAATTTTTTCTTAGCCTCTAAATTTTGGAATAATAAGTATGTTTGTTTAGAATTTTATATATTTAGTAATCAAAATATATTGTTTTTGATGAAATTTAGTCCTTTTTTTATATTCATTCAATGAATAATTGTCTTCAATATAAATAATTCTGAAATATTAATAAGAATTTTTTTAATAGTCCAAACTGATTTTTTAATTTTAATTTCAACCATGTCTATCATTTGACCCAATGTATTAATTTTTTTTAATTAGGAAAATAACGTACCTTTTATCAAAGAGTAAATATAATATTTTCTAATATTTATATAGTGAATTGAATTTTCCAAATTCCTGAAATATAAATTCCTTGTATCATCATTTAATAGTTTCCATGGCTATTTTAGATGAAAAGTAGTGGAATAAGTTTTTTAAATATTTTTATTTAATGTTTTTTAAAATCTATAGGTTTTTTTCCTCAATAAAAATTCAAATGTCCAACTATATATAATTTTATTATATATTAACATCCTCTAAGATTAATGATGATTTACTGAGGATAATTTAAAATAATAAAATATTTATTATTTCCCACGATATTTTTTTATTATGATGATTGGATGGTAATGAAAATTTATTAACTTTCATGGGTTATGATATGATAAAATAAATGAATTTTTTTGAATTTTTTTTAATATTTTTAGGGTAATAATATTATTATATGATTATATAATGAACAGTTAAAGATATTTTTTAATAAATATGTATTGTTTTCATTGTTTATGGGTGTGACCTATATTTTTAAACTATATAATTCATTGGGTAATGATGTACATTGAATGATATCATAAGGTATAATATGTGGAGGGTTACTAGTTATGTAATATGATCTCTCAATATTGATTGTTTTTGGGGTGAATATCGACTAAGGAAATTATGGAATCATGAGTGAACAGAATAAAATATGACAACATTTGTACTGGTCATTAACTAAGGAAATGAAATTATATACTTATGTGTATCCCAAAAATATTTTCCTTGGCTTCTCATATTCTCCCATGTAATATTATTGATGAATTATTATCCTACACTTTTATTTCTTTTAAAATTTAACTGCAAAAACATTATTATATGATTCATTAGTAAATATAATTTAATAATTATGTATGTTTATTATATATTATGATTATATTCTCATATTGTTTTGATTATATTATGCTTTGAAATTATCATTAATTGATATATATTATCATTAAAATAATGTACCTACCATTTGACCCATTTTAATACATGATTTTATGAATTATTGGCCTTCAAATAGAAATTGTGAATATTAATTTCTATTGGGTCTTATTTTTTAGATACATAAATAGACATAATGAAACCAAAGTAAAAAATTGTTTATTTAATTTAAATCGTGATATTCTAACACCATTTTATCCCTTATATCAATATAGGATAACCTATGTAATAAATGAAAAAATGGATTTTCTAAAATTCCCATTAAGGGAATAAGCATATGAATAAAGCCCAGCACATGGGTTATAAGGAATATGATGATTACATAAAAGGTAATGGATCATGAATAATCATTTGGAAGCATAAAATATAGAATATTTGATCATGTAATCATAATTTTTTTTTAATTTGGATGGAAAATAAAGCATTCCATAATCATGAGTCAATGCTCATTGCACATGGAGGATCACAAGTCAAGGATAAGCACCAAGACCATTACACATGGAGAACGATTCACAGATAACAACTATGATTCTTCCAAATGACATTTCATGAGACTAAATATTACTCATTTTATTATTTATCTATACGGTTGAACCCATAATTTCATGGTCATGAATATATGCTTCAGATAAATAATCATACGTAATGAGTAATATATAAATATAGGGGTTACCCATGGAAATAATTTGTTATCATAATCTTGTAAAAAGTATTATATAAAGGATATATCACTTTGGTTTCCATGAAATAATTTATTTAAATCATATATGGGAAATAAAATTGGAAATTATAATTATATCATGATAATTAATGACTGAATTATGTTAAAAATGTAAATTGTTTTAAGAAACATTTGAAATAAAAAATTATATTACACTTTAAGGGGAAATTTTCATGATTCTTGAAAACTAAAAGAAAAAAATTTTCTTGATAAAACAATAAATTATCCAAGATAGGTAATCAGGTTTAGTTATCTATTTTTTTAAAAATAATTGTGTCTTGAAATATATTATGTCTTGTACATGATAAATTGTAATAAATTAGGAAGTTACCTTTAACCTAGATTTTATCTCTAGAAGAATTGAGATGGTAATGTTTTTTAAACATGTATATCCCTGAAAAACAAGGATAAAATGATATGTATAAAAGAATGTGGTCTCATAGATATAATTTAGTTGAACTATATAATATAAAAAATAATTACTTTTAAGAAAAAAGGGAGATAAAATGAGACCTAATGGAAAAATGGAGGTTCTGAAAGAATCCCTATCCTTGTGTCTGAAAGTGTTCCTCAAATGATTATAATGTGATTGATAATCTAATTAAATCCATTATTTAATAAATTTAGAACCTTATATATATCTATTTTATTTATAATAATTTTATTATGTTCTTTTATGGTCGTTTTGATGATTTATAAGATCTAATTTCATCGTTTGAGAGTTTTCATTTCATCGATTTTCATGGTTGGTTACCTTGTATAAATGCATGAAAGATCATGTTAAATGAGCATAGATATGCCTAATTGAACTTATATGTTATTAAAGAACATATAAAAAGTTAAATGTTTATATAAGTAATTTCTTTTTGAATGAGTATTAATCTTTAGAAATGAAATTAGTGATAATCATTTAGATTATTTTGGTGGGTTTTGGATCATTACAAACTAGTTCTGTTCCATTATTTAGTATTTTGTATAAAAGATAGTTTAAATCATAAAATAGGTTATAAAATAATATTTACCACCTATATGAACTATTAAAATTGTTTTGTATACATCATTGATGGAAATAAAGGGAAATGAAAACATCTCATCCTTGAAGGTATTAAATCCAGACATCGTAAATGATAGTTTCCTTTTTTTAATTAAAGGAGTAACATTAGTGTGTTAATGGTGGATAATAGATTAAAATAATAAAATTTTACTAAATATATAACCATAATATTTTGGAATATGTTTTATCTCTATATTATTTTATAGGTTTCTTGACTAATAGGAACGAGTAAAAATGAAATATGATATATTATTGAATTTTGATTAATTAAATATAAAAGTTATAAACTAGATCTTAAATTTGAGGTATTATAAAAATAACCATATTATGAAAAATATTTCTAAATGTTATATAAAATATTAATTTTATGAAAAATTCATAAGGTATGAGTACTTGCTTTTTAGTAATTCAATTTTTCACATCAGAAATATATTAACCTATAAAATTGTTTTTATAACATTTTTCACATATATTATAATTAATTTTCATACATTGTTATAAATAGAATCTGGAAAAAAATCAATATCATATTTGAAATCATAATTAAAAAATCATCTTAGGTTTAAACATTTGGATTTAGCTAAAAAGTTCTATTATTCAGTAAATTCTAAAATAATATGAAATTTGTGATAATGTCATTTCTGTCATCAAATAATGAAAATGAATAGTTAAATTATATTTTTTTATTTAAAGGTATAAAAAGCTCCATTTTAGTGAAAATATTCTAAATAATTCCACAATAATCATTATTAAATATTAATATTTTATTACTTTATGTTTAGTCTTAAAAATGTGTTTCTTAGAAATATATTTCAAAGTGAATAAATTATTCGAATAATAATTAATTAAAATAATTCCTAATAAAAATAATTTAAAATAAAAATATATATCATATATCTATAGATATGAATTTAAATTAATATAGTTCTGATTACTTATCAAATAGTTGATGTAAGAGAATCTTCTACATGAAAATAAATTTTGTTAAAAAACTATTTTTTGTCTTCTTTTGCAGGTTTATTTTAATTTAAAATTTTTCAACATCCAAAAGTATTAACATAAAATAATAAATTTGTTATATTTAATTAGAAGGTTAAAATTAGATAAAAAGGCCCCTCTTATTTTTTTATATTATGAATAGTAACTCTTACAAATAGTTATAACTACTGTAAAAGGTAAATCTAGTTAATTGTTGATTAATCTAAAGTAAATTGGAAGTAAAATGTAGCCATAACACTCCTTGACCCAATTAGATGAGTTTATTTCATAAATAGTCGTGTATTATTTGAATTTTTGGACATATGGATCCTTTTTTAAAGGATAATGACTTATATAATATTTTATGTAATAGAAAATAACATAAATGTCACACACATGATTTTAAATTTCTATTATATGTTCACATAGAGATAAAGTGTTTTGTGAAGTAATAAAAAAATTATTTTAAAAGAAATCATTTTTTATTTATCTTATATATATATTTTTTACTAATTATATATGAATCTAAAATTATTATAAAAATCTAACATAGTCGTTCTATAAGATGTGGAGTACTCTATGCAAATAATTTAAAAATAATAAAAGTAGTCTGTATGGATTATTATTTTTCCATCATAATATTATATTTAACTATAATTTATTATATTTGGTCAAATGTTTTATATTATAATTACATTTCATCCATGATGTAAAAAATATCAAATTATGTGTACATTACATATATTTACATAAGTATTATATTATATTAAATTATATTTTCTTAAATTATATAAAAATACTAAAAAATCAATAAGAAAATAAATATGTGAAATGATAAAAAATCCCACCCCATGTATCTTTATGTTCCAATTTCTCAAAGTAATATTATAACCCATAAAATTGAATAATTTATTATCAATGTTATAGAAAAAATTGCATAACAAAGGTGATAAAAAATAAAATATGTTTAAAAATCCAATTAAACATTTATATGTATTATTATTTGAAGGCATTTAACCCATATCCTATCTTATTATTAAAATTATTTCCACATGTTTGTTATTTGAAAAAGAAATTTGTTTACTATATTTTTTTTACTAATTCCATGTTTTTCATTTTCATTACTTATCAAAGGAAACCCTATTCCCTTTTTATTAAATCATATTGTGAAATATAACATATACATACACATTCCAATTCACTTCTCAAAAAAATTTATCAATTAAATTTTTATTTTTATTATGACAATACCATTTCAGGTGTCGTTATGAAGGGATCTCAAGGATGTCAACTGAAGTATAGTTAATCATCCTACCCATCCTGTTTCAATTTATATTATCCTCTACCTACATAAATATATGTTATTTATAATTTAATAATAACATCACTATTTTAATTATATTTAATTTTTTTAATGATTATGTATCCACCATTAACCACTCACTTTTCAATCCAATAAGAAATTAATGTATTACTTCTACATACCTATAGTCTACTAACACCACATAGTGATATGATTCAATTTTCATCAGCCCAAATCATGGATGGTTAGTATTATGTATTTATGAATATTATATTATATTTATGTAATAATTATTCTCCTATAATTATAGGATATTTATCTTCCCACTTAACACTTAATACATTATAAAATATTGATGTCGCTTTTGTGATTTAGTGGAAAACCACCTCCATGAAGTTGTAAAATTGATTTTTAGTTTTCAAATTATATAAAAAATATCAAAGAAATATTAAATAAATTTATATAAAATTTATGTAATAAAAATAATTCTATATTGCTTAATTCTTATTTACATTTCATTAATTATTACCATCAAGAAGATGAAGAATTTCTCATGTATACATATGTATTACTATATCCATTATGTGATATAATAATTTTTCATCAAAAAATAATATGAATCTATATAATAGTCTATATAGTTAATAAAAGGAAAAATATTTCATAAATGAAATCTTTTATATTATGGATTCATGATCGATGTATATGGATTTTATCCTCTCAACCAAAGAGTACAAAGAAAATTACATAGTGAGAACACAAAAAAATCTATTCAAAAATTGAATTATTAAAAAATCGATGTTCAAATGAAATAATTGGATCTTGTATGATATCACAATAATGAATATGGTTATCATATATAATTATAGTAAATTATAATTTTTTTATATATGAATTTAAATTGATTCATACACATGCCAAAAGTGTTGGAAGGGTTTCTAGTCTCACTTCTATATTGAAGAGACAGAAGCCATATCAAACCATTTATAAAATTTATTGTTTATATTATAAAAAATGAATTTAAATTATTACTAATTTAATCTAAATTATTGAGATTTACAAATTCATAAAAATTTATACTTTATAGGTGTTTTTATCTAATATTTCAAATGTTATAAGGGATTTATGTTTTAATAATATTGAAATAATGATTGATTATGATTCAATTTCATGGGATGTAATTATATAATAATAATATGATATAAATTGTTAATTTTTATTATTATATATTTATTTCTAAAACTTTTAAATTTTAGTAACATTTTTCTCTTTCTGGTACTCATAATGTTTTAAAAATATTTTAAGAAAAATCATCATTATTTTAATTCTTTTGGTTGAATAAGCATTTTATCTGAAATCATTTTTTTCAATAATGTTTATAATAAATGCAATTTAATTCAATGAATGTTTAAATTCATTTTTACCCATTTTTGGAATTTTACAAGATGTTTTAATTGGAATATTATAGACATTTTTGGAACATGGTTTTTTAAAAAAGGTTTTCCCTAATATTTTTTGGGAATATTTTAATTATAATTAGTCTATTATAACATTAAAAGGATATATTATTGTAGAAATTTTCATATGATCATTTTGAAAAATTTCTATATATGATTACATTTTGTAATGAAAATTATGATTTACTAGGGATTAGATCCATTACTACAATAATTTTTATTTATTTAGATTTTTTATGATTATAAAAATGGAATATTTATAAAACCTCTAGATTTTATATTTTTTTGTATATGATGAAATAATGAAATTTTTAGTATATTGAATTTATTTCTATAGGTTTTGAAATTATTATAAGATGATATAAAGATATAATAAAAATATTATGATGATATTGGTACACGCATGTATAGTTTTCATTATGTGATTGGGGAAGGTATTTTATATCCTATAATGTATTGGGAAAATATGAATATCATATTAAATAATAAGTACTAGAATGAGGAGTGATCCCAGTTCATCATGGATATCTATCCTCTATGATCATATTCGGAGGACCTTGACAATAAGAAATATTGAATGGGGATTGAAACCAATCCTATATGATAGATTTGGATGTTATCCTTACATATTAAATTATTTTATACAATTATTGTCATTCCAATAACATATATTTTATGATTATGGTATTTTTCGTGGCCCATCATGAATTATTGATGATTCGATAGACTTTTTCCACAGTCAAATTGTTTAAAAATACCATATTATACAACACAAGAAAAAATCTATATGATTGATTGTGATTGAATATTATACTTTAAAATCATGTTCTCAAAAACTTATTCTTATCTTCTTATTTCACATTACAATTAATTTATATCTAATATATTTAACCATACTAAGGATCCATGACATTTCATTAATTATGATTCTTTTTACAAATTAAATAATGAATGGTTATATATTAAACCTTTATAAGAAGGGTTATAGTAGTAAAAAACAAATTAATAGATGATATATATATTTTATGTATAAGTTATATATATATATATATGATTCAAAAGGAACTAAATATTTATGGTTATAGAATTTATCGTAAAGTTGTTTATTTAATATTTATCTAATATGATTTAATATTTATGTACAATATTTTAGGATATCTGTAGTGCTTTATGAAATCCTACGGTGATTGGGAATTTTCATTAGTCTCTAAGGTATGTAGAAATTTGGATAATGTGGAAAGATATCTCTAGATGGTTTATTTGTAAAATATTATCATTGAACTCCAATTATTTGGGATATAATGGTAGAAAATATATAGAAAAATAAAATATAAATTTTTTAGCATTATAATTTGAATATAAATCTATTTCTCATGTTGATTTGTTGGTTACCATGGGTGGTTTTTAATTTTTTATTTATTTTTTTCCACAAATTTTTAATAGATAATATTTGTTATTTCACTAATAGTATTAGTTTGATGAATATATTTTGAGTTATTTAAATTGAGTCCATGTTTCATATATATAATTTGGTGAAGTATATGTGTTTATAATAATTTTTTTGGAGTAAGAAAACAATGCATTACCCTTGTATCGGAAACCCTTTTTTAGGTTATAAATTGTTATATGAATGAGCATTCCAATCATATAACAAAACCATACATAATTTTGAGACATTAATAATTATTTTATTATGGCTTTCAATTTTAATTTAAATTGAGATCATTTTTTATTACTTATTAAGGACTGAATTAATAGTTTTTAGTATTAAAATATTTTGTGAGGATAGACCTATTTATTGGTTAGTTTTCACATATTCTGTTTTCATAGATGATGCATCCCAGAATAACAATATGTAATCCAAGATGGAGAACCACTAATAATTTATAGTAAATAAATCATTATATGGGTAATACACTGATTGATTTATCTATTATATATTTTAAAATTAAGGGTGGATAATGTGCGAATGATCAATCACATGTAATAGATAACAATAAATATTTCAGGATGAAAAACCCTTCTTAATTCTATGGGGTACAAGCAATGGGGGACCCAAGGTAATGGATTGAAAAAACATAATTTTATATATAATTGTTTTTTAGTATATTATTTTTAATGTTAAAACTCTCATATATATGTTTGAGGCTCTAATAAACAAGTTTTGGGAGTCATATGTCCAGATCATACTACATGGGAGTCACACTGTTGAAATTTTATAGGTTGTGCTAAAATATAATTTCTACCCAGAGACCATGAAGATGGATAAAGCTAGAATCATGTGATTTCTGAGTAAGGTAATTACTCTACAATGGATTATTCCACCCCATTCACAAACTTGGTCTAATTTTCCTTAAAGATCCTTTTAAAAAAGACACAAGAATGACTAATATTAAATGTGATTGAGTAGTGATATTATTATAATGATTTGCTACATTATTTTCAATCATTTAGTGTGGTGTTATATAATTTTACAAAGACCAAAATTTATATTGCAGAGATGGATTGAATTGGAATGACTCTGCTATAGTTGGAAAAACCCACAAATCATTGTGTTGTCAATAGAGGAGTTTCTAAGTGTTAGGTAAACCTAAAATTTCATTCAAAAATATTTAATCTTATTAGATAAATATTAACAAAAAATAAATACGATCCATTATATATTTGTAAATTATTATTTTCAATTTAAACATTGAAAGATAAAAAAATCATACATTAAATATCAGTATCGTATCCCAACTAGTTCTTCTTAATGGGTTTGATTTTTATTTATATTATACATAAAACATCTAAGAATATAATTTGATAAAAGAAACATAATTAATAATGGTATTAGATTATTGGTATGGGTAAAAATATGAGATTAAAATAATAAGAAGATATGATACTCATAAGTGAACCATAATATAATCAATGTGTAGTTACAAACCAAATTTTTTCTAAAAAAACATATTGATCCATTTTGTGTACCAAAGAGAGAGTTTTTTTAAAAAATATAAAAATGACCTAAGTTACCATATTATAAAAAAAATATAATATTATTTATTAGATAATGGTCATATAATTTCCCTCAACAAAAATTGATGCATAAAACCCCAGATAATATGTAATTGAAACATACATAGATTATCACAAGTATCATCTTCCATTGGACATGTTTGAACCAACTATTTAATAAACATAGTTTTATTATACACATATTCTCAAACCATAATCATATATATCATAAAAAATTTTATTCAATTATAACATCTTATCACACATTTAATAGAAATTATTTATTAAAATAATTATTTTGGTTGATAGATGCTTCATTTTTAAAGAATGTTTCCATTCAACAACCGCGAACATTAAAATTTTAGCTCGGTTATATCATATATATAATGGTAATAATAAAATTTGTATAATATTTCTAATAATATAAAATTTTATAAATATTCATTTAATGTACTGATTAAAAAAATTCACATCATTGTGTTGAGATGGTAGTCGATATATATGCATGTGTTATGTTAACACTTTTCGATTGATGGAACAAAGGAAATATAAATAAAAAATAACCATTAAAAAATATAAAATATCAAAACTATATGATATATTTAGTAGAGATATATTTATAAACAAAAATGTAATGTTGTGACGAAAATCCATCCTCTTTAATTTGTATACATTGTAGAATACATCTATTAAAAAAGTGGTGAATCCTTCTCTTATACAATGTTTATAAGTTTTATAATGATTTTACAATAATAATAAAAAATAAGTATTTTTAAAATAATAAATTCATTATTTTAGAATGTATACAATATATTTTTCTGAGGGATAATAATAAATAAAATATAAAGTACACATTTAAGAGTTATACATTTTCGTTGAGAAACCTCCTTGGCCTTACACATTAAACCTTGAAAGAATTGTATTTTGGAAGAAATATAATCTCTATGTCATGACCAATGAAGACAAAAATAAATAATTGAAGTTAGTATGAGACAAATAAGGCTTTATATTTATGAGTATTAATTATTAGGAGGTTTTCTTTTATATTTATTTGAAATGGAACACTTTGAATAAAAAAATATTTAATAATATAGGAATCATTGTCCTATCATATGGAACCATGGAAACTGAAATTATATAATATGTTTATATGTGGTCAAAATAAACTAAATTAATAACATTGAGATTGTATTTGGATACGTTTCAATCCATATATCCATGTTAACAAAATTCAGCACATTATAACCTTAAATGTGAGAAATAAGCACCAATATAAAAAAATGAAGCTAATTTAATATCAATTACAAAAAATTAATTTATGAATAATTTTCTAGAAAACTTTTTCTGATTCATTTTATATAAGTGGAAAAAATTACATAAAATATAAAACACCAGATGGATGAGAAATAGATGATACAAAAATACCTAATTTAAGCTTAAAAATCAATTCAACATGAAATTAAATAATATGTTATATCAAATAATCATTAAGGAAAAAAATTTAAAAACTAATTTTTAGAATCATTATCAACATTCCAAAATGGAATAAAATCTTCCAACCAAAGTATTATACGTGAACACCCAAAACTACATTTAAATTCGAATAAAATAAAAATTATGTTCTAAAAAAAATAAGGGGTTCCCAAATTCCTAAAAACATTTAAAATATGTTATTCAACTGACATAAAATAAATTTACTAGTTTAAATCTTCCCAAAATTTATTAATTATTTCTAACCTTTTAATAATTCCATAAAAGTGATTTTATTCAAAAAATTAGTATTTTCACTATTCACTAAAAATGAAATTGTTCTGGAAAGATATAAAAAATTAACCTTATGATAAAATGTTTCTGATAAATCAAAATAAATATCAATTATGATAAATAAAATATGTAAATGTGTAAAAAATAATGTTAATATATTTTTTAAAAATTACAGTAGGATCTATTTTTTAATAACATTTAATGTTGAAGCATAAAACATTCTTACAAAAAATTGAGCATTTAATTAATATAAATCATTCAATGCCTTATTAATATATATATCGTTAATGCACATTTTTAATTATGTGTTAATTACAATTAATTACACAACTATTAAATACTCAGTTGTAAAACCACATTTAATTAACCATATTCACAATATACTATTGTTCACTTAAATCATAGTGTTTCATATTAAACATGATATTTTGCACTGAAGATAATTTTAAAGATAAATATATAAAACAATATTAGTATGTATTGTTATATTCTAATTATTATAATTTTCCATTAAAATATTTCACTCTGATACAGAAAATTATGGATACATATGTCTCATGACATCCTTAGGTTCATACATATATTTCTCAAGCATGTTGTTTTTTCAAGAACCATTGACCATAAGAGTGGGTTTTTTCCATATAAAATTATATATTCAATAAAAAAATATCTAATGGTTTTTACACATAACATATATTGTTCTTATGTGTTATGAACTCAATGCATAATACATTTGAAGGACCAATTATGTAAATCCTTGGGATAGCCACATGAAACACATCATGACTATGAGAGAGATACTCTTCCAAAACCTAATGATAAAAGCCGATATTGATACGATCATGAATTTTAAATGGAATGATATTTATTGGGATAATATTTCCGTTTATTCTATGTCTCATAACCTTATTGTAAGGAGATATTTTATAGAATATATTATCTCCCACTACCAACAATATATCTCACAGTTGATTTTATACCAAAATTGTATATTAACTATATGTTGGTTTGATGAAAAGCTATATATATATATACAACATTTACTACTATTTCGTTATCTATCTAAGGTCCAAATAGCGTTCATTATCCGATATTATCCTAAAATGTCATATTTCATCTCTTCCTACCATGGTGTGATTTATAATTGTCAATATATATTCTTGAGAAAAAAAATACTTATAAGAAAACTCATCATGATAATTGAATTGATCCCAACATACATTGAAAATTATAACAACAGTTTAAATATATTTTATAGGGTATTAATTGTCTTCATAGACTAGTCATCTTATTAAGGTTGAATGCAATAATGAAACACAACATACTATCTACAACATGCTGAATTATTCCCCAGAACATTATGTTAAAACATTGATCCTGATTAGATAAAATAAATTGTGTTACTCCATTGTATCTTACCACATAATTAGTTTATATTTTGAATTATGACGATGATATAAATATTCTAACATTCCTTTGAAATGTTTCGACTCTGTATACTGATTGCCTACAACCCAAAAAACATTATAGAGTATTGATGTTTTGGGGAGTTCAATAATGAACTACTTGACAATGTTTTCCCATTTTCGTTGTGGTATATTTAATGGTTATGAAATCCATGTTTTATTGTATCTCTCAGAGATAGCTTTATGAATTAAAAATCACAAAAATGAAAACTCTCTAATATCTCTTTTCATGTGATCCTATAATAACTCTTCAATTTATTACACATATAAACATGATTTACTACTTAAAAATTCACCTAAGATAACTATGAGTAATAATAGGTCTACAGTCTTGTGAAATTAGGAAAATTTCATAACTACATATAACGTAAATTCAACACCTTTAATGAAAACTTCTTTTACATGACCACAAAATTCCTTAGTACCTAGTATTGCATAGGATAAATAGAGGACATGAATAAGAAATGGGTAATCTATAAAACATTATAAGGGAGTAGTCAATGAATCCCATGAAAAATATAGTACATTTTTGGAAATAGACATATCAATGGAGCACAATAGAAGCATGAATATAAACGTATGATATATGATGATTATCATAACATGGAGATGTTGTAACATCATTTAACATAACATTAGCATGATCCAAGACTCATTGCACATGGATCATTATTAAACCCTCATTTCACTTCAATTAACATGATTAATGACTCGTTTCACTTGACATATCATTACACTAATCTATACCATATGCATTGGAGTACTATCAGAGCGCTCCCTTCTTAATCATTTCTTTTCATGCATTAGTGTTCAACATGGATCATACAACAAGGAATCATTTTCATAATTTATTCCACAACTAGGATATTTGGAATAAATAAGTGGAATTCGTCAATCAAAAAGTGCATTTATATAAAGGTGAATACCCTTGATGATGAAATGGATATGTTATTCACTTACACGATGATTTTGGACTGGAAATTTGGGTGTATCTTCGATAAAATAATGACGTTAATAGAAAAAATGGATTCGTGAGAGATAAAGATGTATATAATAATTTATTAATGAAATAGACCAAAATGGGGTCATGGAAAATAATATCCCAAGATATTTAATGGAATTTATATGCATAACATAAAATAATTTCTTTAATGTAAATGAGAAGAATGTAATTCCAAAATAAATTTCGACAAGATTGTGAGTGTACATGGAAGGAATTTATGAGAGACAAAGAATTTTATCATCCTTAAAAAATAAATAGGGATGTATGGGGGAGGTAAAAAATCATACACTAATTTTTTTTAATTCAAATTAAAATGGTATAACAATATAAATAAATTTTGACAAAAAGGAGAAAAGAACAAATCCCTTACCGAATTTTGACATGGTAATGGGTGTACATTGGAGGTATAAATGATAGATAAATGGGTATATAATAATTAAAACATAAGTATGGTAGTATGGGGGAGGTTTTATATCATTCCCCAATATATTTAATTTAATATCAAATGGAATAATAGTATATGAAAACATGGACATAAATAATGAAGGAATGTGAGGATCCAATATGAAATTTTTGCATTGTAATCTGTGTACATGAGAGGAATTTATGAGACATAAAGGTGTATTTTATCTTTAAAACATACATAGAGATGTATAGGGGAGGTGAGAGATATTACCCTATCATTTTTAATTTAAAATAAATGTGTATAACAACAAAATAAAATTTGGCCAAAAACTTGAGAGGAAGAAATACATTACAAGGATGTGTGGTCTCACGGGCTTGAGAGAAGATTGAGGGGGGATTCATGGGAGTTTTTGGAGCCTCATGAGGTGTCTAGAGAGATGAGTTCAAGGGTTGGTTGAGCTCCAAATTGTTTCTGTGTTGAGGAATGGTAGATTGAGTGGGTTTCTATAGGAAATTAGATGGAATTCATTATTATTATGGTTTTAGACAGAACACATTAAACTAATCAAACCCACAAACCAGCCCATGGGTTTTCCCATGGTTTTTTACAAGGTAGAATGGAAAAAACATTTATAATGACATTGTCTGAACTTATTAAAATAGTATGGTTGCTTATGTGGATGTGAGTCACACTATCAAGGAAATCATTTTAAAAAGATAAAATGTTTTCGATGTCCGAGAAGATCCACTAAGGTTTTGAATATAAAAAACAAACATAAAATAACATTATTTTAAATGTAAGACATATATTATCCAAAAAACCCATTTAGAGTATTTTATTACATCATTATTGGGTCATTATGATGTCATAAACATAATATATATTTTAATGGTCTTTAATTTTTACCCTAAATTTCCATTATCTCATAAAATTATTAAAAAATCACTTTTGAAGAGTTTCAACATCTTGATTCCAAAAATAATATTCATTTAATAAAAATAATTTTACAAATTTGTAAATTTTTACATTAAAAATAAAAACACACAATTATCGAAAATTCAAGTGTTTTGACAAAAACAACTTTCAAAACATAATAAAAATTACCATTGTATTCATAAAAATTATACGATCATTTATATTTAATAAAAATTATTTTATTAATAATAATTTTTTAAAATATTAATTTAAAACCCCATTAATTCATCAAAATAAACTTCTTAATTGAATAAAAACTAATAAATCTATTTGAGTTTTTAGAACAATTTACAATGTAACAATAAAAAAATGAATGTATATTATTTGTTCTATAAAAAAATAATGCACATAATCATAGTTCTATGTTTTTATTACATAACCCCATATAAAAAAAACATATAACATAAGGGTAAGGGTTATAATGTTGACAGACTGTTGGGGTGGCTCTGAAAACACTACTCTGGTGGTAATCTCTATCAACATCCAATTCCCCTGTAGGTGGTTCTGTTCAATCATAACATGTTAAATCATGACTTGGTCTTGGTAAAGAGATAATCCTAGTGATTCCACCACCTTTATATGCTCCGAAGAATGTGCTTCGTACGAAGAAATTCTACTATATGAGGCCATCTCTTCCTTTGTATAAGTAAATTGGATTTGTTAAAACCCAATATTTATACTAATCATGTGATAATTTTTCAACAACTCTTATAGATATGGTATTAATTATAATTGGTATTTCAAAATTCAAAAACATAAAACCAAATAAGTGCATATGTTTTATATAACCATTTTTCATAATAATATATTTAATCAGATCAAGCGGAATATTCATTAGTAAAATTTTGGGTTGTTACAATCCTACCCCCTTAAGAATTTTCTCCCTCGAAATTTACATTTCCCACACTAAAGAACATAAGGGTTACTATGCTTCCTAAATTCTATTAATTCCCACTTTTCTTTTTCAAAATTGTGGTTTTAGCACCAAACCTTGTTGAGGGGAATTTTCTTATTTTGTAGAACATTATCTCTACTGTATAAGATCTTCAACATATTATGTTGGTAGGAGAGTTCATTCACCAATGGTACTACCGTTGGATTGAGTGTATTCAATTGGTGAGGTATGTACATCCCCAAGAGTGATACATGGAATACATGTTGTACTTGAGATAGTTTCAGTGGGACTGCTAGTCGATAAGCCACCGCTCCAATGTGAAAAAGGATCTCAAGAGGGCCTTTGTACCTTATACTAAGTTTTCCATTCTTCCCAAATCTCATAAAACTATTCCAAATTGATATGTAGTGGAATACTATGTTTCCAACATCAAACTCTATGTCTAATAGACGATTATCAACATAACTCTTTTGACGAATCTGAGTAATCATTAATGTGATGATGGATGGTCTTAACATTATCCACCATTTATTCTACCATTTCTGGATGTATGAGTTTTCTCTCCCCAACATAATCCCAACGTGTCAGTAATTTTCACCTCTTCCAATTACAGGATTCATAATGATCCCTTTGGATGCATGTCTGGAAACTGTTATTGTAAGGATCTCAACCAGAAAAATATTTTGATCACATCCACTTTTGATGTCCATTGTGCTTGATCTCCACATTTCCTCAATGGTTTGGATAGTCTCCTCATATTGGCCATCATTTTGAGGTTGATAAGTCATGCTGATGTTCATCTCAGTATTCAGAGCATGTTGAATACTCTTCCAAAACATAGAGGGGAATCGTAGATCTTGATCGGATACAATATATAATGGTACTCCATGAAGCCTTACCACATATTCGATGTATATCCATGGTAATTGATCAAATTATAAATACACTCCAATTTCAACGAAGCGTATATTCTATGTAGGATGATCCACAAAAATACAAATAGTGTTTTTTCTTTTGGATTTCTTCAGATGTTTAGTGACAAAGTTAGTGGTGATGTTCTCCCATTTCTATGTTGGTATGAGTAATGGTTGCATCATCCCCATAAACATTCTCCTCTCATTCTTCAACTGCTAAAATACTAGGAACATTGATTTAAACTCAGTGGTCTCCATCATCATGTTATCCAAACAATAATTATCCTATAGATCTTGAAACATCATTGTGTTTCCTGGGAGAATGGGGAAATTCGAACTATGTTCCTCAACCTCAAGATCATTACAGAATAATGGATTTTATGGAACACATAGTCTTGAACCAAATATCACAATTCCTTATCCGTTAACTTAATCTCTGAGGATTTCCCCATTCTAATAGTTTCCACTTTCATCTTAATTCCCACAACATTATTTTGAGCATCATTTAACCTTTCCAAAACATACAGTTGAGAAATCATTTTTGAAACAATCTATTATGTTCCCCAATTTTTTATTTCCATGTCCATATTTATAAAATCTAAGAATATTGGATCCTTTTAAATTCTCAACAATGATAGAATTGTTTAGTAATTTCTACTTCGAGAATTCGCCACCTTATTTGTCATCCTATTGTTGTAATGTATTGAGCAGTCATAGTCTATAATAAGCTCTAACCATCATTGTTGGAAAATGTTCAATACGTTTTGTTTAAATATATACTTGTGGATTTTATAATCTGTATATATTTCACACTTCTACCCAAGTCGGTAATGTTACTAAATTTTCAAAATGAATATTACTTCCAAAAAGTCTAGATCATTTATTCGATAGTTTTACTCATGAACATTCAATTTCCGTGATGCATAGGAAATGACTTTTTCATTTTTCATCAACAGGCAGCCCTTGCCCTTCTTCTAAGAATCATTAAATACCACAAAATGTTTTACACTTTTGTTTATGGTGAGAAAAGGTGTAGTGATAAGACTTCATTTCAAATCCTTGATTCTCTATTCACATTCATCACGCCAATAAAAAGTGACTCCCTTCCGAGTTAGCTTGGAAAGAGGGTTTGACAATTTTGATAAATTTCTCAAAAATCAGCAATACGTTCCTGCTAAACCCAGGAAGTTACAGAAATCTGTCACCGATGTTGGCCTTGGCCATCCCTCTATTGTAGTTGACTTGGAGGGATCCACATATATCTCATTTATTGTAATGATATGACCCAATAATGAGTATTACTTCAACTAGAACACACACTTTTTGTACATTTCATTAAGCTTATCCTTTAGCAAGGTCTCCAATATATTTCTATGATGAACTTCATTCACCTCTTTGGTTTTGGGGTATATTAAATATCGTCTATAAGGACTACCCAAAATTTTCCGAGTTAACTATTGTTGAATCTATCAATCAAGTTGATGAAGATTGTTGGAGCATTATTGAGTCTGAAAGCAATTATTATGAATTTATAGAGCATGTACCTTGTAAGAAAGCAGCCTTGGGGATATCCTTTGTCATCAACCTTACTTAATATACCCTGAAAACAAATCCACCTTGGAGAAGTAATGTGATGCAAGTGGATGATCAAAAAATCATCAGTTCGGGGAAGAGGAAACTTTACCATTATATTGATTTTGTTGAGATCATGAAAATCAATGCAAAGGCTCATTGACCCATATTTCTTCTTGAAAAATAGGAAAGGTGAACCCCATAGTGTATCACTTGGGCGTATAAACCCTTTATCCAGATTATTCTTCAGTCATTTATTAATCTCCACAAGCTCCATAAAACCAATCTATATGGTGTCTTGGATATTGGAAATGCCACAGGGATAAGATCAACTAAAAATTCAAAATCTCTTTAGGAGGAAGACAAGAAAATTCATCAGGAAACACTTCAGAAAATTCCCTCACAATAGGCATGTCATCAAAGGTGGTTTTTTCCTTATATTCAATCACATGTGAAATATATGCATAATGATAGGGATGTATTATCCATGCTTGTGATAATTGTGCTAAGGAAGATTCATCCTCCTCCTTGCACTTGTATAGAATTGGGGGCTGATTCACCATATTGAGAGTGATCTCAATCTTTCAGAAATTTATATTGCATCTTTATTGGGAAATACAATTCATGCCAAGAATTGAATCATATTCCACCATAGGTAGTATGAAGAGCTTCACAGGGATGTTCAAACCATATATTGTGAAAATGAAGGAATTATATTAATGGTATGCAGTGATTTTCCCATTTGTTGTTCACACTGACATTTTTACTAACATGATTTGTGGTGGGGTTGTGATTATTCTACAAAAACCTTAGGATATGAATGTATGTGTAGAGCCATAATCAAAAATTATGTTCGCTCTTCTTGAAGTAATAACTACTGTCCCAATCCCCACTTCACCGTTGGGGTTCTATTTGGTAGTAGTGTTGGACAAAGATCACCTTACATCCTTAGAGGTTGTTGGTTTCCCCCGATAACCCTTTACATAGGACACTAGTTTGAATATTTCCCTGGTTCGTTGCATTTGAAGTAATGAAAAATGCATTGATGGTCAAATGGAGTGTTCCTCTCCTCTATCACATACGCTGGTTCTATATGCTGACAGTTAATATCTAGGTTTTCTTATCTTCCACAACTAATGAATTTCTTTATCTCGTTCAAGAAATTCCATAGGTTCTTATTTAACAACATTGGCATGTGGGGTGATGGAATTTCTGAGAACAGTTGTATTTATCCCTATGACCAATAGAATTAAATTCCACCAACACTTCTTATCCCCCATGATATCCCTAGGAATTTCTGAACACCATTTCAACTTTGAGGGTGCATCAGACAATTTCTTCCTAACTCTCGATGTCATGGATCTCTATAGATTTTCATAAGTTAGGTTATAGGCCACCAAAGAAGTGTTCACCCTTGTATTCAGGTGTAACGACAAAGATGATGGCATATTGTGAAATACTTGTGATGTTTTACTCATACACTCCAATGGATTCCTCATATTTTTCTTGAGGGAAAGGATGTCCTTTTATTTCTTATGTAAGAGGGTGCGAGGAAAATATTTATTGAAATTCATATTCTGGAAATTCTTCCATTCCAAAACCTCGATCTCCTCCTCTTGATTTATATTTTTGATCGATGTCCACCATTGATCTACATCACCCTCAATATGATAAGATTCCATATGTACCTTCTTTTTCTCAGAACAATAAATGATGTAGAAGATCTCACAATAGAGTTTATCCATTTCACGGTGATTGAGGGATCAGTTGACCCATTAGAAGTAGGAGGCCTTTATATCATGACGCTCTTGATTGCATCTTGTTCATTCTTAGGGCTGTTGAACATTCCTCTTGACCCATGATTCTATTCCAAACATGGGTTAACTGAGAAATTATAATAACAATTTTTTTGATTGAAACTCCTAAAAAATTGAAAACCTCATTAAAACTGTCATCACATTGATCATTTCATTGGTTTCTAGAACAAATCCTACTATTACCAAAAATTATTTGGAATAAAAGGAATGTTATGGGTAACAAATAAAGGGGGGTCCAATGAAAAAAAGGTATAACTGATAAATTACATTTATTTCATCAACTTATCTTTGTTACCCATGATCTACTTCCAAACATATAGTTTTAGGGGAATTTTTTCAATTATTTTAATAATGTTTCATACTCATATTATGAATATACAATTGAAAATTCTCTAGTAGTGTTGTAACAAAGAGTGCAGAAAATCTATTGTACTTTCACCAATTTCCATTCAATTCTAGTTCAAAGTGGTGTTTTTGGGTATTACCACTAGATATATCTATCCCAGAGCCGTCTATACCAGCTCATATATAGACATGGATGTATTTTATTGGTAAAAAACTTACTCAATACTCACCACAATTTAGAAATGTTTATATTATACTTAGTCTTATCCCTATGTCGTTTACTAGGGTTTTCTAATCCTAATCCAAAAAATAACAAATTATATCCTCTTATACCAACTATAGAAACCCTACTCTTTATTACACACATAAAATGATTTATTACAAAATAAAGAACATAAAAATAATATAAGGATCGATAGTTCTACTGTCATAATAGATTTGGATAATTTCATAACAAGTTAGATCATAAAACACTACATCTTTATTTAAAACTTCTTTTACATGACCACAACATCACTTCATACCTAGCTTTGAATGTGATATCCTCATGCCATAAATAAGAAAACGGTTAGCTATAAAGCATATAATGGAGTAAAAATGAAATAACATGAATAATGCAGTACATGTTACGCAATAAGAATTTAAATGGATCACAAGTGAAGTATGAACATAAAGGCATGATAGACCGTTATTACCACAACATGGAGACGCGACAATAACATTTTACATGATATCAGCATGAGCTGAGGATCATTGCACATGAAACATGGGTAAAACCGCATTTCAAATGAATCATTGTGATGAAACCCCCATTTCACATTGTGTATCATGATACTATTCTTTATCCAATGTGTCCAATCACAATCAGGGAACACCCTTCTTAATCATATAATTTGATGCATAAGTGTGCCACATGGATCATAAATAATGGATTCACTATCATAATTTATTCCAAAAATAAGATATTTTGAATAAATAAATGAAATTAATAAATCTTAAAATATATGTGCATAATGTTGAATAACCATGATATAGAAATGTCTATGGTATTCACTTACATGATGATTTTGGCGTGGCCATTTTTGTGATAATTTTGGAGCTTAAGGACATCAAATAGAAATCTTAAAATGGGTTGATAAGAGATCAAGATATATCTCATCATTTATACATGAAAAGGAATGTAATGGGGTCATGGAACATAATATCCCACTATATGTTATGGAATTTAGATTCATAATACAAAATAAATTCTTGAATGTAAATGAGAAGAGAGATATTCCATACTGAATTTAGGTATGGTAACTGGTGTACATGGGAGGTATTGATGGGAGAGAAAGAGGTATGTCATCATTGAAACGTAAGGAGGAATGTATGGGGTGGTTTGAAATAATACCACAACCTTTTTAATACAAAATAAAAGGGTTTAAAAACTTAAAAATGGAAACAAAATTGAGAATGGAGGAAATCCCTTACAGAATTTTGGTAATGTAACATTTGTACATGGGAGGCATTAATGACATATTAAGGGGTGTATCATTATTAATTTAAAAGTAAGTATTCATTTGGGAGGTTTGAAATCATACCCCAACATTTTTAATTGAAATTAAAAGGGCATAAAATATAAGGGAACAAGGACATAAATAAATAATGATGTAAAGTGAGGATCCCTTACTGAATTTCGTCTTGGAAACGATTGCACATGGGTGAAATTTATGAGACATAAAGGGGTATATAATCATTCAAACATAATTAGTTAAGTAAAGGGGAGGTTTGAATTCATACTCCAAAATTAGTAATTGAAAATAAATGTGTATAACAACATAAATAAATTTGGACAAAAATGTTAAAGGAAGAAATACCTTACTTGAAAGTGTGATACCAAAGGATTGGAAGTAGCTTGAGAAGGGATTCTTGGGAGCATGGGGAACCATGAGAGGATTATAAATACAGGAGGGAAGGGGTTGGTCGATCTCAAAATTGGTTGAGTGAATAGAATTGAGATATTGAGTGGGTATGTTCATGAAATGAATGGTAATTCATTATTTTTTAGGTTTTGGACACCGCACATTAAACTAATCAAAACCAAAAACCATCGCTTGTTTTCTTCCCATGGTTTTTAGAAATGTGGAGTGGAAATATTTATTTTATATGTCCATTAGACTCAGTTACTAAAATTTTAGGCTTTCTTATGTGGAGATGAGTCACACTCTCAAGGAAATATTTTTGAAATGTTAAAATGTTTTATAAGTTCTGAAGGGTCCTCTATGGCTTTGGAAAATAAATCAAACAAACGGAAAATAACATTATTTTAAAGGAAAAACATATATTGGACTAAAAACCAGTTTTACTATTTTATTACATCACTATTGGGTCATTATGATGTCATCAAACTCATTATATATTTAAACAATATTTAATTTTTACCCAAAAATCCTACTTTCTCATAAAATTATGAAAAATTCACCATTGGATAATTTTGACTTCCTTATTCCAATAAAAAATATCATTTTATCTAAATAATTATTTAAATATGTTAATTTTTACATCAGAAATAAAAACCATCATTTATCAAGAAATTCTTGTGTTTAAAAAAACATCTTTCAAAACATAATAAACATTTCAATTATATTCATAAAAATTATAAGATCATTTTTATTTATTAAAAATAAATTTATTAACAATAATTTAATAAAATATTATTTTACATATAAATTAATTCTTCAAAATGTATTTCTTAATAAAATATTAACTAATCATTCTATTTGTGATTTATAAACTATTTACAAGGTAACAATATTATAATGAATGTATATTCTTTATTCTATAAAAAAATAATGCACATAATCATAAAGCTTTGGTCTTGTTACATAACCCTTTATTAAACCAGAATATGACCTAAGGGTAAGGTGTGCGATGTTGATAGACATTGGGGGGGGGCTCAGATAACATCGCTCGACATACAATCTCTATCAACTTCCACTTCTCCTATTAGCAGTTACGTTCAAGATTAACGTGTTGAAGATAGGCTTGGGCTAGGTCAAGAGTGAATCCAAGTGATTCCACCTCATTTTTGAGCTCCAACAAATGGTCTTCGTACATAGAAATTCTACTGGATGAGTCCATCACTTCATTTTTCTATATAAATATGATTTTTAAAGCCTTATGTTTATTCTAATCATATGATCACTGTTCGACGTCTATATTAGAAATCGTAACAATTTTTAATGGTATTTTAAAATTAAAAAACATAAAACCAAAGAAGTGAACACGTTTTATATAACCATTTTACATAATAATACATTTAATCGGATCAAGAAAGAATTTTCAAAAGTATGAGTTTGCGTCATTAGAGTTTCCACCATAAGTTATCTTTCAGTTATCAATATATATTCTTACATACAAAATAATATTGAATGATTAAATATGTGGTTAATAAAAAACACCTTCATATACAATTTCAATTGGACGCATAATTAGATCCTAAAACATATTTTTCCATCACAATCTTGGTTGAACTCAATAACATTTCACACCTTATTATATAGATTCATATCCTCCCACCGTGTATCTTTAATCCTCTCAAAGATTTATGGTTAAACATTTATATAAGAATGATAAAATTAACACACATTCCATTAGATTTCATGTTCTATATTATGTTATATTAAAAATAGTGGGTCTAATCAAATAATCATAATGGAAAAATAATCATTTCATTTTGAGCTCATAACATCATCCAATTTTTTCACCTTCCAATGGAGGAAATGTATTATGGGGTCGTACTCATTAATTATCTATAATAATATTTTTGGAACATATTTACCTCTTTATATAAAAATATATACATCAATATTTTATGACAAATGTATATTTCACACCATTCACAATAAATATATTCACTCAATTTCATCAGTGGATGATTTACAACTATTACCTCCAAATCATGAGTCGAGTAAATTTTATCTTGAATTATTAATTTATGGCGATGGATAAGATATATCTTTATCATTTTTCATGATGGAAAATAAAAATCCCTTAAATGATTCATCACTATAGGTCATTAAAACATCTATACTAAGTGTAATTTTGATTAAAATTTAACTAACAAATATTTTATTATTTCATTGAAATTATTCAGAAATTCATTTTTTAATAAGAACATGTATCTCATCCATGTATATATAGTTAGTGTACTATATTAACATAACAATTATTTATAGATATCTATTAATTACTATAAAACAGAAGAAAAATATATATAATCATTATCATGGTTTTTTCACCATTGGAAAATAAATTCCATATTTTAACGATTTACAAACATACCCATGCATAAGTTTTATGACCCAATATAAAAACTTTTTGTATTCAAAATTAACCCATGGAATACTCGGAAGAGAATGCATACATAATGATGTTCTTTGAAAAAATCATCAAAATATTTTAATGATCTTCCTTTCTCCCTGAATATATATGAATTTAATCTATAGAGAGTACCTCAAACTGATCAAGGAAATCTATAAATCCTATATTAAATAGATAAATGAAGATAAAAGGGGAATGTTTTTATCTAAATTAAATTTATACAAACTATTAATGAATATACATTTTATGGATGGTTTTATTTGTCACATCCTCATTACAGTCCCACAATTAAGAATATATATAATGAAGATCATTTTTTGATAATTATTTAACTCTTCGTAATTGATAAAAGAAGGCATCAATATTCGGTAAATGATAGATTTTCTAAATAGTTCCCTTATTACGTAGTTGATAATCAATGCAAATATGCATTTATGCATCTTATTTCTTAACTGAATGAATATATTCTCCCCTTAGTGACAAACACGGTCATATAAATCGGTTATAACAATTTTCTTCGTGTTTCTTCTTCAATTATTTAATCTCAACTGGGGTCCTTATATAATGTTATATTGAAATAGATGTAGAAAAAGGTGATAAATATTTTGAAAACATAGATATATATTCATTAGAATTATAGGATGTTCTATATTAAATAAAAACAAAAAAATATCACTCATAAATATGTAGTAAGAACCACATCATGTATGTTAATTCCACCAGATGTTCATATTCATCATCAAGATGAAATATAATCCTTGTTTGATTTAAAATATTAAATGGTTCCTCTACAACTCAAAAAATGATTCTATATATTTATATATAATCCCAATCCATGGGAAATATAAAATCCTAGTCAAATTAAAGGAGAATTAGTATATTTTTAATAAGAACATTCCCACAAAATTCTATCATATTAGAGATGTAGACTAAACAGGATGTCACTATTCTATTAGGTATTTTTTGACACAAATCCAAATAAACTATATGATTTAGTGATGTTATAATGTATGAAAAATAATCAGATAACTTATAATGGATTAATGTACAATCATGTATTATATTATTAGTTATATGAGTGGATGCTAATTTTATTTTTCACCACATTATTATCCAAAACCAATTCAATTAGGACAACAAAATATTTCCCCTTATCCTTAATCATTGGGGATTTTGTCAATAAAATAATATTTAGATATTTCATTAGGGAATTGATTCATTTAATTCTCAATATCATTGAAAAAGAAACAGAAAAATTCATTTTTGGAATTATTTTTATCCTATATTTCATTTTATTGACATTTTCATCAAAAATATAACATCACCCACTAAATGAGTAGACATTCTACTATTTAATATTTTTGTAGTTAATTTGATAAAATTTAATGATTCCTTTACCCAAAATTATTTTCATATATTTTGTTATAATTTATTACCACCAATGGTTTTACCATTATTGTTCCTATGAAGCTCTATTTTTCTATCCTTATTTCTAAAATAAGAAGTATAAACTGAGTTCCTACTCTCCATTTTAAAATTAGTGAAAATTAAATGATTTATTCAGAGATAGCTTTGTTTTTATGTCCAATTCCAATCAAATGTTTTTTAAGATAAAAAATATATTTGTTTTATATATATCACAGATTATAAATCAAGAATTTCTCACTAATATTATTTAAAATATTTATTCAATGTTACTAATTTATTGTTCATCCTTATATTTTATCTTTAAGAATACTATTTTAGAAGTTAGAATGATAATTTATAGGAAATTATTTATTGATAAATACCATACTAATCTACTACCATTTAGTATTGTTTATTTATTCTTTTTTCCTCTTGTTCTTGACAGGGTTCAGCCACAGATTTGTGTCACCTTCCATGTGATATTCTAATAAGACAATGTTATCTCTGTATGATCATTGATGAATAATAAATATAATTCCAATCCCATTATTTAATTTATAATGAACTAATGCATTATAAGTCCAACTGTTTGTGGGAGGTGGTTTTATTATAAAAAAATTCATGTTTCTTTGACCGTAATTAATTCGGAAAATATTTTTGGTTCATGTTATTATTAATATATTGATGGTGTTTATGGAAAATGACCCCATCATAATGCATCTTAGCTCCGAATATGGGTTTTTTTCTCAAGAAGATGGTCCCATTTATTATGATCATGATTCATTCTAGTTGAAAAAAATTTCAGAAACCATAAGTAACTAATATAATTATTGATTATCAATAATTATTATATTAAATAATATAAAAATTCGTTAATGAGATGAATTTAATAATGAAATTATCTATTTAGTATATAAAACTATATGTTTAACCTAGGTCATCCATGGTCATTAACTATTCAAATCATTCAAAATATTTTCTATATAAGACATGAATTAACCTAAAACATCACGACGGAGTGTGTAGATATGTTTCTAGTCTTGAGGACACTCATTATACAATATTAATAATTGATTTATTAACCAATCCAACCCTTTTGAATTAATTACCTCTAAGTGAATCTTTGATTCTACTTCATCCCCTACCCAATATCCATATAGGGATGTATTTTAAAATAAAATAAAATTCATATATTCAATATAATTGGGGATGTTCACATATGAATAGGCTTATCCTAAGGGTTTTCACAAAATATTTCACATTATAATCTCAAAAAAAACTAAACCCTACTATAATAGTAATTGAGGAAAATATATATTTCATATAATAATATTACTTCTCATTATATCAATATTGATAACATATAACTATAATAAATTGTATAACTATAGTGTATTAGTGTATTCAGAATCTTGGATACATATAAAATTACTTATAAAATACATATAACAAATACTAAATAGATAAAACCATACATGAACCCATTTAACCCATAACTATATTTAAACCACCATTCAAATCATAGAAAAAATATACATAATAAATAATGAGCTTAGATTCCCAATAAGAGTATGTATTTGAGAAATCAATAATTATAGAATTGGGTGATCCTAAGGGTCTGATAACATAATCATGTGATCGATGATGGCCTGAAATATTTATACCTACAGATATATAGAACATAAAATATAAAATAAATTATTGTTAACAACTATGATTAATAAAGGAGTCAAATGAGTTTTCATCATTTAATATCCATAACCATGAAATGAGCTATAATAAGAATGAGTAGTCATATAAATATGAACTGATTTATCAATAATATTCTCCATCTGTAATATGGTGAGTATTTCAATAAGTGACCACAGTCAGACATAAAAATGTGACCTTAACTATTCACAATTTTTGCTATGAATTTTATTATGAATATATCTTGAATCCATCATACCCACACATCAAAAAATGAACATAGATATTATAATTCATGTATAATCATATCATCATCATCTCATGAGATATCAATATCATAGTACCTATGGAATTGTAAGGATATAATAGATCCAACCATCACATAGTCACAATTTATTTGTACGTATTACAAAACATATTAAAACATTCATCATATAATCATAGCACAATCAAAAATAAATATGTGTTTTCTGTTAAAACATCATCATTATAATAAAAATACATAATGATAAAGATTATGTATGGAATAATTTCACCATATTCTCTATTACACATAAGTAACATTGAATGATTATATCATTTATGATAAATACTTTTAAAAGGCCACAAAAATATTTATTGAAGAAAATACCATTTTCTAGGAAATATGATTTATAAAATATAAAAATTATTAAAATATTTGTGATTTATTTAAAGTGAAACATTGAAACTATTAAATGGATCATGACATAAATTAGTATTCACGATAGTGGGAAATTTCATTCATTTCATAGTTGTTAAAAAAAACTCACACCATCATTAAAATTTAACCCAATATGAAAATGAAAAGTATATTTTTGTAAAAAATTATAAAAAAATCATGGGTAAAAATGACCACAAATTTTTTTATCATTGTAATGACATTCCCCAAAGCATTTTTATAAATAAGGATATGGATGATAAATATTCCTTCCCAAAAGTGGAGAAATAACATCAACATTTCATAAAACACATTAAAAACATTATAACACCTATGAGTTTAAAATGTTAGCAAAAATTAAAAATTCAATTTATTAATTGAGAAGAATAAAGATGAATTTCATTATTAGATAATTATTTTATAATTTTACTCAATAAAAATTAAAATATAAACAATCTAGGATAAAATGAAATAGAAATAGAAATCACATACTAGAAGTCCCAAAATAGTTATTAGATGCATCAACCTATAGTATAAAAAATATATTAATTGTATATATATAAGAACAATCATCAGATATATCATAAAGAATATCATTTACATATATCATCGTATCACCCATTTGTTAAAAATTCATTATTAAAATAATTTTTTATTGTGATAATTGATTCATTATTAATGAAATATTCATTTTCGAAGACCCAATCCATGTACATTTATGATGGTCATAGAAATAGAATACTTAAAATAATTAATTGGAATCATACAAAAAACCTTATACACTTTTATATGTATTCAAAACATGCGTTGATGAAACATTAATTGCATCACTTTGTTGTGATGGTCGTTTGTACTTATAAAATTAAAATATTTCGTCTTGTTTTTGAGTGAAATAAAATAAATATAAATTATAATTCCTCGTTAGTTATATATTGTAATATTATAAAGTAATTATATATTTAGTAAATCGATCTTTTTAAAGTCCCAGAATTTCAGTAGATATTTTTTTTATTTTAAATACATTGGAATTTTACGAGTCTGTGAAAACTGACCACGCGTGATTCCGAGGCTCGGTGTGCCCAGAATCAATTTCTGATGTTTTTTTCGAGTATTTTCAGTAAACGTACAAGCATGATTTTATAACATTTGAGCATGTAATCGGAATTGAAATCTGAGGGCACTGTTGAACTCACAGCGCCGGTATTCTCATAAGAAGACTATCACCTTGAATATAGTGGGTCGAGATTAAATGATTTTTTTTGGGTTTTTAGAGAATAAATTATATAAAAATTAAGTGTGTGGCTTAATTTTTATTGTTGGTCAAAACATCCTCATAGGAGTTGGAGGTGGGACCACCACACCTTAACCTCCCATGAGAAGTTATGGTGGTGGGGCCACCCGAACTCAACCTCCCATGTGAGGATTAATGTGGTGGGGACCACTTAAGGATAGAAAACTCTTGAACTCTACATAAATTGGGGAGAAAACCCTTGAGCTCCCCACTTTATGGTGACAAATCCACTAAATTAATTATTTGAGCCAACTCTTTCAAGTAATTAATTAAACCATTTGAATATTATGCCAACAATTTAATAGTATATCATAATCTATTATTTTTGGCTTGGAGTTTTTCATCTTTGTGGATCATTAGAGATGTGAGAGCATGGGAAGAAAAGTTCTCGCCAACGAAGAATTAAGAACACGTTCTTCTAATGAAGAATGCCGATGAGGAGCATTTGTGACTCCGTTCCTCAGAACCTCCATCAATATTGGACGTCTTCAAATCAATTCCCACCTTCCCGCAACATTATCAATGAACAACAAACAAAGGTAGGGGCATCTTTTGATTTGAGAAAAGTTGATTCTTCTATCCATGATGATTTCTCTTGACCCACTTGCTACCAAACTAACATGGAAGGACGAGGCCAAATGAACATGGTCTGATCCCTCCGCTGTTCTTGAGAATGTTTAGTGTGTTCTTCAAATTCTTCACAGGTGACAAACAATGGATCGTTGCAAGTTTTTTGTGAAACAAAATGATCCTAAATAGAATACCCAACATCAAAACGACATAGTGGATGTGAGACGATGATAGCAGGTGACGGATCAGACTGGAATGGGGAGGACCATTCCTCGACCGTTCTTCGAGCAGGTGAATGAAATCATGTTTTCAAAGCCAATCGGATGCCCAATAACACTGGAGACAACTATGGCACATCGGGGAGACCTAGTGATTGATGTTTCTTGATGAAAGGAACGTCAAAAATAAAGAACGCACTTCACGAGAGGCACACTAGCCAGAGGCACTATTTCTAGAAAATTCTAGAATACACGTCGTGTACTTCTTACGAACACGCCGTGTAGTATGAAAGTTATGCAGCTTGAGTTTCAGACGTTAGAAAAGTAACACTTGGCATGTGACCCTGGTCACACAGCGTGTCTTCTCTATGTAGAATTGTTGATGTGGATTTGCGAGACATGGTGTGTATTCTAGGAAATACACAGACACGTGCAGAATTACACGGCCAAGAGGCACAGCGTGTACTGTTTACACAGAATGAAAGAAGAGGCTTCGCAAGACCCGGCATGTATCTCGTGGATATAGAGACACTATATAGAGTACACGAGCATGTACTCCACCACACTACTAGGCGTGGACAATGGCACGAGCTACCCTATGTACCAGTTACATAGGTTGGAGAATACAGGTTGAGGTCATGTAAGGGCACATGGCCGGCGTACACGGAGCCGACCCCAGTTTCATGGACATGGCGTGTAACCATTACACACTTTGTGTACTTAATTTTCTACATGATCAGTCATAAGACATGAGCCGTTGCACATGGGCAGTACAGGAGGTCTGTAGACACAGAGTGTAACCATAACACATGTCGTGTACTTAATTCTCAACATGACCGGCCTTTCAACAAGGGCCACTGTATAAGGGGAGTACCCAAGGTTCGAATACACGACATCTGCCTTATTACAACATGCCATGTACTTTTTGGAAAATGGATTGGTCATTTTGTCTCTATGTCTTGGACACGTATTGCTTGGATTTTCCCCCTATGACATGGCAGTCCTTTGAGACACTTGGATTAAGGAGCGTACCCTACAAAAATCAATCATGCTTTTTGCGGAACCATGTGGCTGGCTGCGCTCTGATGACTGTTCCTGGATCTTGTGTGGGATCGACAGCTCCGACTACTGTTCTTGGATCCTGTGTGGGTTTGACTGCACTAACGACTGTTCTTGGATCTCGTACGGGTTTGATAGCTCTAACTAATGTTCCTAGATCCTATGTGGATTCGACAGTTCTGACTACTATTCCTGAATCTTGTGTCGGTCTGACAGAATAACTATTCCAAGATCCTATGTGGGTTCGACCGTTCGGACTCCTCTTCCTGGATCTTGTGTGGGTTAGACAGAATAGATGACTAAGTGGCTACATCAAATCATCTCTAAAATCTCTCTACAAGATTTGTATACCTAGGTGAGCTGAGTCACTGACTTCTGTGTTTTCCTCATGATTGAGATGGGTTACTAGATAACATAGGTATATGTATGGGCATATACCTAAGTAATTGGTATCCATTGATATCATAATCTAAGGTTTATACTTGGTGGATTTTGAGATACCTTGGTGGTCTCGAGGTCCCTACTGAGAATCGATGTACTCACCCCTACACAGGATATGCCTGCACCTCGTTGTGTTGGATGCAGACGATGGACAACACTGACCAAGGCTGAGTGTACGCGGACTGGATGATACCCAGAGGTCGACCATACGAAGCAATAGTACACGGAAGAGACTAAAAAACATGGAGTGCTGAGGTGTCTATCTATACCTACCCTTCAGGTAGGATCCATGTTGGATGATCTAGGTGCAGCTTTCCATCTTTCAGTTGTTTTGTCCCTTTTCAGTTGTACCTGTACATTATAGTTGGCCTTGCATTTCCGGCCCCTTTACTTTTCAACACTCACTTGTTATAAAAATTTTACTTAGTGTTTTTCTTCCAGCTTGTACTCTGTTGTGTGTGTTTACAGTTATAAAGGCAATGCCTTCACAGATTTAGGAAATTACGCCTTTGGTGCTAGTCGACAGCCCCTGGCCTATGCAAGGCAGGCATGTGGTAGTCACGGCACGTGCCCGGGGGCCGGGTCGTGAAAATATTTATAGACAAAAATTTGAAGTGATGACGAATGATGAATTGATTTTCATTGTGGAGGTGATAATCTCCATGTACGCATGGGTGATGATTTATTTTCCCATAACATTGAAAGGATATGGTTAATTATTTTTACGAATTTTTTTTAAAATATGTTTTATATGTTATATTTAATTAATAATTTGATATTGGATACCGTAGAAGTACAAGAAGAAGAATAATAATTAAAATTTAAGGTACTCAGATAATAGTTAAACCTATTCATTTCAAAACCATCATTCTATTACACCATATTCCTTGAATAGATGGTAATATAGAAATACCAAATGATGTAGGAAGTGAGGAAGGAATATCATATGGTATTTGGGTTGGACTTAGTTGATTTCTAATGCTCAATCATTTTGAATAATTGAGGTCATATAATCCACTATTACAATTGAGTGAAAAAACACTCCTAGAAATTAAAGAATGATTTATGAAAATGAACATTGTAATTAGTTTATGTGGTGCCAAGGCTTCACAAATTTTAAGCTAATGTGTGATAATTTATAAATTAACTAAAAAAATAAAATTTATAAATGTTTTTTAAGATGGTACTTATATACTATTTGAAACAGATTATACTCATTGTTTTCTCATCCATGATAACTAAAAACACTATCGTAATGAAATGATTACATAAAAACTGTAATTATAACGAAATTTAAAATTTAGAATTTAAAATTAGATCTATTTTTATAAAAATATATTTAAATAGGTTTAATAAATTATTTTATTATAAAAATATAGAACACATGAAAATAGTTATTGGAAAATACATGATTTTAGAATAAAAATAATGTCACCAAAAAATAAATTTATAAAATGGTTTCCAAAATTTTTCTGGTAAATTAATTTAAAATTGCAGGTTTTATAAATAGGGTTCATTCAAAAAAAGAATTTGACCTTCAAAAAACACCAATAATTGAAAAGACTGAAAAGTATTTGTTCATCAGAATAAAATTTCACAAGTATTCACAAAATTAAATCCTAGGCTCCAAAATTGAAATTAATTATTTAATGATAATTATTTGACTAAATTAACATATAAATTATTGAAATAATTTTTTAACATTTTATTATTCCATGTTTACATCATAATAATTAAATTAATGTGATATTATTTAAAAAACCAATATTCTCACTAATCACTGTAATACCAATTATATTAGAAAAATATCAACAAATCACCATAATATAAATATGATATATTGAATCCAAAAAATTTATCCATTTTTTAAAATAAATTTTTTTAATATAAGTAAAATTTTATTAAAATATGAATTCACAAAATACGATGATATTTTTTTTTGTAGAAAATATATTATCGAATCATAGCATGAATTTAGTAAAAATTATATATTTATTTATTAGGAATAAATAAATAAATTTAATTATATATCTACTATATGAATATTTTTATAAAGTTTTCATTCATATTTATTCAAAAAAATTAATGATTAGGTTATAACATTATCATTTAAAATGAAACTATTTATTTCATGTCACTATTTACTTAATTCTTAATATTCTATGTTAAGAAAAATATTCTCCAATTTAATTTTATTCAAAGATAAATATATCATAAAACATTAGGTTATTGAATGGTGTTTTTAGGGGATGTTGTTGGGGTTTGAAAAACCGAACCAAAGCTATCCTTGTTATTAAAATATGGAATAAAAGACAAATATATTTCCACATCTTTAAATCCAGTAATTACATAAATAATAACATTAATATCTATATTATTATGATATATTTGGGTGTATGGGATATATAAAAGAAATTAATATTCTCACTCATTTAGGAGTTAATGTTAGTAACACTTTTACCAAGGAAACCACTGTGTATAATGATACATCAATGTGGGATGCATCTCATTCTCAATGGTTACAAGATAATAGTCTCATATAAGGAAGGTCACCTCTTAGTAGAAAATATTATAGTAGAGTAGAATTTTTTAATTTATAAGGTGTGTATAACATAGTTCAATAATATTATGTGAATATTGTACTAAAAAATTATTAATTACATTTTCATTATTCTTAGATTTGGTTTACGGAAGTGATTTTCATCGATTTTCCATTCTAATATTATCAGATCATTGGGTATCCATTATAAGATTATACTATATGTTATAAAGATCACTATTATTTTTTCAGTAATTAAAGAATATTTTGATTAAATTCTCTTGATACCACTTAATGAAAATTGTTTCCCATATAGTGTTAGATTTCATTTTACATGATTGGGATATAATTGATCATATAATTAATATCGTGTGTAAGATTACATTATTGGGGAGATTGAAATTAAATTTAATAGGATCATGTCTTATTGTCTTAATTGGAACACAAATATCATCCCTCGTGAATGTGATCCAGGTTTAGGTAGAGTAGGTCCTTACATTTTTGATATATGTCCCATCACATGATAGATGTCATATTGTGTTTTATATATTTTTTAATTTAATCCAGATGGGTGGATTTAAAAGGTTTTCAAAATTCATCAAATTTTTTTAATGTAAGATTTATTTCGAGTACCGATATATTAGTTAGTTGAATTGTCCACTAATATACATCTATAAATGTTCCCCGTGTCATTATAATCATATCAAATAACATTATTAAAGGTGAAATAACTAAAATAATATCCATAATTTCATTACATAAATTATATCTTATTCCTAAGCATGTCCTCACGGGTAGAACTTGTTATCATTTCAATGGCAGTGAATTGATGATTCTGAAAATACTTTGATTATTTAAAGCATAACATGGAGACAATTAAAAATAATTATCCACTACCAATGATTGATGAAATTTTTAATTAACACTTTGGAGATAGTTGATTTCTAAATGATTAAACTCTTATCAAAATGTCATCAATTAAGATTATGGCAGAAAAGTATTCCTGTGAAAACTAGTTCAAGTATCTATTAAAAAATTATGTACATTTTAATTCCCTTCATGGTAATAAACACTCATATAGTGTTCTAGTAATTAAATAATCCTTTTTCTAAAATTATTTTATACTTATGAAAGAATCATAAAAAAAATATCATATTTCCTAGAATTTCAACATTGGTGGAACTTGTTCTATTATCTATAATAATGGTTTTTTCTCACAAACATTACATTAATTAATAGAATCAAAACTAGTTGTGATTAACAACATTTACCATTGTTGAAGGTTGATTGCATAATTTATTTATTCAAAGGATATAGTTTTGTTATTGTAATTGAATTTATATCAATATGTTTTAAATTAAGAGTCATGTATGATTATAATCCTGATAATACAATAAGAAGAATGGACATAATTTATATATATAAAGTAATTCTATTTTTTCTTGGAAATAATATTAAAATATTCTCATAATTTGAGGATCCATTTTTTCAAAATTCATCTTGATATAAATGGGGATAATTGTCATGTTTTATTAGATATTGTTCATGAAACAAATTCCTTTATTGATAAAATTATATAAGATCATGTATCAGATACACTTTTCATTATATAAGTTGAATAAAAAATGGTGGGAAAATCCGGGATTATTGTTCACCGAATATTTTTAGTGATTTATGAATATAAAATAGTATTGTGGTTTATGTATATTTCACACATAACATGCTACTTTTTTTAATATTATATTTTTTTATATCACCTCACATGTACCATGACATTCTATAATATTGAGAATTGATATTTTTTGTCGAATATGGCGGAGGAGGTCACTGAAATAATGAATTTTTTCATTAACACATAAATAATAACTAATTAGAAAAAAAATTGTTGGTTTCTTATTCTTGATAAATATTAATATGTTGAAATATGGTTATATCCCTATGGGGTTTTTCACTGTCTTAAATTAATTTCATAATTGGAATAAAACAAATTATGAGGATTATTGATTTATTATTAAATTTTTCAAACACTATTATTATAATAAAAATAATTATGGTGGAATATAATAAACATATATATATCTAATAATGAATAATAATTCATTGATTTAAATTAATTATTGTTTTGAATGAAGTCATATATTTTAAGTATTTTTTTTAATTATCATTATGATACACTAGCAGCATAGTGGACATTGGGAATATCTTATAACACACAAATTTGAGGTTTTAGTGAGTAAGAGATTTGATTCTATAATGATATACCACCATCCTATCTTATTATATTGAGAGGATTATGGGGGAACTAGTCATCATTGTTTGGTTTCATATAATCAAACAATTATAGACACAAAATTAAGATGTATATTTTCGAGAATATTTATCGTGGGTTGTGTTGATATTATATTGGTTGGCTTGAGATTGAAGAATAATCAACCCCTGAATATAGGCTTTTTCCTTAGAGAATATGAAAATTCAATTGATATGAAATCTATTTTTAATTGGTCAATGTACTCAAAAATAATATACAGAATTAAGATATCATATATTATATTTTTTAATATATTATTTTATGTTTCTCATAGTTTCTAATTATTTTCTAATTGGGGAAGTACAATTATTCTTTTACACATAATGATGGGATTTTGAAATAGTGGATTTAATTAACAAATTTATATACTTTATATCATTAATATCCCAATTTGTTATTATTCATGATTTCTTACATGAATCTAAATTATATAAATATTTTCATAACACATATCTTGTGTTTGAGTGGGATGATAATCACATCCAACCATATTCCATATATGATTAGTAACAAAGTCATATCACCCATCCCCCATGCAAGGTAACACATATAATATATAACCATCATTCTTATGTGATATGGGATCAAGGAAAATATATACATGAGACATGGGTTCATGGGGTGTTTCTTTATAGATTTAAATCCAAACATTTATTAAAATTAGTAACACAATGGACATTATATGAGTATAAAGTGAAATAGTTTTTGAAATTGTGACACAAATGAAATCATTGATTTCTAACTACTTAACTATTTATTTCATTTATTATTAATTTTGACATAATAGTTGTAAACATATAATTTCAATGGTATCACATGGAAAAAAATTATTTTAAATGGATAATGTAACCATTAAGGGTATGATTATGTGGGAGTTTTCATTCTCGACGATACAGATTACAAAGGTTATAGTTATCATAACTATCTGTAATGACATGAATACCAAGATTTTTAGGTTTTTATCCATATTCTATTTTAAAAACCACCTCTATTCCTGAATCATTTATGAATCTAAAACATTGGTCTTTGAGTGTCATCCCCTCATAATATTTCCTTCAATGGATATCCTCATTAATAAAATGGCAATTTAATAGTGTAATATTCATCATTCACATTATTATCCATTTTCTATATTCCCATGATTTTATTTGTCAATTTTATATATCTTATACTCCCTTAGTTTTAATGATTTCACATTCTAATCCTATGTATAGTATAATCAGGGTTGTTTTTATTTCAGATGATCTTAAGGGGACTATCTAATACTGATATCGTATGAAAAAACAATTTACATCGATTAAAATTGATTTTATACGGGATTCTATATTAATTTTTTTTTAAACACTCTTGGTGATTAATACTGTTTTTATCAATTTATTATTAAATTAATATAAAAATTTATTATTTATGTTGGGATTGTAATTTTTTTCATATTTTAATGTCATAATTATTTGTGAAATGTGTAATTCATTATTAATATATGATATATAAATATATTTTCACTATTAATATTATTTTTAAATAAATAATTCAAAAGAAATACTTGGCACAAATGTAATGGTAATGGTGCTTTAGATATTTTTAATGTAAAATAAAATAATTTGAGTTATATTATTATCGATAAAGCCTTATTTAATAATTTAATATTATATGATTGGATATTTTCATACTTATTATGTACATGACTAGGTCTATTTTTTATTATTTTGGAATATGATACCATCATGACTAATTATAAGATGTTTTTCATTTTCATCTATTAAAATATGGACCATATATTATCTTCATATTTATAATGATGGTGAGTCCACATGTAATGATTATGTACATGACATTATCTCCTAGTATAAATCAATATTAGACTAGGGTGTTGCCTCCTGGTGGGTTTAAGAGGGTATTTTAGGGTCTTATACAATTAAAAAACAAATTTCTAGGAATTGTATCCTTACATAGTGATATCCTATTAATCCCATTAAATTCAAGGATGATATCTCTTGTTGTAAATTTTTTATTTCATGTTTTATCTAATACAACAATAACCATTTTAAATATTTTATAACATATCTATATTCCATAATTATAAAGAAATTATATATTATTTATATTTTCCCAAATTTTTCTTCACTTTAAATTAAAATTATTTATGAATTTTATTTCTTACATATAAAACAGAAAGGGTAATTTCATGATTTATTTGAAGTTAATCTTTTGGGAGTTCTTTATAAATCGATTTATATATATGTATAGTGGTAAACTACTTGTAGATTGATCACACCCAACATAGTCATATTTATGTATATATAGACATGTTGAGGTTTTTTATGTTAAATTTAAAGGAGTTATGTAATTTAATAGTGTTCCTTGATGAAATTGTTATTTTTTGAAAAATTAAAAAAAATATTTTTCATGTTTCATAATAAGATGGTTGTTATATATACTTTTGGAATATTATGAACATTTTTAGATTTATATATTATTCCAACTATATAAATTCCATTGTTTTCATCACATTTTTAAAACTAATTTATTGCATCACATCATTAAATTTTCCAATCGAGGCAAGTTCAGTTGATTATTATGATTCCACTACATAAATCATATTTTGATGATTTTAACCTTTTATTCATCATATATATATTAAATGGATATCCAATATATTTATAGTAAAAACCAATTCCAAAAATCATATTATGATATATATTTTTTTTATTTCAAAGGATGAAATTATTTTATATAAGAAAATTTTATACAATAAAAAATTTATTTAGGTGTCCAGGAAAAATAATTAAAGCATATCACATCATTTGAGATCAAAATAAGATACATTACACAATAATTCCTAACATATAACATAATTTTGGAATTTATTTATACACTAGAAACATAATAAAAATGTTTGATATAAGATAATTAATATCTCACAGAATGAAAATAAATAAAATAACCCTTATTATAATTCTATTACATAATCATTAAAATCATTACTTGGGGGAAAATAGAATCATAATAATTTGTGAGATCATATTCTCTGTAAAGATAAGCATTGTATATATATCTATTTTTATATAATAGAATAAGATAGACATAAGATTATGAGATATGATCATAACTTATGATGTTGATATGAAATAAGTTATTGATTGTAATTCATTAGTCACAATCTAAATAATTGTATTTTACAAAACAAAAGATTCATGAGTAATTAATCATCATTAATTTATAATTATCTCTAATGTCATTTAAAAATAAACATATCACTACATTAGAATAATTCCTAAATCCTGCATGTATAAAATAAATTTTATTAGTCTTGGAACACTTCCATGAACATCATAAATTCTTGGAAATAGACCCATAATTGATTTGTTTCACTATGAAATAACTTTTCATCTCCGGAATGGGTACCTTCCCAATCATATTCAAATTATGTCATGATATATAAAAAATATCCAATTGAATTATATGTATCATAAATAACCTCCCGTTAAATAATTAGAAACATATATACGTGTTTGATAAGATTATAAGAATATTAATCAGTTAATTATATAATAACACATTGAAATGATTTTTTTTCAAATATTTCAACATAATAAAATCAACATAAATACAATTATATAAAATTGTTTGTATCATTAGATAATATCAGTGGGGAAGAATATGAAACATCAAATTACATTGGAATATATAAAAAATTCCATTAAAATAACATTAAAATATATTTTTGAATATATAAGAAAAATATTATTTCGTTTTTAAAACATTTATATTAAATATTCCCAATATAATGGTGTGACATTACCTGAAAATAATCATGTAAATTTGTAAAGGAAACATAAATCAATGTAAATTTAAGATGATTTCAAATATCATTTAATCAAAATACATTAATGGAATGAATTTTTTCCATACATTTATAAAAAATTAAGAACCTATTTTTACACAAAACTACTGAAAATATTTAATTTAGTGAATTTTTAAAAAATTAATGGTATTGAAAATTTCCATTTATAATTATTTTATAATAGTTAATAATAATAAAACAATTTTTACAACATTAGATGGATTAAAATGTTCAATATCCAAAGGCAAATAAAGGTTGTCTTCTATTTAAAATATTTTTGGGGTAATTTTTATTACCAAAGAGAATTTAATGAAACAAAAACATGAATACCACAATATAACTAGAAGATATCAAAATATATAATGTTAATGAGATAAGTATTATAAAATTAACCCTATAGATCTTCAATTATATACATTCTTGAGTAAAAATGATATTGCAACATAAAACATTACCTTGGGTTATTAATTTCATTGTACATGATCTTAAACTCCTACATACTAAAACTAGAATTAGTAAGAATCTAATATATATATATATATATATATATATATTTCTAATTTCATAAATTATATAATTCCATTATAATTTCAATTTATCCTTCTACCAAATATTAATCAATAAAATAAATATATGGGGTGTTCACTATTATAATTTTCTTGCATGTTTTAGTTTAGAAGTTTTAGTCCTCGCACCTGGGTTATGGTTTCATACTACCATGAATATTAATAATATTATATGTATCATAATTATTAATTTTATAAAATTTTATTATAATTCCTATATGGGATGGATGATAAATTAATTCCATGACTCCATAAAACCGGTAGTATGTACATATGCATGAGTAATGCTTTTACTATCTAATGAATGGAATGAATGAAATTATTGAATAATAATAATATAATAAATTTAATTTACATTCTTTACTATATACATATATCCATCCATTTGTTTCTTACATGTAAAATAAATGTCATAGCATCATGATGGTGGTAGTACATAGGAAGGCATGATTGAATACTATTTACCAAAGGATAAAATTGTGGTATAAAGTGGTGAAAAAATTTCATAAGTAGTATATTAATCATATTAATTTATTCATTTTATGTTGGTTATGAAATATTTAGTGCTGTTTACAGATGAATAAAACTCAAAATAGATCATTATATGCAATTACCTCTTCCTTGGGAAACCTCGTTTGGTAATCACCTTTAGACATGAAGCCTTGTCTTTGGTATAAAAAATGTTTTACGATATGAATATCTAAGATAGGAAGTAATTTTTTTTGGTAATTCATTATATATATGGCTCAAAATTTGTGTAAAATATAATATTTGAGGTTCCCTTTATTGGTGAGGTGGTTTGAAAACCCGGGATAACGTAAAATATTAAATTAAAATAAAGTCATATTAAAGTTAATATAGAACTAAGGAAACCAAATTTAACAATAAGACAAGTGTGTGTATAAATAAAAATAACTATTATAATTTATTATTGATTTAGATATATTATATACCATATCATTATCTTCGACCCATCCCCTATTAAACATTTTAACACAAACCTTGGTGACAATTTTACCAATGTTACTATTAATTAGTAAAAAATGAAATTTTCTTAGAAAACAAAAATGTAAATATGGATAAAAATGTTAGTAATATTAAATTATTTTTGAGGTTCTATAAGTGGTATAAATTCATTGTCATAATAAGTGTGTTATTCCTACAAAAATATTCATTTTTCACATTTCAATTTAAGTATACCACTGAACATATTTTTATTCATTTTCTATTAATAATAGTTAAATATTTGATAAAAAATTTATTTCAGCATATTATCTAATAATATAATTGAAATTATTCTTAAATATTCATTAATTTAATTTCTGAAGATTAATACAAAATGGTTTGAATAATGCAGTGTCGTGGAAAAAAATTTGTTTTTATATTCAAATTCATGTAATTAAAATTATATCTAATTGAAAAGAAAAGAATTCATTTTTTATAAGTGTAAAAAAATTTCAAACATTTTAATACTCTAAATTAGTTTATAAATAATATCATAAAATGTCTGAATGGTCAAAAAATTTAAACACTTATTTAAGATCATTAATATTTCTATTTGTAATTTGAAGTTATTTTTGAAATTAAAATTTCACGTATATAACATATAATGTGTTTCATTTAATATTTTATAGGAATTGTTCAAATAATTTGAATTTTCATTCAACATAATATTGTTTAATCTTTTATTTATAAATGGGATGTATATTATAAATAATATGGTGTAACATCTTAATCATTATATTATTTTCACAATAGAAACATTGTCATTCTGATAAAAGGAATTAAGGATTATTTTCACGTATCATATCCTCAGTTTCTTGATTTTATCCCTTGAATTTATAATTCTTCCATAGAACTATATCAAGGTGATAGATCATGATTCATATCATTTAATAAGTATAATCTAATTTTTTGTTATTTTTTCAATAAAAGAAAAATTAATCTCCAATGGTATTACAATGGAGTTTTGAACATGTGAATGGTCTAGCATGTATTTTCTCAAACGAGATACATGAAAGACATCATTAAAATATGTTTGTTTTAATAGACATTACAAGTGATATTCTACAATCATGATATGTTTAAATTGTAATATGGACATATATATAATGGTTTTATCTTTCCATTCATCAAAAATATCAAATTCTTTATCGATGTATATATTCAAAGGTGTACCTTATCACCAACATCAAATAGTTTATATTTACTATTAATGTTATGATAACATTTAATTAACTCTGATCTTCCATTATTTTTTATGTAATGACTGTATCCTTATATTCTATTTCCTTAACTACCTATCTTCACAATGAATTTTATACCCTAACATTATCCCGACATGTTTGATTCCTACATTTCTTCTTGAATATGTATTTATAAAAAGGTATCATATTTATATAATTCTAACGATTAATCTAAAAAAATAAATCAAGATAAATGTATTGATTTGAATCTTTTTTTAAATATGTATTAAATGATATGAGCTTAAATTACTGGGGACAGATTATCCCCTTATACTGACTATCATTTTTTTGGAAGATATATAGTGTTAAATATTAAATATTTATTTAACGGTTGTTGAAGAAATTACTGAAATATCAATGTAAACCTCAGATCAAGATAAGATATCATTAAGAGTTGTACTCAATGAAACCTTAACAAATGAATAATATATATCATGGTGAGCATATCACAGTAAAATACTCTCTGAAATGGATGGGATGTGTTTATTTTTAATGTAATCAACAAAAAAAATTGCATTGTTCGCAATAGATTTCTTGGGGAGTCCCAGAATGAAATCAATGGTGATTCATTCCCACATCCACTTTTTTATGGATAATGATTATAATGTATCCTTATATATATATATATATATGATTGTCACTACATGTTTGGATTCAAATCCCTAAGATACATACTCTAAAATATATCTCTTCATATTATACCACTAGAAATTTTCTTTGACATATCTATAGATATACATAATTCCAAGATCAATAGATATTTATAAACTATGAAATTCATCTAAAAAACTATCCATACATTATTATATTTCAAATATATATACAAATTTATTGACTCTGTTAATTTTTTATAGAATGTTTTAAACCATGAATCCAACTATACCATCATTTTCATAAAGAGAATCATGTTTCTATACCTCAAAAAAACTCACATAATATCATGGTTGATCAGTAATATGAGATATATTATAAATTTCTCATTTACATATGATTTCCAATCCATATTCTATGAATCCATTCATAATGGATTCATTTTAATCCTCATCCTAGACACACTGGCATGGTCCATTGTTCTCAAGGAATCATCTACCTTGTTCACCTATCTAGGATTTAAATATATTGAGAATTTATAATTGATAATCAGTTAAAACCATATATATTGATTCAACCTCATCCCTTTTTTTATGAATATATAGTATAATATTTTATGATCTTCATATATTTTCAACTTCTAACTATATAGATAATTCATTTATATATTCATTGAAAAATTAAGTGATCCATTTGTAATTCATGACTCATGTAGTTTTTCTCAGAAATTTTCAATTAAGGAGATAAATATGCTACTTTTACATCATTATATTTTTGAAATCCTCATAATCCATTCATTAATAATTCACTATATATTACAAAACATTCCCAACTACACTATTTTATAAGCATAGGTGAACTAACCAAAAATCACTTTAGTTACTTGAAATTCCCTTCATATTCATATATTCTATGGTACATGTCTCCCTTCCACATAAGAATATATATTTTCTTTTATATTTGTGAGAATTATATTAAAATTCATCAGAAGTGTCCATAAACACAAAAAAAATATTGTATTTTGGAAAATTTTCTTGGTCTGGGAAAATGATTATTAAGGATTATCTTTTTTTGATCCTCTGAAATACCTTCTCATTATGATTCATCATAGAATAATAATACAATACAATGTAAGAATTAAAAATATCAAAATTAGACATATTTGTTAACCATCTACAGGGTCTTAATCACAATGATCATATAAACACTTTCCACATACATTCATTTGGAATATATAATAATTTCATCTACAACGACTATTGTAAACATAACAAGGTAATCTATATAGACAATACATATTAGATATATATGGATAAATAGGTAATTTCCAATTCTAAATTGAATCCATAAAATTTAAATGCTTCTATAAAATAGAAGGTCTGATTTCTTATATATGAACACCTTTTTGACACACAACTAATGATATCTATTTCAAAGATTTATTTTTAAGATATTTTGATTTCCATTCAGTATATTAAGATAATCCAAAAGGGAGGGTAGATGATATTTCATCTTGATAGTGATCCTGATAATTACAAATAGACAATTAATATAAATTTTGATTTATCTTTCATAACAAAAAAACAACATGTTCCCCCATGGTGATTCAAATAGATAAATAAATCTCTTATCACGATTCCCCTACTGTAACTTCTTTTATCACCTCTACTAAATTGTTTCCATAAAATAAGGATTCATTGAGGTAGTTTTAGCGAAAAATTATAGTACTATTGATAACTCAAATTTTTATTTTATGGAGGACTAGGGATTTATTTAGTATACAAATTAAAATATTTCCAAAATTTAGTAATATTATCAGTTTTTAGAATGTCAATATCTATTAGTCACAAATAATCCTCCTGAATATGTAACATGACCCATAAAACCAGCCTAATTTCCACCAGATGTTCATTTTAATCAAAAAATTTGAAAGCAATTAATGTTTCATTTTTAAAATGGAATGTGAAATATCTTCCTATGAATTTGATATGAAATTTATATAAGGGTTTCCAATTAATTCCCAAAATAACATAAAATTTAACTAGTGGGAGTATTAATCATTTTTAAGAAAACATATCAAACAAAAATCTAACAATGAGTGGATATATAATTTAGAAATAATATATCCTACAATTAATAATTTTAACATAGAAATAAATATCTAATAACTGATGTGGTGATTTAATAGCGTTAAAATTTTAATTATATATAAAATAGTTGGTATAACCAGAATCAAATATAATATTTATAGTTCCAAAGTGAATGATAAGTGTACATTTCACCACTAAATTCTTGTGAGAAAACGTTTTCTAATTTAGTCACATTATAATCCAATTTTACTACTGAATTAATATGTTTTTGACACTAATAATCATCATTAACCATCTTCATCATGCATTAGTCGATATAATAACCATATTTATAACATTGGAAGCATTTGAGTGTGGCAGCTTCATTAAACTGTGTTCTACACTAATTCATAACATTATATTTTCATCAATATTTCTCCACTATTAAATTTTATAATGGCCATATTTTACACACATTAAATAGTTACCTCTCTATCATGACGAGTCTCCGGGGTCCCGTGTAGTGACTACCCCAAACCCACCATCCATAGGCCAGGGGTTGGTGACTAACACAAGAAAGGCGAAAACCAAAAATGAGAAGGCATTGTATTGAAACCTGTACACACACACATCCAACCACATCCCAATACTATGAAAGTGGGAAACAATTATACCACTTAAACAAGGTTATGTGCATGTACTTGTGAATGAAAGTGGTCCAGAATACAAACCCAACATAAAAATATAGTTGAAAGGAAAAATTACACTTGAGGTCATCTGCCGAGGATCCAACATGAATATCAGGTACAATTAGTCATGTGTTGTCACTGTCGCTGACCCCATATATAAATCACCTCTAAGAACCATCTATCCCGAGCTCACCGAGTCTCAGTCAAGCTATCTATCATATGCAAAAAACTCCACAAGGTGCCGATGAATCCCGTGCAGGGGTGACTATAACAATACTCAGTAGGGACCCTGAGACCCCCGAAGGAATCTATGAATTCCATAAAGAATAAAAAAAATCATGATCTAAATCAAAATGCACAAAGTAATAGGAATCTCACGCCAGGTATACGACTTAACAAACATGAATAAATATGATTAGCCATAAAGATAGATCATTATATTCTATTGATAGTCTTTTTTTGGTAGACCGCACAAGGTCGTTAGGTGATGACCCACAAGGGATTGCTCAATGCAGACCCATAGAGGATCTCAAGGTGCAGACCCACAGAGGATTTCTAGGTGCTAAACCCCAGAGGATCACTATGTACTGACCCATTGAGGGTATCTAGGAGCTGACCCATAGAGGATATCTAACTACTAACCAATAGAGGATCTCTAAGTGCGGACCCACAGGGGATCACAAATTGTTGACCCACAGAGGATGGCTAGGGCCTTTGTCATGTTACAGCCATCCATTGGATTCCCACACTATGTATGGTTGATTTTTAGTGGATTCTCTCCATAATACATCATCCACATTTCAACCTCTATGATGTCCCACCTAGAATTAACCCAAAGAACCATCTTGTCTTAAATATTCAATACGACAGATGATGCGTCATTCGAACGCACGATCTATAAGTTATAGGCATTTTAGTTCTGATGGCCCAGTTGGATTCATGCCTGATCCAACACAGATATAGTCAACATTCTCCGAAACTAATGTTTAGTATCTAAAAAGGTATTCCTCATCTTAAGGGTTCCAACTCCAATGAAAACGTGTCAAACAGATGCCCGGTATTTGAGATTCACCCTTTTTAGTGAAATGGGACCTGCCGTGTCCAGATCCATTAGGGTTCTGGCCCCGCTGGTAGGTCTAGCCCGCTTGGAAGAGATGAGCACGCATGCGGGCCAGTTGTTGGTGCACCCACTAGATGTGGAGCTTCTAGTTCGGTTAGCTGGTGGAGCCAACGGGTGCCTCCCCATATTCCAAAACGGCCGGCTCAACTGGCAGTTTTGTCCCGTTGAGCGGCCCACGCGAGCCGCAACAACCTCTCTGCATGGTGAATCATCACCCCGGCCTTCCAAAACCATGGCCTGGAAGGCCACATCTCCTTCCACCGGGGTGCCTATAGACATCTCTCATCTATGTGGCTGGCTCGTTCAGTCGTCTACATGACGATGGTGTCACATTTTTGGTTGCCTCCACGGTCCACCGTAGATTCTCTGATTGTCATCTTTCTTTCCATCTTTATAAACACGCATCCCAGGTTTCCGCCTTCCCTGCGAAGCCCTGTAAAATGAACTTCTTCCATGTATCTCAGTTGCGTACAAGAATACTCTCATAAAGCCAGAACGTTGAGGGGTTTCAGTTCTTTTTTAGATTTACCTTTTCCCTCTGTGTTAGTGTTCTAACATGGGGAGATATAAATAATCAAAATGAAGAACAATATCCCATTTAAGACCTAACAAACTTCACCCACATGAATAGAAGAGACACTGATCAACTTGTTGGTCGGTTTGTCTACATTTGTTTTATTTTCCATGAACAGGAAGAGATAGATCATCAAATCATGTATACCAACTACCTAGAAATGGTGTTGTTGATGAGGGAGATGATTCTATATAATATAAATTCCACATTCACGGTTCTCTTCGTTGCCCATAGATGTCTGATTCAAATCCTCAAACGATCATCAATCAAATATCCATTCCTCATTATGATGAAGTTTTCCTCAGCATTGTGTCAGATGTTCTTCTTGTATGTTCTTGAAACCCATGCAAATGGTTTTCTTAAATAAAAGGAAATGAACCACCCACTTTTCATTCAATAATTTGGGTCATTAATGAACATCAATTAATGATCCATTAATCATATGGGTGTCGTGGTTACGAAACCAAAAGTCGTTTAATTAAATGAATCTTATTAAATTCATGATGTTACATTGTTGTCCCGCCAAATTTCAATGAACGGTTAGTGAAATAATTAAGTAACTCATTTATTTATTTTATTATTTTTTCGAAAATTCCAAAAATTATATTTTTTTTCCGACCCTTTTCGATCGAAGTTACACTTTACCTAAGTGAATTTTGGTGCCATGAATTCAATAGTACCCTCTGATTTTCAATCCGATCACTAGTTAAAAAGATACAAACCCCAACTCAACATTTACTGAATGTAACATAGAAATTTCAAAAATAATTAACATTCACCATCAACCAGTGCTGGTCAAAGTACAGCTTCTCCTAAGGAAAACATACCTACATAAAGTCAACAGAACACTCAGATTTCCATTCTATGTTAACATTTACAAGTTAAATGATTTAACAGTAAAATAATTTTTACTAAATTATTTTATTTAACTACAAAAAATAACTTCCACTATTAGCAGCTACCATCAAATGCTAGGATTTACCAAAGAAAAGTATACCCTCATAAGCTCAAAACTGGCCTCATATTTTTTATCTAGGTCATTGTTCATGAATTATAAGAATTTGAAAAATAAATGAAATTATTTAATTTTTTTATTTATGATTATTCCATTTCTGGTTTTCTCACTAGAGTCCTACGCTGACTAATGTAATGTCGTACCTAGGATAAACCATACATCATGAATACAATAATTCCATATGATTTTTTTATCTAGAGACCCATTATAGATTTATTCCACTTTTTGAGGAAACATAGTCATGCATTTTATTTAATGTTTATCATTTTTTGACGGATCATTTCAGGTTCCTTGGGCCTCAGAATCACATGCTATTAATTTCTTAAGACTAATAATAATTTTATATAATTAAAAAAATTATATGGAATTTTTGGGTCATTACATTCTCCCCACCTTGATGATTTATGTCGCCGAAATCCTAAACAACGACGAATCAATCATATGGGGTACTAAGAAGGAATATGAGCCTCTTGATCCCTCATTATATTGGAGAGATTCTTGTGATGCCACTAAATGTGCATCTGAGGGAACAACCATCCACGAATGACCAGTTCATGTTGATCGTCTATGTCCACCAGGAACTCTGCAAATGGCATCCATTATTCAATTCCTAGAATGCCATAGTCGATTATGTGTGATAGATCATGAACATATCCCCTTAGCTAAAAAATGTGAAAAATATCATGCACTAGGTGAATATGTGTGAAAAGAGCAAGGTGGCAGACCACCTCACCAACTCCACTCAGAAACTGAAAAGGATTGATGATCCTCAAAGATAGCATGCATCTCCTGACAAATCATTGCAATCCCCTTCAGGGTGAGACCCAATGTAAAACAGGGTATCCCTCCATGAACTCCAAGGTTCTCTATCTCATTTTAGTATAAGACATCTGTTTTCTCTGTTCAGTCCTCATCCACTATTGGAATATTTTTTCCTTCTTGGTGGTATCCCGTACCAACTCTGGACCCATGAGTGATCACTCCCTAGGGTCTTTCCAGCATAGTGTTTATCTTCATGGATGCCCGTAAAAGCCCTATAATGGTTACATGATAACGGTGGGGTGATAGATATTATTGTACTCAAACTCTAATAGTGGTACGTGGTCCATCCAGCTGTGACCAAAATCCAAGACACAAGCCAGAAGAATGTCCTCCAAGGACTGTATGGTCCGCTCTATCTGGTCACCTATATGGGGGTAAAAGCAATGTTCAAACATGCTAGAACATGATGCTCAACTCTCAATTGTGGAAATGTGAGGCATCATGAAATGAACTCCGCCACCAATTTAATCATCCTTGGAAACCATTACTGTCGTCAACGATCCTGGTACATCTTTACCACACCAGGATACACCACCAAAGGGGATGTATTGAATTCCGTCAACAACTCCTCCCGTAACATCACTGTTACCATGGAGTCTCCTCTGAAAATAGATACATTCTCCCCACCTTTTGAAAAATCACTAGGAGACTATCTTGATGATATCTGATCACATTGGGTCTCGCAGTTAACATCCACAAGTTTGATCGTCCTAACATGTTGAATGAGTGTGGTAGTGATAGTCATAGACTAGAGGTAAGCAACTCTATCATCATCCAAAAATGATATCAGTATTGCGGCTATCAGTTCATTCACCTTAATTGGTAGTTGTAAACCAGACCTCCTGATGAGCGTGTCTTCCCAACAACCCTCTTCCAAGGAGTATATAATACATTAATGTTATAGTCATGGGAGAACTACAACCATCACTATTGTCTCAAATGCTTAAAATACAACAAGAAACATTCTATATACGTGAAAGGATAAACCCATTAACTGTTTTATGTGCCCATCCATCCTTTAGTATTTGGTACTCTCTCTCCACTACCACTTAGTTAAGGTGTCGGTAGTACACACATAACCTCTAACAATAGGTCTTACTATGACCTTCCTCGGCATGTCCTCCACCTATTCCCCCTGTTTGTGAAGATCTACAGAAGCCCTATGATATGATGAAGCTGGTATCGGTACCATCTCGGGATGTAGAATGCTACAGAAGTCCCCCCCCCTATGGGGAAGTAATCTTGGAAGAATATTTGGAAAATATGTTCCCAAAATCCTCCACTACCATTGGTAAATGCAAACTCAAAACATCTACTGCGATGAGGGTAGGTCTGGCCAACTTAAGAGTGATCAGCTACACCCTCATATGCATGAGTTTATCCCATGAAACTTGGGTATCCTTTTTCTTCAACCATGTAATACCCCATTCCAATGCTGCAGACATACCACATCCTTTTTTTCCTAAAACAATAAAATTGGTCATGAACTTTGGATGACCATTTCATTCCCAAACTAACCTTTTTAGGCCTCGTGGCTACCACCAAGAGAATCCAACTGAAACTCTCACCTCAAGTGTCAAATCACATCATCGACGTATGTGTGATTATCGAGTCACCTCCCATAGGTATTTATAGATATAATTATTTGTTCAATGGTTTTACCAAAAACTATATGTCTTAAAGAAGATATGTGACAAGAAGAAATGATATGTACATATGAATATTAATATGGGAGCTAGTAGTAGACACATACCAAACCTCGAATCATTCCTAGATCCCCTGTTTATACTCCTTGACCGCATGCAGCTACAACCTTCCCCTATCCTACAACTCCCTAAGCGTAGTGGGGGCCACAATGTGGTGGTATTTGTAAGATGAATAAACTTATACCACCTCCTTTTTCTTTTATAGATCCTCATAAATATCTATTTCCACGCAGATTCATTCATGCATACCACTTCCTATTCCCGAATAATTTTACAAATAAAATTCTCTGAGACTGATGTCAGTTTCCTGCTATACCACTACTGACTATCACTGTTGTATCTACTCACCAAATGATATTTTAACCATTATGGTTCTCTCTAGAATTATAACATAAGTAGGAATCCACATAGGAATAGTTATATCCAGGATATCCCTAAACACAACATGCATGGAGGTCTGAGCCCTAAAGCACTGGTCATATCGTATACATTGATTACTATGATTGTTTGGTATGCCTCTATGAATAATCATCTACTAACATGTAATCCTACTGAAGCTGTAGAAGCTCTTGGGAAAACATACCCATTAGCTTTTTATGGAATGATACCTCTTCTCTGAATTTTTTTTTCATGATTTGTCTGTGTAAAAGTCACCTAATCATAAGATCTGGGTAATTTAATCACAAAATTCACCTTTTTGATCCACGTAGAAAGCCCACTACCAGTTCTTCCATATGATCATATGGTTCCCTCGCTAGATGGAAACTCGGTCAACACCTCAAGCTAGTCCTTAGCCGCCTATGAGTTGGTCTCACCTTGGAACCTCATAGGTATCTATCACTGAATCTTGTGTATGTCACTAATCATACATGTGTCCTCTATCTGCAACACCTGATGTAATTATTGTCTAATAAGCAGTGGAATCACTAGGACACTGCCCGAAGGTACCATCTCAGGAAACAATCCTTGTACTGAAGCCTCATAACTTTGTGTACAATCCTCATGGTCACACATTGGAATCCTAGATAGCTAACTCTATGGAGGAATCTTGAAAGATAATCAAGATGAACCACAGTCAAAAGGTCAGCCCTGGTGAGCTGACTCCAAAGAGATCAATATAGAAATATTTTCAAAACACATGAAACTACAGTTTTCGTGTACCGAGCCAGGAAACAGAAATCAGGATCCTGGTTTATGGATACGTCACCTGCCGCACCAACACTAAACTCCCTGAACTGAAACTGGAACTCTATACACATAACACTATTGTTCTATTGAAAATATAGACTCTCATTTTTCCTAGTAGAACCAACCGTCCATTGATACCACTTTTTCATGACACATCCTCCAGGGCCTGTGTTGTGGCTACCCTAAGCCCAACATCCATAGGCCTGGGGTTGGTGACTAGTATTGGAATGGAGAAACCAAAAAATGGCCAGGCATTTCCTTTAAATCTGTACAGACATACGTCCAATAGCATCCCATCACACTTAAAGGGGGAAAAAGTATACCACTAGAACAAGGATGTGTACAAGTCCAAGTGAATGTAAGTGGGAAAGAATTCAAACCCAACTAAATGAAAATATATCAGGAAGGAAAAACAGCTCCTGAAGTCATTGGCTAAGGATCCAACCTGAAGGGTAGGTATAGCTCGTTATCTGTCATCACTTATTCTCACCCCATCTATTAATCACCTCCGAGCACCGTTTAGCCTCAGTTCCACGTGTCTTAGTCAAGCTGTCTGTTATCTCCATAAGACAAAAAAAGTTAAGGAGATTCCCATTAAGGGTTGAGTATAACAATAATCCAAAGGGACCCCGAGATCCCTGGAGTTCTCTCAAAATTTCCAAAGAAAAATTACAATCCTTGATCTAAATCACAGCGCACAAAGTAAAAATATTGTTCCCACAAGGTATACAACATAACTAATAAGAAAAAGGATGATTAGTCAATAAGTTGTATCATATTATTTTGTTGAAAGGATTTGTTTACTATACCACACATGCTCACTAGGTTCAGACCCACAAAAGATCACTAGGTGATGACCCACATTGGATCACTAGGAGCTAACGCACGGATGGTCACTACGTGCTGACCCATAAATGACTACTAAGTGCTGACCCATAGAGGGTCTCTAGGTGGTGACCCACATATCATCACTAACTGTTTACCAGTAGGGAACCACTTTGTGTTGACCCATAGTGGATTGTTAACTAATCACCCACATAGGATCTCTAGGTACTTCATCATGTCATAACCAGCCAATAGATTCCCACAAAAAACGCTTGATTTCTAGAGGATATGCTCCACTAGCCATCAGAAGTATTTTAACTACCATAAAGTTTCACTAGGAAGTAACCCAAAGGGTCTTATTTTTGTAAGGGTTCCAACATGATAGACATCGCGTCAATAAAACCCCCAGTCTATACGTTATATGAATTTTAGTGATGAGGGTCCAGTTGGATTCATGTCTGATTTATCCCACCCATACTTCATATTTCTCCAAACCCATGTGTATTATCAGAAAAGGTCTTCCAAGTCCTAGGACGCCAACGCCGCTGATGATGCATCAAACATATTCCCAATATATATGATTTACCAATTTTAGTGAAATGGGGCCAGTCGGGTTTAGGTCTGGAAGTGGTTAGGCCTGACAAGTGGGTACAGCCAGACTGGCGCCAGCCTACCAAGACCAGTGGGTCCGGCCCGGCTGGTAGTCCATCCCAAATGGAGTGTCTGGCCCACCTGGAAGAGCCCGGCCTACATGCATGCCAGATTTTGGCACAACGACCGGTTGCTAAGCGTTTTTTGTGGTTAGTTGGAAGCAGTAGAGGGCACCACCCCCTAATCCAAAATGGTCAGCAGACCCAGCCGTTTAATCCATCCATGCGGCCCAAATAGGCCACTGATCCCAATCTGCACGGTGTATCGTGACATTCCCTTCCACCACCTCTTCCTGGTAGGATGCGGCTCCTGCGGGTGCCTCTCCTCCAGGCGGCTGGATCTACGTGCCGGCTATCACTGTCGCTGGTTGACGGCGATGTCGAACTATTGATTGACTCCACGGGCCACCAGAGATGCTCTATTGGACCATTTTTTTCACATCTACATCTATGAGCCTCCATGGTTTCCGCCACCACAACAAATCCCTTGGAATCACCCTGCTTCAATGTTGCCCAGTCACGCACAAGAATATGCTCAGAAACCAAGAATGATCGGGGGTCCGGACCTTGATCGTGTTGGCCCACACCCTCCGCGTTAGTGTTCCATCATGGGGTGATATCAATAATAAAAAAATGAAAAATCCCGAATTTAGATCCTTGCAATAATCACCCGCATGAACATATGAGATGTAGATCAACCCATTTGTTGGTTGGCCCATGTTCATTGAATTTTACATGAAATGAAAGAGTGAGAACATCAAGGAACATAAAACACTATCCTGGAAACGGAGGAGTGATCAAAGGAGAATTTTCCACGTTTGTTGGTGCTCTTCGTCTCCTGTCTATGTCCAGTTAAAATAATCCTATGGTTATTGATAAAAACTCCCTTCTTCATTGGATGACGTTTTCACTGGAATTTCGTCAAGGGTTCCTCTCGTAGGTTCCCAATACTATGGCAAAGTTCTGTTTAAATTAAATAAATAGAACCACCAACATTGTTTTCATTAATGTGGTTCATTAATGAACCACGATTAATGATCCATTAATCCTATGAGCATCACAATTACACAACCGAAGAGTTTTTCAATTAATGGTATCTTATTAAATGTCCAAAATTGCGCTATGGTCCCATAATCTACTACTGAATGGTTGGATAAATAACCCAATAACTCATTTATTTATTTTATTATTTTTCTGTAAATTCCCAAAATTTACATTTACATTCTAATCTTTTAGTTCAAAGATCGGATTTACCTAAGTGAATCTTACTTTGTTGAATTCAAAGGAGCCCTCAGATTTTCAATCAATGAACCGGTTCAAAAGATAGAAATCCCCACTCGCAAGTATACAGAGCATACCATCAAAAAAGTCAAAAATTATTATCATTCACCCTCTACCCATGTCAATCAAGGTTAGGATCTACCAAAGGGAAACAAACCCACACTAACACAATAGTACTATCAGACATTTAATCTGAGTTACCGTTTACAAGTTCATGAATTTAACAATAAAATAATTTTTACTTAATTATTTTATTTATAGCCAAAAACTATAATCCACTATTGGCCCACACTGGCCACTGTTAGGATCTTCCTATTAAAAGAATATTGTTAAGATCTTATTGGTGGTCGCAGATTTTTAATCTGAGTCACAATTTGTGAGTTATAAGCATTTGAAAAATAAAATAATTTCATTCAATTATTTTATTTTATGTTATTCCATTTTTGGGTTTTTCTCACTGGAGGCCTGCGCCTACTAAACATATGTGGTACCTATGGTAAAACTTCCATCTCAAAGGAAATAGTGCCCTCAAATTTTAAATCCAGAAACCAGTTGAAGAGTTATTTAAATTTTCCAGTAAAACTACTCACGAGCGTTATTTAAGGCTTTACATTTTTCGATGGATCAGTCCAGACACTATGGGCCTTAGAATCACATGCCCTAAATTTTTAAAGTCTCTTAATAATTCCATACAATTAAAATATATATATGGAATTTCCTGGTGTTTACACTTTAAATCAGAGAATGATTTCACCATTATAATTTACACACTAATTTTATAATGGAAGATTCATTTTCATTACACAATGAGATTTATTTTTAGAATTTACTAAAAAATATATCAATCACTTCTTATTAGAACAATTATAATAATATGAATCTCTTCTGTCAAATTATTCCTTATGTGAACATTATATTATTTATATTGAGATACTAATACTAAAAATAATGACACATTTCAATCCAATATTTTCAAGAAACTAATATAATGGTCAATTTAAATATACATAGATTACAACCCAATAAGCATACGATAAATTAATGATAAAATTTCCTCACATACACCAATATTATCATCATCCAAATACATTATACAAGGATCCTCCATTTCCATATTCATGTGAAGTATTTGAGTTAATTACTTATATAAAAAGTCCCTCGTATAATCATTCCATTCCATGAATTAAATTTCCTTCCATATTTGTCTATTAATAATAATATTCTTCCATTATTATGTTTCATATTATAAGTGATACACTTCCAAAAAAACAATCATCCTCAAAGAATATGGGAATGTAAAATGTATTATCAATGGTAGTGATCCTTTTCTTGGCCCCATGTTTTTTAGTTGACCCATTGAATGAGAAACAAAATTGAATCATGAAATACTACATAATGTTGTGGTCCCTCCATTAATCATTTGTAACATCAATATATTTCACAGATAAAAGTATTTTTATGATAATGACAAACATATCTTTAATTTCAGATCCCCTTCCATCAGGTTACAAAAGAGTAAAATCATTACATTTTTTCTCCTAATTTGGTGTTAAGTTGACTCATCCCTTATCCAACTACGTACATAAAAACATATTCTATGAATAAAACTATAACAATAAGAGTGATCAACTATATATTATTTTAAAACATTCATTATCTACCTTAAATTATGAAACCTTAATATGTATATGAATAATTTTGGGTTATCTTATGTCACATTCTATTCATCATAAGTTTTCATCAGTTGTTTCATCATATTATTGATACTATATTATATTTAAATAACTAAAAACAATATTATGACTTCTGAGGTAACAATATAATTGTTTTACAATAGATTTTAATTTTTAAATGAAAACATGTAATATTACACAATTATTTACACCCATGAACTATAATGTTATTGTGCCTTTTAATACTATATATGTAATCAACTTATTTTATTTTGGAGCTGAAAAGCCTCCAACAAAATATTATCAGTATCAAACACACTTGAAATCTATAATTTAATATATTTTTTCATAACCAAGTGAAAAATGGAGGCATATGAATGGGTGAGCTTATATCTTCTTCAAATTTAACATAGTAGATAAAAATCGGTGATCATATGAAATAGTAAAATAAAAATAATTGTACAATATTATAAACATAACTAATGATCACCATAACCAATTATACATAAATCAAAAAACATGATTCATGGAATAACGAATTAATATTTCAAAATATGTGAGTCATAATAGTGAGGAATCATAATTATTCAATAATGAGACTTGTAATCCATTCATAAGAATAAAAAATGTTAATGGAATTTTAACAAAATCATAATAATAAAAAATAATATCATTTGGCAGAGATCACTACTATTACTATCATCACATGGTGGAAAACATTGGGTAATGGATTGGGTTCACTCCCTGACCTCCTTTTATCCATATACTAGGTTCACTCCCAATAAAATGTTTATTATCTAATTATCTATCACCCATTAACCAATTATTATACGGATTTAATATATGAACATTTCTTTTAATAGAAACCGAATATATATGTGAAAAAAATATCATATGAACATTCATCAATTTATCATATAAAATACATAGGAAATGAAATAGTTACCATAAAAATTTCATCATTATGTAATAATAACCCCTCAATTGAAATTACATGGTCAGTATCATCAGATCATATCCCCATTCAATCATATAAACACCAAATCATTGTTAAAATATATGATAGATACCATTAAAATAACTTTTATGGAATTCTTCGAAAAGTAGATAAAACTCCCATTTAAATTTATAATTTTTTTTCTAAATAATAATAATAATAATAATAGAGATAAAATAATAACTATTGAAAATTATAGTATAAAAATATAATTGAGCCATTAATGAAAGTAATTTTTATGGTGGTGGGAGAAGATTTTCATACCATTTATGTTTACATAGAACATTTTTTTCACATTTTTGTAAAAAGTGAAATGTTGGTTGTATGAAAAATAACTAAGAATATAAAATTTTATATTTTTTAATGAATTTATAATTTGAGGAAAATAAACATCTAAAAACTTTTTTTAACTGGATAAATCTTCAATAAATATTTTAAAATATCATTTACATGGAAGAAAGTGTTCACTAGAAAAATAGCCTATATACGATATTATTTTATTTAAATCATTTTACTTATCATTTTATTTACAAAATAGATGACAATTAATGGAGGAAATTATAACCATAGAGAAAAATATAAGATAATATTTTTTTTGTGATATATATAGTATGTTAATCCCTCAAATTAAATTCAATCATGAGTTATTTATATTTTAAATGAGATTTCAACATAATCGTTTAGCTCAAGTGAATAATTTCAACACATGATCACTTAAGATGTTGTAAAAAATTAAATTCATAATAAATCAATTGTAAAACTATATTTTTATTTAAAATAAAATGTAACATTCATTTCTAATTTCCTTCATTTAAATTTTTTAATTAAATCACCATTAAAGTGTTCAATTTTCCATTTTTCTTTGATGTATCAGTTCATTAATTACACTCCTTGAACGTTTTTCATGGTTTAATCATCACCATATTCTCTGTCATGTTCACTTTTAATATCTTTCATATAAGGTTTTGATGAAAATTTTGTGATATCACTTCAGGTAATGGTAGTATGTACATACACATGAGTAATGTTTTAATTTTCCAACATATGTACATAATGAATGTCAAATAACAATATAAATTTCATAATGAAAAATAATATCATATATATATATAATATTTATTTATTCTATTAATATTAATATAAATTTATGCTGGAGAAGAAATATTAATCCCATCACTTCACTATAGTCATAGTATACACAAACAAATGAACAACATTATCATTTATCAAAGGATGGAATCGTTTTAGAAAAGGGTTTTTCTGTTAACGTGAAAACAATTTAATTATAAATGATACTTATATTATTTCGTTAATATGGTAATATACTATTTTGTTATAGTTATATTATAATGAAACTTGAAACAGATCATATATACAATTATGTCTTCCTTGGGAATCCTCCTTTTTTACACATTAATCTTTCAAATGATTGAATTTTTAGAACACTATATGTTCAATGAAATATGTAGAGAAGTTAATGATATATTTTGGTAAGTATTTTAGGATATATATGACTAGAAATTTATAAAAAAAATTATGTGGTGATTTTCAAATTTAAATGTGAGGTGTGTTTATAATTTGAAAATACACAAATACTTAAAATGTAATAAATTCAAATTCAAGAGAAAGTGCAACCAACGAATATTGAATATAAAGATAATATAAGGTTATGACAAAATCCTCCTGACGTATCTCATTTAACAATGTTTTAGGGGTATTCCATTCCATATATCAACTCTTAAACCTCAATCATTTTTTCCTATAATGATTTGAAAAAAATTCCCTTTGTTATTATTCTTTATAACTAAAAATTATACTTTAATCTTTTCTAAATTTTATCCCCCAAAAAAATTATATAAAAAGTTTTACCATATCAAATTTTAAAAATATCTTAAAATGATGTTTAACATAAATAAGAAAAATTAAATGAAAACGGTTATTATAGAAATGCATTTTTAGCATACCAATAATTTTATTTTTATTCATTTCTTAGTAATAGTGATTGCATAAATTTTAAATTTATTTGTTGAATATTTTTTATTTAAAAATAATTAAATATTTATTAAATATTTATTAATTTGGTTTGTTAATACAAGGGGACATTGAAAATATTAAAGAAGATTTTATGAAAAAAAACCACTTTTTAAATTGAAATACATTAATTTTCATTTTTAAAATGTTTTCGAAGAAATCATTTTTTCTATATCCATTAAAATGATCATAAACATAAATACAAGGAACCAACCTATGTTAAATTGGAATGTTACCCAAATAAGACTACCACATGTGATAGTGGAACTAATGAATACAAAAAGAGTCTTATTTGAAACAGAAAACAATGTATTGAACAAAAATGTTTCTTATAAGACTGATAAACATTTATGGGACCAAAAAGTCAATAAAAACAGAAATTAGACGAAAACTAAAAGTATAGAGATTATAATGTGTCTCCATTTGACCATATGTTACCACCAAATAATCCTGATATAATGAAGAATGCTAACAAGAGAAACCAAAATGCTACAGAATGGCCCCCCAATTTACCCATGTTATGAAAAATTACTTTTAAAACACCCAAAATGAAAAATTAGGTGTGATAATATATCGTAGTAGGATACAACCAAATAATATATACATTATTTAATATTAATAATTTATTATCTCTTTCTTTATAACAAATCCAATTTGTAAATAATTTATATAAAATAAAATTATGTTGTTAATCATACGTTGGATTTTATAAAAACACACCATATTACCCGAATCATGGAATATTTAATGAATATAATAATGATTTTATGAATTAGAACAACCGACCTTGGTAATATATAAGGTGATCATGTGAGAGTAATTGTAAAAATACAATAATTTGATAAACTGACAATAAATGAAAAATCGAACCATTTTGGCTCATGAATATGTGTATATGTGGTAGTTTTCAAATGAAATGCCCCAATATATTCCTAATATGGAACCAATAAACATTATATCATGTTTAATAACACACAATTAAGTGACATGAAACATCATGTGTCATTAAACATGAAATGGCTAACAATGTATATTCATTACACACCCATGGATACCCATTGTGCTACGTCTTTCAACCGTGATATAAAAACAAACACCACCCGATAAGGTATTTCATCAAGTGCCAAGTCTACATTAAAACCATATCTAGAGAAAATACCTTTTATAAACATGATCCTTTTTGAAAAAATAATTTCTAATGTCAAATAAATATATTTCAATGAATGAACCAGTGGAATTAACATTAACTACATGACATTCATGAATTATAACCACATGTATAGATAAAACCACCACAATAATAGTCGAAACCCAGTATCCTAATATAGTGGATATTTGTAACTATAATATCTTTTTCTGATAGAAAACTCTTGAAGGGAAATAAGGTGATACGTCATAGTCACCTTGTGGATCAAACGTTGAACAAATTCATCTGAATGGATGGACATAAATAAAAATTTCAAGGAGAACACAATGTAATTATGGTAATTACTAGTTTATGAAACCTAATTTTAGTCACATGAGAATTGAATAAAACACAAATGGAATTAATTTTATAAATTTTATACATAATTCATATATACAAAACATCCCATAACACATTTATACTAATTTTTTTGCATGTGGTAAAATTATAGTTAGTGATGATTATACAATATAGAAATGAGGTTTTCAGATTAAAACAATAATATCCACTAAAAAGGTTGTATTCCCCCAAATTGTTCCCATTTCTTGTTCACAACACTGGACATACATCGTAATCATTACATAAAAGTTTAAAATATCTCAAATAGTAATTACAAAATATATACACCTATTGAAAGCACCTTGAAAATTATTTATTCCCACCAAATACATTGTTACATTTATAACCAAACAACATTAACTCAAAAAAATCATATAGTTGTGTACATTAAATCATTCTTCATAATAGAGTCTTTGTATCCACATATGTCCCAAAACAAACCCAAATAAATAGTTAGGTAAATAATAGAGCCATGACGTACCTAAATAATGGTAATGGGAAGGTTACAATCTCTCCACCATAAATCTTTTCTATACACATAATGTATTCAAGATCACATAATGGAAAAAATGAAAGGCCACAGGTACCTCATCAAAGATTTTCCTAACCATGTCTCATAGCTATCCCACTACAACTCAATAATACATAGAACAAGTGAATTGTTTTACCATATAGTACCTTAATTCAGTGATAGATAATCATTCTATGTTACCAAACAATAGTGGTGTCATGATAAAGATCAATATCCATCCATTCAATAAAATGGGTAGGATATAGTTGATACCTCCATAGTTGGGAAACGCGAAACACATCATCAATTAGAGACAAATGAGATGATAATTCTAAATGAAACAAACACTTTTCTAAGATGAAATACAATCTTAAAAGGGGAACTAAAATCCATTGATGGAATACAAAATCAACCAAATTGATAGTACCCATAGGGGAGGTGAATATTTGAGAAAAACCCAATCACCAACCTCTTGCTATTTTGACTGATGATGGTGCTTTGCATATGATTTCTGATGACCCATTTTCAAGATAAACCACTTTTGGATCAACTCCACATTTCTTATAATCTCATGAATAAGATATTAGCCAACAAAATACCACTCTCCAAACTCTTCCGAATACAAGGGAGATATACATGGACTTACAAAAAAACCTCAATTAGTTCAATCCTAATAGAGTCTAGATAAATAATTTTGCATGGAAAAATAGTAGAGATAACAAATTTTCCCCATAACAACAAAAAACAATCACACATATATGTACCATATAATCTTGATCCTGAATATCTATATTTATCCTTCCATCCAAATTAATATGTTATGATGGTTTTGTTTCAAATGGGAACCAATAACCACTTTAAAATTGTTCCAAAATGTAGATTTAAACATAAGTTCCCTATTATAAATAATCATAGTTGAACCCCGTGAAGTATAAAAAGCACCCATATATACATGTTCTTGAGTTGATCCACTTTCGTTGCCTCTCTAATATAGAGGAAAACCAACACTTTCATTTCTTGATTGATGATCACCCAAATTTTTTTCTTCCCCATGGAACTATGGTAAACTACTATATAAATTTTTGGAAATGTAATATCACTTCCATATTGAGTTGGGTATGTGATTTTACATACAATATGGTCTATAGTTCACTACTAATAGTCTATGCCACACCAGAAACCGTTACACAAAATTTTTATTCTACTATTTCATCCCCAAAAACCAAAATTGATGTCTAATGTCATGATACGTCTTCTTATTCCCAAGGAACCAAGACCAATAGAAATTGTTTCCACTAACCAAATAATCTTAATCATGTAAAAAACTAACCTCCTTATCAGGAAACACAATGTTTCATCAGGATACACATAACATTAACCTATGGTCCCCCCAATATTTATGATTTTACTAAGACGTTATAACTCACTGTAAGAAAACATCAGAATCCATACCTAATTATATAATGATGAGATATAATTTTATGAATCCATGTATACATAATAACTAGATTGTTCCACATACAAAATCATCTCAGAAAAAATAATAATATACAACTCTTCCACTGTGTCCCTCAAAGAATATTTTAGTAATTACTCACTGAAGGCATTAGAGACCACATTCCACTTTCGTAAAGAATAAGAGATATAAAAATTGAGATCCTATAAGAACTCATCCTAGAGAATCTCTCACATTTTCAGATACCATTGATTGAAAATATACTTTATTTTCATATTATAGGGATAAAAAATAATGTGAATCACAACGTTTAACTAGTAAAATGTTTTTAGTTCATGTAATACGTATACTGACTCATATATCATGGGTATGGTGGTTCTCTTTGTGAGGGAGTAACTTGATATAGCCATAAGATTCCACCTATTTCCCCTACATCAAGACAATCCACAAACCCAATATAGACGAATCATAAAAAAATTTAAAACTCAATCATAATTATGTTATAATGAAAATATTATCTAGAGTCAACCTCACATTTGATTCCTTATAGTATAACTGAAATTTTTCATTCCACTATAACATATCACCCTTGTTGGTTAAATATATCAATGAGGATGAATTTATATTTATTCTATGAAATAAAAACCTATAAAAACTAGAAAAACACATTAATCTATGGATATCAAAAACAATTTTAGGAATCAAAAAAGGCATAAAAACATAAATCATTATAGGATCGGTTGAGATGAACATCTTAGATATAACAATCCCTCGAATCATTATATCCATAATCTATAATTCAATATTATAAATATTAATATATAAACAATGTTATCTCAAGTTTATAATAACTAAATCCAAATGTTCTTTGTTCTTCTCTTATGACATGGAGTATACAAAAATATCATCCAATGACACAACAACAAATGAGATTACAAAATGAGGAATGATCTGGTTCATCAACGCCATAAAACACCACTAGAGAATTAGGGATACCAAATGAATATATAAAAACAAAATATTCTAATATTTTCTCTTAATTGTTTTCATTGGAGTATCCCATTCATGGACTCTGATCTTGTGGTATGATTATTGATGTTCACTATTTGAAAACGAATATGCCCCTGCCTACGTTGATTGAAAATATCATTAATCCATCGAAAGGGATAGTTTTTCACAACAATCCCTAGAATAAACTTTTTATTATAAATAAAATTATGGACCACATATTCATTCATAAAAAGGGGGAAAGAATACCACATAGTTAAAAACTAAGATGAATAAATTTATCATCCTTGTAGCCTTAAATCTGGAAATTATGTTCCATCAAATAAAATGGATTTATACACTATGATATAAATGAAATCCACGTCATACTAGGATTTAGGTCAACAGTAAGATTTTCATCACTCAATGGTGGTCAAGAATAAGAATATTCCATAAATACGTAATGCTATGCACATACTACAGTAGAAAATAGACAACTAAAACTAGGGTCAACATTAATAAGGAACATCACTAAAAAGTTACATGAGACAACACCAAAATACAGAATAGTATACACTTATCTCTGAGACCTAGAAGCTGCCTCGACCTAGAAAACATGAGTGAATCCATATGGAGATAAAAACTGAACTCAATAATGATAATATTTGATATAGGTTTTAATATTGATCATCCAATACAATCAAATTATTATGTCAAAGATATCAAGATAAGGAACCATGAAATCCCAAACCACATCGAAGATGGTTATCGTTCCTCAATAGATGGAATATTTCAATACATGTTTCAACATCTTTCCCAATGTCATGGAAGGCTCCAAAATTAATTTAATAAGCTATTAATTTAATCCAAACATATAAGGGAATTTTATTATAAAAAAATTGTGTTCCACAAGGATCACATATTATTTTTCCATGGAATATGAAAGTAACATTGTGCCTCTAACAGTATCCCTCACCACATTATATTTTTATTCTGGCCACTCTTCTATATAAATTTATATAGTATCAGCTCCTCCCAATGATTTATTAGCCACATAAACACCAATGTTTCAAAAATACAATACTAAAATACCTTGGAAACTATATAACTAACCTTTGAAATGTTAGTGAGAGTGGATCCAATCATACTACATTGGGAAATACATTCTAATAAACACCTTTGATTTCAAGAATGTCAACAATGTAGAAACTGTTGGGAGATTCCATAAAATTAGGAATTTAATGACATGGCCTTATAAACATATAGCTGAAAATATCATTCTATCATGACAAAGCTATTGGTACTTCTTCATTAGATATGGGGTTACTTTTTTCACTTCCTTTTTTGGATATAGGACAAACCATTCCTAAATATTGCACAAGCTATATATCCACTGAAAAGTATTATCAAATCTTTGTCTCCAACTTCTAAAATTGTTTTCCATCACCTTAATAAATGTTAGACATCATGTGATAACCAACGTTGACAAAATATTAACCTCTATTCCAATCTCTAATCTACATGATTTCATGTAATCATTCGTAACATGTTTTCTTACCATGTTCAAAAACTCAAAAAACTGAGTAGAATACAATAAAACAACATTCTTCACTTTTTTTATGGTTATAAACTCGCATGTATTTTCCACGAATAGTTTTTCAGGATAAAATTTATCATTGTTGATTTTTTATGGATTTTTATGTATGATCTTCATGAAAATATTTATTCACAATTCAGGCCCACCCTCTTCTTCCTACAACCTCGAGAATATACATGGGAATGAAAAATTAATGTCTTCAGTAGTCATTATAATGTCAATGATTATTAAAATCCCATCCAACCAATCCTTATATTCAATGTTTCCATAATTAGAACAGATGATATGTTGATTATTCTCAGTAAATTCTGATCCATTATCAATAGCTCCGCCTCGGTTTCATTCAACCATCGGACATAGAGTCTGAATAGTGCATATTATAGATTCCAATAAGGATGTTTCCATTTGATGAATTAGATATGGAAGCTATCTCACAGCTTCCATTAATTTGATTACATGTTCACTTCTCAAGTTAATTTTCTTTTACAAGTCATGAAGAATTAAATTTAAGAGATAACCCAAAACAATAGAACATTATTCTATAAATCCATATTAATTCCATTAAATGATAATAATTCAAAGATGTACTGTATTATAAAAATGAATGATAATTCATAAGAAAGTAATGTGTTCATTTAATTAAAATCCATTACCTTGTTTAGTCAAAAGAATTCAGCCACTAAGTCTATACCCTAAAACAAATCCTTGACCACCCATGGTTACTCTGATTTAGCCATATATGTGAGATAGACATGAAAATTTTACACAATTACTATTTAAATAAATATTATAATAAATAGTAACCCAAAAGGAAAAAACGATTCCTAGAAGTTTCCCCACACATTAGAATGTGTATTTCCTCTTATACCAATTTTTAACAAACAATACATAGTAAATTATAAAATTCATTGATCTTAGTTGACCACATGGAAATTGATATAATTGAACAAAAAAATGAGACTCATGTGTAATAAAAAAATTATACAACCCAATTACAACATTGAATAATGATAAACATCACAGAGACCAACAATGTAAAAAAACTGGCTAAAAAAGAATGATAAAATAGACCAAACAAAAGCATGTCCCTATGTGACCATCCATCCCCACCATGTCATCCTAGAATGAAGACGATGACTAATAAGATGAAACCTCTTACGAAAAAGGTCCATTAGCTTTAAAATATACAATAAAATACATCTATTACCACTAAATGGAATAAAGTATGTTGTGAAGATAAATACTAGTTGGTTACCATGAATGAATATACAAGATCTAAGATCAATAATTCATTAGATCTGATTCAAAAAAAATTATTTTATTATAATTTATATAAAAATAATTAAATAATACACTGGTTTTCATTAAATTATAACATATTCAAGAAATCTAGTCAAATGTCAATAATATATGAGAGCTGAAATCATTAGATAAACCAACCACAGATACACTATAATTTTCATATGAGAGTGAATATCTATAAAATTACCATCATTTTATAAAACAATCATAAATTAAAAATCTCAACATTGTTTTGCTATGATATGGGTATACATGCTACATTTGAAAGGAATTAAAAAATTTAGGACAACGGTGGGTTCATCCGACATTACCACTTATGCCATAACAAACAATAATGTGATAGAAATCCACATGATCATATTGGAAGGAAAGCAGAGCGGAGCTCATATCCTCAGTGGCGACAATGACCTAGTGGGGATGCCGGTGGATCTGGCCCCCTCCACCACTCCGGGAGGCGGGAGGGAATGCTTCCTCTCTATTGCCTAAGCCTGTCACCCCCTTCACTAACCCTAATTTTCTTCCTCCTTTCCTATTGACCCCCATTAGCCCTAAGGGCCAGAATTGTATAACGTTGTTCCTCAACTATAGCTTTCAATAAAAGAGATTAACACAACTTCATACCTCCATAGGTCGACTCTCGTGGCTCGATTCAGGGGCTTTCAACCATCAGTGGATGATTTTGATACATTTGATTTTGATTCATGGGGGCTTCAAGATCGTGCGGTGGTGGGTCTACTTGATCGGTTCCATTTGATGATCAGTTTCACCTCAGAGGATGACTTGATTGTTGCATGTTCCAGTGCCCCTCATGCTTTAAACGGCTATGGTTTTCACCTCCTTCAATATTCAATTGAGTTCAGCATGAATCCAGATGCGACATCGACAGTGGTTTGGGTACGTTTCCCTGACCTACCTCTCCCTTTTTAGAACCCTTCGATTATCGGAATACTGGGTAATATGGTCGGAAGGTATTTGTTGTCTGATGTCCGCACCACTGCGGTTTGTCATCCAATCGCCCCTTGAGTGTCTGTCGACGTGGATGTCTTGAAGGCCCCAACAGATTGGTTATGGATCTCGGTTGGCGAAGGTTTTAGATGGAAGCAAAGGGTGGTCTTTGAGTCGTGGCTTGTGTTTTACCGGGGGTGCCGTTGATTGGTCCATTTGGTCTCTTTTTTTCGCCACGTTCAACATATCCCATCTCTAGTGGAAAGTCCAGATGAGGGGAATGAATAGAAGGTGGAACCTGTAGCCCTTCAGAAACATGATAATACTAGCATGGGCGATCGTGAGGAGGTAAGCGGGGCTGTTTCATAGATTGTGGAATCAATTATGCATCAAGACTGTTTAGAAGTAGAGCCTAGGTCCCAAATGGATCAGCTTACTTTGGTTCCCTCGGTGGTAGAGAAATGTGTGAAGTTGAAGATGGCAGAACCGAGGATAGTAGATGTTTTTGCCCGCCAAAATGTAGATTTATGAATTACTCCAGCACAGGAGGGAGGAAAGGAGTTATGCGGGGAGGTGGAATACTTGCAAAGGTAGTGGATACAACGGATCAAACGAAGTGAGGGAATGGAATGTAGGGGATTATCATGTTACCGGTGGCACCGGTGGTCCGAGATGGAAAGACACTAGCAAGCATCTACAGTTCATGGGCTGAGGATATGAACTGAACTTTGGTTTGGACATGGTGCAGGAGACCGATTTGATGGTTGAAACAGGAACTCAAAGTGGAAAAATGAGGCCGAATGGATTGACTACACTAGGGACCTTAGACCCTAACACTCATGGTGATACCCATGCTCCTCAGTTAATGGCCGGGAATGGGGGGAATAATAATGTATGGGAGAACAAAGCAAGAAATTGGGAGTCTTCAGGCAAGCGGAGGGGCACCAATGCAGGGTTGGGGATCACGATAGGGAACCGATTTGAGGGCTTGGAGGTTCATGAACCCCCCTTGTCTCAATAGGAAGTATCATCATAAGATGAATGATACAGTCAAATCTCGATGGACAACATGGAATACGTTCAAGGGAAGGGGCCTCACAGCCCCTGAATGAAGAAGGGGAGGAAAGGAGCTCAAGATTCTAGGATATTTATAGTGGTCCAAGGGAAAAAACCCATGGCACACAAGGATTACTCAAATTTTCCAAAGACGATGGAGACAAGGTTGGCCAAGAAGGACAAGAAAAATGGAAGCACAACACTATCTAAAGGGGAAAGTTAAGAGCTCATGGTGTGTTTGAATTTGATTCTGCACTCCATGGAATAAATGTTAGACAAAGTTGTACGTCACAATGTCTCATAAGAGGATATAATAAGAATTTATGAAATAAGGTTTCAAGTTGACGCCAATGAGGAGCAAGAGCTGTGGATAGACAAACAAGACCGAATTCTGGCCTAGGCATCAATCAGGGAACAATCAACTCAGAGTAATTCATCTAGACAATAGAGAGGATGCTTACCAACATTGAAGAACTTATTAGAGAGGACTTAGAAACACATGTTAGCTTTTTGAAATGGGATCTTTATAGGGTATCTAACTTGGGTAATCTAAGTCTCGTTTTTAATAATTTTTTGGGCTCTTTTAGCACATATTAGTCTAGTATGTGTATTTGGTTTCCCATTTATCCTCAAAATAGCTTAATAAAAATTTAAATTTGGATGGATGGTGATAGAAAACCACATGTATTGTTACACACACCATGGGTGAAAATTCTATTTCTGATGCACCGAAGGATACACAATTTCTACATTTATAAAAAGTCATTAAAAACCCAATAAAAACCTTTAAAACATTTAATCAACTTCCTAGTGTGAATAATGCCCATTTCTATAGAAATCCCATTAAAAGAAAGAATCATTTCCGTAAATTAAATTTCAATGTAAAAAAATCAATTTCAATGAACATGTAAATGAAATTAATAGGAATATAATGCTATTCATGAATATAATCCACATGTATAGATACACCTATATCAAGAATTTGGGGAACCTATTCGCCTTCAATAATGGAGATCTATTAATAGCAAGTCAGCCTCTAAAATGAAAGGATAGATGGGAAATAGATAGTTGTGGGAAAACTACCCTGGGGATTAAACACTGAATTGAGAGATATGGAGAGATGTATTTCCCCACAAACACCTAGATGAAAATTTGGTATTGAGGATAATATCATTCAAATGAAACAAAAAGGGGCATTCATGAATTGTAAATAAAAAACATAAGTCATGTGGGTTTTAGAATGTAAATCCTATTCTTGTAATGTATGTATCCCATAAATAATGTACACTGGAGAAGATGACACCTTAATTTTAATTATATATAATGATGATTTTACATTAATAAAATGAGGCTTATGGTGTAAAAACAATTTACATCCAAAAAGGGTTTCTGAGTGACATAGAATATCAATATGTTGTACCCTAAACCGAACTACTATTATAAATAGTACATTGATGGTGTAAATATATATTATAATAATTACCAATTAAAAACCGTTGTGGAAAACTCCTAATAAAAACTTGAAACCCTCGAAATCATTTTTCAAAATTTTAACAAGACCCCATTAACTCAAATAAAATAATATCCCTAGAAATTAGGAAATTTTCAACAATAAAATCACTCTAACCCTAGAGGTCCGAAACCACAACGAATCAAAGGAGGGAGTAAAGACTAAAGTCTCTAATATAGAGAAGAATGGTACTGAACTATTACATTACTAAATTGAATTAATTTCTAAATAAAACACACATGATAAACCAAATACATATATACAAAATATTTCCAAATTGTTCGTTAGGATCATTAGTATATCCTATGTGAATTAAAAAACTATTTTTAATGTTTCAATTTCATTTTAATGAAATACAATGTGCTCGAATTAATATTATATATGAATTATTCACCCATTTATAAGTTTTATAACATTAAAATAAAAATAATTTGTTTATATATGATATGTATATTATAAAATCACATGGTGTTACATTCCTAGAATTCTGTAGTAATCATGAACACTAATCTAGCCTTAGGGTGGATTGACTCAAGTTTCTTAGTCGAATGACCTATGATAGTATGTTTGAGTGTTCATGTTATTTATATTGTTTCATAATGTTTTTAAATATCCATAAATTAATTTCAATGTTATCATAATTTAATTACCCAATGATTATAATTTACAATGGTTGGAATTGATCCCTTTTATATATACCTTATCAATTAACATCTAATTACAAAATTTCAGTTCATTCTCCTATTTATTTAAATATTATTATTTTAATATATCTGTATTTAACATTATTTTTAATAATGTATATTTCTATTGTTTATAGTTTTTAATTCATGAGTTTTTCATTCATTTTTATATAAAGAAATAATTTAGGAAAAGGTAAATTTATAATTATTTTTATCTAATTTGTATGTTATATATAATTTATTTCTCATTGCTAACAATACCATTAATATTAAAATCATTGACTTGTTATTTTTTATTTTTTATCTACTCGTTATTTTATATATTCATGTTTATATTAATTTTATTTAACATGATGATATATATTTATAAAAAATGATAATTTTTATATGACCAATATTTTATTTCTGGGTAATTTAGGCTATATATTATGAATGATTTATAAAAAATATTCATATCCAACTGGTATACATTTATATGTATATATTTCAGTGATAGGTGGGATATAAATTATATATCCCTTCAATGTATTAGTTAATGTTTTACATTTCAAAGGATAATTATGTAATGCTGCATTGGTGGTGAACCTAGTGCACAATTTGGTGGGACGTGGATGGTTAGTGTAAAAACTGAAAATTTTCTACATGGAAAATTTTCCATTATAAATATTTCTATCATGGTTTTAAGTATGATATAAAATAATTAACATGTGATTAATAATAAAAAAATTAATGATTTATTTCATCAATATAGAACATAATATATGGGGAATAAATACATATAAAAAATTATAAATAAGAAAAATTGAAAAATAAAAAATAAATTTTATTTTAAATCAAAAGGGTCAATGTTTCAATGAAATATCACACCCATGAAAAAAATTATGAAAAATAAAGAAACATTATCAATTTTATAGGCATTTTATAAATGGAAAATAGAGAAAAATAAGAGAAACATTAGTGAAGGAAGAATAATGGAAATAAGAAATATATACGTAATGTATAAAATTATTAGACCGTTGGAAATTATATTTTTATAATACACTAATTATCATAACAAAAGTTACTTAAATATTAAAACTGAGACCACATTGTAAGAATTATAAAATTAATTCATTGATAAATGAGATATTAACATCTGAATATGTGATATGGTAGAAGAATACTCACTATTTGGTATGCATGACTCTTATTGTGGTGGATTTTATGGAAAACATTCCTCCTATGGTAGTAGAGGAGTATGAAAACAACATTACATAAGATGTTCTATGATTATATGCTTATCAATTTATAGAATTATATATTTAATTTCCCAAAATAGGGTCCCAATATCTATAATTTCATATCAAAAGGCTCCAATAGATGTTTGTGAGATGAGGGTGTAGTTAGAGGAATTACATGAGAAAGAATATGTGCGACCATGTGCTTCCCCCTTGGAAGTTCTAATTTTGTTCTCTATGAATATATATGGCAGCACGGGGTTATGTGTGGAATATTGGTTCTTAGAACAAGTGATTCTAACGAATTTTTATTGACAAACAATGAATGATGAACTATTGAATATGTTATGATGGGAAAGATGGTTCAAAAAAAATGTCCTCAGGTCAATATATATGCATCTATGTGTATAGAAGGAGGATATAGAAAATATTGAATTATAATGTAGTTAATGTCACAATGAGTACATTATGATTCCATTCATCATAGAGAATTCCACAATTGGTTTCATAAGACCCATTAAGCAGATCATTCATCCTTTTATAGACCGATTTCTGATAGTCCACATCATCGCCATCCTAGTGTAATCATCATCTAAGTAAAAGCATGTGAGTCCATTGAAGATGATCCTCCACACACTCAGATAGGAATATATTTTTTGTATTCACATGAAGTGTCAATTTTGGATTGGATATGTCAAATTTATCAGAACCAATATCTCATTTAAAAGAGTGGTTATGGACCTTGTGAAGGTTGATACAATTATAGATTGGGAAACACCCATGAGTGATACTATGTTGTGGATTTTAATTCATTTGAAGGAAAATATTTTGGCTTTTTACCAAAAATCTTCATAGTAGAAGTACACTTGATAACTTTGACCAAATAGGGTATTCCTTTCTTGTATATGGTTTGGTTTCAATATTGATTTCCGGTTTTGGGTTAAAGGATGATGAGTTCCACATATTATGATTGACACATGGAGTTGTAATGTATGTAGTGTTCTGTGAAGCCTCAAGGACCATACATCGTTTTGTCCAGATGTATAGAAAATAAGTGACTTCCCTATGGGTCTATGTAATTAAGACCACGTGAGACTAACTACGCAACCAACATTTTTATGAGAGAAGTAGTAGTATTCTCCCTGATGATGTAGAGGCAATACCTGATGGGAAACTAGTTTATCTTATACATTGACCACAATACTCTCATGTATATCTTAACTTACAAGGATTAAAATATTGAGAATGATACGATGTCTAGTGTTCCTCTAAGATTATAAATTTGAGATTATATACACTCTTGGGACGAGGAACATGGTTGAAGAAGCTATCAGTATGAGATATTATTCTTAATTGTAGGTGAAGGATTTAATATAATATGACTTGTTTTAGTTTCCCATTATGAATAAGGATGGTTATTCATATATTTATTAGATGTTTGTTACCCCCACATCATTTATACATATTTAGGGAATCTCAATATAGATATATTGACTTTGATAACATACACGATCATTCCTCAACATAACATGCACTTGTTGTATATTCTGAAGGTGGGATAATATTATACTTTTTAGTGGATAGACGTTGGTTATGTTAACATTGTGGGAGTATGTGATGAAAGAGCATCATAAATCTCATTTTTTAGAACATCATAGTGTGGAGATTATTTTTCAAAAACGTGAATGTTAGTCTTATTATCTCATAAAGATTATTTTTATAGTATAGTTTTGATCTTGATGCCTTAATTGTCAATAATTGAAGGCCAAGAATTCAGTTCTAGTGTGTTCGGATCAACCCCTTTATGTTGTAGAGTGTATGCCAGATGTGATATCCATGGAATTTTTGATAGGATTACCAAATATGTCTAAGTGAAAATATTTTATATAGGTTATAACATATAGAATCAACATGTCATCCTACTTCCTATCCATTAAGAAGTTGTGTTATGTAGAGATATTTGGAAACTTGTATGTAGTAGAGATAGTCTGGATCCATGAAGTTCCGTTGAAAATTATTTTAGACGGTTATTTTCTCATCAAATTGTGATTAGGGAGAGTGTTTAATGAGTGATTCATGACATAGTTTCATTTTATCAAGTATTTTTAACCCCACACTAATGGATTGACTAATTTTTCCATTGTAATATTGAATGAAATGATACAAGCTTCAATGATGTGTTTTTCCATAGTTGAGAGGATAACATACTATTGTTTATGTTTCTATACAAAAATAGATACCATTTCACAAATCTTATGGAACCATATTTTTCCTTTTATGGGTGACCTTTTAAGTCACCAAATTGTTAGAATCATCTTGGAATTGCAGTACTCATGGACCACAAGTTGGTATAAGAAATGAAAAAGAAGATTCATTTCATTATATAGAAGATTATGATGGAAAATTGTCATCATAATCCAATACCGAAAAGTGATGGTGGACTCTAGAGACAATAGAAAGAGTGAATCTATCCTTGAGGGTCTATCCTCAAATTGGATTAATGATATTTTACCTGGGTGGAAATTTATCTCTGAGATTCATTGTCCATTTAAATATAATTTATAGAATTTGTGAGGTGGCATACCCCATAGATCTTCTGCTGATGTTTTGTAGGGTACATGATGTCTACCATGTGTTGAATTTATGGAGGTATGTTCACAACCAATCACATGTTATTGAATGAGGATAACTAGACATCGATTATGAAGATTACGTTTTTGAGTACTATGTATAGCTAGAGGATTGGGTAGATAAGATATTTTATGGGTGATCGATTCCCCTATTGTGTGTTCAGTGGTAGCGCATGAATCTTCATTTGACAAAGTAGGAGCATGAGACTCTAATGTGATCCTAGTACCCTTATATTTTGATTATGTTTATAAATTTTCTATATGAATATCCCTAAGGTGTTGATAATGTATCAACTGTAACTTTTCTATATATTTCATTAGAATTTTATATAGATTATTTTTTTGATACATGTTCTATAAAAAAGTGAGCATATGAGGCTAAATATTATTGAAATTAATATTTAAAATATAATTACCATACTAATATGATGAAAACATATTTTTCTATAAAAAGTTGAATAACTCCCAAACTAGTACATGTATCACAAACAAATGGCCACCATTGAATTAAAATCATGGGTTTTACCCTAGTCCTAGAATAATCTATGTCAAGGGTATGAATTGGTCATGAATGCATTCATGGATGAATAATTAAATAAATGAAGTTATATTAATTTAATTATTCAATTAAAAATCCTCACATAATGATTTTTTAAATATATTTTCAAATATGGAACATTCATAGGATAAGCTTTATAACCCTGAAATTTGAGAGAGTGCATTGGTGGATATCATAGAGGAAAAAATTATATTATATTAGGATCTAGGATTATTGTTCTAAATAATTTATTTGAATTCACCTACGAGGAAAATGAAGGGCCATTCCTCATCAGTGATCGATCTAAACTCCATGAAGGATTCATGATTGTTGAAATTCAATATTATTAATTTATCCCCATCAAATGCAGATCAATTCTATGAAAGAGAAATGATTTGAACCTTGATGTTATATTTATATTCAATGGATTTTATTTTTGTTGTTTTTATATCACTTTTTTTTCTATTTAATTAGCAATAGATTATTACTGAATGAAAAAATTAAGGTTTGTTACTCACATATAGCGGTTTATAGATTTCCATATGTTTCTTCACACATTCATAATTATGATTTTATATGGGAAATGGATTGATGAATACACAATATATTATCATTATGTGGATGTTATTTATATAAATATAACAATACCATGAGAGTGGATCATGATCAAGGGGGATATAATTGTGAGGTGATGAATGAGGATTATCAGAGTTGGATAAGAATTGAATAGTGGTTCTCATTCTTACCAGATTTGATGGCATGACTACCAAAAGTGTGTGAAAATGTTTTACAAGACAATTAATTGTACATGTCCTAATATCTATTTATGATAAGGTTGGAAGACCCCATATCTATTATTTCCAGTGAGGGTTATGGAATTTTCTGTGTTAATGACGACGCATAAGAGGATATTCAGGATCTAGAAATGTTGAGTTAAAACTCATGTAATATAGAATTAAATGTCTGGTGGGACCCCCCATATGACCCTAGAGTTTATATGGAGAGAAAAATATTTCATGCCTTGGGACCTCTGTCACACACAATGATACCCATGTTAGAAGCTTGATGTTTATCTCAAATTACACACACACACACACACACGAGGTAGGCCGAAGTACATGTACATAGACATGGACAATTGTACATTATCGTATCATGGAGTTCACAGGTTTGTACATTGGAAAGAAATGATGTAAACATGAAAGAGAAGATTAAATGTGAATGGTGTTGACCTACATTTGTTTTGACTTATTTACACAAAATGTATTTATAGTTTTAAATTTCACGTGAGATATCACAACATAGAAAGACCATGGGTTGGATCGACATGTTGTGTACCCCTATTGCACTCTATGTACCACCTATTATAGTGTTTTGAGCCTTTAATTACTTCATTTTAGACCAATATCAGTTGAGAATTTTCCCTATGTCCATCCCCTAAAGGATAAAGTAAGCTATTACATCCTTGTCACAACATTTTGATCCCCTTAGGTGGATCAGTATGAGATAGATTTTGTGTTCTCACTCTATAAGACTGAAGGGTGATCGTGTATCATTTCATCTTCTACCCAAGTTGGGGTTCATGGAAATAATGTTTCTTCCATGTATATGGAGTTGATACTCCATATAAAAGACCATATCAGTCGGGTTTTCATTATCATTTGAATATAATCCCGAATGTATCAGGTTAATCTATATTTGGGTTTCAGTATCCCCCTATAGTCATGGGTGTGATCCCTTATCTTTTGGTCAGGGTATTCAAATATCTTGGAGTTTTCATGGTAAGGTCACAGTGATCATGAACTATTGGATGAGTGTCTTAAATGATATCCTAGATTATAGATTGGGTTCCTCCAAAATTTGAATTTTTTCCTGGAAATGTTTTCGCAATAATTTTTGTTATGACTTCTTTGATATATGATGTAATTCCTCAACAAATCATTTTTTTAATGAATTGAATTATATAAACATTCTATGAGATGAATATTCATGATATTTCATGTGATGTTTTTTTGCAGTGTCATGCAGTGAATTTTTACAATAACCCATTCATGGAATCTTCCCACACATATCATGTATTATGTATATGATGTGCCTTTTGATAGTTTCCTAAGTGGAGATAGATTTGGGGTAAAAATGTTTGAGCTACATGGACTGAGGTGTTTTTTTAGTGGGTTAATTTGATAGTTTTCCTCAACTTATGATCAGGTTATAATCCATGTATTTTTTCGTTTGGATTTTATCTGGCCCCGTTTATTTCAATCAGTAAATTATTATCATACAATTTTTGTGGAATCATATATGTTTTAATTCGTCATTTTTAATTATATTTCATTTCATCGCTGTATAGGATTAGAGATGTATCCATCTGTACATGAATATTAAGACAATGTTTCCCAAAACAATTATATTCCTCATGGTTTTGGCCACCATAACCTATCCTATTAAACCTGAGGTTGGGGTAATTTCAAATTGGACCCCATAAAGATAAGTTGTGACATTGACATGGCCATATGATTTGGCCATATTGTTAGAAAATTATGTGACAACCGTGAAGGTGAAACTGTCTATCCAAAACTAGGTGAATGATTTCATCTAACGTGTTTAAAGGGTTTCGAAGCCATCAACAAAACAAGAGTAGTGAAATTTTCAATACTACAACCCACCATGATCAGTTACTGAATGTTTTAGAAAAATAGTGCACTAATCATGGGCCCAGGTCTGCCACCCCCATAACTAACATTTTTTACCCTCTAAACTCCAAAAATCTAAGAACATACTCAAACAAAACTAAATATCTAAATTAAATGTACCTTGGACCAATAGAGTCTCATGAGTTGTTTTTTAGAACATTGTGAGGTAAAATTTCATTATCATCAATATATATTCTTGTTAAAATTTAAATTTAAATTAAATAATATCATTGAAAATATTTTAATGAAAAATATTTTGGAATTTTATTTTATATAAGGAATGTATTTATTATCTCTAAATATACCTATTATTTATTTATAGGAGACGATTATCACATTCTATATCCAATACAATCCTATGATGATTCAAAATCCTGAGGAGAATCAAGAACATCCTTTTATAAATACATCCCAATTATGGATACTGTTGAATTATAAGAATGATTTTAAATATAACACGATTAATAAAAAGTAATGGATTATGTTCAATGATATGCTAATTTTATAGATTAATATCATGGCCCTCAAACTAATCCATAAGGTTTTCTCTCTCCAATAAATATACTCAATTCACTACAAATATTAATTAATTCCTATAATATATTCCACCTTTTAACTAAAATATTTATATAATACCAATAATATCTAATTAAAAATGGTTTTCTATGAAATAATTCTACAATATAAGGTTCTAAAATCCATATTTTTTTGAATAATTATTGGTTTATTCATCTTTAAATTAATCTTCATGTGTCTAAATTTTTTTAGGTCCACTAGGTTAGATACCCTGAGTAGAGGGGTGAATCAGGATTTGAAAGATTAAAACCACTGCCCCTATTGATCATGTCCCACTGTTAAGAAATACTCTCTTCTATCTCTTTCATACAGCAAAGTATAAACAGAACCTATGGCATGCACAGCACAAATCGATTTTTACTTGTTTCACCCCCACTAGGATACGTCCAAGGAGTATACATCGGCAATGTGCCGATGTACCAAATCCAGTAAAAGTGCACGTTTTTTTAAAAATGATTGGGATAGATCACTTTTATTCCAAGGTTCACTACCTTTACAATGTTTCTGGTCAGCACACTGCTTTCCCAAGGGTCACTCCCTGTCTCTCTATCTCTCTCACTCACTCCCAGTGGAGAGGATCACCTTCTTCCTCTTCCTTTTCTCACTGCTCTGGAAAGGATCCACTCACAGTTTATAGACCTATTGGTCTCTTCATTAACAATAATGAATACATCCTCTATTGTATGTAGATGCTCTGTTGAAGTCCAACTTTCACCCATAGAAGAATCTCCCGTGGAACTGAAAGTATCGGCCAATATTCCAGCTTTCATGCAGCCCTGAATCACTACATTGAATCAACCATACTTAGCGCCCTTCTCTAAACCGGCGTGCAAGTATCGGCGTGGAAGTTATACCTGGCGCGCTAGTCCACCTCAAATACAAGCGCGACACAAGTTTCTCTAAATCCAAATTTGTGCAACTCACACCCTTTTACGCCAAAACCAATATGGGCACCCAACAATCTACTATCGCGCTTCTTCAAAATCTGGCACGCATGTCCGCCTCAATCAGTTGTGAGTAACCTCATTCTTCAACTCTAAACATGAGCGACTCACTTCATTCCTCCTCCAAACCACTTTTGGCATGCAACTATCACCTGGTGCTAAACTTCTACTTGCGTGACCACACACCACATGCGCGACCACCACACATGCACGACAGGAGCTCTGATTTTTCTAAGTGTTGAACTATTTTCTGAATGAGGCAGGGTGGACCTCTATTTATAGGCATTTGGACACCCTGGGAGATGGATCGCAAGTCTATCCTCGACGCATATGTTTTGGCATGCAAGTCTCTACTTCGCAAGTCACTTGCGCGACCAACCATAAAACCTGGTCGCCCCTTCTCCCTATGCCATATTTCAAAGTTCTAATCATGAAAAACATATGGTGTGCAAGTTTCCTCTCCATCAAGACAACGATGCGCACGTCCCTTTTCCAAAATCACTTTTCTCCATTTGTTGATTTTCAGGCCAATAAATTTGGAAGACACTTGAAAATGGTTCCACCTTGTATCTGCTCTTTTTGTACTTCCTCCAGATGATCCATTCCACTGTCAAAGTTCTTGAATAAAACATTGATCATTAACCACATCCCTTAAACTTCACATGCCACCATGAAATAACCTTTGTCAATAAATTTTTATGTCATGGTTTGCTTTGTCAACAATCTCAACACAGATTTCCTCTTTGTCAACAAACTCAATCACCTCAAAAATGCTTCAATGATATATTTAGGGATTTTTTCAGAAAAAATATCACAATTATGAACATGTGTACATTACCATAGATAAATTTAATTACATAATCAATGATGTCTGCATTATTACTTCTTAAACATATATATTTGATTGAGATATCATCAAACAATGTTAAAAAAGGAGGTCATTACCAACACTCTTTTTCATAAAAGATAAAGAATGTGTTATTTTATAGTGATTCCATGAATATTCACTGATTCTATCAAAATCATTCCAGATTCCTTGATTTTATTCAGTAGATTTTTCCATTAATAATTTATTGTTCTCATTATAAATTACCCACTCATGTACTGTAAAATTAATTATCTACAACATGAAAATGTGGTTACTATTTCAGATACATCACTAAATTATAATTTACATATAAATAATAGTATACGTGACTTCTATATGAAAGAAGTAAAATTAAATGGAATGTAATTTCACGGAATGGATTTTCATGCTATTTCAATGATCAGGGTAATATACAAAGGGCCTATAAAAATTTATTTAGTGATGCCCATAATTTTCTTAAATAATATAGGTAATATTAAATCCTCTTAAGAAATATCTCATGATTTTCAAACTCTCTATACAAGATAAATCAAAAATTTGAAAAGAAAATTCTAGAAATATAAATTTAAAGAAAACATAAAGGATTTGAAAAATGTATTTTTAATTTAAACAATACTATCATTAACCTCGTTTTATCTGTGTTATATAATATACAATTATGCTTATAATATGGGATTTATATATATTATCAAAAAATGATAACCTGATAACCATTTACTTAACCAAATAAATAGTACGTGATCAAAATTACAAAATGTATGACATATAGTTAGATACTTAAATATTCAATGTAAACATATAGATGCACTAACTTTATCATGAACCAACCCCTATAATCCTCATAAATGGTACTCGATCCAATAATAATACGACTCGATGGATGTTCCCAATTGACATGGGTTGTAGAAAACAGACATGGAATCAACACAAGAAAAAGAGGGATCAATTTAACCATAATTGATATAAGCCAATGATGTGTTGTTGATAATTGAATAATAAAAATACCACAATAACAAAATATCTACATGAAGGAGTGGATCCAAAACATCGTATTAATGTCTCAAGGATCAAAAATAATCACGATAAAATGATGGATCAAAAATCCCAACAACTTCCACCAACTCCCAAATGTCCCACATGTCTAGTAAACCATCTATAGATAAGTAGTTCCTTCCCTTTAAATTAACACAGATATAGGAAATCTAAAAAATACTGTATTGTAATTGTATTGTGTTAGAAATAATCCTTATAGTATTTACAAATCATTCCTAAATAATTCCATACAAGGAAACACATTTTTGATTAATTTTAACAAAAACTAGCTTGTTAACAATTATGTAGTTCATATGAAATAATTATTGAACAAAAATTTCAAATAACTTTTATAAAATGGTTATATAAATATTTTCATCCAAGAATTCATAATCAAGAATCATTTTCAAACCATAATTTATAAAAAAATTACAATAGGGAGAATGAATAAGAATTTCCATCAACACTATCATTAGTGAAACATATAAATTTTTTTCAACACATAATAATTTAAAATCATAGAAACCTGGTTAAGAGCGCTAAGGGTATAATTATTAGGGATTATATCATATCAGAGTGAATTGAATCATTTAAAGTTCACTATTAACCACCAAAGGAATGAAAATGTGAAGATATATAAGGCAATATCTCGATGCATCAAGTAGTTTATTTTCAATTTCATCATAAATATATTTAAATGTAATGTTAATAAATTACCAAAATGTGTTCTTCCTACACAATTAAAATGTGTACCTTGTGCTTCAATTTCAATCATACAATCCAAAAGGTGATAACATTCATTAATAATTAATTTTTATCATTTTTTCATTTGACCCAAATTCAAATTTTAAAATATGGAATTCATTTAAAATACCAAACTCAGTGATTTTTAATCATAAACCCAGGTCAACCATTCAAAATAACAAATAATATGTAATTCATAAATACTCATACCAATATCTTCCAAAACAATTTCACAGTGTTTTTATAAAAATTCCTTGAATAATTTCATTTTAAATAATAAATTTATTAGGCCTTTTAATTTCATCTAAAACAGTGTAATTAATCATAAATTGAATTCACTAGAATTTTTTTAGAAAAAATTAACATTCAATAAATATAAATAATTTCTCCCCAAATAGAATGACCTCTTAAAATTATTTTATCAAAACATAATTCATGATTTATAGATTTATTTGAAAGAAACACATTGGAATCAAATAATTTAATTACTAAGAATAACATTTGAAACCACATATTTTTAGAGAACCTACCAATATAAAACCCCTAAATAGTACCCAATACGATTTTGACATGACCTAGATGGAATTTTAAATCCCCATGGGATAGTCACATGAATGACGATGTTAATAAAAGTAAATATAGAATAATTTCACCAGACAATTTACATGCATGATCCATGCAGATTGTAATGGTAAAATAAAAATATCATTATGTAAAACACTCCACATGAGACAAATCGTCCAAAACCCCATATATAAGTCCTAAAAAGGGAAATTCAACATAAAACAACTAATAGATCACCAACTCCAACATATGTAACCAACTACCAATGTTCTCGAAAGTCATGTACACCCTCCACCTCTATAGGGTGTCATATATTTACATGGAACAAGAATAAGTAAATATATAAATTCTCAATGTAAAAACTAAGGTTTAATATTAAATCCCTATAGTAATTCTCCAAAATATTTCATAATAATTTCAATAAATGTAGGAATAATCAGGAATCTTTTTGAAATAGGATTGAAAATAAACTTAAGAAAATAGGGAATGAGATATAATTTCCCTAAAAACTAACATTAGTATAAAAATGCGTCATTGGATATATTTAATAAAATATATAACAAAAGGTCAATGGTTATGTGGACAATAGGTTTCATATTTAATTATTATCCCAAATAGTAGTTCGGTGATGATTAAAATGTTCACAAGGAACATAACTAAGGATGAAAGTGAGAAGATACCTATGGAAAAAAACCCCAACCTCAAGTTTTTTTCTAGAATTATCATTTTTAATTCATTTTAATACAGATCTAATGAATTTGATGCCTGATTTTTTACACCTATTATACATATCCACCCATGTTCTTCAAGGTATATCATGCAATTTAAAACATAAAATTTATTCAAAAATAATTTAAATCATAAATTCATTGTACCAAAATTAAAATTTCAAAACATTCCTTTTATTTTAATGTGTATTTCTTCAGAAAAACAGTTCAATTCCTTAAAACACCAGCATCATTTAGTTTTCAAATAAAATCATATCACTCATTTCTAAAGACAACATAAAATTCTTTATAATAAAATTCATCATAACATAACATTTAAAATCATAAATAACTCATGACTCTTTATTTCATCAAACATCATTAAATAGACATAGATTCAATTCAAGTAAATTTTTTCCTAAAATTCAACAATTAATCATTTTGTACATTTTCATCATACTCCATGAAATCATAAATTATATTTTCCAAAATGAATCTAATGTTTTTTAAATTGATCTAAAATCTAATTTAAAACACATATGCATCAAAGGATTCAAAAAATAAAAATAGATTTTGAAATCCCCAAACCATGATAATAATATCACAAAACTATGATGATAGATTTTAAAGGAGGAAATGGTGAAGCATATAGATTTCTAGGAAGTACAATGGTTCCAACAATGTTTTGTAACAATGAATCATCAACCGCAACAAAAGGTGTAATAATATGTCGGGGTGGTCTATTTTATGGGACCACCATGGTGAAATAATGGGTTATATTGCATGGGAATAAAAATAACATTACCCATGTAATGCAATGGGAGAGACCACACTATGTATTTTCACTTTATCATAAACCACTATGGTGTAGGTCAATATATCCCTTGTGGAGTTTTCACTCAAAGAGTCATTCAAAAATAAAAATTGAACACCCCAAAAAGGCCATGAACATTTACATTAATGGGATTCATAAACATTAAAATCCCATTAATTAACCCACAAAAACAAAAAAAAATAATCAAATTTTATTATTAAAATGGAAATTCAAAACAACCACTCCCAAAACCCAGTCATTCAATGATTTCAAATACTAACAATAATAAGAATCTATGGACTTGTTTAAGATACCATGGTATAACCTTTCTCAAATACCATTTAATATAAAAGGCTATGTTGTATAATTTAGAAGATGGGGTCACTATGGTGTAATAATTCCCGATTTGGCTGGTGTCAACCAGTATATTATAACTATATCATAACTACCACCTATAGAAAAATACCAAATCCTATGTGGTGTGGTATCTAGTTTTACATCATGGTACCCTCATTTTTGTTTAACGTCTCTAATAACACACATTTATGTTTCACGTTTTTTTGAATCACTAAAAGCATTCAATGAACTTGGATCAAGGATTAAACTGGGAGTATAAGAATGTAAAACCTCATGAAGCAATGAATGTAACTAAAATAAATGGCCTAGATTTTACAATGTCTACTGATATAATAATATCCTCTATAATGGACATAAGATAGTAATGTACATATTCAAATAGAATGACCTAAAATTGGGCCAATATAGATGGTTACAACTAATTGAGGTCTATTAGCACTCAATCCATTTCCATACTTCAAATGAAATTAATTTGGTAGATGATCAAGAGAGAAAATTTGTTGAATCGTTATCCAAGATGAGGATTAAAAGGTAGATAATGTTTCTATACATTCAAAATTTAAAAATTAAATTTAAAATAAATTATAATACATTTTCACTGTTATAAAATTATTTCATAACCATGTATCCATGATTGGACTAAGTAATCTCCAAGGGATGACCTTAAGATAAAGATTATGTTTAAAGATTCAATAAGATGTAATTTAATATCACAAAAACATTAGTAATGATTGAATAGGAATATTTGTGACATTATTATGTTTTACAATAGATATTGATATAATTTAGGTGTTTGTTAGATAATTCCCACTACACATAATTTTTTGAAAAAATGGAGAAAAAATATGTATTGAGATCATCAATAGATATTCTAGTGGGAAAGATAATGAATGAAATCATGTAATGTATATAAAAGTTATTTTTTATTATAGTAAATTAATGTAAAACTATATAATTCCATGTCTTTTAGGCAATATTTATCTAGAACAAAATGAAATTGGTATTAAATAACTATATGTTTTTTTCATTGGTGATCTAATGCCACAAAAAGAATGTAATTACTTATGGTTCATAATGGATTATCTTATAATGGCCTCTAAATCCATTACCCTTCATGATGAAAATTCTTGAAATCAACTTGTTATGATGTATATATATAATATAGAGATTTTATACAAAGCCCATATCTTTATTGTATGTAATAATGATTTTTTGTATTGAATCATTATTTTTTAGGAGACATTAAAAGGAATTGATTGCAAATTAAAACTTATGTTTGACATATCACCGTCCAATAAATGGAAATGAGAATGAAAAAGGGAAACTATTGATTTATTTTTTAGATCCCACACAATAAAAATTAATAGTGGATGATATAAACAACTTCATATACTTATCTACTCATAAAATAATATCTTCCACTTATCATTTAAAATGTATCCTTATAAGAATATCTTTGATAATGAGTTTATAACTATAGAATTATGGGAAGAAGTAGGATATAGTAAGATATTGGGATAATAAAATATCATATAAATTAATGATAAGGAAAAAACAAATGAATTATATATCAATGTATCTCACTATTAAAATAATATTTATTCTAATAAAATTTGACCATATCTGGAGTTTGAGGTTAGTGATAAAATTTTCCTTCCTAATATCTATAAAAGAGAGTCATGTGGATTAAGAATAATGGAATGTTAATTCATCAATATATTACCCCATTTGATATTCTTAACAGCTTTATAGCTATATAATATCTGAATTTCCTTCCATAAATGTCATATGAATTATATGATGTATTACATGTATAACCTAAATAAGTAAATTATATAATACTTGTTATAAATAAATATTTGGTGATGTTGAAATAAGATCACTCTTATATGGATCAGTTTGTGAAGATCTAAATTATATGTAATGCAACAAAAATATTATATAAAAATATAAAAAATATTAATTTAACATCCTTTTTTATGATATAAATAAATCCCTCTTTGTTAAATAATGTATACAACAAATGAGAATAAATGATTTACCATTAAAAAGTTGTTCATTTAGTTTAAAACATTGTAAAAGAGAAAAAACTCCACTTATCATTCTGGTATATTCGTTTCAATATTTTCAGAGATAAATTCTATGTTACTACATGTACTGAGGCCTTCAAAAGATCAGTAATGAAAAAATAAAAATATTTAATAAATTATTATAAGAATGGAGAAATTATTGAAAATAAAATGTATCATCATATGATAAAACATAAAACATCATTAGATTTAGAATATTGTGATTACAATAGTAAGAGTATTACATTCTAAGGAAGTGATCATTTGGATTCCTCTCTCTCTAATTACTATTTTTACAAAAAATTGATTAAAATATAAAATTTTTGGAGATAATTTTATCTCTCACAAATGGAGAATCCCATGGAAATATTAAAACTTTATTTATGACCAAAACTGGGGGTTCACCCAAGGAGAAGTATAATTTTTATACGTTACACAGATACAGTCACTTTTCCAATAAAAACAAGTTTTATTTATATAATTGAATTAAACAATTTAACTTATTAATTATATGAAACCCATATTTCATTGTTCATCCACCTCCAACCTCATAGGGACCACCATTAATGCTTCAGATGGTTTTGGGAACCTTTTTTCATGATCTTTTTTACTAGGAAATCATTTGAATAAACCCCTTACCAAAATTTATCGACGCGGTATGAATATATTTGTTTAAAAGTTGACCGAAAATCAAGAAACAAAATTCCCAAATTGGGTAATTCATTGTTGACACCCTATAAATATCGAGCGTTCACAAGTCTTTAGAATCACACCATTGAGATGGAAGATGTACTTTTGGTGAACAGTGAACCAATTTCAGTAACAGGTGATTCTTCTTCTTCCTTCCTCAAGGTATGCAAAACAACCCTCATTCTTTACCTTTTTGTCATTATTTTATTAAACATTTCTACTATATTTATTATATTGAACAAAATGGGGTATTAATGAGATTTAAAAAATAGGGTAAAAAAATTTGAAATTCTAATTTTAGTTAACTCCAATAAAAAATTAAATGATAATTTTTTATAAATTATCATTGGATATTTTTATTGTATATTTTATGAACTGATATTTTTAAATAATATATAATAAAATTAAAAAAAATTATCAAAAATAAGTGATAAAATCCTTAAATGATAAATGAAATGTTTTATTGTTGAATATTTTATCAATATTATTAAGGTGTTAAAAATTGATTTATTTCTAGAAATGTGTAATGGTTTGTCTAATGATAATTTTTACAAAATTATCAAATGTTTATTTTTGAAGATAATTGCTTGAAATTATCAACAATTATTAAAATGAATCGTCTAGTGGAAATTACATCTGTTTATCACAGATAATAAAAAACATTTGACGGGAATTAAATTTCTCAACACAAGCGATAAATTCAATTTTTTTGGAAAAACATTATTGTCATCACATTTTAATTTTCTAATGAACAGAATTATCATAGAATGTGTTTTAAAATTGATAAAATTATAATTTAAAATATCAATACATTTGAAAAAATTTATTATTTTATGAGATGTTTTAAAAATCATAAAATGTTATTTTAAATTAACAATGAATATGAAAAATTATTATAATTTCATGTGATATTTTTATAAATTATAATATGATAATTTAATTTAACAACCCATATAAATATATTAATCATTTCATGTGACATTTTATAAATGATAAAGTAATTATTTAATTTATCTGTGCACATGATAAAATTAAATTAAGAGTAATGATTTGTCTTTTCTTATAACCTTTTAATGTGTAAAATGATAATTTAAAATTTATCAGTGCAAGTGATGAATTAAATGATAATTATAGATTTTTTGCGAGAGAAAACGTATTATCACATGTGATATTTTTTTCTTTTGAATGAAAAAAATTAATTTTATGATTTTCTTCCAACTAATAATGGTGGGAGTTCCTTAATTTTATGTGTCTGTTTACAAATTTATTCTATTAATATAATGTGCGTATATGTTTAATTACTATGATAAATGGTGATTTCATGTGGGTATGTGTGTATCCCTGGAAACTCTATATTACCCTTGATTTTAGGAGTATTTGTAGCTGTTTATCCACATTGTTGTGTGATTATTTGTACATTGTGTACTAATTTAGTCGTGATGGTATTATTATTCTTTAATATATATATATATATATATATATATATATATATCAATCCATGCTATATATACCCAGTGGTTTTATTCTTGGAGTTACGATAGCTGGACCAAAAACATGTGTTACCCTTTAGAGGAGGGATGAAGATGATTGGTGACAAGGGACTAATACATGGGTAGGAACATTACTATGCCTAGAGGAAGCCATGTATTTGACAATTGCAACTTGTGTCATCCTCTTGAGTGGTTAAACACGTGGCTGATGGAAACTGTCTAATACCTGAGGAAGGCACTCGGTAATGCCTTGGGTTATACATGTCTGACGATGAAGGATATGATGATTCCTTGGGATGCACTGGAATAAAATGATTCGTTGGGATGAAATCATAAAAATTGGGGAGTGATTAGACCTCCCTCCCTAGAATGCCTTCTCAATGGTGTGATTCAGTGACAAAGGTACACTATTACCTACCATTCCTCAATATAACTACTCGACAATTAAGGGAAACTAATTAGATCTCATTTCCCTTGAACATAAAGAAAAATATATCTTCTTACAAAGTATTTATATTTTCACATGACTACATTGAGAAAAAATATTCCTTATCCTAATGGTTAATCATTGATTCTTCTGACATGACGTTCATCCATTTTGGAATAGATCCAAAGGAGGTACAATCGGGGGATGTGGAATCTTGGTTAGTGCACAACCACTCGGTTTTTGATTTTGTGTTTATTAGACATTATTTATTATGTCATACACTTTCATTTAGAGAAGTTCAATTTGGGAATGCATTTGTGGTTTCCTACAGTGTCTTGTTCTCACACCATATCGGGAAATTTTGGTGCGCTTGTAGATTTATTGACTAGAGATAAAATGAAGGGAAAGGGACATGTGGAGGACGGTTGAGCGGTATAGCATGGAGTTGTAGTGGACTGGGACAAGAACTAATGGACTCGAAAAATGATTGTTAATTTTCTTCTAGTTTTGAATTCTTCTTACATTGGTTTGTTTTTTTTACTTTTGGTGTAGTTACATTGTATGTATTCCATATTTATGTATATGTATTTTACTATGATGAACTATATTGTTGTTTTTTATTATTGATCCTATGACTTAATACAGAGGGTATAGTCACCCAAATATTCCACTTAATACCCTCGCTACTAGTCATCACACTCATTAGTATGAGGAGACATACATGAGGTCATGTTTCATTCCGGTTCGGTCCAGATATTCCGGTCAAGATATAACAAAATTGTATCTATGTATCTAGTTTTACTAACTTGTTTCTTCTTTTTTCATTGGGTTGAGATAGGTCAGAAGAGATCGAATAATTGGGACTCGGGCTTCGGAACCAAGTGAGTGTTTGGATGACACAACATAATGGTGCTATGAGTTTCCATAATGTTTGGAATTTACATTATGTTTGAGTCACCGTGGGTGAAACATGTGATTTTATATGTGATTTATAAGATTTAGAGTATGTTCATCTATCATGAATATGAACATAGCTTCACATTCCATCTATATATATAGCTGTTGTTGTACCACATAGTATTTCATTAATTAAACTATTTTTTTTCTGATATATATTTGGGATAGGTGGTTTTGTGTGATATTTATGTGTTTTTATGCTCTATGATATATCCTTATTGGAAATAATTAGTTGAACTGAGCATGTTGTTGTGTTAGTATATACATTATTGTGACAATCATGGATGGATAGTAATAATTGTTAGTGTTAGAATGGTATACCTTGGGTTAAGTGGAGACTCATTAGAAAAACTTTTTGATTCCAAAATACTATTAAGAGAACATTTTGTGATCCATATACTGATTAGGATCAATTCATGCCCCAAATGTCTCTAATTTTGAAGAGATTCCACCTCGGAGACGTTTAATGGGACCACATCTGCGGCATCCCAGGATTCTCTTGTAACAGCACTGGTGGTAGGTGGGGATGTTCCCCAAGAGATTTAGGTTGTAGGGAATGTTTATTTGGGACTTTCCCAGATAGTTCATATCTAGGTCGCACCAGCACAAAGGTCCATGGCTGATCATGCCTTGAATTTTCAGCGTTACCACCCCCTATCAGGGCAGGGGAGTGGTTGACCACTAGATGCTAAAGACTTTTTGGACTATATAGAGAGTATCATTGAGCTAGTATAAACTCTGAAATAAGGGTGTGTGATCCTAGTGGCCTTCTTATTACAAGGACCTTCTAGGAGATGGTGATATGTTATTAGCCAGCATGGGGGATGAGAGGTTCTGACTTGAGAAACCTTAATTGAGTTGTTTCTCAAGATTGTTTTTCCAAATACTATTAAGGTAGATCATTCCCAAGAATTCAGTGAGTTATGATAGGGTTCCATGATTTTCTTTCCTTATATTACCCATTTTATGAAGTTACATCACTTTTCTCCTCTATTAGAATGAAATAAGGATCAAAAGGCTCAGATATTTTAGATTGGCCTTTGACCAAACCTCAGACATCATGATAGAGTTTTTTTACTGGAAAATTATATAACGGTCTTCCTAATGGCCCTAACGATTAATAATAGACTACATGAGGGTATAGAATTAGTGTTACACTCAACTGATGGAGGGTGGGTAAAGGAGTTTCCTATCCCATATATGATGTTTTAATCTGGTAATAAGAATAAGGAAAATATATACAAGAAGTAGACTACAAGCATATGGGTGGAGAAAAGTGTGGTTCAATCATCACCTTTAGTGGAAACATCAGGAAGTTTCTACTGTGGAAATGCTGGACTCTTTCATAGGTTCTATAGTGGACCAAAATTTATGTTTTATATTTTCAAGAAGGGACACATAAAACCATTTTTCTACTGAATGGAAAATCAAGATTTCATAAAGGAAAAGGTCACAAAGGGAGAACTGCTAGGGGTTTCCAGTAGCAGACTACGACTAGTCATGCACCTCAGGGACAGAGGAGTGGAGTTGTAGTAGGCCTGAAGTAAGTTGTGGACCAGACTCTTGCATATCGTGGTGAGGGACTATTCACTGTTAGAAGTACCTTTCTGATCAAATCTACTTTTTCTACTTCTTTATTTGACACAAGTTATTCCCATTATTTTATATCCACAAAAGTAGTTTCTTGAGTTGACTTACTAGTCATGTTTTTATTTGATTTTGTATCCCTTGGTATAACTTCGTATACGATTTTAGAATGTCTTCATCGATTCTCAGAGTGTCCACTAGTGATTTTTATCTATGGATATTTTTGTGAATTTATGATTCTGGAAATGATGACCTTTGACATGATTCTTGGTTGGGACTAGTTAACCAGTTTCCGAGCTCACATTGATTTCTATTGAAGAAAGCTACCTTTTTCTTCACCAAAAGGAGAGATGTTCTTAATGACTAGAGAGTGGGAGGTGGTAATAGGTTGAGTTGTACCAAACATAAGCCAATTTTGGTTGATCATGTAAAAAATGGAATGCATGTCTCTTTTAGATGCTTTAGTGGGAACCTCCTCATCCTTTTTTACTAGTTTTTTATCTCTATTTGGACGTTTTTCCTGATGTCATCATCGGAGTCCCTCCATGATGGGTAGATGACATTGATATAGATATCATGACTGGTGAAAACCCTATTTTGATACATTTATAACATATGGATATAATTGAACTAAATGAGATCAATGTTCAACTAGAAGACTTGGGGGGGAATGGATTATCATACCAAGCACTTCACTATAGGGTGCACCAGTTTTGTTCACCAAAAAGGAAGATGGCTATCTTTGACTGTGTGTTGATTATCGAAAGCTAAACTGGGATATGATGAAAAAACTATATCATTTTCGAATGATAAATGATATCTTTGATTAGTTATGAGGATCCCAATGTTTCTCAAACACCGATCTTCAATCAGGCTACAATCAGTTACGAGTTAAGGAGAAGGACATACCGAAGAAAGACATTTAAAGAATATATTGATTTTTGGTTTATTTGGTAATTATCTTTGGATAGATGAATTAACCATTTTTCTTCATGTCCCTCATGAACAAAATATTTCATCTATACTTGTACTATTTCATTTTTGTGTTTGTTGATGATATCCTCATATACTCGCTGAAACCTGATCAACAATATATTCACATGGAGATATTTCTGATTACCCTTCATGATGATATACATTACTCTAATATGTCCACATTTGACATTGGATTGCATAATTGATGTTTCTTGGACATGTGGTGCCAGAAACTAGTATATTAGTAAATGTTGAGAAGGTCAAAGCAGTTATGTAATGGACACATCGTTGAAACATGTATGAGATCATGAGTTTCATTGGGTTATTTGGTTATTACCAATAGATTATCCAAGATTCCTTATGACTAGCATCACCCATTATATATTTAACAAAGAATGTATTAATTTTCTTGTGGTTAGACCATTGTGATGAATATTTTTTTGAGCTACGGAAAATGGTGACAATAGCTCCAGTACTTACACTCTAGGAGACTAGGATTGGTTATGTTGTGTATTGTGATGCATTAGGTGTTGCTCTAGGAGAAATATTGATGCAAGGAGATAAGGTATTAGGATATGTGTCTTTTTGTCTATGACCCCATGAGAAGAACTCCCCTATGAAAGACTTGGAGTTTCCAGTGGTGGTGTTACACTGAAATGTTGGAGGCATTGTCTCTTTGGTTAAAGGATCATTGTTTACACAGATCACAAGATCATTCTATATATCTTCACCCATAGAGGCTTGAATCTGAGGCAGAGACATTGGGTAAAGTATCTATAGTCATTCAGCTTCAAGATGAAACATTCACATTGAATGGAAATTTTCCTATCATATTCCCATAAACGTAGAACATAGGATGAGAATGAACTTGGTGAGAAATCGATGGAGGTGTAGTGGATGTTGATGTTTATTTTCACTGATAAGAGGGTTGATGCATTGGAGTATCATAGATCAATAACTTTTTCTCCTTTTCTGATTACATCCACCAGTATGGAAAGCATGAGGACTAGTCAGGATTCAGACCCGAAGTGTAAAATGATAAGAGAATGGCTCCCTTGTGGTGACCAGATACACAGATAGTCAATGAGAAATAATAACATGATCATGGTATACAGAAGAGTAGTGAATTCTTCTTCCATTATATTGGAACTAATGAGGTATTACCATGACTCTTGGTGGAAATTACATCTTGGTACAACAATTATGTACCATTAATTCAGAAGATAGTTCTCATGGCTAGAGATAAAGAGGGACATTGTAGGTTTTGCCTCTCGATGCCTCACCTATCAGAGGGTGAAGGCTGAGCACCAACATCCTGTAGGGTTATATCAGCCACTCCTGGTACCTATGTGGAAGTGGGGGTACATTACTATGGAATTTCGGAATGGATTACTTAGGATCCGAAGGAGTCATGAAGCAGTTTGGGAGATCGTTGATCGGTTAACTATGTTTACCCACTTCATACCAATCAGAGAGACTCGTTGAGGAGAAGAGTTGGGAAAATGTTATGTTAGAGATATTGTGTTCGTACATGGATTTCCAATGAGCATTGTTTATAATTGATAATATCATTTAACCACATGATTTTGTACGAGCTTGCAAAAAACCTAGGGACTCGGCTATGGTTGGGCACATCGCATCACCCTCAGACCGACGAACAATCTAAGAAGACTATAAACATACTAGAGGATATGCTACGAGCATACATACAAGACCTTGAAAAAGCATGGGATGATCACTTAACTCTGATTGAGTTTCAATAAATCAATCATTATCAAGATTTAATGCATAAGAAAACTTACAAGGCTCTTTACAGGAGGTCGTGTCTCTCACCTCTATGTTGGAATGAAGTGGTAGAGGCCACGGTTTTTTGAACCAACAAGGATCAAGATAACTTTGAGAGGGTACAGCTAATAAAAAAGTGGTTGATGAATACTCAATGTAGGCATAGATCTTATACCAACTATCGGAGGAGACCCGTGATGATTTTTGTGGTAGATCAGGGTTTCTTGAGAGGTAATCCTCAGTTAGGGAAATGATTCCTAAGAAACAGGGCAATGTAGCACCATGTTTTGATAGACACATTGACGTCAATGAGAAGATAAGGGAAGTGTCGTATCTTCTAGACCTCACACCATGCTAGCATTATATACACGTCATCTTCCACGTGTCATGGCTTCAGAGGAATATACATGATCCAACTCCTGTTCTTGACTGAAAGGACACTGATGTTTATACTGACACATTTTAGGAGGATCATCTGATGCAGATCATGGAAAACATCAAGAACAAGTTATGAGGGAATACAATACCACTATTATGAATTCAGTGGTAGCATGTGATCATCCTTGGAGATATATTGGAACTTGATTCTGATGTTTGAGCTCAGTGGTCTCAGTTGTTCGAGAAGGACCACTATATGTGCTTTTCAAGGACAATAAGTCGATAGAGGGGAGAATTGTAACATCGTGTATTGTTTATTATATCACTAAATCCATCATTGTTATATTATTAATACATTAAATGAGAATAAATGTTTTATCTGTAAAAAGTTATGTTTTTTGTTAAACACATTGTGAAATGGTAAAGAAACTCTTGTTATCACTCTAGAATATTCTATTGAATATTTTCAATGTGAAACATTGAGTTAGTGCATGTTCTATGTCTGAAAAAGCACAGTGAAGACAAAATAGAATTATTTAATATAATATATTAAGAATGGGAAAATTATTTATAGTAATTGAATATGTCCATAATGGTGTATCATATAATAAAATTGAAAATATATTTGGATCCGAAAGATGGTTATTACCAGATTATTCATATAACATTCAAAAAAAGCTATAATTTTGACTCCTTTTTGGCTAATTAATATTACTACAAAATTTTATTAAAATATTAAATTATTTTAAATAATTTTATATATCTTAAATAGTGCATTGCATGGAAATTTTGATACTGTATTTTTGTATGAAACATAGTGTTTACCCTATGTAGAGTATAATTTTTATATGCAACAGATATATAGTAAGGTTGAACATGAAAAAAAAAATTCTTTATATGATTAAATTAAAATTTTTAATTTATTTATTTAATAATACCCATATTTCACTATTCAAATGACGTCAACCTCACACTGACCACCATTAGAGCTTCAGAAGGTTTTTGGAATCATTATTTGTTGATCGTTTTGACCATGAAATCATAGAAATATCTCCCTACTAAGAATCTATCGACTATTCATGAATATATTTGTTTAAAAAACTGATCGAAAATCCAGTAATAAATTCTCAAAATGAGTAACTCATTTTTGAAACCCTATAAATATCATGTGTTCTATACACCTTTAATCACACCATTGATAAGGAATATATACTTACGGTGGACCTTGATCAAATTTCTAGTGGTGGGTGATTCTTCTTCTTCCTCCCTCAGGGTATTTGAATCACCCTGGGTATTTGTTTCATTTTTATTTTAATATTCATTTTCTACCTTTTTTCATGTGATCATTGTGGATTGGGGTTATTAAGTTTTCAAAAAGGGTTAAATATTTAGAAACATTAATTTTAACGAACTAAAAAATTGATTTTTTTATAAATTAAAATATTGTATTTTTTGTACAATTTTTCAAATGATTATTTTGTAATAAATAATCAAAAAAATTGATGAAAATATTATCAATGGTTTTTGATAAAATGATTAAATGAAAAATGTAAATTTTTATAGGTTAATAAATTATCAATATTATTATTGGGATAAAACATTGAATTATTTTGGAAAAAGTGTAATGGATTGTCCAATGATACTTTTTAAAAAATTATGACTTGAATTGTCACGACCCGACCCTACCTGGGCTCGAGCCGCAACTACCCCAAGCCCGCCTTCATAGGCCAGGGGCTGGTAACCAGCGTCGAAGACACAACAACTTGGTGAGGCCTTTTCCTAAGCACCTGTACACAACCACACGTAGCACACTCAATGAAAAAGTGCAGAGTAAAAAAGAAAAGTCTAGGGGAACTGCTATAAATAAACCACAAGAGTAAATTGACCTCTAAACAGTACAGGCGAAGTGCTGAAAAGGAAAAAGGGAAGAAACCCGCGCCCAAATAGAAAACTACCACAACCCGGCAACAGGTAAACAAACAGAAATAGCTGAAGGGTCTCCCACCTCGAACCCGGCCATGACCACCACACGCGGTCCAATCTCCCAAGCTCCTACGCTCCACTGAAGCCACGCTCCACATGTCCGTCATCTGTAAGGGCACACCAAGTTTGGGAAAATCCCAAGAAGGGGTGAGTATAAAAATACTTAGTAGGATACCCCGAAGGCTCGAGGGAGCAACAAAGGAGGTATCAAAGGGTGAGCAATAGAGAGAATAGGGAAAGTAATGGAGTACAATCGAGAGTGTAGTAAGGATTACCATAAAGATTCCAGCTCAACCCAATAAGAGTAAAGAAGGCTTACTCATTAAAACACAAGGAGTTGGAAACAGTGAGAAGATGAACTTCCCGTCAAGTCTTCTCTACCTATATCAAAAGAGTAGACTCATCCAAACATGAGAATCTAGACACGGACATAATGTGGCATACCCCGCGTGTCTTCACCTCTCCTGGAAAGAGGGTAACCAAACCCAAGAAGTGGGTACCTGAACAACGTATATACATATCCTTATGCTCAATCAAGAAGCCCGAGCAATGTCGTAAGGGGATCTCCCTCCCATAGCTCATCCCAAGAAATGTGAGTCGCCAACAGTCCCATAAGTAACACCATCGATGCCCAACATCCCGCACGTCTTCCCCGAACCGTAATCCAAGGGCATAATCACCACACCTCGACACTATCCGCTTTGGGCGGCACTGACTCGCCCGCACTGTTTTAGATCACATCACAAGAACACGTCTCGCTGGGGAAAGTGCCCCTCGTACTTGAGAGTTCTAGTAAAAGTAAAACCACACATCATCACTGCTATGTAGTCGAGAGGTCTCCTAGAAGTCAAATCCATCCCATCACCGACCTGTACAACCAATGGTCCCGCTCTGGTAATCATGAAGGAAAGCCACAGGCTAGCCTAGTAGAAAGGACTGAGCCTGGAATTCCAACAGGTGTCCCACTGCCCAGACCTACTGGAGGGTAATTCATAACCAGATATCGGGTGACCCACTACCCGGCCCTACTGGAGGGTATAACATAATACATCATCTGGTGACCCACTGCCCAGCCCCGCTGGTGGGTAGACCATAATACATCATCAGGCGACCCACTGCCCAGCCCCACTGGAGGGTAGACCTGGAATAAGTCGACATGCGACCCACTACCCAGCCTTGCTGGAGGGTAGACCTGGAAGAAGTCGACAGAAGACCCACTGCCCAGCCTTGCTGGAGGGTAGACCTAGAACTAGACGATGGGCGACCCACTACCCAGCCCTTCTGGAGGGTAGAACCTAAGAGGTCGTCAGGTGACCCACTGCACAGTCTCTGCTGAAGGGTAGACCCTAAGTGCGTCGGGCAACCCACTGCTCAGTCTCTACTGGTGGGTAGACCCTTAGAGCGTCGGGGGACCCACTGCCCAGTCTCTACTAGAGGGTAGGCCCTAAGAGCGTCGGGTGACCCACTGCCTAGTCTCTACTGGAGGGTAGACCCTAAGAGAGTCGGGTGACCCACTGCCCAGTCTCTACTGGGGGGTAGACCCTTGAAGCTGATGAGTAACCCACATCCCAGCCCCACTGGAGGGTTAAAACTCAAAACTGCTCTGGCCATCTCCACTGGAGGGTACAACACTGGCCAACTGAACATAGAGCGGGTATCGCGCAACCACACAACTCCAGAACAACTCACCAAAAGAGGTTCAACGCATGTTCCATCACGGGGTTCCACTAGCATTGTTACTAGCCAATCCATCGAGAACGAAACCAGGGGAGACCACTCACCCTGCTGGTCATACAAATGAACACAGAGCCAGGGGAAGAACTCCACCCTGCTAGACAAAGAAACGAGCACAGAGGGATCCTCTACGTTGCCAGAGGTAAAGGTACGCAAAGCAGAACACGACATGCACATGGGCCCCACACGACGTGTGTCCCCACGTCAACCCCAACTGAGCGCACAAATGTTCTCCAGTACAATCCACACGTACCTCCAAGCGCTCCCATATACTACCAGAGTATACCTCGTTCTATCCCAAAGGCTATCGTGCAAACGACACCCAGCGTCAACGCGAAGGCGTGACGTAACAACTCCACCTCAAAGGCCCAGGCACAACCAACCACATCCAATCAAGCATTACTTCACTCATACGGGAGTGCACGTGATCACACACCAAGGGTCCGCTACAACCACAGTTGAAGAACCTCCCCCTGGGGCACCATCACATTTCCACAAGATCGCGCAAGAGGCTCAGTACAAGAAAACAGATCGCATTGTTGTATTCCTAGTGGAAAAACACCTGAGATCGACTACATACTCGCCTCTAATGGATATCCGATGGAAAATTCACCAACACCGCCCCACGCCAAAATGGCGTTCCATGATCCTGAGCCTCAGTCCCGAAAACAGTCGGGCGCATCGCACCATTGCGATCCCCTCGGGAAAGCACGTCAAAAGCACTACTCAATTTAGTGCATTGGATATACAGAGAAAAATATGCATTCTGGTGCACCGCACACGAGCGGTGCTTCGTGGGACCCAAAACCCGGTCCCGAAACACAACGAATGGATCGCACTGTTGCGATCCTCTCAAAAAAGTACACAAGATAGACTATTCACTTGTCCAAAATGGTCGCCTGGTGATTAAGATGGAAAATCACCGTCGACGCCCAAACGGCACTCGTGGGCCCCACACCATCATGCAGAAATTACAGCGGTTAGACTGCGCCAACGCGATGCCCTCGGGAAAACACCCAACATCGACTGCTCGCACGCCCCGAACAGACGCCCGATGAGAAAGTCGTCCAACACTGCACGCAGCTCGAAAGATGGGCCATGGGGCCCGCACGTCAACTTCATCCTCAATGCCCGAAACCACCCTAACAACCTCCGGCTCGATGCCAGGGTTCCAATTCCACAGACATTGCTTAAATCTGAAATCGGACATGTCTGCGCCGTCCAAAACATGATTCCCGGAAAAAACGCTCGTCCACTTAAAGAAGATTCGTGCCTCCTAGGCCCCTCGTTTCAGGAATTAAAATTTCCCGAAACCATCTCAAAACGTTCCCCTCAACGCAAGGTCCGCACTGCCATTGATGGCGTGCAAAACGGACACCCATAGAAAAAGCTATGTGCGTCAGAATCTACCAAGGGGGAAACCCCCTTGGGCCGGACCGACCCAGTCCGGGCGGTCCGCCCACAGCCGGGCCGCAGAACGGCCGCGGGTCCGGTTCACTCCACCGCGGCCAGCTGGCCACGACCTATCACCACCGACCAGCCTTGATGGTCAGTCCCCTTCTTTTCCGCAGCGACCCACGTTGTGCGGGTCGCGTTCGCTGCACGCGGGATCGCGCACCCCGCGGCCCCTCTCACTCTTCGCGCTACGCAGGCGCCGCCTGAGACCCCGCCTCGCCGCCGTCTTTAGCGGCCTCCACAACGTTGCCCCGCAACTAAGACACGCCCACCACCTGGAGCCGCTCCACCGTCGTCCGGATCTCCACGCCGCCGCCTGATATGGTCGGCCGTCGTGCCTACCCGCTGGAACACCCAAAAACCCCTCCAAAAACCCGGAATCTTCTACAAATGATTGCGGGTTCCTCATAACACTAAAACCAAAACTGATAGATGTGTTGGAAAGAAAAAAAATCTCTACTACGCATTCATGGTCTTGTCCCGATAATTTGACAGAGTTTAGATACAAATATTTGGGCTCAAATAATGGTACGGGAAAAAACGCAACAAGACCCTACCCTGTGGGCGTTGCCCGGAGTTTCACCGCGATCTGCCGCCTTACCGAAGCTAGAAGAGGAGAGGGAGAGGAGGGGCTGCTTTGAAGGGCTGCCTGCACTAGGGAGTGAACAAGGGAGAGGGTAAGGGGATGAGGGTTTAAATAAATTAAATATAATTTTAATTAATTAATCCCATAATTTTCCCCGCATCTAAAACCTTTGACGAGGTCAAAATTAAAACTCCCCTACGTTAAACATCACCTCCCGAGCACAACAGTGGTCTTGGAATTTTAATCTGAGACCCCGTTCAAGAGTTATTAAACATAGCGCTCGAAGCCGTCAAATTACGAAAAGGAACCTGGGGCCATTTTTCACTGAAGGGCAGCTCCCGCAAAACATACACCCCTCCTAGTGTAAACGGCACGCTCCAAACTCAACAGCGCCCTCAGTTTTCCAATCTGAGCCACCGATTAAGAGATAATTGTGTTTCAACATTAAACGAATTGAATAAATTTATTTATTCTGTTTAACTTTCCAGAAGTGAGCGGGGGGTCCAAACATCCCGCGCCGACAAGTTTTATGTCGTTCCTAGGGTAAACACCCCATTCCATAACCATCTGTACACTTGGATCTCTAATCCAGGTCACCGTTCAGGAGTTATCACATTTATATGGCGCTTTTAGTGTGAACGCACTGAAAATTTAATTCCAGCCACTCCAGAGCTCAAAATCGCACGCCGTCTGAAGGCGCTGATCTCGAATATAATCAAGAATATTCCAAAGTCTTCCACAGCAAAACCCGGGTTATTACATCATTCCCTCTTTCAATATTTTCGTCCACGAAAAGAAAAACTAGGGAGCAACACATGGTAATAATCCCACACCTGCCTTTCCCAAATCCAGAAGAACCCACACACAGCTCTGTGTCACCGTACAAAGACCAAAGGATTGATCCGTTCATGCGAGGTCGTCCCTTTCCGATGTCGTGAACCCCCCTCCAGACCTTGGGGTTAGGGAAAGGTGGTAGGGTACCTCTCCATCCCATTGCACAGTCTCAAACAGCTCGAAGGCCCTCGGGGGTAGTTCACGTCCCCGACCCAACCTCTACGTCGCATGCCACGACTGGAATCGCCGCCTGCATCTGGAACAAGGCCCGATGATTCCCTTTATTCAGAATATCCATATGGTGGAATACCCAAGGATATCATTTCGCGCAAGATTACACAACCAAGGCTCTATTACACGCTCGAAAGGTGAAGGAGTCGACACCATCGACTAGAGAAAAAGGTCCCACACCTTTTTCCTTACCAACACACGGTTACACTGACGCCCTGTGCCACCCTGGTAAAAACTCAAACAAGGAGCCGGGAGAAAAAAATTTCACATGCAGAGTTTAAAATTTCTATTGCAAAAGGTACAAGAGCTGTAGAGAGTACCTCTTATCAACTCATGCTCTGCAGGATCGTAGACATCCAAAGCTCGCGGCTGTCAGCGGTCCCAACTGTCAGCTCCTAGAGCCTGACGTTGACAACCTAGTGGTGATGTGAAGACCTCGTAATGTCTTCCCCCACCTCCATCTCCTCCCGCTCCTCTGCTAGCACCACGTCTCCTGCCACTACCCCGATCACGGTGCTACGTCTTCCGTGGTGGTGTGCCTGCTACCTGCCCGATGGTCTCAACAACTCAGGTTGGGCAGTCTCGTGCCAAGTGACCTCGCCCGTCACAAGCATAACACTGGTGCTCTATGGGCTACCCTGGTGCCCTCCGGCGCCACTGTAGTGTCTGACCACGGCCCATGATCCACTCATAGAAGGCATCCTCGGCTGAGGCCCTGCACCTTTCCGCCATAGTGGTATATGGCCACATCTCCGAAACCAGCAGTGGGAAGGCCACCTGCATCGAGGTCCTGTCCTCCGGCGCCTACTAACTATGGCAGACATCTTAGCTCCATCATTCCCTCTGCCACTACAAACCGCAAAACGTGACAAGAAGCTCTCTGTCACCAATTCCTGCTCCAGCACCCCGACATACGTGGAAATTCCCAAGGGCACTATTACAGCACAAATCTCTCGGCAAAGACCCTGCCCAAACTTCCGCGCTCAGAGGTTATCATCATGGACCATGTTCAGGTAAAAGCATGCACAACCTGCAAGACTAGCCGCGTACTCGGCCACCATCATCCCTCACTGCTGAAACCGCAGGAGCTCCTGAATCCGAATGGTGTGAAAGAAGGAGGGGAAAAACACATCACGGAACAACAACTGAAAGTCGCCCCACGAAGGAGACGACTCAACACAGAACCGAGTCACCATACTCTTCCAACGTCGAGCTACTCCACGAAAATGGTTGGCTGCTAAAGACTCTCTCTGATCTATCGGCGTCTGCACAAGCCTGAAAAGGCGAATCACTACCTTGAGCCAAACCTCTCCTGCCTGAGTTCCTGGCTCACCACTGAACCTCATCGGTCTCTGCCGCTGGAACTCACGGAGCGCGCTCAACCTGCGCTCAAGCTCAGCCGGCTCTGCTGAAACTGCTTGATGCTCAACAAGTGGGGGGTTCTACTACCATCCCACCCAGAGAAAGGGCTCGCATGATGGGTCTTGGACTGTGGCCTCGTAGCTCACAGGGTCATCGTCATGAACCAAAGCTGGTATCCGGGCTGGCTGTCCTCGTGGAGATAGCCTGAATATTATCAAGGAGTTCCTCGGTCAGATGAGCATATATGTATATACCAATAGCAACGATGGGGAGCTGACTCAAGAAGGACGGTCAGGACTCGGTCTTATGTGATGAACAAACCAAATTTTTTTCCCAGCAACAAGTGTCTCAGCATACTGACTCGACAAGCGGGTTATCAAGGTCTTGGTGAATGGATATGTCGGCCACCGCACCATCACTGGACTCATTGGCATGTGAGCCACTCTCGAGACACGTTAACACTGTTGCCCTAAATCCCAACCAATTACTCTTTTAGGGACATCCGAACAGCATCCCAAGGAATGAACCACCTCTGATACCACTTTGTCACGACCCGACCCTACCCGGGCTCGAGCCGCAACTACCCCAAGCCCGCCTCCATAGGCCAGGGGCTGACGACCAGCACCGAAGGCACAACAACTCGGGGAGGCCTTTTCCTAAGCACCTGTACAAACCCACACGCATCACACTCAATGAAAAAGTGCAGAGTAAAAAAGAAAAGTAAAGGAAAGCTGGTATAAATAAAACACAAGAGTGCATCGACCTCTAAACAGTACAAGAAAAGTGATGAAAAGGAAAAAGGGGAAAAACATGCTCCCAACCAGAAAAGTGCCACAACCTGGCAACAGGTAAAAAAAAAGAAACAACTTCTGGGTCTCCCACCTGGAACCCGGCCACGACCACCGCACACATTCCATGCTCCCATGCTCCTACGCTCCACCGAATCCACACTCCACATGTCTGTCGTCTACAAGGGCACACCAAGTGCGGGCAAAGCCCAAGCTGGGGTGAGTATAAAAATACTCAGTAGGATACCCCAAAGGCTCGAGGGAGCAACAAAGGAGGTACCAAAGGGTGAGCAGTAGAGCGAACAGGGAATGTAAAGGAGTACAATCGAGAGTGCAGTAAGGAGTGCTGTAAAGGGTCTAGCTCAACCCAATAAGATGAAATAAGGCAGACTCATCCAAACACAAGGAGCTGGAAATGGTGAGAAGATGAACTTCCTGTCGAGTCTTCACTACCTATAGTAGGAGAGTAGACTCGTCCAACCATGAGAATCTAGACACAGAAAGCACGTGGCATACCCCGCGCGTCTTGGCCTCTCCTTGAAGGAGGGTAACCAAACCCAAGAAGTGGGTACTCGAACAAGGTATATACATATCCTTATGCTCAATCGAGAAGCCCGAGCAACGTCTTAGGGGATCTCCATCCCGTAGCTCAGTCCAAGAAAAGTGAGTTTCCAACAGTCCCAGAAGTAACAACATCGATGCCCAGCATCCCGCACGTCTGCCGCGAACCGCAAGACAATGGCTCAATCACCACACATCGACACTATCCGCTTTGGGCGGCACTGACTCACCCTCACGATTTTAGATCGAATCACAAGAACGCGTCTCGGTGGGGAAAGTTTCACTTGTACTTGTCAGTTCTAGGGAAAGTCAAACCACACCTCATCACTGCCTTGCAGTCGAGTGGTCTCCTCAAAGTCATAGCCATCCCATCACTGACCCGTACAACAAAGGGTCCCTCTCCGGTAATCACGGAGGAAAGCCACAGGCTAGCCTAGTAGAATGGAATGAACCTGGAATGCAAACAAGTGTCCCACCGCCCATCTCGGCTGGAGGGTAATTAATAACCAGATATCGGGTGACCCACTGCCCAACTCTGCTGGAGGGTAATTCATAACTAGATATCGGGTGACCCACTGCCCAGCCCTGCTGGAGGGTAAACCATAATATATCATCCGGCGACCCACTGACCAGCCCCTCTGGAGGGTAGACCATAATACATCATCAGGCGACCCACTTTCCAGCCCCGATGGAGTGTAGACCTGGAAGAAGTCGACAGGCGACCCACTACCCAGCCTTGCTGGAGGGTAGACCTGTAAGAAGTCGAAAGGCGACCAACTGCCCAGCCTTGCTGGAGGGTAGATTTGGAACTAGACGACATGCGACCCACTACCCAGCCCTGTAGGAGGGTAGACCCAATGAGGCCGTCGGGTGACCCACTGCCCAGTCTCTGCTGGAGGGTAGACCCTAAGTGCGTCGGGGAACCCACTGCCCAGTCTCTGCTGGAGGGTAGACCCTCAGAGCATCGGGTGACCCACTACCCAGTCTCTACTGGAGGGTAGAATCTAAGAGAGTTGGGTGACCCACTGCCCAGTCTCTACTAGAGGGTAGACCCTAAGAGCATCGGGTGACCCACTACCAGTCACTGCTGGAGGGCAGACCCTAGAAGCCAATGAGTAACCCACTACCCAGCCCCGCTATAGAGTAAAAACTCATAACTGCTCTAGCCATCTCCACTATAGGTTACAACACTGGACAACTGAACACAGAGAAGGTATCGTGCAACCACCCAACTCCAGAACAACTCACCAAAAGAGGTACAGTGCATGTTCCATCACGGGGTGCCACTAGCACCGCTACTGGCCAATCCATTGGGAACGAAACCATGGGGAGACCACTCAACCCTTCTGGTCAAACAAACGAACACAGAGCCAGGGGAATAACTCCACCCTGCTAGACAAAAAAACGAGCATAGAGGGACTCTCTACGTCGTGAGAGGTCAAAGTACGCAAAGCAGAACACGACATGCACATGGGGCCCACACGACGTGTGGCCCCACGTCAACCCCAACTGAGTGCACACACGTTCTCAGGTACAAACCACACGTACCTCCAAGCACTCCCATATACTCCCAGAGTATACCTCATTCTAGCCCAAAGGATATCATTCACAGGGCACCCAGCGTCAACGCGAAGGCGTGACGTAACAAATCCACCTCAAAGGCCCAGTCACGGCCAACCACATCCAATAAAGCATTACTTCACTCATACGGGAGTGTACGCAATCACACGCCAAGGGTCCGCTACAACCATAGTAGAAGAACGGCCCCCTATGGCACCTTCACATTTCCACAAGATCGCGCAAGAGGCTCTGCACAACCAAACGGATCGCACCATTGTAGTCCTCGTGAAAAAACAAGTGAGATCATCTACTTACTCACCTCCAATGGATATCCGCCGGAAAAGTCACTAACACCGCCTCACGCCCGAATGCGTCTCGTGATCCTGAGCCTCATCCCCGAAAACAGTCGGGCGCATCGCACCATTGTGATCCCCTCAGGAAAGCACGTCAAAAGAACTACTCACTTGAGTGCAAGAGATATTCGGAGAAAAAGATGCATTCTGGCACACCGCACACGAGCAGTGCTTCATGGGACCCGCTACCTGGTCCGGAAACACAACGAACGGATCGCATCATTTCGATCCTCTCGAAAAAAGTACACAAGATGGACTATTCACTTGTCCAAAACGGTCGCCCGGTGATTAAGATGGAAAATCACTGTCGATGCCCAAACGACCCTCGTGGGCCCCGCACCATCATGCGGAAATTACAGTACGAATACTGCGCCAACGGGATGCCCTCGGAAAACCACCCAACATTGACTAATCGCACGCCCCGAACGGACGCCCGATGAGAAAGTCGTGCAACACTGCACGCAGCTCGATAGATGGGTCATGGGGCCCGCACCTCAACTTCGGCCTCAACGCCCGAAACCACCCTGGAAACCTCCGCCTCGACACAAGGGTTCAAATGCCGCTAATGGTGCTTAAATTGGAAGTCGGACGCGTCTGCTCCGTCCAAAACAAGATTCCCGGATGCTCGTCCACTTAAAAACGCGTCGTGCCTCTGAGGCCCCTCATTTCGGGAATTAAAAATTCCCAAAACCATCTCAAAATGTTCCCCTCGACGCAAGGTCCTTGCTTCCACTGACATCGCTCAAAACGGACGCCCGTAGGGAACGCAACGGGCGTCGGAAATTCCAAAGGGGGAAACCCCCTTGGGCCGGACCGGCCCACGGCCTAGCCGCGGGTCCGGTTCGCTCAGCCGCGGCCATATGGTCGTGGCCTGTTGCCACCGACCGGCCGTGATGGTCAGTCCCCTTCTTTTCCGCAGCGACCCGCGTTGCGCAGGTCGCGGTCACCGCACATGGGGTCGGGCACCCCACGGCCCTTCTCCCTCTCCGCGCTACGTCGGCACCGCCTGAGACCCCGCCTCGCTGTCGTCCGTAGCCACCTCCTCCGCGCTGCCCCACTACCGAGATGTGCCCATCACCTAGAGCCGCTCCGCCGCCGTCCGACTCTCTGCGCCGCTGCCTGATATGGCCGGCCGCCTCACCAACCCGCCGGAACACCCGAAAACCCCTCCAAAAACCCTGAATCTTCGACAAAGGATTGGGGGTTCCTCAGAACACCAAGACCGAAACCGAAAGATGTGTTGTAAAGGAAAAAAACTCTACTATACATCCATGGGATTTTCCCGATAATTCGACAGAGTTTAGATACAAATATTTGGGCTCAAATATAAGTGCGGGAAAGAAAAACGCAACAATACCCTACCTTGTGGGCGTTTCCCAGAGCTTCGCCGCAATCCGACGCCTTGCCGGAGCTAGAGGAGGAGAGGGAGAGGAGGGGCTACCTTGAGGGGCTTCCTGCGCCAGGGAGTGAACAAGGGAGAGGGGAAGGGGATGACGGTTTAAATATATTAAAAAGATATTTAATTAATTAAACCCATAATTCTCCCCGGATCCAAAACCTTTTGCGAGGTCAAAATTAAACCTCTCCTAGGGTAAACACAACCACCCAAGAACAACGGTGGTCTCAGAATTTTAATCTGAGACCTCATTCAAGAGTTATTAAACTTAGCGCTCGAGGACGGCAAATTATGAAAACGCCCCTGGGGGAATTTTTCACAGACGGGCCGCACCCGAAAAACATACACCCCTCCTAGGGTAAACGGCACACTCTGAACTCAACGGTGCCCTCGGTTTTCCAATCCGAGGCACCATTTAAGAGATACCTGAGTTTCAACATTAAATGAATTGAATAAATTTATTTAATCCATTTAACGTTTCAGAAGCTAGCGAGGGGGCCAAACATCCCGTGCCGACAAGTTTTATGTCGTTCCTAGGGTAAACACCTCATTATGGACCCATATGTACACTCGGATCTTTGATCCGGATCACCATTCATGATTTATCCCATTTATTTGGTGCTTCCAGTGTGAACGCACTGAAAATTTAATTTCGGCCACTATGAGGCTCGGAATCGCACGCTGTCTGAAGGGGCTCTTGTAGAATATCATCAAGAATATTCCAAATCTTCTGCAGAATAACCCGGGTGCTTAAATCATTCCCTCCTTCAAGATTTTCATCCCCGAAAAGCAAAACTACGGAGCAACATAGGGTACTAAGCCCACACCTGGCTTTCTCATACCCAGAAGAACCCACGCACAGCTCTGCGTCACCGCACACAGACCAAAGGATTGATCCGTTCATGCGAGGTCGGCCCTTGCCGATGTCGTGCACCGCCTCCAAACCGTAGGGTTATGGAAAGGGGGTAAGGTACCTCGTCATCCCTTTGCATGGAATCAAACGGCCTGAAGGCACTTGGGGGTAGTTCACGTCCCCAACCCAACCTCTATGTCGCATGCCACGACTGGAATCACCGCCCGCACCTGGAACGAGGCCCGGTGATTCCCTCATTCAGAATATCCATATGGTGGAACACCCAAGGATATCTGGTAATGCAAGATTCCACAACCAAGGCTCTCTTACATGCTATAAAGGCGAAGGAGTCGACACCATCGACTAGAGAAAAAGGCCCCACGCCGTTTTCCTTACCAACACAGGGTTACATCGACGCACTGTGCCACCCTGGTAACAACTCAAACAAGGATCCAGGAGAAAAAAATTTCACAGACAGAGTCTAACAATTCTACTGCAAAAATTAGAAGAGCTGTAGAGCGTACCACTTATCACCTCATGCTCTGCAAGATCATAAACATCCAAAGCTCGTGGTTGTCCGTGGTCCCAACTGTCATCTCACGTAGCCTGACGTGGACCACCTAGTGGTGATGGGAAGACCTCGTAATGTCGTCCCCCACCTCCATCTCCTACCGCTCCTCTACTAGAACTACCTCTCCGGCCACTACTCCGATCACGGTGCTGCCTCTGCCGTGGTGGTGCACCTGTTGCCTGCCCGAAGCTCTCATTAACTCGGGTTGGGCAGTCTCGTGCCAGGTGACCTCGACCGTCACAAGCATAACACCGGCGCTCTCTGGGCTGCCTTGGTGCCCTCCGGCACCACTGTAGTGTCCGACCACATCCTGGGATCCACTCACGGAAGGCATCATCGGCTGAGGTCATGCACCTTTTCTCCACAGTTGTATACAACCACGTCTCTGAAACCGGTAGTGGGAAGGCCACCTGCATCGAGGTCCTGTCCTCCGATGCCTACTAACTACGATAGACGTCTCAGCTCCATCATGCCCTCTGCCACTACAAACCGCAAAATGTGACAGGAAGCTCTCTTTCACCAACGCCTTCTCCAATACCCCGACAAATGGGGAAATTACAAAGGGTACTGTGACAACATGCATCTCTCGGCAGAGACCCTGCTCAAACTTCCACGCTTAGAGGTTATAATCATGGACCAAGTCTGGGTAAAAGCGTTCATGGCATGTAAGACTTGTCGCGTACTCGGCCACCGTCATCCCATCCTGATGAAACCGCAGGAGCTCCTGAATCCGAATGGGGAAAAAGCAGGGGGGAAAAACTCCTCAGGGAACAACAACTGAAAGTCACCCCATGAAAGAGACGACTTTTCATAGAACCGTGTCACCAGACTCCACCAAAGCCGAGATGCTCCACAAAAAAGGTTGGCTGCTAAAGTCACTCTATGATCTTTCGGCGTCTGCACAATCCTGAAAGGCGAACCACTGCCTTGAGCCAAACCTCTACTGCTTGAGGGCCTGGCTGACCACTGAACCTCAGCGGTATCTGCCGCCGAAACTCACGGAGTGTGCTCAACCTGTGCTCTATCTCAGCCTGCTCTGGTGAAACTGCCTTCTGGTGAACAAGTGGGGGGTGATACTACCAGCCCACCTGGAGAATGGGCTCGCATGATGGGTCCTGGACTGTGGCCTCGTAGCTCACAAGGTCATCATCACGAACCAAAGCTGGTATCCTGGCTAGTTTTCCTTGTGGAGATATCCTGAATATTATCAAGGAGTGTCGCGGTCAGATTAGAATATATGTATATATCAATAGCAACGATGGGGAGCTGACTCAAGAAGGAAAGTGAAGACTTAGTCCTTTGTGATTCACAAACAAAATTTGCTCCACTGCAACAAATGTCTCAGCATGCCGAGTCGACAAGAGGGTTATCAAGGTCCTAGTAAATGGATACGTCGGCTGCAACACCATCACTAGACTTGTTTTCCAGAGAGCCGCTCTCGAGACACGTTAACACTATTGATCTTAATCCCAACCAATTCCTCTTTTAGGGATGTCTGAACAGTGTCCCAAGGAATGTACCACCTCTTATACCACTTTTTCATGACCCGACCCTACCCGGGCTCGAGCCGCAACTTCCCCAAGCCCGCCTATAGAGGCCAGGGGCTGGCGACCAGTGCCGAAGGCACAACAACTTGGGGATTCCATTGCCTATGCACCTGTACACACCCACACACATCACACTCAATGAAAAAGTGTAGAGTAAAAATGAAAAGTAAAGGGAAACTGCTATAAATAAACCACAAGAGTGTATCGACCTCTAAACAGTACAAGCAAAGTGATGAAAATGAAAAAGGGAAAAAACACACGCCAAACTAGAAATGTGCCACAACCCGGCAACAGGTAACCAAAAAGAAACAGCTGACGGGTCTCCCACATGGAACCCAGTCACGAACACTGCACGCGGTCCAAGCTCCCATGATCTTACGCTCCACCGAATCCACACTCCACCTATCCGTCATCTGAAAGGGAACACCAAGTGCGGGAAAATCCCATGCAGGGGTGATTATAAAAAGACTTAGTAGGATACCTCGAAGGCTTGAGGGAGAAACAAAGGAGGTACCGATGGGTGAGTAGTAGAGCGAACAGGGAATGTAAAGGATTACAATCGAGAGTGCAGTAAGGAGTACCGTAAAGAGTCCAGATCAACCCAACAAGGGGAAAGAAGGCAAACTCATCCAAACACAAGGAGCTGGAAACGGTGAGAAGATGAACTCCCAGTCGAGTCTTCGCTACATATAGCAGGAGAGTAGACTCGTCCAACCATGAGAAGCTAGACACGGAAAGCATGTGGCTTACCCCGTGCGTCTTCGCCTCTCCTAGACTGAGAGTAACCAAACCCAAGAAGTGGGTACTCGAACAAGGTATATACATATCCTTATGCTCAATCGAGAAGCCTGAGCAATGTCCTAAGGGGATCTCCATCCCGTAGCTCAGCCCAAGCAAAGTGAGTCTCCAACAGTCCCAGAAGTAACACCATCGATGCCCAGCATCCCACACATCTACCCCGAACCGCAAGCTAAGGGCTCAATCACCACACCTCGACACTATCCGCATTGGGAGGCACTGACTTTCCTGCACTGTTTTAGATCGTTTCACAAGAATGTGTCTCGGTGGGGAAAGTGGCCCTCGTACTTGAGAGTTCTAGGAAAGTCAAACCACACCTCTTCACTTCCCTGCAGTCGAGAGGTCTCCTCAACGTCAAATCCATCCTATCACTGATCCTTACAAGCAAGGGTCCCGCTCCGGTAATCACGGAGGAAAGCCATAGGCTAGCCTAGTAGAAAGGACTGATCCTGGAATGCCAATAGGTGTCCCACTGCCCAGCCCCGCTGGAGGGTAGACCATAATACATCATTAGGTGACCCACTGCCTAGACCCACTCGAGGGTAGACCTCGATGAAGTCGACAGGCAACACACTGCCAAACCTTGTTGGAGGGTAGACCTGGAAGAAGTCGGCAGGCGACCCACTGCCCAGCCTTACTGGAGGGTAGAACTAGAACTAGATGACGGGCGACCCACTGCCCAGCCCTGTCGGAGGGTAGACCTTAAGAGGTCTTCGGGTGACCCACTGCCCAGTCTCTGCTGTGGGGTAGACCCTAAGTGCATCGGGCAACCCACTGCCCAGTCTCTGCTGGAGGGTAGACCCTAAGAGTGTCGGGTGACCCACTGACCAGTCTCTACTGGAGGGTAGACCCTAAGAGCGTCGGGTGACCCACTGCCCAGTCTCTAATGGAGGGTAGACCCTAAGAGCGTCGGGTGACCCACTGCCCAGTCTCTACTGGAGGGTAGACCCTAGAAGCCGATGAGTAACCCACTTCCCAGCCCCGTTGGAGGGTAAAAACTCAGATCTTCTCTGGCCATCTCCACTAGAGGGTACAACAATGGCCAACTGAACACCGAACGGGTATCCCGCAACCACCCAACTCCAGAACAACTCACCAAAAGAGGTTCAGTGCCTGTCCCATCATGGGGTGCCACTAGCACCGCTACTGGCCGATCCATCGAGAACGAAACCAGGGCGAGACCACCTAACCATGCTGGTCAAACAAACGAACACAGAGCCTGTAGAATAACTCCACCCTGCTAGACAAACAAATGAGCACAGAGGGACCCTCTACGTCGTGAGAGGTCAAAGTACGCAAAGTAGAACACGACACGCACATGGGGCCCACATGACGTGTGGCCCAATTGCAACCCTAACTGAGCACACAAATGTTCTCAGGTACAAACCACACGTACCTCCAAGCGCTCCCGTATACTCCCATAGTATACCTCATTCTAGCCCAAAGGCTATCGTGCACACGTCATCCAACGTCAACGCGAAGGCGTGACGTAACAACTCCACTTAAAAGGCCCAGGCACGGCCATCCACATCCAATTAAGCATTACTTTACTCATACGGGAGTGCACGCGATCACACGCCAAGGGTCCGCTACAACCAGAGAAGAAGAACCGCCCCCTGGGGCACCTTCACATTTCCACAAGAGCACGCAAGAGGCCCCGCACAACCAAACGGATCACACCGTTGCAGTCCACGCGGAAAACCCCGCGAGATCAACTACTTACTCGTCTCGAATGGATATCCGACGGAAAAGTCACCAACACCGCCTCATGACCGAATGGCGTCCCGTGATCCCGAGCCTCGGCCCCGAAAATAGTCGCCTGCATCACACCATTGAGATCCCCTCAGGAAAGCACGTCAAAAGCACTACTCACTTGAGTGAAATAGATATCCGGAAAAAAAGATGCATTCTGGTGCACTGCACACAACCGGTGCTTCATGGGACCCGCTACCCAGTGCCGAAACACAACGAACGGTTCGCACTGTTGCGATCCTCTCGAAAAAAAGTACACAAGATGGACTATTCACTTGTCCAAAACGGTCGCCTGGTGATTAAGATGGAAAATCACCATCAACGCCCAAACAAGCCTTGTGGGCCCCGCACCATCATGCGGAAATTACAACGGGCAGACTACGCCAACGCGATGCCCTCGGAGAAACACCCAACATCGACTTCTCGCACGCCCCGAACAGACGCCCGATGAGAAAGTCGTGCAACACTGCACGCAGCTCGAAAGATGGGACGTGAGTCCCACACCTCAACTTCGGCCTCAATGCCCAAAACCACCCTGGAAACTTTTGTCTCGACGCCAGGGTTCCAATTCCGCTGACGGCGCTTAAATCAAATGTTGGACGCGTTCGCGCCGTCCAAAACAATATTCCCCGAAAAAACACTCGTCCACTTAAAGACGCATCGCGCCTCCGAGGCCCCTCGATTCGGGAATTAAAAATTCCCAAAACCATCTCAAAACGTTCCCCTCGATGCAAGGTCTGCGTTGCCACTGACGGCATGCAAAATAGAGTCCCGTAGCGAAAGCTACGTGCGTCGAAAATTCCAAAGGGGGAAACCCCCTTGGGCCGGACCGGCCCTGTCCGGCCGGTCCGCCCACAGCCGGCCCGCGGCCCGGCCGTGGGTTCGGTTCGATCTGCCGCAACCAGCTGGCCGAATCCTGTTGCCACCGACCGTCCTTGATGGCCGGTCCCCTTCTTTTCCGCAGCGACCCCGCGTTGCGCGGGTCGCGGTCACCGCCCACGGGGTCTCGCACCCCGCAGCCCCTCTCCCTCTTCGTGCTACGCTGGCACCGCCCAAGACCCCGCCTCGCCGCCGTCCGCAGCCGCCTCTGCTGCGCTGCCCCACTGCCGAGACGCGCTTAGTGCCTGGAGCCGCTCCTCCATCGTCCGGCACTCCGCGCTGCCGCCTGATATGGTCGGCCGTCGCGCCTACCCGTCGGAACACCCGAAAACCACTCCAAAAACCCGCAATCTTCGGCGAATGATTGCGGGTTCCTCAGAACACCAAAACCAAAACTGAAAGATGCGTTGGAAAGGGAAAGAACTCTAATATGAATCCATGGGATTTTCCTGATAATACGACAGCGTTTATATACAAATATTTGGGCTCAAATATAGGTGCGGGAAATGAAAACACAACAAGACCCAACCTCGTGGGCGTTTCCCGGAGCTTCACCACGATCTTCCACATTGCCAGAGCTAGAGGAGGGGAGGGAGAGGAGGGGCTGCCTTGAGGGGATGTCTGCGCTAGGGAGTGAACAAGGGAGAGGGGAAGGGGATGACAGTTTAAATAAATTAAAAAGAATTTTAATTAATTAAACCCATACTTTTCCCCGCATCCGAAACCTTTGGCGAGGTCAAAATTAAACCTCCTGTAGGGGAAACACCTCCTCCCGAGCACAACGGTGGTCTCAGAATTTTAATCCGAGACCTCGTTCCAGAGTTATTAAACTTAGAGCTCGAAGCCGGAAAATTACGAAAACGCCCCTAGGGCCATTTTTCACAGACGGGTCGTGCCCGCAAAACTTACACCCCTCCTAGGGTAAACGACATTGTACGAACTCAACGGTGCCCTCCGTTTTCCAATACTATCCACCATTTAAGAGATACATACATTTCAACATTAAACGAATTGAATAAATTTATTTAATCTGTTTAACATTCCAGAAGCGAGCGAGGGGTCCAAACATCCCATGATGAAAAGTTTTATGTCGTTTCTCTGGTAAACACCCCATTACGGACCCATATTTACATGCGGATCTTTGATCCGGTTCACAGTTCAGGAGTTATCCCATTTATTTGGCACTTCCAGTGTGAACGCATTGAAAATTTACTTCAAGCCACTCCGGGGTTCGGAATCACACGCCGTCTGAAGGCGCTGCTCTAGAATATCATCAAGAATATTCCAAAGTCTTCCACAGCAAAACCCGGGTTCTTACATCATTCAATCCTTCAATATTTTCATCCTCGAAAAGAAAAAAACGGAGAAACACAGGGTACCAAGCCCACACCTGGCTTTCCCATACCCAGAAGAACCCACACACAGCTCTGCATCACCGCACAAAGACCAAAGGATTGATCCGTTCATGCGAGGTCGACCCTTGTCGATGTCGTGCACCCCCTCTAGACCTTGGGGTTAAGGAAAGGAAGTTGGGTACCTCACCATCCCTTTGCATGGTCTCAAACGTCCTGAAGGCCCTATGGTGTTGTTCACGACCCCGACCCAACCTCTATGTCGCATGCCGTGACTGGAATCACCGCCCGCACCTGGAACAAGGCCCGGTGATTCCCTCCTTCAGAATATCCATATGGTGGAACACCCAAGGATATCTGGTCACGCAAGATTTCACAACCAAGGCTCTCTTACACGCTCTAAAGGTGAGGGAGTCGACACCATCGACTATAGAAAAAGGTCCCACGCCTTTTTTCCTTACCAACACAGGGTTACACCGATGTCCTGCGCCACCCTGGTAACAACGCAAACAAGGAGCCGGGAGAAAAACATTTCACACGCAGAGTCTAACAAGTCTACTGAAAAATGTAGAAGAGCTGTAGAGCATACCTCTTATCACCTCATGCTCTATAGGTTCTTAGACATCCAAACCTCACGACTATCTGCAGTCCCAACTGTCAGCACCCGGAGCCTGATGTAGACCACCTAGTTGTGATGGGAGGACCTCATAATGTCTTCCCCCACCTCCAGCTCATCCTGCTCCTCTTCTAGCACAACCTCTCCGGCCACTACCCCGATCTCGGTGCTGCCTCTACCATGGTGGTGCGCCTGCTGCCAGCCCGAAGCTCTCAACAACTCGGGTTGGCCAGTCTCGTGCCAAGTGACCTCGACCGTCCCAAGCATAACACCGGCGCTCTCTAGGCTACCCTGGTGCCCTCCGGTGCCACTGTAGTGTCCGACCATGGCCCGGGATCCACTCACAGAAGGAATCCTCAGCGGAGGCCCTGTAACTTTTTGCCACAGTGGTATACGACCACATCTCCGAAACCGGCAGTGGGAAGGCCACCTGCATCGAGGTCCTATCCTCTGGCGCCTGCTAACTACGGCAGACGTCTTGGCTCCGTCATTCCCTCTTCCACTACCAATCGCAAAATGTGATAGGAAGCTCTCTGTCACCAACGCTTGCTCTAGTACCCCGACATATGTGGAAATTCCCAAGGGTACAATGACAGCACAAATCTCTCAGCAGAGACCCTATTCAAACATCTGCGCTCAGAGGTTATCGTCATGGACCAAGTCCAGGAAAAAGCGTTCACGGCCTGCAAGACTATCCAAATACTCGGCCACCATCATCCCTCCCTGCTGAAACCGCAGGAGCTCCTGAATCTGAACGGGGAGAAAACAGGAGGGGAAAAACTACTCACGGAACAACAACTAAAAGTCACCCCATGAAAGCAACGACTCGTCACAGAACAGAGTCACCAGACTCCACCAACGCCGAGCTTCTCCATGAAAAAGGTTGGCTGCTAAAGCCACTCTCTGATCTGTCGGCGTCTGCACAAGCCTAAAAATGCGAACCACTGCTTCGAGCAAAACCTTGACTACCTGAGGGCCTGGCTCACCACTGATCCTTAGCGGTCTCTACCACTGGAACTCACAGAGTGCGCTCAACCTGTGCTCAAGCTCAGCCTACTCTGCTGAAACTCCCTGCTGCTCAACAAGTGTGGGGTGGTTCTACCGGCCCACCCGGAGAAAGGGCTCGCATGATGGGTCCTAGACTGTGGCCTCGTAGCTCACAGGGTCTTCCTCACGAACCAAAGCTGGTATCCTGGCTGACTGTCCTCACGGAGACATCCTGAATATTATCAAGGTGTGCCGCGGTCAGATGAGCATATATGTATATACCAATAGCAACGATGAGGAGCTGACTCAAGAAGGACAGTCAAGACTCAGTCCTATGTGATGCACAAACCAAATTTTTTTCCCTGCAACAAGTGTCTGAGCATGCCGAGTCGACAAGCGGGTTATCATGGTCCTGATGAATGGTTACGTCAGCCGCAGCACCATCACTGGACTTCCTGGCCTGAGAGCCGCTCTCGAGACATGTTAATACGGTTTCTCTAAATCCCAACCAATTCATCTTTTAGGTACATCCGAACAGCGTCCCAAGGAACGAACCACCTCTGATACCACTTTTTCACGACCCGACCCTACCCGAGCTCAAGCCGCAACTACCCCAAGCTCGCCTCCATAGGCCAGGGGCTGGCGACCAGCGCCGAAGGCACAACAACTCAGGGAGGCCTTTGCCTAAGCACCTATACACACCCACATGCAGCACACTCAATGCAAAAGTGAAGAGTAAAAAAGAAAAGTAAATGGAAACTGCCATAAATAAACCAAAAGAGTTTATCGACAGCTAAACATTACAAGCAAAGTGCTGAAAAGGAAAAAGTGGAAAAACACGCGCCCAACCAGAAAAGTGCCACAACCCGGCAAAAGGTAAACAAAAAGAAACAGCTGACGAGTCTCCCACCTGGAACCCGACCATGACCACCGCACGCGGTCCAAGATCCCAAGCTCATTCGCTCCACTGATGCCACTCTCCACCTGTTCGTCATCTGCAAGGGAACACCATGCGTGGGCAAAGCCCAAGCCGGGGTGAGTATAAAAATACTCAGTAGGATACCCCGAAGGATCGAGGGAGAAACAAAAGAGGTACCAAAGGGTTAGAAGTAGAGAGAATAGGGAAAGTAAAGGAGAAACAATCGAGAGTGCAGTAAGGAGTACCGTAAAAAGTCCAGCTCAACCCAACAAGAGGAAAGAAGGTAGACTCATCCAAACACAAGGAGATGGAAATGGTGAGAAGATGAACTTCCCGCTGAGTCTTCGCTACCTATAGCAGGAGAGTAGACTCTTCCAACCATGAGAAGCTAGACATGGAAACGACGTGGAATACCCCACGCATCTTCGCCTCTCCTAGAAGGAGAGTAATGAAACTGAAGAAGTGGGTAATCGAACAAGGTATATACATATCCTTATGCTCAATCGAGAAGCCCGAGAAATGTTGTAAGAGGATCTCCATCCCGTAGCTCAGCCCAAGAAATGTGAGTCGCTAATAGCCTAGAAGTGACACCATCGATGCCCAGCATCCCGCACGTCTGCCCTGTACCGCAAGCCAAGGGCTCAATCACCACACCTCGACATTATCCGCTTTGGGTGGCACTAACTCGCCCGCACGGTTTTAGATCACGTCACAAGAACTCGTCTCGGGGGGGGGGGGGGGGGGGGAGTGCCCCTCGTACATGAGTGTTCTAGGGAAAGTCAAACCACACCTCATCACTACCCTGCAGTAGAGATGTCTCCTCAATGTGAAAACCATTCCATCACCAACCCGTACAACCAAGGGTCCCACTCCGGTAATCACGGAGGAAAACCACAGGCTAGCCTAGTAGAAAGGATTGAGCCTGGAATGCCAACAGGTGTCCCACTGCCCAGCCCTACTGGAGGTTAATTCATAACCAGATATCGGGTGACCCACTACCCAGCCCTGCTGGAAGGAAAACCATAATAAATCATCCGGCGACCCACTATCTAGCCCCGCTGGAGGGTAGACCATAATACATAATCAGGCGACCCACTGCCCATCCCCGCTAGAGGGTAGACCTAGAAGAAGTCGTCAGGTGACCCACTGCCCAGTCTTGCTAGAGGGTAGACCTGGAAGAAGTCGACAGGTGACCCACTGCCCAGCCTTGCTGGACTGTAGACCTAGAACTGGACGACAGGCGACCCACTGCCCAGCCTACCTGAGGGTAGACCCTAAGATGTCGTCGGGTGACCCACTACCCAGTCTCTGCTGGAGGGTAGACCCTAAGTGCGTCGGGAAACCCACTTCCCAGTCTCTGCTGGAAGGTAGACCGTAAGAGCATCGGGTGACCCACTGCCCAGTCTCTGCTGAAGGGTAGACCCTAAGAGCATCGGGTGACCCACTGCCCTGTCTCTGTTGGAGGGTAGACACTAAGAGCCTCGGGTGACCCACTGCCCAGTCTCTCATGGAGGGTAGACCCAAGATGCCGATGAGTAACCCACTGCCCAGCCCAGCTGGAGGGTAAAAAATCAGAACAACTCTGGCCATCTCCACTGGAGGGTACAACACTGGCCAGCTGAACACGAAGCGGTTTTGGCGCAACCAACAAACTCCAGAACAACTCACCAAAGGAGGTTCAGCACTTGTTCCATCTTGGGGTGCCACTAGCACCGCTACTCTCCGATCCATCGAGAACAAAACCGGGGGTGACCACTCAACCCTGCTGGTCAAACAAACGAACACAGAGCCAGGAGAATAACTCCACCCTTCTAGACAAACAAACGAGCACAGAGGGACCCTCTATGTCGCGAGAGGTCAATGTACACAAAGAAGAACATGGTACGCACATGGGCCCCACACGAAGTGTGGCCCCACGTAAACCCCCACTGAGCGCACAAACATTCTCAGGTAAAAATGACACATACCTCAAAGCGCTCCCGTATACTCCCAGAGTATACCTCATTCTTTCCCACATGCTATCGTGCACACGGCACCCAGCATCAACACGAAGGCGTGATGTGACAACTCCACCTCAAAGGCCCAGGAACGACCAACTACATTCAATCAAGCATTACTTCACTCATACGGGAGTGCACGCGATCACACACCAAGGGTCCTCTACAACCACAATAGAAGAACCGCCCCCCGGGGCACCTTCACATTTCCACAAGATCGCATAAGAGGCTCCGCAAAACCAAAAAGATCGCACAGTTGTAGTTCTCGTGAAAAAACACATGTGATTGACTACTTACTCGCCTCCAACAGATATCCGACAGAAAAGTCACCAACACCGCCTCACGTCTGAACGGTGTCCCGTGATCCCGAGCCTTAGCCCCGAAAATAGTCGGGCGCATCGCACCATTGTGATCCCCTCGGGAAAGCAAGTCAATGGTACTACTCGCTTGAGTGCAATGAGTATCCGGAGAAAAAGATGCATTCTGGCGCACTGCACACGAGTGGTGCTTCATGGGAAATGAAACCCGGTCTCTAAACACAACGAACAGATCGCACTGTTGCGATCCTCTCGAAAAATTACACAAGATGAACTATTCAATTGTCCAAAACGGTCGCCCGATGATTAAGATGGAAAATCACCATCGACTCCCAAATGGCCCTCGTGGGCCCTGCACCATCGTGCCGAAATTACAGCGGGCAGACTACGCCAACGCGATGCCCTTAGAAAAACACCCAACATCGACTGCTCGGATGCCCCGAACGGACGCTCGATGAGAAAGTCATGCAACACTACACGCAGCTCGAAAGATGGGTCGTGGGGCCTGCGCATCAACTTCAGCCTCAACCCACGAAACCACCCAGGAAACCTCCGCCTCGACGCCAGGGTTCCAATGCCGCTGACGGTGCTTAAATCGGAAGTCGGATGCGTCTGCGCCGTCCAAAACAAGATTCCATGAAAAAACGCTCGTCCACATAAAGACACGACGTGCCTCCAAGGCCCCTCGTTTCAGGAATTAAAAATTCCTAAAACCATTTCAAATCATTCCCCTCGACGGAAGGTCCGCGTTTCAGATGACGGTTCGCAAAACGGACGCCCGTAGCGAAATCTACGGGCGTTGGAAATTCGAAAGGGGGAAACCCACTTGGGCCGGACCGGCCCGCGGCCCGGCCGCGGGTCCGGTTCACTCCGTCGTGGCCAGCTGGCCACGGTTTGTCGCCACCGACCAGCCTTGATGGCTGTTCCCCTTCTTTTCCACAGTGACCCGCGTTGTGTGGGTCACGGTTGCCGCACACGGGGTCGTGCACCCCGCGGCCCCTCTCCCTCTTCACGCTACGCCGGCGCCGCCCGAGACCCCACCTCGCCGCCGTCCGCTGCCACCTCCGCCGTGCTGCCCCATTGCCGAGACGCACCCACCGCCTAGAGCCGCTCTACCACCGTCCGGCTCTCCGCACCGCCTCCTGATATGGCCGGCCGTCGCACCCACCCTCCGGAACACCCGAAAACCCCTCAAAAAACCCGCAATCTTCGACGAATGATTGCGGGTTCCTCAGAACACCAAAACCGAAACCGAAAGATCTGTTGGAAAGGGAAAAAACTCTACTACACATCCATGGTATTTTCCTGATAAATCGACAGTGTTTATATACAAATATTTGGGCTCAAATATAGGTGCAGGAAAGAAAAACGCAACAGGACCCTACCTCGTGGGCGTTGCCCGGAGCTTCACCGCGATCTGCTGCCTTGCCGGAGCTAGAGGAGGAGAAGGAAAGGAGGGGCTGCCTGCGCCAGGGAGTGAACAAGGGAGAGGGGAAGGGGATGCGGGTTTAATTAAATTAAAAATAATTTTAATTAATTAAACCCATAATTTTCCCCACATCCGAAACCTTTGGCGATGTCAAAATTAAACCTCTCCTAGGGTAAACACCACCTCTCGAGCACAACGGTGGTCTCAGAATTTAAATACAAGACCACATTCAAGAGTTATTAAAATTGGCGCTCGAAGCCGGCAAATTACGAAAACGCCCCTGGGGCCATTTTTCACAAACAGACCGCGCTCGCAAAAATTACACCCCTTCTAGGGTAAACGGCACGCTCCGAACTCAACGGTACCCTCCGTTTTCCAATCCGAGCCACCTTTTAAGAGATAACTGCATTTCAACATTAAACGAATTGAATAAATTTATTTAATCCATTTAACGTTCCAGAATCGAGCAAGGGGTCCAAACATCCCGCGCCGACTAGTTTTATGTCGTTCCTAGGGTAAAAACCTCATTCCAGACCCATATGTACACTCGGATCTCCGATCCGGATCCCCGTTTAGGATCCCCGTTCAGGAGTTATTCCATTTATTTGGCGCTTCCAGTGTGAATGCACTGAAAATTTAATTCTGGCCACTCTGGGGCTCAGAATCGCACGCCGTCTGAAGGAACTACTCTAGAATATCATCAAGAATATTCCAAAGTCTTCTGCTGTAAAACATAGGTTCTTATATGAATATTACTAAATATAATTATGTGATATTTTCAATGATAATTTATATAAATCATTGTGATAATTAAATCATTTTATCAAATATAATTCAAAATATTTAATGGTAATTAAATTTATCAACATAATGGATAAGTTTAATTTTTTCGGGAAAAAATTATTATAATTACATTTTAGTTATATAATAAAGATAATTATGATTTCATATGTTTTAAAAATGATAAAATGATATTTTAAAATAAAAATTCATATGAAGAATATGTATGATTTTATCTGATGCTTTAAAAATGATAAAATGACAATTTATATTATCAATGAATATGAAAAATGTTTGTCATTTTATGTGATGTTTATAAAATTGTTAAAATGATAATTTAAATTATCTATCCATATGAAAAGTTATTACCATTTGTTTTGCAATTTTAGAAATGATAATTTATTTATTTATTTTATCACTGCATTTGATAAAATTAAATTAAGTGTAATGATTTATCTTTTATAATGACATTTCAAAGAGTATAATTGTAATTTAAAATTTATTAGTGGATATAATGAATTTAATGATAATTATAGAATTTTTTTAAGTGGGAAAAAATTATCTCATAAGTTATATTATTCCATTGACTAAAAATACATTTTATGACTGTCTTCCAACATATAAGGTACGATGATCCTTAATTGTTTGGGATTTTTTTACATATGTTTTCAATTAATATTATGTCCAAAGATGTTTAATCACAATTCTAGATAGTGAATGCATATGGGTATGTGTGTATCCCTGAAAACTCTATATTAACCTATACAACATTACTCTTGATGGTATGATAATTGAAGCACATAGACACACACACACACACACAGATATATATATATATATATATCAATGCAATGTATACCTTATGATTTTATTCATAGTATTAAGATTAGTGGATTATCAACCTGCATTATTCTTTGGTGGGGGAAAGAGGATGATTGATGGCGAGGGTCCAATGCATGGGCTAGGCACATGATGATGTCCTATTGAATCCATGTAGTTGGCCATTTCGACATGTGTAATCCTTTGGAGGGGGGATGCACATGACCGATGACAAGGGTCCAATATACGAGGATGTCACATGACGATGACATGGTTGCACATGTCTAACAACGAGGAATAAAATGATGCATTAAGATGCACTAGCATACGATGGTTCTTTGGGATACACTCAATGAAGTGGTGACTGATTATCTCTCCCTAACAAGTATGCCTTCACATCAGTGTGCTTCAGTGACTAGGGGACACGATTTGCTCTCGTTCCTTAGTACATCAACGTAGTAGTTAAGGGAAATAGATTAGATCACATTTCCCTTGATCATACAGGGAAATTTATCTTCTTTCCGAGAATTGATATTGTCACAGGATGATACTGAGAAACATTATTCATTGTTATAATGTCTAATCATTGATTCCTTAGGAAAATTTGTTATCCATTTTGGCATAGAGCTATAGCAGGTACGACCTAGGGTAGTGGAAGATTGGATAGTGCACAACCAATTGGTTTAGGATTATGTGTTTATTACACATTATTTATTATGGAATACCCTTTAATTTTGAGCACATCACATTTGGCACGCATTGGTGGTGTCCTACTCTGTCTTGTACTCACAATCTACTGGGGTATTTTGGTAGGATTGGAGAATTCCTGAAAAAAGATCTGATGAAGGGAATGGGGCTTATGGTTAATGGTTGAGCAGTAGAGTATAAAGCTGGAGCAGACCTGGAAATGAAATAGAGAACTCCATAAATAATTGTTTATTTACATCATGTTTTGTCTTCTTCTTACATGGGTTTGATTTTTTAACATTGGGAGTGGTTACATTGTACATAGGCCATATTTACATTTCTACATTTTAATCATATTATATATATTTCAGTTTTCTATTATTGATCATGTGACTCAATACATAGGGTATATTCTCCCCAAAGTTCCACTTGAGACCCTTGATTCTATTTAGTAACATCTTGCATACGAGAAGGTGCGCATGAGGTCATGTAGTATTCCCACTTGGACCAGTGATTCATGTCCATATGTTACAAAATTTTGTTAGAGTATCATGTTTTTAATTACTTGTTTCTTCTCTTTTCAAGGGGTTGAGACATGTTAGAGTAGAGCTATGATGGTTGGGACTCCAACAGAAGAACCATGTCAGTGTTCAGCTTTCACTTCATAATGGGGCTTCATTTCTCCATAATGTAGGGAATTTGTGTTATTTTTGATTCACCATATTGGACACAAAAGATATTATATGTAATTTGTATGATTTGGAGTATGTTAATTCATCATGAATAGGCATGTAGCTTCAAAATACATATTCATATATACCTATTATTGTACTGTATAGTCGTTCATTAATTAAATTTGTTAGTTTGTGTTATCTGTTTGGGATTGATTGATCTAAGTGATATATATTTGTTTTCATGTTGTGTGATATATCCTTATTAGCATTAATTTTTGTAAATGAGCATGATGTCGTGTTATTTTGTAAAATATTGTGACTAATGTACTTGGATAGAAACAAGGGTTAGTGTTGAAAGGGTATACCTTTTGATAAAGGGTAGACTCCTAGGATAACCTTATTTGATTCCAAAATACTATAATGAGAACCCCGTGTCATCCATAGATAGATTGGGATCTATTTATTCCCATACGGTTACTTATTTTTTAGAGATGACACCTCATAGCAGTGTGATTGGATAACCTGTTGCGTCAGCCTGGGATACTTCCATACCACCCCCATCAGTATAGGGGGTTGTTCCCCATGTGATTCAGGTTATATGGAATGTTTAGTCAGGTCATTTTTGGATAGTTCATGTCCATGGTGGACCTGTATAGATGTCCATTACTGACCATGCTTGTGATTTTATGCTTCAACACCCGTCATCTTTCTAGGGCACTAAGGGACTTCCATATGCTGAGGCCTCACTAGAATATGATGAGAATATCATGGATCTATTATGCAATCTTGATTAAGGGAGTGTAATCCTAGCATCATTATTGTTTCAAGGACCATTTAAGAGATGGTGGACTGCTATAAGGCAGTCTGGGAGATTAGAGGGTCTAACATGGGAAATCATCATGGAGCTGTTTCTCGAGTAGATTTTTCTAAGTATGATAAAGTAGTACCATTCCCACGAATTCATGGAGTTACCACAAATGTTATATGACTATCTCTTTTTATTCTCCACATTATATGGAGTTAGTTATCATTTATTTTTTGTTATCTATAAATGAGGCACAAAAGGATTAGATGTTCGGGATTGGCCTTCAACCAATGCGTAAACATCAGTTTTGGGGGTTTTGACTTGAAAACTTATACATAGGTCATTCTAAATTCCCTATCCATTGAGATGTGACTGGAGGAGGAAAGAGCATCAGACATACAATCATATCATGGTGGTCTAGTGGAAACGTTTTCTCTCATCCCAACAAGATTTTATACTCGCAATAAGAAGAGAAAAACTAGATAAATGAATAAGAGTACCAGAATGTTGGTGGAGCATAGTGTGGTTCATTCAACACCTATAGAGGAATCTATAGAACATTTCAACAACTGAATGGTTGGGCACATTCATAGGTTAATTAGAGGAACTAAAAGTACATGTCATATTTTCAAGTAGAATGAACACCACCAATAGTTTTATTTACAGAAAGGTGAATCCAAATTTCCACAAGGGAAAAAGTCAAAAAGGGGGAACGACCTAGGTTTACCAGCAGCAGACTCAGGTTATTTAAACCCCTTAGGGGCATGGCAGAGGTGTTGTAGCAGGCCAAATGTATACTATGGACGAGAACCCAGTATATGGTGGAGAGGGTCCATCCACTATTAGAGGTAATGTTCTTGATCACCTCTACTGTGTATACATCCTTATTTGACAGAGATGATTCTCATTCATTTATATCTGCATAAGTAGTTGATAGAAAATACTTACTACTCATGTTCTCACCCAATTTAGCCTCCCTTGATACACCTTTCGGTAAGAAGGTATAACATCTTCATCGATGCCCGGATTTTACACTAATTGTTGCTGGATACAATGATTTATGGGAATAAATGATTTGGAAAATGAAGTCTTTCGACGTGAGTCATAGCATGGAATGGTTAACCAGTATACATGTTCACATTGATTTTTAATGAAGACATGTTTCTTTTTCTTCACCAAACAGAGATAAATTCTTGATGACTAGGTAGTGGGAGGTCAGATCTAACAAATATTGACGAGATATAATCCAATTTGGGTTGATCACAACACAAATAGAAGAATATACTCTTTCTAGAAGAATTAGTGGAAGCCTCCGCATCTTTATGTTAAGTTTTTTATCTCTCTGAGGATGATTTTCTTGATGACTTCACCAGAATCCCTCTTAACATAGGAGTTTACATTGACATAGATCTCATGCCTTGTGCACATCCTATTTTCATACCTCTATGTCGCATGGCTTAAAGGAACTAAAGTAGCCCATGCTTTGACAAGAATACATTGAGAGAAAATTGTTTATTAGACCTAGAACATCACTATTGGGTGTACCCTTTTTCTCTAAAAAGGAAAATGGTGTTCTTACAATATGTATTTTTTATCAGGTTCTAAACGAGGTGTTAGTGAAAAACTGATATTCTTTGATAAGAATTGATGTTCTCTTTGATCAGTTATGTAAATCCTAGTGTTTCTCAAAGATTGATATTCCATTAGGATACCATCTGTTGCAAGTTAGAGAGGAGGACGTACCAGAGATAGAGTTTCAGATCAGATATGGATTGTATGAGTTTTTGGTAATCACATTGGGACATAAAAATGCACTAGCTATTTTCATGGACCTCAGAAAAAAATTATTTAATCCAGGCCTGGAATATCTCATCGTGGTGTTTATTGAAAATATCCTCATCTACTCGATGAAACCTGAGCACCATGATAGGAAACTATAGATAGTTATGAGTACGATTCATAATCATAAACATTATGCTATGCAGCCAAAATGTGAATTCTACAATAATGAATTGATGTTTTTAGGAAATGTGGTGTCTGAAACTGGTATATCAGTAAACAATGAGAACGTTGAAGCATTTATGTCATGGAAACATCCTCAAACCTGTTTGAGACCATGAGTTTCTTTCGTAAAGCAGGTCATTCCCAACGGTATATCCAAGATTTATCCTGACAATCAGCACCCATGATAGCCTTGAAGATGAATGGAGTAAAGTTCAAGGGGCTAGACTAGTGTGAAGAGGCCATCCATGAACTAAATAAAAGGCTGAAAATAGCTCTAGGGATTACACAATATAATCATGGTTTTGGTTATGGAATGTATTTTGATGCACCAGGAGTTGGTCTAGGAGAAGTATTGATGCATGGAGAGAAGGTTGTAGTCTATGGGTCTCATCATCTATGATACCATGAGAAGAAATAACCTACGAATGCTTTGGATCTGGGAGCAGTTGTCCATGCACTACAATTTTGGAGGTATAATCTACTTGATGAAAGGTTTATTATTTACATGGATCACAAGAGCCTTACATACATATTCAATCAGAGGGACTTGAATTTGAAGAAGGGACATTGGGTAAAGTATCTATACTCCTTCAACATTGAGATGAAATATTCCCCTGGAAAGGGAAATGTCATAGCATATTCCATTAGTCATAGGACACATGATGAGCAGGAACATGGCGAGAAATCCTAAGAGGAGCAATGGTGGTTGATGTGTTTATTAGATGACTAGAGGGATAATTCATTATAGGATCACATATCCATGATACTATATACTTTTATTATTTCATCCTACCTTATGGAAAGGGTGTGGGCTGGTCATAATTCTGACCTAGAGTGTACTATGACGAGAAAACGGCTCACTAGTGGTGACCTGATACCCGAATAGTAAATGGGAAATAATAACATAATCATTGTCCACAGAAGTGTAGTGGTTCCAACTTCCATTATAGAGGGACTAATGAGGGACTAAAATACCTCTTGGTGGGTGATACATACTGGTGGGACAAATATTTAACATGAATTTAAAATATAGGTTTGTTGGCTAGGGATGAGGATGGACATTGAAGGTTTTGTCTCTCAATGCCTCGCCTATTAATGGGTGAAGGTTAAGCACCAGTGCCCTGGAGGGTTATTTCCACCACTCCTAATACCTATGTGGCAGTGGTAAGAATTTACTATGGGAATTATAATTGGATTTCCTACTACCCATGGAGTTGTGATGTAGTTTGGGTGATTGTCGATCGGGTAACGAAGTCTACCCACTTCATACCGATCATAGATACTTACTAAGTGGAGGAGTGGGGAAAATTCTTGTCCGAAAGATAATGACCCCACATGGAGTTCCATGGATCATTGTTTCTAATAGATATTCTCATTTCATATCTCAGAGTTGGAAGATCATGCAAGAATCCCTATGGACTAAGCTATGATTGGGAACAACATATCACCCTATGCCTGAAAAATAGTCTTAGTGGACATTATGAATTCTAGAGTATAAGCAATGAATGTGCATACTAATCGTTTTAGGAGCCTGGGATTATTTATTTTACCTAATATAGTATTCATAAAACAAAATTTTTCAAACTTCAATATAGATGGGACATTATGATGATCTTTACGGTATGTCGTGTAGCTCACCACTCTGTTGGCATGAAGTGGGAGAGGCAGTTGTTGTTGGCTACACCATGGTTTAGGAGACCTCTGAGAAAGTGCAAGTGATATTGAAATGGTTAATCACTACACCGATTAAGAAGAGATCTTATGCCGACTATTATATTAGACACTAGACATTTTCTATGGGAGATTAGGTATTCTTAGGAGAGAATCCTTAGTTAGGGCATAGATTCCTAAGGATACATGGAAATCTAGAACTACATTTTGTTGGACCCTTTGATTTCATCAAGAGGATATGGGTAGTGGAGTTTCCTCTAGACCTCCCTTTATGCTATTGTGTAATGAGAGGTGGTTTCCATGTCTCACAATGTAAAAGTTATAGACATGATCCTACACATGTTCTTATCTGAGAGGATATTGAGATAGAGATTGAGGCACCTTAAAATGTGTGTCCAATGAAGATCATGGACGGTAGTGATATGGAGATACGATGGAAGACAATACCACTAGTTCGAGTTTCGTGGCAGCATGGTCGGATCATGGAAGAGACCTGGGAAAGCGAGTATGAGTATCGAGCATAGTGGCCTGAGTTCTTCATATAAGACCACCAGTGGTGCTTCTTGAGGATTTGAAGTCAATCGAGAGGGGAATGATAACATCCTATTTTTTTATATCAATAAATCCCTCTTTGTTAAATTCTTAATACATTATATGTGAAGAAATGGTTTATCAGTGAATAGTTGATTTTTTTGATAAACTCATTGTGAAAGGGTATAAAATGTCCAGTCAACACTATGGAATATAATATTTAATATTTTTATATCTAAACACTGAGTTAGTGCATGGTCTGAGGTCTGCAAAGGATCGGCGAAGACAAAATTAAAATATTAAATATATTATTTTATGTGTAGAAAAATAATTCAAAATAATTCAATAACACCAAAACCATCAATGTTATTATAAAACTGAGACCAATGTTTGATCCAGAATATGGTAATTACCCTAGTATGAGTATAACATTCGAATTCAGTGAGCATTTGGATGCCTCAATCTCTAATTAATATTTTTAAATAAAGTTACTAAAAAATTAAATTATTAGAACGAATTTTATATATAACAAATGGTTCATCGCACATAAAAACGTAAAATATCATTGTGTCCGAAATGGAGGGTTTACCATATGAATATTTTAATATTTATAACCAATAGGCATACAGTTTTCCTTCCCTTAAAATAATGTTTTATTTATAAAATTGAATTAGGGAATTTAATTTATTAATTTAATGAAACCCATATTTCATTGTTCATCTGACTTCCAAATCATGCGAACCACCATTAAAGGTTAGGAAGGTTTTGGGAACCATTATTTTTAACTATTTTAAACGGGAAATCATGGAAATAACTCCCTACCAATTGTCTATTGACTCCGCATGAATATATTAATTGAAAAATGGATAGAAAATCGGGTAATAAATTCCAATAATGAGTAATGTGTTTTTGAAACCCTATAAATATCATCAGTTCTATACTCCTTAGAATCACACCACTCGGATAGAAGATGTAATATTGGTGAACATTAAACCAGTTTTAATGGGTGTCGATTCATCTTCATCATTCCTCAAGTTATGCTCAACACCCCTTCTTCTTCATCTATTTCGTTTTTATTTTATTATTCTTTTTGTACCTTCATTCTGTCACTTATGGGGAGGTGGGGTAATAATATTTTATAAATGGGTTTAAAAATTTAGAAAATTTAATTTCAATAACCTCAATGTGAAAAATAAAATGATAATTTTGTATAAATTATCATAGGGTATTTTATTTTATTTTTTATTGACAGATAATTTTGAAACAAATTATAAAAATTTTCAAAAATACATTTCTCAATGGTTGGTGATAAAATCAATAAATGGTAAATGAAATTTTTTATTGGTGAATAATTTATCAAAATTTTTAAAGAGATAAAACATTGAATTATATTGAGAAATGTTTAAAGGATTTTCAAATAATAATTTTTACAAAATTATGACATGATAATTATTGAAGATAATTATGTGAAATTATAAAAAATAATTAAAATAAATCATCTAGAGATAATTACATCATTTGATCGTGGATAATTCAAAATATTTAATGGGAATTAAATTTATCAACTCCAGTGATAAGTCATCATTTTTCTGGTAAAACATAATTATCATTATATTTAAATTATTTTATGTAGGTTATTATCATTGAATATTTTTTCAAAATGTTAAAATGATAATTTAAATTATCAATTAAATTGAAATATGTTTATCATTTTATGTGATTTTTAAAAAAATATTAAATGATAACTCAAATTATAAATGAATATGAAAAAAATTTATCATCTAATGTGATGTTTTTAAATATGAAAAATCATAATTTAAATTATCAACACATATAAAAAGTGTTTATATTTTCATTTGAAATTTTAGAAATGATAAAATATTTATTTAATTAACAGCGTACGTAGAAAAATTAAATTACGAGTACTGATTTATCTTTTCTTGTGAACATCAAAAGATTAAAATGATAATATATAATATATCAGTTCATGTGATGAATTTAATGATAATTTGAGATTTGTTAATATATAAAAAAGAATAATCACATTTGATATTTTATTCCATTTAATAAAAAATAAATGTTATGATTCTAGGAAATTTTTTTCACATACCTTGAGCACTAATGTATCAACAACATGAGACATTGATTTATCACCATGATGTTAGGAAAACCATGAGAGGTTTTCTAACTAATAAAGCTTGATGTTTATTTATTTTTTGGGCTTGTTTAAAAATTATTTCCATTAATATAATTCACATACATGTTTAATGATCGCTCTAGATAGTGAATGTAAGTGGGTCTATGTATAGCCCTAGACACTCTAATTTACTCATGAGGCCCTGAGATTTTATAGATGTTTGTTCACATTGTTGTGTTATTAATTGTACAATGGGCACTAATTTACTCATGATGATGTGATTATTCATGGATACGTATATATCAGGCCATGATACGTATTCCTTCGGGTTTTATTCTTGGAGACAAAATAGCTGGGCCGTTAATTTGCATTATCCTTTGGAGGAGAGATGTGCATGACTGGCGATGATGGTCCAATGCATGGGTAGGCACATTATGAAGCCTAGGGGAATACATGTAGTGGACTATTGTGACATATTTTATCCATCAGAGGGAGGATGAACATGATTGATGTCAATGGTATAATACATGATAAAGGCACTTGAAGATGCCTTGAGATTCACATGTCTAATAATGAGGGATACAATGATGTCTTGGGATTTACTAGAACATGATGATTCCTTGGGATGCACTCAATGATTAGGGGCTGATGAGCTCTCACACCCTAGTATTCTTTCTCTACAGTGTGATTCGGTGACTAAGGGTCATGATTTGAACTCGGTCCTCAATACCTAAACTATATAATTAAGGGATGGTGATTAGCTCTCATTTCCCTTGAACATAAAGAGAAACATGACTTCTTTCAAAGAGTGGATATCTTCACACGATGATGCTGAAAAACATTACTCTTTAATCTAATGGCTAATCATTGATTATTTTGACACTATGGTTATCTATTCAGGCATTGAGCCAATGCAGTTATGGTTTGGGGTTATGGTAGCTTGGTTAGCACACAACCTATTGGTTTTTGATTATCTATTTATTACACATTATTTATTATGGAATACACATGAATTTTGAGCACATCAGTTTGAGGAAACATTGTTGCTGTCCAACAATGTCTTATACTCACACCCTACTTGGTAATTGTAGTGCGCTAATTGATTAAATGACTAGATATATAATGAAGGGAAAGGTACCTATAATGGACGGTTGATTGGTGGAGCATAGAGCTGGAGTGGAACATGGCATGCACAATAAAACCCCACAAATTATTGTTTATTTACTTCTAGTTTTGACTTCTACTAACATGGGTTTTTTAACATTGGGAGTTTCCACATTGTATATATGGAAACATTACATTTCTCCATTTTACAATGATTTTCTATATTTTTGTTATTGATTATTGATCATATAAACTGATAAAGATGTTATAGTCTCCCCATTGTTACACTTGAGACCCTCGCTTCTAGACAGCATCCTCTGGTGTATGAGGAGGCACGCATGAGGTCATATAGCATTCCGGATTTGGCTAGTGAATCAGGATGGGATGTTACAAAATGATAACCAAGGATCATGATTTTACTAACATGTTTCTTATCTTTTCATGGGGTAGAGACTAGTTGAATAGTATCTTGGATGGTTGGGACTTGGTAAGGCGAGCCATGTCAGTGTCCGGATATCACTACACTATGGACCTCCATGTTTCCATAATGTAGGGAATTTATGTGATTTTTAATTCACCAAGGGTGACACACATGATGTTATATCTGATTTATATTAATTAGAGTATGTTAATGTATCATGAGTAGGCATGTAGCTTCACATTCCATATATATTTACCTTTGTTGGACTACATTTTAGTTCATCAACTAAATTCATTGATTTGTGCTCTATATTTGGGATAAGATTCTCTTTGTGATTTTTTTTGTTTTCATGTAATGTGATATTTTGTTATTGGAATTAATTAGTTGAACTAATCATGCTATTGTGTTAGTATATAAAAGTTTTTGAGTTGTGTGGAAAGGCAGTAAAAATGCTTAGTGTCAGATGGGGTATCATTGGGTTAATGGTATACTCCCAAGAAATCCATGTTTGATTCCAAAAGTCTATAATGAGAAACTTGAATGATCCAAAGACTGAATAGGATCTATTTATGCCCCTATTGTTCTTTCTTTGGCTGAGATTCCACCTGAAAGACATGTGATGGGACCACAAATTGCGAAAACCATGGATACTCTTGTGCTTTGCTAGTGGTACGGGGGTATGTTCACCAGGTGATTCAGGCTATAGGGCATGTTCAACCAGGACATTCTCGGATAGTCTCTGTCTAGGGTGTATATGCACAGCGGACCCTAACTAACCATGTTCAATATTTTTATCATCCACACCTCCATCTTTCTAGAGAATTGGTGGACTATAATATGCTGAGGATTGAATGGACTCTATTGAGAGTATTATTAATGAAGTCTAGACTTTTGAAGAAGGGTGTGTGATCCTAGAATCTCTCTTGTTGAAGTTCCTTCTAGGAGATGGTGGACTACTATGAGCCAGTTTGGGAGAAAAGTGGGTTTGACTTGGGAAGCCTTAAAATAGTTATTTCTAGAGAAGTCTTGTCTATATATCATGAATATGGGTTGTGCCTAAGAATTCTTGGAGTTACGACATGTTTCCTGGACTATCCCTGCTTATTGTTCATGATTTGTGGAGTTAAATCGGTTTTCTCCTTTGTTAACTATAAATTAAGAAAAAAGGATTAGAATTTGGGGATTGGCTTTGTACCTAATCTCAGATTTCAGGTTAGGGGTTTGGACCTGATTACTTATATATAGGTCTTCCGAAAGGTTGTGACCTTTGAGAAGGGATAGGAGGAGGACAGATCTTTAGACTTACAATCAGCTCATCATGGGTCAGTGAAAAATTTTCCTCTAATCTCTAAGATATTTTCTTCTCGTAATAAGTAGGGGAAAAATATAGACATGAATTAGAGTACCAGCATGCAGGTGGAGAAGAGTGTGGTTCAATCAGCAACTAAAGAGGAAACATCATGATGTTCGAACTGTGTAAAGGTTGGCCAATTTCATAGGTTTAGTATAGGACCTAAAATTATGAGTCATCTATGCAAGAATAAGGAAAACCTCTAATAGTTATTCTATAGAAAGGTTAATCTACATGTCTACAAGGGAAGGGTTAGAAAGGGGGAAGTGGCCATGGTTTCCAACAGTAGACTCCGACTAGTCATGTGCCTTAGGGAATTGGGAGAGGAGTTTTTGAAGGCCACATGTATGGTTTAGTCCAAACCGCAGTAGGTGGTGGAGGGGTACTATCCACAGTTATAGTTACTATTCTGATCACCTCTACTTTTTCTACTACCTTATTTGACACCAGTTCTTCCCATTCAATTATATCTTCACAGGTAGTTACTGGACATGACTTACCAGTCATGTAGTCATCAGATTTAGTCACCCTTGACACACATTTGTGTAAAAAGTCATAATGTCATCATAAATGCCCATAATGTCCAATATGTTTTTAGGGATATTGAAATTTATGGGAATATGTGATTCTGGAATTGAAATCCTTCGACGCGATTCTCTATATGGACTAATTAACTACTTTCCGAGCACACATAGATTGATATAGAAGTTGGTTACCTTTTTCTTCACCATATGGGGAGCATTTTATGATAACTGCGGAGTGGGAGGTGAGATCAGGCTGAGTTAGACCAATATTAAGCCAATTTGGGTCTATCACAACACAAATGTAATGCTTGGATTTTTTAGATGATTCAGTGGAACCCTCCTCATCTTTTCCACTAGTGGTTGATCTCTATTAGAACGTTTTTTCTAATGAATTCACTATACTCCCTTCTAAAAGGGGAATTGACTAAGAGATAATGTTCATTTGTGGTGTATATCCTATTTCGATACCTCAATATCATATAGCTCCATCAAAACCAATTGAGATAAAGGTTCAACTTGATGAATTGTAGAGAAAAGTTTCTATTAAACCAAGAACTAAACAACAAGGTGTGCCTATTTTGTTTTCCAAAGAGGAGGATGTGGATCATCGACTGTGCATTGATTTTTAGAAGATAAACCAGGTGACAGATAAATATTGGTATCCTTTTCCAAGGATCAATGATCTCTTGGAATAGTTTTGAGGGTCCCAGTGTTTCTCAATGATTGATATTCGATTAGGCTACCGTCAGTTGCAAGTTAGTGAGGAGGAAATATAGAAAGAACCCTTTTAGAGAAGATATGGATTGTAAATGTTTTCATTAATTCCCATTAGGCTGATGAATGCACCAACTATTTTCATGGACCACATGAATAATATCTTTAATATATACTTTTAGTCTTTCATCAGGGTGTTTGTTGATGATATCCTCATCTACTCACCGACACCTGAGCAACATGTCAGTCGCTAGAGATAGTTCTTAGTATGATCCAAGATAAAATAATTTACACTAAGGTGTCCAAATGAATCAATTATATTAATTAATTGATATTTCTAGGACATGTGGTGTCTGAAACAAGTATATCAGTATACTACGAGAAGGTCAATGTGGTTATGTCATGGATATGTCCTCAAAATGTTTTTGTGATCAGGAAGTTTCCTTGGGTTTAAATGGTATTATTGATGATTTATCATGTATTTCTCCTAACTATCAGCACCCATGACAGCTTAAATGATGAATAGAGTAATGATTTGATGGTTAGACCAGTGTTAAGAGGCCTTCCTTGAGCTAATGAAAATTCTTACAAAATCTCCAGTACATACACTTCGAGAGCATGTGATTGGTTATGTAGTGTATTTTTATGCATCAAGAGTTGGTCTGGGAACAATATTGAAGCAAAGAGAGAGGTTAGTAGCCTTTGGGTATCATTATCTATGACCCCATGAGAAGAACTAACCTATTCATGACCTACATTTGGAATTCCTAGTCCAAACAATGAAATGTTAGATTCATTATCCATTTGGTGAAAGGTTTATTCATTACACAGTTCACAAGATCCTTCACAATATCTTCACTCTGTGGGACCTCGATCATAGGGATATAGATTGGGTCAATTATGAATGTTCATTCAACATTGAGATGACATATTCCACTAGAAAGGGAAATGTCTAAGAAAATTCCCTTAGTCGTAGTACATAGGATGAGTAAGAACTTGGTGTGAAATCCTTAAAGGAGTAGTGGCGGTTGATGTGTTTATTGGATGAGTGGATGGTTTATGCTTTATAGTATCACATATTGATTATTATATGTCATTTTTGGATTATATCCTACATAATGGAAAGGGTGAGAACTGGTTATGATTCAGTCATAAAATGTACTATGATGAGAGAATGGATTTTTGGAGTAGACCTCACACCCGAACGGTCAATAGGAAATAATAAAATGATCTTGGTCCATGGAATAGTAGGGGTTCCAAATTACATTAGAGAGGAACTAATGAGGGATTAAACTAGATATTTCAGGATGATACATCCTGGTGGAACAAATATGTATTATGAAATTTGAAGATAGTTGTGGTGGATATGGATAAGGAGGGACATTGCTGGATCTGTCTCTCGATGCCTCACCTGTAAGTGGGTGAAGGCTGAGCACCAGCGTCCTGGAGGGTTATTGATGCCATTCGAGATAACAATGTTGAACTGAGAATACCTTACTATGGGATTTGAGAACAAATCACCCAGGACCCTAAAGAGTTTTGATGCAGATTGTGTGATCGTAGATCAGTTAACGAAGCCTTCCTACTTCTTATCAATTAGAGATACTCACACAGTGCAGGAGATGGGAAATAATTATTTCTGATATATTGTGGGCCTACATGGAGTTATCATGAGAAATATTTCTAATAGAGTTTATAATTTCACATCGTACATCTGATAGAGCTTGAAAAAAATCCGAAGGGACCCATCTAATGTTGAGCATGGTGTATCACCCTCAGACTGACGAATATTCTAAGAGGACTATATGCATACTAGAGGATATGCTACAAACATGGATACTAGACCATGTAGGAGCATTGGATTATCATTTCCCAAGATTGAGTTTGTGTAAAACAAATGTTATCGAGCTTTGATTCAGGTTGAACCTTATGCAGCTCTTTATGGGAGTTTGTGTGGCTCAACACTCTATGGGCATGAAGTGAGAGAGGAAACCCTTGTTTGTCCAAGTATGGTTCTGGAGTCCTCTGAGAGAGTGCATCTAATACAAAAGAGATTGAAAAATACTCTGAGTATGTAGAGATATTATGTTGGCCGTTATAGGAGACACTTGGTGTTTGTTATGGGAGATCATTTTTATTGATAGTGACTCCTCGGTTAGGGATCCCTTCCTGATGAAATAGGGCCAGTAAGAAATGGGTTTTGTTAGACCCTTTGATTTCATCGAGGAGAGAGGGAAGTCACATATCATCTAGATCTCTCATCATGATATTGTTCTATGAAAAATGTTTTCCATGTGTCACAGCTTCAGAGGTATATAATTGATCATATGCATGTTCAAGACTATGAGGATGTTATGCTAGAGTCTAACGCATCTTACGAAGAGCGTCCATTGTGGAGCATGGACCACCGTGAGTTGGAGTTTCAAGGGAATACAGCTCCACAAATCAAATTTCAGTGGAATCATGGGTGTATCCTGGAATAGACATGGGAATGCGAGTCATATGTTCATAATCAATGGCCAGATTTGTTCGAGCATGACCACTTTAGGTGATTCTAGAGGATGAGAAGTCGATTTAGGGGAGAATTGTATCATCCTATTTTTTTAATGATATCAATAAAGAATTATTTTTCAAATTATATATAATTTAAATGAGAAGAAATGATTTATCATTGTAAAGATACATTATTTGTTTAAAAAATTGAGAATGGGTAAAAATGTCCAGTTAACACTCTTGAATATTCTATTGAATATTTTCATATTTAACCAATAAGATAGTGACTATTATTAAATCCACAAATTCAATGAGAAGACAAAATAAATATATAAAACATTTTATTTTAATGGTGGGAAATTATTAAAAATAATTGAATAAATCCAAAAGGATACACGGTGTGATAAAACTAATACCACTGTGGGATCCATAAAATAATGATTACCCTAGTAGGACTATAACATATGAAGGAAACGAGAATTTTTATTCCTCACTCGCTAACTAATGTTTTTACAAAAAGTGATTAATATATTAAATTATTTCAAATAATGTTTTATCTCACAAACAGCATGTGACATGGATATTCTGACATCGTATTTGTGTCTGAAATGGGGGTTTACCCTAGGTAGAGTATAACTTTTATTTGCAATGAGTATGCAGTTAGGTTTCCCATAAAAACAACTTTCTTATATAATTGAATTAAAAAATTTAATATATTAATTTAATAAAACCCATAATTCACTATTCGTCCACCTTCAACCTCATATAGACCACGATTAATGATTTGGAAGGTCCTGGGAACCTATATTTTACGACCATTTTGACCAAGAAGTCATGGAAATAACTCCTTATCAAGAATTTATCAACTCTGCATGAATCTATTTGTTGAAAAGACGGATCAAAAATTGGTTAATAAATTCAGGATATGAGTAACACGTTTTTGAAACCCTATAATTATTGGGAGTTATAATCTTCTTTGGATCACACCGTGGATTCAGAAGATATACTTTCGATAATCCTTGAACCAATTCCAGTGGTGTACAATTATTTATATTCCCCCCTCACAGTATGCCCAACACCCCTTATTCGTCACCAAGTTCATTTTTAATTTATTAGTATATTTCTACCTTATTTCCTGAACCAATAAAATGGGGGTTTAATAAGTTAAAAAAATCGTGATAAAAAATTTGAAAAATTAATTTCAATTAACTTGATCAAAAAATAAAATGATAATTTTTTATAAATTATCAGTAGATATTTTTTGTATGTTTTATCAGAAGATTATATGGAAATAAATAATCAAAAAAAGTAGAAAAATTTATCAAAATTTCTTGATAAAATAATTAAATTATAACGGAAATGTTCTATTGGTTAATAATTTGTCAACATTATTATAATGATAAAAGATTTAATTATTTCGATCAATGAATAAAGGGTTGTCCAATTAAAATTTTAATTAAATTAGGACATGATGATTGTTGAAGATAATTGCATGAAATTATCAACAACAACTAAAATAAATCATCTAGCGATAATTACATCGTTTAATCAAGGATAATTCAGAAGATTTAATGGGAATTATATTTATCAATGCAAGTGATATGTTTATTTTTGAAAAACATTATTATCATCACATTTTAATTATCTATTGAAGAAAATTATCATCTCATATGATTTTAAAATGATAAAATGATAATTTAAATTTTCAATCAATATAAAAAATGATTATTATTTAATGATATGTTTGAGGAATGATAAAATGATAGTTTAATTTATCAATCAATATGAAAAATGGTTATCATTTTATGTCATATTTTTAAAAATGATTAATTGATAATTTAAATTATCAATAAATATAAAAAATGTTTATCATTTCTAGTGAAATTTGAGAAATTATAAAATAATTATTTAATTAGTCAGTGAATGTCATAAAAATTTATTAATAGTAGTGATTTATATTTTCTTAAAAAGTTTAATGGTGTCAAATGAAAATTTAAAATTTATCTACGCATGTGATGAATTTAATAATAATTCGATAAATTTTTTAGGAGAGAAAAAGAACTATCACATATGATATTTTATTCCTTTGAATCATTTTTTATGATTCTAGGGAAAAACCTTTGACACACCCTGATAACTGACATGCCAACAGTTCGAGACGTTGACGTTTCACCCTGATGTCGGAAAAACAACAAGAGGTTTTGAATAAAATAAGGTAGGAAGTTCTATAATTATTTGGCCTTCTTTACAAATGTTTTCCATTAATATGATGCTCATACATGTTTAATGACAATTCTATATAGTGAATGCATGTGGGAATGTGTGAATCATGAGAAACACTATATTACACTAGATTCAATGAGTATGTTTAGCTCTTTATTCACATTTTTGTGTGATTATTTATACATTGTGTAATACATTACTCATGATTATGTGATTAATAATGCACATATATATATATAATTCCATGATATATATTATTTTTGGTTTTATTCATGGAGTCGAGATAGGTGGACCATCGTCTTGAGTTATCCTTTGGAGGAGGGAGGCATATGATTGATAACGAGTGTCCAATGCATGGGGTTGGCACATAATGATGCCTAGGGGAAGCCATGTAGTGGACTGTTGAGACTTGTGTTATCCTATGTATGGGGGATGCACATGACTGATGGAAGGGGTCCAATACATGAAGAAGGAACAAAAAGATGACTGGGGTTGAGTAGGTTTGACCATGAGGGTTTTGATGATGCCTCGGGATGCGATGGGATACAATGATTCCTTGATATGAACATAATGAAGAGGGGAATGATTTGCACTCATTCTCTAGTATTCCTTCATGAATGAGTGATTTGATGAATAAGGGACACGATTAGATATCGATCCTTAATATGTCAACTCAATAATTAAGGTATGTTGATTAGCTCTCAATTCCATTTCCCATACAGAGAAACATATTCTTTTATTGAGAATTGACACTATCACATGATGATGCCAAGAAACTTTATTCTTTAACATAATTGCTAATCATTTATTCTTATGAAACCATAGTTATCCATTCCGGCATAGAGATGAAACAGGTTCTATTGGGGGTTGTGGCTACATGGTTAGAGAACAACCACTCAGTTTTGGATTATGTTTTTATTATATATTATTTATTTTGGAATACAAATTCATTTTTAGAACGTCATATTTCAGAAGCACTATTGGTGTCCTAATGAGTCTTTTACTCACACTGTACATGGGTATTTCTGTGAGCATATAGATTTCGTGATCATAGATCTGATGAAGGGAAAGGGCCCTAGGGTGGATGGTTGACCATTGGATCATAGATATGGATCCGACTGGTACATGTGCAAGATAACTCGACAAATGGTTGTTTATTTACTTCTAGCTTTTCTTTCTGCTTACATGGGATGACATTGGGAGAAATTACATGGTATGTTTGTCATCATTTCATTTTTTAATTTTACTCTGATAATATATATTAAATTTATTTTAATATTCATCCTATGACTTGATATAGAGGGTATAGTCTTCCCAATGTTCCACTTGAGACTCTCATAGCTAGTCGATAACCTATTGCATATGAGGAGGTGCACATTAGGTCATATAGCATTCCAACTCGGACTGGTGACTAAAGTAAATTTGTTTCACATAATACATGAATCTTTATTACAAATCATTATGATCCACACTGTAACTATAAAGAAATGATTTATGTGAACACATGGGTAAATAAAAAACACATATATAATGGAGAAATATTAAATTACACAAATTTCATTGCAATGATCAACCTTTCTAGACATAACATACATAACATTTTAAATAAATATTGTTGAAATAAAAACTAAATAAAGGGTGACATATGATTCTAAATATAGAAATCAAGGGATATTGTGATGATAATTTTTTCATGACATGAGAAGACATATATGTGAACATGATCATAATATTTCAAAACCATATACATCAATTCATTGGTCATATTCATGAATCATGGAATAAACTATGGATGTTTATTATACATTAAACATCAATTAATCATATAACATTATAAATAAGAAAATATAATTGGAATAATATAATGTCACAAAATATTGGAATAATTTTTTTAATAATCAGATTCATATATATCTTATGACATGTCTTCCCAAAATGATATTAAACACACATTAGTCATCGGATAACAATCTTTTTACACACTCTGAGATTTGTATAATCACTATTGTACCCTATTTTCGGTGTGTGATAAGGTCCCATGTACCCACTTTTGGGAATTGTATTACATACTAGTACCCTTTGGGATCATAAAAAATTAATCATTACCCAATTAGAGGATTTTTTTATAACAATACACCAATTAAATATTCATTATACGCAAATATATATTCCACATAGTCAGGAAAACAATCATTATTTCTTTGTAGATTAACCCAAGAAAAAGTAAATGATTTTCATTAATATTACTTCAATATTATCATTAACCATATAGATAAACAACAATTATGGTATCATATGATCATTTATCTAGTGGATCATATGAAATTGTAATGTATGTTAACATGGATGCAAAATTTCCTTATAATGCTACAAATTATGTTTTGGGAAAATACTCCTTTAATTATGAAATCATGTTTTTTCCTAACAATTTTGAAAATATTAAGGAAATAATTTTCATAAAAATAAAATTAAAACATTATATAATATTCTTAAATTAAAACATTATTAATGAATATTTAGAAGGTTGTTCATGATTTTTATCATAAAACAAATATATTTCTAACACTATTAATAAGAAGACCCCTTACTAAAAAAACAAAAAAGTCAATTTATATATTTTTATAAAAACTAGAACATGATTAAAGAAAACTTTAAGAAATAATAATATTAAATATAAGACATTATCAGGAAAAATTTAAATAAAATATTGAAATGGATGAAAAATATTACATACATATTATCAAAATATGGTTATTTTTTTTTATAAAACATCATTTCTCACTTTGGAATAACCAGGGAGAAAAATGAAAAAAAAAATTATTTTGGGAAATAAGTAGTGGATAATTAATTAATAAATAAATTTTTAGAGATATATCATATAATTTCATCATAAAAAATATAATCATAAACAATCTAAGTAAAAATGCGACTGTAACATAAAATCCTTACCTCAAGTATACCTTTATTTGTAAGCTATATAACCTTTATTATAATAAATATAAATTAATTATACTTATATAAATAAATATATTCATAACTATAATACCACACATGGTAAACATATATAAAATTATAATGAAATCATTAATTAGTGTTTATTAAAGTCATTATTCAGGGTAATAATTGATTATGTTTTCTTGTATGTTTTGATATGAATGCTATGGTCATTGCATAATGATAATGATTCCAAAATATTCATAATTTTAGTAATTTTACAAATATAATGTATATTTATTCTATTCATATTTATTACCATTCATAAAAAGTATAGATAAATAAAATATTTTCACCATTCCTAAAGACGGTAGTCAATATGTACAAATTAATGCTGTATTAATTTCCTTATGAAAGGAAGTAAAAAATGATAAATAATAGTTTATCATTATAGAAACAAAATTTTATCATTAAAATATTTAATATATATATATATATATATATTAAATATAACACTATAACAACAAATTTGATCGCTTGATTGATATTTATTCATATCTCTTTGTGAAGGTGGTTGTCCACATATATGCACGGGTGATAACTTCATTTATTGTATGATGGAAAAGCTGTGAAAATAGGTTTTGAAATTATCAGAATGACATAAATTAGTATTTATGATACAGTATTATGAAATTTATTATCGATATATTTTTTTTATAGATGATGTAATTGGAGTTAAAATCAAAAGGGATTAGTTATTATACCTATTTTTTAGGATACATCCTTTGATGATCACATTTATCCATGAATGATTCATCACATATAGAATGCCATGGGTCTAGGATTATGTGAATGAATCAAGAAAGGATTTAGGATAGGTATTGTTTATATTATATGGATAAAAATTCATGACTGAGGCTACATAATTCATTCACATTTATATGTGAGGGGTAAGACACACTTCAAATTACAAAAAAAAGATTAAAATACAATAAATTCCTTGATGATGTATAATTATTCCAATTGGAATGCATTTTAAATATTAAATAATATATTTTTATGTATGTATTAAAAAAATTATTGGTTGGTGACTAATGATTACCCGTATGTATTAGATTAAATTTGATATTAAATGAGTTTTAATCTTAACCATGGAAATATATCTATTGTTTGTACATTTCAGTATGAAAAAATTGAAATTTTCCTCACTTTTGAAAAAGATGATTCACTTTATTTAATTGATTTTATGAAAATAAATTTTTATAAGATTTATAAATTTATTTGAAAATAATCAATTGAAATGTATTAAAAATCTATTTTTTGAGAAATGAGTTATTATGCATAAATAGAATTTACATTAATTCCATGCATAGTAAGATCTATAAAATTAATGTTAAAATATTTTATTTAATATATATTGTATAAATTTAAATAAATATAACATTAAACACATAATTATTTGAATAATAATGATTAAAATTTATTGTTCAAATAGAATAAAAATGAAATATTTTTGTTTTAACATTTATGTAATTTTACCATCATTCCTATGAATTAGTTATCTAATGGATGGATATTTATTAATTCGTTGAAAATATGTGTCATTATAATAAATTTTTAATAGGGATAAATATTATTTTTTATATAATAACATACAACGTGTAGAAAATAAAAGTTCTTCAAAGAAAGGTCATTTAATCATTAAATTATTGAAATAAATATTTAATTATTAAATCATAAGAATTAATAAATAAATTTAAATTAGGGGAAAATTTATATATGTATATTTCAAGGATTCATTCATATTATTCAAATCCCCTAATCCCTTTTCTTGGGAATGAAGATATACAATATCAAAAGATCATTTAGACATTGTATTGCATTTAATTCACCCTATAAAATATATAATATTTTTTGGAAGGAATAAATATAATATATTTTAATGATAAATTCTAAACCAATTAAAATTATTTTTTCCAATAAAATTTCATAACTATTATAATGGTGAAATAGTATATATATGCTTTATCATATCCTATGGTTATCATGTATCATCCTAGAATATATGATTCATTTAGATAGAAACACCCAAGTGAGTAATATTTTTTTCTATTAATATTATTTATATATTCCATGATTTTATTTTTTTTTCATAATAAATAACATTCTCCATTGGTATCATGTATAATATTAATTAATTTAAGGTATTTTTTTACATAATTATGAGATACACATGGAAAACATCATGAACATGAGATAGTTTCGGTTGAAGTTCCAACTGATATAATATTGTCCATACTCAATCAAAAATACTAAAGGAATAAATATACTTAGGGATTAGCATTCCATTCTTTTTAAGTATCATAAACTTCTACCAATGATAAATTAACAAGAATACCTTGTCACCAAAATCATGTTTTAGATCATGACAGAAATTGTAATTAAAACCTTTCTTTCACCACCGAGATACCACAATGTTCATAATTGGATACAATAATATGTGAAATTTATTCAACTAAGGTAGTTTTAAATAGTCATTCTTTATCCAACATCACTCAAACATATTGTAGTTCTACACTTAATTTTATAGAGGTCTTCACAGGTATCCATCTGATTTCTATGGTGAAATTTATTACTAAAAGAAAATTTTACAAAATGAATGTTTTCATCCGAAAAATGTTTAAAATATAAAGACCATGATCCAATAATATGATTCATGATTTTAATGGATCACTCAAAATAACCATTTGTAATCAAAATATTGGAAGTACTCAAACATAACTCCATATAGAAATTTTATTGATTATATCACCACAAAACCATGGTAAATATTATATATCAATTAGATATAATTGAACGATGTACTCAATGGAACCTTCCCAGTTCCTAAATATATAACTTGTAAATATGATCATGAAAAAAAATCTCTAACGGTGTAAATGAATTTTTTTAATTCAAATTAAAATCAACTAGAACCCAAATTGTGTTTTATTATTTAAATGTTTGGGGGTTTATGGAAATTGAATCCATAATGGCGTTTTCCAATTTCTATTTCTGTATGAGAAATGGTTGTAATATCTTTTATTAATTTTATCTCTAATACTTAACATTCTAACATAATAAGTGTAACATCCCAGGTAAATAAGAAATAACACATTTTTATATTTATTAACATTTATGAATTAAAAATTAATTTTACTTTAAAGGGGTTTCTATGTTCGATAGCGTACCTGATACGCAACAAAGAGTTTTTTTTGAAATCTTACGTTGCACACTAGTAATAAAATAATATTATTTTAAATGGTAGTTAACACGTAGCCATTGTATTGGTGGGAATGAATAGAAATAACTAAAATATTATTATATAATTTTTTTAAATGTTTTTACTTTTATCCAATAATGGATAAAGGCTTAAAATAAGAAATGAATTCAATTTTAAGCATAGATACTCTTATATTCACTAATGGTCCACTTATCACCTTATGATGGAGAACCTTCATTAAATATAGTTTTTGTCACTCTTATACATTCTATTGGACCAAAAAAATTATTCTTTAGAATCGGGACATCATAATTTACTTTTTGTAAATTTTTTGTATTTTTCCGATAAAGTTCATTTTTTAATGAATAGTGAAAAATGTTGTATTTTAATACAAAACCTCTTTTTAATATAATTTATTTATATGATTATATTATCATTTGAATTGTTTTTAATGTGAAATTATAATATATTTTTACCATTTAATCTAGTAGTGGTTGTTGGAATTAATTTCACTTTGAATTCGGACATAAAATAGTGTCAATCTTTTGATACTTATTGTTTCATAAAAACATGCTATTTGCTCTGACAGCGAGAATTAATTATTAATTTAATTAATGCAACTAATATGTTTTGAATTTTTTAAAATATACTTCATTTTTGAATTCGGAATATCAAATATATCTTAGGGTGACATTTTTTTATTCTTCTGAAAAACATCAATTTTTTCATGAATAGTGAAACCACTATGTGGTACTTAAAAAACTGATTTTTCCTTTAAATGATATTTTACCTCCTCTGTGTTTTGAATTTCAAAAATATGACTTACATAGTTTTCATTAATAAGTAAAATGTGGTTCAATGGGATTAAAATAAATTTTTGGTGAATTGTAACTTTTAAGTTAATTAATCATGATTAGAGGTAATTAGTGTAGTTTAAGGTAAAAATAATGTTTTAATAATATGAAATGAACTTGAAACTTGTCCCACCATTATTGGATGTGTCATGGCCGACCAAGACAATCCATGGGTCAACTTGGGGACCCCATGGATCCACATTGGTAGGAAAATGACATTAAAAACGTTTTATTTTATGTTAAAATTAAAATGTCACAAACATGAGTTGTTTTACTAAAAAAAATTAAATGGGGTTATACAATTCATATTTTTAACTATAAATATTAATTAGAAAGATAAAACGCTTTCCTACATTGTTATATTTTTTTATAATTTTTAGAAATTAAATAAATTAAATTATTTATGACATCATGATGATGTAGTGATTACCTCATTAACGAACGATTTAAATAAAATGAAAAGATGATGTAAAATATAAGACTTTCACTTGTCAAAGACGTATTGTATGAGTATATGTCGAACCCTTATCACCTTATGCTCGAATTATATCAATGTGGGTCCTTTAAAATCCTAAAATCATTTTATAATAAAGTAAACTTGTATAACTTTCCAAGACTACCCCTCCTCTCCTCTTATAAAAGGACCCTAACTATACCACCTTACTCACAACTTTCAAGCCTTTTGTTCGGCCAGGCTCTACCCATTTTTTCTCTCCACATCCCTTTCGTACTCCTAGAAGCCTCACAATGGGCAGAAGTCTTCCCAACGAAGCCTTTGAGCTCAAATCAAAAAGAGTTACCCGTTTTAAAGGTAGTGTTTTCTCATTTGATCTTTTGTTTTATTTTGCTTCTCCAACCCTCTAAACACTTTTTATTCCTTTATATTGTAACAACACCAGTATCTTAAATATACTAGGATGTTTTTATAAGAAGGATTAGAGATAAACTTACACACACCTTCATCTAATTGTTAATGAACATACTGTTTCTGTGGATGGAGAATTTCTGCCTCCCGAAACGATGATTGTTCAACACTCATATAACACCTTCAAAGGTGGCCATTAAGATGACACTATATTTATATATGATATATAATATTTTTATTTTTTACTTAAACTTCTGTATTTTCCATTTGTGGCATACCTTTATGGTTTCCATTGTGGGTAAACACGATAATTTCATTTTAGGAAGTGCGGACTACCGCCCCCTCAAAGTGATTTGATTCGTTAATGCCATATGTGGGACGTATAAAGAAGGATTTAAAGTTATTATATATGATGTATGTTACATATAAATGATGAATATAATTCTAGAATTAAAATATACATACCTCTCATTTAATTTTAATTCCATTAATATGACATAGAAATGAATGTTGTGTTCATGTGTACGTACGGCTTACCGTCTCCATGAACGGTGAATTTCATTTATTACCTCTAAATAATTATGTAATAATATATATACATTTATATTCTGGATATATATGACATATATGATATCCAAATCATGAATATCATTCTGGATATAAAGAACCTTTGACCAAACGAACAACATGTAATTGTAAGAAGTCCACTTTCGACTTAAGAACCAAATATCGACAAAACAAACATTATTAACTTAAATGATTAAATAATGTTTATAACATGGTAATATGTGATATAAAAGTAATAATGAACTTGAAAAAGGTTCTTAATCAAGTAGAAATTAACTCAAGTTTATTATTCAGGACATTAAAGAACGATCAAGTCAAGTCGGACCTGAGTTAAGGGACTTCATCTCAATCTCCTTTCATTGAGGCATATTTCATTCTTTTATACGTTGTATAAACCCCTTTGAGTTTTACTTTTATAAAAAGGAATATTTTTCTACGAAGCGTTTTACTGAACGACAAAAAGGAATGTTTCTTTTAACGTACGCGGTGACAATGACCTTTTTCGCCACCGCGATTATTATTTGGTCTTTGGCTTACTCAACAAGCCGTAATGTTTTTAAAATGAAATAAATACCATATAATCTTTTATGTATTTTGGTATTGAAAATGGTTTTTATAATAGATTTGTTATGTCAATATATTTAAGGGGTATATTTTGATCAAAGTCTGGAAATATTTTCTTTCCATTATATTTGTTTTTTTTCTTATTATTTTATAATGGTACTTGGACATTTGACGGGTGGTTATGTGATAAACCATATGACGGGTGGTGTCTTGAATACCAGGATGGGTGGTTACGTTATAACCTCCAATGCATTGGGTATGGAAGTCGGCCGTATGGCTATTCCATTAAGTTATATGTTTAGAAGTCGAACGGATGCTTATTCCACTAAAATATGTCTATGTCCCAAGTTACCTTTATATTTTATGTGTTATTTATATGGGTTCTATGGTAATCTTTTGATTACAAAAGGGTATGTAATGATATTTTATTCAGTGAATAGTTTTTACTACTTCATAAAGGTGAAAGGTATTACTTTGATAAAGTATACATGGTTTACTTGTTGTTTTGAAAAACTAACAGTTTTCATTCATTGTGTATCCCTTACTGGAATTTTTATGCTCACCCCAAGTTTTGTTTTGAAATGTTTTTCACAGGACATAATGTGGTATAGGGTCAAGGATGGGATCACGGAAAAGTCATGCTATCTAAAACATGGAACTAGATATGTTTCTTTTTAAGTGTTTTTATTTTATGGAAACATAGTAAAAGTTTCTACTTTTTAATCTTTTGAGATGTAATAGTTATGTCCTAATTCTCTAAAACTTTAAACCTGCAAATATCCTCAATGTGAATTAATAATTTAATTCAATGTTAAGTAAGGTTTAAGGTCGGGGCCTTAAAATAAGACCCAATATACACACTCGGTAATATCTCCCACATTATTATTCCACTAAAAATACTCATTAAATATATATAAGTATTATTAATTTAAATATTAATAGATAAATATGATCTATGAAATTATTCCAAAATTACCTTCTTCTACTCTAGTTCTATTGGGAAATAGACTATATTCTTAATCATTATCATTACACTATATTCACGTTTTATTTTAGTTATATTTTCCAGTGAATTATTTATTTCTAGAACATCATTATATTCTAGTATATTCATTAAAAGGATATATGGTTGTACCCCAATTTAAGAAAAAATATATTTCTCCCCATACTTATTGATATCAGGTTATATAAATTTAAAATATAAAAAATTTGGATATTTTTTGATCCTCAACATCAAAAATCAATCCTGACCCTTTGGACTGAAATTTCTATCTTCCTTGTTTTCATTCCGAAGGTGGTAATTTATTATGTATTCATAATCATTAATTAATGAAAACCATATTCTTTGGATCACGTTCTAATCATTTTGGGAGAATTAATAGTGAAAAAGTTTTTAATGGTATATACATCACACCATAGTCCATAAAGTTAATACCACCATTTTTTTAATTCAAAAACTACGTCACCTAAAATAAAATCAGGGGACTTGTAATTTTCTAATTAATCATTCATTATCATGACGCATAAACTTTCACACTATCATTAAACATAATAACATATCTGAACACCATATTTAGTTTATCATTATAAATCAAAAAAATTTCTCTATTGCATGGTAGTGTGTGGATATGTGTACTATCCAACAAACTCTTTTGTTCATGGATTGTTTTCACATTAATCAGTACAAATGATCTTTTATCAATGCCATGTTATAAAATTTAGTGGATTACGTAGACATGTTAAATCATTAAAAAAAATATAATATCTATCTAATTTATAAAAACTATGAATCTCAATCATAGTGTTTGGTTTGGGGTAAATTTTAATAATGTCTATTTTTGATAGATTCATCGACACAACCTATCATGACATTATATAAACCAAACATGTAAATTTTTATAGTCAATATTAAAAATTATAATTTTTATCTTATAGATTATCCTTTTATAGGGTCTTTAGTATAATCATAATGTTATATTCATTGTATTGAATCCTCGTTGAGTTTATTTTCTATATAGGATATGAAAAAATGATAAATGTAATCCATAATGATTGGACACATTAATTTGATGAACATAGTACATAAATCAGTTAGACAATGCGGAGTCCCTATAAATTCATGGTGTTAAACTCTCACATAGAATATTTTATTAGATATGAATTAACTTATAAACCACAATTAATAGTATTCATAACGATGGTCAATATTTCATAAGAATTTATGGTCCCAAAATTAGCTAAAAAACTCAATTAGGGGAATAAGACAATTAATCATGATTGGGATATTATTATTTAATTTATAAATAATTCATTGTCAAATTGATCTATAGTTAATCATATCAAAAAGAACATTTTAATCCCCCCCAGACATGAACATATTCTAACGAATACCTCATCAGGATTATTTTGGATTTCCCTTTTCAATTCTTGCAACTCAATTGGGTCTATGATACATGGAATATTTGAAATAGTTTTAACATCAGGTGTTAGTTATATTGAATTTTTTAACTATTCAGATTAAGACTAAGAAATATTTTGGAAAATAATTATAAAAAACATGTAATAAAGTTATATGTTCAATGATTAGTTTCCCCTCATCTGTATAAGATAACTACATTATTTAAATAATAATAAAGACATTTGAAATGTATGTAATTTTCATTGCATCTTCTTATTTTTCCTATGATGAATTGAAAACCATGGGTTGGTTCTAGTATCAATTATTAAAAACTTTCCTCCTCACTTTATTTTGAATTTATATAATTGAAACAAATCCATGAAAAAATAACATTTAATTTAACAAATTGGATAAATATTATCTAGTTATTGTGTCCTCAAAGACATAAATTAGATAAGAATCATAGAACTATGATGGGATAATAATACTTAAGTATTTTTTACTAATAAATCAATATATAATAGCTAATGTTGTAATGTGATACCCTAATGAAATTAGGCTTATATAAAAGAATTGGTATATTCAGAATCAAATAATACATTTGGTTTAATTTAGTGAATGATAAGTGTACCGTTAAAACTATAATATCATAAACACATAGGTAATAGAGATTATATAATATTTATATTTAACTTTTGGATAAATAGATTATTGATGTCAATCAACATCATTAATCATCACATTTAAGTAATTTATATCTAAATACCCATACTCCACGAATTTTAAACACAATAGTAAATGAAGAGGAATATTTAGAGACTTATACATTTTAAATTATTTATATCACTAATTCAAATAACATCAGTATTTGATTTCCCAATAACCATATATTCCCTATTCAAATTTTATACTATTCCCCTTAAGAAAATTTTATCCATGTTATTTTCAATACTTTCAGAAAAATAAAAAATAACATTTTCTTAAAATGTTTTTTATTATATAAAATTTAATAATATTCCATATTTCATTTCAAATATAAAATTAAATTATTTGGTGAGATTAATCTATATTTTTATCTTCATATCACATTGAATCAATTCATCAATTTACTAATGTATTTTATGGATAACTCCCACCAGGGTCATAGTTTTAAGAACCTAATGAATCAATCAATCATGAATTCTGGATGGACAATATGCCCAAAAGAGTTTTTTAAAAGCCTTGTAAAATTTCCATTACATTTAAAAATTGATTTACAATACATATAAATCATTTAATTATTTACTTATTTCAAAAATATTAATATAGGTAATTTACATGTGGATAAAATGACCTTCCAATCTTATATAACTATATAGACTCAAGTAACATTCCTTTTTTCATTTTATTTGTAAGAGTACATAATGGATATGATTTAACTTCCAAAAAATAAAAAAATACATATTTCATTCAATATGTTCTGAGGAATTTAGAATATCTTTTTTGTTGTTCGAATCCAATGATTGGAAATTAGTGGGATTGTAATCCAACTAAAATAATTTGGGTGTCTCTTTGGAAAGGATTAAAAATATATGTTTTCCCCCTTTTTCTCATTTGGAAGCAAAACTTGATTCATTGCCTGATAATTTTGTGTATTCATGTAAATGAGATTTTTCTTTCTTGCACCAATAATTTTTGGATTGCTAAGAGGAACTAATTAATTTTTAACATTATATGACGTCATAAATATATTTGTGTCTATCCATTTACTATTACCAAAAAAAATATTGTTTCATAATTATTATGAGGTGGGAAAAACTATTTATATTGTTAATGTGATAACAATTATTTTCCCACAAATTTGGTAAAAATAACATCCTTTATAAAATGAAAAGAATGAACATTAAAAAAATATTATAAACATAAAAACATGGTTAAAAATGATTTGAAACATTCATATAGTAATATTTAAAACATTAATTATTTTTTAAGAAAATATGTAAAATTATGAAAACGATCCTCAAATGTGTGTAATAATAAAGTTGATTTTCCATAAGGTATTTATTTTTGAAATTTGATTACCTAGAGAGATTGAAAAGAAATAAAAATATATTATTTGTTTAAATTTTTATAGGAAAAAACAATTAAAATGGTGGGAAATATTATATAATTTTATCATTATAAATGTAGAGACCCGAAGCTTGACGTACATGGACATTACAGTACATTTGAGGAATACTTAGTACATAACAAAAACACACACTAAAGGATCGTAATAGTTTAGTGTCTTTGGAAACTCGGAACGTAATCTTCTAATCGTGGTGAAATATATTCAATATCTCCCATAAAGATCTTCCTTTTTTTTTACCTAAAACCTTTCTTTATATCCTGGGGAAAAGAAAACATAAAAGGGTGAGCTCAAATGCTCAGTAAGGGTAAACAAAAGAAATATCAATCACATCATATACATAAGCATATAACTTTTGGAAATCTTAACCTGCAAAAGAGATCATAATTTCATAACATGGGGTAAATCATGGCAGTGAAATGTAATCACAATAATCATAACTTAAAACATGGAACTTTGTGGCATACACACATAATCATATAGAATCATTTCTTGTTAGTCATGACTCATTGCCAAGACTATCTTAGTGGACAAAGTCCCTTTCTGAATCGAGCAACCCTCGTTTCAGTCCTGTTTCACTGAACCGGTATAACCTACCATTCCAGCCATGTCTATCTCATGAGATATAAAATCATTACCCAATGCATTGGAGGGAGATATAGGTCCCACCCATCTTATAATGAATCCTTTCTTATGTGTGCCACATAATCATAAAACATACATCATCGCCTAACACATGTAACAAAAATGGGATTCTTGAAACATCATGACATCATAAATCAATTCATATAAGATAAAGGAATTCAAAAACATAATTCCATCACAACATAGTCAAATCAATGTAAAAATATGGATAGAAACATAACCCTTTATTATCTTAGATGGAAAATAATTTTGATAAAACACTTGAACTTCATTCTTGAAGAAAATATCCTTTCTTCTTCAAAATCAATTTCTTTTCACAAAACATCATGCAATTTTAAAAGAAAGAGATTTTATTGAAAATAGTCATGAAATATTTTAGAGGAAGCTTCATTAAAATAAGGCTTTATAAAACAGTAGAAATCCGTTCGTGCCGTATAAGTTAAAAAAACATTCTTCGTACTTTTGTCGGAAAAGTCAAAAAGTACCTCGTACGAAAAATGACAAAAGATTCCTTTCATACGTATTACTAAAAACTCACTGAAGGGTAAAAATGGATTTAAACAATTTTAGGTGGATGGCAATAATATTACATATTGAGTAAACATGGATGTGGATGATAAAATACACCCCAGTAAATACTTACGAATAAACAATCTCGGATAAAAATGAGATTGTGATATTTCCCTTACCTTAGGTCCAATTTGCTTCGTATGTGTCCGAACCTCCTGTATAATGATTTAAATAATGTCATTTACTTATTACAGAATCATATTCATTGTTATGATATCATATATGGTTCACTTATGACATTATATTATCCGTTCTTTTGTAAATTCCATGTTAAAGAAGCGTTTTGGGTAAAATCGTTTCATTTATCGTAGGTGTTTTGAATTGTTGTTCTTGACATCATTATTACTTATATCATGATTTACTTACTTCTAGAATATATAATATGATTTATATATCATATATATTCAGTATATATATATATATATATAACAGATAGATAAATAAAATGAAAAACACCGTTCATGGAGACGGTAGACCGTACGTACGCATGAACGCTATTTTTCTTTCCTTATTGTCTTGAAATGGAAGTAAGTAGATGACATACATATGTATATATATACATAAATCCAGTATCTTTATAATGTCATATATTTCATTATTATTTCTTATATATACATTATAATCATTCTTAAATGGTTAACATGGAAAATGAATCTCATCGCGTCGTGGAGACGGTAGTCCGTACGTACGCACGAGCGATGATATAATTTATATAAATATTTAATTGAATTGGAGTGGATCAGAATCAATATGATGTTGTAATAACTATGTATAGTTATTATTTACACCATTATACCCATCCATGTAAGGTGGTGGTGGAAAATAGATTACACCACGGCGTGGAGACGGTATTCCGTACGTACGCACGCGCGGTGATTTCTTTTTCCGTAGGATGGATAGATGGTGAAATAGGGTTGTTTCATACTTATAATAACATATCAGTATATGAGTGATACTGATGTTATTACTTCATAATGAAACAACCTAAGAAGAAGAAGTGGAAGAAGAAATAAAGATGAAAGAATTGGTAACGGTAATTACCTCTTCTTTGAAGCGCCTTTTGGAGACCTCCTCTTAGGGAACTAAAATTGGTCTTTGATTAAGAACATAACCTCTAGGATGTTGCTAGGGAAGTGGAGAAGAGATTTTGTCAGGGGTTGGCTGAGCTTGAGTGCTCAAATTGGTGTGAGGAGGAGGGGGAGGAGGTGTCCTTTTATAGGGGAGGAGAGGGGCACCTTAGGAATATCTCAAAATATTATTTTATATTAAAGTCAAAATCGGTTTATAATGGTTCCAAAGGGTCTTATTTGGAAGCTAAAGTGGGGATGGGTCGAAATCCTATCAACCAATAGGATTTAGACAAGTTTAGGGTATTATTTTAACCTTATCAATTAGATTTAACTCTAAGTTAAATAATTTATCTTTTACCATGTCTTTTTGTTTTCTTTCACTATATGGTTAATACACTTACTATAACATTCCAAACGAACCCCAAATTGTTTATTATTAATATATATATCTTTATCTAAGTCATTTGGCCGAACCTTAGATTTTTAGGAATACAATAACAATTAATAATATAATATTTGATTTAAAAACTATTTTGTGTCAATTTTGACACTATTTGATATATGATTTTTGTGAAAGTCATAACAGAATTAAATGTTCGAACCAAGTTGATTAAATCAACATTAATATATCATGGTAACCTATAAAATTAGTGGAATTCATAAAAAATCTCAAATTACATTTATTTTGGTGCTTATAACATCAATTATGTCAATATTTCATTAATAAGATAATTACTGCATCATCTTTGTGTCATAAATAAGTTAAATTATTTTATGTCTAAAAATTACAAATAAAATACCATCATGTAGTAAATATTTTTATCTTTCTAATGAATATTTACAATCGAATTTATCTTATGTATAACTCCATATTAGAAATGATTTACTTATTAAACTTTGATTTTAACTATTTTAACCCTTCTTTAAATAAATTAATAATAAATGTCCTAATCTAATCCAAGTGGGCCTAAATGGTCATATTTTATTCCTAAGTTTGTTTTTGGTCGAATTACACTTGTCCAATAGAATTAGGACATGTGTTAGGGTAATATTAATATCATATTTACCCTTAGTTACCCTATTTACTATTAACTGTGGTAAAAAAAGTAAAAAGTTACTATTCACCAAAAATTTATTTTCATCTCATTGAACCACATTTTAGTCCTTGATATTAACTGTGTCTCTCGGATTTTCGAAATTCCATTCACAGAAGCGGTAAAATTAAGTTTTATGCAAAATTCAGTTTTTAACCTACCACTTAGTGGTTTCACTATTTATCAAAAATTGAAGTTTTTCAGAAAAATGCCAAAATTTCACCCTAAGCTGTAATTGATATTCCGAATTCAAAAATGATTTCTATTTTACAAAATTCCCAACATATAAGTTGCATTAATTAATTTTATAATTAAATCCCACTGTTAAAACAAATAGCGTGTTTTTAAGAAACAATATCTATCAAAAGATTGACATTTGATTATGTCTGGTTTAAATGTGAAATTACAACCAATGACCAACATTGTATTAAATTGTAAAAATATATTCTAAATATACTTTAAAACCACTCAAATTAATAATTTAGCACTATTAATTATTTCGATTAAAAAGGTTGTTTTTAATTATAATTTAATAATTTTCACTATTCATCAGAATATGAAAGTTATCCGAAAAGTACCAAAATTTCACCTTAGGCTAAATTCGATACTCCGAATCCAAGAATGAAGTTCATTTTGAAAAATAAGATTTACAGAATTTTTAAAAAGTTGTTATTACTATTCATAACGGCTAGTTTTAATAATATTTTAATAGCACATCGTTGTTTAGTGAAACTCGGTATTGCGTATTACACACGCTATCGAGGAAGGTCGCGATTGCGTGTAATTCAAGGCAAGTCAAGGATGCGTGGTGTGCAAGCTCCTTTTGGTGTAGCGTATAACACAAGACATTAGTGAAATTAAAAAGAATATTTTTCATAAAATCTTGGGCTGTTACATTCTACCCCCCTTAAAATGAATTTCGCCCTCGAAATTCGTCGGGGTTATAAATGGTTTACTATTCGAAAGTTTCTTTAATAGAAACCCACATCGTAAAAGGGAATACCAAAACTTGTCTTTAAAAACTAAAGTATGAAATGTAACGATTACCCAAATAAACTAATCACTGGGATTCCACATAGGTGAAAATATGGATATGGAAGAGAAATCTAACCATCATGTTCTGATGGAGAGTGGTAGAGAACATGGCTATGGAAAAGCCAGTAATCACAAATCCATAAATTTGTGACGATCTAAGGTACCATCTGATTCATCAGGTATAAGAGAACTAGGAAAACATTTTTGGTTTTCAAGATCATTTCCCTAAAGTTGAAAATTTGAATTAGAATAAATACTTACTTTATTTTGGTACAATCTCACTGTTGTTCGTGCCTTGAACAATTTCCACTTCATCTCTTAAATAAATGAAGTTGAATTTGTTATTCGTGAAGTGTTAGCAGATCATGTGATAGAATGACGGGTCATTCCATCTGTTTCAAACAAAAGGTTAGCAAAAGTTATTAAATATACATAAGTCATTATATAGTAAGATTAATCATATATGGTTCCTAAAATAGACTTATACTTCATATATCATACTGCTTAATATAATAAAACTAATTTCTACTAAACAGGGACTTCTTGTAGGTCAGTGGTAGGCGATAAAGGCCAGTCGCACTTTGGTTGTGGGTTCGATTCCTACAGCCTTGTCCGAAGCGATGGGCTGTCGCCAGTCCTGCAGGTTGTCCTTTTTCTAAAACTATATTACAATAACATCCCATCAATAATATCGAAAATCTTCTATCCTTAAACAATACTAACTTATGTCCAACATAATCCAGTCTAATCTTTAGGCTTATACATAATACTGCAATCCACTCTCATAATATAGTGACATCGATTACCAGAGATTTAATACTGTCGTTGATCCCCACATATCATAAGATATGTCTTATTGGTCACATTCCAAACATTCAAAGTCCTTAATCGTGTATTCTCTTGAATACCTTACTGAAAACATGAGTGCAGTTAAAAGTTAACACTTTCCACATACCAAAATCCTCAAAATTCTATATACTCAAACCATGATATCACTTAGTCCTTATATCAATCATGAGCTCATGAATACTATCAAACATTTAATTTTCTCCTAATCCCTTCATTATGCGCATATCATCTACATTCCAAAAATATCTGAATAACCTTCATGGATACTGGTAACATTAATCATATACTTTCAAAACACAAGGAAAGACAACAGTGTAACAATCCATAGATGTCTCTTTATTCCAAAATTACACATGATAAACATGTAATCATGCCACTACATTCTCAAACCATTGACCGAGCTTCAAAAATTTTTTCATCTCACATATCATTTGTAGTCTCTTCATCATCATCCACATAAATACTACCCATATGACCATACTTATTCTCTTCATGAGTCTTTCCCTTAGGGCATTTGTTTGCATAATGCCCATACATTCCACATTTAAAACACTTAACCATTTTTGATGTCGTAGCAATACCATTATCCTCATCCATGGTGTTAACCGACCCTTTTCCTTTTCACTTACTTGCTTTGTGTCCTTCTTTTCCACACCCAAAGCATCTTCCAGTTCCCTTGAAACATTCTCTTTTATGCCTCTTCCCACATGATTTACATAGGGGAAATTTAACTTTCTTTCCTCTATGATCATCATGGAACTCCATCTTTCACTTATTAGTCGAGTCAGGAAACTTACCAAATTTTACTTTATTGATCATGTTGTGAGATTGTTGATTCGGCATAATAATGATGTTTGGACATCCAAATATCATTTCATTTGGTTGCTCATGAAGAATATCATTCCATTGTCCATCATATCCTCCATTATTGTGAATCATCTTGTTTCCAGCCATTTTCTAAAACCCAAACAGAATAGTGTTAGATGCAAAAATCGTAATAAAGGGGGAGTAACTTAAATATCTATCATCTTTGGTTTAATCTAATATCGTTACCATAGTTCTAGAACTATATCCTATACGTATACATATCCTTAGGGGCATCCCTAGACATACCTTGGAAATATCTCTAGGTATCTCACTAACGTTTTCGCATCCTAGTTTCCAAAGGTTGACTAAACTTTTCCTCTGATACCAACTGTAGAGACCCGAAGCTTGACGTACATGGACATTACAGTACATTTGCGGAATACTTAGTACATAACAAAAACACACACTAAAGGATCGTAATAGTTTAGTGTCTTTGGAAACTCGGAACGTAATCTTCTAATCGTGGTGAAATATCTTCAATATCTCCCATAAAGATCTTCCTTTTTTTTTACCTAAAACCTTTCTTTATATCCTGGGGAAAAGAAAACATAAAAGGGTGAGCTAAAATGCTCAGTAAAGGTAAACAAAAGAAATATCAATCACATCATATACATAAGCATATAACTTTTGGAAATCTTAACCTGCAAAAGAGATCATAATTTCATAACATGGGGTAAATCATGGCAGTGAAATGTAATCACAATAATCATAACTTAAAACATGGAACTTTGTGGCATACACACATAATCATAGAAAATCATTTCTTGTTAGTCATGACTCATTGCCAAGACTATCTTAGTGGACAAAGTCCCTTTCTGAATCGAGCAACCCTCGTTTCAGTCCTGTTTCACTGAACCGGTATAACCTACCATTCCAACCATGTCTATCTCATGAGATATAAAATCATTACCCAATGCATTGGAGGGAGATATAGGTCCCACCCATCTTATAATGAATCCTTTCTTATGTGTGCCACATAATCATAAAACATACATCATCGCATAACACATGTAACAAAAATGGGATTCTTGAAACATCATGACATCATAAATTAATTCATATAAGATAAAGGAATTCATAAACATAATTCCATCACAACATAGTCAAATCAATGTAAAAATATGGATAGAAACAGAACCCTTTATTATCTTAGATGGAAAATAATTTTGATAAAACACTTGAACTTCATTCTTGAGGAAAATATCCTTTCTTCTTCAAAATCAATTTCTTTTCACAAAACATCATGCAATTTTAAAAGAAAGAGATTTTATTGAAAATAGTCATGAAATCTTTTAGAGGAAGCTTCATTAAAATAAGGCTTTATAAAACAGTAGAAATCCGTTCGTGCCGTATAAGTTAAAAAAAATATTCTTCGTACTTTTGTCGGAAAAGTCAAAAAGTACCTCGTACGAAAAACGACAAATGATTCCTTTCATACGTATTACTAAAAACTCACTGAAGGGTAAAAATGGATTTAAACAATTTTAGGTGGATGGAAATAATATTACATATTGAGTAAACATGGATGTGGATGATAAAATACACCCCAGTAAATACTTACGAATAAACAATCTCGGATAAAAATGAGATTGTGATATTTCCCTTACCTTAGGTCCAATTTGCTTCGTATGTGTCCGAACCTCCTGTATAATGATTTAAATAATGTCATTGACTTATTACAGAATCATATTCATTGTTATGATATCATATATGGTTCACTTATGACATTATATTATCCGTTCTTTTGTAAATTCCATGTTAAAGAAGCGTTTTGGGTAAAATCGTTTCATTTATCGTAGGTGTTTTGACTTGTTGTTCTTGACATCATTATTACTTATATCATGATTTACTTACTTCCAGAATATAAAATATTATTTATATATCATATATATTCAGTATATATATATATATAATAGATAGATAAATAAAATGAAAAACACCGTTCATGGAGACGGTAGTCCGTACGTACGCATGAACGCTGTTTTTCTTTCCTTATTGTCTTGAAATGGAAATAAGTAGATGAAATACATATGTATATATATACATAAATCCAGTAGCTTTATAATGTCATATATTTCATTATTATTTCTTATATATACATTATAATCATTCTTAAATGGTTAACATGGAGAATGAATCTCATCGCGTCGTGGAGACGGTAGTCCGTAAGTACGCACGAGCGATGATATCATTTCTATAAATATTGAATTGAATTGGAGTGGATCAGAATCAATATGATGTTGTAATAACTATGTATAGTTATTCTTTACACCATTATACCCATCCATGTAAGGTGGTGGTGGAAAATAGATTACACCACGGCGTGGAGACGGTATTCCGTACGTACGCACGCGCGGTGATTTATTTTTCTGTAGGATGGATAGATGGTGAAATAGGGTTGTTTCATACTTATAATAACATATCAGTATATGAGTGATACTGATGTTATTACTTCATAATGAAACAATCTAAGAAGAAGAAGTGGAAGAAGAAATAAAGATGAAAGAATTGGTAACGGTAATTACCTCTTCTTTGAAGCGCCTTTTGGAGACCTCCTCTTAGGGAACTAAAATTGGTCTTTGAGTAAGACCAGAACCTCTAGGATGTTGCTAGGGAAGTGGAGAAGAGATTTTGGCAGGGGTTGGCCGAGCTTGAGTGCTCAAATTGGTGTGAGGAGGAGGGGGAGGAGGTGTCCTTTTATAGGGGAGGAGAGGGGCACCTTAGGAATATCTCAAAATATTATTTTATATTAAAGTCAAAATCGGTTTATAATGGTTCCAAAGGGTCTTATTTCGATGCTAAAGTGGGGATGGGTCGAAATCCTATCAACCAATAGGATTTAGACAAGTTTAGGGTATTATTTTAACCTTATCAATTAGATTTAACTCTAAGTTAAATAATTTAACTTTTACCATGTCTTTTTGTTTTCTTTCACTATATGGTTAATACACTTACTATAACATGCCAAACGAACCCCAAATTGTTTATTATTAATATATATATCCTTATCTAAGTCATTTGGCCGAACCTTAGATTTTTAGGAATACAATAACAATTAATAATATAATATTTTATTTAAAAACTATTTTGTGTCAATTTTGACACTATTTGATATATGATTTTTGTGAAAGTCATAACAGAATTAAATGTTCGAACCAAGTTTATTAAATCAACATTAATATATCATAGTAACCTATAAAATTAGTGGAATTCATAAAAAATCTCAAATTACATTTATTTTGGTGCTTATAACATCAATTATGTCAATATTTCATTAATAAGATAATTACTGCATCATCTTTGTGTCATAAATAAGTTAAATTATTTGATGTCTAAAAATTACAAATAAACTACCATCATGTAGTAAATCTTTTTATCTTTCTAATGAATATTTAAAATCGAATTTAGCTTATGTATAACCCCATATTAGAAATGATTTACTTATTAAACTTTGATTTTAACTATTTTAACCCTTCTTTAAATAAATTAATAATAAATGTCCTAATCTAATCCAAGTGGGCCTAAATGGTCATATTTTATTCCTAAGTTTGTTTTTGGTCGAATTACACTTGTCCAATAGAATTAGGACATGTGTTAGGGTAATATTAATATCATATTTACCCTTAGTTACCCTATTTACTATTAACCGTGGTAAAAAAAGTAAAAAGTTACTATTCACCAAAAATTTATTTTCATCTCATTGAACCACATTTTAGTCCTTGATATTAACCGTGTCTCTCGGATTTTCGAAATTCCATTCACAGAAGCGGTAAAATTAAGTTTTATGCAAAATTCAGTTTTTAACCTACCACTTAGTGGTTTCACTATTCATCAAAAATTGAAGTTATTCAGAAAAATGCCAAAATTTCACCCTAAGCTGTAATTGATATTCTGAATTCAAAAATGATTTCTATTTTACAAAATTCCCAACATATAAGTTGCATTAATTAATTTTATAATTAAATCCCGCTGTTAAAACAAATAGTGTGTTTTTAAGAAACAATATCTATCAAAAGATTGACATTTGATTATGTCTGGTTTAAATGTGAAATTACAACCAATGAACAACATTGTATTAAATTGTAAAAATATATTCTAAATATACCTTAAAACCACTCAAATTAATAATTTATCACTATTAATTATTTTGATTAAAAAGGTTGTTTTTAATTATAATTTAGTAATTTTCACTATTCATCAGAATATGAAAGTTATCCGAAAAGTACCAAAATTTCACCTTAGGCTAAATTCGATACTCCGAATCCAAGAATGAAGTTCATTTTGAAAAATAAGATTTACAGAATTTTTAAAAAGTGGTTATTACTATTCATAACGGCTAGTTTTAATAATATTTTAATAGCACATCGTTGTTTAGTGAAACTCGGTATTGCGTATTACACACGCTATCGAGGAAGGTCGCGATTGCGTGTAATGCAAGGCAAGTCAAGGATGCGTGTTGTGGAAGCTCCTTTTGGTGTAGCGTATAACACAAGACATTAGTGAAATTAAAAAGAATATTTTTTCATAAAATCTTGGGCTGTTACAATAAATTTAATCATAAGAAATCCCTATAAAAAGATAATATCAATATAGCATAATTACCTTATGTTCGACCAGATTCTTGGGAACTCTAACATAATTAATAATAAATATAAATTTATTACAAATATATACTTGATACATATTAATAATTTAAATACCAATTATGTTTTACTTATAACATCTTATCAAACATCCATTAATAATCCCTCATTAATGTCACCTTTTTCGAGTGATAAATGTTTTGTTTTCATATATGTATCGATTCAACTATCATTTTGATTGAATCATGATCATGGTTGTGTTATATAAATAATTTTGATAATGTAATATATATATTATATATTCATTATATACATTATTATTACCATCCATAATAGTGAGAGATAGAAAGCCAAATTACACTCTTTATGGAGATGGTTTTCTATACATACATAACAATGCTATTTTCATTTCCTAATGAAAATATGGATTTAAGGGGAAAATATTATTTAGACAATTATTTTTAATTATATTATAAATATATCATATATTTATAGGGATGTAATTTTTTCCATAAATTGTAGGCGTTAAGGGAATATGAATCACATCTCTACCTGGAGGTAGTAGGACACACATGCTTATGAGTGGTACATTCATTTTCAATTTGATCAAAAATATGAGGAAAAGGATGTTAAATTATCATAAAAATATATAATAATATTTTTTATAATATATTAATAATTTTAATATGTATACAACTTGGTTATTGATATTTGAAGACAAAATAAAGTGGAGTGATTCTTGTTATTATTTACACATCTTCTTTGAGGGACCTTCTATGTCATACAACATAAGCCAAGAATGATTCTGCATTGAAGAAGACTATGGGATTAAGGATGAACTTAATGTTTCTAATAATGTTTTTTTCATGTATCTTTTGAGTAATAAGGATCAATTTTTTTATCCTTAGTGGCTGAAATATTCTCCTTAATAAGCCGTGGAGAGGAAATAATTGATATTACTAAAAAGATACAAATATAATTAACTTATTTCACTAATATAATTAATTAAAATTGCTAAAAAATAAATTTTCAGATAATAAAATGTCTTAATATATTCTTACAATTATTATTTGATGATTTTATGTTTCATTATTACCCTTATCTCTAAGATTATTATACATGTAATCCCATTTTAACTAAAATAATGATAAATGTCTTTTACTGCTATTATAATTAATTATGAAAAATTGAAAAATTAATGATCAATAAATTTGGAAAATATGATTCAAATTCTGAATCCATATTATTGAACTCAATTTATATAATATTCATATTTTAAATTTTTAATAATATCATGACTCGTAATGAAACCCCTATATATAAAAAAGGATTTTTATACATAAAAATTTAATTTAGATTCATTGCATTCCTATTTGAAACTTTAAAATGACTGTTAAAATATTTTTACAAATATATAATGGGTAATTTTTATTAAATCCTTTATTAAAAAAGTAGTTATTCTATTTATTTTTAACAAAATACCTTGAACACATATAACCAATTTTAGGAAATATTTTATTATTGCCTCTCAATAATTGTTTTGTTTTTCCTAACTATTATTTAACTAATATATATATATTTATATATATGTTTTTACATTAATTAAAAATAAAATTCAGTAATATGAAATTATAGTAGTGGTAAATACATTTTTATTTCAAAATATTACATAACATAAAGAAATATTGAAACCATCCTTTTTTACTACATAACTTTTCATTACATAGAACAAATAGATGATCTTTTAATGTACAGTTACTTAGAAATAAGGCACATAATTCATGAAAACATAAATAATTTTTCTAAAGTTCCTATTAATTAAATATTATTGCGTTTTAAATAAGTTACATTTAAAAAATATTATATCATGGGGACATATATCAATGTAAAAGGGTGATCATGAATCCTTGTAAGTGAATATGTAAGAAACAAATATAGATTGTAGTCATGATACATATCAAAAATAACACAAGTAATTAAAAAATGGAACAAATAATAGGCATATAATAATAATAATAAAAACAAATCATAACATTAAAATTTGTCCAGAAAACTAAATGATAAATTCATAACCATATAACCACGATTTATCCTGAAGGTGTCATAATTGGAAATTACTATAGTTAATCACCATGGTATCATAAAACATTCCATCTATAAATATTTAATTCTTTACCTGATTCTTTAGAATGATATAATGGAACTCCATTCATATTTTTTTCGAATGTGAAGAAAATATTTCATAATAAATCATTTTATTAATAAATCATAGAGTATAATAAATAGGGTCCTGATAAAAAAACATGGCATACAAAAGATCATAAAGACGTGATTGTCACATTATTTTTACCCCACGAAATGAAAACCAGAATAGTTGATGAAAAATAATAGAAAAAGTGAACATATAAACATTTTATTACACATCGAAAAGAATAGAGGTTTGAGATGTGAAATTAAAAATAATAGTGACTATCTCATATAGAAGAGGAAAATTTGAGAAGTAAATATGGTAACATTATGAGTATAAATATTTTATTATAAAATTTTTAAATGAGAGGTTACAAGGGTCACCCATTAATGAAATTCTACTATTATATTAAGAGAATTTGGAAAAGTGCAATAATTTACTTGAAATGAATTTTATAATATATACCACATGAGAAGAAAACTTAAATGGATAGGTAAAGTAGATATTTTTCGTACCATGAAGATTTGTTCCTAAAATATGAGGATGGAACCATATAGTATGGGTAACACCATATGGGGACTATTCATAGGGAATGTCAACTGAAATACATGGATTATCAATTAGTAGTGAAGGGTAAATGGGTGGGTAATTATTGAAAATGTGGAGGAATTGCTATATAATTTCAAAATATAGGTATTGGAAATCTAGAATGTGAAAAATGAAAGGGAATTGACTTAAAATGAATTTTAAACATATTTTTAGACATTTGAGTCAATTTGAATGATATTTTATTCCACAAGGCCTGATAAACTTTTTTAAAACATCTTTTTTTTGCATAGAAAATATCGATTCCACAATTTAATATTTTTAAAAATCATATTTTCCATTTTAGAATTTTGAAATATTCTTATGGTTTTAAAAATTTATTAAAATGATAAAAATAAATAAAATAATAAAAATTATCTGTTTTATGTAATTAATTGTGTTTAATTAATTATTACATCCTTGTGTTACAAATATGAAGTCATAAAATATATAAAAAACCCAAATCTGTGTTATTTAATATTAATAAAAAAATATTTTTTTAAATTTGTTTTGAAAAAATATCTCTAATCTAATTTCCGCTATAGGATTTCAAATATAATGTTTGTTATTCTAGAATAATTACTTAAATATGGTATTTATAACTATTTAATATAAATTCATTAATATTTATTTTTGATATATTTTATTATGGGACAAAATATTTAAGATAGTTATAAAAAAATTACAAGGACATTATAAAATTATTATTCCATTTATATATTGATATGTGTGTTTTAAAATACTATTTGATTACTAAACTATTATTAAGAATACTTCATTTTTTTTATAAAAGTGTTTATATTTTCTCAAAAAAATAATATTATGGTTCATTTGAATGAAAATATAAAATTATCAACTTCATCTCTTTTAAAAATATATTTTATCAGGACAAAATATTCTTTTGTGTCATTTACAGACAGAGAATTTTATTTATACAAATTAATGTATACTTTATGAAACTATGGTCTAGACATATAACTGCTTATTAAAACCTCATATTCCCTATGGGTAAGGTGCGATATGATGGACGTTTCATGTGATGGAATATAAAATATCGACTGAGTGGAAATCTCTTCTAACATGAAATCAGGCTGTAAAAAAATTCATTCACGACTACCTTACTAAAACTCATATTGTTCCTATCAAGGGAAAAATCAGTGATGATACCTCCATTCCATGTTAAAAAAAGAGCATTAAACAGTATGACTATAAAGGTTGAGGCCATCGATTCTCCCTTCTATATAAATTATATTTTTTTCATTTCTACTTATACTCCCGAATTATTATGATAGAAATATCAACAATTGGTGTATATTAAAATTGTCAAATTAACCAACATTTATATATAAAAACATTCATATTTTACCAATGGTCATATAATGGAAAATCAAATAGTCACATTTCCTTTAATACCCTATAAATCATACTTCAATCCCTTAATCAAAATTGACTACAATTTACCCAAAAAGCAATATATTCATTTTATTATAATTTATAATGTTTTACTAATTGTTTTTTAGTTATATATAATTTTCTATAGGATAATGATTCTAGAGGACTGGGGAAATATATACTTTCTATTTTACCTATTCTCTTTTATAATTTATGATCTGTTTTATGTTTGTAATATTTATTAGTTGTAAAGATGCATAATGTAATGATCAGTATTAGTGAGATTAAATTCTTTCTAGTTCATATTCCTTTATTTTATTATATTTTATAATTTAGAAAAAGAATTTATTCTGACAAAAAAATTAAAATTTATGTGTAATCACATCCCCCCACATTAAGAAACAACATCCCTAAAACATCTACACATTTTCTTAGATTATAAATGGTGTTGGTACTAATATCTCATTGTACCCTATAGTTCCCACACCACATAATCATATTTTTAGTTCCTCCAAAATATAATGACAAGGTGGTTTTAATTTTTTGTAGAAACATGTCAGTATTGTAAGGGATCTCTACCAGCTGCTCGTCAAAATAGATGTCATTTTCTAGTTGTACCACCTCAATATTCAATACATGTGATGGATATGTAAGGTATATCCTTAAGATTGATAAATTGAATATGTAATTAAATTTATAACGTCATACTTTATGTTCTATATGATAGTCTATTTATCCAATGTGATCAAGGAATTTTGAGGGGTTGATTTATTGATTGCTTATATTCCTGTTGATTCCGAATAACGTGACACTTTTCCATTATGATATATGGAAAAAAATTCCCCAACTTCAAACTCTAAGTCCCTTATATGGTTTCCATAATATTTCTTCTATTGAATCTTTATATGCATTATATGTTTTTTTATGTCTAGATCATTTTCTATCATCTCTTACACAATATTGGTACGTTGAAATTTCAACTCAATAATTTTTTCATATATATAGGAGTTCTACATATAATAACATATATTGCTTCATATGGTGCCATTTTTATAATGAAGTATATTATGTCGTAGTATGTTTATTAAACTAAATGGATATATTTATCCCATCGATCCTTACATTCTATTGATCATTTATTCAGCATGTCCTCTATTGTCAGAATAAACGTTTTTGACTGACCATCAGTTTAGGGGTGATGGGTCAAACTAAAATTAAATTTAGTATACAAAGAATGTTGTATTATTATTAATAATACAAATTTAATCCTTTTATTATGATCATAAATCATATTAAATGTCACACCATGAATCCTCACTAATTTATATTCATATATCATGGAATTTTGGTCAACAGAGAAATCAGCCCAACTAGTGATGATACTGGGTGTCTTGGTGATTCAATCCATTATAAGTCATATCAAATTATCTCAATTTTATGAACCTTTTACACTAATGATGAAGCCCCAAATAATAATTACCCACTTATATTTTTTATGGGAATGGTTTGGAATTCTCATTTATAAATGTTTCTCTCCACCTACACTTGCAAACACACCTGGAACCTTGTCATGTAGTCAGTAATCTCCCATTAGATATTATCCCAAAAATAATGATCATGGTGGTCCCCATACATTTTAGTTATTCTAATATTTTAGGGACTGTAGATCTATTATATAAAAACATCATATCATTCTTTATCACCATGCTATATGGAAAATATTACCATCTTTGAAATTTCAATACACCTTCATGGTCACTATTAAACTCGAGAAACATCATATTCTTCACAACCTCTAACTTTTCTATAATAAATTATCTTCCATGTGGTATTTCATGATATTATCTAGTAATAATGGGTGATAAAATATTTTTTATATGGATGATAATGCACCTTACCATGTGATTCCCAAGTCAATGATTACTAAAAACATGATCAATAGATCTCCTTTAATCCTCATCATTTTCTACACGACAGTTTATTTCCTACATAATGCAACAGAGACATTCTTTTCTCTTACACTATTATAATAAATTTAAATTTAATAGACATTAAGAAAATAAAACCATCCGATTATTCTTATATTCAATTATTTTTTCATTAATATATACTTCAATCGTTAGTAGTGTCACAACCCGTCCTCGGGGCCCGAGCCGTGACTACCCCATGCCAGCCTTCCATAGGCCAGGGGCTGCTGACTAGAACCAATGGTGTAAATCCATAATATGGGAAGGCATTGCCTTTATAAATGTAAAAAAACACAACATAGTACACAACAAGAATTAAACACTAAGTAAAACTGAATACAACAGAGTGTGCTAGAATGTAAATGAGCCAGTATAAAAACCCAAATGAATAACAAGTACATGAAAAACAGAAAAATAGCTGAAATCAATGAGCAGCACCAGGATCGTCCTCCGGGTATCCTACCTGAAGGGTAGGTACAAATGGCCACCTCAGAACTCACATCCATTAGTCTTCTTTGTGTACCAACTCATCCCAAGGTCCACCTCTGGGTACCGTCATGTCATGGCACTCTCAGCCTCCGTCAAAACTTTCCTTCATCTGCATCCAACACAACGAGGTGTGGGAATAACCCATTCAGGGGTGAGTATAACATTACTCAGTTTGGACCCCGAGACCCTCAAGATCTAAAAATATCTACTAAGTATAAACAAAAGAAGAAAGGTGCAATCACGTTGTATCAACCAACCCTACTTAGGTATATTCCCATACATATAACTAAATTACCAATATTTGTCCGGCTCCAACTCTAAAGCCCAAGAACAAACCAATTCCACAAAATAATTAAAGTCAATCACCAAGTTGATAATGGTTGAAATACATGTATCAGCTGACATAGGTATGCCATATAGTAGAGAGATTAGATGATCCGATGTATCCATTGGATCATCTAAGCTGTCGGACCCACATAGGATACACGACCGGCTAACCCGTCGGAACCACATAAGATATAGGATTGGATATCTTATTTAAGCTATCAGACTGACACGGGACACAAGACCAGCTAAGCCGTCATACCCACATAAGATACAGGACCAGAAATTTCATCTAAGTTGTCGGACACACAGAGGATACAGGACTAGCTAAGCCATTGGACCCACATAGGATACATGACCAGCTATGATTCATCTGAGCTGTCGAACAAACATAAGATACAAGACTAGTTATTCTATCCAAACTGTCGAACCCACATTGGATTCCAGTACAGTATTGGTTGTTGTTGAACCCACTGAGTATTCCAGTACAGTAGTCGTCACTGTCGAACCCACGGAGGTTTCCATCATTTCTATCACAGCCAGCTCTAGGGTTCCCATGCAAAACACTCTCAAATTAGGGAGGGTCCGATACTCGAGACAAGTATAGATACATCAATTAACTCTTGAATTGATGTATCCTGTAATTCCGTATTATCGATGGAAACCCAACAGGAAAGACGGTGCATCAATCGAACGCACAGTCTAAGAGTTATATACATTTTCACTCTAAGGGCCCGATTGGTTTCAGGATCAAACAAACCTTGCCATACCCAAAAATCGCCAAAAACACGAGTGTTATAAACTGAAACAACCATCTTGATTCAATAAATCTTACACAACCGACGGTGCATCTATCGGAGGTTCGTAGCTCATGTTATGGGTGAAAAACCAAAAGTGGTCTAAAGAGGGGGGTCTAGGTCCAGTCTGACCCAGCCCAACCCGCCCTGGGTCAGCCAGAACCAAGTCGACCTGAACTGGGTTTGGGTTTGGTTTTCTAGGGCGCCGCCCGGCCAGTGCGGCAGGTAGCCTGACCCACATGGCAGGTGTCCCAGCCTATGCAGCCGGCCACAGCTCAACCAGTTGGTTGAGCGCAGAGCAGGGGGGGTGATATTATGTAATGGCGGCGCCAACTTTCACTACCCGTCCATCCTGGAACCCGAGGACGTGGGTTCTACTCTGCCACTGTGGCCAGTGTCGTGGCGGCCTTCCACCGGTGAAGCGCGAGGGGTGCCGCTACCCCCAGGTGGCCGGCCGGTGGCGACCACTGCCTACGGTCACCTGTGTCGCCGCGTCAGTGACCCACGCCCCCGCACTCTTCCGCAGGCCACGTAAGACGTTCTGGTGGTCCATTCTACCTTCCATCTACACCTACAACCTCATCAGGTCCTTCTCTTCACTTTGACTGCCTCAATTCGGAGTTTCCCTTCCATTCACCCATCACCCAACAAACCGCGCATCATGAACATATTGGCGGAGGTTCCAGACTTGTTCGTTATCCCATGCCCTCCATGTTAGAGGCTAAAATAGTAATCCAACATATAATCGGCAATGTACGAGGGTACAATTAACATGTTTAAAATTAATAATCCAAATTCCTCCTTACATTGTAATCAGTGTTGTACATTGACGAGTCGTGGAAGACGAGCGTTGTTCCATCAACATTGGAAGAAGTAGAGCTCGAATCGTCGTTTCGAGACGATGCATATGGTGTACATTGTGGGAGAGGGTGACTATTTTCCTACTCCGGTTGATGAAGGTAGAAGGTGTTTATTCAGGTTCTTGGAGATGTGGAGCGTTCTTCATTGAAGAACTCCATTCTTCATCGAGAGAATAATATTTCTCCAAGAGTTCCTCCCAATTCCTCTCAATGTTCCACCCACAAATTAAAATAATAGGATCTTATATTATTTTATTGTAGACAAGATTTTCAAAATTCAAATGTTATATTTCGTTAAATTTATTAAATTCAATTCATCAATTAAATTTTTGGCACACTTAATGAGAGGAGGAAGGTGGAGAGTTCACCAAAATTAATTAATAATGTGTTGGCTCATTAAAGACAAGGGAAGTTTACAGGGATAAAAGAGAGATAAAGGGGTAGGTGCTCATGTGGGCCCCGCCACACAATATCCTCCCATGGGAGGTTATGTGGGTGTGGACCACACCTCTAACATCCCATTGGAGAAAACAACCTCCACCCAAATACCTTAACCACATTAAAATAAAAATATGTCACAAACACATTTTTATTTAATTTTTAATTTTTAATTTGAAACCCAAAAGATTAACTACAACGTAAGATACAATGCAACTGTGGTAAAGGTCTCATTATGCGAATACCGGTGCTGCGCGTTCATTGGTGTCCTCAGACTTAAATTCCGAACACATGTTCAAAAGAAATAATAACCTGCACGTACATTTACTGAACATACTGGAACAAATATTCAGAAATTGATTCCAGGCACACCGGGCCTTCGAATCAGGCACTGTCAAAAACTGCGGACTCGTAAAATTCGAAATAATTTAAGAAAAAATATTCCTTGAAATTTTAGGTTCTTCACATTACCCGCACATCAGGGATATTTTCCCCGTAAAGCTAAAACTCAAATTAGGGAAACAAATGGAGGTACTCGGCACGCATCTGAGCCTCCTGCTCCCATGTGCACTTCTGGAGGTTCTTGTGCTTCCAGTGAACGCACACCAGAGTAATCGACCGTCCATGCAGTACTCGCTCCTGTCGATCCTCAATCATCACTGGATCCTTCATGAATGTCACCCTGTCATCAATGTCCAGCTCCATGTGGTCGATAATGTGTGACGGGTCGTGCACGTATCTCCTCAGCTGAGATACATGGAATTTTTTTTGCACCCAGTGTAACTGAGATGGAAGGGCCTGGCGGTAAGCCACCTTGCCTACTCTGCTGAGGACCTGGAAAAGCTTGATAAAACCTAGAGATAATTTTTCACCTCACCCAAATCTCTGTATACCTCATCGTGGGGAGACCCATAGAAAGAAGTGGTCCCCATCCTCGAACTCCAGTGGTCTTCATATCCTATCAACATAGAACTTATGTCCGCTCTATGCAGTCTTCATCCGCTCCTGGATGATCTGCACATTCTCCGTCATAGCCTACATCATCTCTAGTCCTACAATTTCTGACTCCCCTTGGTATGTCCAGCACATAGGTGATCTTCATGGTCGGTTGTATAGTGCCTCGTAAGGGGCCATCTTGATGGTGGAGTGGTAGCTGTTGTTGTAAAAAAACTCCATCAAGGGAAAGTGATCCTACCAGCTGCGACCAAAGTCTAGGACGCATGTATGGAGAAAATCCTTGAGATTCTGAATGGTCTTCTTAGTCTGACCATCCATCGGAGGATGGAATGCGGTGGTCAAGTGAAGCTACGTCCCAGAAGCATCCTATAACCCCATCCATAGCTAGGAAGTAAAACAAGAATCTCGATTAGAAACTATATTTGATGTCACACCATGAAGCCATACAATATCCTGAACGTAGAGGCATCCCAGGCACTCTTCTGAGCCCTACTATCTGATCGGTAGAAAGTGGGATGACTTGGTGAGTCGGTCTAGGATCACCCAAATAGAGTCATGTCCACTGGATGTACGTGGAAGTCCCGTCATGAAATCCAGGGATATCCCATCCCACTTCCACTCTAGAACCTCTAAGGGATGAACCAGTCCTATTGGAATATGGTTCTCCACCTTCACTTGCTGACAAGTGAGGCATCGAGAGACAAACTCTACTAGTGCTTTCTTCATACCTGGCCACCAGTGCTATCGTATGAGTTCCTGATACATCTTTGCCACTCCTGGATGTACCGCCAGAGGGTAATTGTGGAACTCCTTCAACACATCTTCCTGTAGTGAAACTGGTACCATGGTACATCCTCTGAAGAGGATGACATGCTCCCCACCTTCAGATAACCTATCATGTGCCTGCCCTGAGGATATCTAAGAACATCACATCTCACAGTCAATGTCCCCAAACTACGCCTCTATGAATCACTGGGGAAGTGGAGGAGTAACATTCAGAGACTGCAGAAAGTATGCTCCATCTCTATCCATAAAGGATATCTTCATCGTGGCTAGCTGCTTTATCGCCTCTCCAAGAAGATGAATGCCTGATCTCCTGCGGAGAGCATCTGCTAAAACATCCACCTTCCCGGGAGTATAGACTATCTCGAAGTCAAAGTCTTGGAGGAACTCAAGCCATCACCACTGTCTCAGGTTCAGGTTCTTCTGTGAGAAGATCTACCTGAGACTCTGGTGGTCAGAGTAGATTATAAAATGATCTCCAATCTGATAGTGCCCCCATATCTCCAAGATTAAGACCACTGCTTCTAACTCCAGGTCATGGGTAGAATAGTTCTTCTCATGCTGTCTCAACTTCCATGAACCATAACTGATCACTGCTTGCTCCTATACTATGACACACCTGAGTCTGGTCCCTGATGTGTCGTAGTAAACTATGTACCCAATTCCCTCCTTAGGTAGCCTCAAGGTGGGAACCCTGGTAAACCTCTGCCTCGACTCCTGAATGCTCTGATGGCATCTCTCTGACCACACGAAGGGTTTCCCCTTCTTCTTCAATGCAGAAAGTGGTGCTGCAACTATAGAGAAGTCCGGCCCAAATCTCTAATAGTATCCAGCCAGTCCCAGAAAACTCCGCACCTCCATCACAATCCTAGGTGGTAGCCAAGGAAGCACTTCCTCAATCTTGGTGGATCCATTGCAACTCCATCCTCCGAGATGATTTGTCCAAAGAAGTTAACCTCTCGAATCCAGAAATGGCACTTTGAGAGTTTTCCATAATGATGGTGCTATTGGACTGTATCCAGTACCACCCACAAATGGTCGGCATGCTCTTCCTCATTATTCGAGTAAATCAGTATGTCGTCAATGAAGACAACGAAAAATCGATCGACGTAAGGCTGGAAGATCCTGTTCATGAGACTCGTGAACATTGCTGGTGCGTTTGTTACACCGAAGGGCATAACCAAGAACACGTAGTGGCCATACCGACACGTGAAGGTCATCTTCTGCACATCCTTGTCTTGAACTCTGAGTTGGAGATAACCTAACAGGAGGTCTATCTTCAAGAACCATCGTGCTCCCTTGAGCTGATCAAAGAGGTCATCAATCGTCGGGAGTGGGTAATTTTTCATCAAGGTCACCTGATTCAAGAGATGGTAGTTGACACACAGTCTCAAGCTCCCATCCGGCTTCTTGGCGGAAAAAATCATAGATGCCCATGGTGAAACACAGGGTCAGATATATCCTTTTCCCTATAAGTCCTCCAGATGTACCCGCAACTCATGAAGCTCAGTGGGATCAATCCTATATGTTGTAGTATATATCGGTGATTTCATGGGGTATAGGTCAATATAGAAGTCTACATCTATGCAAAGAGGTAGTCCTGGAACATCGTCAGGAAAAAACATCCGCATACTGATCTACCACAACAGGAAAACTCGGACTCCGCACATCAACTGCTCCATGAATGAGACTATCCAACTGATGTGTGATCGGCTTCCCCTCCTCTGTGTAAGTCCATCCTGCGCTGCAAAGGCCCCCTTCTTGGCGGTGAAGGTGAACCTGGTATCATCTGTGTAGATACACATCACTTTGCACCTAATACAGTCGATCTGAGCATGGACTGTAGATAACCCGTCCATACCCAAGATGACGTTGTAAGGCCTCGACGCCGCTATAAGAAGATCCCAACCAAAGTTCTCACCTCCTAGAGTAAGCTCACACTACTGGCACTAGTGTTTAATCGTCGAGTCTTATCCCATTGGAGTCTCTAGCCGTAAGGATCGATCCAACGACTCTGCCAGAATCTCCGATCTCCGAACAAGGGTAGCGACAATGAAATAATGACTCACACCTATGTCTATTAGTACTACAGAAAGGGTGGAGTAGAAAAAGATAATACCTCAAATCATCTCAGGTGCACTGTGTTCATAGGCCTCTACTGCTTTGAGCTGAGACCACCTCTTCCCGGCTTCTATTTTTGGTCAGGGTGGACCTCCTAATGGTGGTGGGGGTAGAGCCTCAAAACAGCGTCTACCACCTACTACTCCACCAGCTCCTCTGCCAAGCCCACCTTCTATGGGAAGACAACCATGTTCGAACCTCTGCATCTTCATAGGAGGTCCCTCTACTATCTGTTTCTCATATGCATGACGATTTGGGCAGTCACGAGCCATGTGGCCCTGCCCGTCGCATGCATAGCACTGCCTGCTCCTCGTATAGCTGACTCTATCTCAGGTGCCCTGCTCAACCGAACATGTATCCTGGGATCACCCACCTGATGGCCTGGTCCTCTTGGACCCTTGCGACATCTGTCTACTACCGGCTGTGGAAGACTCCCCTATGTGTCACCCTGTGGTGGGTCTCGCTATAGGTGAATGATTAGCGATAAAGCTCTCCACTAGTAGGGCTCGCAACAGTACCCCTGCCTGCGTCAAAATACTGAGGGGAATCATCGAAGCCCTGATCTCATGAATGAGTCCCACCTCCAAGGTCCAGGCCCTGATGAACGGGCCCCACACCATATCTGTGGAGTAGCGTGAGAGGTTGGTGAACCTCCTTGAGTACTGAGCTACTGTCATGCTACCCTTCTACATATATAGTAACTCTTAAATCTGCATCGCATGAAGGGTGGATGGAACAAAATCTACCTAGAACAGGATCCCTTTTTCTTCCTAGATTAGTGATGCCTCGTCATGCACCTAGAGCATTAGGATCCACCATCTACCTGCTGCTGCATGAAGGAGACACGCTAAAAGGATCTCTGTAAGGCTGGATGGTGTGCCTAACAATATGAAAACTCTCACGATAGCCTCCAGCCAATCCTCAGCTTCATGTGGGTCCATCTCTCCCCAGAACCTGGGTGGCCACTGTCGCTAGAACTCGTGCAACGCACTCAGGTGACGTCCACTCTCTTCTACTGGGGCTGGTGGTATCGGTGGCCCAGCAAGTAGTGGTACTACTGGTGCCTCTACTGTGATGGGGCCCTGCACTGAGGTCTCGTCGCTCGGTGGGCTACCATCTCGTTCATAATTTGGAACCCTAGCTGGCTCCCATTGTGAGGCCATCTTGAAAAGAAACAGGTGTGCCATAGTCAAAACAATATACCTGGTGTGATGACACAAAGTAATCACAATGAAAACATTTTCAAAGGAAAAAAACATGCAATCAGTGTTTTCGTGCTCTGAGTTGGTAATCAAAAATCAGGGTCCTAGTGTATGGATACGTCGGCCCCCAAACCATAATTAGTTTCCCTAAATTGATAACCACCCCCAAAACCCTTAACACTATTTCTGTTAAAATAATTAGAGTCTATGTTCGGTGGTAGAACCTACGCTCTGAAATCAATTTTTCAAGACCCTTCCTCTGGTCCCGTGTCGTGACTACCCCAAACCCGCCTTTAATAGGCCAGGTGCTGGCGACTAGAATCAAAGGTGTAGATCACTAAGCTGGGAAGGAATTTCCTTTATAAAAGTAAACAAACACCATAGAGTACGCAATAGGAAGTAAACACTAAGTAAAACCAAATACAAACGAGTGTGGTGGAAAGTAAATGGGCCAGTATACAAACCCAATTGAATAAAAAGTAAAAGAAAAAGGGACAAATAGATGAAAAAAAAAGAGTAGCTCATGGATTGTCCTTTGGTTTTCCTACCTGAAGGTTAGGTATAGATGGCTACATTAGAACTCACATCTTTCAGTCTCCTCCATGTACCAACTCATCACATGGTCCACCCCTGGGTACTGTCTTGTCATGGTGCTCTCAGCCTCCATCAGCACTGTCCGTCGTCTGCATCCAACACAACGATGTGCGGGCATAGCCCATGCGGGGGTGAGCATAACGATACTTATTTGGGATCTCAATAACTACAAGGTCTCACAATATCTACGAAGGATAAGAAAATAAGAAAGATACCATCACAAATTATCAACCAACCTTACTTAGGTATATTCCCATACATATATCTAAGTTACCAATCTCAGTCCGGATCCAACTCTTGAGCCCAAACACAAACCAATTCCACAAAGGAATTAAAGTCAATAACCATGATGATAATGGTTGAAAGACATGTATCAGATCACACAGGTATTCTACAATAGTAGAGATATCAGATGATCAGATGTAGCCACTGGATCATCTAAGCTGTGAGACCCACTCAGGATACAGGACCAGCTAATCTGTCGGACCCACACATTATACATGACCAGCTAAGCTGTCGGACCCACATAGGATACAGAATTGGCTATATCATCTAATCTGTTGGACCCACATAGGATAGAGTACCAGCTAAGCCATCAGACCCACATAAGATACAGGACTGGATATGATTCATCTGAGCTGTCGGAACCACACAGGATACAATACCATCTATTTTGTTGGTACTGTTGAACCCACAGAGGATTCCGGTAAATTAGTCTTCATCATTGAACCCACGGAGGATTCCAGTACAGTAGTCATCACTGTCAAACCCATGGAGGATTCCATCATATCTCTCATAGCCAGCTCTAGGGTTCCCACACACAACACACTCGATTTTAGGAGGGTCCTCTCCTCAATCCAATAACATATACATCAAAGAAGACCTATGATTACGTTTCTCGTAGTTACATCTCATAGAAATAAACCTAACATGACAGAGGGAGCGTCAATCGGACACCAGGTCTGACGGTTATAAGTGTTTTCACTCCGAGGGCCCGGTTAGTTTCGGGATCGAACCCACTTGGACATACTAAAACATCTCCAAAACCATGATTTTGATATACTGAAGCTACCGTGTCGATTCAAGTAATCCTACTCAACTCACAGTGCATCAATCGGAGTTTCGTAGCTCATGTTATGGTGGAAAACCAAAAGTGGTCCGAAGAGGGTGGTCTGGGTCCTGTCTGACCCGGCCTAACCCACCCTGGGTCGGCCTGGTAAGGTGCGGCCCAGCCCGGAGGCTGCTGCACGGCCCATGCGTCAGGCGGCCTGGCCCGCACAGAAGGTTTCCCGGCCCGCACGGCAGGTGGACCGACAGTGCGACAGGCGGCCCGGCACGGGGGCCGGCTGCGGCTCGACCAGCTGGTCGAGCACGGAGGGGGGGGGGATTTTCCATAACGGCGGTGCCAGCTGGCACCGCCCGTCCCTCTTGGAACCCGTGGATGCATACGATGTTGCGGCGGCCTTCCACTGGCAGTGTGCGAGGGGCGCCGCTACCCCCAAGCGGTTGGCCACCGCCACCGGTTTTCAGCGCTGCCGCGCCGGCGACCCGCATCCCTGCGCTCTTCTACGGGCCACTGGAGTCATTCCGGTGGTCCATTATGCCTCTCATCTGCGCCTACTGCCTCCTTGGGTCCTAATCTTCCCTACAACGACCTCAATTCAGGGTTTCCCTTCCGTTCACCCATCACCCAACAAACCACGCATCAAGAACATATTGGTGGAGGGTCCGGACATGTTCGTTAGCCCGTTCTCTCCACGTTAGAGGCTCATACAGTAATCCAACGTATAATCGCCAATGTAAGAGGGTACAATTTACATGTATAAAATTAATAATCCAAAATCCTCCCTACCTCGTAATCAGCATTGTACGTTGACAAGTCATGGAAGACGAGTGTCGTTCCGTCAACGTTGGAGGAAGTAGAGCTCGAAACGTCTTGTCGAGATGACACCAACGGTGTATTTCAAGGGAGAGGGTGCCTTCTTTCCTGCTCTGGTTGAAGTAGGTAGAAGATGTTTCATCACATTCTTCAAGACATGGAGCATTCTTCATTCAAGAATGACGTTCTTCATCGAGAGAATAATATTTCTCCAAGTGTTCCTCCCAAACCTCTAAAAGTTCCACCCGCAAATTAAAATAATAGGCTCTCCTATTATTTTATTTTTGACAAGGTTTTCAAAATTGAAAAGCTAGAGTTAATTAAATTTATTAAATTCAATTAATTAATTAAATTGTTGGCACACTTAATGAGAGGAGGAAGGTGGAGAGTTATCCAAAATAAATAATGGGTTGGCTCATTAAAGATAAGGGATTTTTAAGGGATTCAAGGAGAGATAAAGGGTTAGGTGCTCGTGTGTGCCCCTCCACACAATATCCTCCCATGGGAGGTTATGTGGGGGTCATCCCCACCTATAACTTCCCATAGGAGAAAACATCCACCACCCATATACCTTAACCACCTTCAAATAAAAATGTGTTACACACACATTTTTATTCAATCTTTAATTTTTAATTAGAAACCCCAAAGTTTAACTACCACATATGATAAAACACAACTGCAGTAATGATCTCCTTAAGAAAATACTAGCTCTGCGAGTTCATCGGTGTCCTCAAGATTTAATTCTGGGCACCAGTTCAAAAGATATAAAAACCCACATGTATGATTACTAAACATACCCGAACAAAACTTCAGAAATTGATTCCGGGTACTCCGAGCCTCAGAATCAGGCACCGTCAGAAACTACGGACTCGTAAAATTCCAAAGAATTTAAGAAAAAAATTTCCTTAAAATTTACGAGTATTTACAATTAGTTTATGTATATACAAAATTTCTCCCCATAAAGATACTGCCACCATATCATCAGAGCTAGAAACACAACTTCATCTACCTTTAGGTCACATGTAGTATAATTCTTATAATTATTATTTAACTATTGATATTCATAAAAAATCAACTTTTAATTTTAGATGAGGTCTTTCCCAAGAACATTAAATGAATTATCACTTCAAAATCAAATCATTCTCTAAAATATGGTAGAGTTGACAATGGGGAAATAACTATTCTCTATTTCTGAAGATCATGAATTTGTTTTATTAGTTCCACTAATGTCAAATTTCGCATTATATATGGGTACATAGATATTTCTCGGATTCATGTATGAGTTCAATAGAGAATTATACATCTATTTATGAGTTAGGTCCATGTAACTCAGAATGAAATACTTCTATGTATTCCTGAATGATGGGGACATTATCTATATTTATTCATTAATTTCAATCTCTATCTTCACTCAACATCTCTAAAAATAAGGCCATGGGAATTTCCTCTTGATAAAAAGTACACCGACATGTATCTCCACTAAAAATAATTATAGGAATTCCATTATTGACTACAGAAAATTACTTGCCTCTTAATTTTATCTTTAAATTAAAAATAGAGATCCTGTCCATCCCTAGTATAAGGTAAAATTCTATCATGGAAATAAATACTATACATATTTTTAATTCATTCTCTAAAAAGTTAATAATGTAGATTCTATACAGTATTTAGGTTTGGATATTCCCCTTAGGAGTCCTAATGGATGAATCTACATACACCCATTCAGCAATTGATTCTATATTTTATGGAACCATCAATGATATAAGGGAATGTGGAGAACTAGAATAATATAATTTACTCTCTATATTTGAGAGTATAATGAGTGTATATTCCAACAAATCAATTTGATCCTATACATCAAACAACGTGATAGAAAATTCATGACCTTTTTACTATGTCCAATGATAAGATTTATGGTGGTTTCTATCTATTATCATCCAATTTGGACTTAGACTGGAAATGTTCTCATGGTTACCACACAAGAATAATTAAAATTCTAGTTGGTTTGGCACAATCATCGGATTTTTCGTACTGTTGACATGTTACAGTTTCACTTCACCATGGTAGTTTTGAGTTTTATGGGCATTTATTTCACACTTCAAGCACTTTAAACACCGAATAATGTATTTATAATTATGGTTCTTCTCATATTTTTTTAATGTGGGGTGCTCAACCTTATTTTTTCTTCTTCAATTATCAAAATTCTTCCATGATTTTTTCTCCATTAGACTATACTTTTTCATTTTTTCAAGGTTACATTTCTGATTTTCAAAACACAAATTCATCCATCACATCACATCGTACTATCTAATAGAATTTATTTTTTAAAAAATCCAAATTACTCCAATGATGGGGTATCAATCCTTCACAGAATATAAAAATCGTACCCTTGTGATCCATAACGATGATATAGGTTTATCATGATATTATTATAATGTTGATATCATCACATAACACCAATGAATTTTCTTAATTCATGAGATCTTTGAATTCCTTCTCCATTTTCATTCAAATAAAATGAGGAAAATATTTTATAAAAATACCCCCCCAAACTCGTCATACTACTAAAAATATATCTATGTTATTTTATTTTTGTATTTATCTATTTTCACTATAATCAACTTATCCTTCTAAAAAGTATTCATATAGGGTGTCTATCTTTTCCGATACAACATAATAATCAAAATATCTTATTAATACAAAATAACCATTGATCACAAAATAATGGGTTGGTAGATCCAATTAAAAATGTTTTTCATTGATTCATGAAGTAATCAATCGTATTTTGTTCCATTAAAGGTAATCCAGGTATCTCAAATTGATTCATGTTTTAGATCATTTATCGAGCTAGTTGATTCATTATCCTTGTTAATTTTTTCATTCTATCTTCAATCATAACACCTATAGTATATTGTTCATTTCAATAATCATTTATGTGGTTCCTCTTATTTTCACTATTTTCTTAAAATAAAAAAAAAATCTGAAAAACACCTAGCTTTTTGGAATCATAAAATTATAAAGGTATTTTATGTCAAATAATATAAAGTTATAGTATATTACTAATATATTCTGATAACAAGTAAATTTTCTATATATCCTTAATAATGTTTTATATGAATCAGTTGATCATCCAAACATATCCTCACAGAGTGATAAACCTTCTGCGAAGTAAGTCTTGTTTTTATACACTGATTGACATTCGAGTCTAGCTCAAATGAGTATTTTCTATTGATACAATAGCTACATCTATTCCATTTTCACATTCACTTGTATTATACTGAAGGAGATGTATTTTTTTGGAAACAACATAAATTATACATACCAAAAAAAAAACTAGGTAGTTTTCCACTGTCTATACTTGTCCCTTGGATTAATACAAATATTTAAATTTAATAACATCCACAATTTAATAAGATGTACATTTATTCCAACTATATAAACCAGTGTTTTTACTATATAACTTTTCAATACATGGTACAAACAAAAGTACTTTTTATTTTTATTTTCATGTGAATAAGGTATATAATATATGAAAGTATAAAGCATTCATTTAAAATCAAATAGAATGAAATCTTCAAGGGTTCACCAAATGTTACATTTAGTGCATATCATATCCTGGAGTTATATTTCAAACAAAAATGCTAAGAATGAATCCTATTAATGGAATAATTAAGATATACATATAACATGTGATCATTGTATAAATCAAAAATAAGATGAGGCATAACAATAAGTCATGAAAATGTTTCTTATGATAATAATGAAAGCGTGAATCATTTATTGAAATTTTTAGTACAATATTTAAATGAGAAACTCATAATCATACCACCAAGGTGTATCACCAAGGATTCATAATTAAAAATTACTAATCTTGTTAACCAAATAGAAAAAAACATTTCATCTATCGAGATTACATTAATTACCAAAGATGTTCGAGTTATATTAGGGAGCACACTTAAAATTTCATAATTAATGTGAACTACATATATCATAATAAATCATTTTATTAAAAACCTTTGGATAAGAAAAATGGTTTTTTTATAAAAAAGTATGGCATACAATAGAGCTTAACGACATGAATATTACATCGTTTTCAAACCATGAAATGAAATGTAAGTTTCATAGATTTAAATATTGTGATAAAAAATTATTTTTGAAAAATATCTTAACTCTCAAAGAAAAGAAAATAGGTTTGCGTTTTCAAATAAAAATAAATGGGAAATTTTCATGTAGAGGGGGGCAGTTTGATAATAATATTTGGAATGAAGAAAAAATAAAAAATGTCATTAGAAAAGGATAAAATATGAGGGGAAAAGTTTATTTATGTTATATAATTATTTTATATAATCAAAAATATAATATAAAATGGAAAAATGAACTTATTTGGGAAATTATATGATATACCATATGAAAATGAAAGTTGAATAGAAAAGATAAGTACAAATTTATATTACCTTGAAGAGTTATTCCTAAAACATTATAATGGAAAATTACGGCCTTTATGACCCATTGGGGAGACTCCATAGGTTGAAAAATAATCCTAATTTTTAAAGGATGGATCTGGAGTGAAATCAAATGGTGAACTAGGTGGGTATTTATAGAAAATATTGAGGAATTGATTAATAATTTATAAATATTGGGCTTGGAAATATTTTTTGAGGAAATTTAAAAACCAAAGGCATCACCATGGGTTTTTCTCTTAGATTTTTTTATTTGGGTCTTATTTTATTCTGTTTTATTTAAAAAAAATTCGAAAATCATTTATTAATACTTCTTTTGGAATGAAAAATTAAAAATTATAGAATGTAATGTTTTAAAAAAGGAAATTTCCTTTTTTAGAATTTAGAATGTACTATATAGTTTAACAAATTGATTAAAATATAATAAAAACTTATTTTTAATAATATAACCTGTTTTACATTGTGAATTTTTTAGTTAATTATTATATCATTATGAAATAAATAGAAAGTTATAATATATACTGAAAACCAAAACTGTATTTTATAAAATTCACGAAACATAAAGAATTTATATAATCTCTTGAATTAAATATAGCCATATAAAAAATATTATAATTAAATAAGTTTTTTATTTTCCCACAATATTTCTCTAAATATGACAATTTCTTCTTTTAAATAAAAAACATTATTTATTTAAAAACTCTTATTTCTAAGGCACAATAAAATATATTACACTTCTAGAAAATTTCCCTAGTCATTATAAAATTATTTTGTCATTTATATTTCGATAAGTGTGTTTTAAAAGATTAATTGATTAAAATAATATTATTAATAATACATTGGTATATTATAAAATTTTATATATTTTAAGGAATAATAAAATTTTAATTTTTTTGTGTCCAAAAATTAAATCATAAAATTAAGCTTAATTAAACATATATTTAATGAAAAAAACTATTTTAAGTGGTATTAACCAAATAATTATTTTATTTACAAAATAAAATTCTAATTTTCAGTAACTAAGGTACAAATAGGTAACCCATTTTTACACTTGCATACTCCCCTAGTGTAAGGTTTGAAATGGTGGTAGTTTCATTGGGATGATTGAAAATCATTGAACGATTAGTAATATACTCTAATGTGAACTTATATAATAGGCTATTTCATTCATTTTCTGAATCATTCATTGGGATTGGTTAAGGGGAACCATTGTGGTGATGCATACTTTACATGGGTATATATCACCCAATGGGATTCAAAAATCACGAGTTTTCTAGTTGATGCCATCGATTTTCATATCGGTATCAACTAATCAATGTCATTATAACTTATAAACACTAATTATTATTTCAAGATTATCACCCATGGGTATACTAACCAATTTTCATATTTAATAAATGGTCATATAATGGTCTAATCACAATGTTTACAATTCCCTTTAATGATTATAAACACAACAACATTCCTTCAAAAAAATTATATAATTTCCTATTATAGTCATATTTTTATCTCATAAAATGATTTTTTTTAATAATAATTTTTTTTTCTTTTTAGGAATAATTTTTTGTTGTTGGATATGATTATAGTAGAATGGGTTGATCCATACTTCTCTATTTTTTCTATTCAAATTTCTATTTTTTCTAGTTGTAATTTTTGGCATTTTATTTGTTTTCATAGCTAACTAATGTAATGACCCTTAACAATGAGAAAATTTTTTGATGGTTTTAATTTATTTTTTACATTTATTATATTATATATCATTTTAAAATTTTAAATTTAGGAAAAAATATCATTTATATTATATAAGTTTCTATAAATAAAATAACTTTTTCAAAAAAGTGTATTTTTAATCCAAAATTTATTTTATTGAATATTCAATGACTATTTGTTAATAATTAGTCAATATATTTTACTTCATGACAAAAATTATATATATATTTCATAAAATTAATCAAATTGATATCAACAATGTAATTTTTTTATGATGCATGGTTTTAATTAGTTTTCCATGTTCTTATTATTGATCTCTTATTGGAAAATTTATTATTCGATTTTATTATCATTTTGGATACATTTGATGGATCGTGGTGGGTGTTGATCCCTATTAGAGAGGATAGGATATGATCAAGGGGTATTATCTTGATTGTAGACATGGTATTATATCAATAATAACTATAGGAAGCCCACCAACTTGTCAATGATGGATACCCGTTAGCTGGTTTATGGATGATAGTCAATAGTTTTTTTGATGAACTTTATGGGACTTCAAGTATGATATAACAATATAACCCAGATAGATTCAAATGTGATATGGATTTTACTATTATCCTAGAAATTGTATCAGACTTATAGTGGATTATTATTTCTTCTAGATTCAACTAGCTAGCCAGTTGTGGCCAGCTGCTAGATGGGGATACCGATTAGGCAACAAATGTTTATGCTAATGTTATATTTTCATTATCATTGAAATTTGTCTTAAATATAATCACTATCACTCGGAATTTCATTAATTATTAAAACCATTATGACTCTATAGAGATAAAATTGGCACTCCCATCCTTGATTCATCACATATATTTGTGTTGGTTGATGAACTTGACCACATCTGATATGTATGAGTTTCTAGAATAAGAATTATCTTTTTGTTCTCTTTTTCATCATTGAAAATTGTATATCCATATGTTGTTTATTTTAATTTATATTTACATCATAAATAAGGGATTTAGGTTTCTCACTAGATGATATGACACATTTTCTAAAATTTTTTGGATACTTATATGGGTGATCATTGATATCATAGATGAGTTAGGTGTTATATATATATATATATATATATAAGGGTGTTAATTTTATTATTTGAAATGGATATCTCCATAATTTACAAATATTCATTTTAGCCATTTATAATTTTTTTAAATTATCCTAATGTGTGTTTTTGAAAAAAAATCCATTGCAAATGAATTTTTAAATAACGTATTTCTATTCCAAAAAATTAAATTGAATTGAAATGTATGATTTGAATTATGATTTTTATGATGAATATTTAAAAGAGGTGGAATGCAATATTTTAAGATATTTAATAAAATGAAATTATTTAAATAACACATGTTTTTTCTAAAAACCTTTTATTAATTGTTATTTTTAACAATATAGAATTTTTTGAAATATAAACATTGGGATGATTGAAATGATAGTTTGAAATTATTTGAGATTGATTGTAATGAATGATCACCCAATGTTAGTTTAATTACCTAGAATAACATGGGAGACTAGGATGTTTTATAATGTAAATTCATGCTATGTAATCTGATATCTAGTTATTTATTTTTTATTATAATTATATTAATCTACAATTAGAGAAGGATTTTATTATTTCATATTATCTCATATTCCCCTTAGGATTTTGATTATGGGAGTACTTGTAGACCTTGAGAAATATTTCAACATTTTTACAACCGTGTTACTAGAACATGCTAACCATGTGTTTTTTTACCAGGGATATATATTTGGAAATGATATACATTCTCATTTTTATTCATATTCCTATTCATGATTTTTTAGTTTAAAATTATTATTTATTCTATTTTTTCACAAAGACTCATATATCTTACTATTTTTTAGGAAATAATATTTTAAACCCATCTTATATTGTCTATTGGAATGTATATAAGATAATGTTTTTGTATTAATTTTAAAAAAATTTCCATTAAATGTTTTACTCAATATTGTGGATATTTGTTTTACATTTTACAAATTTCATATAAAATAGTTTGTGAGATATAGTAGGGCTTTATAAATCACACCACAAATTTCCTTTGGTCAGTTTTATACATTAATACATAGGGTGTAAGAAATGAAAATTAACCACATGGTGGTGGTGTATGTTCATGATTAAGAGGACAAGGGAGTTTTTTGTAAAAAATGGCTCCCATTTCAACTTTATTACAAGGAGATCCAATGATTATTTATTTATTATATTATGAGACAACATAGTTTTACGTACCATTTTCTATGCATGAATTTTTTTACTTGAGGAAAACATCACTGGATTATTTAGTAGAATAAAAACTATATATTGTCTTATTTATGTTGCTTTTTCATTATGATTTTTATGGGGAAATAATTACCTTTTGTTTGTATTTATACCATGGATCTAGATTCCAGCCAGTGGGGATGGGAAAAACACTTCAATATATGTTAGAATTGATTCAAGATTCATTTATGTGGGTTATATTATTTTATTAATGAAATTTTATAATTTAACGAAGGATTATTCCTTTTATATATGTTAATAATGACTTTAGAATATCTATATTGACATTAGATGGGATATTTGTGACTTAATGGGTGTGATATGAGTGATTTATTCGGTATATCTCTACATAATGACCATTAAGTTATAAAGTCTAAATAGGTAAAGTGTCTTTGAGGAGTTATTTGATCTAATTATTAAATTCCCTTGAAATATTTGATTATTTATTTGTGTTTTATGATTTAATTATGATTGATAGAGTGAATTATCATGAGCCTCATGTATCATTTTTCACAAATTTATGTTGATAATTTCTATTTCAATGACACAAATATGTTTTTTGACTATACCTTATCAAAAAAAAATTGATGAAATGAATCTAGTGATCCTATATTTCGGAATTTCTTTATTAAAATTTTTGTGCGTTCATTCCATGCATGGAGATAGGTATCTTCTCTAATTATTATTCTGGATACAGTGGTTTTTCCACAAAGGGTTGATAATAGGGATCATACACATGTGTTTATTCGCCAGTTTGTATTTGTTTTTTACATCCTGATGAGAAATACATGAATTAAAATCTTGAAATTTTGATGTGTTCAGTGGAAGCACCAAGAGATATAATATCATCCCTACTCTCTAAAATGTATTCAAGCAACACATAAACCTGTGGATTAATATTACCTTCATTTCTAGTCTCATTAACATCTCCCAAAAATATATTCCCATGAATACGTTCTCACTAAAATAAAATTTTAGATCTTGATGAAAATTGTTAGTAGAAAAATTCTATCAACTCTAAGTTACATTGATGTTCTATTAAAATATAATTTCTTTATGTAAAATTTAATCAAATATCATAGTGATTAATAGATATTTTTATCCAACATCATTCCAAAATATTGTATTTTTACTATTACATTCATTGGGGGATTCATATAGAACCATATGATTTCTTAGGTGAAATCTATTATTAAAATATAATTTTAATGAGTAAGGTGTTCATCCCAACTACCATTATAATTTAATGTCCATGAATTTATAATATCCTCCATGTTTTGAATGGGTCACCATAAATTACTATTTGTAAAAGGGTTATTGAAACTACTGAAAGACAAATCGATATCCAAACATTTTTGAATAACTCACTAGGACATAATGGTAAATATCATATATCAATTTGATATAATATAATGAGTTATTCTATGGAAATTCACCCCTACCTAAATGTATAACCTAGAAATATGATCATGAAATAAATCTTCATTAGTATAGAGGAAATGATTTAAATTCAAATTGTAATCAACTAGAACCCAATAATATTATATTATATTGTTTTTTTCTGGGATGTATGATAATGGAACCCATGGTGTTGTTTTCAAATATTTTATTTTTTATGAGTAGTGGTTTTAAAATCCTATGTGAATTTTATATCTCATACATAACATGATAACATAGAAATAACTAATATTCACACCCTATAATATTCCCCATTCTATTTTCCCAAAAAAAATACACAATAAAATATATATAAACATTATTAAAATAATGATTAATAGATAATGATGATCTATGATATTTTTATAATAGTTTCCTCATCATCCGTATATCTATTGGTAAACATACTACATTCCTAACACATATCATTACATTATATACATGTTTTTATTTAGGTACATTCTTCTCATTATTTTTCATTCCAACATATTACTTTTATACTTGTAAAATTATAATGTTGATTAAAGGTTGGAAACACATTTCAAAACGAAAATATTGATCCCCTTCCATAAATATTTTAAGGTCTATATATTAGAAATATAAAAATTTTGGATATTTTCTGATACTCGTCTTAAAAAATCTGTCATGAACCATTCAACTAAAATTTTTGTCCACCATTTTCTCGTTCTTAAGGTGGTCATGTATTGAGTACTCATAATAATTAATCAAAACCAAAAATATTCACTATATAATATTCCAATAATTTGGGGTGATTATGTATTTAATACATTTATGGTCATTATAAACATCACACCTTTTTGAGAAATGATATATAACCATAATTTAATTCTAAAATTAATCCACCAAAATCAAAATCCTGATTCATGAAAATTTAATCATTAAACAATAATATTCATGAATCATAAGCTTTAACAATATAATTATACATTAAAATATATCCCAACACCATATTTAATGCATCACTATATATCAAAAGCACTTATCCACTGCATGGTAGTGTGGGAACATGTGTACCATCAAAGTTTCTCTTCGATTTCAACAATTTTTTTACATTAATCTTTCCAAATTATATATAATCACATTTAATTTTATATATTGAGATTATTTTACAGAAATGGTATATTCATCAAAAGAAATTGATATTATACATCAAATCTATGAAAACTATGAATCAAAATCATAGTGGTTGGTTTGGGGTAAAATTTACTAATGTATGTATTTGATAGATTCATCAATATACCATCTCTTGAATTTATATGACCCAAAGATTTAAATTTTTATTGCCAAAACCCAATACTTATATATTTTTCTTATTGTTTTTTATTTTATAAGGACTTCAATATAATCCTCATTGGATATTAATTTTATTCCTTCCTTTTGGAATATAATTTCATTAATATCTACGAAAAAAGGATCCTGGTAATCCTTAAAGACTATACACATTATATCGATGAAGATATAGTGGGAATCAATAAGACCAAATTGAATCACTATAAATTCATTGTTTTCAACCATCATATGAAATATTTTATTATGATTGACTTCACTTTTTAACCAAAATTACAAGTATCCATAACAAATATCAATATTTTAAAAGTATTGGGGAACTCAAAATTGGTCAAATAATTCTCAATCCAAGAAAAAGATACTTATTCTTTATTGAAATATTTTAACGTAATTTGTAAACAGTGAATTATCACATTGATCTATATTTTATCATAAAAAATAGTTGAATCCCCCTACTAATTAACTTATTCAAATAAACACTTCATCATGATTATTTTCGATTTTCTTTTTCAATTCTTCCCACTCAGTCAGGTTTATTCTATGTGGACGATTTGAAATAAATTTATCTTTATTTGAGCTTTCAATTGAAAATACAACATCAGTATTTGGAAAAAGACTTGGAAAATATTATAGAAAAACATCAATAAAATTTTCTAATATTGGAATATGTTCAATTATTAGTTCCTCTTCAACCATATGAGATAAATAATGTCTATAAATAATAATCATGATAGGTAAAATGAATATAATTTCCATTAGATGTTATTATTTATCATCACAATATTAGAAAATGATAGGTTATTTCTACTATAATTAATTACATTTCTTGGAAAATGAGAGTGAATTTATATAATGAATCCCAATCCATTGAAAAAACTAAACTACTGGGATAAAAATGTATTTATTGATTGTGTTCTCAAAAAATTTAGTCTGATAAGATTCATATTCCTTAGTTGGGATAATAACACCTAAAGTGTTTTTATAAATAATTAAACATCTAAATATTGGGGTTGTATTGTGATACCCCCATAAAATTCATCATATATAAAAATAGTGGTTATATCCATAATAAAATAAAATGTTATTTATAATAGAGTGAATGATAAATGTACCATTCATACTATGACATCATAACCCACATCAGTAATACAGATCAGAAGATATTTTCATTTGACTCATGGATAAAGAGTTCACTAATGTCTATCCACTTCTTTAATCTACACAGATAAGAAATTGTTATCATAATTACCATAATCCTTGAATATACAATTATATAGTTTTAGTATATAATTATTTAGAGATTTTTATCTTTTAAAATAGTTATATAACTTATTCCCATAACATTATTATTTTATATCTTGATGGCCATATTTTATCTATATAAATTATTTACTAACCCCCTCCATGTTCCTTTCCACACATCTATAAAAAGGCAGAATCACATTATTCATATAATGTTTTTTATCGTTCAAATTTTATTAAAATTTTACATTTCATTTATTTTAAAACAAATGAAAATAATTTACCAATATAATATATATTTATAACATCATATGACATATATTGATATCATTATATTTACTAATGTATCTAATGGATTACTCCCACTAGAGACATACTTTTAGACCCTAATGAATTGACTAATCATGGATTCTAGTTGGATGATATAACCCAAAGTGTACCACAATAGCCATATCGAAATTTAATCATATGTACTTAATAATTTACATTCGTTATAATTTATATCATTGAATTATTTACCTATATTTTCTTTACGATTGCAAGTAATTTAATTTTTGAAAAATGACCATCTAATATAATCCCAATATATAGAGTCAATTTAATTTTTTTTACTATGGAATATTGTACACCAATTATTTTTTTCAACATACAAAAACTAAATATAAAAAATATTATTTTCTTGATATTAGTAATGGATGATTGAAACTAACATTTTAGTGGTACTGATCAGTTGATTAAAAATTAGTGGGTCATTATTCCCACTAAAAGAATTTATGTGTTTCCTCACGAGGGATTCGAAATACCCCCCCCCCCCCCTTTCTCATTTAGAACCTCATCAAGGTTAATTTCATGAGAATATTGTGTAGTTATGGAAATGAAATATTTTATTCTTGATCCAATAACATTTTGATTGTTTAGAGTAAAATTATTAAAATTATCCTCACATTAAATTCTAACATAAATCTATCCATTTCTAGAAAATTAATACATAAAAATTGTCTGAGTCACAATTTTTAAGATGTTGTAAAATATATTTATGTTATATAAGTGAAAATAATGATTTTACTCACATATTTGGTAAAAATAACTACATTTAGGAAATTATATAAAGGTTCACTTTTAAAATAATTATAAAGAGAATAAATGGGTAAAAATGATATTAAACCATAATATTGTAATTTTAAAAATAGTATTGAAAAAATAATAGGCAATATATATACATGAATGAAAGTGATTCTCAAAATAGTAGAAAAGTAATGATGATATTCCTTAAAAATAGTATTTTTGAAATTAGAGTTCATAGAGAGTTTAAATAATAAATTTTTGTCTTAATTTGTATAAATTATTAGTGGAAAAAACAAACATTTTTATTACATAGTTTATATAATTTCATAATCATAAATTTATCTTAAAAATAATAAAAATAATACTGTAACATAAAATACTTACATCAAGTTCAAAAGGATTCATAATAACCCTAAAATATTTGAAAATAAATATAAATATATTATTTATACATTCATGAGATTTATTAATCCATATAATACAAAAAAAATTTACTTATAACATCTTATCAAATATCAATTGACAATTTCATATTAATATCACTTTTATATGTTACAATAGTTTCATATTTCTTATTTGTATTAATTCATCGACTAAGGAAATTACATATTAATCAGGGATAAATCATATAAATAATGTTAATAATGTATTCAATATCATATATATTAATTTAATTCATAATTATATCCTACCATAATAGTCATAGAGAGAAATGAAATGTAAAAACATTTTAGAGATGGTAGTCCATACTTACACATCCACATTGTTTTTATTTTATAAATAAAATAAGGGTTGAAAGTTAAATAATATTTTACAATTAATTATTCATAATAATATCATAAATATAATATATGTTTTTAAAAGAAGTCATAATTTCAATAAAATTTAGGCTGTGATGGGAAATAAATCATATCTGTACATGAAGGTGCTAGACCACACATACGCATGAGCGCTAAATCCATTTCAAATTCGATCAAAAATATGTGGAAGTTTTTTTGAAATTATTATAATAACATCTATGTATATTTGTGATACTATATTCATCATTTTATACTGTATAAAGCATGGTAAAATGTGGTTTAAGATAAAATAACATTGAAAGATCATAGTTATGATTTAAACCTCTTACTTAACCGACCTTCTATGTCTTACTGTTTAATCATAGATTAATTATTCTTATAAGAACAAACGAGGATAAATGAATAAGGAAAGGTATATTGTAATGTGTTTTCTGGTTTTTTTAGGAATAATGCTCAATTTTATTACTCTGGTGGAATTAATGTTCCCATTAATAAATTACAAGAGGAAATAATTAGAATCAATATAATGATTTCAGTATAATTATTGTATTTATAAATTTTAATTGTATAAAATTGAGAGTGAATAAATTATAACAATATATAGTGTCTAAATTTTTTCATAAAATTTTAATTTTATAAATTTATGTTTCATTATTTCCATTATCTCTTAGATTAAACCTATATAAACAAATTTTTATTATAACTGTGTGAAATACTTTTAACAGTTATTATAATTAATTATTAAAAAATAATAATCAAACGATCAAAAAATTTACGTATTATGATTAAAAATTTGTATTCCATATTATTAGTCTCTATTAATATAATTTTCACAGTTCAATTTTTATATAATATCATAAATTGTAATGAATCCAACATATACAAAATTGAACTTTTACACATAAAATGAGTAATTTACATTCATTATAATCATAGTAAAAACTATAAAACAATTGTTAAAATATTATATATAAAATATAATGTATAAATTTATGAAAATAAATTATTAAAATATTATTTACATAATTTATTTTGACAAAAACACCTTATACACAAGTAACCAGTTTTATGAAAATAAGTTTTTCCCACTCAATGATTTTATTATTTTTCATAACAATTATATAACTAATAAATGTACATTTTTTCATAAATAAAAAACAAATTTAGTTAATATCACATTATAATAGTGATAAACACAATTTCATTATAAAATAATACATTATATTTAGAAAATAACAACGCGCCTTTTATTACATAACCTTTCAGTACATGGAACAAATATATGATCTTTTAATGGTTTTTTTCATGAAAATAATGTACATAAAACATGAAACATAAAAATATCTTGTAATATTAAAATTAATGACATAATATTGGGTTTAAACTATGTTACATTTATGGAATATCATATATTATGGTTATACATGAATGAAGACGGTTGAGCTTGAAGCACAGTAAGGGACTAAGTATGAGAGACGTATAAAAATTGTTCATGGGACATATAAAAAAACATGAGACATAAAAATAAGGAATGAAATAGGGGCTTATTATAATAATTATAAAATTAGTAATAACAAGAAAATTTTTATAGAAAAATTCAATGATACATTAATAAGCATATCAGTAAGGATTATCAAGAATATATCATAATTGGAAGTTACAAATATTATTCACCAAGGTATCATAAAACATGTCAGCTATATATATTTTATTCATTACCCTATGTATAGGAATGATATAATGGCTCAAAATTAATATTCATAAACTAATTGGAGACACATATATTATAATAAGTCATTATATTAAAAACCCATGCTGAATAAAGAATTGGGTTCTTATAAAAAATTATGGCATACAAAAGAGCATAAAGGCATGATATTCAAATCATTTTTAACCAATGAAAACAAATTTTGTATATATATATATATATGAATTTAAAAATTATTTATAAAATATATTTTATTAAACATAGAAAATAGAAGTTGTTTGAGTAGTAAAATAAAAAAGTATTATAAATATTTTCTTATAAGAGGGAAAAATTTGACAAGTAAATTCAGCACTGTGATGGGTATAAATCATGGTACTAGTAAAAGGGAAAATTGATAAGGGTCAAGGAAATATAAATAATAAAAAAATATTATTACATTAATGGTAATAAATAATGTGAAATATTGTACTGATATTTTAAATTACATGACATACCACATGGAAAGGGAACTTGATTGGAAAAGAGAAGCTGATATTTCCCTTACCATCAATATTTATTCCCAAAACATGAGATTGGATAATTGTAGATTTGAGAAAACCTTTAATGGACTCATTGGGATGAATTTTCAATATAAATTCATTTATTATGGATTGATAGTTAATGGTAATGGTGAAATGGGTGGGGTTTTATATAAAATGAAGAGCAATCTTTTAATACTGGTTTCTAAACATTGGTTTGTAAATTGTGGTCACATTTTATGATATTTTAATTCACCAAAATCAAAAACCATTTTTAATACATTTTTTTCAATGGAAAACTTACGATTCCAAAATTTAATATTATTATAGAATATAGTTTATTTTTCACAACATTAGAAAACAACATATGTTTTACGAAATTAAATAAAATATATTAAAATACTGAAGATTAATAGAAGTAATTGTTTTTTGTCGTTTATTTTGTTAAATTAATTATTACAACATTAGGAAATAAATATGACATTATAAAATATATCAAAAAACCAAAATTTTATTTTTTACTATTAAGGGAAATAAATTATTTTAAAAAATTATCATAATTTATCCCTAATTTTTTTTTAATATTGTTGATTTTGAATATAGTGTTTAATTTTATAGAAAAATTACATAAATATTGTACCTATATCTTCTAAATATTAAAATAATTATTTTTTTAAAAATATATTTTTTATGACATATTAAATTTTATTCCCCATGAAAAAATTAAAAGGCCAATATAAATTAATTTTATCATTTAAATTTTAATAAAAAAATTTTAAAGTAATATTTGATTAAAAATATTCTCAAAATACATGAGTTTATTTAAAAAGCAGAAATATTTTCCAGATATATATTTTTTTTCTTTTTGTCCATAAAAATATCAAATTAGTCTCAATTAAAAATACATATTTTTATGAAATACTATTATTTTGTGTCATTTTTCAGAATGAAAATTGTATTTATAATAAAATGTACAATTTTTGAAACAATATAATCGACACATAACCCTTTATTACACCATCATACTACATAAGTGTAAGGTGTGTGATAGTGGGTGATTCCTGGGGTGGCTCGGATAACATTAACTGTGTGGTAATCTATTCTTTCTAGAACTTATGTCATATGAAATTTCATTAAAGCATAACTTTCTAAAACTCATCTTTGGCCTATTAAGGGAAACCCCCAGTGAGGATACATCCCTCCAAATTTATGAAAAATTAGCTTCAAATAATAAAATTCTAATGGATGTGGTCATTTATTCTCTTTTATATATCAATTATCTATTTTCATTATTACTTATAATCCCTAATTATAAAGGTAAAATTATCATCCATTGGAATATTTTCCAATAGTAAAATTGATAAACAATTATATTAACCAATAGACATATTTGAACAACAACCATAAAATGGATGAATCCCAATGGCCACATTTCACATTATACACAATAAACACCTCTTCAATCCTATAATCAATATTTACATCAATTTCTAACAATGGATAAATATACATTTCTTAAAATGTCATTTGTTTTAATAATTGTTTATTTTAATTAAATAGAATTCTCTATTGGGGCATTGATTCTAGATGATTGGGGAAATAAAAACATTATTATTTTAAATATTAATTTCTATATTTTTTTGGGTTTATATGTATGTAATTTTTACTGGGTTTAAAGATTAATAATGTAATGATATTTGCATGTGAGAATAAATTTTTTTTTCTTCCAAATTTTAAACAGTAAAATATTATATATTATGTAACAATAATTTATTCATTAATTATGAAGAATTTAAAATTTATAGGTCGTCAATTACACCACCCCCAATAAGAAATTTTGACCCAAAAATATCTACTCATTTTCATTGAGTAGAAATGGGTTGAGTACTTCTGTCAAATTGTGTCCTCTAGTTCTCGCATCACTTCTTTATATTAATGTTTCCTTCACAAAAATTTAAAATGGTGGTAGAATTTGTGTGTAGAACCATGTCTCTATGGTCAATGATCTCTACTAGATTCTTCTCATAAGAGAGGTCTTGTTTGAGTTACACCACTACTGGATTCAATACATGTGATGGATAAGTTATATATATACCGAAGAAGGAAAAATTGAATGTCTAATGGTATTGATATGGAAATTGTGAAAGATCTATTTGATAAGGCATTTCACCTACGAGGTCATGGATTTCTAATGGGGATGTCTACTGAGGCCTAAGATTCCTTTTGTTTTGAAATCGCATGACTCTATTCCGTCATGATATTTGAAATAAAAATGTTTCTCCAATGTCAAAATCCATTTCCCTTCTATGGTCTTCACTACTTCTCTTCTATTGAATGTGAGAATCAATTACATGTTATTTTATATCATGATACTTTTCTGTCATTTCATTCATAAAAATGTTCATAATACATTTCAACTCACTAAATTCATCCAAAATAGTTGGAGTTATACATAGATTCCCATATAGAGGATTATATAATTAATTATGAACATTGGAGTGGAATATATGGTTTTATGGTTATTAAAATCCTTGTAGGGGTTGATCTCATACACCATTACATTCCAAATATAATTTATCCACCATGTCCTTGATTGGTATAATAAACTGTTAAGATTATCCATCTATTTTTCGTTGATATGTCAAACTAAATTTCAATTCAGTATTCATATAATTTTGTATATTTATCTAAATTTTAAATGTGAGCATTGGATCATGATTATAAAAGATATTAAGTTTCACCCCATTCATCCTCACCAATTAATTTTTTATATCATGTAATGCTGGTCAAGAGGGAAATCATCCTTACTTGTGATCAAATCGGAAGTGTTGGAAAATCAATACACTATAACTCATTTCACATTATTTCCATTATATGCTCATGTTAGACCAATGATGAATCAAAATACCATATTGAAACACTTCAATTTTAGTATTGTAAGTTGTTGGAATACCTTAATATAAAGTTGTATATCCACTTTCACTTTCTAACATGCCAATCCCCTCATAAAGTATTCGACAATATCAATTTTGATCTTTTCCCATCAATAATGACCTGAATGTCCCTACAAATTTTTTATGATGGTAATTGAAGTTAGATATATGCTCTTAATTCATAAGATCCTTTTTTTCAAAATATATGGAAAACATATCACTTTTTAAAATTTCAATAAACCTTCTTGCTAACTATTAATCTCAAGAAACAACACATTCTTCACTGACTCTATAATTTTTGTTTCGAATGATCTTCCCTTTTGTATATCATGATCATATGTGGTAATGATGGTTGATAAATGATTTAGTATATGGTGGATAAGGTCTCCCCCTTATGATTCCAATGTATAACATTATTAGTTCCAAGATCAATGGATATCTATTAATCCTTATCACTTCTTATTCAATAGGGTCTTTCCTAAATAACACGTTAATGACATTGTTTTCAGTTCCATTACAAGATTGAATTGAAAATAAATAGTCTTTACGAATATAAAACCATCTTTTTTGTCTCATTTTATGTTCATTTTTTGATTAATATATACCTCAATAATTGGTGGTCTTTGTATATATCACATTTCTCCCACTAAAGATACTACCTCCTTAACATCTTAGAAACAAATTCATCTACTTCTTCGTTATGTTGAAGATAAATATTTTCAATAGTATTTTACTATCGATATGAATAATAAATCACCTTTTAATTTTTTATGGGTTTTTACCCAATCCCATTTATATATTTATCACTATAAAAGTAAAATCCTTCTCCAACAATGGGTTGAGCCATTAGTGGTATAATAACCATTCTCCTCATCATTCGATCATAAATTTGTTATGTTAATACCTAAAACTCTCCATTATATATTATATATCGGTTAATTGATATCCTCATTAATTAAAGTATGAGTTGAATGGAGAACTGTGTATCTCCTTCTGGAAGAGTTCAATGTGCCGGTAAAAAAAAATACTTTTATGTATTCTTGATTTATGGGGACATTATCAATATGTATACCTTCATTTCCTTCTCCGACATCACTAATCTTGACCAAAATTAGAAGTTGTTAGTGCTTATAAATAAATATAAGGCTTATATATCTCTCCAATAATAATAATTACAGGTCTTCTATTCATGACTACTAAAATTTACATTTATCAAAGGTTGGTCATAGAATTATAAATTTTAAGCTAGTCCGCCACTTGTATTCCGTAAAATTCAACCATGGAAGTGAATACTGGATTTGTGATAAATTAAAGCTCTCAAAGATTTGTGTAATGTTTATATAGACTATTTATGCTAGTATAGGTCCCATTATAATATTTACTGGTAATTCTACCTCTAATCATTAAGGGTTTTACTTTATATTATGTGCAAAATTCAATGAAAAAAGGACAATGTAGAACCAGAATAAAAAAAGTTCTTTCTATATTTGAGACTATGAAGATTTTATATTCCACCACAAAATTTATATCCTCAATTGTATACATCATGATAAAAAATGTCTGATCGTTCTCTGATGGCCTATGATGAGGTTGATGGTGGTTTTAATCCATTATCTTTCAATTTAGACATTGATTGGAAAAGATCACATGATTTACTCAATTAGAGACTTTAAATTCTTGTTATTCCTACACAAAGATCACTTTTTTGTTAGAGTTTAGAAAATAAGTTTTAACCCCACCATGATAGTTTCGAGTTATATAGTCATCTCTTTCACACTTTTGGATCTTTAGACGCCACTAAGAGAATTTATCAGTATGCTCATTTCCATATTTCTCTCATGTGGGATGTTTAACCATATTTACTTCTATTCCATGATCAAAATTCCTCCATTATTTTAGATTTATTGATATATTATTTTCATTTGTATCTATGTGACCGTTACTTATCTCAAATATACAATTCAACCTTCACAACACTCTATACTATCTCCATATATATTTTACTTTCTTGAATTTATATATTCATCCAATGATGATATATCAGACCCCCAAAAAATATATCATCCTTTTCCTTAAGAACCATAAAAATTATAGATATATATTAATAAATTCTTATTAAGAGTATATCTTCATTTATCACCAATTCAATTTTCTTCTTATTGTGCTGTAGGATTTATTTATCAATTTTTTCACATAGAATAGGGAAAATATTTACTAAAAATGATTCCCACAAACTCTTCACACTATATATCATCGGTCTTCGTTCATTGATTATCATTTTTTATCATTTTCCAAAAATAATCAACTTAACTATGAATAAATAATACATATAGGGTGTATTTAACTTTCTATGTACAATGGAAAATATAAAAGATATTTTCAATAGAGAATTACCAATATTCAAAAAATAATGGGCTAGTAGTTCCACTAAATGGAGGTGGTCATTGATTCATGAAGAAATAAATTGAATGATGTTACCATATAAGTATATTAAATATCTCATCTTGATTCATGTTATTATGCACTAATAAAATTATTTGATTCATCATAGTAGTGATTTTTTACTATCCTACATCCATAAAAACACCTATATTACACCAACAATTTTACTAACCATTTATGTGTTTCCACTTATTTTCCACCATTTTATTAAACATGTAAAACAAAATAAAAATGTGTTACATTAAAAAATTATAAATAGTTTTTAAGTAATAAAATATTATTCAAAAATATATTATTACTAACATCTATTTCTAATTAAATTGCTTATATATCCTTTATAGTTGTTTATAAAAATATATTTATCAACATAAATTATACCACAAAATAATCAAACTAGGTTTGACGTAAGGCCCATCACCAGTTCATGTTTGAGTATAGTTAAATTTTGGTCTTTTATGGTTACTCGTAGATACAACTATTCCAAATTGACATCAACATAAAGTATCTATATAGAGTTTTATTTTTTGGAAACATATTGCTTAATACTTACCAAAAAACCAGCTAGATTTCTAATATCTAGACATGTCTCTAGGGTCCGTACTAATGTTTTCATTTAATAAAATCAAAAAATAACTAAACTCTAATTTAATTAGAACTATTTCATACCTTATTTTTACTATATAACTTTTCATTACATGTTAAAAATGTATGAACTTTTTTATTTTATTTTATTGGGAATGAGGTACATACTCAATGAAAACATAAAATATTCTTCTAAAATCCAATATAATGACATATTCATGGGTTCAACCAAAGTTACAATTACTAAAAAACATATACCAGTGATATATATAATTGTATAATGGAAACAATTATTCCTAGTTAGTGTAGTAGTAAGAAACATATTGGATGTGATCACATAACAAATCAAAAATAACACGAGGCACATCAAAAAGTCTTATAAAGGAGGAATATCATAATAATAAATACTCAAAACATACACTGAAAAGGTGGCTACAAAATTTAAATGAATCTTTCATAAGAATATAACCATTGATTATGACCAAGATGTCATAATATGAAATCACAAAGGTTACTCATTATGTATTTTAAAACAAGTCATCACTAGAGATTAAATTATGTACCCAATGCATTTTAGTGATACTATGGAGAAACATTAATATGTATTAATTAATTTGATCCATATATATCGTAATTAATAATTTAATTAATAACCCATAGATAATAATAATTGGTGTTCTGATAAAAAATCATGGCGTACAAAAGACTATAAAGACATGGTCATTACATAATTTTTGACCCATGAAAGGAAATGTTAGTTTAATTGATATAAATACATGAATAAAAAATTATATTTAAATCCATATTAATTACCATTTAATTAAAAATATGATTGGGTATTTAAAATAAGGAAAATAAAATTTATCATTTAAAGATGGAAATATTGATTAGGTTATTTGGAAGTAAGATGAGAATAAATTTGGATTTTAGGAAAGGGAAAAATGTTTTGGTACAAGTATCTAAAAATCATAAAAGTCAATTTGTGAATTAATGGGACAATTTAAAGAGAAAAAAACTACTTATTGAGGAAATTTTAAGACATACCTCCTGAAGAGGGAACATAATGGGAAAAGAGAAGTTGAGATTTCCCTTACTATACAGAGTTGTTCATAAAACCAGAGGATAGAACCATAGGGCCTTGAGGACCCCTGAGGTGGAAATTTTGGTGGAAAAATCACCATAACCTCATTAAGGATGGATTGGGTGTGATGTAGAATGGTGAAATGGTTGTGTTTCTATGGTAATAGTGGATGAATTGTTCAATAATTTATAAATATAAGTAATGGAATTCCAGGTTATGGAAAATTATAACAAATGGAATTTACATGATTTTATGTATTGGATTTCTACATTTGGGTCACATTTTATTGTATATTAAACCATAAAACTGAACACCAATTTTTAAAACTTCTTTTGGTATGTAAATTTAATGATTCAATAAAAATGTTTTTGAAAAGAAAATTTTCCCGTTTAGAATTTGGAATGTCACGTATAGTTTTACAAATTTTATTAAAATATTTTAAAATACTTATTATTATAAAAATTAATGGTTTTAGGTCTTACCAGGAAAGTTCAGTCAGAGGCAAAACCTTTGACCATTTATTAAAGAGACATAAAAAGTGCAGTAAATAAGAAAATGAATGAGGGTGAACATCTTACCCAAACCCAAAAAGTAGTTCAAACCAAAATCAGACAATTAAATATCATAGGAATCAAACCAGCCAGAAACCAACCAGTCTCGTCATCAATTGTACCTTCAGCAACTCAACTCAATAGAAAAATTCATCTTTAACCACTGGATCAGAAAAACCCAGTGCAAACTCCTCATAAACTCCACCATCTCTCCTCTTGCCTCTTCCTTCAGAGCCAACCCTCCTTCAAAACTATACAACTATCCTTCACGCTCCACCATTGTTAAAACACGCCACCACCACAAAGCCAAAACAGTCCAAAGGCAAACCAAAAATCCAGATCCAAATCCAAACCAGAAAACCAATATCACATCCAGAAGCAATCAAGCAAAAACCCTGCAGAAAACGCACCTCAGCAAGATTAAAAAACCTCCCCCCTCTAGAACTGAAGAACGACGCAGCTCCCCACGGAAACCCACCGGAACCACTTGGGGTGACGCCAGGATACGGCGGAAGAACCGAGATGGAAAGCACAATCCGATAGATCTGAAGAGGTGTCGCCAACGGAGAACACCGGAGCAGAGACTTCATAGACGCACGCCAAGCCGCAGGCCGGAGCACCACCGATCCGACGCCACCGGGAGCGAAAGTCGGAGAGGCGAACCTCAGACGCATGAAGATGCCACGCCGATCCAAGACCCGAAGGAGCTGAGCCGAACCAGGCCAGAGGGGGAAGGGGAAAACGCCGCGGGAAGTGAAACCCTAGCCACCGCGGAATCTTGGGTAGACACCGCTCAGAGGCTCCTTCCTTCCAAAAATTCCGTTCATGGTTTTAGGTCTTGATGTTTTTATATATAATTCTTTAATAATTATTAAATAAATATGAAAATATAAAATAAAACAAAAACCAAAAATAGTATTTTATACAATGAATGAAAAAATAAATCATTTAGATAATTCTTATTAATTAACTATAATATATCTTATAATTTTCTATTTCCTATATCATGTAAATATAAAAATAAAAATTCTCTATATATTATAATTTTAAATTATAAATAAAAACCATTCATATTTAAAAATAAGCTGTTTTGACACCGTTAATTTTTTTGCACGGATTAAAAATGTCATAGGTAATTATAAAATTATTTTATCAATATATTTTGATAAATATATTTAAAGGACTATTTTATAAAAAAAATATTATTCAAAATACATGGGTTTATTATAAACGTGTATATATTTAATATAATAACACTATTAAGTTTTATTTTGGTCAAATAATGAAATTATAAAATTTACCTCAACTAAAAATTTATTTTATTAAAAAAATCTATACTTAAATGGAAATGAAAGATTAATAATTTTTTTTATACAATATAATTTACACATTAATTAGCTATGGTTTATGTGGGTAACCAATTATTACACTAGAATATGACATAAGGGTGTGGTTTAAGATAGTGGTAGTTTCATGGGGTGGATTGGCAATCATAGAATGAGTGGTTATCTCTACTAACCTAAAAATATATAATATATTATTTCATTATATCATCTGTTGATGAATCCTGACTTGGGATTATTCAAGGGAAAACCATAGTGATGGTAAATCCCTCCAATGTTTTCAGAAATGGGATTCCAACAACACTGCTCTTATAGTTGAGGCCATCGATTCTCATTTCCATATCAATTATCCTCTATCATTACTACATATGAACACTAATTGGAATGTTAAGATTAACAACCATGGGTATATTCTCCAATGGCCATACTTGAAAAATGGTTATATAATGTTCGAATCCCAAAGATCACCCTTCCAATTATACCTTGTAAATACCACATCATTCCTTTAAGAAAAAGTTTATATAATTTCCCCCGAAGGTTATATTTTAGTTTCTTAAAATGGTGATTGGTTTAATAAATATTTTTATTTTTTGTTAACGTTTTTTATTTTGGAGTTATGATTCTATATAAACGGAAAAATCCAAATTTACCTATTATAACTATTCAAATTTATATTTTTTTCCATTTCTATTGAATTTCATTTTAATTTTTTGAGTGATTAATAATGTAATTACCATTTTTAATGAGATAAACTTTTGTTAGATTCCATTTAAGTTTTATATGAATTGTATTATATTACATTTTAAAAAAATTAATTTCATAAATAAAAATAATTTAAATAGTTTAGTTCATTATATGGAAAATAAATCTCTTCAAAAAATAGGACTTTTAATAAATAAACTATTTTATAGAAAATTTAAGGATTATTATTTAGGAATTAATCACTAAATTTGACATTCCAAAAATTATATGTATATTTCAAAAAAATATATCATATTCATACCCACCAAGTAATATATCTATAATGGAATTTAGGTATTAATCATGGTTTTATTATCATTCCATGTACTTTTTTCATGACTATTATAGTCTTATTTGTTCATGGATTTTCTATCTTTTTGGATGCTTTATAGGGATCAGGGTGTTTGGAAATCCCTATTATAGAGGTTATGAGATTTTTAATTGATATTTTCATGATATTGGACATTGTATTATATCCTAAATACCAATAGGATATCCATCGGGATGCTGATGAGGGACACAAGTCAGCTGGTAGAGGTATTTCTGTTATGAGTTTTTTTAGGAATTCCACCAGTCATCATGTGTGATACTATTATGTAAACCATAGTGTTTCCAAAGGGACATAGATTACTATGGGACATATATCTAGTTTATAGGACTTATCATTGACTCATATTCTTTCTCGGTTCCCCAAGATTCCAAGTGGTGTCCAGTGACTTGTAGTGGTTTCTGATTAGGCCAATTATTATATGTCTAATGTTGAATTTTTATTTTTTAAACTCTTTCTTAAATATAATCACAATAACTAAAATAAAATGTTACTATTCACAACTTGGGGACTCCCTAGAGGAAAAATTTTCTCTCCCATCATTGATTCATCACATATATATTTTTTGGTTGACGCACTAGACCACATAAAATATTTTTGTGTTTCTAGATTGATAATTCTCTAATAATTATCTCTTTCATCATTGAGAGTCGTAGATCCTTATTTAGTTGATTTTTCGAGATATTTTATTCATTAATTTGAGTTTTCAAATAATCACAATATTATTTAATCCATTTACACAATCTGGGTGGATCATAAGTTGGGTGATCATTAATCTCATAGTTGAGGATGGGGTTATATTGAGAAACACATGTATTTAAGAGATGTTTTGATTTCCTTTTTTGAAATCTGTTTCTCTATAATTTTGAAATATTCTTTTTAGTCATTGGTAAATTAATTTTAAATATACTAGTGTGTGCTTGTTATGAAATTCCAAAAAAATGACATATTAAATAAGGTATTTCTTTTCCAAAAAATTATATTGTTTTGGAATTTTTTATTGGAATTATGAATTTTATTGTTAATTTTTAAAACGGTGGTAGAATAAAATATTTTATAATAATTAAGGGAGTTATTTTATTTTTAATGAAACGTTTTTCTAAATAAAATGATGTAATAATTAGGTTTTTGTATTAAAATTACATGTTATGAAAACTAAAATTGGTGTTGGTTGAGAAGATTGTTGGAAATGATTTGATATTGCTAGTAATGAATGATCTCCCAAAGAGTTTTAAATTTTCATGAATCACATGGGATCCTGTGATATTAGGTTAAATGAAATTCATTCTATATAAACATCCATTTTTATGCATTATTTTCAAGATAATAATAAATTATCTTGTGGTTTAGAGTTTTGTATTTCTGATTCACTCATATTCGACCTATGATATATATTACAGTTGTGTTTGTATACTTGGAGACAAATTTCATCATTTTTTAAAATCCAGTCACTCGAACTAAATAACCATGTTTTTTATAAGTGCCCATCTTTTAAAATTACTTACTCATGAGAAAAGTCAAAAATTTGACTTTAATTTACATCGAAGATCTTTTTAAGTTAAGATATTTAGAGATTTGGGACTTGACTGACACATAACATCTTAAATATTACAATGTATAAAATTATACTCAATAAAATTGATTCACAATAATAAAACTCCTTAATGAAAAGCACAATTTTTGTGTTATAAAAATCTGATTAAATTATTTATTTCCCTTACCCTTCCTAATACACTATGAAAAACATATCAATAGCATGAGATGAGAATAACAAGCACAGTAAGGGATATAAACTAAGGAATGATAACATTAGTCCATGAATACATAAAAATCAATGAAATCGTACTTTTCAATCATAAAACATTAGATTATTAAAATAAATCATGAAATATAAATATTTAGGAATAAATCAAATAAATCATAAATCATAAATGAATATTTTTGCATCCATTACATAATTACATTGTATCCTTCACAACTACATTGGGAGTAACCTTCGTGGTTACATTTGGAATACACATCACAGTATCTTCCATAAATCTCATAGAAGAAACCTTAACGTTTTTTGTAGTGAAGTTAACTAATGCATTTTTGAGATATCATGGGCTCAACCACCCTTGATTTATCATGGAACCACACATATACATAATAAATTCAAATGAAACATTATATAATCATAACACATAAACCAAGTTTAAAGGTAAATTAAAATTTCCACATTGAAATCACATTACATATTTACAAGCAGCAAACCCATAAATGAATACACATTATTTTTTAAAAAAATTGTAAAATTGTAACCTAAAAATAAATTATTAATAAAAACATAAAAGTGATAAATTCCATTCTTGATATATATATATATATACATTCAATGTTATTGAAATAATCAATCTCCTTTTAAAACAGAATTAAAGTATTTTCAAATAATATATTATAATCAAAGGGTCCCAAACCAATTTTAAATATATTAAAAGAATTTATACATAAAAACATTAATTTCTATATAAATAAGTCTTTAATTTTTTTTTGAAAACGTGGACATGAAAGAGAAGGATTTAGCAATTTAAATATTTAAAACTTTTAAATTGATAATTTCGATAAAAGGTACTTTTCAATTTTGAACATTTAAATTATAAGAGACATGATAGTAGAACATTTCATTAGACATTAAATGTCATTATTATTGTCAAAATATGGATAGTTATTATCAAAGTAAATGTAAATTCATATTATAATGAAAGAATGGTTTATATCATCAAAAATTTCTCAATCAAAGGAGATTGAGGAAAAGTCACTTACGAAGATCATATCATCAGATTAAGGATAAATCCATGAAATATTTATGTTTGAAAAATATAAATACACACAATATTAGTGGATATGTAGTGTAAACAAATATAGTTAATTCACACATATTCATTGAAAAACAAAACCAATGTCTTGTAGATTTAACTATATGAAAGGAAATTGAGTTATGATTTCCCTTACATTGAATTCGACTTGTCTCATAAATTCGTTATATTCTTTAATAATAAATATAAGTTAATTTAATGTTTCCTGAAAACATTTTTTAGTTTTATTATTCCCTAAATATCACTTTTAAAATGATATAAATATTACATAAATATTTATGTTCATATTGGTCATCATGGAAATATTTGGAACTTGAGTTGAAGATGAACCTATTTGATATATATTTTACTTCTTGTCAAATGATAATCATTTAAAATATTTTTAATTATTTAAATATTATTAATATAGAGTATATCTTTATTTGTTGTATTCCATAACATTTGTAGACAATAAATGAAATGCACTGTTCAAGGAGGCGGTAGGTCATACGTACGCATTAAGAGTACTTTTATTTCTGTCTTATTAATGGAATAAAAACAAAATGATACATATGTATATTATAGTACCATTATAATAAATATGTTATATATTTTAAATAAGTTCATTAAATCCATCCATTACGTTTTTCTTGTATGACATTAATGATTCATAAATCTTTCATGGGGCTATAGTCTACAATTTCTGAATTAAATTATCATATTTACATTTTATGGATAACAATAAGGTATGTTGAAAATAAAAAATAATGTAGAATATAGTTAATATAAATATAATATATATCATAACTATTCATTCCATTCATTATATTATCATAGTTAAATAAATATAATGTAGAAAGAATCACATTACATCGTAGAGATGGTAAACTGTACGTACACACGAGCAACGATATCAATCACTTAATGGTTAAATAGTATAGAATTGGATGGTATATTAATTATAAAGAATAATTATAATGATATATTAATTATTTTAATTCATTATTAGCTTAATTATACACACCCAAATTATGTCATGGTGAATAAAAAATTACACCATGACATGGAGACGATATGTTGTACGTACGCACGCATGGTGATATTGTTTTTCATTTCCCAGATAAAAAGATGTATATGTTTGTAAAATAATTATAATAACATCTAATAATTTATAATATAATGGAATTATTACATTATTAGAGAAATTAATTAGTCATAGGATGTATAAGATGAAAATAACTTCGAGAGAAGAGATAAAATGATTACTTCTTTTTCGGGTGTCTCCTTTTGATTTGCACAAAATGTCTCCTTAAGATTATTTTTACCCAATTGGTTGTGTGATGGGTGAATAGAATAATATTATTGTGATATTTGTGAAAAGGTTTTCCAATCCCATGGGGTATGGAGTTGTGAATAAATGATAAGGGGAAATTCCCTTTATATATTATATGTGAGGGGAACAGTAAGAAACTCCTGAAATATTAATTTATTATAAATTGATTTCTGATTTATAATGGATAAAAATTGATTTACTTCACGTATAATATATTTATGGGTCTATAAAAACTCAACAAATATGTTTTAGAAATGTTTAGGATAGGAATAGAACCTTATCTTTTGGCATTAACCCTTAGTAAAAAAACATTTTCTCTTAATAGGTGTTCTTGTGTCTTCCTAATTTATGGTTACTATAGTTACTATAAAATTCCAATAGAACCAAAAGTGGTTCAATAATGAAATTTTTATTATTATATTAGAGAGTTTTTGGAATCATATATTTTTAGGACTATTATTTCACTTTATAAAATAGTATTTTTTTAAACCAATATATGTATTTGTGGCACTATTTAGTTATTGATTTTTTTTAATGCCCTAAAAACATTATTCTTTCAATCCAAAGGAATTAAATCATCTCTCACATTTAAATTTATTCCAAAAATATCAAGTATGACATCAAAAATCTCAAAGTACATTTATTATAATTAATATAATATCATTTTTTCAATCATTCATTAATAAGGTAATCACTGCATCATTGTTTTATGATAAATAAATATATTTATTTGATGTATAAAAATTATAAATACAATACCCTGATGTATAAAATAATAATATAATTAAAATGAATATGTATAGTCTAATAGATCAGTTATATAACCTTATATTAATATTAATTTTTTTAAACATATATGTTCATGTTATAATTCTCTCTTCATTAAATTAAATATCATAATATGTCATTTTCACACCTTAGTGGCTTCATAATGCCAAAAATTCGTCCTATGTATTCTCATGGTATGAAATATGTCATCCAATATAATTGTGCCACATTTTAATGTAATATGATATTGCTATAATATTATTTTTTAATCTTATTTACCTGATTAACCATTCAACCATGGTAAATAAAAAAATTACTCGTGTTACTATATGTAATATTCAAAAATAATAGGAACCTATTTACATAATTTGGACCTTATGATTCTAAATATGAGAAAAAAATTTCCAAATTCAATCCATAGAATTTTCAGAAATTTATCTAAATATAATTCTTGTTGTCAAAACCAGAAAAAATATTTTTAAGAATTTAAAACTATCAAAAGATTGACATGTGTTTATATCCAATTAAACTAAGAAATTACCTCCAATTACCAATAATAGATTTTTTTAATAAAAACATAATAAAATTAAAATTTAAACCCAATTAAAATGAATATCATACAATAAAAATAAATTATATGAATGAGAAGAGTTGAATTAAAATACAGAATTTTTCACAATTCATAAAAAATGAATTTTATCAGAAAAATAATGAAATTAAATATTGATGTCCCTAATCTAAATAAGGAGTTTACGTTTAAAAATAGATAATATAAAAGTGAACATAACTACTTTTAAAAGGTTTTCACCATCAAAAGGCGGAAAAACATCCTTTTGAAATTAATAGATTATTTTGTGCTAAAAATTGGATTCATTCTCATTTGAAGAATCTAAAATTCATTGGATAAATGGAAAAGTAATTAAATAATTTATAATTTCATAATATATTTAATTATATTCATTAACTCCAATATAATTTATAGGAATTAACTTCCATATAAAATAATAATATTTTTGTTGTCTGTTTTTTATAACTCAGTGTTTTGTGCAATGTAAGATTTCGAAGAAACCTCTTGTTCTGTGTCATTTACAATATCATACATAGTGTCCCATTTTAATGAAAATTAATATAAAATTGAAAAATATTTACAAATAAGAAAAATAATTTTTATATAAATTCAGGGGATGTTACATCATTCCCCCTTTTGGAAATTGCATCCTCGCAATTTTTAAATTAGGCATAGAATCTTCATTGAAAATACCAAATTGGAAAATGAATCTGTAAAACAATAAATTTAAAAGAATCAAAGAGAAGTAAAATGTTCACCCATGATAAAAAAATATTAGGATACCATCTAGGATTAAATGGATAAGGAAGAGAAACTAACCATATTATTCTAATGTAGAGTGATATAAAACATGATTAGGATAATGTTAACAACCATAAAACCACAATCATGAGATGAGAGAAATAGGCTTTGGATCCCCAGTAGGAAAATTTAATCGAACATGTAATTTTAAATTATATTTAATATCATTGGGTAATTTATTTATAAGAATGACTAGGAATATAAGGAAACATACTTACTAGCCCTATAGTGTTTCATTCTTTAATAAATATCTACTGAAAACTCATCGTTTCTCTAAATGATGAGTATTCACGATAACTTCATAACACCTAATATTCTATAATATATATTTAGTGATTCAAATAATCCAAAAATATGAACTATATATTCACTCAACATTTTGAGATTATCCAAAACCAAAATTATTAGTATAATATTCGATAATACCCAAAAAAATCCATTATAATGGGAAGGAATACTCTTAATCTCCAAAATTCTACTGTAATGCACAAATTCTAAAACATACCATTCAAAAGAAAAATTCCTTAAAATTCATGAAAATAATCCATCTATTATTTGAACCCAAATTTCTAAACCATTTATCATATAGTCTTCCATGAAAAATTTTAACAATTATCATCAAATAACAACAATAAATCTTAATGTCTCGCTCCCAAAATTAATTACATAATCACACTTTCTCTATGTTATGTTAATAATTTCCATAAATAACCCAAAACTATATATGTCAACAATAAAAACATATATTCTTCCAAAATACAATTCATATATTACTCCTCAAATGAAATCCCATAGTATTATATTTTCTTTAGGCTTATTATGTTCCCAAAAGAGCAAAGGTCTTCCAAAATAACATTTACCAATTTATCACCAATTAATTTTCTTATACAAATGATATGAATTTCATAAAATATTATTTTCCAAAATAATATTATTCTTGATGTATTAAATCCTTTAACTAAATATAATAATTCATACTAACCAGGGACTTCACATAAGCCAATGGTAAGCGATGAGACCATTTCGCCCATCAGTTGTGTGTTTGATTCTCATGTCCATGTCGGATGCAATGGATAGTCACCCATCCTAATTGGTTTCAATTTTGTAAAAATATATAATTCTTATAACATTCCCAACATGAGATAAAACCATCAAAATAACAATTACATAATTTATCCTCATGTTTATCTCATACCATTCATTTTGCATCTCAAAATGTAACAACCCTTAATTACATCAAATGATAGGATCATACAACCCCTAAAGGTTATTTATAACTATATCCACCAATGAAAATATAAATATTCATCATTTTTGAAGAAGAAATATTGTTTCATAATTCTAGTAGTCTTCCAATGTAATCCCCTCATTAATACATTGAAACTTATCATCATCCAGTCATCAAACATAACTCATCAATTACAAAAATGTAGTCATCTTAATAATGTAACATTATTCATTATCCTTTATCTATTTTTTCCCATATTATTCTTTAATTCCTATTTCAATAATCAAAAATCATGCATAATTTTCAATGATTCAATATTTTCAATACATGACCTATGAAATAATTCATACCTTTCATATGCAATTTTTAGTTTCTTAATAATCAATTGAAATGGAATTATGTATTGGATAACATATATATATTCCTGGTCCTAAAAATTCAATTCCGATACCTTCTTCATACGACATATATTTACATAATGACAATAATCTCCACATTTATAATATTCTATTGAATACACAGAATGATTTTTTTCCTTTTAGGGAGTCCATTAAATGCTGCATTTTTTGGAAGGGTATCAATTTATGTCCATCATTTACACATATATAATGTATTCTTGTCCCATTGAAACATTTTCCTAGCTGTTTATTTCAACAAATTTTACAAATAGGTTGTTGAATATACTTACCTTTATGATTATTACCTTATCTTTTATAAGGATTTGATTCTCAAATTTATGATTTCATATAAAAATCACAACGGTTCATGAGTTCAATCATGACTCCAAATAGGTGTTTTATAATAACAAATATAGTTTTCATTACAACTCATATTTCATTTATTTTCTTATTCAGAACACCAACATTGTTTCATTCACACCCATTATTACTTTTTTTATCTAGATTAAAAAATTTACAAAAATAGAAAATGTTAGTGTGAGTATATCAGTAAAATATTCATATATTATAATACGAGGGAGATAAACAATAACATATACTCATCCATGTTATCTAAATTTTACAATATTATTATTAATCCTTCTAATAAGCTTTCTATTGTGGTTTTATAAAACATGTCACTTATTATTCAATAACACCATAACCTCTAATGTTATCTAAAAAATCCATTGAAAAATTTTATAAGAACCCAACCATAAACATTACTTACACATGAGATAATCCAATAATATTACTTTAATTTACATAAGGGATATTTTCAAGATTAGATAATTATATAATTAGGTCATGCCTCATACATAGAAAATTAAATATTACAATGTAGACACATTTAATATATCCAATTTTTTCAAAGTAATAAAAATTCTTAAATAAAATAAGAATTATTTTTTTGATAAAAATATTCATGAATTATTTAGTCATCTCACCCTACCTTATACCCTATGAAAAAACATTTCAAATACATGGGATGAGAAAAACGATTAGTAAGGGATATAAAATATGGAAATAAAACATTAGTCCATTATTACATACAAATCAATGAAATATTACATTTCACTCAAAAAAATAATCTTATTAATATACCTTATGTTATCATATGATTTATTAATAAAACATAGAAATTATAAACAATAAAGGTAACTTGTGGACTCTATAACATACTTACATTATTTATTTCACAGCTATATAGTGAGTAACCTTCATGGTTACATTTATAATACCCATCAAAGTATATTACCATAATCACTTATGAAAACCCTGTAGGAGCCCGGGACACCATAAGAGGGGAGGGGTGAATCAGGGTGCCAACATTTTTTCTCAATTTGATGGATCTTGTCCCCATGTTGGTAAGAACTTGTAAAAATAGTATGACGAATATGATCATCAATCGAATATTCACATGCAATAATTTGACACAACACTTTTACATGGTTCACCACTAAGGGATATGTCCAAGGAGCATATGCCGACAGGTTTCTAGACGTACCTAATTCCACTATTCTTCAATAGTTGTGGATTACAATGGTTCGAGCATAGTCGCACTATCCCAGGCTCACTGTCTTTATAAAAGTTCAGGGATAGCTCACTGGGTCCCTCAAGTCACTCCTGTTGAGTCCCCCTAGCTCATTGCCTTTGGTGAAGTCCTAATCAACTTATAGACATGAAGGTCTCTTCAATATATTTGCATTGAAGCCTTGGTCTCATATTCAACATGAGAAAATTCTTGCATCAGAGTCCTGATTTGATGATCTTTTTTCATTCAATATTCTACATTAATGCATTAACTTAATGCACTAAATATTCTTCTTCTGTTCCTATAATTCTCAATACTGACACTTGAGTGTATCGTTATACTTCCCTCTTTCTGTACAGATCTGAGTTTAGTTGAACGAATCATTCTTCTTCTCTTCGCAAAGCACAATAAGGGGTTAAACACCAGTCATGTGTGTATTGTACTGATTCTTTTCGTAAAACCAAATGGTTCACTGTTCTTTTGTCTTCGAAAAGACGATTTGAGAGTGCTAAGCAACTATCAATGGCCTGCGGGACCCCCAAATTGTTCACTCACCCTTCTCATTTTATTGGTTGTAAAATTCAAACCTTGCACGTAAAAATAACTTTTTGGTGGGAAAAAGGTTTTTCGCGCAACACTTCTTTTTTTTTTGCAAAGAACTTCTCTTTTTCGCGCAACACCTTCTTTTTCACACAATACCTACTTTTTCGCGCAATACTTTATACCTCAATTTTTTCGCGTGCCAGGGATCAAGATTTGTCTATATGTTGTGCAACCCCAAATTAGAGTTGTTCACCTCATATTTATAGGCATTTTGATCCTGCGCATAAAACCTTGTCATGCGCCTAAAACTATCTCTTAGTTCGTTGAATTATGTGCACCATCCTTTTATTCTCGCACACTGCCTTGGTTTTTCACACATCTCATTACCTTTCCATTTTCATCATTCTGAACGTGAATCCTTCCTTGAGAGTTAAACTTCAATCCCACATTTTTGCACACATACCAATTTTTCACGCACAAGTTGATTTTCCGTGCAAATGGCATGAACACTCAGATATTTTTGCACCTCTTGCGTTTGATGATTTTCAGTGTTTCTGTTTTGAGACACCTATTCCATGAAAAACCTTGCTCTGCTATTTTGCGCACCATGCTGTTTTTTGAGCACACCGCTGTTTTTCAAGCTGCCCTTGATTTTTCTCGCACGCCTCCCAATATTTTTCACAACACTTCCTCTTTGTGCGCACTTCCTTTTTCCAACAACCTGTGTCTTCATTTTCCGATTTTGAGGCCCAATAATTTGGAAAACACTAGTAAATAGCACCACGTTCAATATATTCTTTGGCCGTAACCCTCATGCTTCTTTTCAACAATTTTCCTTCTTCAACCACTCTTGTTCTTCAACCATCATTCTCTACTTCATGAAAAATATATGATTCAATTCTTCAAGTAGGATCTTGCATGTTTATCATGCAATCATGTAGAATTTCAGGGTCTTCATCAAATCCTCATTCATCTTCAATCAACCAAAGATGTTATATACCTCACCATTATCCACTTTTGTAAACAATGTGTCACGTTTGACATAGGTTCTTTCAATTTATGATCAGTGCCAAAAACATCTGAATTTCCATTCCTCCATTTCATTGGATTACTTCTTGATATCCTTCATTTTTATTGTCATTGATGAATATTGACAACAAATAAAACATTATACACAAAGTGGTCCCAACAATCCCCCCTTTTTATTTTGTTGTCAATACCTTATATATCTTCTGAAATTAATTCGTCAATGTCAAAATGAAAATCTTCTCTTCAATCAACTTTTCATTCCAAAATTTCATTTAACATTCTCTCCCCCTTATTGGCATGAAATTAAAAGTTCATGGTAGGGAGGGTATCAATCTATACATAAGAAATGCTTCATCAATCATTTCACTCTACATCTACTTAAGAAATCCTCGGTGTAGAAAACAAGAGGAGTTTATTTAGACAACAAGGTTGTCCATTATTCACTGGTCGTGATACCACATGAGATGAGAACTCATGTACTTTGTCTTGAAGGGTTTTCCACTTTCATTTCGGGCGAACGAAATAAAATTTGATAGGGAATAATCAACCTAAAACTCCTGCACACACATCTGCAAACAGATCAAAAACATTCAAGTGCAATTGGTAGGATAAGTGGCCTTGGGTCACTTCCATTCTTCTTATGTCACTGATCAATTCAGTTACTCCCCCTTTGTAGAATGATCTTTTTTCAGAGTAACCAAGGGTTAGGTATTGATAAATGACATAACTTCTCCAATGACATGTTCTTCAAAAAATTTACAGAGTAATTTCATTTAATTCCAACTGCAGTTGATACTGATTGAAACAATGATTTTGAATGCTTCTTCATTTTTCTCCCCCTCAAGGGAAACACTCCTCATCATCTTTATCAAGAGTGATATTTTATCATATTAATCATTGAATATCAATTTAATAATCATCCATGGATGGAAACTTATTTAGATTAGCTATCAAGAGTGGACAACATTCACTACTTGTTAGGTTCTCCACCTGAGAGCATGATTCACATTCAATTCGCTGCATTATTATCACAAATACAATACATACATGATTAAGGGAATAAGTTTTTTCCTCCTTGCTTCATCAACATGAGCTCCATGGTTGAGGTTCTATTCTCAACCAGGTTCCTCTGTTCACCCTAGTCTTTATTCCTGCACATTTGAACATATGTTCTGATATGTGTTGATGTGGCATGGTTTCCTTCACATATTCTTCTACGTGGTATGGAGAATTATTCTTCTTAATATCCATTTTCAATGATGCATTCTTTCTCCTTTTGAGGACTACATGTTGCTCTAGTAGTTAGGTTAGACAACCTTTTTCAATGTGACCAGATTTCTTGCATCTATCACACAGAACATCTTTGACATGTGTCTTTCTCTTGGTTTGTAATCTCTCATGCACTGTTTCTTCATCATGTGAAAGTTTTTATTTTCCTTTATCACCAGCCTTTGCCTTTTCATCTTCATGTTTCCTCATTCTTTTCAAATATTCTGGACAAATGACCAATATGTCATTTAGAACTATTTCATCTGATTTAGATATTCCACATTGGTTCATCTGAGTTTCATCCCACATGGTTATACTTTTGTATTAATGACCCTTCAATATCAAGGATCTAAAATCATGGGTCATCTTAGCTTCCCTATATGAGATCTTCTTGGGGAAATGTGTGTTCACACTATTCTTCTGATTTCTTCCCAAGGTACTTTCTTTATACATAGATGGAATCAGATGTCTTCTTTTCTTATCAACAGTGAAATCATGTTGAGATGGAAATTTTCTAACATTGTGACCACTGTCGTTGCATAAATCATTGATGCTATCAAGAATTCCAAATCTCTTTGCTTTAAATAGATTCTTCTGGACCTGAATATGTTGCATCTTCTTCTCTGGATTTCATCCCTTTGATACATGCATTCTTTGTGAATTTTCATTAAAGGGATTATACCCACAATCCAGTGCACAATGCCCAAATCTGTTGCAGCACCAACATTGACCCACAAATATTTTCTTCTTTATATCTTCTGTATGAGGTTGTGGGGTCATATTCTTAATTTTTTGTGCTCAATCTGAGAAACCAGCTTCCTTATTTCTCATTACATCCAACCAATCCATAGTATTAAGTTACTTATCCTCCTCATTCCTCATCAATTATTGTTTAGAATTGTTCTTCAAACCTGCACTTTCAGAAGGAACATATTTAGAAACAATAGTAAAGGTTTGTATGGACAATACCTTCACTTTCATAGCTGGTTGTGATAGATCAATGAGTGAAGTCATGATCTTGTTATCACATGTTGGAGGTCTTTTGACAGTAGAACCCACCAGTGAGCATTGAGTACCAACAGTAACTGATTCTTGAGATGGATATTCAATATTTTTCATAATTTTCTTTGTTATATGTTGGAGGTATTTTAGCTTTGGAATCCTTGAATGAACATTAAGTACAAGTGTCACCTGTTTCATAATTTGTTGAAGTCTCAATATGTGTCTTCTTAAGATTTGTCAATTGGGCTTCCAATTTTTGACATTTCATATTGAGGATGATCTTCTAATCTTCAATCACGATCATCTTATCTTCACAAGTCTTCTTCAATTTATAACCATCATCTTCATGCATCATAGCTTTGTTTTTTTACAAAGAGTCACGATCCTTGAATGTCTTTAATGTTTATTACAAAAAAAACTCTTGACTTCAGTGCACTTCTTTTTCTCAATTTCAAGTGCATGGATCTTTTCTTTTAATGTCTTATTAAATCCCACTTTTTCTTCAAATACTTTAATTTTTTTGTGATCTTTAAGAATTCAATAATTTTTCCTTCCAAGCCCTTTTGCACATTATCATTTTCCCTTTCCAATCAGTTGATCTCAACCTACATGCATTGAAATATTCTAAAAATTGGAGAAACTCTTTATTCAGTAATGTCACATAGATAGCATATCAATTTCTCATGATCACATGCGATAAATGTTTCTTCCATTCTAATGGTAGAATCACGAGCCACTTTCTCGATACATTCCAAGACTGATATTTACTCATTATTGGAAGGGCATGGAGAACTAGACATTACATATTTTTTGGATATGAGGGATTTCTTCAAGTTATTATTCGATTTCTTTTTCCTTTTTGTCGTGGCCTTGATGAATGTTGGATTCCGCCCAGAAATGACTAAAACTACATCAATACTACACATAATTGTTGACTTTAGGAACGAAACTCAAATCCTATTTTGAATAAAATTATTGTGGATTATCCAACATATGTGAACATTTCCATCTAATACCACTTATAGGAACCCGACACATCCTAAGAGGGGAGGGGTGAATCTGGGTGTCAAATATTTCTATTAATGTGATGGATCTTGTCCCCACGTTGGTAGGAACATGAAAAACTAGAATGACGTACATGATCAGCAATCGAACATTCACATGTAATAAGTCGACACAACACTTTTACTTGGTTCACCACTAATGGCAACATCTAAGGAGTATACGCCGACAGGTTTCCGGAAGTACCTAATTCCACTATTCTTCACTTGTTGTGGATTACAACGGTTTGGGCACAGTAACACTGTCCCAGGATCAGTACCTTTACAAAAGTTTAGGGATAGCTCTCTGCGTCCCTCGGGTCACTCCTGTTGACTCCCCCTAGCTCCCTACCTTTGGTGAAGTCCTAGCCAGTTTATAGATGTGAAGGTCTCTTCAATAGATTTTCATTGAAGTCTTTGTCTCTTATTCAGCATGAGACAATTCTTGCATCAGAGTCCGGAGTTGATACTCTTTTGTATTAAATCTTATACTTTAATATAATAACTAAATGCACTAAATCATCTTCTTCTCTTAATGTAATTCTCAATACTGACACCTGAGTGTATCGTTATAATTCACTCTCTCTGTTCAGATATGAGTTTAGTTGCACGAAGCATTCTTCTTCTCGTCGCAAAGCACAACGAGGGGGTTAAACACCAGTCATGTGTGTGCGGTACTAATTCTCTTCGTAAAACCAAATTATTTACTGTTCTTCTGTCTTTGAAAAGAAGATTTGAGAGTGCTAAGCACCAGTCAAAGGCCTGCGGGCCCCCAAAATTTTTCACACACCCTTCTTGTTGTCTTTCTCATAAAATTCAAACCATGCACATAAAAATAACTTTTTGGTGCAAAATAGGCTTTTCGCGCAACTCTTCTTTTTCACGCAGAACTTCTCTTTTTTTCACAACACCATCATTTTCGCACAATACTTTCTTTTTCATGAAATACTCTATAAATCAATTATTCGAAATTCCAGAACTCAGGATTTGTCTATGCGTCGAGCCGCCCCGAATGAGAGGGCTTTACGTAATATTTATAGGAATTTTTTATCATGCGTGTAAAACCACATCATGCGCGTAAAACAGTCTCTCAATTCTTTGAATTACATGCTCATTCCTTTTATTCTCATGCACCACCTTGGTTTTTCATGAGTCTCATTTATTCACCATTTTTCATCATTCTGAACATCAATCCTCTCTTGTGCGTAAAACTTCAAACCAATATTTTGCTCACAACCGATTTTTCGCCTACACATTTGATGTTCCGCGCACATGGCATGAACACTAAGATTTTTTGTGTGCCTCTTCCCTTTCTGATTTTTAGTGTTTCTGATTCGAGACACCTCTTGTGTGAAAAACCTTGCTCTGATATTTCGTGCACCACCCTATTTTTCGCTCACAGATCTGTTTTTTCGTGCAGCCCTTGATTTTTTGTGCTTGCCTCCCGATATTTTTTTACAGCACTTCCTCTTTGCACGGACATCCTTTTGCCAACAAAATGTGTCTTCATTTTCAAATTTTAAGGCCCAATAATTTTTCAAACACTAGGAAACAACTTCACCTTCAATATATTCTTCGGCCGTAACCTTCATGCTTCTTTTCAATGATTTTCCTTCATCAACAACTCTTCTTCTTCAACTGACATTCTCTAATTCATGCAACACATATGATTCAATTCATTAAGTAGGATCTTGCATGGTTCTCATGCAATAATATAGAATTGAATGTTCTTCATCAAATCCTCATTTTTCTTCAATCAACCTAAGATGGATTATACCTCACCATTCTCTACTATGGTAAACAATGTTTCACCTTTGACACAGGTTCTATAAATTTATGATCGGTACAACAATCATCTAAATTTCCATTCCTCTATTTATTTGGATTACTTCTTAATATCATTCATTTTTATCGTCATTGATGACTATTGACAACAAATAAAACCTTTTACACAAATTGTTCCCAACAAAACCTTAACGTTTACCTCCATCACATTACCCAATGAATTTGGGAGATATCACGGGCTCACCCACCCATTTTTTCATGGACCCACCCTTATACATAAGAAATTTCCAAAAACCATAACATAATCATAACTCATAAATATAGAATAAAATAAAAAATTATCATTTCCACATTGAAATCACATTTCTCACATTCAATCCACGCACTCATAAATGAAAACACATTATTTTAAAATAAAATAGTATAATTTTAAAATAAACTTCAATACATAATAGCAACATAAAAGCGAGAAATTTCATTCATGATATATATATATATATAACATTCAATGTTATTGAAATAATCAATTCCCTATTAAAACAAATTTAAAACATTTTATAAGTTGATTTTGGAATCAGAGTTTCACATACCACATTGAAAATTTTTTGAAGGAATTTTCACTTAAAAACCATCATGTCCATATAAATATGTCCTTAATATTATTTTGAAGACGTGGAAATTAATGATATGGATTTGAAGGGATGATTCATTAAAACATTTAAAATGATGTTTTTGATAAAAAAATACATTATAATTTTGAACATTTATAATACAAGCCACATAAAAGTAGAAAATTTTACAAGACATTAATTACCATTAGTATAGATACAATATTGATATGTAATTTAAAAGGGACTATGTATTCACATTATAATGAAATAATGTTTTATTTCATCAAAAAATTTATCATTGAATGGAGATTGATACAAAGTCCCTTATAATGATCATATCATTAGATTAAGGATATATCAATGTCATAATAATGTGTGATAAATATAAATACCCTAAATATAAATGGATATTCAGTGTAAAAAAATTATAGGTAATTCACGTATATTATTGGAAACCAATACCAATGAAATTGATATTTAACATAATGAATAGAAATTGAGTTATGATTTCCCATAACTAAAATCCGACTTGTCTCGTTCTTTCTGAATATTCAAGAATAATAAACTGAGGATAATTTATAATTTATTGAGATCCTTTAAGAAGATTATTATTCTTTTATATCATTAATTACATGTTATAAAATGTGCATAATTATTTACGTTCAAATTGTTCATTTTGTTGATATTCATTACTTGAGTAGAAAATGAACGTGTTGGATGTAAATTGTCGATGTGGTAAAAAAAATAATATCCAGAATATTATTCATTTTTTAAATAACATATATATATATATACTATATATGTATTTATAAGTGTTTATAACATTTTAAGATAACATATGAAATGCACTGTTCATGGAGATGGTAGGTCATATATACGCATGAACACTACTTTCATTTCCTTGTCATATTAATTGAATGAAAACTAAATGCCACATAGGTATACTATAATTATAGTATAATATCTATGTTATTTTATTATGTATGTTAATTAATTATATCATTTAAATGGTCAATGTATGGCCTGAATGAGTCATATCAATTTGAGGGGTGGTAGTCCACACTTTCTCAAATGAAATTATCGTATTTACATATTATGGAAAGCATAAAAGTATGCTGAAAAAAATTAAATAAGAATATAGTCACTATAAATATAATATATATCATATTTATTCATTCCATTCATGTATATAATAATGGGATAATGAAGAACATGTAGAATTAATCACATCGCATCGTGGAGATGGTAAGTCATACGTACGCATGAGCAACGATATCATTCACTTAATGGTTAAAGGAAATAAAATTTGATTTTATATTAATTATAAACATTAATTATAAAATTATATTAATTATTAAAATTCATTATAATCTACATTATACCAAAACAAATTTATTCTTTTTTTATAACAAATTATACCACAGTGTGGGGATAGTTAGACGTACGTATGTACGCATGGTGATATTGTTATTCATAGGGTGGATAAATAGAGGTATAAGGTTGTGCCATATTTATTATAAAAAATTACAATGTAAAACATACTATAATTATTAATTTCTTATGGATCGTCTTTGTAGGAGGAAGTAGAAAAAAGAAAATAACTTTTAAATAAGGGATAAAATGATTTCATCTTCTTCGAGTCTCTGTTTTTAATTTTCACAAAATGACCTTTTATGTTGGTTTTCCGACCAAAGGGATGACTCTAGGATAATGTGAGGTAAGTTGGGAGGATATTTCTATAGGTTTGGGCTGACTCAAAGGGATTTGGATTACTGAATAAAAGAGAAGTATAAGTTCACTTTTATAGGAGTGGTGAGTAGCACTTTAGGAATGTCTTGAAATTTTAATTTATTTTAAATTTATTTTCTGTTGGTAATGTCTCCAAATAAATTTATTTAATGCGAAATATGATTATAGGTCGAAAAAATCCAACAAAATAGGTTTTAGAAAAGTTTCTTTCATGAATTTAAAATTATCTTTTGACATTAACCATTAGTTATAAACATTAACACTTACCATTTATTATTGTATCTTCATAATATATGTTTACTCTAGTCATTATAAAATTACCATAGAACCATAAGTTGAATTATAATGACATTTTTAACATTATATATGTCATTTTTATGAACCATATAATTTTAGGACTATTATGTGGTTTAATATAATTATATTTTATTTAAAAACTCATTTTTGTCATTGTTGACACTATTTAGTTATTGATTTTTTTTAAAGACATAGAAACATTATTAATTAAAAAACGAATTAAATCATCCATAAAATGTTAGTGTTATGTATAAAATTATTTTATGGAATCAAAAATATCAAATTACATTTATTTTATTAATTATAATATCATTTATTTCAATCATTCATTAATAAGGTAATCACTGCATCATCATTTTTGCATAAATTTTTTTTATTTAATGTCTAAAATTTATAAATAAAATACCACAATGCATGAAATAAATTAGTATTTAAAATGAATATTATAGTCAAAGGGATTTGATATATAACACTATATTAAATTTGTTTTTTTAAAGATACATGTTTATGTTATATTTCCCTTTTCCTTAAATTAAATATTATTAAATTTCATTTTCACCCTGAAGTAGAACCCAAATTCCAGATGTTCATTATATGTATGATAATGGGGGGAAATATCTCATCTAATATGATCAGGGCACATTTTAGTACAATTTTTTATTATTATATTATTATTTTTTTAGCCTTATGTAAATGATTTACCCTTTAACCTTGGTAAATAATAATTATTACTGAAGTTACAATTCATAATTTCAAAAAACAATAGGTACCTATTTATATTATTTCGAACTTAGGATTCCAAATATGGAATATAATTTTACTAATTCTAAATAAATGATTATTAGAAATTAATTTAAAGTTATTTCTTGTTGTCAAAACCAGAAAATGAGTATTTAAAAAGTACAATCTATCAATAGATTGACATGTGTTTATGTCAAATTAAAATGTGAAATTACATTAAATGACAATAATTGTATTAAATTATAAAAACATAATCCAATTATACTTTAAACCCATTTAAAATAAAAATCAATCTATATAAATAAATTTGACGAAATGAAATTTTAGAATTAAAATCCAATAATTTTTACTATTCATTAAAAAATTATCATAAAATTACCAGAAGAAACTATTCATGCCATTATCTTAAAGAATAAGTTTATTTAGTAAAATATAAAAAATAAAAGTGACAAAAACATTTTCATTAAATGGGTTCTCTATCAAAATGTGGTAAAAAACATTTCAAAAATATTAGAGTATTCATTGCATAAAATTGAATTCATTTAAATTTTAGGACACTAAAATTAATTAGATAAATTTAAAATAATTTAATAAATATGTAAAATAATAATAGTGTTTACTCGGTTCATTCCCACCCATACAATGTCTAGGCATGGACATTCATTTAAAATAATAATATTGTAGTTGTATTCTTTTTTGGTATAACTTTGTGTTGTGTGCAATGTATGATTTTAGAGAAACCTGTTGTTGCATGTTGGGTATACTATAATAAAAAATGTCCCCTTAAAACTAAAATTAATATAAAATTCAAAAATAATTATATATATGAAAATGTATTATTCTATAAATTATTGTGATTTTAATGTTCTAATACCATTTATATATGTTTGGAAATGATTAAACATGCATGTTTATTAACTAATATGCTTATTCATTCTACAATTTATAAAACAATTATTCATACCATTGTTTCAAAAATATTCCCAAATCTAATAATTTTGTTATAAATACAATTTTAAAACCATTTATATTTTAAATTTAAATGTTTCTAATGTGATGTTTTATATGAAATTTGAAAATATTTATATTCTATATTTTATTTAAAATTATGGATATTTGTTTTTAATTTTATGTATTTCTTATGAAATTTGTTTTGAGATACGACAAGGTTTTATAGATTACTTGATAATTTTTCCATCGGTTATTTTTATACATTTATACATGAGGTATATGGAAGGAAAAGAGAGCACTAGGATGTAGTGTATGTTCCTTATGAAAAAGAACATAATAGTAGGAGACCAATGATGAAACCTATGATCCACCTATTGAATGATGATTCTATGATAATATCTATATTTAATTTATGTTAGCACATTTGCTGATATACCATTTTTTATACATAAGTCTATTTACTTTTTGAAATTTTCACTAGAGGATTGTCTTGAATACCAACCATTTTTGTTTTATTTCTATTGTTTTGTATTGATGATTTTTTCTAATGGTGAAATAATTCCCTTCTAATTTTATTTGTTCCAAAGAACTTTTTTCCAGCCTATGAGGTTTTAGATCACCCTTACAGATATGTTATAACTTATTCTGGGTCCAATTAGGTTTGTAATAATTTATGGTAAATGAAATATTGGTAATTGAAGAAGGCTGCTTATTTTCTTGAATGTATGTAAATATTTCAGAATGTCCTTATTGACATGATATGGGATAGTTGGGACATAGTTGTTATAATTCGAGTGATCTCATGGATCTATCTCATCATAATGATCCATAAGAAATGATTGATGAATAAGGAATGTTTCTTTGAGGAGTTCTTTGATCTAAATCTTTATTTACTTTCAATTATTTTATTATTTATATTTGGGATCATCAGGAATTATTATTTATGTATTTGATGATAATTCTCATCTTAAATTGGGATTCCCAAATTACATGTTGATTTTTTTAATACCACAAAACTAATAAGTTTTTTAAATATACTACTAGAAGAAAATATTAATGAAATACATCATGTGTACCATCTAATTGAGAAAATCATTATTCAGTTATCGGTCTATTCGTTCGAAGCATGGGGATATGTAGACTCTCTTATTCATATTACAGATGATTATTATATGCCTCCAATGGATGATAATAGAGAATATAACCATTAGTTTATTGATTTAAAAAATTATCATTATATGGTATTGATGATCCATTGGTGGTAGCTGATTGGTTTTAGAAGTATACTAAAATAATGGAGTATATTATTTGAAGAAATAAATTACATTAAGTTTTAATTTTTGGTCCACATAATTTATTAAAAAAGAATACAGTATGTGGATTCTATAGTTTTAAAAGGAAGAAATTTCATCATATAGTAGAATGATATTAAATAAATCTTTAGAAAAAATATAAAATTTTAATTTACCATATTTGATTAGTCAATGTAGTTCCATAACCATTGTCGTTGTGTATTTATATTGACACAATCCACCATCCACATTTTCAAACATATATTTTATAGCCAAAGGTAGTATAAAATGTGAAGCTAAAAACATGGATTTTTGAGATGGGTCATTGATTATATTTCCAATATAATGTTTTCCTATTTATTCTCAAATAAATTTTTTATCTAGATAGATATTTTATGGATGAAATTATATTGGGGTGAAATTTTGGGTTGATAGGAGTTCAGTATACCCCTAGGCATATCATAGGTGGTCCCTTTAAATGGAATAAGAATCTGGTTGTGACTCATGTTAGAAACCATTGTAGTGGTTACTAGTCATATATTTTTTCTATTTATTCTATAGTATCTAGTAAAGGACCACTATGATTTCTACAATTTGTAAATCATGGGGAAAAAATCAGGATTCCATATGGGAAATGAAGAAATATAATTATTATAAATGGTCTGGTCACTTGTAATGGTTTTCTATTCTTTAAGGAAATTTATGGTGTTACAAGATATATATTACCATGTCGATCAATTAATTAGTAGGACTCCTCAAGAAAAAAAGGTTTATAACTACATAAATAATTAACAAATATTCTTCATGTAACAAATGAGTCTGTAGGGGAAACTGATGTGGTGCCTATGATATTGAGAGGTAAAATTACAATTTCATCATCCTTAGTGACTACATAATATGATATTAGATCCTTTAATTATTTTCTATCTAGATGTATTTTGGAATTGATGAATCTACCCAAGAAGTTATTGCATTATTTAATGGGGATTTATAAGAAACATAGGCAAAAGAGGGATAAGGGTCTCTAATTTCATTATAGAGATTTGTATTTATAATAAATCAACATTTCCAAGAATTTTTTTGTCTAATAAATTAACACAATGCATTTAATTTTTGTAATGGATTATTTTATTAATAAAAATCATGTATCTAGAATTATCATCATCATGTCTCTTTCACTACCTTCGATGTGGAGTGTCAGGTTATTCCCGGATAATGGAACCTAATTTTGAGTAATGAACGGCCTTATATTTTCGATTTGGTGACATGTGATTCATTTTTACTTTTGAAGTAGTGAATGAATGTTGATTTTGTGACATAAAACCAATAATATATGAGTTACCAATGAATTTCCATCATACTTTTCTAGTATTCGATATGAGTGGTAGATATATATTTTTATCATCTTGGTACTGGGAACCCACCCAGTTTATATTCCCTCTTACTATATTGTACTAATTCAACATAACGATTTAAAGGCATATCATCACAACTTGTTCTCGCTATGATTCACTGAACCTAGTGTACCAATATATGTATCAAAGATACTATTAACCAATAAGGATGATGAAAACCCTCACATATGTGTTGAATATAATATTATATATTTGGTCATAGTAAACAAAATGCATTAATTACCCCATATTGATTATTTGTTTGATCAAATAAAAGGGGTGAATTCATCTTTGGGGATTGATCTTTAGTATGGTTATCACCAGCATAGGATCTTGGAGTCTAATATACCTAATATAACCATTAAGAGAATATATGTCCAATATTAGTCCCTTATTATATTGTTTCATTTGTTAATTTCTTTTATTTTATTTATAGAATTTATGAATATTATTTTCCCCTTGTACTGAGATTATTTTGTCGTGGTATTTGTGTACGAATTCTTGCTTTACTCTACGATAGTTAAGGATAATGTTCATCACATTATAGATTCTTAATATATTCTAATAAATGACCATATTTACTCAATGTTCTTAAAAATAAGTTTCAATATTTTTGTGGTAATGTATTTGAGAGAAATGGTTTCTAAACATTATATTCAGTTTATCCTGAGAAGATGAAATATATTATAAACTAGGAGAAACCATATAATGTATTAGTGATTTTTATATATATGGTCATGGATGGGTAAAACCACCAATTTGTGAAATACTTCTTTAATATTCTTTATACATCGACCACTATCACTCATATTTGAGTAAATATTTTTGGGGCTCAATATTTTTATATTAATTTGGAGATTTATCAAACCAATCAATATTTGTTACATTTTTGACCCGTTTGAATGCGAAAAGGGTTATGTGGTCTTCTAATATTAATCATGATTGGGTTCTGGATTCATTCTCATGCTTGATGATCATGTGGTACGTTACGGTTCTCATCATCTCTATCCAAATTATTATAATTTTCCAATAGATTACCATAAACATCCAGATATGAAGCATGATCTTATAACTTTTGTCAATTTATTTGGTTGGGAAACATTCCCTATATATTCTAATAAAAAAGGATTTCGTTATATCTATGTGAAAAAATATTTGATCCTTTTTCAGTGCAGATTTGTGGAGAACCTGTAGTAATTTAAATTTGGTATTCTCTACACCCTTGGTTGGGGAAATCCCGTTGCTAATTATTTGTGTAGGACACATACACCACATATTATGAAATATTCTTTTAAGGAATGGAATTTAAATTTTCTTTTTTAACTTATAGATATAGGATTATTGTTGGATGATTCTGTGGTTTTCTTATAAGTGTTTAGCTCACATTCTCCCTTGATGAGATTATTATCCAGGAATAGAAGAATGATAATGACTGTTGATGATTTTAGGATTCATTATAAGGATGGAATATTGTTTTTGAATGCTCAGTATCTTCTTTGTTTAATCTATTCATTAGGATCTAATATGTCTTGTTCCTGCCTATTAAGAATTTGGTAATTGGGGATTATAATAATTCACCATGGAAATTACACTGAAAAGACAAAATTATGTTTTATTATATTAGGTGTTTTTATGGTGGATATGTATGAAAAAATAAATTCTTAATTGTGTATCTCATTAATATAATTATTATATGATTGAGGCCAAGAATTAAATAATTTCAAGAAAGATTTATCCCACTATTATATCGATGCGGATGTAGGATAAGATATCTGTGGACTTTTAGGTTTGTTTTATGTGTAAACCTCATGGAAATAGATCTATTAAAGAGGTCATTGACCAATTAACAAAAATAGACCAATTTATTCTCTTTCCCAATACCATTGATTTTAAATACATTGGACTTATATCTATATATTATATTATTATATTGTTGGGAATTCTATGTTCAATTGTTTTTATAGGGTTCTCAAGATCACTTCAAATTTTTAATGATACCTCCATTAGAATGTGACAACCTAGTTATTCACCACTCTATTGGTGAAATATTGGAAAATAATCCTGGGATAGACCTCATTTAATCCTATTGAATTTGGCCAAGATTCAGTTGATTTTTAGAGAATGGTAATGACTTTGATTTTTATACATACTACCAAGATTATAATCGATTCCAATTAGAGAACTTTGTTGGATAATAAGTGTTTCAAGAGTCTCATATCGATTGGGTTATCATGAACATACATGATAGTGTATATTTGATCACTAATACATAGTAATATTTTACAATTTTGAGAATATTTTAATAGTTTCATATTGTTTATACTTTACAGTATTGATAACATCTATCTATGACATGTTTTATGTGTCCTAGGTTATAATGTTTCCTTAAGACCTATCTCATCTATTGTTTTGGGAGAAACTAGATATAGAACAATGTGTTTCCATGATATAATATCTCGTTCGAATTAACGGTTTTTGTATAAAGGTAATTCATGGGAATTTCATACCTATGGTGTGGGGATTATGGATACATGGTTATGATCCTATAAGAGGTCAGAGAAGGTGTTGTTGTTGAGAGAGAAGTGGCCAAGCCTATATTATATAGATGATCATATAATTATTTCGTAAAGGAAAAAATAATTTATATTGTAGATAATTATTACATCCTTAAACTAGATTTTATTTATAATACATTTCATTCCTTTTCCATTCCATATTATTCCATTTGATCACTCATTATCAAATTAAATCATTATAATTTACTTTATTTTTATCCTTTAGAGGGGATAGGGTTGTATTTTGATCCCTATTATGGAGCCTATGAGATTTGTGATGGGTCATAACATGAGGGTGGACAAGGAATTATCACCAAAATTCCTACAAGATGTCCATTTTCCAGATTGTGGAGTGTCATAAATAAAGATATATTTACTAGAAATAATGATTTTTGTGATAAGTGGAAGTATAATATCATATTTATTGTTTAGTTTATTCTCATTTATAAGTTTAATACCACTAACTTATACTGCATTTTACCCAAAACACCTTATAGGTTCCCAATATTTTTTTATCTCTCCTGACATTGATTCTTAATTGATAATACTGCTCATTGATGTATTGAATTTCATCCAATAAAAATGGTATTTTTTAATTTTGAAATCTCATATCATTCTCTCTTTTTACGTTTATGGAAATTTATCCCCATTAAATTAATGGATCTAGATCCTTACATGAATTTTTTTTACTATTATCTTCCAATCATTCAAGTAATCGACCATTATTTATTGGATCTTGGGATGGGTGATAATCGTTATCATGATTCAGGTATTTCATTTTATAATGAAATTATTATATATTTCCGCCATTTTAGTTTTATTAATTTGAAATGGATTTTTAATTGATTCGCAAATCATTATTCTAGTCATTGATTAATTATTAAGAAATTGAATACTATTTATTTGATAATGTTATATTGAAACAATCCTTTAAAATAATAAATCTATTTCTAGAAAAATTATATTATGTTGAAATTATTTATTTGAAGCAGGAAATTTATGTGATCATTTTAAATAATATGGAACTAAATATTTTATTATTTTTAAAGAAATCAATAAATTTTAAATTATAATATTTTGACGAATAATGTTTTGAAAAAGGGTTCTGAAATGAAATTTAAACTTTTTAAACATAAACAAGGAGAAAATTTAATGGAATAATTGAAGTTAATTAATATTTATTTAAATAATAGAGATACCAATGTATGTTTGATTACCATGAATCACATGGGATCCATTTAAGTTTGGAAAATGTATACGAATTGTAGTAAAAATATTATCTACAAATAGATTAACTATGTATATGATATTGAACTATGATAATGGAATGGATTTTATTCATCGGAACTCTCTCATATCCCCCTAGGCTTGGAATCCTGATGTGTGTGAAAAAATAGATCCACTTTTAACTGAGTATATGCTGATCTATGTTAGTGGAACTAATAATCATTTGTTGATATTACCATAGTCATATGATTAAAAATGATTATACATTTCTGTATTGGATTGAAAAAATTTTCTTTCCTATTTAATAGTTATGACAAATCATGCATGTTTTTATGGATATGATTATATATACATATTTATATAGAAATTATAAATATTAACAATTTTATATTATCCATAGAAATTTTTTAGAAATTATTTATTGATGTTAATTTTGAAGATATATCTAATATATGTTTTCTTGAAATTTAAATTCCATGTTATTTTTAAATTTAACATATATTTTTAACTTCATATGAATTTATTATGGAATAATTAGTGATGTGATACAATGATTAATTGTTATGAAAAAAATATATTTTTTGTGTATGTAGACATCATTTTAACTGATCTAAGGACTATAAATTAGTCACATAGTTGTATTGGATGTCTATTATTATTAAGTCATTGAGACTTTGTGGGGATCAATGGATCATTTTATAAACATCTTACATGGAGATATTGTGACTTTGACTACTACCTTGTTATGGGGTGATGTACTTAGTTAATGTACCACATTTCAGGATTGAATATCTCTATATACTATTATTTTCTATTGATAAATGTTTGTGATACCATTTAATTTTTTTAATTCCACAACATTTTTGTTTTGTTATTCTAGTGGATAAATCTATCCCTCTTGTTAATCATGATTCCCATAAACTTTTTTTAGCAAGGGGATTAGGAATTCCATTTTCTCCATGGTGGAACTAATTCATGTACTATTAGACTGGGTTATCTTGATCAGATCACAACATTTCAAACCAAATTATAGGTTATATTGGTATAAAATATAATGATTTCTTTTAGAAATGGGGTTTCACGTAAATGCAACAATCAAAAACTTCAAATTATTTTAAATATAAATATATAAAATCTTGAGTTGTTATAGTAGATAAAAAATTCACATGATATGGAAAATTCCTTTGTTATTTTATATTGGATAAACCATATGTATGTGAGGAAAATGGGAACCTAAATAGGTTATTTCTATGAAATACTGCCATCAATTTATATATTGAATTTTAATAAGAAATTGTGTGGATGAAATTTATAAAGGGTATAAGAATATGACAATCTATATATTTCTATGTAAAAATTTTCTACAATAAATATATTCATTATTAATGTTTATGTGAACTATATATTATTTATCACATAAACATTTTTTAAACAAACACAATTTATTTTACCTAATATAAAATATTACACATAAAAAATTAATAAACTCAATATAATTACATATATGTCAATAATTTGTTAGAAAAAATAATGAAAATACATTGAATATATAAATCAATATAGTAATAGTGTCATTAAAATGTTACATTCATGAACATCCCAATTTAAATGAATTAGAAAATTATATATATGATTACTATTTTATGAATTAATTATACAGAAAAATGATTATAAATTGAATGATTAATGAATGATGGAAAGAATAGTTTTTTATATGATGCATAATTTTTATTGATAATTTGAAATATGATAATTAAAATGTAAATTTGGCTCATATAATAGTAATATAATAGTTATATTATTATGAAATGATTAAGAATAACAACATATAAATTATAATTATAAAATAATTTTTATAGATTATTTGGTAATAATGTTATAAATGTTTTTTAAAATCATTTAAATATGTAATTTCACCGGGCAAAAAATAATTAAATAATTACTCAATACTTTTTAACAATATCAATATATAAATATATATTCATAGTAAAACACAAATAACAAATTTTAATATACAAATAATTTGTACATAAAAATATGAAATTATAGTTGAAAAATATAGATATTTACATAATATATATGTATTTCATATTTATAATATGTATTCCCCAATAACATAAGTTTGGGGTTTTTTATTTATTCATTAATAGTAAAATATGTATGTTAATATTACATCCCCATACAAATAATATTTTATAATAGTGGTGAATGGTTTTTTTTGTGATAAAATTGGTCAGATGAATATTCAAATATCATTTTTACTATCGATATAAAAATATCTTACTATTGAATAACAAATTTTATAATTATATATAAAAAAAATCATTTTTTATTTTATTTATTTTCACGCCACACTTCCTATTGTAAATACCACTCCTCGCACCTCACCTCTATTCATAATGTAATATTTATATATATTTTCCAATTAGTAAACATTTCTACATATAATCATGCATAACCATATTGACTAGGTTTTCTTCTAATCAATAGACCACCCATTATAGGCCAATGCCAATTTATAAAAGGATCATACTGAAGAGTAGGATAAAAAATCATCAGCGTATTCATTCCTTTCATTTATTATATTTTTTCTCATTAATTTATTATAATAAAATAATCATTTTATATATTAAAATACATATAAATTTTAAACGATCAGAAGAATCAAATAATTATTATAATTTTCTTTATAAAAAATATCATGTTTTATATCACTGAAGCATCTTTATGTATAATATATTTAAAAAAATGATATTTACTTCTTGGATTGTCATAACAAACAATATTATTATTAAATATAAACATATTTATTATACAATAGTAACATTAAATTTCAATAATATGTATATATTAATAAAGTTAAATTAAATAAAATGTTTTTATAGATTTTGATACATCCAAATTTAAGATACCATTACAGGATAATACTTTTAAAAAACACCTATTCTTACAAAAAAATAGCTTTTTCATATTTTGAATAATATTAAATTTTATAGATACATTAAGTCTATATCATTTAACATAAAAAGTTGTATACAGTATGTTTATGACGTCTTACTGTTATCAATTTATTTGTGTGTGTGTGTGACCATGGTACCATTGACAAAATATCCCAGTGATGTTCGATGTTAACGTAAAGTTTTAATTACATGATGAAAATGGATATAATTGAATGAAATTTCTTATTTGGATTATGAAATATTTTTTTATTCATGATATTTAAAAAATTTAGTGTTCATATGAATCAATGTCAGAGTTTGAGATAAAGGGTTCAATTAACTCACTACCATTCATTTATATTATATTCATTGTTTCATAATACATTCATTAGGAAAAAATATATTTTCTTTTAATTTAATATAATTCACTATTAACCCTTTTAATTATTTTATACATTTATCAATGTCCCCATATTAGTAAATTCATTATTCATAACCGATTTGATGTATTTATGTTGATTACATTAAATATTTCTACATATATCATGTGGTGTATTTTTCATCTTGTTGTCTCAGTATAGATATATCTCAAAATACATTAATGTATACCAAAATATATTACCCTTATAATAAAAGTATATAATGTGTTATTATCATCATATCATGTTAATAATTATTATGTATTCTTGTGTGAATGTTAATAATATTTCTATCATTAATAAAAATTCATGATTTTTCTACATAATCAACCTTATTCTGAAATATTAATATTTAAATTATATTAAATAAACTACCCTTGATCATCTTCTGTATTCTTCAAATTAAAAAAACAATTTCTCAAATAAAAAATTTACTTTATTATGAGTTCCACCGTGACCATGAGATTAATTTTCATACAAAAGCTCCTATTTATAACCAGTAATTATTTTATCCACATATAAATATTCTCTGATAATATTTGGTGTATGATACAATTGATAAGTTAATATGATTTTTTTTCTTATTACATTATGGTTGTGATTTCTTTATGTGGTGTTATATTATTTACGAAAAAACAGATTTTATAATGTAACTCATTCCTTCAAAAAGGGGTTCCAGGGTTGTGATGAATGTGTTATTTTTACTCTATATGAAACATATATACATGACACATTATACAATTAATAGTGGCCCCATAATTTTTTATATATATAATTTATTTTGTAACACATACTTATATTATTATATTTTTTAATTTAGTATGATATGTTAGCCTAGAACACTATGTTATGATGTGATGGAAATGAAAATCGACTTATTTTATGATCATATTCATTTTCATTCCACATTATTAGGTCATGATTGATGTTTATCATATAAAAAATATAAAAAATAACTTACGTATATGTTTTCCAATTTTTGTTGTTTTGAACATATATATTTTATTTAGATAAAAGGGAATCCAAACTATGAGATAGGATCATAAGACATGATTTCTGAATCCCATGTCATTTATATTGTTCATGATTATTAATGATTCGTTTGGTTCACCCAACAATATGATTTTTAGAACACCCTTTTCATTATTATACACCACATGGATATTAAATGAAATGATTAATCAATGGTTAAATGAAAGTGGATATTATGTAGATGTAAAAATAATTGGATGTACATTTTTTTTAAAACCATATATTGTGAATATTTTATTGATTTATTTTTCAATAATTAGGAAAAAATTATGTAAAAATATATTTGTGTGAAATGATTCATTATAGATATCCCTTTATAATATCCTTTGATGTCCATATAGTTTAATATTTTAATATTCTAATTATATAATGTGATTATGTATTATTTCATTTCTATGTTCTGAGACAGTCTAATGATATTATTTAGTATTATGTTTCATGGATCACATTTAGTTGTTATAATTTCCCTTTGATATAATCACAGAACATTTTTTTCATATGAATATTTTTTATGGCCACTTTATTATGATATTTAGTAATACTAAATGTATTTATGTGATACAGATTTTATTTTTAATTCCCTATAATAAGCTTAATAGGACACATTTAATTTCTAGTTCCCTTTTTTATGTAATTAATGTGAAAATTATGTATTATATATTAACATAGAAATATGTTGTTTTATATATTATGACTTATATGTGTAATGTATTGAAAAATTAAATGAAAATAAAAACCCAAAAATGTTTAAAATATTAGCTATAATAGTCGTTTTTTTAATTACAATGTATAGTCCTATAAATGATATTAAAATATTCAGTTTCACATGGGTGAAATATAAATATATGATATGTTTCAGCATTTTTACATGATATTTCTTTTGGAAATTTAATACAAGTAAATTTTGTTACTCTACCTGATAGTTAGTCAGATGTCTCAAGACCATCTTCAATATCATGGTTCAGTATTAATAAATAAATTCCAATATACAATGATATGTAGAAAACATATCATAATTTATGTGTATTATATATGAATATTGAATTATCTTGATGGACTTGATTATGTTATACCTCTTCCATGATTCAAATGTTATATGATTAGATGATAATTAATCACATTGGGAAATGAAATAACATAGGGCCTTGAGTACCATAATTAGTAAACTAGTGAATAGGTATTCACAATGTGTTATGTAAATGAATTTCCCCTATTATATTTTTAATTATCTCTTTTAAATATTTTCATAAATTACACTACATACATGATTATTATTCAAATGATATCTTACTGAAAACCCATAGTTTTTATTATACACTAATTTTTTATTAATGTTATTAATATAGATTCAATGGTAATAAAATCAACAATGGATAAAAAAGATATTATTGAGAATCATGTTATACTATTTATAAAAAATGGCTATACATGTTTATTTTATGTTGAGTGTGATGGATTTTTATACTTCATGTAAAAACATACATATATTAATTATTATATATTTTTAGATATGATTTGTAGAGGATAAATTGTTTAGTATAAATAAATAATTTTTATATATTTAAATGGAAATTAAAAAATCATGGATTATATAAAGCTCATAACATATGATTGATTCCTCATATCACAATAGAATATCATGGCATTAATGGATATTGGTTTCTTAGTAAGAAAAATGAAATGGTTAGTAAAAGGGTTTTAATTATTTAATGATTTTTCGTTTTATATCATGCTATATATATATGTCCTATAAAGGATAATTAATTTTATATAAAAAAAAATTACAGATGTAAACACTCATTTTTTATAATGGTTTATATTATTAATTATGGTTCAATTTTTCCATTGATTCCATGTTTTGTTACACTGTTCATTCTCTTTTAATTTTATGTCATTATTTTCTTTTTAGGATTATGATTTCATGTTTATAGTATTCTTTATGACTCATCCCCCAAAAGAGTACCCCTCTTGGGATGGAAATGAGTGAAGAATGATGGTGGCCACCCTTGTACCACCTCTAGAAATCATTTGGTTTCCAACTAGAAATGAACGAATAATGAACATACAAATAAGAAGAAAAACTCTATAATAGAATGTGAAGAAGATAGTGGTAAAAAATCTACACTAATTAAAAACATCTCAAATAGATAAATGGAATCCCACTTACCTATATGTAATTTAATACATAACTAAACAATAGGAAAGTTAAACATCACGTAACAAAAGAAAAATAATGTTTTGACCATGAACCCCATGTAGCTAATAAATAACAATTAATAAGAAATATCCATCCTAATATATAAACTATTATTTTTAACCTGAAATATATATTATAAATTTTTGGTGAGAATAAATGGAATACTCAATAGTATCCCCCATATATCATCTCTTCTAAAAGATAATGAATTATGGATAAAGCCCAGCGAATGATAATGGAAACTAACATATTACAAAAAAAGTATTTTATATTCCCATCCTCACTATAGATAAATATAACTATTTGTAACAAACTATAGGTCATGTAGTAATGTAAAAAAAATGGTTACCCCGCTATAGCTTCCCCACAACTTTTACTCTATTCCCCAACATCACACATATAGAGCCATCCCTCCCAATAATAAGTTTTCCTAAAGACACATGGCCTATGTATCACTAAATGCAACTCATGGATCACATTATCACATAATCCAATAAATATATCTTTAAATATTCAATATTTATGTTTTGGGAGTCATCATAGCCCATGTAAAATGTTTCACACATTGGGTATTATAACTTAATACAAACATCTTATAAACTGAGTAATAATCTCGAAGAATTTGAACCTATATGCATCATTCCTATAAAAATAATATTGATATTATCCCTTGATATTCATGTGTGTGAAATAAAAAAGAGAAGTTACAACCCTTAATATACCTATATGTTGAAAACATCCACCATGTATACTAGTAAATAATAATACTAAGATATGTTATTGGGGATAGATAGTGTATCCAGTCATCTATCCTCCCATCAAAAATTTTGGGGAAAACACTCCCATAGTGACCAATAGGTGTCAGTTTGCCTAACTGATAGGGGTGGAATTTCATATGAAATCAAAAAAACATACATAGAATAATTTAGCTCCAAACCACAATATGTATATAACATAGTTCTAACATCAACTGTGTGAATCTTTAGATAGAAACCCATCACCTACTAATGGGGACTATATATACAATGAGACCATAAGAATTTAAAAAGGCATACATTAAATTACTTTTTACTACATGTGAACTGTTTCATTAGAAATTAATTAAAAAATTTCAAAGTTACATTTTAAAAATCATTAATGTGATACAAGTTCCCTATAGTCTTAATCCAACTAATCTCAATGGTTTCTCAATAATATAATAACATCTTTATTCCAACAACACCAACCCCATGAGTTTAAAAATTTGAGAAAGAAATAATAATAATTAATTTTAGATATTCTATACAGACATCATAATCCCACAAAAATAGGGATGCTTCCAAGCACATCTACATACCTCCATAAGTGGTAAAGTAATTAATATAAAAGAAATAAACCGACAAATTGTAATAACAATAATTTAATTAATTATAATAATAATAACCATAACAAATAATGGTTATACCCAGTATGAACCCATTCCATCAACTTTAGTGCCATCACCAACACCCACATATATATCACTATGAATTTCACCATCACATGCATAAACTGAAACCATAAACTTGGCCCTCCCTTCTATATCTTATCATCAATCTGAGACTCATCAATCCTATGATAACTTCACATTTCAAGGATAACATATAGATTACATAATTGAAGGTAGAAAACAAAAAACATTTTAAAAATATCAAAATGGAATTATGAACATGGAATTGATCCATCACATGTAGACAAGATCTCTTGTACCCTAACACATGGTGCTCGGCCTTTACAACCAAATAAACTCCCATAGGATCAAAAAAATATATTTTTAAAATAAATCTATTTTATATCAACGTGAATTTTATAGTTTGTTAGGATGTTTTCCATGAATGGGGAACCTAAATAGTCTACTAAAACATGATATTAAACAATTCCAATATGAATTATATCATTTTATATCTATAATATGATTTGAAGAATAACAATTCATTAATATTAATTTTAAACTAATTAATATAATATTTAAATAAAACATCATGTTAATAATAAATTTCATTAAATGGATGAAAATAATAAATTAAAAATGATACTAATGTAAATTTTAATACCAACAACTTATAAGATACCCCATAATTATTATACATTCATATTTCTTTAATTATTAACCCAATTATAAAAAAATTGATGTTTTTTTCATTATTTTCCAACTTAATAAATTAAAAAAACTAATTGATTCCCAATGAAACAACCACACATGAATAAAAAATATTTCCCACATTCTAGATGATCAATAAAAAATCTGTTATCATGGTGGAATGAAACAACTTGGGATCACTAACATAAACCAATTTCATTATCTAATCCATTTTAATCATAATGATGATAATTAAACCATTATTAGTTGGACTAAACCATGTTAAATTTATTACTGAACCTTAATAAATTTCATGTGAAAATAATCACCTACATCAATCTTCAAACATTCTTGAAATAAAGATGATACCCAATTACATATCTATAAACACCTCTCTAAAAATAAATTAAAATATACCATAGTAACGATTCCTAAAAACTCACCATAATATGAAATGAATTTATACTTTAGAATAATGTAGATTATATACTAGAATAGTGAAATAATAAATGAGAGGAAATAATATTGATGTTATGAGAAACTGTGATAAATGGGATATAGAAATTTCATATTGTTGTGGTCGATAAAACATGCATGTCTGAGATCAATTTATTTTGATCAGGGTTACATTTAATTTTAAGAATTCAAAATGGGTTTCTTTTTGATAGATATAAATTATTTGGATATATATAAGTTTATAAGGGTGTTATTAATTTATAGACAAATAGGCTTTTTATATAGAACGACATAACTCCTAGGAATACATCATAAAATTTACAAACATAGAGAATTATATGGTACAACATGGGGGACCGCATCTAATCCCCTTTTGGTCATATAACCTTTAAAATATACATGGTAATATCATATAAAATTATATATTCTAATATGATGTAGGATAAATAACAACTTCCTAGCTGCCCCTCAAATGGAAGAAGTTATGAAAACCCCTACACCAAAGCCTACTCGGTATGCCAAATCCACCCAATTCCTTTTGTTACAGTCTCCATTATATGAAACATAATTTTCATACATTATATTATCACCATTTCCTCTTCCTAACACCCCAAAACTCATAGTGACTAATAGAAACATTAATTTCTTACACTACAACGAGTCCCAACAATCCATGGAGTAGTCTAGCTAATTTTCACCACTTCCCTCATTAAACATCATAGATCCTACATCAGTCAACTCCAATACCTCCAAAAACACAATAAAAAGGGAGTAATGTATATAGAACATATATGAGATAATTACGGATACATTCTCATCCATGTGTATTAAAACAAAATTTGTGTAGAATGAATGAAATGGGTTTATTTGAACATCCAGATGATGAGATACCTCTCAAAGATATATCCAACCCACGAGATCAAGCCCCACATCATAGGAAGAAGATCAAAACCACATAATAGAAACAATTAGTACCTAAAAACTCAATCATATGAAATAAATTTCAAATAAGAGTAATGCTAATAATAAATAATTATTTTAGAGAAACCAATCACATATAATATAAAAGGATAAAATACATAACATATTATCACTATAATAGAAGACATCCAAAATAGCTTTGGATACTATGTTCATGTCTCTAAATAAATCTTCCAAGATTCCCTATTTCATGACATTGTGATTTCAAAATACTATATATAAAGGAATGACACAAATTTATAACACCTTCTTATAGAGGTCATGGATCTCCCTAAGACTCTCCTTGAAGGTATTATAATAATAAATATCAATATTCCTCAATTAAATTAACTAACAGTGATAATGATGCTGTTAGAAGATAAAATACATGTGATAATCATTTTGTGTCCATCCCATCTATAGGGGGGAGTGATATCTAACATTACTTGACTCCCAGACAATAAAAACACATTGAATGTAATAGAAAACATAGGATAAACCATACTCCCATGACAACACCTATGTTTCACTCATGGGGGATTAACCATCATGAGGAAATAATATACCACATCAAATTTGATTGTTATTCTCTTATTATCAGTATATAATTTAGGGTGATCATTTCCTTATTTGATACTCTCATGAATCATGTAAATAATTTATTTCATGTTGTGTACTAGCTATGACACAAGAATTATTATCATTCTAACAGAAGTTTAACCCAAAGGATAAAAAATTTATTCCTTAAAATGTCTTAAATTGTTCTACTCAAATGGTCGGTATAAAACTATTATTGAAGAAACTCTTCCATTATAAGGTTCCTCATCGCAAAACATCAAAAATCAATGTTACAAGAACACAAAATTCTCTCAAGAGTCTTGGTTGTCCAGCATGTTTTTCATTATGAATGCGGATGAAAATACATTATAAGGAATAAATAATATCTAAATGAATATATGGGAAAATACACACACAATATGTAATATAAGTATCTCAATTAGACATGATCCCCCTTGGGACACAGTGAAGAATCACCACCTCCTTTAGATAAAAGTTTTAAAAACAACCACCGATCTTGTCTCTTTAATCTCTATGAAGTGAATGATTTCATCAAACAATCCACTATCACTCATATATCATTGAAGCATCTATGTGAATGAGGTAAAATGATAATTATGTCCCTTTATATGTACTCTAACATCAAATGATGAAATTAAAATAGGTAGAGAAAACCACTGAGATCATAGGTTTTGGTCTGCACCTTCTGCTAGTGAAAAAAATGAGCAATCAATAAAACTACCAACATCAATATTGGACACCAAAACATCCCACTCAAAGATCAATGAAAATTTTTCATATATGGTTTCACTACTAAAGTATTTCTATGGAACTCACAAAGAACCACCTCATTCATATTAAGAGGCAACAAATAATTCTTGATGACAACTATTGGTACTATTAATCCTTATTCCAACCATCACAATCATCACTGAAGACAACTCAATCTCTATAGATATCCATCACATGATCCCATTTCTTGGGATACATAATGTAATGAACCAAAAAATATTGTACCATATTTTGGAAAAGGCTAGCTCTACCCCAACTATCCCATATCAATATGGGACATTGATATCTCATCCATAACCCAACAAGAATCACTAGATTCATACACAACACCACTACACGACTTCATGTATAAAAAGTAATCTAAAACATTAACCCCTAATAGATAATATTAATTCTTCATAGAATTATCCTACATATATTCCTTCCATTTCTTCATTCATAATTTCATGTAATGTTGGCAGAAGATATACATATACCTTTTGTGATTAGTAAAATTCACAAAACCCAGACCAATGAGGCAATATATAAAAATCATAAAAAAAGATAAATTCCCAAAAAATTGATATCAATTGTTGAATAGATACTCTAATTAGGATAAAACATCTACGACTCACAAGTAATAGTTCATCTCTGTAGGATCCAGTAATAGTCCAAACCAAGACTAGAATAACAATATAAAACCTCAAACTGAAATCAGTATAATGTAAAAATAATTTCAATAATATTGAAAAAAATATATTCCTTGTAAATGAATTCTATGTGAAATTATGTTTTCAACAAGAATGACTTATACTTCATGGTAAATTATATCATATGAGTTTCATCCTAAGTTAAATTAGTTATGGATTTCCTATAACATCATTCAATACCATGGAAAATCTACACCTCTAAAACTGGAATATGGTCCACCAATGAAAAATATACCACTAACTATGATGGATCCTAATATAATAATTTTGGGATAAAATGGGCCCCATGAAATATAAATCATTATTCAAGTATTTATAATTAGATAAATTCTAGAATATCAACTAATTCTGATGAAATCCCAAGACAACCTGATGATTATCGAAATATTCCTCCTATGGAAAATAGTATAAAATGTTGTAATATATACAAACCACCGTTTAAAAATATGGAAACAATATAAAAATTTAATTCATAAAACCATTGAACAAATATTGAGAGTTGATCACACAAAATGACTTCCCAATGAACTCATAATCACAGAGATGAAATAAATAGTGGAGTTCAAAATATTTTCCTACTTCACCAGTATCTGATGATATCCTAAAAATATATCAATAATTTAGGTCCAACTAGTTAGATTCATATGATTGAATATGTCATTAATCTATAAAATATGTAATACGTACTTTATGTCCTCTTAGTTCAAGTTATGATAATTGATACCAAGACAAGAAATCTGTTAGACTTCAACATTAAAAAAAGTAATGCACCCTAATGTGAAACACCCATCTAAAAGATTACACTTCAATAGATCATTGAGATACACACATACCTCTCACAACTTATAAGAAATAATATTATATAGAGTCGTTGGGATATGATATAGTCCCACTATAGTACAATTCCATACATGGCCTCTCATTGAGGGTCATACAGTACATACTCCATTGATAAAACATTAGGGTATTCTTCCAAAACCTAGAGAAGCGCCAATGAATAATCATCTACTGAAATTATTATAATATTGGATATCATGAAAAAATGGATGAAACATACCTCTATGCAATATGATAGAATCTCTCTCCATGAAAACTAATGGCTCTCCATCAACATCATAGAATAAAACATTCAAAAAAAATTAAAGAAAAATATCCTACATCGAAAACAGCTAGTCCATATGTAGGATGATGTCATAAGGTTATATCCATAAATATAAGAAGTCTCCCAATGAGTGGTTTTTTTCATAACTATAGCTCTTATTTTCTACACACTTCTTACAAAAATCCAATCCTTCAATTTAGATAGTCTACTCTATCGGAACTAGAAGTATCCCCTCCATATGTTTCAATTCATGGATGATGGAGAGTCCTATGATGGAGTTTTCATCTCCTGAATCTAACAGAGTATGTACACATGGAGAAAAAAATGGCTACCCCAAACAACATCTAGATCACCTTACACTAGAAATGCTAGATCATTCAACTAACCAAATATTACTCTATTTCCAACCTGACCCTAATGATGACTAACACCATGGTTTATCTCTTCTCTCTAATTTCTAGGATCAGCATTGTTTTTTTCCATAAAAACACTTATCTTCTATGATGATCTCAAGATGATTCGTCTTGCTACTATTTCATCATCTAAAATATCTATAATGGATGAATGAAAAGTTGAACACCTGGTGCATGCTGACATCTCATAATTTTAGATCACCATCACTAATGATAACCTAAACCTCTAAAATAAAAACCATACTATGATCCATCACTAATGAAATTATACTTTTTAACATTGGAGAATAAACATTATAAGGGAATGGATTTAATCAACATTATGAAACTATTTTGATGTAGATATAAGAAGAATGAATGTGAACCATATCAACCCATGAATAAAAGGTAGTGTATTACATCCTATGTAAGTTAATGAATCTGGATAAATGGTTATATATTGAGACAAGAAAATCTATATATATATATATATATGGATACATAGTGAAACATCTTCAACATTGATTCCACTAAAATGTGCCCTGAGCCCGATTAGCTATACGACCTTGGTTGAATCTCTCCAAACGCTTCAGGTTGTAGACTATATGTGAGGTCCTATAGTGTGTATGTGGTGAGACTATGTTATCATATCCATAGTGTCACATAGTGAATAATCAATAAAATTTAAGTAGCATGATTAGTAAACCAATCATACATAGGATAATTGAAAAATATAAGAATATTTATGAAATTTCAAAAAGAATATCATATAAATATATGATACAATACATGTACCGATAATAAATATAATGTAAGGTATACATGAAATGGAGACAATACATGTTACAAAAAATAAAATAATAAAAGTAACTCAGCCTGCACTATGAGCCTCAGCTCAGATGGGTGTTCCCATGATCCTATGTAGCAATCAATGACCTGTAGTACGTAACTTGGCCATATCTATACCAGCAATCATACAGTATAATCAGGTACCAATCAATGGTGTAAACAGAATGTGATATTCAATCCCAATAAAAAAGGACCCAATGGTCTATTTCCATAAAGTCATTTAATATATAATAATTATAGTGTAATGGAATTAATGGAAAATGTAATGAAGTTTTGTTTTTTAAACAACCCATAAAGGCTTAGGTTCCCATGGACACCCGTCCTCTGCTACGTGCATCGGCCATAGATTGTAGATTCTAATAAAATCCAGTCCTGGATCAATGTATAGTAAATTTTCAATAAATTCCATCCTTATTTTGTAGCTAAATCTGGGAATGTGGAACATAGTCTAGTGTTCCCCATGATTATATGAAATCTCATATGAATAACAAGGACATCAATCAGGTGTAAGGAAATGATTGAATCCTTGCATGTGTTTTTTCTTGGAAGACATGTTATATAAATCATTACAATAATTATTCAATTAGAAACATGAACCAATGCTTTAAATTACTTATTTGGAATATAGTTATTAGTCTTGGTTTATCATAAATCGAAAACCTTATAAGCTTATCCAGGCGGATCCTCATAGGAACGTAGGTACCGGTCTAGTTGTGGTATTATATAATCACCATTGATTCTTTCCATAGTGGTCCACTAAGGGATCCTAATTCACTCTTTTTACGTATATAATCAAATTCCCTCCGATTTTGTCTTTGTAAACCCATAAGGAGTCCCATGTATCACGTTAGAATATATAATTCATCACCCATGACTCCATCCTTATCAATTCGTATAAGGGTTCCAAGGGTCACTAATTTGTATTCACGAAAGAATCCAAAGTATTCCATTCATAGAATTCATATAAGATCACATGTGTCGCACAAGGAATATATATATATATATATATATATATATATTAAATACTCATTAAATTTCATTCAAATATTTCATGGTCAACGTCCGGATCATTTCAGTCCAATATCACCTTGAAATGAGGTTCAAAGAATGGTCTAAGCTTATAACGCCCAGACTTTTAAATATATCACACTATCATTTCATTATAAGCTATATATCAGGATTATTCAGTCTATTACATGTAATGTGTTTAGGGACATGTATTTCATTCCATTTTCATTATCAATTCAATTCCAATATAAAATAGAATTCAATTCAGCTACAATTGAAAATTTAATATTATACATCATAGGGAATGGGTGAATAGGCACACCTCAATGGGATAAAAATTTAAAATCCATTCATGGTGGTATAATTTACAAAAGAACACACCCATGGTGTGGATCTAATTCATTGTTCTTAACCTCTATTAATTATTCAATGGGTTACATTAATTGCATATTTCATTATTATCAACTTATATGAATGATTAAAATATATTTCCATGGAATTAGTATGATAAATTGGTCCTCGGAATAATAAAATAAATATAAACACACGACCATGAGGGAAAATAAAGAGGCCACCAACCATAGAACTATAGTGAAGTTATACTCTTGTATAAGTTCATGGTTTGACTTATATAGGAATATAAATATAGAATGAAAGAGAAATATGATATTAGGGAATATTATCTTCAAAATAAATAGAATATATGTTACCCAGAATAATTATGAACGACCAAAAAGTAATAAATATCTTAATGACAAGGACATGATGCATATGATATATAATGAATCTGAACTCATACATAAAAGATCCTTAGATTAGTAGTTCAGGCTTCAATGAGGGATCTCACCTTGAGACACTACAATTATGAGGATGGATAAAAAATTTGTTTTGATATGTTAGAGTTATAATGATAAAAGAGTAAATTCTCCTAAATTAACAGGTCATAGGGTTTTGACACACAGTTTTACAACCCATGCGCCAATAGTTCACACTTTTTTGTAGGAAGGAGCATTTTAAATTGTTAGTGTGAACAATTTTATTAAATGTTCCCAAGCCATTGAAATGTATTTTTTTAAAAGTCTATAGTTTATTCACATGATTTTGGTACCCAAATCACATGAAATATCAATCCTTGTGGCATATAGCTTCCCAAATTATATCCTCTCATGGTTATAAGTGACCATGATGACTACACTGATGGTCTTCTACTAACCATGATCCAAGATTATTTCACCCCAAAATATGGTTTTCGGGATTCGAAATAGACCGAGACACATCTGTTACCTCAATAACATCAATGGAAATTCACATTAGTCCATAAATAATAATTGAAACGGAGAGTTTATAAAAATGAGGTGATTATGAATCATAATAAGTAATTAGGTTATTACAAACTACCTCCTTAAATAAATTCATTCCTAAATTTAACTTCTTATTGGTAGAGAAGTTTAATCTATGAAAAACACACTCCACTATGCACATACATCAGTCTTCCACTCCAAGGTCTCATCATGTACCCAATTGTGCTTCCATAAAACCTGTACATGAGTAATTGACCATCCTCAATGAAATTTCATGAGAGGACTGATAATATGAATATGAGTATCCTTAAAGGACGCATCTAACTTTCAAAGAACCTAATCAGGATAAAAATAACGTGACATGTTTGAATGATAAAAACAAACCTATGATAAATATAATACATCATGAATGGATCAAAACATCATGGGTAACTACAACTAATATGCTATCGGCCCAATTCTCTCTGGAATCTCAAATGGGCCAACACATCAGGGTGAAACATTAACATTTTCAAGATCCCCTTTGTCATATCCTCAGTGAGACATGTAAAAATACATGCTCTTTGACTTCAAACTCTAGTGGTAATATGTTGAAATTGGATTAAGATTTCTGTTGAGACTCTATAGTATCCATCTTCTATTGAATCAACTGAACTAACTCAATAGTCTCATTGATAAGATGACGTCCAAGAAAAGAATCTTATCCTACCTCTAACCATCACATTGTTGATATGCATGTCCTACTATAAATATCCACATGTGGATCTATCTAAATTTTTATAATGAAATCTATTTTTTAGAAGAATTCAACCAATTATAATTATCTATGGAAACATCCCTAAAAATCTAGGACGCATGCTCGCATAATGTCCTCCAAAGCCTATATTGTGATCTCCTAATAGCCTTCAGTATTATATTGGTATGTTGTTCTCATAAGATTCTATGTATCCAATCCTCTCTATAAATACATAAAAATATGGCATGTAGATCATACATCACTATCTTAAATGATACTCCATAAGACATTGTGTAGTCGTATTTTCTCATAGATATACAACATTCCAAGATCATCTACTAAAAATGTAGACTTGATAGGTAGTAAATGAGAAACCATTATGAGACTATCAGAAAATATATATATATATATATAATAATTCCCTTTAGGTGACCTTGATAAACCTGACACAAAATTCAGCACAACATCATCCAATTTTTACTCATGAATTGTAAGATGCAGTAAATGTCGGGATGGTTGATTGTGTTCCACCTTCACTAGTTAACAGGAGGAATACCTCATGAAAAAACCCACTAAATATATTTTCATAATATTATAAATTTATTGTTAATGTATATCCCGATACATATTGGGGACCCTGGATGCACTTCCCACGATGAACACAAAATTCTCACATCATCTCCTTTCACAAGTCTATTTAAACACAAATGTAACCATGTACACACAATATTTCATCATCACCTATGGACGGACTATGATAATGTTCAACATCTACCACACTCCCCCATTGGACTAGGACCCCATAATCTGATATATTCATTATCATAGCTCTATAAAAAAGAGTATAGTAAATTACTAATGATGATGGAAATTCCTAACATTGACCGTCATGCACCTTCATGTGCATCTTAGAGAAAAATCCAGAATCTACTACCCACTATTTTCCTAATGTACTACCTGTATATGAGTCCTATTATTTATTTCATTAAACACTATATTGTCTATTAAAAGAATATATGCAATCCTAATGTCAAAAGACTAAATATACTCAACTGACATTCACTGCCTCAGATTTAGATCAAACTATGTAAATATGTACATGAGTATTTTTTGTCATTGAAAACCACAAAACGATCTTCTATTAAATAGTGTCTCTAATAGCACGATTCATGGAAACCATCACCTAGCTCAAGATAATTTATTATGTAATTTATCTTGTGTTGCCTAAATTACTAATACGTATATTTATTTTCTCTATCCCTCTAAAATATAACTACTCGATTTTCATTACCTGATGCATTATAGTAAATAGTGTAACTCCTACCCCTCTTTAGAGAAAACCTTATTTCAGTTGAGGTAAATATTACTTTTCGGTCTTAAAAGGATTGATTGAAGGCACCAAACCATTAAAAATTTACACCATTGATACTCAAGGCCATGAGTTGTGCTGGTATGTGTGATAAGTCATTATAAGTTGAAATTAATAATCATTTATCTCCATAAAGCTCCATACCTCAATGAAATTCTTAGGATTCTTCCAGGAATGAAATTCACATAGCTTTATTGGGTTAACAAATAATCCTTTCTCTGGGATTATTTCACTTAGGATGTGAATTTGATCCATCAATATGGGGAACATTGGGAACATATAATTTAACTTATTCTCACTCAATGTGTCTAGTATAATATCGATATGTGTGGCATGCTTATTTCTTGGGTGATAATATAAATAGTATTCATCCATGAATACCATGACAAATGAATCTAGATAAGGGCATGAAGCACGATTCATTAGTTCCATGGAGAATTCTAGCGCATTCAGGAGAACGAACAACATAAAAAAGTACTCATATTTACCATACCTACTATTAATGTATATAAAAGTTATGTATGATTGTCGAACATAAATGTGATGATATTAAAATCCCAAATATAATTTCATGAATACCCAAGAGCCTCATAGTTGGTCTAAAATATCATTTATCCATGGTTAAGGATACCGATTCATAACCTTCACCTGGTATAATTTATGGTTTTCCAAAAATAGTTTTAGGGTTCTGTCCACCTTTCCCTTAAAAAGTACCTGGAAAACCCAATAGTGATATATGGGGTCAAATAAATATTTTTTCTCTAAATAATCTATATTCTTCTTGAGCTGTTTAGTCTCAAATATAGAAATCATGTATTGTTGAATGGATACAGATACATCTCTTGGAAGTATCTCCATACATAACTCTAACTCTCTCATTGGATGTAATCCAAAAAAAATTTCTAGGAAAACATCCCTGAAATGATCTGAAATGGGAGGCAAATCATTCTAAAGTGTTTCATGATCATCATGATATAAAAATCCAATCAAGGACATCATTCCATTAATTTCACAATTATTTGGTAAATCTCATCTCTCTTAAATCTCGGATTAACCTTTTTGATACACTATCCTCCCTCTAGTGATGTGAAGATCTCCATTTGATGACAGAAATCAATGAATGCAAGAAATGTATCCCACATGTCCATAAAAATAGTGATGTAAAAACCCATTCAGCTCAAAGAAAAAGAGGTCCCATATGATGTGACACCCACCAATCTAAATGGTAACTCCCTCCACTAATGTACATCATCAGTTCGAATCCATAATAGAGTATCAAGAATCAAAAATCCCTCAGATGTTTGAACAATGGGACCAAGGCTCATAACAATAGTCACAAATATAAACAATGAGAAGAAACTATTTCAATTAGTTAAGATGTTAAAGTATAGTCTACTAGAATAGTACCTATGGAATTCAAAGGTCTAGGATTCTTCTCCCATGGTGTGGGTTTCACTGTGTAGTTGAGGCATGATCCACAGTCATTTTTTACAACCTAGATTCCTTATGAAAATACTCTCTGTTGTCACTGAAAATCCTAGGTCTGACTACCACGAGCACAACCACCACCTCATCCTTAAAAATTTATTATGCTCCAACTCCTCAATGATGTAAAGTTACTGACCATACTCTAGAATGAGGATTCTATGTATAAACGTTGTGACTGATCGTTGAAGTAATTGTTATGAAAATGTTCTATAGATGACCCATATTCTCACTGGATCATCGCTCGAATGGGACTCTCGTGGACTGAGTACTCATATGTCTCGTTCTACAATAGTCATTTCACCAGACATGGATTCATTATTTTATTTTCTATATTATAATTTCATTATTTGGATTCTCTAGGAGAACATTCCTTCTACCGGTCTATGTAGAACCAGATCTAGATGTTGAACTATCCTAGCTCGCACCTCCATTCACTATAATGTTAAACTCTGTGAAAGTATGGTGATTCATTATTCTAGAAATGGAATTTATCCAAATTACATTCACCATGGATGGGATTTAAATCCTAATACCATCCCCAAATTTCTATGCTTTTTATAACTCATACCCCATCAGAATATGTTAAATGAACCAAAGATCTTTAAAACATGGTGAAAATCAATAACAGATAACATGTACAACTCCAATTGTAGAACTATTACACTATATTGAACCTAAAATAATTCGGATATAAGTAAATATAAAATAGAATATGAAAGTATGTAAATACTATCTCTCAATGATGATCTGTGTGAGCAATGTGATATCAATATCTCTTAGTTGAATCACTCCACATATATGTGGTGAGGTTTACAATACACATGGGAGGTGTCTATAGATTCTTGAACATATATAGCATAACCTCTATCTGTTACATCATATCATATGGTCCAACATCACCAAAAAAACATGGGTATATGCTTCTGCAATAAATCACATGCCAAATCTTCCATAGTAGAGGAATGTCAAAGTCCTCCCTCAATGGTCTGCATGAATAGTATTTAGCCTTCAGGGAGCATTGTCTCAACAACTTTGTTGGGTACAATTGTGGGTGCCTCTTCTAGTACTATTGGAGGATCATTTGGTATCCCATGTCCCACCACATCCAAATAGTGATCAATACCACCATTTTCGAATGAGATTAGAGTTATTTTGAGTGACATGAGTCTACAATTCCTTAGAAAATTCATAGATTTAAATAATTATTAATGTTGGTATCTAAATGTGAATATATTTAAATAGGATAGTTTACTATTATTCTTAAATAATAATGCATCCCTCTTCATTTTTTATTAATTTAGGTTAGGTTACACAAAGATCATATAAAAGAAATAGATAATTTCGACTTTCCACTATTAGGGCCAGGACTGGGTCACATTCTTGGCTAAAAACAATCTTATTTTTCATTTCAATCATCTAATTAATATTAATTTAAATTTTTTTGAAAATTTATTTTAAAATATTAATCCAAATTATTCACTAAATTCTGGTCCCCAATGGCCCGTAATTCTCATGAAAAAAATATGACACCCACCCAATTCACATCATAACATGTTCCATAATGTCTATCACAACATCAGTTATATCTATCACTTAACCTATCAAAACATTAGATAACAAACAATTCATCCCTAATTTCATAACATAATCCATGTCGTGTTATTCCTATAATATGCTGAAACTAATGCATGAGTTGGTATAAACACATATAATTTGGTATCAATGAAATAGAAACCACTACCATATGAATAATGACATCACATTTCATGGTCATTAACTAATGGTGGAATCAAATCAATTATAATATCCAAATTGTTGAAAACAAATATTTTATTCAAGTAAATATGCAATTATCCACTGCGTTGGTTAGCTATACCCATAACATACAATTTCAAAATTATTGTTCCATTCTATCCATTTAAATGTTCTCAATATAATAACACATACATGAAGAGAAAAATTTGATACCACTTTGTAATTTCATAGACATGAATTCTACTACTAGGTTCATCGAGCAATGTTGGCCATAGGTTCTCAATATAATCTCAATAAATTCCATACGTTTCTGACTATATGTAAGGGAGTATGGTGGGTCTGTGGGGGAGATCATTCCCTCATACACAGAGTTCATAACAACACATACACAATAATAGATACATAGTGGAATTACTAAACAAATTAGAATTATGATAAGTGAAATAAGATAAGAATAAATAATAAATTCCTACAGGAATCCTATAATAATTATAATGATACAAGTCATGTATCTACAGAACAACCAAAATAGGTATACATGGAAAGGGTACAAAATGTGTCACAACATAACAAAAAGAAAAAATTTATCTCAACTATAAACATGATACTCAACTCAGTCATGTGATACCCTATTCCTAAGAATCAATTATCGACCTTTAGTATTTTTCTAGAACTTATACATAAATTCAATCATTATCTGTTCAGGTACCCATCAGTATCCCACAGATGGTGTGCGACACAATACCCTTATGCAACCACCCAACATTATAATTCCAACTAGTTTGTGAGTAGAAAATAATGAAAATTTACATGTAGTAAAAAAATAAGTAAATGATTGGTATTTTTAATCAATCCATAATGTTTTGGGTTCCGATGGAGACCCATCCCTTTCTAATTTTTTTTGGCATAATAGAGAAGTGTATAAATAATCATTCTGATCTTTATAAATTTACATTCAATTTACATTTAATTTACATGAAGAAATATATTAGGTATTTCTCATAACAAGTCATGTTTCCCAACCATACCTTTGGGGATATGATATCAATGATTACTAACAGGGCCATCATTCTTGGGTAAGGCAATGACTGAATCCAAACATTTTATTTGGATTGGTAGGCACATCATATATATCATTCAATTAATTATTCAATTATGAACATTATACCATCCTTCAAATTCCTTATTTTTAATCGATGAATCACTCTAAGTGTATAATAAACCAATAACATTACTAGCATTCCCATGGATATCGTCATAGGAACCAATGTATCACACTAGGTGTAGTATAAGATCATTTCTGTTGAGTCCATCCTTGGTGGTTCCCAAATGGAGCCCATGTAGAAATAAGGGAATATATATTCAACTACAATCTAATTCAATCATTCAAAAACAATAAAGACACCATGTATCATTTGATCTTATAATAGTCATCCCCCATGAGTCCATCCATATAATCCCTTATAAGGATTTCATGTGTCACTCAGTTTTATGATAGGTTTGAGACTAATGATTCTATATATGGAATTCATAATATAATACACGAGTCACCTAAGTCACAGACACACAAACATATATATTAATCTACCAATCACTTTAATTCAACTATTAAAATGTCATCTCAGTGATCATTTTAATCCAAACACCCCTCAAAATGCGGTTCACATAATGGGCTTATCTTAAAATTCATACACTTTTATTTATCTCACAAGGGACATTCATTATAAGGGGAATGCCATGATTAATAAAAAAATTACATTGAATTAGTATAGGGAAATGGATTCCAATCAATTTTCGTTATTAATTAATTTTCAATTCAAATTACAATTCAAATCGATTATAATGGAAAATCAAATATTAAAAATACCATGTAATGGAGTAATTGAACCTAGAAAAGGTCTCCAAATTCCAAATCCACCCTTTCTGGTACAATAAACAAACCATCACACCCAAGGGGTGGTTCTGATTTATGGTTCATAACATATATTCATTTACCAACATGATCCATTAATTATAGAGTTTATAAATATCAATTTAAAACAAGGATTACATTCCATGTAAATATATTCTATATGATAATTGGCTATAATTAATAAAGATGTATATATATATATATACGCTTTAATTTTAGGGAAAATTAGGAGACTATATACCATAGGCCGTGTAATGTCTCAGATTTTCCAAACATTATTTTTAAAAATATGTGGGAATTATTTCGTGACCAGTCATCGAGAGGACATGCAGTTCCGAGGCCCGGTGAGCCCAAAAAAAATGTTTGAATTTAATTTAATAATAAAATTACGTGTGCATGAGGTTTTCTTGAAAAAGTGGAATAACTCCCTAATGGGTGCTCGAATCAGAAATTTGATGGCACTGTTGTGTTCAGAACAATGATTTTTCCTTAGGCAAGGCCTAACATCGATCGACACATGTTGGTGGTGAAATCTAGTTTTTGGACGTAATAGTAATAAAATATTTAATAAAAATATTTTATTCTGCAGCGAAATATTTTTAAATATGTTTCAATAGATATCATTTATCCTTTTTAAATGAAGGATATCGCAGGGGTCTAGGTTTAAAAACATCATAACCCGGAAACCCTTTGTGGCTCTGGAGGCTCTGGAGAAAACCTCCCAACGTGGCGGTGACGTTCTTGATGATTTTCTCCAGCGACAATGACACGGTGAACAAATATTCTCCAACGAATGCTGCAGATCCAGGTGGGATGTTTGTTTTTGATTTTCCTTTCCCCATTCTTGATTCCTACGATGAAGTCGGACTAATCTGCGAACCGATTAGCCAGTGGATCGATCGTTTTGTGGGCGGGTGTGATTTGGGGTTTTATCGGGAAATCAATTACTCGAGATTTTAAAATCTATTTTTTGTTATGGTTCTGATCTAGTGGCGAAGAACCTTGGATCTTCATGAACAATGATCGAGGTTCACCCCTCTTGTTTGATTATTTGTATTTATCTCTCTCGCGCGTTCTTCGTTGCGTTCTACGCGTTTTTGGAGGAAATCGATCATTCCACATCGTTTGTTGGCGCAACAATCCTAGATTGTAGATCCAACCCCAGAGTGATGTCACGGAGGTGCTATAACAGTTTCGTCGAACGATTCAGAGCGGATCAAGAGATATGAGTTTTCATGCATCTTTTTTGGATGGATGGTTCGAAGTTTATGATCCGATTTAAGTATAGAAAACACCTATTACGGTGTTTGTATGATGAAATGAACCAACCCCTGAAGTATCAGGATGAACGGATGTAAAAACGTGGATCCGGAGGATCATCCTCGGCGCGAGGAGGAACATGAAATTTCTGGAAAAATCCCGACTACACAGTGTGTAGTGTGGGCTACACGGCGTGTGTTCGTCGGCGGACCACCTGGCGTGTACTCGGAGAGTACACAGACACGGGTTGAGTACACAGCCAAGGACACGGCGTGTATACCCCTCCCCGGCCAGACACGTCCAGATACACGGGATACCCTGTGTGCTGGTACAGGGGCAGGAAACACGGACAGAGACCGTGTACGGGCACATGGCTAGCGTACACGGAGCAAGCCCCAGGTGCTCGGACATGGAATGTTATTTTTCTACAAGTCATGTAGTTACTTTCTATACGACAAGCTGAATGGAACTTGTCGTTTACATAATCAGTACCCAGAGTCAAGGAACACAACATGTGATTCTTCTACACACCGTGTAGTTGAGTTTTACACTTCTTGAATGGATGACACGGTCCATTTACACCGGCAGTACCCATAGTCAATGAACATGGCGTTTAACCATACTACACGTCGTGTAACCAATTATTCATGGCTTGAGCCAGTTTCCTTCTGTGACATGGGCTAGTTTCCATAGGGTTCATCCCCTTGGTATTTCTCTTAAAGGTTTCCAGTATCATTTCCTACATATTAGAGTATGATCCATTCAGCATGACTTCCTGAATAGAGTTGTTGGAATACCCTCTCTGAGACTTAGATTGGGATCCTCTATTCATTCCTGGAACCCTAGGTAGAGTTTGTGCTATCAACGTGACCAGCTTTACCCAGGCTACGATCCTCTGCTTAGTGTATTAGCTCAGACAAAATTGCTGGAATCACCACATGACTTTGTTGCAATCCTCATCAGAGCATCATGTTCTCAATGTACTTTTGGAGTGTGTTCTCCCAGAACGAGAACATTGTATATCTCTCTTCAGTCCTAGGAGTGTGTTCTCCCGGTTTCATGCCTAGTGGAATCTTCGAGCTGTATCTTAGTGGTGGTTTCAAAATGGTCACTTGTGTATGAGTATATATGGTTATTCTTGTTATATATTCCGTAAACATATAATGTGTAGAGCTGACTGTACCCTTCATTTGTGGCTTTTCCATTATTGTATTCCTTTATGGTTTCGGGGTGTCCTACTGGTTATTGTTATACTCACCCCTGCATGGGATTTTCCCACACGTGTCATGTCCTGTGCAGACGAGCGGGCCTTTAACATGATTCTTTGTAGACCAGGACTGGACTGTACTCAGTGAGATCAGACAGGCCGAGGTGTGTTCCTATGGCTACAGACTGCAGTCCCAGCACCTTTCATTACGGGTTGGACTTTGTTACATACTCTATTTTGGTGGGCTTGTACTTTTGGCCCAGGGTTTTACTTTCCTGTACTTTACTTTACTGTCGTACTCTGTTGGTTGGGTTTTAGTGTATGCATGCATGTTTTTCCTTTTTGTAGTTTTTACTTTTCAGCTTTGGGGGCTTGGAGATGTGTGTGTGTGTGTACAAGTTTATAGGAAATGCCTCCCATGTTAGTAGCATGCCTCCTCAGGGCTAGTCACCAACCAATGACCTATTGGAGGCGGGCTTGGGGAGTTGTGGCTTGGGCCCCACTGGGACTAGTCAGGACAGAGTAGTATCAGAGGTGGTCGGTTCTACCGTTGGACCGAGAGTCTATGAGTCGGTTTGGGGAAACAATGTTAAGTGTTTCAAGTTCGGCTTTCAGGCCTGGGACCCCGGTGTTGGTGTGGGCGGCCGACATATCCATACACCAGGACTCTGATAACTTGAATTTCAACTCAGAACATGAGAAAACTAGTTTCAGGGGAAAATAATGGTATATGAATTATATAAGAATGGGTTGTGGTTTCCATGTCCTTCTTATATTAGCTCTCCAGATATACTCACTGACTACGATACATCTTGTTTCTTTAACAGGATGCCTCTGTGACGCGCACACACTAGGATCTGGCAGCTCGATCACGAGGATGACCCCCTTAGTAATGAAGCCTCGATACAGGGACCAGATCCCCTAGTTTTACCATCGGGTGTTGTGCTAGTTATCCCGCCACCTATGGAGCAGTGTTTAGTGATTTCTGTACCAGTGGAAGAGGACTGTAGGTTGAGCGCACTCCATGAGTTTTAAGGACAGAGACCCCCCAGGTTTCGAGGTGAGCCTGACCCTCAAGTAGTAGAGGACTGGTTTGAGTCAGTTACTAGAGTCTTCTGTTTGGTCAGGACACTAGCAGACCAGATGGTGATCTTGCAGCGAGACTTCTGTAGGGCTCAGTAGGGCGATGGTGGAGTTTCATTATTCAGACCCACGATGAGCTGGCTCTTTCATGGTTGGAGTTTGATCATCTCTTCAGAGATGAGTTATCACTAGTTTCCCTGAGATAATTATGTATACAAGAGCTTCTTCATCTCTAGTAGGGAACCATGACATTGACTGACAATTCATCGAGGTTTACGGACCTCTCGCACTACTCGATGGTTATGGTCAGAGATCAGTACTTAAAAGCATAGACTTTTGAGTGGGTCTTGCATAGAGATATCTGAGCTAGCAACCTCCCTATGAACATTCCTACCTATGATGGGGTTCTCGAGTGGGATTTTGTGGTTGAGAGATTCTTGGAAGAGAAGAGACTGCCAGCCGTTGTCAGTAGTGAGCGAGATGGAGCAGAGACCTCGGTAGTAGGGAGTCGATGTCAGGGACCCAGGCATGGGAGACGTTTTCAGAGGAGATCCCAGGATAGGGGATCTGCCGTATAGGGTTCCCAGAGTGCATCCAGCTAGTCTCGAGAGAGGTGCTGCTACTCATGTGGTGGCAGGGGACATTTCACTCGAGATTGTCTGACCCGCCGTACTACTAACACGAGAGTAGGGGATAGACCACCGAGGCAGAGGAAACGTGTGGAGAAGACAGATCTGTGGGGTGGAGGACACGGTAGAAGAGCTGGGAGAGCTGCTGGAGGTGGTCGGCATTTTGACCCTTTACCACCATCACCCCTAGGAGGTCCACCCCAGGCTCAGGGAGCCGGTGGACAGAGGCAGGGACAGCTGCAGGCGACAAAGGCTTATGACCCATGTACCCCTGGAATTATTAGAGGTACAATCTGTGTCTTTTCTACTTTGGTTGTTGTACTGATAGGCACAGGATCTAGTCATTCATTTCTAGCTGCTTATCTAGTTCGAAAAATTGAGATTCTAGTTGAGCCATTGACTCGACCCTTACACTTAGAAACACTGACTAGAGAAGATTCAGAGATCACACACCTCTGTAGAGAGTGTGACATGACCCTTGGAGGTGAGATATTTGGTTGGACCCTCTTGGTGGTAGTGTCGAGGCCATACAATGTCATTCTTGGTATGGATTGGCTATCCACAGTTCTTGCCCAGATCGACTATTTTAGGCGATGGGTGCGGTGTGTCCACGGTGATGGAACAAGGTTCTCTTTTTTCGGTGAAAGGGAGACCCATGTAGCAGAGGATGTACTCGTGCATATGAAGGTGCAACCAGTATCGTATCAGTTGGTTATCATATCCCTTGGCTCATCAAACGTTACGAGTTTCCAGTTTACAGCAGTACTGGCTGAGTACGAGGATGTCGTTCCGAAGGACGACTCTGCGCTACCTCCCCATCGGGAGATAGATTTCTGTATTGAGTTGCAACCCAGGATGATACCGATCTCAGCATCAGCATTTCAGATGGCTCCTGCAGAGCATCGGGAGCTGAGGGAGCAGCTGGAAGACTTGCAGAAGAAGGGCTTCATGAGACCCAGTGTTTCACCCTGGGTTGCCCCAGTGCTGTTTTCCAAGAACGTAGATGGGAGCTTGAGACTATGTGTGGATTACCAACTCTTGAATTAAGTGACTGTGAAAAACTGGTATCCACTTCTGAGGATTTATGACTTGTTCGTCCAGTTGAGAGGGGAAGGATGGTTCTCGAAGGTTGATCTACCATCAGGCTATCTCCAGTTGCAAGTACAGGATGAGGATGTACCGAAGACGACTTTCATATGTCGCTACGATCACTATGAGTACTTGGTGTTGCCCTTCGGTGTGAAAAATGCTCTGACAGTGTTCATGGGACTCATGAACTGGATCTTTTAGTCCTATCTAGATCGGTTCGTAGAGGTCTTCATCGATGATATCCTTGTGTACTCTGCGTCCATGGAGGAGCATGCAAGAAACCTAAGGATGGTTCTAGACACATTTCGAGAGAACCAGTTGTATGGGAAACTCACCAAGTGTCAGTTCTGGATAAATGAGGTCCACTTTCTAGGACACATTATCTCAACAGATAGTGTAGCATTAGACCAAGCCAAAGTGGAGGCAGTACTAGCGTGGGAGCACCCCGAAGGGTGACGGAGGTGTGGAGTTTCCTTAGGTAGGTAGGTTACTATCAGAGATTCATTCATGATTTCTCCAGTATTTCAGAAACCATGATGGCTTTGACCCAAAAGGGGCAGCCTTTCTTGTGGACCGAGAGATGCCATCAGGCTTTCTAGCTGTTGAGACCGAGTCTGGCGTGCGCCCCGATCATGAAATTACCGGAGGAGGGTGTTGAGTACGTAGTGTTCTGTGATGCATCAGGAACCGGTCTTGGTCATGTCCTGATGCAGAGGCAAGTGTTGATTGCCTATGGCTCATGTAGTTGAGGCCCCACGAGAAAATCTACGCAACCCATGATCTTGAATTGGTATCGGTGGTCTTCGCATTGATGATGTGGCGGCACTACCTGATGGGAGAGCGGTTTACCGTCTACTCTGATCACAAGAGTCTCACATATATCTTTTCTCATAAGGATCGGAATTTGAGACAATGACGATGTCTTGAGTTCCTCTAGGATTACGAATTTGAGATTGCTTATACTCCTTAGAAGGGGAACGTTGTCGCATATTCTCTTAGTAATAGATCTAGTTCGCAGTTGCTTGATGAGGCGACGAGGCAGTTGGCATCCTTATAGTTATCCTTCATTGATAGAGATGAGGGGGCTTACCTTAAGTCGATGGTTGTAACCCATCCACTCTAATAGTGATTCAGGAAAGAAAAATGTGAAGATGTGAGCTGTGAGACTCTACGTGATCAGATATCCATAGGTGATGTTGTCGATGGATATTCAACAAGTGCAGAGCACATTGTTCTTTTTAGAGGGCGCCCAGTAGTACCAGTGACTTTGCGAGGTGAGGTTCTAAGGGAGTTTCATACATCCCATTTGGCGGTGCATCTAGGCGGGGAAAAGATGTATCAGGACCTCCGACATCAGTTCTTCTGGCCATGAATGAAGAAGAGTGTGGATGAGTTTGTTTCTTGGTTCCTTACTTGTCAGCAATTAAAGTTTGAGCAACAGGTGCCAGCAGCTTTGACTCATCCCCTTGAGGTGATACAGTGTAAGTGGGACGAGATATCCAGGGACTTTATGATGGGTCAACCACGTATGTCCAGGGGACACAATTCCATCTGGGTGATCGTTGACCGGCTCACCATGTCGGCCCACTTCTTAGCCATACAGGATCAGTGTTCTGTAGAGAGCTTGGGATGCCTCTACGTTTAAGAGATAATCCAATTTCATGGAGTGCCAACCATGATCGTCTCATATCGTGATGCTCATTTCACATCCCGGTTGTTGAAGGGATTGTAGGAAGCATTCAGGACTCAGTTATGCTTGAGCACAACGTTTCATCCCCCGAATGATGGTCAGACAGAGCAGACCATCCAGGTTCTGGAGGATATTCTTTGAGCATGCATACATGACTTTGGTCGTAGCTGGGAGGATCACCTACCACTGGCGGAGTTTTCTTACAACAAAATTTATCATTCCACTATTGGTATGGAACCATTCGAGCCTCTATACGGGCGACCGTGCAGGTCACCACTTTGTTGGACTGACCCAGGAGATTCTGCACTCATGGGACCAGAGATGGTGAGATCCACTATAGAGAATGAGTGGGTCAGCCAGGAGTAGATGATGACTGCACAGAGTCAGGAAAAGTCTTATGCCTACATGAGTCAGAGGCCCTTGGAGTTCGAGTAAGGAGACCATGTGTTCCTTCGGGTCTCACCTCGATGGGGATTACAGAGATTTGGCCGAGCCGACAAGCTATCTTCGAGGTTCTTTGGACCTTTCCAAATTCTGAGTAGAGTTGGAGAGGTGGCATAGAGCTTGGCATTACCTCCTCAGGTGGACCGGGTACACAACATCTTCCATGTGACACAGTTGCGGAGGTACGTGCATGATCCATTGCACGTCATCGATTGGGGAGAGCTAGACATCGATGATGAAGCGACCTTTGCTGAGTACCCAGTGGGGGTCGAGGATCATCAGGAGAAGCTCCTTAGTAGGAGAGCTATTACCTTGGTTCATGTTCAGCGGCAGCATGGTAATCTCTAGGAGAGCAGGTTGGAGTGGGAGGCTCAGATTCGTGTGCAGTCCCCACATCTTTTTTAGTAGCCTATGTTTTGGATTTTCAGGGATGTAAAATCCCTAAGGTGGGTGTGATGTAATGTCTTGGATTTTCTATAATTTAATTTTAAAAATAGGAGGGAATTATTTTGAGACCAGTCTTCAAGAAGACGTGCAGTTCCGAGGCCCAGTGAGCCCAGAAAAAATGTTTGAATTTAATTAAATAATTAAATTATGTGCTTGCGGTTTTCTTGAAAAAGTGGAATAACTCCCGAATGGGTGCTCAGATCAGAAATCTGAGGGAACCATTACGTTCATAAAAGTGATTTTACCTTAGTCAAGGCCTAACATCGACCGGCGCAGGTCGGTGGTGAAATCTAGTTTTTGGGCGTAATAGTAATAAAATATTTAATAAAAATATTTTATTCTATAGAAAAATCTTATTAAATCTTTTGCAACAGATATCTTTTAGCCTTTTTAAATGAAGGATAGTGCAGGGGTCTATGGATGCAAACCTCATAACCCTGAAACCCTTGGCGGCTCTGGATGCTTTGGAGAAAACCTCCCAATGCGGCGACGATGTTCTTGACGATTTTCGATGGTGACGACGACGCGATGACTAGATATTTGCCAACGAACACTGAAGATCCAGGTGGGATGATTTTTTTTATTTTCCTTTCCCCGTTATTGATTCCTATGACGAACACGGACTAATATGAAAACTGATTATCCCGCAGATCAATCGTTTTTCGGGTGGGTGGGATTTTGGGTTTTATCAGGAAATCAATTACTCGAGATTTTATAATCTGTTGTTTTCTGTGGTTTTGATCTAATGGAGATGAACCCGAATCATCATGAACAACGATTGTGGTTTGTACCTCTGGTTTTATTCTTTGTATTTTTCTCTCCCACGAGTTCTTCATTGCGTTCTACACGTTCTTGGAGGAAATCGATCGCTGTGCATTCGTTTGTTTGCGCAACGATATGAGATTGTAGATTCAACCTCGTAGCGATGTCACGGTGGTGTGAAGATGGTTTCAGAGAACGATTCGGAGCAGATCAAGAGATATGAGTTTATGGGCGTCTTTCTTCATATGGATCATTCATGGTTTATGATCAGATTTATGGATCAAAAACACCCATTATGGTGTTCGTATAATGAAACGAACCAACTCTTGGAGTATTAGGATGAACAGACGAGAAAACGTGGATCCGGAGGATCAGCCGTGATGCGAAGAAGAAGACAGATTTTCTGGAAAAATCTCGACTACACGGCATGTAGTATGTGCTACATGGCATGTGTTCATCAGTGGACCACCTAGTGTTTACTCCGGGAGTACACAAACACGGGTTGGGTACACGGCCAAGGACACGGCCTTTATAGCCCTCCCCGACTAGACCCGGCCAGATACATTGGATACCCCGTGAGTTGGTACACGGGCAGGCGACACAGACATAGACCATGTACGAGCACATGGCCATCATACATGGAGTGATCCACAGGTGCTCGGACACGGCATGTGATTATTATACACGATGTGTAGTTACTTTCTATCCGACATGCCGAATGACACATTTTGTTTACATGGGCAGTACCCAGAGTCAAGGAACATGGTGCGTGATTCTTCTACATGATGTGTAGTGGAGTTTTACACAGCTTGAACAGATGACACGAGACGCTTACATGGACAGTTCATGGAGACAATTAACACAACGTGTAACCATAATACACACTATGTAACAAATTTTTCATGGCTTGAGAAAGTTTCCTTCTGTGACTTGGGCTAGTTTCCTTAGGGTTTGTCCCCTTGGACTTTCTCCTGATGGTTTCTAGTATCATTTCCTACATATAAGAGTATGATCCCTTCAGTAGGACTTCCTGAATAGAGTTATTGGAATCCCCTCTGTGAGACTTAGAGGCGGATCCATTATTCATTCCTGGATCACTAGGTAGAGTTCTTGGTATCGATGTGACAAACTTTACCTAGGCATCGATCCTATTCTTAGTAGATTTTCCCAGACTATGTTGTCAGAATAACCCCATGACTTGGTGGTGATCCTCATCTGAGCATCATGCTCTCAAAGTACTTGTGGAGTGTATTCTCCCAAAATGAGAACTTCATATCTCTCTATTTTGTCCTATGAGTGTGTTCTCCTGGTTGAATTCTTATTGGTGGTTTTGAAATGGTCACTTTTGTATGAGTATATTTGGATATTCTTGTTATATGTTCCGTAAACATATACTGTGTAGAGCTGATTGTACCCTTCTTTTGTGGGTTTTCCATTGTTGTATTCCTTCGTGGTTCTGGGGTGTCCTACTGGGTATTGTTATACTCACCCATGCACGGGCTTTCCCTGCACGTGTCATGTCTTGTGCAGACGAGCGATCCTTTGACAGGATTATAGGAAGACTAGGACTGGATAGTACTCTGTGAGATCAGACAGGTGGAGGTGTGTTCCTACGGCTACAAACTACAGTCCCTGCACCTTTCTTTATAGGTTGGACTTTGTTACAGACTCTCTTTTGGTGGGATTGTACTTGTGGCCTAGGGTTTTACTTTATTGTACTTTACTTTCCTGTCATACATTATTGGTTGGGTTTTAGTGTATACATGCATCTTTTTCCTTTTAGTATTGTTTACTTTTTAGCTCTGTGGGCTTGGAGATGTGTGTGCATGTGTACATGTTTATATTCAATTCCTCCCTTGTTCGTAGCATGCCTAATCAGTGCTAGTCACCAGCCTCTGGCCTGTTGGAGGCAGGCGTGGGGAGTTGTGGCTCGGGCACCACTGGGATGGATCGTGACAGGCCGGTAGTGGATTCCTCTCTAGAATCAGCTCCTTATTTCACTCATATTAAGATGAAAATGATTAATTTGTGAATAGAATGAAATAATCTCATATTATTTAATAATTAAATAGAGAAACCTATAACAATTTTAATTAAGAGTTGAAGAAAATGAATCAATATATTGCCGAGATAGGTCTGAAGCTTATTGTATGTCTTGATTTCAATCATAGAAGGTGAATATCCTTTGATACCATGTTAAGGGAACATTAATGGGGTATCAACTTGAACCACTTTTATTTGTAGAAATAATAGAAAATTATGTTTGAAATAATATATAAAATAGTGAAAAATGATTAACCTTCCAAAAATATTGGGTTTCCAATTTTGGCCGCATGGTTGGCCAAACTATGCACCAACCAAGGACCATTTTCTATACGAAGGGGAAATTTTCAAGATTATTGTGCATGGTTTTACTAATACTCTGAAAACCATGAAAAACATTCTATATTAATTATTTAATATTTCACATGACCATGTGCCCAAAATCATATGGTGTATCAAACAGTGTAGCATGTAGCATCCCATTTTCCACTGACACATGGTTATAAGTAATAATGTGTCATATACTACAGGGTTTCTACTAACATTCTGCAAGGGTACTTTCACCCCAAAATTTGGGCTCCTATATCCGAACAAGCCACGTACACCCCTGTTACCTTGATATCCACCATGGAAATTCACATTAGGTAATAATAAATCTTATAAATAGATAACTGATGGAATGGAAGAGATTTTTTACATCTAGAATGAACTTGTTTCTCACAGTGGAGTAAGGTTATAATAAATAACCATTAATTTATGGAGCTTCTTACAGACCACAAAATATTTTTAATATTATTATACCGATTTATGGAATGTAAATATATGTCATTTAGTTGTAATATATATCTATTTTTGTTTTATAAATTTATAATTACCTTAGATATGATATGTCTCAGTCTTAAAAGTAATGAAATGAAAAGATTCACCTAGAAGATCAAGGTCTCCATATAGATTCAATAAAGTAGTGGTAATTGATTTAAAACACTAAAGATTATGGGAAAATAGATATCATGTAATGAAGTTATTTTAATTTACTATGGTTGGAAAAATATTTTCCTTTCAGTAAATGTATATAAATTGATAGATAATTATTGATTCAAAGATAAAGGGAGGATTAAAAAGTTTTAATGTATGAATATAATTTAACAAGGTCAAAAAGTAATGATATTTATTACATTCATGTCCAAAATAGATAATTTTACCATTTCATAGATGGTCTGAATGTAATCCTTCAAAGTGAACTATTCTCTCAAACATTTTCATCATATGAGAATATAATATCACATGATTTCGAGATAGTGAAATAATTCTATGAGTATTATGACATAATAAAAATGAAAAATAAAAATATGGATGATTATAACTCTTGAAAATGGAATTACGGTAAAAGGGAATAAGGGAATATTATAATTAATAACATGAAATAAATGTGTAATAAATAAATATGGAAGATGCATGCTAGGAATTAATGTTTTCTGAATGTTTGGGGAGAAGGGAATATTTTATAATTTTTATTAGTGGAATAATAATGATACAAATGATCAATTATTTAACTCTAACGAGATAGGGAACTATGAAAATTAATATCATATGTCAAATTTTATGTTCACCAACAGAATTTCATGTGGGAAAGACTACGATTTGTAAATCATAATAACATTGATTATTGTTCATAATGATATAGTGGTAGAAACATTGACCATATCCTCATAATTAGTTAATGATGTATTTGATTTTGGATCATCATTCTCTTTTATATATTCAATGTTTAAAATGGAAATTAACAATTTTAATGTGCTCATTATAAAGGGAGTTATCTGTCAAGACACCTATTGTATGTCTCACCACAATAAGGATGTCATTACCAGTTCCCATTATGACACAGAAACATGCCTCATTTGATGAATTTATTATCATATATAAGGTTTATTTTTAAGAAATTATTTGTATAGAAAGTGTTTTAAATGATTATGAAAATAATTATTTAAAATAGAAGGAAAATATGAATCTTGAAGAATATATATAAGTACTCATCTTTAGAGGGTAGAATTTATTATTTGATTGACGAATATATCGACCCTTATTATCGATTCTAAATGATATTCATGGGGATGAAGAGAAGAAATAATTTATGGATGGAAATAATAATATTCTAATTAAGGATGTGACTATTTTAGAAGAATACATTATTTTATTTTTTTTAGGAGATGCATACACAAACACTAAATCATGAAGATCAGTTTTTTGATGGTTTACTCATTGTTGATAGAAAAATATTAAATAATAATAGAAATTTTCCAATTATAGAAATAGTGTAAATGAACATAGAATTAAAATATTTTTTTCATAAGGGATTTACACACCAAACTGTCTCTCATTGATGAGCCCATGTTCATTTCATTAAGAGAAAATATATATCAATGATTTTCTCATTGATTATTAGAAAATGAATGAATTTATAATAATGAACAAGTTTCTTATACCCCAAATTTATTACATATTTTATTAACATCGTCTAGCTAAATTTTTTTATAGAGTTGCCTTTATTCTGGGTATCATTAAATTTTTTTAATTCAGGGAGGTATTTAAAAGAAAAAATTTCCGTTGGGGTAATTATGTTTTGAGTTTATATAAATTCAATTTTTTTACTATTAAACCCCCCCCCCTTTTATGTAACAACCTAATGCTTAATCAATGGAAATTTCCATTTTAGAATTATGTCATATAATCAAATTAAATCAAAATATAGTGATCTAATTTGTACTTTGTTACATTTAAACATAGTATGTTCACTTCTGTGATTTGATATTCGAAAATTTAACATACAAGATTACGATAAGTAGGATGTTTGTAGTCTGATAAGAAAACATAATTTTTGGTGAATTATAATACGACCCTTATGACTATTAAACCATCTAATAGAATATTAACCTCATCCAGGAATGTATAAATAAAATTTAGGCATATTATAAGTGATAATGTCACTACATTTAAACTATTGGTGTTTTTCGAAGTCATAATTAAATAATTAATTTGAAAGAAAATTTATTTTCCATAAATGGGTTCATAAATTATCAATTTTATTTCATCTGGTTTTACGATAATTTTATAAAACCTTATGTCATTTTTGAAAAAATTATATAATAAGTAATAGTTTAAAAATAATTATTTTTCAGGTAAATTAGTATTTTAATAAATATTTAAATTAATTATTTTTTTAAAATTATTATGGAAAAATGGAGTTCATTTTTGGTTTCTACATATCGAATAATAGTTATGTGTTTTTTTTTGATTTTTGAAAAATACGTTAATTTTTTGATGAGTTGTAAAATGCATTAATTTTAAAATGAAGCTAAATACATGATTTAAAGGGCCATTGATGATGTTCTACTAATATAATACCTATTGGTTTGAACACAACTCTCATATTACAATATTGTTTCATGGAATAATCACCATTTATGTTCCTGAGGAAAATTAATAAACTATGGATTTAAATATTAAGAAAACCATCCTCTCCTCCAATATGAATACCTCCCCTCCTAACCTCTTATCTTCACTCCTCTCAAGACTTGTGCCCTGCTTAAATTCTGCCCCAATCACTCTCGAAGATCCCCCCTCATGTCCAGTATCCCATGGACTCTTCAAAATATCTAATTCTCTCATCTTAAAAGGCTCTCAAGGATGATTGAATTAAGATGTAAATTCCTCTCTTCTTTTATTTTATTTTATTTTTGTGTTCCTTTGTTTTGTTTTCTATCATTAATTATCTACATTCAAATGTTATCATAGATCCAGTACATTAAATGTACTGGAATGTTGTTATGATAATATATTAATTTATTATCATCTCTTTTTTACACTTCTTTTATAATAGTAGTAAAGACATCATTTGAGATGTGTTAATTTACCACATTCAAGGACGATGGGTTTTCAATTTCTCATTCCATATCCAAATAGGGAAATGAAACCAATTTTTATGGTTGAAAATGGTTATTATGAAACATATCCTATGTATATTTCTTTAATCATTTTGTGCACATGATATTAAATTATAATTCAAAATGAGATCATAGTGATAAAAAACCGCCAATAAAACCAAAAGGTTATCACTAATGTTTTATATATTGATTCAACATCACTCCAACTAACCAAATTAAATTTAAAACCATGTAATAATATAAGTGTTAAATGAAATAATATAACTCCTATTATGGAAAAATATCTCTATTTTACATGATTCTCCATTCACGAAAATAAGTAAAACAAACATAAAAACCAATAAAACAAACAGACAAGAACAATGAAATTGAACCACTTAGAATATCAAAAAGGTCATTAATGAACATGAAAAGGTTATACTAAATAAATTAAATATAAATTTTCTTATTTAATTATTAATTAATGAGACTAATTTTATTATTTATGTAATTAATATCATGTGGGTAACACCATCTGAACTCAGGTAGGGGATCCTCTCTTTCTCACATATATTAATGAATATCCTCCTTGTTATGCCCTTTTACATGTAATTCCTAATGAAGGGGTATGATTTTCACCTTCCCTATACTTCCCTCGTGATATATAAAAAAATTAGAAATTCCTTTCACTCTCATTAATCCCTTTTATGTACAGACAATACCATGATGATATTTCCTAAGGGATTCTACCAACACCACCTTTATTCCTTCAAGTTGGCGTATCATTCATTTTAACAAAATGATGATTTCTTTTCATTTTATGTAATACATCTAAATTCTATTTATATTATTAATACTCATGTTTTAAGATCCATCCCATATTATCTTTTTGGTATATACATACTTTTAAGTGATTCCCTCCTCGATACATCCCAATAGGCAAACTTGTTTTAAGGGAACATCACATATTTTTACAAAATTTCATGTGCACCCCACCATTTTCATAAGCCACAAATTTTTATAAAATAGTTGTATTAATAATTAAAACATTCTTGTTTGACTTCTGGTTTTATGTAAATAATTATTCCCTTTTCTATTTTAAATTCTTTTTAGTATTTCCCTTAAAACCACACTAAAATATTTTAGTTTTATGAATATCCAAAATATCCTTTTAACATGTTTTGTCTCCTGTTTGAAATTAAATACCATGATATACGTTTATTATATATTACTAATGTCCATGTATTCTTTAGTTCCATTCTATCATGGACTCCTTTATGACACTCACATTCATTATGCTTCAATACATGAATGGGATACCCTTTTATCCATGCGTTCCCATATGTTTATGTATGAATATTTATGTGGAAATTATATTCCAAAACATATTAAGAGGGGTTCTCCCAGATTTCTCTCCAATGCATTGGGTAATGATGAGTCTCAAGATAAATTATGTGCAACAATTTTGACAGCTAGACATGACTCATGCTACCATTTTCAATAGTCTTTGTAGGAATCCTTGAATTGTGACCCTATATATGAAGTTATCCTTGAATCATGCTAAATTCATGATTTATGTTACTCTCACATTACTATGAATTCATTTCTATATTATCCCATGTTTATATGTTATGATTATATAAGACATTTTATATCATTTTTTCATGATCACTAACCCTTGTTCAAAATCCTTATTCATATGTTTATTTCCTTACTAGGCTGTGAACTCATCCCTTAGTTAATGCGTTTCCAATGGTAACCAATGCAGATGTACGTGACCAATGGAAATTAGGTTCACTCAATGATGATAAAATAAAGAAGTGTTTTTTAGTACCATGTTATAGGTTATATATGTCTAGTAGTCCAATACACTAGAAAACATGATTCTTATCTTGTATTCTAATGTATAATTCTGATTAAAATCATTTAATGTTATATGTAAAAGGATATGGCCACTATAGTTGATATCCGAAGGTGGTCGTGTTATTTTTGGATATTTTGAATACAGAACTTTAGTATGATCATTAAGGATTAGTCTACCTATATGAAAACAACCCTAAATTATGTTAATCATAGAGTAAGTTGTTTATCAAGCGAATACATCTGTGTCTGGATAGAAAAAGGTAGAGGTGTCTTCAGTTCATTTGTACCTATGGGTGAAACCCAAAAAAACGCATTGAGGTAGACTCAAAAGGGAACTGTTACATGATTACGAGCCTTGAAACACTCACGTTTTGACACTACTAGGGGATATTATTTGGTAAATTCATGATATTGGTACAAAACATTATTAAGGGAATAAATAAATAACATAATAATATAAGTCATGAAATAGATCACGGATAACCTATATTGAAACATAGGGAATTTAATTTTCCGATATAATTTCCCATTACATGTTTATCCTTTTATGTAAAAAGGTTTTTTTATTATCAATAGGTATATATTCAAGCCCTCAAATTGTGAATTATTTTTTATTAGATAATTGGAGGAAATATAAGAACACATTCCAAAAATCAATGTGATAGGGAATGTGAATATTTTCCTAATGATATGACTGATACGATAGTGATGGGTTCTCAAAACTTCATGATAATACATTCTAATCTAGATAATTTTATGAATAATTATTTTAATCATACGGAGTACACACCTCCTCCACGTAAAGAGCATGTTTCCTTGAATCATGGATGCGACAATGGAATCCCATGTTTAGTAGATCATATTATATATCCACACATAATAATTGATTAAATCCAAAGAAAAGTTATTCTAAATCATCGAGTAGATAGAAAAAGAGAAATTCATACTGGAGTTCTATCATTTTTATGGGGAAGCTAATCAGTGGTTGACACTGATAAATAATACGAAGCCCCATGAAGAAATTGATCCCTTGTACTGGGATGAATTATATATAATGTTTTTTCAATAAATAGTTTCCCAAACCCTATGTGTAATAATGGAGATATATTTACTCAGACACATGAATAAGGATGATGAGTCAATCAGAACGTATGATGCAAACTTCACATGGTACGCAAGGTACACCTCTAGCTTTTTCTTGAACACATAATGCAAGGTGGGTCTCTTCTTTAGACTACTAATGTCGTGTCTATGGAAAGATTTTGTGATTCAATACTTCGAACTCTATGAGGATATTGTATGTTTTCCCCATTCAGTTGAAATGAAGATGAGAGACTCTTTTTAGAATCATGGGCCCAATGATAAAAAAGAAAATGGACTCTAATGTGGGAGTTTCGACAAATAAATTCCATAATGGAAAGAAGCTCGATCGTCCCACATGCAAAAATTGTTGGAAAAATCATATTGTGATCTATCTTAAGTGAACTAGGAATTACTTAAAATTTATAATGTTAAGACATCTGGATAAAAACAATAGACAAGATATGAATAATCCCACAACTTTTTAAGTATAATGGATGGTTCTGATCAACACATAGCCTGTAGTGTAATGTTACAATTTCAAGGTGCTTTGACAATATGAAAAACAATTCCCTATTCCAAGAGTTGTCAGAGGAATTCATTAAAAACCTCTAATGCAATAGATAATGGATTATTCTATGACTACAACTATTGTGGAGCCTAACAATGTTGTGGTGACCGGAATACTAGATATTCATTCAAGAACAAAAAAAATACTATTTTATTATGGTTGTACATTTTTTCATATCTTTTATGTTTAGTAGACCTATTCAAACACCACCTCAAAATTTAGAGGATATGTTGCCTATGAAAACAATGAATTGGGAAATCATTGCATCTATGGTTTATAACACCTCCTCGATTGACGTTTCTATACAAAACCTCCAAGTAAATATCCTCATAGTTCCTTTAGTGTAGTTCAATGCAATCCTGGGCATCGATTTACTATCTTTATACATAGACAACATCAACTATTGGGACATGGAGATCACACATCCCATCACAAAGTATCCTCCAATTCATTACTTGAATATGGAAGAAGTTGAATCCCCAATAGAATCATCATCTAAATTGTTGATATTTCGACCTTATGAGAAAGAATATCTTTTCCAAATGATTGAGGTGAATGACAAAATATTTATTGAAGATATCCCCATTATTATGGATTACATTAATGTAAATACAAATGATTTTTAGGGTCTTCATCCTAACTAAGATGTTGAGTTCTTGATTGAACATATTATTGGATCTATGTATTTATCAAAGACACCTTATTGAATGTCCACCATTGTGGTGGACGAGCTGAATAACATGTTATTGGAGAATCTAGAGAAAGGTTTTATAAGATCAAGTGTTTCTCCCTAGGGAGTTCCAGTCCTGTTTATCAGGAAGAATGATGGATCAATGATCCTTGGCATTAAATATCATGAGCACAATAATATTAAAATAAATAACATGTATCCTCTACCTCAGATAGATGACTGGTTTGATCAGCTTCATTGGGATATGTATTCTTCTATAGTGGACCTTTGGTCCGGATATGGCCAACTAATGGTGAGGAAGAAATATATTCCATTGAATTCCTTTTGAACATGGTTTGGACACTTTGTGTTCATAGTTATGCCCTTTTAACTCCCTAATTATCAATAAATAATCATGTATTTAATGAATAGAGTCTTTAGATAATTCCTAAACAAATTTGTTATAGTCCACACTAATTATATTTTGATATACTATATAAAAATTGAGGAAAATAAAGATCATATGAATAATGTGTTAATGAAACAGTGAAGGGAGAAGCTATATGAAATTTACATTAAATTTATGTTCCGGAAGGAGGAAGTATCATTGTCGAGGAATGTTATTCCCAGCAATGGGATATCTGTGTACCCTTCCAAGACAAAGGCAATTAAAGAGTGACCCATGCCAGTATCTGTAATGGAGATCTGTAGAATCCTTAGTCTAGATGCGTTTTATCAAAAATTTATGAATAACTTATAAAAATTTTGGAACCTAATAACCATGATTACATGAAAGGGTGAAATGTTTTTCTAGACTCAAGAATGTGAATACTTATTTATGAAGTTGAAAAAGAGTATAATCATTGCACCAGTACTCACGCATAAGAAATTTATAGAACACTTTGTGGTGTACAGTGATGCTTAATATTAGTTCATAGGTTGTGTACTAATGCAAAATGATAAATTAATATCCTACTCCTCAAAGAATTAGAAAATACATGAGAAAACCCATCTTATGCATGATCTGATGTTGGAGGCTATGTTCTTTTCATTAAATATATAGAGGCATTATCTCTATGGAGGGAAATGTGATATATATACTGATCAAAATAGTCTCAAATATATATTCACACTAAAATAGAATAATAAGCTCCATGTTATATTGATAGATCTCATCAAGGAATAATACTACACAATCCCCTACCATCCGGATAAGGCATCATTATAAATGATGACTATTGAAAAGGATATGATATTTATAGATTTTCAGTGAATAGGAAAATAATCATTTTGAGGGAAACATCATAAATCTTTTCTCAAATAAATTCTCAATTATGCCTCATGTATAAAATAAAGGATTCATAATGAAAAGATGTGGAAATTCAGAAAAGGGTGGAAGCCATTAAAAATTGAAAATCCTTTTAGTTCATGAATTATGGGGAAGAAGTTGCTAGATATGGGTCATGATTTTTTTACCATTAGATATTGATACAAATAAGGTGATTTTCAATGAAACCCAAAGAACAACCTTCTTCATTAACCTACGAAGCACAATGATGTATTGAGATCTCTCACATAAATTTTGGAGGGAATATATGATGAAGGATATTGCTGAGTATACATCAAAGTTCCTGCTAGGTCAACAAGTGATGGATGAAAGACATAAGTCATAGTGGATAATGTAACCTATACCCATACCATCATGGAATTGGGAGAACATCACAATGGAATTTGTCATTGGGAATCCAATGATATCGAGAGGAAACAATTCTATATAAGACATTGCGGATCATCTTATAATGTCAACTCATTGTATCGCGATTTGAGAGGACATCACATTAGATAAAATTTCATAGATATATATCAAATAAGTGGTCAGGATGCACAAAGTACCACTATATATTGTATCTAATAGAGATATGATTTTCACCTTGATGTTTTGGAAAATTATCTAACATTCTCTATGCATTGAAATGAACTTTAGTATGGCCTACAATCTTCATAATGATAGCCAATATATGTGAACTGTTCAGAAACTATAAGATATGTTGTTAAAATTTTCTATGGGCATAAAAGGAGGATGGGACCAACATCATCCACTAGTCCAATTCTCCTACTAAAATAGTTTCCACTCAGGTATTTTAATGGAACCATACAAATCCCTTTTTGTGAAATGGTGTAGAAAATCGGTGTGTTGGGATGATGTAGATGTGATTTAGATACTAGGAGCTCAAATTATCAAATAAATGGTGGATAAGTGGAAAACCATTCCACAACACATCACTGATGCCCAAAGTTAATAAAAGAGTAATGAATACAATATTCGATGATACCTTGAGTTAAAATTTAGATAAATGGTATTTTTATGCAAATCCCCATGGGAGAAGGTCATGCGATTTGCGAAGAATAGAAAGCTAAGTCACATGTACATTCTACCCTTATAGATGCTAGATCATGTTAGGGTTGTGGCCTATCTACTCGCACTTCCACCTTCCATGGAAAATGTACATGATGTCATTCATGTATCCCTCTTAAACAAGTACATACCAGCTTCTCCACATGTAATATCATCAATGGTGGTATAGTTGGTGGCTGATCATTCTGACAAGGAGCAGTAAGTGTGGAACTTGGAACATAAAGATAAAGTTCTACATAACAAAACTATTCACCTAGTCATTGTACTTTGGTGGAACCACATGTATGAAGAGGAGACATGGGAACAACATAAGGCAATGAATTAAAAGTAGACACATATATTTATGTATTAAAATAAAAAGTGAAATTTTGAAGGAGAAATTTAATATGGGGGGAATAATTTGACGGCCCAATGCTTTATCAATAGAAATTACCTTTATATTATAATTTCATATAATCACATGAACTCACAACTCAATGAACTACTAAGTACTATGTGACATTTAAATACAACATTTTGAATTTTGTGATTTTAATTTGGAAAATATAACATACATGGATTCAATCAGTATGATATTGGCAGTTTTATAAGAGAAACATAATTTTCGATAAATAGTAATATGAATTTTATTAATAGTAAACTGTCTAATAAAATAGTACCCTCACCTATGAATGAATAAATAGAATTTATGCATCTTATAATCAAGAATATGACCATAGTTAAAGTATTAGAATGTTTGGAAGTCATAAATAAATAATTAAAATTAACTAATTATTGTAAAATAAATTTTAATTTCATAATTTTTTTTTATAAATTATCATATTTATTTCTTCTAGTTTTAATATAATTTTATAAGCCCTTATGTAATTTTTAATTACATTATAATGTAGAATATTGTTTTAAAATATGTATTTTTCATGAAAATTATGATTTTAATAAGAAATTAAATTCAATATATTTAGAAATTTATTTTTGAAAAATGGATTTCAGTTTTTGATTCTACACCTTGAAAAATGATTTGAATGAATTTTTTGAATTTTAATGAAATACATGATTTTTTTATGATATGTAAAATACAATAATTTGAAAATTTATCTAAATACATGATTAATATGGTAATATATGATGTTTTACTAATGTAATCCATATTAGTTCAAACTCACATGAACTTATTACTATTTTTGTCATAGAATAATCACTATTTCTGGTCTGTAGGAAAATTAATATACTATGGAATTGAATATTAAGAAAACCATCCTCTCCTCCCCTATAAATTCCACCCATACCAACCACTTATCTTCACTTCTATGAAGCCTTATTTGAAGCCTAAATTCTACACAAATATCTCCTCAAGATCCACCCCCAATCACTTATAGAATCCCATCGTCTTCTCAAAAGACAAAATTCTCTTCCCTTAAGAGTCTCTCAAAGAAGATTAAATCATGAAGTAAATTACTCTCTTCTTTTCTTTCAATTTATTTTCATTTTACTTTGTTTTATTTTATATCCTTAACTCCCCTAATATACATTTTATTAAAACTCTAGTACCATAAATGTACTTTAATATAGTTATTATAATTCAATATTATATTATCATCTATACTTTACTCTTCTTTTATACTTGTAGTAAAGATACAGTCAGAGATGTGTTAGTTTAACACATTCATGGATGATGGGTTTTAAATTTCATTTACAATATTAAATTCTGGTAATGAGACAATTATTTGTTATGGTTGAACCATATTATTATGTAATATATCATATAAATGGTTATATAATCTTTTTTTAAACCTGATATTTATTTATTATGAAAAAATGAGTTCATAGTGATAAAAACCAACCAATAAACCCAAAATTAAATAACTAATGTTTTCTATAATTATTCAATTTCACTCCAAGTATCCAAATTAAATTTACCACCATGTAACCTTATAGATGTTAAATAATATAATTTAACTCCAATTATGGACTAACATCCACATTTTACATGATTCTCTATTCATGAAAATAAGAAAACCGATCATAAAAACCAAGAAAACAAACATACCAGAACAATGACATTGACAACTCAACCAATCAAAATGATCATCAATGAACATAAAAAGTATATATTAAATCTTTAACATATAAAATGTGTTCTTTAATTATTAATTAAGAAACCAAATTTGATTATTCAGGTCACTAATATGATGTTGAGAACACCATCCGACATAAGGTGAGGGATCCTCCCTTTCTCACAATTTCTTATGAATTTCCTTCATGTTATGCCCTTTTACATGTAATTATTATTGATGGGGTATGATTTATTGCATTCCCTATATTTCCCCCTTGATTTATAAAATAATCTAATTCCCTTTCACTATCACTATGCCCTATTAAGTACACTGGATACCGTGTTGATATTCTGTAAGGGATTATACCCGAATTGCCTTTATTTTTTTGTGTTGCTAAATCGTTTTTTAGCATTATGATGTTGTATGTTATTTTAACGTAAAACATATATATACTATTTATATTCTCTAATAACATGTTTCATTATCAATCCATTATTCTCTTTCATGGATATATGTTCTTCTTTGTTTTTCCTCTTCAACACTTCTTAATAAGAAAAACTGTTTTAAGGGAACTTCCAAAAAATTTACCCAATTTCAAGTGACCTATTACATTTTTTAAATACACCAAATGTTTTCGTAAAATAATTATTTTTGTTATGAAAAAATATTTTTCAACTTCTGGATTTATATAAATGAGTATTCCCTTTTTTGATTTTCAATGCTCTTTTGTCTTTTACTTAAAACCTCACTAAACTTTTTCAATGATAAGAATTTACTAAATAATCTGTATACATATTGTAACTTATTGTTGACATCACATAACTTTATATATTCCTATTTTACATTATTAATTACTATGTATGTTTTAATTTCATTTATTTCATGGATATTTTTAGGATACTTCCATTCATTGTACTTTATAACATGAATTTTTTACCCTTTTCATTCCATTATATTCCTTATGTTTTTATATGATTGATTATATATTATTTTTAATATGGAAAGAATATTTATAAACATGTTAGATGGGTGCACCTAGATAGAACTCCATTACATAGGATAATGTTGGATCTCATGAGATGTTATGTGCAACGGTCCTAGCAGCTGGCCTCGACTAGTGCCACCATGTGCAATGGTACCGGTGGTTAACTTTAACTTATGATTCTCTATGGGAAAAAAGCCTTGAATCTTGATAAAATCATGATATGTGTTTCTGAATCATTACCATGAATTATTGTTTATTTAATCCCATTTTTATAAGTCAGGATTTGATATTCCATTTTATATAATTTTGACATGATGTTTTACCCTTGTGATAAATCCTTATTCTAATGTTTATTTCCTTACTGGGCATTAAGATCTTCAATTTGTTTATTTTTTCCCTAGGATTCCATATACTTTTTTTAGAAAAATGGAATTTAGGTGCACAATATGAATATTAAATAAATAAATGATTTATTTTGTTCCATTTTTTCAATTTTATGTACATGGTCTTCCAAGAAACTAAACATTACGATCCTTGGATTGTACTCTTATATATAATTATGATTAAATTAAAGTAATTTTATATGTAAAAGGATAGGGTCATAGAAATTAATAAATCTATTGAATATATTATTCATGTAATATCTTGAGGATTTTCTCTATTATTTATTTATTACATCTTTGTGTCCCCTAATAGTAATGAAGAGCATTGTAATCACTTGAGGGTCATTATTAACACTCAAAAAATATAATATTTATATCATAAATTTAAATATTGTGAATTATGGATTGAATATGATTCATTTATGGTATATAACATCACCAATGATTTAATCTCAGTTTATCATGTAATGGAAATTACAGTTCAAGGATGGCCAACAAAATCCAATATAATTGTGGTATGTAGTTTCATTTTATTGGCCGGTTACTATAGATTATTTGATAAAAACCCAATATTTGAAAACATATTAACCAATATAACTTATAATGGGGTTATTATTATACAGATAGTGTAATGTGAATAATGTTTTTTATAATGTAATAGGTTATTGGGGAATGCTTCAATTTTGACTAGACAATAATATTATGATGTATTTGTGATATATATTGATTAATTGAAGATGTGATTTTTAGCATTTCCTTATGAAAAATAATAATGTTATTGAATATTAATCAATTAAATTAAATATTCATGAAAACATATCATACCCAAGATATTGATATGTAAAATGTAATAATTTATTGGAATATATTGAGATATCATATCTATGTTGAACGATGTAAGAAATAAGTGGACCTCAGTAGTTTAAAATGCATCTTTTTATGTAAACATATAAACTTGGGGAGAATTATATGTCTCAAAATACTCAGTAATTATGATTTCTTTACACGCTACCACCTAATGAATGAAAATTAGATTACAGATTAATTTATGAATAAAGATCATATATTTATGACCAAACTGAGGATCAACCGAGATCCTTAGTTCCATGATTTCATAATGATTGATATGGTAATTATTAAGTAAATATTTCACACATTTTTCAAATTATTCACGTATCATATTTTATTTAAAATAGAATAATATCTCAACAAGATGATAATAATTTTAAAAATAAAATCAATTCCATGATTGACCTAAATTGAAATATTTTATCTATAATAATAGTTTCTAGAAATTTTGAATGATACAATGTGTTCCATAAATACCTGAGTATAAAATAATGTGGTTCGATGATGTCTATATATTGAATTTATATATCATCCCTAGTAGCACCACAAATTATTAAAATAATAAAGAACATTTTTTTCAGATAACATGATGTGGTAAATTGATGATTATGTGCCAAGATGTTTATTTTTTCAATAGGTGAAAGATGAGAGAATGTATCCTAGAGGAGTCATGAACACTATTATAATTCTATCATTGAAATGGGATGAATTACTATGTAATTTTCACTATATTACCAGAGTATTCTTGATTTAATAAATCAATATGTGTTATTATTGAATTGCTAAGAAAATATTCACATGTCATTATAATAAGAGAATATTTTTCTCTTGGTCACATAAAATGGATCTATATTAGTTATATTATAAAACCACATGCTTCACCAAACATAATTGTTTCTGATAATGATCCATGAATCACTTAAAAAATATAGATAATTTATAATAAGTCTCTTTGTAACAAGCTACATTTAAGCACTAACTATCAACATCAAATCAATGGAATGACTGAAAGGAATATTTATATAATATAATACATTATTTTCATTTTATATTGACCTTCATTGTATATGGGTTTAGTAATTACAATTAGTAAATTAATCATATAATAGTTTTATCCATTGATTTATTTATATGACCTAATATGAAGAATTATATTAAAAGAGATGTTGTACTTTAACTTGTTGATATGAAGTCAGTGAATGGAATCATCAAGGCCCAAAACTTATGGATCCACTAAATATAAATTAAAATACTATTAAACCCCATATGAAAGTAGTTCATTGAATAAGAATGGTTTATCCCAATAACCAAATGAAATATTTTCAATTTTGGGTTTTTTATCACCTTTTAATTAATGTATCTTCATGGAGTGTTGCTATAATGGTTGGTAATAAAGTTAAAAAATCCCCAAGTACATAATATCTTTTTATATACTTGAATGATTTGGATTTTTTTTCTTACCATTTGAAAATAGCACTACGTATCTTTAAAGTGAATGATGTACTACATATGTCCTTGTTATGTATATAACTTCCATACCCAAAGCATATAACAACATATTGTGAAATATAATTATTACCTGATCTCACATAATGTAAAAAACCAATCATGATGTTAGACAATAGGTAATAAGTGTTTAGGAATTAAATGAATTTATTAATAAAGGTACATTAGAGAAATTATAAGATAGATGTTGTCTCATGGGAACCTAAAGAAATTTTGTCGAATAAATATATAGATTTATAAATGAGGGCACATTTGAGATATTTCAAGGATGAATTTTTTTTAAGGGAGGCAATAATGAAAAACCTCGATATTTTATGATGTATATTTCTAAAATAATTTAATTTTTTTTGATAGCTATAGATTCACATATCCATGAGGCCAAATGAAGCAAATATTATTATAAACTATCCATTAAATAGTAGTTTAAGAATAGAAATAAATAAATTATGAAAATTATATGGTTTACCCGTGTGTTATAAAAATCCATTTTCTATAAATCAATTAGGAATGTCAAATTCCATCATTTTGTAAAACAAATGTTTTTCAGAAAATATGATTTTAGGAATTTAATTTATTTTTATCATAATAAATTTAAATATTAAATATTGGTGATTTATTTTTATTATATTTTTATATTATTAATTTAATAAATTTTTTATCAATTTTTAAATATTTTTTCCATGGGATTGGAAGAAATTTATTTTTATGCTAAAAATAATTTTTGTTCTAAAAAAGGATTACAGAAATTTGAAAAAATATTTTAAAATTATTTATCATAGAATTTATAAAATTTATTTTAAATAATGAACATAAATTTTCAAATTATAATGTAAAAAATATCATAGAGTTAATTTTTTAGAATACTCAAGAATTTATTTTTTTCTATTAATATTGAAAATATAGAGTTTTATTGTGAAATTAGTATTTATTAAGGATTATAAATAGTTTCATTTCCATTAAAATTTATATTAAATACTAAAATTTTCCATTATTATTATTATTATTAACATTTCTATCATTGGAAATTAGTTTATTTTAAAATTTGATATAGAAACATTTTATAATTAGGAAAAATTTCATTGGAAAATCACATTATCATCATGCTCGCGTGTTCAATATTAAATTAAATTATACCACTTATATGAATAGAAATTTGTAAAATTTATTAAAATTTAGGAATAAAAATAAAAAATAATATGTTTTAAATTCATCATAATTTATGGTCATAATGAGTTTTTCTAATAGAAAAAAATTAATGATCATATTACAGATTAAAACATGTTTACTATGTGTTAATACAAAAGATAATAGTATTTTTTTCAAATATAGTATCTATAAATACTAATTTCTATCCATAATTGGACTTTATTATGTTATACATTAAAATATATTTCTTTTCGAGGAATTTTTTGAGGAATGACGTTATCATTTTTTATTCTTTTAGGATATTTCCACATTGGTCCCCTCCAACAATTACAAACTATCTCCCCATATCCTCTCCTCTCTACACCAAAACTAAATTTTATATCATTGAGGGATTTCCAAAGTACCTACATAAATCTATACTCATGACCTTGATTATATGTATTGATCCTAATTCAATCTTAGTAATGTATCATGTATGAAACTAAATAGGTTCTCTGAAGAAGAATTATTATTCTTAACCATGCATCTTCTTTTTATTACATCCCATTACTCATTAAAATATTCTAAAAAATTTAAAAAATTATACCAATAGTAGCTTTAATAATCCTTGTGGTTATTATGTTAATTTAATAACCCGTATTCTTCACCTCATCAATGAAATAGGAAACATAATTTTTTATCGTGTCTATGTCGGTCTACTGACGCATGAATAGATGTAATTTGGATTCCATCACTAGATCTTACTAATGGATATGATGATGGTTTTAATGTTTATGTATGATTATTTTGAAAAAATTAGACATTTTTAATTACAATTCCATATATAATTTCATATTATAAAATCTTATAAAAAATAATAATTTCTCTTATGAATGTATGTGGACTACGGTATCTGCGAGACGATATGATAAGTTTTCATGATTATATTTACTTGAATGTATTAAAAATATATTTAATTTATATTTATTATATGTTGGATATAATTATGATTATAAAATTTTAGTTATTATTATTATTTCATTTTTCACTTCTCTTGAAATAGGGAAACAACATTCATGCATATATAAGACTTACCAACTCCGGGAATGGTGAAACTCGTTTTCTTATATTTCAATTTTATGGATTATTATGATTATTAATATAAATAATATATATTATATTTATATCATGATTAAAATTATATATTTTATGGAACCATGGTCAATGAATTAGGATAAAAAATACAAAACCAAATCATATATGAAATTTAAATTAGTTATTACCCATAACGTCAATTTAAACAAGGAATTGGTATTAAACATGAGATAAAATATTACAATTAAAAAATATAAGATATTATATATAATATATTGTTTTTAGAATATATTTATAACAAATATATTTTGATTATACAAGATTTTTGACCATGTAAAAAGAATTTCCAACCTGAATTAAGTGTTTATTTCACAATGATATTATTATTCAATATTTTATATGATTAGGTCTCCACAGGTGTAGTTATAAGAATTTTATTTCATTAAAAAAAATTTCTAAAATTTTTATATATTTAGATAAATTAAGTATTTAATTTTATTTACACTCATTACATAGTCACCATACTAAAATTGTGTTTTTAAGAAAACCTACATTAATTTTCTACTCTTTTATGAATCTTTTTCTTCATTATCCAAATTTTCCATAATTCATTTTATGAAATATTTTTTACATAATCCAATTATTTATTTAAGAAAATTTTTCACATGTTTTAATTTTTTAAAATGGTTTGAATGTAATTTTCCTATCATTTTCCAAACGATGTTCTATTTGACCATTTACCATAATATATAAATTAATATGTGTTTTCATGTTCACTACATGAATCTAATTTTCCACCATGATGACCGCTAATTTATTTGAATAGTATTTTTTATGAATCCATGATTATTTTTGATGAAATTTTTTTTCCTAATATTAATTATAATTTTAATTTTTAAAAATGATTTCAAAACAAAAATGTATATTATTCCTAAAAGTTTTTTGAATGATATTTTTATGGTATATCAATTTCCTCAATGAAAAAAATAATTTTTCATCATAGGAACCACTTGGGATAAATTGTATTCTTTTAATCAATATTATTTATCAAGATGATATATGGTGTGTTGTACTAGGGATGTACTATTTTTATATCGTTCACTATATTACTCTGGATGGATAATGATTATTATTATTTATTTGTGAAATCAATATGATTTCATATCCTAGTATTCCAATATAAACATTTATGTGGGTTATGTTTCACACATTTTATATGAGGAAAGAATTATAAAGTGTATGAAATGAGAGGGGCATTGTTTAGCATCCTAATACATTAGAAGGTCTCATTAGAAATCCTAAAATGGGTATTTGGATAGGGCTTTACACATTCTTGTTTGATGTATTATCATGATACCATAATAGTTTTTTCATTATGTCTAGATTTATGCATTTTATAATTATGTGATTATTTTATAAATTTCACTATGATTATTTAATTATTTATGATATTCCTTGGTTTTTTTAAAGCTCATCTGACTATTTATATAATATTATTTTATCATATTTTTTTCATTCATTATAAATATTCATACTCATGAAATTAATTATATATAATTTATTTCTATACATTAACCTTTTAATATTGTTTTGTCTCTATTTATTCATGAATATTTATATATACACATAACCTTAATATTAAAACATGGTCATATATATCTTATTAATCTATTATGATTTATTATAGAAACTATACTATGATATATATACATTAATATTCTTAAGGTAATAATTGTTTTTTTAATGAAAATACTTTTCACTGTTTTTTATTTTTTATTGAAATATCCATTTCGTGAATGTTTATTGTTTACCATGAGTAATAAAATATATTATAATTTTGAGTTTAATCACTTATATCATGTTATATTAAAATAAATTTACTACCAAAACAATGATACTAGTATAAAGTAATTTATATTACATTTCAAAATATATTTAGCGGTAACAATGGGAGATAGTTAATAAATAAAAATATTACAATACATAATAATAACACTAAATTATAGGTCATATATACATATATGATAATATCCAAAATTTATCTTAAGTTATATATTTTGTGAATTCTTAGAAATACATCCCTTTATAGCTACTATAACAATATGTTTAACTATAAAAGTATTATCTTGCGGTAATAACTCTGAAAAGTATACATTGAAATTTCACTAGATCATCACATGGTACAAGTTAATAAGACACATTGCACCCCAAATTTGGTACTCCATATTGTTTTTCCTAGACCAATTCATATTTTCATAATAAAAAATTATGAAGGATTTTAATTTTTTAATTGAGAATATTACTCATGAAACCGAATAACAATTCTCATATTATCTATGAAACAAATTATTGATTTCTGTAAAGGGTTTCTCTATATTTGGAATTATACATTATGATTTATACTTTTATTATCTATTCTATAATATTTCATTGTTTATTAATTATTCGTATTGGATTAAATGGTAATCTTTTTATGTCACCCTTGTTTCAAGTACACATATGTTTATTTATGTATTTAGAGATAAAATAATGGTTTTATTTTGTTTTAGTTGGATTATGTATTTTTTTACTCATTTTGGAGTCATCCCAATAGGTACAAATTTAGTTAATAGTCATTATAAAATTTTCACCACCTCCAATAATCCATGAAATATGTTTTGGGAGCCATTGGGAAGCCATGTGTTTGGTCCTGTGTTTGGAAAATATTTGTGTGTTCCCAATGGAATCCATGAAAAGTGGAATAAATAGAAATCAAGGTTATATCATTGTTTTTAACCATGTGATCAAGGCCTGTGTGGGGTTTTCTTGAGGTAGTCTAGTTATATGTTCATAACACTATTTATTTTATTATTCATTCTAACTATATGATCAGAAGTTTGTGCCATGAAAATTGGGTTTTTAATCTGAATTATGGCCCTCGTGCCTAATTAATTACATAATCATATAGGATCCCAAATTCTTCTAACTATCATGTATCCTTAATTATTTTTTTCAATCAATATTCAATTTATTTCAAATAAAATTATTTTATAGATACAGATTCCTTGATAAGTCATAAAACATCAATCATATTCTTAAATTTTCTTCAATATTCTCTCATGGGACAATAAATCTAGTCCATTATAGATAGATAAATGATCAATGATTGTAATCATTTTGAAACATGAATGAATCATTTTAAAGAATAATGATATAAGGAAATATCTATAAATTTTTGTTATTGTTCTTAATTTTTTCTCTTCATTTCGTTTTTTTTGGATTCTCTCTCATTTATATCATTCTTGAACTTTATGTTTTAGTTTCAATTAAAATATTTTCTTGAAATAGTTGTTAAATACCTATATGATTGTTGATTGTAATCCCCTTTGATTAATGTTTTTTATATTTTGGGAGTTTGAATTATTTTATTAAATCATATTTTCAAATTATTTAAAAAAATAGTATAAAAATTATAGAAAATTTTTTATGAAAAAAAATTAAAAAAAAAATTTATGGAATTATTTTTTTCAGGTTTAATGGTTTTTAATAAAGTTAGAAATACATAGTATTCAATAGTTAATTTCATTCAACATGACCCTATAGTAGTGGAATGTACCAATGGGGTACGAGTACATTACCTAAAATATGGATTTTGTGTGATTGGGGTATAAGGATATTGGAAATCTAATATCAATTTAGATTACTGATGGGAGACCGATAATGAGTATGGAACTGTCATTATCATGCATGGGTATATGGGTGTCAATGTGTTTGGAATCATAGAATTAGGTGTGAGAAAAAATGAGTAATGATTTAAAAGCTCAAAATAATTTTTTCTATTTAAATTTATTACAGTTTTCATATTAACAGATTTCCTAATTAAAAATAGATTTCTATATAATTCAACAAATATTTCATGTCCTAGTTGCATAAGTTATAGAGTACGTTGGGAAATTATACTTAGTTTATATTCACCCACATAATCATAACATCGATGAGTTGGTAGATATAAATTATTTGGACATAGGTAATGGTAAGGTAACCCATTTCATTAATAATTATTCATGATGACATGGGTGTGGAATATGGATTTAGAGCATGGATTTGGTTGGGAGTTGATTGTCTTGATTCCTGTTTGGTGTCTCCTAGTTATTATGTCTCTTATTGTTTTCTAGTTTATGTTTTTTTCTTCCTAATATTTTATTATGTTGGTTCTATTTTAGAAATCAATGTTTCTATTCAAGAAATAAATAATTTTTTTGGATGTTTAGGAGTCATGGTTAAATGTTTTTGTCATTTTAGGGGAATATTTCCTTACGGTGTTTATAAATCCCATGAAATTTAGGCCAGCCTTTAGATTCATATATATATGACATATTTATAGCAACTCCACCACCTCTTCAAAATATATGAGGATAAGTGGGAAGTTACAAATGATATATTTTTTATCATTCATTGAGTTAGAAATGGTATAATTTTTTTAGTCCCTGATTTAGAAAAGGTATCATTCTTGGTAAATTATTATTCCTCAATGGAATGTAAAATGATATTATAATTTGATAAATATTTATGTATAACTTAAAAATGTATAGGGTAAATTTTAATACTCATCTCCAAGTTACTATGGTTCTCAAAAAATAGTGTTTATTAGAGTCTTAGGTGATTTTTTATATCATAATCTTGGGTATAGTCTATGAGGATTTAATATCAATAATTATAATTAATATATGTCAATAGAATTACATTGATCATATTTTCATTTATGGCATATGAAAAAATATAACATGGTAATAATGGTTAAATTTTTAAATAGAAACTTCTTTAACTTATTACTTATAGTGATGTGAAATGTTCTAAGATATCAATTTCTAGTGAATTTTGACAATGTGATTTTTTTCTGACATATAAAATTATTCCAATTGTATTTCAACGGAAAAAAATAGAAGAGGAAGCTGAAAATTTTCCCTCATTTGGGTCAGATGTGAACCAAGAGTTTGTTTTTTTTTTGCATCATTTAGGCTATTGAAGCCATGGATAAAGATAATTGTAATGAAGATCCCTAAAAAGTGGATAAATTTGATTAGATACAAATGAATTATCCACTCAATGTTGGGGGAATAGTGATTTCATGACCGTGAAATTAAAAATATTGTTCACTTTGATGAATCATATTTTTGAATTCTTGATAATAGTAGTAAAAAAATCTATATCAGAAATGTACTTTACTGATGATTTGGAATTCCAATATTGGGATTTGTCCCAACTAACTAAAGGAGACCACATAGTAACATTGGGGGGGGGGGTTATTGAATTGTTTAATTAAAATTCTATCCTCACAAAATTTTCATTCTAAGAATAATATTTTTCATTATCCTTATGTAATAAAATATATTGATAATAGATTATACATATAAATTTTTGAATTTAGTCAAAATTTCCTTGCGTGTGGCTCAATGTTATTCGCTAAAGGAACACATTTTTTAAATCTAGTTTATTATGGAAAACTCACTCAATGATTGGTGATCATTGTTTTATAGACAAAATAAATATTATAAATTGAGAGATTGTGGTATATGTGTGTATTTCTGGGAATCTAGTAGAAGAATATTTTTTATCTCCACATGAAAAAGTGGGAAAATCACATTAATGAATATGCGGATGAGGGACATAAATTTTTTAGGTGATGTAGAATCATAGAATCAGACCACATGTTAAATAATTTCCCTTATGAACCCTATAATTAATATGGATGTTTATAATTTACTACATTTCATCATATCAATAGATATTTATTGGATCCACATAGATCATGACACATCATTTCAATATGGTACATGTTCATTACTATTGTTGTAATGATCTATGGTCCGATGAGGGAAATGAAACTTATATATTGCATATGTCACATTTATTAATAATGAGATCTCATGAGAATTAACCAAATCCATAAAACTATTTTTTTACGATAATTATAGGACATCCATGACACCTCTACAATGGAATTATCAAATGGAAAACTAATTTTAATTTATAGTAAGTATGATATTTTTTAGTTCTATGTAGGTGATCATGTATTATAATAAGAGTCCTTAAAGGATAAATGTACTATTTTTATTAATTCTTCCATTATGAATGCCTTGTTTTGTATGGTTGTGTCCCACTATTTCATTTATTCTAATGTATTTTTACTTCTTGGGTTTTATGCGGAGTTGATGCCTTCCTTTTTAAATTAGGTAAATATTAATTGAAAATGAGATTGTTGAAATTTTTATTAATGACTATAGATAAGGAAAATTTGTCTGAGATCTCACTTTCCATGATATAGGCATCTATGAAATAATTTTGTGAATGGATTTGGTGGATGAAAATAAAATATCATATTGATTTACAGTTATGGAAATTGATTTTAATATCATTGGATGGGGATAAAAGTATATTTAAAGTATATTGGGTAGTTAATTCAAGAAGAAAATACCCATTTGTACTGGTGGTAGAAAAATATACACTCTGTTTAATGTGATTATATTAGAATCTATTGAGGAAATCAGTGATTTACCATATATAAATCACATATTCACTAATGAATTTCCTAAAAATTAATCATAGTTTATACCAAAATTATATGGTAAGTTTATAATAAAAATACCACATAGGAAAGTTTAATTCTTTTGTGTCTTAAAAATTTAATTAATCGAATCCAAAAAACTAGATAACCAACTTCAAATTGAAAAAATCAAAGGTTTCATTTTACCGAGCATCTCCCATTTAGAAGCACAACCACTTTTTTGTATATAATGTAGATGAATTATTATTATTAGTGTGGGTGATCCTAAAAATAATAAAGTCATGATAATTATTTGGTATCCTCTCCCAATAATTAATGACATGATTGACCAATTTAGGGGATCATACTGGTTCTAAAAAGTTCAACTATGATCAATGTATCATAAACTGTGTGTTTGGAAGGTGAATAATCCAAAATATTCACATTGATATTATTATAGCCATTGGGAGTATGTTGTTTATCATTTTGGTCTTATGAATGCAGCTGATATCCTCATATAGTTGATGAATTCGATCTTTTAAAAGAATATTGATTCCATCCTTGCTGTGTTTGATGATGATATTATTTTTTTATTAAAAGAATAATCAATATCAGGATTATAACTTGATGATAGTGATGAGAACCTCATGGGAACATCAAAATTATGTAGAGGAATACAATTGTGATTTCAGGATTCGTAAGGTACTTTTCAATGGTCATGTAATATTCAAAAAATGATTTTTTGTATATCCTAAAATATTGTTTCATTTTTTTTCTAATTGAAACCACCAATGAATTTATTTGATATATGAAGTTTCCTTTAGTTAGTAGGATATAATTGATGCTTTGTTTTTTATTTTTCACATCAAGATCCAAAAAATGAATGCATTTTCAAGGAAGGATAATCCATTATAATGTAATTATGATGTGAAAAATCATTCCATGAGCTTGTGGTTCACCTTGAATCAATCTTAATCATTATTCTACAATAATTTTTTATTTTATATATATACTATTTGGTGATTCATAGGGATCTAGGATGGTTAGTGATCTCATGGAAGGGGACCGTATAGTTTCTTATGGATCATCGTAGTTATGGGAAATTGATAAATACTATCAAAAACATTACATGGAATTAATTTTATAAGTTCATTCATTAAATACAAATAACAATTTTATTTAGGGGGAGAAGTTTATAGTTTTTACATAACATATTTTTTTAAACATATTTTCTCAGAAAATTATTTAAATATATAAAAATGAAAAACAGTTGAATATATTAAAATATGTTAAATTTATTTTCTGTTTTACATGGGTAAGGGTTCTATCTGGTGGATGAATTATAAATGATTTAACACAATCATCACGCTATTGAATCATGAAATTTTCAAAATCTAATAATACATATAATAGATATGCATCTAGAGTTTACTTATCTATTTTGTATAATTTTTATTTCTAGTTTTTATATAGTTTTGATTTAAAAGGATAAAGGGGTCCAATAATCTGAAAAAAAAAATTGTTTTTATTTGAGTTCAAAGATTAATTTTGGGGAGGCCATTTAGCGATGGAAGACGGACATGATATAATTTTTCCATGTAAGAGATCTTTTTTCATTTCTTCATACCAAGTAGGAATATAGTATTTATTCCTACCACCCTTCAAGATGGGTTTACATCTACGAATAAAGATGTTGTATAATTCATCGAGAGCCATGTTTTGGTGGTTTATAATGAAAAGAGTGGTGATAAGTCTTTCTTGATATCCCACAATTGTAGAAAATTCCAGATAGAGAATCAATAATGAACTAGTATTCTTAAATCATAACCAGTAATAATTTTGAAATAGTAGAAGTTGACTATGTATTATAGTGACAAATATACTAGTAATGTTTAAGAAAAAGGCTTATGTATTGGTTATTATGGATTAGCCCACAAAGGAATCTTACTTCATCAATATTCTTGAATCCAATTTAGTAGGTGATTTTCTAAACCCTGCATCTAATAAGTAATAAATTTGAATTACACAAAAGATTCAAATATATCTTTTGAAGACCACATGATTACATATCATTTTTGAAAATATTTATAGTAAGAACATGGAAACCATTTGACCATGATTACATATTATTATCCTCGAACACATAGAACATTTGAAAGGATTATCTATACATTATATGAAAATAATAAGGAATTTTCTATGGATTTGAGAGGCTCGTGGGATTAGAATATAATATTTGTGGAGTTATCATATAATGAAAATGGTCAAGTGTTGAAAAAAATGGACCATTTGATGAATTTTATAGTCATCAATTACATTGCCCAATTTATTGTTTTTAAATATGTGGGGCTTCAATTATCAGGAATATACATATGAATGATATAATAGAGATGACTCAGATGATATTATAGGGAATGTAAATGAATTGGAGTTATTAGATGAAATATAAGGGTCATATTTGATTATCATTATCATTAAATATGTTTAATCATGAATTCTTGAGAATCATTCCAAGTATTAGAAATTTTAGTTTCTGTAATCATTGGAATTTTTCTCTTCAATACATTTTCCATTTAGAGATACATGAACATTTGGGCGATGTAGCTTATCGGTAACATTGTCACCAATGATTATATCTTTGCATTTCATGTTTCATGTATCTCAATTGAAAATGTACCAACAAAATCCTTACCATGTAATTTATTGGGAGCATATTAATATTTTACTATATTCTATATTGATTAATGTGATAGTACAGAGTTTGTATAAGAAATACAAGATCATGTATTGGATAAGACTCAATTTAGTATAGGTTATGTGGAAACATGGTCTTATTCTGGAAGTGACATGCTAACATGACAAATAAATTTTAGAGAAATGGAATGATATCATTCCGTACAAGAAATGATTTCTATTTTCTATGAACAAATGATAAATGGTGGGGAGCATTTCATAAGAACTATTTTTTTCTTTTTAGTTTATGTAATTGTTTGAATATTTATAGAGGTTCATAGAGCATTAGTTATTTTTTGAGGTCTTTAAATTTGTTCACATTAATTGTAAACTTACCAAAAATCATGAAACTCCCCTAATAAATCATGTGAAATATTTTTAGAGTCACTTTTTAGGCGCATAGATTGAGTATGGCTAGAAAAACCCATAAAAGTTCCAATAGGAAACTGTAAGAAGTGAAAGTCGGGGGAAGAAAATGATTGTTTAGTGTTTTTTATATCTATGTGAGTGAAACATGTGTTGGGTTTTATAAATTTAATAACAACACGCGATTCTTTCTTGACTTTCAGAATCATGTGGGTTGACCAAGAAATAATTAGCTATTATCCCATTAACTATATATCTAATATGGATTAGGGTCTAAGACCTTATATTGTCTCATTATCTATAATTATATTGAATTTACATTGATAAAAAGTAACTTTTGGATATTCCTTCCCATTTAGAGACAACCATGGTTAATTAAAAGAAAGTTGGAGATCTAAATTTCTCAACAAGTTATAATTCCTCATCAATATTCTTAGATATACTCTTCCACTCTCTCCCAAAATCCTATACCTTGTCATTTATGTAAATATCTATGTTCAGTGATGGTAATATTTTGATACATTAATTAATGTATTGAGGTAAATAAGATCCTATGATATATAAAAACCAAAATCCTTCCATTTATTCATTTCCACATCTGTTCAGAGTTACGTTCCATCTCTCTCGTCTCCAACAGTCAAGAAATTAATGGCTGTGTTTTGAAAAAATTATTTTATATATATTATAAAATACTTGTGTGATTCTTGATGAAAATATATTTTTATTTTGAAGTAAATTTTTTGAATGTTGATTTATTTTGGAAAACCAGCTTTGGTTACAATTTTAAAATGATGGTTTAAAATTATGGTATGGTTAGAACATACATATGTTATTTGGAAATTTTTCATGAAAGAATTTTTTATGTAATTTTTTTGGATTGGAGTTTGGAATACATGGTTTTTTGAGTTCATTGCATTCAACATAACCCAATATAATATTCATGTAACATTGGGGTACCATGGTGTGATCCAGAATATGGGGTGTGTTCCATTAGTGAAAATAGTGATTTTTCATTTATTAAAATTGTGTTTAATTAGTGAGGTACCTATAATGGATGTTGGACTATCACCTAGAATGATAGAATTTATGAGTGTGCATGTTTGTAGAATACCTGAAATGGAAATCCTAGATAATGGGAAATGATTTTCCAAATTTTATTTTTTCCTTGAAACTCATAATGGTTTGTATATAAATTGTTTCTTTTTTTAAATTATTTTATATATAATGTGATAACCTTTTTATTTACATTTTTCATTAGTGGGGATGTACTTGGATAAATCATAGAGGGATTATACTGACCCCCTTTTGGAAATATTGGTTTTTTTGGTAAATATCATATATTGTGATATATTTAAAGGAAAGTTATATATTTTCCTTAGTGAGAATTTTTGATACCATGGGTGTGAAATGTGGAATTAGTTCGTGAATCATGTTGGGTGTTTATTTCCATGATTCCAGGGCATATTTTTTATGCTTAATTTTATTTTTTTCCATTTATGTATGTGTGGTATTTTCATTACCACTCATATATTGTTTTCATGTTTTACTAATACTACAATGTTTTTTAATGCATTAAAGGAATTTTATTTCATGTTTATGGGTTAATGTTAAATAATTTCATTAACCAATGGAAAATCATCCCCACAATATTCATAAATCCCATGGTATTTATTGATATCCGTTGGTGTTTCGGGGATGTCAGCAAGGGCTAGTTGCACCAACATTTATTCTGAAGTCAATGATTTGTGGTAGGATTTTACTTGTATAGAAGAAATAAACACATCCATTAATTTACCTAGTATGTAATATATTTATGGTAGAGTTGTTTGTTGAGGTATATTTAGAGGTGAAAAATTATAACTATAATTTGGTAGCTAACTCAAGTTAAGAAAAATAAGCATTCTCATATGGATAAGTCTATTGAAACAAAATACGATGAGAAAATATCAAAAAACATTATGTATTAGAATCTTATATTTATTATGACTAAAACCAATATATATATATATGAAATTGATTTGTTACTTAGAAAATATATTTCTCAATATAATATGTAAATAATAAAAAAAGGTTCACATTGTTTTTTATCATATCTAATTAGATGAAGAAAAATGGTGGCCATTGATTAAAACAAGATGGATGATGAGTAAATAGAGATCATGGAATGTATGTATTTTTAGGAACATTAATTGGATTTTTTTCAAGATAACATAATATAGGATATTGAGAAATAATTATTGATTATAATATTGAAGGTAGAATAAACTATTACTAAGTATGAAGACAACATTACTAGGATGAAGATGAATCCTATTGAACATTTATGTAATCCAAAGAGAAATATTTAGCATTTCATTTTTGGGATTATGGATATCCATTGAAGATAACTAGTCTCCCAAATATTATCATCATAAGATTATAATGTATTATGTGTTATAAATTAATGTAAATAATTTTATATACCCTATGAATTCAATGTAAAGAATAATAATAAGATATAATTTGAGCACTCATAAAATAAAAAAATGAAAAAAGTGTAGAAAGCAATGGATGAATTGAAAACATGTATTAAATATTGAAAGAAACATTAAGGAATAAGATTTACGGAATTAGTAGTTTTATACAAGTGTGGAGAGAAATTAAAACATGATCATTATTGGAAAGGAATGAAATCTCTACCAATGTTCAATTGTTTAACAATAAAATTATACATAATTATGAAAATTATTATCCTATGAGTCATGGAAATTTTCACCATAAAAGCCCATGGGATAAAATACCGGCCTATGTGATCAGAAATATTGAGGTTGATGATCTTAAAAATGTTTTGAATGTTACATTAATTATATCCCAAAATTTTTCCATTACATTATTATATTTTAGATCTTCAAGATAATTTATATTCTGCATGATTTCTAATAAAATTTTATATTTCTCAGGAACCATAAAAAATATGAGACTATTTCAAACTCAAAGTAAAATTCCCATAGTAACAACTTTGTTCTACTCAAATCTATTTATGGAACTATAATATAACCTATTTTTTTGACATCATCAATTGATATATGGTTGATTTTAATATAAATTATGTTATGGATTACCGTTCAAAATGTGGGGTGTAATTTTTATAAAAAATATAATGATATTACTATTATAGATAATGATGTGAAATTTCGTATCTTTAGAGTTGATACATTATCATCTGATTCATGACTAAATCCACACCTATTGGCTATATAAATAAAATTCATGATGAGAAAGAATAAACAAAACTTAGATATTTGATGGGTAATATTCAAATTTATAATTCACATAGTGTTATTTAATACATTGATGTATTTAATAATGAATTACATGGACATTCATAAGAGTGAGAAGTGAATTTTTCAAATAATTTAGTCCACGATTATAGACCTATATCAAATAAACCCTATAGAATATCCCTTGTGGAATTAGTGGTGTTGAAGAAAAAACTAGAGGAGTTGTGTGGAATGTGATTTATAGGTCCTAGTTTTTTCCCATGAGGATTCCCTTTTCATTTCATTATGCTGAATGATGGATATATGTGGTTCTGCACTGGTTATAGAGAAATAAATGTTATTTTGGTAAATAACAAGTGTTTTTTCCAATCATTTTTATGATAAATTTCATAAATATCAATATTTTTCAAAGATTGAACATTATTATGGGTATCACCAATAGTAATTAAAGGATAATGATACAAAAAAGTTAGTACTATTAAATACTAATGTACAATATGAGTTTATAGTAGTTCCATTTGGATGGACACATGCATCATCAATTTTTATGTGTCTAAATATCAATGTATTCATGGAATATATTGAAGATTTTTTGAGTTACTTATTGATTATATATTGTTCAACTATAAGAGATATTAGGACAAGGATAATAACTTTTGGAATATTGTCTAGACACATAGAATGAAATATTTATCTTGTAAATTTCACAAGTAAAAATTTTCTCTTAATATATTTTCTTTTCATGCACTTGTTTTCTCTAAGAATGGAATCTATTTTATTTTTGGAAGACAAATTTATTAAAATAATGTTTTAAACCATCGAATGTAACAGAGGTATAAAATTTCATTTTATTGCAAGAGGTTACTATTAGTGATTTTTTAGAAATTTTTTTTCTTTTTTATCCCATAAAAATTGATTAATAATTATTAAGATTAATTAAAATGGAAAAAAGGAATGTGAAGATTGTTTTGATGAATTGAAGATGGTTTCACTGAATGATTAAATTTTTACTCAACCGTTATGAAATAATATTGGTTTGATATATAGTGATTTATTTAAGAAGGTACTTTATTTTTTAAAATTTTATAACGAAAAAGATATTTATTATTAATCAGGGAAGTTAATTATCTTTTGAAAAAACATTCCAACCCATTATATTGAGCTGTAATCCATAATATTATCATTAAATATGGGTATATATTATCTCTATTGAAAAATACGAGAGACATACCTAGATAATAAGAGTATATAATAAAAATTTTAAGTCAATAAAATAAATTTTTAGAAAATGTGATGTATTAAACTATTCATGGTATATAAATTCTCAATACACTAATACTCTCGTAATGAAAATAACTTTGATGAAGCATTGAATAGTTAATATAAAGTTTTTATGACAAAAAATGAAAATTGATAAGGATAATGTGTTCATCAGTATAGTCATGATGGAAATAATAATTTTTTCTACGGGGAAGATCATTACTTTTTCAAATGGAATCTGAACCACATTTAATTACCATAGTTATAAAATTATTATCCAAATGATGATAATTTTAAATAAAAAATAATGTTGTGAATTATGGGAAATTTCAATATTTCATTTGATGTCGGTGTATAGGATTTTGGAAAGATAATGTCTAATCCCATTATACCTATAGTGAAAAAGTTAATTTATGCAAGATTATCATAATTTTATGTTCTTTATATAGCATGGTAACACCATGATCAATAGATATTTAATGGAAAATATTTCATATAATATGAATTGTGGAATTTATTATTATGTTACCAGATGATGGTTTTTTAATATTTGAAGGTGGTGATACAAAATTATTGAGGATCATTCAACCTCCACTTATTACTTTGTGAAAATATAATGACATTGCTGTGTAATTATTAATCTAACATCCATATATTATAATTAAGAATGATACAATGTGGGTTATTTTTTATTGTCCCACAAAATAAAAAAATATCCACACTATGAGAGAAAATTTAAATATTGGGTTCCTTCCATGACAAAATATTAAATATTATTTAATAACTCTTAGCTCATAGCTTTTAGATGTGTTAGATCATGATTTTTTATTTAAAAAAATGTTCAGTAAAATCCTTTCGAAATATCTTGACATAGAGAATCGTTTGAGCATAATTTATCATAAACAAGCTGATAGATAACCAGAAAGGTATATTCAATAATTAAAATACCTATTTTGTTAGTTTTTTATTTACAAACATGGAATGAGGAATAAATATTTATCATGGTTAGAGTTCTCCTATAATAATATTTATCATTCATGTATTCTGATCAATCAATATGATGAATTATATAGAAAAAAATGTTTTAATCCATAATATTGCATTGAAATTCAATGAATGGATGCTTTTGGGGTAATTAAATATAGTGGATACAATGATAAAGGTAAAGACTATTCAATCCCATATCAATGAAACTGAATTAAGTAAAAATTAAAAATGACAAAAAATGGATGAAATATTTGGAATTTCAAGTGAGAGATATCATTTTCATGAATATAACAACATAAAATTTTTTTATAATATTTCATATTAAATAGAAACTAATCACTATTTTTCTTAGAAGTTTCTGGAAATTGTGAATTAAAGGGGAGTTATTTCCAACCATATATAAATTCCACCACTTATCACTAAAGTGAATGATTTCTTCTGAATATCATTTTTAGGGAAGTATATCCACACCCAATGCATGTGATCACCTCTGGTGATGTAGTTTAGGAACCAAATATATCATATTATTTAAAGAGTATATAGATATTTGAAATAAGAGAAAAGGTTTTTGGTAATGAAATTAATCAACTTCTAGTATTAAATGAGATCAATCATATGATATAAGAGGTGATGAAGGAAACTGAGGAATGTATAAGGAAGAACAACTGAAACTTATTCATTAAGTGATATTCAAAAAATCTCAAGGATGGAATTTTTTTGACGTATTGGATATTCTATAACCCCAATGTTTTTGTTATAATTATTTTTAATTAAATTTAATCCTTTTGATATATTTTAAAAAATTCAACCCTCTGGTTAAATGAAAAGTATAATATTATAAACAAACAATAAAATTAGTTAGTATGAATAGTAATGATATAATTATGAAAAATATATGGTTTACAAATGAATAAAATTAATTAATTTTTTACCAATCGATTAATAATGAAAATAAAAAATAATTGGAAGTAAAAGAATTTTTTTCTAAAAATATTTTTTTGAGCGTTTTGTGTTTTTATATTAATAAATTAAATTAAACAACATCAGTGAATAATTTCAATGAAATTTATATTTTTTGTTTTCAATAATAGTTATTTCAATTGATATAATATTTTATAGGAATTAGATATTTCTATATCCAGTATTATAACTTAAAATTATAGTTTTCTAAAAATTTGATTCATTAAATTTTGAAATAAAATTTTAAAATTTATTTTTCTCTCCTTTATTGATGAAATTTAAAAAAGTAAATAAAAATATTAAATATTAATTTAAAATTTATCATGGAGATAGTTTTTAATAAATTTTTGAAAAGCATTATTTTTTTTAGAATTGTGAAAATGCTAATTTTTTTTAAACGATTATTTTTGTTTACATTTTTTTAAAATAAATTAGTTTAAAAAAATTAAAAGTAAAAATAAAAAATTTATATTATTATTAATCATATTTATAGCCAGAAAGTCCGAGAGCCAGGCGAAACCTAAACCCATAAATTAATTAAAAATTTTAAACTATACAGATGACTCAGGGAGGGGGAGCCTCACATAACCTTGTGTACACAGTGCCGACTCTATCATTATGGACTAAGTCATTGCAAAACTCAGGTAGGACAAAGGTCCAGCTAGAACTTACCTCCAAGATATCTCTTTTTGAGAGAGCATCAATAACTTGGTTTGCTTCTCTGTATACATGAGAGACATCCAAGGAGAGCAGTTCAACAAGCCTTAGAGAATCATTCCAAGATGGGAGCATCCTCCATGGTACATTCCTGGATCATTCTTTACGAATTTGGATAGCAACCAAAGAGTCTGATTCGAGCCAAATCTTCATCTATCCTTATCGAACCGCATACCTTATTGCCTTTATTATTGTCCATAACTCTGCCTCAATAGCATGACCATTAACAATATAATGGAATAAGAATCCCTTCACGAAGCCTCGATACATCTTGAATACACCACCACATCTAGAATATCCTGGCATACCTGAAGATACCCCAACAACATTGACTTTAAGACAATCAGAGATTGAAGGAATCCACCTAACATGCTTCATCATCCTAGGCTTCCTCTCCGTGCCACTTACCCCAAGGGTTCGTAAAAGTAAAAATTCAAAAATATGATTATTCATAGAACCAGATTGCTTCACCGAGGCGAGCTTGATGTTATGGTGGATTATCATCAAACCCTCCTTGATAGATGGCCTACCACTATGGAAAAAAATAATGTTCCGAGCTTTCCAAATATATGCAATCGTGGAGACAGCAGCGGCAATGACCAGTGAATGGACCTTCTCATTGACTTCAAAATGCATGACAGAAACGAGCAGCACACTAACAGAATTGAAATCAAAATAGCAGTGGAAAATCGACTTGGGGTAGCTCCAAAACTAGACAGAAAAGGAACAATAAATGATGAGATGATCAATAGTTTCATCCGCAGGCAAATAGAGGAAACAGACCGGGGCAATGCACATACTTGTTTTCTACAAAGTAGATTAGATGGGAATCCTCTGCATCCAAATTTTCCAGATGTGTAGGGCATCAGATGGTAAAATTAATTTCCTCCTGACTCCCATCACCCATGTAGGAGGGCCGGGTGCACTTCCACATATCATGTTATAATAAAGTCAGATGGAGAAAGAACCAGTCAATGTCGGCTCCCATATTAGAGTGTCCTGATCCAGAAATTCATATACATCAATCTCATGTTGTAGATTGACAGGAATGATTTCATAGGCCTGAGAATTTCCCTGCAGGCTGAAGACAGAGGTATTCTATATCAGCTGAGGGATGTTAACAGCCTGAGAGATGGGGCAGGACAACCATTTTTTATGACAGTAGTTCATCTGGGAATTGGGGCTCACCTGCTATTTAGAATGCCTCATGAGTTGAGAGTAGATATTCCTAAAAGATGTCTACATTAAAGACTTCAGATAAGTATTATGCATGTTGAATAGTCTGTTCACAAACCTATTATATAAAAATTCCAAAGAAAAATAATTCCTAGAGATTAATCTCCAGGAATAGTTTTGGAGCAGAGGATCATTCAAGACCCTAGAATCTTTGATTCCCAGCCCTCCCATTGAGATAGGACTGATGCATTCCATCCACTTTATAGTGACAAGTTTCCTCTTATATACTGAGCCAGTCCAGATGAAGTTCCTGATCATGCTACACAGAACGTTTAGAAGAGCAACATGCCACTTGTAAAGTGAAAAAGTGTAAACGAACATTAAGGTGATAACAGAATTCACAAGACATATCCTTCCAACTTGGGACATTGTGTAACACCCCAAGCTTCCACGGTACGTTTCCTTTCGAATAATGCAATGGCGTGCATTGTACGCAATTTCGAGATTCTAACACACCACAACCAATCAAACTAGCTGTTCTGAATAGTAAAACAGACTTTTTGAAATTTTATAAATTCAATCTCTCAAAATGGACTTGATTTTTGGATTCGGAATATTGAATTTATCCTAGGGTGAAATTTTGGAACTTTTCGAATAACACTTATATTTTGATGAATAGTGAAAATTACTAATTTTTTATTAAAAACAACTTTTTAAATCAATATAATTTATAGTGATAAATTATATTATTGAGTGGTTTTAATGTATAATTGGAATATAGTTTTACCATTTTATCCAATGGTGTTCGTTAGAATTAATTTCACTTTGAAATTGGACCTAAACAATTGTCAATCTTTTGATATATATTGTTTCCTAAAAACAAGCTATTTGTTGTGACAACGGAAATTAATTATAAAATTAATTAATGCAACTTATATGTGTAGAATTTTGTAAAATAGAAATCATTTTTTAATTCGGAATATCAATTATTGCTTAGATTGAAATTTTGGCATTATTCTGAAAAACTTCAATTTTTGATAAATAGTGAAACTACTAAGTGGTAGTTAAAAAAACTGAATTTTTCATAAAACATAATTTTACCACTTCTGTAAATGTAATTTCGAAAATCCTAGAGACACTGTTAATATCAAGAAGTAAAATGTGGTTCAATGACATGAAAATAATTTTTGGTGAATAGTAACTTTTTGCTTTTATTTACCACGGTTAAAAGTAAATAGGGTAATTAAGGGTAAAAATGATATTAATATTACCCTAACATATGTCCTAATTCTATTGGAAAAGTGTATCTCGACCAAAAACAAACTTACGAATAAAATATTATCATTTAGGTCCACTTGGATTAGATTAGGACATTTATTATTATTTAATTCAAAGAAGAGTAAAAAGAGTTAAAATCAACGTTTGTTTACTAAAACCCTTTTAATATAGGGTTATATATAAGATAAATTCGACTGTAAATATTCATTATAAATTTAATAAGATTTCTTACATAATTATATTTTATTTATAATTTTTAGACATTATATAATTTAATATATTTATGACACAATGATGATGCAGTAATTACCATAATATTGGAAAATTAAAATAATTGATATTATGAATACCCAAATAATTATAATTTAAGAATTTTAATGAATTAAACTAATTTTATTGGATAATATGACATATTATGATTGATTTAATTGACTTTTTTCAAAGTAATTATTCTGTTATGAGTTTGAAAAAAATCAACTATTGAATAGTGTCCAAATTGACATAAAAGAGATTTTAAAACAAATATTATATTATTAATTGATATTAAATTCCAAAAAATCTAAAGTTCGGCCACAAGGCTTATATCATGATAGTTATATCATTAATGGACCACTTTGGGGTCTTCTGGATGTATATAGTAATTTTATTGACTATATAATATAAAAATACAAACTGACATGGTAAATGTCAGACTAATTAACTAAGAGTTAAAACTAAAAGATAAGGTTAATATAGTGACCCAAACCTATCTAAATTCTATTGGTTGAATTTTTTGAAACCTATACCCACCCTAACCTTTGAATAATAAACTTTAGAGCCATTAGAAACTGAATATGAATTTATTATAAATTAATTTTTTTAACTTTTCCAAAGGTGCCCCTCACCCCTCTTATAAATGGGCACTCCTCCATCTCATTTATTCACACCTTAAAAGCCTTTTGGATCGGCCAAACCCTGCCCAAATACTATCTCAACTTCCCTCAATACTACCTAGAGGCCTTAGTTTGATCAGAAAGTGAACCTAATGATCCCTTTTGATCAAATCAAAAGAAAGAACCCGAAGAAGAGGTAATGTTTTCACCACCACTTATCATGTTCTGTTCTTCTTCCACATCTTCATTATTTGTTATTACCATTATAAAATAATAACTCCAGTATCTTATATATACTTTGATGTTATTATGTATATGGTATAAGAATATTGAGTATTCTATGCACCCTTTGAATAACATGTCACCATACGTGCGTACGTACGGCTTTCCGTCTCCACGTTGTGGTGTAATTGTTATTCAATATAGTATGATTTGGGTGAGTATAATAATGATGTTTAACTCATGAAAATAATAAATATAACATGATAAATTTTCTTTATATATGATATAACATCCAATTATATATTATTTTAATATCAAAAGAATGATATTGTCCCTCGTGCGTACGTACGGACTACCGTCTCCACGAACGTGATGAGATTCATTCTCTATTGTATCCATTCAAGTATAATTTTCATTTTATGATTTAAAAATAATTTTTAAGGACTTTATATCATTATTGATATGAATAAGATACAACCTATCCATGACAAACATTTCTTACTTAACAAAACATATAAAAGAAAACGAGTAAGTTAACACCTGAAATGACAATAATTCTAAGATATTATTAACAATGAAATGTTAAAAGATCGTATACGATATCATATTAATGTATTTGATTCATGAATAATTTAATAACAATTATTTCAACATTATACAGGAGTTTAACCTAACCTAACCAAGGAAAATTACAAGGTAAGGGTTTCTTAACTCACTCTTAATTTCGTGAGAATTCCATTGTTCACCACTAAATTATTAAATGTGTTGTATGTGTACTGCACATTATTGTATTCATTGTGTAATATACTTTAATTTATGGGTATTTAAATCATCATTGTATGATCCTTCTTTCATGGGTGTATGTTTCGTATGTTTACTAATCGATAAGGGAATTTGAAATTTCAATTTCCATTTATTTGGATTTACACAAACTTCATTGATTATTTTACTCCGAGATTATGTGTTGAATAATTATTCATTTGCTTATGTAATAATTTCCACTCCCCTTTTCTGTGTATATACTATTTATACACATAATAACTCCATTGATAATTTCTCATGTCATCGATATGAATTTGATAAGAGTAATTTTCACTCATTCTCCATTTTTTGAGTTAAACACCCAATTCATTGGTGCTGTTTTTACAAGATTGTGTGTGAATATCCTTTGATTGTTTTACACTTAATATCCAATCATATTTAGTGTATTTATATTATTCACACATAACTATGTCGCTGATTTATCCTTAACCTAAGGATAAGGCCTTTATGAGAGATTTCATCTCAACATAAATTCCATTGAGACTTCCTTGTTGTTATACACCAAATCACTTTTATGTGGTGTATATAATGTACTTTGACAGAGTATATCATGAATCCCTTTATTATCATTATATTACAATGTTTTGATTACCCCAATTATTTGTATTCAAGTGTCTCTCTTTTGGTTATAAACTCTAACTAAAATACCAATTTTAAATGTTTTAAAGACTTATTCTTCTAAATATTTCTCATTAATGTCCATGTTTTAAAAATGGTTTTAAGTATTTATTTATATGGACATTAAAGTTTTAAAATTAAAACTCCTTTTAAAAGTTTCAATGTGGTATGGGACACTTTGATTCAAAAATCTATTTTTAAATGGCTTCTTGACAAATAGTGTGACTTTTAAATGATTTCAAGAAAAAGGGGGATATTTCTCTCAAATAGTTTTGATGATTATTTTCATCTATATCAATATCCTTCATTATTATCGATTGAGGTTAGTATGATACAATACAATCTTCCATATTGTATCGAATGAGTTATGTTTGACTGTGGATGTTCTATTTTTATATCATTCATGGTTTGTGGATAAGTATTGACATTTTGTATGCTAGTTATAATACAAATGTTTATGTTATGTTTCAACATTTTCATATGAGGAATGCATTGGACATAGTAAGTGACGGGTGGAGCCCGCTATAGCTCCTCAATGCATCGGTAGTTCTCATTAGACAAACTAGTGTCTTGGCACAAGGCCTTGTCAGAATCTTATTTATAGTATTGGCACGAGGCCTTGGCTATGTGTTTATGATAGTCTGGCATTATGCATTCTATCATTATGAAAGTGGTTATTGATATTTCATGTGATCATTAGACTAGTAGATTATCCATTTCAATAAGTAAATGGATTTATTGCATTTTATCTTTTCCATTTTATGCTGAAGTTCAAGTTTAAAAGGCTTTTGTTTTAGTTATAAATTGCCTTAATTGTTTATGCTTATCTATGAATGCTTCTGCTATAATGTTATCCTTACTGAGCATCTGAGCTCACCCCTTTCAATTTTTTATTTTTCCCAGGATTATGAAGAAGTAATTTAAGAATGACCTGCAGTGATAGTATGAGGGGATATGAAGACAAGGTGTTTTTTTGATGTAATGTAAAACTTTATGAATGTATCTAGTGTTTCCAAGGCTACTAAACAAATCGGTCTTTCGACACTTGATCATTATTGTGTTCATGCCAATGTTATGTAATAATGCACCGACTCTGGGTAACTAGGGTCGGGGCGTTACAGTTGGTATTAGAGAAAGTTTAGTACAAACCATGGAAGCTAGATTTAGATAAACTCTGATTAGAGCACGTAGAGCTAAGATGAACTTTGAGGATTAGTATAGAAGAACATCCTAGAATTTTGGTATTGTAGAGATTTTGTGAGTTTCCCGAGCAATACATCCCTGTTTGGATACGAGCAGGTAGAGACGAATCTTGCACAGATGTAACTAGGGGTAAAACCCAAAAACACCACTTTGAGCTAGACTCGAACGGGAACTGGTTCACGACAATGGGCCTTACTGCACTCTTGGTTACGACACTCCTGGGGGATATTCTTAGGATTATTTACATTTTCTTTACAAACTGATTTAATGTATTATATATATAAGATGAGAGTAAATGACCTTGGTTAATCCTAATGTGTTTCAAATTGAGAATATGGTGACACGTTAATCTCTAAATGATTGTATGACTACTATTACTCACACAATGCTTTCTGGTTTTAGTCAATGGATGGATTCCAAGGAAGTCATAGTGACTTTGAGAATGATGTACAAGGTGGGAACGGTGGTGGAAATGAGAAAAAAATGGAATATTGATAGGCATAAAAGATATCGTCTTTATGCCAAATCAATTTTCCAAAAATATGATCAACAATATATATGTTAACCAATTACTGGACTAAACAAAGAAGAGAAAGGTGATGAATGATAAGAGCTCCAGTAGTGGAGACCATAGAGAAAGAAATCCTCAATTTCCATCATGCAGGAAATGTGGAAGGAGACACCCAGGAAAGTGTCTCAATGGGACAAAGATATGCTTTACGTGCGGGAAGGAAGGACATAAAGTGAAGAATTGCTGAAGAGAAATGAAGAGTAATATGGAAGAAGATAAAAATGGTCCCAAGAATCCATTAACTGTCATTTTCCATAAATGTAGGGGACCTGGCCATTACCCGAGGGAATGTCTTATTCTATTGGATATTTTCGTGGTCAGAGAAGAAACTATGTGGAAATAAATGGTTGGATAAATGTTTAAAAATTATTAATGGTCCTTGTTGAAGGGTTTACTTTGGAATAATTTTCTCTTGTATTTGTAACCCTAACATTTTCCATGTGAGAATGATATTTATGGAAAAATTATCTTTTCTCTTGTGGATATAGTTATAAATAACCATTTGGTTTTATATGATCATTGAGTTTGAGGCAAATACAAATTATTAAAATTTGGGATGAAAATGAAAGGTATGAGATAAAATTTGTGGTTAAATTATGCTATGGTTATTTTTAGTAATTTATCTCATTTTGGTAATGTTATAAAATATAGTTTTTGAAAAAGGACAACACATAGACCGTGTGATAACCCGTTGCGTCGGACAAAGCTATGCGAATCGAACCCACAACCAAAGTGAGATTGGGATTTATCGCCTACCACTGGACTACATGAAGTCCCTGGTTATTGTGACTATTATTTTTAGTTAAATGATTTTATTGATCAATACTAATTTGATTTGGGATCTTATGTCTTATCAAATGAATACCCTTAGTATAGGAAAATGATTTCGTGATTAAGTGATAAATGTTATTTTGGAAGCTGTTTTCTTTGGTGTGAACACTATATGCCCAAGGAAAATAGAATAGTATGGGATTTCATTTGAGGAGTAATTGTGGATTTTTATCTATGTTTTTATTGTGGATTTATATTGATTTGGGTTATTTATGGAAATGATTAGGTTAATTACTTTTATGTATGTGACTTTAAGAGTAATTAATGTCATTTGGAGATACAATTTAACATGGAAGACTACATTCATAATATGTTTTGGTTTTCAATATTAGTTTTGATTATATTGAAGGATTTTAAGGACAATTGATTATTGAATGGTTTTTATTTAACTTTGGGGTATTGTTGGTTTAATTTTGGAAATTAAGATTAGTGTTTATTTCTCTCAAGGAATATCCTTTTGGGGGATCATTGGATCTTGTACTAACCATTTTGGTTTTGATTAATCTCTAAAGACAATGTCAATATATAGTTCATCCTCCATGGATCATGTGATTCTATAGAATTTTATTCTAGCTCTTCCAGTATGACCAAGTCTTCTTGAATACTCATCATTTAAAAAAATGAGTTAGTGGTGGATATTTTTAAAGAATGAAATTATACTTAAAATTTTAGTATATATCTTTATATTCTGTGTCAATATCATAAATTAATTCCTCATCCTTATGTAATGTAACTTAAAACAAAATAATGTTGTCCATTTACTTTCCTACTAGGAGACTAATGGACGTTTGTCCCCACACATGTTTGTAGTTTTCTTATTGTTAACTTTCTCCTGATCATGATTTCTATTCGTCTCTATCAGAACTTGACACTTAGTTTATCATCCATATCCATGTTTTCCTACATGGAATCCGAGTATGGGTTATCTTGGTTGACCTTTATACCTCTCTTTCTTTCTTTTAAAGTCATAGTTTTGTTGACTCTTTTTCCGATGTGGGACTTTCCATTATATTCCCAAGCACAATTTTAAAAATTGTGAGGACGCAATTTATTGAAGGAGGGGAGAATGTAACACCCCAAGCTTTCATAGTACGTTTCCCTTCGAATAATGCAATGGCATGCATTGTACGCAACTTCGAGATTCTAACACACCACAACCAATCAAACTAGCTGTTATGAATAGTAATAACTACTTTATGAAATTTCATAAATTCTATCTATCAAAATGGAATTCATTTTTGGATTCGGAATATAGAATTTATCCTAGGGGGAAATTTTGGAACTTTTCGGATAACACTTATATTTTGATGAATAGTTAAAATTACTAAATTTTAATTAAAACAAATTTTTAAATAAAAATAATTTATAGTGATAAATTATATTATTGAGTGGTTTTAAAGTATAATTAGAATATATTTTTACCATTTTATCCAATGGTGTTCATTAGAATTAATTTCACTTCGAAATTGGACCTAAACAATTGTCAATCTTTTGATATATATTGTTTCTTAAAAACATGCTATTTGTTGTGACAGCGGGAATTAATTATAAAATTAATTAATGAAAATTATATTTTTATAATTTTTTAAAATAGACATCATTTTTGAATTCGGAATATCAATTATAGCTTAGGGTGAAATTTTGGCATTGTTCTGAAAAACTTCAATTTTCGATGAATAGTAAAACTACTAAGTGGTAGTTAAAAAAATAGAAGTTTTCATAAAACATAATTTTACCGCTTATGTGAATGGAATTTAGAAAATCCGAGAGACATGGTTAATATCAAGAAGTAAAATTTGGTTCAATGAGATGAAAATAATTTTTTTGGTGAATAGTAACTTTTTACTTTTATTTACCACGTTTAAAAGTAAATAGGGTAATTAAGGGTAAAATTGATATTGATATTACCCTAACACATGTTCAAATTCTATTGGACAAGTGTATATCAACCAAAAACAACCTTAGAATAAAATATTATCATTTAGGTCCACTTGGATTAGATTAGGACATTTATTATTATTTAATTCAAAGAAGAGTTAAATGAGTTAAAATCAATGTTTATTTACTAAAACATTTTTAATATAGGATTATACATAAGATAATTTTGATTGTAAATATTCATTAGAAATCTAGTACGATTTCCTACATAATGATATTTTATTTATAATTTTTATACATTAAATAATTTAATATATTTATGACAAAATGATCATGCAGTAATTACCTTAATAGTGAAAAATTAAAATAATTGATATTATAAATACCCAAATAAATATAATTTAAGACGTTTAATGAATTACACTAATTTTCCAGGATAATATGATATATTAGGATTGATTTAATTTACTTTTTTAGAATTAATCATTCTGTTATGAGTTTCACAAAAATAAACTATTGAATAGTGTCAAAATTGACATAAAAGTGTTTTAAAAAAAAATATTATATTATTAATTGATATTAAATTCATAAAAATCTAAGGTTTGGCCATGAGACTTATATCATGATAAGTATATCATTAATGGACCCCTAGGGGGTCCCTTGGATTTATATTGAAATTTTATTAACTATATAATATAAAAATACAAAGTGACATGGTAAATGTCAAACTAATCAACTAAGAGTTAAAACTAAAATATAAGGTTAATATAGTGACCCAAACCTGTCTAAATTCTATTGGTTGAATGTTCTTCAAACTATCCCCACCTTAAAATTTTAATAATCAACTTTGGTGCCATTATAAACTGAATATGAATTTATTATAAAATAATATTTTTAGCTTTTCCAAAGGTGCCCCTCACCCCTCTTATAAAAGGGCACTCTTCCATCTCATTTCTTCACACCGTCAAAGCCTTTTGGATCGGCCAACCACTGCCCAAATACTCTGTAAACGTCCCTCACTACAACCTAGAGGCCTTATATTGATCACAATGCCAACCTAAAGAGCCCTTTTGATCAATTCAAAAGGAAGAACCCGAAGAAGAGGTAATGTTTTCACCACCCCTTTTCAAGTTCCTTTCTTCTTCCACTTCTTCTTTCATTGTTATTACCATTATAAAATAATAACTCCAGTATCTTATATATACTGTGACGTTATTATAAATATGGTACAACCATATTCAGTATTATATCCACCCTTTGAATAACATGTCCCCATAAGTGCGTACGTACGACTTACCGTCTCCACGTCGTGGTGTAATTGTTATTCAATATATTATTATTTGGGTGGGTATAATAATGATGTGTAACTCATGAAAATAATAAATATAACATGATAATGATTATTTATATATGATATACCATCCAATTATATATTATTTTAATATCAAAAGAATGATATTGTCGCTCGTGCGTATGTACGGACTGCTGCCTCCACGAAAGCGATGAGATTCATTCTCTATCGTATCCATTCAAGTATAATTATCATTTGATGATTTAAAAATAATGTTTAAGGACTTGATATCATTATGGATATGAATAACATACAACCTATCTATGAATAACATGGCTTACTTAACAAAACATATAAAAGAAAATGAGTAAGTTAACACCTGAAACGACGATAATTATAAGATATTGTTAACAAAACATTGTTAAAAGATCATATATGATATCATATTAATGTATATGATTCATGAATAATTTAATAACAATTATTTCAACATTATATATGATGTTAACCTACCCCCAACCATTCAAAAGTACAAGGTAAGGGGTTTCTTAACTCACTCTTAATTTCGTGAGAATTCCATTGTTCATCACTTAATTATTGTATGTGGTGTATGTGTACTGCCCATTATTGTATTCATTGTGTAATATAATTTAATTTATGGTTATTTACATCATCATTGTATGATCTTTCTTTCATGGGTGTATGTTTCGTATTTTACCTAATCGATAAGGGAATTCGAAATTTCCATTTCCATTTATTTGGCTTTACGCAAACTTCATTGATTATTTTACTCTGAGATTATGTGTGGAATAACTATTCATTTTCTTATGTCGTAATTTCCACTACACTTTTGTGTGGATATAATTTTGATACACATAATCACTCCATTCTTAATTTCTCAAGTCATCGATATGAATTTGTTAAGAGTAATTTTAACTCATTCTCCATTTGTTGAGTTAAACATCAAATTCATTGGTGTTGTTATTACAAGATTATGTGTGAATATACTTTGATTGTTTTACACTGAATATCCAATCATATTTAGTGTGTTTATATTTTTCACACATAACTATGTCATTGATTTATCCTTAACCTAAGGATACAGCCTTTATGAGAGATTTCATCTCAACTTAAATTCCATTGAGACTTCATTGTTGTTATACACCAAATCACTTTTATGTGGTGTATATAATGTACTTTGACATAGTATATCATGAATCCCTTTATTATCATGATATTACAATTTTTTGATTACCTCAATTATTTGTATTCACGTGTCTCTCTTTTTATTAGAAACTCTAACTAAAATACCAATTTTAAATGTTTTAAAGACTTATTCTTCTAAATATTTCTCATTAATGTCCATGTTTTAAAAATGGTTTATGGATTTATTTATATGGACATTTAAGTTTTAAAATTAAAACTCCTTTTAAAAGTTTCAAAGTGGTATGGGACACTTTGATTCAAAAACCTATTTTTAAATGGCTTCTTGACAAATAGTGTGACTTTTGATTGATTTCAAGAAAAAGGGGGATATTTCTCTCAAATAGTTTTGTTGGTTATTTTCATCTATATCAATATCCTTCGTTATTCTCGATTGAGGTTAATATGATACAATACAATATTTCATATTGTATCGAATGAGTTATGTTTCACTATGGATGTTTTATTTTTATACCATTCATGGTTTGTGGATAAGTATTGACATTTAGTATTCTAGTTTTAATACGAATGTTTATGTTATGTTTCAAACTTTTTATATGAGGAATGCATTGGACTTAGTAAGTGACGGGTGGAGCCCTCTATAGATCCTCGATGCATCGGTAGGTCTCATGAGACAAACTAGTGTCTTGGCACAAGGACTTGGAAAAATATTTTTTATAGTCTTGGAACGAGGCCTTGGTTACGTGGTTATGATAGTCTGGAATTATGCATTTCATCATTATGAAATTGGTTATTGATATTTCATTTGATCATTAGACTAGTAGATTATCCATGTGAATAAGTAAATAACATTATTTCATTTTATCTTTTCCATTTTATGCTGAAGTTCAAGTTTAAAATGCTTTTGTTTTAGTTATAAATTGCCTTAAGTGTTTATGCTTATCTATGAAAGAATCTGCTATAATGTTATCCTTACTGAGCATCGGATCTCACCCCTTTCAATTTTTTATTTTTTCTAGGATTATGATGAAGTAATTTATGAATGACCTGCAGGGATAGTATGAGGGGATATGAAGACAAGATGTTTTTTTATTTATTGTAAAACATTATGAATGTATCTAGTGTTTCCAAGGCTACTAAACTAATCGGGCTTTCGAGACTTGATCTTTCTTGTGATCATGCCAATGTTATGTAATAATGCACCGACTCTGGGTAACTGGGGTCGGGGCATTACACATTTTCATCCCCTTCCAATTGGCCAACTGCATGATAATTTTAAGAGACGTACCTTCCAGGGAATATCTTTTCACTCTTGCCCAGAACATGGGTAGCCTAAGATAGTTAAAGGGGAGTATACCCCTTTTGACACCAAGCCTAGTAGCAACTCTATTTTTCTTGATAGCTGGAACTTCGTCCCCAAAGATAACAAAGGATTTTCTCTAACTGAATTCTTGCCCCGCAACATCCTCATAATGTCTGAAGATAGAATTAATACTGGAGATAGTTTTCCTATCAACATGTGAGGGGAGTAGTATACCATCATCATAGAAGAGATGGGAAGGAGTGAAGCAGTTCCTACTGTATGATATCATTTGATAAATCCCAAAGTTAACAAGATCATGGATGCAAATTCTCAAATAATCATCAGCCAGGGAGAACAGCAATCCAGATAGGGGGTCTCCCTATCTTACACCCCTTTGAGAATTAATAGAAAACCCTTGGAGACCCATTTATCAATATAGACAGTCTAGAACATACAAGGAAAGATCTAATCATACCAATAAAATTGCCTGAGAATCCTTGAATACTCAAGATCTTGAAGATGAAATCCCATCTAATGGTGTCAAAGGCTTTTGAGATATCAACATTTAGTGCCCTATTTCCATAATTTCCCTTATTCCTTATAATATTGACACATTCTGGGGAATGGGCAAGGCAGTTCTGAATGTTCCTGCCAGGAACGAAACCAAACTGATTAAAGGAAATGAGGGACCTTGCAACCTCACCATGACGAGCATCCAGAATCTTGCTAATGACTTTGGGGATGGAGTTCCCAATGGAAACTGGTCAAATGTCCTTGATGTCAATTGCAATCATCTTTTTGGGAATTAGGGAAATGAAATTTTAATTCATTCCAAAAGGAATATAGGAATGATAAAAGAACTCCCTTATAACATCAATCACCTCCTTATGCATTATATCCCAGTAGAAAATAACGAACTTGTTAGAGAAATCATCTAGCGCAGGTGTGCTGTCAATATTCAGAGAGAATAGTGCGTCGTGTATTTCTTTTGTAGTGGAGATATCAGTGAGTTTTTTGTTTTGAACGTTATTCAGACTGGGCTCAATACAGCTTATAATACTATCTGAATTATACTCCCCAGATTCAGAGTAAAGGTTTTCAAAGTAGCGAGTCACAGAGTTAAAAATATCATTTTCGGTTGTGAACTTGTCCTCAAAAATTCTAAGAGCCTTGAGGGTTTTTCTCAATTTTATCTCTCGATGCATGCAGTGAAAGAACCATGAGTTCCTATCAACTTCCTTCAACCACCTTACATTGATCTGATTTCGGTCCAGATTCTCCTTGAGAGACAAAAGTTTGTTAGGCTTTGATGTTGCATGTATCTATTCTTGAGATGGGAGGTATTGCCTCATACTACCTTTTTGGCACTCAAATAGAAAAGAGTCAGCCTATTTAATTTCATTGTCAAGTCTGGAAAAGGGCCTTTTTATCCATTCTGTTAATTCGGATTTAACAATATTCAGTTTTCTAACAAGAATGTGAAGAGGACTTCCATGAAGAGCCTCCTTCCATGCATCCAGAATAGTATTTCTACACTATGGAGCCATTATCCATGCATTATTAAATTTTAAAGTTAAAGGGGATGACCTTATAATATTGATACAAATGTCAATTAGGATTGGATGATGGTCCGAGTGCAATCTGGACAATGTTGTACCAGACACCTCCAGCTCCTCCCTTTGATCATCTATCTGAACCAAAAATCTGTCAAGTTTTCTTGCTTGTTTTCCATTATGAGTGTACCTATGTGAATTAAAATAAGCTCCTAGAATTGGAACCTCGACCATTATACATTGATCAATATAGTTGGAGAACTCTCAAGAAGAGGCTCGACAGAAGTTATTCCCAGTTTTCTCCTCAGGTCTCAAAACAGAATTGAAGTCGCCTGGGATGATCCATTTTTTATCCATGCTTCCAGTAATGCACAGAAGATTATCCATAAGATCCTTCTTCTAATGTACTAATTGAATGAATAAACAAGGGTAACAAAAAAGAGACCTGACTGAAACAAGAAAGTCAAGGACACAGAGTGATAGTCACTTTTTTGGGTTTCAATTGTCACAGAGTTGTGTATTAAAACCAAAAGAGTTTCTGTTCCATTATCAGATAGATTCGTTGCAACAAAAGAGTATTCTAGAGTATCCCATTTGAAGTCCATCCATTTTACAAACTATATTCTAGGTTCAGAAATTCCAATCAACATTGTCTTGTTGGTCAAGATGATGTGATTCATGGCCTTGACCATGGGAGAATTACCTAGGCCATAAAAATTCCAGAAAAGGACTTTCATTGATGAGAGGCACGCTGCCTGGTGCAGGGGACAACATATTCAGTGTTTGTGTCTGGAATAAACTCTCCTTCCTTTGGTGTGGCTCTATCAAACTCATTTGTGTTATCATCATCAAGAGATGGATATTTGTTATCCAAGGTGATAATACCTGTCAAGGTTGCAGGTAGTATCCTCCTTGCAACCTTTGGGGACTGAACTTTGGAGAAATTCCAATGCTCATCAACATCCTGTCCTGCATTTATAGAACTCACCTGCACCTCCTCAGGCCCCTAAATATCAATCAGCATAGGGGGTTGAGTGCTAATCAGATCCTTTTGAGTCTGTGGTGAGACAGGTGCCACATCATGACCATAATTCAGTATTGGGGGTTGATTGCTAAATTGGTCCTGTTGTGTCTGTTGTGTGACATGTGCCACCTTATCCTACATGGTGCCTTGGGTGGTTCTCCCCCGCACAGCCTTCACAGACACATTCATAGTAGTGGGTTCAGTGGAAACCTACATCTCCAGAGTCTATTGTGGATCAAGTGCCATCTGCTCACGCACCTCATCCTTTTGTGCATTATCCCTAGTATCAATCCTTTTCCCATCCTCATCATGCCCAGAGTTAGGATCTGGATTATCATGCACAGGTTGAGCACCATCAACTGCCTCCACATTGACTGTCAGAGTCTCTTCTAGAACATCTTGCTTCACACCCACCACAGTAGCCCCAGGATGATCCTGGGTATTCCCCTTCCTTCAACAGTTCAGGTCATCATGTCCATTCATATTACAGGATTTACAAAATTTGTTCTTGTTACATACAGAAAAAATGTGCCCAAAGATGTGGCAATTTGAGCAGAATATGGGATTCCTATCATAACCAATATCAATATTAATACTATAATCTCTTGTAGTAAAGACAACATACTCCACTAGAGTTATATCCATGTCAACCTCAACCAGAACACTGGCATAATGCCCAAAGATCGGGTTGTCAGTCTGTTTGTCAAGTCTAATGGGATTACCAATCTGGGGATGCCAATAAAGCCGACTAAGTATATGGATGCGGATCAATACATGTTCCAAGGGGTTCTTGATAGAACAGGGATCAAAATTACGACCCCACTCATGAATGTGAAGAAAACCAGGATTAAGGGAAACAGATCCCAAGTTCCAAGCTCTCCGCTTGCATTCGTCAGTCGGGAAGAAAATGTGGTAGAAACCTGTCCCAATTTCCGTCATCTTCCAGTCACTGAAGCCCCACAGTTCTTCCATCCTGGTTGTTAGTTCTTGAAATTTTCATGACCGAACGCCCCTCAGGACAATCACCCTGGAAATAATTGAAAATTTGCACAGCTTGACACGCTCCACTACTGCGGCTTGATTTGCTAAAACATGTCCAATACATCACTTTCTGATAATTCTTCTTGAATTATCAGCATCACAATTCAGAAAGGAGAGACCTCCATGTTTCTTTATAACATCCGCAAAACTTTTACCATGTACTGTGATGTCTTGCCAAATGATTTCCCAGGATTCTTCCACGCACAGAGGCTGAACAGATCACGATGACATATCCTCTCTTTTTCTTTCAAATCAACATTCCTGTTCTCCACCGTATCGACATATCCCTAATTAGGGTTTTCTTCCTTAGCTCGATCGCCACTCGCCCCATCCATATTTTCCATCATTAATCATATATATATTTTTTTAATTAATTATATTTTTATATTTTGAAAAAAACTATTGCAAGCTTAAAAAAACATTTCACTAAAAAATCACATTTTCATCACACTTGTTAATTTAATTTAAAATTATGTTCTATAAAATATATAAATTGAAATTATTAAAATAGAATCCATTTTTGAAATATTAAATATTAATATTATTTAATAAGTTCACCTATATTTTTTTCAAAATAAATATTGAAAATAAAAAAATCATTTTTTGCGGTTAATGTTAAAACAGGTTTCCATGGGGGTAAACCAAACACTAAGGGTATGTTTACCAAAAAAACATCTCTAAATAATAATTTATAGCCATATTTTTATCTTATAATATCATATATTTGAATATTTGTAAATTTTTAGGAATTTCCCTCTGTAATTAATTTTATAAAATTATTATATTATAAAATATCTATGTAACCCACCTCCCCAACATATAAAAGGACATTATGTCACCTCTCCTATAAAAAAATAAATATCCATTTGGATTAGTAATTAAAATCCATAATACCTTACTTAAATTCCTTCCCATCACATAGATTGACTTTGTTGATCATAATAACATCCTACTATGGATTTACTAATAACGATACATAGGTTATCTAAAGAGTTGGTCTAGTACGTAACCATTTATCTTCATATTATTTATTTCTTTATCCCCTTAAAATCATGTTCTATAATTATAATAAAATTTTCTTAAATATATTTATATTTTATTTTTAAAATTTAATTACCTTTGTTATTCCACTCTTCTATATAATTTCTTATGAAAGAATCAACATTGTGTACGGAAGACTACCAACGTGTAAACTGATATAATTCATTTTCCATCACTGTATCTAAATTATAGATATAATGATTGATTTAATATATATATATATATATAATTAATTACCTAATAATTATTTTGTAATATTAGTATCTCATTTAACATCATACTTTTTTATTTGTGGGAATATGATATCATCTCTCATGAATATGTGTGGCTACATGCACTATGATGTTATGTAGTGTGTTTTTTGATTTATTTAAACATTAATAGTAATAAGAATATTTTTATTAAATATATATGATATAAATGACATAATAATTTTTTATAATGGGGAAATAATAATTATATTTTTTTCATAAATAGAGAAATGGAAATATCTTTCGTACAAATGTATGGCATATCATCTCCCTGAAATGTGTAATTAATTTTACTATATATTAATTTTTGGATAATTAAGAATATCATTACAATTAATATTTATGATATTTATACCCTATTTAAAATTATCTAAGTGATTAAACCATAATAATAGTAAAAAGAGTAAGACTATAGAAGAGAATCCTTTATAAAAAATGATGTTATTTTTACCGAGTATAATGTTTTTAATAATGAATTTTCAATAAATAATTGATCAAATACTATAACTAAATCATATTGTGTATTATATATATCTTTATTTTTATATTATTATTTTTATATAAACCATTATTTATTAAAAACAAAATTGAAATGTGTTAATTTAAATCAGCATGATGTATGGACATATTTAATAATTTCATCGTTATATGGTATTATTTTATTGTTTAAGTCTATTATAGGGGAATTGTTTGGTTTTTCCGTATTAAAAATATATTTTATTCTAATATATTTATATTTTAAATTATATTTCATCAATTAATTTTACAATACTTTAATACTGAAGATAAAAAATATTAATTTATAAAAAACAGTATTTTCTTTTCGAATCGGTCACGAAACATGTTCTTCCATATCCGAATTTTCACCAAAATAATTTAATTAATATTTTTACCATTATCAATTTATTTACTAAATGAGTTTTTTCACCTATTTTAATTTGAATAAATTCATTAAATAGAATCCTCCAATAATTTTTAAAATGACATAACATTTTGTTTTTAAAAGATAATGGGAATGGAATATTTGTTTAAATATACTCAGAAAAACTGAATTTACCACCATAAAAACCACTCATTACTATATGTATTCCAGTTAATGTATTGAAGATTAATTTCATTTTATTAAATCATTAATGTTTTATAATGTTTTAGTTTTTAAATATGAATTTAAAATTTTAATGATTATTTTCCTCAATAATGTTTTCTGTGAAATTCTAATGATATTTCTATTCTTCATTGACAACAACCCCGTTTTAATGTATCGTGGATTGATGATATGTTGTAATGATACCATCCTTATAACTGTTTTACATTTTATTATGAATTTCATATGGGATGTACTATTTTGATTCCGTTAACTATATTAATCTATTTGTTTTATGATTGTGTTGATTGATTGAGGAAATTATTAAAATTTCATATGCAAGTTTTTGAATATTAATATTTATGTTCATTATGATTCACCCCATTCATATGATTAATTTATTAGACATAGTTAGTGTTTGATGGATCCCTCTATAGCCCCTTGATGTATCAGTAGTTCCAAAGAGAAAATATATCTTGGGTTTTTGGCTGATACATTACCAATTTAGATATTATGTCTTACACAAAGGCCATGATTGTATGATTAAAATAACATTAATTATAAATTTCCAAATTATTATATAAGTTGGTGATTTCCATGTTATAATTTAATTAGTTATGATATTACAAGACATGTTATAATCTCATGATAATATATTTATAGAAATAATTTTTCATATGTTTTTCTTCAATATTCTTTATTATGATCATGTAATTTATTAAATGGAATGTTTTTCACTATACATACATTGAGATTCTTATTTTTCTTTATTTATTCATTGTAGATTATAATATACTCACACTATAACTGATCAACATAACTCACCACATTCTTTGTTGTCCTTTCCCTATGGTATGTGGATTTTTATGGAGAACTATATGAATCGATAAAATTTAGGGAAATGATCTCCAAATAAGAAATACCATGTATTCATTTATGTTTTCTAATGTAATGTTAAAATAACTTATGAATCTATTTTACTAATACATATAAACTATTTGATCCCTTGGGATGCGGAAACCGGTAGCTTATTCCAAACTTATAATGTAACCACATATAAGGTTGGGTTCTTTACCACAATGACTAATTCTCAACCTATAGTTCGTAAAATAGATCATCTATTTTAGAAATAAACAATAATGATACCCCACAACTTCTTCCACTATGGTTTCCTACACTCACCAATGTCTCGTGTCCTCACCTATCTCTCCCCAAAACGAAGTTATCCCAAAAAATACTACTCCATGTATGGCAACATAAACATCTTGCATCACATCATCACATCATCACATCTAAATATACATATATTGTAATTGCGATTATTATAATATCCACAAAACCGATATGATGTGAATCATACATTTGGAATTACACCTCATTCCATCACAACCCACACATAGGTAAAGGTCCCCCAAGCCATCACATCATATAAATATCATGCATGTAATAAGACATTATATAATATATCTCAAGATACATGTGATTTAAATCATCACAATACATAAGAACCCTCAATATAAATACAAGGGGTAACTAACCACCGTGAATACCAACAATAATAATACTATGAATATATGAGAGTGGGGAAATAGGGTTAGTGATCCATCGATCCTCCCATTGATATTTTTTTGAAATAAAATTCTTAGATTAAATTGGGTGTTAGTATGTGTAACTAAATTAGTTGGAGAATTATATGAAATCACAAATAATACAAGATATAATACTTCACCCAATAACACAAAGGGCATTACGTAGTGCTATTCTAAACTACAACTATCATCCCACTGACACATGTCTTGCACTACTAAGGAGAACTTATCCTATACGAACACATGAATTTTATCTTACATTCACTAAATTCATTCATCACATTATGTTAAGTAATTATTTAAATTTTAATTATAATTTATAATAAATAATGTTTATAAACCAACAAAAAGAATTCCAATACCCCTAAAAATTCCAATACGAACACATCATTGCATGTCTCGGTCCTCCACAGCGTGACACCCCTCATGGCGCCATAGTCGTCCTTCGGCCGAGCCAGCTTTATCCAGCCGATTCTTCTTTGTCCGAGCAGCCCGCGGTTGCGGGTCGTGGTTATTCCACACACGGTCAGTGCACGACCTCTGCCTTCGATCATCACTGCTTCCCTTTGTTAATTAAAAGGAATGAGAACAACGGAGGTTGTATGGGCCGTGTTCGTTCAGCCCATGCCCTCCACATTAGGCAGTATTAATCGTCCATTGACAATTCAAAAAAAATTCAACAATGAACGGGGTACAAATTATTCATTTGAAATTGTACAAACCCCTACCTCGCAAAAGACTTCTCACGTCATCCAACCCTGGAAGACGAGCATCGCGGTAGTCAGACATCACGGAAGAACAATGTCCTCCCTTCAACGATGGCAGAAGGTTCGTTGTCGTAGGTGATGTAGAATCCTTGACGTCGAGGTGTGTCCGAGGGAGAAGCATTGTTAGAATAAGTCCTTCGCATTCTTCGTCGGGGATGTTCTTCGTTGAAGAACGGTGTTCTTCATTGAAGAAGGATCACCTCTCTTCTATTTTTCTAGAGACATTCCCCAAAAGTGATTTGGCAACCAAAATAAATAAAAATGATCTCTTAATAATATAATTTCCATGCAATTCAATTTGATTAAAAAGAGGATCCGAATAATTAATTTAGACATTAATTATATAAGTTGGCATAATTGATGGGAAGAGTGAGGTGGAGAGTGTAACACCCCGAGCTTCCACGATACGCTTCTCATTCAATAATACAATAGCTTGCATTGTACGCAACTTCGAGTTCTAAAACATCGCGACAAATCAAAGTAGCCGTTATGAATAGTAATAACCACTTTTTAAAATTATAGAAATTTTATATTTCAAAATGGACTTCATTTTTGTATTCCTAATATTGAAATTAGCCTATGTTGAATTTTTTGTAATTTTCTGAGAACTTCAAAATTTTTATGAATAGTGAAAAATACTTAAAACAACTTTTTTAATCAAAATAATTCATAGTGATAAATTATACTATTGAGTGGTTTTAGAGTATAATTAGAATATATTTTTACCATTTTATCCAATGGTGGTCATTAGAATTAATTTGACATTGAAATTGGACATAAACAATTGTCAATCTTTTGATATAAATTGTTTCTTAAAAACACGCTATTTTTTTGTGACAGCGGGAATTAATTATAAAATTAATTAATGCAACTAATATGTTTGGAATTTTTTAAAATAGACATCATTTTTCAATTCGGAATATCAATTATAGCTTAGGGTGAAATTTTGGCCTTATTCTGAAAAACTTCAATTTTTGATGAATAGTGAAACCACTAAGTGGTTGTTAAATAACTGATTTTTCGTTTAAATGAAATATTACCACTTCTGTGTTTTGATTTTCAAAAATCCGACATACATGGTTGTCATAAAGAAGTAAAATGTGGTTCAATGGGATAAAAATAATTTTTTGGTGAATAGTAACTTATTAAGTTCTTAATCGCGATTAGTGGTAATTAGGGTAGTTTAAGGTATAAATAATACTTTAATAATATTAAATGACCTAGACACATGTCCCAACCTCATTGGTTGTGTCATGGCCGACCAAGACAAGCCATGTCCTAACTTGGGGACCCCATGGATCCACTTTTGTTGGGAAATAACATAAATTACTTTTTATTTAATGTTAAAGTGAAAATGACACTAACATAAAGTGTTTTACTAAAACAATTTTTAAGTAGGGTTACACAAGTCCAAATTTTGATTATAAATAGTCATTGGAAAGATAAAAAGATTTCCTATATCATAGTATTTTTTTTATAATTTTTAGACATTAAATAAATTTAATTATTTATGACATAATAATGATGCAGCGATGACATCATTATTTGACGATTTAAATAAAATGGAAAGGTAATATAAAATCTATGAACTACACATGGCCAAAACCAATTGGATGAGTGGATTTCGATGCCTTATCACCTTATCCACGAATTCTATCAATTTGGGACCTTTTAAAACCGAAACACATTTTCAAATAATGTAATGTTCCTTTACTTTCCAAAAGTGCCCTTCCTCTCCTCTTATAAAAGGCCCCCACCTCTACCTCATTTCACACACTCTTCAAGCCATTGGCTCGGCCAACCCCTGCCCATTTGCTCTCTCCACATCCCTCTCCTCATCCTAGAGGATTCCCTTTGGGCAGAATCCTTTCAAAGGAAGCCTTTAGGCTCAACTCAAAAGGAGTTACACTTTTTAAGGTAATTCATTCTCTCATGTTCTTTTGTTTTATTTTGCTTCTCCAACCCCCTAAACTCTTTTTATTTACTTCTTTTGTAACAACACCAGTATATTAAATATACTAGGATGTTGTTATAAGATTTATTTGAGCTACACTTCCACACAACTACATCAAATGGTTAAAGAACATAAGGTTTCCGTGGATGGCGAAATTCTGCCTCCCGAAACGATGATTGTTCAACACTCATTTAACACCTTCAAAGGTGGCCATTATGATGTCACTATTTTTATATATGATATATAATATGTTTATGTTTTCCTTAAGCTTCTGTTTTTTTTCATTTTGGGCATACCTTTATGGTTTCCATTATGGGTAAAACACGATATCTTCATTTTAGGAAGCGCGGACTACCGCCCCCTGAAAGTGATTTGATTCGTTAATACCATATGTGGGATGTGTGAAGGATAAAGTTAATGATATTATATATGTTATTATACTGGAATTATAATATACTCTCATATCATTATGATTCCATTCCAGAAAATATGAAATAGAAATGGAAGTAGCGTTCATGCGTACGTACGGCTTACCGTCTCCATGAACGGTGCATTTCATTTCTTACCTCTAAATGTTACGTAATATTATAAATGAATGTATATAATGGATATATAAGATATATATGACATCTAAATTATGAATATAATGGATATTTCACCACATTAACAACTTGTAATCATAAGAAGTTTATTTTTGACTCAAGTACCAAAGGTCGACAAAACGACCGTTATTAACTTAAATAATTACATAATGATCATATCATTGTAATAAGTGATATAATAAGGATAATGAAATTGAGAATGGTTCTTAATAAGGTATATATTAACTCTAGTTTATTATTCAGGAGGTTAAAGAACGGTTGAGTCAAGTCGGACACAAGGTAAGGAAACTTCTTAACCCAATTTCCATTCTTTGGGTTAATCTCCTACTTTCAAATTATGTCGTGATATTATTATGTCTTATTTTGTATTTTTACTTTCTTTATGTGTACCTATAGTGAATACACATAATAGATCTACTTTATTTTAAAAATTATCTTTTTAAGGACTTCGTCTCAATCTCCTTTCATTGAGGCATATTTGGATTTATACACAACTTTCATTTATACGGTGTATAAACCCCTTTGACTTTTACGTTTATTCAAAAGGAATATTTTTTATATGAAGCGTTTTACTAAACGACAAAAGGGAATGTTTTTATTTCCGTACTTATGCGGCGACAACGACTTCTCCTCTGTCGTGACCATTATTTGAGATTCGGCTTCCTCTTCAATCCATCATTTTTTTTAATGAAAAATAAATACAAAGTTTTAACTCTCTTTTATTTTGGTATTGAAAATGGTTTTGAAAGCATTTTTATTATATCAATGTGTTGTATTTATATCTTGTGATTGAAATGTGGAAATGTTATGTTTCCTTTATGTATGTTTTATGTGATACGATTATGTTATGGTTTATGATATGTTTAAACCTATTCATATGAGGAATGCATTGGACTTAATAAGTGACGGGTGGAGCCCGCTATAGCTCCTCGATGCATCGGCAGGTCTCATGAGACAAACTAGTGTCTTGGCACGAGGCCATGACAAAATCTTATTTGTGGTCTTGGCACGAGGCCTTGACTACGTGGTTATGATAGTCTGGCATTATGCATTCCATCATTATGAAAGTGGTTATTGATATTGCATGTGATTATTCGACCAGTAGAATATCCATGTGAAGAAGTAAATGGCATTATCTCATTTTACTTTTGCCATATTATGTTGAAGTTCATGTTTAAAAGGCTTTTGTTTTATTTATACATTGCCTTAATTGTTAATGATTATTTATGAAAGCTTCCGCATCATTGTTATCCTTACTGAGCATCTGAGCTCACCCCTTTCAATGTTTTAATATTTTCCAGGATGTGAAGAAGTATTTTATGAATGACCTGCAGGGATAGTCAGAAGAGGATATGAGTGTGGACTATGGAGACTTTGTTATTGTAGTTTTTCACTTTATGATGTAATGTAACGTTTATGAATGTATCTAGTGTTTCCAAGGCTACTAAACTAATCGGTCTTTCGAGACTTGATCTTTTGGGATCATGCCAATGTTACGAAGTAATGCACCGGCTCTGGGTAGCTGGGGTCGGGGCGTTACAGTTGGTATCAGAGGCAGTTTAGTACTAACCTTGGAAGCTAGATTTAGATAAACTCTGATTAGAGCACATAGCCCGAAGATAGACTTTGAGGATTAGTATAAAAGAACATCTTAGAATATTGGTATTGTAGAGATTTTGTGAGTTTTCCAAGCAATACATTCCTGTCTGGATACGAGCAGGTAGAGGCGGCTCTGGCACAGATGTACCTAGGGGTAAAACCCGAAAACACCGCTTTGAGCTAGACTCGAACGGGAACTGGTGCACGACAACGGGCCTTGCTGCACTCTTGGTTACGACACTCCCGGGGGATATGCTTTGGATAATTCCCATTTTCTTTACAAACCACTATGAAGGGTTACGAGTATATACTTCCTCAAAGAATACATTTTTATAATTATGGATTATATCCATAATTAGTTCAATTTATGTTAAGTGTTTTACAAGTATGGAATTATGTATTTTGATTCATAAACTAATCTAGTTTATGCCATTGTTTAGAAATGGCGCCTAGTAGAAGGAATGGAAACTGTATCAATGCACGAACTCCGTGTAGGGATTGCCCTCCTGCTCAGGATAATTATGGTGGAGCTAGTGATACAACTGGTGCTGATCAGCTTCTCACCATACTGGGACAACTCACGCAGGTTATGAATAACAACCTTACTCGTATGGAGCACCCTGATCCGCAACGTGGAGGATCAATGTTAGACCGCTTCATGAGGCAACAACCACCAACCTTCAATGGGAGTACAAATCCTATAGTAGCTGAGCAATGGATAAATTCCTTAGAGAAAATATTCCATGCCTTGGGGAGTAGTGAAAGGGAGAAGGTTGTCATGGCAGTTTACCGCCTCACTGGAGATGCCGATCAGTGGTGGTCGCTGATTCAAAACAAAAAGGAAGATGACGACGTATCAAGTATGGAATGGAGGGAGTTCAAAGAGCTTTTCTTAGAAAAATACTTTCCTCGTGACCATCGAGCAGATATGGAAAGGCAATTTCTGAGTCTGAGGCAGAAGGAGGATGAGAATGTCGCAAAGTATGAGGCTAACTTTACAAGGTTAGCGAGGCATGCTGCCGATTATATACGTAACCCAAGGAGTAAGATTGATCGTTTCTTTGATGGGTTAAAACCATTTCTCCGTCGAGCTTTAGTATCACAATCCTTCTCATCATACGAAGATATAGTCTCATGTGCTATCAAGACAGAAAAGGAATTCTCTAAGTCTTATGACAACAAAGTAAAGCAAGAGAAGAAGAGAACGGTGGAACAAGAGACAGATAAAGGGAAAAAGGGAAAGAAGGATTTTCCATTATGTGATAATTGTGGGAAGAATCACCCTGGTACTTGCCTAAAAGGAATGGGAGTCTGTTATAAATGTGGAGAAAAAGGTCACCAGGCACGTGATTGCAAGGGAAAGAAAGAGGCTGTCAAAGTTGAATGCTACAATTGTAGAGAAATGGGTCATTACGCAAATGAATGTCCTAAGCGTCAAGGAATCTTACCTCAGAAAAGGCCAAGGGATCAAGGACAATCTTATGCTATTACTACAGTTGAAGCAGAATAACTAATGTATTGATGCTTTCGGACTCATGGATTATATTCTGGTTATTAGAATAATGTGATCTATATAAGGATTGTACTGCAGTACTTGTTGGTTTCAGTAAGGTTTTAATATGATGAAGGTAATTATATTTTTAGTATGTGACAATAAAAGAAACTTTACTTTGTTTGGGGAATCTGTTACAATTGATTTTGGAATTTAGAGGCCTTTTAGAGAAAGTCTGGACGGAGGTATTTTGGATAACTATTAAGGTTGGAATGGATTAAGTTGAACCATGGATATTATTATTTAAGGATAAAGCATTTCTGAAGATTATTTTTGGAATATTATAATACTATAGTTTTAGGAAAAGGACAACCTGTAGGGTGGGGAATAACCCGTCGCGTCAGACAAAGCTGCAGGAATCGAACCCACAACCATAGTGCGACAGGCCTTTATTTCCTACCACTAGCCTACAGGAAGTCCCTGGTTATTAGAAAATAATTTTACTAATCTAAATGGTATGTGTTAACATTTTGAACCTTATACAATTAGGATAAATAGAATATTTTTGAGTTCCGTTACCATTTGGAGTAAAAGTTGGGGTTGTGGTAAAAAAAAAATTTAACGAATGAAAGTATACATAACAAGTATGTATATTCCCTTACGTTCTTAGTAAATCTCCTAAATAAATTCCTTAACATTATAAAAGGTAACTTAAAACAAAAATGTTGTCGGTTAACTTTTCCAACTGGGGATTCAATGACCGTTTAACCAATCACAAGTTTGTGATTTTCTTGTGGTTAAACTTTCTCCTAATCCTGTTTTCTATAACTCTCCATCAGACCTTGATGGTTTGTTTCTCCTCCATATCCATATTTTCATATAATCCTAGAATGGGCTATATCGGGTGACCTTTGTACTTATCCTGCTTTCTTTTAATGTTATATATTTATTAACCTTATTTCCGATGTGGGTTTTCCTCAAAGGTATTTTCTCTTTTCAACCTTTTATTATCAAAGAAAAATTTCAAATTGCGAGGACACAATTTATTGAAGGAGGGGAGAATGTAACACCCCGAGCTTCCACGATACGCTTCTCATTCAATAATACAATAGCTTGCATTGTACGCAACTTCGAGTTCTAAAACATCGCGACAAATCAAAGTAGCCGTTATGAATAGTAATAACCACTTTTTAAAATTATAGAAATTTTATATTTCAAAATGGACTTCATTTTTGTATTCCTAATATTGAAATTAGCCTATGTTGAATTTTTTGTAATATTCTGAGAACTTCAAAATTTTTATGAATAGTGAAAAATACTTAAAACAACTTTTTTAATCAAAATAATTCATAGTGATAAATTATACTATTGAGTGGTTTTAGAGTATAATTAGAATATATTTTTACCATTTTATCCAATGGTGGTCATTAGAATTAATTTGACATTGAAATTGGACATAAACAATTGTCAATCTTTTGATATAAATTGTTTCTTAAAAACACGCTATTTTTTTGTGACAGCGGGAATTAATTATAAAATTAATTAATGCAACTAATATGTTTGGAATTTTGTAAAATAGACATCATTTTTCAATTCGGAATATCAATTATAGCTTAGGGTGAAATTTTGGCCTTATTCTGAAAAACTTCAATTTTTGATGAATAGTGAAACCACTAAGTGGTTGTTAAATAACTGATTTTTCGTTTAAATGAAATATTACCACTTCTGTGTTTTGATTTTCAAAAATCCGACATACATGGTTGTCATAAAGAAGTAAAATGTGGTTCAATGGGATAAAAATAATTTTTGGTGAATAGTAACTTATTAAGTTCTTAATCGCGATTAGTGGTAATTAGGGTAGTTTAAGGTATAAATAATACTTTAATAATATTAAATGACCTAGACACATGTCCCAACCTCATTGGTTGTGTCATGGCCGACCAAGACAAGCCATGGCCTAACTTGGGGACCCCATGGATCCACTTTTGTTGGGAAATAACATAAATTACTTTTTATTTAATGTTAAAGTGAAAATGACACTAACATAAAGTGTTTTACTAAAACAATTTTTAAGTAGGGTTAAACAAGTCCAAATTTTGATTATAAATAGTCATTGGAAATATAAAAAGATTTCCTATATCATAGTATTTTTTTTATAATTTTTAGACATTAAATAAATTTAATTATTTATGACATAATAATGATGCAGCGATGACATCATTATTTGACGATTTAAATAAAATGGAAAGGTAATATAAAATCTATGAACTACACATGGCCAAAACCAATTGGATGAGTGGATTTCGATGCCTTATCACCTTATCCACGAATTCTATCAATGTGGGACCTTTTAAAACCGAAACACATTTTCAAATAATGTAATGTTCCTTTACTTTCCAAAAGTGCCCTTCCTCTCCTCTTATAAAAGGCCCCCACCTCTACCTCATTTCACACACTCTTCAAGCCATTGGCTCGGCCAACCCCTGCCCATTTGCTCTCTCCACATCCCTCTCCTCATCCTAGAGGATTCCCTTTGGGCAGAATCCTTTCAAAGGAAGCCTTTAGGCTCAACTCAAAAGGAGTTACACTTTTTAAGGTAATTCATTCTCTCATGTTCTTTTGTTTTATTTTGCTTCTCCAACCCCCTAAACTCTTTTTATTTACTTCTTTTGTAACAACACCAGTATCTTAAATATACTAGGATGTTGTTATAAGATTTATTTGAGCTACACTTCCACACAACTACATCAAATGGTTAAAGAACATAAGGTTTCCGTGGATGGCGAAATTCTGCCTCCCGAAACGATGATTGTTCAACACTCATTTAACACCTTCAAAGGTGGCCATTATGATGTCACTATTTTTATATATGATATATAATATGTTTATGTTTTCCTTAAGCTTCTGTTTTTTTTCATTTTGGGCATACCTTTATGGTTTCCATTATGGGTAAAACACGATATCTTCATTTTAGGAAGCGCGGACTACCGCCCCCTGAAAGTGATTTGATTCGTTAATACCATATGTGGGATGTGTGAAGGATAAAGTTAATGATATTATATATGTTATTATACTGGAATTATAATATACTCTCATATCATTATGATTCCATTCCAGAAAATATGAAATAGAAATGGAAGTAGCGTTCATGCGTACGTACGGCTTACCGTCTCCATGAACGGTGCATTTCATTTCTTACCTCTAAATGTTACGTAATATTATAAATGAATGTATATACTGGATATATAAGATATATATGACATCTAAATTATGAATATAATGGATATTTCACCACATTAACAACTTGTAATCATAAGAAGTTTATTTTTGACTCAAGTACCAAAGGTCGACAAAACGACCGTTATTAACTTAAATAATTACATAATGATCATATCATTGTAATAAGTGATATAATAAGGATAATGAAATTGAGAATGGTTCTTAATAAGGTATATATTAACTCTAGTTTATTATTCAGGAGGTTAAAGAACGGTTGAGTCAAGTCGGACACAAGGTAAGGAAACTTCTTAACCCAATTTCCATTCTTTGGGTTAATCTCCTACTTTCAAATTATGTCGTGATATTATTATGTCTTATTTTGTATTTTTACTTTCTTTATGTGTACCTATAGTGAATACACATAATAGATCTACTTTATTTTAAAAATTATCTTTTTAAGGACTTCGTCTCAATCTCCTTTCATTGAGGCATATTTGGATTTATACACAACTTTCATTTATACGGTGTATAAACCCCTTTGACTTTTACGTTTATTCAAAAGGAATATTTTTTATATGAAGCGTTTTACTAAACGACAAAAGGGAATGTTTTTATTTCCGTACTTATGCGGCGACAACGACTTCTCCTCTGTCGTGACCATTATTTGAGATTCGGCTTCCTCTTCAATCCATCATTTTTTTTAATGAAAAATAAATACAAAGTTTTAACTCTCTTTTATTTTGGTATTGAAAATGGTTTTGAAAGCATTTTTATTATATCAATGTGTTGTATTTATATCTTGTGATTGAAATGTGGAAATGTTATGTTTCCTTTATGTATGTTTTATGTGATATGATTATGTTATGGTTTATGATATGTTTAAACCTATTCATATGAGGAATGCATTGGACTTAATAAGTGACGGGTGGAGCCCGCTATAGCTCCTCGATGCATCGGCAGGTCTCATGAGACAAACTAGTGTCTTGGCACGAGGCCTTGACAAAATCTTATTTGTGGTCTTGGCACGAGGCCTTGACTACGTGGTTATGATAGTCTGGCATTATGCATTCCATCATTATGAAAGTGGTTATTGATATTGCATGTGATTATTCGACCAGTAGAATATCCATGTGAAGAAGTAAATGGCATTATCTCATTTTACTTTTGCCATATTATGTTGAAGTTCATGTTTAAAAGGCTTTTGTTTTATTTATACATTGCCTTAATTGTTAATGATTATTTATGAAAGCTTCCGCATCATTGTTATCCTTACTGAGCATCTGAGCTCACCCCTTTCAATGTTTTAATATTTTCCAGGATGTGAAGAAGTATTTTATGAATGACCTGCAGGGATAGTCAGAAGAGGATATGAGTGTGGACTATGGAGACTTTGTTATTGTAGTTTTTCACTTTATGATGTAATGTAACGTTTATGAATGTATCTAGTGTTTCCAAGGCTACTAAACTAATCGGCCTTTCGAGACTTGATCTTTTGGGATCATGCCAATGTTACGAAGTAATGCACCGGCTCTGGGTAGCTGGGGTCGGGGCGTTACAGAGAGGCTCTACCATTAATGAGGAGTTGTCAAAAATAAATAGTACAGAATTAATGGGCAGTTGAGTGGAGGTGGAAGGGTTCATGTTCATGTGGGGACCACCACACTAAATCCTCTCAAGTGAGGTTATGTGGGGAGTGGTCACACCATTAACTTCCTCCTATAGGTTATAACTACCAATAATAAAAAAAATTGTGTACAATAATTTTATTTAATTTAGTTTATATCCCCAAAATTAACCTTTGACCCGCATAAAACGCAACTACGGTAAAGGTCCCCTTAAGAGAATACCAGTGCTGCGAGTTCATCGGTATCCTCATATTTCAATTCTGAGAAACATTTAAAATGATAGAAAAACACGCTCATACATTTACTGAACGTACCTGAACAAAAAATCAAAAATTGATTCCGGACACACCGGACCACGGATTCTGGTGCCATCTTAAATTGTGTCCTCTTAAAATTACAAATTATTTAAGAAAATAAATTTACATGAAATTTTCATGGCTTTAAATTACCCCCACCTCAGGTATTATTCTCCCCACAATAGATCTATTGAAAATTGAAAATTCTAAAAACTCCTCCAAACCTTTAGAATATTGATGTATGTTCCATATTAATGTGATCCAACTTTTATCCATTTATATCACAATGTTCCATCACAATATTAAAAAAATATAACAGTTAACTATTACTAAATAGGGAAATAGATTCATATATTGTAGTTGAAAAAAAATGTTAAATAATGTTTTCTTATATATATACATGAGGTAAATAATGAAGCATTTTAAATAATGTTTTATATTATATTTTTACTACATCCAACTGTATATACGTCTTTGGAGGATGTCATCCAAATATTTTGTTGTACTTATAAAATATCCACAAATGAAATAGAATGTTTTCTAGTTCTAAAATAAAGAATCAAATAATGTTGTGAAAACCTGTTTACATATAGTTGAAATGACTAAAAAAGACATGACAGCCATGGTAAATGATGGAAAGGTTGATAGGTGGAGTATCATATAAACATTTTCAAAACCAAATTGTCATTTCTCATGGTTTGATGAACTTTGAAGGAATTATAGTTATTTATTCAACAATATATATTAGTGAAAGCCATGTCAAGGATGTTGATTCAATAATGAGCAGTTTTCATGATGTTAAATCTTAGATGACTAAATGGATATATAAATCATACTACAAAAAAGGTCATTACGGAATAATTTGTATGTTTCATAAGATTAAATTTTGGGGTTATAGAAATAAAACCACACCCTTGTGTTTTTATATAAATTATACTTGAGGATAATGTATCACATTAAAACCAACTGGATTCATCCTAAAGGTTTCATTGGTAGTGTTTTAACATTTTTCCATTGAGTGGTTTCTTGAGCCTAAATTCCATGGTCAGGCTTTAATGTGTGTTTATGATGTAATAGTTGTTTTTATGGTTGATATTTATGACATGATCCATTGGTTCATTATACAAAAAAACATATATGTGGGGAATTAATTCATTCCTCCATGGGCTGTGTTGAAATATTAATTCAGCCCTATTTTATGGAAGGGTTAGACCTCTTACAAGAGTATTTTTTATTCCTTCTTGAGTTTGGTAGGTTCTTTAAAGTGGTAAATTTTTTATTCAACCCCCCATTGATCCCACCATCCACTTTATTGGACATTGATTATATGTTGTTTCACCATTCTAATTCAATGCAGTCATCTCCACCCATCTTCTCTCTTTGCCTTTGTGGTTCTGCCTCTAATTTTGGAAGGTTTAATTTATAGATTTAATAAAAATTCCACCAAATAACGGTGGTCTTATCTTTGATTAATGGTTATTAATGGTATAATAGATATATGATTCTTAAGGTGGATAAATGATTCTTGTTTCTTTTCATTTGAAAAATGGCTTTCTGAAGTAATTTTTTTCGAATTAAAATAGATTATACTGGAATTAATTGTCAATTAATGGGGATTTTGGTCGAAGGAGTTCTACAAGAATGATATGAGAGTTTAATGGAACATTGTTCTATATTTTTAGGTTGTGAAGATTCTTGGTGATATATCAATAGTTATTCCATATTGGATTAAGTTCGATAATTATTTATAAATTATTATAATTAAATATTGGATCCTTGAGGTATAAGAAAGGGGTCTAAGATCATAGTGATTCTTAGTATGATCAGTGATAGGGATAGTAAACGGGGAATGGAATGGGGTAAATCTGACATCCTATTAGGTATCCCCTTTAATGCATAGAAATATTCATGAATAAATGTACATGTGTTTGAATTATAGGGGACTGGGTTTTGGAATATGGGTAGGGATTAGTTGGGCCCAATGTGCCACAAGTGTCCTAGATTGATCTATATAAAATAAATTTTTGCATTTCATTCTTGGTCCATGATTTTTAAAAATTAAAAAAGGAAATACCTGTAGGGATAATGGAGTCATAACCCAATTGATATACCTCTATTTTTTCTTTGTTGGTCTAATGAGTAGTGTTTGTTAGGGGGACAGCCTTTGTGAGCTAGTTTAGGGGCATCCAAGTGGTTAACCCTTTAATAAGGGAATAGGTAGCATTGCATATGGGGATTTGAATAGAAACATATATATGATATTAACAAGAACATAAAAATACCATAATTTAGAGGGGTATGATATTGTTAAAGTGTATAGTAGCTTGTGTTATGATTTGGGTCTTGATATGATCATGGGATTATTTGGTAGAGGTTATTAACCACTCATTGGAATGTTCCTAGAGTCAATTGATTATACATAAGTAAATTCTTAGGATTCCTCATCAGTATGGTTCGTGAGGGAAATAGATGTTAATATCTACCTTATTGGACACCTTAGATTGTTGTTGGAGTCTAGTGTTTTTCTATTGATGGTATTTGGGGATGAAATATGACCCATGATTACCATTTAGGGGGTTTATAGAATCCAAGAAGATTAATATTTAGTGTGAATATACATGGCCAATTATTCTTGATTTTTATATGGTTAAGGGCTAAGTGTTTGTGATTTTATTGAGATCTTGTGTGCGTTTAATTTATAATCATTGTCATTGTGTGGTTGAGATTTTACATGGTTGAGATTGGATATTGTGGAAGAAAAAAATACAAATATAGGATATATGGCCACATTCACATAAGTATATGGCCATATCTAATGGAATTCCTATAAGGTATCACAAAAACATAAGAGTATCTTATTTAGAATTCATAATGAACATTGTAACCATCTATGGGAAATTATAAATAGTCCTCAAAAAAAGATACCAAATCCCTCACCCAAATCAATTTCACAAGAGAAACAACTAACCCCCCCCCCACAAGATTTAAATAATATGAAAAAACATTCAATAACACTTTAGTAGATAAATTGACATTTTTTCAAACTCTTTATATGCATACATATATAGTCTTACTAAATGAAATTATTTTGAGGCCACTTTTTCATAAAAAAGAATACATTAACACACCACTATAATCTATATAAACAAACCATAATCATGATCAAATAATTTATAATTTTATTTGGAATGTTCAAGAATTGAAATGTTATTCGGAAACGGTACTGGATAGAGACACCGACCTAATCAGTTTGATAATGTTGTAAATATCTCATATAAGGAAGAACTAGGATTTAGGAACAATCTAAACACCATATTATCTAATAAAATAAAATCAAACATCAAACATATACCCTCATGTTTTTCCAAGAGAGATCTAATACAATAAATAAGAAGCAACCAAGGTTGGGAAAAGATGGGAAGATGAAAATCATCATCAAACTATGAATTACTTTACTAAGAACCTAGAGGAGGCTTTAATGGTGGATAGAGTGTATGGTAGGTGTGGTGAAATGGTGAGGCATGGAAAGGGTAGTTATAAGTGTTGTGTCATGGTGCCATGGTGCGATGAGGGGAAACCAAGAGGGATATGGGACTTTAGGGAATCAGGGGTTGGGAGTGTCGGGGGAGGGGGTGATTTCCATGTGTTAAGAAATATTTAATGATTTAGTGGTAGTTTTTTAGAAACCACCACTAAATTACATAAAAAAAAATAGAAATGTGGTTTAATAAACCGCCACTATAAACCTACTGTTAAACCGTCAGTTTGGTGTAGTGTTGTATGAATGCAAGAATAGTATTTCCATTTTCATTGCATATTAAATGATATAAAGTAAATGAAAAATACTTATATATGTATATAATATCATTATAGTAGAATTATTTTTTCATATATTAAGTATTATTTTAAAAACCATCCTTAATACATTCCTTGTAACGTTTGAGTGAATCGCATCGCAATGAAGACGTGGTAGTCCACACTTCTACAAAAGTAGTTATCGTAAGAACAAAAAATGGAAAGCATGAAGTTATTATTTTTATTATTAAAATATAAGTATAAATACATTATATATATCATAAATATCATATAAAAATATATCTTCCATCATAAAACCCAAACATAAGTGGTGGTAATGTTAAAACAAACAACATCATTTCGTGAGGCAGTAGTTTGTCATACACAAGAATGATATATTCATTACCAATTAGATATATTAGTGTGTATGTAAAGGATAAAACCTAAAATAAGAGTGTCATTGAACATTTTGTATAACAAGGATATTTATTTCATTAAATAATATTAATTGTGGTAGTGGAGAAAGGAAATAAATGAATGGATCTTGAGTAATGATGTTACCTCTTATTGCGTAACTCCTTTTGGTTTCCACAAAAATGATTCCATTGAAGGATTTATGACCAATGGAAGGCTTAAAAGGAAGGTAGAAAAATTGGTATGACTATTGGCTAGATATTGGATAGACCTAAGTATATTTAGTGTTGTGAATAAGGGAGAGATGTGGTTGCCTTTTATAATGGAGGGAATGGAAAAACATGGAAATTTTTTAAAAAAACATTTGTACATATGTTTTTACCTAAAAAAATAGAAAACCAACAAAAAAAATAATGGAAGGTTTACATCTAAAATATGGAGGTCTAATGGGTTTATTAAAAACATTTATGTCATTTTTTCATTATGATTATGGGTTAGTCTTGTGTAATACATAATTTTACCATTATCGATGTAATTAATTTTAATCAGACTCACATATATTTGTAGTATAATGTAAATTGTATATTATTAGACTATACATATTTTAATTATTAAAATATTATTTCTCTGTTTTTATAAATTCAATTTCAAGGAGAAGAATAATTATATAGAATGTCAATGTCGTAGACGTTGTGATAAAGATGGTCTTTAAAATGAGAAAGTTCAAAAGTTCATTAGTATTTTTTGTCTAAATTCAACATAATAATTATTTCAGTGAAAAAAATATGATTTATATAAGTATAATTGATCTATTAATTTTTTTTAAATATACTTTAAATATAAATTAACATCATAAATAAAATAGATGAAAAAAGTTTTTTTTAATGCGAATTAAGTATTTTTCATATTTCATCCAAACCATGTTTTCTCAGAAAAATATGATCATAAGATAATTTCAATATTTGAAATTAAAAATTGAGGTTAATTTTTTCCTGTTTAAATTATAAATCTGTCTAAATTAATTGTATTTTTTTCATAGAAGGACATGAAAGACAGTTCTCTAGAGGAAATTTTATTTTTTGTGGTATAAGTACATTACCAAAAATTATATTTTTCATTATAAATGTGATTTATTTATATATAAAAATTATAAATAGTATTTTAAACAATTTTTTACTGTTAATATTATAATTTTTAATGGTTTGGTTATATATAACTTGTTTAAGTGACTATAATAATAAAATGATGTTACATACAAAAATTTTGTTGCATGTAACATAATCCAAGTCTGTGTTTCAAATAGAGTATGACAAGTTATTTTTGTGTTTAGTGCATGTGATTTTAGTGTTGCGTGTGGCACAACCGATGTTATTTTTTCATATACAATATGTCAAATAGGTTATATATGAAAAAAATGTTTGATTTACTAAAATTCAAGACACTAATGAAAAATATTTTTTTGATAAAATATTTGAAAAAATGATTTATGGTTTCACATTATACCCGCCTTAAAATTAATTTTTCCATTCGAAATTCATCTAAATTATCAATGGATTCATAATTGAATTTTCATTCATTGAAATCGATATTAAAAAACGAACACTACATTTTCTATTAAAAATAAAAGTTGGAAACATTACGGTTTCCCAAATTATCACATAACTAAAATTTCACATTAGATTACATAGGAGGGAAGGTAATATTGAACATGGAAGAAAAGCGCAGATAATCATATTGATTTATATGTTATCAAAATTATTTCGGGTAATCCATAAAACGTTTACAATAAAAAGCCTTTAATGATAAGAACCAAGAATGAGGTCATAGATTTCAAGAATATTGATGATAATAGGGAAATTATTATTTCAAGACCCTTCCCCAAATGTTGAATTGTTTTTATGAAATATTTTTATTCTTAATTCCAAGAAGAAATAACATTTAGTTAGGCCATGTTAAAATTTGACCACATTAGTTCCTCTAAAAATTAGTGTTTATTTTTTTATTCCTCAATAACATTATGATCACGAGATATATGATAAGATATCCCTTCTCTCATAAGTTATCATCCAATCTATTTTTTTATAAATGGTTATCCAATATGTATAAATGCTCAAGTGGTGATATAATAATTTTACATAACAAACAACCATTGAATTTTTAATTAAATATTCCATAAATGGTTAACCTTATATAGCTTCCTAATGAGTGAAATATAATACATTGGAAAAATAGTGCTGAAATAAGCTTAAAATTGATCCCTCATATGTTATCACATACCAAACATGTTAATATCATCATCATGTATTGTCTTAAAACATGGTAATAAACTAAATTTATATAAATCCATATTAAAAACAAACATGATTCCAAAATATAAATCACCCATTAATCTTTAAATAAAAACATTATAAAAAATGATCTTATTGGAATATTGAGTTCAACCCTATCATGACCTGTCCTCGAGTCCCATGCTGTGACTACCCCAAGCCCGTGTTCCATAGGCCAGGGGCCGGTGACTAGCACCAAAGGCATAAATCACAAGAAAAGAGGAAGGAATTGCCTTTATTAAAGTGAACGAAAACCACAGAGTACGCAACAAAAGTAAGTACAAAGTAAAACTATATACAAAATTATGTGCTGAAAAGAAAGGGGCCGGAAATACAAGCCAAACAGTGAGTATAGTACAACTGAAAGACAAGTACAACAATAGTAAAGTAAAGCAATAATCATTGAGTCCTCCTCTGGGAATCCCACCTGAAGGGTGGGTACATATGGTCTCCTTGGCACCTGGGGACCTTCTGTCCTCTCCGTCTACGTCCAGCCAAGTGATCCACCTCCAGGTACCATCCATCTCCACAAGTCTCTACCACGATTAGTGTTGTCCGTCGTCTGTATCCAACACAATGTTGTGCAGGCATAGCTCGTGCAGGGGTGATTATAACTATACTCACTTGGTACCCTGAGACCCCTGATGGTATCCTAGAATCCACGAAGGATAAATCATAAAGAAAAGATACAATCACGAAGTATCAACAAACTCTACTTAGGTATATGCCTATACATATACCTAAGTCATCAATCCCAGTTCAGCTACAACTCTCGAGCCCAAGTACAACCCAGTCAACACAGGAAATAAGTCAATCACATCAATGATAATGATTAAAAATCCAGACTCATCTCAAACATGTATACATCTTTCGTAAAGTGATATAGATGATCAGATGTAGTGACTAATTCATCTATGTTGTCAGACCCACACAGGATACAAGACCAGATAAGCTATCGGACCCACATAGGATACCCGGCTAGCTATTTGTATACTGATGAAGATGATCAGAAGTAGTTACTGATTCATCTAAGATGTCAGACCCACATAGGATACAAGACCAGCTAAGCTGTCGGGACCACACAGGATATCAGACCAACTACTCTGCCAGACCCACACAGGATACAAGTACAGAAGTCAAACTGCCAGACCCACATAGGATACAAGAAAAATATTCATCTTCGTCGAACCCATGGAGTATTCCACCATAGTAGTCGTCTCTTTCGAACCCACAGAGGATTCGAGTACAGTAGTCATCGCTGTCGAGCCCATGGAGGATTCTAGTACAGTAGTCATCGATGTCGAACCAACGGAGGATTTTAGTATAGTAGTCATTTCTATCGAAACCATGGAGTATTCCAGTATAGTATTCATAACCGTCAAACCCACAGAGGATTCCAGTATAGTATTCATCGCTGTCGAACCCATGGAAGATTCCAATACGGTAGACGTCGCATTCATAGCCAACTCTACGGTTCCCGCACACAGCACGATCGATTCCGGGAGGGTTTGATCCTCGAGAAAAGGGCATCAATAAATCAACTGCCACAAAGTCCAGAGTTGATGTATCCCAATGTTTCGTCTCATTAAAAGAAACCCAACACGATAGATGGCTCGTCAATCGGACGCCCAGTCTGAGAGTTATCAGCTTTTCCGTTCAAGGGGCCTGGTTGGAATTACGCTCGATCCAAACCCACCCATTTTCCAAAGTTTCCCAAGACTCACTTTGAGTGTCGCAAAAGGACTACCACTTCATGAGGGTCCCAGTGCCGTATAAGGCGCGTCGATCGGACGCATGGTCTTCATGATATTCACCTTTAAGTGGAAACGGGCATGGCCCGTTAAGCCCAGTGGACTGACGGGTCGGGTCAACCCAGTTTGGGCGGGTCCGACCCGGTAGAGGGTTTGATAGGCCAGGTGAATCACGCGGCACAGCCTGGAGGTCTATGTGGACCAAGGGGGGCCGCTTTTCCGAACTAGAGGTGTCATGTGGGGCCGTCCTCCCAACCGGCCGGCCGAAGCCGGTCAGCCTTACTGGTTCGAGCGGCCCGCATGGGCGAGTCGTGGTTCCCCCAGCGTTTTGCCCTCCTAGCGCAGCAGGTCCTCTCAGCACGGCAGGCCGCCTCTTGGCTAGTTCGCCCGCCGAGCGGCCCGCGGAATGCGTGTCTCGGTCCTCCACAGCGCGACACCCCTCGTGGCATCGCAGTCTTGCTTCGGCCCAGCCAGCTTTATCCATCTGGTTCTTCATTGGCCGAGTAGCCCGCATTTGCGGGTCGTGGTTATTCCACACACGGTCAGTGCACGGCCTCTGCCTTCGATCTTCACCACTCCCCTTTGTGAATTAAAAGGAATGACAATAACGGAGGTTGTACGGGCCGTGTTCGTTCGGCCCACGCCCTCCACATTAGGCAGTATTAATCGGCCATTGACAATTCAAAAAAAATTCAACAAAGAATGGGGTACAAATTATTCATTTGAAATTGTATAAACCCCTACCTCGCAAAAGACATCTCACATCATCCAGCCCCGGAAGACGAGAATCGCGGTAGTCGGACGTCACGGAAAAACAATCTCCTCCCTTCAATGATGGCAGAAGGTTATTTGTCGTATGTGATGTAGAATCCTTGACGTTGAGGTGTGTCCGACGGAGAAGCATTGTTACAATAATTCCTTCGTGTTCTTCGTCGGGGATGTTCTTCGTTGAAGAATGGTGTTCTTCATCGAAGAAGGATCACCTCTCTTCTATTTTTCTAGAGACATTCCCGAAAAGTGATTTGGAAACTAAAATAAATAAAAAGGATCTCTTATTCATATATTTTCCATGAAATTCAATATGATTTAAAAGAGGTTCCGAATAATTAATGTAGAAATTAATTATATAAGTTGACATAATTGATGGGAAGAGGGAGGTGGAGAGGCTCTACCATTAATGAGGAGTTGTCAAAAATAAATAGTAGAGAATTAATGGGGAGTTGAGGGGAGGTGGAAGGGTTCGTGTTCATGTGGGGCCCACCACACTAAATCCTCTCAAGGGAGTTTATGTGGGGTGTGGTCACACCATTAACTTCCTCCTGTAGGTTATAACTACCAATAATAAATAAAATTGTGTAAAATAATTTTATTTAATTTATTTTATATCCCCAAAATTAACCTTGGACCCGCATAAAACGCAATTGCGGTAAAGGTCCCCTTATGAGAATATCGGCGATGTGAGTTCATCGGTGCCCTCATATTTCAATTCTGAGCAACATTTAAAATGATAGAAAAACACGCTCATACATTTACTGAACGTACCAGAACAAAATATCAAAAATTGATTCCGGGCACACCGGGCCACAGATTCTGGTGTCGTCAGAAATTGCTTCCTCTTAAAATTCCAAAGTATTTAAGAAAATAAATTTCCATGAAATTTTTGTGTCTTTAAATTACCCCCACCTCAGGTATTTTCGTCCCCATAAAGATACAAAACACACTAGGGGATCAAATGGGGGGTACTGAGCACGCATATAAGCCTCCTGCTCCCATGTTCTCTCCTGGAGGTTCTCGTGCTGCCAGCGAACGCACACCAGAGGAATCAACCATCAAGGTAGGAACCGCTCTTGTCTATCCTCAAACTCCACCAGGACCTCTGTGAATGTCTCCCATTCATCAATGTCTATCTCCCCATGATCGATGATGTGGTTCGGGTTGTGCACGTATCTCCCCAGCTGAGTTACATGGAAGATGTCGTGCAGCTGATGCAACTGAGGTGGAAGTGCCAAGTGATAAGCCACCTTGCCTACTCTGCTGAGGACCAGGAAAGGTCCGATGAATCGTGGAGATAACTATCCACCCCAGCCAAATCTCTATAGACCTCCTAGAGGTGATACCTGTAGGAAAACATAGTCACTATCCTCGAACTCCGGTGGTCTTAGTCTCCTATTAGCATAGGACTTCTGTCTGCTATGTGCAGTATTCATTCGCTCCTAGATGATCTGCACCTTCTCCACTGTATCATTAACCATCTCTGGTCCTACAAGTTCTAACTCCACAGGGTCAGACTAGCACAGAGGTGATCTTCAAGGTCGGTCATACAACGCCTCATAAGGGGCCATACCGATGGTGGAGTGGTAACTATTGTTGTACGCAAACTCCACCATGGTTAAGTGATCCTCCCAGCTACGACCAAAGTCAAGGACACATGCATGGAGCATGTCCTCAAGGGTATAAATGGTTCTCTTAGTATTAGCATCCGTCTGAGGATAGAAAGTAGTGCTCAGACGTAACTGCGTCCCAAAAGACTGATGTTACACCTTCCAAAGTCGGTAAGTGAATCGAGCATCATGATCGGAAATGATAGTCGATGGCACACTGTGAAGCCGTACGTTCTCTTGAATGTAGAGACGTCCCAAGATCTCTACGGAGCCCTACTATCTGATCAGTAGGAAGTGGGATGACATGGTGAGTTGGTCAACAATCAGCCAGGTAGAGTCGTTCCCTGTGGATGTACGTGGAAGCCCCGTCACTAAATCCATGGATATCCCATCCCACATCCACTCTGGGACCTCTAAGAGCTGAACCAAGCCTGCTGGCACCTAGTGCTCTGCCTTCACTTACTGACAAGTGAGCCATCGTGAAACGAACTCTACTACAACCTTCCTTATACCCAACCACCAGTATTGTCGTCTGAGATCATGGTACATCTTCGCCACTCCTAGATGTACCGCTATAGGGGAAGTGTGAAACTACCTCAGAAATTCCTCCTGCAATGCAACAAGTACCATAGTACGTCCCCTGAAGAGAATTACGTGCTACCCTACTTTAGAAAATCCATCAGGCACCTGCCCTGTGGATATTTGAGCACGTCGCGTCTCACAGTCAACATCCCCACGTTGTGACTCTCTAACTTGCTGAAGGAGTGGAGGAGTGAATGTGAGAGACTGTAGAGAGGCTGCTCCATCACTATCCACAAAGGATATCTGCAACGTGGCTAGTTGCTCTATCGCCTCTCCTAGTAGCTGAATTCCTGACCCCCTGCTGAGAGCATCAACTACAAATTCCCCCTTCTTCTGAGTATAGACTATCTCAGTGTCATAGTCCGGGAGGAAATTGAGCCATAGTTGTTATATCAGGTATTGGTACTTCTATGAGAAGACACACCTGAGACTTTGAGATTAGAGTAAACCGTAAAATGATCTCTCAATAAACTATGGGTGTGACTAGCCATTTGTAAATTACTCATCTACACCCTTTTTAGCTTATGTCCTATAAGATATGATCATATTTCTCCTTTTATGAAAATGGAAATCCAGTCTCATCCCATGGATGAACCGCGTACTTTGCCTAATATAGTCAATCCGGACATGAATGGTACAATTTCATGCCATGGATGACGTTGTAAAGCCTCTACACCACTACCAAGATATCCAACTGTTACACTCGCCTCCAAGGGTCGAGTCACACTGTAGGAATAAGTGTGTGGTCACTGGGTCTCCTCTAGTAGGATGCTCGAATGTGAGGGTCAAGTCAATGGTTTTAACCAGATCCTCTCAATATCAAGCATACAAAATGGTAGAGAAGCAAAAATCACATGGACAAGTGTCTTTTATTACATCATCTCATAGTACCAGACAAAAAACAACCACAAACACTGAAAAAAACAATGATAGAAGCCTCATGAACAAGGACTCTGTCCCTAGAGATAGTTCTATTTCTGTCCACCTACTCCCAGAGCTCAAGGCGAACCTTCTAAGGGTGGTGGTAGTAATTGTGCTCGGTGACTCTGATCACAATCCGCTGACGGACCTGCTATACTTCCTCATCCATTGCTCGATTTTTGCCCATGATCCTACCGCTGCCTCTATCCTGTTGGCTCTTCCAATGCCTGCTGATCAATTGTGCAGGGAGTCAGACTGTCACGCGCTCTGTGACCACGTTCCCTAAAGGAAAAACAAACCCTCATTCGTTCTGAGCTCCCTCACCCTCAAGTCCCCCGCACCCCCGATGCCACATCTTGGGGTCGTCTAACTATTGATCTAACTCACCTGTGCCCTCATTTCATCTACCTATTACCAGCTATTGAAGTTTCAGCTACTGTCGGAATGCCCTGTGGCAAGATCAACCGCTCACGAGCATGCACAGAGCGTAGAGTTACTAGTACAAACTCTTCCCTAAAATGACCCTCGAAGTCTCCTCAGGTGATAGTCACCTCATCATAGAACCGGAGCATCAAGCTGCTCCACCTCTCAGATTCTCCCTAAAAGAGAATAACATGTATGTACACCATCAAGTCAGCGGGTGTCCCAACTGTGTGAAAAACTCGTGCTACAACCTCCAGCCAGCACCCGACCATCTGAAATTCAGTCTCGCCTCAAAACCTCAGAGGCTTATGTCGCTGGAACTCCTACAACGCCCTTAGGCAGCATGTACTCTCTACTTCTAGGGCTTGTGGTATCGGTGGCCCAGCGGGTAATGGTTTCGTTGGTTCCTCTGTTGTGATGGGGCCCTACACCGAGCCCTCATTCCTCGGTGGGCTACCATCTCGCACGCAACTCAGAACCCAAGCTGGCTGCCTTCGTGGGGCCATCCTGAAAAGAAACAGGTGCGCCATGGTCGAAATAGTATACCTGGTGAGCAGACACATTGTAATCAAAAAAGAAAACTTTTGAAACACACATGCAATCAGTGTTTTCATGCACTGAGTTCGATATCAGGGGTCAGAGTCCTGGTGTATGGATACGTCTACCGCCGATCCAAAACTGGACTCCCTATAATGAAAACCACACTCAATACTCTTAACATTATTTCTTCACAGTGAGATAGATCCAAGTCCTATGTTCTGTGGTAGAAATGACCCCTTTGTTACCAATTTTTCACGACCCATCCTCGGGGCCCGTGCCGTGAATACCCCAAGCCTGCCTTCCATAGGCTAGGGGATGGAGACTAGAACCAAAGGCGTAAATCCCAATAATAAGGGAAGTAATTTCCTTTCTTATTGTAAACAAACATGACAGTGTACACAACATAAGTAACAAAAAAATAAAACTATATACAAAAGTAAGTGCTGAAAAGAAAGTGGATGGAAATACAAGTCTTACAGTGAGTACAGTACAACTGAAAGATAAGTACTATAGTAGTAAAGAAATGAAGAAAACATCGTGTCTTCCTCTGGGTATACAACCTTAAGGGTGGGTATAGATAGTCACCATAGCACCTCGGGTCAGTTCGTCCGCTCCGTGGTGGTCCTCCTCCGGGTACCATCGATCTCTACATGTCTCTACCACAATCAGTATTTTCTGTCGTCTACATCCAACACAACGTAGTGCGGGCATAGTCCGTGCAGGGGTGAGTATAAAAACACTCATTAGGGACCCCGAGACCCCCAAAGGTCTCCTAGAATCCACGACGAATAAATCACAAATAAATGATACAATCATGAAGTATCAACCAACAATTCTTAGGTATATGCCCATACATATACCTAAGTCATCAATCCCAGTTTGGATCCAACTCTTGAGACCTAGTACATCCCAGTCCACAAAAAAATAAGTCAATCACATTGATGATAATGATTAAAAATAAAGACTCAGCTCACACATGTATACATTTTTCGTAAAGTGATAGAGATGATCAGATGTAGTCACTAATTCATCTAAGGTGTCATACCCACACATGATACAAGACCAGGAAAGCTGTCAGACCCACACAGGATACAAGAACAGATTTTGGTATAGTGATGAAGATGATCAGATGTAGTTATTGATTCATCTATGTTGTCAGACCCACAAAGGATACAAGACCAGCTAAGCTGTCAGAACCACACAGGATACAATACCAGCTACTCTGCTAGACCCACACAGGATACAAGTATAGAGGTCAAACTGCCGGACCCACACAGGATACAAGAAAATTATTCATTGTTGTCGAACCCCCAGAGGATTCTAGTACAGTAGTCATCGCTGTCGAACCCAGGGATGATTCCAGAACAGTTGTCATCGTTGTCGAAACCATGAAGGATTCCAATACAGTAGTCGTCGCTTTCGAACCCATGGAGGATTCCAGTACAGTAGTCTTCACTGTCGAACCCATGGAGGATTACAATACAATAGTCATTGCTGTCAAACCCAAGGAGGATTCCAAGATAGTAGTCATTACTGTCAAACCCATGGAGGATTCCAGTATGGTAGACATCGCAGTCACTGCCAGCTCTAGGGTTCCCGCACACAGCACACTCAATTCCGTGAGAGTCCGCTCGTCGAGCAAAGGGGGTCGATGCATCAACTATCATGAAGTCCATATATGATGTATCCCAATGTTCAGTCTTGTCAAAAGAAACCCAACATGACAGATGGCGCACCAATTGGACCCCCGGTCTGAGAGTTATTGGATTTTCCGTTCAAGGGTCCCGGTTGGAATTACTCTCATTCCAATCCCGACCATTTTCCAAAGTCGTACAAAACTCACATAGAGTATCGAAAAAGGACAACCACGTCATGAGGGTCCCAGTGTCGTAGACGACACGTCGATCAGTGGTGTGGTCTTCAATATATTCACATTTAACTGGAAATGGGCCCGGTCCATTAAGCCATGTGGGCCGACGGGTCGGGTTAACCCGGTTTTGGCTGGTCCAACCCAGTAGAGGGTCAAACCGTCTCAATGAATCGCGCGGCCCGGCCCGATGGTGTGCTATAACACCCCGAGATTTTATGAAAAATATTCTTTTTAATTTCATTAATTTCTTCTTTTGTAAGCTACACCAAAAGTATTTTTCACAACATGCATCCTTGACTTTCCTTGCATTACCCGCAATCACTACTTTCCTCGATAGCGTGTGTAGTACGCAATACCGAGTTTCACTAAACGAGATATTATTATAATATTATTATGAACTAGACGTTATGAATATTAATACCAACTTTTTTAAATTTTATAAATTTTCTCTTTCAAAATGGGCTTTATTTTTGGATTTGGAATATCGAAATTATCTTAGGGTGAAATTTTGGTACTTTTCGGATAACTTTCATATTCTGATGTATAGTGGAAATTACAAAATTTTAATTATAATCAACTTTTTTTATCGAAATAATTAATAGTGATAAATTATTAATTTGAGTGGTTTTAAAACATATTTAGAATAGATTTTTACAATTTAATACAATGTTGGTCATTGGATGTAATTTCACATTTAAACCAGACATAAACAAGTGTCAATCTTTTGATAGTTATTATCTCTTAAAAACACGCTATTTGTTTTGACGACGGGAACTAATTTTTTAAATTAATTAATGAAACTGATATGTTTTGAATTTGGTAAAATTGACATCATTTTTTAATTCAGAATACCAAATATAGCTTAGGCCTAATATTTGGTATTTTTCTGGAAACTTTCATTTTTTGATGAATAGTGAAACCACTAAGTGGAAGTAAAAATAACTGAATTTTTCATAAAACTTAATTTTACCGCTTCTATGAGTGAAATTTAAAAAATAAAAGAGACATGGTTAATATCAAGGACTAAAATATGGTTTAATGAGATTAAAAAATAATTTTTGGTGAATAGTATCTTTTTACTTTTTTTCCACAGTTAAAAGTAAATAGGGTTATTAAGGGTAAAAATGATATTATTATTACCCTAACACATGTCCTAATTCTATTGGATAAGTGAAATTCGGCCAAAAACAAACTTAGGAATAAAATATGACCATTTAGGCCCACGTGGATTATATTAGGACATTTATTATTAATTTATTTAAAGAAGGGTTAAAATAGTTAAAATCAAAGTTTAATAACTAAATCATTTTTAATATAGGGTTATACATAAGATAAATTCAACTATAAATATTCATTAGAAATCTAAAACGATTTTCTACATAATGGTATTTTATTTAAAAAATTTAGACTTAAAATAATTTAATTTGGTTATGAAACAAAGACGATGCAATAATTATCTTATTAATGAAATATTGACATAATTGATGTTATAAATACCCAAATAAATTTAATTTGAGACTTTTTATAAATTCCAATAATTTTCTATGTTAATATGACATGTTATTGTTGATTTAATTAACTTTTTTCGATCTAATCATTATGTTATAATTTTCACAAAAATCAATTACCAAATAGTGTCAAAATTGACATAAAATAGTTTTTAAAACAAATATTATATTATAAATTGTTATTATATTTCTAAAAATATAAGGTTTGGCAAATATACTTATATCATTATAGGTGTGTCATTAATGGACCACTTGGGGGTCTCTTGGATGTATATGGTATGTTTATAAAGTATATAATATAAAAATACAAAGTGACATGGTAAATGTCAATCTAAATAACTAAGAGTTAAAACTAAACGTTAAGGTTAATATAATGACCTAAAATTGTCTAAATTCTATTGGATGAGAGGATTTCGACCCATAAAAACCTTATCTTCGAAATAAATCAATTTGGAGCTATTAAAACCCGAATATGACTTTATAGTATAATAATAGTTTTAGTTATTCCAAAGGTGCCCCTCTCCTCCATTATAAAAGGGATCATCCTACCTCTATTCCTCACACCACATTGAGCCTTCAAGCTCGGCCAAACCCTAATATTTTGTCTTCTCCACTTCCCTAGAAACATCCTAGAGGACTTGGTCTTCTTAAAAGACCAATTTTAGTGCCCTAATAGGATGTCTCAAAGAGGTGTTTCAAAGAAGAGGTAATGTCCATTACTGATTCTTTCAACTTTATTTCTTCTTACACTTCTTCTTCTTAGGTTGTTTCATTATGAAGTAATAACCTCAGTATCACTCATATACGGATATGTTATTATATGTTTGAAACATCCATATTTCACCATCTATCCATCCTATAGAAAATGAAATCACCGCGCGTGTGTACGTACGGAATACCGTCTCCACACCGTGGTGTAATCTATTTTCCACCACCACCTTACTTGGATGGGTATAATGGTTTAAATAATGATATTGATTCTGTAATAGTATACATACACTCTAATAAAATTCCACGATCATGGGAGTGATATCATCGCTCGTGCGTACGTACGGAAGACTATCTCCACGACGCGATGAGATTCATTCTCAATGATTAATTGTTCATAAATGATTATAAAGTATATATAATAAGTAATCATGAAATATATGACATAATAATTATACTGTATTTATGTATATATATGTATGTCATTCAATTAATTCCATTCCATTCAACGAGGAAACGAAAACAACGTTCATGCGTAATACGGCCTACCGTCTCCATGAACGGTGTATTTCTTTCCATTTATCGATCTATTATATATATCTATATTCTGAATATATATTATATATAAATCATGTTTTATATTCTAGAATTAAGTAATCATGATCTATGTAATCATATGAATATTTACAAGTCAAAAAACAGATGACAAATGAAATGATTTTACCAAAAACGCTCTTTAACATGGAATTTACAAAAGAACGGGTAATATAAAGTCATAAGTGAAGCATATATGATATCATAACAATGAATATGATTCTTTAATAAGTAAATGACTTTATTTAAATCATTATACAAGAGTTTAGGATACGTACGAAGCATATCGGACCTAAGGTAAGGGATAATTTTGCAATCTCATTTTTATCCGAGATCGGTTATACGTAAGTATTTACTGGGGTTATATTTTTCATCCATGATCATAAAATGTTTTTCATAATGTTTTTAATATTCTTCCGTGTATGTTTAATGGCATGTTTACCCCTCTTTGACTTTTACTTTGTGTTATGGAATGAATATTTCTTTTTTTACCATATGTGGTACTTTTTGACTTTTCCGACAAAAGTACGAGGAGAATGTTTTTTTAACTTATACGGCATGAACAGATTTTGACAATTTCATAACGCCTTATTTTCATGAAGATTCCTCTACAAGATTTCAATATTATTTTCAACAAAATCATTTTCTTTTAAAATTGAATGACAATTTCAGAAAAGAAAATTATTTTGCGGAAGAAAGGATAATTTCCTCAAGAATTCATTTCTAGTGTTTTATCAAAACTATTTTCCATCTAAGATGAAATTATTTCATATGTGAATGTTTCAAGTATAATGTCTCTATTATTTAGATGGTATGATTCTTATTATGATGAAATGATATCCATTTGTTTTATATGGATTATGTTATGATGGCAGGATGTTTAAAAATCCCAATTTATTACATGGGTTATGCTATGATGTATGATTTATGATTTTGTGGCACAAGTAAGAATGATTTCAATATGAGATGGGTGGGAACTATATCTCCCTCCAATGAATTGGGTAAAGATTTATATCTCATGATATAGACATGGCTGGAACGGTAAGTTAATCTGGTTCAGTATTATAGGACTCGAACGAGGAGTGAACTTTATTCAGAAAGGGACTTTGTCCACTACTATGGTCTTGGCTGCAATGCCTTGGATACTATAGAAATCATTACATGTGATTAATGTATGCCACAATTACATGTTTTATTCCCATGCTATGTTATCATGATTTATGTTCCATTATGATCTATGCCTTATGTACTTCCATGTTTTAAGTCCTTGCTCAAGATTTTGATGTTTAAACATTGTGTTCATGTTTTTAGGTTCAAATGAATATGGTATGTTTTATTTTATCCATGCTTACCCTTACTGAGAATTTGAGCTCACCCTTTTTATGTTTTATTTTCCCCTAGGATTAAAAGAAAGGTTTTAGGTAAGGAAACAAAAAGTGGAAGATCTTTATGGGATATGTTGAAGATCTTTCACAACGATTAGAAGATTACGTTCCAAGTTTCCAAAGACACTAAACTATTAAAGTCCGTGTGTTTCTACTTTTGTTATGTATTATGTATTCCGTAGAAGTAATGTAATATCTATGTACATCAAGCTTTGGGTCTCTACAGTTGGTATCAGAGGAAAGGTTTAGTCAACCTTTGGAAACTAGGATGCGAGAACTTTAGTGAGATCCCTAGAGATATATATAAGGTATGTCTAGGGATGTACCTAAGGTTATTTATATGTATAGGTTATAGTCCTAGAATTACAGTAACGATCTTATAATTAAACCTAAGATGTTAGATATTGAAGGTACTCCCCCTTTATTATGTTGTTTTCCCTAGCATGATTTTTGCCTCTCACACAATTCTTTTTGGGTTTTAGATGATGGCTTGAACCCGAAGGAACTATGTTGATCAATGAAATGGACAATGAAATGATTGTCCTCCTGAACAATCAAATGTTATAGGAGATGAAGTGCATAATATTATTGCTATACTTACACAAGCTATGAATCATTCTGGACTTCCAAATGAGCAGAGAATGGAACAATATTCTATTGAGTTCTTCATGAGGAAACGCCCACATTCATTCAGTGGGTCTTCTGATCCACATGTTTCTGAACAATGGATCAGTACCACTGAAAAGATATTTTCAGTTCTTCAATGTTCTGAACATGATAAAGTCATCTTTGCAGTATATCGTTTGGAAGGTGAAGATGATCAATGATGGAATCTTATCAAGAATACGAGGCCAAGAGATAAAATTGAGTCCACGGAATGGGACGAGTTCAGGAACATATTTTTCAATAAGTACTTCCCTTGTATTCTTCGAACAAATATGGATAAGGAGTTTCTTGAACTAAAGCAAAAGGATGATGAATCTGTTGGTGTATACGAAATGAATTTTACAAGGCTTTCAAGGTATGAATCCGGCTTTATCATCCAACCTGAAAGTAAAGTTGATCGATTCTTTAGTGTCTTAAAACTAAATCGTCGAAGGGAATTAGCTATAAGAGACTTCAGTAGCTATGAATAAATTTTGCGTTGTGCTATCAAGGTAGAAATGGAAGTTGGTGTTGCTTATCCATCTCATAGTTTTGACAAGAAACGAATGATGGATTTCAAGGAGAAATCACATAATATTGGTGAAAAGAAGATGAATGTTTCCTTAGGATCAATGTGTGGAAAAAAGCATGGTGGAGATTGTCTTAAAGGGACTAGAAAATGTTTTAAGTGTGGCAAAGAAGGTCATCGAGCAGCTGAGTGTCGAAGTAATGGAAAAAGGGTTTCTAATGATGTGAATAAAGAAAATATTGCAGAGAACGCACCACTGACACTTCAATGCTTCAAGTGAAAGGAAATGGGGCATTATGCTAATAAATTCCCTAATCCAAGTGTTAGTGATGATCGACATGAGAAACCGCTTAAGGAAAAGGACAAATGGAAGTCACATGTGATCACTATCGGCAACGATGTGGTGGAATGATTAAGTTTTTATGTAATAGGATTCCAAAATAATGTTCTATATAGTATCATGGAATATTGGAATATTTATGTATTGGTCTATTGTGGTTTTCAATAATTTTATGGTACTGGTAACCATGGAAAGTGATTGAGATATTTTTGGAAAAAAGATGACATGCGCATAATAAAGGGATAAGGAGAAAATGAAATGTTTGATAGTATTCATGAGCTCAGGACTGATATAAGGAAATAGTTATATCATGGTTTGAGGTTTTGTAGTGTGAAAAGAGTTAACTTTTGACAGCACTCATGTTTTCACTAAGATTCAATGGGTATTCATTTTTCAAGAGAATACATGATTAAGGCCTTCAAATGATTGGAATGTGACCAACAAGACATATCTCATGATATATGGGGATCAACGATGGTATTAACATGCTTGTTATATGAACTCTTTGGTAATCGTTTTCACTATAATATGAGATTGGACAGTAGTATTTTGGATAAGCCTAAAGATTGGAATGGATTGTGTTGGACCTAAGTTAATATTTTTTAAGGATAGATGTTTTTTCGATATTATTGATGGGATGTTATAGTAATGTAGTTTTTGAAAACGGAAAACCTGCAGGATGGGCGATAGCCCATCGTTTCGAACAAGACTGTGCGAATCGAACCCACAACTGAAATGTGACTGGCCTTTATCGCCTACCACTGTCCTATAGGAAGTCCCTGTTTAGTAGAAACTAGTTTTATTATATTAAGAAGTATGATATATTAAGTATAAGTCCATTTTAGGAACCATATATGATTAATCTCACTATATATGGACTTATGTATTTTTGATAATGACCCATAATTCCATCACATGATCTACTAACACATCACGAATGAAAAATTGAACTTCAATTCTTTAAGAGATGAAGTGGAAATTGTCCAAAGAACGACAAACAGTGATATTGTACCAAAATCACAAAAGTATTTCTTCTAATTCCAATTTCATCAACATTAGGGAAATGATCTTGAAAACCAAAACTATTTTCATTGTTCTCTTATATCTGATGAATCAGATGGTACCTTAGATCGTCACAAATTTATGGCTTTGTGATTGTTTGATTTTTCATAGTCATGTTCTCTACCACTCTCCATCAGAACTTGATGGTTAGATTTTTCATTCATATACATATTTTCACCTATGTTATCTTACGTGGAAACCTAATGATGAGTTAATTTGGGTAACTGTTACGTTTCATACTTTAGTTTTTAAATCCAAGTTTTGGTATTCCTCCTTTATGATGTGGGTTTCTATTAATGAAAATTTCAAGTAGTGAACCATTTATAACCCTAACGAATTTCGAGGGTGAAATTCATTTTAAGGGGTGTAGAATGTAACACCCCGAGATTTTATGAAGAATTTTTTTTTAATTTTATTAATGTCTTGTGTTTTACGTTACACCAAAAGAAGCTTGCACAACATGCATCCCTAACTTGCCTTGCATTACACGCAATCGCGACCTTCCTCGATGGCGTGTGTAGTACGCAATACCGAGTTTCACTAAACGATATATTATTATAATATTTTTATGAACTAGTAGTTATGAATAGTAATACACAATTTTTGAAATGTTATAAATTTTATCTTTCAAAATGGGCTTCATTTTTGGATTCGGAATATCGAAATTATCATAGGGAAAATTTTTGGTACTTTTCAGATAACTTTCATATTCTGATAAATAGTGGAAATTACTAAATATTAATTAAAAACATCTTTTTTAATTGAAATGATTAATAGTGATAAATTATTAATTTTATTGGTTTTAAAGTATATTTAGAATATATTTTTACAATTTAATACAATGTTGGTCATTAGATGTAATTTCATATTTAAACTAGACATAAACAAGTGTCAATCTTTTGATAGTTATTATCTCTTAAAAACACGCTATTTGTTTTGACGAAGGGAACTAATTTTTTAAATTATTCAATGCAACTAATATGTTTTGAATTTGGTGAAATTGAAATCATTTTTGAATTCATAATACCAAATATAGATTACGCCTAATTTTTGGTATTTTTCTGGAATCTTTCAATTTTTGATGAATAGTGAAACAACTAAGTGGTAGTTAAAAAAACTGAATTTTTTATAAAACTTAATTTTACAGCTTCTGTGAGTGGAATTTCGAAAATCTAAGAGACACTATTAATATCAAGGACTAAAATGTGGTTCAATGAGATGAATGTTTTCTGAATAGTAAATTTTACTTTTTTTACCACGGTTAAAAGTAAATAGGGAAATTAATTGTAAAAATGATATTATTATTACCCTAACACATGTCCTAATTCTATTGGATAAGTTTAATTCGGCCAAAAACAACCTTAGGAATAAAATATGTCCCTTTAGGCCCACTTGTATTAGATTAGGACATTTATTATTAATTTATTTAAAGAAGGGTTAAAATAGTTAAAATCAATGTTTAATAACTAAATAATTTTTAATATAGCGTTATACATGAGATAAATTCGACTATAAATATTCATTAAAAAGATAAAAAGATTTCCTACGTAATGGTATTTTATTTATAATTTTTTGACTTAATATAATTTAATTTATTTATGAAACAATGATGATGTAGTAATTATCTTATTAATGAAATATTGACATAATTGATGTTATAAATTCCCAAATAAATGTAATTTGAGACTTTTTATGAATTCAAATAATTTTATATGTTAAAATGAAATGATAGTATTGATTTAATTAACCTGTTTCGAAATAATCATTCTGTTATAAGTTCCAAAAAAATAAATTACCAAATAGTGACAAAATTGACATAAAATAGTTTTTAAAACAAATATTATATTATAAATTGTTATTATATTCCTAAAAATATATTTTTAGGCCAAGATACTTATATCATGATATTTTTATCATTAATGGAACACTTGGGGGTCGCATGGATGTATATAGTATGTTTATTAACTATATAATTTAAAAATACTAAGTGACATGGTAAATGTCAATCTAATTAACTAAGAGTTAAAACTAAATGTAAAGGATAATATAATGACCTAAACTTGTCTAAATTATAATTTATGAGAGGATTTATACCCATCCCCACCTTATCTTCGGAATAAATCAATTTGGAGCTATTAAAAACCGAATTTGACTTTATAATAAAATAATATTTTTAGTTATTCCAAAGGTGCCCCTCTCCTCCCTTATAAAAGGGGACCTCGTCCCACTCTTCCTCACACCACTTTGAGCCCTCAAGCTCAGCCAAACCCTACCAATTTCTCTTCTCCACTTCCCTAGAAACATCCTAGAGGTCCTGGTCTTCTTAAAAGACCAATTTTAGTGCCCTAATAGGAGGTCTCAAAGAGGCGCTTCAAAGAATAGGTAATGTCCATTACCGATTATTTCAACTTTATTTCTTATTCCACTTCTTCTTATTAGGTTGTTTCATTATGAAGTAATAACATCAGTATCAATCAAATATGGATATGTTATTATAAGTATGAAACAACTATATTTCACCATATATCCATCCTATGGAAAATGAAATCACCGCGTGTGCGTACGTACAGAATACCGTCTCCACGCCGTGGTGTAATCTATTTTCTACCACCACCTTACTTGGATGGGTATAATGGTGTAAATAATAACTATATATGATTATTTTAAAGTGATATTGATTCTGTAATAGTATTCATACACTCCAATAAAATTCCACGATCATGGGAATGATATCATTGCTCGTGCGTACGTACGGAATACCGTCTCCACGACACGATGAGATTCATTCTCAATGATTAAACGTTCATAAATGATTATAAAGTATATATAATAAGTAATCCTGAAATATAAGACATAATAATGATACTGTATTTATGTGTATATATATGTATGTCATCTAATTAATTTCATTCAATTCAATGAGGAAATGAAAACAACGTCCATGCGTACGTACGACCTACCATCTCCATGAACGGTGTATTTCTTTCCATTTATTGATATATCATATATATGTATATTATGAATATATATTATATATAAATCATGTTTTATATTCTATAATTAAGTAACCATGATCGAAGTAACCATATGAATAATTACAAGTGAAAACACAGACGACAAATGAAACGATTTTACCCAAAACACTCTTTAACATGGAATTTACAAAAGAACGGGTAATATAAAGTCATAAGTGAACCATATATGATATCATAACAATGAATATGATTATTTCATAAGTAAATGAAATTATTTAAATCATTATACAGGAGTTTTAGATACGTACGAATTATATCGGACCAATGGTAAGGGATAATTTTGCAATCTCAATTTTATCTGAGATCGCTTATACGTAAGTATTTAATGGGGTTATATTTTTCCTCCATGATCATAAAATGTTTTTGACAAAGTGTTTAATATTCTTACATGTATTTTAAATGGCATTTTTACCCCTCTTTGACTTTTACATTGTGTTATGGAAGGAATCTTTCTTTTGTTTACCATACGTGGTACATTTTGACATTTCCGACAAAAGTACGAGGAGATTGTTTTTTTAACTTATTCGGCATGAACGGATTTTGAAGATTTCATAACCTCTTATTTTCATGAAGCTTCCTCTACAAGATTTCATTATTATTTTCAACAAAATCTTTTTCTTTTAAAATTGAATGACAATTTCAGAAAAGAAAAATATTTTGCGGAAGAAATGATATTTTCTTCAAGAATTCATTTCAACTGTTTTATCAAAACTATTTTCCATCTAATATGACATTATTTAATATGTGTATGTTTCGAGTATAATGTCTCTATTATTTACATTGTATGATTCTTCTTATGATGAAATGATATCCATTTGTTTTATATGGATTATGATATGATGGCATGATGTTTAAGAATCCCAATTTTTTACATGGGTTATGCTATGATGTATGATGTATGATTTTGTGGCACAAGTATGAATGATTTAATTATGAGACGGGTGGGAACTATATTTCCCTCCAATTAATTGGGTAAAGATTTATATCTCATGAGATAGACATGGCTGGAACGGTATGTTAATCTGGTTCAGTATTACAGGACTGGAACGAGGAGTGAACTCGATTCAGAAAGGGACTTTGTCCTCTAAGATGGTCTTGGCAGCAATTCCTTGGCCACTATGGAAATCATTACTTTTGATTAATGGATGACACAATTACATGTTTTATTCCCATGCTATGTTACCATGATTTATGTTCCATTATGATCTATGACTTATGTACTTCCATGTTTTAAGTCGTTGCTCAAGATTTTGATGTTTAAACATTATGTTCATGTTTTTATGTTCAAATGAATATGGTATGTTTTATTTTATCCATGCATACCGTTACTGATCATTTGAGCTCACCATTTTTATGTTTTATTTTACCCCAGGATTAAAAGAATGGTTTTAGGTAAGGAAACAAAAAAGTTTAAGATCATTATGGGAGATGTTGAAGATCTTTCACCACGATTAGAAGATTACGTTCCAAGTTTCCAAAGACACTAAACTATTACGGTCCTTGTGTGTCTGTTTTTGTTATGTATTATGTATTCCATGGAAGTAATGTAATATCTATGTATGTCAAGCATCTGGTCTCTATAGTTGGTATCAGAGGAAAGGTTTAGTCAAACTTCGGCTGAGCGTCCCGTGGTTGTGATCCGTGGTTCTTCTTCATGCGGCCAGTGCGCGGCCACCTCCATCAATCGTCACTGCTTCCCGTTGCGAATTAAAAGGAACGAGAGAAACAGTGGGTCTTCGGACTGTGTTCTTTAGTCCCATGCCCTCTGTGTTAGGCGGTATCAATCAGCCATGGAAAATTTAGAAAAAAATGAACAAAGAACGGGTTAAAAATTATTCATTTGATATTTTACAAACCCCTATCTCGCAAAAGACATCGCACATCGTCGAGCCTCGGAAAACGAGTGTCGTCGTAGTCAGGCGTCGTGGAAGAACGGTGTCGTCCCATCAATGATGGTGGAAGGGTCTTTGTCATAGGCGACATAGACTATTTGACATCAAGGTGTGTCCGAGAAAGAATCATCGTTAGAAAAAGTCCTTCACATTCTTCGTCAGGGATGTTATTCATTGAAGAACGGTGTTCTTTGTCAATGAAGGATCACATATCTTCTAATTCTCCACAGCCTTTCCTCAAAAGTGATTTTCCAACCAAAATATATAAAAAGGATCTCATAATAATATAATTTCCATTCAATTCAATTTTATTCAAAAGTGGTGCTGAATAATTAATGTAGACATTAATTATATGAGTTGGCACATTTGATGGGAAGATAGAGGTGGAGAGGCTCCACCATTAATGAGGAGTTGTCAAAAATAAACAGTAGGGAATTAATGGTGAGTTAAGGGGAGGTTGAAGAGTTCGGGTTCTTGTGGGCCCCACCACACTAAATCATCTCAGGGGAGGTTATGTGGTGTGGGGGCCCACCGTTAACTTCCTCCGGTAGGTTTTAACAACCATAATTAAATTAAATTGTGTACAATAATTTTATTTAATTTAATCTATATCCCCAAAATTAACATTCAACCCGCAACAAACACAACTGCGGTAAAGGTCCCCTTAAGCAAATACTGGTGCTGCGAGTTCCTCGGTTTCCTCAGATTTCAATTCCAAGCACCGGTTCCAAAGATATAAAAAACCGCTCGTACGTTTACTGAACGTACCCGAACAAAAAATAAAAAATTTATTCCGGGCCCACCGGGCCTCGGATTCAGGTGCCGCCAGAAACTGTGTACTTATAAAATTCCAAAGTATTTATAAAAGAAAATTTCCTTGAAATTTCAAGGTCTTTACAAACCCTATAAATCTATGGAAGGAAAATGATTTTGTTATTCCAAACTACATATAGATATTGATAATCAATGAACATACTTATATCTTGTTCCATGAAATAATGGAAAAAAATATTTTCTTAGAAATTATTTTTTAAAAATACCACTAGAAATTCTCTACTATAGATATCCATAATTATCAAGGTTCACTTCATGCATTTTGAATATATTCGCTTCCATTTTTTCCTTTTTTTTAAAATAGTTGTGGGTGGTGATCTCCATTTCAAACCCTTGGATTTGGTCACTTTTTAAAAAAATCCCCAAACTCCATAGAATTGAAACCCTGATGTGTGAGATGTGCATTCTTAGTTTTTTTATCATTAATTTTATCGTTATATAGCTTTTCCCAATCACATCGGCGTCTAAATAATCTATATCATTTATTTTGAAAAATAAAACATTTCTTAGTCCCATTTAGGCAATTACCTCCTTTTTTATTTCCACACATAAAGAATAAATTCAGGATCATATTATTATATCCAAGGTATATATTTTTCCTTTAAACTCCATCATCATATTCTTGTTAAAAACTTGAGATTGTTACATAACTGCAACCTCCAATTAAACATCGATTTCACAACACACAATATCTTTAAAGATACTAATGTTTCTTATCGAAAAAACCATTCTCATATTTTTCTTCAAGTCACTAAATTCTATCAACCTTTATTTTTGGTTAGATGAATATTCTATAAGCATACCTCACATATCTTATTAATTTATACCCATAGGTACCAATAGATTCATCATCCTTTTCCCTTAACCCAAAGAAATTATTTTCCATGTCAGTATAAAGAACATGAAAAAAATACTTAATAAAAAATAAGTTATTGAAATCTTCCCAATATGTGGATTAAATTTCATCTTTCTTCTTTTTATTCTTAATTAGAGTCCACAACTGGTCTACTTCACCTTATAGTAGATAAATTCCCAGAATGAAATTTTCATGTTAATTAAATGAGATAATAGAGAATATTTTTTCATTTGTACTAATCTAGTGTCAATAAATAAGTGGATCAGAAGAACCACTGAAAGAAGGATTATGTTTCCTCATGAAAGACACAGCTAGATGTAGTTCCATCACTTGATAATTTGGAATCTGAACATGATTCACATATTTAGATAGTTGTTGGTTCATAGCAACATGGTTTTTTATTCCATATCCCATAGATAAGGATGCTCAAGAGAACAATAGTTTCATTTCTAATCATAGTATCCAATAACGCAGTCCCTTGGTTTCCATCAATTGAATAAAACCAAAAATCAGAGAGTAAGAAACATTTTTCATACTATGGAACTCCATAATCATGAAAAAAACATACATGATATCTAAATTATGACACTTTCATTAATATATGAAATCCTAGGTTTATCCTCATTTATTCATAACATATATATTGTTATATCCTTTCTGATGGTTCATGATGTGTTTTTAAATTCAAAAGCATATCCCCCAAGAGTGTCAAACTAGGGGCATAGTGTAGCCCTTTTTTGTGTACCACGTTATGCCGAGTCAGACCTGACACACATTTTGGAATGTTTTACCCAACGTTACATGTATACAAGATCCATTTCTACATGTATAATTTCTAAAGTGATGTACTTCATGGAAATTAATCACTATATCCCTTACCAAAATCTTGGACATTTTCGTTAATGTTAACTCATTGTTATACTTATCCTTAGAGGCATCCCAAGACATATACATAGAAATATACATAGGATGTCACTCTTTATTTTTAATCCTAGTTTCCAAATGATATATTACCCTTTTCATAGATACCATGTACAAAGATTCTTTCTTTTCAAATAGATACATTACATCAATTTTTTAATACATAATACATTAAAACAAATTCCCAATGGATGTGTTAGTTTAGTGCATTTGGAAGTTTGGAAAAAAATATTATAACTGGGTGAATGATATTCAATGTTTACCACTAAGATCGTCCCCCTTATTAATGAAGCTTAAAAACCCATTCTTCAAAACCAAGGGTAAAGAAAAATTATAAATTGGGGATATTTAATTCTCATCAATGTTTAAAAAAGGAAATACATAATCATAACATGAAAATAAGGTGAGAGAACATGATAATAAAATTAAAAGATCAAACCCTATATATCAATGATTATAAACATGAATCATAGCATAAATGTTGGAATTTTATAAAAAATTTATTATATGTGAATCAAGGGAAAAATTCATGAAAGCATAAATTGGGAATAATACATGGAATTTGTTACAGAATCATAAGAAAAGAAAATCTTATGTCAAGGCTATCTTCCAAGAACATTATAAAATTTTAGTCATGTTCTATAACCCATGTACCTACTTATAATTAATCGTGGGATACAAATCCTGTGTGATCTTATTTTTGGTTATAGGCTATAACTCATGTACCATCTCAATTTATGGATTCAACTACATACCATATTCCTTGTTTCATTCCAGAAAGGACTAAAACCATTGTACCCTCATAATTTAAGGCATTAGATATAACTCATTTACCCCTTTAGCTCATATACATGTTATCATTACCAAATGCATTGGAAAGAGATATAGGTCCCAAAAATCTCATAAAAAATAATTTATACTTATGAAAAAATCATTCTTCAGACAATGAACCTTAAAAATGGATGGGTTTTATGAACATAAAATCATAAGCCATGATATTAAATGGGTACCATTAATATTTAATCATATCATAACCTATTGAAAATAGATCATTTTTATTAGAATTTTATTAAACAATAAGTTGTTAAAAGAATAAGGTTCCAAAATCATATAACTAATGGAATGGAAAGGGGTAAGGAGTACCATTCTATAAAAACATAAACCACTCGTGAAATATTATGAATGGTTTATTGAGATCATTTCCTACAACTTAATGAGAAATGTCAATGAATATTATCTCAGAAGAAAAATACTTTTCAGATATATTTTCAAATCATTTCTTGAGGAAAAAAGTCATTCATCAATGAAAAAAATCATATTAAACAAAAAAAAATTAGAAAACCATTTTCATATAAATTAATTTTAATACATATTTATAATTCTTGATATCATTTTGAACACCTTTTTCCATTAATAATTATAAATGAATATTGAAAACAGTTTGGGATCCTTTCTATATGAAAACCACATTAATTCAACGAATTTAAATAATATGAACAAAAAAATTCATTGAAATAAATTTTTAATCATGTAAAAATAATATTTAATGAAATTACAGTCTGAATGGCATGAAAATCGATACATGAAAAAAATTCCATTTTCATCATAAAATGTTTAGAAAAGTGCCTTGATCAGAAAATGAAATGAGGAATCCTTTTTAAAAGATATTTTCTAAAAATATAAAACATTTGTAAAAAATAAATTCAAATACCATATGATAATTTTTATAATATTTTTAGAATACTTTTATAAAACATGGTATTGATGGGATGCAGATTTCTAACTGATGATAGAGGTAAAGTCTAGCATTCCTGAAAAATAGATTCATGATCATATTATGTACCAAAGAGTGAAAAATGATACCATTACATGGATATGAGATGAATCTCCATAGGGTAAAAATATCATGAGATTTTAGGAGATATGGATTATAATATTTCATCAATGAGAACATAATCATAAACAATCTCAACAAATGATTAGATTATTTTAATAATATTTTAACACATAAATACTCTGAATCATACTCTACAAGAAAGAAAATGAAATTAAAAAGACAATAAAATTATAATTAAAATATGAATACTTGTGATATAGCATTTAAAATATAGTATATAAACCTCATGGAATAATATAGGTGCATGACATTACATGCGTTTCAACAAGGAAAAATGACAAAAATATAACATTATCGATTTGGTAACATTTGAATCATAATACCCATTATAGAAAGATCATAAAATATATAATAAAAAACCAATAAATTTATGATTAAATGATTTAGAATAAATTAATGTGAAGTATATAAACCACAAAAAATAAATGAGTGGTGTATAAGGCAATAGTATCATTGAAATAAAAATTTAAATGAAAATCCATTAATATGTATGTTAACTTTTTTGTCCTCGTATAATCCTCTTGTGTAATACGTATAGTCTCTTTATACATATATCATAGAACCATATTCATATATATAATACTATATATATAAATTTCATATGACCATATATTACCCAGTTATATTAATGTAACATTTTGTGTAATAACCCCTTGCTTTTTCGTCTGTGTTTTTACTAGTAATTCTTGATCCTCTTATATAAATCATGATTTATTTATTTCAAAAATTTAAAACATGAATTATATATCATATATATTATGTATATAAACAGTTATATTATTATGTAAATGATCAATATATGATATTTAATACACCGTTTATGGAGATGATATCCGATATGTATGAATTAACAATGCTTCTATTTTTAGGGTGTATAATATTAAATAAATAAATGAAGTATATGAATATATGATTATAATATCATTAAAATATAATTATTATGTAATATATATATATTATAATGTAACTACAAATATCCAAAATACATTCCATGTATAGTGGTAACGAATCACATTGCTTACTGTGGGTAGTAGTCCACACTTCCAAAATTGATTTTTCCATATTGAAACAAAATTAAACACATGAATGTGGGGTTTTTATAGTAAAACCATCATTTATATATTATATATTCAATAATAAAATAATTTACATCATAATTACTACCCATCATTAGTGGTAAATGTGAAACAAACAACATAGTTTCCTATGGTAGTCCACCGTACATAAGAATGGTATGTTCGTTTCACATTATAGAGAAATGTGTGTATGTGAAGGTTAAAACCATATCATTAAAAAATTATAGTATATTAATGATACTTACTAAATTATTTATTAATTGAGTATGATTAATTGAGTAATGGGACAATAAAATAAATGATAGGATCTTAAGGAAGGATGTTACCTCTTATTTGTGTAACATAGTTTGGTTTGCAGTAAAGCGATTACTTGGATTTATTTATTCAGAATTGGAGTAGTAAAATATGAGGAAAGGTATTTTTTAAATGTATTGGGTAGATATTTTTAAAAAATATGTTCATTGTGAGTTTTGATGAAGGTGGAGAGGTGGTTCTCATGTATATGGTTGGGAAAGGACACACATGGAATTTTTTAAAACAAGTCAGGTTCACCCATGTTTTTACCAAAGAAAGACATGAATTTATTTAATGATTATGGATGTAATATTTCTATCCATTGGGTTTGGTACATGTGTCTAGGTCATTTTGGACCATATAGTTAAGGTTTATTCTATTATTAATCTTAATTATACCTTAATTAGTGTAATTAATTTTGGTCTGTCATGACCCGTTCCCCAGTGCCTGTATCGTGACTACCCCAAGTCCACCCTCCATAGGCCGAGGGCTGGCGACTAGAAGCAAAGGCCTAAATCCCTAAACTAGAAAGGCATTTCCTTAATAACAATAAACAAACACAGTAGAGTATGCAACTAGAAGTAAAAAAACTAAGTAAAACTGTATACAATACGATGTGCTGCATGTAATGGGGCCAGAAATACAAGACCAACAGTCAAGTACAATACAACTGAAAAGCTAGTATAACTGATGAAAAGATGTAAAATATCTAAAAGGTCATCCTTCAGAATTTCCACCTGATGGGTGGGTACAGATGGCCTCCTCATCACCCCCAGTCAGTCTGTCCGCTCCGTTTACATCTCGTCGAGTGGTCCACCTCCGGGTACCGTTCAATTCTACCACACTCTGTCCCGATCAGTGTTGTCCGTTATCTGCAATGAACACAATGAGGTGAAGACATATCCTATGGAGGGATGAGTATAATGTTACTCAGTAGGAACCCCAAGACCCTCATGGTCTCACAAAATACAACAAGGATAACAACAATGTACGGAATCAATGGATAACCCTTACTAAGGTGTATGCCCATACATATACCAAAGTTATTTAGTAACCCATCTCAATCATGTAGAAAAAACACAAAATTACTTGACTCAGCTCAAAATAGGATTTCAGCGATGTAAAGAATTACAGATGATTATTCGTGAAGCTAGTTCATCTTATTCTATCAAGAGGCACTGCTTCTGACCATACAGAGTCTGACCCACACAGGATCTATTGGTACTAACCCCCGCAATGACCCAAACAGGATCTGACCCACATAGTATTGGTATGCGCTGAACATCACAGGATCACAGAGCATTGTCCCACACAGGATCTGACCCACATAGGATTGGCATGCGCTGACCAACACAGGATCATTGAGCACTGACCTCCGTATGATCTATCTCCTACCTTCACCTCACTATTAGCAACTATATTTCTCACACCCAGTGCACTCGAGCTCTGTAGAATATTCCCTCAACATATCGGTCATACCTTAACTTCCACTAAACTCCAAAAAGGAGTACCCAAAGCACTACAATGTCATAAGGGTTCCTACACGACAGACGATGCGTCAATCGGATGCCCCAATATATGAATTATTGGCATTTCCGTCCCAAGAGCCCAGTTGGTTTTTAGGTTCAACCCAACCGGAATATACTCCAACCGTCTCCTAACCTCCAGTGGGCTATTCCAATAGAATCACCTCTCTCTGAGCTTTCCATCACTGCAAACGTTTCGTCGATCAGACACTCATAGCACGAGATATGGGCGAAAAGGTGTAAACTGGCAAAATGGGTCTGGGTCCGGACTGGGGACCGAGCCGGCCCGAGGGTCTAACCTAGCCCGTGGGGGCTACCTGGCCGGAGTGCTTCCTAGCCCGATGGGGCGGCCCTACCCGTATGCACGGCCCGGCCTGAGGGCGGCCCGACCACCAAGCCTGCATGGCCCGCCTGGCCACGCCATGGGGGGGGGGGTGGTGCGACGCCCCGTGGCTTCCGGAGGAACCATTGCTACTTGCCGGTTCGATGAACAGCGGGACCTGAGGGTTCCCTCCTATGGCACACCTCGGAATCCGGATCATCCAGTAGCTCCTGGCTCATCCACTGCGGCGCGACGACACCGCAGTTCAGCTGACCTCCGCGTGGCACGATGGTGCCACCCTGCTCCACCGCGGCCCGGCCTGGATGCGACCTCCAGCTCCTCTGGACGACCCAATGGCGCCATGCTAATCGGTCCACTTTCGTGGCCCTCTTAGTGGCGGATCATCCTTCTATCGCGGTGCGATGGCATCGCGCCCCTCTAGCACCGTCGCGGCCCTCCTGGACACGGCTCGGTTCTATACGCGACATGGTGGTGTCGAGCCATTGTGGCGGTCCAGCTTCCTTGTGTCACCTACTTCTTTGTGGTCCACCTCCATCATCAAAAAATAAGAACAACCCAAGGGGGAGTGTCGGTTTGTGTTCATGCGGTCCGAGCCCTCCTCGTCATGGTGATAACATTAGGCATACCATAATCCAGAAATTTGAACGATGAAGAACAGGGTTTTATACTCATATATAAAATATCTCAACTCCCAGTACCTCGTTATTGTCGATGAATGTGGATAAAGTTGAGGGAAGGCAGACGTCATTTCGTTCACGTTGGGAATCGTCCAGGTAAGGAGACCGAGGAAGAAGCATCGACGGCGTTCTTCACTGTTAGCCCTATCACCTTTACCTCGGTCGAAGATCAATGAAGATATTCATTGTTCTTCATTGGTAGGATGAATTTCACCAAGGTTTCTCAAAAGCTCCACCAAAAAGAAAGTGCCAACCAAAAAAAAGGGTTAAGCTAACCCATTATTATATTTTTGGCCAAAAGAATTCAAATGATTTCAAATTAATTAATTAATGATATTAATTAATTTGTGGTTTGGCACACTAATGAGGGAAGGTGGAATGTTACAAATAAAACAAGGGAGGGTTGGCTTCATTAACTCAAGGGATGTATAATGGTTTCATCCCACATAAATGGGGCGTTTAGGGGGTTTGAAGCTTGAGTGGACCCCACCTAATAATATCCTCCCAAGGGAGGATTTGGGCAGGTGGGACCCAACACTAACCTCCTCTTGGAGGTTTTAACCACCAAGGAATAAAAATAAGTTAACCCTTATATGTATTTAACATAATTAAAAACACCCAAAATATAAATTGCACTCTTGTTAGAATGAAACTACGGTGAAAGTCTCACTAAGAAATCACAGAAGCTGCGAGTTCAACATTACCCTCAGATTTCAATTCTGAGCACCGGTTCAAAAGTTATAAAATCATGTACGTACGTTTACTAAACGTACCCAAACAAATAATTAGAAATTGATTCCCGAAAAACCAGGCCTCAGAATCAAGTGTCGTCAAAAACTAAGGGCTCGTAAAATTCAATTGTATTAAAAAAAATCCACAGGAATTCTAGGTCGTTACATTCTCCCCACGTCAGGAATTTTTTCCCCATATGCTACAACTCGATCTAAGGGAACAAATGGGGGTACTGAGCATGCATCTGAGCCTCCTCCTCCCATGTGCTCTCCTAGAGGTTAACGTTCTTCCAACTAATGTGCACTAGAGGAATCAACCATCTACGTAGGGCCCGCTCTTGTTGATCCTCAATATCCACTGGAACCTACGTAAAAGTCGCCTCATCATCGATGTCTAACTCCCCATGGTCGTTGATGTGGGACGGGTCGTTCACGTGTCTCCTCAGCTCAGATACATGGAAGACGCCGTGCACTCGGTGTAACTATAGTGGAAGAGCCTGGCGGTAAGCCACCTCTTCTACTCTACTGAGGACCTAGAAAGGTCCAATGAAATGAGGAAACAACATTCCACCTCGGCCAAATCTCTGTAGACCTCATCGAGGTGAGACCCGTAGAAAGACGTGGTCGCCATCCTCAAACTCAAGTGGCCTCCATCTCCAGTCATCATATGATTTCTATCTACTCTGTGCAGTATTCATCCGCTCCTGGATGACCTGCACCTTCTCCATGGTAGATCGTACCATATCTTATCCCATTAGTGCTGACACCCCTGGGTCTGTCCAGCATAGTGGTGATCTGCAAGGTCGACCATACAAGGGCTCAAAAGGTTCCATATTGATGGTGGAGTGATAAATGTTGTTGTAGGAACACTCTACATATGGTAAGTGGTCCTCCCTGCTATGACCGATGTCGAGGACACATGTACGGAGCATGTCCTAGAGGTTTCAAATGGTCCGCTCAGTCTGACCATCCATTTAAGGATGGAAGGCGGTACCCAGATGTAGCTACGTCCCGAAATCCTCCTGCAACCCCTTCCATAGTCAGAATGTAAACTGTGTGTCACGGTTAGGGACAATAGAAGAAGGTATTCAATGAAAACACACAATCTCCTACACATATAGGTGTCTCATGCTCTCTATTGAGGCATGCTATCTGATTGGTTGGTAGTGGGACAACATGGTGAGTCGGTCAACTATCACTCATATTGATTCATGTCTTTAGGATGTACGTGGAAACCCTTCACAAAGTCCATGGATATCCCATCCCACTTCCACTGTGGTATCACTAAGGGATGAATGAAGCTTTTTGGTACTTGGTGCTCTGCCTTCACTTGCGAACAAGTGAGGCATCGTGAGACAAACTCTACTACTGCCTTCCTTATACCTTACCACTAGTGATTTCGTCTGAGCTACTGATACATCTTCACCACACCTAGATGTACCGCTAGGGGAGATGTGTGGAACTCCTTAAACAATTCATCCAGAAGTGAAACTGGTACAATGATATGTACCCTATAAAATATGACGTGCTCCCCACCTTCAGCTAATCCATTAGTTTCCTACCCTGTGGATATCTAAGCACGTCGTGTCTCATAGTTAGCGTCTCCACGCTGTGCCTCCCTGGATCGCTGATGAAGTAGAGCAGTAACTGTAAGAGACTATAGAAAGGATGATCGATCCCTATCCACAAAGGATAACCACAAGGCATCCAGATGCTTTGTCACCTCTCATATTAGCTGTATACTAGATCTCCTGCTGAGAGCATCTGCAACAACGATCCACTTCCCAGGAGTATAGACTATCTCAAAGTAATAGTCTTGTAGGAACACAAGCTAACACTATTTTCTCAGGTTCATGTCTATCTGAGTAAAGCTATTCCCAATACTCTTGTGATTAGAGAAGACAATGAAACGCTTTCCCATTAGATAGTGTTTCCACATCTTCAAGGAAAAGACCACTACTGCTAACTCCAGGTCAGGGGTAGCATTGTTCTGGTCATGTTGTCTCATCTACCTAGAACCATATATGATCACTACTTACTCATGAATCAGAACACATAAATGTTTGGAACCTAATGCATCAAAGTAAACTACGTACCCTATGCCCTCCTCTGGAAGCATCAAGATGGGGGCACCAGTCAGCCTCTGCCTCAGCTCATAAAAGCTCAGATGGAATCTCTCCGACCACACGAAGGATTTCCCCTTCTTCATCAAGGCTTTTAGTGGTGTGGTAACTCTAGAGAAGTCTCAAACAAACCCTTTATAGTATCCATCCATGACCAGGACACTTCGTACCTCCATCACACTCCTGGGTGAATCCCAAGCAAGTAACGATTCAATATTTTTTGGATCCACTGCAACTCCAACCACTGAGATGACATGTACCAAGAAGTGAACATCTCTTATCTAAAACTGGAACTTCGAGTGCATACCATAAATCTGGTGCTCCTCAAGTGTGTCCAGTACTACCTGTAGATAGTAGGCATTCTCCTCCTTAGTAGTCTAATAGATCATAATGTCTTCGATCAGGACTACAAAAAATCGATCAAGGTATTGCTGGAAGATTGTTTTCATGAGACACATGAACACTGCTAGAGCATTGGTTATGCTGAAGGGCATAACCAAGAACTCACAGAGGTCATACCGACACCTGAAGGCTGTCTTCTGCACATCCTCATCTCAACATTTGAGCTGCTGATAGCCTGATCTGAGGTATATCTTCAAGAACCACTGTGCTCCCTGGAACAGATCAAAGAGGTACTCAATCCTTGGGAGTGGGTACTTGTTCTTCACAGTCTCCTAGTTCTGGCAACGATAGACGACACAGAGCCTCAAGCTCCCGTCTGCCTTCTTGGCGAATAGAATCGAGGCTGCCCCGGGAGAAACACTAGGCTATATGAATCCCTTACCCTACAAGTCCTTTAGTTATACCTGCAGCTCACGAAGCTCATCAGGAGCCATAAAATATTCTGGAGTAGATATCGGTGTTGTCCTAGGGTACATGTCAATATAGAAATTCACATCTCTATGAGGAGGTAGTCATGGGACATAATCAGAGAAACCATCCGTGAACGGGTCCACCACTAAAGGATAAGTCAATCTATCCACATCAACTGCTCTGAGGGTATGGCAGGCCAACTGATGAGTGATCAGTTGCACCCTCTTCCGAGTAAGTCCAACTTGTGCTGCAATGGTTCCCTTCTCGCCGACGAAGTTGAACCTAGTCCCATCCATGTGGACAAACCACACTTTACGCCTAATACAGTTGATCTGAGCATGGACTATTGATAACCAGTACATACCCAAGATGACGTCGTAAGACCTTGACGCCGCAATGAGGAGATCTCAGCTGATGCTCTCACCTCCTAGAGTATGCTCACACTACCGTCACCAGTGTGTAATAGTCGAGTCTGGTCCTGTAAGAGTCTCTAGCTGTAAAGATCAAGCCAATGTCTCCGTAAGAATCTCTGAGCTCTGAATGAGGGCAGTGGCTATGAAAGAGTGACTGACACCTGTGTCTATAATAACTACATCTAAGATTGATTAGACACACATAATACCTAGAATCATCTCCGGAGCGTCGTGGTTATAGGCCTCAGCTGCATGAATCTGAGCTCCCCCTATCCACCCACTCTCTATGGTTGGGGTGGACCTTCTGGTGGTGGTGGAAGAAACACATCGAAACATTAACCTTTTCTAGCTACTTGAACAGATCCTCTGCCACGTCCTTAGGGGACCAACGAACAGCCTCGGTCGATCCTCTACCTCTGTTTGTGAGGACCCTCAATTGACTACTAATAATTTGTACGGCGAGTCAGTTAGTCACGTGCCATGTGACGCTACCCGCCACATGATTAGCATTGTATGCTCCTCGAATATGTGTCTCTACTCTATGTGCCCTATACAATCGATCCTAAGTCATGCGGTCGACCACCTTTGGGTCTGGTCCTCTTGGACCTCTACATCATTTGTCTACTGAAAACCGCAAGAACACTCCAGTGCAAGTCGACTAGTATTGGGTCTCGTTGTTGGTGACTTTTCAGCAAGGAAACTTTCCACTAGGAGGTCTCTATCTAACACCTCCACCTACGTCGGGATGTTGAGGGAGATCATCGAGGCTTTGATCTCTCACCTGAGCCTCTGCTCGAAGGTCCAGGCCCTGATAAATTGGTCCTGCGCCATATCTATAGAGTTGAAAGAGAGGTTGGTGATCCTCGCTGAGTACTACGCTATTGTCAAGCTTCCCTGCTGTAGATGAAGTGGCTTCTGCATCCGCACTGCTCAAAAGGTAGGTGGAACAAACACCTCCCGGAACAGGCTTTCGAGGTCTGTCCATAGTAGTGTCGCCTCATCGTGAACCTGGAGAATCAGTCTCCACCATTTTCCTATTGCTTCCTGAAGGATACTCGCATCAAGAATTTCGATAAGGACTTTTGTTGTACCTACCATCCTGAAAACTCTCACCACAGCCTCCAGCCAATCCTCAGCCGCCTAGGGGTCCCTCTCTCCCCGGAACCTGGGTGGCCTCTGGCACTATAACTCATGCAACGCGATCAAACAGCGTGCATCGTCTACTACCGGTGCTGGTGGCATCGGTGGCCCAACGGGATGTGGTACCACTGGTTCCTCCCCTATTGCCTCAACTATAAAGGGTCCCTGCACCGAAGTCTTTTCGGTCGGTGGGCTACCAGTACGTACGACTCTCAGGGATCTAACTGGTCGTCCTTGGGGTGGCATCTTGAAATAAACACATGCGACGTGATCAAATGTTTATACTTGGTGAGATAACCTTGTTGAGATGACTTAAGAAAACTTTTAAAGACATGCATGCAATCAGTGATTTCATGTACTATGTCAAAAATCAGTTACTAGGGTCCTAGTGTATGGATACATCGGTCTCCGCACCAACAGTAGACTCCCTGAATTGAAAACCACACTTAGTACTCTTATAACTATTGATTCATAGAAAATAATGATCAGATTTTCATGTTTTGTGGTAGAACAGACTCCTCTGATACTAATTTTCGAGACCCGTTCCGTGGGGCCCATATCATGACTACCCCAAGTCCGCCGTCCATAGGCCAGTGGATGGGGACTAACACCAAAGGAGTAAATCCCTAAACTGGGAATACATTTCCTTAATAACAGTAAACAAACACACAAGAGTACACAACTAGAAGTAAAACACTATGTAAAACTATTTACAAAAGAATGTTCTGAATGTAAAGGGGCCAGAAATACAATATCAACAGTAATTTACAATACAACTCAAAAGCTAGTACAACTGAAGAAAAGAAGTAAAACAGCTACTGGTTCATCCTCTAGAATTCCCACCTAATGGGTGGGTACAGATGGCCTCCTCAGCACCCTACGTCCATCCGTCCGCTCCGTGTACGTCTCGCCGAGTAGTCCACCCCCAGGTACCATTCAGTTATGCTACTCTATGTCCCGATCAACACTACCTATCATCTACAACCAACATAATGAGGTGCGGGCATAGCCCGTATAGGGGTGAGTATAAAAATTCTCATTAGGGACCTCGAATCCCTCAAGGTCTCACAAAATCCATCAAAGATAACCAAAATATACGGAATCAACGGATAACCCTTACTTAGGTATATGCCCATACATATACCTAAGTTATTTAGTATCCCATCTCAATCATGAGGTGAACATGAAAGTCATTTAATTTTCTCAACCCAAGAATTAATTGAAGTAAAGAAGTACATATGATTAGTTGCGAAGCTAGATCATCTTATTCTATGAAGAGGCAATGCTTCTGACCATACAGAGTCTGACCCACACAGGATCGATAGGTACTAACCCCCGCCATAAACCACATAGGATATGACCCACACATGATTGGTATGTGCTGACCCTCACAGGATCACTGAGTGATTAACCACACCGGATCTGACCCACATAGGATTAGCATGCACTGACCCATATAGTATTGTTGAGAGCTGACCTCTGTACGATCTGTCTCCAACCTCAACCTCAATATCAGCAACTAGATTCCCCGCACCCGGTTTGCTTGAGTTCTGTAGAATATGCCTTCGAGATATAAGTCGTAAATCGGCCTCCTCTAAACTCTAAAGAGGTGTACTCAAAGGATCACTATGTCGTAAGGGTTCCAACGCGATAGAAGGTGCATCAATCGGACACCGTTTCAGTGAGTTATTGGCATTTCCGCCCCACGGACCAGATTGGATTTTATCTTCAAGCCAACCCGACCATACTCCAACTGTGGAAAAACCTCAAGTGGTATATTCCAATTGAACCGACTCACACTGAGCATTCTGTCCCCACAATCGGGTCGTCAATCAGACAACTGTTGCCCGAGATATGGGTGAAAAGGTGTTAATTGGCCATACTGGTCCGGGTCCGGACTGGGGTCCGACCTGGTCCACGGGTCCGACCCGGACCGAGGGTTTGACCTAGCCCATGGGGGAAGCCTGGCCATAGAGTGTCCCGGACTGTAGGCACATCTCAGCATGAGGGTGTCCCTGACCGAAATGGCCCGATACGGCCTGAGGCGGCCCAGCCCGAGGCGACCCGGCCCGAGGCGGCCTGGCTGGCTAGCCCGCATGGCCCGGCTGGCCACGCCGTGGCGATGGGGGGGGGCGTGTGACATCTCCCATTTCATCAAGAGTTACCAGAACAAGGTTCCGATTTGGTGAACCACGAGACCAGAGGGTTCCCTCTTGTAGAGCATAGTGGCGGCCGACTCAGCTGGCGGCCACTCGCTCCTCCACCACGGCACGATGGAACATCAGTTTTGCTAGCCTCTATGCAGTGCGACAGTGCCGCGCCACCTCCACTGCGGCCTGGCCTGGCTTTGGCCTCCAAATCCTCCATGCGGCGCGACGACGATGCGCTCATCGTCCAACCACCACTGCCATCCTGGCCACAACACTTCCTTCTGGCGTGGTGCGATGGCACCATGACCCTACAGCACCGTCACGATCTTCTTGGCCACAATTCAGTTCTGTATGCGGAACGGCGGTTCCGCATCCTTGTGGAACCCCAACGACCTTGCGTTGCTGGCTTCTTCGCGGTCCACCTCCATCATCAAAAAATAAGAACAACCAAAGGGGGAGGGTCGGGCCGTGTTCATGCAGTCTGATCCCTCCTCGTCCTGGAAATAACATTTGTCTTACCATAATATAGGAATTTGAATGACGATGAATGGAGGTTTATACTAATATATAAATTAACTCAAATCCCTCTACCTCATTATTGTTGATGAACTTTGACGATGTCGCGGGAAGGTGGACGTCGTTTTGTTGAAGTCCGGAAGCATTCGGGGTAGGAGACCGAGGAAGAAGTGTCAGTGGCGTTATTCGCATTCGGCTCCTTCACCTTTGGCTCAGTCGAAGATCGATGAAGATATTTGTCGTTCTTCTTTGGAAGGATGAAATTCTCCAAGGGTTCTCCAATGCTCCACCAAAAAGAAAGTGCCAACCAAAACAATGGGTTAAGCAAACCCATTATTTAATTATTGTCCAAATGAATTCAAATGATTTCAAATTAATTAATTAATGCTATTAATTAATTTGGGGTTTGGAACACTTATGGGGAAGGTGTAAAGTTACAAATAAAAGAAGAGAGGGTTGGCATCATTAATTCAAGGGAATTTTAAGGGTTCCATCCCACATAAATGGGGGGTTTAGTGGAATTGAAGCTTTTGTGCGCCCCACCTAATAATATCCTCCCAAGGGAAGTTATGTGTGGGTGGGACCCACCACTAACCTCTTCTTGGAGGTTTTAAACACCAAGGAATAAAAATAATTTAACCCTACTTTTTATTTAACTTAATTAAAAAACCCCCAAAATCTAACTTCCACCCACTTTTGAATGCAACCGTGGTGAAGGTCTCACTAAGCAATCATCAACAATGTGAGTTCAACGGTACCCAAGAATTACAGTTATGAGCATCGGTTCAAAAGTTATAAAATCCCGTATGTAAGTTTATTGAACATACCTAAACAAAACATTAGAAATTGACTCTGGGAACATTGGGCCTCGGAATCTTACGCTGTCAGAAACTATAGACTCGTAAAATTCCCATGTATTAAAAAAAATTCCACTTGAATTCTGGGTCTTTACATGGTCACTATCACTAATATTTTTGGTAAAATTTAAATTTTAAATTATGAAACTATCAATATTATTCTTATTACATCCATTTATTTGTTATTTTAAATATTCAATACACATAAGCATGAAAATGAAGTTTAATTCTAAACACGAAGTCGTGGCAGAATGTGGAGTTTTAAAGTGAGAATGTTCACAATTTTGTTATGCTGTTAAATTTGTATTAAACATAAGAATGATTCCAATGACATAAATTGTATTAATATATTCATAAATGATATATTATTTCTCCAAATTGAACTTAAAATTATAATTTAACTATATAAAAATTTGAGATGAATAATCTTAATTGAATAAAAATTTAGTATACTTCATTATTAATACTAAAATGATGTCTCTTAGAAAAATATGAAAATTCATCCAATGATAATATAGACATTATTAATTAAAATTGATTTTTATTTTCTCAATTATAATTTTTAATTGTTTCAAATATTAATTTTAATTTTTTAGGAAAGGTAATGAGATATATTTCACTTGAGAATATACAATTCAAAACATATTAGGATTTTACAAAAAAATTCTAATTTTTATTTTCTATATGTTTTAACCATATGTAACCATTATAAAAAATATTTTAAAAATAGTTATTATTAACAATATTACTATGTTTAATGACTATGATATTACTAAATCATTTAAATAATTATTACAATAAAATTATGTTTCATAGGAACTCAGTGTTTCATGTAATGTACTCTATGTTGGTGAATATAGTAGAATCTATTTCTGTGTTGTGTGTAGTGCACGCCAAGTCGGTTATGATTGTAGTGAAAACCAATTCTGTGTTGGGTATAAAGCAATATTATTCAGTTCAATGTCAAATTTTTTTCTTTACAAGGTTCATTTCAAGAAATTCATGAAAATTATTTTATTAGAGAATAAATATCTAAAAAATATCAGGTTGTTAAAAAATTAGTTTTAATTTGATCAGTATTTCACCCATTCAGATGTTATCAAGTCATAAGATATTATTTAATGAAAACCTTATTTTAAAATATGAAATGTTTCCATTATATTTTTTCTATCATATCCATGTTCATTAAAATGTTTCACTAACGTTATTATATAACATAATGAAATAGCAAAGGGTATTTTTAAATACATTTAACATTTTTTACATGGAGTAAAATATAATATTATTGGAATTTTTTGAATGTGTTACTTTTAATAAATTTGTGATAAATTTTCTATTTTAAGTTGTGTTATATTATAGTAATTACAATTAATCAAAACATTTAATTTCAATAAAAATAATATTTACTGTCTCCATGATATTTTCAAATAAATTATTTATCCCTTATTTTTGGAATTTTTCTTTTTATAGTGTTTTCAATGTAATGATATATTTATCACAATTTTTATACAAAAATTCGAAGAAATTTGATTTCAGTTTCAAAGTATCATAAAAAGATCTTATTATGAAAAAGGGGAAGAATAGAAATGTTTTCTTAACTATATAGTAATTTATAATTATAGGTAACAATGTTTGAGACATATACAACATAAATAATGGGTGAGTCTGATACAGTTTATAGGGGGTGAGTTTTCTATAGCTCTCTAATTCATTTGATAATGTTACCTTTCTATAAATTAATGTATGAGAGAGTTAACTGGGGATGTTTATATAATATATTATAGTAGAATTAATTAATTTATTATATGAGTAAAAATAGTTTATAAATATAATTATTTAATATCCCATATTGGTTTCTATTTAGATATTATGGGTTTAAAAAATATCGTTTTTTCTCTGTGGACATGATTTAATATATATTCTCACTGAATAGTGGGGAAAACACAATCTATTTAGGGGTATTCATTTTTTTCATGGTAATAAAACATTCATTTCATTATATCCCTTAGTGATCTTTTTGTGATCATTACACAATTCAAAATGTTTTTTCTTATGGATTAAGTATATGTAGGAATAATGAATAATCCAAGTCGAAATTAATGTAGAATACTCATGAATAGAAAATTTTTCTGATTTTGAATGTTTTATATTATGTTTAAAAATGATACTGAGTGGATTTTTCCACTTTTAAAAAAATGTGGTTTTTAATAAATATAGATTTCATATTCCAATAAAAGTATAATCCATAATGATCATTAAAATGTAATAATATGGTTTCTTGTTTAAAAAAATAAATGTAATGTTATTTTTTATGATTATACTCATATTCCTAAACATTTTATCTACAATTTAAAATAACTATGACCCGACAAAAATATTATGAATATTGATATTATGATTTCATACATTATGAAATGTTCTATTATTATCGACCTGATTATTTATATTTTTTTTCTTCAATGAATATTTTTCCCTTTTATGATATTAGTTTTATGAAATATATGAATATTGTTTTCCTCTAACATAATAATTATTCTTAACTATCTATATGATTTAATTTTTGTATTATTTCCCTTAAATAAAATATAATATCAACTTTTTATTATTTTTCCCTTCAACTGGATTCCTAAAAGTTTTTTATGAATGATTTCAAGGATATACTACAACAAATAATAATTTTCTCAATAGAATTTGATTTTTTATTTCATGTGATGAAATATTATATGAGTATTATATATGTAACTAGTCTCCCAAAACTACAAAACAAATTTATACATTGGGGATTTGATATATTGAATATTTTTCCAACATAGTTAGATAACAACTTGCTTTCAGTTATTGTAGTTGATGTGTTAGGTATACAATTTTTCATCATCAACTCAAGAGTGGTCATATGGGTATGAGTGAGTGGAATTATAGTATCAAAAGAAAACATTTCTTATAAGATATTATGAATATTATAGAAATTTTTTATTTATATTAATCAGTTTTTAATTATTTAGTATATCAACAACGGTAGTATCAAATACTTATCATATTTTCATAAAATAAATAGAGGTAAATATATTAATATTGATATATTTATTTAAATGAGGTCCATATATTTGTTTTGGTGGAATTATATTAATTTCCCTAATGTTGTATAAATTATTATTAGACTATTATAAGTTTTTTTGAAGGATTGAAAACAATAACGGGTTAGTATTGTAGTTCCATTAAAATTCTGAGTTGATTTTGAGAGGGTTTGATATTAGTAATTATGTACGGTTGATTATTAGAAACTCAATGTTTTTATTTTATTTCATATTTACGTATTTACAACATTTTATTTTATTTTCCATTATTGTTACATATTTATTTAATGACTTTTTTTATAAATATAATTGCTATTAATATTATAGTGGATATATATTGATTTTTTCAATATTCAATAAATAATGTATTTTGTAATATTTTTTGAGGATATATTTTTTCCTAATATAAATTTTTGAAACATATTTTCATTAAAATTATGATATATTTTATTAAATTTAAATATAGATAATAATTTTCTAAATTTTTATATTATTTATATTTAATATTAAAATTCTTTTCAAAAATTATTTATATGTATTTAATTATTGGTAATTATTATTATTTTCTGAATTCAATTTGTTGATTTATACAATGATAAAAGGTGAAATTTTATTAACACATATCAAATAATTATTATTTCAATTTCTAAATTTATATTTATAATTACATTTAAATTATTTTTTTATTAAACATAAATTTTGTATATTTTCTAAATTATTTATGAATGGAAATATTATGGAATATTTTTATGTTTGATTAATAAAATTTTTTTAAAAAAATTTATGCAATTTAATGTTAAGTATATATGTTATTATTATGAATGGAGTAAAAGGGACGTTAAAAATGAATTTTAAACATCTTATAAAATGGTTATAATTAAAGTAAAAAAGTAAAATTTTGAAAAATGGTGATGTTCTTTATGATTTGAGAGAGGTGGTATTTTTATGAATGGTTAAATAAATTATAGTAAATTAGGATTAAAAAAAGTTAAATAATGTGAATTAATTTCATCAAAATAAGAGACATGATTTTAAAGACCATATGTGATTAATGAACTAATTATAAAAAAATATTAATTTTCAGTGTTTTATAAATGAGAAAAAATAATTATTTTTTATATATAGTAATATTTTTAAATTAAACATTTTGAATTTATGAAATCCAATATATAGAGGGACATTACACAAACTTTGACATGTTTTTTTATTTATAATTAATGATTTAGAATATTTATTTATGGATGAAATGTGTTCTAAAACTAGGGTGGATATGGATGATTTTGTGGGACATCAATATATGATGGTTAATAAATGATTTAGATGTCTTTATATTGTAAATGTGATGATGAGTAATGTTTTTTATATTTTAAATATGATCATTTAATAATTCATAAAAAATTAGTCATTTTATTATTTGTTAATATTTATTTCAAGTAAATGTTCCTAGTTTATCAATTATGAATGTAATATGGTAACATATTTATCCGATCTATTTAGGTATAACACTCATTTCCATTATCCTTTGAATATATATGTTTACATAATTACAATTCTGTTGTAGGTCTCTATCGAAGGGCTGAAAAATATATATTTTGTTTCAATTAGAGTTTAAAATATGAATTATAGGAAATTGGAGTAATATGTTTTAATATTTATATATTTAATATTTTATGTTATTATATTTATGGTTTTTATTATTAAATTATTTTATGTGTAAATAGTAATTCAATTGCTTTGAATAATTATAAAAATAATATACAAATATATTAGTAGAAATACATGTTAGTGTGTTGTAATTATTTAAGACAAATTAGGATAAATTTTGTCATTTTATCTTTTTATTTTCCTGAATATCAATATGGTTTAACAATTTTTGATAGTATTCTTATTTTTGGGAAATTTAACCTTCTATCATGTCATCATTTAGATTTCTTTTATTTTTTAGAAAATTATATATATTTAATTAACAATTTCTTGGATGTGAGTTATTTAATGAAATGGTAATTTAATAACAATTTTTTATAAAATAGTGATATAGGAAAAAAAAATTTAAGGTAATGGTTTTTAAATTCAAATATTTTTTACCCTTTACAATTATATCACTTTTACAATCCTAGATCTACTTGTCTAATTACAATTTTTATTTTAGAATACTAGATTTACATAATCAATGGGGTTATTTAGATGATAATCTGATTGATCGTGAAGGGATCAACCATGTAGGGTTGATATTTAACTTTTATATATACAATATCAATGACTTGATGGTGTTTTTTTATCATATGGATCTTCAAAAAATTATAGGAGGACATATAGAACAGTTAGATAGCGTAATATTTATTGGTTAGTATGATAATTCAATATTAAAGATATTATAATTGAGTTTTGTTTTTATATAGTTTGGTTTTCATATTTCGTTAAGGTGGAATATATCTCATTAATTAATTATGCACTTGGAATATGTATCAATCTAGTGTCCTTTTTATGGGGGGTTCTATAATTCAGTCTTTTTTTATCAACATCGGTATGTCCCAGCTGAACCTAGTAATGAATATAAAATATCTGGAATGGAATTATAGGAGTATTTATGTATAATTTTTTGAATTTTTTTTTATGTTCAAAATAAAATAAAATAAAAAATATATTTTATATGAGGTTTGTTGACCTTACATGTTTGTGATTAATTAATGAATTTATGTGAATTTTTAGTCACAATGTTTTTATATGTACTATTTTTTCAAGTTATTCAGTAGAGTATTGATTACCAATCATAATTACTATATTAATATATAAGACCCTAAAAAATTAGATATACCTAAGTCAAGAATATTAGTCATAGGAGGACCATATAACTAATGTTAAATGTAATACTTTTGGTTTTACAATTATATGTGATCACTGCATTCATATGCAATAGAACATTGCACATTTTATTCATAGAAAAATATAAAAAAATTTATAAATTAATATACATAAGAAAATTTTCATAAATTTTATTCATTGAGATTTATTTTATGTTACTAAATTTTTTATTCATCTTTTAAAATTTTTGTTAGTTTTTTTTTGTAATTTTAGGTAATATGATATTTTTGATGAATTGTAAAAATACATTTTCCAAAATTACTAATCTTTTATAATGTCATATGGACATAAGAAATGAACTAAAAATTTATGAAAAACTTCTCTAACCCTTAATGTTTTTATATTTATAAAAATTCATTTAAAATAATGTATACTGAATTTATAAGTATATGAATGAAATTTAATACCAAAATATATATTATTTACAAAAAAATAATTGTTATTTGGGTTTTCATTTATTATGTATTTAAAAATAAAGGTTTTATTGTTAATTGATTTTAAAATCCATAATATTTTAATTATTTTAAATTAAAAATAATTTTTTTTAGAATCAATGCAATACATTATTTTAGTGTTATGTTTTAGGGTTAAGAATGCATTTTCTTAAAACAAACGGATTAATAATATTTGTATTACAATAAATTGTCTCCCCCAACAAAAAATGAAACAATTAAAAAATAAAATTTTAAATAATAATTTTTATATTAGGATATAAGTTATATTCTAATTTAATTAAATAATAATAATCTCCTAAGTGAAATTTAATTAACATGAGAGAAGTTAAAATGTGGTTAAATGGTTAAATTAGGGAATGAAAAAAATTATTTGAATGACTTGCCTCAAATTGATTATATGAGTTGAATAAAATATAACATTACCCTATCATCCAAACTTTTAAAATTATGTTTATTATTCTTTAAAATGAAATAAATTATTTTTTAATTTTATTAGTATTTTAAAAAAAAACAACCCCTTCACCTATAAAATGACTCATTCACCACCACACTTATTCTCACCAAACAATCATCCTAGATAAATAAAAATTAGAAAAAACATCATCATATATATATTAACAATATCATATACATTGTTTTCACTCTAAGAGATCATTTTAAGAAGGTATAAGTAATGATTTAAAATAGCATATCAAAGAATGAGATAATTTTCATAATTGATTTTTTCATGTATATTTATTTTTTCAACCCCTCAAAATATATTACATCCAAACAAAAATAATGAAGTAAAAAATAATTGATATATTGAAATATTATTATGTTCATGAGACAATGATTTTATATTATCCTTCCATCTATTGTAATATGAAAACATATCCCATGTTACATGCATACTATCACATCTACAAAATGCATAATTTATTTTTTTATAATATCCTTACATGGATGCATCTAAAACTGAAATTTAATGAATATGTAAAATTTTTATGAAATTAATAATGACTTTAAATTTGTGTTTTTATTTCGATGAATTATATTAACAATGACTGGTCAATGCTAACATCATCCACCAAAAGTAAGCATACAGATACATATTGTATGTAATGACGATTTTATATTAAATATTATCCATATTATTTATAAAAAAATTATATAATTTCAGTAATAAAATATTGAAAAAAATAATTACACTATTAATAGTCATTAAATTTTATTTGATTTCTATTCAATAACATGTTCTTTCTTAATTAAACATTACAGTGTGTTCTTATTTTTTCATGTTTCCACCAATATAAATGTGGTTTTAACATTAAAAAATAAAATCACAAAAAAAATTATATAATTTTACTAAAATTTTATAATTATATATTCAATATGGTTTCAAAATTCTATATAGGAATTTTTTAACATTATATTTGAAAGTAAACTATATTCCCTCAATAATTCATCAATCATAAGAATCTTGTATTTACATAGAATAACAAAATAACCATCACAATATGTTCACTGAGATGACTATGGGACTATAGGAATGTATAAAAATTGAATTAAAATGTATTCACATTCTAGAGATGATGAATCCCCAAACAAAACTCATAAACTCGAACCTCCAAATCTGTGTCTTTAATGGAAACAAAAGTGATAACACCATAATAATATTTTATTCATAAATAATAACTGAATCAGTAAAAATTAATTAAAAAATGTTTATATTATGTAAAATATAAATTAATAATATTTTATTTAATTTAATAATAATATATTTATTATATATGGATATTAATTTGAATTTGTCTAATTGTAGGTTGTAGGTAAGGGTTTACTTTTGAATCACACTTTTATATGTTAAAATTTTCATTAGTGGATTTATACACTTTTTAGATCATAAACCCCATATATATTTTTAACAAATAGTTACTTATTAGTTTTTTAAGACCTCTTACCATTTTTAATCACATTGGTGCTCAAATTATTATATCGAATATTTTTAGAGAAGTGTCTCTATTTCATATTTTATGTTGGGAATCCATCCCTTCTAAGTATAAAATCATTATTTTGATTTATTAATTCCATCATGAAATTATTAATGATTATTTAGGTTTCATTAATACTATCCATTCATTTCATCATAAATTTTTTAATTTATTTTCATCACATATTCCACACATGTCATTTCATATTCTTCTTACAGAAATATATAAAAAAATTGCCACATGAATAGGGCTTTCATCATCATAAATATAATTTTCTACCAATATTAATTTCAAATTAAAAAAGGATTTTGAAAAATTTATATATTCATGTTTTTCCGTGAATTTTTCACTTTCAATAGTTTCCAAATGAAAACTATATTCCCTATTGTTTATAAAGAAATATATTAATTTTTTTTGAATTTATCATATATATTATTATCATTTATATATTATCATTCCAAACTAAAGTTATTATATAATGACACAATTAAATTGCTTTCTCTTGATGGCCTACAATCTTGAATTTCCATTTTACAATTGGGGAAAATATTGATTATAAGGACCCAGCCTTAAAACATTGCATAATATTGAATTAAATGAATAATTCATATTGAGGATATTTTCAGGTTTAGAGTTTCAGAGAATTAAGACATAACTTTTACATATCAAAAGATTACAAAGTAATCACTTCTACTCAGTTTCCATTTTTTTCCAAAATAAATGCTCTTGAAAAAAAAGAGTCATGTCTAGTACCCTATTTTAGAAATAATGACTTCTACTTGATCCCATCCTTAACCCTAATAATCTTTAACTCCTATGAAAAACATTTCAAAACATGGGATGAGCAGAAAAAGCTCTGTAAGGGTTATAAAAAAAATAATGAAATCATTAGTTCATCATTACATACATAACATTATCTCTTTAACATATCTCAGTAAATCATAAGATTTATGAATAACACATATAAAACATAATTCATAAAGGTAACCTGTGGCATCCAAATCATACTTACATTGTAGCTATCACAGCTACGTAGGGAGTTACATTTGGAATACCCATCACAGTATATTACCTAAATCTCTTAGGAGAAACATTCATGTTAGCCTCCGTCACATTACCAAATGCATTGGAGAGCTATCTCGGGCTCACCCGCCCTAGGTTTATGATAAAACCACCCATATACGTGAACAATGCCCAAGAACCATAACATCTTCATAACAAATAAAACAAAAATAAAGGTAAGATAACATTTCCACATTTTAATCACAATATATAATTTAAATATATTGAAATAACAAATCCATTACCATTACCATTTTAAATACCAAAATACATCAAAGATTACATGGTACTTATTTTACTTTTAAAAACATTTCGTCATATTAAGGAATAAATATATCAAACAATACCCGCGACGGCAGAAAAGGTCATTGTCACCACTTACATAAATAAGAAACATTATTTTTTTTTCATTTAGTAAAATGCCTCTTAGGAAATGATTCCCTTTGAATGAAATGATAATTAAAAGGTATTTATAAACTATATAGATGAAATTTGAGAATAAAACAAAATATGTCTCAATGAATGGAGATTGGGACGATGTCCCATACCTCATGTCTGACATGACTCGACCATTCTTTAATCTCTGTAATAATAAACTAAACATAATTTCTAATTGCTTAAGAATTTTTATCAAGTTTATTATTCCTTTTATATCACTTATTAAAATGTTATAAACATCATTCTATCATTTATGTTAATAATGGTTGTTTCATCGATATTTGGTACTTGAGTAAATAATGAACACCTTATTATTACAAGTTGTCCATGTCATCAAAAATCCATTATCTCCTGAATGATATTCATGATTTAGATATCATATAAATCATATATATCTATTATATATATATATGTATTTATAAAATTATAAATAATTTGGAGATAAGAAATGAAATGCATTGTTCATGGATATGGTAATCCATACGTATGCATTAACGCTACTTTCATTTATATTTCGTACATTAATGGAATTAAAACATAATGATGCCTAGGTATATTATAATTCCAATATGATATCATATATAGTACCATTAACTATATCCTTTAAACGTCCCACATATGGCATTAAGGAGTAAAATCATTTTGAAGGGGCAGTAGTATGAACTTACTCAAATGAAATTATCGCGTTTACCCACTATGGAAACCATAAAGGTATGCTATAAATGGAAAATACAAAAGCAAAAAAAATATAAATGTATTATATATCATATATAAATACATTTCCATCTTAAGTGTCATTATGAGAGTTAGTGGGAGATAATTAACAATCATCGCTTCGTGAGGTGTTAGTTTTTCATTCACCGAAATAGTTTGTTTTTCAATTATTAGATGGAGTTGTGTGTAAGTGTAGTATGAATATTTCTCATAAAAATATTCTAGTATATTTAGGATACTTTTTTTGTTTTAAAATAAAGGAATAAAAAGAGTACGGGGGGTTGGAAAAGTAAAATAAAACAAAAGAACATAAGAGAAGATGTTGCCTTTATATCGGGTAACTTCTTTTGGTTTGAACCAAAAGGGTTTTCTTGATGTGTTTTATGCATAAATTAAGGCTTCTAAGATGAACATAGGGATATTGAGAGCTTATTTGAGCATGGGTTTCTTGATCCAACGACTTGAGAAGTGTGAGAAAGGGGTTAGAAGTGCGGGCCTTTTATAAGGGGGTGGAGGGGCTCTTTAGGAATGTTTGAAACAATTATTTTATTATAACCTCGTCTTCAGTTTTAAAAGGTCAAATATTCATTAAAATCAAATATAAGATGACTCATGGTCAAAATAGAATAATCCAATACGAATTAGACAGGGTTTGTAATTTTTTTAATATTTATAATCTTATTTATTTAAATCATTTATTAATGAGGTAAATATTGCATCATTATTGTGTCATAAATAATTTAATTTATTTGATGTCAAAAAATTATAAAAAAATACCACGATGTAGTAAATTTTTTTATCTTTCCAAATAATATTTATAGTAGGAATGATAACTTATATAAACCCATTAAAAATTTATTTACTAAAAGATTTTTGTTTATTTTATTTTTGTCTTTACTTTAAATTAATTAATATAAAATCTCATTTTTAACCCCGTGTGGATTCATGGGGTCCCAAATTTGACACATGGATTCCCATGACTGGATATGTATCCACCAATAGGAATAGGACACATGTTTGGGTTATTTGGTATTTTTTATAATATTTTATTTTACCCTTATTTACTATATTTACACTTTATTAATGGAAATTAAAATATTTACTATAATAAATATTTCAAATGTATAAAAGTAAAAGTTACAAATTTATAAAATTTTGACACAATGATTCCAAATATGGAATCCATGTTTCTAAATTCAAAACACAGAATTGGCAGAAATTAATTTAAAATTAATTCCAGTTGTCAAAATTAAAGGCGTGTTTTTATGAAATAATAACTATCAAAATATTGACACTTGTTTATGTCTAATTTGAAAGTGAAATTAATTCCAATATGCAACATTGGAATAAATTGTAAAAATATATTCTAATTAAACTTTATAAACAATTATAATGTTAATTTAACCATATAAATAAATTATATTAAATGTTACTTTTGAATTAAAATACAATATTCTCACTAATCATTAAAAATGAACTTTATTAGAGAAATACCAAAAAAATACCCAAAGTAAATTTTGCAGTCCCAAATATAAAGAACAATTTTATTTTGACAAATACAACATATTAAAATGTCTAAAACAATATTTAAGGAGGGTTCTCCATCGAAAGGTGATAAATCGACCTTTTAATGAATATTATAGTATTTATGCATAGATTCATTCACATTTTAATCCCATAACATTTATTGGATAAATGTAAAAACATTTAATAAACATATATAATCATATTTTCAATAGTTCTATTCATTCCTGCCAATACAAAGTCAAGGTGTTAACTAGCATTTAAAATAATAATATTATATTATTAGCGTGCAACATATGATTTCCATGAAACCCGCTGTTGCGTATCGGGTACGCTATTGAACATAGAATCCCATTTAAAGTAAAATTAATATTTAATTAAAAATTATTAATAATCATTCCAATGTATTATTCGTTATTTACATGGGATGTTACATCTTTCACCCCATTTGGGAATTGTGTTCTCGTAATTTTTATTCTCTTATCAAATAAGTGGGGGTATTTGTCCCTCATAACATTTTCATATTTCCATGTTTCCTCTTCAACAATATGTTTCTTCCAAAAAACTTTTACCTCAAAAATTACTTTATTCCACAACACTTTCTCTCTACTGTCATGAATCTTGACTGGTTGACCCTCATAGGAGATATTCTCTTCTAACTGAACTACCTCTGGGCTCAAAACATGAGATAGATCTGACATATACTATCTCAACATTTAAACATGAAAAACATTTTTTAAATGAGATAAACATGGAGGTAAATACACCCTAAATGAAACTGATCTAACTTTCACTAGGATTTCATAAGGTCCAATGAACATCAGGCTCAACTTTCCCTTCATACCAAAACGCATCACACATTTCCATGGAGAAACCTTGAGAAAGACATGATCACCTACCCTGAAAGATAAATCCTTCCTCCGGTTATCCGTATAGCTTTTCTTCTTCCTCTGAGCTGTTATCATGTTCTTCTAAATCAACTGAAATTTGTATACCATCTCTTCTACTAATTATGGTCCCATCATCTTTCTTTTACTTACTTTATCCCAAAATGTTGGAGATCGGTAAACCTTTCCATATAATTCCTCAAATGGAGCAATCTGTATACTGAAATGAAAAATGTTTTTATATGAAAATAAACTAAAGAAATATGATGGTCCCAACATCCCTAGTAATACAATGAAAAGGATCGTAGCATATCCTCCAAGATCTGAATTGTTTGTTCTGGCTGCCAATCTGATTGAGGATAAAAAGATGTACTAAAATTTAATCCAGTACCCAATGACTTCTGAAGCCATTTACAAAAGTTAGAAGTAAAATTGGGATCACTATTAGATACAATGGAGAGGGGAACACCAGGCAACCTGAATATCTCTTTAACATACAACCGAGAAAGTTGATCTAGAGACAAAGTATCTCGAATTGGAAGGAAGTGCGCATATTTAGTAAATTGATAAAAAATAACCCAGATTTCATTGATACCTCTAGAAGTATTTTGTAATCCCACAACAAAGTAAATAAAAATATTTTTCCATTTCCACTCTAGAACCGGTAAAGATGGAAGCATCCCATTCGTAAATTGTCACTCTTCATTAACCTGCTGACAAGTCAAACACTTGACAACAAAATCATCAATATCTCTTTTCATTCCATCTCACCTGTAATACTCTCGAAGGCCTCTATACATCTTAGTTCTGCAAAGATGAACTAAAAACGGGGAACTATGAGCTTCACACAACAACTCATTCTTCAAATGTGAAACACAAGGCACACATAATCTTTTACCAAACCTCAAAACACAATCATTATCAATTTTAAATTCCAAAAACATACCCTTATGAACCAAATATACCTTTTTCTTTAACTCAATGTATTCTTTTTTTCTCTCTCTTAATTCTTGCTGACAGAGATGATTCCACTGACCCAAGAAACAAAACAGAAGAATTCCGTGCACCAACAACTTCTATGCAAAAATTCATAAAATCAAAAACTAAAGGATCTTGTTCCAAACGTATAATAATTAATGAATCATTACTTTTTCGACTCAATGCATCAGCAACATTATTTTCCTTTCCTGGATGGTAATGGATTGTGGAATCATAATCCTTGATTAATTCTAACCATCTCCTCAATCTCATATTAAATTATTATTTTTAATATATACTACAATATTTTTTGGTCATTATATATTTCACATTTCTCTCCATAAAAAAGATGCCTCCAAATTTTTAAAGCAAAAAACAATATAATTTAATTCCAAATCATTTGTAGGGTAATTTAACTCATGGGGATTCAACTGATGTGAAGAAAAATAAATTACTTGATCATTCTGCATAATGACACAACCATGTCCTTTCAAGGAAGCATCACTATTGATAGAAAACTCACCATTTCTGGAAGGATGTGCCAAAACTAGATAATTCCCCAATATTATTTTTAATTTTTGAAAACAATCATCATATTCTTTTGTCCATATAGACATAACACCTTTTCAAATTTACATATTCATTGGACTAGATAACCTTGAAATTTTTTACTAACCTTCAGTAATAACAAGAAAAACCAAGAAAACTATGAATGTCTGTTATATATGTGGGTCTTGGACATTATTTAACAACTACTGTTTTAGAATGATCAACATTTATGCCATTTTTTAAAACAATGTGACCCATGAATGAGATTTTTTGTAACCAAAACTCACACATTTTGAATTACCCATATAGTTTCATTTCTTTTATATTTTTTAAGAAAACCCTTAAATTGCATTCATGCTCTTATTTACTTTTAGAAAAACCCAAAATATCATCAATGAACCCAACAAAAAAATATCCAAGAACTCACAGAAAATTAAATTCATAATATCAATGAATACAGCATGTGAATTGGTTAACCCGAAAGGCATAACTAAACATTCATAATGGACATATCTAGTATGAAAATCGGTTTTCAGAATGTCTGGTTCCTTTACGTTCAACCGATGGTACCCCGAACTCATAAAAATCTATGAAAAATACTAATCTCCCTGGACCTGGTCAAAAACTATCATCAATAAGAAGTAAGGGCTACTTGTTCTTAACAGTTATGTTATTCAATAGCCTAAAATCAATGAAAAGACTCATTGCACCATCATTTTTTAACAAATAAGAAAAGACCACCCCAATGTGATGTGCTAGGTCGAATGAAACTTTTATCTAATAACTCCTAAAAAATTTTAACGCTAAAAGTTCAATTTGAGACATTTGATAAGGGGGTTTTTAAATTGGTTTAGCATCAGGAACAAAGTCAGTAGTATATTCAACTTCTTAATGAGGTATAATACTATGAAACTCATCAGGAAAAACGTCAAGGTACTCAACTAACACTGGAACATCATTAATCTCAACACATCCTTTATTTTCAACAATATGTTCAATGTAACAATAATTTCAATATTTTACTAGTTTCTCACCTTCCTGATATGTTATCAAAAGTAAGGGTTCATTCTTGTACACAAACTGAAAATCATTCTAAAAAAACTATTTAATTATGGGGTCAATATTATCATGATAAATAGAAATCCAATCCATACCCAAAATAATATCAAACTCTACTAGAGGAAAAACAATAAGGTTCACAGGTAGATTCCTTCCACACACAGGGATAAGAATGTTCTTATGTTTTCTTTTTGTCTCAATATTTCCTCCACCTGTTTTTACAGTGAGATCCATATTCATATCATGAGATAGAATTCTAAATTTACTAGAAAACATCTAAGAAATGAACGAGTTTTAGAGCCTGGATCAAACAATCCATTATCATAATTTGAAAAACAAAAAATGTACCTGATACTACTTCATTTGATGGCCCAACATCTGCTAAAGTTGTTGCAAAGGATTTAACCACACCTTTATACTTGTAGTCTGGGTGCTTTCTCTCAGTAAAGTTCTTCGTTGGGAACTCATTTGCATAATGACCCATTTCATTGCACTTAAATCATTTTACGGACTGTAAATCATATTTTTTAATACCGTTAACTGGATCGTTTTTAGTGCTATTATGAGCCTTATATCCCATTTTACCACATCAGTAGCACTTAACATAATTCAGAAGACATTCCCTAGCATGATTTTTATAAAAATTTTCAAAAACCATAAACCTATGTTTCTTACCATCAGAATTTTTTGAAGAGTTCTTACCTTATACATGACACATCGACCTCTTATTCTGTCATTTTTCAAAGAAAATCAGATCATAAAAAACATTATTTCCACTTTATTCGCACAAAAAAGAAGTTTTTCATAACATTTGAACTCATGAGAAGATAAACCCATTGATACATTTTCTTTAATCTTGAGTAAAAACAGTATATTTTACTATCATGATATCGTTGGAAATTCGTAGCTTACATTGTGAGTCAAGTGAATTTTTCTTCATTAGCATCCACTAGGTAATCCTTCTGCCTCAATCCTAGGAATTGTTTTTCCATCCTTAGTTGTACCACCTTAGAAAAATATTTCTCAAGGAAAATGCCTTTGAATTCATCCCAATCAAGATCATCAATCTCCTCACTATCCCTGATATTTTTCGCCATAAACCACCACTAATCAGCATCACCTTCAAAACGTTAAACAACTAGACTCTCCTTTTGGTGTTCTAAACACCCCATACCATCAAAATTTTTCTCATGTGCTTTAATCCACCCTTCTACTAGCACATGGTCAGATGATCCATTGAATGATTGGGGATGGTGCCTCATGAAATTCTCTACTACAGACATGTTCCTCTGTGGTTGATCTAGTTGATCTCATGCATGGATACCACCACCATTTATAGTCTGAGTCAACTGTTCCATCACAGCAAAAAACTGTTCAGTTCCAATTCTGACCAAATTAGGTTGCTAATTTGGAAGGTTGTCTTCCTCCTGATGTCGTCCCAATATAGCTACCATGTTTCCTCTACAGAAGACCATTATGAAAATAAAAATATCTTAAGAAAAGTAATATGGAAATCTATAAATGCTATATCATTTCAATATTAACAATAATAAATTTCTGATTATTAATTTAACAATACACTAACTCCTAATGTTATCTAAAACTACATCTAATGCCAACTATAAGGACCCGACCATAAAACATTACATAATATTGAATTAAATGAATAATTCACATTGAGAATATTTTCAGGTTTAGATTTTTAGAGATTTAAAACATAACTATTACATCTTACAAGATTACAAAGTAAAAATTTCTACTCAGTATCCATTTTTTTCCAAAATAAAAGCTCTTGAAAAAAAGATTCATGTATAGTTCCATGTTTTAGACATCATTCCGTTTTCTTGATCCCATCCTTGACCATAATCATCATTAAGTATTGTGAAAAACTTTTCAAAACATTGGATGAGCAGAAAATGATCTGTATGGGTTAAAAAAAATAATGAAAACATTAGTTCATCATTAAATACATAACATAATCTCTTTAACATGCCTCATGAAATCACAAGATTTATGAATAACACATAGAAAACAAAATTCATAAAGGTATCTTGTGGCATCCATATCATACTTATATTGTAGCTATCACAGTTACGTAGAGAGTTACATTTGGAATACCAATCACAGTATATTCCCTAAATCATTTAGAAGAAACATTCATGTTTACCTTTGTCACGTTACCCAATGCAATGGAGAGATATCTCGGGCTCACCCACCCTAGGTTTACCATGGAACCACCAATATACGTAATCAATGCCCATGAACGATAACATAATCATAACTCATAAAAACAATAATGAAAGATAACATTTCCATATTTTAATCACAATATATCATTTAAATATAATGAAATATCAAATCCATTATCAAAACCATTTTAAATACCAAAATACATAAATGATTATATGGTATTTATTTTCCTTTTAATATCATTTCAGCTAGTTAAGGAAACCAAATATCAAATAATACTCAAGATAGTGAAAAAGGACGTTGTCACCGCTTATGTTAAAAAGAAACATTAATTTTTGTTGTCATTTAGTAAAAAACCTAATAGGAAAATAATCCCTTTGAATGAAATTTAAATATAATTGTATTTATACACCTTATAAAAGAAAGTATAGAAGAAAACAAAATATGCCTCAATGGAAGGAGATTGAGACGATGTCCCTTACCTCGTGTCCGACTTGACTCGATCGTTCTTTAATCTCATAAATAATAAAATAAAGTTAATTTATAGTTTCCGAAGAACATTTTTCGAATTTATTATTCCATTTATATCACTTATTACAATGTTATATACATTATGTGATCATTTGTGTAATTAAAGGTTGTTTTGGCGATATTTGGTACTTCAGTAAAAAATGAACACCTTATAATTACAGGTTGTCCATGTCGTCAATAATCCATTATCTACAGAATGATATTCATGATTTAGTTATCATATAAATCATATATATCCATTATATATATGTATTTATAATAGTACATAACATTTGGAGATAAGAAATGAAATGCACCATTCATGTAGACGGTAAGCCGTACAAATGCATGAATGCTACTTTCAATTTTATTTCGTACAATAATGGAATTAAAAAATAACTATACCTATGTATATTATACTTCTAGTATAATATAATATATGAAACCATTAAATCTATCTTTTATACGTTTTATATATGGATTTAACGAGTCATATCACTTTGAGGGGGCGGTAGTCCGCACATTCTGAAATGAAATTATCACGTGTACCCACTATTGAAACCATAAAGCTATGATATAAATGAAAAAACACAAAACTATAAAGAAAATATAAACATATTATATAACATATATAAATATATTTTCATCTTAATGGCCATAATGAGAGTTGGTAAGAGATAATTTAATAATCATCGCTTCGTGAGGCATTAGTTTTCAATTCACAGAAAGAGTATGTTCTTCACCCATTAGATGGAGGTGTGTGTAAGTGTAGTTACAATCCTTATCATAACCACATACTATTATATTGATGATACTTTTGGTTTTGTCAAATAATGTAATAAAACGATTTTAGGGGGTTATAAATGTAAAATAAAACAAAAGAACTCAAGAGAAGACATTACATTTAAATTGGGTAACTCATTTTGGTTTAAACCAAAAGAGTTACTTGATGTTTTTTTGCCTAAGGTAAGGCTTCTAGAAAGAAGAGAGAGATATTATGAGCTTATTAGATAAACTTTTTAACTATCCAAACGCTTGAGAAATGTGAGAAATGAGATAGAAGTTAGGGCTTTAAATAAGGGAGAGGAGTGTCTCTTTATGAATTTTTGAAACAGTTATTTTATAATATCCTCATCTTGGGTTTCAAAAGGTCAAAAATTCATTAAAATCAAAGTTAAGATGAATAATGGTCTAAATTAAATAATCCAATAATAATAGGACTGGTTTTTTATATTTTTTTTAATATTTACAATCTTATTTATTTAAATCATTTATTAATGAAGTAAATATTGCATCATTATTTTGTCATAAATAATTTAATTTATTTGAGGTCAAAAAATTATAAAAAAATACCATGATGTATTAAATCTTTTTATCATTTTAAATAATATTTTTATTCTAAATGATAACTTATATTACCCCATGTAATAATTTATTTACTAAAAGATATTTGTTTTTGTCATTTTTGTCTTTACTTTAAATTAATTAATATAAAATGTCATTATTACTCCAATGCGGCTCCATGGGATCCCAAATTGGACCCATGGATTACCATGGTCAGATATTTATCAGCACATATGATTAAGACACATGTTTTGGTAATTTAATAATATTATAATATTATATTTTACCTTTATTTACTATATTTACCCTTTAATCATGGTAAATAAAAAATTTACTAAAGTAATTATTTAAGATGTATAAATATAAATGTTACCTATTCACATAATTTGGACCTAATTATTCCATAAATGTAATCACTTCTTCAAAATTCAATACACAAAATAGGCATAAATTAATTTAAAATTAATTCTCACTGTCAAAATAAAAAGTGTGTTTTTAAGAAATAATAACAATCAAAAGATTGACACTTATTTATGTCCAATTTCAAAGTGAAATTAATTACAATTTCCTAAATTGGATTAACTAGTAAAAATATATTCTACTTACAAATTATAACCAATTTATAAGATAATTAAATGATAAAACTAAATTAGATTAAAATTCACTTTTGAATTAAGATACAATATTTTTCACTATTCATTAAAAATGATGTTTATTAGAAAAATACAAAAACCAATTACCCAGAGTAAATTTTGATGTCCATAATCTATAGAATAATTTTATATTTTCAAATAGAACATATAAAAAAGACCAAAACTATATTTAAAGAGGGTTGTCCATCAAAAGGCATTAAATCGACCTTTTAGATAATATTAGAGTATTTATGCTTAGATTCATTCACAATTTAAGCCTCTAAAATTTATTGGATATATGTAAAAACATTTAACAAATATGTATAATCCTATTGTAGTTAGTTATATTCATTCACTCGAATACAATGGATAGTCTTTAACTACCGTTTAAAATAATAATATTATATTATTAATGTGTAATGTAAGATTTCAATGAAACCCGCTATTACATATCGGGTACGCTATCGAAGATAAAATCCCCTTTACAGTAAAATCAATATTTAATTAACAAATATTAAAAAACACTAAAATTTATTATCCTTTATTTACTGGGGATGTTACATTGATATTCTAAATGTTACTTTTCAAATGTGGTTCTTTATTGATTACTATGGTGTATTGATTTATTATCATATTATTTATAAATTATATTCAAATAATGAATGCATTATACTTACACTGGCCTGTATAGAACCCAATATTATTTATTCCCTTGATGAAAATGTAAGTATGATAAAAAACATATTCTCTGTTTTTTGTTTCTTCAATGCCCATTTTTCTATGATGTATTCTCATAATGACATGATAAAAAAACAATGATATACACAATTATTCATTTAATCACTATAAATCAATTTATTATTATCAATAATATAATTTATGTTGTTGTATCATATTTAGTTATATTATTAATTCAAGATATTAATTATAAATAATATTTGATTATTATTTATCACAATCACAGTATACCTTATTTTTTCATTCTATAATATCTTTTTTTTCAAACTTCATATTATAGAGAGTCTATGATCTTCATTTTTTACATATTTGTGGTTCCATAAAGGGAACATTGAATTATTTAAATGACATAAAATGTGAAATAATTATGTTTTACAGGAAAGTTAATTTTTATTTAATTTTACCAAATGTAATGTGAGAATCATGAATATATATAGGCTTCTAATTTGACTATATTATTGGAACCTATATAATGTGGACATTGGAAATTTTTTTGAAATGTAATATAGTCCTAACCATCTACATGTGGTTGGAATCAGTACATTACATTTGATGTTTGATCTTGGCTAATAGTATAATTTTCAACAATCTCATGAAAAATATATAAATATAGAATAAAAAATAAGATTAACAATTATGATATTTAAGAATCTCTAAAAAATATTTAATATATATATGGATTATATTGTATGATTAAAAATAAATAATTTGATAATTCATTCTTCTCCATTATGTTTTTTAAATGATGCCTAGTGGAATAAACAAGAAACATATATTCACTTGTAATATTTATAGGAATTTAAATCTCAGTAAAGTAAAATATGTAAATAAGGCTAGTGTTGTGGAAATGTAGATTATAAATATATTTTATTTATTTTACTCACACTACATCCTATATAATTTATCATATAGAGTAACCTAATGATCCATGACATGGTGAAATAATGTTGGACCAAATTTTCTAAAACAATTATATAATTAAATGAAACTAAAATCTATTAAAAAAGAATAAACAGATCATGTACAAACATTAGATATTTATTGGTCTGGGATGTAGTGATAGGGTGAATATTATCATTGAGTATTATCATCAAGATAGATATTTATAGCATTTGGGACCACTTATTCAAAACACTAATGTGGTTTAGGAGATCAAAAATGTGGAATATGTAATATTTTTTGTAATGTTGTTTAATAAATACTTTTATAATGAGAAACGAGATAATATGAAATTTAAATTACACAGTACAATAAAAATTTATTAGGAAAATATTAATCAATATGATGTTATTAATAAAAGGTTAGAAACTCTTACTTCTTATTATGTACATCATACAATAGATAAAATAGATTTATTCATTTAAGGGTTCATTATTAGCATAAGAAGTGAATTAGTCTTTTGATTATTTTCATTATATGATGATATTGTATTTTGGGACATCAATACGATGAAATAATTATCCATTTCTTATGTTATTAATGTAAATAATTGAAATAGTGAATTAAAGTAATTTGTTTGTGATATTCAGAAAATTGGAATTTTGTAAGGGGTGAATTTAAAAAATATACTAAATTTTTATTGAAACACCCTCATTCTTTATTCAAATGAGATAATGTCTTCTTAAAATATTACCACACAAAACTGTTTTCTCATTAATGAAATTTTATGTGGGTTGGGACAAAATTAAATGCATTAACTGAATGGATATGGTAAACTATAAAATCTAATCATTCATCCATTAGAAAACATTCCATAGAATAAGAAAAGAAAAAAATTTGATAATGAAATTACTATAGTTGATGAAGAAATTTTAAATTACCTATTATCTTAATGTTTAATTAAAAAATAGTCATTATTTAAGGAATTATTCGGTTCTTGGTCACAAAACTATTTTATATATTTTATTTATTCCTAAAATATATAATCATCCCATAGATATCTATAAAAAGATATATTGATCCATACAACTCAAGGAAATCTAATGTCTATTATGTTTTCTTTGGAAGTCACTATTGTGATTCCTAAATATTCCCCAGTTACAAACATGCTTATTATATCAGTTATTTCTTATTATATAATACTTTACATGGATTCTATCTCATGTGTACTGAAATATTTCAATATGAAGATAATGTGAATACATTATCGGAAGGAGGTATCAAATCTGTTATTGTAATTGGTATATGTATAGATCACCGCCAAAATTTTTCATAAACAGTTTTTGAATTTCTAAAATATATCCCTACATGTTTCAATATATGTCTACATCATGTCCTTTTGTCCTTAACATGGATATGATATGTACATATACCAATTCCAAAATCTTTTACTTGTCTCCCATAGGTAAAAATATTCTAGATCTTAATCCACATTTATTATCTATATAGATTTTTTATTTCCATAAAACTACTCACTTAATTCATCAACCAAATTCTTAGACATTTTCATATACATTGACTTTTAATAGGTGTTCTAGTTAATGATTTATCATTGTAGTTTCCAAAGGCTTACAAAATGTGTTCCCAATTCCTTCTATAGTGACCCAAATAGTTAATACATAGAAATTATCTCCTAATATAGGAATATTCATTATATAATATAATTATCTATGCATGAATCATATTAATATTGTTCTTTTTGAAACATGTATACCTAAAAACATTGAATATGGGTGAGCTATGAAATATCACACTAATTTATTTAGAACTAGAACCCTTTTTAAAATATCATATATAATACCTTTCACAATAAACATTTAAAAGAATCATATAAAAGGGAAATATTATATGCTCAATATGGTTAAACAAGGTATATATCAATCACTATATAAAAAACATAAGGATAAGTGTATGATCTCTTTATCATAAAATTTGAAAATAATACCCTATATATCATTGATGATATTCATGATTCATTGCATAAATATCATATGTTCATAAAACATGGGTAATAATGTAATCATAAAACATGAGCCATGATAACATAAAATTAGTACAAGAAATATATTTTTAGTATACACATAGAAATATAAAATAATTTCTATTGTAGTCAAGGATCATTTAATATATTATCAAAGTGTAATGGGTTCACTCAAAAAATAATCATTGTATTCAAGGTTTACTCCCAATATTATCAGAGTGGACAATGTCCCTAACGAATATAGGTTCAATTTACATTCCAGTCCAATTTATCTCACTATATTTCCAAAAGTACCTAATGTATTTGAGCGAAATTTACTTCAGGTCCCATGCATCACATAATGAAATTCGTAAAGATTTGTGTCATATGATCATAAAACATTCATCATATCATAACCCATATAAATAAATGTGTTTTATAAACATATTTTCATCTTAATTATTATTAATCTAGGGTTTTGGTTAATATGGTATCACTAGATAATATTCCATTTAAATCATATGAAATAATTGTGGTTGTTTTCATTAATGTAAATAAATACAATAAAAGGATCACTAAAAATATCATATGGAAAAAATAACTTCCATTTTTCAATCACTTTTTTAGATATAAAAAACACAAAAAATCATTATATTTGAGAATAACCTTAGTGATTTTTATATGATGATTAAAATAATTGAATTTTTTTAAGGTGGAAAATTATTTTCATGCCTTGTATGTTTAAATAATGTGTCCATTCTTATTTTCAATAAAAATACAAAATCACGTCAATTGGAAAATGACAGGTTGATTCCTTTTAAAATATTTTTTTTATTTAAAATATTTTAATAGATGACATTAAACAAACATAGAAGAATATAAAAATAATTTTGGGAATCATTTTTAGAAAACAATGATATGGAAGAATATAGGTTTCTGGCTGAAGAGAGAAATAATGTCATGTTATCCAAAAAAAATTCTTTTATCACACGAGTAGACAAAAAGAGAAAAATAATATTAAGACCTTTAATTTCCACAATAAACCTGATGATTATCAAATTTGAGAGCTTAATGATTGATTAATATAAATATTTCATAATCATAATCATAATCATCAAAAATCATTAAAAAAAATTACATTTTATTAAAAAAATAACCCATCAGTACATTTTGAATCGTATTCCCAATGATTTAATAAATATTATATAAAAATATGTGTCCCAATAATATTCATAAGTATAATCACAAAATACTTTCACTAAAAGTGTATAAACCTCATAAAAGGAAAAAACGGTGACTATACAACATGTCTCATGGAAATATTAGTGAGATAAAAATACCATTATACATCTCATGACATCCATTGTAAATGTTTGAACCACCTATATAATAAATATAGTTTTATTATATTGATGTCACCATATATGGGTGAGATCACTGATTACAGGAGAGGGGGAATCAGTGATCCATTTTTTGTTTTAATTTTATTATTTCAATTAATCATTTTGGATTGTTAAAACATTGATCAATTCTTCTTGTTTCTCATAGTCTTACCTAGAATGTTAATATAAATACAAAGGAATAAAATTAAAATAATAAAAAAGAAAGTTACACAAACATTTCCCATTCCATGATGGTTTTTCTCCCCAACACAAAATCTATATTATAATATTGTGAAAATTTTCAATGGTTGATACAGAGTCACACTGTATCTCTTTTGAATGACCACCAGAGATAAATTATTCTACATCCCATGGTGTTACTATAATTTACATTGGAATGGTCTAGAAGATACACTTGAGACTTAATCTCTTGAATCACATAGGATAATATTGGCTCCTACCTCCAATTTATAGGGTAAATATTTTTGTAATGGATTGATCCACTATAGGTTGATATTTTTATCATTATCTATGGACTTGTTTGAACAAACTTTTTTATGTACCTATTCAACTACCTTTATATGATTATCATATTGTTTAAAAAAAATTGATCACTTTTACTCGATATATTCTCTTAGTGTAAAAAATACTCATGAAAGGATTCCTTCTGATGAGGATTTCTTATAATTAATTTACCTTTGAAAATTAATCATAGAACCTATTCAATAATATTTAATTCAATATAGAACATACATTATATAAATAATCTATCAACTTTGATCTAGGATCTTTTGATATCCTTTATAGATTTTGTCTCAATATTTATTCACCGATACATGCAATAATTCATGATACAAGAATATTTCATATAAATCGTTATGATTTTTTATATAAGTTTCTTTATTAAAATTTTCAATAATATAAAAATGTCTAAAGGAACATTTTAACTATATTATTTGTGTTATCTTATAAACAAATTATAATTTTTTAATATTTGTACATAGATCATAGAAAAAAAAATTTCATTCATTTTTTCCATTCTAAACTATTTCATGTGATAAACTTCCCTATCAGATGTTTTGATAAGGACATAAAATGTCCACTACCTTCACATTACCCATATGTGTATTGGAGTTCAAATATTTAATGAAATATTTTTCACATAAGAAAATAATGTAACCTGATGTGTTGGAAAGAGTTTCTCAACAATTTTTTTAATAGAGTTTCATTAAATTTCATTTTTCATTTTTTTGACATAGGTGGTGTATGGTGATTCCTTATTCATGTGATATGTTTTTTTTCTTTAAGGGTCCAAATATTTTATTTCATGTAACCATAAAGTCTATAACGGAGGTCCATAAAATTAAACAAGTTCTATCTTCAGTTTCCTTATGAAATGACATTAGAATTACAAAATACACGTATAATACTCATTTGTTTTATTTAATCATATTATTTTATTATTATTTTTATGAATAATATATTAAACTATGGAAACAGATCACTATTGAAGTCCCAAACAAAAACTCTATCACACCTGCCTCAATTTTTATAGGAATGTATCCTCTTTTTATATTCAATAAAAGGTTCATGTACATAAAAATGGAAATATGAGGATTATTTCAAAATCATGAAAAACTAAGGATCTAAATGAATATTGATACAGTTGAATCCACAATGAACTAATTGGTTTATCCTTTGATCATATTATCTCATCCAATGATCATCCATCACATCATTGATTAATGTGATTTTCATTCACCGATGTGATGAATACTAAAAATGTCAGAAAACTCATGCAATGGGAAATTAATATTATTTATTTTGTGGATTAAAAATGTGGATTCATTCTATCATTAGACTTCTCTTGATCTTGCTTTATTTTTTCCATAAATTAATGTGATCTATAATGAATCATGTGGAGAAATCAAGTGAGTACATCATATGATAAGAAAAGTTTGTTAAGTGATCCTCATCCACGAAGGAGGAAGTTGATGTAATTTATTTGGTTCTATCTCAAATTCCCCATTCTATATGAATCTTCATAGAAGATTTTTCATTTCTAGATCATGGAAGCTGTTGGATATAAAAAGTATGGGGCATGTAGAACCTCGGGAATATGTGGATGAAGACATTAAACAATACAAATCATATGACACATATAATACATATTATTATCTTCATGATGACCATTTTCTCTTTTTAATTTTAATAATGTAGGAATAATATGAAACATATTTACATCCCATATCGAATCAAGGAAGAGGAAACACCCTACATTAAATGAAAATAAATAATTTTTCGTTTTTGGGCTGACTATAGGGGATCAACACCCATCACACTTTCACTACACGTCAGAAAAGTTGTTCAATACTGACGTAACCCACTATAACCATCTGTTACTTATTGAGGGTCCCTAATGTTATTTTATGAAATACTTCTTTCATTCCTTATAAATAATCATTCACATACCTCTGCATCTATCTATAACCTCTATTGATAGTATCTCCCTTCTGGGTCAACCCTCATGTCCCCCAATTTTGGTTAATGGTTATATTATTGTATTTTAAGGGTTGAAATTTTTTTGAACCTGATTCCTTTTCATATATAGATATAAATTATTGAATAATAAAATTTTATTTTCAAAAAATATTTTAAAATAAATTACACAAGACAATTTACTCATATATACCATGTAATCCATCTATAAAATGTCATCATCATGAAATTATAAATTATTGGTAATATAAAAATACTTTTATTTTGAAAAATATATGATTTTTTTCATGGATTTTAATTTATATAATCTTCATGTAGTTACCTTTATTTTTTTATTGAATTTTTCCTCTTCTTAATATTTTAGTCAACAATGTTTCATCAATTACAAGATTATTAGAACATAATAACACTTCACCAATTGTGAGAGTTCATAACATAGAGAATTTTCATGCATGAAATCCAATTTCATCGCATGATTATAAAATACTTTTCATTGCATCACCACTACATCCACTAACACAAAGTGACATATTAAAAAAATATTTAACAGAGGATCAAAAATATCCCCCTCTTATCTGGTTGACAAATATTCTCCCCCACATTGATTATCAAGGTAAGAAGGAAAAACTTGATCTTATCGAATCATATTTCTTCTCAAAATCATTATCTCCTCCAATATATAAAAATTTAAAAATACATTTTAATAGATGAATGATATGACAATGTTATATTATAAAATATTAGTTAGTTAATCATCTTTATGACACATGGTGTAGCCTAATGTATAAAATAAGTTGGATATAAACATAGTTGTATATGACTTCAATAAATTACAATGCATGTTATGTCACTCTCAGAAATTATAAATTCCAATTAATGGGATATGAAATAATTTGATTCAACAATGAAATACTAAATTATACATTGAAATTAAAAAATAAATATGTAATGATATAATTAAAAATATATAGCTCACCATTTTAATCTTATCTTCAATAAAGAACTACTCCTTAATTGAGAAGATTAATTAAAATAAAAAAATTTGAATGAAATAATGATTGGAGAAGACCATATTAAAACTATGTAAAGATAATTAAAATTTACACATAAACAATATAGTGATTATATAATAGCTCATTTCATCAAATAAATCCCTCAAAGTATGAATCAATATCCTTAAATTAACTAAATGTTATTAAACAAACATTCATATATAATGGAATAATAATGTACCATTAAATTTCTCAGAAATAAAAATCATAATAAGATGTCCCTCTCAATATGGAAGAATCATTCTTTTTATATTCCTTACAAGGTTTTCTTAATCTTTCCTCATCAGTTTACACTTCTGATGTGGATGTACATTGATTTTTAGTATCAAATATAATGTTTTACTTACCACATCTTCTCCATTCATTCTTATTGGGATAATAGAATTTTCATAAAATGGTTATGTATGGCCTCATTTGATCACACCATTCACACATAAATATATTCAAATCATCATATTTAGATGATTAATTATCAACTTGAACTTATTAAATGTCACCACTTGCATTCTATCTTCTTTATCATGTTTCTGATCAATCACCCTTTGTTTAGCTTTTGAATTTTGGTCATGCATGATAAATAAACATTCCTTCATGATGTTCTCAATTTTTTTGGGTTTCTCACATTATAAAATATTGACTATTTCATATTTTACCATCTTAATAATTTTAATAATAACATTGTGCTAAATTTAACTTTCTGAGCTAAAAAGTAATTTCCCTGATATCTGACTTTGGTGACAAAAACATCCACCAACCTTATCCAAACATTCATTTTTGTTTTTTATTTATTGTTTGGATGATTACCTGGCCCCCAGACTCTATTTATTGTAATATAATCTCAATTTTCATTAATTAATCCCCCTAAATTCTTGACTAATTCTAGATAGTTCCATTTTAAACATTCCAAGATAATATTCATAACCAAACACTCAACCACAATAAAAGTATACTCTATTCCTTGATCTTCAATATTAATAACAATTTTGTACTGAATATTTTTTTCTTTTCACAAATTTTTGGTGTTTCTACTTTGGGGGAAACCATATAGATGAATTTTTATAGTTTCCTTTAGGGAATATCTTTTCAATCTTTTTTTGGTTCACTCATTTTTAGTCTTTTCTCTTGGGCCTAAATGTTCAGAAACAACCTATCTAAACTGAGATTCATTCGGAAGAAATAGAACCTATTTATAGGGTCCCTAATTGTTAGAGTAATAAGAATATTAACCATTATTATTAATATCCTCATTGATGTATTTTTTTATATTCATTAACACACTTTTAGATGAAAGGAACAAATATTGTGTCATTGACAATTATACCTATTTCTAAACAAGTTTTCCTTCATGATCATTAACTATCTTATCAACTTCATAAACAATAAAACTATTTTTTTCTCCAAAATAAATTTAGTATCATCATTATGTATTTATTTCTTTTGAGTTATTTTTCATGATAATAATTTATTTCTCTATTTATCTCATCAACCTTCCTCACATAATCCCCTATCTCATAAAGATGTATCTCTTGTTTCTTGACACGTTCTTAATTTTCTATTATAATTATTATTTTCTTCTTATTGAGTTTCATGTTAATCTCATGTGTATCTACTAGATTATCATTCATGGACTAGTATACAGCCTATAAATATTTACCTTCTTATCCTTTGAATGAGCCTTTAGCTTTTTTGGGTTTTCCTCTAAAACACTTCTGATTTATAGATGTTTGTTCCTCTTCAATAACCTTTAATCATGATGAGAAATCATTAATTCCTTAAATCATCATATCTCTTATTTTTTTTATTTGATAATTTCTACCTTTTCCTTTTATATATAGTTTTCTGTATGTCATCGTCTTTTTTGTGATGTTATTTGCGTTATCATTAGATTTATAGAAGATAGATTTCTTCATTGGATAGACATATGAATATTCTACAATTTCATCAAAATTTAATCGATTTAGTGGATTATTTATTTTTTCCATTTTATCACTATTATAAATCCTTGTAAACAATTGACTTATATGATTATAGTTCTCTTATTCTTCCTCACCCTCATGGTAACTTCCTTTTAGTTCTCTTTACACAATAGTTTTAAATTTTATCATTGATTAAAGATCATATAATAATTTTTAGTCATAAAATCATTTTTTCTCATTACATATGCTATGAAAATGTTATTGAGTTCATCTAGTGATAGATATTTATATTCATTTAGTTTATAAACTCTTAAATCAAACATATTTTTAAATTCTCACATCATCTTCTACTCACTGGTTGATTTGTCCAACATCTCACAAAAATCAGTAATTCTACTAAAAATAACTTTTAATATTGTAATGTATTCAGAAACTCTTTAATCATCATCAATTTTGATATATTCAAATATTTTAGTCTATACTATCATTATATCATCTTTCAATTTAACAATTCCTTCACAACATATTCATAGTTTATCGAAGAGATCCTTTGTATTTTGAAAACCCATATCTTTTTTGAATTCCTTTTCTGATAAATTTATTAATACTGATTTATGAGACATTTCACCTATATCAATATCCTTATTTTCTTCAAAATATGTATGATTAATCTCATAGTAGTATGAATATCCATATTTATCTACATATCTCACTTCTACCTCATGTGATAGGAGATACATTATCATCATTTTTTCCATCCAGGATACTCCTCAAAATTGGAATCGTAAATAAGAATTTTACATAATGAATTTATATTATCTATCCTCAAAATTCTATAATATCTATTAGAGGTGTCCATTTGTATGATACCAATTAAAGATCTCATATTAGATTGAAATCAATGAGATGGGGAGGGGTTAGCCAGTGATCTATTTTTCTTTTTGAAAATAATTTCTTCTCTATTAAACCATTATAGATGGTTAAGGCCTTGTTCCACTTTTTTTGTGTCTGTAAAAAATACCCCTAAATATAAAATAAATAAAAAGGAACAAAATAAATGGATTTATTATTTTCAGAAAAAATACATACTCCTTCTCATGTTGGTTATTCTATCCAATATGGATTATCCAATATAAAATGTAAACAATTAGAAAGGATGATATAGAGTCACATTGTAAATCTATTGAATCCACACAAGTGGTTCTTTATACAATGTGCCATATTGTTACTACAATCCACACTAGCCAACTTGAGAATCTACACTAGATACATTTTCTACTGAATAATGCAAGAGACTTCCTACTCCTACCTACAACTGAGTGGCTCCATCCTTTATTCATGGAATGATCCATTATTGGTTGTTCTACTGATCTTAATCCATGAGTTTGATGCTTCAAAAATTCACTTGTAATTTTACATGTTCATTTAAAGTATACTATTGTTTATAAAATAATTCGAATAGCAATTACTTTATCAACTAACTTTGTGAAATAAATTCTCAAGCTATGGTTCCTTATAATGATGATGTCTCCACCTATATTTAATTATAAACATGACACACAAAATTTCATCTAAAATATTTATAAATTTCAAAGTCTCAATACACTACCCTCTCAAATAAATGTTCTTTTGATATTACACCATGATTATGTATGAAGAATTATTAATGTACGCATGAAATAATTAATGATTCATGACTATTTAACATTAATCATTATAATTATCATTGTTTTAAATTACTTATCAAAATTATTAGTTTATAAAAATATATATAAAAACCCCATTTATGATTATTATTTCAAATAACTTCCAATACAATTGATTTTTTTCAATGGTGGTATACATTTCAATAGAATAATGGGGTGTATATAAGTGTTTTCCAACCAACAATGTTTCATGATAAGAACATGACCTTTAAGAGGTTATGGGATGTGAAAGATCTATGAAATGAATTCACGTGAGTCATGAAAGTCTCATGGTTTCTCTATAATCAAGAACACTATTTTCAGAAAATAAAATAGTCTGTCATTATGATTTTTCCATGTTGTCTCCAAAAATTATTCACAAGAGTTTCACGTGACCCATTCTTTTCCATGTGTAACCTATGTGGTTTTTAAGGATTCCTCCATTTTGTGACCGAGTTTTTTGTCTATGAGTTTCTTATTAATTACATCATGTAACCAATAAGGCTACACATGTGGTACATCATGTGACATAGGTTGTTTCCACAGTTTCCACCTCAAATAGATTCTTGGGAGTAGAAGGATCATGGTATAGTCCGTCATTTGATATCATTATATGAAATTATTTTGATCCTTTTGAATGATCTATTTCATTGTGAAATGGGAGAAATATTAATGTTCCTAACTGCAAAATCCCTCACACCCTGGGTCTCCATATATAGATAAAGGGGTATCCAAACTCTTCAATAAAATTTAAATTTCCATTAAAAACAATAGGCCGAGGATTGTTTCTAACTCTTGATTATCTCAAGATAATAGTGCATTTTGAGACAATGGATTATCTAAGAACCCTAAAGGGGATAATGTAATCACATGATCACTCCTCTTAATCATTCATCACCTCAATGCTTCATGTTATTTTATTTTATTCATGTGATCAATTCTATTAAAAATGGAAGACTCAAATAATGGGATATACACTATACGTTACATGTCTGTTTCAATGATTTTTATCATGCCATAATGTGACATCTCATTATCTTGGATGATTATGTCTCTATTATCATGTGATCTATAATCATCTTGAGGTTGCAAATTTTGATTTCAAATTTTATTATCTTTATTCATTGATTGATCGTCAAATAGGAATGATGAGATTTAATGCATGTCTTTGGTTGAATTTCAAATGAATAATTTTTATTGGAATCATAATGAATGATAAATGGTTTATCAGTGGTGTATGTTGTTGAATTTAGAAACAATGATTCATTTAAAACATCAAGTAGATGAGGTTGAAGATGATCATAAATATGAATTGGATGGATTAGAGCACCTAAATTAGACACATCATGCAAAACATGTTATATCCATAAATTTATTCATGGATGAATGTTGTGTGGACCCTTATGTGTCACGTAAAATACTCAAAGTCGATATTATTCTATTATTAAATGAATCAATTACCTCCAACCATTAGATAATGCTATAGGGTATCATCACCTATGATAGTTTCACCTCACATAATATGGGTTTTACCTCACTAATTCCGGCCCCATGAATCCATATTTTCCTTGTATAACTTCCCAACACTATGTTTCAGAATACAATCTTTCAATCCTTATACAGGAGTTCAACAATACCACTACGACGGTCCATGGACTCCATTGGTTGGATCTTAAGGGGTAAAACATTGGGCCCCACTATGTTCGATTGAGGGATATCCTTGGGGGATTTTAAAGGTGGGATTTGTTTTTAGTTTTGAGGACTACTCTTATATACATAGAAATAATCATTGTATAACAATTTAATTCCAGACCATCTTCAAAAAGAATTACTCAAACCAATGATACCACATATTCCAGGACATACCTTACTAAAATTCCTTCATCAAGAAACTATAATTTCATAGGCTTCTTAAACAAAATTTATTATACATGATATATGATTCTATTTTTTTAGGGCCTTCAAAATAAATCATTTTCATAAAATTACCATTATTTCTCATGGGAATATTATTTATCTTCTTATTTTAAAAAATGATTCATCATGGATGTTATGCTATTATTAACTGAATCAGTGACCTCCAACCATTTGATAACGCTATAGGGTATCATCACCTATGATAGTTGCACCTCACATTATATGGGTTGTACCACACTCATTCTGGCCCCATGAATCTATATTTTCCTTGAATATATTCCCAACCCTATGTTTGGAATACAATCTTTCGATCCTTGTAAATGAGTTCTACAATACCACTTCGATGGTCTATCGACTCCATTGGTTGTAACTTATGGTGTAAAACATTGGGCCCCACTATGTTCCGGTGAGGGATATCCTTGGGGGATTTTATAGGTGGGATTCATTTTTAGTTTTGAGGCATACTCTTATATACATAGAAATAATCATTGTATAATAATTTAATTCCAAACCATCTTCAAAAATAAATTCCTCAAACCAATTATACCACATATTCTAGGCCATCCCTTACTAAAATTCATTCATCAAGCAACTATAATTTTATAGGCTTCTTAAAAAAAATTAATTATACATGATATATGATTCTATTTTTTCAGGGCCTTGAAAATAAATCATTTTCATAAAATTACCATTATTTCTCATGGGAATATTATTTATCTTCTTCTTGTTCACAATGTTTCATCATGTACACAATTCTTGGAATATATGATCTCTTCACCAATCATTAGAATTTATAACATGAATAATTCACTATGAATGTCAAAAAAATTACCATCTGAGTCCATAAATATTTTTTATGTATCGCCACTTCATCCACAAACACATATTAACATATTGATATTAAATGAAACATAGGAACAATATAGATAACTATTATAGTAATGAACACATATGTATATATTAAAATATATAATTTAATTATAATTTTTTAGCACACCTTCATTAAAAATTCTATCACTAACTAACCAGGGTCAGCCCTGAACCGGTCAATTGAGATGGCCTATGAGAAGACCTAAGTTGTATTCCCAATCCTCCCAGGCTAGAAACTATTTTTGGGCACCAATATTACTCATTTGAGAATGATTTACCCCAATAACAATAGATAATTAAATAAAAAAATTAAAACAAGTAAGACTAAACTCGAATTGGAAAATAAATATAACCATAAATACCACCATGTGACCATAAAGGTCACCAAAAAACACTAAACATGTCCCTCCATGAAAACCATGTCTGATCTAGAAGAATCATTACATAAAAAACTAGGATAGAGATATAACTGTGACAATTAAAAATTAGAATGTGTTCTGTAAAAAACAATTCCTTAGGAAATACCATTAAAAGGAAAACAAAATCATGCCATATTGAAAATAATACAAACAAAAATAAGGCTATCTATTATTTTCATAAAAAACAAGAATAAATCTTAAACAAAACAAATTACATTACATTTTCCAAACAGATATGAAATAATCAAGGATTTAAAATAAATTAGTTACAAGAGGGAGGATATAAATAAAATAAGAGTCATAGTATGAAACTAAAAATAATAGGTTACACATTATAGTGGAATGAAAATGTTCTATATATTATTTTATACATGTAATGTAAAATAAGTAATTATAAATTAAAAAACCATAGAAAAAAATAATGTTAATTAATAAAAGTCTCCATGGTAAATCCCTATGAAACTACGTTTTGTGGGGTCCTAGACTTCTTGTACTCTAGGTGATCAAATACTGGACACTATGTTTCATTTCATGGTCATGCCCACCACACCTTGTCATCATTATTTAGTTAGTATTATGTGGAAATAAAAACAATTTTGACTTGAAAAACCACTATGAATATCCATTGGACAATTAAGTACCACACATTTAGAAACATCCATAGAACCATTATTAACAAAGGATTTCTAAGTTGAAATCAAAGTGAATTCATAGAATCTAGTGAATATATAACATCCCAAATCCACATTCTATTTACATCAAATATACAATTCATAAAATGTGTTATTTTAAAAAAAAAATTAAGAAATTATTGATTTCAAATTATCTGTTTTTGGGTGAGGAACCTACATCAAAATGCACTGCATTTTATGATGTATTCAAAAATATTCTCTTTACGCTTACATGAATACAAAATTATTAATATATATATACCCTTAGATTTAATTTTTTATATTCTCCTTACCATGAGTAGAATATATTTAATGATTATATATATATAAACCATTACCATGACTATCTTATTGATGCATTCCTGAAAAATAGTCTAAATCCACCCTAATGGGGTCTAAGGTATACTAGAAAAATACAAGGAATACATAAATTAAAAAAACAGTCAAATAAAATTGAAAAACAGATAGTAAAAAAGGGGACAATCTCATATTACCTCTATAAAACAAAAAATAATCCAAAATGATTCACCTTAAGAGGTAGATGTTGAATCATGAACTAAGATGATCTAAGAGAGCCATCACATTACCTAACAACCGAATAAACAACCAATAAATTAGTCAAACCTCACCCAAGGGTACAACTGATCAAAATAAGGTGTGAATATGAGATAAATCACTAGAATATGGTAGGAGGATGAAGGGAAATACCCTAAAATGATGGATTGAACAAAAATCTCCATGAAATGTTGATAAATTCCATAGAGGATAGGGCCTGGTAGAGGTGGTGGTGCTCATAACTAGATAGAGAGGTGGGTCTCTTGATTTTATACAGTATAGTGGAGAATAAAACAACATGTGGTATTTATAAATACCTAACCATATTAGTAATAATAAAGGAATATTTATTTTATAATAAATATTATTAGTTAAATTTAATTTTGGTTTATTTTAGATTTTATTTTTTTAATTCTAAAACATTGTAAATCACATGGTTTGTCTACATGATCTGCCACACCATTCACTAATAATGGATTTTTATCTATCCTATGAGATATGAACAACAATATCTACTTTGAATAGGAATAAACTCTTACTCATAGTGCACCCTAGATATTGGAATTTTCTAGGATATACGGTAAGCACTCGGTCGAATCAAGGATTCTCTTAACCATGTGTTAACCAAAAACCTCCTTCTAATCAGCAAAAAATGAAATGTTTTTTGAAAACAATACCCATGATTTTGATGGAATAAATGTTCTATAGTTACCTTAACTTATCATACTTGAGTATTACATCAATATAAATAAATGTTCATGATATTAAAAAATTACATGTCTGAGGACTATGATAGAATAGTTTCTTGGGAATGAAGGAACAAAATCATCTAACTTATTGAAGCGTCTTCAATTTTCATCCCAAATATCACCCCCTAAGTAATAACAATTAAAGAAATTCATTACTACCTGGGGAAAGGAAAAACAAGAATGTGGTGATCTCAAATGGGTAGTAAGTTTAAATAATGTATGAATGTATGAATAACAATAACATAAGTTTAAGAGAACATTAGAGTATCATTTGTTGATCATGCCTTGAATACCAAAGATCATAATAATGAGAGATAGAATAATTTTTGGAAGTTAATAAGACATAAATCATAAGGGAAACAAGATAACAATCCATAAACACATAACATAGTAATAAGATATGTAATTTGTGGTATACACATAATCATAGAAATTCTTCTGTCAAGGAATCCTATCAACAACTTCATAACATGATAGGCCTGGGATAAAAACAATTGTACCTGCTTCAGGCATGGAAAAAACCTCATGTGTACCGTCTGGTATTTGGATTCTAATTCCCCCCACTTTCCCTTTTTCATTGGGCTTGGTATTTCCTCCCATGTATTATAATATCTGAATCAGTATTTTTTTATCACTGAGCATAGGAGGGGATAATAAATAATTTATTTTTCTCTTTATGTTTCATTACGTGTGAAACAACATTCTCCCACTTTTAATGATATGTTTTCCTACTATAAAAAAAATCTTACATACATCTTCAAGAACATAATAATTTACATGTTTCACCAGCAAATAATATTATCTACATCAATGGTGTTGTTTGGAATCAATACAATACACACAATCCAATACAAAACAATCCATTTTTGTGTAACAAAATGAGCAGGATATGAATTTTTCACTTGAATAGATCTATAATCAATACAATAGTGAATGTTCTAATGTTTCATGAAATAATATAAAAATTATTTTTTTACCATCATGATAGCATGATTATTGATCAACAATAACAAATATGATCATTCAAAAAAGATCATTAACTTCATACCTAGAAGCTAAAAATAACATCCTGGACTTTTTAATGAAACTCAGAAAAATTTCCCAGTCCAATTTTCATAGTATGATTTCTGCATACGGAAAATATATTTCAATATTAATATATAGATGATAAAATTTTGGACTACATCAACATTAATATATAAATACCAATATAATTTTCCATGTATTATGACTCGTTGCAATATGATATGTAGCTATATAATATGATCAAATAGATACGATGATCAAGAAAATTTAATATTCTATATTCTCATTTATTCGTCTATCCAACATGAAATATCTATAAAAAATAAATTTAGAAACCTCTTCCAACTAAAATTCAATATTAATTTTCATTTCTCATCCTTATATAAAAACTACTTGTGTCAAATAAAATAAAAATGTACTTTCACCTTTTATATGTTACCCAAATATGGTGTCAGAGGGACTCTAAAAATGAATCATGCTCAAAAAAATCGCCAATGTTATCCATATTCCATGAATTATGAATTCATTTTGACTTCCCAATGATTCTTAGGTAATATCGACCCTTATAGAATATTCTAACAACTTTATCTCAGTAATGAATTCTCTAAAAAACATCTATTCGATTCCAATTATCCATTGAAATTTCCGAAACATGATTTTTTCATTATGATGCTATGTACCAATTGATAATAACATATGAAAAAAATATTCCTAGAACATCAACCTCCCACTTAACAATAATTTTGTATCTCCTTCATTTTATTTAATAGATATTATAGACTTCTAAAAAATACATCTTGATATTAATATTGATTATGATATGCCTCTTTGCGATTACTAAAAAGGTAAAATAATATATTCTTCTTCTCCTTCATTAATTTTTCATCAGAACCAAAAAAATATATCTTTGCTGATTAGAATATTATGCTAAATCATATGAACCAGTATCAACATCAAAAACTTCAATAACTTATTTCATTTCTGAATATAATTTCCACATACATTCATAATATAACTTCATCATCTTTTCTGATTATAACCCTCAATGCCTTATATATGTAAAGATTTTAAATTTATTTCCTTTTGATCTTAATGAAAATGATTACCTTTGATATATGAATCCATTTCATCCATGAAAGAAATATTTAGATAGTAATCTCATTATGAGGATCTTTAGACTATAAATCCTCAACTTCACCTACATTATTCTTCATAAATATTTTAATAAGTATCATAACATCATTTATGGAATTGAATATGTTAAATAATAGGTTCACCACCATATGACATAAAATGCAATGTTTTGTAACTTCATCTTCCTCCATGAATATATTTTCTTCCTACTCAATTTAAATATGATTTTCTTGGATATGATTAGACAGAATAGAATTAGATGTACCATTTCTCCCAACTCGATGCTCAATATAATTTTACACATTTTCTCCCCATTTATATCCTTAAAAAGTGCATCACATGTTTCAAAAACTAATTATAAATTTTGTGAAATACAAATCAACAAATAATTTTCATATTTAAATTGATGTTTGGACAACTCTAAATCATAACATTATTATGATCATCTCTTCTACTGAAAAAATGAGGCGATTTAAATGAACCTTTTATTCCATACAACTTGTTCTAAATATGTTGTAACTTCATAATAATTGTTAGTATGATTTATTAAATACAAGGGGCAATCTTATTTTCCAAAACACTTACAATGTGAATTGATTTATCCGATTGGAAAAAAAGAAAAATTGTCTAAAAAAAATTTCTTATCCATAAAACTTTTCCATAAAACATTTTCCAAATAATAAAACCCTTTTAATTTTTTTGTCAAACTAGTTTCTTAAATCATTGAACTTTTTTACTTCAATCTATTTATTATATATCAATAATTCTAAGCCTATTCTAGTTAACCTATTATTGAAAACAATTATCATTGAAAACAAGACAATGATATCCAAAATTAGTGACTTTGAAATCTCTTCATATTTTTTATGCATCTCACCAACATCAACATTAATTAACTTAACTATAATAAATAACCTTTTTCCTGTAACTACTCTAAAAAACAGTTAGAATATTTCACACAATTACATGAAAAGTTCACAACTTTTTTTCTAATAATATTTATTTAATTATTTCATATGGATAGAATTATGATATAATTATACCTCTTGACAAAACTGTCCAAAGGTAATATGAGATTGGGGGAAAAAATAAATACCCCAACCTTGATTAGAAATATGTTGGATGACAATTTTGAAAACTAATTGGGGAAAATATTCCTTCGAAAATGTGTTTTTGAAAATTTTAGCAACTTCTTCTAATATAAAAACATACTCCATCTTCAATTTATTCATCTACAACATATCATTGATGAAATGATGTTTAATATCAATATATTTTTAATGATACATTTTGTACCAAATTCATGGGGAGGTTGATTTCACATTGATTACGACAACGTAAGATGAGTAGTAACATCACATCAAAAAGAAATTATTCCAAATTAGTCTTCATCCAAATATGTTTTGAATCAACATGATTAGCGAGAATATACTCATCTTCATCTGTATTATGTGTTACTGGTTTTTGATTCTTCATACTCCAAATAACACTAATCTTTCCAATAATGAAATTTACATCATATTTGGATCATCTACATCAAAATTTCCTAACCAATCAATATGTGAATACTGAAACATGTCAAAATGTTATAATCTATCATATATGATTTCAAAAACATAATGGCTTTGATATATCTCAAAACTATTTTTTCTAGAAAGTAAATGTGGTTCCTCGGTAAAACTCTTAAATTTTGTATATAATTTAACAGAATACACAATTTCGGTTCATGAAGGTGTTATATAAATAAGCTTCCTATAACCTTTTTAACTCTATCTGATGATATTCCCTTCATTATCCTTCATTACGAAACTTGGTTCCCCCTGAAATCGATGTGGGAATATGTTTTCATTTTTCAATATTTGTCTTCGTAATATTTTCATTGGAATTCTTTTATTGAGGAAGAAAAATCATGTTATTCCTTTGTAAAAAATTTGACTTAGAAAAGTATTTCATTTCCCCTAGAATGCACATCTCAAACAATATTTTCATTCCTTTATCAAATCATTCACCATATCATTAATCATACCCATAAAAGATAAATTCATTAACATATATAGTTATGATGCTGAAAAACTCCTAAGATTTTTTAATGTAATGATTTTTATCAAGTCTTCATTCATATTAATAACATTCCTTAATAAATTATCCAAATCAAAATACAATTCCCATATAGACTGGTTTATCCCATTCAAGGATTCCTTCAATATTCACACATAAATTTCAACATTACAAATAGAAATTCTAATTTTTTTTCAATGTAAATATACTCATCAATATCCCCATTTAGAAATATGAAATTTATATCCATATTAAAAAAATTAACTTCATTGATCACTAATAAAAATATATGATATAATTGTTTCTAACCACGCCACTAGATAAAATGTTTCATCAAAATCGAAAACATCAATATGAGAGTAACTTTTTCACACTAATCCTGACTTGTTCCTGTTTTTACTTACCCTTCATCATTCACCTTGTTCTAGAAAACCAACATTGTACCAATGAATTTTTTTTATCTATCATAGGCACGAGTTCCCATGTATCATCTTTTTATTGGACCCACATCATTATTCCTAGATTTATCTCATTCTAGATGCTCAAAGGATTTAATTAGGCCACTCAGCTCAACTTTTGAATTGAAACAAGTTTTTTAAATTTTTATTCTTGAATGAACACTTTGGTGTCGATCACCAATGATGTTTTGAGATTAAACCTATTTCATTGGGCTAGGATGAGATTTGTATTATTATTCAACATCAACTGAAATATCTATGTCTAATTGTTTCTCTTATGTAGGATTACAATTATTTTTATCCTAATCATTGTTTTTAACCAAATAATTATTATCCTAATCAACTTCTTTATAATCTTCGTCAATAACAATTACTTCAATCCAATCAATAATTATTCAGGTTTCATTTTTGAAACCTCAATATCATCCACCTTTCATATCATAGCCATGAAAAATTCCATCGTCACCTTTTTAGTCAATATTTTCTTGCTTTCAACCATTATTACTTATAATGCATGGACTCCTGAAAACACTTATGTATTTAATTCATGGATTTTTACCATAAATATTTTCATTGGAGTCATATATTAACCTATCCTATAAAAACATCAGTTTTAAATATATACTATGTTACTCTATGATTACCTTCAAGAGTAATAAGAAATACTATGTTCATGTAAAATAGTTATCCCCATTTTCCAGAAACATCTATTCACCATTTCATAAATCCCATTATATTATAAACGGTATGGGGAATAATATTCATGACTAATTATATGATTCAAAAAATTATTAAAAAATTAGTTTTGGTAAATAAAACATGACATCCTTTTGCAGGATGTCTAGGTTATTCACATATTTCACAAATTGATTCCGGAGGATGGAATCTATTTTAATCTTTTCGTCTTATATTCCTAGGTTTCATATAATCACCCATTAAGAAATTATATTTTGAGGATATTGAATCCTAATAAAATATTTCCTTCTATTATTTTTTGAATAATAGTAATGTATTTGGTTGAAGAAACACATATTTTCCATATTCCAAAGACCACCATAATAACTAATGAAGAAATAAAATGAATATTTTTCTCTGAAATATAAATACTGATTAGTGTTATCAACATGTTTCTAAAATACCTTATTGTATTTTTTATCTAAACTTTTTTTACCATTCAAAATATTCATATAAACCATAATTTTCGTTTTCATATTAATCTTAGTTATGGCCATTTCAGAATCATAAGTTATATAAACTTTTTCTGAATCTAAATGTTCAGTAAATTCTAATCTCTAAAATTTGTTGGTATTCGCCACCTAAAAAAATTTCTCATCTTTCTTCAATTCAAAAAAAGTTATAGGCTTCCATTAAACCTTTTAGGGTTACTTTTTTTATCCATGTTAGGTTCATCCTTACTAGAACATTCATTAACTTCTATGGCAGTGTTTTTGGTACATGTATTCCTCTATTCATATTTAGAAATTTTTTGATGGAAATACTCCAATTATTCATCTATTCCCTTCACCTATACTTCTCTATATTCATATGGTTCTTTTCTTCATCAATAAATTTCTACATATCAAAAATTTCAATCACCTCATGAAATTCATAATCAGTAAAACTTTCATGATTGTTTGTTAATAAAATTTCATTTTTTAAAATACTAATTTCATTATCTTGCATTCCAATATTTTCAAGAATTCATTCAATTCTTCATTAAATTTATATTATAATCGATTTTATTCTTCTTCAAAACAACTTCTTCTAAACTGTTAATTATTTATTGATCGAATAAAAGTACTCTCACACTTCAGAGTAGAGTTTTTGTTTTTATATTCATGATAACCATCTAAATAATCTTTATATAAGAAAAATAATTTATTCTTATTTTAAAAAAATTGCATCTTTCCCTCGAATAGAGGATTTATTGTTATCACCCTATCACCTTTACAATATTCTTGGCCTTATTTATTATTCCCCCACAATCATCTTTCTTAATTCTCCATGGACAACTAAGAACATAATCCCAAAAGGTTTCACATTCAAATCATTCTATGTGATTTTTCTATTTATATTTACATATACCACATCTCAAATTTTTTATAACGAGGATAAAATATATTCAATATTTTTATATAACACATTTTTAAATTAGAATCACCATCTTCTAGTTCAATATATATCTTTTTTGAATTATTTTTCATAGAATCCATTAATGATGTTTCTCTATCAACTTTTGGTTTTTGTTTTTATAGAGTTATCCCTTCTCAATTAATAATTGATGAGAGTGCCATGATAATCATACCAAAATTATGTTTAAGGATCTCAATAATCCAATGATGAACCATTAACATAAATGTTTTAGGAAGTATTCTTTAGATCATTTAAAAAACTGTACAATCCTTTAAATTTTTACTAAGACATATAATAGTTCTAGAAATGTAATTTACCTTGGAAAATAAAACCTCCAAAGTTTCATACTCACCCATTTTCAAATCTTCATTATTCGGACTCAAGATTGTTAATTTTTTCTTGTTAAAAATTATTTTGCCTTCATATATGTTTTTTCAACATTTACCACATAACATTGGTTCGGGAAACACCCGTGACACTTAATAAATAAATTTTTGAAAGTGATGAAATTAATGAAATAAATTCTCTTACATCATTATGAATATTTTTCTTATCAGTAGTAGTAAGAGAACATTTATCCTCAATAGGAGGAAGTTAATTTGATTCATATTTAAGAACATGATATCCAAATGAAAAAAGATAAGGAAATTTATTATCTTTACCGATATGATTATTCTTACCAAAAAAATTCATAATACCTCTACTTTTGACATAATTCAGATTCTTCATCAACATCTCTTAAAACATCAGCAATGAATAAACAGAGTGAACCTTATAAAAGGTAAGCTAAGAATGAGGTTCATTATACCTTATGAAATGTTGTAGAAAGATGAATCAGTTGCATACAGAGTTTCATTACCTCCATGTTTTTACCGGGTACAAAAAAATTTCATGTTTTAATGTTGAGAAAGTATATGCCAGATCTGTCTCATGTTTTGAGCTCAGACGTAGTTTAGATGGAAGAGAATATCTCTTATGTGGAACAAGAATTCAAGATTTATGACCATATAGAGCAAGTGTTTTGGAATAAGTTAATTCCTCATTTAATGTTTTTGAGGAAAAACCATATGGTTGAAGAGGCAACATGGGAATCTGACAAGGATATGAGGGATAAATACACCAATTTCTTTTATAAGTGAATAAAATTGCGAGGACGCAATTCCCAAAATGGGGAAGGATCTAACAAACCGTGTAAGTAAAGAATAATACATTTTCTTATTTATTAATATTTTTGGATTAAATATTAATTTTACTTTAAAGGTGTTTCTATGTTTGATGGCGTACCTGATACACAACAACGAGTTTCTTTGAAACCTTACTTTGCACACTAATAATATAATAATATTTTTTTAAATGGTAGTTAACACCTAGCCGTTGTATTGCAATGAATGAATATAAATAACTAAAACATGATTATATATGTTTGTTAATTGTTTTACATTTATCCAATAAATGTTAGAGGCTTAAAATGCGAATGAATCCTATTTATAGCATGAATACTCTAATATTCACTAAAAGGTCGATGTATCTCCTTTTGAAAGAGAAACCTCATTAAATATAGTTTATTTCTCTCTTATACATTGTATTGGATGAAATAAAATTCTTTTTTTGAATCGGGACATCAAAATTTACTTTGTGTAAATTTTTGTAGTTTTTCCGATAAAGTTCATTTTTTAATAAATAGTGAAAAATGCTGTATTATAATTCAAAACATCATTTTATTCTAATTTATTTATATGGTTAGATTATATTTTTAATTGGGTTTAATGTGTAATTAAAATATATTTTTACCATTTAATCCAATGATGGTCATTTGAATTTATTTATCTTTGAAATTGGACATAAAAATGTCTCAATCTTTTGATAGATATTATATCTTAAAAACATGTTATTTGTCTCGACAGCGTGAATTAATTATAAAATTAATTAATTCAACTTATATTTTTTGAATTTGTTAAAATGGACATCATTTTTTAATTTGTAATATCAAATATAGCTTAGGGTGAATTTTTTGTATTTTTCTGAAAAACATCAATTTTTTATGAATTGTGAAACCACTAAGTAGTTGTTAAAAACAGAATTTTACTTTTAAATGAAATTTTACCAATTTTGTGAAATGATTTTAAAAAATCTGACAGACATGGTTATCATTAGTATGTAAAATGTGGTTCAATGAGATGAAAATAATTTTTGGTGAATAGTAACTTCAGAGTTTTATTAACCGCGATTAAAGGTAATTATGGTAATTTATGGTAATAATAATATTATAAAAATATAAAAAAACATGATACATGTCCTAACCTTATTGGATGATTCATGTACGACCAAGACAATCCATGGTTCAATTTGGAGGCCCCATGGAGCCACTTGGGTATGATAATGACATTAATAACTTTTTATTTAAAGTAATAAAAATGTCACAAACATGTATTGTTTTACAAAAACAATTTTTACATGGGGATATATAAGTTATCATTTTGACTAAAAATATACATTAGAAAGATAAAAGGATTTCCTACATCATGGTATTTTAATTATAATTTTTAGACATCAAATAAATAAAATCATTATGGACACAATGATGATGCATTGTTTACGTCATTAATGAATGATTTAAATAAATATGAGGATAAAGTTTACAATAATATCCAACACTTGGCCAATTATTATTGGATGACTTTATTTCGAACATGTGTCACCTTATATTTTACTTTACTGATATTTGGACCTTTATAAACTGAAAGGCATTATATAATAAAATAATATTTTGAAGCTTTCTAAAAGAGCCCCTCCTCTCCCTTATAAAAATACCCCACTTCCTACCCCTTTCTCACACTACTCAAGCACTTTTTATCGTCCAAACTCTACTAAAATAATCTGCCAAGATCCCTATATTCATCCTAGAAGCTTTATATATGATAAAATCACATTAAGAAACCTTTTTGGTTCAAACCAAGGAGAGTTACCCGATTTAAAGGCAATGTCTTTTCTTATGTTCTTTTGATTAATTTTGCTTCTCCAACTCCTTAAACTCCTTTTATTCCTTTATTTAGTTAAAAAACTTGTATCTTCAATATACTATGATGTTTTTATGAGAAGTATTGGAACTAAACATACACACACCTACATCTAACTGGAGAAGAACATACTATTTCTATCGACGACGAACTACTGCCTCACGAAACGATGATTTGTTAAATTATCTTCTACCGCCTCTCATGGTGGCCATTAAGATGTCACTTTATTTATATATGATATATATTATGTTTATGTTTTCCTTATGATTCTGTATTTTTCATTTAAGGCATACCTTTACGGATTCCATAATGGATAAATGCTATAATTTCGTTTTAGGATGTGTGGACTACCACCCCCTCAAAGTGATTTGAATCATTAATGCCATTTGTGGGATTTATAATGTATGGAGTTAATAATATTATATATGATATTATACTTGAATTATAATTTACCACTATATCATAATTTTTTTATTCCATTAAATGCGAAATAGAAATGAATGTAGCGTTCATGCGTACGTACGACGTACCGTCTCCATGAACGGTGCATATCAATTCTTACCTACAAATGTTATGTAATATTATAAATTCATTTATATACAAGATATATATGATATATATGATATCTAAATCATGAATATCATTCTAGAGATAATCGATATTTTACTACATGAACAACTTGTAAATATAAGAAGTTCATTTTTGACTCAAGTACCATATATCGGCAAAATAACTGTTATTAACATAAATGATTACATAATGTTTATAACTAGTTAATAAGTGATATAAAATAAATAAAAAAAATAAAAAAGGATCCTAATATAGTGTAAATTAACTTATGTTTATCATTTCAGAAGAACACAGAACCTAAGAATGAGTCAACTCGGACAAGTGGTAAGGGGATTTCTTATCTCACTTTTAATTCAATGAGATTTCCATGGTTCGCCACTTATTTATTTCATGTGGTGTAATGTATATTGTCATTTGATATATATTATCAGGATTCTATTTATATTCATGTTATTTTGTTATTCATTTGGATCTTATTATCCTTTGGTCATACGACTTGATTTATTACAACGTCATAAAGGGTTTTTATCTCACTTTTTATTCCCGTGAAATTCGTGATATATTTGTCAATATCTCCTTTGAGTGATGTATTTACATCCCATTATTATACTATTTTTGTAATATAATTTCATTTATGGGTATTTACATCAACATTGTATGGTCCTTCATTCAAGGGGTGTATGTTTCATAAGTTACCAAATCGATAACGGAACCTTTCACCCTCCTTTTTTTAAAAGGATTATTTTTATTCACATATTCTTATGTTGGGATATATTCATCTATATCCTTATTGATTTAAATTTTATGTCCATGTGATGAGATAACCTTTTTATCTCTCATCAACTCATTTTCTGAATTTTAATGAGACGTCGTTTGGCTGTCAAATTTCTATAAGGGAACTTCTTTACCCAATTTCAATTATTTGGGTTAAACTTCTACTTCATGATTATGTCGTGCTATGATTATGTATGAACGACCTATGATTGTTTTACACTTAATATCCACTTATATTGGGTGTATTTATAATTTTCACGCATAATTATGTCATTTATTTATCCTTAATATAGGGATAACTTCTTTGTAAGGGTCTTCGTCTCAATCTCCATTCATTGAGGCATATTTTGTTTTATACAAAACAATCTTTTATACGGTGTATAAACCCCTTTTACTTTTACGTTTATTCAAAAGGAATATTTTCTCTATGAAGTGTTTTACTAAATGAAAGAAATTATGTTACATTTTAACGTACGCGGTGACAATGACTTTGCCGCCACTACGAGTATTATTTGATCTTTGCCTTCCTTATCAAGCCGTAATGTTTTTTAAAAGGAAAATAAATATCACATACTCTTTTATGTATTTTTTTACTAAAATTGGTTTTGATAATGGACTTTTTATGTCAATATATTATGATTGAAATGTGGAAATTTTTTCTTTCCTTTATATTTTTTGTATGTGTTATGATTTTATAATGGTACTTAGACATTTGACCAGTGGTTGCGTGATAAACCAAATGACGGGTGGTGCCGTGATAAACCAAGATGGGTGGTTACGTTATAACCTCCAATGCATTGGGTATGGAAGTCGGCCGTATGGCTATTCCATTTAGTGACATGTGTGGACGTCGACATTATGGTTATTCCATTTAATTATTTTTATGTCCCAAGTTTCCTTTATATGTTATGTGTTCTTTATATGGGTTTTATGGTGATATTTTGGTTAGAAAAGGGTAAGCAATGATCTTTTATTCAATGAAGAGTATTTACTACTTCGTAAAGGATAAAAGTATTAATTATGATGAATTATTCATGATTTACATGTTGTTTTGAGAAACTAATAGTTTTCCTTTTTTTGAATCCCTTACTGAGCTTTTTATGCTCATCCTATGTTTTTGAAATGATTTCCATAGGACTTAAAAATGAATAGGGTCAAGGATGGGATAAAGGAAAGACATGCCATCTAAATCATAAAACTATACATGTTTCTTTTTAAGAGTATTTATTTCATGAAAACAATGGAAACTGAGTAGAAGTGTCTACATTTAAATAATTTTAGATGTAATAGTAATTTTCTAATACTCTATAACTCTAAACCTAAAAATATCCTCAATGTAAATTAATTATTTAATTCAAGATTATGTAATTTTTTAAGGTCGGGTCCTCACGGCCTTAAACATTACTTAATCTTGAGTTATTTCAAGAATATACATTGAGTATCTTTTCAGGTTTAGAGTTTTAGAGAATTAGGCCATAACTATTACATCTCAAAAGACTACAAAGTAGACACTTCTAATCAGTTTCCATTTTTTTCATAAAATAAAAACACTTAAAAAGAAAAATGTCTAGTTTCATGTTTTAGATAACATGTCTTTCCTAGATCCTATCTTTGACCCTATTCATCATTAAGTCTTGTGGAAAACAATTAAAAAACATGTGACGAGCATAAAAAACTCTGTAAGGGATACAAAAAGAAGGAAAACTATTAGTTTCTCAAAACAAAAAGTAAATCATGAATAAGTCATCATAAGTAATACTTTTCACCTTTATTAAGTAGTAAATATTCATCACTGAATAAAAGATAAGTGTTAATTTTGTAACCAAAATATCACAATAAAACCCATATAATGAACACATAACATATAAATGTAACTTGGGACATAAACATACATTAATGGAATAACCATACGGTCAAATTCCACACATGTCACTAAATGGAATAGCCATATGGCCGAATTCCATACCCAATGCATTGGAGGTTATAACGTAACCACCCATCATGGTTTTTACAGCACTGAAGGACCCTGGGACACCCTAAGAGGGGAGGGGTGAATCAGGGTTTCAACGTTTTCTTTTAAAGTTATGTATCTTTTTCCCACATTAGTAGGACCTTGTTAAACCTGTATGATGGATATGAACAGAAATCAAGAATTCAAATGGAGAGAGACGACACAACGCTTTTTCCTTGGTTCACCACTAAGGGCTACGTCCAAGGAGTATACGCTGATAGGTTGTTGGTCATACCAAATTCCACTAATCATTACTAGTTGTGGATTACAAAGGTTCGGGAACAATCACTCTGTCCCATGCTCACTGCCTTTACAAAAGTTCAGGGATAGCTCACAACGTCCCTCGGGTCACTCCCGTTGACTCCCCCTAGCTCACTGCCTTTGGTGAAGTCCCACTCAATTTATAGACGTGAAGGAATCTTCAATATATTCGCATTGAAGTATTTTTCTCTGCTTAGCACGAGACTCTTCTTGCATCAATGACCGGAATTGATGCACTATAACACTTAGAAACACAGAACTGGATAACCAGAACGTGGAGAAAAAATTCACTGACAATTGCATGCAACACCCACACTTTGCGCACAAAACCTTTCTATTGCGCACAAAAATTACTTTTCACATGGTTAAATATTTTTTGCGCAAAACCCCCTTTTTCGCGCAACTGAATCATTTATGCGTAACCCCAATTTTTACGCACAACTCTTCCTTTTTCTCTCATCCCGGAATTTTCCGCGCAATCAATAATATTTTGCACAATCCCCATTACATGATCCTTTTTCATGCATCAATCCTCGTATCTTCTCTAAGTATTCAACTATACGGAATAAATGGGGTCACCACATATTTATAGGCTTCTGAGTCCCCCACGCACAAAACCCCTTGTGGTGCAAAAAACATCTCATCTGGCGTGTAATCTCTTGCACCAATATCGTTTTTCGCACACAACACCAGATTTTTCACGCAGCCCATGCCTTTTCCATTTTTCAATGTCCTGATTCTGGAACTCTATTTGCGTGAAAACCTGTGATCCTCTATTACGCGCACCACGCTGGTTTTTCACTCAAACACACTGTTTTTCGCGCAAACCCGCTATTTTTCCCACATCCCTTGATTTTTTCGCACGCCACCCGATATTATTCACACCACTTCCTCTTTCTGCATAGTTCCTTTTTCCAACAACCTGTTTCTTCATTTTCCAATTTTGTGACCCAAAATTTTTTCAAATATTGGGAAACAGCGCCACCTTCAATATGGTTTCCCGCTTGAACTATATGATCACTTTACTAGCACACATTATAAACTTCCACTGAGGATTGAAAACAAACACAAACATACTCCAATTCATGAATATAACGGGCATGATTCCAATAGGCACCACCTGTCATTTGGTTTATCATGTAACCACCCATAAAATTTCCATGTACCATTATAAAATCATAACACATACAACTAATATAATGGAATGAAAACATTTCCACATTTCAATCACAATATATTGACATCAAAAATAAATTTCAAAACCATTTTCAATTGAAAAATATATAAAAGTGTATATGGTATTTATTTTCCTTTTAAAAACATTACAGATTTTTAAGGAAGCCAAATATAAAATAATACTCACAGTGGCAGAAAGATCGTTTTCACCGCAGACGTTAAAAAGAAACAAAATTGTTTTCATTTAGTAAAATTCATCCTAGAGAAAAGTTTCTTTTTGAATAAAAGTTAAATTAAAAGGGGGGTTTTACACCATATAAAAGAAATTTGTGTATAAAACATAATATTCCTCAATGAAGGAAGATTCAGAGGAAGTCCCTTATAAAGACAGTATCTTTAGATTAAGGATAAATTAATTACATAATTATGTGTGAAAAATATAAATAAACACCATATAAGTGGATATTATGTGTAACACAATCATTTTTTATTCACAAATATTCATAGCACGACATAATCATGAAGTATATATTTAACCCAATGAATTGAAATTGGGTAAAGAAGTTCCCTTATTGAAATTCGATAGCCTAACGATGTCACTTTAAAATTCAAAAAAATGAGTTGATGACAGATAAAAAGGTTATCCCATCACTTGGACATAAAATATACATCAATAAGGATATATAAGAACATATCCCAACGTAATAATATGTGAATTAAAAGGAATAACAAAAATAAGCATTTTAAAAAGAGGAGGGTGAAAGGTTCCCTTACTGATTTGGTGTCTTACGAAACATTAACCCCATTAAAGAAGGACAATACAATGTTGATGTAAATACCCATAAATTAATATATATTACATAAATAGTAGAATAATTGGTATTACATACACCACATAAATTACATAGTGAAAAATATATCATTAATCTCATGGGAATAAGAAGTGAGATAAAAACCCCTTACCTCGTTGTAATAAATTGAGTCATATGACCAAAAGATAATAAGCACCAAATTAATCATAGAATACAATGAATATAAATATAATCTTGATAATATATATCAAATAAAATTACACAATACACCACATGAAATATATAAGTGGTGAACTGTGGAAATCTCAATGAATTAAAATTGAGATAAGAAATATCTAACCCCATATCTGACTTGAATCGCTCGTATGTTCTTTGTTCTTCATGAATGATAAACTTAAGTTAATTTATACTTGATTAATAACCTTTTTTAATTTTATTATTTCTTTTATATCACTTATTACCATGTTATTAACATTATGTAATCATTTAAGTTAATAACGGTCATTTTGTCGATATTTGGTACTTGACTCAAAAGTGAACTTCTTATATTTACAAGTTGATCATGTAGTAAAATATCCACTATCACCATAATGATATTCATGATGTAGATATCATATATATATAATATATCCAGTATATATATGTATTTATACTAGTATATAACATATTAAGGATAGAAATAAAATGCACCGTTCATGGAGATGGTAAGTCGTACGTACGCATGAACGCTACTTTCATTTCTATTTCGTATTTAATGGAATGAAAACATTATGATATAAATTTCTAATATAATTCCAGTATAATATCATATATAATGTCATTATCTACATCTTTTATACATTCCACGGTTGGGATTAAAAATTTAAATCACTTTGAGGGGGTGGTAGTCCGCACTTCCTAAAATGAAATTATCACGTTTACCCATTATGGAAACCATAAAGGTGTAGAATAAATTAAAAATACTGAATAATAAGGAAAAAATAAACATAATATATATCATATATAAATACATTGACATCTTAATGGACACCATGAGAGGCCATAGGTGATAATAGAACAATCATCGTCTCGTGAGGTAGTAGTTCGACATCCAAAGAAATAGTATATTCTTCACCCATTAGATAGAGGTGTGTGTAAGTGTATATCTAATACTTATCATAACCACATGAAAGTATATTTATGATACTTGTTTTTTTACAATATTAAGGAATAAAATTATTTTAAGGTGTTGGAGATGCAAAATAAAACAAAAGAACATAATAGAAGACATTACCTTTAAATCAATTAACTCCCCTTGGTTTGAACCAAAAGGTTTTCTTGAAGTGCTTTCTGCATAAGTTAAGTCTTCTAGGATAAAGATAGGGATCTTGGGAGCTTATATGAGATGAGGTTTGATGATCCAAAGGGCTTGAGAGGTGTGATATAGGGGTAGGGAGTGGGGTCTTTTTATAAGGGAGTGGATGGTCTCTTTTGGAAAGCTTGAAAATATTATTTTATTATATAATTATTTTCGGTTTCTAAATGTCCAAAAATAATTAAAGACGAAGATAAGGTGTAACATGTTTAGAAGAAAATCATCCAATAATAATTAGACAAGATTTATATATTATTTTAAACTTTATCGTCATATTTATTTAAATCGTTCATTAGTGATGTAAACACTGGATCCTCATTGTGTCATAAATAATTTTATTTATTTGATTTATAAAATTTATAAAAAATTACCATGATGTAGGAAATAATATTAGCTTTATAATGAATATTTATAGTCAAAAGGATAAATTATATAACCCCGTGTAAAATTGAATTAGAAAAATAATACATGTTTGTCACATTTTTATTTTTACTTTAAATAAAAAAAATATTAATATAATTTTCATACACAAGTGGATCCATGGTGCCCCCAAATTGACACATGGATTTTCTTGGTCGAACATTACTCATCCAATAAGGTTAAGACATTTTTAAGATAGTTTTATATATTTATAATATTATTTTTACCTTAAATTACCCTAATTACCTTTAATTGCGGTTAATAAAACTCAAAAGTTACTGTTCACCATAAATTATATTCATCCCATTGAACCAAATTTTACATAATAATGACAGCCAAGTATGATAGATTTTTGAAATTCAATTCACAGAAGCAGTAAAATTTCATTTAAACGAAAAAAATTAGTTTTTAACAACTACTTAGTGGTTTCACAATCTATCAAAAAATTGATGTTTTTCAAAAAAATACCAAAAATACACCCTAAAATATATTTGATATTCCAAACTCAAAAATTATGTCCATTTTATCAAATTAAAAACATAGAAGTTTCATTAATTAATTTTATAATTAATTTCCACTGTCAAAACAAAAAACATTTTTTACGAAACAATATCTAACAAAAGATTGACACTTGTTTTTGTCTAATTTCAATGTGAAATTAATTCCAATGACCACCATTGTATTTAATGGTAAAAATATATTCTAATTACACTTTAAACCCAATTAAAATGATAATCTAACCATATAAATAAATTAGATTAAAAGGAGGTTTAGAATTAAAATAAAGCATTTTTCACTATTCATTAAAAAATGAACTTTATCGGAAAAATAACAAAACTTTACACAAAGTAAATTTTGAGGTATCGATTCAAAATAAGGATTTTATTTTGTAAAATATAACATATAAAATTAACATAATGTAGATTTAAAAATGGTTCACCATTAAAAGGTGGTTAATCAACCTTTTAAAGAATATTAGAATATTTATGCTTAAAATTGTATTAATTCACATTTTAAGCCTCTATAATTTATTGGGTAATTGTTAAAATATTTAACAAACATATATAATCATTTTTTAGATAGGTCTGTTCATTCCTACCATTACAACGGCTAGGAGTTAACTACCATTTAAAATAATATTATTACATTATTAGTGTGCAATGTAAGATTTCAAAGAAACTCGTTGTTGTGTACAATGTACGCCATCGAACATACAAATACCTTTAAAGTAATATTAACATTTTATTCACAAATATTAATAAATATGAAAATTTCATTTTATTTATTTACCTGGGATGTTACATCCTTCCCCCCTTTTGGGAATTTCGTCCTCACAATTTTAAAATTGGGGTCAGAAACATCATTGAATGCCCCACATCGGAAGAGGTGTAAATTAAACTATCACTTTAATAGATAGAAATAAAAATACAAAGGTCACCCGAGACAACATATACTAGGATTCCATGAAATCATGGATATGGAGGAGAAACAAAACATCAAGGAATGATGGAGAGTGATTGAAAACATGATTTAGGAGAAAGTTAATCACCAAAAAAGCACAAACATGTGATGTGTGTAAATGGTCTTTGATTACCCTACAGGAAACGTTAAACAATAATATTTTTGTTTTTTGTTCATTTTCATAATTTTATGGAATTCATTTACTACATATAATAAAAACTTAAGGAAATATACTTTCCTACATGTAAAGTTTCATCCTTTAATATGTTTCTACCAAAACTAATCATTTCTCCCAACGATGAGCATTCAAAAAGACTTGGTCACATCAAAAGAACAATAATCATCTTCAAGGAAATCACATAATTCCAAAAAAGAGAACTATATATTTTCCATGTCTTTTAGATCATAACCAAAACCAAAATGGTTAGTACAATATTAGATAATCCCCAAAAGTATAATCATTTACAAAAAGATAAACTACTCTTAAACTCCAAAATTTGTCTAGCAATACAGAAAGTTCAAAAAATACCATTCAATAAATAGTTATCCATAAAATACTTCAAATTAATCCAAACTAATATTGAAACCCAAATCCCTGAAGGATTTAATCACCTATTCTTCCAAGGTAAACCATAACATTTATCTCTAAATGACATGAGTTACTCTTAAAGTATCATACTGAAAAGTAATTAACCTAATCACATATCCTCCATGATAGGTTAATAATTTCCATAGATAACCCAAAATCAACTTATTCCTAATTCATAAGATCACTTAACTAAAAAGAATTAGTCATACTGACTAGGGACTTCATGTAGTCTAGTTGTAGGCGATAAATACCGGTCTTACATTGGTTGTGGGTTTGATTCCTGCAGCTTCGTCCGACGCGACGGGTCGTCACACGGTCTGTGTGTTGTCCCTTTTAAAGAACTATATAATTTTATAACACTCCCATGAAGAGATAAATTCATCAAAAAAACATAACATATTTTAACCACAAAGGTAATCTAATAACTTCCATTTTGCATCCCAAAATGTATTAACCTGTAATTGCCTCAAATTCAAGGATCATATAAACCCAAATGGTTCATTATAACTATATCCAAAAAAGAAAAGATAATTATTCCTTAAATAAAATTTTCATATATCAAACATTAGGGTTATACATTCTATAAAAAGTATTCTAATGTAATCCCATCATAAAAAGAGTCTTAATACTTTTATGAATTTCACCATACTAAAATCTATCATAACTCTTGAATCCCTTATATGTTGACTTCTTAATCATTCCACATTTTTCATGATCCATTAACCATTCCTTCAAAACTTAATCTAAATTAATTATTTCATAAAAACAAAATCATAAATCATATCCTAATATTTCAATAATTGGAAAACATATGTTAATAAATAATGCATACCTTTCATTTGTCATTGTCAGTTTCTTCATCCTCTATCAAAATGGAATTAGGTATTGGTAGGAAAATATTTTTATGATACCGTTGATCCCATTCCCAAATATTCTTCGTAGGACATGTGTTTGCATAATGACCATGCACAAAACATTTAAAACATTCAATTTATCCTTCAGAAAGAACTTCATTCCTTTTCCTAGAGTCAACTAGATTCTTCCTTTTTCCATGGCAGGTTCTTACTTTATGACCTTCATTTCCACATCTATAGCATCATTCTGTCCCTTTGAAACATTCTCTTATGTTTTTCTTTCCACATCTTTGACACAGTTTTTTTTGAACAATCTTACCTTTTTTGTTTTTACATGAACTTCTGTAGGGAATTTATTCTCGCCTATATGATTCCTTATAAAAATTAATAAGGTTCAGGTGGTCAATCATGACTCCAAATAGTTGGTTGAGAATAACCACAAGAGTTCTCATTTCATCTCCCATATCATTCAGTTTCTCGTTTAGAAAACTGTCACAGTTTTCATCACATCCACCGTTACTTTGGTGCCTGCTAGATCCAGACATTTACTAAAACCAAAAAGATCAGTGTTTGTATATCTGGAAAATCATCATATAATTCTAAGATATAATTATTCATGTTTTCTTAAACTCATTCACATTATATAAAAAATATATTACTCTTTCTGAAATCCTAACCATTATGGTAATGACACTTATACTTAAAGAATACCCTAACCTCTAAAGTTATCTAAACCGACCTTTGATACAAACTATAAGGCCTTGACCTTAAACATTACTTAATCTTGAGTTATTTCTATAATACGCATTGAGGATCTTTTTAGGTTTAGAGTTTTAGTGAATTAGGCCATAACTATTACATCTCAGAAGACTACCAAGTAGACACTTCTACTCAGTTTCCAACTTTTTAATAAAATAAAAACTCTTAAAAATAAACATGTCTTGTTCCATGCTTTAGATAGAATATATTTCCTTGATGCCATCCTTGACCCTATTCATCTTTAAGTCATGTGGAAAACATTTCAAAAACATTAGATGAGAATAAAAAAACTTAGTAATGGATACAAAAAGAGGGAAAACTATTAGTTTCTAAAAAACAATTAAATCATCAATACTTCATCATAAGTAATACTTTTCAACTTTATGAAGTAGTAAATACTCTTCACTAAATAAAAGATAATTGATTACCCTTTTTTAACCAAAATAACACCATAAAACCCATATAATGAACACATAACATATAAAGGTAACTTAGGACATAAAAACACTTAAATGGAATAACCATATGGTCAACTTCAACACATGTCACTAAATAGAATAACTATATGGCCAACTTCCATACCCAATGCATTGAAGGTTATAACATAACCACCCATTCTGGTTTTCACGACACCAACCGTCATTTGGTTTATCATGTAACCACCCGTCAAATGTCCAAGTACCATTATAAAATCATAACACACACAAAAAATATAAAGGAATGAAAAAATTTCCATATTTCAATCACAATATATTGACATAAAAAATCCATTATCAAAACCATTTTCAATACCAAAATACATAAAAGAGTATATGGTATTTATTTTCCTTTTAAAAACATTACGACTTGTTAAGGAATCCAAATATCAAATAATACTCACAGCGGTGGAAAGGTCGTTGTCACCGCGTACGTTAAAAAGAAACATACTTTTTTTGTTTAGTAAAATGATTTGTAGAGAAAATTTTCCTTTTGAATAATAGTAAATGTAAAAGGGGTTTATACACTGTATAAAAAATGTTTTGTATAAAATAAAATATGCCTCAATGAAATCATATTGAGACGAAGTCCCTTACAAAAACGGTATCCTTAGATTAAGTATAAATCAATGACATAATTATTTGTGACAAATATAAATACACCCAATATTAGTGGATATTAAGTGTAAAAAATCATATTTAATTAACACATATTCATATCATGACATAATCAAGAAGTATAGGTTTAACCCAAAGAGTTGAAATTTGGTAGAGAAGTTCCCCTACAGAAATTCGACAGCCTAACGACGTCACTTTAAAATTCAAAAATTGAGTTAATGAGAGATAAAAAGGTTATCTCCCCACATGGATATAAAATTTAAATAATTAAGGATATAGAAGATCATATCCCCACATAATAATATGTGAATTCAAAGGCATAACCAAAAGAATCCTTTTAAAAAGAGGAGGGTGAAAGGTTCCCTTACCGATTTGGTGTCTTACGAAACATTAACCCCATGAAAGAAAGACAATAAAATGTTGATGTAAAAACCCATAAATGAAAGTATATTACATAAAGAGTAGAATAATGGGACGTACATACAACACTAAGAGGAGATAGTGTCAAATATTTCATGAATCTCACGAGAATAAAAAGTGAGATAAAAACCCCTTACCCCGTTGTAATAAATCGAGTCATATGACCAAAGTATAATAAGCACCAAATTAATCAGTCAATACCATGAATATAACTATAATCATGATAATATATATCAAATGGAAATACACAATACACCACATGCAATAATTTATTGGCGAACAATGGAAATATCAAGGAATTAAAAGTGAGATTAAAAATCCCCTTACCACGTGTCTGACTTGACTCGCTTGCATGTTCCTTGTTCTTCCTGAATTATAAACTTAAGTTAATTTATAATTTATTAAGATCAATTTTCAAGTTTATTCTTTATTTAATATCACTTATTACCATGTTATAAATATTATGTAATCATTTAAGTTTATAACGATCGTTTTGATGATATTTGGTACTTGAGTCAAAAGTGAACTTCTTATATTTACAAGTTGTTCATGTAGTAAAATATCCATTATCTCCAGAATTATATTCGTGATTTAGATATCATATATATCCTGAATATACATGAATTTATAATATTACATAACATTTTAATGTAAGAAATGAAATGCACCGTTCATTGAGACGGTAAGCCGTACGTACACATAAACGCTACATTCATTTATATTTTACATTTAATGGAATGAAAACATTATGATATAGTGATATATTATAATTAATGTATAATATCATATATAATATTACTAAATATATCCATTATAAATCTCACATATGGCATTAATGATTCAAATAACTTGGAGGGAGCGATAGTCTTCACTTCCTAAAATGAAATTATCGTGTTTATCCCTTATGGAAACCATAATGGTATGCCATAAATGAAAAATACAGAATCATAAGGAAACTATAAAGATAATGTATATCATATATTAATACAGTGACATATTAATGGCCACCATGAGAGGCGGTATGAGATAATTGAACAATCATCGTTCCTGTAACGCCCCGACCCCAGCTACCCAGATCCGGTGCATTACTTCGTAACAGTGGCATGATAAAAAAAGATCAAGTCTCGAAAGACCGATTAGTTTAGTAGCCTTGGAAACACTAGATACATTCATAAGTCTTTCATTACATCAAAAAGTAAACAAACTACAATAACATGGTCTTCATAGTCCACAATCATATCCCTTTCTGACTACCCCTGCTGGTCATTCATAAAATACTTCTTCACATCCTGGAAAAATATTAAAACATTGAAAGGGGTGAGCTCAGATGCTCAGTAAGGTTAACAATATAGCAGAAGTTTTAATAAATAAACATTAACATTTAAGGAAATGTATAACTAAAACAAAAGCCTTTTAAACTTGAACTTCAACATAATATGGCAAAAGTAAAATGAGATAATGCCATTTACTTCTTCACATGGATATTCTACTGGTCGAATAATCGCATGAAATATCAATAACCACTTTCATAATGATGGAATGCATAATGCCAGACTATCATAACCACGTAGTCAAGGCCTCGTGCCAAGACCACAAATAATATTTTGTCAAGGCCTCGTGCCAAGACACTAGTTTGTCTCATGAGACCTGCCGATGCATCGAGGAGCTATAGCGGGCTCCACCCATCACTTATTAAGTCCAATACATTCCTCATATGAATAGGTTTAAACATATCATAAACCATAACATAATCGTATCACATAAAACATGCGTAAAGGAAACATAAGATTTCCACATTTCAATCACAAGATTGTCAATACAACACATTGATATAATAAAAACTCTTTCAAAACCATTTTCAATACCAAAATAAAAGCAAGTATAAACTTTGTATTTATTTTTCATTAAAAAAAAGTGACGGCTTTTAGAGGAAGCCGAAACTCAAATAATGGTCACGGAGGCGGAGAATTCGTTGTCGCCGCATAAGTACGGAAATGAAAAACATTCCCTTTTTGTCGTTTAGTAAAATGATTCGTATAAAAAAGATTCCTTTTGAATAAACATAAAATTCAAAGGGGTTTATACACCGTATAAAAGAAAGTTGTGTATAAAATAAAATATGCCTCAATGAAAGGAGATTGAGACGAAGTCCCATAAAAAGATCATTTTTAAAATAAAATAGATATACTATGTGTATTCACTATAAGTACACATAAATAAAGTACAAATACAATATAGGACATAATAATATCATGACATAATTTGAAAGTAGGATATTAACCCAAAGAATGAAAATTGGGTTAAGAAATTCCCTAACCTTGCGTCCTGTCCTGACTCGACCGTTCTTTAACCTCCTGAATAATAAACTAGAGTTAATTTATATTTACTTAAGAACCTTTTTCATGTTCATTATTCCTTTTATATCCCTTATTACCATGTTATGAATATTATTTAATTATTTAAGTTAATAATGGTCGTTTTGTCGATATTTGGTACTTGAGTCAAAAATAAACTTCTTATAATTACAAGTTGTTCATGTGGTGAAATATCCATTATATCCAGAATTATATTCATGATGTAGATATCATATATATAATATATATATATATATACAGTATATACATTCATTCATAATTTCACGTAACATTTAGAGGTAAGAAATGAAATGCACCGTTCATGGAGACGGTAAGCCGTACGTACGCATGAACGCTACTTTCATTTCTATTTCATATTTAATGGAATGAAATAATAATGATATAAATTTATAATATAATTACAGTATTATATAATGTATAATACCATTTAATCCATCCTTTATACATCCCACATATGGCATTAACGATTCAAATCACTTTGAGAGGGCGGTAGTCCGCACTTCCTAAAATGAAATTATCGCATTTTACCCATAATGGAAATCATAAAGTATGCCATAAATGAGAAATACAGAAGCATAAGTAAAACATAAACATATTTTATATCATATATAAATATAGTGACATCTTAATGGCCACCTTTGAAGGTGTTATATGAGTGTTGAACAATCATCGTTTCGTGAGGCAGAAATTCTCCATCCACAGAAACCGTATGTTCTTTAACCATTATATGTACGTGTGTGTAATTGTAGCTATAATCCTTCTTATAAAAACATCCTAGTATATTTAGGATACTGGTGTTGTTACAAAAGAAATGAATAAAAAGAGTTTAGGGGGTTGGAGAAGAAAAATAAAACAAAACAACATTAGAGAAGACATTACCTCAAAATCGGGTAACTCTTTTTGATTTGAGACAAAGCCTTCCTTGGGAAGAGTTCTGCCCAAATTGAGGCTTCTAGGAGTAATAGGGGGATGTTGGGAGAGTATTTGGGCAGAGGTTGGCCGAGCCAAATGGCTTGAAGGTGTGAATAAGGTGGGAGAGGTGGGGGCCTTTTATAAGAGGAGAGGAGGGGCTCTTTTGGAAAGATTGAAATGTTACATTATTATACAATTATTTTCGGATTCTAAAGGTCCCACACTTATATAATTCGTGGATAAGGTGATAAGGGTTCGAAATCTCCTCATCCAATAGGATTTTGACAAGTGTAAGCCTTGGATTTTTCATTATCTTCTCATTTTATTTAAATCGTTAAATAATGAGGTCATCGCTGCATCATAATTATGTCATAAATAATTTAATGTATATAATGTTTAAAAATTATTTAAAAACTACTATGATGTAGGAAATATTTTTATCTTTCTAATGAATATTTATAGTCAAAATTTGGACTTCTGTAACCCCACCTAAAAACTGTTTTAGTAAAACAACTCATGTTTGTGTCAATTTAATTTTAACATTAAATAAATATATATTAATGTCATTTTCCAACCAAAGTGGCTCCATGGGGTCCCCAAGTTGACCCATGGGTTGTCTTGGTCAGCCATGACTCATCCAATAATAGTAGGACAAGTGTCATGCTCATCTCATATTATTAAAACATTATTTGTACCTTAAACTACACTAATTACCTCTAATCGCGATTAAGAACTTAAAAGTTACTATTCACCAAAAATTTATTTTAATCTCATTGAACCACATTTTACTTCTTAATGACAACCATGTATGTCGGATTTTTGAAAATCAAATCACAGAAGTGTTAATATTTCATTTAAATGAAAAATCAGTTATTTAACTACCACTTAGTGGTTTCACTATTCATCAAAAATTGAAGTTTTTCAGAACAATGCCAAAATTTCACCCTAAGCTATAATTGATATTCCTAATTCAAAAATGATTTCTATTTTACAAAATTCCAAACATATAAGTTGCATTAATTAATTTTATAATTAATTCCCGCTATTACAAAAAATGTCGTGTTTCTAAGAAACAATTTATATCAAAAGATTGGCAATTGTTTATGTCCGATTTCAATGTTAAATTAATTCTAATGACCACCATTGGATAAAATGGTAAAAATATATTCTAATTAAACATTAAAACCACTAAATAGTATAATTTTTCACTATAAATTATTTTTATTTAAAAAGTTGTTTTTAAGTATTTTTCACTATTCATAAAAATTAGAAGTTCTCAGAAAAATACCAAAAATTCAATATAGGCTAATTTCGATATTCTGAATCCAAAAATGAAGTCCATTTTGATAAATAAAATTTATAAAATTTCAAAAAGTAGGTATTACTATTCACAACGGCTAGTTTAATTTGTTGTGCTGTGTGTTAGAGCTCAAGGTTGCGTACAACACACGCTATTGCATTATTCGAAGTGAAACGTACCATGGAAGCTTGGGGTGTTACATTCTCCCCTCCTTCAATAAATTGCGTCCTCGCAATTTTAAATTTTTCTTTGAAAATAAAAGGTTGAAAAGAGAAAATACCTTTGAGGAAAACCCACATTAGAAATAAGATTAATAAAATTTAGCCTTAATAAGAGGGAAAGGGAAATGAAAAAGTCACCACCAAATTATGATCTCGATTAGGAAAACATTGGTGGAAATTAGAGACATATAATTGGAGGAAAAACGTAAATATTTGTAGGGAGTGATTGAGGTCATCAATCACAATCAACTGTCAAATTGAGGGCCTCAAAGCCTTCAATCTATGTTGATTTAAAATATCATCAGTTCAACAAGACATAAGGTATTAGGATAACACATTTTTTTCGTTTTAATATCCCTTTACTAAAGTTTAATAATTAATTTATTCTTTGAATAAGAGATAGGTATATATATATTTATGCTTGACAATTAGAGTTTCAACCTTCAACTCATCTTTCACTCAAAAAGATAATAGAACTCAAAAATATGATACTTATCCTAATTGTATAAGGTTCCAAATGTTAACACATACCATTTAGATTAGTAAAATTATTTTGTAATAACTGGGGACTTCCTATAGGCTAGTGGTAGGAAATAAAGGCCTTTTGCACTATGATTGTGGGTTCGATTCCTGCAGCTTTGTCCGACGCGACGGGTTATTCCCCACCCTGCAGGTTTTCCTTTTCCTAAAACTATATTATCATAATATTCCAAAAATAATCTTCATAAATGATTTAACCTTAAACAATATTATCCATGGTTCAACTTAATTCATTCCAACCTTAATAGTTATCCAAAATACCTCCGTCCAGACTTTCTCTAAAAGGTCTCTAAATTCCAAAATCAATTGTAACATCAGATTCCCCAAACAAAAAAAAATTTCTCTTATTGTCACATACTAAAAATATGATTACCTTAATCATATTACCTTAATCAAAAAGTACTGCAGTAAAATCTTTATATATATCACATTATTCTTATAACCAGAATATAATCCTTGAGTCCAAAAGCACCAATACATTAATTATTCAACTTCAACTGTAGTCACAGCATAAGATTGGCATTGATCCCTTGGCCTTTTCTGAGGTAAGTTTCCTTGATGCTTAGGACATTCATTTTCATAATGCCTCATTTCCCTACAATTATAGCATTAAACTTTGACAACCTCTTTCTTTCCCTTGCAATCACGAGCCTGGTGACCCTTTTCTCCACATTTATAACAAACTCCCATTCTTTTTAGGCACGTACCAGGGTTATTCTTCCCACAATTATCACATAATGGAAAATCCTTATTTCCCTTTTTCCCTTTATCTGACTCTTGTTCCCCCGTTCTCTTCTTCTCTTACTTTACTTTGTTGTCATAAGACTTAGAGAATTCCTTTTCTATCTTGATAGCACACGAGACAATATCTTCGTATGATGAGAAGGATTGTGATACTAAAGCTCGACGGAGAAATGGTTTTAACCCATCAAAGAAATGATCAATCTTACTTCTTGGGTTACGTATATAATCGGCAGAATGCCTCGCTAACCTTGTAAAGTTAGCCTCATACTTTGCAACATTCTCATCCTCCTTCTGCCTCAAACTCAGAAATTGCCTTTCCATATCTGCTCGATGGTCACGAGGAAATTATTTTTCTAAGAAAAGCTCTTTGAAATCCCTCCATTCCATATTCGATACGTCATCATCTTCCTTTGTGTTTTGAATCAGCGACCACCACTGATCGGCATCTCCAGTGAGGCGGTAAACTGCCATGACAACCTTCTCCCTTTCGCTACTCCCCAAGGAATGTAATATTTTCTCTAAGGAGTTTATCCATTGCTCAGCAAATATAGGATTTGTACTCCCATTGAAGGTTGGTGGTTGTTTCCTCATGAAACGGTCTAGCATTGATCCTCCACGTTGCGGATCAGGGTGCTCCATACGAGTAAGGTCATTATTCATAACCTGCGTGAGTTGTCCCAATACGGTGAGATGCTGATCAGCACCAGTTGTATCACTAGCTCCACCATAATTATCTTGAGAAGGAGGGAAATCGCTACATGGAGTGCGTGCATTGATACGATTTCTATTCCTTCCACTAGGCACCATTTCTAATAAATGGCATAAACTAGATTAGTTTATGAAATAAAATACATAATTCCATATTTGTAAAATAATTTACATAAATTGAACTATTTATTGATATAATCCATAATCATAAAAAGAAGTGTTTCCTTTGAGGAAGTATATACTCATAACCCTTCATAGTGGTTTGTAAAGAAAATGAGAATTATCCTAAGCATATCCCCCGGGAGTGTCGTAACCAAGAGTGCAGCAAGGCCCGTTGTCGTGCACCAGTTCCTGTTCGAGTCTAGCTCAAAGCGGTGTTTTTTGGTTTTAACCCTAGGTACATCTGTGCCAGAGCCGCCTCTACCTGCTCGTATCCAAACAGGGATGTATTGCTCGGAAAACTCATAACATCTCTATAATACCAAAATTCTAGGAAGTTCTTCTATACCAATCCTCAAAGTCTATCTTTGGGCTATGTGCTATAATCAGAGTTTATCTACATCTAGCTTCCAAGGTTAGTACTAAACTGCCTCTGATACCAACTATAACGCCCCGACCCTAGCTACCCAGAGCCGGTGCGTTACTTCGTAACATTGGCATGATCACAAAAGATCAAGTCTCGAAAGACCGATTAGTTTAGTAGCCTTGGAAACACTAGATACATTCATAAGTCTTTCATTACATCAAAAAGTAAACAAACTACAATAACATGGTCTTCATAGTCCACAATCATATCCCTTTCTGACTACCCCTGCAGGTCATTCATAAAATACTTCTTCACATCCCGGAAAAGTATTAAAACATTGAAAGGGGTGAGCTCAGATGCTCAGTAAGGTTAACAATATAGCAGAAGCTTTAATAAATAAACATTAACATTTAAGGCAATGTATAACTAAAAAAAAGCCTTTTAAACTTGAAATTCAACATAATATGGCAAAAGTAAAATGAGATAATTCCATTTACTTCTTCACATGGATATTCTACTGGTCGAATAATCACATGCAATATCAATAACCACTTTCATAATGATGGAATGCATAATGTCAGACTATCATAACCACGTAGTCAAGGCCTCGTGCCAAGACCACAAATAAGATTTTTTCAAGGCCTCGTGCCAAGACACTAGTTTGTCTCATGAGACCTTCCGATGCATCGAGGAGCTATAGCGGGCTCCACCCGTCACTTATTAAGTCCAATGCATTCCTCATATGAATAGGTTTAAACATATCATAAACCATAACATAATCGTATCACATAAAACATGCGTAAAGGAAACATAAAATTTCCACATTTCAATCACAAGATTGTCAATACAACACATTGATATAATAAAAACGCTTTCAAAACCATTTTCAATACCAAAATATAAGCAAGTTAAAACTTTGTATTTATTTTTCATTAAAAAAAAGTGACGGCTTTTGGAGGAAGCCGAAACTCAAATAATGGTCACGGCGGCAGAGAAGTCGTTGTAGCCGCATAAGTACTGAAAGGATAACATTCCCTTTTTGTCATTTATTAAAATGATTCGTATAAAAAAGATTCCTTTTGAATAAACATATAATTCAAAGGGGTTTATACACCGTATAAAAGAAAGTTGTGTATAAAATAAAATATGCCTCAATGAAAGGAGATTGAGACGAAGTCCCATACAAAGATCATTTTTAAAATAAAATAGATATACTATGTGTATTCACTATAAGTACACATAAATAAAGTACAAATACAATATAGGACATAATAATATCATGACATAATTTTAAAGTAGGAGATTAACCCAAAGAATGAAAATTGGGTTAAGAAATTCCCTTACCTTGCGTCCTGTCCTGACTCGACCGTTCTTTAACCTCCTGAATAATAAACTAGAGTTAATTTATATTTACTTAAGAACCATTTTCATGTTCATTATTCCTTTTATATCCCTTATTACCATGTTATGAACATTATTTAATTATTTAAGTTAATAACGGTCATTTTGTCGATCTTTGGTACTTGAGTCAAAAATAAACTTCTTATAATTACAAGTTGTTCATGTGGTGAAATATCCATTATATCCAGAATTATATTCATGATGTAGATATCATATATATAATATATATATATATACAGTATATACATTCATTCATAATGTCACGTAACATTTAGAGGTAAGAAATGAAATGCACCGTTCATGGAGACGGTAAGCCGTACGTACGCATGAACGCTACTTTCATTTCTATTTCGTATTTAATGGAATGAAATCATAATGATATAAATTTATAATATAATTAAAGTATAATATAGTGTATAATACCATTTAATCCATCCTTTATACATCCCACATATGGCATTAACGATTCAAATCACTTTGAGGGGGCGGTAGTCCGCACTTCCTAAAATGAAATTATCGCATTTTACCCATAATGGAGATCATAAGGTATGCCATAAATGAGAAATACAGAAGCATAAGTAAAAAATAAACATATTTTATATCATATATAAATATAGTGACATCTTAATGGCCACCTTTGAAGGTGTTATATGAGTGTTGAACAATCATCGTTTCGTGAGGCAGAAATTCGCCATCCACAGAAACCGTATGTTCATTAACCATTAGATGTAGGTGTGTGTACATTTAGCTATAATACTTCTTATAACAACATCATAGTATATTGAGGATACTGGTTTTGTTACAACAGAAATGAAAAAAAAGATTTTAGGGGGTTGGAGAAGAAAAATAAAACAAAACAACATTAGAGAAGACATTACCTCAAAATCGGGTAACTCTTTTTGATTTGAGCCAAAGTCTTCCTTGGGAAGAGTTCTTCCCAAAGTGAGTCTTCTAGGAGTAATAGGGGGAAGTTGGGAGATTATTTGGGCAGAGTTTGGCCGAGCCAAATGGCTTTATGGTGTGAATAAGGTGGGAGAGGTGGGGGTCTTTTATAAGAGGAGAGGAGGGGCTCTTTTGGAAAGATTAAAATGTTACATTATTATACAATGCTTTTCGGATTCTAAAGGTCCCACACCTATATAATTCGTGGATAAGGTGATAAAGGTTCTAAATCTCCTCATACAATAGGCTTTGGACAAGTGTAATCCTTGGAATTTGCATTATCTTCTCATTTTATTTAAATCGTTAAATAATGAGGTCATCACTGCATCATAATTATGTCATAAATAATCTAATGTATATAATGTTTAAAAATTATAAAAAAACTACTATAATGTAGGAAATATTTTTAGCTTTCTAATGAATATTTATAGTCAAAATTTGGACTTGTGTAACCCCACTTAAAAACTGTTTTAGTAAAACAACTCATGTTTGTGTCAATTTAATTTTAACATTAAATAAATATATATTAATGTCATTTTCCATCCAAAGTGGCTCCATGGGGTCCCCATGTTGACCCATGGGTTGTCTTGGTCGGCCATGACTCATCCAATAATAGTAGGACAAGTTTCATGCTCATCTCATATTATTAAAACATTATTTGTACCTTAAACTACACTAATTACCTCTAATCGCGATTAAGAACTTAAAAGTTACTATTCACCAAAAATTTATTTTAATCTCATTGAACCACATTTTACTTCTTAATTAAAACCATGTATGTCGGATTTTTGAAAATCAAATCACAGAAGTGGTAATATTTCATTTAAACGAATAATCAGTTATTTAACTACCACTTAGTGGTTTCACTATTCATCAAAAATTGAAGTTTTTCAGAACAAAGCCAAAATTTCACCCTAAGCTATAATTGATATTCCGAATTCAAAAATGATGTATATTTTACAAAATTCCAAACATATAAGTTTCATTAATTAATTTTATAATTAATTCCCGCTGTTACAAAAAATGGCGTGTTTCTAAGAAACAATTTATATCAAAAGATTGGCAATTGTTTATGTCCGATTTCAATGTTAAATTAATTCTAATGACCACCATTGGATAAAATGGTAAAAATATATTCTAATTATACTTTAAAACCACTAAATAGTATAATTTTTCACTATAAATTATTTTTATTTAAAAAGTTGTTTTTAAGTATTTTTCACTATTCATAAAAATTAGAAGTTCTCAGAAAAATACCAAAAATTCAATATAGGCTAATTTCGATATTCTGAATCCAAAAATGAAGTCCATTTTGATAAATAAAATTTAAAAAATTTCAAAAAGTAGGTATTACTATTCACAACGGCTAGTTTAATTCGTTGTGGTGTTTGTTAGAGCTCGAGGTTGCATACAACACACGCTATTGCATTATTCGAAGTGAAACGTACCGTGGAAGCTTGGGGTGTTACAGTTCCTTGAGGCAGTAGTCCGCCGTCAACAGAAATTGTATGTTCTTCACCCATTAGATGGAGGTGTGTGTAAGTGTATCTCGAATCCATATCATAACAACATCCAAGTATATTGAATATAATGTTGTTATTACAAAAGAAACAATTAAAAAGATTTTAAGGGGTTGGAGAAACAAAATTAATGAAAAGAACATAAGAGAAAACATTACATTTAAATCAAGTAACTCCCCTTGGTTTGAACCAAAAGGATATCTTAAAGTGCTTTATACCTATAATAAGGCTTCTAAAATGAAGAGAGTTATATTGGGATCTTATTTGAGTAGAGGTTGGACGATACAAAGGGCTTGAGAAGTGTGGGAAAGGGGTGGGAGGTGGGGTCTTTTTATATGGGAGAGGAGGGGCTCCTTTGAAAAGCTTGAAAATATTATTTTATTATATTATTCATTTCAGTTTCTAAAGGTCCAAAAATCATTAAAGTCAAATATGAGGTGTCCCATGTTCGAAAAAATATCATCCAATAAGAATTGGGAAAGTGTTGGATATTATTTTAAACTTTATCTTCATATTTATTTAAATCATTCATTAATGATGTAAACACTACATCATCATTGTGTCAATAATAATTTTAATTATTTGATGTCTAAAAATTATAAAAAAAATTACAATGATGTATGAAACCATTTTATCTTTATAATGAATATTTTTAGTAAAACAGATAACTTATAAAACCCCTTGTAATATTTTTTATAATAAAAGAATAAAAGTTTGTGACATTTTTATTTTTACTTTAAATAAATAGTTAATAATGTCATTATCAAACCCAAGTTGCTCCATGGGGCCCCTAAATAAACCCATGGATTTTCTTGGACTTCCATGACTCATAAAATAAGGTTAGAACATGTTTCAAGGTATTTTTTTACTTTTATAATATTATTCTTACCTTAAATTACCATAGTTACCTTTAATTGCGGTTAATAAAACTCAAATGTTACTATTCACAAAAAATTATTTTCATCCCATTCAACCAAATTTTACTTACTAATGACAACGACGTATGTTGGATTATTGAAATTCAATTCACAAAAGCGGTAAAATTTCACTTAAACGAAAAATTCATTTTTTAACAACTTCTTAGTGGTTTCACTATTCAAAAAAATTGATGTTTTTCAGAAAAATTCCAAAAATTCACCCTAAGCTATATTTGATATTCCAAATTCAAAAATGATTTCAATTTTACCAAATTATAAACATAGAAGTTTCATTAATTAATATTATAATTAATTCCTGTTATCAAAATAAATAACGTGTTTTTAAGAAACAATATCTAACAAAAGATTAACACTTGTTTATGTCAAATTTCAAAGTGAAATTAATTCCATTGACCACCATTGGATTAAATGGTAAAAATATATTTTAATTACACTTTTAAAACAATTAAAAAGATAATCTAACCATATAAATAAATTATATTAAAAGGAGGTTTTGAATTAAAATACATCATTTTTCAATATTCATTAAAAATGTACTTTATCGAAAAAAAGACAAAAACTTACACAAAGTAAATATTGATGTCCCGATTATAAAGAAGAATTTTATTTTCTAAAATATAACATATAAAATTAAAAAAAAGTATATTTGAAAAGGGATCACCATCAAAAGATGGTTAATCGACCTTTTAAAGAATATTATAATATTTATGCTTAAAATTGGATTCATTCGCATTTTAAGCCTCTATAATTTATTGGGTAATTTTTAAAATATTTAAAAAACAAATATATTAATTTTTTATATAGTTATATTCATTCTTGCCCTTACAATGGATTGGTGTTAACTACCATTTAAAATAACATTATTATATTATTTGAGTGCAACGTTAGATTTCAAAAAAACTCTTTGTTGCGTACTGGGTACGCCATCAAACATAGAATTCCATTTAATGTAATACTATCATATTATTCAAAAATATTAATAAATATAAAAATATTGTATTTTATATTTACCAGGGATGTTACAGTTTGTAAACAACCCAATACAATACAATCCACTAGAAAAATATCCTTTTATGTGGAATAAAAATAATTAGGAATTCACATTCACTCATGTAGCATTACAAGCAATAAAACTGTTCATGTTAATCAAGTATAGTGAAATGATATATGTATTTATTTGTAGAAAACATGTTAGGGTTCTTCAATAGCAACTTTTCTAAATACAATCATTGAAATAACTTATTCACATTTTTACCTAGAAGCTGATAATAGCATCCAAAAATTAATATTGATACTCTATCTGATTTCCTTTTCCATTTGATCAATACAGAATATAAAATGATCTATTAGACTACTACTGAATCAATTCTTCACTACTTATACATCAATCTGGATGTCTCAGTAATATTTTCCCAATCTGATGATTCCTTCCAATATTTTAATAAGACGAATACGATTACCAGCTGAACATAATGATAAGTTGAATGAAATCATGCCTCTTCTACTTTATTATTCTATCTGACATGAATTATTCATGAAAACTCATTTTTGAAACTCCCTCTCTCTATAATTCCTCCATGTTACACATTCACTCTTCTTTTTTTGGAACATTACATATGTCAGATAAAAGTTCAATGTACATTTCCCTTTTATAGATTACCCAAATATAAATTAGGTTGGATTCCGAAAATGATACATAATCACCCAAATTACCTATAATCTCTATTTTTCTTGAATTCATGATGAATTTACAACTTATTTACCATATATAAACTATTCTTGAACCTTAGATGAACTTTTAACAACATCATATCACATTTGAAAGCTCTAAAAAACATCAATCTGAAAACAATAATCCATTATAATTTTCCAAATATAATATCCTCATTATGATTCTCTATACAAACTGCTGGAAAAAATAAAACATATTCGTAAAGCGTCAAGATCCCCCCTTGACAAGTCTTTTGAATCACCATAAATTTTATCATGTGAGATTCTGTACATACTAATACTAAATATTTATCCCAATTCCAATTAAGATATTCATAATTTTGATGAAGATAAATGTAAACCAATAGATTTTTTTTCTTCATTTATTTTTCATTAGTCCAAAAAAGTATTCCTTTGATGATTATGATTGTATTCTAAATCGATAGACTAGTATTAGCTGCTTTGACATCAAGAAAATCATTCTATTGTTAACAGTATACCAATGAAAATTCATAACTTAAATTCATTATAATTTTTTGATTAAGAACTACATCAAGTTATATACTGAATGATTTTAAATATTTTATGTTTTTATATGACTGAAAAACTTGTACCTCCATTACAATCAGCCTCCTCAGAAATTAAAATAATATGTGTCTTGCAATCTCATTATGATGATCTTGTGACCAAAAATATTGGACATCACCAAATTTCTCCATCTTCAAACATTACACAAGTATAACGACTTCCTTCATAACATTGAATACATGGAAAACCAGCTTCAGTATCATCATACATAAAGGATTGCAACTTATCATTCTTATAGTAACATCTTTCATACCTTCTCACCCCGAATATGATTTTATAGAATAATATTTACATGAATACATTTTGCAGCACATTTTCCCCCCTAATGATGGTCAATATTATTTTTAATATTTATTACCCATTTCCTTCATCAAAATTATCTTCATAAGTTTCTCAGCAAATATATAGCTTTTTGGGAAATACCAAACTGTAATGAATCACCATATTTTTATCAAAGTCAGGTAAACTCTGAAGAAGAACTACATTATGATCTTCTCATCCATTTTGGACCCATGGTGATTCTGATGAACATTTTCTTCCATAAAATGTATTCAAAAAATGAAGGAAATTATTAGGTGATGTGAGTATGTTTTCTCGAATATGATGGCCAGTCTAATATTCAAAAACATTTACAAAGTGAATTCATTAAACCTATTTAAAAAAGGTTATTCTCTAGAAAAATAGTTTTTCTTAATTCCATGAACCTTCCCCATTTAACATGGTTCCAACATATACCCTCTTGTTTTGGGATTCAGATTCCTTATCATGTAGATTCTTATTTTAGGCTTACTGTATCCTCTTATTTTGTGATTCATATGCCCTCTTATGTACCCTATTGATTTGGGAATAAGATCACTTATTGTCTCTGGTCTTGGGATTACCTCATGTGTAACCTCTTGATCTCATAAAACATTTCTTATTAACCAATTCATTGGAGGGAGATATGGGCCTCATCCATCACATAAAGAAATCATACATGTATATTCCCTAAGATAAGGAAAAGGCTGATCATGTCATTCCCCATGAAATTAATTGGTATCATTATTGTTTCATCAAATCATAATGTTTAGATAAGGGATAGGTTTCATAGTCATTTCATCAAAGAATTACCTGTGAAAAGACTCAAGGTTCAAAATTATATAACTTATTGATGAGAAACAGGTATCATAAATATTAATCCATAAAAACATAATCCTTTCATTAAATAATATAAATTTTATTCATAAAATATAAAAATTATGTCATGTTGTAGGATAAGGATTTTGATCGATAAAATTGAACATTTATTATAGAATATAGACTCTCATTGAAAATCCTTAACATAATAACATTTCAAAAATCAATTTTATATAATGATGGATTTAATATTTCATTTAAAAAAATTTCTCCAAAAAAAATTTACTTAAAAACACATAAGTCATTTCTTAAATAAATAATCCTTAAAAATACATTGAAATGGAAGAAGGAAGGATTGGAATAATTTTTTAATTCCTTTTCTTGAAATTTTGTATGTAAACATATAAATAAAACATGATATCTAACATCTCTCCCTTACCATTGGCTTAAGTGGGAAGAGTAATAAAACATGGCCTTAAGCGATGTTCCTAATGTTCCCAAAGATGGAAATAAATGTCGGGGAATTAGTGAATAATTGGGGAATAGTTTTCAATTATGATAAAATCAACCATCCAAATAAGACGTTGTCAAAAAAACTACATGATTCAAGTTAATAAGTCATCCCAACCCATAAATTAGATAAATACAATGAAACTATTCAATAACAATTCCGAAAATCCAATCCAACCACACCAAAATAATAGAGTACCATGTGGAACACTACACAATAAGACCCCAATGAAATATGACACCAACATAGCTCCACACAAAGATCCATGGTCCAAGAACTACAACGTCACTGAATTAACTTGTCGAACTGGTAGAAACATGTGATTCGTTACTCTAACATGGGTCCTAGATTGAAACATCTACAAAAGGTCACAAGTTCCAATGAAAGGGTAGCTAATAATACTCATAAGGATTTCACAAAATGACTTCCCTACACACGCCACTTGGATAGAACTATTAGCGCATTTATATAATGAAGTTTAAACAAAACATTAAATATTACCACCATTACCACAAGACAATCATAGCCTTAGAAATCGTGTCAAACAGTGGAGTTCCACAACTATTCCATAATCCATTGTACAATCACACATTATACCAACAAATTCTATCTTCAAAAGAAATAAAAAACAAGGCAACCAAAACAGTGGAACTTCCATCCAACCCGTTCACTATATTTCTAACTAGTGCTTCTTCCCAACCACTATCCATAATGGTGGATCTTCTATACATTAGCCATAAACTTTTATAGTGAAACATTAAACCCACTTCAACACAATCAACACAACCCATAACACTTAATAAACCACCAAGAATAAACATCCAAGGTCACACAATAATCACACAGCTATTACTAACACATGCCAGTTCACTTCAATAAATCACCAATTTATTGAAGTCACCCTTATACCATTTTCCATGCCAAACCACATTTCAATAAAACCAAATTTTTATTGAAAATAATTTTCAGAAAAAAAAAATATAATATACCATGATTTTTTTAGATTCTACATTTTAAAATCATAAAATAGAAATCCACTTTTCAAAATATCCAATTTCATCCAAAAATCCCCAAATCAGCACTAAATGGGTTTCTTCTAGGATTCGAACAGAACATTAATAATTAATTTCAAGAAAAACATATTAATTTCAGTAAAATCCTCATGTTATAACAAAATGGAATCAATAGAGAAGACATAAACCTTTAGGGATCCAGTGAAATAATCCCACAAGAAACCACATCAGGAAAAAATAGCACCAAAACAGCTATAGATCCTCTTTCTTATCATTAAAAAATCCCTAAAATCATTAGTTTAGGCTACAAAAAACCCTATATCTACACACAATGGATGTAGATCTAGAAACATGACTGAAAGGAAAGAGTAGATCAAGATAAACCCAAATAGAAATGAAGAAAAGAGACTTACGTGAGAGAAACCAAATTCAAAACACCGTGAAACACCATCAAATCCCTTCCAAAATTAATAGGAGATCCCCCTCAAACCCTTTCTAAATAAAAATCCTGAGTGACTCACGATTGGGAGAAATATTAAAGTGATTTAGGTTAATCATGACCATTCCCATTTTATAAAAAAAATCATTAATGGGACACACGTCTAGATCTCACATTTAAGAAAACTATGAGCTAACCATGAAGATGATACTTCCTCAATGGAATATCACATAGCTACCCCCACACGGTTAGACAAACCCAAAAAAACCCATGCAAGACCCCAATTCCTTGGGTTATACAGATTCCTGAGATTCTCACAGGGTTTCCCCTAACTATACTAAAACTGTGTATCCCTAAAAAGACATCCAAACCATTCCATAACCAATCCCAACTCTCCCAACCTTTTCAAAACACATCCCAGACCCATTAATCACTTAAAAAGGGAAAAAAGGATATATACATCAAACCGGGGGTGCAAGAATATCTACCCCATTGGACATTCCATCCTTGGGATGTAGATAAATATCTCTTTGTCGAAAGATCACATGACATTTCTCGACCATCTTGTTCTCCCACTCCCATGTATCCTCCAAAATCTTACTATCCTTCCACTAAACACAAAAAAACCGTTGCATTTATCATACAAGAATTTTTCTTTCAAATCCACAATCTACACCGGCATGTGCACCAAAGAAGTATTTATTTCTAGATCAAAATAATCCCAATGCATCACATGGTCATGATTTAGCTGATACATTTTCAACTATTACACATGAAACACATTTTTCATCACACTACTCCATGGTGGAAAATCCAATTGATTATCCCCCTCTCTAATCTTTCCATGTATCAAAAAAGGATCAATATACCATGGAGATAACATATAATTCAATCATCACTAATGATGTCCCATCCTTGGAGAGACATTCAATAGCACAAGATCACCCTCCTTGAATGAAAAATATCATCGACGATGGTCCGCATATGATTTCTGACATCATTGATCCATCTACATAATATTTTTGATCACCATGATATCTGCCATACTCTATTGTACAAGGGTATGTTAAATCCTTAGATCTCACTCATTTCCACCCATAACAGTAGAGAATGACACAGATGACCATATAATTCCTAAAACGAATCCATATGTATTGAATCCTGACAACTGGTATTGTAGGAGAACTCCACCAATGATAAGTGCTCCTCTCCTGAACCACCAAAATCCATCAAACAAGACATTTTCATGTTTTCCATTTTTTGTATCATTCTCTATGATTGGCCATTCATTTGAGGATGATATAATGTGATCATCATCAACTGTGTCCCAAGGGAATGCTATAAGGATTTCCAAAAATGAGATGTGAACCACATGTCTCTATCTGATACAATCTAAACTGGAACATCATTCCTCTATATCACTCTCTGATATAGATATTGGATAGATCATTCAGTGAATTAGATTAAAAAATTTAGATGAATCGGGATGATATTATGAGCTGATCCACAATCACCCATATGGCATCATGTTTCTTAACCGTTATCAAGAAAACTATCACAAAATCCATCTCCATTTTCTTCCACATCCATATTGGAATAGGAAAGGATTGAATCATTCATATTGGATGTTAATATTATGCCTTGACATGATGACAAGTCAAGCATATAAAAACAAACTATGACGCTTCCCTTTTCATATGTGCTAACCAAAACTACGCTTTCAATGCCTTATAAATCCTTTGAATTCTAGGATGAACAACCCACCTAGAATGATGATATTCTCTATGATAATTTTCCTAACATAAAACCGGTACCAACATCTAATTCTCAAAACACAAAACTGATTTTCCATTTAGTTTGCATCCCTCAATGGTCCCAATATCATTGAGTTTCTACCTTATCACTATACATTCGGAATCAATTGAATGTGGATCTTTAACCAAACCATCCATATTAGTAACCATTTAAACCAGAATGAATATTTCTTTGTCGCCCCGATCCTCACATTCCAACAACGTCTCGGCTATGACTGACATCAACTACCACTGATATGATGCATGCTTCACCACCCAAGAATATTATATTCTATTTAATGAATATGCCACTAAATTTCCCTTACATGTTTTTTACATTATGTATAAATCAAACATCTAGAGATATTTCATCCACCTATATTAAAAAAAATTCAAATCTATATGTGGGAAAATATGATTTAAGCTCTTTTGATCGTTAAACACCATAAATTTCTCACCAAATAGATGATGATGTAACATTTTCATAGCATGAACAACTATGACAAACTCCAAATAATGTTTTGGGTAGTTTTTCTCATGCAACCTCCACTTGCACAAGACATATACAACCAAATGATCCCACTGCAAGATAACAAACCCCAACCCTAATCCCAATTCATCACAATACACCATGTACCCTTTACTAGGTTCTGGAAAAACCATGATTGTTGATGATGTAAGGAGACTCATTAGATATTCCAAAAAGTTCTAAAACAACTCATTCTAGTTAAATTGAACATTATTCTATGTCAATGGTGTCATAATTGAGGCCAATTGTGAGAAATAACAAACAAAAAGTCGATCATATCTAGTTAGACTAAGGATTCCCTATATCTCAAAAACATTCTTCAGTGGTTGACATGAGATAACCGCCTCTATATTTTTTGAATCAACTAAAACACCTCTATTAGAAAAAACATAGCCAAGGTAATGAACCTATAGTGTCAAAAATTAACACTTCGAAAATTCGGAATACAAATGATGATCCCTCAAGAATCCCATCACAATCTCCAAGTGATCCCCATGCTCTTCCCTTGTCCTCAAATATACAAGTATATCATCAAGAGATACCACCACAAAAAAATGTAGACATATAAGTAATATCTAATTCATAAATTCCTTGAATAATTATAGTGAATTTGTTATACCAATGGGCCTAACCACAAACTCATAATGTCCATATCTACGTTTGAATGCTATTTGGTATAAATCCTCTTTCCTTACCCATAATTGATGATATCCCAACCTGATGTCAATCTTGGAGAACAACTAAGCTCCCATACATTGTTCAAAAAATTCATCAATGTGTTGAAGTTGATATCGTTGATATATCATAACCTAATTCAGTCTAAAATAATCATCCCAGAGCCACAGAGTTCCATCCACCTATTTAAAAAAAATAAAACTCATGCTGTCCATAGAGACATGCTAGACTAGATAAACCCTCTGTTCTCTATCTCTTCAAACAACACCTTTATTTTTTGAAATAATTCTAGTTTCATATAGTAATTCAGAAGTGAGATAGCTATGGTCCCCGAAAATAGATCAATAATAAACTTCACTTCTCTCATGGGTGGAAACCCTGAGAATTATTTGGGAAAGAAATAAAAAAACAGATTCATAACATCCAGAAGATCACTTTTCTCAACACCTTCCACTGATGCCATTGACAAGGTCATTAATTACAACAAGGTCATGGAAACAAATGGTTCCAACCAATCTCCTGCACCCATATTTTCATTATTCTCACCTCAAATGAGATTTTTAATTCTATCCTCAATCGTATAACTACCTGTTCATGCATAGAAATCAATGTGGTCCTTAAACGTCACCAAAAAATCCATTCTTAGTATTATGTTATAATAATCCTTATCCAGCACTAAGAAATCACACATCAATTCAATTTTATCCCCTAATGAGAAACATACATTACATATGAAGGCTCAACATTCTCTTTAACCCAGAGGATTTTATTATTTAAAAATAGAAGGCATAATTTCCACAAGTAAACATAACAATTAAATGATGTGATAAAAAAATTAAAGAATTAGAAGCTCTCATATCAAATAATACTTACATCAACATATAATTTAAAATAATCATACCTCACACTATGAATGGTCATGAACGATCTTCCTCCACAACATGTTTAACTCTGGACAACTGCTTGCATATCACACAATTCTCTTTATTTCCCTACTGAGGATTCATGGTGTTCCTATAATCACCGGGACAATGTTTACTCTAATACCAAGGGGTATGCTGCATGTAACACCCCATGCTTCCACGGTACGATTCTCTTTCAATAATGCAATAGCTTTCATTGTACGTAAGTTGGAGATTTTAACACACTGCGACCAATCAAAGTAGTCGTTATGAATAGTAGTACCCAATTTTTGAATTATATAAATTTTTTATTTCAAAATGGACTTCATTTTTTGATTCGTAAAATTGAAATTAGGCTATGTTGAATTTCTAGTATTTTTTCGGGAACTTCCAATTTTTGATGAATAGTGAAAAATACTTAAAAACCACATTTTTAATCAAAATAATTTATAGTGATAAATTATACTATTGAGTGGTTTTAAAGTATAATTAGAATATAATTTAACCATTTTATCCAATGGTGGTCATTATGATTAATTTCACTTTGAAATTGGACATAAACAATTGTCAATATTTTGATTGATATTGTTTCTTAAAAACACGCTATTTGTTTTGACAACAGGAATTAATTATAAAATTAATTAATGAAAATTATATGTTTGGAATTTTTTAAAATAGGCATAATTTTTGAAATCGGAATAGCAGTTATAGCTTAGGGTGAATTTTTGGTATTTTTCTGAAAAACATCAATTTTTGATGAATAGTGAAACAACTAAGTGGTAGTTAAAAACAGATTTTTCGTTTAAATGAAATTTTACCTCTTCTGTGAACTTAATTTAATAAATATGACATACATGGTTGTAATTAGGAAGTAAAATTTTGTTCATTGGGATGAAAATAATTTTTTTTGTTAATAGTAACTTTTCAGTTTTATTAACTGCCATTAGAGGTAATTAGAGTAATTTATGGTAAAAATAATGTTATAATAATATGTAATTACCTTGACACATGTCCTAATATTATTTTATGAATCATTTCCGACAAAGACAATCCATGGGTCAATTTTTGGGACATCATGGAGCCACTTGGGTAAGATAATGACATTAATACCTTTTATTTAAAATAAAAAAAATGTCACAAACATGTATTATTTTACAAAAAACATTTTATAAGGGGTTATACAAGTCATTATTTTTACTATAATTCTTCATTGGAAATATAATAAGATTTCCTACATCATGTTAAATTATTTTATAATTTTTTGGAATTAAATAAATAAATTTATTTATGAAAACATGATGAGGCAGTGATTACCTCATTATTAAACGATTTAAATAAAATGAAAAGTTAAGCTACAATATAAGACTTACACTTGTATAAAGCCTATTTGATGGGTGTATTTATAACCCTTATCACCTTATAGTCTAAATATATCATTGTGGGACTTTTAAAATCCGAAAATCATTTCATAATAAAGTAACATTTCATGAATTTCCAAGAGTGCGCCTCCTCTTGTCTTATAAAATGCCCCCACCTCTACCACATTATTAACACCATAAAAGCCATTTGGCTCAGCCAAAATCTTCCAAAATACCCTTTAAACTTCTCTATATTACTCCTTGAAGCCTCACTTTGGGAATTATTCTTCCAAAGGAAGCCTTTGGCTCAAATCAAAAAGAGTTTCCCGATTTAAAGGTAATTTCTTCTCTTATGTTGTTTTGTTTTATTTTGCTTCTCTAATGCCCTAAACTCTTTTTATAATTTTATTTTGTAACAAAACCAGTATCCTCAATATACTATGATGTTTTTATGACAATTATTTTATTTACACTTACACACACCTTCGTCTAATGGTTAAAGAACATACTGTTTCTGTGGGTGGTGAATTACTATCTCACAAAATGATGATTTTCCAATCTTCTTTTAACACCTCTCATGGTGGCCATTAAGATGTCACTGTATTTATATATGATATATATTATGTTTATGATTTACCTATTCTTATGTATTTTTTATTTATGTCATACCTTTATGATTTCCATTATGGGTAAACGCGATAATTTCATTTTAGGAAGTGTGGACTACCGCCCCCTCAAAGTGATTTGAATCATTAATGCCATATGTGGGATGTATAATGGATGGAGTAAATGATATTATATAATATATTATAATGGAATTATAATATAATTTTATATCATTATGATTTCATTCCATTAAATACAAAATAGAAATGAAAGCAGCGTTCATGCATACGCACGGCTTACCGTCTCCTTGAATGGTGCATTTCATTTCTTACCTCTAAATGTTATGTAATATTATAAATGCATGTATCTACTGGATATATATGATACATTTTATATCTACATCATGAATATAATTCTGGAGATAATGGATATTCTACCACATAAACAACTTGTAATTATAATAATTTTATTGTTGACTCAAGTACCAAAGATCGACAAAATGATTGTTATTAACGTAAATGACTACATAATTTTAATAACATGGTAATAAGTGATATAAAAGGGATAATGAACTTGAAAATTGTTTTTATGCTAGTAGATATTAACTCTAGTTTATTATTCATGATATTAATGAACGATCGTGTCAAGTCGGACATGAGGTAAGGGACTTCGTCTCAATATCCTTTCATTGAGGCATATTTTGTTTTATACAAAAATTTGTTTTATACGGTGTATAAACCCCTTTGAATTTTACTTTTTTTCAAAATGAATATTTTTATACGAAGCATTTTCACTAAATGAAAAAATGAATGTTTTGACTTACGTATGCGGAAACAATGACATATCCGCCGTCGTGACCATTATTTGAGTTTCGGCTTCCTCTACAAGCCATAAATTTTTTTAAATGAAAAATAAATACCATGTTTTAATTTACTTTTATTTTTGGATTGAAAATGTTATTGAAAATGTTTTTATTATATCAATGTGTTGTATTGATATCTTGTGATTGAAATGTGGAAATGTTTTGTTTCCTTTATGCATGTTTTATGTGATACGATTATGTTATGGTTTATGATATGTTTAAACCTGTTCATATGAGGAATGAATTGGACTTAATATGTGACGGGTGGAGCCCACTGTAGCTCCTCGATGCATCGGTAGGTCTCATGAGACAAACTAGTGTCTTGGAACAAGGCCTTGAAAAAATCGTATTTGTAGTGTTGGAACAAGGCCTTTATTATGTGGTTATGATAGTCTTGAATTATGCATTCCATCATAATGAAAGTGGTTATTGATATTGCATGTGATTATTCGACTAGTAGAATATCCATGTGAATAAGTAAATGGAATTATTTCATTTTATTTTTCCATATAATGCTGAGGTTCATGTTTAGAAGGCTTTTGTTTCAGTTATAGATTACCTTAAATGTTTATGTTTATTTATGAACGTTTACGCTATATTGTTATCCTTACTGAGCACCTGAGCTCACCCCTTTCAATGTAATAATTTTTATAGGATGTGAAGAAGTATTTTACGAATAACCTGCAGGGATAGTATGAGGGGATATGAAGAAAAGATTTTGTAGTAGTTTTTTTTACTTTATGATGTAATATAACATTTATGAATGTATCTAGTGTATCCAAGGCTACAAAACTTATCGGTATTTACAGACATGGTCATTTGTGACCATGCCAATGTTACATAATAATGCACAGACTCTGGGTAACAAGGGTTGGGGAGTTACATTTGGTATTAGAAGCAATTTACTACTAACCTTGGAATATATATTTAGATAAAATCTTATTAGAGCACATAGACCTAAGATAGACTTTGAAAATTTGTATAGAAGAACTTACAAGAATTTTGGTATTATAGAGATTTTGTGAGTTTTCTGAGAAATACATCCTTGTCTAGATACTATCAGGTAGAGGCGGCTCTGGCATAGATGTAAATAGAGGTAAAACCCGAAAACACCAATTTGAGCTAGCCTCAAAGGGGAACTGGTGCACGAAAACATGCCTTGTTGTACTCTTGGTTATGACACTCCTAAGGGATATTCTTAGGATAATTATCAATTTCATTACAAACCATTATGAAGGGTTTATGAGTATATACTTCCTCAAAAAAAAATTATGATTATGGATTATATCCTTAAATAGTTCAATTTATTTTATGTGTTTTGCAAGTTTGTTATTATGTATTTTGATTCATATACTAATCTAGTTTATGAAATTGTTTAGAAATGGCGCCTAATGGAAGGAATGGAAACAATATCAATTCACACACTCCATGTAGTGATTTCCCTCCTGCTCAAGATAATTGTAGTGGAGCTGCTGATACAACTGGTGCTGATCAGCTTATCACCATACTGGGACAACTCACTCAGATTATGAATAATAACATTACTCATATAGGGCACCATGATCCAAAACGTGGAGGATCAATGTTAGACCGCTTACTGAGGCAGCAACCAACAACATTCAATGGGAGTATAAATCCATTAGTAGCTGAGCAATGGATAAGTTCCATAGAGAAAATATTTCAGGCTTTCGGGGTAGTGAAAGAGAAAAAGTTATCATGGCAGTTTATCGCCTCACTGGAGATGCTGATCAATGGTGGTCGTTGATACAAAACCTGAAGGAAGATGATGAAGTATCAAATATGGAATGGTGGGAGTTCAAAGAGCTTTTCTTAGAAAAATACATTCCTCGTGACCATCGAGAAGAAATGGAAAGGCAATTTATGAGTCTAAGACAAAAGGAGGTTGATAATGTCGCAAAGTATGAGGAACAATTTACACGGTTATCGAGGCATATAACAAATTATATACGTAACCCAAGAAGTAAGATTTATCATTTCTTTGATGGGTTAAAACCGTTTCTCCATCTAGCCTTAGTCTCGAAATATTTCTCGTCATACGAAGATATTGTCTCATGTGCTATCAAGACAGAATTGGAATTCCCTAAATCTTATGACAATAAAGTAATGCAAGAGAAGAAGATAACGGTGGAAAAAGAGATAGATAAATGGAAAATAGAAAGAAGGATTTTCCATTATGCGATAATTTTGGGAAGAATCACCATGGTACTTGCCTAAAAAGAATGGGAGTTTGTTATAAATGTGGAGAGAAAGGACACCAGGCTCATGATTTCAAGGGAAAGAAAGAGGCTCTCAATGTTGAATGCTAAAATTGTAGGGAAATGGGGAATTCAGAAAATGCCATGGGATCAAGGTCAATATTATGCTTTTACTACACTTGAAGTGGAATAATTAATGTATTGGTGCTTTTGGACTCAACGATTATATTCTGGTTAAAAGAATAATGTGATATATATATGGATTGTACTTCAGTACTTGTTGTTTTCATTAAGGTTTCAATATGATGAAGGTAATCATATTTTTAGTCTGTGACAATAAGAGAAACTTTACTTTGTTTGTGTAATCTGAGGTTACAATCGATTTTGAAATTTAGAGGCCTTTTAGAGAATGTCTGGACATAGGTATTATGGATTACTAAAAAGTTTGGAATTGATCAAGTTGAACTTTGGATAGTATTGTTTAAGGTTAAACAGTTTTGAAGATTGTTTTTGGAATATTATAATACTATAGTTTTATGAAAAGTACAAACTGTAGGTTGGGGGATAACCCGTCACGTCGGACAAAGCTGCAGGAATCGAACCCACAACCATAGTGTGACAGGCCTTTATTACCTACCACTAGCCTACATGAATTATATGGTTATTACAAAATATTTTTCCTAATCTAAATGGTATGTGTTAATATTTTTAACCTTGTACGATTAGGATAAATATAATATTTTTGACTTCTATTAATTTTTCAGTGAAAGATGAGTTTGTGGTAAAAATTAGTTGAGGGTTGAAACTCTACTTGTAATGAATATAGATATATATATACCTCTCTCAAATTCTAGGAATAAATTAATTCTTAAACATTAGGGAAGGGATATTAAAACAAAAAAGTGTTATCCTAATACCTTATGGTTTGTTGAACTGATGATATTTTCATCATAGATTGGTGTCTTTGAGGCCCTCAATTTTGAACTTGTTTGTGATTGATGACCTCAATCAATAACTATAAATATTTATGTTTTTCAAATAATTATGTGTCTTTAATTTCCTCCAATGTTCTCCTAATCGAGATCACAATTTGGTAGTGACATTTTCATTTCCATTTCCCTCTTATGAAGGCTAAATTTTATTAAGCTAATTTCGGATGTGGGTTTTCCACAAAGGTATTTTCTACTTTCAACCTTTTATTTTCTAAGAACAATTTCAAATTGTGAGGATGAAATTTATTGACAGAGGGTAGAATGTAACACCTCAACTTTCCACGAAACACTATTTTTTCAATTATGCAATAGCTTGCATTGTACGCATGTTCGAGATTCTAACACACCGAAACTAATCAAAGTAGTCGTTATGAATTTTAATACCCAATTTTTGAATTATATAAATTTTATATTTCAAAATGGACTTCATTTTTGGATTTGGAATATCGAAAATAACCTATGTTGAATTTTTTATATTTTTCCGAGAACATCCAATTTTCGATGAGTAGTGAAAAATACTTAAAAACAAGATTTTTAATCAAAATAATTTATAGTGATAAATTATACTACTGAGTGTTTTTAAATAATAATTATAATATAATTTTACCATTTTATTTAATGATGGTCTTTATAATTAATTTTACTTGGAAATTGGACATAAACAATTGTCAATCTTTTAATTGATATTATTTCTTAAAAACGCGCTATTTGTTTTGACAGTGGGAATTAATTATAAAATTAATTAATGAAACTTCTATTTTTGGAATTTTGTAAAATATATATCATTTTTGAATTCATAATATCAATTATATCTTAGGGTGAATTTTTGGTATGTATATGAAAAACATCTTTTTTTGATGAATAGTGAATCAACTAAGTGGTAGTTAAAAACTGGTTTTTCGTTTAAATGAAATTTTACCGCTTCTGTGAAATTAATTTAAAAAATCATACATACATGGTTGAAATTAGGAATTAAAATGTGGTTCAATGGGATGAAAATAATTTTTTGTGAATAGTATCTTTCGAGTTTTATTAACTGCGATTAGAGGAAATTAGAGTAATTTAAGGTAAAAATAATGTTATAATAATATGAAATTACCTTGAAAAATATCTTAATATTATGGTATTACTCATGGACAACCACGAAAATCCATGGGTCAATTTTTGGGACACCATGGAGCCACATGGGTACGATAATGACATTAATACCTTTTATTTAAAGTAAAAATAAAAATGTCACAAAATGTATGGTTTTATTAAATCAATTTTTAGAAGGGGTTATAAAAGACATATTCTTTACTATAATTATTCATTGTAAATATAAAAATATTTCCTACATACTGGTATTTTTTTTTATAATTTTTAGTAATTAAATAAATAAATTTATTTATGACACAATGATGATGCATCGATTTCCTCATTGATGAACGATTTAAATAAAATGAAAAGATAAGGTAAAATCTAAGACTTATACTTGTATAAAGCTTATTGTATGGGTGTATTTCGAACCCTTATCACCTTAACCTCTATATATACCATTGTGGGACCTTTAAAATCCGAAAATCATTTCATAATAATGTAACATTTCATGACATTCCTAGAGTGCCCCTCCTCTCCTATTATAAAAGGCCCCCACCTCTACCACCTTATTCACACCATAAAATCCACTTCAATTGGCCAAACTCTGCCCAAAAACTCTCTCAACTTCCCTCTCTTACTCCTATAAGCCTCACTTTGGGAAGAGGTTTTCCCAAGGAATCCTTTGGCTCAAATCAAACAGAGTTACTCCATTTAAAGGTAATGTCTTCTCTAATGTTGTTTTGTTTTATTTTGCTTCTCCAAACTCGTAAACGCCTTTATATTATTTTATTTTGTTACAACCCTAGTATCATCAATATACTATGATTTTGTTATGAGAAGGATTTTATTTACACTTACACACACCTTCATCTAATGGTTAAAGAATATACTGTTTCTCTGGGTGGCGAATTACTGTCTCACAAAATAATGATTGTTCAATCTTCATTTAACACCTCTCATGGTGGCCATTAAGATTTCACTATATTTATATATGATATATATTATGTTTATGTTTTCCTTATGCTTATTTATTTTTCATTTATGGCATACCTTTATGATTTCCATTATGGGTAAATGCGATAATTTCATTTTAGGAAGTGCGGACTACCGCCCCCTCAAAGTGATTTGAATCGTTAATTCCATATGTGGGATGTATAAAGGATGTAGTTAATTATATTATATATGATATTATACGGTAATTATAATATACCTTTATATCATTATGATTTCATTCCATTAAATATGAAATAGAAATGAATGTAGCGTTCATGCATATGTATGACTTACCGTCTCCATGAACGGTGCATTTCATTTATTACATCTAAATGTTATGTAATATTATAAATTCATGTATATACTTAATATATATGATATATATGATATCTATTTCATGAATATAATTCTGGATATAATGTATATTCTACCACTTAAAAAACTTGTAATTATAAGAAGTTTATTGTTGACTCAAGTACCAAAGATCGACAAAAAGACCGTTATTAAATTATGTGACTACATAATTTTCATAACATGGTAATAAGTGATATAAAAGGGATAATGAACTTGAAAAAGGTTCTTAAGAAATTAGAGATTAACTCTAGTTTATTATTCCGGAGATTAAAGAACGATCGAGTCAAGTCGGACACGTGGTAAGGCAATTCGTCTCAATTGCCTTTCATTGAGGCATATTTTGTTTTATACACAACTTTCATTTATACAGTGTATAAACCCCTTTGAATTTTACTTTTATTCTAAAGGAATAATTTTATACGAAGCATTTTTACAAAATGAAAAAAGGAATGTTTTGTCTTACGTATGCGACGACAAAGACTTCTCCACCGCCATGACCATTATTTGAGTTTCGGCTTCCTCTATAAGCCATAACTTTTTTTAAATGAAAAATAAATACCAAGTTTTAATTTCCTTTTATTTTGGTATTGAAAATGTTTTTGATAATGTTTTTATTATATCAATGTGTTGTATTTATTTCTTGTGATTGAAATGTGGAAATGTTATGTTTCCTTTATGTATGTTTTATGTGATATGATTATGTTATGGTTTAAGAAATGTTTAACCCTGTTCATGTGAGGAATTACTTGGACTAAATAAGTGACGGGTGTAGCCCTCTATAGCTCCTAGATGCATCATTATGTCTCATGAGACAAACTAGTGTCTTGGCACAAGGCCTTGACAAAATCTTATTTGTATTCTTGGCACAAGGCCTTGACTATGTGGGAATGATTGTCTGGCATTATTCATTCCATCATTATGAAAGTGGTTATTGATATTTCATGTGATTATTCGACTAGTATAATATCCATGTGAATAAGTAAATGGAATTATTTCATTTTATTTTTCCATATTATGCTGAAGTTCAAGTTTAAAAGGATTTTGTTTCAGTTATACATTGCTTTAAAAGTTTATGTTTATTTATGAAAGTTTCTACTATATTGTTATCCTTACTGAGCATCTGAGCTCACCACTTTCAATGTTTTACTTTTTCCAGGATGTGAAGAAGTATTTTATTAATGACATGTAGAGATAGTATGTGGGGATATGAATACAATATATTGTTGTAGTTATGGTTTACTTTATGAGGTAATGTAACATTTATGAAAGTATCTAGTGTTTCCAAAGCTACTAAACTAATCGGTCTTTAGATACTTGATCTTTTGTGACCATTCCAATGTCGTAATAATGCGCCGACTTTGGGTAACTGGGGTCGGGGTGTTACACTGCTACCCCCATCCCTTCAAGGCATAAGTCCGAAATGACCTTGGAGGAGGGTCACAAACGCCCAAACTTGGAGAATTCCAACAATAACACTGATGATTTCCCATATTCATACAATTATGACTTTATTGATGTTGTGTCATACTATCCGGCTTGATGTGGCCTATGGAGAAACAAGGAAAACATAGTGGCTTACTCTGGGGCTTCGAATAAAGATTCATCGATCCTATCATTGGATTATGAGCCATACTCCGACCCTATAAATAAGTATATCTCTTCCTCTTGAACCCAACATTTGAGTTCCCATTATTTCCCATGGGTAACAACATGCTTCCCCCTCATGTATCCCTCAAATGATCCTACTCAACCACCGTAGGTCTGTTCTCCATTTCCATGTAATCATTTATACACAACACTGCTATATTGGAATGAATCACCTGGTTCAACCCAAGTGCAAAAATTTGGGCCATCAATGATGTAAAACACACCACATTAGGTCAAAACCACAATGAGTTCATATTCATAGTCTCAAATTATGTTACTAAATGGTCATACTACGTCAAATGGAATAAATCCATTGTATGATGAATCTTGAATGTATGTTTGTAGAATTTTTTATTAAATAATTCTCCAAAACCCTCCTATGTCACATTGTGGTCCGTACCAACTTGGACTACCAGCTCCCACCAATAAAGGTCATGATATTCCAACATATATGTGTCTATATTCACTTTCATATCTTACATTGTTCCCAACAAGTCAAATATCTTATTAGTTCTTCTTATCCATGCTTCATCCATTTAGGGTTCCAATTCCCCCTATTAATGGGTGGATTCTACTTTTGAAACAAATCTGCATGATCCTCATGCTTTAGTTCTTCACTTTATTCGTAAATTTAACATCATATAACGATTTCACAATACTCATCACTAGTTATTGGTTCAAATGAGGCTTAGTTTCCACCACATTTTCAGCGGCTTCCTTTGATTGGTCTCTACGAAGCCTATATTGTTCCATTTTTATCAATATAAAAACAACCATGTGTCCCACTCCATAACAGTAAAGAGTAATACTATTTCAAAATCAATACGTTGAAACTATCACCACCAGGTTTTACACAAGTTCATGTTTCCCTTGTTGCACTATTTTTAAAATCAATCTATTTCCAAAATACCAAAAGTTTCATTTTTTCAAATACTTATGTTTTGAATCCGAATTCAGATTTTGAAAATCCAGATATTTATATCACACCATAAATCATTATACCTTAATGAAATCTGAATCCTAGAAGAAATTCATTTCTACCAAGCATGTCATTCCCATCTGATTGGTTACAACCATGACATTTAGATTTACATTTGCTATTAGTGTCTCGAAAAACACTGATGTACCTAACTCCATTGTAACTTGAGGTTCAAAATAAAAAGGGTTAGATGAGTCCTTTTTATGCTATACATTCCACATTCAAGAAATCCTATACCTTTCTAGCATCCAGACTAAAGTAGTAGGCCAAGAATATATGTCATAACCATGACCAACAATCAACTCCAATGGACCAAACAACTACTCCCACACGAATGCCAAGGGCCGAACCAATAGATAACACATTTAACATCTCACCCCATCGCATTAGCTTGAGTGGGTGGAGGAATGTTACATTTACTGAAGAGATATACCCATGGAAAAAAGGCAAGAAACAAATGTCTAGGGATTTATGAACCATTGGGGAAAGGGTTTTTACTTAGGACAAAACCGTCCAAACAGGCAAGCAATTATCAACAATCTTCAAGATGAATGTGAACAATGAATCTCAAACCATACATTAACAAAAGGAAACCAAACTATACCATACATTTCCAAAATGACAAGAAAAAAACCAAAATATCATATTACCATGTGGAAGACTACAAAAAAGGACCCCCGAAAACTAGGACACCAACATAGCTACACACAAAGATCCATACTCCAGGTATCATGTCAAACCGCTGGAAAATTTTGATGCTTTACTATTACCTATGACACGAAATACAAAATATTCAAAAGAAACCAATATCCAAAGAAGTTCGGAGTAATAATACTTAGTAGTATTTTCCAAAATGACTTCCCAACACACACCACTAGGAATGAAATTCTAACACATTTATATAAAGAAGTTTATATAAAACAATAAATCATACCTCGATTGCCACAAAAAACATACCCTCATCAATCCCTATCAAAAAAGGGATAAGAACAACTATTCCATATGACATATCACCATCACATATTATCACAATAAAATCCATCTTTCAAACAACACACAACAAGGAAACCAAAATGGTGGAACATCCATCAACGCCATTCATATATTTCCAAGTAGTGGGGATTCCAAAAAACTATACATATTGGTGTCTCTTCTATCCACTATACATCAACATTTATATTGTGATAGCCAACCCACTTACACACAATCATCACAATCCATAACACTTGATCAACCAACAGACATAAAGTTCCAAGTCTACATAGTAAGAACACAATTATTTTCAACACAGACCTATTCACTTCAATAAATCACCCATTTATTGAAGTCACACATCTACCATTTTTCATGCCAAACCACATTTCAATAAAATAACACTTTTATTGAGAACCATTTTCACAGTACATTTTCATAATCTACTAGGATTTTTTTTAAATCTACATTTTAAAATTACACAACAAAACCACTCTTTCAAAAATATCACATTTCACCCATATATCCCCAGTTCATCAAATAATGGGCTTCCAACAAGATTCACATATCATATAAATGATTAATTTCAAAAAAAACCAAATAACCTTATTCTAACCATGTTGATTCAAGGTATAATCCACCTACCTTTAGGGTTATGGCACAATCGACCCATAAAAACTGCACCACAAATTCAAGAAATACACCACTGAAACCTCTCTAGATCCTTTTTTCCATTCCTCAAAAGGCCCTAAAATCATCACGGTAGGCTACAAAAAAAAACCAGATCTACCCAAAATGGGTTTATATTTAAAAAATGGCAGAGGGTGAAGTGTAGATCTATAGAAAAACAAACAGAAACCCAGAGACAAGTCTTACCTAGAGAAACTACCTTCAAACCACCAAGAAACCCCCTAAATTCCCTTCCAAATTGACTAATAGAGCCCCTAAAACCATTGATAAAATAATATACTAAGTGATACTAAAGTTGGAGCAAGTTTAGATTGATTTTTGTAAATCATGAGAATTTAAGTTTTTTTAACCACAACATCAATGGGACGCCCAGTTAGCTCACACGGTTAGGAAAATCGTGCACCAAACTGAGATGATGTTACTGCATCAAAGTAATATCACAAGAAATCCCCTCATGGATAGAAAAACTATGATAAACTGTGTTGGACTCCACTGTCTCGAGTTGAATAGTTTCTTGAGATTCATGCACGGTTTCCCCTGACTGTTCTAAAACTATGCATCCCTAAAGGCCTCTAAAACCTTTCAAAACCAATCCAAACTCTCCGTTGCTTTTCCAAACTCATCCCATGAACATTAATCAATTAAAAATGAATAAACAATGTCTATATACATCAAATTGGGGGTGATACATGAAATCACTGACATTTATTAAAAAAATTACCCTTTTGAATAATTATAATTGCATCGTTGAAAATTATTCAAATTTTTTTTAAACATAAACAATTTTTTGAAATCGTTTTTTGTTGAAGAAAAAATTAAAATCAATTAACATCCAAAATATTATTAAGAAAGTTCAATCAAAAATATCCTTGTATTCTTAAAATGGATGCTTCAATGAAATTATGTTAATGATGGAGGGTACGTCTCTATATACCAAATTTTACCTTTCCACCTTAAAATTTTTAGAAAATTATCTTGATAAAAAAATGATAAGATGATTCCTCATAAAAACATTTATAAATCGGTAAAATATGGGTAAATAATTCTGTTAAATATCATAGGTTAATATTGAACCATTTTTTAAAACATTTTTAGAAAACAACGTCTTGAAAGAACACATGGTTTTTACCTAAAGAAGAAAAAATGATATTTTTATGAAAATACTATAATTATATTAATTACAGAAGATTGGGAATATTTTACTAATTCATGATGATATTACGGATAATTATATGATGTTGATTATCATAATATTTCATCAAAGGAATCATTATAAAAAATAATCTCAACAAATTATGACATTTTAGCAGTAAAACATTTCCACTAGTGTAAAATTGAATCAAAATAATATTGAAATAATAACATTTCATGATGCCCAAAATACCAAGAGATTAACTATAATAATGATATAAAATTTAAAATGTTGTTATATACACCTTATAAAAAACAATATATGTTCACAACATGGCTTCTGCCTCGTAGAAGGAAAATTGAGTCCAAATTACTTTAAAAATTTGGATACATTAAAAACATAAAATTCATATTACAAAGATAATAAAATATATATTTAAATGCCCATCAATTTCTATATAAGAACTATATAATACATACATGTGATTTTTACACACTAGAAAAACAAAATGGTTGGTGAGTAAGGTATGATACTCCCATAAACAAAACATGAAGAGAAATTCCCATAAAATAAATCATGAAATATTTGTACATGTTCAAGAATACTGTATAATAAATATAATTTAATTTTATATATACTAATGTAATATATTATTTTAAAAATTAACATATAGTATTTTTATGACTTTTTTGTTGCCCATTTTTTAACAACACTATGTTATTGTAACATTTTAGGTAATATCCTAATTATTTTTTGTATTTGTTTTGAATTGTTATTCTTAAACCTCTTTCATAGATAGTGATTTACATATTTTAATAATATAAAAAGTTTTATAACTATAAAATATATTTAAAATATATTTATTTATACGAATATATATATGGTATAATTATGAAATATAATACATCGTTCGTGATAATGGTAGGTTGTACGTACCCATGAATGCAGTTTTTGTTTTAATGGCATACTGATATAATGTTAATGAAGTATATGTATATATGTATTATAATTACATTATAATTGTTATTTAATTTAAATCATATAATTTTACTAAAAATATCTGTAATAAATTACATGAAAGGTGTAGACATAAAACATCACTTTGAGGAGGTGGTAGCCCACACATCCCAAGAAGAAATTATCCTACATACAAAATAAAATAAAAATCATGAAGGTGTTTATTATATAATAATTTAGTAATATTAAATAAATAAAAAATAAAAAATAAAATATCAAAATACATTTTCCAACATAATGTATAAGAATGAGAGGTTCTAAATGAAAAAATGGTACATCAATGTTTAGTGAGGCGGTAGTTCGCCATACACCAGAAAGATTAGTTCATTAGACAATAGATTGAGATGTGTGTAATTACAAGAATAACCCTTATAATGAAATCATTTGATTATATTGACTATATTAATTTATTTATAGAAGCATGTAATACAAAAAATTACGGTGGTGGAGAATGAAAATAAATGAAATAACTAAGAGGAATGTTGTTACGTCTTTTTTCGGAAACTCATTTTTATTTCGACAAAATCATTTCCCTTGAATAATTTATACCCAATTATACAAAAAATTATGAAGGTAGTGATTTTGGGAATTTAATTTGGTAGATAAGTTGTGAACATAAGTTGTTTTATCGGTGTGTGGAAGGGGGATTGGTGGTGGCCTTTTATAAGGTAGAGAAGTGATACACTCGAAATTGTGGACCACAAGTTAGGTGTACAAAATTTCATATAAACAAAATTCATAAAAAACCATTAAAACTAAGTAATATAATGATTATGTCCTAAATATTTCATGAATGTGTGTTTTGGACATGTTTTAGGTCATTTAGGCCCTTAAGCATAGGGTTCTGTTCCTTCTTAAGCATAATTATTCATTTAATGTTCTAATTAATTTTAATCACATTCACTAATAGTTTTTGAAAAAAATTATTTAATGTTATTAGATTATTAATTTTTTACATATTGAAATGTATTATGTCAATTTTTTTAAAATTCAATTCAATGAATTTGAAAAATTATACTTTCCTCTAATCCCGCAGAATTGGCGAGAAAACGGGGTTTTAAAGTGATATTGTTCAATAGTTCAATCTAAATTTTAATATATATTCAATATAAATATAATTCCAAGTACCTATATTGTATTAACATAGGTTTTATTTATATATTATTACTTTAAAAAACATAAAATATAATTTCACTATAAAAATATATTAGACAAAAATTAATGTTTGAATTAATAACCTGTATTTTTCAATATTAATAACAAATTAATATTTCTAAAAACATTCACTCTAAGATAAATTTAAAATTTTCAATTAGAAAAATATGTTTATTTTTCCAAATATAGTTTCCAAAATTTTATAATATTAATTTTTATATTGTTCAATGAAGCATATAATAAGATATTCTTTTATGAAAATAGTATATAATGCCTTTTCAACAAAATGTATGTCTTATTATAAATGTAATTTACTTATATTTATTCTATTAAATTATATTTATAAAGTATTAATTAATATTAAAAATAATATTTTTAATGGAAATGTTTTAACATTACCACTTAATTACTTATAATAATAAATTTTGGTTTTTTATAAATTTAGTGTTGTGTGTAACGCAGGAAAAGACGGTGTTGTATTTAGTGCCAGCGTTACACGGTATATCATATAATTCAAGCCAAATATAGTGATTATTTGTATAAAAAATTTATTTTCAGTGTTGTTTGAAATAAAAAAACTACAAATATATTAAATTAAATTGAAAAAAAAATATTAACAAAAACAAAAGTTGTTAAATTATACTTCCCATTAAATGAATTTCCCTCGATAAGTTTATCTATGTTATTATAGCTTAAATACATTAAATTTAACTTCATAAAATCCCACATAAAGAAAATTGAATACTAAAACATCATTTTAAAATGAAAATTTCAAATATAACATTAACCTAGAATAATATATAACTAAATTTACACATAAGAGAACATTGGTGGCATGTCTAAATATAGACTTTGAGGAAAAATATATCCACAATTTTATGATGTGAAGTGATAGAGAATAATATAGTATAATGTTAACAATGATAAATCCATAAATATGAAATAACCTTAGAGGATATTTAATCCATTTAGAAATGGCACTAGGATAACCTTATCAGTTCCATGATACGTTACCTAGAGTTGAAGAATTTTCATTAGATGATGTACATACTTGATTTGGTAAAATAGATATCATTTTTTTGGCTTGATAAATTTCCACTTCACATACTTAACAAAAAATTATTGTTATTTGTTCATTCATGAGGCACTCATAGATCATGAGATCATTGATAATGTATACCATATGTAATTAGTTACCATAAAAATCTATATGAACTGGTTATCCTACATTCATAAATCCTCATGTGGTGAGATAATACATTATTCTCACGAAATTCATCTGATGTTCAACTTAATATTTACATAAATTGAAATCCTTATAACCCTTTTTAAATATAAAAAATAAAAATCATTAAAAATGAGGTCATGAAATCATATTAACATTGATTAACCATATATCACAAAGTAGATCATGGATGCCACATTCCATACATGTGAATTCCTAATCATATATTCTCATCAAAAATGATAATAACTTGAATTACCACAAGTCCAACTGGAAAAAATTCATTCATCCTTATTCTGAATACTAATGGTTGTATTCAAGAAATCATATAAGTTTTAAACTTCATCCATTATGGAATATACACATTTTTAGAAATTATTTTATGAGTTAAGAGGTATCAAAAATTTTCAAATTTATTTATTCATATCCAACACATTTTTATACAAACTTCATTATATCAACATTAGGGACATATTTAGGGTGATCATCCCTTAGTCACATTATCACCAATCAATAAAATAAATTTTTCAACTCACTAAAATCATTAACAATATCCATAAAAATCCATAATGAAAAACATATACTAAAAATACTTATATATTTCTTGATTCATTTATCAAAATTATAAGGCCCCAGCCTTAAACCTTACTTAATCTTGAGTTTTTACAAGATTACACATTGAGGATCTTTTTAGGTTTAGAGTTTTAGATAATTAGATCATGAAACTGGCAGTACATTTCACATTTTAAAAAAATTGGTTACATAAAATACAGTATTCATTCTCCCCATCAATGGAAACATATTTAAAATAAAACACGGATTCTTTTTTGACCCTTCATTAACACTATCATCACATCATGAACCTTTCCCTTGACCTGGGAAAAACATTTCAAAAAAACGTGAGATGAGCATAAAAAGCCCAGTAAAGGATACAAAAAGAAGGAAAAATGTTAGTTTTTCAAAAACAACAAGTAAACCATGAGTACTTTACCAAAGTAATACTTTTCACCTTTATGATGTAGTAAAAACTCTTCACTGAATAAAAGATCATTACTTACCCTTTTGTAACCAAAATATTACCATAAAACCCATATAAAGAACACATAACATATAAAGGTAACTTGGGACATAAACATACTTAAATGGAAAAAACATACGGTCGAATTCCACACATACTTAATTGAATATCCATACGGACGACTTCCACACATACTTAATGGAATAGCCATACGGACGACTTCCATACCCAATGCATTGGAGGTTATAACGTAACCACCCATCCTGGTATTCACGGAACCACCCGTCAAATGGTTTATCACGTAACCACCCTTAAAATGTCCAAGTACCATCATTACACATAAAATATTGAAAATATAAACATTTCAATAACAACATTTCATTTGAAATCACAATAAGTAATTCCCAGATATTGAATTAATCAATCAATTTTAAAAAACCATTTAAAAGTGATTTTTGAATCAAAGTGTCCCATACCACTTTGAAGATTTTAATGGAATTATAATTTTAAAACATTAATTTCCATATAAATAAATAATGAAAACAATTTTGAAAACATGGACATTAAATATAAATATTTAGAATAATAAATCTTTAAAACATTTAAAACGATATTTTTGTTAAATATTTTTTAACAAAATGAGAGACTCTTGAATACAAATAATAGCTGAATAAAATTTAATACGAACTTTATTATATCATGAGAATAAAGGTATTCATGATATAATATGTCAAAGGATAGTATACACACCATATAAGTGTGAATTGGTGCATTACAACAATGAAGTCTCAAAAGAAATGTAAAATGAGATGAAATCCATTATAAAAGAAGGTATCCTTAAATTAAGGATAAGTCAATCTCATAATTATGTGTGACAAATATAAATACACCCAATATAAGTGGATATTAAGTGTAAAACAATCAAATGATATTCACACATATTCAAAGGATGACATATTCAATAACTACATGTTGAACCCAAAGAAATCGAAATTTAGTTAAGAAGTTCCCCTGATAAAATTCGACAGCCTAATGGCATCACATAAAATTTTACAAAAAGGGTTGATGAGAGAGATAAAGGGGATCTTATCACTTGGACATAAAATTTACATAAATAAGAATATATAATAACATATCCCAACATAATAGTTTGTGACTTAAAAGGCATAACAAAAGAAGTCTTTTTAAAAAAAAGGAGGGTGAAAGGTCCCTTACCGAGTTGGGTAACTTTTGAAAAGTACACCCCATGGAATAATGTTAATAAAATGAAGATGTAAATAACCATAAATGATATTATACTACACAATGTGTATAATAATGGGAATTACATACACCACTCAAAGTACATAGTGGAAAACGTAGCATAAATGTGACGGGAATAAAAGTGAGATGAAAAATCCCTTTCGAAAACTCGGCAGCCTAACGGCGCCACTTAAAACTTCCAAAAATGGATTTTTGAGATAAAATAGGTTCTCCCATAACATGAAAATAAAAATTAAAGTATGAGTGATATAATACAACATCCCCAAACATAAGAATGATTGGCTTAAAAGAAATGACATAAATGAGAGTACTTAAAAAGAAATAGAGAGGTTGGATCCCTTACCTCCGGTTCGACTTGACTCGATCGTTCTTTAACATCCTGAATAATAAAATTGAGTTAAATTATACTTGATTAAGAACCTTTTTCACGTTCATTATTACTTTTATATCACTTATTACCATGTTATAAACATTATGTAATCATTTAAGTTAATAATGTTTGTTTTGTCGACATTTGGTTCTTAAGTCGAAAGTGGACTTCTTACAATTACATGTTGTTCATGTGGTCAAAGGTTCATTATATACAGAATGATATTCATGATTTTGGTATCATATATATCATATATATCCAGAATATACACGTATTTATAATATTACATAATCATTTAGGGTTAAGAAATGAAATGCACCGTTCATGGAGACGGTAAGCCGTACATATGCATGAATGCTACTTTCATTTCTATTTCGTATTTTATAGAATGGAATCATAATGATATAAAATATATTATAATTAAAGTATAATATCATATATAATACCATTAATTACATCCTTTATATGTCCCATATATGGCATTAACGAATCAAATCTCTTTGATGGGGTGGTAGTCCGCACTTCCTAAAATGAAGATATCTCGTTTACTAATAATGGTAACCATAAAGGATATGCCATAAATTAAAAATACAGAAGCTTAAGTAAAACATAATCATATTATATATAATATATAAATATAGTGACATCTTAATGGCCACCTTTGAAGGTGTTAAAATAATATGGAACAATCATTGTTTCGTGAGGCTGAAAATCGCCAATCACAGAAATAGTATGTTCTTTAACCATTAGATGAAGGTGTGTGTAAGTTTATCTTGAATAATTATTATAGAAACAACCTAGTGTATTGAATATACTGGATTTGTTACAATATAAATGAATAAAAAGAGTTTAGGTGGTTGGGGAAGCAAAATATAACAAAAGGACTCAAGTGAAGTCATTATCTTAAAATCGGGTAAAACCCTTTGGTTTGAACTCAAAGGCTTCATTGGGAAGCCTTCTGCCCAAAGTGAGGCTTCAAGGAGTTATAGAGGGATGTGGAGATACAAAATGGGGAGGGGTTGGCCAAGCCAAAGGCTTTGGAAGTGTGGGTAAGGAGGTAGAGGTGGGGGCCTTTTATAAGATGAGAGGAGGGGCACTCTTGGAAAGTAAATAAATGTTACATTATTTTAGAATGTTTTTCAGATTTTAATGGTCCCACATTGATTTTTTTAGAGTATAAGGTTATAATGGTTCGAAATCCACCCATACAATAGGTTTTGGACATGTTTAGGTCTTATAATTTACATTATCGTTCCATTTTATTTAAATTGTTAAATAATGAGGTCATCGCTACATCATCATGATGTCATAAATAATTTAATTTATTTAATTTATAAAAATTATAAAAAACTACTATGATGTAGGAAATATTTTTATCTTTCCAATTAATATTTATAGTCAATAATATGACTTGTATAACCCCATGTAAAAATTGTTTTAGTAAAACATTTCATGTTTGTGTCATTTTTACTTTAACATTAAATAAAAAGTTTTTTATGTCATTTTCCAACCAAAGTGGCTCCATGAGGTCCCCAAGTTGACCCATGGATTTTCTTGGTCGTCCATAACACATCCAATTAGGGTAGGACATGTTTCTAGTTCATTTCATTTTATTAATACATTATTCTTACCATTAACTACACTAATTACCTCTAATCGCGATTAAAAACATAATAAGTTACTACTCACCAAAAAATTATTTTAATACCATTGAACCACATTTTACTTCTTAATGACAACCATGTATGTCCTATTTTTGAAATTCAAAACATAAAGATGGAAAAATTTCATTTAAACGGAAAATCAGTTTTTATATGTACCACTTAGTGGTTTCACTATTAATCAAAAATTGAAGTTTTTCAGAAAATTACCAAAAATTCACCCTAAGCTATATTTGATATTCCGAATTCAAAAATTATGTCTATTTTAAAAAATTAAAAAAATATAAGATGCTTTAATTAATTTAATAATTAATTCCCACTGTCAAAACAAATAGCGTGTTTTTTTGAAGCAAAATGTATCAAAAGATTGACACTAGTTTAAGTCCGATTTCAAAGTGAAATTAATTCCAACGACCACTATTGGATTAAATGGTAAAAATATATTATAATTTCACTTTAAAACCAATTCAAAAGATAATCTAATCATGTAAATAAATTAGATTAAAATGAGGTTTTGAATTAAAATACAACATTTTTCACTATTCATTAAAAATTGACCTTTTTCAGAAAAATACCAAAACATTACACAAAGCAAATTTTGATATCCCGATTCTAATGAAAATTTTATTTTGTCAAATATAACACATAAAATTTTCACAAATTGGATTTAAAAGTGGTTCTCCATCAAAAGGCGGTTAATCGACCTTTTAACGAATATTAGAATGTTTACGCTTAAAATTGGATTCATTCGCATTTTTATTCCTCTATTATTTATTATAAAAAGTAAAAATATTTGAAAAACATATATAATAATTTTTTAGTTAGTTCTATTCATTCCAGCCATCACAATAGCTAGGCATTAACTACCATTTAAAATAATATTATTTTATTATTAGAGTGCAACGTAAGATTCCCAAGAAACTCGTTGTTGCGTGTTAGGTACGCCATCGATCATAGCATACCCATTAAAGTTATATTAATATTTTGTTCACAAATATGGCTAAATGTGAAAATGTCATACTCTTTATTTACCTGGGGTGTTAAACCATTCCCCCCTTTTGGGAATTGCGTCCTCTCAATTTTAAAATTGGGCTTGGAAACATCATTGGAAATCCCACATTGGAACAAGAGTCAGTAAAAAATCACTTTAGAAAATAAAGAAAGATAAGTACAAAGGTCACCCGAGTTAAACCATACTAGGATTCCAAGTATGAAAATATAGACATGGAAGAAAAAAACAAAGGGTCATGTTCTGATGGAGAGTGATAGTAAACATGTCTAGGAGAAAGTTAACCATAAGAAAATCACAAACTTGTGATGGGTTAAACGGTATTCGATTCCCCAGTAGGAAAAGTTAATAGACAACATTTTTGTTTTAAGTTACTTTTTATTGAGGAATTCATTCCTAAGGAAACATAATCACTTATCATGTTTACTTTCAACTTTTACTAGATTCCTTAATCAAACTCATATTTTCTCCAAAAGACGAGTATTTAGGAAGACTTGTTCGCATTAAGAGTACTATAATCAATTTCTAGAGAATCACCTAATCCACAATAGAGAACTATATAATTCCCATGTCTTTAGACTCTAACAAAAACCAAAACCAAAAAGGTTAGTACAAGATCAGATAATCCTAAAAAGGATAACCCTTTATAAAAAGAAAATCTATTATTAATCTCCAAAATTTGTCCAAAAAAACCCAAAGTTCAACGAGGATCGTTCGATAAAAAATTCGTCCATAAAATTCTTCAAAGTAAACCAGTCTAAGATTGAAACCCAAATATTTGAAGGATTTAGCCACATAGTCTTCCAATTTAAATCGTAACATTTATCTCCAAACAACATAAGTTGCTCATAATGTCTCGTATTGAAAAGTAATTAACCTAATCACATATCCTCTATGATAGGTTAATAAATATCCATAGATAACCCAAAATCAACTTACTCTTAATTCATAAAATCATCTAAATAAAAATAATCAGTCAAACTAACCAGGGACTTCACGTATTCCAGTGGTAGGCGATAAATACCAGTCACACTTTGATTGTGGGTTCGATTCCCGCAGCTTTGTCTGATGCGACGGGTTGTCACACGGTCTGTGTTTTGTCCTTTTTCCAAAGCTATATAATTCTCAAAAAATTCCCCAAAACAAGATAAAATCTTCAAAAATCATCATAACATATTTTAACCTCAATTTTATCTCATGCCTTTCATTTTCCATCATATCATATAATAACCCATAATTACCTCAAAAGTAAGGATCATATAAACTCTAATGGTTACCCTTATAATTATTACCTAAACTTCCACATCAATTGGTCATCTCGTACATGATTCATTACAGAACATACCAAGGTTCAAGTGGTTGATCATGACTCCTTGATAGTTGGTTTAGATCAACCATGAGTTTCCTCATTGAATCCCCCATTTTATCTAGTATCTTAATCAGAGAACCACCATAGTTTCCTTCAAACCTTTTTTCTATTTGGTGCCTGCTAGATCCATCCATTCACTAAAAACAGAAATTTCAGTATGAGTATATCAACAAAACCATAATTTACTAATAAGGAAGGTAAACACTAATATATACTTACTCATTCACTTTATCTAAAACTAGGACTCTTTCTGAAATCCTAACCATTATGGTAATGTCACTTATGCTTAAGGAATACCCTAACCTCTAAAGTTATCTAAACCGACCTCTGATACCAACTATACGGCCCCAGCCTTAAACCTTACTTAATCTTGAGTTATTACAAGATTACACATTGAGGATCTTTTCAAGTTTAGATTTCTAGTGAATTAGATCATGAAACTGGCATTACATTCCACATTTTAAAAAAATTGGTTACATAAAAGATAGTATTCATTCTTCCCATCAATGGAAACATATTTAAAATAAAACATGGATTCTTTCTTGACACTTCCTTAAAACTATCATCACATCATTAACCTTTCCCTTGACCTGGGAAAAACATTTCAAAAAAACCTGGGATGAGCATAAAAAGACCACTAATGGATACAAAAAGAAGGAAAACTGTTAGTTTTTCAAAAACAACAAGTAAACCATGAGTACTTTACCAAAGTAATACTTTTCACGTTTATGTAGTAGTAAAAACACTTCACTGAATAAAAGATCATTACTTACCCTTTTGTAACCAAAAGATTACCATAAAACCCACATAAAGAACACATAACATATAAAGGTAACTTGGGACACAAACATACTTTAATGTAATAACCATATGGTCGACTTCCACACATACTTAATGTAATATCCATACGGCCGACTTCCACACATAGTTAATGGAATAGACATACGGCCGACTTCTATACCCAATGCATTGGAGGTTATAACGTAACCACCCGTCCTAGTATTCACGGCACCACTCGTCATATGGTTTATCACGTAACCACCCGTAAAATGTCCATGTACCATCATTACACATAAAATATTGAAAATATAAACGTTTCAATAACAACATTTCATTTTCAATCACATAAGTAATTCCCAGATATTGAATTAATCAATCCATTTTCAAAAACCATTTAAAAGATATTTTTGAATCAAAGTGTCCCATACCACTTTGAAGCTTTTAATGGAATTATAATTTTAAAACATTAATGTCCATATAAATAAATACTGAAAACCATTTTGAAAACATGGACATTAAAGATAATGATTTATAATAATAAATCATTAAAACATTTAAAATGATATTTTTGTTAAATAGTTTTTAACAAAATAAGAGACTCTTGAATACAAATAATAGCGGAATAACATTTAATCTGAACATTATTATATCCTGAGAATAAAGGGATTCATGATATAATATGTCAAAGGACAGTATACACAACATATAAGAGTGAATTGGTTCATAACAACAATGAAGTCTCAAAATAGATGTAAAATGAGATGAAATCCATTATAAAGAAGGTATCCTTAAATTAAGGACAAACCAATCTCATAATTATGTGTGAAAAATATAAATAAACCCAATATAAGTGTATATTAAGTGTAAAACAATCAAATGTTATTCACACATATTAAAAGGATGTCATATTCTATAACTACATGTTGAACCCAAAGAAATCGAAATTGGGTTAAAAAGTTCCCTTGGTAAAATTCGACAGCCTAATGGCGTCACATAAAATTTTACAAAAAGGGTTGATGAGAGAGATAAAGGGGATATCATCACATGGACATAAAATTTACATAAATAAGGATATATAAGAACATATCCCAACATAATAGTATGTGAATTAAAAGACATAACAAAAGAAGTCTTTTTTAAAAAAAGGAGGGCGAAAGGTCCCCTTACCGAGTTGGGTAACTTTTGAAAAGTACACCCCATGGAAGAAGGGTCATAAAATGAAGATGTAAATACAAATAAATGAAATTATACTACAAAAAGTGTATAATAATGGGCAGTACAAACACCACTCAAAGGAAATAGTGGCAAACATAGCATAAATGTGACGGGAATAAAGGTGAGATGAAAAATCCCTTACGAAAACTCGGTAGCCTAACGACGCCACTTAAAACTTCCAAAAATGGATTTATGTGATCAAATAGGGTCTCCCATAATATGAAAATAAAAATTAAATTATTAGGAATATAAAATAACATCCCCAAACATAAGAAAGATGGGCTTAAAAGAAATGACATAAACGAGAGTACTTAAAAAGAAATAGAGAGGTTGGATCCCTTACCTCGGGTTCGACTTGATTCGATCATTCTTTAACGTCCTGAATAATAAAATTGAGTTAATTTATACTTTATTAAGAACATTTTTCAAGTTCATTATTAATTTTATATCACTTATTACCATGTTATAAACATTATTTAATCATTTAAGTTAATAATGTTAGTTTTGTCGACATTTGGTTCTTAAGTCGATAGTGGACTTCTTATAATTACATGTTGTTCATGTGGTCAAAGGTTCATTATATCCAGAATTATATTAATGATTTGGGTATCATATATATCATATATATCCAGAATATACACGTATTTATAATATTACATAATCATTTAGGGGTAAGAAATGAAATTCACCATTCATGAAGACGGTAAGCCGTACATACGCATGAACGCTACTTTCATTTCAATTTCGTATTGTAAAGAATGGAATAATAATGAGATAAAGGTATATTATAATTCCAGTATAATATCATATATAATACCATAAATTACATCCTTTATACATCCCATATATGGCATTAACGAATCAAATCACTTTGAGGGGGCGGTAGTCCGCACTTCCTAAAATTAAGATATCATGTTTACTCATAATGGTAACCATAAAGGATATGCCATAAATGAAAAATACAGAAGCTTAAGTAAAACATAAAAATATTATATATAATATATAAATATAGTGAAATCTTATTTGACACCTTTGATGGTGTTAAAAGAATATGGAACAATCATCGTTTTGTGAGGCAGAAAATCGCCAATCACATAAACAGTATGTTCTTTAACAATTAGACGAAGGTGTGTGTAAGTGTAGCTCTAATAATTCTTATAAAAATATCTTAGTATATTAAAGATACTAGAGTTGTTACAAAAGAAATTAATAAAAAGAGTTTAGGGGTTTGGAGAAGCAAAATAAAACAAAAGGACTCAAGTGAAGACATTACCTTAAAATCGGGTAACATCCTTGGTTTGTGCTCAAAGGCTTCCTTCGGAAGACTACTGCCCAAAGTAAGACTTAAAGGAGTTATAGAGGGATTTGGAGAGACAAAATGGGCAGGGTTTGGCCGAGCCAAATGCTTTGGAAGTTTGGGTAAGGAGGTAGAGGTGGGGGCCTTTTATAAGAGGAGAGGAGGGGCACTCTTGGAAAGTAAATAAATGTTACTTTATTTTAGAATGAGTTTCGGATTTTAATGGTCCCACATTGATGTGTTTCTAGGATAAGGTGATAAGGGTTCTAAATCCACCCATCCAATAAGTTTTCTACATGTGTAGGTCTTAGATTTTACATTATCTTTCCATTTTATTTAAATCGTTAAATAATGAGGTCATCGCTGCATCATCATGATGTCATAAATAATTTAAATTATTTAATGTCTAAACTTAATAAAAAAAATAATATGATGTAGGAAATAATTTTATCTTTAAAATTAATATTTATAGTAAAAAATATGCCTTGTATATCCCCATGTAAATTTTTTTTGAGTAAAACATTTCATGTTTGTGTCATTTTTACTTTAACATTAAGTAAAACGTTATTTATGTCATTTTCCAACCAAAGTGACTCCATGGGGTCCCCAAGATGACCCATGGATTTTCTTGTTCGTCCATGACACATCCAATGAGGGTAATACATGTGTCTAGGTCATTTATGCTTATTAAAACATTATTTTTACCTTAAACTACACTAATTACCTCTAATCGCGATTAAAAACTTAATAAGTTACTATTCACCAAAAAATTATTTTAATCCCATTGAACCACATTTTATTTCATAATGACAACCATGTATGTCGGATTTTTGAAATTCAAAACACAAAGATGGCAAATTTTCATTTAAACTGAAAATCAGTTTTTATAAGTACCACTTAGTGGTTTCACTATTCATCAAAAATTGAAGTTTTTCAGAAAATTTCCAAAAATTCACCCTAAGCTATATTTGATATTCTGAATTCAAAAATGATGTCTATTTTACAAAATTCAAAACATATAAGTTGCATTAATTAATTTAATAATTAATTCCCACTGTCAAAACAAATAGTGTGTTTTTATGAAAAAAAATGTATCAAAAGATTGACACTAGTTTAAGTCTGATTTCAAAGTGAAATTAATTTCAACGACCACTATTGGATTAAATGGTAAAAATATATTATAAGTTCACTTTAAAACCAATTCAAAAGATAATCTAATCATATAAATAAATTAGATTAAAATGTGGTTTTGAATTAAAATATAACATTTTTCACTATTCATTAAAAATTGAACTTTTTCGGAAAAATACCAAAAATTTACACAAAGTAAATTTCGATGTCCCGATTCTAAAGAAGAATTTTATTTTGTCAAATATAACACAAAAAAATTGTCACAAAGTAGATTTAAAAGAGGTTCGCCATCAAAAGGCGGTTAATCGACCTTTTAAAGAATATTAGAATGTTTACGCTTAAAATTGGATTCATTCGCATTTTTAATCCTCTAACATTTATTGTAAAAAGTAAAAATATTTGACAAACATATATAATCATTTTTTAGTTAGTTATATTAATTCCCGCCATCACAACAGCTAGGCGTTTACAACCATTTAAAATAATATTATTTTATTATTAGAGTGCAATGTAAGATTCCTAAGAAACTCATTGTTGCGTGTTGGGTACGCCATCGAGCATAGCGTCCCCTTTATAGTTATATTATTATTTTATTCACAAATATGGCTAAATGTGAAAATTTCATACTCTTTATTTACCTGGGGTGTTACAAAAATCATACAATTTCAAAAATACACACTTTGATCCTCCATATTTATTCTTAAACTGCTAATCGAACTTTATAAACTCATTCCATAATAACTCAATACTATTAATTGAAATATTAATCATGTATTAATGTTCCAAAACATTTACATTTACATTTTTTATGTTTAATAAAATCAATTCTTAAAGAACCTCTCGTACCTTTGACATGTTTTTTGAAGAATCTTAATCATTAGTAGTATAATTTATACTCATTCCATGTTATTGATTGACATCCTGATATTTCCACCTATGAAAACTATTTTATAAATTAAAAAATAAACATATAAAACTATAAATAAACTAGTTCTGTCTAGTTTCTAGTATTGAGTAACACCAAAAATCATAGTGTGAGAAACATTTATCATATTAAAAGACCCTAAAATCATGAAAAAAGAATTATATTATATATAAAATAGGAAACCAAATTTTTTTATCTATGAGTCCTTAGGTTTATCCAATTTTATTCATAGACCTATTTTATTTAAATAATTCATGGTGGTTCATAACATGTTTTTGATTTTGCAATGAAAACCTACTAGATGTGTCATATAAGGTGTGCATCAAAGCCCATTTTCGTATATAATGTTACACTCGAGAATGGATTGATTCACCTTTTAATATCTTTTAACCCCATGTACATTTTTATTATATCCACATTTGCTTTTAGTATATAGGAATGGATGTATTACTAAAATATAGTTAACCTATCCTTTACCAAAAATTATTGTATTTTTTTCATATACATTTTCTTATCCAAAAACATTACAATGGAAGCATACCATGAGACCTCCTTAGAAATAACCCTAGGTATCTCACAAAATTTTCATCATCCTTGATTGTAATGGTTGAATAATCATTTCCAATTAAACAATATATAGATACCCAGTCTCATAATATGTTGATATTACATAAATATAGATGAATATTTAGCATATTACATAAGTTTATGCATGAAAAAAATTAATGTTTTGTTTATTTTCAAAATCGGATCAAAATATTCAATCTTTTGTGAAATATATTCAATTTTACCCATGATGATTTTCCCCATTATTAATTCCACTTAAAATTGTTATCAAAAAATTGTGCAAAGGAGTCATAAGAACCGGGTGTGCTTGAATGCTCAATAAGAGTAAATATTGGAGGTATGTAACAATAATATGAATATAATGTATGAGAACAAGAAAATATCATTTTAATATCACATCCTACATATCACAAATCATAATCATTGTATATGTAATAAATATTTTAATTTTAAAAGACATGAATCATAATCGACACAAGAGAATAATTCCTGAAAAATAACATAAGAATAACAAATGGAATTTTGGGTATAAACATAATCATATAAATTCTATCTCAGAGTTACCTACCTAGACCATCATATCTTTTATGGAATGGGATATAGAAATTTTTACTTGTTTTAATATTGAGATCCCCCCCACACATGTAGTTTCTTATTTTGAGCTTGGGATACCCTCCTGTGTAACATATTACATCAGAATTGGTATGAAATATTGTGTACATTCTTGTTTGTGGCTATTTATTCCTTCTTGTGTAACATTTTTTTGTGCTTGGGATGGCCTCACACATACCCTGATTTTTAAATCTTAATAGTCCCCCTTTTTTTAGGCTAAGGGTTCCTTCCTTTGTATCCTCTTGATATCATGACAAAATTAGTTTTACCCAAGGCATTAGAGTGAGATATTCGATCCTCCCATAACCTAATGAAACCATATATGAATATACCATAAGATTATAAAATACCTAATAAAATGACCCATGAAATAGATATGGTAACATTAACATTTCATCACGTAATAACTTATAGATAAAGGACATGTCTAATAATAATTTCCTCAAATAATTACGAATAAAAAAGAATCAAAATTCAAAACCATATAACCCAAAAAATATTAAATGGGTATAATAAACAACATTCCATAAAAATATAAACCATTGAATAATGAATATTAATAGTGTTAACAATCTATAGAAAATAATATAATCTTATGTAGATAAGGATTTTGAAACATATCATGGAACATTTCTGATAGAAAATAGCATTTCATCACAAATCCTTTTCATTAAACCATTTCAAAAATCCATATCTTATAAATCTGGATTTATAATTTCCAATCAAATATTTATTGATTAAATTCACATTTACTTATTTTAATAAGTCCTAATGAATTTTTAAATAATTTTTTTCTTTGAAAATACCATTAAAACATAAAATGATGGCATGATGTAATTTTTTAAATCCTTTTTGTTAATTTTTTTTATAATTATAAATAAATATCTATATAATTTATATAGGTTTCATTGAAAATATATCTTTTGAAAACATGAAAAGAGATATATGAAAATCATTTAAAACACATTCTAAAACTAAAACATTTTTAAAAACCATTTTCTTTTAGGAAAACATAGAAATGAAAAGGAATCCAAATGATTAGAAAAAATGTTTATTTAAAAATAAATTTTTTTTCTTATAAAGGAAGATTTAGGGAAATTGTGTTCAATATGGTGATTATGTCCCTAAACTCCAAACATTTATTTTTCACCATACAATTCTTAGAATATAGACTTGATCATAAAAGGAAATTAGGATTCCTTGAAAATGTTTATTAAAAATGTAAAATGTAACACCCCAAGAATTTACAAATATATTTATTATAGAATGCATAAATCACTAAGTCTCTACCAACACAAATTTTTTACAACCTACCCATGTAAATATAATATTGTCACATCAATGATGAGAATTTCGAAAATCTGACATACACGGTTGTGATCAGCACACTATTTGGAGTCCAATAAGAAAAACATAATTTTCGGTGAATGGTAACATACCGTTATGAATCGTAAACTGACCATAGTAATAGTAACTTACCTTCATGAATTGTATTATGACTCTTATTAAATGCATCCATACCCTTGAGTATATAAATGAATTTAGACACCCGAAAGATGAAGATGAAAATTATAAGTGTTTATATATTTCAATTAAATAATGATTTAATTAAATATTTAATTAATCAAATTTATTAAATTATTTTTGTAAAATGGAATTCATTTTTGTATTCTAAATGTTGAAAAATGGTTACGGTGAATTTTTGGGGTTTTTCTGAAATACATGAATTTTTTGTGAATAATAAAATCCGATAATTCACAATTAATGCTAAATAATGGATTAATTCAGTCATTGATGATGATTTGCTGATGTAAGACCAGTTGGTTAGAAGTCACTTGAATATATTACAATTATTGGTCAGGTTATACTCACTATTTGTTTTCTGGAGAGGAAATTATAAATTAATGAGTTTTATATTAAGATATCCCCTCTCTCCACCACTATAAAACCCCCCTTCACCCCCCTTCCATTCACTCCTCTCAAGCCTTTTTCCGTCACCAAATTCTATCCAAATTCCTTCCCATCCTCCTCCCCCACGTCCATAAAGCATTGGTCTCATAAAAAAACAAATCCACTCCCTTTAAGAGGTTCTCAAAGAAGGAAGTCTCAAGAGGTAAACTCGTCCTTCAAATCCCTTCTTTTCTTTTAAGTTCATTTATTTGTGTTTCTTTTCACACCTCCATTCACCAAAATAGTATGATAAATATAGTAACATACATGTAATGGAATTGTTTCATGATAATGGTATATATTCCATTATCTTATCTCCTTTTCCCACTATTTATTTTAATGAAATGAAAGCACCGTTTGAGATGTGCTAATTTAGCACATTCAAGGACAACGGTTTATCAATTTCTGTTATAATCATTAATTCTGGTCATGAAACCATTAATGTTATGGTTGAACTAGATTATTATATCCTATTTTTCGTTCTATAATCCTTTTGTAAAAATGGTATTACGTTATAAAACAAAAAATGTTCATTGTAATCAAACCCACCGATTAACCAAAACGGTTATCACTAAGGTTATATATGTATAAAAATTCGGCATCAATATAAGTAACCCAAATAAAATTTAAAACCATGTAATATCATCTATGCTCAATAATAGTGTATATCATCATTTCTGGATAACAACATACATCTTATAAATTTATATGAACTTGAATATAAGTGAACTAATCATTTAAAACCAAGTAAACAAACAAGCCAGAACAATGAAATTGAACATTATAACCAATCAAAAAGGCCTAGAATGAACTATAAAGGATTATAATAAATAATTTACATATAAAAAAGGTTCTGGACTTATGAATTAATATTCCTAATTTGTTTATTCATGTCTTTAATGACAATTCAGGAAAACCTTCAAGCATAAGGTAAGGGGTCCTATCTTTCCACTCCTCCTTTCGAATTCAAGAATCTTATTAGAAATAAGTTCTTGTAATTTCATATGGTTGTTGTGTAATTAATTTATAATCATACCTTTATAGTATATTGTATTTTATTTCAATTATGGACTATTTATTCCCCCTCATTTAATCCCTTACCTAAGCCATTACCATGCTGAAATTTTGTAAGGGATTGTTTAAATCAATTTTCATTCTTTTACTTAAACATATGATTCATTGGTTACATTTTTCCAACAATATGTGTGAATGACCTATGATTAATATATTCTGTATATCCACTTTTATTTTTTTGGATTATGTTTGTCACACATAATTATGTCATTGATTTTCCCTCATTCTAATGATACATTTTTTGGTAAGGGATCCTCTCTCTCACTTTTGTTCAAGAATATCCCATTTGTTGTGACTAACTTTGTATTTTGCATCTAATAATCATTATGTGGTGTACCTAATTCCCATTTGAGATCACATTCAATTTTAAATTATATTTCTATCATATATCCATAATCTCATTCCATGGATATGTTTATTGTCTAAACAGTATACCATTTCACATTCGGCATATATTTGGGATGTTATTGATGAATCTGTATTCTGTACTCTATACGGATATTGAAAAGGAATATTTCCCTTGTGTTGGATCATTTTATAATGAATACTTTGGATGTAGTGGTGGGTATGGCCGACTATAGGTCTTTTATGCATCAGTACGTCTCATGAGACAAAACAGTTTGGTGACAGACCCTTTGAGTTTGTTTCCAAAAATCAGACGGGTTTCTACCCATAGAACTAAAATGTTTTTACGGTATTATGGTTCATGTGCCAGATACATGAAATCCAATTAATTATCATTCTCATTATTCCTTATCGGTTATTATTATTATCCATGTGGTTTTCACTATGAAAAAATATATGGATGCAGTTTCATTCTCAGTTTATTATTGGAATTAGTTATTCATTTATTCACTATGCAATATTGATTATGTCATATTGATTGTGATTCACATACTATTTCACTCATGATTCTGGTATTTGTAACCCTTACTGAGCATTTGATCTCACCCATTTCATTGTTTACCTTCAATAGGTTATGAAGAGGGGGTCATTTATTGAGTGATTATGGATGCAGTTTTTGTTTTTCATTATGTAATGTATCTTGTAACCTTATCTAATGTAATTTTTTTAAATATATGTATCTAGTTTCTTCAAGACTACTAAATTGATCGTTCCTTCAGGATTTTCAGTCCTTCTAATAATTCCAATATCACAAGTAATGCACCGGCTTTATCCTAGTGGGGTCGGGGTGTTACAGTTGGTATCAGAGGAAGTTTAGTACGAAACATGGAAACTAGAGTAGGAAATATATAGTAGGGAACAAATCTCTATGGTAGAATTTTAGGATAAACTTACAAAAAAATCCTGGTATTTTGGTTAGTAATAGATTATGTGGATATTTAAATCAATACATCGATCTCTGGATAAGAGCAGGTAGAGGTGGCTCTGGCATAGATGTATCTAGGGGTAAAACGTGAAAACACCACTTTGAGATAGACTCGAACGGTAACTGGTACATGACAATGGGCCATGCTGCACTCCTGGTTACAACACTCCCGGGGGATATGCTTAGGATAATTCACATTTCTTCTTAAATTCCATTATGAGGGAGTTTAATTTAAATTTCCCTTAGATTCTTTGGTTTGAATAACTCTGGAAACCATAGAAAAACACTGAAAAAATAACATAAAAAAACTAAGAGTGGTGTTTTCTTGATTTTTAAATGGAAAACGAAGGTACTTGTATTTTTTCTCTTCCAACAGAAGTATTAGAGACCATAATGGGAAAATAATGTGTACAAAACTACAAGACTTTTGAAAATATTCATCTATCATGACAACCCCTCTACCGAGTATCCAACTCTCCTTGGGTACACCAACATCACCAGAGAGTAGGTTTCGTCTCTTACCTCATGATGAGTGCACAATTTCCATTCTATTTACGGTAAGGGAAATACATAGACGATATCTTTAAATGTTTTAACCTATCTAATAGTTTCTTTTATCTTAAGGAAATTGAGGAGGCTGCACATGGGGGCGACCTCCGGGCAACATATCTATGTCAGATTTTGACCATTGGACAATGTGGTCGAGTTGTAGACTTTGAAGCCCTTGAAAACAAGACTACCAGTTTTCATTATCAGCATCATGTTCATGCTGATGTCTCTCAACTTTATACCCGACAAGCTTCCCTCAATCTGAATTCTAGATGTCCACATGTGGTTTACCCTAGTTTCAGACGTTGCTTCTGGATCAAGGAGATTGAGAAATTTGGAATCGCATTGCGGATCCGTTTGTCGGAAAGATGGGGAAATCCCCAAAATTGGTAGAATCTATGAGGATTCGTCTTAGAGGACGCCAGGAGGTCCATAGTAATGTCATTTGAAAGGAAGCAAGAGATCTTGTAATTTCTTGAGTTTTATAAATCATGTCTAAATGAATGATGTTTTATTCTCGGTTTGGATATGTTGGTTTAAAATAGATTTTCCATACCTAAAGTTGATTTACTAATACTTTTTAGATAGAAGATATGAGTCAACAAACCAATATTTTATCACTACCTACCGAGTAGATAGTGTCTATAATTGTCAATACATGCTCTGAAGAGGACAAGCCCTATGCCAACTTACGTTTGACTTGTAAACTACTCCATCGGGTATCGAATCATCCAAACATTCTCCATCTTTACTAAGAAAGCAATCTGGTCTATTACCGTATTTCATATGCACAATTTTCTGCATATAGGAAATGAGGGAAATATCATGAAGCTCTTTTTCTATATTTCACTATGGCTGATAACTACTGAGCTGTGGTTAAATTTATGGAAGCTGCTTTGGATGGTGACCATCGAGCGACCTACCTATTCCAGATCCTGAGTTTTAGTGTGTACGGATAACTTTACGACATAAATATATTCAAGAATGATTTGGTGCATGGAAATTATAGGGATTTAGTCCACACTGAAATTTCCGACCTCCACACTTCTCTTGCCTCTTCATGGAACCCAGAGTGATTTAAGCACATATTCGACCATAGATGTCTGTAGTGCGTTCGGGTTAGGGAAATCGAGCAGCTGAATACTACAAATGGAATTCACCTAAGGTCATCAACAACCTAGCATTGGTGGTGTTCCCGTTAAATGGACTCAGGAAACCATTAGCCCAGTTTTACTTTTGAACCAGTGGTTATACAATAATAAAACATGTTATCTCTTATTTTTGTTATCCTTTCATCGGTTATACTTTTGAATGATTATCACTAAGTTAACATTTATAATAAATTTTCAGATGGTAGGAGGAGGATCTAAAATGAAATTTCTATCCCTTCCTGATGACTTTCTTGCAATAATTATTTCATAGTCATGCCCAGACAATTCTGAAACATTTTCTAAGATACATCTCACTTGTAAGCAATTGTTTTAGATATCAAACACCTCCACTATACCTCCATACCATTGTGGATCATGGGTTGTATTTAATCCAATCCTATTTTCTCAATATTGTCATATTTTCCAGAAAGGTAAATATTATCAAGGAATTTTCAAATATTTTACCTTTTCACAAGATGTTGAAGCATATTATGATTTTGAAAAAGATGCCGAAGAAGGAGACCCTTGTGAAATTTATCTATATTTTATTTTGAAATATAATCTTTCAGCACATAATTGAGGAATTTTAAAAGGACCATTGATTGAATGTTTTAACTCATGTTCGTTCTAAATATTTTATAAAAATAAGGTTTTATCCGATGTTTTGAAATTATATTTAATACATGATTACTTTCTCAAACTATTTTTCTTTGAACACCCATATGACCCAAGTTGTACAAGGTGTATCTGGATGATGGATGCAAATGATTTTTAAGGATCTCTAAATCAATTTTTCAATGCATGGACCATCTATTTACGTGAGAAGTATGATTATGAAACCATATAGACACCATGATCAAGGTACCCACTTTTTTTTTAATAAGTAAATAAAAATTCGAGGATGAAATTCCCGAAGGTGGGAATAATGTAACACCCCAAAAATTTACAAATATATTTATTATAGAATTCATAAATTAGTAAGTCTTTACCAACACCACTTTTTTACAACCTACCAATGTAATCATAATTTTTTCACTTCAATGATGAGAATTTCGAAAATCTGACAAACACGGTTGTGATCACCAAGTTATTTGGAGACCGATAAGAAAAAATGAAATTTTGGTGAATAGTAACATAACCTTATGAATAGTAACCTACACTTTAGAATATTAACCTACCCTTATGAATAGTAATATTACTCTTATGAATGGTATCCATACCCTTGAGTGTATAAATGAATTTAGACACCCTAAAGATGAAAATGAATATTCTAAGTGTTTATATATTTCAATTAAATAATGATTTGATTAAATATTTAATTAATCATATTTTGAAAATTATTTTTGAAAAATGGACTTCATTTTCTGATTCTACACATTTAAAAATGGTTAGGGTGAATTTTGGATATTTTTCTAAAATACATGAATTTTTGGTGAATAGTAAAATCTGATAATTCACAATTAATGCTAAATAATGTATTAATTGAGTCATTGAGGATGATTTGATGATTTAAACCCAATTGGTTCGAAGTAACATGCATATATTACTATTATAGGTCATGTAATACTCACTATTGGTTGTCTTTAGAGTAAATGATAAATTAATGAGTTTTATATTAAGATATCCCCTCTCTCCTCCACTATAAAAACCCCCCTTCACTCCCCCTTCATTTCACTTCTCTCAAGCCTTATTCCTTCTCCAAATTCCATCCAAATACCTTCCCAACCTCCTCCCCACGTCCAGAAAGATTTGGTCTCATAAAAAGATGAAAACCTATCCCTTTAAGTGGTTCTCAAAGGAGGACGTCTCAAGAGGTAAACTCCTCTTTCAAATCCCTTCTTTTCTTATAAGTTCTTTTATTTTTGTTTCTTTTATCACATCCCTTCAGAAAAATAGTATGATAAATCCAGTAACATACATGTACTGGAATGTTTTCATGCTAATGGTATATATTCCATTATCTTCTTTCCTTTCCCCACCATTTATTTGAAAGAAATGAAAGCACCTTTTGAGATGTGCTAATTTAGCACATTCAAGGACAACAGTTTATCTATTTCTGTTATAATCTTTAATTCTAGTCATGAAACCATTCATGTTATGGTTGAACCAGATTATTATATCCTTTTTTAGTTTTTTAATCCTTTTTTACTAATGGTAGTAATTTATAATACAAAAAATGTTCGTCATAATCAAACCCACTGATTAACCAAAACGGTTGTCACTATGGTTATATATATATATATATATATATATATATATAAATTTGACTTCAATCTAAGTAACCCAAATTAAATTTAAAACCATGTAATCTCCTGGAAGGTAAATAATTGTGTATAACATCATTTATGGACTACCACATCCATCTTATATATTTATACGAACTTGAATATAAGCGAACCAATCATTTAAAACCATGTAAACAAACAATCCAAAACAATGAAATTGAACCTTATAACCAATCAAAAAGGCCTAGAATGAACTATAAATGATTATAATAAATTATTTACATATAAAAGAGGTTTGGGACTTATGAATTAATAATCCTAATTTTTTATTCAGGTATTTAATAACATGTCAGAAACACCATCAAGCATAAGGTAAGGGGTCCTCAATTTCCACTCCTCCTTTTGATTTCAAGCATCTTATTTGAAAGAAGTTCTTTTAATTTCAAATGGTTGTCATGTATTTCATTTAAAATAATACCTATAATGTCCATTGTATTTTATTTAAATGATGTATAATTTATTCCCCCTTATTTAATCCCTTTCTTAAGTCGTTACCATGATGAAATTTTGTAAGGGACTACTTAACTCAATTTTCATTCTTTGCATTAAATATCGGTTTCATTGCTTAAATTGTTCAAAAAATATGTGTGATTGAACTATGATTTTTTAATTCTCTATATCCACTTTTATTGTGCGGGTTTATGATTGTCACACATAATTATGTCATTTATTTTCCCACAACCTAATGATACATTTTTGGTAAGGGATCCTCTCTCTCACTTTTGTTCAAGAATATCCCCTTTGTTGTGACTATCTTTGTATTGTGCATCTATTAATCCATATGTGGTGTACCTAATACTAATTTGAGATCACATTCCTTTTGAAATTATATTTCTATTAGATTTCATTAATCCCATTCCATGGATATGTTTATTGTCTAAACCGTATACCATTTCACAAACAGTGTATATTTGGGATGTTATTGATGAATCTGTATTCTATACTCTATACAGATATTGAAAAGGCATATTTCTATTTTATTGAATCATTTTATAAATAATTATTTGTATTTAGAGGTGGGTGTGGACCACTACAGCCCCTCGATGCATCGGTAGGTCTCATGAGACAAAACAGTTTGGCGAGAGACCCTTCGAGTTTGCTTCCAAAAATCAGATGGGTTTCAACCCAAAGAACTAAACTATAATTACGGTATTATGGTTCATGTTCCAGATACGTGACATCCAATTAATAATAATTCTATTTATTCATTATCAGTTATTATTATTATCCATGAGGTTTTCACTATGACAAAATATATGGATGCAGTTTCATTCTCAGTTTATTATTGGCATTAGTTATTCATTTATTCACTATGTTATATTGATTATGTCATATTTATTGTGATTCAATTACAATTTTAGTCATGCTTTTTCTATTTGTAACCCTTTCTGAGCATTTGACCTCACCCCTTTCAATGTTTACCTTCAACAGGTTATGAAGAAGAATTCATTTATTGAGTGCTTCTTGATGCAGTTTTTGTTTTTCATTATGTAATATATCTTGTAACCTTATCCAATGTAATTTATCTTAAATCAATGCAACTGGTTTCTTCAAAACTACTAAACTGGTCATTCCTTCAGGATTTTCATTCCTTCTAACCATGCCAATATCACAAGTATTGCACCGGCTCCAGCCTAGTGGGGTTGGGTTATTACATAAAACATGTATAATAATTTCCTTTAAATATCATATTATAATATTAAAACTTTTTTAAACCATTTTGAAAAAACATGATTTTAAAAGAACACATATCTCATACCAAAATTAGAAAGAAATTAAAATTTACATAAAAACCAATTCATGATTATCTAAAGTGACAATAATTCATAAAAGGATAATAATATATTAAGATTTCATGGATAACCACATGAAAATAAATATCATAATCATTCATCATTTTAGTCATAATCATAAACAATCTAAATAAATTTTCTTATTGTAGCAATAAATTTTTTCCCGAGTGAAAACATTGAATAAAAATATTATGGAAAGAAAAAAAATTAAATTAATCTAAAAATCTCATGAAAATAAATAGATTGATGATTTAACATGTCAAAAGAAAGTATATACACCTCAAAGAAATAAATACCAGAATAAAATTCCATGGTTCTCAAAGAAAGAAAATTGAGAAAAAATTAATTTACCAACTTGGTAACTATTGAACCCTAAATCCAATTAAATAAATTTCATAAAATTGATATGTAAATGCCTATAAATGAAATTAAGAATCAAATAATACTTCCATGGGATTCACACAAACCACAAAATGAAATAAGTCGTGATTAAGTCATATATCTCACCAAAATAAAACGTGAGATGAAATTACCCAACAATAAGTCTTATAATCTTTAATACGTGCTCAAAATAAATATATAATCAATATAATTTTAATATAAATATATTAAAAACCATGTTTTTAGATATAAAACCATATTTTTTTTAAGAATTCATATTACTCGTTTACTAACTACTCCATGTTAGTGTTACATTTCATGTAATATCTCCATTGTTTTTCATATATTTTTTGAAAATTTATTCTTGATCCTATTATATAGATCGTGATTTAATTATATATTAAATCTAAAACATGGAAAAAATAACATATATTTTCATCATATTTGTATCAATAAAAATATATATATAATATTATTATGAAATGTAATAAACTATTTGATAAAATTAGGTGTAAGTGCAGGTATAAAACTTATAATTAAAACCTATAAGTATATTTAGGATAAATATTTAATTATATAATATTTTAATAAGATCAATTTATGTTGTGTGGGTGAATATAAAGGAAAGTAGAATCATGAATGATGTTACCTCTTTGTTGGGTAACTCTTTTTGATTTACACAATAGTGAATATTTGGTCGGATGTTTCCCCATAAATAGGATTAAAGTAAGAAGGGAGGGTTGTTTTGAATTGAATTTGGTAGATAATGGAAGAAAGAAATTCGTTTTAGAGGTGTGGATAAGGAGAAGTGGGATGGAATTTTATAAGGGAGGGAGGTGACACACATGGCATTTTTTAAAATAAGTTATGTGTACACACATTTTTACGTAGAGAAAGTATAATGAAACTACAAAAACTAAATAATTGAAAGATTATGGATGATATATGGATAAAAATGGATTTTTAATTGTTTCAAGGTCATTTTGGCCATATGATTATGGTTGGGTCCCATATTAATCTTAATTTTACCTTAATAAGTGAAGTTATTTTTAATCAAATAAAATAATACTTTTGGTCAAATATAATGTTGGAATTATTAGGATATAAATATTATACTAATTTTAACCATGTATTTAAATTTTTTGATATTAAAGAAGAAATATATGAAGATTTATGTTTGATGTTAATACCAGAGAATGATGAGAAAGAAGGTTTTTAGTGTGAGAATGTTTAAAAGATCATTATGCTTTATATCTAATATTTTTTTTAAATGATTAAAATGAACTTAATTGGATTAATATATCTATCATTGATATATTTTGATATTAAAATGTAATTTAAATATAATTTATGAATAAAAATAAATAAGTGGAAAAATAATATTTAAATTAAAATTAAGTATTTTAAACAATTCATCTAATGATTATTTTCTCAAATTATTTACCCTAATATAATTTTGACATAATGAACAAAATATATAATTTATTTAATAAAATTAAATTTTTAAAAGAGTATAAAGTTAATTTAATTATTTTTCAAAGATGTAAAAATTATTTTATTTTATTGATGTAAATATTATATAAATACATTTCAATGTATTCTATTTTTTATTATCAATAGGATTTATCTATCTAAAAACATTAAAACATTTATTGGATAAAGTATTTATTAATATTAATAGTACTATGTTTAATAATTATTTTATAACTATACTATTTAAATAATTATAACAATAAAATGTTATTTTTCCCTGAAATTCATAGTTGTGTGTAACCAAATAAAATAAGGTGTTTCATGTAGTGCAAGATTGACATGGTATAATGTATAATGCAAGTAGAAATTTTTAATTTCATATAAAAAAGATATATTCATTATTGTATGAAATAATAATAATAATAAATTAGATTATACTAAAATAATAATTCAAAAATCTCTAGGAGTTAAAGGTAAGAAAAAATATATAAAATAATAGTAAAGTGTTGGCTCATTTGTGATAAATTCATTGTAAAAATAACTCTTTTGTGTCTTAATAAAACTATTTTCTATGTGTGTTTGGTTTATTAATTTTTTTCATTGTACATTTATTAATATTACATAACATAAAAATGATAATAATGACATAATAATAATATAAATACATTATATACATATTTATAGTCTCCATAAAAACTAGAGAAAGAAAAACAAATTACACAGTTCATGGAGATTATTAGTCATATGTACACATGAAATTTGATTCCATTTTCTCAATGGATGAAATGAAAGATAATTAAATATTAATTCAACATTATAGAATAATTTTTATATCATTTAATTATATATATTCCTTAAATGTATAATTATTACCATCAATCTCAAAAAATGAACATCGCATAACATCGCTTCGTGGAGGTGATATTAGACATGTACTCATAAACAACTTTATCATATTCCAATTGATTGGAAGGTAAAAATTCATATTTCATATTATAATTTCATATGTATAATAATTTCATAAATATAATATTATATATATACAGTAGATACATCGTTAAATCTAACTTTGAGATGTCGTGATGGAAAACGAATTACATCAATATGTGAGATGATATATATTCATATAGAAGATTAACTATTTCATTTACCATTTTATGGAATATTATATTGATATATGTTAATATATTGAAAAAATAACATTTCATTATTATAAAGTTGCTTTTTTATTATTTTTGAACATTTTAATTAGATTTTATGGAGGTGGATTATTAAATAATATAAAAACACTCGGTTAACAAGGCTAACTCTTCTTCAGAAACCCCCCTCAAGTTTATATTGAAATATTTCCTACGAAATTTCTAAATAACAAAAAAGAATCATGGGAGCTAGTGGGTAAGTAATAATGGGAATTTTTATTTCTCATTTATATGAAATATCATTTTAATTCTGATGAAAATATCATATTATGATGCCATATATATGTTTGAAATAGTGGAATTTTTAAAAATACCGAAAAAGATTATATAATGGGAAGTAACCGTCATGAAATTTTATTAAAAATTAATAAATAATGAATTAGTGTGATGATATGGTTGATATATATATCTAAAATAGACATATCTTACATTTTTTAACATGTTACTACCTTAACCATTGTGTTATAATACTTATGCAATTTTATCATTCACAACATTAACTAGTTTTTACCTTGTTAATTTATCCTTTAATAAAAAACTGAAAATTTTTATTTTTAGACAATTTAGACCAATTTATTCTAAATAATAAGTACTATTTATCAAATAAAAAACCTATATTCTTCGAAAAATAATTTTTACCCAATAGAATATTGTTCAAAAAACAATATTTTAAACCTAAACCTGATAGTTAAGTTGTAATATATTTACTATTCATTTTTAGTATTCAATTCGTCATAATAGTTTTCTAATAGTAATTATTCTTATTGTAAATATAAAATCTATTTTAAAAAAATATATACATATATTTTTTATAATTTAATTTAAAATAAAACATGTATGTATGATGAAAATGAGGTTTTCTATAATAAAAATTCTTATGTAATATACAATTTGAATATTAATTTAATATAATATTATTTATATTGATTTAAATTGGAATATTAATATTATCATTGATCTAATATTGAATTCATACCCATTTTATAATAAAATATTGATTTATAAATTCTTTTTTGAAAATATTCTTTTTATATAAATAAATATTGTTTAATATTCATCCAAAAATAAAACCTTTTAGATTATTTTAAAAAATTCAATCTAATATTTTTTTATATTATAATGTGAAAAATGAAATTAATTCTTCTAGATACATTTTGTAAATCTGTATTGTGATTTAATATAAATCTACAAAAAGTAAAATAATAACATTTTAGAAAAATATATTTTTTCAACATAAAGTTGGATTTATTTTATTATAAAAAATATTGGGTGACTAATAGATATATCATTACTAATATTTATTACACAAATATACATTATTTATTACATTGTTTTATAATTTTTACAACTAGGATTATTTTTAATACTGGTTTATTAGTAAATTATGTACATTATATAACAATTTCAAATAAAAAGTGGCATACATATGAAATGGGTGAGATATAAATCCTGGGATGGGATTAAAAATATAATATGTTGATTAATGATATAAAAATTCATTTAAATAGGGAATAATAGTTGTTAAAATCATAACCATGAACAGTAAGGCATGATATAGCATGATAATCAATACAAGGGAAATGTGGGAAAAAATTAAAACACAACATCCAAAACAGAGGACAAGGATGATTTCCAAAACATAATGATGGAAAAATACCCATAAATGAATCATGTTCAATCCATGTCCCAAAATTACATCTAGTGATACTAAACATTACCCTATGAATCTGAGACCTATATAATTCTAGGTGCTCCCATCACTATCATTTTATTCTGGTGCCTTTGTGTACCCCACATATCATAAAACATGGAACTATTTATCATAACATTTTTTCCAAGATAACGGAGTGTGGAAGTGACACATATATGTCCCAATTATAATATGTAAATGTTTTTATAGGTGAAAATCATTGATTATAAATGGCTATGTTAGTCACTACACAATTATTGTTTCATGAAAAAATCATCATGATATTTTGGCAGAATAACGGTGATACTTAAAAATTCATAAAAATCGTTAATGTGAGTTTAATGGGTATATAATAATTTTTACCAAAACATTTTAGTAATATGGACATGGAAGGATATATCCCCAAATTTGTTATTTTAAATAAAATACATAAGATAATGAAGAAAATTGAATAATGGGGAGAACGAATTGTTCCCTTACTTGAGTGTGTGACTTGATGTGCTTGGGATAAGATTCATGAGAACATCAGTGGAACCTTGGGAGGACTCTATATAGAGAAGGGAAGTGTTATCACGTGTTAAAAGTATATTTAGTTAATATATATTGTTTATTTGGTGGGTTTATATAGGAATGGAGTGGTAAATTATTTATCATTTCTCAAACATAGGTTTTAGACTCTTTATAATAAAATAACAAACCCAGCATTCCTTTCCAATGATTTCCCATGGTTTCTTTTGAATATAATAATTTTTAATATTTCACAATTATATTGGAGGAACATTATAAAATCATACCATTTCTTATGTATATGTGATTCATCCTCATAAGGAAAGTATTTTGAATCCTTTTCATATATTATATGTTTTTTGAGTTTTCATAATGGAATTGTAACAAAAAAACATAATTTTTTTTTAAATTTAAAACATATATCTGTTCATGGATATCATTTATAGTACTTTTTACATAAATTTTGGTTCATTATGTTTTCATATTACACCACATATATTTATATGTTTTTTAATTTTTACCTATATTTTTTTACTATCCCTGAAAATTCGGAAACCATCACTTTTGGATAATTTTGATGTTATGAATCCAAAAATAATATTAATTTTATCAAATAATTTTCAAAATATATGAATTTAAACTATTAAAATAACTGTCATCATTAATTGATAAATATAGCTGTTTTTTTACAATAATAACTTTTTACCAATTATAAAAATATCAATTATCTTCATAACAAGTATATGATCATTTATATTTAATATATATTATTTAATAATATTATAATAATAACATATTATTTATTTTTTAAATTCATTAATTCATCAAGAAAAATTACTTAATTTATTTTAAATATTACCCAAAAAAATTGATCGTGTTTTTTTGTATAAAATTAATTTATAACGTAACATTAATAGAATAAAATTATATTCTATATTCTATGAAAAATAATTTACACACATATATTTTTGGACATGATACATATTCATTTAATACATTCAAAATTCAATAAAATTATGTTTTTCATTGGTGAATCATTTATTGGGTGGTTCATTATACGTGGGTTGGGTTGTGTTCTCAATGGGGATGAAATTCTAACTTAAACTGTTTCTATCAGGATTATGTTGATGGATATCAATTTGAGCTCAATCAGTGGAAACGTCTAACAATTATATCTCCCTCAGAAGCTCTAACAAATTTGCTACATAGGTAAAAATCCTAATGGTTGAGTCTATCATTTCCATTTTATTGCTCAATTGGATAAAACCCTATATTTTTACTAATCATGTCATCACTACTAAATGTATATATTATCAATTATTATGATTCTTAATGGTATTTTTAATTTGATAAAATATAATGAATCTATAAAAGTTAATCTGGTTTATATAACCATAATACATAATATGAAATTTAATTAAATACAAAGTAGACTTTTATTTATAATAGTTTGTGTTTTTCAAATCTTCCCCTTACAAAATTTCATCCTAGAAATTTTCATTTCTTATAATAAACCAGATGAGTGTATCTCTGTTTCATCCCCTCCATTGTTTCCCACATCATTCACTCAATATTTTGGTCACTCAACATCCGTTTTACTTAGTGCATTGTATTATTTCATAGAAAATTGTATATATGATCTATGATATTCATCGGTTCAACTTCATATAAGATATAATTCTACAATGAAACCACCTATGGATTGAGTAATGTGAGGGTCTTGATAGTACTTCATAAAGAGGGATAAATGGAGTACTTAATGTACATTAGATAGGTTGGGTTGGAGTTCTAGTCGATATCCACTTCTCCAATGTGATCATGTTCCTCAATGGGTCTGATGTATTTTGGATTAAGAATTTCCCAACACAAAAAATCTCATCACATTCTTTCATAATGATTTGAGGTGGAATTCCATGTCTCCAACATCAAACTATATGTCTCATCAATGATTTCCATACTCTCTCTTTTTTCAACTCAATGCGTCCTTGATGTGTTGTTTAATTATCATAACTGTATCCATTATTTTATCAATGATTTTATAAGATATCATATTCCCCCCATGACCATCTTATCATGAAGGTGTTATATCTTACTTCACATGAGTGGATTAATATTCTTTAATTTATATGATTTTGTAGGATTTTCTTAAATGAGAACTCTTGTAGAGGTAAAAACTGGTCCCATCCTCCATTGAAGTCTATAAAACTTGTTCTCAACATGTCTTTTATTGTCTTAATATTCAACTATGACATGAAATCATTTTTATGATGATTGACTATACTTAATTCTATCTAAATGTTTAGATAATTTTGGGGACTTTTCTACAACATGGAGATAAATATAGAATCTTGATCATATTTAATTGATACTGTTACTTCATGATTCCTTTACACTTATCTAATGTACATTATATCATGTTTATATTTTGAAAAATCCTCTCAAATCATAATGAAGTATGTTATCATTGTTGAATACGCACAACAACCATATAGATCTATTTCGTATAATTGTACTTTGAAGTCCTACGGCAACATATACGGTGATATTTCCCATATTCATGTTGGTGTTGGTAATGGTTTCACCACTAATATAGAAATTTTCTTCTAATACATCACATTATGACATATTAATAACATTGATTTATATTGATATATCACTTCTTTCAAAATTTCCACCCAATAGTTCTCTTGAATATCATGATACATTGTTCTTCTTCCATGGTGGATAAAAAAGGTTGTGATATTTATGTCATTCAAAATCTTTATCTTTATATTGTGATTGGGTGATACACAAAAACGTGACCTAAATCATATAATTAATTATTTAACAATGAAAATAAAGGATTTTACTTCTCATAATGTTTCCACTTTCTTCATATTTCTATCATTATTTCTCAAATCAATATTTATATCTTACAAGGGAGAAATTTGATCAATATTTTCATGAATGGATTGATTTTTTCCTTTCAATATGACTCCCATTTTCATCCTCGTATTGTCTATGAAGACCAGATCCGTCTCAAGGATAATTAATGATATAATTATATGATCTGTTCTATTTATAGTTTATACCATATTATATTCATTACTATGATGGTTGTGGATTAAGTAGTCCCTATCATTAATCATTTCTATCCATCATTGATGGATTATGTTGAACTGTTTCAATGTAAATATATACTTGAGGGTTTTTTGCTCAATATATATCTCACACATCTCCCAAAAGAGAAAATGAAACGATATTTTCAACACAAAGATCAGGATATCGAACTCCAGATCATGCGTTGGGTATTTATATTTTTTAAATTTCAACAACACTTGTGGGTAGTATTAGAAAATGTGGGTAGTATGAGAACATGTGCAGTACTAAGAATAATTCGTTTATGCCACACTTAATACCATGAAAATTTATCCACTTGTGGGAAGTTTCAGAACATGTGCGGTGATAAGACTCCTCTTAAACTCCTTGAATATCTACTAACATTAAAAAATCCATGAAAAAAGGATTCCCTACCATGTTATCTAGGTTATAGGGGTTGAAAATGTGATAAATTTATCACAAATCAACGATAATACCAATCGAATCCAAAGAAACTATAGAATCTATCAATGATATTTTCCTCGACCATCTTTTAATTGTAACATCCTTTAAATGGTACACATATATACCATTTCTATGGATGATATGTCCCATGAATGATATTTACATAAACCAAAACATGCATTTGTTGTACATTGCTTAAAGCTTCTCCTTTCATTATATTTTTAGCAGAGTGTTCAGATACTCTTCATGATCCTCCTTTTATTTGCAGTATATGTGAATATCATCTATAAATACTGCCACATATATTCTGATCTAATCTATAAAGACTCTATTCAATAAGTCCATGAATATTTTGAACCATTAGTAACTCCAAATAGAATTACTATGAACTCATAATTCCCATTCCATGGTCAAAAAGTATTCTTGGGGATACCCTCCTTATTCACTATAACATGGAAATATCACAACAATTGAACCATCTTGGTTAAGCATTATCATACATGTATCTTATAAAAAAAGAAAATATTTAAATTTATATTATACATAATATTTATCATGATCTTGGTGAGATTATGATAATCAAAGAAAAGGTGAATTGATCAATCCTTTTTCCCAATGAAGAGGACCGATGCAGCCCGTAGTGGAACACAGGGGCGTATGAACCCTTTAAAAACATTCTCCAATATTTATTTCTTCATCGCATATAGTTACACAATAAACATTCTATAAGTATTATTAGATAATGTTAACAACCCAAGTAATAGATATATTTAACATTAAAGCTCTCGACTACGAAAACAACCATTAAATTATTTATGAAACACATCTGTGTATTCCATCATAATGGGAATGTCTTCAAGGATGATTTTTTCATTATAATAAAAAATTTAATATATATATATATATATGATTTCTCATTCGAAAATAATATCCATTCATCAGAGAATTGTTCTAAAGTAGATCCATCCTCCTCCTTTTACATTTACAGAATCATCGATCAATTTTTGATATGGAGAGTGACTTCCTACTAAAGGGAATTTATTTTCAATCTATATAGTTAAATCCAATGCATACTAATAATTCCGTCAAATAAAACCAAAGGAATTATTGTCTGGATTTTTGGGAAGTTCGTCCCACATATTTTTATAGGGTTTGAGTTATAAACCTGGGATGAAAAAATTTCCCCATTTGTCATTTTCACTTAAAACCAAACTTCCATTCATTGTGGTGGGGTTTGAATATTTCTTGTAAATATTCATGATATTAAGGAATTCATATAAATAGAATAAAAAATTTATATCTTTATCCTTGAATGAATAATTATCATACTTATCACCACTTCATTATCATGATCCCAAATTGTAGTTGTGATGGAAAAAAAATCCCTTGTTGCCTTTTAGGTTATTTGTTGTCAACAAAAACCCTTTTCTTAGTGAATTAATTTGAAAAGTTCCATGGTTAATTGAATATTAAGAAATGAAAAAAGTGATATGGTTTGACTGCATAATTAATATTTCCATTGAATAATTAGTTTTCTCAGATCAGTAGTCATTATCTAGGTTCTCTTCCTCAATACAAATAAATAATTTTTTCTCCCCATATTGGGAAATATATGGGGTATTTTTCCAATTCCATAGATTAGTTGGATTTTAAAATATCTTAGAACCATTTTATTTCTCCATAAACATAATGGAATTAAACAAAACATTCTTCTTATTAAACATGTTATTCTATTAACATTAACAACCGTCCATTTTTTTAAGGCACAACATTCAATTTCATGCATTTAAATCAATGTAATGGATTTCCAAGTCTTTTGAATATTATTTTTTATCCAAAAAAAGAAGTGTTTAACTTTTAATTGAGGGGTAACATTAAATAAAAAGGCATATCATTCATTTCATGTCATCTTTTTCATGTACTCCCTGATATATTCATTATATTTTTTCATTAGGGAATGAAAATCCAATTCCATTTTAACTCAGAGAGTGTGAGGAAAATATTTATAGAAAAACATTTAATAAAATTACTTCAACCCAATATTTTTGATATCTTCATCCATATTTTTAATATTTATAAATGTGAAACATTGATAAATATTCTCCCTCCATATGATAAATAGCTAGAGGAGCCTTCTCTTTTTCGAATCATTGATGTTTGTAGTTGATATTCTCGAATGAGTTGATCCTTTGTTCCAGGACTAAGGGAACAAATTATCCAATGATGTTCAGCTACCATTATCGCATTAAGGACTAAAATGTGGATTTTTCATTCGTAGGGGGGGGGGTGTGGTCAATCTTTATAATAAAATTTTCAATTTATATCAAGATTTATCTAGGAGAGCATCATCAAATGTTTGTGATTCCTTCTCCCATTGGGTTGGGAATCTTTTTGGGGCAGTCATCACATTGGTCGTCACATTAATTTTTTAACTGATTATATTTATTTTAATCCATTAGATATAATAATGGTCAATTTGTTATGAATATATTTAAACTATTACAAACAGAAAAATGAATTTACAGAATATTATCTGATAAAGTATGACATATCTTTATTTCCATAAAATATTAAATTCTAGGGTTCAGTATATGTTATCAATGACTTATTTCATAATATATATACTTATTCTAAATTTTCATTAACTTAATAATGGTTTATAATTGTATTATTAATTTACCAAACCATTTACATATAGATATTCATATTGGGTGTGAGGTATGGCCCATTTTCATGTACTATGATAAGTTGATTCAAGCCTGACTCACCATTTTGGTGTTGTTATACCTAGGTAGTCTATTACCGGAACACAACCACATTTAGTATATAGATATGGATTTAGTCTCTTTATATTCCACATACTCTATGATTGTCAGTATTTAGGTTTGTTTTATTATACTTAGTCTTCTCCCAGTGGCTTTTTATAGAGTTTTATATTAATAATCCATCAAATAACTAAGCATTTTCTTTTATATAATCTATAAAAACACTTCTATTTATTACACATTAATACATTATTTCTTATATGGTATTACACTTAAAACAACCCTAAATACCAATAGGTATAGTGACTATGGGAATTAGGTACATTACATATCAATTTTGAAAAAAAAACACAACATCTTTATTGAAAACATCCTCAATTTTCTATGTTATAAAATATCATGGGATAACCATGGAACAAACATAAGAATGTTGAGATGTATAAAGCCTATAAATGGAATAAATATTCTATAAGGGGATATGTGATAGAAAATAGGAATTTAAATTGTTCATAATAGGTTTCATAATCATAAACATGAATCATATTGCATGATATACCATCATAATCATAACATGGGAAATTTGGAAAATATAAAACACTAAATCATATAAATAGTTAAATAATGATTTCTAAGAAAACATTATATAAAACATACCATAAAGGAATCATGTTAAATTATTATCCCAACATGATGTCTCATGAGACTAAATAGTACCCAAGGATTTGGATCACTATATAATTCAGGACACACCCGCTATATTTATTTCATTCTCATGTTTCTATGTCCAATATATATCATCTAAAATTGAATCAGTTATCATCACATTTTATTACATGATCAGGGAATATGGAATTAATACAGACAAGTCCAAAATCAATTAATTATTATTTATTAAAGGTGAAATCCCTTGATATGAAATTGGTCTGATATTCAAAAAGTAAATATTTTGGTAGGTTAAAATCGTTGGGAACTTTTGACAACATAAAACCATAAAATAAAAATTCATGAAATGGAGTGATGAGAGAGAAAGTGTTCTATCATAATTTGGACAAGAAATGGGTTGTAATATGGATAGGTAAATAAATATCCCTAAATAATTAATTGTAAATAGAAGGCATAATATAACAAAGAAACATGAATAATAGAGACAATGAAAGGAACCCTTACTTGAGTGTGTGGCCCAAAATGCTTTAGATGAGCTTGTTGAGGACATGGGGTTCCACAAGTGGAATATGGAGAGTGTAGAGAAGAGTAATGAATTACAGAATGTATTTCTAGTGAAGATAAATCAGATGATTAGTGGAATTATATTGAATGAAGTGGGAATTATTAATCATTTCCCAAACCTATGTTATGGACTCTATATAAAAAATAAAAAACCCAAAAAAAATCGTAGTGGTTTTCACCTAGGGATTCATAAAAACATGATTTCATTTTATTAATATATATAGATAATGACAAAAAATAATTAAATAATACCATTTTATATCTGTTGGTGGGTTATAATATTGAATAAAGGACATTAAATCTTTATAATATATTATATGTTTTGGGGGATTCATAAATATATTATAAAAAAATCAATTATAGATAAAAACAAAATCAAAAATATTTTCAATTTAAAACATATATTTGGTCATGGATACCATTTATAGAATATATTAGAACTCTTTGGGGTCATTATGAGATCAAAATACACACTATGTTTAAACGACATTTATTTATTTCTTAAAAATTTGAATATCGTAATTTTTTTTGAAAAACACACCATTAGATATTTTCAATATTTAGATTCCAAAAGTTATATTAATTTTATCAAAATAATTATCTATATATGAGAATTTAATATTTCAAAACATTAGTCATAATTTATTGATATATGCTTGGTTTTTTTAAATAATTATTTTTGAACCCTTATTAAAAATTTCATAATAATTATATAAACCTTTATATTCAATGAAAATTATTTAAAATTAATATTTTATTCAAATATTTCTTATCTAGAAAATCAATTAATTCATAAGATCAAATTTCATAAGTGAATTTAAATATTTCTCAAATATAGTATTTTTGTTTCATTGCATAAAAATTATTTATAAAATAACAACAATATGATAGAAATGTGTTCATTATTCTATGAATAAATTACCTAAATAATAATATTGCATGGATATTGATACACATCCTTTAAATAAACCAAAAAACACAATAAAATAATGTGTCTGATGTTGATAATTTCATGTGGTAGTTCAGCATACATAGTTTGGGTCGTGATCTCAATTAGATTGAAGTTCTCTAGTAAACAGTTTCATTCATGCATATGTTTTTGGATCTGATCATGGACATCGTAAAGGTAAAATCCCAAAGATTATATATCCCTCTGAAACTATGATAAATGGGCTTCATTGGGTATGATCCTATTGGTTGAGGACATTACTACCTTTGTCTATGTCAATTAGAGTTTTTAAAGTACTGTATTTATAATAATAATGTTATCATTGTTCCATAATGATATTATGAACGGTTATGATGACTAATTGTCTTCAAAATAAGATATTTTTTAATAAAAATGGGGAATTGAGTTTTCTTTTCTATAACCATAATACAAAACAATACATTTAATTAAATCAAAAATTTGTTTTTATTTATTACATCTCAAGTTAAAAATAATAATTTGGTTTATCATCTAATATTTAAATGAAATGAAAATAATTCTGAAATGATGATTAATTTAATTTATTGAGATAATAATAAATTTATCATAGAAAAATTGTTTTTGAAAAAAATTATTTATTTTACATTGAAATGATTTATATTTAAATTTTATTATAATCTATTGATATGCTATGATTTTATGTGTAAATCATTTAATTTTCATAATATAGTCATTCATTTTCATTCAATATATTTAATTACTAGGTTATAAAATTCACATTAAATATTAATATTTTAATTGTTTATTGTGGTTCAGTTAAACAAGATTATGTGTATTACACAGGATACTGATGAAATTAAATATATTTTAAAAATATAATATTTTATAAAATATCTAGAAGTTACATTGTCTTTGTGATATTTTTTTGATGATATTTTTAATGGTTGTGTAATTTTTGGACATGAAATATGGATAATGAGTGTTCATTATGTTCATTTTAATCATAACTGGTTTATTTTATGAGTATCAGATATATTATTTTAGTATTTACATTAGCATAAAAAAATAATGTGGTATACATTTGTAATGTTTATTGAGATCAGTTTAGTATTGGTTCTTTTTATTTGATTGTTATGTGGATGCATAAAAAGATTTCAGGATTATATCCAAGATAAATATATCTAAATGTTGTATTGAATTAATATTTTAATTTTTTTAAATTTATTTAGTATTGTGGCATTGGTGAATATCATGATTTCATAATCCAATTTTTTTTGGTTATTTGGGAAATAGTATTTTATTTTTATGTCAAAAAATTTATAATCCATTCGTGAATTTATAAAACTCAGTGGTTTCAAATTATTAACATTTTTTTATCCTAAAAAATAGAATTATTTTTTTCTTAATGTTAAACTCATATATAATTTTTAATTTTTTTAATTCACATGGATGTGTGAAGAACATCATAAAATATAGTGGATCATTCTTTAATATATGTGGTGTTATTGGGGATTTGGTAATCATGCTTCTTCCACTATCATGGTTCTTCATATTATTTTATAACTAAAAATTAAGGATGTTCTAATATGGTATATTCATTTCTATACATGGTGTAGGGGTTTGACCTCTCTGAGAGGGATAGTTTGATCATGAATACTTCAAAATATTATTTTAGGATCCTATTTAAGTTATTATTTCTTGTTAACTTATAAAGTTGTTGGATTGAGGTTTCATAATAATCATGATTTCTTATAGATCGATAGGTTGTCTAGAATATGGTATAGAGAGAGAGATTCCTCAAGGTTTTTTATGTTTCATAGGTTATGACTATAGATAAATGGGTATGGAATAAAGTGTCTTAGTATGGATATAAAGTGGTTATCTGTTGTGTAATGGTTAATTGTACCAATTATATGGGATTCCATAACAAAAAATAGTTTATTTAGATAGTGAAAATTGATTTATTATATTGTGAAAGAAATCCTTCCCCAATGATAGTCCTTCTCAGAGAGGAAATGAGATTTTATGGACTTATACAAGCCTAGAATAATTTACCCAGTACATATGGATTATCATCAAGCTTATTCCAAAATAAAATTGAAGGAATTAACCATTAGATATTGTTGTGAATGATAGGTAAACAAATATTCAAATCATATCCCCGAATAATGAAACAAAAATTATTCACATTAATCAATATAAAAAAATAAATAATTTTATACAATATAGTAATTTTCCAATAATACTAGAACTATAACAAAAAATCTAAAATACATCAACCATTAACACCTAGATATTTTGTGATTCATTTCTCATCTAATGAAAATAATTTCTTTAATAGCTTCATATGTATGCAACCTAAAGTCTAAAAGAATTTTAATATATTATACTTTATTAATGAAGAAGTTATGTAAGTAGATTTAATAGTAATAAATAAATATTGAAAAAATAATATGTTTAATGGTTCTAGAAAACGAAAATATGTTCATATATAAGTTCTCAATTTTTAGTAGATTCATTATATATTTTAAAAATACATTTTTCTTCAAAAGATATATTTTTCATTTTTGAGAAAATAATTTAATTCGTTAATGAAACTATTATAAAATTTATTTGTAAATATTTACTTAATTTTTCTAATAATAATTTCAAAATTATGTTAAAGGGATTATTTGAGAATTTCATAAAAATTCATATTTTTTAATGAATAGTGAAAAAAAAATATTTTTATTGAGAACGTTATGTTCAATTAAAAAATTTACAACATTCCATTTTATTTTACAATTGTAATAAAATTAATATGATTTAATTTATATTACTAATAGTCAATTTTAATTTATTTTTATTAATATATGTTTTATTTTTATATAATAACATTCATACATAAAAAACCAATTTTTATGGAAAAGTTATTTATATTATGTTTTTTGGGATTACATGTAAAGACCTGGAAATTTCAAGGAAATTTTTTTTTCTTAATTTTTTTTGGAATTTTTTGAGTGCGTAGTTTCAAACGGAACCTGATTCTGAGGCCCAGTGTGCCCAGAATAATTTTCTGAAGTTTTGATAAAATTAAATTAACACGCCTAAGCAGTTTTCCGGAAAAAATGGAGTAACTCTTGAATGGTAGCTCAGATTAGAAATATGAGGGCACTGTTGTGCTCAGAATAGCGGGATTACCCTAGGTGCGACTTATGTTTAGTCGGCACTGGCCTCCTATGAGAAATCCCAAAAATGACTTAACCGTAAATAAAATAATTAAATAAATTATTTTATTTTTCAAATGCTTATAACTCACAAACGGTAGCTCGGATTAAAAATACGAGACCACTGATGAACTCGTGGCGGCATGTTTTATTTAAGCAGATACTAACTTTTGCGGCATGGTCCACCAAAAATAGATAGTTTTTCGCCGCAAATAAAATAATTAAGTGACAATTATTTTATTGTAAAATTCATAACTTCTAAACGATAACTCGGATTGAAAACTTGAGAGTATCGATGGGTTCGTTGCGGCGTGTTTTACTTAGGCAGAGCCTAACCTCTACTGGCGCGGGTCGAGGGTTACTGATAATAATTTTCTGAACTTTTTTTCGGGTACGTTTAGTAAACGTACGTGCAGATTTTTCTATCTTTTGAACCGGTGCTCGGAATTGAAATCTGAGGGCACCGATGAACTCGTAGTGCCGGTAATTTTTTAAGGGGACATTTATCGCAGTTTCATTTTAAACAGGTTGAGTTTTATTAATTTTGGAGTTTAGTTAAGAAAAGTTAAATAAATTTGTTAAAAAAAATTTATATCTAAGGAAGTTAAATCCTCCCATGTGTGGATATATGAGAGGTGGGGCCCACACAAGCCCCAACCTCTCATCTTCCCATAACTCTCTCCAAATCCCCTTTAACACCCCTTCAATTTATTGTTCCAACCCTCTTCATTAATGAACTAAACATCTTTTATTTATTTGGCACGTTTTCAAAATTCTCTTGAAATATTTATGCCAACTCTTTAATAAATGGTTATACTTTATTATTATGGGTGTTGGCATAATCTCTAGTGGGGAGAGTCTTGAGAGAGGGGATTTGGGAGGATTGAGGGGACTTCTTTCCCTCATAAAAGAACGCAAAGAATGATGGCACCAACCTCGACTTCTTCTTTCTCAACGTTGACGAAGCAACGTCGTCATCCCGCGACAACGTCAACGGAACAAAGATAGCATCTCCTACCTTCGTCAAGAGATCAACCTTCTTGAATTGAGGTAGGGGTTTAATTTTGAAGTATGATAAATATCTCTGTGTTAATTCCTCTTGTTCATGAATCTTAATGATGATGGCCAAACAAATATGGTTATCGATCCGCACATAGACCGTGAACCTTTCTGTTTCATTTCTCGTGCATTATTCATCGCCAAATAATTAAGCGTGCTAAAAACTCAATGTTTTGTTGAGCATACGGATGCAGAGATCTGAACCCGAGGATCTTTAATCTGAGATTGTCACAATTTTCGGGTTTTGAACGAAGATACAGCAACCCACGGAAGGGGCGACGCGGCAGTGTCATTTTGGTGTGTGTTCAAGGAATGACTTCGGGCGGAAGAGAAAACTGCGTGAAGGGATGGCTGATAGGGTTTAGAGGTTTGGGTTGGAGGTGCTAAAACGTGAAGGAATTGATAGATTGGAGTGAGAAAGTTTAAGTTGATGATATAATAATTAAAAGAAATAAATTAATTGATGGTGTATGTTTCCAGTGCCCAATAAGGGCTCTAAAAAACATGAATTGATTTGGAGTTAGGAATAGTAAATAAATAAGTAATTAATAATAATAATAAAATATTGTTGTTATTACTTTTGATGATAAAAGACATTTTTTGTCTGCAACTTCCCCGTACGACCTCGGTTTTACGAACCGTCTGCGGCTGGGCGACCCTAATTTTGAGACGGACATTCCGAGTCCAATATTGAATGTCTTTTTCAGTTTTTTGGATCGGGTGCCTGAAGCACTCTGAAAATAATAAATTTAATATTATTATTAAATCTTTGACCATCCAGAACTCATGCATACGACGTACGATTGGCTTGCTGTCAGTGGCGATGTAATCCTGACATCAATACGGTCGATTCAAGTCTAATGTTGAATACAAAATTCTGGTTCATGGCTCGGGCCCATGAAACACCGAATAATATTATTATTTTTATTACAGGATCTTGTTTCAGACATATCTCTCTCATACTGTGTCGGAATTTCGAACCGTCTACGAGGTTGCGACCCTGAAATTAAGATGGATGTTTCAAGACCAATTTTGGATATTTAAGTCGAGGTTGAGGCATGGGACCCATGAGGCCCGGTTCACGCGTGTTGTGGTGAAATGAAATTTTTTCACCGGTTATCCATTTTGGACCAATGGGTAGTCCATCTCGTGTGTTTTTTCATATGGATCACAATGGTGTGGCTGGTTTAATTAACCAGTTTCATTTGATGTATGGCCGGGTTGGTTTGAACCTGAAACCAACCAGGCCCTCAGAGCGGAAACACTTATATCTCGAGCTCCGGACGTCCGATTGACGTACAGTCAACTTTGCTGGATTCCTCTTGATGAGACGGAACTTTTTGCATACTTTTCCTGAGTTTTGGTTGTAGTTGGATAGTGTCCGAGTTGGATTGTACCCGAAATCCAACCGGGCCCCTCGAACGGAAAAAATGATAACATTCAGACTGGACGTCTGTTTGACGAACCGTCAGCGGCGTTGGTGATCATGGTGAGAAACGGTCACTATGAGTATACCCTATGAGAGTTCGGGGTACAGTTGAGATATGCCCTGGTTGGTTCACACACGAAACCAACCAGGCCCCTGGGACGAAAAAGCTAATAACTCATAGACCGGGCGTCCGATTGACGCACCGTCTGTTGTGTTGAGACCCCTATGACGAGGCGGTCCTTTGAGATACATATTCATGGGACATTGTGATACATGGAATATCGACCAGTAGCTCATGGAGCGGACCCTCCCAGAGACAAGCATGCAAAGTACGGAGACCGTGTAGCCGACTGAGACTTGACAACGGCTGATCGATCGACTTGGTGAGTTTCGAATAGCCCAATGGGGAGCGCTTGGTTGTAGAAGCAGACCCACGACGGAGGAGCGCTTGTTTGTAGCGGCAGACCCGCGGTACTCAATAGAAGAAGTACCTCTGTAGGCTATGAGGTGGAGCGCTTGGTTGTAGCGGCAGACCCACGGTGGGAAGCGCTTGGTTGTAGCGGCAGACCCACGGCGGAGGAGCGCTTGGTTGTAGTGGCAGACCCGCCGTACTTAATAGAAGGAGTACCTCTGGAGGCTATGAGGGGGAGCGCTTGGTTGTAGCGGCAAACCCATGGTGGGAAGCTCTTGGTTGTAGTAGTAGGCCCACAGTAATTGACAGGTGGAGTACCTCAGTAGTCTTAGGTTAGTACCTCGGAGTCGTGACAGGATCACTATACACTCCAGAGACGGGGCTCTTCAGCAGTTATGGTTTCGATAATTGAAAATCCTGGTTTGAACTGAGTCTATGATATTTGTGTTTCCTCATGATTGAGATGGGTCACTTGATATCTTAGGTATATGTATGGGCATAAACCTGGGTAGTGGTTATCCGTTGATTTTATAATCTTTGTGTTTCCTCACGATTGAGATGGGTTACTTGATAACTTAGGTATATGTATGGGAATATACCTAAGTAGAGGATATCTGTTGAGATCTTCCTTTTGGTTATCCTTGTTGGATTTAGTGAGACCTTGAGGGTCTTGGGGTCCCTACTAAGTATCGTTATACTCACCCCTGCATGGGATATTCCTGCACTTCGTTGTGTTGGTTGCAGACGACGGGCAGCATTGACAAAGGCCGAGTGTTCGAGGGCTGGATGGTACCCGGAGGTGGACCTCATGACGAGTCAGTATTTGGAGGTGGAATTCACGGCGAGATGATACTCGGAGGAGGTTGACAGGCGAGAGCGTTGTGGAGGCTAACTATACCTTCCCTTCAGGTTGGATCCGTGGTGGACGATCCAGGAGCTGCGCTATCTGTACCTACCCTTCAGGTATGATCCATGGTGGATGATCCAGGAGATGCACGATTTGTACCTACCCTTCAGGTAGGATCCTTGGTGGATGACCCAGGAGCGGCTTGTCACCTTCCGTATGTTTTGTCTTTTACCTTGTACTTTACAGTTGGGTTTGTATTTCTATCCCCCTTTACTTTCAGCACTGCTTGTATTCAGTTTTACCTAGTGATTACTTTCGCTTGTACTCTGTGGTGTTTAGTTTACATTTATAAAGGCAATACCTTCCCAGTTATTGGTATTTACGCCTTTGGTTCTAGTCTCCATCCCCTGGCCTATGGAAGGCGGGCTTGGGGTAGTCACGACACGGGCCCCGAGGACGGGTCGTGACAAATTGGTATCAAAGGAGTCGGTTCTACCACAGAACATAGGACTCTAATATTTTCTTTCTATGAAGAAATAGTGTTAAGGGTACCGAGTGTGGTTTTCAGTTCATAGAGTTCAGTGTTGGTGCGGCAGTCGATGTATCCGTACACGAGGACCCTGACTTCTGATTTCCGACTTTGTGCACGAAAACACTGATTGCGTGTCTATTTCCAAAAGTTTTAAAGTCAGATCAAACCAGGTTAGATAAATAGGAATAAATCATTTGACCATTTCGTATCTGTTCAGGATGTCTCTATCCAGACAGTCATTTGGAGTTCTGAGATATTTCACGATGACGTCCCACCGAGCGACAAGGCTCCGGTGCAGGTAACTTTTTACTATGTTGGCACCCTCGGGTGGTGTACCTGCTGCACCACCACCTGTTGTGGAGCAGATTCCACTAGCCATACTAGCGAACTGTGCACACTAGCAGAGCGCGTTGCACGTGTTCCAGCAGTAGAGGCCTCTGAGGGTACGAGGCGAGGCTGATTCCCAGACAGCAGAGCATTGGTTGGAGGAGATTGATAGAGTATTCCGCCTATCTGAGACATCAGTGGAGTGGACGGTGGACTTGGCTACTAGTTTTATCCCGTTAATGACCATGAGGATGGCCCACATAGTGATGAGTCTTCGGTACGTGGACCGATGCTTGAGTTAGTGCCTTCGGGTAGTGTGTCAGCTATACATCACTACCTGTTGGTCACCAATTACAACCGACGGTTCCGGTAGATGACACGTGTAGGCTTACTGCCTTACACATGTTCCAACATCAGATACCCTCAAGTTATGAGGCGAACCTGACTCATAGGCGGAAGAGGACTGGCTTGAGGAGGTGGATGAGTGTTTTATAGAGCTTATACAGCTTCGGTAGGATGATGTTTCGGTATCTGAGTATTCATAAAGGCGTATCGAGCATTCCGGGTACTCGATGAATACGATTCGATCAGTTATATAGAGCTCGGACCTCTGAGCATGGTTTGTTTAAGGATATCTGAGCTAGCACCTCTCCTCTATTCATTCCTACTTAGGCTAGGGTGCTAGAAAGAACCATTGTGGTTGAGAATTATTTTCTGAATGGATGCAGTCAGTGAAGGTTAGTAGTGGGAAAGATGGAAACTGGAGCCAGTCTTGGAGACTTGGGCGTGTTAAATGTTTCAAGAAGAGGAAGTGTTAAGGACAGATGAATCTACAGAGTAGCAGACATGGAAGCAGAGCTACGAGTGCTGCATGAGGTGGTGTACATTTCAATATGTTACAACCACCCATCTTTGTAGTCCCCACCAGGCTCAGGGAGATGGAGGGTACGGAAAGAGAATAGATGCATGCGGTCACGGAGTGTGACCCAAGGGCTCTAAGAATGATTTGAGGTATGGTATGTGTCTACTACGAGCTGCCATATCAATAGACATAGGTACCAATCATTCCTTCCTTCCACGAATCTTGTCCCAGACCAAGGGTTTCTGGTTAAAACCGTTGACTTGACCCTCATGTCTTGAGATACCATTGAGAGGAGACTCGATAAACACACTTACTCCGACAGGTGTGATCTGACCCTTGAGGCGAGAGTTTCGGTTGGAACCTCTGGGTGACAGTGTTGAGGCCTTACGACGTTAGTGTGGGTATGGACTGGGCAATCACAGTTCATACACGGATTGATGGTATTAGGAAAAAAGGTTTTGGTTTACTTACAACGATGGGATTAGTATTCCTTGGTCAGTGAAAAGGAAACCCCAAGCAGCACCGGAACCTCCAGGAGAGCGCATGGGAGCAAAAGGCTCAGATGCGTGCTCAGTACCACTTTTTGTTTCCCCTAGTGTGTATTGAAGCTTTACGGGGACATAAAGCCCGGAGGTGGGATTAATGTAAAGACCCAGAAATTTCAAGGAAATTTCTTTTTTCATAATTTATTTGGAATTTTTTGAGTGCGCAGTTTCAGACGGCACCTGATTCTGAGGCCCGGTGTGCCCAGAAAAGTTTTCCGAAGTTTTGTTAAACTTAAATTAACGCGCGTAAACAGTTTTCCTGAAAACGAGGAGTAAATATTGAACGGTTGCTCAGATTAGAAATCTGAGGGCACTGTTGCGATCAGGATATCAGGATTACCCTAGGCGCAACTTAAGTTTAGTCAGCATGGGCCTCCTATGAGAAATCCAAAAAATGGATTAACCGTAAATAAAATAATTAAATAAATTATTTTATTTTTCAAATGCTTATAACTCACAAATGGTAGCTCGGATTAAAAATCTGAGACCACTACTGAACTCGTGACGACATGTTTTATTTAAGCAGAAACAATCTTTTTCCAGCACGGGCCACCAAAAAAAGATAGTTTTTGGCCACAAATAAAATAATTAAGTGACAATTATTTTATTGTAAAATTCATAACTTCTAAACGGTAACTCGGATTGACAATCTGAGAGAATCGATGGGTTCGTTGGGGTGTTTTTTACTTAGGCAGAGCCTAACCTCGACTGGTGCGGTTCAAGGGTGACTAAAAATAATTTTCCGAACTTTTTTTCGGGTACGTTCAGTAATCGTACGTGCAGGTTTTTCTATCTTTTTAACCGGTGCTCGGAATTGAAATCTTAGGGCACCAATGAACTCGCAGCACCGATAATTTCTTAAGGGGACATTTACCGCAGTTTCATTTTAAACAGGTTGAGTTTTATTAATTTTGGAGTTTAGTTAAGAAAAGTTAAAAAAAATTGTTAAAAAAATTTATATCTAAGGAAGTAAAATCCTCCCATTTGTGGATATATGAGAGGTGGGGCCCACATGATCCGAACCCTCTCATCTTCCCATAACTCTCTCCAAACCCCCTTTAACACCCCTTCAATTTAATGTTCCAACCCTCTTCATTAATGAACTAAACATCTTTTAATTATTTGGCACGTTTTCAAAATTCTCTTGAAATATTTATGCCAACTCTTGAATAAATGGTAATACATTATTATTATGGGTGTTGGAATAATCTCTAGTGGGGAGAGTCTTGAGATAGGGGATTTGGGAGGATTGAGAGGACTTTTTTCCCTCATCGAAGAACGCAAAGAACGCTGGTTCCAACCTTGACTTCTTCCTTCACGACGTTGACGAAGCAATGTCGTCATCCCGCGACAAAGTCAACGGAACAAAGATAGCATCTCCTACATTCGTCAAGCGATCAACCTTCTTGAATTTAGGTAGGGGTTTAATTTTGAACTATGATAAATATCTATGTGTTAATTCCTCTTGTTCTTGAATCTTAATGACGGTGGCCAAACAAATATGGTTATCAATTCGCACATAGACCGTGAACCTTTCTATTTTGCTTCTCGTGCATTATTCATCGCCAAATAATTAATCGTGCTAAAAACTCAATGTTTCGTTGAGCATACAGATGCGAAGATCTCAACCCGAGGATCTCGAATCTGCGATTGTCACAATTTTCAGGTTTTGAACGAAGATACAACGACCCACGGAAGGGGCGACACGGTAGTGTCATTTTGGCATGTGTTCAAGGCATGACTTCGGGCATAAGAGAAAACCGCGTGAAGGGATGGCTGATAGGTTTTGAAGGTTTAGGTTGGAGGTGCTAAAACGTGAAGGAATTGATAGATTGGAGTGAGAAAGTATAAGTTGATGATATAATAATAAAAAGTAAGGAATTAATTGATGGTGTTTCTTTCCAGCGCCCAAGAAGGGCTCCAAAAAAACGTGGATTGATTTGGAGTTAGGAATAGTAAATAAATAAGTAATTAATAATAATAATAAAATATTGTTGTTATTACTTTTGATGCTAAAAAACATTTTTTGTCTGCAACTTCCCCGTACGACCTCATTTTTTCGAACCGTCTGTGATGGTACGACATTGATTTCGAGACAGAAATTCCGAGTCCAATATTGAATGTCTTTTCGGGTTTTTGGATTGGGTACCTGAAGTGCTCGGAAAATAATGAATTTAATAATATTATTAAATCATTGACCCTCCATAACTCATGCGTTTGACGTCCGATTGGCTTGCTGTCAGGGGCGATATAATCCTACCATCAATACGGTCAATTCAAGTCTAATGTTGAATACTAAATTCTGGTTCATGGCTGGGGCCCATGAAACACCGAATAATAATATTATTATTATTACGGGATCTTGTTTCAGACATATCTCCCTCATACGGTGTCAGAATGTCGAACCGTTTATGAGGTTGCGACCCTGAAATTAAGATGGATGTTTCAAAACCAATTTTGTATATTTAAGTTGAGGTCGAGGCGCGGGCCCCACGAGGCCCGGTTCACGCGTGTTGCGGTGAAATGAAACTTTTTCACCGGCTATCTGTTTTTGACCAATGGGTAGTCCATCTCCTGTGTTTTTTCGTATGGATCACAATGGTGTGACCGGTTTAATTAACCAGTGTCATTTGAAGTACGGCCGGGTTAGTTCGAACCCGAAACCAACCGGGCACTCAGAGCGGAAACACTTATATCATGAGCTTCGAACGTCCGATTGACGTACCGTCGACTTTGTTGGATTCCTCATGATGAGACGGAACTTTTGGAATACTTCTCCTGAGTTTTGGTTGCAGTTGGATAGTGGCCTAGATGGATTGTACCCGAAATCCAACCGGGCCCCTCGAAGGGAAAAGATGATAACTTTCAAACTGGACGTATGTTTGACGAACCGTCAGCGGAGTTGGTTATAACGTTGAGAAACATTCCCTATGAGTATACCCTATAAGAGTTCGGGGTACAGTTGAGATAAGGCTGGGTTGGTTGGAAAACGAAACCAACCGGGATCCTAGGACGAAAGGCTAATAACTCACAGACCGGGAGTCTAATTGACGCGCCTTCTGTTGTGTTGAGACCCCTATGACGAGGCGGTCCTTTGAGATACTTTCCTCGTGGGACTTTGTGATACTTGGAGTATCGACTAGTAGCTCGTGGAGCAGACCCTCCCTGAGATGAGTGTGCGGAGTACGGAGACCGTGTAGGCGACTGAGACTTGACGATGGCTGATCGATCGACTCAGTGAGTTTTGGATAGCCTATTGGGGAGCACTTGGTTGTAGTGGCAGTCCCACGGTGGAGGAGCGCTTTGTTGTAGCGGCAGACCCATGGTACTCAACAGAATAAGTACCTCTGGAGGCTATGAGGGGGAGCGCTTGGTTGTAGCGGCAGAACCATGGTGGGTAGTGCTTGGTTGTAGTGGCATACCCATGGCGGAGGAGCGCTTGGTTGTAGCGGCAGACCCGTCGTACTCAATAGAAGGAGTACCTTTGGAGGCTATGAGGGGGATCGCTTGGTTGTAGCGGCAGACCCATGGTGGTAAGCGCTTGGTTTTAGCAGCAGGCTCATAGTACTCGACAGGTGGAGTACCTCAGCAGTCTTAGGATATTACATCGAAGTCATGACAGGATCACTGTACACTCCAGAGATGGGGCTCTTTAGCAGTTACAGTTTTGATAATTGAAAATCCTTGTTTGAGCTGAGTCTATGATCTTTGTGTTTCCTAATGATTGAGATGGGTCACTTGATAACTTAGGTATATGTATGGGCATATACCTGGGTAGTGTTTATCTGTTGATTTCATAATATTTGTGTTTCCTCATGATTGAGATGGGTTACATGATAACTTAGGTATATGTATGGGCATATACCTAACTAGAGGATATCTATTGATATATTCCTTGTGGTTATCCTTGTTGGATTTAGTGAGACCTTGAGGGTCTTGGGGTCCCTACTGAGTATCGTTATACTCACCCAGCATGGGCTATGCCCGCACATCGTTGTTTTGGTTGCAGACGATGGGCAACGTTGACAGAGGCCGAGTGTTCGAGGGCTGGGCGGTACCTGGAGGTGGAATTCACGACGAGTCAGTATCCGGAGGTGGACTTCACAGCAAGACGATACTCGGAGGAGGTTGACGGGAAAGAGCGTTGTGGAGGATAATTGTACCTACCCTTCTGGTAGGATCCATGGTGGATGATCCAGGAGCTGCGCTATCTGTACCTACCCTTTAGGTAGGATCCGTGGTGGACGATCCAGGAGTTGCACTATCTGTACCTACCCTTCATTTAGGATCCATGGTGGACGACCTAGGAGCGGCTTTTAACCTTCCGGATGTTTTGTCTTTTACCTTGTACTTTACAGTTGGGCTTGTATTTCCGGACCCCTTTACTTTCAGTACTTCTTGTATTTATTTTTACCTAGTGATTACTTCTGCTTGTACTCTGTGGTGTTTAGTTTACTTTAATAAAGGTAATGTCTTCCCAGTTATCAGTATTTACGCCTTTCGTGCTAGTCGCCAGCCCCTGGCCTATGGAAGGCGGGCTTGGGGTAGTCACGGCATGGGCCCTGAGGACACGTCGTGACATTACATTTAAATGATATTATTCTAATTATATTAATTAAATTTTATGAAACAGATTCTATATTTTTAATCATAATTTTTTAATTTCATATTAATTACAAATCAATATATGGTTAAAATTAATAGTAAAAATTGTAAAAAAATTCTTAGTGTTGTAGTGGTTATAATGTGTTTACATGGGGGTTTTACAATGTTATAATGGTTTTTTCTGATTATTATTTTATAAATCCTATTTTATTTCCTTATTTAAATAAACTAATATCCCACTATTGAATAACTATATGATTTGAATAATTTGTCTTGAGTTTGACATTATTAAGTTTGGATCATTTAAAATATTCGATGTCCATCCTCTCCACCACATATAAAATAAAATCACTCATTTATCTTCATTACATAATATTGAGACATATATATTGAAAAACGTAGGATAAATTCCCTTTTAAGCATACTTACCCATGAAATATAGTTCATGATATTCATAAAAGACTAATATAGGGATATATAAGATAAGATCTAATGGAGGCCTAATGAAGAAGAAATAATCATCATATGTCACTGTAACGTTTCATGTTTTGAACTGGATAAAAAATCGAAGGAAATTTAATTTTTCTATTAACATGTCAAGATGGACTTAAAAAACTGATCATCGCTACTTCTTATTCCATTAGTCGACACTATGGTGCAAATAAAATAAAAAAATTATGTTTATTTTAATCGTATGAATGTTTGTTTCTTTTCAAAAAATTAAAATAACTCTCAAACGGTGAATCGTACGAGAAATCTAATACCACTTTTAGGTCCGGAAAGATGGGTTTACCCTATGTAGGGTATAACATAGATTCACATCGGGTGTTTAGCACCCTCGAAGATGATAATTCCATGTTTATGTTTAAATAGAAAATTATTCTGTTTTCTATATTATAAATAAATATTTTCTCACAAATGGTGGGTCAAATAAGAAATCAGACGTCACCAATAGTTTCGAGATATACGGTTTACCCTAGGTAGGGTATAACCTTTGTGAGCGGCAGATGTTCTTGTAATATCTCATCCGAAGATAATTTAATTGGGTTAAATAATTTTGTTGGTTGTTAGAAATAACACGAATAATTTTTATTAATAATATTACTTGCATTGTTGTCAATAAATGGAAATGGACTTCCATAATTAATAAATTATGTCACTGTATAAATAATAATTGGCCAATGTGCTTAATGTGTTATTATTAATTACTCCAACTAAATACAAACCTGTAATCAACATTAATTTAATACCTGTTATATTTTTATGCTCATTGTTTTGAAATATAAATGGTGTCATTGGTTGGTTGAATTAAATAATGATTATTTTAATTGTTGTTAATATTGTTATATTAGGACAAAAAAACGAGATATATGTTCATTATGTATATATATAAGGGATTAAATATATATATACATATAGTTATATATATAGATGTGTTATTGTATATATACGGATATACAGATGTGTATATATATATACACATCTCACGTGTATATATATATATGGGGGAATATTTATTAATGGGTTAGATAAAATATTATTAATTACCCACATAAATGCATGTAACGCCTCTACATAAATCAATGTGTGGACCGTTAAGGCTTTAGTCCAAATATATAAAATGACATAGGGCGTGCGCATGCACACCTAGTTGTGGGTCCCATATTTCTATTAAAATTAATTAAATGATTGCTCAGCCATTATGAAATTATTACATCATTCCATAACACAATGTTCGGGTTAGAAATAATTAAAAAGGATGAAAGTAAATGAATGAAATTTAATGAGATATAAAAATAAATAATAAAATTGATATGGGTGGAGATAAAATTTAAAAAAATGAGGTAAACACATTTTAATTATTTATTTCATTTTCCACCATTTTTATTAATTTTTATTTTTGTCCTTTTTATTTATTTTTTCCTATTTCTTTTCATTCCTTTATTTTTTTATATCATTTCTCATCTCTTTCTCTCCTCACTCTCCTGTGTGTGGCACACCCCCTCTCCATCTGGGATGCGTACCACCTTTACCTCACTTTTGAAGATCGGTGAACCTCTCATTATCGTCTTTTTTCTTCATCGTCAAGTGATTTTTGAACCTCTCGTTAAGCCTTATCCCACGCACCAAGAATCATGTGATTTCATTCCAAATCCTTTGCACAGTTCTCCGCGGAAGGATTTTACTCTATTTTGTCATTTTTCTATAAACTACCATTTTATTCCATTTTAGGTCAAATCAAAGATTACCGCAGATAATAGGATCATCTACGACCATAAGCTTGGGTGTCTACTCCATTTCCTTCTGGTTTGTTATGATTTATAAAAATGAACAGTTGTTCCATTAGTCGTTGCCTACCGGCTTTGTGCAAATTTTCCAAAATTCAATAATTTTTTTTGACTAGTTGTTTCGGTAGTTTTGATCATGAATTAATTTTTTTAATTTGGTTAAATGTGATCAGACACCCCTTTGGGTGTGCCGACGTGGTCGATATAAATTCTTTAAGCCGGTATATTTAATTCATTTAACTGTATGTCTTGCGCAACCTATTTTTTTATGTTTAATTTAAATAATTATTTTAGAATAATTATGAATCATGAGTTGTTGGAACATTAATTTTTGTTTGTGATGAATTATTTATTTATTTAAAATATTCCTTTCCGGGCATTTAATTTAATTAACTGCATGGGTTTCACAACCAATTTTTATGTTGTTGAATTTAAATAAATAATTTAGATTAATAATAATGTGTGAATTGTTGGATTCTTTGTAGTTGGTTGTGGTAAATTATTTTTTTATTTAAAATCAATCTTATCTGCTTATGTGAATGCAGTATCGTTCCTTGTTAATATTATTATACTACAATATTTATCTTCTACCTTTTGTTGCACGGGTGTATCTATTTAACTTTCAAGCTCTAATTTCATATGTTGATGTCATATCTTCTGCTGTGAAATCATTAATTAAATTCAGGGTGGGGAAAGAAGGTGGGACCCGTAATAAGGGCCACACTTATACCCTCAGTTCCTGATAGTTACCACTACCCACCGAGGGGAGGTGTTTTTGGCTTTTCCAGACCAAGACATCCCTGGGATTTCTAATACTTATGAGTGAGACCGGTTCCAAAATGGCCCATCAAGATAGATTTGGTGGCCATGTGGCTAAGCCCGCCTCAGATGTTACTCGACCCCTTTTTGCGAGATCAGGACAGACTCATAGTAAAGACATGACTCGAGCGATACTTGGTATTTTGAAATATTTCCTAGGATGTGATCGGTGGTATTGGAAATTTGAAGGATGTTCCATAGTGATACCTTAGAGACAGGCATGGAATCCAACTCTCATATTGAACCTTAATAATGATGCACTGAAGGTTTATATTAATGTCATTGTTAGTCCCTAGAGATTTGAGATATTTTTTGGTGTGTTGAAGCACACCTGGTAGACACATGACTTAGACCCCAAGTTAAAGAACAAAATTGGGGTCTCCATATTCCTTATTTTACCTTACTCTGTGAAGCTTCATGTACATGCATATGTGTATTTTTCTTACAGGTACTCCTTTAAGACATCTAGCATTGGACGAAGCAAGAGAATAGTGATGGGTGTTGTTGGGAACCTAGGCTGAATTAATTATTTCATTTCACTTAACAAATTATCTACAATTTTTATATAGTGGTGCTCTGCATTTTATAATTTTAGGAAATGGAAAGCTTTATACACCGTAGGTGACAGCCTACTAGGATTTTAGCACACATCTTACGCAGGCATTGTTGACACCAGAGATGATTATATGTCTTCAGGCTTTGACAAAGGGAATTGTGATGCTTCTGATGCTTGATTTTTTCTTGCTGCTTGGGATGGTGATTGGTTAAGTGGACTGATCCTTCCTTGTAATGCAGTTGTCGCAATTTGTGTCTTTTCTTTTTAGTTCACAGTATTCTTGGGTTTCTTTTTATTATGTTTTTAGTATGGAAATACATCACTTCATTACATTGTTTTGTGAGATTCTGAACATGATTCTTATTCCGTTAGAATATCCATGTTGCTTCTACTACAGTTTATACATTTATATGCCTCCACAATTTGTTAATATTTTTTGTTTACTTCTACTATGATAATACCTATTAAAAATGAGGGCATATTCTCCTCCTTGTACAAAGAATTCCTTAACTACTAGTCGGTAGACTCTGGTATTCAGGGAGATTCACTCAAGGTCATGTAATCCACTGGTTCGGAAACCGTCTTAGAGGAGATCTTGGATGGGACATTACAATGTGGTATCAGATGTGGTTGTTTTCCATTATCTTATTATTTGGGGTTGGTTGATAGGAGACTAAGAATGTGTCACCACTTGGTTAATAGCAGTGCAAGGTGCTGATAACCCCATGTACGAGAAATAACAATGTGGCATGGGTTGGGATTATTGGTCATTCTTTTTTATGATACAATTCATATGATTTTACCTTGAATGATTGGTGTAATTTCCACTGCTTATGAATTTGTGGAATTTTTTATATTTTACCCTTGGCCTATTTTGAAAAGAATGAATCATTACATGCATCATAATAGGCACATAGGAATTCACATGCCGTGCATAATGCCATGCCATGAAGTTTCATTTAAGGATGCCTGTTGAATCAAATTTTTTTCCTAGAATGTGTACCATATATTGTAATTATTTCTCATTCCTTTTAGATACCATGTTGGGGTGAAAATTTTAGCATGCTAGATTTTTTCAATGCTACCTATTTAATAATATGTTTCCCTTGTATCATGCTTTTGTTCTTATTATAATGTCTCTATGATTAAAATGACATGCTTCTGTTATTACAACATGTCCCTCTCTATTAGCTTCTTGTAGTGACATGCTGTATTTTTTGTTATGTTATTGTTTATTTTGAAAATATTTATTGGTTTCCTTTGAATGGGAGCCAAACTCCAAATATAATAAACTTTATAGTAGGCTATTAGGTTTATATCCACCCATATATCTAGGGTGATATGTGTTTGAGATTGTAGTAATTTCAAATGAGTTGGTTAACTACCTAAAGGCACAACTTGGACCAAGTAGGCTAGTTGGTGCACATTCCAGATGAGATAACCTGATATGGGTGTTGTGACTTATAATAATTAAACAACTATTTTTTTGTGTTGCATTAAAATGAACACTGGTCGGCTTAGTGGGACCCCTATAGGTCACCTTATCTACTTAAAAAGAATTTTATTTGATAGGTTTCCTAATTAAGTAAGGGATTTCAATTAATGTAAAATGTTTTAAAAGAGATTTTTATAAAACTGGAATGTTTTTCCTTGATTCATTGTTTAAGAACATATACATTTTTTTTGTTTGGAAAAATGGTACTTGATGTTTTGATTAAATATTTTGATGACTAAAGATAAAATGTGATAGAATATAAAGGGCTTCGTTATGGAACCTGTAGCGATGTCCTCTGTTTAAGACCCTAGTTTAAGGATTGTTTATGTTTCTCCTTGAGTTTCTTTGGAACGCAAACATTTTCAAGTTTTTTTCCCTAGTCGGACCCCTTCCTTAAAATGAGACCATTGTTCGGAGGAGTGGTCAGGTTTTCCTTAACTTTTGATTTGGTCTTGAGCATCAGTAATGCTCATTTCCATCCAGTTAGTAATTAATTAAGAGTGTCTAGTTGGTTAAATAGTTTTTTGACCATATTTTCTCCACTGCAATGGATGACTTGGTACGTCATCATCTGATTTAAACTTTATCTTGATTCTGTATCTCCTCGGGGTAGTATGCACTCACACCCATGGTGTCGTCGATTGTTTAACGTTTTGATGCACCGGTTCAATTCAGTGTAATCGTCAAGTCTAGCGCTGTTAAATACATTTTGGTTCATCTTTGTATTGCAGTAACATATGTGTTAATGGAAATAAGTTCATCCCAATGCTTGGGATGACTTCTAGAAACATTGGTTCTTTGACACACCATCCAGTTTTTTGGGCTTTTATGCCAATTGTTTTAATGATTTTCTTATGGTAATCATTAAATCCTCTTATTGTACTCTTTATGAAGTGATGAGCATGTCCCCTATATTGTCTTCATCATTGATGAACTAAGAGAGAATCGTTCATATGCCATGGTAAATCGTTAAGAGTTGTTGGGCTTGTTTAGGATCGTTTTATCAGTGTTTCATGATGATGCAACGTTCTTATCAATGCATCGGTTAGTATTGAGTAACCCCTAGATTTCTGTATAGGAATTCTCGACAAACTATTGTACATCATCCATTTAATCTAACTTGACAACCAAACAGATGCCACTCTGGGCTCGGTCAGTGTTTTGATGTGGGTATTCTGCCCTTGTACCAATGTCTCACTCGTAAACATGGAGTATAGACTACCTTGCGTTAGATCCTTTCACTCTTGTTGTGTCAATATGAGGTTACCCTAGACATGTTGTTGGACTTGGTGATGCCTAAATCAAGGAATGTCACTAGAGGTCAGGTATGATCTTCGGTTGAAGTGTTCGCTATAAATGTGAGATATCTTTGAAGATGACATCACAATTTAGTCTATAAAACACCTACCTTCTAAGATGATCATCTTCTTAAATGGTCGACTGATGTGGTATGACTAGTTATCTCTCTTTTTCAACAAAGCGTTCAATGAAAGACCTTTTAATGTCACATCTTCAGGTGAGATGAGTGTGGTTTATGTCAACCAGTGTGTTCATAAAAAGGTGGCTCGACATGGGCTTTATGGGAGATAGGGAATCGACTGAATTATCTGTTTCAGAAATCAAGTGAGAAGTGTCGCTAAAATTCTTAAGGTATTTTCATATAAGAAGTTATGGTGGTGGAAGGTGTGGTGACTCGGAATACGCCTCTTTCGAACTTTAAAACCTATGGTGGGAAGTAAATTTTTTGAGAAGTTGTTGAGATGACGACTTGGTCATGTCTCTACCAGAACGTGTTTTTATAGGTATTATCATGGTGTTTTAGTTGGAAAATGAGCATTGGATCAGATATTATTTAATTATGTGTTGATTTTTTAACCAATGTTTGAATGTGCATTGTGCATTTGGATATTCAACGTGACCTTTTGAATGAGACTGCATGACCCTGTAGATCGAGTGAGGGTTACAATATTACCAAAGGATTCTCGAGTACGAGAAGGTATAAGGTGGGAAGGTTGTAAAATTTAGTGTTTTGAAATAGATGGAAAAAGGGAAATTAAATTTTCTTGTTAACTAGGCAGTGCAGTTTTAAAAAACTGAGAATCAGAACATTTTATTCTGATAGTCGACACTACAAATTTGATATAATAATAATATTATGTTTATTATATTCATATTCATGTTTTATACTTTAAAAAAATTCAAATAACTCTCGAAAACTTCCTCGTACAAGAAATATCATTCCACCGTTAGGTCCGGAATGCCGAGTTTACCCTAGGTAGGGTATAACCTTGATTCACATCAGCTATTTGGCACCCACACACATGATAACTCAATCTTTATTTTAAATTAATTAATAAATGAATTTTTTATATTATAAATAATCATTTTACCACTAATGGTGCGTCCAATTTGAAATCAGACATCACCGATAGTTCTGGGATGTGGGGTTTACCCTTAGTAGGGTATAACCTTTGGAAGCGGCAGAAGTTTGGTCATATCGCACCCAAAGATAATTTAATTGTGTTAAATAATTTAGTTGGTCATTAGAAGAAAAAAAAATTATAATTTTTATTAATATTATTATTTGAGTTGATGTCAAAAAATGGAAATACATTTCCAAAATTAATAAATTGTGTCTCGATATAAATAATAATTGGGTAATGTAATAAATGTGTTATTATTAAATATTCCTACTAAATACAAACACACAATCAATATTAATTTAATTACTTTTATTTTTTATGGTTATTGTTTTAAAATATTAATGGTTTCATTGATAGGTTTAGTTAAATAATGATTATTTTAATTTTTGTTAATATTATTATATTAGGACAATAACACAGAGATATATGTATATGATGTATATATATATGGGATTAAATATATATATATATATATATAGTTATGTATATATATGTGCGGTTATATATATATGAATATATAGATGTGTGTATATATATAGACATAACACATGTGTATATATATATGGGTGAATATTTATTATTGGGATAGATAAAATATAATTAATTACCTACATAAATTAATGTAACGTCTCAAAGTAAATCAAAATGTGGAATGTTATGTTATTAGTTAAAAATTTTAAAGTGACTTACGGCGACTGCATACGCACCCGGTTGCGGGTCCAGTATAACTATTAAAATTAATTAAATTATTTCTCAAACTTTCTGTAAAATATTACGACATTCTATAATGCAGCATTCAGGTTCAAAATAATTGAAATGTTTTAATGAAAATTAATGTAATTTAAAGTGTCATAATTATAAATAATAAAATATATACGGTTGGGGAAAAAATTAAAAATAATAAAACTCAAGTAAACCCATTTTAATTATTTATTTCATTCTTACACCATTTTATTTTTATTATTTTTCATTATCTACTATGTATTTATTTATTCATTTTTCTTTTCTATCCTTTCCTTTTTATTTCTTTTCTTCTCTCTTCCTCCCATCCCCCTCTTGTATGTTGCACAACCCCTCTCTCTCTATGGTGCGCACCACCTTCACCTCCATTTGGAAGAGCGTCACACCTTCTTTCATCGTTCGTTTTTTCACCGTCCGGTATGCTGTGAACCTTTTGATAAGGATTATCCCATGAACCATGAATCTTGCGATTTCATTCCAAATCCTTTGCGTAGATCGCCATGGAAGTATTTTACCATATTTTGGGGGTTTTATAAAATCTTCTATATTCTTCCGTTTTAGGTCAAATCAGAGACTATCGAAGATCATAAGATCATCTACCTCCATAATGTAGAGATTCTACTCTCTTATCCTATATTTCATTAATATTCATAAAAAACACACTATTGTGCCATTAGTAGGTGCCTACCGAGTTTGTGAAAAATCACCCAAATTCTTTAATTTAATTGTTTTTCCTAGTTGTTTCAGCGCTTTTGATAATGAATTAATTCAATTATTTTGTTGCAATGTGGTCGAACACCCCTTTGGGAGTGCCGACATGGTCGGTATAAATTCTGTTAACATGGATATAAAATTCATTTAACTACATGTGTTGTGTAACCTATTTTTGTTGTGTTTTATTTAAATTATTTTTTTTAAAATAATAATGAAACTTTACTTGTTGGATCGTTTGTAGTTTTTTGGGAATAATTATTTATTTATTTAAATGTGCATGTCCAGGAATTTAATTTAATTAAATTCATGTGTTGCACAACCTATTTTTCCTGTGTTGAATTTAAATAAATAATTTAGATTAATTATGAACCATGAATTGTTAGATTCTTGGTAGTTTGTTGTGCTGAATTATTTATTTATTTAAAATTAAATTTATTTTCTTATGTTGATGAACAATCTTCCCTTGTAAATATTGTTATGTTGAAATATTTAATTTGTACCTTGTGATGCATGGGTGTATATTTTTAGTTATCAAGATGCAATTTCTTATGTTGATGTCATATCTGCTGTAGTGAAGCCTCTAATTAAATTCAGGGTTGGAATAGGAGGTTGGTCCCATATTGAGTGACACTCTTATACCCTCAATTCCTAACATTTACCAATACATGTTGGGGGTAGTGTCATTGGAATTTCCAGACCAAGACTTCAATGAGCTTTCTAATACTTATGAGTGACACCAGTTCCAAAAGGTCCCATCGGGATGGATCTGTTGGCAATGTGGCTATGCCAGCCCCAGATGATACTCGACCCCTTTTTGTGATATTAGGTCAGACTCAGGGTAATTCCATGCCTCGAGTGATATATGGATTTTCGATAGATTTCCTTGGATGGGATCAGTGGTGTTGGATATTTGAAGGATGTTCTATACCGATACCTTAAGAATGATATCAGACTACAACTCTCATCTTGAACCTTAACGATGATGCACTAAATGTTTATATTAATGATGTTGTTTGTATCTTGATATTAGAGATATTTTATAGTGTGTTGAATCACTCATGGTTAACACATGACTTATACCCCATGTTAAAGGAAAAACTTGGGGGTATGCCTCTTCTTTGTTTTACCTTACTCTTCTATGATTCATATACATTAATTTGTGTATTATGGTTATAGGTAATCCTTTAAGACATCCAAAATTGGCCGAAACTAGTGATTAGGGATGGGTGTTGTTCATAACCTTGGCCGAGTTAAATATTTCATTTCACTTAATATATTATCTGCAGTTGTTATATAGTGGAACACTTCATTTAATTATTGCACAAAATGGAATGGTTTAGAAACTATGGGAGCCATCCTACTGGGATTTTATCTCACACTATGCTCGGGAATCATTGACACACATGTAGATTTTTTTTTTTCAGGTATTGGAAAAGTGATTTGTGCTACTTCTGATGCTCGATTGTTTCTTACCCCTTAGGATCGATATTGGGGAAGAGGATGATGCCTTTCTTCAAATGCAGTTACCACTCTTTGTGTCTTTTATTTTTAGTTGACATCATACTTGGGTTTCCATTTTCTATGTTTTTATTTTAGAAAGACATCATGGCGTGGAAGTTTTTGGTGAGCTTCCACACTTGATTCATATTTTGTAAGATTATCCATTTTGCTTCTACTGTAGTATATTCATTTATATGCCACTGCTATTTATTATTATTTGATGTTTACTTCTTCCGTCACAATACCTATTACCTATGGGGGAATAGTCTCCTCCTAGAACACAAAAAGGACCTTGATGCAAGTTGGCATCCTTTGGTGTTTAGGGAGATGCGCTTGAGGTCATGTAACCTACTGGTCCGGCCAATGTCATAGAGGTGAGCTAGGTCGGGACATTATAGTCACATCTTTCAAATTATTTCTTCATACACATCATAAAATTTATATTTATTGATAATAAATTAATAAATTAAGTATCCTGAATATAACATATTATGATTATGTAAAAATGATTATTCACCCTCTTTACCATAAAATTGGATGGGAAAGTATCAGTCATGCATAAATGTTGTCTTTGACCTCTAAATGTAGATATAAATCAATTTTAGTCACCCTTTTTCATGGATGATTCTTATGATGGGTTTTTTTCTAACAGATATTTAAGAAATAATAATTATTCTATATTTAAATTTTTAGATCTACCTTCATAGCATCCAATCTATTAGAAAAAAATAATGTACCTTCAGAGTATGTTTGGACAACCATCTCCTTGAAGAGATGTGGTTCATTTTTTGTTTCTACTTTACTTGGACGATAATATTCATATATTTAATATATATATATATATATGATATATATGATCTATTAATGATTATATGAATTTTAATTTTAATTTATCTTTATTTTGTTCCAACGATGACATATTGAAAACAACATTCACATGATCAAATGGTGTAATGTCCCAAAAAACAATGTAATTTATTTTTATATATTTATATTCTATGGATGAATGAATATATATATATATATATATATTATGTAAGATATTTATATAATTATTATAATTCTACAGATGATGGAACCATGATCAATGTATAATTACCAAAACTATAGAACATAAATTCATTTGTAAAATGATATTGTTAACATATTGATAAAATGACTTTAATTAGTGATTATTAATATGTTTGTGTTGAAATATTATAAGTTGATAATATATGATATTATAAGTATGTATATTAATTATTTATATAATTATTATATCTGTAAATTTACTTTAATGTTTTTATAGAAATTTGGATGTATGTAAATCTTAATTTATATGATTTATGTTACAGTCTCGTAAATTATTTGGATTGTTTTTTATTATGTTTTTTATGATGAAATTTTAAATCAAATAACTCTTTAGTACCATGAATTTCAATACCTTATTCTTAGTTATTGATATTATATTTTATCATCAAAATTTACACAATTTTGTATGTCATGAATCTGAATGAAATTTGTATGGAAAACCAATATTTCATCTTTCACCTCTAAGCAATCCCTTTTCATCCATATACATGTTTTCTAAAAATGATTTTAATTATTACTTTTATATTCAACTATAATTTTTTTAAAATAAATTTTACATATAAATGATTTTTAAAAAAACATTATTTAATTTAATTTTCCATTAATTTTTTCATTGATGAATTTTAGAATTTTTGTAAATAATGTTTAAAGAATCTCTATTTTAACATACATGGCATTAACAGAATTTCCAACCACTATGACCTCTCAACAATATGAAGATTCAATTAATCATTACAATGTAATTTTCAAAATAAAATTATTCCAGTGTTGGGAAATTATTATATTTTAGATATGTTATTTTAAATTGATATGTTATTTTGGTCATGAAATGTTCGAACTTAATTTCATATTATTTTATCATCGTTGATGAAAACCATTGAAATATAATATGATATAGTACATATATGATACAATTTACCACTCAACTATGTTACATGAATGGAATAGGATGAGGATTATTTCAATATGACTTAATTAAACACTTTCCCGTCAATCATGTTAATTATGTTCAGGTTAGACCATTATGAAACCAGTTTCTTTTACATAGTTTATGAATTTATAATATGTTGAAATGATTTTTAAAAGCATTTTAATTCCATTATTCATTATATTTTGAATGTGTAGTAAAATTATAACATATATATGTTTGATATTCATTATGTGAAAGGTTGGTCTAGACTTATGTATCCCTCCAACACATTGGTTAAATATAGATATATCATAAGATGATCATGACAATAATAGAGAGTGAACACAATTTATTAAATTACTCTTTCCACTATAATAGTATTGCGAATGAATCTTGATAAATGATATTATGTAATGGGGTTAAACTCAATACACTACGATATAATTTTTTATGATCATTGACTAAGGAAATGATCAATTATTCTTAATTATATGACACAAACTTATGATTTATGCCATTACTATGCTCTCACGGCTCATATAAATTGACTTCTCAATGATTCATTTCTTACAAACTACCATGATTTATTAATTAAATCAGGATTGTGGTCTTTGATATCTTATATATAATTTATAAATGTTATGTTCATATTCACATACCCATATGCACATTTCATTATTAATTGACCATTGATATATCATTATTTTTTACCATAAAGAATTTGATGTCCCCATTTCTCCTATCTCAATTCCCCAAGTAATTAATATTAGTTTTAATTGTGTTATATCATAGAAGGATTATTTTATTGAATATACTTCTAGGATATAATATATATATCATTTGAAAATGTTATTTTTATATCCATGTTTTTAAGGACACGAATTCTATATGATTTGTTCATGGATGATAATGTAATGTATTTGACTATTTATCTAAAATGATTCCATATTTATTTAGGAAATTTATTCGCTTTTTTAGTTTTTATTAGAGAATGGTTTAGCTACTATTTTAAAGAACGATAAGAAAACATAACATAGAATATTCATGTTAATTATATGTATAAAATAACCTCTTATGGTATGGTAAATAAATTTTTATGAATCTCATAAGAAATTTCCATTCATATATACTTTAAGAATATGTGGAATTGATATAAGTGCATATATTGGTAAGAAAATTGTAAATATTTTGTCATATTTATCTCATCCCTTATTCATGGGGATGGTGAGTGTGGACATAATTCACACTTGGTCTCATACATCCCAGGGATACAATTGTTTTAATTCACAACAATTATGAAAAATTGGGATAGATGATGATCATGGAAGACATATATTATATATAAGGTTTCATAGAATGAAAATATGGCGTCATTATTTAGATATTATATAAATTATTTCTACTAATTATGTGGTTTCCCCCAATGCATATTGTTTCTCACACTATGGTTTTTGGTTATAGTAAATTGATTGAACACAAAGTAACTGTGGTAATGCAGAATGTGATAGAAAATATATTGATTATCATCCTTAGTAACCAATTATTATAGGATCATGCAGGAAATTTTTATTTATATACATACAAAACATTCTCAAGTAATAAATTTCACTGAGGATCCAAAATGAGAAAAATATGGAACAAAAATTTCTTGAGACCTTAATAAAGAAACATTGACCATATTTTAGTGGGTTTATTGATTCACTAGTTTTTGAGAAATTAATTATTAATACTAATAATATATTTCATATAATTCAGTGTTTGGATCATAAAAAATAATTTGGATTGTTTATCACTAGGATGGTAAAATTGTTCAATAAAGGACTGTTATAAAAAAATGATGCAATGTGAATAAATTGAATACATGGGGTATTATGATCATAAAATATAATTTTTCAATAAGAACATTAATTATATTATTTATACAAAAATATATATTTAATTAGTTGATAAAAAAATATAGGATGAAAAATTCATTATTACGTATGAATAACATTTTACAAGACATACGTGGTAATCCTTTATTATAATAATCAAACCCTTTATTAAAATTTATAAATTTATTCTGTGATAATAACCTTTTCTCTATAGATTTTTTTCTGTAAGTGATATGAGTAACAAAAAAATAATCAATTAATGTGTAATATAGTGGAAATAGATATTAGAGGTACTTATCAATCTCATATTTTTGAAGAAATACGAAATGTGTAATTCAATGGAAATTATAATAATAAAAAACCAATAGATAAAAATATGATATTTCTATTTTGAACTCTGTGTGGAATGAAGAATGGTTTATATTTTCTTAATGGTAATGTAAATTTTAATTAAGTGTGTAATATAATCCCATTATATGATCAAATGATGAAGTCATGGGAAGAATAAATAGTTAATGAAGTAGAAAATTCACTAATGAATGAATCACCCACAATCTAGTTTTTTAAATGAATAGTGTTTATAATTTATGATAACTAATGATCATATATGAGGGATAATTAAAATTATCAATGCCAACAACGTATGAATCCTATATATAATGGTAAATCTCATGTGATCACAATTTATGATATTTAGTGTAATAAGGAAGTGGTGAAGGGTATACATATGATCTACTTAATAACAACTATTGTATGATTTGAATTTGGATATATTAAATCATTTAAATTTGAATAATTTTTATGGGTATCATAATAACACGTCAATTATTAGATGTCTGTTTAGTATTGAAAACCCCTAACAGTCGGATTACCACATCACCTTTCTATGATTATACATTAATTTAGGTTTTTCTAAATGTTATTCATGAAAATAAATTTTTTCTCTTACTAGTTGAATACAAATTTATCACAGTCATGGAATAGATTTATATAAATAAATCCAACATAAATTGATTGTTAAGGGAAGACATATTTTATATTCGAAACTAACAAATGATTGTCTATGGATGAGGTGAAAAATATGAACTTATGATGCAAATTTATCCCATATTATATGTATTTTTTCATATTCAAAATAGATATTTATCTCATATTGTTAGGGAAAACTAAAAATCGAACATATTAAAATTATATTTATGTTTTTTATGTATTTTAGGAAGAATTTCATAGTCTTAATATAAATCATGGTGTTTATTTTTCCATAGAAATCATTTTTATTTCTATATCTGTTTCAAAGGATCCATATAGAATTGATCGGATTGGGATATAGATTTTAAAGATTTTATTCTCTAACAATCAAGATAAGAGATTCATTTTTTCAATTGTATCTCTATGAAGTAAACCAATCACATTAATTAAAAACAATGATTAATCAATGTGAATTTATATTGATTGTCAAGAACAAAATAAGATAAAAAAATAAGAATATGTATCCTCTCCCCTATAATGATTATTTTTTTGATCAATTAAGAAGAGATTAATATTTATCTATTATTTACCATCAATCAAGACACTATATTTCAATGATCAAAAGTGAATACATGCTGAAGATATAATTCTATATGATGTATGGACAAAATGAATTTATAGTGATGTAATTTGTACTTACTTATTCCCCCTATATATTCATGGATATAATGATTTTTTTTATATTACCTTTATCTGTATGTGGAAATCTATGTATTTCACACTCATATATATTCTCATAGTCAAAAGGAGGATGAATATCACGTTAAAGTTGTACTGAAAACCCTAATAAATATATGTTCTATGAAAAAATTTCATTTTTTCATTTTGATGAAGAAATGTTTCATTTCTAGGGTTATATAATCTATTTTAATGTTATATAAGAAGATCAATAAAATAATTTTCTAATTAATTATCATTTAAGATACAAAATAGTGACTTAGGACAATATTATTATTGGTTTTGTTTTATATTATTGATTATTTAATGATAATTTCTCATTGATAACTAATATACTCAGCTTATAAACATTGAAGGGATCCAAGGTCCTTTAAATAGAAATATTTGTGGAAACATTTGTGGAAATAAAGGGGTGGTTACTAAGTGAACCTATGCATAAACAAACATTTAGTAGATATGGTCTTATGATCTATTTTGCTACATAAAATATTGTACTAGGATGCATCACCATTAAAAATAATATGATTATAGCTTATGCCTCATGAAAACTGATTCTTCATGACAAAAATTACCAAAAAATGAATTCATTTTTAGTTTTGGAAATGTATTCTTAAATTATATCACGGAATTATAATTATAGAGAATGTTGTGACTTATAGTGGTTATAATATTTTGATGAATATTTTCAAAAATAAATAGTTTAAAAAATTTTATAAGGTATGGATGGATTCCATTAATCCTTATTACTATGTACAATATATCCATAGAAAAAGAAAAAATGAGAAATATTCCTTGAGTTTAATGGTCATGATAGATTATCTCTCATTATGATCACAAAGGATTCAATATTTGTTGTATTGAAAAATATCCACCATAAACAAAGATAGAATGTGAAAACTCTTATATTTCTCAAATTATTATCCAAACATCTATCCAATGTTTCACAAAAATTGTGCAAAAGGATGATTTGAATTTGAAAATAAATGTTAGAAATCCTCTAGAGTACAATCATGATTGTGTTTCAATGATGAGTTTTTTGGAAAATATATGTGTAATTTATATACCAAACATGAAGAAAGAGATGTTGTATACATCTTATATTATATCATTCTCTATCTATTATATATGTAAAAAAATTAGAGATCTTCAGGAGTATTTATTCCATGAATACTTGAAGAGGTATATTTGTCAATATGTATCATGGTTCCTAGTATGTTAACAAGTAAATGATTAGATTTTGATGACTTAGAGGATGTTACAATTATTGCCCATTTTTTGAATAGAAATGGTAAAATTTACCATTGATTTTTTCACCAGACTCCTGTAATTATATGACATCCATAATGATATTTTGGTTTTAGTCAATCTCCTAGTGATGTCATCATACATCATTGAAATTATATAATATTTCTCTAATGATCAACTGGAAGAACTATACATTAGGTAACTGCAGATTTTATGTGGAGTAACACATTATATTATTACTAAATAATATCAATGCATTACTTAACATTTATTCAGTATGATCGTGATTGAATGCCCTATTATAGTTCTATAATTAATCCTCCAATTTTTTGTCAGTCTGTGATTACCATTCAAAACATGGAGAATATATTGAGATATTTTTAAATTTATTTAAAAGGTTGTTGGAAAAAACACATTACACTTGTAGAGTTTTCTTACCATAATATAATTTACTAAATAATTTAGGTAGATCATTATGAATCAATATATGAATATAATTGAATGACTATAATTTTTTGGGATGTATTTTGAGAAGGTAATTTATTAGGTATTTTTCTGGTGTGGAAATTGTAGATAAAGTGTAGATCCACTGTGTTTAACATTATGTAAGGTAAGAGTTGATATAAAAATAATGATAAAAATCATTAGAAAAATGTATAATTTTATGATGGTGTAAAGGTATTATAATTAATTTATATATTTAATGATTTTATAATATTTAAAAACAAGGTAATTTCAATCCCAATGTATATTTTCCCCACCGATGCTCTTAATAAAGTAAGGATTATAACATATCTCTAACTTCATTGACCAAACGTCTCTAATTTTATGATATATTCCATGTATTTATATTTAAGTTGTAAATACATGATCCATTACATGTAATTAATTGGGATAATATAAATCTATATAATGATATATTTTAAGAAGAAAAACCATATAAATCTTAGATCAAAGGGAATAATTTCTATGAAACTAGTATACTAACATAGTTAATGTTATTTAAAAGAATCCTAAATTTCTAGAAGATACTTCTGAACCTATGAATTTGAATAAATAGATACTGATATTTTTTTTAAATTCATTTTAATTAGGTAGATAATTAAAATCACTATGATTCTAGGAAATCTTTCACATCAAATAATTTTAATTCCATCAGTAGCTTTTGATACATGCCAACATATGTTTAAATGAACTATAATATAGTATAGAATTCCAACCTAGTTATTAAACTAGTAGAGTTGATAATAATACAAATATTTTTTAAATTATAATGTTTAATAGTTTTAGATAATGATAATATATTGATAAATTAGTAATAAAGTCATTGTAATGTCAACATTCTCATTAAATATACAATTTCCCACTAAAAGAGTTTTAATAATTTATTTAAAAAGAAATATTATAACATAAAGTTATTTTTTAAAATATTTTTGAAACAATTAACATTTTTTTATTCAGAATTTAATTTTTCGTAATAAATAATAATTTAGAATTTTCTAAAATTATTGATTTTTTTATGAATAGTTACAGATTCTGATTTTTAATTAAGATTCTCTTTTCATTTAAAGAATTTAAATAGTATTATTTTTAAAAAAAATGGTTTAAACTTAAAATAAGTTCATATTGATTATTAATAATCCAATTTAGATGTTTTTTATTAATCATATATATTATTTTGAAACATAACATTTTATACGAAGGAAATCATTTTTACAAAAATTTCTTTCCATTGCATTTGTTTGGTTTATTATAAAATTATATTCATACAAATTATATAGTTAATTATGAAAAAATGTATTCCATAATTACAACTACAACTTCACGATTTTTTATCATGGTATTTTTTATTTTTTATCATAGTAAATAAATAAAATAAAATTTGCAGATATTCTAATTGTTATAATGGGTTTATAGGGGGTTAAAAAAGATATGGGGTTGTATTCAAACTCAGATATTATAAATCCAATTTCATTGTTAAATTCTATCCTAATGATATAAAATATAAATTTTATAGAAATTTAAAACCATTTATATTGATATTAAAATTACTATATTTTAATATTTTAAAATTTTCAATGTGTTTCCTCTCCCCCACATAGAAAATTACACCCCTTATTTCTGTTCATTACACCATATTAAGCCATATAGATTGATAAAAACACATAAATTAAATATAAATGAAAATATATATATTATTTATATGTTTTGGTATTCTTAAAATACCCTCCTAAAGATCCTTAAAAAGGGATATAAAGGTGTCATACTAAAGAATATGTAATCATCATATCTGGCCTCATTCAAATTATTTATTTTCATACATTCATTCATATAATTGTATTCAAACTTAAAAAATTAAATTATTATCCTAAACAAAATAAAATGATATTATGAATATTAAACCATCATTAATCACCCTTTTTTCCATTGAATTGTATTTTAATGTATCGATCCTTTTTATGTGTGGACTACAATGTTAATGTAGCTTTATAAATCATTTCTATGACCAGAATGCATGCATCGATACTATGATTCATTTTACTATTTAAAAATGGAATTTATGAAATATTTATTATTTTACTAACACGATATCATATCTACCCTCATACCATGAAATATGTTGGAAAAGGATAATGTAACTCATCTATTCGTGTAGATAGCCACCTCGACGATGTGATACAATTTAATTATAGCTCCCTCTTAACAAGGATTGTCATAACGAATGATATAATGAATATATATATATATATGATACAATAATTAATCAATAATTGTGATATTTTTTTAATTCATTTCATTCAATGCAATGAAATATGAAAATATCATTCATGTGTACATACAGTCAACCATATTCATGAATGGTGTAATTCATTTTCTATCCCTAACATTAATTTATAACATTATATATATATATAATGAATATATATGATATTTATATCAATATTAGAATAATATTGATGATGTAACAATGATAAATATACAAGGACTAACACTACCAAACCAAATTTCTCAAGAAAAATAAAATAGATATCCTTTGAAAATGAAGATTTTAATAAGTGATTATTAATAATTAGGTTACGTGGTGTTATATGTAGATCATAAATGATGTTATAATTAAGTACATTGATTGTGAAAATAATTGTAATAAATTGAAATTTATTTTAAATAATGTTATAGTGATTTAGAAGCATGTCATACATAGGGAAAGAGATTTATGGTAAAATCACATAGTTTATATTTATTATTTATTATTTTTTTAGGATTATGAAATTTTATTAATGATCTCTCAAAAATAAAATAAATTTTATTCTCATATTATTATTTATAGATATTACATGTTATCATTTTATTTTCCTTTATTTATTAATTCCAGAGTCCTAAAATATTATTTTAAGGAATACTGACTTTATTTCTCTATTCTATTGGAACTCCTCATTCATACATATACATGTTTTACGAAAATAAATTAAAGAATATATATTTAATATATTCTCATATGATATAGAAATTAAATATTTCCCATTATGGATTTTTTATAAATATTTTTAAAATAAATCTTTATGTTTTATAAAAATGATTTACATTTGAAGTTTCACAAAAAAACCCTCAATGGAATATTTGTTATAACATATATCGAATGATTAGAATTTATTTCCATAATGAATTATAAATTACTTAATAATTCATATTCAAATTTCTAATGTTATCCTCAAATAATTCATTTTCCTTAATAATTGTAAACTTTTTAGAATTTATATTTTTTATGTGAAAAATGTATTCTTTTCTCATGAAATGTTCTAAAAATATTTTAATGGAATTATTCTTATATGATAGAATCCTTTGATTATAAATACTAGTTTTTGAAGATGTGGTATGATTTTACCATCAAAATTGATTATTAGTTTGGATTAAATTGATGATGATTTAAGGTTGATTATTTGAATCATGTTTCTTTCCTAGATGTTAATTTTTTTATAATGAAATCATTTTGAATCAGGTTTATATTATATGGGTTATACTATGATTAAATTATGTAATATATATGAAATTTATTTCCATTCAATGGATGATGGTAAAATGAATGTTTGAGGATTTTTTAGCACACATTTTCATGCTTCATTATTATGTGATAAGTGGTTTTGAAATTATATACCTTTCCAATGAAGTAGGTAATGATTTAAATTTAATGAGATAATAAATACAAGAATTGGTAGTGAATATAATTCATCAAAGGACCCGATCAACTACGAGTGTCTTAGGAGTGAACCTTGACTAAGGATTATGATGAAATGGTGAGTGATCTGAATCAACTAAGATAGTCGTTATAGCAAGTGTTAACTAATGATTTTATTATATTTTCTAATATGTGTTCTACTAACTTTTGTCTTCTTCTAATGTCATATTCTCATGTATCGTGTTATTTGATACCATTATGATTCATGTCTTATGAACTATGAAAATTAATTCCAAGACTCGTGATTATGATTTATTGTATTCTATGTATTTTTTTCATATTTTAATATCATATTCCCATTATGTAATGATCATATTTAATTTTTATGGTCATTATTACCGAATATTTTAGCCATATTGATCATTGATCTAACCCTTTCTTGATTTTTCATTCAATCTGTTATGAAGAAATTTATATTAAGTTTTGTTTCATATGTGTTCTAGATAGGATGAACATGTTGACCGATGATATTGATATCTTATGAAAATGTTTTCTATTTATTGAATTTCGAAATTACACTAAACCAAAATGATTATAGAATATATTATAATGTTATTTGTTTGAATATTGATTTAATAACATATAATATTTATATATGATAGGTATGGTTCTCTAAAAAATATACATAATCATCCAATTACTTATATTCTATAGTATCACAAAAAACAATACTAAAAAAAGAAACTATTATAATCAACATCGATTACAGAGCTAACAGTGCATGATGCTTACAACAATGTGATCATATAACCCTATATATGAGGTTGGTGGTATAATATACAATTCCTCAATATATCATCTATATATAATCAACAACCTTTTAAATTATATGCATACAAAACAATCAATGAAATTTTCTATACATAGCTGCATCGACAAAACTCAATACCACATATTCTTAAATATGGTTAACGAATCACTACTGAGCTATTAAATAGGCCCAGATGAGAATGTGGCCTTAGTGAGAGGTAGACTAATAATTGGTTACAAAAAAATAATTTCCTAATTTATGTTTCTTCATTAAAAAATTAGTATAATGGGATCTTAAATAAGATATACGAAGAATTAGTGATAGAGAGAGTATTGACCCACAGAACACATGGATGTTATAATGTTCACTCAGTCATGTTATTAAGTGGAAAATGTAATGGCCCAGACCCCCTGGACATTACTTTTCCAAAAATAAGGTTCCACCAAGACAGTGGCACCGTGACGGTGGCACCGTGTTCTCTTCGTTCTTTTTCCAGTTCCTGACTTTTCCGCTCCCGCAATGTATATTTTGATGTAAAGACGATTTAATACCCCTTTCAAGGCCATTTAAAGCCCATAATTAATTCCTAAAAATCCCCATAATCCTCCCCGATGGGGGATATTAAATAACAACTTCATTCCATCGTGTGTAACTGCCAAACCATGTGTAAAACAACAAATCAGCATTCCAGGCGTTCAAAATACCTGTACCCGGAACAACGGGATCTTATCTATATATCACACGGGAATTTATTTATCCTCTTTTTCCTTTGGCCGGATTCATTCATCTCCTGGTGCACCTGGAATCCCTTCTTCCTATTGCTTGTGTTGCACCTCTTCTGGAGCTTTCCGCACCCCTTGGAGTCCACAGAATTCCTCCCCTACAGGTCATGCATCCCTTGTTCTTGGTGCATAGAGAAAAATGTTGATCTTTGATCAATCAGGTAGGGTTTCCCTTCACCTCTTTTTTCTATGTATCATGTGGGGTGGGTATGCTTTTGTCTCTATGGGAATTGATGAAACCTAACATAATGAATATAATGAATAGACCTTTAAAGAATAAAGGGGGTGTGATCGATGTTCTGTTGTACTCTTTTATATTGATATGTGTTGTGAATTGTGCGGGCCTATGCTCACTGAAAATAATTGTCATTGGTGGTATTTCCTATTGCACCAATGAACCATGTCTTCTCTGATGATTAAAAAACTTAACATGGAATTTGGTTGATCACTTAAACTCGTCTGGTTAAATGGGCATTCAGTAAAACAAGAATCCTTGTGTGATCACCCTAGTTAACAAACAGAGGAAAGAACCTAATGAATGATGTGTTGAACCTGGATGTTTCCCTGATCTGTTTTGGTAGTAGGAATGTTGTTCTTTTTAATTTCATATGGGGTGATGTGGGTGAGGATGGGATCCTTCGTTGTGGTATGGCTATTGGTTTTGAATCTGAAGTTGTGTGGTTGCTCTGCTGCGACACGAACTCGGGTGAGATCCTATGTTGTTGAGAGATCGTTGGTTCCTTCTTTGGGGGACATGGAGCTATGTCTCGGGGTTTCCTATGGTTCCAGTACTTAGAGGGATATCACTTATCCCTTTTTTGAGGTTTTCTTTATTTCCAGTACATTGAGGGATCTCACTAATCCCCTTTTGTAGTTGTAACTCTACAAGAGAATTGGGTGTGGATGCTTAAATTGTTGTTTGGCTGTTTCTCTTTTCCTGGCTAGTGTTTATGCCTTTTAGTTTCTCTTTAGTGCAGAATTCACCAAAATGGGATCACATGAACATGAAAACAATAATGAATTATATGGGAATTGGTTTTTGGGATGAGTTGTGACTTGGTCGTGAGTGTCATGGCTTCTTTTATGAATGAATAGTAATAAGGGTGTTGTGCATAGGTTTTGGAACCCCTAGGTCGGGATGAGTGTTTTTTATATAAACATATATCTATAGCTTTTATGTTTCTTATTCTCACCCAACACAAGTTGTGCACTTTAGTGTCGAACACCCCCATTTCATGGGGGAGTGTGTTTTTTCGAATACTCTTATGAGAGGATGGTTATTAGCTCTTTTTCTGCTCCGTTTCCCAAATAGACCAAGACACTTCGGGCAGGCTGTGATGGCTTGAAGTCCATTATTATCCCATGAATCTTCGGTCAGGCTAGTTCTGGTGGTTGGCCCAGGTGTTTGTGGGAAGGTTGTTTCCCAAGTGTCTTCGGGATGAGGCCTAGGTGTCTTCGGGCGTGGCAGTAGTTGTTCTGACCCAAGTGTTTGCGGGTGTGGTTACAGATGGTGGTTGTGTCCCATGTGTCTGCGGGCGGGGTTTGGCAGTGGGACTGTGGTGAGAATGGTGGGATTGGTTCGATGCGTAGGATGTCTTCAATAACCAGTGGGAAAGTGGCATGGGGTACCGAAATATCGATGTGCTATTACTATACTTTAATTGCCTTTTGTTATTTAGGGAGTGTGCCTTGGCAAGGATTAGGTGGAGAGTTTAACTTTCTTGATGTTTTGGTCTTCTCTTTTATCACAGGGCATTTGAATGCATCTCCACTTGTGCATGAGTGTCTTTGGTATTCCCTACTGAGTGCACTTGTATGCTCACCCTATGTATATAAAACTGCTTTCAGGGTTCTAGGAGGACTTCAGGGATTGTGTGGGACCGTACTAGCTCAGACCATGGGGTAGTTTTTGTTGTCATTTTCCTTTTTTTTTCTTGGTACATTACCGTTGGGGTTTTATGTCTTGTATCATTTACTATATAACATGCATACGGGAATGGGTTATTTTTTGGATTTACCATTACTTTCGACTTTGGTATTGTTGGGTTTGATATCTTATCTCTTGATCCAATAAAAAAAAGGGTGATTCCTTACATTTTGTGTGAGATTCTATAACCTTGGTGCTGGTCACCACTCCGGGACCTATTGAGGTCGGATTTCAGGGGTCATTATATCTCCTTCAAGTAAAAGAATGAAGGGTCTGGCAATCTGCTATCCCTTTCCTCATTTTGGTGATGGAGGGTCCTGATAAAATGGTATCAGAGGCAAAGTATTATAGGTAGGATGGAGTCTAGAGTTAGGCATAGTGAGGATTGCTGGGGTGGTAGGGAAATAGTTTTGGTTGACCTTGGTGCATGAATTAGGCCAAACAAGACTGTCTAGGACAAGGGATTTTAGGGTCCCTCGTGATCCATTGCAAGGACATTGGACCTACCGAACAACCAAGTGAGGCTACACTGATTGCAGGGTAGAGACCCTAGGAAAGGTACATGCATCGTAATGACTTGTGTTCTTATGTTTCATGGGTGTCTTGGGGATTAAAAACAAATAAAGAAGTCTAAGAAAATTTAAGAACAATATTCTACACTACTCGGGCTTAGGCATTCCTGGTTTACATTGTAGCTATGGCACCAGGGAGGCCAACACGAGTAGTGCGGGCGATCGAGGCCCAGAAGGTTGACTTGGCCGATAGATAGAGGACCGGCCGGGAGGAGGAGGATGATCAGTGGGAGAAGATGCTTCGTGCCATTCAGCGACAGAACCTCGGGAAGTACGGGGGAAGCACCTCGGATATGGAGATGGAGAGCTGGCTCGAGGAAATAGGGAAATCTTTCGGCCTGATTCGGGCTCCGATGGAGTACTGGGTTCCTCTGGCCGTCATCCAGATGCGTGGAGTAGCGCGTCAGTGGTGGATACTTAATCTTGGAGAGAAGAGGGAAGTTGAGGTTGCATGGGATGACTTCGAGAAGGAGTTCCGGGTGGAATTCCGCTCTTCCACGATGAAGGCTGAGAAGAGGAAGGAGCTACTCTCCCTCTAGTATGGGAGTATGTCAGTGAGAGAGTTGGGGATCAAGTTCAAGGATTTCCTTCTCTTTGCTCTAGACCTCTTTCCTAATGAGGAGTCTCGGGTGAGATGTTTAGAGGAAGCACTCTGACTTTCTCTTAAGTACGCTATTACTCCCTTCACCCTAACGACATACTTAGAGTTGAATAAGAATTCTTAAGTGGTGGAGAGGATGCACATGATGGGAGGTGTGTCATGAGAGGTGATCCATTTTGGCTCGTCAAAGGGGAAGGTCGTCAACAGCAGGCCTCCAGCATCAGAACCCTCTAGGTTCCAACCATCAGGGAGTAGGCCCTACCAGTTCTAGTTGCGACCATCTGGTCCTCGCCCTTTCCCTTTGGGCTCGGGACCAAGGTGCTTCATTTGTGGCTGCCAGGGGCACCTTCAAAACTAGTTCCCGGACATTGTATAGTACGGTGGGGGTGGGTAGGTTCATCGCCCACCTCAGTAGCAGTAGTTTCCAGCTGGGCCCTTTCAGTAGCAGTAGGGGCAGCGAGCTCCCGCCCCTCCTAGGGAAGACGTTGCAGGAGGAGGCCAACCTCAGGGCACTCATCAGGTACCTCGACCAGGGTGTGGTCGGGGAGGCGGCTGACATTCGAGAGGCAGAAAAGCTGGGTGTGGGCAGTTGCACTCCACGGAGGTAGCAGTTCTAGCAGTGCCATAGGTTGTTCGAGGTATGATCAGATTGTTTAGTACCCTTGTGTATGACTTATTCGATACATGATCTTCTCACTCCTTTGTTACACCTAGTCTGTCCCATGATCTGGGATTAAACGCTAAGAGACTTTCAGTGCCCCTGGTGCTTAGCACACCAGTCTAAGGTTAGACTGACTTGTTGTGTGTCTGTTGAGGATGCAGACTATTGATAGCACCACATCAGTCAGTCAGGGATCATCTACTATTGCAGATACAACCATAAGATTTCATCCTAGGCATTGACTGGCTGTTTTATGTATGTGTTTTCATTGAATACTTCCGGGGAAGGGTTGTGTTTTTAGACTTGGGCGGCCGACGGGTGACTTTCATCGGTGACCGGAGTTTCGAGGGAAGCAGCAAGCGAGGGGAACCCCTCCTCTCCTTGTTACCTGAGCTATCAGTGGAGTCGGTAGATGCAGAGACAGTGGAAGTTCCAGGGGTCATTAGTGAGTTTATGGACGTCTTCCTTGAAGAGGTGACAACTCTACCCCCTTGACGTGACATCGAGTTTGGGATAGAATTGCAACCTGGTGCTCATTCTATTTCGATGGAAACCAATCAGATAGAACTTTCAGATCTACGAGATTTGTGGATTCAGATAGACGATATGATGAAGAAGGGTTTTGTTCGACCAAGTGTGTAACCGTGGGGTGCTCCAGTCTTGTTCGTGAGGAAGGAAGATGGTGGTATCAGGTTGTTCATAGACTACCGGAGACTGAATCATGTAACGGTCAAGAATATCTACCCTCTCCCTATGATAGATGATCTATTTGACCAGCTGAGGGGAGCAGGTTTGTTCTCGAAGATCGATCTGCGGTTTGGATATCACCAAGTGAGGGTGAAGGAGGGAGACATCTCAAATACTGCCATCAGGAAAAGATATGGGCACATTGATTTTGTAGTCATGTCGTTCGGCCTTAACAATTCACCAGCTTTGTTCATGGGGCTCATTAACTCCGTATTCTGGGAATATCTGGACTAGTTCGTAGTCATGTTTATTGATGACATCTTGATCTACTCAAGATCAAAGGATGATCACGTTGAGCATCTGAGAATGGTTTTAGAGGTCCTCTGACAGCAGCAGCTCTAAGGGAAGTTGTCCAAGGGCAAGTTCTAGACACCATAAGTGCATTTCCTTGGGCATGTGGTTTCCGAGAAGGGGATAGCAGTTCACCCATCGAAGGTCGAGGCGGTTGTTTCTTGGGAAGCACCCAAGAACGTGGTAGAGGTTCGTTGTTTCCTTGGTCTGGTTGGTTTCTACCAGAGGTTCGTGCCGAACTTCTCCCGAGTTGTGGCACCCTTGACAACCTTGACCAAGAAGTCCTAGGCTTTCGTGTGGGATGAGAAGGGTGAGGCATCATTTAGCTATCTGAAATATAATTTGGTTAGTGCCTTAGTGATGAGGTTTCCAAACTAACGGGAATTATATGAGGTGTTCTATGATGCTTCAGGGAAATACCTCAGATGAGTGTTGATGCAGCAGCAAGGGGTGATCTCCTATGGGTCTATGTAGTTACGTCCCCATAAACGTAACTAGGCCACCCATGATCTAGAGCTTTCAGCGGTTATGTTCGATCTAAAGTTGTGGCAGAACTACCTCATTGGGTAAAGCTTCATGGTCTTCACGGATCACAAAATCTTGAAGTACATATTCTCCTAGAGGGACCTGAACTTATGGCAGTGAAGGTGGATTGAGTTCCATTAGGACTACGACTTAGAGATTTCCTACACCTTAGGAAAAGGGAACGTAGTGGTCGATGCCCAGAGTAGAAAGTCACAGAGGGATGCAGTTTGAGAGTTGGTAGATACTTGGAAGGTGATGGAGGAGTTGGCTGCCATGCACCCAGATGCTAGGATGGATGGTGGTAGAGGTTGTCTGTATCAGATGACAGTGCAATATTATCTTTTGTGGTAGGTAGAGGAGTCCCAATGGGGAGACTCATAAAGCGAAGTGATGCATGACTGAGTTGACCATGGAAATGCTCTAGAAGGGTGGAAGGAGGATGGTCAGAACCACATGCTCTTCTGAGGAAAGTTGTATGTTCCAGAGGTGATGCACTGGAATGTTCTTAGTGAGTTCCACAAATCACCCCTAGAGGTGCACCTGGGAGTTTACATGATATACCAGGGTATTAAGATACGGTTGTGGTGTCCCGAGATAAAACGGGAACTACTAGAGTTTGTAGCAAAGTGCCTCATGTGTCAGCAGGTGAAGGTCGAACATCGTGTTCCAGGCGGTCTGCTGCAGTCTCTAGATGTCCCTGAGTGGAAGTGGGAGGACATCTCGATGGATTTAATCATGGGACAACCCAAGGTTTAAGGGGGACATGACGCTATCTGGGTAGTGGTGGACCAGTTGACGAAATCGGCTCACTTTCTGGAGATCAAGGTGTCGGGTGCAGGGGATGCTTTAGCACAAAAGTACGTAGATGAGGTGGTGCGGTTGCATGGAGTTATGAGATCCATAGTCTCAGATAGGGATTCATGGTTTACCTAACGAATCTGGAGAGTATTGAATAATGCTTTTGGAACCCAGTTATTTCTTTGCACTGCTTTCCTACCCCAGACCAATGGACAGATAGAGAGCACCATCCAGACCTTGGTGGATATGTTGTGGGCATGTGTTCTGGACTAAGGAGGATTGTGGTTGTGAAACTTACCACTAGTAGAGTTTTCCTAAAATAAGAGATATCACTCAACCATTGGCATGGATCTATCTGATTCCTTGTACGGGAGGCCGTGTTGCTCACCCGTGTGCTGGAAAGAAGTCAGAGAGGCAGGCATCCTTGGCCTGGAGGTGTGGTAGAGCACGACGGAGAAGGTTCATCTTATACGGGAAAGAATGAAGGCAGCACAGGACCGACATAAGACATATGCTAATAAGAGGAGGATACCCTTGGATTTCGGGTTCGGGGACCATGTGTTCTTGAAGGTCTCTCCTCGGCATGGACAGTGGAGGTTCAGTAGGGGAAGTAAGAATTACCCCAGGTTTATTAGACCCTTTGAAGTGTTGCGGCGGGTCGGAGGAGTGGCTTATCAGCTAGAATTTCCACCACTGCTACTGAGGATACATGACGTCTTCCATGTTTCCCAGCTCTGTCGGTATCTATACAACGATTCACACATCCTCTACTGGGGAGAGGTGGATATCGAGGATGATGTGACCTTTGTGGAAAGACTAGTGAGGGTCGAGGGTTGTGAGAAGATGTTACTCCGTGGATGGACTATTCCCCTAGTTCGTGTGTTGTGGATGCCTGGTGGGATCGAGTTAAGTACCTGGGAACTGGAAGCACATATGTGCGCCCAATACTTAGAGTTGTTTTGAGTTTTGTGCTATTATATTTTGTACTTTTTTGTGACAGAACTCTTTACCTTGTTGGCTATGAAATATGTGGTTTTCCTTATTCTCTGAATGTGTGTGAAAATTCTTGGCTATGTGGAGGGGAGGACCCAATCCCAAATAAAGACACATTAAGGGGGATGTGATTAAACCCATGAGGGAGAGTCAGTTCCACCCAAAGTGGATAGTATATTGACATGGAGGAAGAGGTTCCCCATCCCATATGACTCGGCAGTATGACTATTTTATGTCACCTGGATTCTTGGGGGAGAAGAGCGGTATGATTGTAATTGTTTAGGTCTACTCTTGAGAGGTATCATTCAAGGTGTTTGTTCAGACACCCTCTCCTTCCTTCAGGCCTGGATTTAATTATCGAGGGCGAGAATAGTTTGAGAGATATCTGATGTATTGGCCCGGACCTCCTGACTATTTTTTCCAAAAATAAGGTTCAACCAAGACAGTGGCACCGTGACGGTAGCACCGGTCACGGTGGCACCGTGTCCTCTTCGTTCTTTTTCCAGTTCCCTACTTTTCCACTCCTACAACGTATCTTTTTATGTATAGACAATTTAATACCCCTTTCAAGGCCATTTAAATCCCATAATTAATTCTTAAAAATCCGAGAAACCTCCCTGAAGGGGGATATTAAATAACAACTTAATTCCATTGTGTGTAACTACAAAATCATGTGGGAAACCACGATCTGACTTTCCAGGCATTCAAAATTCTCATATCCCGTAACAAGAGGATCTTATCTATATATTGCACGGGAAGTTCTTTTTCCTCTTCTTCCATTGTCCAGCTTCGTTCTTCCCCCTGGTGCACCTGCAGTCCCTTCTCCCAGTGTCTTGTGGTGTGCCTCTACTAGAGCCTTCTGCATCCCTTGGAGTCGATATAATTTTTTCCCCTGCAAGCCATGCATCCCTTGTTCTTCATGCATGGAGAAAAACATCGATCCTTGATCAATCAGGTAGGGTTTTCCTTCGCCTCTCCTTTCTGTGTATCATGCAGGGTGGGTATGGTTTTGTCTCTGTGTGAATTGATGAAACCAAACATAATAAAGATAATGAATGGACCTTTACAGAATAAATGGGGGTGTGATCGATGTTCTGATGTACTATTTTATGTGGATATGTGTTGTGAATTATGCGGTCCTATGCTCACTGAAAATAATGGACATTGGTTGTCTTTCCTTGTGCAATAATGAACCATGTATTTTGTGATGATTAAATGACTTACCATGGAATTTGGTTGATCACTTAAACTCAGCTGGTTAAATGCACGTTCAGTAAAAAAAGAATCGTTGTCTGATCAACCCGGTTGACAAACAGAGAAATGAACCTAATGAATGTTGTGTTGAACCTAGATTTTTACCTTCTATGTTTTGGTAGTAGGCATGTTGTTTTTTTGATATCTTATAGGGTGATGTGTGTGATGATGGGATCCTCCGTTGTGGTACGGATGTCGGTAGTGAATCTAAAGCTATGTGGTTTCTCTGTTGTGACGTGAACTCAGGTTGGATCCTCTATTGTTGAGAAAACATTGGTTCCTGGTTTGGGGGACATGGGGCTGTGTCTTGGGGTTTTCTTTGGTTCCAGTACTTCGATGGATCTCAGTTATCCATTTTTGTGAGGTTTAATATGGTTCTAGTACTTTGATGGATCTCACTAATCCCCTTTTTTGTTGTAACTTTTCAAGAGAACCGGGTGTGAATGCTTAAATTTCTGTTTGGCTATTTCTCTTTTCATGGTTTGTGTTTATTCCGGTTAGTTGCCTATATAAGGCCCCAGCCTTGAACCTTACTTAATATTGAATTAAATTAATAATTCACATTGAGGATCTTTTCATGGTTTAGAGTTTTAGAGAATTAGGACAAAACTATTACATCTCAAAATATTAAAAAGTATACACTTCTACTAATATTCCCTCAAATAAAAACTCTTAAAAAGAAACATGTTTAGTTCCATGTTTTAGAGAGCATGAATTTCCCTTGATCACATCCTTGACCCCATTCCACATTAAGTCCTGTGAAAAAAATTTCAAAAAAAAAACTTTGGGTGAGCATAAAAATCTCAGTAAGGGATAGACAATGAATGAAAACTGTTAGTTTTTCAAAACAGCAAGTAAACCATGTCTACTTTATCAAAGTAATAATTTTCACCTTTAAGATGTAGTAAAAAACTCTTCAATGAATAAAATATCATTACTTACCCTTTTGTAACCAAAAGATTTCCATAAAACCCATATAAAGAACACATAACAGAAAAAGGTAACTTGGGACTTAAACATACTCAAATGGAATAAACATACGGCCGACTTCCAAACATACTTAATGGAATAGCCATACGGCTGACTTCCATACCCAATGCATTGGAGGTTATAACGTAACCACCCGTCCTGGTATTCACGGCACCACCCGTCATATGGTTTATCATGTAACCACCCGTAAAATGTCCAAGTACCATCATTACACATAAAATTTTTAAAACATAAACATTTCAATAACAACATTTCATTTTCAATCACAATAAGTAATTTCAATATATTGAATTAAACAATCCATTTTAAAAAACCATTTAAAAGAGATTTTTGAATCAATGTGTCCCATACCACTTTGAAGATTTTAATGGAATTATAATTTTAAAACATTAATGTCCATATAAATAAATACTGAAAATAATTTTTAAAACATGGACATTAAAGATAATGATTTGGAATGATGAATCTTTAAAACATTTAAAACGATATTTTTCTTATGGAGTTTTAAACAAAATGAGAAACTCTTGAAGAGAAATAATTTCGGAATAACATTAAATCCGAGCTTTATAATATCATGATAATAAAGGGATTCATGATATAATATGTAAAAGGACAGTATACACACCATATAAGAGTGAAGTGGTGCATGACAACAATGAAGTCTCAGTGGAAATGTAAATTGAGATGAAATCCATTATAAAGATGGTATCCTTAAATTTAGGATAAATTTATCACATAATTATGTGTGAGAAATATAAATACACCCAATATAAGTGGATATTAAGTGTGAAACAATTATAGGTCATTCACACATAATCTAGGAAAAACAAAACCAATGACATAGATATTTAACTCAATGAAATGATATTGAGTTACGATTTTCCATACAAGTTCGTAAAAATTTATCAATGAGATTATTATGTGTAGAAATAATATATCTACACAATGTTTTGTGGATATTAAAACATAGATATTGCACACATAATATTGTCATAATAAAATCAAGACGTATAGGTTTATCCCAAAGAATTTAAAGTGGGTTAAGAAGTTCCCTTACTGAAATCTGACAGCTTAACAGCGTCACTTTAAAATTCAAAAAATGAGTTTATGAGAGATAAAATGGTATCTCATCACTTGGACATAAAATTTAGATAAATAAGGATTTAGAAGAACATATCCCAACATAATATTATGTGAATTAAAAGACATAATAGAAGAAGTCTTTTAAAAAGAGGAGGGTGAAATGTCCCCTTACCGAGTTGGGTAACCTTCGAAACGTACACCCCATGGAAGAAAGATCATACAATGAAGATGTAAATACCCATAAATGAAATTATACTACAAAAATTGTATAATAATGGGAAGTACATACACCACACAAAGGAAATGGTGGCAAACATAGCATAAATGTCATGGGAATAAAAGTGAGATGAAAAATCCATTACGAAAACTCAGCATCCTAACAGCGCCACCTAAAACATCAAAAAATGGATTTATTAGATCAAATAGGGTCTCTCATAATATGAACATAAAAATTACAGTATGAGGATTATAAAATAACATGTCCAAACATAAGAAAGATGTTCTTAATATAAATGACATAAAAGAGAGTACTTAAAAAGAAAGAGAGAGGTTGGATCTCTTATGAAACTTCGGCAGCCTAACGGTGCCACTCAAAACATCCAAAATGGATTGATGAGAGAAAATAGGGTCTATCATCATATGAACATAAATATTTTACATTAACCGTAATATAAAATAACATCCCAATCATAAGAAAGACGAGATTAAAAGGAATGACACAAAAGAGTGTACTTAAAAAGAAAGAGAGGGGTAGGTTCCCTTACCTCAAGTCTGGCTTGTCTTGTTCGTTTCTTTATTTTCCTGAATAATAAACTTTGGTAAATTTATAATTCATTAAGTACCTCCTTTAAATATTATTATCCAGTTAATATCACATATAATAATGTTATAATAATTTGTTAATAAAGTGAGTTCATATCCGACATTTTTTTCGATGTTCGGTACATGAGTAAAAATTGAACTTGTTGGAAACAAATTTTCCATGTAGTTATAGGTACATAATCTCCAAAATACTATTTATTTTTTAAATATCATATATATCCCTTATATATTCAATTTTATCTACTCCATAACATTTGGAGATAAAAAATCAAAAGCACTGTTCATGGAGACGGTAGGCCGTACGTATGCATGAATGCTACTTTCATTTTTTTATCATATTAATGGAATTAAAGTTAAAAGAGAGATATATATATTATAATTCCAGAATGATATCCATCATTTAGATTTAATATATGACATATATATATATACATTATATATATCTACTTATAGTAGTACATAACATTTGGAGATAAGAAATGAAATGTACCATTCATGGAGATGGTAAGCCGTACGTACGCATGAACGCTACATTTATTTTTTTGGGACATTAATGGAATTAACTAGGTGAGATATATATATATATATTTTATATTTCCAGTATAATATATATGCTACATATATCACATAAGTTCATCAATTTCATTCTTTATACATTCCATGTATTGCATGAACGGGTCACATCACTTGAAGGGGCGGTAGTCCACACTTCCTCAAATGAAATTATCACATTTGCACAAAATGAAAAGCCTAAAGGTATGTATTAAATATAAAATACATAATCATATAGAGGAAATAAATATATATCATAAATAATTATAGTGTCATCATAATGGCCACCATGAGAAGTGGTATGAGAAGATAGAACAATCATCGTTTCGTGAGGCAGTAATTCGCCATCCACGGAAATAGTATGTTCTTTAACCATTAGAAGGAGGTGTGTGTTAGTGTAGCTCGAATCCTCCTCATAAAAACATCCTTGTATATTTGTGATACTATTTTTATTACAGAAGAAAAATACATAAATATATTTTATGGGGTTGGAGAAGCAAAATAAAACAAAAGAACACAAGGGAAGACATTACCTTTAAATAGGGTAACTCTTTTTGATTTGAGCTCAAAGGCTTCATTGGAAAGGATTCTACCCAAATGTGAGGCTTCAATGATGAAGAGAGGGATGTGGAGAGATTCAATGGGCAGGGGTTTTCCAAGACAAAGGCTTTATAGGTGTGTGTAAGGTGGTAGAGGTGGTGGCCTTTTATAAGAGGAGAGAAGGGGCACTCTTGGAATGTTGTAAAATAATACTTTATTATAAAATGGTTTTCGGAGTTAGAAGGTCCCAAAAGGATATATTTCTAGGATAAGGTGATATGGTTTCGAAATACACCCACCCAATAGGTTTGTGACAAGTTTAAGAGTTATATTTCACCCTATCTTCTCATTTTATTTAAATCGTTCATTTATGAGGTAATCAGTGCATCATCACGGTGTCATAAATAAATTAATTTATTTAATATCTAAAAATTTAAGAAAAATATAATGATGTAGTAAATCTTGTTATCTTTCTAGTGAATATTTATAGTCAAAAATATGACTTGTGTAACCCCATATAAATATTTTTTTAGTAAAACAACACATGTTTGTGACATTTTAATTTTAACTTTAAATGAAAAGGTATTAATGTCATTTTCCAACCAAAGTGCTTCATGGGGTCCCCAAGTTGACCCATGTATTTTCTTGGTCGGCCATAACACATCCATTAAGGGTAGGATATGTGGAAATGTCATTTCATATTATTAAAACATTATGTTTATCTTAAATTACACTAATTACATCTAATCGCGATTAAAACTTAAAAGTTACTATTCACCAAAAAAATATGTTAATCCCATTGAACCACATTATACTTATTAATGAAAACCATGTATGTCAGATTTTTGAAATTCAAAACAAAGAGGTGGTAAAATTTCATTTAAACGAAAAATCGGTTTTTTAAGTACCACTTAGTGGTGTCACTATTCATAAAAAATTGAAGTTTTCCAGAAAAATACCAAAAATTCACCCTAAGATATATTTGATATTCCAAATTCAAAAATGATGTCTATTTAAAAAATTCAAAACTTATAAGTTACATTTATTAATTTAATAATTAATTCCCGCTGTCAGAGCAAATAACTTGTTTTTATGAGACAATAAGTATCAAAAGATTGACACTAGTTTAAGTCCAATTTCAAGATAAAATTAATTCCAACGACCACTATTGGATTAAATGGTAAAAATATATTCAAATTTCACTTTAAAATAAACTAAAAATATAATCTAATCATATAAATAAATTATATTAAAAAGAGGTTTTGAATTAAAATACAGCATTTTTCACTATTCATTAAAAATGAACATTATCGGAAAAATACCAAAAATTTACACAAAGTAAATTTTGATGTTCCGATTCTAATGAAGAATTTTATTTTGTCAAATATAACACATAAAATTGTCAAAAAGTGGATTAAAAAGAGGTTCGTCATCAAAATGCGGTTAATCGACCTTTTAAACAATATTAGAATGTTTACGCTTAAAATTGGATTCATTTGCATTTTTAATCCTCTAACATTTATTGTAAAAAGTAAAAAAAATTGACAAACATATATAATAATTTTTTATTTTGTTCTATTCATTCTTGCCATTACAACGGCTAGGCGTTAACTACAATTTAAAATAATTTTATTTTATTATTAGAGTGCAACGTAAGATTCCCAAGAAACTCGTTGTTGCGTATTGGGCACGCCATCGAGCATAGCATCCCCTTTAAAATAATATTAATATTTTATTCAAAAATATAGATAAATATAAAAATTTCATATTATTTATTTACCTGGGGTGTTACATCCTTCCCCCCTTTTGGGAATTGTGTCCTCGCAAATTTAAAATTGGGCTGGGAAACTTCATTGAAAGCCCCACATCGGAAAATGAGTAAATTAAAATATCACTTTAAAAGAAAGAAAGGGAAGTAAAAATGTCACCCGAGTTAACCCATACTAGGATACCATGTATGAAAAAATGGATTTGGAAGAAAAAACAATGGGTCATATTCTGAGGTAGTGTGATAGAAAACATGTTTAGGAGAAATTTAACCACCAGAAAACCACAAATTTGTGATGGGTTAAACGGTATTGGATTCCCCAGTAGGAAAAGTTAATGGGCAACATTTTTTAGTTACTTTTCATTGAGGAATTTATTTTTGAGCATAACTGAAACATAAGGAAACATACTTACTTGTCATGTTGACTTTATACTTTTACTATATTTCTTACACAAACTCATAGTTTCTCCAAAAGATGAGTATTTAGGATGACTTGTTTACATTAAGAGAGCTATAATCAACTTCTAGAGAATCACCTAATCCACAAAAGAGAACTATATACTTCCCATGTCTTAAAATTTTAACCAAAACCAAAACCAGAAAGGTTAGTAGAAGATCAGATAATCCAGGAAAGGATAACCCTTTATAAAAAGAAAATCTATTCTTAATCTCCAAAATTTGTCCAACAAAACCCAAACTTCAACGAAGACCATTCGATAAACAATTTTTCCATAAAATTCTTCAAAGTAAACCAAACTACGATTGAAATCCAAATATTTGAAGGATTTAATCACATAGTCTTCCAAGGTACAAAATAACACTTATCTCCAAATAACATCAGTTTCTCTTAAAGTCTCATATTGAAAAGTATTTAAACTAATCACATATCCTCCATGATAGGTTAATAATTTCCATAGATAACCCAAAATCAACTTACTCTTAATTCATAAAATCATCTAACTAAAAATAATTATTCAAACTAACCAGGGACTTCATGTAGTCCAGTGGTAGGCGATAAATACCAGTCGCACTTTGGTTGTGGGTTCGATTCCCGCACCTTTGTCCAACGCGATGGGTTGTCACACGGTCTGTGTGTTGTCCTTTTTCCAAACTATATATTTCTCAAATCATTCCCCAAAAAGAGCCAAAATCATCAAAAATAACCATAACATAATTTAACCTCAATTTTATCTCATGCCTTTCACTTTCCATCATTACATATAGTAACCCATAATTACCTCAAAAGTAAGGATCATGTAAACGCTAATGGTTACATTTATAATTATTACCTGAACTTCCATGTCGAGTTGGTCATCTTGTACATGATTAATTAGAGAACTCACCAAGTTTCAAGTGGTTGATCATGACTCCTTGATAGTTGTTTTAGCACAACCACGAGATTCCTCATTGAATCCCCCATTTTATCCCGTCTCTTAATCAGAGAACCACCATAGTTTCCTTCAAACCCATCGTCACTTTGGTGCTTGCTAGATCCATCCATTTTCTAAAAATAGAAATGTTAGTGTGATTATATCAACAAAACCATCATGTACTAATTAGGAAGATAAACACTAAGATATACTTACTCATTCACTCTATCTAAAACTAGGACTCTTTTTGAAATCCTAACCATTATGGTAATGTCACTTATTCTTAGAGGATACCCTAACCTCTAAAGTTATCTAAACTGACCTATGATACCAACTATAAGGCCCTAGCCTTGAACCTTACTTAATATTTTATTAAATTAATAATTCACATTGAGGATATTTTCATGGTTTAGAGTTATAGGGAATTAGGACATAACAATTACATCTCAAAAGATTAAAAAGTAGACACTTCTACTATGTTTCCATAAAATAAAAACTCTTAAAAAGAAACTTGTTTAGTTCCATGTTCTAGATAGCATGACTTTCCCATTATCCCATCCATGACCCTATTCCACATTAAGTCCTGTGAAAAACATTTCAAAATAAATATGGGGTGAGCATAAAAATCTCATTAAGGGATACACAAAGAATGAAAACTGTTTGTTTTTCAAAACAACAAGTAAACCATGTATACTTTATCAAAGTAATAATTTTCACCTTTATGATGTAGTAAAAAACTCTTCAATGAATAGAAGATCATTACTTACCCTTTTGTAACCAAAATATTACCATAAAAACCATATAAAGAACACATAACATAAAAAGGTAACTTGGGACTTAAACATACTTAAATGTAATAACCATACGGTTGACTTCCACACATACATAATGGAATATCCATACGGCCAACTTCCATACCCAATGCATTTTAGGTTATAACATAACCACCCACCCTGGTATTCACGGCACAACACGTCATATGGTTTATCACGTAACCACCCGTAAAATTTCCAAGTACCATAATTACACATAAAATATTGAAAACATAATCATTTCAATGACAACATTTCATTTGCAATCACAATAAGTAATTCCAAGATATTGAATTAAACAATATATTTTCAAAAACCATTTAAAAGATATTTTTGAATCAAAGTTTCCCATAACACTTTGAAGATTTTAATAGATTTATAATTTTAAAACATTAATGTCGATATAAATAAATACTAAAAACCATTTTGAAAACATGGACATTAAAGATAACGATTTACAATAATGAATATTTAAAACATTTAAAATGATATTTTTGTTAAAGAGTTTTTAACAAAATGAGAGACTCTTGAATACAAATAATTGCGGAATAACATTTAATCCAAGCTTTATAATATAATTAGAATAAAGGGATTCATGATATAATATGTAAAATGACAGTATACACACCATATAAGAGTGAATTGGTTCATAACAACAATGAAGTCTCAATGGAAATGTAAATTGAGATGAAATTCATTATAAAGATGGTATCCTTAAATTAAGGATTAATATATTACATAATTATCTGTGAAAAATATAAATATACCCAATATAAGTGGATATTAAGTGTGAAACAATAAGAGCTGATTCACACATAATCTTGGAAAAACAAAACCAATGAAATAGATATTTAACTCAATGAAATGAGATTGAGTTATGATTTCCCATACAAGTTCATAAGAATTTATCAATGAGATGATTATGTGTAGAAATAGTATATCTACACAAAGGTTTTTGGAAATTACAACATAGAGATTCCACACATAATCTTGGCATAATAAAATCAAGAAGTAGAGGTTTAACCCAAAGAATTGAAAGTGGGATAAGATGTTTCCTTATAGAAATCCGACAGCCTAACGACGTCACTTTAAAATTAGGAAAATGAGATGATGAGAGAGAAAATGGTATCTCATCACTTGGACATAAAATTTACATAAATAAGGATATAGAAGAACACATCCCAATATAATAGTATGTGAATTAAAAGACGTAACAAAATATGTGTTTTAAAAAGAGGAGGGTGAAAGATCCCCATACCGAGTTGGGTAACATTCGAAACGTACACCCCATGGAAGAAGGTTCATACAATGAAGATGTAAATACCCATAAATTAAATTATACTACACAAAGTGTATAATAATGGTAAGTGCATACACCACTCAATGGAAATGGTGGAAAACATAGCATAAATTTCACGGGAATAAAAGTGAGATGAAAAATCCCTTACGAAAACTCGGCAGCCTAACATCGCCACTTAAAACTTCCAAAAATGGATTATGAGATCAAATAGGATATCTCATAATATGAACATAAAAATTACAGTATGAGGAATATAAAAGAACATAACCAAACATAATAAAGATGAGCTTAAAAGAAATGACATAAAATAGAGTACTTAAAAAGAAAGAGAGAGGTTGGATCTCTTATGAAAATTCGGCATCCTAACGACGCCACTCAAAACGTCCAAAATGGATTGATGAGAGAAAATATTATCTCTAATAATATTAACATAAAAAAGTTACAGTAACAGTAATATAAAAGAACATCCCAATCATAAGAAATATCAACTTAAAAGGAATGACATAGTAGAGTGTAATTCAAAAGAAAGAGAGGGGTAGGTTCCCTTACCTCAAGTCTGACTTGTCTTGTTTGTTTATTTATTTTCATGAATAATAAACATTGGTCAATTTATAATTTCTTAAGGACATACTTTAAATAATATTATTCAGTTCATATCGCATATTATAATGTTATAATAATTGGTTAATAAAGTGAGTTCATATCAGACGTTTTTGTCGATGTTCGGTACATGAGTAAAAATTGAACTTCTTGGAAAAGAATTTTCCATGTAGTTATAAGTACATAATCTCCAGAATAGTATTAATGTTTTAAATATAATATATATATCCTTTATATATTCATTTTTTACTATTCCATAATATTTGGATATAAAAAAGTAAAACCACCGTTCATGGAGACGGTAGGCCGTACGTATGCATGAACGCTATATTCATTTTTCTGTCATATTAATGGAATTAAAGTTAAAAGAGAGATGTATATATTATAATTACAAAATGATATCCATAATTTAGATGTAATATATGACATATATATCCATTATATATATGTACTTATAATAGTACATAACATTTGGAGATAAGAAATGAAATGTACCGTTCATGGAGACAGTAATCCGTACGTAAGCATGAACGCTACTTTTATTTCTTTGGCACATTAATGGAATTAACTAGATGAGAGATATATATATATATATTATAGTTCCAGTATAATATATATGTTATATAGATCACATAAGTTCATCAATTTCATTCTTTATACATTCTATGAATTGCATGAACGAGTCACATCACTTGAGGGGGTAGTAGTCCACACTTCCTCAAATGAAATTATCGCATTTGCAAAACATGAAAAGCATAAAGATATGTATTAAATATAAAATAAATAATCATATAGGAGAAATAAACATATATCATAAATAAATATATTTCCATCATAATGGCCACCATGAGAGGTGGTATGATAAGATAGAAAATCATCATTTCATGAGGCAGTAATTCGCCATCCACGGAAACAGTATGTTCTTTAACCATTAGAAGGAGGTGTGTGTTATTGTAGCTCTAATACTCATCATAACAACATCCTAGTATATTTAAGATACTGGTGTTATTACAAAAGAAATAAATAAAAAGATTTTATGGGGTTGGAGAAACAATATAAAACCAAAGAACACAATGGAACACATTACCTTTAAATCGGGTAACTCTTTTTGATTTGAGCTCAAAGGCTTCCTTGGAAAGGATTCTGCCCAATGGTGAGGCTTCAATGATGAAGATAGGGATGTGGAGAGATGAAATGGGCAGGGGTTGGCTGAGCCAAAGGCTTGAGAGGTATGTGTAAGGTGGCAGAGGTGGGGGCCTTTTATAAGAGGAGAGGAGGGGCACTCTTGGAAAGTTATAAAATATTACATTATTATAAAATTATTTTCGGATTTAAAAGGTCCCAAAAGGATATATTTACAGGATAAGGTGATAAGGTTTCGAAATACACCCTTCCAATAGTTATGTGACAAGTGTATGACTTATATTTCACCCAATATTTTCATTTTATTTAAATCGTTCATTTATGAGGTAATCACTGCATCATCACGGTGTCAAAAATAAATTAATTTATTTAATATCTAAAAATTAAAAAAAAAATATAATGATTTAGGAAATCTGTTTTTATTTATAATGAATTTTTATAGTAGAAAATATTACTTGTATAACCCCATCTTAAAATTGTTTTAGTAAAACAACACATGTTTGTGACATTTTAATTTTAACTTTAAATAAAAAGGTATTAATGTCATTTTCCAACCAAAGTGGCTCCATGGGGTCCCCAAGTTGACCCATGGACTGTCTTGGTCGGCCATGACTCATCCAATAAGGTTAGGACATGTGTCAAGGTCATTTCATATTATTAAATTATTATTTTTACCTTAAATTACACTAATTACCTCTAATCGCGATTAAAACATAAAAGTTACTATTCACCAAAAAAATATTTTAATCCCATTGAACCACATTTTACTTCTTAATTACAACCATGAATGTCGGATTTTTTAAATTCAAACACAGACTTGGTAAATTTTCATTTAAACGAAAAATCAGTTTTTTAAGTACCACTTAGTGGTTTCACTATTCATCAAAATTGAAGTTTTCCAGAAAAATTCCAAAAATTCACCATAAGCTATATTTGATATTCTGAATTAAAAAATGATGTATATTTTAAAAAATTCAAAACATATAAATTACATTAATTAATTTAATAATTAATTCCCGCTTTTAGAGCAAATAGCGTGTTTTTATGAAACAATAAGTATCAAAATATTGACACTAGTTTAATTCCAATTTCAAGATGAATTTAATTCCAATGACCACTATTGGATTAAATGGAAAATATATATTCTAATTTCACATTAAAACCAATTCAAAAGATAATTTAATCATATAAATAAATTAGATTAAAAAGTGGTTTTGAATTAAAATACAACATTTTTTACTATTCATTAAAAAATGAACGTTATCGGAAAAATACCAAAAATATAAACAAAGTAAATTTTGATGTCCCGATTATAAAGAATAATTTTATTTTTTCAAATATAACACATAAAATTGTCAAAAAGGGGATTTAAAAGATGTTCGTCATCAAAAGGCGGTTAATCGACCTTTTAAAGAATAATATAATGTTTATGCTTAAAATTGGATTCATTCGCATTTTTAATCCTCTAACATTTCTTGTAAATGGTAAAAATATTTGACAAACATATATAATCATTTTTTAGTTAGTTCTGTTCATTTTCGCCATTACAACAGCTAGGAGTTAACTACAATTTAAAATAATATTATTTTATTATTAGAGTGCAACATATGATTCCCAAGAAACTCGTTGTTGCCTATTGGGCACACCATCGAGCATAGAGCCCCCTTTAAGGTAATATTAATATTTTATTAAAAAATATGGATAAATATGAAAATGTCATATTCTTTATTTACCTGGGGTTGTACAGCCTAGTAGTGCAGAATTCACCGAAATGGGATTACTTGAACTTGAAAACAAGAATGGTTTAAATGGGAATTGGTTTTTGGGATGAGTTGTGACTTGGACATGAGTGTCATGGCTTCTTTTATGAATTAATAGTAACAAGGGTTTTGTTCTTAGGTTTTGGAACCCCTAGGATGGGATGAGTGTTTGTTACCTATACATATATCTATTGTTTTTATGTTTATTATTCATGCCCAACCTAGGTTGAGCACTATATTGCCGAAAACCCCCATTTCATGGGGGAGTGTGTTTTTCCCAACACTCCTATGATTGGCTGGTTATTAGCTCCTTTTCTGCTCCCTTTCCCGAATAGCCCAAGACTCTTCGGGAAGGCTGTGATGGCCTGGAGTCCATTATTAGCCCATGAATCTTTGGGCAGAGTAATTTTGGTGGTTGGCCTAGGTGTTTGTGGGAAAGTTATTTCCCAACTGTCTTCGGGATAAGGCCCAGGTGTCTTCGGGTGTGGTAGTAGTTGTTCTGACCCAGGTGTTTGTGGGTGTGGTAACATGTGGTGGTTATGGCCTAGGTGTCTGCGGGCGTGGTTTGGCTGTGGGACTGCAGTGAGGTTATGTCCAAGGTGTGTGCGAGTGGGGTTTGGCGTTGGGACTGCGATGAGAATGGCGGGATTGGTTCGATGCATATGATGTCTTCAAACTCAGTGGGAAAGTGGCGCGGGGTACCAAAACATCGATGTTCTATTACTATACATTATTTTCCTAGAATTATTTGGGGAGTGTGCCTTGGTGAGGCTTGGGTGGATAGTTTACCTTGCGAGATGTTTTGGTTATCTCTTTTCACACAGTGCATTAGAATGTCTCTCCACTTGTGCACGAGAGTCTTTGGTTTTCCCTACTGAGTATACTTGTATGCTCACCCAATGTATATAAAACTGCTTTCAGGTTTCCTAAAGGACTTCAGGGATCATGCGGGACCATACTAGCTCAGACCATGGGGTAGTTTCTATTTTCATTTTCCTTTTTTTCTTGGTACTTTATCTTTCGATTTTTGTGGCTTCTATCATTTACTATTGAAAATGAATATGGGAATGGGTTATTTCTTTGGCTTAAACATTACTTTCAATGTTGGTATTGTTGGGGTTTCTATCTTATCTCTCGATCCTATAAAAATAAAAAGGGTAATTCCTTCCATTATGTGTGATATTCTATACCCTTGGTGTTGGTCACCACTTCGGGACCTATTTAAGGCGGGTTTCAGGGGTCATTATATCTCCTTCAACTTAAAGAAGGAGGGCCTAGCAATCTGTTGTCCCTTCCCTCCTTTTGTTGAAGGCGGGTCGTGACAGCCAATCCATATTGAAAAATAGTTGGGATATTGTTTTTATAATTCCTATAATTTTATAATATTTTTCACAAAATGAACTAATATTATGGTACAATACTCCATATATTTTAATGAATGAAAAGTATCGACATATCGATCATTATTAGTGGATATTTATTTCTAGAACCTCTTAATTTTTTCTATATGTGAATCCTTTTTTGAATCCTCAATAACAGTAAAAATCCTCCACCAATGGGCAGTCCATTATAAAGTTATTTAAACTCATTCCCTTTATTCGCTTATAAAATTGAAACACATTATATATCCATATTTATCCTTCACTATTATAAGAAGACACAAATATTCTTTTTTGATATTAACATCATAATTATTTGTTATTTTGTTCTATATAGACTCCAAATCTCCTTCAATTTCTATGGGTGAATCAATTAATTTATATGAAATTTCATCCAGTCACCATCATTTTCATGATCCCCTTACTCTAATGATACCCCTCTTGTGATAGAAATGACGAAAGGGAGACAATTACCACTAAGTCCGACCTCCAGAAGGCCCCGGGATGGCAACTGGCACTAAGGGTTCAAAAATCACCCAATATGAGATGCATTTCCCTTTTTAAGATAACATGATATGGATATAGGATAAACCAACTATAAAAAATCCATTATATATTATAAAACCAAAATATACCATCCCACAATGAATGTAAAAATCCAAACAGATATATATAGATGAATTTGAATGAAATCCGAAAAGAAAAAAATCTATGGTAGCGACACAACACCAGATCCAATGTTCTGAACTATAAATGTCCATCATTGTACAAAAATTCCTCCAAGAAAACTGAAAAGTGTTTTTATATACATTGGGTGAGCATATAGGTATACTCAGTAGAAAAAACAAAATCTCTCATGAACAAGTGCAAAGAGAATAATAATTCACACATGTGAAAGATGCCAAACCAAATAGCACCAAAACAGTTATACTAACCATCATAACCTCACCAAGGAATACTCACAAAATAAAGAAAGTAATTTAATGTAATATTTTTATAAAATATATAAATTGGGTAACCCTCCCCACATCCCACAAGTTTAAAAATCATACCATAAATAAAAATATCATGCTGCCTCCATAATATTCCACAAGCCCCTCATAATAGCCTAACCGCACACACCTGGCCCTCAAAACTAGTGCTACAACCTGTGAAAATAAATGTCACCACATTCCTCCCACCCACACCTGGGCATTAACCACATATCATATTTCCCATAGACACCTTGTCCACAACCAAATACTCACCTTGAAGACATGAGGTAATGAACAACACATCATATCTCTAAGAAACATTGGAAAACACTACTCACATGTAAATACATGACCCTCACAACCATTCCAAATCCTTCTTGAAGAGTCTTGGACAACAAATACAGAGAATATGGAGTAGCTAATATCCATTAACTGACCATCCATTCACCCACTAGGATGTTGGGAAAGGACACTGTCCCCCGTGATGATGGGGGTGTTTGGTACATAGTGATCAACTTTGGTGGGATGAGTATAGAAATAACATGAATAATAAAATTGTATATATAGGTATCAATCACTTAGTGAAGCCTATGGGTTCTCAAATAGACAACCAACTAACAAATCCACCACCTTTGCTACCAACTCTAGACTAAAAACACGACACAATAATCCATAAAACCCATTCCATGTACCAAACTATTTTGTTTATATAGAAACAAGAACAAGTGAAATAATTAAACTCATCATCAATTCCTCAATTTCACATATCCATTTAAATTAATTACAATATAATATTAATTCCATCAATACGTGTGTAAATATAACTCAACCAACCACATATCATAATCACAAATCTATATAAGAAGAACACAACCCAAAAGTCACATTACATATTAGATCCATATTTTTTAGTGTAACATATATCACAAAAATAATTAATAATCCCATAATTATAACATAATTTTTCATGAAATTATAACTTGTTATAATTCATTCATTACGGGTTCACATCCCACATCCCACATTCCTTTTAAAATAAATGATTTATTTCTAGATTCCTACCAAAAAAATATAACATTTTAGTTCCATACATCCCAAGAAAATATAACTAATTCACATAGTAAAATTAAAAACACAAAAAAATTAGCATCACACAAAAACCCATTACTTTATTTTAAAAAATCCACATCACCAAAGATTTACAGACACATCCCCTTTTTATATACATTTTGTACATCCACACCATAACCATCATTCAACCCTATTGTATGGACATACATTACATTGAAAAAATCACAACCCCACATCATAAAACATATCATCAATTAGCCTAAAAAACCACAACATAGTCATATAACCTTTATCATATCACTGGAGATAACCCACAACAGACAATCTAGTTTAAAAATACATTACCCAACATAACACCGGAAAACATAATTTCAAATTCATCATGGATTCCCTTATTCAATTAAACTTAATTTAGGGTGTTATCAATGAATCCATATAATCTCATACATACTTTTCATTTTTTGTAAATATAAATTGATAACATATTCCATGAATTTGTTTAACCATTATTAGACAAATATGAATTAATAAATATTTTTTGTGCAACCAAGGACACCCAATGACCATAATATTCAACAGGAATATATCCCCTACATTCACAATATCAAAAAATAACAAATAAAAACCATTATTTATTCCCATACAAACATATTGATATTAAACTGATTCAATTACATCTTTTATCTTGGTAGTTTTCAATCTCTTCATAAGAGGCATTCATACAACCACCTTTCATAGTACACAAATAAAACAAAGATTAATGGATATCTATTTTGTAAATGAAGCGATCAGAACATATAGGTTTGACCATATCTTTAGCACCCTCAATTTGATGTTCAAAACACTTTATATTCGTTTTTATGTTTATAAATTAGTTGGGTAATGTTTAGGAATGTTTGGGAGGGATTTGGAATGGTTTGGGATCTTTTTTAGGGTACCATGGTTTTAACAAGATTTAGGGAAACTATGTAGGATCTCCATTTAATCATTAATGTGAATGAATTCAGATTCACATGGTTTTTGAACTGTTTGTTTAACCGTGTGAGAAAACCATGTGGGGTCCCTATTGAGGTAGTGTCGAAGACACTGTTAGTGCACAGGTTTCCTAATCATGCAAGTTAACTGTATATGGAATTATAAAGTGGTTTTTTAGAATCGTGATCACTCATGATTTTCCATAAACACCTATTTTTCTCCCATATGATCCCTTCTTGGTATTTCATGTTCTCAAGGGTTTGAGGGGATATCCCACCATTTTGGAAGCTATTTGATGGTTTTTAAATTTTTTGTTATGGTAATTCTCTTCTGGTAAGCATTCTATCTTGGATTCTTCATGGTTTTCCTTATATCTTGTACACCATCTATCTTAGTTTTCTAGATATAAACTAGTTTTATATATATATATAGTGTTATTGTTTCCCAGAAGTTTGTGATTGGGGCATATTGATAATAGGAAAATGGACTTAAGGTTGTTTTAGCAGAGAGCTCATTGGGATTTGTGATGCGGTTGGCCCTTAAACGATTTTATCCAAACCTTATATTTGGTTTCTACTCTATTGACTGCATTTTTATAGATCTATAATCCTTTATTTTAATTAATTAAGTTCCTTGAAATTTGTTTTTTATTATGTTATATATATTTTTTGGATATTCATAGTGTGATGATTTTTGGAATTATAGTTTAAATGGGAAATTGTGGTGATATGCACTTTCTGTTGTATTTTTATATCAATATATCAAAATTGGTTTCATTTATTGACTTATGAAAAATGTTTGTGAAAATGGGTTTAAATAAACAGGTATTTTATTAATGATTCTAGTGTGGCATGGATATTGTCATATGGATTGTTTAGTTTGGAATTGATTGGTTGTAACATGTTGTGGACTTGTTGTGTTATTTTCTTGTTATTGGTTAATTTTATGTGCATGTGTTTTTGATGGATATGAATTGGGTTGGTAGTCTCACTATAAAAGTTGATTGCTAGTGTATGTAATGTGAACCATCAATAGTAAGTGGTTAGTATGTACCACTAAATTGTGAATGTAGTAAATAGTCATGAACATGATGTTACACCATGTTTTTTGACTGGTTTGATGGTCTGAAAGTAAATGGATATGTTTTTATTATTCATATGGCTAAGAAAGTTGATATTATGGGGAAAATGTGATAGTAAAAATGGATTATGGATTACTTGTTGGATTTCCATTATGCTATTGGGATTTGGGTAAAAATGACATGGTACGGGTGTGTTTGTCTTTATGATGTTGTTGCACTATTAAATGTTTTATATAAACTATTTTATATAATTGTGCAGATAGTTTTATCCTAGTGGACAATGTAGGGATTTCATTTACAGAAAACCTAATGAGTATTTGTACTCACCTGCAGCTTTTGAACATTGGTGCTTTTGCAGATGGCCTTTTCTAGAACACAGGTAAATGTAAAGAATCTCATTATTCTAGTGGAACATCATAATACATTTTTGGTATTGTTATGGTGTAATCATAGAGCTTAGTGTGGAGTTATGGGGAGAAACGTGGTTTCCTTTGGGTGTTTTTGTTGATTCATCCACATAGTACTCTGATTTTGGGATATTGTGGGTTGTTATTTTGGTTTATGAGAATGGTTATGGATTTTTTGGTTGTCTCTTGGTATGTAATTATCATTTTCTACTAGTTGACATGTATCATGTATTTGTAGTTGGTTATGATTTGTTGGTTCGTTGGATTATTCTAAGGTAAATCATTCCCCATATGTTCTGGATGACCTCTATATTAGTTGGTAGCCTTCGGCATATTAAGAATGTTACCTAAGGCCAAGTAGTATCACATTGCCTTATAAAGATAATGAGTAAGAGGGGATATTATAAGTGGAATCATATTGGTTGGTCCTTAATGTACAATTAAATTCGGTCTTCTTCATTTTTTAGATATGTTGTCGGTTTCAGTTTCGACATTCATTCTTATTCTATTCCTCGAGTTGTGATGGTATCAAGTAGTGCGATTGTTAAAAAAATGTATAATGTAAGAGGGCATATCTAACCCTTTTATGATGAATTTCATGTTACTAGGGAGTATGTACCAATGTTTTTTAGGGACATTTAAAGGCATTAGAAGTTTTATTTTTGTTGGTGTAGCAAATGAGATGGGCATGGAATGTATTATATGAATTAATTCCCACAAGGATTGCGTGTTTTAGATATCATAATTAATTATATAGTGTTATGAATAATGGAATTATGAAATATCTGTAATTTCCTTCAAAAGATTGCATAAAAACGTGGTTATGGGTGGTATTTTAAAATTTCTGTAATTTTAAAAAATTTGTGGATTTTTAAAAAATGGTGGAAAATCGGAATTAAAAACATACGGAAATCCTAGTTGTGACAGGACTAATATAAATTAAATTTAATTATAAACCATTATTTTCTAATGTAGTGAGACTTTGGGTTTTTTGTATTTATTGATATGTCACTAGGTATGGAACATAGAGCCCAACCCGAGGAGGCTGATGAAAATGTGGTTGTACTTGAGCCCCTAGTGAACCAAAAAATGGTATAGAGTATAGTGGAAGCTTTCCAACTTGTGGAAAGTGGTAATAAAGAGGATGATCCAAATCATGAGGATTATGTGGTTTACTACCAAAATAGATTCAACTATTTATTAAGGATGATTTAGATATGTAAAGTTCACAAACATGTTTTAATAGAAGGAATAGAATATTTTTATTCTTGGGTACACCAATGGAGCTGAAAGTGAGGCTAGTAACTTACATGTTGTTTTTTCTCTCCATTCAGTGGTGGGAGTTGGCGGTCCCAGAATAAACCCCCAAATTATGTCATGTGAGGGTATTGAGGCATTTTTTAATAAATAATTCTACCCTTATACATTCAAAATGAATCACACAATGTATTTACATAGGCTAGATCTATAGAAATATCTTATATAGAATATGTAGAAATGATTTTTATCATAGTACACATTTCACTCGAGGTGGTGGGAAGTGCATCATTAAATGCATGTATAATTGATGTTATGCTGTGGAAGTAAATTACTTCCAACATATAGATTTTTTGAATACGTGATTACATAGAAATAGTGAATAGTGAAATAATAGTTGAATGGGAAATGATGGGAACTACATGAAGGGGAATCATGATGGTGCCCATGGGAAATGCTAGTAACTCTAACGCTGGATTCAATTGGATGTGGGACAATTATTTATAGGGTGGTAGTATAGCTCAGAATCTGATGGATGGATCAGTGAATCTTCCTTTGATGCCTTGGCTTAATCCAAGACTTTTTTGTGTGTGGATTTATGGGTCACATGAAGAGGTATTTGCTGGAACAATCTCAATCATGTCATATATGTAAGAAGATGGGGCATCATCAACATTATTTTTGGAATTCACTGGTGTCAGGAGTTCATTACAATCCTCAGGGGTCACAGGCATACTATGCCTTGATGGGAAGAAATAATAATACCCCTCATTAGTAGATAAATGTTAGTCATTGTGATTATAGGAACATTGTGACACCTTAATAGGGTAAGAATGACTAGAGTGTAGAGCGAAAGCAGTTGTTTGGAGTTGAACAGGTTGTGATGGATGATTAGTCAGGACTATCCATGGTGATATGTATTGTTCTTATTAATTCTACCATGGTGACACCATTATTTGATATGTTTATATTCAAATTATTTTATTGAATCTCGTGTTATTATTTTGATGGGATTAACTTTGAAAATGATGTCAGGGGTTTTAAAACATAAAACACCACTACATAAAAGAGAGTTTCAACCTTCTTATATATAACATGTAGTATAGTTGTGGATGAGATTGAGTTTATGTGGGAATTCTCATTGATTTATATGGATGCTTATGATATAATTGTAGGAATGTATTATTTATAATTGGTTAAGGCCCACAATGAAAATTATGCGCAAACAGTTAGTTTCATGATGAATGATGGAATCAAAGACCTCTTTAAAGGAGAGAATAAGTAATAGCTGGGTGCAACTAGAATGTTGGCTATAGCTATTGGCATGATATCGTATCAGTTAGAATCACCGTCATTATAATCATTGGATAGAGTTTGAAGTAGCATTTTTTGTGCTTATAGATCATTTTCTTGATGTCTTCCACAAATAATTATCAGGGTTTCCAACAATGAGATAAGTATATTATATGATTGATATACTTATGGGGACGGATCCATTTTCATTTATAGATAACCAAATGTGAAAAAATTGAGGTAATTGAATGTGTAGTTGGAGGATTAAGAAAAAAAGGGTTCAATCGACCTAGCACATCTCTTGGGTAGTTCTAGTAATGTTTCTTATGATGGTGATTGGAACTATATGGAATTTTTTAGATTATATGAGGAAACATAAAGTCATAAAAAAAGATCCAATATCCACATCCATGAATAGATAATTTTTTAGATCAGTTTAGTGGATCTCAATGGTTATCCAAGATTGAATTGAGGTCATAATATCATCAATTGTGAGTGCGAAAGGAAGATATTCCTAAAATAGCATTTAGAAGTACAAATGGAAATTATAATTATGGGGTTATTACATTTGTACTAATTAATTCCCTATAACATTTCTATGCATTGATGAATAGTATATTTCATAAATATATGGATTCTTTTTTAGTGGTATTCGTTGATGATATATTGGTGTATTAAGGAAATTTTTTGGAGCATCAGTCGCACAACGACATAGTGCTTGGAATCTTGATGGATCGTTGTTTGATTGATAAATTTTTAAAATGTGACTTTTGGATATATGAATATCATTGTCTTGTCCATGGTATTTATATAAAAGGTATTTCTATTGATTCAAAAGAGATAGATGTTGTTATCACGTGGAAACCGCCAAAGAATATTTTTTCAAGATATAAAGATTCCTTGGTCTAGCTTACTATTATCAATGTTTTGTTCATGACATCACATGATAGGCCACAACAATGAAAGATTTGATAAAGAAAAATGGCATATTTTTATAGAATCAGATGTGTTAGAAATTTTTTAAAAAGCATAAGGATCACCTTTCAATAGCACCAATCATGGGTTTTTCAGAACCATGAAAATGGTACGTAGTGTATTGTAATGCATTAGGATCTAGGTTTTGTTGTTTTCTCATTAAATGGTATCACATGGTCACATATAGATCCATGAATTTTAGGTTTCATTAGAATAACTACCAATGCATGATTTTGAGTTGGTGGTGGTGGTTCATTCTTTGAAAATGTGGCGACATTTTCTCTTCGGTGAGAAATTAAAGGTGCTTACCAATCCAAAAAAAAATAAATCATATTTTATAATAGATATATTTGAACATGAAGCAAAGGATATGGATGGATTTTCTTAAAATGTTTGACTTTAACTGATGTACAAACCTAAAAAATCAAATTCAGTAGAGAATGAATTGAGTATAAACCATATACTCAGGTGGTGAAACATGCATCAGATCAGTGGGAAGTGATGTAGGTTATAGCCAAAATGTGGCTGGAAAGTGGGGACCTGTATGATAGAGTGGTTTTTATACTAGATTAGTTGATTCCAAGCATGGTTTTCATGGTTAAATAGGAACAAATTTTTTATCTTGAGTGTATGGAGATGAGGTCGAAACACAATGGTGCAGATACCATTGAGGAGTGGGATAAGAATATAAATTCATTTATGTGTTTTCCCAATCGTATATTTGAACCTGTGGATGGTCATTAAGAAATTCTCAGTGCTTATCATCATTTCTATTTGTCTATCTATCCTATAATCTAGAAAATTTATAAGGTGTTGAATGTTTAGTTTTTGTGACCTGATATGAAGAGGAGTGTGCCAGAGTTTGTTTCCATATGATTGACATGTCAAAAAGTTAAGGAAAATAATTTGTGGTCGAATGATATGTTTCAATATATACCAATAACTATCTAGATGTGGTAACATATAATAATGGATTTTTTGATAGGTCCCCCAAAATGGTTCGAAAGAACGTTTCCATATGGGTGATAATGGATCAACTCACAAAGTTAGTGTAATTCACCCCTACTTGTGAATTTCATATGGTGTAGGATCTATCCAAAATACATAACGATGAAATGATAATGTGGCATGGTGTTATATTTTTCATTGTATCATATAGATATTTTAGGATCACATCTCATTTTTTGGATGTCCTTGCAACCAGACCTTGGGACCCAGTTAATAATGTGAATTGTATACCATCCTCAGATGGATGATAATTCTAAGAGGATGATAAAAACATTGATGATATGTTATGGTCTTGTGTGATGGAATTTGGTGGATCTTTGGAGGATAACTTTTCATTTTTTGAGTTCTTGTATAATAATAGTTATCAGGCCACGATATAGAGGGGTTCGTTTGAATTATTGTATGTGGGTCTTGGTTGTTCTCCAATTTATTGGGTAGAAATACGTGGGACTACAATAGGGGGACCAAGATGTGTCTATGATATGATCAAGAATATAATTTTTCTCAAGAAGATAATTGGGATGGTTTAGTGTCATCAAATATCATATCTAGACCATCGTCGACAACCATTGTCATTCGAGGTGGGAAATCATGTATATTGGAGAATCATTACTGGTCTTGCGCATCATTGATTTGGAAAACAAGGAATGTTATCTCCAAGAAATATTATGCCTTTGGATATACATTAGTATCTTGGAGAGGTGTCTTATCAATTGGATTTTACACCATGGTTTAGTGACATGTATATATGTCTCATGTTGCTTTGTTGAAGAAGTATCAGCTGAATCGTTACCATATGATTCGTTGGTATCATGTTTAACTAGTGTTAGATGATTCCATGGTGCACATCCCAATTAGGAATGTGGATAGGAAATAGAAATTATAGTGTGGTAAAATCATCGGTCTAGTTTGTGTTTTGTGGTAGCATTGTTATATTTATGAGGAGACTTTTGAGAAGGAGAATGAGATGATAAACCAATGGCCCGAGCTCTTTTGGTAATGTGATGGTCCTCTATATTCCTTGGATGTAAGGACCACTATTGTGGAGAATGTAGCACTATTATTTTTAGTTATGTAAGCAATTTTTAATCATTTTTATGTTTTTAATGAATTTTGGTAATGTTGTAGAGTGTTTTGGAAGGATTTGGATTGTTTTGGAGGCTTTACTAGGGGAGAATGGTTTGATCACAGTATGGAGAAACAATGAAAGATTTCAAGTTCACCATGTAAGTGGAAGCAGTTTTATTTGCATAGTTTATCTAACCGTGCAAGAAAATTTTGAGGGTTACCTGTTGAGGTAGTACCATATGCATGGTTAGCGCATGGTTTTTCTAACCATGTGAGATAACCCTATGAGGTATTAAAAAGTGGATTTTTTAAAATAGCATCACTCGAGATATGCCCAAAACCCCTCCTTTATTCTCCCATATGAACCCTATTCAATATTTCAATTACATAATGGTCATACGGGCTTTAGAAATCATTTTTGATATGATTCTATGGGTTTTCAATGTATGATAAGGGGTATTCACTTTCAGTAAGGCATATCTCTTGATTTTTTGTTGGTTTTACATAGATATTGTTCTCCCTTTACAACATTTAACTATATGTACACATGTTTCATTTTGATCCATGTATTTTTCAAAATGGTCGATATTGGGGAATGTTGATAATGGGAAAAGGAGACTATGGTGGGTTTTGTGGAGATTTCATCTGGAGTTGTGGTGCTGTTGGGTGTTGGTCGATTTCACTGAACACCTATGCTTCTGGGCTTCACTCTCAAATCTATTTTTATAGAACTAGAATCATTTCTTCCAATTAATTGGGTTTCCTTGAATTTTATTTGTGATTATTTTGAAATGTCTTTATTTTACATTCACTATGTAATGATTTCTGTAATTATGATGAAAATGGTATATTAAAGTAATATGTATTTGTGGTTCGAATTTTAAATTGGAGATTATAAAATCAGTTTATAATGATGATTTATGAAATTGGGTTGTAAAAATGGGTTTAAAGAAGTTATCTTTTTTGACGGTATTGTGGAATGGATAATGTCATAAGGGATTGTTTGGTCTGTATTTTCTTGTTTTCATCATGTTGTGGTCTTGGTGTATTATGTACCCATTGTTGGATAATTGTATGTGCATGTGTTTTAGATGGATTTGAAGTTGATGGGATGTCTCACTATAAATGGGTAAAGATAGTGGATGGAAGGTCCACCATCAAGGATAAGTGGTTGGGAAGTACGATTAAATTGGGAATGTTGTAAACGGTCTTGGATGGTATGTTCCACTACTTTTGTTTAACAGTTTGATTGTGTGAAACTCAATGTCTATGTTTTGATTATGTGTGTTTCTAAAAAGGATGAGATTTTTGTGCTAATATGTGATGGTAAAAATCGATCATTTCTTGCTACATGGATTTCCCTTATGTTGTAGGGATTTGGGTGAAAATGGTTTCGTAAGGGGGTGTTTTTCTTATTGAGTTTGTTACAAGTAAGATCCCGACCTTTTATGGGGTCAATATCAGGAACTTTTTCAGGTAATTTTTATGTTTTCGAGTACCATTTATTTTGAGCAGTGACTTGGGGTTCGTTTTGATGAACATTAAAGTAAAACAAAAGGGCAGTGGGTTGTGCACGGTTTGCACACAGTTTGACAAACTATGTGACCAAACTGTGCCAGCCAATCAGAACTGAAAAGAGAGGTATGCATGGTTTACATACGGTTTGGAAACCCCTCTGACCATACCATGTGGACCATTCATCTCGGGAAATTGAGTTCTGCATGGTTTGTGCACGGTTTGACAAACTGTGTGCCACTATCCAGGAAACTATGCATGTTATTTTTAATTCTAAAAATCTATTTTAAAACCACCCCAACTCCGAAACATCCTTATTTTTTCAACCATGGATCATGATTGGAAATTTCAGGGTGTTTCCCAAGCCTCTTGAAGACATTCCATGGCGATCCAGACACCGTTTCTCAAGATTGATGTTTCGGATTGAAGATATGCTCTCCTTTTGGTAAGTAGATTCCATCCTATTATTTCTTCCATTATTTCCTCTATCTTTCCTTGATCTTTTCATGGGGGATTTCCATCGATTCGATGGATTTAAACCTATGAGTTAAGTTGTAGATCTAGGTTGGTGGATCTAGATGTAGTTTTTCAAGATCTTAATGCCTTTGATCATTTTATGGTTTTCAGGATTTAGATCCAGAACTAGATCAATGTCGTTGTCCTGCATGGATTGTTGGGGTTTTTCATTAAGCTAACATCCATCAATAAATCTAGGTAGGTGGTCAAAATCTATACCCATAGTCTCATATTGTTAGGAATATGAAGTTGTATAAATTTCATGGCATAAATAATTAATTGGTGGTTTGGTTATGTGGTCTTTTTTGAATTGTGGATCTAGTTAAATATGGGTGAGAGTTATGATGGAAGGATAAAGATGATTTAACCTTTGAATATGGTTGTATATGTGAATTGAATATTTGATTTTTAAAAGGGTTGTTGGACATGTATTGATGCTCCTAATACACACAGAGGTTCTAGACATTTCTTTCAAGATCCAATGACATACAGGAATTTGATATTTTATGGGTCAAGGAGTGATGCTCCAAATACCCATGGGGTTGTGAGACAGGAATTGATGCTCCAAATACTCACATGTGTGCTATACATGATGTTCTACACTCTTTAATTTATTTTTTACAATGGTTACATTTGGATATTCATAAACTTAATATTGTGACAGAGTAATTATGAATTGAACAAGGGAAATGGTTTAGGCTCTTACACGGGCCGAAGCAGGCATTGTATTTTTGGTGTTCTCGAGAACCTGAATATTTAACGTATTAAAGAAAGGTTAATTGGATAAATATAATTGTTTTTTCTATTGTCTTGATTTATTCTTAATGAAACTACATACACTGCTTACGACTGGATTGTTTTTTACAATGTTGGTGGTGATCTACTAAGTCGTACTCACACCCTACTCAGGATGCCTGATTGGTACCCAAATAGACTTTATTGTTGCAGGACAGGGCATGGGCGGGAGCCTTGGTTAGAGTTAAGTTTGGGGAAGAGCATGGAAGAGGTAACTAGATGTGGGTTGGGACTTGTTTGGAGTCGTTGTGTCTTTACTTTCAGTTTCATTGTAGACACATGGCACTTGCCTAGTCATAGCATGTTTTACCTTTCAGTTGAGTATGTATTTCCATTTTCTGTTATTATGCTAATGACAATGTACTATTTTATTTATATGTGTGTCCTCTATTGCATGGATACATCTGTTGTTTTATTATTCTGTTAAAAAGCCTATAGTCTCCCCAAGACTGACATAAAAGACCCTTGCTGCTAGTCAGCACCCTCTGGCGTATGGGGAGTCGCGCTAGAGGGCTTGTGACCAACTGGATCCGAGAACCATTCAGTGGCTTCCGGGTCTAGATGATACAAAGTGGTATCAAAGTATGTTTTTCTTTATTCTTCTTTTGTCTATCTATTTGGGGAAGGTAGATAGGAAATTAGGGAAAATCGGGGCTTGATAATGAGCTTGTTCATCGGAGTTTCAAACCCATGTACGAGGGAAAACTCATGTACTCAATGTGGTATTGCTGTTATTCCTTTTTGTCATTATAGTTGAAAATTATTTCACCTTGGGTGATGCACTTGTTGTGTGATGTGATTATTATTTATCTATTTTGTTGAGTATTGATTCATGGCCTAGAATGGCATGATTTTATTGTCTACATGCATCATTCTGGGCACTCAAGATTATTGTGACATGTATCAGGTTAGGTACGCACTAGAAAATGTATTATTGGAAGATTATTGAACTAAAACTATTTCTTTTCCTTTATTTTGAATTTAAAATGAAAATGGTGTCTAATTTTTATATTGAAATAAATAATTGTGAAGTTATATGAATAATTTTGTTTTGTGTAATTGTGGTAACATTTTGAACTATTTTCTAAAATGCAAGTTTGTATTGTTGAATTATGCCTCCACAATGCTTGTTGAAATGAAAAGACGAGGGTATAGTTTGAAATGGTCCTCTAGTGGGTGATCCTAAGGGACCAATAGTACCAAATGAAGAATCGGGGGGAAAAGTTTCAAGATAACTTCACCCATTTAATTAAAACGATGGAATGATACCCAATGCGGGTTGTGAAAAGCATGTCTGATCTGAAGAGGGATTTTTCAGTTGTCGTACCCTCCGACATTTACTGGAGAGGGTGTTCTGGAGAAAGTTGAGTTCTGGATTGAATCTACCCAGACTATACATGAACACCTAGAGACACCTATTAAGAAGAGAGTCAAGTTGGAATCTTACATATTGTGTTGTCATGTGAAACGTTGGTGTGACATCCAGACTCGAAATGGGAAGCTGGAAGCTATGGAGTGGAAGGAATTTCAGGAGAAGTTCTTTGAGCACTTCTATCCAGAGATGCTCAGACAGTTGAAAACGACTGGGTTCATGAGGCTAACTAAAGGTAATAAGTTAGAAATGGACGATGTTGGATGCTTTATAGACATATAACGTTTTTCTACAACAATGGTAGCAGACAAGGTCACATTAGGAAGCCGATTTCATGATGGACTTAAATGTGAAATTATATCTCAAGTGAATATTTTCAGGCTGAAGAAGTTTTTGGATGTGGTAAATCAGGATCTCATCTCTATGGGGAACCTGAAGGAGGCTTCCAGTGGTAGACAAATAGTTTTTTATAGATGGTCAGGTGGTGAAACTTTTGAGAGCTACAATCGACGTTAAGAGAATGTCAACCAGTGAGGTGGGAGACATAGTAACTTGACAGAGGGGTTGGTTACACAGGACCTTACTAGAGTGTTTCTTCCACAAGTGTGGAAGGTCGGGACATTATCATAATCAATGTCTCCGACCTCCTATTGAATTCATATCCTCTAGTAGGATTGGACATCTCCAGAATATTTTTTGGAACCCAAAGGATTCAGGTGGTGATGTATTAGCTAAATAGAGTTAGAGTGTGGGAAGGGGATCCTCTGCACCCTTTTAGTCCCAAAGATGTTGTTCTACTAGCTGGTATGGTAATGGTGATGGACATGTTGGTCTGGGCAGAAATGCCTATATTAGTGTAGTGGTACATGTCTTGGGAGTTAGGTGGCATCACAGGGAAGTGGAGTAGCACAGTTTCATATAGTACAACCTACACTTGTGGATAATGAGGTTGGACCATCAATAGTGGGAGGTACTATTCTTGTGGCTTCTACTATAGATAATTCCTTATTTGATACCAGTGCCTCTCATTCCTTTATATCTACAAATCTGGTAAATGTATTGTGTTTGGCGGTGGAGTTTGTGAGCGAGGCTATAATGATAGGCACACCATTGGGGGTATAGTCTAGAGACATCTATATGTGCAAGGGATGTTCACTTAAGATCAGGGAATACAGTTTCCTGTGGGATCTCTATATCCATGATATGACAGGCTTTGACCTAATCCTGTGTATGGACTAGCTAGTCATATTCTGATCCCACATTGATTTTTATCATCGGAGGGTGTCATTTATATTGCTTGTAGGTGAAAATTACATTCACCACGGATTGTGGGATATCCAGGCAGGCCGAGTAGGTCCGATTACTCAGAAACTGGGAGAGATTGCAACCCAAGCTGCTAGTCTTTTAATGGATGATGAAGGTGTTAGGCAAGATTTCCTTCCACCAGTGGTTGATTTGTTATAGTATGTATTTCCAGATGACTTCTTAGGTCTTCCACCTAATAGATATGTTGAATTTACTATTGATATCATGTCAGGAGCTGATCCAATATCTAATCCACCATATTGAATGGCACCAAAAGAGCTTCAAGAACTCAATGCTCGGCTAGAAGACATAAAAGATAAAGGATTTATATGTCTATGTACGTCACCTTGGGGATCACCTATTCTATTTGCAATGAAGGATGATGGGAGTTTACGTTTGTGTGTCAATTATCAGAGGATAAAAAATATTACAGTGATGAACCGGTATTCTCTACCGCATATTGATGATATGGTTGACCAATTGAAGTGATCCAATGTTTTCTCAATGATCGTCTTAAGATCTGGGTATCAATAGTTGAGAGTTTGGACTTCTGATTTACCAATAACTACTTTCATTAGTAGGTATGGGCTTTATGAGTTATTTGTAATGCCATTTGGGTTAACAAATGAACCAATATGGTTTATGGACATGATGAATAGGATCTTCCATCCGTACCTGGATCAGTTTGTGGTGGTATTTGTGGACAACATCTTGGTATACTCCAAGACTCTTGATGATCATGCCCAACATCTTGACATAGTCCTGAGTACACTGAGACATGATTATATATATGCCAAGCAATCTAAGTGTCAATTTTGTAATGATAATTTACACTTCGAGGGACATATTTTCTCGAAGAATGGTGTTTTAGTGGATCCAGAGAAGGTCTAGACAGTGGTTTCATGGGAGCATCCCAAGAATATTTTCAATATCCAAAGCTTTCTGGGTTTAGCTGGATATTACAAAAGATTTATCCAACACTTTTCCAATTTGGCAACACCACTTTCAGGCTTGACCAAAAAGGGAGTAATGAATGATCGGAGGCTTACGATACATCTTTTTATGAGTTCAAGAAGCATTTGACGTCCGCACCAATTTTTGATCTACCTGAGTAAGGTAAAGAGTACACTGTGTAATGTGACACTTCTGGGATAGTACTAAGAGTTTTTTTGATGCAAATAGATAAAGTTGTGTCCTATGGGTCTCGATAGATGAGGCCGCATGAATGGAATTACCCAACACACGACATTGAGTTGGTAGTGGTGGTTTATGATTTGAAGTGTTGGAAACACTACCTCATAGGTGAAAGGTTTACAGTTTATACAGAACAAAATAGATTGAAGTTGATCTTTTCTCAGGACGATTAGAATCTTCGATAGCAGAGATGGGTTGAGTATATGTAGTCTTTTGATATTGAGATAGTATATACACTTGGGAAAGGAAACGATGTGTCTGATTCTTTGAGTAGGAAGACTCATACTCAGATTATTGAAGAATCTAGTGCTGAGTGGAGGATGATGTCATCACTAGCTGAAATGCATGTTGTGGTTTAGGAGAGACAGGAGGAAATGGCACTCGAGTTAGTTGTAGTGGAGTCTACACTTTTGAGATATATCATGGACATGAAATATGAGGACACAGAATGCTTGGACTTGAGGGAAAACATTGAAGGTGGGGAGACAACATTGGACTAGAAGATAGACAATAATGATATCGTTTATATGAAGAATCTGGTAGTTGTTCCTATGAGTATGCGAGAGTAGATCATTCGGTAATTTCATGCCTCATGATGGACAGTGCACCCTAGTGTGACTAAAATGTAACATGAACTGCGGCGATAGTTTTGGTGGCCTGGAATAAAGATGTAGATAGAAGGGTTTGTGACATGATTCTTTACCTGTCAGTAGGAGAAGGCGGAGCATCCATGACCTAGAGGGTTTCTACGACCTTTGTCCATTCTATAATGGAAGTGGGATGACGTGACCATGGACTTCGTGATAGGTCTCCCAAAAACACTTAGGAAGAATAATTCTATTTGGGTCATTGTGGATCGATTAACAAAGGTGGCACATTTCTTTATTATAAGCGAAACTTTTATAGTTGAGCAGTTGGAAGATATGTATTTACAGAAGAGAGTTATATTTCCATGGGTTCCATGAACTACAGTTTCAGATCGTGATTCATGGTTTACTTCATGTTCCAGGAAGGGATTGTAGAAGGCACTTGGTATAAAGTTTTTATTGAGTAAAACATTCCATCCATAAATAGATGGACAGTTAGAGCATACTATACATGTTTTTGAGGATATGATGAGGGCGTGTGTACTTGACTTTAGTGGTTCATGGGAGAAGAACCTGGATTTAATTGAGTTTTCTTATAACAATAGTTATCATGGTACTATAAAGATGGCACCATATGAGGAACTTTATGGTATTCCCTTCAGATCACCGCTATGCATGATGGAAGCAGGTGAGTCAAAGTTATTGGGACATAGTCTTGTGAAGGATACGAAAGAGCATGTTCATTTGATTCCAAAATGTATGGCTACAGCTTAGAGTAGGCAGATGTCATACGCTGACAGATTGATACTACCCTTAGAGTTTATAGAGGGTGATCGTGTTTTTCTTTGAGTGTCACCTAGGTTGGGTCACCAAAGGATACTGAGGCTGGAAATGTCAGCACCTAGGTTTGTTGGATCTTTTGAGATCGTGAAGAGAGTCGGGTTGGTTGTGTACCAATTGGCTCTTCCACAGAAATATAGTTCTATGCATGATGTTTTCCATGTATCACATATACGGTGGTATCACCCCAACCCTCCTCATGTGATCGATGTGGATGATGTTGAGATAAAAATATATGTGTCCTTTGGGGAACATCTGATACTTGTGTTGGATTGTAGTGAGAAGGTGTTGAGGGGAAAGACCATAATGATAGTTCATGTTTTATGGCATCATGGACGTGTGTAGGAAGAGATATGGGAAAGGGAGACAGATTTATGGACTCAGTGGACCGATCATTATAGCTCGGAATTTCAGAGATGTTCGAGAGTATAGCTCGAGGATGAGCTGTTATAAGGTGGGGATAATGTAAGATCCTGACCTTTTTTGGAGTCAATCTATGGAACATTTTCAGGTAATTTTGACGTTTCTAAGTACCTAGGTTTTGGAGTAGTGACTTGGGGTATGTTTGGGTGAACATTTAAGTAAAACAAAAGGGAAGAGGGTTGTGCATGGTTTGCACACGGTTTGAAAAACCGTGCGACCAAACTATGCCAACCAAGAAGAACTGGACATAGAGTTATGCACGGTTCAGGCACGGTTTGACAAAATATACGACCAAACCGTGCGTAACATGCATCTCTGGACTGTGAGGTCCGCACGGTTTGCACATGGTTTGACAAACAGTGACCAGCTGTCTAGGAAACAGTGCATGCAGTTTCTAATTCTGAAAATATTTTTTAAAAATACACGAACTCTAAGACATCCCTATTTTTTCCGACCATGGCTCGGGCTTGGAAATTTATAGGTGTTTACAAATCTTCTTGGAGAGATTAAAAGGTGATCCAAAAACCTTTTATCTTGATTGAAGGCACAGATTGAAGATTATCTCTCCTTTCGGTAAGTATATTTCATCATGTTGTTTCTTCCATTCATTACTCTATCATTACTTGATCTTTTCATGGGGGATTTCCATTTTTCCATTGATATAAACCTATTAGTTGAGTTATATATCTAGGATGGTGGATCAAGATCAATTTTTGCAAGATCTTAATGCCCTTGATTTTTTTGGGTTTTAAGGATTTAGATCCAGAACTAGATCAACGACGTTGCGCCGCTCAGATTCTTGGGGTTTATCCATTGGGCTATCTTCCATCAATAAATCGAGGTAGGTGGTCCAAATCCAATCCCACAGTCTCATCTTGTTAGGATTATGTAGTTGTATAAATGTTGTGGCATAAATAACTAATTGGTGGTTTGGTTATGTGGTCCTTTCTGAATTGTTGATCTAGTTGAATATGGGAAGGAGTTATGATGGAAGGATAAATATTATTAAACATTTGAATATGGTTGTATATGTTAATTGGTTATTTGTTTGGAAATATAGTTTTGGGACACAGACTAATGTTCCTAATACCCACAGAGGTTCTAGACATGGTGTTCTAGAACCAATGACATGCATGAATTTGATATTTTATGGGACAAGGACTAATTCTCCAAATACCCATGGTGTTGAGAGACAGGGACTAACACTCCAAATACCCACATGTGTGCCAGACGTCACGTTATATACTCTTTCATTTATATTGTACTACGGTTTTATATGGCTATTCATAAACTATATATTATGACATAGTAATTATGAATTGAACAAAGGAAATGGTTTATGCTCCTACATGGGCCAAAGCAGGCATTGTATTATAGGGTGTTCTCAGGAACCTGGATATTTAACTTATTAAAGAAAGGTTAATTGGATAGATATAATTATTTTCTCTATTGTCTTGATTTGTTCTTAATGCAACTGCATACACTACATATGACTAGATTTATTTTGAAACTGTTTGTGGTGATCTACTAAGTCGTACTCACAGCCTACCCGGGCTGCTTGATTGGTACCCGAATAGACATTGTTATTGCAGGACAAGGCAAAGGAAAGAGCACTGGTTAGAGTGTTTTTTGGGTTTGGAGCATGGAAAAGGGAACCAGATGTCGGTCAGGACACATTTGGAGACATTGTTTCTTTTCTTTCAGCTTCTTTGTAGACACTTGGCACTTGCATAGTCATAGAATTTTTACCTTTCAGTTGAGTATTGTATTTCTATTTTATTTTATTATGCTAGTGACATTGTACTATTTTATTTACATTCATTTCCGCTATTTCTTGGTTACTTATGATGTTTCTTTATGTTGTTAACAGAGTGTATAGTCTCTACAAAACTGGCTTACTACACCCTCACTACTAGCCAGCACCCTCTAGCGTATGAGGTGGCATGCTTGAGGGCTTGTTACCAACAATCTTGGTGAACCGTTCAGTTGCTCCCGGGTTTGGATGTTACATTACACTATTTAATGTTTTATATATACTATTTTTTATAAATGTTCTTGTGGTTTTATCCTAGTGTCTTTTGTAGGAATGTCATTTGAGGAAAACGTACTGAGTATTTATACTCTACCCTTAATTTGGATCTTTGGTGGACTTCCATATCTTATTTTCTAGGAAACTGATAAGGGTAAAGCTTCTCATTTTACTATCATATCATCATAATGATTGCGAGGTATTGTGGGTATGTTGAATATAGCTCAGTGTGAATCTATAGAGTGTGTCATGGTTTCATTTGTGTCTTGTTGTTGATTCTTTGACTTAGTAATCTGATTTTTCGAACTTGTGGGTTTTTTGGTTTATTGGAATATTTATGGATTATATGGATGTCTTTTTGAATATAATTATCATGGTCTACTTGTTGACATGCATCATGTTGTTGTAGTTAGTTATGATTCATTGGTTGGATTGTTTATTAGAAGTCCAAATTAATCCCCAATTATTCTTAAAGATATTAGCCTCAATTTCTTATATTTGGTGTATTGAGAATATCATCTGGGGACATGTATGATCTCTCCACCTTCTAATTCCAAGGAGTAAAGGGGTGTGATGTTTCAAAAATAGGGGTCTTCATGTAGTAGGGAAATCCTCCATGGAAATGTGATCCCAAGGTACATCACAACACATTACTCCATGTGAATGATAGGTTTTCTTTGACATGTATCATGAATTGAAAAGGGAAATGCACTAGAAAGAAAGGATCCTGACTTTAGAATGTACATATCCTATATCAACAGAAAACACTATTTCAAAATCCATTAAAGGTGTATATTGACCAAGACCTCACAACATGGCCCTTTTAAAGACATATGATTTTAGAAAAGTTGAAGATATAACTTATGTCACTTGAAATGGATTCAAAATCGCCTAAATAAGGTATTAATTTTATTTTATGCCAAATGGATCGTTAAAGGAGTAAAACTGGAGGAACTGAAGGAAACTAAATTTTTTAAAATTTTCTAGATTTGACTCACCATTGGGTGAGTCACTATTGTGAGTCATTGGTGGATGAACTACCAGTAGATGAGTCACTCTTGGGTGACCCACCATTGGAAGATCTATGGGTGGATAAGTCACTATTGGGTGACTCAACAATGGATGAGATCCAATTTGATGAATTTCCATTGGGTGAATCACTATTGGCTGAGTCAATGTTGAACATGTCACATTTGGACAACTCACCATTAGAGACCAACCGTCATGACCAACAGTTAGAGACTCATGGTTGTGAGTAATTAGTGAGAGTCACCATTCTAAATCACCATCCATGAATCACCATTGTGAACTTCCTTCACCAACTACCCATTATTAGTCATTGGGGCAAGTCACAATTCTGGCTCGACAGTCCTAATTCACAGTTACGACCTACCGGTGGATGACCCACCATCTAACGAGCTACCATTTCCAAACTGAAAACTAGAAAACTATTGATGGGATTCACCATCACCACAAAAAAAATACTTCAATCCCTATATTTTTACATAGTAATCAATATAATAGGTCTATTACATTACATAAAATACCTCTAAAACTATTCTCGCCCTCAAGAATTCAAAACCTAACCCATAAGGTAAAAAGGTATTCAATAAACCACCCTATAAGATACCTTTCATGTATCTTGATATATTTTCCACACAACAATCACTATAAAACCATCGATCGAGGTTGATACCTCTGAAGCAAGGGAATAGACATATAGATTGGTATAACAAGTCTTGTATGAAATGCATTACAATTAAACAACCACAAAAACACCTTGGAATGGATAAAACTCAAAAAAATTCTTTACATTATTTCAAATTGATAACATTGTTTGATATTATAAAAAATGTTTTTGTACCATATTTATCAACAACTTCACATAACGATTCCATTGAACATAAATCTATAAATTCATTTTCCTTATTTTTTAATCCATAAAATTTAAATTCAAAACATTTAAAACTTATTATGCATAAAAATATATGATCAAATAGATTATCAATATCGAGCATCAATTTAATGATAACATAGAAAAGATATTTATGATAATTTATTAAAACAAATTGGTTAAGGAGTTCAAAATAATGGCATGATTTCTCAAATCATATATTACCTTTCATTCATGTATTTAAAAATTTTGTTTTAGAACATGTTATGTCATGAAAACAATCTAATTAATATATTACTATGTAAGATCTTGTTTTTAAAAAATTTCAATTGGCTAACAAAAACACATTAATTAAAACCCCATTTTGAATACTTTTTTATCATGGAATTTATCAAAATAAACTTTGTGATGATAGATTAAACAATTTTTTAAAAACCAATTATCTTTAACATGTTTCCCAATACTATCTACATAAATTTTAAGGGTTCATATTTTCACAAAATTCACCTAGTTCTACTAACCGAACTCTATCATTATCTTTACCAAGTCAATGTTAACAAAATGTAATAAAACATTAATTAAAAAATTACATGCATTATAATTATGACATGGGTTTTAAACATAACATCTTAAAAATAATTAACAAATTTCAGAGTTTTTCATCAAAACCATTATTTCTATGAATATACTCAAACAAAAATAATAATTTGTACAATATTTAAAAAAAACATTTCATGGTTCAATGTCATTACTTATAGGAGTTTGAATTAGTATTACTCCACCAATGTGAAAACATATTTTAATATAGAGAGAGCTACCAAAATAATAAAAAACAAATGAAAAAATCCACCATATGTTGATATTGTCCTCTTTGGGTAGCATTGACTAACCCACACAGTTTTAAAACGTCTTAGAAATTAACACATATGGAATTGAGAAAGGGTTTATGTCTAGTTTTATGTTTGAGGTCATATCATGTGATATTAATATAACACAAAACAATATAATCTCAAACAACAGGGTAGTAGCCAAAAAAATTCATCACATTCATTATAAATGATTTCTGCATTGGTTGGTATTCCCTTCTTTATTGATTTCTTTTCCTCCAAAACAATCGGCTTATTTTATTTTCGAATTTAAGTGATTAATCCTTTTTTATGATGTGGGGGATTATATAAATTCAAAAATATCACAACACAACAAAACACAATACATATTACAACAAAAACCACACACCTCTAGTACCACACATCGCTACCACTGCACATCAAAACCACTATCCAAACATACCATTCAAGGACATCATCCACACAAAAATAACACAAACACATCACAAGACCACTTTACCATCCACACAAATCCACCATTTTTAGATATCCTCTTTCTCAAACTCAACATCCATATTTAAAAAATATCACTAATATCGTCACATAAAAATCCCCATGCACACAAATTAAGGAATTACCTCTCCCATATCAAGATATTATATAATTTCTGTGACACTAACTCAGCCATAAAATTTTAATCATTACTAGGTATAACAGTTATCATTTAGTGATCTGGTTTACCCCTTGTTGAATAATTATTGGTTTTTTAAATCACATTTCAGAAAATGAAATTAGAGGAATACAAAAATCACCCATAGAAGCAACAAATATAATCTCCCCTAATCATCCAATGGTTTATATTACTTTACCACATTACTTAGCATAGGTAATTTCCCATGATTTTAATTTTTCCTTGGGGAATCATTACAATAGCCATATATATGTGATTCACGATTTAATAAATGGTATTTTTATTCATGAAGGCAAGTCATTGATCTCATCGTCTACAAAAACCACTATACAAAAAGGTATTCAACAACAAATATTTTCAGAAAGTCATATCAACAAATCAAGGAATTTATAACTATTCAAACCAAAAACCACAATCCACATTCCTAGATTATTTATATTGAAATATTACTCCATGTGTTTCCAAATTGTTCTAACATGCGTCCATGTTAGAGTAAAGTTGTACACTTTTCATATCACAGACCATGCTCAATATTATCATAAAAATACATTATCGGTTTATCTTATCACCTAATGAAATACACTATCAACTTCATTTGAAAAACGTCCATATGATATATACTTGGGTCCAATTCATTTACTACATTTCCAAATCAACTTGTTGTCACAAAATTCATTGTATAACATGCATTTGGTCAACACAATTCAAACAGAACAGGATGTATTGTATTTTCCTATTATTTATTAATATTATAGTAAACATTATTTAATTCATTGATTTTTCTGGAAAATATAATTTTATTATGTAAAAAATTATATGTTATTACTCAGATATTTTATTAATCATGCTACATGCTCAAATCCTTCATATTATCATTTTTCTAGTTATGAAAAAAAATGATTTCAATTATGTACATGCAACCAATGACAAAATCCTCATGAATATACATATTAGTTAAGGTAGTTTGAGCTCTTAAAAATTGTAACCTATCACAAAATAATACGTTTACTCACTTAAAAAGTTTTAAGTCTCAACAATTGACCACAAATCATTCTTATCATTTCACAAATTTTGAAATTAATTATAATAGAATTTCGACCCAAACACATGCTCAAAACATATAGTTATATCAATACAGTAGAACTTCCCTCATGTAAAATAATGATAAAATTACACTTTTAAAGGATTCCAAATTCAATGGAATTATCAATAAATAATATGGGTTTTTTTAGTAATATCATAATTTAAATTTCTAAATCCCCATCTTCCATGAAGTTAACAACACATGATTCTAAAAAATATTCAAATATATTGCATGGAACATTAACTAATAGTGGATCATTAATATATAATAATTTCTTTTCACATTCCTGTGTGGGATATTCATTTAGGTAATAATATTTATAATGTTTTTCATAATTTAAATAGTTTATCACATGAAAATAAACTTAACATACTTATCTGATAATCTAAAACATTGGGGAAACTAAATGGCAAGTCAGATGTTCTTAAAAAGGAATAAATCACAACTTTATCTGGAATCGTGATATAATAGGATAAGAAAAAAATACAATCAATCCTCAAGATGGTTTCAAACAAATAGTTCAAGCCATTTAAACATCATATAACTCTTTCCTACTGGTTATAATAATTCTTCACCAAAGAAATTAATGAATTTTTATTAGTAATAAAAACATGGAAAAAGTCAGATAAATAAGCATAAAACATCTTGATTAATTTTACATATCCAAAATTCATAAAATCAACCAGTTCAAATATAAACACAAGTCATTATGATGCATGTACCTCTCCTAATATTTTACCCTATAAGCAGTGCTGCCTCACTTGGTTGTTCAGTAGGCCCAAAGTCCATGAATCATATAAAGGGGGGGGGGGTAAATCAGGTTTCTTTACCTGTCTTACCTATATTATGTCTTGAAAAAATATATCTTAACACTATTTCCATACCAACCCATTCAGTCCACATTGTTCCTAACTCCAAACTACACCCTATATCTCAATCATCACCTTTGATAGCATTATGTAACACCCACCCCCCATCAAAAAGATTCCCTCATGGTAGGAAATAGTGAAAGAGAGGTAAGGACCCCCTGAGTCCCACCTTGTCCCACCACCTGTAGGACCTAGATTGGAGACCATCACCATGGGTACACAGATCTCATAATACGGGAGAATTATCCATTATTAGAAAATAAGATCAGGAGATTGGAAATATCAACTGAAAAAAAACTCCATGATATATTATAAAAAACCAATCCAACCCACGATTCATGCAGAAATCAAAACTAATACATATAAAAGTCTCCAAATTAAATCCTAAAAAAAATTAATGGTAGCAACAAAAAAACAACCCCAAAGGTATGAACTAGATATGTCTAGTGTTTTTCACAGAGTCTATCGAGAATCTTGAAACCAGTTTTTATATACATAGTGTGAGAATATAAGTATACAACGTAAAAAAACCAAATTCTCTCATGCACTTGTGAAAAGATCATAATAATGCACCAGTGTGACCTATGTAGAACAAAACATCGCCTAAATAGGTATATTAACAATCAAAACAACACAATGTCACACTTCCTAGATAATGAAAGTCACATAATGTAATAATGAATGAACATAGATGATTTGGGTACCTCTCACCCCTTCCCATAGGTTAACAACTCATACCATAATGAAAAAAGCCCTATCACTTCAACACTCTTCCACAAGCCTCACGTCAAAACCAGAAAACACACACATGATCCACAGGGAATGAACCATAACCTAGGAAAATTAATCTCACCATATCCTTACCCCACACACATGGGCCTCAACCACATAACACCTTCCCATAGACACATATTCCACTACCATATCATCATCCCAATGATACCTGGGAGAGAACAACACATCTTATCCTAATGAAAAATAGGAAATCATAAATTTCTCACAGACACGTGGTCCTCACAACCATACCACAACATTTTCAAAGAGTCTTAATCTACCAATACCTAGTAGATGGAGCATGGAAGGGAAAATAACTAGCCTCCCATCCTCCCATTATGATGTTGTGAAAGGACATCCTTCCCCACAATGATGTTCGTGTTCGTCACATAGTTCTTAATATGGGTGGGGTGATTATAGATGTAACATGTAAAACAAAAGTCTATATATAGGCATCAAATACTTATCCCAACTAATGGGTATCAAAATAGACAACCAAATCCAAAAGCCACCACCATTTCTATAACTTTTAGATTCACAAAAACACATATTATTCAACAAAAAAAATTTCACATTCCAAAATAGAATTTTATAAATAAAGATAAAGTATTAAAACAAAAAAAATTATAATCTATTTCATAATTAAATATATCAATTTGAGTTCATTAACACAAGGTATTAATTACATTAATACATGGGTAAATATAATAGAACCAACCATATAACATAAGAACAACACCGTCTAAGTAGAACACAAGTCACAAGTCATATTACACATTAGATATATAGTTAGTTTCTTAATAGTTTTCACAAAAATATTGAATTATCCCTGATTATGAACACAACTGTTAATTAAAATCCATCATATAATAATTCATTCTTAATATGTTCACATCCAACATTAAATTTCAAACAAATAGTTTTTTAGATTCCTCCCAATAACATATATACATTTTTGTTCGACAATTCCTAGGAAAGTAGAATTAATTCACTACAATATCCAACACTCATAAAAAAGAACCAATCTACACCAGATTACATTACTTCCTAAAATCCCACATCACACCCAATTTATAACCACATACCCTTTTTATAGCATTCCTTCGCATCCTATCCATTACTATCATACAACACCATTGTATATCCATAAGTATCATTGCAACAATAACAACCCCACTGCCTAAAACATCTCATCCACTACCCTCACATATCACAAAATATTCATATTTCATAAATCATATCACCAGAGAAACCCCACAACACACAATCATGCTCACAAATACATTACATCATATAACTGAGAAGAATATAATTTCAGATTTTGCAGGGAATACCATATGAAATTACACTTAATTTAGGCTATTATCCTAGAAGCCATATAATCATGGGGGTATCAAAATATTTTTATCTAGATTTAAATGGTTAATAGATTATATTCATTTGTTTAACTATAAGAAGACAAACAGGAATTCATAAAAAAAATTGGATGAGTCACTATTGGACATGTCACCATCGAATGCCCCACCACTTTAGAACTATCGTCACAACCTACCATTAGTGACTCACCATTTAGTGTCACTGGTGTGTGTCACCATTGTGAGTTACCATTCTGAAACACTAGTATGTCTAACCTTTGTGAACTATCATTAGTGACTCATCATTCCATGTCACCAGTGTGAGTCGCCATTATAAATCATCAATAATGACTCACCATTGTGACCAACCAGTGGACGAACCATCGCTGAACAGAAAACCATTAGAAAAAATGGAAAACATTAAAACCATTGAATTGAGTCTCTAAGACCCCACATTAGACAGAAATCTTTGTAATTTTACAATGTTACAGACAAGATAGGTCAGGGCCATTAAAATCACATAATCTAAATGGCCTTCCATTAGATTTATCAATTCTATGCTAGAAATTCCTAGTACAAATATTTTTTTCTACCATAGTTTCTTTTCATCCATATATAATCTACCATATTGTTTTCATTTCACAGATAGAAAATATTATCCCTTCACTAACAAAAAAATGTTCCAATTTTTTTGGTTTTTTCCTAAAATAAGGGAATATAGTAATTGTTTCTTATAAAATGGGATACATAAAGAAAATTTTGAGAACTGTTATCCATGGTTACAATACAAGTACTTCATGGATCCCTCAATGTGTATCTATAGATCTATGCACACCAAAACAATTTTTTATTTATAATTCCTCAATTGAATAATGATTATATTAAATTTCTATATTGGGCATACTAATGGTATATTACTACAAAATAATGTGAAAATACCTTCTCCTATGTGTGTTTTAATATGTTCATGTTATGGAGCATGTTCTATGGAACTAAAAATACAATTAAAATAGTTATTATAACAAATTTCTTCAAGATAAATTTTTCTATTTCATAATAAATATTTAATTTCATCCCCATATAATTGATAATATTACATCATAATTCCCATTATTCTATTTAATTTTTCAGAAGTCTAATATGATTTTACTCGTCTATAATAATATTGTTAAAAAATAAAACATGAAAACATGCTCAAAACTAATTAAATAGTTTTAAAATGAAATTAATCATAGAAATATTCTGATGTAACGATTATACAAATAAAACGTAATATTCAATAATTCATTCCTTGAGATTCCTCCAATATCTCATAGTATTGACCAATTATTTATTTATCTTGTTTAAGTGGTGATTTAATGATATCACGACTAGTTTATATCCTTATAATGAGGGTATTACCCAATATCAAGACTTATTAATAATCACAATGACAATTTAGTAAGTTCAAATCATATAAACTAATGAAACAATAGGCAATCCAATTTCATTCATGATTTCCAAACATAATTATTCTTATATATTTCATAACAAATTAAATTTATGTTAAGATTATGAAAGATATTAATCCCTAAATGAAATAGTATATATATTACAATAATTGATAATAATATATATAAAGGACCCTATAAACCAAAAATTAATTGAAAGTCACTATATCCATTATGTTGGGTACAAAACTAAATTCCACATCACATAACTATTCCATATTCATATAATTAACTAAAATTGATTCTAACTCTATCAAATTTTAATAAATCCATAGAAAATTGTTCTGTAAGTGGGTAAACTATATTTTTCATCATTATTGTGACCTAAATAATATAATTTTGTGTTTTATGTAAAAAACTGATTATTAACTAGTCATTAAATAGTAAATTCTTCACCCATTAGGAAGATTTTAACATAAACATAATGAGAAAAATTATTAAACACACTCGTAAAAATGTAAATCAACAACCCAAAAAAATTCACATACTATTATATTCATCATCAAATTCTAAATTGATAGGAATCAGGGTCATGAGGTTAATAATACTTTTTAAACATGGACTCAAAATAATATACTAGTAAATTATTTCTATAAAACTATACTGACAACACATCCTAACACTACCATAATGATAGGAAAAAATATTTGTAGAAGCATAATAATGATATTGATATATATGTTTCCTATTTGAATCAAAATTAATGTACTAGAGAAAATATCACTCAATGATAATCCCTAAAATTAATCAAAAAATATAATAAAATATTAATTTTGTTTTTATCACATGATAGTCACCTATGAAAAAAATTTCATCGACGAATAAAGAATTTAATATTTTAGGAATTTAACTAATTTTAAAAACTCAAATATATTATTATTTAAATTTAAATAAGTGAAAAATATATTAATGACTGATATCACATCAGAAAATGTCAAATAAATTCCACCATGAGCTTCATCATAATATAACTTCTCATATTTTTTACATAAAATAAATATTTATAAATATTTTCATCCATGAAATACTAAATAGTTTAATATAAGTATTATAACATTAAATAAATTTCATTATAACTTAATGTATTTATAATGTAGTGGTTATCATTTACAGATCATCATAATCATTGATGTCATTTTACTTGTTATTTTGAATAACATCGGTAACTTATTCTATGATATTTTTTATTTATCATTATGTGTCAACCAAACTATGAAAATGAAAATTGTTTTAAGAATCTATTTATGCGTCATTATCATCAAAAAAGAATTTAAATTCAAATATACAAATCCTTTTGAAATATAAAATTTTGAAACATCAACACCATGGGAGCTTGAAAGTACTGTACATTCGGAATCATTTATTTTCTTAACAAAAAAATTCATAAAATGGAACACTCTATATTTTTACATGGCGAGTCATAATTTTTTTCAATGTATAATAACATAAAATTAAAAAATAAGCTTAAACAAACATTAATGTTCTTGATTATTTAAATAACTTGAATTAGTTGGTAATATGTGTCGAAATCCAAATTTAATTATAGAATCTAGACATCAGGTTAAAAATATTTATTTTTAAAAATATTTTTATAAACATGTGATTATCCAAGAATCATATATTACAATGTGTTTACATTTTTTATTTTATATCAATACGAATACCCCATTATAATATAAAAATAATATTTTTTATTTTTTATTTATGTGATATATAAATATAAATTTATATGTAGATGAAAAAGAAGATATATTAATTAATAAATTTATAGGAACATAAAAAATATATATTATATATATGTAACCTTATAATATTTTTTTTGTAATATTAATCATACCCCCACATAGGGCCCTCCCCCTTTGGCCCTTGGTTACCATACACACTCACACATATGCAGACTCTATAATGATAAACTTATCACCTTAACAAAATATTTAGATATTGATAACCTAGATTGATGATGGAAACCATCCATTAACAAGGGTGTCATCTATTTTTAACAGAGACCTTATAGGTATATACATACTAACCTACCATATTCAAAATTATTTTTATCCTATACAACACTGAGTGTTAATCAATACCCTGATCAAATTATATTGAAGCATAAATCGTTCTACTCCACCAAACATAATCATATAACGTGTTTATTTCTATGGAACGTAGATCCAACAAATAATTAATTTTTATCCCACTACAATATATTTTTTAATTTAACAAATTACAATGATTGAATCCCTATTCATTCCACCCACCCAATTAAATCCATGTTCATTAAGGATAGAACAATTTCAACAATGAAATAACTGGTCATACCATGTATTTTATATTTTATAATGTCCCATATAAAAAATAATTTCTTATCATGTCAGAAAAGATAAAAAATTAAGTTGAAGAAAAAAAAATAGTCATACACATACAAAATAAAATATTTTAAATGGAATATAAAATTAAATTTTATTTATAATATAAATAATAATTGTAATATATAATTTAATAATATTATAAAATTTGTTATGTGAATCAAGATCCAAATCTCGGGTGATACCCTATATTCATATCTCTAATAAATTTATTGGTATTTTCGTTCATATTTTCATATGACGTAAATATAAATTAATGTAGTGTAATTTTTATTTATTAATAAATTTGATAGTAATGCGACAAGAAGATATTTTCATATTTTACCATTTTTAAATGACACACCACTACCAAATGAAATATTGATAGAACTTATATTTATTGAAAAATTTAAATGATTTCCTCATTTTTCTATAAGAAAATTATATAATCTACATGAATTTAATAATTACCAATCAATAAGTATTTAAAATAATCAAAATTAAAACATGTATAAATAATATAAAAAATCCACCAATTGGGTAAAAATGAAATAAAATTTCATGCACACTATCAAAAACATCATATGTATTTTTTTACCATGTCCAAATTTTTTACTTTTATTTTCTTTTTCACATAAGAAAAATAAAACATGTAACCTTGAAACTAAGAACTAAAAATTTTAAACCACATTTCTACATACACCAATGATGTTTTTTAAACTAGACTAGTATAAACACAACTTTACAACCTCAATAACATTAAAAAATGAGTTATATAATGATAAAACAAAAAAATACCCATAAAATATACTTATTTTTAAATGAATAAACATAGATCAAGAAGTTAATAACCAAATAAAAACAAGAATTTAAAATTTCTAATTCTTCAAAAAAAAATCATTTTCTTAACCATTTATTTGATAAAATGAATAGTGTAAATAATCTACTATATTTACTATTTTATGATTTTGAAATTGTATTCCTAGGAGATCACCTAAATCCATGTTTCCATCAAACTCATACTAATGGAAAAATTAACCCTCATAGGAAAATCTGATCATAAGAATCATAATCATTGGACTCTCCTTAATAAAACATTAACTCAGATTCCAATAATCCCTACTAACTGAATAAAAAATTAATTTTATTTTTTATACGAAAATTTAGTGGATGAATAAAATTAAATATAATGATCTGAAATTGCCTAAAAATCATAATACCACCTTGTTAAGTCAAGCATATGAAAAACATATTTTAAAATTACAAACCATACAACAATATTGGATAAATGGTCCTCATTTCAATTAAACATAACAAACGTTTATATTGCATAGGATCATAAAAGTTATTATATATCATATAAATATATCAATAATCTATCACATAAATAACCCATGTTCTCATCTTTAAACAAATGAATATATTTTCATATGAATAATTAAATAGAGATTTACTGGAATGTTGGATAGTCTATTTGGAACTATTATCATTATATGATCTATTATTGTATCCTAACATATTTGAAAATTTAAATGAATAATAATATAATGATAATGATTCACTTTATTTATTTTTTTCACTTATCTCTTAACATGTCATAATAAATAACATCATTCATGGATTGTGATAATAAGTAATAATTTTATATTTTTAAAATCTGAAAATAAATTTCTCTAAATTTCATTCAATATTAGAATAAAAACTCATGGTACTTCATTTTAATACAAAAGAACAACACAAACTGGTTCTAAATCAAACTAATAATCCACATTATTTATAGAACTAATATTTTAATTAAATTTTATGGCACAATGATGGGATTTCAACATTTGTATCTTAAATCATATGGTGTTTTACAAAAAAAATATGAACTCATCAAAAACCATGTTATTGGAATAACATTAAAAGTGAGCCATCATTAAATGAAGGATAATAGAATTTATTATCATTAATCAATTATGTTTGATTCATCCCATTTACAATATCACAACACTTCATCATTAGTTAGTTTTATATTCCAATTAAACATATCTTGTAAAAATCACAACCAATTGATACACTATGTTTGGAATCAATTAATGTCAATGATAGATTATGTTTTATTTAGTCCTTTTAAATAAACATTGACATTGAAAATTTTACTTTTTTTTATCAAAATTATTATTTTATCTCACATCATATAACTCAGTGTCACATAATATACACAAATTCATAATATATCACTGGTATCATTCTTCATATATCAAGATAATATAATTCTCCAGAGTTAAATATTTAAATATTTAATATTTCAATCATAGAAATTGTTTATTTTAATTTCAAAAGATATAAATAATATTTTTTCAGATACATCAAAAGTATAAAACAATTATTCATTTTTTTCAACCCACATAGATCCCATTACATATTAATTTAACGAATAAGTGGTGATATTTACCTCAATATGATCAAATTACCTCTATCAAATGCTTAGAAGGAATCTTACTAAATAGAAAAAAATTATATTTAAAAAATCATTTCCCCAATCAAGCCATGGTGATGGGAATGATATCGTAATTTTTTTTATTTTAATCAACCACACTTTTTTCCAATATAAATGAGTCACATATTTATAGAACTATTAGTAACTCCATGTATCATAATCAACCCATAATTAATTGTTTTAAAACAATATTTTAAATTATTATAATTCCATGTTATTTTAGGTTTAGAGTTTTATAGAATATAGAACATCATTATATAATAATTTGGAAATATTTCCAAAGTGTATATTTTTTTAAAAAAATTAGTACCTCAATTTGAATTTATTACTCGAAAATAAATTATTTTAATTAATTTCATTCTCCCATTGAACATTATATAATATACACATATCCTTAATCTCAATGAAATATATTTTTAATAGTGGGATTTTCAATTAAATTCTTAAGATGGGAGATAAATAATAGAAAAGTTTATTTAATTTAAGACTCATGAAAACACAAAATAATGTTCTCCAACTTTAATAATAAAAATTGATAACATAAAAAATGTCACTTACTCTGAAAATCAACAAAAATGTTCAATATCTTAGTAAAATATTTAATATGTTGGAAATTAAAAACCATAATTCATGTATACTTCTTGAAAAACATTAAAAATAATATATGACAAAAAATTCACTATTATAAATTTATAATCTGTCCATTAAATTATAAACTTAATTGTTTCAATTTTTAAAAAACATATATAAACATTCATAAACATCATGGAACCTTGTGACCTTATCAATTTATTACTATAGCAATAACTCTTGAATAGTAATAAACTACCCTGTATATTCTAATTAATTTGTTATAGTGACATATAAATAGTTAATTTTTTAAAATTAATAAGAGGAACCTATAAATTGTTACCTCCAACTATGTCAAATGGTTAACATATAAATAGTTTACTATATCAAATTCATTTGATTAAATTATAATTAGTTAACACCATCCACATTATTCAATGAATTAGAGAAATACATTGGGTTAAACTATCATAATAAAAAATTTACAATTACCGTAAAATACATATAATAATTAATTTAAATCATTTAATTTCATAAATACTATTTTTAACAAATTAATAAAAAAATTATGTTATTTATGTAAAAAAATCGATGAAAATAATTAAATCAACTCAAAAGTATTTAAACAAAATATTCTCAATATAATATGTTATAAGATATTCATTAAAAATCATGAAAATGTGTAGATAAATGTTATTATATAATATCAACCATGATGGAATAAAATAAAATTCATTATTTATATGTTAATGAACATTGATTTTATAATTTTTTAAATAATGTCACAAATAACAATTATAGAAAACAATTAAGTGATTACATTTTAAAAAATTATAAATGAATTAAAATGTAATTGAAAATGGACATTGAAAATATATGGATTATAAAAAATATTAATGATAAAACATTTAATATAATATAATAATAGTTGAAACGAATTTAACAAATCTAAAATAGAATTATAATGAAAAATATCACTATAATTTGATATCATTTGATTTAAAAGGGCATTGATAAAGAGATATTGAAATTTATTTGTAATTTATTTGGAAACATAATAAATTAAAATCATATGGATATGTATACACAACATTTTAATAAAAATTTGAGGAGAACGGAATAAGTCTCCACAAAAATAGATAATGATGATAAATCCCCTACCTCGTCTCCTGAATCACTACATATTTTATTTAATTTATTATGTAATAACTCCATATTGATATTATAATTTCTAATTATTATTTTTAGTTATATCACCATATTTTTATACCACTTATTTAATATATTATCATGTTTTATTATGTTACTAAATTTGTTATGTTCATGTCATATGGTTAAATAATGTTTGGTTTCTAGTCTCAAAAAACCCTTTGAAGAATAACCATGGTCAATTGGTTAATTGTTAAATTATATCAAGAATTTTAGACAAGAAATATTTGTGAAATTTATGGAATCAATTTTCATTTATATCCATACATGTAATTAATTCTTGAAAAATGAATAAAATAATTTCGTGGATATGGTAGACCATACGTTTACATAAATGATGTTTTCAATTTTTACTTAGTGGAAGAGATATATAGTATATAATATGTTTGATTTAAAAATAATAAGTACATTGTTAATGACATTTATTCATTATTTCGATCATTATGACTCTCAATTTGATACGATAATGAAAAAAACACATCACATCACAGAGGCAACATACCACACAGACTCTTGAGTGATGTGATCATTTTTAAATGGAAGAAAGTGTAAGATGATAAATAATATATTTATATTTTAGAATATTACATTCTTAAGTAATATATTATATATACATTTGATCAAACAATTTGACTAGACGTGAAATGTATTGATAAAAAGGAATATAATTGCTTATTGGATTTGGTAATCCGCAAATATATATAAGTAATTGTTTTATTCCCCATAAGATTGCAAAATGAGATGAAAAATGGTTTATAAAAAATCATTATAAAATATCAATATACATCATATAATGATGCTACTACGTAAATATGCTTATGATATGATTTATGGACATAGGAGAAGAAATATGAATGAATGAACTTGGTTAAGAGTTATACCTTTCATTTGATAAACCTATATCCCCATTCATTTTAAACCTTCATTGGATTCCTTTTTGATGATATAAAGGTAATTATGACCTATATATGATAGTTAGGAAGGCATTTTTATAGGTGTTTTCTAGCATAGTGTTCTTATGTTTGTGAATAACACATTAAATATATATTCCTTTTAATTATTAAAATTTTCATAAGCATGTTCAAGTTGGAACAATATAAATATAATTTTAATATAATTTTATGATTTTGTAAATAATCAAGTCCAAAAACTGAAAATAATATTTATTGACTATATAACTTAGTTTTGAACACAAGTAACACATTTTATCCTTTACATTGGTGACTAATGCTTTCTATGGAATCTATTCATTAAATGAAAATAAAATTGAACTCATTTCAAAAATCAAACCTTTAGATTTGATATATAAAATATTTTTAAGGATATAATTATTATGTGTTTCATAAAAATTATTTCATATAAGATTTTCAAAATAAAGTGAAAAACTATGTTTTAATAAAAATTACATATCTACACTAAAAATATATTTATAAAAACTCAATATTACTAATTATTACTATATAATTAATTTTAAAAAATTTAGTAAAATGTGAGTAATTTTATATTAAACCAAATTCAAAATGAATTTTTTCTATTCACATAAACGAAATGAAATACAATTTTATGGAAATCATTTACTTTCGTTATTCACAAAAATACTAATATTTTCATAAAAATAAAAAACAAATAACCCCATGAAAAATTTAATATGATAAATCAATAAATAATTTTTATAATATGAAACGATATATATAAATGTGTAACAAAAAAATTATAAAACACATAATGAAATCATATAGAAACTATTTTTAAAATAACTGTAATTTTGAAACATAAAAATGTATTTTTTGTCATTTTATTCCCCATAAAAACCATTATATCGTTGTTAATTTTTTATTGAATAAATAAATATATATATCATCAAAATAATTTGTAAATAGTGAATAATTACAAAAAATATGTTAATAATAAATTTCCCACATAATGAATGGACATAGAAAAACATCTAAACCATAATATGAATCGACCACCACTTCTTTGGAGATGATTATCTATCCCCGTGTGAGAGAGACAAGTTCATAGTCATCCCAAAACAACCTTTTCTAATTAATTCTCAAAGAAATATGTGATTTAATCAATGAATATAGCTATAACTTATAACAAAATTACAAAAACTAAACCATCCAATTAAAACTAAATAAATAAATAAATAATCATATTAAAACATAAGTTAACCAACCAGAATAAAAATATCATATTATTCATCAACAACCAAAAAATAAAAATATATTCATCCCACATCCAACCAATAATATAACCCAAATGGAAGAAAAAAATAACCTGAATAATTATATAAAAAACATAAAGTCTACAAATGTAAAACCCCAAAATAATAAAATAACACTATTTTTGATTGTGTATTCAACACAAAATAATATGTTTGAATAACCAATGACATAATACTAAATTATTATTAATGAAATTTTATTTTTATTGAAAATACATTAAATTAGAGGTCATGAATAGTAATAACTAATTTTGTAAATATATATATATATATGAAACATTCATTATAATTTTGTTGATATGTTTTTGATAAATAAGTACTCATCTTTATTAATGATAATTTATTATATATAAAATATGATTTATTAAAAAAATTATCTATTAATTCTAGACAAAATATTATAACTAATATGTTTAATTTAAAAAAAATTATTTTATAAAAAGAGCATCTTTATTTTTGAAATTATTATATCCAAATTAATATAGTGTAAAAATTTGTGATTTTTTTATAATTATTGATTTTTTAATGAATAGAGAAAAAAACAGATTCTTGTAGAAAAATAATTTAATTTAATTATTTATATTAATTAAATGTCACATTATTTATTTAATATTTAAAAAAATTAACGAAAGTATTATTTTCTTATATTTAATATACCATATTACATTTCAATCATATTTAAACTATATTTTCATATTAGTTCATTTTAAGGGTTAAAATGATTTTATTGGAAAACTATTTTGTTGTGAATAATGTTATAAAAATTAATTAATAAAAATAACACCTAATAATGAATTATTTTAATGAAATTTATATATTATAAATCTATATTTCCAAATTTAAATTCAATTAATTATAATTTTTATAATGACCCAGCCTTAAACATTACATAATCTTGTTATTGCATCTATATTTCACTTCATAACATTCCCAAATATATTTTTATAATTTTACAATGTTATGACATAACTCAAACATATAAACCCACAAGAATACAAATTGGGTACCATTAAAACATTATACATTTTTTCAAATATAAAATTTTTAACACAAAAAAACAACTTGATTTCTTTGACAAATGTTCACAACAATTAACTTGACATCCTTATTTCAGATATGCATCCTTAAAACCTTTTAAAACATATAAAAACTTTGGAGGAGAATAAAAGTATCATTATAGGATATAAAAATAAGGAACGAAACCATTATTCCATGAGTACTCATAAACAAATGAAATCATTTCAGAAAGACATACTTCTCGTCCATATATACCTAATTTGTGAAACATTATATTTATAAAAAACATTAAGAAACTTATATATAAAACCATAAAGGGATCATGGGGAACTAATTTCTTATACCATATCCCTCATGGATACCTTATTATTTATAACCCTCACATATTTCTTGTTATGTAAACCTCACAGCTACATTATGGTGTAACTATTGCAGTTTCACTAGGATTAACCATACGGTTGACCTCCAACTTACACATAACTGATTCATTTTAGGGATATATATGTCCAACCCATCATCAAAAAAAATTTCTCGGAACCATAACATAATCATAAAACATGAAAATTGCATAAAACATTACTTTTGAATGTCATAAAATATAAATTTTAAAGGTGGATTTTATTTAGGAAAGTCCTTTAAAAAATCATATAATTGAACTGAGAATTATGATAATGAAAGTATTATATGTATAAAATATAAATGTACATTATAGATCCTAATATAAATTTAATTCATTAAAAAAATAATCTCAGAATGAGAAACTCAATGAAGTATAAGGTCAACCAAAAGAATAAATTGGGTTAAAAATTCCCTTATCTCAGGTTTGTCTTAATTTTAATGAGATTAACCCTATTATATAATGTTTAAAAGAGGGTTGTTAATATTTTACAGAAACATATTCATGTTTATAACACCTTATATGGTTATTTTATAAAATCATTCCACATGTTCATTAATAATTTATTTTTATTTGTATTGTTCGGGTGTGTTCATTATATGGTTTTCACGGTTGGTTCATAATGAATTTTCATGTTGAATTGAATTGAATATATAGATTTGGAATTATTTTTATTTAATATGTTTCCCAAATATTGAATTATTCCATAAATAACTTTGGATATATTTTATGAGGATGAATATTTAGAAAAATCATTAGTGATTTTCATTTAGATCATTTTGTCGTTTCTTCGATAATCACGAATTAGTTTTATCATATACATGTAATATAATGTATATAATCTAATTCAATAACATAGGTTAGGTAATATAATATACTATAAAAATATATTCAACATTAAAATGTTTTTACAACTTCAATTTAATTAATTATTAAAAATTGAAAACACATCTTCCATGATTTTGGTAAATCAACACATCTCGGACGATGTTTTGATTTTTATAATAAGAGGGGGTAAAAAATAAATAGATGAATTTTTAAAGAAACATGATAAAATAAATAATTTATTATATTACATATCATTCATTCCTCTTTTATTAGAGTAGAATGATATATTATAAAAATAGAAATTAATTGAAAAGATAACACAAGAAAATATAATAGGATTTTTACCTCTTAATATATTCTCTTGAATATCCTCCTTATGTCCTTTGGTTTTTGATGTTTTGTGATACCATCATGTATTGGAAATGGGGAAGTTAATTGGGAAGTACATTTTGATGAATTTAGAAAATTATCAAATCATTATAGGTGTGATAAGAAGAGAGGGTGATGGTGGTATTTATAGTTGCTGAGAGGAGGTGTTTTCCATTATTTTAATCATTAGTTTAATATTTATTTCCAAGACTATGAATAATCTTGATTAATGTGATTAAAATAGTAATATGTTCTTGTTAGATCCAAACAATGTCCATTTACATCTTCCTTGACTCAAAAATGAAGTAGAAATCCATTTATATGGAATTGATTGTAAATTATGGAATTTAACTATTCACAAAAATTCTAGAATATCATAAAAATCCCAAAAATTCACCCGATCCATTTTTAAATTGTATACATAAAAAATTGAGTCTATTTTTTAAAATTTAACTTCTAAATATTATTAATTTAATTTTTTTTTATAAAATCATAATTTATTCAACCAATAAAAATTTTAAAACAATAACATAGTTTATAACTCCTTGAAAAACTAACCAAGATCTCATACTCTTATGGCCTTTAGAAAATAAAATAATCCTATGATTTACTATTCTTAAGGTTCATATTACTATTCATATTAATATTAATAAGGGTTTTTACTATTCACCCAAAAAATACATTTGTTCTATGAGATTTCAAAAAACTTACAGATAATAACCATAGATTATTGGTTTTCCATATTACAATCATAGAAGTAGAAAAGTGTTTTTAAATTATAGTTTATAATTATCTTGTTAAAAAATATTCATTATTTATAGATTCAATGTTTCTTGAAATTGAATTTATTTTTAAAACCATAGTCTGTTACATTCTTCCCATCTCCTATAAATTTTGTCCTTGAAATTTTATTTTGTTATTAAACAAATGAGGCCACAATTCTCTCTTAGATTTTCAGAATCCCATGTTGCTTCTTCAATAATGTGGTTTTTATATAAAACCATTACATGGTGTATTACCATATTCCATAATCCTTTTTCTCTTCGATCAAGAATCTTAATTTGTTTCTCTTAATTGAAGTATTCTCTTTCTACTGAAGTGTTTCTTACCCAAAACATGAGATGAATCTTCCGCATACGATTTCATCATTGAAACATGAAAAACATTATGTACCTGAGATAATCATGGAGGTAATGTTATTCAGCAGGAAATCAGTCCAACATTATCCAAGATTTCATAAGGTCCAATTAACAATCAACTCAACTTCCCTTTCTTACCAAAACATGTACCACTTGTCAATGATGAGATTATAAGATAAACTTGATTAGCTACCTCAAAAGAAACATCATTCTTCCTGTTATCTGCACAACTTTTGTGACTACTCTAATATATCCTCTTATGTTTCTATATTATATTCAATTTATCAGCCACATGGTCTACTAATTTAGTCCCCATAAACTTCCTTTCCCTAAATTAATCCCAAAAAGATGGATTTCAACATCACATCCCATATAATTTCTCGAAAGGTTAAATATATATACTACAATGAAAACTATTATTATAAGAATATTGATCTAAGGATATATGATGATCCTAATGCCCCTAGTAATCCATTAAACAAGATCGAATCATATACTTATTAGTCTAAATAGTCATTTTTGACTACCGATCTAACTGAGGATGAAAAGTTGTTCTGATATTTAATTCTCTTCCAAATGACTTCAAATGGCTTATCCAAAAATAAGAAGTAAACCCAGAATCATGGTCAGGTTCAATGGAAAGAGGAAATCCATTTAACCATACATTTTCGCTGATGTGAAGTCAAGAATGATGATCTAAATACATAGTATCTCTAATAGGAAGGAAATTACTTTTTTTAGTTAGTCGACCAACAAAAACCCATATTAAATTATTACCTCAAGAATTATCTGGTAGTCCCACAATGAAGTCCATGGATATACTTTATTGTTTCCACTCTGGTATTGGTAAAGGAAGGAGTATCCCCTTATGTAATGACACCTATACATTATCAATTCAACATGTGAAACATTTCATGGAAACATATGGAATACCTCATTTTTTCAATCCCACTAGAAATAGTCCTAATGGTCTATGTACATATTGGTACTTCCAGGACGAACTAAATTCATAGAACTATGAGCTTCTCACATCAATTATTTATTCATCAGATAATCACAAGGAATATATAATCTATAATAAAATATTATCACACAATATTTATCAATGTTAAATACTGGAAACATAGCCATTTTTACAAATTCTACCTTTTTTTATAACTCCCCTTCTTTCTTCGATGCATGCTTAATTTTCTCTAACCCAGATTACTACACTAAAACATTAAAAAAATAAATTATTTTCCTGAACCATCAACATCAAATAAAAAATTCACCAAATCATTTATAAAAGGGTCTTGTTCCATCCGTAACATATTTATTGATGCATGATATTTTCATTTCAAGGAATTTTCCACTTTTTTTCTTTTCTACAATGATAATGGATCGTGAAATCATAATATTTTATCAATTCATATTATCTTCTCTTCCTCCTATTTAATGCATATTTTGTTAATATATACATCAAAGATTAGAGTTCATTATATATTTCTCACATGGATCTATATAAATGATTCTTAGAAAATGATAAAACAAAAACCTGCACTATTAATTCCAAATTCTCTCTTAGAAAATTTAACTCATCATGTTTCAGTTGTATAGAAGCATAACCAATTACCTGATAATAGGACAATAGAGCACATCTAAGTACCTTTAAATGAAAAAACACCATATATTTCAAACTCTCCATTTCAAGAAGGTAGGTTCAAAATAAGAGAATTAACCAATATTCTTTTCAATTCATGGAAACAATCATCATGTTCATTTCTCTAGATTAAATTTACTCATTTTCGAGTTATCTTAATCAGTGGACTACATTATCATGAAATTATTTCAATAAACCTCTACTAATATACAACAAATCCAAGAATGTTGCGAATCTCAATTATATTTGGGGGTATTGGCCATTCATCTACAACTTCATTTTTAGTAGGATCAATATTTGAAAAAAAAATTAAAAAAAAATTTCATGGAAATAAATTAGTTTGAAACCAAAATTCTCTCTTGTATAATTTTACATACATATTAATTTATTTTATGGCTTGAAAAATAACCCTTATATATTTTTCATGACCCTATTTACTTCTATAATAAACCATAATCTCATCAATAAAAACAACCACCAACATATCAAATGAACTCATCAAATATAATATCCATAATATCAATGAATAGAACAAGTTCATTATTGCACCCAAATGTCATAAAAACATATACATAATGACCATATCTAGTTTGAAATGCTGTTTTTGGGATGCCATTCTCCTTTAGCTTCAACTGATGGTCCCCAGATCTCAATTCATCATGGAAAAATACCGGTCTCCCAAGAGATGATCAAACAAGTCATCGATGTGATTAAAAGATACTTATTTTTAATAGTGATGTTATTCAATGATATATTGAAATTGAAAATTACCATGGATCTATCTTTCTTTTTAACGAATAGAACAAGGTATCCACATGGTGATGTGCTTGGACGAATGAAGCATTTATCAAGAAACTCCTACAACTAATTTCTCATTCCTAGAAGTTTCATATGATCCATTTGATAAGGGGGATTTGAAATTATCATAGCATTAGGAACATAGTAAATTGTTATTTTAGCTTTTTGATTTTGTATAACACCTGATAACACATCGTAAAAACTATAAGGCATTCATTAAAAACTAGAATATCATTTTACTTAATAGTTCACTTGTTTTCAACAATATGCGCAAGATAAATTTCATTTTCATGTTTCAATAGTTTCTCAGATTCCGGATATATTATCAATTGTATGTGTTAATTCTATTATAAACACTAATACACTTTCTAAAAACAACTTCTTTATATCTACAATCAATCTTAGCATGATAAATAGAATGCCAATCTATAATACGTATGACATGAAACTATACTATGGTAAAAATAACTAGTTTTAATGTAATATAATTCCACATATCACAATAAGAATATTTTTAAAATGACTTCGTATTTCTGAAACACTTCCCTTGGTATTTTAACAAATTGTTCTGGTCTCATTCTTTGAGGTGATATATACAATTTCAAATAAAATTTCAAAAAATGAAATGAATGTGTAGACCACTTATAAAACAACACTTTAGAAAAAAACTATGTAAATAAACAAAGTACCTAATATCACTTAATTTTATGGTCGTACATCTATTGACGTAGTTTCATAGGATCTCACAACACCTTTTTTATTATAGTTCGGCGTCCTTCCATCACTCAGATCTTTCTTTGCGCAAGCAATTTCATAATGACCCATATCACCACATTTGAAACACATTATAATTTTATTATTAGAACTACTCTAAATATCATTTTAATAAAAATATATGTTCATATGTCCAAACATACTTCATCTAAAACACTTCCTTGTTTTGGTAATACATTCAACTTGGTGATTTTTACAACACTTTTCACAAACTATAAATTGGACATTCTTACCATTAAATTTCATTAATTGATTCTTATCTTTCGCTTGGAATCTATAACTCTTCTTTTTTTGTCATCAAATTACACATAATAATTAAAAACTCCATTTATACCCTCCCAACACATCAATACCTTTTTTCATAACTGTTGAAATGTTGAGAGGCTAATTCCCTTCAGTATCTTTGCTTAAATAATGTGTAAAATTGATATATTTTTCTACCAATATCTTGAACAAGTATTTTATATTACCGTTCCAGTTGGGGGATTTTTTCTTCATAAAAGAGCACATAATCTTCCCCCTTTTAAATAAATTTAATGAATCAATTCTCCTTCATAATTTGAACCACCCCTGGACATATTTTTCAGGGATAAGGCCTTTATATTCCTCCCCCTATAAGGCATAAATCTCATCTCTATTAAGGAAATGTTTTACCATTGACCACCACTAATCCGATTCACCTTCAAAATGATATTTAAAAAGACTATAATTTTTAATATCTGAATATCCCACAACATCTAATATCTTTTCAATTGATTTAATCCATCCATAAGCCTCTACTCGGATAGAAGATCCTCAAAAATGAAGAGGGTGTTACATCATAAAATGTTCAACTATTGTCATATTCATTTGTAGTAGCACTGGTTGTCCTCTTTAATAGATTACACTAATATTTATTTCCTACATTAGATAATCCATTAATATATTAAAATAATTGGTTCCAATCAACAATAGTACTCGTTACAAATTCATATTGTTATCAGCCTCTCAGTTAATTCTATCGTCATCCTCCATGTTTCCTATCTGGAAAACCATTCTAAATAGACATATATTTGATGAATAAACATGGTAATATTTAAATTATGTACCATTTAAACCTAAAAATATGGTAAAATCATAAATGGCATTATATTAAATACATCATAACCCTTAAAATTATCTCGACCATTATCTGACACCAACTATAAGGACCTGACCTTAAACAATGCATAATCTATCTATTTCGACTATATTTAATTTCATTAAATTCCCAAATAACTTTTTTGTTTATATTTATATAATTTTGTTACATAACTCATAAATATTAACCCATAATCATACAATGTGGGTACCATGAAAATTGTATCCATTTCTCCTAAAATATAAAATATTTAACCGAAAATAACTACATGATTTCATTGAAAAATATTCAGAACATAGAAATATACTACCTTCCTTATCATAAAACTACCTACAACAAATGATAACAATTTAAAAAATGGATAATAATAAAAATGTTAGTAATGGATATAAAAATAAGGAATGAAACCATTTTCCATGAGTACTTATAAACATTTGAAATCATTTAACAAAGTAATTCATCTCGCACATATATACTTACTTTTTGAAACATTATCATTAAATAAAACATTAAGAAACATATATATATATATATATAACCATAAAATTTTATTGGGTAATTATATACTTATATTGTAACAATCGTGGCTACCTTATGATTCATAACCCTCATGGATACCTTACAATGTTACCCTCACAGCTACCTTATGATATAACATTCAGAGTTACACTTGGAGTAACCATATGGTGGATCTCCAACATATACATAACCAATTATTTTGAGGGAGATATAGTTCAAACATTGTATCCTAAAAAATTCCCAAAAACCTTAAATTAATCATAAAACATTCATAATTCCATAAATACATTTCATTTGAATTTCATAATTTTTTAAAAGATTTTTTTAAATAAATGTCCCATACATAAATCATATAATTGAACTGAGAATTAATATAATGAAATTATTATGTGTATAAACTATAAATAAGATTAATAAATCATAATATAAATGATATTCTTAACAGAAATTATCTCAGCATGACAAAATCAATGAAGTAAAAGGTTGTCCCAAATATTCGAATTTGGGTTAATAATTCCCTTACCTAAGGTTCATCTTACTTATACTATTCATATAACTCATATATAATTGTTAAAAGAATATTATTAATATTTTACAGAAACATATATATGTTTTTAACACCATATATGATAATTTTATAACAACATTGCACCCATTCATTAATAATATTTTGTTATTTACATTGTTTCAGGTGTGTTCTTTACATGGTTTCAATGGTTGGTTCGTTGAAGATTTTCTTGTCAAAAGGAAAATAATCGATATATTTTTAATTAGTTTTTGTTAACATGTTTCCAAAATAATAAATTATTCCAAAAATAATTTGGGTCATATAGTACGAGGATGAATTTATAGATAAATCATTATTGATTTTCATTTAGATCATTTGGGCAGTTTCTCGATAATCATGAACTTGTTTCATCATATAAAATTAATATTATGTGTATTAGATAATAATAGAAACTAATAGAGGTCATATCATAGCCAATAAAAACTTGTTGAAGAATTAAATTTTTTTACAATAATATTTGATGTCTGTAAAGGATGTTGAAGAAAAATCTCCCATGATTCTCGTAAATCATCACCCCCCAGATGGTGTTTTTATTTTTAGAACAAGTGGGGGTGGAGAATAAGTAATTTGATGAATTTTTTCATAAACGTGATAAAATATTTCATATATTATATTCTAGAGCATTAATTCCTCTTTTATAAGGGGAACCGAATCTAATATAATAAAATAAAATAAGTAAAATAAAATAAAAGAGGATTTTTACATATTGATCTCTTCTCATTGAGATTCTCCTTAAGGCATTTTTTATGCGTTTTGGTGTGAATAGAAGGTATTGGAAAAGGAGAAGAGACATGTTAAGTGAATTTGGTATAATTGAGACAATTCTCATAGCATGATTGGAGTGAGGGGAAGAGGGGGATGAGTGTGGTGAGGGTGGTACTTATAGTAGAGGATGGGAGGGGGTTTCTATAAGGCGCCGACCATAACACTTACTTAATTTTGAATTAAATGAATAATTCACATTGAGGATCTTTTTAGGTTTAGAGTTTTAGAGAATTAGGTCAAAACTATTACATCTCAAAAGATTACATAGTAGACACTTCTACTAAGTTTCCATAACATAAATAAAACCTAAAAAAGAAACATGTCTAGTTCCATGTTTTAGATAGCATGTCTTTCCTTGATCCCATCCTTGACCATATTCATCTTTAAGTCCTATGGAAAACATTTCAAAAACTTGGTATGTTCATAAAAAGCCCAGTAAAGGATACACAAAGAAGGAAAACTGTTAGTTTTTCAAAACAACAAGTAAACCATGAATACTTTAACAAAGTAATACTTTTCACCCTTATGAAGTAGTAAAAACTCTTCACTAACTAAAAGACCATTACATACCCTTTTGTAACCAAACTATTACAATAAAACCCATATAATGAACACATAACATATAAAGGTAACTTGGGACATAAACATACTTAAATGGAATAACCATACGGTCGACTTCCACACATACTTAATGGAATTGCCATACGTCCGACTTTCATACCCAATGCATTGGAGGTTATAACGTAACCACCCGTCCTGGTATTCACAACACCACCCTTCATATGGTTTATCATGTAACCACCCGAAAAATGTCCACGTACCATTACAAAATCGTAATACATAAAACAATTATAAATGAAATAAAACATTTCCATATTTCAATCACAATATATCACTTAAATATATTGAGTTAACAAATCCATTTTCAAAACCATTTTCAATACCAAAATATATAAAAGTGTATATGGTATTTATTTACTTTTAAAAAATATTATCGCTTGTTGAGGAAGAAAAAGATCAAATAATACTTGTGGTGGCAGAAAGGTCGTTGTCACCGCATACGTTAAAAGAAACATACTTTTTCTCATTTAGTAAAATGATTCATATAAAAAAGATTCATTTTGAATAAAAGTAAAATTCAAAGGGGTATATACACTATATAAAGAAAGTTGTGTATAAACAAAATATGCCTCAATGAAAAGATATTGATACAATGTCCATTACAAAGACGGTATCCTTAGATTAAAGATAAATCAATTACATAATTATGTGTGAAAAAACGAATACACCAAATATAAGTGGATATTAAGTGTAAAAAATCATAGTTAATTCAAACATATTCATAGAATGACATATTCAAGGAGTACAAATTTACCCCAAAGAATCAAAATTGGGTTGAGAAGTTACCCTGCAAAAATTCAACAACCGACCAGTGTCACTTCAAAGTTCAGAAAATGAGTTGATGAGAGATAAAAATGGTATCTCATCACTTGGAAATAAAATTTACATCAATAACGATATATAAGAACATATACCAACCTAATATTATGTTAATTAAAGGACCTAACAAAAGAAGTCTTTTAGAAAGAGGAGGGTGAAAGGTTCCCTTTCCGACTTGGGTAACTTTTGAAACGTACACCCCATGGAAGAAGGGTCATACAAAAAAGATGTGAATACCCATAAATGAAAGTATATTACACAAAGAGTAGAATAATTGTCAGTAAACACACCACTCAAAGGAAATGGTGGCCAACATAGCATAAATGTCACGGGAATAAAAGTGAGATGAAAAATCTCTTACGAAAACTTGGCAGCATAATGGCACCACATAAAACTTCCAAAAATGGATTGACGAGATCAAATAGGGTCTCTAATAATATGAACATAAAAATTACAGTAATATTAATATAAAATAACATCCCTAAAAATAATAAAGATGAGCTTAAAAGAAAATGACATAAAAGAGAGTGCTTAAAAAGATAGGATCCTTTACCTCAAGTCCGACTTGTCTTGTTTGTTTCTTTGTATTACTGAATAATAAACTTTGGTCAATTCATAATTTCTTAAGGACCTATTTTAAAGATTATTATTAATTTCATATCACATATTATAATGTTATAATAATTGGTTAATAATATGAGTTCATATCAGATGTTTTTGTTGATGTTTGGTACATGAGTCAAAAATGAACTTGTTTGAAAATGATTGCCCATGTAGTTATAAGTAAATCACCTCCAGAATAGTATTGATGATTTAAATATCATATATATCCAGTACATATTAATTTTATACTACTCCATAACATTTGTAGATAAAAATAAATGAAATGCACCGTTAATGGAGACGGTAGGTCGTACGTACACATGAACGCTACTTTCATTTCTTTGTCATATTAATGGAATTAAAAATAATTTAGAGATATATATATTATAATTAAAGTATAATATATATGTTATATAGGTCACATATGTTCATAATTTCATTATTTATACATTCCATGTATTGCAAGAACGAGTCACATCACTTGAGGGGGCGGTAGTCCACACTTCTTCGAATGAAATTATCGCATTTGCACAACAAGAAAAGCATAAAGGCATGTTTTAAATATAAAATTCAGAATCATATATAAAACATAAATACCATATATATCATATATAAAATATAGTGACATCATAATGGCCACCATGAAAGGTGTTAAGAGAATATTGAACAATCATCGTTTCGTGAGGCAGAAATTCTCCATCCACAGAAACAATATGTTCTTTAACCATTTGACGAAGGTGTGTGTAAGTGTAGCTAGAATCCTTCACATAACAACATCCTATTATATTTAAGATACTATTTTTTTTACAAAAGAAAGTAATAAAAAGATTTTAGAGGGATGGAGAAGCAAAATAAAACACAAGAACACAAGAGAGGACACTGCCTTTAAATCGGGTAACTCTCTTTGATTTGAGATCAAAGGCTTCCATAGAAAGGATTATTCCCAGTGTGAGGCTTCAATAATGAAGATATGGATGTGGAGAGATGAAATGTGCAGGGTTTGGGTGAGACAAAGTCTTGAGAGGTGTGGGTAATGTGGTAGAGGTGGGGGCCTTTTATAAGAGTAGAGGAGGGGCACTCTTGGAAAGTTATAAAATATTACCTTATTATATAATGCTTTTCGGATTTTAAATGTCCCAAAAAGATATATTTAGAGTATAAGGTGATAAGTTTTCTAAATCCACCCATAAAATAGGTTTTTGACAAGTGTTGGTCTTATATTTTACATTATCTTTCCATTTTATTTAAATCGATAAATAATAAGGTAATCACTGCATCATCATGGTGTCATAAATAATTTAATTTATTTAAAGTCTAAAAATTATAAAAAAATATCATCATTTTGGAAATCTTTTTAGATTTCTAATGAATATTTATAGTAAAAAATACGACTTGTATAACCCCATGTAAAAATTGTTTTAGTAAAACAAATCATGTTTGTGACATTTTAATTTTAACTTTAAATAAAAAGTTATTAATGACATTTTCCAACCAAAGTGGCTCCATGGGGTCCCCAAGTTGACACATGGATTGTCTTGGTCGTCCATGACTCATCCTATAAGGGTAGGACATTTTTCAAGGTCATTTCATATTATTAAAACATTATTTTTGCCTTAATTTACAGTAATTACCTCTAATCGTGATTAAAAACTTAAAAGTTACTATTCACCAAAAAATTATTTTAATCCCATTGAACCAAATTTTACATCCTAATGAAAACCATGTAAGTCGGATTTTTGAAAATAAAATCATAGAAGTGGTAAAGTTTCATTTAAACAAAAAATCAATTTTTAAACTACCACTTAGTGGTTTCACTATTCATCTAAAATTCATGTTTTTCAGAAAAATACCAAAAATTCACCCTAAGCTATATTTGATATTCCGAATTCAAAAATGATGTCTATTTTAAAAAATTCAAAAAATATAAGTTTCATTAATTAATTTAATAATTAATTCTCGCTGTCAAAACAAATAGCGTGTTTTTAAGAAACAATATCTATTAAAAGATTGACACTAGTTTAAGTCCATGTTCAAAGTGAAATTAATTTAAATGACAACTATTGGATTAAATGGTAAAAATATATTATAATTTCACTTTAAAACCAATTCAAAAGATAATCTAATCATTTAAATAAATTAGATTAAAAATAGGTTTTGAATTAAAGTACAAAAATTTTCACTATTCATTAAAAAATGAACTTTATCAGAAAAATACAAAAAATTTACACAAAGTAAATTTTGATGTCCCGATTCTAAAGAAGAATTTTATTTTGTCAAATATACCACATAAAATTGTCAAAAAGTGGATTTAAAATAGGTTCTCCATCAAAAGGTGGTTAATCGACCTTTTAAAGAATATTAGAATGTTTACGCTTAAAATTGGATTCATTCGCATTTTTAATCCTCTATAATTTATGGTAAAAAGTAAAAATATTTGAAAAAAATAAATAATAATTTTTTAGTTTGTTCCTTTATTTACCTCCATTACAATGGATAGGCGTTAACTACCATTTAAAGTAATATTAGTTTATTATTAGAGTGCAACACATGATTTCAAAGGAACTCGTTGTCTCGTATTGGGTACCCCATCGAGAAAAGCATTAACATTAAAGTAATATTAATATTTTTTTCACAAATAAGGATAATTATAAAATTTTCATATTCTTAATTTACCTAGGGTGTTACATCCTTCCCCCCTTTTGGGAATTGCGTCCTCGCAATTTTAAAATTAGGCTCGAAAACATCAGTGAAAGGCCTACATCGGAACAAGAGTCAGTAAAACAATCACTTTAAAAGAATGAAAGAGAAGTACAAAGGTCACCAGAGCTAACCCATACTTGGATTCCATGTAGGAAAAAATGGATATGGAAGAAAAAGAAATGGTTCATGTTCTGAGAGAGAGTGATAGAAAACATGTTTAGGAGAAAGTTAACCACAAGAAAATCACAAACTTGTGGTGGGTTAAATGGTATTTGATTCCCCAATAGGAAAAGTTAAGGGACAAAAATTTTTTTATGTTACTTTTCTTGAGGAATTTATTTTTGATCTTAAGGAAACATACTTACTTGTCATGTTGACTTTCAACTTTTACTAGATTTCTTACACAAACTCATACTTTCCCCAAATGATGAGTATTTAGGAAGACTTGTTCACATTAAGAGTACTATAATCAACTTCTAGATAATCACCTAATCCACAAAACAGAACTATATACTTTCCATGTCTTTATACTTTAACCAAAACCAAAACCAAAATGGATAGTACAAGATCAGATAATCCAGAAAAGGATAACCCTTTATAAAAATAAAATCTATTCTTAATCTCCAAAATTGGTCCAACAAAATCCAAAGTTCAAAAAAGACCATAAGTAAACCAAACTAAGATTGAAACCCAAATATTTGAATGATTTAATCACATAGTCTTCCAAGTTAAATCGTATCATTTATCTCCAAACAACATCAGTTTCTCTTAAAGTCTCGTATTGAAAATTAATTAACCTAATCACATATCCTCCATGATAGGTTAATAATTTCCATAGATAACACAAAATCAACTTACTCTTAATTCATAAAATCGTCTAGCTAAAAATAATTAGTTAATCTAACCAGGGACTTCACATAGTCCAGTGGTAGGCAATAAATACCAGTCGCACTTTGGTTGTGGGTTCGATTCCCGCAGCATTGTCTGATGCGATGGGTTGTCACACGGTCTGCGTGTTATCCTTTTTCCAAACTATATAATTCTAAAATCATTCCCCAAAAAGAGATAAAATCATCGAAAATAACCATAACATAATTTAACCTCAATTTTATCTCATGCCTTTCACTTTCCATCATAACATATAGTAACCCATAATTACCTCAAAAGTAAGGATCATATAAACCCAAATGGTTCTTTATAACTATGTCCACCAAAGAATAGATAACTATTCCTTGAATAAAATTTTCATATATCAAACATCAGGGTTACACATACAATAAAAAGTCTTCTAATGTAACCCCATCATCAAAAGTGACTTAATACTCTTAATAATTTCACCATGACTCCGGAATCCCTTATATGCTGACTTCTTACTCATTCAACATTCTTCATGATCCATTAACCATTCCTTTACAACTTATTCTGAAATACTTATTTCCTATAAAAAAATCATGAATAATATCCTAAGATTCCAAAATAGGAAAACAAAAGTTAAAAAATAAATCCATACCTTTGATTGGTCATTGTCAGTTTCTTCATCCTCAATAGGAATGGCATTAGGTATTGGTAAATGAATATTTGTACGATCTTGGTGATCCCATTCCTGAAACTTCTTCATAGGACATGTGTTTTCATAATGACCATGCACACCACATTTAAAACATTCAATTGATCCATCAGAATGAACTTCTATCCCTTTCCTCGAGTCAACTGGATGTTTCCTTTTTCCATGGCAGGTTCTTGCTTTATGACCTTCATTTCCACATTTGTAGCATATTTCTATCCCATTGAAATATTTTCCTAGGTGTTTCTATCCACATCTTTAACAAATAGGTTTTTGAACACACTTACCGTTATGATTATTACCTGTAGTTCTGTCGGGATTTGTCTCTCGCATATATGATGCCTTATAGAAATCACCAAGGTTTAGGTGGTCATTCATGACTCCAGATAGTTGGTTGAGGATAAACACAAGAGTTCTCATTGCCGCTCCCATATCATTCAGTTGCTCGCTCAGAAAACTGTCACAGTATCCTTCATATCCACTGTTACATTGGTGCATGCTAGATCCAGCCATTTACTAAAACCAAAAAGGTCAGTGTGAGTATATAAACAAAACCATCATGTACTAATGAGGAAGATAAACACTAAGATATACTTACTCATTCACTTTATCTAAAACTAGGACTCTTTCTGAAATCCTAACAGTTATGTTAATGTCACTTATGCTTAGAGAATACCCTAACCTCTAAAGTTATCTAAACCTTCCTCGGATACCAACTATAAGGCCCCGACCTTAAACCTTACTTAATATTGAATTAAATGAATAATTCACATTGAGGATCTTTTCAGGTTTAGAGTTTTAGAGAATTAGGTCAAAACTATTACATCTCAAAAGATTACATAGTAGACACTTCTACTATGTTTCCATAACATAAAAAAACATAAAAAGAAACATGTATAGTTCCATGTTTTAGATAGAATGTCTTTCCTTTATCCCATCCTTGACCCTATTCAACATTAAGTCCTATGGAAAACATTTCAAAAACATGGGATGTGCATAAAAATCCCAATAAAGGATACACAATTAAGGAAAACTATTAGTTTTTCAAAACAACAAGTTAACCATGAATACTTTACCAAAGTAATACATTTCACCCTTATGAAGTAGTAAAAACTATTCACTGACTAAAAGACCATTACTTACCCTTTTGTAACCATACTATAACCATAAAACCCATATAAAGAACACATAACATATAAAGGTAACTTGGGACATAAACATACTTAAATGGAATAACCATACGGTCGAATTCAACACATACTTAAGGGAATAACCATACGGCCGACTTCCATACCCAATGCATTGGAGGTTATAACGTAACCACCCGTCCTAGTATTCACGGCAGCACCTGTCATATGGTTTATCACGTAACCACCCAAAAAATGTCCAAGTACCATTACAAAATCATAATACATAAAATAATTATAAATGAAATAAAACATTTCCATATTTCAATCAGAATATATCACATAAATATATTGACTTAACAAATCCATTATCAAAACCATTTTGAATACCAAAATACATAAAAGAGTATATGGTATTTATTTACTTTTAAAAAATATTACTGCTTGTTGAGGAAGCCAATGATCAAATAATACTCGCGGTGGCGGAAAGGTCGTTGTCACCGCGTACGTTAAAAGAAACATACTTTTTGTCATTTAGTAAATTGATTCATATAAAAAATATTCCTTTTGAATAAAATTAAAATTAAAAGTGGTTTATACACTATATAAATAAAATTGTGTATAAACAAAATATGCCTCAATGAAAAGAGATTGAGACGAAGTCCCTTACAAAGACAGTATCCTTAGATTAAGGATAAATAAATTACATAATTATGTGTGACAAACGAATACACCAAATATAAGTGGATATTAATTGTAAAACAATCATAGTTCATTCACACATATTCATAGAACGACATATTCAAGGAGTACAAATTTACCCCAAAGAATCAAAATTCGGTTAAGAAGTTCCCTTGCAAAAATTCTACAGACTAACGGCGTCACTTAAAAATTCAGAAAAAGAGTTTATGAGAGATAAAAATGGTATCTCATCACTTGGACATAAAATTTACATCAATAAGAATATATAAGAACATATCCCAACCTAATAGTATTTTAAATAAAAGACATAATAAAAGATGTCTTTTAGAAAGAGGAGGGTGAAAGGTTCCTTTTTCGACTTGGGTAACTTTCGAAACGTACACCCCATGGAAGAAGGGTCATGAAATGAAGATGTGAATACCCATAAATGAAATTATATTAAAAAAAGATTAGAATAATGGACAGTACACACACCACTGAAAGTAAATGGTGGCAAACGTAGCATAAATGTCACGGGAATAAAAGTGAGATGAAAAATCCCTTACGAAAACTCGGCAGCCTAACGACGCCACTTAAAACATCCAAAAATGGATTGATGAGATCAAATAGGGTCTCTCATCATATGAACATAAATATTAAAGTAATATTAATATAAAAAAACATCCCCAAACATTATAAAGATGAGCTTAAAGGAAATGACATAAAAGAGAGTGCTTAAAAAGAAAGAGAGAGGTAGGATCCCTTACCTCAAGTCCGACTTGTCTTATTTGTTTCTTTATATTCATGAATAATAAACTTTGTTCGAATTATAATTTCTTAAGGACCACTTTTAAAGATTATTATTCACTTCATATTACATATTATAATGTTATAATAATTGGTTAATAATGTGAGTTCATATCAGACGTTTTTGTCGATGTTTGGTACATGAGTCAAAAATGAACTTGTTTGAAAATGATTTTCCATATAGTTATATGTAAATAATCTCAAGAATATTATTGATGATTTAAATATCATATATATCTAGTAAATATTCATTTTACACTACTCCATATCATTTAGATATAAAGAGAAATGAAATGAACCGTTCATGGAGACGGTAGGTTATACGTACGCATGGAAGCTACTTTCATTTCTTTGTCATATTAATGGAATTAAAAATAATTGAGATATATATATATTATAATTCAAGAATAATATATATGTTATATAGGTCAAATATGTTCATTAATTTCATTCTTTATACATTCCATGTATTTCATGAACGAGTCGCGTCACTTGAGGGGGCGGTAATCCACACTTCCTTGTTTGAAATTATCGCATTTTCACAACATGAAAAGCATAAAGGAATGATTTAAATATAAAATTAAGAAGAATATAGAAAACATAAATACCATATGTATCATATATCAAATATATTTACATCATAATGGACACCATGAAAGGTGTTAAGAGAGGATTGAACAATCATCGTTTCGTGAGGCAGAAATTCACCATCCACAGAAACAGTATGTTCTTTAACCATTAGACGAATGTGTGTGTAAGTGTAGCTAGAATCCTTCACATAAAAACATCCTAGTATATTGAATATACTTATTTTGTTACAAAAGAAGTAATAAAAATAGTTTAGAAGGTCGGAGAATCAAAATAAAACATAAGAACACAAGAGAGGGCACTACCTTTAAATCAGGTAACTCTCTTTGAATTGAGCTCAAAGGCTTCCTTGGAATAGATTATGCACAAAGTGAGGCATCAATGATGAATAGATGGATGTGGAGAGATAAAATGGGCAGGGTTTTTCTGAGCCAAAGGCTTGAGAGGTGTGGGTAAGGTGGTAGAGGTGGGGGCCTTTTATAATAGGAGAGGAGGGGCACTCTTGGAAAGTTATAAAATATTGCATTATTATATAATGGTTTTCGGATTTTAAACGTCCCAAAAGGATATATTTCGTGGTTAAGGTGATAAGTTTTGGAAATACACCCATAAAATAGGTTTTTTACAAGTGTAGGTCTTAGATGTTACATTATCTTTTCATTCTATTTAAATCGTTAAAAAACGAGGCAATCGCTGCATCATCATGGTGTCATAAATAATTTAATTTATTTAATGTCATAAAATTATAAAAAAACTATCATGATGTAGGAAATATTTTTATCTTTCTAATGAATATTTATAGTCAAACATTTGACTTGTATAACCCCATGTAAAAATTGTTTTAGTAAAATAACACATGTTTGTGACATTTTAATATTAACTTTAAATAAAAAGTTATTAATGTCATTTTCCAACCAAAGTGGCTCCATGGGGTCCCCAAGTTGACCCATGGATTGTCTTGGTCGGCCATGACTCATAAAATATGGTTAGTACATGTTTCAAGGTCATTTCATATTATTAAAACATGATTTTTGCCTTAATTTAAACTAATTACCTCTAATCGCGATTAAAAACTTAAAAGTTACTATTCACCAAAAAAATTATTTTAATCCCATTTAACCACATTTTACATCCTAATGACAACCATGTATGTCGTATTTTTGAAAATAAAATCACAGAATTGGTAAGGTTTCATTTAAACGAAAAATTAGTTTTTAAACTACCACATAGTGGTTTCACTATTCATCTAAAATTGAAGTTTTTCAGAAAAATACCAAAAATTCACCCTAAGCTATATTTGATATTCCGAATTCCAAAATTATGTCTATTTTACAAAATTAAAAATATATAAGTTTCATTAATTAATTTAATAATTAATTCCCGCTGTCAAAACAAATAGCGTGTTTTTAGGAAACAATCTCTATTAAAAGATTGACACTAGTTTAAGTCCAATTTCAAAGTGAAATTAATTCCAATAAACACTATTGGATTAAATGGTAAAAATAAATTCTAATTTCACTTTAAAACAAATTTAAAAGATAATTGAATCATATAAATAAATTATATTAAAAAGTGGTTTTTAATTAAAATACAACATTTTTCACTATTCATTAAAAAAATGAACTTTATCGGAAAAATACCAAAAATTTACACAAGGTAAATTTTGATGTCCCGATTCTAAAAAAGAATTTTATTTTGTCAAATATAACACATAAAATTGTCAATTAGTGGATTTAAAAGAGGTTTTCCATCAAAAGGTGGTTAATCGACCTTTTAAAGAATATTAGAATGTTTACGATTAAAATTGGATTCATTCGCATTTTTAATCCTCTAACATTTATTGTAAAATGTAAAAATATTTGACAAAAATGAATAATCATTTTTTAGTTAGTTCCATTCTTTCCCGCCATTACAATGGCTATGCGTTAACTACCATTTAAAATAATATTATTTTATTATTAGAGTGCAACGTAAGATTTTAAAGGAACTCGTTGTCGCGTATTGGGTACTCCATCGAGCATAGCGTTCCCTTTAAAGTAATATTAATATTTTTTTCACAAATAGGGATAAATATACAAATTTAATATTCTTTATTTACCTGGGGTGTTACAGTTTCTATTATTTTAATCAGTAGTTTAATATTTTTTTCTCAAAAATGTGAATATTCATGATTTGTGTGACCCGCATAAGTAATAAGTGTGTTTGACTTCAATCCAATGTCCATTCACATAATCCATGAATCAACCACGTCACAGAAATTCATTTATTTAGAAATTTTCATAAATTATTGATTTTAACTATTCACCAAAAATTCAGGTATTTTAAAAAAAATAACAAAAAATCACCCAAACCATTATTTGAAATTTATAATTCAAAAATTATCTCCATATTTTAAAATTAATTTTTTATATATTTTTAATTCGTTTTTTAAATGAAATCATAAATTTAAGCGAAAAATAAACATTTTAAAACTATAAATCATATTATATCACCTTAAAAAACTAATCAATATCTTGTTATCTTATAACCACAATAAAGTAAAATAGTAATATGATTTACTATTCAGAAGATTCATATAACTATTCATAAGGGTATGTTATTATTCACACAAAAAAATATGGGTTTTATCAGACTCTAAATAACATACTAATCACAACTATAAATCTCCATTTTTTTAAATTATAATAATAGATGCAGAAAAATTATTCTTAATGGCTATTTTATAAGTATCCTCTTAAAAAAGATTCATTATGTAAAGAATCAATGTTTCAATAATTTCAATCTACTTTTTTAACCTTGTGTTTTTTTATTTATTATTCATATATTTATATGATATCATGTTTTCTATTAAAAATGTCTTCTTTAAAAAACCGTTTTTTATAGAATATATCGGAATTTTTTTTAAAAATCCTCCATATAAGGGTATTGAATTTGATTAAATGTACTAACTATTTTTAATCATAATTTTTTATATTTCATAATATGGTCAGCATAATTATATCCTAAGTTATAGTAATAACAATAAAAAATTTGTTACCGTGGTAAAAAAATTAAATGCGTAAATGTGATTATTCTTAGTGGTTGATAATATTAGATGTTAATTTTTTAAATTATAGTTTCTTATTTTCGATATCTATCTTCCACAATATTATTTCTCAATTTTTTAAGAACTAGTATTGACTGTGATATCGCCTTATTGAATAGTTTTTGGTATTTACATGAATACTCCTCCTCATCCCATTGAAATGGAATCCCCCTCTTGAACTATATACACTTAAATAACCCATTGATATGAAAAATACCATACAAAATAACTTCAATAATTCCATACTGTCATAATATAATAATGTGGTTGATTATCAATCCAATCTGAGAAAGAATTAGGTATAATCATAATGAGGATTTGAAAAAACCAGTAATGTTCGTAACTAAGCGTCCTGGTTTTATTTCTTCTTTAACCTCATTAAAATATTTCTAAATAACTATCATATAATAACATAATAATCTACCATATGATTTTATGTTTATATATTTCAATAATTCTATCTCTACTTCCATAAAATGGGAAGTGAATCTATCAAACATGTATTTAGATGACTACTACCTCCCGATACAATGCAATGGTGTTTCGATCATCCCCTCTCACGAAAGTTCATAATGATGTATTTAATGATTATATATGATAATAAAGAAATATTATAAATTTTTAAAAATTAAAATGTTATTTATTTTATTACCATATCATCTAGTGATAAATTATTTCACAATTCATGTGTTTGGGGGAATACTGCAACACGATACGATGCGATTCATTCTTATTACCGCAACATAGAGATAGTATATGTATTTGTATTAAATAAAATATTATGATATTTAGGATATAATTATCTTTTTAATGATAAAATAAGAATTTATTTATTTACATATGGATTATTGAAAAATATAAACTTTACTCATGTGTACGTGCAACCTACCTTCTCCATGATTATATCATATTTCATTATTCATAGACATATGATATAGTCTCTTTAAACGTATAACTGATGTACAAAAATGATAATTTTTTAATTTTTTATTCTACATCTGATAAAAAAATATTCCCTGTGAACTTATTCTACATACCAATGTGGTTTTGGATATATGAGCTTAGTATTGTCAAATCAACCAAAATGAACCAAAAAGAATATATAATTTAATATAACATGACAATGAATAAAATAAATAGAATAATAAGCAATAAAAGTGTTTATAATAAATAAAATAATTATTTATATGATTATTATTCAATAATATAATGAAATAAAATAATGAATTATGCTCATATTATGGGATTTCTTTAAACAACCATTTTCTTTGGAATATGATCTATCTCTCGCTCGAATTAACATTATCCCCACTCTAATAGTATATAATACTTATAAATTATCTATATATGTTTATTAAAAATATACCTATATCAATGTCACATCCATTTATGGTGTTATATATTTATTATGTGTGACAACCCCGGTAAAAAAGGAATTTTTTCACATTTATTAGTATTCTTGAATTAATGATTTATATTCAAAATAAATATATTAGTTAATTGATTAAATCAAAAAGGAAATAATTTTAATAAACTCGTTATTAAGAATGTTATGTTTATAATATAAATTTTAATGTTAAATAATATTAATATGTAATAATTAATTTCACTTTTAATAATTCATGTAAAAATAATCTAAAAATTAATTTTTTAGTGTTATTTAAAAAAAATTGTTTTTCTAATGAATACAGATAAATACTAATTTTTATTGATGTTATAATTTAATTAAAATTTATAATTATGAATTAGTTTGGATTAAAATTTCAATTAGTTCATTTTTAATTTCATTAATACAATGATTGTTTTTTAAACAAATTTTATAATTTTGTTTAGTATAAATACAATTTATATTTAAAAATGTAATTTTCTCAAAAACTAATTTTCATTGAATTGGGTTAGTATAATCTTGATCAAAAATCCATAAATTCTATGTTTCCAATTTTTGAAACTGTATTTAATATTCTTAATTAGTTGGTAAAAATTTATTAAATTATTCTTTTTTTTGTCAGTATGAATAGTGAATTTAGAATTTTTTTTACCATGATAAAGGTTAAATCGTGTCATTAAAGATTATAAATTAAATGATAAGGACTATAAAATTACTACAAAAATGATTAACTATTATTTTATATTTATATATCTTATATAATAATCCAAATTTACATTTAATTATATTTTGTATCCACTTGGGTTTGATTAAGACTATTATAATATTTTATATAAGAAAATTTCTAAATATCATTCATTTATTTTTAATAAGTGTAATATTTTTAATCTGGTTTTATCGAGTGGATATATTTGAATATAACTAGTAATTTAAAATATAATATATTTTTCTTCCTTATGATATGTTTTTTTATTTTTTTGTAAGAAAATATTATATTAAATGCTTTCACAATGCGGATGCATTAATTATTCAATTTTTGGGAAAAATAAAATAAATTTTAACAAAAGTATAAAAATAAAAATAAATATAGATATTTAATGAGATACCTGAATTTTTTAGATGAGAATTAAATGTTAGATTTGAATTAAAATAATATTTCCATTTACATATGTTATATCAAAATTATTAAATTCAATATAAAGAATTTTACTAAAACTGAAACTATAAATATATAATAATGAACAATGTTTCATTAAAATAAATTAAATAACTAAAAGAAATTAATTAATCCAATTGATTAAGTTAAGGTATCAAATATAAATCATGGTCTATTTATTTGTCTCTTTTAATTTTATAGTAAATAAATTAAACATCAATGATTATAAATCTATGTTCTCACGGTAAGAGTTAAAGCTGATAAATATTGGTGTAATCCATGATATACACCTAGAAATATGGTAAAAAGGTATAATTTTTATTATAAGTGAGTATTTATACCCTTAGTCATCATATATTTTAATTAAACATTTTTAACAATTTTATAATTATATTTCAATTGATAATTGTTTGTTATTTTGAGAAATCTCGTGAGTTCCCCACCCTTATTTGATAAAAGGGTTCATTATCTTCTAATTTATTCATAATTGAAACCACATTTGGTTCGACCGATACAAATAATAATACGTTATAATAATAAATCCTATCATTTTTGATTATTTCTTTAGTAATAATAAATATCATAGTGTTCATAAGGTGTTATATATATATTTTTTCAAAATAAAAATTATAGTTTTTATCTGTATGTTACAGTTTTGTTTCTTCCTCCACGTCCATCAAAATAACATAATAAATGTTAAAATAATAATAAAATACTCCTTAATATAATGATGTTTTATTATTTTAGAGTCATAACTCTTATATATATACATATATATATATATATATCCTCCACCATCAAATTAGAAACAAAATCATCAATTATTTGTAAATTAGACTACTACCACAAGAGACAATGTAATTTTTTCCCTCACCATCTCTCAACAATTTCAATTATGATAGATTTAATGTTTTTATATGATATTAATGACATATTTATTATTTTTAAATTATAATATATCATTTAAATTATTACATTTCCATTCTTGGAAAAATGAAAACATCGTTCATTCATACTTGTGGACTACCACCTCCATAAAGCGATGTGATTCATTTTTCATCACCACGTTGCAAGGATAATATATATATATATTATAAAAATAATGTGATATATATTATATGATTATAATTATTAAAATTTTTATAAATTTATATCTATATGCTATAATGGTCATTGAAAAATGAAAATGTTACTCAAGTGTATGTAAGACCTACTATCTCTCTGATTGTAAGTAAGATCAATTTTCATTACCACATTTAATTGTAGGATTTAAAAGAATATTTAATTTAAAAAAATTATTATTATTTCATGATTATTATTATATATAATGTTATATTGAAATTTATGTATATAGTCAAATTACTGAAGTCCTTTTTGACTACCTAACCAAATAACATCAAAATATCCAAAGTGGGTGTAATTAATTAAATAATTGTATAAAACATTGAAATAAGTGATAAAAATGGAAAATTATGCTATAAAAAATTTTGTAACAATGTATAATTTATCTTATTCTTATTATTTGTTATGATAATTAATGTTTGTGATGAACCCGACTAGTGGTAAAATAGTTTCAATTAAGAAATATTTTATAATAGTATCCCATAAAACTGTGTTTTTAATCCATGTTCTTGTTTTATAAAATTTATTTCAAAAATAATATTCCTATTCATATATGAATTTTTGAATTCATTTTTATTCAGGATGGATTTTTTACAATTTTTTATAATGAAACAGTTTTGTTGTTTTCAAAATGAGGTACTTTTTTACATTTCTAAATAAATATGGAATGTATTTGTTAAAAAATTATATGGCATGAGCATATTACCCCGCCATCATGAGTAGATATGGATTAGGAGAATCAAATACAAGATTACATTGTTATTTGAAATGATTTTTTTCCATTTTTATGTGACAAATTTCTTTTTAAATAAGCGATATTCCTCATCTATTATATTTAAGATGTAATCACTCTTGTTTTATGATCATTTTTGGTTATTTGGTATTGGTTTTTATGAAAAGATGTTCCTTTATAAACTAAATATGCATGGGTCAATTATATCACCTTAGTTACATGGTTATGTTAACCTTTTATGTTGTCCATGATGGTTATTCCACGTGTAACTGTGATGGTTTATCCATGTATAACTATTATGGTTATTTTATCTATAATATTTTGGATTATTTCATGTGTGTCCATGAGGGTTACTCCATAAGTAAATATGATTAGGAAATGTTTACCCAAGTTACATATATGATTTATTTGTTATTCCCTTATTTTATTTGAAAAATATCATGTTCTTACAACTAATGTTATTTTGTTTATTATATATTATTTAATATTTTAAATTATCAGGTGAAACGTATAACTGTGTGAATTTTTTTTAACCAGTTTAAAATTTATCAATGAAACATTTTTGTTTATATTTTTCCATTATTATTTATTATTAAATATTCAAGTGAAGTATTTTGTTTCAAATTTTGATTTATTGGGTAAGAAAATGTTTATTTTTATCCCAATGTTTATTTTTTTAGGATATCATGGACTAATTATTTCAGTATTTGTGTCCATTAAAAATATTTTTTGGCCGAATCAAAATTTTTATAAAATTTTCTATAGAAATATTGAAGGTTAATTGGATGTATACTTTCAATTTTAATATTAGGATTATTATTTTTAAAAATAAACCACGTTTTTTTATAAGTCTTATATAGTCTGAAATTGATACTAATTGGGGGAACTCAAATTGTACTATATGATTTTTATATATATGTTAGAACCTAATGCACAAAAACTCTAAACCTAAAATTTTCCTCCTATATAATAGAATTAATTCATTACTTGTAACTACTGATTCTTTATAGTCTAATTCCATGACTTTACATTTTGTATTGGAGGATAAATATATATATATATATATAACATTAGAGGCCATGAAAATATAAATAGAATACACTTAAATGTTTTAACTACACTTTTATGTTGAAATTATAATGAATTTAAACATTACCATGATTCATCGTCTAAAATATATTTATTTATAATGGTTTTCTTTATAGGAAATAGAGAATATGATGTTGGAATGAACCAAGTGGATGATATCCTTCATTACCAGAAACATGAAATGAATGGAATTCAAATTGAGAATCTTATGGTAATAAGGGATTATCTTTTACGATATATAATTTCTAGTGGAATCGATGCAAGATATTCCCTAGATAAACAAGAATTGTACATAATGATATTGTTACAATAACAAGTGTTCACGGTGAGACCATAAAAGTGTGATTTCTAAAACTACACGACTATATTATTTGAGATAGTTAGTTCTAGATAGTAACCTAGAAATAATAACTATGAGACCATAGACATGAAATAGAAACTCTTATAATAGTATAACTATATAACCATTATAGTTAAACAGTAATCTCAATACTGCATCTTGTGAAAAAGTAAACTGTAAATAAAATACTTTCTACTTAAGATTTATCATTCCCAATTCATGTATGATGCAATATATTCTTTCAGAATTCAGTGGTTTGGTGAATATATATGCATGATGATATTCAGCTCCAATAAATTTTAAAGTGATATCACCTTTTTTATAATGATTTTTCAAAAATTTATGTCTTACAACAATATGTTTTGTCCTAGAGTGTGAGGCATGCTTTTTTGAGATTTTAATAGAACTTTTATTATCACAATTTATAGGTACATCCCTGAATTGATATCCATAATATAGTAATGTGTGTTTCATTCCCAAAATTTCAACACAACAACTGCTAGCAGCTATGTATTTAGCTTTTGTAATAGACAATTCAACAGAGTTATCATTCTTACTACAACATGATACTAGTGACTTTACTAGAAAGTGACTTATTTAAGAGGTGCATTTTCTATCTAACGTACAACCACCGAAGACAGTATCATAATTACTCACTGACTCAAATGATTTTCCACTGGGATAGAACAGTCCTAGATTGGGTGTATGCTTGAGGTATTTGAAAATTATCTTGACAACATTTAAATTTAATTCCTTAGGACTTTCTTGAAAATGAGCACACATACACACACTATACAAAATTTCAGTTAGTCTAGTAGTCAAGTAGAGTAAACTTCCAATCATTCATCTGTAAGTGGTTTGATCAATAGATTTTCTATCTTCATCAAAATCCAACTTACAATAAGTACTCATTGGAGTTTCAATAATTTTAGTGTTATCCAATAGAAAATGTTTTAGAAGATCATTAGTATTTTCCATTGATTTAAATTAATATCATCATTATTTTGAATGATTTGAAATCCATGAAAGAATTTTATTTCACCCATTAAACTCATTTCAAAGTCCGTTTTCATCATTTTTGAAAATTAAATATCTAAAGAATTTTTTGATGATCTAATGATAATTTCATCTACATAAATTCGAACTACTAAAACATCATTGGAAATAATTTTTATAAAAAGGGTACGATCAGCTATTCCTTTTGTAAAACCTTTGCAAATAAGAAAAGTACTTAATCCATCATTCTATGCTCTTCGATCTTATTTTAAACCATACAAATCTTCTGATAATTTATATATATGATTTGAAAAATAATGGTTTGTAAAACTAGGGGGTTTCTCAACAAAGACATCATCAGCTATATACCCATTTAGAAATTCACTTTTGACATCCATTTGATGTAGTTTGAAATTCTGATGTGCTGTATAAGAATGTAGAATTCTGATGGCTTCATGTCTATCTACTGGTGAAAAGGTTTCTACACTATCAATTCCTTCTTCTAGACTATATCTTTGTTCCACCAATCTATCCTTGTTTCTAACTATATTACTAGAATCATCTACATTTTTTATAAACACCAATTTAGTGTCTTTGGTGAATGTGTCTTCTAGTCTTTCAACATGATTCCTAATATTGTTTCTTTCAAACTAATTCAGTTCTTCTTGCATATAAATCACCCAAAATTCATCATTTATAGAAACATTAATATTTTTAGGTTCATATTGTGACACGATGAATTGAAGTTCAACCTAATTTTTAATAGATGATCTAATTTGAGTTCTCTTGTCTAAGTCTCCTACAACAGCATGTAAAGGATGGTTCTTAAGAGTTCTAACGGCTCTAGAAAAAGAAGGAATGATGATTTCTTATTCTTCCACAAGATCTGGTTAATTGTGAACTGAATCTAAAGAATTTCCAGAACTGGATGTTTTCTCAGACTCTTTTGTAGGATGGTTAGGGGATTTTTAATTAATGTCTAGGTTTGATAAATTATCTTACAGGTTCTCTAGAGTGGTATAGGCTCATGTGGATCTGTTTCACCAAATTTGACACGGATAGATTCTTCCACAAATAAAGTTCTTTTGTTAAACAATATATAGGACTTACTAGAAATTTAATATCCTAAGAATATTCTTTCTTCACTCGTGGATAAAACCTTGTCAAGATTTTACATAGTAATATGGATATAGACATTTCTATCGAATACGTTGATGTAGCTTACTTTGGGTTTACTATTCTTCCACAACTCATATGGAGTTCTTTTATGGATATGTCAAATCAATACTCTATTGATAATGTAGCATGATGTATTTGCATCTTCAACCCAAATGTAAATAGGTAATTCATATTCATAGAGCATGGTTCTAGCAGTCTATTGCAGGGTTCTATTTCTTCTTCCTATAACTTCATTCTGTTAAGGTGTTCTAGGGGTAGAGAAATGTTTACTATAGCCATTTTGTGAAAAAAAAAATTCAAACTATTTATTTTCAAAATAATGACCATGATCACTTCTTATAGACATAATTTTATTTCCATTATGTTTTTCTATAGTTTTGGTACATATTGAAAAATGAGGGTATCCTTCACTTTTGTTAGCCAAAAAGAAATTCCAAGTATATCTTGAAAAGTAATCTACAAGAACATAAAAATAGTGCTTCCCATTTAAACTAGAATATCAAAATGTTCCAAACAAATGCCTGTGAACCTTTTCAGTAGGTTGAGAAGTTGAAACTTCTTTCATTGGTTTGATTAAAATTTGGTGTTTCTTTCCTTTCTGACAAGGGATACACACATTATCATTTGGAAACTCATGTTTGGTTAGGTCTTGGAATATGCCTTTTCATGTTAAATTTCTAAGTGAGTGAGTGATACAGTGTCCTACTATTCTATTATAAATCCAAGACTCTATATGAAACACACATAAACATGAATCCTTTTGAGAAGCTAATGAATGCATGTTAACAAGATATTCATTTTCATTTCATAATGCAGCAAACACTAATTCATTTTTAGAATAAAAAACAATGTAGGAATTATTTTAAAATTAAACATGAAATCTATCATCACATAACAATGAGATATTAAGCAGATTATATTTAAATCCATCATCAAATAGTACCTTAGAAATCTAAAATGAGTTAGAGTTAATGATTCGTCCAAGGCCAATAATAATTCCTTTGGCATTATCACCAAAGGTGACATGTCCTCAATCAATTATTATTATATTCTTGAAGCATGAGTAGTATCATGTCATGTGTCTTGAAGAAAAACTATCCATGTAACATATTCTTCTAAAGAACTCTTTATGAATCATTCTTAGACAATAGTCAGATAAAAATAGATTTCAGTACCCACATTTGTTTGTGTCTAGTAATTTTAGTGACTGGTGCCTCAGAATCCCATATTTTCAACGTAGGTTTCCAATAATCATTATGTGAAGTATTTGAAAAATAAAATATATTTTCTCTAGAAAATCTTGAAATAGATGAGAGTGTGTCATAACTTTATCTAGATGAATGTCTTCTAAAACTAGTAGTAAAGCTGCATGTCCTAGAATTATAAAAAAAATTAGTTCTTCCAAAATTTCTTTTACTAGGTTGATATCCAATTCCAGTAGTATATTTAGGAGAAATATGTTTTACCTGGAATGTTTATCAAGGTATCATTACCATTTGTAAACCATTCAAGATAATTTTTCAGTTTCTCTTTATATATATTTATTCCATTCTTCTCTTTGAGTAATTGAGAAATGTTATCCATTTCTATAGTGAGTTTAGTTTTAAAAGTTGAGGTAAGAGAATGTTGTTTCTTTAAAGACTTGTATTCATATTTTCATTAATTTCATTTCTATTCAGGCATATTATAGTATTAAAACATATCTTCATTTGAAATATTTTCAAATTCACTCTCATCTCCATAATAATAAGAACCATATACTTGATATTCCAGTTTTACCTCATATGTGTTTGTCATCAAACACATTTTTGATTTTTTACCCACTTCATCGTTGGTAGATTATGATCCACATGAACTATCCTCAGTAGCACTCAATTGTTTTCATATCCTTTTTATACTTTCTCTATTTGTACTCTTATTTATTTTTTATACTTTATCTTGGGAGATTTATCCTTGATAAGTCCATTTCATTTACATTCATATCAGAAAATATCATCAGAGTTGTCATTTAATTTAAAACTTTTCTTAAAACTTCTTTTTTGATCACATCTTTCCTTGAAGTTAGGCTATATGAAAATTTTATTCTCTTTGTAGAATCTCTTAAACCTTCAATATAATTGGGTCTTCTCCTCATCACGGTCAGGTGATGATTTTTCACTTCTAGAACATTCAACATAAACATCCAATTTCCCTTTATTTTTATGTTTAGAGGTGGTGGTCTTGAATGCAACTAATTTTCATGTGGGTTCATCCTCCTATTAATTGTTGACTTTCATCTCCTCTTCATACATCATTAGATTTCCAATGATTTCTTTTACTGATAACTTGTTGATGTCGCATGTCACTCTAATAGAGACCTAGGTTCCTCTCTATATGTCAGGTTAGCATCTAAGAATCCACATAATCTATTCTTTAGCAGTGACATCCCATCCAAGAGAAAACATTGTGTTGAAAACATCGTTGAACCTGAGATACATATCAGAAATTGGCTCATGAGGATTTATTTTAATGTTATCATACTTAATTGTATAAGAATTAAGTCTCAATTCTATCACACTAGAAGTTCCTTCATATGAAAGAGTAAATGTGTCCCAAATTTCATTGGTAGTTTTACATACATTGATTTTATTAAATTCCCCATCTCCCACAAAGAAGTACAATGTATTTATATATTTTTAATTGTTATTATAGGTATATTTGGTAGGTTCATCAAATGCAGTTATATCAGTAGAATGAATCTTATATACCTTTATAATTGAAGACCATATTTCAAATCTCGTACTTTCTAAATGAATTTTCTTTTTAATTTTACATTTAGAATAATTGGATTCATTAAAAAATGGTGGTCTATTTGTGGAATCACCATACAATCTATTATCTATAATATAGAAATTCTATAAAAGATCTATAAATTTAGAATTAATAGAAATTTAAGATCTTTATAGTACAACAATAATCACTGATGAATAGTGTCAAAAATATAGTATTAATAGGATTATCAAACACTCCTCTGATACCAAATGTTGGTCAGAGTGCTTTACACAATAGGGGGTGTAAATTGAGTATCTATTCAAAATTTCTTGTATAAAATATATTATTAAAAGGGTTCCCCAATAAAGTTAAATACAACCAAGTTAATAAAGGTTATATTGTTATGACTGTTTGAATGTTTAAATAACTTATTAGAGGATTGATTAATTATTAGTTATCTTAATATAGGTTATTAACATTACTTTTGAAGCAATTATAATAAGGAAATACAATTATAAAATCTTCCCAAGATTAACTATCAAAGTAAATTTAGTAAATTATGGATTAAACAGTAAAATATAAGAAGCTAAAATAAAGAACCCAACGGATATAAAACAAGTTGTTTTGTCTTAAAACATGAACTAATCCACTCCACATGGTGATAAACTATCACTTAGAAGTTTATATAAATAAACTAGATATATAGCTTGTATTAGTCTTTAAAACAGTACACAAGACTGTCCATGTCTCGCAACCTCTTCCACAGTTCATCATGGGTATAAACTAATAGGTCACACATGGACCTCTTCCACACTTATCTGTGGGGATACAGAAGTGTAAAAGGATATAAGAGAAAAGGTATCTCGTATCCTTTAGTTTGATGTAGGATACAATGCATGTTTAATAAAGACACAAACACTTCTCGAAAGATAAGATAAATAATATCCAACATAGAAACAATGATGTGAAAAAATATGAAGGGCTCTGAGTGTATGTAAATGTATCTCTGGACTTCCGAAATGAAACAGATTTAGAAATTGAGTCCTCTCCTTGAAAATAGAGTATCGTAAGTCAGCTACATTTGGCTCGTGTTCTCCATGGTATTATCATTGTGAATATGTGCTTGATGATTCTGATCTATGGTGTCTAGCTTGTTTATTCAATAATGTTTCATGTGTTCTTCAGGAATGTTGAATTGCATATGTTGATTCTCTTTTTCCGTAAATCTCGTGTGTACGTCGATATTACCATATATTTTTTATAAGCTTCACTTATCTTTTATTCTTGGAGTGCATGTGTTCGATATGAAAGGATGGATGTATTCTGCGCCTCGTACCTCTTACTGTCAGATTATATGTCAACAAAGAAACATTAATAATGTCAGTGCATCTAAAAGCATCAAATATAACCATTATAAATTAAATTGAAAAACGAAAAAATGTATTAATAAACGGTTTCATTGTTTGTCTGTAAATGTTGTCTCTAAAGAACGATGTCTCCTTGAAATAGTGTCTCTTTGAAACAATGTCTAGATTGACATGATGTCTGGATGGTCAGGTTGTCAAGATAGTGATAGTGTCTGAATAGTCAGGGTGTCTGGATGGTATGGTGTTTGGATGGTCATGGTGTCTGGATGGTTATGTTGTCTGGTGGGTTATGATGTTTGGATGGTCATGGTGTCTAGATAGTTACAGTGTTAGGATGGTTTCGTAGTCTGGGTCTTTTTGCAAAAATTCACAATTGGTGGCAGACTCATGGTTTTTTAGACTTAGTCAAAATTCTATGTATACAGACATAAACACTTATATTAATAAAATAGTTTATACTTATTCATTAATCCCAGAAATCATTATGAATTGAATTAAATATAGTGTATAATAATTACACATAATTTATAGAAATTAAGATCCTAGATAAGATTATTTAATTTATTAAGGTACTAATCATATGTACACATGAATTAAGATAGATTACACATGATTATCAAGTTTCACATAAATTGAAGGATTTGTGATCATTAAAACATGAGTAACATAGGATAATTACAACCAATTTTAATTTAAAAATATTGTTATATTATATTTAAATTTTATTGAAATACATAATTGGTATCAATATAAATGTTTAGGTTTTCTCTAGAAATACAAATGAGAAAAAAACAATGAGAACCTTTGGTGTAAGTGTTATGATAATTCTATGTATATAATAATATACATGAATTTTTAAAAATGATAGAGAGAGTGGTTTATGATAAAATATATAAACAATTGGATGCGGTTTTGGAACAGTTATACTTTTTATTAATATACCCAAGCGATCACATTGAGTTGGACTCGTTCATCTCATAGCACAAAATAATCATCCTTGTTACACACTTAGTTTGACACCCATAGGATATATATTTTTTAAAATTACGAGACTAATTAGAAACCATCCTGAAGGAAATTAATAGATGATAATAATGTATAACCAATGAATAAACATGTGGGTCTTAGGATGATAAAAAACAAATGGATCATAATTAAATTGGAAAAAATATCACCTTTTGAGGTTTATATAATGGATGTGAAATATATTTATGTGTATTTTCATAGACAATTATTCAAATATAAAAATTGGGTTTAGTGTGGGATTGATGTAATTATTATTTGATTATGTTAGAAATTATATTATTTAGAAAAATGTTAAATTTTATGGGTATCCTTTTGGATTTATCCTATATTTTATAATAAAGTAATAATATTTGATTAAGATAATTTGATTTTATGTGCATGATAAAATTTATAGAAAAAATTATTATTTAAAAAATTGTTTATTTTTTTGATATTTTTTGGAACTTTTATATTAATGAAATTAATAAATTTAGAAAAAGGAAACTGTGCATTCAACGTAACAGCCCATCACATATGGAATGGTTGAGAGGGTTAAATTCATATCTGAAGTGTGATGATAGAATAGTTCCTACAACTGGCCTTCATGATGTACTAGTCAGTATGGCACTATTTTTACATAAATTATTTGCGGGATAAAATTTATGTTGACTTTCAGATACACCTTCTAGGATCAATTTATTGGTTTTTTAGAATTCATATGTGATAAATGATATTTTACAAAAAAAATATTGGGTTAAGTAATACATAACACATAGATATAACATGTGGTTTTACATGAATGACTAATTCAAAGGAAAAAATATAAATCCTTTAATATCAAGGATTTTTGGGATGTTGGATTATTTAGTTATAGAATAATTGAATGTTAATATTGGGTTTCAAGATTAACATGGTGGTGTATTCAATAACAGAATTATATTACATTATAATAACCATTTATGGTTTTGGTTAATGTCAAAATATAATTAGAATATCTTGATATCATTTTTTTTTAATAAAGTGATTTGTTAGAAGTTAATTTTAAATCATTAAGAATAAAAAAATAATCATAAATACTCATCATGTGGAGAAACACATGACATTACGGTGAAAATGATAAAATGATGAAATTATGATCAATAAGAATATTTCATTATTTTCATCATTCTGTATGGTAAAATGATCACTTAAATCATGGAAAGGATCTTGAAATAAAAATATAATTAATTTTTTATAAGTCGATGGCCTCTTATCTCATTAAAAAATTGGCATAACGTTATCCCATAAATGATTCTTATTTTAAATTCCTTTTATCACATCTAATCCTTTTCCCTTTAAAGGAAACCAATTCATGTGTTATTCAAGATGACTATCATATTTCTCATTCACCCTTTTAATAAGTTGTTTTATTTACACTTCTTATGATATGGGTTTTCTTAAAAGGAAATTTTCAAATCTAAAACCCTTGATTACCGAGTGAAATTACAGTTTCTGTGGACATAATTTATTTAATTAGGTATAATATAAGAACATGTGAATTTAACAGATAACGATTCTCAATTTCACATTCATCATGAATTACTGATGTTGAATGAACCACAACATAATATTAAAAAAAATTAAAATTTATCGTTATAACCTAGTTGTTAAATAATAATGTTTGGAAAGAATTCAATAATTTATGAAATATATATAAATTCTATTGTAAATATAAATTTATGTATAAATTTTTAATAAATAATTACTCATCATTAATAAATATATTTTACACCACAAAAAATATGACTCCTTCATAATTGATTTTTATTCCTTTTGGGAAAAAATTTTTAATTTAAATTTTGGAAACATTAAAACAATTATTTTATAAAATAAACCTCTATTTTTTAATATATGTTTTTATATTATCATATGTTGTAAAAAATTCCATTTTTTCTATAAATATTTAATTTTCAGTGACTAGTAAAAACTAAAAAAATTAAATATATCATTGATTTTAACAACTAAATAAATCCAAAATAAACATTAATATATTATTTTTATTTTAAATTAAAAATTTATTATTTATTAATATTTAATACAACTATTTATTTCTTGGATATCAATATACTTTATTTTAGTATTTTTTTATTTTCACGCTTAAAGAGACATTATTTATAAAACTATTTTAATATGGATAATGCTCTTAATTTATATTATTTAAAATAACACCAATTGGGGGATAATTAAAATTAAATGTATATATTGTAAATATTTTATTTTATTTAAATTTTACATATGATATTATCTATTTATATAATTAATAAAATATCATTTGTTCAATGAAAAAAATAATTCATTGGAAAATCAATATTCCTCACTCTGGCTAGATTTACTTTAAATAAAATTATTCTACATATTTTAATTGAATTTGATAAAGATTAATAAATTTTTTTAATTAGGATAATTGCAATTAAATATTATTGTAGACATAATATTTTTAATAATGAGTAGTAAAAATTGTAAAGAACAGTTATCATGGTAAAAAATCACAAGGGTACAATTTAGTGACCACAGAGGTGATGATGATAACAAGCCTAGAAATATTAATTTTTATAGTTATAGGATTTTATTGAACATATAACATATATTATACTTAATTTTAAATATTATTTTTACTTTTATTGAAATTTACGTTCAATTATTGAATAGTTTTTCTTATTTAAAATAGTATCACTCTTTCTCCATTTTTAATTTTCAATCAATCTATTCTACTCTACACACATAAAAAACTCATTGGATTATCCAGTCCATGTCCAAAAAATTCCTTTAATCCCTCCCATAATACAAGAATCCATTTTTTGATCATTAATAAAATCGGGGAAGGCTTTTTGTACAATCTTATAGATGTGGTCAGAAGAAGAGGTAACATTCTTAATTAACCATCTTTATTTTATTTATTCTTATACATATATAAAAAACATTATTTAATAATAATATTATATTATTAATATATCCAATATTATATAATTTTATTATGTTAATTTAATTCCCTAAATCCAACTCCACTTTTGTAAAATGGGCCAAAAACCATCAATCATGTGTAAAATGGAATATTTCCTCATGAACCAGTTTAATTAATTTTACATCACTGCATCTAATTTATATTTATAAATATGAATTAAATATTAATATATAATAATAATGAAATATAACAAATTATTATAAAGTAATATATCATATACCATCTTACATAGCTATCATTCATAAATGATAACGTCATTCATCTGTAGATTGGATTATCACATCTTGAAGTGATTGAATGAATTTTAGTTTACACATAATACAAATTGTATATATAAGTGTGTTTTATGAAATAATATGATATCTATGATTTTATTATCATTTTCTGTTGATAAATAACTCTTTATTTATTTCAATCATCATCATGGAAAATGTAAATAGTACTCATGCATACCTACGACTTGTCATCTCCATGATTGTATCATTGTTAATTTTCATAATCATATAACATGGTTAGTTTTTTAAGAGTATATTATGTATAATAATGTTATATGTTTCGTTATTATTATTTTTTTTACGATAAACTAATATTCTATTTGACCATAGTCAATATACCAAAGTGTTTCTGGACATATGAGATAAATATCATCAAAATGTTTAAAATAAAAATTAATGATTATGTAATTTAATATGGCATGATAATTAATAAAATAGATGGAATAAAAATTTCACAACATAGGTAATCATAAAATATTTTGTCTCACACTTGAATTAAATTCCGAGACTCAATATAAATATATAATTAATTAATATGTATTATTAGAAATTAAGAAATCCATATGAATAGTATAGTAACGCCACCTATGAGACTATATATAAAATGTATGTATCTTATAGGGTAATATATAATGTCTTTATACCATGGAAATAGGAAAAAAAAATATTTTTAAATTGATAAATTAAGTGTTTGAATTTGTGTAAAACATAAATTTTTATTTAGAATTTTATTATAAATTTTACAATTTTAAATATAAATTATCTTCAAGAAATATAATAATAAATTAATATTTTTTTATCTTACGATTATAATATAATTTTCTGAAACCTGAAATAATTTCTTGAGGTTTTATAAATCAATTATAATTTTAAAACTGTAATATTTTGAATAAATAATGGTTTTAATTAAAATTTTAATTTTTCTTATTTAGAAAATTATTTTTTTATTATGGAGTAAATTTTTGAATTTAAATGTAAAAAATTTACTATGGATAATTTTTCGTATTATTCTAAAATAGATGAATTTTAGTTGAATAGTGAAATATGATAATTTATGGTATTTAAAAAATTCATATCATATTGATCCGTAAGTGACTTATGGATGTTGTAAGCCCAAAATTTCAGAATATACTTCATTATTTTAATATATTCAGTTATATATCTCAAACTGTTGATATTTTTTAACCAAAAAAACTAATGAATATAATAATAAAAAAACTCCACCAACATCCACTATAAATACCAAAACTCACCACCTCTTCACCTCACATCTCAATGGATTGTAGTTTGTTAAGTTATACCAAATATTATACCCAATACTCTTACCCATGTCCAATACCTTTTAGTCTCAATATATATCCAAAACCTAGTGCGTTAATGATGTACTCATGGAGGATAACTGAATAGGTAAATTCATTTTTCTTTTCTTTTCTTTTCTTTTCAATTTATTTTCTTTTAATATTATATATTCACCTCCCCTAATCCATGTGTAATGAAAAACATAGTATATTATATATTTTTTATTGTTATCAGGATGATTGAATAATAATTCATCAAACTCTTTCTGATTTCCCTTTTATTCAAAAAAAAATGAATATATTATCTATTATGTGTTGATTTACCACCATTGTGGATGATATATGTTCATTTTATTTTACCACCTTCAACAATGATCATAGAAACAACTATTATGGTTAGATAATAGTTTAAAATACTTATTATAATCCATATAATGTTCTATTAAAATTATATAATCATGAAATCAAGTAAAATGATAAATGTTTGTGTTGGTCATAAAAAACCACCAAAATAAATTAAATCATTTTCATTAATGTTTTATCTAATTATTCATCAATATATAACGTAAAAACAAAATATGGTATCATATAAAATTCTAGAAATAAATTATTACCATCTCATATAACATATATATTTTTTCTCATTCTACAATAAAAACCATAATGAACCTACCATGGAAACCATGATATAAATTCACCTAAAACAATGAAATTAATTTTTTTGATAACAAGTGGTTTTAAATATGTAATAATAAGGTCATAAAAATAATTATAAATATGAATATTGTCTTTGAATATATTAATAACAGTCTTTATACCATTATACATGATGTTTGAATTTTTTTTAAATAAGATGAACCTATAGTAAGGATGTTTTTAAAAAAAATCCACTTCTATATTTCTATTTCATAAAAAATTAATAAGAACTACTTTTATGATGCAAGTATTCATGTTGTGTGACTATTTTCTATTCCTGGTTATTTTTAAAATGAATGGTGGTACTTATAAAAAACCCTCTTTCATTAGGTATGTTGAAGGATGACTGTATGGTTACACCTAGTGTAACTACGATGGTTACAACATAAAGTTGTCCTGAGGCTTACATCATAAGGATACTATGTGGGTAAAATAGTATTGTATCCATTACGGTTACATTTAATATTTTATCAATGTGGTTTATACTTAAATGCATGTAATTCCCAATGATACCTTTATGTTTTTTAATGTTTTTTATGTTTCTTTTTTGAAATCTATGGTTTTCACAATGTTAGTTTATGATACGTTTGGGGTGATGATTGTATCTTTATGAAAATAATTTCATATTTTTACATGTAATGAAAACTTCATTCTTTATCTTTTGGTCCCTTGATGATATTTTTTTTCTAATCCAATGATTTAAAAAGTGTTTCACAACGTATAAGTATGGGTTAGAGGAACGAAAATACAAGCTGAATATTGTTATTATTTTTCATGAAAAGTTCCCTTGTTTTATTAAAAACATTTTTATTATGGATGAAAATGAAATTATTTTAAAGTACCCACTATGTATGATTTTGTGTTGATATTTATGAACAGATTATTAATTTTCTTGATGCATTACCCAAAATGATATTTTTATGTTTTAGGATGGTGATTATAAAATAATTTAATAGTTTAGGTAATGTTTAAGGTTTGATCTTTATTATTGGTATGATATCGTAGTTTAGATATCATATGGGTTTATGATTATATTAATATAATACCATAGAATATTATTATGTTATATTTATGTGGGAATTATATATCATTTAAATCTTTCCATGTTTCCTCATGTAGGATATGCTTCTCAAGAATGGTTTTCCATAGAATGAACCTCAATGCTGATGTTGGAGTACGCCAAGAGGGTGATATCATTCAGAATCAGCAACTTGGTGTTATTGGAATTGTAACCTATCAGTTTTTTGATAGTAATGTATTTGTTAACATAGGCTATAAATGGTGGTGGACTTTATGGGAAATAGTAACTAGAAATAACCCCAAGGAACATGATTATACTAAAACATTTTATGAGGAAACACTCACCTACTTCTAGTGGATCTTCTAACTAAGTGGAAGCTAAATGGTGGATTAATGTCCTTGATTATATATTCAATGCCATGGTATTTATATATAATAAATAAATATATCAGGAAATTTACCACATTGAAGGTGAAGCCAACTAGTGTAAGTTAATGGTCAATAATATGAGGGATATTGATGATATTGATGCCTTGAAGTGGGATGAATTCAAGAACTATATCCCAGTTTTCCTTAAGGTGGCTCAATTTTGGATGAAAAAAATTCGTTAATAGAAGGAAAACATGAAGGATTAATTGTCCATATATAAAGGAAAAATATATATTTTTGAAGGGTACGCTCCAAATATTATTTGGGATCTTGATAGAAAAATATATAATTTTAACTCATGATTGAGTCTAAGATATCATAGGGATTGGCCTCCCATTAATTATAAAGTTTTTCTAAACATTTATAATGTGTTGCGATTATAAAAATTTTGTCTTATAATGATCATAGGTTGTAATGTCTCGGATATTCGGTGTATTATTTTTAATTATTATATGGAATTATTTCGAGATCGGGCACGATGAAGTCACATCATTCCAAGGCCCAGTGACCCTAGAATAGTGGTTTGAACTTTTTTTATGTTAAGTGAGTCGGAACCTGTGCACGGCTATGGCAATTTCCAAACAGATGCCCTGATTAAAAATATAAGGGAACTGTTGTGTCTGAAACGATGACTTTACCTAAGAATGATCCTAACCTCAACCGGCCCGGGTTGAGGGAAAAAGTTAAATTTTCAGACGTTTTAAGTAAAATAAAATAAAATAAATTCACATGTTTATTTTATTTCTTTTATGGAAACATCTGTTGCAGCACGGCAACGATGAAACTGTTTCTTTAATTAAATAGCATGTCATAATGACTCATTAATAGAATGTTTGACTCATTAATACCGCAACATATTTTTTAATGTCAAATGCATTTCCCTTTTTATTGGGATAAACGAACGCAGAACGTTGGTGAAATATTGAAAGAAACTCTGGAGAAAACTCTCGGTGATGAACGATGAAGGATTGAAGCTGTGAATCACTATGCCAACAAGGTTGGCGGATCTCGACGATTATGGTAGCACGACATCTTCTTCGTTGATCGATCCCTTCTTGAGGTAGGGGTTTGTTAATTAATTTTCTTTTCCCCTATTTGATTTAAACGACGAACGTGGATCAACCATAAACAAGTTGATCTGCGGATTAGTATGTTATTATGGGAGGGTTTTCTTTGGGTTATTATTGGGAAATTAATCCATGTTGTTTTTTTTGATTTTCTACTCCGTTTAAGCCTATTAATGGGAGCGGATCAACGCTGTGACGAACGACGGTGGAGGTTCGTTCCTCTTTTTGTTTGATTGGTTTTCTTTCCCCCATTTTCTTCTCACGCGTTCATTGCATTCTACATGGGGCGATGAACAACAAATTTTTGTGCATCCTTTCTGCGACACAATGATCCCTAATTGAAGAATCTACACAACAACGACCTTGCAAAGGTGTGACGATGATAGCGGATGACGAATCGGACCGGATCGGGAGGGTATGTTCTTTGATAATTCATCACACGGACGGATTGTTGCATGTTTTCGGAGCCGATCGGAAGTCCAAAAACAATGGAAACGGCTTCATGGTGTTGGGGTGACCAAAACCTGGGAGTTTTGTGGTGATCGGACGACCGAATGGATGAACAGAGCATCACCAGAGGCAGGACGACGGACATCTACATTTCTGGAAATTTATAGAATACACGGCTTGTACTTTCTATGAACATGTCTTGTAGTACTAGCGGCGGCTAGGGTTTTGGGGGTCAGAGAGCATCACACGGTGTGTGACCCTGGTGACACAGCATGTTAGACCTTCCCCAAAGCTTGGTGTGTATTTTGGGAAGAACAAGAAACAAGTTGGACTACATGGCTTCAGACGACACGGTGTGTACAACATGTCAGAGGTGGCTATGTGGAACTCAGAGTGTATCCAGGGGTACACAGACACTGATGGAGTACACGACAGTGTACTCCATCACATGTCTAGGCGAGGCCAGTAACATGGGTCACCCCATGTACCAATTACATGGGTTGGAGTGCACGGGTTGATGACCATTTATTGGAACATGGCCAGCATACATGGGGCCAACCCCAGTCACTTGGACACAGCATGTACACCGTACTACACATCATGTATTCAGTTTTTCTACACAAACAGCCATACGACACGGGCCATTGTACACGGGCAGTGCCCGGGGTCAGACAACATGGCATGTAACTTTTCTACATGTAGTGTACTTTTTGGAAAATGGCATGGTCCTCTTGTTCACCATAACTTAGGCATCTTTCATTTGGGATAGTGCCCCTTCTTATTGTTCCCCTAAATGACATGCATTGTTTCCTTATACAAGAGTATGATCCCTTCAGCATGAATTTCGGTGATAGAGTCAGGTATCCATTTGAGAGGACCGGATCGAGATCCTCTATCCATTCTTGACCCTAGGTAGAGTCCGAAATCGATGTGACCAACTCCACCAGGCATCGATCCTCTTCTTAGAAGGTGAATTCCTGATGAGTTGTGGTATCCGTCATAGTCCTGGCAGTGATCCTCATCTGTTTAGCGTGATCATTCCCACTCAAGAGCGTGTCTCCCATAATGAGTACATCTATCTATCGTACTCTTCCCACTCAAGAGTGTATAACCCTTAATGAGTGTAACTACCTCTCATGGAATTTCCCAATGAAAAATACTTCTCAGATGGATGTCATTAGAGCTATAAGATTCATGGAGTATGTTCTCTCGGAATGAGTGCTTCGTGGAATCTTTGAATTGAACCCCTAGAAGGGGTATGAGGTTTTGTGACTTGTCTATAGACTACCTGTCAGGGTTTTGAGTATATCTGGTTTGTGATATATGTTTTGTAGACATATACTTTGTATAGATGACTGTACCTTAACATTGTGTATGGCTTTGTGGTTTTTGGTATCCTCTACTGAGTATTGTTATACTCACCCCTTCATGGTATTTGCCCACACGTGTCGTGTCTTGTGCATATGTGCATCCTTTTGACAGAGTCCAGGATGGGCTAGGAAAAGACCGAGCTTTCTGATTTTCCAACTAGCCGAGGCGTTCCTACAGATTCAAGTAGCATTCCGAGCACCTTTTGTGTTTACAGGTTGGAAATCACAGTTTTCAGACTCTTATTTTTGGGGGCTCGTAATCTGGCATAGTTTACTTTCAGTACTTTACTTTGTGTTGCACTCTGTTGGCTGGTTTTAGTTGTACGCATGCATTTTTTTTCTTTGTGTTTTTAAATTTTAGCATTTTTGAGCATGGAGATGTGTTCATGTGTATAGGTACATAGGGAATGCCTCCCATGTTATTAATATGCATAGTCGGTGCTACTCAACAGCCCCTGACCTATTGGAGGCAGGCATGGGGTGTCGCAGTAGAGGCACCACTAGGACGGGTCGTGACAGGGCATTGGGGAGTCATGGCATGGGCCCCACTGGGATGGTTCGTGACATAGTGGTATCAGAGGTGGTCTATTCTACCTTAGGACCAAGAGTCAATGAGATTGGTTTGGGGAAACTGTGTTAAGTGTTTCACATTTGGCGTTCAGGCCAGAGACTCCTGTGTTGGTGCGACAGCCGACATATCCGTACAACAGGACTCTGATAACCTGCTTTTAGACTCATTACATGAAAACACTAGTTGCGGGGATGTAAAAGAACAGCACATGCATTGTATAGGAATGGGTTGTTTTTTCCATGTCCTTTATGTTAGCTATCCAGATATACTCATTGAACATGGTACATCTCATTTACTTACAGGATGCCTTCGTGACACATACCTTCTAGGATTCAGCAGCGTGATCACGAGGATGAATCCCTCAGTGACGAGGATTCGATACAGGGACCATTTCCCCCGGGGGTTTCCACCAGTTGGTGCATCCTCTATGCCACCACCAGTGGAGCAGCCCGTGGTACATGTGGTACTAACCAATAAGGAGTTCATGCTTAGTGCGCTCTATGAGTTCAGGAGACAGTTTCCCCTTAAGTTCTGAGGCAAGCCTGATCCTCAGGCGGATGAGGACTAGATTGAGGTGGTGACCGGAGTTTTCCATCTAGTGAGGACACTAGTAGACCATATAGTGATCCATGGAGCGAGCCTTCTTTAGGGTTCGGTGGGATGATGGTGGAGTCTGACCACACATACTGATGATAAAGAAACTCTATGGTGGATGGAGTTTGAGAGACTCTTCAGGGAGGAGTTTTCTCTGGTTACGCTGAGAGCAGTATGCACCCAGGAGCTTCTTCAGCTCTAGCTGGGTAGTATGACAGGAGCTGACTTTTCATCGAGGTTCACCAACCTCACCCGGTACTCGATGGATGTGGTTAGGTATCTATACATTAGAGATCGGACCTTCGAGAGAGGTCTATGATGATACATCTGAGCTACTATTTTGCCTCTATGAATTTAGACTTATGGTGGAGTGCATGAGCTGGCCTTGGTTATTGAGAGCTTCTTGGCGGAGCAGAGACAACCAACAGTAGTCAGAAGTAGGCAGACAGGAGCGGAGACACCGGCAGTAGGGAGTCGGTGTCAGACACCGTGATCTGGACATAGGAGATGTCATTGGAGGACCCAGGATAGAGGATCGACAGTTCGGGGTTCTTAGGCTGGATCCAATCAGCCTAGGGAGAAGTGATGCTACACATGCGATGGTAGGGGACATCTCACTAGAGATTTCTCGGCTCGTCGAGCTGCTGATAGGGAAGCAGTGGATGGACCACTGAGGCAGAGGCAGAGAGTGGAGTAGACAGACCCGCCTGGCAGTGGATGTGGAAGAGGATCAGGGAGAGTTGCGGGTGGTGGTGAAATTTCTACTTACTTCCACCACCACCCCCAGGAGGTCCGCACCAGGCTCAGGGAGCTGGGGAACAGGGATGGGGACAACTGCATGCGGTCGAGGCATATGACCCAGGAACTCCAGGGATGATACGAGGTATGGTCTGTGTCTTTTCTACCTTAGCTTCCATACATATAGACATAGGTGCCAGTCATTTCTTCATAGCCACATGTCTTGTACGAAACCTGGAGATTTCGGTAGAACCGTTAAATCGATCCTTATGCTTAGAGACACCTACGGGAGGAGACTCGACGATCACACACCTTTTTAGACAGTGTGATCTTACCCGTGGATGTGAGAGTTTCAGTTAGATCCTCTTGGTATTAGCGTCGAGGCATTATGACTTCATTTTTGGTATGGATTAGTTATCATCAGTCCATGCCCAGATTGACTATTTTAGGAAAAGAGTGCAGTGTGTCAGCCATGATGGAACGAGGTTTTCCTCTGTCAGAGAATGAGAAACCCAGGCAGCGCAGGATGGTCTTGTTCATAGGAGTGTACAACCAATCGCTCATGAGTTGGCTATCCAGGACCTCATAGTAGTGGATGTTGTGAACTCCCAGTTCCCCATAGTAGTGGCGATGTATGAGGATGTATTTCCCGAAAATGATCCAGGGTTACCTCCCCACCAGGAAATCGACTTCTGCAATGACATGCACACCGGGATGACAACAATTTCCTCACCAGAATATCGGATGTCTCTCGTAGAGCTTCACGAGATGAGGGTGCAGATGGAGGATTTGTAGATAAAGGGTTTCGTGAGACCCAGTGTTTCACCCTGGGCGGCCCCAGTCTTGTTTTCCAAAAAGGATGATGGGATTCTGAGGTTGTGCGTGGATTACCGGAGCCTGAACCAGGTGACGGTGAATAAAAAGTATCCACTGCCAAGGATCGATGACCTCTTCGATCAACTTATAGGAGAACAGTGGTTCTCTAAGGCTAACCTTCAATCAGGTTATCACCAACTACAAGTGTGGGACAAGGATATATTGAATATAGATTTCAGATGTCTCTATGGTCACTATGAGTTCGTGGCGATGCCTTTCGGCATAACGAACGCCCCTGTAGTTTTCATGGGACTGAGTAACCGGATCTTCCAACCGTACTTGGACCAGTTTGTAGTGGTCTTCATCGCCAACATCCTTGTGTACTCGACGTTAGATGAGGAGCATGTGAGACACCTACGGATGGTCCTATACGTACTTCGGGAGCACCAGCTTTATAGGAAGCTCTCAATGTGCCAGTTCTGGATTTATGAGGTCCACTTTATGGGACATGTCATATTAGTAGATGGAGTAGCTATAGAACCAGCAAATAACTGCACCAACAAGGTTGGGGGATCTCAATGACGACGGTAGCACGACCTCTTCATCGGCGATCAATCCCTTCTCGAGGTAGGGGTTTGTTATTTAATTTTATTTTCCCCACATTGATTTAAGCGATGTTCTTGGATCAACCACGAACATGTTGATCCACAGATTCTTACGTTCTTGCGGGAGGGTTTTCTTTGGGATTATTATGGGGGAATTAATCCATTTTGATTTTGTTGTTGATTTTCTTCTCCGTTGAAGCCTATTAATAAGAGAAGATCAACGACGTGACGAATGATGGCAGAGGTTCATTCCTCTTTTTGTTTTATTGGTTTTCCTTCCCCCATTTTCTTCTCGCGTGTTCTTCACGTTCTTTGCGGGGCGATGAACAATGAATCGTCACGCAACCGTTCTGCAATGTAACGATCCCAAAATGCAGAATTGACACCCCAATGACCTTTCAGAGGTTCTACGACGATAGAGGATGACAAATCAGACTAGATATGGAAGGGCCATTCTACTTGCATTCTTCGTGCGGATGGATCATTTCATGTTTTTGGAGCCAATCGGAGGTCCGAAAACAACAGAATCGGCTTCGTGGTATCGGGGTGACAAAAACCTAGGAGTTTCATGGTGATAGGATGGCTATATCAATGAACATAGCATCACCGAAGGTGCGACGGTGGAGGTCCTCATTTCTGGGAATTTACAGATACACGACGTGTACTTCCAAAGAACACGTCGTGTAGTACTAGCGGTGGCGGGTAGGGTTTCAGGGGTTAGAGAGGAAATACACGGCGTGTGACCCTGGTCACATGGCATGTTAGACTTTCCCCAAATCTTGACATGTATTTCGGGATGTACATGGACATAGGTTAGACTAGATAGCTTCAGTCAACAATGGCGTGTACAACATGATAGAGGTGGCTACTCAAAACTCAGTGTGTATCCAGGGGGTACACGAACACGAGATGGTGTACATGACCATGTAATGCATCACATAGCCAGGCAAGGCTAGTAACGCGGGTCACCCCCATGTACCGATTACATGGGTTGGAGTAAACAGGTTGATGACCATTTACATGCACATGGCCAGCGTACACGGAGCCAACCTCGGTCACTCGGACACGGCATGTACACTTTATTACACGTCGTGTACTCAGTTTTTGTACACAACCAGACTTACGACATGAGCCATTGTACACAAGAAGTACCTAGGGTAAGACAACACGACATGTAAATTTTGTACACGTCATTTACTTTTTGGAAAAAAAACATGGTCTTCTTGTTCACTGTAACTAGGAAATATTTCGTTTGGGTTAGTGCCCCTTCTATTCGTTCCCGGATGGTCACATATTATTTCCTTCTATAGGAGTATGATTCCTTAATCATGAAATTTTGTGATAGAGTCAAGAATCCATCCGAGTTGCCCAAATCGGGATACTCTATCCATTCTTGACCCTAGGTAGAGTCCAGCATCAACGTGACCAACTCCACCAGGCGTCGATCCTCTACCTAGAAGGTGATTTCTGGATGAGTCGTGGTATCTTCCATGGACCTGGCTATGATCCTCATATGTGTATCCTGATCTTTCCCACTCCGCGGTGTGTCTCCAATAATGAGTGCATCTATCTATCGTAATCTTCTTAATAAGGATTTTGTCTCCCATAATGAGTGTAACTAACTCTTGTGGTATTTCTCAATGAACAATACTTCTTAGACACACGTCATCATAGATATAAGACTCGTGGAGTGTGTTCTCTTGGAATGAGTGCTTCATGGAATATTCAAACTAAACCCCTAGACATATATTGTGCACAGTGACTGCCCCTTTACATTGTGTATTACATTGTGGTTTTCACAGTCCTCTACTGAGTATTTTTATACTCACCCCTACATGGGATATGCCCACACGTGTCATGTCTTGTGCAGACGAGCAGCCCTTTGACAGAGTCTAGGGCGGACCAAGATAGGACCAAGATTTATGAGTTTCCTACAGGAAGAGGCATTCCTATGGCTTCGAGCAGTAGTCCGAGTACCTTTTTTGTTTACATGTTGGACTTTATAGTTTTCAGACTCTTGTATTTGGGAGCTTGTAGTCTGGCCCAGTTTACCATCAGTACATTACTTTTCATTTCACTCTTTTGGTTGGGTTTAGTTGTATACATGCATTTTTTCTTATTGTTTTTACATTTCATCCATTGTGTGCATAGAGATGTGTGTGTGTGTGTATATGTACATAGGCAATTCCTCCCATGTTGGTAATATTCTTACTCGGTGCTAGAAAGAACCCCCTAATATATTGGAGGCGGGCTTGTAGAGTCACGGCACAGGCCCCACTAGGACGGCTCATAACAGGGGGTTGGGGAGTGACGGAATGGGCCCCACTGGGATGAGTCTTGACATAGGTGCTTTGAAAACAATCTGAATAATATTTTTAATTTAAAATCAATGGGTAAGAATTCATCAATGAAATATTAATACAAGAAATTCTAGTTTCTAGTTTGTGAAAAGGTTGGTAAATAGTACCCTAAGGAATGTATTCATGAATTGGGAAGTTTATTTTATGTTTTATGTTGGGACATACTACCTAAGATTATAATGAAAATGATTTTAAGATAAATTTTGATATGAAAACTATACTGTGTTTTAAATGTGGTAAGATGGACCATTTTTAAGTACCATAACAATGAAATATATGAATAATGGAAAGCATCTAGATTATAATTAGACAGGTTCATTGAGATCCCTTGTGACCACTTTAGTAGATGTTTGGTTATCTAATTATGATGTATCTAGTATGTGGTTTGTTTACTATGATTTTTATAATTTTTTGTTTGATATACGGTATACACATTGCTTTATGTCCATGAACCTTTTGGGAAAAATGTAAATTTCACCTCAATAATTGAAACCAAATCGTATTGTTAAAATACATTATGGAAATAATACAGTAAAAATAAACTAAATAATATTCTCGTTGTATTCTATGGAAATAAATTGCCTAAAAACATTATTGTTTTCCCCTAGAATATTTTGATATTATTTTAGGCAGAAATTATCTTTATGTTCATCATGCTAAGATTTATTATATATAGAATGATGTTGTTTTTTAGAAAGGGATCCTTTTTTTAAGAAAAACCCCAAACCATTACAAAACAGTAATATTTTTATTGACATTTAAAATATGTAATTGAATGCTATATTTCTAATAATGTTGGAAAACAGGATCTATTCCGAAAAATGATTTATTAGTGGAAATGAATACATGGATTATTTTCATGATAAGTTTCTTAGTATTATAACTGCTTGGGAAGATGGTTTTACTGTTGGGTTATTTCATGATGCTAATCCAATTTTGAAGCCCCCTTATCGATTGTCACAAGATGAAATTCATGAATTGAAAAATTAGTTGTTGTACAGTTTTGATAAAGGATTCATTTCCCTAGAACTTTACCATGGGGTGAATTTGTTTTGTTATTTTAAAAAGTATATGTTTCCATTAGACATTCATTTATTATATAGTATTAAATAACAATGATTTTGAGAAAAAATATCAACTCCCTCATATTGATTCCTTATTTGATCCACTCTAGGGAGCTTAGTATTTTTCCATGATTGACATGAGATTAGGGTACCATCAGATGCTGGTGATGAAGAATGATATTCAAAAAATATAATTCTAAAAAACATATGGGAATTAAGAATCTTTGTTATTCCCATTGGTTTAAAAAATGTTCAGGTTGTATTTATGGATCTTTGGAATATAATATTCAATGAATACTTCAATAAGTTTTAGGTTATTTTTATTGATGATATTCTACTTTTTATGAAAATTTATGAGGATAATTATTTTTTTAAGATTTTTCTTAAAACTCACAAAGAATAAAGTTATAATAAAATGTTCTTAATAGTGAATTTTGGGTGAAACATATTAATAGTTTTGGGAACATTGTACATAAATATGGAATAACTATTGATCCTACAAAAATGATGTTGAATATTTTCCAAGATAGAAAAATATATTGATATTTATTGTTTTCTAGGATTAACTGGTTAATTCCAAGAGTTTTTAAAAAAAATTGTAATGTTATGTAGAAATATAACAAATTAACATTTAAAGAAGTTATATCTAATTGGATAGAAGGTTATAATGTTTGTTTTCTAGAATTGAAAATAATTTTTATTTATGATCTAGTTTTGGATCTGCCATCATAAAATGGTTATTTTTCATCTACAATGATAGTTATATGAAGGGACATGGTTTTGTTATGATGAAAAATGATCACGTAATTTATTATGCATCAGGAAAACCGAAAACCCACAAGTTAAATTATCCCACATAGGATTTGGAATTACCAGTTTTGGTTTTTTCTTTTCAAATATGGAGAAAGAATTTATATAAATCCAAATATGAAATATATACTAACCACAATAGTTTTAAATATATATTTTCCAAAATGAATTTCACTTGAGTAATATTATATGGCTTGAACTCATAAAATATTATGATTCCACAATCTCTTAGCATTGATTAAAATCAAACATTATGGTGGATTCCATGGGTAGAAAACATCACGAATCATTAACCATTTTACATTAAGTACAATACCCCTTGATTAATTATTTCATGAATTTTTAATTGAATGTTTTAAGCGAAGGAAAATACTCTATTTTGATTCATGTGTCAGTAAAATAGTTTTTGGTATACATAATTATGAAATCATAGAAGGATGAACATGAGTTAAAGAAAAACATATAATTTTTTAATGGACAATTTAACTGTATTTAACATTGATAATGATTGTGTTTTGATATTTTGGAAGAGATTATGTGTACCTTATGATTCCCAGTTGAAGAAAGAATTGTATTGTGATTCTTCTAGATCCCCATTTTAATTTCATCTTGGAAGTATAAATACATATAGTTATCTTAAAAAGTATTAATGTTGTGATATATTGAAATGAAATATTTCTTAAATTACAGTTATATGTTTGAATTGTTAATAGGTTAATGAAGTGAGACGACTACCAGAGCGGATGATTTATCCTTTTCTAGAGATAAAGTATAAATTGGAAAATATATCCATGAAATTCATAGAGGGACTACAAATATTTCTTCAGGTAACAAAGTGATTTGGGTTATTCTTACCTGACTGACTAACTAATCAAATTTCATTCCTATTCAAGATTATATTTCATTGGATCTGCTTTCTCAAATTTTCTTGCAAAATAATTTATAGAATCATGGATTTCCATAATCCATTGTATCAGATAGTGATTTTTGGTTCACTTATAACTTTTTCAAATGCCTTTATAAGTCACTGGAAACTGAATTATATTTCAACACAACCATTCTTCTTCAATATGATAGAAATAATATGAAAAAAATTAAAATAGGAAGATATGTTATGTTCTTGTTAAATAGATTACCAGGGATGTTGGGACGAATATATTTCTTTAGTGGAGTTTTCTTAAAAAACTATTTTTATTTAAGGAAGTTCTCATTCAACATCAAACAGTGGGTGTAGATCTAGGGAAGAATGTTGTGGTGGTGGCCCCTATGGTAGTGGCGTCTTTCTTAGAGCTAGGGAACCCAGTGCTCAACGTATCTATGTATTTCTTTGTGTTAGTGACTATGGATCTCCAATGGACGCTTGTTATGCAGGTTGGTGTGGACAAGCCTCCTTTAGCGCTCTTCCAAGATTGTTTTCATTGATGGGGCCTTGATCTGCCTACTTCAGTTTCTCATCTGGGTCGTAAATCCTATTGTGTCGTCTTGGAATTTAGAGAGGACTTCTTCACTGCATGGTTTAGGAGTCCCTACTCTGTTGGGAGATAGAGGTTCCACCTCTAGCGGTGGTCAATGGATGTGCACCACGACCATGAAATATCTAGTGTTGTGGTGTGGATTTCACTTCCTGACCTTCCCCTCCCCTTATGAATGAATCCTTTCTCAAGGTCATTGGGGATTCACTGGGCCACTACCTATGAGTGGATCTTCACACTATCAATCCTGTCGAGGCATCAGTGGCTCAGATTTACATGGAGATGGATCTTAGTCGACTGCATCAAAATCATCTGGTGCTCAGGATAGAGGGAATGGAAGATATTCAACATCCTCTGGTTTATCTGGTCTACCCCAAGTTCTGTTCCTTTTTCCTCATATCCAGTTATTCTTTATCGGTATGTCGAAAGCCTCGCTTGAAGGGTACTAATTACAGTATGCGGTTGAGGTCTCATGAGAAGTCTCATTTAGATTTCTCTATGAACATGCAAGGAGTAGTGGACTTGAGGCCCCATGATTATGGTTTTATAGCTCCCTCTTCTAGCCAGGTAGGGGAGGGGATGGCCCATTACAAGAGTGATCTCGTTCCAATGTGGGGCTCTGTTGGTGGTGACCAAATTCAGGCTTCTGAGGCTGGCCCTCTTCTATAAGGGTTGTATCTCATAGGGATTCTCCTTCATATTAACTTGTTGGAAGAACAATGGATCCCCACAAACCCATGTTTTCTTGATTTGACCTTGAGTTTTTATGGACGGAAGGACCAACAAGTTTTCATGTCTTCTGAATCTAGTGTGCTGATGTTCTTAGCCCTGGAATCAGGTCCATGAGAGTCATCCTTTTTCCCATGCCCTATGGCTCCCCTAGATGAAATTCTTCTAGCACCACTCACTGCCTCATCCCCTAAGCCTCGTGTTATGTCCCCGGATTAGAGTACCATTCCAGTTTTTCTATTTGGACATCTAAAAGTCATAGAAAGGGTGTCGGAAAGGGGTGGTTCCTCTTTTGTTTCACCTTCCTTGAAGGCGACACAAGGTGTTACTACTAGAGCATGAGCCACAACTGATGTTAACATATGTGCATCAATTTATTCTGATGGAAAGGGCCAGGAGTCTGGGGGAAATTCCAGGCAGAACCTGTTTAATGTTTAAATCCTTAGTGTGGAATGGTCATGGTCTTGGATCAAGGTTCATGTCCGACTTTCATGACAATGAATTGGTTTACAAAAAATCTTCCCTAGTGGCCTTTTTGGAACCAAAACATGCTCCCTATAAGATTTTTGAATATGTCCAAAAGCTTAAGGTTCGTGGTTTTTTACATGGGGATCCACTCAATTCTCAAATTTGGCTCTTCTTGAAGGATCACATACGTGTGGACCTCATTAGTGCATCTGATTAGGCACTGAATACTAATATATCTTTGGGAAATCAAGAGTTCTTATTCTCCTTAATATATGAAAAGTGAAACCCATTGGATCGTGAGGTGTTATGGGGTGATCTTGAAGGTTGCATCCCATAGGGAGGCCCCTGGGACGTCTACGGGGATTTTAACATCATGGCCAGTTCAGAGGAGAAGAATGGGGGTGGAGTGTTCCCCAGTAATTCTCGCCTTTCATTTGCCTAATTCATGGCTATAAGTTGCTTGTTAGATGAAGTGTATGAGGGAAGTATATTCAACTTGTGTAACAATCAACAGGGGGGAGAAGATCTTATGGTCGTATTGATAGATGTCTGATGAATGAAGTGGTTATTTCTATGTTCTCGGATTCCAAAGACACTCATTTTACGCGGAGTCTCTCAGATCATTCTTTGTTACATATTTCTCGTCATGTAGTGAAATGTTGGAGGACCATGTCTATTTCTCAAAATCATGGGTATAGGAACATGGGTTTTTGGAAGAGGTAAGGGATGATTGGGGCATGCATCATCGGAGGGATCCTTGTATTACCATTCACAATAATCTTAGGCGGGTCAAGAATTGCCTTCGAGAATGGAGGAAAACCATAACTGATCATGACCACAATGTTTCTAGAATCAGTGAGGAGGTGGAAAGAGTGGAAGCTATACTTGAACAGGCATGTGATGAATCGTCCATTAATGAGATCAGATCTATGAAAGATGCTTTAGCTGCTATTCTGATGAGACAGGAAATGATGGAAAGAGAAAGTGCTCAGGTGATATGGCTTCGGGAGGGAGACCGGAACTCAGGTTACTTCCATTCTTGCATTAAAGAGCATCGGAGAATACATATTCCAAACATTCTGAGGGAGGTCAGATGATTCTGTTCTGATCGTGAGGATTTTGGGGCTATGGAAAAGGTAGAGATTCATATTTTAATGGCTGGTCCAAATCCGAGTATGGTAGAGGGATACCAGAGGGGGTAGGAGGAGCCTTTTGAGGGTATTTCTTGTATTGTATTGGGGGTCATTGATGAGGGAATCAAGAGACTTACGGCTGAGGAAGATTTGCATGAGGTAGTTTGGTCTTTGAACCCGGACAATGCTCTAGGTCCGGATGGTATTCCTGGGTCTTTTTATCGGGCAACTTGGGGCATCATTAAAGGTGATCTTGTTCATCTAGTCCAAGACTTCTTCCAGGGAGGGTCTCTTCCTCATATTTCTTGTGCAACCGAATTGGTTCTCATTCCTATGGTGAGTAATCCTATTTTCATTGACCAATACAGGCCCATTAGCATGTGTAACACATCATACAATATCTTGGTCCGCATACTCAATATGATAATGGCCACTCACTTGGATTCATGGATTAATCATGAGAAGCATGGATTCATTAATCATTGTTCAATACATGGTGTGATCGGTATGGCCCGAGAAATGGAAAGAGGAATCAATAACAACTCCTTTGAGGAAAATCTTGAGGTCAAATTGGAAATGAGCAAGGCGTACGACAGAATGGAATGGTGCTCTATCCTAAAAGTTTTAAAATGCATGGGATTCTCCAACTAGACAATTGAGCTCCTCTTTTGTTGCTTCATCTCGGCATGGATCACTACCTCATTCATGGGTAAAAAATTTGGCTTCCTCAAGGCATGTTGAGGTCTTAGGCAAGGGGGTCCTTTGACTCCCACCATCTTCATTCCTACACAAAATGCATTCAGCTACTACATTAACAAGGGCTTTGACACATGGAAAATAATTACCTATCTTAACAGGCATACCATGAGGGGAATCTCACACTTTATGTTTGTCGATGACACAGTCCTATTTATTAATGGTATTAGATGATCAGTGAAGGGGTTAAAGAGGATTCTTACGGAATACTGCAAGTGGGGCGGGCAGGTGGTGAATTCCGACAAGAGCATTTTCTTAATACAAGGAGTGCCTCTCCGATGAAGGATTGGGACCCAATAGCCAAGTTGAATATGAGTAAGGGACTCTTCCCTGTGGATTACCATGGAGAACCAGTGAGACCATCTTGTCTCAGGGTGAAGCATTTTTATAAGATTATTAGAAAAATTACTAGGTATATTCAAAACTGGAAAAACAAGTTTTTATCTTTTGGCAGCCGTATCACCCTCGTTAATTGTGTGTTAGTCTCCACGAAGGTTCTTGTTTTTGATTCCTTGAAGGTGCTGAAAACTATGATTTCAAACTTGGATAGAATAATGTTTTCCTTCATATGGTATGGGAAGATAAAAGACCGTCATCATTGGGCTTCCGGTAAATGGTTGGATAATCTCCTTTCATATGGGGGAATTAATTTAAGATGCCCGCCTACAACCATTCAAGGACTGCATGCCAGGATAGCTTGGGAGGTCCTAGAATGCTGATCTTTCTAGGGTAGAACAATGCAGCACCTTCATGGCCTTAATGGGACTAGCCAAGGAAGGAATCCCTCAATGATATGCAACCTGGTACAACCACATCTGGAAATTCTGCAACAACACTCTCGATGGATTGTCAGAAGGGGGAATATAAACATCTAGAAGTTGGATTGGGGGTGGGGAGGTTGTGGTTCTCGGGCTGTCTAGACCCGGATATCACCTTCAAATAAGCTTCTTGCCATATTAGGTTCCTCAAGGTCATCCTCAATGACAATCAAATGGAGTTCATTAACTATATAGTCTCATATGATGATGATGACTAGTTATTTTTCACAGGTACCTCATCGGGTTCTTTCTCCATCAAAGACTTCGATAAATTGATGAGGGAGGTGATGATTGTCGAACTGTGGGGGGAGATTCTATGGTGCAATGTGATTCCATCTAAATTCAGTTTTTTTATGTGGAGAGTGTGAAACAAGTCTCTACCAATGGAAGTTATCCTTCAACTAATGGGAATCCCAACGGTTTCCCAGTGCTGCTGTAGTAGGTATCCAAGCATAAAATCTATGGGGCATCTATTATATGAAATTGAATTGGAAAGGGTGGTCTGGAAGACCTTCAGGGAGTTTTTTGGATAGAATTTTTATGATGGAAACTCTGAGGACATTCTACACTCCTGGTTTAGGGGAGATAAAAACCATGTTGTTGAAAGGAAAGAAAGGATTATCATACTCACTACTGGGTGCTGGACTATATAGAAGGTCAGAAACAATAAGTTTCACAATAAAGGCTTGGTATCTTAGGTCAGTATACACTTCAGACTGAAAAATATTATGTTGGATCTTCTTAAACTGTGCCCGAACTACAATTCTACTTCCTCCATGCACACCATTTCTTCTGGTAGTAGTGAAAATCATCGTTCCATCCCTCCTGGTCATGGGTAGTGGGTGATATGGTGGCCACCGATACATGGAATGAAAAATAACATTGATGGTTTGTTGATCAGAGAGGAGATGTGAGGAGGGGTCATCATGCGTGACCAAACTAGATCTCTCTATGTAGCGTTCTTTTGCCTTTTTTGGGGGAGGCAATGCACATCAGGCGGAAGCTTGGGCTGTGGCAGCAGGTCTGCAGATGTGTGTGTGCAGAAATCTGGTGGTGTCTTTGGTAGAAACGGATTCCTTGGTGTTGTTCAATGCATTTCAAAATAGAGGAAAGATTCAATTGATCATAATTTATATAGTCAAGTGATGTAAGTCTTTAATGGGGGCATACATGAAGATATGTCATACCTGAAGGGAGGGTAACATGGTGGTAGGCTTTATGGCATCTACGACAACACCAAACAACACTATTTCTTCAATATCATCTTTGGGGACTTTTCCCACTGATTGTTTTAAGTTTGTTAAAAATGATTCTTTGCGGATGCAATAATTTAGACCCCCGTGACTCTTCCCTTTGTATTAGGATTAATGTTTTTTAATAAAAATGTTATCCTTCAAGTCAAGGCATAGCATACAAGAAATGCTATGTAGATTACCAGAGGAAATAATTTTCTTTTGAGGCAGATGATCATTATTTTCTAAAAATATCTACTTGAGAAAGTTTAATTTGTTTTGGTATGAAATGAAAGTTAATTCCATGGTTTTGTAGACCATTTTAAATCCTTGCGAATGTAGTAAGAGTTTAATACTGAGTAGATTTGTCTTCGAGTTTATCTCATGTACACAATGTTATTCGTGATTCAATAATTAGAAATAATTTCCTAAATTTATCTCAAGATCTGATTCCAGAAGTTGTTCTGTTAGAATAGAATTATTCTTATACAAAAAATACTATTAATATTTATGATTTTAGAGATCATGTTATGCAGAATAAGGTAATTTATCATGCCACAGTTTTTTTGAGAAACAACATTGTTGAAGAAGGAACATATGAATTTGAAAATTTTATGAGGGAATTGTATCATGACATTCTCAATATGTAAATAATGATTATAATGACTCAATTTATATAAGGTGGGGAGAAATTAACAACCCAAGTAATTATAAATTAAATTTTTTCATTATGGAATTATATAGTTAAACAAACATCTAATGAATAAATAAATAAATTGTATTTATAGACACTACGAAATCAATACTAATAGAATAGTAACCTCACCTATGAGAGTATAAATAAAATTTATGTAACTTTTAAGAGAAAATATTTTATATTTATGTCATGGAATATGTAAATAAAGGTATTGAAAATGAAAAATATTGTGTTGGAATTTCTGTGAAACATAAATTTTTGTTTAGATTATTATATTGAATATAATAATTTAAAATAAAATTTACTTTCATAATATATATTCATAAATTTATATTTTGTTCTTTAATAGATAATTTTAAGATATCATGATTAATTTTTGAGAATGTTATAAATGTAATTATAATATTAAAAATGACCTTTTGTTAAAAAATAATTATTTTATTTTAAAAATTAAATTTAGCATTTATGGAAAATTATTTTCATAAAATGGAGTTATCTTTTGAATACTATGCATTGAAAAATGGATTCGGTGAATTATTGAGATTTTTTTAGATTGATGATTTTTTAGTGAATAGTAAAATTTTGTAATTTACTATGTTTAACAAATTATTGAATTATTGATTTACACATGATGTATGGTTGATGTGAGCCCAAAATCTATATATATAAATCTTTATTTTCATATATTTAGTTATAATACTAAAATAATTCATATTCTTTAGCCAAAATAATATACTAATGACTGAAATAGTCAGAAACACCTCTCTCATTCACTACAAATATCACTCCACACCCCCTCTTCATTCCACACCTCAAATCCTTGTAGAATATTTAAATACTATACAATTAATATCCCAACACTATTTGAAACATCTATAACCAACTTGTATAACCAAAATTCCACAACCATGTTCTTTAAAGAGGTTCTCATGGACTAAAATTCAAGAGGTAAAGTCCACTTTTGTTAATTTATTCTATTTTCAATTTCTATCCTTTTTGTATTCTCTCATCATATATGTTTATTAGACTAACAAAAAATCTCTGGTCAGTTGTATACTCTATTATTTTATCATTTTTAAGGAATAATTCATCATAAAAGTCCTTCTCTTTTCACTTTTATTCTTAAAATGAGAAGATCATCAATGATTTCTCAATTTAATGCCATCATGTATGATTCATTTTAAATTTTCTTCTCCAATATTGGAAATAAACCAATTATTATGGTTTAATAGGTTTTTATTATACATTTTACAAGTAATATTATTTTATGGAACCATTATATAAACATATAATGACCCATATTTACCTGGGATATTCCTTAGTTAAATTCCAGTGCATGTGGTGTTCATGGTAGTAATTATGGTTTGTTTCGGTATTTTTACAAAAATCCAATTTCACCAAATAGTTTCACCAAAATGGTGGCACTGAAACAGTGGCACTGTAATGGTGGCACCGTACTGGTGTCACAATGAAGGTGGCACACAAAAATAGTGGCACCATGTTGATGGCACATCGAAATTTTTTCACCATAATGGTGGAATCATAATGGTTCCACTGTAACAGTGGCGGGATATTGTGGCATACCGAAATGGTGTCTCACCCTTTTCCAAATTTCTAGTTTCCCATGTTTTTTAATATTCACTCTTATTATGTTTTATTTAATGTAAACCAAGATTAAATCCCTGATTTTGAGTTTTTAAGGGCATTTAAATAGGTTATTGTGTTTATATTTAAAATCTAAATGATCTAGGTTCATTGATATATTCAATCTATGTGATCATAAATACAATCCCACATTACTGACTATTGAAAATGTTCTACCTTTATTATAGGATATGGTCTTCAATGTTGGGATATTCCCTTCCTAGTGTGTTTTCAATTCGCTCTTGGTGTGCTTAAATCCTTCAATCATAGACGAGTTTTGTGCCTATTCTAGAGACCTGTCCAACTCAATTTTCATAGAGTTTCCTTTTCCTCACATGATCCCTTATTTTTACATAAAGAGTAGTTTTCATCGCCTGTTGTTTCAGGTAGAGATTATAATTCGTCTCGTTATTTGTGTATCATGAGGGGTGGTCATAGTAATATTCTTTTTTGAATTCAATCGAATAAAACTCCTAACAATGATGAATTATAATTGGAATTTGATATTGGGATGGGAGTGGAATGACGTTGATTGCTTGTTTTATTTGATATCATTGTTGATGATATGATCTTATGTGGTCATATAGAACTTAATAATCAGGTTCACTAATGGTATTTTCTTCTGCACTAGTGATGTTCTATTTTGTTGCAACGTTTTGATAAATGGTTGTAACATGAACTATGATTAATCACGTAAATTTAGTTAAATAAAATTGATTCCCTAGGCTCAAAAATGTTGTGTGATCGACCGTCTTTATAAAAATGGAATTAAATAACCACTAAGGGATAAATATGAATAAACATGGTTTGATGGTGTGGCAATGTGATGTGTTATGTTTGGTTTGAGGTTTGTGTGGGTTGTGGGGTGCTGCTTGTGGGAGGCACAAAAGTGGGAATAAGGGGTAGATAGAGGGTTGGTCATGTGAATGGGGAAGGGTATGTTTGTGTAGTAGGGATGCTGTTTTGTGGTGTTGGGTTGTGGGGTTTGTGTATTGGGTGGTACAGAGGGTGTGACATAATCTCATGTTGAGGGACTGATTGATTGTGGAATGGATAAACTTGTAGGAAGTGGGACTAACATTGTTTTATGTTTTGACTATAAAACTCATAAATCATTTGGACTAAATTAGTGAAATTTTTGGGCAATGGGGTCATTGGACTGGGTTGTGTATTGAATCCTTGGTTATAAGTGTTCCAGGTGTGCTGTTGTTGGGCCTCAGGGCAGCATGACTGGGTTGTGTCATGACTTCATGTTTATAGGTGTTCTAAGTGTGGTGTTGTTATGATGTAGGGCCTCAGGGTTTTTTCTAAGCATGATTGATCAGGATGACATTGATAAATTGAAGTTGGTAGTGGTTTAATGGGTTTCTAGAAAAAGGGGGTGTTCGATGGGACTCCATGTTGGTTTTTCAATAATGTTATTATGAATGGGTGTTAAAATGGATTTCCTTATCTTGGTCCCACCTTCCTTATTTTCTTTAGTTTTTTTTAGTTTCTTTTATCCTTATAAAAATGGTAGCATAGTTTGTGCATGGTTTTTTTCCTAGGTGGTGATGGAAAATATTATAGTGAAACCCCTAATTAATTAATGGAATGTTGTTAAATGAAATCGTGCCAGTCTTATTCTATAGTTGTTGCTTTTCGTGTGGGTGTGCAATAAGGGGTAACAGCAAAGGTTGTTTGTGTGGGTTGGTTGTTTATTTGGAAGCCATTGGTTGGGTTCAGTATTTCTTACCCTTATTTATAAATTGTTGTTCCTTGTTATTTCTATACTCACCCCACCTGTAACATCACAAGATTTTATTAGATATATTATTTTTAATTTTATTGATGTCTTGTTTTGTATTCTACATTATGATTAATTGAACAATAAGAAACACGGTATTAGTGCGCAGTATACACAAAAATTTTCTTATATTCTGTTACACACAATTTCAAGGAAGAGAGATTATCAGTGATAACTGTATATTATAACCTAGTCATTATAATGGTTATAATGAATAGTATTAGCTTCATTCTATAAAGAAACACTTTAAATGATAATAAGTGAATATATAAAAATAATAAAATCATTATTTATGGATTTTATTAGTGAAATATATATGTAATATATTCAATGTAATTTTTGAAATTAATATTATTTTTTCTATATATTATAGGGGAACAAATTCAAATTTTTCGTATAAAATAAGTATTCTAAAAAACAATTTTACAGCCTTATGATAGAGAACCCTATTTAAATATATTTTTGACAATATTATAAGTTCTACATAATATAATAGACTTATTATTTTGAATCAAGACATCATAATATACTTTGGATGAAATTTTAATATTTTTATAATGAAATTCATATTTTAATTAATAGTAAAAAATAATAACTTCTAATTCCAAACTGCATTTTCATCTAATTTATTTAAGTAGAAAGATTATATTTTTAATTAATTTTAAAGTGTAATTGAATTATTTTTTATCATTTAATAAAATTTTGGTCATTGTATTTAATTTCCACTTGAAATTGGAGAAAAACACATGTAAATATTTTGATAATTTTTACTTCTTAAAAACCAGCTTTCTGGTTTTGACTACGGGAATTAAATTTATATTAATTTATTCCTCTTCTGAGTGTTGAATTTAGAAACATTTATTCCACATATAGTGTGATAAAGACCAAATTGATTAATTTTCTACCTATTGTTTTTGAAATTATGAATAGTAACATTAGTAATTATTTTAATTTACCATGGTTAAAGGGTAAATCTGGTAAATAAGGCTAAAAATTAATATTATAATAATACAAAAAACCAATTTTTTTTTCTAATCCTATTTTATGATATATTTCCAGTAAGGATAATTATTTGGTCAATTTTATTACCCCATGTAGTCACTTGGGTGTGAAAATGACTTTTTATAATTTTTAATTTGAATTAATGAGGAATAAACAGAAACCAGAATATTTTCCTAAAACATTTTTAATATAGTGTTATATATCTTATATCATAAAATAAAATAGAAATTAAAAAACTAAAAATATTTCCTACATCATGGTATTTTATTTATAACTTTTAAACAATAAATTTATTTATTTATTTATGTCAAAATGATGATGTAGTGATTACCTTATAAATGAAATATTTAAATAAATTGTATTATACATATTAAAATAATTTTAATTTCAACATTTTTTTCATAAAATAAAGTTTGTATTACATTGACATTTTAGGGATGATTTAATTCTATTTTTTATATAATCATGTTTTTATGACTTTAACAATAATACATTACTAAATAGTGAAAATAGACAAAATGCGTTTTTAAAACAAAAAATATCTTAATAAATGATATAATAGTCCTAAATAACTTATATTAGGCTAACATAAGTTTATAATGTTACAAATAAAATTAGTTATCTCCTTGGGGATCACATGTAATATTTTAGTAACTATTGTAACCAAATATTATGAAAATACTAGAAAACATGGTACGAGTTAATGTTTTTAACTAAAATTTAAAGCTAAAAGATAAGGTTAATTTTGTGTTCTATAATTTTTTAAAATATATTAATTGATATTATATAGACCCACAATCAGATTATTTTTTTAAAAATGATTTTTGGTACATTACAAATCAAAAAACAATTTATAATAAATTAATATTTGAAGACATTTCTAATGTTCCCCCTCTCTCTTATAAAAGGCCACCTCCTCTACCAACATTAAATCACCTTTTATTGTCCACAATCTACTCACGTAAGCTCCAAACATCCCTAAATTACTCATAGAGTTCAAAAATTGGGCATAAATCCATCCAAGGGATAACTTTTCTGAAAAATCAAAATGAGATGCTCGAATAAGAGGTAATCGTTTTATGACATCATTCAAAATTCATTTCTTATTATACTTCCTCTTCGTAATTATTTCCCTTAATAATGTAATACATACAGTATCTTCAACATAATTATATGTTATTATAACTATTTACAACCTTATATCTCCTTTTATCCATACTACGAATAACAATATCACCATATTTGTGCACGTACGACTTACCATCTCCACACTGTGGTTTAATTTTTTATTCAGCAATACATAATTTTGATGGGTATAATGATGAATCATAATAGATGTAAATAATAAATATAACATGATAATTCTTTTGTATAATTAATATATTCTCCAATTTCATCCCTTTAACCATTATTTGATTGATATTGTCGCACGTGCGTATGTATGACCTACTGTATACACGAGGTAATGATATTAATTCACCATTTTATCCATAAAAGAATGATTTCAAAGTATATATAATAAATATTAATGAAATATATTACATAATAATTATATTGGATATATATATATATATGTTATTACTTCCATTATATTCAATAAGGAAATATAAACAACATTCCAGCGTATGTACGACCTACCGTCCCCATGAATGGTGTATTCCATTTCATTTATCTATCAATTATATTTATTTTGATACCAAATATATATGATATATAATTTTTTTACCTTATACAAGTAATTAAATCACTATCTCTGTGATATGATCAATAATAACAAGTCAAAACACGTAAGACAAATAAAATGATTATTACCCAAAACATTTCTTTAACATCAAATTGATAAATTAACTGGTAATATAAAGTCATATGTGGAACATATAATTTATCATGGATATTATTATGGTTCTATTACAAGTTATTAATATGATTAAACCAATAATACTGGAGTCTTGGACACATATGGCCGAAATTGGACCTAAGTTGAGGGATAATTTTTTATTCACTTTGTTATCCATGATTTTATATTATTATGTATTTACTAGGGTATATTAATCATCAACATCAAGGTTTTTAAAATATAAAATATTATTTACATTATAATAATATATTTTATCATCAATTTTACACATTGGTGAAGTTTTATTAAATAGTATGGATGGAGCCATTCTTTCATTTTCCATAAAAGGTACTTCTTTACTTTCCCTACAATTATATGAGAATAATGTCTTTAACATATATAGAATGAATGGATTTTTATGTATTTATAATTCATTTTTTAGGAATATTTATCTATAAAATTTTATTTTTATTTTCAACTAAATTCATTTATTAGGAAATTACCTAGAATTTTGAGAAAATATGTCTTTTGGAAGAAGAAATGATATTTTCGTCAATAATTATGTTTGAGTGTTTTATCAAAAATATTTTACATCTATGTTGACCTAGGGTTATGTTTTTATCCATATTATTACTTTTATTTTATATTTTTTAATATGTAATTGTTTTTATTAAATCCATTTATATGTATTATGATGAAATGATGTTTATAAAACCCATTTTTTGGTTCCTTGGGTCATGTTTTACTGAAAGATTTATGTTTTTGTGGTACATGTAAGAATGATTTCATTATGATATATGTGTAACCTATATCTCCCTCCAATTAATTGGGAAAAGATTTATATTTTATGATATAGGCATGATATAAAAGGAAGATAAATTTGGTTCAGTAATACAGGGTTGGGATGAAAAATAAATTAGGTTTTGTAATATATGGCTGGAATGAAAAATAAATTCGGTTCAGTAATGGACATTTTACAATATTATGGTATTGAAATCAATTCATTGGCCACTATTGAAATCATATTAATTTACTTTTTTTAATTCAAAATTCCATGTTTTGTGGAAATTATATTTTATCATGGTTATTGTTCCTTTCTGATCTATGCCTTTAGTACTGCTGAGATTTATTTTGTGACTCATGATTTTGATATTTAATTTCTATATTCATGTTTTTAAATTCATATGCATAAGGTTTGTTTTATATTTTCTACGATTACCCATATGGAACATATTAACTCACCATTTTTATGTTTTATTTTCCCAAGGATATAATGAAAGGGTTTAGGTAGTAAAACAAAAGGAGAAGTTCATTATGGGAGATGTTGACAATAATCCACCTAGATAGATTATTATGATCTATTTTTTCAAAGAAACTAAACTAATATAGCCTTTGGGATTATTTTTTTGTAATGTATTAATTATTCCACTAAATAAATGAAATTTACATGTATGTCATGTTCGGGTCAATAGTGTTGGTATCCGAGTGAAGGTGTAGTTTTCCTTCCGAAACTAGGATGTGAAACAGTTAGTGAGTTCCCTAGAGAGAATTCTATGTTAGGTCTATTGATTTCCCTAAGGTTAAGTCTAACTATAGGATATAGCACATTAATTATGTTAACAACCATTAGTAAATTTAGAACAAACCTAATATGTTAGATATTGAATGTACTCCACTATGATTATGTTTTCATCCTCGAATGATTTTTTCCTCTCAAGCTATTCATTTTGGGATTTAGACAATGGCTAGAACCCGATGGAACCACTCTAATGATCAATGAATTGTGAAATGCATTGATTCTCCTCCCGAAAAAACAAATTTTATGGGATATGGAAACCAAAATATAATTTTTATACTTACAAAAGCAATGAATAAATCTGGACATCCAAATGCGCAGACAAGGGATCAAAATTCTGTTGAGTCTATTATGAGGAAACTTCCAACTAAATTCAGTGGGACTCTATATCAAATTGTTGCTGAACAAGGGATTAGCAACATTTAAAATATATTTTCCATTCCTCACTTTTCGAAACATAGAAATTCATTTGGAATTTTTATCATTTAGAGGGTGAATCAGATCAATAGTGGACTCAAATCATGAATTCAAGGAAGCAAGATGAAATTTAATCCATTGAATGGGATGAGTTAAAGAACATATTATTCAATATTTACTACCATCGTATTATTCAAAAAAAGATAAAAAATTCTTCTCATGATATTAATCAAAAGGATGATAAATCCATTGGTGCATATGGGGGAAATTTTACAAGGCTTTTAAGGTATGGTTTTGTCATTATCATCCAACCAAACATTAAAGATGATAAGTTATTTAGTGGCATAATACCATGTCCTGGAAGGTAATTAGCTATAAAGGACATTATTAGCTATGAATAGATTGTGTGTTGTGAAACCAATATAGAAATGGAAGTTAGTGTTACATAACAATATCAGGGTTTTAATAAGAAACAACAGATCGAGTTGAAGGGAAAATATAAAAACAATGGGGAAAAGAATATGAATGTATTCTTCTTCTAAAAGTGTGGAATGAATCATGGTGGAGATTTTCACAAAGGGAATATAAAATTTTTTGTGTGGGGAAAATATTTTCATCTATTAGTTGTGTTCCTATGTAATGGGAATAAGGTTTCTAATAATGTGAATAGAGAAAAGACGACAGAGAATGCACCACCCTCACATCAATGCTACAAGTGCAAGGAAACTAGGAATTATGCTAACTAATACCCAAATACAATGGTTAATAATGATGATCGACGTCAGTAATCACATAAGTAAAAATACATACTGAAGTCACGTGCGATCAATATTGGTGATGTTGAGTATGACAACAAAGTGGTTGAATGATTTAGTGTTTATGTAATGGGATTTGAAAATATTTTTGTAGAATATCATTTATAGTATAATAGAATATTGAAATATCTATTTATGGGTCAATTGTGGTTCTCTATAAGTATATGGTAATATTAACCTCGAAAAGTGATTGAATATTTTTAGAAAGAACATGATATACACATAATGTAGGGATAATGAGATAATGAGATGTTTGATGGTATTAATGACAACATGACTAATATAAAGTCCAAGTTATATCAAGTTTGAGTATAGAGAATTTTTGGTATTTTTGATGTGTGGAAAGAGTTAATTTTGACATAATGCATGTTTTCCGTAATGGTCTATGGTAATTCATGATATTTTCATTTTTCAATAGAATACATGATTATGGTATTCACATTTTTAGAATGTGACAACCCTGAACTGAATTATGAGATATGGGAGATAAATTTTAAGTCGATTTAGTTCCCCTATTTCTAATGTTTTATATTTTTAGTTCATGGAGGGATTATAATGTTATCCATTTATGGATAATATAATTTAAATTATGGTTGATGTTTTTTAGATTAATGTATTATATCCCTATATATGGACATATACATACTTTATTTTCTGTACTAACCATTTTGTTTAGACATATGGAATGACATATCATTCTATTGAAGGATCTGCTGACACATCAAGAATGATAAATTCAAAATCATTACATTAAATAAGTTATGATGTAGAAATTATTCAAGGCATGAAGAACGGATATATTTTACCAAAATACCATATGTAATTATTCTCATGAAAATTTATTCAACTTTAGGGAAAGGAACATAAATATGAAAAATTTTATCTTAGTACTTTATAATAGAATGAATCAGATGGTTTCTTAAATCTTAGGAGATTTATGGATTTCTGGTTGTTATCTTTCTCCAATCATTTATCTCTACCACAATCTATAAGAACTTGATGGTTACATTTTTCTTCCATATACAATTTTTCAATTCCCACCTAATTTCTCCGATGTTCAATCCCAGTGTTGAGTTAGTTTTGATAACCACTGTGTTACTAACTTTCTTTTTTAAAATGATGATTTAGTATTACATTTTACGAAGTGGTTTTCTAAGAAATAGACATTCAACTAATAAACCTTTTATAAATTCAAGGAATTTTTATGGAAAATTTCATTTTAGGGGGTAGAATTCAACACCCCAAGATTTTATTAGATATATTCTTTTCAGTTTCATTGATGTCTTCTGTTGCACGCTACGCCAATATTAGCTTGTGCTATAAGCAAAACCGTATTAGCATGTAGCATACGCAACATTATTCTTGGACTGTGTTACACACAATTTCAAGTTATTTTGAAAGAATTCATTTCATGAAAGGAGATGTATATGTAAAAACTATATATTATAACCTAGTCATTATGATGGCGTTTATGAATAATATTTACTTCCTTCTATAAAAATAATATTTAAATGATAATAATCGAGTCTATAAAAATAATAAAATCCCTCTTTGTGGATTTTATTAATGAAATATATGTGTAATATAATCAATTTAATGTTATAAATTCATCTTATATGTTTTATTCATATTATATATGATAAAATTCAATTTTTTTAATAAAAGAAGTATTTTTCAAAAAAATACAGTTTTACCACCTTTTCATAGAAAACTATTTTAAAATATATTTTTCAAAATTTTACAAGTTATATTTGAAATTATAAAATTTTTATTTATAATTTGGACATAAAAATTTACAATGGATGAATTTTTTGTATTTTATGATGAAATTAATATTTTAATGAAGAGTGAAAAATACTGCATTCTAATTCAAATTACCATTGACATCTAATTTATTTATATTGATATATTATATTTATAATCAGTAAAAAAAATTAATTGGAATATGAATTTAACATTTAATCCAATGTTTGTAATTTGATGTAATTTCATATTTAAATAGTATATAAAGCCTTCCAAATATTTGTATAATATTTAATTCTTAAATACTCGCTTTCTATTTTTGACAACGAGTATTAAAATTAAATTAATTTCAGTCAATTTGGTGTTTTGAATTTAGAAAAATGGATCCCATATTTTTAATCATGAGGACCAAATTGTGTAAACATGAACCTTTTATTTTTGGACACTATAAATAGTAACTTTGTTAATTATTTTAATTTACCATAGTTAATGGGTAAATCGTGCAAATAAGGGTAAAAAATAATATTATAATAATAAAAAACATTAATAAAACGTGTTTTAATCCTATTTTTTGCTATGTATCCAACCATGATCATCCTTGGGATGACTTTAGGACCCCATAGAGCCATATGGGCGTGATAATGGACTTTCATACTTTTTAATTTAAAGTTAATAGAAATATAACATAAACAAGTATATTTTTCTAAAACATTTCTAATATAGGGTTATATAACTGATATTTTGGACTATAAAAATTCATTAGAAATCTAAAATTATTTTTTATATAATGGAATTTTATTTATTATATTTATACATTATTTCAATAAATTTGTTTATGGCACAATGATGATGCATGGGTTACCGTATTAATGAAATATTAAAATAAATGTAATTATAATTTTTAAATGAAATGAAATTTGAACATTTTAATTCCATCCACTAATTTTTAGATGAAATTTACATGTGATATATTATTTAATTCCTTTTTTATAATTAATAAAGTTGTTATGACATTACCAAAAATTATTTTCTAAATAGTGATATAATTTAAAAAAATTATTTTTTTAAAAAAATAATATTTTTTTAAATGATATAATAGTCCTAAAAATATAATATTAGTCCAAATGACTTAAATAATTTTAAAAATGACACTAATGATCCATTTTTAGTTCTCTATTCATTTTAAATTAACTATATTAACCATATTTTATGAGAACACAAGAAGACATGGTAAGAGTTATGATTTTTAACTATGTGTTAAATTAAAATGTTAAGTTTCTTTATTAGACCTAAACGCGTCTAAAACCTATAATTTGAGAGTATTTTGACCAATTATCATTTTATCTTCTAAATAATGTAGGTTTTGAACATTATATACTCATAAAAAATTTATAATAAATTAATATTTCAGTACATTCTTAATATTCCCCCTCCCTCTCATAAAACGCCACCAGCTCTACCAACTAATTCATACCATTCTATCCTCTTGGATAATAATAATTACACATAAATAATCTCCCATCATCCTTGATTTCCTCATTGAGGAAACACTTTGTGTGATGACGACATTTTGTGCAATACTAAAGGGGATACATGAAAACATGGTAATTGTTTTATATCCACTATAAAAATTATTATCATCTTCTACTTCATATTACTGTGTTTTTTCCATAAAAAAGTTTCAAATATATTATATTATTCATTTTTATGTGTTATTATAACTATTGAAAAACCTTATACCTCCTTTTATCTAACATACAAATAAAAATATCACCATGCATTTGTACGAACGACTCAATGTCTCCAGGTTGTGGGGTAATATATTATTCAACATTACATAATTTTGATAGGAATAATGACGATTATAATGGATGTAAATAAATAATATAACATGATATTTATTAATTATAAATTATATACCATCAAATTCCACAACATTTAACAATTATATGAATTATTTCGTTGCTCGTGCATACGTACGGCCTACCGTTTCCACGACGCGACGAGATTCATTCTCCAAATTAAACATTCAAGAATAATTATAAAGTATATATAATAAATAATAATGACATATATGATATAATAATGTTATTGGATTATTATATATATATATATATATATATATATATATCATTTACAAGCATCAATTCAATTTAATAATGAAACGGAAACAACGTTCATCCTTACGTACGACCAACCGTCTCTATGAATGGTGTATTACATTCCGTTTATCTATCTATTATATATATTTCTATAATAAATATATATTATAAATAAAGAGTGTTTTAAATTTTGGATGAAATTAAATCATGATCTATGCAATAGGATCGATAATAACAGGTAAAAAAAGACATTAAATAAAATGATTATTTCAAAAATATTTCATTAACATAGAATCGATAAATAAAAAGGTAATATAAATATATAAGTGAATAATATATGATATAATAGATATTATTATGGTTTCGTTACATGTTAATAATATATTGGAAACCGCTGTAGATGTGTTTTGGACACATATAGAAGAAATTGGACCTATTATAAGGGATAATTTTGTTATCTCATTATTATCCGAGATTGTTTATTCATAAGTATGTACTGGGATATATTTATCATCTACGTCCATGTTTCATAAATATATAATATTATTTATATTATTATACTATTTTTTTAAAGTCAATTTTACCTATGGGTGATTTTTTTAAAATTTTGTGGAAGGAATCTTTGGATTGTTTTCCATATGAGGTACTTTTTGACTTTTTTTATATGAGTACATGAAGAATGTTTTTTAACCTATATGGAATTAATGGATTTTTATGTCTTCAGAATGTCTTATTTCCATGATGATTAATTTACACAATTTCATATTTATTTTCTACTAAATTCTATTCATTTAAAATTGTGTGATATTTTGGGAAAATAAAACATTTTTACGAAGAATGGATATTTTCCTCTAGAATTAATATATAGGGTTGTATAAAAATTATATTCCATATAAGATAACATATAGTTAAGTTTCTCTCCCTATTATTACTTTTATTTTATTATGTTTATGATGGAATTTTTTATGAAATCCATTTATATGGATTATGATGATATGATTTTTAAGAAACTCATATTATTTTCCTTTTGTTTTGTTATGATGATTTGTTTATGTTTTTGTGGAACCTAATAGAATGATTTAATTATGAGATCGATGGGACCTATATATCCTTCTAATTTATTAGGCAGTGATTTATCTCTAAGGATATAGATAAGAATAGAACAAAAAGTTAATCTAGTTTTGTAATACATGGAGGGAACAACAAGTAAATATGGTTCAGTAATACATGTCTGGAATGGTTTATAAACCCAGTTCAGGAAAGGAATTTGTCGACGATGATGGTGTTGGAAAAATTTCCATTTCTACTATGGAAATCTTATTATGTGTTTATTTTTTCCCATAATTCCATGTTTTTTGGAAAATCTATTTTATCATGGTTAATGTTCCTTTATGATCTACGAATTACATACTACCATGATATATTTCATGACACAATATTTTTATATTTAGTGTTTATGTACCGTTTTTATATTCTTAAGTGTATGGTTTTTTATGTGATCCATTTTTCCCTTACTAGGAATTTCTTCTATAACATTTTATGGTTTTGTTTCCTCAGGATATAAATTATGGTTTTAGGTGGTAAAACAGAATTGGAAGGTATTTGTGGGAGATGTTTATGATCTTACACCAAGATAGAAGATTATATTTCACATTCCCGTGGATACTAAACTAATATGTTATTTGGTTGTATAACTATGTGATGTATTAATTATTCCTCAAAAGAAATGTAATCTCCAAGTACATCAATTTTGGGTCAACATATCTCCCTTTTTGAAATCTATGTACCAAAAAACCCCATTTCATGGGAGAGGGTGTGATTCCCAACATCCTAGTGGGAGGATGGATGGTTGGTTAATGAATTTCTTCCCCACACACTCTTCTAGGTTTATACCACTAAAGTGTATCTGGGTGGGATGTAATGGATTAAGCTCTAACCTAGCCCATGATCCTTTGGATATGTTTCTATTGTAGATGAGGGGCCCTGGTGTTTGTGTGCAATTATGGTTTTCCCAAGTTACCTCGAGAGGAGGGACAAGTGTCTTGGGTCAAGAGGCATGGTTGGTGCGGTCCATGTTTCTTTTAGTGGGATGTGTGGTATGTTTGTGGGACATGTTAGGTGGGTGGGATTTTTCCACGGTTTGAGGCCAATGAGTGTACGAGTTGGTTTTGGTAGTGGGACTGTATTTTGGAAGAGTGGTAGTGACAAGATGATAGCTGTTAGGAGTTATCATCGAACTAGTGGTTAAGTGATGTTGGGTACCCAAATTTCAGTGTACTTATACTACTACTTTACTTGACTTGTGTTATTTAGTGGGAGTTATTTGGGGGCAGGCTTGTTACTACACCTTGGTAGGTGATTTGAGGTTTTATTGTTCTCTCACAGGGGAATTACTATGTTCCACCACTTATTCATCGCTAGATTTAATTTTCTTACTGGGTAAAGTTGTATACTCACCCTAAATTTGTAAAAATATTTTCAGTTTTCCCTGATGACATTGAGGACCATTTTGGTCTTTACTAGCATGGTAATTGGTGTAGTTTTTTTTTCTATTATTGGTCGATTACTTTTGGATGATTTTTTGGTGTTTTGGTTATAATTTTATCACATTTTATGTTTAAATCATACATGGATTGGTTATTGGTTTACTTTATATAATTATATGGTGTATTTTGGGACTTTACCATCTTATCTCACAATATTTTTTTCATTAAAAAAGGGTTATGTCATCCATTTTGGGTGATATTATATAACCTTGGGGCTAGTCACTACTCTCTGGCCTATTGAAGGTGGGACTCAAGGGTCATTATATCTCCATCAACTTGAAGAATGGTTTGTCACTTTGCTATCACTTCCCACAACATGGGGAAAAAGGTCACGAGAGAATGGTACCAGAGACTGGTGGATGAGGGATTGGATGGAGATCAGAGATAGGTGTAGTGAGGATTACATGGGATGGTAGGGAAATAGTGTTAGTAAATCTTGGTTCCTAAAATATGTCATAGAAGAACAACTAGGACACATGATTTTATCCCCCCCCCCAGTGATCCAATGCCAGGTCATTAGAGATACTGAATGACCAATTGAGGCTACATTGATTGTAGGATAGATACCCTATGAATGTTACATGAATCATAATAAATTGTGTTATTGTGTGTCTTGGGTGTTTTGGTATTTTAATTTTTTTTAATAAATAGTTAAAATAAAACATTAATGAAAATTTTAGACTAATGAGCTTAGGAGTTCAATGTTTAAATATTTCAGCTATAGAACTTAGACATCACAAAAGTGTGGTACAAGTATTTGAGGCCTAACAGCCTGACATGGTTGATAAGAAGAGGGAAAATAGAGAGGAGGAAGATGGCATGTGGAAAAAGACCCTTCATGGTTTCTAGTGGTATACCCTAGGACTGTATGAAGGTATGGTTTCAGACATGGAGATGGAGGGCATGTTGTGGAGCTGAAAATAACCATCACCTTAATCCATGCTCTGAGGGAGTACTTCTTTCCTCTAGAATTGAACCTGATGTGGGGAACGACATGATAGTGGTGGAAATTTTACCACAGAGAGTGGAAGGATACTGATGTCTAATGGAATGACCATGAGATGGAATTTTTCACATAATATCATTCCACAAAGATGAAGGTGGATAATAAGAAGTATATGCTCTCCCCATAGTATAGGTGTATATCAGTGAGGGAAATAGGGATACAGTTCAAGGATCTCCTACGCTTTGCTTCAGATATCGTTCCAGATGAGGGTTCATAAGCGAGATGATTGGAGGAGACACTTTGAACTTCTCTTCAGTATGATCCCACTCCCTTTACGATACCAACATACATAGATGTTCATAAGAATGAAGTGGTAGTGGAAAGGATGTACTCTGAAGGATGGTTGCTGTGTTGGGGGGGAAAGATGAGTTCATTGATTGGGAATGAAGGCAACAGTAGGTCAGCTGTGTCAGGGCCTTCCTGGTTTCGGCCATCGGGATATAGGCCTCAGCAGTTCCAGTTCGAATCTCCTGATCCTCACCCTTTCCCCATTGTCCAGGGACTAAGGTTATTTGTCCAAGGTGGTTGTGGGAATCTTTGCTGCTAGTGCGCAGATCGAGCTCAGTACGTTGGGGGTGGGTGGGTTTAGCGCCCACCTCAGCGGCATTAGTTTCCTGTCAGACCATTCTAGTAGCACGAGCAGGGGGATCCCACTCTACAGAAGGTATATAGTGTTGGAGGAGGCTGACCATAGGGTTCTACACAGGGAAAATGAATAGTGCATGTTTGGGGAGGCGGTTGACAATAGATGGGTAGAGGAGCTGTGTGTGGGTAGTTTCATGCTACTGAGGTGGGAATTCCTGGTGTGCCAGATGTTGTTCAAGGTACAATGATTATTTTTAAATCTAATGTGTGTGATTTTTATCATTATAGATCTTCACACTCCTTCGTTTCACGCAATCTGAACCATGCTTTAAGAATGTACATAGAGAGACATTTAATGACCTTGTGGTTGAGCATGCTAGATGGAATTCAAGACAGTTTGTTTGATGTTTTCCCAAGATGTAGACTAATGTTGCAGCCACATTAGTTCAGTAAGTATCTTCTTCTGCTACAAAAGCATCCATACGATGTCATCCATGGATTCAATTAGTTTTTTTCTATGAATGATATTATTGACTTCATCTGAATATGGGTTCTGTTCCCCGATATAGATGTTTAATAAGGAGACTTCATTGGAGAGTAGGGATGTTTTTTTGTAAACCGGCATGTGGATCCTATTATCTCTATTATTGATGAGATAATTGCGGAAGCAGCATATAAAATTATTTTGGGGGTTTTGGGGGTTTTCAGAGAGTTCTGTGATGTCTTCTCGAAGAATTTTTTTGGCTCTTCCCCTTTGATGTGGCATAGAGCATGGAATAGACATGGAACCTGATACCCATATGATTTTGATGGATTATTATCAGGTGATTCCTTCTTTTGTTGAGGTAGTTGTGAATTCATGGTGATGACCTAATGAAATAGGGTTTAATCTAACTGAGTGTGTCACCATGGGGTGCTCTAGTCCTTTTTTAGAAGAAGGCGTATGTTGGACTCATTAAGTGCATAGACTACCAGAGATTGAATTAGTTAACAGTCACAAACTTTTAACCCATCATGATAATAAACAATATTTTCGACCAGTTATGTAGAGATAGTTAGTTCTCTCATATATATTTGTGGACTGGATATCAACCATTAATGGTGAATGAGTGTGACATCACAAAGAATATATTCAGGTGCAGGTATGGGCACATTGAGTTTGTTGCCTTGTCATTCTATGTCACGAACGGACATGTCATGTTCATGGGGCTCATAAACTCTATATTCTTAAAGTTCCTAGTCTGGTTCAATGTTATTTTATTTGAAAATATTATTATTTGCTCAATGTTAGAAGAGGATCTCCCTTATAACTATAGGATAGTCATGGAGTTATTTCGGCACAACCAGATCTATGGGGTGTTTTCCATGTTAATGTTCTAGATGTAAGAGGTATACTTCCTTGGGAATCTTGTTTCTTAGAAAGGGATAGATGTGGACCCATCAATGGGTGAGTTGGTATTTTATTAGGCATCACCTAATATAATGGAAAAAAAATTCATCTTCCTGGGTCTAGAAGGATATTACTAGAGGATTGTGCCTGACATCTATCGATGAGCGGATCTTTTGAAAGTATTGACTAGAAAAGATGAGGTTTTAGTGTGGAGTGAGAAGTGTCAGGCAACATTCAATTTCCTAAATCAGAAACTTCTTAGTACTCTAGTTCTTAGGTTTCCTGAGGAAGGGGTAACATTCTAGGTATTCTTTGACACCTCTAGAATAGGATTGAGGTGTGTGATAATGTAGTAGGGAGAAGTGATCTCTTATGGGTCTAGAAACTTATGTCCCCATGAAGGTAAATATACCACCCATGGTCATGGAGATTTCATCAGTCATTTCATTGTGCTGAAGAAGTGGTGACAATGACTCATCAAGGAGCTCGTTGTGGTCTTCACAAATCACAATAGAATGAGGTGTATCTTCTCACAGTGAGACCTAAAATTATGGCATCGAAGGGGGATGGAGATTATCTTGGTCTAAAACATCGATATCTCTTACACCTATTGAAAATTGAACATGGTGTTCGATGCCTTGAGAATAAAGTCATAGAAGATGGTAGTTCGGGAATCCAAAAAATCATGGAAGGGAATTGAGGAGTGGGATGCTTTGTGTCTGGATGCTAGAGTGGATGGTGTAAGAGGTTTTCTATTTCAGATGACAGTTGTAACACCACGACCCCAGTTACCCAGAGTCGGTGCATTATTACATAACATTGGCATGATCACAAAAAAAGATCAAATCTCGAAAGAGCGATTAGTTTAGTAGCCTTGTAAACAATAGATATATTCATAAAGTTGTAAATTACATCATAAAAATGAAAACATCAACAACATAGTCTCTGTAGTCTACACTCTTATCCCCTCATATTATCCTTGCAGGCCATTCATAATTAATTCTTCACATCCTGGGAAAAATAAAACATAGAAAAAGTGGTGAGCTCAAATGCCCAGTAAGGATAATAATATAGAAAAAACTTTCATAAATAAGAATAAACATTTAAGGCAATGTATAACTTAAACAAAAGCCTTTTAAACTTGAACTTCAACATAGTATGGAAAAAATAAAATGAAATAATTCCATTTACTTATTCACATGGATATTCTACTAATCTAATAATCAAATGCAATATCAATAACCACTTTCATAATGATGGAATGCATAAATCCAGACTATACTAACCACATAACCAAGGCCTCATGCCAAGACTACAAATAATATTTTTCCAAGGCCTTTTTCCAAGACACTAGTTTGTCTCATGAGACCTACTGATGCATTGAAGAGCTATAGCGGGCTCCACCCGTCACATATTAAGTCCAATGCATTCCCATATGAAAAGGTTTAAACATAACATAAACATTCGTATTAAAACTAGCATATGAAATGTAAATACTTCATCCATAAACCATGAATGGTATAAAAATAACACTTCCACAGTCAAACATATCACAAAACCTTCAATACAATATAGAAGTTCTGTATCATAATAAATCAACTTCAAATAAGCTTAAAATCCATCAATGGATGTTGATATAGATGAAATCAAAACTCTTTTTAGAGAAATATCTCTTTCTATTTTGAAATCATTTAAAATTCATATATCTATAAAATAAATAATTTTCCTTGAAAATATTCTTATAATCTTGTAAGGGAAGATTAGACGATTTTATAACGGCAGAAAATAGCTGCACCCGCAGTATAAGTTAAAAAAACATTCTTACCTTAATTTTTTCGAAAAGGTTAAAAAGTTCCTTGTTTGGAAAACGATAGAAAGATTCATTTATAAACATATAATAAAAATTCAAACACGGGTATAAATGTCTCTAACCCGTATTCTTTTAAATATTAAGAACTTTTCGAAATACATTTTTAAGAAACATGGATGTGGATGATAAAACGATCCTAGTAGATTATTACGTATAAACATCCTCGGATAATGAAGAGATTGCGAAATAAACCCTTACCTTGTACTTTTCCTTTGTTAGGGTAGGTTAACCTCCTATATAATGGTGAAATAATTGTTATTAAATTATGCAGGAATCATATATATTAATATGATATCATATATGATCTTTTAACATTGCTTTGTTAATAATATTTTACAATTATCGTCGTTTCAGGTGTTAACTTACTCATTTTCTTTTATATGTTTTGTTATGTAAGACATGTTTTTTTCGATAGGTTGTATCTAATTCATATCCAGAATGATATTAAGTCCTTATACACTATTCTTAATCATAAAATGAGAATTAGACTTGAATGGATATGATGTGGAATGAATCTCATCGCGTTTGTGGAGATGGTAGTCTGTACGTACGCACGAGCGACATAATCATTTCTTTGATATTAAAATAATATATAATTGTATGGTATATCATATATACGGAATAATTATCATGTTATATTTAGAATTTAAATGAATTACACATCATTATTATACCCATCCAAATAATAATTTATTGAATAACAATTACACCATGACGTGAAGACGGTAAGCCATACGTACGCACGTATGGTGACATGTTATTCAAAGGATGGGTAGAATACTGAATATGACTGTACCATATTTATAATAACATCAAAGTATATAAAATATACTATAATTATTATTTTATAATGGTAATAAAAAAGAAATAATAAGTGTAAGAAGAAAGGAACTGGAAAAAAGGGTGGTGAAATCATTACCTCTTCTTCGGGTTCTTCCATTTGATTTGATCAAAAGGGCTCCTTAGGATGGCTTTCGGACTAAAGGAAGACCTCTAGGATGAATTGAGGGAAGTTGAGAGAGTATTTGGCCAGAGTTTGGCCGAGCCAAATGGCTCTGACGGTGTGAATTAATGAGAAGGTGGGGGTACCCTTTTATAAGAGGGGTGAGGGGCACCTTTGGAAAAGTTAGAAATATTATTTTATAATAAATTCATATTCGCTTTTAATGGCTCCAAAGTGAATTATTTGAATCTTAAGGTGGGTATAGGTCGAAAACCACTCAACAAATAGGATTTAGACAGGTTTGGGTTACAATATTAACCTTATCTTTAAGTATTAACTCTTAGTTAATTAGTTTCACTTTTACAATGCCACTTTGTATTTTTATATTATATAGTTATTAAACATACTATATACATCCAAGAAACCCCCAAGTAGTCCATTAATGATACACCTATCATGATATAAGTCTCTTGGGAAATCCTTAGATCTTTAGGAATTTAATATCAATTAATAATATAATATTTGTTTTAAAAACTCTTTAATGTCAATTTTGACACTATTCAATAATTTATTTTTGTAAAAATCATAACAGAATGATTACTTCGAAAAAAGATAATTAACTCAATCCTATCATGTCATATTATCCTAGAAAATTATTGGTATTTATAAAAAGTCTCAAATTACATTTATTTGGGTATTTATAATATCAATTATTCTAATTTTTCACTATTATGGTAATTAATGCATCATCATTGTGTCATAAATAAATTAAATTCTTTAATGTCTAAAAATTATAAATAAAATATCATTATGTAGGAAATATATTTAGATTTTTAATGAATATTTAAAATCTAATTTATCTTCTGTTTAACCCTATATTAAATATGTCATAGTAAATAAACCTTGATTTTAACTCTTTTAACTCTTCTTTGAATTAAATAATAATAAATGTCCTAATCTAATCCAAGTGGACCTAAATTATAATATTTTATTCCTAAGGTTGTTTTTGGTCGAATTAAGCTTATCCAATAGAATTAGGACATGTGTTAGTGTAATATTAATATCATTTTTACCCTTAATTGCCCTATTTACTTTTAACCGTGATAAATAAAAGTAAAAATTTACTATTCACCAAAATTTATTTTCATCTCAATGAACCACATTTTAGTCCTTGATATTAACTGTGTCTCTTGGATTTTTGAAATTCCACTCACAGAAGCGGTAAAATTATGTTTTATGAAAAATTCAGTTTTTTTAACTACCACATAGTGGTTTCACTATTTATCAAAAAATGATGTTTTTCAGAAAAAATACCAAATATTCACCCTAGGCTAATTTCGATATTCCGAATCCAAAAATGAATCCCATTTTGAAAAATAAAATTTATAAATTTCAAAAAGTGGGTATTACTATTCATAATGGCTAGTTTGATTGGTTGTAGTGTGTGAGAACTCGATATTGCGTACAACACATGATATTGCATTATTCAAAGAGAAGCGTACCGTAGAAGCTTGGGGTGTTACATTCTCCCCTCCTTCAAATAATTTTGTCCTCGAAATTTCTAGAATACTACTACATGAAAAGACTCGGGTGGTTCTTCATCATAAGTTCCTCGGGTTCCCACATTGCCTCTTCCATCTTATGGTTTCTCCACAAGACTTTTACCAGACAAGTTGTCCGGTTTCTCAGTACTTGTTCTCTCGTCTCAAGAATCTTGACAGGCTATTCGCAATAAGACAGACCGGGTTCCAGTTTTAATTCCTCATAGGTGAGTACATGCATTGGGTCAGGCATGTATTTCCTTAACAGAGATACGTGGAACACATCGTGATCTTTGGAGAGGCTTGCCGGTATTGCCAATCGGTAATCTACAGCCCCAATTCGTTTTAGAATTTCGAAAGGTCCGATGTACCTGGGACTCAATTTACCTTTCTTACCAAAACGTATGACTCCCTTCCATGGAGATACCTTCATGAAAACATGATCACCGACTTGAAATTCCCAATCCTTCCTTCGATTATCGGAATAGCTCTTCTGCCTACATTGGGATGCTTTGATATGGTTTGGGATTACCATCACCTTTTCCATCGTTTCCTTGACCAGTTCTGGGCCTACAAATTTTATTTCACCAACGTCATGCAAACTGGTTGGTGTGCGACATATCTTTCCGTATAATGCTTCATATGGTGCCACATGAATACTCGAATGGAAGCTATTGTTATAGGAAAATTCTACCAGAGGTAAATATTGATCCCACATACCCTGAAAGTCATGTGAGCAGGATCTCAACATGTCTTCTAAGGTTTGAATAGTTCGTTTTGATTGTCCATCTGTTTGAGGGTGGTAGGCAGTGCTCAAATGAAGTTCAGTATCCAAGGATTTCTAAATACTTTTCCAGAATCCTGAAGTAAAACGGGGATCATGATTAGAAACAATCGATAGGGGTACTCCATGAAGTCTCACAACTTCATTAATATATAGTCTTCCTAGTCATTCAAGTGGTAAATCTTCACATATAGCATGAAAATGTGCTGACTTGGTAAGACGATCAACAATGAACCATATTGCATCGTTCCTTCTAGGAGTCCTTGGTAGCCCTAGGACAATGTCCATCGTAATATTATCCCATTTCCACTCAGGTATGGGAAAAGGTTGCAATACTCCACCTAGATATTGCCTTCCAGCTTTCACTTGTTGACAAACCATACATCATGACACAAAATCGGAAATCTCCCTCTTCATGTTGTCCCACCAAAAATGTTCCTTCAAATCTCTATACATTTTGGTTCTCCCAGGGTGAATAGAGAAATTGGAACTATGATCATCATCCAGCAATTCCCTTTTTAGATCAGGTATATCGGGAACACAATGCCTCTTCCCAAATTTCAAAATTCCATCTTCATACACAAAGTATCTCAATCTCCCATCATTCACAGCTTTAATCTTCTTATGAAATTCTTCATCACCGGTCTAAGAACTCTTAATCCTTTCTAGAAAAGATGGTTTGGCACCCATTTGAAAAATCACTGATGTTTCACCTTCCATGGTTATTCCCATGTCCATCTTCACTAGATCCATGAAAATTGGATCCCTTTCAATTCTCATATTGTTCAAAACTCCATGGTATTTTCTGCTCAAAGCATCTGGCACGTTGTTTGCTTTCCCCGGGTGGTAGTGTATAGTACAATGATAATCCTTGAGTAATTCAAGCCATCTCCATTGCCTCATGTTGAGTTCTTTTTGTGAGAAAATATACATCAAACTCTTGTGATCAGTGTAAATCTCACATTTTTCACCATAGAGGATGTGCCTCTATATCTTCAAAGTAGAGATCACTGCTGCCAACTCGAGATCATGAGTAGGATAGTTTTTGTCATGAATTTTCAAATGTCGTGATGCATAGGCAATAACCCTATCATTCTGCATAAGAACAAAACCAAGTCCTTTTCTTCAATGCATCACTATAAATAACGAACCCATCAATCCCCGATCGTGGAGTCAATATAGGATCATTGACTAATCTTCTCTTCAGTTTTTTGAAACATTCTTCACACTCTTTTATCCAAAAAAATTTAACCCCTTTACGTGTGAGCTTCGTTAATGGGTTAGCCAATCGGGCAAAATTCTGGACAAAAAGTCGAAAATAACCTGCCAAACCTATAAAACTCCGTACCTTAGTTATACTCATAGGTGCTGGCCATTCTTGGATTGAATTGGTCTTAGAACGATCAACAGAGATTCCATCATTAGAGACAATATGGCCAAGAAAAGAAATCTCCTGAAGCCAGAATTCATACTGGCTAAACATCCCATACAATTCATGTCTTTTCAGAGTCTTCAGGATAATTCTCAAGTGATTTTCATGATATTCGTAGCTTTTGGATTATACCAATATATCATCAATAAATACAACCACAAATTCATCGAGATATTCCTTGAAAACTCTATTCATCAGATCCATTAATAAAGAGGGTGAATTAGTCAATCCAAAAGGCATTATTGTAAACTCATAATGCCCGTACCTGGTTCGAAATGCTGTCTTCAGAATGTCTTCCTTCTTCACACACAACTGATGGTATCCAGATCAAAGTGCAATCTTTGAAAAGTATTGAGCTCCATGAAGTTGGTCAAATAAATCATCAATGTGAGGTAGGGGATACCTATTCCTTATTGTTATAGCATTGATCTCCCTGTAGTCGATACATAAACTCATAGACCCATCTTTCTATTTAACAAAAAGAACAGGGGCTACCCATGGAGAAACACTAGGGAGAATAAATCCCTTATTACTCAATTCCTCTAGTTGTTTCTTTAGTTCAACTAATTATATAGTGGCCATTCTATAAGGGGTCTTCGATATAGGCCATGATCCTAGAATTAAATCAATGGAAAACTCAAGTTCTTTTTCTGGAGGATGTCCAAGTATATCTTCCAGAAACACATCTACATATTCTTTCACAACAGGTACATCCTCTATTTGAACATTCCATTCCTCACCCACTGTAATTTCATCCTCTTCCTCCCCAATAATTGAATTTAGTTGAGCTACTGGGGGTGGATCTAGATAAGAATTAATTGGTGAAAATTCTGCTCTAAAGATAAGGTGTTCCTTACCATCATCATCAAAAATCATAACCTCCTTCTTCTTATAATAAATCTTCGCATCATGGTCCGAAATCCAATCTATACCGAGGATTATATCAAATTCAATCATAGGTATGACGATGATATCAGTGGATAAACAACATTTATGTGCTCTAATGGGGACTGATTCACGAAACTTTTTTGCAATGATACTTCCCTTAGGAGTTTTAACTGACAACGCCCTTATTAAATCAAATTGGAAATATCTAATTTTCTTAGAAAACTAGGAAGATATGAAACAATGCGATGATCCAAAATCAAATAATGTATTTGATAAACTTGAGGAAACCATTAAATTACCTGCCACCACGTCTTTTGAAGCTTCTACCTCAGTAGTAGGGATAGCATAAGCTTGGCCTTGATCCCTTGGCCTTTTCTGAGGTAAGTTCCCCTAACGCTTAGGAAATTCATTTTCATAATGTCACATCTCCCTACAATTGTAGCACTGAACATCGGTAGCTTCCTTCTTCCCTTTTCAATCACGATCTTGGTGGCCTTTTTCACCACACTTGTAACAGAATATCGTTCCCTTCAAGCAAGTACCGGGGTGTTTCTTCCCACATTTACCACAAGATGGATATTAAACCTTTCCCTTCTTCCCCTTATTTCCATTCCCAGATTGATCAGCAGATCTCTTCTTCTCTGTCTTTGCTTTAAAGTCTTAAGACATAGAGAATTCCTTTTCTATCTTGATAGCACATGAGACAATGTCTTCATACGACGAAAAGGATTTTGAGACTAATGCTTGACGGAGAAATGGTTTTAACCCATCAAAGAAATGATCATTCTTACTTCTTGGGTTACGTATATAATCTCCAGCATACCTTTCTAACATTGTAAAGTTAGCCTCATACTTTGTGACATTCTCATTGTCCTTTTGTCTCATACTCAGAAATTGTCTTTCCATATATGCTCGATGGTCACGAGGAAAGTATTTTTCTAAAAAAAGATATTTGAACACCCACTATTCCATATTTGATACTTCATCATCTTCCTTCGTGTTTTGAATCAATGACCACCATTGATCAGCATCTCCAGTGAGGTGGTAAACTGCCATGATAACTTTTTCCCTTTCACTACTTCCCAAAGCCTGAAATATTTTCTCTAGGGAACTTATCCATTGCTCAGCTACTAATGGATTTGTACTCCCATTTAATGTTGGCAGTTGCTGCCTCATGAAGCGATCTAACATTGATCCTCCACGCTGTGGATCAGGGTTCTTTATACGGGAAAGTTTATTATTCATAACCTGAGTGAGTTATCCCAGTATGGTGATTAGTTGATCGGCACCAGTTTCATCACCAGTTCCACTATAATTTTCTTGAGCAGGAGGGAAATCCCTACATAGAGTGTGTGCATTGATAAGGTTTTCATTTCTTCCACCAGGAGCCATTTCTAAACAATGGAATAAACAAGATCAGTTTATGAATCAAAATACATAATTCTGTACTTATAAAACACTTAACATAAATTGAACTATTTATGGATATAATCCATAATAATAAAAATGTTTTCTTTGAGGAAGTATATACTCATAAACCCATCATAATGATTTTTAAAGTAAATGAGAGTTATCCTAAGCATATCCCCCGGGAGTTCCGTAACCAAGAGTGCAGCAAGGCCCGTTGTCGTGCACCAGTTCCCGTTCAAGTCCAGCTCAAAGCGGTGTTTTCGGGTTTTACCCCTAGGTACATCAATGCCATAGCCGCCTCTACCTGCTTGTATCGAGACATGGATGTATTGCTTGGGAAACTCACAAAATCTCTACAATACCAAAATTCTAGAAAGTTCTTCTATACTAATCCTCAAAGTCTATCTTAAATCTATGTGCTCTAATCAGATTTTATCAAAATATAGCTTCCAAGGTTTGTACTAAACTTCCTATGATACCTACTGCAATGCCCCGACCCTAGTTACCCAGAGTCGGTGCATTATTACATAACATTGGCATGATCACAAGAAAGATCAAATCTCAAAAGACAGATTAGTTTAGTAACCTTGGAAACAATAGATATATTCATAAAGTTATACATTACATCATAAAAATGAAATCTACAACAACATACTCTCCATATTCTACACTCTTATCCCCTCATATTATCCTTGCAGGTTATTCATAGTTTACTTCTTCACATCCTGTGAAAAATAATACATAGAAAAAGGGGTGAGCTCAAATTCCCAGTAAGGATAACAATATATCGGAAACTTTCATAAATATGAATAAACATTTAAGGCAATGTATGACTAAAACAAAATCCTTTTAAACTTGAACTTCAACATAGTATGGAAAAAATAAAATGAAATAATTCCATTTACTTATTCACATGGATATTCTACTAATCGAATAATCATAAGCAATATCAATAACCACTTTCATAATGATGGAATGCATAATGCCAGACTATCATATCCACATAGCCAAGGCCTTGTGCCAAGACTACAAATATGATTTTTGCAAGGCCTTGTTCCAAGACACTAGTTTGTCTCATTAGACCTACCGATGCATCGAGGATCTATAGAGGGCTCCACCCATCACATATTAAGTCCAATGCATTCCCATATGAAAAGGTTTAAACATAACAAAAACATTCGTATTAAAACTAGCATACGAAATGTAAATACTTAATCCATAAACCATGAATTGTATATAAATAAAACATACATAGTCAAACATATCACAAAACCTTCAATAAAATATAGAAGTTTTGTATCATAATAAATCAATTTCATGTAAGCTTAAAATCCATCAAAGGATGTTGACATAGATGAAATCAAAACTATTTTTAGAGAAATATATCTTTCAATTTTGAAATCATTTAAGAGTCATATATCTTTAAAATAAAATATTTTCTTTGAAAATATTATTATAAGCTTGTAAGGGAAGTTTCGACAATTTTATAACGGTGGAAAACAGTCGCACCCGCCGTATAAGTTAAAAAAACATTCTTACCTTAATTTTGTCGAAACGGTTAAAAAGCACCTTGTTTGGAAAACGACAGAAATATTACTTTATAAACTTCTTATAAAAAGTCAAACAAGGTTATAAATGACTTTAAACCATATTATGTAAAATAGTAATAATTTTTTGAAATACACTTTTAAGAAACATGGATGTGGATGATAAAGAGATCCCAATATATTATTACGTATAAACCACCTCGGATAATGAAGAGATTGAGAAATATACCCATACGTTGTACTTTTCCTTGGTTGGGGTAGGTTAACCTACTTTATAATGGTGAAATAACTGTTATTAAATTATACAAGAAACATGTATATTAATATGATATCATATATGATCTTTTAACATTTCTTTGTTAATAATATTTTGGAATATCGTTGTTTCAGGTGTTAACTTACTCATTTTATTTTATATGTTTTGTTATGTAAGCCATGTTTGTTATGGATAGGTTGTATCTTATTCATATCCAGAATTATATTAAGTCCTTAGATACTATTATTAATCATCAAATGAGAATTATACTTGATTGGATACGCAGGGGAATGAATCTCATTTCGTTCGTGGAGACGGTAGTCCGTACATACACACGAGCGACAATATCATTTCTTTGATATTAAAATAATATATAATTGTATGGTATATAATATATACAGAATCATTATCATGTTATATTTATTATTTACATGAATTACACATCATTATTATACCAATCCAAAAAATAATTTATTGAATAATAATTACACCACGATGTGAAGACGGTAAGTCGTACGTACGCACGTATGGTGACGTGTTATTAAAGGGATGGATAGAATACTGAATATTATTGTACCATATTTATAATATCATCAAATTATATATAAGATACAGGAGTTATTATTTTATAATGGTAATGAAAAAGAAAGAAGAAGTGGAAGAAGAAAGGAACATGAAAAAAGGGTGGTGAAATCATTACCTTTTCTTCGGGTTCTTCCCTTTGATTTGATCAAAAAGGATCCATAGGTTGGCTCTCTGACTAAAGGAAGGCCTATATGATGAATTGAGTGAAGTTTAGAGAGTATTTGGGCAGATTTTGGCCAAGACAAATGGATTTGAAGGTGTGAAATAATGAGAAGGGGGAGTGCCCTTTTATAAGAGGGGGTGAGGGGCACCTTTGGAAAAGATAGAAATATTATTTTATAATAAATTCATATTCGGTTTCTAATGGCTCCAAATTGGATTATTTAAAGGTTAAGGTGGGTATATGTCGAAAACTACTCAACCAATAGGATTTATACAGGTTTGGGTTAAAATATTAACCTTATCATTAAGTATTAATTCTTAGTTAATTAGTTTCACTTTTACAATGTCTCTTTGTATTTTTATATTATATGGTTAATAAACATACAATATACATCCAAGAGACCCCCAAGTGGTCTATTAATAATACAACTATCATGATACAAGTCTCTTTGCCAAACCGTAGATTTTTAGGAATTTAATATCAATTAATAATATAATATTTGTTTTAAAAACTCTCTTATGTCAATTTTGACACTATTCAATAATTGTTTTTTTGTAAAAAACATAATAGAATTATTACATAGAAAAAAGTCAATTAAATAAATCCTAACATGTAATATTATTTTATAAAATTATTGTTATTTATAAAAAGTCTCAAATTACATTTATTTGGGTATTTATAATATCAATTATTCTAATTTTTCAATATTATGATATTTACTACATCATCATTGTGTCATAAATAAATTAAATTTTTTAATGTCCAAAAACTATAAATAAAATATCATTATGTAGGAAATATTTTTATATTTATAATGAATATTTAAAATCGAATTTATCTTTTGTTTAGCCCTATATTAAAAATGTTTTTGTAAATAAACCATGATTTCAACTCGTTTAACTCTTCCTTGAATTAAATAATAATAAATGTCTTAATCTAATCTAAGTGGACCTAAATGATAATATTTTATTCCTAAGGTTGTTTTTGGTCGAATTAAGCTTATCCAATATAATTATGACATGTGTTTGGGTAATATTAATATCATTTTTACCCTTAATTACCCTATTTACTTTTAACCGTGGTAAACAAAAGTAAAACGTTACTATTCACCAAATATTATTTTCATCTCAATGAACCACATTTTAGTCCTTGATATTAACCATGTTTCTCAGATTTTTGAAATTCCCCTCACAGAAGCGGTAAAATTATGTTTTATGAAAAATTCAGTTTTTTTAACTACCACTTAGTGGTTTCACTATTCAACAAAAAATGACGTTTTTCAGAAAAATACCAAAAATTCACCCTAGCCTAATATCGATATTCCGAATCCAAAAATGAAGTCCATTTTTAAAAATAAAATTTATAAATTTCAAAAAGTGGGTATTACTATTCATAACGGCTAGTTTGATTGGTTGGGGTTTGTTAGAACTCGATGTTGCGTACAACACACGCTATTGCATTATTCAAAGAGAAGAGTACCATAGAAGCTTGGGGAGTTACAATAGTGCCATCATATTTGGTGCATCAGGTGGAGGATTCTCAGGGGAGAGTCATAGAAGTTGATGGGATGCATGATTTCACTATCAAGGGTAATGCTCTAGAGGGATGGTCGGTGGATTCTAAGAATCAGATGCACTTCTGTGGGAATTTTTTTGTCCCGATGGTGATTCACAGTGGAGTTCTCCGTGAGATCCATTGCTCACCCCTAGCTATACACCCAATAGTATCAAATATTTATCAACCCTTGTGGGAATAGTTTTGGTGGGGTGATGTGAAGCATGCGGTGGCAGAGATTGTAGAAATGTGCCTAGTGTTCCAATAAGTGAAGGCTGAGCACTGTGTTCCCAACGGTCTATTGTTTCCCTTAGATGTCCCCCATTAGAAGTTGGAAGACATCTTGATGTATTTTATCATAGTATTACCAAGTACTCAAGGAGGATGCGATGCTCATTGGGTAGTAGTGGATCAGTTGAAAAAATCAGCTCACTTCATAATGATCTTGTAGTTGAGTGTAGTGTATGTCTTATCATATAGGTATGAGGATGAGGTAGTGCCGCTACATGGAGTTCCATGATCAATTATTTTATATTGGGATTAATGTTTCATGTTGAGAGTATGTAGGGGAGTATATCACGCCATTGGAACTATGTTACGGCTCAATGCTACTTTCCACCCTCAGATAGAGGAAAAGATATGGAGGACCATCTAGACGTTGGGGGATACGTCACCGGAATGTGTTATAGACATTAATAGGTTTTGGGTTTTACATTTTCCAATGATAGAGTTTTCTAATGATAATATAAATCACTCTTCGATTGGTATAGCCCCTTCATTTCCCTATATGGATGGAAGTTCCATTCACCCTGGTGATGGACAGGTGTTGGGGAGGAAACTATTCTTTGTTCAAACATGGTTCAAAGTACAACAGAGAAGGTGTAGCTTGTCCATGAGAGGATGAAGTTAGTACAAGACATACATAAGTCATATACGGATCAAAGGATGAGGCCTATGTATTTTGAGGTTGGGGACCATGTATTCTTGTAATATTACCCTCATTGTGGGAAGTGGGGTTTGGAAGAGGGAGAAATCATTCATCCAATTTCTTCAGACCTTTCGAGTTTTTGGGAAAAGTTGTAGAGGTGGCATATCTGTTGGCGGAGCCACCGCGTTTGGAGAGGATCCACAAAGTTTCTTTATCTCTCAACTTTGTTGGTATATACAGAATGACTCCCACATCATTTACTAGGGATAGTTAGATATTGATTATGGTGCACCGTTCATGTAGCGACACATTAGAATCAAGTATCATCATGAGAATATGATTAATGTATGGGCCATTCCATTAGTTGGGGTGTTATGGATTCATGGTGGCCTTGATGAGAGTACTTGTGAGTGAGAGACATAGATGTGTGCCCAGTAATGAGAGTTGTTATATGTTTTTCTATTGTTTTTTTCATTGTGAATTGCTTATTATGTAATGCATGACATCGTTTTCTGAGAGATTATTTGTTTCCCTATTCTCTAAATTTTTGTTAGAAATCCTGATTGTGGGGTGGGGAGGACCTGAATTCTAATCAAGACGCATTAATGTAGATGTGATAGAACCCTTGACCTGGAAGAAGGGATTCCCTAATACATTTTTCGGGGTGGTGGGAATTTAGAATTTATTTAGTTGTTCAGGGATAGATTTAAAAGATTTGTTCTTCAATGTTAGGATTGTCACTATCGTTTTTGAAAAAAACATGGTGTTTTTTCCCCACTAGGTATCTTACAGGGTGATTGTTTGGACTCTTGTTTATCTGAGATTGTTCTAAAATTATTAGGTATGAGAATAGTTTGAGGGGTATATAATGTAATGGTCTAGATATACCTTGGCCATTACATTGTGAAAATATAATGCTTATGGTCTTCATGGAAGTCATTGTGGTTTGTTTTTTGAGTTTTCCAAAAAATTCAGTTTCACCAAATGGTTTCACCAAAACAGTGGCACTGAAATTGTGGCACACCAAAATGGTGGCACAACAAAACAGTGGCACACCAAAATGTTGGCACACCGAAATAATGGAACTGTACAATAGAACACTGAAATGGTGGCACCGTCATGGTGGAACTGTATTGGTGGAACTGTGATGAAGGAACCAAAATGGTGGCACTATACAGTAGAACACCTAAACTGTGTCTCAACCTTTTCTATATTTCTAGTTTCTTGAGTCTTTACAAATTCACACTGCTTATGATTTTGATGTAAAATATCATTAAAGACTTGTTTGGTCATTTTTTGGTCGTTCCAAAGGACATTAAGTATATATTAAATATCCTAATGCTCCAGTGAAATTTAGATATTCAAAAGGAATGATCTTTACCATTATCCCACATTAATGTCTTTTGAAACCATTATTCCTTTAATATAGGATCTATCTCTTCAATACTATGATCTTCCCATACCAATGTGTTTTCTGTTCCTTCTTTTTGCACCAATATCCTTCATCTATAAATGAATTTTCTGAATGTTCTAGAGACCCCTCCTACAAAGTTTTCTTTGAGTATTATACTTCTCACATGATCAACTATTTTTTAGCAAAGAAGAGTTTTTTTTCCTATTGTTTTATGCAGGGGTTATTCTAACTCTCATTATTTGTGTATTATATGGGGTAAAAATGGTTTTGTTATTTTGTGAAAATTGATGACTCTAACATTTAACAAATTTGAATGATAATAAGAACATGATAATGGGTTTGTAGTATATTTATGTAGATCATATGTTTTATTTTATAACTTTATTGATGATGTGATCTTCTGTGGTCGTATGGATCTAAAAAATCATGGTCGTTGGTGGTCTCTTCATGCATGCAGATGATTTTTAGTATGGTTTTCATATTTTTATACATTTAATTAACATAAAATATTCTTAATCATGAATATTTGGTAAAATAAAATGGATTCCCCATGATCAAACATATTGTGTAATCACCCCTATTTATCAATGTCAAATTAAAGAACCTTATTTTGTTAAATCATAATATCATGGGATTTTTGGTGTGGCTTTGTTCTATTTTCTATTTTATTTGAGCATTGTTTGGGTTTTGTGGTGCTACATGTGGGAGTAACAGTTTTGGTTAATTATAGAAGAAAGAGGGGTTGTTCCTAAGAATGGGGAAGGGAATTGTTGTGCAGTGGGGTTGCTGTTTGGTGGTGTTTGGATATTGTATTTGTATATGGGGTGGTATGGGGGTGAGACAAAGTCTTAGGTTGAAAGAATTACTGACTGTTGAATGGATGGGATTGTAATGATTGAGAATCCCTTTTGATTATGTTATAGTCATTGAACTTGTAATGTAGTTAGACTGCATTTGGGAAATGTTTCGGAAGCGAGGCTCCATGACTTGGTTGTGTCATGAATTGATGTTTTTAAGAGTTCTAGGTGTGTGTTTGTTCTGTGTGGGGATGTAGGACAAGGTTTTGTAATTAATTCATGTTTACTGGTGTTCTAGTTGGGGGTTTTTTGTTCAACGGGGCTACCGAGATTTGTTTTTATGACATGATTTTTTGGGATAACAATAAATAATGACATTTGGAAGTGGTTGAATGGGTGTCTATTCAAAGGGGGTGTGTAGTGTGACTATAGTTTGGTTGTTTTATCATTCATTAATTAACGGGTGTTAATATTGTTTTCCTTACAATGGTCCATACTTCCATGTTTTCTGTTGTAATGTTTAGTGTCATTTTTCCTTCATAAAATAGTTGTAGAGGTTTTTATTGGTAGTTTCCCGTGGTTGAGCAGGAATAAATTAAAGTGAAAACCTTAATTAATGAATTGAAAGTGGTTAAATGAAAGGGGGGTAGACATATGCTCTAGTGGTGGTTGTTTGTGTGGTTCTTCATATAGGGGTAACAGTAAAGGTGGTTTTTCAAGGCTGGTTGTTTATTCGAAACTCATTGGTTGGTTTGAGTGTTTGATTACCTATATGTATAAATTGTAGTTCCTTGTGATTTTTATATGCACCCCATGCTTGTTGAGCACATTGTGTTGAAAACCCCCATTACATGGGAGAGGGTGTCTTTCCAAATACCTTGGTGGGAGGATGGATGGATGGTTACTGACTTTTTTCCTCACACCCTCTTCCAAATTCATACCTCCTGAGCGTATCCTAGAATGCTGTAATGGATTTAGGTATACCCTAGTCCATTATCCTTTAGACAATTTATTTTTTTGGATGAGGGGTCCTAGTGTTTGCGGGATATTATATTTTCCCAATTGTCTTTGGGATGAGGTCGAGGTGTCTTTAGGTGAGAGGTGTGTTTTTGTAGCCCAGGTGTCTACGGGTGAGATATATGTTGTGGTTGTGGACAGGGTGTCTGTGGTTAGTATTTTTCTATGGTTTGATGCCCAGTTGTTTGTGGGAATGTGATGGTAGTGGGACTATGTTTTGGAAGAGTGTATGTGTCGAGGTGTTAGCTATTAGGAATGTGTATCTAACCAATTGAAATAGTGGTGTGGGGTACCCAAATTACAATGTTCTTATATTAGTATATTACATGGACTATGTTATATTGTGAGGGCCATTTTGTGACGCTGGGCCAATTAGTACTCCTTGGTAGGTGCTATCAGGCTCAACTTTTTTCACATAGGGGAATTAATATGTTCCTCCACTGGTGCATGGGTAGATTTCATTTTTCTACCTGGTATACTTGTATATGCACCAAGAATTTGTAAAACAATTTTTATGTTTTCAATAGTACATTGTGGTTCATGGTAGAATTTACTAGCTCTGTCATCGATATATTTGTTGTTATGTAGCTTAGTCTATTTCTCTAGGTACTTTATATGGTGTTTCAGTTATAAATTTGTTGCAGTCTATGTTTCAATCATACGTGGGTTGTTTATGGTTTCCATTATATACATGTTTTGAGTTTCTTGTGATTTTATCATCTTATATCCTGATCATGTTTTCATTAAAAAGGGTAAATCCTTCTATTTTGTGTGATATTATATACCCTTGGTGAAATTAACCACTTCGGGGACTATTGATGGTGGTACTTGAGGGGTCATTCTTTCTCATTCATCATGAATAAGGAAGGGTTTGGCACTTTTTGGTACCATCCCTCATCTTGAGGAAGTCGGGTCATGACAACACATGATATTAAATAAAATTATATATGTTTATGATGGTCGAAAAAACAGCCAAAATTAATTAAATCATTTGAATTAATTTTTTATCTAATGATTTATCCTTATATCAATACAAAAATGATACATGATATTGTATTAAATTTTAGAAACATATTAATAGAATTCTATTCTACTTCTACAGTTTTTCTTCCATACAGCAAAAAAATACATAATGAAATAACCATTAAAACCACGCCATAAATGCAACAGAAAAAATGAAAATAACAAAATATTATTAGTAAATGGGTGAAATCTATATCTCCCTCTAATAAATTTGGTATATTATTGGTCGACCGTATGGTTACACCAAGTGTAACTGCGATAGATTCACCACACGGTATCCATGAGGGTTACATCATAAGGTAGTTGTGAGGGTTACATTGTAATGAAGTTGTCAGGGTTACAAATCCTATGGTTTTCGCGAGGGTTAAATTATTGTGTTATTAATTTCCCAAGCTACATTTATAGTTTTATTTTTGTTTTCTATGTTTTATGGAAATTTAAATTTTTTACAAAGTATGTATATGATACTTTACATGTGATAAGAATGTATTTGTGAAAATGATTTCATAAGTTTATAAATATTCATTGAAAAAATATCCTTCTTCATATTTACCTTACATAGATATTGGTTCTCACCACATGTTTTAATATGTTTTTTAATGGGATTGAGGATGTGTAATAGAAAATAAGAATCCAGGATAAATATTGTGATTATTTTATATGAAACAATTTAATGTTTTATTAAAAAAATTATTATGAATGAAATGGATAATATTTTAATATTAACCTCTTTTTTATTTTGTGTAGATATGTATTGATTATGTCTTAATTTTAAAAAACTATAAACATTATAGATCAATGGTAATTTAAGAAAGCGAATTAAAAAAGAATATTGTACTTTATGTAATGTTTAAGGGTGAGTCCATATAAATAATTTGAAAATTGTTCTTAATAATGTAAAAAAGAACATATGTTTATTATTCATTATGATAAATTATAAATTAAATGAATTGGGAATAATGTATGATATCTCTATTTACCACCATTTTCTTCGTTTTATGGCCACTCTCACTCAAACACACTTTACATCTCTCTTTAATGTAATGGATAAATTCTATATTTTTTATATATGTTTCTTATATATATATATATATATATTATTCTACATTAATCATACCATGTAATCCATGGAGTATAATAATTTCCCAAATACCTTTTTTATAAAATATTTTTTTATTTTTTTATGATACATGATTATGCAACACATTTCTTTTAATTGGTAATTCTTATATTTATGTCTTATTATTGATTTCATTATGTGGAAAACATGTGCATATTTATAAAATGCATTTTAATGGCGGGAACATTATTATATATCTCTAAAATTCATTGGGTAATGTTTTAGTGTAATGATACATTATGAGTTGGATTAAGGAGTTATCTTAATCCATTATGGGACTCTATCAACCATGTGACGTTGTCCTGTTTGTTAGACATGGAATTTTTTATATCAAATTTCCATTTTTTCACATTTCATGTGATACTATGATATTATGATACCATGTACCTTATGATATTTTCCTATGTGATTACACATATAACTTATCTTTAATGATATCATGTTATTCCTTTGACTGATATGTTATGTTTCCTAATCTTTTTTGTTAATATAATTTTATTTTTCCCTCAGCTACTTTTCATTGTATTATAGATGTTTTTCAAATTTGATTTAGGATATTGAAATGATTTAGGATCTCAATATGTATGAAAAAATAAATATCTTTTATTTTACTCAAATAATGATGTATTATGAACCTATTCTTCTTAAGAAACAATGAAATTTTATTAGATAATTTTATTTATTGGATATTTAATAGTGATGAAATAATATATATAAAAGGAGTGGGTTTCTATTGAAACAAACACATGTTATAATTATGGATCGAGGTAACCAATCCTTTTAAGACCCCACAATGCTGCCCGTGTAATTTCTCTACCATGTAATTTAGACATGGTTATTTTAGTATATGAATAAGAAAACATGTTATTTTAATTAAATAAAAATATTATGGAAAATTATACATTTTAATCTAGAAGATAAATGGAAAAAAAATTCAAAACCAAATTATTTTACACACCAAATTAAATCTAGGAAAACTCAATATGAAAAAATAGAAAATAACTTCTTAAAAATTAATTCACTTTTATGAATTCTTTGAAAAAATATTCTCATCACGTGGATAATAATACAAAAGATGATATGTGTTAATAACATAAATCTCAAATCAATATGACATACCAGAAAAAAAAACTTGGTCAATGTGATTAACTCATTTTAATCAATGGTCATTATAATATTGTAAAATGTGTCATCTCTAGTGTTTTGGAATTATAAAGTGAATAGAATAATATATAAACTATTCTTGTTAACTAGTTCGGTCATATTTCATTGAATTTTCTTTGATATTTAGTTGAGTCCATGAAAGACACCAAAACCCATAATGAACATCCTTAAACTGTGAAATTTATTATATATTCAAGCTTCTCAATCGACGCACACCCGCCTTCGCAATGCACATCCTTATCTTGAATCCATATTCTCTTAGGTGACATTATTCATCATGTGAGTTTAAAAAATAATAGCATAAATACAATATATTTTTCTTGAGTGACCTAGGATTTTCATTACTAGTAAATGAGGTGATTAATATAGCAAGTAACCAAGACCACATTAGTTATCCAAAATGGAATCATGGTATATTGTCAGCATTACATCACATAAAAAGTCTACATCTCACCAACGCACCTCGGAATAGTCAAATCTTAAAAGCCCATATTTCAAAACCCTTCATCATGTTACTAAAAAAGGATTCATCATGGAAGATTATGGATAAGCAGAAAAAAATTGTAGTGAAAAACATTTACATAATATAAGTGATAATCATTCATTTAAGGTAAAACAAATTGATCTCTCTACACATTTTCAATTTATTAAAATTCATTATTGAGTCATTATTTATTAAAACGGAATACATACCAACTTATTTTAATAAAATTTTAAATCACTAACTAGACCAATGAACAAAGATGATAAAAAATCCAATAATCCCCATCAATTTTTAAAATAAAATTTCCATCAATAATACCATTAAAATCCATTCCAGTTCATTTAAAAAATCATTCCAAAAATAATTTTCATGGAACACGCATACATACTAAACCATTTGGAATCATATTTAATAAATCAAAAATTTACTAATTAAAATGGGGATTTTTATTTTTAAAATAATATTCACCTCTATTTGGAAAAATCAAATTTATTTAATAATATATAATTACATCACAATTTGAGAATATCCCTATTATATATGATTTTCATCCAAAAGGGACATCATATGCTTCAAAATTACCAAACAACGTTTAAAAATTTTAAAATATAAAAAATGAATTCAATAATAACATGACTCACAAGTATACTAAATGATATTAGAACACCTATTTATAATCTTTGGGATTAAACCATAATGCATCTGATATGTGTTTCCAATGACATGAAACAAAAAATCAATGCTAATAAATCTCAAGGGAATAAAATAGTGAATAAAGAATCAATGTTCCATATAGACCATTCAATATACAATGATTCTCATAGTTACTATAGACACTAGGAACAATTAAACAAGAGGATAATAGTGATTGAAGTCTATAATTTCAAAGACATAAAAGAATATGATCACTAATTTGATCGGTGTTTTGATCCACCAAGAGGTGAATTTTAAAGAAAAAAACTTGTTAATGAAGTCCCACTATGTTTTTTTGCATTAAGTAACACTGGAGAGAGATGGGATTATATATAATGTTAGTGATATGGGGGTAATTATCATGATACCTTGACAAAAAAGGAAAATAAAAACACCAATAGTAATCCAATGGATAGTGTAGAAATGATGTAACCACTGGTGAGAAAATAAACTAGATCATTGCCCTCATTAGTTAACCATTAGATAATCTTCCTAAATAAAATCTATATATTATACTCTACACCAACTACAAGGATCTAATTTATCACATGAGCCATTATGAATCCTAATAACAAACACAGAGACTATTGAATTATTTAAATCAATATTGGGATGTTACAATTCTCCTAGAACTATAGATATCCTAGCCATATTTAGAAAATATAGGGGATAAATTATTTTCACACCAATCAACTGATGTGGATAGTTCATGAAATAGAAACAAAAAAATTGAATAAGTGATCTAGTGAGAAAAAATATGAAGGAATAAACAACCAACATTCCAAATATTTATAATTCATATCCTCTAATATGGTAATAATTTTACATTCCCAAAACCAACATCCCTATAAAGATATAAATCTAGAGAGGGGGAAAACAATAATAAGAATTCCAACGTTTTAAAGATTCTCAAAAATGGTATATCATGGATATAACATATTTCAAGACATGTCAGTTCATCCAATGAATAGATGACGACAACTATCTATGAAGAACTAATAAAAGAATATACATAAACCTAAAATGAATGGAAATTCAGACACTTATGTGATACATTAGAGATAACTCTAAAAATTACCATTAATGGATTTTCAACACACAAATAAAGAACAAAATTGAGATGTAGTTATAGGGGATGAATATACTCAAAATAAAACCTAGTATTTCAAATAGATATCTTGACCCATCAATGATATCAACAAAACAATAAGTTACACCTCTAGGATCTTATCTCATCAAGACATCACTCAATGTATTCCCCGGACCCCAGTTACCAAGATTCGGTGCATTATTACATAACATTGGCACGATCACAAGATATAAAGTCTAGAAATACCAATTAGCTTAGTTGTCTTGGAAGTACAAAATACATAAATAAATTTTATACTAGATCATAAAAAACAACAACAATGTGTCCCCTTTGAGCATACTCATATTGTTTAACCTATTCATTCAGGTCAAAAATAATATACTTCTTCACATCATATGAAAAAGAAATCATAAAAAACGAGTGAGCACAAATTCTCAGTAAGGAAAACAATATAGCCGAAACTATCATTAATAAGCCTAAAAGTTTAAGTCAATGTATAAGACTAAAGCAAAACACTTTTAAACATAAACATCATCATAATATAGAAAAGATATATCAAAACGTTCCACTTACTTATTCCAACAGATATTCTACTAGTAGAATAATAACATTTAGTATTCGTAGATAATTTCATAATGAATTAATGCATAATGTTGGACATCATAACCACATAGTCAAGGACTCGTTCCAATACTAAAAATAATATTGTATCAAGGCCTTTTTCCAAGACACTAATTTGTCTCATGAGACATACTGATGATCGATGGGCTATATCAGTCCAAACCTATAACATAATATGTCCAATTCATTCCACATATGAAGAGGGTGAACCAGAATCCGAACATTCATTTTAAAACTATCCTACGAAATGTCAATATTTTAACCACAAACCATGAATGGTATAAAAATAGCACCTCCATAGTCAAACATAACTCATTCAGTACAATATGGAAGAATGTATTTTAATAAATAAACATCAATAAAAAATAATAGAGTATATTAAAATAGATGAAAATAATCAGTAAAACTATTGGAGAGAAATATACCCTTTTTCTTGAAATCATTTTAAACATCACTATTTATCAAGAGGACATTTAAAATAGATTTTTGACTAAAACTGTCTCATACCACTTTGAATCATTTAAATGGAATTTTAATTTCAAACAATCATGTCCATATAAATAAATCTTTAAATCTATATTTAAAACATGGACATTTAGGATAATTATTTAGAAGAATAAATATTTAAAACATTAAAAATGATATTTTATATATTTTTTAACTAAATGATAGATGATTGAATAAAAATAATTGAGGTAATAAAAACATTATAATATCACGAGATCAAAGGGATTCGTGATATATTATGTCAATGTACGGTATATACACCATATAAAAATTAATTGGGGCATATAAACAAAGAAGTCTTAATTGAAGGTAAATTGAGATGAAATCGCTTTTAAAGACTGTATCCTTAGGATAATGATAAATCAACGAAATAATTACGTGTGAAAAATATAAATAAACTCAATATGATTGGATATTCAGTATAATCAATCAGAGGTCATTCACACATATTTTGTAAAAACAACACCGATGACTTGGATATTTATATCAATGTAATGAAAATTGAGTTAAGATTGCTCTTATCAAGTTCATAACGATGACTTGAGAATTTACCAATGGGAGATTTTGTGTATAAAATGTATATCCACACAAAGGGGAGTGGAAATTACTACATAAGTAAATAAATAGTGATTTCACATATAATATTGGATTAAAATAATCATTGATGTTTGCATAAAACCCAATGAGTAGAAATTTAAATTAGAAATTCCCTTACTGATTTAGTAAATTAAGAAACATTAAACCCAAGAAAGAAGGATCACCCAATGTATTTATAAATAACCATAAATTAAATTATATTACCTAAAGTATACAATAATGGGATGTACATACACCACACAAAAATAAATAATGTCAATATAACATGAATCTCATGTGAATATGAAGTAAGATGAAAACCCATTACCTTGTACTTTTCCTTAGTAAAGGGTACGTTAAACTCATGTATAATAGATAAATTGTTTTTATTAAATTATATAAGAACCACTCCAAATAATTTCTTTTTTATTTCCTAAAATCCAAATTGAGTATATAGTTGGAACCACACATGACCAAAAAACATAATACAGTGGGACACATATTCAAAAATTAAACAGGCCACATATTCAAATTTTGAAATGAATCATCACCGCGGGAACCATTGAATTAGAGAAAGATCCTGAAAATCATGCTTCCTCTAGGTAAAACCTATATTGAGGAAGGAATGTTGAAATCATAGTACCAAGGTCATCATCACCCACTGAATCATCACATCACTGACATCAACTCTGAACATCACTACCATATCCATCACTGCCAACGTCACCACATCACTGACAGAAACACTTCCTTCGTTATCATCGACCTTCATAACCGGAGCCAATGATTGAATCAAAAAATCAGCTAAGAACTCCAAAAACACCTTATAAAAACCATCATAATATAACAAAAAATCGAACATTATCGACGGGCCAATCGCCCTCTTGGAGACAAACAACCGCTCGAACCGCACCGCATAAAACCTCCTTAAAGGCCCACAGACTGTACCGACTGGGAAAGGAGCGATAGACCCGGATTCCAGAGAAAGGTTGAGAAGAAGGAGGCCTCGGTAGGGGACCATCATATCACCATAACAGAAACGAATTTTGATGTCGTTTTCTGGACCAAGCACCTTCGATGGCAATTTTTACGTACTCACGAGGGACAATATCAATCCATTAATGGAGAAATAATATGTAATGGGATGCTATAACATATATTCAGAATCATTTACATTTTATATTTATTATTTACATAAATTATACTAATTATTATACCCATAAAAATAATGATGTGTTGAATAACAAACTACACCATGACATATAGATGGTAAGCCATATGTACACATGTATGGTGACATTGTCATTTATAGGATGAATAGATTAATTAATATGGTTATACAATTTTATAATAACATCACAGTATGTCAAAGTTACTTGAGTTATTTTTTTATAAAAACTAAAATAAAGAGGACTTGGAATAAGAAATGAACTTTGAAATTGTTGAAGAAATCAGTAACATTTTTTCGGTTGATTCAATTTTTTTTGATCAAAAGAGATCCTTAGGTTGGATTTATGATAAAAGTAAGGATTATAGGTTTATTTCACAGTAGTTTTAGGATATTTTAGTAGGGGTTGGCCGAGCCAAATGGCCTTGAATGTGTAAAATCATGAAAAGGGGAGATACACGTTTATAAGAGAGGTCGGGTTACTTAAGGATAATCGTAAAATATTAATTTATTATAAAATCATTTTCTGTTTATAATGTCTTCAAAAGGATTTATTTAGAGTATATGGTGGTTATTGGTTTAAATATTCTCATCCAATAGGTTTTAGACAAGTTTAGGACACCATATTAACCTTATCTTTTAGATTTAACTCTTAGTTAAATAGTTTAGGTTTTACCTTGTATTCTTCAATTATTATAAAACATAGTTAATAAAAAAACTATAAAATGACACGAGAACCTCAAGTGGTTCATTAATAACATATATATCATTTTATAAGAATTATGGCCGAAAATCATATTTTTATGACAATTATATAATTTAATAAAATATTATTGGTTTTAAAAACTCATTTATCTCAATTTGGACGCTATTTAGTATTTGGTTTTTTAAGTCATAATAAAATTATTACCTAGAAAAAATACATTTAATCAACCCTTACATGTCACAATCAACTAAAAAATACATGTAATGTATCAAAACTATCAATTTACCTTTATTTTAAAATTTATTATATCAATTTTTTTAATCATTCATTAAGAATGTAATTATTGCATCATCATTGTGTCATAAATAAATTTACTTATATATTGTGTAAAAATTATAAATATAATACCATGATGTATTAAATAATTTTATATCTATAATGAATACTTATAGTAAAATTTATCTTATGTGTAACCTTATATTAAAAATGGTTTAGTTATTAAACATTGAGTTTTACACTTTTACCTCTTCTTGAAATAAAATTATAATAAATGTCCAAGTATAATCCAAGTGTATCAAAAATTATCATATTTTATTCCTATGTTTGATTTTGGTTGAAATACACTTTTCCAATAAAATATGTATATGGGATTGGGTATATATAATATCACTTTTACCTTTAATTACCATATTTACTTTTAACCGTGGTAATAAAACATAAAAGTTACTATTCACCAAAATTATTTTCATCCTATTGAACAAAATTTTACTTAATTATCTCAACTGTATCACTCTGATTTTAGAAATTCAATTCACATAAACAGTTAAATTACATTTTATGCAAATTTTCTAATGTGCCAAAAAGGTGGGTAAAAGAAGTTAAAAAGATCAATAAAATTTTATATTTCTAATCTTATTATAAAATTACATAAATGATTTCAAATTGGAATAATATAGGTATTATTTATCTATTTTTACTTTAAAATAATTATTTAAATAAAAAGGTGGTTTTTATGTACTATGCAGTGTATTTCACTATTCATAAAAAAATTGAATGTTTTCAGAAAAATACCAAATCATCATACTATGCTAATTTTGATATTACAAATTAAAAAAATGATATATATTTTAAAAAATTCAAATCATATAATTTCCACTTATTAATCAATAATTAATTTTCATTGTCAAAACTAGAAAGCGGGTTTTTTAGAAGTAAAAAGTGTCAAAAGATTGATTTGGGTTTGTGTCCAATTTAAATGTTAAATAAAATATAATGACCAACATTTTATTGAATGATAAAAATATAATCTAATGATACTAAAAAAACAATAATGTTTATTGATTTATACTATAATTTTTTTTGATTAATTTTTTTTTTCAAATAAAATTTTGTATTTTTTCACTATTCCTCAAAATATGAATGTTACCTGAAAACCACAAAAAATTTATCCAAACTAAATATTAATGTCCCAATTATAATTAAGAATTTAATTTCATCAAGTTAAATATATAAATATTTCAAATATTATATTTAAAATGGGATCTCCATTAAATGGTAGGAAAATATCATTTTTTGTAAAATACTTCTTTTATATGAAAAATTGAATTTGTCAATATATTATCTCTAAGAAACACAAAATACAAATGTTAAAATTACTTGTATATATATAATATTAAAATTTTGGTTATTAATATTCATAAACACTTTTTGAAAAGCTAGTTTGATAGGCCATGGTGCACATGAACTCAGTGTTGCGTACTTTCGCACGCTATCGTATTATTCAAAGTGAAACCTAATGTGGAAGTTTGGGGGTGTTTCATTCTTACCTACATTAATAAATTAATTCCTTGAATTTTTAAACAATTCTTCGAAAATAAAATGGTTAAATTTTAAAAATACCTTTGTGGAAAACCCACATTAGAAATAGGGTTAATATAATTTAGTTTTAATAAGAGGGAATGAGAAATGAAAAAGTCACCACCATATTTGGATTTCAAATATGATAAAATTTTTGGAAATTATAATTGGAGGAAAACATAAATATTTATAGGGATTGATTGAGGTCTTCAATCACAGACATGTGAATTGAAAATTGATGGTCTCAAATCCATAAAAATATGATGATTTAAAATATTGTCAGTTCAACAAAACATAAGGTATTAGGATAATTTATTTTTCGTTTTAAGATCATTTCCATATTCTTTATGAATTATTTTATTAATAGAATATGAAAAAAGAATACTTAACAAGTATAGTTCCATCCTTAACTAATTTCTACCAAAAACTCATCTTTTACTCCAAAAGATAAGTATTCCAAATGACATGGTCACACTTGAAGCATTGGAATCAAATTCTCAAAACTAAAATAATCCAAAAATGATTAACTATATATTTCCCTTGTCTTTAGAAATTTAAGAAATTAGAAATGGTTAATACACGATCATAAGAACCCCCAAAAGGATAATACTTTATAGAAATAAATTCTACACATAATCTCTAAAATTAAACAAACAATACTGAAATTTCAACAAAGATCATTCAAAAAAAATTGTCCTTAAAATTATTCAAAATAATCCAAACTAAGTTTGAAACCCAAAAATCATATGTATTTGATCACATAGTATTCCATGATAAATCTTAACATTTATCACCAAATAACACTGACTAATTTAAAGTCACATACTTAAAATTCATTAACCAAATCACATATTCTTTATGATTGGTTAATCTTTTTTCATAAATTACCCAAACCACTCTAAGTCCCCAAAAAATAAATTATTCCAAAATATAAATCCACCATTACTACTCAAAAATATCCCATAGTATTCTATTTTCTTAAGGAAAATAGTGTTCCCAAAAGAGTGAATGTCATTCAAATTAGCATTTATCACTTAATCACAAAATCATTTTACTATACTAAGGATAATTAATAATTTCCTAAAATCAACATATTCTTAATCCATATAATAATTTTACTAAAAATAATTAGTACTAATAACTAGTGACTTCCCATAGTCTAGTGGTAGGGGATAAATCCCAGTCGCACATTGGTTGTGGGTTCGATTCATGAAGCTTGGACCGTCACGACTGGTTGTCACAGAATCTGTGTGTTATCCTTTTTCAAAAAGAATATAATTTTATAACATTCCCAAAAATTCATTAAATTATTCAAAAATAAAAAGAACATATTTTAAAAAAATATTTTATCTCATACCATTCATTTTCTTCCGTAAAATTAATAACCATTAATTGAATCAAATTAAATGACCATATAAACCCAAATGGTTCTTTATAACTATATCCACAAAACAAAAGATAATTATTCCTCAAAAATCATTTTCACATAACAAACAACATGGTTATACATAAAAGAGAAAAGTCATTCAACGTAATCCAATCAACATAGATCATTAATATGTTTAAAAAAATTTCCATCTATTTATTTCCACATAGGAACTTCCATGAATTAGATGTTATCCTACAGAATATGAAATTAACTTGGTTAATTCCCAGGTTCTCAACATTTATGGAAAATTAATTTAAATGGATTCTTAGGATCATTTTTCTTTTATTCCATAGTACAATTTATTTTCCCTCGAAAATTATTTACTTTTTGTTCTTCTTTCCAAGACATAAAGCATTTCATTATTCCATTGAGACATTGTCCTATGTGTCTCCTTCCACACTTCCTGCATGATATAAAATTAGCTTCCTTTTCTCCATTGTATCCTCTGTTGGAGCTCCTTTCATTCTCGGCGTTTAACTTATTGGTTGATTTTAGGAGTTTTTTAATGTACATGTTGTTGATCATATTTTTTGAAAATTGATTCAACATAAAAAAGATATCTTTTACACCTGTCAAAATTACATTCCATTGCTCATTTCCACCACCATTCCCAACATGTACATAATGTTCAATGTTATTATTACTTACTTGGAATCCATCCATTAACTAAAATAAGAATTCATAGTGTATGTAAAAATAGTCGTAAAATAATTTAAAGAATATCATGACACCATATATTCAATCTAAAACAACCTAGGATTATTCAAGGTTATTTATTATGATATCATATTAAAATCCTTTAAATAGGTTTGTAATTAAAATTTGAATTGTCTTAAGAATATCCCTTGGGAGTTTCAATACCAAGAGTGAATCAAGGCCGGTTGTCGTGTACCAGGATACCCCGACTCATTCCCGAAACTCTTTGTCAGATTTTTCACTCCAATGTACATCTTTTCTAGATCCACTTCTACCTGTTTGTATCTATACATCAATGTAGTTTCTTGGAAATCCCACATAATATTTACAAGACCTACTTTTTTGGATGTTCTTATATACTAATCTTTGGATAATGTTCTCTAATCATTTTTTATCTAAATTTAGTTTCCATGATTTTTATTAAACTTCCTATGATACCAATTGTAATTCCCTGACCCCAGTTACCCAGATTCGGTGCATTATTACATAAAATTTTCATAATCACAAGAGATAAAGTCTAGAAAGACCTATCGGTATAGTAGCCTTAGAAGTAATAGATATATACGTAAGTTTTACGTCACATCATAAAAAACAACTACAATGTATCTCCTTTGAACACACTCATATCCTTAACATATTCCTACAGGTCAAAAATAATATACATATTCACATCTAGGGAAAAGGAAATCATTAAAAATGTGTGATCATAGATGCTCAGTAAGGATAACAATATTGCGGAAACTATCATCAATAAGCATAAACATTTTAGACAATGTATAAGACTAAAGAAAAAGGCATTTAAAAATAAATGTAAGCATAATATGGAAAATATAAATCAAACAGTTCCCTTTAAATATTGACATGTATATTATACTAGTCGAATAATCACTTATAATATCAATTTCTAATTTCACAATGATTGAATGTGTAATACCTGATATCATAACCACTTAGTCAAGGCCTCATGCCCAAAATACAAATAAGATTTTGTAAAGACCGTATGCCAAGACACTATATTGTCTCTTGAGACCTACCGATGCATAGAGGGGATATAGAGGTCCTTTTCAGTCACTTACATAGTCCAATGCATTCCTCATATTAAAAGGTTGAAACAGAATCTAAACATTCGTATTAAAAATAGTATATGAAATGTCAATATTTTAACCACAAACCATTAATGGTATAAAAATATCAAATCCACAGTCCAACATTACTCCTTCAGTACAATGTGGAAGATTTTATTTTAATCAATAAATCACAAACAATAAGAATGAAGGATATTGACAAATATGAAAATAATATGTAAAACTATTTCAGAGAAAAACCCCCTTTTTTCTTGAAAACATTTAAAAGATTTACTATTTATCAGGAATCTGTTTAAAATATATTTCTATATTAAAGTGTCCCATACCAAATTGAAACATTTAAAAGGAGTATAAATTTTGAAACATTTTTTTATGTATAAATAATCCCTAAAAAAATTATTAAAACATAGGAATTAATGAGAATGATTTAGAAGATAAAATCATTAAAACACTTCAAATGAAATTCTAGTTAGAGTTTCTAACCAAATGAGAGACTCATGAATAAAAATGATTGAGGTAATAAAAACATTATAATATCATGATAATAAAAGGATACATTATATACATTTTCAATGTATAGTTTATACAACATATAGAATTTAATTGGCACATTACAACCAAGAAGTCTCAATAGAATGTAAATTGAGATGAAATCGCTTATAAAGACCATATACCTTAGTTAAGGATAAATCAATGAAATAATTATGAGTGAAAAATATAAATACTCTCAAAATGGTTTGATATTTCTTTTAAATCAATAAGATTACATTCACACAAATTCTTGTAAAAATAACCCCAATGACTTGGATGTTTAACTGAATGAATGGAAATTGAGTTAGGATTACTATTATGAAGTTCATATAGTTGCCTTGTGAATATATAAATGGACTGATTATGTGTATCAAAATTATTTCCATATAATGGGGACTAAAAATTAATACATAAGTAAATAAATACTGATTTCACAGATAATCTTGGAGTAAAATAATCAATGACATTTTCGTAAAACCTAATGAGTGGAAATTGAAATTAGAAATTCCATTACAGATTTGGTAACTTAAGATACATACACCCATGAAATAAGGATCATAAAATGAAAATATAAATTCCCATAAATTAGTGTTCATTACAAAATGAATACAGTCATGGTCAGCAAATACACCACAAAAAAGAAAATAGTGTCAATATAGCATGAATCTCCCACGAATAAGTAGTGAGATGAAAACACCTTAGCATGTAAATTTCATTAGTCGATGGTATTTTCACATCATGTATAATAATTAAATGATTTTTATTAAATTATACAAGAACAACATTCCAAAATATGATATCATATATAATCGTATAATATTTATTATTTAATAATATTTAAGTAGTATGATTGTTTCAGGTGTTAATTGATTCTTTTTCCTTTATATGTTTTGTTATGTTTGTGATGTTTGGTATGAATTGGATGTATATTAATCATATCTATATTGATATTAAGTTAATAAAAATTATTTTTCATCATAAAATTAAATTTATTTTGGAAGGGTTACGATGGGGAATGAATCTCATCACGTCCGTGGAGAGGGTAATCTGTACGTATGCACGAGTGACACTATTATTCCATTGATGGTGAAATATTATATAATTGGATGATATATCAAATATACAGAATCATTAACATGTTATATTTATTATTTATATAAATTATACTCATTATTATACACATACAAATAATTAAGTGTTGAATAACAATCTACACCACGGACATGGAGACGATAAGCAGTAAAAACACATGTATGTTTAATTTTTCATTCCTAGGATAGATCAAAGAATTAATATTATTGTAACATATTTATAACAACATCACAGTTTGTATAAGTTACAAGTGTTATTATTTTGGTATGAAAACAACAAATAAAGAGGAAGTGGATGGTGAAAAGAACATTGAAATAGGTGATGATATCATTACCTCTTCTTTAAGTGCTTCTTTTAGATTTAATAAAAAAGCATCCATAGGTTGGATTTCTGATCAATGTAGGGCCTCTAGGTTGAATTTTAGGTAGTTGGGAAGATATTTGAGTAGGGTTTGGTGGAAAAAAATCACTTTGATGGTTTTTAATTATGATAAGGGGAAGTATACTTTTATAAGAGAGGTGAGGGTTACTTTAGGAAAAGCTTGAAATATTATTTTATTATAAAATAATTTTCTGTTTATAATAGCTCCAAAATAATTTATTTCTAGTATAATGTGGATATAATTCGAAATATTCTCAACCAATAGGTTTTACAAGGGTTTAGTTCACCATATTAACCTTCTCTTTTAGATTTTACTCTTAGTAAAATAATTTAACTTTTACCATGTATTCATGTATTATTATAATACATGGATAATAAACATACAATAAAATAGAAAGAGACCCTAATGTGATTTATTAATTACATATAAATTATTATATAAATCATTTGGTTGATGTATATATTTTAAAGAATATTATATATTTTAATAAAATTGTTTTGGTTTTAAAAACACATATATTCCAATTTTGACACAATTTATTATTTGGTTGTTGTGAAAGTCATAATAAGTTTATTACATAGAAAAAAAAATAAATTTAATCAACCCTAACTTTTCATATTCAACATGAAATTTCTTTTAATGTATCAAAAGTCAAAATTTAAATTTATTTTAATATTTATAATATCAATTATTTGAATCTTTCATTAATAAGGTAATTACTGCATCATCAATGTGTCATAATAAAACTTTATTATTTGTTGTTTAAAATTAATAAATAAAATACCATGATGTAGGAAATGGTTTTATATTTCTAAAGAATATTTATAGTTAAATTTATCTTATGTATAACCTTTTATTTAAAATGGATTCATTAATAAACATTAAATTTGACACTTTAAAATCTTCTTTAAATGAAATAATAATAAATATCCTAGTATAATAAAAGTGGAAAAAAGATCATATTTTATTAATAAGTTTAATTTTTGACGAAATACCTTTATCCAATAGAATTAGGACATGTGTTAGGATAATTATAATATCATTTTTACCTTTAAATACCTTATTTTCTTTTAACAGTAGAAAATAAAATTCAAATTTATCTTTTCACCAAAAATTATTTTCATCCTATTGAACCACATTTTACTTACTGTTTTCAACCATGTGTGATGGATTTTTAAAATTAAATTCACAGAAGAAATAAAATTACATTTTATGCAAATTTGAAAATGTGCCTAGAAGGTGGGTAAAAGATTTTAAAAAGTTAAATAAAATTTTATATATCTAATATTATTAATAAAATGATTTAATAATTTACATTGGAATAATATATGTATTATTATTCTATTTTGACTTTAATATTAATATAAATAAAAAAATATTTATATAAAAAAGATGGTTTTTTGTACTATGCAGTATTTTTAACTATTTATAAAAAACTAAATGTTTTCAGAAAAATACCAAATTATAATCCTAATATAATCTTGATAATCCTAATTCAAAAATGATGTTTAATTTAAAAAATTAAAAACATAGCAGTTGCAATAATGAATTTAAAATTTATTCCCATTGTCAAAACCAGAAAGCAGGTTTTTTAGAAGTAAAAAAAATATCAAAAGATTTATATGGGTTTATCTCCAATATAAATGTAAAATTACCTAAAATAAAAAAAATTTATTAAATGAAAAAAAAATAATTCAATTATACTTAAAAACATTAAAATTTATAGTTTTAAATTATAAATCATTTTGATTAAAACTTTTTTTTCAATTATGATTTAGTATTGTTTCACTATTTATCAAAATATGAAAACTTTCCGAAAAACCAAAAAAAATATACAAAACTATGTTTTTATAGCCCTTTTCTAAAGAATAATTTAATTTCATCAAATTTTATATATGAAGGTATTAAATATTGTATTTAAAATAGGATCACCATTAAAAGGCGGAAAAACTGTGTTCTTTTAAAAATACATCTTTTATCTGAAAAAATTAAATTTTTCTTTATATTATGTCTAGGAAACAAAAAAGATGAATGTTAAAATTATATGGGATATATATAAAATACAAAATATTATTATTACTATTCATAACATCTTTTTAAATGGCTAGTTTGATAGGTGGTGGTGCGCTTGAACTCAGTGTTTCATATTTCGCACATTATCATATTATTCAAAGAGAAACATATTGTGGATGCTGGGGGTGTTATACTCAATCTTTGTCACATGAGTCTATATCCAAGTACTTTCGAAATCGATTTAAATAGATATTAAAATATTGAGACAATACATATACATAGAATAATAAACTCTAAAAAATTTAGACAACCTATGATATAATGATTGACATATCACCAAAAAAGTAGTTCATGATACGATACTAAGGAATAATAACAACCATGACATTTAAGGGTTACCAATATAAGATTCAATGACATCCCCATGATTCTAGAAAATCCTAATGGAATTAAAACCATTTATATGATGGATAAACAATCAAGTGGACATATCCATAAATGGTTACAAAAGATATCTCATGAAAGAAGGGTTACGATCCACAATAGATAAAACATAAGGATCAAAAAAACAAGATATAACATGTCCCAATAATAATAATATATCCAATAATGAATTAAATTCAATATGGAACACTTAAAAGGACATCACTTAAGTATAAAGATCATTAAATTGAACAAGAATCAACCCCTACTAGTAGGTCATCCATTTCATAAAAATGATTCTCTCTATGTCATATGGTTGGATCCTATTTTCCATGAAGTACTATTGTTACAGAGATTAGAGATGATAACAGCTAAATTAAATTTCAACTTTTGGAATAAAAACATATCAAACATCTTAATATGACCCAAGGGGACACAAAAATAGGAAACACTTAATTATTTAAAATATAACATCATAGAATGACAATGTGATCCCCACTCTATGTGCATAATATATATAATCATTACCAATGAAGAATTCCCCACTAAAATACTTTTATCATCCGTCAGATGAAACATCATCAGTTTATATATCCTGGAATTATGTAATCTCATCTTCTTGTTTCTTTTATTCATACACTTAAATTGAAAAGGATTGTTCAAACCATTGTATATTATTTCAGACAGAGCATAGATACAACAATTCAATGTTTTGAGTGAAGGTATTCCATGAAAGGTAGATCTTTTATAAATTAATCACCAATAATAAAAGGTATGAAACATATTAGTATATGAAACGATTTGGAATAATCCAAAACTAATAACTCACCTTGACTAAGACCTATTAGCTCACAAAAATACCATTCTTCACTTCCATATGATATTTCTATTGAATCATTACATGCATGAAGAATTCCCAAGAAATTATTTGAAAACGGTCGGATGAAATAAAGAAGTACCACAAAACTCACCAATTTCCATATTACAAGTTATTGAAATACATTTCCCTCATGGAAATTAGGTTCTTGAGATAAAAAATATTCATTCAAATTATTGTAGCCACATCATTTCCTCAGGATAACCAAACATACCTCTTTAAAATGTGGTATGTTGATCCAAGATTACAAAGATAAGATCAAATTTCTAAACTTATTTAGCCCCAACACTTGATATAGAGTCGAGGTAGTGTATTCAACTTGATATTATACATTTGAATTATGAAAAATGTACTTCAAGGATTGTTCCTACAAACTAACATCTTATCATATATAAAAACTATGGGATAAATTTAATTGTATTGAGAAACATTAGCTCAAAAAATAATGTTTAAAAATAACCCCATATGGATCACACAAAAACTAAAATATTTCATATGAATATGGAAATAACAATTATCAAAACTATCATATTCATTGAAAGTACCAAATAATTCCATTTAGACTAAGTTTTACTAATTTCAAAACATAAATATAAAATATAAAACATAAAAAGGTTAAAATAATTTACCACATCAGGGATCATCATACATCGTTCCTAAAATGTAATCCCATAATATATTTTCAAAACCATTTCTAATTTAAAAGCATTATAATATCAAAATTTATCATTCTTAAAACAATCCACTAAAACATCATATATGATTATTTGAAAATATATCTTTCAATGAATTATTTTCAAAATAATTGAAATATGTTTGTCGAAAACCTATTTATAATTACCCAAATTAATCCTTCATTATGATAAAATATTTTTTTTAATGGATTTATAATTTAAACAAATTGATTAAATTGATAAAACCATACATATGAATAAAACATGACACACGTGATGATTCCAATTAAAAATCAATAAACCCAAATTAGTATCACATATGTGATTTCACATGGAATCAAATTGATATGAAATCATGTACAGTGCCAAATTATAACTATGAATATACTATTAAGCCACACATAATTATCATCTGAGTTCCTCAATTTTCAGCCAAATCAACCACATTGATTCCATCTCGTTCACCAAACCATGATAGCATTGTGAAACTATAGTCATACATGGGATGTAACCAATAACTAATAATATATTCAAATATTAATTGAAAATATAAAAAAGATCCAAAAATTACCCATATTAGGAAACATAAATAAATTAGAATATGCATAAGTACCCACTTTCTCTATTAACTCGAGTCATATCCCAATGTTTGATAATTGGGAACCCATTCAAAAAATACATGTGGAGTAGTAACATGTTCCAAACCTACATTATACCATCAATAACTCAATATAAATAAAAAAAGGGACTTGAAATAATAATTTATTAGGAAATAAGATACTCTAATACCAATTGTTGTGAAGTCACCATTAATACCATTAGAACCAGTATCTAATCATATCGTGAGTCACCCCAATAGAATTCACAACCATTACAAGATGGTTAGAAGTGTATGGGAATCATGAATAACTATTGGGAATGTTTTAAATATGTAACAAGATTATATAATAAAATAAAACAATTAAAAAATATATAAAAACAAGAAGAACTAGGTCATCCAGATTTGACCTATAGAAAAGATACAATCAACCCATGGACTTTAACGAAAACCAAACATGATCACCCATCTCCAGGTGGTCCTTGGCCCCCCAAAATATACCATGAAACCTTCCCTTAGACAAACACACATGGAAATACATGGGAAGATAATGAGAAATTGATTACCTATCATAAAATAATTAATTCTGTAGACACCAAATGGTATAAGTAGGATATAAGGTTACAAATTCAAGAATGATCCTACGGATATTTTTATGAAATTTTTCTACCATGATTCTTAGATACACTAGTATAAATATATTAATAAAAAAAATATTAAAATTAAAAATAAATATGATTGAACATTACACTTTTTAAATAGGTCGATAAAGGTCCACAAATTCAAAACCAATATCTTTTTCAATCCAAATTCAATTAAGAAATAATTAAGACGAAAAAATTGGATAATATCTTTTTAATTTTATGATACCAATTTAATCATTCATTTAAAAATATTTCACTTTAAATTGAATATAATATATTGTATTCCATATTAAATTCTACGTATCATAAAATACCACATGAAATGGAAAAATTATTGGATAATAAAAGTAACTCATAGAAACCAAGTTGTATAATAGAGGATGTGGAACGTGGAATCTCTAGTGGTGAGTAATGGTCAAGTGATCATATTCATATATCAATTATCAATGACAAGAGTTGAGTTAATTTTCCATGGGAAATTCAATGTTATGTATTCATAATTTCAAATACATGTAAATTATCCCAAGATGACTATATAAAACTATCAAATATATCAAATAAAAAATATTACCAAATGATATTACACCCTCCACCTAAAAGAATAAACATATATGTAATCTATATTATCTACGGATACACTGGTTAGGGCTAGAGTATGAAAAATCATAGAACAAGTCAATTGTCTCTCCCCAAGATACTATGGTTTCCCTAGACAAGTCAATGTGTTGGGTGAGACAATAACTAACCAAGTTCACTGCGGAGGTCTATAAGGGAACTAGTTTCCACGATCTACATTTCATCACATTAAAGGTTCATATCTCACCCTTACCCCTAGGATCCCAAAAATATTAAATCCAATCTTTAAAGAACCGTCATCTTGTTTAACGTCCATAATCAAATGAGGAAGCATATACATAAATGGTTAATCATTAATTTTCATGATATGATCATTTAATTTATAAATGATGAAACATGCCTATATGGTAAGCTAAATTAATATGGAAAACTATGTCAATTTGATGACAAATCGCATTTTTAAATTCATGTAAAATGGTCCGGATGTTCCCACATAGATTAAATCCATTAAAAGAGAACTTACATGTCAACCATTCGAGAAACAATATATCAAATGGATTAAATATCTACCATGATGAAATAAAAAAGGGAATAATATAGATCAATAGACAAGATGATATGTACATATTGGAAGAGGATCACTTTCTCGATCAGTAGTTTCATCTACCAAGATATGATCATTGAAGATCCAAATACATCAATGAAGGATTCCTATGTTTCTTAGGTCAAGAAAATATTGATGGATAATATAATATAAATAAAATTAGAGCATATATATATATTAATTACCATGCCACCATGACTAAATCCATAACTAACTAATAAACCAGTCTATCAGTGTCAGATTCATAAATTAAGTAAAAACTAGATAGCCCATCAGTAAGACGATGGACCACCTATTTATTTAGAAGATGTAGTAAAATGTATAATAAAACTACAATAATGTAGTTTATCCTCTATCCATTCAAACCACCTGAATAAAAACTCAATGAGGACTCATTTTTTGAATCATGTATCAAGATATTAGACTGCAATTTAGAACAAGTTTTGTTTGTAAAATATCTCTATTTTTTACAATCAAATGAATTTATATTAATTCCTAGAAAAATTATATTTATTTTTAGGATAGTTATTCATTACTATTTATGTTAAAAATATATAATTTGAATATATTTAAATATCTTAATTAGTGAAATATATAATTAAAATGAATCATATAAAATATAATTATAACTCTCATATATATATAGTCATCCCATTGAAATGTTGACTATTTTTAAACTTAATTAATTTCATCATATTCATTCAAAATTGATTAAATATTTTCTAAAATATGATTAATAATTTTTCATTATAATATATTTTATGTATATATTTCATCATTTAGTTAATTCTCTTCATAATATCTATTTCAATGGAAAAATTATAATGGTAAAGTCTAAATAATATTTTTTTTATTTGTAATTTATTTCCATCGGGTACACAATACCGATCCTAAAAGGTAGGAACATTTAAATGATAATATTCAAATTAAATTAATTTTTTCATTTAAACTAATATACATTGTAAAATACTAGCTTGTAACATTATAACCTGCTAAATGAGTTAGATCTTTTCACTATTATCTCATTCCACATAAAAATGATTCAATTAATTTTTAGAATAAATTCCATGTGGTGAAATGTATGTATATTATTGGAAATAAATACCCATCAATCCACACTGATAACATTTTATTCTCCAAATAACATTAATTTATATGTTAATAAGTGTAATATTTCATTTACTAAATAATTATTAATCAATACATTGACCATAACGACAACATTTTAGGGGAGGGATTTAATAATATGTACCTTCAAATATGAGCTATATATTCCATATATGACTCCATATATTGATATTTCCAAAAATATATTAAAAATTATTTTACAATCAATATAGAGAATAATATAAAATATACAAACACGATTTATTTCCATACCATAAGCATTATTTTGTTATTCTGAAATGTTTAGGTTAGTTTTCTATCTCAAATTCTAAAAAATAAATATCCACAACAAATATATCATTATATAGGAAAATAAATATAATATTCAAATGATCAAAAAATCCATAAAATATATTAATATATATTAATCTTATACGATGGTAATACGAAAAACCAAAAATGGATAACCTAATAATATATCATAACCAAATTCTAACTCAAATCAATACGGAAATTACTAACATTAAAAATCATAAAAATACCGAAATAAAAATTTGAATCCCAACTAATATAATGCTTTTATAATATATTCTTAAAATGCTAACTTGAAACATATCCTCATGAAATTTAAACCACTCATAAATAAGAATAAACAATTAATATTCCCAAATCTATTAATCAAGAATATATGTTAATTTTTTTAGTTGATAACATAAATTACAATATAGTAAAAACAAAATAAGATATTATTTCAAAATTTATCTCAATAATTATTATTTAATTTTTTTTATCATAAATATATAATGTTCCAATTACAGTCAATATTTTTAAATAATATCACAACTATATTATTCACTAAATCACATTTCAATTCCATGGTTATGTATATGATTAAAAAATCTTCCCAAAATTTAATAAACCTTAACCACAACTAATGATAATGACATCAAATATCTCATTAACCATAAATGATATGGATAACACTCATCTTATGTCCATAAAATATAATTTCATTCTTCCTCGAATTACCTTCGCACTAAAATAGATGAAAAATTTATGTGTTTTATAAGCCTCAACTATATGTTAAAACTCAATAAATATCTTAAAAGGTATCCATAGACATAATAAAAACCCATCCCAAAAAAATACATATCAATTCTTGTAAACATATGATAATATTTTTACATATCAATATATATGTAAAACACCACTACATAAAATAACTTAAAATAATATATATGTACACTATATTCCGCAAATATCATTTTTAAACATTATACAAATATTTTTCAATATATTTATTAATATTATATCAATACATTAAATCCTATGAATCATGATATATGATTAATCAATCTCATTGTAATAAAATTTTATACTTTATGAATAATAAATTCTTGTAAAATAATACAAAACCATTATGTGGTATTCACATTATCATTATATTATGCATTTGGCCATGTTAGAATTTTATTCACATGATCATATTGATCTAATTTATGTTAGTTACACATACAGAATCAATTTTCAGAAAGCTGAAACTCCCCACATTTAAAAAATTATATTGATACATCTGGAAGAACATTATTACCCTATGTTGTTTTAACTGAACTATTCATTTTATGTTAGGAGTTTATTTTTATATTACGTCCTTTATCACATATGTAACAACTTTTTATTCCTCTGAGAAATCATCCTATGTAATTTTTACAGCATTCATGAAATGTGGGAAGATTAACATTCAAACCTTACTCATTTATATATACTTATATCCTACAAAACATAATTTGTCATGGTGCTTTGGGAAACTCACATTTGTTTTTGAAAATAATAATAACCCCATAAGAATTGTTAGGAAGAACAATAATATTTTTCACCAAAAATATAACTGATTTTTGCTTCATTTTTTAGGAACCACCATAATTCTTATAACATCCATTTATAACATGGTTCCTACACATATATTATGATTACTAAAACAATTTAGTGTCAGAATATCAATTTCAATCAAGATAAACCATATTATAATGTGGAAAAATACTGATATATCCTTATTTATGCGATATTTTATTCAATAAATTTGGGAAACCTTATAATTCCAAAAAAATAACCATATTTTTATTTAACAAAAGAATATTTAAGGATATAAAAGGATTACAACTTTATCTAAAATTATATTATATCTTCTAAAGTTATGTAAACAATTTCTATAAAGCCAAATATAAGAACTCATTAATTTGAAACCCCATAAAATATATTTTAATAGTTAGGATTTTATATTTTTTCATTTCAATGTTCTTTTATATTTATTGTTATAGTGAAATAGAAAAAATATTTATAGAAAATACATTACTTATATATATTGGGAAATTTTCCCATTAATAGTTTTATATGTTAAAAAATATACTTTGATTCATAAATATATTTTATTATTTTAAAAAAAAATCACCATTTACCATGATATAATATCTACACATCCCTATCTATTGAGGAAAACATTAAAAATATAGGATTATAAAATTAAATAATATTAAGAAATGTAAAATAAATTGGAAGCGAGTAATCACTTTAAAACAAATAAATATATATAATAAATATTTCCATTTAATATAACAAACTCTCTGAACATGAAATAATTTTATTACACATGAAATCAATATCTAATAAAAATTTCTTCTTAAAAATATTTTTTAGGAATAATAAAAAAACATTAAAATTAATGTCGGTTTTTTAAAATAATGGATAATTTCCCTAAAAATAAATCCATTCATACAAACTTACATTAAATAATAATATTTATTTATGAACTATTGGAATCCAAATTTATCATTTAAAACTCCAAAATATATTTTTACCTTAGTTCATTATCTTCATAACCCTATTAGATGGGAATAAACGACCTTCTTAATTACAATTACTCTATAGTAGTAACATATAAATGCCTAAATCCCTAAAATTCATAGGATCAATTTTTCAATAGTTTATTATATACATTTTATTGGATTAACATGTAAATAGTTTTCTTCATCCACATCATAATTGTATCATATAAAAATTTAACATTATCCACATTACACAACGCAACGGATAGCTATATTACCCCACCCATTATCCTGAATAATGTCCAAAAATCAAAAAAACACATAATAATCCATTTACATTATAAAATATCATATATTTATATTTTTTTAAAAAAATAAAATATTTTATATTCTATATGTATGTATAAAAATAGTTTTTTAAAAACTCTTAAAATGAAAATTTCCCACATGAATGGAAATAGGATTATAATTTAAAGACAATGAAAATGCGTAGTGTATGTACTAAATCTATAATTTTTATATATATTTTTAATTATATTCATCCTGTATATATTGTAAATAATATTTTCACTCTTTTTTAATGAAAGTAAAAAACACTTAGTGGAAAAAAAGGAAAGTAATAAATAAAAAAGGGAATAAAGTGTAAAAGATTTAATAATATAACCATCAACAATGTTTTATCTTTCAATTGTATTTTTATTAAAACATTTACATATATATTGATACAGAGAAATGAGAATTTAAAAAATTTAATTTTCCCTAACTAGTTTAATTAATTTTAGTTGCTTCATATAGAATTAGATTTATGGAAAACCTTTAGTGAGAGAAGTACTCAATGATTTTTTCCTTAATAGTTAAATTAAAATTTTCTATATACTATTAAGAACATATATTATTGTATGAAATATCAATTCTATATTCTATGATATGTGACTGGAGAATAATACTAGATTAATATTACAAAATAGGAGGATGGATAACTGACACTATAATAATTTAATGGTGAGGTAGATTTATTGTAAAAGATTTTAAAATGTTAAATAAAATTTTATATAACTAATATTATTATAAAAAGACTTAATAAATTAAATTGGAATAATATAGGTATTATGTATCTATTTTGGTTTTAATATTTATATAAATAAAAAATAAATATTTATATAAAAAAGATTGTTTTTTTGTACTATGCAGTATTTTTCACTATTTATAAAAAATTGAATGTTTCCAGAAAAATAACAAAAAATCATCCAAATATAAGTTCGATAATCCTAATTCAAAAATTATGACTAATTCACAAAATTAAAAACATAAGATTTGAAATAAATAATTTAAATTGATTCTCATTGTTAAAACCAGAAAGCGGGGTTTTTAGAAGTAAAAAAGTATCAAAAGATTGATATGTGTTTATCTTTAATATCAATGTAAAATTACATCAAATGAAAAAAAAATTGTATTAAAAGAAAAAAATATAATAAATCTATTAAAAAATTAATATTTATAGTTTTAAATTATAAATTATTTTGATTAAAACTGTTTTTTTCAATAATGATTTAGTATTTCTTCACTATTTATCAAAATATAAAAACATTCCGAAAAACCCAAAAAAATTTACAAAACTATTTTCTTATTACCCTATTCTAAAGAAGATTTTAATTTCATCAAATTTTATATATAAAGGTATCAAATATTATATTTAAAATGGGATCCCCATTAAAAGGCGGAAAAACTGTATTTTTTTAAAAAATACTTCTTTTATCTGAAAAAATTGAATTCTTCTTTATATTATGTCTAAGAAACACAAAAGATGAATGTTAAAATTAAATGGGATATATATAAAATACAAAATATTATTATTACAATTCAAAACTTCTTTTAAAATGGCTAGTTTTATAGGTCGTGGTGTGCTTGAACTCAGTGTTGCAGATTTCGCACAGTATCAAATTATTCAAAGAGAAACATAATGTGGATGTTGGGGGTGTTATAATCAATCATTGTCACATGAGTCTATATCTGAATCCTTTATAAATGTTTTTGAATAGATATTAAAATATTAAGACAATACATAGACATGGCATAATAAACTCAAAACAATTTAGACAACATATGATATAATGAGTGACATATCGCCAAAAAAGTAGTTCATGATACGATACTAAAGAATAACAACAACCACAACATTTAAGGGTTCCCAATATAAGATTCAATTACATCCCCATTATTCAAAAAATCCTCATGGAATTAAAACCATTTATTTTATGGATAACCAATCAAGTCGCCACATCCATAAATGGTTACAAAAATATCTCACGAAAAAATGGTTATGATCCACAATAGATAAAACATAAGGATCAAAAAAGAAAGATATACATGTCTCAATAATAATAACATAACCAATGATCAATGAAATTAAATATGGAACACTTAAAAGGACATCAATTTGGCATCAAGATCATTAAATTGAACAAGAATCAACACCTACTAGTATGTCATCCATTTCATAAAAATGATTCACCCTATGGCATATGGTCGGATCCTATTTTCCATGAAATTCTATTGTTAGAGATATTAGAGATGACAATAGCTAAACTAAATTTTAAATTTTGGAATAAAAACATATCAAACATCTTAATATGACCCAAGGGGCCACAAAAACGGAAAACACTAAATTATTTAAAATATAACATCATAGAATGGCCATATGATCCCCACTGTATGTGCACAATAAGTATAATAATTACCAATGAAGAATTCCCCACTAAAAAACTTTTATCATCCACCAGATGGTACATCATCACTTTATATATCCTGGAATTATGTAATCTCATATTCTTGTTTCTTTTCTTCATACACTTCAATTGAAAAGGATTTTCCAAACCATTGTATATGATTTCAGATAGATAATAGATACAACAATTCAATGTTCTGAGTGAAGGTATCCCATGAACGATAGATCTTTTATAGATTAATCACCAATAATAATACGTATAAAACATATTAGTATTTGAAACAATTTGGAATATTCCAAAACTAATAACTCGCCTTGACTAAGACCTATAAGCTCACAAAAATACCATTCTTCACTTTCATACAATATTCATATTGAATTATTTCATGCATGAAGAATTCCCAAGAAATTATTTGATAACGGTGGGATGAAATAAAGATGTACCACAACACTCACCAATTTCCTTCTTACAAGTTATTGAAATACATTTCCCTCAAAGAATTTAGCTTCTTGAGATAAAAAATATTCATTCAAATTATTTTAGCCGCATCATTTCTTCAGGATAACCAAACCTAACTCTTTAAAAAGTTGTATATTGATCCAAGATAACAAAGATAAGATCAAATTTCTAAATATATTTAGCCCCAACACTTGATATAGAGTCGAGGTAGTGTATTCATCTTGAGATTCTACTTTTGAAATATGAAAAAAGTACTTTAAGGATTATTCCTACATACTAACATCTTATCATATAGGAAAAACTATGGGATAAATTTAATTGTATTGAGAAACATTGGCTCAAAAAATAATGTTTAAAAATAACCCCATATTGATCATAGAAAAACTAAAATATTTTATATGAATATGGAAATCACAATTATCAAAACTATCTTATTCATTGAAATAACCAAATAATTCTATTTAAACGATGTTTTACTAATTTCAAAACATTACTATAAAATATAAAACATAAAAAAGTTAAAATAATTTACCACATCAGGGATCATCATACATCGTTCCCAAAAATTAATCCCACAATATATTTTCAAAACCATTTCTAATTTAAAACCATTATAATACCAAAATTAATCATTCTTAAAACAATCTAGTAAAATATCATATATGATTATTTGAAAATATATTTTTCAATGAATTATTTTCAAAATAATTGAAATATGGTTGTCAAAAACATTTTTATAGTTTCCCAAATTAATAATTCATTATGAAAATATATTGGGTTTTTAATGGATTTACAATTTAAACTAATAGATTAAATTGATAAAACCATATATATGAATAAAACAAGCCACACGTGATAATTCTAATTAAAAAACAGTAAACCCAAATTAGTATCACATATATGATTTCACATGGAATAAAATTGATATGAAATCATGTCCAGTTCCAAATTATAACTATGAATGTACTATTAATCCATACATAATTATCATCTGAGTTCCTCGATATTCAGCCAAATCAACCGCATTGATTCCGTTTCGTTCACAAAACCATGATAGAGTTGTGAAACTATAGTCATCCATGGGATGTAACCAATAACTAATAATAAATTCAAATATTAAATGAAAATATAAAAAAGTTCCAAAAATTGCCCATATTAGGAAAAAAATTGGATATGCATAAGTACCCACATTCTCTATTAACTCGAGTCTTATCCCAATGTTTGATAATTCGTAACCCATTCAAAAAATACATGAGGAGTCCTAAAATGTTCCAAACCTACATTATACCATTAATAACCCAATATAAATAACAAAAGGGACTTGAAATAATAATTTATTATGAAATAAGATACACTAATACCAATTGTTATGAAGTCACCATGAATACCATTGGAACCGGTATCTAATCATATCGTGAGTCACCCCAATAGAATTCACAACCATTAAAAGATGGTTAGAAGTGTATGTGAATCATGAATAATAATTGGGAATGTTTTAAATATGTAACAAGATTATATAATTAAATAAAACAATTAAAAAATATATAATAACAAGAAGAACTAGGTCATCCAGATTTGACCTATAGAAAAGATACAATCAACCCATGGACTTTAATGAAAACCAAACATGATCACCCATCTCCAGGTGGTCCTTGGCCCCCAAAAATATACCATGAAACCTTCCCTTAGACAAACACACATGGAAATACATGGGAAGATAATGAGAAATTGATTACCTATCATAGAATAATTAATTCTCTAGACACCAAATGGTATAAGTATGATCTGAGGTTACAAATTCAAGAATTATCCTACGAATATTTTTATGAAACATTTCTACCATGATTCTTAGATACACTAGTATAAATATATTAATATAAAAAAATTATTAAAATTAAAAATAAATATGATTGAACATTCCACTTTTTAAATAGGGCGATAAAGGTCCACAAATTCAGAACCAATATCTTTTTCAATCCAAATTCAATTAAGAAATAATTAAGATGAAAAAATTGGATAATATCTTTTTAATTTTATGATACCAATTTAATCATTCAATTAAAAATATTTCACTTTAAATTGAATATAATATATTGTATTCTATATTAAATTCTACGTATCAAAAAATACCACATGAAATGGAAAAATTATTGGATAATGAAAGTAACTCATAGAAACCAAGTTGTATAATAGAGGATGTGAAACGTGGAAGCTCTAGTGGTGAGTAATGGTCAAGTGATCAGATTCATATATCAATTATCAATGACAAGAGTTGAGTTAATTTTCCATGGGAAATTCAATGTTATGTATTCATAATTTCAAATACATGTAAACAATCCCAAGATGACTATATAAAACTATCAAATATATCAAATAAAAAATATTACCAAATGATATTACACCCTCCACCTAAAAGAATAAACATATATGTAATCTATATTATCTACGGATACACTGGTTAGGGCTAGAGTATAAAAAATCATATAACAAGTCAATTGTCTCTCCCCAAGATACTATGGTTTCCGAAGACAAGTCAATGTGTTGGGTGAGACAATAACTAACCAAGTTCACTGCGGAGGTCTATAAGGGAACTAGTTTCCACGATCTACATTTCATCACATTAAAGGTTCATATCTCACCCTTACCCCTAGGATCCCAAAAATATTAAATCCAATCGTTAAAGAACCGTCATCTTGTTTAACGTCCATAATCAAATGAGGAAGCATATACATAAATGGTTAATCATTAATTTTCATGATATGATCATTTAATTTATAAATGATGAAACATGCCTATATGGTAAGCTAAATTAATATGGAAAACTATGTCAATTTGATGACAAATCACATTTGTAAATTCATGTAAAATGGTCCGGATGTTCCCACATAGATTAAATCCATTAAAAGAAAACTTACATGTTAACCATTCGAGAAACAATATATCAAATGGATTAAATATCTACCATGATGAAATAAAAAAGGGAATAATATAGATCAATAGACAAGATGATATGTACATATTGGAAGAGGATCACTACCTCAATCAGTGGTTTCATCTACCAAGATATGATCATTGAAGATCCAAATACGTCAATGAAGGATCCCTATGTTTCTTAGGTCAATAAAATATTGATGGATAATATAATATAAATAAAATTAGAGCATATATATATATTAATTACCATGCCACCATGACTAAATCCATAACTAACTAATAAACCAGTATATCAGTGTCAGATTCATAAATTAAGTAAAAACTAGATAGCCCACCAGTAAGACGATGGACCACCTATTTATTTAAAATATGTAGTAAAATGTATAATAAAACTACAATAATGTAGTTTATCCTCTATCCATTCAAACCACCTGAATAAAAACTCAATGAGGACTCATTTTTTGAATCATGTATCAAGATATTAGAGTGCAATTTAGAACAAGTTTTGTTTGTAAAATATCTCTATTTTTTACAATCAAATGAATTTATATTAATTCCTAGGAAAATTATATTTATTTTTAGGATAGTTATTCATTACTATTTATGTTAAAAATATATAATTTGAATATATTTAAATATATTAATTAGAGAAATATATAATTAAAATGAATCATATAAAATATAATTATAACTCTCATATATATATAATCATCCCATTGAAATGTTAACTATTTTTAAACGTATTTAATTTCATCATATTCATTCAAAATTGATTAAATATTTTCTAAAATATGACTAATAATTTTTCATTATAATATATTTTATGTATATATTTCATCATTTAGTTAATTCTCTTCATAATCTCTATTTCAATGGAAAAAATTATAATGGTAAAGTCTAAATAATATTTTTTTTATTTGTAATTTATTTCCATCGGGTACACAATACCGATCCTAAAAGGCAGGAACATTTAAATGATAATATTCAAATTAAATTAATTTTTTCATTTAAAATAATATACATTGTAAAATACTAGCTTGTAACATTATAACCTTCTAAATGAGTTAGATCTTTTCACTGTTATCTCATTCCACATAAAAATGATTTGATTAATTTTTAGAATAAATTCCATGTGGTGAAATGTATGTATATTATTGGAAATAAATACCCATCAATCCACACTGATAACATTTTATTCTCCAAATAACATTAATTTATTTGTTAATAAGTGTAATATTTCATTTACTAAATAATTATTAATCAATACATTGACCATAACGACAACATTTTAGGGGAGGGATTTAATAATATGTACCTTCCAATATGAGCTATATATTCCATATATGACTCGATATATTGATATTTCCAAAAATATATTAAAAATTATTTTACAATCAATATAGAGAATAAAATAAAATATACAAACACGATTTATTTCCATACCATAAGCATTATTTTGTTATTCCGAAATGTTTAGGGTAGTTTTCTATCTCAAATTCTAAAAAATAAATATCCACAACAAATATATCATTATATAGGAAAATAAATATAATATTCAAATGATCAAAAAATCCATAAAATATATTAATATATATTAATCTTATATGAAGGTAATATGAAAAACCAAAAATGGATAACCTAATAATATATCATAACAAAATTCTAACTCAAATCAATACGGAAATTACTAACATTAAAAATCATAAAAATACCGAAATAAAAATTTGAATCCCAACTAATATAATGGTTTTATAATATATTCTTAAAATGCTAACTTGAAACTTATCCTCAAGAAATTTAAACCACTCATAAATAAGAATAAAAAATTAATATTCCAAAATCTAGTAATCAAGAATATATGTTAATTTTTTTAGTTGATAACATAAATTACCATATAGTAAAAACAAAATCAGATATTATTTCAAAATTTATCTCAATAATTATTATTTAATTTTTTTATCTTAAATATATAATGTTCCAATTACAGTCAATATTTTTAAATAATATCACAACTATCTTATTCACTAAATCACATTTCAATTCCATGGTTATGTATATGATTAAAAAAAATTCCCAAAATTTAATAAACTTTAACCACAACTAATGATAATGACATCCAGTATCTCAATAACCATAAATGATATGGATAACACTCATCTTATGTCCATAAAATATAATTTCATTCTTCCTTGAATTACCTTCGCACTAAAATAGATGAAAAATTTATGTGTTTTATAAGCCTCAACTATATGTTAAAACTCAATAAATATCTTAAAAGGTATCCATAGACATAATAAAAACCCATCTGAAAAAAATACATATCAATTCTTGTAAACATATGATAATATTTTTACATATCAATATATATGTAAAACACCACTACATAAAATAACTTAAAATAAGATATATGTACACTATGTTCCACAAATATCATTTTTAAACATTATACAAATATTTTTCAATATATTTATTAATATTATATCAATAAATTAAATCCTATGAATCATGATATATGATTAATCAATCTCATTGTAATAAAATTTTATACTTTATAAATAATAAATTCTTGTAAAATAATCCAAAACCTTTATGTGGTATTCACAGTATCATTATATTATGCATTTGGCCATGTTAAAATTTTATTCATATGATCATATTGATCTAATTTATGTTAGTTACACATACAGAATCAATTTTCAGAAAGCTGAAACTCCCCACATTTAAAAAATTATATTGATACATCTGGAAGAACATTATTACCCTATGTTGTTTTAACTGAACTATTCATTTTATGTTAGGAGTTTATTTTTATATTACGTCCTTTATCACATATGTAACAACTTTTTATTCCTCTGAGAAATTATCCTATGTAATTTTTATAGCATTCATGAAATGTGGGAAGATTAACATTCAAACCTTACTCGTTTATATACAGTTATATCCTACAAAACATAATTTGTCATGTTGCTTTGGGAAACTCACATTTGTTTTTGAAAATAATAATAACCCCATAAGAATTGATAGGAAGAACAATAATATTTTTCACCCAAAATATAACTGATTTTTGCTTCATTTTTTAGGAACCACCATAATTCTTATAACATCCATTTATAACATGGTTCCTACACATATATTATGATTACTAAAACAATTTAGTGTCAGAATATCAATTTCAATCAAGATAAACCATATTATAATGTGGAAAAATAATGATATATCTTTATTTATGAGATATTTTATTCAATAAATTTGGGAAACCTTATAATTCCAAAAAAAATTACCATATTTTTATTTAACAAAAAAAATATTTAAGGATATAAAAGGATTACAACTTTTTCTAAAATTATATTATATCTTCTAAAGATATGTAAACCATTTATATAAAACCAAATATAAGAAATCATTAATTTGAAACCCCATAAAATATATTTTAATAGTTAGGATTTTATATTTTTTCATTTCAATGTTCTTTTAGATTTATTGTTATAGTGAAATAGAAAAAATAATTATAGAAAATACATTACTTATATATATTGTGAAATTTTCCCATTAATAGTTTTATATGTTAAAAAATATATTTTGATTCATAAATATATTTTATTATTTTAAAAAAAAATTCACCATTTACCATGATATAATATCTACACATCCTTATCTATTGAGGAAAAAATTAAAAATATAGGATTACAAAATTAAATAATATTAAGAAATGTAAAATAAATTGGAAGCGAGTAATCACTTTAAAACAAATAAATATATATAATAAATATTTCCATTTCATATAACAAACTCTCTGAACATGAAATAATTTTATTACACATGAAAGCAATATCAAATAAAAATTTCTTCTTAAAAATATTTTTTCGGAATAATAAAAGAAAACAATAAAATTAATGTCGGTTTTTTAAAATCATGGATAATTTCCCTAAAAATAAATCCATTCATACAAACTTACATTAAATAATAATATTTATTTATGAACTATTGGAATCCAAATTTATCATTTAAAACTCCAAATTATATTTTTACCTTAGTTCATTATCTTCATAACCCTCTTAGATGGGAATAAACGACCTTCTTAATTACAATTACTCTATAGTAGTAACATATAAATGCCTAAATCCCTAAAATTCATAGGATCAATTTTTAAATAGTTTATTATATACATTTTATTGGATTAACATGTAAATATTTTTCTTCATCCACATCATAATTGTATCATATAAAAATTTAACATTATCCACATTACACAACGCAACAGATAGCTATATTACCCCACCCATTATCCTGAATAATGTCCAATAATCAAAAAAACACAAAATAATCCATTTACATTATAAAATATCATATATTTATATATTTTTTTAAAATAAAATATTTTATATTCTATATGTATGTATAAAAAATAGTTTTTTAAAAACTCTTAAAATGAAAATTTCACATATGAATAGAAATAAGATTATAATTTAAAGACAATGAAAATGCGTAGTGTATGTACTAAATCTATAATTTTTATATATATTTTTAATTCTATTCATCCTGTATATATTGTAAATAATATTTTCACTCTTTTTTAATGAAAGTAAAAAAACACTTAGTGGAAAAAAAAGGAATGTAATAAATAAAAAAGGGAATAAAGTGTAATAGATTTAATAATATAACCATCAACAATGTTTTATCATTCAATTGTATTTTTATTAAAACATTTACATATATATTGATACAGAGAAATGAGAATTTAAAAAATTTAATTTTCCCTAACTAGTTTAATTAATTTTAGCTGCTTCATATAGAATTAGATTTATGGAAAACCGTTAGTGAGAGAAGTATTCAATGATTTTTTCCTTAATAGTTAAATTAAAATTTTCTATATACTATTAAGAACATATATTATTGTATGAAATATCAATTCTATATTCTATGATAAGTGACTGGATAATAATACTAGATTAATATTAAAAAATAGGAGGATGGATAACTGACACTATAATAATTTAATGGTGAGGTATATTTATTGTAAAAGATTTTAAAATGTTAAATAAAATTTTATATAACTAATATTATTATAAAAAGACTTAATAAATTAAATTGGAATAATATAGGTATTATGTATCTATTTTGATTTTAATATTTATTTAAATAAAAAATATATATTTATATAGAAAAGATTGTTTTTTGTAAAATGCAGTATTTTTCACTATTTATAAAAAATTGAATGTTTCCAGAAAAATAACAAAAAATCATCCCAAGATAAGTTCGATAATCCTAATTCAAAAATTATGACTAATTCACAAAATTAAAAAAACAAGATTTGAAATAAATAATTTAAATTTATTCTCATTGTCAAAACCAGAAAGCGGGGTTTTTAGAAGTAAAAAAGTATCAAAAGATTGATATGTGTTTATCTTTAATATCAATGTAAAATTACATCAAAAGAAAAAAAATTGTATTAAATGAAAAAAATATAATAAATCTATACTTAAAAACATTAATATTTATAGTTTTAAATTATAAATTATTTTGATTAAAACTGTTTTTTTCAATAATGATTTAGTATTTTTTCACTATTTATCAAAATATAAAAACTTTCCGAAAAACCCAAAAAAATTTACAAAACTATTTTCTTATTACCCTATTCTAAAGAAGATTTTAATTTCATCAAATTTTATATATAAAGGTATCAAATATTATATTTAAAATGGGATCCCCATTAAAAGGCGGAAAAACTGTATTTTTTTAAAAATACTTCTTTTATCTGAAAAAATGGATTTATTCTTTATATTATGTCTAAGAAACACAATAGATGAATGTTAAAATTAAATGGGATATATATAAAATAAAAAATATTATTATTACAATTCGTAAATTCTTTTTAAATGGCTAGTTTTATAGGTCGTGGTGTGCTTGAACTCAGTGTTTCATATTTCGCACAGTATCAAATTATTCAAAGAGAAACATAATGTGGATGTTGGGGGTGTTATAATCAATCATTTTCACATGAGTCTATATCTGAATACTTTATAAATGTTTTTGAATAGATATTAAAATATTGAGACAATACATAGACATGGAATAATAAACTCAAAACAATTTAGACAACATATGATATAAAGATTGACATATCGCCAAAAAAGTAGTTCATGATACGATACTAAAGAATAATAAAAACCATAACATTTAAGGGTTCCCAATATAAGATTCAATTACATCCCCATTATTCAAAAAATCCTCATGGAATTAAAACCATTTATTTTATGGATAACCAATCAAGTCTCCACATCCATAAATGGTTACAAAAATATCTCACGAAAAAATGGTTATGATCCACAATAGATAAAACATAAGGATCAAAAAAGCAAGATATAACATGTCCCAATAATAATAACATAACCAATAATCAATGAAATTAAATATGTAACACTTAAAAGGACATCAATTTGGCATCAAGATCATTAAATTGAACAAGAATCAACACCTACTAGTATGTCATCCATTTCATAAAAATGATTCACCCTATGGCATATGGTCAGATCCTATTTTCCATGAAATACTATTGTTAGAGATATTAGAGATGATAATAGCTAAACTAAATTTTAAATTTTGGAAGAAAAACATTTCAAACATCTTAATATGACCCAAGGGGCCACAAAAATGGAAAACACTAAATTATTTAAAATATAACATCATAGAATGACCATATGATCCCCACTGTATATGCACAATAAGTATAATAATTACCAATGAAGAATTCCCCACTAAAAAACTTTTATCATCCACCAGATGGTACATCATCACTTTATATATCCTGGAATTATGTAATCTCATCTTCTTGTTTCTTTTCTTCATACACTTCAATTGAAAAGGATTTTTCAAACCATTGTATATGATTTGAGATAGATAATAGATACAACAATTCAATGTTCTGAGTGAAGGTCTCCCATGAAAGATAAATCTTTTATAGATTAATCACCAATAATAATACTTATGAAACATATTAGTATTTGAAACAATTTGGAATAATCCAAAACTAATAACTCGCCTTGACTAAGACCTTTGAGCTCACAAAAATACCATTCTTCACTTTCATACAATATTCATATTAAATTATTTCATGCATGAAGAATTCCCAAGAAATTATTTGATAACGGTGGGATGAAATAAAGATGTACGACAACACTCACCAATTTCTTTCTTACAATTTATTGAATTACATTTCCCTCAAAGAATTTAGCTTCTTGAGATAAAAAATATTCATTCAAATTATTTTATCCACATCATTTCTTCAGGATAACCAAACCTACCACTTTAAAAAGTTGTATATTGATCCAAGATAACAAAGATAAGATCAAATTTCTAAATATATTTAGCCCCAAAACTTGATATAGAGTTGAGGTAGTGTATTCATCTTGAGATTCTACTTTTGAAATATGAAAAAAGTACATTAAGGATTATTCCTACATACTAACATCTTATTATATAGGAAAAACTATGGGATAAATTTAATTGTATTGAGAAACATTGGCTCAAAAAATAATGTTTAAAAATAACCCCATATTGATCATAGAAAAACTAAAATATTTTATATGAATATGGAAATCACAATTATCAAAACTATCCTATTCATTGAAATAACCAAATAATTTTATTTAAACAATGTTTTACTAATTTCAAAACATTACTATAAAATATAAAACATAAAAAAGATAAAATAATTTACCACATCAGGGATCATCATACATCGTTCCCAAAAATTAATCCCACAATTTATTTTCAAAACAATTTCTAATTTAAAACCTTTATAATACCAAAATTAATCATTCTTAAAACAATCTAGTAAAATATCATATATGATTATTTGAAAATAAATTTTTCAGTGAATTATTTTCAAAATAATTGAAATATGGTTGTCAAAAACATTTTTATAATTACCCAAATTAGTAATTCATTATGAAAATATATTGGGTTTTTAATGGATTTAAAATTTAAACTAATGGATTAAATTGATAAAACCATATATATGAATAAAACAAGCCACACGTGATAATTCCAATTAAAAAACAGTAAACCCAAATTAGTATCACATATGTGATTTCACATGGAATCAAATTGATATGAAATCATGTCCAGTGCCAAATTATAACTATGAATGTACTATTAATCCACACATAATTATCATTTGAGTTCCTCGATTTTCAGCCAAATCAACCGCATTGATTCCCTTTCGTTCACAAAACCATGATAGCATTGTGAAACTATAGTCATCCATGGGATGTAACCAATAACTAATAATAAATTCAAATATTAAATGAAAATATAAAAAAGTTCCAAAAATTACCCATATTAGGAAAAAAAATTGAATATGCATAAGTACCCACATTCTCTATTAACTCGAGTCTTATCCCAATGTTTGATAATTCGGAACCCATTCACAAAATACATGAGGAGTCCTAACATGTTCCAAACCTATATTATACCATTAATAACCCAATATAAATAACAAAAGGGACTTGAAATAATAATTTATTATGAAATAAGATACTCTAATACCAATTGTTATGAAGTCACCATGAATACCATTGGAACTGGTTTCTAATCATATCGTGAGTCACCCCAATAGAATTCACAACCATTACAAGATGGTTAGATGTGTATGGGAATCATTAATAATAATTGGGAATGTTTTAAATATGTAACATGATTATATAATAAAATAAAACAATTAAAAAATATATAATAACAAGAATAACTAGGTCGTCCAGATTTGACCTATAGAAAAGATACAATCAACCCATGGACTCTAACGAAAACCAAACATGATCACCCATATCCAGGTGGTCCTTGGCCACCCAAAATATACCATGAAACCTTCCCTTAGACAACCACACATGAAAATACTTGGTAAGAGAATGAGAAATTGATTACCTATCATAGAATCATTAATTCTATAGACACCAAATTGTATAAGTTGTATGTAAGGATATAAAGCCAAGAATGATCCTACTAATATTTCTATGAAATTTATCTACCATGATTCTTAGATAAACTAGTATAAATATATTAATACCAAAAAAATATTAAAATTAAAAATAAATATTATTTAACATTCATCATTTTAAATAGGGCGATAAAGGTCCACAACTTCAAAACCAATATATTTTTCAATCCAAATTCAATTAAAAAATAATTAAGAGGAAACAATTGAATAATATTTTTTTAATTTTATGATACCAATTTAACAATTCATTTAAAAATATTTCACACTAAATTGAATATAATATATTGTATACTATATTAAATACCATGTATCAAAAAATTCCTCATTAAATGGAAAAATTATTGGATAATGAAAGTACCTCATAAAAACCAATTTTTATAATAGAGGATGTAAATCGTGGAAGATCTAGTGGTGAGTAATGGTCAAGTGATCAGAGTCATATATCAATTATCAATGTCTTGATTTGTGTTAATTTTCCTTGGGAAATTCAATGATATGTATTCATATTTTCAAATATATGTAAACAATCCCAGGATGACTATATAAAACTATCAAATATATCAAATAAAAAAGATTACCACCTCATCTTACAACCTCCAACTAAAAGAATAAAGATATATGTAATCTATATTGTCTATGGATACACTAGTTTGGGATTGAGTGTTCAAAATCATAGAACAAGTTGAATGTATCTCACCAACATACCATGGTTTCCCAAGACCAGTCAATGTGTTGGGTGAGAAAATAACTAACCAAGTTCACTGCGGAGGTCTATAAGGGAACTAGTTTCCACTATCTACATTTCATCACATTAAATGTTCATATCTCACCCTTACCCCTAGGATCCCAAAAATATTAAATCTAATCGCTAAAGAACAATCATCTTGTTTAACGTCCATAATCAAATGAGGAAGCATATACATAAATGGTTAATAAATAATTTTCATGATAGGATTATTTAATTTATAAATTATTAAACATGTCTATATGGTAAGCTAAATTAATATGGATAACTATGTCAATTTGATAACAAATCACATTTGTAAATCCATGTAAAATGGTTTGGATGTTCCCACACAGATTAAAACCATTAAAAGAAAACTTACATGTCAACCATTAGAGAAAAAATATATCAAATGGAGTCAATATCTACCATGATGAAAAAAACAATTGAATAATATATATCAATAGACAAGATGATAAAGACATATTAGAATAGGATCACCGCCTCAATCAGTGGTTTCATCTACCAAGAAATGATCATTGAAGATCCTAATACGTCAATGAAGAATTACTATGTTTTTTAAGTCAATAAAATAATGATGGATAATATAATATAAATAAAATTAGAGCATATATAGTAATTACCACGACACCATGACTAAATCCATTACTAACTAAAAAAACCAGTCTATCAGTGTCAGATTCATAAATGAAGTAAAAACTAGATAGCCCACTAGTAAGCCAATGGACCACCTATAGATTTAGAAGATGTAGTAAAATATATAATAACACTGCAATAATGTAGTTTATCATCTATCCATTCTAACCACCCGAATAAAAACTCAATGAGGAATCATTTTTTTAATCATATATCAGGATGTTAGAGTTAAATTTAGAACAAGTTTTGTTTGTAAAATATCACTTTTTTACAATCAAATGAATTTATATTAATTCCTAGAAAAAACATATTTAGTTTTAGGATAGTTATTCATTACTATATATTTTAAAAATAAATTTTTGAATATATTTAAATATCTTAATTAAGGAAATATATTATTAAAATAAATCATATAAAATATAATTATAACTCTCTTATATATATAATCATCCCATCGAAATGTTAACTATTTGTAACCTTATTTAATTTCATCATATTCATTCAAAATTGATTAAATATTTTCTAAAATATGATTAATAATTTTTCATTATAATGTATTTTATATATATATTTCATAATTTAGTTAATACCCTTCATAATCTCTATTTCAATTGATAAATTATAATGGTTAAGTCTAAATAATAATAAAAAATTGTCATTTTTTTCCATCGGGTACACAATATCAATCCTAAAAAGCGGTAACATTTAAATAATATTATTCAAAATAAATTAATGTTTTTATTTAAACTAATATACATTGTAATATAATATGTTGTGACATTAGAACCTACTAAATGAATTATATCTTTTCAATGTTATCTCATTCCACATAAAAATGATTTAATTCATTTATAGAATAAATTCCATGTAGTGAAATGTATGTATATAATTTGAAATAAAAACCCTTCAATTGACACTGATAACATTTCAATCTACAAATAACCTTAATTTATATGTTAATAAGTGTAATATTTCATTTACTAAATAATTATTAATCAACACTTTGACCATAACGACAACATTTTAGGGGAGAGATTTAATAATATGTACCTTCCAATATTAGCTATATTTTCCATATATGACTCGATATATTGATATTTCCAAAAATATATTATGAAATTATTTTACAATAAATATAGATAATAATATAAAATATACATACATGATTTATTTCCATACCATAAGCATTATTTTGTTATTCTGATGTGTTTAGGTAGTTTTCCATCTCATATTCTAAAAAATAAATATCCTCAACAAATATATCATTATATAAAAAATAAATATAATATTAAAATGATCAAAATATCCATAAAATATATTAATATATATTAATCTTATATTAAGGTAATACAAAAAACCAAAAATGGATAACCTAAGAATATATCATAACCAAATTCTAACTCAAATCAATACAGAAATTACTAACTTTAAAAATCATAAAAATACCGAAATAAAAATTTGAATCCCAACTAATATAATTTTTTTATAATATATTCTTAAAATTCTAACTTGAAAATTATCCTTAAGAAATTTCAACCACTCATAAATAAGAATAAAAAATTAATATTCCATAATCCTGTAATCAAGAATATATGTTAATATTTTTAGTTGATAACGTAAATTACCATATAGTAAAAACAATATAAAATCTTATTTCAAAATTTATCTCAATAATTATTATTTAAATTTTTTTATCTTAAATATATAATGTTCCAATTACAGTCAATATTTTTAAATAATATCACAAAAACCTTATTCACTGAATCACATTTCAATTCCATGGTTATGTATATGATTAAAACATAGTTCCAAAATTTAGTAAACTGTAACCACAACTAATGATAATGACATAAAATATCTTAATAACCATAAATGATATCTATAAAACTCATCTTATGTCCATAAAATATAATTTCATTCTTCCTTGAATTACCTTCGCACTAAAAGAGATGAAAAATTTATGTGTTTTATAAGCTTCGACCATATGTTAAAACTCAATAAATATCTTAAAAGGTATCCATAGACATAAGAAAAATCCATAAAAAATACGTATCAATTCTTATAAACATATGATAATATTTTTACATATCAATATATATGTAAAACACCACTACATAAAATATCTTAAAACAAGATATATGTACACTATGTTCCAAAAATATCATTTTTAAACATTATACAAATATTTTTCAACATATTTATTAATAATATATTAATAAATTAAATCATATGAAACATGATTTATGATTAATCAATATCATTGTAATAAACTTTTATACATTATGCATAATAGATTCTTGAAAAATAATGCAAAACCATTATATGGTATTCTCAGTATCATTATATTATGCATTTGACCAAGTTAAAATTTTATTCATATGATCATATAGATCTAATTTATGTTAGTTACACGTAGAGAATCAATTTTCAGAAAGGTGAAACTCCCCACATTTAAAAAATTAAATTGATACATCTGGAAGAACTTTATTACCCTATTTTGTTTTAATTAAACTATTCATTTTAAGTTAGGAGTTTATTTTTCTATTACCACCTTTACCACATATGTGACAACTTTTTATTCCTCTGAGAAATTATCCTATGTAATTTTTTACAGCATTCATGAAATTTGGGAAGATTAACATTCAAACCTTACTCATTTATATCTACTTATATCCAACAAAACATAATTTTTCATGGTGCTTTGGGAAACTCACATTTGTTTTCGACAATAATAATAAACCCATAATTATTGTTATGAAGAACCATAATATTTTTCACCCAAAATATAATTTTTTTTGCTTCATTTTTGGAGAACCACCATAATTCTTATAACATCCATTTATAACATGGTTCCAACTCATATATTACGATTACTGAAAAATTTATTGTCAGAATATCAATTTAAATCAAGATAAAACATCATATAATGTGGAAAAATACTGATATATCCTTATCTATGCAATATTTTATTCAATAAATTTGGTAAACTATATAATTCCAAAAAATAACCATATTTATATTTAATGAATGAATATTTAAGGATATAAAAGGATTAAAACTTTTTCTAAAATTATATTATATCTTTTAAGGTTATGTAAACCATTTCTATAAAACAAACTTTAAGAACTCGTTAATTTAAAACCCCATAAAATAGATTTTAATAGTTATTATTTTACATTTTTTTCATTTAAATGTTCTTTTAGATTTATCGTTATAGTGAAATAAAATAAATATTTATAGAAAATACATTACTTATTTATTTTGTAAAAAATTTCCCATAAATAGTTTTATATGTTCAAAATATATTTTGATTTATAAATATATTTTATTATTTTACAAAATTTTCACCATTTACCATGATATAATATCTACAAATCCTTATCTAATGAGGAAAACATTTCAAATATAGGATTATAAAATTAAATAGTATTAAGAAATGTAAAATAAATTGGAAGCGAGTAATCACTTTAAAACAAATAAATATATATAATAAATATTTCCTTTCCATATAACAAACTCTATGATCATGAAATAATTTTATTACTCGTGAAATCAATATCAAATAAAAAGTTCTTATTAAAAATATTTTTTTAGGAATAATAAATGAAAAAATTAAAATTAATGTCGGTTTTTTAAAATCATGGATAATTTCCCTTAAAATAAATCCATTCATACATACTTAAATTAAATAATAATATTTATTTGTGAACTATTGGAATCCAAATTTATCATTAAAAACTCCAAAATATATTTTTACCTAAGTTCATTATCTTTATAACCCTCTTAGATGGGAATAAACGACCTTCTTAATTACAATTACTCTATAGTAGTAATATATAAATGCCTAAATCCATTCAATTAATAGGATTAATTTTTAAATACTTTATTATATACATTTCATTGGATTAACATGTAAATATTTTTCTTCATCCACATCATAATTGTATCATATAAAAATTTATCATTATCCACATTACACAATGAAATGGATAGCTATATTACCCCACCCATTATCCTGAATAATGTCCAATAATCAAAAAAACACATAATAATCCATTTACATTATAAAATATCATATATTTACATTTTTATAACAAAATAAAATATTTTATATTTTTTATGTATGTATAAAAAATATTTTTTAAAAAAACTCTTAAAATGAAAAATTCCCACATGATTTGAAATAGGATTATAATTTAACGACAATGAAAATGTGTAGTGTATGTAATAAATATATAATTTTCATATCTGTTGTTAATTCTATTCATCCTTTATATATTGTAAAAAATATTTTCACTCTTTTTTAATGAAAGTAAAAAAATACTTGATGGAAAAAAATAAAAGTATTAAATAAAAAAGGGAATATAGTGTAAAAGATTTAATAATATAACCTCTAACAATGTTTCATGTTTCAATTGTTTTTTTATTAAAACATTTAAATATATATTAATACAATGAAATATTAATTCTATATTCCATGATATGTGACTGGAGAATAATAATAGATTAATGTTACAAAATAGGAGGATGGATATCTGAAAATATAATAATTTAATGGTGAGGTAGATTTATTAAAATTATTTTTTGGATCTGTAAGAATAACCCCCAATAGTGAGTGAGTCTATCCATGATCACTATTACTAACTATCCATCCCTATACGGATAACTAGAATTTTGTCCTAGATATGTATGATTAATTATAATCTATATAAGACTATCTATGTTTACTATGCGGTAAAACAAAGATGTACCAATTTTCAAATAACAAAAATAATTAAGTTTTCAACATTAAGTTTAACAAGGAATTAGATTTCCCATTAATTAATGAAATTAAGTAGCCTATAATTATGTAGAATATATATTTTATTAGTTCAAAATATCAAAGTTATTCAAGAGGTTTTTATAAAATAGAAATTAAAAAATATGTTATTTTATATAAAAATGGTTTAAAAAACTAAATAATTCATACGAAATTAAAAATGGAGAAATATTATTTATAAACATTAAAAGAAAATATAAACACACAAAAAACTACAATAGTAATTATATCATTGTATGATATATTGATCCAAATTTTGAAGAACCACAATAAGAATCCAATAGGTAAATCACACAAGGATAGATTTTATAATGCATGGATCCTCCAAAAAAATTTTAGATTTATATGAGAATAAATGAATAATATATAATAAATAAAATATATTTGTAGAAACCAAGCATTAAATTAATATTTCCACAATTAAAATAGGAATACAACACCATTACAATAGAGAATAATTTAGAATGATCAAATAACTAATGAAGTATGAGAGAAGAATATTATAGGTAAAAATATTCTCTTAGTGACATAGAATATGAAGGAGATGGAGATAGAGATAAACACCATTTAAAATATTTTTACTATTGATTTATTATTATTTTGAATTAGTGGATAGATTAATATAGCATGGATGAAGGTAAGTTAACTTAATATTTAATACTCTTAGACTAATACAATTTTTTTTATTCAAACTCATGATCTTAGTTATTTAAATGATTCAAATTTAATTAATCACATTTATAATGGTGGTGATGGAGATAATATAGAATAATTAATTTTGAACTAAATTTCGAGGGTGTTAGAACACTTATGGTGAATCTTCGATTGTAGATTATGCCTTTAGAGACTCTAATAGGAACATGCTCGAAGTAATTTATATTTATAATATGTTTATATTTTTAATTATTTTAAAATGAATTATATGTATATTCATTATTTTATATTTCCACATTTTCTTCTCATATTAGTTAATCTCTATTTACATTGGTTAATGATTCTAAAATCATACACTTAATCATAAAACATGGAAAACACACATGATTATGTAGACTGAAACTCATGTTTGAAAGTTTATTAATGATTTGGAATATAATAAATAAATATTAAAATGGATAATAAATTTTAGTATTCTAGGTTTCATATAAAATTCATATTTTGTATAAGGTTATCAAATAGTACATGGATTTATCTTTTAAAACAACACCATTTTCAGTATCTTCCAGCATTCAGTGAGCAGACATTATGAAATATGTATGTTTTTTTAATGTATTTCTTAACTATAATCCAATATATTAAATTTAATTGTATATATTAATAATATTTTTGTATATGATGCTTTCTATATGTCATGAAAGTTTATTCTTATAACTATCTTGAATAATATAAAGTGAATTTATTTGAATCAAGGGTTGATATTTATAAGGCATTTATTTATAGGATTCACCCCAAAAAAATATAAAATCTATATTTGGTAATTGATATCTATATTTTAAAAAAAAGTTGAAAGGAAATTCATTTACCATAGTAGATGTTTAAGGAATAAAAACCAATATTTCACATACTATTAGTTTTTATATTCTTTACTTATGAATTTTTTTAGAATTCAATTAACCTGGGTAAACATTGTTTGATTCACATCAAGAAATATATTATGGTGATAGATCAATAGAGAATAAAAATAATTGATTAATTAATCCATTATTAAACACATAACAAAGGATCAGGAGAATATACCAAATATTTATTCTTCTAACCAATTGGCTCAGGAAGAACCAAACGCATCAACCCACTAAGTTTGACAATGGGTTCAATGTTTTGTTTGAATAACCACTAGTTATGGACATGTTCATTGGTGTAAAAAATACACAGTTATTAATTATTTATCATTTTTATGACTAATAACCTCCTGTATAGATAAATTTTGAATATATAATTACCCATCAATACATCGTATTTCCATACAAATCAAATAAACATATACAATTTAGAAATCATTTAAAATTAGGAATAGTGGTAATAACCATCCATTCAAAATATAAAACTGAATAAAATAGAGGGTATTGTGGAAAATTTGTCATAATATAAAATAAAACTGGTCGAATTTGAAGATACAACATCCTAAAAAAATGTGAAATTATACATCTCTAACATCTTCTATAGGAAACCCAACCACTCAACATAATTATACATCTATGAATGGGATAATAAGAATATAATTATTGAAATAAATAATTGGGAACCTAAAATAAAATATGATAGTTTTATAACAATATAGATATATGTGGGGAATCTAGTTTAGTGAAAATCATATACCATAAGATTCCATCATAGCGTTTATGTAATTATATTCATAAAAATGTTTATTAAGTACAATTTGAAAAAAAACACAGTATGTATGATTTCACCTATCTGTAATATTTAAAAAACAAAAAATGAAACGTATTCTATCAATTTCATTTAAAAACACAATACAATACATGAAAAAGGTTGCAGGCAAGGTTCAAATCATAAGTGTTAGACCTAAATATTGATATAATATCATATTTTTAAATACCATCAAACCCTAAGAAGACCAATTTTAAAAATATCTAATATAATAACCAACTCATTCCCCAATGTTTCCTTAATATTAATCAATTATAAATTTCTATATATATAAAATCACAACATCACATGGAAATGTATACTTAATGACAATTTTGTGATCAATTTCAATGTGATCAGGCTTAATAAAAGATAAATAATAGGAATATGGTTCAATGCGAGAATATGAGGACTAAGGGATAATTTTAAAGCTTCAAAGGATATCCCCAAAAATAATTGATAATGAGGAAAATACATCATGGGTAACACATTAGTTTTTAACATAATCACTAAATTAAATAATACATTGGATTACTCACTAGGACCCTACATGAAAAACTAAAACTATCTCATAATCCATTTTTTGATTTCCATGACATATATAAAAAACCAAGAAGGACACATATTCTATAGGGATCTATCTAGTATAATTGAACCAATATTCCACAACATGAATTATTTCCTTCATATTGGCTAACTAGGGAACCATGAAATTAATAAAAGTTGGTGAAATATAAAAAACATGGAATAATGATGTGGAATAATAAAACACATTGATATTTACCACATCAAACCACTTAAAACAATAAATGAAACATCCCCTTTTATTTCACCCATACCAAAGCATCACATTATAGAATAAAATTTTTAAATATTCCCCTTGGAGGGAATAATGTGAGACCTAATTATAAATAATGATTTTAGAAGTTGGATTCAAAATCATAAATAATTACTTCATAAAATTTTAAATGATTATTTACAAATTAGCATGGAATTATGATACAATTCTTCTTTATTATAAACATTTCTTTAAAATATACTTTGAAACAAAATAAATGAAGATGCTTTGAAATCATTTTGAAATCAACGCTCTTTCAAGAATTAAATGAAAAAGTACGTTTTGTATAACATGATATAAAACAATTTCACATGTTCTTAACAACACCATCTTTGTGGAAAAAATTATTGAAAATCACAAAAATCCCATCTTTGAATATCAACATATTCTATGAATCATTTTAAAATTTCTATTTCACTTTTAAATGAAATTTCATAATTTTGAAAAAGGAATTTTATTCATAGCTATTAAATCATGGAATCATAATTATAATGACATTTGAGACACCATTTTTTAAAGCGTAATATATAATGAATATATTTATAAATACCTTAATATCATACCATGTCATGACCCGCCTTCACTAAGATGAGGGAAGGGACATCAGAATTTTAGGACCCTTCGTTCCTCAAGTTGAAGGAGATATAATGACCACTGAAATATGACTTCAATAGGTCTTGGACTGGTGACTAACACCAAGGGTATAGAATCACAAAAAAGATGGAAGGCATTACCCTTTTCATTTAGTAGGACCAGGAGATAATATGGTAAATCCCAATAACAAAAGAACTGGATGTAAAAGTAAATCAAAAAGCAATCAATTCCCATATTCATGTCCAAATGTAAATGCTACAAAGGTACAAGAATACCCCAAAGGAATGTAGCAAATAAAGGAAAATCAAGAACATCAGTTGTCCCAATGGCCGAACTAGTACGGTCATGCATGATCCCCGATGTCCTCATGGAAACCATAAAGTAGTTTTATATACGTACGGTGAGTATACAAGTATACTCATTTGGGAAAACCAAAAGCCCTCATGCACATGTGGGGACACATTCTAATTCCCATGAGAAGCAGAGATAACCAGAGCACCTGGTAAAGAAACTATCCACCCCAACATCAACAAGGAACACTCCCCAAATAATGAAAATAATGTAATAGTAATAGCACATCGATATTTGGGTACCCCACACCACTCTACCACTAGTTATTGATGAAATGTTATGAATCGGACCTCTTCTTCCATTCTCACTATTGTCCCACTGCCACACCCCACCAGCTCACACATGGGATATCACAACCGAAAAACTTTCCCGCAAACACCTGGGTTATCACTGCCACACATCCCACCCACATACACTTGGGCCACAAAAACCAAACATAACCACGCCTTCACACACCTGATTCTGAACAACTACTTCCACGCCTGAAGGCACCTCGACCTCATCACGATGACACTTGGGAAACCACCTACCTGTACGCACCTAGACCAACGACCACCACGTGTCCGAGAAAACTAGTCTAGGACTATAATGGACCTCAGGCCGTCACAGCCTACTCGAAGAGTCTTCGGCTACTTGGTAAAGGGAGCAGAAAAGGTGCTAATAACCATTCATTCATAGGAGTGTTGGAAAAAATACCCTCCCCCATGAAATGGGGGTGTTTGGCACAAAGTTCTCAACATGGGTGAGACACGAATATAAAGCATAAGAACTAAATTATTCATATAGGTACACAAGAACTCATCAAAACCTATGGGCTCCAAAACCAGCCTAACCACAAACACCCTCATTACTATTCTATCATAAGAAGCATCCTGACCATGTCGCAACTCATTTTTGTAAAACAATTCCCCATTGAACCCATTATCATTTTCATATTCATGTGATTCCATTTAAATTAATTCTTCACTACGGGGAAAATAAATAGCATAGCCACAATCCATGGAAGTAAAAACAGCCAAGCAACAATTTAAGCATTCAAGGACAGTTCTCTTGTAAAGCCACAACAAAAAATGGGATCTGTCAGATCCCTCAAAGTACGAGAAACAAACCATGCCCCAACATATGGTAACGAGATCATAATACATGAACTGAACCACAATAGGGGATCTCATACCCATTCATGTCACTTCAGATGCATCAGCCTAAACATCACCAGAACAGAGAAATTGAGTATTCAAATTGGAATATGTCATTCATTTTTTCATTCATTCCATTTTGTTAAACGGGGATATCACACAAGGATTTTTATTCATTGGGAAACCATTTAATCAACCATTTTTTATTTGATTTACTAGTTTCCATGTTAAATCCATTTAATCATATAATTAACTAGAAAACATAGGATCATTAGTGTGCAAGAAAAGACAACCAACCGCTCTGAGTTTCAGTGGACATATTCCCATACAATCCACAAATATAGAGGGGTAAAAGTGTACACTAGAAACATCAAACACGCCCCTTAATCCCCTAAAAGTCCATTTATTATCTTTATTAAGGTTTGGTTTCATCCATCCCTATAGGAAACATTTTCATTCCCACCCAGAATTATACCCAGTAAACAGAGACTAAGGAAAAAACCTACCTTAATGATCAATGATTAAAGTTTATCTCCATACGCCAAGAACTGTGATGCGTGAATTGAAGGGGAGGATCTCCGAGGACACAAAGAATGAGCAGCAAAGGCTACAGCACAGTCACACCCCTCACCTTGGGAAGGGGACTCCAAACTCACTAATGGGGTTAACGAACCCAGCCATGAAGAAGAAGAACATAATTCCAGTGTGATATAAAGAGGAGAGATCATGGAGATACAAGATTATAATTTTGAACGGCATTAAATGTGGATCACAGTTTCACCACGTGGTTGGGTGGTTATACAAGATGGGATTAATTGTTATTTAAATTCTCATTTGGGAGGTGGTCGTAACAGCTTTGGGTCAAAATATTTTATTTAAATAGAGGAAACATGAAACACTAACACACATTATGGGTCTCTGAGGGTCTCTCCACTCATAGGGGACTTTAGATATCATTTATGGGCTTTAAAAAATGTCCTTGAACCACTTAAAAAGGTTTAGAATACTTCAACGTGGCATTACTGAGAAAATTGGTGAAGAAAAACTTGACAATCCCTAGACACCTATGGCACTGATCGGTGTCACCCATGGTTGACACCGCGATGAAATCTTTCCACCAAGATTCCACCCTTAGGATCCGGACCAGATAGGTCTAGGGCATGCCAAACACTATAAATTTGGAAACGGGACGGACCAGGAGGTTCTGAGCCATTACATTAGTTACCTCTCAAACTGTTCTCGTCCTCGAGAATCAAAGGTATACCCGAAGAGAAGAGAGGGTCTGAACAACCACCTCAAAAGATGCATCTCAGGGACAAACTACCCCAAATATCCATACAAAACCCAAGGATCACATTTTCCTGACACATGGATCAGGGGGTTCTTGTCTCCTTGTCATGATATTATCCAATTTGGGCGGTAGTGACTCACCCGTATGGGTTTAATCACATCCACCTTAATGCATCTTGATTAGGGATCAGGTCCTCCTTTCCCCACATATAAGGACATTTCATAAAATTTCACCAGGTAAGGAAAAAAATCTCATAAACCAATAAGGTCAGCATTACATCCCCAATAAGTACAAAACAAAACCGAACAAGACTCAAAACTTCTTTGGTTACTTGGCGCGCATATGTGCCTCTTGTTCCTATGTACTCTCATCGAGGCCACCTTGCCTCCACATCACAAAAACCAAAGGGATAGTTTATCCATGAAGCACATTCTCTTTTAGATCTTCGATCCTCACTTGTCGCTCAACAAACGTAGAATTATCCCCTATATCCAACTCTCCTAAATCAATAACATGGGATTAATCATGAAGATATTGACAAAGATAGGAGACGTTGAAAACATCATGGATCCTTTCCAACTGAGGTGGAAATGCCAGCTCATATGCCACCTCTCGGACTCGCCCCAATACTTCGAAAGGTCTAGTGAACGTAAGAGATAGCTTGCTCTATTTTCCGAACCTTCACTGCCCACGTCCAGGGGAAACGTTCAAGAACACATGGTCACCAACCTCAAACTCCAAGGGCCTCCTCCTATTATTGGAATATGACTTCTATCGGTCCTGGTCTACCTCCATCCTCTCACACACAAGATTAACCTTCTCTGTTATGCTTAGAACTACCTCTAGGGCAAGAACACCTGCCTCTCCAACCTTGGTACAACACACGGGAGAACAACACAACCTTCCATGCAAGGCTTGAAATGGTGTCAGGACAATAGTAGAGTGATAGATATTGTTGTAGGGAAACTCTACGAAGGTCAAATGTCATTACCATGATCCCTCAAAGTCAAAAAAAAATTACCGTAACATATCCTCTATGGTCTGTTTGGTTTTTTATATCTTCCCATCTGTCTGGGGATGGAAAGTTGTGCTAAGGCATAGCTGGGTCCCAAAATTAGGCTGCAATCCCGTCCAAAATCATGAGGTGAACCAAACATCCCTATCCTATACTATGGACCTTTGAACACCATGAAACTGCACCACCTCATCCATGTATCTCCGTGTTAAGGCATCCACCACACTCAACTCTTTGACTGCCAGGAAGTGAGATGATTTTATCAATCTATCTACCACTACTCAAATAGAATCACAACCTCATTGAACCCTTGGTATTCATGTGACTAATTCCATCAAGATTTCTTCCCACGTCCACTCAAGGAAATCTAATGGTTGCAACAAACCTCATAGGATGTAGTGTTCAGCCTTCACCTGTTGACACACTAGGCACCTTTCCATGAAGTCTGCCACTGCCTTTTTCACCCTGAGCCACCAAAACTATTCCCTCAGACTTGGTACATTTGGAAACTCTAGGTTGTAACGCTGCGAGTTTTTTATGTACCTAATGGATAACGCCCTCGCTCATAAACTCTAGGACTAAAAACTTCCCCTGAAAAAGCATCTGGTTCTGACCATCCTCTGACCAATCATCCATATCATTACCTTGGTTAACCCAATCACTCTTCACCTCACTCTCAAAGTCTCCCCACTACAACTCCTCCACCTTCTACAGCATAGAGGAATGCATCATCATCTGAAGTATACAACCTCTACCACCATCCACCCTTTCATCCATGTGTAGGGCATCCAACTTCTCCATTTCCTTCCAAACATCCACAGATTCCAGAAAATCTTCCCTCTATGTCATCCTGCTCAAGTCATCGGCCATAGAATTCCCCTTACCTTCAATGTAAGATATCTCGAAGCTGAAGTCCTAAAGAAACCCCACCCACCTTCGTTGTTGCAAATTCAGGTCCCGCTATGTGAAGAAATGCCTCAAACTGTTGTGATATATGAATACCACATAGTTATCCCCGATGAGGTAATGCCACCACAACATCGATGAAAACACTACCACTGCATGCTCTAGGTCATTTGTGGCATAATTATGCTCATGAGGATGTAACTACATAGAACCATAAGATATCACTCCCGGCTACTACATCAAAACACACCTCTAGCCAAGTCCAGAAGCATAAAAAATACCTAAATCAACATCCCTTATTATTGTAACCTTAGTACTAGGGAACTAACCAACTTCCCCTTCAGATAAATGTACGATTTTTGGCACTGCTCACTCCACGGAAAGGCCTAATCCTTTTTGGTCAAAGATGTCAAGGGAGATGAAACTTTAGATAAGTCAGGTGAAAACCTTAAATAATATCCTTCCATACCCAGAAAACTATGAACCTCCATCACATTCTTGGGTGCTTCCCTAGAAACAACCACTTCAACCTTTGACTGGTCAATTGCTACTCCTTGATGAGACAGCACAGGTATAAGAAAATGCACTTCTTGTGTCATGAACATACTCTTGGACAATTTCCTAGAGAGTTGGTGGTGTGGAATTACTTCAAAGACTATCCGGAGGTGATTAGTATACTCCTCCTCTAATCTTTAGTTTATCAAAATGTCATCAATGAACATAATGACAAACCAATACTGAAACTCATGAAAAACCGAGTTCATGATCCCTAAGAACACAACAAGTTCATTCGTAACACCGAACGACATGAATACGAACTCAAAGTGCCCATACCTTCTCCTGAATGTAGTCTTCACAATATCACAATCCTTCAACCATAACAATTGATACCCAGAACACAGATCGATCTTAGAGAACCAACCTGCTCCCCTCAACTGGTCAAATAAATCATCTATCATCGGGAAAGGAAAACAGTTAATGATTGTAACCTGATTCAGTCTCTAGTAGTCTATGAATATCTTGAGACCAACATCTGCCTTCTTTTTGAAAATGACCAAAGCTCTCTATGGGGAAATGAAAGGTTGAACAATACCCTTCTTCATCAATTCGTAAATCTGAATCTGCAACAACCGCAATTCATAAGGTTCCATCGGATAAGGAGCCATGGAAATCAGACGGGCATCGGGTTGTAAGTCTATCCTGAACTCAACATCACGTCGAGGGGATAGAGTTTCCACTTTATTAGGGAAGGAATCCATGTATTCACTGACGATCCCCATGACTTCCACTATCATTGTATCTACAGACTCAACTGACAGCTTAGATAACAAGAAATGGAGGGTCTCCACTCATCGTATTCCTTCCTTGAAACCCCGATCACTTGTGAAAGTCACACGATGGCCATCCTCAATGGAGAACATGACTCTTCATTGGAAATAGTTGATAATAGAGTGAACAGAAAACAACGATTTGATGCCTAAGATTACATCATATGGATGTATCTACAACAGTAAGAGATCCCTGCTAGAATGATGTGGACCAATCATCAGTCTACACCCTTAGAAAACATAAAACAAGTCGTTATGGCATTCGATAGGCCTACTCAACACCAGGGGAACTAGAAGTCTCTTAGAATCTAATCCTAGAGCATGGGGTAGACTGGGTGTAACAATGGAGTGAGAAACTCCTGTATCAAACAAGGAATAGGCAACAGTACTAAACAAGCTGATCATAACTCGAATGACTTCCGACCCTTCCGGAACTACTGCCTCTACGGAGTGTAACTTCACACGCCCAGCTCCTCTGCCCCTCGGCAAACGACTGCCTCCCCGACTACACCCCGGTCGAGGACCTTGAGGAGAGTCCTGAGGCTGGCCTCCTCCTACAACATATTCTCTTCGAGGAGCAGGAGCTCATTGTCCCTATTACTGCAGCTACTAATAGGGCATGGAAAGAAGCAATTGATGCTGAGGTGGGAGGTTAACATGCCCACCCCCACTATACTGCGCTCAGTTTAGGAACGGTTTCCAATGGTGCCCATGGTTTCCATAGATGAAGCACCTCGGTTTTGGGCTCGCAAGAAAAGGGCGAGGACTGGGAGATCGAAACTGGAACTGTCAGACCCTACTCCCCACTAGTCGAAACCTAGAAGGCTCTGACACTAGAGGCCTGCTACTAACTTCCTTCTCTTTTGATGATCCCAACTAGCTTCCCACTCAAGGAATACCTCCCAATGTGAGCATCGTATCCACCTCTTCATCCTTATTTTGGACCTCCAAGTACGTCTATAGGGTGAAAGGGTTAATAGAATATTGAAGTGAAGGTCGAGGTGACTCCTCTAAACATCTCGACTGAGTCTCCACATCTGGAAAATGTTCCAGAGAAAAATGAAGGTGATCTTTGAACTTTATCCCAAAATCCCTCACTAACATGCTCCCCTACTGGAGGGAGAGAAGCTCCAACCTCTTCTCATCCTTTATCATGTAAGATAGGAATTCCACCCAGAACTCATTCTCGAAGTCAGTCCATGCACCTTCTGCCTCCTTCTTCTCCCCAAGGTAGAGAGTCCACCATTAACGTGCCGCACCTCGAATTTGGCTTATAGCTAGAGGAACCTAGTACTCCATCGAAGTTCGGATCATACTGAAAGCTATCACTAGATCCTCGAGCCAGCTCTCTGTCTCTATGTCTAAGACGTTGCCCTCGTACTTCCTGAGGTCATCCAATGAAAGGCATGAATCATCCTCTACCACTGGTCATCCTTCTCTTCTTGATCTACCCTCTACTGGTCATCCAAGATAGCCTCTTGGTCCTCGATCACCCGTACTACTTGTGGTCATCATCTGGGTTCCATATCTGTAAGGAAAACAAGGAATGCCTAAGCTCGAGTAGTGTAGAATATTTATTTTAAAATTTCTTTCACTTATTATTCATTTTAAATCCTCAAAATACCCAAGAAACAAATGTACATAGGTAATTATGATGCATTTACCTTTCGTTGGGTATCTACCATGCAATCAGTGTAGACTTCCTTGGTCGTTCGGTAGACCCAGAGTCCTTGAATTGGATCACGGGGGGCACAAAATTCATGTGTCATCATTCGTCTTCCCGGGACTATTTCACACACCAAGATTTCATAACACGGTTTCCCTACCATCCCATGAAATCCTCACTGTAAATAATTACGGAATCCATCCTATATCTTGACCTTCCTTTGATACCATTATGTCATGACCCAACTTCATCAAGATGAGGGATGGGACAACGTAATTCCCAGACCCTTCCTTCCTCATGTTGAAGGAGAGATAATGACCCCTGAATCCTTCCTTTAATAGGTCCTGGGGTGGAAACTACCACCAAGGGTATAGAATCACAAACAAGATGGAAGGTATTACCCTTTTTATTTAGAAGGATCAAGAGATAAGATGGTAAATCCAAACTACACCAAAACATGATGTAAAAGTAATGCCAAATGAAAATTTTTCCTATATGAATTCCTAAAACTAAATGCTATAATAGTACAAGAAACCCCCAAAGGAATGTACCAATGAATGGAAAAGCAGCAACAACAACTGTCCCAATGTCCGAACTAGTACGGTCCTACACGATCCCCAAAGTCCTCCTAGAAACTTGAAAGCAGTTTTATATACGTAGGGTGAGTATACAGGTATACTCAGTAATGACATCCAAAATAGCTTATTCACAAGTGGGGAGACATTTTAATGCTCATGAGAAAAGGATATAACCAGATCACATAGCAAGGAAAATATCCACCCCAACCTCACCAAGGCACACTCCCCAAATAACGCAAGTCTTGTAATGTAATATTAATAGCACATCAATAATTGGGTACCCCGCACCACTTTACCACTGGTTATTGAAGACATCCTATGAATTAGACCTCTCCCTCCATTCTCACTATTGTCCAACTACCACACCCAACCCGCACACATGTGGGCTGTCACAAATGCACTTCCCGACCACAAACACCTGGGCTATCACTTCCATAGATCCTTTCTACAAACACCTAGGCCACATCAACCAAACGTAAACACGCCCACAGACACATGGGTCTGAAAAACTACTTAAATTCCCCAAGACGCATGGGCCTCATCCTGAAGAAACCTGGGAAACCACCAGCTCACACACACCTAGACCAACAACCACAACTTACCATGCCCGAAGAATTTAGGGCTATAATGGAACTCAGGCCGTCACAACCTACCCGAAGAGTCTTGGGATACTCAGGAAAGGGATCATAAAAGGAGGTAATAACCAGCCACTAATTGGAGTGTTGGGAAAAAACACTCCCCCATGAAATGGAGGAGATCAGTATGAAGTGCTCAACTTGGGTGGGGCACGAATATAAAACATAAGAACTAAATTATCCATATAGGTAAACAAGAACTCTTCCCAACCTAGGGGTTCCAAAACTAGCACAACCACAAACACCCTCGTTAATATTCATTCATAAGAAGTAGCGTAATCATGTCGCAACTCATTCTCGGAAAAAAAATAACCCATTATACCCATTATCATTTTCATATTAATGTGATTGCATTTAAATTAATTCTTCACTAATGGGAAAATAACAGTCATAGCCACAAGCCAAGGAAGGAAAATCATCCAAGCATCAATTTAAGAATTCACACCAGGTTCTCTTGTAATGTCACAAAAACAAAATGGATCTGTGAGATCCCTCGAAGTAGTGGAACCCAAGCAAGCCCCAACATATGGGCACAAGATCATAAGACAATAACTGAACCACAATAGGGTATAAAATCCATATCCACATCACTTCGCAAGCATCAACCTAAAAAATCACCAGAATAGAGCAAGGGTGTTTTCAAATTAGAATATCCATTCATTTAGTTCCGTCTTTCTGTTTGGTAAACTGGGGTGATCACACCATGATTCTTATTCATTGGTAATCCATTTAATCAACCGATTTTATATGATTTCCAGTTTCAATTTTACAACCATTCAATAATATAACTAACCAGATAACATATGATCATTATTGCACAAGAAAATACCACCAACAACTATGATTTTTAGTGGACATAATCTCATACAATTCCCGACATATAAAGATTGGTAAAAGAGTACTCTGGAAACATCCCACACACCCGTTAATTCCTTTAAAGTATATTAATTAGCTTCATTAAGGTCTGTTTTCATCTATCCCTATAGGAAAAATTTACATACCCATCCCGCATGATACACAGTAAAGAGTGACTAATGAAAAACCCAACCTGGATGATCAACAATCAGAGTTTCTATCCACGTGCCATGAATTGTGATGCACAGCATGAAGGGGAGGAACTCCAAGTACTCCAAGAATGAGTAGGAAAGGATACCACATTGGTGTATCACTCGTCTTGGGAAGGGGACTTCAGACGCACTAATGGGGAGAACGAACGCATCAATGAAGAAAAGAAAATAATTCAAGTGCCATATATAGAGCTGAGATCCTACAGTTACAGGATAATAATTTTGAAGTTCTTTAAAGGTGGACCATGGTTTCACCCTGCGGTTGGGTGGTTACACACGATGGGATTATATTTTATTTAATTTCTCATTAGGGTGGTGGCTATAATAGAAGTGGTTGAAAATATTTTATTTAAAAAGAGGAACCGGGTAACACAGACACAATGTATGGGTCTGTGAGGGTCTCCCCACTCTTAGGGGACTTTAGAAATCATTTAGGGGCATTAAAAACAACCTTTAATCACATAAAAAGGTATAAAATTAATAAAAGTGGCATTACTGGGAAAACTATGGATGAAAACCCAACAAGACCCCCCCCCCCCCACCCGAGGCACTGATCGGGGACACCCCGATGAGATCATGCCTCCGAGATGTCGACCTTTGTATCCAGACCAGTTGGGTCTCAGGTGGGCCAAACACCAGTAATTTGGAAATGTAATGGACCATGAGTGTCTGGGCTATTACATACCACTTGCCCATACATTATTATAAATAACTGAAAATAGGAAATAAGTACATGAGGCATATTTTAATGGGAATTGTATTGAAAAGACTACCTCATTTAGATAGTAATGAATCACAAAATATTATTCACCTATGGTGGAATAACCAAAGGGAATGGTGACACCCTTAACAACCCCTGAACATCCATATTACAAGGTTGAAATCTTCCCACACCATTATTTTAACCCACATGGTGAATAGTATTCAGGGGATAAACAAAAACAATTTTGGAAACAAAAAGGGAGAATATATAAATAGAATGTATGGATAATAAGTAAAAAAAATTAAAACTAAACCATTATGTAAAAAAATATAATATTTGGAGTGTGGGATCTCTCCATACATGTACCCTAGTAGGAAGATTTAGAGGAGTGTAATGGAGGGAATTAACCTATTCAAAATAAATATTTAAATATAATTTATTTAAAATTTTTTATTATATTATTTTTTCCCAAAATTATGTTTATTGGTTTATTAAACCATACACCAACCATATGGAGGAAAGAAGATGGAACTCCACACATCATTAGTGACAAGTGTTTCCCATTCACATGGTTTACCTAACTATGCACTAACCATCCAAATACCATTGGTAAGAACTATAAACCACCCCACTAACACTCATAATATTTCCCCTAAATGTTTTCATGTTATTTATAAACACTCTATAGTACAAAGAGTCATATATATTCTATAAGATTTAAAATTATTCAAAATAAACCATGTGGTACACATGTACGTTATGAAATAAAAATGAAAATGAAAAAAACCTATCATATTTATACATTAATTTCATCTTATTAATTATATATACTAACTATAAAATAGAGGGAAACTCTGAGATGAATAAAATTCTATTACCTGACATAATAGAAATTTAAATTACATGATAAATAATGTGAAAAATGTTACAATAATGACATGTATGGGTCTCAATTATACTAAAAAAGCTCAATATTTAATGGGGATGGTTTTAGTAAATGTAAAATAAATTAAAGATGGAAAGGAAAATGACTCCACACCAAATTAATATAGAGGGAATGGTCATAGAAAGCACAGTATGGTCCTAAACTAATTGAATCACTAAACATGATTCATTACCTTGATTTTCTATCTAAATACTTAACAAATATTAAATAACATATTGTAAGATTAAATCCATATCCATTTAATTAAAAATCCCTAGGATATGAATGACTTATAATTAGTGTCCCCTCCAGGAATAATTCGTACTAGAAAGTTGAAACTATGTGTAACCTCATCAATAAGGGGGTATCACCCAAATTATCACTATTTAACAAATAAAAAAATGAATCTACAAAATATGATCCATCATAATAAATATCCAAGAAACCAGTTAAAATTACAAGGAAGATCCAATTACCAAAAGGATTGGTAACCCAAATGAATGAAATAGTGAACTACCCAAAATATTTGATTCACACCTCAGCTAAAAATGACTCAAAATGAAAATTTTGATTCTATAATTCATATATAAAACTACATTATGTGGTCAAATAGTGTCAAAATCATTGGACACCAACCCATGATTATTTATACTAATTTTATCATCATTAAAAGTCTCACACTCAATACCAAGGTGGTCACACTTCTTAGTTAACCATGCACATATACTAATAATTATCTGGAATAGTTATGATACAATATTTTTATTCATATCTCTCCCCATGAGTATAGAATCAAAAATCAACAATGAAAATGATTCCATGAAATGTGGAATGATCATCCCAAATAAAAAAAACTCCCAATTGATAAACCAAGAACCATATATACGATTCACCATGTAAAGTCCATTTCAATACATAAACCAATTGAACTCATCATGAATGAATCCAAATATATATTATCATAGAAAATGTGTCTTATATTGGGGAACTATAAACACTAAAAAATCGGTAATCACAAATTAAAAAATAAAACCAAGGCTCACTCAACTAATCTACTCAATATAGTATACATGGTTCCCAAATATACCGCTAGATAACCACCATATTGGAAACCTCCAATCCGTAAGACTAGAATAATGTGATAGGAACACAACACATATAACTCCACATATATTTTCAAAATTCAAAATTATTTAAAAGGGATTGCACATAAATAAAAAGTCTATTGTTTTAATATAGAACTGGATTAGGGAAATTTTTAAAAATCATAAGCATTAACCTCACATAGTAATGTCTCTAAAATCAAAACATATTTCTTAATAACTATTACTGAAACAAATTCAAAATCACAATTCATCCAACTAGAAAAAATAAATTAAAATAAAAAACCCAAATTCTTAAAAAATGATTACCAAAACTCATTTCTCTAGAAATAAATCATTAAAATAAAACCAGCCATTTAAAAATTATAAATATTTTAGAAAAAAAGAATTATTTCTCAAAAACACAATTATTATTTAATATTTAAATCCTCTTAATTCAAGACACCTATATAAAATCATCTCTCTATTTCAAAACACATCCATTATTTTTAAAAAATTACCAAAATAAAAAACTTATAGTAACCAAGCAGCTTTTATAAACACATAATTTGATTATTCCTATTGTTGTTATCATTTATTTCAAAACCCATATCCATTTTAAGATCATTAAAAATATCTAAAAATATTTCCTAAAAACCCACTTCCAATGTAAAAACAATATTGGGAAACTTATTTCAAACTAGAGAAAAAAATCATAAATTATCAATTCTCACACAAAACTTTTTCACAATAAATACTTTAAAAATGAGTTTTATCAAAATCATCTACCAAAATACAATCTACATATAGCTACATTTCATAAGAAATGACTTTATTATTTTCCAAAACTGAAAATTACTTATGTATATCCATTTATGAATGTGTCTTCGTAGAATCTAAAGAAATATGATGAACTATTGTTTACATAGTGTAATAATTTGATGATCTATGCACCAATCATGAAAATGTTACTGAAAAAATTAAAAATTCATGATCTTAATCAGAATGTAGTTTTTTAGTCTATACAACCCAATTATATGCCATTAATTACATTTCTGTTTTCATCCAAAAATCCCCTGAACTATCCTGTTGTATAATCATTAAATGAAAACATGGATTAAATTCCCATAGACAAAAACCGCAAATATCGACCTAATAAAAATAATAAAAAAAGAAACCAATACCTAACAGCCTAAGGAAACATAATTATTTTGGAATGAAAAGGAATGATACGCTCCCCTCAATTATTCCTCTAATTTATTAACAATAAAACACATAATCTAATAGAAATTAAAAATAAAAATAGATTTCCACTATAATCTAGTCCTCATATAAGAAATTGGGATTTAATTTTATTTTTAATGAACCAAATATGGAAAACTCGACCTGATACACCACTAGGCCAGAAGGGAATATCTGAGCCCTTCATGTTAGAGACTAGTTCCTTTGTTATAATAAGTTCTAGTCGGGAATCATTTAACCCTTCCATTATTATGATATTAGTAGTAAAAACTACTAAAAAATTTGAAGGTTCCTTTCAAACATCAGATTCCCAAGAATATAATATAAAAAAATTATTTAAAAAATGACACAAAAAGGGAATAAAAGAAAAAAAAATATCCACCCAAAATATAATGTTCCCTAAAATAAAATAATATAATATTCATGATTATAAAATATAAAATAAAATATGAAAAAATGGTCAATGTAATGTCACAAAATGAAAATGGAACTTGAGATTCCCCAACAACACCCATGAGACCCATGTTAACTCACAAAATACATCCATCCATCAGTATACCGGAATGAACATCAAAAATGAAAACAATAGTTAGTAAATATGAGGGAATATTGAGAGAAATAGTCACGCTCATACATTGATGTGTTTTGTGTAGTGAATAGTAGAAATCTAACACAAAATATATGCAATTCCCTTCAGAAAACAATTCATCATTCCTAGTTTAAACATAATAGAGAAAATTGGTGTCCAATATTCAATAAATATTAAAAAAAATAATGAATAACCCAAATTCATCACATTAATATTAATATAATAAAAAATACTTAAAAATGAATCAAACTGTGATTAAAATAATATTATTTAAACCCAATCATTAAACAAAAATATTCTAAAATATTTCATTCCAAAAAACAGAGAATTCTAAAATTATAAAAATAATACACATACCATTTACCTTATTCACAAAAATATATTTTCGCTTACATTTACTCTTTGTAAAATACTTTACCACACCCTATAACATTTAAACATTTAAAATAGTTTATGAAATAATTTAAATATAACTGAATATAAGGATTATAATTTAATAAACATATCATAGTGACCACTAAATCTTTAAGGATTTAATGTTTAACAACCATTATGTGGTTCCATGTGTGGAAATAATAATAATGAATTACTAACAAATCATAAAATGGGATCTCCTACAATAATCATGAATGGGGAAAAAGAATCATTAGAATCTCACAAGGTTATAACATGTGTTATACAAGGATTAGATCATTAGTTAACCATTTAAGAGATTATATAAAAATAAGAAAACCATATTTTCATCAATTTTGAACTCATAAAGAACTATATTAACAAACCTCAAAGTGGTATCAACATTCTTAAGGTACTTGTTGCATTGTGGACACCAGTTTAGTGTACTATGTATTGGATCCTTCTTCAATGACTCCTAGGATCTAATGGACCCATTAAATTATAATGATAAAAAAATACCAAGAAATCATAACATGAAATGTAAAAAAATATATTTAATAGTCCTTAACTAATTTCATGCACCGTATAAAGAAACATCCCTTGGTTTTGTCCATAACAAAGAATAAATTAATTATAGGGAAAATTAAAAACACCACCCTCGAGGCTACAATTTACTCCAAAAAAAAAGTTCCCAAATATATGACCCATAATCATAAAGAAATAATATTATAGAATTAAATATGGTCACTTTAAAACTATCTTAAAATATCAAGATATTTTTCCACATGTAAAATTTCACATTAAAATACTCTTAACAAAATACATCAAAACATTCATTGAAATCCATTTTCATGGAAAGGCCTTTTCAAACAACAAATAAATCAAATTAAGTGATAAAAATACATAATATTACATCACACTTCTATGAAATCCCTTGAAAATAATTATGGTAATAAAATATATTCTCTGAAAATCAATCAGTTTAAGGAAGCCATTTAAATTTACAATTTACCAATTAAAATCCATGTAATAATTCATGAAAGCAATTATCAAAAAAATTTAAAACATGAAATCATAAATTTAAATCCATAGGAACCCCATTTTCTACCACATGTCAAATCCCTCGAAAATATATTTTAAAAACCTATCATGATTAACGTATCTATCTGTAAATTTATAATAAAATATTTAATATATCAGATAAATACTAGGGTTGTATTTAATATATATTTCATAGAAACACACAACTCATTAAAGTTTTATTGAATCAAAAGGCATCACCTTCAGTATTAAAAGAACCACTGTGTAAGGAGACATCCTTCATATACTAAATACATCTATCCACCTAATATTCAATACACATGAACACTAATTTTGATAACCAAGGCCCTTGGGGTTTTTAGAGGAGAAAAAACTGATATGGAATGAGGAATGGAGTATGGAGGAGGATAGAATAATTAGAATAACTCAACAAATACACTTGAAACCAAAGGATTAAGGTTCAAAAATACCATAGGAATGGTTCGAGAGATCACTATATGTGAATCCAAGTTAGTCTATTGAGAGGAGAGGAAATGAGGGGTGAAACTCATTAAATAAAAAATGGGAATTTAAAGAATTTTACATTTTTATGAATATTCATAGGTGAAAATATTTTGATAAATTGTTAGAAAAAAATAGTGCAAAAAAATTAAGATCCACTAGATGTAATTTCTCATCCAAAATTCAACATTATTTGTTTGGATTTATATTTTACCAAACAATGCACTAAACTAGAAAATTACCCGTTTAGAAATATTCATACTTCTACAATAACATAACTACAATATCCCCTAACCATGGACAATAAATTCACCATAACATTACGATAAAATTTAAATTAATGGCATCTATATGATTCCATTTGTTTTATACAATATCATGAACTAAACATTGACTATAATAATGAATTGGAATCAATACTTTGTAAGATTTCCAAAATGATTTCCCCTTAACCAAGAATACTAGAAATGTAATTGGGAAATATATCATGAAAATTAAAAGGATAATCCTCTAACAATAATGAAATTAAATTGAATAAATATTATGAAAAATAAAATGTAATAGTGAAATAATGGTGTGGTGACTCATGAGTTGATTTTCAATTAGAATTGTAGGTCATTTTAATCCTACATTAATTGAATTGAGTAATTTTATATAACTTTTACATTTTTTGAATATATTATTAGTTGACTAAATATTATTTATAAAATATGGTCTGGTAGAGCCACTATGAATTCCAAACTATAAGTAGTTTTAAAACCACCATTATATTGAATGAAGTGGTATAAATTATGGAATTCTTATAATGTTTAGTGGCAGTATTCCATGTTATAATTTTCTCTCACTATTGGTGGTTATTATAATTATCATGAAATATTATTTTTAGTTTTTATCTAATGAATAAATGTTTTTAGTGTATTTATAGATTTATGAATTTATTGTAACATCCAATGATAAATAATTGGATCTATTGTTTTTAATACTGGAGTTATTTAATCCACCAAAAAATGAAAAACAAATTAATACTGTATATGGGGAATCTAAATATACTATTAAATGAAATTTAAAAATATATATAAATATATATATATATATATAATATAGAATTAATTATATTCAGTGGACAAATAAATAAAAATTTATTTCATAATCATAATCATTATTTGAAAATACATTTTATTTACATAAATATTTCTTTTCTGGAAAATACTGCAATGAAAATTTATATACGTTTGGTAAAAAATATATAACACCTTGAATGGAGGTTTAAACATCTACCACTTCCATTTATGTCATCTTGAATACCCACATATGATCCACACTTATCATTTCCACGTCGACAAACAACTTACTAAGAATCTAATACCAATGTTAAATTTATTTTTCAACATAAATTATAATTAATTATATATTGCCTCTGAAAAATACATATAAAATAATTATTAAAATAACATAATCAGCATATAGTTAATATAACATATTCATTACCACTCATATAATGGATTCAATGTTTGAATGATTACTCATATTAATTTCATGAAATTTATATAATAAAATAATCGTCATACATTAATATATAATATCAAATAAAAAATTCTAGAAATAATTATTTTTTAGATAATTTTAGTTATTTATAAAATAATTAAATTATTCAATGTGATGAGAAATTTTCTCAATTAATGAATTGTAAGGAAAATTGATGTCCTCTTACATACTAATTTCAATATGATATAGACATAAAATCCAACGACATCATTTGAAAAGAACATATACATGTATAATGGTAAAATTAGTATAAAAATATAATAAATATTTTGTTCAAATTAGAAATTACATACAATTCACAATTTTAATTAAAATATTCAGGATGATATGTGTGATACTATATGCTTAATCGATGATTTCTCATCAATTACTCAATTTGATCCCCCAACACACCCAAATAGAAAAATTCTATAAATTGGTATTATTGAAATATTATCAAGGTATTCTATTATGGGGATATAACTACTGGAAAACAGGCTTATACCCACGGTTTTAGAAAACCCTCGGTATATGGATAAAATGGGGACCTATACCCACAGTTTCAGAAAACCATGGGTATAGGTCACCTATACCCACGGTTTTCCTAGAACCGTGGGTATAGCTTATTTTTAAAAGTCTTACACCCACAGTTTTGTCCAAACCGTTGGTATAGAGTTTTTTCAGAATTCCTATACCCATGGTTTTGAAAAACCTTGGGTATTGTGGTATTTTTTTTGAAGACCTATACCCACGGTTTTTCAAAACTGTGGGTATAGCTGGTGGCAGGAAAAAAAATTACACGGGACACAGAAAAAAAATTGGTGGCAACATGGTTTGGATTAATATAATTATGAATATAAGTAAACAGATATATGAAAATGTAAATAATATATTTCCATCTTAGTTGGTCAGGTCATAAATTATCTTCCCAGTGGTCACGGGTTCGAATCTCCCGTTTTACATTTTTTCGATTACCGGTTATATTAATATATATATATATATATATATCAAATTACTGGATTTCATGGTTGGTAAGAGAGGTAGTTCGGCCGGTGTAGGGTCCTGGGTTTGAATCCCACCTGCATCGATTATTTCTGCGCATTTTATTTTACGAAAAACTGGTATTATTAATATATTTATAGAAATATATACGTATATACCAGATAAGCTAGTATCTCGGTTCGTCAGAGGCATTGTGCCGCGGTGCATCGCCCTGGGTTCGAGTCCTGCCTGCCCTATTTATTGAGATATAAATTCACACGGTTTTCAAACCGTGGGGGTAGTCCTACGCCACCTGTGCAGCTGTGTTCATACAAGGTGACCCCTATATATACCCACGTTATGTATGAACAGTGGGGATAGCCTAAGACCCCTATTGCGATGCCACTCAGCCCCACGGTACCAAAAACCGTTGGTATAGGCTATACACACGGTTTTGGGGGCTATACCCACGGTTTTGAATCGTGGATATAGATTGTTTTTCCAGTAGTTTATATATATTGAAAAAATAATACTCATCACGGTATATGTATATTTTTTTTTATTTTTGAAATTATAATACAAGAGCATACAATGGATAAATATTTTGAAATATTTTTTTGTATAAATTAATTAAACGTTGTGAAAATTGAAATTTTTTACTTGATAGTTATATATTTTATATGTGGATGATATGTATATTAGTAATTCCAGTATAAATATTCAGTAGAATTTTGATTTGGTAGTCTTAATAAGACATTATGAGTTTGGATTTTTATTTATGTGGTCACAATGAGATGATGTAGTGTGGTAAGTGAAGCATTGTATTGTATAGATCCATAATATGAAGAGAAATATAAAATATATTTCATAGTATTTTAACCATTTATATTTTTGGGTAGAGGTATGTTTTTTTCATTTTTATAAACTCATTGGAGTAAAATAATAAAAATAAAAAGGGGAATATTGAATGTGATGAGCATATTTGTGGGTCTGTTGATACGAGAGTGGTGTAAAATCGACACGTATCATTAAATCATTTATTTTTTTGAATAATTAAGTACATAATGAACTTTTAAAAATGATAGAATGTGATATATAATATATAATATTATGTTTTTTGAAAAATTAGGTACATAGATTAAATGAGTTCATATATTCTAAATAAAAAATAACAAATCAGTTTGAGAACGATTTTGAATATAATAAATTAATTCATCATTTATTATATTAAATCTATCCTCTTCTACAAATAAAATTTCACTATCTTCATCCACTCTTGCAATACAAACAACTTCATTGTACTCACAAATATGAAGATTAATGTCATATTGTTGATGGGGATCACTACTACACAAAATTCACAAAATCATCACCAATGTAATATGTGTCCCATGGATAGACATTGAATTGAAAAATAAAAACTTCATTGACTCTTATATCAATATAATAGACCATTTTATATTTTAGAATAACAAAATATGGACTATTTTTTATTCTCGCATGTATTGACCAACTACGATAATGATATGGCCTTAAATTGTAGCATATTCCAAATATTTGTTTTATTTATAATGATTTAATTAATTAATTTTCCACTTTTTTTCAAATAATCACTATTATGTAATTATGTAGTTTAAATTTTTATTTAATAAAATTTTTATAAATAATTTACTTTTAATATAATTTATTCTATATATAGTTATTTTTTCATTACACTTATTTAAATTTTAATTCTATTTAATAATTTTATGTATTTCTATTTTTAATATTTTGCCTCTTAATCAATCTATTAACAGATTATTTAATTTAATCCTTAATCTTTTAATTATATTTAACTATAATTAATCACTTTTATTGTTTAATTTTATACCTATTATTAATTTAAAATCTTTTTAATTTAATTTTTTATTATATTTATAATTTTTATATTTACTAAGTTTTTATTATTCTACATTTAATTTTAGATTTTAATTAAAGTTTATTTTTGGTTTTGAAATTAAACATATATGTTGATTAAATTAATTAATTATTCTTTACTTTTAATATTTATCTATTCAGTTTTCAATTTGAATTTTTATATAATTAATTAATTAATTAAATCATTGTATGTAATTCTCTTATTATTGTTTAAAATTTTAATTCTATTAATGTCCCTTTTCCTCTATATTTGTTAAAATCAAAAAAAATAACAAATGGTGACACACCACCAGCCTACAATGGTGTCTCCCATAGACCGTTCCACTACCTCCATTATTTAAGTCACTTACATTTTCATAATAATCCAATTTTATATTACTCGTCTTTGTGTTTCTGAATGGTAACCCAAACGTTACCAAAATCCCACAATAGTAAGTGTTACTCCCCATTTCATTTCATATTTCTTACCAATTTTCCAAATTCCATCTCACCATTGGAAAATCCAATAAAATTGTGAAAAGTACAATTGTGTTTATAAATATCTACCTTAACCAATATGGTAAAGAGATTAATTTCAGATCCTCAAAATTGATACCACTATTAAATTATTGATATTTTTTCTTCATATTGATTAACTACAACCCATAAAAAATGAGTAAGACATTACATAGGTTAGTGGTGGGCTTGAAACCCTTATTTTCCTTTGGTTTTGGGTTCAAGACCCACAACCTTTCCGAATATGAATAGTTGTCACTCAGCTACCAGGTTGTCCTTCTCAAAAACTATACTACTATTATTTCAAAAATAATTTTGATTTACAGCCTTGATATTCTTTTAATCGCTAAATTTCCATTTATCTATGGATCTCAATACAACACCAACAACTAAATACATTAACCATTTATTTCATCATATTTCTTCATTGGACTAGGGTTTATCCATAATATCCTATATATAATTTCTATACCACGACACCTTATCTATAATCCAAAAAAACTTATGATTATCCTAGGTCATTCATTTCCATTATCTATCTGAATCCTGCATAATTTTTTTAATGAAAATTTTGATTTTTTGAAGAATATCCCCTAGGATTTTCATACTAGGTGCATAGTTTGGCCCTTTTTTTGAAACAGGTTACCTTGAGTTAGGCCTGAAACATTTTTTCATAGTTATTACTCGCATAAAATTATTTTCCAAAACCACGTCCTATTGTAGTATCTAGAAAGGGATGTATTTCGAGGAATACCACATAGTCTATAATTTAAAAATATTCTAGGGATTTCTTATATACTAATACTAAATTTCTACATTAGGGTTATGTACTATGGTATATATTTTACTAAATATAGTTACCAAAGATGATACTAAACTTCCTCTAACACAAACTATTTTGTTCCAACCCCAAATATCTTAGGGTCGATGTCTTCTATAAATTTCAATGGCATGATTACTAGGAATTAGGTCCAAATGGACCAAAATGATTAGAATTATTGGTAAACCATATACATAAATGAGTCTTTTATAACAAAATACTACAGTTATTATAAAATAATTTTTTTAATAGTTTCTAAAAAATAACATATAGGATTACACTAATCTATATAGTAAATCCATGAATATCTTCCATATCATGCTTCATGTATTCATGGGGAATGAATATAATAAGAGATTACACAAATTCATAGTAAGGGACAAATTTACAGGAATAAATAATGAATCAATGAGAATTATAATTATGATGAGATAAATAATTGTAAAAAAAATCCATATATTCAATAAACTGAAAAGGAACTGTATGAAAATTATGGAAAGGTAATAACTGGAAACACAAACCATTCACAAAAATGATAAGTAAATATATATATATATGTAAAGATGCGAATATTATACATTTTCCATATAAATTATTTAATATTATATGTATCATAATATATATTGAAAAAAATCTCAAGGATGAATAATAATTAGAAATAAATAAGGTGGAATGATTATGTTTTAAAATCCATGTTTACTAGTTACATGGATCCAGTACCATCAATAGACAGCTTACCTGTACGAGTTTTCATAATTATTTCTTCCCATGAGACAACTGATTCACCAAGGGGCTTTCATTAATCGATCCCAAACCTGTAGGGATTTCATTAAATTTACACAACCTGTGTATTTAATGTCCATGTAATTCAACATGTAGTTAATAAAAAATGTTCATTATCAAATATACATGTTAAATAAAGTATATGGATTTATCAATACTTTAACAAATAAAAAAAAATATCTACTGTAGACACCATATGTAAAATTGTATATGGTTTAGTAAATTGTAATATTCATGGTAAATGAGTTGGATAATTAGTGAAAAATTCAATGATAAATGCTCATATGAAACTAAATATTTAAGGGGAACTAAAAAAATAAATAATTGAATTAAATTTGAATAAAATCATTTGAAAAATAAATCATAAAATTCCAGAGGATGATTAAGGATGGTATTAATAAATCACACCCTATGTGGATTAGAATATGGGGGTTGTTGTCAATGATGAATGGATTCATCATAAAAATAACATTTAAGGTCATTCTAGAGTAAAATATGATTTTTTAAAAACATTTGAAAAAAAAATCAGTTGAATATCCAATTTTAAAATATTTCTACAAAAATTTATCCTTTTATCCATGAAATTTAATATTCAATGAAATGTAGGTGAGTAAATCCATACATTTCTAACGAGTATAAAACAAACCTTTTTCATATAAAATAAATTGATAAATGCCTTGTTACGAATTAGACTTGATGATTCCATTGAAAACATTCCAAAATGGAAAAAAAGGTTAAACATTTCATTAAAAATAATATTTAGAATAAATTTTAAACATTTTTTTAAATATGATTATTAGAAGAATATAGGTTATCTGAATATAGATAAAATCAACGTCATGTTTTCATAAAGTCATTTTAAATAAAATTGAGTTTAAGAGAGTACAAAAATTGTATTAATACTTGATAATGTTCATGAATAACCATAGAAAAATGATATATTTTATTTGAAAATGGTTATAAAATTTCCCTCTAATAAAAATACCATTGAAAACTCATTAATGATATTGTTGAGGAAAATAAACATTTAACATTCAAATGTGTTCCATACCACTTCAAAATATTTTAAATCATATCCCTTATAAAGGAATAATATTTAATGAAATACAAGAATAACATGATGATTAATCAATTCATAATATTATATATTTAAATGGTTAGTAGATACACCACAAAAAAATATGTATATGGTGAACCTGATGTTTATCTCATTAATGTAAAAATTTCTATGAGATTCTATTATATTATGTTTCCTTTTGTGTTAACATCCTTTAACATCATGTATAATAAATATATGTTAATTTTATAATTTCTTCAGAACCATTTCTTTTTTACGATTATTTTTATTACTTTTTTTACAATGTTGTGTACAATTCTTAAAATAATTATGTTTACATTGGGTGTTTTGACCGAATTCCGTTAATGTGTCAAAAATTTCTATGGTAGGTCAACTATGGTAAAAATGTGTCATTATATAATATGTACATAATAATAATAATAATTAATTTATCATATTTATATATCAATTATATTTTTAAAATCAATCATTAAATATTTTTATGAAAAATTAATAAGCATTACGATCATGGAGACGGTAGGCCAGACGTATGGATGAGTAACATTCAAAATATACAATGATGTTATGAAAAGATGTTAAGAAACAAAAAAGACTTCCAAAATTATAATTATTTAATAAATAACATTTTATTTAATCATATATAATTATATATATAATTTGTGTGATGAAAAATGAATCACATCATGTCGAGGAGGTGGTAGTCCGCACATCCACAAATAACGTTTTCACTTTTTAATTGTATAGAAGGGTAATAATGAAAATGATATATATTTATTTACCTAAATTTATTTATTCAATTAATATAATATTGATTTTTTATGTCCAGTATTTTTAATTATAATCATCATATTTACATTCCATGTATCCTGTGAGTGAATCACATCGCTTTGACGGGGCAGTTGTACACACTTCCTCAAATGATGTTGTCGTATTAACATAGAATGGAAAGTATTAGATTTATGTGTTATCAAAGGTTTAAATAATTATAAAAAATTATAATTATGATATATAAATATATTTTCCATCATAATGGCCACTATGATAGGTGGTAATGGAAAATTGAACAATAACCGTTTTGTGATGAAGTAGTTCGTAATACATAGAAACAGTTTTTGCATTACACATTTCATTGATGTGTGAGTAAGTGTAGGTTGAACAATTATCATAAATCATAGTACTATCTTTAGGATATTTTTTAAAAAAATATAATGTTATTAGTAGAGTATATGGTATGTATAATAGAAATGAAACAAAATATCATGAGAAAAGATGTTACCTCTTAACCAGTTAACATCATTTGGTTTATACCAAAAGGATTTAATGGAAGGTTTTATAACCCAAAAGAGTAATATTGGTATAATGGAGGGAATTTGGGAATATATTTTTGAGCATGGTTGATCCTATGTGATGTGAGAGGTGTGAGGAATGGGAAGATTTGTTGGCCTTTTATAGGGATGGAATGACTCACTTGGAATTTTTGGAAACAAGTTGGGTGTAGGGATGTTATTACATAAGAAATGTCACAAAATCGCTAAAAATTAAATAATGTATGGTTAATGGATGATATATTTCCATAATATTGGTTATGGAAAAGTGGATAGGTCATTTGGTACTTTAATTAATAGTATAGTCCTTTATTACGCATAATTTTACCTTAATAATTGTAATTAATTTTAACAACCGTCATTAATAATTTCGGTCAAAAAAAAGTTGACCTTATTATACATTATATATTATTATTTTTCCTAATACAAAATCAATTTTTTCTAATCCCAATATATATGTGGCAAAAATTAATTTAAAATTAATCTTGTAGGCAGGATGACAACATGAGTTTATAAAGTAAAAACATTTGAAATATTACACGGTTTTTAAAATCAATTTTAAAGTTGTATTGATTTAAATGAATAGAATTTTATATGTTGATAAAAATATTATCTAATTATACATCAAAAAAATAAAAAGTACAATTTATCCTTAAAAATAAATTAAATAAAAAAACTATTTAGAAATAATTTTCATTATTTTTAAGTATTCATTATAAAATGATATGCTTCTGAAAAATTTCAAAAAAATACCCAAATCTAATTTTTATGTTTTATTTTAAATAGAAAGTTTAGTTTGACCTATTAAATCAATTAATGTTTCAAAATTCAAATTTAAAATATATTCCCAATTAATAGGCGGTATAATTGCCTTTATAAAAATATAGGGTTTTATGTAAAAAATATGGGTTGTTCATATCTTATGCCCATTAAACATAATGTATGAATATAGAAAATATTTGATTTAATATATAAAATATATTTTTAATTAAAATAATTCACTAAATTTAATTAGTTATGTTTATTAAGGTTAAACTCTTTTTGAAGCATAAAAATAATCATTTCTTTTATTAAATCTAATTATTTCATTTTTTCTCTTCCCATTAATTGGTATCCAGTTAACTCATTTAATATTTTATAAACCATAATATTTGTATGTTTGTTATTACTATTCACAACTACTAGTTTAATGTAATTTTTATATCATATTATATTAAATATAATATTTTAAGAATATATTAATTTTCAGTAAAACTATGTATTGGGTGTATTTTAAGACATCGTGGAAGGTCCCTATGGCTTGTAATGCAAGGTAAATCGGTGTTGTGAGAATTGAAATATATATAATATATTTTAAATAGTAAATATATTATAATTTATTTGGATATTATATTATGTTACACTCTTTATGTTGCATGTCATACACGCTTTGGAATAAAATGTTTTTACATTCGATTTTTGGGGCATCACATCCATGTTCTTGTGAGAAAAATATTTTTTTTCATTGAATATAATGATATTTATGAATCTTAATGACATAGGGTTTGAAATTATACTAAATTAATATAATAATTTATTAGATTCTAATTATTTTAAATATGCCCAACTCAATTGAATCATTTGTAAAATTATCCAAATTACCTCAATTAAAATGATAGATTCTCTATGGGAATATAGCCTTCATCTATATAACCTTAAAGTTGAGTTTTTTTCTCGCATAATATTTCCAAAATGATAATCACTAATAGAGATAAAATATAGTATAATAGGCCATATATGTGATGAGTATGAAATTTATAATGAAATATAAATAAATAATAAAGATGAAGATCCCACTATATGGAATAGGTCCATTCATAATTTAAAGGCCCTACATGTCATGAACCAACCCTGGTCGACCTTGAACCGGTAACCCGAGCCGGTCCGCGACTTGACCTGCGAGGCATTCCTGATCCCCCCATGCTAGGGATAATCCCCAGGGAATCAACAGAGGATGTGGGAACGATTTCTCCCAATATAAATAAATAAAGAATCTGAAATAATACAGAGTAGCGTAGAATACATAAACCAAATAAAATGACTAAACATGAACAAAAAAATTAATGCTAACCAAACTCAACGTCTGAACTAACTCTGTGTGACCCCACATGTCACTCTTCGACTCAACGATCAAGCGTCGTCCAAAGCGAGCGCAGTCAAGATGTAGCCTGCATAAATACTAAAAATAGAAAAGACCAATAGGAGTGAGTATTAAAACTCAGTAGGCTAGCCCGATATCTATTCCCAATGCACTACCTTTAAAATAAAATAAACATCATTTCATGTTTGAACTACAATTTATAAAAGTATGTTTTTCTAAATATTTTACTTAAAACAATTATGGACCATTGACCTTAACCATTTCAAAATTTGGGTTCAATTCATCAGTGTCAATTGATTTTTATTACAGGAAAGTGATGTTTATATTTTCAAATTTTGACCAAGTGGATTTAACATTTTCATTTTAATACCATTTCTAGAAACCATGTCAAAACCAATTTATCACTTTCCAAGGAAAACCATATAAAAAATGCACAAGATTAATCACACAACAGGGGAAATGTATAAATACAAACAAGTTCATAATCATCACTACAAGTAACTAAAAAGTCACCAGACATGGGTGAACCTGGGAGATCAATAATAATCTAAATGACGCCTACACAAGAGATATCATCCTCGTTGACATGTCAGACATGATGAAATCAAAATTCCCAATATGCTCGACCATCCATTCTCAGGCAAGCCGAGGGAAAATCCCATAGTAATAAACCCAATATATCCACATACTATGGGCCACTGGACAGTACCATAACCTAGATGTGCAGCAATCATTCTTGTAATATACTCTCAATATTCCATATTCACATGTATCTAGTATTTGAAAAGGGGGTGAGCCAACTGATGCCAACTGAGCCACCAGTCACACACACACACACATATATATATATAAATAACAACAGGCATCACCCAAGGCCACTCCACGGGACAACATCTTTCCTTTAAACAAATAGATCACCCGGAAGTCTCTAAACAAGGCCTCCCATCAATCAGTCGCAACCAAGGAATGAGAGTTATCATAGGAGGGTTCTTATAAAAACATTTTCATCATTTTCCATAAAGTGTCAAACGAGCATTGAACACATTTCACAATCACCACGTTAAAAAGAACTAAAACGCTTGTTTACGCTTCTGAAGAAATCATTTATCATTAAAACCAAAACTATTCATAAAATTTCGTGAATTATGTTTAAAATCCAAACGAATATTCTTTCACTATTGTTCGTCCTCTCATCATTAAAATTTTTCAAGTGTCAATTATAAAATAAATAACACTTTTTACATCAACTAATTATTTAAAAATTAATTATCTAATACTATTAAATATTTATTTAAATTAATAAAATATTTAATTGATCAATTGGCGTGTGAGAACACAACAAAACGACACCATTTTTACACCACAAGAATTGAATTAGAAATCTTCATAATTAATGAATTATTCTTATGTTGCACAATAATATTTAGCACAAATATATATATACATGGCGCAAACATCTCGAAATAATGTAACCTAAATTTTTAAAAGCAGTGCAATAGAAACCTACCATGGATACAAGATGTGATGACATCACTCGCTCTGAATCGAGGCACGAAGACAACACTTGCTCTGAATTGGGTCAAAATGACAACGCTCACTCAAAAACACCCCACGCGGGTCCTAAAATATCAAACCTCTCCTCATTTAAACATGGTAATATATATAAATACATATATATGTATAAATAAATTAAATAGAAATATCAAAAAGAGCATGAAAAAATGGGTATACCATGGTTTACCCATTGGATGAATGTTGCACACTCTAGAAGGAGGAGTTTGCTGCTCGGCGCACGACAGAGAGGCCTCTGGAAGGTCAAGGAGGTGGCTGGCCAGTCAGAAACAAAAACACTGGGAAGCAAGGGGGGTCTGAGGGGGATGTGTGTGAGTTGGGAAGCAGTGGTGTAAGGCGGTCCGGAGGAGGGGGCACCACATGCAGGAAAAGCTGAGGACGAGAGGGGTAGGAGGAGGTGGAGCGAGGGTGATGTGGGTACTCCAAGAAGTAAGAGGCCATGGGGGTGGCGATGGGAAGCCATGGTCGCGCCGGAAGTCACCTATGGGGTGCTAAGGAATGCTGAAAGTCCAAGGGGGTTGTGGGTCGGCCGGAAATACCACAAACGCTGAAGGAGGGAGGTCCAGCGCCAGTGGGAGGCCTTGCCATAGGTGGGAAGGTCGGCTGGAGGTGTTGCAGGTGCCGGGAGCCAGAGGGGGAAGCTCGAAGGGTGTTGGGCTGCAGTGCAAGGGAGTAGGAGAGGGCGGAGGCCGTGCAGGCTGGCTGGGGGGCTGTTGTGCATATAGGATGGGAGTTCGAGGCACTAGTGGGATGCGCGGGCTACTGCAAGGGAGGAGGGAGCAGCGGATGCTGCGTGGGCTGGCTGTGTAGTGGAAGACAATGGGGAGGGAGCCGGGTGGGCTTCAGCGTCGGCTAGCCAGAGGATAGAGGCCGGTGATAAGCAACGTATTGGGGGAGCACACCAGCTTTGAGCTATAGAGGTAGGGATGTCGAGACGATGCTGGCTGGTAGCTGAAGCATCTCTATGCGTTAGAGTAGGCCGAACGGAGTAGACAAGTAGGAGGGGAAGGGGGAACTTCCAGCGTGGAGAGATGAGACATCAAAAAAACGATGAAACCCTAAAATGGAATGACGAAAAAAAAAGGAAAGAAAAAAAGGAATAGAAAATAGTGGAACAAAAGAAAAATAAGAAATAAAAAATTATAATAATTCTAAAAATTATAATAATTATAATAATAAATGAAATAACAATAATATTAATAATGAATAATTATAAACATAAAAATAATAAAAATAAGAATAATAATTAGTTTATGGAAAAAATAGTGGTGATAAAAATATGAACAATAATAATAATAATAATAATATATAACAAAACATATTTAATAATAATAATCTATTATCCGCAACATTTACAGTTTCATTAGTTAATTATTTATAACATAACGAAAAAAATAATAATGATAATAATAATCATGATGATAAAAATGGAAATGATAAAAATATTCATTTCATCTTAATAGTAATAATAAAAATAATTATTAACAGCAACAAAAATTATAATTGACCACTATAGATGTGTTCTTTAAATATAAAAACTCTTTATTTCCATTTTCAAAAGACAATGGGATGTATAGTTACATGAGGAGAGACGTGGAGAGTTTCCAAAATGTGTTCCACTCACGCACCCAACAACATCGCCTAAAAAAACACACTTTTAACATAGACTGAAAAAATTTGTCTGGGGCTCACCCCGGACCCCAAAAAAATTATTTAAGGATAAAGAAAAAATGAAATAAAACACACGCCTAGGTTGGGGTGTGACAATTCTACCCACCATAACGCTTTCCACCCTCGGAAATCCATCACACTATCCAGCTGATCGATCAACACCTATGGATTCCATATAAACACGACCCAACCTCTTAACCCAAGGACATTTCATAGACTATCTGTGAAACTGAACGTCATTTCCCCAAATATATTACCAGTAGAGGGGATGCCTGAATGGGATCCCCACTATTAAAACTAGACAAGAATTTCATAACGACTTTAGAGAAAAACCAGAGAGACGATGGGTCTCCCCAACATAAAAAAACCAACCTACCAGAAAACAAATGTAAAACCAACTTAGACCAGAATCGGGCCTTACCCAAGCATTAAAAAGAACAAAATTAACATTTAAACCACTCACATCCATCCTAAAGGGACATGAGTTGATCCAAAAAGTCCGTGAAAACCAAAAACCCTTACCCCATGGACGAGGAGGGAGGGCCCAAGGATTGTATCACTGAAGCCACGACGGATGACTACTCACGAATCATCACTTCAAGATGAACACAAACTGAATTTGTAACTAATTCACATGGGTGGCCCACACAATGTCACTGATCAACAACTTGCATCTAAAAGGCACAATCACCAACATTAAACAAGGGATAAGCCTTTTACACACTTTGAGGCAAGACGAAATTTACAATGATAGAGAAACCAAAGTAGCAACACCAAAACTATCTCACCACACGGTCAAGGCACATCTTTATCCAGACTCCTAAAAATTCCCCGGGGGTTCTTGAATACGTGTTGGATTCACTCCGAGGCCTTTTGGCTAGAGCTCTGATGGATGAAGCATCTCCTGTCTCACTGTCCAGATCTTATAATACCATTAAGATGTAAAGACCCATAAATTTCAAGGAAAACATTTTTCATTGGGATTTTATGAGTACACAGTTTTAACGGCACTTGATTCCGAGGCCTGGGGTTCCCAGAATCAATTTTCGAAGATTAGCTCTGGTACGTTCCGTAAACAAATGAGTGGGTTTTTCTATCTTTTGAATCGAAGAATGGAATAGAAATATGAGGGCGTCGATGGAACCGCAGAGCTGATGTTTTCTTAGAAGGACCTTTTCTGAAGGTGCGTTTGATAGGGAGGAGTTGTTAAATATAGAGGATTAAATACAAAGTTAATATAATTTGTGGTGAAAATTTTATTCTTAACATAGTATGGTTATATCCTACATGGGGTAGTTGGGGTGGGACCCACCAGACCCTAAACTACCCATGTTAGGATATTTTTGAGGTGGGTCCCACACAAGCCCCACCCTTCACATTCCTTAAACATCCTCTAACTCCCCTATTAAGTGGGTGTCTTCTCCTCTCCTTGCCTTCCCCTCATTAAATCATGCCAACACACAAATATTCAATTAATTGAATTGGGTATTTGAATTTTTGTACATTGAACCCATGGAATGTTTAATAAAAAAAAATGAGATTATATTATTTGGTTAGTTCTTGGTTGTGTGGGAGAATTTAGAGAGAGCTCTAAGCCCTTTGAAAATATTTATCCTTCCGTGAAGAACTAAACCTTTCGTTGAAGGACGCAAAATCCCCGAAGGATGATGACGCGCCCTCTTTCCTTTTATCCGTGACAAAAAGGGAAGACGGTGCATCCTCTTCAGATGCTCTTAGTCGACGTCTAGGGAACCTCATCCCATGATGCCATTTTCCGCGACTCTCAACGTTTGAAAACTTCTATTGAGGTAGGGGTACCTTCGTTCGTGTTTAATTTAATTGTACTTCGTTGGTTTAATTGGCCGATTGTTACCAACATAACGGGAGGAGATCGGACAACACAAACAAGGTTGATTTCTACTCCCTACTTCCTTGTTGAACATGGAGACCAGTTGTGGAAAAGACGAAGCGGTGTCGTTGCACCGTGCGGGAATGAGAGAAAACAGGTCAGAGCGGGCTGCGGTGGAGGTACACGGCGCTGTCGTGCCGCGCCGGTGAAGCCAATGAAACTGCGGCTAGAGCAGGCTGTGACGGAGGGGCGCGGCGTCGTCGCACCACGTCGGTCGGACGAGAGCCCCGGCCTTAGGCCGCGGTGGTTCAGCAGGGGCGGCTGGCCAAGCCGGCCGCCGACACTCCAGCAGGTGGGACCCCTCACGGGTCCAACGTGGTTCAACCGGCCAGCCATAATGGTCGGCTGTTTTCCAGATGATCGGGGGTCGTAACCCCCGTGAATATTCTATGTCGGACCCCACAGGGTCAGCCGTTTCGAAAATTAAGGGGGGAGGTACCCCCTTCACATCCCACTCGGCTGAGAGCCGAGCCCGGCCCACCCGCACCGGGCCGTGCCACCCACACTGGGCCGGGCCGCCAGCTTCGGGTCGGGCCGCCAGTGTCGGGCCAGGCCACCAGCGTCGGGTCGGGCCGCCAGCGTCGGGCCAGGCCGCACCAACGTCGGGCCGAGCCGAGTCAACCAGGCCGGGCCACGCCAGCCGGGCCGGGCCGTGCCCAATTGGGCCGGAACCGGACTGGGGTTGGGTCGACCCGGTTCTGGTCGACCCAGGGGGTATTGGGCCGGGTCGGTCCAGGCCCAAACCCCCTAATTTCGGACAGATTCGTTCAAACGCCCATAACATGGGCAACAGACCTCCGATCGACACACTGTCAGTTGCGTTGGGGTCCTTGTATCGAGAATTTCGTTTTTATATATTACACTCAAGGTTTTGGAGAACATTAGGTATGGCCGGGTTTGATCGAACACGAAACCAACCGGGCCCTTGGAGCAGAAACGCTTATAAGTCGATCTTTGGACATCTGATTGACGTGTCGTTGACTATTTTGGTTTCCTCTTAGTGAGATGGTTCTTTTGGCTTACTCCGTTCGATGTTTGGACATAGTTGGAGTATGGTCGGGTTGGTTTTAACTTAAAAAACCAACCGGTCCCCTGGGACAGAAAAGCCAATATCTCTCAGACCGGGCGTCTGATTGACGCGTCGTCTGTCGCTTTGAGTTCCTATTGAAGAGACTGAAATTTGTGATACATCAACTCTAGACTTTGTGACAGTTGATGTATCGAGCTCCGTGGATCTTTGAGAAGAACCTCCCAGAGTCGACCATGCTGTTTGCAGGAACCCTAGAGCTGGCTGCAACTGCAACGATGATGACGACTGTACTTGGATCCTCGGTGTGTTCGGTAGTGATGATGACTGTACATGGATCTTCGGTGGGTTCGGCAGCGATGATGACTGTACTTGGATCCTATGTGGGTTCGGCAACGAGGACAACTGTACTTGTATCCTACGTGGGTTCAGCAGTGAGGACGACTATACATGGATCCTACGTGGGTTCGGAAGCATTGGATACTGTACTTGGATCCTATGTGGGAGTCTCGGGGTCCCACTGAGTATCATATACTCACTCCTGCATGGACTTTGCCCGCACTACGTTGTGTTCGTTTCAGATGACGGAAAACGTTGATCATAGTTGAGGCTTGAGGAGCGGGACGGTACCCGGAGGTGGACTATCAAGCAGGACGTGCCCGGAGTGGACGACCGTACTCGAGGAGTTGACGAGACTATCTGTACTCACCCTTCAGATGGGAGTTCCGGAGGACGTCTTGGTAGTTGCTACTTTACTTACCAGCTGTTGTACTTTACTACTCTCAGTTGTACAGTACTTTCAGTTGGGTTTGTATACTGGCCCATTTACTTTCCAGCACTTACTTTTGTACTCAGTTTACTTAGTGTCTACTTCATCTTGCGTACTTTGTAGTGTTTGTTTTCTTATATAAAGGCAATTAATTTCCTTTTATCGGGATTTACGACTTTGGTTCTAGTCTCCAGCCCCTAGCCTAAGGAAGGTGGGCTTGGGGTAGTCATGGCACGAGCCCCGGTGACGGGTCGTGACAAATTCGTATCAGAGGTGTTTGGTTCTACCGCAGAACTCAAGACTCTGATCTTTCTTCTATGTGAAGAAATAGTTTTAACGGTATTGAGTGTGGTTACAAGTACAGGGAGTCCAGTGTTGGTGTGGAGGCTGATGTATCCATACACCAGGGCCCTGACATCTAATTTCCGACTCAGTGCACGAAAACATTGGTTGCATGTGTGCTTCAAAATTTATCATTGTGATTACTTTGTGTTAGCTCACCAGGTATACTGTATTATTCATGGTGCACCTATTTCTTTTCCGGATGGCCCCATGTTGGAAGCCAGCTAGGGTTCCCAGATTTGTGAGAGATGGCAGCCCACCGAGCGACGAGGCCTCGGTGCAGGGCCCCATTACAGCGGAGGCACCGACGGTACCTCTACCTGCCAAGCCACTGATGCCATCAGCCCCAGCAACAGAGAGTGAAAGTAACCTTAGTGCACTGCATGAGTTTCAGCATCAGAGCCTGCCCAGGTTCCACATAGAGATGGATCCTCAGGCAGCCAAGGATTGGCTGAAGGCTGTTGTTCGAGTCTTCAGATTGGTATGGACACCAGCAGACCTCATGTTGATCCTTGCGGCGAGTCTCCTGCATGCAGAAGCAAGTAGATGGTGGAGCCTGATGCTCCAGGTACACGGAAAGGAATCTCTACTTTGGATGGACTTCAAGAACCTCTTTTGCTCGGAGTTCGTTATAGACACACTTCGTGCGGTGCGCATCCAGGAGTTACTATAGCTTCAGTAGAGAAGAATGTCAGTAGCCCAGTACTCGGTGAGATTTACTGATCTCTAATGCTATTTACCATACATGGTATGGGACTCATTCTTATGGGCCCGGACCTTCGAGCAGGGACTGAGGCATGAGATCATGGCTTCAATGATCTCCCTCAGTATTCCAACATAGGCAGGAGTACTGGAGCGAGCCCTTCTTTTGGAGAGCTTTGTTGCTGAGCTTACGCCAACAGTGAGGCTTACCGTAGGGTGACACGTAGCGGAGTCTTCTGCAGCCGGTAGTAGACAGATGTTGCAAAGGTCCGAGCGGACAAGGCCATCAGGTGGGCGACCTCAGGATACTGGTTCGGATGTGCGAGGCACACACAGCAGAGCCAGTCATACGAAAGGCAGACAATGCTATGTATGTGGCGGGCAGGGCCACATGGCTCATGACTGCCCGACCCACCCTGTAGATGAGCATCAGACCATAGAGGGACCTCCCAGGAAGTAGCAGAGGTTCGACTGTGGTGGTCCTCCGGGAGCAGGCGGACGTGGCAGAGGAGCTGGCCGAGCAGGGAGTGGTGGACGACATATTGAGGCTCTACCACCACCACCACCATCAGGAAGTCCACCTCGACCACAGGGAACAGGTGGACACTAGAGAGCACAGCATTAGGCAGCTAAAGCTTATGATCATGGAGCTCCGGAAGCGGGTGGAAAAGAGTGGGACTAGCTCCAGGCATAGTGGCCTTTGTGCATAAAACTTCTAGCTTTGTTGACATCATTGTTGGTGTTGCTTTGTGTCTTTATACATTGAGTTTCAGTAATAAAAGACACTTGCAATAGTGACGTTTGATTTCTTGTCTTTTGTATAATAATACTAAGAAGTTCCATTTAAAAACCATTGACATGACCCTCACATATGAGATTCCTACTAGAGGAGACCGAGTGACCACACACTGATGCCGACAGTGTGACTCAACCCTTAGAGGAAATAGTAACGGTTGGATATCTTGGTAGCTGCGTCGAGGCCTTACGACCTCATCCATGGCATGAATTACAACTGTAAATGTCAGGATTGAATGTATTAGGCAAGGAACGTGGTTCATCCAGGGGATGAGACCGGATTTCTCTTTTCGGCAAATGAGAAATCTTTGCATCTTTGTAGAACGTCGACGAAGAAGGGGAAACACTTCGTGTGGTCATATAAATGTCAGCATAGATTCTAGGAGCTGAGACAGAGATTGAATAGTGCACCCATCATGAGGCTACCAGAGGAGGGAGTAGGATACATAGTTTACTGCAAAGAATCAGGGACTGGACTCAGGTGTGTCCTCATGCAGGACTGGGCATTGATTGCTTGCGGTTCTTGACATTTGAGGCAGCATGAGAAGAACTACGCTACCCATGACCTAGGGTTAGCATCAGTGGTCATCGCCTTGAAGATATGGAGGCACTATCTGATGGATGAGCACTTTACAGTCTACTCTGACCACCATAGTTTCAGGTATATCTTCTCATAGAAGGACCAGAACTTGAGACAACGACAATGGATCGAGTTCTTCCAGGACTATGACTTTGAGATAGTCTATACTCTTAGAACGGGGAACGTAGTAGCTGATTATCTCAGCAGGAGGACGAGCATTCAGCTACATGGAGAGGTGATAGAGCAGTTAACCACTTTATAGATATCCTTCAAGGATAGATATGGGACATCCTTTCTATAGTCGCTCATAGTCACACCTCCACTACTTCATCATGTCAGAGAGGCACATCGTGGGGATGTTGATTGTGAGACGTGACATGCACAGATATCCTCAGGACATGCACCTGAAGGATTTTCTATAGGAGGATAGAATGTAATTATTTTCAGGGGACATACCATGTTACAAGCTACTTTACAAGAGTAAGTGCTAAGAGAGTTTCATACTTCCCCTTTGGCGGTACATCCAGAAGTAGCGAAGATGTACCAAGATCTCAGACGACAGCACCGGTGGCTAGGTATGAACATGGCTGTAGAAGAGTTTGTTTCATGATGCCTTGCCTTCCAGCAAGTGAAGGTGGAGAACCAGGTACCAGTAGGCTTGGTGTATCCCTTAGAGGTCCCGAAGTGGAAGTGAGATGGGATATCTATGGATTTCGTGACTAGAATTCCACGTACTTCCAGAGGACACGACTTCATCTGGGTGATTGCAGACTAACTCACCAAGTCGTCCCACTTCTTACCTATCAGAGAGCAGGGCTCAGTGGAGAGGTTGGGACACATCTATGTTCGGGAGATCGTACGAATTCATGGTGTTCCATCTTCTATCATCTCTGATCGAGATGCTCGCTTTACTTCCTCGCTTTGGAAGGGGTTGTAGGATGATTTTGGGACGCAGCTACGCCTGAGCACTACCTTTCACCCTCATACGGATGGTCAGACTGAGAGTACCATTCAGATTCTTGAGGACATGCTCTGTGCACGTGTCATCAACTTTGGTTGTAGCTGAGAGGATCACCTACCTTTGGTGGGGTTTGCGTACAACAACATCTACCACTCCACCATCGGGATGGAACCATACGAGGCACTGTACAGCCGACCTTTCAAATCACCTCGATGCTGGGCAAACCCTGGGTAGTCAGCACTAGTAGGGCCAGAGATGGTCCAGGTTACGACGGAGAAGGTTCAGATCATCCAGGAGTGGATGAGGACTCCTCAGAGGTGGTAGAAGTCCTATGCTGATAGGAGGCAGATACAACTAGATTTCGAGGATGGTGACCACTTTTTTTTACAGTTCTCACCTCGGCATGGATTACAGAGATTTGGACGGGTGACAATTTATCTCCGCGCTTCATCGGATCATTCCAGGTTCTCAGCAGGATAGGCGAGGTGTCTTATCGACTGGCTCTTCCACCTCAGTTGCACCAGGTGCATGATGTCTTCCACGTATCTCAGCTGAGGAGATACGTGCACGACCCGACACATATCTTCGACCATGGGGAGATGGAAATCAATGATGGGGAGACTATTACGAAGGTCCCAGTAGAGATTGAGGATCAATAGGAACGTGTCCTACATGGACGGTCGATTCCTCTAGTGCGCATCAGGTGGTAGCACGGGAACCTCCAGGAGAGCACAGGGGAGCGAGAGGCTCAGGTGCATGCACAGTACCCTTATTTGTTTCCCTAGTTTATGATGTATCTTTACTTCGACATAAATCCTTGATGTGGTAGTAATGTAAAGAGCCATAAATTTCAAAGAGTATTTTTTTCTTTGGGATTTTACGAGTATGCAGTTTCTGAAGGCACTTGATTCCGAGGCCCGGTGTGCCCAGAATCAATTTCCAATGTTTAGCTCAGGTACGTTCAGTGAACGAACGAGTGAGTTTTTCTCTCTTTTGAACCGGAGCTCGGAATTGAAATCTGAGGGCACTGATGGAATTGCATCGCCGGTTTTTTCTTAGGAGGACATTTTCCGAAGGTGCATTTGCTCGGGAGGAGTTGTTAAAAATAGAGGATTAAATAAAAAGTGAATAAAATTTGTGGGAAAAATTTTATTCTTAACATAGGATGGTTATATCCTACATGGGGTAGTTGGGGTGGGACCCACAATACCCTAACTACACATGTTAGGATATTTGTGAGGTGGGGCCCAGACAAGCCCCACCCCTTCACATTCCTTAAACCTCCTCTAACTCCCCAACTAAGTGGGTGTCTTCTCCTCTCCTCACATTCCCCTCATTAAATCATGCCAACACACAAATATTCAACTAGTTGAATTAGGTAATTGATTTTTGTAAATTGAACCCATGGAATGTTTAATAAAATAAGAGGAGCATATTTTATTTGGTTAGTTCTTGGTTTTGTGGGAGAATTTAGAGAGAGCACTAAGACCTTTGAAGAACTTTTTCCTCCCGCGAAGAACGACACCTATCGTTGAAGAACGCCAAATCCCCGAAAGACGACAACACGACCTCTTTCCTTTTATCCGTGAAAAAAAGGGAAGATGTCGCCTCCTCCTTGGATGCTCCCAGTCGACGTCTACAGAACCTCATCCCACGATGTTGTTTTCTACGATGCTCATCGTATGAAAAATATTGTTGAGGTAGGGGTACCTTGGATTGTGTTTAATTTAACCGTACTTCGTTGGTTTAATTGGACGAATGTTACCAATGTAACGGGAAGAGATCAGAACGCACAATCACAGACGATTTCTCCTCCCCACTTACTTTTTGAACTTGGAGACAAGCTGGGGTAAATACGGTGCGGTGTCGTTGCACCGCGCGGGAACAAGAGAACCGTGGTCCGAGAAGGCCGCGGTGGAGGTACACGGCGCCGTCGCACCACGCCGGTGAAGCCGAGGGAACCGCGGCCGGAGAGGGCCATGGCAGAGGGGCTCGGCGCCGTCACGTCGCACTGGTCGGATGGGAGCGTCGACCTAAGGCCACGACAGTTCAGAAGGGGGCGGCCGGCCAAACCGTCCGCCGGCGCTCTAGGAGGCGGGACCCCCTGCGGCTCCCGCGGGGTTCAACCGGTCGGCCATAATGGCTGGACGTTTTTCCAGAATAGTGGGGGTCGTAACCCACGAAAATATTATAGTGAGGACCCCACAGGGTCCGCCGTTTCGAAAATTAAGGGGGGTGGTGCCCCCTTCGCATTCCGCTCGGCCGAGAGCCGAGCCGCTGGCCACGCGGGTCGGGCCACCCGCGCCGGGCCGGGCCAGCCGCGCAGGGCTGGGCCTCTAGCGCCAGGTCGGGCAGGCGGTGCTGGGCCAGGCCACGCCCAATTGGGCCGGACCCAGACCGGGGTCAAGTCGACCTAGTTCGGGCTGACCTATGGGGTATTGGGTCAGGTCGGTCCGGGCCCAAACCCCCTAATTTTAGACAGATTCGTTCAAATGCCCATAACATGGGATATGGACCACCGATCGATGCACCGTCAGTTGAGTTAGGATTCTAGGATCATTGTTGGTAATTTTTGTAGATTACACCCAAGGATTCTGAGAACATTGTGTATGGCCGGGTTGGTTTGAACACGAATCCAACCAGGCCCTCGGAGCGGAAACACTTATAAATCGAGCTTCGGACGTCTGATTGATGTGTTGTTGACTTTATAGGTTTCTTCATAGTGAGACGGCTCATTTGGCTTACTCTTCTCGATGTTTGGATGCTGCTGGATCACAGTCGTGTTGCTTTTAACTTAAAAACTCAAACATGCCCCTAGGACGGAAAAGCCAATATCTCTCAGTCTGTGTGCCTGATTGATGCGATGTCTATCACGTTGAGTTCATATTGATGAGACAGAACATTGTGATACATCAGCTCTAGAGTTCGTGATAGTTTATGTATCGACCCCCCCCCCCCCCTCCCCCCCTTGGTTCATGGACCGGCCCCTCCCGGAATCGAACATGTTGTGTACGGGAACCCTAGAGCTGGCTGCGACTGCGACGACGATGACGACTGTACCTGGATCCTTCGTGGGTTCGGCAGCGATGACGACTGTACTTGGATCCTACATGGGTTTGGAAGCGAGGATGACTGTACTTGGATCCTACATGGGTTCGGCAGTGAGGACGACTGTACATGGATCCTACGTGGGTTCGGCAGTGTTGGTTACTGTTCTTGGATCCTACGTGGGTTCGGCAGCAATGACATTTTTACTTGTATCCTACGTGGGTTCGGCAAAGGAGATGATTTAGAGGCTACATCAATCATCTCCACCCCTCTTCATGAATAGTATACCTGTGTGAGCTGAGTCTTGAATTTCAATCAATATCTTCGATATGATTGACTTGCTATCCTGTGTGGATTGGGTTGTACATTACTGTGTGGAATAGGTTATACTTGAGCTCATGCGTTGGAGCAGAATTGGAATTGATGACTTAGGTATATGTATGGGCATATACCTAAGTAAATTTTCTTGATACATCATGATTGTATCTTTTATTTGTGGTTTATCCTTTTTGGATTTTGGGAGACCTTTAGGAGTCTCGGGGTCCCTACTGAGTATCGTATACTCACCCATGCACGGCTATGCCCGCACTACGTTGTGTTGGTTGCAGACGACAGACAGCGCTGATCGTAGTTGAGGCTTGAGGGGCGGGACGGTACCCGGAGGTGGACTATCAGGCGGGACATACACGGAGTGGACGACCGGACTCGAGGAGCCGACAAGACTATCTATACTCACCCTTCAGGTGGGAGTTCAGGGGGACGTCTTGGTGGTTGCTACTCTACATACCAGCTGTTGTACTTTACTATTCTCGGTTGTACTATACTTTCAGTTGGGTTTGTAAACTGGCCCGTTTTCTTTACAACACTTACTTCTGTACTTAGTTTACTTAGTGTTTACTTCAGCTTGCATACTGTGTGGTGTTTTTTTCTAATATAAAGGCAATGCCTTCCCTTTTATCGGGATTTATGCCTTTGGTGCTAGTTTCCAGCCCCTGGCCTACGGAAGTCGGGCTTGGGGTAGTCACAGCATGGGCCCCAAGGATGGTTCATGACATAAGAAACATAAATATTTTTATTTGACAAATGAAAGGACATGATTTAAAAAAACATAATGGCATTGAAAACTGGAGTTCATCAAATGACCAATGACATCCTATACATGTCCAAACCCAAAACACCATCAGCACAACTGCAACGATAAAGGATCCCTTACATTGAAAGGAAACTTACACCAGATACTTTGAAAAAAAACCCAACAACACATCACATCTGAGAACTTCCTCCATGATGCTTTCTAGAAATGCCCCGATAGAATCAAAACAAGTGTCCTAGGCAACCATAGGCCTGGCACGGCTTTGGAGCGCTTGGGCACGATGGCTACTTGTGACCTAGCAATCCACACTAATAACACACGAGGATATGTCGCTCTGAATATGTTGATGATAGATCCTAAGGCCTCTTGATTCCATGACCTTCTCCATCCACTTTCATTTTCTTACTCATCACCTTTCCAGAGTCATCACCACTGCCCATAGGGATCGAAGGAGGGAGAACTACTTTGAGCACTCCTGCTATCACTGCTTCGACATGAAATGATTTTCTCACCACGTAAACAAAATAAGTTATGTTGGACTCTGAAAACTTTGAATGTAGATCAGGGAAGAGACCTGCCTTGATGTTTAGAGCCTTCATGGGGTCATTCGTGGAATACCCTGAATCATAAGGTACTAGCTCCACAAAGCGCTGGAAATATTCCAACACAAATCTGTAGCCCTGCTATAGAAAACACATCTCTATCCCTTTTCTCATCATTTCTTCCTCAGAGAAATACTAACGAATGAACAAGGCCTTGAAATGCCACCAGATAAGCTCTTGACGGGACTTGTTCTGAGACACTGACTTCTACCACAACCATGTTGAAACATCAAGCATGAAGGTCGCAAACACGACCCTCAATGACTCAGGTAACTCAACGAGGTTGAAGTCCATTTCAATCATCTGATTCCACTCCTCTGATACAGAAGTTTCTGCTTGACCATAAAAGATAGGTGGATCTACCTTCTAAAACTCAAGCATAAAATCATTAGGTTGATCAACCTTACTATGATCACCCATCCAAACTTCGAGGGAACAGTCGACAAACAAGAAGAGTCAAGAACCCAATCAGTACCAAATCAGTAAATAAAATGCCTCAAAACAAACATTTCATAGATGAAAAACTATAAACACAAAGGCACAAGATATCATAATGTCAAAACTCTTCTTTTGAAAAACATCATTAATTTAAAAAAATATTGGTGGGTTAAACCCCCACAATTGGTATTTTTTAGAGGCTCACTCACATGCATGTATCTATGCCACCCTGGGATTCCATCCACAATACCAGGAATCTGTCCACATTTCCAACATACCACTATGAATGTGATCACCCATAGGAAAACCAAGGAAAAGACAATGAAACTTTATTTTCCAAAAACAATTCATTCATACCACGTCTTTTATAACATTGCACAAATTAAACATGTCATTTCAAACAACCATTTTATTCAAAACCAATTTTTTTGAATCAAACCACTTTCAAAAATAGAAGGAAAACCAACATAACTCAAACATGGGACTATTGTCAGTGGGTGAATTGACTATATGGGTGGCGTCCATATTCTAAACATGTCACTGACAGAGAGAGACCTTTTGGACCCTACCCCTAGCTCCACATGGCCTGCCAGACCAGGCGGCTTTAGAGGACTATTAGCCCAATCTCCCATTGTCAAATCACAATCACAAAACATTTACATAAAAACCCAAATAAAAAAATTAAACCGGAGTTCCCACAGAAACCAGAGGATCAGTACGAGAAAAAGATCACGACACTCTTCCCACACCTACCCCTCAAGTCCCTAAAATCCTACTCCATCTACATTGACATCCCAAATAACAAATGGTTCTTGGAAAAAGAGAGGTCCGCTAAGAGCCACCACTTCTGATCCAATTTTGTTTTGAACCAACCTACGTTAACCCTAAACCGGTCACCCGAGATGGTCAGTGACATGACCCGAGAGGCATTCCCGATCCACATGGGCTGGCGACAAGCGCCAAGGCATCAACAGAGGCTGTGGGAATTTTCACTCCTAAGTTAAATAAATAAAGAAGCTGAAATAATACAGAGCAGTGCGGAATATATAATCCAAATAAAATTACTAAACATGAAAAAAAGAAAATAATGTTAACCAAAATCGATATCCAAACTAACTCCGTGTGACCCTGTGGGTCACTCTCCGACTCAACGATCAAGTGTCGCCCAAAGCGAGTGCACTCAAACTGTAGCCTGCACAAACACTATAAATAGAAAAGAACTATTGGCGTGAGTATTAAAACTCGGTAGGCTAGCCCGAGATCTATTCTCAATGCACTACCTTTAAAATAAAAGAAACATCATTTCTTGTTTGAACTATAATTTATAAAATAATGTTTTTCAAAATATTTTACTTAAAAAAAATATACGAACCATTTCCCTTAACCATTTCCAAATTTGGGTTAATTTCATTAGTGCCAAGGGCTTTAAGGAAAGGTAAAGTGATGTTTATATTTTCAAATTTGTACAAAGAGGATTTAACACATTTGTTTGAATAACGTTTCTAAAGACCATGTCAAAACCAATTTATCACATTCCATGGAAAACCATATAAAAAATAGAGAAGATTAAGTACACAATAGGGGAAATGTAGAAATACATACAAGTACCAAATCATCACTGCAAGTAACTGAAAATTAAACATACATGGGTGAACCTACGAGATCAAGAATAACTCAGAAGACACCAATACATGAGATATTATCCTCATTGACATTTCACACACAATGAAATCAAAATTTACAATATGCTCCACCATCCTTTCTCAGGCAGGCCCAGGGAAAATCCCATAGTAATAATCCCAATATATCAACCTTTTATGGGCCACTAGTCAATACCATAACCTACCAGTGCAGCAATCATTCATAGAATATTCTCTCAATATGCCAGATTCCCATGTCTCATGTATTTGAAAAGGGGGTGAGCCAACTGATTCCAACCGAGCATCCAATCGCACACACACACACCCAGATATATATAAAGAACAAAATGCATCACCCCAGGCCACTCCATGGGACAACCTCTTGCCTTTAATCTACTCAAGCACCCGGTAGCCTCTAAGCATAGCCACCCATCAATCAGTCGCAACCAAGGAAGGAGAGTTATCCTATGAGGGTTTTCATCAAATCATTTTCATCATTTTCTATAATGTTCCGAATGAGCATTGAACACATTTCTTAATCACCACTTTAATTAGAACTAAAACACGTGTTCAGGCTTCTAATGAAATATTTTTTCATTAAAACCCAAACTATACTTGAAATTTACTGAATTGTATTTAAAATCCAAATGGGAATTCTTTAACTATTGTGCATCCGCTCATCAATAAAATATTTCAAGTGTCGTGTATAAAATAAACATCACTTTTTATATTATGTAATTATTAAAAAATAAATTATCTAATATGATTAAATATTTATAAAAAATTTATGAAATATTTAATTGAATAATTTGCGTTTGAAAACACAACAAAACGACACCATTTTTACACCATAAGAATTGAATTATGAATCTTAATAATAAATGAATTAATCGTAAGTTTCACAATAATATTTAGCATATATATATGTATAGGGAAAAATGGAATGAAATAATGCAACATAAATTTTTAAAAGCAGTGAAATCAAAACCTACCTCAGATACACGACGCGATGACAACGCTCACTCGGAATCGGGGCACAATGACAATTCTCGCTCTGAGTTGGGGCGCAACGACAATGCTCACACAAAAACACTCCGCATGGCCCTAAAATATCTAACCGACCCAAAACAAAACTTAATTAAAAAAACTCCAGATTTAAACATGGTAATTTATATATATATATACATATATAAGTATAAATAAAACAAATAAAAATATCAAAAGGAACATGAAACAAATGGTTATACCATGGTTTACCCATTGGATTGAAGTTAGAACCCCAGAAGGAGGATTCGGCCACTTGGCGCACTACTGGGAGGCCTCCGGAAGGTCAAGGAGGCGGCTGGCCAGTCAGAAACAAAAACACCAGGAAGCAAGGGGGTCTAAGGGGAATGTGGGTGAGCTAGGCAGCGGTGGTGCAAGGCGGTTAGGAGGAGTTGGCACCACATGCAGGGGAAGACGAGGCCGAGAGGGGAAGGAGGAGGTTGAGAAGGGGTTGAGAGGATGTTGTAAGAAGAAGGAAGCCAAGGGGGGTAGCGACGGGAAGTCAGGGTTGCACTGGAAGTCGCCTACGGGGTTCTATGGCATGCTGCAAGTCTGAGGGGGTTTCGGGTTGGCCAGAAATGCCATGACCGATGAACGAGAGAGGTCTGGTGACCATGGGAGGCCTCACCGGAGGAGGGAAGGTTGGCTGGAGATGTTGCGGGTGCCAGGATCCGGAGGGGGAAGCTGACAGGGTTTTGGGCTGCCGTGTGAGGGAGTAAGAGAGGACGGAGGCCAAGCAGGGTGGCTAGGGGGCTGCTACGGACAGAGGATGGGAGGCAGAGGCACCGGTGGGCCGCGCTGACTGCTGCAATGGAGGAGAGAGTAGCGGCTACTGGACCAGTTGGTTATGCAGTTGTGGAAAAATGAGAGGGAGTCAGGCGGGCTTCGGCATCGGCTGACAAGAGGCTGGAGGCTGGGGTCACACATCGCATAGGGGGAGTGCACCGGCTGGGAGCTGTAGAGGTAGTGAGGTCGAGAAAACGCTGGATGGGAGCTCATGCGGCTCTGCGCAGTGGGGGAGGCTGAACATAGCAGGTGAGCAGGAGGGGATGGGGGTGCCGCCAGCATGGAGAGAGAAAGAAACATGAAAAAAACAAACGATGAAACCCAAAAAAGGAATGAAGAAAAAAAGGAAACGAATAAAAAAGAAAATAAAAAAAATGAAAATAAAAGAGTGGAAAAAGAAAAAGAAAAATAAGAAAAATAAAATAATAATAATTTTTATTATTATTATTATTTAAATAACAATAATATTAATAATTAAAATTGATAAACATAAAAATAATAAAACGAATAATAATAATTAGTATATCGACAAAATTGTGGTGATAAAAATAGTAATAATAATAATAATAATGATTGATGACAAAACAAATTTATTAATAATAATACTATTATATGTGACATTAACAATGTCATTAGTTAATTATTTATAACATAATGATAAAAATAATAATGATAATAATAATGATGATGATAAAAATGGAAATGATAAAAATATTCATTTCATATTAATAGTAATAATAAAAATATTTATTAAAAGCAACAAAAATATTAATTTACAACAATAGATGTGAACCTTAAATATAAAAACTCTTTATTTCAATTTTCCAAAGACAACGGGATGCGCAGTAACCCGAGCAGAGTCGTGCAGAGTTTCCAAAATGTTTTCTACTCGCACACCCAATGATGTCGCCTAAAAACTCACTTTTAACACAGACTAAAAAAAATTTGTCTGGGGCACACCCCGGACCCCAGAACAATTATTTAAGTATAATGAAATAATAAAATAATACACAGACCTAGTTCTGGGTGTGACACTACAATCTCGATACTATTGGTTAAATTCATAGTTATATAAACAATTATATTTAAAAATTATAGGGGGATATATTTTTTAAATCACTATGATTCAACATATATCTCTATCATATTTTTACATTCTCAATGTGTTTTACTATTTTCTAAATATTTTATCAAAATAATGTTATAAACATAATTAAAAAATCTATTATCTTGTTAGAAAATAATTTATTTACCATAAATGGAAGAAACAATCTATGAAAATATATTAGTAAAAAGTTTTATTCCAATGCACCTTGAGATGTTTTAAAAAAAACAAAATAAGTAATATTATTTGAATATTCAACATGTAAATTAAAATTTTATTATAATTAAAATAAAAAAAATTAAATTTAAATGAAAAAAAAATTGCAAGATACATTATATTGTAATGTTCTAGATGATGATTCTTTATATTTATTTTTTTTCTTTAAGAACATTATTTTTATCATTTGATTTTTTCATCTCATTAAATATTCTAAAAATAGAAATATCACCAACATTATATTCAATATGAATAACATCATGATTATAAAGTAGTAATTAATATTCTAAATTACGTGTTTTGAAATAAATTATGTTTTTCCATTTTTATAAAAACTATATATAATTAGCTTTAAAATTTTTTTTATATAAATTTAACTGATACAACTCTAATAATTTCATGTTAGTAGTTCATAATTATTACATGATTTATTATAAATATATTATTTTTTATCCTCTAAAATCAGTTAATCCCTTGAATAATTAAATAGTATTTATGATATGCATCTAATAATCAATGAGGTGCAAAAAAATACCACTCTATCGAATATGGTAGTATAATTGGATTTGTGTTAATTTTAAAAACTAGACATGGATTGAAAATTTAATTGTTCCCAATATACTTGTTTTGTAATATATAGTGACTAGAAATAAGACACATTAGAAAAAAATAATTTTTAAAATATGAGTTGGTGATTCATCATATGTTTCTGATAAATTTCCCCTAAATTATTGTAATTATTTTATAAAATGCGGAAGTTATACATAGATGTAATTTATAAGAAATTTATTATTATTAATGTCCATCAAAATAATGAATGAAATTTGATACATACATATACACAATGTCGAATTGTAATAGATTAACAAAATTGGCCATACTCTATTTGTAGTACTGAGATTCTTGAATAGATGAAATCAACTCGTACAAATAACAAACACACAATCGAACGACATGAAATGAAATTTGGATATAAATAATCAAAGGATTATTCGTCTTTAGAATATTTCAATTATTATAAAAACACCACATTGATTCTTTCCATGGTATGTAATTTTGATTTCTAAGTCCTTTTAGAAGACATGAAAAATCATTACAATCATGTCTATAATGTAAGGCTACAAAAAATAGATAAACTTTATTTAATTATCTTCTTCCTCATAGTAAATTCAATCAATCGTTCATCATGATTCACTAATTTTGATCACTATGTTTTATAACATGTACACTCTTCAATCTAGGAATTTTCTCTTGGATATTGCATGTATTCTTTGTGATATAGTTGTTTCATAAGATAATTGATACATATACTAAAAAAAATTCAACCAAATGATTTAAAAATATTTTCATCAAAAATTATTTATTGTATATGTTTAATCAATAATTTCTCAAAGGTAATTTTTTATTCTTTTGTTTTGAAAATCATAGACTATATAATTATTTTTTATCTTACCCATTTAAAATTATTTCTAGTGTTTTTAAATTAGAACATATTTTTTTTCTTAATTATAATATGATTCAAATATTTTAAAAAATATATCATTTTATTATTCTATCATAATGAGTATGGATATGATATGATTATCAAAATGGTACTAGATATGATAAATAATCATACCCTTATATATCATAATCATATTTACCATATTAATATAATATTTTTTGTTTTGTATTTTATTCTGAAAAATTTATCTTATTCAAATTTATAAGTTTTATATTTAAATTGTACACATACACAAAGAATTTATCGTAATGACCTTTTTGTACTCTGAAAATATTATCTCTATTATATGAATTATATTTTAAACTAGAAGTGATGCATATTAAAATGATGTGGGACATTCTGATATAATATTACCATTGGAATTTCCAGGTGTCAAATTCATCATGAAATACATAGAGAAAATATGGATGTTGGAGGACCATGCAAACCGTTGGATTGTTTACTATAAATACGCAATGATTTGAAGAGCATAGTGAAAAGTATTGATCATTTTAATTTTAAAAAAAACTAATATTTGAGATCTTTAAAACATACAGGAATGAACTACTTGTTCCTCGTACTTGTTTTCTTTTTGAGTTTGTAATCAAATTGACTAATCATGTCTATACAATTGAGGGCCCACAAGGACAGAGAGTAATAGAATCCAATCATTGTATCAAGGGATTGTGGGGATTAAATGATAGAGAAGGCGATCATCATATCATGAGATTGTGGGGATTTCCATATAGAGAATTTGATCATCATATCGAGGTCTCGTGATGATAGTGAAATAGACCCATAATCGTGTCGAGGGATTTTTTTAGTAATGGAAATATATACATTTTTTTAAGTATAAACAAGGGGCCATTATCATAGGTTATTGGATACCCTTCTGATTATTTTAAAATAATTATATTTATTTGTTAATCTTTTTTTATTAGAGGTCTTTTTTCCACTGCAATTGTAAAAGAAACTGAATCATTTTATATTCATCGTTCTGTTTGTTTGTTTATTATCATAATATATTTGATTATGATAAAATTGTTCTACCAGGTATTACTTTTTGAAAATAGTTTTTCTCTAATTATGATTCTATATGGTCTAATAAAGAATCAATACTTTTTTTAATACTCTATTTTATAATAATCATTGTGGTTATTATTATTTTTATGTTTCCATTGATTAAATTATTATAATGTGAATATGATTGAACTTTTCATAAATTACCACTGATTAATGAATGTGAATCTATACATTTTTAATTTTGAATAACATTATTATTATGACCTATGTAATACATATCTAAATATACATGACTATGATAATTTGGTTATCAGACACGTGGGGAAAGATTGATTACTATTCTAATACATATAAGATTTTTTGAATACGATTTTGATTAATCTTAATTATCAATGTTTCCATTATGTTTAAAATGAATGTTTTTTATCATTTCAATTCACCCCTATTTTATTTATCTCTCTTCATATAAATTGTGACCCAACAATTTTTTTTCATAGACATGTCTCTCTTATACTGAGACAAACATTTGGAATCATAGGTTGTTTCCACTAATTAAACCTTCATGCATTATCTTATTTTATTTTTTAGTTTTTTTGGATATTGTTATATGTTTTTTATATTTAGATATTTTCTATAGTAACATGTATTGTGGAAAAAAAATTGTGATTATTTTAAAGATTGAATAACTAATTATTTGTATAATATATAACCTCCATCCAAATATGCCCCTATTATTGATGGAGATGATTATGAAAATTAGTAAGATAGAATGAAGACATTTTTTATAAACACTGGAGTTGACAATTTCTTCATAATAATTAGAGATTACAAAATCTCTAAAAAAGAGGAGACTACATTTATAAATATGAAAAATAAAATTATCAGTTAGATTACATAGTTAGAAACACTTTATTATTTTATATGAACATAATCAATTATATTAATATTTCTTCATTAAAATAAGATAATAGTATTTGAAAAAAGATAGAGATTACTCATATTTTAACCTTAAAAGTTATGGAAACTAGAATAAATATTCATAGAGTTAAATATTAGGCATATGAATTCCTTTTTGGTGAACATGATGAAAAGTTACAAAAATGGTTTATGACAACAGTACGTATTGTACAAGTAACTTGAGCGTAAGGATTATAGGACAAAAGCCTTTTTGAAACGATTACTGATATCATGCCTAATTTGTGGGTGTATAAGAGAATAACATTCATTAAATCAAAGAAGATAAAAATATATCACTCATGATGATTAATTTTGAATCCTTTTTCAATATGAGGGTTGGATGAATAAAGATAAAGAGAAATAAAATAAAAATAATGGTGTAGTTTTTTAATTCCACTTTTAATTTTATAAAAGCCTGAACTCATGATTATGTTTTTAATAAGTCAAAGAAAAACAAATCAATTATTAAATTAGATTAAATTGACTGTAAATATTTTAATAAGTAATTATCTAATCGTTCATGAATAATTAATAATATTGTTCATTGAATGGATTTTTAATATTGTTATAAGAAAAATAAAATGGGTAGGAAAGAAAATAATGACTCTGAACATACATGGTATGAGTGACAAAGAGAAAGAACTACATGACCTGATTTTCCCAAGTTAAAAAGGAAATAAGGGAAGGATATAGATTCATATAGAAATAATAATAAGTATTATAAGTCAAAAAGAAATAAATATCTTAATGTTGAAGAAATTTGGAGTTCCAATGTTGGAAATTCTTTAGAAAAATCCCTTTATATTGAAATCCCATTTTTGATGTATATTGTTCAACATGAAAAAGTACCTATTAATAATAAATTTTTTTTAGATAAGGTAAACACATCGGATTCTTTATCTAATATGTCATTAAAATAAAATTTCCTTGATGATAATAATTCTATATCTTCATATGAATAATCCTTTTTAGTTAGTGTTGATAATACTTTAACATTTTTTGATAAAGTTTCTCAATTTGTAAAACATTATGAATATTAAAATGGTAAAATGTGTAAAAAATCTAATAATGTGAATAAAAAACATGCAATAGATAATTTATGAATTTATATTTTATCAAATGAAATATCATATCTACGGATCCATATTAACAGGAAAATTTATGAAAAAGATACAATTTCTAATGATTTAAAATATGTAATTTAGGAAATCGATAGTTTGAAAAATATATTTGAGAAACTCAATTAAAAATCAAATATAGATGTGTATAAATATATAGTTGTAAAACTAAAGTCTGAAATTTCATCACAAAAGAAACTTTTATCAGTCATTACTACCGATAAGGATGGTTATGATAAAATGTATAAACAAATCCATCCACACGGTACTCATTCATGAATCAGATATACTCATATAAATAATTTTTTAGTAACAAATTCATTGTTCCTATAAAATATATAATTTGATATAAATTTCAATGTGAAAGTCCCTAGAAAAATAATTTTTTATTAAATAAAACTCAATCCTTAGGGAACTACAAATACCATTTTTGAATACAAATTTGGATTCCTAAAATCTTGTTATCTAGCATTTCCATACCAACAATGGTGTGGGATACAGAAGTATAATTATTTCTTATTTAGGGAAACAAAGATAATAACAACTACAGAAATACATGATAAATTCATAGATGGTGTTTGATACATATGACTGGAAACAAATATTTCTTTCAAAATATTATCATTATGGATAGTTGGAATGTAACATTTGGAGATAATTCTCAAGGAGATATTATTGGTATATGTAATATTATTCATCATTGTAAATATTTAATTTTAAAATTTTTATTCATTAATGGTATTAATAATATCCTTTTATGCCTAATTCAATAATGTGATGATTATTACCATGTGAATTTTATGAATGATAAATTTATAGTACAAAATTACAAGGGAGAATGTGTTCTTTCTTCCATTTAGCATGAGAATGTTTACACTATTATATTAGCAAACCACAAGAGCCGACGCTGACCTTTCCATATTGAAATGGAAGATCATTATTGCTGATAAATGATATATTTAGGACACCATGATAATAGACTGGTAAAAACAATTCTAGGTTAATACTTGTTAACGATTTTCTAGATCGTAGATTTGATTTTCCAAAAGCCTATCAGCATTGCCAATATGGTAAGAAACATAAGTAAATTTTAAGACTATTAGTGAAGTATTTTCTTCTTATGACTTATAGTTAGTGAAAATGGATTTATTTGGTCCTACAAAAACTTGGAGTGTAGGAGGAAAATACATTGATTTAATTTAGCTGATGATCACACTAGATACATATGGTTCTATTTTATAGAAAAGTAATATGGAACCTTTTCCTATTCCAGAAATGTTGCAGCCAATGTAAAAAATGATTAAAACCTACTTTTGATAACTATTCATAGTGATCAGGTTGGAGAATATTGAATTCTGATTTCAAAACTTTTTGTACTAAAAAATTAATTACAAACAAAATTTTATCTCATAGACCTCCTCAAGAAATGTTTTTGTTGAAAGAAATAATAATATTCTTCTAGAAATAATAGGACCTAGTTGAGTGACTGCTCAATTTCCCAAAAAAAAATTGGACGAAAGCAGTTAGTACTTATTGGTATAGTATATTCAAAGTTATAATTCAACCATAAATTAATAAAAAATGTTATTAGATGTAGAGATTCTGAGAACCAAAATTTTATTACCTCATAGTATTTTGATGCAATTCATAAATATTGAATATGAAAGATTACATAATAAAATTTCCATAAAATATGATGAATATTTATTATTAGGGGTTTCCACTACTTCTATGGTAAATAGAGTATTTTATAAGAATTATTGTAATATTGAAGAAACAATACATGTAAAATTTTAAGAAACTAACCCGATTGTTTTTACGAAAACCCAACCAATATACAAGGATGTATTTTGGGAGAATAGATTCTCAACCACTATTAGAATAATCTTCCAATAAGGTAAATAATCATGAAATTATTTCTGAAGAATTTTACCAAGAATAGTTTCTACCACATGTTGATCAAGACGTTTTATAGGATCAAAGACATTTGTTTTTTAGGAATCATCCTAGTGATAGTATCATTGGTGATGTGAATCAACTAGTAAGGAAAATAATTTCCTTGATAAATTTAATTGAACATTTTTCTTTTAATTCTCAATTTGAACCTAAAAATACTAAATAAGATTTTGGTGATAAAAATTGTATAAAATAAATGAATTATGAAATAAATGAATTTGAAAGAATTGATGTCTAAAACATTGTAGAACGACCTAATGAAACCTAAAAAATCAATAAAAATTTGGTTTTTAGAAAAATCATTGTTCAAAATGGAATAATCAGTATAAATATATAAATAATTGTTATTAAATGTTATAATCAATAAGAAGTAATATAATATGATTAAAAATATGATCCAGTTGTGATACATGAATCTATTCTTATTCTATTATCCATTAAATTATTCTTTAATTTAATACCTTTTCAAATAGATGTACAATGTGATTTCTATAATGTATATGTACATGATGTGTTTTATGTTGAAGAACCCATGGTTTTGAAGATAAAAAACATCATGAATACTTTTTTAACATACCAATTCAGTATAAGGACTAAAATATTTCTACATGGCATTATATGATATATTAACATGATTTTTTGTTTTAAAACATTTATGTTGATGGAACCAATATCTGACGCTTTTTACAAATAAATTAAACAAAAAAAATATGATTGTTCAAATTTATATTGATTTCATTATATTAGGATCATCGCAATAGACTTTAATATATTTATTTTGGAATCTAATAAAATATGAGTTATAAATGATTATGATGGGAGAGTCGACATTTTTTATAGGTTTTCACATTTCTAAAAAAAAGGTCAATATATATCTCAACAAATTTATATTAAAGATATTCGAAAAATATAATGACACAAAAATACTAGAATTATTTATACACAAATGGTTTTCTAAAAAGAACATGATATTTATGAATCTGGGCAACTGGTTGATAAAATCGTTTTTAGATGTATGATAAGATGTTTACTATACCAAACTACTAGTCTCCCAAAAATAATGTTTTCTGTATTATTATGTACAAGTTATTATTAAAATCATATATAATCCAATTTTAAATATGTTAAATTAATTTTTCATTATCTAAAGGGAACTATTGATTTAGGACTTTTTTATTATTCTTTAAGATATTTTGAATAAAAAAATTGGATACTGCATTTGGGGGTACTAGAATTGATAGGAAAATTACTTATACAAATTTACATTTTTTAAGAGATCCGCTAGTTTCCTGGTCATGTAATAAGAAACACTTGATTCCACTCTACACTTATAAATCCAAATATGAAGTAGATGGATGTTATTGTGCTCTAGTATTGTAGATGTAACACACACTTACAGAATATGGAATTCATTTTACTAAAACTAAATAATTTTGTGAAAAAAATAGTTCCACTACAATATATAAAAACCCCACACATAACCCTCATAAAAAACACACTAATATTAGGCATCATATTATTAGAAATAACACAATCAATGAAGATATCATTTTCCAATTCATCAGAATGCAAAAATAACATGCTGATATTTTTACAATACCATTACCTTCTAATTCATTTTAATACACTACAAAAATTTGGAATGATCACTATAAACTAATATTTCATATTTACATTTTGAATAAACTATATTTATAAATTATTTTACTCCTTCATATAAGGGGCGTACATATGATTTTTGATTAACAAGTCTTTAAACTTTTTAAACATCATGTTTTTATTTTAATTTTATCATATTCATATTTTAATTTAAATTCTATAGTATTCCGGTTTGAATAAATTGGATAAAGAATTTTAAAAATATTCATGTTTTTAAATAAAATTTTATAAATTTATCGATCTTAGGTTTCTTAAGTAGGAATTGAAAATTTATTCATCCTTTGTTTTCATTTACTTTCTTTCAGGTTTTCATTTTAATTTTTTGTAATAATATATTAAATTATTAAAATTATGTCCTACTTTCCATCTAGCAGAATATTTTATTTTATAAAAATATGAATATGAGTCTAAAATACCACTGATTTCACTCTAAAAGGTTTTATTTTTTCATATTATTATATAACTCTAATCCATAATTATTTTTTTCCTTTTGTTATATATATATATATATATATATATATATATTTTATTTATTGTTTTGTTATCAATTTGTTTTTATTTTCCCAACACGATAAAAATGTTTTTATAAATCATTAACAGTTTATATTATTTAAATAAAATATTTTTCGAATATTTTGTAATTCGTTAGATCATTTGGAAAAAATATCAACTGTTAGATATATTTTTAAAGACCAAAAGTCATTTTTATCACATATATAATAGGGACTCCACCATGTGTCCCATATCAGTTATCTCAGATTTTTTCCTTAAATCACTGCATCATTTAAGTCTTTGAGTCAAAATTCTTTTCATCGTGAATTAGTATTTTGTTTCAAGTCCATATATGATGGATAACGTGAAGGATTGAAAAAGACAATTTATTTTATAGGATAGGTTAGTAAAAAATTATTTTTTTTAAAAGCATGATTTATCTCTTAGATGGGTAATGAAATTCCATGGTTGGAAAATTTTACGTTTCGAATAATAAGATCTAGATTATGAATTAAATATTTTGTATTTGTTTATATATGTTTAAGATTATGTAGCGTTTCTTAAAGACAATGGAAAAGATGTGTTTTTTATGATTCTTTGAGAAGTGATACATGATGAAACCAATGTGAGATACAAGTTTCGTAGTAATTTTAGCTGAATAAGATTCGTTTTTTCCATCTCATAAACTATAACTTTCAAAGGGTTCATGTATGAGAAATTTAGATAAAAAATCATTGATTAAAAATGAATAAGATGATGAACCATTGAGGGAACATATCTCATTATGGACAATATAGTTTAAAAACATTTTATAAAAGGGTTTCTAATTCATAGAAATGGAGAAATAGATACTTCAAAATTATATGAAATCTATAGTTTTTATTATCTGGTAAACATGACGAAAATAAATTGTGTAGGTTTTATTATATTGAAAATTAAGAACAAAAAATTCAGATCAATCATGTATCAAATTTTAATACATCCATCATTGATTAGTAATGTTATTGATTCAAAAATCAAGAATTTTATCATTGAATTCATGTTTGATCTTGTTAGATAATAATTGTGTTTATAATTAATGAAACAATGAATATAACAGAATTGTTATTTTATTCTGAATCAAAGATGTTTGTGAAAAATAACCTGGTTTCTACATCACAAGCATAATCTTCTTCTATATATGATAATTATGTAAAATTAAAGAAGAATAGAAATTATGATTCTATCACCGATCAAATAAAAATAATCACTATAAATTTTCATATCAGGATGCCAAATAATGGAGAAAGAATATGGGAGAAAGGAATGAAGAAGATCCTCAATTTAATCTAATCCCCAAAATATCCTTAGCATTAATGATTTATGGTTCTGATGTTCTAAATAAACTGGAAAACTAATAAAACAAAATAAGAATCTATCTGATGCACAATTTTGTAATAATTTGAAAAATTAGTAGTGACCACTTCTTAAAATTTGGCTTTATGAAATCCAGATTCTAGATTGTCTTTTCAAGAAATAGATATTTTTTATATAGTTATTCCCTCCTAGAGTGTCAATGGAAAATAAATTGTTGTAGATAAATAATAAATTCTAGTTTTCAATAGGGATTTGTGATTAGAGACACGACTTCATGAATTTTTCTAAAAAAAATTAAATAAGGTGTTGTAGAATTAGATATTCTAGAAAATCTAGTGATGTTGTTCAAGATGTGAGTATATTCAAATAAATATAAGAATATCAAGAAAAATAATAATAATAATATGATGATGAAGTAAAAGAGGATCAAAATAAAAATAATGATAAATAATATCTTCCTTTTGATAAGCATTACATGAAGACATCATAGGATACCTTAAAAAATTATCTTCTTTAGATAATCAAAATGATAAAATTGTTAGACAAGAGAAACAAAAGTCCCAATCTTTTAAAGAGGATGAATAATTAACTAAATATTATGAAAAAGAACAGAACAGAAAATATGAAGGTAGTAAAAGGATTGATTTTGATGAAATTGAAATATATGATGAAAATATTTCAAAATAATTTACTTAAAATTGCTTGTAATGAATAAAAATATAATAATTTTATAAATAAATAGAATTTAGTGGCATAATACCTTCTGGAAACAATCAACATGAGTAAGAATCACCCAATATGATCATATATCAAGGTCTTGAATATATCATCCATATATTTAATAGATTGGATAAAACACATCATTTCCTAGACTGGAAGACAATGAGGATTTTTTGTTTGAAAATCAACATGAATAATTGGATTCAGTTATTGAATTTACATTCAGATTGATACATTTAGATATAGATTTCAATATCATTAATGAAAGTGTTGTGGTTCATAGTAAAAGTCACAATAAAATAGTAAAATTTTCTAATGATAATGATAATGATATAAAACATCATGAATATAATTTTGATAATTTTAAGATATATTTGAATAAAATTAATGGTGTTTTCATCATTACTACTAAATACATGTCCAATATAGTATAATTCCTTAATATTTTTAACAATACAATGACAATACATACTCAATATATAACAAATTCATAAGGGAACATAATGTTGTTGAGAAAAGTATTGTTTTCAACAATACATAACAATGTTATTTAAAGGGGGAGAATATTGAAAATAATACTCTCTCTCTTTATGATAATTTTGATGCTCACAAATACCCTTAGTTATTTTCTAATAATTTTATTTATTATTTTGCAGGAATTTATTAATTTATTTTACTCTTGGAATAATGAGAATTTTTAACTTGTTCGTAATCTTCTTTAAGTGCATCCTGAAATCACTGTTCATACCTTACGTGGATAAATGTATTGTGAAATCTTCTTTAGCGGGTTCTGGAATCACTGTTCATATTATACGTTGATAAATGTAGCGTAAGGATGAAAAGCGTGGATACTTTTTGAGATAAGAGAAAAGTATGGTTAAACAACCATATGTTTTCAGTAAAGTATGGAAGAAGAACCTTACGTTAGGAAGGAACCTTATGTTTTGGTTATCAGCAATGTATGAAAGGAGAACCGTACATAAGTAAAAAACGTTACGTTTGATTCTCAAATTTATGGTTCATCAACCTTACTTTTGTAAAAAACCATACGTTCTTGGAAAAGTATGGATCAAGTAAAAGTATGGATCTTTTTCCATACATTTGAGAGTTGAAGAAAAATTGTGGATGATCAACCCTACGTTTAAGATCAACCTTATGTTTAGAGAAAGTAACACTAACCATACGTTTATGTATCAAATATACATTTGGAGGCCACATCATCAACCTTATGTTTGGCGTCGGAAAGTTTGAAAGATGATATTTTTTTATGTAACAGTCAGCAAGCTGATTATTGGGCGGATTTCAAGCCGGATTTAAAGTCGTTTTTAAAGAATGACTTTGACTGATTCAAAGTTGTTTTATATTTGGATTAAATATTGAATTAAAAGGAGCTTTTTATGAAAAGTTTTTAGGGAAGTTACGACTACTCTGTAAGTTTAAATTATTTAATATTGCGGATCAGAAGGTGACTTCTATGGATATAAATGTGAAGGAGATATGCTCAGATTTATTATATATGTTATCTCTGATAAAAACACCATATAAAAGAGAGTGGTAATCAATCTATCATTAAAAAGGTGGAAAAAAAGAGACTGCAAAAATTCACGTTGATCTACTGATTCAAAAAGGCGCATCAAAGCACTGTTCATTTAAGAAGAAGGAACTCGATAGAAGATTCACTTGTTCTGCATCGAATATCTACTATGGATCTACTACTGCTAATGTTGTAAAATATATATCCATATCTACTGCAATCAGATCGACTCATAATTTCTTTGTTTTGAAAATCAATATTTCTAGAGACGACGATCCATCTGCTGTCAATTGCATTCTGTTGCAATTGTGAAGATCAATTGGAAAACTTCTTTATGAAATTCTTTTTATTCTTGAGTAACCAGCTTCTAGTTCTAAGCTTTGTAGGTTCATGATTGAACTAAAAGGCTGTGTTTTTCCTTGAATTGTAAAGGTGTCAACTGCCTGTACTCAGTTGTGAACCGGTCTGTGGAAAAGAGGACCAGATAGTGAAAATCACCGAGCTCGTGGAGTTGAGCGTTGGTGGAGTGGACTAGGGGCCTTCTGTTTCTCGAACCACTATACATCTTTGTGTCCCTAGTTTTATTTATTTCCGTTGCATGATCAAATATGATAAATCAAATAGGAAAGAACTCTTTCAATTGAAGAGTTAACGAAGAAATAGAAAGACACAATTCACCACCTCTTGTGTATAATCTGTAGATTCAGATCCAACAATTGCTATCAGAGAAGGAGATTCTGATATATCTTTAGCACACTAGAAGCTTTTAAATGATTATATAACAGAGGATCATGATTGATACAAGAGAAGGGATGTCAATGGTCAGAGCACCATATTTCAATGGAGACAACTACGGCTACTGGAAAACGTGCATGATAATATATCTGAAAAACCTCAGATATAAAGTCTATTCAAATATCCTGACTCATGATGAAATTCTTGAAAATCATGAGACATGGAGTGCTGCTACAGAGAAAGAGTATGATATAAATTTGAAGCCAATGAATGCAATCATCTGCGGTCTATGACCCGATGAATTTAACAGAGTATCTCAGTTCCCAATAGCATGTGAGATGTGTCAAACAATAGACGTGGCATAAGAAGGGACAGATAATGTGAGACAAATGATATATGCAACTGAAAAATTGAAATTTTATACTTTCAGAGTGTTTGAAGGTGAAAGAATTACCCAAATGAATAGGATATTGAAAGAAATTGTCAATAATATAACAGCTCTAGGAGAACCTATTAAGCAGGCTGATCAAGCATTAAAAGTTATAAGGGTACTTCCTACTCAATGGAACGATATCTCTACTGCAATCAGACAATCAACACATGTCAAAAAACTAACCATGAGAGAGCTGATTGGTATAATGATGATGTATGAAGCTAAAATGCAAGATTATGCTAATGAACATAAAGTGCTTATCAAAAGACAAGATAATTCCGTGAATGTAACTACACAAAAAAATAATAGAAAGCTAAAGAATAGAGAAGTCAAAGCTAAATCAGAGAGCTCTGACTCATCAAACTTAGATGAAGAGCTGGATTAGCTAGCCAGGAAATTTAAAAAGCTATATAGCAAGAAAAGAGGCTTCAAAATTTTTTTAAGAGAGATGATAAAGAAGTAAGATTCTATGAATTCAAGAAGATGGGGCATATCAGACCATATTTCCCACAATTTAAGGATGAAAAGAAGAATAATTTTTTCAAAAGAAATGACTATGAGCAGAAAGACAAGAAAGCTTTGAAAGTCACTTGGAGTGTATCTGAAGACACCAATAGATCTCCTGAATTAAGCTTAGAGAAAGAAGAAGTCAATATAAAAGCAAACATGTGTTTTATGGATGAAACTGATGAGGTACACTCAAACTACTCTGCTGAATAAAATTCCAAATCAAGTTACACAAATGAAAAACTTGAAACCTACTACAATATGCTTGAAGAAAGATATGACTCACTATTTAAGAAACATAAGTCACTAAAAATAAACATAAAGTCATTTCAGATGAAAGAGATACAATGCTAAAAAAACATAAGGAATTAACTAACAAATACAATTTGATTAACACTAACTATAGAAATTTTGGATCAAGAATAAAAACACTCCAAGATGAGGTATAATCTTACAAAAAGGCTGCATTGGTTTTTAAAAAAGGACAAAAATCATTAAATTTAATTCTTGGAAAAACTATCATTAAAAAGGTGAGATTTGGAATTGGCTGTAAAGGAGAAAAACCTATGCTATATAAAAATTATTTTGTTCATAGCTCTAAAATGGTTATTTGTAACTTTTGTGGGACACAGGGACATATAGCTAAAAATGGTTTCTTAAGACAACCTAAAATTTGTGGTATTAAGAAAGCCTATGTTTCAAAAGATGTATATGATTCAGCTGATTTTAAAAGAACAAAGAAAATTCAGATACCCAGATCATTTCTAGATAACACCCCTGGACCCAAAAAATGGGTACCAAAGCAATTTGTTTGAATGTCTTTGCAAGTACCAGGCCACTAGAGAAGAAAAGATATACGATACATGGATAGTGGCTTCTCAAGACATATGAGTGGAAACACATTGAATTTTTCTTCACTCTCTCAAAAGGAAGGAGGACTTGTCACATTTGGTGACAATGCCAAAGGAAAAATAGTTGGCATTGCAACTATTGGAGATCCTAAAACAATCTCAATCAAAAATGTAATTTATGTACAAGGATTAAATCAAAATCTGATAAGTATCTCTCAAATTTGTGATGATGGATATATTTTTTATTTTACTAAAAATTCCTGTACTATTTCTAAAGATTAACTGTTTAAATTTAAAGCACCAAGAACTGATAATGTCTATACTTTGGATTTAAATTCCTTGTGTAAACAACAAGTAAACTACTTGACTGCTAAAGTAACTGAATCCTGGATCTGGAATAGGAGACTTGGAAATTGAAATGTATATGTTTTACATAAATTATCTAAGATACATTTAGCTTCTGATTTACCTAGACTCAAATTTGAAAGTGATAGATTTTGTGATGCATGTCAACTTGGAAAGCAACACAAATCATCCTTCAAATCTGTTAATAAAGTTTCTACATCTAAACCTCTAGAACATATTCATATGGATTTGTTTGTACCATCAAGAGTATCATGCTTACCTGGTAAATTATATATATATGTTTTAGTTGTTGACTATTCAAGATTTACATGGATTTTCTTTTTGAAATTCAAAAATGAAGCTTTTACTTTATTTGAATGTTTCTGTAAATCTGTTCAAAAAGAAAAAGGTTTTAATATAATCTCATTGAGAAGTGATCATGGTGGAGAATTTGAGAATCCGGAATTTAATTCTTTTTGCTCAAACAAGGGTATTAAATATACCTTTTCTGCACCCAGAACACCTCAACAGAATGGGATTGTAGAAAGGAGAAATAGAACAATTCAAGAAATGGCTAGAACTATGTTAAATGAATATAGTCTACCTATATATTTTTGGGTAGAATCTATGAATACAGCTTTCTATATAATTAATATAGTTTTAATTAGTCCTATTTTGAAAAACACACCCTATGAAATATGGAATAACAGAAAACTTAAAATAAATTACTTTAAAGTTATTGGATGCAAGGTTTACATCATGAACACAAAAGATAATCTTGGTAAGATCAATCCAAAATCTGATGAAGGTAATTTCTTAGGATATTCTGCTACCTCCAAAGCTTATATAGTCTATAATAAGAAGTTAAGGATTTTTGAAGAATCCGTTCATGTAAGATTTGATGAATCTGATCCCTTTGAGAAAAGGATATGTCAAATGGATGAACATGACTCTAATGATAACATGAGAATTGAGAACATAAATAATGATTTTAAAAAATAATATAAAAGAAATTAAGTCCAGTTTAGAGGAACATGATACTGAAGAACCTTTAAATGATTTTCCTAGACAGTCTAGAACCCTAAAGAATCACCCTTTAGAAACTGTGATAGGTGACATAGACACAAGAATTAAAACTATATTAAACTTAGGAAACCTAGTGGAATTTTTTTCCTTCTTATCTCAACAAGAACCCAAGACTATAGAAGAAGCATTAGATGATGAATGCTGGTTAATAGCAATGAAAGATGAATTTAACCAATTTAAAAAAAATGAGGTTTGGGAATTAGTGGAATGACCTAATAATTATCCAGTAATAGGAACCAAATCGGTCTTTAGAAATAATCAGGATGACCAAGGCATAATAACTAGAAATAAAGAAATATTACTAGCTAAAGGATACAATCAATACGAAGGAATAGTTTATGATGAGACTTTAGCACATGTTGCTAGGTTATAAGTCATAAGAATCATTTTAGCATATGCATCTTATATGAATATTAAATTATTTCAGATGGATGTTAAATATCCCTTTTTAAATGGTTATTTAATGGATGAAGTTTATGTTGAGCAACCTCCTGGTTTTGAAAATTCTAAAAAACCATATTCTATTTTTAAACTTAATAAATCTCTTTATGGCCTTAAACAAGCACATATAGCTTGGTATGAAAGATTACCTTCTTTTCTTTTGAAAAATGATTTTATTGTTGGAATGGAAGACCCAAAACTCTTTAAGAAAACTGTAAAAAATAATGTTTTATTGGTTCAAATTTATGTTGATGATGTAATTTTTGGATCGACTAATAAAAACTTTTGTCCTGAGTTTTAAACATTAATGCAAAAAGAATTTGTAATGAGTATGATGGGAGAACTAAATTTCTTCTTAGGACTTCAAATATATCAAAAATATTTTGGAATTGTTTTGAATCAAAGCAAATACATTACTGATTTACTCAAGAAATATGGACTTGAAAACAGAAAGACATTTACAACTCCTATGTGTACTAATATAAAACATCATTTGGATGAAACTGGGAAATCAGTTGACAACAATTTATATACAGGTATTATTGGTAGTTTATTATATCTTACTGGTAGCATGCCAGATATAATGTATTCAGTATGTCTTTGTGAAATATTTCAATCAAATCCTAAAGAATCTCATCCAACTACTATTAAAATAATTTTTAGATATTTAAAAGGAACTGTTTTTCAGTCAATTATTTATCCTGAAACATTTGATTTTAATTTGATTTCATATTCAGATGCTGACTTTGGAAGTTGTAGATTAGATAGAAAAAGAACATCAGGAACATTTCACTTTTTAGGAAAGTATTTAGTATCATGGTCTAGTAAGAATCAACATTCAGGTGCCTTGTCAACAGCTGAGGCAGAATATGTTTCCACGGGCAGTTGCTGTGCACAAGTGTTGTGGATGAAAAACACTCTTATGGAATTTGGATTGAATTTTAATAATACACATATTTTATGTGATAATAAAAGTACAATTAATATTTCAAAAAATCCTATTAATCATTCTAGAACAAAACACATTGATATAAGGAATCACTTTTTAAGAGATCATGTTATTAAAAAGGATATATTTTTAGAATTTATAAATACAGAAATTCAATTAGCAGATATTTTAACTAAACCACTTCACACTGCAAGGTTTGATTTTATTAAGGGGGATCTAGGTTTATTTGATATTAAATAAAATTTTATTTCACAATATTTTTTTCTTATTCCGCTTAAAAATATTTATTTTTCTATTTTTTTAAACAGAATAAGTTTCTTTTATCCACGTAATCTATATTATTTATTTTTAAATATATGTAATTATTATTAAAAACATGGGAATCAAGGTTGTTAGAAACCATTTCGACTTCTAAAAAGCTTCTTTTCCATTGAAACATTCTCGAATCTACAAATCGCACCTCTTCTCGTGAACCCTAATCATCAATCCTCTGAAACCCTAACCTTTAAACCTTCAGAGACTCTCGCAGAAATGGTAAGGACTAAAAGATACAGTGAAGCCGAGCCAAGAAATGTCAAGATACAATACTCAGAAGGAAGAAAAATCATACAGGGCAAGGTAATCCATCTCGACTGGTTATTTCAGACAAATATTCTGTTGAAGCAAGCGCTATCATTTCAGAACCTTGAACAATCATTTAATAGTAAAAATACAGAATTTATGTATGAGGTAGAACATAGATACTTCTTCAAATATGTACAGTTTATCCTGGGGGATACTGAGGATAGTATGATGGCTAAAATAGAGAATAGAGATTTCTCAATCTCGTCAATCAAAATTGGTCAGATTCTCAACTACCCTCATGAGAGAGTTTTTCATTTTTATTTAAAGAATATAAGAGATGTTGTGCATAAATCCGAGGATATTATGTCTTTTTGGTTTGGAACATCTACTATTAAAAAAATGATGGTGAAAGATTTAGAACCAGATCAGAAGATCTTGGTTAAATTTGTTCAGACAGAAATAGCTCCCAGAATGGCAGAAATGGAAAATATTTTTTACCCTGATATGTAAATAATGTATCTTTTATTATGTGATATCAATTTAAACTCCCCAATGTACATGGTCAGGTACCTCAATTATTGTTTCCAAAGTGACGCCCAGATGAACTTTTATCCTTTCGGTTGGTTATTTCTAAACTGTTGCTTAAGAAAGACATGGTGAGATTAGTGGATGCCCGAGCACACTGTAGCAAGAGTCAGCAATGTAGCAAGAAGCTATATAGAAAAAACAACAGAAGCTATTAATGAGGAAATTACATTCCCTATATTGGAAAAAACAACAGAAGCTATATTTACTTATTTTTTTTGTATGAGAAGTTGTTATTGATAAGACCATGGAAGTTGTTAGTGATGGAACATCACCAGTAGAGGGATCATGAGCTCAAGAAGAAGCTAAAGGGAGAATCAAGAACAGATTGTAGCTGATGTTGAAGTTACAAATCAACAGAACCAAGATAAGGAGGAAGTGCCTTGTGGGGAAGTGGCCAGACCTCAGCAAACTCCTAAAAAATGTTGTCATCAAAAATCCAGTGGAATGCCAAGATGCTGATGTTTGTGGTTAGCATTCTTTCGAATATCACACAAAAGTACTTCAAGAGGATTTTTATGTAGATGAGTCTGCACACTGTAAGGAAAAATCGGATGACCTACCTACTCATGACAAAGAAAAAGAAAAATATGATGCTGAATCATTACCTTTGGTACTGCTACATCATCTAGAGCCTGAGAATGTGAATCAAGAATAGGGTGCCTCTGATTCAAGGAAGAAAGAAGTTGGAGAACTGTACAAAAAGGTGTCTCAGTTAGAATATGAGAATTTCATTCTGAGAAATTCCTTAACCTTGGATGAATTGAGATTTCAAAAGCTAAAAGAGAATTCAGTCTCAAGGAAAGAAGTTGAAATGTTTAAAGAGGATATGTTGACTGCAGTTGCAAAATTGAAATCTGAAATGGTTATAAAGACATATTTATCAGATCTGAAGTTGTTTATGGACAACAAATTTGCATTAGTTGAAAATAGTGCTATTAGTGAATTAGTTACTTCACCTGATTTAATCCGAAGATTCCAAGCTATCATAGCTGCGATGAGCAACATGAATGATAGGTTTCACAATCTTCAATGTAACAGTGCCCTATTATCAGTGTTGCTGGAAAATCAGAAATTTTTAGTGGACCAAATGATATCTATTGAGCCACCAATCAGGACTTTGTTAACTCAGATGTTAGAAAAGCTGTCATTTTTTATCGAAAAAGAAGAAAGGATGCATGAGTTTTTCAGAGTCAAATTAATTGAGGATTTTTATATGACTCAAGAGAATATAGAGCTCATTATCAAACATGGAGATGGGATGATGAAGAGACTCAGGGAATAGTTCATAGAAATCAAGTCTTCAATCCAGAGGAGATAGATCCTAATGCCTATCTTGCCCAAACCATGATTCCTGTGTTTATCATACTTGTATTTTTTTAATGAAAATATGTCTCTTTCTATATCTTTGTTTTTCTGAATTTATTTTTGATATGCCAGTACTCTAGATTTAATTATTGATAAATAGTTAATAATAAGAATTTACCTACAGTTCAGTGCAACATTAAATGTGTTAAAATCTATTCTTTATCATTCTTTTTGATATCACAAAAGGGGAGAAATTTGGATAACCCCAACATTTTATTTTAAAAAACTTTATTTCAATGGTTATCTATGTATTTAATGTTTTGGGTACTTATCCAAGTTGTTTATTATAAAGGATATTCAGAATGAGAAATTTCGATAAAACTAAAAACTTTTATTTCTAAAGAATTTTTTTGGGGGAGTTATTATTATTAAAATAATTTTTCTAAAATTAAATATTGTTTCATCCTCTCAATATTCTAAAAATTATGTAACTAATTTTGAAAGTTAATTTCGTTTAAATAATTTTATTATCTTATGGGTTCTGTGATCATAAAAAGTGGGAGATTGTTGAGCAAAGTATTTTTTTCAAAAATACATAATAATGTTATTTAAAGGGGGAGATTATTGAAAATAATACTCTATCTCTTTATGATAATTTTGATGCTCACAAATTCCCTTAGTTTTTTTCTAATGATTTTATTTAGTATTTTTCAAGAATTTATTAATTTATTTTACTCTTGGAATAATGATAATTTATTACTTGTTCGGAATCTGCTTTAAGTGCGTCCTGGAATAACTGTTCAAACCTTATGTGGATAAATGTAGCGCGGAATATGCTTTAGCACGTTCTGAAATCACTGTTCATACCCTATGTGGATAAACGTAGAGTAAATATGAAATGAGTGTATCCTTTTTGAGATAAGAGAAATGAATGTTTAAACAACCATTAGTTTTCAGCAATGTATGGAAGAAGAACCTTACATTAGGAAGGAACATTATGTTTTGGTTATCCACAATGTATGAAAGGATAACTGTTCATAAGTACTAAACTTTACAGTTGTTTCTCAAAAGTATGGTTCGTCAAACTTACTTTTGTAAACAACCGTACATTCTTGGAAAAGTATCGATCAGGTAAAAGTATGGATCTTTTTCCATATGTTTGAGAGTTGAAGAAAAATTATGGATGATCAACCCTACGTTTAAGATCAAACTTATGTTTGGAGAAAGTAACATGAACCCTACATTTATGTATCAACTCTACGTTTGGAGGCCACGTCATCAACCTTATGTTTGGCATCGGAATGTTTGAAAGATGATATTTTTTTATGCAACAGTCAGCAAGCTGATTATTGGGCAGATTTCAAGCTAGATTTAAAGTCGTTTTTAAAGTACGACTTTGACTGATTCAAAGCTGTTTTATTATTGGATTAAAGATCAAATTAAAAGGAGTTTTTTATGTTGAGTTATCAGGGACGTTATGACTACTCTGTAAGTTTAAATTTTTTAATATTGCGTATCAGAAGGTGACTATTATGGATCTAAATGTGTAGGAGATATGCTCAGCTTTATTATATATGTTCTCTCTGATAAAAACACCATATACGAGAGAGTGGTGATCAATATATTATTAAAAAGGTGGAAAACAGAGACTGCAAAAATTCACGTAGATCTGCTGATTCAAAAAGGAGCGTTAAAGCTCTCTTCATTTAAGAAGAAGAAACTAGATAAGAGATTTACTTGTTCTACATCGAATATCTACTGTTGATCTACAAATGCTGAAGTTGTGAACTATATCTCTATATCTACTGCAATAAGATCAACTCAGAATTGATTTTTTTTGTGAAAATCAATATTTTTAGAGACGACGATCCATATGCTGTCAATTACATTCTGTTGCAATAGCGAATATCAACTCGAAGACTTCTTTCTGAAATTTTTTTTTCTTGAGTAACCAGATTCTCGTTTTAAGCTGTTTAGGTTTGTGTTTGAACTAGAAGGAATTGTTTTGACTTGGATTGTAAAGGTGTCAACTGCCTGTACTCAGTTGGGAACCGGTCTGTGGAAAAGAGGAAGAGATAGTGAAAATGACCAAGCTCATGGAGTTGAGCATTGGTGGAGTGGACTAGGGGCCTTCTGTTCCCCGAACCACTATAAATCTTTGTGTCCCTGCTTTTATTTATTTTTGTTGCATGATAAAATCTGATAAATCATAGGGGAAAAAACTCGTTCAATTGAAGAGTTAACGAAAAAATATGAAAGACACAATTCACCCCCCTCTTGTGTATAATCTGTAGATTCAGATCCAACAAATGTTTCTACTACATGATATTTCAAGATTCAAAGTCTCTAAAGATGAAATTGATGATTAGAATACTCACAATGATGTCTTACTAGAATGAATTAAAATATAAGAAGACAATAATAATATTTTTGAAGAATTATCCCAGTCACATGTTGAAAAAATTTAATTTTTTTGGGAATAAATAAATGATCTCAAAAGGATGAAGACAATTTTGAATGATTTAATGTTGAAGAATGATTAATTTCATTTCATAAAATCATCTTTTTGATTTTTCATATATTCCTATATTTATTATAATTGACACTTTGTCATGTTTTTATTTCTATTTTATACCTCTAATTTTTTTTCAGGTATCTCAATGTCTATTTCCAATTTTTTTAAAAATGAAAAAGAGTGATAAATATATAAAATGGAAGAAATAATTAAATTGTGCGGGTTAAATTTCATTTAATGTGTGAATAAGATCTTTAGGGGGCTTTATTATACTGAAGAGGAGTTGGTCATATTCATCATTATATTAAGATGAGTTATAAACTCAGGGTGAATTAATTATATTTTTCATTTATGAATACGATTCAATGTTTCATATTCATCTAGTTTTTGTGGTTTTTTATTTCAAAAATGGTGGATGATATTGAGTCAAAATTTTCTAATTTGAATTTTCTCATACATCTATTTGAACAATCACAAACTTCAAATTTTTTTATTATCTTACCAGATCAAAATGTTATATAATTATTTGATAAGAAAACACAATATTTTTATATAACCTTCAATATAATTAAAAGATTCCAGAAAATATAATTTTTAATTATGATTATCATAATGAGATGGGATACGACATGATTATAATAATGATACTAGATATTATAATAATCATACTCTCCATTATCATACATTTTATAACAAATAAAATATAAGATATCATGTTTTTTCTTTCATACTGAAAAAAAATTATTATTCAAATTTATAATGTTTTATTATTAAAATTATACTAAGAATCATAGAATTTGTAGTAATGAACATTCTTTACCCAAGAAATCACATCTCTAATATAAATTAATTATTTTACACTAAAAATGGGGTATATCAAAATTATTTTAGGCATTCTCTTATAATGTGACATTTTGAGTGATATGTTTCCAATTCATCAAGTAAAACTTGAAGAAAATATGATCATTGGAGGGAAAAAATATTTTTGGTGTGTTTCTTATATATACCCAACCATTCAATGATTTTTGAGTGAAGTGGTAATCATTTTCATTTTATAAATATATCAGTGTCTAAGCCCTCTAAAGAACATAAGAGTGAACTATTTTTTTCATCTTACTTGTAATCATTTAGATTTTTTAATCGTAATGACTGTTCATGTGAATATGAATGACAGCTCGTGGGGATAGCGAGATAGAGGATTCAATCATCATATCATGTTCTCATGGGAATACCAAGAGATAGAATCTAATCATCATATCAAGGTCTTTATGGGAGAGAGAGATTGAGAAGCTGATCATCATATCAAGGGCTCATGTGGATAATAATTTTGATTGATCATCTTATCGAGGGTTTCCCTGTTAAGTGAATGATAGTAATTCTTGTAAATATAAAACAAGAGACCATTATCCTAGTTTATTGGATACCTTAATGTTTGTTTTAAAATTATTTTATTCTTTATCATTACACATTTTATTAGAAGTATTTTATTTACACTAAAAGTTTGATAGAAATTGAATCATTTTATATTTATAAGTTTATTTGTATCTTGTTTATTATAATATATATTTTTTAAAATATAATTATTCTACCCAATATTACTCTTATTACGATACAATAATCATTAAGAAGTAATCAATATATTTTTAATACGATAATTTATTGATTTTTTTTTTATTATGATTATTTTTATGTTTACTTTGATTCAATAATTTCTACTATGAATATGATTAAACTATAAAAATATTACAACCACTTACTAAATATAATTATATACTATGCCAATGTAGAATCATTTTATTATTAAGAAAAGTAGATGACATAAAGTTGTCAACTTTATTATGTAATTTTTTTATCAATCCTACGGGCCATGTCTGATTAAAATTTTAATATTAATTTTGTTTTGTGAATAATGTTTTTTAATAATGTTAAACTAAGATTCATGTAAGGTTATAAATGATTTTTTTAACAAACAATTAACCATCAAATATTATTTAACTATCTTCATATACATTATGATCCAAAATTTTAAACTAATATTTCATTGAACATACAAAACCTATAATTTCAAATAATCCCTTGTTTGGGAACAATTGTAGCAAAAATGAAATATTTATGAATTTGATAAACCCTTAATTAAATATTTTTTATTAGTCCAATAATTTATAAAATCATTTTATTTTTCATTCAAATTATCTATTTTACTAATCACATAAGAAAATTGAATTATACCCCATGTATAGGTTAAAATATCAATCAAATTATATTTTGTGCCAATAAAATGTTAATAATGTTTGATATTTCATTCTATAAAATTAGGGAACTGGGTTTATCATATATCCAATGTACAAACATCAAAAATTCAAAAAAATTAATTTCTTAATGAATGTCCTCTCTCAAAAAACTAACATGATGTTATTTCAATTTACAGTAATAAAAAATATCATTCCATTTGGGTGTTATCTAAAATAAATATTATAAAATAGACGTCATATGAATACATCTATAAAGTTATTTTTATTTCCATATTACAAAAAAATAAGCATCCAATACCTTAACATATTTAGATATATTCCTTGAAAAAATAACCAATTATATCTCATTATTATATATCTCAATACAAATAATACATCATATAAATTAAATTATTTCATTTGAAAAATTAATCAAAAGTAGAAAAAACATATAAGCATTTATTAAACAATTTCAATAAAAATAATCAAATGAAATATAATTACAATATATTGATATTATTATTTCATATTTTAGGAGATAATTATATAATATAAAATAAAAAAACACAAATTAAATTAATTATTACCCTTTATAGTATTACCCAAAAACTATATTTTTTTAAAAAAATAAATAAATTAGGAATGCATCCATAAAAAATAGTTATAATAATGAAATCTACGACAAAAAATATAGTCCTATAATCTGAAAACAAAACTACATATTTCAGTATCAATAACATTATAAATAAATTATAATTTTATATATTTACAATAATTAAAAATCAATAAATCCCCTATTCATGAAAAAACAATAATTTTATACCCAACTATAAAAAATCCAAAAAAAAAGTTTCAAAATCATTATGTTATTATCATTTAGGATTTAAAAATAAAATATTAATAAATAATATACAATAATAAAGATTTTATTAATATAGTATTTATTCGAGTAAAATAGATATAAACGGATAAGAGTTTAATGGATATCTTGCAAGAGTAGGATACCCCTTATTGAAGATGGAGAAACTTCTATAAAGAAAGTGAATGAGAGGTCAGGATATTGAAGACAAGGATTGGAGGAAGATGGAGAATCATGGGGAGGTATATATAGGGTTGAATGAGTTGGTATGGAATTATTGGAGTTATTTGTGACAGTCTGAGGGGAAAATTCATTGGCATAGTATGGGAAAGAGGAGGAGAGGAATCATGGTTAGATATTAGGGTTCAAATTTAGTTGGTTTTTAAATAAAAACTTTTAAAAAAATATCAAAATTTTTTATTAAAAAACATTAATTAGTTAATTAAAATGTGATTATTGTTATCCATTGCTAATAGATCCTATTATACTCGAAATAAATTTAGTTTTTTTAATTAGTAGTTTTTTTTAAACTACCATTAATGAAAAACCATATATAATGTTTTCTATTATAGTTCATGATTTTTGAGATCCATAGTCCTTAAAATTTCAATTAAAATTGATGTGAATATTGTAGTGACAGAAATATTATAATAACTGATTATTGCGTAATTTTATTATAAATGAGAATGTAATAATATCGTCCTAAATCAAAAGAATTTGTATCTTGGTAAAATTAGGTCTTTGATATAGAACAATACATATGACCTTAAACATTTTCTATTTCAAACAGAATAATCATAATATTATCATTTATTTCACCATAAATTTTCTAATCACTAGGGATCACACATCAAAAAAATGGTGAGATAAAATCCCATCAATGAGTACAAAAAGGGGATGATTTTGTTACATGAAACAATATCGTCAATGTGTGATAATAATTATTATAATCATATAATAAGAAATATATCATTATTAAATTTATAAGGAATGATTTTACAGTGGATTGGAAAGTCTGATTTGAATATTGATGAAATATAATAATATTTTCACCCAATCCCAATCATAAACATCGAACACTTTGGGTATCATGTTCATGAATAAAATATGTGTTAAAATATTATATATATTAATTTTGAACAATGAAAACTTAATATTATAACATAATATGCATAATATAAATTTATATATCACATTAAAGAAAGTATTATATGGATATATATTTTTGTTCCCTCGAAAACATCATAATAAGCTCATGATAATTATTTTCACATAGAAATGATAACATACATCTCACATGACATTGATATAAACCCAAAAGAATAATGTGTTATATAGGGAAGAAATTAGGAATTAATAAAATAATATATATGTAGGTTACCAAAATGTAAAGGAAAATTGTTATTTCAATGTTGAATAGATAATATTATAAAAAAATAGATTTTAATTTTCAATAGAAAATAATAAAAATTAAAGAAGAATAAATATATGATTTCATAATAATGGTTATTGAAAATAATAAAGGTAGATAAAAATGATTTCAAATGACGTAACAATATTTATATAATTATAATAAAAAAAATTAATGATGTTTAGTTTTTATTTTTTGTACATTTAAATGAGAATAATTATTAAATTATTTAATTTGATAATATAAAAATAAAAGAACAGTTAGGTCAGCGAGTCACATTAATAGGGGTCTCATATTGATCCATAACATTTACACCAATTGTATAATAGACTTATGTTTTTTAAAACCTAATTCAAAACAATATTATATTAATTTATGTTATTCAAGATTAATTATGAACATTATAATTTATTTAACAATATTTTTTAGTTGTAGATAAAATTGTTTGAGGACATTTTTTCTCAAAATTTTCTTCTTTTGATATCTGTATTTTATTTTACATTGATTATAAGTAATATAATTTATAAAAATACATAATGAAAATTGAAATACAAGTAACAATACATTATAAAAATAATATACATTCTACCTTAATATTTTCTAATTTTGGGGACAAGTAAAACACTATTCAAATCCTCATTGGTGAATGACATCGATCATTAAAAATATTTGTTAAAAATAGGGGTTGTTTATATATACAATAAATCGATAATATATTTATAATATATTATAATAAAACTAATATATTATATACTTTTAATTTCATAGACTATGAATTTATAAAAGTGAAAAGAATAGGAGATAAGAAAGAAAAAAAATGAAAAAGAGTATTATAGTTATCCCATAATTTATTAATAACTCAATTGTAAAGGCCATCATGTCGTGGGGTTGGATGATAGTTGATTATAAATATGGTTTTATGTATTCATATGAGGGATCAATTGGTTTGGAAATATTTTTTGATATATATATTGAAATTTATTTACCATGGGAATGGAGGGGTGGTATTTACAATAGAGGGTAAGGGTATTCTTTTGTTAAAAAAATAAATGAATAATTTTTTTTGGAAGTAAAGAGATTAAAATTAGATATATAAGACATTTTGATTTTTATTATATTAAAATAAATTTATATTTTACTTTTTCATTAATTATTCCACGGAATTCATTAGTTTATTAAAAATTACATGTGAATTAAAAAAATTGTATTTATCATAATATTTCACATGTTTAGTCATTGAAAATTATTTATTTTGTGTATATATTATTTTTATGATTTTAAAAAAAAATATTTTATCTTATTAAATTAATTTGGGGTTGATGTAACCAATTTATGATTTATAAGGTCATTATTATGTAGTTACTATGTTGAGATACAAGTTGTATTTGAAAAAAAATATTTTTACAATTCAAAAAAATTAATGTTTTGTGAAAAATTATCAAAAAAACTTCATTAAGAAATTTAAACACGAGAACTTAAAAAATTAAATTCATTATGACCAAATAGTTTTTAATTTTATGTAATTATATTTCATTAAATAAAAATAAATTTTTTATAAATACATCATAATATGATTTATTAAAAATATACTCATGATTTCTTTAATATTTTATCAGAAATGATTAATTTATGGACTTTTAATTATTATTTTCAATTATTTTATTTAGGTTCAATCATATTTATTTTGAATTATGATAGTTTATTTTTATGTAACTATTGTAGATATATGATTAAAAGTCCCAACATTCATGTACTTGTTCCAAAGTGACATATTACTATTACAATGGAAATATTGGTTAATGAATCCTATAAATAAATTATTTTATCAATTCACCATTCACATATAATAATCTGATAGTTCATATTCATCATTTTAAAATGATTGATTTCATTACTGAGGACTTGTTTATTTTTATTGTATTGATCATCCTTGTGATAATTCATAGAGATCAAAATGATCCATCTTTACTTTTATAGTAATTTTCTTTTATTTTCTATATTTATTGTCCAATTTTGTTATTTTAAATTTTTGGGTATATTAATTCATTAATAATCTAAATTAATAAAATAACTTATTATTGGTTTTTATTTTGTTGTGAATTTAATTTATAATAAACTAAATTTCTTATTTTGACACATATGATTATTCATAAGTGGAATTCGATTTGTTTAAAATTAAAGGTAATTTAATTATCTCTTATTTATAAATTGCGACGAGAATACTTCAACTCATATTACCAATTCATAATTAATGATGGAACTAATATATCATTATATCCTCAAGTCCCATGTTCCATAATCATACTTATGGTTTATTTATGGTATGTAAATCATGTGAGTTTGCTTATTTTTTTAAAAATTAACTCCAGGATCTATGATCATCAATTTTTTATCTTCCTTATAGAATTCAAGCTCCAATTTCACACCATACAAATTTAGCACATGCGATTAATGAGGAGGATACTTATCCATGTGTGATACATGGAACCCATCATTAATATATTCTATGATGTGTGGGATTGTTTTTTGATAGGCCACAACACTAATTCAATCATGGAAATATACTGGGAAAATGTAATTAGGTTATTGAATTAATATCTTTGTAGACTATTTAATGAACCACTAGGTTAACCATCCCATTACCGGAGTAGCTCTTCCCTAAAGTCCAATGTGAATTCTAGATAAACATGGGCTTGGGACAAGAACCTGGGAATCATATATATCTATTTGGGAATGTCATCATCATTAAATATTTTACATGAATAATTAAACAAATTAGATGGCCACATAAATTGATAAACAACATCAAACTGATATATATATATATAATAGATTAAATAACCAATGACTATAATAGATTACATATCATAAAAACATAAATATTTATAAATAAAATATATAAATATGATATCATGAGTGAAAATATAAAAACAAGATAAATAGAAAAAGAAAAAAACTTGGAAACCCAAAAATGGAAAATATAAAAACTGATCCACATGAGATAACCCCATAATACAATGTCACACCATCCCAAATCCACCATGTATACTCTAAATAAATAGAGTAAAATGATCAATAGGGTTATCATACCGTTATATTTACCCTAGAAAGAATAGTTATGATATAGACATTGTAATATATAGGGTGAAAGGAAAAAACACCATATGATTCAACTATGAATCAAAATAAGGTATTTCTATATAAAACTAAATAACTCTAGTTCAAACCTCAAAACATATTCTCTCAGAAAAAAGATCAATTTAAATTCATGAAATTAAATGATTTCATTGGTTTTAACATGACATTACATGTTTTTATAAATACTAATAAATAATGATTAATAAAAAAGGAGGCAATCCATATGAAATAAATATTTTAACATAGAAAAACATACAATAAACATAAGAAACATAATTTATAATAAAATGGGTTTTCACATTAACCCATAGTAATAAAAACTATAAAATCACAATAGGAATCTTGGGATTTGACCAATGGAGTCAACTATGAGTTTTTCTCTAATATGGTTTTGTATGTAGATAAGAAAGTAAAATATGTTTGAAATCTCACTCAGTCTTCCCCAAGAGAAGAAATATATCGATGGGAACTCTTGGTCCACATGTACATATGTTTGAATCTCCCTTAGTTTTCTTCTAATTTCTCTCAATGTCCCTTTGTGACCCATCCCAAGATCATCTATGACATAATATAAGGCTTCAAATGTTAAATTCTCTAAAAAAACACTAAAGGTCTCCTATTCTCCCCACATTCAAACTACTTGGACACATAACTAGTTACAATTACCTGAATAGACCATGACTATAATATAGAAACACGTTACTAATGGTAAAAGACCCTTGAAAACACCATTTTAATTCTATTTTAAACCAAAAATCATTACAGATAAATTTTAACAAACACAATAAATTTATTTAAATAACATTATTTTTATAAGGACACATTATACAGTAAGTTTAAAACAAAACAAATTAGTCACATCAAATATGTTAAAATCATTATTATTTCCAGAAAGTAATGGATTTGATATAAAAAAACAAATGAAATAATGATTCAAATCATAGATTTTTGAAATATCCTGTAAATTGAGACACCAACCACAAAATCAAACTAAAACTCATCACCTTAGAAAAAATCAAAAATAAACCATGTAGGATAAGTCCTTATACACATGAAACACAATGAATCCACAAAAATTCCATAGAAAAATTAAATGTTTATCCAAATGGAAACATGGGGTTCTATATATCCATATAAAATGGGAAATAATGATGAAAATGGAGAGGAATGACAAAATCATGATAAATACAAAAACACAGTCAAATAAACCATAAAATGAAACATGGAATCCACAAAATATGAAATGAGAGAAGGTCCAAGATAAGGGACATAGATGAAAATTCGAGTGAAGCTAAACAAGTGTATTTGATTCGAATATCTATATTGAAAAAATAGTAAAAAAGAAACATTTTTATGACATAAAAATTGACATTGTTTGCACACAAATTTAGGTAAATTCGTCCCCCAACCATGTGGGAGCTACTATATCCCAAAAACAAACCAAATAGCTTGTTGAAACACCATCATGGTTATAAAAATAATCCTCAACCAAGGAAAAACATATATATATCCCAAACACCCATCCCTGAGACAGTTATCCAAAAATAATTTACTAATTGTTCACTAATCATATTCCAAGGTATGATTAAAGAAAACACAATATTATTCAATTTCCATTTTCTGAAAACAAAAATATTAAATAAATGTAAAAATAAATAAACACTGGTGACTTTCATGTGTCCTAATTCTCCCCACAATAGAAAATTATACCCCTAAAAATTCTTTTTAGATCTTTAGAGGAAAACAAGTAATTCCCCATTTTTGAAATCTTTCTTAGTGGGGCATGTCCCATGACCACCCTAAGCTCTCCTCCAATAGGAAGGGGTTTGTGACTAGAACTAAGTAGGAATATCTAATAAATGGGGGGAATTAGAATAAAGTACATATATACAAGCACAATCATCAAGAGATAATATGATGAAAAGTAAAACAACTGAAAGGAAGCATGCCTACATATAAGATATGTTAACACGGTAGGACAATGAAAGTACTGGAAAGTAAATAGTGCCAAAAAATAAATCTCATCACAAAAAATAAAAAACACAAGTCAAAACTCGATGTAAATGTATTGGTACAGCTGTCTGAAATCTCATGAAACACACCTTAGTCTATTCGATGTCACTATACACCGTCTAATCCTTGTCCACTAAGAAATCAGTCAAAAAGTCGATCATCTACACATTGCACGTAATGTACAGGAAATTCCAGTATAGGTGCGAGTATTACAATAGTTAGTAGGAAAACCATAAACATCAAATAAATACAACAAATGAAAGAAAATTCAACTATACACAAGTATATGTCTATAAAACATATAACAAGAATATCCAGATATACTCAAGAGAGACATCACTCCATTTGTTGGGGATAACCAACTGCCTGCCATGGGATTCTGCTCGAAGTACACTCTTTACTAGAGAACATGCTTCTAAAGACCTGAAATCATTGGAGACCCTTGACGAAGAGGTCTAGCTCATTTGGGCCCCACCCAAAGAGAACATGTTGCTCAAGGAAGACTATGATACACAGAGAGGATCATGCCTAGACACACTAAGGGATTCCATAGACCCAACATGGATCAACCTACAACATAGGTGATCATCCCCAGAACTGATGGGGGATTCTACAAACCCAATGAATTTCCCCCGCTAGATAGATGATCAAAGCCCTTCTCATAAAGGTTACACAATTCTACAAATAGCACTAGGGGTGATAGAGGAAATCACTATATTCTCAGGTAGGGATACCATACTCAATCTGAGAATCAACCTCTAGTGGGGATTACAATCTAGTGATGTGGATGTAATTTCTTATTGAACAATTGAGGAAAGGAGAAAGGGAAATCGATCAACCTATACTGGTCTAGACTAAAAACAAATCATTTGTCTCAAAATGACAGACTCAACATTAGGATCTCAATACTACACACATCGTGTTGATTGGATGCTCCGTCTAGGAGTTATTCTCGTTTGGAAAAAACCGCATGCGTGCATTATGGTTGAATACAGACCTACCATCATGGTAGGTCCACTTACCACATGATCGATTGTCATGGTCGGTGCTCCAACGACAGATTTAGTTGTCGCAGTCCCGCAATCGACCGTCACGATCGACTGCCACCAGGCTCCACCTGGTTTCCCTGAATGTGACTAAGGTTCACCTTGTCTTGCCCAAACCACCAGCCCAACCCAGCCAATCGATCTGACCCAGCCAGACTGGCTCGGCCCGCTCTGTGTCTGCTGCCGCCACCCCCACAGCCCTGGCCCCGTCTGCCACCTACGACCTGCTGCCATCGTCCCACAATTGATGGCCCCACCGGCTTCTTCGCCTCCATCGTACCCCATGTGGCCCCCACCATGGTCGCCCACAGATCTATCAATCACATGTATAATATCATCATGTGTCACCTCTGACTGCATGTCACAAGTTATTGTGTGCGAGAGGTCTCTTCTGGAGACCATTAAACATCCACATTTTCTTGAAAAACTAAACGATCACAGTGGATGTTTAGTGGTCTGTAGAAGGGACCACCTGTTAACATCGTGCTATAGGAAAAATGATATTAGTGATGGGGACGCGTTCATTTTCCAATAGTCTATCGAGAGGGATAATTTACGACGAGTAGATGGTGCATTTCACAATAGATGTGGCATTAGTTGTGTGTCGAACAGCAAGAAGGGTATTTTCCATGGGTATAAAATCCCATTAAAAATACCTGAGGATGTTTTATATTATTTGCATTGGGATTTATCTGCCATCGCAAATAGTATGTTGGCAATTGGGTATTTTCATTGGGTCCCATCGCATATACCTTTTTTACCAAAACCCCAAATTTATAGGGGGATATAATTTGTAGTGGGTTTCTTTGTAAATAGAAAAATAGAAAATAATATAATCTATATATCTGCATATGTTCTTCCATTCCACTCTTTTCCCTATCTGTCTCTGCCTCTCTACGTACATTTTTTCTGTTAAAATTTTTCAAATTTAAAATTCTAAATCGGAGCATTGTTCACATCGTGCATCCTCTAAAATAATCAGTTTTAAAGAATTTATCGATTTCTTTTTTTATAGTAAATTTATTTTATTTTATTTCAGTAATAATTATTGTAATTTTGTAGCAACTAAATAACATTAAAATTGAAGGGTTTTATTTATCAGTATTTATTTTTACAAATAATTATGTATGATTGGTATTAATTATTATTGATATACATTAATTATTTAAATATTTTTAATTAGTAGTAATTATAATTAATTAGAAAATTATTAAAAAGTACTTATAATTAGCGATAATTATTAATAATTAGATATTACTATTTAAAATTTTGAGTAAATATTTATAAATATTGTACATTAGTAATATTTAGTGATAATTAGAATTAATTAGGGTTAACTACTATAAATTATAAATAATTAGTGAGAATAAGTAATAATTAGCTATAATTTGTAATAAATTGTTATAATTAGTAATAAATTTTAATAAATTTTAAAAATTAGTAACAATTAGTAATAATTAGTAAAAATCATTAATAATTAGTCATATAATTTAATAAATATTATTAATTAGTAATATTTAGTAATAATTAGTAATAATAAGTAATAATTTTTAATAAATACTAATAAATTTTATTAAATTGTAACAAATATTAATAATTAGTAATAATTAGTACTAATTAGTAATAAATAGTTGTTATGACAAATAATTACTAATAAATTGTAATAATTAGTAATAAACAATTATAAAACTTAATAAATTGTAATAAACTGTAATGAATAGTTATAAATAGTAATAATTAGCAATAATTAGTATTAAATTTTCATAAAAAGTGATAAATAGTAAAAAATTATAATAATTAGAAACAAATTGTAATCATTAGTATGAATAAGTAATATATTGTAATAATTAGTAAGAATTGTTTATAAATTTTAAAAAGTAGTAATAAAATGTAATGTTTACTAATAAAATGAAGTAATTAGTGAAAATTATTAATGAATTGTAATAAGTAGTAATAAACTGTAATAATTATTAATAAATTTATAAAAATAGAAATAAATTTTAATTAATATTAATAATAACTAATAAATATCAATAATTATTACTAAATTGTATGAATTATTAATAGTTTTTAATAGTTTTTAATAAATTGTAGTAATTAGTAATAATTTTAAAAAATTAGTAATAAATTGAAATAAATTGTAAAAAAATGTAATAATTCGAAATAAATTTAAGTAATTTATAATAAATTTTAATAATTAGTAATAAATTGTTATAATTTTTAATCATGACTAATAAATTTTAGTAATTAGTAATAAATTGTAATAATTAGTAATAAATTGTAATATCTAGTAATATATTGTAATAATTAGTAAAAAATTGTAATTATTAGTAATAAATTGAAATACATTGTAATAAATTATATTAATTAGTAAAATATTGTAACAACTAGTAATAAATTTTAATAAATTTTAATAAATTTTAATAATTGGTAATAAATAGTATTAATTATAAATAAAATATAACAATTATTCATAAATTAAAATAATTAGTAATAATTAGTAACAGATTGAATTAAATTTGGAAAATAAGTAATAATTATTGGGTATAAATAATAATTCTTGGTAATTAGTAAAAAATCTAATAATTAGAAATAATTAGTTGGAATAATTAATAATTAGTTGTAATTAGTGATAAAATGTTATAATTAGTAATAAATTTAAATAATTTGTAATAATTTTTTTAATTAGTATAAATTTTATTAAATTTTGAAAATTAGAAATAATTAGTAATAATTAGTAATAATTAGTAATAAATAGTAATAATTAGTAATAACTAGTAATAATTAGTAATAAATTATGACAATTAATAATAAATTGTAATAATTAGTATTAATTAGTAATAAATTGTAATAATTTCAAATAAATTGCAATAATTAATATAAAAACGTATGAATTATAAATAAATTAAAATAATACATTATAAATTGTAATAATTAGTAAAAATTAGTGATATTTAAAAAAAGATATATTCAAAAAAATAAAAATAAATTTTAATAAAAATAATTAAATTATAATAATATTGAATTAATAGTAATAACTGGAAATAAATATTAATAAATAGAAATATATAGTAATAATTATTAATAATTAGTAATAATTAGTAATAAATTTGAATTAATAGTAAAAATTATTAATAATTAGTTATAATTAGATCGAAATAGGAACAAGTATTAGTAAATTGAATTAATAAGTAATATATAACAATAATTATGAATAAATAGAGATAATTAATAATAATTTAAAATAATTTTAATAATCAGCAATTATTTGAATAATTGATGAGAATTATTATAATTAGAATAATTAGAATACTTAGAATAAATCAGCATAATTTCCAAAATAGTAATAATTAGTAATAATTTGGCATAATTTCCAGTGGATTGGCAGCATCACTTTTCTCTGATGGCTCATCACCTTACAGCTTTATCCCACATAAATCACTGTGATAAATCTACTCCAACAAATAGATTACCATTTCTCTATGTATGAGAATGGAGAGCACTATGGTGAGGCCACCCAGATCTCCATTCTTGTGCATTTAAAAATGGATATTAATATGTTAGGAAAGATTTTTCATACTGATTTTAGTAGAAAAAAGTTGAACGGAGATGCATCATTAAAAAAAGATGATATTTTTCCTCACGAATTCTCTCCTTGCAAATTTTTTCAAGTTAAATCACTATGAAAAATAGGCTATAACATATAGATATCCATTTTTGTATGCACAAGAATGGAGACCTGCACCGTAGGTCCTTCATGCTCTCTGTTATCCTAAGTTTGAAAGTGGAAAATCATTTGTTAGAGCAGATTTTTCATATTGATTTTAGCTGGTGAAAGTTTCAGATAGATGAGACATCATGAAAAAGAGCTACCGCTAATCCACCAAAAATTGCACCGCTCAAAAATAGCAGTAATTAGTTTAAATTAGTGGTAATTACTAACAATTAGGGGTAATTAGTATAAATTTTTATAAGTTATTGTAGATTTATATAAATTTTAAAAAAAAATATAAACAACTACAAAATAATATAAATTATTAAAAAAAATTAGAAAAGTGAATTTGATTTTCTTCTTATTTAGGTTTATTTTTTTCTTATATCAAATTTTTCCAAAAAACAGTTTTTTTATATTTTTTGGAGTAATTTGGAATAATGAAGTGGACAATAGTCATTATTAGATGACATTATTGGATAAATAATACATGAATACAAATGGTTCTAGTGAAAATCTTATATATATTGAGGGTGTCGAATTGTTCTTATCATTTGCATCATCGATACCCGAATTTGTTTTAAAAGGTAAAATTATGTGTCTTTGTAAAACATGCGCAATGTGGATATTTGAATCAGGTAAAAATGTTGCGGACATCTATTTTATTTTGGTTTTCAACCAGATTATTATTTTTTGGTTTCAACATTTCTAACGCAGTTCTAGATAAGATACTAATAATTTTTTTCTGGATCAATTAAGGTTTAAAATTTTCGTACCTAATGTTTCAGGTCCATATTTTCAAAAAATTTAAATTCAAGATGATATTGATTTCACTCATGAGTCAGAATCATATAAATTTTATGAGTTGTTGATTTATACAGATGATTCATTATATCATGGTTGGAAGATAAAAAACATTATAGCAGTTACAAAATTTAAAGCTATTAAATTAGATAATGGAATATTGTGTAGCTGTTTTGATCATATATTCTTTTGGGTTAAAACACTTTTACTAGAAAAAAAATTTCATTTAAATTTCAATTATATCAAAAGGAGGGTTCATAATATGTGTCTTGGTTAATAGAAGATTCATTCATTTTCAATTGGTTGTATCTTATATTATTGTGATAATAATTTATTGGGTAGTTATCCCACATGTTTAAAATCAAGGTATAAAGAGGATCAATTAGGGAAGTCTGGATTGATTCATGTAATATAGTTGAGTTATTTACTTCTTACAAACAGATTTATGTGTTTATTTATGTCTCCTAACACATCAATATTGATGTTATATAACCCAACTGATATTTCAACTGGTAAAAGCTTAAATCACCCCTCTGATAGTGATAAATGGATACATTTTTACCAAATGACTCTGTATTTTACTTTATAATCCTGAAATGTGCGATTTGGTCTTTTTACATATGGGTTCTGTCAATTTGGTTCATACAGTAGTCAGTATTCTTGTTGATCTTTCTTTATAACTCCATACAATTTACCACTTTGGATTTTAATGAAGGATCAATATATCTTTTTCTCTTTATTAATTCCAGTACATCCAAAAAATATTACTGAGGATTATTTGAAACCATTTATTTATAAGTTAAATTCATTGTTGTGTAATTGTTTCAATACATGTGATTTTGTTTCAAAACAAAATAACCTTACGAAAGATGCATTAATGTAGATAATTAGTGACATTCTGTCATATTGAATGTTATCTATCTAGAGTACACATTTTCTAAATTCATATATGTACTGTGTGAGATACATCAAAGTTTTTATGTTCATCAATGGAAAAAACCTTATAATTTTGACTATCATCGCATATTCCTTCCAACTGATCATCCTCTTCATTACAATAAATACAATTGCAGAAAAGGAACAATTTAAATTGATGAACCTCCAATAATAATCTTAGGTATATGGATAACGTCAATTGTGTGTTTATTACATCCCACCATATTTTGATCAATAATTAACCAATAAAATATTATCGTCTTTGGAATAGAACATAATTGGATAAAACAAAAAACAATTTGGGATATTCTATATTTGTCTAATTTTTTGGTCTATCAAAACATAAATATCATGCATATTGATATGAGCTTTATTGAAAATTTATTTCATGTAGTTTTGGATACACCAGGTATGACCAAAGAGAAAAGGCACAATTAGATCACACACAAATTTGTAGGCTACTAGAACTTGAAATACTTGAAAATGTTAAATCACATAAGTAATTGAATCCAAGATAATATTATAGAGTTCACAAAGAAAATGGATTATTATCTTATCAATGGATTAAATATTTTATACTCTTATAAGGTTATGTTTCCAATCGGGGCATATGTGTCAGAAATGGTAATGTTACTAGATTAAAAATTCATGATGGTCATGTTATAATATAAAGACTTATACCAATTAGATTAAGAGGTTTGTTTAATTCTTTGATTTGGTATGTGATTACATACATATCTTATTTTTTCTAAGACATTTGTGCGAAAAAAATAGAATATGATACACTAAGAAAACTGCAAGAAGATGTTGTTATAATTTTATATAAAACGGAAAAAATCGCCCTGCAGACATTCTTTGACTTAATGGAAAATTTGATTTTACATTTTTTTCATGAATAAAAATTTAGACATATGGTATAATTCAAATGAATCTAACCATTAATGATATTCATTTATAAATTGTAGAAAAATTATATAACAAAGCATCGGTTGAAGGCACAATTATTGAATCTTATTTTCAATAGGAAATTTTTTTCTGCTCTCATTAAATCCTATTAATGTATCCCAAAAAACAAAACCACAAACGATTTAATATGGAAAATTTTGAATATGTAATGAGAAATCAATTATTAGTTTTTTTATAAGCCTGAACATGTATTCGGTAGAGTTCATAAATGATGGATTTTAGATGATAAACATCATAGAGTTCATACAAATGCTCTTCATAAATATAAAGAAATGACACCATTTTTAATGTTATTTCATCTATAAAATATTTTTTAATCATTTTTAAAATATATTTAATTTTTTTTTGTAGGTTATATGAAAATCATATCAAGAAATAGCTTACATAAATTATAGTAGATGCTCTTAAAGAATGTCAAAAAAATAATTTTTTATACATGTTTCAAAAATAGATAATAATAATTATTTATGGTTTAACATATAAAATCAATTTATTACTTCCTATATTTAAAATGTTTTTACAAATTTTTCAAGTATCTAAACATGTTTTTATAATTTATTATCGATTATGTGTATTGAGTAACCCAAAATCCAAAATTGTTAAATATTATAATGCATATGTGGTGAATTGTTATCTATTTCATAAAAGTGAAAATTGGAAATGAAAAAAATAATGAATTTTTGTGTTTTCTTGAGAGGATATCATCTTAGATAAACATAGGTTAACATTTATGGAACACTAGAAGAAATTGCTGAATTTTTTTATATGGGACAGAATTACAAAATTATGTTTAAATATATGTGGTTGGATGTGGAGATAGTTTTGTAGGTTCATTCGACCCGTGGAATGGTTGATATTAAATATTAAAGGATTATTTCATTAATTTAACCATTTTCATTCCCTCATCAGGTATATCAAATTTATTATAAAAATTTCTATAATATTTTAAGAGAGGTAGGAGATTTGTGGAGCATAATAAAAATTAAATCTTGAGAAAAGAAATTTACAATATGTGAATGTGGTTCCCCTAAAGTGATTAGAATTAAAATTATTCAAGAGAATTCTCCAATTCTATATTTTTTTCAAAGAGACAAAAATATTGGTGATGGAACCCACAAAGTTATGGGCCAGCGGTGAAAATTATTTTAATGATGTTATAAATTTTTTTCAAATGACAAGAGACAGTGAAACTAAAACTCATATAGAAATTGATGTTGTTGAAGAGGAATATGAAGACATTGAAATCCTCAGAAATGAAGTTGAGGATTAATAAGAACATTAAAATAGTTAAATTATGATTATAATCATATAAAATATATATTTATATCTAATAGTTGTAATCAAATGTTTTCTAACAAAAATCATTATTTCTTTCAGATGGATGAGGATCCATTTCATTAGTTATAAGAGGCCGATCTAGCTTTTTATGACCAAGATATTGGGTCATCAGACCCTCAGTCTGCATGCGGTTCAAGGAGTACTTGGATGGGGAGTGGTCTTGAAGGATTGATGATTATTGACCCTATCCCTAAGCAATGTCCATGTCTTCACTTCAATACACTCATACTGAGGTATGTTTATCGATTTATTTTAGTTAGGTTTAATAAAAATATTTATAAACTAATAATATGATTATTTTTTTTTCACTTATTTTCATATCTATATTTTTATTAAAGATAGATATATTGAAGAATATTTTTTCATAAACATGGGACACATGTGAACAGATTTTTGTTGATGTCGGGTACCATATTTTCGATAATAGGATTGTATGAAAATAAATAATATATATTTTTTAATTTGAAATTTTAATAACTTGATATTATAATTTTTTGTAGGTTTTTAGGTAGAAAGTTGATGAGATAATTTATGACACTCTTTAGGAGGAATGGGAGGGGTTTATGTGTGACTGTTGCAATTAGTTTTTGATCATTTAGAGAATAAACGCAGTGATGAAATTTGGTGAGATAGTGTATGAAGAGACTTGGAATGTCCACCAACATGATTATATTTCATATTTGGTTTGAGATGGATTATTTTCGCACTGGTTGGGTGGTTATTTTATGAGGAGATCAACAGTAGGTCGAAAAAAACCTTGGGATACAAGAGGTTACATATCAAGACCATGATCATACTATAAGGCCCTAGCCTTAAACATTACATAATATTGAGTTATTTCAAGAATACACGTTTAGGATCTTTTCAGGATTAGAGTTTTAGAGAATTAGATTATGAATCGTGCATTTCATTCCACATTTCAACTAGGTGGTTACATAAAAGACAGTATTCATTTTTCTCATCAAAGGGGACATATTTAAAATAAAACATGGATTCTTTATTTACACTTCCTTAAGACTATCATCACATCATGTACCTTTCCCTTGACCTGTGAAAAACATTTCAAAAACTTGGGATGAGCATAAAAAGTTCAGTAAGGGATATAAAAGTAAGGAATGAAAACATTAGTCCATGTATATATAAGAATTGATGAAATCATAATTTACTCATAAAACATAAGCACATTATGATACCTCATGAAATCATAATATTTATGAACAACTCATAGAAAACCTAAGACATAAAGGTAACTTGAGGCATTCATAACAGTTTTATGGAGGGAGTAACCCTCAGGGTTACATTTAGAATACCCATCATAGTATATTCCCTAAATCTCTTCAGAGAAACCTTAGAGTTTAACTCCTTTGCGTTACCCAATGCATTGGAGATCTATATCGGGCTCACCTACCCTTATTTTATCACCAAACCACCCATCTTCATAAACAATGCCCTAGAACCATAACATAATCATATCACATAAAACTTGCATAAAGGAAACATAAAATTTCCACATTTCAATCAAAAGATATCAATAAAACACATTGATATAATAAAAACATTATCAAAACCATTTTTAATACCAAAATGAAAGAAGCGTAAAACATGGTATTTATTTTTCATTTAAAAATAGTTGTGGCTTGTAGAGGAAGTCAAAACTCAAATAATGGTCACGACGGCGGAGAAGTCATTATCACCGCATACGTACTACAGAAACATTCCCTTTTGTCATTTAGTAAAATGATTCATATAAAAATATTCCTTTAAATAATGGTAAAAGTCAAAGGGGTTTATACACCGTATAAAATAATGTTGTGTATAAAACAAAATATTCCTCAATGAAAGGAGATTGAGACAAAGTCTCATACCTCGGGTCTGACTTGACTCGATCGTTCTTTAACCTCCTGAATAATAAACTTGAGTTAATTTATACTTGCTTAAGAACCATTTTCATGTTCATTATTCCTTTTATATCACTTGTTATCATGTTATTAACACTATATAATTATTTAAGTTAATAATGGTCGTTTTTTTGATCATTCGTACTTGAGTCAAAAATAAACTCTTTATAATTACATGTTGTTCATGTGGTAAAATAAAAATTATATCCAGAATTATATTCATGATTTAGATATCATATATATCATATATATCCCTTATATACATGCATTTATAATATTACATAACATTTAGAGGTAAGAAATGAAATGCACCGTTCATGGAGACGGTAAGCCGTACGTACGCATGGACGCTACCTTCATTTATATTTAATATTTTATGGAATGGAATCATAATTATATAAAGGTATTTTATAATTCCAGTATAATATCATTTATAATATCATTAACTCCATCCTTTATACATCCCACATATGGCATTAACGAATCAAATCACTTTGATGGGGCGGTAGTCCGCACTTCCTAAAATGAAGATATCGCATTTACCCATAATGGAAACCATAAAGGTATGCCATAAATGAAAAATACAGAACATTAAGGAAAACATAAACTTATAATATATCATATATAAATATAGTGACATCTTAATGGCCACCTTTGAAGGTGTTATAAGAATATTGAACAATCATCGTTTCATGAGGCACAAATTCGCCATCCACGGAAACATTATGATCTTTAACCATTAGATGTAGGTGTGTGTAACTGTAGCTCAAATACATCTTATAAAAATATCCTAGTATATTGAAGATACTGATTTTGTTACAAAAGAAATCAATAAAAAGAGTTCAGGGGGTTGGAGAAGCAAAATAAAACAAAAGAACATTAGAGAAAACTTTACCTTAAAATAGGGTAACTCCTCTTGGTTTGAACCAAAAGGGTTTCTTGAAGGACTTTATTCCAAAGGTAAGGCTTCTATAATGAAGAGACGGATTTGGAGAGATAAAATGAGAAGATATTGGCTGAGACAATAGCTTGATAAGTGTGGGTACGGAGGTAGAGGTGGGGGCCTTTTACAAGAGGGAGGAGGGGGCACTCTTGGAAAGCCAAGATATGTTACTTAATTTTAAAATGAGTTTCGAATTTAAAAGGTCCCACATTGATATATTTAAAGGATAAGGTGATAAGGGTTCGAAATATACTCGTACAATAGGTTTTTGACAAGTGTATATCTTAGATTTTACATTATTTTTTCATTTTATTTAAATCGTTCATTAATGAGATAATCGATGCATCATCATGATGTCATAAAGAAATTAATTTATTTTTAAGGTCTAAAAATTATAAAAAAATACTATAATGTAGGAAATCTTTTAATCTTTCTAATGAATATTTATAGTCTAAGAGATCATTTATTTAGACAGAATTAAAATTTATTTTACTTAGGTGTTACATACTTTGTTATATTTAACTTTCTTTAAAAATAAAAAGATAAAAAGTCACTATCACAGAAAAGTGATTCCATGGGGTCCCAAAGTTTAGAAAAAGGCATACCACGGTCAGGAATGACATAACCAGTAGCATTAGATCACATGTTGGGGTCATTTGTTTTTATTATGAAATTATTTTATTATCCTTAACTACCCGATTACTAATTAATCACGATAATTAAAGATAATTACAGTTTCTACTATTCATAATGTCAAAAAAAAGAGTCTTAAATACAAAATTTGGACCTTATGATTCAAAATATGGAATCCATTTTACTAAACTCCAAACTTAGAAATTGCAATAACTAATTTAAAAATAATTCATGTTGTCAAATCAAATAGCGGGTTTTTTTGACACAATATATATGAAAAGTTTGGCACTTGTTTATGCCCAATTCTAAAGTGAAATTAATTCTAATGACCACCATTGGATTAAATTATAAAGATATATTCTAACTACACTTTGAAGCCAATTAAATAGATAATCTAAATATATAATTAAATTAGATGAAAAAACAGTTTTGATGTAAAATGCAGTATTTTTTACTATTCATTAAAAAATGAACATTGTCAGGAAAATACCAAAAAAAATCCAAATTAAATTTCAATGTCCTAATAATAAAAAAAATATGATTATTTTGACAAATAGAGCTTATAAATTTGTTAAAAGTTTGATTAAAAAATGGTTTTCCATCAAAAGGCAGTAAAACAATCTTTTAAAAATATTAGTGTATTCCATGCTGAAGATTGACTTTATTCTCATTTTAAGACTCTAAAACACTATCTAATACATAAATAGACATAGATAAAAATCTATTATTCATTACTTACTTGGGATGTTACATCCTTCCCCCCTTTAGAAAATTTTGTCCCCGTAATTTATTTACTTATCGAATAAGTGGAAGTTTTTATCCCTCATTGCATTTTCAGATTCCCATGTTGCCTCTTCACTCATGTGGTTTTTCCACAAAACCATTACTTGATGAATCACCTTATTCCATAACACTTTCTCCATGTGGTCAAGAATCTAGACCGGTAGTTCCTCATAAGATAGATTCTCTTCCAGCTGAACTACCTCTGGACTCAAAACATGAGATGGATCTGGCATGTACTTCCTTAACATTAAAACATGAAAAACATTGTATACCTGAGATAAACTCGCGGGTAAAGACACTCGGTATGCAACTGATCCAACTCGCTCCAGAATTTCGTAGGTTCCAATGAACCTTGTACTCAGCTTTCCTTTCTTAACAAATCACGTCACACTTTTCCATGGTGATACTTTGAGAAAAACATGAATACCTACCTTAAAAGAGAGATCATTCCTCTTGTTGTCCGCATAACTTTTTTGTATTCTATGAGCTTTTCTCATGTGTTTTTGTATTAGCTGAACTTTCTCTGCCAACTCTTCTACCAATTCTCATCCAATCAACTTCCTTTCACCTACTTCATCCCAAAAAGCTGGAGTTCGACATCGCTTCCCATATAATGCCTCAAATGGTGCTATCTGTATACTAGAATGAAAACTGTTATTATAAGAAAACTCAACCAAATAAATATTTTTGTCCTAACTTCCCTGATAATCCATCGAACAAGCACGTAGCATATCCTCCAAAGTGTGAATTTTTTGTTCTTACTGCCCATATAATTGAGGATGAAAATTTGTACTAAAATTTAATTCAGTATCCAATGACTTCTGAAGGCCATTCCAAAAGTTAGAAGTAAACCTGAGATCATGATCAGATATAATGGAGAGAGGAACTCCATGTAACCTGACTATCTATTTAAGATAAAAACGAGAAAGTTGATCTAGGGAAAAAGTATCTCTTATAGAAAGGAAATGATCAGATTTAGTCAAGCGATCAACAATAACCTAGATTTCATTATTACCTTGAGGTGTCTTCGGCAATCCCACAACGAAGTACATGGATATATTTTCCAATTTCCACACTGACACTGGTAAAGGCTGAAGCATCTCTTTCGGTAACTACCACTTTTCTTTAACATATTCAAAAGTCAAACACATCATAGTAAAATCAGCAATATCTCTTTTCATTTTATCCAACTAGTAATACTCCCGAAGATCTCTATACATCTTAGTACTGTCTGGATGAACTGAAAAAGGAGAACTATGAGCTTCAAATAACAACTCTTTCTTCGACTGTGAATCACATGGCACACACAATCTCTTCCCAAATCTGAAAACACAATCATTATCAATATTGAATTCAGGCAACTTACCCTTCTGGACCAACTCCACCTTTTTCTACAACTCATTATCTTGCTTCTGTTCTTGCTTAATTTTGTCTGATAGAGAAGACTGCACTGATACCTGAAACAAAACAGAAGAACATCCTACACCAACTACTTCAATGCCAAAGTTCAACAAATCCTTAACCAAAGGATCATGTTCCAAATGTAACATGGTTAATGAGGCATTACTTTTTCGACTCAGAGTATCAGCCACTTTATTTTATTTTCTTGGATGGTAATGATTTGTACAATCAAAATCCTTGATTAATTCTAGCCATCTCCTCTATCTCATGTTCAATTTTTTCTAAGTGAATATATACTTTAAAATTTTTTTATCAGTATATATTTCACACTTTACACCATACAAATGATTCCCCCAAATTTTTAAAGAAAAAACAACAACAACTAATTCTAAATCATGTGTAGGGTATCTTACCTCATGTGTTTTCAACTGACGTGATGCATAAGAAATTACCCGATCATTCTGCATTTGGACGCAACCAAGTACATTCAATGAAGCATCACTATAGATAACAAACTCCCCATTCCTGGAAGGTAGTGCCAAAACTGGAGTATTCACCAATCTTATTTTCAGTTCCTGAAAACAATCATTATATTCTTTTTTCCAGATAAACTTAACACCCTTCCAAGTTAGCTTAGTCATTAGACTAGATAACCGGGAAAAATTTCTAACAAAACTTCAGTAATAGCCAGCCAAACCAAGAAAACTATGAATCTCAGTTAAATTTTTGGGTCTTAGCCATTCTTCAACAACCTTTGTTTTTGCAGGATCAACAGTTATCATATCTTTAGAAACAATATTACAAAGGAAAGAAATTGGTTGCAACCAAAACTCACACTTACTGAAGTTCCCATACAATTTATTTTCTTTTATGGTTTGCAAAATAACCCTTAAATGACTTTCATGTGACTCTTTACTTTTAGAGAACAACAAAATATCATCAATGAAAAAAACCACAAACTTATCCAAGAACTCATGGAAAATACTATTCATAAGGTCCATGAATATAGCAGGTGCATTGGTTAAACCAAAAGGCATTACTACAAATTCATAATGGCCATATCTTGTACGAAACGTGGTCTTCAGAATATCTGCTTCCTTTACCTTCAACTGATGGTACCCCGATCTCAGTTTAATCTTTGAAAAATACGGAGCTCCCTGGAGCTGATCAAACAAATCATCGATATGAGGCAAAGTATATTTGTTCTTAACAGTGATGTTATTCAAGGCTCTATAATCTATGCAAAGTCTCATTGAACCCTCTTTCATTTTAACAAATAAGACAGGAGAACCCCACGGTGATGTGCTAGGTCGAATGAAACCTTTCTCTAATAAAACATGCAATTTCTCCTTCAACTCTTAAAGTTAAATTTGAGCTATTCGATAAGGGGGTTTTGAAATTGTCTTAGCAATAGGAACTAAGTCAATAGTAAATTCAGCTTCTCGGTGTGGTATTATTCTAGGAAACTCATCAGGAAAAACATCAGGATACTCATTTACCACTGGCACATCATTAATCTGAAAAGTTCCTTTGTATTCAACAATATGTGCAATGTAACATTCATTTCCATCAATTAAAAGTTTCTTAGCCTCTTGATATGTTATCAATAGTAAGGGTTCATTCTTGTACAAAAACTTATTTTATTTCTGAAAAGTAACTTCTTTAGCTCTACAGTCAATCATAGCATGGTAAATAGAGAGCCAATCCATACCCAGGATAACATCAAACTATACTAGAGGTAAAACAATAAGGTTTTCAAGTTTGTTCTTTCCACAGATAAGGATATTAAGATTCTTAAAAATTCTTTTTTCCTCAACATTTCCCCCAGGTGTTTTTACCACAAGTTTAGGAGTCATTTATGTTGATTTAATTCCCAATTTAATAGAAAATTTTTCAAAGATGAAAGATGTTGTATACCCTGAATCAAACAACACACTGGAATAATCTGAGAAATCAAAAAAAGTACATGATACCACTTCATTTGATGGCCCAAAATCTGGTGAAGTAGTTGCAAAGGATTTCACCACTCCTTTTTGCTTGTAGTCTGACTACTTCCCATCACTCGAGTTCTTTGTCGGACACTCGTTTGAATAATGACCCATCTCATTACGCTTGAATCATTTCACTAACTGTAAATCAAATTTGGTCTTACCGTCACCCTAATCATTTTCAGTGCAATCACGAGCCTTATGTCCCATCTTACCACATCGGTAGCACTTTCCATAATTTAGAAGACATTCCCCAGCATGCCTTTTAACACCTTTATCATAAACTGGAAACTTAGTTTTCTTACCATTAGACCTTTTTGAAAAATTCTTCTCTTTCTCCTGCCACCTTAGTCTCTTCTTCTATTGGTTATTATAGAACACTTGATCATCTGAAAACACCATTTCCACCTTTTCCGGACATCGAACAATGTTTTCATAACTCTTGAACTCGTGAGAAGCTAAATCCCTTAGATATTTTGGATTTAATTCTGTTTAAAAACAACTGATTTTACTATCAAGGTCTTGGATAAAATTTGGAGCATACCTTGCCAATCGAGTGAACCTTTCTTCATAAGCAGCTAGTGAGTCGTCATCTTGCCACAATTCCAAGAATTCTTTTTCCATCCTAAGTCGAATAGCCTTAGGAAAATACTTCTCAAGAAATATACCTTTGAATTCATCCCAGTCAAGAGCATCAATCTCATCAGCGTCCCTGATATTTTTAACCATAGACCACCACTGATCTGCTTCACCCTCCAAACGGTAAATTGCACGGCTAACCTTTTGATTGTCTGAACACCCCATGACATAAAAAATCTTCTCCAGTGCTTTAATCCACCCTTAAAATGGCACAGGGTCAGATGATCCGTTAAATGATGGGGGATGTTGCCTCATGAAATGTTCCACCACTGACATGTTCCTCTACGGTTGATCAGGCTGATCTCTTGCATGGATACCACCACCATTTATCACTTGAGTCAACTGCGCCATTACTAAAACAAACTATTCAGTTCCAATTCCGACCATATCAGGATGCTGATTCGGAAGGTCATTTCCTTCTGTATTCCTTCCTAGCACTGCTTCCCTATTTCCTCTACGGAAAACCATTCTAAACAAACATGTCTTAGATGAAACAACATGGTAATCATCAAATTATATATCATTTCAATTTGACCATAAAAAAATATTTTTGGATAATAATTTATTGGAAATCTAACACATAAAGTTATCTAAACCGACCTCTGATACCAACTATAAGGCCCCAGCCTTAAACATTACTTAATCTTGAGTTATTTCAAGAATACACAGTGAGGATATTTTTAGGTTTAGAGTTTTAGAGAATTAGATCATAATTCATGCATTTCATCCCACATTTCAACAAGGTGGATACATAAAAAACAGTATTCATTTTTATCATCAAAGGATACATATATAAAATAAAACATGGATTATTTCTTGAAACATCCTTGAAACTATCATCAAATCATGTACCTTTACCTTGACCTGTGAGAAACATTTCAAGAACATGGGATGAGCATAAAAAGCTCAGTAAAGTATATAAAACTACAGAATGAAAACATTATTCCATGTATACATAAGAATTAATGAAATCATACTTTACTCATAAAACATATGCACTTTATCATACCTCATAAAATCATAAGATTTATGAACAACTTATATAAAACATAAGACAAAAAGGAAACTTGAGGCATTCATAACATTCTTACGTAGGGAGTAACCCTCATGGTTACGTTTGGAATACCAATCACAGTATATTCCCTAAATCTCTTTAGAGAAACCTTAGTGTTTAACTTCTTCATGTTACCCAATTCATTAGAGAGATATTTTGGGCTCACCCTCCCTTAGTTTATCACGGAAAAACCCATCTTCATAAACAATTCCCAATAACCATAACATAATCCTATCACATAAAAAATGCATAAAGGAATCATAACATTTCCAAATTTCAATCACAAGATATCAATACAACACCTTGATATAATAAAAACATTATCAAAACCATTTTCAATACCAAAATAAAAGAAAAGTAAAACATTGTATTTATTTTTCATTTAAAAATAGTAATGGCTTGTAGAGGAAGCCGAAACTCAAATAATGGTCACGACGGCGGGGAAGTCGTTGTCGCTGCATACGTACGACAAAAACAGTCCCTTATTTAGTTTAGTAAAATGCTTCATATAAAAAAGATTCCTTTTGAATAAAAGTAAAATTCAAAGGGGTTTATACACAATATAAAATAAAGTTGTGTATAAAACAAAATATGCCCCAATGATAGGAGATTGATACAAAGTCCCATACCTCGGGTCCAACTTGACTCGATCGTTCTTTAACCTCCGGAATAATAAACTTGAGTTCATTTATACTTGATTAAGAAACTTTTTCAAGTTCATTATTCCTCTTATATCACTTATTACCATGTTATGAACACTATGTAATTATTTATGTTATTAATGGTTGTTTTATCGATCATTGGTACTTGAGTAAAAAATAAACTACTTATAATTAAAAGTTGTTAATGTGGTAAAATATCCATTATATCCAGAATTATATTCATGATGTAGATATCATATATTTCATATATATACAGTATATACATGCATGTATAATATTACAAAACATTTAGAGGTATGAAATGAAATTCACCGTTCATGGAGATGGTAAGCTGTACGTACGCATGAACCCTACTTTCATTTCTATTTCATATTTTATGAAATAGAATCATAATGATATAACAGTATATTATAATTCCAGTATAATATCATATATAATATTATTAAATCCATCCTTTATACGTCCCACATATGGCATTAACGAATCAAATTACTTTGAGGGTGCGGTAGTCCGCACTTCCTAAAATGAAGATATCATGTTTACCCATAGTGGAATCCATAAAGGTATGCCATAAATGAAAAATACAGAAGCTTAAGGAAAATATAAACATATTATATATCATATATAAATATATTGACATCATATGGCCTCCTTTGAAGGTGTTATAAGAATATTGAACAATCATCTTTTCGTGAGACAGAAATTCTCCATCCACAGAAACATTATGTTCATTAACCATTAGATGTAGGTGTGTGTATGTGTAGCTCAAATACACCTTATAAAAACATCCTATTATATTAAATAGACTTGTGTTGTTACAAAATAAATGAATAAAAAGAGTTTGAGGGGTTGGAGAAGCAAAATAAAATAGAAGAACATTAGAGAAGACTTTACCTTTATATCAGGTAACTCCTCTTGGTTTGCACCAAAAGGGTTTCTTAAAGAGGGTTCTGCCTAAGGTAAGGCTTCTGGGATGAAGAGAGGGATGTGGAGAGATAACAGGAGCAGATCTTGGCTGATCCAATGTCTTGATAAGTGTGGGTTAGGAGGTAGAGGTGGGGGGCCATTTATAAGAGGGAGGAGGGGCAGTCTTGGAAAGCCAAGAAATGTTACTTTATTTTCAAATGAGTTTCGGATTTAAAAGGTCCCACATTGATATATTTCGAGGATAAGGTGATAAGGGTTCTAAATATAATCATACAATAGGTTTTTGGCAAGTGTATGTCTTATATTTTACATTATATTTTCATTTTATTTAAATCATTCATTAATGAGACAATCGTTGCATCATCATGATGTAACAAATTAATTAATTTATTTAATGTCTAAAAATAATAAAAAAATACTATGATGTAGTAAATCTTTTTTTTATTTCCAATGAATATTTATATTATAAGATATAATTTATGTAGGCAAAATTAAAATGTTTTTACATTGGTGTTACATACTTTGTTATATTTAACTTTCTTTAAAAATAAAAAGATAAAAAGTCACTATCACACAAAAGTGATTCCATGGGGTCCAAAAGTTTGGCACAAGGATTCCCATGGTCGGAAATGACACAACCAGTATAATTAAGACACATTTTGGGGTCATTTTTTATTATTATGATATTATTTTATTATCCTTAACTACCCGATTACTAATTAATCACGATAATTAAAGATAATTAACGTCGTTACTATTCATAATGTCTAAAAACAAAAGATCCTTAATTATATAATTTGGATCTTCTGATTCCAAATATGGAATCCATTTTACCAAATTCTAAACATAGAAATTTCAATACTTAATTTAAAAATAATTCTTGTTGTCAAAACAAATAGCGGGTTTTTTTGAAACCATATCTATGAAAAGTTTGGCACTTGTTTATGACCAATTCCAAAGTAAAATTAATTATAATGACCAACATTGGATTAAATGGAAAAAATATATTCTAATTACACTTTAAAACCAATTAAAAAGATAATCTAACAATATAATTAAATTAGATGAAAAAGTAGTTTTGATGTAAAATGCAGTATTTTTTACTATTCATTAAAAAATGAACATTGTCAAAAAAATACCAAAAATTTATCCAAAGTAAATTTCAATGTCCCAGTAATAAATAATAAGTTTATTTTTACAAATAGAGCTTATAAAATTGTCAAAAGTTTGATTTAAAAATGGTTTTCCATCAAAAGGTAGTAAAACAGTGTTTTAAAAATATTAGTGTATTCCATGCTTATGATTGGATTTATTCTCATTTTAAACATCTAAAACACTATATAATTCATAAATAGACATAGATTTGAAGATATATTATTCATTACTTACTTGGGATGTTACACATACATTCAGTAAGCACCTGGATCATATGTTAAGTAATGTTTTTAAATAATGTATTTAACTTTAAATGTAAATGGTTTATTTTATATTCATATAGTCCATATAATTAAGTGATATTACAGAGTTTGATGTTTACTAAAGGATGTATGATAATCTGGTCACATGAGAGATTTTAGGTGATAGCCAGTGTCAAATTGTGGATAGTATAATTATTTTGAGTTTGAAATTAAATATAAATAATATTTTAAAATGTTTATTATTTTATTTAAATTGAAGGAGTCTTATGAGGACGTGATATCTTTGAAACAATCTTAGAGTCATGCCAAGACCGATGATCAGGCTAGTGCCCACCAATTTGATGAGGCAAGATGGATGCAGGTGACCTGGTAGGCCTTCGATAAATTCGGAGGTCTTAGTATCGACTCTTGATTGATGTCTGGGGGTTATTATGGAACCGATTCAATGTCAATATTCATCTTAAGAGGAGCTCGTGGATATTCCTCATCAGCTACTGCAGAGTATCTAGAAAAACTATGAGCTCTTGGTGATCATATAGAGAGTATGCATATGGAGATGGAGGAGATGTGTCAATGGTAGCAACAACAGTATGAAGAGCTCCGACTACAAAAAAATTCAAAATGAGGAAGAGATGTGTTAGTGGTTGAAGTATCACCACGAGAAGATGGAGTACATTCGATGTCTAACTCATGGTATAACGATATAGTTCCCTCTGTTATCTCCCCTTTCTACTCTAGAAGGCTCCCCTCATGATTAATATATTTTTTTGGGAAAAAACAGTTGAATGTATTTTTTTTGTAATATTAACTATTGAAAAAACTATATAATGAATTTTTTATATTGTTATGAAAATTAAATTTTATTTTATAATTTCATTAATTTTTTTTATTTTATAACTATATTTAATTTTTTTTGTTTATTATTATTTTAGTTTTTTAATTTTTTTAATTTTTTAATATTTTTTCAAATTTTGAGGTTTTTATTATTTTATAATTTGTTATTGTTATACAATTATTAATATAATTATTTCATTAATATTATTAATAAAATTATTATTATATAATTAATATTATTAAATTATCATTATTATATTAATATTATTAATTTAATATTTTTTAATTTTTTAATTACTATTAATATTATTATTTCAATAATAGTAACATATTTTTAATTACATTTATATTATTAATATTATATATTTTAGTATTATTATTATTAATTTCTATTATTATTTTTTTATTATTATTTATATTATTTTATTCAATTGTATTTATTTCATACTTTACACTATATTTGAGGGGCCTTCGTAATATGGTTTTTAAAAAAAATCTCGGGAAAACTATTTGCAACAGGTTGTGCACCCGTCAGAAATATTTTTTTTTGTGATGGCCCTTTGCAAGAAAATAAATTTGTGAGGCCTTTTTCTATAAAATTGTATTTGCGACCTGGTCCTTTCATAAATGAAATTTTTTTACGGGAGCCCATCGTAAATACCCTATCCTGAATATACCAATTTCCAGTAGTGTCAACCCAGGAACTGAGGGGTTCCAACAGAGATGAACGCAAATAATAGAGAGAGAAAAACAAATAGAGAAACCTTAAGGAATGAACCTCTCTCACTTTTCATGTCTTCCGTGATTCCATTCTATCAGAATAATTAACTAATAAGAATAAATAAACTAAACTAAACAACTCCATCAATTGAAATCATCTGATGATTCACATACAAATTCATATTCGTTGATTGTAATCACATTCATCTTAGATTAATAACAATATGGAAAATAACAAGAAAATATATCCTACTATTATTTGATCAATGATTGACGAAGAATGATCTATACATCGAGTTCCTTAGAGAGATCCAGTGAATCCAAGTCTACCTCGATAAATTGATCCACAATTCATAACTTCTTCTCAATTCATTTGAGATAAATACCCAAAGGCCTCTCCAACAATACTCTAGACGTTCTAGGGTTACACAACTAACCATATAGTTCTGACAATAGGATTATTTTATTCAAAATACAAGTCACTATATGAAAAATATAGTTTATTAAATTATTTTATTCCTTTTACATATCACAATATATTTTTTCACAAATGGACCTAACAAACTTAACATAGGTAACACGTATGGAAAAACCTCTATTATGAACTCAACCATGCCAACAAATTCATTGTATTTGAACCCATTAAATAGTGATCTCTCTTTTTTTTGGAAAACTAAATGAATATTCTTTTAAATATATAAATATATTTCAAAAAATATATCAGAAAAATTGTGCCTTGGAATGGATCATCATCTTAGTGCTTAGACCCAAATTAAATCTATATAATTTCAAAAAATAGTACATTGAAAATCTGAGACATTATATTCTCCCCACAATAGTAATTTACATCCTCTAAAATCCAAAACCAATGATACTCAAACAGATTAAGGTATTGAACTTGAATTTGTGCCTCTCACTACCATGTGCTCTACTAGATAAACTTGTGAGGCAACCGAATATTCACTAAAAGATTTGATAACTCTGAAGGATCCATTCATTCCTATCCCTGATCTCTTCTTGGTACTCAGCAATGGTCGGTCCATCCTCAGTGTCTGTATCAACCCAATCAATGATTTGTGATGGGTTATGCATGTACCACCTCAGCTACGACACAAGGAAGATGTCGTGTACCCGATCTAAGTATGGTGTTAGATCAAAAAGGTACACCACCATTCAAACTGTATATAGTATCTGGAATGGGCTAATGAACCTTGGAGATAGCTTTACACCCCATCGGAATCCTTGTAATACTTGTCGAGATGAAACCTTAATGAACAAATGGTATTCTACATCGAACTCTAAAGGCCTGCATCACTTATCAACATAAGACATCTAATGGATCTAGGAATTTTTCATCCACTCATGGATGATCTGCCCCATCTATAGAGTATATCACATAATATCTGATCCCATGATTGATGACTATCCTAATATAGTCCAAAAATGTGAAGACCTACAGGCTCACCCATAAAAATCCTTGAATGGTGCCATACCAATGTTAGAATGGTAGATGTTTTTTATGAGAATTATACTAGTAGTTGGTGATCCTCCCAACTATGACCAAAGTCTAACATGAAATCTCCTAATATGTCCCCCTGAACCTAAATTATCCACATAGTTTGGACATCCATTTGTGGGCGAAATGATGTGCTCTTCCATAATTGGGTACCAAATATCTCTTTTAATACCTTCAACTATTGGGATGTAAGGCAAGAATCAAAAAATGAATCAATAATCGATGGGAATTAATATAGATGAACTATATCTTGCATGTAGAGGCATCTAAAGATCTGTAATGTACTATTGTATTAGAGAGTAAAGATGTGTGTTGACTTTGTGAGTTGGTCAACGATCGCCCAGATGCAATCGTGTCCCTGGAATGTACATGGTAAGCCTGTCACCATTTCCATCGATATCCTATACAACTTCCATTATGAAACATAAAGCGGTTGAGAAAAAATGAGTGGAATATGGTCCTCAAACATCATTGGTTATCAGGTATGGCATTGAGAAACAAACTCTGCAACTCTGTTCCTCATTCATAGCCACCAAACTGATATCGGAGGTCTGGATACATCTTCACCACAACTGGATGTACTACCACATGGGATGTAGGAAACACCGTAAGAAACTCTTCCCCCTACACCACATATACTATTGTGCATCCTTATAAAATAATGATTTTCTCGCCGCATTTAGAATATCTATCAGGAGCATGCCCTATGTAAAACATATCACGTAGTGTCTCGATGTCATTATCCCAAAGATATGCCTCTCTAACTCAAATTAACAATGGAGGAGTGACAACCATCGATTGGATGAATGCTACTATATATCAACCCCCATGGGATAACTAAAACAATGAAAATTACATAGATGCCTCATTCAGCAACTACGAACCGAATCCCATACTGAGATAATATGCAACATGTTCCCCTTCCTAGTATTATAGACAACCTTAACGCCATAGTCCTGTAAGAACACTTGTGACACCCCGAGATATTGTGATAAAAAAAATTTTATTTTCATTTATGTATTGTTTTGTACGACACACCAAGATAAGATCCCACTTTATGAAAAACCGACATAGATTTCGGTATACGCAACACAATTCTTCTCTTTTGTTGTACAAAAAATCATGTTCTTTTGATAAACAATAAATTTAAAACGTATGATAAAAAGAAAAAAATAAAATTTTCGTATAAAAGGAGTTACTTTCAAAAGAATACATTTTTATCGCCTTTTGATGGTGAACAAATTTTAAATCTAGTTTTTACACATTTATATATTCTATATGACATATTAAACATCTTATTTGGAATCAGGATAGAAAAAATAATTTTGTTTGATATGCTAGTATTTTTCTGATAAAATTCACATTTTAATAAATAGTGAAAACTATTGAATTTTAATTCCAAATGGAATTTCTATCTAATATATTTATAATGATATATTATATTCTCAATTGGTTTTAAAATAAATTTAGATTTTTTTTATGGGATGTAATTTCACATTGAAATTAGATTTAAACACATATCAATAGTTCAATGTTTTTTACATTTAAAAAAAAGTTTTCCCATTTTGACAATGAAGTGTATATTTAATTAATTTATACCTATTATGTATTTTGAATTTATGGAAATTGATTAAATATTTTTAATTACTAGGTCAAAATTATTTTAATTGTGCCCTTTTATTTTTGGGCAAGATGATTAGTAACTATAGTAATTTTTATTTAACATGGTTAATGATAAATTGGGTAAATAAAGGAAACAATCAACATTATAAGGACAAAAAAATAGCACTAACAAATTCCAAATTCTTATTTGATTAATACAAGTAGACCATTAAAATATAATGGTAAAAATTTATTTGTTTAAATGAATTTTTCTATAAATGTAATGTAATTATTATTTTATCAAAAGATAGTGACAGCATGCCACTCTCTTATCTCTTATAAGTATTAAATTTTTTTGTAGTGATAAACATGATGTGACTAGATAAATATGTAGTCTCTTGAAAAATAAGGAAATTTTCAAAATTATGTGAGTTTTTTTATAATTTATAGATATTAAATAATTTCTATAAATATTGAGTAAACTGTGATACATTAATTTTTTTATTAAGGGAAATATCAAATAAACTATATAATAAATATTAAAATAAATATCCAGTGAAATAATTTATACCATCCAAAAATATTTGTTGACTATGACATTTTAAAAGAATCTTCAAGGTCGTGGTTCGATGTTATCTTTCTATATGAATATTATTTAAATTCAAGGAAATAAATAGTGTTAAAAATATGACACTATTGATATTTTATAAGAATAATATTTTATTTAATTATTTAAAAATCATAAAAATATTATAAAATCATAATGTGAATACGATAAGGTCTAAATGTTCATTAAGTGTCCAATAATGGTATATTTATCCCATATATGAAAAATTTATAACAACTTAATACTTAAATTGTTGTTACCACATTAAAAATTAAAAGATAATACTTATGGGTAATCCATGAATATAAGGCTTAATGTAAAATACAAATTTGTCTAAATATTATTGGATAAAGGGATTTTAATTAGTACTCATGTTATCTTCAACAAATTTTAATTTGGAATAATTTGGATTAATAAATTATTTTATATTAAATTAATATTTTATTAATTTCCAAGGGTTCCCCTTACCTAAATTATAAAAGGAAACCTCATCCCTCAAATCATAAAATCATATTAAGACTTCACACCTAGTTATCCTATTCTATTTTCCATTCTCAACCTACTTAGTCACATTATAGAGGTTATGGTCTTTTCAAAAGTCCAACTATAGTGCCATAAGGAGGACATTTAGAGGAAGAACGTCAGGAAAGTAGAGGTTTGGATACCCAAAAAGGATAATAGGCCTAATATAAGGCATTATTCTATCTTAAATTAATTTCTATGGTACATATCCCTTTTACATGACCTATTAATTTTTTCTGTTGTTTATGCTTCCTAGGAATGATTTATGATTCTTATTATGAATGTTATGATATATAAATTTGCATATAATTTTCATTATTTTATAATCCATACAATACTACTTATTATAATTGGTATGGAATAATTTCACAGTATCATTATTATCTGATATTATTTATATGTAATTATTTACTAGGGTATATTTATCCTCCATGAACATGTTTTCTAAAAAAATCATGAAATGTTTATTTATCTCCAATAGATGTTTAAAGTCATTTTTACCCATTTTTTAATTTTACTACATAGCTCGGATGGAATATTTCTTTCATTTTCTATATAAGTAACTTCTTTACTTTTCAAATAAAAGTATGAGGATAATATTTTTTTAAAATTTCTATAATAAATGATTTTATATGCCTTCATGATGTCTTATTACCTTGAAACCTCACCTACAAGCTTACAGGTTTATATTTGAATTAAATTTTTTATTTTAAAAATGTGCATCATTTTAGTAAAAGAATACTTTTTCAACAAATAAAGGGTATTTTTCTGAAGAGATATTGTTAATGTTTTTTTCACGCTTTTTTTATATGTTTTCAATATGGTTCCCATGAATGGTTTTTGAATTTTTTTAATGTAATGTTTAAATAAAATTCATGTTCTAAGTGATATTTCAAAATCATTCCCCACCTATGATGACAAACATTGTTATAGTTAAAGAATACCATTTAAATTATTTTTCTAAATGGATTATGTTTTGGTGGAATGATGTTTAAGAAACCCTATTATTTTCAGGGGTTTCTCTTTATATAGAATTATTATGAAACATATCACTTTTTCATATGTTATTGTATGATTACATGTTTATGACACACATTCCATTTTATGGGTAATGATATAGATAATTATAATCTTGTCGAACATGTATGTATGATATTATTATTATATTTTTGGGACCTATATATCCTTACAATTTATTGGGTAATGACTTAAATCTAATGAGATAAATATTACTAGAATGAAAAGTAGATCTCATTCCATAATTTGGTTCTCAAAAGATAATTAAATCTAGGTCAATAATACAGGTTTGGAACATCTATTAAATCTTGTCCAACAAAAGAGGGAAAGAACAACATGTAAATCCGTTTTATTATTATATATATGGAACTATAGGTAAATACGGTTCAGTAATATAGGGTTGGAAAAACATGTAAATCTTGTTCCATAATACATGGCTAAAATAGATAGTAAACCCAGTTCAGTAATAGACATTGTGCACTATGATAGTCTGGGAAAAGAGTATTTAATCATATGGAAATGATTTTCTATGATTATTTTTTATAACAATTCCATGTTTTTTTTTCAAATTCTATATTATCACATTTCATTTTCCTTTATTATTTATGACTTCTGTACTACCATGATTTATATTATGACCTGATATTTTGATATTCCAAATATATCTTCATGTTTTTACATTCTTATGTGTATTTTTTGTTTGAAGTTCTCCATGTTTAACCTTACCGATCATTTGAGATCACCCTTTTTTATGTTTTCTTTCCCCTAGGATATAATGAATGGTTTTATATAGGAAAAATAAATGGGAAGATATTTTTGGGAGATGTTTATGAAATTTCACCATGCTAGAAGATTGTGTTTCTAGTTTTCAAATACATTAAACTAATAAAGTCATTGGTAATCTCATTGTATAATGATTAAGTATTCCAAAAAAGTTATGTAATGTCCATGTACTTCATGCTTGGGTCGTTAAAGTTGGTATTAGAGTGAAGGTTTAATCAGCCTTTGGAAACTAGGATGTGAAAAGTTTAGTGATATCCCTATAGATATTTCTAATGATGTGTCTAGGGATATCTTCTGGATATGTCCAGTATACGTTACAATAATATGTTTTTCTTGATAACTTCACTAACATATGGTTAAACCGAATAAATCATTGATTGAAATATTATATGTAATTTACCATACTTATGTGTTTCTAATCTATAGTATGTATTTCTCAATATTTTGTTTCACGTATTAGTAAATAGCCAAAACTAAAAAAAACATAATTAACAGTTGAATGTTTTAGATGTGGAATTTATGGTAATTATAAAGATTGATTTCCTATGTTAAAATATCTGGAAGAGAATCAGGAGGATTGAATGAGTATTGTTCATACTAATCAGGAGAAAGAGATTTTTGAAGACATTTGAAAGGTATGTGATGTTCCTCCAGTATTTTTTACATTAATCCTATGAATCATAAGGTTGAGAAACATTAAGACAATATTCATATTTTAGAAATGATAAATATGATGGATCATGAGTAATGGTTTAAGAGTAATTTTTTATTTTATTGGAGTATATGTTTCGGAATCCAATGGTTATGTAATATGAATCATAAAATATATATGTTTTTTCATTATATGTTTTTTCATAATGATAGTAAAGGATATGGTGAATATTTCTATGGAGAAAAAACATTAATTTAAGGGTTAGGTGATATACATAGACAACATATGATTAAGGTAATTATAATCCTTAATACGTGTCTTCTGTTAAAAGAATTATGTTTGGATAAATATATGTTGGATTAGAATAAGTAAATTGGATGATCACATTTTTTTGAGTGCAAATTTTGGATTTGTTGATTAGATGGTTATGATATCATTGATGAAGTATACCACTATTTTAGACATAAGGAATATATCCAATAACTATTTCAATAAGGAATCATGAATATTTTCAATAATTATATGTGATTATTTAGGTTATAACTACTATTAAATAGGATACATGATGAAGGTGTTCACTTTTTTTGAATTTGTCTAACTAAATATACATTATAATTTATGGGGAGAATTTTAAATCTGAGTGTGTGAACCATTTACTTTAGTTTTGGATTTTATGATTTTAGAATGACTGTAATGATGTCAAATTACTGTAAAATTTAAGATGAAAATAAGATACAAATAGTTAGAATAATTTATTATCTCAACTTATATTGGCTAATTCATGTTTGACCACATGTTTTAAACATTTAATTATAATACAGACAAATGGAATGACCTATAATTTTATTTATAGATCCCATTATCTGCTAACAATTAAGAAATAAAAATTTCAACATCATTTAATTAAATATGAGATTAAGTGGAAATAGATCAAACCACATCCAATGGTGAGATTTTATAGAAATTAGTTATTTATTTCTTCTTATGTTCTTAAAAATTAAGAAAAGGATCATTAAAACAAAAAAAAATATCCGAGTATCTCCTTCTCTGATGAATCTGATGGTCCCGTAAATCATCATAGATTTATTGTCTTCTGGTTTTTAACATTATTTTAACCATGTTCGCTATAACTCTCCAACAGAACATGAAGGACTGATTTTTATTCTTCCATATCCAAGTCTTAGTATCCCACATATGTTCTCCAATGCGTAAACCTAGTAATTCCTTACATCTGCTAATTTTTAAATTTCTAAATTTTCTATTTTAAAATAATTTCATAGTATTATTTTCTATGATTTGGGTTTATTTTAACGAAAATTTTAATTATTAATCATTTTGAAACCCAGATGAATTTTAAGGTGTAAATTCATTTTATGTGGGTATAATATGACCCCTGAGATTTTATGAGATAAATTCTATTTAATTTCATTGTCTCCTTGTGTTGTACGCTACACCATGAAAATATTTCACTATACACAACACTGCCATAGCTTGCATAATACAAAACGCAATGCTTAGATTGTGTTACACATGATTTCTAGTTTATTTTATATAATTCATTTCACCCAAGACCGTGTATAAGTGAACGATGAAATATTATTACGAATCCTTATAAACTAGATATTAAAATGGTTGGAATGAGTAGTATTAATTGATTTATGAAAATAAATTTTGCCCTTGTATTTAATTAATTCATTTGTGAAAAATTATTTATAAATGAAAATAAAACCATTTTTAGTTAAAAGGTAACGTTTTTTGGAAATACTATTTAAATTCAAATAAGTGTGTTTATAAAATAAAAAAATAAATCCTTTGGATTTTATTAATTAAATATATATGTAATATAATAAATTTATATTTTAAAATTTATCATATATGTTTTCCACATAGGATATGAGAACAAATTTATTTTTTCTGATTAAATAAGTATTTTTCCAAAAAAAAACAATTTTAACGCCTTTTGATGGATAACACAATTTAAATACACTTTTTTTCACTTTTATAAATTATTTTTTACAAAATAAAATTATTATTTAGAATAGGGACATAAAAATTTATTTTCCTTGAAATTTTGGAATTATCTGATAAAATGTATATTTTAATGAATTTTAAAGACACTACACTTTAATTCAAAAATTCCATTTTATCTAAATTATTTATATAGTTATATTAACCTTTTAATTTGATTAAAAATATATTAATATTATTTTTTTAATTTAATCTAAATCTATTTAATGTATGTAATTTCACATTGAAATTATATATAAATGCATGTCAATATTTTGATGGTTTTAACTTTTAAAAAACTTGTTTTCTTGTTTGGGAAATGAGGAATAATTATTAAATAATAAATTCCAATTATGGGTTTTGATATTTGAACAATGGATTACATATATGGAATAATTATTTCCAAATTATTTTAATAGTTCCCTTTTATTTTTGGATATGATGAACAGATACTACGTTAATTTTTATCTACCACAGTTAATGGTAAATCAGGTTAATTAAGGCAAAATATATATGATAATAAAAATAAATACCATAACACAATCAAAAATATTATTTGATGAATTAAAGTTGACCCATAACACTTAAGTATTAAAATTAATTCATCTAATGGAATTGTTTCCAGGAATGTGATATAATTACTATTTAAACAAATGAATGATACAGCATGTCACTCTCTTATCTCAAATCTGTAAAAGTGTTTTAATATTGTGATAAAATTGTTGAAACTACGGACATATTTTGTTTCCAAGAAACTAATTAAATTATATAAATAATATCAATTTAATTGCAATATTTATAAATTAAATAATAAACTTCATTATTGATACAACAGTGATACAATAATTATTTTATTATAAGAAATATCAAATAAAAGATATTATAAATATTAAAATAAATAACATATGACATAATTTATGTTATCAACGAATATTATAGGTAAATATGAAATGTTATAAGACTACTATATGGTTTTTATTGATGTTATCTCTCTGTAATGATTTTATTAAAATTTAATGAAATTAGTTTTGTAAAAAATTTAATCTTTTGATATTTTATAAAAACAATATTTTATTAAATTTTTCCAAAATCATAAATATATTCTTAAATCACCATGTGAATATTATAAGTTCTAATGTTTCATTGTGTTTCCAATTTTGCGATACATACCCAATACAAGTACAATTTATATCCTCTTAATAATTAAAATGTTGTTAACACAATTAAAATAAAATGAAAACAATTATGGGTAAACAAAAAATACATGTCTTAAAATAATATCAATACATGCCTAAAATTTGTTGGATGATAGTATTTTTAACTATCCCAGTCTTATATTCAACTGATTTCAGTTTGGATACTTTTGGATAAAAAATAATTTATATTAATTTTAATATTTTAAAATTTCTATGGGTGACCCTCGCCTCAATTATAAAAAGGCACATCATCCCTAATCACATCACAACAATTTTAGCCTTCAAGATCAGATATCCCATACCCTTTTCCATTTTCAACATCATTTTTCACATTATAGAGTTTTCTGTTTTCTCAAAAGTCCAACTCTAGTAAATTTATGTGGATATTTAGAGGAATCACACTAAGGAATAAGAGTTTCATATACACATTAGTGATATCAGACCTAAGGTAAGGGGTCACTTTGTGTCACCTTTATTTCTATGGTAAATAAGCCTTATATACCCCCGGTGTAGCATCAAAGGTATTAATAGAAAAATATAATTTCATATCTATAAATATTTAACAATATGATATTTATTTTACATTAAAGGGTATTCTTTGTCTGATAGCGTACTCGATATTCAACAATGAGTTTCTCCAAAATCATACGTTGCAAACACCATTGAGTTATACCGAAAAATCATATAATAATAATAATAATATGTTAAATTTTTGTTAACATCTATATTTTTTATTGGAGAGAATGAAAATAACTAAAAAATATTATTACATGTGTTTTTATATGGTTTTACATTTAACCTATAAATTTTAGATGCTTACAATGAGAAAGATTCCAAAAGTTAGCAGAAAATACTCTAATATTTTAAAAATGTTGTTTTATGACCTTTTGAAGGAGAACCATTTGTAAATATATATTATATCACATTTATATATTTTATATGAGAAAATAAATTTATTTTTTAGCAGAGGGACATAAAAATTTACTTTGGATGAAATTTTGTTTTTTTGATAAAATACATATTTTAATGATTACTGAAATATACTGCATTTTAATCCAAAACTGCCATTTCATCTCATTTATTTATATAGGTAGATATTACATTTAAATTTTCTTAATGTTTAATTGGATTATGTTTTTATCATTTAATCCATTTTTTGCATTGGAATTTATTGTACATTTAAATTGGTTATAAACACATGTTAATCTTTTGATAGTTTTTTATACTCAAAAACTTGATTTCTTGGTTTGAAAAAACAAATCATTTTAAATGTATTTTTCAAAATTAATTTTTTTTAATTTTGAAAAATGGATTCCATAAATGTAATCTGAATTTCTAAATTTTTAAAATAGGAACCTTTTATTTTTTGATATTATGAATATTAATATCTGTAATTATTTTTATTTAGCATGGTTTAAGTGAAAATAAGGTATATAAGGGTAAAAATTAATATTATAATAATAATAAACTACAATAAAATGGGTCAAAATCCTATTTTAGTAGTTATTGTTGACCATGACCAACCTTTGAAAAAGAATTTGCATTTGGGATCCACTTGGGTGTGAAAATGACATGTTATAATAATTAATTTAATGTACATAGAAATATAACATAAAGATGTATCTTTTTACTAAATAAATTTTATCATGGTAAAATAAAATTTTTCTCTTAGACTATAAATAATAATTATAAAGATAAAAATATTTACTACATCATGGTATTTTATTTTTATTTTTTAGACATTAAATAAATAATTTTTCTTTATAAAACAATGACTATAAAGTGATTATCTAATTAATGAATTATTAAAATTAATGATATTATTAATATTAAAATAAATTTGATTTGATGATATTTATGTAATACATAGATTTCAGGGATGATATTTAAATATTATATTTGAGTTGTTTCATTTTCTTATAAGGAATCTTGTAGTTAAGACTTCAAAAAATCAATTTCAAAATAGTGTACAATTGACATAAATGAGTTTTTAAAACAAATAATATTTTATAATTATATAATTGTCCTAAAAATCAATGATTATGAAAAATGTCTAATATAATCTGAAAAAAATTCATAATAACCCACTTTTGGTTCTATTTTCATTTTATAGTAACTACAATACCCATATATTATGAAAATATAAGAACACATTGTAAGAGTTAATGTTTATAACTAAGGGTTAAAGCTAAAATATATGGATAATTTTGTTAGTTAATATTTTATAAAACCAATTATATTAGAGTATTTCAACCAATGTCATATTATACAAGAAAAATATCACTTTTTAACTATTAGAGTTTGAAAAACATTTTATAAAAAAATAATATTTCATGACTTTCATAAAGTACCCCTCCTCCCTCTTATGATAGGCCACCACATCTACGCACATACTAAAACCTATCAAGCACCTTGGCTCATCCAAATTATGCTCAAATAAGCTCCCAACATCCTTACCCTCTTATATGAAGCCTTACCTAAAAATATGGAAATTCCTTAAAAATATTTGGATCAAATCAAAAGAAGTTACCCTATTTTTAGGTAAAGTAATCTCTTGTGTTCCTTTCAACTATTTTCCTTATACACTCCCTATGCTCTTAAAATTCATTGATTACATAAAAAAATGGATCCTTAATAAATTAATATTTTTTATGGTATAATTTTTTCGAACTACCCTTACACTCACCTCCATTTAATGGATACGAACTTTCTATTTCTTTGTACGACGAACTACTACCTCACGAAACAATTATTATTCAATTCTCTACTACCACATCTCATGGTGGCCATTATGATGGAAGTATATTTATATATGGTATATATTATATTTATATTTTATCTATTCTTCTGTATATTTTATTTACATCATTAATTTATTCTTTCAATAATGTGTAAATATGATAAATTTATTTGACGAAGTGTAGACTATTTCCCCCTCAAAGTGATATGATTCATTCATTCCATACATGAAAAACATAAAATATATAGTTAATGAAATTATGGAAAATATATAAAATATATATTATAATGGAATTATAACATTCCTATGTATCATTTAGTTTTCATTCCATTAATATGACATTGAAATGAAATTATCGTTAATGCGTACATAAGGACAACCATATCCATGAACAGATCATTTAATTTGATGTTTTTAAATGTTATAGACTATTATAAATTAATTAATACTGGATATATATGATATTTAAATTATGAATAATAATCTAATGATGATTTAATTTTCACCACATGGACAATTTACATCAAACAAGTTTATTTTGCACTCATGTATCAGATATCAACAAAACGACTGATATTAACAAAAAAATATTATTTAATTGTTATAACATGGTATTAAGAGATATTAAAATAATAATTAAATTGAAGAAGGTTCCCCAAAATTTAAAAATTAACTAATGTTTATTATTGAGGAATAACATGGAGCATATGTGACGATTTGGACTCAAGGTTCGGGACTTCATCTCAATATCCTTTCATTGAGGAATATATTGTTCTTATATACCACATTCTTTTATACAGTGTATAATAAACCCCAATTAATTTTATTTTCATTCAATGTAAATATTTTATCTATGAATTGTTTTACTAAACAAAAAAATGAATATTGTTATTGTATATTGAAATAACGAATCCTCTATTGCCGTAAATGTTATTGGATATTTGGATTCCTCTCTAAGACTTATTTTTATTAAAAGGAAAATAAATCATTTAATCTCTTTTTTCTATTTGTGTATTGAAAAATGGTTTTTTAAATAAATTTAATATTTCAATGTCATGAAATGATATCTTGTTATTGAAATTGGAACGTTATTAGTGAAATGTTTATATTTAAAAAACATTAAGTGTTATGATTATATAATGGTTCTTGGACATTTGATAATTTGTTACATGATAAAAAAATAAGGGTGGTTACGTGATAAACCAAATAATGGGAGGTTCCTTGATAATCCAAGAATGGGTGGTTACATTATAACCTTCAATGCATTTGGTATGGAAGTCGTCCATATGGATATTCCCTTTAGGAATATTTGTGGATGTTTACCATAAGGTTGTTACAATTAAGTATGTTTTTGACCCAAGTTGAATATTTATTTCATCTGTTTCTTTATATGGTTTTATGGTAATATTTAAGTTTTAAAAAGGGTAACCAATGAGCTTATATTCATTGAAGTATATTTACTACTTCTTAAAGGTGAAAAGTATTAGATTATCATCAAGTATTCATGGTTCTCATGTTTTCCCACTAATAATAGTTTTCTTTCATTATGTTTCCCCTGTGGAACTTTTTATTACCATCCCTTATTTTTAAATGTTTTCACCATACATAAAGAAAAATGGTGTGAAGGATAGGATCATGGATAAGTTATTCCATTAAAACATGAGATGATTAAAATTTTCTTTTAAAGAGTTATTATTTTATGGGAAAATTTGATAGTGAATATAAGTGACTACTTGTAATACTAAAGTTGTTATGTTTGAGTTATGGTATAATTCCCTAAATCAATAACCCAAAAAAGATCCTTGATTTTAATTAAATTCAAATTAATGGCATATCACAAGGTTAAGTAATGATTAATATAGGGGTGTTATAGATTGTATCAAAGGCCGATTTAGACAAATTTAAGAGTTATATTATTTTTAATCGAATATACTAAAAATATTTTCACATTACAGTCAAAATGATATAGAATTTGAAGATTTCCAGGTTGCTTCGTTTCATATATGATTGTTCAGAATTTTTTTGTAGAGGAAACAATTAAGTTATGATGGGAAGACATATAGAGGGAAAAATCCAAAAAAAACATCTTGAGATGGTTAGAATTGGAACTGAACATTTTGTTTTATTGATGGCTCAGTTGACTCTGGAGATACATAGTGGTGATGTCCATGCAAGAGATCAACTAGACCAACTTTAGAAGAAGATGTTGATCATATAAAATTTCATGATGCAATGTCCCATAACATTCAGAGGATCATCTGAACCTATTTAAGACGAAGAGTGGATCAAATAACTAGAAATGTTTTTTGATATAATGGGGTATTCATACAATCAAAAGGTTAGTCTTATTGTTTAAAATTTTCAAGTGGAAATTGATCATTACTGGTCAATGATTAAAACAATAAGAGGAGGTGAAGTGATTGATTCAATGGAATGTGATGAATTTAAGAATATATTACTTGTGAAATATTTTCCAAAGGTTATTCGACTTAGGATTAAAAAGAAATTATTTGAATTGAGTCCGAAGAAGGAGGATTTTGTGGCATCATATGAAGAAAATATCAGCAGTTTGTCATGTTACATCCCAAATATTATCCATGATATTAATAATAAGAAAATTCAGTTTTACATAGGATTAAAGCTTTAATATCGAAGTGTATTAGCATCTTGTGAGTTTAAAAGCTATGAACAAACTTGTCTGGTGTGCTGATAAGGTAGAAATAGTGTCTTTTTCCAGTTTTTTGATCTTTTTGTGGTTGTTTTAATATATGACATTATGGTAAATTCTAAAATATAGGAGGAACATGAATATCACACGAGGATAGATTTGAAAACCATAAAATAAAATAGAATATATAGAATTTTTAGTGTGAATGAGTTTTGGTTGAATCAAATTTCTCTTCTTGGTAATATTGTTTCAAAAAATGGTATAACTATTAATCCTTCTAAAAACATTTCTTAAATAGTTTCCATGACCTAACAATATCACAGAGGTTCATAGTTATCTTTTATTAGTAGGTTATTGCTGATATTTTGTTGGAATCCTTTCTTGGTTATCTAGACCACCTATTAAGATATCATTTAAATGGGGAATGTTTTTCTTGAAAAAGGAATATTATGATTATTTTCAAAAAACTGGAAAAACTATTTGTAAATGATATAGTTTCGGGCCTACCTTCCAAGAATGGTGAATTAGTTATCTTTTGTGAATAATCACTAAATGGACATGTTTGCGTATTAATTCTTAATGATCAAGAAATTTATTATTCTTCATGTTAGTTGAAACCTCCGGAGATAAATTACCATACAAATTATTTGGAGTTAGTTTATATGGTTTATGTATTAAAAATTTAGAGGCACCATTTGTATATTGTAATGTGTGAAATATATAATGATCATAGATGTTTGAATTATTTATTCACTCAGAAATAATTTATAATGAGATAGAGGAGATGGATGGGTTTAATGTGGGATTATTATTTCATTATTAATTACTATCTCGGAAAAGAAAAAAAAATTGATCGATGCTTTGAGTCAAAAGAGTAATGGTATATTAAACATGAAACGTTTGGAATGAGATAAATTTTTCTTTGATTTGATGAATTTTTTATTGTAAGTTGTTGGTGCAAGGAATTAATTTTTATTGTTTTAGGTGGCAGTGAAATCATCCTTATCAGAGAAAATTAAGAAAGTGCAGAAAAAATATAATGAGTTGTGGAAAAAAGTATAATCTATTTAGAAGGGTAAGTTAATAGAATTTAATATTGTTAAAGACTATATTTTGATGATTGTGAAGATATTATATCTGCCTTGTGATTCAACATTGTAGATAGATATTTATGTGAAGCTCATAGTTATATTTTTTCAGTTAATCCTAAAGTTGTAAGATTTAATGATATTATCAAGAGTATTACTAGTTGTATGACGTGTTTGAATTATCAATAGGTTAAATAAGAAGGACAGTTACTGAAAGGGATGCTTTAGCTTTATCTAGTGCTAGTGTGGAAATTTAAAAATATATCCATGGATTTCATATTGGGATTACCAAAAAAATACTTGAGGTAATAATGTAATTTGAGTTATTGTTGATATTTGAATAAATATTCTCATTTTTTCTATTCGAGATACGCTGCCTCTAGATCAACTCTCTCGATTTTAAATTAAAGTGATATTATGGTTACATGATTTTCCTCTCTACATTGTATCTACATGTGATCAGAGGTTCACTTATATCATTTGGAAAGGTCTTCATAAGTCATTCGGAAATGAATTAAATTTCCATACAGCTTTTCAAACCCAATCAGATGGGCAGTTAGAATGAATAATTCAGACCATGGAGGAGATATTACATTCTTGTTCAATGGATTACCATGTATGGTGGTATCAATAGAAATTTTTGGTTGAATTTTCCAAAAAAACAGTTTTCATTACTGTATAAAAATAGAACCATTTTAAATGTTATATGGAAAGCGGTGTTGAACACCAACTTTTTGGGATGAAGTAGGTGAATATAAGTTTATAGAACAATAATTGGTAGAAGAGATGGATGAAAATGGTCAGTAGATTTAGAATAATGTGTTTATAGCTCAGATCAATTAGAAATGTAATTATGATAACCAGAGGATGTATCTTTATTTTGAGGTAGGTGATCATGTCTTTCTCAATGTTTCTCCAAGAAAAAGTGTGATTCATTTTGGAAAGAGAGTAAAGTTGAGTCTGAGGTTCATTAGACAATATGAAATCATGGAGAATGTTGTATCAGTTTCCTACAGGTGGATTATCCTCCATGTTTATCCCATGTACACATTTTTTTCTTGATTAAATATTGATAATGTATATGCCAGATCTATCTCATGTTTTGAGTCTAGAGGTAGTTAAGTTGGATGATAATCTTTCTTATGAAGAAAAACCAGTAAATTTTCATTACTGTAGAGATAAATTGTTTTATAATATACTGATTCTTTGGGTAAGGGTTTTGTGTAAAAATCATATAGTTGATGAGGCAATGTGGGAATCTTAAAATTATGTGAGGGAGAAATACCTTCACTTATTTTATAAGTAAATAAAATTACAGGGATGAAATTTAAAAATGGGGGGAATGATGTAGAATCCCAGGTATTTATAGATTAATCCCATTTCATATATTTTAATATTTATTAATAATATGTTAATTTTATGTAAAATGGTACACATTGTTTGATAGTGTACTCGACACAAAACAAAAGGTATTTCTGAAAACATACATTTCACTCAACTTTGAGTTATACCGAAAAATAATATATTAGTATTATTATTATTTTAAATTTTAGTTAAAGCCTAGCCGTTGTATTAGTGGGAACGAACAGAACTATCAACAATATGATTATACAAGTTTGATAAATGTTTTTCATTTATCCAATAAATTTTAGAGTCTTAAAATGAGAATTAATCCAAATTTAATCATAAAATATTATAATATTTTTAAATGTTTGTTTTAACAACTTATAAAAGAAAACCCTTTTAAAATATATATTATGTCAGTTTAATATGTTCTTTATTAAAAAATAAATTTCTTCATTAGAAGCAGGACATCAAAATTTACTTTGGATAAAATTTTTTGACAATATTGATATTATAATTAATAGTGATAAATATTGCATTTTAATTCCAATCTGCATTTTAATCTCATTAATATATATAGTTAGATTGTTATATTAATTTGTTTAAAATTATAATTAGATTATTCTTTTACTATTTAATAAAAATTTTGTCATCTAAAGTAATTTCTTTTTTAAATGGTATTTATACACATATCAATAATCTTATAGTTTTTACTTCTCAAAAACACAATTTTGGTTTTTTACAACATAAATAAATTATAAATTTATTTCCATAAATTTTTTGTATTGAATTTTTAAAATGGATTCCATATTTGGAATCATAATGACTAATTTGTTTAAATATTTATATTTTATCTTTGGACATTTTGAATATTATGTTCAGTAAATACTTTTGTTTACCATGGTTAAAGCATAAATAAGGTAAATAGGGGTAACAAGTAATATTATAATACTATAAAACTACCCTAAAATGTTTCATAATGCTATCATATGAGTTACTTCCAATATTTTGAGTCTTTATGCCAAACCCTTTGCATTTGGGTGCCACTTGGGTTTGAAAATGACATGTTATAAAAATTAATTTAAAGTAAAGATAAATATAACATAAACATGTATATTATTACAAAAACAATTTTTTGTGGGGGTATAATAATTGATATCATAGGATATAAATAGTGATTATAAATATAAATTTTTTCCTACATCATGGTATTTTATTTATAACTTTTTTAAATTAAATAAATATATTTCTTTCTTATACAAAAATGATGCACTGATTACCTTATTAATGATAGATTCAAATAAATTGTATTAAAAATATAAAATTAAATGTAATTTAAAATTTTGGTTTCCTTTCATGAATTTTATAGATTATGTTGACATATTATCATTTATTTAATTCCTTTGGTTCTAAAGAATCATTTATTTTGACTTTTAAAGAAATCAATTTCTAAATAGTGTCAAAATTGATATAAATGAGTTTTAAAAAAAATACTATTTTATTAAATTTTATTACGGTCCTAAAAATATATAATTCTGTCAAATGACTTATATAATGTAAAAAATGATACTAATGTCCCACTTATGGTTTGACTATCATTTTACAATTACTATAGTGACCATATATTATGAAAATACAAGAAGATATGGTAAGAGTTAATGTTTTTAACTAAGGGTAACAGATATAAGATATGGTAAATTTCTTGACTTAACTTGTCTAAAACCTATTGAATGGGAATATTTAGATCCATTATCATCTTATACTGGAAATAAAATACTTTTTATCTATTATAATTCCAAAATTATTTTATAATAAAATAATATTTCATGATATTCCTAAAGTGCCCCTCCCCCCTCTTATAAATGGACACCACCTATAACCACTTACTCACACCTCTCAAGCACCATGGATAACCCAAATTAAATACAAATAATCTCATTATATACCTACCATCCTCAATAATGTTTTAACTTGAGTTGAAGGCAATTTAAGAAAGCCTTTTGGAGCAAATGTAAAGAGGTTACCTGATTTTGAGATAATTTATTCTCTAATGTTCCTCTCCATTATTTCATTATCCACTCCCAGGATCTTAATATTAATTTATAAAATAATAAAAACCATATCACTAATATACTAGGAATCTTTTATAAGAAAAATTAGAACTACAGTTACACACACCACTTTTTAACGGATACGAAAATATTGTTTTTGTGTACGGTGAACTGCTTCCTCACGAAACGATATTTGTTTAATTTTATCCTACCACCACTCATGGGGTCCATTATAATGGAACTATATTTATATATCATATATATTTTATTTATATTTTCCATATTCTTCTTTATTTTTTATTTACATCATACCTTTATACTTTCCATAAAAAGTAAATACGATAATTTCATTTGAGGAAGTGTGGACTATAGCCCCGTCAAAATATATGACTTGTTCATGACATACATGGAAAATATAAATTAAGGGGTAAATTGACTTATATAACATATATTAAATATATATTATACCATAATTATTACATAATTATGTATAATTTAGTGTTCATTCCTTTAATATGACAATAAAATGAATGTAGCATTCATGTGTATGTACGGCCTGCCGTCTCCATGAATAGTGAAGTTCATTTCGTATCTAAAAATGTAATATACTATGATAAAGACGGATATAATGGATATATATGAGATCTAAATTATGAATTATATTTTTGAGATGATGGGATTTTGATCACATATACAATTTACATCAAACACGTTCATTTTCACCTCAAGTACCAAATATAGACAAAACAACTACTATTAACTTAAATAATTATGTATTTTTATAACATTTTAATAAGTGATATAAAATGAATAATAAAATGTAAAAAGGTTCTCAAACATGTAGAAATTTACTTATGTATATTTTTTATGATAAACATGGAACATACGTGATGATTCGGACTCAATGTAATGGACTTCATCACAATCTTCATTCATTGAGAAATATTTTGATGATATAAAACACATTATTTTATACGATGTATAATAAACCCCTTTGATTTTTTATTTCATTCAAAGGGAATTGTTTTTTATGAAGCATTTTAGAAAACAAAAAAATGAATGTTTTTTGCGTATGCAGCAGCAACAAATCCTCAACCGATATAACTGTTCTTCGATATTTTATTCCTATATAAGACATCATGTTTTGAAAAGTAAAATAAATTTAATATTACATTTTTCGGTGTTTTGGTATTGAAAAATAGTTTTTTATATGGATTTAATATTTTAATATCATGAAATTATTTCTTGTGATTGCAAATGAAATGTTACTAGTAAAATGTTAATACATGAAATATTTTATGAGTTATAATTATATAATGGAATTTTTCCATTTGACAGGTGGTTATGTGATAATCCATGCACGGGTGGTTATGTGATAAAACTAATGACCGGTGTATCCATGATAAAACAAGGATGGGTGGTTACATTATGACCTCAAATGAAATGGGTATGAAATTTGGCCATATGGATTTTCCATGTAGTGATATATGTGGAAGTCGACCATATGTTTATTCCATATAAGTATGTTTATGTCCCAAGTTACCTATATATGTCATATATTTCTTTATATGTGCTTATGGTAATATTTTTTATTCAAAATGTGTATAAAATTAGATTATATTATGTAAAGTATATTTACAACTTCAGAAAGGTTATATCTATCACTTTATGATAAATTATTCATGGTTTTCATGTTTTCCAATGTCTAATATTTTCAATCATTGTGAATCCCTTGGTTATATTTTTATGTTAATCATAAGTTTTGAATTGTTTTTAGAATGACATAAATAATAACAATGTTAGTGATGGGATCAAGGAAAAGTATTATCATTAAAACTTGAAATGATTCCATGTCTCTTTTGAAAGAGTTTTTGACTTATGAAAAAAGATAGTATGGAGTCTAAGTGTCTACTTGTAATATTTATGATTTTATGTATATGTTATGATATAATCTCTAAATATCTAAACATGAAATGATACTTGATGTGAATGAATGTTAAATTAATAACTTATCTCAAGATTAAATAACTTTTAAGGTCAAAGCCTTATAACAAATTTCTTTTGTGTGTTTTTTTTCTTCCATTGTATGTTTTGTGATTCATATTATAATGGTTATGATATTTAGATATGGATATTATTTTCATTATTTTATGAGGCTTATGGTTCAACATATTATAATTGGTAAGGGATATTTTCAAAATCACATTAGTATTTGAGATTGATTAAACATAATTATTTACATAGGTATATTTATCTTCCACATCTATGTCTTTTAAAAAATGTTTTCATAAAATCATTACTATTCTCCTATGTATGTTAATGAACTTTTTACCCATTTTTGACCATTAATACATGGTTTGTAAGGAATTTTTCTATCATTTTCCATATGAGGTACTTTTTTACTTTTCTTAAAAAAAATTATGAGTAGAATGTTTTTTAACCTATATTGCATGAATTTATTTTTTTCACTTTCATGAAGCCTTGTATACTTGAATCATTCACCACAAGGTTACAAGGTTATTTTCAAATAAAGTAAATTATTTTAAAATATTGACTCATATTTCAAAATGAAAACAATTTCAAAAAAGAAAGGTTTCTTTCATCAATGGCCATTTTAAATAATATTCATGATTTATTTATATTTTTTCAATATGGTTTCAATGAAAAGGATTACGAAAATTTATTATTTTAAAAAAAATTACGGAAAATTAATGTTCCATGTGATCTTTCAAAATCCTTCCCCACTGATGATGACATACTTTTTTATAGATCAAGAATATCATTCATATTATTTCTCTAAATGGTTTATGTTTTGATAACATAGGGTTTATGAAAGACCATTCTTTTGGAAGTTTATACTTTTGATGAAATTATTATGTAATTTATCAATTTTATGGCTTCTTATATTGTTACATATTTATGACACCAATTACATTTTATGGGTTATGATATGATTATTTTTTATATTTATGGAATATGTATGTATAGTATAATTATTATATGGTTTTAAAATATATCTATCTTCAATGCATTGGGTAAATATTTATATCTCATGAGATAAACATGACTAGAATGACATGTATATATAGTTATGTAATATAAGGATGGAACACCAAGTAAATATGGTTTACTAATATTGGGCCAGAACGTCATTTAAATCTTGTTTAGTAATACATGTATGGAATGAAAAGTAAATCATTTTCAGATCAATTGGACTGGAATGAAAAGTAAATCTAGTTATTTAATATAGGTCAGTAATGACAAGTAAATCTAGTTCAGTAATATAGGTCTGAAATGACAAGAAAACCCTTTTTAGTAATAGACTATTTCCACTATGATGGTCTTGGAAATCATCCTTGGCCAATATTGAATTGATTTTTCTTTGCATAGTTATTTGACATGATTCCAGGTTTTTTTCCAATGTAATATTATCATAATTCATGTCCATTTATGATTTTTACATTTTGTACTAGCATGATTAATTTTATGACACATGATTTTGATATTCAAAATATTTGTTTGTGATTTTTCAATTCTTATGTTTATGTTTCTTATGTCCCTTATGATTACCCTTACTAAGGATTTTATCTCACCCTTATTTGTGTTTTATTTCCCCCAGGATACAATGAATAGTTATAGGTACGAAAACTAAAGGTGAAGATCTTTTTGGAAGATGTTGAAGATCATTCACCAAGCTAGAAGAATGTGTTCTGAGTGTCCAAAGACACTAAACTAATATAGTCTTTGGGAGTGTTTTGGTATAATGTTTAACTATTCCCAAAAAGCATGATAATTTCCATTTATGTCAAGTTTGGGTAATTATAACACTATGAATCACCTATATCTCAAATTTACATCCTTATGAGATATTATATACTGGAGACTCTTTCAATCATAGAAGACGATAAATTATTTTCCCATTCGGTATTTTCTCCACAACTTCAATGTGAATGCTTCTAATGCTAAGTTAATATCATGGGATGTGTATTTATTTTCAAGTTGTATCAATGGGAATAAATCATAACCAATAACTTCTTCTCTCTAAATCAGGACACAACCCATATGGGTCCCTAGTGCATCACAGAACACCTAATACTCGACACCTTCCTCCGGTAGCCCTAGGATGGGAGTTCTTGTTATATTCTGCATCAGCTTCTGAATGTACTACTCGAACATTCCAATCCACATGAATGGTTTTCTATTTTGTGTTAATTTTTTCAATTGTACTACCACACCAAAGACATCTAGAACAAACCTTCGATAGTACCATGCCAATCCAATGAAACTTTGCACCTTGCTTACAATATTGGGTGTCTCCCACGAATATACGCCTTCAACATTCACTAGATCCACTATAACTAAATCCTCTAGAATGATGTGTCTTGGAAAATGGTCTTATTGATTAATTTAATATCACATTAGGAGATTTCTATATTTTTGGATCTCTCTGAGTGTGTATAGGACCATCCTTGTGTGTCTCGTGTCCGCCTCCTCGGTCATCAAATACACTTTGATGACATCGATGAAGACTACCATGAAATGTTCTATGTAAAAATCAATGGTCTATTCCATGATATCCATGAACACTTATATGATTTCCAATGTTCCAAAAGTCATCATAAAGTACACCGAGTGACTATAACAACAAATGATCATCGTCTTTAGTAAATCCTTATCTCTTACTCCTAGCTGGTGATAGTCTGATCTGAGGTCAATCTTCATGAACCATCACACACCTTTTAACTGATCAAAGATGACATAGATACTAGTTTGTGGAAAAAAATTTATCTCAGTAAAATAGTTCAAGAAAACATAATCCACATAAAATCTCTGGATCATGTCTGCATTCTTGGAAAACAAAACTGGGGATGCTTAAGGTTAAACACAAGGTCTAATTAAGCCCTTTCATTTAAAGTCACCCTAATATAATCTCATATCTCTAATATCTATGCGTTCCATCTGATATGCGTGAGTATATATTGGTGTTGTCCTAGGTTTTAGATCAATGAGGATGTCTTTTTAATTATGGGAAGGTAAACCTAGAACATATTATAGGAAGACGTCCTCATACTCTACCAACAATGTAGGAAACTTAGGACTAGTATCATTCACTAAACCAGGGAGATTCTAGCCAACTGATTATTAATCGGCTGCAAAATCCTATGTGTGAGTCCATCCATGTATTGATTTTTTTCCTTTTCACCTATATATGAAAACCTAGTTCCATCACAGTGGAAACACCATTCCATTCTCCTAAGACACTCAATCTAGGCATGAATGGTGGACAGCTAGTCGATACAAAGTATGACGTTATAAGGCCTCGATGCAGCAAACATAAGAACCCAACAAAAAATATTTCTTCCAAGAGTCATGTAACACTATTAGTAGTAGTGTGTGATCATCATGTCTCCTCCAGTTGGAGCCTCTATGCATAATTATTGAGTCAATGTTTCAACCACAATCTTCGAGATTCAAAAATGATTCGTAGGAATAAAGTAATGACTATGACATGTGTCTATCAAAACCATGTATATGTTGGAAAATACATATATCATACCTTTTATAATCACTATATCCTTGGGATTATAAACCTCTATCACATGTATCTGGCCTCATTCTTATCTACCTGATCCCTAAGTTTGGCGTGGACCACCTGGGGGTTGTGGTGGTAATAGGTCGAACCTCCCACTTGACCACAAGAGGGGATCAAAAACAAGTGATATAGATGTAATGAAGTAATGAATCCTATATGGAAGGATCAAAATAAAACACTCATAAAATATTGTTATAGACTAATAACCCACCATTTGAGTCAAAATGATTGTCTCAATGATAGGGTCTTCATGTTGCTGATGGGTCATCGATTGGATTATTAATTTAATAGGTATGCTCGTTTAGATGAAATCCTTAGTATGCCTACCAAGGGACTTTTACATATCATCACAGTAAGTCCCCTTACCACTGAAATTGACCGCTGTGGTCATAAAACCTACCATGAGGTCACTATACCCATGGTAAAATATCGTGGTTGACTATCATAGTCAAACGTGATGGTGAGTGAACACGCGACAACCCGATATGCCACAACCCCACGGTCAACCAAAACCATGATCTGCCCCAATTTCCCCAAATCTAACCACGGTCTAACCTAGGTCAAACTTGTTTGGCCTTGCCCATGGCCTATCTTGGTCAAATGATTTGACTTGGATCAGTTGGCCCAGCCATCTCGACATCTATTTCCACCTCTTTGTGTCCTCCATCGCATCGTCCATCCCATATCCCCCACCTTCTCTTCCTACACCGCATCCCACACAACCCCTGCTATTTTCATATGTTTCTCCACCACTCGCAAGTGGGATTCCACCATGGACCACCACTAGCCACCAATCACTGGGGCTACACATCAGTGGTCCCTTCTACTGACCACCACACCTCCTATATTTTCTAAAAATATAAACAACCACATATATATTTTCTTTGGTTACCGATATGAATAGATCTAGCCATTGTTATCAATTCACCTCAAATACATGGGTCTAATCAGGTCCATAACCACCCGAAAATGTCTAGCTTTGAACTATGAGGTTTCAAGGGAAATGAACCTGATGAATGGAGCGAGATATGAACAAACGGAATCCCTAAAAATAGAACTTCAACCATTATTCATGTCAGGATTGATTCATTTCTATAAAAATGATAAACAAAGAGGATTAGACCAATTATCCAAAATAATTCCTTAAATATAAATGTACTGAATTTTTGGATATCAATTCTTATTTGATGAATTGATTCATGTTCATATAGGATTATAATTGTAATGTAAAATCAAAAGACAACACATCCTACCTAAATTTGATTTGATCGCTTGTGAATAATGATCACCACGTCACATTTCTTGGAGAGATCCATCGAATATGAGGATTAATCGATCGATTGATTCCCGATCATCAAATTCATCATCTTTCATTCACGATAAATTTTCAATGCACTCTCTAACCATCCTCCAAAATTTCTAGGGTTTTAGGTTGTCCATGGAATTTATAAATAATGATAAATTTAAAGAATAGGCAAGTCGGTATGTCAAAAATAATTTTTATTAAATTATTATTTTCCTTTTATGTCCCACTACATCTTTTACACCAACGACATGTGACCACTAAAGGTGGCTTGTGCCTAAGGTAATGTCTTAATTCGGAAATCAATGGTGCCCACAGATTTCTGATTCGGGCTCCCAATTAAGATTTATCCCAAATTTTCATGGAAACATTACACGTGTGCTATGAAATATTTTAATATATTTCAATATTTTATTTTGGGACTCGAAATTGCATTTTTTATCATTACCTAGTCTCAAAATCAGTCCATATAATTTCCAAAAATAGTACATCAAAAAAATTAGATTTTATAAAACAACACAACACTAAAACATACCGATCCCATGTATTTTGGATATGACTACCACAGTTCTAAATCTCATAGACCAATTATATTTAATTACCCTCAAGCAATAGGTTCTAAAAATCTAGGATATAAATAGGATGCTCCACAAAAATGGTTTAAGGACCATTGGTAATGCATTCAAACAGTATCTCATGAGATGAGTCTCAATGGTACTTCTGTAATAAGGACACTAAAAATACATCAATAATTAATGATAGAAGTGGTGTAATGTACAACACATAGGCTACCACCCATTATGGTCCAAAATTTGTAACTACTCAACATAACACATCAACAATTTCTAATCCATTCCCAATAAATGAATTCCCAATGAAATGAATACTTTGAGAAATTCTTCATCAAAATATCTAACTTTAAGGGGTGATAATGATGATCCACATAAGATTTATTGAAAATCTAGTCTTTTACTAACCTTTTCTGATTCAAAAATATTTTCTTCATCATCTCTTAGATGATACATGATCCCTCTAGGGAACACAAATCCAACTCTGATATTCATGATGAGGATCATGATGATGACCAACAGAAATTCTCAAAATGGTCATCTTGATCATGGTGTCGTAAATTTTTTTTATGGAAACTCAAATAATGAAAAATATCATTCCAATGAACCTCCAATGTCAATCACCTATGTATTAACTATATCCGTAAGAATTTTGATGGGTTTCTCATTTTTGTCTTCCATTTTTTGATGAAATTATATTCTTAACTTCATCTAAGTTGTTATGGATTATTATTGAATAATCCAAAAACAATGAATTATATTGTTTAGCTCGGTATGAATATATCTTTGTGGGAAAAACCTGAAGATGAATGATCTCTTTGACATATCAGGGTCTGAAAATATTTTCAATTATTGATACCATAATTACACAGAAATTTTATGACATAGTAAACTAGTATATAATCCTCGAAATCATGTATTTCCCTATAGGAGTATGTGGTAGACCAAACAAAAACTCTATGTACATATTTTCTCACTTATATACTTTAATAGGAAAAGGAATAAGCCACATGGCGGTCCTCTAATGTTATACATTGATCCATTTGAATGAATAACCTAGAGATAAAAATCATAAGTAAATAGAATCATTCTAGGACAGAAATATTGACTCCTCATACAATAAAACATCATGGATGCAATAAACTAAAAGTACCATCTAAAACAAGTGACCACAAAATAAACTCCTACCTAAACTTAATGGAACCCTTATTTAGTTCTTATAGTAATAGGTTCAATTATTTTATTGAGACCAATAACCCATGGTCTCCCAATCATTTAATACTATGATTATCTACTAGAAACCAAGGTCAGATTCATTATCACTGTAAAACTAATCATTGGGAGTTTGTGTGACCTGAACCATAATAAAAAACTTTCTTCTACGCATCATCATTTAATTTGAGACTCAAATACGTGAACAACATGAACAAAACCCACTCATACCCAGATTATTTAACTACCATGATTGATAACTTTCTACTCATGGTATCAAAGTACACATTCCCCTACTTGATGGTATAGGATTTATTGAAATCAATGGCCTAAAGAAATTAGAAACAATGACTCTCTAAATGACTATATTCAATCAAGGTGATCATAAAATGATTTCTCTTATAATGGTGATAAAAAGTATTCTATTCCACAAAGAGACATGTAATTATGTCTCCAATGAATTTGGTTATTGGGATTGTAACTTCTATAATGATGTTGTAGTTGATAGGATCTATATTCCACCACAGGATCGCCATGTGTAGAAAAACTCAAAACCCACACCTATAGAGTAACAGTATAATACATATCCATTTCCAAGAACAAGATGATCCAAAAGTGGAGCTAACATCAAATGTAACTATAACTCTATTAAATAATACAACAACATAACACTAGAATCCAACATCACTACATCCATATTAAATATATATTGGTAAATGTTATTCAGTAGAAGTTTGTAACAAAACACCTATAGTACCCAATCAAGGAAAAAAATCATAATATCAAATATATTCTTGACTTAATACTAATATATAATCACTTAGATATTCTAAATAATACTAAATTATACCTCTTAGAAATAACATGAAACCAAAACATTACCCATTATTTCTTGGAGTTGAACATGAATAGATCATTATATTGTCAATTCTCTATTAATCTTACTCAAAAGACTCCCATATGGTCTCCATATTCCTCCTGCATCTAGAAATACATTAATAATTCATCATTGAACAACACCCCAAAGGAATCCAAAAATTAGTCACTTAACAAGATCATTAATTCCATAAAAAACCACATCATAATTAGATGTCCAAATGATAAAAATGGATTCTCAGTGTACCCATTCCTGTTTATAAAGGCGGTTTTATTAATATCCTCCCACGAACCATCATATTATTGTACAAAAACCATAGGTCAATTACAAATAACAATGAAAGTCCCTTGATTTGGAAAAAAGATCACTTAATTTAGTTAAAATGGGTTTTGTCTTTTTAGTCACCTGGAATAATTTATTATAGTCTATGATTAATCAATGATTAAAATTTGAATTATAAATAAATAGAACAATCAAATCCATTTTGGAAATTCTATGAGGAATAATCCTCATTGTTTAACATTCCTCTAAATGAACTGTTAACACCTTAAACTCTAATGGAGATGTATGGTATGATGGTAATGAGATTAAAGTCTTCCTAAAGAGTACATTATCATTGAAATCAATATATCAATAGAGAGGAAAACCAAATAAATAATCTCGAAACAACTTGGAGTCCTTGTCCACAATATCTGGAGAGAAACCATTTTAAATAATCTCTATATAATCCATGAAAAACAAAGATGACTAATATATATTTTACACCACATCTTGGGAAACAGGTCTTTCCCCGCCTCACCATATATTTCACTCAACAAAAAATATGTTTTTAATCAAATTTATAGATTGAAGTTAGATTCAATAATGATAATAGAAATTTTTTTACACACAAATAATCGTCAAATATATATTTAATATGAATAAAAAATCTTTTTCTAATAAAATGAATTTTGAATGAACTTTTAAATCCATGATTAAAACATTAATCTTTATGCATTTAAGTCATTGATCCTTATACATTCCTAATGATGTTTGTAGATCAATAACAAAATTCAACAAATATACTTGAATAAAAAATTAATTAACAAAAATCAATGATATAAATGAATGGTAGTAACCTAAATGATGAATAGATTATGTTATATGATATTTCATAAACATTATATATCTTACAATGGTCGATCTTGAATCTGAATCCTAAAGTCCAACATATGACTTATAGATATGTCATGTCATATGTTAGTCTCAAAATTTCATAGCTATAAGGGAATCTCACAAACATTTAGTGTTAGATCCCACATCTATCTATGAATAAAATAAAACCACTAGAACTTTAGAAAGTGAAGAACATACTCTATTCTGATGAAAGTAAGTGTTTCAAAATCACTTAAGATAAATCGAACACCTACAATAGAGGAACCTCTTCTATGAATTATTAAAATATAATTTTTTATGATGATAAATCCCATAAAATAAAATTTCATTAGATAGTGCCTATAAAATTCACTAGTATCACAAATTATTAATATTGAGTACCATTTACACTAACCGAAAAAGGTTCACCCCCATCAAATTTTGGCCAGAGGGAAACTCCCCTAATACGATTTTTACACCACTAAGACATGTCATCAAAAATATATATTCCTCATCCATAACTAAATTATCCACTACCTCGTTATAATTTTTTCTGTATAGATGAATATTCTTCAATATGATCTCAACCTTTAATCCAATTTCAGAACATATCATTTTGTGATTGTCTTTTAAAATGAAAATAAGAAAACAAAGATCTAACAAGGAAACCCATGTAAAATACTCTATCACTAAATGGTATACATGATCCATATTCTTGAAATTACAATTCTTTCCCACCCTATGTGTATCATGATAAAACATCAAATTCAAAACATGTTAAATGGATTATCAGTTGACAACATCATGCCACTTTTATTCCACCATGGATGACCACTACATTATTCATAATCCTTCCAATATGGAAGTGCAAATTACTTCATTTAGGGAATCAATTGTATTTATCAAAATAATGATACACTCATTCCCTCTAATCCATTACTATAGCTAATGGTAACCTTTTTCTCCATGGGAAACCCATCGATTATACATCATAAACTCCTATGGAAGATATAATGCCTAATTTTGACCCCATTCAACCTATTGTAATAAGAATTGAATCCATTTGAATAACTTATTCTACATTTTTTACATCGAATGGGTTCACCTAGGAATAATTTTTTTTGCAGATCCCTCCCTTTATAAGAAAAAGCCGTTAATTGAGTAATTTCATACAAAATAGAAGACACAAGGTCAGTCCACATATCATTGAATCTCAATCATTATTAATTCAAGAACATGAAACCCATATAATTAATCTGAAATGAATAACATCAACATAAACCACAAACTCATATTAATAAGTAGTGAAAAAATAAAAAAAAATTAAATAATTTTAAACTGTGCATTATTTAGCTACACATTTTAAAAAATTGTATTGAAACCATGTTAAACAATAACAGCATGATGGAATACATGGATTCACGGTCTCTACAAGGTTACAAATTAATGTGTTCCTCCTATATATACACAAATTATAAAATAAAATTAATTTTTTAAAAAACTGGCATCAGGTTCTTCCCGAATATCATATCTATTGATAGAAAACACAAAACCTCATATAAAAGTAATAAAACCTGGTTGAAATTAAAAACATTACTCATGAACTCGCATTTTAACTAGAGAATTTTCATGAAAAAGTGTTTTTGAGGAATTCCTACACACCTACCTATTGATCCTTGATGCTTCTATGTTACTTCTATAACCCCCCCCCCATCAAAAAAGAGGCTCTAACATAAATTTATAAGTAACCAACTAGGGTCGACCAGACCTATCACCCAAGACCCTCTTCCACAATCATGATGCTATTTATTTATTTCAACACTCCATAAAATTGAATCAATTTATCATATAAAACAATTCTGAAATGGTTTCACAATTGAAAATCATGTATGTTATATTAAGGAATTGTAAAACCATAAGAGAGAATTATAATATTAGATATATATATATATACACAATATAGCGAAGGAATAATTTACTATAGAATTTATCAATTCATTATCACATCAGAAAGAATAAATATCACAAATACAAATAATATCTAGAGTCAAAATCTAAGAAATTAAAATAATTCTAAGTGATAATATATATTCGATGAATGATATACAATAAAAATATTACTCATCATGATCTAATTTTATAATACAATGTATACCCATGAATAAATTAAGATGGAAATCAGTAGTCATGAAGGGTCTATGAATTGATAGGTTCCCTTACCCTTAAATATGTCAGATAAAAAAATACTATATAAAAAATTGGAATATACATGGAATTAAGAACAATTCATAGTAGGATACCACAATGAATCTATATAAGACCTTTTTACATGAAATGTAATCACTTTACATGGAAATAGTTAATTTAAAAAATCACTTTAAAAAAGTCAATATAAAAAGTATTACATTTGATGTATTTTAATAGTTTTCTACTAAAAATCATTATTTTAAAAAATATTAATTATCAAACCCCATATAAAATAAATTCAATCTATATGGCTTATATATTTATAATATAACTTATAATATTATTATCATTGGTGAAATCATATATAAAAAAGGGATCTTCTACCAAAACACATGGGCATCTATATGAAACAAGGAAAAACAATTTGATATATAAAATTTAGTCTAGATTGATTTGGTCCATAATATGGTTTTCTAGATAGAAATGAATGTAAAAGAAGTTTAAAATAAATATTCGTTTTCTTTTATCCCAAAATTAATTTCTTGGTAAAATTTTCTCCACCTAGAAACTTTTTAGAAGCTGCCTCATCTTTACTCTCAACGTTTCTCTTGATACCTTAGATAACCCTCAAAAGATACTCAATATCATTCTACATGGATTAAATTATCTAAATCACCATACAAAAACTCATTATATCCCATTTTTCACACAGGGAAATCACATAAACCGAGAATAAATACCAATTTGTTAATCCGAACACTCCGATAATTATAAAACACCATCCATATGGAAAAATTATTTTCCAAAAAACATTTATAATACATTTGAAAAACCAAATATTGTTTATGTAATTTCATCAACCACAACATCTTATTATAAAAAAAATACCGTGTTAAAAGACACAATATAATAAAGAATTCACAGTACACACTATAATTCACATAAATCATAATTAAGTCATCATTATTAACACAAATTTATGAAATAGTGATCAATAAAAACCAATGTAATTAATGAAATAGATGTTGTTCATGGTAATGAATATTTAAAAAGAGATACCTACTTCAGAATGAATCTAAAATTCAACACCTTTGATGAATGACATGACATTCATGTAGGATAGACACTTATACACCTAAACCATGAGGAAATAACAAACCCACCACAAAAAATAAACTATGTTCTACCAAATCAAATGATAGTGTTCGAAAAACCATAGATGATTATGTATACTAAGAAATGGTGGTATGAGGATTTCAAGATAAATAAAAGAATACCTTGAATAAATTATCAAAAATATTCATGGACACCACCAAAAAACCAATGGAAGAATCCCCATGTGAAGGATAATATATGTACATATGAGTGGGGAGAAATGACTGGATTTAGGTTACCTACCAATGATGGATAAATTTTAAAATACACATTTTTAAAGAATTTGACTATCTAAATTGTTTGATAGCATGGTGAGAATTTTTTTCATCAACTATGCATGAGTCAATACCTCCCAAAACCAAATTCGCACAGTTTTTAGAAACACCGATAACGATATTGAAACTACGCTCAAGTAGTGGACAATCCCTCTATCCCACAAATCCCACCCATTAATGGTTTGATATATGATTTATAATAATTAACTACATCCCTTGTGTTAGGGACACTTTCCAAAAAAATAGAGGTTTTCAATCTCTATCTCAAAAAATCTAATAATAAATAAATCAATCAATCATTAAATATGAAAACATGACATACTAGTGACCATGTAATTTTAAAACCTCATGACTTTCAATCGGGGTGGTATTCAAAGAAAATATTTATCTAAAACAAAAAATTAAAATTCTAAATGATGATTATCAATATATTGATTCATTAAAATCTAGTTATTTTTAATGTCTTGCGGATTAGATATAACCTTCTTCATAATATCCTATAATATTTTTCATATATGTTGATTCCACTCCCCATTGTCTACAAAAAAATTGTTATTTCTACATCAATTACTATAGAGAGCTTCATATGAGGCTATATAAATACTATATTTCAAACGATTATTCAATTGTAACAAAACCAATTATATATGTTGTTCTCAACCTCCATTGAAATTGATAATGAAATATATCGGTCTTTATTTGAGTTCGTGTAGGATCTTATCATATTTTTTTATCACTCTAGGGTTGATAGGTTATACAAAATTATAACATGGTATTAAGTCCATGTTAAAAAATTCACAATGACATTGAGATGATCCTTGGATAAGGATCAGTCATGATCAAATTTGGTTCTTTGTATATTCTCAGAAATATTTTACAAAATAATACGGAAATTTAATTGAGTGACTAATCTTCTAAAATAGAAATTAGTTGAGTTGTTTTGGTTTTTTGATGTCACAACCTAGCCTATATAACTCATATAATTAGGCTCTGATATAATATATATGAAAATAAAAAATGGTGTTCAAAATACTCATGAGTTTGTGGCTATCACTCATGCATCCAATGATATATTGGGTGAATTATTTGAATAAGGTAATACAAGAGACATAACATAAATTTATAGATTTATTTATCAAAAATGAAATATGATATAACCAAAAATAGATAGAGGTTATTATAAAAACCATGAATATAGACAAACCAATATACATTTAATGGAAGGAAAACTATATCCATCCAAAATAATTGTAGGAACCTCATGTAATACGTGGTAAACAACTCACAATAACTTCACCATATTTCCATTTCCATTTTAAAAAAACATACCAACTCACTATTATTCCTTTTTATTTCGTTTATGAGACAAAACATTATCTAAAAACCCACATGGAGTGCACATATTGGGAGAAAATTGGCTCAGTAGGATCCCAATCAAGTGGTTTATAACATGTACCTATAAAATTTCCTCATAAGAAATTTTTTTAATAAAAAATGGAATGGTAAAATATTTATTACATTTATATCAAAATAAAGTTTAATCATACCCCTTTTAATAGTTCAAAATTATATTCCCTATAAAAATGTTCAAATATATTTTAGAAAAAAAAATCACATTTATAAAAGAATGTATCAAATAAAATTTTATACACAACATAATGAAAATAAAGATTAAAATTGAAACCACCCCTAGGATAACATGGTTTTATGATCGTTATGTCACTCGTGCCTCAATAATTAATCAATAATAATATTTATAAAAAATAATATGGAAACATTTCTTGAAGAATATAATAAAACACCTAGAGTTCAATCACAAACAATCGTAGAAATACTTCCCCTAAAACACATAAACAATAGGAAACAGAAACACAGCATGAGTGAAATACAAATGGAAATAAGAACAATGACCATTATGGGACCACCTCCTAGGTACATAGGGCTCCCATGTGATGTTTATATCAACTCATTTTTCATTTTTAAGGAATTATCAAATTTAATAATAAATCAATACAACCCATTTTCAAATCAAAAACATGATTCCAAAACAAATTTCACAAAACATTTAATAATTATTTGATAACCATCTTTAATTTACAAAAACAGGGATGAAACAAACATTTATCAAGATCCACATATACACATAGAACAAAATACAAAAAATAATGACAAAAAATAAATTGAATACAATTTATAAAACATTGAGAAATAAAGGTTGACCAAAAATATTATTGTGAGGTAACCACCAATGAAACACTTGGGATTATATGGAAAAGACAAAATAATCCAAAAACAATAATAAAGATGGATCTAATAATAATAAGATAAGTTCATAAAATAAGGGTTTCACATTTATGAATTATATTTCAATAAGAAAAAATTGGGTGTAGACGTAAAATGATCACATACATTGATGAACCAAAAACCATACCCAACTAAAGGAGATATCCCCTATAGGATATAACCACATAGTTAGAACTGATTAATGAGAACTAGAAAATCACTAATCAAACATAAAAGGAAATAATCCAATAGTATAATGGATAAAATAAGTTCCTGTAGAATTCATTTTATTCTAACTATAGATATATAATTTATAGGGAGGTCTTAGTAGATGATAATGATGAGTAAACCAGCATTAAAATACCCCTAATAACGATCTATGAATTTAACTAAATGGAAATAAAACCACCATCAAAAAACAAGAAAATAATTGAAATAAAATTTAAATATAGATAGAACCACGGCATGGTGTCTATTCACCACACCTATAGTGGAATCATTGGAGCCTAAACAATTTCACAACAGACCAAAACCAACATGCCATAATACAAGGGGGATGGTAATTGTGGAATGTATATGGCCTCCACCATGCATGTGGTGGGGATTTATTCTCTTGGAGGACTTTCAGACCACCCAATGGCCACTCCATGGTTCATACAACAATTGGGAATTGATGGAGATACCAATGGTGAATAGTTACACCATAGATTATAACATCTTGAGAAATAGTATGGATTAACATGTTATTCTTTTGGATATGAAAAAACATCCTAAAAAGATAATAATTGATCCCTGTAACATTTTGATCATAAATGGAATCATCCTAATGCTAAAAATGACACAACATATTTCCATAATATACTATATTTCCATCATAGCATAATATATCCCCAGAAAGTATATTAGATGAAGAAATATCTATAAATAGATGTGGTCTTTTCTACCTCAAATAAAAATTCGGCTACCATATCTCATTATAATAATATTTGTTCCTCTATAACACTTTGAATAAAAAAATAGAATTCACAAGCATTACTTTTACATTAAAATCAATATTCTAAATTAGCTATAACATTATTGAATCATTTCTATATATCTCAACATCAATCTAATTAAATACATTTGAAGGGTAAAGGTGATACTTATTAAGATAAAATATATGGAAAACATAATTCATACCTATCAACTGATCTACTTTATCCAACGAATAATATACCTATGTAATCTTCTTAATGATTGATAATGGTCACATATAATTTAATGCTAAATTCCATACATCCTGAGTCGATTATGATCCAACAAAGTAGACACATTCCAAAAAACATTATCTCTAATAGATAACCCAAAAAGATGGCTTTGGAAATCTGTATAGTTTTTTACAAAACTATTCTATATTCATGAATCAATGTATATCCCAAATCAATAATGATATATCTTTAGTGATACTTAGTCACATAAGAGAGGCCTTTATCACCTCAAAATAACCAATAATATATTTTCAAATGAAAACATATGAATCCTATAATGGGTAAATTCTTATAGAATTATAGTAACTATTATCATGATAAAACACATCTAGTTTTAGGTGGATATGCACAGATCCCCCGAAATCCAAGACATATGCATTAGAAATATCCCTAGAACCTAAATAGAACACTTTTTCTGGAAATTATTAAATGGTTTATTACCCATACTCAACATGAAATGCATTCCCATTACAACATAGATACATTGAAATAGTTTATATGTAAAGGTGGGATCTAATTAAGAGATAATCGTATAGAGACCCCATAGAATCTCACAATTTACCACATTTGTAGACTATGTATATCTTCATTATTGGTGGTGTCCCTAATAAAAATGAAATTGCCAAATTTCATCAACTGGTCATTCACCTCCTCAATATAATTTTACTATCATGGTGTCCCTGATTATTTGATTATCAGGTCTATAGAGACCTTATCCCATTTCTATATCAACAATAGAAGATGATGAATTGAATCTAGTGGCTTATGGTTATTGGCCATGATTTTTTAGAGTTGTAATAGCGACATGTGTAATCAGAAATTCCATACTTTATACTCCAATACTAGAAAAAAAATCATTCCATAATAAATCTTCATACAAGCATGATGGATTTCCCATCAATAAATTTAAAAAACATGAATTACTTAATTTTTTAAAGATGATGTTATGATAAACTGATTCCTGAAGGGAATACTTTCATCACAGTGTATAGAAAAACTTGGAATAATCACCCACACTATAATGATTACCTGATTATTTTAACATATCATCTTGTTGTTGGAACTGTAGATTAAATTCGAGGATAAATGAGAAAAATGAACAATAGTTACATATGCGTTTCATTGTAACACCCTAGGTAAATAAAGAATATAACATTTTCATATTTATACATATTTTTGAATAAAATATTAATATTACTTTAAAGGGGACGTTATGCTCGATGGAGTGCCCAATACGCAACAATGAGTTTCTTGGGAATCTTACGTTGCACTCTAATAATAAAATAATATTATTTCAAATTGAAGTTAACGTCTAGCCATTGTAATAGATGGAATGAAAAGAACTAACTAAAAAATTATTATATATGTTTTTCAAATATTTTTACTTTTTACAATAAACGGTAGAGGATTAAAAATGCGAATGAATCCAAGTTTAAGCGTAAACATTCTAATATTCTTTAAAAGGTCGATTAACAGCCTTTTGATGAAGAACCTCTTTTAAATCCACTTTTTGACAATTTTATTTGTTATATTTGACAAAATAAAATTCTTATTTAGAATCAGGACATCAAAATTTAATTTGTGTAAATTTTTGGTATTTTTCCGATAAAGTTCATTTTTTTAATGAATAGTGAAAAATGTTGTATTTTAATTCAAAACATATTTTTAATCTAATTTATTTATATGATTAGATAATTTTTTTAATTGATTTTAAAGTGAAATTAGAATATATTTTTACCATTTAATCCAATAGTGTTCGTTGGAATTAATTTCATCTTGAAATTGGACTCAAACTAGTGTTAATCTTTTGATACTTATTGTTTCATAAAAACACGCTATTTGCTCTGACAGCGGGAATTAATTATTAAATTAATTAATGTAACTTATATGTTTTTAATTTTGTAAAATAGAGATCATTTTTTAATTCATAATATCAAATATATCTTAGGGTGAATTTTTGTAATTTTTCTGGAAAACGTCAATTTTTGAGGAATAGTGAAACCACTAAGTGGTACTTAAAAAACTAATTTTTCATTTAAATGAAATTTTACCACCTATGTGTTTTCAATTTCAAAAATCCGACATACATGGTTATCATTAATAAGTAAAATGTGGTTCAATGGGATTAAAATATTTTTTTTGTGAATAGTAACTTTTATGTTTTAATCGCGATTAGAGATAATTAGTGTACTTTAAGGTAAAAATAATGTTTTAATAATATGAAATGACCTTGACACATGTCCAACCCTTATTGGATGATTCATGGCCGACCAAGACAATACATGGGTAATCTTGGGTACCCCATAGAGCCACTTTGGTTGGAAAATGACATTAATACCTATTTATTTAAAGTTAAAATTAAAATGTCACAAACATGTGTTGTTTTACTAAAAAACAATTTAGACGGGATTATACAAGTCATATTTTTTACTATAAATATTCATTATAAAGGTAAAAAAATTCCTAAATCATGATATTTTTTTATAATTTTTAGATATTAAATAAATTAATTTATTTATGACACTGTGATGATGCGGTGATTACCTCATAAATGAACGATTTAAATAAAATGAGAAGATATGGTGAAATCTAAGTCTTACAGTTGTCACAAACCTATTGTATGGGTGGATTTCGAAACCTTATCACCTTATCCTAGAAATATATCCTTTTGGGACCTTTTAAATCCGAAAATCATTTTATAATAATTTAATATTTTATAACTTTCCAAGAGTGCCCCTCATCTCCTCTTATAAAAGGCCCCCACCTCTACCACCTTACACACACCTCTCAAGCCTTTGGCTCGGCCAACCCCTGCCCTTTTCATCTCTCCACATCCCTCTCTTCCTCATTGAAGCCTCAAATTTGGGCATAATCCTTTCCAAGGAATCCTCTGAGCTCAAATCAAAAAGAGTTACCAGATTTAGAGAAAAATAATGAAACGAACAAGACAAGTCATATTTGAGGTAAGGGAACCTACCCCTCTCTTTCTTTTTAAGTACACTATTTTATGTAATTATTTTTAATATCTTCTTTATTATGATTGGGATGTTCTTTTATATTTCTGTTACTATAATTTTTTTATGTTCATATGATGAGAGACCCTATTTTCTCTCATCAATCCATTTTGGAATTTTTGAGTGGCATCATTAGGCTGCTGAATTTTCATAAGAGATCCAACCTCTCTCTTTCTTTTTAAGTACTCTATTTTATGTCATTTCATTTAAGCTCATATTAATTATGTTTGGGGATGTTATTTTCTATTCCTCATAATTTACTTTTTATGTTCATATTATGAGAGACCCTATTAGATCTCATAAATCCATTTTTGGACGTTTTAACTGGCGCAGTTAGGCTGTCGAGTTTTCGTAAGGGATTTTTCATCTCACTTTTATTCCCGTGACATTTATGCTAATTTTTCCACCATTTCCTTTGAGTAGTGTATGTACTGCCCATTATTATACACTTTGTGTAGTATAATTTCATTTATGGTTATTTACATCTTCATTGTATGAACCTTCTTCCATGGGGTGTATGTTTCGAAAGTTACCCAACTCGGTAAGGGGACCTTTCACCCTCCTCTTTTTAAAAGACATATTCTGTTATGTCTTTAAATTCACATACTATTATGTTGGGATATGTTCTTCTATATCCTTATTTATGTAAATTTTATGTCCAAGTGATGAGATACCATTTTCTCTCTCATCAACTCATTTTCTAAATTTTAAAGTGGCGCTGTTAGGCTGTCGGATTTCTGTAAGGGAACTTCTTAACCCACTTGCAATTCTTTGGGTTAAACCTCTACATCATGATTTTATTATTCCAAGATTATGTGTGGAATCTCTATGTTGTAATTTCCACAAACCTTTGTGTAGATATTTTATTTCTACACATAATCATCTCATTGATAAATTCTTACGAACTTGTATGGGAAATCATAACTCAATATCATTTCATTGAGTTAAATATCTATTTCATTGGTTTTGTTTTTCCAAGATTATGTGTGAATGACCTCTGATTCTTTCACACTTAATATCCACTTATATTGGGTGTATTTATATTTATCAAACATAATTATGTGATAGATTTATCCTTAATTTAAGGATACCATCTTTATAATGGATTTCATCTCAATTTACATTTCTATTGAGACATCATTGTTGTTATGCACCAATTCACTCTTATATCGTGTGTATACTTTCCTTTTACATATTATATCATGAATCCCTTTATTCTCATGATATTATAAAGCTCGGATTAAATGTTATTCCATAATTATTTGTATTCAAGAGTCTCTAATTTTGTTAAAAACTCTTTAACAAAAACATCGTTTTAAATGTTTTAAAGATTCACTATTCTAAATCATTATCTTTAATGTCCATGTTTTCAAAATGGTTTTTAGTATTTATTTATATGTACATTAATGTTTTAATATTATAATTCCATTAAAAGCTTCAAAGTGGTATGGGACACTTTGATTCAAAAATCTATTTTAAATGGTTTTTGAAAATGGATTGATTAATTCAATATATTGTAATTACTTATTGTGATTGAAAATGAAATGTTGTTATTTAAATATTTATGTTTTCAATATTTTATGTGTAATGATTGTACTTGGACATTTTACGGGTGGTTACATGATAAACCATATTACGGGTGGTGTCGTGAATACCAGGACGGGTGGTTACGTTATAACCTCCAATGCATTGGGTATGGAAGTCGGTTGTATGGCTATTCCATTAAGTATGTGTGGAAGTCGACCGTATGGTTATTCCATTTAAGTATGTTTAAGTCCCAAGTTACCTTTTTATGTTATGTGTTCATTATATGGGTTTTATGGTAATCTTTTGGTTACAAAAGGGTAAGTAATGATCTTTTATTCATTGAAGTGTTTTTTACTACTTCATAAAGGTGAAAATTATTACTTTGATAAAGTATACATGGTTTACTTGTTGTTTTGAAAAACTTACAGTTTTCATTCATTGTGTATCCCTTACTGAGCTTTTTATGCTCACCCCACATTTTTGAAATGTTTTTCACAGGACTTAATGTGGAATAGGGTCAAGGATGGGATCAAGGGAAAGTCATGCTATCTAAAACATGGAACTAAACATGTTTCTTTTGAAGAGTTTTTATTTTATGGAAACTTAGTAGAAGTGTCTACTTTGTAATATTTTGAGATGAAATAGTTATGTCATAATTCTCTAAAACTCTAAACCATGAAAAGATCCTCAATGTGAATTATTCATTTAATTCAATATTAAGTAAGGTTCAAGGCTAGGGCCTTATAGTTGGTATCAGAGGTCAGTTTAGATAACTTTAGAGGTTAGGGTATCCTCTAAGCATTAGTGACATTACCATAATGGTTAGTATTTCAGAAATAGTCCTAGTTTTAGATAAAGTGAATGAGTAAGTATATATTAGTGTTTATCTTCCTCATTAGTAAATGGTGGTTTAGTTGATATACTCACACTGACATTTCTGTTTTTAGAAAATGGATGGATCTAGCAGGCACCAAAGTGACAATGGGTTTGAAGGAAACTATGGTGGTTCTCTGATTAAGAGACTGGATGAAATGGGGGATTCAATGAGGAATCTTGTGGTTGTGCTAAACCAACTATCAAGGAGTCATGATCAACCACTTGAACATTGGTGAGTTCTCTAATGCATCATGTACGAGATGACCAACTCGATGTGGAAGTTCAGGTAATAATTATAAAGGTAACCATTAGGGTTTATATGATCCTTACTTTTGAGGTAATTATGGGTTACTATATGATATGATGGAAAGTGAATGGCATGAGGCAAAATTGAGGTTAAATTATGTTATGGTTATTTTTGATGATTTTATCTCTTTTTGGGTAATGATTTGAGAAATATCTAGTTTGGAAAAAGGACAACACGCAGACCGTGTGACAACCCGTCGCATCGGACAAAGCTGTGGGAATCGAACCCACAACCAAAGTGCGACTGGTATTTATCGCCTACCACTAGACTACGTGAAGTCATTGGTTAGTTTGACTAATTCTTTTTAGTTAGATGATTTTATGAATTAAGAGTAAGTTAATTTTGGGTTATCTATGGAAATTTTTAACATATCTTGGAGGATATGTGATTAGTTTAATTAATTTTCAATATGAGACTTTAAGAGAAACTGATGTTATTTGATGAAAAGTGTTATTTTGTACCTTGGAAGACTATGTGATTAAATCCTTCAAATATTTGGGTTCCAATCTTAGTTTGGTTTACATTGAATAATTTTATGTAAAAATTGTTTATCTAATGGTCTTCGTTGAACTTTGGGTTTTGTTGGACAAATTTTGGAGATTAAGAATAGATTTTCTTTTTATAAAGGGTCATCCTTTCCTGGATTATCTGATCTTGTACTATCCTTTTTGGTTTTGGTTTTGGTTAAATTATAAAGACATGTAAAGTATATAGTTCTCTTTTTTGGATTAGGTGATTCTCTAGAAGTTTATTATAGATCTCTTAATGTAAACAATTCATCCTAAATACTCATCTTTTGGAGAAAACATGAGTTTGGGTAAGAAATCTAGTAAAAGTTGAAAGTCAACATGACAAGTAAGTATGTTTCCTTATGTTTTAGTTAAGCTCAAAAATAAATTCCTCAATCAAAAGTAACTAAAAAATTATGTCCATTAAATTTTCATACTGGCGAATCCAATACCGTTTAACCCATCACAAGTTTGTAGTTTTCTGGTGGTTAACTTTCTCTTAAACATGTTTTCTATCACACTCCCTCAGAATATGACCCTTTGTTTTTTATTCCATATCTATGTTTTCATACATGGAATTCTAGTATGGGTTAACTTGGGTGACCTTTGTACTTCCCTTTCTGTCTTTTAAAGTGATAGTTTAATTTACTCTTTTTCCGATGTGGGGCTTTCAATGAAGTTTCTGATCCCAATTTTAAAATTGCGAGGATGCAATTCCCAAAAGGGGTAAGGATGTAACACCCCAGTTAAATAAAGAATATGACATTTTCATATTTATCCATATTTGTGAATAAAATATTAATATTACTTTAAAGGAGACGTTATGCTCAATGGCGTGCCCAATACGCAACAATGAGTTTCTTAGGAATCTTACGTTGCACTCTAATAATAAAATAATATTATTTTAAATTGTAGTTAACGCCTAGTCGTTGTAATGGCGGGAATGAACAGAACTAACTAAAAAATGACTATATATGTTTGTCAAATATTTTTACTTTTTACAATAAATGTTAGAGGATTAAAAATGCGAATGAATCCAATTTTAAGCGTACACATTCTAATATTCTTTAAAAGGTCGATTAACCGCCTTTTGATGACGAACCTCTTTTAAATCCACTTTTTGACAATTTTATGTGTTATATTTGACAAAAAAAAATCTTCTTTATAATCGGGACATCAAAATTTACTTTGTGTAAATTTTTTGTATTTTTTGGATAAAGTTCATTTTTTAATGAATAGTGAAAAATGTTGTATTTTGATTCAAAACCTCTTTTTAATCTAATTTATTTATATTGTTAGATTATATTTTGAATTAGTTTTAAATTAAAATGAGAATATATTTTTACCATTTAATTCAATAGTGGTCGTTGGAATTAATTTCGTCCTGAAATTGGACTTAAACTACTGTCAATCTTTTGATACTTATTGTTTCATAAAAACACGCTATTTACTCTGACAGCGGGAATTAATTATTAAATTAATTAATTTAACTTATATGTTTTGAAATAGACATCATTTTTGAATTCAGAATATCAAATATAGCTTAGGGTGAATTTTTGGTATTTTTTTGGAAAACTTCAATTTTTGATGAATAGTGAAACCACTAAGTGGTACTTCAAAAACTGATTTTTCGTTTAAATGAAATTTTACTACCACTATGTTTTGAACTTTAAATATCAGAAATACATGGTTTTCATTAAGAAGTAAAATGTGGTTCAATGGGATTGAAATATTTTTTTGGTGAATAGTAACTTTTAAGTTTTAATCGCAATTAGAGGTAATTAGTGTAATTTAAGGTAAAAATAATGTACTAATAATATGAAATGACCTTGACACATGTCCAACCCCTATTGTATGAGTCATGGCCGACCAAGAAAATCCATGGGTAAACATGGGGACCCTAGGGAGCCAAGTTGGTTGGAAAATGACATTAATAACTTTTTATTTAAAGTTAATATTAAAATGTCCCAAACATGTGTTCTATTACTAAAACAATTTTTATATGGGGTTATACAAGTCATATTTTTGAATATAAATATTCATTAGAAATATAAAAAGATTTCCTACATCATGATTTCTTTTTTAATTTTTAGATATTAAATAAATTAATTTGTTTATGATATCGTGATGATGCAGTGATTACCTCATAAATTAATGATTTAAATAAAATGAGAAGATAGGGTGAAATCTAAGTCCTAAACTTGTCACAAACCAATTGGATCGTTGGATTTCAAAACCTTATCACCTTATCCTCGAAATATATTCTTTTGGGACCTTTTAAATCTGAAAATTATTTTATAATAAAGTAATATTTTATAACGTTCCAAGCGTGCCCCTCCTCTCCTCTTATAAAAGGCCCCCACCTCTACCACCATACACACACCTCTCAAGCCTTTGGCTCGGCCAAACCCTACCCATTTCATCTCTCCACATCCATCTCTTCATCATTGAAACCTCATCTTTGAGTATAATTCTTTCTAAGGAAGCCTTTGATCTCAAATCAAAAAGAGTTACCTGATTTAAAGGAAAATAAAGAAACGAACAAGACAAGTCAGACTTGAGGTAAGGGAACCATCCCCTCTCTTTCATTTTAAGTACAATATTTTATGTAATCCCTTTTAATCTCATCATTCTTATGATTGGGAATTTATTTTATATTACTGTTTCTATAATTTTTTTAATGTTCATATGATGAGAGACCTTATTTTCTCTTATCAATCCATTTTGGAAGTTTTAAGTGGCGCCATTAGGCTGCCGAATTGTCATAAGAGATCCAACATCTCTCATTATTTTTAAGTACTATCCTTTATTTAATTTTATTTAAGATCATATTTCTTATGTTTGGGTATGTTCTTTTATATTCCTCATACTTTACTTTTTATGTTCATATTATTAGAGACCCTATTTGATCTCATAAATCCATTTTTGGATGTTTTAAGTGGCGCTGTTAGGCTGCCGAGTTTTCGTAAGGGATTTTTCATCTCACTTTTATTATCGTGACATTTATGATATGTTTTCCACCATTTCCTTTGATTGGTGTATGTACTACCCATTATTATACACTTTTTGTAGTATAATTTCATTTATGGGTATTTAAATCTTCATTGTATGAACCTTCTTCCATGGGGTGTACGTTTCGAAAGTTACCCAACTCGGTAAGGGGACCTTTCACCCTTCTCTTTTTAAAAGACTTACTATATTATGTCTTTTAATTCACATAATATTATGTTGGGATATGTTCTTCAATATCCTTATTTATGTAAATTTTATGTCCATGTGATTAGATACCATTTTCTCTCTCATAAAATCATTTTATGAATTTTAAAGTGATTCCGTTAGGATGTCGGATTTCTGTAAGGGAACTTCTTAACCCACTTTCAATTATTTGGGTTAAACCTCTAATTCATGATTTTATTATGTGAAGATTATGTGTGGAATCTCTATGTTGTAATTTCCACAAACCTTTGTGTAGATATACTATTTCTACACATAATCATCTCATTGATAAATTCTTACGAACATGTATGGGAATCATTAATCAATCTCATTTCATTGAGTTAAATATCTATGCCATTGGTTTTGTTATTACAAGATTATGTGTGAATTACCTTTGATTGTTTCACAATTTATATCCACTTATATTGGGTGTATTTATTTTTCTAAAACATAATTATGTGATAGATTTATCCTTAATTTAAGGATACCATCATTATAATGGATTTCATATCAATTTACATTTCCATCGAGACTTCATTGTTGTTATTCCCCAATTCACTCTTATATGGTGTGTATACTATCATTTTACATATTATATCATGAATCCCTTTATTATCATGATATTATAAAGCTCGGATTAAATGTTATTCCGCAATTATTTGTATTCAAGAGTCTCTCATTTTGTTAAAAACTCTTTAACAAAAATATCGTTTTTAATGTTTTAAAGATTCATTATTCTAAATCTTTATCTTTAATGTCCATGTTTTCAAAATGGTTTTCAGTATTTATTCATATGTACATTAATGTTTTAAAATTATAATTCCATTAAAATCTTTAAAGTGGTATGGGACACTTTGATTCAAAAATATCTTTTAAATGGTTTTTGAAAATGGATTGATTAATTCAATATCTTGGAATTACTTTTTGTGATTGCAAATGTAATGTTGTTATTGAAATGTTTATGTTTTCAATATTTTATGTGTAATGATGGTACTTGGAAATTTTACGGGTGGTTACACGATAAACCATATTACGGGTGGTGTCGTTATTTCCAGGACGGGTGGTTACGTTATAACCTCCAATGCATTGGGTATGGAAGTCGGCCGTATGGCTATTCCATTAAGTATGTGTGGAAGTTGTCCGTATGGTTATTCCATTTAAGTATGTTTAAGTCCCAAGTTACCTTTTTATGTTATGTGTTCTTTATATGGGTTTTATGGTAATCTTTTGGTTAAAAGAGGATAAGTAATGATCTTTTATTCATTGAATAATTTATTACTACTTCATAAAGGTGAAAATTATTACTTTGATAATGTATACATGGTTTACTTGTTGTTTTGAAAAACTACCTGTTTTCATTCTTTGTGTATCCCTTACGGAGCTTTTTATGCTCACCCAAAGTTTTTTTTTTGAAATGTTTTTCACAGGACTTAATGTGGAATAGGGTCAAGGATGGGATTAAGGGAAAGTCGTGATATCTAAAACCTAGAACTAAACATGTTTCTTTTTAAGAGTTTTTATTTTATGAAAACTTATTAGAAGTGTCTACATTGTAATCTTTTGAGATGTAATAGTTATGTTCTAATTCTCTAAAACTCTAAACCATGAAAAGATCCTCAATGTGAATTATTAATTTAATTCAATATTAAGTAAGGTTCAAGGCTGGAGCCTTATATTCATCCTCTTGTATATCCAAATAAAATTAATCTATGATAACCAAAGTAGTCCACTCATTATTCATTTCCCTGATAACATGAGTTGGAATTTTCCATCTAAGATAATTAGTGTCGATGTTCACAATCCTAGGGTTTTAGGATCTATCAATGTTAAACATCTAGAGGAACACCAAAAATTTATTTTTATTGAGATTTATGTCCATCTGGGAGAATATGAAACTCCAATTCATTTGATTCCAAAATAATGTGAACCTATCACTGAATTTTATGGTCCCTAACACTTTTTAGAATTCAAAATATAAGTGATCCCTACGTAATGAGTAGGATAATTATATTCATATATACATAGCTAATGAAAACATTACATCACTACATGATTATTATGTATAAAAACTCCTAACCATCACCAGTTTCATTATAATAAACCACATATCCTGTACCATGTAAGGGAAATATAATAATAATTTTTAATTTCAATATATCATTGAAATCATCAGAATATTTCCGAAACATAGAATACCTTGAGAATTTCCCCACATTTATGGTAGATGTAGTCATTGGTGAAACCAACATGATGAAATATTTCATAAATTTATAATATTACGCATATATGAAAAGGAAGATATGTATCTCAATAAAATTATATAAATCATCACATAATAAGAAAAACTTCATCATTTTTAAATCAACCGAGAGGCCATGTTCTAAAATCTTGTTCCCCGAATGCATCACCTCTAGAGTCAATAAATTTAATTTTTATTGCTTTATATAGATTCTATTGGACCTCAAGAATCCCAAAATTAAATTTATATAATACCCATTATCACGATCATATCTCCAAAATAATCTCATATCATTCATCAATAGAATAAAAAATTTATCAAGATATTATCTTAATATTTACTTAATCAAATACAGATACAATATTTGGAATTGGGTAGTCCAAATTAAATTAAAATATATTCACAATGTCCTTAACTACTGCTGAAAGAGGCCTTGAAGATATATGATTCCCTTAAATCTATGTTGATAGAAACCTTACCAATGATCGATTATTGAAAACCACATTTCCCAAATTAACTATATATTTCACTCCATGGGGAAAATGATACATATTCTTACCTACAACCTAATTTAGAATCCAATAATCTATAAAAATGATGATAAAAATCATCCTTGTTGTGAAAGTGAATAGGGGACACCCATTATGAAACCCTTGTGTAAAAAAATATATTCTATTATATTTCGTACATATTGATATTGATCATTTCATATTTATATTATTTCATGTTATTATATTTTATGGAATTTTACTTAGAATCTGTAACCAAATGGATGGTGATCAATTCCTTCGTATATGGATGATGATTATAAAATTAATTTGAAAAAACATTAGGGAAATACAGATGAACTGTGGGAATATAAGTAGAATAATTTTAATTTGGATAAAACCATATTGAATAAGTTATACTAATTTTTTGTGGGTATGATGATATCGCATGACTAGACATAATATCATACTCTCCATGGTACATCCAAAACATCCATTTATCAAATGAGAATGATACTAAATGATGATATAAATAAATATTAGAACAATGAAAAACTATAAAATCCATCATGATGATAACATCATAAATATCAATATAATGAACCATAATGTCCTGTACTAACTCTGAATTATTTATCGATAGAGAATATAATTGCCAATGAAACCCCACCTATTTCATCATTTTAAGAGGAATTTCCACCTCCACAAAAGTTTATGATCTATAATGTATGTTTCATTAAATTCGTAAAATTTGAATATATAAATGAGTGTAAGTTATATGTATAGAATAGAGTTGAGTGTACATAAGAAGTAAAAAAAATAACAACTCTCAATATAGTTATTCCACTATCAACTTATTTTAGAAACTCCTCCACTATATGAAATTACAACACTATAGAGACCTACCGTTAGTTCATTGTTGACATTCATGAGTCTAAATTTTTTCCAATGTATTTTCTATCTGATGAAATCTAACTATGTCAAGTAATATGTAGAACCTTATAACATATTTATAGGTGGATTCAATTACAACATTTATTATAGTTCTTTGAATATGTAGTGAATGTCAACAATAAATTCAAACAAGATACACAATTTTATAAAGTCTAGAGTTAACTGGTAGTAGATACTAATTAATAATAAAAACCACGGTTTTAGTAACATAATCTACCAGCATTCTGATTATCATTCCACTTCCTTTTCCACCCATGCGCACCATTTAAACTGCCACTGGGTGGAACCAAAGATCCAGTCAATCCAATGAAATCTTCTATATCAATCTCTCCAATCATAGAACTTTTTACAACCTCATGATTGGTGTTGATATTTGATATAAATAATCCTAATTTTATGTATGTTCGCAAGAATTTATGTTTTTTGATCATTTAGAATACCAGTCTTCATTGTTATATGAGATAAATGAATTAACTCATAAAAATGTTAAATTTACTCTATCAATTAATTAACTCCCTGATAAATAGAGGGATACTCTTTAGTAATTTCCATCATCAAATATTTTGGGATTAACTAATGAATTAAAAGCTTCATTATTTATAAAAACTCCAATCCCACATTTTTATTTTCATGAACAAAATAGTCCCATAAACTCTATCAAGGGTACTGATGATTAATGGTTGTAAACATCACCATGATATATTACGGTTTCTATTAGGAATAAACGACCTGGCTAATTTATTCAAGTATCTCTATAATCACCCAAAATTTTACTAATAATTATTCATCGTGATTTATTTAAATGTATTATTATGTTAAATGGTTATATATAACATATGTACTTCTTTTGTTTTATGTTTTTGGGTTTTAAAATACCATTAGAAATTATTACCATTGTTAATATAGCTCTTGAACAGTGACTGAATGATTAGTATAAATGTTGTTATTTAACAAATCCCTTTGACTCAGGCAAAGAAATTGATGGCCTTATCCGGTAGAATTTATCTTTATGAAGCCCATTTATTAGAGATAAAAAAGGTGGTTGCATCACTAAGATTTAATCTTGACCAAGACCAAGCTGAGCTTCTAAATGTTAAGCTTGAACAGAACCAATGACAAGAGATGTTGAAGTTGATAGAGATTACCACCCTATTGATGTTATTCGAGCCACCCAAGAGTTTATCACCATCGCACACCATACCCTTAGGTTATATGCAGGTGTTATAAGGGGTTATATAAAAAACCCCTAGAACTATGATCTTGAGCATTATTTTTTATAGAAGAATGAATATAAATTTATTTTATTATTGTTACTTTGTAAATTGTTTTTAAAGAACAAATAGTATTTTTAGTTAATATTCTATTAAAAAAACTTTTTTTATGAATAAGTGGATTTTAAATTAAATAATATTATAATAAAATATTATTACTAAATTACTTTTTATTAAATATAATTAATTTTATAATTTTTATGAATACAATTGTAATTTTTATTATGGTTTTAATGATGCTTTTTTCAAAAACCAGGACCTTTCGTAAATGTCGTTTTTATATTAAATGTAAAAATTATCATATTTAGAAAATTATTTAGATAAATTGAATATTTGTTTTGGAATCATGACATAGAAATTATCCAACGGTGAGTTATTCATAATTTTCCGAGACAGTCAAATGTTTTGGTAAAAATTATATATCGTTTAAATATATAATGTGATTTATGGCATCATAATGACACAATTGAGATGTAATAAAATAATATAATTGGGATTTACAGACAATATATATTTTTCCTTTAAAATAACTTGATATAGGTTGGTTTTATTAATATTAGAATCCATAGTGAACCCTCCAAGTCTTATAAAATATTTTAACATTTTAAAATGATTTTTTTGAGAGTGTGACTCACATCGAAAAAATCTTTCCAAATATATTAATAAGTTCGTCCATTGGCCTTATAATAAAAATTTACACTCTAATTTTTCAAAAACCTTAGGAAAAAACTACGGGATGGTTTGTGGGTTTGATTAATTTAATGTGTGGTGACCAAAACCTAAATAATAAAGAAATCCCACTCCTTTTCCAATATACACCCACTCAATATCCGATTACACTACACTCAAACTATTTGTAGCTAAAAAACCCTTGAATTCCTCCCTCTATAATCCCCCAAATGTTCGTCATGCTCCCAATAGGCCCCTCTCACGCCTTTTTGAAGCCTTTCGGATCACACTTCCAAGTAAGGGATTTATTCCTTTCACATTTTTGTCCAAATTTTTTCATGTTGTTATTCACTATTATTTTCAATTTTAAATGATGGGGTATGATTTCATAATTCCCCTATAATTTCCCCCTTATGTTGTAATGTTAAGAAACCCATTTACCTGTCATTAATGCCTCTCATGTACACACTTTACAATGCTGAAATACTATAAGGGATTTCTCAATCATCATTTAAATTCATGAAAATGTTTTATATGATGAATCTAAAATAAATTACATATGATGGGACAAGTATATATATAAACCCCTTACTATATTTAATTTAAAAATTATGAGATACCCATTTCCCTCTCATCAATTTTATAGTGAATACCATGCCCATTTCCCTATAAAGGGTATTCATCTTTATGCACATTTGCTTATTGATTATCGATTTTCATGTATAAATTCATGATTCCATTATCATGGAATAAATGATGATTTTTAATTAATATATGTTTTATGATCTTTGTGGTGCACTTATTCATGAAATGAAATGATTAAGTAGGGTGTTCTGTGATAGTGCTCCAATGCATGGAGTAAATATTAGTATAATGATGTTTCAAGTAAAATGGGAGTTTAATCATGATAATTAATGTGAAATTATGTTTTAGTCATACTCCATGTGCATTTATTCTTGGCATATGCTAATATCATATTATATATTGTTGCCACATTTTCATGTTATGATAATCATGCCATATCATGCCTTTATGCTCATGTTTCTCATGTGTTCCAATCATATTTGTTATTTCCTAATAGGTACTATATTCTTCATTTTATTCCTTTTTACGAAGTTACTATGCTTTATAGAACAACCTTTTCTTATGAATTTCCTCATGTTATCCCCTGCAATACTAAGTACAAATGAATTTTGTGGACATATAAAATATGTTTTAAATAAAGATGTTGGATTTTATGTTCTAATATGTTTTTGTAATGTTGCAAATATCCAAAGACACTAGAACTCTCGATCCTTAGTTTTAACTTAAGTGAATGTTTATGTAATAAATCATGATTATGTGTGTAATAAAGAGCATGATTTTTATTGTTTGTATCATATGATTGGTTTAGTTATTTTGGGATTAGGATTAGAAATCACTAGTAAAATTTTTATGGATAAGACTATGTTTAATAAAAACATCCCTAATTTTTTTTGAATATTTATTATGTGGTTTATAATTGAAATACATCCATGTATAGACACTAAGAGGTAGAGGTGGCACTAGCATAGATGAATCTAGTGGTAAAACCCAAAAACATCGCTCTGAGGTAGACTCGAATGAGGACTGGTGCGTGACAACAGGCCTTACTTCACTCTTGGGTATGACAGTATTGGGGGACATGCTTTGGTAAAATCATAAACTAAGTATGAACTATTGTTAAGTGAATTAAAAAAATGTCTCTAAGAATATATTTTGGGATGTATATCATGTAATACATAGATAAGTTATGGAAATAATTGTAATTATAAGTTATCATTTTTGTCATTGTATTACCCTTTATGTGTTACCCCTAAATTTCCTTTTATTGCAGCCAATGGATTGTAATAGGAGGACTCAATCTAAAAACAGATGTGATGGTCAATGTGATGACTGTTCTAATAAGAATCATAATCCAATGGGGGTGGGAATCACAAACTTTTTCATGATATTGTCTTAGTAAAGTCATGTTTTGTATTGAAACATAGGTCATGTGGAATGTTTCAATCCCCTTAATAAATAACAAGATGAAATCAAGAGCTTCAGGGGACAATGGCCTCTAACTTTAAATTAATCATTTGATTCCTCAATTGACGAATAATGGATCATCTCCATTGAGAAGATCTTCTCCATCATTGAACGTTTTGAAAAAGAGAAGGTACTTATGGATGCTTAATGTATGGATGGTGATGTTGATCAATTGTGGACATTCATCAGAATTATGAACCTTGAGGGGGAGATCAAGGCATTGTAATTGAAGTATTTTTAAAAAAAATTATCAGTAAATATTTTCCTCTCACCATCGGACATAAGAATGAAATGGACTTCCATTACATCAAGAAAAAAAATGATAAATCCATCAGAGTGTTCGAGGAAAATTTTCCAAGTCTTGTACAATATGCCTCATACTTTTTCATTACCACTGAATGTAAGGATGGATGCTTATAGGGTAGGCTAAAACCTAGCCTATGGAAATCCCTAGCGATCCATGACTTCAAGAGATATGAGGAAAATGTCCAAGGATCCCTCAATGTCTAAATAGAGATCGATGAATATCAATTATATCATGGGCATAAGAAGCATAATTTGGACTTTAATTTTGGTGGTCCGATTGATAAGTCCAAGGCTTCTATGAAATTAAAACACCCCACTATAAAAATGTGCGGAATTAATCTCACTAGAAATTGTCCGAAGGGGTTGATGAAATGATTTATGTGTGGAAGATAAGGGAACCAAGCTATTAAATACTGAGCAGAATAAACTAATATCGTGACAAAAGGATAGGAACACTTTGTTTGACCCACAATTCCTTATTCATTGCTTCCATTACAATGAACTAGAGAACTTTGCAAACTAGTGCCCTAATCCATGGATTTTAGAAGGGAACCAACAATCTCCAAGGAAGCAAGGGGGTCCTTTACCATCATTACTACTAAAGTGAACCCTGAAAACGAAGTGGTGACTTTTACACTAGTTATTAATTAAATAATAGTGAAAATATTTTTTATTCTAGTTCAATGCATTCTTTTATATTTCAAAATTTTAGTAGAATAATCCCAACACCGCCATAATTCAAGAATGTAAAGATGTCAGAGAGAACAACAAATGGGAAATCATTTCATCCCATTAATATGACACCTACCCTGTTAAAATTTGTGGTTAGAACTTTTTAATGAACCTCAAAATAATCCCTATAGTGTAATTTTATGCAATTCATGTGATGTATTAGGTTTACCTATATAGAGCCTCCATAAATTGCCATGAGAGGGAAACCACTCTCCATACAGGGAGTCAACCCCATATTTTGTACAAGTGCAAGGTGGAGGAAGAATATTCATTAGCACCAAAATCTAAAGTGTGGAAACTAATTCCCTATGAGCACATCTATTTTTCTCATATGATTGAGTCTAAAGAAGAAACCATCCATCAAGTCGTACTTATTGTGATGGAATTCATTGAAGTGTTTCCCATGGAATTTCCTGGTTATCCTCCTAGAAGAAATTTTAAATTATCAATTGATCTTATATCTGGGGTGGTTCTAATATCCAAAAATCTTTATTGAATGGTTCTTGTAGAGCTTGATGGGATAAAGAGACAACTAAAGGGGAATATGGATAACTATTTTATACACCCATGTGCTTCAACATGGGGTGAACCAATCATCATCATCAAGAAGATGGATTTGTCAATGCGCCATTGCATTAATTATCATTAGATCAACAAAATCACAATAAATAACAAGTATCATATACCCCGAATTGATGACTTATTCTATTAGCTATATGGATTACAATACATTTCCATGGTGGATTTGCGTTAAAGATATTAACAAGGGTGAAGATGGAGGATATCCCCAATAGGTCTTTTCGCACAAGGTATGGGAACAATTAATTCATATTAATTCATTTTGGACTCAATAATTCTCTTTAAATATTCATAGACTTGATGAATAGATTCTTTAGAGATTACCTTGAACAATATTTGGCAGTATTTCTAGAAGATATTCTAATATACTCCAAAACCAAGGAGAATCATGAGGATCTTATAATCATTGTACTAGAGACCTTGTGATAGGAGAATATATATGAAATGTACAAAAACTGTGACTTCTGGTTGAATGAAGTCTCATTAATGTGTCATATCAGTACAAGAAATGGGATATTTGTGCATCCCACAAAGATAGATGATATAGCGGGATGGATGAGGCCAACATCAATTATGGATATCGATAGCTTCCTGGGGTTAGTTGGATATTATCATCGATTTGTGATAAATATCTCATTATTTTCAAACCATCTTACCAAGATAGTATAGAAGGGATTCAAGTTTACATTGAGTGATTAATGTGAAGAGATCTTCAAGGATTTAAAAAGGAGGTTTATCAATTCACATGTGCTCACACTATCCAGAAATGGAGACCTTTTGTGGTATTTAATGATTCGTTTAAGAAGGGCATGGGTTTTTTGTTGATAAACAATTACAAATTCATTACCTATGCATCAATGAAATTAAATAATCATGAGAAAAATCATGGAACACATGATCTTCAGTTGGATTCAGTAATATTCACTTTGAATGTAAAGACCCGTAAATTTCAAGGAATTTTTTTTTTCTTAATTTTCTTTGGAATTTTACAAGAGCGCAGTTTCTGACGGCACCTGATTCCGAGGCCCGGTGTGCCCGGAATCATTTTCCAAAGTTTGGCTCGGGTAAGTTCAGTGAACGGACGAGCGGGTTTTTCTAACTTTTGAACTGGTGCCCAGAATCGAATTCTGAGGGCACCGATGAAATCACAGTGCCGGTATTCGCTTAGAAACGGCGCTTCCGGAGTTGTGTTTGCTCGGGTGTGGTTTTTAATTTTCGGGCTTAAAGTTAAGAAATAAAATAATTTTGTGACAACTATATTTTATTTCACTTAGTCCACTTGGAAGCCACTTGAAGCCACTTAAAGGCATCTTGAACTGAGTTAAACTGGATAGGATTCTATCCAGAAATATCCTACCCCCTTGGTATGATATTTGTGAGGCGGGGCCCGCACGAGCCCCGCCGTTTCTTTCTGCTAAGAAACACACCCGCGAAAACCCGTCTTTATGAAAGTCAAGTGACGCGTTTCTTAAAATCTTAACAGACCATTTAATTGGGCGGTTTATTTCATGAATTAAATGGGCTATTTCTTTCGTTGAATTAATTCAACGAATTAATTAAGTCTTTTCTTAACCAGTTTTCAAATTCGTTGGCGTAATAATAAAATAAGGCCAACGCACGACCTCTCGTTATTTGCGCATTGAGAAGATTTGAGAGGACCCTCGTATCTTCTTCTCCCTTGCGAAGAACGTGAAGAACGCGAAGAACGTGAAGAACGCGAAACCTGGAAATCGACGATGCTCCCATCCGAGACGTTCTTCCCCGCCCCGATCTCCGATCACCAACCATTTGAGGTGAGTGATTTCGGGTTTCCTCTAAAGGTTCCTTTTGGTTTTAAACGAAACACAGATTTAATTATTTATAATTTAAATCTGTTGTTCTTAGTCCGTTGAGCTCGCCGACTCAACGCCGGATTCTGCGACGATGCGACGCCTTTCCGCGACGATGCGACGATCCCCCTCTTCCGCGACGAGCTTTTCCGCGAAGAACGCCCGCGCGCGACGACCAACGAGGCAGGGATTTATTTTGGGAATTACCCCGCTTTTTTTATTCCCGTAACTGTTTCTTTAAAAAGTTAAAGAACCGGTTCCAAACGAACAATTTTATTTTATTAAAATTGACGGTTCATGTGTTGAACAAAATTCTCCCGTTTGTTTATCTCTAACGCGGAGGGTGCGGGCCAAACGAACACGGCCCGACGACCCTCCGCCGTTCTTCATTTTGTGCGGATTTGACGGGCGATGACGGAACGTGCCGCAATGGATGTTTGACGATCCCGCAGTGAAGAACGACTCCCGGGAGGAGCAATGGCGCAGACGGGAAGAGAATCGGACCACCGGAGTGATCCCGGTGGCCTGCGGAACTCGCCGGCGGCGCGGGTCGCCGGCGTGGCAGCGCCGGCAGCCGGGAGCGGCGGTGCCCCGGCGCGCCGCTGGACAGGCCGCCACAGCTGAAGCTGTGGCGGCGGCGGCTCCCGCGGACCCGCGGCCGTGCGGGTCTGGTGCCCTTGGACGCTGCTGAAGCCGCTTCCATGACTCAGCGCGGCCCCACGCGGGGGGTCGCGGCACCACCAGGCCGCAAGGGCAGTGCCCCGCGCGCCTCGGCCGTTCGGCCGCTCGGCCGAACCGGGCCAGGCCGGTCCGACCGGCCGGGCTGCGCCCAGGCCGGACCGGACCGGGTCGGGTCGACCCGGTTCGGCGTGACCCCGTTCGGCCGACTCCCGGGGTGGTCGGGCCGGGTCGGCCCGGGCCCGTACCCCCCGTCTTCGGACGATTTTCGTTCAAACGCCCGTAACTTGAGCTATGGGCCTCCAAACGACTCGTCGTCAGCGGCAACGCGTTCCTTGGATCGAGAAAGTCGTTTCGGTATATCGCACTCAAGGTTCCGTAATACTTTGAGTTCGGCCGGGTTGGTTCGTACACGAAACCAACAGGGCCCTCGGAGCTGAAACGCTCATATCTTGAGCTACGGACGTCCGATTGACGTGCCGTCAGTTTTGTTGAGTTCCTCTTTCTGAGACGGATCTTTTGTCTTACTTTGCCCGAGGTTTGGACGCAGGTGGAGTATGGTCAGGTTGGTTTTGCCTTAAAAACCAACCGGGCCCCTGGGACGAAAAAGCCAATAACTCTCAGACCGGGCGTCCGATTGATGCGCCGTCTGTGACGTTGAGTTTCTGTTGACGATACGGAACTTTTGGATACATCAACTTCAGACTTTGTGTCAGTTGATGTATCAGCCTCTCGGCTCGTGGAGCGGACCCTCCCGAACGAGCTTGCTGTGTGCGGGAACCCTAGTGCTGGCTGCGACTGCTTCCTCGACAGCGACGACTATGCAAAGATCCTCCGTGGACTCTGATGACGACCGTGCAGAGATCCTCAGTGGACTGCGGCGACGACTGTGCAGAGATCCTCAGTGGACTACGATGACTACGGCACTCAGCGATCCTACGTGGATCAGTGCTACAGGTCCTGTGGGGGCCCGATCCTGTGTGGGTCCGATCCTGTGTGGGTCAGCGCTCAGCGGTTCTGTGTGAGCTAGCGCCTACAGGTCCTGCGTGGGCCCAGTCCTGTGTGGGCCCGATCCTGTGTGGGTCTGATTCTGTGTGGGTCACTGCGGGGTTAGTACCTATCGATCCTTTGTGGGTCCGACGACTTAGATGGTTCAGTGATCATATTTATCGTCATCCAAATATGTATACCTGTGTGAGCTGAATCTTGTGTTTCTCTCCTTTGTGGAATGTGTTGAGCTATCCTGTGTGGATTTACTTTTTACTCTCCTTTGTGGATTGTGTTGAGCTATCCTGTGTGGATTTACTGTTTACTCTCCTTTGTGGATTGTGTGGAGCTATCCTGTGTGGATTTACTGTTTACTCTCCTTTGTGGATTGTGTTGTTCTATCCTATGTGGGTATACGTTTGCTTTCCTGTGTGGACTGGGTTGTGCTTGGGCTCAGACACTGGAGCTGAACGGGAATTGAAGACTTAGGTATATGTATGGGCATATACCTAAGCCGTGTCATATGTTACTTCTTCATTGTATCTTTCCTTTGTGGATTATCCTTTTTGGATTTTGGGAGACCTTCGGGGGTCTCGGGGTCCCTACTGAGTAGCTTATACTCACCCCTGCACGGGCTATGCCCGCACTACGTTGTGTTGGTTGCAGACGACGGACAGCGCTGATCGTGGTGGAGGTGTGCGGAGCAGGACGGTACCTGGAGGTGGACCACTGGGCGGGACGTACTCGGAGCGGTCAGGTGGACCCGAGGAGCAGTGGAGGATATCTGTACCCACCCTTCAGGTGGGACTTCCAGAGGACGGCTCGACGCTGCAGTTTTCCCTTTTTAGTTGTCGTTTTTCCTTTCAGTTGTACTTTACAGTTGGGCTTGTATTTCTGGCCCCTTTTACTTTCAGCACAGCTTGTACAGTGATTACTTAGTGTTTACTTTTCCGCTTGCTTACTATGTGGTGCTTGTTTACTTTTCAAAGGCAATGCCTTCCCTTTTTGTTGGGATATACGCCTTGGTGCTAGTCGCCAGCCCCTGGCCTGTGGAAGGCGGGCTTGGGGTAGTCCCGGCACGGGCCCCGAGGACGGGTCGTGACAAATTGGTATCAAAGGTGGTCGGTTCTACCGTAGACTATGATCTTTCTTCTATGTGAAGCAATAGTGTTTAGCGTATTGAGTGTGGTTATCAGTCGAGGGTGTCCAGTGTTGGTGCGGCGGCCGACGTATCCATACACCAGGACCCTGACTTCTGATTTCCGACTTAATGCACGAAAACATTGATTGCATGTGTGTTTCAAGTTTTCTCTATGATTACTTGTGTCAGCTCACCAGGTATACTGTTCTGACCGTGGCATACTTGTTTCCTTTTCAGGATGGCATGACGACAGTAGCCAGCTAGGGTTTCTAGAGTAGAGTGCGACGACAGCCCGCCGGTACAGGGCCCATTGATAGCAGAGGCACCGGTGGTACCTTTACCCGCCGAGCCCCCGATGCTTCCAGCACTGGAAGCTGATGACGCACGACGCCTCGGAGCTCTGCACGAGTTCCAGCGCCAGTGACCACCCAGGTTCCGTGGGGAGTCGGACCCCCAGGCAGCCGAGGACTGGCTGGAGGCGGTCGTCCAAGTTTTCAGGCTAGTGAGGACACCAGCAGACCTCATGGTGATCCTCGCGGCGATCCTACTGCACGCAGCAGCAGGGCGATGGTGGAGCCTGATGCTCCAGGTACACGATGAGGCCTCCCTCATCTGGACGGACTTCGAGAGCCTCTTCCGCTCAGAGTTCGTCCCGGCCACCCTCCGTGCGGTGCGCATCTAGGAGCTTCTTCAGCTGCGGCAGGGCATCTTGACGGTCGCCCAGTACGCGGCGAGGTTCACTGACCTATCTCGCTACTCGACAGACATGGTACGTGACCCCTTCTTCTGGGCCCGGACCTTCGAGCAGGGATTGAGACACGAGATCAGGGCATCGCTGATCTCCCTCAGCATCCCGACCCAGGCAGGAGTGCTATAGCGAGCCCTTCTGATCGAGAGCTTCATGGCTGAGTCCACAGCGAGACCTACCGCAGGGAGGCATGTATCGGAGTCTTCGGCAGCAGGTAGCCGACAGATGACTCAGGGTTACAGACAGACCAGGACTTCCGGAAGATGACCTCGGGACACTGGCTCAGCGGTGCGGGGCACACAGCGCGGACCCAGCCTTACTAGAGGCAGATAGTGCTACGAGTGCGGCGGGCAGGGCCACATGGCTCGTGATTGCCCGACCCGTCGTACCGAGGGGCAGCAGACGGTGGAGGGACCACCCAGGTAGAGGCATAGGGTCGACCGTGGTGGTCTGCAGGGAGGAGGCGGATGAGGCAGAGGAGCTGGCCGAGCAGCAGGTGGTGGGCGACGCTTTGGGGCTCTGCCACCACCACCACCAGGAGGCCCGCCCCAACCGCAGGGAGCTGGCGGGTAGAGACAGGCTCAGCTCCAGGCAGTGGAGGCCTACAACCACAGCGCGCCAGAGATGATTCGAGGTACGGTCTGTGTCTATTCCACCCTTGTTGCAGTTCTGATAGACACAGGAGCAAGTCACACTTTCATAGCCACTGCCCTTGTTCGGAGCTCGGAGATTCCGACGGAGCCGTTGGCTCGATCCTTACGGCTAGAGACTCCTACGGGAGCAGACTCGACGATTACGCACTGGTGCCGGCAGTGTGAGGTTACTCTAGGAGGCGAGAGCTTCGGCTGGGATCTTCTTGTAGTGCCGTCGAGGCCTTACGACGTCATCTTGGGCATGGATTGGTTATCTACGGTCCATGCTCAGATTGACTGCATTAGGCGCAAGGTGCGATGTGTGTGCACCGACGAAAGTAGGTTCACCTTCACCGGAGAGAAGGGAGACTTAGCAGCACAGGATGGACTCACGCGGTGGAGAGGTCAGCCCATCACTCATCAGTTGGCTAGCCACATCCTGGGAGCAGTTGACATGCGAAGTCCCAGTTTTCCTGCAGTGGTGGATCAGTACGCGGACGTCTTTCCCGACGACGTTCCAGGACTACCTCATCGCAGAGAGGTAGACTTTTATATTGACCTATACCCCGGGACATCCCCGATATCCACTCCGGCATATCGGATGTCCCCCGCTGAGCTTCGAGAGCTGTGGGTACAGTTGGAGGACTTGCAGGGCAAGGGGTTCATCCGACCCAGTGTTTCACCCTGGGCTTCCCCGATTTTGTTCGCCAAGAAGGCGGACGGGAGCTTGCGATTGTGTGTCGATTATCGTCACCTGAACCAGGTGACAGTGAGGAACAAGTATCCCCTACCCAGGATTGATGACCTCTTCGACCAACTCAAGGGATCACGGTGGTTCTCGAAGATAGACCTTAGGTCAGGGTATCATCAGCTCAGAGTTCGAGACGAGGATGTGCAGAAGACGGATTTCAGGTGTCGGTATGGCCACTACGAGTTCTTGGTTATGCCTTTCGGCATGACCAACGCTCCATCAGTGTTCATGAGCCTCATGAAAAGGATCTTCCAGCCATACCTTGATCGATTTGTCGTAGTCTTCATCGACGACATCTTGGTGTACTCGACCACGGAGGAGGAGCACGCCTACCACTTGCATGTTGTACTAGACACACTCCGAGAGCACCAGCTTTATGGAAAGCTCACGAAGTCTCAGTTCTGGTTACGTGAGGTCCACTTCTTGGGGCACGTCATTTCGGAGGCGGGAGTTGCAGTGGATCCCACGAAGATCGAGGCAGTGCAAGCTTGGGAGCCACCCAAGAGCGTGACAGAGGTGTGGAGTTTCTTGGGCCTAGCAGGATACTATCGGAGATTTGTGCCGGACTTCTCCAGAGTTGCGGCCCCACTCTCAGCATTGACGAAGAGGGGGAAACCCTTCGTGTGGTCAGACAGATGTCAGCAGAGCTTCCAGGAGCTAAGGCAGAGGTTGACCAGCGCACCTATCTTGAGGTTGCCTGAGGAGGGAGTTGGATACGTAGTCCACTGCGATGCATTAGGGACCAGACTCGGGTGTGTCCTGATGCAGGAGCGGGTCGTGATTTCCTATGGATCACGACAGCTGAGGCCTCATGAGCAGAACTATGCTACCCATGACCTGGAGTTAGCAGCAGTGGTCTTCGCCCTGAAGACATGGCGGCACTATCTGATGGGCGAGCGCTTCACAGTCTTTTCTGACCACCAGAGTCTCAGGTACATCTTCTCTCAGAAGGACCTAAACCTGAGACAGCGGCGATGTCTCGAGTTCCTCCAAGAATATGACTTTGAGATATTCTATACTCCTGGGAAGGGGAACGTGGTAGTCGATGCCCTCAGCAAGAGGACGGGCATCCAGCTACTTGAGGAGGCGACAGAGTAGATAGCCGCCTTGCAGATATCCTTCATGGATAGAGACGGAGTAGCCTTCCTTCAGTCTCTCACAGTCTCTCCTCCACTTCTACAACGGGTCAGAGAGGCACAACATGGGGACGATGACTGTGAGACATGGCGTGCACAGATATCCTCGGGACAGGCACCTGATGGTTTATCCCTTGGAGCAGAGCACAACGTCCTTTTCAGAGGACATACCTTGGTACCAGTCTCTTTACGAGAGGAGGTTCTGAGAGAGTTTCACACTTCTCCTTTGGCGGTACATCCTGGAGTGGCGAAGATGTACCAGGATCTCAGACGACAGCACTGGTGGCCGGGCATGAAGAAGGTTGTGGCAGAGTTCGTTTCATGGTGCCTCACCTGCCAGCAGGTGAAGGCAGAGCATCAGGTACCAGCAGGCTTGGTACAGCCCTTGGAGGTCCCGGAGTGGAAGTGGGATGGGATATCTATGGACTTTGTGACTGGAATTCCACGCACTTCCAGAGGTCACGATTCCATTTGGGTGATTGTTGACCGACTCACCAAGTCGACACACTTCTTACCCATTCGAGAGCAGGGCTCAGTGGAGAGCTTGGGGCATCTCTACGTTCAAGAGATATTACGGCTTCACGGTGTGCCATCGACTATCATCTCCGATCGGGACGCTCGCTTTACTTCCCGGCTTTGGAAGGGGTTGCAGGAGGCGTTCGGGACGTGGCTACGTCTAAGCACCGCCTTTCACCCACAGACGGATGGTCATACGGAGAGGACCATAAAGACCCTCGAGGACATGATCCGTGCATGTGTCCTCGACTTTGGTCGCAACTGGGAGGACCACCTACCCTTGGTGGAGTTCGCGTACAACAACAGCTACCACTCCACCATCGGGATGGAACCCTACGAGGCGTTGTACGGCAGGCCTTGCAGATCACTTTTGTGTTGGACAGACCCTGGGGAGTCAGCACTTATGGGACCAGAGATGGTCCGGGCCATGACAGAGAAGGTCCAGGTCATCCAGGAGCGGAGGAGGATAGCATAGAGCCGGCAGAATTCATATGCTGACAGGAGGCGGAGGCCACTAGATTTCGAGGATGGCGACCACGTCTTCTTGCGTGTCTCACCTCGACGTGGTTTGTGGATATTTGGTCGGGGCGGCAAGCTGTCTCCACGATTCATCGGGCCTTTCCAGGTCCTCAGTAGGATTGGCGAGGTGGCTTATCGCCTGGCTCTGCCACCTCAGTTGCACCGAGTGCACGACGTCTTCCACGTATCCCAGGTGAGGAGATACGTGCACGACCCGACGCACATCATTGACTATGGGGAGCTAGACGTGGATGATGGGGAGACTTTTGCGGAGGTCCCAGTGGAGATAGAGGATCGATAAGAGCGGGTCCAACATGGGCGATCGATTCCTCTTGTGCGCATCAGATGGCAGCACGGGAACCTCCAGGAGAGCACTTGGGAGCAGGAGGCTCAGATGCGTTCTCAGTACCAACATTTGTTTCAGTAGTTTTTGATGTATCTTTACGGGGACGTAAAGCCATGAGGTGGGAGTAATGTAAAGACCTGTAAATTTCAAGGAAATTTTTTTTTCTTAATTTTCTTTGGAATTTTACAAGAGCGCAGCTTCTGACGGCACCTGATTCCGAGGCCCGGTGTGCCCGGAATCATTTTCCGAAATTTGGCTCGGGTACGTTCAGTGAACGGACGAGCGGGTTTTTCTAACTTTTTAACCGGTGCCCAGAATCAAATTCTGAGGGCACCGATGAAATCGCAGCGCCGGTATTCTCTTAGAAACGCCTATTCCAGAGTTGCGTTTTCTCGGGTGTGGTTTTTAATTTTCGGGCTTAAAGTTAAGAAATAAAATAATTTTGCGACAACTTTATTTTATTTCACTTAAGCCACTTGGAATCCAATTGAAGCCACTTAAAGGCGGCTTGAATGGAGTTAAACCGGATAGGATGCTATCCAGAAATATCCTACCCCCTTGGCAGGATATTTGTGAGGTGGGGCCCGCACGAGCCCTGCCGTTTCTTTCCACTAAGAAACGCACCCGCGAAAACCTGTCTTTATGAAATTCAACTGACGCGTTTCTTAAAATCTTAACGGACCATTTAATTGGGTGGTTTATTTCATGAATTAAATGGGCAGTTTCTTTCGTTGAATTAATTCAATGAATTAATTAAGTCGTTTCTTAACCAGTTTTCAAATTCATTGGCGTAATAATAAAATAAGGCAAACGCACGACCTCTGGTTATTTGCGCATTGAGAAGATTTGAGAGGACCCTCGTATCTTCCTCTCCCTTGCGAAGAACGCGAAGAATGCGAAGAACGCGAAGAATGCAAAGAACGCCAAACCCGGAAATCGACGACGCTCCCATCCGAGACGTTCTTCCCCGCCCCGATCTCCGATCACCAACCATTTGAGGTGAGTGATTTCGGGTTTCCCCTAAAGGTTCTTTTTGGTTTTAAACGAAACACAGATTTAATTATTTATAATTTAAATCTGTTTTTCTTGTACCGTTGAGCTCGCTGACTCAACACCGGATTCCACGACGACGCGACGCCTTTCCGCGACGACGCGACGATCCCCCTCTTCCAGTACGAGCTTTTCCGCGAAGAACGCCCGCGCGTGAAGACCAACGAGGTAGGGATTTATTTTGGGAATTACCCCCCTTTTTTTATTCCCGTAAGTGTTTCTTTAAAAAGTTAAAGAACTGGTTCCAAAAGAACAATTTGATTTTATTAAAATTGATGGTTCATGTGTTGAACAAAATTCTCCCGTTTGTTTATCTCTAATGCGGAGGGTGCGGGCCAAACGAACACGGCCCGACGACCCTCCGTCGTTCTTCATTTTGTGCGGACTTGACAGGCGACGACGGAACATGCCGCAACAGATGTTTGACGATCCCGCAGTGAAGAACGAATCCTGAGAGGAGCAATGGCGCAGACGGGAAGAGAATCGGACCACCGGAGCGATCCCGGTGGCCCGCGGAACTCGTCGGCGGCGCGGGTCGCCGGCGCGGCGGCGCCGGCAGCCGGGAGCGGCGGCGCCCCGGCGCGCCGCCGGACAGGCCGTCGTGGCTGAAGCCGCGGCGGCGGCGGCCCCCGCGGACACGCAGCCACGCGGGTCCGGTGCCCTCGGACGCGGCTGAAGCCGCGTCCATGACTCAGTGCGGCCCCACGCGGGGGGCCGCGGGAGCGGTGCCCCGCGCGCCTCGGCCGTTCGGCCGCTTGGCCGAACCGGGCCAGGCCGGTCCGACCGGCTGGGCCGCGCCCTGGCCGGACCGGACCGGGTCGGGTCGACCCGGTTCGGCCGACTCCCGGGGGGTCGGCCCGGGTCGGCCCGGCCCATACCCCCGTCTTCGGATGGTTTTCGTTCAAACGCTCGTAACTTGATCTATGGGCCTCTAAACGACTCGCCGTCAGCGGAAACGCGATCCTTGGATCGAGACAGTCGTTTCGGTATATCTCACTCAAGGTTCCGGAATACTTTGAGTTCGGCCGGGTTGGTTCGTACACAAAACCAACCGGGCCCTCGGAGCGGAAACGCTCATATCTTGAGCTACAAACGTCCGATTGACGTGCCGTCAGTTTTGTTGAGTTCCTCTTTGTGAGACGGATCTTTTGGCTTACTCTGCCCGACGTTTGGACGCAGGTGGAGTATGGTCGGGTTGGTTTTGCCTTAAAAACCAACCGGGCCCCTAGGACGAAAAATCCAATAACTCTCAGACCGGGCGTCCGATTGACGCGCCGTCGGCGACGTTGAGTTCCTGTTGACGATGCGGAACTCTTGGATACATCAACTTCGGACTTTGTGTCAGTTGATGTATCAGCCTCTCGGCTCGTGGAGCGGACCCTCCCGAACGAGCTTGCTCTGTGCGGGAACCCTAGTGCTGGCTACGACTGCTTCCTCGACAGCGACGACTGTGCAGAGATCCTCTGTGGACTCCGATGACGACCGTGCAGAGATCCTCAGTGGACTGTGGCGACGACGGTGCAGAGATCCTCAGTGGACTGCGACGACTACGGCACTCAGCGATTCTACGTGGATCAGTGCTACAGGTCCTGTGTGGGCCCGATCCTGTGTGGGTCCGATCCTGTGTGGGTCAGCGCTCAGCAGTTCTGTGTGAGCCAGCGCCTACAGGTCCTGCGTGGGCCCGGTCCTGTGTGGGCCCGATCCTGTGTGGGTCACTGTGGGGTTAGTACCTATCGATCCTTCATGGGTCTGACGACTTAGATGGTTCAGTGATCATCTTTATCGTCATTCGAAGAAGTATACCTGTGTGAGCTGAATCTTGTGTTTCTTTCCTTTGTGGATTGTGTTGAGCTATCCTGTGTGGATTTACTTTTTACTCTCCTTTGTGGATTGTGTTGAGCTATCCTGTGTGGATTTACTGTTTACTCTTCTTTGTGGATTGTGTGGAGCTATCCTGTGTGGATTTACTGTTTACTCACCTTTGTGGATTGTGTTGTTCTATCCTGTGTGGGTATACGTTTGCTTTCCTGTGTGGACTGGGTTGTGCTTGGGCTCAGACGTTGGAGCCGAACGGGAATTGAAGACTTAGGTATATGTATGGGCATATACCTAAGCCGTGTCAGATGTTACTTCGTGATTGTATCTTTCCTTTGTGGATTATCTTTTGTGGATTTCGGGAGACCTTCGGGGGTCTTGGGGTCCCTACTGAGTAGCTTATACTCACCCCTACACGGGCTATGCCCGCACTACGTTGTGTTGGTTACAGACGACGGACATCGCTGATTGTGGTGGAGGTGTGCGGAGCAGGACGGTACCTGGAGGTGGACCACTGGGCGGGACGTACTCGAAGCGGTCAGGTGGACTCGAGGAGCAGTGGAGGCTATCCGTACCCACCCTTCAGGTGGGACTTCTAGAGGACAGATCGACGCTGCAGTTTTCCCTTTTTAGTTGTTGTTTTTCCTTTCAGATGTACTTTACAGTTGGGCTTGTATTTCCAGCCCCTTTTACTTTCAGCACAGCTTGTACAATGATTAATTAGTGTTTACTTTTCCGCTTGCTTACTCTGTGGTGCTTGTTTACTTTTCAAAGGCAATGCCTTCCCTTTTTGTTGGGATTTACGCCTTGGTGCTAGTCGCCAGCCCCTGGCCTATGGAAGGCGGGCTTGGGGTAGTCACAGCACGGGACCCGAGGACGGGTCGTGACATTGAAAATTTTGAAAAATTACCACTTTTGGGGGTAGTGATAAATATACACGGATTACAAAAGCCTCAAGTATATATTCACACAGAATGAGTTAAACATGCACCAATATAGATGGTTAGAGTTGATAAAATTATATGAAAACTCAATCCATTACTACCCTAGGAAATAGAACAAGGTGGAAGATTATTTATGTAGAAAGGACCCATCCATTATATCATTAATGAAAATTTAAAAGTATATGATATTCTTTTATTATGTGAAGATGGACATGGGAATCATAAAAAAGTAAAAATAACAAATCTTTTCCCAAATGATTCATCACCCTTCTCTTTTGGAAATGTTAAAGCATTCTCAAAATGATGATGTTGGGATTTAGAATAAATTAGAATCTTTGAGAAAAGGAAAATCATTGGAGTTCAATGTTAATGAAGAAGTAGTTCTGAGATTCGTGATATGGCTATGTGTTCCATAAAATCCAGAGTTAAAGAAAGAACTTTTGGATGATGCACAGAGTTTCAATTTATCCATCCACCCAAGAAACCCAAAGTTGTATCAAGATATCAGAAAGAATTATTGGTGGGATAACATGAAGAAAGAGATCACTGAGTATAAATCAATGTGCCAAGTATATCAGTAGGTGAAGGTTGAGAGGTAGAAGTCTAAGGGGATGATGCAACCATTAGCCATACTAACATGGAAATGGCCAAATATCACCATGGACATTGTAACCAGAATTCCGAAGACATCCAATGGAAAAAATGATATCTATAATTTTTTATACCATATTAGAAATAATACACGCATAATTGAAATTAAAGAGTATTTCGCATTGGATAAAATAGAACCGATATATATCAATGAAGTATAAAGGTTTCATAGGGTTCCGTTGTCTATTGTATTTCATCGAGATCCAAGATTCACCTCTATGTTCAGGAAGATTCTTTAACATTCGCTGAATAATAATATGAACATCAGTATGACTTATCATCCCTAAAAAATGTACAATCTTAGTGGACTATCCAAACACTTGTGGACATGTTCATAGCCTGATAAATGGACTTCAAAGGATGATGGGATCAACATCTTCCTCTGGTTGAGTTTACTTACAATAAAAGTTTCCACTCAAGCATCCTAATGGATATTTATGACGACCATTATGGGAAAAGGCTTTAAAATCTAGAATGTTGGGATGAGTTTTGGGTGAGAAAACTCCTAGATCCAGAAATGGTCGAAGAAATGGTGGGGAAGGTTACGACCATCCAGCATCACATTGAATCTACCCAGAGTCAACCAAACTACTATGATGATAATTGTTGATGTGTTCAAGAGTTTGATGTTGGAGACGTGGTAATCGTCTACATATCGACATGGAAGAGATTTATGAGATTAGGGATTAATGGAATTCTTAGTCTAAGGTACATAGACCCTTTTGAGGTACTAGATCGCATTAGAGCATTTTCCTATTGACTACCACTCCCACTGAACCTACCTCAAGTACACTAAGTATTCCATGAATCACTCTTATAAAAATACATACCTGACCCATTACATGTACTCAATAAAAAGGTGGTACCATTGGAGAATCACCTCTCATATATTGAGAGACAAATGATGATGTTAGATCGTAGACAAAAATTTCTGTGAAATAATAAAATTCCCCTTATCAATGTATCGTGGAGAAACCACAAGTTTGAAGAAGAAACCTAGGAATCAGAGGAAGGGATGAAGTAGTGAAACCATAATTTTTTTTAGTGTGGTAAAAGAAACTTTAATGGAAATGTTTCATAAGGGGGAAGATTGTAATGATCAAATATTTTACTAAGGAAAATTCTTCCTGATATAATTAAATGTAATATCATGAAAAATAGTTATATAAAACCTATGACCTTATTAGGTTTTATGAATTTGGATTTTAAAATACCGTTAATAATTTTTACTATTTCTAATTTATCTTTTGAATAGTGATCACATGATTTTTATAAACATTGGGTTTTAACAAATCCAATTTACCCAGAAAAAGGATGTGATAGACTCATACAGTAGAAATTCTCTATACGAAGCCCATTTGTCGATGCTTAGAAAGGAGGTGTCATCACTGAGCTTCAAAATTAACCAAGTCCAATCTAGGAAACAACACGTTATATTTGAAAGGAATCGCTACTAGGGAAGTGGAAGATGATAGATATTACCACCCTCAGTGATGTTATCAGAGCCCCCGCAAGAGTCTGTCAGTATTTCACACCTTACACATAGGTCATATCAGGGTGTTATAAGGGGTTATGTAAAAATAACATATCACTATGATTATGTGCATTATTTTTGTATATAATAATAATTATACATTCATTTTTTTATTGATATATAATAAATAGTGTTTAAAGAACATATTTTATTTTTAGTTAATATTAAATTAAGAAATCTACTTTCCTGAATTAATGAATTTTTATGTTAAATAATATTTTATGAAAATATTATTAACAAATTTATTTTTATTAAATATAAATGATAGTATAATTTTTTTGAATACAATTGTAATTTTTATTATGGTTTGAATTATACTTTTGTAAAAACCCATGAATTTTCGATGAATGTCGGTTTTTATTTTAATAGAAAAAATTCACATGTTTATAAAATTAATTAGAGAAAATGAATATTATTTTTGTAATCATGACATCAAGATAATAAAAAAGTTAATTTTCCATAATTTTTTGAGACAGTCAAATGTTTTTGTAAAAACTAAATACCATTTAAATATATAGTGTGTTTTATGACATCATAATGACCAAATTGTGATGTAATAAATTACTATAAATGTGATGATTAGAAAATATATTTTTGAACATTAATATAATGTTATTTTAGGTTTGTTTTATTTATTTTACAATGCCTTAGTGGACCGTCTATGACTTATAAAACATTTTAACATTGATAATGATCCCCTTGAGAGTGTGACTACCTCCACATACAAAAGCCTATTATTTTTATAATTTGGTCTGTCGGCCATAAAAAATATATTTTCCACTCTATATTTTCAAAAACCATGGGAAAAACAATGGATTGGTTTGTGGTTTTGATTAGTTTAATGTGTGGTGTCCAAAACCAAAATAATAAATAATTCCTTCCCCTTTCTTATATAAAACCCCTAAATATCACATAAATCAAAACTAACCCATTTGGATAATCAAATCACCATTCCATCATCTCTCTAGAATCCTCTAAATGCGCCTGAAGCTCCCGAGAATCTCCTTTTAAGCCTCTATAAAGTATTTTGTATCACACTTCAAAGTAAGGGATTTCTTTAATTCTCATTTTTGTCCAAATTTCATTATGTGGTTATATTGTTTTATTTTCAATTAAAAAATTTGGGGTATGATTTCTCACCTACCCTATACATACCTCATTATATTGGAATTATGAGAAAAACGTTTATCTATAATTAATTACTCCCATGTACACCCATTACCATGCCAATATTTCATTAGGGATTTCACTATCCTCGTTTACAATCAAGAAATTATTTTATATTATGACTATAAATTGCATTACATATGTTGGAAAATTTATCTATATGACCCCCTTACTATCCAATTCTTGTAAATATGATGAGATTACCCTTTATCTCTCATCAACCATTTTTATCAATTTTTATGTCACGTCGTTATGTTGTTGAAATTGCATCACAATTTTCCAAGCCAATGTCATTGTGTAGTAAATATCGTGCCCATTTCTCTACCAAAGGTATTCACCATTATTCAGATTTACATAATGATTATAGTGTATCATGTATAAATTTAACATTCCTTTAACATTGAATAAACTATTTTTTTTAATGAATCCATATTTTATGATCTATGTGGAAAACATATGCATGAAATGAACTGATTAAGAAGGGTGTGCCCGAATAGCACTCCAAAGAATTGGGTAAAGATATGTATCATAATACATCATGTGAAATGTGGACTTACTCATGATAATTCATTTTCAATGAGGTTTTACTCATGCTCCATGTGAAATAATCCTTGGAACATGCTAATATAATGTTAAATGTTGTTTCTACATTTCCATATTATGATAATCTTGCTATATCATGCTCTCATGTTAATTTTTCTCTAATGCTCCATTGATATACCTATTTCATAACATGTGTTGTAATCTTCATGTTACACCATTTTTAGTCCCTTACTAGGCTTTATTTCTAACCTATTTCATAGGCTTGTCCTCAGGTTATCCCATGCAATGCTAAGTTTGAAGGAACATTTTGGTCATGTAAAAGAAGATTTCAATAAAGTTGTTTGGTTTTATGTTCTATGTTGTTATGTAATGTTCCTAATTTCGAAATTCATTATTCCTCTCGATCCTCAGATTTTTCTTAAGTTCATTTTATGAAATAAATAATGCTTAAGTGTGTAAAACAGAGTGGGGTTGTTATAATGTCCTTTTACACATAAGGTTTTCTAATACCCTTAAATGATAGGTCTTAATAGTATAGAATCTCATAACCTATATCCTTATCTCCTCCAGATCCTGGTTGATCCTATTTGGAAAGGACATGATTAGGGATTATTTTCTCATCTAATGAACAATATATCTTCATGATATTCTGTTGTAGAATAAAATTAAGAATAAAATGACACTGAGGATCAATCAGAATCATACCCTCCTAAGGAATTTATAGATAAAATATCATAAAGGTTATTCTGCATACAAAAAAGAAGTAAACAACCAGAGAATAAAAAACCACTATTAAATATTATGGAACATATGAATAAAACAAGATGCAGATCAAAACCTAGTGTTTATGATATACAACCCAACATCACATGGTTACTTATATATATATATATATATATTATGAGAGTATTTTAAGAACATGTTCACAACATACACCTTAATTCATGAAAATAATTTCACTGATATAACAAATTCCATAGGCATAGAACAACACTCATTAATAGAAAATTATCAAAACCTATCTTAGACAACACAACTAACTAGAATCTAAAACAGAAAATGACCTGACATGATGTATGATCATGATCACCATGTTCTAGTAATTAGTACTCGGGCATCCAAAAACAAATAGAGGGAATTGTTTTTCATAACCAAAAAATAATATACACGTAATAAATATAGATAATGATAATAAAAAATGAAATATTAGATTACCAGAAATATAAAATAGTTGGTTTAAAAGCATGAAAACCAAATAAACCATGGTACATGTATACGATAAAAATAATAACAACACATACTAATTAAATCATCTCTATATTATATTTGGGAAATATTCCAATATAGCACCACCATATTCCCATTACTTAATGACATGAACCACATCACCTCACTACAATAACAAGAACATTCTTATATTAGAAAAAATAATGTCCACAAATCACAAGGGAGTGTGTTTGGTCTGATATTAATAAACTCAGAAGAATCTCACTCATGTGTTCAATAACAAGTATATATCAAATAATCCAAACATACTTAATTCACTAAAACATGGAATGACAAAAAATTACATTTAAGTCAATATAATGAAAAAAATTACCTCGTTTTTAAAAATATAAACTATATTAAATATAAATTAGTTGGAAGAAAATTTGAAATAAACCATTGTACTTTAATCAAAGTACATATCATATTACATTTCATTTCCAAAATATTGATAATATAAAACAATGAAAATCAAAATCAAAATGGATATCACACCAATAATAACATAGTTCCAAGATCATTAAGTTAATTATAACATAGTAATAAATCAATGCAATAACACACCAAAAAATTATATAGGACAAAAGTCATAGAGGGTGGAGGAACACCGCCACACATTAACCCCATATAATGTCATATAATGAAATCCCAAACACACAAGTCCTAGATAATTTAGGAACACCCCTTCAGTCCCCCCTTTAAAAAAATTACAGGGACCAATAACAAAACCCTTCCTATTTAATATAGGCTCACATGTGTCGTATATGTCAAATTAGTATCCTTTTTATGGTATTTTCACATTTAATATTCTATTTCTAAGAAAAAAAATTCAAATAAAACATGTCAATGTTGAAAATAAAAATACATTTAATTAAGATTTAGAAATGATATTTATTTTATAAAAACAAGAGTAAAACCATATATTAGGAACAATAAATTTATAAAAACATTTGCAAACATTAATAATTATGTCATACATATTTATGAAATCCATTTAGATAAATAAAAAGATATATTGTTCACTAAGATTGGGTGGGGGAGGAAACCACCTACTTCAAACTTCTGTTTGTATGGAAACTATAAAAGAATCCACATACAAGGAGAATGTATTGTCTTAAAAATTAAGCTAATATTAAAACATAAGTTCTTAAATATTTAAAATATGCAGCGACATGAAAAAAATTGGTATATAAGATAGAAGATAATATAAATCATAGAACACCAATCTACACCCAAACAAACTAGATCTGGTCTCTATGAACCAACCACATTGAAGGAATAAAATGATTCAAACAACATGATTTGGAATAAAATGTCAAAATGTATCAAAAAGTGAATAATGGATGTACGATTTTCCTTTAAAAATAAATTGATTCTAAAACCCTATGTCTTTTGTGAAAACAGAGCGATTAATGGTGATAATATACATGTCAAAATAGTATTAAATGACCCTTGATAATTATCCACATATTTCCATTAATTGGAATAACAAAAACATAAATCAATTACCTAATTCAAGAGTTAGAAATTAAAAATATATATTGAACAATGGAATGGTGGACTTAGTAAAACCTTTTCAGTACCCCGATATTCCTAGCTCAGCACACCCAAGCATAAAGGGGATAGAGGTTTTGTAATGCCCACTGCCTCCACCATTATAGTGTTGGGGACATTTTGACATTTTATACATAGATTCCCCCCAATATCCATCTTAGATGTTTCTATATACATTGGGATTGAAGATATTACACATGGAACATAGGTACACTCCATTAGAGAAATAGTTTAGGACACCAAATGGTCTATCCCGTTTTTTCAGATGATAAGAAAAATCACAATCAATATCCACCAAGACACTACTATAGTATTTTAAAACAATATGTAATCATCCCAAATCTAAAAATATCACCTAATACATTCTGAAAAATTAAATTCAATCTAAAAATACTAATATTTTGTTTTTTCTATATATATATTTTCTGGCACTATGAGAAATTTCTGGTTGATGTTATCTCTTTTACTTCTTTATATGGATAATGGTTTAATCACCCCTTTACACTTCTAGTTCACTGTAGTGACTTGTTGGAATTCCAAAAATATTTTGGTGTACTCTACAATCAATTAAATCATATTGTCCGACCAGATGTTCTCTTGATGATATTGTTATATCTTTGTACATCCAAGAATGGGTAAATATGATCATCTAGTGACACATTATTTATCTTAATATATATGTAAACATAGAGCCCAATCCAAATATAAACAAATCTATATTCTTTGGTGTTTAAATCATTAATATTACCTTCCATAACAATTCCAACCATTTTTTTATCATTAAATCATGACTTTAAACCCCATATATTTTATTTTATATTTATGGTTTAGAAATTATTTTTGTAAGGTATGACATCTTCCATACATTTATAATTTCAAAATATATCCTTTTATAACCATGATATAGGTTCTTCATCAAACCTCATTATTTATAGGGTAACATGTTCATTTATTCGAATTGCATTAGGAACTATATCATCCATTAAAATTTAAAATTGAATTGACAAACCATTGAATTTGATTATCTTTAACAATTAAAGATGGAACATGTTTGTATCCTTTTGTAATTTATACTTTTAAATCTCTTTTAATCAATTTATATGTCACACCACTCTGTAATTTTTTTTCCTATCAATAATCCATGAAATAATAGTTTTGTCTATTTCTAAATCATGGATAAATATAACTTAATACTTTCTAAAATTATGAGTTGTGTGAGTATGGTTATATTGAAAATCCTATACTTGATAACCTAGTGGATTTATATGGATACATATTTCCATATAACCTTAACCCCTTTTAGGTTAATATAGGTCTTATGTGATATGATAATGGAAAAATTCTCACATATTGTTAGTTTTGACAAAATAAACTAAGAATATTAATACTTCAATGGAACTTATGGGTATGGGCCATTCCTCAATCTCTTTTTTTATATGAGTGATACATTTAAATTGAATTACTTATGGCCAAATTCTATAAATTTTTTATTTGATGCATTAAATAGTCAATATTTATAAAAATAATATTTAATTTTATCTTCAATAATTTCTCCATCATAATCCATATATAATATTCATATTTATAAATTCTCTTAGTGTAGTTGAAAATATCATTAATCTAAAAATAATAATATTTTTAAGGTAGTCTGTAATGATTTTTTATTAGGTCACATTATGATTCCAAGTAATTCATATAACAAAATTAAATCCATATTAGAAAATATATTTCTTACAACATATGTATTGCCTCCTATTGAATATAATATCTCTTAACCATTATCTAATGATATCTTTAATGAATATCCCCTTTTGGGATGTACTGAGATTATAAATTTTAATCAATAAAGTCATAAATCCTTATTAGTGGATATAAATTATTTATTTTTATCTTATTGAGCACCTAGTAATCGATGCACAATGACAGGGACTCGTCATTCTTCTTTTACAAGAGTGTTTCTTCACCCAGAGTGATGGACTATGTTTTAAGAACCCTTTATCTAATCAACCATGTAGTTCATTTTCATTATCCTCTAGTTTTATTAGGGTTGTAATAAATTTTCTATTGTATATATGTTTAGATATAGGTTAATGTTTTATTAGTAACACTCGTCTATGATTTTGTTGAATGATAAATAATTAGGATTAAAATACATTAATATAATATTTCCTAATGTTAATGTCCCCATGTTTAAGCCTTATTTTGAATCAAAAATATCATAATTATATTCTTATTTATTGGGAATCATAACCCACAAAATTGAGTAATTTATGAAAGGGGACTCATAACAATAAATTCATATTTATAGTAAAAACATACATATTGGGATTTGGAAATTGATTTTTATATGGACTATATACGTGATATCACTATAGTGATATAAAATATATTCCCATTATTGAGTAAAATTCATATAATTGAAGGGTTACGTAATTTTCCGTATATTTATTAAAATTACTATAATTGGGGAAGAGTCCAAAACTGAGGTTGTAATGATTTCACCATAATGTTTATTTACCAATACATCTACTTCCAGCTATTTGGGAGCTGATTCAATATGTCTATAAAATATTCAAGATATAATGGATTGCATATAAAAAAAATCACCAGTACTGAGTGAATATTTATTTTACATTTAATCCTTTCTGTTTTTTTTTTAATTTTTGGATACCACGATTTGTTAATTTAGAAAATCATATAAAAAATAGAATGAAATAATTAACTGATAAATAAAGATCCAATATATATCAAATATTTTTTACAGATTTACATATGGGATCCATATTATTAGCCATGTTAATACTTTAATAACCAAATTTTTATATTAATGAATAAATTATTTGATAAAAAAATATTGACCCATCCGTTTTACATGATTATTACATCATTCTAATTAAAATAATTAAATTATAATATAATCCAAAAATCCAATTAATTAGTATCTTAGAAAAAAAATAAGTTTACACATTATAATCATATATAAAAAAATAAACACAATTTAATTCATTTACAAAAGTATTCCAATTTTCACTCTTATTCCACTAAAAAAAATAGAATACTCATAAGACGCATTATTAAATGGGTTATATTTAATATTTAGAAGGTTATGAATATAAGGGAAGGAACCTGTGATAAGAAACAATAAAGTCCGTCTGTGGGAATAATTTACATCTTCTAAATATAAGAAAAGGATCACCATATACAATTGTGGGAATCAAGAGAAATATGAAGAGAATGTAGTATATTCATAAATATTAAGCCACATAACATTATGAATAATATTTACACATAAATTGTCAATAAAATAAAGCATCTTGTTCTTGTATTACTTATGTATAGATATCATCACTTTATAAATTGTGAATAATTGTATATTTATATTCATTTATAATTAATAATATCATAGTTGATATTTCACATTAACCAATCCATTATATGGATACATTATTCTTGGACAAACTGTCAAATTATAATATAGTAATAAAAAATATGCAAAATGGAAAACAAAATGTACACCAATCATATAAATGATACAAACCCATGAAAAAATTGGTTCTAAAGTGATATAATAAAAAATAAGTTGAATAATATAATTGCTCATTCCTAAAAGGGGATGATAATATTTAATTTCAGTCACGGAAAATGAGAATTAGAAAACAATTGGTTTTATTTCATAGATAGTTGGAATAAAATTTAATGAATCAATTATATATTCAAGAAATAGTTTGAAATAAAAAATCATGAAGGACGTAAATAATGAATTTAAATTAAGTAAAAACAAGAATATAAATAAAATAAAAAATGGAAAATTTTAAATTACATTTAAATGTTATTTATTATAGATTCATTGTGAAAATATATAAGAAGTGGAATTAAACCCAAAAGAATAGTTGGGTTCAAGAGAAATATTACATGAGGCAATATATTATTTTATATTTTATACACATTTATTATAATTAGATTATGTCCATTAAAACTCTAATACAAATGATTATTGTAGTCATTAATTTTAAATTTGATCAGTCATGTCATTATTATTTTTAATTATATTCTTTACTTAATGATGAAATGGTTCGATTGACATTTTTGATGGAATTATCTCATTTTCATTATTATTATTATTTATAATTTATTTTCCTATAATATTACATCCGGAATAGTAAAAGATGATTAAGAAATAAATATAATATATTTCATAAATAAATTTTATTTGAAGGAAATGATAATAAGATAGTTAGTAGTGCAACTGATTGATGACGAGGGTATCCATTAAGAAGATGTATAATATAGAGGGGGCGTTATTATATATGTAAAATATAGTTGTAATTATTTATACCATATAACAAGAATTGTACTATGATATATACATATGAATAAAATTTTCTATAAAGGGAGAAAATTGAAGATATTATGTTAGTAAAAAATAATATAAAGAATAGGATTAGAGTTATAGTTTAGTGATGATTTACAGATCTATAAAATCAATGATGCATAGGGGTTAGATGGAATCTGAACATAAATATGATTATAAGAAGAATTGGGAGGATTATTTTTGGAGGGTATTTGTCTTTGGGATTCATATTGTAAGATACTATGTAGTGTAAAGGTTATTGGTCATTTATACATCTACGGAGGGTTATTTTTTGGTTAAAAATATTCTATTAATTTTTATTTCTAGATAAAAACGTCCAATATTGGAATTCATACTATTATAAGACATGTTTCAATAAAATTAAATTCTATTAGGTTTTTTGAACCACTCCACCTCTGAATTTATTAATTTTCAATAGGTATATTTTTGGGTTATAATACAAAGAAAAACATATTGAAACATAGAATGGATGTATATTCCATACCTATCCACATAGGTATAACCCATACAACCTCCCAATTGTTACAATTTTTAATGAAATACTACAAGGCATAAACACCATAAAATAGACTAAAAGAACATTTTCAATTAAAAAATTAGATTCCAAAATTATTTATGCATCATTCTACTGGTTTCATAAACAATGTATCATGACTATTTCATCACCATCCAATTACACAATTTGTTTCACATAAATAATATACATAGAACAATACATGCACCCATTTGGGTTAGATCCTCAAATATCTATGATTCGGAATATATTGTTGAGTTCCACTCAACCGTGGAATGTGACTTGAAAATTATTAATTTAATAAAATCGAAAGAATATGAATGGAAATTTTATTTTAAATGAAATAAGATACATTTTTAGACATTGGAAATTGAATTTTTATGTTTGGAAATAAATTCTAATTGTCTTTAAATTTATAATTTATTTTATAAAATTAAAATTGGATCAATCTAAAAAATATTTTATTTATTATGTCTTGAATATAAAAATATTTTCTCATTAAAAATTCAATATTTTATTTTATATTTTTTATTATTTCACTAAAGAAATGATTTTTATAATAATTTTATAAATTTATTCACATATCAAAATTTTTTAAGTGATAATTCCATAAAATGACAATAATTTTATCAAAATTATTTTCTATTATATTTATTTTAATTATTTTTATTAAAATTAAAACATTAGTAAGATAGGATAAAATATAATTTATTAAACATTCTCTTACTCACATACATGATGTATTGGTTTTATATTTCTCTATGAGAACATGTTAGAAATTTGGATATATGAACCATACGTAACTATTTTTAGGTAAATGAATATGGTTTTTGTGGATTTTATTAATAAATTTCATGGAATTTATTTGGTTTTCCTTAGTTTTTGGGAATATATGTCTTCAATAGTTTGTGTCAATCCTATAATTAATCATTATGAACACCCTATGGAGTGATTTATTGGATTATTTATATATGAACTTCTTTTTCTTAAGGTATTAATAAAAGTAATAGGTGTTTTAGAAATTTTTTTAAATAAGATCATCAAATTTTTCAGGAAAAACTCTACATAAGTTTTATATAGGTTGAGGTCTCTAACCTAAAATTGTGTATGAGAGTATCATGATCCACCTAGGATAATGTTTAGTATAATAATTAATTTAGTTCAACATTTTAGTGGGTACTCTAGAAAATTTTGGAATTCATCACAATTCAAATTATTATAACCACTTATGATTTTATGAAAAAGAAATAGAGAATGTACATAGTCAATTTAAAGGAATTTTCATCTAGTATTAGACATATATTTTTAATGGAAGTATTGAAAATTTATAAATAGAAAAATTACATTAAAATGCGATATATTATCTTACATGAGACAATAACCATAACGGTATGTAAAACTGGGAAAATGTAAATTGGTCATTTCTTTATCGGGGTTACTCAAACATGATAGACGGTGAAGGAACTAGATGCTGGTTTAATGAGATATGCCAAAAATAATAAGAGTTGAAAAAGAAAAAATATGATGGATATTGGCAAAAAAAATTAATATAATGAATATTTAATAAAAGAAACAAGGGGAAATAATACTTTGTTTTATTTTTCATCAGTTTCACGGTTTGGTCAACGATTGGATAAACCATGAACCAAAATTGAATCACAACTATCATGGAGGACTAATCCTCATTCATACTTTTATAATGGTTAAAAAACCATGAGAAAACATTAAAAGTTTATCATTCAATAAATTAAAAATCATTCATGGATTTAGGACCAGGTAAAATGATTTATTGAACCATTAAACTCTTCTTTATATAATGCATGGTCTGGGTTCCAATTTAGTTAAACCATTCACTATCCACTGAACTCATCCTATTTATATAAATATAATAAATATATCCCCAATATTTCCATATAACTATCAAAATATGCTCTACCCATACATCCAATAAAATTGAAACATGTGTTTTATTAGAAATTAATGGGGTTCTTGTCTTGAAGAAGAACTAGGATGTTACGAATTCCACTCCTAATAAAAAATCTTATCAAAGTTCCACTTATGAGAATTCTTTACAGGAATCCTACATTAACTCAAGTCTCTGAGCATATATATCATAATCTCATTCAAAAATCACCACATACAAAAGTCCATGTTTCCATAACACCCAATCTAGATAACCATCCTACAAAGGATCGTCATTAAGCTATTATTCGCAAAAAAACTAGATATTACCCAAAAGATACATCTTCCTAGAACTCATAATACTCAATATCAGATTCATGAGACAATAAAGAGTAATAATTTCTGAGCTAAGATCCATGAATGAAATCATTTATAGCCCCATAAAACTAAGGGATGTATACCTGACTTACTACCAGTCTGACCCTCTCTATAATATAGAATAGATCGATAAATATATATTACAAATTATATTATATTTTAATATATTAGTGTACAAATCTATATGAGACTCTGATGATGTCAACACCACCCTCCTTAGGTTCACGCATAATTGTTTGGACATGAAACTAGGTTCATTCATAAAATTGTGAAAATAAAATCTGGTTAGGGAAAAACACTATGAACATGTTATAAAGTTCACTCATAACATTGTGAACATATAATCAGGTACATGAATTAAATATGTACTAATTATTCCTTCACCACTACTCGAAGAAATCGATGGTGGTATAGGACCCACCTGTTACATAATAAAATAATATATATGTGTGTAAAAGATCCAAACAATTCAAAATATCATAACCCATGAAATTAAATGGTTACTATAAACACTTCACCCCATCATAACCTATTGAAAAGATATAGTTATCATAATCATTTAATCATAGAATAACCAATGATGGTAGGTGTATTTCATAAGATTAATATCATGGTATAAACTATTATAGAGAAAACAGATTCATATGAAACATTTCATCATAATCATAAATAATTAAATGAAATAATAAGAATGGTTCCTTTTTATCATATACCCAATAAATTTAAACCTATTTCAAATAATGAAATCTTAGATTGTAGAATATTTTTAAAGATCACTTGAATAATCTCATAAGGGAAATAACATTTCTTTAAAATCAAGTTTTTAAATATTACACATTATAAAAAATTTATCCTTTAAATACCAATTTAAAAACATATAAATTAATCCATAATTTTAACTTATTTTTTCAGAAAATTTCATTTCAATTTAAGACCTTATTTTTCAAACAAAAAACACTTTGAACCCAAAATATTTGAAAATATCTTTAATAACATATAGAGGAAGATTTCAAAACCATATTAAATTTTTTTTTAAACATAAAAAAAATAAAATTTCATGGAAATCATCATAAAAAATCATGTCGAAACATTTTTTTATATCATTTTTTTAATATAAATGTTTTTCAACCGATTAGAGAAATAAATATGGGTGTTCTTGAAAAAAATTTCTTTATCAGAATATGAACCAAAGAGTTGATAAATTGTACCAAATCATGAATATATCATAAATAAATATATTATATTAAAATTAACTAGTGTTCTTGAGATATGAATCATAATATTTCAACAATTTAACCATAATCATAATTAATACAAATAGATATTGAAATTATAATAATAAAATATTACCATTTTAGTAACTATGAATCATAATCACTATAAAATAATAACATTAAATGAAGTATAAAATATCATGAAAATAATTATATTCATGATAAAACAAGTCTAATTTCATTATATTCACCTCATTAATTAGTATATGTACATAATAAACCATGTGTCCCAAATAAGTAAAATTAAGACAAAATTTACTTATCAATTTTGTCACTTTTATACTTTAATACCCATGAAAGAGAGAGAATAAAATTTAAATCTAAATACCAATAAATTTAACGTTTACAATCAAAGATACATTTATTATATTTATATACATAAAAAAATAAACAAGTGGTGAATATGTTATAAGTCTGGTAGAAAGTAATTTAAGATAAGAAATCCACTTACTCTTAGAGTAAATATTGATTTCTAATATTCATGAATTAATAAAATCAACGGAAACATTTAATATCATTAAATAAATTAATTTCAAAATATAACATTTCATAGGTCAATATATACACCATAAAAAAATAATATGTGGTTAATATATCATATAACTCCGAGAAATGAATTTGAGATGAGAAATTCCTTACATAAATTATTGAATTTATTTATACAAGTCAAAACAACCTAAATTTAAAATATAGGTTTACAATAAATCCAACACAGAAACATTTTCCTATATATATTACCATTATGAATTTATTATTTCGTTATATTAACTTTTTATTACCAATTCAATGTTAATGTTACGTTTTAGTTAGTATCCGCATTGAATTTCGTATATGTTTTGACATGTTGTTTTTATCATTTTTATTTGATTATGATTTCCTTATCTAAAAAAAGTAAAACATTATATAAATATAATATATATATTTTTATGTATTTATTTATAATAATCTATATAATATAAAAATATATATTTATATACATCATTCATGTGGACGGTAGGCCTTACGTAAACATGAACGTTGATTCCGCTCTCATTTATATTGAATGAATGAAACTAAATAAAAAATATGTATATATATTATAAAAAAATTATATTTCACATTTAATATATATATATATATATGATATTTTTATTAAACCCATCCTTATTGAGTTCCATATAATCTATGAACTAATCATGTCTCTTTGAGGTAGAAGTAGTCCAGATGTCCACAAAGGATGTATTTGTGTTCCCTTAAAATAGAAATCATGATGGCTTGTATTTTATAAAAATTACAAATTAATAAATATATCAAAAATATAATATATTTCATATAAAAAATTAATTCCATCATTATTCCCAACCATGATAGGAGGTAATGAATGTACGTACAACATTAGTTTGTGAGGTGGTAGTCAGTTATACACATGGATGATGATTGTGTATCTCATTTGATAGAGATTATTTTTATAGGAAAAATGTATTTAGAGGTTTGAATAAGTGAGGGGGTGGGTGAGTACCCTTTTATAGTAGTGGAAGTTGGTTATTATTGTAAATACAGACAATTAAACAGTATTGAGAGGTATATCTTACATAATATTACTCCAATAATGGTACATATTAGTGAAAATGTAGTATTTGGTAAAAATATATTCATAAATGGATTTTGGAAATGTTTAAAGGTAATTAATAACTATATGAGTAATTTTAAGACACTATGAAAACCCATTTTACCTTAATCATTGTACTTTATTTTAACCGATTTCAATCATTTTTTGGTAAAAAACTGACTTGACATTAGTAAAATTATTATATTATCCTGATTCAAAATGTAATTTATAGTTTTTAAATATTCAATAAAATAAGTGGAATTAAATAATTTAATATTAATCTCCCAGACTGGATGATACAATATGGTTTTATAGTGGAAATTTTCAAAAGATTAAAATGTTTCTATATATAATATGAATGTAAAATTAATCAAAATCAAATAAAATATATTAATAAATGTATAATTTAACTCTATATTTTAACGAGAAATTTTAATAAACAATTTAACTATATACAAAAATTAGACAAAAGTTAGTGGTCAATTAAGATGAAATGTTTTTCATTATTCCACAAAAAAATGAAACATCTGGGAAAAATTAAAAAAATTTACCAAAACAAAAACTTGATATTCTAATATCATAAATCAAGATAATTTTTCCAAATAAAAGTTATAAATGATTTAAATATTTTTTGTAATATTGAATTTATATTTAGTGGTCGTAAAATTATACTTTATAAAAAGTACATATCTGTATCAGTAAAATTGGATTTATTATTATCAATTTTCTATAAATCACATAAGATGGATGTTAAAAATTTTAGTGAATATAATATATATATATTAAATAAATTATCAAAAGTGTTTTAATTAATTAAATGAGGTAGACATTATTTAATTTCATATATATAGTTTTCCATCAAATTATTTCATATAATTTCAAATGGGTTTTGCATTCATTAATAGTTTATTGGTCAAAAAATAATTATTCATATATACATGTAAAAATAATATATTCATAATTCAAAAAAAAGTATTCATATCCTCCATTCTATCAGATAGGTGATAACTGTAATAATAGTTTAATGATAATATTAATATTACATTATGTTCTCGTAAAACTAGGTATAATATGTAATGAATGAATTTTAAAGAACTCATTATTGTGTGTAAAACAAGATAAACATCATGTGGTGTTTTCTAAAAAATAATCTATGTGTTACATTTTTTACTATAATAACATTATTTTTTTTATTGAAAACAACACATAGTGATTTTATGTAACACAAGAAATATATAGTGTTTCATGAAATGAAAAATATTGAAAATTTTAAATTTATTAGAAATAATTTTTTTTTAAATATTTACAGTGAGTTGTAATATATTATCATATTACCTACCCAATACATAAATTTTGGGATCTATCCTTCTCCATGAATATCATTAATTAGAGCTACTATTATTTGATCGATATTTCTATCAGTTTATTATTAAACCTCTCGGTAGATAAGGAATGATACATCTTCATAATAAGTCATAATTTCATTCATCTTGTAAAAAATTTGAATCCCATTTTAAATGTAAATACATAAAATTAATTATATAAAAATTAAAAAGAGTTATTTTGATAGGGTTAGAAAATAATATGTGATTGTCTGTCTTAATTGGGACTTCCTGACATAATCTTCTTGAAGTGAGACTTCCTCAAGATGTTTTGACTAAAAACTCAATTCTTAATGTTCTAGTGAAATTTATAATTTTTTTGGAAAACATATAATATATAAAAGAGTGATAGGTTAATGAATCAAATAAAGACTTGTCTAAATTAAGAGATATGATTAACATACCTTCCACCACATCAATGGTTATTTTAAAGTCATATATAGTGATCACATAAGCTTATCCTTCTCCTCTTGGCAAAGTCTTTAGTTTATTACCATGATTCATGGTGAATTCTGTTTCACATTTCCCCATATCAATACTATTTCAACACTAGATCAAGCTATTTTGTTTTTACACATTTAATTATTTAGCATGATGAAACATATCCCAACAATTACAAAAAAATATCTTATAACTATAAGCATTTAATAGGATGATTCAATACATTGATACTACATGATGGAAATTTATTTTTTATATTATTCTTCATTAATAAATTCCCTTTTTATTGGCACTCATTCAACCAACAATTTTCATTATTTCCCAAAAAATAATATGATATATTTGATTCCATGTCTATTTTGATGATACATAATTATATTTCATCATATGAAGAAAAAATCTAATTACCCATCTCTTTTTAGAGAAGTAGATTAATCCTATTAATGAAACGGTCAATCTTGCACTCTGTGGTGAATATGTAATATGTAGTATACATGGATATCATTGAAATCGTATCCTCAATACGAATAAAACTTTCTTCTTCCTTTTTATTTATGAAGCGGAACATAATCTTCTTTTTAGTTTTTTTCTCATTAGGGAGATATTTTAAAAGAATATGTCCTTAAATTGTTTCCATTCCATGAATTCTATTTCCACTTCTACCCTTGTATTAGGGATTAACGATGGCTATTGCATATCATCTACATCTAGGAAATAAATTATATGTGTAAAATTTTACTTTTCACCCCATCCTAAGTCCATAAATATCTTCTTGGGACACAAAATTCATTACTCATCTACCATTAGATAACTTGTCCCCCAAAATGATAGTTTATTATATTCCATAAATAAAACCAACAATGGATAATCACACAATGTAATGGGTTAATACATATAGTATATGTTATTTTTTTAAACAAAATTATGTTTCCCTAATATATCAATGATCTTATACTCTCTAATACCATTATTATAAGCTTTTTAGAAGGGAAATATCTATATTATATTTTAGTATTGATATTATTATCCTTCCTAGAACAATTTCTATACAATGAAATATATTTTTTAGATCATTAAATAATGGATATTAAAATATAATTTATAATTATATATATAATATAACACATAACATAAATTAAAATTTTAACAATGGTTAATCTAAAAAATAATAATGTTTGATTCTTTCAGTATATCATTACAATAAAACCCTTCACAATGTTTTGTAAAGAGAATTTTAGTTTCCTAAGAATATTCCCCATGAGAGAAAAACTAGGTACACAATAAGGTTAATTTTTGATTACTCGGCCACTATTGTGTCAAGATTGGCACACTGATTTTAAAATTAATACACTAAGGTATATATGAATTAGAACCAAATCAACTTTTAGTATCTGTAAGGTGAAGTTTTTCTAGGTAAAACCTATTAATTCCTTCCTCTTAAAAAATAGGATGTTATTTTATAGTTATCCACAAGCATTATCATAGGGTTATGTTCCATAATGTATACCATCCTTAATCAATACCCCTTAGGTTATACTAAAATTCTAATTGACCAACTATAATGACCAAGACACCAATAATTAGTAGTTGGGGACTACATTATTATATTTTCAAAGATATAAGGTTACAATCCAAAAATACTGATCATATTAAATGTTATGGATTACTATATACATACAAGATACCAATTTTACATTTAAAAAATAAAATTAAAGATAAAAGAAAGAATTTTTTTTGTATCCATGAAAGTCATTTAAATGATTCATCTTTATAACATGGGGAATAATAAAACAATAATGGTGATATAAAATTCTCAATATGATTTATGTAAAATAGAAACTAATATAATTGAAAAATAATTTTTAATGTGGTAAGGTAAAGAAATGAAAACACGTTTCATTTAATTAATAACACGAGTTTGAGACAAGGAATAATCAACCAGGAATTGTATCAAACTGATCACCCATTCCATTTAATCCATAAAATAGGAATATAATGCTTCTTGAGATAATAAAATTTAAAAATATCATTTAAAAAAATAATAAGTGAATAACCAATGAATGAAATTATTAATTATTAGACATCAAGATGTTAGGAATCATGATTCTATTAATTTCAAAAATATTCTCTATACAGTTTAATACTATGGGTAAATACCTAGTTGATTTGGTCCAATTTTTTGTCTCATTAAACCTATTAATGCATCAATTGGACTTATATAACTACGTCCCACTATTAACTACATGTCTAAATAATAACTCATATATTGGAAATATATTTAATTTATTAAACAATATTAATTGCCATCAAATATATTTATTGAGTAATGGATACATACTTATCAATATTTCCCTAGTTAATCAAATTACATTCAAATTAAACAGTATAAGTAAAAATTTATACTATTTAAGAAGCAATCATATCCATTTTAAAGTAAAATTTTTATTTATAAGAAATTTATTTTACAATGAAAATTGATAAAAATAAATTTCTTATTTCAATAGAATGTAAAATAACACAAAAAATATTTGATTGTGAAATTATTTTCTACCCCGTAGGTATCATTTAAATTATAACCCCATGAAGAATAGAGATGAAAAAAATCATTAATCATCATGATTAAGTAGAAATTAAGGTTAAATACATAAATGGGTCATTGTATCAACCACAAAAAAGAAAATGGGTGTATAGTAACAAATATGTCTCAATGAAATGGATATAGAGATGAAATCCTAGACAACATTGTTACAATCAAGTAAAATATTTGTAGAATAAATAATTCAAATTGATCATAATATAACATGAATTATGAAGGATTCATTATATTCCATATAAAAGTGGATGTATACAAAATATAAATATATATTTGCATCATAATAATTAAACATTCCTCAATGAAGATAAAATGAGACGAAGTCCCATACCTAAGGATTTCCTTTAGTTGATTTTATTATTGTTTTTATTAATTAAAAAAGAACCATATTAATGTGATTTTTGGGAAATATAATGTTTGACCTTTGTATTTTATTGCGTTTATGACATGTGACACCAAACGCATAAGGTAATATAATATCTAGAATATTTATAATATATTTAATATTTAAAATAGATTCTATATATATTTTAATTTACACAACACTGAGTTAGGGTGTGTTACATGAAAGTTCAACCTTCTTTGATGTCTTGCATTACACACAAGGTTGCGTTTACAAAACAATAATATATTATTAAAATATTATTATTTATTATAATATGATATAACCTATCAATTATGTTAGAAGATACTAATATTATTTACTTTCATATGAAAATTTATGTTTTATATAAATATAATATGAATACATTGGTTACAAATTAAATAGAAAATAAAATAAGAACAAATAAGATAAAAAAATTAAATAATATTATTTTTATGCATCCAGGGGAGTTTTTTCTTAATAAAATTTATTATTTACGATTATATAATGATTTTAATGAAATATAATTGTTCTATATTAAATAAATTATTTTTCATATTCTTTGGTTAGGTCTGATAAGCATGTGATAATAACAGATGATATTTTACACTTAAGACATTATTTTTTTAAAAAGGTAATTTCACTTCATTTTAATTGAGAACCCATTATAAATATTAATTTTTATAATTATTTTAATTTATAATGTCTATATAAAATCAATATTTGAAATATTAACATCATAAAATGGTTATGGTGAATTTTGAATTCTTTATTAGAAATATGTCATTTTTAATGAATAGGTAAAAATACATAAATTTATATAAAAAAAATTTCATCTAATTTAATTATAATTATAAATTATTTATTATAATGGTTATAAATTTTACTTATATAAAATTTTTATCAATTAATACAATTTATTTCATTAGAATAAATTTTACATTGAAATTGATTATAAAACAAAGAAAACATGCATTTGTTTTACTGTACATTCACACATTGTTATCCAACCAACAGGATGAATTTTAAATTACATTCATCATAACATATGATTGGAATTAGAAAAAATGGATTCAATATTGGAAATCATACTAATTTATAATGTCTACTACGATCAACTTTGTTATTTAAAAAAAATATCAGTGAATGCAATTAAAATTAATTACAATTATTAACATAAAATTAATTTTAATAATAAAATAAACCTTTAATATAATTTGAAAAATAACTTATCCACTTATACAAAACCCCCCTTTGTTTCCATATTAAGTACATTAACCTTAAATTATTTATTTTTTTTATTACTTTTAAAAATAAAAAACTTGTGTACACAAAACTAATAAAAAATACCAAGTGAGTCATTTTCCCTGCTTATAAAAGGACAACACCAATCCCCATTCTTAAACCCAATCATATCTCATAGTTTAGGAAAATACCTGACCAAATAGATTCCCAAAATCATTACCATATACCTTTAATCCTATGTTTCAGATGAAATCCATACAAGACAACTATTTGGTAAACACCAAAAAGAGTTACTCGATTTTAAGGTAATGGTTTTAAACAATCTCTTTTAATTTCATTTTACACCACCAAAAATATACTTAATCCACGTTCATATATTAAAAATATTATCCTAAATATACTGTGATTTTTTTATTATGTTTTGACCTAAAATAATACACACTTCCATTTAATGGTTATCGAACATATTATTTTTGTGTACGACGAACTACCACCTCTCCAAACAATGATTGTTAATTTCTTATTTTACCAACATTCATGGATATAAATTATTAAAAAATATATTTTTATATGTGATATATGTGATTTTTATTATTTAAATTTTATTATTAAATCTTTTTATAACACATAACTTTAATAATATCAATTTCTATTAATATGATAACATCTTTTGAGGAAGTGTGTACTACATCCCCCTTAAAGTGATGTGATTCATTTCCACAACAAATTAAATTAGTAAAATATGATTAAAATTTAAAATTTTAGACATACAAATAAAATATATATGATATTTTTGAAATAAATAATGTTCTGAAAATATCTTAGTATATATAGTTTTCTTTATCACACATTCAAATAATTATAAAGTTATAACGTTATTCATTGATGGGTGGATGACAACCTCATAGACATGATGTGATTAATTTTTCATCCCAAAAATTATATATAAGTATATTTGATTAAATAATTTTTTATTAATGATTTAATTGTCATTATGGTATGATATTTTGTTTCTATCCTTCTTTCTATAACATCTATTGGAAAATGAGAATGTTACTTATACGTATGTACATCCTTCCATATCCATGATTGAAAAATTGGTTATTTTTTAAAAAAAATATATAATTACTGATGTTTAAAGTATAAATAATGTGAATATATAGTGAATATTTGATGATTATTATTCAAGATATGTTATATAATTACCCCTTTGATCATAGTTTTCCCAAAAATGTTTGTTTACACATAAATTGAATCTTGTCACAACATGTGATGTAAACACAGTTGTTTATGTTGTTTTACACAAAATGTTAATAATTGAAATAAAAGTATTGTTAAAAATGAATTTGGGATATAAGAAAGATGAAAAATAACATAATCTTATTATACAAGAAATTAAAGGGTGTTCTCCTAAAAGGAAACACAAGGTACGAGATTCTCATCTCAATGTTTACATCAATGTGATAAATTTCTTGTTCACCACATAAATTTCATATATGGTGTATATACTTCCCCTTTTGATATATTATATAATTAATTCTATTATATTCATGATATTTTCAACATTAATTTAATGTTATTCCTCACTGATGATTATTATTTCAAATATTTTAAAGTGGCATGAGACACATTGGAATGTTTAAAGATTATTTTTCCCAACAATAACATTAGTGATCATTAAATGGTTTTCCAATTTAAAGAAACAATATTTTTATTGTTCAATAAGACTATTCATTTTTCTCACCCTATTTATTCAATACCATATTCATGTATTAGTACCATTTTCCCACTAATTGGAACTCAAAATGTTTTGGAATATGTTTTTTCACAAAACACAACATTGTAAATCTCTTTAGTCGAAGAACCATTATTCACCTAAAAACCATGTTTCATTAAAATTTATTCATATTTTTAAATGATTTTGTAAGAATTTTTTTACACATTCTGTCCTCTACTAAATTTTTCAAATGAAACTTTTTGTCTCTATCCAAATATGGTATTTTTATAACCTTTAACCATTCTATCTAATTATTTTATTACCTCATATAGATTTTAAAGATTTTCATGTTTTCTTTTAGTTGAAACATAATTTAAATGTTTAAAAGAAGATTTTTTAAATAAAATATTTTCAAAAGAGATTTTCAAGGTAAATGTTTTTATAAAGGCATTTCAAAATAAAAGGATATTTTCCTAAAGAATGTTTTTAAATGGTATTTTTATAATGTTTCTATTCATCAAATTAAAATACCTTTATTTTGCCTCACATCAGTTATGTGGTATTTATATTTTCATTAATTATCCTATGAGTGGATTATGGTTTATTAGTCCAAGGATAGTGTTCACATTCACTTCCTCGGTCTCTTTTATTCCCCTTTAAATATAAAATTTCCTATGACCATTTGATATTTATTTTCCCCTAAATATCTATTTCATTTTTCATGGATATGATTTTTTCATAAACCATATACCATTTTTCAGATATTTTTTACTTTGAATGTTATAGGGTTATTTGGGAGAAATATTGATAAATTCATATACATTATTCAATAAAAAAATTTATAAGGAATATTTTTTACTAGATATGTGTAATGTTTTTGACTTAAAATACATGGGTTGGGTTCATTTAAGGAAACCCATATAATTTGGGGACCAATTAATGAAAGAATAATGATGCATTGTTAGTCTCATTAGATGAATTTGCATCATATATTAAAATAGGTATAGTATCTATTGATGATAATGGTATCATGTATCTAAGAAACATACAATCCTATAATTAAGAATTTCCTTCATTTAGTTTCATTTATCATTCATCCATGATATTTTTCATCAACCTATTAATGGATACATTTCATTTTTTAGTTCATTGTTTATATTTTATGTGTGTTTTATTGTTTAACATTCTATAATTATTAATCTAATTCATTCATAATAACATAATCTATACTTTACCCATGCTGATCATTTCATCTCACCCTTACTATGTTTTTCCCATGAATCTATGAAGCTTTACTAATGATATATGTGGATTTTTTATATTAAACAATTTAATCATCGAATTTAGTTATTTATTTTGAGAAAACAATTTTTGTAATTAGTATACTCATTTTTAATACAAGACACATTTATGTATCTACTTTACCTAGAAAAATAAAATCTTCAAACATTCTGGATCAGATTCCTTGTAATCATGCTAATGTAATTCATAGTAGACACTAGCATTGAGATTTTTGGGGTTGGGTCGCTAAAATTGGTATCAATAAATGTTTAGTAGAATCCGTGGGAATTTTAATTAAGAAAAACTTTGATAGAGAACATAACCCAAATATAGAATTTGAGGATAACTATAGAAGATCATCCTATAGCTTTGGTAAGATAGAGATTATATGGGTATTCATATATATACATCCCTATTTTGATACTAACAGTGGATGTAGTTCTGTAAAATATAGAAATATGAGTAAATACTCCAATAAGGTGTTTTGAGACTAAATCGGGGAAACCTAGAACATGACTACATGTCTTTCAAAACAACTTGTTTGACATTCCTGGGCGATATTCTTAGGATAATCCATATTTTCTTTATAAAACACTATGAAATATTTTGACAGTGAATAACCTAGGTTAATACTAGGGTGTTTTAGATTGAACAGATGTGGTCATGATTTTGAAATCATAAAAATCATATTACGGATAAAACATATAACATCGATGGTTCTTTGTGGAAATAAATGGATGAAGTATTTATGTTTTGTGATTTCATTGAAAACAATACTCAATAGTGTAGTCCGCCCAGTTTCTATGACATTACCATTTATTTAGTTTTTTAAGGATATAAATTATAAGAGTTAAAGTTGCGAGAGTTTGGTTATCTTTCAATAAATTTTTGTCACAAAAGGAGAGGCAGACGAAATGCGCATTGTTTATCCAAACTATTAATAAATCCTAGTCAAAACCATGTTCAAAGAATATTTTTGGTAGATAGCTTCAGAACGGTATGTACATAGTTAGGGAGACTATTCGAGGATGTCCTTCAAGGGTCTACATAGGTAGTAGCTAATGTATAGTTAGTGAATGGTTTTTCTAACCATGTAACCCAACTGTGCACATGGTTTAAATGAGATCCTAAAATGTGGATCTCACAAGTGTTTTCCTCTTAGTTTCTCATTTTTCCCATAAGTGGACATAACTCAATATTTATATTCCTTGAAGGTAGAAGAAGCTCACCCAAGTTTTTTGGAGTCAATCTAAAGCCTTCCTTCTGGTGTTTCAAACTCAAATTCATGAGGTATGTGATTGTTCTTCATTGTTATTGATCATTTTCATTGATCTAATTACATATACTTCTCAACTATTCATGGATTCTTAGATCTACCCATGTTATGAGTAGATGAATGAGTGTGGATTTGGAATAATATGATGTTTGTTCTTGATCTTTCTAGGAGAAGTGATCAAAAAATGATTCATGAAGAATAGACTCAATTATCTTATGCAATCTTTATCCATTTTCAGGATTCTTCAAAACCATTGAAGTAGGTAGCTTCTCTCTGGACTAAATTTAGTAAAATATATGGGAATGAATTCAAATTGAATATCTTCTGTCGAATTGGTTTTGATTTGTCTGTTTATAATTCATTGGAAGTCCTTCCTTGTGATGCTTTTGAAAATAGGGGAAATCTGTAAAAATGGGCATCTGAATGATGTGTCTGTGTTCATAATTTTTTAATAGAGATTTTAAAAAGGGGATTTTTTAAAATTGTTGAAAATGGTTTGGAATATAAGTTTTCATTAAAATTATATTTTTTATCAAAATGAAATGTCTATTTTGAAATTGGTTTGTTCATTGTTTTTCAGTAAAAATACAGTTTTAATGAAACAATTTTTTTATGTAATTTTAAATGGTTTTAAAGACATGGGGTTTTGTGGGTTTTGATGTATGTTCCCTTGAATAATGTACATGTACCATTGGGGTGGAATGTGTGTGACCCTAGATTAGTGGCATGTGTTGTTAGGAAAAAAAATTAATTTGACGAGAGACAACTCATGAGTATGGAACTGTCGAATGAATCAAGAATGTGTGGGTGTGTTGTGAACTATGGAATTGGTATGCCAAAAATATAATAATAATTGTTTTTTAAAACATGATTTGTTATATTCATGGAAAATATATTGTCGAAAATTAGATTCATTTAATTTTGTTTTCACTTGATTGTAATGGTTTTTGGAACAAGTTTATATTTCATTAAATACTATTTTGAGAAATTTTTTATATAAACTATTTTATATAAATATTACTAACAATTCTATCCTAGTGGATTGTGTCGGGAAGTCATTGGAAAAAAATACTGAGTTATGTACTCACCCCTACATTAGAACTTTGTTTATTTTGCATATGCTACCTTTTGAGCCTTGGGGAAAGGTAAAGTTCCACACTTCTTTAGAACCATGTCGTGATACATTAGATTACTTAGTGATGTTGGAGCATGGAGCTTGTGAAGCATGAAATCTTTTTGTCTTCTTGGAGTTTATTAATTTTCATTCTGATGTATAATTTTATGTTGGTGTGTCTTCCACTATATCATACATTAGTTAGTTGTTTTAATGAGAATGATTTTAAATTTCTTAGTTTATTTAATGCAAGATATTGTGAGTTGTTTGTGGATGGTTTGTTGGGTTGTTGTTTTTTAAAATTAAAGAGTTAATCTTCAACCACTTTCTTTGAAACACTTTGGAATTTATTTTCATCCATTTTCATCTTGGGGATGTATCTTAAGGCCTAGTAATGACTTTTCCTACTCTTAAGCCTATGGGAATAAGAAGGACATTACAAATGATATCACTTGTTTGGTACATTCCTACCAAGTAGTCATTTGGTTTCATGGTCTTCATGATGAAATTATGCCTCGTCTATTCCTTGAGTTGTAACCACATAAATGAGTAGGATATTCAAAACATGAATAGTATATAATAAAAGGACATATCTAACCCTTTTTTGATAAAAATTATGTTACCAGGAAGTTGGGTACATGTGTGTTTGGAGACACTTCTACGATTTAGAAATCTCATTGTCATGGGTTTATCCAATGAGATGAGCATGACATGCGTTTTGTATGAATTACATCCCACTAGGATCGATAATTTCTTATGGAGTAATAATTTATGACTTTGTGAAAATGTAATTTTTATTAAATGGAGAATTTTTTTTTCTAATGAAAGACATTGAAAATGTGAATGATTATTTTATTTAAAAATGGGCTGATTTTAGAACGAAACAATGGTTTTTCAAAAATTATTGAACATGGAAAAATTATGATTTTCGAAAATAATGTTTTTATAGTTAATGTGATATAATTTTATTTTCTATTACATCAATTTCTAGAGAGTGATATTGACAAAGGTTGTTGTTGGTTTAGAAAATAGAAACTCATAGGCATCATTTAATCAAATCTGAATAAGCTGAGAAAATTTTGGTTGCACTTGGAATATGGAACACAACATCCAGTTCATGAAGTAGAATCCACCTCAAATCTGGGATGATACAGAACCCAAAAATTTGGAGGTGTAGCTGAATATGATGAATCACATCTTCTATTTCATCACCACACCATTAGAGATAAAAGTCATGTTGTAAAATTATATTCTCAAGGATATTTCACACTAGTGGTGGGATTTACTGGTTTATGCTAAATTGCATGAAGGCCTTACATGGGAAGATTTTAAGTTATTGGTCAACTATCATTTATGTTCAAAATCCTGAAAATGACTGAATTCATTAGCTCGAGAGAGAATATCTATCATATAATAGGTGGAAAATTCATGAATTTAGTGTGATTTTCTCCAAAAGTTGTGGCTAGTTCATTATTGAAGGAACACATCTTCGAATCGGGACTATGGTGAAGGATTCGATCAAAGATTGTGGTGCTCTGTATTACGGAGTATATAAGGGTAGTTAATAGAGAGACTATGAATGAATGTGATAAATCGATACCTAGGGGAGGAGGTATGATGATACCAACATGGAATTGTGGAAACTCAAATACAAGATGAAACTGGATAAGGGACACCTATTTCAAAGGTGGAAGTGGAAATCAAAATCATATGTTTGGATCAGTTAACCTTCCTCCATGACCCAAGAGTTTGGAAGGTTGTTTTCATAGTGGATCATTTGACCACAAAAAGATAGAGTGTATGACAAAACCTAGAGAATTCCATTACTACATAAAGATGGAGAATATTATGTGATATTGATGCAGTGATCCATGGTCCAATGCTCAAGACACCTCTTAGGAACTACAAGAATTATATACTTCGATAAAGAGAGGAAAGCTGAACTAGTCATGTCAGCAGAGCAGGGCTATACATTTTTATTATAGAAATACCATGAATTGTCAACGAGTGAAATCTTAGTATGGAAACAGGGAGAATAATGAAGTGACGAAGCTATTATATGGATCTATGAAGATGATTTTTAATGATCATGCTGGACAATCCAAGGTGACAGGTATGATTCTTTTGAATTCTACCCTTATGCAAGTTTTCTTCAAAACTAGTGCATCATATTCTTTCATTTTTTCCTATACAGTTTATTTTTTATGTGTACAGATAGAAATTATTCCTTCTATTTTTAAACTAAAAAAACTTCAGGGGGAAAAATAATGTACATCCTTTGTTTGTAGAACATGTACTATAATTGTTGATGTATATGAGCTGAAATGGGACTTCTCAGGGTTTTACATGGATGTCTATCACGTAATACTGGGAATGGATTTAATGACAATGTTAAATTGTCACATGGAATATTATAGGAGAAAAATTATTTTCATGACTGAAAATTACATCAAGTATATCATTAGAGGAGAGATAATGATAATGATAAGTTAAAAGATATTGCTGGAAATAATGGTGGGAATTAGATTTTACTAGTTGCCAATGTTGAATTTGTAATCAATGGAAGAGATAGAGGGGGATTATTTTCCAGAAGTTTTGGATTTGTTTTCAGATGTGTTTCCCAAGAACTTCTCAGGGTTACAACATATAAGGGATGTGGAGTTCACGATTGATCTCCTTTCAAGGAACAGTAATATTTCCCTTCGGTAATATAGGATATCTCCAACATAGTTATGGGTATTGGAAGTGCAGTTGGTGTAGTTAGAAGGAATGAGTTTCATTTGGAAAATTGAATCTCTTTATGCAGCACCGACCTTGTTTGTGAAAAAATTAAATGGAACTATTTAGCTATGTGTTGATTATAATAAGATTAATCATGTTACAATGAATTATAGGTACCAACATTCATGAATTAATGAATAATTTGATAAATTGAGGGGAGCTCAGTGGTTCTCCATGACGGAATTTTGATTTATCTATTACCAATTGCATGTTCGAAGGGAAGATATTTTAAAGACAACATTCAAATGGATATTTGGCCACTATGAATATATTTTCAATCCTTTCAGTCTAACGAATGCACTATAGGTATTTATGGATTTTATGAATTATATATTTTAGAAATATCTAGACTATTTTTTGGTGGTGTTTGTGGGTGAAATCTTGGTGTACTCAAAGACAAGGGCTAACCATGAGGAACACCTAGAAACAATGTTACATATCATGAAAGATCACTGTTTTTATGTCAAATTATCAATGTGTGATTTTTTTATACAAGTGGTAACCATTCTTGTCAACCTGATTTCTGAAAAAGGTATTTCAGTGGATAATAAAAATATAGAAGCTATTATCTCATGGAATCCACTAAAGAAGGTCTTCAAAATATAATGTTTTCGAAGGTCTAGCAATCTACAACTGATGGTTTTGGATTTACTTCTGATGACATGATTCTCCAATGATAGAAATGAAAAAGAAGAATTATCCCTTCCAATGGATATATGAATTCTAGAAATCATTCCTATATTTGAATGTTTGTCTTACATCTTTACCTATCTTTATTTTTCTAGAGTCGTGATAGGGGTATGTGTTGTATTCTGATGCTTCGGGATAAGGGTTGGGTTGTGTTCTTATTCAAGGAGACCGTGTCGGGGATTATTTTCCTTGTTAGTTCGTGGTTCATGATACAAATTACCCAATACAAGACTTGGAGTTAGTTTCATTCTTCCATTCCATGAAGACATGGCATCATAATAACTTAGGTATGAAATTATTTATATTTACGGATCAAAGAATCTTAGAACATATTATCTCATAGTGATATTTGAAAATGCAACATAAGATATGGATAGAGTATCTCAAGATGTCAAAAATGACTTGATGTATACACCTTGAAAAGGGAATTTGGTGGTGGGTGCATTGAGAATAATTTCGTATTCTCAGTAATCCAAAGAAGCATTAGATGAATGGAAGTTGATGTAGGTCCTAGCTGACATGCATGTTGAATATGAAGACTGAGGTGATGTTGTAGTTTTCTTTTCAACTATTATTGCTCATAATTTGCATAATATGGTCAAATATGATCAAACAACTCATACAGAATGTCTATTTATGAGTAGAAAACTCAACTTTGGGGAGACCATTAAGGGTTGTAAAAATTATGGGAGTTATGTTTTTTGATTTAGATATCGGATGGTTGTACCTGTGTCTTATTAAGGATGACTCCTTTGTGTATACCACCATTCAATATGGGTCGTACATCTAGGCACAGAAAAGATGTATAATTAGTTGAAGGCATTGTATTGGTGGTGAGGCATGAAAAGGAAGGTGGTCAAGTTTTTTTCTAAGTTCATAACATGTCTGCAAGTTAACATAGTGCATCACAGAACAATAGGTTTGTTGTAGTATATACATATCCCAATGTGTAAATGGGAGCATACAGTGATGGAATTTGTTATATTTATCCCAATAATGGATCAGATACATGATTCTTTATGGGTGACACTTGATCATCATAACAAGTCAGCACGTTTCATTCAAATTTTTGAAACTCATACATTTGAAGATCAGTACAAAATCTATATCCAGGAAGCGGTAAAGATACATTGTGTAATGGTTTCAATCAGCTAAGACAAATAATTGAGGTTCACATATTGTTTCAAGAAGTCCATAAACAAAGCCCATGGCACTCAGTTTAATATTATCATTTTGTATAATCCTCAAACTGATGCGAAATCTGAACAGATGATTCATACATTTGAAGGCATGCAGCCGGCTTCTGTTATGGATTTTGGTGGCTTATGGAAGGATCACATATCCTTAGTTCAGTTTTCATATTATAACAACTATCAGGCCTCGACACATATTTCTCTGTTTGAATCATTGTATGGGTTTCCTTTTCATTCTTCTCTAGGATGGGTGAAAAATGGTGAAACACCACTACTAGGGCAAAGACTTGTTCAAGAAACAATGTAAATATTAATTTAATAAAAAATGGGATGGAGATGGCTTAGTTTCAGTAGAAATATTATTTATATCATCATTGAATATTGTTGTCATTTTTTTGAGTGATCATATGTTTGAAAGACCCCTCTATGACATTGACATCATCGTTTCGGGAAGTAGGTAATGTAATATCCTAGATACATTGGCCCTTTAGAGATACTAAAATGGCTCGGAGAGGTGGAATATCAGATGGAATTTCCATCATGACTTTCTTCAGTAAATAATATGTTCCACAATTCTCAGTTGAAAATTTATGACACTATTCCTAACCATTTGATCATATGGGATCAATTAACCTAGAGTTGGATGTTTTGTTGATACATATCCTAGTACCAATTATGGGTAGGCTAGAGTAAGTATTTTGTGGAAAAATAATTGGTCTTGAGTAGTTTTTTTGACTATATGGTCATATTTAGGAATATACATGGGAACATGAGAAGAAAATTTAAGAGTAATGTCATGAACACTTTCAGAGTAACAATAGTTTTATACTTTATGAGGAAAGAAAGGAATATTGTGGGGATAATGTAGTACCCACGATTTCAAGAATGTATCACATTCTTTTTTATGGATATAACATATAATTGGGAAATTTATAAGAGTTTGGTGATCTTTAACAATATTTTTGGGGACAAAAGGGGAGGTGCACTGGATGCAAACAAATTATCCCAACAATATAGAAATATTAGAAGAAACTATGAAAAAGAGATGATTTGAGGTAGATAGCTTCAACATGGTGTACACATGGTTAGGTAGAACATGAGAGGATGTCGGGTGAGGGTCTACAAAGGTAGTAAATAATGTCTGGTTAGCACACTCTTTGTCTTTCCGTGAGATCTAACCATGCACATAGTTTAAATGAGATCCAAAATAATTGTTTCTCACATGTTGTTGCCTCTATGTTTCTCATTTCTTATCCAAATAATCCTTAACTCAATATTTCACTTCATGAAATGTATAATATCTACTCCCATGATTTTTGGAGTCAATACAAATGCATCTCTTGGGGTTTCCAATCTAGATTCTTGAGGTATGTGATCATTCTCGATCAGTTTCATAGATCCACTAAGATATATTTCTCCTCTATTATCAGTTTCTCATATCAACAACCGTTATGGGTAAATAAATGAGTGTGTATTTTAAATAAGTTTATGTATTGTCTTGATCTTTGTAGGAGAAGAAATCAAAGGCAGATCGTTGAAGAATTGACCCCGTTTTCTTAAGCGTTCTTCACCCATTATCAATTTTCATCAAAACCTTTGATGAAGGTTGTTTCTCCCTTGACTCCACTTGGTTGAACTAATGGGAATTATTTCTAATTGAATATATTTCGTTGAATTGGTTTTTATTTGGATGTAATTCATTATTTTGAAATACATCCTTGTGATGGTTTGACAATATAGGGAAATCATGAAAATTGGGTATTTGATTGAAGTGTTTGTGTTCTTAATTTTAAAATGGGGATTTAAACATGAGAATTTTATAGAATTGTGGATCACAGTATGGATTATATTTTTTCAATAAAAGGGTATGTTTCGTTGAAATGGAAGGTATTCCTTGAAATTGGTTGGTTCTTCATTTTCAATAAAAAACAATTTTTTAGAAACGATATATTTTTCTAATTTGAAATGGTTTGGCATACACCGGGTTGTGTGAGTTTATGATCGATGTTCCCCTGAATAAGGGAAATGTAATATTTTGTTACATGGTGCGTGACCCTGTATCGTGGCATTTGTTATTAGGACACAAGGTAATTGGATGAGAGACTGCTCCTGAGTATGGAACTTTCGAATTAAGCATGCATGTATAGGTGTGTTGTGAACTATGGAATGGGTATGAAAAATTAATAAAATGAATTGGTTTTTAATTCATTAATATTTATTTTAAATAAAAAAATATTTCCCTAAATTGGTTTCATTTATTCTTGTTTTCAATGAGTTTTAATGATTTTTGAAACTTCTTTATATTTCACTACAAACAGTTTTGTGAAATTGTTTATTTAAACTATTTTATGTAAATGTTGATAACTCTTCTATCATGGTGGAATGAGAGGGTAAGTCCTTGGGAAACATAATAAGTTATATACACACCCCTTCTTTGTAAAATTAGTTCTTTTTTATATTCTCCATTCTGTGAATTGGGAAAATTCAATGTATCAATCTTATTTATCTCTATGTCATGATACATTTGTATACTTAGTGATGTTAGAGCATGGTACTTGTGGAGCATGGAGTCTTATAGTCCTCTTATAGTTTATTCATTTTCTTTCTACTATTTACTTTGATTTTGGTTTCTCTACCACTTTATCATTACTTTTTTATTTGTTTTAAGGAGAATAATTTGAAATGTATTAGTTTATTTCATTCATAATATGGTGAGAAGTTTGTGGAGGGTTTGTCAGGTTTTTTTATACATTATAGGTTAAATCATCCCCCACATACATTGAAACTGTTCATCATTTATTTCCCAACCTTTTCATAATTGGGATGTCACATAAGTCCTAATAATCACTCTTCAAACTCTCAATCCAATTGGAATTAGTGGGAAGTTACAGAGACTCAATTTAATGATTATATTTCAAGGATGTCTAGAAGATTTATTATTATAATATTATTTATTTATTTTTATAAAAATAAAATAATAATAAAAGAGGAATCCCATAAATTCTATAAGGTTAAGGGTATTGAACCCATGATTGATGTATGATATGTGGTTTACTCCAACCACTGACCTATGAAATGTCATGGATAATTTTTTTTTTTTTAGTTATTGAAAATTATTAATTATTGTTAACGATGAAATTGTAGAACCACTTGTGGGTATTTGAGATTAATATATTAACCATGTAGGTTTTGAAAGATAGATAAAATCAAATAGTAAGACTTTTTATTCTTTTATAGGTCTTTTGATCATTTAATACATTCCTTTGGTTGTTCAGGAATAAAAAATTATATTCATTAGTATTAATTAAATAAAGGGATGAATTACAATTTTATCAAAGAACAAAAAAACATAGTAATTTTCATATGAAATTGTTACCTCTCAACTAAGAATATTTAATTATATTATCTGTCAATAAATGAATTACCCATGATTATGAAAATGGAATCCAAATAGATTGCTGTCTTAATATCATAATATCTTTTGAAACAATGGTATATTAAATCATTATAGATTTATGGAACTGTAGACTTAAAATTTCTTTTTATCATTCACATGTTTGTGATTGATGACCTAATTCACTCCTTATAAATATATAATATTTTCATCAATGTATGTATCTCTACATTCCACTAATGTTCAACTTCTTAGAAACATAGTAATATGTCATTCCATGTAAACATTTCACATCTCATTATCTCATTTCAAGAGGATTTTTTACAAACACATCTCATGATGTGGGATTTGAAAAGACTATATATCAATAAATCTATCACTATAATCGAGTTTAAATGGTGAGTACACAATTTAAATAATGTGGGAAAATTGTGACCCCCTGAAAATCGAAAGTAAGAACCTTATATTCGATAGTGTGTATGACACACAACACCAAGCACATAACGTAATATAATATCATGATACATTAAAATATATTTACTATTTATAATAGATTATATATATTTCAATGCTTTAACCACCATGTTATCATTCGTTACACACAAGAACGATCATCTTTTATGGCATCAAATACACGCAATACCGAGATTTACAGAAAAATAATATAATATTAAATTATTGTTATTTAATATAATATGATATAACATAGTAATTATATTAACTTTTATGAATATTTTTAACTATGTAGTGAAAATTAATGGTTGATAAAAATATAAAATTAATTTTTGGTTAACATATAATGAGAAATGAAAATAAGACCAAATTGGATATAAAAAAAATCTTATTTTTTTATGCTTCTAAGGGATTTTTATCTTAATAAACACTATTATTTATTATTAGTAAATTATTTTAAGGATATATATATCATATATATTCAATCATACATTTCTGATTTTCATACGTCAGGTTTTATATGCATAATATATTAACAATCTCAATATTAAACTTAAAAATGTTTATTTTTATAATGGCAATTTTAGTACCTTATAATGGATAAACCATTTTAAATATTAATTGTAACACATTTATTAACCTTGTATTTAAAATTAAATTTTTTATTTTTTTGAGAAAGAAAAATATTTGTTAAGGGTGATTTTTTTGGTATTTTTTGGATAAATATCAATTTTAATGAAATGTTTAAAATGTTGAATTTTAGTTCAAAACACGATTTTATTATAATGAAATTAGAATGTCAAATTATGTTTTAGATTTGAATAAAAGTTTAATTAAATAATATTTCTATAAATTATTACAATTTCTTTATTGGAATCAATTTAGCATTGAAGATGATTATTAAAACATAACACACATTCGTACATTTTTACTTTTAAACCTCACATTATCTTCCTGCCCATGGAAATAATTCTAAATTAATTTCTATTGAAAATATGATTAAAATTTAGTAGATTTTATTATACATTTGAAAAAAAAATCTATAATGATTCTTTCATCGTTTTGTGTCAGAAATTATTAGTGAATTTAATTATAATTAATTTCAATTTTTAAAGAAAAATTAATCTCCATAATTGACTAAACCTTTAACATAATTTCCCAAATGACTTATAACGTTTTCCAAAACACCTTTTATGGTTATAAATAGTACATGAACATTCTATTATTGATTTTTTTGGTTTTTTGAGACTTTTTAGGTAAACACATGGGTACACCTAACATATTTTTAAAAATACACGGTGAGTTATTTCCCCCAGAATAAAGGGACACAACCTATCCCCATTCATTAAAAATATCAAAACACATATGTTCTTCCAAGACCTCCAAAAATATCTTCCCAACATGCCAAACCTCTGAATTTAATCCTCCCCGGTAGGAAAAAAACCTTCTATGGATGCCCTTTTGTATACAAAAAAAGGAGTTACCCGATTTTAAAGTAATGCATTCCAATGATCTCTTTTCCTTCATTCAAATTTTAAAAAACTCAAATATTATTAAACAATTATCATATAAAAAGACTAATAAATATACTATTATGTTGTTTTATTAGTGATTCAACTTAAAATAACACAAAATTCTAGTTAATGGGTAATGAACATACTGCTTTTGTGTGTGGTAGACTACCACCACACGAAATAGTGATTATTTATTTTTTCTTTTACCAAAATTCGTTGTTATACATTTTTATGGAAACAACATTTATATATGATATAGATAATAGTTATGATTTATTTATAATTCTTTAATACTTTTATAATACATACCTTTAATAAATTTTATGTGGCGTTAATAGGATAACATTGTTTGAGGAAGTGTGGACTACCGCCCCATCAAAGAGATCTTGCATCAAAGAATGCATAAGATAAGATTAAAATTAAAAATATGATACATAAAAAGTATCTATAAGACATTAAAGACATAATTAACTTTTTAGTATATACATATATTTCATTTTATGTATTACCATTTCACAAACATAAAAACTGATAATGTTTTTCATGGACATGTGGACTATTGCATCATCGACATGATGTGAATGATTTCTCATCCTAGGATTTATATTTATAAGAATATATTATTAAATAATAAGATTTATATTATATAATAATAATTATTGAAATATATGGTCTAGCTTACAATCTTTCTGTTATGATCATTGAAATTTTAGCATTGTAGTAATGCGTACGTAGGACCTCCCATCTCCATGATTGCAATGTTGGTTCACATTTAATAACCATATTTAATGAATAATTATAAAAGTATAGATAAATAAACAATATTATAATTAATTCATTATTAATATTATTATTTCTATGTTATATACTTACTTCTTTTAAAATATATTACATAAAAAAGATGTTTTCGACACAATTTTTTTTCCAAACACTCGACAAAAACTTAATTGATTACGAATTTTTACACAACATGATAAAAAGGTTAGTACAAGTATTTATAAACACTAAAATGTTTCTAAATAATGTTTAAATTAACATATGTTTATTGTACAAGAAGATACTGGATTTTCACCTGAAAGGAAACACAATGTAAGGCATTCTCATCTAAACTTTTACATCTGTAAGATAAATGTCATGATCACCAATTACATCATTTGATTGATGTATATACATCTCCTTTTGATATATGATAATATTAATAATTTTTCCCTCATTGTTTTTAAAACATTAATAAAAATTTATTCATCACTAATTATTTTTGATTTAAAATGTATCTAAGTTGTATGTGACACTTTGGAATGCTTAAATATTATTTTCCCTAAAAAAAATTTATAAAATTTTATTGGTATTTCCATTCGAGAAAATTATATGAAAATTTTTAAATAAAACCATTAATTTTACTCTCCTCTAGTTCCTTATGAATATTTCAAGTTTTTTGTTCCATTTTCCCTAATTTTGTACTAACATTTTTTAGAAAATGTTTTTTAGAAAACCCAATTTGTATATATATATAATTATAAAAATTATTTTCTTCTATAACCCAAGTTAGATTAAAATATTTTCATGTAAATTTTTATTTAAATGATTTTGTTTAGAAATTTTTAGCATTTTTTTATTTTTCCATTGTTTGTATATGTATCTTTTTATTTCTTTCTGAACAGATTAATTTTTAATCATTTTACTTTTCAAAAGGAATTTTATTTTTATCTCATATGGCTTGAAAATATTTACCAAACCTAATATCTGTGAATCATATCTTTAATGATAAAATGATAACATAAAAAAATATTTTCAAAACTGATTTTCAGTGAAATGGTTTTTCAAAATGTTTTTCAGAACAATGGGATATTTTACTCATGAATTTTTTAAAAAGATGTTTTTATTATTTTTCTATTCATCATCAAAAACAACAATTTATTTTACTCCACATGGGTTATGCTCTATTGATACAATCCTTAATCATCAAATTTATGTATTTTGGTTTTTTTTATCTAAGGATTGTATCCCCATTTAATTCTTTGATCCCTTTTAAACCCATTGAAATATTCATTTTCCTATAATGATTTGATATTGAATTTCCCCTAAATATCTTTATCATTTTTCTTAGATGTGATTATTTCTTTAATCATATAACATTTTTCATACACTGTTTACGTTGACATTAATTTGACTATTTGTGGAAATATTGGTAAATATGTATATTTAATTCAATAACATATTGGGTAAGTCATATTGTTTATTCGATATGAGAAATTTTTTGGAATTTCAATACACATATTTGGGACTATTTAAGATAATATATATGGTTTTGGGACAGGTTAATGAAAGTACCTCCATGCATTGTCACTTTTATGAGACAAATTAGTTATAAAAATTTAAATAGTTAAACTCTCACTTAATGGTAATTGTTCTATGTACCTAGAAAACATGTCATCCAATAATAATGGATTTACATTTTTAATTCTCAGTTATTATTCATCCTTGAGATTTTTCCTCAAAATATCTATGGATACATTTATTTATCAGTTCATTGATAATATTAAATGTGTTTTGGTTTCTTACCTTTCAATATTTTTTTCCTTACCTAGTTTTTTGAATAGATTCTTTTTGTATTTATTTCCCATATATATTTATTATTAACATCATTATAATTTTGTTAAATATAAGGTATGTGTGTTATATTATATACCAATATATAAATTTTAATATTATTTATTCATTATTTCTTTTTATATAATATTTCATTGCTAATAATTTACTCTCACTGTTGTTATGTTTCTTTCCCCATGAATCCAAGATGCATACTATGAAGGACATGCATGGATTTTCTACATGTAATAATGTTATAATTGAAGTTATTTACTTATTTATAAGGTAATATTATTTTTTAAATTTTATATTAATTTTTAATACAAGACTCTTTTATATATGTGGATTACCATGACTAATAAACTCTTTGTCCCTTCAGTATTTGGTTACATATTATCATGGCAATGTAATTGATAAATTACATTGGATCCTGGATTTTGGGGGTCCGGTCACAACTACTAATAAATATAATTTCATATATGATTCTCTTGAAATATTTTATAACCTATTTCTTAATAATATTTCATTATTTTTATTTATTCTAGAGTTAATTTCCTTGTTATCTTATGTTTCTTTTATCACTAATGTTTTGGTTTATGTATTGAGGAAATGATATATCATATCCAAAAAGATAATAATGTTATAAATAACATATTTCATAATTAGATACATTATTATAACCATTATTAAATCTTTGTCATGGAAAATTAGTCACATTTCCTTGTCGAGATGGTAGGTAATACGTACGTACTAGCGATGATATCATTCACTTAACATGTGAATGGGTAAAAATGAGTGTAATATACATGTTTTTTAAAAAATATATAATTTAAAATATATCACATATATTATTTAAAGGTATCCTCATTATCTTCTATGTAAATCATATTTAAAAATAGGAATCTCATATCTTATTGAGTCAGTAGTATGAAATACACAAGCACGACGTTATCATATATTAGTCGAAATAGAAAGTGAAAAGGTATATGTGGTATTTTTATTAAAGAATAATAATTATATCCTTAATATTATATATAAATATAAATTTAATCATTATATCCAATCAATATTATTGTTAATGGAAGACAAGTAACTTCGGTTTAAGTGGTGGTAGTTAACAGTACACATGATTGATGTTTTCGTTTCCCATTTGATGGAAGTGGAAATGTATATATGTTATTAAATTATGATAATAAAATCTCACTATATGAGAGATAATAGTGTGGTTATACTAATTTTTATTGAATAATATTTTATGGAGGTGTAATAAAAAAATGATATTTTATGAACATTACCTCTTCTTGGAATGAACTCATTATATTTGAACCAAATGCCTTTATTTTATGGATTTCAGTTAAAAAATGACTCTATATTTTTTTTCTGGGAGTAAGGAATTCATTTGGGTATGTAATTTTTTATCAATATTGATTTCAATGTTTTAATAGGGGACGACATGGGTTTCCTTTTATAATGGGAGGAACAAATGGAAATTTTGAAATTAATCAATTACAAGAACATTTTTTTTCAACAAAAAAGACACAAAAATGAGAAATGATTAACCATTAGAGATAATAATATTAAAATAATTCCATAAAATATTTATTTATACAAGTTTTAGGAAATTTCAAACCGTATAGTTTTAGTTAAAACCCTAGTAAATAATTCCTTACCTTAACCATGTTAATAAATTTTTACAACTTTTGGTATTCACAATAGTAAAAAATTCAGAAGAAATTATTAGATAATATAAATTATGGTGATTCCAAATAAGAAATATATTTTTCAAAATTCAATTCATATATGTGTTATAATATAATTTAAAATTATAGATACAGAAAAAATAAAAAATGGGTAAACATGGAGAAACAAATCATAATTATAGAATATTTTAATATGAAAATTAAATCTTAAATTTATTCCAATAACATATATTTTATTGAATATAATATATTTTAACAAATATTAAATATTAAAAAATTAAAATATAATATATATTTTAAATAATTTAAATGAAATTTTATTTTTTGATAAAATTCAATAATTTTCACTGTTCATTGAAAAAAAATACATTTTAAAAAAAATCCAAATATTAAACTAAATTATTTTTTAAATTAAGATTTCAAATATTTTTCAAATTTAAAAATGTATTTTTTAAAATTTTAGATAATTGATTTAATAATATTTGTGCAAGAAGAAATGGAACCATTTTCTCAAAAAAGATACATATTTTTAGAAAAAAAATTCTTTTAGATTAAAATTATGATTACTTTTATTTCTAATAATTATAAAACCAATGAAATAGTGTAAAAATATATTATTCATAATTTATTTTTTTATATGCATACCGGGAATCTAAATTCATGTTTATAACGGTCGGGTTTAAATAATATTTTAATAGAGTATCATGTTTTTTTTTCACACAGTACTGTGTGAATTAAAATCTATCCAAGAGATTTAATTTATTTAAAATTATATAAATTATGAAATCTAAAGGTGTTATAATATATTTGGATTTTAATTGAAAAAATACATATAATTATAAAATATTTTTTTATAAAAAATTCATATACATTAATTATTTATATTATTATTTCATAAAAAATTTATGATGTAAAAAATGTTAATATTTTATACAATATATACATATATTATCTAATATGATATTTATTTACTAAATATTATTATTTTAATTTAATAACTGAACAAAACATTTTATTTAATAGGTTGAATGAATGATATCTCCCAGAAAATAATATAATGGAGTTTATATATATATATATATATGTATGTATTGAAATCTCATGAAGTTACCAAAAGTCAGATGAATTGCCATCCATAGTGCTGGAAACACCATCAACATGAAATGCAGTAATAAATTCACCTTATTGAGGCAACACTTCTTCCTAAACCACTTTATCTAGTGTAGGGGCATTATTTTGCTGCTGTGGTGGAAAAACCAAACATCCTACATTATGAGAGTGTCTTAGCTCGCATCTATAGGTGGTCCCATTAGAAGACATCAGGGAAGTAATGTATGAAATTGAAAATTGAAAATAATATATCCTATAGAATCATACCTATATAACAACCAATGGATTTATCACACATAAAAATGAGAATATGGGAAACCAATTTTAGGAGTTTATCACCAATGAAATGAAAAATAATCCTTCCAAAGTTATTCAAGTATTAGGCATGCTTCTTCATATCTAAAAATTATTCATAGTCATATTTATAAATAATATAATTATCATTTTAAAATAATCACTTGTATATATGATACATCAAAAAATAAGGGAAAAATATATATCACCAAATAGAAATAGAATATAAGGGAATTTAATTAACAACTTCCATATATCCCACAACCAGAATATGTATGTGTAATGTAATCATTTTTTCATATACATGATTCATAAACATTCTGAAATAAAAAAACATTAATAGAAATATATAATCAGAATAAATATAAAACCCTAAACAAATTCTATAACAGTACTCCCAATAATGGTAGCATGGTGGTATATTACACAAGAGGAATCCCAATATAGGTTCAATCCCCTACATGAGTATCATAATTCTAAATCCTTTCTAAATTTCACAAAAACATAAATTAATAATAAAATATAGATGAAACCTTTGATATAACATTATAAGACTCCATCGTGATTCTCAAGGTTTGATCTCGAGTTCCACATAGCCTCTTGAGAACCAACCCTTATGAAGTGGTTATCAACTAGTAGTGAGGTCCAAAAAGAATTGGTTTGAAGAATATATCCATAGAAAAAGAATGAAAATTATTAATGATAATATAGAGTAATACATCAAAATAAATAATAAATGATATAATAATTTTCAAGAAATTTATCTCATGTTATATGGAATAATAAAATAAGTTCCCCAATGTGTTTGTTCAGCAGGGTAATGAGATAGATAAGTGAGTAAATATAACATTGTGGAATCCCTCTAGATTCTATCCTGAAACCAACTCCAATAACCATTATAAATATCATAACTCTCATTCATTGATCGATCATCCTTCACTGAGTCCCTGGTCATGATGGCGTCACACACATCAATATTCTCATGTGTGGTGTAAATATAAACTAAATAGGAAATTTCTAATGTTTCTTAATAAGATTTCACATTCATAAGAGTGTTTTCCATAATAATAAATAAAGTCAAAACCAAACAATATACAATTTTATATAAGGAGTACATGCACTATAAATATAACCTAAATCCCATAGAAGTATCTTCCACAGCTCCATTCTGGAAAAAAAAATCCGCAAAAAAATTATCAAAATAGAGTCATATAAACCGTCACAAGGTATCTCTTAGCAGGAAAAAGGTTATTGAGTATGAGGTCCGGACACAACAACAACTTGTACTGTCTTTATTAGGGTTCCGACAATGAGGATACCATACGCCATTTCTACCACATTTCGGTGTATATGGTCATCATATTTCGGCACTATCATAGGTAAATCCTCAAGGTAATCATATTAAAACCCTATTTCATGGTTAATAACTTTCATCATCATGTTTCTATACACCCCACCCCACTATAATTGATAACTGGTCCACGGTTCTCATAGGATGTGAAAGTACACACATTAACTCAAACATCGAGCATGGTCACGTAGTCTATGAAAACATACACATGTGATCAAACTAATGAATAATCTAAATCTAATAATCACACAAGATAAAATGATATGATAAATCATACAAACATTAATTAAATGGGATGTTACTTCATTCATTTGAAATGATGATGTCAACATCACGGTTCTTAAAGAGCTTCATCATCCAAATCATGTCTTCACACAATCCAAAATTTATTTTCACAATAAGAGTTTCTAGAAATGATTATAATCCAATATGAAATTGTACTATAAAAATACTGAAGAAAAATCAATCCATGGGGGTAAAAATAAAACATAATAAATTCAAATCAATAAAAACGATAGTCATCAGTTCTGTTAATTGGAAAATGACTCACAACATTAGAAAAGTTTTCATAGATTAGTATAATTGATATCCCTTGATATTTTTTCGAGAAGAAAATTCCTCAATATCCATTTGTATAATATTAAAGGAAGTTCAGTAAAATATGTCTATGTTGATTGGGGTTCTTGATGAAAAAATACACAATACTACAAAGGTAGACCAAAACCACCCTAGGTTCATCAGAAGAGAGTATGGATCAAAGGAAAAATCAAGAGTGGAGAATGAATAGATTAATAATGGGACTAATCAAACTATATTTGCATTCATGTACCCTCATTAATATTTCACACATTTTTAATTTAAATGGATAAATATTTTTTAAAAATAAAAACCATTTTTGATGTTCATATATTTGACGACCCCACCATGGTTGTGTTGTACATAATCACAACAACCCATGTATCCTAACATGATAGACCCTATGGAATATTGTTGAGATCCTATGGGTTTTACCCCACCAAAGCCTCTACCACTTTCTTGGTGGAGTCATTATGGTTGTAGTCCACTGAAGGACCCATCGTGATCCACACATATGGAAACCCATTGTAATTCCCCATTTTTCTTTTCCAATTTTGCATAGGTCTTACCATGGACCACCATGACACACACCATAGTATTGGTCTAACCCACGTAAAACTAGAATGTATCCAAATAACACAAAAATACATTTAACATGAGTTATAAAAACTATTAATTTAATAAATATTAACATTAAGTGTATTTTATTGAGGTTTTGGAAGGATAAAAAAATGTGTATAATATGTCATAAAATCACAATTCACCTAGTATATTGGTCCTTTTTACAATGTGATATCTTTTTAAATAATAGTGAAGCTTTTGAATAAATTAATTAATAAGTGGTCTCATACATATAATTGGGTTCTAAAATGTTTCCAAATCACCCTAAAATACACTTAAATGGGTTCTATCTTGTGAGATACCAGTGCTACATGAGAATAAATCTCTTTTCCATAATTTCCATCCCAGGAGGAGAATATTCTGATGAAGGGATCATGTTATGTCCCATATTTATCTATGGTTCCATCACCTCTTTATCAGTGCTTGAGCTTTCTAGATTTGGTTCCATTGGTACATTATTTATTGTTATGTCTCTTTATTATGGTCCTAGATCACATACTCTATACTCTTACTTCATGACCCTTTTATTCAATCAATCTTGGTCTAGTATTGAATCTCCCACTGGGGATTTGAATGTTTTTATTGATCATATGAGGATGGTCAGGGAGCCGTAAACCATTTTGGTGTTTCATTATCCATATTTGATGTTTATATAATTATATGGAGGTGAATTTTTTACTGTAAATAGTTATCTTTATTTTTTTGGTTAATGGGATCACTTTTTTTCAGTGATGGTTTTTGTGTTTCTCTAGTGAAGGTATTGGGGTTTGGAGTGAGTTTGGATCATATAGGCGACTATAAATTTATATTTTGATGAAATTTTCAGAATTTCTTGGTTTATTTTTATTACATTTTTTTCATATATATAGTCATAGAAATCGTTCATGTGGATGATTCTTTCTAACCATGTTGATGAATGGTTTTTTGTGATGTTCTTTGTAGTTTGTTGTGGTGGACATCAGATAATGAGCATCAATGATGATATGATGAAGAAAGCCAATTATTATGGTTATGACATGTTGAAAATATATAAATTACAATGATATAGGACTCCCTGAGTATGTCATGGAATTTTCTAGGATCTTAGGTGTGTGATATTATAGTGAAGCATATTTCATTTTGAATTTCATCAATTGTATTTGGAATATCAAATTTTACCATCTAAATTTGATGATGTTATGGTTCCCACTATATCACTAAATTTAGTGTTATGAAAATTTTAAAAACTAATTTGAAGGATTGGTTTCACACCCCAAAACAATGTAATCATCATTGTTCACACCCATGACTATCATCTACACAATGTCTCTTACTGAACTGGTTTCACTCTCCATTCCAGTTTTTTTCATCTCAGCATATCTGAATCATTTCCCAATACATTAGAGGGAGATTTAGGTCTAAGATTTCATAAAATGAATATAATAAATACATTTTCAACAATATCATAAAAATTCCTCACATCAGAAACCCAGAAAAATATGGGCTTTGTAAATAATTAATCATCGAATAACCCATATAAAGGAAATGGGTTTTATAATCATCTCATTAATTCACCATAGTAGAACCTATAGAAAACAAATGGGTTTGATTAATATATCTTTATAATAATAATAATCAATCCATATTTGGAATAAGGATTTAATAACTAGACCATATAACTAGTAAAAAATAAATAATAACAATGTATTATATCAATGATGAATAAAAATTCCATAAAATATCCTTCAAAAATTCATGAGGAAATTATCTTTTCATAAAAGAAAACATGTATTTAATATATATATATATATAATCTTAAATAATATATTTTCTTTGAAAATATCCTTATAGACTATTAGAGAATACATTAAAAACATTTATTTTTCATAATGGTTGAAAATATAATTTTTTAAAACACTTTATAATTATGTTACTTTCCCATTTTTTGAAAAATAATAATGTTACTTGTTTGGAAAATTACATAAAGTATCCATGTTAAATAAATTCAAAAATTAAAAAGGGTAAAATGATAATTTTATTTTTTTAATATAACAAATATTATTAGAAAATTTTAATAAATCATAGACATGGATGATAAATTATTTTCAATCAAATAGTTAATTAAATTCAATTTTTATGAAAATGAAATTATGCTAAAATATTGATAACATAAACTGAAGAAAATTTATAGAAAACATGTTTTCTAAAAAATTACTTAAGGATGTTAAAATAAATTATGTTTACAAGCATATATATCATATTTTTTTATTATCAAAATATTATTCATAAACAATCTTGAAAAAGAATTAGATAGTATCATAAAACCAATACCCCTTTCATAAATATTATATCATAAGCACAATTAATGAGATAAAATTATATGCATATGTATCTCCTATAATTTTCATGATATTAATAATAAAATACATTAATGGGATGTATATACATAACACAAAAGAAACATGTTGTTAATATGGAATAAGTTTCATATAATTAAAACTGAAAATATAAATATATTTTCATATGTCTCGAAATTAATTACAAAGAGTAAAGGCTAATATATAATAAATATATATTAATTATACTATTATATAAAAATCAATATATATATATATATGTATATCATAAATTATACTATTTATTTATGACCATTAATTAATAATTTATTAATAATTCCTTATTAAAATTTCATTTTAGGCAATGACATGTTTATTTTACATGTATGCCTTGATTTGTTATTTCTGGTACTTTTAAATTGAATTTGATTAAATCATATAATTTTTTTTAACAATGATAAAAATATCTTATGTATTAATTATATATGGATTTATGGTAATTTATAAAAGTCAGATATTGAAAATTAATTACACATTTCATGGATATGGTATGTCATATGTAATCATAAATTTTTTTTCTATTTTCTCAAAGAATGGAATAAAATAATGGCATATAAGATATAACCATTATAGTTTCAATTTATTTTAATTAAAATCAAACAAATTAATTACATTAATCCTCATTATCTTCTATGTAATGTGTAAGGAAAAAAATACGATGGCTTCACAAGGTGGTAGTCTCCCATACAAATGATCAACGTCATTATATCCCCATACAATAGAAAGTGAGAAGGTATATATGATATTATTTTTTCACAAGAATAAGAATATAATAATTATTATATATATACAAATTATATCTATCATTATATCCACCCATGAGAGGAGGTGATTGAAAACAAATTAATTTTTTTCATGAGGTAGTAGTTCATCCTACACATGATTAATGATTATGATTCCTTTTTGATTGAAGAAAATATAGATGTATTTTATTCCATCAATATAATAACGTGAATTATGTTTTTAGTTTCTAGTGTTTTTATTTTTTTAATTTTCAGTAAATTAATGATGTTTGAAATAGAAAATTAAAAAATAAGTATCTTAGTGAATTTAATTTCATTATCTTATAACAAAATATTTTGGATATATTTTTATGGGCCCTAGTGTTGGTATTTTTTTATGAAAATAAGTTCTATAAAATTAATAAGAATCATTTTTAAGGATTTTATTAAGTTTTTTTTTCAAGTCAAATGGCTTAGTTGGTGTGAATAAGCGAGGGGAAGAAATTATATTATATAATTGACAACGAGTGGATTTTTCATAAATAAAAACACTATTCATTAATAGGAAGTCAGTCTCACCCCAAGTGCCTTGAAAATTGATAAATATGTTATTTCAAGATGATATGGTATATCCATGTCTCTGTAAAAAAATCACATCACTAATTCATGTTATTGCATATCTATTATGTTTACTAAATTTTAACTTTTATATTTTCACCATAGTAACTTGTATCATTTCATATACCTTGTAAATATATCCATTAATAAAAAATAAAAATAATACTTATTAGATAATTTTTACCCATTTATTATATATGTGAAATAATATTGTTTTAAAAAAATATCTTATCTAGGTTAAAAATTAACTTTAACGCAATATCATGTAACATGAAAAACGTTGTTTTAACCTTAGTCAATGTAATTAATTTTTTTTGTCTTTATTATATTTAAGAGTAAAATATATTTCGACCTTATTATATAATATTAATTATTCTGATTCAAAATATTAATCATTTTTATTCAAATACAAATCATAGAGTTTTCTAAATTTTACTTATGACTAATCCCACATACATAATGAAAGATGTGGTTCTGCAAAGAGAAAATTTTCCAAAGAATATAATATTTTACTATGAAATTTTAGCATGAAATTGATTCCAATTAGAATATTTGGTTTCATAAATATATAAGTGAACATCTTATACTATTAATGTAACATTTATATAAAATTTGGGATATTAATTCTTTTAAAAACTGAAATTTTTATTTAAAAGTTGTATTTTTTTATAATTGATTGAAATGATTATTTTATTAATAAAATTCATATAAATTAACTCAGTTATTATTTTAACATGTATATTTTGAAAAAAAAGTTTTTAATTTTATTTAAAACAATAATTCATTTATTTCATCAAAAAAATAAATAAAAACAAATTTATCATAAAATAATTGTTTTGAAAAATATATTGGTTCTACCTAAAATTAAGTAGTTTTCTATCAATAATTATTATTTATTTAATTTATTATAATTTATAATTAAAAATTACTTTTTCTTATTCATACATCCATGTTTATATTTTAGATTCTAAAGGTCATGTTTCAAAATAATAGTATATCACAATTTATTTGATCTTGATGTTTCTTATAACACATGATATTGATGAAATTAATTTTCCTCTAAAAAAATATTTCCTAAAATATAAGCTTGTTACGTGTATAATCTATGGATGAAGCTCTTTGGATTTCCTCCTCCATTTGTCCTCATTGAGATCTGCTCTATTGTGATATATTGATACAGCCTTTAGAATATCTTTAGCACTATCCTTTTGCAGACGATGGCCTATATCCATACCAATAAATTAAGAAATATTTATAGACTCCAATATATAGAATATGGGATATTTAACATTTATAAATTAGCTATTTTATTTGTGGTTTATCATTACCACATGGTCTAGCTAATTCAAAAAATTGTGTAAATAAGAATGATGCATGATCCTTTCCCTTATCTATATCCAGTTACCATTATCACTTCACCTTGTAGGAATAATAATCCTAATGTATTATAAATTAGATCACAAGATGTCCTAAAGACTTATTTCTTACTTAGTCCCACTTTTTAAAATTTATTAGTAACTCAACCAACACCATCACACTACCTATACATGCAGTCTCAGATGTACATATCTATAAAATAAATCATATCATTCAACATAACTCCTCTGATACCACTGTTCAATGTACCCCTCTCTCCAATGGTACCCCTCACAGGCTTAAACAACGAGTAGTGGGATAATAATTTTTGAATACCATACCCAATAGGTGAGGGGTAGGAGACATTCACTAAAGACATATGATACACACAAAAGGTGGCATTACACTCTAAAAGAAACTGGGGAATGAGAAATAAAAAATGTATATCAATAAACTCTTGATTTAAATGATTAAATAAATCCCAATTACATGCTTGTATTTTCATACAAACAAGTATAATAAAAATGGAGCATCAAGTACCAAAATAAAAACTCATCAGTGACCATAAAGCCAACACATCAATTGAACAATCCACTTGTGAATAATATCCAACCCAATTTCTAAGCTACTATTGCATACCATAAAAAATCATATATATATATATATATATATATATATCGGGTTATCATAACATCTAAAATACTTTTTCTATTCATTGGAGACACCCATGAAATGATATTGAAATGATGTTAAATACTAGTAAAAAAGAAGAAATGCTTATTCATAACCAAAACATGATTTTTATGTTCCAAGTCTCCCCATAGATATCTCTCACAATGTAACCTATGTAAGTGACCATAATATAGTAATAAAGTATTGGTCCCCCAATACTGCTTCTTAACTAGTATTCTTCTATTACACAATTTCATGTATATGGATCCATCAATCACCAAAAGAATCTAGTCCAAAGACATCTTGGATAAAGTATCAAAACATTCACCTCGTGCATTACACCATATCATCACCCCATCTACATATCGATATCATACATGAGTAGTTTCAATGAGACATTATGGCCCTTATGTTATGTATTATACAAAAATTATTATACCTCAAGGCATCATATGAAATACATAGAATAATGTTTACCAATCCACCATATCCTATAAATGACTTTCCTATAATAACCATTTGGATACTATACCAATAGATACATTTTTGTTAAATAAAAAAATACATTACATCACTCTATACAACTATATGGGGAAATATAACCATAGGGAATACCACAACATAATAATACAATGAAAATTGCGTCGAGTCATTGGTAGTTTCCCCTGATCCATCCTATAAATCCCATTAATGATAAAGAGATAAATAAAATAAATTATATGACTCGTGTAAATATGTTGAACCATTATTTGTATGATCTTATGTGATTAGAAATCCACCGTTAATCATTATTTCTATATAGTAGTTGTCGGGATGGGTGACCTCATGAGAAGTTCCTTAGTTTGTGTTTGTGAGTTCGGAAAATACACACTAGAAGGAAAATGTTATTTCATGTCAGGATAGTAATTAGTTAGCTGACCCATTCTCGCACATGGGGGAACAAGAGAAGGTACCATATGTCTCCAAGGGAAGTTGTGGTACCATAAGGTAAATGAATCAACATCCATTTTATGAGGGGATTTTTTTATCAGCGGTTCCTAATTGTTATAGTGGTATCATAGGTGGAAACCAACATTAAGTGGGGTGGAAATTAATAGGTTGATAACTAGTGTCCACAATAAGGTTGTTGTTCTCTAAAATGGGGTGGGGAGGTAAATGTAAATATTAAATGATAAATGGTTAAATTCCATAATTATTTGACTCTTGTCAATAAGGTACTTATTTCATTTCCCGAAACTTCCATATTAGAACAACAAATTTTATCATTATTGGAATAGAGTAGTGATCCATATAGATGCCCTAATGGAATATTTCCCAGGGTGTCTATAATTGAGGAAAAGGACACTAGAAGGAACATGTATTAGACTGGGGGATAATAATTACTCTTATGAAACATTCAGGCATGTTGGTAGGCCTAGGTGACGAGACCACATGTATTTGGGGAAACTCAGGGTTCATGGGGATCCATGACATGATGCCCATGTTTTGACATGGTGTATGTGATATTAGTGGGTCTTCGTTTATAGCCATTCCTCACAAACATAGATGATGGTTAAAACACCCTCACAACAAATATTGGGTTTTAGTCACCTAACCATGAATGGTAGGGTAGTATATGAAATCATTACATATATAGGATTTAATATAGTTCACTCCCATAGTAAGGGAATTAAATATGTCTTTGGTTAAACTATAGGTTTAATTACTTTGAAAATTGTCTTCCACAACTGAGAGTTAGATATTATATGAGCACACAACAATTTAGGGAGGAATTAGTTAAATAAATTACTTTATCAGGCCTCTTTTCATTAATTAATTCACTTACTATTAAATAAACTCATTCGCAACATATTTTATTAATATTTAATGGTAAATTCTATGCCATAAATGAATAATACAATTGAGTTTTTAGTTTCTGAAGAAGAGAATCAATTTTTCAACATTGCACCAAAATAATTAGGTAAATCATTTTAATAAACATTATTAATATCATTCCACAATTCTGAGTACTATATGAAACATAAAAAAGCTTCCATAAAGGATGAATAAGTAAGAAATACATGCTACATCATTAAGTGGGGAATGGGATGAAAATATATAGTAATATCAGCCATCCAAACCATAAGTAGAAAATTAAAAAAGAAAACATCCAATCTTAGAGAAAAAATGGGTAATCTCAACATCATCCCATTTCATCAATATTGATTCCAGCATCCACACCGTCATACTTATTACCATGGAACTCTCCATAATTCCTATCAAATTCTACCAAATATCACAAACCTTACAACCTATATCTCATTATTCAACAACCATCCCAATATCACATTTTATGTCATGGAAATGCTTATGTCTAGGGAATCTAGAAGAAACAAAAAAAGGGTGAATTGGGGATCCATTCTTGGAAACTATGGCATCTAGCCTTTGTATGAAAACATTATTTCATAATCCCAAAATCAAATCATTTTAAAACTACATTTTTTATTCATTCTTGATTTAACTAATTCATTTGTTATAATTTATAACTATGAGTAACCTATGTAATCGACTATATAATGAAATTAATCTATTCAAATATATTCTCTACTATAAATTCATGTTTTAATGAACTGTGAGAAGAAAAATTATAAATTCAAAAGACCTTTTATATTATACATAATATGAATTGAAAAAATAGTTTCATTTTCCATTTCTATTATGATCTATAAGAAAATTTTAATTAAAAATTCCACTAACATCATTTAATTTCTAGTAAACTATAAGAAAAAATGGATCCATTAAACTTTCTTATTTACATTTACTTATCCAAAAAAAGCTTATTTTATTTTAATTTTGGAAACTTATTAAAAAAATTATAATGTTAATCCCCTGAATAAAGAAATGATTACAAGATTAACATAAAAACACACTTCCAAGATAAATTTGAGCTATATAATTATCATGGTGGAAAACATGTGATCACATTAACCGCAAATCATTTTATAATTTAAATTGTATTATTATTTGTTTAAAATAATTCCATGACCAAAAATGAAGTAAAAAATATTAATTTATGATTACACATAGTATTAACAGGATAGGAAATAAACCCATACCTAATTTTTTCAATATTATTTTAACTGGAACATAACATTAAGGCTGGTCTCTAGTCAAATATCCCATAAGAAAAATAGAACATTCCATGATTGTTCACCACAACCATCCAACAAAAATAATGAAATATCTATAAAAAAGAGGAAAAATTACACTAAATGTAATGAAATTATTCGGACAAATAGGATGAAAACATGAATAAACATCAAGAAAAGATGTATAAGTCACCTTAGATCACCATGAACCAAACATGGAGTCTAGAAATTAATATTTGCTGCATGACATCCAAAATGAATATAGAGAATACCACAAACCTTCTGATGTTTTGTGAGATAAATGTAGTATTTCATTAAGTGAGGTAACTGTATCTTTTAGTGGTTTACTACCAGCTGGACCTTCCCCTCATGAATGGGTCATTCACATTTTGAATGTCCTCTATATTATATCCCACTAAAATATCTATTTTCTCAAACCAATGGACCATAATTGAAGTCATTACATTAACTTCTTAATCATTACATGGCTTTTCTCTATCATATACAACATTTATGAAACAAGTACCATTCACATCATGAATTATATATATGTTTTCAATTACACCTGTGAACCACCCTCAAATAATCTATGAACTCTACGTGGGACATGAAATGAAATCTCACACAAGAAATTAATTTCATTTTCTAGTTTTGAACTTACATTACATTGATATATTCTTACACATCAAGATCCTGATACCCAAACAACACTGATCCAGCTCGCGGCAGCCTCCAAGTAGTATGGGATTCAAAAACACGCAAAGGGATAGGTATAAAAGGTATATTCTCTTATAAAATTTTGTATACATAATTTTAAATAATTAAGAGGATATATGGTTTTTTAAAAACATACCTCAACTATTCATTTTAATACATTTTTTTAAATTTTAAATTTTTTACATTAATAATCACTTTCTTCTTTAATTTATCTTTATCATATTTTACCGTGGTAAAAAATTTATATGCCAAAAAATGATAAGAAAATAATAAAATAATTATAAAATAATTATTTAAAAGTTTAAAATAGTTTTTTCTAATTAAACATATAAGGGTGATATTTGTTTTAAAAAATAATGAACATTCAACAGAATGACCCTATTTTAAAAAAAATATTTTTTTGAGTAAAATAATGATTATTATAGAATTATATATTTTTATAATTTATATTAAATTAATTGATTTATCTTTAGATAATATGTAATTTTATGCTTCCATTAAAATTAATCCTAATTTCACTAAGAAAATATTTCATTAAATTTAAATTGCAATAAATGTTTTTATTAGGATAAAACATTTCATATGTTAAAAAATATTAAAAATTAGTATAAAAAATAACAAATACAATTTTTAAATGTGTAATTATACTCTGGATATTCATATTGGAACCTTTAAAATATATTACCAATATATAATTCTTTCTTATTTTATAATAATGTTTGTAAGAGTAAATTTTTTGGGAGAAACTATAATTTTCACTATTTAATTAAAAGTGAATATTTTTAGAAAAAATTAAAAAATATATTATTCTAAAATTTACATAGTTAATAATAATGTGAATTTAAATTGGTAACAAAAAATTATAAAATATTAGAATTTAATTTCAATAAAAAAGAAAAATACTTAATGATTTCAATTTTCGAAGGATATTTATTTTTTTCAAAATTAACTGATCTTCCCCATATTTCCTATTTGATAATAATTAAATGAGTATAGATATTTTTTACTAGAAATTTTTTTATTTTTTTAATAATAATTCATAACTAATCAATTTAATTTTTTACGTAAAATTTGAATCACTTTAAAAATACTTCATTGAAAAATTTCACTTTGAATGATTACTAGTTTACAATCAATTTCAATAAATTTTAATCATATGAACCAATTATTTGATAATTATATAAATTATTATTTTAAAAAATAGTAAAATTAAAGGAATTATAATATAAGTTTTTATAATTAAAAAAATTTTATTGTAAAATAATTCAACTGAAGATTAATTATTATAGTAATTTTTTTTTTGATTTTACACATCAAATTGAACTATTTTGAAAATGATATCTCATGTTTCATTTTAAATTTTTATTTAATTTTATCTAATCATTAAACACATTTTATTTATTTAATGAAATGATATATATTAAAAATATTTGGTGTTACATATTACCCACCCAAATTAAATTCATCCTTGAAATTGTAATTATCTCAAGCTAGTAAAAATATCTAAGGTTATCTATAATATAAACACAAATAAATATATTTTTTCTTATAAGATATAACTGTTACTATCGCATATCAGAGTTGAAAAGTTTTGTTCCAAAATATTTCTAGTTTTATTATTTCTTAGAGTCATATAATTCATGTATTCATTTGAATAATCATGATCCCAACAAAATAAAAAATCCAAAATATTTATGATACATTAAAATATAATCAGAATTACCAATCTTATACATATGAAAAATAAACAATCAGATTTATTCTCTGTTGATAGATTCATTAAAACATGTTAAACATTTTTTTTAATTATAATATAATTATATCATTATAAAACTATTTCATTCCATCATAGTTTTAATATTAAAATATTATAGTTAGGATCTCTAATATAACTCATTATATATTACCTCATCAAATATTTTTTAAATCTTCTATAATGGTTCAAAATTGAATTATTAATCACTAAAACATATCAACCCGGATTTTCAGACTAAGTATGTAGTTAGGCCTACATTTCATACATTTATTGGAGTTCAATTTAAAATCAAATAAACACCTTTTAGTTTTATTTCCCATAGTTGAATATTTTATTGATCCTTATCCATTTATATTATCTGGATAAGGACTAAATTTCTAGGAAACCCAAAAAATACCAACAATACCAAAAATTGAGGACGTTATCCAATACATATAATTACCTTAATATTTTTACTAAGATTCTATAATCCTTACCCACCAAACTAACTTGAATCTACTATGATATTACCTATTTCTCCATAAACCCACACCATCATGTTTTATTCAAAAAAATAATAATTTAAAATTAGAATGTTATACCAACTGAGGTTGCCCATGATAATATTATCTATATTTGAAAAAAAATTATATTTTAAACATTGTAATGAAAATAAAAAGATAATCCCAATAACAGCATGATTAGTGTATTGGAAGAAAAGATATAAAGTTACTTTTTGACAACAGTGAACACTTCTTCATTATCAGACCACACTAGACTCCCTTCTAGATTACTCATAAGTTATACTCATATTCATAATTAGGGGAATGGATACATAAAAATGGTGATAAAAATTCATTGTATCAAAAAATATCATTAACATATTTTCATGGGTTAGAGAATAAAAATATTAGAAAACAAGGATATGAGAGAGATATATTATTAAAAATAAAATTTATAAATTATAATTGTTCACATTATATGATTGGTGGACAACTAATCTCATATAAATTCCATATATTGTTGAAATATTGCACTGATTTTTGTATTAATATCACAATACATCAAGTATAACCATATGTATAATACATAAAAATATAACATTCCCAAAAAAACATAGTATAATAGTTTATACTAGTACAAAAATAAGTATAGGGGAAATCAAATTCATGGTTCAATAACTCAAACCAAAAATTATGAACAAAATTATTCATGAATATCTAATGAGTAATCATCATCACAATCGTTACAGTTATTCTGTTTCATGAGAGAAATCTTCATTCCACCAACATATTAATATTCCATAAAATATAATCTCTCATACGAAAAATATTCGAAAAATATAACACCCACATCCACTATCATAAACCATCCATATGTCTGCGACATGATAAAACATTCATCACATAATAAAAAAATCATGGATTTAAATAGGGTTTGTTTGATTTTTGAAATTTATTACACAAGTTAACTTCAAGGAATACATCAACTAATACAAACATTAAATCGCATAAAAAGTGTATTTAATTTATATATTCATTCATTTATTCATTAATGATAAATATAAAGGACATAGATATTTCAATGAGGTATATTCCATATAAGTCAATAAAAAATAGCTTCTCAAAGTATTCATTAAAATTTACATATAGAGGCAGTCTTATAAATCACATTAAAAATTTAATGAATTTTACATGAAGAATATTTTTTAAAAAAAATAGATAGAAGAAATATAAATAATTATCCAAGAATAACAAGTAATGGATTTGGATTTCAAATTTTGAGTGAAAGATAAAAATATAATCATGAATAGAGAATCATGTTAGAATATATTAAAATACCTATATTGAAACCACCATTGTAAAAAAGTTATAATTACTTCATTATAAAATATTTTCATATAATGTTGGAGGTTATAAGAAAGAAACATATTTTTATTTTAAACTATGAAATATAACATTAGTGGGAAGTGTGAATATTTATATGGAATACAACGTGTTATTTTTGATAATATGGTAATTTTTCTTAAGATTATAAAATTATAATGAAGAAATTAATTAATTAGTGTAATTTAAATACTAGATGAAGGAGTGTTATTTTAATATAATCAATTAATATAAAAGTAAACTAAGAATGTGTAATTCTATTAGATTATTGATGACATCATAATTTCAAAATTTATATTAAACATGATTCATTTTAATGAAATCGTATCAAAAGAAAATTCAGTAATGTGGAACCAACAAAAATAATATAATAATATAAATCTATCAGTAATCAGTACCATTATATCATACATAGTTTTCTAAGATAACATACATGTAGAAGTATATAGTGTTCTAGGCTCGTTATACATAATCCATACCAATGTTTGTTAGGCTCACTGCCAATGCACCATTCCTAGAGTCATATAAGATACACGATTAACCCGATTTATTATATATATGTATAATTTTGTACCCACCCATTACATCATAATATTATACAAACATATATATACATATATCATTTGGTGTGTGTTCTTTTGTTTTTACTCCACATAGATCCACTATTTTGGTTGGGTGGATAGTGTTTCTAGGGTGAAGGGGCAGGTTTTAGGGTCAAGTCATCGAGCATAAATTTTTTACTTATATTTCATTAATTCCATTATGTTACATGGTGGAATATGTATTCTACCTATTATATATGTATACCACATAGAATATAACACACATGAATCAAAATAATTATAACTCATTAAAGAATAAATTAGTTGAAAAATCAATTTCATATTTCCTAATCAAGGAATGGGAAATTAAATAATTATGTTACACCCAATATAATTAAGGGAAAGTCCATAATGGGTTTCAGTGTATTGGGTAATCCCTTAATGACAACATAGAACCAGTGGAAACAGATACATGTTATTGAATCTTATTCAGTAATATATTTATCGAAGAAACTTTTTTTAACATATGGTATGAAATGTTCCGTAAATAATGAAATACAAGAAAATAGAATTAATCCACCAATGAATGTTTGAAAAATAGTTCTATATATTTTCATAGAATTATGTATAAAAAGTGAAAAAAGTATATAAGAGAGAAAATAAATGTTCTAAGAAATATATGATAATGAAATTTATTCTCTTATCTTGATCAGATGGATGTAAATACGCATATTTTATTGACAATATAGAGATGTGACATAAATATACACATTAAACTGATATAAAAATAATTATTGATCAATAAATGATATATAAAGGTCATCAAAGATGATATATATTAATAGATCATTTTAATAACCAAAATTATGATTTCAAGTTATTTATGACTAATTTTAGTAAACACAATTTCATAAAATATGTAAAAAATATTTTAATTAATGTAAAATAAAATAATTTGTTAAATAAATAAAAAATATTTATTTCATAAAAATATAAATTATTTTGAAAAATGATAAATTTTTAATTGGATATGTAATTCATGAAATATAAAATGATAAGTAAATGTATTACATTATATAGTCTTTATGATTGAATATAAAACAATTTTTGGAAGGATAATTTAAAATCTTTTATACATATTAGAATATGAAATGGAAAATGATGTTAATGATTATTTCAATCAGGTTGTATTTTAAAAAATTAAAATAAATAAATATTAAAGTATTTGTGTAATTAAAATAGAGATTAGAGATAGAGGAAGCGAATTATTTTTTTTAAAACATCATATGATATGATAAAGGAATCCATTATAATGGTGAAGAGATGTGTAATAACATAAAAAAATTTTGATACATGAAATTTATTTATTCATAATAGTTTAGAAATATTATTTATGAGATAATAGACAATAGACAATAAATACCTATAAAATTTTAATATTAGTAAAAAAATTAAAATTTAGATATATTCTTATACCTTATTTCAATGAAATTTAACCTATACGAGTTTACCAAAAATCGAAAAAGAATCATTAAATTGTCCGTAAAATATTATGATTTCTATAATTAAATAATTTGATGATAATAATTATAGGATGTATAAATAAATCATAAAAAGAGATAAAAAATATACAATTATACATAGAGAATGGTCTGACATAAAAACACTACGAGAATATGAATATAAATATTGTAATACCACCCTATAAAATATAGGTATAATAAATTAACCCAAATCAATAAATAATTTATAAATAATTTATTTGATCTATATGTAAGAGAATAGTGTATATTATGAATCATATATATGTGGATAGACTCCCCTTAGCTTTAGTTCAGACTCTCTTAAATGCACTTAAAACCTCAATAATAATTCAATTGCAAAAAAATATTTTCTTTTTCTAGATATATATTAATATTTATTTCATTTATTATAAGAAAATTTTTTATCATATATGATTAATGTGTTGGAATTATTTAATTTATGATGATGGATAAAAAAATTTTATCCATGGTTTGAAAATCACTTTTGTAAAATTGTGATGGTTGGTGTACATATTAAAATATATTTATAAAATCCTAAAGCGTGAAGGTATTAATGTTTATATTATTTTAATACTATATATGTGTTGTGGGAAATAGATAGTCTAAAATTTTTTCACTTTAAGAATCATCTCTATATATGCATCATTTTATGTAATTAAATTAACTATTGATATTTATTTTTAATATAAATAATATTAATAAACATTAATAAATTCAGAGTAATAACTAGAAAATAATTTTATTATTAACATTATAAATATTAATTTGATTCATTTTTAAAACCTAATATAAAATGAGGCAATGAAAAATATCATCGATTAGAATGGTTGAATAAACGTATCATAGAGAGAGTTATGTTTTCATGAGTGTTTAAATAATCATGATGTTTAATGGATTTCATTAATTATCTTTTTTATAACTATAATAATATTTTTTATTTTTATTGAATCATAACAAAGATATATTTGTGTGATAAGATATGGAAGAAGATGGAACCATCATAATTTTCAAGGAATACATTTCTCTTTGAGACACCTCCCTTGGTATTGAACTTAATGATTCTATATGTGATCTTTATATAATATAAAGCCCTCTAAAATGGTTAGGAATATGTTGAGGGGTGTATTTATTGGTGAATTAGAGTGGTGTTTGGAATTAAATTATTTTCAGTTAGTTATTTTTTTCTTTTCTTTAAATATATTTGAAGAATGCAAATAAAATTAAAATATTTAATTATAAAATATGTTTTTTCCTGATTATTAATCACTCAAAATTTCAATGGTTGCATTTATATATATAATTCTTGTTAAAAATTCAAACATATTTTATAAAAGAATAAAATGTAATTTAAACATTGGGAATTAATTTTGGGAATTAATTTTAAAATAACTTGATGAATTATTTTATTCATTAGATAAATGTAATGTCATTAAATTATTATTTGAAATTATTGATTTGTTTTTACATCATTTTAAAGAGATTAAAAATTTATATGTTATATTTTTACATATATTATTACACTAAAATACACCTCTTCAGAAAAATAAAAACACCCTCAATTACTTTCATCTAGATTATTATAATTATTAAGAAATAATTATAAAAAAATTCGTAAGTAATTAATTTAGATTTTTATATTTTATTAAATAAATTAAATATATCATTAAATTTTATAAATACAAATTATAAAAAAACAACACATTTATATATGTTTAGTTAAATGGTTTATGGAATAATTTAATGACATTATAATATTTATATTTTCTAATTACGATCATGGTAAATATGTTTTATCATATATTTTAATATTTTTAATGGTTTTTTTCTATTCCACAATTAGTCACTATTCGAATGGAAATTTATTAATACTAAAGACATATAATAAATATATTCTTAATAAATACCACTTATTTTTATCATAAATAATTCACTATAGTTCCTCTCCAGGATATCTATTCATGAATTATAATATTCAGATTATATTTGTTACGTTTTTTCTTTTTTATATTGTTTTAAGTGGGTGTGACTATTCATAGAGACTCTGATTCACCATAATTTAAAATTCTATTTCGGCTATAAAATGTTTTTATTATCAAATTTTTAATATTTCTATATATATTTTCTATATTTACACTTCATATATGATTTTTCATATCAATGATATTAATTTTTTGTCCATTTAAGTGAATCCTTTAATTTATTGATGGTAATATTTCTATTTAGTTATTTTATAGTTTATTGAACAAAATATATTTTTAATATCATGAAAAATAATAAATTGGTAAATATTATAAAATCACATCATGATAAAAAATTAATTTTTTAAAAAAAAAATTATATATAATATAATGATAAACAATTTAGTAATTTTTTTTGATTAATTGGGATATATCATTCTACCACATTACAGAAATTAAAATATATTGATTTTCTCCCATCGATAATCATTGGTCAATTATTCATAATATTTTTAAAAATAACATTATAGTTCTGAATTTGTATCCTAATTTTTACTTATGAAATGGTCCACATAATTCTCATTATAAATTTCTTGAAATGTTTAATCCTATGTTGTCATACTGGTTATAATTAGCAAAGTATTCATTGAGAAAATGGTTATCTATCTAGGGCTTCACACAAATATTAACATAATCCAACTTTTGAAAAATAACTAATCCATGATTTTATACTAAATTATATACCACTAGACCGACACATCTATATTCTATTCTTAACATTTATTATTTAACACATATCACGAAATCACAACAAACTCCAAAAAAAATATTTTTTCATCATTGGGATCTAAATAATAATACATAATCAACCTAATCATTCTATATATTTTTATTTAGTCCATATAAAAAAATTTATAATTTTATCATGACCTCCATATCATGTATCATAATATTTGTGAATAAATCAAAAAAATTGGGAATAAAATTATTTTTTGGGAAAATTAAAAAGAAACATGCCAAAAATACTCCATAAATGTTCAAAATAGATAGTAATGTATAAAATTATATCACAACATAATGACTAATCTATAAAAATTGAATAATAATATTTAATTATTTCAGATCATTAAGGAAGTAATTTATCCATATTGTATAAGAATTATGAATTGTGATAATTAAACTATATATCATAATAATATTTGAGAATATTACCAAGAAATATACCATAAAACATAAAATTATATAAATACCAACAAATAGGAATCCATATATCATGTAGTAGAATCACAGAAAAATAACTATAATATATTTTTATTGAATCACTTCCCAATAACCAAAAAAATGTCTTTTAGGATAACTGCATGTTTACCATACAAAAAAATCATAGTATATATAACAATTACCCAATAAATTTTAGTGATATATAATTCCAATCCATCCCATAATCATAATTTTATTGATCTATACATCTTTCAAGAATAATAACACAAATATGAATCATAGTAATGTTAATACAAGTAAAAATAAATGGGTTACAAATTATTTTCACATGGAATAGTCATATTGTTAGAAACTGGGGAATTTTGTAACTAACCAATTAATAATGTGATAAAGGGTGTAAAAGTAAAAGGTAATCCACAAATAAGATACCATAAAATTATATGATATTAAACATGTAAAGGAAAATGTATAAATTTTCGAAGCTTTTGAAAAAATGCATTTATTGTGAATATATTATAAGAAATAGTCATTATATATTGAATCATAGGTAAATAGTTAATTAATTTATTATAAATATTAATATCATACTAATAAATATATACATATAATGTAGAATATGATCAATAAATAAAATAGTGTACAAAGTAGAGAAAGAATGAGATAAATGAAACGAATGTTGTGGAGAGAGTGATTCACATACAATAACTATATGGTAAGTTATAAGAATAATTGATAGAATACATAAAAAGAAATTATATATCCTGATGCAATGAAATAAAAAAAAAATCCTAGAATGAAATTTATAAGACATAATGATATTTATATATGAAAATAACATTTAAATAATAGGAAAGGTAATTAGACATCTATTTAGAAGAATTCAATTTACAAATATTTTATGAAAATTTTAGAGCATATTATAATTATTTAATAAAATAAATTTTAAAAACTACTAGAGGAAAAATTATTATAAACTAAAAAATATAATGTTTCTAAATTCACAAGGGATAATATTTTGTGGAGTAGTTATTAATGAAAATTACAAAACATTTCAAATATATTAATATTTATAATTTGGAAACATTTATTTAAAATAAATTATTATATTGAATTTTGAAAAAAGTTTATTATGAAAAATAAATAAGATAATTAATAAAAAAATAATTCAATATGGTATTAATTTCATAAAAATATTATTCATATGAAAGATCGTATAATTTAAAAATGAAAGAATGATAGAGAAAGTGATAGTGTATTTTTTAAAAAATATACGCTTTGATAAATAGTTCAATAAAAATGGCATAGAATAAGGTAATATCGAAAAATATATTGAATGCCAATAATGTATGAATTCAATATATGTGAGATATATTGTGAAATATATGATTATAAATGGAGAAAAACCATGTGAAAATGTTGGTTTTTTTTGGAAATGGATAATTTTATCCAAATTTAAATTTACAAGTAAAAAATAATTAAACGAAAATAATGGAATATATGTTTCTCTATAATCAAGAAAGAATAATTATATATGATGAATAAGATTAGTTTTTATAAAAAAAATTAATGATAAAATGATTATTATAGGATGCATAAATGAATAATAACAGGTCATGAAAGATATACTATTACATACATTGAATTTTATTTCTTATATGAAAATATTGAATGATAAATTTAATCATATTCACTTATCAAGAAAAAATAGAGGTAAAATAAATTAAATTAAATTAATAATTGATATATACATAGAATATTAAATAATTAAAGGACATGATATGGAGTATAACCTGAAAGAAAGAGAATTTGGAAAGAGTCCCCTTACCATGATTCCCAACTACATCGGAGGTTCCTATAACCTTTTAAAAATTTTATATAGAAGAATTAATTTTATTTTCCATAATAATATTATGGAATATTTTAGTTTTTATAAATTAGTTGTCATAATATATTATTCATGTGTTGGAATATTTTAGTTCATATTGATATTTTAAGGAATTTTTTTCTTCACAATTCTTAAATAATAGTGTTGTAATGATAATGGTTAGTGAAATTTGAATAATGGTTCTATATTATAAAAATGATTTTAGGAATATAAATTCATGACAGTCATATAGTATGTTGGGCTGTGATTAATTAATATTACAATAGTATTGATGGTTAAGAAATATCTTTTAATAAGCATTTTATCAATTGAGGAAATTTACAATTAATGAATATTTTTATTTTCAAAAATATGAACTGAATTTTTTTCATTTATAAATAATTATGGCACTATAAATATATCTCTAATATTATAATATTGTAAGAGTAATTTTAAAAAAAAATTAAATATAGGTAACAAAATATATCAGTTCCCACATATATGAGAGAAACCGATGATGGAGTAATAAATGTTTCAAAGAGAGTTTAATATTAAAAATATGTAACATATATAATTAATATATTAATTATATCACAACTAAAGATATTATTTAGTGAATTCCTAATTCAAACCATATATATAGATTGGTGAAAATAGAATACAAAAATATATGTATCTCATTTTTAAGGGGATTTTTTCATACTCATGAAACCTCTTTTAGATGTCACCTTAATGATTTTTGGAGTGGTCTATGATTTAGAAAACCACAATTAAACATGGTTATGAATTTTTAAGATAGTATTTTTGTGGAACATAGTATAGATAAAATGGTTAGATGTGTAGAAAAATGGTTGGAGGGTTTTTGTATTTATAAGCGATAGAGATGACAAATTTTGACCAATATATTATTTGTTTTATTATTTTCTATCAGGAATATCAATAAAAGTATTTAATATAACTAATAATATATTTTTATAATGAAAAAATTATTTTATTGAAATCAATACATTATAAATAAAATAATGGTATACTTTTATTTTCAATTAAAAGTAATGATCGAGGTCTATTTTATAATAAAATATTCAAAACATTTTATCAGAATAACATTCTAAAATAATTAATACTGGTTTATTATATATACAAAAAAATGGATGATTTTAAAATATTTATAAAAATAATTTACTATAAATTTAAAATTAAAAAAATGTTTTTTATGTTGTTCATTACAATTTTTATGAGATATTAATATTAGTATTTAATAATTCGATTAATAGAGAATATATTTTTTAAAAAATTAAAAAATATTTAGAAGAAAATAAATATTCTAATTGTCAATTAATATTTAAATAGTCATATAATACTAATATTTCATTTAAATAACTCATAGTTTTTTAATTCATCAATCACCATAATTCCCCCCAATGTTATCCATTCATCATTCATAAAATTTTCAATACATTTATAATGTTTATTTCTTTTTTGAATATTTTTAAGATGTATGCAAATTCATGAGGACCACGAAACAATAGAATTTGAAATTCAAATCCCCTTTTTAATTGTGATTTTTTCCTGTTATACTATTTTTAAATGTATATGGTATGATAATAATTTATATTAAAATTTAATGGTGATTATGGATATATCATCTCATTGATGTCGATATTTTCAACATCAGCAATGAAATGAAATTCTATATAAAAATAGATGGTTTATCTTATAGAAAGAGAGTGATTTGACCACAATTTTTTAATCCCTAAAATGTAACAAAATTTATATTTAGTGGTGATAAGTTGCAAAACATCTAGATATTTTATTATCCCTAACACTTATCAGCATGTTAATTACAGTGTGGTTGGTCCTGCTATTAGAGGAGTAACACATCATGATCCTATATGGTCTAATGTGTTACACTGTGACTTGTTTAATGTCATTGAAAATGATAAATCTATTACTCCTTCCTTTTGAATCATATAACCCCTTAATGTTTTTATTAAATAATCTAAGTCTCTTTGGAAATGGTCTCTCTCTATCTATCTCAAAATAAATTCTTTCCTTCCATAATAATTTCCCAAAAATAAATAATTTTCATATTTTATATATTAATTTATTTTAAAATTTTATTTTTTAATTTACATATAATATTTATGTTTTAAAACAAAAAAAAATATTCACTGAAATCATAGGATGTCACAAGATGTATAATTATTAATCTCATCATAATCAGATAATATCACTTGAAATATATCCAATTTATACATCATCGATTATTTTATATGAATGTAATTATTCAAAAAATGTTATGTCAAATGATTTTTTAGATGAAAAACAGAGCCATCCATCATTTCCAAAACATAAATTGATCTAATAAACCTTCTAGTCTATATTCATTACTTTATTGTTCATCGATGTCCCTACTAATATGAGATATTAATAGAATATGATTCTTTTCATTATCCTTATGATGAATAAATCTACCATTATTATAAACAAATTTCGTCTATTAGTTGAATCTAACCACTTTTTTATAATTTAAACATGATACAAATTATCTTGGTTCATTTGAGAAAAAATGAAAAACATCTAACAATATTTTTTATATACAAATTAAAATGAATTAGTTTTCAACTAATGCATAAAATTGATCTTTAAGAAGTGTTAATTGATATTACTTTCCATAAAAATATATGAAAAACATGAGATCATTAAAAATTCCTATGTAATAAATATTACATTTAGGAAGAATAAACTCTAGAATTTTAATAGCATTCTCATATGATTGATAAACCTATGAATTATATGTTCTGTAAAACCTCACTTGAGAAAACAGTGATTTCTAAAATACATCCTGTAATCATTTTGAAAATCTCTGACCATGATATAACACAATACATATGAGTATATAGTAGATCCTCAAAATAATTTTAACATATTAATTAATCTGATACAAATTTTTTTAGTATTTTTTTAATATGAAAATGTGAAACTTATATCACCTGATCAATGAAGAACTAAAAATTTTATATCTGATTATGAGATCTCATGAAATATGCCACAAAACATATGCTGGAAAAAACTAATTTACATTTTGGAATATGTACTTAAAAAATCAAATGTGTTGTTATTTAATGTTAAGTATTCGCCCACAAATATTATAATCACTTAATGATAAAAACCTTCGGGTCTCATTTCATTGATGTATAATAGTATATTTAATTAACACCATGGTACATTTTATTTATGTTGGGATTAAAGTTACATTAATAAATTATAAAATCTATCTCATTTCATTTCATCGAGACATGAAAGCCTAAATTCATCCATAAAAAAATAATAGTTAATCCTAAATATGAGATCAAAAGATATTTTTTCTCTGTAATATATCTATTCATTAAATATTTGACACATAAAATCAAAACTATGAGTTTATTTAACAAATATATCAGTTATAAATTGGAGTATAATACTGAAAGAATAAACTGCCATATTCCTTATATATATTAATATGAATCTTTAGGAAAATATAAATAATTCATCTCTCCATTCACTAACTAAATATATCAACCTAATACATATAACTTTATGCATTGAAATTAAAATACCATATTTAAGGAGTAAATTTTATTTAGAAATATAATGGATAAATTCAATCATCCCATCTCATATGTTATAAATTAAAATACCCCTGTGAAAATAATACATTTTAATTTTAGGGGTTTTAATTCCATAAAAAATAATTGAATATATAATTCCACAAAATATGTAATAATGAAAAATGAAACAAAATTAGGATCATGAATATGATCATTTTTCTCATTAATCCCATTTTTTTAAATATCATATAACACTTCTCATCAATTTTATATCAATACACATCTTAATACAATAATTAAATCATCACAATATAACAATTATATCTTAATTGACTATAGAAAAATAATTAATAATATTCATATCAACCACTTCTTGAAGTATTTAAATACACCCTTTATGTCAACATTTAACAATTGCTTCATTCCTTTCATAGTAAGTGACATAATTAGTGAATCTTGTTGAGATGAATCTTGATTAAATCCATTATCTTAACCAATAATTACTAACACACATTATATATAGAAATAATTCTTGGAAATAATATAAGTCATCAGGGATTATAAATTCTCATAATCCCAATATTTCTTAAATTAAAAGACAACATGTCAATGAAAATCAAATATCAAATAAAAAATAGATATTTCAATATCATGGAATACTATACATTAGCTCATAATGTGTCTATTATAACAATAAAATGATCCCCATTATATTCCTAAAACATTATATATATCAACTAATCATTGATAAACAAAATCAAAAGGAATATAATTATAGATGCTTAACTTGGTTCACCACGTCAATAAAAATATCTTCTTAATTTTTTACCCTAAAGAATATTACAATGAATTAAAAGAGAATGTCTCAAATATCAAAGTCTATTATTGGAATGTCAATATCTCATTCTCTTAATTGATTCTCACACAATCACATATCAATATTTTGAAATTATTAGGTTACTTGAATTTTTTTAATAATTTATTAATTCATGGATTTTTATATTGATTCATAATTGAAATGAGATTTAGTCTATGATAAGAAAAACATAATAAAAAAATTCCACTGATGTATTTTATATAATAATTTTAAAAACATATGGAGAGTCATATTTTTTTATAAAAACATTAAATTAATGACATGGAAACTAAATTTTTTAATATTTGTTCGTATATGGAAACATGTGATTAAATTTTATAAGGAGATACTTGGTGTATATTATGAAGTTAATATTGAATTCCTCCAATATTTATCTTCAATAAAAAAAAATAATTACGAAATAAATTGTTGTAGGGGCCTATCACTAGATGAATAATAGAACTATAAACACCCATAGTCAGTCCATGAATCATACAAGCCACTTGAGATATGATCCCCCTCAGGAATCCCAAATAAAAACTGAAAGATAGTCCCATTTTCAAAAAGATAGATATGTTTCCACAAATGATCGAAATAATTCCCCCCACCAAAAAATATTAATTAATCTGCACTTGAAAATATGATATATAGTACATTCCAATCATCATGTCAAATTCTATCTTCTCTATAATTAAAAAATAAAATAAAATCAACATCCACATATACAAATAGGAATATATAGATATATTTTGTAAATTACTGTCTTCTCCAAAAAGGATTATCATTATATAATAATTCATAAAATAAATCTATTAATAATCATACATATTTTTGGAAGAAATAAAATTACCATAATATCCATACTCAAATAAGACATTGATGACGGTAGATAAAACAATAATTATAACACTAATCAAGTAAGAACCCTCTGTATGATACAATAATACATTTTCAATAATGAATAACTACAGGGACCTAGAACCACATCCTAACTATGGGGTTACCAATCTACTTCATAAAATAACTAATAACTATATATGTCCTTGATAACCTATTCCATCAATTTGAAAAAAAAACTCCCAAATAACATGCCTTAAGTGATCTAGTGTGATGAACTAACCTATTAATGAGATTCTTATATGGATGACGAAAAATGGAATACACCCCTCATAGATCCATTTTAATATAAATTGCAGTGACGTTTCAATTTATGAATAGAATGAATATATTCTATCTTATATGGAAAAATAGATTTTTATGGACTCTATTGCCACATTGATTTCTCTCCAATAACACCCTGCCTCTACCTAATGTAGATAAAATAATTAATCCTCCAACCATTTGTATAAGGCCCCAGCCTTAAACCTTACTTAATATTGAATTAAATGAATAATTCACATTGAGGATCTTTTCAAGTTTAGAGTTTTAGAGAATTATAACATAACTATTACATCTTAAAAGATTAAAAAGTAGACACTTCTACTAAGTCTCCATAAAATAAAAACTCTTAAAAAGAAAGATGTCTAGATTCCATGTTTTAGATAGCATGAAATTCCCTTGATCCCATCCTTGACCTTATTCCACTTTAAGTCCTGTGAAAAACATTTCGAAAAACTTGGGGTGAGCATAAAAAGCTCAGTAAGGGATACAAAAAGAATGAAAACTGTTAGTTTTTCAAACATCAAGTAAACCATGTATACTATATCAAAGTAATACCTTCACCTTCATGAAGTAGTAAAAAAATCTTCACTGAATAAAGTATCATTACTTACCTTTTTGTAACCAAAAGATTACCATAAAACCCATATAAAGAACACATAGAATATATAAAGGTAACTTGGGACATAAACATACTTAAGTGGAATAACAATATGGTTGACTTCCACACATATCACTTAATGGAATAGCCATACGGCCAATTTCCATACATACTTAATGGAATAGCCATACGGCCAACTTCCATACCCAATGCATTGGAGGTTATAACGTAACCACCCATCCTGGTATTCACGGCACCACCCGTCATATGGTTTATAACGTAACCACCCGTTAAAATGTCCAAGTACCAGTATAAAATCATAAAACGTAAAACCAATATAAAGGAATGATAACATTTCCACATTTCAATCACAATATATAATAAATATATTGACATAATAGAATCCTTTTTCAAAACCATTTTCAATACCAAAATACATAAAAGATTATATGGTATTTATTTTATTCTAAAAACATTACGGCTTGTTGAGAAAGCCAAAGACAAATAATACTCGCGGCGGTGGAAAAGGTCGTTGTCACCGCGTACGTTAAAAAAACATTCCTTTTTTTAGTTTAGTAAAACGCTTCGTAGAAAAAGATTCCTTTTGTATAAAAGTAAAAGTCAAAGGAGTTTATACACTGTATAAAAGAAAGTTGTGTATAAAACGAAATATGCCTCAATGAAAGGAGATTGAGACGAAGTCCCTTACCTTGGGTCCGACTTGACTCGATCGTTCTTTAACGTCCTGAATAATAAACTTGAGTTAATTTATACTTGATTAAGAACCTTTTTAAAGTTCATTATTCCTTTTATATCACTTATTGCCATGTTATAAACATTATGTAACCATTTATGTTAATAATGTTTGTTTTGTCAATATTTGGTTCTTAAGTCGAAAGTTGACTTCTTACAATTACATGTTGTTCGTGTGGTCAAAAGTTCTTTATATCCAGAATGAAATTCCTGATTTGGATATCATATATATCATATATATCCAGCATATACATGTATTTATAATATTACATAATCATTTATAGGTAATAAATGAAATGCATCGTTCATGGAGACGGTAAGCCGTACGTACGCATGAACGCTACTTTCATTTCTTTGTCATATTAGTGGAATTAAAACTAAATGAGAGGTATGTATATTTTAATTCCATAATTATATTCATAATTTAGATATATAATTAATTATATATATACATTATATACATGTACTTTTAATAGTACATTACATTTGGGGATAAGAAATGAAATGCACCGTTCATGGAGACGGTAAGCCGTACGTACGCATGAATGCTACATTCATTTCTATCTCATACTTTAATGGAAAGAAATAATAATGATATAGAGGTATATTATAATTCCATTATAACATCATATATAATAACTTTAAATCCATCCTTTACACGTCCCACATATGGCATTAACGAATCACATCACTTTTAGGGGGCGGTAGTCCGCACTTCCTTAAATGAAGATATCGTGTTTACCCATAATGGAAACAATAAAGGTATGCCAAAAATGAAAAATACAGAAGCTTAAAGAAAAAATAAACATATTATATATCATATATAAAAATAGTGACATCATAATGGCCACCCTTGAAGGTGTTAAATGAGTATTGAACAATCATCGTTTCGGGAGGCAGAATTTCGCCATCCACGGAAACCGTATGTTCTTTAACCATTTGATGTAGTTGTGTGAGAGTGTAGCTCAAATAAATATTATAACAACATACTAGTATATTGAAGATACTGTTGTTGTTACAAAAGAAGTAAATAAAAAGATTTTAGAGGGTTGGAGAAGCAAAATAAAACAAATGAACAAGAGAGAATGAATTACCTTTAAAAGTGTAACTCTCTTTTGATTTGAGCCTAAAGGCTTACTTTGAAAGGATTCTTCCCAAAGTGAATCCTCTAGGATGAGGATAGGGATGTGGAGAGAGTAATTGGGCAGGTTTTGGCCGAGCCAAAGGGTTGAGGAGTGTGTGAAATGAGGTAGAGGTGGGGGCCTTTTATAAGAGGAGAGGAGGGGCACTTTCGGAAAGTAAAGAAATATTACTTTATTTGAAAATGTGTTTCGGTTTCAAAAGGTCCCACATTGATATAATTCGTGGATAAGGTGATAAGGGTTCGAAATCCACTCATCCAATTGGTTTTGGACATGTGTAGGTTTTAGATTTTTCATTATCTTTCCATTTTATTTAAATCGTCAAATAATGATGTCATCGCTGCATCATTATTATGTCATATATAATTTAATTTATTTAATGTCTAAAAATTATAAAAAAAATACTATGATGTAGGAAATCTTTTTATCTTTCCAATTACTATTTATAATAAAAATTGGTACTTGAATAACCCCACTCAAAAATTATTTTAGTAAAACAATTTATGTTAGTGTTATTTTCACTTTAACATTAAATAAAAATATATTAATGTCATTTTCCAACTAAAGTGGCTACATGGGGTCCCAAAGTTGGCCCATGGCTTTTCTTGGTCGGCCATGACTCACCCAATTGGTGTAGGACAAGTTTCATGGTGTTTTCACATTTTTATAATATCATTTTGTACATTAAATTACACTAATTACCTCTAATCGCGATTAATGAAAAAAAGTTACTATTCACCAAAAAATTATTTTAATCACATTGAACCACATTTTACTTCTTAATGACAACCATGTATGTCGGATTTTCAAAATTCAATACACATTAGTGGTAAACTTTCATTTAACTGAAAAATCAGTTTGCTTGATTACCACTTAGTGGTTTCACTATTCATCAAAAATTGAAGTTTTTCAGAAAATTACCAAAAATTCACCCTAAGCTATATTTGATATTCAGAATTCAAAAATGAAGTCCATTTTACAAAATTCAAAACATATAAGTCAAATTAATTAATTTAATAATTAATTCCCGCTGTCATGACAAATAGCGTGTTTTTATGAAACAATAAGTATCAAAAGATTGACACTAGTTTAAGTTCGATTTCAAAGTGAAATTAATTCCAACGACCACTATTGGATTTAATGGTAAAAATATTTTCTAATTTCACTTTAAAACCAAATAAAATAATAATCTAATCATATAAATAATTTATATTAAAAAGAGGTTTTGAATTAAAATACAACATTTTACACTATTCATAAAAAAATGAACTGTATCAGAAAGGTACCAAAAATTTACACAAAGTAAATTTTGATGTCCCGATTCTAAACAAGAGTTATATGTGGTCCAAAATAAAGTATAAGAGTGATAAAAACTATATTTAATGACGGTTCACCATTAAAATGTGATAAGTGAACCTTTAGTGAAAATTAGAGTATATATGCCCTAAAATTGAACTCTTTCCGTATTTTAAGCCTTTATCATTTATTGGGTAAATGTATAAACATTTAAAAACATATCTAATCATATTTTAGTTATTTCTATCCATTCTCTCCAGTACAACGGCTACTTGTTAACTAACATTTAAAATAATATTATTTTATTACTAGTGTGCTACGTAAGTTTCAAAGAAACTCATCGTTGCGTATCGGGTACGCTATCGAACATAGCAACCCCTTTAAAATAAAATTAATATTTAATTCGTAAATATTAATAAATATGAAAATTCTTTATTCTTTATTTACCTGGGATGTTACAATTTGACCTCTCATTATCCATACATTAATGATCTTCATTCTATGATATACCATTACTAGACCCACCAAATAAGAAAGATTAAATTTTTTATTCATATAATTCTTCCCTATCATAATATCCATTCTTATCATATATTTTAAATTGAGTAAACAAAAGATATGAACCTACAATCAAATATCCAAATTTATCAAATAAATTTATAGAAAATTCATAGAAGTATAATTTCATTTGTATGAAAATGAATAATATTCAAAAATTTGGATGAAAAATAAAGAATATGAATAAATTATTTATTTATACCTATAAACTCTTATCCACTATCCATCCTCAACGTTTTGGCATTGAACTACTCAATATGATATCCTAGAAATCATCCCATAAAAACAAATCAATATTATTTTCCAAGACCAAGGTATCACATATGAATCATAATGGTTCCAAAATTATAAATACAAAAAACATATATTTATAACCATTTTAAATCAATGATCATCTCAAATAACATATCCATAAACATTGATACCACATCAACATTTTAAGAGAGAGAATAAACCCTTATGAAAAAATATTACTATACTTCTAAAGGTAAATTTACAATGAAATCCCTATGATCTCTTGAGGTGTTTTTTGTCATGACTCATCCCACAGGGCCCATGCCATGACTACCCCAAGCTTTCCTTCCATAGGCCAGAGGCTGATGGTTAGTACCAAAGGCATAAATCTCTAAAATGGGAAGGCATTACCTTTATAACTTGAAAACGCACAAAACAGTGTATGAGCTGGAAGCAAAACACTAAGTAAAACTGTATACAAAAGTAGTGCTGAAATGTAAAAGGGGGCCAGAAATACATTCTCAACACTAAAGTACAAGGAATCTGAATAAAAAACAGCTCCTTAATCATCTATAGGGAAATCCTACCAAAACGGTAGGTACAGATAGCCTCTAGAGCACTCTGCGTACGTCTGTCTCCTCCGTGTACCGTCACGCCATGTGGTCCATCTCCGAGAACCATCCAGTCATTGTACACTCATCCTCAGTCAGCATTGTCCATCGTCTACATCCAACACAATGAGGTGCAGGCGTAGCCCATGCAGGGGTGAATATAACGTTACTTAGTAGGGACCCTGAGACACTCAAGGTCTCACAAAATCCAACAACGATAAACCACCAAGTATGAAAAAGAATAGACAACCCTAATTAGGTATATGCCCATAAATATACCTATGTTATCAAGCCATCCATCCCAATCATGAGGAAAACAAAAAATTTATTGACTCAGCTCAAACCTATATTTTATTCTAGTATAGTATGAAGTAACATCCACAGTCACATTGTCAAGACCTCCGCTGCTAGAGAACTCTTCCACTATCGAGAAAAGTGGTCCTGCCGCGTCACCAAGGCGCTTACCACTAACCTTGAACTACATAGATACTCCTCATATCGAGTACCGTGGGTTTGCTGCATCACCAAGGCGCTCCCCACCATGGGTCTGCCATGTCACCAAGGTGATCCCCCTCGTAGTCTATTGAGTTACATCTCTTGTAGACTACTGTGGGACTTCCGTGACACCATGGCACTCCCCACTGTTGCACTGGTGCGGCACCAAGGCGCTCCCCATTGGGCTAATAAAATCACTCCGGGTTGAAGTGGATAGTAGTCATCAAGGCTCAGCCAACTACTAGGTCTCCACACTATGTTCGCTCCTCTCTAGGAGGATCCACTCCATGAGCAGTAGGTCGATACTCCAAATGTCAAGAAGACCCATGTAGAAGTATCTCAAAGGTTCGCCACGTCATATAGGTCTCAACTCAATAGACAGCACATCAGTCGGACGCCTGGTCTTTGAGTTATTAGCCTTTTAGTCCCAGGGGCCAAGTTGGATTAATGCACAATCCAACCTGACCATATCCCAACTAAACCTAGAACTCTAGTGGGGTATATTGAAACAAACAGTCTCTCTTAATGATTACCATCACCACTGACGGTTTGTCAAACGGACTTCCGGAGCCAAAGATATGGCCAAAAGAAAATAAAGGGTCGGTAGTGGACCAGGGTCCAGTCCGACCCAATCTGGGTCGACCCAGTCAGACCTATTGGGTCTGGCCCGGCCCATTAATCAAGACAACCATTGAAGTTAGGCCCGGCCTACTAGGCCTTGCCCAGCATGCCGTTTGGGCGGTTCGGCTCAGGTTCGGGGTCGATTCGGCCAGGATCACTTTGAGGGTGCGGCCGATGCGGCTTGGCCCGGAGGGCTCAGCCATGGCACTGTGAAGAGGGCCGCGGGATGGCTCGAGAGCCAGGTCTAGCCAGGGAACCACTTATGGAGGGCGTCGGCTCGGGAGGCTGGATAGGTCGGACGACGGGCCAGTGGGCAGCCCGGAAAGCCGGGAGGCGGCCGGGCAGGCCATCAGGTGGGCCAGCGGGTGGCCGGGAGGCGGTCAGGAAAGTCGGGAGGGGGCCGAGTAGGCTGATAGGTATGCCGAGAGGTGGTATGAAGGACAGGAGGCCGGTCCGGCGCTGTTCGGCGCGGCTCGGGCCGGCGCGGTCCAACGAGGTTAGGTCGGGCTGCACGGGCGGCCGGCGGAGGCTGGGAGCCAGGCGGCGTGGGAAGTTTGGTGGGTGGCCGGGGGAGACAGTGGTGTGGCAGGCAAGGGTGGCTCGGCATGTTCGGTCGGCGAAAGGCGCGGCTGGCCCTGTGCGGCCGAAGGGCCGTGGTTTTGTATGGAGTGCAGCATAGTCGTGGTGCGGCACGGTTAGCGGAGGCCACGAGAAGCGCAACCTTTTCATATTGCCTTCACCACCTTCAACGCTGCTTCATTGTTACATCTCCATGCTGAAGATCAACACAAACAAGAAAGAAGGAGGGTTCGGGCCATGTCGGTTTAGCCCACCCTCCGTGTTTAGGGTGGAAACACTTGAATCATCAAGAATTAATAAATATGAACTTCTATTTTTCTACAACCTCAGCAATGATTCCTTTCCAAACGAATAAGATAATAAGGAAAGGAATGTAGTAATACACAAATTAACCCACTACCTTTATTCTTCATTTGTCGCTGGAGTATTGGGGAAGAAGTCGTTGTTGTTGATGTTTGTCACGTCTTCCGCACACTTCCAAAACTGAGCTCGAACATTGGTTGTGGAAGACACTCCATTTCGGTGGGATTTGAGGAAGGAAGTTGAAGTCGCTCCTCACCGGTGTTCTTCATTCGTCGTTCTTCGTTGGGAGCTTTTCTCTCCTATCCCAAGTCCCAACAAAAGTGGAATGCCAACCGAAATAATAAGAGATTGTGATATCTTATTAATTTGATGGCACAATATTCCAATTTGATGAAATAATTTAATTATCTCTACATAATTAATGTGAAGGATTTGGCATAATAAATTATTTGTTGGCTCAAATAATTAAAGGGGAGGTGGTGGAGCCATAAATGGTAGAGGAGATCAAGCCCCCCCCCCCTTATTTATGAGGGGAGTTGAGTGATTTTCCGCTCCACTCATTAATAGGTGGGTTTAGTCCTGTGTGGTCCCCACATCATAACCTCTCATGAGAGGTTAGGTTCGGTTGGGACCCACCACCATAACCCCTCATGGGTGGTTAAGGTCTAGTGGCCCACCTCCAACTTCCAACCTCCACCAAGAGGTTATAGATCTAGTGGGACCCACCACCAAACACCCACATGGCGGCTCAAATAAAAATTAAGTGAAGCTCACTTTATTTTATTTGTTTCCACAAAAACCCAAAAACTAAATTTTATTCTCAACTCACTACCATCGAAATGAAAGTCTCCTTAAGCGACTACCAGCACTATGAGTTCAATGGTGCCCTTGGATTTCAATTTCGTGCACCGGTTCAAAAGTAAAAAAAACCCACTCGTACATTTACTGAACGTACCCAAACAAAACATCAGAAATTGATTCTGCACACAATGGGCCTCGGAATCATGAACCATTAGTTTTCACAAACTTGTAAAAATCTCATGTATTTATGAAAATAAACTCCACAGAAATTCTGGGTCTTTACATTTTCCCAACCTCTGGGATTTACATCATCGTAAGCTACAACTTAATTTAAGATAACAAATGGGGGTACTGAGCATGCATCTGAGCCTCCCTTTTCCCATTTTCTCTCCTAGAGTTTCCAATGTTTCTAGCGAACACACACCAGAGGTATCGATCGTCCACATAGGACCCGCTCCTGTCGATCCTCAATATCTACTGGAACCTCTGTGAAAGTACCCCCGTCATCGACGTCCAACTCTCCATGGTCGATGATGTGAGAAGGGTCATGCACGTATCTCATTTGCTGAGATACATGGAATATGGCATGTACCCGGTGCAACTGAGGTAGAATTTCTTGGAAGTAAGCCACCTCGACTACTCTGTTGAGGACAAGGAAAGGTCCAATTAATCTCTTAGATAACTTGATGCCTGAGCCAAATCTGTGTAGTGCTCGTCGAGGTGAGACCCGTAGAAAGACATGGTCTCCATCCTCGAATTATAGATGTCTCCATACCTTATCAGCATATGACTTCTGTCTGCTCCGTGCAGTCTTCATCCGCTCCTAAATGATCTGCACCTTCTTCGTAGTAGCTTGTACCATCTCTGGTCCCACTACTGATGACTCCCCAAGGTCAGTCCAACACAAAGGTACTCTGCAAGGTCGTTCGTATAACACATCAAAAGGTTCCATCCCTATGGTGGAGTGATAGTTGTTGTTATATGCAAACTCTACCGAAGATAAGTGATCCTCCCATCTACGACCGAAGTCAAGGACACAATCATGAAACATGTCCTTGAGGGTCTGAATGGTCCGCTCAGTCTGTCCATCTGTCTGACAATGGAAGGCGGTGATCCATCAAAGCTGCATCTCGAAAGCCTCCTGAAACAAATTCTATAGCCGGGTAGTAAACTTTACATCACGATCAGAGACAATAGATGAAGGTACACTATGTATCCGCACAATCTCTTTCACATAAAGGCGTCCCACATTCTCTACTGAACCCTTCTCTCTGATCAGAAGGAAGTGGGATGACTTGGTGAGTCGATCAATGATCACCCAAATTGAGTCATGAAACCTGGATATATGTGGAAGTCTTGTCATGAAGTCCATGGATATCCCATCCAACATCCACTCTGGGACCTCTAAAGGATAAACTAAGCCTACTGGTACCAGGTGCTCCGCTTTCACTTGCTGACAAGAGAGGAATCGAGAGACAAACTCCGCTACTACCTTCTTCATACCTAGCCACCAGTTCTGTCATCAAAGGTCTTGGTACAACTTCACCACTCCTGGATCTATCTCTAAAGGGGATGTGTGTAACTACCTCAACACTTCCTCCTGAAGTGACACGGGTACTATAGTATGTCCTCTAAAGAGGATGACTTGATCCCCACTTTCATAAAATCCATCAGGTGCCTGCCCTGTGGATATCTGAGCACGTCGTGTCTCAAAGTCAACGTCCACGTACTGTGCCTCCGTGAATAATTGAAGAAGTTGGGGAGTGGCTATAAGGGACTGAAGGAAATATTCTCTATCTCTATACACAAAGGATATCTCCAAAGCGTCTAGCTGCTCTGTCGCCTCACCGAGAAGGTGTATACCAGATCTCCTTCTAAGGTCATCTTCTACAACGTTCCCATTTCCCAGAGTATAGAATATCTCGAATTAATATTTCTAGAGGGACTCAATCCATCATCGCAGTCTCAGGTTCAGGTATTTCTAAGAGAAGATATACCTGAGACTCTTGTGATCAGAGTACACGGTAAAACGTTTGCCCATCAGATAGTGTTTCTACATCTTCAAGGAGAATACCACTGTTGTTAACTCCAGGTCATGGGTAGCATTATTCTACTTGTGTTTTCTTAGCTGCTGAGAACCATACGTGATCCCTTCTTGCTCCTACATCAGGACACACTCGAGTCTGGTCCCTGATGTATCGTAGTAGACTATGTACCCTACGTCTTCCTCTAGAAGCCTCAAGATTGGGGAACTAATCAGCCTCTACATTATCTCCTGAATTCTCTGCTGGCTTCACTCCAACAACACAAAGGGTTTCCCCATATTCTTCAAGTCTGATAGTGGCGATGCATCTCTGGAGAAGTCTTGAACGAACCTTCGGTAGAAACCATACAAAACCAGGAAACATCATACCTCGGTCACACTCCTGGGTGGATCGCAAGAAAGTACTACCTAAATCGTCACTACATCCACTGAAACTCCAGCCTCCAAGATTATTTGTCCCAAAAAGTGAACCTCTCGGATCCAAAACTATCACTTCAAGAGCATCCCATGAAGTTGGTTCTCTCAAAGTGTGTAAAGTACTACCTGAAAATGGTAGGCATGATTCTCCTGAGTAGTAGAGTAGATCAATATGTATTCGATGAAGACTATGACAAAGCAATTGATGTATGTCTAGAAAATCCTGTTCATGAGTCCTATGAACACTACTGAAGTGATGGTTAAATAGAAAGGTATAACCAAGAACTCGTAGTGGTCGTACAAACATCTGAAGGTTGTCTTCTGCACATCCACATCTCAAACTCTAAGCTGGTGAAAGACTGATATGAGGTATATCTTCGAGGACCAACGTGCACACTTCATCTGATCAAAGAGGGCATCAATCCTCAAGAGTGGGTACTTTTTCTTCACGATCACCTGGTTCAGGTGATGGAAGACAACACAAAGCCTCAAGATCCCATCTGCCTTCCTGGCGAGCAGAATCAGGGATGCCCAGGGAGAAACACTGGGCAGGATGAATCCCTTCCCCTACAAGTCCTCTAGTTGTACCTTCTACTTGTGATGCTCTGTGGGATCCATCTGATATGCTGGTGTAGATATCAGTTCCATCCTTGTATACATGTCAATGTAGAAGTCCATCTCTCTGTGAGGAGGAAGACCTGGTATATCATCCAGGAAAACATCTGAATATTGTTCCACCACTTGAGGATAAGTCAGACTCTCCACGTCAACTGGTCCAAGGGTATGGAAAGCCAACAGATGAGTGATTGTCTGTACTCTCCTCCGAGAAAGTCCATCTTGCACTTAAAAATCTCCCTTCTCGCTTGTGAAGGTGAACCTCGTCCCATCTGTGCGTAAACACCACACATTGCACCTAATACATTCTATCTGAGCATGAACTGAAGATAACAATTCCATACCCAAGATGATGTCATAAGGACTCGACGCCACTACGAGGAGATCGCAGCCAAAGCTCTCGCCTCCTATGGTAAGCTGACACTGCTAACACCAGTGTATAATCATCGATTCTTCTCCCGTAAGAGTCTCTAGCTGCAAGGATCGAGCAAACGACTCCATCAGAATATCCAAGCTCCGAAAAAGGGTATTTCAATGAAAGAGTGACTAGAACATGTGTCTCTACGTACTGTAACTAAGTTGGACTAGACACAGATCATACCTCAAATCATTTATGGAGCACCATGATCATAATCTTTAGCTGTCTGGAGCTGATCTCTCACCTGTCCAACTGCTCCCTGCGGTTGGGGTGGACCTCTTGGTGGTGGTGGCTGTAACTAATCGAAACTTCACCCACCGCCCGCTGCATAACAAGCTCCTCTTCCACATCTGCATGTTCCTAATGGACCGCCTATATCAAATCTTGGTCACTGTCTAGGAGGTCCTTCGACCATCTGCTGATAATCTGAATAGAGGGCCAGACATTCATGAGCCATGTGACCCTGCCCACCGCAAGAGAAACATTTCCCACTCCTGGAAAGTCTGTCTCTGCCCCGGGTTCCCCGCACAAACGATCCTGAGTCATGTGGTCATCCACCCATGGGTCTAGTCCTCTTAGACCTCTGTGAAATCTTTCTGCTTCCAACTGCAGAAGACTCCACTTCATGTCGACTAATGGTGGGTCTCTCTAATGGAGACTGCTCAGTGAGGAAAATCTCAACTAAGAGGGCTCACTCCAACACCGATGTCTGTGTCAGGATGCTGAAGGAGATCATCGAAGCTCTGATCTCTCTCCTGAACCCCTTATTAAAGGTCAAGGCCATGAAGAATGGGTCTCGTTCCATATCTTTTGAGTAACGTGAGACGTCAGTGAACCTCATTGAGTATTGTGCCACCATCATGCTGCCCTGCTACAGGTGAAGTAGCTCCTATATCTTCCCTGCGTGTAGGGTGGTTAGGGAAAACTCTGCCTGAATCAGGCTCCCATAGTATTCCGAGAGTAGTGTCTCATCATAATTCCTCTAGAGAATCAGGCTCCACCATCTGCCTACTAATGCATGAAGGAGACTCATGGAAAATATCACCATTAGGTCGGTTGGTATCCATAATATTTTGAAGACTCTCACCACAACCTCCAGCCAATCCTCAATTGCTTGTGGGTCCATCTCTCCCCTGAAACTGGGCAGGCTCTGGCACTGGAACTCGTGCAACACACTCAAGAAGTTTGCATCGTCTGCTGGTAGGGCTAGTGGAATCAGTGGCCCAATGGGTAGGGGTACCTCTGGTGCCTTTACTGGAAAAGGGCTCTGCACCGATTCCTCAATGCTCGGTGGTCTATCTCTGCGTACAACTCTTGGGACTCTCGCTGGTCGTCCGCGGGGAGTCATCCTGAAAGAAACAGATGTGACACGGTCAAAAGATTGTACATGGTGAGCTGACCTGGTTGATCTAACTTAAAGATAACTTTTGAAATCCCAAACACAATGATTATTTGTGTGCACTAAGTTGGAAATCAGTAGTCACGGTCCTGGTGTATGCATACGTCAGTCGCCGCACCAACACTGGACTCCCTGAACTAAAAACCACACTCAGTACCCTTACCACTATTGCTTCACAGAAATGATCAGAGTCTTAAGTTATGTGGTAGAACAGACTACTTTGATACCAATTTGACACGACCCGTCCCCCGGGGCCCGTGTCATGACTACCCCAAGCCTGCATTCCATAGGCCCGGGGGCTGGGGACTAGAACCAAAGGCGTAAATCACTCAACTGGGAAGGAATTTCCTGTGTAACTTGAAAATGCACACAACAGAGTATGAGTTTGAAGCAAAACACTAAGTATAACTATTTACAAAAGGAGTGATAAAATTTAAAAGGGGGGAAAGAAATACAAGCCCAACTGTAAAGTACAAGGAAACTGAAAAAAGTCTCCTGGATCATCCACCGAGAAATCCTACCCAAAGGGTAAGTACATATAGCATCCACAACACTCCATGTTCGTTCGACTCCTCTGTTAACCGAAACACCATGTGGTCCACCTCAAAGTACAATCTAGTCCTGGTACACTTAGCCTCGGTCAGTGCTATCAGTCATCAGCATCCAACATAATGAGGTTCGGGCATAGCTCGTGAAGGGGTGAGTATATCGATACACAGTAGGGACCCCAAGACCCTCATGGCCTCACAAAATAAAAAAAGGATAAACCACCAAGTATGAAAAACAATAGATAACCCCACCTAGGTATATGCCCATTCATATACATAATATATCAAGTAATCCATCTCTATCATGAGGAAAACACAACAGTTGCTGACTCGGCTCAAACCAAGATTTTATTCTAGAGTAGTATCAATTAACATCCCAAGTCACACTATCAAAACCTCGGCTTCTGGAAAACTCCTATATCTAGTATAGTGGGCCTTCTGCATCACCAATGCGCTACCCACTAATCTTGAACTGCTCAGGTACTCCTCTCGTCGAGTACCTTGGGTCTGCTGCATCACCAAGGCGCTCCCCACCGTGGGTCTGTCATGTCACCAAGGCTTTCCCTCTCGTAGCCTGCTGAGGTAGTTCTCATGTCGAGTACTATGGGTTTTCTACGACACCACAGTGATCCCCACTGTGGGTCTTCAGTTACACCAATGGGCTCTCCACTGGGCTAGTTGAATCACTCCGAGTCGAATCGGTCAGCAGTCGTCAGTTCTCAGCCAGCTACTAGCTCTCCGCACTATTCTCGCTCATCTCCTGGAAGATACACACCATGATCTATAGTTAAATACTATAACTTACATGAATTCCCAGGTAGAAGTTTCTCAAAACTTCTCCACGTCATAGAAGTCTCAATGCAATAGACGACACGTCAATCAGACGCCCGGTCTGTGAGTTCTTATCCTTTATTCCCGGGGGCTCGGTAGGATTCATGCACGATCCAACCTGACTGTATCTCTACTAAACTCCAAAACTCTAATGGGTTATACTCAAAAGGAATATCTTGCTTCCATATTACTAGCGCCACTAACATTTTTCAAACAGACGTCCGGTGATAAAGATATGGCCAAAAGAAAGTAAAGGGTCGGTAGTGGACCCAGGTCTGGTCCGACCCAGTCGGGGTCGAACCGCTCATACCTGTTGGGTCTGGCCCGAAAGATTGAGCGGCCCATCCAGTTACGTTGGTCCTGGCCAATTGGGCCCTACCCAGCAGGCTGTGTGGGTGGTTCGGCCCAGAGCGCCGCGAGGGTACGACCCAACGCGGCTCGGCCTGGAGGGCTCGACTGGGCCGGTTCGACGAGGGCGCTGCGAGGGGGGCCGCAGTCAAGCTCCGGAGGCTGGCTCAGCCAAGGTGCCGCTTCGGTTGGGTGGTGGTATGAGGGGCCAGCCCACCGGACAAGCCGGCGGGTGGGCCAGCGGGTGTCCAGGAGGCGGTCGGGCATGCTGGCAGGCAATCCAGTGGCCGAACGGGAGGTGGGCAGACCGGCCGGGAGGGGTTTGGAGAATGCTGGGATGGGTTTGGGCACATCAGGAGGTGTCCGGGCAGGACAGGAGGGGGCTGGGCAGGGCAGGCGGGGTTTGGCCGGGGAGCGCGGGCGGCTGGGGAAGCCGACAACGGTGCGGGCATGGGTGGCGAGGCCGGTTCAGCTGGCAGATGGCGTGGCTTGGGCGGTGCAGCTGGAGGGCCACGGTTCGGGCTAGAGTACAGCATAGTAGGTGTGTGGTGCGGTTCGTGGAGGCCGCGGGGAAGCGTGGCCTTTTCCTGTTGCCTTCGCCACCTTAAACGTCACTCCGGTGTTACGTCGCCATGCCAAAAATCAACATAAACAAGAATGGAAATGGGGTCAGGCCATGTTGGTTTGGCATGCACCCTCTGTATTTAGGGTGGTAAAACTTGGCTAATGAAAAGGTAACAAAGATGAACTTCTATTGTTCTACAACCTCTGCAACGATTCCTTTCCAACCAAAGAAGATAAAATGGAAATGAAAGTAGTAATACACAAATTAACCCCTACATTTGCTTGCCATTCGTCAACAGAGTCGTGTGGAATAAGATGGTGTTGTCATTATTCATCATGTCTGCCACACACTTCCAAACCCAAGCTCGCATGTCGGTTGTGAAAGGCACTCCACATCGGTAGGATCTGAGGGTGGAAGTCGATGTCGCTCTTCACCGGCATTTTTCATTCTTCATTCATCATTATTCATTTGGATCTTTTTTCTCTTCTCCCAAGTTCCACCAAAAGAGGAATACAAACCAATATAATAAGAGATTGTGATATCTTATTAATTCTTTGGCATATTATTCAAATTTGATGAAATAATTTAATTGAATCCACGTAATTAATGTGAATTATTTGGTATAATAAATTAAGTGTTGGCATAAATAATTAAAGGGGAGGTGGCATCACAATAAATGGTATAGGAGATCAAGGGGCTTCACCTCATTAATGAGGGGAGTTGAGATATTTTTCTATCCTCCCTTTAATTGGGGTGTTTAGTCTCGTGTGGTACCCACGTCATAACCCCTCGTGGGTGGTAAGGTTTGGGTGGCCCCTACCACCATAACCCCTCATGGGAGGTTATGGTGTGGTGGTCCCACCTCCAACTTGCAACCTCCACAAGTAGGTTATAGATCCAGTGGGACCCAGTTCCAAATACCCACATGGCGGCTCAAATAAAAATAAAGTGAAGCTCACATTATTTTATTAGTTTCCACAGAAACCCAAAAACTAACTTTTATTCTCGACTCACTGTTGTAGAATTGAAATTCACTATAAGCGATTATCGGCACTGTGAGTTCAACGGTGCCCTCAGATTTCAATTCCGAGCACCGGTTCAAAAGTTATAAAAACATGCTCGTACGTTTACTGAACGTACCCAAACAAAATATCAGTAACTGATTCTGGGCACACCGGGCCTCGGAATCATGCACTGTCAGTTTTCGCACACTCAAAAAATTCCCACGTATTGATGAATGAAAATTTCCATGGAAATTATGTGACTTTAAATTTTCCCTTTATATTTTAAATGACATCGATAAAACACAATATCATCTAATTTTCCTTTTTAACAATACAACCTCCAACCAATGGAACTTAAACAACTTCCCCATCTTTATGGAAGACTTTAGCTTCATATTATTCGACTAATTTCACATGATTCTCATAAAATTACATCTTATATTCCAAAATAACATCAAAATAAACACAATAGTTAAAAATCAACACTATTATTTTCAATAATAAAAAACATCAGATATCACAAATTTTACATTATCACCAATTAATTAGTTATTTAAATAAATTAATTTGAATAATCAAATTCATTTCATAAATTTAAACTAACTAATCTAATATTAATAATATATTGAGGAAAAGCCTGATTGTTATTAAATAATGATTAATTTAACTAAAATTTAAATAATAAATATATTGTAATCCCAAGTATGCACACATGTTTCAGATCCCTATATATTAAAATAATTCTCTAATACCACACTATAATTCCTTAATCAAGTGACTGATTTTTCCCAAAAAAATCTTTCTAAAATAGATAATTATAAACCCATTCACCTTAGGTAACATAGTCGAATACTATGATTGTGTTATCTAAAAACAGAAAAAACATTTTTACCATGTTCTTTCTCCAAATCCCAAATATACTAACTCAAAATTATCATGACCTTTAAAATTATTCTTCTGTGGATTCCATTTTGGAATCATCCTTCCTCATCACAAACGTGACATCATGGAAAATTATCATATCTCTAAAATCTGCACCCCATGAAGGAGATATGCTAAATAAATTCTATTTTTTATTGGATTAAAATGGGTTGTTCATTTTTTCATAACCATCATGAGATTTATAGATTTATTAAATTATATCAAATCTTTCGCCACATCCTTTGATTACATGGTTGTAACACCTATCACTATTTAGATTTTCTATAACGAACAATTCCACAAGATGATTAATATGAGGAGTTTCATATATGTATGATATTAATGTACAATTTGGGGAATTTAATAATGTATTAAAAATAAAATTGAAAATAAAATAACTTTACGGAAAAATATTAATTGATATATATTTATTTTCATGAATTTTATTTGTGTGTGTGTGTGTTTTTTTGTGTGATTATTTATGATCCACTGAGACTCAATGGTATCTAAATATTTATTAATATAAATTCATAAAAAAAATTATGTTCAATGATGAAATGGGTGAAGTAGAGTCAAGTTCATATGATAAAATATTTTTGTGAAAATCATTGATACCTTTATATATTTGATGAATTTTTCATCCACATTGTTGATCGTAATTAAACATATAATATAATGATATATATTTATATAGGAATTGATGGTGTTTGGAAAACATTTATTGAAGTTAAATAAATACCAGTTTATTTATAATATTTATCATCGGGCATGGTGATCCTAGTATTATGATTTCTTATACTTAATTTGTTTATTCCTTAAGTGTAAACAAACCTCTATAAAACATAATTTTTTGTATTTGAGATAAAAATAGTTATTTTTTTGTGAAACCATGATTAGAAATATTTTACACCAAAAAATTCATCATTTTTTCATCACTAAATTGAATCCAAGACATCAACATATCTTTGAGGTTTCATTCATGAGTATAATATTCAGTAGTTCAGGAATACTACATGGTGAAACTCATAACAAACTCCATAATAATTAAGTGATAACACTTGTAAAACATGATACAATTAGAAAATCAATTGTAAATGTTGATGTCATTTTTATAGAACTATTTTTTTAGGATTCAACCATTACCTATGAATTTTTCCTCTATATCGCCTGTTGTCTTGCGGTAAAACCACAACCAGAATTTATTCTATAGTATTATAAAATTAAAGGTGAATTAATGTATCTTACACTGAAAATGTGATTCCCCAGACCCACACTTCCGATCGCAGTGACATAGAAACTTATATTACATAGTATATTTGGTACCCTATATATTTTTAACACATAATGATCTAATAATATATGAAATAAGTCAAGTATTCTAAAACATATATTACCATGACTATTATGGTTACTAAATATTGATAATTAAGAAAAAATAAACTAATAAATTCTACGTATATAACAACTATTTGATATTTTTTTACAAAATATAAGAAACTTCATAATATATCAAAATTTGTTCAGTATCACCTATAAATTCATAATAAAAATCAAGTTAGACATGTCATGTGTAGTAAATTTTTTTCAAATTTGTGAGAAATAAAAACATTAAGAGGGGTTAACTCAAATTCACATTAAGGGAATCATAAAACTAAATTTCTCCCAATAATATTAATTATATATATAAAATGTCAGAAATAAATAGTTTCAATAATTCAACAATTAAAAAAACTGATACCATTATATATCCATGATAATTAATAAAAACATGAAAATCAAAAATACTAATCTCATACTAATGCAATTAAAATGGCACACATAAAAAACATGATGAAAATCCCTTGTGACAATATACTATAACTAATTGACAATGGGTATAAACCAAAACCCAAAATTAATCCCATGATCCCTAAAAATGTATGGTGGAACTATAAAGTTCTATGGACAACCTCTCAACAAATTAAGTATATCTCATTCTACATAATATTCAATAATACCTTTCAGATTATTCCCCATGGATCCTTTTACTTATAAAAATTTTGGTAATACATGTAATGAATAATATCAAATATCAATACCTGATAAACCATTTTTAGTAGAAAATAGTAATTTAAAATAATAATACTTATCCCCATGTTAATAAAAGGAATTACAACATCATTACCCATATCAAGAGGAAGAGGATGGTAAACAATACAAAGTTGACTTTTCCATAATTGAATAATAATATATGGTATGCTAATAATTTTTATTTTATATTAAAATTGATTCCATGAATATAAAATATCATAATAAACAAGTTGGATGGATTAAAATAATATAATAACATTTAAAGATAATGAAACATATTAGTGTCTTTCCATAAATGAAAAACACCCAACCAAAATTAATCTTTTGAAAAATATGACAATATAATTTGTCAATAATCAATTTAAATTATTAAATGAGTTAAATCCACAAAATTAATATATATATATATATATGTGAAAAAATAATAAAAAATCACAATAGGTTAAATAAAATTATAAATTATAATAGAAATGGTTGGGTCCAAACTAAAATATATTTCTAAATTTTTTTTACACTGATGTAAAATAAAAAATTCAAAGTATCTTTCAAAAGTTAAAATTTTAAAAGGTGACATAAAATATTTTTAATATATTTAATTCATAAAATAATCTCCAAATAATATATTAATCAGATTTAAAAATTTATATGTTAGATAAATTATGCAAGGATGTCATAATATAATAATGTGAAAGGAAAAAACCATTTTCATACATAAAAAAAAATAACATTGTAATATTGGTACAAAAAATCCATTTATATTAAAACATAATATTTAAAAAACTATTATAGTGTACACTATACTTAAACATTAGTCATTGAGAACCTAGAAAAGGAAAATCAATATCCTATTAAAAACATTATAACTCAAAAAATGATATTTTAGTTATCAATTTCCCTGAGAGGAAACATACTCAATGAACATGAAACATTTGAAAATGATATAGTTTTGTAAAAATATTTACAGTTAACAAATACCACATTACAAACTCAAAGGGCATAATGATCCAAGATTATAAAAAATAAGGTCAAGGGACAAGTATTAACTCAATGAATCAAAATAGAGTCACAAAAAATTCTTATGAATAGGGTATCACTTGAGAAATAGATACATTTATAGAAATGAACATTATTTAGATAATTTTATCCAATTAATTATTAGAAAATATAAATGTAGAAAATCCATGGGATATAAAATATATGCAACATGACACAAATAAACATGATTCATTACATTTAACATGTCTTATTGAATCAAAATCGATACCATGAAAACCCACAAATCCTGAGTATATTTTTTAATGAACCACATGAAATTGAGGGAGAGTAATGGAACATAAAATTATATAATCAAAAGATAATAAATGATGTGATATAAAATAATTGGTATTATATATCCCAAAAAATTGAATAAGTTTCATAATACAAAACATGCCTCAATGAGTGGTATTTGAGATAAAAACCATTATCTCTATCATGATTCATTGGACACATACTCAAAAAATCCTTAATAATAAATTTATTTTCAATAAATATAAACACAATAATCATTATTAATAAATATAAAAATTTATAATCCTTATATATAATTATATGTATATAGATATATTATTTGATGCCTATTTTTATCATTTGGGGATAGTAATCAATATTTCATTGAACGTGTTTTGAAAAATAGGTATCAGTATCTATTATTTCTCAAAATTCCATCGATGTGTATTATTTAATATACCTAAATAGATTCTATAGGATAGATTTTAATTTTAAAATTTAATCTCATGGTATTTTTGTTTAAGATAAATGAGGTTTAAATTAGTGATGAGCATGTTTTGGTGTTTTATAAAGAACAAAAGGTGATTTATTAATTAATATGTAAAATATTCATAATACCATTACAAAAAAAGAATAAAATTAATTGAATATTTATGTTATATTATACTAGTATAAAATTTTTCATATTCCTACTTTTTATAAATGTATAGTATTGATTATGTTTGTGGCTAAATAGGCCCAAGAAAAGAACATAATTTGATTAATGGGGTATTATGAAGAGGTTTATTGGTACTATATTTATAAAAAAATAATAATGATATTATTTGATTATTAATAGTTTGGGTTATTATTATTTTGATGTATTATAAGTATAAAATTATTATATAATGTAATTACATAGAATGATAGGATTATTTTCCTCTTATTACAATCGTTTTGGGTGATTGAATTTACAAAAGTCACTTGTTGATCTTATAATTAATAGATTCTATAATTTTAAATACCATAAAATAAATTATATAATAAAACCATATTTATTCATTTAACCATTTTTCTTTTACATCCATGTATGTAATTAGAAAAAATAAAAAAATCCAAACTTACATGGAGGTGATAGTCCAAACATATGGATGGTTGATGATTTCGTTTTCATTATAATAATAGAAAGAAATAATATAAATTATTTTTTTAGAATCATAAAAATTATATAAATATTTTAACAAACTATTAAACTACTCTTTTATTCTATTCTTTTATGCTAGTGATACAAAATTATATTCGTTGGATCGTGGTGGTATTACTCTACACAATTCGTGAATGATAGTTTCATTTTTCCTAATTCATTAGAAAATACTGATTAATGATTATTTGCATAGAATAATTGAATTAAGCATATAAATAGTAGTAATTTCATTATTATGGGATTTTAAAATTTTAATAAAAAAATAAAAATAGAAAAAAATTTGGTGAAATATAAATTATTACTCGTCTTGAAAACATTGAAACTTCCATTAAATATTGAAATATGATAACTGTAACATCATGTTACCTTGATTGGGTGAGTTTTCCCTTTTTCTTTGTTCACTTTTGGTTCAATGTTTATTTGAGTGATGTTTCATACTCAGGATCCAAGTTTCACTATGAGGGGATTGGATGAATTGCTGATATCTTTTTATATTATGATTCCTTTCTTTTCGAAACAACCTTTTCCCCTTGTTAAATAGTTCTTTCCCTACTTGGGGAACACAACCATAAAAACATGAGATTTACAAGGTTCTCCACTCAACAATATTTTCTACGTCCATGGTATGGTATAGAAATAATCTAATACCACAAAATTCACTAGAAAACAATCCTTTGATGTGGAATACAATGAGTAGGATATTCCCTTTCACTCGTGTAGTACATGGGAGATAATAATAAAATATGTGTGCACCATCCTCGCAATAACCAGGTAATGCAATATCTCTGTGCTTCATGGAAAACATTATCAAATCTGATTATTAAAAAAAAAACTCATCTATTTCTTATCCATAAGTTGATAATAACTACTTGGACTTCATAATAATACTTACTCATATACCTAATTCATATCTTGATCGACTTGAAAACACTTCTCACTTAATTTGGATACTCAAATCTTTATCTCATAGAGCTCCTTTATAGAGCTCCTTCTCAATGTTCCCTGCTTCGCGTGGAACTATTTTTCAAAAATATATCTTGTTTACATTGAAAACTAGATCGCATATCTCACAATTTTATGGAGAAAAATTTGGTCTTTGAAATGTTAACTTCTTTCGTAATGCTCAATAGCTCTCATGAAACCGTATTTTTTTCTTTACAGAGCTCACGACCTTCAGAGATATTTCTTTATCCACAAACCCTCTTCTCAACTTGAGAGCTTAAAAATTCTTGTTAAGTATATTTAATTTTCTTGAGGGTGGTATGGACCTATTTATAAGAGTTTCCCACTTACTCCAGAACTTTCCCTCCACCTCAGCACCATGATAGCACCAAATCATAGTTTTTTGGAAATTTCTGCTGAAATTATGTCTGTTTCACAACGAACCATGACTATTTTCGAGATTCTAAAAGCTCATCATAAATTTAATGCATTATAAAAAATCTTTTCCACCGCCGAAACTTTCATTTTAATTTGCGCCATATAAATTCTCCTTCTACATCTACAATAATCTTCATAATCATGAAACACACCATCAGCATTCTTTATGTCTTCTCGAAATCTAATTCATGAGTCACATCCTTGTGAAATTCCTTAATTTTCCATGTTTTGGTGAAACCTTCAAAAAAGTCAACTATTAAGAATACAATCCCAACTCAAAATTTTGGACACCAAAAATTTGGATGGCACTGGAAAATTGCATCACCTTAGGCTCCTGCTTATTTTAGACCAACCATACTGATTGACTATATCTTTTCTCACCATTTCCTTCATAATGCTTCCATCCCATGTTCTCTAACCAAATTAGGATCTTTGTGAAATAAAAATAAGCAAAGCATCATCAGATTTACTATAGAATGTATTGTAACATTGTTTTTATTCCTCACCCACTTATACAAAGTAATGTGATTATCTTTCTTCTAAAAATTCCTTGAAAAAAAGGAAATACTTTGTGCATCCCAAAACATCATCATCCAACTTGGTCACAACAATCTCTTCCTTTTGATTTTGATAAAAGACAAGATTTATAAATCACATAGAATTAAAACCTTGAGTAATGGAAAACTTATCAAGAACTCTAAGCCTATGTGAGATAACTCATTGTAGGAAACAAGAATTATTGAGAGAAAGACCATAAAGTCCATAAGTAGTGACTATGAAACCACAACACATCACCTTTCCTCCTCATCCTTCTTTACTTTTTCAACATTCATGTTGAATTCATAGCATAACCAAAACTCCCCATTTATAGGTGCCTCTATAATGATAGATTTATTAAAACTATCCCCCTTGACAACACTATCCAATGGTAAAATGAGATATGGAATAGAAACACATACCTAAACATTGATGAGAATGAGGTTGGACACCCATGTTCATCCACAATTTTGAAAATGGTTCCTTAGTTAATTGTTTTTTGAATATGTCAGCTACATGTTCTGAGGTAGGAACCTACCCCATCCTCAATTAATTCTTATCCACCTTCTATTTGTTGAAGTGTTAGTTTATGTCAATGTGTATTGAACAAGAATGTTTCACCAGATTCTTTATAACATTGATTGCACTCTAATTATTATAACCCAAGAGAAAGGATAGATTTACTTGAACAAGTATATCTTCTAGTTGAGTCTCCATATACATGAGTTGGGAAGTATCTTGAGTAGTAGAAGCATACTTAAAATCATCTATTCAGTGAGTTATAGAATTCTATTTTTTTGTATTCCTACTACGATGACTTTTCCTCAAAATGAAAACTCCACCAGATTTGAATCTTTGGTCATCAATTTTTCCTACCCAATCAGCATCTGAAAACCTTAATAGATCAATATTTTCTGACCCATCATACATGATTCCAAAATTTTTTGTGAATTTTATATATCAGATAATTTTATTGTTAGAAATAAAATGTGATTCTTTAAGAGCACAATGAAATCTTGTACATAATGTATTAGCATAGACGATGTCCGGTCTTGAGGAAATCATGTAAAACAGACTTCTAGTCTTCTTTCGAAACTCTTTCTGATCTACTTACATGCCTTCTCCATCATTATAAAACTTGGTTCCCACTAAAATCAGTGTTGACACTTGTTTCATATTTTCCATGTCATATTTCTTCAGAAGTTTATTAGCATATTTTTTTGTGAGATATAAAAATGTGGTTCTTCATCTATGAAATTTGTAGCCCATGAATGTATCTCATTTATCCTAGTAGGGAAATCTCAAATAACATCTTCATCTCCTTAGGAAATCATTCACATGACATTTCATCATGAACAAAAATGATAATTCCATCGACATAATCGATTATGATCAGAGAAAATTCATGACATTCCTTTATGTAACGATAGATGTAAACTCCTCCTTTCTTGGAATTTTTTTTTCTCAAGAATGTATCCAGTTTTGAATGACATGACCTTTGTGCTGGTTTTATCCATTACAAATCCATATTAAACTATAACACATAATATTCATCCTTCCTAATAACAAATCCACAATGTTCGTTAATGTAAACTTCCCCATCAAAGATCACTATTCAAGAATATTGATTTTACATCAAGTTGAAAGAGTTTGTAACCCCGTTGTGAAGAAATAGCAATTAAAATTCCGGTTTTTTCTAACCATTCCATAATAGAAATAGATTAATCAATATAAATGCATTCAATTTGTGAATACCGTTTGCAAACCAACCTTTCTTTGTTTCTTATCACTACCCAATCTTTATTCAAATTATTTCAGATAAACCACTTTTTACTTATACTATTCTTGTTGTTCGTCTTGGATATATGATCCCATGTATCATCTTTCTCTATCTGATCAAGCTCTTCATTCATATAATGAACCAATTTAGGATTCTCAAATGCTTTATTCACATCATTCCATTCAACTATTGAATATAGAGGAGTGTGTGTAATATCATTCATTGTTTTTCTTGTTTGATCCCTCTGATGTTGGCCTTCAATAATGTTTTAATCCTCCACTTGTTTCCTCAACATAGGATGAGATAGTTGAATTTCATCCTCGTCACTTGAGATTGCTGAGTCAGATTCCTCTTCTTGAGTAGGAATAACATAGTCTACAGCATTATCAGAACTGTTAACAAAATCTTCTCCATCCTCCTCAACTTTCACATCAGCATATGAATGCTTTTCTTTCTCAACATTTTCCACAACTTTCACATCTGCAGAATTAATAATTCATCCTTCTTCATTGATGATACATCTATATCGTCTTCCTTTTGAAGCACATCCCAGAAAAAATCCATCATCTCCTCTTTTCTCAAACATTCCATGGTTCCCACCTTTTTTCTTTATAATGCATGGACTCCAAAAAACTCTTAAGTGTGATAGACTTGGAGTTTTACCATAGAACATTTTGTAAAAATTTATATATAATTTTTGGCCAATAGATACATCGGTTCTGAGTAAACATAGCAGTGCTCATGGCTTTCCACCAATAATAATGATAAAGGCTATGTTCCTGTAACGTACTTCTCCCCATTTCCACTATACTTCTATTCTCTTTTCTAGCAACCCCATTTGGGTGAGGTGTGTATGGGGAACTGAACTCATGAAAAATTCCATGCTTCTCAAGATAACATTCCAACTCTCTATTCTTATACTCACCATCATTATCAGTTCTCAACTCCATCAATGAATACTCACATTCATTCTCATCTTCCCTCCTAAAACTCTTAAACATTTTCATAGAATCTGACTTATATCTCATGTACATAACACATGTAATGTCATCAATGAATGTAATGTTGTTCTTAACTCAATTTTTAAATTCCCTACTCATTGGTCCACATATTACAGAATATATAAGTTCCAAGGGTTGTTTTGAGTTAATGTCAACTCTCTTATGCGTATATTTTGTAATCATTCCTTTATCACAACTAGTGAAACACCAATCTCTTCTTCTGAATAAATCAGGCATATCTCATACATTGTCTCACATTGATAACATGTACATGTTTCTCTAACACATATGTCCAAGAATTTTATTTTGTAACTAATTTTCATCCACCACTCCCACGTAACATGAGGTTTTTACTTCACCAACTTGTAGCAAATTCCTTTTGGTATGTTGGCCTCTTGAAACTACATTTATATAATTTTCAGTTTTCACAAAAAAACCCATATTTCCTGAATATTACTCTGTCTCCCTCATCACAATGTTGTAACATACATAGAACATTGTGCTTCTACCTATCAAAATATAGTGTATTCTTGGATTTTATCTTTTCTTTTCCAATGATGGATGATCCAACCCTTTGATCCATAGAGATTCATCATTTCAAAATGTCATTGTTCCTTCATTGGAATATTTCATATTTGTTTAGAACTTTAAGTATCATTTCATATGAGGAAAAAATATACTATCAAGGATCCATAGTCTTTACAATTCAAATCTTTCAATATAGTTTAAAAAAACAAGAGCTTTAGTTTCATCCTTTTCATTAACTTGTTGATGTGCTTCCTCCAATATCAATTCTATGTCAATGTGTTCTATCCAGAATACAACGCACTCTTTCTTTTTTGGACTAGAAGATTGACCTTTAATAGACATTAAAATCTCCATCTTCTGAGAAATTTAAAAAAAATTCTTATTCCAGTAACACAATCAAGCAACCCTTTGCAAGATGTCTTGGTCAAACACATTTTTCACAAATAGTTTCCAGTGGATAGAACCTATTCCCAACATTCCAATCATTCTTCTCGGATGTCTTTTGGACATTCTTTTATGGTTTTTTCTTTTCAAAATATTGAATCCCCCTCAATCCTTGTCATTAAAAGATTTTGTAATAGTATTAATTTTCTTGGTTGAACCAAAACATATTTTCCATGTGTCCAAATCCATCACAATACCAACAATAGCATAGTATGAATATTTCCCTATGAAACATTCAAACTAACCATAGTTATGAACATATCTCTCAAAAATAATCTTACCAGAACTTTTCTAACCATTGACCTTCATATTTTTAATTTTAATATTCATCATTAGATCAGATTTCTGTTCAGACTAACGAGAACCCGATGTATTAGAAATAGATATGGACTCAGTATTTTTAGATTCTTCATATTTTTAAGTATTGATAACTTTGACCAGCGATATTCCCTTTACATCATTGTTATTATCTAAACCAGTTCCATCTTTATTTTCAACCTTTTAAGGTTTCATTCATTTATCATTCTTAAGAAAATTTTTATCATAAAGTTTACCATCTTCTAGAACAGAGTTTCTGATCCTTGTGCTCCATTCCTAATATTTAGTATTTTTTTGTTGTAAAAGTTCCAAATCATCTTATTTTTTCCATCATCTTTACTTATAGATGACCATTATGATTTTTTTCACTCTGAAGAAAAATTTTCATATCATCGACCTCCTTTTCATATTTTTATTTCTTATAAAGAAAACATTCATGTTCATTTGATGATGAGTTTTCATTTGACAATTTACTATTTTCCTTATCAAGCCTTCTGATCATTCTCAAAAATTCCTTCATATCTTAATTCAGATACTATTCATGTTGTGATTCCTCTTCATCAGTACAACTACTCTCATAATCGTGATTATTCACTATTGCAAAAAAGTAACTCTCTCTATCATTTATAGCAACATATTTTTCAAATTCTGTCTCATTATCTTCATCTTCTTCATTTTTTTTTAAATATTCTTTTTTATTATTTAAAGAACTTTTTATATTTACCTCTAATACAATATTTTTTTCACCTAGTATCTTCCATAACCTTCTTTGTCTTATGCCTTATTCATCACTATCTTCATATTTTCCTTTTTGAAGAAAATTGGCTGCAAAGTGGTCAATATCTCCACATTCAAAAAAATATAGGGAGTTTTCCTTTTTATTTCAATATGTCTCTTTTCACATTTTTAATAAACAAGGATAAAATTTCATCATAATATTGACATACCTTGCTTTCAAAGTTGGATTTACCCACTTCATTTTCAAAAAGAATTTTTTTCACTTCTCATTATTTGAAGCCTTGAAATAAATTTCCCTATTTTACTTTTCCTTTCTCTTCATTTTCTACTCCCTTATCATTTCATAAGTGATGAGTTTGCTATGAAAATCATCTAAAAATAATGTTCAAGGTCTCTATTATCCAGTGATGAAACATTAAAATAAATTTTTTTCGTAAGAATTCTTAAGATCATTTCCAAAACTATATATAATCCTCCAACTTTTCCCAAAGACATCTAATTGTACTAACAAAGTCATTTTTCTTGTTAAAGAAGTTCCCAACTAATTCCTAAACACCTCCCCTTATGTCTCCAGACATTAGTCTCCAGATATAATGTTTTTCCTTATTCAATTTTGTATTTTATTCATGGATGTTTTTTAGTTTGTCCTAGATTACATTGGTTATAGTGACACCTTTCACAGTTAAAAATTCACTCTCATAATGATATTAGAGTAATGAATTTTTATCTCTCCCATCATTCTATAGATTCTTCTTATCAGTATGAGTATGATGAATAATTTCATCAATAGCAAAAATCCATCTGTTGTAATTTCATGAACCTCATATCCAAGAGACATAACAAAATGAATCATTATATCATTCTAGATATAATAATTCTTCCCATAAAATATCATAATATACTTACTATTCACATAATTTAGATTCTCTATCAAAACATCAGTAAAGAAGAATTTAAGGGAACCACACTCTGATACCTATTGAAGTTACCCAATAAGGATCCAAGTATCCCTAAGAGGGGGAGGGTGTGATTAAATGATATCATTATTTTTTTTGATTCCTTTATTGTTAAATCAACATTTACCTCTAGTTAAAGACTTATTTCTTTGATGAATTCCCACAACCATAAGAACACAATATTTATAAGGTTCACTACTCAACTATAGTAGAAACGTCTATGTTATGGTAAAAAAATAATCCAGTACCAAAAATTACACTAGAAAACAATACTTTGATGTGGAATATAATTATTGTGATATGAAATTTCTCTTGTGTAGTAATTGGGAGATAATCCTCAAGTATGTGTGCACCCTCGTAGCACAAATACTGTAAAGCAATTTATATGTGCTTCTTGACAATATTTCTTAAATATGATATAATAAAACAACTCTTATATTTCTTATCCATAAACTGATAGAAACTAACTATACTCTTTAATAATACTGATTCATATACCCAATTAATATCTTGATCCACTTAAATACATTTCTTAGTTAATTCGGGGATACTAATCATCAGCTCATAGATCTCTATTGCAAAGCTCTTCACAAATATCCCAGCTTCACAGAGCACACTAGTTCACAAATCCCACTAGATCACATAGCCCACTATTTTGTAGAGCATATATTTTACATTGTGAAGTTCTATTATTTTGAAAAGGTCAACGTCTCTCTATGAATCTCCTTTCCTTCACGGAGTTCAATACCTTCACGGAGCATTCATTATTCATGAACTTTCTTTGAAACATGAGAGCTCTAAAATTATCATTAAGTCTCTCTAAATTTCTTAATAAGGGTAGGGAACTATTTATAATCATTTACCACTAACTCTAGAATTTTCTATCCACCTCAGTTCAATGTCAGGATAAAATCACAGAGCTGTAAAATATCTTCTGAAATTCAATCTGTTTCACGAATCCCCATGACTATTTTCAGGATTTTTAAAGTTCATCATAATCGTAATGGGATCCATACAAACCATTGTGCCACCATGAAGCTCTATCTTCCATTACACCCCAACAATTCTCCCCTCAAAATTCTTTTCATCGCTTCAATGATCGAATGTTATACTATTCACCTCTATAATTCGCGAAGCTCATCGTATCATGAAACACACCGTCAACATTCTTCATGCCTTCACAAAATCTACTTCATTAATCCCATATTGTTAAATTTATTCATCTTCAATGTGTTGATATGATCTTCATGGAAATCCACTTTTCGCAATGCTATCCCAACTCTAAATTTTGGACCCCAAAAATTTTGATAAAACTGGAAAACTACGCCACCTCAGACACATATTTCTACAAGACCTAACATACTAATTGAGTAAATATTTTATCCTCTATTCCTTCATGAATATTTCATGCCATGTTAAACAACAAACATATGATATTTTTGAAATTAATATCAGAAAAAAAAAATCATCATATTTACTATGGAAATTATTGTAACATTCCTTTCTTTCCTCAACCACTTATAAAAATTAATGTGATTTTCATTATTCTCAAACATCATTGACCAAAAAAAACAATACCTCATGCATAAAAAACATCATTAGACAACATGATCACAATAATATGTGGTTTTATAGTTTTTTTGTAGGCTGTAGAGAATGTACATTTTGTGTACCAAAGGAACATGTCATGATTGGGGACTACACAATGTGATTGGAAACAATTACACCTTTTAACATTAGGTGACAAGCTTTTCATCATAACATATCCATCATGGACTACACATAATCTACCTGAGGTATGTGTTGGTACCTAGCCCTCACCTAGAATTAAGTCACACCTATGGCAGTTTCTCTTGGTCTTTTTATTTTTAGGCCTCCTAGATCTTGAAACAAAACCATTACTATGAACTTTTTAGTGTCCCCCTCCCTCCTGATCAATCAAATCTACATTCAATAATCCTTTATCTAAAATTTTGATTCCTGGGTAAGTATTCTTCCTCATTATTTAAGTTTTTCTCTTTATCCTATCTTGTGTTTTTTATTGATCATATAGGAATTATTAGATGTATGCCATGTGGTGTTGGATCATTCTTCTAGGATGAGTTCTGCAGTCTTCTACACCTTCTTTCTCATTGATGGATGTCATTGTGAGTGTATTGATTTGAGAATAGGTAGGTGGTTTCATCTTGAAATGTCAACTTTGATTACCATTGAATTTCTTGATTTATTTTAATTTCTGATTTAAATTCAATTTCTTAAACTATATTTCAATTCCTTGGAAAAAACCAAATTACTATGAATTGGGAGATTTGAAATAGTTTTAGCGTAGACATGTGGAAAACACCCAATTCCATTGAATATGGTTGGGTTTATAAAAATTGGTTGATTTAAAATATTATCAATTTATTTCGTATTTGTTGGAAATGTATATATTAATTTTTTTTAATTGTGAATTTAAATTGTGGAAAGGATGTAAATTGTTTGGAATGGATTATAAACATATGAAAAGTGAATAAAATTATTTAATAGAAACCAAGTGGTTCAATACTGAGAAAGAAACAATTTTTTTGAATAAAATATGTTTGGTTTTACATGGAATGATATTTTGATTTATGAAATGAAAGAATGTGATTTATTGTATTTTAATAATTCTAAACTTAAATTTCTAACCACGTAAGAGCACTGAAAATCATAGGTAGTTGTTGAGTAATTTCGATACACACTATGATATGACAACGTTCAATAACATACCTATAATGGGCCACATTCTTAATGGGAGGGTGATGAGTCTCCATAATCCTATGTTCGAGGGACATGAGTATATTAATTTTTATATGTCCACATAGAGATTGTGGAATCCTATATCTAGATAATACTATCATGCCTTTTAGAATATGAGATGTTTCTCTCATGTTTCTTTATATTTGATATATAAATATATGATTTTTTTTTGAACTTCTTTACATGCTGGCTGAATTTATATAAACTATTTTATATGAATTTTTTACTTAATCTATTGATTCATAAATATTACATCTCTTGTAAAGTAATGTTAGTGATTTAAAACTATTTTCTATTATTTGAAAATATATAGCCTATTTTGTTTAAATGTTCTTTTGAAATGGGAATCTTATTTACCTTGAAAAAATTAAATCATTTTCTTTGGTTAATCAATAGTTGGAATCTGTTATGGTATCTTTTTTGGTATTATAATTGTATTTATCTCACACCCTACCTTTTCCCTAGGGTTTTTATATACTATTTTCTTCTATATTTGATCAAAGGGAAGGGATCTCACATAGGTGGATCCAACTACTCAATTGTGGTCTTCGTGAGTTGTGTCCTTAGGTACCTCAGGGTTTGTTTTCCCATTTTATTTCTTTAGGTTATAATTCTTTTCACATTTATTCCTTGTTATATTCTGGTACATTAATACTAGTGGAGTTTTCTTTAGATATACATATTATCATTCTTCATTTGCTTCATATATGTTTTGTGGAAAATACGTTCTGACTTGTATGTTGAATGATGGTAGGTGGTAATCGCCAACCCATGGGGATTAAGAATGCCCATCAGGATGTGTTAGTATTGGCTCGAGTATAGGGTACTAGGGTACCCGAGATATTTCATGATAATAAATTCTTAAGAACAGAAGCTCAAAAGAGATAGTGAATTTTATAGGAGAATTATGATGGATAGAGTTACATGGAAATAGTAATGTTTTAGGATACCGTAAATTGGTGGTGATAGAACCCTTTTATAAGTGGTTATAATGGAATTTTATAAAATATCTAAACATAATAAAATATGGAATATGTATAAAATTTCACGTTTTTTAAAAAAAAATTGCGCCATTGGTATAATAACATATTCTCAATATGTTGGAAAAATATTTTATTCCAAAAGACATATTTTATTGTGTTTTTAGAGATTAAAAAGGTGGTTCATGATCTTTCAGATTCATTCAAGAGGATAAAGATGGCGTTATGACATGTATCCATAAGGATATAGTGCACATGCTGACCAGTAAAATGATAACTTCTAACATTTGGGTTACCTATAGTTTGTAATAGCTACTAAATCTAATAGGCCTATAAGTGAGACCAACTAGGTAGCTGATAAATCAAGAAATATTTCTCAAATGCGGGCAAAAAAATTATTTTCCCTCATTTTACCACATAATTCACAATTGATTTTTTCTTCTTTCTTATCTATATTCTCCCCATATTGTTCTCAAAATTCCTCCCCCCCAACCATGGAAGAACTATTTTGTTCCACCATTACATTGAGTTCTATTTTAGTAAATTTAACCCCCATAGTAATTCTATGATTATTCCTTCACCCTTCCTCCATTAAATTATATAAAATGATATTTCATGATTTTTATGGTGATACTTCCCTACATGCAAGGAAATTTTTTGGATTCTGAAAATATATTTTTAATAAACATTTAAAATACCATTATTAAATGGTGAAATTTAGATAAAAATAAATTAGGTGGTCTTCAAGATAACTATTTTGGGGTTTTTATTGTTGTATTATATTTCATACATTTCTTCATGCTGGTTCACCATGTATTTGAATTATGACCTACATTATGTATTTTATTTCCTAGATCAATCTAATTACCCTTTTAAAAAATATAAATTACCCTGGAGATATTTTAGTTGGACCATTTAGTACTAATTTTGTATATTTTTGGTCCTGAATGGGTTGTTTTTAAACCAAAGAGACATCCATGGGATTTTTTAATCATGATAATAGACCATAGAATTATACATTATTAATTTGAAATAAAATGGCATGTTTTGAATCTTAAATAATGGGAATTTTTTATTTATCAATAGTGATTAATATATATTAATGTATTATATGATTATGTTGGGGATTAATTAATCAAATAGTGATGTCATAATGAGAAACATGGATTATGAAGTGTTCATAATACTGAATAGATATTAATTTTAGGATGATCTCTATAGATTCTAAGGGAAACCATTTATCAACTGAATGGTAATTTTGGGTTCAGATCTAGTGAATCTAAATAAAATTTTATTCTATATGATTCATATTTTTTTTAGTGTTTTAGATTCCATTTAATAAATGAGTTATGAATTCAAAAATTATCAATGTATATTTGAAATTTTTTTGATGATTGGTTATGATGGAATGAGATTCTAGATTTTAAATTTTATATTGTGTTTATAATAATAAGTTGATAACCTAGATTCTAAAAGGTGGTTATGGTTGAAATGGTCATCTATATGTTCGTAAATATATATATCCATGGATGACTAAGGTTGGATCGAATCTAAATTCATTTTTGAGCCAGAGGATATCGATTTTTTTATTTTATGTTTTTTAATTTATTTATATTCTTATATTTTTAATTATATCTACCTCTAAAATTTTTGTCTCAAACTGGATATTATTTTATAAAACATTCATGGTGTCCTAGTGTCCTTTACTCCCATGCTAACTCATCATTTTTTTGATACTCATGAATACATCATGGATGCATGTTAGAAAAATGAAAGAACCTTAAGAAATACATTTGATTTATTTAGTGATGGAGCATTGATATAGGGATTCTGTAATTTCTCAGACATTGGGTATTTCTTGATGCTTTTTTTTACATTCATTCTTTTGATTATTCTAGGAACTTTTTACATGACATTTACATGTATCACTCACCTCTAGGAATTCTAAACATTTATTATGACATGGGTTATCTGTTTACTTATTACACGATTATGACTTAAATTATTTTTTTATTCCATTGTGAATTTTTATCTCCCATATTTTATCAGTGTTTCACACTCTAATTGCAAGTTAATAATTTAAATAAGTTATATTCGTGGATCTCTCTTCAATATGGTATCCTCTAGAATATGTGGAGGTATGTGTGAGGCATTATGGTAAACCGGCTTGCAGCACCAGTTCAGCATCTCCCGAGGTGGGGCCTCATAATGTGGAGTCATATACTCTCTCTACATTACTATTTGATATTGATAGATAAGATAATTTTATTTTTTTTATGACCATGTCTTGGATTTTATAACCTATGTACAAGAAAAAATATATGTCACCAAGTATGGGATTCTTTTTCGTTCATTACAATTTTACAAGTGACTAATTTCCAAATTAAGAGATTCACATAGATGTGATTCTATTTTTTTGTATTTTAATCTCATGGACTATTATGGAAATGTGAATGAGTTTATGAAATAGAATGGGAAATATGGATTCATAATATTTTCATTATTCTTTAATATCATTTATGCTACAAAGAAATCAGGGCTGGTTACATAAATATTCATTGTATATGTTTTTATGTGTTCATATTTATTTATAGTGTCATTTAAATTATTTGATCTCATAAATTATTAAAAGTAAAAAAAATTGAGTGTTTTGATTTCTTATATAATTTAAGGTGATAGTTAAATTATTTTCCAATACTAACTTAAAAATTGATTTACAATATAATAAGTTATTAGAACTCAATATAATTATTCTTTTGAAATATAAAAGATATAAAGTAAATTTTAAAATAGTGAAAGCCTGAATGGATATATGATTCAAAAAGTAATCTTTATGAAAAGAATCATAGGTTGTTGTTCCTTCCCATTACATTACCAAATCTGTAATATCATGACCTATTTTAATGATTGAATATGAATTGTGTTTTTCAAAGTGAAGTGAAATTCCTCTGCATAGAATACCAACCTCAAACAAGGAGTGTATAGATGATTATACCCATAATGGTGTGAGAAACGTCCCTCCTATATCAATTGGTGTAGTTGCAGATGATCATATACAAACTAGTATAAAATGAGTCATACAAGAAATGGAGAGGTAGGCCTTTCATGCTATAAATATTATGTTAGGGATTACTGGGGATATTTAACTCAACTATCCACCCATATTTATGGGTATGTGTGGTCCCAATATTCTTGTGTTCAATATTGAGTCCATTAAATCAATATTAGAGCATCTTGAAACCACCACAAGATTTCAGGGTGTAGATGGGGTTGTATATGCTACGATGATAATCAAGATGGTGGTGGGAAAACGTATTCCCATATAAGTAGCATCTTGGTCTATCCTCGAATAATTTGTGATCCGTTTCTTCATTCAGATATCCAAAAACCAAGATGGTTAAAAGGGATATGATTTTCTTATTCACAATCTCGACTATATGAATTTTTATGGAGTATGTCGATAACATTTACGAATTGTTTCAATTTTCCCTAACTATTTTATAGGATGAAAATGATCATCTAAGGATGTTTGAGGATGGTTGCGGTATCAAATCAATGTGCAGGTGAATTTATTCTACCTTTCCACTATTTTAGAAATGGAAAACTATGTAATAATCTAAAAAATAATCTTGAGTGAGGGAAAGAGGTTAGGGTATGTAGTTTCTTTAGGGACTGTTATTGTATCGTCTATTTGAAAAATGAATTATTATAATGGGACTCTACAAATTATAAGTTGGATAAAAATAGGTTTGAAGTTCATAATAGTTCAATTAATGCAGTAAACAGGTACTCATTCGACCTAAGTGTGATTGGTAACCCATGGACTGTTGAGTGTAGAAAAAAAAATTGATCAAAATCATAGGTTCTACAGGGTGGAAAAGTAGGCACAATGTGCAAGGGTGCTAAATTACTATAGGGTTCTAGATTTGGTTCATCTACTCCCTGTAAGGCTAGTAGATGGACTTATATGGGACTATTAGTCAATGGAAGAGGCCATTCAGAATAATTTTAGGAGAAACAATGATTATAGGATAATGATGGTTAGGGTATTTAGGCTATATCATAGGGTTTTGGTTCCAGTCAATTACATATTGTTTGTCATACTACCATGGATTCAAATTTTAACATATATACAATTCTAGGTTTGATTTATATATCCCCAATATTCGATTATTCATTGATTTATATAGTGTATTCTCACTCTGTTATATTATATCGTTTTGTGGATGTATTGGTATTGGAAATGGAGTTCCATTATGTAATTATATCCATCAATACCCAGTTAAGAGTGCAGTAAGCAGGATTCCATAATTTTTCTATAATCCGACGCAGTTATTGGGTATTATATGTTCTAATGATAATTATTTATCTTATAAATGATTGTTATTGAACTAAATCATGGAAATGTTCCTTACAAATATAATTATGACTAATATCATAGGTGGGTGACATTCACATATCCTGATCATCAAAAACACATTCAGATTATATAATGATACATACACCCATACCGTAAATGAATAAATATTTTGTAGTTTACAATGTTAACTGCTTAGGGAAACATTTTTTTAGGTGATTGGGAGATTTATAAGAGAATATTTTTTTTGGTGTTCGATCAGATCTTGAATTTATTTTTAGAGGAATTTTTTGGACAACCAGCAGACAGTAAAATCATTATTATTATTATTGGTTTTATGTCATACATAAAGCCTATTTATTTTCACCTTATAATATGGATATATTATATCTATATAAACTCAAAATTTAGATGGAGGATTTATATACCCAAATTTTCATTCGGCCACAAACCCACCGACCCCCCTTGGGGATCCCCAGTCCTTTTTTCAAAAGGTTAATTGTCATTTTTTATTTTTTTTAAAAGATGATGAACAAAATGATGGTGATAAAATGCTACTATACACATTGATTGACTAATTATTTATCCAACAGAGAGATTCAGGTGTTATCTATGGTTTTTTGTGGGATACCATTAAACTATGGTGAAACCATATGTCAAAACATTTATATCTATCAAATGTACATATGGTCTATATGAGTTCCTAGATATGTTATTCATCTGATTGAATGTTGTAGTTGTGTTCATGTCACTAATGAAAATGGTATTCTTCCCAATTCAAATTATTTCATTGTATTTTTCTTAAATGATACCCATTTATACTTTATGTCCATGGAGTAAAAAACTAAATATTTGGTGGCTATGTTGAGTATACTAAGGGTGAATTTGAATTATTTCATATTCTCTCTGGGTTGTTTCTATATGGATGAGGTTCTCATTATAGGGAATATTATATATAATTCTAGTGTTTCTGTTGAACTATATAGGGTTATAGTAGTGCTTTAATGTGAGAATGTAACACCCCAGGTAAATAAAGAGTATTACATTTTTATATTTATCCCTATTTGTGAAAAAATATTAATATTACTTTAAAGGGAAGGCTATGATCGATGGCGTACCCAATACGCGACAACGAGTTCCTTTGAAATCTTACGTTGCACTCTAATAATAAAATAATATTATTTTAAATGGTAGTTAACGTCTATCCATAGTAATGGAGGGAAAGAACATAACTAACTAAAAGATGATTATGTATGTTTTTCAAATATTTTTACTTTTTACAATAAATGATAGAGGATTAAAAATTTGAATGAATCCAATTTTAAGCATAAACATTCTAATATTCTTTAAAAGGGCGATTAACCGCCTTTTGATGGCGAACCTCTTTTAAATCCACCTTTTGACAATTTTATGTGTTATATTTTACAAAATAAAATTCTTCTTTAGAATTGGGACATCAAAATTTACTTTGTGTAAATTTTTGGTATTTTTCTGATAAAGTTCATTTTTAATGAATAGTGAAAAATGTTGTATTTTAATTCAAGACCTCTTTTTAATCTATTTATTTATATTATTATATTATCTTTTGAATTGGTTTTAAAGTGAAATTAGAATATATTTTTACCATTTAATCCAATAGTGGTCATTGGAATTAATTTCACTTTGAAATTGGACTTAAACTAGTGTCAATCTTTTAATAGATATTGTTTCTTAAAAACACGCTATTTGTTTTGACAACGGAAATTAATTATTAAATTAATTAATGCAACTTATATGTTTTGAATTTTTTAAAGTAGACATAATTTTTGAATTCAGAATATCAAATATATCTTAGGGTTAATTTTTGGTATTTTTCTGAACAACTTCAATTTTAGATGAATAGGGAAAGCAGTAAGTGGTAGTTTAAAAACTGATTTTTTGTTTAAATGAAACTTTACCACTTCTGTAATTTGATTTTCAAAAATCAGACATACATGGTTGTCATTAGGATGTAAAATGTGGTTTAATTGGATTAAAATAATTTTTTTTTGAATAGTAACTTTTAAGTTTTTAATCGCGATTAGAGGTAATTAGTGTAAATTAAGGAAAAAATAATGTTTTAATAATATGAAATGACCTTGACACATGTCCTACCCTTATTGGATGAGTCATGGCCGACCAAGACAATCCATGGGTCAACTTGGGGACCCCATGGAGCTACTTTGGTTGGAAAATGACATTAATAACTTTTTATTTAAAGTTAAAATTAAAATGTCACAAACATGTGTCGTTTTACTAAAACAATTTTTACATGGGATTATACAAGTCATATTTTTTACTATAAATATTAATTAGAAAGATAAAAAGATTTCCTACATCATGATATTTTTTTTATTACTTTTAGACGTTAAATAAATTAAATTATTTATGACACCATGATGATGCAGTGATTACCTAATTATTAAACGATTTAAATAAAATGAAAAGATAATGTAAAATCTAAGACCTAAACTTGTCAAAAACCTATTGGATGGGTGTATTTAGAATCCTTATCACCTTATCCTAGATATAATTCCTTTTGGGACCTTTAAAATCCAAAAAGCATTATATAATAAAGTAATATTTTATAACTTTCCAAGAGTGCCCCTCCTCTCCTCTTATAAAAGGCCCCCACCTCTACCACCTTACCCACACTTCTCAAGCCTTTGGCTTGGCCACCCACTGCCCATTTCATCTCTCCACATCCCTCTATTAATCATTTAATCCTCACTTTGTGCATAATCCTTTCCAAGAAAGCCTTTGAGCTCAAATCAATGAGAGTTACACGATTTAAAGGTAGTGTCCTCTCTTGTGTTCTTATGTTTTATTTTGCTTCTCCAACCCTCTAGACTCTTTTTATTAATTTATTTTATAACAAAACCAGTATATTAAATATACTAGGATGTTTTTATGTGAAGGATTCGAGCTACACTTACACACACCTTCGTCTAATGGTTAAAGAACATATTGTTTCTGTGGATGGCGAATTTCTGCCTCACGAAACGATGATTGTTCAATGTTCTCTTAACACCTTTCATGGTGGACATTATGATGTAACTATATTTTATATATGATATATATGGTATTTATGTTTTCTATATGCTTCTGAATTTTATATTTAAAACATGACTTTATGCTTTTCATGTTGTGCAAATGTGATAATTTCATACGAGGAAGTGTACACTACCGCCCCCTCAAGTGATGTGACTCGTTCATGCAATACATGGAATGTATAAAGAATTAAATTAATGAACATATGTGACCTATATAACATATATATTATACTTTAATTATAATATATATATATCTATCAACTATTTTTAATTCCATTAATATGACAAAGAAATGAAAGTAGCGTTCATGTGTACGTACTGCCTACCGTCTCCATGAACGGTACATTTCATTTATTTTTATCTCCAAATGTTATGGAGTAGTATAAAATTAATATGTACAGGATATATATGATATTTAAATCATAAATACTATTCTGGAGATGATTTACTTATAACTACATGGACAATCATTTTCAAACAAGTTCATTTTTGACTCATGTACCAAACATCGACAAAAACGTCTGATATGAACTCACATTATTAGCCAATTATTATAACATTATAATATGTGATATGAACTGAATAATAATAATTAAAAGAGGTACTTAAGAAATTATAAATTTACCAAAGTTTATTATTCAGGAATATAAAGAAACAAACAAGACAAGTTGGACTTGAGGTAAGGGATCCTACCTCTCTCTTTCTTTTTAAGCACTCTCTTTTATGTCATTTCCTTTACGGTCATATTTATTATGTTTGGGGGTGTTATTTTATATTAATATTACAGTAATTTTTATTTTCATATGATTAGAGACCATATTTGATCTCATCAATCCATTTTTGGATGTTTTAAGTGGCGTCGTTAGGCTCCCGAGTTTTTGTAAGGGATTTTTCATCTCACTTTTGTTCCCGTGACATTTATGCTAAGTTTTCCACCATTTCATTTGAGTGGTGTGTGTAATGCCCATTATTCTACTCTTTTTGTAATATATTTTTGTTTATGGGTATTCACATATTCATTGTATGACCCTTCTTCCATGGGGTGTGCGTTTCGAAAGTTACCATAGTCGGAAAGGGAACCATTCACCCTCCTCCTTATAAAAGACTTCTATTGTTATGTCTTCTCATTAAAATACAATTAGGTTGGGATATGTTCTTATATATCCTTATTGATGTAAATTTTATGTCCAAGTGATGAGATACCATTTTTATCTCTCATTAACTCATTTTCTGAATTTTGAAGTGACGTCGTTAGGCTGTCGAAGTTTTGCAAGGGAAAATCTTAACACAATTTTGATTCTTTGGGATAAATTTTTACTCCTTGAATATGTCGTTCTATGAATATGTTTTAATGAACCATGATTGTTTTACACTTAATATCCACTTATATTTGGTGTATTCTTTTGTCACACATAATTATGTAATTGATTTATCCTTAATCTAAGGATACCGTCTTTGTAAGGGACTTCGTCTTAATATCTTTTCATTGAGGCATATTTTGTTTATACAAAACTTTATTTATACAGTTTATAAACCCCTTTGACTTTTACTTTTATTCAAAAGGAATATTTTTTATACGAATCATTTTACTAAATGACAAAAATTATTTTTCTTTTAACATATGTGGTGACAGCGACCTTTCTGCCGCCGCGAGTATTATTTGATCTTTGGGTTCCTCAACAAGCTGTAATATTTTTTAAAAGTAAATAAATACCATACACTATTTTATGTATTTTAGTATTGAAAATGGTTTTGATAATGGATTTTTTAAGTCAATATATTTAAGTGATATATTGTGATTGAAATATCGAAATGTTTTCTTTCATTTATAATTGTTTTATGTATTATGATTTTGTAATGGTACTTGGACATTTTTCGAGTGGTTACGTGATAAACCATATGACAGGTGGTGCCGCAAATACTCGGATGGGTGGTTATGTTATAACCTCCAATGCATTGGGTATGGAAGTCGGCCGTATGGATATTCCATTAAGTATGTGTGGAAGTCGACCGTATGGTTATTCCATTTAAGTATGTTTATGTCCCAAGTTACCTTTATATGTTATGTGTTCTTTATATGGGATTTAGGGTAATAGTTTGGTTTCAAGAGGGTAAGTAATGGTATTTTAGTCAGTTAAGAGTTTTTACTACTTCATAAGGGTGAAAAGTATTACATTGGTAAAGTATTCATGGTTTACTTGTTGTTTTGAAAAACTAATAGTTTTCCTTCTTTGTGTATCCTTTACTGGGCTTTTTATGATCATCCCAGGTTTTTTAAATGTTTTCCACGGGACTTAAAGATGAATAGGGTCAAGGATGGGATCAAGGAAATACATGCTATCTAAAACATGGAACTAGACATGTTTCTTTTTGAGGTTTTTTTATGTTATGGAAACTTAGTAGAAGTGTCTACAATGTAATCTTTTGAGATGTAATAGTTTTGACCTAATTCTCTAAAACTCTAAACATGAAAAGATCCTCAATTTGAATTATTCATTTAATTCAATATTAAGTAGGGTTTAAGTTCGGGGCCTTATAGTTGGTATCATAGGTCAGTTTAGATATCTTTAGAGTTTATGGTATTCTCTAAGCATAAGTGACATTAACATAATGGTTAGGATTTCAGAAAGAGTCCTAGTTTTAGATAAAGTGAAGGAGTAAGTATATCATAGTGTTTATCTTCCTCATTAGTACATGATGGCTTTTTTGATATACTCACACTAGCCTTTTTGGTTTTAGTAAATGGATGGATCTAGTAGGCACCAATGTAACAGTGGATGTGAAGGAAAATGTGACAGTTTTCTAAGTGAGCAATTGAATGATATGGGAGCGGCCATGAGAACTATGTTGTTTATCCTCAACCAACTATTTGGAGTCATGAATGACCACCTAAACCTTGGTGATTTCTATAGGGCATCATATATGCGAGAAAAAAATCCCTACAGAACTACAGGTAACAATCATAATGGTAAGTGTGTTCAAAAAACTATGTGTCAAATATGTGGAAAGAAACACCTAGGAAAATGTTTCAAAGGGACAGAAATATGCTATAGATGTGGAAATGAAGGTCATAAAGCAAGAACCTTCCATGGAAAAAGGAAGCATCCAGTTGACTCGAGGAAAGGTAAAGAAGTTCTTTCTAAGGGATAAATTTAATGTTTTAAATGTGGTGTGCATGGTCATTATGCAAACACATGTCCTATGAAGAAGTTTCGGGAATGAGATCACCAAGATCATACAAATATTTTTTTACCAATACCTAATTCCATTCCGATTGCAGATGAAGAAACTGACAATGACCAATCAAAGGTATGGATTTATTTCTTAACTTTTGTTTTCCTATTTTGGAATATTAGGATATGATTAATGATTTTATTTGTAGGAATGAAGTATTTCAGAATAAGTTGGAAAGGAATGGTTAATGGATCATGAAGAATGTTGAATGGGTAAGAAGTCAGCATATAAGGGCTTCAAGAGTTATGGTGAAATTATTAAGAGTATTAAGTCTCTTTTGATGATGGGGTTACATTAGAAGACTTTTTATAGTATGTGTAACCCTGATGTTTGATATATGAAAATTTTATTCAAGGAATAGTTATCTGTTCTTTGGTGGACATACTTATAAAGAACCATTTGGGTTTATATGATCCTTACTTTTGAGGTAATTATGGGTTACTATATGTTATGATGGAAAGTGAATGGAATGAGGTAAAATTGAGGTTAAATTATGTTATGGTTATTTTTTATGATTTTATCTCTTTTTGGGGAATTATTTGAGAATTATATAGTTTGGAAAAAGAACAACATGCGGACCGTGTGACAACTCGTCGCGTCGGCCAAAGCTACGGGAATCGAACCCACAACCAAAGTGTGACTGGTATTTATCGCCTACCACTGGACTACGTGAATTCCCTGGTTAGTCTGACTAATTCCTTTTAGTTAGATGATTTTGTGAATTAAGAGTAAGTTTATTTTGGGTTATGTATGGAAATTATTAACCTATCATAGAGGATATGTGATTAGGTTAATTACTTTTCAATACGAGACTTTAAGAGAAACTGATGTTGTTTGGAGATAAATGATACGATTTAACTTGGAAGACTATGTGATTAAATCCTTCAAATGTTTTGGTTTCAATCATAGTTTGGTTTACTTATGGTCTTTGTTTAACTTTGGGTTTTGTTGGAAAAATTTTGGAGATTAAGAATAGATTTTCTTTTTATAAAAGGTTATCCTTTTCTGGATTATCTGATCTTGTACTAACCTTTTTGGTTTTGGTTTGGGTTAAAGTCTAAATACATGGGAAGTATATAGTTCTCTTTTATGGAATAGGTGATTCTATAGAAGTTGATTATAGTACTCTTAATGTGGACAAGTCTTCCTAAATACTCATCATTTGGGGAATGTATGAGTTTGTGTAAGAAATATAGTAAAAGTTGAAAGTCAACATGACAAGTAAGTATGATTCCTTAAGATCAAAAATAAATTCCTCAATGAAAAGTAACTTAAAAAAATTTTGTCCGTTAACTTTTCCTATTGGGGAATCGAATACCATTTAACCCACCACAATTTTGTGATTTTCTTGTGGTTAACTTTCTCCTAAACATGTTTTCTATCACTCTCCCTCAGAACATGACCCTTTTCTTTTTCTTCCATATCCATGTTTTCCTACATGGAATCCTAGTATGGGTTAGCTCGGGTGACCTATGTACTTCTATTTCTTTCTTTTAAAGTGATTTTTTTACTGAATCTTGTTCCGATGTGGACTTTCAATGATGTTTCTGAGCCCAATTTTAAAATTGTGATGAAGAAATTCCCAAAAGGGGGGAAGGATGTAACACCCCAGGTAAATAAAGAATATGAAATTTTTATATTTATCCCTATTTGTTAAAAATAATATTAATATTACTTTAAAGGGAACGCTATGCTCGATGGTGTACCCAATACGCGACAACGAGTTCCTTTGAAATATTATGTTGCACTCTAATAATAAAATAATATTATTTTAAATGGTAGTTAACGCCTAGCCATTGTAATGGTGGGAAAGAACAGAACTAACTAAAAAATTATTATGTATGTTTTTCAAATATTTTTACTTTTTACAATAAATGTTAGAGGATTAAAAATGGGAATGAATCCAATTTTAAGCATAAACATTCTAATATTCTTTAAAAGGTCGATTAACCGCCTTTTAATAGAGAACCTATTTTAAATACAATTTTTGACAATTTCATGTGTTATATTTGACAAAATAAAATTCTTATTTATAATCGGGACATCAAAATTTACTTTGTGTAAATTTTTGGTATTTTTCCGATAAAGTTCATTTTTTAATGAATAGTGAAAAATGTTGTATTTTAATTCAAATCCTCTTTTTAATCTAATTTATTTATATTATTATATTAGCTTTTGAGTTGTTTTTGAAGAATAATTAGAATATATTTTTACCATTTAATCCAAAAGTGGTCATTGGAATTAATTTCACTTTGAAATTGGACTTAAACTAGTGTCAATCTTTTAATAGATATTCTTTCTTAAAAACACGCTATTTGTTTTGACCACAAGAATTAATTATTAAATTAATTAATGCAACATATATGTTTTGAATTTTTTAAAATAGAAATCATTTTTGAATTCGGAATATCAAATATATCTTCGAGTGAATTTTTGGTATTTTTCTGAAAAACTACAGTTTTAGATGAATAGTGAAACCACTAAGTGGTAGTTTGAAAAGTGATTATTCGTTTAAATGAAATCTTACCACTTCTGTGATTTGACTTTCAAAAATCCAACATACATGGTTTTCATTAGGATGTAAAATGTGGTTCAATGGGATTAAAATATTTTTTTGGTGAATAGTAACTTTTATGTTTTTAATCACGATTAGAGGTAATTAGTGTAAATTAAGGAAAAAAATAATGTTTTAATAATATGAAATGACGTTGACACATGTCCTACCCTTATTTGATGAGTCATGTCTGACCACAAAAATCCATGGGTCAACTTGGGGACACCATGGAGCCACTTTGGATGGAAAATGACATTAATAACTTTTTATTTAAAGTTAAAATTAAAATGTCACAAACATGTGTTGTTTTACTAAAAAAAATTTACATGGGGTTATACAGGTTATAATTTTTACTATAAATATTCATTATAAATCTAAAAAAATTTCCTACATCATGATAGTTTTTTTATAATTTTTAAACATTAAATAAATTAAATTATTTATGACACCATGATGATGCAGCGATTACCTCATTATTTAACGATTTAAATAAAATGAAACGATAATGTAAACTCTAAGGCCTAAACTTGTCAAAAAACTATTGGGTGGGTGGATTTAGAAACCTTATCACCTTATAGTATAAATATATCCTTTTGGGACCTTTAAAATCAAAAAATCATTATATAATAAAGTAATATTTTATAACTTTCTCAAGAGTGCCCCTCCTCTCCTATTATAAAAGGCCCCCACCTCTACCACCTTACTTACACCTCTCAAGCCTTTGTCTCGGCCAACCACTGCCCATTTCATCTCTCCACTTCCCTATCTTCATCATTGAATCCTCACTTTGGGCAGAATCCTTTCCAAGGAAGCCTTTGAGCTCAAATCAAAGAGAGTTACCCGATTTAAAGGTAGTTTCCTCTCTTATGTTGTTATGTTTTATTTTGTTTCTACAACCCTCTAAAATCTTTTTATTACTTTATTTTGTAACAAAAACAGTATATTCAATATACTAGGATGTTTTTATGTGAAGGATTCGAGCTACACTTACACACACCTTCGTCTAATGGTTAAAGAACATATTGTTTCTGTGGATGGCGAATTTCTGCCTCACGAAACGATGATTGTTCAATATTCTCTTAACACCTTTCATGGTGGCCATTATGATGTCACTATATTTTATATATTATATATATGTTATTTATGTTTTCTATATGCTTCTTAATTTTATATTTAAAACATTCCTTTATGCTTTTCATGTTGTGCAATTGCGATAATTTCATACGAGGAAGTGTCGACTACCGCCCCCTCAAGTGATGTGACTCGTTCATGCAATACATGGAATGTATAAAGAATGAAATTAATGAACATATGTGACCTATATAACATATATATCATACTGTAATTATAATATATATATATATATATATATATCAATTATTTTTAATTCCACTAATATGACAAAGAAATGAAAGTAGTGTTCATGCATACGTACGGCCTACCGTCTCCATGAACGGTGCATTTCATTTCTTTTTAACTCCAATTGTTATGGAGTAGTATAAAATTAATATATAATGGATATATATGATATTTAAATCATCAATACTATTCTGGAGATGATTTACTTATATCTACATGGACAATCATTTTCAAACAAGTTCATTTTTGACTCATGTACCAAACATCGACAAAAACGTCTAATATGAACTCACATTATTAACCAATTATTATAACATTATAATATGTGATATGAACTGAATAATAATCTTTAAAATAGGTCCTTAAGAAATCATAAATTGTCCAAAGTTTATTAATCAGGAATATAAAGAAAAAACAAGATAAGTCGGACTTGAGGTAAGGGATCCTACCTCTCTCTTTCTTTTTAAGCACTCTCTTTTATGTCATTTCCTTTAATATCATCTTTATTATGTTTGGGGGTGTTATTTTATATTAATATTACTTTAATTTTTATGTTCATATGTTTAGAGACCCTATTTTATCTCATCAATCCATTTTTGGAAGTATTAAGTGGCGTCGTTAGGCTGCCGAGTTTTCGTAAGGGATTTTTCATCTCACTTTTATTCCCATGACATTTATGCTATATTTTCCACCATTTCCTTTGAGTGTTGTGTGTAATTCCCATTATTCTACTATTTTTGTAATATACTTTCGTTTATGGGTATTCACATCTTCATTGTATGACCCTTCTTCCATGGGGTGTACGTTTTGAAAGTTACCAAAGTCTGAAAGGGAACCTTTCACCCCCCCCTCTTTCTAAAAGACCTCTTTTGTTATGTCTTTTAATTCACATAATATTAGGTTGGGATATGTTCTTCTATATCCTTATTGATGAAATTATTATGTCCAATTGATGAGATACCATTTTTATCTTTCATCAACTCATTTTTTGAATTTTGAAGTGACGTCGTTAGGCTGTCGAAGTTTTGCAAGGGAACTTCTTAACCCAATTTTGATTCTTTGGGGTAAATTTTTACTCCTTGAATATTTCGTTCTATGAATATGTTTGAATTAAATATGATTGTTTTACACTTAATATCCACTTATATTTGGTTTATTCGTTTGTGACACATAATTATGTAATTTATTTATCCTTAATCTAAGGATACCGTCTTTGTAAGGGACTTCGTCTCAATCTCTTTTCATTGAGGAATATTTTTTTATACACAACTTTCTTTATACAGTGTATAAACCCCTTTGATGTTTACTTTTATTCAAAAGGAATCTTTTTTATACGAATCATTTTACTAAACGACAAAAATTATGTTTCTCTTAACGTACGCGGTGACATCGACCTTTCCGCCGCCGCGAGTATTATTTGATCTTTGGCTTCCTCAACAAGCTGTAATATTTTTTAAAAGTAAATAAATACCATATACTCTTTTATGTATTTTGGTATTGAAAATGGTTTTGATAATGGATTTGTTAAGTCAATATATTTAAGTTATATATTGTGATTGAAATATGGAAATGTTTTCTTTCATTTATAATTGTTTTATGTATTATGATTTTGTAATGGTACTTGGACATTTTTCGGGTGGTTACATGATAAACCATATGACGGGTGGTGTTGTGAATACCAGGATGGGTGGTTACATTATAACCTCTAATGCATTGGGTATGGAAGTCGGCCGTATGGCTATTCTATTAAGTATGTGTGGAAGTCGACCATATGGTTATTCCATTTAAGTATGTTTATGTCCCAAATTACCTTTATATGTTATGTGTTCTTTATATGGGTTTTATGGTAATCATTTGGTTACAAAAGGGTAAGTAATGGTCTTTTAGTCAGTGAAGAGTTTTTACTACTTCGTAAGGGTGAAAAGTATTACTTTGGTAAAGTATTCATGGTTTACTTGTTGTTTTGAAAAACTAACAGTTTTCCTTCTTTGTGTATCCTTTACTAGGCTTTTTTATGCTAATACCAAGTTTTTGAAATGTTTTCCAGAGGACTTAAAGATGAATAGGTTCAAGGATGGGATCAAGGAAAGAAATACTATATAAAACATGGAACTATAAATGTTTCTTTTTAAGTTTTTTTTTGTTATGGAAACTTAGTAGAAGTGTCTACTATGTAATCTTTTGAGATGTAATAGTTTTGACCTAATTCTCTAAAACTCTAATACTGAGAATATCCTCAATGTGAATTATTCATTTAATTCAATATTAAGTAAGGTTTAAGGTCGAGGCCTTATAGAGAATACAAATTTTTTGACACAAATAGATTCTTTGATTAGATAAAATACTACCAAATATTTATTCTAGATTTATACCATGATGGTATGACTTTGATGGGCTTAACTAAGAACATGATGAATCATATATGGAATGATTAATGTGAGGATGATTTTTGGGAGCTGAAGAACATGCACACCATAAAACAAATTTTGAACCTACCTGATCCTGATAGGGAGTTTAATTTATATTTCAATGCATTGTTTTTATGGATTGGGGATTTTATAAACCAGGGAGGTTTTGTTGATACATACAGGTCCTGATAGTTGAGGACATAAGAATAAATGTACCCAGAACATGACCTTGACTGAGAATTAGTTGTGAATGTTCTGATATTGTGGATTGATTAACTTCCTAGAGGGAGTTTCATACATTTTATAAATAATAAATGTTCTAAATTTATATTTTAATATTTCTATTTAAATATTTGGTAACATATATGGTTTGAATATATTTAATATCTTGATATATAAATATCATTTACACCCTTATAAGGGAAATATAATTACTAAGGATTTATTCTATAAGACTCATAGCTATATTGTTTGGGTGTCTCATAGTGAGTAGAAGGTGATTCCTCTCTTTACCAATTTCCATTTAGGGGTGTAGGAGAATCAAAGGAAGAGGTCCCCAAATCCCTATCTATACATCCAAAAAATATAAATCTGATTAATAGAATGATGTAGACATTTCCAATGAGTTTTTCTTTAAGGGATAAAATTTATGATGGGATTATATCACACGATCAGTTTCATAAAAAAGATATGATCCTTTATATTTATCTAGGTGCCCTAGTTTCTACAGACATGTCTGAACATTAAATGTTGGATTCCCATGATTCTATGTGTCAATGGTAACCTATAAAAACCAAATTGTATCAGCATATATGCGACAAATACCTATGTCTATGAACGATAGAGGAGATAGTATATTTTTTTATGAGTTTCATCATCTTTAATTAGGTGAATGATGTAAATTATATTACCATTATACTCTTATAGTCATTTCCCATTCCTGTGAATAAGTTGGATGGTCTAATAATTGATTGTGGGTCTAATATACTGAGGATATCCTAGATAAACAATTCTATATTCGTAGTTGTGGATAAATTAACAAAGTATGTACACTTATTTATTATATGAGATATGATCATAGTGGATTATCAAGTGAAAAAAAATTCCCTAAGGAAATTAAATTCTACAGGGTTCTTCATACAATAGTCTCAAAAAGGTATTCTAATTCATAATCACATATCAGGTAGATGATATATAATGATCTAAGTATGTATGTTATTATGAGAAATTCCTACCACCCCAAATTGATGGGATGTTAGTGTGCACTATTGGAATCCTAGAGGACAATCATAAACCATGGGTCCTTGATTTTGGGGGGCCAATAGAAAAGATGTTTTCTTTTTTAAAATTTTCCAACATCATAAGATACTAAGAGAAAATTCAAATGGTTTTATATAAGGCCTTTTATGGGGTGAAATACATTACCTTCATTGTTTTCTACATATGATTGGGGACACTATTATTGGAGTAGATCTTGTAGAAGATATGGTGGAACATGTCTATTTTATTTAGAAGAGTATGGGGATGGAATTTATCATGAAAAATTATTATGTGGGTCAGTGTTCTCATTCTATTTAGTTGGAGATTGGTGATTGGGTATTCATTCATGTGTCACCCAATTTGGGACATCACCAGATACATTGGAAGGAGAAACTGGTGACCTAGTTCATAGGATCATTTTATATTTCTGAGAGGGTCATCTTAGTGGCATATCAACTGACCCTTCCATAGAAGTTCATTTCCATGCATGATATCGTTCACATATCTAATCTATGATTATTTTTTCATGACCCATATTATTATCTTGATGATGATGATATTGATCTAGTATCCAATCCAAAATTTTATATGTTTATAATTCAATTTTTTAGATCATAGAAATATGTCATTATAGGGAATGTTTTTTCTTATGGACTATGTGTTGTTGAAACAATTGTAACGACCCGAATCTGGAGCCCCTCCACTGGTAACCCATACCCGGTTCACCACATGACCTCAAGCGTGTTTCCCCAATTGCCAGTGGCTGCCGACTAGTAGTGAGGTCCTTGATGAGTCAGTGGGGAAACTATGCCCTTATTCGATAAAGTATACAACGGAAGAACAACCAGACACAATAGCGAAAACAATAACAGCATACAACAACTGAACTGAAAAGAGGAAGCAATGTATAAAATAATAATAATGCATCATGGTACATATGTCTATGGAAAGAAGTAAAAAAAACGTGCTGAAATACAACTGAAAAACAAAATTCAAAAGAAAACAAAGTAAACTCCTCAGCATCTCAATCCACGGATCAGTCCCATGCTTTCCAACTCCAGTGCAATCAAGAACACAAAGTAGAAGGGCACTTGCCCTTATCTGTACCTGCAACAACATAATCTGTATGGCACAAAGCATGGCCCAAACAGGGTGTGAGATACAATCCCAGTAGGCAATCACCCAATGATTTGTGCCTAACAGTCAATGGATACAAGGCAAGTAAAAGTGTAGAAATCAGTAAATAGAAAAGCACACAGCAGCTACAATCCACATTTCTATCATATAATTTACACAATGAAACAACCAAAAACAAGTAGAAAACAGGTAACCCTCTGGGTAACTCTCACAGCCTAACCCCTATGGTTCAACCTACAGTACTAGAAACCCTCTAGGAGGCACACACAGTCTCACCCCTCTAGTTTAGCTAAGAGTAGAATCTCTGAGGAAGCACTCACTATGGATTCTCCCTATAGTCTCGTATCGTGCTAAAGGCTCTCTGGGGAATCACTCCACGTCTCATCCCCCTCGTGGCCCATGTCGAGAAACTACAGACTCTATAAGGAAGCACTCATCTTCAATTCCCACTGTGGTCTCGCATCGTATTAAAATACAATCTGGAGAATCCCTTACGTCCATTCTCCCTATAGTCTACTACACTAGGTTCTCACAGTCTTGTGTGTAAATAAAACATGCTCAGCGCACATGCGTCATCCAAGTAAACCTCAAGAACTACTTGGCTATCAATCTAAGTCTCAACAGCATAACAAAGCAACAGTTACACTATCCTACAACTAGGCATGGATACTGGAAAAACGCCAAACAGGCAGAACAAGTATAGAAAACATCCAAGGGACAGTAAAAACTACCATAATCACAAAAAACATCTACTCTAGCTATCAAGAAAAGCATGGAATACAACAAGGGAAAAACAGGAACACACAATACCTAGTTTAAGGGTATTGGTGGAATTTTCACAAAATAGTCATCGACTTTCTACATAAAGGCTCAAACCACCTACCTCAATCCTAGGAGGTTAATATACTTGAACCACGACAACTGATTATCCCTAGAACATCGTAGATCTGAGAAAACTCCCAAAATGTTCAACCTTATATAACTTGAAAATGAGGAAGAATTGGAAAACAAGGCTCAAGAAGAAGGATGAAATCACCGATGTGATTCCAACGCAATCGACCGTGCTCGAATCGAAGAACATATGGAGAGGCAGAGGCTCAGGGAAGATCTGGTCGTACGGGTTGCTCTCGGATGAAGAACCTGGAGAAGGGGTGTGTTCTGTCCGTTAGGCGCGACCCCGATGCGTTTTGTGAAAAAAATGTAAATTACATGGCGTGTAATTTTAGAGTACATGGTGTGTACTAGGTTTTTCCATACTCTCCCAAAATCGGCCTCCATTTCACCCCTAAACACCGTGTGTGTGGCTTGGGCACGACCAGCACACGTCTTCGAGCCGGAGAAGAGTACCCGGCATGTACTCAGAAAGTACACGGTGTGTACATAAATTTTTTCCAGAAACTTCAATTTTTTTAAAAACTCCAAAAAAAGGAAATGCATACCTGAAACAAAGATCGAGGTTCTTACAAACTTCCCCCCTTAAAGAAATTAGTCCCCGAATTTCCTTAGCAAGGCGTAGAAGAAGAAACCCCGAACAGCTCCGGCCACTGCGATCATACATCAGCCTCCCTCTCCCAGGTCTCGTCCTGTACTTGCCCATACTGCCATAACACCCGTACAAGAGGGACAGACCACCCACGGAGAACCTTTGTACTGCGATCGACAATCCAGATAGGATGATCCTCATATGATGCATCCGCTTCGAGATCAACTTCCTCTGGCTGAAATACATGAGACGGGTCTGAAAAGTAACGTCAGAGCTGAGAGACGTGGAAGACGTCCTGCATGACTCGATGCCTCTGACGTAACTGCAGCCTATTGGCAACCAAACCAACTCTCTCCAATACCTCAAACGGTCTGATGTACCGCGGTGAAAGCTTACACTGTCTCCGAATCCTTTTGTGTCCCAACCTCAGTGCGACATGTAGGAAAACCTTATCCCCAACCTCGAACTCTAGAGGTCTTCTCCGCTGATCACCATTAAACTTCTTCTGAGACTGTTCCATAGTCATCCTCTTCCGAATCGGCTCTATCTGCTCTGAAGTCTCCTGAAAAAGATGAGGTCCCAGCAAAGCTGCCTCTCCAGCCTCCAGCCAGTATAAGGGTGATCGGCATGGCCTATCGTACAAATCCTTGTAAGGTGCCATCTAAATGGTCACCTGAAAACTGTTATTGTAGGAAAACTCCACAAGAGGGATATTATTCTCCCAAGAACCGAAAAAGTCTAGAATGCAAGCTCTGAGCATATCCTATAGCACCTGGATCATGCACTCGGACTGGCCATCAGTCTGGGGATGGTATGTTGTACTCAAAAGTACCTGTGTACCCAAGGCCTTCTGAAGTCCCTGCTAGAACTGAGAGGTAAAGAACACATATCTGTCTAGAACAATAGTGTGTGGAACTCCATGCATACGAACAATCTCTCTGATGTAAAATCGTCCCAGATCATCAAAACTGAAGGTCTCCTTGATCTGCAAGAAGTGAGCAACCTTCATGATCCTGTCGATGACAACCCAAACAACATCGTTCCCTCGAGGCGACCTCGGAAAACCGGTCACGAAGTCCATCGCAACATCATTCCACTTCCAATCTGTAATGGGTAACAACTGTAAAAGGCCTTCTGGTTGCTGGTGCTCCACATTCACCTGCTTACATATAGAACACTGCAAGAGGAAACCAATAACATCTTTCTTCATACCCGGCCACTAGTACAGGCGATGAAGATCCAGATACATCTTGGTGACGCCAGGATGAACTACCCAAACTGAGGAATGAAAATACCGCATCAGCTCCTCGTGTATGTCTGTCGGCACCCATACGTGTCCCTATGAACACAAGATCTCATCCTCGCCCATTTTCCATCCAGGTAGAGGGTCCTCTCTTGACACACTCTCATGCAAGACTAAGCCTTCTGAGTCTAATAGCTGCCTCATCCATACCCGATCAAGTAGTGTAGATGTAACAGCTATAGAAGAATGGAAGGTCTGTCCCTGTCTGTCGTGCACCTCCAGATGCATCTAAGAGAATAGAGCCACTCACTACCACTCACTGCTGGCCTCCTAAACTGACTGAGTCTATGTTCTCCTTCTCAATGCATCAGCCACCTCCTTGCCTTCCCCGGCATATAGGCAAGCATGAAATCAAAAGACTAAATATACTCGACCCACCTGTGCTACCTCAGATTCAGATCACACTGAGTGAAGATGTACTTGAGACTCCTGTGGTCGGTGAAAACCATAAAGTGCTCTCCCAGAAGACAGTGTCTCCAAAAGCATAAGTCTTGAACAATAGCTTCCAACTCAAGATCATGCGTAGGGTAGTTCCTATCATGTGGACACAACTTCCAAGACTCGTACGCAACGACTCCATCTCCCTGCATAAGCACATCACCTAGTCCGATACCCGAAGAATCACAATAAACAATGTAGCTCTTTCCTGGCTCTGGCAAGACTAGTATCGGGGCTGATGTCAATATACCCTTTAGCTCATGAAAGGATGACTCACAAGAATCTAACCATAAGAACTTCTCCCCCTCCTTGGTCAGTCCTGTCAAAGGTGCTTCTAGGCATGAAAAGTCCTGAATGAAGCGTTTGTAGTTTCCATCCAGCCCTAGGAAACTCCGTACCTCAAAAACGTTCTTCAACTGCTCCCAGGAAACTAAAACTCTCACATTCTCTAGGTCCACAGATACTTCTGCCTCTGAGATGACGTGACCTAAGAAGTGAATCTGATCCATCCAAAAGTGACACTTCGAGAGTTTAGCATAAAGCAGATGCTATCTTAGTGTACTCATAACGATCTAGAGATGTGTGTCATGGTCGTGTCGAGTGTGAGAGTACACCAAGATATCGTCCATGAAGACCATGACGAAGGAGTACACGTAAGGATGGAACAATCGGTTCATTAGTACCATGAAAACTGCAGGTGCGTCCGTGAGACCGAACCACATGACTGTATACTCGTATAGACCATACATGCTCCTGAAGGCTATCAGAGGTATATCCGATGGTCTAACACATAACTAATGATAACCAGACCTCATGTTGATCTTCAAGAACACCCGTTCTCCTCGAAGCTGGTCAAAGAGGTCATCGATCCTTGGTAGGGGATATCGGTTCTTGACTGTTAACTTGTTCAGCTTCTGATAATCCACACAAAGCCGAAGGGTACCATCGGCCTTCTTCGCAAATAGGACAGGCGAACCCCAGGGAGAATTACTGGGTTGGATGAAACCCTTTGCCCGCAACTCCTCCAACTATTTCTTGAGATCTGCAACTCAGGTGTGGCCATCCTATAAGTAGGAATGGACAGCGGTGCTTCTCCTAGAACGATCTCAATAGAAAAGTCTACCTAACTCTCCGGAGGCAAACCCGAAAAGTCCTCTAGAAAGATATCCTTGAAACGATCCACAACTATAGGAAATTCCAACTACAAAGTCCCCTGATCATCCAAATAAAGACTAGCAATCTGGGCAGTCACCCTTCCTAGCCCATGATGCTCGAGTCCTGATCGACTCACCTGAACATCCTATTCGCCTCTATGAAGAAAAGATTCACCCTCTGGTGAAATGAAACTCAATCTGTGGTGATAACAGTCAATGAATGCCAGGAAGGGAACCAAACAATTCATCCCAAGGATGACATCATAGCATGTCATCTCTAGGACATAGAGATCCCATAAGAAACGATACCCTACAACCTCGATAGGGCACTCTCGACACTGATGTACATTAGATGTCCTCATCCCCAAAGGTGTGTCTAGTGTCAACGAGTCGGAAAAAGCAATGATACAGAGCCCAAGGCTCTCCACGACAACAATAGAGATAAATCTATGTGTAGCACCAGTGTCAAAAAGATCTGAAGATAAAACTGAGGCTACTAAAATCGTACCTCGAACTATAGAAGGGTCGGGATCCTTCTCCTGATAGGTTTGCTCCCTGGTGAAAGACTGGACTGCACCATGGCCCTGTGCCCCTGGCTGACCACTCTGAGATGATCCACCTTGCTGGTGCTGAGGGACTGGTGGCTGATCGCCATGGCCTCGACCTCCACATCAGCCCGAATGGACAGAAGAACTCCAGTTTTCTGACTGGTGAGAGACTGGTGGTGCTGCTTCTGATCGAGGAGTCATGGAAGAACCCCGGTCACCAGCTGCTGGTGAGAAAACCTGGCAGAAACACTGGAGGTGACCCATCTTGCTGCATGATCGGCACTCCACAGGGTCTCTCTGGCACTGTAGCCTCGTGTGCCATGACCGGTCACACTGGTAGCATACCACATGGCTGCCTGACGATGCATCTCGCTTCCTCAGATCACTGCTCGTAGACTCCCTACAGTGCTTCTTACTGTCATCTGGAGGAAAACTAGCTCTGAAATTAGAACCGCCCTGGCTCACATCACTGGATTCACTCAAGATGCACTCCTCAATCAGTGCCTGATTGATGATGGATGTGATTGAAGTCAACTGGAAGATATTCACCTGCGATCAGATCTCCTGCCTGAGACCATCCTCGAACTTCCTTGATAAGAAAACCCCACTAGCATCCTAGGGGGGTGTGAAACACTGCAACTCGGTGGAACGAGAGGAATACTCCATGACAGAAAGAGTACCCTACTCTAAGCTCATGAACTCATGGGCTTGATCGGCCATCTGGGTCTCCGGGTAGAAGTAGTCATAGAACATGCGCTGGAACTCCTCCTAAGCCACAACCTGCTGGTGACCCACCTGTGAGATCACGTCCCACCACCTCTTGGAGGAGTCTCGGAGAATGTGGCAGGCAAGCTTGACCTGCCTCTCTGGAGGTGTCTCCAGATGCTCGAAGATAGTCAGCATGGATTCCAGCCATGATTCTGCAGCCTGAGGTCCTCCTTCCCCCGAGAAAGTAGGAGGATGCTGCTGCTGGAAAACCCGCATCAAGTCTGCCATAGTCGTGGAAGGAGGCGGTACTCCTTGAATGGTCTAGATCATCCACATAAAACCTTCCCTGAACTGTGCATTAGTGCCTGCAACTGGTATGACAACCGGTGCCAAGTCTGGCCTAACTGGAGGATTGGCAGGAAGTCCCTAATCAGACATATCTGGCATCTGATCACTGCCTAACGACAGACGTACAACTGGAGGACGTCTCGGAGGCCTAGCTCTGAAAGATCAAAAGCACACCTCAGATCATAAAAAACAAGGACAGAGAACACAAGAGTAAAAAACAGGAACAGGGGATGAAAACACACAAGTTTACAAAACATGACTACATGGCATGTATAAAAACTACACAGCGTGTCTTTTTAATCCACTGACATAGGGTTGTACCCATTCCCTACAGGTAGTGTGTCACCTCAACTACACGGCGTGTTGACCCAACACACAGCGCGTATATGAATACTATTCTCCTACCTGAGTCTCCTTACATGGCTAACCCACATTGTTTGACTTAACCCGAGACTACACGGTGTGTTCTGATCAAACACGGCGTGTAATAGATGAGGCTTTGGCGGCCCGTGTTGTTAAACACATGGTCATCTACACGGCTGAACCTTACAAGGCGTGTTCCGAACATACACGGCGTGTATAGGTGAAGGTGAAACCATCCCATGTTTTTTGTGACACGGCCGGGTACCTGAACAAGACTACACAACAGGTGCCGAAAACGCACGGCGTGTTTAAGAGAAGGTAACTCCAACCCGTGTTGTTTGTGACACGGCTGAGTACCTAGATAGGACTACATGGAGTGTTCCTTTATAACATGGCGTGTTCTACTCGAGCTTCCCCGACCCGTGTTGTTTGTGACATGGTCGGGTACACGACATGTACCAACCATACACAGCGTGTTCCTGAAGTTATTCTCATGGCACCGTGATTCTGCTCACATAGTCACTGAAACAGCCTGAAAACTACACGACGTGTATCTGAAAAGTACACACCATGTATTCTGGGTTTTTCTGGGTAGTAGCTCAAAAACTGCACAGAAGCCCAGAAACATTGAAAATAAGGCAAAGAGGTGCCAAATTCCGATCCATGAGGGGCCATACTCCCCGCGAATCAAATCTTGGCATCTCCTAGAGTCATAGACAAGAGAAAACAAGCTAATGATCCACCAATTTCTGATTCGAGAGTTCCCATAACACCTCAAGAATCAAAATTTGGCATTCATTTAAGAAAGTAGGAAACGAACAATCCTCTAACAAGGCAATAGAGATTCTATCAAGAATTTTTCACAACAGCATGCATAATCTACACAAAGTCGATCACAACATCATGCAATTGCTAATGCACCCTAGATGGCATGGTAAGAATGCATGGCATGTGATTCTACAAGTTCCAATATGATGAATGAGATGGCATACCCTCATCTCATTAGGTTACGACAGAAATAGAACCGCAATAGTTTAGAAAATAACAACACAAAGCATGTGAATCACTCTAGGTGAAATCATATCAACCGTAAAACCTCAAAACCAGCAACTGCAATTAACGAGGTAGTATGGCTTTTCCCTATACATGGGTTAGCTACTCCCGAGCACAGCTTAATACTAAGTATCGAATCCATCATATCCCAGGATAAAGTCTCCAAACAGTAAAGCAAGAGAAAAGAATCCCTTTGATACCACTTTGTAACGACCCGAATCTAGAGCCCCTCCACTGGTGCCCCGTACCCGGTTCGCCACATGACCTCAAGTGAGTTTCCCCAAATGCCAGAGGCTACCGACTAGAAGTGAGGGCCTTGGTGAGTCGGTGGGGAAACTATTCCCTCATTCGGTAAAGTATACATCGGAAGAACAAATAGACACAATAGCGGGAACAATAACAACATAAAACAACTGAACTGAACAGTGGAAGCTATGTATAAAATAATAATGATGCAACATGGTACATATATCTATGGAAAGCAGTAAACAAACCAACGTGATGAAATAAAACTGAAAAAAAAAATGCAAAAGAAAACAAAATAAACTCTTCAGCATGGAAGGCAACAGCTCGGTCCCATGCTTTCTAACTCTAGTGCAATCAAGAACCGGATGAAGAAGTGCGCTTTCCTTTATCTATACCTGCAACAACATAATCTGCTTGGGCCCAAAGCATGGCCCAAACAGGGTGTGAGATACAATCCCAGTAGGCAATCATCTAAAGATTTGTTCCTAATAGTCATTGAATACAAGGAAAGTAAAAGTGTGGAAAGCGGTAAATAGAAAAGAACACAGCATATACAATCCACAATTCTAGCATATAAAGTACACAAGTAAACAACCAAAAACAAGTAGAAAATAGGTAACCCTCTAGGTATCTCTCACAGCCTAACCCCTGTGGTTCAACCTACAGTACTACCAACCCTATAGAAGGCACACACAGTCTCACCACTCTGGGTCAGCTAAGAGTAGACTCTCTAAGAAAGCACTCACCGTCAATTCCCATATAGTATCGTATCGTGCTAAATTCTCTCTAGGGAAGCACTCAACGTCTCATTCCCCCTGTGGCCTGCGTCGTGGAACTACAGAATCTTAAAGGAAGCACTCATCGTCAATTCCCCCTGTGGTCTCGCATAGTATTAAAAGACACTCTGGAGAAGCCCTTACGTCCACTCTCCCTATAGTCTACTACACTAGGTTCTCATAGTCCTGTGTGTGAATAAAACATGCTCAGTGCGCGTAAATCATCAAAGTAAACCTCAAGAACTACTTGGCTATCAATCTAAGGCTCAACAGTATAACAAAGCAACAGTTCCACTATCCTACAACTAGGCATGGCAACTGGAAAAATTCCAAACAGGCAGAGAAATCATAGAAAACATCTACAGTACAGTAAAAACTACCATAATCACAGGAAAAACATATACTCTAGAAATCAAGAAAAGCAGGCAATACAAAAATGGAAAAACTAGAACATGCAATACCCCGTTCAAGGGTATTGGTGGAATTTGCACAAAATACTCATCGAATTTCTACAGAAAGGCACGAACCACCAACTCGATCCTAGGAGATCAATATACTTGAACCACGATGACTGATTCTCCCTAGAACTAGAACGTCATAGATCTTAGAAAACGCACAAAACGTTCAACTTTAGATAACATGAAAAGGAGGAAGAATTGGTAGACAAGGCTCAAGAAGAAGTAAGAACACACTGTTGCACTTCCAACGCAATCAACCATGCTCGAATCGGAGAACGGATGGAGAGGCAGGGGCTTCGGGAAGATCCGGCTGTACGGGTCTCTCTCGGATGAAGAACCTGGAGAAGGGGTGTGTTCTGTCCATCAGTTGCAACCCCGATGCGTTTTGAAAAAAAAAAGTACACAGTGTGTACTTTTAGAGTATACGGTGTGTACTAGGTTTTCCTGTACTTTTCCAAAATCGGCCTCCATGTCACCCCTACACACCGTGTGTGTGGCCTGGGCATGGCCAGCACACGGCTTCGAGCCAGAGAAGAGTACACGGCGTGTACTCAGAAATTACATGGCGTGTACTTCAAAATTTTCTAGAAACCTCATTTTTTCATAAAAACTCCAGAAAAAGGAAAGGAATACCTGAAACAAAGATCTGGATTCTTACAACAATGAAGTATCAAAGAAGAAAAAAAGAAACAAAGTGTTTATGTGTAAGCCCAATGGACATATATTTCAGTCGAGGGCATTGGTAATGAACGAGGCCACAACATGAAAAAACTTCTTATGGGATTAATATTTTCAGTCCATCCTCTACATTAATGGAATGAAAAAATTTAGATACATAAAAAATGTTAAACTTTTCTACATTTAGGGGTTACAGATGGGGGTTGATAGGTATTTATGGCTTTTAGGGGTCTTAAGAGGATTCTATGGAATATATCATTATTTGTGTAGTTCCATTGGATACAAGATGGTCTTATTATAAACTAGAACAAATACTCGAGTCTCACTTGCTAGTCGATAAGTCCAGAACAATGTTTTCTAAATAGAGGATGAGAAGTATTTTGAACACTTTTTAAACCTTATGTCCCATTTTATTTGTTTCTCTTTATTCTCTATAGGGACAACATATTCATCTCTTTAATCATCCTCTATCCATTTTGGAAAAATTCTATTGTTACAATATTGTTTTGAGTTATATTTGATGCAATTGAAAACCCTTTTAAAGTCTTTGAATCCATCATGCTTTTATCTTTAAAGTATCTCCAATGTGATTTATCAATGATTAAGGTGATTATTCCCTAATATATAGTATATTTTCTAGAGTCTAAAAATATTTTATTTATACTAAAATCAAAGTCGGGTATTCATTTCATAATACTTATAAAACATAATGTATGTGGTATTAGAGAAATCAATTATGAATTATTATTTTATTGTATTTTGTAGTGTATTTAACCGAGTGCCCTGTACTATTTCCCAAATCTATATTATTACATGATCTCACACATGCGTCACTGTATTCCATAGTCTTATATGTGGTATAGAGTATTGAATATGTTTTTTGGTGAGACTATAACCTCTTTGTCAATGAATGAAAATAGCATATTCAATATAAAAATTGAAAAAATAATAAATAAACAATAACAAATGATGACTTACAATAAAATAATAAACCCCAAAACTAATAAAATGACCATAAACCAATGTGGTCACTATGTTATTATATTGAAGTTTCAATTGAAAAATGGAAACACATCATAAAGGAAAAATTAAAACTCAAAACCGTCCCTCAAAATCATGTTCAATCCCCTCATCCATGCTCTATCCTGAATCCTAGCATATAAATATATCATAAGGCTTATGACCTTATTATATCCTGCAAACATGAGATATACTCATATACTAATCAGCATCCCTTGTAGGGTGCAAGTACAATTCAATAGGTCACCACTAATGTTTTCTCAACTAATATCCATTCTATACAAAAATATTATATTTTATACATAATAAAGGAAAATGATAAAATTAAATAAGTTTCAAATTTATTATTCACTAGTTGACCACATGGTACCTCGGGTTTATGGTGACACTAAATCCAATACTTCCTGATTCATCCCATTCTAGAGACTAAACAATATCTCGTATCTTGAACACATTAATTCACATTGGTTTTCACTTTCATTTGAATTCAAATTTCATTTTAAAACATTGAATCATCAATACAAGAACCATTATTACAGATACACGGAGAATCAATCCATCCTTATTTGCTCAGGTACATGAGAATCAACACAGCTCCAATATCATGGGTACATATATCATCAGACGGGAACCAAAATATTTTGTACTTATAGGATTAGTCTAACACCAATTCGCATGCATGTATCCGGGGACTAGAGCATCATTTTTTCCACCCACAAATGAGGAGCATCAGTCTAACATCCATATTTTTTTAACTTTCAATTTCATGGTTCAATAATAAATGACCCTTTCATAAACCATTCTCAATATATTTCCCCATTTTATTTATTAATAAAAAACATTAACATAATTTCAATGGTTATTCATTTAATCAAGATACCAATAATCATCAAATAACTCACTGACCATTCAAGGTAATAAAAAAACCCATTAAATTCTGTTTTCAACCCATTTAACATGTATTTAGTTCAATTAGAACAAACCACTATTTTCATTTCGAAGTTTCACATTCCCCATTTCTATAGAAATGAAACATCCAATGGGTGACCATTGATACCAGTCATATAATCTATAGGGGAACCAACAGGATCCAAGAAGGGTCTCCCAAATTCCTAGCGATTCAACACAATTTTATAATTAAAATAAATATCCAAAACATGGAAATGAAATGATACCACTAGAAAAAGAATATAATTATCAATACTTTTTGAATTTGTAAATAGAAAACCTTTATTACGGTCATTGATGAATATCCACCAAAACTTGGTCTTTTTTTCAAGGATGATTGACTGAAATCAAAATAGATGGGAAAATATATAACAAAATACTATGATCAAGATCCAATTAAATAATTAAATTATATACTAGATCGATACCATAAAAAATAATTCAACCCCCTCTATAGGGTGGGAATGATGGAGAGAGTAGACAAATCATGGAAAATATCACATACTAGAGGGAGATCAATTTTATCTACCAGATCATTAATTCAAAAGGGAAGGATTTTGAGGAGACTTGGAATCCACTTCAAAGCCTCTAAAATCCAAGGAAATGTATTAGGGTGTGTGGGATCACAGGGATACAAACTAATGTTTCGTTAACTTTTAATAAAAAAAATTTGTGTATTAAAAGTATCTGTGTAGAGTTTTCTGGATGAGTTGCATGGTTGCACTGGGGGGGATACATTGTTTGAAAGACATTATTATAATGGTGAAAAACTCATCTGAACAAGGTTTAATGGTTGGGGTCACATGGTTTTTTGAAACTGTGTTCCCCCTTCTAGTGGATCAAAATTGGGTGCCTAAAATTCCATATCCTTATAATTACCATGACCTACACCAAGGGATTAAATAATTCTCCAAATTTTTCTTTAATGACTCAAAATATATACCCAACCAAAGTAATATAAAATCAAGAGTAAATAATTACCTAAAAATTATTACGATACTTTTCTTGAATGGTGAGGATCTTACATGTGGAATGTATATATTTAGGCCGGTTTCGGTGCAATTATTCTAGAACCAATATATTATTATTTTATTTCAAATAATGATATTTGAACCCTATAAATATTATTATTTTACTATAAATAATTTTAAGTTGGTTCTTTTTCGACACCTTTATCTTGATATTGTTATTATATGGGATTATTTTATATTAATGTGACACATAAGGGGTGTCTAAGGATTCCATGTAAAATGTAGGATAAAGTATATTAAATTTAAAATTAAATGGAATGTTTGGAGTAGAAAATAATGGGAATTTCATTGATTTTGGAAATTGGCATAAATTAGATTAGATGGATTCTATATTTATTTCTCCACATGGTAAAACAAATCCGAATATTGATATGGATTAATTAGATTTCATGTTATACTTAATACTAAATATGTGGGATTGTTGGGATGACATCCTTGGATTCCATGTGACTGTCGATATTAAATTAATTGGAATTATAGGTTTATCTCCTTGGATTCGAATTGTGATGTGGTTCTATATGATTTGGAATTTCAAGAGGAGCTTCATAGATTCCATTTAATCTTTTATTTAGGACGGCAGTGATTGTCTATGTGGATTATACATTTTAATAGAATATTATGTCAGATCGAATGGGAATCTCAATTTTATATGGTATATAATTTTTTTGAATGTACGGTTGTGTTCCCCAAATAGTTATAGTGGTTATGCTTAGAAAAGTCCATAGGATATTCCACGAGACATTCATTGGATTGATATAGGCTAGGATGTAGAATAGAGACAAGGACCAAGATATTGTTCTTACATTTGGGATGATAGGACACTTCATATTAATTTTAATAATTTTTTTTATATTGGGGAATTTTATATATAACATTGACATGTATGGATCACTTATTAATTATATAATTTATTTTTTAGTTAGAGGTATTTGATTACTTATTACTTAATTATAAACTACATAATTTATTCATACCATTCCCTTAATTTTAATTTCCCACATCCATCTTCCAAAAAAATAACATTATTTAAATTGGATTTTAATTTCCTTCAATAACTCCCTCACATGATCTTTCATGTGTCATCATATTTATCTTATTTTGTGTGTTTAGGGATTTTACTATGCTAAAATTGGTAATAATATTTCTTGATAGAAGGATTTTTATAATCATATTTATTCCACCTTATACCTGATCATGTTAAGTTGACCATTATGATAGTTTCTGCATTGTTTGTGTAATTTATTTAAAACTTGTTTCATTTGGGATTTGTCCATTATAGGAATAAAAAATTATTAATAGAAGAGATATTAATTATATGATTATTATGTTGAATAACTTCTAGAATATTTATCATCACTAGGTATCGAATTATAACACTATCAATCCAGCTTATATTATTTATAACTAGACATGTATCAGACTTGACTCAACCTATATTCCTCCTAGATTAACATATATCATTCATGGTTTCAACTAAGTTACATTTTGTTGGGATATCTCATAGTTTATAAAAAATACTCATAATATAGATTCCAAATACCCAATAATGTTCTTAAAATGTTATAAAAACCAAAATATGTTAATTATATACTCCAAAAATTCAACATATCCTTTACCCATGAAATCACATATCAATTAATATATAACTTAACATATTTGTATCTATGTTTCAATCTATGTTATACATGGTCTCTATCTTATTAGGTTAACTAACTTAATCATATTCAAATCCCACATATTGTTTATAAATATAGTACTAATTAACCAAATAATATCCATCAGTATTGTCAAACCAGGTATTCAGTTATACCTCTTCTTCATGAACCCAGAGGTGATCATGTAATTACCCAATATCCCTTTTTTGTATTATTACACCTGGGTATATCTTTGATAGATCCTAGTTCCATTTATACAATATAATGATTGTATTAGTTTCTAGTAAAACTAAAAATACCTCCTTTAAAAAACAAGGTGATATTATCCTATAATTTGTATTCTCACTTTAAATATTCCCTATTGTTTTCATTATTGTTTTTCTTCTTAATCACATAAAAATAATAAAATTCCATTAATTTTAAATCATGTATTATACATAAAATGTATCAATACCATAGAAATTATAATCAACCCTAACTTATCCACAATTATGTTAACCTCAACAAAAAACATAATCTCAAAAAATATATGAACTCTACTCTGATACAAATTATGATGCACCAGAACTAAATACCAGAATCTAGTGTCGTAAATTCATATATTAAATAATCACACTGAAACAAGTATTAAAATAATATATCTAAATATCCTTAATTGTAAAATAAATAGTTTTAAATTTACCTCTAACAACCTGAGTATTTTTTATGGATTACTAAATCAGATATTACAGAGAAAAAATCTACTTAAATCTATCCCATTCTAAACTAATAAATATTTTTTACACAATATAAGAACCTATATTATCTATAAAAAATCTTTTTCATCTCCCAAAAATTCTCAAATAGTTATATTTTGAGAAATATCTAGTGAAATAATTTTATTTTTTAAATTAAAAAGGGGAAACAACAGAATTATTGAGCTTAAATGCATATTAAGAGAAATATATAACTAAATTTTTCAAAACAATATGCATGGTAGAAATATTATTGTATGAATAAATAAAAATAAATAATTTCATAAAAAATGAAATTCGGATCATGATATATCCATGATAAAAAATAGAAACCCAGTTCTCAATAACACATACCGTATATTGATAAAATGAAATATATTATACATTAGAAACATGGCATCAAGTGATTATGCTTGGAAAATATATTGATCAGGGGATATGTATACAACAAAAGAAGATATGTTTTAACTCATGAGACTTATCGATGATTTGAGGCTCCATATAGTTCTAATGTAACTTTTCTCCTGATTAACTCTCTTGCATTCTGTTTAAGAGTCAAAATGACAATCCATGTCATTTCCTAATGAAAAATGGGGTGAATAAAAACCTGGAAAAAATATAATAATGAATATGGAATTTAAATACATGATCAAACTGTGTCATTAGTTAATAATCATCAATAATTTACATACATTTTCCTATGTTAATAAAACGTATAATATTATTAGATAACTTCCTAAGAAATAATTTGTATGGTAAAATAATAAATAGTAAAATTGTACGTATTTTAATAATAATATATTCTAGACCAATACATTATATATAATCAAAAAAGGTGTAACGTGACCATAAAGAATCTGGATGGACAAGGTGAATGGGTTTAAAACAATTTTAACCTAGTGAAATAATGGATATGTAGATGGTATTTTACAAAAAATAAAAACAACCTCACAAAAATAATACTTGTAATAGTACAAATAAATAGAGGATTAAGAATAAAATTCATTAATTCCATGTGTTATATCTCCAAGATAATAATATGTATATATATATATATATATATATTTATTTATTTATTTATTAGAAGATAAATCCGAACACATAAAACCTATCAGTGTACAAAATTTTCAAAATTATATGTGAAATGAAAGTGAAGACATAAAAGAACATTCAAATAATATTCCTATAATTTTCAAAAAATATAAATTTAAATTTCACATTAAAAGGTAAAATTTTAAAAAGTTATGTGAATGATTTTGTAGAAATTTATCCATCTAAATAATCTATAATAATAGAGCTTTGAAATCACATAACTTTATTTTCAAGAAATTTGGAGAGGAGGGTAAAACATATCAAATACTATATAAAAATTTTGATAGGATGAAATTTAGCATCAATCATTTAATCATTTAAATTAATGAGTTATAAAATGCCTTTAAAAAATGATCAAAACCATTTTCAAAAGATCAAGGCTCCCACTTCATATCAAATGGTACCCTATTTGATTTTTTTCAATCATCTAGATCAGTTCTGAAAGATGATCCCATTTCTATCATTCTCATTATTGTGAATGACGACTAAAATGTTTTATATATTAATGATCTTATACATTATTGACTCTATACAAAAATAAATATTACAAGCGGAATTTCCCCCACCTCACACCTCATGCAAGGAAATGATATCCAACACCTTTTTTATTCTTCAAAATGGATTATTTATCATATAAAATAAATACTTAGACATTATAAGTATGTGGTTAGACATATGATTAGATGGTGTAGATAATTTTTCTATATTTGATAATATATTTGTTTTAATGATGAAAAATATGGTTTCTTGAACACTTGGATTGAATAAGGGATCCATTACCTTTACATAACATAGTGTACCCATTTTTTGGGTAACATCAATGGTTTCATCCCTAAAAGAGTCTAATCTAGGATCATTTCATATATGGAAACATGGAAAGGGAAAAAAAATCCCAGTCAAGGTAATTTTTCATGAAAAACTATACGATAAGCTCAATTTTTATATTTTTGTTCTCAATGTGTATATTCCACCACATCATTATAATATAACTCTAAAGCATAATTAAATTTTTTTTATAAATTATATCCATTTTTAAAATGAAACTAAATTTTTTAAGGGAACTAATATTTAAAACTAATAAACATGGAATGTGGGGAATTTTCATAATGTAACTCAGACATTTCAATGAGGTTCTCCAAACAAAATTAACATGGAATCGTTTTATCTCTAATGTTAATTCCATTAAGCTATTTAAAAATAGGATCCTAATAAATTTGTATACATAATACCCCTATTATATAATCTCACCATTATATTTTTCCATCATATATACCAAAAATTATCTCATACAATTATTTTAATGGATATTTATAGAAATCATGTCATACTTATTTAATCATCGTGTGGTACTAAAAGACAAGTAATAAATGATTGGTAATCCCTAAAAACATGAAACATATGTTTATTGTTGAAATGAACTAAAATTTTTCTGACATACATGGATTTATTCTTACATTTTTTAAAATATAAAAGTATTCTTATATTGATTGGGATACCCTTTTCAGGATACAAAACACCATTGGCTATCAAAATATTATTGACAAAAGTGTGAGAAAAGTATCAATGTGGATTTATGGAAATTAATGTTCATAAGATCCATTATCACATCATCCAAATTTTGATTAATTTGGGTAATTTGGGGAGGTTGAATTCCTATATATGGAATTCTTATGAAAACTAATCTCTGGCATGCCCTTACTTTTCAACTACATATAAACAATGTAGATAACATCAATACTATTTTTGTTATGTTCTAGTTATTTTTTATGATTGGAAATTACCTAAAAGGATTATTCTGAATAAATATGTTTTTTATATTCTTTATGGAATTATTATATCCATCATTAACACTAACCGTAATGAAAAAAAGTATAAAATACAACTCACAACATCTGTTATTTCCATTTATAATAAATTGAACAAATATAATGGACTATTCTTTGATAACCATCCCTCCTCTATGCATGAGAGGATCAAAAAAATTAATGATATTCCCATTGTGGACTCCAAACTCCAAACCAATCTAATAAAAATGGTTGATTTAAAACCCATTACCATGACACTATTTAATTCTTCACATTCACCCTGAATTATGAATAATTAAATAATGTTCATTAAATAAATACCCAATAACCTTATACATAAAATTACATATTCATATATCTCATATTTAAAAATTATATATATATATATATTAGTTCATTTTTAACTATTTTCAAAACTAGGTGTGAGTATTCTTCATCATAGTATAATAGTTTCCAAAAATAGGTTTTCATATGTATTATCTTTATAATGTACATAAAAACTATATCAAATAAGATTCTAGAATATATGGTCTATGATATTTTATAAGGCTATAATTTTCTACCATGGTAGTTTTCGTTATTATTTATGAGGTTTAATTTACTAACAGACATGTTTTAGTGTTTCATAATAAATGAAGGATTATTTCATAATTAATGATTCAAATATTCATTTACCCATACCAATAGAAAATTATTTTAAATAATAATAATATTATTATTATTATTATATTCCAATATATAGGTTCTTATTGTCATGTGTGGTGTAAATTTATAGTATTGAATAATGAAGTGGTAAAAAAACCTAAATATGAACCTATCACGATTAATTGATTGTTTTGTGGTGGTTTAGTGTCATGTAATTATAAAAAATGGTAATTTTATAATTTAATTTTTGTTAGTCTGATATATGATAACTATGAATATTTTTAAAGTGTAAAAAATTCATAAAAAACACATTACATATAAAGAAGATATTATTTTCCCTCTTAGTCTCCTTGTTTTTACTGATTGGATTAGCAAAGAAAAATTGATAATATAATTATTAGGATATATATTATCATATAATAAGAAATATGATATCATAAAGTTAAATTTTGTCCACTATACCAATTTTCAAAACCTTCCATTTGTGGAGTTTATTAAATAATAATGAAAACCAATCCTCAATGGTGGTAGAAATCCACATGTATGCGTCGTTGATAATGAAAATTTGTATATAACTAGAGAAAAGAGTAATATTTTTTGTTATTTCGTAACCAAAAATATTATATAAAAAAATTAACTATTTATTAAATTCCAATTTTATGCTACCTTATCTGTTGGTTAATGAAAACAATGCAAATTTCATCATAGAGGTGTTTGTTCACACGACACAGGAATACTAGTATTTTCTTTAATAAAAGAAGAAAATGTCATTAATTATTTTTAAAATTGATTAAAATAATTAATTATATAAAAAAATATTATTTTTTCATATCATCATGAAATTAGTAATTGGAAATTAAAAAAGATAATAAATTTGTTGTCTAAAAATTATTACTCACATTGAACACATTAAGATTTTCTTGGATGGTCCTGTAAAATCATATGAATTTGTGTAATATCATATAACCAAACTCTCCAAACTGAAAAATATAATTACATTCTATGGTAAGAGGGTTTTTTATAATATAATAAGGAATTTTTATTTGTTTCTTGAAGGTTTGATCAGAGGCCCCTTTAATAATTTGTATGAAGCATATTTTTATAAATATATCAACATAATATAGAGGAAACTAATGATTAAATTACACGTGGCTCTATAATTGATAAATAATTGATTTTTGAAGAGAAAATGTAGGTAAAAACCTCATGCACTTAATTCAAAAAATCTTTTTATCATTTTTCAGGTCCTTTTACACCTTTAATTAGTACTTTTATCCTTTTTATATTATCATAATAAGTAGTTTTTACCAAAATTAACATAATCAGCATGAATAAAAAATGTTTATTCCTATTATATAATTTAAAACAATTTATCCATACATTTATATCAGTTTCATATTATTCAATTTATTAAATCCATAAAAATAATAATATTTAAATGTATAATGTTTTGAATATGTTTTTCTAAATATGTTTTTATGTTCTAAAATATCAAATATCAGTTTATAGATTATAACTATAATTTTTAAATTTATAAAGTCACATATAAAATAAATATTTAATTCTTAGAATATTGTTTCATTAATTTAAAATTTATACTTACATACTAATAATCTCAAAAAAGAATTGTTATTTGTAAAATGTATTTTTCACTATTCACCTAAAAACATTATTTTTAGAAAATTCCTATGAAATATCCTAATGATTATATTCTTAAGAAAATCAAAAGGTAATTTTCATTTTCAAAAATTATGTTTTTAATATTTGATAATGTTGTATTTAAATGAAATATGGGAATATAGTGGAAAACTGTTTATATTGGAAAATAATTCTTTTCTAATAGTTTACTATTATTAATTTATATTTCCAATAAACTAATAATTAATTAATTATAATAATATTATTTATATTTTCAATATATTTTATATGGAGCTATTAATATAATACTAGAAAAATGATATAAAACATCAATTTTAGAAAAATATAGTTTTTAGTATAAAATTATTTTATTAGTTATTTCAATTATAATAATTGAATTTCAATCATTTTAAAAGTAACCATTTGTTTGTTTCTATAATTATTTATGATATGATTATCATATTAATTCCCATAATTTTAATGGATTGGTTTTAATTATAATACTTATTATTTATTTTTATATCTAAATGTATAGTAGTTTCATTTTAGTTCAATGTTACATGTGGGGAATGCTATTGAACATACATGGGTAATGTTAAAGAATTGATGTATTGAAATCATGTGGGGTTAATGAAATTGTTCTATATAATGGTAAATCACTTTCCATTTTTTAGAACTAGTACTTCTTAATGGAAAAATAATTTACCTTTACAAAGAAATTGTTCTTGTGTAAATACATGGTAAATGAAAAAAACATTAAAGGAAATTTCATATTAATAAATTAATTTAATTACATTTAAATTGTTTATAGTTAATGATTAAAATAAATTTAGGATATTTATTAATTAATAACATATTAATAAATAAAGTGATAAAAAAATTCATAATTAAATAATAAATTTATATGAGACATTTATTATTAATTAGTCCTTAAATATAAAATTTTAATGTTTAAAATACCTTTTGAAAAAATAATCATTCATTTTAAATGAATTATAAGAAGAAATGTATCTTTTAAAATAATATGGAATTTATAATGTGTCTTTAAATTACATAAATAAATTAAAAATATAACTTGTTAATATTTTAAAATATTAATTGTTAATAATATGATATTTTAAATTTTTTAGATTAATGGGGCCTAGTTTGGAAGATTTAAATTTATAGTATTTATATTACAGTAAAATTTTACATAATATATATTATATTATAAATAATTTATATTTTAATGAATATATTATATTTAAATGAATTATTTTTTAATGTGAAATGGTTAATATTAGAATGAATATAAATTATTCATATTAAAAAGTATTGGATGCCCATAATGTGTTTTTTAAATTATATATGTTTTATAGATTTATTTTATAATTATTATTTCATAAATGGTTATCCCATTTTTTATATGATTTTATTGTTCTTTAATTAAATATATATTCCCTAATTTACATACAATTATAAATTTTTTACATTATGAATTTTTATGGTATAATTAAATTTTTAAACTGTTTCTAGACTATAGACCAATTCCTCACTTTCTCAGTACTACTCAAAATATTCTCCATCTATGTTTCCCTTACATTTTAAATAGATTAATGTGATTTCAAATTGTTACAGTATATAGTTTATGAAAATTATTCATTAATGATATAATAAATTTAACTCTATCTTCAATAAAGTCTCCCATGTGAGAGGTACTAGGGATTGTATTGTTTAACATCTTAGATTCTTTTAACATGTTTATAAAGACGAATTGGGTTTGTTATCTCTTCTATCAAGATTACTCATATGGATTTTATCAATTTGATATATCTTTATTATTTTTAATGATGTGTTAATATACCTTGTGAATATGATACATTTGAATATGTATTCATATATTTGGCTACAATAGTTTTGTTAGTATCACAAACATACGGGTCCTGTAAATAGTAACACATCCATGGGAATTAAAAATATTTATTCAGGGATGGGGATAGTTTTAAAAACAAAAAAAATTGAAGCATGCATAAATAAGGGATTAAAATTGAGATATGATTGTGTGAATAAAATCCTTTTATATACAATGTGTTAGATTCCTTCCAAAATAACACTATTCTGGACCACGATCATCCAACTTGGTAGTTCTGGATTAAGATGGGTTCCCCTATATTATATTGTATTTGGAAAAAATGGATGTTTAATTATGGATCATCCTCGAGTAGGTCATGATAAATATTGGTGACACTGTATTTTAATTATGTAATACAACATGAATCTTTTGAAATCCCATCCTATTAATAGAGGTCAAATGTGTGCACATTCCTAAGAATATCATGACTTGTTTCACGAATATGTTTATATATTCCTTAGTTATAATTTATTTTACAGTCCTCACAATTGAGGATGGACATTATTTCAAAAAAATATCTTAGAAGATCATCATTATTGGGGTCATATTTTTTTTTTAAATCACCCAGGTTCTATTAGTAATTATGATTAGTTATTAATTCTACAGAATCATTCATCTACTAATTCATTAAGACATTATTTCCTTATAATATATTAGATTCTCATAATAACTAGGGTTTAACATTCTTCTACAAGAACATATTGGTGAAACACCACTATACATTTCAAATAAAAAACAAATTGGATTTTATCTCTAGGTAGCTACCAAAACATACAGTAGTGGAAAAACATTATAAAGAAATAATACTACATATGGATCCTTTGGAATTAACCTCTTTGTTTTTGATACCCCAGTCGATTCAGGTAAAGACAAATTTTATTTTTTATTTATCAAGAGTAATGTTAAAAACCTAGAACTCCCTCATGTGACCTTTTTGGGTAACTAATTCACCTCAAGATTTCCCCCTAACACACTAGAAGATACAAAATAGTAGCATTGGTTTAATGAATAGATTTGTGAGAGTATACCCTCATGAATGAAGTTGAAATGTAAGTTGAAATATAAAAAAAAATCATTAAATCAATCTAGCAGACATTCAGGCATAAAAATCAATAACGGACATCTAAAACTAAAAAAATCAAATTAATAATCAAAAATCATGTTATTCCATAATTTATTTTGAAAAAATATTCATGATTAATGTTACATAATAAAACTAAAAACCCCCAATAAAAACTCTATAACCTAATAATGAACTCCTTTCACTATCCCATCTCTATATTATAATACCACCCAACAATCACACAATCAATCATAGGTCCCCATACATACTCCCATTCCTACATCCCATAAATATTCTTAGATACCCAATGTTTTGAGAATATGGTGTGATTACAACTTAGTAGGACAACACCCATGGTGTCTAAACAAGCTATCATGAATATATGAGGAAATGAATAATATGAAAAATAAAATCATTAATTCAATTGTTAATATGGATCATCTAATAAACATGATGATCATATAGCTTTGGGTTGACACCAAAGTTATTAAAAACCCTTATCATCATGATTTCATATCTCTCTTTCCTTGAAACAATGTCCAATTACCCTATAAAATTCCATGTCTAACACATAATCTCATCAATGAAGGAACTCTATCACCAACCTATAAGTTCATTTATCAAGGAATACCATGTATAAATAGTTATTTTATATAGTATGCGGCACCATTTCCTACCTATCATCTCATACAGGGTTGAAAACAATGTCCGAACAATTATTTCACCAAGTATTAAGTTCCATGTCTAACAAAAAATTTCATCTAGTAAGGAATATCATGTGTAACCAATAATACCATATAAATGGAAACTCTATGACTAACAAAAAATCTTAGCAAGTAATTAACTACATGTGATCTAATAATTTAAAGCTAGAAGGAACCCTAGACAAAACCAAAAAATTCATCCATTAATTAACTCCATGTCTAGACTATTTTCTTATCCATGGGCATTATGTATACCAGGAGTCATAATAAAAAATTCAAAAAATGCATTTATAGCATTGAAAACCAAATATTACATATATATTCTTATTATACGTATGTGTAAATTTATCAATTTTCTAAATATAATTTCATTTAATAAATTTGATAAATTCAAAATAACATGAATATAAAAGTTAATTATAAATTTTAACCAAGTCACCAACTAGCACAATAATTTTAATTATTTCTATTTCAATTATTTTTAAGAATAATTACAATTTCATGTCTCATCATATAACTATTTTATCATTCCATTATACCATTAATAATTACATAAAAATTTACCTCATTTATTCTATGCAATTTATTCTCAAACTAATCTCCACCATTATTAAGTCAATAAATTTACGTATCAATTTTATCTTATCAATTCACTTCCCAAACCGATTAACATTATTCAGACAAAAAATAACTAATTTAAAATTAATAAATGTCTTCTAGTATCATTATATTAATGTTAAAACACATATATGAGGGCTTTAATACCCCTCCATATACTCAAATCCCCACCATAATTCCAACATACCCAAAAAGTTCATAGGGTTGTCTACAAATATGGGTACATCAAAATGGTTTAGTAAAAAGTGTGTTGGGTCACATTCATGGTGTAATAATATTATCACACATATTCTATTTAATATGTAAAAAAAATTAGGTTTTCATTATATACTAACCACCCCAAAATAATTATGGATGAAAAAATTCCACAAAATCCATCGCAGAACTCGGTTTCCCTTTTTTTTCTTTTAATGAAGACCAAAAAACTCTATCATCACTTGAAAAAAATCATTGATCTGGGATTGGTAGTACAAAAATTGAGTTCTCCCTAAGGTAAATATAAATAAAAAATAAAGAGAATAATAACATAGAGTGATTCCATAAATATCTTGATCCATAACACTAAATCCAACATCATATACCTTAAAATCGATGAAAACTCTCAAAATCATAAAATAGATGGACAAAATTGAATGAATGAAAAATCAAGACATAGAGAAATATAGTGCACTAGTATTAATAAAACGGTCATAAATAAACACATTAATGAAATAAATCATGTTTTAACTCACTGAATTTTTGAGTTTTAATTTACACTGAAAAACATCCATCTCAGATCAAAATGTAGAAAATAAGTTCTTATTGTTAGTTATATCTCACATCATGAATTCTTTATTACTCAAAAACACTTTCAATACATTACATAATTTCATGTAATTTTCCCAAAATATTTCACAATGGAAATACACATTCACAACACGAATTAGTTCCTATAACTAGGATCCATTATCACAAAAAAATCCCAATAAATAACTATAACAATTTAAAATAGTTGGGAACATGATTTTATTATTGAATTTAGAAGGATAAAAATAATTAATAAGGAACCTGGTAAATATTGTGAAATTATAACCTCCAAAACATAAAATATAACATCCAATATTTCTTTTCCTGAGTATCACTATGAGGTATATGTTATACCCTAAGACTATTATGCCTATCTATATGAATAAATATCCCATGTATCCTTGTGATAAATTACATGATACCACTATATCCACACTAGAGTTATGTTCTTCCCACGATAATGTTTTTCACTATATTCCACGATATGGATCATATTTTACTCAAATGATGCATTAATATAAAGATCAACATCCATATAATATTTCCATTAAGGATGGATAGATTGATATCCATGTAGTTGTCACACTTGATACACATCGTTCATGGAACTATATCACTATGCATAGGACCAATGTTATGACACTAAACCAACCTTATACATTATATCAAACCTCCTAGAAAACTTATGGAAATGATTTTTCTCTTTTTGGATATGAAATTTCCCAATCTAGGGGGTTACCAGAAGAAAAACCCAATGACCAACCTCAGACTCAAACGGATATATCCAATGAAGAGAATATGATTTCCTCATAAAATTCATGGTGACGAAATTATTTCTATTTAATTTATCATTCTAAAATTTACTATGTATAAATATATGTAAAACAAAATTTGACCCACCTACCTATAAACAGAATAGTGGTGAATAAATTTCCTTCCATATAAGGCCAAATAAATATCCATTCGGATCAATTAATATTATATATTACTATATAAAGTCTCTATAATTTCCATATTTATGGGCCCACATTGAGAATGAGTTGTATTTGTTAAAAAGGGATGTTATTGGATGTTAATGTTGATTGAATAAATATTAATACATAATTTATATATTTATGTTATAGATTCATTAAAGGTGTATTTTTCATGAAAATAAGTCTCCATGATATCCAATCTTCATATAAAAGTGAATACAACTTGGATTAATGGGTTATGGTGATGATAATAAAGTCTTCTTATCTTAAGAAATATATTTTTATGATTTTGGGATTAAAAATATAATGATAGGTAAACTGATCTTTTTGTCAAAGAATTTTATCAATAGTTACAAATTGTTTACAAAAAATAAGAATGATTTTGATCCATGAAATGGTGTTGCTTGATTAGATGATGAAGAGTTAATTGGAATTTATATTTGAAAAATTGATGTATATGAATTGAATAGATCAGAGATTTTTTTTGAATTGTATGAGGATATGATTTGAAGATCATGAAAATATTAATTTTCATGGAGGATAAATAAATAATGCATATGAAAAATACTATTTTCAATAGTTTATAAATGAACATCAATAAATATAACCATTATTTCATGAGGAATTATAGAGGATAATTTATAAGTAGTCCATTATTTTTTGAGATAAATATTTATTTCAATTTATTCACAAGTGTTTCTTAAAATGGGAAGTCCATTTCAATCCCCCTTGGACATCCCATCAACTATATATGGGACTCAATGTTAAACATGTTTAGGTCCATCCCATACATTCCTACATGTTGATGGAGGAGAATCAGGCAGTGTATAGTGAATACATGGGGTAGGTGGGCCTATGTATAAGGCCCATAGACACACTCTTTAAGGTGATCATAGGTTGGGCTATAAACTCGTTGGGTCAAAGCCTAGTGGGGTGTGTGGAGTGTGTTCTAGTGTTGATCAAAAATCTACAACATGGAGTAACAATCACATGGGTTAACTAACAAATCAAAGGGAATCACAATGGTGGTTATGATGTGTTATGATGAAGTTATCATCATTGTTCACCAATGTTTAAATATATAAATATATATATATATATATAATGGGACATATGATCCATTATATCAGATTATTATGATCATTTTAATCAATCTTCATCGTCCCCCATGGAACTTGATGTTGTCCTTCAGTATCGATCATCTCCATCGGAAAAACCTAGCTCAATAATATTTAGTTATCATCATGTTGAGACATTGTGTACCGTATGGAATGAACTGCATATATATTTTGTGATTTTTCAATAGTATATTTGAATTATATTACAGTATCAAGATATAAATAGTATTAAATTGTCTATCACATACAACATAGCTTTCTCATACAGGAATCTTTTCTTAATTGAATGTTGATGAAGGTGTTTCTGAAATAGAATAATCTAATATCATTTAAGGAACAACAACATGAAATTAAATTTACAAAATTTGTGACAACCTCATTTGAATAAATCAATGATGATATCATCATACATTTTAATGGGTCTTTGTGAAGACATACATTTATGGAAATTAAGTTAGTTATTGAGAAAAACAAAGGTGGTGATCATCTACCTATAAATAATGATGGACTTATGATGAAAAGAGTGATTTTATAGGAGCTTCATATGATTAATATTTGTTTCCAAAAAATAGAACGACTATGTGTTTTTATATATGAATCATTGTAGATATGTGTGCCTCTTCGGTTTGGCAAATATGGGAGTCCAACACACTAAATTGTGAAACGAAGAAGATATATGAAAACTCAATAGATGTTCACACGCAAATAGTTTCTCACAAAGAGAAGGTTCCACAAACATTATTTGTAAACACAAACAAGAAATGTGTCATCTAGATATGTGAATCACACGGTTAAGGGATTAAAAAGTATATTAAGATATGACACATATGATATATCATATACTCATTATTTTTGTGAAAGCATTTTCAGCAAGATAGTGATAGAGTGGTTAACTTACACTATGTTATATGAAGTTGATCAATGTCTATAACAATACATTGAGGATGAAGTACCCTACATATAGGATCACCAAGTAAAAATAGTAAAAATAATCATAGTAATCTAAATTTCACCCATGTTTTTGTGATGGAATATGGTAGTTAACTCATGTGTTTTAACATACATGATGATGAATATAGATATTGCATTAATTTTAGGTAACACATATATTCATGATTTTAATATAACATAAAATTTTATAGAATTATATTCTATATTTTTTTTTGTGTTTTTTATTGTAAGAAGAATTCATTTATTCAATATTTCACTTCCCTGAAGATAAATGAGGGAAGAAAATACAATGAAGTGGGAATTCATTGTAATGAGAGTGGTGACACATGTATTAATAATGAACAAATCATGCATCAATAATGAGATAAACTAATTATATTAGCATGTAATTTAGGTTATAATTAGCTATAAATTAAAATTTATTCATAATTATATATGTTTAGTGTAGTGTAATTTGTGGTTGAAAAATATTATTTTTCATTATTATGAAATTTATTCTATGATAAATTACTAATATTTTTATTTGAGGATGTATGATAATATAGTCCATAGTGATATTTATATTGTTTTATCCAATTAATAACTATTTGTGACAATACTATGTTGAGAAAAATATCATAGTTTTGATATTTTCAAAGGATAATTATGATTCTGGCTAGGTAGAATAAGACTTAGTGAAATAATTTCTTCACTAAAGAAGAAATAAGTCAATACAAAACTATATACGATTTCATATTACTATGTTCTAATGAACATAGGTAGAAGAAGATGTTACTAGAAAATATATATTCAGTTGACTATAATTTTTAGTAGGAATAATTCCATGTTTTTGAATCCATCACTTAATCATATTATTATGACTTATATAAGATGAAAAATGTAAAACATTCATTTTTTCATAGGTAATAAGTGTTAAGTGTTGATTTCTTACTACTATTCATGTATCCATGTGATGAAGAATATTTTTGAAGAATAATAGTATCACTTTAACATCTATTTTAAGTCTCATATTATAGAAGAATTTATTTCAATTACAAATAACACCAAATAATGATAATTATATCTTCATAGGCAATATAATGTTTTATATAGGAGCTGTAAGACTTTCACTATCAATTAGAAATAGTTAATTACATGTAAGATTATATTCCATACATTTTTTAGCTACATTAAAATGAGAATTTCCTAGTTTTTATGGTTTTATTATTTCTATAACATTCCAAGGACTAGCCATAGACATTGAGCAGTGAACCATGTAAAAATTTCCATTTTCAAGTTTAATTTTATTTATATACTTGATTGAAATAAAGAAAATAGAATAATATTGTTGTTATCCTAATAAATCTACGAGGTAAAGGGATAGTTTTTCATAAATAGATAAAGTGGTTTCCATCATAGATTCTCCACCCAGTGTTAGGAATATCTCAAACATTTTATTTCATGTTGTATTAGTGGGGAGGTTCACCTCTATTGGATACTCTGTATTGAAGATACCCTCTATTTTTTATTTTATTTTCTTTACTATGATAATAATTAATTTATATTTTATTGAATATTATATTGTCTATGAGGATAATCATATTTCTATGATGGCCATAATAAATAATGAAAAGGAAAAAAAGTTGAAGAAGATGTCCCACTTTTCAAAAAGAAGATGAAGTATATGTTTCTTCATACCATACTGTAAATGATGAAATATTTTTCTTTGAATGTAAAGTCTAGGGGACTCAATCATCCACCAAGGATATAGATATATTTTCAAACTTAATAAAATCATTAAATTCATGTGAACATATGGTATGTGTTAGTTCCTTTAAAAATTGACCTTCAGAAGAAGAATACTGAAAAATTAGAGATAATTATCAAACTAAAACCTATCACTATATGTAAATTTATTGGTTAAGATATATATTTCATTATATTCTCATAAATTTTTTTTATCATGTTTTTTGATTCAATCAATGTGTGTTGGAAGATATCACCTAGCTAGAAGGTGAAATATATATTTTAGAGCAGGGTTTGTAAGGAAAAAATTCTAGAATGTTTATATTTCTCCAAACATGATGGTTAATTTGATGAAAAAACAAGAAACATGAAATATGTTCCTCACAATATAAAAAATAAGTTCAATATAATGATTATGTCAAGAATAATCTTGAAGAAAAGTTCCACACACAAGAAGAAACAATATAAAATATTGATGCTAATGATTCCAAATTTGATGTGACATCTTTAATGATAATTCAAAATGAATATTTTTTATAGAAAAATGAAAAATTTTAATAATAAAATATTGAAATATTTATGATATCTAATGAATAGAATAATATTTTTATTGATGATCAAAAAATCATCCTCAATATGAAATTCCTAGAATGGGATGTTTAGTATCCCATCATGAGAAGACACGTACTGAAACATAAAAAAAAGCATGAAATATGTTCTACTTATACTCTATACTCCACATAATATTATCTATTTTATTGTATTGTAAAATGTAATAATAAGAAAATAAACACTTTTTATGATCTGTGTTAATATGATTTAATAAAACATGTACCATTAGTACCATATTGTAATAATTTTTCAAAACATTTTATCCTGAAAATTCATTAGTGTAAAAAAATATGAACTTGTGTGGATTAATAAATAAGATGATAAATCTAACACAATAACTAGGGTAGATAGGAAAAATAGTGTGGAATCTGGTTACACATAATGGTCCCAAAAAAATTTCATAAAGTCTCAATAATCTCATATAAAATAAATTAGTAGTAAAATGTATGTGGGTCAGTATTTGCACTAAAAAAATTTGGGAACTTAGAATTAGATTTTTAATTAATTATTTAAATTCAAAATAAAATCTAATATCTATTTCTAGGTTAGAAAACCTGAACATAATAAGTTTCATCAACAGGTTATGAGAAATTTGTATACCATAAAATAATTTAAATAAATTAAAAATATATATGATGCATGAAAATGGAGTGGTCACAAGGATGGTAAATATCATATAAATATTTATCTAATGTTGATGAGAAAATAAGACAACCGAATATTTCAAAAATAAAGAATAATCCATGTGAGGAAATTAGAAAAAAAATTGTAAAAAAAATCTCCAATGAATATTCCAAGAAGTACAACTAATAATGAATTGGATTCTATACTAATGATGATGAAAGAAAAGTCAGCATACAAAATAACTAAAATGAAGTATGATACATAGTAGAATCCATTAGGATGATCAAAACAAGTAGCTATTATTTCTAATGATATTTTAGAAATCAATAAAAAAAAATATGGAAGGAAAAAAGAAAAAATAATATACAAAAGTTATAGCTAGTGTACAAGTAAAATAAAATTATTGATTATATTTCATGCATATTTTTTAGAGTGTTTTAATTTATTTATTCCTTTATTTTATTGAATGGTATTGAATTTTTTTTAGTGATTTTAATTTTTTTATTTTTTACGGTTAGAAAATATGATTAATGGAAAATTGAATGAAAAGTGGATAATTAAGGACAAAAAAATTAGGTGGTGATGATTTCTCACTGCATGACAGCAGATTTTTAATGATGCAAAACATAGGAAAAAATGGATACAAAATAGTTTCACACTATGTAATGAAATAAACATCATGAATTAAACAAGTGGATTTTTCATGTAGGACATGTCATGAAACTATTTCAAAATGTGAAAACATATCATGTTACTAAATTACATGACATTAGAATTTTTAATGGATGTTTTCAAAAAATATTATAATGAGATTACAAATGCCTAAAATTTGATGTATTAATGAAAATTAAAGAATATTATACATCATATAAGTGTCAAAAGTGAGAAAAATAAATGCATATTCATCTAAGGATTTGACATTATTAGATAAAAAAGGATATCATCAACTTCCTTTCCACGATACTCTAGAAATAGATGGATTGGAAGAGACACAGTTAAATCACTACATGGATGGAGTGACACTATGAAGCCCTGCTTCACCACCATTATTTGTTGTCATTCTTATTTTGGGTACCCATAATGCTCGTTCTAATCATTCTTAGCATGAGTGAGTAGTTTCTTTTTTTTCAGTTTATGTGATTGTAGGGGGACTACTACAAAGGGATATTTTAATTCATTTTCCTTAATTTGGATAGTTGTAAACACCATTTATCAATTCCAAATTATATTATTTTTTTACTTCATTACCATTGTTTCATTATATGGTTGTTTATTTAACTACATTAATTAATTTACCAATTTTTTATAAAAATTGTACAAACTAGATCATTTATGTTTTAATATGGGTCTAGGTAACATAGTTTTATGATTACATATTGTATATGATCATTACAATAGTGATATCATAAGATTAGGCTAGGATACCCAGACCAAGGATCCCTATTGACCTAATTCAGGCAACAAACCTAAATAATCCCATATCATTTTATTTCCAATAACATAAACCTGAATTTAGTTGAACCTGTGTTTCCTCTCTCTTGAATTTAAACCTAATAATTATTGTTGTTATTTCAAATTTCTCTAATAAAAACAATCAATTGAAATTTTAGTTTCTTTAATTAATTTATAACATACTAAATGTACCAATGTGTTGATCACTAAGACTATCTAGATAGTATATTTTGAGATAGTCTATTAGAGTTTAATAAATAATTAAATTTGTATAGACCCATAATAATTATCAACACCCTTTGGGATAACAAATTTTTGGTTCCATTACTGAGGAGTTTGCCTCTTTGTTCTAGTAAATTAATAATACTAATTATTTTTTTTATTTTAATTCATTTTATTATAATTTTTTTTTCATACCGTTGTTTCAGGAGTCAATCCATTGAATGACTACTCCACTCACAATAAAGACAAAACTAAAAATATTTCATTTGACCTATAGTTGGTAAAGACCTTATTCCTTCAATGAATATGGAAAAATGATTTTGACAAACAAAAGGAAACCATGACTAGTAGGGGTCAATTTGATGGAGTTTAGCATGAGATGGGATAAAGAGAAGGAAAAAAGTTCTTAAGAAGAATTCCACAGGAATGAGTTGTTCAAATAAGGATGAACCTAAAATGTGAGAGTCAATTCGATCATTCTCATACTCCATGTAGCTTCTCTATATATTAAGATCGAGTTGATGGTCATTAAAATAATCAAGTACTCACTACAATTCATTGGGATTCCTCATAAAAACCCAAATCACACCTCAAAAATTTCTTATAGGTTTGTGACACATTCTGATTTTAGATCATCATGAATGATTATTTGAGAAAAACCATGTTAAATTCTCATTAAAGGACATATCACGGAAGTGGATCCAAAGTATGCTTCTATATTAAATCACTATATGGGAGGATCTAGTAAGGAAATTTTTAATAGGGTTTCATCCTCCCTCAAAGTAAATGGATTTAGCTGTATTTATTTTAATTATTGAGAAGTTTTATAATTAATATTTATATAGTAAATTGAATATATTTAAAGGTTTTATAAGACAATTTCCTTACCACAACATAAAAATGTGTCTTTTAATTCCAACATTGTATAAAGGATTTTCATAGGGATATCATTCGGTTGTTTATTTTGTAACAGGAGGTTCAATTATGAAAAAGTCACTCGAGGATAGATTTGATTTTTTGGATGAAATTCCTTGCATTTTTTGGGGTACCCAAAATAATCGAGAGGAGAAACAATAAAAATGGTGGATAATAACTGGGTCTCCATCAAAATGAACATCTTTTTAATGAATAACGATGTGATGATGGAAAACAAAAATCACCCCAGTATGTATTGTGACGATTTCAATTGAATTTATTATAATCCTCAAAATTATATAGATGGATGGTGGAAAAAATAACTAGAAAAAAATTCAAAATCATTGTTAATGATTTTAGCAATGGAAACAAGGTTTCCAACATAAAAATAAATTGACAACACTGACTAGTAACAAATATTCACTGTTTGATACCCATGATATGTTTATGAGAATAATAGGTTATACCCATAAAGAGTTGAAAACATACTTAAGAGATCATAGAACAGAAATCTTGGAAATAAAAATGTACTCATAAAACCAACAAACAGAAAGGATATACCAAGTATATCAAGTTGATTAGATTTACGAGCAACATAGAAAAAGTCCTGGAGGAATACTATTCGGATGTCCAAAACAATATCAAAATTCATATGTCAAATACATATTTCCTAGAAGTGGAAATAATTCACGAGTTAGTGTCATGGAATTTTATGGAGATAGTAGACTATGAGATGATGTATGTAATGATGAGAATCCAGATTCTAAGGAAAATATTACATAATAAGCACCACCACTATACATACCATCACTACCATTTTATTACTAGTTATGGCTTGTGAAGAATGATCATAAAAAAATTGTTTTATAAATTTTCAAAAAGATACACATCAACATCCCATTTTCTGAGGCAATTTAAAACATTCAAATATATGCAATGTTAAATAAGGTGTTAGTGAGAAACAAAAAAATATTGAATAATTAGAAACCATTACACTAGAATGAGAAATATCAACATTAGTTTCAAGAAAACAACCAATGAAGCAGAGAGATGCATGTTTTTTTACATTCTAGTTACTAATTGTACTAATGAGTTTGGTAGTGAATTATTTGATTAAGGTGATTGTGTGAATATAATTTCAAATTAAACATTAGAGAGCCTAGGATTAATAGTGATGATACCGACTCGAGTTATGCTTCAACTAGCAGATACAATAGTGAGATATTATTGATTAGTACTTTAAGATACCATCGTCAAAATAGACATGTTCTATTTTCTACCAAATTTTATGTCAATGAAAATGGATGATGAAAATATTCCATTAATATTGGGAAGAAAATTTATAGCTATTGTAATGACACTTATTGATGTCCAAAATTTAGAGTTGAGTTCATGAATTAGATGATCAGAAGTGACGTTCAATTTTCAATGGGTTATACTGAAGTAAAATGATTCATTTAATGAATTATGTAATGATAATATGATAAAATAAAAGAATACTATTGTCCATGGAAGAAGAAATTATATAGATACTATGTAAACTAATGAAAAATATGAGAACAAAATGAATAATGGTATGATATTTTTGGAAAGATATGATGATTGTAGGGGAATATTAATTAAAGTAGAATACAATGATTGAAAATATGTTTTGGATGTTAGTGAACTACTATTTGACTATATTAAAAGGGCCAAGAATGAATGGACAAGTCCCATAGATATGGATAATTTTTTCAAAAATGGAAGATTAAAGATAATTTAAGAGAAATAGAGAGGACCCATCAACACAGACAAATCAAGGATTGGACAATTTTTGGATCCAAATTAGGTATCCTAATTCCTACAATCAATAACATAGATATGAAGAAGGTATGTGTTGACCCAATGATGGAAAAAGGTCTTCTATAGGACAACCAAGTTGTTAGTATTTTTATTCATTATTATACTTTTTTTGGAGATATCAATCATCCCCAACATAATTGAAATTTTCTTTTTATAGAATGTGATTTCGATTTAAAAATTTATCTTTTTAGGGGACTATCAAGGAAGGTATCATGAAGAGGAAAGGAGAAGGAGATGTAGATGCAAATGAATTACAGGTTTTGAAAGGAATTTTCACACTGTGAAAAGGATCATTATAAAACTATATAGACCATGAAATTTGAATTACATTCAAGACTATTAGTATTTAAATTAAATTTTATTTCTTTTGTATTCCCCATATATTTATTGTCTTATAGAATAAATTTCCAATTTCATGACCACATTTGATTTATTCATTAATCAACTAATCTATGGGATAGAAACTACATTGGATAATTATTATTCTATGAAATTAAATTTCTATTTCAATAAATTTGAATGGAATTATGGGAAAATTTATTTGTAATGATAATCAAATAGAATAGGATTGGAAAAATCAGGATTTTAGGAGCATGTTAATCATTGTATACGAAATTTTTCTGAGAATTTTCCTTGGATTCAATTTTTGATATTTTCATTAATTTATTTACTTATCCATATTCATTTCCATGAGTGATTTTTCCAACATTTTGTCTCATTCCTATGAAATCAACTGATATAATATTTTATTTTCCTTCTATAGTATATTTATTGTGAAACTCATACATGTTTTCTTTTAGAATATTATTTCCATTATATCAATGATATGACTGCACATAATTAATTTTAAAATTATTCGGGCATTATTTTTTATAAACATTATACTAGGATTCACCTTACATTAATCCATTTTAAAACCCTTTATTCCTTCAATGGCATTATTAATAAATTTTTCATGTTACAAGAATATTTTATCAATTATTAACATCCTCTAAATGTTTTTAGGAAATTTAAAATAAATAATTGTGGGGGAGGAACAATATTTTGTGTAATAGGACTACATATCTGAGAATATTTTTCTAGGGGTTTCTACTATGATTTTGAGTGAATCCCTAGAATCATTCATTGTAATATATTTTTGACCGACCATACTTAAATAATAAAAAATAAAAAGAAATTAAAAAATAAAATAAAAAATGACTTTTCCCAAAGGAAATTTAAAAATCACAATTTAGTTGAGTAGTGGTGATTTTATAAATATTCAAATTACTGCATTGAAGAGATCATTAGCGGTTGAATGATGGATGTGAGAATTTTCCCTAGAACAAATTATAAAAAATAAAATAAAAATAATAAAAAAAGACTATGTTTCATTTATTTCATTTCATGTCATTACATACCTACTCTAAGATACAAGTGGTTGGAGGAGACTTTCCCTGAGCTATTTTTTATTATCATTATAAATGATTTAGCACTGAAACTCATTTTATAGCTTTATTGGTTTACAACATTTTACTAAAAATCCTAATCTGAAAAGATATTTGGTCTTAAATGTTGAATATCTCATGATTAATTTTAATTTTTTTCATTATGTGGAGGAGATGTTAAATTTTTTTCAATAATATGGTACGTTAAATGTATTTTATGTATGTGATGAATTCTATTCATTTATACCCCTATAATGACCGGGACAATTCTGGGTAGGTAAATTGAAAATGGAATACATATTAATAATTAATTGAAAAATTAAAATGATTATTGACATGGACTGTTTGTTTCAAATGTGAAAAGTAATAAACATTGTTTTCTTGTTTAATTGAAAATTGAGGCACTAAATAATTCTCTCATGTGATGCTCAAACATTTAATTTTCCATTTGATCAATTGATTTTTATGAAATTTAATTTGAACCATGGGAAGGTGTATGTACATTGTAGTATGTTGTGGTTCTATACTTGAGAAAATTATGAATTATGGTATGGTGGTATTTGATTACTGTATTTCATGCATTCATTTTAGAGTGTTTTGTTGTATTGAATTATGAATTTAATTTTATATTTTTTCCAATTTTTGTGATATTTACCGTGTTTTCTATTTTATGGTAGCAATAATAGATTGATGTAAATGGAATAAAAAAGGATAATTTACAACCAAAAATACACTCTTTGTCATTATATTCACACCTAGTAAAAAACAAGATTATTCAAATGTAGAAAAGAACGAAAATGGACCCAGAATAATATTTCATTGAGTCCCAAAATTACATAATGTGACTTCAACAAGAAGACTTTCCATATAGGAAAATCCATGACACTATTTTAGGATGTGAAAATAATTTACTAATAATGTAACTACATTACACAACGTGAGAATTATCAAGATGAGTTTTCGGAGAAGATTACATCGAGATTCACAATCCCTAAAATTCAATGGATTACACAATGTAAAATAACAATAAATTTTATATAAATATCCGTGAGAAAAAAATAAATGTAGATGTTGCTGATGTTTTGATTGTATTTCCAATAAAATGGACTTTTTTTACTCCCTTCCAAGATACTCTATTATAATAGGGAGTAAGAGGGATGCCAACATAGTGATATAGAGAGAAAGTGACACCATAGAGTCACGCTTCACGATCGTTCTCTACAGAAATTCTTCTCTGAGTACCCATGATGTTCAATCGCATAATTCATAGAATGAGTGAGTAGTTTCTATTGTTCCATGTGATTTTATTATAGGGGGAGTTCTATTTAAGGATTTATATTATTCATTATTAATTTTTTCTATTTTTTTGAATGCCATTTGTCAATTCAAATTCATATTATTTTCTTATTTCATAACAATTTAAATGTTATGAGGTTGTTTATTTAATTTAAATAATTATTTGATCCATTTTGTGTGTGAAAATTATACAATCTTGATTATTAATGATTAAATATCGGTTCAGTTCACATATTTTTAGGATATCAATTAGTTAATGATGATTCCAATTATACAATCATTATATTAGGGTGGGATACCCAGATCAAGGATCCCTATTAACCTTGTTCTAACACCAATCATAAAAAACAACATATCAATTTTATCCCTTACACACGAACCAATATTTTAAGGAATCTAGATGATGCTTATTTAAATTTCATCCCAATCATTATTATTGTTATTTAACTTTTCTCAAAACAAAACAACCAATTAAAATTTTATTTTATTTTATTAATATTGAACATATGATCTATCCCAATGGGTTTGAAACATAAAAAATCTAGATACTACATTTTTAGTTAGGTAATATGATATTAATAGATAATTTTTAATCCCTATAAAAATTAAATACATACTGTGTGTTGTCAAAAAGTTAGAAAAATGATGATGAAAAATTTCAGGAAAGATTGCTAAATAATGGAATTTCATTTTTAATGATGTTCTATTTGAGAGATATGTGAAATATATCCATATAACAAAAGGTTGTTTAAAAATTCAAATGACAGAAGAAGCAATGCATTATAGGATTAAGAATGAATCATCTATGATTGTAGTAATGAATAAAAAATACACTCAAATAAAGAGAAGATAATGTGTTGAGATACATGATGCCTCAACATAACTAAAAATAAATGTTTATATTTTAATGTATAAATACTATAACAAATAGAGCGACTTTGTTGAGAAACTATCACTACCATAATGATAAAATTGAGATATAAGGAATGATCAACCATATTCCATTAAATCATTTTGTATTTTATTTGTGTTATAATTAAGGTAATTTATGATTAAGAAAGTCCTCATGGGTAGAACATGAGAAATAATTAGTTCTATCATTTCTTGATAGAAAAATATGAGGATGTCACCATTCGTAAATGACTTCTCCAATTGTATTAAAAATACAAAATGATAAAGGATTGTTGTTGATGAATTTTATTACATTTCCATAATAACCTAGACTATATGTATTAAGAATGTATATTCGGGGATTGATCTTTCATTTGATATTATGAAGATCAAGTATCAAACAAGATCATACCTGTTGAAGATGAAGATGTTTTCAATATTCACAATTAGATGTGAAGATCCAGTATAGTGTATTTCTTATATTGTTTCATCATGAAACAATTGTTGTATTAATCCAATATTATGATTATTTTGATATTTATTGCCTTTATGTTGATAAAAATAGAGAAGATTATGAAATTGTGAGATTCATTACATCAATTGATAAAATATAGGAATATATTGATAATTTCTTGAAGATAATGTAATTAGAAATAGATTAAATTTTTATTGATCTATAATCACATGTTACTCGAGATAAAGGTCATTTTTACAAAGGGGATTAATTGAATTGATCAATGAAATAGGTAAAAATTAAATTTCTCTAAGGCTACAAATCTTATTTGTTTCTAGTGTTAACTAATTCATTTTAATTTATATACATGGTTAAGTAAGCCATGTTTGTTAAGGATATAATGTATTTGATTTATATACAGTGTTATATTATGTTCTAAAACATTGTTTTTAATCATAAAATGAAAATTATTCTTGAATGGTTATGATGGGGAATTAATTTCATCCTGTTCATGGAGACGGTAATCCAAATGTACACACGAGCGACAATATCATTCTACTAATGGTGAAATCATATGTCATTGGATGGTATATCATATATATAGAATAATTAACATGTTATATTTATTATTTACATTATTAATACTCAATATTATACCCATCCAAATAATGATGTGTTTGAGTAACAAACTACACCACGACATGGAGACGGTAAGCTGTACGTAATAACATATGGTGACATGTCATCCAAAGATGGATAAAATAATTAATATGGTTGTAAAATATTTTTAATAACATCACAGTAAGTATAAGGTACTAGATTTATTAATTTGGTATGGAAACAACAAAGAAATAGTAAGTGGAAGAAGAAAAAAACTTTGAAAGAGGTGGTGAAATTATTATCTCTTATTCAGGTGTTTCCTTTTGAGTTGATCAAACGGGCTCCGTAGGTTGGAATTATTGTCAAATTAAGGCCTATATGTATAATTTAGGTTAGTTGGGAGGATATTTGAGTAGGTTTTAGCTGAGACAAATGGATTTGGTGGTGTGGTTTTGACGGAAAGGGAAGTACTGTTTTATAAGAGAGGTGAGAGTCACGTAAGGAAATGCATGAAATATTATTTTAATATAAAATCCAAGGGAACCCCAAGTTGTTTATTATTTATATATCTAACCATATCTAGGTCCTTTGTCTGAAAATTAGTTTTTTAGGAATATTATATCAATTTATATTATAATATTTATTTTCAAACTCATTTATATCTATTTTGATAATATTAGGTATTTTGTTTTTGTTAAAGTCATAAAAACATTATCACTTTGGAAAAAATATATTTACTAAACTCTAACATATCATATTAAACATTTAAATTAGTGTAATTCATCAAAAGTCTCAATTTACATTTATATGGATATTTATAATATGAATTATTTTAATATTTCATTAATAAGGTAATTACTACATAATTATTGTGTAATAAATAAATTTAATTATATAATGTCTAAAAAATATAAATAAAATAACATTATGTAGGAAATATTTTTTTATTTCTATTTAATATTTATAGTCGAATTTATCTTATGTATAATTCTATGTTAAAATGGTTTAGTTATTAAACATTGAATTTTACACTTTTAACTCTTCTTTAAAAAAATTAATAATAAGTGTCCTAATCTAATCCAAGTAGACCAAAAAGAAAATATTTTATTCCTAAAGTTTATTTTGATAGAAATAAAATTATGCAATAGATTTAGTACATGTTTTATGGTAATTATAATATATGTTTTTAACTTTAATTAACCAATTTACTTTTAACCATGGTAAATAAAAGTCAAAAGTTACTATTTTCCAAAAACTATTTTCATCTTATTGAACGAAGTATTACGTAATGATGTAAATTTTGTATTTAAGGTATGTTAAATTTAATTCACTGACATGGGAAAATTTCTTTTTATGAAAATATGAAAATGCTCGTAGAAGGTGGGTAAAAGATGGTAAAAATTTCAATAAAATTTTATATGTCTAATATTATTATAAAATTAAGCCAATGAATTAAATTGAACATATATAGGTATTATGTAACTATTTTTATCTAAAAAAAATTTGAATAAAAAAACTAATTATTTAGATAAAAAGTTTGTTTTAAACAATAAAGTAGTGTTTTTCACTATTCCTCAAAAATTGAATGTTTTAAGAAAAATACCAAAAATTCACACTAAGATAATTTTGATAATCCAAATCCAAAAATGAATTCCATTTTTAATGATAAAATATAAAAAAATTAAAAGGTGGTTTTTAGAAATCATAACAGCTATATTGATTGGTTGTGGTGTGTTAGAACTCGAAGTTACGTACAAGGAAAGCTATTGTATTATTCAAAGAGAAATGTATGGTGGAATCATGGGGTGTTAAATTATTCCCTACTAAAAATAATTTCATGCTCAAAATTTCTAGAATAAAATGGCATGAAAATATTCGGTCAGTTCTATATCATAAGTTCCTTGGGTTCCCACGTTGCCTCTTTCATCTTATGGTTTCCCCATAGAACTTTTACCAGACGAGTCGTCCAGTTTCTCAACACTTGTTTTCTGGTATCAAAAATCTTGACAGGCTATTCACAATAAGAAATTTTGGGTTCTAGTTCAATTTCTTCCTTGGTGAGTACATGCATTGGGTGATACATATATTTTCTCAATCGTGATATGTGGAACACATCATGAACTTTGTAGACACTTGGAAACATTCCCAAACGATAAGAAACAACTCCAATTCGTTATTGAATTTTTAAAGTTATGATATACCTGGGACACAATTTTCTATTGTTAACGAGTCGTATAACACCCTTCCATAGAGATACCTTCACGAAAACATGATCTTCTAATTGAAATTACAAATCTTTCCTTTGGTTATCAACATAATTCTTTTTCCTACATTGAGCTTCTTTGATGGGGGTTTGTATAACCTTCACCTTTTCCATTGTTTCCTCAACAAGTTCTAGTCCTTATAGTTTTCATTCACCAACATTATCCCAACAAGTTGGTGTGCGACATCTCTTTCCATATAACGCTTCATATAATTCCATCTGAATACTTGAATAGAAGCTATTGTTATAAGAAAATTCTACTATAGGTAAATACTGATCCCACATACCTTGAAAGTCAAAGAAAAATATCTCAACATGTCTTATAAGGTTTTAATAGTCTATTCGGAATGTCCATCAGTTTGAGGGTGGTAGGCAGTGCTCAAATGAAGTTCGGTATTCAGGGCTTTCTAAAGACTTTTCCAAAATCATTATGTTAAATGGGGATCACGATCAGAAACAATAGATATGGGTACACCATGAAGTCTTACAAATTCATTAATATATTGTCTTACTAAATGTTCAAGTGGTAAATCTTCTCTTTTAGCAAGAAAATATGTTTACATGGTAAGGCGATTAATAATGACCCATATTATAGCATTCCTTCTAGGAGTCTTTGGTATCCCCATGACAATGTCCATCGAAATATCACCCCATCATTACTCGGCTATAGGTAGGGCTTTCATGACACTTCTAGGATGTTTTCTTCCAGCTTTCACCTATTGACAAGTCATACATCTTGACACATAATCAGAAATACCCCTCTTCATGTTGTCCCACTAAAAATTTACATTCAAATATCAATAGATCATAGTGCTACCAGCATTTATAGAGAAATTAGATCTTTGAGCATCATCCAACAATTCCCTTTTTAGATCAGGTACATCAGTAATATAAAGTCTCTTCCCAAATTTCAAAATTCCACATTCATATATGAAGTCAATCAATCTCAAATAATTTACAGCTTTAATTTACTTCTTAAACTCTTCATAATCAATCTAGGTACATGTTATCTTTTCTAGTAACGATGGTTTGGAAGCGATTTAAAAATGTATTGATGTTTCACCTTCCATGATTATTTCCATATCCATCTTTACTAGATCCATGAACAAAGGATCCCATTGAACTCTCATCTTGTTCAAAACTCCATGATACATTCTCATCAAATCATCTACCAGATTATTTTCCATCCCTGAGTGTTAGTGTGTAGTGCAATAATAATCTTTGAGTAGTTAGAGATATCTCCATTTCCACTTGTTGAGTTTTTTTTGTGAGAAAATATACTTGAAACTCTTTTGATCAGTATAAATCTAACATTTTTTACCATATAGATGGTGTCTCCATATCTTCAAAGAAATTATTATATCTTCTAACTCAATATCATGAGTGGAAATTATTTTATTCATTATTTTTTAGCTGTCGTGTGGCATAGTCAATAACACTATCATTCGGCATAATGTGACAACATGTCCTTTCATTGAAGCATCATTATAAATAACAAACCCATCATTCCCTGATGATAGAGTTTATATAAGATCCTTAACTATTATATTCATCAGTTCTTTAAAACATTCTTCACACTCTTTTGTCCAAACAAATTTAACTCATTTACATGTGATATTGGTTGATGGGTTGTCCAATCGAGAAAAATTCTAGATGAAACACCAACAATAACCTGCTAAACTAATAAAAATGTGTACCTCTGTTATATTTTTTGGTGTTTTCCCTTCAGGGATTACATTGGACATTGAAGGATTGACAAAAATTCCATCCATAGAGAAAATATGTCCTAGAAAAGAAATTTCATGAATCCAGAATTCACACTTGCTAAACTTCCCATATAATTCATTTCATCTAAGTGTTTTCATAATAGTGCGCAAGTGATTTCTATGATCTTCATATCTTTTTGAGTATACCAATATATCATCACTAAATTCCACTAGAAAGACATAATGATATTCCTTGAAAACTCTATTCATTGGATCCATTAAAACATAGGGTGTATTAGTCAGTTCAAAAGGAATTATTGTAAACTTATAATGTCCATACCTTGTATGAAATTCTTTCTTCAGAATGACTTACTCATTTAGAAAAAACTGATGATATCCGGATATAAGTAAAAATTTGAAAAATATTGAGCTCCATGATTTTGATTGAATAAATCATCTTTGCGAGGTAGGGGATACTTTATCTTCATTATTATAGAATTGATCTCCCAGTAGTCAATTCACAACCTCATATATCTATCATTATTCTTAACAAAAAGAATCGGGGCTCCCCATGGAGAAATACTAGGGAGAATAAATACTTTCTTACTCAATTTCTCTTGTTTTATCTTTAGTTCCACTAATTCCATGGTGTCCATTCTATAATGGGTAATTTATATGGGCCATGAAATAGGAATTAAATGAATGGAATACTCAATTTATCATTCTGGAGCATGTCCAGGTAAGTCCTCTGAAAACACATCATAATATTCATACAGAATAAGTATGTCCTCTATTTGAAATTTTTTTACTCGCGCATAGTTATTTCATTCACTTAAACCCTGATAATTGAATTTCATAGGGCAACTAGGGGTGGATATAGATAAGAATATGGTGGTGACGTTTTAGCTGTAAAGAAAAGGTACTCCATATCATCATCGAAAATTGTAACCTCCTTCTTCTTACAATAATTTTTTTCATCATGGTCCTAAATACAATCCATACTCAGGATTATGTAAAATTAAATCATGGGTATGACGCTGAGATTAGGAGATAAAAACATTGATTTTCTATAATGGGGAATGATTCACAAAACATTGTTACAATGATACTTCCCTAAGTAGTCTATACTGAAAACATCCTTGTGAAATTAGATTGGAAATATCTAATTTTAATAGAAAACTGGGAAGATATGGAACAATGTGATGATCCAGAATCAAATAATTATTTGGATAAATTTGAAGAAACTATTAAATTACCTTCCACAATGTCATTGGGAGCTTCAACCTCAGTAGTTCTGATCGCATAATCATGGCCTTTCTCAATTGGGATTTTCTGAGGGTAGTTTTTTTGGCTCCTACGACATTCATTTTCCTAATTCCCAATTTCTATATAATTCTATAATTCATCATTGGCTTCTTCTTTCTTTCCCTTGCAATCACAAGCTTGGTGGCCTTTTTCATCACACCTGTAACAGACTTCCATTCCCTTACGGAATGTATTGGGGTGTTTCTTACCACATTTACCACAATAAGGAATTTCAAATTTTCGCATATTCCCCTTATTTCCATTTCTAGAGTGTTTGACAGATCTCTTCTTCTTTTCCTTTGCATTAATGTCGTAAGACATAGAGAATTCCCTTTATATCTTGATTTCACATCATAAAATATCTTTGTAAGATGAGAAGGATTGTGAAACAACTATAAAAAGGATAAAAAAATTTAACTCCTAAAATAATTAGTGAATCTTACTCTGTGGGTTACGTATATAATTTGTTCCATTCCTTACTAACCTTGTAATGATAGCCTCATACATTGCGACATTATCATACTCATTTTCCCTCCAACTCAGAAATTTTCTTTCCATATCTTCTCCATGGTCACGAGGAAATTATTATTTTATGAAAGGATCTTTAGAATCCCTTAAATCCATATTGGATAATTCGTCATCCACATTTGAGTTTCTAATTAATGACCACCATAGATATGAATCTCCAGTGAGGTGATAAACTGAAATGACAAATTTTTCCCTTTCGCTACTTTCAAATGAATGAAATATCTTCTCTAAGGAACTTATCCATTGCCTACCGAAAAATGGATTTGTAGTCCCATTTAAGGTTGGTGTTTTTTTGTCTCATGAATAATTCTAACATAGATTTTTCGTGTTGTAGATTAGGATGCTCCTTATAGGTAAGTTTATTATTCATAACATGAGTGAGTTGTCACGGTATGGATATAAGTTGGTCAGCACCAGTTTCCTCACCAGCTTCACTATAAGTATCTTGAGTATGAGGGAAATCCCTACATATATTAAGTTCATTGATATGGTTTCCATTACTTCCACTATGAACCAATTATAAACAATGGAATACACTGGATTATTTTATGAATCACAATACATAATTCCAAAATAGAAAAATACCTTACAGAAATTGAACTGTTTATGAATATAATCAATAATCATAAATAAAATATTTTCTTTGTGGAAGTATTTACTCATTAATCCTTTATAATTGTTTGTAAAGAAACATTTAATTATCCTATGCATATCCCCAGGGCGTGTCCTACCCAAGACTGTAGCAAGGCCCATTGTCGTGTTCTAGGATACCCCATGTTAAGCCCAAAACTCCTTGTCTTAGTTTTCACTCCTATGTACAGATGTTCCAGAGCTTACTCTACATGCTCGTATCTAGAAAGGGATATAGAGTTTGGAAAATACACAGAATCTCAACATTACCAAAATTCTAGGAAGTTTTTCTATACTAATCTTCAAATTCTATCTTTGGGAAATATACTATAATAAAGATTTTTTTTCTCAATCTAGCTTCAGTGGTTTGTAATAAAATTTCTCTGGTACCAACTGTAATGTCCAGACCCAAGTTACCCAGTGTTAGTTCATTATTACATTACATAGGTAATATCACATGTGACCAAATCCTGAAAGACTGGTCAGTTTAGTTGCATTGGATGTACTAGATACAAACATATGTTATACATTACATTATCAAATAAAAAACAACAACATTGTGTCTCCTATTAACACATTCATCTCCCTTATACTGTCCCTACAGGTTAGTCATAATATATTTCATCGCATCCAGAAAAAAAACATAGAAAGGGAAGAGCTCATGTGCCCAGTAAGGATAACAATATATCGAAAACTGTCATGAATAAGCGTAAAAATCCAAGGCAATGTATAAGACTAAAAACCAATCCTTTTTAACATACACTTTAGAAACATATTGCAAAGATAAATAAATAAATTCCATTTACTTATTCACATATATATATTACTAGTCGAATAATCATAGGTAATATCAATATCCAATTTCATAATCACGGAATGCATAATTCCGGACATCATAACCACATAGTCAAGGCCTCGTGACAAGAATAAAAATAAAAAAATTTCAAGAACTTGTTCCGTTAAACTTGTTTGTCTCATGAGACTGATCGATTCATCGAGGAGCTATAGAGGGCTCCACCAGTCACTTACTTTGTCCAATGCATTCTTCATTTAAAAATGATGAAACATAACATAAACATTTGTATAAAAACTACCATATGAAATGTTAATACTTTAACTATAAAAAATTAATGGTATAGAAATAACACATCCAATATCAAATATATCAAAAAAATTCAATACAATATGGAATATTGTATCATAATAAATCAACGTCAAACAAGTGTAAAATTCATCAAATGGTGTTGGCATAGATGATATCAAAATTGTTTTAGAGAAATGTATCTTTCTATTTTAAAATAATTTAAAAGTAATGTAATTATAAGAGAAACATTTATTTTGAAAAGATTTTTATAAAACAATAAGGGAATCTTATGAGGTGTTATAAATGTAGAAAATAGCTACACCCGCCATATAATTTAAAAAAACATTATTTCCTTAATTTTTGTGAAAATGTCGTAGAGGACCTTGTTTGGAAGTATGACAGAAAGATTAATTTATAATGATTTTATATAATATAAAAAAAGTGTATAAATTAATTTAATAAATAGTCTAAGAAATAGTAAAAATGATTAAAAAAAATTTAAGAAACACAGATGTGGATGATAATGAGGTCCCAGTAAATACTCACGTAAAACAACCTCGGATAACGAAGAGATTGTAGATTTAACACTTAACTTGTACTTTTACTTGATTTATGGTATTTTAACCTCCGGTATAATATTTAAATAATTTTTATTAAATTATACAGGAACCACATTCATAAATATAATATCATATATGATCTTCTAATATTTATTTTTTAATAATATTTCAGTAGTATCATTGTTTCAGGTGTTAACCGATTCATTTTCCTTTATATTCATGGTTACGTAAGAAATTTTTGTTCGGGATAGGATGTATTTAATTCATATATATAGTTATATTAAGTTCAAAATAAATTATTTTTAATCATAAAATTAATATTATTCTTGAATAGTTGTGATGGGGAATTAATTTCATCCTGTTCGTGGAGATGGAAATTCGTAAGTACGCACGAGCGACAATGTCATTCTATTTATGGTGAAATAGTATTTAATTGGATGGTATATCATATTAAAGGATCATTAACATGTTATATTTATAATTTACATCAGTTACACACACTATTATTGTAAGACCCCAGGTAAATAAAGAATATGACATTTTCATATTTATCGATATTTGTGAATAAAATATTAATATGACTTTAAATGGGACGTTATGCTCGATGGCGTACCCAACACGCAACAACGAGTTTCTTGGGAATCTTACGTTGCACTCTAATAATAAAATAATATTATTTTTAATGGTAGTTAACATTTGGCCATTGTATTGGCGGGAATGGATAGAAATAACTAAAATATGATTATATATGTTTTTAAATGTTTTTACATTTAGCTAATAAAAGATAAAGGCTTAAAATACGGAAAGAAATCAATTTTAGGCGTATATGCCCTAGTTTTCACTAAAGGTTCACTTATCGCCTTTTGATGGCGAACCATCATTAAATATAGTTTTGTTCACTCTTATACATTCTATTGGACCAAAGAAAACTCTTCTTTAGAATCATGACATAAAAATTTACTTTGTGTAAATTTTTGGTATCTTTCCGATAAAGTTCATTTTTTAATGAATAGTGTAAAATGTTGTATTTTAATTCAAAACCTCTTTTTAATCTAATTTATTTATATGATTAGATTATCTTTTGAATTGGTTTTAAAGTGAAATTAGAATATATTTTTACCATTAAATCCAATAGTGGTCGTTTTAATTAATTTCTCATTGAAATCAGACTTAAACTAGTGTCAATCTTTTGATACTTATTGTTTCATAAAAACACGCTATTTGCTCTGACAGTGGGAATTAATTATTAAATGAATTAATGCAACCTATATGTTTTGAATTTTGTAAAATAGACTTAATTTTTGAATTCTTAATATCAAATATAGCTTAGTTTGAATTTTTGGTAATTTTCTGAAAAACTTCAATTTTTGATGAATAGTGAAACCACTAAGTGGTACTTATAAAAACTGATTTTCCGTTTAAATGAAATTTTTCCATCTTTGTGTTTTGAATTTCAAAAATCTGACATACATGGTTGTCACTAAGAAGTAAAATGTGGTTCAATGAGATTAAAATAATTTTTTGGTGAATAGTAACATTTAAGTTCTTAATCGCTATTAGAGGTAATTAGTGTAGTTTAAGGTAAAAATAATGTTTTAATAATATGAAATGAACTTGACACGTGTCCTAACCTCATTGGATGTTTCATGGACGACCAATACAACCCATTTGTCAACTTGGGGACCCCATGAAGCCACATTGGTTGGAAAATGACATTAATATCTTTTTATTTAAAGTTAAAGTAAAAATGAGACAAACATGAAAAGTTTTACTAAAACAATTTTTACATGGGGTTATACAAATCATATTTTTTACTATAAATATTAATTGGAAAGATAAAAATATTTCATACATCATAGTATTTTTTTTATAATTTTTACACATTAAATAAATTAAATTATTTATGACATCATGATGATGCAGCGATGACCTCATTATTTAACGATTTAAATAAAATGGAAAGATAATGTAATATTTAAGACCTACACATCTCCAAAACTTATTGGATGAGCGGATTTAGAACCCTTATCACCTTATCCTTGAATTATATCAATGTGGGACCTCTTAAATCCGAATATCATTTTAAAATAAAGTGACTTTTCTTTACTTTCCAAGAGTGCCCCTCCTCTCCTCTTATAAAAGGCCCCCACCTCTACCTCCTTAACCAGACTCCCAAAGCCTTTGTCTCAGCCAACCCCTACCCATTTTTTCTCTATACTTCCCTCTATTACTCCTTGAAGCCTCACTTTGGGCATAAGTCTTCCCAAGGAAGCCTTTGAGCTCAAACCAAAGGGAGTTACCCGATTTTAAGGTAATGTCTTCACTTGAGTCCTTTTGTTTTATTTTGCTTCTCCAACCCCCTAAACTCTTTTTATTTACTTCTTTTATAACAACACCAGTAACTTAAATATACTAGTATGTTGTTATAAGATTTATTCGAGCTACACTCTCACACAATTACATCAAATGGTTAAAGAACATACGGTTTCCGTGGATGGCGAAATTCTGCCTCCTGAAACGATCATTGTTCAATACTCATTTAACACCTTAAAATGTGGCCATTATGGTGTCACTATTTTTAAATATGATATATAGTATGTTTATTCTTTCCTTAAGCTTCTGTATTTTTCATTTATGGAATACCATTATTGTTTCCATTATGGGTAAACACGATATCTTCATTTTAGGAAGTGCGGACTACCGCCCCCTGAAAGTGATTTGATTTGTTAATACCATATGTGGGATGTGTAAAGGATAAAGTTAATAATATTATATATGTTATTATACTGGAATTATAATATACTCTTATATAATTATGATTCCATTCCATAAAATACGAAATAGAAATGGAAGTAGCGTTCATGCGTGCGTACGGCTTACCGTCTCCATGAACGGTGCATTTCATTTCTTACCTCTAAATGTGATGTAATATTATAAATACATGTATATGCTGAATATATATGATATATATGTTATCCAAATCATTAATATCATTCTGTATATAACAAACCTTTTACCAAATTAACAACATGTAAGTGTAAGAAGTCTATTTTTGACTTAAGAACCAAATACCGACAAAATGAACATTATTAACTTAAATGATTACATGATGTTCATAACATGGTATAAAAGGAATAATCAACTTGAAAAAAGGTTCTTAAGAAAGTAGAGATTAACTCAAGTTTATTATTCAGGAGATTAAAGAACGGTCGGGTCAAGTCGGATACGAGGTAAGGGATCCTACTCCACTCTTTCTTTTTAAGTACACTCTTTTATGTCATTCCTTTTAAATCTCATCTTTCTTGTTATTGGGATGTTATTTTATATTAATATTACTATAATATTTATGTTCATGTGATGAGATACCCTATTCTCTCTCATCAATCCATTTTGGAAGTTTTAAGTGGCGCCGTTAGGCTGCCGAATTTTCGTAAGAGATCTAACCTCTCTCTTTCTTTTTAAGTACTCTACTTTATGTCACTTCTTTTAAGCTTCTCTTTGTTATGATGGGGGATGTTCTTTTATATTCCTCTTTCTGTACATTTTATTGTAATGTGATGAGATACCCTATTTCATCTCATCAATCCATTTTTGGAAGTTTTAAGTGGCGACGTTAGGCAACCGAGTTTTCGTAAGGGATTTTTCATCTCACTTTTATACCCGTGAGATTTATGCTACATTTTCCACAATTTCCTTTGAGTGGTGTATGTACTGCCCATTATACCACTCTTTGTGTAAAATACTTTCGTTTTTGAGTATTTACATCAATTATGTATTGTCCTTCTTTCATGGGGTGTATGTTTTGAAAGATACCCAAGTCGGTAAGGGAACCTTTCACCCTCCTCTTTTTAAAAGACTTATTTTGTTGGGTCTTTTAATTGACATATTGTTATGTTGGGATATGTTCTCATATATCCTTATTGATGTAAATTTTATTTCCAAGTGATGAGATACACTTTTTATCTCTCATCAACTCATTTTGATGTGACGTCGTTAGGCTGTCAAGGGAACTTCTTAACCCAATTTCGATTTCTTTGGGTTCAACATGTAGTTATTGAATATATGTGAATGAACTTTGATTATTTTACACTTAATATCCACTTATATTTGGTGTATTCATTTGTCACACATAATTATGTAATTGATTTATCCTTAAACCAAGGATATCGTCTTTGTATGGGACTTCGTCTCAATCTCCTTTCATTGAGGCATATTTTTTTTATACACAACCTTCTTTTATACGGTGTATAAACCCCTTTGACTTTTACGTTTATTCAAAAGGAATCTTTTTTATACGAAGCGTTTACTAAACAACAAAAGGGAATGTTTTTTTTTGTACGTATGCGGCGACAACGACTTCTCCGCCGTCGTGACCATTATTTGAGTTTCGGCTTCCTCTACAAGCCATACCTTTTTTTTAAAAGAAAAATAAATACCATGTTTTACTTTTCTTTTATTTTGGTATTGAAAATTGTTTTCATAATTTTTTTATATCAATGTGTTGTATTGATATATTTTCATTAAAAGGTGGAAATGTTATGTTTCCTTTATGCATGTTTTATGTGATACGATTATGTTGAGGTTCTTGGGCATTATTATGAAGACGGGTGGTTCCGGGATAAACTAAGAGCGGGTGAGCCCGATATAGCTCTCCAATGCATTGGGTAATGCGAAGGAGTGAAACTTTAAGGTTTCTCTGAAGATATTTAGGGAATATACTATGATGGGTATTCCAAACGTAACCAAGAGGGTTACTCCCTACGTAAGAATGTTATGAATGCCTCAAGTTACCTTTATGTCTTATGATTTCTATGATTTATTCATGGTTTGATGAGGTATGTTAAAGTGCCTTTGTTTTATGGGTAAAGTATGATTTCATTCTTATGTATATATGAACTCATGTTTTCTTTCCATATTTTTATAACCCTTACTGAGCTTTTTATGCTCATCCCAAGTTTCTGAAATGTTTTTCACAGGTCAAGAGAAAGGTACATGATGTGATGATAGTTTCAAGGATGTGTCAAGAAAGAATCCATGTTTTATTTCAATATGTTTCCGTTTATGGGAAGTATTAATACTGTCTTTTATGTAACCACTTTGTTTAAATGTGGAATTTAATGCAAGTTTCATGATCTAATTATCTAAAACTCTAAACTTGAAAAAGATCCTCAATGTGTAATCTTGTAATAACTCAAGATTAAGTAAGGTTTAAGGCTGGGGCATTATAGTTGGTATCAAAGGTCGGTTTAGATAACTTTAGAGGTTAGGGTATTCTTTAAGCATAAGTGACATTACCATAATGGTTAGGATTTCAGAAAGAGTCTTGGTTTTAGATAAAGTGAATGAGTAAGTATATCTTAGTGTTTATCTTCCTCATTAGTACATGATGGTTATGTTGATATACTCACACTGACCTTTTTGGTTTTAGTAAATGGCTGGATCTAGCAAGCACCAAAGTGACAATTGGTTTGAAGGAAACTGTGGTGGTTCTCTGATTAAGATACTGGATGAAATGGGGTATTCAATGAGGAAACTCGTGGTTGTTCTAAACCAACTATCATGGAGTCATGATCAACCACTTGAACCTTGGTATGTTCTATAATGCATTATGTACGAGATGACCAATCGATGTGGAAGTTCAGGTAATAATTAAAAAGGTAACCATTAGGGTTTATATGATCCTTACTATTGAGGTAATTATGGGTTATTATATGTTATGATGGAAAATGAAAGGCATGAGATAAAATTGAGGTTAAAATATGTTATGTTTATTTTTGAAGATTTTATCTCGTTTTGGGAAATGTTTTGAGAATTATATAGTTTTGGAAAAAGGACAACACGCAGACCGTATGACAACCCGTCGCGTCGGACAAAGCTGCAGGAATCGAACCCACAACCAAAGTGCAACTGGTATTTATCTCCTACCACTGGACTACGTGAAGTCCCTGGTTAGTTAGACTAATTCATTTTAGTTAGATTATTTTAGGAATTAAGAGTAAGTTGATTTTGGGGTATCTATGGAAATTTATTAACCTATCATGGTGGATAAGTGATTAGGATTAATTACTTTTCAATACGAGACATTAAGAGCAATTGATGTGGTTTGGAGATAAATGATACTATTTAACTTGGTAGACTATGTGACTAAATCCTTCAAAATATTTGGTTTTCAATCTTAGTTTGGTTTACATTGAAGAATTTTATGAACAAATTTTTTATCGAATGGTCCTCGTTGAACTTTGGGTTTTGTTAAACAAATTTTGGAGATTAAGAATAGATTTTCTTTTTATAAAGGGTTATCCTTTTCTGGATTATCTGATCATGTACTAACCTTTTTGGTTTTGGTTTTGGTTAGAGTTTAAAGACATGGGAATTATATAGTTCTCTATTGTGGATTAGGTGATTCTCTAGAAATTTATTACAGTACTCTTAATGCGAACAAGTCTTCCTAAATATTTGTCTTTTGGAGAAAATATGAGTTTAGTAAAAGTTGAAAGTCAACATGATAAGTGATTACGTTTCCTTATGAATAAAATCCTCAATAAAAAGTAACTTAAAACAAAAATGTTGTCTATTATATTTTCCTACTGGGGAATCGAATAACGTTTAACCCATCACAAGTTTGTGATTTTCTTATGGTTAACTTTCTCCTACACATGTTTACTATCACTCTCCATCCGAACATGACCCTTTGTTTTTTCCTCCATATCCATATTTTCATACTTGTAATCCTAGTATGGGTTAACTCGGGTGACCTTTGTACTTATCTTTCTTTATTTTAAAGTGATTGTTTTACCGACTCTTGTTCCGATGTGGCACTTTCAAGGATGTTTCCAAGCCCAATTTTAAAAATTGCGAGGACGCAATTCCCAAAAGGGGGGAAGGATGTAAGACCCCAGGTAAATAAAGAATATGAAATTTTCATATTTATCGATATTTTTTAATAAAATATTAATATGACTTTAAAGGGGACGCTATGCTCGATGGCGTACCCAACACACAACAACGAGTTTCTTGGGAATCTTACGTTGCACTCTAATAATAAAATAATATTATTTTAAATGGTAGTTAACATTTGGCCATTGTATTGGCGGGAATGGATAGAAATAACTAAAATATGATTATATATGTTTTTAAATGTTTTTACATTTATCCAATAAAAGATAAAGGCTTAAAATACGGAAAGAATTCAATTTTAGGCGTATATGCCCTAGTTTTCACTAAATGTTCACTTTTCGCCTTTTGATGGCGAACCGTCATTAAATATAGTTTTTTTCACTCTTATAAATTCTATTGTACCAAATAAAAGTCTTCTTTAGAATCGGGACATCAAAATTTACTTTGTGTAAATTTTTGGTATCTTTCCGATAAAGTTCATTTTTTTAATGAATAGTGTAAAATGTTGTATTTTAATTCAAAACCTCTTTTTAATCTAATTTATTTATATTATTAGATTATCTTTTGAATTGGTTTTAAAGTGAAATTAGAATATATTTTTACCATTAAATCCAATAGTGGTCGTTGGAATTAATTTCACTTTGAAATCAGACTTAAACTAGTGTCAATATTTTGATACTTATTGTTTCATAAAAACACGCTATTTGCTCTGACAGCGGGAATTAATTATTTAATGAATTAATGCAACCTATATGTTTTGAATTTTGTAAAATAGAATTCATTTTTGAATTCGGAATATCAAATATAGCTTAGTTTGAATTTTTGGTAATTTTCTGAAAAACTTCAATTTTTGATGAATAGTGAAACCACTAAGTGGTACTTATAAAAACAGATTTTCCGTTTAAATGAAATTTTTTCATCTTTGTGTTTTGAATTTAAAAAATCCGACATACATGGTTTTCATTAAGAATTAAAATGTGGTTCAATGAGATTAAAATAATTTTTTGGTGAATAGTAACTTTTAAGTTCTTAATCGCGATTAGAGGTAATTAGTGTAGTTTAAGATAAAAATAATGTTTTAATAATATAAAATGAACTTTACACATGTCCTAACCTCATTGGATGTGTCATGGCCGACCCAGACAACCCAATGGTCAACTTGGGGACCCCATGAAGCCACTTTGGTTGGAAAATGTCATTAATATCTTTTTATTTAATGTTCAAGTAAAAATGAGACAAACATGAAAAGTTTTACTAAAACAATTTTTACATGGGGTTATACAAATCATATTTTTTACTATAAATATTCATTGGAAAGATAAAAATATTTCCTACATCATAGTATTTTTTTTATAATTTTTACACATTAAATAAATTAAATTATTTATGACATCATGATGTTGCAGTGATGACCTCATTATTTAATGATTTAAATAAAATGGAAGGATAATGTAATATTTAAGACCTACACATCTCCAAAACTTATTGGATGAGCGTATTTAGAACCCTTATCACCTTATCCTTGAATTATATCAATGTGGGACCTCTTAAATCCGAATATCATTTTAAAATAAAGTGACTTTACTTTCCAATAGTGCCCCTCCTCTCCTCTTATAAAAGGCCCCCACCTCTACCTCCTTAACCACACTCCCAAAGCCTTTGACTCATCCAAAACCTGCCCATTTTGTCTCTCCACTTACCTCTATTACTCCTTTAATCCTCACTTTGGGCAGAAGTCTTCCCAAGGAAGCCTTTGATCTCAAACCAAAGGGAGTTACCCGATTTTAAGGTAATGTCTTCACTTGAGTCCTTTTGTTTTATTTTGCTTCTCCAACCCCCTAAAATCTTTTTATTTACTTATTTTGTAACAACAAAAGTATCTTCAATATACTAGGATTTTGTTATAAGATTTATTCGAGCTACACTCTCACACAACTACGTCAAATGGTTAAAGAACATACGGTTTCCGTGGATGGCGAAATTTTGCCTCCCGAAACGATGATTGTTCAATAATCATTTAACACCTTCAAAGGTGGCCATTATGATGTCAAAATTTTTATATATGATATATAGTATGTTTATTCTTTCCATAAGCTTCTTTATTTTTCATTTATGGCATACGATTATTGTTTCCATTATGGGTAAACATGATATCTTCATTTTAGGAAGTGCGGACTACCGCCCCCTGAAAGTGATTTGATTCGTTAATAACATATGTGGGATGTGTAAAGGATAAAGTTAATAATATTATATATTTTATTATACTTTAATTATAATATACCCTTATATCATTATGATTCCATTCCATAAAATACGAAATAGAAATGGAAGTAGCGTTCATGCGTACGTACGGCTTACCGTCTCCATGAACGGTGCATTTCATTTCTTACCTCTAAATGTGATGTAATATTATAAATACATGTATATGCTGAATATATATGATATATATGTTATCCAAATCATTAATATCATTCTGGATATAACGAACCTTTGACCAAATTAACAATATGTAAGTGTAAGAAGTCTATTTTTGACTTAAGAACCAAATACCGAAAAAAATGAACATTATTAACTTAAATGATTACATGATGTTCATAACATGGTATAAAAGGAATAATGAACTTTAAAAAGGTTCTTAAGCAAGTATAGATTAACTCAATTTTATTATTCAGGAGATTAAAGAACGGTCGGGTCAAGTCGGATACGAGGTAAGGGATCCTACTCCACTCTTTCTTTTTAAGTACACTCTTTTATGTCATTCCTTTTAAATCTCATCTTTCTTGTTATTGGGATGTTATTTTATATTAATCTTACTGTAATTTTTATGTTCATGTGATGAGATACCCTATTCTCTCTCATCAATCCATTTTGTAAGTTTTAAGTGGCGTCGTTAGGATGCCGAATTTTCATAAGAGATCTAACCTCTCTCTTTCTTTTTAAGTACTCTCCTTTATGTCACTTCTTTTAAGCTCCTCTTTGTTATGATGGGGGATGTTCTTTTATATTCCTATTTCTTTACATTTTATTGTAATGTGATGAGATACCCTATTTCATCTCATCAATCCATTTTTGGATGTTTTAAGTGGCGACGTTAGGCTACCAAGTTTTCGTAAGGGATTTTTCATCTCACTTTTATACCTGTGAGATTTATGCTACATTTTCCACAATTTCCTTTGAGTGGTGTATGTACTGCCCATTATACTACTCTTTGTGTAAAATAATCTCGTTTGTGAGTATTTACATCAATGATGTATTTTCCTTCTTTCATGGGGTGTATGTTTTGAAAGATACCCAAGTCAGTAAGGGAACCTTTCACCCTCCTATTTTTAAAAGACTTATTTTGTTGGGTATTTTAATTTACATATTGTTATGTTGGGATATGTTCTCATATATCCTTATTGATGTAAATTTTATGTCCAAGTTATGAGATACACTTTTTATCTCTCATCAACTCATTTTGATGTGATGCCGTTAGGCTGTCAAGGGAACTTATTAACCCAATTTCGATTTCTTTGGGTTCAACATATAGTTATTGAATATATGTGAATGAAATTTGATTATTTTACACTTAATATCCACTTATATTTGGTGTATTCATTTGTCACACATAATTATGTAATTGATTTATCCTTAAACCAAGGATATCCTCTTTGTATGGGACTTCGTCTCAATCTCCTTTCATTGAGGCATATTTTGTTTTATACACAACCTTCTTTTATACGGTGTATAAACCCCTTTGACTTTTACGTTTATTCAAAAGGAATCTTTTTTATACAAAGCATTTACTAAACAACAAAAGGGAATGTTTTTGTCGTACGTATGCGGCGACAACGACTTATCCGCCGTCGTGACCATTATTTGAGTTTCGGCTTCCTCTACAAGTCATACCTTTTTTTTAAAGAAAAATAAATACCATGTTTTACTTTTCTTTTATTTTGGTATTGAAATTTGTTTTCATAATGTTTTTATATCAATGTGTTGTATTGATATATTGTGATTGAAAGGTGGAAATGTTATGTTTCCTTTATGCATGTTTTATGTGATACGATTATGTTGAGGTTCTTGGGCATTATTATGAAGACGGGTGGTTCCATGATAAACTAAGGGCGGGTGAGCCCGATATAGCTCTCCAATGAATTGGGTAACGCAAAGGAGTGAAACTTTAAGGTTTCTCCGAAGAGATTTAGGTAATATATTGTGATGGGTATTCCAAACGTAACCAAGAGGGTTACTCCCTACGTAAGAATGTTATGAATTCCTCAAGTTACCTTTATGTCTTATGATTTATATGATTTATTCATGGTTTGATGAGGTATGTTAAAGTGCCTTTGTTTTATGGGTAAAGTATGATTTCATTCTTTTGTATATATGAACTCATGTTTCCTTTCCATATTTTTATAACCCTTACTGAGCTTTTTATGTTCATCCCAAGTTTTTGAAATGTTTTTCACAGGTCAAGGGAAAGGTACATGATGTGATGATAGTGTCAAGGATGTGTCAAGAAAGAATCCATGTTTTATTTTCAATATGTTTCCATTTATGGGAAGAATGAATACTGTATTTTATGTAACCACTTTGTTTAAATGTGGAATGTAATGCAAGTTTCATGATCTAATTCTCTAAAACTCTAAACCTGAAAATATCCTCAATGTGTAATCTTGTAATAACTCATGATTAAGTAAGGTTTAAGGCTGGGGCCTTATAGTTGGTATCAAAGGTCGGTTTAGATAACTTTAGAGGTTAGGGTATTCTTTAAGCATATGTGACATTACTATAATGGTTAGGATTTCAGAAAGAGTCCTCGTTTTAGATAAAGTGAATGAGTAAGTATATCTTAGTGTTTATCTTCCTCATTAGTACATGATGGTTATGTTGATATACTCACACTGACCTTTTTGGTTTTAGTAAATGGCTGGATCTAGCAGGCACTAAAGTGACAATTGGTTTGAAGGAAACTGTGGTGGTTCTCTGATTAAGATACTGGATGAAATGGGGTATTCAATGAGGAAACTCGTGGTTGTTCTAAACCAACTATCAAGGAGTCATGATCAACCACTTTAAATTTGGTATGTTCTATAATGCATCATGTACGAGATGACCAATCGATGTGGAAGTTCAGGTAATAATTAAAAAGGTAACCATTAGGGTTTATATGATCCTTACTTTTGAGGTAATTATGGGTTATTATATGTTATGATGGAAAATGAAAGGCATGAGATAAACTTGAGGTTAAAATATGTTATGTTTATTTTTGAAGATTTTATCTCGTTCTGGGAAATGTTTTGAGAATTATATAGTTTTGGAAAAATGACAACATGCAGACCATGTGACAACACGTCGCGTCGGACAAAGCTGCGGGAATCGAACCCACAACCAAAGTGAAAATGGTATTTATCGCCTACCACTGGACTACGTGAGGTCCCTGGTTAGTTTGACTGATTCATTTTAGTTAGATGATTTTAGGAATTAAGAGTAAGTTGATTTTGGGGTATCTATAGAAATTTATTAACCTATCATGGTGGATAAGTGATTAGGATTAATTACTTTTCAATACGAGACATTAAGAGCAACTGATGTGGTTTGGAGATAAATGATACGATTTAACTTGGTAGACTATGTGACTAAATCCTTCAAAATATTTGGGTTTCAATCTTAGTTTGGTTTACATTGAAGAATTTTATGGACAAATTGTTTATCGAATGGTCCTCGTTGAACTTTGGGTTTTGTTGGACAAATTTTGAAGATTAAGAATAGATTTTCTTTTTATAAAGGGTTATCCTTTTCTAGATTATCTGATCATGTACTAACATTTTTGGTTTTGGTTTTGGTTAGAGTCTAAAGACATGGGAATTATATAGTTCTCTATTGTGGATTAAGTGATTCTCTAGAAATTGATTATAGTACTCTTAATGCGAATAAGTCTTCCTAAATACTCGTCTTTTGGAGAAAATATGAGTTTAGTAAAAGTTGAAAGTCAACATGATAAGTGATTATGTTTCCTTATGAATAAAATCCTCAATAAAAAGTAACTTAAAACAAAAATGTTGTCTATTATATTTTCCTACTGGGGAATCGAACACCGTTTAACCCATCACAAGTTTGTGATTTTATTATGATTAACTTTCTCCTAGACATGTTTACTATCACTCTCCATCAGAACACGACCCTTTGTTTTTTCCTCCATGTCCATATTTTCATACTTGTAATCCTAGTATGGGTTAACTCGGGTGACCTTTGTACTTATCTTTCTTTATTTTAAAGTGATTGTTTTACCGACTCTTGTTCCGATGTGGGACTTTCAAGGATTTTTCCAACCCCAATTTTAAAAATTGCGAGGACGCAATTCCCAAAAGGGGGGAAGGATGGAAGACCCCAGGTAAATAAAGAATATGACATTTTCATATTTATCGATATTTGTGAATAAAATATTAATATGACTTTAAAGGGGACGCTATGCTCGATGGCGTACCCAACACGCAACAACGAGTTTCTTGGGAATCTTACGTTGCACTCTAATAATAAAATAATATTATTTTAAATGGTAGTTAACATTTGGCCGTTGTATTGGCGGGAATGGATATAAAAAACTAAAATATGATTATATATGTTTTTAAATGTTTTTACATTTATCCAATAAAAGATAAAGGCTTAAAATATGGAAAGAATTCGATTTTAGGCGTATATGCCCTAGTTTTCACTAAAGGTTCACTTATCGCCTTTTGATGGCGAACCTTCATTAAATATAGTTTTGTTCACTCTTATACATTCTATTGGACCAAATAAACCACTTCTTTAGAATCGGGACATCAAAATTTACTTTGTGTAAATTTTTGGTATCTTTCTGATAAAGTTCATTTTTTTAATGAATAGTGTAAAATGTTGTATTTTAATTCAAAACCTCTTTTTAATCTAATTTATTTATATGATTAGATTATCTTTTTAATTGGTTTTAAAGTTAAATTAGAATAAATTTTTACCATTAAATCCAATAGTGGTCGTTGTAATTAATTTCACTTTGAAATCAGACTTAAACTAGTGTCAATCTTTTGATACTTATTGTTTCATAAAAACACGCTATTTTCTCTGACAGCGGGAATTAATTATTAAATGAATTAATGAAACCTATATGTTTTGAATTTTGTAAAATAGACTTCATTTTTGAATTCAGAATATCAAATATATCTTAGTTTAAATATTTGGTAATTTTCAGAAAATCTTCAATTTTTGATGAATAGTGAAACCACTAAGTGGTACTTATAAAAACTGATTTTCCGTTTAAATGAAATTTTGCCATATTTGTGTTTTGAATTTCAAAAATCCGACATGCATGGTTGTCATTAAGAAGTAAAATGTGGTTCAATGAGATTAAAATAATTTTTTGGTGAATAGTAACTTTTAAGTTCTTCATCGCGATTAGAGGTAATTAGTGTAGTTTAATGTAAAAATAATGTTTTAATAATATTAAATGAACTTAACACATGTCCTAACCTCATTGTATGTGTCATGGGCGACCAATACAACCCATTGGTCAACATGGGGACCCCATGAAGCCACTTTGGTTGGAAAATGACATTAATAACTTTTTATTTAAAGTTAAAGTAAAAATGAGACAAACATGAAAAGTTTTACTAAAACAATTTTTACATGGGGTTATACAATTAAGATTTTTTACTATAAATATTAATTGGAAATATAAACATATTTCCTACATCATAGTATTTTTTTATAATTTTTACACATTAAATAAATTAAATTATTTATGACATCATGATGATGCAGCGATGACCTCATTATTTAACGATTTAAATAAAATGGAAAGATAATGTAATATTTAAGACCTACACATATCCAAAACTTATTGAATGAGAAGATTTCGAACCCTTATTACCTTATCCTTGTATTATATCAATGTGGGACCTCTTAAATCCGAATATCATTTTACAATAAAGTGACTTTTCTTTACTTTCCAAGAGTGCCCCTCCTCTCCTCTTATAAAAGGCCCCCACCTCTACCTCCTTAACCACACTCCCAAAGCCTTTGGCTCGGCCAACCCCTGCCCATTTTGTCTCTCCACTTCCCTCTATTACTCCTTGAACCCTCACTTTGGGCAGAATTCTTCCCAAGGAAGCCTTTGAGCTCAAACCAAAGGGAGTTACCCGGTTTTAAGGTAATGTCTTCACTTGAGTACTTTTGTTTTATTTTGCTTCTCCAACCCCTTAAACTCTTTTTATTTACTTCTTTTGTAACAACACCAGTATCTCCAATATACTAGGATGTTTTTATAAGATTTATTCGAGCTAAACTCTCACACAAATACATCAAATGGTTAAAGAACATACGGTTTCCGTGGATGGCGAAATTCTGCCTCCCGAAACGATGATTGTTCAATACTCATTTAACACCTTCAAAGGTGGCCATTATGATGTCACTATTTTTATATATGATATATAGTATGTTTATTATTTCCTTAATCTTATGTATTTTTCATTTATGTCATACCATTATTGTTTCTATTATGGGTAAACACGATATCTTCATTTTAAGAAGTGCGGACTACCGCCCCCTGAAAGTGATTTGATTCGTTAATACCATATGTGGGATGTGTAAAGGATAAAGTTAATAATATTATATATGTTATTATACTGGAATTATAATATACTCTTATATAATTATGATTCCATTCCATAAAATATGAAATAGAAATGGAAGTAGCGTTCATGCGTACGTACGGCTTACCGTCTCCATGAACGGTGCATTTCATTTCTTACCTCTAAATGTGATGTAATATTATAAATACATGTATATGATGAATATATATGATATATATGTTATCCAAATCATTAATATCATTCTGTATATAACGAACCTTTGACCAAATTAACAACATGTAAGTGTAAGAAGTCTATTTTTGACTTAAGAACCAAATACCGACAAAATGAACATTATTAACTTAAATGATTACATGATGTTCATAACATGGTATAAAAGGAATAATGAACTTGAAAAAGGTTATTAAGCAAGTAGATATTAACTCAATTTTATTATTCAGGATATTAAAGAACGGTCGGGTCAAGTCGGATAAGTGGTAAGGGATCCTACTCCACTCTTTCTTTTTAAGTACACTCTTTTATGTCCTTCCTTTTAAATCTCATCTTTCTTGTTATTGGGATGTTATTTTATATTAATCTTACTGGAATTTTTATTTTCATGTTATGAGAGACCCTATTCTCTCTCATCAATCCATTTTGGAATTTTTAAGTGGCGCCGTTAGGCTGCCGAATTTTCGTAAGAGATCTAACCTCTCTCTTTCTTTTTAAGTACTCTCCTTTATGTCACTTCTTTTAAGCTCCTCTTTGTTATGATGGGGGGTGTTCTTTTATATTCCTCTTTCTGTACATTTTATTGTAATTTTATGAGATACCCTATTCGATCTCATTAATCCATTTTTTGAAGTTTTAAGTGGCGACGTTAGGCTGCCGAGTTTTCGTAAGGGATTTTTCATCTCACTTTTATACCCGTGAGATTTATGCTACATTTGCCACAATTTCCTTTGAGTGGTGTATGTACTTCCAATTATACTACTCTTTATTTAAAATACTTTCTTTTGTGAGTATTTACATCAATGATGTATTGTCCTTCTTTCATGGGGTGTATGTTTAGAAAGATACCCAAGTCGGTAAGGGAACCTTTCACCCTCCTCTTTTTAAAAGACTTATTTTGTTTGGTCTTTTAATTTACATATTATTATATTGGGATATGTTCTCATATATCCTTATTGATGTAAATTTTATGTCCAAGTGATGAGATACACTTTTTATCTCTCATCAACTCATTTTGATGTGTCGCTGTTAGGCTGTCAATGGAACTTCTTAACCCAATTTCGATTTCTTTGGGTTCAACATGTAGTTATTGAATATATGTGAATGAACTTTGATTATTTTACACTTAATATCCACTTATATTTTGTGTATTCATTTGTCACACATAATTATGTAATTGATTTATCCTTAAACCAAGGATATCGTCTTTGTATGGGACTTCATCTCAATCTCCTTTCACTGAGGCATATTTTGTTTTATACACAACCATATTTTATACGGTGTATAAACCCCTTTGACTTTTACGTTTATTCAAAAGGAATCTTTTTTATACGAAGCGTTTACTAAACAACAAAAGGGAATGTTTTTGTCGTACGTATGCGGCGACAACGACTTCTCCGCCGTCGTGACCATTATTTGAGTTTCGGCTTCCTCTACAAGCCATACCTTTTTTTAAAAAAAAATAAATACCATGTTTTACTTTTCTTTTATTTTGGTATTGAAAATTGTTTTCATAATGTTTTTATATCAATGTGTTGTATTGTTATATTGTGATTGAAATGTGGAAATGTTATGTTTCCTTTATGCATGTTTTATGTGATACGATTATGTTGAGGTTCTTGGGCATTATTATGAAGACGGGTGGTTCCGTGATAAACTAAGGGCGGGTGAGCCCGATATATCTCTCCAATGCATTGGGTAACGCGAAGGAGTGAAACTTTAAGGTTTCTCCGAAGAGATTTAGGGAATATACTGTGATGGGTATTCCAAACGTAACCAAGAGGGTTACTCTCTACGTAAGAATGTTATGAATGCCTCAAGTTACCTTTATGTCTTATGATTTCTATGATTTATTCATGGTTTGATGAGGTATGTTAAAGTGCCTTTGTTTTATGGGTAAAGTATGATTTCATTCTTATGTATATATGAACTCATGTTTCATTTCCATATTTTTATAACCCTTACTGAGATTTTTATGCTCATCCCAAGTTTTTGAAATGTTTTTCACAGGTCAAGGGAAAGGTACATGATGTGATGATAGTGTCAAGGATGTGTCAGGAAAGAATCCATGTTTTATTTTCAATATGTTTCCATTGATGGGAAGAATGAATACTGTCTTTTATGTAACCACTTTTTTTAAATGTGGAATGTAATGCAAGTTTCATGATCTAATTCTCTAAAACTCTAAACCTGAAAAGATCCTCAATGTGTAATCTTGTAATAACTCAAGATTAAGTAAGGTTTAAGGCTGGGGCCTTATAGTTGGTATCAAAGGTCGGTTTAGATAACTTTAGAGGTTATGGTATTCTTTAAGCATAAGTGACATTACCATAATGGTTAGGATTTCAGAAAGAGTCCTGGTTTTAGATAAAGTGAATGAGTAAGTATATCTTAGTGTTTATCTTCCTCATTAGTACATGATGGTTATGTTGATATACTCACACTGACCTTTTTGGATTTAGTAAATGGCTGGATCTAGCAGGCACCAAAGTGACAATTGGTTTGAAGGAAACTGTGGTGGTTCTCTGGTTAAGAGACTGGATGAAATGGGGTATTCAATGAGGAAACTCGTGGTTGTTCTAAACCAACTATAAATGAGTCATGATCAACCACTTGAACCTTGGTATGTTCTATAATGCATCATGTACGAGATGACCAATTGATGTGGAAGATCAGGTAATAATTAAAAAGGTAACCATTAGGGTTTATATGATCCTTACTTTTGAGGTAATTATGGGTTATTATATGTTATGATGGAAAATGAAAGGCATGAGATAAACTTGAGGTTAAAATATGTTATGTTTATTTTTGAAGATTTTATCTCGTTTTGGGAAATGTTTTGAGAATTATATAGTTTTGTAAAAAGGACAACACGCAGACCGTGTGACAACCCGTCGCGTCGGACAAAGCTGTGGGAATCGAACCCACAACCAAAGTGCAACTGGTATTTATCGCCTACCACTGGACTACGTGAAGTCCCTGGTTAGTTTGACTGATTCATTTTAGTTAGATGATTTTAGGAATTAAGAGTAAGTTGATTTTGGGGTATCTATGGAAATTTATTAACCTATCATGGTGGATAAGTGATTAGGATTAATTACTTTTCAATACGAGACATTAAGAGCAACTGATGTGGTTTGGAGATAAATGATACGATTTTACTTGGTAGACTATGTCACTAAATCCTTCAAAATATTTGGGTTTAAATATTAGTTTGGTTTACATTGAAGAATTTTATGGACAAATTGTTTATCGAATGGTCCTCGTTGAACTTTGGGTTTTGTTGGACGAATTTTGGAGATTAATAAAAGATTTTCTTTTTATAAAGGGTTATCCTTTTCTGGATTATCTGATCATGTACTAACCTTTTTTGTTTTGGTTTTGGTTAGAGTCTAAAGACGTGGGAAGTATATAGTTCTCTATTGTGGATTAGGTGATTCTCTAGAAATTGATTATAGTACTCTTAATGCGAACAAGTCTTCCTAAATACTCATCTTTTGGAGAAAATATGAGTTTAGTAAAAGTTGAAAGTCAACATGATAAGTGATTATGTTTCCTTATGAATAAAATCCTCAATAAAAAGTAACTTAAAACGAAAATGTTGTCTATTATATTTTCCTACTGGGGAATCGAATACCATTTAACCCATCACAATTTTGTGATTTTCTTATGGTTAACTTTCTCCTACACATGTTTACTATCACTCTCCATCAGAACATGACCCTTTGTTTTTTCCTCCATGTCCATATTTTCATACTTGTAATCCTAGTATGTGTTAACTCGGGTGACCTTTGTACTTATCTTTCTTTATTTTAAAGTGATTGTTTTACCGACTCTTGTTCCGATGTGGGACTTTCAAGGATGTTTCCAAGCCCAATTTTAAAAATTGTGAGGACGCAATTCTCAAAAGGGGGGAAGGATGTAAGACCCCAGGTAAATAAAGAATATGAAATTTTCATATTTATCAATATTTGTGAATAAAATATTAATATGACTTTAAAGGGGACGCTATTCTCGATGGCGTACCCAACACGCAACAACGAGTTCTTGGGAATCTTACGTTGCACTCTAATAATAAAATAATATTATTTTAAATGGTAGTTAACATTTGGCCATTGTATTGGAAGGAATGTATAGAAATAACTAAAATATGATTATATATGTTTTTAAATGTTTTTACATTTATCCAATAAAAGATAAAGGCTTAAAATACGGAAAGAATTCAATTTTAGGCGTATATGCCCTAGTTTTCACTAAAGGTTCACTTATCGCCTTTTGATGGTGAACCATCATTAAATATAGTTTTGTTCACTCTTATACATTCTATTGGACCAAATAAAACTCTTCTTTAGAATCGGGACATCAAAATTTACTTTGTGTAAATTTTTGTTATCTTTCCGATAAAGTTCATTTTTTTAATGAATAGTGTAAAATGTTGTATTTTAATTCAAAAACTCTTTTTAATATAATTTATTTATATGATTATATTATCTTTTGAATTGGTTTTAAAGTGAAATTAGAATATATTTTCACCATTAAATCCAATATTGGTCATTGGAATTAATTTCACTTTGAAATCAGACTTAAACTAGTGTCAATCTTTTGATACTTATTGTTTCATAAAAACACGCTATTTGCTCTGACAGCGGGAATTAATTATTAAATGAATTAATGAAACCTATATGTTTTGAATTTTGTAAAACAGACATCATTTTTGAATTCGGAATATCAAATATAGCTTAGTTTGAATTTTTGGTAATTTTCTGAAAAACTTCAATTTTTGATGAATAGTGAAACCACTAAGTGGTACTTATAAAAACTGATTTTCCATTTAAATGAAATTTTGCCATCTTTTTGTTTTGAATTTCAAAAATCCGACATACATGGTTGTCATTAATAAGTAAAATGTGTTTCAATGAGATTAAAATAATTTTTTGGTGAATAGTAACTTTTAAGTTCTTAATCGCGATTAGAGGTAATTAGTGTAGTTTAAGGTAAAAATAATGTTTTAATAATATGAAATGAACTTGAAACATGTCCTAACCTCATTGGATGTGTCATGGCCGACCAAGACAACCCATTTGTCAACTTGGGGACCCCATGAAGCCACTTTGGTTGGAAAATGACATTAATATCTTTTTATTTAAAGTTAAAGTAAAAAATAAGACAAACATGAAAAGTTTTACTAAAACAATTTTTAGATGAGGTTATACAAATCAGATTTTTGACTATAAATATTAATTGGAAATATAAAATATTTCCTACTTCATAGTATTTTTTTTATAATTTTTACACATTAAATAAATTAAATTATTTATGACATCATGATGCTGCAGCGATGACCTCATTATCTAACGATTTAAATAAAATGGAAAGATAATGTAATATTTAAGACCTACACATCTCCAAAACTTATTGGATGAGCGGATTTCGAACCCTTATCACCTTATCCTTGAATTATATCAATGTGGGACCTCTTAAATCCGAATATCATTTTAAAATAAAGTGACTTTTCTTTACTTTCCAAGAGTGCCCCTCCTCTCCTCTTATAAAAGGCCCCCACCTCTACCTCCTTAACCACACACCCAAAGACTTTGGCTCAGCCAACCCCTGCCCATTTTGTCTCTCCAATTACCTATATTACTCCTTGAAGCCTCACTTTGGGCAGAAGTCTTCCCAAGGAAGCCTTTGAGCTCAAACCAAAGGGAGTTACCCGATTTTAAGGTAATGTCTTCACTTGAGTCCTTTTGTTTTATTTTGATTCTCCAACCCCCTAAACTCTTTTTATTTTATTCTTTTGTTACAACACCAGTATCTTAAATATACTAGGATGTTGTTATAATATTTATTCTAGCTACACTCTCACACAACTACATCAAATGGTTAAAGAACATACGGTTTCCGTGGATGGCGAAATTGTGCCTCCCAAAACGATGATTGTTCAATATTCATTTAACACCTTCAAAGGTGGCCATTATGATGTCACTTTTTTTTATATGATATATATTATGTTTATTCTTTCCTTAAGCTTCTGTATTTTTCATTTATGGCATACCATTATTGTTTCCATTATGGGTAAACACGATATCTTCATTTTCGGAAGTGCGGACTACTGCCCCCTGAAAGTGATTTGATTCGTTAATACCATATGTGGGATGTGTAAAGGATAAAGTTAATAATATTATATATGTTATTATACTGGAATTATAATATACTCTTATATCATTATGATTCCATTCCATAAAATACGAAATAGAAATGGAAGTAGCGTTCATGCTTACGTACGGCTTACCATCTCCATGAACGGTGCATTTTATTTCTTAACTCTAAATGTGATGTAATATTATAAATACATGTATATGCTGAATATATATGATATATATGTTATCCAAATAATTAATATCATTCTGTATATAATGAACCTTTGACCAAATTAACAACATGTAAGTGTAAGAAGTCTATTTTTGACTTAAGAACCAAATACCGACAAAATGAACATTATTAACTTAAATGATTTCATGGTGTTCATAACATGGTATAAAAGGAATAATGAACTTGAAAAAGGTTCTTAAGCAAGTATAGATTAACTCAAGTTTATTATTCAGGAGATTAAAGAACGGTCGAGTCAAGTCGGATACGAGGTAAGGGATCCTACTCCACTCTTTCTTTTTAAGTACACTCTTTTATGTCATTCCTTTTAAATCTCATCTTTCTTGTTATTGGGATGTTATTTTATATTAATATTACTGTAATTTTTATGTTCATGTGATTAGAGACACTATTCTATCTCATCAATCCATTTTTGAAGTTTTAAGTGGCGTCGTTAGGCTGCCGAATTTTCGTAAGAGATCTAACCTCTCTCTTTCTTTTTAAGTACTCTCCTTTATGTCACTTCTTTTAAGCTCCTCTTTGTTATGATGGGGGGTGTTCTTTTATATTACTCTTTCAGTACGTTTTATTTTAATGCTATGAGATACCCTATTTGATCTCATCAATCCATTTTTGGAAGTTTTAAGTGGCGACGTTAGGCTACCGAGTTTTCGTAAGGGATTTTTCATCTCACTTTTATACCTGTGAGATTTATGCTACATTTGCCACAATTTCCTTTGAGTGGTGTATGTAATGCCCATTATACTACTCTTTGTGTAAAATAATTTCGTTTGTGAGTATTTACATCAATGATGTATTGTCATTCTTTCATGGGTTGTATGTTTTGAATTACACCCAAGTCGGTAAGGGAACCTTTCACCCTCCTCTTTTTAAAAGACGTATTTTGTTGGGTCTTTTAATTTACATATTGTTATGTTGGGATATGTTCTCATATATCCTTATTGATGTAAATTTTATTTCCATGTGATGAGATACACTTTTTATCTCTCATTAACTCATTTTGATGTGACGTCGTTAGGCTGTCAAGAGAACTTCTTAACCCAATTTCGATTTCTTTGGGTTCAACATGTAGTTATTGAATATATGTGAATGAACTTTGATTATTTTAAACTTAATATCCACTTATATTTGGTGTATTCATTTGTCACACATAATTATGTAATTGATTTATCCTTAAACCAAGGATATCGTCTTTGTATGGGACTTCGTCTCAATCTCCTTTCATTGAGGCATATTTTGTTTTATACACAACCTTCTTTTATACGGTTTATAAACCCCTTTGACTTTTACGTTTATTAAAAATGAATCTTTTTTATACGAAGCGTTTACTAAACAACAAAAGGGAATGTTTTTGTCGTACGTATGCGGCGACAACGACTTCTCCGCCTTCGTGACCATTATTTGAGTTTCGGCTTCCTCTACAAGCCATACCTTTTTTTTAAAAGAAAAATAAATACCATGTTTTACTTTTCTTTTATTTTGTTATTGAAAATTGTTTTCATAATGTTTTTATATCAATGTGTTGTATTGATATATTGTGATTTAAAGGTGTAAATGTTATGTTTCCTTTATGCATGTTTTATGTGATACGATTATGTTGAGGTTCTTGGGAATTATTATGAAGATGAGTGGTTCTGTGATAAAATAAGGGTGGGTGAGCCCGATATATCTCTCCAATGCATTGGGTAACGTGAAGGAGTGAAACTTTAAGGTTTCTCTGAAGAGATTTAGGGAATATACTGTGATGGGTATTCCAAACGTAACCAAGAGGGTTACTCCCTACGTAAGAATGTTATGAATGCCTCAAGTTACCTTTAGGTCTTATGATTTCAATGATTTATTCATGGTTTGATGAGGTATGTTAAAGTACCTTTATTTTATGGGTAAAGTATGATTTCATTCTTATGTATATATGAACTCATGTTTCCTTTCCATATTTTTATAACCCTTACTGAGCTTTTTATGCTCATCCCAAGTTTTTGAAATGTTTTTCACAGGTCAAGGGAAAGGTACATGATGTGATGATAGTGTCAAGGATGTGTCAAGAAAGAATCCATGTTTTATTTTCAATATGTTTCCGTTTATGGGAAGAATGAATACTGTCTTTTATGTAACCACTTTGTTTAAATGTGGAATGTAATGCAAGTTTCATGATCTAATTCTCTAAAACTCTAAACCTGAAAAGATCATCAATGTGTAATCTTGTAATAACTCAAGATTAAGTAAGGTTTAAGGCTAGGGAATTATAATTATACCCATCCAAAAAATTATGTGTTTGAATAATAGACTACACCACAACGTGGAGACGGCAAGCCGTACGTAAGCACATATGGAGACTTTCCATTAAAAGGTTGGATGAAATAATGAATATGGTTGTACCATATTTATAATAAAATCAAAGTATGTATAAGTTACTGGAGTTATTATTTTGGTATGGAAACAACAATGAAAGAGGAAGTGGAAGAAGAAAATAACTTTTAAATAGGTGGTGAAGTTATTACTTCTATTTCTTTTGTTTCCTTTTTAGTTGATCAAAAGAGCTCTTTAGGTTGGTATTATGGTCAAAATAAGGCCTATAATACTAATTTAGGGTAGTTGGGAGGATATTTGATTAGTGTTTGGCTGATTTAATCAGCATCGGAGGTGGGATTTTGAGAGAAGGGGAGTACCCTTTTATAAGAGAGTTGAGGGTCACTTTAAGAAAATCATGAAATATAATTTTATTATACAGTCATATTCAATTTATAATGGCTTAAAAGGATTTATCTCAAGGATAATGTGTGTATGGGTCTTGAAACTCTCAAAAAATAGGTTTTCGATAGGTTTAGATCACCATATTAACCTTATCTTGTAGATTTAACTCTTAGTTAAATAGTTTAATTTTTAACCTGTATTCCTGTATTATTAAAATAAATGGTTAATAAACTTACTATAAAAATTCAAGTGAACCCCATGTGGTTCATTGTTGGTATATATGACATTAACTATGTCCTTGGGACAATAATTAGATTTTTAGTAATATTAAATTAAATAATAATATAGTTTCTCTTTTAAAAACTCGTTTATGTCAATTTTGACACTATTTGTTATTTTCTTTTTCTGAAAGTCATAAAAACTTTATTAGTTATAAAAATATATATTTAATAAACCATAAAATGACATAATAACCATGAAATTTATTATAATTAATCATAAGTATCAATTACCATTTATTTGGATATTTATAATATCAATTATTTTAATCATTCATTAATAAGGTAATTACTGCATCATTATTGTTTCATAAATAAATTTAATTATTTAATGTCTAAAAATTATAAATAAAATATAATTATTTATTATCTCTATTTATCTTTCTAACAAATATTTATAGTCAAATTTATCTTATTTATTTTCCTATATTAAAAATTGTTTAGTTATTAAACATTGAATTTATCACTTTTAACTCTTCTTTAAATAAAATAATAATAAATGTCCAAATCTAATACAAGTGGACCAAAAAGATAAAATTTTATTTATAAGGTTTATTTTGGTCGAAATACAATTATCCAATAGAATTATGACATGTTTTAGGGTAATTATAATATCATTTTTACCTTTAATTACACTATGTACTTTTAACGATGGTAAATAAAATTCCAAAACTACTACTCTCCAAAAAGCATTTTCATCTTATTAAACCAAATTTAACTTATTTATGTAAAATATGTCTCTCATATTTTTTAAATTCTATTTACATAAGTGGTAAATTTATGTTTTATGCAAATTTTCAAATGCGCCTAGAAGGTGGGTAAAAGAGGGTTAAATGTTAAATAAAATTATATCTATATATATAATATTATTATGAAATGGATAAAATTAATTACATTGAACATATTTAGGTATTATATATATTTTTACCTCAAATAAAATTTTATAAAATAACTAATTATTTGAATAAAAATTTAGGTTTTAAACAATAACGCAGTGTTTTCACTATTCATTAAAAATGGATTGTTTTCAGAAAACACACCAAAAAATAACCCTAAGATAATTTTTATATTCCAAATCCAAAAATGAAGTCCATTTTGAAAAATTAAATTTATAAAATTTCAAAAATTCTGTATTACTACTCATAACTGCAAGATTGATTGGTCATGTTGTGTTAGAACATGAAGTTGCGTACAACACAAGCTATTGTATTATTCATAAAGAAATGTATCGTGGAAGCATTGGGTGTTACAAAATATCCTTAGAGGATTTTGAAACATACAATTATCTGGATGTGTTTATAGATATGAGAGAGTATATATAATATAAATATTATTAAGTCATTCTATGGAAATAATGATAACATTAATAAAATATTTAATAAATATAAAAATAAGGAAAATTTATTTTCATAGTAAAAATAATAAGTGATAGAATACAATGAAATATGATTGGGGTTATCTCTTAATTTTTTATTTAATCCCTTACTAATCCCTTGAAGGCTTCGGTTTGGGAGTATGTATAAAATCTATAATAGAACTATGTACAAATTACTAGAATTTAAATGTCATAAAAATAATTTTATTGTAATTTATTGTAATAATTTTATAAAAAATTAATAAATGTTATTTTAATTATTCCCTCAAATATGGAATATGACCTGTGTAAATTTTGATGTCCTAAACCTATATAAATGTGGTCTTTGATGTTTTTAAATTGAATGTGATAGTTTTTAATGGTGATAAAAGGGCATCCCCCTTTTTTATTGGTTTTGTGAATGTAAACCATGAATTTCAAGAAGATACATAAGGGTAAGCCCCTATTTGATGTTGTTATATTAGGGTAACACCCTATTTTCAATGGCCTAGTATGTGTAGATCCCATTTTTATCAGTTGTGTTAGGGTTAAACTATGTTTATAAAGGGTTTGTATGGGTAACATATGCACTTCACAAAAGTATTTTGGAATTTTTTAATTATATATAATGTATGCCCCGACCCTTACATGACAAATATGAGATTCATAAATGAAAATCCATGTTACCCTTACGGAACAACATATTTATGCAAATTTTATAAACCCACTATACATTTTCCCAACCCTATGTGAACCTAAAATTAATATTCCTGATTCATAAATCCTAAAATCCTAGAAACGGAATTCAATGAATTGTTTGAATTTGTAACTCATATTAGAGAAGATTTTTAACTCTCCCCATTCATGATTATATTAAAATAAAATGTAAATTGTTCTTTAAATATATGGTTATATAATGTAGTTAACAAAAACATGTATTGCGCTTCCAAAAAAAATTATCTCTAATAACGAAATTTTTATCTCTTATTTATTTCAGGAAGACCAGATTTATTCTATCCATTACCAGTATTGCCTCCTTCTACAAATTATTGTTCTCATTCTGGTTATCATGCATGGAATATCCTCTCTCTCTCCCTCCAACCTTCTTAAGTTCATAATTTTTAATGAATAATTTACATTTATTATTTTTATATGTAATTTTAAAGTGATTTCATCTTATTTATATGGATAGAAGATAATTAAATCTTAGTTGGTTTAACTCAAGTATTATAAAAGTTTATTGATAATAAATAACCTCCTGCTTATCAAAAAGTATTCTTGAGATATAAAATATTATCTCATATGGTTTTATAATTATTATTTGAGGATGATCTAGTTAGAAAATTCAATGGGTTAAATCAATAATTTTGTAATTATTTTTGTTTTATAATCAATTATCAAATGTGGTGTTTCATATTATTTTAGTAATAATATAATTTGAATCATTCCTAGGAATCCTAAGAGTGTAGTTGGAGGAAACTAATATGCATGTTTTTTCAATTGAATATTCCTTGAAAAAAACATTGTGATATAATAAAAAATATTTTTTTAGCAATTTTATTACCATGAATATAAAAGCATATAACATTTTCATGATTAGTTTTATTATTCTTAATAACCCATTCTGATTATTTCTATACATATGGGTGATTAAGTGGACCTAGATACATTTCTTACATTGTGATCATGTGATATTGTGCAGTATCTTGAAAAATATTATTTATATATTGTGTTCCTTTCATAAATATGGGTTTCATGTGATATTGGGTGGCCAGTTGAACCTTAATTTTGGTACAAGGATGAATATGTTTCTAAATTTAGGCTTGAAAATCCCTTATAAGGAGCCCAAAAGAAAATGATGATGGTTATATACTATTTCTATTTGGATGGAATTGATTTAGTCTAGGAAATTCTTGTTGACATGGTAGTATAGTATGAAATAAATGATAATCCATAATAATATAGTCAAAGTCATCTAATTCTATGTAACTATGATGTCTCATCCAAATTCGTTGATCTTTTCTTGTCTGACTACTCATTATTTAAGGATAATAAGCACCATTAATGCAGAGAGTGCAGTGTTCAGGATAATGAACACCATTATGAAGGGGCATGGGGAGTATCAGTTAATTACCACCATAAGTGTGGTCCATGACGTGTTTCTTTTCATGACCATAATTTTGATGGGGGCATATAGTATTTCCTTTATGGTAGTACATGTCTGTTTGGCATTGGTATACATATTAACATCATGAAAAAGTCACTGGGTTGTGATCCATGGTGACTTGGTTATCACAGGATGAAACATAGCAAGTGTGGATGTATGATTGGTTGAGAATTTAATTATGTCCAAATATGAAATGTTATATATTTTGTTCACTTATGTAATGTATATTGGAGGTGTCATACAATGAATTTTACTCATGCCCTACATAGAAATATTCGTTCATATGCCTATTTTATGTCTAGAGATATTTTGAACGTCAAGAGCCTCATTACAGAGAGCTATGGAGTTGGAGTATTAGGGTAAAAGGTGGTTTAATGACACAATATATACTATTATTGTATTTTATTATCTTTCCTTACAGTCATGAATACATTTTGGTCTTATAACACAAGGATTCTATTCATTTTTTTCTATAGTATGTCATATATTCCATTTGAAATTATTTTTTTCCATATAATTTTCAATGATATGTTTTATATATTTTTTATTTTATTAGGTGAATATCATTAAAATGATTTTATTATCTCACCACTGATACAATTCAGATCCTCACTTCTAGTCGACAACCATATTCATATAGAGAGTTGTACATTATGTCGTGTGTCTCACTAACATGGACTCAATGGATCGGGTTGGTGAGATACAACATAGTGACATAGCATATTTTTATCATTTCCATATGACCAATATGTGACAAAATATAAAAGAGAAATGATTTGTATGTCTCAGGTAGAGTATTTTCAGTGTTTCAGGTCAACACATGTATAATATACCTCTTGGATTCCATTTATGGGATTGTTGTTACAATTTTGTGGCATTTTTGGTGAATTCATGCATCTATGTGTAGGATTGTTGGATTGAATTTCCATATATATTCATGTTTTATTGCTACATTTTATCTCTTTAATTTATATCCTTGATTTGATTTAAAAAATTGGGATAGAAATATATTTTTTATTAATATTACAATTTTCAATACTATTTTGATATCAATATGCTGGAATTAAAGAGTTGAACCTAATAAAATTTTAATTTTTTGTTTTTTATTTATTTTATACTATGACTAACATACAAGGATTAGATATTAGTATGTGATTTTAGGGATGTACATTGGATTATGGGTAGACCATATAAGTAACATTTTATTATTGCATAGACTGGTTTGGATCTAAATTGTAATAACCAAATCATATGTATTAAATATTATTTTGGAATTTTATAAATTATTCCATTGAGACATTTTAAGGGAAATAATGATAAGGTATACCGGGATTCTATCATCCCAACATCACTATAGTAAGAGATTATTCCATATCACATTCATGTACTAGTTGTGATGATTTATGTTATAGAGCTAGTTTAGTTTAAAATCATCCAAATTGTACATGTTCACTATGGAAATTTCAAAAACACCATGTAAAACATGTTTTGGACATCTAGCTCCAACATTCTAATAATATTAAAGGAAATGGTGGAACATAATATAAAAAGGAATAGATTTATTTTATTATGTGTATTTTTGACCCAGTCTAGACTCCTAATGATGGGGATGTGATTCTTGATATTTTCATGTCACAAGGACTATATAGGATATGGTATAACACCATCAATCATGGTGAAATAAGAGAGGGAATTAAATTGGTGGACATCAATGGGTAATTTAATTATCAACAATTTTATGACATGATGAAGATGGAGTACGAATAGGAGTTCATGGAGTTGTAGTATGGTTTTATGATTTTCTCTGTATCTTATAATGGATTCATAGTGTTGCTTTATTTTTCTATTTTGATGGATGGAAATGAGGCATGTAATGAAAAATGGTTATAGGTGAACCTTTTCCAGGAACTCAAATTCTAGGTTATGGGATTTAATAATACAATTTTCAAGAAGTGGACTCAAAAGTTATTGATTTTGGAGAAGGGGTGGAGGAGGAAAGGGTCTAAGGAATAATAAGAGTCCTTAGAAAACTACAGTTTGAGATTCCTCTAACAATTATGGGATCCTATTGCAATAGTATTAATAGGAAGATTGAATAGGATAAATAGAGAACCATGATAATGGGATAGAGTATGGAATACATAGTTTCCTCTATGAGAGATGATTCCAATAGGTTCTTTAATAAAGAGAAAGTATGCCAATGTTTTAATCCTTGTTGTAATCCATCTAAAATGTTCCACAACTATTGAATGGATGGAATTATTTGGATTTTTCAATTGAGGCATAATGGGTGAATATGTAAGGGTACATGTAGATGAACATAACAAAGTATACATCATCCTTTTATGTGATGACTGAGGGGTAAGGCCACGTAAATGATGTAAGATGAGTACGTATAGTAGATTAGACTCTATAATATAGTGGTGAATGAAAATATACTATTCAATGTAAGTGATTGATCTCTTGTACATTATTTAATGTTATTTTAATAACATTTATATCAATTCATTTTTATCTACACACTTTATTATTATAAAAAACATATAGGTTATGTTATCATTTGAGTTACATTCACTCGAGACACTATTGGACCTAATGGTATACTATATATAGTAATTCCAATAGTTCTCTATAAATAATACTATTAATTGGAATATATGGTAAACCCTGATTGTAGAGATGATGAGCTTCAATATGATCCTTTGAATGGTTAGGATAACCAAATTACATTATCAAATTGAATATGATCCAATATGAGTATCATTTATATCATTAAAGGGATATTAGTTTGTGATAACTAGTGAATGGGAACCATGAGATGTAGGGATGGTCTAGATATGGATCATCTCGATAGGAAATCATCGAAGATTATGGGTTAGGATCTTTTAGTATAAAAAATCATGTATTCCTTAAATTTTCCCGCTATTATGGGTCTTTTATAAGACATGTTTTTGGAATAATTCACATGAATAACCCCCCCCCCATTAATAGAGGAGTTTATTTAGATAGAATATTCATACACTGCGATTCATTCATTTCTTAACCCCCAAAGCTTATATTGTTGGAAACATTAAAGGATATAATGGTGTAGCTGAAGTATTTTAAGAAAAATTGATTTATTAAGCCAATTACATAATCATGTGATGTACCTTTTTTCCCAAATGGATAATGTCCTCAACTCTATATATATTACGAGATGTTGAACCAGGAGATGGTAAGAAATAGATATTATTTTAGAAATATTGATGATATATTACTTGTAACAAGTATATTAGTTGTTCTATAATATTGATCATTAATTGGGATATCATATTTTATTTATTAGAGTGGTGGAAATCATAATTTTAGTTTTTCAATGTAAATATGTGCCATATAGGTATTTCATGATGTCAATTAGATTGATGAATATGTTTTTAGTGTACATGGATCTCATGAAAAATATCATGCATCCATATCGTGACATTCCCATCATAGTGTTGGTTGAAGACATGATGACAAAATCATTACCCAAGAGAAGAATTTTAGATTTCATGAGATAGTTTTATGTAAACATCATGGAAATATTCTTTATTCCATGCTTTTGAACTGTAACATCTGAATTCTAGAGGTAATATGGTGTATGAGATAAGTATATCAGTGCACCCAGTGAAGGGGGCTGTAGAAAATCCCATACATTTCCATGTAATATGTTCATAATTATAGAAATTCTAGTTTTGGTGGGATGTTTTTTATTTTTTTATCCAGGGCATGTCTTATCTATCAGCACACATAAATGCACTAACAAGTAAGGGAGTGAGATTACCATTAATGGACCAGTGTGAACTGGAATTTATTATGATAGAGTGGAGGTAAAAATTATATTCAATGTCAATTCTCTCATAGCTAGGGATTTGATATGTTGTATACTATGATTCATCTAGTGTTGAATTGGGAGTGAAGTGTGATTAAGTAGTAGTATATAGTTCACATTAGTTTCCACCACACGATCGAATCGATATTAAACCCCAAAATGAGTATGAAGTGGTAGTCTATGCTCTAAAGTGTTAGTGACACTATCTCTTTGTCAATAGGATTATTTCTATATATTCAATAATATCATTCATAATATATTTACATATTGGGACCTCAAAATGATTGATAGGTAAAAGTTTGAGTTTCTATAAATAATCAACATTGAGATGGACTATGACATAAAAAATGGCCACATCCATGTAGATTCTCAGAGTCATATGATTTATATATCATTGGGGTTTATTGAATGAACGTAGAATAAATATTTGTTCCACTTGATCATATTATCTTTTTTAATGATGGAAGATTACAATGACCACTGAATGATGAAATTCCCTCCACTAGTGGCAGAAAATTATTTTTTAAATTTGGTAATGGTTGGATAGGAGACAACCCTGATTGGGTTGTGATGTGGGAATATCTAGAAGTTGGTGACCTGATACCTGGGTGGTATTTAATTAATTATGATGTTATCCTTTTACATGTGATATTTGATCCCCTTCTACTCTCAAAGAAGAGGTAATGAGGTATTAATTTACCTCCAGGTGGGTAGTTTATCATAGTGTGAAATATATATACCATAACTTCAGGTGGTAGTTCTAGTGTCGATGAATGAAGGGGCACATTAATAGAATTTTTTCCCAATTCCATACATGCTGTTGGATTAAAGAGGAGAACGAATGTTCTGGTAGAATTATCTAGTCACATAAATTAAATATTTAAAATTGGTAGGATGTTGTAACTGAATTTTTGATAGGGTTACCAATGATCCTAAGGAATCGTCACAGGATTTTGGATATTTTTTATAGAATAAGAATAGTTTTACATTTATTTCTAACATATTGGTCATAATATTTATATTTTATGAGAATATATATATTTATCTGACATATATTTCATACATAGAGTTCCCCTTAGTAATTTATAATATAACTTTTTAAATTTATTATCATCATTTTGGAAGGGTTTTTGAATTTCATAGTACTAAGATGAGATTGAGCATATCATTCCATCCCTAGTAAAAATGGCATGTTGGACACAATGATTCATATATTATAGGAAAATCATATTTGAATTGATTTTAGAAATTGGATGAGACCATGATTAACACATTGCCTGGGAGGAGTTCTCCTGAAATAAAATTTTCTATGATTCTATATATATAGAACTATTAATGGATCTTTACAGGGGATTATTCTTGTAACCACTATGTTGGCTTAAGGTTGGTGATAATGATGTTTTTATACCTAGTTTGGAGTTGGAGACCTTATAGAGGGTGAAGTTTATTAGAAAGTGATTGGTGAAAACTTTTAGAATGTAGTGATCGAAATAAGACCAGATGAGAAACCCGTTTGATTTCTATATGGGTGACTATTTTCCCAAATAATTGACTAGGTTATTAGGCATATGATTTTATGGGAAAAAATTAATCTGGTTGTTTAGTTCAAGGGATCATTAGAGTTATTTTAAAATAACATTGGAATGGATTACAATCTAAAATGCCCTCTATGTTATTGAGTAATTTAGGATGAGTTCATTTTTTCTCTACATTAGAAGTACATGACCAATCATGTACATGTTAGAGGATGTGAGTATAATGATTTAGAGATAGATGTATAGAAGCACACAATTTTCATATATAAATATTTTATAATCTATATGAATATTCAATATATAACATTATGATCTAGGCTATAACTATAAAGGATTAGTGGACATGGAGAATAGGCTAATCATAATCTTATTTCGGAATATTTTTCAACATCTCTAAAAATTTTCTTCTCACTTAATACCATTCATGAAATATCCTACATAAATATTTTCATCATAACCTTGTTATAGGAAACATATTAGAGGGATATCTCAAATTCCTAGTAATCCTAAAGAGAGACATAAAAATTGTCTCTTATTTATAACATGTGGATAATGGTGTAATAATACGAGATTAACAATATAAAAATCATACCCATCATATAATAGATAATAATATTGAATCATGTCTTTAATCATTATTATTCATAATAAATGGATCATAAATTAATCTAATAAAATGAGCCATCACATCATAACATTGTATACGATATAAGTCGGATGAATACACATAATCCTATAAATTGTTTTCCTTATTCAAGGATAACCTCCAAAAAATCATTGTGGATGGGGTTCTCTCAACAATAAATAATATTCTTAGTCAAGATTCTCTACTAATACTATCATAGAGGGTTGTGTACATTATAGAACTGGGAACACTCTCCATTCTACCATTTACTATCTCATGAGATATTCATATTTACCTATAACATTTGAGGAATATTTTACTTTGGTAACACATATTATATAATGGAAATCTTATATATGTGTGTGGTAAGATAATAAAACATTACTTACATCATAACCATTGAAAATGAATTTTGTTTGATAAACATTTCACCCTTTAATAATTATATATATAATAGAACCGAAATAATGTTCCAAAATAAATAATAATCATAAGTACAAACACTCATATACATAATATATATGTGTCATAAAATCACATACCTAGAAAAACATTGTTAATTCCAACTAATTTCATTTTTTATTATATTGTGTTAAAATGATCACATTGAATATTTATGGGAAAAAATCCCCCATTTTTTTGAAAAGAAATATTTAAAATATAAAATATTGAAAAATTTTAAGGATTAAATTTTCATTGAAAATGACATTTGAACATTATAAGTTATGTTTCAAAACATTGAGTGGTTATGATTAGGGGAAATTGTGTTCATGTCATGCAAGTCAAAACAATGATTCATAAAACCTTTTTGGTAAAATTTATAAATAACTCATTTATAAAATGAAATGAAAATAATTTCAATAAATATTTTAAAAAATAAATAACATTTTTAAATGAATTTAACCAACCCTAGTAGAAGGATGAAAAAATCATCAAAACAAATTTAGAAATCATGTTCCTAGATGAAAAATTATTTTTTACCAAAAATATAATTAAATTTGGCCTCATTAAAAAAACATTCATTAGTATGTCGACTTATTAAAGTGATATAAATAAAAGGAAATCGTGAAACATTCATAAATAAACCGAGGAGAATAAAATTAATTGTATTTTTTAGAGATTGTTATAAAAAATCATTATTGAAAAAATAATCATAAATAATGCTGATAAACAATGAGATTATAACATACATCTATTAGCACATTGGTAACATTTGAATAATAACACATCTAAAATAAATAAATAAAATATTTTATATAAATATATGAAATTATTTTGTAACACCACATGACTATAATATATTTCATTTATAATAAATTTAATTTTATCAGTAGCATGTGATGCACAAAACATGAGGATGAAATGGCACATGATACACTTTTAAAATATTATTTAAACATGAATATTATATCATTAGAACTAAATTATAATGTATTAATTTAACTAAATAAATTATAAATATCATGGTTGTATATTTTTTATAAATATAATAAGAATCATTAATATTAATCATAACAGTTTTCTGAAAAAAAGTATACTTTTTCTAAAAGATGGTTTAATCACACGTCACCGAAATATTATAAAATTAGTTTTTAACACTTTTTTAAAAAATTATTTTATAAAATTAACATATATTTTAAAATCATCATAAAAAATTTGTATTACTTTGAATAATTTTTTATTTTTATGTACATTTTCATTTTCTGTTGAATAATAAAATATACTGATTTTTAATTGAAATACTATCTTTTGTTATAATTATTAATAATGATAAATTATATTCAAAATTGATTTAAAAATAAATTTTTTCACATCTATATCTAATAATCCAATTTATGTTATTTTTATAATTTTACTATTTAATTCTTAAATAAATACATTGAAATTGTTTGATCATTTTCTATTTAAAATCACTTTTTTGTAACAAGGGTAGGATTAATATAAAATTAAATTTATCCTATTATATTAATGGAATTACAAAAAGTGACTACATATTTGGAATAATAATTATTTATATTTTCTAATTTGGAAAGTTTAATTTTTTACTATCTATAAAAGTATAAAAGAAAAAAATTATTTACTATAGTAGTATTAAAAATGAATTTATCAGGGTTTTTACTAAAACGATAACAGATCCATTGACCGTAAAACATGTCGAAAATAGAATGGATAGTAATATTTAGAAACATTCATGTCTAACTCTCATGGATACTCTATTTTTTAACCTTTTTTATTGGAAAAACATGTGCAAACTTCTTTCTTTTATAAAATTACAAGTGTTCCATTCACCGTACTTATATAAGGCAACCCCATCTCGTATCTTATTCACAACTTCATTCTATCCTGGATAAGAAAATACCAAAAAAAATTACTTCTAAAATTACATCCCCTTATCCTATAATACTTATAATCGGTATAAAATTAATTTAGGATGGATTTTGATGAAAATCTAATGAGTTTACCCAAAGAAGAGGTAAATTGCTTATATGATCATAATAATTTTATTAATTCCTTCCACACAATGAATTTTTAGAAAACCAAAATAATATAATAAAAAATTAATCTCAGATAAAATGAGATATTTTTATGTTATGTTAATTTCATAGAAACATCACCACTACCATCAAATGTTTTACAAAATCATCATCTATGAGTACAAAGGACTACCGCCTTGGGAAGCGATGACATTAACTATTCCCATTACCAACTCCCATGATTGGGAATAATGATGTATAAAATGAATTTATATAGAAATATAATGTAATTATACCTATCAATTCATTATATCATCTATATATATATCCATTCTATTTTGACAAATGATACAATAACTTCGCTCTTTTGTACGAGGAACTACCGCCTTGTGAGGTGATATGATTCTTCCATCCCTAATGCATTACATGAAATGGGATAATTTTAATGTTAATGAATATTTTTTATATAAATTGTATAATTATGATATACAGGAAATATTTATTATTATTAAAATATAATATATCACTTTTTTTTACAATTTCACCCACTAAAATATAATACGGTCATCCGTGTATGTGTGGACTACCACCCACAAAAAATGATTTGAATCTATTTTCATCAACACATGTATGATATATATATATATATATATATTTAAATTCACAATATGTTATTTATTATATTATTATCATTTAATAAATATAAAGATTTACATACATCCTATCAGTAATGGTTATTGGAAAATGGAAATCTAACACATGCATGGGTCTGACCTACCATCTCTATGATCGTAACATACATCATTTCTCAAAACCATATCTCACGACTGGTCATAAAAATATAATTTCTTGATAAATAGGATACTAATTTCTATTTTATTATTATGGATATTTTATAACTATATTTTATGTAAATGAACTGTCTCATTCATGAAAAATCATGAATGATAAATCAATGAAATAAACACTTTCAATAATAAAAATAATGATTTATTATTAATTAAAATAATATAAGAAGGAATTAACGGATAATATATGAAAGGATAAGCATAAATGTGGTTCTAATATAAGTTAATAACATGATTTAAACAAATATACATGATGTTAAATCATTTTCTACCAATAAGAATAATGAAGTAAGGGACTTCGTCTCAATTTTCCATTATTGAGGCATGTTGTAATGTTATGCACATAATTAAATTTTTATGTTGTATATACTTCCCCATTGACATGTAATATCATGATTTATTCATAAAATATGGAATATTAATTTTAAATATGAATTATTTCATCCATGGTGACTTTAATAGAAAATTACAATGCGGTAAAAGTTATTTTGTAACCCCATATTCATTGGTGATTTATAACATTCTCTTGAAAAAATAACTTTGTTGTGATAATTTTTCATTGATAATAACATGTCATGACCCATCACAGTGGGTCCCATTTTGCATCTCCCCAATCCCTCCTCTAATTTGATAGGGGCTACTAACTAGCACCGAGTAGACATATCACTAACATTGGAGGCATTTCTATGTACTTGTATGCATGCACACATATCATAGCCCAAAAATGCTAAAATGTAAAAACCACTGTGGAAACAATGAATTCATACAACTATATCCCAACCAGCATAGTACTACATTAAAGCAACATAATGTGAAACTAGACCAATTACATCCCACTAAACAAAGTCTATAATCACAAGTCCAACCTATAAACAAAGGAACTAGGATAACTCTCTACGGTCATAGGGACACACCAAAGATTACCTGATTTAATAATTCTTTATTTGGTCCTGGTTTTCCTAGGATTTTGTCAAAAGGGCTCTGATCTATGCAAGACACAATATGTGTGGTCAATGCCTATGTAGGGGTGAGTATATCAATACTCAATAGGACACCCTAGAACAAAAAGGCAATAAAAAAGGAAAGATCAGTCATCTCTACACAAGTATATGTGTATAACACATATAATAATATAAAAATATACTCAAACCAAGACACATAGTCTATTGGTAATTCACAAAATCCACATCCCAATCCTAGTGATTCAGTCTAAAGATTCTGCAAAGCACACATGAGGGATAAAACACTCATGAAACCGATCGAACTGATGACATCTTTCAGATATGTACTATTCATGAGGAACCATCATGGGATAGAGATACAGTAATAGATATGAAGAGATAAACATGATAAAATAGATTATGATAACATCTAAGGACATAGTGTGGTACCAACAACTCTATCTCGATTAAAGTGCTAAGTAGTGGGTTGACTCCCAGTGATGTTGGTCATGTCAATACAAAGGACACTTCCTTGGGATCAAATATAAAATAGATAATCTCATACTAAGACTATTAGGGGATTACATTGAATCTATCAAGGTAGCTCAGCCGAAGGGATCACACTCATATGAGTAGGAAATGATACCCACCAACATTCATGGATGCGATAAGAGGAGATAATCCTTATGAAACATGACCAATATACGATGGAAAAGAGATTGATGCCACGTATAAAGGTATACACGGTGTGTAGTAGGGTCACACACCATGTCCCTTCACCCCAAGTACTGCCTATGCACAACGGCTCGTGTCATTCCACATTGTGTCATTTTTAATATGGTATCAATGATTGTAGAATAAGTCACATGTTGTTTCCTATAATCTGGGGTCCTCCTAGGTACACTAACCCTATTCTAGTACATGGTGTCTACCAGTCTATCTCTACACTTGTACTAGAACATGGGGTAGTCTATATACTTGGTCTAGGCCAAGTCATGTGTTGGGGCACACACCACGAAGGCAGCACGTGTACTTCACCCCATGTCTATGTATCTCCCAATATACATATCAAGAATTAGGGAAGGGACTATATAATGTGTGATAGGGTCACATGATGTGTGGTATTTTACTATATTCCATAACCCTATCTATCTCTAAGTGGGATCGATAAAATATGTAACCTCGGGTTACACACCATGGTCATCATAAATTCCTAGAATCCCATTTTCATCCTCCACGTTCCTCAACTAACGATATGGATCTCGTTCTACTGACTAGTTCTCCTAGAAACACCATATCTGATATCCATTCATAAACCTAACACTGAATATATGTGTTTCAGGCCTTCAATCATCTCAGGAAACCGTATTAAATCCATCCAAAAAAATTTCTTAAAGAGTGTATTCTTCTAACTCACTTGGAATCATCTGTTTTCATCGTCTCCACACCTTGGTTAGGTCGTAATGAAAACATATCTTTAATTACGGATTTTTGAAATAGGAAACAAAGGTTCAATGATCCTTCATTCATAATTGTAATGATGAATGTTGAATGCATAGAAAACAGGGGGAGAAAAGAACATGTGTAAAATATGAGGAATGAACCCAACTCGTTTTTCATTCCATCCTTGATCCATTCACATAACAATTATCAATAATAAAAAAATTCTCAATAAATCAAACCCTGATGAAATCCCACAAGTAAAACCCATCCTGTAAGAACAATCATACAACCGATAAATCTATATGTTGGTCATTATGCATTCATCGTTGAATTGATGAATATAATATGAAATCCATAATAATGCATTCAAATGTTGATTTTAATCACTCATTGATGGATATCTATGATTTTGTTGCTCTCATTGGTGGGATTTGTTAAGAACGACATTCATCGGTTATCGATCCGTGATTCGGTTTCCGTTCACTTGAGAGATTTATACAAGGATATCTCTAACACCTCTGGGGAATATCTTGTATTATGAGCCTAACCATCTATCACTTCCTAAAGTATAATTTTAAAAAATATGCATTGATACATCACTAAATGCACAAAATGGTTAAACTAAAATAATTATTAAATTTATTTTAATCAATTGAAATGCCTAAAATAACATTTCACTTCCATCCCATGATGGCTATTGTTAGGCATTTATTATGGTAAACCCTCTTCTCTGAATTCAACAAATCCCTTAGATTTCTAAAACATGCACTCATTTAGATGATATTCTACCTTTTCATGAAATCAATGTGTTTGTGATATTTAATATTTTTATTTTATTCAAAACTTTAATCGAGGCATACCAATTCTCGTAAGTGCACACCGACTCAATTCATGGCCTTCAATTTGATCCATATAATATTTATAAATAATATAGAAAACTATGGTACATTAAATTCTCCCCACCATTGGGATTTAAATTAAAAAATTTTTTAACAAAGTCTACTAAAAAATTTGAGGGTATTGATAACGAATATGAGCCTCTTTATCCAAATTAATATGTTAGATATTCCTGTATTACCCCCCAAACTGAAAATAAATGAATCAATAACCCATGAAGGATCCCCTCATACTGATCATCAATCTCTACTGGATACTCTGCAAAAGTCGGACCATCCTCAATGTCCATATATCCCTAGTCAATGATGTGTGATGGGTCATGCACGTACCTCCACTACTACAACCTAAGGAATACATCATGAATATGATGTAACTATTTAGTTAGAGCTATGAGATACACCACCTCACTATCTCTAAACTATATCTAAAATGGGTTGATAAATCATTGAGATAACTTTCAGCCATCCAAATATTTGTACTCCCCATTGAGGTGAAACCAGAAGGAATACATGGTCACCATCCCTGAACTCCAATGAACTCTATTGCCTCTAAAAATAATACTTATGATGGATCTAAAAAGTTTTCATCATCCCTCAGATGATCATCACTTTCTCTTATTAGCTCACACCAATTACGGGTCCATGAGTTCTGACTATCCTGGTTCAGTCTAGCAAAGTGATGACCTATAGGATCTATTGTACAAAGACTCAAATGGTTCCATAAAAATGGGGGAATATAATTGTTTTTTATGCGTAATCCGACTATGGTAGGTGAACCTCCCAACTTCGGTCGAAGTCCATCATTAATGATCATAACATGTTCTCTAGAACATGAATGGTCTACTCTATCTGACCATCCATCTATGGGTGAAACACAATGATCAAGTGTAAGTGGGTCCCAAATTCCTCATGTAATCCCTTTCTCGGTCAGGATGTAAAATGATCATCAAATGATGAAACAATCATCTATGGAACTCCGTGGAGTCAAAAAATCATCTAAATGTAGTGGTGACACATTCTCTCTATTGAACTATTCTATCAAATAGCTAATATGTGGGTGGACTTGGTGAGCTGGTCAATAATCCCCTAGATGGAATTATCCCCTGGACATATGTGGTAACCCATCATGATGTCCAATGATATCCTGTCCCACTTCCATTCTGGCACCTCATGGTTTTGAGATAAACCTGATAGAACCTAGTTCTCATACTTTAGTTATTGATACATAATGCATTGAGAGACAAACTCTGCAACACCCTTCAACATCCTAGTCCACTAAATTTAACATCTATGGTCCTGGTACATCATCTCAACAGGTGGATGTATAGCCAAAGGGGGCGTATGAAAATCACACAGAATCACCTCCTGCAACTCCACATGATCTGCTATAAATCCTATGGAAATAACCACATGCTACCCCCCATTCGAATAACCCTCAAAAGAATCACATGTGGATATCTGATCACATAGAGTCTCCAAATTGATATCCACAATATGTGCCTCAAAGACACCCTGTAGAAGTGGAGGGGTAACAACCAATGAATGGAGGTAAGAATCTCTATCTCCATCTACTAAGGATAACTATAAAGAGGTCAACTTCCCTAACACCACATTCAACAACTACGAATTATATCTCCTACTGATAGAATCCTCCACCAAATTCCTCTTCCCTAGATTATATAAATTTGGATTTCCATAGTCCTAGATTAACTCTATATATAACCATTATCTTAGGTTTGGATATTTTTGGGAGAATATATACTTGGGACTCCTATGATTTGAGATAATGAAAAACCACTAACCCATCAGGTTGTGTCTCCACATCATTAATTTGAAGACTACCACTAATAACTCAAAATTATTTGTCTCGTAATACTCCTCATGTGGTCTCAACTAGAACAAACCATAAAAAATCACTATGTTCATATAAATTAGGACACTACCAATATTGGTCCCTAATGGGTCATAGAACACTATATACATGAAACCCTCCTTCATCAATCTCAAGATTGGAGTTCTCATCAAACTATGCTTCAACTGATGAGAATACTATTGATACTTCTCTATAAATTTTTTTTATCCTTTTAATGTCAATGAAATATTCAGTGTTGAGGTCCTAGAGAATACATTTATGAATCTCTGTAATTATCCTATCATCTTATGGAAGCTATGAACCTCTATCACTCTCCATGGTGGCTCCCAGGATAACACAACCTCATCCTTGGCTAGGTCCATAGACACTCCATCCATTGAGATAACATGTCACATAAAGTGGAATTCATGAATCTAAAATTTGGTCTTAGAGATTTTTAAATAAATATTTTTCTATTAGAGTACATCCAAAATCATCCATATGTGTCTCACTTGCTCCTCCTTGGATGTCAAGTACACATGGATATTATTAATGATGACTACCATGAACTGGTCTATGTTTGTTTCTAAGATCATGTCCATGAGTACCTTGAACAATGATGGGGAGTTATTCATTCCAAATGGAATCACTAAGTACTCAGGGTGACTGTAATGACAATTGAAGGTTGTATTTTTTATATCCCGATCATGTACATGAAGCTAGTGATATCCTTATTGAATTTCATCATTTGAGAACCATCGTTCCCCTCTCAACTGATCAATAAGGGAATCAATTTTTAGTAGTGGATTCACATTCTTCATGGTCACCATGTTCATGCTTTGGTTGACTAGACACAAACTAAATCTCCACTGTTACTTTTTGGAAAACATACTTGCAGCCACAAAGGATGAAACACAGGGTATCATGATGCCCTTCTTATGAAGGTCCTCCAATTACTCCCATTGCTCACAATGCCCTATAGGATCCATCTGAAATGATAATGAATAAATTTGTTAGATCCAAGGGTTTAAATCAATGCATAATTATATCTACTTGTGGGGAGTTAATCCTGGGACTTCTTTAGGAAAGACATCCTCGTACACCTCAACCATCACAAAAAACTAGATTATCATAACTGCTGATACACCATAGAGTAAGAAATCCAACAGATGAGTAATCAGCTGCACCCTCCAATGGATGAGTCTACCTGGTTTTTCCTGGGTTTCTTTTTCATCAGTAAAGGAAAACCTTGCTCTGCATCTATAGACAAACCACACCCTTTTCCTAAAATATTCAATCTTGTAAAGGACTATGGATAACTAATACATACAAATAATGACGTTTTAAGGACAAAATGCTACCACCAAGTGGATCCAACTAAAACTCTCACTTCCATGGTTTTTTTCACTATGTTATCATAGATGTGTTATCACTAAGTCTTATCTAGTAGCTGTATTTATGTATGAGGTCCATGTCAATAGGCCAACCTGAATCTCTAAGTCTCGTACAAGATAAGTTGAGATAATGGAATGACTAGAACCTATGTATATTAGAATTTTAGCTAAGTAAAAAAGACTCTGACTGTACCTTATGTCATTCTCAAATCCCCTAGGTTATATTCCTTGACTGCATGTTGCTTCATACTCCCTTGTCCTCCTACTCCTGGATCCTATAGTGGACCACCTGGGGGTGGTGTTTGTAACATATCAAAACATCAACCAAAACATCTTCCTGTCCAACTCCACTTTTACATCTAACACCATACGTATTTTTCTACCCTTATAACTCTTTCTACCTTGGTGCTCAATCCACTTTATCTATATCAATAGTACGATAGGTTAGGAAATCAAGAATGATATTTCTCTTAATGTCACATGAATATCACTACCTCTACCTAGGCTAATTGGTCTCAAAATGTGATCCCTAAACTATATATCCTCAATCAAGGGCCATAATCTTGAAATTTTTCCCACATCTGGATCCCTATGAATAACAAGATCTCTCTACTTTCAAGGTATGTTCACCTTCTCATCCACAACTGAATATCATTGGCTAGATATACTCATCCATGATATTTTCATCTACAAAATCACACTCAAACCCCCATAATATGTAATAATTGAAAGAGGGATGACGCTAGATCAGATATATCAATACATAACTCACTAAACAGTCTGTGACCTAAAGTACTGATCTCAAACAAAATCCATCGATTAACTAGAATGGTTGTTGAACCTCGTTGAATAATATTCCACTATCATTCTACCCTCATAGAGATGAAATACCTCAGTTATATTCATAGTTATCTGTGTAACTAGAGAGAATTCATCTTTGAAGTGATTCTCAAAATATTTCCATGAAATAGTCTCACCATTGTGAGGCTGGACAACCGAAGTCCACCATTAGCTCATTGATCCATGTATAAGGCTCCTTCCTTTTCCACTATTTGATCATATGTTGTCCTAGAGATATGGAAAAATTGGGTCACTACCTCATACCAAACATCATCCTCCTGAGGGTTGGGATCACCTCAGAACATGAGGGGTTTATATCCCTAAAACTCATGAAGCACACTCTACCTGCACTCCTCATCCGACGATACTATGGGTAAGATGTGCTACTCCACATGTGGCGGTATAGATGGTGCACCACCTGGAGGTGACATCTAGGGAACAAGTCCCTGTATAGAATCTTTGTCATGGAGGTGGTCACCCTCAGGATTGATCTACTGAATCCAAGCAGGTATTAATCTAGGGTGAATCATGTAAGAAAACAAGACCTTTTAGGATCAGTGATTATATATAGAGAGATGACTGAAGAAGTAAATGAAAACCAAAACCCATACCTATATGATGAATACACCATTATTTTTTCTACAACCAATGTTCTCATGTAATGAGTCTAGATGAAGGTTATCATAGTCCTAGTGTATGGACACGTCGGAATCCCACACCAAAACAGAACTCCATGGCCTAAAATCCAATGTCGAAACACTTGACACTATTTACCCAAACTTATATCATAGTATCCTAGTCCTAAGGTACAACCAACCACCTATGATACCACTATGTCACCATCCTTCCTAGTGGGGCTCATTCTATGACTCCCCAATCCGGTATCCAATAGGCTAAGGGCTATTGACTAACAATTAGTAGGATTATAATAACATGGGAGGAATTTCATATTTACCTATAGGAAAACAAACATATCCAATCCCCAAAAATGATGAAATGTAAAACCACTATAGAAAAATTGGATTCATACTACTATATCCCAACGTAAATTGTATGACCAGAAGGTAAAGTGTATTTTTTCCAAAAACAAGACCACTAGTAGAAGTCTATAACCGAATTCCCAGACTATATGAAAATGTATTGGGACTACTGTCTATATTTGTAGGAACACACATCAGTATTCATGATCTGACAATGCACTTTCTGGTCCAATTTCACCTATTACTATGTCAAAAGGTCACTATTTAGCATAATACACAACTTGTGTGGGAAAATCTAGTGTAGGAGTGAGTATAACAATACTCATTAGGACACCCCAAAATCATGAATAAATAAACCATGGAAAGTACAATCATCTCTACACAAGTATTTGTCTACATCACATAAAAGAATATCAAGATAAATTCTAAAAAAACATGCAGTATATAGGTAAGTCACACCTACCGCTTATAAATTATAGTGATCCAATATGAAGATTCCATGAAGCACATATCTAAGAGAAAACCCTCCTTATTCTGATAGCATGGATGAAATCCATATGAGAAGTAGTATTTCATGGGAACTATCACAAGAGAGAGATATGTTAGTATATCCAAAGAATGTGATCCGATAGAACATATTTGGATTTCAATGATGGATTTGGGGTAGTATAAACTAGTCCACACAGATTAACCCACTAATAAGAGTATCGACACTAGGTGATGTTTGCTCAGATTAATAATAAGGTCTTCAACAAGGTAATAATAAATGAATATAGGATCCCATTACGAGCCTCCTAGGGGATTCCAACAACAAAATCTAAGAAGTCCTACTGAAGGGATCATACTCTTATGAGTAGAAAACGATACCCAGCAACCTTCACATAAGAAATAAATGTAAAACCCCTAAAAACATGCCCAATATATGGTAGAAAAGAGATTCAAGCTAATTTTAATGGTATACACAGTGTGTAATAGTGTCACACATTGTGTCGCTTAACCCCGTGTACTACCCATGTACAACAGCCAATGTCAATCCAAACCATGTTGTGTAGAAGATGGGTACATAGAATGTCGAAGAAGTCACATGTCGCATCCTTCCATACATGGTCCACCCTTACTATCTAGCCTTGTTCCATTACCTGTTGTGAACCCATGTATATCTCACTATGTACCAGTACATAGGGGAGTATGTGTACTTAGTCAAGGCCAAGTCATGTGGTTGGGTACACAATGTCTAGGAAACTGGTGTACTCTACCCTATGTTTGGGAATATCTTGATAAACACACAGAGTCTTAGGGAAGGGCCTAATGGCTGTGAGATTGGGTCACATGTTGTGTGGTGTTCATCTATCCCATGAATCCAAAGCCTCCACTTATTGGATGGGAAATCCATGTAACCCCGGGTTACACGCCATGTTCATTAGGAATTTCTGGAATCCTTTGTTAATACACCACACACCCTGACTAATGATCATGACCTCATTCTGGTGAATAGTTCTCTCAAAAATTCAGATCCTAGGTCATTTCATCCCCCTAATATAGATTTGATGTGTTTTAATCCTTCAATTGGCTCGGAAACCCACTTTATATCCATTCGAAAAAAACCCATTTGAAGAATTTTCTCTTTCAATTTGTCCTTTATAGTTTCCCCCACACCACCATTCGGTCATCCCGAGGTTAGATCCTCAATTATGGATCATGTTTTGCAAAAACAATGGTGCAATATTCTTTTGTTCATAACTTCAAGGAAGAATACAAAACAAATAAAATACATGGGTGATAAAAGATTATGGGAAAAAATAAGAGGAACAAACCTCAAGCATTTTTTTCTATCCTCAATATATTTCAATAATAATTATCAATAATCAATACAATTCTGAAATAATCAAACCCTGATAAAATCTGGAAAATAAAATGCATCCCACAATAATGATCGCTCTTCAGATCAACATGTTTGTTTTTTATTCTGCGTTCATTATTGTATTCAAGAATATGGAAATAAACAAACATCTAACATTCATTTGGATTGCTCCATGATGAATATGAACTGATACGTCACCATCGTTGGTGAGATCTATGAATAAAGACATTCGTTGATCATTGGTTTGTGATTTTTTTTCTATTCTCATGAGAGGTTTCATTAGGGTTCTCTCCCTCTCATCCAAGGAATTTACAGGGTTACAAGACCTACCCTAGATCCAATATTAAAGGATACTTTATAAAAAGAAGCATTGACGTGTCACATCATCAAAAAATTGGTTAATGTAAAAGAAAATTTTTAATTTATTTATTCATTAAGAACTCATGAAACTACTTTTCATCTCAAAAATGTGTCGGCCCATTTCTGGCCTCTCCTAGGGTGAAGACACTTCTCTGGATACAATGGTGGCCCCAAATTTATGATTTCATAATAGATTTAGAAGTTATTACACCTTTCAATAGAACAAAGCATGTCAGAAATTCAACATCTTAATTTTATTAAAACATTTATTCTAGGTATACTGGGACTCTGAATTGCATCTCATCTTGGTGTGTGGTATCTAAATTAATCCAAATAATATGTCTAAATAGTACATGGTAAATTCAGTACATTACATTACATTTCTATTAAATATATTTTTTTTATATGATAATTTCCTAAACCGTATACCGTTAGTACATACTATAAATACTTTCTAATATATTAAACAAACTAGGGAAATATATATAAATATATATCTTTTAATAAATATATATATTTGATGGTAAGTTATATAGATTCATAAATTAGAATGATCATTTGGTATGTGAGAAATTATTTTGACTTGCAAATATTGATGGGGCCGGATATTATATTGCCCCTCATTTCATTAGTAGGTCTCATGAGACACATTAGTTAAACAAATTAAATGGGTTTCTACCTGTAGTTATAAATTATCATATAAATGGTCATTATGATAGAGTTATCATGATTTATACAAGAATGGTGTCAAATAATTAAACATTTCCATCATTAAAAATTATGTTATTATTATTCATGATATTTTAAAAATGATAATGTCTTTTGATGCATTTTATCATAAGTTTATTAATTAGATGACATATTTGTCCACTTATTTACCTTTATATATCGATTTTCATTATATAATTATGATATCAAACACATTAATTAAATTAAATTTGAGTTTTATTATTTATCATTACCATTATATTATTCTTATTGACTCAAGATAGATTCTATTATACATAACTATTACTGGACATTTTAGCTCAATCTTATTTGGTTTCCTTTCCTGTTATATGAAAAATAATTATGGGAATGAGTTTCAAGGACTCAGTTAAATAATTTCAGTATGTATTAAATTTTATTTTATATTCCCAGTGTAAAATTTGTATCTTGTATGTATCTCATTCTTAAAAATTTATAATGTAATTAGTAATTTTAGATTTTAAAATTTTTATAAAATTCAATGTATTAATGTAGTAAACCATCGTTGAGTTACACATATCAGGGCACTTAAAGTTGGTATCAAAGGAAATTTATTTTAAATTAAGGGATGTAGATTAAGAAAAATATATGTTAGAGGACATAACCCTTTGTCATACATTGAGGACATGAAAAGAAGAAAATACTAAATTATTTTTAAGGAAATTATTATTATTTTTCTAGTAAAAAATCATGTTTAGATACTAGATGTAATCATCACTTGGTTCATGATAATGAGACTTAATTCCCACATAGTTTGAAACTCCTCTGGGATATTCTTAGGATGATTTAAATTTTATTTTCAACCCATTATGATGGATTTGAAAATAAAGAGATCTTTATAGAATCAAAGATTAAGATTTTGATGTTAAAAATACATATATTTTAATTTATGGTATGTGTTACACCATATATCGTATAATACATTATGATATAAAATTCATAATGACTTTATTTAATCCAATATATTGTATTTTTTTTATATAGAATCATTATGGAATAAGGGTATCAATACTTGGGTCTAATATAGATATTTCTCTAATGTTGAAGCCAATACATTTGGAATTGTAAATGAAAAATGTAAGGCTATATTAGGGAATCATAGTCAAGTTATTATAAATAACATTTATTGGATGGATAAACATGTTGCACATAATTATTATTTTATAATATATTTATTTATGTGAACTCTCCCCCTTATATTGTTTGACTACTAATGAAATGGTATTTGATAAATGGATTAAGTAACATGATATGATATTTATGGAGATGGGATGAAATTTAATAGTAAGGATACCCATTATATATATTGTCTCAAGGGAGATGTTGATCAATGGAGTCATTGATTCAAAATAGTTTTGATTAAGATGAAATAAAACACTAAAAATGGATGGATTTAACTGAAATATTACACCAAAAATATTTCCCACATGAGGAATATACTAAAATAACGATAAATAATCATATCTTAAATATGAAATATGAAAAATAATTAATGATACAAAAGATAAACCTTCATGATTATCTAGATATTCTAATAATTACATGTGAAACATAGAGTGAAATATTTACCATTTAATTGAACAAATTAGGATACGTCTTAGAAGGGTGTTGATAAATTGAAATTTCCAATTAGGTGATGAAATTTTTTTGTGTGACAACAAAATAGAGAAAGAGTATTCTATAGCATACATATTCATGTGATATCAACAGAATATGGGGTCATATGAACACCATGAAAAATGGAATCGATCATGTAATATGAAGATAACATAGATACTTCCACATTGTGAAAAATCGGAAAGGAATCTCCCTATGAAATAATTTAAGGGACTGAATTTCTATTACATAGGCATAGATTAGGGTAATGTGGATCATTAATGAAAGGGCAAGAAAAAAATAATTGATGTTAAATTCTTTAGGAGTAAATAAATGCAGTATTAGTCACACATATGTCCCAAGAATCAAGGGGAATCCTCTGTAGAAGAGTGCACAGGGAGAATTCAAAGATTATCAAATCAATATAGTTTAGGAGGATATACAAAATGATGTGGTGATATGTACATTAATCCAATATTAAAATTTATATAATTATTTTTTTTTCAATATTCTGACAATATTTTATATCGATGATGTTTTCAATGAAAATTTTACACTTCCAATTTAAATTTAGAATGGAATTTTCAGGTAAAATACTTCCATGAAATCTCACTATAATAATAATGTGTCATGTATTCCCCATTATGGCACATAAACATGCATTATTTATTGAACTTATTATCATACATATGGTTTACTATGATATTATCTATCATATGGATTGGATTTAAAAACATGAGGCAAAATTTATTGCAAGATGAATGAAAATATAATTTATGAAGAAGATATATTATACATTATATTTAGAGAAGATAATTCATCATTTGAATCATATAAATATATTCCCCCCGTAACTATATTGTATAATATTCCTTTTGAAGATGATAAAAAACTCATGCTATGGGGAAAGAAATATTTCAATTTTGGATTTATAAATAATATAAGAATATAATATTTTTGTTCAAGAGGAATTACATCGGCACCCTCAGGGTGTAAAGTTGACTTTTCCAATGATTTAATACCTGATTTGAGAACAAAAAAAACACTCCCGATGGAATGGACATAACTAAATAATTAGAGTTGATAGTTTGTAATGGATTTATTATCCTTATTGATTCGTCTTGGGGATCCCATGTTCTCTTCATTATGAAGTAATATGTATACATGATTTACTTAATTGATTATAGGAAAATTAATTATATTATGATAAAGAACATATGTCCTCTACATTGTACTAATAAATCATTCAGTCGTCTTCATAGAGTCCAATATTTTTTATATATTGAAAATTTTTTATAGGTATCATAAATTTTGAGTTAATAAAGAAGATATACTAAATATTTTTGTTGAGATGTGAATAATATTAGTATATAGTAATTCTGTTTGTATTGACTAATGAGTCCTCAATTTTTATCGATCTAATGAATTGGGTATTCAACAAATATCATGAGGATTTTTTTTGTTATTAACTGATAATATTTTGGTTTATTCTAAAAACCACTATGACCATGAGAATCAAATGATGTTTATTATCTAGTCTCTTAAAAGGAATCAATTATATGGAAATTTCAGTAAGAGTGATTTCATGTACAATTTTGTTTCTTTTTTAGACATATTTTCAAAAAAATTAGACTCTTAGACAATCCTATGATGACGAAAGAAGTTATAGAATTTCACATACCACGGGAAATAACTTAGGTATGTTGTTTCATTGGTTTTATAGGTTACTATAGGTGATTTATTCAATGTTATTATTCATTGGATAACTCCTTAAAAATAATACAAGTAATGGGGTTAATATTGTCTGGACAAACAGATGTGTGTAATGTTTTGACGAACTAAAGAGGGTACAATTCAATGATCATATCTTGACTGTACTATTTGGAAATTATAGGGTTATGATATATATTGATGCATCGATTAAGGGAGTTAATTTTTTAATAATTATAATTGAAGAATTTATTGAATATGAATCCAGGTAATTGAAGACACATGATAAGAACTTTCCAACCCCAGGTCATGAGTTAGAAGCGATATTATTTACATTTAACATATAAAAAAATTATATCTATACTGAGAGATGTGAGATATACACAGATAATAAAAGACTAAAAGACATATTTTCATAGAAATATATCTATATAAGAAAAAGTGATTTCTTGAGCCACTCAACGATTATGATTTCCCAATTCACTACCACAAAGGCAAAGAATATAATGTAAAATATTCATTGAGAAGTAAGGATCATATAATTATATAAAAAATGAGGATTGAGGGAGATATTGGGTTCACAGATCATGTAAACATGGATATGGTAATTATTACAGAAGAGAATACATCTTTCATATTTCAAATGATTGTGAAAAAATCATTATTTAAAAAAGATAAAATGTTCTCAATCTAATGATATGAATCTTGAAAAGGAAACTAAGTCTATGAAATATAAAAAATTAAAATACATATATTGTGATTACGATATTATAATATATGGAAAGAGTTTATGTGTTCTATCTATACCTGATCTACTAATATAATTTTTGGATAAAATTTATTGCTAAAATTTCTCAATACACCATGGTAGAACAAATATTTATATGGATTTGAGAGAAAATTTTTTGTGATATAACATGAAGAAGTAAATTGATGATTATATGTATATATGTTTTTATTGTCAAAAAATGAATGTTTTGAGATTGAATCCATGAGGATTCATGCAACCTCTTCTTGTTCATGTGTGGAAATTAGAAGACAGTACTATGGACATTATTACATGACATTGAAAGGCTCCGAGAAAGAATGACAAAATATGGGTTATCATTGATCACCAATCCAATTATAAACATTTACTTTATATAAGATAAGATTAAACTATTTATTTCTTTACCAATATCTATATTTGATGTTTCAAGTCTTTATGAGAACCTCATTCAATTGTGTATGATCAAAATCCCCATTTTACATAGAATTTTTTGAAGAGACTTCAGATGGATCTTGATACTAAGATTTGTTGGACCAATACTTACAATCCTCAAGAAGATATATTGAATAAAAGGATTATCCAAATACTAGAATAAATGGGTAAGTAATGATAACCTAAATTTCATGTTATGGGGAACATTATTTACCATTGGTAGTGTTTTATTTTATGTATAATTTCCACTCAAATATTAAAATTATGTCGTATAATGCTTTATATGGAATGATATTTAGAACTCCAACATGTTGTGTATAATTCGGTATAATGAAGCTCATTGGACCGAAACATTTTGAATATTTTAGAATAATGGTAAAGGATATTTAGGCTACATTAAAGCAACTCAATGTTAGAAGTAGTGTTATGCTAATAATGGGATGAATGATTCATAATTTCCAGTGGGAGATCATGTTTTATTGAATTTATCCACATGAAAATGTATTATATTGTTTTTTTAAATGGTAAATTGATCCATATATACAATAGACCCATAAAAATATTTGAATTAATTGGTTTTTTAGAATTTGGAAATTCAACCAAATCTCTCAAAAGTACATGATGTTTTCCATATATATATTTGTTAACAAAGTACATGCTAGACCCAACGCATGTGATCACATATGATGAAATAGAACTATAACATGATATATATTAATTTTAATAAAAAATTTAGATTCACGATACTGGATACAAAATAACGATTAATATTAAGACACATTTTGTAATGGTGCTTTAGAGAAAGCACAAAATAAATGAAGCAATGATTGAACCATAGGGAGTTATAAAAAAAATCACCCTCACCTATATAATAGATAATATAAATAATATTTATAGGTTTAAATTTTTATAGTAGGTATGAATATAACACCCACGACTATAAACATATATATTTTAAGAATAAATTTAATTTTGAAAAAAACATGGGACGCAAGCAAGACCATGTTTAAGAAAAACATGAAACTCTAAAAAATTATTTAATCATGACCATTATAACATAACTATAAAATTAAAGGGAATGAATCTAAATAAATAATTTAGGAATATTTCGGCCATCTATTGATTATAAATAAAATAATCATCATTTAAAATAGGGAAAGATATTTTTTTAGAATTATTTTTTACTAAAAGATTATTTGTTCATGATTTTAGCACAAAAATTATTTTTATTTATTATAAATTTTAGAAAATCATTTGAAAAAATTAATATTATTAGTTTGATAATAAATTCAAAATTATCATAGTGTTATTATTTGTGATTTTCTAAAAATGTTTCATTTTTCAATAAATAGTTAAATATACGTAATTTTAATTGAAAATTCCCATTTCATATTAATAATTTATAAAGAAATATTATATTTTGAATTATTTTTAAATTATAATTGTTTCAATTAAATTTATATTAATCCATTCTAGTATATTTTAATCATTTTCATATTTAATTTATATATAAAAACTTTTTTATTGTTTGAAAACATTCTCTTTGTAAACCTGATTTATCATCACAAAAATGAAATTATTTTAAATTAAATTTGAACACTTATATGAATAAAATTTTCAAAATAAAATTCCATATTTGGAAGATGGAAAATTCATTTTAACAAATAAGTAAAAAACAATTTTTTCCATGATGAATATTAAAAGTAATAAATATTTTTTACTGCAGCAAAGGTAAAAATGTATTTAAAATGGGATAAAATAAAAAATAATTCTTACATTAACATAATAAAATTCATAAATATATTTTATATAAATATATTGACCTAATAATATCTTAGTCTTGATAATAATCCATTTTTACCAAATATTAATTACCAAAATATGGGAACCCCCTTTTCATTAAAAAATTACAAGTGTGCCACTCACCACACTTATAAATGTCCATCCTCTCTACAATTTTATTTACACCTTCACATCAATTTAGTTGGGAAAATAACTACACACATCACTACTGAAATTTATTAATGTAATCCTAGATACCAGATTTTGGAATGAAACCCAGGAATGCATTTACTATAATCCAATTGAAGTTACCCGAAAAAAAGGTAAAATCTAAAATGACCATTTTTATTTTATGTATTCTTCAACCGACATAAATTAATACTAAACAATGATTATATAATAATATATGTATCTCCAATATAAAATTTGGTTTTATGTCAATATATTTACCTAAGAACATGTCCAATTCCTTCAAATGGTATACAAAATCATCATTCGTGTGTATGGAAGACTACCACCTTGTGAAATGATGTCATTATTTCATTCATTACCACGTCTCATGGTTGGTTATGATGATGGATATAAACTATATATATTATATTTATAACATATTTATACCAATCGAGTAATTATATCATATATAAATTTTCTACATTCAATTCCATTGGGGATAGAATGATGCTTCTCATGTGTACAGTGGACTATCGCCTCACGAAGATCTGCCCTTCAACGTTCACTAACTCTTTACATGTAAACTGATAATGAAAAGATTAATGTCCATATGTGATATAAATTAAATAATTAATAGATGAATTAAATATTTATCATTATAAATATCTAACGAATATTTTTCTTTTTTACATTTTATCTTATTTAATAAAGATAACATCTTTCATGTACCTATGGAATACCAGCCTCATGAAGTTATGTGTATATCTTTTCATTACCACAAGGATTATATATATATATATTTAACAAAATAATATGTTATTTATAATATTATGATCATTATAAAATGATAAAATATTACTTACCTCACTTCTATAACTATATTTGGATATTGGAATTGTTACATTCCCAAATTATTTTGATCTTTTGGGTTTCCACCATGGGTAATCAATATTGGAAACACATTGGCATTATGTCCTATCTCATTAACTCTAATATTTTACCACTGGTTTTTCAATTCCTTCCAAATCAGCTTGCTTATAGTTTTGAGAAATATGACCAGTCTTTCTACATCAGAAGCACTTCTCAGACATTGTGAGGCATTCTCTGGGAGGATTTTTAATAAACTTTTCATAAGACGGTTTTATTCTTACCTCAAGGCTTCATTGGTGAATTTATTCCCATTTCATTCCAATTTTTTCACTTATTTTGATTTCTATCATGGAAAACATGCCCATCAGGAAACATCATTTCTACCTTTTCCGCACATCGGACAAGATTCTCATAGTTTTTTGAACTCAAAAGAAGCTAATGACCTTTGATATTTCATCATCAATCCTAATTAAAATAGATTTATCTTACTATCAATATCTTTGATTAAATATGGTATGTACCATGACCAATGAGTGAAATTTTATTCATAGCACCCATATAATCTTCCTTCTTTTTTCTCAATTCCAAAAATTTATTTTCAGTCTTATGTTGAACAGTATTAGGAAAATAATTTTCAAGAAATATATTTTAAAATTCAACCCATTTTATTCTGTCAATATCTTCACTTCCTCTGATATTTTTAATCATTGACCACCACTAATCAGATTCAACATCAATGTGATAAACAACGAGACTATCTGTTTTATTGTATGAACACCCAATTACATAAAAAATATTTTCCACTAATTTAATCCACCCATTATGGGGAACAAGGTTAGATTTTATTCTAAACGATGGGGGGCGTTGCTTCATGTAATGATCCACTATTGATATACTCCTCTATGGTTGGTGTGGTTGATCTCTTTCATAGACACAACTAAAAATTATCACCTGAGTCAACTGAGCCATCAATGCATCAAACATTTTAGTTCTAATTTCAACCATCTCATGATGTTGATTTGGAAGGTTATTTCCCTCTTTATGCCTTCCCAGCACAAATACCCAATTTCCCTTGCAGAAAACCATTATTAACAAACATATCTTAGACAATGCAATTTGGTAATCTTAAATTCTATATGATTTCAATTTTATCATTAAGTAAAAATAATTTATATATATTATATTATAAATATTCTATCTCCTAAAGTTACCTAAACCATCCTCTGATATCAATTATAAGACCATATCCTTAAACATTAATTAATATTTAGATAAGTCAATAATTTTACATTTATTCAAATCGATGACCTTTTTAGGTTTATATATTTATATAATTAGGCCATAATTTATATATCAAAACATCAATATTACAACAATACACTTCCAATCATTGTCAATTTCTTCATCAAACAAAAAATATTTATAAAGAAAAATGCAGTTCTATCATGTTATAACATCATAACTTTTCCTCGATCCCATCCATGACTCTATTCTTCTTTAATTCTTGTGAAAAACATTTCAAAACAGAGGATGAGCACAAAAAGCATATTAAGGGATATATATATAAGGAAAATAGTTGGTATTGGGATAACATAAAAACCATGGATACTTAATCATAAAGTAATACTTTTCTATTTTAAGAAGTAGTAAACATACTTCGATTAATATAGGCACATTTCATACCCTAATTTTAACCAAAATATTACCATATGTACCACATAAATAATAATATAACATATAAAGGTATCTTTATACATAAATTGAATAACCATACGGTCGACTTCGACACATATCACTAAATAGAATAGCTACATGGGTTACTACCATAAACAAATCATTAGAGGATATAATATAACCACCCATAGTTGTTTTATCACGTAACCACCCACCTTCTATTTATCATGTAACAACCTATCTAATATCTATGTACCATTATATAATCATAACACATAAAACAAACATAATAGAAAAATATCCTTTCTACATTTCAGTCACAAATATATTATTTCAAGATCTTGAAATATTTAATAAATTATAAAAACCAGTTTCAATACCAAAATACATGTAAAGGAATATGTTATTTAATTTTATTTTTTAAAAACATTACATCTTGAAGCAGAATTCAAATAAAAATAACTGTCATATAGGTGGAAAGTTCATTGTCACCATGTACATTAGAAAACATTCATTTTTTTTTGTTTAGTTAAATGATTCATAAAAAAAATCCTTCTGAATGAAAGTATGAATAACATAGGTTTATTAGACACTTTATTAATAAGGTCGTCTATAAATTAAATTATGCCTCAATGAAATGATATTAATATGAAGTCCCTTACCTAGACTCTGACTCATCACGTACAATCTTTATTTTCCTAAATAATGTACATAAGGTCAAGAAACACATATATGAGAACCTTTTCATGTTTATTATTTCTTTTATATAACTTACTACCTTTTTATAAAAATTACATAATTATTTAAATTCATATCAGATGTTTTGATGATATTCGGTACGTGAGTCGAAAATGAACTTGTTTGTATTTAATTGTCCATGTAGTCAAAATTCTATAATCAATAGGATAATATTAATGATTTAAATATAATATATATCCAGTGTATATGTATTTATAATATCCATAATATCTGGAGATAAGAAATGAAATGTACTATTCATGGAGACGGTAGGTCGTACGTACGCATGAACGCTGCATTCATTTCATGTCATATTAATAGTGTAATAAATAAAAAAAATTATGTTTTTATAATATAAGTATTATATAAATGTCATGTATTTCTCACAGGTTTAATAAAACCATATTTTATATATTCCATGTATAACATGAAAGAGCCATATCACTTTAAAGGGGTGGTAGTCCACACATCCTCAAATGAAATTATCGTATTTACACATTATTAAAAGCATAAAGGTATTCTGTTAATAAAAATCTAGAAAAATAGAGAAAATATAAATATAATATAGATCATATTTTAAAACAGGTCCATCATAATAGACACCATGATAGATGGTATGATAAAATTGAACAATCATCTTTTTGTGTGGTAGTACTTCACCGTACAAAGAAACAGTTTGTTCTATATCTATTAGATTTACGTGTGTGTATGTGTGGGTTTAACACATAGAATAAACAAATACTAGTATATTTATTATACTATTTTATATAAAATAATGTAATAATTAAAGGTTAGGGGTTTTATAAGGAAACTAAATCAAAGGATCTTGAGAGAATTTGTTACCTCTAAATCGGGTAAATCTTTTGGATTTGATCCAAAGGCATTATTGAATTACCTTATACCGAAGGTAATTGTTATAGGAGGAATGGAGTGATTTTGGAAGCTCATATGATCAATTTTGGATGATCTATGTGGATATAGTGTTTTGAGTTTATTGGTAGAGGTGGTATCCTTTTATAAAAGGGATGAGGGGCACTTTAGGAAGGTCTTGAAATATTATTTTATTATAAATTTATTTTATAATTATAATTGTCCCAATGTGATATATTTATTGGATATGATTAGTATGTGTCTAAATCCTCTCAACCAATTAGTTTTAGATATTTTTGGGCACAAATTTAACATTATCTTATGGAATTAACCAATAGTTAAATACATTAACTCTTACCATGTCTTATTGTATTTTCATAATATATGGATACTATAGTTACTATAAAATGTAATGAGAACCAAAAGTGGATCATTAATAAAAAATTTAAATTATATAATTCATTTTTCTAAATATTATATTATTAGTAATATTATATCATTTAATAAAATACTATTTGTTTTGAAAACTAATTTATATCAATATTGACACTATTTAGTAAATGACTTTTTAAAGTCATGTCAATATTATTTCTTCAATCCAAAAATATTAAAACATCTTTGATATGATAACAGAATCAATAAAATTCGTTTATAGCATTAAAATTTTCAAATAACATTAATTTTAATATTTATAATATCATTTATTAGAATATTTAATTAATATAGTAATAACTGCATCATCATTGTGTCATAAATAAATATATTTATATAATTTCTAAAAATTATCAATACAATACCATGATATAGTTAAGATTTTTATAACTATAGTTAATACTTATAGTCAAATATATCAATTATATTATGTTATATTACATTTTTTTTTGTCAAAAATAAATGTTCATGTTATATTTCACTTTACTTTAAGTTAATTATTATAGCATGACTTTATCACATCTGAGTGGCACCATGAGGTCCCAAAATCGACCCAAGGTTTTACATTGTTGGAAATTTCTCATCAACTATTATTAGGGAATGTGTTATGGTAGGTTTATATTATTATAATTTTATTTTTTACACAAATTTACGTAATTTACTCTTTAATCGTGGAAAATAAAAATAATTTATGAAGTTACTATTCATAATTTCAAAAAAGAAAAAGTAATTGTTTACAATAATTAGACATTTTTCATAAAAATTTGGAATCCATTATTTCAAATTTAAAAAATATAAATGTTAGTAATTAATTATAAATTAATACTCATTTTCAAAACCATAAAGCATGTTTTTAAGATGTAAAAACTATAAAATATTAATATGTGTTTATGTCCAATATAATTGTCAAATTTATTCAAATGAAAAAAATGGATTATATTATAAAAAATTAATCTAATTACACTTTAATAATAATTAAAAGGATAATCTATCTCTATAAATAATTTATATGAAAATGATGTTTTCAATTAAAATTCAGTATTTTTGACTATTAATTATAATATGGATTTTATACGAAAAATACAAAAATTTCATCCAAAGTAAAAAATTTTGTCCTTCTAATAAAGAAGTTTATTTTGAAAAATAAAAAATATAAATTTGAAAACCCTAGATTTAAAATCGATTCTCCATCAAATAGATGTAAAATGACGTTTTAAAAGTATTAGTGTATTTTATGTTTAAAATTGGATTCATTCTCATTTATAGCCTCTAAAATTTAATGGATAAATTTAAAAACATTTTACATACAGGTATAATCATAATTTTTTAAATCCTGTTTATTCCCACCAATATAAAAGCTTGGCATTACCTACCATTTAAAATAATTGTGTTATAATAGTATTATTATTTAGAATAACTCAATGTTGTGTGCAACGTGAGATTTTAAAAAACCGGTTGTTGCATGCTAAGTTAACTGTCAGTCAAAGAGTCCCCAATATCATAAAATTAATATATTATTCATAAAAGTTAATAGATATCAAAATGTATTATTATAAAAATATCTAGGATTTTACCAGAATTCCTATGTTGTCACCCCTTAATCCAAAACAAAAGTAGAAGACCCAAATCCCAAACTAACCTTAATAAATCCATGTTCATAATGAGAATGAGATTGCAATGTTTTTCCCACACAACCTGCTAATTCTGGACAATCTTAATCTCCAACTGTATGACCCCCACCTAATAACATATGGACTCATTTGATTCCATTTTGTCATGAACCCACCTAGGATGTCTTCTAACACGACAACAGACCTAGTCTATGATATGTCCTAATGTGTGTTCCAGATCCCCACGGGATGGTAACTAGTTTTGGGAGTCAAAACATAAAATATGGAAAGATTTTATCCCCAGATTTAACAACAATGACAAGACAAATAAATATAAAGAAACTAAAAACATAAAAAAAACTATCAATTGAATCTCAACTAAATAAACAACTAGTTAAACCCTAGGTACAACTAAATAGTTTGAAAACTAAAACAATAAATATTAAACTGCTTCCACGTGATCTCCATGTGACCTATTAGTAACCACCAACCACAAGACCATTTATTGTCACAAAACAATCAACTAAACCTAAATAACCTGATCAAAAGGGATATAATTACTAAAATGATAAATTTGGTGTGACTACCAAAATTCTTAGTAGGAATCCAAAGGATAAACCATTGAATCCATGTAATTACATTTTGAATATATTCCATTAACACTAGTTTTAAATAAAATTATAAAAATATATGGTTTTACCATTTATTTACCAATAATGTTTCCTTATTTTAAAACTCATCACATGCCACACATCATTTTCAAAATAAATTTCCATTTAACAATAAAAATCCATAACAAGGAAAACTAGGGATGTGTTAGATACTGAAAAATATTGAATGCTAAAAACTAGTACAAATAAATGTAAATAAGTAATATATTTAATAACCATGGGAAATTCTAAACATCCCAAGTATACCCATAAAAATAATCGGTCCAGAACCACCTGTAGGGTATGATGAAGCCTATATGTCAATAAACAACTAGTTTCCCTATCCTAGCCTCCCTAGTGGCACAACAATTTGGCCTATCTATAACTCTAGGAGGGTACCAACTTGTATAATCATGGTTGGTAAGCTATCATCAATAAAACATCTAAAATAATCCTAGGAACCTATGGTTGTAATAATAATAATGTTAAATTCGGTGTCCAATACATGCATGACTCATCTTACATGACGGCACCGCACTTTCCTAACCCAAACACAAACACCAATATATGATAACCCACAATGATAAATCCCATCTGTAGAGGTTCCCTATATATATATATACATTTCTTATCACTTAAGGTGCCAACTGGTCCCCTATACAAAATAAAAATTCAAAGAATTTCACAGAACACTTTATGTTACTAATCGGGCTTACACATTTGCCAAACCACATTCTATTCCAATGTAAACAAAAATGTCCCTTTTTGATAAATAATACCAAAAGGCCTTAAAAACTTCGAAACCATTTCAACATTCATGATATTGCAAAACCATGTTAAAAGTTCACAAGCTACATGAAGATTCCAATTGGACCATAACATTCTAAATACAATTTGAACTCTTGTACAAATTAAATGACAAGGATAAAAATATACACAAAGTGTCCATGGATTTCCAAATGGGATTCAGAACTATTTAGGAACAAACTATATTTTATACAATTCCAAATAGTTTAAAACCTCTGGTACAATCTCTAAACCACATTATATCATTTGAAACCATGGAACCACTTTTCAAGGAAAGAAGAATGATGTGAAGATATGGAATCTTTTTTGGATGACAAAGTTCAAAAAAATATTTACTTCCAATCCCATATTAATTTTCAAAATCATCAATGGGTGCACTCTCTGTAGCAATGGATTTTCCAACATCGAATGTCATACCATAATTATTTTTCCCCCAATCATTTTTCAATGAAACAACACTTTATTTTCCACTAGTTACACAAACTATTTTATAAAAACCCCTCATATAAAGCCCATCCCCGATCAAATCAATTTAATAAAAAATTTCTTAGGTATAATCCCATATAATATTAGATTGTGCTGGAATGGAAAAGGTAGGAAACACATACCCCAACCAAATTCAGATGGAATGAATATTCAAGGGGTGGAAGACTGATGCCCCAAATCCTGACCACGCACCCAAAAACCATATAAATATGAACCAATCATAAAACCTTGAAATTAGGGTTTTCCCAAGAGTTTTAGTCCCCAAACAAAACTAAAAACTTAGAGGTGAAGTGAGAAATAAGAGGAAAGAAAACTAAACACCTTAAAAATATCCTTAGATATGATGGATAAGCACCATGAATGGAGAGAGATCAAAGGGAGAGGGGTCTTGGGAATAATTTGGAGTTCCATAATGAGAGGGATGAGTGGGGGATCAAGCTACGATGAAAATGGGGAGATTGAAAAGAGGGTTCTATGTTTTTAATAACTTATCACGACTGCACAGTTTTCCATACCATGTGGTAACCGGGCAGAGCTCTCTTTCCATTGAGGAAACGACACAGAATTACCTATATCCTATAACATGATCATGAACTCTCCATGTGGTTGGTTCTATCTGAACCCATTCATTCCACATGTTTAGTCCGTATGATTTATACTAATCATGTGCTATCTATGTGCCACATGGAAAACCCACCAACACTTTTAAAAATACAAAAAATTTGACTAGGTATCAACCAAAAACTTGACCAAAAATCCCAGGACCAATAAAAGGATTAAATAATATTATCTATGTGGTCAGGTTGTGATAGGTAGTTTATTTGATATGGGATGGATCTGGATGTTTGTTATGGTTGTGGCTATGGTTAGAGATATAACTATCACTATGCATTCTATATGAATATGAATGAATCCTCATGTTGTTATAATTAGGGGATATTTAAATATTGTTGTAGGGTTAGTAGAGAAATACTACAAAAAATGGAGAACCAGTTTATATGGATGTATTCAAATGTAATTTCCTCATAAAGAACTCTATGTAAATTGACCCATCAATCATTGTAATAGAGGTAAATGGATGATTTTGCAGATATACCAATGATGGGTTGTCCTAACATCACAATATATCCTAAGGTAATATAAACAATTCTCTATAATTTTCTTGTAATTGGATACATGTTATTTTCTCCTAGTGTATAACCATTTCAAAATACTTTTTGGAATGAGGAGACTATAAAATAGTTTAATAAACAATAAATAAATTTTTAAAAAATATAATTTTGTCTAATAGAATTTATAACACTAACCAATTTAGGGGTTTATAGGTTGTGACACTGTGACACTAGAAACATGTAAATGAACACTATTCAAGATAGAATATTCAACCCACAACTTTTTTTTAAAAAAAACTATAACATAATATTAAAATACATTTATTTATAACATGAACCATATTATGTAGTAGATAAATTGAGGGGGGGTAAGAATAGTATTTAAAAAATTATTAAATATTTATAAAGATCCAAATCAATATAATTATGCATACAAATATTTCATGAACATAGAATCAACATTAGTAAATATATTTTATAAATTAACATGTGTATTTAGAAGGATGTTTTAAGAGAACCAGACTTCGTTTTTCTCAACAGTTTATAATCCCTTTTCCTTAAAAATAATTGCCTTCTAAAATATATACATTTTTTAAATATATAAATATTTATTAAATAAATTATTATGCATTTTTTTATTTTATAATTATTAAAGTAATAGTCTTATCATTTTCCAAAGTAAGCACATTTTTTCTTTTCAAAAAAAATTTGAAATTATTGTTTTTTAAATTATACGGATTGTACAGAAATACATGTCATAATTTTAGATGAATATTTATTTATATGATTAAAAATATATTTTGTAAAAGAATATATCGAAATTATTTTTTAATTAGAGTTCTTAAAATGTGGTTTTCAATATGGAATGGTTATTTCCCTTGATAAATTATTAATGTGTCACTATTCATAATGAAAAAAACATTTAATGTTTTGGAATGCTTCTAAAGTTTTTATACATGACTATTAAATATATTCAATTATTACTATACCTTATTTTTATGGGGTAATATATGACTTATTCCCATTTCTCAAATGCCTTTATTTTGAAATTTCATTCGATTGTGATATGAGGAAATATTATGAACCCATTTTATTTACATTCATAATTATTGTGTTTATGCCTTATGATTTAATTATTTATATAAAACACATATGGATGTTCATGTAATAAATATTATGGGTGTTCATGAAGTTATATATCCCTCCAGTGAATTTGGGATATTTTTTGGACTCATGATACACCAAGTATGGTATTAGGGAGTTTACATAATCCATTATGTGATTCCTTCAACCAAGTTATGTTGTCTTAGTAGTTATCTATGAATTATGATCATGTAATGTTTTATATTTCATCTACATTTATTATGATTATATTATCTTCTGATATCATTTTATTTAAGTAATGCTTCTATGTGATTACACATATTCCCTCTCTTTTATAATCTCATATTATGCCATTAGCTGAAATATATTTCTTCATTATCATGTTTATTAATTCACTAGTCATTTAGGTCATCCCCTTTGTCTATGTATTCCATAGGTTATCCAATAATATTTTGGGAGTGAGAAAGGATATAGGATCTCATCATTATGAAGAAAATAAATAATATTGATTTTATCCTCATATTGACGTATTATGGACCCATTATTAAAAATAAACTAGGTCTCATGATCATTGGGATGTAATTAATATATGTTAATATATAAATCTTGTAATTATATTTGTAAAAGGCTTGGACCACTATATTTGGTAACAAGGAAATGATTTACTTAACCTTTGGAAAATATAATGAGAATGCATTACTAAAAAACCCCATGAATATTTATATGGATAAGTCCAAGGATAATTATGTGTATAGGAAAATATCCTAAAATGTTATGGAAGGAAATAGGGAGTGTTTGATGTGTAATTAATTAATTTCATGGACACTAAAAGTTGATGTGGTTATGGAATAGTCATTCCTTGGAATATTTCTCCTTAATGTATTCCCTAATAGAAAATCAATTTTCACCAAGAGAATGAAAATGAGCATTTTTACACACCTAGTGTGAAACTATTCTATCATATGGTTTGGATATTCATAAAAAAGTTTAAAAACAACCATAAGGATTTGAGTATATGATAACATTGAATGAAATTAGATAAACCATTGGTTTAAAATATTGCGAATAAGGTTTTATGATTTATATTTTCTAAAAATTATTTTTCATGGTAGTATGGTGTCCTACTATAATATTTTCTCATAATATGCTATTTTTTTATCATGGGTTGGAACAAGGTGGAATCATTCTAATGATGAATGTGATAGAATATTTGGTGATTTTGAAAAAACAAATTGCATGACGACTAGAGAGTCATATATTTTTATTATTACTAATAATTATCACAATATATGGTGAAGAAGATTATTATTTTTGAGATTCCTATGAAATAAAATAAGAGAAATTTGGACTTTAATGAATTTTCTTGAGGTAATGACCATAGTAGAAAACATTTTCAGCTTCCTACATGTATAGAAAGTTGGAATAAGAGACTAATTTATATGTAAAATGTATGGGGTGATATTTTCAACATTAAAATGGAGTTCATAGAGGAAAAATTTTCATGGAATTTGTTATCTTAAATGTGAGGAACTTGGTTATTATCTAATTCAATTTCCTAATGGAATGATTAATTCCTAAAGTTTTATGTTATAATAATCATTCAAGCAGATTTATTCATGATTTTATATGTTATAAATCAAAAATAATGTTTTTTATGTATTTTTATAAATAGTATATTTGTTACAAGAATCCTGGAACTTATAAGAATGGTTCTACAAATGTTTTCTTCAAGTATTTGAAAAAATTTATTGAATTATTCTTATAAATTAGTATATTGATTTAAAGGTAAGTTGATATTCAATGAAAAACACTCTATTGAGAAAAATATAATTGACGAATAGATCATGGTTTTAAACTTATTATAGTCAATAAAAATTAGTTTGTTTTTATTAAATGAGATAGATATAAAACCACACATGTGATAAAAACGATTTGAGGAGTAATGTCATTTTTTATGATGACCATAATATTTCATTCAATCTTATAGGATCAAGGTGAATTATGAATATTATTATCACATATTTCGTCACATATATTTATAAAAATGAAAAAATGAATGTTGGGTTACAACTCATTTCATCTGATAAGGTTGTGGGGATAGAACCAAAAATATAGGGTTGAAAATGGTGATGTTTCTTCTACTACCCTATGTGATGTACTAGTCATTGTGACATTGTTTCACATGAATGTTTTTGGGAAAAAATATAATGTTTATTTAAAAATAATATTTGTGTATTAAATATCATTGAATTGTTATAATGTTCAAATTTTTAATGATATTTTGGGAACTGTTTTACTGGGATGAGATATATATAACCTTTAGGTTTAATGTAATGGAATATTTGGGATGAATATTATTATGATTTTGGATATGTATCATAAAGGGAATGAGAAAAATATTGGGGATAAATTCTTATTTCATTATGAGGTTAATGATGTTATTAAAGATATGGGATGTATGGTTTCTTATTTAAGAAATGTTCTATATAAAACCTTTTGTTTTATTATTTAATTGTGGAGATTAATATTATCATATTCATATGGGGTATTTTCATACCTTGTTCAATTTTTTTTATAAATATAAGAGGAATATATTTTTACACATTTATGAATTGAATGATATGTTAAAAGTTATTTTTTATTTTTAAAGTATATAAAATATTCATATTTGATATTCATTCCATGGATTAATTTGTGATGTAGACATTTATCAAAGAACAATTATTGTATGATATTTTGATTATGAAGTAAAAATATATCAACTATTTAAATTTTCTAGTGTTATCTATCATTATAGAAAAATAGTCCCTCTTCTATTGGAAATTAACCTTGAATGTTAATTTGTATTATGTTACCTTCATATATAATTAATCAATTGACTTATAATTCATAATATATTTATGGTTTTCTCTTGATTGTTAAAATTATTATGATCAATCATAAATATCACAGTCCATAATTATTTACTATTTTCATCCATGTCCATATTTTCACTTCTCAATTACGTTCTCCAAGATGGATCTTTGGTTTTGTATTATTAAAGATGGCCTTTGTATTTCCGTTTCTAACTATTAAGTAAATGTTTCATTAATCCAAAATTACTATTTGGGTTTCCAATTATGTAATATTTTAATTTAAAACATGTATTAATGGTAAGAAAATAAATTTGTGAAGATGCAATTTATTTGATATGGAGGAATGTAACAACCTGAGACTTTAAGTGAACATTATTCTTCATATCATATCAATAAAGAAACATTAAGTTCAATGAAAAAAAGATATAATATTAAAATATTATTATTTGAAATATAACCAATATTACCTATCCACTATATAGGATATCATCGATAGTATTTATTTTTTGATGAAAAATATATTATTTTATTACTAAATATATATTTATTGAAAAATTTTGAATCAATAAGTGCTACACAGAAATTAAGATATTATATTATTTAAAAATATATGATTCCGTCAAAAAATAATTTTATTTATTTTTTTAGGAAATAATATAATTAAATTCAAGAAATTATATAAATGATATTTTAAAAAATTATATTTCTTAAATAATCTTATCAATAATAACATATGGTTAAATTATGAATTTTTCAGAAAATATTGATTTTTTAGTGAGTAGTGAAATATTACATTATTTTCGTAAAATTGTCATATTTTTAATAAATTATATAATTTAAAATTAAAATAATTATTTTATTAGGATTTGAATAATTACCATCATATTATTAAGTTATATTCCATCTAATTAATAACATTTAAAAAATCATTATATTTTATTTTTTTTGTCATTTTATTTTTAGGAGTTATAACATATTTTTGAGAAAATAGTTTTAAAGACAATTATGTTTTTATATTTTAATTAATTAAATTAAACCCTAAATAGAAAATATTTAAATTAAATTTATATTATATATATATATTAATTTAAAATCATTAAATTATGATTACTTGTTATATAGTTATTCTGAGATCGTTTTATTCTGTAAAAATACATTTCATGAAAAACATTTTTTTCACGTATGTGTGTTTTATTTTATGTTAAATCATTCAAATTATATTATCTGAATATGATTATATGGATTAAATATATTTAATCTTAATAATTAACATTATAAAATAATTGAAAATTAATTTTTTATCATAATTAATTGTAAAAACATTTTAAAAATAGTTATTATGATATAAGAAATAAAATTGAAACATTTTAATAGCCATATTGGTAAAGAGTATAATATGATTTAAATAAATTATTATTTTTTATATAAATTTGGATCTAACATATATTTCATTCACTATTTTTTCAATTTCGGGGGTACGTTAAATGAGGGTGACTTCTCATTATTGATTTGTTTTGGGTATTTAAAAGAACGCCACACCTCAAAACTCCCCTCACTTATTCACACATCTGAAGAATTTTTTATTTTACAATTCCAAAAAAATATCTCCCCAATATCATTTTACCAATTATAGATCATTTTTTCAAACATAAAAACCATAGAGTCTTTATTAAGAGATCCAAAGTGGAATCTTCTAAGCGAAAATAATAGTCTTCAACAAGCTCCTTATTTTTCATTCTTCTTTCTACCACATCAATTAAATCATAAAAATTTAAATATTATATCACCATAATCTCTTATATAGTGTTATTTTGTTATATTAATGACATAATATTCATTAATTTCCACTTTTTCCAAATTGGAAATAGAACCATCGTTCTTGTCTACAGCAGACTATCGCCTCACTAACTGATGTAATTTTCTAACATCGTTGCTTATAATTTTTATTCATATGTATGAATTGATAATTTATATATTATATAAATAAAATATTAATAAATCAATAAAATTAATATGTCATATAATTTCTTACCGTTCCATCTATTGAATAATCAAAACAATATTTTTTTGTATGGTAGACCACCGCCTTATGAAGGGTTGTGATTTTTTTTTTATCAAAGAAACAAATAAATGATATATATAAGTGTATTTAAATAAATAATATATATATATATATATATATTTCTATAAATTATTAATGATAAAATAATAGTTCCTTTATTTCCATAATGATCATCGAAAAAATTGGAACATTACACAAGTGTATGTAAGACCTACAGTCTCTATAAATGAAATATAGTTCATTTATCATAACCATAATTCATGAAGATTATTATTTATGAATAAAAATTATTATTATATAATTATTATTATTATATAGATGATTGTATAGTTATAAATTTTATAATTTTCATCAATTTGATGCCATTCTGAAATAATGAAAAGAGCATCCTCAAAACACCTGATGTTAACATAACAGAATAATAAATTCTATATATAATTAAAGTAACATGTGTAATTGTATTATTTATAATCTAATAACCTAGAAATTTTAATTAATAAAACTAATTATTTATATATATTTATTAAATAAATATTTAAAAGACATGCACTAAAATCCTAGAACTGAGGTATGGGTTTACAAATCGAAACTTTTTTCTTTGGGATGCATATTCTTATAAACAACTAATTTATATTTAATAGTGTATATAAATTCAAATTTAACTATTATATAGTTAATACTTAATAGTTAATTTTATTTTAGTTTTTAACTCATTCACATCATTAAATGTGTTTATGATTCAATATAAATAAAACCAGTAAGAGTTTAAGATTCAATGTCATTTTAATCATAGTTCATTATGCATGAATTAAAAATGATGGAAATAATATATTTTTTTTCTAATAAACCCAATTAATTTTATTATTCTATACTTATTTAATAAATTTTCATTTAATAGTAAAATTTACATCTCCTTGGAACTTAAAAATATTGGGAAAATTCATTTAATAAAATCCTATTTCATTTTTATTATCTGTCAAGAATCTTTTTCCTTCTAAATACATGTTTTATAAAAAAATAATTAATTTTTTTAATATTATCCATTATATTAATAAACAAAATTTTAACCATGATTTATCTTTTTTAATAAAATTTTAATATAATATTCTCATCATTTTTTGAATTGAAGATCTTTCATAATTTTCATAGATAATGTGAAAATATTCTTCTTCAAATATATAGAGAATATACAGAATTAATCATATTAATTTTTTTATTGATTTATTAATCTATTTACAAGGATATTATAAATGAAATTGGTTCCCATAATATTTATTAAAATTTTATTTCAAAAATTACATGGCTTTTTTCACTAAGAATTGTTTGTTTTCTTTTTTATAGTATTACTTTTTATTAATGACAAAAACATTTAATGTTATGTGATGACTATTATATCTTTATATATGTCTCATATACATATACCTTTCTCAATCTATCATCCGTTATGGGGGTACTATATCCCATCTAATCAATTTTCAAATTCCATCATTATGAAATTTCCAATGATCATGATATAAGGGAATATTATGTAACCCATTTTCATCCTATGTATAATTATTATGTTTATTCCTTAAGCATGATTATTTTATGTGTAAAAAATTTGAATGCACATGAAATCAATGTGATTGGTGGTCCAAGAATTATATATCCCTCAAATGCATTGGGTAATGTTTTAGTCTCATGATACATAATGTATTGGTTTAGTGAGTGAACCTAATACATTATGGCACTTTTCCACCCAGTGATGTTGTCTTTGTAGTTTCCCATAACTTATGATCCTTTAATGTTATTTTTTCTTTTACCATATTTCCTATTATACCATGTGTTTTTTATACAAGGTTATTTTTGTTATACATTCTTCCGTTTAGTCATTTTATGTCTCTTTTATGATGTAATGTTATACCATTGACTCACATGTTATTCATACAATTCATTGGCTGATTTTAATATGGGTTTTAATGATATGTATTCAATTATTGGGTTTATATAACCTCTCCATGAAATTTAATGTTATATGGGATGGTTTCATCAATATGCTTATGGTTATAAGGGATGCACCTTAAAACATAATGTTTATGGTAATGTGGTAATGACAATAAAATATATAGTTTATGGTCATTTTGAGAGGGCCATATGTCATGTAATTTGAGAGAATGTTCTAAGGACCGAACATCATGTAGATTAGAGTGATGTGATATGGATTTTATGGGCCCACTACAATGTAATTAGAATCATTTTGGAGGGAAACTTATTACAATTTATAATTCTTATATTAATAAACTATGTTCAATTAGATTAGAAAAGTTATATTATGTAAGTAAATTCTTAATTAGACTCAAAAAATTGTGGTATATTTTTGGAATCATTGTAATCATGAAGGTTATAACCAATTTTACATGAATAAAATAGTAGAGGTGAATATTCTTATAGAATTCTAAATATAAATTATTCTAGTTAACTAAATAGTTATTTAATTCATTGGACCCTTTCACACCAAGATACTATATTTCATAAAATTAAATATGTAATCATTTATCCTTGATTAGTTGGTCAAAAATATTCATTTTGAGTGAAGGAAACTAGAACTCAATAAAAACACTAATTAATTATTGTACAGTAAAAATAAAGGGATTATAATGTGGATTAATCTATAGTCGTGTAGTGATCCCAAAATACAATGTGGTTTTTTAGAACATGAATATTTATACATGTCCCGAAATTTCTACATGATTTTTTCCAATTTCATATTATAGGTATCGATGATTCCATTTGGATCAACATAATAATAATTTGAAAGATTTTACGTAATTTTATACTCAAAATATATATTTTTAATTTTAGATGTAAATATATTGATTCAATTCAATTAATGACATGAGTGAGAAAAAACCAAAATCTTATAATGACATTGGACATTGGAAAATTAATCAGGGTTTTTACCTCGATAAAATCATTGGTACAACTTCTTCTCGTAAGGTCAATAAGGTAGTGGAAGTGATAATTATCTTCAGTTCCCTAATAATTAATAGATGGTTTGGACTCATGAATTTTTTTACCTATATGGTGAATTCTCATGAGTACTTGGTGTTGGATTTGGTTCCCTAGAACTATAAATTTTTTTACATTCAATAATATTAATAAATATCTTATCAAACCATTAATATTATTCAATATTATAATGATTTTACAATTCCCACATATTTTATTCGCATTTATAGTTTATAATAGTTCCCCACTATAATTAGAACCTTGAAATACTATGTTAATGTTCTTAATTTTCTTATTCTTTTATAAATGATGTCATATGATATAAAAAATATGATTTTTTACCATCTTGTGTTTGGGAATCAAAAGATATTGGGAGACTTTGTGATCATAAATATGGGAGGTTATTAGGACTAACCTACCAATAATAAGTGAAAATGTTATACATGTGATATAATATTCTAGTTTGTAGGTATATACATTAGTGTATTGACTATAGATTACAATTAACATCAGTCATGAATTATGGACACTGATTTATTAGGGAAAACCATGGAATCAATTTCAAAAAGGGAATTAGATATTTTTGGGTGCATTAGAAGAAAATTAAATAAATTGAATAAATTAATAAAGGATTTTTCAATTCATAGTTCATGGATTTTTTTATCCTATAAACATGTATTGAAACGAAATTTTATGACTATATACATGAATATGGAGATTTATCAATGAGTTAAATTCATGTATTCATAGAAAAATATGTCAATAATATATGTTGATGAGACATTTATCCAACATGTATGTTGATATATGATGAAAAAAGTATTATATTGCATAATAATAAGGTATATGAAGTTGTTATTATTGTGATTTTAATATCTTTATCAATTAGGGATTTTACATGTTACATAATTCAAATTATGAACTCATACAAAATATAACTTTCATGATGTGTTGTTTTGGAATAATTGTGACTTATAAAAAATACCAATGATATGAATCCATTACAAGTTACCAGACATGGAAAATTTCATTGAAGTTACAATTATTTAATATTGTTCATTGATATTGTGGTCAATGTTATGGTAAACACTCCGTAACTAGTAGCATGGACCAAGTACCTTACATTATTACATTGGAACGAATACAAGGATGCCATATTCCAACAGAATGAATAGTTTAGCTGTTCTATAATACTAGAAACAAATATAATATGTACAATAGAACGTGAGAGAAAATACTACATAGAAATTCATTTAGAAGCATCTATAAACCCAAGATTATCCATGAATATTATTCATATTATTCATCTATTCATCTGAGAGAAAAATAAAACATAAGAAATATGTGAGACTAGATGAAGATTAAGGGTAATTAATAAAACATAGGTTATGATAAATGTAAACATTAGGCATGATGAATAACTATAAACACATGCCTTTAATAATAAACATGAGAATCATACGGCAGTAATGAGTGCTGAAAAAATAATTTCATACAACTGATCATAATAAAAATTAAATAAATCAAGGATATTCAACATGAAAAATATTTCATGTTTTATTAATTAAATATATAATAACGTGGTAGTTAAAAATGTGGGATATCTGAAACATATAGTCATAGTCGTAGCCAAGATTTGTGAAAATACTAATGTAAGGCATCAGCCAAAACCCAATCTGGTTTTTCCTCATGATTACCATTGATGCATCAAGGGTTGTAGTGTGACCCAACCATAAAATTCCTTGTCCAATTCATTATTAATGATAATGGGAGTGACCATAAACAACATGATCATAATAAATGTATATAACTTTTCCTAATCTGTAATCACATTCACTAACCAATCTAAGTAGCATGGTAAATTGTATCAAGATAGAACATTGATATTCAAACATGTCATAAACCATTTCATAACATATGGTAGATGAAAATAATAATATATAAATCTCAATAAATAAATAAATTCAATAGAGGTTTTAAAAATAGAATGAAATATTCTAATAAAATCATCGATGAATTCTTAAGAGAAGTATCAATTTCACTTCGTAGTGATGATTTCTTTTGAAAAAATTATTTTTATTATCAAGAATTATTTTTAAAAAACCATAAGTGAAAAATATTTTTTTTCATGAAAAAATTAATGATTTTATAAAAAAAATGTTTCTTTCTAATAGATTATTAATGGTACTTGAAAATCATTATGAAATTGAGATGTTCACTTTAATTGGGATTTCATATCAGGATGAATTGAAAAGGGAACATTGAAAAAACATGTATCTCAAATAAAAGAAATATTAAATTATATTGATACATGTTTTTTGAATGTATACACATTTTTATAAAAATTTAAAAAAAGTGAAGTATTACATTGGTGTATATAAGGAAAATCATAATCTAAATGAAAATGGAGGTTTGAGAAAACACCCCTTACCTTATGTCTAAATGTGTTTTTACATGAACATAACATAATTTATAATAAAATTAAATAAATTAATAAATTAATTAAAATCGTTTTATAAATTTATTGTTTTTTATAATTTTATTATGTTCATTTATGGATTTTACTGAGTTATAAGATATAATTTTATTTCTCTAGAGAATTAGTTTCCTTGGATTTTACAATCGGTATACTTGTATATGAGTATGGAATTTCATTGGAATGGGTATAATTATCACAAATTGAATTTATATTATATTAATTTACACAAATAAATTTCTATTATTATATATATATCATTTTGTTATATGGTATGATGATGAAAAATCATGTAAGACATTTAGTGATAATCGTATGCATTATTGTGATGGATATTGATAATAACAAACTCATTTTTTTACAATTTATTTTTATGTAAATAATTTATTTCTAGAACATAATAATGGTCTTAATACATATATTTTATACGTTTTCAACCATATAAATGTTTTCATTATCATCCATTAAGGATAAATTGATGAATGAAAATAAGTCATCCACAATAGTGGTAAATCAGCACCTCTGGGTGATGATTTCATTCATAAAATAAAATAGAGAGATAATGGATTTTAGAAAGCGTATTCCTTTAATAATGTATAATTATATTATATAAAAGATAATAGATTTTTCATTATCATTTGGATAGAGGAGGTGAGGATATAATAATAAAATAAATGAACTTCAAAATAAACATAAAGGAAAACAGAGAGGATTTTACCTCTTCATTACTCCTCCTTCAGAACCCCATTAATGGGATTGGTTTTTTTATTTTGTTAAGAAATAGAGCTATTGGACCTAGGTTAGAAAATTTGTTAGAGTGTTTGGGAAGAAATTTGACAACATTCACGACTGAGAGGACAATGATAAGTGTTGCTGAGAGGTGGTAAATATAATGGAGGAGAGGGTTGATTTTTCATCATTTTTTCATTATTTTATTATTTTCCCAAGAAAATTAATAGTGTTGACTTTTATGACTAAATAAAGTAATAAGTGAATTTTATTTCTAACAATGAGTTCCTACATCAGCCAAAAATCCCAAAGTACAAAATAATTGATGTACTTATCATTTATCATAAATTATCTTATTTTATTATTCATCAAAAAATTAATGTATTTTATAAAAATCCCAAAATTTATCCCTAAACGTTTTTCAACATGGAGAATTCAAAAAATAAATCCATTTTATGAAAATATTTTTTTAAATATTAGAAATTTATTTTTTTAATTAAAACAATCATTAACTCGAAAAATACATATTTTAAATCTAGTACAGATTTGATATCACTTTAATTAATTAAATAAGGTGTCATACAATTATCATAAAATAATAATGCAAAACAAATATTAAATAAAAATTTTATATTTATATTTTTTTCATTTAAATATTTTTAATAATTATAAATTTATAATTAAATATTTATGACTTACTAAAATACTAACGCTTAATATTAGTTTTTTTAAAATATTAATATACTTATACTATGATATAATTACATTATAAATTTATATATAAGGTATGTAATTTTTTTATACATTCATGGGTGATGTTACAATTCATTTATCCAGCTTACTATTCATATGTTTTATAATACCATTTCCAAGGTCAAGTTATTATTTCATCATTATATGTTCCTTGACTTCTAGAAATACCCCTTATTTCATTCCTTATTCATATGTGATCGTTTTATTTTCTTCTATGAATGATTTTATGCGATCTATACTATGTAAACATAAGAAGGGAAGTTTCATTGATATAGTTCTTTGACGTTACATTATCCTCTCTTATAAATAATAACATCCTCTAAATTTCCAGATTTTCAACCAGACAAATATTTTGGTAGTTTATTATCATGAGCTCCTCATAATCCCAAGTTTCACCATCAATTTAATGATTTTTACAATGTACCATTACCTGTCGAGTTGTTTAATTCCTTAAAACAATATCTTTAATGTGAATAATCTTGGTAGGCTCTTTGTAGTAAGATAATTCTGGTTCCAATTATATTCATTCATAAGTGAGTAGATATACTGGGTCTGGAATGTCCTTCTATAATAAAGAGATGTGGAACACATTTCATACCTTATAATGGAAATGAGGAATTGAAAAATGATAAGCCAAAACTCCAATTACCTCTAAAATTTCGAAAGGGTCAATATACATGGGGATAAATTTCCCTTTCCTTCGAAATATTATAACACCCTTCCATAGAAAGACATTCATGAAAATGTGATCTCCCTATTGAAACTTCAAATCCTAACTTCATTTATCAGTATAGAACTTTTTCCAACATTGATCTTTATTGATATGGGTTTGAATAGTCATTACCTTCACTATTGTTTCCTCCACAGACTATGGGCCTACAAGCTTCCATTCACTAATATCATCCAAACATGTGGGTGTATGATATCTCATTCTATACATCTCTTCATATGGATTCATTTGAATACATTAATCAAAAATATTAAAAAATATATCAAATGAAAATAATGATCCCACATACCTTAAATGTTGAGGGATCATTATATCAACATGTCTTCTAGTGTTTGAAAGGTCCTTCCAAACTACACATCATTTTGAGGGTGATAAAAAATACTCAAGTGATTCTCTATATCCAATGTTTTCTAAATAATTTTTTAGAATTTAGATGAAAAATTTTGAACAAGATTAGACAAAATAGAGATAGGTGATTCAATAAATTTTAAAACATCATTAATATAAATATTTTTCAAGGTTCTCTATTGGAAAATCCAACCTTATAACGATGAAATGTGAAGATTTGGTAGGTCGACCAATAATCACCCATATCACATCATTCTTTCTTCATGTTTTTGGAAATATAATAACAAAATCCATATAAATGTAATCCTATTTCCATATAGTAATATTTATAGGTTGCATAACACTTATATGATTTGTCTTTTAGACTTCACCAATTGTTGTACTAAACATCTTGATACATAATCAGTAATTTTCCAATTCATATTATCCCACCAGAAATGTTTTTAGAATGTCTATAAATGTTTGTGCTATAAGGATTTACATGGAAATTTGAGTAATGGGAATCATCCAATAACACCCTATTTATATCAAGTATAGAGAGAACACGTATCCTCTAACAAACTTTCATAATTACATCCTCACACACGAAGACTGGAAACATCCCATCATTCACATCATTAATTTTCTTTTGAATATATTCATCATCACACTGTGATCTTTTAATTATTTCCAATAATGATGGTTGGGAAACGAGTTGAAAAATTAATAATGTTTCACATTCATTGATAGTTCCCATATCTATATTTTCTATATCCATGTTCACAGGGTCCTTGTTAATCCTTTTTTTGTTCAGAACTCAATGATCCTTCCAACTCAATGCATCTTCTGCCTTATTCTGCTCCCTAGTGTGGTAGTGTACTGAACAATCATAATTCATGAGGATCTTGACCCATTTCCTTTTCATCATGTAGATTTTTTCAATTTGAATATATATTTTAAAATTTCATCATATGTGTGTGTATATATATATATATCTCACATCATTCACCATAGAGATAATATTTTCATATTTTTAGAGCAACGATTATAGCTACTAACTTGAGATCATGATTTAGATGGTTATGTTCCTTAATTTTGAACTAATTTTATGTATAATATATAACTCTATAATTATAAATAAGGGAACAAATGAGTCTTTTCTTTGATGTGTCACTATAAGTCACAAATACACTATTTCCTAATGGTGGTGTCAATATTGGATCATTCATTAATCTCTTATGCAATTATTCAAATAATTCTTCACATTATTTTTTCCATAGAAACTTATCCCCTTAATGAGTAAGATTTGGTAACCTCTTAAATGCTTGGGTGAGGTTATGAATGACATGCATATAATAACTTGTTAATACAACAAAACAATTTACCTAGGTTATGCTCATTGGTGTAGGTCATTTCTGAACTGCCATTTTCTTTGAATGATCAACTAATACTCCATCCGTTGAGACAATATGGCCATGAAATGAATTTTATTAAAGGAAATATTAGAACTACCTAAGAATCCAATATAATTCACTTATTCTAAGAGCCTCTAAAATAAATTAGAATATGTTTTTATGGTATTCATAGCATTTGTACAATACCATGATTTAATCCATAAATACCAAAAAAGTCATCAAGATATTCATTAAAAACACTATACAATAGATCAATTAAAATTGATGATGCATTAGCCAATAAAAATGGAATTACTATAAGCTCATGATGTCCATACCTAGTTCAAAAATCTATATTTAGAATATTTCCCATCTTCACATGAAATTTATGATAACTAGATCAAAGATCAATCTTTGATAAATATTGGGCTCCTTGAATTTGATCAAATAATTCATCAATTTGAGATATTGGATACATGTTCTTTCTCATAATATCATTGATCACTCTATAGTCATTGTACAGTCTCATAGATCAATCTTTTTTCTTATCAAAATGAACAGGAGATCCCCACAAAGAAACACCTAAGAGAATAAACCCCTAACTACTCATCTCCTATAGTTGTTTCTTTACACACACTAATTACACTATAGAAACTCTATTATTTTTCTTTGATATAGTCCTTACACCAGAAATTAAAACAATAGAAAACTCAATATATCACTCCATAGGATTTATATGTAAATACTATGGAAATACATCAATGTATTCATACACAATTAGTACATCCTCAATTTGAATATTTCATTCCACACCCATAGATATTTCATTCTCTTCCTCCCCAATAATTTAATTCAATAGAGACATTGTGTGGTGATCTAGATAAGATTTGTATTGTGAGTTTATACTCTACTAATTATGGACTCTATATCATTCTTAAAAATTATAGGCACATTCGTCGTGCACTATATATTCACATAATAAATTGAAATCCAATTAATACCAAGTATTATATCAAATTAAATCATGGTTATGATGATAAAGTCTACAACCAAATCACCTTTATGTTTTATAATGTGGAAACATTGACACAACGTTGTTATAATGATAATTCTCTTATGAGATTTGATAGGAAACACCTTTATTAAATCAAAAGAAAAATATCTAATTTTCATGAAAAAAAATAGAATAAATAAAATATGGTGATCATCTAAAATCAAATAAATCATTTGATAAGTTTAAGGAAATGATTAATGTACCTTCCACAACATCATTGGAGAAATTTACATTAGCAGTTGTGATAACATAATCCTGCCATTTCTTCTATGGACTATTTGGGGAATGTTTCCTTGATGCATTGGACAATAATTTTCATAATGTCCCATCCATTTAAAAATTTATCATTTAACATTGGTAGCCTCATTCATTACATTACAATCACGATCATTGTGGCCTTTTTCTCCACACATTTAATAGAGACATTTTAATTTATTGTAGGATTTGTGGTGTTTCCTTCCACATGCATCACATGTTGAAAAAATCCCTTTTTTATTCTTCCCTTTATCCATTTATTCCTCCACCACACCCTCATTTTGATGCATTCCCATAATGTCATATTTCATAGAGAATTATTTCTCCTTCTTGATAGCACATGAGAGTATATTATAATACGATGAAGATGTTTGGGAAACCAGTTACCTTCGGAGGAATAGTTTTAAACCATTAATGAATTGACCAATATAGCTCATTATATTATGTATATAGTATTAGGTATTCTAGTTTGGCCATGTGAAATTTAATTATACAAGGAAACCTTATCATCTTCACTTTTACTTAGATTCATGAATTTCCATTCCATATACATTTTTTTTGTGAGAAAATATTTTTTCTAGAAAATTCTATTAAAACCCCCTCCATTCAATATGCTAAATTTTTCCCCCTCTTTTTGGAATTCTTGGAAACCATGGATCTTCATCTCCCATTAGATGAAAATATGCTAGGACAACCTTATGCCTTTTGTTACTTCCTAATGAGAGAAATATCTTCTCTAAGGAATCTATTCACTTCTCTTTTAAAAATGGGTTTGCAGTCCCATTAAATGATGGAGGTTTTTTTTCACATAATGTATTCTAACATTTATCCTACATGTTACAGATGAAGATTCTCCATATAAGTAAGGTTATTATTCATATCATGAGTAAGTATTCCTGGTATAGTAATAAGTTTCTCATCATCAGTCATATCTCTAATACTGACGTCATTATCTTACATAGGTTGGAAATCCCTACATGGGATATGTGAATTGAAACACTTTCCATTCCTTCCCCTATGATAAATTTCTAAATTATGGCATACAATAGAATAAGTTATGCATTGTAATTTATAATCTAAAACAATTAAAACACTTAATATAAATTTATGTTTTTTGAATAGTTGTTCTCATTATCATAAACATGGTTTCTTTTAGTACATATTTAATTTTAAATACTTCATAATAATTTGTAATGAAAAGTTGACTTAACTAAAGAATATCCCCTAGGAGTGTCAAACAAGGTGCATAGTAAGCCTTGTAGTCATGTACCATGTTACAGTGAGTCTCGCTTGGAACACCTTGTTATATTTTTCCCTCCTAGGTACATCTATGTCAGAACCACATACACATGAAGTATCCATATGGAGATGTTTTTCTAAGAAGTTACATGTAATCAGTATGATACAAATATTCAATAATTTTCATCAATTATTATCCTCAAATTCAATCATAGTGTTATGGTCCCTAATTATTGTTTTCAAAATAATTTTTTCAATGTTTATACTAGGAATCCACTAAAACCAACTGTAATGACCCTGACCTCAGTATCCCTAAGCCAGTACCATAATTTTTTACAATAGTATGATTACATTGTTGTTATATCCCCATGTAACTATGAGTTTAGTATTTTTTTAAAACAAAATACAAACATAATATTTACATTACAACTTGAAAGAACATAAAATATTACAAATCGATTGGAAACATCCATAAATCATAAATTATACCTATAAGTCATTCATAATATTAATCATCACATCCAAGGAAAAAATAAATCATCAGAAAAAGGTGATAGAGGATTATGAACAAGGGTATGTAATACATTTTTTGTTATCTTAAACATAAACATTCAGTGTTATGGATAACAGAAAAAATACCTTTAAAAACAAACATTGGCATAATATGTTAGGAATGAAAGATGAGTAAATAATACAATATAAATGATCATAATAGAATGAAATTTAATAAAGGATATTCTACTAGTAAAATATGACATGTATTATCAATTACTATTATCATAATTTTGGACATCTAAAACATATCATCAACGCCTCAACCATAAGTCTAAAAATACTTGGGTAAGGCCTCAACCAAAACCCAATTTTGGTTTTTCTCATTAGAACCACCGATGCATCAGGGGATATCATGGGAAAAATCCATCACTTTCTATGTACAATGAATTCCTCAATGAATAGGGTTAAAAACATGAACATGTGAAATATTAATAACGTTGACCAATATATAATCATAACCACTATCCAATAAGAGTAGTATTGTTAATGGAATAAAGATAGTAGATCAATAATGAATCTAGTCATAAAATATTAAATAACAAATGGTAGTTGAATATAATAATATATCATTATCTAAAAGCCTAAATTTTAATAGAGGTGTTGAAAATAGATGGATAATCGTTAATAAAGTTATTGTAGAATTCTTGATATAAATACTGCATTTAAATTGTAATGATGAATAATGTTTTAAAAACATTTATCTCTAATAATTGTTTTTATAAACTCATTAATGAAGATGTATAGATTTTCTTGAAAAAATTAGTGACATTAGAAAAATTATGGTGTCCTCAAAATAGATAATGGATTGTACATGAAAATGGGTACGAAATCGATATCTTCCCTTTATTCGGCAATGCGTATCGGGAAGAATTAAAATAGTAACACTAAAAAATTCTATTTCATTTGAATAAAATATTTAATGATTTAGAATCTATAGTTTGGAAGGTATACATATAATTTAAAATAATTATATAAAATTATGTATGAATTACATTGCTCTATTGAGTGAGAAATCATCACATGAAAGAAAATTATGTTTCGGGAAGAAACCCCAGACCTTATGTCTAAATATGTTCTACAATCAACCTTAAATTCCTGGACAGTAAAATTAAATCTATTAATTAACTAATTAATTAACTCCTATACATTTATTTTATTTTTCATAATTTTTTATTGGTCATTAATATAATAGCCTTCCTTTTCTTGCATTAAAATTACAACATTTTAATGGTAAACAACATAATAATATTACACATTGCATAACTGAAGGTTTAGTGTCATGAGAAAACTAGGACCATTCATAATATTTTAAAAAATAAAATATAAAAATTTATTTAATCCATCTTTCTTCAGCTTCTTATTGTCCATTGAAAACTTTTTATTACATATAATCACCTGAGGAAAAATATCGAAATTGGGTGAGATAAAATCCCAGTAAGAGGATAGATATGAAATATATAAAAATGGTTGGGGTTAAACATAATAAAAGAAAAGGATCTTGAACATGATAGGAATCATTAATAAAATACATGAAATGTAGCAATTCATAAAAATGAAAAATCATGTCTTAGTGGTTAATTATTGCACCAAGATGTGAACAATGCTAGCATTATGTTCACACATCATTTCCATTTAATTCATGAGATTCATAAATTTATCCAATGCATTGGAGTTATTTATAATTATTGGTGCACCCATATCATTCAAACATTCATGTTGAACAATATAATTCCATGTGCACCAGTCTCATCATAATATTTACGTCATGATATATGCCACATTGAAATTTTGTCAAATATGAACATAAAAAATCCCATGGAAGGAAATGAGTTTCACAAAATTATGAATACATTCCTAAAAATTTGGTTACCAATATTAATAAGGAATAATATTCTTTAAATAGAAACATTAACCACGAGTGAAGAGTGAAACAATCTTAGAGAAGTAAAAAGGTTTTGTTTATTTGAATGAAGAGTTCTTTTCCATAGCGATGGGATTTTCATAAAAATAAATTAAGTAACATGTAAATCCCATAAAATAAAATATAATGATGAATAAATTAATTTTTTGTAATATAAAAAATAAAAATGGGTAGAAGTGGGAAGTCCCAATGAAAGAGAGTTGAGTTCGAGAGTTTCCCCTTACCTTTCATCTAAACGCTTTCATCCCTATAAAGCCCTATATAATGAAATTATATTCATTAATTAGTAATTAAAAAAATTTATACCTGAATATTGTTCCTTATGTTTTCATTTAGTTCTATTATGGGTTATTGTATGAGTTATAGTGTTATATTCATTGTTTGGAAATGTTCATTTTTGTAGTTTTTTTAATGGTTCACTTGAATTCATGAATAGAAGTTTATTTAAAACATGTATAAACATAAGGAATTGTAATAATATGTTATTTATGATGTTACAGAATGTAAAATGATCTTATAAATAATTTTTTTGTATACCATGATAATTAATCATTTGATATGAATTTATTGATGATCATTTGGGTTAATTCGGGCTGCTTTTCAACCACAACAAAATAGTTTTGTTTAATAATTTAGTAATATATAAATAAGATAGTTTATGAGCATTAAATAATATGTAATAAATATAATATAATCTGTTTCAACAATAAAAATTGTATCATGACCATATCTGAAGCCGATAATGGAAATTGTAAACATATCGTTCCTAAAGGTGATAAATTAACACATCCTCAACAATGATTTCCATTATAAAATAAAAATAATATGAGTAGGGTTTTTGATGATATAATATACCAATATAATCATAAAATTACAATATAGTTATCGTACTAGAGTTACCATAGCATTTGGATGAGGATAGGTTGTAAGAGATTAAGAAAAGAAATTGAAATTGAATGAGAATTATAGGAAAAGGGAGTGAGGGGAATTACCCATTGAATCCTCTATTAAGAACCATATATTGTTCTTTTGATGAGACCAGAAGCTCTTATATGTGGGGGATGGGATAGGGAATATGTTTGGGTAGATTTTAGTCCAGTCATGGAGCTTGAGAGGTGTGAGGAAATGAGGGTTTGAAGGGTGGTATTTATAGTGGAGGGGAGATAAGTTTTCTTAATATTTTTATATTTAGTTTATTAATATCCACCAACATAAGAAATAGTGATGATTCCATGAATAATAATATAAAATATGGAATGTGAGTTCTAGATTTTGATTTTTACATCACTTGTGATGTTAGGAATAGTGGATATAAATTATAATGTATTTATACCATAAATTATTGTGTTTTATTATTCATAAAAAATCACGTATTTCAGGAAAATCCGAAAACTTCACCAAATCCATTTTTCAACATGTCGAACCAAAAAATGAAATCCATTTATAAAAATTATTTTTATAGATATGATAAATTTAATGTTTAATTGAAATCAAAATTTACATGAATAATTCATATTTTGGAATTAAAACTGATTTCATAATACTTTCCAAAATAACATAAGGTATTATAAATTTATCATAAAACCATTAGACATAAAAGTGTTAATTTATGAAAAAAAATAGGAAAATATATTTTATTGAAATTAATTAATTATTTGTAATTAATTTTTTTGACTTACAAAAATATTGATTGTTATATTGTGGTCATATTGTCACTTATAAGATGCCTAAATTTTGTTTGATCATTAATGGGTTAGGTTACAATAATTTTGCATAATTTAATATTCATAAGGGTAATATTAATATTCATAAATGTAGGTTAATATTTATAATTGTAGGTTACTATTTGACAAAAATTATGATTGTTCTATTAAACTCCAAAAATCACATTAAATACAATCATGTGTTCTAGAATTTTGAAATTCAAAACACAGAAGTGAAAAAATTATATTTAATGGTCACATGGTATTTAGTATCATGATATGTCATTTTGATTACAAATGTCATTATTCTATAATGAATAATTATAAGAAATTAATTCAATTAATATAACTTTGGGTAGTTACATTCTTCCCCCCTTATGAGATTATGATCCCAAAATTTTGGTTTACAAAAACAGGTGAGGGAACTTCTCCATCATCACCTCTACTGATTCCAAATTAGCTTATTCGCACTTATGGTTCCTCCACAACAATTTCACAAGATGGGTTGTATTGTTGCGTAGGACATTATGTCTCCTGTATAGAATCGTTACTAGATGCTCCTCAAAAGAGTTATCATCTTCTAGTTGAACCACCTCTATGTTCAGTACAGGGGAGGGATCTGGTATTTACTTTCTCAAGAGTGATACGTGAAAATCATCATGAACTTAATCCATATTTAGTGGATGTGAAAGACAATATTCCATAGATCCTATGTGTTTAAGGATCTCAAAGGGGACAATGTACCTTTGTATTAGATTTCTAATGCCCATACCTAGTTACCCAGAGTCAGAGCATTATTACATAACATCATAATGATCACATGGGACCAAATCCTGAATGAATGATTAGTTTACTAGCCTTGTATATTCTAGATACATACATAACTTTTATATTACATTATAAAATTAAAAACAACAAAATTTTGTTTCCTTTAAACATATTCATCTCCATTAGACTATCCATGTCGGTCAGTCACAATATACTTCTTCGCATCTTGGGAAAAATAAAATATAGAAAGGTGTGAAATCAGGTTCTTAGTATGGATAAAAATAAAGCAGAAACATTCATAAATAATCATAATCATATAAAGAAATTAATAATACCAAAAAACCCTTTTAAACATAAAACATCTGCATTATATGGAAAAGATAAATCTAATACTTCTATTTACTTATTCACACTAATATTCTACTAGTCAAATAATAACATGTAATATCAATAGCCAATTTCATAATGATGGAATGCACAATGCCAGACAGCATAACCACATAGTCAAGGAACCATGCCAACACTTTAAATATGATTTTGTCAAGGCCTTGTTCCAAGACACATGTTTTTCCCATGAGACCTACCTATGAATCAAGGATCTATATTGGGCTCCACCCGTCACTTAATAAGTCCAATACATTCCTCATTGAAAAGGTTGAAACATAACATAAACATTTGTATTGATACAAGCATATGAAATGTTAATACATTAACCATAAGCCATTAATGGTATAAAAATAACACATCCACAGTCAAACATATCACAATACCATCAATACCATATTAAAGATTTTATCATAATAAATAGTCTTCAAACATGTTTAAAATTCATCAAAGGATGTTGAAATAGATGAAATCAAAACTATTTGAGAGAAATATATCTTTCTATTTTGATATAATTTAAGAGTCATATAATTATCAAATAAAACATTTATATTTAAAATATTGTTATAATCCTGTAATTAATTCTTTTAAGGTGTTATAATTGGGGAAAATAGTTGCACTCACCGTATAAGTTAAAAGAACATTCTTTCCTTAATTTTGTCGAAAAGGTCATAGAGGACCTTGTTTGGAAAACAGCTGAAAGATTCCTTTATAAACATTTACAAAAATTAAAACAAGGTTATAAATTAAATTAACCCATATTATATGAAATAGTAAAAATGTATTGAAATGCCTTTTTATGAAACATGGATGTGCACGATAATGATGTCCTAGTGGATACTTACTTATATACATCCTCGGATAATAAAGAGCTTTTAAAATTAACCATTGCCATGTACTTTTACTTAATTGAGGGTATGTTAACCTCCTGTATAATAGATAAATAATTGTTATTAAATTATACAAGAACCAAATTAATAAACATTATATCATATATGATATCCTAATTTTTCTTTGTTAATAATATTTCAGTAGTATCATTTTTTTGGGTGCTAATAGATTCATTTTCCTTTTCATGTTTTGTTTCATAAGTCATGTTTCTAATGGATTGGATGTATTTGATTAATATACATAATCATATAATGTTAGTAAAAATTATTTTTTATCATAAAATGAAAATTATTCTTGAATAGTCATGATGGGGAATGAATTTCATCATGTTCAGGGAGACGATAATCGGTACATACTCACAATCGACAATATCATTCTTTTAATGGTGTAATATTGTGTAATTGGATGATATATCATATATATAGAATCGTTAAAATTATATATTTATTACAAACATCAATTACACTCAACATTATACCCATCCAAATAATGAAGTGTGAAATAACAAACTACACCACGACGTGGAGACGGTAAGCCGTATGTACGCACACATGGTGATTTTATCATTGATAGTATAGATAGAATAATGAATATGGTTATACCATATTTATAATAACAAAATAGTATGTAGATGGTAATTAAGTTTTTTTTATGGAAACAACAAAGAAAGAGGAAGTGGAAGAAGAAAATAACTTTAAAAGAGGTGATGAAATTGTAACCTCTTCTTCAGGGGCTTCCTTTTGATTTGATAAAAAGGGCACCGTAGGTTGGATTTATAAACAATGAAAGACTCTATGCTAATTTGAGGGTAGTTGAGTGGATATTTGAGTAGGGGTTGACTGAGACAATTAGCTTTGGTGGTGTGAAATTAAGATAAGGGAAGTTGTAATGGCTCAGACCTCTCTAGTCAATTCCTTTGTAGAAATATGGTGTTTTAGGTGTTCCTGGAAGTCAAGGTGACAAATCCCCAACACTTTTACAAAATTATAGTGATGTGAATAGTTCCATTTTTTAGGTTGATGCGAATAGTTCTATCAGTGAGGTCGATGGGAACAGTTCCATTGGTGAGGTCGAGGGGAACAGTTCCATCAGTGAGGTCAATGTGAACTGTTCCATCGGTGAGGTCAATGTAAAAAGTTCCATGAGTGAGGTTGAGGTGAACAATTCCATTAGTGTCATAGATGTGAAAAGTTACATTGGTGAGGTTGGCATGAACATGTCCATTAGTGAGGTCTATATGAACAGTTCAATCGGTGAGGCCGATCGGAACAGTTCCATCGGTGAGGTCGATGTGAACAGTTCCATCAGTGAGGTTCCAATGGTGAGGTTTCAACAGTGGGGTTCATGAACAGTTTTCTCGCTTTGCCAAATTTTGAGTTCATGAATAGTGTTTCAAAAACAGTGAGGTTCCAACATTAGCCACTTTCCTTTTCCAATTTTTGAGTTCATGAACAGTGTTTCCAGAATAGTGATCTTCCAACGTTGATGTTTCAATAGTGAGGTTCATGAACAGTTCTTCTAGAACAATGAGGTTCCAATGGTGAGGTTCATGAATAGTGTTTCCAAAACTGTGAGGTTCCAATGGTGAGGTTCATGAATAGTGTTTCCAGAATGGTGAGGATCTAACGGTGATGTTTTATTGGTGAGGTTCATGAACATTGATTCCAGAATAGTGAGGTTCCAAAAGTGATGTTTCAAATGTGAGGTTCATAAATTGTGTTTCTAGAATAGATAGGATCCAATAGTGAGGTTTCAAAGGTGAGGTTCATGAACAGTTCTTCCTGAATGGTGAGGTTCCAACGGTGAGTTTAATGAATAGTGTTTTTCATTTGCAAAATTTTGATGTTTGTGAACAGTCTTTCTTGCTTCATATAGTTCTCCCCTTTAACATTTACATTTACGTAAAATGCATTTAAAGCCTCGTTTAAGGACTCAAAGTCTGATTCAATTTCTATAACTCGTAAATTAATTTCTGTAAGGCTTTGTATGATTTTATTTAGTCAAACCATGTGGTTCAATTAGATACACTTTTAGTATAAAATACAGTTTATCTTAAACCACTTCTCTGTTAAATCTTCTAAAGGGACAATATATCTTCCTCCATAAATTTTTCTCTTGTTATAGGGCATGATATTCTCTAACCTTTCATTCCATCCAATAGGAGTTTCACTATAATACTTTCCTCCTTGGATTGGTTCCACTCCATTTTGATGCAAAAAAAGAAGTATCGATCAGTCTTCAATATAAGGTGTGATCTATCATCACTCTTTTGAAGTCATATCCTTCTGTTTCTCCTTTCACACTTATGGAAAGCTATCTCCATGTTCTTAATGGTATTTCTTTGGGTATTGACTGGTATGGTTGTGTCTCTACATACTTGGGTGGATATAGTTGTCACTAGGGGAAGAGATTTTAACCCATTGTGTGGCTCATTCTCATATAAAGAATGTCAAGAACAGTTTGAGGTAGGGGATTCATTGATTCTCTTTTCTTTTATGTGTATGTGTATAGTTAGAAAGTTTTATCCCACTGGATCATAATGGAATTCGGATATTATATATTTGAAATAGATAAATAAATTGATATCAATCTTATGTTATTGCCTCTTTTTTTAGATAGTTTGATATTAATGCATTATTTGTTTAGATTTATGTTCTTGATGGAAATTGGTAAATAACGTAAAGCCGGAATTAATTGATAATTGATTGGATAAATATAAATAGACATGTGAATGAATTCAATTGTTTTTTTTGTAATTTTATGTTAATCTAATTAAATCATTAAGCATGTTTATTTAATTTGGGATATCTTACTCTTCATGATTCCAAATGATGGAACCTACGAATAATAAATCGATGAATTCATGGTGGATTTAAGAACTAGTTGTTTATCAAAATACAATCCCTTGTAGGGTTCTAAGTTACCCTGTTTCTTATTTAAGGGCCTAAATCCCAATTGATAAGATTTTTGTTTTCCTGGTGCTTGTGTTGAGATTTGTGCATGGATGGATATTTTGATATGTGGGTGCATAGAGGCCTATTGGTTGTGGCAGTAGTAGATTCCATGAATGGTGTGATGCTTTAGTTTATGCATGTGGGTGTCGGGGAGGACCCCAAGGATGATAAAATGGGTTGGATGTGAATGTTTGGATACATGCTGATTCTTATTGGTTGTTTATCAACTTTACATTCCCCACTGCTCAATACAGTTGGTCTTGCTTACCCTTCTTCTGAGAGGGGCGAAGATGCATGGGGGTATGCCACGTGATTTCTGTGTTCAGCTTCTCAATGGATGATGGGTATATGCTCTTGCTATAGGTGACAATGACTCGATGGGTAGTTCATCCACTCACCGAGTTGATCCCCCTTGTGTTTAGTTGCATAGAATGTCTTTCTAGAATGCTTGGGAATATGGGAAAGTAATGAAGTAAATAAATAATTGATTAAATGATTTTAACCCATGAGGTTGAGTTTTCTCGGGCGCAATGTTGAGGTTTTAATTTAAAGGATCGGTGAAAATTTGGTGTGATGCTATTGAAATATAATGTGAAAATTGTTAATGGTTAATAAATGATTAATGAATTAATTAACGTAAATTGAAACTGATAAAAAGGGAATGAAGTAATGTTACAAAGATCATTAAATTCTTTTTTTCTTATAGTATACATAGTCTTAGAAGTGGTAGCTAGGAGTCCGAGAGACGTTAGCTGCAGTTGAGTCTAAGAATAGGTTCTTCCCATAGTGTGGTTGTGAGATATTTTATATTCTGTACTTTTTTTGTTTCTATATGGTACTCCTCCCCATTAGTTAGGTAATCTGACACCCTGGGGATTCTAATCCCTAGGGGGTGTTTGGGGGGGGTGTTCCCCAACCTTCTAGTGGGAGGATGGATAGCTAACTACCCCCTTTGGCCCTACTCTCTTATCTTGGTAGTACATGTGCTTGTAGGAACAACATTTATTGTTCCCAATATATGTGTTTTGAGGGCGGTAATGACTTGTGGTTATTCACACACGTATATTCTGGATATAATTATCCACAGACTACTATAAGCGTAACATGTACATGCTGTGATGGATTGAGGATTCCTACTCTATGTGTAGGCCGTGATGTCTTGAGGTATAATGTCTGATGTACGAAACATGTTAAGAATACTATGGTGGCTCTCAGAAACTACTTGGTTACTTTTCTTGTGTGGATATGGTGGTTTTATTGCAATAGGTGCATGTTGTGGTGCTTCACCCTGGAGTCTGCGGGAAAGATATTTTGGAGAGAGATGCGTAGGATGTGCGACATAAGAGAAAAGGGGGAAACCGGTGGGGAATTAGTAGAGGGGTACCCTTGATATTAGTTATTATATTATATACTATTGTATTCAATACTTGGAGAGAGTATACAAGGTGATTTTGGGAACATAGTATACCAATTTTGGTGACAAGTTAGTTTCACTTGTAGTTCACTATGCTTTTTCATGTTTTCTTTACTTTTGAATGAGAGGCTCTTGGGAGGATCCTAATGAGTATACTATTATTCTCACCCTATGTATATATAAACTATTTTTCCCATCACTTGGATCAGGTTGGAGATCAAGATGGTTTCTATTAGCTTGGTGTTGTTGGAGCTGTTCGGCCTTGTGGTTGTTGTTGTTTTTACTTCCCTTTGATACTTTCAGTTTTCCACTTTCACTTTTAGTAGTTTTTAATGACATTGCATATCTGCACTTGGGGATTCATTTAATTTTTTTTATTTGGATATGGTTGGTGTCTGTCTTATCTCACTCTTTGGCATGTGTTCCCTTAGAGGGTAATGTCTTCCATCTGTGTTTTTACTATAAACTCAATGTTAGTCGCCAACCCGGGGCCTACTAGAGGCGGGAATCAGGGGCCATTATCTCCCTTATCACATTACCGACATAAGAGGGGTACACATAGTGGGGATGGGTTCATGACATAGTGGTATCAGTGCTCTGGTTGAGGTATAGGATAGAGTTTGGAGTTAGGAACATATAAGGTTGCATGGGTTGGTAGGGTAACAATGTCAGTCATGTTTATCATGTGATGCAAAAACATGAGACCGAATGAGACATAGGATTTTAGCCCCTCCCCCTATGATGTTATGTACAGACCTTTAATTTTAAAATGGATTCAAAATTAGGTGATATTAGTTTGAGGGTAGAGGCCTAGGAAATGATCATGCATCATTCTTCTTTATTCATATGTTTGAATGGGTATACCATTGGATAGGTTATCCTAAAATGAATAAAATAAAAAAATTAATTAATTAATTTCGAGTCTTCCATATTTCAGTTTTAGGTTCCCTAAATGTTTTTTATTTTACATGAATCGCTCCAGGTGGACATCCTTGTCAGGATCACATAGAATATATCTAGCTTGTTGTGCCCGCAGATCACCGCCGGGTAGAGGACGATGAAGACAACAGTTGGAGGAGGAAACTCTGAGAGTTTCAATGCCAGAGTCTGCAAAAGTACGAGGGATCTGTTTCAAATGCATCCATTGAATACTCGTTGGATGAGGTCTAGATAGGCTCTAGTTTGATCCATCCTGGAAAAGAGAACTAGGTTACCTTGGTTCTGATGATGCTGCGTGGAGTAGTGAGGAAATGGTGGTTCCTGATCCTTCGGGATCGAAAGTAGTTGGCGATATCATGGTAGGAGTTCTGAGACAAGTTAGAGTTGTGCTTCCTTCTCCAACCACGATGTCATCCAGTCACCATGAGAATTTTACCCTTTGACAGAGGAGCTCCAGTGTGTGAGAATTTAGAATCTGTTTATGGATCCTTTTACTATATGTTTTAGACCTATTTCTAGATGAGGAGGCAAGGGAGATGAATTTTGAGGAGGCTTTGTGCCTAGAGATCCAAGGCCCGGTCATCATATTTATGATGAAGACATATATTGAGGTGGTGGAAAGGGAATAGGTTGTCGAGAGGACTTTTTTTCAGAACCGGATCATCATGATAGAGTATTTTTCATTATTCCTCCTGAAGTGGAGCAGTGGTCTGGGGATCCCTATTATTAGGGAAAAAGAGTTTCTGTTTTTTCAGGGGTAGGTCTCGGCCCTCATAATCTCGTTTCCCTAGGGGTATAATCTCCCAAGCCTATGTCAAGATAATAGGTGTATGTTTTTCTTGTGGTGGTTGAGGACATCGGCTAAAGGAATGCCCGATCTTTCAGAGCATTCATAGTGCACCAGGTTTTCTGCTCCAGGTTCCTCTGTTGAGGCTGTTCCAGTCATGGTAGCACCAGCATGTTGCACCAGCATTAGATCATCAGAGGGTAGATTTGGTAGGTAGAATAAATCCTCATGACACTCCCCTTCCTCATAGAGAAGAGTGAGTATGTGTTAGAGGTCATCATCAGGGCCATAGATCATATAGACTAGGACTTGGTCAGCTTCATGCTTTAGGGTTGTCAGCACTAGGTGAACCAGAAGTCATTTGAGGTACCCATTTCTTGTTTTCTACCTTTTTGTATGCCTTGTTTGATTAAAGAGTGGCATACTCCTTCATATAACCTACCCTTGTCCATTCATTTAGACATGAGGTAGAAAGGCTTCCAGTTCCCTTGGCGTTGACTACGCTAGTTGGAGGTCGAGCTGACTTTTTTGAAGTATGTAGAGACTGTGAGATAGTGCTAGGGAAGCACCACTCTTGGGGATATTTCTTATTTTTATGAATACAACCATATGATTTCATCCTTGGAAGAAATTTGATGTATTTGTTGTAGGTAATTATGGATTTCTTCCAGAGGTAGGTTGTGTTATTAGATTCAGATAGAGTGCCAGTGGTGTTCTTTGGCAAGAGAGAACATCGAATGAGTCAGAGGTGTGTTCCATACTTATCATAAATGATGTCTGAGCTGATGCTGATTTATTCATAGGTTTAGAAGTTGGAGTTTCCTAGGTTCGTAGAAGAATACCCTGATGTCTTTCCAGAAGAGGTTGTAGTATTATTCCCTCGAAGAGAGATTGAGTTTGGGATCGAGGTACAACCCGGAGTGACTCATAACCTTATGTCTCTATGTAAGATGTCCCCTTCTATGTTATGAGATCTACATTTATAGATTGATGGTCTGTTATAGTGAGGTTTTGTTTGGTCAAGTGTGTCACTATGGGGTGCACCAGTTTTTTTCCTGAAGATGGCTGACGGAAGTTCGTGGTTTTGTATTGATTATCATTATTTAAACAATGTGATAGTGAAGATTTTCTATCTGCTTCTACGAATTGATGATTCGATTGATCAACTGAATGGTGAATGTTGTTTCTCAAATATTGAATTGCAATCAGGATATCCTTAGATTTGCGTGAAGGATGAGGATATCTCGAAGACTAATTTTTGTTGTCATCGTGGGTATTCTGATTTTACATTAATGTCATTTTGTGTAAAAATGCTCTATCTATGTTCAAGGGATTGATGAACATAGAGTTCCATGAGTTAATCGACATGTTTTTGGTGGTTTATATTGATGATATACATGTGTAATCCACATCTGAGGAGGAACATGCAGAGCCTCTACACGCCATTGTGGGAGTACTTTGTCAACATCAGCTGTTTGGAACATTGTCAAAGTTTGATTTTTGGGATTGAGAAGTCTGTTTCATGGGGAATGTTCTGTCCTAGTAGGGTGTATCCATGCATTCATCGAAGATAGAATCTGTTGTGTCCTGGGAATCTCCTAATAAAGTGTCATAGGAGTTAAGTTTCCTTTGTCTCACAGGCTACTACAGGAGGATCGTAGCCGATATAACTCGAGTTGTGACTTCTCTGACTACTTTGACTAGGAAGGATCAGGGGTTCATATGGACGAATCATTGTCATACAACATTCAAGTATCTAATGGTGATGTTATTATGTGATCCAGTATTTTTTTTCCATATGAGGGAGTTTAGTTTGATGTTTTCTTTGATGCTTAGCATCTAGGGTTTGGTAGTGTTCTAATGCGGCAAAGATCATCCTTTTCTTAAGGGTCTCAGAAGTTGTGTCTTCTTGAACGTAACTATACCACCAATGACCATTAGTTAGAATCTGTGTTGTTTTCTCTAATGTTGTGGAGAAATTGCCTCATTTTTGAGCATTTCGTGGTTTTCACCAATCATAAGATCCTGAGGTTTTTTTCCTCCTAGCATGACTTCAACTTACAACAATGTCAATTTATGGAGTTATTAAAGAAATATGACATCAAAATATTATATACACCTAGAAAGGGGAATGTTTCAGGTGATTTGATGAGTCAGATGTCATGTTGTGATGTAGTGTGTGAATCTGGTGATTCAAGGAGAGTAATGGAAGAACTGTCAGGATTACATCTTGATATGGGACAATTTAGGGGCAGAGGTTTTCTTTTTTTGATGAATGAGAAATCATCTCTAGTGTAGAATGTAGTAGAGTCTGAGTTAGGGGATTTAGAGATAGAGGTATGGAGAAACTGAGTTGTTTGTGGCGAGGCCCCAGATTGTTGGTCTAAGGATGAACAACACCGATTTTTGTATCATGGAGTGATATTTTTTCCTTTTAAGAAGCACAAGATGGTTCTCAAAGAGTTCCATCGTTATCCTTTAGAAGTGCATCCTTTCATGAAAATGTTTTACTGAGCCTTGAGGATCCATTTTTGGTGGCCAAGGATGAAGCATGCAGTTACAGAGTTTGTGTCTCAGTGTTTGGTCTGCCAAAAGGTGAAGGTGGAACACCATGTTCCTGGTGGTCTACTCCAACCATTAGATGATTCTTAGTGGATGTGGGAGGACATATAAATGGACTTTGTTACTGTTTTACCTCGAGCTCAGAGAGGACATGATGCTAATTGGGTGGTAGTGAATTGTTTAACAGTATCATCCTAGTTCATAGCAATCAAGGAGTCAATATTAATGGATTTTTTGTTGAGGTAGTATCTGTAGGTTGTGGTGAGACTTCATGGATTTCCATGGATGATAATTTCCGATCGATATCCTCATTTTACCTCTAGGGTGTGGATATGTATCCAGCATGCTTTTGGTTCTCAGCATTGCCTTAGAACTTCTTTTCATCCTCAAACGGATGATCAGATAGTGTAGAACATCCAGAATCTTGAAGAAATGTTATTCTCTTGTGTACTGGATTTTGGAGGCTCATTTATGAGTTACTTACCCTTGGAAAAGTTCTCTAACTAAAATAGATTTAACTCCACCATTATTATGGTTCCATTTTAATCCTTGTATGGTTGGCATTTCTATTCTCCCCTATGCGGGACTTTGGTCGGAGTGTCAGAAAATCTTAGAACAGAACTAGTGCAGAGTACAGTAGAGATGGTTCAGGTGATTCGTGAGAGGATGAAGATAGAGAAGGATAGCCATAATTCATATGTCGATCAAAGGAGGAGACACTTAGAGTTTGATGTTGGGGATCACATATTTTTTAAGGTGATTCCCCATCGTGGGTAGTGATGGATTGGTCGTGGGAGTAAGCTTTCACCCCGCTATGTTGGGCCTTTCGAGATGACAGATCTTGTTGGAGATGTGGCATAACGAAAAGCACCCCCCACATATGAGCCGGATAAAGAATATTTTATGTGCCATAGCTCCGTCACTATCTTTATGATGACTCTCACATCATCAATTGGGGAGAGATTGATGTTGATGATGATTCTCCCATTTAGGGGTGACCTATGTATATCCATGACCACAAAGAGAAATTGTTGCATGGGGGTTTTATCCCCTTAGTTTGTGTCATGTGGTGACACGGTGGTATGGAGGAGAGTACCTGGGAACATGAGTCACAGATACGTGCTTAGTACCCAGAGTTGTTTGATGTTTAACTATTTTAAAGTAATGATGTTAACATTGAAGATAAATACCATTCATGTTTATGAGATGGATTTCATTGGTTGATTCTTGAGGATTTCTATCTTTTAAGTGGTATCTCAATGGGTGGTAATTTATACTTCATTTCCATTCCCATTTAAGTTGATTTTCAGTTATCGATGATGAGAATATTTTGATAGGTATTAGATGTAATGGCCCGAACCTCTCTAGCCCATTCCTTTTCTAAAATATGGTGTTTGAGGTGTTCCGAGAGGTCAAGGTGACATATCCCCAACAATTTTCAATTTTCCAATTATGTGAACAGTTCCATCGATGAGGTTGATTTAAAGATTTCCATTAGTGGGTCCGATGTGAACAATTCCCTCAGTGCAGTCGATGTGAACAGTTCCATTGGTGGGGTCGATGTGAACAGCTCCATCAATGTGGTTGATGTGAATAGTTCCATCAATGTGGTCGATGTGAAAAGTTCCATCAGTGAGGTCGATATGAATAGTTCCATTGGTATGGTCGATGTGAACAGTTCCATCGGTGAGGTTCCAATGGAGAGGTTTCAATGGTGAGGTTCATGAGTAGTGTTTTTTCTATTGCCAAATTTTGAGTTCATGAACAGTGTTCTCAGAATGGTGAGGTTCCAACTGTAGCCTCTTTCCATTTCAAAAATCTGAGTTCATGAATAGTGTTTCTTGAATGGGGAGGTTCAAACCGTGAGGTTAATGAACAGTGTTTTTGGAATGTTGAGGTTCAAACATTGAGGTTTTAATGGTGAGGTTCATGAACAGTGTTTTCAGAACAATGAGGTTCTAACGGTGAGGTTTCAACAGTGAAGTTCATGAATAGTGTTTCAAGAATAGTGAGGTTTCAACAGTGAGGATGATGAACAGTGTTTCTACAATGGTGAGGTTCCAATAGTGAGGTTTCAACGGTGAGGTTCATGAATAGTGATTCCAGAATTGTGAGGTTCCAACTATAAGGATTCAATAGTGATGTTCAGGAACAATGTTTCTAGAACGCTGAGGTTCCAATGGTGAGATTTCAACGGTGAGGTTCATGAACATTTTTTTCCTTTTCCAAATTTTGAGTTCGTGAACTGTGTTTCTATCTTCCTACAGTTTCTCAACATTAACATTTCCTTTGATGTAAAATGCATTTAAACCTTAGTTTTAAGAACACTAAGGCCGATTCAAAGGTCATAACTCCTATATTAATTTCCATAAGTCTCGGGATTCTTTTAAAATGTCAAACTGTGTGGTTCAATGTGATCCAGTTTTAATGGAAATTTTAGCGTATCTGAAACCACTACTCCATTATATCTTCTAAAGGGATGATATATCTTCCTCCTTAATTCATCCTCCTTGTTCTCAGGTGGGAGACACTCGAACCATTCATTCCATCCCATAAGAGTTTCATAATAAAACATTCCTCCTGGGATTGTTTCCACTATATTTTGATGCAAACATGCAGTATCGATCCATCTTCGATATAAAGTATGATCTATCGTCATTATTTTGGGTTTATCTCATTATGTTTCTCCTTTCCCTTTTATGGAATGTTATCTTTGTGTTTTTAATGGTCTTTTCTTGGGTGTTGACCAGTGTGTTGGTTTCTCTGTATCCTCAAGTGGATACAATTTTCATGAGGTGGGGGAGATTGTAACTCATTATGTGGCTCATTCTATTATAAAGAACATCAAGAACCGTTTGAGGTAGGGGATTCATTTCTTATCTTTTATTATTCTTGCTACAGTATAGTTATAATGTTTTATCCCACTAGATCACAATGGAATTGACATAATAATTATTTGATCTGGATAAATAAATTAATATCAAATGTATATTATTGCCTCTTGTTTTGCTAGATAGTGTAATATCTATGCTTTCTTTGTTTAGGTTTTCGTTCATGATGGAAATTGGTAAAGAATGTAAGTTGTAATTAATTGATAATTGGTTTGATAAAGATAAAGAGGCATGTGAATGAATCTAATTGTTGTGGTTGTAAATTTATGTTATTCATATTGATGTAGTAAGCATGTTTTATTAATTTTTGATAGGTTACTGTTTAGGTTTTCTGATGTTGGGACGTACTAAAAATAAATTGGTTAATTCAAGATGGATTAAATAATTGGTTGTTTGATAAAAGAAAATCCCTTATTGGGTTCTTAATTTACCTCTTTCTAGTTTATGGTCTAAGATCCCAATTGATATGATGTTTTTTCCTATAGCTTCTCTTGTGATATAAGCCTTGATGGCTATTGTGATATATGGGGGCATGGAGGCCTCTTGGTTGTGGTAGAAGTTAACACCTAGATTGGAATGATGCACCAGTTTATGCATGTGGGTGTCGGGGAGGACACTAGGGATAAAGAAATGGGTTGGATGTGAATGTTTGGATACTCTCTGAATCTTATTAGTTGTTTAACTGCATTGTTTTCCCCAGTGATCAAGGCAGCTGGACTTGATTACCCTTCTTATGAAAGGGGTGAAGATGCGTGGGGTATTCCACATGCTTTGTGTTTTTAGCTTCTAATGGGAGGATGGGCCTACACTCTTGATATAGGCGGCATAGACTGGACGGATAGTTCATCTACTCACCATGTTTATCCCCCTTGTGATTATTTGCATAGAATATGTTTCGAGAATAACTAGAAATTTGGGAAGGTGATGCTGTAAATAAAAAATTGAATGCATGACTTTAACACTTGGGGCTGGTTATTACTGGGGTGCAATGTTGAGATAGTAATTGAAATGAACAAGGAACATTGTGCATGATGCTAATGAAATAATATGTGGAAATTGTTAATGGTTAATTAATATTTAAATAATTAATTTACGTAAAGTGCAATTGATAAAAAGGGAATGAAGTAATGTAATAAAGATATTTTAATGGTTGTGTGCTTATAGGGTATATCTAGTCTTAGAAGTGGAAGCCGACTGTCCGAGAGATGTTAGATGTAGTTGATTATAAGACTAGGTTATTCCCACAGTGTGGTTGTGATCTATAGTATATTTTTTACTTTTTGTGTTTCTATATGCTAATCTACACCGTCTTTTAGGGAAACTGACACCCTAAGGATTATGTGCCATGGGGGGTGTTTTACCTAACATTTTGGGGGGAGGGTGGATGGATGACTAACCCATTTGGCCCCTCTCGCTTCTCTCGGAAGTACTTTTGCTGGTAGGCACAATGGTTTTTTTCCCTATATATGTGTGTAGAGGGATGTAATGGATTGTGGTTATTCAGACACATATATTATGGATATAGTTTTATATGGACTACTATAGGAGTAACGTGTATAGGATATGATGACATGAGGATATTTACATGATGTGTGGGATGTAATGGCTTGTGGTATATTGCCCGATGTATGATACACTTCATGCGAGATGTGGTGGGTCCTGGAAACAGCCTAGTTAATTTTCATGTGTAGAAGTGGTAGTTTCCTTGCATGAGGTTCTAGTTTTGGTGCTTTTCCAGGTTGTTTTTAGATAAGCCTTTTGAGGATAGATACTTAGGACGTTCGAGGTTGGGGAAAACAGGAAAATTAGTGGGGAAGTAGTATAGGGGTACCCTTTATATTCATTATTATATTATATACTCTTGTATGTGATACTTGTTTAGAGTGGCCATTGTGAGGCTGGAAACTTAGTATACAAGTTTTGGTGATGAGATAGTTTCACTTGTTGTTCACTGTGCTTTAGCATGATTTCATTACTTTTCCACGAGAGGCTCCAAGGTAAATCCTACTGAGTATACTATTATACTCACCCTATGTATATATAAACTATTTTTTGGGACACTTGGAGAAGGTTGGAGATCAAGCTGGTTTCTATTAGCTAGGGTTTGTAGGAGCAGTTCGGGCTTGTGGTTGCAATTGTTTTTACTTTCTATTGGTACTTGTAGTTTTCCCATTTCGATTGTAGTAGTTTTACATGTCGTTACATATGTGAACTTGGGTTTTCTTTTATATTTTTGTCTGAGCTGGAGTTGGTTGGTCTCTATCATATTTATCTCTTTCGTATGTGTTCTCATAGAGAGTATTTCCTCCCATCTGGGTGTTTATTATACCCTCGATGCTAGTCACCAACACATGGCCTACTGTAGGTGGGACTCGGGGGTCATTATCTCCCTTCTCACATTTCCAGCCTAATAGGGGTACACATTGTGGAGAGGGGGTCAGGACAGAAGTACCATTTCATAAGAGAGGTGAGGGTCAATTTAGGAAAAGCTTAAAATATTATTTTATTATACAATCATATTTGGATTATAATGGCTACAAAAGGATTTATTTAGAGGATATGGTGGGGTTGGGTCAAAAACCTCTCAAATAATATGTTATAGATAGGTTAAGGTCACCATATTAACCTTCACTTTTTTGTTAAACTCTTAGTTAAATAGTTTTACTTTTACCATGTATTCTTGTATTATTAAAATAACAGGTTAATAAACATACAATAAGTTCCATGAAAACCCCAAGTGGGTCATTATTGATATATATAACCTTATCTAAGTCATTTGGATGAACCATATATTTTTAGAAATATTATATCAATTAAAAAAAAGTATTTGTTTAAAAACAAATTTATTTCAATTTTGACACTATTTGGTATTTTGTTTTTGTGAAAGTCATAACAACTTTATCAGTTCAAAAAAAATAAATTAATAAATCCATACATGTCATATTAACCTATAAAATTAGTGTAATGCATCAAAATTATCAATTTACATTTATTTTGATATTTATAAAATCAATTATTTTAATCGTTCATTAATAAATTAATTACTACATCATCTTTGTGTCATAAATAAACAAAATTATTAAAAGTATAAATATTATAAATAAAATACGATTATGTAGGAAATATTTTCATATTTATAATGAATAGTTATAACCTAATTTATCATTTGTTTCACCCTATATAAAAAAGGATTTAGTTAATAAAATTTGAATTTAACAATCTTACATGTTCTTTAAATAAAATAATAATAAGTTTGCTAATCTAATTAATGTGGACCAAAAGAACCATATTTTATTCCTAAGGTTGATTTTTTTCGAAATACACTTATACAATAGAATTTTGACATGGGTTAGGGAAATTATAATATCATTTTTACCTTAAATTACCCTATTAATTTTAATTGTGGTAAATAAAATTCAAAGGTAACTATTCACCAAAAAATAGTTTCATCTTATTGAAGCACATTTTACTTACTAATGTCTACCATGTATCTAATAATTTTTAAATTCAATTTATAGAAGCGTTAAAATTACATTTTATGCAAATTTTAAAATGTGCCTAGAAGGTGGGTAAAAGACGTTAACAGTTCAATAAAATTTTATATACCTAGTTTTATTATAAAATGACTATAATTAATCACATAGAAAATATATAAGTATTATGTATCTATTTTTACCTAGAATAAATTTAATTAAAATAATTAATTATTTTAATAAAAATGTTATTTTAAACAATAATGTTCTATTTTTAACTATTCAACAAAAATTAATGTTTTCAAAAAAAATACCAAAATTTCACCCTTAAATAATTTTTATATTTTGAATCCATGAATGAAGTCCATTTTGAAAATTAAAATTTATTAAATTTCCAAAATTTTGTATTACTATTCATAACAGTTAGTTTTATTGGTCGTGGGATGAAAGAACTCAAAGTTGGGAACAACAGAAGCTATTGAATTATTCAAAGAGAAATGTAATGTAGAATCTTGCAGTGATACATTCTTCCATCCCTCAAATAATTTCGTTCTCAAAATTTCTATAATTCTACTAAATAAAAAGATTTTGGTGGTTCTTCATCATATGTTCCTTGGGTTCCCACGTTTCCTATTCTATCTTATGGTTTCTCCATAGAAATTTCACCAGATGAGTCATCCGGTTTCTCAAAAAAAATTCTCGAGTATCATGAATTATGATATGATCTTCACAATAAGACAGGTCAGGTAACAATTCAATTTCATCATTGGTGAGTATATGCATTAGTTCAGGAATTTATTCTCTCAACAGTGATAGGTGGAACTCATCATGAACATTGAAGAGACATGGTGGTATTTCCAAATGTTAAGCTATTACTCAAATTTGTTCTAGAATTTTGAATGGAATGATGTACCTGGGACTCAATTTACCCTTATTACTGAATCATAATTAACCTTCCATGGAGATACAATTATGAAAACATGATCTCCTACATAAAATTCCAAATCATTTCTTCGGTTATCAGCAATGCTCTCTTTCCAACATTAATCTTCTTTGATGTGGGTTTGGATAATCATGATATATTCCATTGTTTCCTCAAAAAGTTCTGGACCTACAAGTTTTATTTCACCCACATCATCCCAACAAGTTGGTGTGAAACATCTCCTTCCATATAACACTTCATATGGGGCAATCTAAATACTTTATTGGAAGAAATTGTTATAGGAAAATTCTACGATAGGTATATACTAATCCCCTATACCTTTAAGGTCATGTGGGAATGATCTCAACATGTCTTATAATGTTTGAATCTTTTGTTCTAATTGTCCATTAGTTTTAGTGTTGTAGGAAGTTCTAGAATGAATTTTAGTATCCAGGGATTTCGGAATACTTTTCAAGAATCTTGATGGAAAACAGGGATCACAATTTGAAACAATCGATATGGGTACACCATAATGTCTTGCAACTTCATTAATATATAGTCTTGCTAAACATTCAAGTGGTAAGTCTTCTCTTAATGCATGAAAATGTGTTGACTTGGAAAGACGATCATCAATAACCCATATTGCATCATTCCTTTTATGAGACTTTGGTAGTCCCCTGACAAAGTTCATTGTAATATCATCCCATTTTCACTCAGGTATAGGAAGTGGTTGCATGACTCATCCAAGTTGTTGTCTTCCAGCCTTAACCTGTTGACAAACCATTCATCTTGACCTATATCAGCAATCTACCTCTTCGTGTTGTCAAAAAAAATTCCTTCAAATTTCTAAACATCATTGTGCAACCAGAGTGAATAGAAAAATTGGAACTGTGAACATCATCCAAAAATTCCCTTTTTAGAACCGGTATGTCAGGAACACGATGTCTCTTCAAAAATTTCAAAATTCAATCTTCATATACAAAGTCAATCAATCTCCCATCATTCACAGCTTTAATTTTCTTTTTAAACTCCTCATCATTAGTCTGAGAAATTTTCATCTTATCTAGTAAAGTTGGATTAGAAAAAATTTGAAAAATTATTGATGTTTCACCTTCCATGATTTTTCCCATATCTATATTTACTAGATCCAAGAACATAGGATCACTTTCAACACTCATCTTCTTCAAAAATCTATTACCCAATCTTCTCAAAACATCATCCACCTTATTTTACTTCTATAGGTGGTAGTGTATTGTGAAATCATAATCTTTTATTAGTTCAAGACATTGTCTTTAACTCTTGTTTAGTTCTTTTTGTGAGAAAATATACCTCAAACATTTTTTATCAGTATATCTCTCTCATTTTACACCATAGAGATAGTGTCTCCATATCATTAAAGAATAGATTACTGCTACTAAATAAATATCATGAGTATGATTGTTTTTTTCCTGACTTATTAGCTACCATGATGCATATCCAATAACACTATCATTCTGCATAAGGAAAAAACCAAGTCCTTTCATTGATGCATCACTAAAAATAAAAAACCCATCATTCATCGATGGTAGATTCAATATATGAGCATTGACTAATCTTCACTACAGTTATTCAAAAAATTATTAACTCTTTTTTTCTAACAAATTTATCCCCTTAACATGTGAACATTGTTAATTGGTTATCCTATATGGAAAAATCTTCGACGAAACACCGATAAAAACCTGCTAAACAAATAATTCTGTGTACCTCAATTTTACTCATCAGGGCTGGACAATCTTGTATTGATCTTGTCATAGAATGATCAACAGAGATTCCATCCTTAGAAACAATATGGCCAGGAAAATAAATTTCCTAAATCCAGAATTCCAACATGCTAAACATCCCATATAATTCATTTTTTCTCAGTGTTTTAGAATAGTGCACAAGTTATTTTTGTGATCTTCATCGAATTTTGAGTATACCAAGATATCATCAATAATTACCACTAAAAATTCATCAAGATAATTTATGAAAACTATATTCATTATATCCATGAAGACAGAGGGTGCATTAGTCAATCCAAAAGGCATTACTGTAAACCTATATTGCCCATTCTTGGTAAGAAAGGTTGTCTTTGGAATTTCTTCCTTCTTCACACACAACTAATGATATACATATCGAAGATCAATCATTGAAAAATATTTAGTTCAATGATGTTGATTGAATAAATCATCAATGAAAGGTAGGGGATACTTGTTCTTTATTGTTATAGCATTGATCTCCCTAGAGTTAATGCACAACCTCATAAATAAATATTTCTTCTTAATGAAAAAATAGGGGCTCCCATAGAAAAATAGTGGGAGAATAAATCCATTATAACTCAATTTCCTTAGTTGTTTCTTTAGTTCCACTAATTATATAGTGGCCATTCTATAAGGGGTATTCGATATGGGCTTCAAACCAGAAATTAAATCAACAGAAAACTCAATTTCTCATTCTGGAGGATGTCTAGGTAAATCCTCTAGAAACACATAAACATATTCTTTCACAATTGGGACATCCTATATTTGAACATTTTTTCCTCACCCATTGTTATTTCATTCTCTTCCTCCCCAATAATTGAATTTAGTAGATCTAATGGGGGTGGATCTAGATAAGAATCGGGTGGTGAAATTTTTCTCTAATGATAAGGTACTCCTTAACATCATACAAAATTTTAACCTCCTTCTTATAATAATTTTTTTATTCTTCTTCTGAAATGCAATCTGTAACATGGATTATATCAAATTAAATCATAGGTATGATGATGAGACCAACACATAAAGAACTTTTATATTCCCAAATAGGGACTGATTTACAAAACATGGTTGCAATGATACTTCCCTTAAGAGTTTTGACTAACAACTTCCTTGTTAAATAAAATTGGAAATATCTAATTTCTTAGCACACTGGGAAGATATGAAATAATGTGATAACCAAGAATCAATTAAAAAATGGATAAATTTCAGTAAACCATTAAATTAGGTGACACCATATCATTCGGTGCTTTAACCTCATTAGTTGTGATCACATAATATTGGTCATTCTTCTTTGGCCTTTTATAAGGTAAGTTTCTTTGGAGCTTTGGACAATCATTTTCATAATGCCCCATTTCACTACTATTTTAAAATTCAACATTAAAAACCACTTTCTTTCCCTTGAAATCATGATCTTGGTGTCCTTTTTCACCACAATTGTTATAGACTCCCACTCCTTTCATGAAAGTACTAGGGTGGTTTTTTCCACATTTACTATAAGATGGAATTCAACTTTTCCCTTCATCCCCTTATTTACATTTCCAGAGTGTTCTACTGATCTCTTCTTCTATAATTTTTCTTTAAAGTCGTAAGAAATAGACAATTCATTTTATATCATGATATCACATGAGACAATATCTTCATATGATGTGAAGGATTGTAAGACTAATGCTCGACAGAGAAATGGTTTTAACCAATACAAGAATCAAAAATATTACTCCTTGGGTTACATATATAATCTGATGAATTATTTTTTATCCTTTTAAAGTTAGCCTCATACTTTCTAAAATTCTCATCCAACTTTTGCCTCAGACTCAAAAACTATCTTTCCATATCCACTCGATGGTCACGAGGAAATATTTTTCTTTGAAAATATCATTTAATTAATTCCATTCAATATTTGATACTTCTTCATATTCCTTTGTTTTTTTAATTAATGACCACCATTGATCTGAATCTCCCTTGAGGTGATAAACTACCATGAAAACGTTTTCACTTTCGTTGCTTCCCAAAGAATGAAATATTTTCTCTAAGGATCTTATCCATTACTCAGCCAAAATGGATTTGTAGTCCCATTGAATGATAGTGGTTGTTTTCTTATGAATCCATCTAACATTGATCATCCACGTTGTGGATTAGGGTTCTCCATATGGCTAAGGTTATTATTAATTACCCAAAAGAGTTGTACCAGTGTGGTTATAAGATGATCTGCACCAGTTGCAACACCATATCCACTATAATCAACTTTAGTAGGATGGAAATCCCAACATGGATTATGGGAATTGATACATTTTCTATTACTTTCACTATATTCCATTTCTAAACAATGGCATACACTAGATTAGTTTATGAATAGAAATACATAATTTCAAACATGAAAAACACTTTATATAAATTGAACACCTTAAAGATATAATCCATAATCATAAAAAAAATCTTTGAAGAGGTATATACTCATTGATCCATCATAATGGATTGTAAGGAAAATGTGATTTATCTTAAGCATATCCTCTATAAGTGTCGTAACAAAGAGTGAAGCAAGGCCCATTGTCTTGTACCAGGATACCCCGTGCCACACTCAAAACTCCTTCTCATATTTTTCACTCCAACATACATCTGCGCCAGAGCTGTCTCTACCTACTCATATCCAGACAGGGATATATTCTTTGGAAAACTCACGAAATATCTACATTACCAAAATTCTAGATGTTTTTCTATACTAATACTTGAATACTTCTTTAGGGTAATTTTTTATAATAAGAGTTTTTCTAAATCTAGTTTCCAAAGTTTGTACTAAACTTCCTCTGATACCAACTATAATGCCCTGACCCTAGTTACCTAGAGTTGGTGCATTATTACAAAACATTTCATTGATCACAAGGGACAAAATCTCGAATGGCCAATCGGTTTAGTAGCCTTAGAAGTACTAGATACATAAATATGTTTAACATTATATTATGAAATGACAAAAAATAACATTGTGTCTCCTTTAAACACATTCATCCCCCTTAGATATCCTGGCAGGTCAGTCATAATATACTTATTCACATCGTAGGAAAAGTAAAACATAGAAAGGGGTGAGCTAAGGTGCTCAGTAAGGATAAAAATATAGTAGAAGCTTTCATAAATAAGAATAACCATATAACATAATGTATAAGACTAAAAAAATCCATTTAAAAATAAAACATCATAATAATATAGAAACGATAAATCAACTAATTCAATTTACTTATTCACATATATATTATACTAGTGGAATAATCACATGTACTATCAATAGAAAATTTCCTAGTGATGGAATGCATAATGCCAGACATCATAACCATATATTCAAGGCTTCGTTCCAAGAATAAAAAGAAGATTTTGTGAAGGCTTGTTCCAAGACACTAGTTTGTCTCATGAGAGCTACCAATGCATCGAGGAGCTATAGCGGGCTCCTCTCATCAAATACTAAGTCCAATGCATTCCTCATATGAAAAGATTGAAATTTAAAATAAATATTTTATTAAAACAAGCATACGAAATGTTAATACATTAACTATAAACCATGAATGGTATAAAAATATCACATCCCTCGACAAACATATCATAAAAACATCAATAAATCATGGAAGATTTTATCATAATAAATCAACTTCAAACAAGTGTAAAATCCATCAAAGGATGTTAACATAGATGAAATCAAAACAATTTGAGAGAAATATATCTTTCTATTTTGAAATGAATTAAAGTCACATAATTGTCAAATAAAAAATTAATTTGGAAATATTCTTATAATCTTGTAAGGTATGCTTAAAAGGTTTTATAATGGCGTAAAATAGCTGGACTCATCAAATAATTTCAAAAAAAACATTCTTTCCTTAATTTTGTCGAAAAGGTTGTAAAGAACCATGTTTGGAAAACGATGGAAAGATTCCATTGTAAAAATTTTATAAAAATTCAACCAATGGTATAAATTACATTAACCCATATTCTATGAAATAGTAAAAATGTTTTGATATACATTTTTATGAAACATGGATGTTGATGATAAATAGGTCCCAGTAGATACTTACCTTTAAACAACCTCGAATTATAAAGAGATTGTAAAATTAACCCTTACAAGGTACTTTTCCTTGATCGATGGTGTGTTATCCTCCTATATAATAGATAAATAATTTTTATTATATTATAGAAGAACCACATACATAAATATGTTATCATATATGATCTTCTAATATTTCATTGTTAATAATATTTCTGTAGTATCATTATTTTGGGTGTTAACTGATTCGTTTTCCTGTATATGTTTTGTAATGTAATTCTTTTTTTTCATGTACAGGATGTATTTAAATCATATAAAGAATGATATAATGTTTTTAAAAATTATTTTTAATAATAAAATTAAAATTATTCTTTATTGGTTCTGATGGAGAATGAATTTTCTTGCGTTCGTGGAGACGGTAATTTGTATGTACGCACTAGTGACAATACAATTATATTTATGGTGAAATCATATGTAATATAATGGTACATCATATATACAGAGTCATTAACATGTTATATTTATTATTTACATAAATTATACTCATTATTATATCCATCCAAATAATGAAGTGTTGAATAACAAACTACCCCACGACGTGGAGACAGTAAGTCGTACGTACACACGTTGGTGAATTTATCATTAATAGGATAGATAGAATAATGAATATGGTTGTAAAATATTTATAATAACATCATCGTATTTATAAGGTAATTGAGTTATTATTTGGGTATGAAAACAACAAAGAACGAGGAAGTGTAAGAATATAAGAACTTTGAAAGAGGTGATGAAATTATTACCTCTTCTTCAGATGCTTCCTTTTGATTTGATCAAAAGGTCTCTGTAGGATGAATTCATGATCATATTAAGAATCTATGGTCAAAGTGAGAGTAGTTGGGAGGATATATGATTAGGTTTTGGTTGATACAAATTGCTTTGGAGGTGTGAAATTAAGAGAAGGGGATGTACCCTTTTATAAGAGAGGTGAAGGTCACTTTAGGAAATGCTTGAAATATTAGTTTATTATACAATCATATTCAGTTTATAATGGATCTAAAAGGATTTATTTCGAGACTAAGGTGGGGATGGGTCAATTAAATCTCAACAATTAGGATATATATAGGTTTAGGTCACCATATTAACCTTTTCATTTAGATTTAACACTTAGTTAAATAGTTTACTTTTACCATGTACTCTTGTATTTTTATAATAAATGGTTAATAAACATACTATAAAATCCAAGATGATCCCAAGTGAATAATTATTTATATATATAACCCTATCTATGTCCTTTGGCTGAAACTTATTTTTAGAAATATTATATCAATTAATAATATAGTATTTGTTTTAAAGACACTTTATGTCAATTTTGATACTATTAGGTATTTTGTATTTTTGAAGCCTTAAAACATTATCACTTCAAAAAAAATTATTTAATCAATCCTAAAATGTCATATTAACCTAAAAAATTAGTAGAATTCCTATAATGTCTCAATTAACATTTATTTTGATATTTATAATATCAATTATTTTAATCTTTCATTAATAAGGTAATTACTGAAATCATCACTGTGTCATGCATAAATTTAATTATTTAAAGTATAAGAATTAGAAATAAAATACCATTATGAATAAAATACTTTTAGCTATCTAATTAATTTTTATTATCGAATTTATCTTATGTATAACCCTATATTAAAAGTGATTTAGTTATTAAAATTCGATTTTAACACTTTTAACTCTTCTTTAAATAAAATATTGATAAATGTCCTAATTTAATCGAACTGGACTAAAATGATAATATTTTATTCATCAGGTTGATTTTGGACTAAATAAACTTATCCAATAGAATTATGACATGTGTTAGGGTAATTAAAATATCATTTTCACCATTAATTATCCTATTTACTTTTAACCGTGGTAAATAAAATTCTAAAGTTAATATTCACCAAAAATTATTTTCATCCTATTGAACCAAATTATACTTACTGATTTCAACCATATATCTTAAATTTTTTAAATTCAATTCACATAAGACATAAAATTATGTTTTATGAAATTATGCAAATGTGCCTAAAAGGTTGATAAAATTTGTTAAATGTTCAATAAAATTTTATATATCCAAGATTATTATAAAATGACTCCAATGAATCATATTGAACTTATATAGGTATTATGTATATATTTTCACCTAAAAAAATTTATATAAAATAACAAATTATTTAAATAAAAAGTCAGTTTTAAACAATAAAGTAGTGGTTTTCACTATTCATCAAAAAATGAAAGTTTTTGGAAAAATACCAAAAATCCACCCAATGCTAATTTTGATATTATGAATCAAAAAATGTTTTCCATTATGAAAATTTTAATTTATAAAATTACAAAAAAAGTGGATATTACTATTCATAATCGCCAATTTTATAGGTCGTGGGGTGCTAGAACTCGTAGCTGCGTACAATGCAATCTATCACGTTAATCAAAAAGAAAATTTCTATGGAAGCTTGGCGTGTTACAAACATCCCTTTATTTCCAAACCAGGTGACTGTATTCCATGTTGATATTAAAATGAATACTTTATCTCTAACCTGAAACTCCATGTCCAATCAATGGTTGTCAAACATCTCTTTTGCGAACTCTGAGCAGCTTGGATATGTCGTTGGATGACTTGAAGCCTCTCTGTCATCTCTTACACAAGATCAGTTCCAAGTAGATTTGATTCCCCACCTTCATCCCAAGTGGATAGAGTTTTACATTGATTTCCATACAGAGCTTCATATGGAGCCATCTTGATACTCATGTAGATGATATTTTTGTATGGGAACACAACCAATGGCAGATGCTGATCCCATAAACCTTTTAATTCTAGAGAGAATGATCTTAGCATATCATCAAGAATCTGAATAGTCCTTTCAGATTGTCCATCAGATTAGGGGTAATAGTTCATACTGAAATTAAATTCAGTACTCAAAAAATAATGAAGACATCTCCAGAATTTTGATGTGTACCTTGAATCACAATTAGAGACAATCAGGAGTTGAACACCGTGCAGTCTCACGACATCCTTCACATATATCTTTTTATGTTGTTCAAGTGAGAGATATTCCTGAATAGTGATAAAATGGGTAGTCTCGGGGATCTTTTCAACCACCACCCATATTGCCTTTTTACCCTTCAACATCTTCGGGAGACCCGTGACAAAGTCCATAGTGACATTCTCCCATTTCCACATGGGAATAGGAAATGGTTGCATTATCCCATTTGAATTTTTCATTATTCTATAATGTGATACCATTCTAAGAACCTTGAGATATAGTCTAAAATCACTTTCTTCATGTTATCCCACAAGAAGTGTTCTGGGGGTTCTCAGTACATCTTGGTTATACCAATATGGATAAATAATGTTGATCCATGTGAATTTTCCAATATCTCCTTCTTTATCCTAGGTGATGAAGTCACACAAAGCCACATTACAAAATGAATAACATCATCATCGTCGATATGGAACTCATGTAGCTTCCCTTACTTTACTGAATTCACCTTCTTTTGTAACTCTAGATAATCCATTTGTGCCTCCATAATCATATCTTGGATAGATGGTTATGAAATCATTTGGGAAAGGTAAGATGTATCCTCTACACATATGATTTCCAAATACATCCATTTAATATCCATGAAGATAATCTCTTTCTCAATATATAACATTTATAAAGAAGCAAATTCTTTTCTTCTTAGAGCATCAGCTACCTTGTCCGCCTTTCTAGTATGATAGTGAATAGAGAAATTGTAATCTTTAATTGCATCTAAACAAATCCTTTCACACATGTCATGATAATTATGTGTGAATATATACTTTTGGATCTTGTGGTCATTGTATCTTTCACACTTCTCACCATAAATATAGTGCATCTAGATTTTCATGCCCAAAATCATGGTTTCCAGCTCCAGATCATGTTTTGGGTAGTTCTGCTCATGGATATTCACTTATCATGAGGCCCAGGCTATCACATTATAATTTTTCATGAGTACACAACCCAAGACATTCTTTGAAGCATAAATGTATATCACAAAAAATTCTCCACATTTGGGTAGTGTGAGTACATGTGTAGTGATCAACGTTCTCTTTAGCTCCTTCAAGGATGCCTCACATTCATCCATCCAATAATACTTTACCACTTTCATTGTTAACATAGTTAGTGGGCATAACATTTGAGAGAAATTTCTCACAACATGTCGGTAGTACATAGAGATTCCAAGAGAACTATGGATTTACATGACACTAGAGGGTCTATGTCATTCCTCAATCGCCTTTTTTAAGGGGGCACAAAAATTCCCCCACATGTGATCACAAGTCCCAAGAACAAGGATTGCATCATACAAATGTCACACTTTCAGAAAATGGCTTACAACATCACCTTTCTCAATGTCTTGAACACATGTCTTATATGTTCGTCATGTTTTTCATTTCTCTTGGAGTAGAAGAGAATATCATTGATAAACACTACCAAATATTTTTTGAGGTAATTTATGAAGACTTTATTTATAAAATCCAATAATATAATAGTGGAATTAGTAAGTCCAAAGGTAATCACCAGAAACTCATTGTTCGAATACGTTATATAGAAGGTAGTCTTCTGAATATATTCCTTCTTCACCTCTAGTTGATGATATCCAAAACGAACTTCCACCTTTGAAAAGTATTGAGCTCCTCTTAAATGATGACACATGTCTTAAATCCTTGGATGAGAATACTTGATCATTATGGTGAACTTTTTGAGTTCTCTATAATCAATACAATGCTACAATGTTCCATCCTTCTTCACTACAAAGAGAATTGGAACACCACAAGACATGCACTAGGGAATATGAAGCCTTTGTCCAAATTCTCTTGCAGCTACTTATTTAACTCCCCCAATTCAATTGGAGCCATACAATATTTAAAATTTTAGATAAGATTAGATTTGGGAATGATTTATATTGATAAATTAACCTCACGATCCAAGGGAATTATGGGTAATTATTCTATAATTACATCACTGTATTCCCTTGTGATGGGAATTTCTGCAAGGTTAGAATTTTCCTTTGACTCAACCATTTGGGAGAGGTATGACTTCATTATATTTCTATACTACATCAGTACTATTGGAATAATACTTACCTTGTTTCTTTAGATTTGGTGGCTGCTGACACTGATTACCACTGAAGACTCGATGTTTAGTGCACTACCTTGCATAGTGCACTTGGTCCCTACCATTGTAGCATTGGAATATGGGTGGTTCTCTCCTTTCATCAACCAAATTATCCGTCCTTATTATGTATTTTTGATACTCTTGATCATGGTGGAATTATTTCCCACACATGAAGAATTTCTCCATCCCATTGAGGTAGTTCCCATGATGCAACTTCCCAAATTTTTAGGCATGTGGGACATTGAGTTTCTTCCCACCTTTATCATTAGATCGTCCAACTTGAGGCATCATCTTTAATTGCATATTAACATAGCCATGAAAACCATTCTCCATAGTCCATCTCCGCTATGAGGGGTAATCGAAAAAACATCATCATAACTCCCAAAGTCTCAAATTTCATGTGCCTTTCAATGTTGTGGTTTTAATCCACTAAAGAATCTATTAATTTTTCTATGATGTTTGATAACAAAACCCAAAGCGTATCTTTCCATCCATGTGGAATTCACTTCATAGGTAAGGAAATATTCTTCTTCCTTTTCCTTGAGCTATATGAAATCACTCTACATCATCATACAATGTGTTTTGTGGTAAATACTTGTTATGAATCCTTGTTTTAGAGTATTCACATTCCATAACATTAATTTCATCACTTGGATTGGTGTTCATAATCAAATCCCACCATTGATCGGCCTCTCCATCATGATGATAAAAGACTGGTTTCACCTTATTTATCATAGAATATTTAATCATAGAAAATATCCTCTCCATGAATTGGACCCATTGTTCCTAAATTAGTGGATCCTTAGATCCACATAACATCGGTGGTTGTTTCTCCACAAATCATTCGATAGCCAGTTTCTCCCTCTATGTTGAAGGAGGATGTTCCCCGTTATTTTGGTAATTGTTCATAACTTCAGATAGGTGGGTAATCATTTCCATGATGTTTTTAACTCTCCCCCCCCCAAATCAATGGGTATTTCATTTAGGAAATCATTTCATAGATCCTCTCATGGGTTTTTTCCTTGATTCTGGTGGTTCCCAACATTTTCTAAAATAGAAAATGTTTGATCAAAACATAATTCATCGAGTCATGAATAAATAACTTATTAATTTGTTCAATTATACAGAAAATTATATATTATGGGATTTATATTTTTACAAATATTCTTCTGTGCATAATTTTCCATAGTCTCATAATAGAGTTTTTCTTAAGTGATCACTAATCTAAATTTCTAAATTAACTAATCCTTTCTTCGGATTCCAACTATAGAAACCAAAACTTTTCATAAATTACTATTACATCTTTTTAAAGGTAAACAACACAATAGTTTTACAACTCAAGGATAAAAGGTTTAGTATCTTGGGAAAACAAGTACCAGACATAACATTTACAACACCAAATATAAAAATTTATTTAATATGTCCTTTTCCAGCTTCTTATTATCCCTTGAAAAATATTTAGTACACATAATATCCCGAGGATATACATAAAAAAGGGTGAGGTAAGACCCAAATAAGATGATATATATGAAAAATATATAAATGGGTGACTGTAATCATAACATATGATGAAGATCGTGAAAATGAGAGGAATTATTAATAAAAGACTTGAAATATGGAAATTCAAAAAAAAACTAAACATCATGTATTAGTGGTTAACCAACACACATAGTTGTGAAAAAATGAATGCATCTTGTTCATGAATCATTTCAATTAAACTCATTAGATTCATAACATTATCCAATGTATTAGAGCACTATATAACTTTGAGCCCACCCGTCACATTTAATCCTTCATGTTGCGCTATATGATTCTAGGTGCACTCGTCTCATCAAAATGTTTACATATTCATACATGCAACATTGAAAATATGTAAAACATGAACATAAAAACCCATGTAAAAAAGGTTTTTCACATCATTAAGCATAAATTACTGTTCTTTTGGTTCCCAAAATAGACAGGGAATATTATTATTTACATAGAACCATTATCCATGACTGAACAGCGAAATAATCATCGAGAGTTACAAATAGTGTGTTTATTTGAAAGAAGATTTATTTGGGAAAATGCTGATTTTTTTGATAAAATAAAATAGAAGACAAGTATATCCTATAAAATGAAATATAACTACAAATAAATGTATTTTATGGTATATCAATATTGAAAATGGGTTGAATAGGGAAACCCCAAAGAAAGAGAGTTGAGTTCGAGAGTTTCCCATTATCTTGTATCTGAAGGATTTCTTCATTTTAATGTCTTATATAATGAAATTATATTCATTAAATAGAAACTAAATAACATTTAATACATTAATATGGTTAATTATGATTTAATTATGTTCATTTATAGGCCTTTGGATTATTTATAGAGTTTAAATTCATTGTTTAGGATTGTAGGTTTTTGTAGTTTTCTTGAACAGTTAACTTGTATTCATGAATTTAAATTGTGGATAAACATCCAAAATAGTAATTATATTTTATTGATGATGTTACTAAACTTGAAATTATCATATAAATAATTATTTATATTCTATTAGAATGAATCATTAAATAATAATTTAATGATGATCGTTTGGGTTAATTCGAGCTGTTTTTCGACCATAACCAAATTATTTTGTTTAATAAATTAGTAATGTGTAAATTAGTTAGTTATAGAACATTAAATAGGATAAAATACATATAATATAATATGTTTCAACCATAAAAATGATTTTTTGAATAGATAGGAAGGTGATAATGGAAAATGAAAACATGTCATTCTTGAAGGTGATCAATTAACACCTCACAAACAACTTTTTCCATTCTAAAATAAAATTAATAGGAGAAGGGGGTTTGATGATATATTATCCTATTATAATACAAAAATTATATTATATGAATGATAATATATTTAATATAAAATTTGGATGAGGATAGGTGGGTTGAGATTAAGAAAAGAACTTGAAATTGAATTGAAATTAAAGGAAAAGAGAGAGAGGGGAATTACCTCTCGAATCCTCCTTAAGGATCCTTGGATTGGCCTTTTGATGAGACCAGAAGCTCTTATAAGAGGATGAGGGTCAAGGGTTGATGTTTTGGAAGTTTTCAGACATTTATTTATGCTTTAGAGGTTTGGGGGGAATGATGGTGGAAGGATGGTATTTATAGTGGAGGGGAGTGGGGTTTTCTTAATATTTAATCATTAATTTATTAACTTCCACCCTGATAAGAAATAGTGATGATTCCAATACCAATAATAGTAAAATGGAATGGGAGTTATATATTTGGGTACTTATATCACTTTTTATGTTATTAATTGTGTATTTATATTATAATGTGTTTATACAGTAAATTAATGTATTTTACTATTCACTAAAAATTCAAGTATTTCAGAAAAATCCAAAAAAATCAACATAATACTTTATAGATGTGTATAATAAAAATATGAACCCCATTTTAAAAAATTTATTTTCTAGATATTATTTATTTAAAATTTAATTAAAATCATAATTTACATGAAAAATATATATTTTTAAATTAAAACTGATTTTATAATGCTTTCAAAAATTACATAAGGTCTTATAAAATTATCTTAAAAACATGAAACATGAAACTTTTTATTTATGTACACTTTTTGAAAAATAAATTTTATTTCAAATAAATTAATAAATTGTAATTAATTATTTTTTAATTATAAAAATACTGATTGTTATGTTATGGTCATATTGTCCCTTATAAGATGCTTAAATTTTATTTCATCATTCATGGGTGTCATAACTATTATTTTGGAAGATTTACTATCCATAAGTGTTTTTTGATATTCATAATTGTATGTTACTATTCAACAAAATTTATATTTGTTCTATTAGGCTCTAAAAAACACCCTAAACACAACCGTGAGTGTTAAATTTTCGAAATTCAGAACACAGAAGTGGAATAATTATATTTAATGATCACACAGTATTTAGAATCAAGAAATTTCATTTTATTTCCTAATGTGATTATAATATATTTCATAATGTTATGAATGGAATTAAATTGATAAAACATTGGTTTGTTAGAGAAAATTTCTTTTTTGATGATTTCTATGATACAATTTTATTGCCCGGTAGCATTCTTTTTTTTGGTTTTCATGATCGGTATACTTGTATATGACTATAGATGTTCATTTGGAATGGGTATAATTATCCTAAATTGAATCTATATTATATTAATGGAAATATAGAAGTTTAAATGGTTATATATATCATTTTTTATATTGTATGAGGAGGAATCTTACAGAAGACATTTTTTGATAATCATTTGCATTATTACGAAAGTTATTGATCATAAAAAATCATTTGGTTTTATCATTTATCATTATTTAAATATGTTAAATTAATAACATAAGACAATTTTTAATACATATATTCTAGTATGGTATAACCATATTTTTTTCATTACCATCCATGAAGGAGAAATTGAGGAACAAAAAATTATCATCTAATAATGTTGTAAATCACGTCTTGGATGATGAATTCATTTTTAAAATAAAACAAATAGAGAAAGGAGTTTGACTAATTATATTCCATTAACATGATATAATTATAGTATAAATTTTATATTATAGTAATCATTCTCAATTTTATAGAGTATGAGAGGATATAATAATAAAATATAATAACATGAAAAAAAATAAAAGGAAAAGGATGAGGATTTTAAATTTTGAATACTCCTCCTTGAGAACCAACATAAAGGGTTTGGTTTTGTTCTTTTGTTGAGATGAAGTGATCCTAGACATGGGTCAGAGTCTTGGTGAGAGGATTTGGGAAGAAATTAGTCTGGCTTTATGACATATATGTGTGAGGATATGTGGTGGTACGAGATGATATTTATAGTGTAGGAGAGGGGTGATTTATCATTGTTTTATTCATTATTATTTTTTATTTTACTCAAGACAATAAACAATGATGATTCTTGTGACAAAATAAAGTCATAAGTGCGTGTGAATTCCCATATAATGTGCTCACATCAGGAAAATAACACCTATAACTAAATTAATCTGGTATTAACCATTTATCGTAAATTATCATATTCTTCTATTCATTAAAAATTCACATATTTTAGAGAAATCCCAAAAATTACATTAATCTATTTTAGGATATGTAGAAATCATAATTTAACATTATTTTATGAAAATAATTTTCTATATATGAGAAATTTAATTTTTAAATAAAACCATCGTTTGCTCAAAAATAATGATTTTAAATATATAACTGATTTTGAAATACATTCCAAAATTATCTATGGCCTCACAAAATTATCCTAATATCATAAGATAAAAATGATAATTTAGGAATATAAATTTTATGAATATATTTTCTTTTAAATAATTTTATTTATTAAAATTTTTTAATTCAATATTTATGACATACAAAAATACGAAAATTTAATGTAACAATTTTTAAATTATTTGTTTACTTATACTAAGATATAATTATACAATTAATTCATTTATATGGTGCCAAAATTTTATTTATACTTTCATGGATAATATTACTACTCATTTGTATGATTATAATATATAAGGTTTATATTATTATTCCTATGGTCATGCTACTATTCCATAGGTATTGGTTCTTTAACTTCAATAAATACCTATAATTTCATTAATTATTCATTTATGATGTTTGTAATTTGTTCTAAAAGTGATTTTATTTGATTTGTTCTATATAATCATAAGAAGTGAACATTTATTGATAGAGTTCTGTGTTGTTACAATGACACTATTTTTGACAAATCTATTTAGAAATCAAAAATAGTATCCTTCAAAATAATTTGTGATAGAAAAAAATTTCAATCACAAATAAATGTTTCTTATTTATTTAATACACAATTAAAAATAATTTTTCAAAATAGATTTATAAATCCCCCATTAATACAAGTAAATAAATTAATTAATTAAATTTTATAAAAAAATAAAAAATATAATACAATCTAATAAATTTATTTCAAATTTACTAAAATATTAATGTATCAATTTATTCAAACAAAATTTTAAAATATATTATTGAAATGGTTTTTATTATTTAATATGAGACTATAATTAAAAAATAATAGTAATCAAAATTCATAAAATTAGTTAATAAATCTCCATGAAAATAGAATTAAACTCTGATCATGAAAAAATATGTTAAAATAATAACTAAATAAATCATGTAATGAAAGTCCTATAAGATATCAGTTATTTGAAAATATTTTCCATGTAATAAATATTTCAACAAAAAAAATATATTTTTAAATTAATTAAATAATTTTATAAAAAATAATCACCATTAATATTTTAAATTTAAATAATCCAATTAAAACTAATTATTTTATAACTAATAAAAGATTTATAATATATTAATAAATTTCCTAATAAATACCAATATTTTATTGTTTTTAAAGAGGGTTTGGAGTGGATGATCAGAGGTATAGATTGGAGAAGAAGGAAACATGTGGAATTATTTATATTTTTCTTCATTTAATGATGGGTAATTTCTCAGATTAATTTCACCATTATAATTAATATATATTTATATATCTGATGGAATATTTATTTTTTATGGTTATTTGTTGTATAAGATATATACGTCAAAAAAATTACCATCCATAAATACTTTCCTAAGTTATCAATAATTATTTGTGATAGAGATAGTGTGTCACAAATATACTTTTTCCACCGACTTTATGATGAACACATCACAAATAATATTTTTAGTGGCTTTTTTGTGATGCCCAATCTGTTTCACAAAAAATAATCCATTACTGAAAAGGTTATTTGAGATTATTTTTATATTTTATCACAAATAACTATAGTGAGAAAGGATTATTTTAGAACAATGAATATAAAATTGTATAAAAGTGTATCAGGCTACAACACATGAACTGAGGAGAAAACATTAATTGGATAATAGCTTTTTTCAACAATGTTTTTATCTCTAAAAATAAAATCTTTCATGGTCTATTTATTTCATAAAAAATAATCTCTTCAGAATTAATATTTCTACTAAAATTATGCAACTTCTTAAATAAATTTTGGTAAATTTTTTATTATCATTTATTTATGGACTTTAGTCCATCTAACCTAATTATACAAAAAATTAATCTGATAGTTTTGAATACTTTTTTTATCCTAATAATAATTGAATACCATTTGAACATAACATGCACAATAAATATTATTCTTTGAAGATGGATTAATAATTATTCTAGTTTGGTAGAACACAATAATTTGTCACCAGTTCAATGTGTAAATATATATGTGAACTGAAAAATAATTAAATATTTTTTCACCAGTTAGTTAAAATAAAATTTATTTACATATTTAATGAATAATATAAATATATTTAATTATATAATAAAAATTAATTATTCATGTATCTAAAAATATATAAAAGGATTGGTGGGTCGATTTAACAGAATGGTTCATATGATTTATTTTTTTTCATATTATTTAAAAAAATATTAATTTAATTAAAAAATACATTACATTTAAATATAATTGATTTATCCATTGTAATTAAATTCAGTTATAATATTATTATTATTATTTGAAGTGGGTTTTATTGGGATAAATTATTTTCTAATGTCCACGACATAATTACTACATTTTTAATGATAATTACATGATCCAAAAAATATCATTTCAGTTTTCCGAAAGAATTATATATATTTAAAATTCTCCTATAAAATTCACCCAATGGTCCAAAAAGAACATGTGACAAACACTCTCAAGAAATTAGGCATAATACTCTTTATACATATCATATGTGAGGTAAAAATATAATATAATATTAATCTAGGGGAATTTTTGTTGTGATAAAGGGTAAACAACATAAAGAATTTGGTCCCTCTTTGCATGCACCAGAAATAGAAACTGTGATGTTATTAGATTCCCAGAGAATGTGAGGATAAACTAGAGTAATTATGATTTGGATCCTATATCAAAATTATTAAACTATGATACTATCTACCATATTTATAAGTATAAAAAAAATAAGTATCAAACCTAGATGATTATTATTATAAATCATATGTGAAAATTTAATATTCAGGATAAATATGGGAATGAATTATCTAGTTTTTTGTATCTTATATATGGAAAATGATGATAAAAATTGTGGTTGATAGGATTAACCCCATCGGTTTTCCCACATAACCTTTTTTATATAAAAATGTTCTCTGATTTTAATTTTTAACTATTTATTATTTATATATTTAATTTTATATTTTTTGTTAGAAATTGTCTTTTTTTATTCTTAATCCAATTGTAGAGATAATATGACAATTTAGTTTTAGATGATCATGAACATTCCCAAAATAGATGAAGAGTTCTCAATGATCACCCCTAGAGGTGTAGAGGATGTTTGTACAGTGACATAGTTACACTAGGTGTAACTAAAAAGTAGTTGTTTATTCCAATTTTCCACTAGATTATAGATAACCACAATATTCATGACACATTGTTGGGTATTCAGTTTGTAGTATGTCTAATAACATAAAATAAATTTACATCCAAATTTAATACATATAGAATAGGATATATCGAATGTAACTAATCTACCCATCATCTAACTCCTCGTGGATTTTCTATAAAAACACATAGAAGCCATATTGTCAAATTTAATGGTGTATAATTAATGAAAATTTCTTATATTGACTTTCATCCAAGAAAAATGGGCCTAATATTATTTTATGGAATTCAAATTACATACAAAATATGTAGATCTTAATACACTAAAAAGGTGAAATCAATAAATATATAGGTGTACATTGTGGGTACTTATAATAATATTGCATGGAGTCTAGTGTAAGAACCAAGATCTCCATTTTCATATACGAATCCGGAATTCAGGTTGTTTTTGAGTAAAAATGATGTTTTCTAAATTTTCAATGTACCCACAGCGTACTCCTGAGTACATGTCGTGTGATCAATTGTCACATGTAGACATTAACTAGCCATGTAATGGCCGAGCACGTTGTCGTGTAGGTGACCTGGAAGACCACCAAAATCATGAGCAGGTTGAGTCTAGTTAACAGCATGTACATTAAATTAACGTGCAATGTAATTTTCATTATATGTGATTAATTTTAGTAGGGTCACATCTAATCGCTAGAACTCACTTATTCATCTCGCATCTCAAATAGAAGAGTGATGAATGCCCGAGAATCATCAAGATCCTACCGTTCCTCCATCCGAGCTCCGATTGAAACCATGTCGGGTGCGTTGGATTCCCACCTATGAGTTATCTATTTACCTAGAGCATCTATTCCTAATTTCTCATCTCTTTTGAGTTATCTATGATCGAACGTTTTTATCCTTTTATAGATATACATCGTTCTAGAGTTATTCTAGGGTTAACGTAAAAGAGTGTATTTCGTACAACAACGAGGTAAGTGGTTTTTTCCTTTTTTGATAGTCTTTGTATTTTATATGCTTAAATTTCTGAATACCCATTTTGGGGTATTGGGTATTTTGGATTTTACCCAGTTTAATACCTTCTATGGTTTGTTTATTTGATTAAGGTTTGTTGCCTATTCATAAAATTATATACCCTTTTTTATAGGATACCCCAAAGGTGTGTTTCCCTAGTTTTATGGTTGAAGGATGTTTAGACAATGATGCTTATGATCCAAACCTTGTTTTCAGTTCCTTGAGATGTTTAGGATGGAGTTGATTGGTTATATGTTATTTCTATTCTTATGCTTGATCAAATTTGAGCCATGTAATTATTTGAATTACATGTAGAGCCATTAAAGAATCTTGTATGTGTGTTGATCTTCCAAGCACCACGAGAGCCTTAGACCAAGAAAACAGTAGGGGTTTCCATGTTTATTTATACAGGACTATGAAATCCCTGGTGTTGATTTTGACCGAGGGGTATTGATCGTGATAGCTACCCAAAGGTCGTTTATGATTATTTATACTATGTTGAACCAGGGGGTATTGACTCAGAGAGGTACCAGAGGACATGTATAAATTATTAATGCAGTGTAGACTAGGGGTATCAACCATGAGTGCTACCCAGAAGGTCGTTATCTTTACTCTATGATATGTGATACCAGAGGGGTTCGAATGCAAGAGAATTCCTAGAGGGTCAGTTGTGAATAAATTAATAATTTTGATGAGTCTGGAAAGCCAAAGTACATGCTTGGACTCGGTATTACATGGTTTTTTAGATGGTCTTCTGAGACCTATGTTGTTACTATTGTACAGGGGGATACAAGGCATATGCTAGATATCAAGGTTACATTATAAAATGGTTTGAACACTTTATAAAAGAAAATTAATGTAATTGTAAAACTTTAAGATTGTTTTCTTTTGAGTACATCCTCATTTTTTTTCTTTATTTCTACATATTGACTACTATATACATTCACTGATTGTTAGGCATAGATATTTTAGTGGTTGTCTACTGGGATTTGTATCACACCCATTCTGGGTCATCCTTTTGGGAGCAAACAAATTATATTGTTGTAGGTGTAGATAAGTGTAATCACCCTTCTTCATCAGGTTCTTCATTGATGTTGGAGCTGGAGAGCATGGGACAAATATAAGTCTTGAGATGCTGTTAGAGATTACTATTTTCTATAATTGGGTTTCAGTATTGTATTTACAACATTTTTAATTTTTTTATGATTTCCAAAATACACTTTACATGCATTATTTATTTATATATGTTGTAGTTGTTTATACTATAAATCAATTTCTATTTACTTCTCCTGAATGGTATTACTACTTTTGATACTGTATTCTATTTATTATTCTTTTATGTATACACTTTCAATGATGTCATAATCTCCCCATTATCATACCTTTTCCCTCACTATGATTCTGTATCCTTTGGATTTTGTGGAAATGTGCTTGAGGTCATGTGACCAACTGGGTTTGGGGCACCTTTGGTCGGCACCCTGATTAGGGATATTACAAAGTTGTATCAGAGAAGATTGTTTTATAAGTTTCATAATATTTGGAACTTATATACATTGATATGGAAGAATTGGTAGATAGTAATAAGCTTTTTTCAGGAGTATCTAACCCATGTACATGGAAAATCCATGTCACCTCGAATGATGCATTTTTTTGGTTTTTCAATTTTTATAGTTGATTTGATTTTACTATTGGGTGAATCACTTGTTTTTTTCTATTAATGTTGATATTATTGAGGTTCTCTTTCTCTTACAGCCTGATGAGATGAGGTTATGCCATCTCATGCATAATATAGTCACTTTTTAAATATCACATGTCATGTATTCTAGTCATGTCATTTAGGTGCATTAAGGATTGCATGATATTGGGATAGATGTATTTCTAGATATGAATAATGTTGTGATAGATACTGTGATTTAATACCTACTATTTTTATAGGGTATTGGAATATGTAATTTTTCATTATGATGGAGGTTAATCATTGATCACTGAGGTGTTATGGGACCACTTGAATCAGAATTTGGTGGATCAATTTTGATCATTAAATGGATTCTGTTATGATATGACATTAATAAGGATTCAAATTTTGATTTGCGGGTGTATGGGCTCTCACAAGTCATAATATTTCATACCTTGGTCAAAATTTTAAGTTTTTAATTGTTTTGAAGATTTTTTGGAGGATTACTGTCTAGAAACCCGGACACCATGGCATGTGGTGTCAGGAACACATGTCATGTGTTATACTATTCTAAAATAAATGACCTTTCATAAGTACACGTCGTGTGCTAAGTGTACACACAGTGTAGTGATTGACCATGTGATTGACTATGTGACTAGTGACAAGGGTTTTGGAATCCTTTGGTAGAACACATATTGTCTAGATTTTACATGTCATGTGTAGATAACCATGTATCCGTCCGTGTGGCCAATGACACAGGTAGATGAATCATAGGTTGTGCATGTAGTGTATTTCTTCTATAGGTCGTGTAGAGTCGACCGTGCATCCTACCATGTAAATAATGACATGATTAGAAGTAAATGATCTAGTACACACCATGTATAGGGTGAACACACCATGTAGTGTTACCCATAAGAGAGAATTGTGGATTTTCCGAGATGAAGTACTTGTGCATGGGGGGGGATGTACATGCTCTGTCTTAGGTGGAACATGTCGTGTATATGACTTTTACACGACCATGTTTTGCAGAGGTACAATCCATGTTAAAATCCTATGGGAACACTATGTGTAGGGGCTATACATGTCGTGTAATCCTATTTTGAAAAAGAAATTAATGCTTTCTTCTCCTTTTCCTTTCATGCACTTCCATATTTTTCTCCTTGATAATAAATAAATGTGGTGTGCACTTGACCTTGTAGAGTCATGCCACCAATACATCCTTCGAATGTGCGCTAGGTGTAGGGTAATGAACAGACACCAGAAAGGATAGATCAGGGAAAACCAAAAAATCCTCCCATCATGACTGTCAGGGCATCAAATGTTATACCAGACACATGTGTTAATGCCCAGTTCTGTGAAGGCTTTATGGGGATGGTGCAAACATTCCATTGAGCACTACATCTAGCCTTGACTATGGAAGAGATGACGAGGGTCTTCTTGTAGCAAAATCCTCTAACTTTTTCAAGGGATGGAGGACCACAAGTTACATAGTCGTGGTTGGATGACATTTTTCAACCATTGACCATTTGAAGACACCTCCAGAGAGGATGGTGAAGCTCTCTACGTATGTGATATATGATTCTGCCAAGATATGGTGGGATGTTTTCACACATGTGGTATGTCACCAAGATATGGATTGGGAAGAGTTTCATAATACCTTCTATGATTACATCTTCCTAGAGACATTGATGGCTGATTTGAGCCTAAGAGTTCATACATTTAGAGCAAGGAGATCTTTCTGTGATGGACTATTCTTCTCAATTCATGGATCATCAACACTTCATACCTACTCTGTGAGGTGAAAAGTTATCTTTCCCCATGAGATTTGAGTATTGTATCAAGTATGACATCTGATCATGGGTGAATGTTATTAGGATGGCTTCAGTAAAGGCTATAGTGATCTAGTTGATGATTATTGAGCGTAATTTGAGGGAGTTAGGAGCTGTGAACCAGGGCGGTTCACCATCCCGGGTTGGTAATCCTTCGTTCAACATTAGGATGCGATGCATGGAGCCTTTTCATGGTGATTCCAGTATTAGGGATGTATGTACAATTAGCTAGGTGAGGTGTTACCAGTGCGAGAAGAGTGTCCACATGATACCTCAGTGCGCGGGGGCCCAGTTGAGTGCTGATCTGAAGAAAATATGGATCATCTTCAGCATTTTTCCTGTTTTTCTCACTAGAAAAAAAGTTTGAGTGGATTAGTTATGACTCCAAGTTTATGATAAGGACCACCAGTTTCTTTTCAGTTAGGGAACTAGATTTTTTCAGGACACTCAGGATGAGGATGAGGTCATATAAATGGTATCCAGTCAGCATGCTTTCAGGGATAGTATGGCAGATCAACTCAGGGAATTCAGGCAAGGTCGCAGGGTTGTGGTATGGGTTAAAAATTTTTGTGGATCAGACCTATAAAGAGTTGGATCCCGGACCCTCTATAGTTAGAGATATGATTCTAGTTTCCTTGTTTTTATCTTTTTCTCTTTTTGATACATGGGCTTCCGATAGTTTCAAATCTATTAATACTGTGTAAATCCATGGGCAATGTATCTTTTCTTTTGATGATGTTATGATGCTAGACACTCCTTTTGTAATTAGGATGTATAGTGTTTGTATGTTCAAGGAGTTCCCTCTTGAGGTTGGTGGGTTTCTCTTTTTATGGGACATCTATGTCTTAGAGATTAGAGGCTTCAATTTCAATCTTGTAATGGAATGGTTGGTCTATCTTTTGGCTTTTATGGACGACTATCTTTATAGGGTGAGTTTAACATCACTATAAGGTTGGTCTTTTCTACACAAGGGTTAATGGGATGTCCATGCAAGAATAGTGGGACCCTATAATAATGGTTTCAAATGAATTATATCACATATTTCTAGTATATATTAGAATGATGAGGGGACATTGCAAATGTAATTTCCTCTATTGATGGATTGATTCAGAGATTTCTTTTGAGATGACTTTTCAGGTGTATCTCTATAGAGAGAGTTAAATTTATCTATTGATAATTTTCTATGAGCAGCACTAGTGTCCATTACTCCTAAAAAGATGGATACACTCGAACTATAGGAGCTCATGAAGCAGTTAGAAGAGTTATAGAAAAAGGGTTTCATCAGACTCAGTACTTCTACTTTAGGATGTGCCTGTTCTTTTTGTGAAGAAGGTGGATGGTACACAATGGATTTTTGTGTATTTCCATAAGATGAACTAGTTGATGGTGAAAAACCAATATTCATTGTCAAGGATTGATAATCTCTTTGATCAATATTAAGGAGACTAGGTTTTCTAGAAGATTGTATTGAGATTTGGTTCTCATCAGTTTGGCATTATACCATCAGGTATACCTCTTACAACCATTCAAAGAAGGTAGGTTCTATAAGAGTCACTGGTTATGTTGTTCATCCATATAAATGCACCGACAGTTTTCATGGCACTTATGAACTGACTATTCCATCCTTACTTGTATTCTTTTTTGGTAGTCTTCATGGATGATATATTGGTGTAATTTCACACTATACATGACCATTCCATCCATTTGGAGATCGTTTTGAGTACACTGAGAGAGAATAAATTATATTCTATTCTATCAAAATTCTACTTTTGGATGGATTAGATTCACTTCATGGGTCATGATATCTCAGAGACATGAGTATCAGTATACCCAGAGAAAGTGTGGGTAGTAGTTTCTTAAGAGCATACAAATAACATCATTGAGGCAAAGAGTTTTCTAGGGAAGGGTGGTAACTACATGAGCTTTATACATGACCACTCATTATTAGCAAGGCCATTGATGGGCCTAACTTAGAAGGGTGAAAAATACTTGTGGACAGATTCCAGCAATTCAGTCTTTCAGAAGCGTAATGGGTGGTTAACTTCAGCCCTGAAACTAATTTTTCTAGAGATGATTCATAGGTACACAGTTTATTTTGATGCATCAGATATAATACTAGGAGTAATTCTTACCTCTTGGGAGGCAATTGTAATATACGGGTCTCACTAGTTGAGGCCACAAGAGAAGAATTACTCGACACCCAATCTCAAGTTAGTTGTATTTTTTCATGCTTTATGCAGTTGAAGACAGTATCTTTTGGGAGTGGATTTTTGGTGTTCACTGAACACAAAATTATAAAGTTTATCCTTACTCCACATGATCTGAATTTGAGACAGTGAAGGTGGGTTGAGTACCTTTTATATTTTTACTTTGATCATACCTACATGCCTGTTAACGGAAACACAATGACACATGTGTTGAGTAAGAGGACACATATATTGGAAGTTGAGGAGGCCAGTAGTGAGTGGTAGCTTATGGATCTATTCTCTATGATGCATTTCTATGTGAACAATAGAAAGGGAAGATGATTATTTCTACTATAGTTATTACGTCAACTCTACTGGATCAAGTACGAATAATGAAACTATAAGATTCCAATAGACTATTCCTATGAGAGAGTGTGTTAGGAGAGGACCCTACTCCTGGGTGGACCATAGGCGACGATCAAATTATTTATTTTCATGTACACATATGGGTTTTAGCAGACATACATGGGGATTTGATGCAATGTTTTCATTCCCCGGTGGGGGAATTTCATCTTGGTGTCACCAACATGTATCGAGATCGAAACTGTATGTATTGGTGGCCAGGAATGAAGAGGGATGTTTCTGGTTTTGCTATGATATGTTCCTGCAGTCACCAGGTAAGGGAGGATCATCAGCGACTAGCTAGACATTTACTATAGTTACTCATTACCGAGTGGAAGTGAAATGATGTCACGATGGATTTCATGATGGGTTTAACTAGGTTGCCTCGAGTGAATGATGTGGTTTGGTTTTTTGTTAACAGACTCACGAAGTTTGCACATTCCTTTCCAATCAAGAAGAACTTTGTGGTTGAAAAGATTATAAGGTTGTATATCTCATAGATTGTACATTATCATGGAGTTCTTCACTCTATTGTTTCAGACAGGGATGCCCAGTTTACTTCTTGTGTCTCGTAGGGACTACAGTTGGTTTTGGGTATATAGGTTCTTATGAGTATATCATACCATCCCCAGATAGTTTTCTAGTCTGAGCACCTGATTCTGGTTCTAGAGGACATTCTTTGAGAATGCGTCCTGGATTTCAGGGGTTCTTGGTAGGGGCACATACCTCCAGTGGAGTTTTCCTATAATTACAGTTTTCAGGAGACGATTCAGATGAAACTGTACAAGGCTTTGTATTGTAGACAATGCTGATCACCCCTATGTATGATAGAGGTAGGGGAGGCAGTTCTGGTGGGACCACATCATATCTAGGATTACACTGAGTATGTGGAGATGATTCAGAATGGTATGGATACGACATAGTCTTAACAGAAGTATTTTTCTAATCGACAGAGATGAACTCTAGAGTTTGAGGTTAGAGAGAAGGTTTTAATACATGTCACACTAAGGATGGGACAAATGAGGATAATGAGAGAGGGAAAACTTTCCCCATGATATGTTGTGATGTTTGATGTTTTGGAAAGGTTTGGGTAATTTTCCTTTCGGTTGATTTCACCTTAGAGGAACTGATATATTCACAATATCTCTCTTGATTCTCATATACTTCACTACTTTTCAGACTCATCTCATATTTTTTAAACTGGGGAGGATGTGTTGGAAGTGGATGCCTCCTTCAAGGATCACCCTATTCAGATTTTGGATCATAGTACATAGGTTCTCTATGGCTAGTATGTTCCTTTGGTGTGGGTGACATGGAAGAATTTGCGACTACATGATGAGACATGGGAGAGGGAGGCTGACGTATGATCGCAGTTTCCAGACATGTTTAATGTTTCTTCTTCTCCATGATTGTAATGGAAATTTGGGGAAACATTTCTCTAAGGGTGATGTTTGAAATAACACAAATCTCCATATAAGGTATGGATCTTGAATTTTTGTTGTTTTTTATGAAAAAGTGTGTTTTTTATATTTTCTATGTACACACAGTGTACTTGGTTGCCACGTGTAGCCATGTACTGACCGTGTAACGACCATGTACAATGTTGTGTCAGTGACCTAGAAGACCGCCTAAAGTGAGAGTCGGTTGAGACTAGTACATCGCATGTACATTAAATGTACACGCCTTGTAATTTTATTCTTCATTGATTATTTAGAGTGATGTTAGGTCTAATCTCTTGAACTCTTTTCTTCTCCCCTGTCTCTTATATAAGAGAGAAGAATAACCATGAAACATTGTGCTTATACTGTTTTTCCATCTGAGCTTTGATTGAGATGTCGCCAGGTGGATTGGATTTTGGCTGTCAAGTCCTCTCTTTCCCTATATCCTCTATTCATGATTTCTCATCTATGTTGAGTTATCCAAGGTTGAATGTATTAACCCATTTTTTAGATCTACATCATTCTCGGCCGATTCAAGGGCCGACAGTCAAGAGTGTTCTATGTACAAAATCGAGGTACATGATTTGTTCCTTTCATCTATTGAATTTGGATTATATATATTCTTATTGTTCTAAATACCCATTTAGGGGTATTGATTATTTTGGTTTTGACCACGTTTAATACCTACTATGGTTTTTTTGTTTTATTAAGGGTTTTTTCCTATGAATAGTATTGTATACCCTTGTTTATAGGACACCCCATGGGTGCATTTCCCTAGTTTTCTTTTTTGGTCCTTTTGGCATAGGTTTCCTATGTGGCATACCTAGATTTCTATACCTTGGGTTTTTTAGGATGGATTTGATTAGTTATATGTGATGTATGTACTTATGATTGATCAATGTTGAGCCATGTAATAGTTTGAATCACATGTAGAACCATTAATGAATGTTGTATGCACGTTGATCTTCTAAGGACCGTCACAAACATGGACCTGGAAAACTGCAGGAGATTGCATTTTTATTTACACATGATCGTGAGAGCCTTTCTGTAGATTTTGACCCAGGGGTATTGACTATGAGAGCTACCTGGAGTCCATTTATTATTATTTATACTATGTTGACCCATGGGTTATTTACAGTGACAGCTACCTGGAGGTCATGCATAAATTATTATTTTTAGGTAAACTAGGGGAATGGCATGTGAGGGATACCTAGGAGAATATTATCTTTACTCTATGATATGTGATACCAGAGGGGTTAGACAGTGAGAGCTGTCCCAGAGGTTCGGTTTTGAATAAATGAATAAATGTGATGAGTCTTCCCAGCCAAAGCACAAGCATAGACTTGGCCTTACATGGCTGTTTAGATGGTATTTTGATACTTTTGTGGTTACAATAATAAATGGGGATACAATGTATAGGATAGATCACAAGGTTACATTATTCAGTGGTTTTAATAATTGATAAATGAAAATGAATGTAATAGAAAAACTATTGGATTTCTTACTTATGATTACTTCCTAGATTTTTGACTCATTTCAGCATATAGCCTTCTATATACATTCATTGATTGTTAGGCATAGATCTTTTTGTGGTTTCTTACTCGGATTCATCTCACACCTTATTTGTATAATGATATTGGGCCCAAACCGATTATATGGTTGTAGGTGTCAATAACAGAAAGCAACCTTCTTCATCGGGTTCTTGATTTCTATTAGAGCTAGAGAGCATGGGACCAGGATGAGGCTTGTGATGATGTTGGAGTTTACTACTTTTTGTACTTGGTTTTAAATATTGTATTTCAACCATTGTGGTTTTTTTGGATTCTTTCCAAGATAAATGTGACATTCATCATTTATTTATATATGCTTTTGTTGTTTATTCTATCACTCTTCTTCTGTTTACATCGGTTGAAAGGTATTACTGCTTCTACTATTGCTTACAAATATTTATTCTATAGTGTATACTCCACCAATGAGGGTATAGTTCTCCTATTATAAAACCTTGGCCCTCACGACTATTCGGAAAGCTATGGTGTTTGGGGAAATGCGCTTGAGGTCATGTGAACAATTGGGTTTGGGGAACCTTTGACCAGCACCTGGATCTAGGATGTTATATCTGCATTGTTTTACATGTCATGTGTGATTTGAAAACTCATTCCAGGTACACATCAATATAAGTGTGTGTAACGCTCGAGACTTTTATGAGAAATATTTTCTTTTTATGTTATATAACTCATCAATGGAATCTTTCACTACACACAACACTAGCTTGGCTTGCTTTACACGCAACCGCGGGCTTCCTCGATAGCTTGTGTCGTACGCAATACCGAGTTTCACTAAACAATGATATGCTATTAAAATATTATTAAAACTAGCCGTTATGAATAGTAATAACCACTTTTTGAAATTTTGTAAATTTTATTTTTCAAAATGGACTTCATTTTTGAATTAATAATATCAAATATATCTTAGGCCTAATTTTTGGTATTTTTTCTGGAAACTTTCATTTTTTGATGAATAGTGAAACCACTAAGTGGTAGTTAAAAAAACTGAATTTTTCATAAAACTTAATTTTAACGCTTCTGTGAGTAGAATTTCGAAAATCCGAGAGACACGGTAAATATCAAGGACTAAAATGTGGTTCAATGAGATGAAAATAACTTTTGGTGAATAGTAACTTTTTACTTTTTTTTACCACTGTTAAAAGTAAATAGGGTAATTAAGGGTAAAAGTGTTATTATTATTACCCTAACACATGTCCTAATTCTATTGGATAAGTTTAATTCGACCAAAAACAACCTTAGGAATAAAATATGACCATTTAGGCCCACTTGGATTAGATTAGGACATTTATTGTCAATTTATTTAAAGAAGGGTTAAAATAGTTAAATCAATGTTTAATAACTAAATCATTTTTAATATAGGGTTATACATAAGATAAATTAGACTATAAATATTAATTATAAATCTAAAAATATTTCCAACATAATGGTATTTTATTTTGTAATTTTTAGACTTAAAATAATTTAATTTATTTATGATACAATGATGACGCAGTAATTATCTTATTAATTAAATATTGACATAATTGATGTTATAAATACCCTAATAAATGTAATTTGAGACTTTTTATGAATTCCAATAATTTTCTATGTTAATATGACATGTTAGTATTGATTTAATTAATTTTTTTCGAACTAATCATTCTGTTATTATTTTCACAAAAATCAATTACCAAATAGTGTCAAAATTGACATAAAATAGTTTTTGAAACAAATATTATATTATTAATTGTTATTATATTCCTAAAAATATAAGGTTCGGCCAAGTTACTTATATCATGATAGGTGTATCATTAATGGACCAATTGGCGGTCGCTTGGATGTATATGGTAAGTTTATTAACTATATAATATAAAAATACAAAGTGACATGGTAAATATCAATATAATTAACTAAGAGTTAAAACTAAACGATAAGGTTAATATAATGACTTAAACTTGTCTAAATTCTATTGGATGAGATGATTTCAACCCATCCCCATCTTAGCTTAAAAATATATCAATTTGGAGCTATTAAAAACAGAATTTGACTTTATAATAAAATAATATTTTTAGTTATTCCAAAGGTTCCCTTCTCCTCCCTTATAAAAGGGCACCTCCTACCTCTCTTCCTCACACCACTTTGAGCCTTAAAGCTCGTCTAACCCCTGGAAATTTCTCTTCTCCACTTCCCTAGAAACATCCTAGAGGTCCTGATATTCTTCAAAGACCACTTTTATTTCCCTAAGAGGAGGTCTCAAAGAGGTGCTTCAAAGAAGATATAATGTTTGTTACCGATTCATTCAACTTTATTTCTTCTTCCACTTCTTCTTCTTTAGTTGTTTAATTATGAAGTAATAACATCAGTATCACTCATATACTGATATGTTATTATAATTATGAAACAACCCTATTTCACCATCTATCTATCCTACGGAAAACGAAATCACCGCGTGTGCGTACGTACGGAATACCGTCTCCACACCGTGGTGTAATCTATTTTTCACCACCACCTTACTTGGATGGGTATAATGGTGTAAATAATGACTATATATGATTATTTTAAAGTGATATTGATTATTAAATAGTATACATACACCCCAATACAATTCCACGATCATGGGAATGATATCATCGCTCATGCGTACGTACGGAATACTGTCTCCACGATGTGATGTGACTCGTTCTACATGATCTTCATTGAATAATGATTATATAAATGAATTGAATGAATGAATATGATATATATTACACTAATACCATTCTGTAAATGAGGTATCTATAACCTAAAAAGAAAAATAAGAATTTATTCGACAAAACACGCATAAGAACAAAAATTAATAAACACCCGAATAACAAGTAGTAAGGAAATATTAATAATAAGAAGCCAAGAATATGACCATATATGATATCATAAAAATAATTATGATTCTGGAATAAGTCAATAACATTATTTAAATCATTATACAGGAGTTTCAAACACTTACGAAGCAAATCGTACCTAAGGTAAGGGAAAATATCACAATCTCATTTTATCCAAGATTGTTTATACGTTGGTATTTACTGGGGTGTATTTTATCATCCACATCCATGTTTCCTCAATATGTAATATTGTTTCCATCCACCTACAATTTTTTAAATCCAATTTTACCCTTTGGTGATTTTTTAGTAAAAGATATGAAAGTAATCTTTTGTCGTTTTTTGTACGAGGTGCTTTTTGACTTTTCTGACAAAATTACGAGTAGAATGTTTTTTTAACTTATATGGCATGAATGGATTTTTAAAACATTATTTCCAAGAATATTCCTTTACAAGTTTTCAAGTTTATTTTTAATCATCTTCTTTTAGTTTAAAATTTTTAAGACATTTTAAGAAAGGAAAATGTTTTTCAAGTAGAAAGGATATTTTCCTCAAAAATGGAGTTCAAGTGTTTTATCAAAATTATTTTCCATATAAGATAATATAGGGTTCTTTTTCTATCCCTATTATTACATTTATTTGATTATGTTGTGATGGAATAATTTTTATGAATTCCTTTATCTTATATGAATTGTTTTATGATGTCATGTTGTTTAAGAATCCCATTTTTTATTACATGGGTTATGCAATGATGTATGATTTATGATTTTGTGGCACACATAAGAATGGTATCATTATGAGATGGGTGGGACCTATATCTCCCTCCAATGCATTGGGTAAAGATTTTATATCTCATGAGATATACATGGCTGGAACGGAAGGTTAAACCGGTTAAGTGAAACAGGACTGAAATGAGGAGTGAACTCGGTTCAGAAATGGACTTTGTCCACTAAGATAGTCTTGGAAATGAGTCTTGTCTAATAAAAAATGATTCTCTATGATTATGTGTGTATGACACAAAGTTTTAGGTTTTAAGTTATGATTATTGGGATTACATTTCACTACTATGATTTATCCCATCTTATGAAATTATGATCTCTTTTGCAGGTTAAGATTTCCAAAATTAATGTTCTTATGTATATGATGTGATTGATATTTCTTTTGTTTACCCTTAATGATCATTTGAGCTCACCCTTTTGTATGTTTTATTTCCCCAGGTCAGGAAGAAGGTTATTAAGTAGGATATTCCAAAAGGGACTCTAGATATGATGAAATAAATGGGAGGCAAAGTAGATGCTTTATGAACCAGTTGTTTATGTTTCCTAGTTTCTAAAGACTCTATACCTATACGGTCCTTTCCTGGTTTTGTTATATGTTTTAATAAGTGTGCTTCAATTATGAAGTAATAAAAATGTATGTAAAATATGGGTCGTTATAGTTGGTATCAGAGGAAAGGTATAGTCAACCTTTGGAAACTAGGATGTGAAAGCCTTAGTAAGAACCCTATGGATAAGTCTAAGCATAGAACACAATCTTAGTGTTTTAGAAATGGACATGAATAACCTATGATAATACCTTAAGTGTGAAATTTTATTCTTGATTATGTGGTTTCCCTATTATAATTAGTGTTTCTCACACTATTCTTCTTGGTTTTAGTCAATGGCTGGAACCCGAAGGAACCATGTTAATGCAGAATGCGACGGGCAATGCAATGATTATCCCCCTGAGCAACCAAACGTTATGGGAGCTGGAATGAAAAATATTGTAGCCATGCTCACACAACTTTATCAAGCTATGAATCATGCAGGTCTTCCAAACGAGCAAATGAAGGAGCAACATTCTGTTGAATCCTTCATGAGGCAGCGTCCACCTTCATTTAGCGGGTCTACTGATCCATTAGTTGCTGCACAATGGATTAGTACTACTGAAAAGATATTTTCAGTTCTTCAATGTTCTAAACATGATAAATTCATCCTAGCAGTGTATCGTTTGGAAGGAGATGCTGATCAATGGTGGAATCTTATTAAGAATACGAGGCAATGGGATGAAATTGAGTCCATGGAATGGGATGAGTTCAAGAACTTATTTTTCAATAAGTACTTCCCTTGTATTCTCCGAACAAATATGGAGAAAGAGTTTCTTGAACTCAAGAAAAAGGATGATGAATCTGTTGGTACCTATGAAGAAAATTTTACAAGACTTTCAAGGTACGCTTCTGGTATTATTATCCAACCTGAGAGTAAGATCGATCGATTCTTTAGTGGCTTAAAACTAAGTCTTCGAAGGGCCTTATCCATAAGGGACTTCAATAGCTACGAGGAAATAGTTTGATGTGCTCTCAAAGTTGAGATGGAGATCAGATTAACCCATCAGTCATATGGGTTTGATAAGAAGAGGAAAATGGAATTCAAAGGAAATTCTAAATAGCACACTGAAAAGAAGATGAGATTTCCCTTATGCTCAAAGTTTGGAAAGAAACATGGAGGGATTTGTCTTAAAGGGACAAGTAAATGTTTCAAATGTGGAAAGGAAGGTCATCGGGCATTTGAATGTAGCAATGATGGGTAGAAGATGTCTAATGATGCAAACAAAGGAAGGGATACACATAATGAACCTACTACACTTCAATGTTTCAAGTGAAAGGAGATGGGGCATTATGCCAATCAATGCCCAAATCCAAGGGTTGATGATGATGGTCGACGTTAACAAACTCTTAAGTCTAAAGACAAAGGAAAGTCACATGCAATTTCTATCTGTGATGTGGAGTACGATAACGATGTGGTGAAAGGTACACTTACCATCCACTCTAAAGTATAAAATGTTTTATTTGATTCTGGATCCACCCACTCTTTTATTTCTGAAGAATTTTCTAAGAGTATCACCATATTACCTCAACAATTAGATGTTGAGTTAGATGTGACAACCCCTAGTGGCACAACAGTCACATCAAAAGTTTATAATTCTTCCTTGATTGAAGTTTGTGGTAAAGTGCTTCCTGCAAATCTTTTGATCCTTCCTATAGTGGAATTTGATGTGATTCTTGGAATGGATTGTCTTTCTTTATATGGACCTCATATCAATTTCCAAAGAAGAGAAATCACATTTCATATTCTAGATCAATCTATGATCGTCTATCAATGCAAGGATGAACATAACCTTCTAGTGGAAATTTTTTCCATCTTATCGGTCTTGATTCTACTAAATGAGGGTTATTTATCTCAAATGGCTGGAGATAAACTCATGATTAAAAATATGCTCGTTGTACAAAAGTTTGATGATGTCTTTCCATAGGAATTTCCAGGTCTTCCACCAAATCATGAAGTTGAGTTTTCAATGAAAATCGTACCGGGTGATTTGCCTATTTCAAAGACACCTTATAGAATGGCCCCAATTGAGTTGCAGGAATTGAAGAAGCAACTCCAATAGAATCTTGATAAGGGATTCATATGCCCTAGTGTGTCACCTTAGGGAGCACCTATTCTGCTTGTTAAGAAGAAAGATGGATCAATGAGACTCTGCATTGATTATCGAGAACTTAACAAGATCACTATCAAGAAAAAATATCATCTCCCGTGAATTGATGACTTATTTGACCAATTACACGGAGCTCAATACTTTTCCAAGATTGATTTTCGTTCGGGGTATCATCAATTAAGGGTCAAAAGGGAAGATATACCAAAGACGGCTTTCCGTACAAGGTATGGACACTATGAATTTATAATGATGCCATTTGGTCTTACTAATGCCCATGCTATCTTCATGGATCTGATGAATAGAGTCTTTAGAGACTATCTTGATCAGTTTGTGGTAGTCTTTATAGACGATATTCTTTTCTATTCAAAGAGAAAGGAAGAACATGAAGATCACTTGATAATTATATTGAAGACCCTGAGAAAGGAGAAGCTTTATGCCAAATTTACCAAGTGTGAATTTTTGGTTCAAAAAGTTTCATTTTTGGGTCACATAATCTCAAAAGAGGGGATATCTGTAGATCCAGTAAAAATAGAGGTTATCGAATGATTGTCGAGACCAAAAACAGTAACTGAGATCCGAATTTTTCTTGGTTTGGCTGGATATTATCGACGTTTTGTGAAATATTTTTCACAATTATCTAATCCACTCACCAGGTTGACTCGGAAAGGAGTTAAGCTTGTTTGGACGGAGGAATGTGAAGAGAATTTCAAGGAGTTGAAAAGAAGGTTATCCAGTGCACGTGTGCTCACACTGCCTTGTAGTGGAGAAAGGTTTGTGATCTACAGTGATGCATCCAAGAAGGGATTGCGGTGTGTTCTTCTACAAAATGATATGGTGATAGCTTATGCATCACGATAGTTGAAAATCCATGAGCAAAATTACCCAACTCATGATTTGGAGTTAGCTGCGGTAATCTTTGCATTAAAGATTTGGAGGAATTATCTTTATGGAGAAAGGTCTGACATTTATACTGATCATAAAAGATTAAATTATATTTTCACACAAAAGGAGCTGAATATGCGCCAAAGAAGATGGTTGGATTTGATTAAGGATTACGACTGCTCAATTCATTACCACCCTGGGAAAGCAAACAAGGTGGCAGATGCATTAAGTCAACAAGACCATGCCAGTTTATCCATGATGAGGATCACAAAAGATCCAATATTTATGGATTTACAAAGGATGGATCTTGGAATTATAATGGAAGGGGGGAAATCATATCTTTCTCAAATGAATGTTCAACCATCTATACATGTGAAGATTAAAGAGGCATAGGAAGAAGATGTAGAGTTACAAAAGAAGGTGAGAAATGTTCCTGAATTCAACCTTGATTGTGATGGGATAATAAAGTTCAGGAATCGGGTTTGTGTTCCTCCCATCCCATAATTAAAGAAGGAGCTGCTGGATGAGGCTCATAGTTCTTAATTCTCTATTCATCCTGGAAGCACAAAGATGTATAGGAACCTAGAAGAGTACTTCTAATGGGATGGAATGAAAAGAGATGTTGCTGAATATGTCTCTCAATGCTTGGTTTGTCAGCAAGTTAAAGATGAGAGACAGAAGTCTAAGGGGATGTTACAACCATTACCCATACCCGAATGGAAATGGGAAAACATCACTATGGACTTTGTCACAGGACTTCCTAAAACATCCAAAGGCAATAATGCTATCTGGGTCATAGTTGATCGTCTTACAAAGTCTGCACACTTCATTTCTATTAGAGAGGATTTCTCTCTGAATCATCTTGCCAGGATATATGTAAAGGAAGTGGTAATATTGCATGGAGTACCACTTTCTATTATATCTAATCGGGATCTGAGATTTACCTCGAATTTATGGAAAATTCTTCAGCATACTCTGGATATGGAGTTGAGTTTCAGCACTGCTTATCATCCTCAGGAAGACGGTCAGTCTGAGAGAACAATTCAAACTCTGGAAGATATGTTGAGAGCTTGCTCTATGGATTTCAAAGGAGGTTGGGATCAACACCAACCTTTGGTGGAATTTTCTTATAATAATATCTTTCACTCCAGTATTCAGATTGATCCTTATGAACTCTCTATGGAAAGAAATGAAGGACTCCAACTTACTGGGATGAAGTTGGGGAAAGAAAGCTATTAGGACCTGATCTTGTTGATGAGATGGTAGAAAAGGTCCGATCTATTCAAAAACACATAAGAGCAGCTCAGAGTTGACAGAAAATTTATGCCGAAAACCGAAGAAAATACCTAGAGTTTGAAGTGGGTGATAATGTGTTCTTACGAATATCTCCCTGGAAGAGGGTCATGAGATTTGGAAAGAAGGGGAAGTTGAGCCCTAGATATATCGGTCCATTCGAAATACTGGATCGTGTTGGAAAGGTAGCTTACCGATTGGAGCTTCCACCGAATCTCTCTCAAGTTAATGATGTGTTCCATGTATCTCTCCTGAGAAGGTATATACCTGATCCTTCACATGTACTCAACTCAGAAGTTGTACCGTTGGAGCAAGATCTTTCTTATGAAGAACAGCCGATAGAGATTCTGGATCGTAGCGAAAAAGTCCTATGAAACACGACCACTCGATTGGTGAAAGTTTTATGGAGGAACCACCAATTAGAAGAAGCTACATGGGAGCTTGAGGATATGATGAGGGAAAGGTATCCTCATCTGTTTGTTACAAAGTGACGAATTTCGAGGGAGAAATTCATTTTAAGGGGGGTAGAATGTAACGCCCGAGACGTTTATGAGAAATATTTTTTTTTATGTTATATAAATCATCAAAGGAATCATTCACTACACACAACACTAGCTTAGCTTTCTTTACACGCAATCGCAGCCTTCCTCGATAGCTTGTGTCGTATGCAATACTGAGTTTCACTAAACAACGATATGCTATTAAAATATTTTTAAAACTATCCGTTATGAATAGTAATAACCACTTTTTGAAATTTTGTAAATTTTATTTTTCAAAATGGAATTCATTTTTGAATTCATAATATCAAATATAGCTTAGGACTAATTTTTGGTATTTTTTCTTTTGAAACTTTCATTTTTTGATGAATAGTGAAACCACTATGTGGTAGTTAAAAAAACTGAATTTTTTATAAAACTTAATTTTACCACTTCTGTGAGTAGAATTTCAAAAATCTGAGAGACACGGTTAATATCAAGGACTAAAATGTGGTTCAAAGAGATGAAAATAATTTTTGGTGAATAGTAACTTTTTACTTTTTTACCATGGTTAAAAGTAAATAGGGTAATTAAGGGTAAAAGTGTTATTATTATTACTCTAACACATGTCCTAATTCTATTGGATAAGTGTAATTCGACCAAAAACAACCTTAGGAATAAAATATGACCATTTAGGCGCACTTGGATTAGATTACGACATTTATTATCAATTTATTTAAATAAGGGTTAAAATAGTTAAAATCAAAGATTAATAACTAAATAGTTTTTAATATAGGGTTATACATAAGATAAATTCGACTATAAATATTCATTAGAAATATAAAGAGATTTCCAACATAATGTTATTTTATTTGTAATTTTTAAACTTAAAATAATTTAATTTATTTATGATACAATGATGATGCAGTAATTATCTTATTAATGAAATATTGACATAATTGATGTTATAAATACTCAAATAAATGTAATTTGAGACTTTTTATGAATTACAATAATTTTCTATGTTACTATGACATGTTATTATTGATTTAATTAATTTTGTTATAACTAATAATTCTGTTATGATTTTCACAAAAATCAATTACCAAATAGTGTCAAAATTGACATAAAATAGTTTTTAAAACAAATATTATATTATTAATTGTTATTATATTCCTAAAAATCTATGGTTCGGCCAATATACTTATATCATGATAGTTGTATCATTAATGGACCACTTGGGGGGTCTCTTGGATGTATATGGTATGTTTATTAACTATATAATATAAAAATACAAAGTGACATGGTAAATGTCAATCTAATTAACTAAGAGTTAAAAGATAAGGTTAATATAATGACCTAAACTTGTATAAATTGTATTGGATGAGAGGATTTCGACAAATCCCCACCTTATATTCAAAATATATCAATTTTGAGCTATTAAAAACCTAATTTGACTTTATGATAAAATAATATTTTTAGTTATTCCAAAGGTGCCCCTCTCCTCACTTATAAAATGGCACCTCCTCCCTCTCTTCCTCACACCACTTTAAGACTTCAAGCTCGGCCAACCCCTGCCAATTTCTCTTCTCCACTTCCTTAGAAACATCCTAAAGGTCCTGGTCTTCTTAAATGACCAATTTTATTTCCCTAAGAGGAGGTCTCAAAGAGGCGCTTCATAGAAGAGGTAATGTCCGTTACCGATTCTTTAAACTTTATTTCTTCTTCCACTTCTTCTTATTTAGTTGTTTAATTATGAAGTAATAACATCAGTATCACTCATATAATGATATGTTATTATATGTATGAAACAACCCTATTTCACCATCTATCCATCCTACGGAAAACGAAATCACCTCGCGTGCGTACGTACGGAATACCGTCTCCACGCCGTGGTGTAATCTATTTTCCACCACCACCTTACTTGGATGGGTATAATGGTGTAAATAATTCCTATATATGATTATTGTAAATTAATATTGATTCTGAAATAGTATAAATACACTCCAATACAATTCCACGATCATGGGAACGATATCATCGCTCGTGCATACGTACGGAATACCGTCTCCATGATGTGATGTGACTCGTTCTACATGATCTTCATTGCATAATGATTATATAAATGAATTGAATGAATGAATATGATATATATTACACTAATACCATTCTGGAAATGAGGTATCTATAACCTAAAAAGAAAAATAAGAATTTATTCGACAAAACACGCATAAGAACAAAAAGTAATAAACACCCCAATAACAAGTAGTAATGAAATATTACTAATAAGAAGCTAAGAATATGACCATATATGATATCAGAAAAATAAGTATGATTCTGGAATAAGTAAATAACATTATTTAAATCATTATACAAGAGGTTCGGACACTTACGAAGAAAATCGGACCTAAGGTAAGGGAAAATATCACAATCTCATTTTATCCGAGATTGTTTATACGTTGGTATTTACTAGAGTGTATTTTATCATCCACATCCATGTTTCCTCAATATGTAATATTGTTTCTATCCACCTAAAATTGTTTAAATCCAATTTTACCCTTCGCTGAGTTTTTAGTAAAAGATATGAAAGGAATCTTTTGTCGTTTTTTGTATGAGGTACTTTTTGTCTTTTCGGAAAAAAGTACGAGAAGAATGTTTTTTTATCCTATACGGCATGAATGGATTTTTAAAACATTATTTCCAAGAAGCTTCCTTTACAAGTTTTCAAGTTTATTTTTAATCAACTTCTTTTAGTTTAAAATTGTAAGACATGTTAAGAAAGGAAAATTGTTTTGAAGTAGAAAGGATATTTTCCTCAAGAATGGAGTTCAAGTGTTTTATCAAAATTATTTTCCATCTAAGATAATATAGGGTTCTGTTTATATCCCTATTATTAAATTTATTTGATTATTTTGTGATGGAATTATTTTTATGAATTCCTTTATCTTATATGAATTGTTTTATGATGTCATGTTGTTTAAGAATCCCATTTTTTATTACATGGGTTATGCAATGATGAATGATTTATGATTTTGTGGCACACCTAAGAATGGTATCATTATGAGATGGGTGGGACCTATATCTCCCTCCAATGAATTGGGTAAAGATTATATATCTCATGAGATAGACATGGCTGGAACGACAGGTTAAACCGGTTCAGTGAAACAGGACTAAAACGAGGAGTGAAATCAGTTCAGAAATGGACTTTGTCCACTAAGATAGTCTTGGCAATGATTCTTGACTAATAAGAAATGATTCTCTATGATTATGTGTGTATGACACAATTTTTCATAATTTAAGTTATGATTATTGGGATTACATTTCACTATTATGATTTATCCCATGTTATGAAATTATGATCTCTTTTGAAGGTTAAGATTTCCAAAAGTTATGTTCTTCTGTATATGATGTGATTGATATTTCTTTTGTTTACCCTTACTGAGAATTTGAGCTCACCCTTTTGTATGTTTTATTTCCCCAAGTTAGGAATAAGGTTATTAAGTAGGATATGCCAAAAGGGACTCTAGATATGATGAAATAAATGGGAGGTAAAGTAGATGCTTTATGAACCAGTTTTTTATATATCCTAGTTTCTAAAGACTCTATACCTATACGGTCCTTTCCTGGTTTTGTTATATGTTGTAATAAGTGTGCTTCAATTATGAAGTAATAATAATGTATGTAAAGTATGGGTTGTTATAGTGTGTTTTGTGACTTAACACATGGATGAAATTTAACAATTAAAGGAAAACCCCAGACTAAACGGCATGTAGCCCGATTATACATATAAGGTGATGAGACCATTCCCATTATTAAACAAAATTGGTATTTTTTGGTGATGCTAAATTAAATTATTTCTTTAACAATTCCAATTTTATTCCATTAGTTTCTATTCATGGATGATAATAGAACATTTTGTGTACTTCATGGGCTTCCACAAAGGTATATCTTATTTAAACTCAAGGAATCTGAAGTGTTCATACATGTTATGCGGACCACATGGATTGAAAAATGTAAAAACATGTCATGTATGTCATGACAGAAAATGCATGAAACCATTCAATGTATGTTCATAGTAAATAAATACATAAATAAACATAATTCTTCACACATCATGATTTTTGATATTACATTCCATGTTATAACCAAACTCCTTAAATCAGATTACATATATGTAGAAGAGAAAAAATCATGTTGTATCCTATAATGTCATGTATATTAAATTCCATATTGAATTTATAATCATACCCAATGTGTAAATGTCATGTGACATGTTAGAACACATTATGTATAAAAATAATTAATTTAAAATTAATTTATTTACAATTAGTTAGGATCTGAATCTCAAGTACTGTTAAGGTGGAAAATTAAGGTAAATTAATATATTATTTCATAAAATAATTAAATTTAAAATTTAAAATTACAACATATAAAATAATTAATTGAGGTGAAATATAATACATTTAGATGTGTATTCCTTTAATATTGTTGATAATAATAAGAATACATATATTTTTTTATCATTCGGGTATCAATTTCATTATAATATTAATTTCATGCATTTTTTCAAAATTTTTAAATAAAATTAATTATGATGATAAATGTATCATCCCACCCTCCCTTATTTTTATGGCTATATGGGTGCATTTTTTATGTAACCCTATACCCTAACATCACCTCACCTTTTTTTATGTTTTAATATATAATTTATAGAGATCCAAGATAGTGGAGATCATTTAGGATTGAGTCATGATGAATCCATCCACCATTATACACTAAATAAGGGTGTAGTGATTCAACTAAAAATATGTATGGTAACTTGGTGTTATTCCTCTATGATCAATGGTTGGTCTACATTCATCTTGATAAACTAACTAGTAGTTTAATATTCATTATAAAAACTCCTATTTGATTTATTTTTTAGGTGTATGATTATTTATTTATTTATATGATAAAACGATTATGAGGTATCTATGAATAATGATATAATGTAAATAAATTAACAACCATGTAGGGTGAATTGAAATAAATGGTTTATTTTATGTTATCATACATTGTTAATTATTTATAAAAAATCCGCATAATTTTATAAAACTTATAAATAGTTAAAATAAATAAAATCCATGCATAAGATAAAAAATCACTCCGAGAAATACTATGTTAGACACTAACTTAAATAACATGATATCAAAAGAAACCAAAATTCATTGTAATTTTATTTCCAATGTTAGGGTAATGTCAATTATCGTGTAGTTTCAATAAAAGGCATGGGTTGACATAACCTATGAATAATACATTTTTTATTATATATTAATGAATTCATATACCATGTATAAAAGTTCTGATGAAAATAGAGTTTATGTTTTAATTATTTTTTATTCCACACTACATGTTTTTTGAAATGTCAGTTTGTGAATATTGAAAGACTAACAATCAAAATTGTAACACCTCTAAAATTTATAGTAAGAACATTGTATTCATTATTGTGTATAAAACAAAATATAAAGCATGTAAGAGAATATAATATCATGAGAAATTATAATATATTTTGTATTTTAAATAAAATTAATATATAGAATATCTTGATATGCATGTGATACTATGTTATTGTGTATCGTATGAAACAAAAAAATTCGTCATGGGATTTCATTACACACACGACCAAGTTTTGCAGAATAATAATATAATATTAAAATATTTTAAGATAATTTAATAAGATATATACAATCTATTAAATTATTTATTTTGAATAGTAGTATGAAATATTAAAAAAAATTGGTTTATAAAAATTATAAAATAATTTCATTGGTTAATAATTAATTAGATATTTAAATAACTACAAATTGAAAATACGAGTAATGTTTTTATACAAATATATTTTTAAGACCACCAAATTGTTTTATCCTAATAAATTTAAATAAATATAATTTGGGAGTGATATTAATGTATTATATATTTCATATATTTATTCAATTACTATTTATTTTCTCCCAATAATTTTATAGGCATGAGAAAATAACAAAATCAATATTAAAAAATCACAAGATTTTTATTAAGCCACTTTTCACTCTTTTTAACAACGATAATATTTTAAATCCAATTTTTTTAAAATTTTATAAATCTTATATTTAAAAATTTCATTAATATTTTAAAAAATTAAATAAATTAATTTGATTGATTATTGGTATTTTATGTGAATTTTCATTTTTAATGAATAATGAAAAACTCTAAATTTTAATTGAATGCTTTTTTTTCATATAATTTATTTATAATTCCAAATAATATTTTAAATTTATTTAAATGTTTAATAATATAAATTATTTATTTTCTAATCTAATTTAGGTAATTATAATCAATTTTACATTGAAATTGGATAATAAAACATTGCAATCTTTTGAACATTTTTACTTTAAAAACAAATATTATCGTCTCATCTGGAAGATTAAATTTATTTTACTTTCTTCCACATATGTGATGAGAATTTTTATAAATGGATTATAAATTTATATTTAGAATAAATTATGTTTTTTAATATGTTCTACTAGGTTTTGCTTCAAAATTATTATTGAATGTAATTAAAATTATTTACAATGAATAAGGTGAAATTATGTTTAACAAGGGACTAAGCCATATACTAAAGGTTCAAATTAACCTAAAAACAAGTCCAAAAGTCATTTTATGGTAATATTTAAACCGTATAACACTTTTTATCGAATATGAAAAATTTGGGGTGCCACTTGAATTGGAAAATACATGGTTTCAATTCCATTTTCAAACAATTACAAGACTGTCACCACTCCTTCACTATAAAAAGCACCCAACCCACCCACATTTTTACACATCTCAAGAAACATTTTCTAGAACCTTATCTTTCCAAATATATCCTATGAATAAATCCCATAAACCATGAGGCCCCACCTTGGTTATAAATCCATCTAAGTAATCCTTTTGGTTCAAAGAGAAAGTAGTTCCCCAATTAAGTGGTAACATCATTCCTCAAGCACTTTAGTTTTATTTATATTATCGAACAAAAAATATTCTTATTTCATGATTATATAACAAAAATAATATAATAAATATAATAATATGTATTCAAATTATGGTTTATGTATAAAATTAAATACACATGCATTTAATTGTTATTGAACATACCATTTATGTCTAAGAGGAATTACGGCCTCACGAAATGATGTCGTTCAGTTTTTCATTACCACCATTAATGGTTGGGAATTATGATAGAAACTATATTTATTTCTTTTAAATGTGATATTTATAATGTATTTATACTTATTTAATAATATTATTATACATTCCATTATTATTTCCATTTTTTATATATAATAAAATTATTTTGGGGGTGTGGACTACCGCCTCCACAAAGTCATGTGATTCATTCATGCTATACACGGAATCTATAAAGGGATGTTTCAATAAAACTATTAAAAGTATATGAAATATATATTATACTATAATTATAATATTAAAATAGATATATATCATTTTCATTTCATTATTTTAATACAAAAAATAAAGGAATGTAGCATTAATTCTTACATACGTCCTAGTGTTTCCATGAATAGTTCATTTTATTTCTTATCTCGAGATATAATAGATCAGTCTAAAAACATTTATAGTGTATATATATGATAATTATATCATGGTTTTCATTCATAATACTATGAAACCAGAATACATGTAATAATAACAACTAGTTATAAGTCAAAACATTCTTGAGATACTATGTAATAAACACACGAAATAATGAACAAAAATGAAAGTTTATAATCAAATGGGTAATAATATATTATAATAATTTAATATATTATGTTATAAATATGATATTGGTTTTTTTATTAGTGAGTTAAATTTATATGACCATTATAAATAATGTTAATTGGTTTTCACCCAAAAAATTGAATGCACGGTAAGGGATTTAATCTCCATTTATATTCCATTTAGACTTATATTTGGTTATGCACAAAAAAAAATTTATATGGTTTATATATTTTCTCATGAAATGTTTTAGGATGTATCTATTTATTCTATTAATATTATAATTATCATTTAATCTTATTACATTATAGATATTATGATTCAAATTTTTCAATGTGGTTTGGGACACTTTGAAATGTATAAAAATTATTGCCCCGAAAAAGCTTTTTAATTAATATATTAGAAATATCAATACTTTTTTTATTTTTACTATTCAATTGAAATAATAAATTGGTTTATTTCACCTAATTTCTTATATATTGGGTTCATAATACCAATTTTTCATATAATTTCATGATTCATTAGTTTTTTATGATATATTTGTTTTACAATTTGAATTATTTATTCTAAGGTGGTAAAATTTAAAAGTTACCATGGGGAAAATAATTTCATAACCCAATTTCATTTCATTGTGTCAAATTACTTCTTCATTGTCATTAATATTTTATGACTATGTGTATAATGAAATTTACAATCAATTAATTTATATAAACATATATTTATTGATTTAAAATTAATACATGTAATTAACTTTTTGATTAATTCTCACTCCAATATTATATTCTTTTCATCCGTTGACATTACTCTCTCATTTAGTTTGGGATTTATTACAAATGAAGTCCCACAAGAAAAAATTATTTGATCATTTTATAATAAACCATTTAATTTATTCTCATATGGTTATTCATGTCCATTTTCATGTAACAATACCATTTTCCCACTCTCTATTATGAAAAATGATTTAAAAAATGTTTTTAAGATATCTAAAATCAATTTCACTTACTAGTCAGAGAACCCATTTTCATTTAAAAACATGTATAATTAAAATTTTATCAAAAATATTTTTATCCTCTTAAAAACTATTTAGAAAATTAATTTTATCATTTTTTATTTTACACATTTCTTCATCAGAATATACTAGTAAAATTATAAAGAGATAATTTTTTACCTTTTTCCATGCAAAAGGAATATTATTTTTACCTCATATCGAATGTGCATATTTTCCCACCATCATTTACTAGGGTATTAATTTTCATTTTTAAAGGCTTAAATATAAAATCAATTGTTTTAAAAAATTGATATTCAGTGAAAAATATTTTCAATTTTTTTTTCTAAATAGAAATGATATCTTCCTCAAAATTGTTTTTAATATTTATTTTATAGAATTTCAATTAATCGGTGAAAAAATCTATTTTTATATACTCTAAATGGGACATGTTGTATTAAATCCATTATTACTCTTTCCCTGGAAAGTGTATGATTTATTTTTCCATGGTTAGTATTCATATTCCCTTCCTCAATTCCATTTTCCCCCATGAAATATTAAATTTCCATTGATCATTTGACCTTGAATTTACCCATAATATACATAGCATTTTTCAGGTATATGATTTTTGCAAAAACTATATACCATTTTTCATCTGGTTTTAACATTGAATGTTATTTTATTATATCGGGATGTGTTGTTAAATATTTATTTTCTACTTAGTATGAATTTTTGAATGGAATATAAATTATTTCAATTACTCAACATGATGATTGCGGTGGACAATTATGAAATATGAGGGGACAATAATAAATAGCCCCTTGATTCATTGGTAGTCTACTTATATTAATTATTTATAACAAATATATGGGTTTCTATGAGATATGCTAAACCATCTTGTTAATGGAAATGAAAGTAACGGTTCTGGGTGCCCAGGAATCATGAAATCCAATAATTATGTATTTTAAGAATGTAGTGTCAGTTATTATTCATCCATGAGAATTTTAATTGATATATCTATGGATGTATTTCGTTATCAATTTTTTCAATAAATGGAATTTGTCGTGATTTATTAATTGGTCATATTATTTATGCACATCTATCTCAATTTTTGGATTGTGTGGCATTTTAGTTCGGTTATTTACCATTCAATAATTATTATTATCATTGATTCATTATTTATTCAACTATACATTACCCTTACTAATTATTTTAGATTCCCCTTATTTGGTATCATTTAACCAATAGTCGAAGAAGCATTCTATTGAAATATATGCAGGGATATTCTTGATGGAATAAACTTATTATCTGTGGAAAAAGATATTATATTAGAATTAATTTATTTATTTATAATAAAAGACTCATTTATGTATTTGGATTTCCAAGACTACTAAACACTTTAGTCTATTTAGAATTTATTACATGTAACTATAACAATGTAATAGTAGAAGACATAGAATTTGGGATTTCTAGAGGTAGGTTTCTATAGTTAGTATTAAAAAAAGGTCTACTAGAAATATTGGTAACTAGATTTTGAGTAACATAGATTGTAGAACATAACTCTAAGGTATAATTTTAGGATTAGTATCGATGAACACCGAAGAATTCTAATAAAGTAGAGATTATGTTAGTCTTCGTAGAAATACATCCCTATCTAGATAATACATTTGGGCATGGTTTTTACACATATGTACCAAGTAGTAACTACTCTGAAATGGTGTGTTGGTCCTGACTCAGTGTAACCTGGTACAGGAAAATTGGACTTATTGCGCACCCAGTTCACACTTCCAGGGGTTATATAAAGGATAATTCACATTCTAATTATAAAACAATAAAAAGGATTTGAATATATAGTGGCAATGAGTATCCGGGTGTTAATCATAAGAAATGAAAGGACCTATGAGAAAATAAAATGCGAGAAGTATTTATGTTTTGAGGTTTTATTTAAAGCATTACTTAAAAGGATATTTAGTGATTAACCTTATTTCAAGTATATCTATCATATTTACTTTTATAACTATATAAATATGGTTTTGGAACAGGATAAGAATTATATCAGGTGAAAAAAAATAAAATCTAGTATGGCCACAAGGCTTGAACTCATGATCAATGGATGATAAGTTTGTAATTCATAACATTGATGTAAACAATGTCTTGGATAATATATCATTTTTTTAGATGTACAATTTGATGACTAAATATTAATGATGATCTAGTAGTTTAACTTTTTTAAATAATATATTAATGTAATAACTATATTATTACTGAAGAATAGTTAGAGATGAGTGTAAAGACTTTCCACTATTTTATGGGACCTATGATTTATTAAATGTTAATTTTAGTGTTTAAGGGATCAAAGGTAATTTTTGGACATCCAATTCATGATGTATGGTTTAAATTATAATTTTATCGAAGAACAACAAAAAATGTAATTGTATATATGAAATTAAAATTTATCAGTTAACTAAATTTATTATATTATTAGGCAGTAATTGAAATTCTCAACATTAGGAAACCAATCTTAATAAAATGTTGGCTTAATACATTAATTTTTGTAGAACAGATGGTCTTATAAATTGTTTCATATTTATGGCCTTGAGGCCCTCAAAATTAGGATGGTCATTCACCTGTTTACGATTGATTACCACATTCAGACACTAAATAATATTTAATAATTTCCTCAAATTATAGGTCCTTAATTTCTACTAATGTTCTCTTACATGGATTCCTAGTTTTGTCTAAGTCCACATGAACATTTCACATCACATTCTCACTATTCTTGAGGATGTTTTTCAAACCCTTCTTGAAATGTGGGATTTCAAAATAGGATGTATCAAATAATAAATTACCATGAAAAAGTTTAAATTTAATGGATGAAATTTAATAAATCTAGGGAAATTGTAACACCTAAAAATTATAAACAAAAACATTTTATTGGATATTGTGAATGAAATATAACAAAAATTTCATAAGAGAATATAATATCATGAGATTTTATATTATATTTTATATTATATTTTATATTTTCAATAAAATTAAATCTTGATATATAAATAAATTCATGTGAAACTATGTTAGAATTCATCACATACAACGACTGGTTTCTTAAATTCCTTGTGTTCCATGCAAGAAAGATTTTTACCAAACACCGATATATTGTTAAAATATTATTAATTAATATAATAATATATAAAATATCCCATAAATTAATAGTCATGAATATTATTAAATAAAATATAAAAATATATGTTTTAAATAAAAAATAAAATTAATTTATTCAGTACAAATTTATTATAAATCATCATATGTACCAATTAGATATAAAGGGGATATTTGTATAGAAAGATATTTCAATTCCCAAAAATATGTTTAATAAAAAATGAAATTATTTATAATTACTAAGTTACATTAATGTAATATATATTATCTATTCAATTAAATAGTTTATTATAGTAATATAATATATTTAGTAGTCATGCGAAAATAAAAAAACCAGTATTACACGAAAAAAGGATATAATTATTAAGTCACTTTTAGCACCTTTTAAGAGAGGACCAATTTTAAATCCAATATTTGGAATATTTATACATATTATATTTAAAAATAATTATTATAGGAACAAAAAAAATTGGATGGGAGAATTTTTGGTATTAGACAATGATGTTTCATTTTTAATGAATATTGAAAAATAATGAATTTTAATTCAATGAAAATTTTCCTAATAATTTATTATTAAGGATAAATAATATTTCAAATTATTTTTAATGTTTTATAAAATAAATTTTTTATTAATTAATCCATATTAGTTCATTATAATAAATTTCAATTTGAAATTGGTTATAAAAACATAGCTAACTTTTGAAATTTTTTGTTTTGCAAACTTTCATTTCTCATCCCATCTAAAAGATTAAATTTAATTTATTTTCTACCACATATGTTGTTGGAATTTAGAAAATTTGATTAAATATTTGTATTATATTAATTTATTATTTATATAAGGTCAAATTAAATTTTGAACAAAAATATTAGTGAAAGTATTTAAAATTAATTACAACAATTAATGTGAAATTAATCATAACAAGGGACAAAACCACAAACTGGAAGTCCAAAATGACCTATAAATGTGTCCAATTATTATTGGATGGTAATATTTAGACTCTATACTCCATTTAATATAATTTGGGACATTATGGAAGACCCATTCAATGGTATTAACGTCCATCAAATTCCCTTTTCCAATATTTACTAGAGTGCCACTCCTCCCCCATTGTTAAAAGAAACTCAACACTCCCACTTCCTTATTCCTCTCAAAACATATTGTATATACAGATATCAGTTAAAATAGATCTTTAATATCTGAAAATGCATACTAAAATATTCACCTTTTTCATAAATCCATCCATGAATCCCTTTGGTTCAAACAAAAAGGTGTTACTCTATTAAATGGTTACATCATTCTTCATATCTTTAGTTTTATTTCCATTATCCCCCAAGTATTATTATTACATGATTATATAATAAAATGAGTAATAAATATAATGATATTTTTCTAAAATATGGTTTTTAACTAAAATTACACACACTTCCATCAAATGTGTAATTAACTTACCGTTTATGTGTAGAGTGAACTATCGCCTCATGAAATAACATATTTCAGTTTTCCATTACCATGTTTAATTATTGGGGATTATGATGGAAAATCGATTTATATTTATTAAACAAAATATGTATAATGTCTTTATTATTTTTTAGTTCTTTTATAACACCTTTCGTTATGATTTTATGTTTTTTTAAATATGATAACCTTTTTTTTGAAATGTGGACTACTTCCCCCTCAATGTGATGTGATTCTATCACAATATACATAGAATGTATAATGGATAGTTTTAATAAACCTATTTACCGTATATAAAATATATATGACAATATAATTATAATATATTATTAAATATGTATCATTTCGTATTCATTATTTTAATAAGAAATGGAAATGAAAGTAGCATTCATGCCTATGTATGGTCTACCATCTATAGGAACGGTTCATTTCATTTATTATATAAAATTATTAAAAATTATTAAAAATGCACATATAATGAATATAAATTATAATTAAATCATGGTTTAAGTTTCTATTCTGATAGTACCATGCTCTACATATGATGAAAAAAATGTAACTGGTCAAAACATACTTGAGAAACTATGAAATTAGCGACCAAAATAGTGAAAATAGTGAGAGTTTACTAACAAAGGGGTAATAATATATTATAAAAAGTGAGTATATGTTATTATAAATATTAGAATGGATCTATTATTAGTTTTTATCTTGTTTAAGACCATTATATATGATGTTAAGTTATGTTCAACAAAAATTGAAATGCAAGGTAATGGATTTGATCTCAATATACATTCCATTGAGACCTATTTGTAGTTATACACATAGTTTCATTTATATGGTGTATATATTTCACTATGACATGTTTTATCATGAATATTTTTATTCTAAATATATTATATATTTTTTTTAATGTTATTTCATCATGAATATTCTGATTAAAATGTTTTAATGTGTTACCAAAAACTTTAGACTTATTATTTATTGTTATCCTCAAAAACATTTTTTTTCTGATTATCCTTCTTCCATAATTACCTTGGTGATACATTAATTTCTATTCAAATAGTCACATTATTTTTGTGAAACTAATATCTTATATATGGTGTAAATACTACCAATTTATCAAATAATACCATGATTCATTCATCATTCAGGATATTTTATGTTTCAATTTGATATATTTCATATAAGAGGATTCACGTTAAAAGTTACAACGTGGAAAAAAATTTCAAAAAAAATTATATTTATTGGGTTATATTACTTCCTTGTTGACATTAATAATTTAGGATAATTTTTATAATTAATTTAAATATTTATTTATTTATTTCAACTTCAATATGTGGATTTCCAGTTGATAAAAATAATCAAGTCATTGATTGATTCTTACTCAATTGTTATAATCTATCCAAGGGTTTACTTTAAAATATCAATTTGTTTGGATTGTTTTCAAATTTATTTTAATAAAAAGAAATTATTTTTTCAACATCTAATATCCCCATTAATTTCTTTTCCACTTGTTATTCATGACATTTTTCGTGTAATAGTATCATTTACCCCTTTTTGGTACTCTAAATGTTTCAAAAAATGTTTGTTAGAAAACCAAACATCATTTCTCTCCTTATTCAAAGAAAATATTTTCTTCCTAAAACAATTTTTTATGAAAATGTTTTCAAAATGTTTTTAATAATTTTCAAATTTACATTTAAATTCAATTTGACCCATTTTTTCTTTGACCTATGTTCTTTATGGAATCTAATTATCACAATCTGAACAAGTCATTTTTCTAACCTTTTCCATGAGAAAGGAATGTTCTTTTTAACTCATATGGAATTTATAGATTTAAATGACACCATATATTCAAATATTCAATTTAAATATGAAATGGTTAATTCTTAATGATTTTTTAAAAAAGTTATTTTCAAATGAAAATATTTTAAATGATTTTTTGAAAATTAAAAAGGATATTTTCCTCAATAATGGTTTTATTATATATTTTAAAACATTACTATTCATAAATGAAAAAAACAATTTATTTATACTCCACTTGATTTATTATTTATTTATAACATCTTTAACCATACTCTGGATGTAGTATGATTGATTTTTCCATGGATAGTATTCAAATTCACTTGATTCTTTTTAGTCCTTTTGAAATATTCAATTTCCTATGATCATTTAATAATGAATTTTCCATAAATATCTATATCATTTTTCATGGATATTATCATTTTTTAAACCATATTAAAATTTTAATATGGTGATCACATTGAATGTTATTTTATTATATGGGGAATTATTGATAAAATTTTATATTTTATTAAATAATCATATTTGAAAAGTTATATTATTTATACCAATTATTTGAAAAGACGATTTCATTGGGAATGTATGAAAGGGTTGGGGCACAGTTATTAGTTTCCCTTTAATACAACAATATTTATATTTGAATATTTAGTTGAACAAAATAGATGGGTTTCTATTTGATATGATAAACTATCATAATAATGGTATAGATGATAATGTTTATGAGCACATAGAAAACAAGGCACCAAATAATAATCTATTTTCCTCATTTAGGTTTAGTTATTATTTATCCATGATAAATTTTATTAACATATCTAGAGATTTATTTCATTCTATATCCATTTATTAAATGACATTTGTCTCTTGGTATTACCTTAAATATTGTTTATTCACATCATTCATAGTTTTTTGATTACATGATATGTATGTTCATTTATTTAACATTTCATAATTATTATTCTCATTTATTAATTATTAATTCCACTATACATTATACATACTCAAAATTATAGATCACACATATTTGGTTTCATTTACCTAGTAATTCATTAAGTGTAGTATGAAAGATATAGAGGAAAATACAAGATGTAATAATGTTTTTATCCTGAATATACAAACAATACCTTGCAATTCATGTATTCCTTTGTAATGAAATACTCATGAATGTATTTGGTAAAACAAAACTACAAAATTATTTTGTTCATTGGGAGTTGGTTCATTGTAATCATGCCAATGTAATGGTAATAGGAATTAACTCCAGGATTTTAGGGTTCACCTTGCTACAAAAATACTTTCATGTTATTCGTAAATCCAATTTATCAACTATTTTTATTACACTAATTTTCAAAACATGAAATAGTTTATTCCTAACGGTTTCCTTTTTTTTACTAATTAAATTTTGTTTCATGTTGAGATAATTCTAATTTTTTATTAAATGGTAGTTCTTATTATGTTACATGGTTTTCACACAATTAGAGAAAATCAAGAAAGCTATAGATGTAATTTCTACGACATGCTATAATACATTTCATATGATCAGGGTGTGTATTACCCTACCATTCATCCAAACCATGTGTATTTATATAATAAATATAGTGGGTCATACATGGTTTGAATACATTTAAGTATACTATTAATCCTAATAGTGCATCATGTCTTGATCATTAAGAATATAAAAATTCCATTTTCCCTCTACCTAATTTAACCATTGGGGGCCCTCCTTTTACACCATTTGAATCCCAAACACTGGGAACATATCCCCATTTCCTGCCACCACTTCCTCTTTTTGATGGAATGGGTTCTATTTGAGATTCATTGATATTAATTTATGTTAATCCCATATATACTTTTTCATTACCCTCTTCTCTTTATTTTCTCTCTTTCTCTCTAACACCCTACGGGTATGGTGAACTAGGGTATTTATTTAAATGATATTAATTTTGGTTTTCCATATTTTAATGGTCCCTATATCACTAAATGAGTAATACATTCCACTTTTTTGAGGTTTTGTATTGTGTGTTTTGTAACTAATATGTTTGAGGTATTTTTCCCATTCATGAAAATATAAATATAAATATATTGAATGTTTAATTATTTAACCATAGTTTTAAGATCATTATCATTTTTAGTATGTTTGTTTCATTAACTTCTCACATAGTATTCAGATCACTCATATTTCCATGATTAAAACATACTTCTATAAAAATTATTCACAATTGGTGCTTGTTATAGAAAACTAAAGGATCATTAAAAAATAGTTTAATTATAGAATATGATGTCAATCATTTTTCTAATGATAATTTTAATTCATATTTGGATGATTGATTAAATGTTTTTGATGTTTCTTTCATGATTTGGTATTTTAAAATTCATATTTTAAACTAATATTATTTAGGATATTACCATGGCTTGGTTTTCACTTTCTATAATGTTTTTTTAATGTTGAATGAGCCCTTGAGGTGTGCCCCTTGTTTTATTATCTTAAAATTATTGGAATTTTATTTATTATAGGAATTTTTTTATATTTATTTCTATGAGAAGTGAAGCCAATTTGGTAAGTAGTTTATATATGTGATATTGTTTCATTATTATTATTTATAATCACAGTTATTTGTCATTTTTCTAGATAGTCTCCATTTAATATATTTTAGGATCCAAAACATTGATTTATTGGTGTTACACATTCGCATAATATAATTGTTTGCTATTATTATAAAGGAATTGGATTTAATTATTGTAATTGGCTCAAAATTCAATTTTTTTTCTATAAATAAATATATTTGTCTGACAACTTCTTCCTCATATAACACTAAAATAAAACTAAAACTGAGATATATTTTGCTAAAATATATATTTTGCTAAAATATATATTTTTAATATGATTTTGAAACAAAAAAAATGATTTATTAGTTATAAAAAGGGTTAATGAATGTATAATGTATCTGTTTAATAAATATAAAGACATGTTTTAATACAAATTAAATGAAATAAATATAAATTAAATAATTAAAAATATCTTATTATTCTTAAAAATTGAATTTATCGAATTTTTCTCATTTATTCCAACAAAATAAGTATATAGAAATTAATTTGTAATAAAATATATTGATAATATAAATATTATATTAAAAATAATTAAATTATTATTTGATATCTAAAAATTAGTTTCCAATATGAAATTCTATGTTTTTTGTATAATTATTCAATATACTTTGACATTTTCATTGAATACTTATTTAAATAATAAAATATATTTAATTTAAAAAATAATCATCATATTGTAATTATTGATAAAAATGTTTTATTTTGATTATTAGTTTTTTTATTTCTACATAATTTTATTTTAAGTTGAATGGTGGAAAATTCCATTTTTAAATAAAATATGACTTCTTTTAATTCACATGTATATATGTATAAACTAAAACATATAAAACCATTTTATTTAAAAAATGTATATTTTATAAGTAACTATAATTTTTTGAAAAAATTAAATTTTAATTAAAAATTTATTTTTAATATTATTGAACTTATATAGTATTTTCATAATAATTGTTATCATAAAATTATACAATTTTTTGAGAAAATTAATTTTATAAATATTACTAAATAAATTTAAATTTCGAAACACTAGGTAACAATTAAAAAAATACCATTTTATTTTTAATCTTAAAGGATAATTTAATTAGGAATAAATTAGTTATTGTATAAAAATATTTAATTGAAAAAGTAAAAATGTAAGAGTAAATGAAATTTAAAATGTTTAAAAATTAATGGGAACGTTTTTAGCCCTTGATCGACCATATCTCTTCCTCTAAACACTATTCATCATTTTTTTAAACTTTACATGATAGTGGCCTCCGTTTATCGAATGGTTTTTCGGTTCTACCAAAATACCACCCCATTTCACTTTTAAAAGCTGATATCCTCTCCTCATGTCCCCGCACACTAAAACAACATTATTTTGGCAAACAATGATCCCTAATGTCTCCTCCAAATTTATATACACAATTAAGATGTTATGGTTGTCTTAATACACCATCCCATATGGGTTTATTCTCTATTATAATATATATATAGTCTAACATGTGAGGGATACAATTCTAACCATCCCATCCACAATTCTATTTCATTATGTAAGAACATCTTCTTAAAAATAAATTACACAACCTTAAAAATATAATTTCTGAATAATTATAAATTTATGTTATAATGATGATACAATCCTTACCCATCTTTTCTATTACAATTAATAAAAATTAAAATGTTAATCATCCATACATGCAAACTACCACCTCAATGAAGTACCATTTTCTTTTCTCCACCAAACATTGATGGTTTAATAATGAAATTTATAATATAATTATGATTTATAGAACATATTTATTATTCTAAAATGATAAATCATATCACTCCTCTCTCATGTTCTATGGAACATGAAAGCATCACCCTTGTGTATGTGAGGACTACCCTCTCCATGGAACGGTGAGTTTTGTTTTGAAATATCACCATTCATGTATGATTATAAGAATGGGTTTATATAGAAATTTTAATTTAAAAAATACATTGAGGTTGTGGTATATTAAATTTGATATATTATTCATGATATGATGGATAAATTACCATCATAAATCTAACTGCCCAAAATAAGCATATTAAGGTGAAAAAATATCTTCATTATAATTAAAAAATTTATATATATAATTTTATTCCTATACATATTTAAATTTATTACTTATCTCATTTTTTTAAACTATGTAATATAATTATTACACTATTATAAATATATTTCAACTAAACCCTATCATAATTACCCTTTAATTCTAGTATTTTCATCTTTTGGTCGGTTTGACCTACAACATTTAAAAACTATAAATTTATATCATAGATTACTATAGTAAACTAATCACCAGTAAAATAGGTTATAAATATTCAAAGAAATGTTATATATTTAGTTAGTTAATGTTTATATCAATATTTGTCTCATTAATTAAAATAAAACCCTTTGATTTTAAGGAATAACATAAATATGTTTATTATGAATTTGTTCTTTGATGATAAAGAATATAACAATCACGAAAAGAAGATAACACATAAAGAATAATTATAATCCATCCATTGTAGTAAAATTATATATATTTTAATTATGAACATCAGAATAAGTATAAATACTTACACCCCTCTTACTTCCTACAATCCAATTTTTATCATTTTCTCAAAGTCGGGTTATGGGTTACCGGTAACCATACAGTCACTGATCCAACCAAAAATAGCAGTCATGGAACCAGCCAACCAGAAAGAAAATCACAGCAATAGCAGATTCAAATTTCAAAATCAAAAACAAAACCCATCATACTAGACACGATGAACGAGGTGTATTGATCAGTGAACCACCTTGATCCACTCCCCCATCATCACTGCATATACATCTAAATCATTGGAAATCAACCACCGGCCCTCACTGCCATAGCCAAAACCACGAAACTTAGATGCATCGCCACCAAACCTACAATGCAAGTAAACCAGAATGTCGGCAAGACCTGACACCGGAAAACAGTCCGTCATCCCTTCGACATCACGCCAACACCCACTTCATCGAATTCAATGAGGTCGAAACCCTCAACACATCACTTAAGCATCTCCAGCACACCATGAGAAACAATAGGATGAACACCTGTCAAGATAAACCGCTCTTACTAAACTAGTCTGAAGTGGTTATGATTACAAACACTGGATATTGAAAATAGTTAGAAAATAACTATATTGATAAGTATAAAATCATTAAAAATGAGAATTATAAATTTTTATACATATGATGATAGTTCTAAAATATCATTATATTTATGATTTTTATACTGGATTTTATAGTGCATTCATGGATATTAGGATAAAAGGTGACGGTTTTTATCTCAAATTCCTCTCTTTGAGACACGCTTTGTATTTTGAACCTAATTAAATTTATATAGTGTATATACGTCTTATTTGAGATATTATATCAGGAAGTAAATTTTATACAATATAATTGAAGTTCAATTTTAATATCTATATTTAACAAGTATTTTATTTAAATACGCCTCGTTATTAAGGTTTTTGGTTAACTCATTTTTAATTCATTGAGTTATGATTTTTCTTATTGAACTTATTTCATATAATGTTAGTACCTTATACCCAATTAATGAATAATATTGTATGTTATATTTAAATATTAGGATATATATTTTTACCACAACAACCCTCTTCAAATTATTGATACATCATGGACAATGTATTTTATAGGGGATTGTTGGTATCCCAAACATATTTCTTTGAGTTATAAGGTTTTTTCATGAAATTATTTCATATAAGTTTTATATGTACTTATAATTTCAAAAACATATGATATTATCTCTTTTATATAATTTAGGAAATTGTGTTTTTATAAAAATATCCTTCAAGGAATAAATTCATATTTCATAAAAAATAGCTTGTTTTGAATTATTCTCATCCTCCTTAACATGAGATTTCTCTTCCGTATCCTTGTTTAGTATTCATTAAAATGTTTTATTTTCATATTCTTATACCTTATTTTATATTAATTAATGTATTTATCATATCAAATTTAAAATTTTCAAGATTAAGATTTATTGTAATATTTATATTGAGGATTTTCAATAAAGGATCATTCAAAATATAAATAGTTACATTATATTTTTTTGTACTTATACCAAATTTACAAGGATACCATTATATATATTTCTTGGATTTATTTAAGGATAATATTTTTATTGTAAATTTTTATCTTAATTTTAATTTTCCCCTACTAAAAATTTATTTTGAATATTAACCTCAACTCCAACTCCATAGGAAGATGTAAAAAATGTGTTATAGGTGACACTAATTTTATTTTCTTTTCATTTTTTAATTTAAAATACATTGATATTTATTTAATGGTGTTATTTATTAATTATTCTACCTATATTTTTATTTATAAATACATTTATTTGGCTGATTGGGTATTTTTTAGTAACCAAAAAAATTATTGATGATTTTTTAGGATATATTGTTTTTACTTGATAAAAAACCATTTTAATCTCAAGAGTTATATTGATATGATGAATCATTTATATCTGTTTTAACACTTATTAATGTAATATGATGGGTGGGGTCCTATATATTCATCATTTTCATTAGTTATTGAATAATATGTTATAATCTATAGATAGTATATCATTTGTATTCCATGCCTAAATTGGTACTCTATTCGTATCCCAATCCTAAAGAGGTATATAGTATATTCTTCATGACAAAAGAGGTACTTGGGTTGATAAATAATACAAAATAGGTACAAAAGTTATACCTAATCCAAAATAATTTGACAAGTTGTTATCCCAAGAACACTATGATATGGGAATCTAGATGTGATCCCAAATCAAATATGTGATTTTATTTTATTATGATTGTGATTTTTTCCTTGGATATTCTAAACGAATTTAAGGTTTCCCTGATTCAAGTTTACTTTTATATACCAAAACTATATTATATGGTGTTTATAACTATTTAATGACATTATTGTGGATTATTGATCCTATGATCACTTTATTTTTATTCCTCTCATTATCCATTTGGTCTCGTATTCTTGTTTTGTAACCCCTGTGCTTCATTAAAATTTTCCATTACTAAGTACTTGAGCTCAAATATTTCTTATGTTTTGTTTCACGAGGTTACATTGTGTATTATAACTTAATATAGGTATATAAGTTGATATATTGTTTTTATAATGTGGAGTTGTATTCAAAAGTATTCTAAAATATGGTTCTTATATAGATAGTCATAAAAAATACTAAACCATCCATTATTTGGAACTATGTGATAATTATGTGAGGTAATGTTCAAAAATCATGTATTAAAAGTAACTTTATCTTTAATAATATAAATAGGTATTTAATAAAGTGTGTAAAGAATGTGTTTTTATATACCAGTTATGGAGTAAAGGTCCATGGTGTCTCATTTGGTACTGGGGAAGGGTTTAGTAAAATTTGAGAATTATTTTCATTACTTTTATTAATTTGGAGTATATTACATTAGTGAAAAGCATATGGATAATCATAATGTGTCTATATAATTAAAGTAAATGATTTATATATTTTTCAAAAGAATATATTACATTCTATTCCTAGAAATGCATCCATATCTAGATACTAAAAAGTGGTTTTTGTTGCGAGTGTAGATGCACCTAGTGTTAATAATCCCAATAAGGTCAGATGATTATTGACATACATATCAGTCAAATTAATAATGTATGGCCATAAAATTTCCAACTATTCTAGACACTCCAGGGGGTATTCTTTGGTTCATCATAACCTATTTAGGAACCACTATCAAATATTTACATCGTAGTTAAATTTAGAATTTATGATAATAAATATGAGAAAACTATACATAATGTAATTCAGGAGGAAATGATAAAAAATAGTCTAAAGTAGGAATTATATAGGCTAAATAATGATTATTATTGTTTGATGTAAAATAATTATTGGATAATTATTTGGTATGACATTTATGGTCAAATTTTATATTCTTATATATGGTTATCCACTTATGATTTTTTCTTAACATCTTATGATAACCCGTTTTGTTTTTTTGAAGGATTGATATAGAGGCAATCAATAAAACATTAGACAATATAGACAACACAGTGATGGTCCTAATTAAAAAAATTGGATAGATGCTAGTGATGCAAATATTTTGTTTGTGGTTACTCATATGACATGAGTCGTGATTAACAACATAAATCAAAAAAAATCCCAGACTCCCTAATTTTGTGAATGACTGATTTCTATAGATACTAAAGTGATGATTATGTTAAATGAATGTTTATTTAAAATATTATTAGTAAAAAATTTGTGAATAATCACCCAATGGAGTGCCTCAATTAAATAAGAATGTCTTTCTATTGTGTAATTATTATCTATTAGTCTCATAAATTTGAAACGAGGGTTAAGAATCTATTTCTTCTAGTAGAGAAGAAGAATTTATAACACATCATATAACAATAGTTTTGTTATTTTATAAGATGATATCATAACCTATGGTTTAATGAAGATAATATACAACATCAATATCCTTGACCATGGGAAAACTGAATTCATATAAAATGACAACTAAATTGTATCTTTATAATTAATGAATAATTATCTTAAAATATAGATTCGTGAATAGACTCTATAATATCCACCGTAATATATTTAAAAGGATTTCAAAGAGAATCAAATCACAACACCTTTTATTTAAGAATCAAATAAAAATTCTAGTTTTAATTTTTTTTATCCAAAGGTAATGCTTATGGGTATTTGAATCATATCATTATCATTTTAGATGAACCTAATGTGATTATTATAAATAATTATCAATTCCCACATAGATTATATATTAATTTTGAAATAGGGAAATCAAATTTTAGTTTCAAAATCAACTTATGATAATAAATTACTTCAAGTATGTTTGTGAGCACTATAGGGAAATTAAACATAACTTACTATTATTGTGTTCATGTACTCCACGATCCTCTTTTTGACCATTCATTGGTTGGGTCTGGTTTTGCGTTTTTTTAGATATTTTAGAAATATTTAAATTATTATAAGTTGTTCATATTTGGTGCATGGTTTTCCCTAACAATTTGATCACCCATTCGAACCCATTAAAATCTATGTAGACTCTATTTTCATTGATGGCACTATATTTGAAAAACATTTCACACCATTACTCAATAACACCCTTTGAACAACCCATGCATCCTTCCCTCGCTAACCATGTGAATTATATTTTTTTATTATAAAATTTTTTTAAAATTTAATATACATCTATTTCCTCCCCTGCATTACCCTAATATTCAATATATTTGTGTCCATTGTCTAGAGGAATATCAATGAACCCTTTAGTATCATCCAAAACATTTTCAAGGAGGTTCAATGAATAGAATGTTTCATTTTATTCCCCTTAGGAATGTGTTCTTCTCCTTTTCCTAATCACCTGATCTCATTTTCTAACCCTAATGTTTTTTTATATCATCTAGATTTAGATTGTGAGAAAATAATTTTTTTGGATAATGAATATAGAATCGATTCTGGGATATTTTTTGTCGATGATCTTTATAGGTAAATTCTATTAGGGGTGTTGGGTTAAAAGAAATCCATGTAAATGATAGGGGGTTCCGTTTATTTTTTTATAATAAATGGAGCCCAAAATTACCCGATTACATTAACATTATTTTAAAATTAAATTGTGACAAAATAATTCAATGCGAACTATGGATTTGAGATTTATATTTCATTAGATTTTTGGAAAACCCCAAAATTTCCATAAAATTGAAATTTGGGTTTTAATTTTAAATTGATTGAATTTAAGAAACTAATTTGTGAAATTTATTTTGAGAATAATTTCATCAATGACATGAAAATAAACAGTGATCAATTTTATCCTAAAAATGTCACGAATTTATTAAAAACCAATTTTTTGATTTTAAATAGAAATTGAAATCATGTAATTGAAAAATGGGGAATTTTTATGTTAATATATTTTGTAAATACAATTTCTATTGGCCATTGATTATTTGAGAACATGAAAGCCTATGTAGATAGTGAGTTATGCAGGGAAACATGTCGGGATTTAATTCCATTGAAATGGATTTAAAATTTACCATGCTAAGAAAATATATTTCCTTAGATCATATCCCCACATGGATATTGACTAGTCCTCTTTGACTTTTTTCTAAGGTGTGTGTGTACATGAAATATTATGATCACCTATTGAGTGTGTGAGGATCCCATATTATGTAACTATCATACATCTTAGAATAAGTACCTATTTATAATTTATGATTATTTTTAAATATATTCCATTTTTTTTTAAACATCATTACACATTCCAATTAATTTATATATTATTTTTTATTTAAAAATCTGACATAATCTATAGTCTAATATGATTCTATCTATTAAAATGAAAATAATTTTATCCTAAAATATGTAATTTTAATTCCATTCAATTTTTATAATTGAAATAATTATTTGGTTTAATTAGTATGGGAATATGATTATGGAAAACCTGGTGAAACCCTTGTTGAATTTTAGCTAACAACCTACCTTTTCCTTTGAGAGATTGTGAATTTCCTTATTACATGTTCAAGCAAGTGGAAATTACCACTTATAGGTTATTGTCATTGATCTTTTGGGCTAAAATTACAGTTTTTTTGGGACTTGGTATTTTTATATTTCCTTTTGAAATCATGGATAATTTACTATTGGGTTTTATTAGATCATTGGTTTCTCATATAGTCACTATGGTAGATTCCTTGGGATCATGTTTATATGTTTCTGTTTGTTCCACTTGTTATGTGGAAATCCATTCCCTATTTAATATTGGGTGATCTTAGGTTCTTGTAACAAACCTAGGGAGACTAGATATTATGTATAAGATATGTCAGTATCATCTTTGTTATCATGGTACCATGGTATCTGAGGTGGTTCAAGAAAAAATGGTATCAAAGTTCAAGTTCAGCACCTTTGTTAGACATTAGTATGCAGTTTCATATTATATTGAGATGTATGAGGTAGATATGAGTGAGTTTTTTGTTATAAAAAATTATATCATTTCTTAAGTCCCATGGTGTAGTATGGGAAAGGCATATTGGGGATTAGATTTATTTTTACCCTACATATTATTTGGTTAGTTGAAATACAAATCCTGTTTATCAAAATGATTAAATTAATTTTATTATTTCCCTTATTTCAGTATCAATATAAATATCCTTTCATATGTCTTTATTGTTTTCTATTATTGTTTTGTAGAATCATAGTTTAGACTAGAAGTGTGAATAGGATTCAAGGGAAATCTGATGATGAACAACAATGAAAAAATCCACTCATGGAATAGAATTTGGTTGAGGTTATAGTGTGTTGTTTCAAATTTCTGTGATAGGCACATTGATCCATTCCCATTCAGTCTCCAGTTGTAGAAACATAGAGGGATGAATTTATGATTCATGCTAAAGAATTTAATTTCTATAATACACCATTGATCCAATAGACAAACTATCCTTAAGAGTGAAATGATAGCTTAATAATAATTGCTACATTATTCATGTTCTTCTAAACCCCACATTTTATCAAGGTGAAATGTGTCACATTCAAGCTATAGGTACGTACCAGGAGATGGTAGGACATGGTGGTTATGTAAAAATTCATGATGTATAATAGTTGAAGTAAATAAAATTACTTTTCAAAAACTAGTTCTATCTATAGATAATTGTGATGGCCAATGCTATTGTGTTTTTCAATCTTGAGAATGCTAATAGGACTGCGACAAATTATACAAATCACTTTGTTGATATTATACATTTTTGACTTGATATTGTATCAAAATGGAAAGAAAAGAATTGAAGGATTGATATGGTACTTCAATATGATATCTTTTCCCTTTTTTCATTATTGATGATCTCTTCTTATACTAATTTTCTAGATAGAGTGTTGATGGATAATCTTCATCCAGCTAGTATGATTTTGTTGTCGGGAGTTACTTTTTCTCCCATTTTTAGTTAAGTGGGTTCCTTTAAATGAAATATGAATCATGATGAGTCTCATGGGGTTTCTAAAATTTAGGTTTCCTATAAAACTCTTGTAGTATTAGGAATAATCCCATTGATTTGTGACCAATATGTAAAGACAATGAACTTGAAATATGATCTCACTAAGGCACCCAAGATATGTTGTTCTTGTGAATTATCTTGTCACTTGTATAATTTCATTCATATTTTTTCTTAGCCACATAGTGTATTGGGATCATCGGTTCCTAAAATTAATAAAATTAATTAAGATTCATCATTAACTAAGGTGCTCCAGCCACATGTGTCCAGAAAGAATCTATTTCATAAAGTGGAACTGTATCTTGAGAAAATATATGTGTGTCCAGTGAATTTTTAATGTACCATTTCTATTGATTCATCTTTAGTTACTTATTTATTTTATATGAATGCATCTCACAATTTTATGTCAAATCATATTTTAAATTGTATTTGTCTTAATATTCTAATTTTATCTTATGTGATTTAAATTAATACACCCCTTGGAATGAAGAGAGTGAATGGTATATATTGTCATGTTTATTTATTATATTTTATAAGAGAGTGGCCCTACATTTCATTTTTTTTATCTCCATGATTCCTCTTTATTTAATATTAAGGATGGAATGGATCATTTCTAATAAATTTTGAATTGATTGTTATCTTCGATGGGTTTTCTCTATTGTACCTGATAGGGTGTGATTTATCTTTCAGGGAGGATTTGACTAGATTTCAAGAAGAGATATACCTTTTTATCCATATTTAGGGATACTAATATATGTATTCCCCATTTTTATGGAGAATTTTCTTTGACATATTGTATCCTTCCAGTTGGAATCACTTTTCCTGACGTTTTTCTTTATGAATTCTCTGGTTTATCATTTGAAAGGTAGGTAGAGTATTTTACTGATTTAGTACCTATTACTCAGCTGATATATATCCATTCATATTACATGGACCTTACTAAAATGAACTATAGGAATAATTATTTTAATTATCCTATAGAAAAAGGATTTATATTCCTTAATGTGTCACTATGGGTAGTGGTTATTCTCCTTGCTATAAAATCATATGGGCCACATAGCAAGTATGTTGATTACTGACAAGTCAATCGGTTTACAATAACTAAAAAAGTAAATGTTTCCATAGACTAATGATCGATATTATTAGTTGTAATGGGTGAAGTGTTTTTTGATTAATGATCTTAAATCTGATAAGCATAAGTAGTGAATTAAATAATGTGACATTCGGAAAATGACCTTATAGTCCAGGAATGTCAATTGTGATTAACTTTTCAATACATTTGGTCTATATAGTTCTCAAGAATAATTCATGGATTGAAGGAAATTGATCTTCCAATAGTATCTTGATACATTTTCATTGTATAATTTTTGGATGACATCCTCATTTACTCTAAATTAGAGGACGATCATGTGTATTATATGAGAGAAGTCTATAATTGTTGAGAAATAACCAACAATATTCTATGCATTCAAAATGAAAATCGTGGTTTCGGGGTGTATAGCTCATGGGAAATGTGGTGAGAGAAAATGGAATCTCAGTTTATTAATAGAAGGTAAAATTAATTTTTACATGTGATAAATTTCACAATCATTTTATGATTTGGATACTCTTGGGTTTAGATGTATATTATCACCGATTTGTAATTTATTTCTCAATGGTCACATATTGAATCACTACACTAACATGGATGGGAGTAAAAAAATTTACTGTTGATAAATGTTAGAGTTATTTTGTTAAGATTAATGTATCTTCACTACTACACCATTTTTGACACATCATGAGGGTAGGCATGGCTATGTGGTATTTTTTGATGAATTAGATTTAAGATTGGGATTTGTTCTTATGTAGGACAATATAAATCATCTATTATAGATCTTATATTCATAGACCACATTATAAGAATTACCTGACACATGACCATTAACTTGCAGCTATGATGTATGTTGTTAAGAGTGGTCATCATAACCATTTTATAGAATGGTTTACCTTGTATCCCGACCCCATGATATTGAGCTATATCTTTTCTAAAAAATATTTAAATATCTAAAATAGGTGTTGGGTGGAGTACCTACAATCTATTGATATCGATATATCCTATACCCTCAGGAAATGGAATTTCATCACAGATTCTTTGAGTAGGAAGATTATGTCCTAGAACATGAATGATTCATCTGAAGAGTAGGACATGATAGATATTTTTTAAAAGATACATAAAAGTAATTAGGAAACATGGAATGAGGTTGTTTTTACTAGTGTCCAGTTTACATCTTCTATTGTAAAGTTAATTAATCATGAAATATAGATTGATGATGAAATAACATGGAATTATGCGCTATCATTATGATTGGGAGACCACTGTTGGGTGGACTTTCTCTAAGGCGGGTATCCAATGTCTCGGGAATATGTACATTTTACCTTCACCTATGAGGAAATATAAATGGTTATTTCCATAATTGCTTGTGGGATATTCAACCAATATCCATGAAGAAGTTCTATGACATATGACATCGATTTTGGTGGCCATGTATGAGATGGGGAATTGATGATTTTGTCTCACATAGTCATACATGCCAAAAGGAAAATACCAATAACTAAATATCTTCCCATTTTCTTCACCCACATCAAGTGACAACATGGAAGTGGGGTGATATATTTATATAATTTTTTGCAGTGTTTATACATACCCATTAAAAGAAGAATGTGATGGATTTTGATTGATAGGCTGACCGAATCAGATAACTATATACCCATTCATCATACATCCAATGTTGAGGATATGAGAAGTGTCTATGTGATGGTTATTTTTCCTCATCACAAAGTTCTATATATTATAATGTCTTAAAAAGATCCACATTTTAATTATTTATTTTTTATAGAGTTTTCCAGGAGACACTGAGATCTCAGGTTTTTTGGAGTACAACATATATTGCACAGATAGAAGGAAAAATTGAAATAGATATATATATTCTCAAAAATATACATCAGGAATGCATCCTTGTTTTTTGTGGACTATTGGATGAACATTTGGGACTATTGGAGTTATCCTATAAATATATTTATCAATTCATAATCAGAATAGATCTTTTTGAGGGATTGTGCAACCGCCCTTGTAAATATATGTTGTGTTAGTAGGAGATCAATGAATGTTCCATGGTTAGAATAAACATTCATTAAGAAACAAAAAAAACATTTAGATGATTCTTCAGAAAATTTTGAAATCCCCAAGATTATATAAATCTTATTTTGATCATCATTTAAAACCATTTGAATTATTTTTTAGAGATTAGGTTCTCTTGAATGTTTCACCCCATTTTGGTCATCAATGACTTGGGAGGAAAAACAATATTACTCTAATTTTTGTGGGACTTTTTGTTATTTTTGAGAATATGGGGATATTATCTTACTAGTTTTCAATTCATTCACATTTTAATTCAATATATATTGTTTCCAAATTATTCTAGTTTTGAATATATCTTTTCTAATCCAACTAATATTCTGGGTTAGTGTTCTCTTGATCGTGATCAAGATTATTCCATGACTGAGAATATAGGTAATTTAATTGATTCTAAAACCAATGGAATTTGTGGTAGGATTATACCTATGGTTCGTGTGCTATAGAATCAAGGATATAATACTCATGGGACATGGGAGAGAGAGGAATTGATTTTTGAGAAGTTGACTGTTATTTTTGACAAGGATAATACATATTAGGCATTTAGGGGATATGATGTTTTTATTGTAGGGAGGCTATAACATATTGTTACTATTTTTAGGTAATACTTGACCCACTTTTCCATAATTCCTCGTTTCGGACTCACATAGGTGTTCTTAATATGAAAATTTGTATATTTTTTAAATGTTTGAGGATGTAAATAGTTGGCACACCAATTTCCTAAACTATGTGACCAACTATTGAAATATGTCAAAAACCAAGAAGTGGTGGTTCTCATGGTTGGAGCATGGTTTTTAAAACCATTTCTCCACAAAACATCCATTCACCCTTTTATTGGGCTACATAGTTAGGGAACACTATTTGAAAAATCTTGCATCCATGTCCATAAACCCATGATAACTATGTATTTTATTTTTAAAAATTATTTTAAAATTCCTCGAACCCCTATTTCTTTCACTTCTATATCATATATCTCCATATATATATTTCCATAGTTTTTAGGGATTTCAATGAACCGTATTATCTCCTTCAAACCCTATTCAAGGAGGATCAATTCTTGGAAAATGTAATTTTATTCCTCTATAGTAAGAGTTATTATCCTTCTCATTCTCTCCCTCTCTCATATTCTATCCTCCTAAAGGGTTATTTATCTTATCTAGTAGTGGATTGATATAAACACTTTTTATATCATGAATCTTTGTTTTATTCAGGGATCTCCATTTCTGATATCCTTTATTACTGAATCTCATAGCGAGAATTGTGTTATGTGATGTTTATGTAAAAGGTCGGTAGTACTATATATGGTTAGAAAATTAATTTATTTTTTGATTTGTTGATTGTATTTAATTTATTTATATTAAACTATAAAAAATATTCAAATTGAATTGGTTATTCTTAATTTATTTTTATTGATATTATGATAAATATCCCAAATTTCCATGAACATGGTTAATTTGGGATGTAATTTAAAATTGACCAAATTTGTTAAATAATTTTTTGAATTTGATATTTCCAAAAATGGGTTAAAATTATTTTATAAGAAAATATATTCGGTTTTATTTTAAATTGGAATTATTTTATTAGAACCCCATGTTATTTTAGGGAAATTTCTATAAATAAACTAATAATTTGGAAATAATATTTTAAATAACTTTAAAATAATTTTAAAATTATTGATTGATTGATTTATAACGTGAAACTGTAGTGAGTAAATTATTTGGGAAAACAAATTGTTCTGGTAATTCCCATGTGTTGTATTGAAGATTTATAACACAAAAAAAACATATTGTGATAGTTTTTAACCCCGATGTGATGTTGATTTGTCCTCTTTGACCAGTTTCTAAGGGTTGTATGTACACATAATATAATGATCACCTATTTTAGTGTGTTAGGGTCCCATAACATGGAACTATCATCCCTCTCGGAAAGTGAATATTTTTTCCTTTTTTATTATCTATATATATATATATATATATTTTATTGTTTGTAAAACCACTATACATATTTCTATACATTTATATAAAATGTTTACTTAATGCATTATTCAAAATGTTTCATCAATTGAAATGAAAATAATGTTTTATTTTAAATTTTCACAAGTAATCCCATTCGTAATTTATTTGAAATATAAATCATGATTTGGTTTTGTTATTATTCGAAGCTTATTGTGGAACTCTTGGTGAGACCCAACTAGGATTTTAGCTCTTAACATATAGTTACCGATGAGAATTTTTATATTTCTATCATCCATGTTTGAGAAAGGTGAAAAAACAATTGGGATGTGACTACTGTTTATATTTTAGGATTTTAGTGCTTTTTGAATTAGGAAATGGGATATTTATCATGCATTTCTTGTATTTTGATATTGTACTAATGGGTATTGTTTGAGACCTATTTGTCTTTAGGTGTAGTCTCCATTGGGTGTTTTCCTTGAGAATACTAATATGTGGCTATTTGTTCCACTATTTATGTGGAAACCCATTCCCTCTTTCAAAATTTTATAATGCTAGGTTCTAGTCTTCAACCCATGGGACTGGGAACTCCCTTCAGGATGTGTAAAGATCGGCTATGTTATTAGCATGCCAGGGTATGTGGGATGATATATGAAATTAATAATGAGGTGTATTTAGCTAAAATTGTTGAAAACAACTCAAATATTTGGATATTATAATTAGGAGGTAATATATGATTTTCAATGTCTCATTAAAAAATTTATGGTTGATACAAAATTAGAAATTATCTCTTCGGTCATATTTAACTTATAGTAACCTATAACAATCATTATTAGTAATAGATAATTTACATTTAATGGAAGTAATTTTTTAATGTGGAATGAATGATACAACCTAATATTTGTCAATTTATTTTCTTTAAATAAATATTTTGTTCGGTATATTTCTCCACACATAATACCAAACTAAAATGAAAATCCTGATATAATTATATAAAATATATATATTAAAATATATTTTCAAACATACCCATTGAACTAATTATTATGAATAATAATAACCAAAATTTATAATATGTGGATAATTTAAATGATGACAAATTTTTAAACAAATAAAATGAATTTACTATAGTTAAAATAATGTGGAAAATTATTTTGTGCTTAAAAATTAACTTTTCTATAATTTGTGTTTTGTTTGAATAAACAAGGTATAAAAAGATTAAATAATAAATAAATATATTGATAACATGAATAATATATTAATTATAAATTAATAGTTAATTTTTAATAATCAATAATAAAGAGTATTAGGCTATTTAAAAATAAATTTTTTTTATAAATATAATTTGGTAATATGTTTTTTGATTTTATTCAATTATTTAATTATAAATTTAATGAAATGTAATTTCCCAAAAAATGAAACCATTTCTGAATTAAGAATAATAATATATTCTTAGGATAAACTTTTTTATTATTATAAAATAATTATTTTTATGGATAATTATTAAAAATATCATATTTGAAAGTATCGTGAATTTTATTACATCACATGGATACAATTACTACATATAACAATTGAATCCTACTTATTGATGGAATAAATATTTTATATTTATGATTATATATTATAAAATATATTTTTTTATTACAAACCTATATTTTATATTTTAGAATGTTAATAATATTTTCTCAAGAATTATTTATAATACAATTTAAATTTATTATATTCAAACTTAATTTTGATAAGTTTAGAAAATTCAAATAAATTTTATTAATTTAATACATCGAATTATTAGGTCAAAATTCTATAATAATTACCATTATTTTAATAATAAATGATAATTTACATAGATAAACACTCGTTCCTACAGTAAATGTGAATATTGTAAAAGTAAAAAAACAAGAGTAGATGACTTACACATGCTTGAAAACTATTTGGGAATATTGCTTTTATACCTTTATCAACCTTATATATTCCCCTATCCATTATTAGTCATCTTTTTATATTATTACCATGGGGGTGCCTGCACATTATTGGAATGTTTAGGGGATTTATAAAAATGTCATATCTTTTGACATTTAAATGGTGACATCATATCCTTACATACCAACACAAAAAAACAACATTAGTTTAGCTCATATATATCCAATACACTTATAAAAATTCCTCGACACATTTAATATGTCCAATTATTCCCAGTATTTTGTCCCTCATGGTCTAAACCCCCATTGCAAAGGGGACAATCCACAAAGTGAGGTATAAATTTATAACCGACCTTTTCCCATTCCGATTTATTTATGTGAGCTTATACATTCTCAAATACAAATAAATAAGATTAAAATATTTAAATTAGTATCAATATTATATTTTCTGTAATTATAATTATGATTCAAAAAATTATTATTTTTCCCCTATTAACTATGAAGAATGAAAATGAGAATTGTGAATATGTGTAGATTACATCCACCATGAATTAATGTGATTATCTTTCTTCATCATATATCATGGGTGGATTAAAAATGGTATTTAATATATAATTATGACATATATAAATTTTTTATTATTCCTAAATCATAACCCTTTTTACTCCTCCCTCAACTTATATGGACACTGAAAGCATCTTTCAGGATTATGAAACACCATTCATTGGTTAAGAATCACTAAATGCTTCATGATGTTGATTTAATATTCAAGGATAAAGTTTGACAAAAATAATTAAATGTATTTAAAACATCATTAATAATTATTATTCATCTATTGTAATAACATTAATTAAATAATAATGAATATCTTTTAAATAAGAAAAAATACTAACACCACCCGTCAAAAACAAATTCAAGACATTCAACACTACTAAAACAATATTTTAAAAATTCATAAAATTAATAATTATATATATATATATAGAATTATTATAAATTTTGATTATAAATTAATATATGTATTAATATAGTACTAAAATAATTTATTATTAAAATTATTTTTATTGAAAATATATTTAAAGGTTTTTATAAACTCAATTCTCATTCATTGAGTATAAATTATTCTTTTTAAAAATTAATTCATATATTTTGGGTAAATTAAATCATATTAATTAATTATGTCGTATTTTTTCTAAATTCTAGAGATTACTATTTTTATAAAATTATATCATCATCAAATGTCTCTTCATGAAATATGTTTCTTATAAGGATTTTTTTTATAAATAAAACTTACTTCCTTGTGTTATATAGTATATTCGTAGGATTAGTTCATTTATATTCTCCATATTATACTATTTATTAATTCAGATGTTATTATATATTCTATTTCAATGGGGAAAATTATTTTTTTAAAAGTATATTTCCAGGAATAATTTACATTAAAAAAACTATAATATGAATTTAATTATTCTCATCCTCATCATGTGAGGATTTATCTTCCATATAAATGATTGAACATACAGAAAAAATTCATCTATTATATATTGAGGTTATATAATAAGTGAACTTTTATAAATATTATTTTTCCTTTAATAATATTTTAAGATAAATCTTTATAACTATATTTACGATGTTATTATTTAGTAAGGATAAATTAAATTTTCAAAAGTATTTTACCTTCCGTGAAAATATATATTTTCTTATATAATAAATGTATTTGGATACATTTATGTCTTATTCAATGATATATTTTTTATAATATATTTAAATTGAATCATTCAAAAATATCACCCCCTTTAAACATTCATTCTTAATATGAACCACACCATCATCTCTTATTCAATGGTTCAAAAATGTTTTATAAAAGACTCTTATTATGTTTTGTTTCTATTTTATTATTTGAAATCTAGTGATCATTCATTATTATTATTTTGATTGAGGACTAAACCTATAAATATATTTTTAAAATAATTATATTGGGTGAATAAATTTTTTGAATAATTCAAACCAATTCTTGAATTTGTTTTTGTGTGAACTATTTGAGAATGTTACAAAACCCATTTTTCATTCATTAATTCTTTTTATGTGATGAATAATGTATATATTTTTTTAACAAATATTAATGAAATATATTTGGTGGAGTCCTATATCGACCAAAAATGAATTTTTTTTAATAAGGAATATATCATGACCTCGAGAAGGTACATGGGATATAGGCCTAGATTAAAGAGTTAAATGAGATGTTTACCAAAGTTAAAGAGCTACATATGTAATTTATTAATCTGAAATAGTTACAAAAAATTTATGAAAACACTTAAATAGGTACACAAGTCTTAGAAAAATCCTAAATAGGTTACATTTTTTAACATCATTATTCCACAGTTATAGTGAAATATGGGTTTGATGTGTACTCTAATATGTGATTATATTTTCATATATCTATATTTTTATTCAAATATATTATGAATTCATTTCACGTTTCCATGATTTGGGTTTATTTTATTATGATTCATAGTTTGTTTTGGTATTTTATTCCCGTTTGATGAAATTATAATTGAATTTTACTCATATGATTAATTTTACATATTTTTCTCCATATCCATGTCATATGACATGATTTCAATCTAACCCTTGTGATTTATTAAAATGTTTCCCTTACTGAGTGTTTGAGATCAAACATTTCTTATATTTTCTTTCATCAAAATATAAATATTATTTTCACCTAAAATTTGAATTTATGTGGATCTTGTTTTTTTTAATATAAAAATTGATTATATTAATTTTAAAATAATATTCTTATGTAGATGATCCTCATATATACTAAACATTCAATTCATTGGATTTTTGTTACTATTGTGAGATTATATTTTCAAAATTTTAATATTATTTTTATTCTTGTCTTGGATCATCACCCATGGAGTCAAATAAATTAATTAAAAAGGTGTTTTTATATTTATGTATAAGAATTTTGGATTAGGGTGTGTCATGTACATTGTTTATACTTCATTGGTATTTTTTCCAAATGTTATGCTAGGTAGTGAAATAATAAACGATATTGTTTTTTAGATTCATTATGTGAACATATAGAATGTATTATATTTATTTTCACTCTATATTTTTTTTTATTTCTTGGATATTACCATGATCATTGGATCTTTATTATTTCATGGTTATGTCACTTTAATTTCTATGATTTTTTTTATGATTATTTAATTATTGATCTTCCATATCAATTAACATAAGTTTGATTCATTTATAAATGATAAATTTTTTTTCTTCAATTATTATTAGTTTGTTTGGAATGTATTCTTATTCTTACATTTCAAGTAATTATTTATAGAGGAAGGATTTTAGATAAGTTAATTCATTATAAAATTGTTTTTTTTTAATTTTTAAACAACTAATTTATAATAAATTTAATGCCACTCATAATTTTAACATGAATAGTTTTAATTGTGATTGTCTGTTATTGGACTTGAATAAATACAGAACATTTACATTTTTATAAATATTTAAATCTTGAATAATATGGATTTATATAATAAGGTTATGAATGGGGTGTGGTTACGATACCTATTGGTAGATTTTATCATGTATATAAAAATTATATGTTTATTAGTTTCTTACATGTTGTAGTGGTTTATCACATCAGTATTGGTTTAGGAATTTTGATTGTAACAAGTTAGTCTAATTCACATGAACCATTGATATGGGAGGTTGTGGTTGTGTATCTATTTATGTGTTTTCAGTTCTTCTATTGTTTTATTCCATGTTAGATATGGCATCCCACATTTTTATTACATAACTTTTCCTTATATTTTGCAAACAGTGGATCTTTAAAATATAGTGTCTTAGATATAATGTACATAATACATGAATAAATAAGGAATTTTTATAATACATTTGTAAGGTATCATCATAGGTTCATCGTGAGTACAATAACTACATATCCTAACTATGGGACATACATCAAAGGAAAGGGAAAGAAGAAGTCCCAATAAGGGTAAACAAGGGAAATTGTTTACTTATGATATCAATACGAACATGATAAAATACATAATGTTACAACCCATCTATCAGGGACTGTATCATGACTACTCTAATCCCCCTTCCATAGGTCAGAGGCTGATTACTAGCACTAAAGGCGTAAATCCCTAAATTGGGAATGCATTACCTTTATAACTGTAAACAAACAGAACATAGTACACAAATGGAAGTAAAACAATAAGTAAAACTGTATACAAAAGAGAGTGCTCAATGTAAATGGTGCTGGAAATACAATCCCAATAGTAAATTACAATACAGCTTAAATGATAGTACAAATAAAGAAAAGAAGTAAACCATCTACTAGGTCACCTTCTGGGGTTCCTACCTGAAGGGTAGATACTAATGGCCTCCTATGCACTTCACGTCCATCCGTCCACTCTGTGTATCGTCACACCGAGTGGTCCACCTTTGAGTACCATCTAGTCCTGCTTCTCTCTACCTTGATCAGCGTTGTCTATCATCTGCAACCAACACAATGAGGTGTGGGCATAACGCGTGTTGGGGTGAGTATAACGATACTCAATATGGACCCTGATACCCTCAAGGTCTCACAAAATCCAACAAGGATAACCACAAAGTATAGATTCAACGGATAACCATTACTTAGGTATATTCCCATACATATACCTATGTTATTTAGTAACCCATCTCAATCATGAGGAAAACAGAAATACAATGACTTAGCTCAAAACAATGATTTTATTCTAGGGGTGGTAACAAGTTACACTACCAGTAAAACTATCGAAACCGTGGTTGTTGGTGTACTCATCCTCTATAGAGTACAGTGGGCCTTCCGTGTTACATAGAAGAACTTCCCATTACCATGGACTGTTGTGGTACTCCTCCTGTCGAGTATCGTGGTTCTGCCACTTCACACATAGGCCCTCCCCACTATGGATCTATCGCGTCACACAGAGGCACTCCCCCTCATTGCATGCTAAGGTACTCCTCATATCGAGTACCGTGGGTCTGCCACGTCACACAGGGGCACTCCCCACTATGGGTTGACTACATCACATAGAGGCGCTTCCCATTGGGCTAGTCAAAACACTCCGAGTCGAAAGGTCAGCAGTCGTCAGGTATCAGCCAGCTATTAGGTATCCTTAATCCACTCACTCGTCTCCGAGAGGATAATATCCACGAGCTATTGGTTGATACTCCAACTATGAAAAAGTCTTAAGTATATGTATCTCAATATCCTCATCGTCATAGGGTTATCAACGCAACCAATGACGTGTCAATCAGACGCCCGGTCTGTGAGTTATTAGCATTTATGTTCTAGGGGCCCGGTTGGTTTTTAGGTTCAAATCAACCTTACCATACTCCAAATATATCCAAACCTAATTTGGGAAATGCTAAAAGAACCTTATTTCTCTAATATTTCCATCTCCATGGACGGTTCGTCGATCAGACACCCATATCCCAAGATATGGGAAAAATGGTGTAAACTAGCCACAGTGGGTCCGGGTCCGGCCTAACCCTGCCAGACCGACCCGGTCTGGTCTGACCCGGACTACTGGTCTGACCCGACCCGAGTGGGCGGCCCGGCCCGAGTGGGCGGCCCGGCCCGAGTGGGCGGCCCGACCCGAGTGGGCGGCCGGGCCTGAGGGCGGCCCGTCGGCCCATGGGGGGTCTGGCCCGACGGCCCGCGCTGGGTCCGGCCCGGCAGCCCGACGGCTCTCGGGCCTGCCTTGGCATGTCTAGGGGGAAGCCATGCGCCCCTTGGCTCTCAAACGGATCGGTCTTTCAGATGTTAGCTGAAACCAGCACCAGGTGCCCTGGTCTAGAACACGTAGGACCCATTGGGTCCCGCTCCTCCTGCCTAGCTGAGCGGCCAGCCGCTCCACTTGCTCTGTCACGGCTTGGCCTGGCTGTAGCATCCTGCTCCTCTACGCGGTGTGATTGAATATCTCCACTCCTGTGACCCATCATCAATTGCACCACCGGTTTTCTTCACGGCCGGCCTGACACCGGTCGTGTTTCTCTGCCGTGGTCCATCCTTCTGGCAGTGTCGTTGTGCCGCCGTCATTATCAACAAACGAGAACAATCAAAGGGGGAGGGACGGGATGTGTTCTTGTGGTCCGAGACCTCCACGTTACATTGATATCATTTGGAAAATTATTATCCAATATTGAACAATGTAAGATGGAAGAAAATCAACTCAAACCCCTACCTCGTTTGTTGTTGATCGCTGACGAAGTCGTGGGAGAAAGGCGGACGTCGATTCGTTGACACTAGGAATCATCCGGGTTAGGAGATTGAGGAAGAAGTGTCGGCGGAATTCTTCGCGGTCGGCTCCTTTTCTTTTGGTTCGGTCGAAGATCGATATTGGTGTTCTTCGTTCTTTGGTAGAGAGCTCTTCTCCTCCTCAATTCTCCATTCCAAGCTCTCCCAAAAAGACCAACGCAACCAAAAAATCAATATATTAAGACATCCTATTAATTTTTTGGCATGGAATTCAAAAAGGAGTTAAATTAATTATGTTAATAAATTCAATTAGTTAGTTGGGAGGGTTGGAAAAATTAATTCTTTTGTGTAGACATAATTAATTAAGGGAGTTCAAGGGTTTCATCTTCGAGTGGTCCCCACCAAATTAACTATCAAGATATGTTTAAACCTCGGGTGGTCCCCAACAATATAACCTCTCATGGGAGGTTATGGTGTGGTGGCCGCCACCCCTAGCTACCTATTGGAGTTTTTAACCACCTCAAAATTAAAAATAAGTCAACACCTTATTTTTATTTAATTTTATTAAAATCCCAAAATCTAACTTCCATTATCGTTAGAACGCAACTATGGTGAAGGTATAACTAAGAAATCACCGATGCTGCGAGTTTAACGGTGCCCTCGGATTTCAATTTCGCGCACCGGTTCAAAAGTTATAAAATCTCGCTCGTACGATTACTGAATGTACCCGTACAAATATTCAGAAACTGATTTCAGGCACACCGGGCCTCAAAATCAAGTACCGTAAATTTTTACAGAATCGTAAAAATCCCATGAATTTATGAAAAAAAGTTTTACAGAATTTTCGGGACTTTACATTCTCCCCAACTCAGGGATTTATGTCCCCGTAAGCTACAACTCGAACTAAGGGAACACATGGGATTACTGAGCACGCATATGAGCCTCCCGCTCCCATGTGCTCTCCTGGAGGTTCCTGTGCTGCCACCGAACGCGCACCAGAGGTATCGATCATACACATAGGACCCGCTCCTATCGATCCTCAATCTCTACTGGAACCTCCGTGAAAGTCGCCCCATCATCGATGTCCAGCTCTCCATGGTCGATGATGTGGGATGGGTCATGCACGAATCTCATCAACTGAGATACGTGGAAGACGTCGTGCACCCGGTGAAACTGAGGTGGTAGAGCTAAGCGGTAAGCCATCTCTCCTACTCTACTGAGAACCTGGAAAGGTCAGATGAATTTCAGAGACAATGTGCCACCTCGGACAAATCTTCGTAGACCTCATCGAGGTGAGACCCGTAGAAAGACGTGGTCGGCATCCTCAATCTCTAGAGGTCACTGTATTTTTCTAGTATATAACTCCTCCTTGTTCTGTGCAGTCTTCATCTGCTCTTAGATAATCTGCACCTTCTCTGTCATAGCTTGTACCATCTCTGGTCCCACTAGTGCTGACTCCCCTGGGTCTGTCCAAAACAGTAGCGATCTGCTTGGTTGACCATACAAGGCCTCAAAAGGTACCATGCCGATGGTGGAGTGATATCTATTGTTGAATGAAAACTCCACCAAAGGTAAGTGATCCTCCCAACTCTGACCGATGTCGAAAAAACAAGCATGGAGCATGTCCTTGAGGGTCTGAATATTCAGCTCATTCTTTCCATCTATATGAGGATGGAAGGTGGTGATCAGATGTAGCTGCGTCCCAAAAGCCTCCAGCAACCCATTCCATGGTCGGGAAGTAAACTGTTCGTCATGGTCGGAGACAATAGAAGAAGGTACTCCATGAAAACGCACAATATTCAGCATATAGAGGTGTCCAAATCTATCTACTGAGCCCTACTCTCTGATCGGTATGAAGTGGGCCGACATGGTGAGTCGTTCAATGATCACCCATATCGAATCGTGACTCCATGATGTACGGGGAATACCCATCATGATTTCCATGGATATCACATCCCACTTCCACTCTGGGACCTCTAAGTGCTGAACCAAGCATACTGGTACCCGGTGCTCTACCTTCACTTATTGACATGTGAGGCATCGTGAGATAAACTCTGCTACTGCCCTCTACACACCTGGACACCAGTGCTGTCGTTAAAGGTCTTGTTACATCTTCGCCACTCCTGGATGTACCACTAGAGGGTATGTGTGGAACTCCCTCAAGTCGTCTTCCTGATGTGCAACTGGTACCATGGTACGTCCTTTGTAGAGGATGACGTGCGTCCCACCTTCTGATAATACTTCATATGCCTGCCCTGTGGATATCTGGGCACTCCAAGCCTCACAGTTAAGGTCTCCATGTTGTGCCTCCCTGACTCACTAATGAAGTGGAGGAGTGACTGCAAGACACTGAAGGAAATCTGCTCCATCTCGATCCACATAAGACATATGTAAAGTAGCCAGGTGCTTTGTAGCCTCTCCTAGAAGCTTTATATCAGACCTCATACTGAGTGCATCTGCAACAAATTTCCCCTTCCAATTAGTATAGACTATCTAGAAGTCATATTCCTAGAGGAACTCAAGCTAACAATGATGTCTCTGGTTCAGGTCCTTCTGCGAGAAGATATATCTGAGACTCTTGTGATCAGATTAAACTATGAAACACTCACCCATCAGATAGTGTCGACACATTTTAAATGAAAATAAAACTACTGCTAACTTCTGTTCATGGGTAGAGTAGTTTTTCTCATGCTGTCTCTGCTTCTGAGAACCATATGTGATCACTGCTCACTACTGCATCAGGACAGACCCAAGTCCAGTCCCTGATGCATCTTAGTAAACTACGTACCCAATGCCCTCCTCTAGAAGCCTCAAGATGGGGGTACTAGTCTGCCTTTGCCTCAGCTCCTGAAAGACCTACTGGAATCTCTCCAACCACATGAAGGGTTTCCCCTTCTTCATCAAGTTTGATTGTGGTGCTGCAACTCTAGAGAAGTCTGGAACGAATCTCCGGTAGTATCCAGCCAAGCCCAGGAAACTTCGTACTTTCGTCACACTCCTAGGTGGCCCCCAAGGAAGTACCACCTCAATCTTCGCTGGATCTACTGAAAATCCAGTCTCTAAGATGACGTGTCCCAAGAAGTGAACCTCTCAAATCCAAAAGTGGCACTTTTAGATCTTACCATAAAGCGGGTGCCCTAAGAGTGTATCCAGTACTGCCTGCAAATGGTAGGCATGCTCCTCCTCAGTAGTCGAGTAGATCATATTGTCATCGATGAATACTACGAAAAAGAGATCGAGGTATGGCTGGACGATCATGTTCATGAGACACATGAACACTGCTGGAGCATTGGTTACACCAAATGGCATAACCAAGAACTCAAAGTGGTTGTACCGACACCTGAAGGACGTCTTCTTCACATGTTCATCTCGTACTCTGAGCTGGTGATAGCATGATCTGAGGTCTATCTTCAAGAACCATTGTGCACCCTTGATCTGATCAAAGTGTTTGTCAATACTTGGGAGTGGTTATATGTTATTCATGGTCACTTTGTTCAGGAAACGGTAGTCAACACAAAGCTGCAAGCCCCTATCCGCCTTTTTGGCGAATAGAATCGGGGCTGCCCAGGGAGAAACACTAGGCTGGAAGAATACCTTCCCCTACAAGGCCTCTAGCTATACCCGTAGCTCACGAAGCTCAGCAGGAGCCATCCAATATTCTAGAATAGATATTGGTGTCATCCCAGGGTACAGGTCAATATTGAAGTCCACCTCTCTACGAGGAGGTATTCTGAGAACATCGTCAGGGAAAACATCTGCGTATTGATCCACCACTATAGGATAACATGGACTCTCCGCATCAAATTCTCTAAGGGTAAGGCAGTCCAACTGATGAGTGATCAGCAGAGCCCTCCTCCTAGTAAGTCCGTCCTATGCTGAAAAGGTTCCCTTCTCGCTGGTGAAGGTGAACCTGGTCCCATATGTGCAGACACATCCCACTTTTCACCTAATAAAGTTGATCTTAGCATTGACTGTAGATAACCAGTCCATTCCCAAGATGACATCACAAGGCCTCGACACCACTACGAGGAGATCACAACCGAATCTCTCGCCTCCTAGAGTAAGGTCATAATGTCGGAACTAGTGCGTAATCGTCGAGTCTACTCTCGTAGGAGTCTCTAGCCGTAAGGATCGAGCCAACGGCTCCATCGGAATCTCCAAGCATTAAACGAGGGCAGTCGATATGAAGTGTGACTGGCACTTGTGTCTATAAGAACTGCATCTAAGGTGGAGTAGACACATATCATACCTCGAATCATCTCTGGAGCATTGCGGTTATATGCCTCAGCTGCCTGAAGCTAAGCTCTCCCCTGTCCACTGGCTCCCTGCATTCAGGGTGGACCTCCTCATGCTCGTGGTGGTAACACCTCAAAACGTCATCCACCCCCAGCTACACTATCAGCTCCTCTGCCACATACGCTTGAACCATGCGGACCGCCTCGATCGAACCTCTGCCTCTGCCTGGGTGGTTCCTCAATAGTCTGCTGATCATATGAACGACAGGTCAGTCAGTCAAGAGCCATGTGACCCTGCCCACTGCATGAGTAGCACTGTCTGATACGGACATATAAGTCATTGCCTCTTATGCCCCGCACAACAGATCATGAGTACTGGGGCCATCCACCAGTGGGTCTGGTCCTTTTGGACCTATACATCATCTGTCTACTTCCTTCTACAGAACACTCCACTGCAAGTTGACTACTAGTGGTTCTCACTGCTGGTGACTGCTCATCAAGGAAAATCTATACTATAAAGTCTCTCTCTAACACCCCAGCATACGTCGGGATGCTAAGGGAGATCATCGATGCCATAATCTTTCTCCTAAACCCCTGCTCAAAGTTCTGGGCCCTGAAGAATGGGTCACACACCATATCTATGGAGTAGCACGAGAGGTCGGTGAACCTCACTGATTACTATGTTACTGTCATGAAGCCCTGCTGCAGATGAAGTATCTCATATATCTACACCGCTCAAAGGGTGGTTGGAACAAACTCTGCCCGGAACAGGCTCTCGAAGTCTGTCCAGAGTAATATCGCCTCATCATGAACCTAAAGCATCAAGATCCACCACCTTCCTGCTGCTGCCAGAAGGAGACTCGCAGCAAGTATCACCATATAGTCTGCTAGTGTCCCTACAATCCCAAAGACTCTCACTGCATCCTCTAGCCAATCCTTAGCCGCCTGTGGGTCCGTCTTTTCCCAGAAAGTGGGTGGCCTCAGGCACTGGAACTCATGCAATGCGCTCAAGCAGTGTCACTCCTAGAATTCAAGGTATTTGTGATGGGTTATTGGCGACGGGATCCTATAACAAATAATCTTTAGCGACGGGGCCCTGTTTCAAATAGCCCATTGAATAAAACGCCGTCACAAAAAGTATTATTTGCGATGGGCCCGTCACAAATAATTGTTTTTGCGACGGTGAAGTTTCTCATCGCAAATATGTCTCTGATTATGTACATTATATATATAAGCTCTTTTGCGACGGGCCCGTCGCAAAAGGTATTTGCGATGGGCCCATCGTCCCGTCACAAATACGTTTTTAAAAAAAATTGACTATTTACGACGGGCCCGTCGCATATTCTTTTTGTGAGGGGTCCCTAATCCCGTCACAAATACATTTATAAAAAAATTATTTATACTATTTGTGATGGGAACCCGTCACAACAAATCTCATCGCAAATAATAAATAATTTTTTTATAAAATAAATTTAATAAAATTATGATTATTCAAAAATTAATTTTAATAATATGAAAATAATTAAAATAAAAATATTTTAAAATTATCAATATTAACAAAAAATATAATAAAATAATTAAATAATAATAGTAATAATAATATTATTATTATTATTATTAGTAAAATAAACAAACAATAAAAAATAGAATACGGAAAAAATATATTTAATAAAAATATGATTAATGAAACAATAATATTAATATTATTAAAATAATAAAAAAAATAATTATTAAAATTATCAATATTTACCAAAAAAATATTAAAAATATTAGAATTTAAATTATTAAATATTCGCAACAATATAAAAGACAGAAATTGTAAATAGTTCATATTACAACAAATGTTAAATTCAAATGTTTTTAACATAAAAAAATCACTGGGGTTCATTTTCTAGAGGAGGTGGGGGAGTTGAAGTAGATTTTGGAGGAAACTCCATCCCCAAACTACGAGTCATATGTCGCATGTAATCTATCTTCTCCTGATGTTGATACTTCCATCAACACATCTTCTACTCGTGCTGCTGGTTCGGTTGCAGCTACTGCCGAAACATATCTTCTTGATGCTTCTTCAAAGTCTCTATATGGTCATTCTGAGCTCGGAACTGCTCCTGATACTGTTAGTTAGAAGATGATGCCTCTCCATGAGCTACTCTTGAGCTGGATGTTGACATCACAACAGTAGTGTTAATCACCTCACAAGTAGTGTTGCAATAGGATGACCAAATCAATGTCGTTCTCGTCTCTATGAATCATCTCAATCCCATTATATAGATCATTATTCCTAAAAAATTGAAGGGGACTTTAGTTTTATTCCCATAAATTTTCAAGGAAGAATGGTCTATGTAAAGGGTCATGTGAGATAATTATTATAGATGAGAAGGGCATGACTTGAGTTGTCCTATTGCAATGCTACTTGCAAAGTGATCAACTAAGCAAGACAATTATAGTGTTTACATTGGACATGGCTGACGCTTACTAATTATTACTAATTTTTACTAATTATTACTAATTATTAGTATTTATTACTAATTATTACAATTAATTAATAATTATTTCTAATTATTACAATTTATTAATAATTATTACTAATTATTATTAATTATTACTAATTATTACTAATTATTAATAATTATTACTAATTATTACTAATTATTACTAATTACTACTAATTATTACTAATTATTCCTAATTATTACTAATTATTACTAATTATTACTAATTATTAATGTTTATTATTAATTATTATTGTTTATTAGTAATTATTAAAGTTTATTAGTAATTATTAATTTTTATTACTAATAATTAATGTTTATTACTAATTATTACACTTTATTACTAATTATTACACTTTATTACAAATTTTTACAATTTATTAATAATTATTATAGTTTATTACTAATTATTACAATTTATTACTAATTATTCCAATTTACTACAATTTATTACAATTTACTGCAACATATTAATAATTACTACAATTTATTACTAATTACTACAATTTATTACTAATTATTACAATTTATTACGAGTTAATAAAATATAATACTATTTATTACAATTTATTACTAATTATTACAATTTATTACTAATTCATACAATTTATTACTAATTATTACAATTTATTACTAATTATTACAAATTATTACTAATTATTACAAATTATTACTAATTGTTACAATTTATTACTAATTAATACAATTTATTACTAATTATTACAATTTATTACTAATTAATACTATTTATTACTAATTAATACAATTTATTACAATTTATTACTAATTATTACAATTTATTACAATTTATTACTAATTATTACAATTTATTACTAATTTTTAAAATTTCTTACTAATTATTACAATTTATTACTAATTATTACAATTTATTACTAAATATTATAGTTTATAACTATTTATTACTCAATATTACAATTTATTACTATTTATTAAAAATTGTTAATATTTATTACTAATTATTAATATTTATTAGTATTTATTACCAATTATTATTAATTACTACAAATTAATTATAAACATTACTAATTATCGTTGATAATTACTAATTACTACTAACTATTAAAAATTAATACAAAAAATTTCAATTTATTAGTACAAATAAATAGTAATGCCAAAACAAATTAAATTCAATTTAATTACAAGTAATCAACAATAATAAAAATTAAAATAAATAATTGAAATAAATAATAAATTAAATAAAACATAAATACCTTTAAACTTGATTTGCTATTGACGTAGACGGCTTCACAACTTCGTCGTGACCAAAAAAATTATCTTAGAAAAATTTTCCCTATGAAATCAGAGTTTAGAGTGAAACAAGATATAGAAATTGAGTGGAATGAGTAGAAAAACGGATGGGGGTATATATATAGGTCAGATTATTTGCGACGGGTAAACCGTCGCAAATAGTATTTTTTTTTACGACGGGACTCGTCGCAAATACCTACGCCCACATTAATTACTGTCGGTGGTTAAAAAGTTATTTGCGACGGGTCCCGTCCCAAATAGTCTATGTCAACACAAGTTTTGCGACGGGAGGACATCCCGTCGCAAAAATTTATTAACTGCAGTCAGTTATTTGCGACGGGGCCCGTCGAAAATACTTCACTATTTGCGATGAGGGGATCCCCCCGTCGCAAATAACCTTCATCCGGTTTGGTGCGCTACTCGCGCCAAGCCTTTTGCGACTGGACACGAAATATCGTCGCAAATAATCGGTTATTTGGGACATGGGTAACAACCCGTCGCAAATAACCTCTTGGAATGAATTTTTGCGATGGGATTTATTCCCGTCGGAAAAATCCCTTCGCAAAAAGTCCTTTTTTCCATAGTGTTTGCATCATCTGCGGTTGTGGCTGGTGGCGTCGGTGGCCCAACGGGAAGTGGTACCGTCGGTGCCTCTGCTGGTAAAGGGCCCTGCACCGAGGCCTCGTCGCTCGGTGGGCTGTCAGAGCGTACGACTCTCAGGGCTCTGTGAGGTGGCATCCTAAAAGAAACAGATGTGACACGGTCGAAAGGTTATACCTGTTCAGCAGACCCGGTTGAGCTGACATAAGAAATCTTATGAAAACACAAACACAATTAGTGTTTTCGTGCACTAAGTCAAAAATCAGAAGTCAGGGTCCTGGTGTATGGATACGTCGACCGCCCGCACAAACACTGGACTCCATGAACTCAAAACCCCACTTAGTTCCCTTAACATTATTTCTTCACAGAAATGAATGATCATAGTCCTATGTTCTATAGTAGAACTGACTCCTTTGATACCAATTTGTCACGACTCGTCCCTCATGGCCCGTATCGTGACTACCCCAAGCCCGCCTTCCATATGAAAGGGGCTGGCGACTAGCACCAAAGGCGTAAATCCCTAAACTGGGAAGCGATTACCTTTATAACTGTAAACAAACACAACATAGTACATAGCTGGATGTAAAACACTATGTAAAACTGTATACAAAAGAGAGTGCTGAAAGTAAAGGGAGTCAGAAATAGAAGCCCAACAGTAAAGTACAATACAACTGAAATGCTAGTACAACTAAAGAAAATATGTAAAGATGCTACTAGGTTTCCCTCTGGGGTTCCTACCTGAAGGTTAGGTACTTTGCCTCCTCTGCACTTCACATCTCTCTGTCTGCTCTGTGTACCGTCACGCCGAGTGGTCCACCTCTGGGTATTGTCTAGTCCTTCTTCTCTCTGCCTTGATCAGTGATGTCCGTCGTCTGCAGCCAACACAACGAGGTGCGAGCATATCCCGTGTAGGGTTGAGTATAATTCTCAGTATAGACCACGAGACCCTCAAGGTCTCAAAAAATACAACAAGTATAACCACAAAGTATGGATTCAACGGATAACCATTACTTAGGTATATGCCCATATATATAAATAATTTATTTAGTAACCAATCTCAATCATAAGGAAAACAAAAATTCAATGACTCAGCTCAAAACTAGAATTTTATTCTAGGGTGGTAACATTTAACACTCCCAGTCAAACTATTGAAACCTCGGCTACTGGTGTACTTTTCCACTATAGAGTATTGTGGGCATGCCGCGTCACACAGAGGTGCTTCTCACTATCCTGGACTGCTTTGGTACTCCTCTTGTTGAGTACTGTGGGTCTGCCGCGTCACACAGAGGCGCTCCCCACTATGGGTCTATTGTGTCACACATAGGCCCTCCCCCTCATTGCATGCTGAGGTACTCCACCTGTTGAGTATCGTGGGTCTTCCGTGTCAAAAAGAGGTGCTCTCCATTATGGTTCTGCTACGTCACACAATGGCGCTTCCCACTGGGGCTAGTCGAAACACTCCGAGTCGAAAGGTCAGCAGTCGTCATGTCTCAGCCAGCTACTAGGTCTTCGTACTCCACTCGCTCATCTCTGGGAGGATCCGATCCATGAGCTACTAGTCTATACTTCAACTTTCATTAAGTCCCAAGTAGAAGTATCACAATTGTCTACCTCGTCATTGGGGTCTCAATGCAACAGACGGCGCGTCAATCGGACGCCCGGTCTATGAGTTATTGGCATTTCTGTTCCAGGGGCCCGGTTGGTTTTTTGGATCAAACCAACCTGACCGTACACCATCTTTATTCAAACCTCATGTGGGATATTCCAAAAGAACTTTCTCCCTCATGCTTTCTGTATCCGCAGATGGTTCGTCGATCGGACACACGTAGCCCAAGATATGGGGAAAATGGTGTAAACTGACCATAGCGGGTCTGGGTCCGGTCTGATCCAGTCGGACCAACCCGACCCGAACCGGTCCGGACCAGGGTCCGACCCAGTCAGCGGGTCCAACCTGGTCTGTGGGTCCAACCTGACCCGAGGGGGCAGCCCGGCCGGAGGGGAGGCCCGGCCAAAGTGGGATGCCCGACCCGAGTGGGCGGCCCAACCCGAGGGCGGCCCGGCGGCCTGCGTTGGATCTGGCATGGCGGCCCACACTGGTTCTAGCCCGGTGGCCCAGGGGCTCGCGGGTCCGCATAACCGTGTCCAGGGGAAATGACGCGTGCCCCTGGCTTTCAAATGGCTCTGCCGTTCAGGTGTGAGATGAAACTGACACCAGATGGCGCCGGTCCAGCACATGCGGGACACACTGGGTCCCGCTCCTTCTGGCTAGCCGAGAGGCCATCTGCTCCACCTGCTCCGCCGCGGCCCGGCCTGGCCGCGGCCTCCAGCTCCTCCGCGCGGCACGATGGCGCCGCTCCGCCTCCGAACACCGCGGCCTTCCTGGCCCCAACCATTCCACCGGCGCGGCGCGACGGCGCCGTGCCCCTCAGGCGACCCAGCGGCCCTTGTGCCCCCGGGTTTCATTGCGGTTGGCCCGACGTTGGTCACATTTCTCCACCGCGGTCCATCCTTCTAGGGGCGCCACTGCATTGCCATCATTGTCAAAAAAACTAGTACAATCAAAGGGGAGGGTTGGACCGTGTTCATGCGATCTGAGCCCTCCACGTTACATTGATATAATTCGGGAAATTATTATCCAAGATTGAAAAAATTAAGACAGACCAAAATCTACTCAAACCCCAACCTCGTTTGTTGGAATGAAATTCAAAAAAGTTTTTAATTAATTAAGGGAATAAATTCAATTAATTAATTGAGAGTGTTGGAAAAATTAATTCTTCTGTATAGACACAATTAATTAATGGAGTTCAAGCGTTTCATCTTCAGGTGGTCCCCACCTAAATTACTGTCAAGATATCTTATAAACCTCCAGTGGTACCCACCACCATAACCTCTCATGGGAGGTTATGGTGTTATGGACCCCACCCCTAACCACCTCTTGGGGGTTTATCCACCTCAAAAATAAAAATAATTCAACACCTTATTATTATTTAATTTTATTAAAAACCCAAAATCTTACTTCCATTCTCGTTTGAACGCAACTGTGGTGAAGGTATCGCTAAGCAATCACCAATGTTGCGAGTTCAACGGTACCCTCAGATTTCAATTCCAATCACCGGTTCAAAAGTTATAAAATTTCACTCATACGTTTACTGAACCTACCAGAACAAATCATCATAAATTGATTCCGGGCACACTGGGCCTCGGAATCAAGCGCCGTTAATTTTCACAGACACGTAAAAATCCAATGAATTTAAGAAAAAAACATTCACAGAACTTCTGGGTCTTCAGACATAATGAAAAGATAATTAGAAGAAGAGGAATATCATAAAAAAAATAACATGAATCCTAACATGAAAATGTGTCTACAAAATTTAATTTATACGTCCATAAGTGTATCACCATGGTCCATCACCATAGTGTCATAAAAATTACCATTTTTATTTACCATGGTATCGTAAAACATGTTATCTCTAGAGATTAATTTCATAACCCAATGCATTGGACCAATATTAGAGAGAACCCTCAATATGTATTTTTATTTTTTTTGAAAAATTGATCATAATACTAAAATTTCATAAATATCCCAAATCGTATAAAATAAATGTGTTTCATATCAAAATCATGATGTTTTAAAAAGTTCTTAAAAAACATGATCATTATGACATTTGTAAAACATGGAAAGGGAATGAGAGTTTTATGTAATAAAATCCCATAATCCAATTTATTTTTTTTTCCTAATTAATACCAGTATAAATTAAATATGTTTTATTATTAATATAAATTAAATATAGATATTTTTTTACAAAAAGAGAGATATTTGAGATGAAAATACTAAAGTATAAGTGCTATGCATCATGGGTTTAGAAAACATTAAAAATAAAGGGGACAAGGGTATCCCATAATTTAATGACTCATAATGCAGTGTAGTAAAAAAATAAAAAACAAATAGTAACATGATATGGAAACATTGAATGAATACCACATTAAAGGGAACATTAAGGGAAAAAGAGATGTTGAGAATTCCCATTCCATATAGAGTAACATCTCAAACTCTATGATCGGGACCATGTGTGAATGAGGGATACTTTAGAAGAATTCATTATATGTGTAACTAGAAGAAGTTAATGTTTAATGATTTAGGAATGAATGAAAATGGTGGAATGGTTGGTAATTTATAGCAATAATGAGGAAATATTTTATTAATTTCAATGGACACCTCATTAGTGGTATTTGAAAAACCATGGGTTTGACCGTGGTCTTTTCCCATGGTATTGACCACAAGGGACACCTAATATTATATTCTAATCCATTATAATATATAAGAAAATTTTCTTACAAATTACATCGTTATATGTAGTTATGATGTCATTAAGCTTACAGAATACTCAAAACTGTATTTTGACTATTCATCGATAATTCATCTATTTCAGAAAAATCCAAAACATTATCCCTATCCATATATAAATGTATAGAATTAAAAAGTGAAATACATTTTATAAAAATAATTTAAATTTAAATAAATTTAAATAAATAAAATAATAATACTTAACTAATAATTTCTAAAACATTTATTTACTTATACTATGATATAATTGTGTCACATTACCCTAAAAGTTGACTAAAATGTATTTGTACATCCTTAGGTGAATTTACTATTTCGTTTAGTAAAAAACCATTTTTAAGTGTAAAATTAATATTACAAAGGGTAAGAATACTATTGATAAAAATTATTTTGATCTTAGTGCACCTCATTTTTTTCCTTTTTATAACTATGTATGTCCGAAGTTAAAAAATAATTTCCTAGAAAAAATATTTTAACCATTTTTTTTTACTATTAATCAAAAAATACTATTCCTAAAATACTATTCATCAAATACTAAAAAATTATATATTCATAGAAAACATATAAAAATCCAAACTAAGAAAATTTCATCAATTAAAATAAAAAATGGAATTTATTTTACCATAATAATTCTCTACGTATGAGAATTCCCTTAAAAGATAAATTTTTACATCTAAAACTAAATTTATAAAATTCGCCTTAATTAAACATATATTTTATTAAGAAATTATATTCATATAACAAAAATGATGAAATAATTTTTTTTTATAATAATGGATTATAAAATGTTACTATGGCCTCATTACATAACATATTATAAAACCTACATAGGACCAAAGAGTACGGTGAAATGGTGATACAATCCCAGGTGGCTCAGACAACATTGACTTAGTGGTAATTTCTATTATCTTCAACATATCCCAAAAATGATTTTGTTCAATCTTAACGTGTCAATGTTCGGCTTATGATTGGGCCAAAGTAAATCCTGGTGACACCATCCCCTTCCCGTGCTCTGAAAAATGTGCTACGTATGGAAGGATTCTACTAGTTGATGCCATCAACTCTTCTTTCTACATCAATTATCAATTATAATTTTTATTTTTAAAAAATAATTATGACATTAAAAATTATTGTGGTTCCAACTATCATATTAACCAATGGTCATATAATGGTAAAAAATTATTTTTTCTATATCCATTATAATTATATAGTTTAATTGATTATAACATAGTAACTATTACATTTTTAGGAAACTATTATTTTTCAAAAAGTTCGGGACATTACATTATTCCCCCTTAATAAATTTCTTCCCAAAAATTTTAACTTTATCTCTCAGTTTTGAAAAGGTGAGGGTGTATCTTCTTTGTAGTCTCCTCTCGTTCCCACATGGCTTCTTCATATTTTTGGTTCCTCTACAACATTTTAACATTATGGGTAGTCTTGTTGCAAAGAACATTGTCTTTACGATCCAAAATCTCCACTGGTTTCTCCTCATAAGAGGGGTCATGTTCGAGTTTCCCCACCTTAGGATTTTGTACACTTGAAGGGTCAAGTATATACTTCCTTAAAAGGAATATGTGGAATACATCACGAACATGATCAATATCTAGAGTAAGTGAAAGTCGATAGGCCACTGGTCTTATACGATCAAGGATTTCATAGGCACCAATATACCTAGAGTTGGGCTTCCCATTCATTCCAAACAACATGACCCTCTTCCATGGAGAAATCCAAAGGAAGACATTCTAAGAAACATCAAACTCCATGTACTTTTAATGGTTGTCGGCACATCTCTTTTGTCGAATAAAAGAAACCTTAATGTGTTGTTGAATGGAATGAACCATTTCTGTCATCTCTTTCACAAGATCAGGATCAAGAATGTTTCTCTTACTAGCATTATCCAAACAAGTTGTAATTCTACATAGATTCCCATATATAGAATCGAAGGGTTCTATTTTAATGCACTAGTGGAAGCAAGTGTTTTAAGAGAACTCAAATAATGGGAGATGTTGATACCATCCACCATTAAATACCATTTCACATGTTCTAAAAATGTCCTCATGTTTTTGAACAATCCATTTATATTTGAAATCATTTTGAGGATGATAGGACATACTAAAATTGAATTCAGTTACCAGAGTATGATGAAGACTTCTCATGAATTTTTATGTGACCTCAGATCATGATCAGATATGATAAATAGTGGTACACCATATATCTCTACCACTTCTCTCATGTAAATTCTAGCTAGTTGATCAAGAGGTAAATCGTCCGGAATAGAGATAAAATGGGATGTCTTGGTGATATGGTCCACAATAACCCATATTGCTCTATTTCCTTTGGAAGTTCTCGGAGAGAATAATGAAAATGCCCATATTGATATTGTCCAACTTCCATGCTGGTATAGGTAGTGGTTGTAATTCCACATTATGAATTTTTTGCTCTGCATTCACATGCTGACACACCACACACCTTGTAGTATAGTCAACAATATCACTATTCATTTTATCCCACCAATAATGATCGTGATGTTCCCTTTAAATATTCATCATTCTAGGATGTATGGCTAATGTAGAGCTATCATATTCACTTATATGAACCTTATTTATTTCAGGAATAGATGGAACACATAGTCTTCTATGAAATTTTAGTACACCTTCTTAATAAATATTGAACTCATGAAACATTACATCCTTCACAGCCTCAAACTTCTTTTGTAACAATGGATCTTATTTTTTCACTTTATTGATCTTAACTATTAATGTTTGTTGAAAAATCATTTGGGATAGGGATGATGATGGCCCGTATATTTTGATTCCCATATCCAGTTTTATTGGCTCAATGATAAAAGGATATCTTTTAATCCTCACCATTTCCATAAAAACATGGTCTTTTCTTATCACTGCATGAACAACATTATATTATCTTCCATGATGATAATGAATCGAACAATCATAGACTTTAGGAAGTTCCAATAGTCTCTTATGTCTCCTGTTAAATTTCATTTTGGTGTGAAAATATACATCAAACATTATTGGTATGGGTATATATCACACTTTTCCCCATAAAGATAGCGCCTCCATATATTTAGATAAAATACAATTGCATCTAGATCTAGACCATGTGTAGGATTTTCTTCTCATGAGTCTTCAACTATCGAGATGCATAAGCAATCTACTTGTCATTTTGCATGAGAACGCAACAATTCCCTTTACAAGATGCAGCGCTAAAAATGACAAATCTTTTTTCACTTGAGGTAAGAGTTAACATGGGTGTAGTAAACAATCTATTATTTAGATCTTGGAAACCTTCCCCACATTAATTTCATCTAGATAAACTTAACCCCTTTTGAGTTAACATGGTTAGTGGTTTAGAATATTGTGAATCTTTTTTTCACAAACCTTTTATAATATCCCTCTAATCCAAGGAATCTATGAATCTTAGTTACAATGGTAGGATGAGGCCATTCTTTAGTAACATTTTTCATTGTATGGTCCACATATATTCCACCATTGGTTTCAATGTTCCCCTAGAAATCAACTGGTTGTAACAAATACTCACACTTGATAAACATTCCATATAACTTATCCTTCTTCAGAGTCTATAATATAATCCTTAGATGATCTTCATGATCCTCCTGAATTTTGGAACATATCAATATATTTTCAATAAAAACTACCACATATATATCTAGGTAGTGCATAAGTTCACTATTCATTAAATCCATAAAATGAAATGTAGCATTAGACAAACCGAATGGCATAACAACAAACTCATTATAACCATATCTTGATAAGAATTATGTTTTTGTAATATATTTTTCCGTCACCCTCAATTGGAGATAACCATATTTATGATCATTCTTATATATGAACTGATCCCAACAAAGTTGGTCAAATAAATCATCAATTCTTTTAAGTGGGTACTTGTTCGTTACAGTGATCTCATTCAATTCTCTATAATAAATTCATAACTCCATTGATACATCCTTATTCTACACAAAGTGGATAGGTTCTCCCCAAGGAGACACACATGGAAATATAAACCCCTTCTCCATTAGATTTTGGAGTTGATTATTTATTTCATCCAACTCTAAATTATACATTCTATACGGTAATTTTGATATCGTCCTGGAACCAGACATGAGTTTAATTGAGAACTCTACCTATCTTTCTAGGGGTACTCTATGTTACACCTCATGAAATTAATCAATATTTTCATGAACTATGGTAACATTATATATCCATAGAAACATATTTTCTTCTTCTTCTACACCGATAAACTCTATAGATAATTCAATATGAGTTTTTTCCAGACCATGATCGGGTTGAGAAATCTCTCCTTGGAAGATAACTATATAGTACCCATTAAAGACTGCTGATTATCCTTTCCTTGGAATTTGATCTTAGCCTTATTTTTTTATATCCAATATATTCCTTGTATAATGTCAAATTCTAACATGGGAATGACTAATATATTGGTGATAATATTGTTCTTGTTAAAGTAAATCCTTGAGTTTCTAAACATTGTTGATTCTTATATAATCCCTATATGAGTATTGACTGATAACCCTACTTTTTGGAGTTCAGGAATTGATTCTACATTGTTTTCAAACTTGGAGAAAATAAACAAATTCACATAACCAGAATCAAACAAACAACTCTCTATCATTGAGAGAAAAATAGTATTGTCTTCCATTACATCGTTTGGATATTCAACTATAATAATCATGATAGCAAAAACATGATGTTTCTCACCTAGCCATTGCTATGTCTCATGGTGATTCCCCACCCCACAACCCTTAAATTTTGATAGTGTTTAGAAATGTTACCATGTTGTCCACTCTTTAATAATTGGAAATAGGTAGGTATTTAACCATATTCCCTTTTTTAGTGTTGGGATGTTGCGGCTTCACCTCATTATGACAATTCTGAGAAATAAGGCCATCTTTTCCCAAATTGTTACACTTCCATCTCCCAAGAAAGAGTTCCCAGAATTCTTCTTCCCAAATTTTATTACACATGGGAAGGTACAATTGCTTTTATCTTCTTCCCTGATCAAAAGAACTCCCCAATATTTGATCAATTGGTCTCTTCTTTTCATTGGATTTTTGATACTAGTGTGTCTCACCAAACTCCAGTTAAACTTTTAGAGCACTGTGCATGATATCCTATTAGCTATCATGGTCTTGGTTGGCTTGATTCTTCTGTAGATGAGCTCTTAGTGCACCAAGTTATCTTTCAACCATCCCATTCAGATAAATGACAATGCTTTATGTGCAACATGAAAGCCATGTGATGTTCACCTCATAAATTCCTACAGATTTGTTTTCCTTCTACTTATGCTCAAGAAATTCCTTCTCTTTTTTTTACATCGAATGAGGTGAGTGATTATTGATGAAGATCCCCATGAACTCTTTCCGACTCTATAGCTATAATATTTTATCTTGGCCTTATGTTTTTAATCAGTTTCCACCACTAATCAACGTCTCTATCTAAGCGGTAATATCCATGATGACATTCTCTTATTTGGATCTACCAAGTACATATAATATATTCTCTATTGATCTTATCCACTATTCCACATTCAATGGGTTTGTAGATCCACTAAAAATTAGTGGTTGTTGATGCAAAACTGACTCAATTGAATTTTGTTCCCATCTTGGTGAAATTTTACTCTTAGCTTGATTCATGTTGTTTGCAATAACATAAGTAATTTGATTCATCATTCTAATGAAATCTTCCATTTTGAATTCCATCAGAGCACTATTAGAGTATGGACCATTGTAGTCTTCATTTACATAGTTCATCCAATTTTACACCATTTTCTAAAATAAAAAACCCATAGTGAGAAACTTATTTCATTTATGAATTTTATAAATCTAAAAGATTTTTTGGTCTTTAAACAACATTCTTAAACACATTATCAATAATTACATATTCCATAAATACTTCATAATGAATCATACAAAGATTGTGTTTAACCAATCATATCCCCGGGGAGTGTCTGACCAAGAGTTTATTATGGTCCATTATCATCCACCAGTTTCTATTTGATTCTAGATCAAATCTTTGGTTTCGAGTTTCTCCCAAAGATACATCATTTCCAGAGCCACATCCACTTGTTCATATCCAGAGAGATATTTATTTGATCAAAAACCAATTACATAATATCTCACCAAAATACAATATGTTTTACTATATTTAAAATTTTCTATAGGGTTCTTCCCAATGTTTTCAAATCCTAATTACCTAAAATAACTAAAAATCCCTTTGATACCAACTATGGCATCACACTTATTTATTACATAACTTTTCATTATATTTTACAAAAAGATGGTCCTTAATGTTTAGTGTCGTAGAAAGAAGTTATATAATACATGAAAACATAATGAATTAGTATAATACACATGTAAGGAATAATCATAGGTTCATCCTAATTACAATTACTATATCTCATAACCTGTTTACATACATTAAAGGTATGTGTGGGCAGAAGGCCCAGTAAGGGTAAACAGGGAAACAGTTTACTAGTGATATCAATAAAAACATGATAAAATATACAAATACCTGAACAAGGGGAAAAGTTATTTATAAAAAATAAGAAGAATCATAACATGAAAATGTGTCTACAAAATTTAATTTATACATTCATAAGTATATCCCAATGATTCATCCCCATGGATTCATAAAAATTACCATGGTTATTAACAAATGTATTATAAAACATGTCACTCAATAGATTAATTTCATTACACAATGAAATGAATTTATATAAGGGTTCTACACTAATATGTATTTAGTTTAATTTGATCCACATATGTTATAATCATGAATTTTATAAATAACCCAAAGTTAATAAAAGAAATGGTTTTCATATCAAAATCGCAACATTTTAAAAAGTGCTTAAAACATGGTCCTTATTTCATTTATAACATATATAAAAGGAATTATGGTTTAATGTATGTACATTCCTAAATAAAATATATAATTTTTATGTATTGATGCATAACATTAAAAATTAAATTTTTATTTTTATTCATATAAATAAAATAAGAGTATTTCTTGAGAAAAAGTGAGATTTTGAGACGAAAATTCTGCAGCATAATGGTTAGGCATCATGGTTTTAGAAAACATTCTAATGATAGGGGGAAAGGTTTTACCATACATAAATAAATCAAAATATTGTTAGAGGGATAGAATAAAATGTAAATAAGAACATGGTATGGAAACTTGAATGATATTCCACATAAAAAAGAACTTGAATGTAAAAAAATATATGTTGAAAATTCCTTTACTTTATAGAGTAACATCTAATAATCTATTATCTGTACCTTGGGGGATTGATTGCACTATGGGAGAAATCATTGGGAGGTCTAACAAGAAGAACCATGTATATAATTGTTTTTAAATTATTGGAAATGAATGAATGGGTGAGTATTTATAGAAAATGTGAGGGAATATTTTAGTCATTTAAAAGGACACCACATTAGTGGTATTTGTAATACCATGGGCTTTCCCATGGTATCATCCATGTGGGGCACATAAAAATATATTTTAATCCATAATAGTATACCAATAGTTAATATTATAGATTACATCCTTATGATATAGTTATGATGTCATTAAACTTACATAAAACTCATAACTGTATTTTTACTATTCAATAAAAATTCAAATGTTTCAGAAAAATCCCAAAAATTCACCCTAACCCTTTTTGATGTGTAGAATTAAAAAGTGAACAAAATTTATAGAAAATTAATTCCAATTTAAATAAAATTATATATTTAAAATACTAATACTTAACTAATAATTTCTAAAACAATGATTTATGTATAGTACGATGTAATTATGTAACATTAACATTTAAAATGACTAAAACAAATTTATACTTACTTAGGTGAGAATAATTTTTGATTGATCAAATTACCATTCATAAGTGAAAATTTACTATTTCCAAGGGCAATGTTACTATTCATCAAAAAATTATTTTGATCTTATTGAACCACATTTTTTCCCCTAATTATAACAATTTATGTATGATTTTCAAAAATCATTTCACGGAAAAAATATTTTAATCATATAATATTTTTTTAACTATTCATTAGAAAACAATATTCATCAAATACTATTCATCAAATACAAGAAAATTGAATCATTTTAGAAAACGTCTACAAACTCAGCCTATGTTAATTTTTACATTTGAAATTCGAAACTAATGTTTATTTTACCATAATAATTCTCTAAGTTTGAGAAATATATAAAACATTCACTTTTGTAAATCTAGAAATCAATTTATCAAATTTTTTTAATTAAAAATAAATTTTATTAAGAAAGTCAATTCATAAAATATAAATGATGATATAATGAATTTATTAATACCAAGGTATTATAAAAAATAACTAACGCCTCATTACATAAACCTTTATAACACATGCATAAAACCTAAGAGTAAGGTGTGAAATGTTGATAGAATATGGGGGTGTCTTAGGAAAAATTACCTGAGTGGTGATTCTAATCAACTTGATATTATCCCATTATTGATTCCATTTAATCTTAATTTGTTGAAGTTTATCTTGGGCTTGGTTGAGAGTGAAGCCCAGTGACACCACCTCCTTCCCAAACTTGGACAAATGGGATTCGTACTGCACAATTCTACTAGTATAGGCCATAAACTATTATATCTATATTAATTATTCATTATCAATTATATTTATAAACTATAATTATAACATTAAAAATTATTATGGTTTCCAACGGTCATATTAACCAACAAATATATTTACCAATGGTCATATAAAGGTCAAAAGTGGAAGTTTACATTTCAATTATAATTTTTTAGTTTTATTATCTATAAAAAAGTAAAACACATATTTTAATGAAACTATTATTATTCAAAAAGTACGGTTCATTACATTAACAATACAAGTATTCCCTTATAATAATGTTTTAGTTGGAACTATATTGTGGACATAGTTTTATTCATATTGAATTTAATCAGTTCGTTCTATTTTTCTGTCTTCATGGATTATCAGTTGAGGCTACTTTCTTATAAAATATCTAGTTATACATCATATGGTTCTCAAATTCATGTGATTATTCACCCTTTGGATTGGTCAGCATGGATCATCTTTTGGAAATACTAGGGTTTTTAATAATTTATGAGGAGAAATCATTCCCATGTGTGATTCCCTTATGCACAATCACATGTTTCTAGATAGTGGGGTTCATGAATAATTTTTAGGCCTAGTGTAGTGCCATCACATAGTGTCAATACCCCCTCCCAACAATGTGTACCTTTCCTGGGTCGGAAATATTATAAAGAAGATTGTACCCTCTGAGTTTAGCCTCCAGTAGGCACCAGATTGGCGACTAGCACAAAGGGTGTAATAAACACAGAAATGGGTGGCCTTAACCTCTATGAGAACATATTATAAAAAGATAGATAAGAATGACACCAACCAAATCCAACTCTAAATGAAATATATAATGAAATCCCTTGTACAGATATGAATTTTCATACATGAACTACTACAACTAAAAGGAAAAAATGCATGTACCAAAAGAATGTAAAACAACATCGACTATAATGTTTGAACATCTCTTGAAACCCCAAGCTAGTAGTTACCAGCATGATCTCTATACTACCCCATGTGACCTGATAATAAATTTTTATATAATATAGGGTGATTATAACAGTATACTTAGTACAATCCTCCTCAGATCCTCTCTTGAAAAATTAATGAAAACATGTTAAAGCATAGGGAACAAAAAGTGAAACTAAATCATCACCTAAATTGATTACCTTTATTCCCAACCTCACCATGGAAAATCTCACAAAGTATCGCATACAAGAGTATGTAATATATTAAAAAATATGATGGGAACCATGCTAAAATTTCTCCACCGGTTTGAGGATTTTTTACAACATTTCATGTCCTAATATATCTCTCTCAAAAAATGTTGGCCCAAAGGCACCTGGGTGAGAAACACAATATGCACATCATACAACACAATGATTTCCAACAAACACCATCCACACTATAAGATGTATCCATGTAGTTTCTAGGAGCCACCACAACCCTTATAATGTGTGTCATACATAATTTATTATGCCTCCATCCATTACAGTCCATACACTGAGTATGGATGCTCAATACATCATAGCCTATACACGTTATACCTAGACTAGTCTATAGGAAACCATATCTAGAATACATGTGCATGAAATATCCACAAGACATTATAACTCTCTACACATATATAATGGGATAACTAACAACTATTCATATCATCAAAAGTATCTACCAGGAGAATAGAGCTGGACCAAAGAGAGAATCCATCCATCCATCCTCCCACTGAGATGTTGGTGAAATTACCCCCAAGGATCAAAATCCCTGGGGTGTTAGTATCCATAACTGACATTGTGGAGTAGAGTAAATAAACACATAAAGTACATGATATCATATAGCTCACAACCACACATTGAAAAAAACACAGTCCTAGACTCATCTGCAACTAACATCTCTCTGACTCTCGGATTCCATTACTAAGATTAGATATCCTATTATCACACACCCATTTATAAAGATTTATGAAATCATCTTGTCTAGTTTTATTAGTTTCACATTATGTTAATTAATTATTTAACAATAATTAATCATTTCAAATATGTGTTACATTTCATAATCATCACAACAAGGTTTTATACCCTCCATACATAACCAAACTGAGTCAATAGCTTCTCAAGATTACAACCACAACATTACATCCTACTAAGCTCCAACCCCACTAGTTCAACATCATTTATTCAATCAGTTAGTGAAAACATTTTTACTTTATATAATTCCATTTTTTCTATAAAATAATTATTATCTACCAAACACAATGGGATCAAATGGGGGATAGATTGACTACTTGTCCAGTCTTAGCCGTCTATATTAGGAGCGTAGACCCATCCATCCTCGAGAAGATTGACAAAGAAAATATGTGGCATGCCCCACATGTCTTCACCTATTTTGGAAGGAGGGTGAGGAAGAATAGCTAGCTTAATCAATGGGGAGATAATGCAGATAATCACACAATATAATAAATAAGAATATAACATTTACATCGACATGTAATCCCAACTTGAAATCATTATATCATCCCCGATGTCCTCCACAACACCCATATTCATTGACCGAAGCATTTCTCTACTGTAGGGTTCAACCGCTACGACAAACACTGGTCCACCCTACCCCCTTATTTCACAAATGATATCTAGGATCACACCACATCATACGTAGTAAAGAAAATACAAATCAACTAGGATCTTGGCCAAAAAAAACAAGGAATTCTTTCATCACATGAAACGATGCCTCATTGATCTAAAACATAAGGCTCTTGGCCTTTACAAGAAAGCGGTATTTTTAGAACCATATCATGATTTAGGGTAAACAGGGAAACAGTTTACTAGTGATATCAATAAAAACATGATAAAATATACAAATACCTGAACAAGGGGAAAAGTTATTTATAAAAAAGAAGAAGAATCATAACATGAAAATGTGTCTACAAAATTTAATTTATACATTCATAAGTATATCCCAATGATTCATCCCCATGGATTCATAAAAATTACCATGGTTATTAACAAATGTATTATAAAACATGTCACTCAATAGATTAATTTCATTACACAATGAAATGAATTTATATAAGGGTTCTACACTAATATGTATTTAGTTTAATTTGAGCCACATATGTTATAATCATGAATTTTATAAATAACCCAAAGTTAATAAAAGAAATGGTTTTCATATCAAAATCGCAACATTTTAAAAAGTGCTTAAAACATGGTCCTTATTTCATTTATAACATATATAAAAGGAATTATGGTTTAATGTATGTACATTCCTAAATAAAATATATAATTTTTATGTATTGATGCATAACATTAAAAATTAAATTGTTATTTTTATTCATATAAATAAAATAAGAGTATTTCTTGAGAAAAAAAGAGATTTTGAGACGAAAATTCTGCAGCATAATGGTTAGGCATCATGGTTTTAGAAAACATTCTAATGATAGGGGGAAAGGTTTTACCATACATAAATAAATCACAATATTGTTAGAGGGATAGAATAAAATGTAAATAAGAACATGGTATGGAAACTTGAATGATATTCCACATAAAAAAGAACTTGAATGTAAAAAAATATATGTTGAAAATTCCTTTACTTTATAGAGTAACATCTAATAATCTATTATCTGTACCTTGGGGGATTGAGTGCACTATGGGAGAAATCATTGGGAGGTCTAACAAGAAGAACCATGTATATAATTTTTTTTAAATTATTGGAAATGAATGAATGGGTGAGTATTTATAGAAAATGTGAGGGAATATTTTAGTCATTTAAAAGGACACCACATTAGTGGTATTTGTAATACCATGGGCTTTCCCATGGTATCATCCATGTGGGGCACATAAAAATATATTTTAATCCATAATAGTATACCAATAGTTAATATTATATATTACATCCTTATGATATAGTTATGATGTCATTAAACTTACATAAAACTCATAACTGTATTTTTACTATTCAATAAAAATTCAAATGTTTCAGAAAAATCCCAAAAATTCACCCTAACCCTTTTTGATGTGTAGAATTAAAAAGTGAACAAAATTTATAGAAAATTAATTCCAATTTAAATAAAATTATATATGTAAAATACTAATACTTAACTAATAATTTCTAAAACAATGATTTATGTATAGTACGATGTAATTATGTAACATTAACATTTAAAATGACTAAAACAAATTTATACTTACTTAGGTGAGAATAATTTTTGATTGATCAAATTACCATTCATAAGTGAAAATTTACTATTTCCAAGGGCAATGTTACTATTCATCAAAAAATTATTTTGATCTTATTGAACCACATTTTTTCCCCTAATTATAACAATTTATGTATGATTTTCAAAAATCATTTCACAGAAAAAATATTTTAATCATATAATATTTTTTTAACTATTCATTAGAAAAAAATATTCATCAAATACTATTCATCAAATACAAGAAAATTGAATCATTTTAGAAAACGTATAAAACTCAACCTATGTTAATTTTTACATTTGAAATTCGAAACTAATGTTTATTTTACCATAATAATTCTCTAAGTTTGAGAAATATATAAAACATTCACTTTTGTAAATCTAGAAATCAATTTATCAAAATTTTTTAATTAAAAATAAATTTTATTAAGAAAGTCAATTCATAAAATAGAAATGATGATATAATGAATTTATTAATACCAAGGTATTATAAAAAATAACTAACGCCTCATTACATAAACCTTTATAACACCTGCATAAAACCTAAGAGTAAGGTGTGAAATGTTGATAGAATATGGGGGTGTCTTAGGAAAAATTACCTGAGTGGTGATTCTAATCAAATTGATATTATCCCATTATTGATTCCATTTAATCTTAAGTTGTTGAAGTTTATCTTGGGCTTGGTTGAGAGTGAAGCCCAGTGACACCACCTCCTTCCCAAACTCTGACAAATGGGATTCGTACTGCACAATTCTACTAGTATAGGCCATAAACTATTATATCTATATTAATTATTCATTATCAATTATATTTATAAACTATAATTATAACATTAAAAATTATTATGGTTTCCAACGGTCATATTAACCAACAAATATATTTACCAATGGTCATATAAAGGTCAAAAATGGAAGTTTACATTTCAATTATAATTTTTTAGTTTTATTATCTATAAAAAAGTAAAACACATATTTTAATGAAACTATTATTATTCAAAAAGTACGGTTCATTACATTAGCAATACAAGTATTCCCTTATAATAATTTTTTAGTTGGAACTATATTGTGGACATAGTTTTATTCATATTGAATTTAATCAGTTCGTTCTATTTTTCTGTCTTCATGGATTATCAGTTGAGGCTACTTTCTTATAAACTATCTAGTTATACATCATATGGTTCTCAAATTCATGTGATTATTCACCCTTTGGATTGGTCAGCATGGATCATCTTTTGGAAATACTAGGGTTTTTAATAATTTATGAGGAGAAATCATTCCCATGTGTGATTCCCTTATGCACAATCACATGTTTCTAGATAGTGGGGTTCATGAATAATTTTTAGGCCTAGTGTAGTGCCATCACATAGTGTCAATACCCCCTCCCAACAATGTGTACCTTTCCTGGGTCGGAAATATTATAAAGAAGATTGTACCCTCTGAGTTTAGCCTCCAGTAGGCACCAGATTGGCGACTAGCACAAAGGGTGTAATAAACACAGAAATGGGTGGCCTTAACCTCTATGAGAACATATTAGAAAAAGATAGATAAAAATGACACCAACCAAATCCAACTCTAAATGAAATATATAATGAAATCCCTTGTACAGATATGAATTTTCATACATGAACTACTACAACTAAAAGGAAAAAATGCATGTACCAAAAGAATGTAAAACAACATCGACTATAATGTTTGAACATCTCTTGAAACCCCAAGCTAGTAGTTACCAGCATGATCTCTATACTACCCCATGTGACCTGATAATAAATTTTTATATAATATAGGGTGATTATAACAGTATACTTAGTACAATCCTCCTCAGATCCTCTCTTGAAAAATTAATGAAAACATGTTAAAGCATAGGGAACAAAAAGTGAAACTAAATCATCACCTAAATTGATTAACTTTATTCCCAACCTCACCATGGAAAATCTCACCAAGTATCGCATACAAGAGTATGTAATATATTAAAAAATATGATGGGAACCATGCTAAAATTTCTCCACCGGTTTGAGGATTTTTTACAACATTTCATGTCCTAATATATCTCTCTCAAAAAATGTTGGCCCAAAGGCACCTGGGTGAGAAACACAATATGCACATCATACAACACAATGATTTCCAACAAACACCATCCACACTATAAGATGTATCCATGTAGTTTCTAGGAGCCACCACAACCCTTATAATGTGTTTCATACATAATTTATTATGCCTCCATCCATTACAGTCCATACACTGAGTATGGATGCTCAATACATCATAGCCTATACACGTTATACCTAGACTAGTCTATAGGAAACCATATCTAGAATACATGTGCATGAAATATCCACAAGACATTATAACTCTCTACACATATATAATGGGATAACTAACAACTATTCATATCATCAAAAGTATCTACCAGGAGAATAGAGCTGGACCAAAGAGAGAATCCATCCATCCATCCTCCCACTGAGATGTTGGTGAAATTACCCCCAAGGATCAAAATCCCTGGGGTGTTAGTATCCATAACTGACATTGTGGAGTAGAGTAAATAAACACATAAAGTACATGATATCATATAGCTCACAACCACACATTGAAAAAAACACAGTCCTAGACTCATCTGCAACTAACATCTCTCTGACTCTCGGATTCCATTACTAAGATTAGATATCCTATTATCACACACCCATTTATAAAGATTTATGAAATCATCTTGTCTAGTTTTATTAGTTTCACATTATGTTAATTAATTATTTAACAATAATTAATCATTTCAAATATGTGTTACATTTCATAATCATCACAACAAGGTTTTATACCCTCCATACATAACCAAACTGAGTCAATAGCTTCTCAAGATTACAACCACAACATTACATCATACTAAGCTCCAACCCCACTAGTTCAACATAATTTATTCAATCAGTTAGTGAAAACATTTTTACTTTATATAATTCCATTTTTTCTATAAAATAATTATTATCTACCAAACACAATGGGCTCAAATGGGGGATAGATTGACTACTTGTCCAGTCTTAGCCATCTATATTAGGAGCGTAGACCCATCCATCCTCGAGAAGATTGACAAAGAAAATATGTGGCATGCCCCACATGTATTCACCTATTTTGGAAGGAGGGTGAGGAAGAATAGCTGGCTTAATCAATGGGGAGATAATGAAGATAATCACACAATATAATAAATAAGAATATAACATTTACATCGACATGTAATCCCAACTTGAACTCATTATATCATCCCCGATGTCCTCCACAACACCCATATTCATTGACCGAAGCATTTCTCTACTGTAGGGTTCAACCGCTACGACAAACACTGGTCCACCCTACCCCCTTATTTCACAAATGATATCTAGGATCACACCACATCATACGTAGTAAAGAAAATACAAATCAACTAGGATCTTGGACAAAAAACAAGGAATTCTTTCATCACATGAAACGATGCCTCATTGATCTAAAACATAAGGCTCTTGGCCTTTACAAGAAAGCGGGATTTTTAGAACCATATCATGATTTATCTTTTATCAAACAACATGTTCTTTAATACATCATGAAATAAATGATTCATTATTAGTAGGTTTAAACAATAGTAAACCTAAACATAAAGCTATCATGGATATGAAAAATTAATCAAACAATTAATTTACATACATTTAATCCCATTGTAACAGGAATCAACATGCCTCCAGTTTTTCAACCATTTTAATAAAACATTCACATCTGTATCAACCAGATTCATTAACCATACCCTTTATGTTTATCCAAAATAATTTATAATTAATCCCCAATTTACATTATTTACCAATTTCCATGATGAACGACATTTAAAACAAGAAATTCATATATTCCACACTATCTAGAAAATCAAAAGTAAACAACATATGATCAATAGCAATTTTTAAATCTGATTAAGATAGTTATTATGTTAATCCATTTTGATGTCATAGATAGATCATTATAACTCTATCATTTTACATGAATTGTATTTAGAATTCATGAATCCCCAAGCACAAAACATTTCCTAAATTCATTTTACGAGAATGAACCAACACAACGGATCATGATCACCTCTTCTGTAATAACTACATCGACCCAAGGATTCCCTGGAACAACAACATCATCCAACACCATTGAAATATCCATTAGAAACATCGAGATCACATGACATCACATGGAAAGGATAAATAGGAGGAAACAGATCTAGGAACCTAGAAAACATAGGTTTTATATACCTTATATGAAACATGGATTGAAAATTACTGCTTTCACGGAAATAGGGGGTGCATATGCAGTAGGATAACTCCAAGGGTAATGATCCGAGGATCACAGTTCGATGGAACAAATCCTATGGGAATGAATGGTCTGAGAATCTCATACCATGGTAACCAAGAAGTAAAAACAATGTTAGAAGAAATCTTGGCCTTTTAAAAATCTAAACAGAGAATCGTTTCAAATACAATTTTATATTTTCCAATAAAGGTTGCTCTCCTCAAGATTATGCATTTTGACCAAGTAAAGGCATCCAGACACATAGTATTATTATGATAGACGTTTTGTGAATGTAATCGGCCTTAAATCCCATAAAACATGTTTTATAAATCAATTGTCATCAATGAAACTGTTAAATTGGTGAAACTATATGCATTTGGGAAAATCTATAAATTTGGAAAATATAAATGACACATTGTTCTGGAGACAATATTCATGACATAGTAAGATGTGTCATCGGTTCTGACACACGAATTCTTACTTACCTATTCTGACTCATCGGTTTTGACTCATCAGCTTTGAAAATTTGGAAATGGAAATGACACCATTCTGGATACACTATTAATATAAATGGGAATTTAGAAACGTATTGGGAATAAGTCACCTTGACCTCCAATAACTCCACCATCACCATAATTTAGAAATTTATTGGGTTGAAGAGGTATTGTACATTACATCAGATACTTCTCAAAAAATTCCTTTCCTAGATAATTCAAAACCAGCCCTAACAAAAAATGGGGTCCAAGCAACCACCCTTCGAGATACTTCTCAAGACTCTCATCCCTAAAAGAGACAACCGCTTTAAAACAAGGCATGTGAAAGCACACAAAAACAACAACCATCTTCTAAAATCTCTCTTATGGTAGATACCTCTAAAAATATATAAGAACAAAAAAAGAGACAAAAGAGAGTGATCTTAAAATCCCTAAAGGTCTAAAACCACAAACAAACATCATTACAGGAAAAAAATAAACATCAAATAGCTCAGGGTACATAGTGCATATTTGAGACTCATGTTCCTGGGTAATCTACCCCATTCACCGTGTCGTCATAAGACACAAACCAAGAAAATAACATACCCACATAACACCTCTTTATGTAGTCTTTGATCTCTTCAGGCCCCTCCTCGAAGGTCGCATTATCATTAACATCGATCTCGTCCAAATCGATGATGTGAGAATCATCATGAAGATAATGACAGAGATGTAAAATGTGAAAAACATTTTGTATGATGCTCATCAATGGGGGAAGTTCTACCCAATACACCAAAACTCCAACATGAACCGTCCTCTCGAAAGGACCAACATACTAGGGAGAAATCATACTCCCAAAACCAAACATTCGATGCCCACTATAGGGACTCACCTTCAAAAACAATTGATCCCAATAAGAAAACAAAAGAGGTCTCCACCTATGATCAACATAGGACTTCTAATGATCTTATTCAATCCTCATCCAATCATGATTCACCTTAACTATTTCTATCATAACCTGTGATACTTCTAGACCAAGATTTTCTAACCCTCCAACCCTAGTACAGAACAACAGGGAATGTAATGTTTGGAAATATAAGGCTTCAAAAAACCCCATACTGATGGAGTAGGGAAAACTATTGTTTTAAAAAAATCTTCCAGGTGTCACGTGACTCATCCATGAACCCCCAAAATCCCTGAAACAACATAGAAACATGTCTTCAAGAGATTTGATGATATGATCTATATGACAGTCCATCTATAGATGAAAAGTATTATTAAGGAATATCTAATAGCCAAAAGTACGCTTGATTCATCCCAATATCCTAGAGTTTAAATGATGATATCTATTTTAAATGATCTGCCTTTGGACTCCATAGAGTCACACAATCGCCTCTAAATACCTCCTCGATAAAAATTCCACTGAGATTATCTCTATGATTATATAAAGTGGGATGATTTCGTCAAACTATCCACTACCACCCATATATCATCATAACCTCCTTGATCTCAAGGTAAACTAGTAACAAAGTCCATCGAGATGTCCCCCCACTTCTATTGAGAAACATCTAAATGTTGGAGAAAACCATCCAGAACACCATGCTTGGCCCTCACCATCTAGAAGAACAAACATCAAGAAACAGACTCTGTAACTTTATTCTTCATCCTAGACAAAGAAAAAAGACTCCTCAATGATTGGTACATCATCGTCACACAAGTATGTACTGCTAAATGAGAACTATGGAACTCCCTGAGAATCATCTCTCGCATTTCCATAAGAACAAAAATCCATCCCTGAAACAATAAACAGTGTCCATAAACATCAGAAAAACCTTCATGGGATTTTCCACAAACAATGTGGCCACTCTAGACCTCTACTTCAAGATCCCCCAATTGGGAATCATCCACTTGATACACCAAAGATGATAGCACTTTCATCTGTAAAAGAAATCCTTTACCCCCAACTTCTCCCATATCAAGATGTAACATTGAATGTTCATCCATCACCTTCCTTGATTCTCTGAATTCACACACTAAATCACTATGCGAATTTCAGCTCCACGAATTGTGTACAACATTCCATATACTAGGTGTATATGATATTTCTATGTCTTAATTTTGAATGAACTCCATCAATTGGAACTTTCTAAAGATCAAGTCACGTTGGGAGAATATATACCTCAGGATCTTATGATTAGTGAAAACCAAAAAATTATTGTTGTTATGGTAACACCTCTACAACTTCAAATAAAACACCACTACCGCCAACTCAATATCATGGGAGGAATAGTTATATTCATGGGGACATAACTACTAATACCCAATGAAATGAATAATCTCAACTACATTATAACTCATCCCTACCCAAAATGTAAAGCATCACATAAAACATAAAACTGAACACCCTCTGATAGCAGAAATGGAACTATAGTACTGAAAAAATTCTCCCTCACAAACTCAAATGATTACAAAAAAATATCAAGCCACACAAATTCCTGATCCTTCCAGTTCGACCCCATCAGAGGAGTCATAAATCGAAATATATTGGATATGGACCACATGTAATATCCTTCAAGACCAATTTTCACCTCTACTACTATCTTGGGGGATGCCATGAACAAATTCCTTCTATAATTGATAGATCCACAACTAATCCCTACTAGGATATAGAATTCCCAATGAAAAGGACTTCTTGAGACCAAAACTCACACATCAGAAACATTCCAAACATCTATTGTCAACAAAGAACACCCAAAATGGTACGTAGATGCTATGTGTTCCCCTCCTCAATTGCAGAGTACACAAGGATGTTATCGATGAAAATGACCATAAAAATATCTAGTATCTCATGGAACATAGTGTTCATCAACACCATGAAAATAGCTAAATCATTCTTCACACCAATTAAAATAACTAAGAACTTGTAATTCTGATGATGACAATGAAAAAGTAATATTTTGGATATCACCATCCTCTACATGCATCTGATGATACCAAGACAACCAATTGAACATTGAAAACCAACTTGAACCCTTCATTTGATCGAAAAATTCATCAATCTACATATGAGGATAGAGGTTCTTCACTATCACTTTGCTTAGGTGATGATAACTAACACACAACTGCAAACTTCCATTAGCCTTCTTCATTAAAAAAACCGGTGGACCCCATGGTGACACACATGGCTGAACAAAAAAACACTACAATAGACCATCGATCTATATACATATCTCCCACAACTCAGAAGGTTCATCTTATACATAGAAATTGATATAGGAGACACGCCTGGTAGCAGCTCGTTCCTGAAATCGATCTCCCATCAAGGGGGTAATGCCACATCCTCTTCTAGAAAGACACCAAGGTACTATTCAATGACACTGGAAAATGTTGACTATAGAACCTCTGAAAAACTCAACATCAGTTTAGCCATGAAGGATAAAATAGAAGTAATATTCCTCTGACCCATCCCAAGGAATCACTCTATAACAAATAATGCTGGATCTCCAATAGAATCAAGGAACACCACCTGCCTCCAGAATAAATCCACGATATCCTACACCAAATAAAATAAACCAATGTTGCGGATGAAATCATATGGTTATCATCATAAACATAAGAAATATCCCCAATAGTGTTTCTCACCAACACTAACTCAAAGTATCTATGTACATCAAAAAATTCACCTTGACCTCTAACTAGCATAGTCAATGCCAAGGGCACTAGAAGTCTCTCTATCTCATGTACCAATGGGTTGAAAAGGGTAGTTGATAGGAAGGATTGAATCATCCTTAAGTCAAATAATACATAAAACCAAGTATAAAATTTGAAAAGGGTACCTAAACAATGTATTCCTTACCTGGTGCTAGAAACACTAAATCATGAAGCTAACCACGACCTACTCCATGGCCCCATTGACCCTATTGATGAACACCACCACAGTCGCACGCTGCAATCAAAAGATGGAGAGAACCATGGGGTTTTCCTCTGTCTACCCATGTAATCGATGGTAATCCAACGCCGGTGTAACTTATATCTATTTCCTTGGCTGGAACTGCCTCAATGGAGGAACCTAAAGCAGAACACCATGTTCATCTTGTGTGCTTCAAATGGTCAGTCACTCTCACTGTGGATTACCTTGGACTTCACAAGAAACACAAGCGCCTTATCCCTTGGCATATTCCTATTAACCACTTCCCCTTGAGTAACAAGGCATTGGGGTTTGAGACCTACCCCGATTCAAACGGAAACACTACCACCCTAAAAATGGAGAACCCCAAACCATAGATTTCATTAGTGAGGAATCCTATAGAATCCCCTCTCATGAAGATCCTATTCTAGATAACATTATCTAAATGACCTCTTCCATTCCCAATACCTCAAGACAAGTCATCACATTAATGTCGTGACTTGGCACTAGGTATGTAGATGAAAATCCACCTCAAAATGCCTCACCATGGCCTCCTCGTCATACAATAGGTCCAAATCATATCGTGAAAGGTTTTTCAAATGGATTCCAAACACTCACACACTAGAGATCTCTTGTCGAAGGGTAAGAAGTTCCAGGTTACTAGTCTCTTTTTTTTCAATGGAAGAAACATTACATTGAACTTTTCATTGAAATCCTTACACGAGACTTCCAACTCTTCATGATCCCCATGGAATAAGAACCACCACTTCCTTGCGATTATAAACAACATCTTCAAAACCAATAACACCCAATACTCCTTCGATGAATGGATAAAATTTAATGAATCTAAAAATCCTCCAATAAATATTCTGTTACATCGTCTGAAATTAAAACCTCATACATCTATAGACTATGAGTCATAAACTCATGGAGTGTCCTCTTCCAAGTGTTGATGTCATTAACCTCTACCCTGCAGGGATTTTCTAGAACCACCTTCTAGACATCTTCTATGTGAACCTGACAAGGATTTCAACCTAGAGTCATTCCTACAAAAGAAAAAAAAATTAGAGCTCCTAAACATAGAATATGGAATACATTAATATTAATTAATTAATTGGTTTATTTTATTTATTTTAGGTCAAACATTCCCAAGGTCTACCCATTCATCCACAGACAATGAATATAATGTGTCATCCTTTCCTAGTTGTGCACCCTAAAACATGTATCACCCCATTTATAGCCACTATAAACATAACGCTCTATGCATAAAATCATAGGTGGCTCTACCTACATGTGTCTCATTCTATCTCAATGATTATTGTGCTTTCTAAAATTAGATGACATTGTTTCCCTACTAACCCATGTAACCTCACCTTTTCCAAACTACAATATCCATCCCTTCCCTCAACCAAAACTCTAATACCACTCAACCACGAAACCCACTCCAAAAGTGTACCCCTCTGGGGCCAGCAATGTTAGAAGGGATATAGTGAACCCAAAGTACCACCTTCATCATGACTAGGGGTGACGACTAGCTTCGAGGGTATAATAAACACAAATATGGGAGGCATTACCCACTAAGATAATAGATTCGAAGGAGAGAGATAATTCATATGCCAACCAACTCCTACACAGACTGCAATATAAAGAAGGAAACTAAAGTAAACATATGTAATGTCATGAAATAACTACTAAAAATAAATTGGAAAACTAAAAGTATAAAAAGAAAGTAAAACGACCGGGACCACGAAGCCCGAACATCTCCTGTGACCTGAAAATAGTAGTAACCATCAAGATCTCCACCCTATTCCAAGCAACCTGAAAAACTGTTTATATAACATAGGGTGAGTATAACAGTATACATAGTTGAATCCTTCACATAGACTCACCTAAAAATGTAATGAAATAATACAATAGAATATTGAAAAACATGTGAATATAACCCGTCAACTAAACAGGTATACAATGTTCCTAGCCTCACCCTAGCTAATATCACCATGAATCACATACAAGATTATATAATATAATAATGAATATCAAGGGAACCCCAGTAGTAATTCACCACTAGATTGATGATTTTCCTTAATGTCTCACGTCATAATCCATCTTTCTCCAAAAGGCAGGCCCAAATACTCCTAGGTGAGCACCATAATATGCACTTAATGCAAAAAAAGAATGCTTGCAAACACTTGAGCAAATAACCACACCATATACACTACAAAAACTAACTTTGTAGTTTCTATGAGCCCCCATAGCCTTTATAACATGTATAATACATCAAATATTATTCTTCAATACATTATATCCCATAGAATGTCTAAGGATCCTCATGCCATCACAGCCTATACACATTATCAATATAGTAGTCTGTAGGAAACTATATCCAGAATAAATGTGTATGAAGTAACCATAATAAATTGCATCCATTTACACAAATAAATAGGGAAAATTTACCAATGTGCATTCTAATACAATTAACTACTAGAAGAAGTGTGTGTGGCCAAAGGGGAAAGCCATCCATCTGTCCTCCCAATGTGATTTTATGGAAAACACCCCATGCGATAAAATCTCTAGGGTTTCAATCGCCGTAACTGATAGGGTGGGGGTGGCGTATAGAAACACAAAAAGTACCTGATATCATATATCTCACAACCACACTGTGGTAATAACCTAGTCATAGTATCCATTGTAGATAACGTCTCTCAAACTCCCGACCGCCACTACTAAAACTAGATATCCTATTAGCATGAAATCATTTAAACAGTATTATGAAATCATATTATTATTTTAATTAGTATCACAATATGTTATTTAATTTTTTAACCATTAATTAACCATTTCAATTCTACTATATAATTAATTAGAATCACACCAAGTATCTCTACCCTCCATGGATATCCAAACCAAGTCCACAACTTCTCAAAAGTGTAACCTCATCATTGCATCCCAGCAATCATTAACACCACTGGTTCAACATCATTTATTCAATAATTTAGTAGCCACATTATTACATTCTATAATTCTAGGCATTCTAGAAAATCATAGTAAGCTACCACAAAAGGGGGATCAATGCGGTGGGTAGATGGACTACTCATCATGTCTTTTCCGATTATAACAGGAGTGTAGACCCATCCACCCTTGAGAAGCTAGACATAGAATTCACATGGCATACCCTGTGCGTAATTTCCTCCATTGGAATGAGGGCGAGCAAGTACAATTTCCTTAAAGAGTTTGTAATGCCTAGAAGATAAACACACAATAGATTAAACATGCATCCATCATTCACATCAACTGCTAAGCCCATCTTCAACTCATTATGTCATCCCCAGTGTCCTCCCTGGAACCCACATGCATAGATAAATGCATCTCAACACTCTATGTGACAACTGCTGCCACAACCACTGGGCATCCCTACCCCCATATCTTACAACCGCTATCCAGGCTCACACAAACATCACAAGAAGAAAGAAAAAACAAATCAACCGGGATCTTACACCTAATCATGAAAATATACCTTCACACATAGTGAGCGATCATGGATCCAAAACATATGGAACATGGCATTTAAAAGAAAGAGGGTAACTCAGAACCCTACCAATCATTTCAATTTATCAAACAACTAGTTGTTTAATCAATTTTGAAATAACTGATTCATTATTTGTGTGTTCCAACTATGGGAAACATAAACATAAAGATATCATAACAATCAAAAATTATTTAAAAAATTAATTTATATGCCTTCATTACCTTATAAATAAGCATCAACATGCCAATGGTTTATCAAAAAATTTAATTAAACATGCACATCAATATCAACAATATTCATTAACCTACCTCTTTATCATTAGGAAAATATTTTATAAATAAAAACATATTTATGTTCTTTACCAATTTTCATGAATTATGAAATTATAAAAATGAAACGAATAGATGCCATAGTATCTAGAAAATCATGTGTAAACAACATACCATCGATATAAATTTTTTTAATCTGATTAAGATATTTATTGTGTCAATTAAATTGTGATCTTGTGGGTAAATCATGATAACTATATTGATGCACATGAAAAGAATACAAAATCCATGAATACCATGACTAAAATAGTGTACAAAGTTCATTGCATGATAATGGGATAAAACAATTAATCAAAATCACCTCCCCTGCAATCACAACATCCACCCAAGGACTCCATGGAACAACTACATCATCCAAAACCTATGAAATATCCACTAAAAATCATGGATAACACTTTTAATCACATGGAAAGGAAAAACAAGAGGAAACAGATTGAGGGACCCATAAAAAGTGGAAGATAATATTATATATCAAACACGGATCGACAATTCATGCATGCAATGAAAAAGGGGTACACATGATATAGGAAAAATCAAAGGGGAATGATCCAAGTTTCAATGTTCGATCAAAAACATCAATGGGAAATAATGGTATGGGAATCTCATAATAATGAAAAAAAGAAGTAATTACAATGTAAAAAATATATCTTATACTTTTTAAAATCTAAACGGAGTGTTATTTTAGATAAAATTTTAGATTTTTATTAAAAGATGATCTGGTCAAGATTACGGTTTTCAACTGAGTAATGTCATCAGGACACTTGGGAATATTAAGATAGGAATTGTGGGATTTGAATCGAATTTAAATACCTTAAAATATGGATTGGAATATATTTTTGATCAATGTATATGTCAAAGCAGTAAAATTGTAAGAAGATAAGAAAAATTAGAAATTTTTTAAAGGAAAATGAATCACCATTTTGGAAACACAATTCATGACACAGTTAGATGTCTCATCGGTTCCAACACATTAGTTATAACTCACCATTTATAACGTACCAATTCTAACTCACTAGTTCAGACTCACTAGTTCGGAGACACCAGTTTTGACTCACCGATTTCGACTCACCAGTTTTGACTAATCGGTTTTGACTCACTAGTTATGAAAATTTGGCAATGGAAATGAAACATTTCTGGAAACACTACTCAAAGATCTAGAAATTTAGAGAAGTGTAGGGAAAACATTAACATTACCTCCCAGAACACCTCCAACGCCATATTTCAGCAATGGAATGGACTGGAGAGGTCTGAGCCTTTACATATGGACCAGTGGTAGGGGAATCCCATGTTAATTCCTTAAAAATAATATCAATGACCTTGTGTTGAAATTTTTTGTAATTTAATACAATTTTTATGTAATATTTGGTGTGTTAATGTATAATATAGATTAGAAATATCATGAGAACACATGATGTAGTTCATTGTTATTTTTTTTGATCACTTCACATCGTAGTGAGGCATGATGTAGTTCATTGTTCTTTTGTAATTTAATACACTTTTAATGTAATTTTAGGTACTCTCTTGGTTTATAGTCTTGATGTGGACAGAAATCCACAACCGAATAGTTAACCAAACTAATCTAAAAAAACCATGTAGATAATGTTCACTTGGGATATATAATAATAAAAAGGTTTATATCTGGGTTTTAAAACACTTATCTAAACCATGTAGAGAAACCAAGAATAGATATTTTTATCACCCATGTGATTTCTTTTTAATTATATTCTCCCCATAATGACTCCAATAGTGTTTAGTATCAAAGTTAGTAAAATTAAAAGTTATATTTATTATAGAATTGATTTTTTTAGATGTCGTTTAAATTAATATACATGAATTATTGTTTGGTTTCCAATTTTTTATGTTGGTTATTATGTTTAACAAAATACTTTTACCACAAAAATGGAATGTTACCAATTTTTTGTCATATGATTTCAAAATGGATAATTTAAAAAAAAAATGATGTATATTGTACTGAGAAATTTTGTGTGGGATTTATTTTCAAGGAGAGTACAAATTTGTTTTAATTTATGAATGGATTAATTTTTAAATAGTTTTTGTCAACTATTTTTTTGGACATTTCCTATGAAACTTTATGAGATTCATTATAGTGATTTTGAGGATTTTAATTTAAAAATGTTTTCAATCACATGTTTTATATATTCTAAGTCTTAATTATGATTTAATATTATTATAAAAAGTATATCGGATATTATTTGAAAATGAAATAAAATGTGAACACATGAAGGATTTGTTTAAATAAAGAAATTGTGTTTAATTTGTAATGTTTTCTTTCTTGGAGATTTATAAAACTTGTTTTATTTCCCAAAACAGATCTGATTTATAAATGTTCTAAATATGTTATTTTGAATTTTGATGATTTTAAACCCAGATATTATGTGTTAGTTATGAAGATATTTTTATTCTTCAGTAGTGTTTTAAAAAATTTGAAGTTTTATGATATATTTTGGGTATTATTTTAAAAAATAATTTGATTCCTATGATCATTTTGAACTCCTTAGAACGGTGATTTGAATCTAAACACCTAAATAAGTTTTGAAAAAAAAACCTTTTATTTTCCATGTGTGATGAAATAATTTTTCAATGATCTTGTACTACTTTTTGCTTTTATGGGTTACATGAAAATTTATTTGTCCTATTATGGTGTGTATTTTAATAAATATTTTATTTTATTATATAGTTCAATGAATTCCTTGAAATGAATGTGTTCAATGTGTATGTTTTTTGTGACTTTAGTATAAAACATTAAATTTTTTATTATAAAAATTAAATGAAATTTTTTATGGTGTTTTATATTAAAGGATTGGAATTCAATATTTTTTTATATGATCTACATAAGGGATGTATGATTTTAATTTGAAAACCTGAATATATGGATTCATGCTTTCTTTATTTATGTTATTACCAAGAAATATATATATGAATTGTGGTTAGATAGTTACTAGGATTTATACTTTTATTATTGAGGTGAGGATTATTATTGTGGTTTGTGATGTATATTTTTTGAAGTTTAGTTTTTTTAATATAGATATGTAGAAGTTTTTGATGAAAATTATATATTGAAATATTTTAATTGGTAATCCCCTAGGTTATTCATTGCAATATACTGTTTTTTTTCAAAAATAAATATTCTTCTCTGTTGGTGGTGTCTTTTGGATTTTATGTTTTGATATAATTTTGACGAGGTTATGATTTTTATGTGTTGAAAATGTAAAATAATTGTATTGTGTGATTGGGTTGTTAGGATGAGGGTTCTTCCATGTCTGTTCTTTTAAGTTCACCATGCGATGGTGTTCAAAGGTAGTGGTTAGAGGTAAACCTCACTTGATCCAATGTTATATACCATTCTTCATATTGTCGAGGAATGTATATGATTGGGGAATTTCAAATTATATCTCACCATTTATTATATTTATTTTATCTTTATCATACAAATTTGAGGTATTAGACCTCAAAAAATTTGATTCATTTAATTTATTATGTATAATTAAGAGTATAGTTGTTTAGATATGGCTTTGCGTCATTGATTACTATATTAATTGACTATTTCGTTGCTGAAGAATTCCCTTTGAATACTTATATCACTATTTCCACTTCTTTTAGAGAAAGAAACTTTTATTTTCTTGGTTCATGGGAGGTTAAATTTTTCATTAGAGAATCAATGTATTGCTGAAATAATTTAATGGTGGGAAATACCCTTGGGGATATTTTTTTCCTCATTTACTTATCAATATAGTAGTGTATTATTAAATGTAGTGATTTCTTAGTATTTTTCCATGACCCCATCATATGATTAAATGTATTCTAATGTCCTTGATTAATTTGTATAATATTATTCCAAATCACTTGAATTTTCCTATGTATCCAGAATGTTGGGATCATTTTCACGCATGACCTTCATTTTAAAGATTGCGAATTCGGTCACTATGTTGAGACATTGAATATATTCAAGATAAATTTATATTTTTATTCATTAAATTTCTAATGTATGGTTCTAGGTATATATTATAGGTCTATGTCATGTTTTTTTAAACTTTTTTAGAATTTAGTTGAGAGTGAAGATGTTAGAACCCCAACAATGCATTGATGTTTTGATTCTTATATGAATTTTTAAGGGAAAAAAGTGTTATGGTACGAATTTCAACACACAATAACCTATTTTTTCCCTAAGATATTATTTTCTAATTGATATGGATTTTATTTATTGATATTGTGTTAAATTCTTTGAATATTTTAAGAAATGTATTATTACAGCATATTGCATGGTTTATGCATGGAGAGTTAAAACATTTATCCTTCCCAAGAAAGGAATGTAGTACAATGTAGTTAATTTTACATGTTTATAGAATTATTTTCTTCATAATAATTGTAAACCCCTAAAATTTTATTTAAAAGAATAAAAATATCAATATTTTTCCAAACATGCATGATTGAGCTTTACTAAAATTCATATGTATTGAAAAACTAGTATTATTTCAATGATTCCAAGCTGTTAAATTGATATATGATAATATGAATAACTAAATTATGAATCTTATATTTTTTATTCCTATTCAATCCAAATGTATTTAATAAATCCTAAAAAATAGGAACTCATTTTTTAGTGAATTCATTTAATGCTTAAAAAATTATTTTGATTCAAAAATGAATTTTATTAAAAAAAATCATGTATATTATAAATAATTTTAGTCACTCATAGAAAATTTATTTTATTAAAGAATCTTTATTTTTAAAATAATCATTTCAAAATTATCTTATGTTGAATTTTTTGGATTTTTCAAAAAATAATATATTTTTAGTGAATAGTAAAAATACATATTTTTATAAAATTATGTTTTTTAATTGTGAATTATAAGTATACTTTGAATTTATCTTAATTTATAATATGTATTTATTAATTATATATTAAATGTTTATTTAAAATATAATTAACATTATACATACTTTATATATATGTTAACCAATTTCCACAAAAACACAATTTTTCGAAAAAAAATAAATTTGTAACATTTTATGTATTTATATTAAAATTTATTTCTTCAACTAATTGAAATTGAATAATAAAAAATTGGTTCTATATTTAATTTTTAATTTTTAAAATTAGTAAATATATTCCTTTTAGTTTTTGCTTTTATGAATAGTAATGTTAATAAATATTGTCACCCTGGTATGGGTAAAATATGTAATTATGGTCAAAAAATAACCTGATAAAGGAAAACATTAACCCTAAAACTTCTACTGAATATATAAAATTATTAGGGTTCAACCATATTTATCCAAAATTATAATTTATTTCCATTCCTATAATTTATATTTTAAAATGACATATATATATTTTTTCTATCAATATAAAGTTAAAAATGTCTATCCTAAGATTTTCATATAATTAATTTTATTACAGGGATAAAATAAAATTGTTTTTAAAATGTTAATTTAAAATATAAATTATTTTTATTTTTGTAATTTATTTTTATATTTTAGTGATGAAATAATTACCTTAATGTCTTAGGCATTGTTGAATCATTGTTTGTGAAAACAGTGTAAAACACATTTAAATAATTTTAAAAACTATAAAAGTAATATTTTTTAACTACTTTAAATTTTACCATGAATTTTAAAAATAAATTTAAAAAAATTTAGATGTTTTTTATTTTTAAATTCTAATTATAATGATTCCTTGTTGTTTTTAATGTAAAATTAGGTGAATTTTTAACAAAATGACATTAATAGTGTTTTTTAAATAATATTTTATTATATAAATTCCATATCAAAAAAATATTAAAATGGGAAAATAATTATTATTAATGGTCTAAAATTGAATCCTATGGACATTTATGAGCCAATTGTTAACTTATACATAAAATTATATCCCATTGATATTGAGAAAAGTGATTACTATGACTAAGGGTAGAATTTGATATCTAATGGGTTAATCCCAAATAAATATTTAAAAAATCTATAAAATCCTAAATAATTAAAATTGGGTAATAATTTTTAGATAATATACTCATTATCTTCTAAAAAATGCATTTTAGAAGAATTTTACAACCGTCAGTTACAAATAATATTATAATATTTCATTTATTAACTAAAATGAGATTAATGAAACCCTGAAATAAAAAATATTATATTAAATTATTTAAAATTCATAAAAACTAATAAATTTATCTATTTAAATTTTATGTGGTTAAAAATGTAAATAATGGTGTACTTAGGGGATTATTTTTTATGATAACATTCATAACCCCTAAATAGTTAAAAACATTCACATTGTTCAAATTGAAAAAATAGAATAACAATGGGTTAAAACAAAGAGATATGTGAATCATATCATACATACATGTCCATATTATATTGTATCATGTCAAATATAGTCATCCAAAAAAATAATATAAATATATCAATCTTTATCCACCAAAAACTATAAATTATTTTATAATAACTTAATAAATGATGTTATTCCAAGAGTAAACCTCTCCTCAGTTTTAATAGGGTACACATTCTCCTCTATTGACTATACTTTTCTATCCATTTATATATATATAACCCAGACTAATTAACTTTAAAACATAATTATCTAATAATTAGAAGAGAATTTATTTTTTAAAATATATTACAAGGGTCCATCAGAGAAGATCTAAATGAATTCTAATGAAGAAGAGTTAATCTTCATAACCGAATCATTAAAATATGTCTCTTCATCAACGTCGAATTAATTAATTATACCCATCCAAAAATAATAAATAATTTATCATAAAATTATTTATATTTTATATTTATCATTGGGAAACCATTTTCCAACTCATTTAAATCCAAAAGGGAAAACATCATTTTGGTGTAGATGAAACATATCATCTCTACAAAGCGGTCAAATCTGATTTTAATCATCATTTATATTGGTTGGTTATATATAATTAATATATAATATATTAATGAAATAAATATTATTTCTGAATTATAATATCAAATCAACGTACTGTCCTTCAAATCTATTGGAAAATGATAACGTCCCTCATGTGTATGTGTGGACTACCACCTCCAAGGAATGATGTGATCTGACACCCATTTAAATTTTACATAGAATGAAATGAGGATAGATTTATAAAATATATATAGATGATAAATTTTATATAATAATGAATCTTTAAAAAAGAATTTTTATTTATCATTTCATTATTCCTTCCATCAAAAAGTGAAAATATAATTATTGTGTATATATGACCAACTGTCTCCACAAATGGTGTAATTCATTTTTATATACATAAGTTTTACAGATCACTCTGAAAATATTTGTTATGAATACATATGATATTTATTTATTGATTAATGTTATTTATATCATTTTCCTTGATCAAATTATATAATTTGGAACTATAAAATTGAAATTCTCAAAAAAAAATAATTATTTAACACATAAAAACGATGATTATTAATTAATAGTTTTTGAATTATTATAAGTGGATCACATAAAATATCATAAGTATTTAAATAATTATGATATATAATAATAATTTATTTAATTATATTATATAGGAATTTATAGGACTTTTGAAACAATTAAAACTTTAGGTAAGATTTAATCATCTAAATTTGTCTTCTATTGGAAATATATTATGTTATGCATCTATTTTATTTAACATGGAAATATAAAATACCTTGGACATTATATATAATGAATAGACTTAAGATCATGATATTTTGTGGTTAATTTTATTTAATTTTTTCATGTGGATTTCAATTAAAAATTTACCAAATAAGTAAGGGATTTTAGTTTCCATCTCAATTTAATCATGACTGTTTAAGCTAGAATTTACTATTAAAGAAATTATATTATCCTTTTTGTTGAATATTTATCTTTTTATTCTCACATTATTATTCATATATAATACTTTTTTCCATTTTCCTCACTTTAGTGACTCATGATTACAGAATAACATATTTAAAGAAAAATGACTCTACACTATTATTCAATCAAACATCCATTTTATCCCATATCTACGTTTTAAAAAAATATTTTCAAACATAATTTTATATTGTTAAATTTTTTATTAAATTCATTTTTACCCATGATTCAATTTTTTTTATAAAGTGTTTTAAAGGGGATAACATTATCATTTTAAAAATGATTTACTTTTAGATATTTTCTAGAATGTGAATGAAATCTATGATATTATTTAACCGAGTTAAAATGAAATTTATAGCATCATGAATGCTCAATTTTTTGAATATTCCATTGCATTTTCCAAAAAAAATCAAAGATAATGTTTTTATTTGTATTTTGGTGATTTTTTTATTATAATTTATGATTTAAAAATGAAAATGGTATTTCCCTCATGAAATATATATGTAAAATTTTAAATGAAAATTTTATCAGTGATAAAATTATTCGATGTTACAAACATTTTATTGGGTATATGATCAAATGAAACCATAATTATTCCTTTTCTAGATGGTTTATGGTTATGATGATGAAATATTAATGAATTTTTTTTCTTTTCCATATGGTATGTTAGGAATATTTTTTATGGTATTGTGCCATTTATATGAGTGGATTTAAGATTATGTGACTAGTGGGATAGAAATTATATAACCATCTAATGCATTGGGTAATGAGTAATATTCTATAAGGTAAAAGGGTAAATGTGATCTTATCACAAACTCAAAAAATAAGGTACATATGAGGTAATACGAAGCCTAAAAGAGAGTACACAAGAGTTTATCCCAAACCCAAATGAGTTACAAGGGTGGATAGCTCATGCATAACAAGTTAATAATCCCTTGGTAGTTATCCTTAACATAGGATTTATATGACTATGATAATAACAAGGTTAAATAAACACATTTATGATGTGTTCTTATTCCAATGTAATGTTCTAAATGATCATGTTATTTGATAATTTCATGATTCTTGTGTTATGAACTACCAAAATGTATCTGTTTAATCAATATTTTGTTTTATGATATGAGTTTTAGGGTTGAAAAATATTAATATCATGTTTTAGTACCCTTATTCTCATGTTATATTTATCTAATAATTGATATCTCCCTTATTTTCCATTACTTGGCTTATGTGATCAACCATTCTTAAATTTCCTTTCCCATGGTAATGAAGATATGTTCTATATATGATATGATTATAAAGTGATTTAGTTCTGAAGAAATCAGTGGAATATGATGTAGATATATTATGAATCATTTGTTTATTTATAGGGGATAAAAATATTATAAACCAATTTGTTTCTAGTATATAATGTAATGTTATGTAACAGATATTTATCTTATAAGAGAGAATATATTTTTATGAAAATTGTGGGTCACAATAGTGTGGGGAATTTTTTCCTTCCTATGTCGTTCTAATGGGGCTCACATGATTGGTTCATGGATCAAAATACCACGTTGCCAAACAATGTGTCCATTCAAGGTTATTTTAATTCCTGAACATCCTCCTTCTCCCATAGTCTCATTAAACCCTTATGGATCTACCTTCTTCTTCATTAAACTCTCATGACTAATTCAGCTCTTCCCCATCTGTTTTCCCATTTATGCATAGTTATTCCTTGGTATTTTATTAGAATTAAAATGTAACTCTTTATTATAAACACATCACGACTAATATCTATGCCTTTTACCTCGTTTTATATCTTTCAAACTAACTTTATAGTGGTTTGGTGACCTAGGATTTATCTTCAATTTATTTTACTTTTATGTTTCCCCGTTCAATGGTTCCATTTTTACTTCTTGTTGTCTATCATGCCCAGTTTTATGGTTTTAGCAAAACGCATCACAGAATTGACATGTTTGAGGAATGATTCTATATAATTAAGCCTTTAAATTTAATAGCATTGATTTATAGTTTATTTTATTTATAATTTTAATTTCTCTTAAATTATTAATATATATATATATATATATATATTATGAATATGTCTAGAGGGGTTGTTACCATCACATTTCTATGATAAAACCAAAATATTATAAAAACCAGTTTCAATTGGTGGTTGTGTTAAATTTTGATAGGATACATATAAAAAATAATTTTTATAGAAAGGGGTGAGAGTTGGTTTTGAAATCATTTTTTATCTTTTTTATTTAAATTATTGATTTAATTTGATGTCATTTTTTTGAGTTGGGTTTGAAAGGTTAGTTTTATTAAATGGTATATTACGAAATATTACCAAGGCCTTATTATAACATTCTAAAAGGGGTTTTTTTGTAAAATGATCACCTAAAATGAAAACATTTTTTTATAAATTGAGTGTTATTTCCATGTTATAGGGAATATTTTCTTACAATAACATCCTTGAGAAACTATGGGTCCACATCATTAGGGGTCACTGGATGTGAGATATATTTATCGTTCCTTTCTAGTATAATTTTTATTTAATATTGACTGGTGTCTCACTAGTATATTATATTTCATGGGATACCAAGCATATCTATATAGGACATCTAGGTAAATATGATTCACTATTTTATGAATGAGGTATAGATAGTTTCCCTCATTGTTCTATACATCCAACTTTTGGATATTTCCATAAGTTAGTCCATATGGGTAAATAACCGAGTTATAGTGTAATTGAGTTTCATAAACCACATAAAAAGGATGAAGTATATTTAGTAATGTCTAGGATTTTAACAAATCTCATACCTATTACCATGATCATTGTTTCTTGGCTGTTCAATAATTCTTGTGGATGTTTTATTTATATTATCAATGGTTTATGATTATTTTATTATTATTATTTTTCATTGTAAGGTATCATTTATAATGGTAAAATTTATTTTATTTATTTAAATTGAAATGGTTTTCAATATGAAAAAAATATTGAATTTCGTGAGATTTTGTTTTAAAAGATCAATTTTAGAGACAGTATGTCTTATGGAAACTGATTCATTTGTTTAAATGTTAAAAACGACATTTTTTTAAAAAAAAATATACATTCCTTAATTTTATTGTGCATGTTTAAAAATTGATAATACATATTTTTGGATTAAAAAAACTAGAATATTTATTATTATATAATTATTTTAAGACTAATATGAAAGGAATTTATATTTAAAGGTTATGCATGGAAAATGGGGTGGATACCTACTCGATTATGTGCTCTAAACTATTATATTATAACATTAGTGTGTTCTTACAAGATGTACTATAAATTTAATTAGGTTTTGTTATATGCATGTTGGTAGTGAAAATTAGTGAATATTAATTTAGCACATGGGAATAATATGAGTGTCTTTATATATTGGAAATTTTGTGGTTTTTCTGTTTTACTCTGCCATGTTGGAAATTTTATTCTTCATTTTTTATATTTTTAGGTCAGTATTTTTTAAATTTATTTTTTTATGTTGATTTACATTGGGAAATTCTATTCACTGTGATTATTTTTTATAATTTGTGGCTTCATTATTATTCCATGTTTAGTTTTTCTTTATATGATTTCCTTTTATGCTTGATTATTGAACCTATGGATTTTCCATGTATGATATATGGGTGGAACTCCCAAGATAGTTATAGATTAGTGGATTAAAATATTTACAATGTTTTATTCCATATTTGTCAGGTGCTACTTTCAAGTTGGTGGTGATTAAGAACACGAATCAAGAATATTGGTAGCCATGATTAGGTACTCGAAGTTGGGGTCGTTGGGTTAGTTCATTATAATAATAATCCTTACCACTAAAATATCAATGTGATAGGATACTCCATATCCAATGGTGAGGTATATTGTGATTTCATAAAATTTAGGAGACTGAAGAAATAAAATTACATAATATATGGTAATAATAAGGATGTAATAATGTATTAATCTATTTTTAGAAAATGGAATGTGATATGCACATGGAAATATCCCTGAGATGTATATTGGAGATATTCAATATAATTCTCAAAGATAAAATCCTGGAGTAGTATAGGTGATTTTTCAAATTAACATTTCAGTAGATGGAATTTTACATTCTTCAATCCAAATTGTTTTGGTGACAGTCTATGAAGGAATATGAGAAATTTTATTTCTCCCTCTGTAAGCATGCGGCTGAAGCATCAGTTAACCAATATCTCATGTTTTTTCATAACTAATAAGCTCCAAAATCTTTTATAACACATGTATGAATAAACCATGTTGCAATATATCTATGATAAATATCAATATGATGAAATAAAAGAGGGGTATGAGAACAATAAGGCACTATTTACACGCCATTTGTAGAAGGTGCACCGACTAGACCTCGTATTTTTTAGATGATTTCCTATATTGATCATTTAAAATTTATGGGTTTTATTTTACCAAAGGAATTGAAGAATGACCTCATGCCTAACTCACATACATAATTATTCTCTAATTTTATTGTATATTTTGACATAAAAATTAGTATCATGTCACTCTCAAATCCTCAGACATAGATTTTATAGGATAATAAAAAAAATAATCTTATTGAACCTTTGTAACTTTGAGTGTAAAAGATGAAATTCCTAGAGAAAGGTCCAGGAATAATTCCATGTCTATTAAACTGTAAAAATATTGTACCAAGGGATTCAATATCATGGGGTATGATAAGGAATAATAAGTAGTTTGTTTTTATGTGATAATAATGAACAATAAAGGAAGAACCATACAATTGTAAAGAATAAAGAAAAAGATTTATGTGATATTTTTATTGAATATAAAGACTCCATTTATAGAAATTGGGAATTAAATATATCTTCTGGATCACACATTTTAATCTAAATACAGAAACTATGTATAATCTATGGGGTCCCTAGATGTGAGGAGGATCATTGTGCTCCCAATGAAGCAATAATTGTTCATTGAGGTATTGGATACTATCAAATTACTATTTTTAAATTAAATATTCAAGTTTTAAATAATATTTATTTGGATCCTGTATTAACAATAAAATCATAATATTTGGGTTATGTTTTTTCATGGTTTTATTTATTTTTATTTTTTGAGATAAGGGATGATACATTATAAATGATATTCTGAGTTTGGGGTTAGAGTATGTGAATAATGGGCTTTTAGAACTAAAATATAAAAATTATGAAATGGATATCGATAAAAAAATCATGTTCACATTAATCATGTCACACCCTATTGTGGTGTCACTTACATGGTCATGTGAACATGAAGTACTTGAAAAGGATATATCAATAATGGTATCTAGATTCTATTGAATTAAACCCCTTTGGTAAATATTACTCTTCTCTATATATAAAAATTAAAAAACGTCAAATTGATGGAATATAGAGAAGGGATAAATAGGTTCTTGAATTTATCCGTAATATTTTTGTGCCATTTCTATTCAAATATAGAATTGTATACACTTCATAACTAGTGTAAATGTATTTATAATATATGGATTAGTCTAATTAAGGAGTACAATTCAGATTCGTTTCAGAGTTTTTTGTAATAAAAGAATGATGTATAGAATTAGATTGGTATAACGATTAGTAAACTCCAATGAAAAAGTGATGGGGAATATATTAACCAAGAAATATCTGATTTTATAATGGAATTTTGGATAATATCTCTACTCACTACAACACATACACTACAGTGGAATGATTTTAGTGAAAGTGAACCCCACCTTGTTGGACATTATGATATTGAAGGTGAGTCCTGTGAATCTTTAATTATCAATTTGGATATACCAAATACATATTTTAGTGTGTGAACAAACAAATTATTTGAATAATGTGGTAATAATAAATTATTTTGGTTATGGAGTGTGAACAATGTTCTTTTATCACTTATTCATGTACGAGGATACAAATTTTTTTGGGGTTATCTCTTGAAACCAACAAGAATATGAAATAATTGAGTTTATCCTATTAGGATATACCAATTAAACAAGGGAATATAATTATACAAAACATTAGATAAGAAAAAAATTATTATAGGGAGAAGAAATATATATAATTATAGAGCACATATTCCTAAAAGATAGTGGGATTCGTATAGGTATTGATGTGTTAGATTAATGAAAAATAAAATCCCCAAATCCCACTATAATATGTTTTCCAAGAAACATAATTACTATGTTGGGAAGCCATATATGTTATTGAAATAGATAGATGTGAATTTATAGTCACTAAAGATAGAGAAACAATATTATAAGATAAGGATTATAATTTTTTCTAAGACAGAAGTATTAATTATCAATGATTTTCTAAAGTTGAAACAATCCTTGAATAATTGATTAGATTATATATACCAAAACCATGTTTCAGATTTTTTAATTTATCTTGTTGATGTAAATTTTATATGTTTAAAAATGGTATTGAAGAATTTTTTACATATGTATGGTGAATTAAGTATATATAATGCAGGAATGGTAAATAAATTATTTAAAAAACATTTAATATAGTATTAAATATCATTTCCCCTTATCCTAATGTTGAAGTAAATTAGTATTAAAATTTATATAAAATTTTTTAATGAATATGATATTTTGAAAATGGAAGTAATTGTAACCTTTCTTAATAGTAATCATATGGTAAATTTATATAGTCTACAAAAAATAGTTTTTTAACTCCAAATATGACAATTCATGTTGTTCAGAGTTACTTACGGGTCAAAGAAAGAACAAAAATCATAAAATATTCATTTTTAGGAATACAAAATGCAATAATATTACATTAAAAATGAATATATTTTCATTGAAAACAATTTATTTCATGGGAGTGCAGTCACATTCATAGTTATTTATATTGATGACACATTACTAGTGGGAAAATATATAGTTGTATCATGGCCAGTTATAAAATAAAAATAAAAAACCATTTCTATAATATTTTTTAGATGATATAACAAATATTCATGGGATCAAGATCATTATTGATATATTTAAAATTATTTTTAGACTAATTTGAGGTATATACATTGATAATTTACTATGGTGTTTCCGTTTAGAATAGTTTAAGAGGGAATTTCTTTTAAGGTCATATTGAATACATCTTACCAAGAAAATGTGTACCCAGAGTCAGGGGGAAGAGTGAGTATTATCATAATACATTGATCATATAAGAAAATTATTACCATGTATTTCATAAAATGTACTAGGATTTTGGTTTCATATACATTGACCATGGTAAGATGATATTAGGTAATCCCATGTGAGCTACAATGGATATCCTTAAAGACTATAGTAATGTATAAGAGGATGATGAAGGATATGTTCATAATGTTTTGAGAAAATGTGGAAGTATTCCTCAGGGGATATACAAATTTATTCCTCCATATATACTAAAATGATATAATATAATATCAGTATAGGTCTTTTACCATAATAATGGATCTAAAATATAGATGAGTTCTATGAAACCAATGATCACTAAATCTTCCATTTATATAAAAACCTCAAATTTATATAAATAAATAGCTTTGATAAAAAAAATAAAAAGGTTCATGATGTGGTTCCTAGTAGATAATATGTTTTCCTATAGTGTTATTATAATAATGTTGTAGTGTCCCTATCCCTGGAAATGAAGTCACGTCAATAGGTTAATCACCTAAACCAGATGTGTTACCTTTTGTGTAATGATTCTAATAAGAGTTATACTATAGTAATCTTAGTTTCCATATAGGATAATATGCAAAACTCATTAAATAAAATGTTATATTAATAGATTCATGAATATCATATGAGTACATGTATACCAAAATTTCAGTGTAGTTGGATCTAGTGAATGTGGATTTATTTTAGTATTTGTTCCCTTGAAACTATTGACAAATTAATTTTTATTAACAAATTTAGGAAAATATATTATTCGTAGATGAGTGATCTTACTATTAATATTAATGTTATAATTCCCTTATAGAAGTTTTCACATCTAAATTTTACAACAGTTCCTTGTTATAATAAGAACCTTGAAATTATATGATGATATTCTTAAATATTTTCCTTATGGTCTATATAAAAACATTTAAAATGGCATAGATCAATTATGATGATATGGTGTTGGGGATTGTAATATATTGAGAGATATTCATACAAGTTTTCACTTTTTAATCTCAATGAATGGTGGTTATGATGACTAAATCAACAATAAAAATTCCATATATTATATGATTCGTAAGATATTTTAATTTATTATTGTGGGTATTGATCTATATAATTATGATTAATATCAATATGTATCATGAATAACATAAATTTATCTGTTGGAAAAATCCATGAAAACATATTATCATGATAAGGTAAGATATGTGGGGTGCTTCATAAGATCAATTTAATTTATTAAATAAGTAATTAATGAACATGTATTGTTTTGGGTTTCTCGTACAATGATGAATTAGCTCTTTTGGAGATTTAGTTCCACAAGATGATTTGAAGGTATAAAATGGTAATATATTTCTGTCAAATGAATTTGATTAAATTTTTTTGATGGTTTCAGTAATTTTAGAGTGTGCATTTTACCCTTATACTATAATTTTTTGATATTTTAAGATAGTTGTTTTTTAAGGATATTTAATATTTAATAATTAGTTAAATAAATATTTTATTGTCCCATGGGTTTGTAAGTCTATATCATGAAAATATCATGAGATCTAAATTCTAACATCTATATTATGTCTATAATGACGGTTTTTACCATGGCTTGTTATATAACCCATTTGGGAATTGAGCCATCGACCAGGCCCAATAAAATGGAATTATTTTTTATTATTAAGGGTGCTAAAAATTTGTAACCCTATTTCCTCTTGATATTCACAAAAAAAGGGAGATCCTTCATGAAACCCCCCAGACTTCTCTTGGTGATGTATTAGGCTGATTTTTGTTACCTTTTTCCCTTTTGAGTACATTTCACTTATTTCTTCCATTTTGGTAGGTTTAGTTGAATGAATTGAGAAAAAATAATGAAATATAGAAAGTTCTTGGTTGGCTCATAGTTTCCCTTAACCGTGCACTATGTTCCATCAAACCGTTCATCAATGGAATGTGGGGTTTTCATTCATTGTGCATAGTTTTTCAAATTGTGTTCCCTAAAAAGATAAATTGTGCACCCCATTATAAGTGATTCATGTTTAAGGGGAATAGTTAGGATAAACCACATGCCTCGTCCCAGTAAACTATGAATGTGTTTTAATTGACCATGAATTTAGTATTAAAATTTCACAATACCCGATTTTATCCTCAACTGACCCCCATTTTTTCCTAACATTTATTTCAAAATTTTGGTTTCCACATGGTAGATTCCAACCCATTATGAAATTTTTTCACTCTAATTTGAATACCAAATTAATGATCGTCACCCCTCCTAGTAAGAGGATCTCATCCAATGTAGTTTCAGTTCTCTTTCATGTAACACTTCCATCTGTTGAAGGTTGTTCTTCTCAATTGTTGGATAGATTTAGATATATCTATAGATATAGATCTAGAGATCATGGAACTAGATCTATTTCTATAATTAAGGGATATATTTTTGAATCATGGATTTGGGTTTTAGATCCAGATCTCATGCAACATCCTTATTCAGTTCCAATTAAGGATTTCTATTGTGTGATAATTCATAAATGAATTGATGTAGGTGGTCTATAATTCATGTATGAAACTAATGATTTAATGTATGTGTGTGTAATTTTATAATTTATATTAGATGTTTATAAATTTTGTTTTGTATTAAATTAATTAATTTTATAAATTAATTAATTTAGAAGATATTTAATTGGATAATTTTGGAATTATAAATGGAGATAATTGAGGAATTAATTTTCAGATATTTAGATTTTTGGTTGACATATTTAAGTAATGAATTAATTTTTACATATTGAGTTATTAAAATTGAGGTAATTAATTGATTAATTAAATTTGATTAATTGAGTTTGTTTATTTGGATAATTATTTATGGAAATAATTATGAAATATTGAGATTGTTGATTTGAGATAATTAATTGATCATTTATATATTCCAAACTGATTTTGTAGATTTGAGAAACTTAATTAGAGAATTAATTATTCCATATTGTGATTTTTTATTTGAATAATTTATTTTGGATATAATTACATGAAATTGGGATTATAAATTGAGATAACTAATTGTGGAATTTCTTATAAATTTTCTATATTGTGAATAAGATAATTCATTCTGAACATAATTACATCATATTGAATTGGTGTATGTTGATTAATTATTTTTTCGTTTAATTAATGGTATTGAAGTGAATAATTAACTGGGAAATTAATTAATTGGAATAATTTGATGAGATAATTATTGAATTAGTATAGAAATTTATGTGGATTATTAATTCTTGAATTGATTATGTGTTAGTTAATGGTAACATTTTTGTTTAATATTGATGTTACAAATGGTAAAATGGTCTTTAAATTGTGATGTTATGAATGGTTCCATGCTCAATAAATTTTCAAATTATGAAAGCTAACATCATTATTCAATTGTAAAATTATGAATTATATCATGGCCACTCAATTCTGTTATTTTGGATGGTAACATTGTCATTCAAATATGAAATTATTTATGGTGAAATGGTCATTCAATTATGATATTATGAATGGTAATATGGTAAATCAAAAATGTAATATTAATGGTAACATGGAAATTCATATATAATTAATGAATTGTAACTATTGAATTTTGAGCTATGATATCCCTTGTGAATAGTTCAGAATCTGGTAGGGATCAAATAAGATATTGATATACAGGTTTCCATGGGAAAACTAGGGTTAAAATGGTTAAATAAAAAATAGATGATAAAGTGGAAAGTATTTATTGATTCATTATCAATTATTCTTTATTCAATCGTAGGCATTGTACTTCATAGATATTGTTTTATAAACCATTTGTGGTAACCTACTAGATTGCACTCACATCATACTCAGGAATATTTACAAGATCCCAAATATATATCATGGTTGTTGGAAATGATAAGGGAATATTCCCCATGTTATATCGATTAATTGTGATAGATCATGGATGAGGGAACCCGATGCGATTTATAAAACTCTTAGAGGTTTTTTTAGTGTCTTTACTTTTGATTTTAATTTTGACACTTGGAACGTACATTATCAAGACATATATTCTATTTTTTTATATTTTAATTCAAATTTTATTCATCATGTGATACTATAACTATATTGGTTAGGAATATATTTCATTTTTTATTTTTTATTTTATTCAACTGTTTTTTTACTCTAATAAAGAGGTTATATTCTCCCCATGATTGAAATTAGACCATCGATTCCAGTTCCCATCCCCTGGAATATGAGGAGGCATGTTTAATGTCATGTGATTGACCAACTCGGGGCATCGATGTGTGAAACACTGGTTGATATGTTACAAAGTTGTATCAGATGATTTTTCTTTCCTTTTTCTTTTATTTGACTATTTGGGGCTGGAAAAAAGATTACTAAGAAGAGTCATGATTTGGTTATGAGTTCGTGTATGAGAATAGCTAACCTATGCATTAGGGATAACCCAAGTACCTAGGGTGGGATTTTTGTTATCATTGTTTCCATTAAAGTTGAATAATATTTTACCAAGGGTGATACACAAGTGGTGTGATGTGTATATTATTTCAAATATTTCTTGAGATTTGTCTCGTGTATTATTATAGAATGAGAGTTTAGTTTTCATGAATCATTAAAGGAACTCAAGATTACATTATGAATTGCAAAATTTTAAGAACTCCTGGGAAAATGGGTTTTGGGAAAGTCGTTGAATTGAAATATTTTTCCTTAATTAAGAAATTGGAATAAAAATTATATCTAACATAATGTTGATAATGATTTCAAAACGTTGTTAGATTAGAAAAAATATGGTTTTAAATGAGAATGATTTTATCATTTTATTAACAAAAAACTATGGTTATGATGGGTAAGGGTAGTATTTGCAGCTCAGTCTTGATCATATGGTTGGGTTTTGGGAAAATGATTGTTGTGACATGTTGTGTAACCTGAAAATGTATTAAGATGTTTTATGTGTACTAAATGAATTTTTTATAATTAACATGATATTCCTCTATGATGATGGTTGTTGAAAAGAAAAGGTGATTATGTGGATGGATATTATCTACCAGTAGTGGAACCAGAGGCCATAGTATTGTTGTGTGAGGAAGCAAGGGATAGGTTTTGAGTGAACTTTTCTAGCTTCATGGAATTCATGGGAAGAAACCTAGAGAAGGTTTTCAAAAGAATGTCCGACTTGAATCATCTATTCTATCTATAACACCCTTCAAATCATACTGGGGTGGGAGGACCTAATCGATATGAGTTTTGATTGAGTTTATTGAGACTATACATGACCATTTAGAGGCTCCTACATAGAGGAGGGTCATATAGGCTACTCATTTAATATGAGTTTCAGTAAAGATATGATATGACATTTAGGTTTGTAATGGACATGATAATGGTATGTTTGGGATGGAATTCATTGAGAAGGTCTTAGACCACATCAACCCAGAGATGCAACGGTTGGAGAGATATGATGAGTTCGGGAGGATGACATAGGAGATTATTACAGTGATGAATTATGATGGACACTTTAACAATTTTAAATTTACATTACAAGTATTATAAGGGGATACAATATATACGATGAGTTGATTCTAAGATGAAGATAAATGAGAGATTAAGTCACATGTTTACATTTTTGGTTAAATATATTTGATGAGGTGGTGGATAAGCCTCTCATAGATGATGGGAACGTATGGGAGGCTTCCATTACAAGATATATAGTATGTACTAGATGATCAAGAGTTATGTATTTATAGAGAAGAATAATTGTTTTGAGGGTGTTAGTCAGGGGAATAGTAGTAAGGGTGTATAGGGGTTGGTTTTTTCACTTAGGGAATTACCTAGATTATATGTTCCACTACGGTATGTAGGGGAACTATCGTAGATACTACCCATGTCCATCAATATAGTTAATGTCTTATGAAAAGATTGGACATATAACGATGTTCTATAAGACCCAGTGTCAAATGGTTGGTTAGGGAGAAACTAGGAAAAATATGGTTGTAGGAGGGGGTCCTTATTCACCATTTCAGGCTGGAATTATTTGTTCCACTAGCTATGGTGGTAGAGGAAGTGGACATGGATATTCTGGGAATGTGTGACCATATGAGAAAGGTAGTACTACCTAGAGGAGTCAGACTGTATCATAGGAAATATGGGAAAGACAAATTAATTTTGTATATCCTACCCCTGTGGATAGTGAGGATGGATTATCAATAGTGATATGTACTATTCTTGTATCTTCTACATTAGCCACTATGATAAAATACCCATTTAGTAGTGGTTTAAACTACATCTAGATGGTTCTACAACAGATTCAAAAAAGATCCTCTAGAATTGGTGTTGACAGTCAACACATGGTGGTTCCTTCCATTTTGTAGCAGTTTTTAGAATGATTCATAGAAAAAAAAATTCATGGCATTTTATAGTTTTAGAGGTGGATTCTGATTAAATATTTATGATAATCTTGGTGCCATTTTAAACTACCAATAAATTTTAGACTTTTTTCCAAAGAAAATACCACTAAAATTTTAAAATCACTGCTATGAAAATTTTTATCATATTTATTAGTGGGTTTTCCACTGCCGTATATAATTACCATAATATAACAAGGACATAAACCAATATGAAAAAAACTATATCTAGCGGTGTTTCAAACTGCCATTAAATCATCAATTACAAAAAAAAGTAGTAGGTTTTGCATCCCCATAACCTACAACTAGAACAAAACAATAGTTACACAAAATGTTTTCTAGATAATTAGATGTATCATGAACGTAAATGAAAAATTACACATGTTAAAACTAATTAATAAATGTATGTTGCTTCTCACCAAAACATATCGAATCAGCACATTGACCAAGGAATAAACATTGAAATAAATTATGCACTTCTCATTACATTGAATGAATCAAACAAGATAGAACACATTAATAGAATAAAAAATACATTAAACCATTGAAATAATAAACACATTGATAGAATAAATAATACATTTCTTAGTACATTGAAATAATCATTACATTTCATAATACATTGAAAGAATAATTACATTTACCAATACATTTATCATTGAATGAATGTTGATTCATTAAACTGTTACACAATGTATTTCCAAGGAAAACATAAATAAAAATTATTTAAATCTAGATATAACGAATCAACATACTCCTATTAAAATGCGGGTTCTGGTTTTAATACTAAATCCTCAAAAATTACACACAAGATAATTTAATTTATTAATAATTAAATAATTCTCAATATGAAACCTTCCATCATGAATTCCATTTTCATAAATAGGTTCATTAAATATTCAAAACCAATAGGCAATGCTTATCCAAAAGATAAATCACCCTAAATATCCATAAATTACCTAATGTTTCACAAGAAACAATTTAAACTCACTTGGATTAATACAATTGGTAAATAAATTATGAAATCCTATGACATCCAACACTGATCACACCTCTTTATGAGTTCATGAAAAACTAAATAGATGCCTCTATGTGACTAGTCTAACAATGAATCCATATAGTCCAAGTTTACTAATTACATCCCCATGTCCTATCCATGACCAACAAGACAGAGTAAAAAATTCGGGTTCATGCACAGATATAGCACAAAATCTCCCAAAAGGGAGATCTCCCAACACATCAAGATTGAGCACTAACCAAGAAGGTTAAAACCAGATGATACTAATCAAACAATGATTCTTATAGATAAGGGATACAATATATGTTATAGGTTTCAGATATCATTTTATGGATATGTGATATAGGGCCTTACTTTGGTGAGATATAACATAGAATGATACCGAGTCAGTAGGACTGGGTCATGATATGAGATTTCGAAATGGGTATAGGCATTCCTATAATGGTTGTTGTTAGATAGAGAATATGGTCTTGGAGAAAACCATAGGGTTTTGTGTCATGATTTTACCTAAAGGTACCCTACATGGGGCACTAGTAAGATGAGAGTGACACTGCATTTTCACCCCCAATAGTTAATGGGATAATGATAAGCAACAGGTTGGAATATAACTGATGTGGGAGGATTTATCCTTTTGTACGTGAACACACACACACACACTCAACTCCATGAATTATTATACTGTAATAATAAAATAAAACCTCTCTGTTCAAAAAAATCATGTAGTAACATCAAGGAAATATACTAGAATGAGATAGATAAGTATCTACGAAAAGAAAAATGGAAAAATACACGCCTAACCAGGAAGAAAGAAAGTATGTCCCAATATAGAAACAACTGAAATCAAAAAAGAAGAGTTCCCACTTTAAGATCCTTATGACTGACCACCAAACATTGTTAGTTCCTCCACTTACTTCTATGTTCCATAGATACTAGGTCCACTAAGGACACCATTAGCCGGGTTTCTGTATAAAAAAAATCATGCATGCAAATCCCATACAGGTGTGAGTATGTACACACATAGTAATAAACCATGAAAAACAAGTGTGAAACATTATAATATAATATTTTAAACAAAATATATTTAAAATATATACAATAAACTAAACATCATATATGATCATAACTAAATTTCAATCTCCATATCCAATTGATAGACAATATATAGAAACATGGTTATATAACACATACATAGAACAGCCAATGTACCAATCCCATCTAAAATATAAGAAAAATATAATGAAAATATCCACATTGGACATAATGATACATGAACCCTATCCACTAATCATTTCAAAATGATGTACTCTACTCATCACCCTTTCTATATCCATATCACCTTTATAACACTACAAAATATTTCACTTTTTCCAATAGGGGCATATCTGTTGGTAAAAGTGTATTTTCTGTTGGTAAAACGTTTTACCAACATATATGTCTCTGTCACTAAATTGTTTGTAAACAATCTGTCACTAAATGTTTTTACAACAGATAAAATAGTTCTGTTACAATTATAATAATACCAACAGATAATACGTATGTTGGTTAAAGTGTTTAGTAACACATTCTAATGACAAATTTTCCTATTGGTAATATTATTGTCAACATATAATATTTGTTTATAAATTACATTTAAATAAAAAATATAAATTTTTATTTCTAATAAAATTTCATATTATATTTATTAATTTATAATATATAATTCATAAATTTAAATTGTTAAACAGAAGACGATTTACATAAATGTTCAAACATAGAAAAAAAAATTATATTGATAATGAAATTTAAGAAAAATTGAATCATTACATAAATGCAAATCAATCCCCTGAACAGATCCATCCCCCAACCCCCACAAGTACCAGCGACCCACCAACAGGACCCACCTCCCCCCTCCCAAGTACAAACGACTCTTCCATGCTCCATATACCAGCTCCAGCACCAGCAAAAATCCTCAATTAGCTGTTATACCACAACATTCATCTCCATGATCTCCACCACACAATCAAAGATCATTCCAAAATCAAGTCATCTCTGGTACCAGTGAGAAACAAATTGAGTCAGCTCCAATGCCACCGAGAAACCTCAAGTAACAACTATGTCACACCCTTCAACTCCAATATCTACAATACAAACCCAAAAGAATACCGACAAATCAGTGAAAAATTCTGCATGAATTTAAATCAAAATAGAATTAAATGAAAGTATAAAAAAATAATTTTCATAGTGAGCAGTTCACATCATCCCTATTGACATAACAAAGATTTGAGAAAATTATGGAACTTCTCCAAATTGGTAGACAAATAGTGAATTAGATAAATCCAATGCATGTTGTTCAATAAAACAAGAAACCAAACAAGATGAAGCTCATAACTAAGATTAAAACACAAAAACTCATCTTTTTCCCATAATTGAATGCATCATGTAAGAGGTCCGTCCAAAACAGTATTGTATATGGAAAACCCACGAAATAGGGTATCAACCAACTGAAATTTTAACACACCAAGAGATTTGTGGCTGAGGAACGAGCTGGTTGGAAGGTGGGGGAGGTCTAAAGTTTCTCTCAACTCTTACTGGTTTAATAAAGATTCTACTTACAAATACTACAAGATAATACCTGTGGATCCATCCCACAATGCGATCAGAAACGATCCACAGCTCAACTGGATCTTCAATCCATCCATTAGCACAAGAAGATGCATCAGTTAACAGTAGAAAGTAAGAAATACAGGGGGCTTAGAGGAAAGAAACATGAGTCCCACAAGTCCTGGAGATCTCGCATGGCTACCTACAAATGAACACTATTTTCCTCCGTCAATAACAGTAAATTTGTTTACGCTGCTTTTCCATGTGTCTTGATCTGCTATGTGTATTGTATAGGAACTTGTTTGTTTATCCTTGTTTGTTCCTAGAAATGATGGGTCTTTCCACTAGATTATGAATTTTTTTGTGGGAATTATTTTTTTATGTCCAGGTGGGGTATTCTGTTTCACTTTGTTTTTGTTTAAACCTAGTTTGGATGATTTCCTTCTTTGGGGTTATGTATATAAGCATTGGCTTTTTAGAGAAATAAAGTGCTTTCTTTCATGGTATTTGAAGTGAAAAAATCATTTTATCATTTCAATAAACAGAAACATGTTCGCATGACAATTCCAATTACATTAGGAATATCAAATGATTGCAACACCAGTGAAAGAACAACATTAGAAGTGGTGGTGAGCAAAACATTGACAACGGTGGAAATTAAAAATCAATTGAAGCTTAAAAGAACTCTTATAAACAGAAAAACATATATGCACATGTTGGTTCAAATAACAGAACCATGAAACGTGGGAATACACTTCTAATACATGAGATAAATAATTGAAAGATTCAAAGTGTAATAATTCTCATAAACCAAAAATAATAATTTTTACAACATATATTCATCAAAACCACCATATATGAGAATCCAATTCCAAATTCAAAATTAATTTATATAAGTAGGCAATGGCATAATTCCAGGAACAAATAAATATTTCCAGAATAAACATGTTCAAGTACATATAAGGAAAAGTATCACAGTTAAAAAAAATTAATGCAGCAACAGTATGCAGTGATAAAATATAGCAAAGTATAAACTCAAACAGCTTCAATGTCAACTAACAAATTGTAACCATATTCAAAATAATTCAAGAATGTTAAGATAAAAGCAAACATTCGCCAGTTCTTTTTGTAAATATATTTGAATGAGTGAAAAAAAATCATTTTATCACTTTAATAAAATGGAAACATGTTTTCATGATAATTACAATTACATTAGGAATATCTAATGATTGCAATACCAGTGAAAGAATGACATTGGAAGTGGCGGTGAACAAAACATTGAAAATAGTGGAAATTGCAAATCAATTCAAGCTTACAAAAACTCTTATAAACAGAAAATCATTTATGCACATGTTAGTTTAAATAAACAGAAACAAGAAACATGAGAATACACTTATAATACAAGAGAAAAATAATTGACAGATTCGTACAACTTTTAATAATTCTCATAAACCAGAAATAGGAATTTGTACAACATATATTCATCAAAACAAAATCACCAGATATGAGAATCCAATTCCAGATTCAAAATTAATTCATTTAAGTAGGAAATGGAATAATTCCAGGAACAAATAAATATTTCCACAATAAACATGTTCATGTACATGTAAAGAAACATATGGCACCAAACACAAATTAGTGCAGCAACAGTATGTAAGGATAAAAATAGAAAATTATAAACTCAAACAGCTTCAACATCAACAAACAAATTGGAACCAGATTCAAAATTAATCAAGAACATTAAGATAGAAGCAAACACTAAATATTATACAAGGATAACAAAACAGAAGTGCTGAAAATAGTAAACATGGCATAAATATTTAATATGCTTCAAACCTTCTGCTCCTAGATGCTTGACAAGAAAACCACCGGACTAAAGCATTTTATTCTGCTCAAAACAAAATAGGTACAAGATACAAAACAACCAGGAACATAAAGAACAATAACACAAAAATCTATAGCTTTAAGTGATTATAAATGATAAAAAGACTTACAAGGGTTGAAAAATTACAACTGTGTGGCATTCTCCTGTTCACGCTTCAGAGAATAAAGAGATCTGCACCTAGAATCGTGCACAAAAACACACTGCTTCTGAAACTCGCACATGAAAAAGGCAGGTTCAAGAAATCCCATATGCATAGAATTGAATCATGAAGACGCATACACATAGTTCTAGTACAAGATATTATATAAGCATGACACACAAACAAACGGAACCACTCGACCTGCGCGCTTGCACCTGATCTCCACCGGAACTCAAATCATCAAGATCGGTTCTACACGAAAAAAACCGGAACTGAGGCAATAATCTCCATCGGACAATGTGCGGGGGTAACAGATCAGGATAAAGACTCGCTAAAACCTTTCACCATTCGGTTAGGGTTTCTCTAGAGAAAACCTGAGAGAGAGAAACGTCGTTCGGAGTGAATAGGAAAGACGGCATGCGGGGATGTTGACTAATAGAAATATTTGAGGGCAGATTTGGGGATTTTTTTTTCAAATATATATATTTATGTTTGTATATATATATGTGTGTTTGTGTATAATGAAATGGTTATGAATTTATATAAAAAAATTACAACTATGATGTATCTATATATGTATATTACTAATAAATATTACTAAATTATGGATATTTTAATTAATTATATATTTTTTTATCAAAATTATATTCTTGTAATGGGCGAATATATATCTTTATATATTCAATTTTTTGTAAAATATTTGATATTATTGAATAATTTATTGGTAATGGGTTTTTTAATGGTAAAGGATTTGGTGGTAACAATAACTAATAATAATATATTCATATATCGGTAAATCAATTGTTGATATTATTATGATAAACAACAGATTTAAATGATGGTATTGAACTACTAATATAAACAGATATATCTGTTGGTAAATATAATTGTTGGTACCTATGGTTAATATAAACACAATTTAATTTCTGTTGGAATTAATCATTTTTACCAGCAAATATATTATCTGTCGGTAATTTTATGTTGGTAATGGTAACTTTTTTTGTAGTGTACCAACAACACATGTAAGACAGTTATATTTAAAATTAAATAATGTTTTATATTTATATTAAAAAAAAACAAAAAATAGTTTATGAACTAAAAGATTCTGAAGTTATGTAATTTACCTTATCATTACCATTCATCACTAACAATACCTATTTTCCAACCAAATACCTTAGATGGTAATGGTCCCAACCTCATCCCGTGCACTCGACCAGGATTCTCCTTCCCAAGAACTTTACAAACTAGGTCATCCTGGGAGATTGAGAAGGATTGTGTGAGATTGGAATCCTATATTTATTTGATTTTTAACTATAAAAAAATGCCGGTCATATTCAAAGAAATATATATTAATATACTAAAAAATGATAATATGTTATTATATTGAAAAATGAATTCATACCCCAATATCATTGGCATGCCCATTTGTAATACTCCCAGTAAATTATTTATGATCTTTCAACCACACTTATGTTTGGGTTTCATGGTAGCTTAAACTTTGTGACTTCATTAAAATATGATAAATCAATATTTTAATATGTTAAAATGATAAAATTTTCTAATAAATATTTAATCAAATGAAAATATTAACAGTGTTGATCAACTTCTTATAAAACTCTTTGACCCCGCAGTGTGAGCATGATGCTTCTTCCTTGGTATTCCTACCATTTAATCCAATATAATTATGTTCAGGACAATATTTTGAAAAAATAATGTAGAATAAAATAGAAATGGCAACATATGAATAATAATAACAAACATAATATACATAACAATGATAATGAATAACCTCACAAATGACATAAGTGGTTGATAAATGAATTGATAACTACATATACAATAATTTTCTCCTTTAATAATGTTGGGTTCCTTCTCCGCCATTACTTCATCTATGTTACCCACTCTTGAAAAACTAATATTTTCAATATCATGATGAAAAAATAAGTACACTTATTCCTATTGGTGAGATTCAATGTTTGAGGTCAAATATTCCACTTCATCACCCATATCATACAAGTCTATTTGTTTTACAAGAGAAACAACACTCTACCCTTCATCTGTTACATCATTCACATAATATGCCATTTTTTCAAGCAATGATAAGATATATAGATCATGTAGTTCACAATCATCAACATCCATCAAGCGAGAGATGTTCACTGATGTAAATTTCATGGAATCTATTTTAACACCCCCAGTAATATACCCCAATTTTATTTGAATATAAAATTAAAATTTTTATGGTATTTTAATTCGATAATATCATTAAACATCCCATAGTATTCCACTTCATAAATACAAATATACAACTATTCCTTATAATCACACCCTCTTCCCGATCAACTTTACAGAATCTAAAGTCATTCACATTGTAAGTGTTGAATATTCTATCTTGTTTTAGAGGACCATGGGCATGAACATAAAATCTATTTGATAACTATGCTCAAGTATCAGTATTCATGATGTTAATAAATTAATATTCATTATTATCATTACAAAATATATGTATCATCCTAATATTCAAATTGATTGTAATATTTATGAATATACACGTCATGAAAACCATTCAACAAGTTCTTTTTTAACAGTATTTGTTATATCATTCTCATTTCATATTCGTCCTCTCATTCTTCTCTTTATTTGTATCCTTGAATCATAGATAAATGGATCTTCAATTTCTCTATATAGAAGAACGTATATATATGTTCTTGTAACAATTCCATTTCATTTAGTGTATCATATGAGCTCCTCCCAACTGATCTGCCAATAGTGGAATAGATGTTGATTTTCCATGTATTTTAGATTGAGTTGATTTTTCATCAATATGTTCAACTCAATTGAATATTGCCTCAATATCATCAATGAATATAGAACAAAAGGTAGGACACACCCCTGCCAAATAGCTTTCAGAAATAGAGAATTTCATTTGAGCATTATTTTTCCTGTATGATTTCAAATGCCGAATACATATATGAAATAAAATAAAAAACATAATTATGTATTTAATGAAGTGACAATAATTGTTTACTGAAAAAAATATAAATAAAGTACCTCCCAATCGGATACATCCATCGATAATTTATGGGGGGCCATAATTAAGCTTCCCAAAACAAATGCACAATTAAATGGATCATGATAATAAATAATGATGGAGGAAAGATTATCTCAATTACAAAAAGTTTCAATAAAAATCTATCTTGATGGCTATCATGTAGAAATGGATGTAGTGTTTTCTCACATAGTTTTCTGAAAAATGTGCAGAATTTGAAGACAACTGTAGTAATCTTTTCTGGTAATAATGTAACCCAAACTAATGGAAGTAACTTCTATAACAATATATGTCAATTGTGGATTTTCTATACATGTTACATATGATGCATTATGTTAACACACCTTGAGATGTTATATGAATACACATTAGATACATTCAAATGTTTTAAAATTTTATTGGATGTATCTTTTTCCCATTTTTTCATTGCAAAAATTTCAAGAGCATACATTCCATTGTCATCAGGCTAGAGATCACTTTTTATGTTCATTTCTTATAAGTCTTTCTGATCATTGAGATTATCCTTCGACTTTTCCATGCTCATTTTGAAATTTGAGGATAAAATTGTCACAAAAATTTATCTCAATATAAAATTAATCATGATTATTTCACAAAAAATAAAATTCCTTATAGGAAATTTTGAAGAATAAACATTTTTTCGTCCATTATTGCAATTTGATTTCACATGAAGATTCACTTCAAAATCATTTCCCACTACCATTAAAATGATGCACCTTCCCCAATTCTATTTCAAAATCTCCATGTAGTGCCAATATTTCAGAACCAATTAACAACTTTGGAGGTGGTATATAATCAATTAAACCATTTAATTTAGACATGTTCACCCAAAAACTATGAGATGGATCGAGAAATATTCGATGACACATGAATCACCATTTTCTAATGTGAGTTAGCCATTCGGGCTCGAAATATATAATACAAACTAGACAAGATGAAACTATAACATCCCAGGTAAATAAAGAATAATACATTTTCATATTTATTAATATTTGTGAATTAAATATTAATTTTACTTTAATGGGGTTTCTATGTTCGATGGAGTACCTGATACACAACAACTGGTTTCTTTGAAACCTTACGTTGCACACTAATTATATAATAATATTATTATAAATGGTAGTTAACACCTAGCTGTTGTATTGGCGGGAATGAATAGAAATAACTAAATTTTGATTATACATGTTTGTTAAATGTTTTTACATTTATCCAATAGAAGATAAAAGCTTAAAATAAGAAAAGAATTCAATTTTAGGCATAAATACTCTAATATTCACTAAAAGGTTGATTTATCACTTTTTAATGGAGAACACTCTTTAAATATAGTGTTGTTCACTTTAATAAATTCTAATTGGCCAAATAAAATCCTTCTATAGAATGGGGACATTAAAATTTACTTTGTGTAAATTTTTGGTATTTTTCCGATAAAGTTCAGTTTTAATGAATAGTGAAAATATTGTACTTCAATTCAAAATAGCGATTTAATATAATTTATTTATATCATTAAATTATATTTTTAATTGGTTTTAAAGTTTAATTAAATTATATTTTTACCATTAAATCCAATGGTGGACATTGGAATAAATTTCACATTGAAATTGGACATAAACAACTGTTAATCTTTTGATAAATATCGTTTCTTAAAAACATGCTATTTGATTTGACAATGGGAATTAATTATAAAATTAGTAAATGAAACTTTTATGTTTTGAAATTTGTAAAATAGACATCATTTTTGAATTTGGAAAATCATGTATAGCTTAGGGTGAATGATTGGTATTTTTCTGAAAAACTTCAATTTTTGATGAATAGTGAAACCACTAAGTTGTAGTAAAAAAAAACTGATTTTTTCATTTAAACGAAACTTTACCACTTCTGTGAATTGAATTTAAAAAATCCGACATACATGGTTGTCATTAGTAAGTAAAATGTTGTTCAATGGGATTAAAATAATTTTTGTTGAATAGTAACTTTTGAGTTTTATTAAACGCAAATAGAGGCAATTAGGGTAATTTAAGGTAAAAATAATGTTATAATAATATGAAATTACCTTGACACATGTCCTAACCATATTTGATGAGTCATGGATGACCCAGAAAATCCATGGGTCAATTTTGGGACCCCATAGAGCCACATGGGTAAGATAATGAAATTAATAACGTTTTATTTAATGTAAAAATAAAAATGTCACAAACATGTATTGTTTTATTAAAACAATTTTTACATGGGATTATATATGTTATCGTTTTAAATATAAATATTAATTATAACAATAAAAATATTTCCTACATCAGGATAATTTTTTTTATAATTTTTAGACTTCAAATAAATAAAATTATTTATGACACAATGATGATGCATGGTTTAGGTCATTAATGAATGATTTAAATAAATAAGACGATAATGTTTAAAATAATATCCAAAACTTGTCCAATTATTATTGGATGATTTTATTTTAACATGGTACACCTTAGCTTCGACTTTAATGATTGTTGGACCTTTGGAAACCGAAAAACCTTGTTTAATAAAATAATATTTTCAAAATTTCCAAAAGTGCCCCTCCAATACCTTATAAAAAGACCCCACTTCCTACCCATTTCACACATATCTCAAGCTCTTTGGATCATACAAAATCTACTCAAATAATATTCCAATATCCCCCTCTTCATCATAGATGCCTTACTTTAGGCATAAAGCACTTCAAGAAACCCTTTTTGGCTCAAACCAAGGGGAGTTACTCGATTTAAAGGTAACGTCTTCTCTTATGTTCTGTAGTTTTATTTTGCTTCTACAACCCCCTAAACTCTTTTTATTATTTTCTTTTATAACAACCCCAGTATCTTCAATATACTAGGTTTTTTTAATGAGAAGTATTTGAGCTACTCTTACACACACCTCTATCTAATGGGTGAAAACATACTGTTTCTGTAGACAGAGGACAACTGTCTCACGAAACGATGATTTTTCAATTATCTCCTACCGCCTCTCATGGTGGCCATTGAGATGTCACTGTATTTATATATTATATATATTATGTATATGTTTTCCTTGTGCTTCTTTATTTTTCATTTATATCATACCTTTATGGTTTCCATAATGGATAAACGCGATAATTTCATTTTTGGAAGTGCAGACTACCACCCTCTCAAAGTGATTTGAATCGTTAATTCATATGTGGGATTTTTAAAGGATGGAGTTAACGATATTATATATGATATTATAATGTAATTATAATATACCTCTATATCATAATGTTTTCATTCCATTAAATACGAAATAGAAATGAAAGTAGAGTTCAGGCGTACGTACGACTTACCGTCTCCATGAACGGTGCATTTCATTTCTTACCTCTAAATGTTATGTAATATTATAAATTCATGTATATACTGGATATATATAATATATATGATATCTACATCATGAATATAATTATGGAGATAATGGATATTTTACCACAAGAACAACTTGTAATTTTAAGAAGTTTATTTTTGACTCAAGTACCAAATATCGACAAAATGACTGTTATTAACTTAAATGATTACATAATGTTCATAACATGGTAATAAGTGATCTAAAAGGGATAATGAACTTGGAAGAGGTTCTTAATCAAGTAGATATTAGCTTTATTTTTTTATTCAGGAGATTAAAGAACGATCGACTCTAGTCAGACATGAGGTGAGGGACTTCGTCTCAATCTCCTTTCATTGAGGAATATTTTATTTTAATACAAGACTTTTTTATATGATGTATAAACACCATTTAATTTTCATTTCATTCAATGGGAATCTTTTTATATGAATTATTTTACTAAATGACATAAAGTAATGTTCTTTTAACGTATGCGGTGACAATGACATTTCTGTCACCACGAGTATTACTTGATCTTTGCCTTCCTTAACAAGCTGTAATATTTTTATAAGGAAAAATAAATACCATATACTCTATTATGTATTTTGGTATTGAAAATGGATTTGATAATGGATTTTTTATGTAAATATATTTAAGTGATATATTGTGATTGAAATATATAAATTTTTTCTTTCCTTTATATTTGTTATATGTGTTATGATTTTTTAATGTTACATGGACATTTGACATGTGGTTAAGTGATAAACCCAATGACAGGTGGTGCTTTGATAAACCAGGATGGGTGGTTACGTTATAACCTCCAATGCATTGGGTATGGAAGTCGGACGTATGACTATTCCATTTAGTGACATGTGTGGAAGTCGACCGTACGGTTATTCCATTTAAGTATGTTTATATTCCAAGTTACCTTTATATGTTATGTGTTCTTTATATGGGGTTTATTGTGATCTTTTGGTTACAAAAGGTTAAGAAATGATATTTTATTCAGTGAAGAGTATTTACTACATCATATAGGTGAAAATTATTACTTATGATTAGGTATTAATGGTTTACTTGTTTTAAAAAATACAACAGTTTCCTTCTTTGTGTATTCTTTACTAAGCTTTTTATACCCATCCCACATTTTTGAAATGTTTTTCACAGGACATGAAGTGGAATAGGGTCAAGGATGGGATCAAAGAAAGAAATGCTATCTAAAACATGGAACTGGACGTGACACTTTTTTTCAAGAGTTTTTATTTTATGAATAAAAATGTAAATTGAGTAGATGTGTCTACTTTATAACATTTGAGATGTCATAGTTATGGCCAAATTCTCCAAAGCTCTAAACCTGAAAATATCCTCAATGTGAATTATTCATTTAATTCAAGATTATGTAATGTTTTAAGGCCGGGTCCTTATAGTTGGTATTAGTGGTCGGTTTAGAAAACTTTTGGAGTAAGAATATTGTTAAAATCATGTCCATAAATTAATTTATGGTATGATTAAAATGATATAGAATTTAAATATTACCATGTTGCTTCACCTAAGATATTTATGTGTTCATAATGGTCTTCCATAGAGTAAATAGGGTGGCTATGCTGGGATGACATCAAGAGGAAAAAAACCTTCCAAATCAGCAACCTGAGATGGTCGGAATCGGAACCTAACAGTTTGTTGTAGTGACAACATAGTTGACTTAGGCTATAAATTGTGGTGGTATCCATACATGAGATCACCCAGATCGACCATAGAGTAATATGTCAGTAGTGGAGCATTTTATGAGGCAAAATACCCCATTATTCATAGGATCATTTGACCTTATTCTAGAAGAAGGGTGGATTAAAGAACTGGAGAATATTTTTGATGTATTGGGGTGTTCAAAACATCAAAAGGTTAGTCTCGCTAATTACCGTTTTGAAGGTGAAGCTGATCAGTGGTGGCTGTTGGTGAAAAATATAAAGGATTGGGAGGAGATTGATGATCTTGACTAGGATTAATTCAAATGTATGTTTCTTGAAAAATATTATCCTAAGGTTGTTCATCTTAGGAAGGGAAAAAAATTCCTTGAATTGAGGCAGGAGGATGACTCAGTGGCTACTTATGAAGAAAAGTTCACCCAAATGGCAGGGTATGCTCTAAATTTCATACAAGATCTTGATAGTAAAATCAACAGTTTTTACTTAGGGTTAAAGCCAAAGTATCGAAGGTCTTTAGCTTCTCACGTGTTCAAAATTTATGAAAAACATGTTTGATGTGCGGAGAAGGTGGAAATGGAGTTTGCCAATTATCTGGTGTTCTTTGGAAAACAATATAATAACAAGTCCAATTGGAAGGCTAAGGGAAAGAATTCATCAAATAATCATGGAGGTAAGAAAACCAAATATCCATCCAGGGAAAAGTGTGGCAAAATGCATCCTGGAGAATGTTTCTCTATGTCTGGAAAGTGCTTTTGGTGTGGTGAGTCTGGTTATATTGCTCATAAGTTTATGGAATATGGTCGAGGAGGCAATGAAAAGCCAGCGATAAGATGTTTTAAGTGTAATGAAATGGGTCATTATGCAAATGTGTTTCTAACAAATAACTCAACTGACGGAAAGCGGCCATACTACATGCAGAAAGGGGTGGTGAAATCCTTTTCAACTACTTCAACAGATGTTGGGTCATCGAATGATGTAGTATCAGGTACACTGTTTGGTTTTTCAGTTTATGCCACTGTGTTGATGGATTCAGGGTCCACACATTCATTCATTTCTGAGAAGTGTTCTAGTAAATTGAGAATTCCATCTCAAGATATGAATCCTGAACTTATGGTAAAAACACCAGGGGGAAAAGTTGAGACAAAATGAAATTATATGAACCTTCATATCCTTGTGTGTGGAAAGAATATACCATAAAACCTTATTGTTTTGCATCTAGTAGAGTTTCATGTTATTTTGGGTATGGACTGGCTTTCTGTTTATCATGATAAGATTGATTACAAAGCTAAAGAGGTTTCTTTTCAGAATTATTTTTAGTTTGGGTATAATAATGAACCCTTACCTTTGATAACATATCTGGCAGCTAAGAAACCAGTAAATGATGGAAATGAATGTTACCTTGCATATGTTGTTGAATACAATAGAACTATTCGGATTAATGATGTGCCTGTGGTAAATGAGTATCTTGATGTTTTTCCTAATGATTTTTCTGGTATTATACATGATCGGGAAGTTGAATTTACGGTTGACTTAGTTCCTAATTCTAAGACAATTTCAAAACCCCCTTATCAAATGGCTCAAGTTGAACTTTTAGTGTTAATTAATAAATTGCAGGAGTTATTAGATAAAGGTTTCATTCGACCTAGAACAACACCATGGGGTGATCATGTCTTGTTTGTTAAAAAGAAAGATGGTTCAATTAGACTTTGCACTGATTATAGAGAATTGAATAACTTAACTGTTAAGAACAAGTGTCCTTTTCATCATATCAATGATTTATTTGATCAGCTCTAGAGAGTTGAGTATATTTTGAAGATTGACTTGAGGTCAGGGTACCATAAGTTGAAAGTAAAAGAAGCAGACGTTCCCAAGACTGCATTTCATACTATATATGGCCTTTAAGAATGTGTAGTTGTGCCTTATGGGTTAACTAATGCACCTGCTATATTGATGGATATAATGAATATAATTTTCCATGTGTTCTTGGATAAGTTTGTGGTTGTGTTCATTGATGATATTTTGGTTTTTTCCAAAACTAAATAGGAACATGAAACTCATTTATGAGTTATATTGAAAACCTAAAAATAAAATAAACTATATGGAAAATTCAGAAAGTGTGAGTTTTGGTTACAACAAATTTATTTTCTTGGTCACATTGTTTCAAAAAATTGCCTAACTATCGATCCTGCTAAAACAAAAGTTATTGAAGAATATCCAAGACCCACAAATGTAACCGAGATCCACAGTTTTCTTGGTTTTGCAGGTTATTACTAGAGGTTTGTTGAAAATATTTCATGGTTATCTAATCCAATGACAAAGTTAACTCTAAAAGGTGTTAAGTTCATTTGGACAAAGGAGTGTGATGATTTTTTTCAGGAATTGAAAATAAGATTGGTGAATGCTCCCATTTTGGAACTGCCTTATAGAAATGGTGAGTTTGTTATCTATAGTGATGCTTCGTTGAAAGGACTTGGTTGTGTCCTTATGCAGAATGATCAGATAATTTCTTATGCTTCATGTCAGTTGAAAACTCATGAGTTAAATTACCCTACACATGATTTAGAATTTGCTGTTGTTGTTTTTTCTTTAAAAATTTGGAGGCACCATTTGTATGGAGTAAAGTGTGAAATATATACCGATAAAAAAAGATTAAAGTATATATTCACTCCAAAATAATTGAACATTAGACAGAGGAGATGGCTGGAATTAATCAAGGATTACTATTGTAAAATTCATTACCATCTGGGAAAAGAAAATAAAGTGGCTGATGCTTTGAGTCGAAAAAGTAATGCTTCATTAACCATGATATGTTTCGAGCGAGATACTTTGGTTTTTGATTTGATGAATATTGGCATAGAAGTTGTTGGTGAAGGAAGTTATTCTTTTTTATTTCAAGTGTCAGTGAGATCATCTCTCTCAGACAGAATTAAGCAAGCATAGAATGAAGACAGTGAGTTGTAGAAAAAGGTAGAGCTGGTTCAGAAGGGTAAGTTGACTGAATTTAACATTGATAATTAGTGTTTTTTGAGGTTTGGAAAGAGATTATGTGTGACTTGTGATTCATAGTTGAAGAATGAGTTGTTATGTGAAGCTCATAGTTCCCCGTTTTCAGTTCATCCTTGAAGTACTATGATGTACAGAAATCTGCGGGAGTATTACTGGAGGGATGGAATGAAAAGAGATATTGCTGATTTTACTGTGTGTTTGACTTGTCAGCAGGTTAAAGCAGAGCAGTAGTTACCGAAAGGGATGCTTCAGCCTTTACCGGTGCCAGAGTGAAAATGGGAAAATATATCAATGGACTTCATTGTGGTATTACCAAAGGCATCTCGAGGTAATAATGCAAGCCGGGTTATTGTGGATCGATTGACTAAATCTGATCATTTTCTTCCTATTTGAGATACATTCTCTCTAGATAAATTTCCTCAGCTATATGTTAATGATATAGTCAAGTTACATGGATTTCCCCTCTTTATTGTATCTGATCATGATCCCAGGTTTACTTCTATCTTTTGGAAAGGCCTTCAGAAGCCGTTGGGTAATAAATTAAATTTTAGTACAACTTTTCATCCTCAATTAGATGGGTAGTCAAAATGAACAATTCAGTCCTTGGAGGATATGTTACAGGCAACCATGATGGATTACTAGGGATGTTTGGACCAACATATTTCTTTTGTTGAATTTTCTTATAATAATAGATTTCATTCCAGTATACAGATGGCTCTGTTTGAGTCATTATATGGTAAATGGTGTCAAACTCCAGATTTTTGGGATGAAGTAGGGGAATGGAAGCTGATTAGACTGGAATTGGTAGAATAGATGGTAGAAAAAGTTCAGTTGATTTAGAAGAACATGAGAACAACTCAGATCAAGAAGTAATGTCATGCGGATAACTGGAGGAAGGATCTATCTTTTGAGGTAGATGATCTGGTTTTTCACAATGTATCTCCATTTAAAAGTGTGTTGAGTTTTGGTAAGAAAGGTAAGCTAAGTTAGAGATTCATTATACCTTATGAAATCCTAGAAAAAGTTGGATCAGTTGCACACAGAGTGGCATTACCTCCATGTTTTTCCCAGGTACACAATTGTTTTCATGTTTTAATGTTGGGAAAGTATATGACAGATCCATCTCAAGTTTTGAGCCAAGACGTAGTTTAGTTGGAAGAGAATCTCTCTTATGAGGAACAACAAGTCTAGATTCTTGACCATAGAGAGAAAGTGTTGCAGAATAAGGTAATTCATCAGGTGAAGGTTTTGGGGAAAAACCATATGGTTGAAGAGGCAATGTGGGAATCTGAAAATTCTATGAGTGATAAATACCCCCATTTATTTTATAAGTGAATCTAATTGCAAGGATGCAATTCCCAAAAGGGGGGAAGGATGTAACATCCCAGGTAAATAAAGAATAATTTTTGTTAATATTTATTAATATTTGTGAATTAAATATTAATTTTACTTTAATGGGGTTGTTATGTTCGATGGCGTACCCAATATGAAACAACGAGTTTCTTTGATACCTTACATTGCACACTAATAATATAATATTATTCTTTTAAATGTTAGTTAACACCTAGACGTTGTATGGGTGGGAATGAAATAAAATAACTAAATTATTATTATATATGTCTGTTAAATGTTTTTACATTTATCCAATAAAATATAAAGGCATAAAATAAGAAAATAATTCTATTTTAGGCATAAATACTCTAATATTCACTAAAAGGTCGATTTACCACCTTTTAAGGGAGAACCCTATTTAAATATAGTATTGTTCACTTTAATACAATATAATTGGCCAAATAATATCCTTCTTTATAATGGGGACTTCAAAATTTACTTTGTAATTTTTTTTGGAATTTTTCTGATAAAGTTCATTTTTAATGAATAGTGAAAATATTGTATTTGAATTCAGAACTGTGTTTTAATATAATTTATTTATATAGATATATTATCCTTTTAATTGGTTTTAAAGTGTAATTAAAATATATTTTTACCATTTAAGTCAATGGTGGATATTGGAATTAATTTCACTTTGAAATTGGACATAAACAAGTGTCAATCTTTAGATAAATATTGTTTCTTAAAAACACGCTATTTGATTTAACAATGAGAATTAATTATAAAATTAATTAATGAAACTTATATGTTTTTATTTTTTTAAAATAGAGATCATTTTTAAATTCGGAATATCAAGTATAGCTTAGGGTGAATGTTTGGTATTTTTCTAAAAAACATCAATTTTTGATGAATAGTGAAATCACTAAGTGTTAGTTAAAAAACTGAATTTTTTGTTTAAACAAAACTTTACCACTTCTGTGAATTGAATTTCAAAAATACGACATACATGGTTGTCATTAGTAAGTAAAATGTGGTTCAGTGGGATGAAAATAATTTTTAGTGAATAGTAACTTTTGAGTGTTATTAAACACGATTAGTGGTAATTAGTGTAATTTAAGGTAAAAATAATGTTATAATAACAAGAAATTACATTGACACATGTCCTAAACTTATTGGATGAGTCATGGAAGACCAATACAATCCATGGGTCAATTTTGGGACCCCATGGAGCCACTTGTGTAAAATAATGACATTAATACCTTTTTATTTAAAGTAAAAAATAAAACTGTCATAAACATGTATTGTTTTATTAAAAAAAATTTACATGGGGTTATATAAGTTATCATTTTGACTATAAATATTCATTATAAATCTAAAAATATTTCCTACATCATGATAATTTTTTTTATAATATTTAGACATTAAATAAATAAAATTATTTATTACACAATGATGATGCAATGTTTACGTCAGTAATTAATGATTTAAATAAATAAGATGATAATGTTTTAAATAATATCCAAAACTTGTCCAATTCTTATTGGATGATTTTATTTCAAACATGGGACACATTATCTTCTACTTTAATTATTTTTGGACCTTTAGAAACCGAAAAACATTATATAATAAAATAATATTTTTAAGCATTGCAAAAGAGCCCCTCCTCTCCCTTATAAAAAGACCCCACTTCTTACCCATTTCACACACATCTCAAGACCTTTGGATAGTCGATACTCTTCTTAAATAAGATTCCAATATCACTCTCTTCATTATAGAATCCTTACCTTAGGCAGAAATCACATCGAGAAACCCTTTTGGTTCAAACCAAGCGGAGTTACCCAATTTAAAGGTAATGTCTTATATTATGTTCTTTTGATTTATTTTGCTTCTCCAACCCCCTAAACTCTTTTAATTCTATTATTTGGTAACAAAAACAGTATTTTCAATATACTAGGATGTTGTTATGAGATTTATTTGAGCTACACTTACACACACCTCCATCTAATGGGTGAAGAACATACTGTTTATGTGGACGGCGAACTACTGCCTCATGAAATGATGATTGTTCAATTATCTCCTACCACCTATCATGGTGGCCATTAAGATGTAAATATATTTATATATGATATATATTATGTTTCTGTTTTCCTTATGCTTCTGTATTTTTCATTTATGGCATACCTTTATGGTTTTCATAATAGTTAAACGCGATAATTTCATTTTAGGAAGTGTGGACTACCAGACCCTCAATGTTATTTGAATAATTAATGACATATGTGGGATTTATAAAGGATGGAGTTAATGATATTATATATGATATTATACTTGAATTATAATATAACTCTATATCATAATTTTTTCATTCCATTATATGTGATATAAAAATGAATGTAGTGTTCATGCGTACGTACGGCTTACCATCTCCATGAACGGTGCATTTCATTTATTACCTCTAAATGTTATGTAATATTATAAATTCATGTATATACTGAATATATATGATATATATGATATCTACATCATGAATATAATTATGGAGATAATGCATATTTTACCACATGAACAAATTGTAATTATAAGAAGTTTATTTTTGACCCAAGTACCAAATATCGACAAAATGACCGTTATTAACTTAAATGATTACAAAATGTTCATAACATGGTAATAATTGATATAAAAGGGATAATTAACTTGAAAAAGGTTCATAATCAAGTATAAATTATATTAATTTAATTATTCAGGAGATTAAATAATGATCGAGTCAAGTCATACACGAGGTAAGGGACTTCATCTCAGTCTCTTTTCATTAAGGCATATTTTGTTTTAATACAATAATTTATTTTATATGCTTTATAAAAACCATTTTATTTTCATTTCATTCAAAGGGGATCTTTTCCTATGAATATTTTTACTAAATGACAAAAAGGAATGTTTCTTTTAACGTACGTTGTGAAAATGACCATTCCGTCACTGTGAGTATTACTTGATCTTTGGCTTCCTTAACAAGCTGTAATGTTTCAAAATAAAAATTAAATACCATATACTCTATTATGTATTTTGGTATTGAAAATGGTTTTGATAATGTATTTTTTAGGTCAATATATTTAAGTGATATATTGTTATTGAAATGTGTAAATGTTTTCTTTCCTTTATATTTGTTTTATGTGTTATGATTTTTTAATGGTACTTGGAAATTTGGCGGGCGGTGTCGTGATAAACCAAATGATGGGTGGTGTCGTGATAAACTAGGATGGGTGGTTTCGTTGAAACCTCCAATGCATTGGGTATTGAAGTCAGCTGTATGGATATTCCATTTAGTGACATGTGTTGAAGTTGACCGTATGGTTATTCCATTTAAGTATGTTTATGTTCCAAGTTACCATTATATGTTATGTATTCTTTATATAAGTTTTACGGTGATCTTTTGGTTAAAAAAGGGTATGAAATGATATTTTATTTAGTGAAGAGTATTTACTACTTCATATTGGTGAAAAGTATTACTTATGATTTGGTATTCATGGTTTACTTGTTGTTTTGAAAAAAACTAACACTTTCCTTCTTTGTGTATTCCTTACCGAGCTTTTTAAAATAATCCCTAGTTTTTGAAATGTTTTTCTCATGACATAAAGTGGAATATGGTCAAGGATGGGATCAAGGAAAGTCATGATATCTAAGACATGGAACTGGACATGACTCTTTTTTTCATGAGTTTTTATTTTATAAAAAAAATGGAAACTGAGTAGAAGTGTCTACTTTGTAACTTTTGAGATGTAATAGTTATGGCCTAATTCACTAAATCTCTAAACATAAAAAGATCGTCAATGTGAATTATTCATTTAATTCAATATTGTGTAATGTTTTAAGTCCATGTCCTTATAAAAACTATGTAAGTGTTCCAAAAAGCTAAATTCATATGTTTAGGGATGTGACTAATGGTCCACATTAGAGTACCTTGTGTTTTAAACAAAGTTCTACAAGATGCATCATATATCTCAAAATAGTTTCTCCATAACTCCTATAATTCATCAATTATAGGAATCAAGTATACACTAATATCATTTTTAGAAAAAAAATTCCAGGAATAATCATCGAAGTGATAAAAGATGTTTGTTTCATAAACATCCACGTAAATAGTTTGTAAGGGATCAAAACAATATGATAAATGTTATAACTGGTACTCAAAGCCCCAAATGGGTTAAATACATAAACAGCCAATACCAATAAAACATTCCTTGGATTAGATGAGAAATATTGATATAATGAATCAATTTCCTTTCACAATTGTGAATCTCTTGGATGTCACATTAACGAATCATTTTTATTATCAAAAGAATGCCATATTATGTGTTCAGATGTTTTCGATAACATGAATAATCTTTTAAACCGAGGATTTAAAGGAATTTAATGCAAAACCTTTTTAGGTGTATTCATTTTATTCCTCTTCTTCATGGCAGTATGATGATTCATACTTCCAACATCATCCATAAAATTCCATATAAAAGAAGAACATTTTTTCAATCATGTCTTCTTTAATCATTTCCCCAATAAATCATACAATATTTAGGACACACCTATGTTTTTGTATAATTCAAACCATGCATGTTAAAAAAGTGTTTCATATAATACAAATAAATAGTGATATTTCCTATACAAAAATAATCACACAAAAATTCCAATATCATGTACATTGACTTATTTTAATTACACATAGGCATTTGATATGGTACAACATTAGCAGAAAAGAATGTTTTGAATATTTCAAATATCCAATATACAACTCTTGATTCCCATCATCATATAAACCATGAAATTAATATATCTTCTCAGTGAGGTTTTCTCTTACATTAGTCTCCATATAATCAATAGGAGGATCCAAAGATATGTTACAATCTTGGTATGGTTTTCTTAAAATCTCAAAAACATCACTTGTCACAATGCTATTTGTAGCACCACCCAAATTATTGTTCCGATTTGTTTTGAAGTTGATTTTGGTTCTTTCAATGATGAATTCATTATTTATAAATTATTTCATTTCTTTTTTCCATTTTTAATGAATTTGAGATACAATTCTTTGGATTGATGTCAGTTATCAACCTTTTTCGAATGTCCTATTTTCCATTCCAAATCCAACACAAATATTGTGTACGGAATTGCTTCAATATCAAGTTTTGATAAGATATATTACTATTCAACAATCCTCTAAATCTATATATATGAAATTGACATCTTATTTTGACATCAATGAATCAATTAGAAATTGAAAAATATAAAAACTTCTTAAAACTCTAAGAATACTGAGGGGTTTTCCTCTATAATATGATCCATTTTTTTCCATATGTATGACAATGTTCCAACACATTATAAAAAAATTATAACAAAAAACTATTAATAAATACGAAAAGTCATTCATATATACTAGTTTAAAACATAGGAATATGTTAAATAAGGATTTACTATATAAATACATATGGAAAATAATAAATCATTTTAAAAAGGATAATTAGACTCCATAAATTCTAGTTGTGAGCAAAATGATGTGTAAAAGAGTGATATTTTTAATTTACAAACCATTAAGAAAGCCAAAAAGAAAAATACACATTGAAATACATTTTTAATAAATATATTATTTTATGAAAACATTGAAAAAGTGTCACAATCCAATTTCAATAATTGATTAGAGGACTAGCTTTATGTCAACATTGAAATTTTTGTTCAGAATGACCATGTATTCATAGGACATGCAAAAGAGGCATTCCACTGAGAAATGAACGTCTCATAATATGATGACATGTGTCCATGAAATAATGTAATTCTATGAATTTGTTAACTATAATGAGGTTCTAGGTAACACAAACATAATGTTCCTTTGATAATGTAAAATAAAAATGATTGACTACGTCCATTCCTCACACTCTAATTAAAGAAACTGTAACTATTTCACAAAAATATATACAACCAATACAAAAATGAACTAGAATAATTAAGGAGGATCAATGTTGAAAGAATAATTATGTATATATATATTCATATTGATTATAATTGTAAGTTAAAACCAATTTTTCTCCACTAATATAAATTTAAATATAAACAATCACATAACCCATAAGAGTTGAGATTACTCATCCAACCACCTCTTATTCATAGATAATGATTTATGGAAAATGAATAACATTACAATACTAATAATATATAGTTAACAAATAATATAATTTATCATGAAATTAAAAAATTTCATTAACATCATCCAAACATTCTTTTCTATGTGCTTAGAATCCATATAGTGTACTTTTCTACGATGATGGACCTTTCCATCAAGGATTTATGTCAAAACCCATCCTCTATTGGAAGATGTGTACACACACACACACACACACATATATATATACATATTAATCTCTTCGTGGTTGTTTCTATAATCATCCTAGCTTAAAGACTGCATCTTACAATGTGATGGAACTTTCTCAATAGCATTTTTATGTAGTTTGCCTCATCTTATCATAGGAAGGAACTATATATTTATCATCCCTACTTAGGAGGCATAATAATAAAATATGGGATAAAATATTTATGTATAACAAATATATATATTAATAATATTATACATATATGTAATCATTACTCGGTAGAAGGTTATGCATTTTCATTAGAAGGAATTTTATATTAATATAGATAAACCAATATGTGTTCTAGTAGAGAAGTTTTAAGCTGAAAAATATATGATAATTCCCAAATGTTTAATATGATATTCATTACCAAATAAAGGTTTTACACATGAAATTTAAAATAATTAATCCTATGGTAATCACAACGATATCAATTAATGATACAGAAACAAAATGTTTTCCATATTTACACACTAAACATTATCTACATCATAACCATAGACATGAGTAATATCAAAAAAATAATCATGATATATATTAAATGATTTGACATTTTTAATATCAAAATAATATGTAATTATAATTTATTCATATAAAAAAATAATCACGATCCAGAGAAAAACATAATACAGCTTCATCATGTACAAAATAATTTATTCTATAATCCATTTATTTCAATCCCAATAAACTCAATACTTTTGAATTTAATTTAATTTTAGAATGATACTTTCAATCAATCTATAACTACTAGGGATACCGCCAAACCAATAAAAACCCTATAAATAATTCACATACCAAATCCATGCTTCTACATCACACATCATCACCACAACTATGTTCACCACACAACTACATCACACTTCATCCAACATCACATACCATTCCAACAAACCAATTTTTCACTTAACAACACTGTCATGAACCAAGTCGGGTCGCTATCTGAACTGATTCCCGACCCGGCCCTCGGTAAGGAACGAAGTGCGTTCCTGATCCCCACGGGCTGGCACAAGTTTCTGGTTATCAAAATAAACCTTGGGAATGATTTTACCCGAACAAAAAAAATACAAAGCAACCAAAAAAATAAACCAAACCAACGGTAAAAGTCACAGCCATACAAATCTTTAACCAAAATTAGAGTTTTGAGTCACATGAAAAACCAAAACTCAAACAACACTCAATGTTTGGTGAAAAAAAAACTACCCAAAAACTATCACCCAACGAAAGGACACCACCCTCAAGACACGACCCCAACGCCACGTTAAGAGGTCATCTAACAACAAGAACCACTGCTCCAAAATGTTGGACCCTTGCCTGTATTAGACATAAAAAATCTACATACACCCAAATTTGTATGTAGGGTGTGATCAATCACCCAACATTATGTCACCAAGAAAAGATTCCACACACAAGCATTAAAAGACAATTACATTTTCTATGATAAGAAAAAGAAAGTAAGAAATGTTTGACAACATTAGTGAAAATATTTTTTTCAAAAAGCAACCTTAAAGGAAAGAAGTTTAAAGAAAACACAAGTTTGGGTAGTTCCTCATGTGACATATTATTTATCATCGGTGTGCACATAGTAATTGGTTTCAACAAATGATGGGAGAGACCATATGGGTACTAGGAACAGGTGGGACCCTAGAACGTTATGTCTCAGTGAAACGTGGCTTAGAAACCACGACCCTTAGAAAACATAGCCTAGAAGACCACGACCCTTGGAAAATGTGGCCTAGAAGGCCACGAACCTCAGTCATCATATGTATAGTTAGTGTTGCAATCGTCAATCCTGCCAGTGAAACCAGGACAAGCCATCTCCATAACACTATCTCACTAGTCCTAGTTTCCCCACCTAATACCTCGGGCTTCCCTCATTGTACTCACCTAAAATCAAAGTTCCCATAACATGACACTGTAAAAAATTAAATCCAAACGAGGTGATTACACACAAGAACATGTCATTCGCAAACTGATATCCCTTTTTAAATCCAAACACACACCAAATCATTTTAGAACATAAACAGTGTTGCTTTCACATTAAATTAAACCAGCTGTATGGTATTATAAAAACATTTTTTTATAATCAGGCAAAAAACTAAATCAAAATCATTAAACAGTTTCCAAACATGTCTCAAAATATTTAAAAGGAAAAAAGTCATTAATATTTTTTTTCGAGACAACCACATTTTTAATGCTATGAAAAAAAATTGCACCATCCACACTTCCAAACACACACGCTGCACAGTTTTCAAAACACCGATAAATACTCCAGACATGTTTTCACAATGAAATTCACTAGTATCACTTAAAAATAACTAAATCTAAATAAGTGCACAATAAAACTTAGTTAAATATAATTTCATAGTATTTAACACATATGTAAAATGCACTAAACTAATCATATAAACACACAAATGATTTTTAATTAATACTTGTGTGTGGAATCACCTAACGGTGTGTCGTAAGCATCACAAAATTAGTGCACAAATGCCAACACACACAATGCACCTCAAACAAACTGAAAACACACCCTAAAAATAGAGAGTAGCTCAAACACATCAAAATTGAATGAATAGAAAACATAAACTTATATTTCAACATCACCAAAAATGAATGGATGCATAATCGGTGTACTCTGCACCTACGGTGAGGGTTTCAAAAGATTGGATGGATTTTAATGGAGGATATCCGAGCTTGCGTGGTGCCAGAAAATCAAATGGTGGGCTGCTGAAAAAAAAAACGTAGCCATGGGAGTTGTGCGTGCGTGGTCAGACCAAACAGGAGGATGGTGCGGCTCAGTACAAGACTGCAGGAGGTGGGGGGTTCGCGGCTTTCCGAAAGGGGAGTAGAGGTATCCTAGGTGGTCGGGACGAACGAAAGGCAGTAGGGGAGTTTGGTCGAGCGGGAGGGCAGTAGGATGGAGGTGTGGTCAGTGGCCTACTGGACAGGGGAGGCACGATCGGTGCAGCACGGTGTGACCGGGGTGGGGAATGAGGATGGTGTTGTCTCAAGGCAGTAGAGAGGAGGAGAAGGTGTGGAAGGGTTCAAGAGGGAGCACGGTGCGAGGATGGTCGGTGTGAGGAAAGTCGGGGCGAGGCCGGCCAGTGCAAGCGGGGATGGCAGCAGGAGGGGAGTACGGTTGAGCAGGAGGGCAGCAGGAAGAGAGTTGTGGTGCCTAGGGTTAGGGGGGTGGAGTTCTGTGCGGGGAGAGAGTGGGAGGGTCATCAAGCAGGGAGAAAATAATTATAAAAATAAATCAAATAATGGAAATAAAAGAGAATAAAATGAAAAATGTAGAAGAATAATGATAAAAACCTAATAAAAAAATAACAAATTTCATACTAATAATAATAAAACACAAAATAAATTAACCATCCACATTAAAATCTTATTGAAATTAATAATAATAATAATAATAATGTTAGTATTAACATGATGATAATTTTATAATCATTATAATAATTTATCATTATCTAACTAATAGAAATATTAACTTAAATACTAATAATACTAATAAAAAAACTAAAATAATAAAACCAGTCGTGAAAATAAATGCCTTAATTATTGAGTTAGGACCCTTTGTACAGATGTGTACATGGCTGCTATCATAGTTGTGTGCCCATGTAATATTTTATTTAATAATAAAATGTTTTTTTATTTAATTTGGGCACCACGCATGCTCACACATATGGTTGTGCACCGTATATGAACCCAAATCACAAAAAAAAACCTGGCTAAACCTGCGACAAGAAAATGAGATCCAAAATAATTAAATTAATATGATGTGTCAGTCGGGGTCTGACGATTCTCCCCACCATGACACTTTCGGACCCTAGAAAGTCCCAAAATACTTTCTCAAGCCAATATTCCATGCAAGAACATGAAGACACCTAAAAAACCTCGATCACTCGATGATTTTAAATTCAAAACACCCATGATCTGAAAATTCAAAGAACTCAAAACCAGAATAACCAAGAAAAATAACCAAAAACAAGGAATTCACATCAAACATTATGATAACATAGAACACCCCGACCCCTATCATAGGGATCATCAGGGATGCTTGAGATCTCCAAGAATACTTATCCATCGACCCACTATCTGAGCTAACAAATTAGCATGCTCAAGGTCGGGCAGAGCAGAAGTAAGGTATTTCTCTACCAAGCACACTTGGAAGAACAGATTCTGGCACAAGATCATCCTATGGTGGTCTCCCCACCCCATATTAGTATTCTTTTCCAACATTGGTTCTCCAATCCAAAACAACTCACAAGCTCAGTAAAACCTTTAACACTTTCTTGACCCTCCAAGATCCCTATGTTAATCCAATCCAACATAAGAGGAGTTTCCAGTGAGACCCATAATGGGTATCCCCATTATTTTAGAATTTTCATAACACCACGACACCTATGCAAGAATTCCTAGTTCACTTGAGAAATATGGACTGAACTTTTCATCACAAACCCACAAACACGGGCCGACCTGCATTGATGATTCCTACACAAGGCCATACTCTGCCACAATGGACGGGTTTTGATAGCAGAGACACCTAACATAGTAACAAACTGGACAACCACATGTTAATCCCACAAGATGAGAGAATCTCCAAAATGTGTACAATTTCAACTCCTAAGCGACCCAAAAGAATGTTTACTGAACCTGCCTACTTGCTTTACAAGAATACGGATTCCCCAAACCTCTTTAAGGACCATGTGGAAATTGCATAAACTAGGACTACAACATGAATACACGACCTTCATATACATCACAAAAAAAAATGAATCCTTCATAGACGATATCGCAATAGGGAAATTTATGTCATCCCCATCCCATCACAACAGACTTATGTCAGACCAAGATCCTACCATGTCTGACAAGTTTTGACTGCGCGTATGCTTCACCCCGAGACCTTTGGCTGGGTCCCAGATGTCCGAAGCCTCTACTGCCTTGCAGTCATATGCTGACCACCTCTGACTGGAACATCCTCCACTGTAAAATCAACCTGCATACTTCTCCTCATGTCCCGAGTGGCCACTCTATCAATATATCCACTGAGATTTCTAGTTAACGACTTAGAGTGTCTGACTGTCCACACAAGAGAAAGAATATTGAGCGGTCTGTCAAACTTACAATGCAAACTGATGGAAGGGGAACTCCAAGAATTAGTCCCATTGGTTCACACTACTCATAGGATGAGTAACCTTGACTTACCATAGTATAAACAGGTCTAGAAACATGTATGAGTTTTAAACAGATGGTTCCACACTACCTCTAGGGTCATGGAACTAGCTCATCAGATTGGTCAACACACCTCTTTCACCGCATGTTGACTGGTCGAGCACCTACGATATCAACCACTTTCCCTTGCCTTCTCTTTTTTTGGTGCAACCTCAAGATGAAGATATTCTTGAAGATAGCTCAAGGCATCTTCATTCATAGAGAAACTAGACTATCAACATTTACAGCTCCAGTATTGCTCCTATAAACACACTCGAGAAACTTACACCTACACAAAATTTATAGTTCCTCAAAAACCAGACACTCCCATCTTCGAAAACCATTCAACAATACTCACTCGAACTCAACATCTACAAAAAGCTGACACAACTGAGCAGAACCCAACTCCACCACTCCACTGGGAGTCTCGGCTAAGCCAAGAACTGAGAGACTTGCTGGAAACCCATGAGAAATTTCTAGGGGGCATATCCTCTACAGGAAACCCCAAAAATCCTTCCACGAATCCAAACACATCATAAAAAAACATCCATATGCCGGACCCAAATCAAAAAATTCAAATTTAAAACATCAATTCTTTTTCAATGAAAAAGGAACACCGCTTGAAAAACCAAACACAACACATCAAACCCCAACGGCTCCTCTGAACCCATCGATTTCACTTCAGACTCAAAAAAATTTCTAATTCCAAATACATTTAATCACACAACTCATTTTAATGAAAAACCCACTTTTTGGAAAACAAGAAGTGGCCTTAAAAATCAATCCATCAACACTAATATTCCACGATGCCTCACAAATATTCATCTTTTTGTCACTAAGGCACCCATACACATGATCTACCAACTATCCATTAATCACTTCTATATGAAAATGCGAGCACCCATATGAATACCAATGGAAAAGAAACAAGGCTCTTCTGCTTTCAAAACAAAATGTTCCCAATATTCCAAAAATACCTTTTTTCCAAAAATATTTCAAAAACAGATGAAAAATTTACAAAATGACTTCCATTTATAAAACAACCCCCTTAAATTTCAAATAACCCAAGACATGTTTTTAAATATTATTTATTTGAAAAATCAACACCAAATTCTAAAAACAATGTCCAAGAGAAACGCACCCCAAAAATCATGTCAAACTCACAGAAAAAGAAAAATAAGATCAAACCTATGGTTAACTTTGTTTTTAAAAGAAAACACTTTCGCGCCAACCCAAAATGTAAGAAAGACATCATAAACACTAAAGAACCCAGATAGAGGACTAGTGGTCATTCCTTACACGGCAATGTGGTTTTGCAAACCATGCCTTAGGAAAGTGCCAACCAATAGGAGTGTCAAACTGTACTATCAGGCCTCACATGGGTCGTTACTCCATGTGATACCACACACAGTATAAGTTTACTCCTATTTCCATCCCCCACCCCCACAGATCAAAGCTAAAACTTAAATACCACACTACCCATGGTTAGTCGAGGATAAGAAGGAGAAAGAGTTTGCATCGCTCTTCTTGCACCTACCCCTTGAGTACCGACAATCCTATCCCTGATCTACCTGACATCCTAAATAATAAGAACACAAACCTGGCTCTGATACGATTTTATCATGATCCATGTTAGGTCTGTATCTGAACCGACTCCCAAACTGGCCCGCGACAATGCCCGAAGGGCGTTCCCGATCCCCAATGGTTGGCACAAGTGCATGGGTATCAAAATAAACCTTGGGAACGATTTTAACCAAAAAAAAAATATAAAGCATCCAACAAAATAAACTAAAACAATGGTAAAAGTCACAACCAAAAAAACCTTTAACCAAAACCAGATTTTTGAGTCACATGAAAAACCAAAACCCAAACAACACTCAAAGTAGGGTTAACAAAAACCAACCAAAAAAATGTCACCCAACAAGAGAACACCACACTTAAGACACCACACCAATGCCACGTCAAGAGGTCTACTAACAACCTGAACCGCCTCACCCAACTACTGGACCCTTAACTGTATCAGTCATAAACAAATATACATACACCTAAAGGTGTATGTAAGGTGTGGGAAATAGCTCAGCAGGATGTCACCAAGAAAATATTCCACCTACAATCATTAAAAGACAATTACATTTTCCATGATAAGAAAACTAAAGTATGAAATTCTTAACAACATTAGTGAAAACAGTTTTCCATAATGCGGCCTTAAATGTATGTAGTTTAAAGAAAACACAAGGATTGGTGGTAGCTCAAGTCACATATTATGTATCATCGGTGTGTGCAAAGTAATTAGTAACACCAAAGGATGGGAGAGACCATATGGGTACTAGAAACAGGTGGGACCCTAGAATTTCGTGTCTCGGTGAAACGTGGCATAGAAACCACGACCCTCAAAAAACATGGATTAGAAGACCACGAACCTCAGAAAATGTGGCTTAGAAGGCCATGACCCCCAGTCATCATATGTTTAGTTATTTTTTCAATCGTCAATCCTTCTGGTGAAACCGGGCCATGCCTTCTTCAGAACACTAGCTCACTAGTCCTAGTTTCCCGACCTAAAACCCCAGGCTTCCCTTTTCGTGCTCACCTAAAATCAATGTTCACATAACATGTCACATTAACACTTTAATTCCAAACAAGGTTCTTACACACAATAACATGTCATTCGCACACCATATCCTCTTTTAAAACCACACGCGCACCAAAACATTATATAAATTAACTCGTTCCACTTGCACATAAAATTCATCCAGCTGCATAGTTTTATAAAAACATTTTTTTATAATAAAAAAACCCACCAAACAGAATCATTAAATTCTTTCCAAACATGTCGCAAAATATTTAAAGGGTATAATTTCACTCCAAACTTTTATCAAGACAACCACATTTTTAATACTACACCAAAAACATAATTTCACTATCCACACTTCTGAAAACACCTGCCACACAACTTGCAAAACACTGATAAATAGTCCTGATAGGTTTTCACAATGAAATTCAGCAGTACCACTTACACATAGATCTAACTAAATAAATGCACAAAAAAACTCAATCAAAGATAATTTTAAAGTATGTCAACACGTAGACAAAAGGTTATAAACAAATCAGATAAACAAGAAAATAATTGTTAATTACTACTTGTTTGCAGAATCACCTACCAGTGTGTTGCAAGCTGCGCAAAATTGGTGTGCAAAAGACACTGCACCCAATTCACAACAAACAAACTCAAAACACAACATAAATATAGAGCACAACACAAACACATAAAAATTGAATCAATCCCAAAATAAAACTTATTTGCAACATCAATAAAAATGAATGAATGCCTAACTGGTGTACTCTAAACCTACGGAGAGGGTTTTGAATGATTGGTCAGAGGTTGACAGAGGCTATCCGAGCTTGTGTGGTGCCGAAAAATAAAAAGGAGAACTAACAAAAAAAACATAGCCAAGGGAGTGGTGCTCGCATGGTAGGACAAAACAGGAGGATGGTGTGGCTCGGTGCAAGACTGCAGGGGGTGTTGTAGCTGTCCAAAAGGGAAGGAGAGGTATCCCACATGGCCAGGCCGAACGGAAGGCAGCCGGGGATTTTAACCGAGTGGGAGGGCAGCAGGAGCAGGGAGTGGTTAACGACTTGTTAGACAAGGGAGGTGCGATCGGTGCGGCACAATGTGGCTGGGGTGAGGCAGGTGGGAGGTGTCTGCTCAAGGTAATAAGGAGGAGAAGAAGAAGAGGCTGGGTGCAGGAGGGAGTCCAGTGTGAGGATGGTCTATGTGAGGAAATCCAGGGCAAGGCATGCCAGTGTGAGTGAGGAGGGTAGCAGAAGGGGAGTCTAGTCGAGCATGAGGGAAGCGGGAAGAGAGTTGTAGCGCCTAGGGTTAGGAGGGATGGGGTTACGTGTGGGGAGATTGGTAGGGGTACCAAGTAGGGAAAAAATATTAATAAAAATAAATCAAATAATGAAAATAAAAGAGAAATAAAGGAAAAAAAGTTATAAGAATAATAATAAAAACCTAATAAAACTAAAAAATTTCTTAATAATATTAATAAAACCCAAAAATAAAAAAACCAACCACATTAAAATCATAATGAAATTAATAATAATAATAATCATGTTAGTATTAACGTGATGATAATTTTATAAGAATTTTAATTACATAACATTATCTAACTAATAGAAATATCAACTTAAATACTAATAATACTAATTAAAAAAACAAAAATAATAAAACCAGCCATGAAAATAAATGCTTTAATTAATGAGTCTGAACCCCATGTATAGACGTATGCATGGATGCGGGCATTGTTGTGTGCCAGTGTAATAATTAATTTAATAATAAAACGTTATGTTATTTAATTTGGGCACTACGGACGATCATGCATATGGTCTCACAACATTATGAACCTAGATCTCTAAAAAAACCCAGCTAAACATGCAACTCAAAAATGAGATCCAACATAATTAAATTAAAAGGATGTTTCGGTCGGGATGTTTCAAACACACTCTAACTCAAACCAAATTACCACCAATAATGTAAAATTCCTACAGGGACAACATGAAGCACAAAAATTCATCAATCACATAATCATATAAATGATATTTTAGCATTCCCAATTCCACATTTCAAATATAAAAAACACAATTCATTATATTTCATAATTATTAAGGATTTTTTTATAATCATAGATTCTATTGAAAAAAATCCCTTATACATTAATATGATCATAAATTTCTATTTAGTTTTATTTAGAATAGTTAATTGACACCTGGTTTTGATATTATAATAGTCTCTAAAAAATTTCCAACTCTTAAAAAATTTATTTTTAGAAATATTATTATGAATATATATTTACATTTGAAATATAATAAAAATTTGTGAATTCATGTGAATAATGATCTTGTCATTCAATTTGGATTAGGAAAATTCATTATCTTATTATACCAACATATAATTTCCAAAATAATGATGAAGAATTATATATTTCCAACAAATTTTGTGAACATGAGAGATGGAAATTCCCCTACCATGATTAGATGTTCATGGAGAACTATGATTACCACATAAGAATTTATTTATAAAACATCATTATGGTCAATAGAATGAATAAAATATCCTAACTATGGTAATAAAAACCCAACCTCAATTAGATCTTTTTCCAAAATAGAGGAGTTCACGTGAATGATAATCCAAAAAAAAATAGAAAATGAAAGATAAATTGGGAAGAAGATTGTACTTGGATTAATGGGTAAATTGTTTTTGATGATCCAAGAGTTTTTAATCCACAGTAGATATGATCAGAGGGTGCTAGGGGTGACTAGGTGTTATGATTCATGATGAGGGGTAGTGAGGCTTAGGATCGGCAGTGAGGCGCGATGAGGGTAAGGATTTAGGGGGTTGCGGGGTGGGGGAGTGGGGGGTTTGAGGGAGAAGTTTCATGTTTTGGAAAAAACTAAATGTTTTAGTGGTAGTTTTTAATAAACTGCCACTAAATTATTTAAAAAATAATAATTTTTTTAATAACCCACCTCTAAAAATAGATTTTGGTGTTGCGATATAGTACATTAATTGATATTGGTTCATCATATTCATTATTTCACCACAACTTGTCAATGGTGTGAGCATGAAGGTGGTGTTTGTGAGAATTTTTTTGATGATAGACACACCTCTGTGGATATGGTCAAGAGACATATGTTTGTGCATGTCATGTTCTCTCATTGTTAATGAGTATCACATTTTGTGGGAACTTTACAAACATTACATGATAGGATTTGAAATTATTATGGGTATGGATTTTCAAGTAGCATATTGATCCCACATAGATTATTACCAGATGAGAGTGGTCTTTACATTTCCTATGAGAGATAGTTTTATTCTCCATTGGGAGTGGGATATGCAGTCAGGCCGAGCATGAACAATTACATAGCAGCTTCGAGATCTCACAACAGAGGTTTCTATTTTATTATTGGACAATGGAAGTATAATGTTTATTATTTTTCACTTGTACTGGACTAGTTGCATGAATGGTTTCATGAATAATTATTAGGGTTTCTACCTAATTGGGATGTGTAATTTTCCATTGAGCTCAAGCCGAGAGAAGAGACAGTTTTTATTCCACTGTACATAATGGAACATACAGACGTTCAAGAGATAAAGACTCAAATAGAGGAGTTGTAGGATAACAAATTTATCAATCCAAGTACATATCATTGGGGTTCATCATTATTTTTTTCCAAAGAAGGCTAATAGGATTCTGTGATTATGTGTCAGTTGTTGAATGCTGAACTGGATGAATGTAATGAAAAAAGTATTCTCATAAACTTATTGATGATATGTTTGAAAAATAGAGGGGATTGAGATCCTTTTCCACGATAAATTTGATATTGGTTTACCTTCCATTGAGAGTTCAGAATAATGATATATAGAGTACTTATTTTAGAATAATGTATGGACTTTTGATTTCATCATAATTTCATTTGTGTTGAATAGAACAATACCATTTATTATGGCCATGATAAACATGATTTTCATCCTTACCTTGATCAGATTGTGGTAGTGTTTTTAATGTAATATTGGTGTACTACAAGGCTCATGATGATCATTTCCAACATCTTGACATCATCGTGAGTAAACTGAATGAGCATCATCTATATTCCAATATTTCTATGTTTTAGTTTTTTATTGATTATATACACTTCATGGGTCATTTAAACTTAGAGGAAGGTGTGTATGTAGTCCCATGCAAGGTTCATTAAGGTTTTTATTGGGAGAATCACAAAAAAATTGTTTAATATTCGCAGATTTTTAGGGTCAGTAGATTATTATTGGAGATTCATACATGTTTTTTTTCCATTTGGAAGCACCAATTTTGTTCTTGACTAAAAATGGAATGATGTTTGCCTCATCTGAAGCATCTAAGAATGTTTTCTATGATCAGAATATGCACCTTAAATGGGAAATGATATTGATCTTACCTAAGATAGAAGATGATAATTTGTTGTATTGTGACGCTTCAAGAATAGGTCTTGGAGTAGTATTCATATAGGTAGACCGAGTTGTGGTGTATGGGTCTTAGAACTTGAGGCCACATGAACGAAACTACCCTGAACATGACCTCTTGTTAGAAGCGCTTGTTTATTATTTGAAGTACTGACAGTACCGTATGATTAGTGATATGTTTTTAGTGTATTAGGATCATAAGATATTTTTATATATCTTATCCCAATTATATTTGAGTAAATGATAGTGGGTATTGGCTGAGTATAAGAAATCATATGATTTTGGGCTTGCATATATGCCCGGGATGGGAAACATTGAGTAGGAAAACTCAAACATTGGTTGTTCAAGAGTCTAGTGCTTAGGTGGAAATGATTTCCATGATGGATCTGACATATGTTGTTGTTCCAGAGAATTAGTATCCAATGAATCTCATATTAGTTTCAGTAGAGTCTACACATTTTTTAGATCGATCAGAGACAAAATGTATGAGCATCTGGAGTGTTTATACTTTAGGGAATGTCTAAAAGTTGGGAGTCACCATCTAATTTGATAATATATGAGGATGAGATCATCTCCTTTAGGAATTGGGTTGTTGTATCTAGGAGGATGCCAAAGGATCGGATGAGTGAGTCTCATTCCTCAAAGTGGGAGGTACATCATGTTTTTTACCAAAATGTACTATGACCTACGTAGGCAGTTTTGGTTGATGATAATGAAAAATGTGATAGTAGGGATCATGACTTGATTCTACACCTATCAGTATGTTATGTCATTGAATCAATGACCTTGGGTTTTATTGAAGATTTTTACTATTCTATAATTGATGTGGGATGGCGTTACCATGGAATTTGTGGGGGGGGGGGGGTCATATAAGGATTCCTCATAATTATGACAATATCTAAGTGATTGTTGATAGGTTTGATGAATGTGGTTCATTTATCGCCTATGTGGGAATCATTCTCAATAGAGAAGTCAGTAGAATTTTATATTCGAGAGAAAGTCCATATACCTAGGTTTCCAAAAAAAAATATTTTAATCCACAACATGGGTTTTACATAACACTTCTAGTAGGGCTTATAGAAGGTAATGGTTACGAATGTATTGATGAATATGATGTTTCAGCCATTAATAGATGGAAAATTAGAGCATACTATATAGGTTGATGAGGTTATGTTATGAGCGTGTCTTCTTGACTTTGGTGTGTCCTAAGGGAACCACCTATACTTAGTGAAGTTTGTTATAATAATATCTATTAGTAAACTATTGAGATGTAAACATTTGAGGTTCTTTATGGAAGTCCATGCAGATCATGTTTATGATGGATGGAGGCAGGTGAGTCATAGTTGTTGGGGCTGAGAATTGTGTAGAAGATGTCAGAGCAGGTTCATATTGTATGGAAGAATATGCCAAAAGATTAGTGTAAAATAAAGTCCTATAATTACCCACATCAACGAACCCTAGATTTTAGATAGGGTGATCATGTATTGCTTTAGGGTCACCTATGTTGGGTCAGTACGACATATAGAGATAGGGAAGCTTGTCACACATGTTCGATGGAATGTTTGATTTTGTGGAGAGAATCAAGATGGTGACATGTCGATTAGCTCTTCCATAGAGATAAAGTTCTATTAATAATGTTTCCATGTGTCATAATGACATAATTATCACCCCCAACCCATTTCATGTGATCTATGTGGATTATTGTGATCTTGATATTGATGGTCCAATAGTGGAGCATCCAAGACATGTGTTGGATCCCAATGAGAAAGTGTTATAGGGAATGACCATGTAGAATATTTTTTATTGTGCCAACATAGATGTGTTCATGTGAAAACATGGAAGATATAATAATATATGAGGGCTCAATGGACCAATATTTTTGTATCATAATCTTAGAGATTTGGGGAGTAAAGCTCAAGGATGATATGATATAAGATGGGGAAATTGTAAAACCAAAACCTTTTTTGGAGATTTCATATGCTCATTTATAAGAACTAATTTGACTTCTTTTGAGTACATTTCATTTGGGTTTTACATTGGTTGTTTTTGGGTAAAACATTTGATAAAAATGAAAGAAAGGGGGTTTTCCATGGTTGGATCATGGTTTTCCCTAACCCGGAACCCTATACCAATAAACCATGAAACCCAAGACAAAGAATTATTTTATGAATAGTACATAGTTTGTCCAAACATTTTCTATAAAAGGATAAACCATTAACCCCATTTTAAGATGAAAATAATAAAGGAATGAAATTAGGGGAAACCATGCACCTCATCCCCAAAAACAATGTGAGGCTTTTTGAACACCCAGAATTTTATTTTAAATTTCCCTAAGACACCATTTTAATCAAAATTTGACCCCCATTCGATGCTAAGGCTTCATTAAAAAATTTGGATACCTATGGAAAAATTCAACAAAATTTTAACCTTCATTCATCATTATTCGATGTCGGGATTGAACATCATCCCACCTCCCAATAAAAGGACCTCATCCTATGTAGTTTCCCTTACCTTTCCCATTATTCATCCACCCTTTAACGGTTGGTCTTCCCTATTTTTTGGATGGATATAGATTTACTAATGGATATTGATCTAGGGATAAGAGATATAGATCTATACATCAACGGTCATGATTTTTTCAATCTTGGATTTAGGTTTTAGATCTGCATCTCACACTACGTCGTTGTTCAATAAAAATTGGGGATTTTTGTAGGCTGATAATTATTTGATGAACTGATGTATATGGACTATAATTAAAATCCTTATTTATTTATTTTAATTAAAAAAATGTAATTGTATAATGAATATAATATTTTTAGAAATTTATCTCTTGATTGAATTAATGAATTTTTTTATTTAATTAATTGAGGTCATGTGAAATAAGGGATTTTGGGAATTTAAGATTGAGATGATTAATTTTTGAATTAATTATGAGATATTGATATTGTTTATTTTTGATAATTAATTAATGAGATAATTATTCAAAATTGAGTTTATTTATTTGAGATACATTATTTTAGAATTTATTATGTTTTATATATATATTATTTGAATAAATAATATTGGAAATAATTATTAGTAACTGAAATTTGATAATTGCGATAATTTATTGTAGAGTTAATTATGAAGTATTAAGATAGTGAGTATGATAATTAATTATGGAATTAATTATTTGAAATTGAATTTGTGGATTTTGATTAATTAATGGGTGATTTAATTAATTGGATTAATGTGATTAATTAGTCTATAAATTAATTAAGGGGTATTATGTTATGAAAATATTTTTAAATTAGTAATACAATTTTTGTTGGTAATCAATTGTTTAGTTATTTATGTGTTGTTTAGTATTAATGTGGTAAATAAATTATGACAATATGAATGGTAACATGGTCATTCAATTATAAAGGTATGAATAGTAACATGGAAATTAAATTGAGAAATTATGAATGGTAACATGGACATTCAATTGTAAAATTATAAATGTTAATATGTTCATTCAATTATCAAGCTATGAATCGTAACATAGTCATTAGATTTTGAAACTATGAATGGTAAATTTTCTATTCTGTTGTAAAACAATTAATGGTAATATAGTCATTCAACTATGAAATACTAATGGTAACATGGAAATTCAAGTATGAATTAAATACCGGCAAGTATGTAACTCTATATTATGATAAACCTTGTGAATAGTTCGGACTCCAGCATGGTCTGAAGTAGGTATTGATATACAAGTTACCATGGGAACCTGGGGGTTTATATTGTTAAATAAACATTGGATGATAAGTTCATAACTATTCATTTATGTATTTTAAATTATTATTTATAAAAATTCATTAACTCTATTTACATGATATTGTTTTAGACACTGTTGGTTGTAGAAAACTAAATTTTACTCACACCTAGTCATGCAGCCTGATTGGTACACAAATAGATTTCATTATTACATAATAGGATAAGGGAAAAGATACAATGTTAGATGGATGATTTGAAGTGGATCATGGATGGGGGAATTATATTTGATTCCAGACCCTCTTGTGTAGTTTTCAGCATCTTTAATTTGGAGATTCATTTTTACACATGGATCCTATGTTAGCAAGCAATATCTGTTGTACGTTTTGTTGTTTTACTTTTATTTTTTTCTTCTTGTGATATTTTTATTGTTATAGATATGATTATATGTCATTTTGGTATTATTTTTTTTTTGTTTATAATCGATTTTTAATTGGATAAAGATGGTATTGTCAACACATTACAGATATTAGACCTTCACTTTTGGTTTGTGACCTCGGTTATATAGGGAGGTGTTCTCGAGGTCATGTGATCGACCAACTTGGGGAACTGCTATATGGATTCTAATATGGGATGTTAATTTTCATCCATTTATTAACATCATCATGGAACCATGATATAGATAGACAACTGATCAAGGCATTTATTTTTAGTTTTTATCGATGCTTCGGATTGTTGGGTCATTATCATGGATCATAAATTATATGCATGCATTCATGAAGCATAGGTTATCCTCCATGAGGGAGGGGTTGTTATTCTAAAATTTTCATCATTTTTAATTTATTATTATTCATTAATTTTTTATATCAATATAGCTTGATTTTTTATCTTTCCGATGTTACTGTATCAAATCCAGTGTGTTTGGAGTGAATTTGAATTTATTATGGGCAAACTGCATTTAGAATTCCTTATTTCAGGTACCTAGAATAATGAGAAATCATTTAATTGTATTTTGGTGTGTCTCTCATATTATATGATATTTAAATAGTGTTTATGACACATTTCACACCAATTATATCACTATATTACATGACATAATCTCTTTTCATGAACAAGACCAACCACCATGTGTGAGGGAGATGGTGTGTACATTTATAAATCAAGACATGTTACATGATATAAAAAAGGCTAGGGTACAGGTTCATGTACCCATGAAATCTAAATTTCTTATAGGATATATAAAATCTATTTAATATTGATGTACCCATCAGTTTGGACGAAGTTATACACCCAAGGCTAATTGTTTATGTTTTCACACAGTGTATTTTCTTATTATTATTGTTTTGTTATTCTCTTCCAGGAATCAGATTTAAACATAAAAGGATTCTATTTGAGGTATCATTCCATGAAGAGTTAAATATTTATATCTTCAACAATATTATTATTCATTGAAGAGATGATTTTGGATTGTCTACAAGTCTCAATACCATAGAGATGGAGATGGTGTCAAGATGATGGAGTAAAGAAGGTGATATTGTTATAGAGATTCTCATGGTGCGTTAAATGGTTGGGCATCAGACCCTCACATGATTTTATTATTGATACAATCTTATTAGTTTTTTTGGGTTATGAGGTTTTTGGGAGTCGGAGGGGTTAAAATTATACTATTCTGTTAGGCATTCATAGAATAATAGTTTTATGGGTCTTAGTTAAGTGTAAGATTCACAGATGAATCCAATTTTCTCTAAATGTATCCTGGAGGTACATTTGGTGAATGTGGAATGGATTTGGAAAGAGTATAATATGGATATCCTTTCATTTTTAGGACATCCTCTATGACCTATCTTATTTTAGACGGTATATGTCTTATTTATTCAACATTTTATATTGAGTAAAGACCAATGGTAAAATAGTGTTTGGTCTTCTTTGATGGCTGTTTTCACTAAAACCTTATAATAAATTCCTATAGAGAATAAAATTGATGTAATATATATTCAAATACATTCCATATGATATTTTTGAATGGTTTATAAGTGATAAGTTCCATAAGGTTGATGGTATGTATATCCTCCTATATAGTAGGGCATGGGTCCTCCATTTAAGGAAATGATTTCATTAATCCCCCTATTTTAATGCATGATTTATTGTTTTGGGAAGAGATATAGTGGTAATAACATTTCAAATTATCACAATGCATGCTTTCATAACCCTGATTTGGTTTCATAGTTTTTGCGATTTTTAAAAAAATATGGTAATATGTTACAGATTCGTTACCCCCAAGATTTGTGGCATGTAGTAGTTTGGCATGGGTATCCATTGAATGTTTCAAAATTAATGGATTTTTAGGAATATGTTTGACCAACATATATTATTAATTCCTATAGATCCTTATAGATATTTGTGTTATTAATTTATTTCCACCTCAATATTCCAACTGTAGAGAATTCTATTCATGTGGTGGTTTCTCATTAATCAATGTTTTCATTTAACCCTGTAGTGTATCTGAGATTTATGGTTTCTATGTTGTGTGTAGATTGGATGATATTTTATATTACCATGAGATTTTTTAAATCTTCAACAACTCTTTGATGATCCAAGGGTGATGGAAACAACTGGCTTTGCGCTTCGCTATGCTCTGTGAGGATTGAGGCCATATTCAAGGAACAATGGAATTACGGTAGTTCAAGTTTCAATCCCTGTGTATCAGGGTTGGTTCTAGGGAGGATAATATTTCTCAAGTATGATCATACCATCACTGACTTAGGATCTCATCATATTACATGTTATGTGTTTGTGACACCCCGTGGTTATATATATATATATATATATCTTCTGAAATAAACATGAAGAAATTGATAGATTGTTTTACATAGGACAATGATCATAATTAAACCACGATATAGTTCACTTTTATATTATATCTATTGGAGTGGTCATTGTGAATATTATTAACAAAATTATTAAAAATGTGTATAAAGGTTACTTGAACAAATCATTAGTTATGTTATGATATTCATCAAAAATAAGTTTTCTTATAAATTAATTTTTATGTAATTCTGTTTATAAAAAATATAATTAATTTCAACATTTTATAGTAATTTTAAATGAGGTAATAAGTATAATTTTTTAAATTATCATGAAATTATTAACATAGGATGAATTTTATTGTTTTTTCTGAAAAGATATATTTTTAAGTCAATAGTGAAAATAATGATTTGTAACATTTTTTCATTAAAAAATTGATTGGAAATTATAATTACGATTTAAAATATATTATAAATTTAAATAAAAATATAATTAAATTATAAATAATAAAATTAAATATAAATAAATAAAAATTATACCTTATTTTTATATATGTTTATTATTTAGTTTATGAACATATTTTTCTAGAAAAATGTTCATCTCATTTTGTGGTTTTCTATTTAAAATTAAATCTTCCCCTTATAGATATTGAATTAGATAAAATATAATCTATAATTTAAATCATATTTTTTAAATTTGGAAATTATTACACCTTCATTTTTTTCATGATGAATAGAATACAAGGTAAAAATAAATAAAATGGTAATAGTTATATTGGATTAACAGGGTGTGAAATTGTACAGGTAATGGATAAATTTAAATGAAAACATAAATTAATGGTATTTTTACTATATATTTAGATTCATTCTATACCTTTTTTTGAAAATTTTCTAATTTGGATTCACATGTATTGATTCATTAATTAATATATTTCAATCTTTTGAAACATTTAAAATGTGAAATCTCCCTCCCTTCAAAAGGACACCATCTAACCTCTTTTACACATACATATTTAGACTTATATAGCTTTACATACATACCAAAATATATTCCTATAAAACCTGTTATTTATCTAGAGTTCCAGGCTAGATCTAAATACCTACCTTCATAGGCTTCAGTTTTAAGCCAAAAGAGGTTGTCCAAAGAAGAGGTATAACTATCAACCTTGTGTATTCATTTTTTTATTCATATACATCAATAAATTATTTCCATAACATGATAATATAATAAAATTTGTATATAACATGTACAATGATTTTATTATGTTTATTTATCAACATTTGTTTTTCTAAACTGGCATCAAATGTATAATAAAAGCATCATTCATGTGTTTGTAAGGACTACTTCCTCACCAAGTGGTGTATTTCATTTTTCCTCATCACCATTAATGGTAAGATTTTTTAATATATTTTGTTTTTGTTTGATATATTTATGACCTAATAATTATTTTTTATTTATATTGTCTTTTTTCCTTCTCTCCATTCCATCTTTTGGAAAATGATAATATCGCTCGAGCATAAGTGTGGACTACCCCCTACATAAAGCAATGTGATTAGTTTAGTGACAATATTATTTAAATAATTATAAAAGTTTATTTTTTGAATAGTTATTATATTTAGATTATTATTATGATTATTTTGATGATTAATACACTCTCAGGGTGCATGTACTGAATAGATCAAACAAAAAGAGGCAAATAAAACATTCAATTTTTCACATGAATGTTCATTTGAATAAAGAATTTTTAACATAAAGATAAATTGTAATTGTAATAAAATAGTAAATAGTGAGATATAAATGAATATATTTATATAATATATTTATAATATTTCAATATTATTTATATTGGATATTTGAACACATATCAAGAGGGGTGAGACTTAATGTACTTGTTTATGTTATAATCTCATTTCATTTATGGACTGCATGTGTTATATTTCTATTATTGGATTTTTTTTTGATATTATCCTTTAGAAAATATATATTATATTATCATGTATTTATTCATACATTTTTTATTTATTAGTACCATTTAATCCTTATAACTTAAATATATTAAGAGTGTTTTGTAGAAAAAATTCAACCCTATTTCCTTTTTGATATATGATCCTTTTATTCTATGTATATGCTCTTGAAAATTATTTTATGGGATATTTTACCAACACATGATATATTTTAATAATGATATACGAACAAAATTTAAATTTATAAAAAATGGATTAAATGGATATACTATAAAAAAATTCAAAAAATATTTTTTACATTTTTTCAATGGTTTTAAAATAATGCTCTCTTTTGTCACTCTTCATATAGTTATCATATCAGTTTCTAATGAAGGAAAGTCTAGTTTTAAATTCTGAATAAACACATGCATTAGTTGTTGGGTGATGATGAATATAATGTACCAATGGAAGTTACATGTATTTTATAGAACTTACAATTCACAAGGGTCATTATTCTAACATAATTGGGGTGAATCAGAACATATAATATATTCAAATTTTTCAGGATTATGCTAATGTATTTCCAAATGGATTTATTAATCTTACCCTATTTCATGAAGTTATGCTTTCAATTAAAAATCATACCTACTGTTACACATATTTCAATGATTCATTATTTAATGTTATCTATTGAAGTATAAAAATTATAGAATTAAAACTGGGAGAATCTTAATAATGGTCTCACATCCCATAGTTCATTAAAATATGATTCACCTACTCTTTTTGTTAAAAAATAATTATGGTTAAATGAATATTTTCATTTATTAATGAGATCATAAATAGATCACTATCACAAAAAAGTATCCCTTATCCCATATTGATGACATGATTGATCAAATATACAGAGAATCAATATTTTCCAAGCTTGATCCCTATCCTGTATATCATCAATTGATTCCCAAGGTAGAGAATTTTAAAAAAGAAAAATTACGTATGAGTTATGGTCATTATGAATTTATAGTGATTGATTTTTTAATTTTTAATTCCCCCACTATTTTCATGGATTTCATGAATATCGTTATTATAGATTACCATGATCAGTTTTTTCTATTCATTATAGATTAAATTCTCATAAATTTAAAGAGAAATGAAATGTATCAATTTAATTTGAATATTTTATTGTGTACCCTTCAGAAATATAATTTTTCTTCCATATTTAGTATTTTTGAATTCTATTAATAAAAATTTTCATTATTGGTTTATATAATCTAAATAAATGGTATATTAGTATATCTTTAAAATATATTAGTTGTTTTCAAAGGTATATAGAAACTATAGTAAATGAGATACTCATTTTTTGGATAGATGGGTACTATCAATTCTTTGTGATGGTTTTTCATGGTTATCTAATATAATATCTATTTTTTCTCAGACAGGTTCCATGTTCATTTAGATAGATGAATGTGATGAATATTTTAAGTACCTAAAAGAGATGATTAGTCAGTGAAACTAATCTTATAGTACCTCGTAGTTGACAAAGGTTTGTAAACTATTGTTTTTTTATAAAATATGGGAATATGATACTTTATCAAGTGTAATGTTATACTTTTATTTTATACATCATTCAAATTGAAAATTCAGGATAAAAATTAACTAACAAATGATTAACACGTGGAATTAATAACTTTTACATTTAAAAATTTATTCAATTTTTATTATAGAATTTTTTTAACATATATACTAATCATAAAAGTTTTATATATATATTCTTTTAAAAAGAGTTAAACATGTGAAAGAAGATGGTTGGAATTGATTAATTATTATCAATTCTCAAAACCATACCACCCTGGGAATGTGAATAACATGAAGGATTATCTAAAATATAAAAACCAACCTAGTTTTTTCATGATGAGGATTGAAAGAGATCCAATATTAATTTATTTGTATAAGATGAATTTTAAAATAATGAGAAAACCAGATAGATCAATTATTTATCTGATAAATGTCCAACCATACATATATATGAGGATTAAAGAGTCACACAAGGATTTTGTGCAAAAAAGATGAATGTGAGAAATTTTTTGTGTTCAATCATGTTTTTTATTTAATGATATGGTTAAAGAACAAATTATGTGTCTTGTGAATACTAGACATAAGTATTTAGTGGTTGGATGAAGCTTATAGTTCTATCATATTAATTAATCCTAGATGAATGAAGTCGTACAAATATGTGAGACAATATTTCTAGAGGGATAACATGAAATGTAATATTATAGAGTAAAAATATTGATATCCATAATGTTATAATGTTATGAATTGGAGACATATTTATAAAATGATGTTTTAAATATTATACATACCAAAATTGAAATGGATAAAATTCCCATGGATTTCATCACAGCATTCGCCAAAACATCAAAAGGTTATAATCATATTATAGTTGTAGTCGATCATCTTACTACATTAGTAAATTTAATTTCTATCATATAATATTTATATATTGTTCATATTTCTTAGATATAAATTAAGAAAGTGGTAAGGTTTTATGAACTAGCAATTTTGCTTTTATCTGATCGTGATTCGTGATTTACCTCGATATTCTATAGAATTGTTAATCATGAATTTAACAAAATGATTAAATTTACTAATACATGTCATTTTAGATATATGGTTAGTCATATAGTAATTTTCTTAATCTTGACGATATATTGAGAGCATGTTATATGGATTTCTAATGTGGTTGGGACCAATACCATTATCATCTCAATTTTTTATAAAAAATGGATTTCACAGAATCATTTATATATCTCCTTATAAATAAAATTATATTAAAAAGTATATAACTCCAATGTGCTAGGATAAATTTTACTAAATAAACATCATGGGACCATTGTTAGATTATAAAATTGCATATAAGGAAAGAACCATTGATTATCACACTAAGTCTACTCTGAGTAAACATAAATGAACTTATGAAAATCATTGTGAGATATATTGTTCAATGATAGTGGATATGTATTCCTAGGAATATATTAATGGAATAAGGTTATGTGATTTGGAAGTAAGGGAATGTTGTGAAATTCAAATAACGGCCCAATTGATATTCTATATTGGATTTTTATGGTTTCTTATCACTTAGTTCTTATAATAACCTTCTCTCAAGTTCATGATTTATTCAACACTTATTTTTGAGGAGGTACATTCATGAAACATCACATGTACTAGAAAAATTCCTAAAGAAAGAAGATTATCATTCCTATGAAGAAACGATTATTGAGATATTTGATCAAAATTGGGATGTTATACATAAAAATACTACAAAACATGTTAATATTATTTATGTAATCATTTATTAAATGATGTTTCATGGGAAACCAGGGATGCGATGAAGTATATATATCAGTATTTTTCATATAAGAGTGAAATAAATTTTGATAAAAAAATTCTTTTAAATAGTGGTCTAATTAGGCACCACACAAAAATATGTATATTCATTTGTAATAAATTTTAATTATTCAATAATTTTTTTACATAGAACCTTAAGTGAAAATAAACTATGATATAGTACACCATTAAAACAAAGAATGCAACTTCTCCTAGTTTTAATAGGTTTACAAAATGCTTCATTATTTTATAATTCATTTTGGTAAAAATCTCAAAATATCACCTGAATTCCTTCCCATGAATTTTTCATAGTGTTTACGTATGGATACAATGAGTTTCTTAAGGGTTATATGGGATTTATATAGTCCATGTAAGGGTAATAATCAATTATGTGTAAGGATATTAGGGTTTTAAAAGGTATTATGCATATAGGTTCAATATTTTTTCCACTTTATAGGGGTAATAATGTTACACATAAATTTCATTATATTTCCATTTGTGGGTAATTATTTTTACCTTATTTGTATAATTTTTTCTTCTTATTTCCATAGGAAATATATATAATTTTTGACTATTTGTAAAGAAAAAAAATTGGAATTGATTTTTTTACACCATATAGAATGTTATACATTTTATAGTATAAATTTTACACTCTACCATTATGATTAATTTTAAGGATAAAACAAACAGAGAATTTTATTAGGATTCCTATAATGAGATAATGTATCCATTTTAACTCATAATATTATCTTAACCATTGCATCTTTATATTTTTGATATTATATTGCATCTGATAATCATTTAAATTCTTCATATTCAATCATAGATGATTTTTTCCAATAAAACGGGATCCTCCTATATTTTTTAGGTGTTGTAGAACTTTCACTCTCCCCTGCAGTTTGGGATATGGAGCATTCTATGTAAATAATTAAATAGTTTATGTTTTCCATAAATATTTTCACTATTAATTTTTGATAAATATTCTTATTATTTCCATAAAAAAGATATTTCAATTTCCAATAATGATAAATAAAATAGAATTATAAAAAAATTATAATGAATTGTTATCATCATTACCTCGGTTTATTATGAAGAGACAACATTATCTTCTAACAAATTATTATTTATATAAAAAAGTGATTTGGTTATCACATGACAGGGTTTAAATAGATAATTTTGAACTTATCAAGGATTGAATTATTTTTATTAGATGTAGTGTTTCTATTTATTTTTAGAAATAAAATAATTTAATCTTTTCTTATAATCCTTGCGGAGAAAATTGAACTTATTGATACAGTAGTTTGTTTTTTAAAATGTTTCATTAGAAAAACTTGAAATATACATTTATAATCTTACAGTACGTGGTCTCACATACTCTACCATATAAAATGCATGTCTATTGGAATGATATATGAGGTTCAACACATTGGGTGAGTAACTAGTATATAATTTTGTGTTGTGAATCAGTAATATTGTTTACTTAATTATTTTTATATATGTCATAATAAAATAAAGTATCATGCCTATTAATTTGAAAAGGTGGCAAGGGCCACATTTGAAATTGTGTAATGCTTTTTCGCATGGTCGTGAATGTTGAATGGATGGAAGGTTGTATTTCTAGTGAGACCAATGTTTTATGATTGTTCTCATATTTTGTTCGTATATAGCCGGTAGAGCCCATATTTTATTTTTATACACATTAGGATGTGTTATTATAAAACATAATACCTATACCTCATAAGACCAAATATGATGTTTGATCAAAGGTGTAAATGTAATGCCTCTAAATGATATTCCATGATCAATTTATATTTATACTTGTGTTCCCTTGATTTCATACAGATGTTTGTATACACTTGTGACTATTGCTGAAAAAAATCTCATGAAATTGTGATAACACCGTATATAGACCCATTTAAGGATATATTATGCATATGAATGACAACCATGATTTTTATGTAATGACATGGGATATGTTTGGTTGATATGATTCCACTATTTACATATGATATTTATTTTATATGATTTTTTTGTTCATGGTATATAATTGAAAGGTAGATCCATTCTAGATCAGTAGACCTAGAGGGGGAGCATGTTCATATTTTGTATGTGACATGATGAGGAGAAAATTAATGAAAATGATCAATTATGGTGTAGTGTGGATAGACATTCTGGAATGATCATAATATATCAACCAAGATGAGAGGTGATGTTGTGGCTTGATAATCCTCATGATCTTTCCCAAGATATTGAAATTTGGAGTGACTTCCTCCTGTGTTAAGAAGAAAAGGTTTGGGGACTATGTTGCTATAGAGGACATAGGGGTATTATATCCTAGTAAGGTCTGGAATTTAGGCTTAGGGCCTATACAACTGCTAAGTGAATCAAGTCATAATGGAGTAGTGTGGACTAACTTGAGATTATATGCCTTTTGAAATGACCTTGCTACTTATGAAAAATATTATATAACTACGTTCTAGAATGGATCCAAAGAAGTTGTAATAATTGGATTATCGAGAATTGGTATGTAATATACCACTAAATATATGGTTTTTGTTTATTGTTTATTCATGTTGGATCTGTTATTCTTTTCTGGTAATGTTTTTACTAATATATTTTTCTGAGCATATCATATAAATGTAATGTGGGTATTAATTGTTGGGTAGTGGACCTCATTTGTAATGTCCTAATAAGTTATACACACACATTTATTTGGTTTATATGATACTTGGGTACCCTATAATCCAAAAAATATTGTAGGTTTAAGATAGGTTGGGGAACAGGTTGATCATCATGCGGGATATATCATTATATTTCTAGAGAACTGGACAAAATATTTAGTGGAATTGAGGAAAAGAATCTTGTAATTTATTACAGTTATTATTTGTATTTTTGGTCATCTAAGATGATGACCAGTGACTTATAACATGAATGAGTAATTTTTTTTGAAAAACATCATACAATATGTATGTTATTGTTTTTGTTTACTCTGATTGTATACTATTTACGTGTTGATTTGTTTTTTATAAACTCTAAGTGAGGTTATTTACAACCAATAGTTTCACAAGAAAACATCAATACTACTAGGTAGCCTCTAGAATACATGAAGTCATGCCTAATTTCTTGTGGAATTTTGTCATGAACATCGGGATTCAGGTAATGATGCTGAAACCAGGAATCAAATTATAGGTTGAATTTCTAGTTTCATATTTTGTAGAGTATGTAGACACGGGAAATAATAATTATATAAAAAATGGGATGAGTCTTAGATAAGTTCTTCATAGATAACTTTTCTAAGGTAATTCCATGTTACCGAATCATGCTATTGATGTTTATTTTTTCAATGCTATCATTTTTTCACCTTACCTTCATTGGAATTTTACTGCTGGACATATCTAAAACTTATATCACATGAATAATATATAAAAAATAAGTTTCTATTGACATGTATACTACTTGTGTATAATTGTACTTAAGATATAGAATTGAGGTTTTTAGGATTCAAGGACTTCTACCGTGTTGAACCTGTGAGTTGTGGGTGATATTATTTGGGATAAAGTCTTATGTGTGTATAAAAATGAAAGAAGGACACATGAGACTATTATGTGGTGTTACTTTGAGATAAGGTTAATGGTTATGATTATGGATACAATGATAGTAATGATAATGTGGTCCCTCTATGCATTGGTGGATTAATATTCTTGTTTGATAATTGTAAGGCATTAATTGAATTAGAAAATAACCACCTATTGGTGGACAATGTATTGGTATAGATTAATGTTATTATAACTATTGTATTTTTTTATTTTCCCAATTATCACCTAAAAGAATTATGTTTAATACAACCAATAATGGTTTTCTCTTAATGTGGATTACTTAAGAATAAAGTCACCATGGAGTGTATTAGAGATGTGCCTACAATTTTTTTGAGTTGTAATCCTTAGTTAAACCTTATGTGCATTTTATAAGAGGATAGTTTTAATTTGACTGCTACATTATTTAAAATTGTGTTTATTTCTTATGCTACATGATGGTTCCCTAGGTGAGGATATATCTTATGAAGGAATAATTATTGTTAGTTCTTTAGTAGTAGTGTTTAAAAAAGAAAATACCCATTGAATATAAGTAACCAAAGAATTTCCTAAAGTATTATCTAAAAAATTAACCAGTAACACTCAATTATATATAGAATAGAGTGCTATTAGTATTGGTACATGGTTTTGTTACTGAGTGTTTGGGAACTTGATCACATCGAGGAAGGGATCCGGTGTTTCCTAGAAAATTATTTCATAATGAAATTCTCATTAGATTCCATATAAAGATATTAGTTCATTTCGATAGGCAGGGTTGATAGTATGTAGAAATGTAATAGTTTGAGATGAAACATTTTAGATAGGCTGTGTTTGGTGAACCCTAATTCAAAAGATTTTCCTTTCAAAATAGGAGAACTTAAGGTGATCAATTTGTGATGATTTGGTTCCTTGTGGTGCATGGAATTCTATTAATCAAAGTCATTCAATCTTTGGGGTCTATAAATTAGTTTAAAATAACTTATTTGGACTTAAAATTGATGTTTTGTTGCATTACATTGAAATTAATGATGTGTGAGAATTCATATGGGGGTTATGCATGAGTTAGAGTAAGTGGGGTGGTCTACTAAACATTGGGGATGTATTTGGATTGATGAACTATCATGGTGGATGTAATTATAGGTGACTGGTGTTTTTAGTTAATTATTTCAAATGGTGTTGGGTACTAAGTTGTTTAGAATGATGGTTATATGATTGTTGACATAATGCTAAATTCTTGTGTGGTTGTATCTGTATAAGGCGAAGAAATCGACAATGGATCGAGGTACAATTTTTTATGATAGGATGGTAATAAGGATTCCCCTATGGTGGTTAGAATAAACCTTTTTAATTGTTTAAAGAACTCTATTATTTATGTCTCGTGGTCTTTAAAACATTTGTTTTTTGATGGTCATAATGAATCTAGGGACTTCTGTGTCGTGAAACCAATATTATCTAGTAACTTATTAAAATGATAATGTTTGTTTTGGATATATAACCTGGCATGTACATGATTTGAAATTTGTAACAAAATGAAAAATTAGTGCATTTTGTGGGGGAGTCGAATCACTAGTGTAATTATGGACTGTTCAGATCCTTGTTTCAGGTGAACAATTTGTTTTACCAACTGGGAAATAATTTACATAGTCGGCTCCAACCTATGGTTATTAGGATATCTTTTACCTTTTTAGTTCCTTTTTGGATTTTTTATTTTTGATTTTTTTCCATCTTGATTTTGTAACACCCCAAAATTTCGTAGTAAGTTATTTTAATTAAAATAATTCAATAACATACGCTACACGCAACACTGAGTTCGAGCGCACCACAACTTTCCAAACTAGCCAATCAAAAAGTTGATATGAATAGTATTAATGGAATTTTGAATTTTATATACTCTAAATAATTTTATAATCCATATTATGTGTTTATTAGACAGAATATAAGAACAAATTAATTTTTTCAGATAAAAGAATTATTTCTCTAAACATTCATTTTTACCACCTTTTAATGGAAACCCCTTTTTATAAGCAATATTCAACACTTTTATATATTTAATTTAATAAAATTAAATTCTTAATTATAATTTGGACATTAATATTTCTTTTGGATAAATTTTTGGTACTTTTCTGATAACTTCCATATATTGATTTCAATTGAAATTTTTTTTTCTATTCGATATAATTTATAGTGTTAAATTATGTATTGGAATGGGTTATAATTATGATTATATTATATTTTTACCTTTTAATACAGTTTAGGTCATTATATGTAATTTCACATTAAAATTTGACAGAAACACATGCCAATATTTTGATAGTTTTATCTTTTTAAAAACCCGCTTTTCGGTTTTCACAATGGAAATTAATTTTAAATTAATTAATGAAACTTATATGTTTTGAATTTGGTAAAATAGAATTCATTTTTTAATTCTGAATATCAAAATTATCTTAGGGTAATTTTTTTTATTTTTCTGAAAACATTCAATTTTTGATGAATAGTGAAAAACAATGTGTTATAGTTTAAAATGACTTTTTATTTATATAATTAGTTTTTTTATTATAATTTTTTAAGCCAATATAGATATATAATACCTATACGTTCAATTTAATTCATTTGATTCATTTTATAATAAAATAAGATGTATAAAATTTTATTGAACTTTTTACCATCATTTACCCACCTCCTGGGAACATTTGTAAATTTACATAAAACATAAATTTACCACTCCAGTGAGTTGAATTTCAAAAATCTGATACACATGGTTTATATCAGTAATTAAATGTGGTTCAATAAGATGAAAATAATTTTTTTGTGAATAGTAACTTTTGACTTTTATTTTCCAGGGTTAAATGTATATAGGGTAATTAAGGGTTAAAATGATATCATAATTACCCTAAAACATGTTCTATTTCTATTGGATAGGTATAATTCGACCAAAAAAATTGTATGAATAAAATATGATCAACTTTGGTCCACTTGGATTAGATTAGGACATTTGTTATTATTTTATTTATAAAAGAGTTAAAAGAGTAAAATTCAATGTTTAATAACTAAAACATTTTTAATATAGGGTTAAATACAATATAAATTTGACATTAAATATTAATTAGAAATCTAAAAATATTTCCAATATAATGGTATTTTATTTATAATTTTTATACATTATGTAATTTAATTTATTTATAACACAATGATGATGCAGTAATTACATTATTAATGAAATATTAAAATAATTGATATTATAAATATCCAAATAAATGTAAATTGAGACTTCTGATTAATTAAACTAATTTTCTATGTTACAATGTCATTTAAAGGTTAGTAGAATAAATTTTATTCGAACTAATAATGTTTTTATGGCTTTCAAAAAAATGAAATACTAAATATTTTCAAAATTGACATAATTGAGTTTTTTAAACAAATATTATATAATTAATTGATATAATACTCCTAAAAATATAATCTTAGGAAAAATGACTTTTATAAGGTTATATATATTAATAATTAACCACATGGGGTTATCTTGGCATTTTATAGTAAGTTTATTAACCATATAATATAAAACTACAAAGAGACATGGTAAATGTCAAACTATTTAACTAAGAGTTAAATCTAAACTATAAGGTTAATATGATGATATAAACCTGCCTAATGCCTATTGGTTGAGAGGTTTTATACCCATACCCATCATATACTTTAAATAATTAATTTTGGATCTATTAGAAACCCAAAATGATTTTATTATAAAATAATATTTCAAGCTTTTCCTAAAGTGACACTCACCTCTCTTATAAAAGGGAACTTTTCCCATCTCTTAATTTCACAGCTCCAAAGGATTTTGTCTCAGAAAAACCCTACCCTAATATCCCCTCAAAATTCCTCCCTTTATCCTATATGCCTTCCTTTGGACATAAATCAATCTTATGGAGACAGTTTTATCACATTAAAAGGAAGAACCCGAAGAATAGGTAAACATTTCATCACTTCATTCAGGCTATTTCTTCATCTACGTCCTCTTCCTTTTTAGATTACATTATAAAATATTAACTCCAGTATCTTCTATATAATTTTATGTTATTATAAAAATTTTACAACCATATTCATTATTCTATCCACCCTATAAATGACAAAGTCACCATACATGTGTACGTACGGATTACCGTTTCCACGTCGTGGTGTTGTTTGTTATTCAAACACATCATTATTTGGATGGGTATAATAATGAGTATAAATTATGTAAATAATAAATATAACATGTTAATGTTTCTTTATATATGATATAACATCCAATTAAAAATTATTTCACCATCAACACAATGATATTGTCACTCGTGCGTATGTATGGATTACTGTCTCCACGAAGGCGATGAGATTCATTCCCCATCGTAATCATTAAAGAATAATTATCCATTTATGAGTAAAAATTATGTTTATGAACTTATTATAATTCAATATGTGAATAATATACATCCTATCCACAACAAACATGGCTTACGTAACCGAGAATATAATGGATAACAGACCAGTTAACACCCCAAACGATGATACTATTAAAATATTAATAACAAATCTATATTAGAGGGTCGTATATGATATCATATTTATGTATATAGTTCTTTTATAATTTATTAACAATGATTTAACTATTATACAGGAGGTTAACGTACCCTCGACTAAGGAAAAGTACAAGGTAAGGGGTTTTCACCTCACTTCTTATTCCCTCGAGATTCATGCTATATTGTCTCTATTTCCATTTGTATAGTGTATGTACTAACAATTATTGTATTATTTGTGTATTATAAATTAATATATGGGTATTTACATCTTCATTGTATGATACTTCCTTCAGGGGGTGTATGTTTTGTATGTAACCCAATCAGTAAGGGAATTTCAAATTTCAATTTCTACTCATTGGACTTTACGCATACTTCATTGATTATTTTACTCGTTGATTATGTATGGAATAACTATTTATGATTTTTGTAGTAATTTCCAATCCCCTTTAGGTGGATATAAGTTTGAAATAAATAATCACTCCATTGATAAATTTGCAAGCATTGATATGAACTTGATAAGAGTTATTTTAATTCAATCTCCCTTAATTGAGTTAAACATCCAATTCATTGGTGTTGTTTTTACAAGCATATTTGTGAATATCCTATCATTAATTTACACTAAATATCCAATAATATTGAGTTTATTTATATTTTTCACTCATAATTATGTCATTTATTTTTCCTTTACCTATGGATATGTTCTTTATAAGGGATTTCATCTCAACTTACATTCCATTGAGTCTTCTTTGTTGTTAGGCTCCAACTCAATTTTTTTGGGTGTATATATTGTACATTGACATAGTATATCATGAATCAATTTATTCTCATGATATTATAAGTTTTTTATTACATCAATTACTTTTATTCAAGTGTCTCTCATTTGGTTAGTAACTCTAACTAAAATATCATTTTAAATGTTCTAAATTTTTATTCTTCTAAATCATTCTCAGTAATGTCCATGATTTAAAAATAGATTTAAGTATTTATTTATATGGACATGAATGTTTTAAAATGTTAATTCATTTAAAAAGTTTCAAATTGGTATGGGAAACATTGATTCAGAAATCTATTTTAAACAACTTCTTGATATATAGTGAGGCTATTAAATGTTCTCAAGAAAAAGGGGGATATTTCTATCAAATATTTTTTATGATTATTTTTATATATGTCAAAATCCTTCATTATTCTCGAAGGAGATTGATTTATTATTATACAATCATCTATATTTTATTGAATGAGTTATGTTTGACTATGGATGTTCTATTTTTATACCATTCATGGTTTGTGGTTAAAATATTGACATTTCATATGATAGTTTTAATACAAATGTTTATATTATGTTTCAGCCTTTTCAAATGAGGAATGCATTGGACATACTAAGTGATGGGTGGGGCCCGCTATAGCTCCTCGATGCATCAGTAGTTCTGATGATACAAACTAGTGTCTTGTCATAAGGCCTTCCCAAAATCTTATTTGTAGTCTTCACACAAGGCCTTGACTATGTGGTAATGAAGTCTTGCATTTTGCATTCCATCATTATAAAATGGGTTATTGATATTTCATGTGATTATTCGACTAGTAGAATATCCATGTGAATAAGTAAATCGAATAATTTGATTTTACCTTTTACATATTATGCTGATGATTAATTTAAAAAGGATTTTTTAAGTCTTATACATTTCCTTTAATGACTATGTTTTTTATGAAATTTTCCCATATATTGTTATCTTTACTGAGCATCTAAGCTCACTCATTTCTATGTTTTATTTTTCCAAAAATGTGAAGAATTATTTTATGGTTGACCTGCAAGGATAGGATAAGGATATAAGTGTGTTTAAAAAGGGGAAAAAATGTTGTTGATGTTTTTATTTCATGATGCAATGTAAAATATATGAGTGTATATAGTACTTCCGAGGCTACTAAACTGAACGATCTTTTCTTCTTCCACTTCCTCTTTCGTTTTTGTTTCTATTCTAAAATAATAACTCTAGTATATTCTAAATAATTTTATTTTATTACAAAAATGTTACAACAATATTCATTATTCTATCCACCCTATAAATTACAAAGTCATCATACGTGCGTACGTATGGATTACCGTCTCCACGTCGTGGTCTAGTCTGTTATAAAAACACTTAATTATTTGAATGGGTATAATAATGAGTTTAACTGATTTAAATAATAAATATAAATGTTAATTTTTCTATATATATTATTTACCATCCAATTACATACTATTTCACCATCAATATAATGATATTGTCGATCGTGCCTACGTACGGATTAGCGTCTCCACGAACGCGATGAGATTCATTTCCCATCATAATAATTCAAGAATAATTTTCATTTTATGATTAAAAATAGTGTTTATGAACTTAATATAATTCAGTATGTGAATAAAATACATCCTATCCATAACAAACATGGATTATGTAATCAAGTATTTAAAGGAAAACATATTAGTTAAAACCTGAAATGATGATACTACTAAAATATTATTAACAAAGCAATAATAAAAGATCGTATATGATATCATATTTATGTATATAGTTCTTGTATAATTTAATAAAAATTATTTCATTATTATAAAGGAGGTTAATGTACTCTCTAACATGGAAAAGTATAAGGTAAGGGGTTTCAGCTCACTTCTTATTCTCGTGAGATTGATGATATATTGCCTCTATTTACATTTGTGTGGTGTATGTACTGCCCATGATTGTATTATTTGTGTAATATACTTTAATTTATTGGTATTTAAATCTTCATCGTATGATACTTAATTCATGGGGTGTATGTTTCATATGTTACCAAATCGGTAAGGGAATTCCAAATTTCAATTTCCACTCATTGGGATTTACGCATACTTCATTGATTATTTTACTCCATAATTATGTGTGGAATCACTATTTATTATTTGTGTAGAATGTTACAATCCTCTTTATGTGGATATAAATTTGATACACATAATCACTCAATTGATAAAATGTCAACTCATCGATATGAACTTGATAAGAGTACTTTTAATTAAATCTCCATTAATTTAGTTAAACATCCAATTCATTTGTATTGTTTTTACCAGAATATGTTTGAATGAACAATGATTGATTTACACATAATATCCAACAATATTTAGTATATATATATATTTGTCACACATAATTATGTCAATGATTTATCCTTACCCTAAGGATATAGTATTTATAAGGGATTTCATCTCAACTTACCTTCCATTGAGTCTACTTTGTTGTTATACGCCAACTAACTATTGATTAGTGTATATACTTTACTTAGAAATTGTATAACATGAATCCATTTATTCTCATGATATTATAATGTTTTGATTACATCAATTATGTTTATTCAAGCATCTCTTATTTGGAAAGGAACTCTAACTAAAATATAATTTCAAATGTTTTAAAAATTTATCCTTCTTAATATTTCTCATTAATGTTCATGTTTTAAAAATAGTTTTAAGGATTTATTTATATGGACATTAATGTTTTAAAATTTTAATTACTTTCAAAATTTTCAAAGTTTTATGGGACACATTGATTCAAAAATCTAGTTTAAACAACTTCTTGATAAATTTTGAGACCTTTAAATGTTTTCAAGAAAAGGGGGGATATTTCTCTCAAATAGTTGTGATGAAAATTTTCATCTATTTCAATATCCTTTATTATTCTCTATTGATGTTCATTTATAATAATACAATCATCCATACTGTTTTGAATGTGTTATGTTTGAATGTGGATGTGCTATTTTTATACCATTCATGGTTTGTTGTTAAAATATCTACATTTCGTATGCTTGTTTTAATACGAATGTTTAGATTAGGTTTCAACCATTTTATATCAGTAATGAATTCGACTTAGTACGTGATAGGTGAATATCGTTATAGATCCATAATTCATCGGTAGGTATCATGAGACAAACTAGTGTCTTGGCACAGGGCCTTGAAAAAATCTTATTTGTAGTCTTGGCCCAAATCCTTGACTATGTGGTTATGAAATCCTACATTATACATTCCATCATTATGAAAGTGTATATTGATATTTAATGTGATTATTAGACTAGTTGAATATCCATGTGAATAAGTAAATGGTATTATTTGATTTTATCTTTTCCATATTATGCTAAAGTTTGAGGTTTAGAGGCTTTTGTTTAAGTCTTATACATTTCCTTAAATTTTTATGCTTATTTATGAAAGTTTATGCTATATTGTTATCCTTACTTAGCATCTAAGCTCACCCATTTCTATGTTTTATTTTTCTGAGGATGTGAAGAAGTATTTAATGGTTGACCTGCCAGGATAGGATAAGGATAAAAGTGTGTTTAAAAATGAGACGAAATGTTGTTGATCTTTTTATTTCATAATGTAATGTAAAATATATGAGTGTGTCTAGTACTTCCAAGGCTACTAACTTGATCAGTCGTTCGGGACATGATTCCATGTATCATGCCAATGTAATTTAAAAATGCACCAACTCTAGGTAATGGGGTCAGGGAGTTACAGATTATGGGTTCTATTATATTATATATCCACACTACTCATTTTAAATTTATTTTCATTTACGGTTCTATCCTTCTTCATGAATGTTTTATAAAACCATTAGAGTTGTTCTAATTTTGGAGACGTCATGGAATATATTTCTAAAAATTTATATATGTTTTCGGTTATTTTTTATTGAAATATGTCATATTTTTTTAACATCAATGGGTTCCTTCCATTGGTCAGGTTTTTGAAACCATTAGTGATTTTTTTTATTCTTGGAATCTTTTTGTCATTTCCATGATGGTTAGAGGTCAATTTTTATGTGATGAATGATCAATATAATGAGTGTGTAGTTCTTGTTTTTACTCTGAATATATTATTATTATTATCACATTTTAGTTGGACATTGACAAAACATGGGAATTTTTTCAAGTATCTACAATGATTTAGATTATTGATGGACCATACAACATAAGGTACCAGTGGATGTTCCAATGAGATTATTGAGTGGGGAGACTCATTTTTTATATTGTTAGCATAACTTTCTGTAAATTACATTTGAATAAATCCATCTTAGTTATGAACATAAATTTTTGGTGGTTTTATTTTTGATGGATATTTAGAGAATTGTCCATCATATAAGAATATTGTGGTGTTTTTTATGTTTTGTTCACTGAGGTTTCAATAACCTCTCTTAGTTTTAGCTTTTGGTGTGTGGTTAATGCCTTTTTATTGAGGTAAAGTGATGTGTTTTTGTATATATTATCTTCATTTTCAACATTATTGATGAATAATTAAATTGCGGGGGGAACAATACTAGTTCCCTATGTAGTATAAGATATGTAGGTTAGTTATATTTGTAGGAAAAAGAATAGTCATTTTACAAATGTTGTTTCTATGACAATATAAATGTTTGTGGGTTAAAACTACATATAATACATTGTATCTTGTACTAATGGGTTGTTTTTAATGGGCATCAGAATCAATTCTCAGTGATAGAATCCATTTTAAAGGAGAGTATTATAACATCCATGGATAAATTAACATATATTTTGACTAATGTTATATTAAAAAAATTTATATCTTAATTATCTTTAAAATTAATTTAAATAATAATGTATATATTAATTAATGTTTAATAATATTAACAATTCATTGAAAATTAAAGCATTTCATAAAAATCCCATAAAGTCACCAAATGATAATTTCGTTATTCATAATTTAAAAATCAAGTACATTGCATAAAAAAATTCTAAAATGGGAAATTTTATTAATTATGTAAGTAATGAGGACTAAACCATCATTTAGAACAAACAAATTCCAAAAATAATAAGTTCATTTTTAATTATTCTTAATATATTTCAAATCAATCAATAAACATAATTTTTATTATTTTATAGTTATATTCATATCCAAAAATTTATTAGTTATGTTAAAATGGTATATTATATTATGGTTCACTTCAAATTAGGTTTGATTGTTCTGTAATCTATCAATGATATTAATCTTAATGAAATATATTTAATGGTCTGTTTAAGCTCAATGTTTTATATCAAATACACATTAAAATAAAATATCCATATTTTCTAATTTATGGGTATCATATTATACCTACTATATAAATAAATTACATCCTCTCAATTTTAAAATTATCATAGTAATTAAGGGTTTAATATTTGAAAATGCCATTGTGGAAAAACTATCCTCAAAATAAGGGTTAGTAAAATATTTTCATATAAAGATATATAGTTATGTAAAATGGGCATATTGAATTACACATGAAAAAGATTCTTTATGGGAGAACATTGAGGTTATGGGATTATATGCACATTGATGAAAATTGAAAATAATTATACATAGTGGTAGATGTCATTTATCATAAGAAAGTGAGTGATCAATAAAATGTTAAGTTCCTAAATACTAAATATCTATGATTAATTAAATGACCACTTAATTCCTAATATATTATTGTACATGGATAAAATTATTTATCATTATCCTTTTAAAAAATTTGAGGAATTATTTTACAATCTAATAATGTTGGGAAATATACGTACTTGATACGTTTCTATTTCATAAAACAATTTCATCATTTCTTTTCTTCTACTAGTTTTTAATTCATTACATGCACCAAGAAATGAATATAAAAAATATTATGTTTTCATGTCCAAATAATTAAAATTCACTATTTGGGGATTTTAAGGTCCATAAAAGCGTAAAATTTATTTTCATGTGAATATTACTATTTTAAAAAATCAATATGGTTAAAATGTGTTATCCAATATTAATAAATCATCCCAATGTAAATTAATAAACTAATCATTAAAAGATAATTCAAATTTCAACTAAAACAAATTCATAAATGGTTATCTATATTACCCTTATAAAATATTAATTCCCTAGTCTTTAGAAACAAGCTCGCAAAAATTCAAAAATGAACATACCATTATTCCCCCAATCTATATGAATTATATCTCAATAATCACATAACAAAAATCTCAATAACTTCATTATGAATCCTCTTAAAACATTTTATGAACACGACTTAATATGAAACTTAATATAAAACATTCAAAATTCCTTACTCCTTATCTAAAACATAGATTTTTTGATATTTTATTTAAATAAAAAATATTGTAAACTCAATCAATGATAAATTAAACCACTTTGTCCAAAAATATGTAATCAGATATAAGGTAGTAAGTACTATAAAATTTGGTTTATCTATATAATCATATCTTTATACGAACATCACTATCTCATCATCATGAACATATTATGGGTTATCATTCCCTCAATCATGTGTTTTCCATGATTTTCAACCTTCCACTGAATCATTTTTCTTAGTCAACCTTATCATTTCACATATTCCTTTAGATACATAATGATAAATATTACAGTATTATCCTTATAAATATCCTAATTTTTATGACCATGGTTCCATTAATAAAATACTTATATTACACAATTTTTGAATTAAAACCCATGAATACTAATCAATCCACATTATCAATAGTAAAAGAATATGCTTGACCATGATTTATTAACATCATTTGATATATATTCCTTCATCATTGGAGACATTAATTTTCATATTTCCCCATAAGAATATATTTTAATCCTAATACTTTGGTAGAAAAATTTATTTCCCTTAAAATCAAAAGCATGGTTTCCTTTCTCTCCTCACCTATTGAAAAAACTAATTCCATTTAACAAATTACTATAGAGTTTCTTTTCACTATTGCAACATATTAGAATATCCTTCATTCTAATATTCCCAATTTTTTGTTTTATAACCATCCACTTCTTGTCCTTATTCTTTATGAATCCATATTACATAGATAATTATTTCACAATATTTTTTGAACATGATACTATGCCTAAAGATGTTTTGAATTTTTTGGAGACTTGATACCTTAAAAATATTGTCTTAATCTCATAAAATTAATGATCATTATTACTGCTTATATTACATGAATTAATGTGGTTCTCATTCCCTCTACCAAGAAATATTTAGAAAGGATGTAAAACTCTATAATAGATTATATCATTATGATGCGTAAACAATAATACCAAAACAATTGGAATAGTTAATTGTTAGTTGAAAAATTATTCATTGCTAATCTCATTATCATAGGCATTGTTTCACTGATGATATCTCTATTTTTAAATTGTTCGATTTTTTTTGAAAATAAAATGTAAATTATCCTTAGAATATTCCTCATGAGTGTAAAACTATGTGTGTAATAAGCCTCATTTTTATGAACTAGGTGACTATCGTGTCGATCCCAATGATCCCTTTTCAGTTTTTTTACCCTATGTACATATATTTTAGTACAATTCCCACTTGTAGTATCCATATAGGGATGTATTTATAAAAAATTTACACAATATATACCTAAAAAAACTGTATGATTTTCTTATATTCTTATACATAATTTATATCATAGGGGTATGATTCCAAATTTATGTTTTTCTAAATCTCTTTAACACTATTTCTACTAAACACCCTTTGATACAAACTGTAGTGACCTCGATCTAAATAGGCCATAATATGTGTATTCTTTATTTCATTTTCATAAGATACTAGGAATTTCATCCCTAATGGATGAATAATTTAGTATCCTTGATAAACTACATATATAAAATAATATTACATTACATTTGAATAAAAAATTAGAACATATTTTATTTCTATGAATAATGTTATATCTCTCTTATACCCTTACATATCAATCATGGTAAACTTCATGGATTCCTAAGGAACGAATCGAAATAAGGGTGGGATCAAATTATCATTAAGGGTTATGTAGATAAAAACCTCTCATGAATCCATAAGAATAATAAACATGGTATAAAAAATAATGAAACACAATTTCAATTTAAATAACATGAATATTATGATGAGAGAAGATTTAATCTATATAGAAATATAAATAACTGAAAACAAATCCATTTAAATAACAAGATTACCATGAATATGTAATATATAATAGAAATTTAAAGTTAAATAACATACAAAACATTCCATTTATTCATAAACTCTAAATTAAATGAATCCAATAAAAAATATTATTATTAAAATCCCTTTGATTATAATAAATATTTTTTAAGGGAGAAAGTTCTTAATTATTGGAGGTCATGTATCATAAAGAGGATACCTCTACCAATAAGAGCTTTCAAAATACTGTCTAAAACTATAGCTAAAAACTTATTTAATGTTTTCCTATTGATTTGTCTCATGATAAAAACTGATGTATTGATAGGATATAAGTAATGAGGCCCCACCTATGTCTACATATCAAAATATTTCCACACATATAGAATGATTAAATTAATTTATGAGAATTTTTTCTTGTCAACAAAGATCTCCATTGATGGATGGATATAGATTTATCAATATTTCCCATGATAAACCAATAACTATCACTTTATAACACTGTAAGTAAAATTGATATATAGTTTAAGAAATAAACATATCCATGATAAATAATATGGATATTTAGCAGAAATTTAATGTCCAACAATCACATGAATTTGAATTTGCCAAGGAAAAATTAATTACAACAAAAATAAATATAGAATGTGGGTGTCAAATAATTCATTGGTTAATGTTATCAAAAACCATAAATAGAAATAATAATTACTATATCAATATAAAATTTACCCATTGGAGTTTGAATATAGGAAAATTGTTATAGATGAATTGAAATACCATAAAAATATATTTAAATAAATTCCTGTGGAAACTAAATATTGATTTTGAAAATACTTATTTGGAACTAAAATTCAAAAATAAAATGTAAACACTTTTATTTTAAAATAATCTTATAAAAATATAAATGTAGTTTTAAAACACTTAGTGGTCATAACACTGAAAAATAACATATATGCTGATTACATTCAAAAACATTTATTTTAAAATATCAGGAAAATAAAAATGGGAATTATATTGAAAATGGCATGAAATTACTTCAATAAATATTTTTGAAAAAGTAAAATATTCTAAAATGTATTTAATAAATAATTTTTAAAACATTTAGAACATTACAATTTTTTTTTGAAATCATGTTATTAGAAAAAACAGTTTTATGACTGAATAGAGAAATAATGTTTGATTTCCTTAAAAAATTACAGGTTATGCTTAGTATTAATGATTGGATAAATGGTAATATTACTTGAAAGAATCGTTTTTAATAAAACTATAATAAAATGAAATGGTATTATTAGTAAATTTTTAAATAATTGTTTTTATATAAATTCAAGAATAAAAAATAACGATTAAAATGCGATTGTGGAATAAACCCTTATAATTAACATAATGTTGAAGTGAGAATTAATACATTAAGGGATTATATATATTAAATATAAATCCAAATGAAATTATTTTATCTCAAACCTTATATATTTCAAATTAATTTCACACTTAATCCCAAAATAACAAAGACTTTCATGATGTGATATACTATAATGAATAAAAATTGTGTGATGATATTATTTAAAAGTGGTAACATAGAAGTAAAATCCCCATGTATTTAATAATTCAAATTGGTAATAAAAATGTAATGAATTCTTAATAAATGATTATATTACATGTAAATGGTGAATTATATATAAAATATAAAACAATTGTTGCATAATATTTCAATTTTCTTCAATGATTGGAAATTGTGGGGAAGTCACATACCTCATGCTTAGTTTTTCCCAAACATTGATAATCATATTATATAATAGTTTAAATAGTATTATAATTTTACCCCAGAACCATAATCAAATTTATAATATCATATATTATCCTGTCATAACATCTTATCACCTATCAGTTAATTATCATTCATTATTTACATTTTTGGGGTGTTAATTGGCTTATTTTATCATACATGTTTCTTCATGAAAGATTAGGTTATATTTTATATTATATAGTTCAATAATATCAATAATAATAATGGTGAAATAGTTAACATATTTTAAAAAAATATTAAATTTTGACCAATAATGGAATATGGTTTTGTGAAATTATGTTTGTTATGAACATGGAGATGGTAGGTCATACACAGGCTTGGGAAACATTTCTGTTTTTAAAAAATATTTTGGAAATGGGGTAAGTAATATTTTATCATTTAATAATTATCATAATATAATATTATTTACATAAATAAACTTATATATTTTTCGTCTCTGGGATATGGTAATGAATATAATATAATATCACTTTGTAAAGGTAGTAGTCCACACATACACGAGTGACATTATAATTATTCAGTGTAAAAATAGAAATGATATATTTACTTTTAATAATGATAAATATTTCATTAATCTCATAATAATTTCGTATATATCTCATATATTCATTATTTTTATCCTCTTTACCATCCATGTAAAGCGTTTTGGAAAAATGAATCACATAACTTCACGAGGTGGTAGTTTATTATAAACACGAGTGATGTTATCATATCAAATACAGAATGGAAAGTGGAACATTATATATGATATAATTATTATAGAGTTATAATTATTTTATAAATAAAATATATATAGTTTATATCCATTATTTTTTGAAAATTTGATATGGGGTAATGGAAAACTGAACAATATCTGTTGGAAAGGTGATGTATCGTCGTACACATGAATGATGATTTCGTAATCCATTAGATAGAAGAGTTTGTGGTTGAATGAAATTATCATAATAGAACAACATATAATTATATTTAAAAAAATAATGTTATTATATCATAATGGTTTAATTATAATATTAGGAGGTAGATGGAGATATAAAATAAAGATTCTTATTGAAGAATATTACCTATTCATCAGACAACCTCCTTAGGTACCCACCAAAATCCATCATGTGTTGGATTTGTTCCAAAAATAAGAATCTAGTTTGAGGGTATGGAAGTTATAAATTTATTTATATAGGTAGTGACTCATATAAATAAGATTCAATATATGAATATCATAAGAGATGTGGGGTCCTTTTAAAACATAGATGACTGGAACACATGTAATATTTGAAAATAAAAAGTCCAACACACATTTTTCACAAGAAAAAAGGGTCCAAAATGGATTATTATAGATTATTATACAATATAGGGTCACAATAGGTCTATAAAATATATTATATTCAAGTTCATAGGCCATTAAAACCATTTTCTTTTATGTTTAGCCCCCAGTAAATCCAATTATTCATTATCATTGGAAAATAATTTTTACTATTTTCCCTAAACATTTCGTCCAATTTTTTTTTGACCTCATTATGTTATATAAAATACTCTTATTCCAATTCGTAATAAAATTATAAAAATTAAATTCCCAGAAAAAAATTATAGTTTAATATTTATCCCACATATGTGCTCAGAAACTGTGTTTTCAATAAAAAATGTTAAGAAGATTATAATGTTTCTATATCATAATAAATATTTAAATGATTAGTATAAACTATATTGGATTAATATATACATAATATTAATAATTTTTATTTAAAACTATTTTAAATTATAAGTTATTTTTAATATATAATATAAATGAAAATGTAGTTTTCAATCTAAATTTAGTATTTTAACTATTCATTAAAAAAATAAAACATTTCAAAAAGTAAAAAATCATCACCATATTATAATTTTAATATAATTATTTATAAAATGTTTTTAATTTTATAAAATATTTTTGTTGACTGTGATAAAAAATTTTGGTTATTTGTGCAAAGAGCGACTAAACTACCTTTAAAAAAATCTGTTTTCATAAAACAACTATCTTTCTTTTAAATGTTTTTAATTTTATTTCTAATCAACAAATAAACATATTTTTCTTAATTTATAGAAAAATATTCATAACAAAAAATTTAACAATAATTTTATAGCAGTATACTATATTGCAGTTCATTTCTACTCGAGTTTGAGTTTTCTACATGCAATCGAAGAGATTAAAAATATAGAAAATTGTTTAATGGGTTGTTTAAGATTATTGTTTCAGGTATCATTTTCTATAGAATATAATGTTCCTATCTTATAACATCAAGTAATAACACATTTAAAATTAATAATTGTCAACATCAATACCCCACATTTTCATTTCACCTCTTTGTTAACTACGATGAATATGAATCATTGAAAATCAATGTCCTATTCCACCACATCCAATAGATGATAGTCCCTAATTATTTAACTGGTACATTTATATCTGCTAAATACCTAAGTATAAATACTTTCATAAATGTTTGGATAATGGCTACAATATTTATAACCTTATACCTCAATAAATATCCAATTTTCAATGATAAACATTGTGATTTCATTAATGATTTAAAAATATCTATATTTTATCTCTCATTATTTAGATAGAGGTTCTCCATAACAGATATGACTAAATACAGTTAGTCACACACAACCATATTCAAATGATCTACTAGGATGACCTAATTTCAGATCACAATTTATGATACCCAAAAATGAGTCACATCGAAATATCATTGTCCACCTTTCTCTTATGTTATTTAAACATGAACTAACTTTTCATCAATACTCATCTATTTTCTAACTATAATAACAATTTTCTACATCACATTAATGTAAAATAATGATAAAAATTTTAAATAGAAAATATGAGGAGAATTAATTTATAAGAAATAAATATTGAGATATTGCGGAATCCTTAAATGAATATCAATAGTGGTATAAAAACATCCACGAATATCAAAATATTGAAATACCGTCCACAAAACATGTAAAAGGATCATTATTATTCCATTATGAGATGTTATACAATCACAATTTTTTTTATTATTTTCAATAAAATTACTAAAAATAATCATCTATCGTCTTCCAATAAGATATGGAACTATCATATCAAAAAGTGACATTGTAATAATTTATAAATGAAAAAAATCATATCAACTCTACCAATCCAAGGGTCCCCTACCAAGATTATAAATTTACACAATAAGTACTCGTGGCTATATTGATCTCATTTGAACAATATATATATATAATAGGGACTCCTTGGATGATACCATTTAACATGAAGTATATATATATTGTATTATTAATTCCTAATCCATAAGATATGGGGGAGTACCCACACCCCATCATGTAAATGACTATCAATAATGGGAATAAACCACTCCACTTGTGGATGGCCTACAGTAACATAAAACGTGGACAACCTACATCGCAGATGGAGTCCCCACACACCATTCATTAATGGAGTACTAATCTCTACAAATAGTGAATTTGTAAACATTTCATTATTATAGAAATGAGTAATATGTATAGAGTTCATGTACTCCTAGTATAGGGGGAACCTGAACCCATAAAATAAATAAAAAAATTATTAACTATTTTGTAATCAATGACTAAGGGTGTACATAATTTTCCATGTGTATGTGGAACCCACCCCTTATCAAATAAAAGTTGATAAGGTAGTGACAAACTTGATGCATATGATAAGAACTCATAGACACAAAGATCCCAATCCATGTACTATGGTTTTTCCTAAAAAAGTATCAATTAATTTACCTTATAGAATGTCATGTATCCTAAAAATAAAAAACTCACACTACCATAATTAATGAATTTTTCAAGCTATACATCAGTTGTCAATACATATTTAAATAAATATATTTTTATGATATTGTTAATGTCCTTATTTTCCAGAGACAACACTAATATTGAGATTCCACATCATCAAAACATCAATGAAATGGATATTATAAAATTCATCAACTAACATAACTATAACCTATGAAAAATTATCATACTAATCGAGTCATTCATAATGTTTTCAGATTCCTTTCCTAAAACTCTACTAGTTGCCACATCACTTATCACGCCTATCTAGTTTTCCAAATAGACTCCAATACCACCAATATTGTTTCCCCAAATTTCCCAATCTGAACCTCAAATGGAATTTTACTCCAGCCCCTCTCCCTAGGATGAATCCTTCATTGATTCCTCACTAAAGAACATGAACTAGTAGGACCCATCATTGTCTATAACTTATTATATTTGTGCTACCCCAATCCAACATCCATGAAAATTGATGATAGAGACTACCACTAAGAAGTAATATAACACTATGGGCGTCCATATCAAAATAATGCAAAAAAAATTATATCATCTTATCTTAAATGATTCCAATAACCATAAATTAATTATTTTATCTATAAAACAGATTAAATGTGGAAGACTCTAATTGATAATAATTAAATAGGTGGAACAATGGATGTAATGGGATATAAAAAATACCAACATCATTAAGTGATAAAAGGGGCCAAAACAAATAAATGCAACCTCCTTATATATGAACTACAAATACATGAAATCCAAATACATGAACTAACTATAGCCATATCCACTAATAAAAACAACAAAGTATCTCCTGTAATTACTCCTCATCTAAAATCATAAGTAAAATATATATCATTTTCATAAAACGCAACACATGTGGGAAGAACTCACAAGTATTGTAGAGAATAAACACACCCAAAATGATTCTATAAAACAGGAGTATTTTAAGTCATATATCAAATAAGGGTAATATAAATAACAAATCAAATAAATATAATCAACTAATAAGAAAATAATAGTTGATATAATGAACAACTAATATAAATATTCATAATGACTAATTTTTTAAAAGGGATGGGAAGAAACCTGATATACCTCTCTCCTCTGTGAAAAATGAGAACCTAGAACTATACCCCATTCTTTAATAGTAACCAAAACCCCATAGATCAATACTGATAATGCATAGAAACATGAAATTAAATTTATAATGTATCCACATCATTTAATATTGAATTTTATATAGTATATCTATTGATATTTTAACTCACAAAAAATCTTGTTTTTTCTCTAGGAATTTTCTTTTTTACCATGATCACCTCTCAATAAATATTATGTGGAATGATTAGAATAATTAATAATTTATTACTCACAAAAAAACATCCAAAACCATGAAAAAAGAATTAAAATACCATTCCTTGATAATCATCATTGAATTTATACAGGTTCCCAAACCTCACTATTGTGTTTTATATTGGTTTATGGAGTACTAAATGACAAGATGGGGGATTCCAAACCCCATATCTTTAGGGAGTCCTCTACCACAATATATATAATTTTAAATGTATTTAATCAATAATTTAACGTGAAAAAATAGTTTATAAAACCCATAAAAAAATAGATAAATCCCACAATATTTTTTGGGAAAGTAATATCTCAACCTAGGTTAAGGTGACACACACACCACAAGAGAAGCCTAAACTAAGGGAAAACATATGTCACGATCGCTTCTATCATTACCTAATGATCAATATAAATTAGAGTTTGAGTGATTGTACAATACCTTATATACTCATAGGTAGATTATAACTCTCTAACTATTGTATTGAACCCATAAGAATAACAAAATTTGAAATTTCATAACATTATATGTATTGAGTAGGAATCCAATACAGAAACATAATGATATTCATTAACCTATTTTTCCTAAAATTATTCCAAATTGATTCAGGATGTAATGATAGACAAGGAATATATGAGATTTAATGAATCCAATATTTTCAATACATACATCTATGTGTTTACTCTAACATTGCAACTGTTACAGGGGAAACACTAATTAATTTACAATATGGTTCCACATTTGTACCACTTATGGAAAGATAAATAATTTAATTAGTTCCCAAAAACTTCCTTGGAGTTACAAATAAATCTAAAAAACCATGTCCCCTTCACTTTATATATTCAAAACAGTGTCATCACCTCCATGAATCCACAGTTGTAGACCCATGAATTATCATTAAAATATATATGAATTCAGAATCAAAGCCTTGGATTACTATATATACTCTCCTCCTTATTTCTATGTGGGATTAGTAATCTCCTGAATAAATGTGGGTAACCAATTTTCTAAAATCTACAGACTAATATGCAAGTAGTGAACCTCATTTCTACAATTTTCATATCACTCGAGTCTATTCCCCAACCTAATTGAGATTAATAATATTACATCATAAAACAGATTATATTATGCCTGTAATTGCGAAGTGGGATGCACTATTTTGTTATAAAAGGAAAAAATAAAATTCAAATGGACTATTCATCTAGACAAATATGAAATTATGGATAAATGTATGAAAATTATCATGAAGTGTTATTACTGGGAAAAAAGGAATCTCGTAGGACATGACCCATGATAATGGAATGTTTGGGTACATTAGTTCATTAAGGTGACTTAATTATCATTAATAAAAATGAGATGTATTTGTTTGGTTTCATGTGTAGCCACTTGGGGGGTCTTGTGGGGTCGAGATTGGATTGAGGCCCCATTAAAATTCCTAGATTAAATTCCTAGGTATTTAATCCACAATATTTAGTCCTCACAAGAAATGGTATGCCTGAGGGGGGATGGATTTTTATTTGGCCCAATTAAGTCCCCCAATGTGATGGTTTATCTTTCCCAATGCACCATTGCATTCCATGGTATACTAATGTAAATGTATGGACCATGTTTCATATCCCATATCAGGGATGATTCATTGTGACATGTTGGGGGGGGGGGGTTAGCCCCACCAAATCCACTAACTATGTAGTAGGATTACTGAATCTCTTAATAAATATAGGGTCAACCAAAATCCATAATTCTTACCTCACATAGAGAAACCATATATTCCAACTCAATGTTTATTTACCACTCAATTTTTTGGACATTGACCATAATCGATCCGTATTTCCTCATGTTGACACTATTGTAAAACACTAATGGTTATATTCAAAGAACATCCATTTACATCTCCCCCACTATGAAATGCATCATCATATAAATTCACAGGAAACACTACATAATGATTCCCCATCATCCTTTACATTGTATTCTACAATTTCAAAACCTCACATAGGATGACGAGTCTTTTCATCCAATCCATCACATGAAAAGTGACTAACATCATATCGACTGGTTTGTGATGATGGTAGATTCTGGACACCACTAAATTTCACAAAAATTGCTCAAGGTGGTGGATTCACACAATATAGAGTGAGGTAATGTGTCACATGAGGACTTTTTAAGGGATAGTGGTTGTTTAGGATATGAAAACTATTCTCTATCCACATAAAAAACTCTAATAAACGATGAGTTAAATATAATGATTTTACAAAAGAATTAATAAAATTAAGAAATTCATATGATTTTATACATTTATGAAATGTGAAGAATTTAAATATTCAAAAACACTATCAAAGGATAAAAAATATCTATGTATTACATTTGTTGATGAATTATTCATTTCCCTTTGATTCACCTACACTTCCATGGAATCTTATTGAATTTACTACGTTAAAGTGAACACATGTCTCCCTCTATATAGGGTTTCAATTTCATTAATGAATAACCCAAATTAAATATCTTAATGATGTATTTATAGTATGAGACTTTTTTGAATGATATTTGAATTAATGACGTAAAAGGTGACCATTATATATCCCAAACCACTCATGATAAATTAGACCACCCCAACCCATGGAATAGTCTCCCTAGTCAAAAAGAGAATATATATTTTTTTGGGTATCAATTTAGAGAATATAAATTATTTAGGTCACCCAAACATGAGGAATTACTATATTAATTTATTACATATTATAAATTCTGGTACAAATATTATTTAAAAATCACTCTGAATCATATAACAATGATAAAACATGCTCTAAGATCATTGAGACTTTGAAAATAGTTTTTTAATTTTTTTAATTTATTTGAATTAATATTTTACCCACCCGAGGCTCATGGACTAGAATACTCATGTGTGAGTTAAGAAACTCTTAGGGGAAACCCTATAATCTCTATATTTATTTTTGATATCAATTGATATATCCTTCAATACCATAATCCTATGTCTTATATAAATATATAAAACCCTATATTTTATTAATACATATTGTTCTTATTATCACTAATAATAAATAAATCTATTTTTTCAATGAACAATACCTATTCAAGTACACTATTGATAATCACATATTTAACATCCATTTATAATTTATATTACTCTTATTGGAATTATATTGATATATGTATATTCATATCATTTCCAAACAATTTATAATAGAAAACCAATCATCAATATTTATGTCTTGGATTTGGGAGTCTTATTTTCCACATGATTTATGTACGTTCTAAATCAGATTTCATTCATCATTTTTCTATGTGTAGTAATAAAATTTCTCAAAAACAATCTCTTTATGCTTAATCCTTGAAAAAAATCCAATGTTACATTTTTATTTATTTTATTCATCTCATATTGCATATATTTTACCCAACTCTTATAATTACCATTTTCATTATAATTATTTAACTCTAAAACTTATAATAATTTTATTTAGATTATATAATTCATACTATAAGAATTTATGGGACCAATATAGTTTAATTTGAGGTTTTTATTGTCAATATTTCTCTTATCATTCAATTTATTGGAGTAAATAATCAATATATTTCTTTTACATTCATAATAAATATTATATTTTAATACAAAAAATTGTTCATGTTCTCTCTTAGTTCTTCTAACACCATTAAAATCATCCTTAATCAATTCATTATAAGTATCATATAAAATAACATCATTATATCAAAAAATAATTTATAACTCACTTTTATTATTCAATAATTATTTTTGAAAAACAATTTTATGATATTATTTTTGATGAGTAAACAGTAAAAACCATTTATCATAATGAATATTTAACTAATTGGAGTATTCCATTATTTTCAATATAAAGATGACTAATCCATTCCTTTATCTCATTCTCCTAGGGGGAACGATGGAGCTCATAGTTGAGAATTTATCCCAACTGCTTTTCCTTGATGTTCCTATAGGGAATGCATATTTGATACCATTTATCTAGTGTAATTGAAAGAATTAAATTGGTGGAGAGAGAGAGTCCCTCATGGGACATCATGGTCATCATGATTAGATCATATGATATAATTTTGGGTATAGTGTTGTTTTATAGGGTGTTAAAATAGGCAATATGTCATCGTAGATGATTCAGGCCTTCAGACTGATGGAATGAGACTATCCTTTTTTGGTGAGAGATATCTCCAAATTGACAAAGTGGGTTTTGTGAGCATGAATCTTTAACCCATGACCCATTAGTGGGTGAGTTTATCCACTGGAAAAACTAAATATTTATAAATGAGGATTAAATTTTTCATCAAGGATTATATGGAAGTATTTTATTAGGATCTTCAGGTACTACATCTAAGTTTAGATATGTATTTTTTTAATTTACATTCATCTATATACCACTTAGATATCATTTTGAAATAAATAAAATTTCCCCTACAAAGCACTGGGAGTTGAGATTGCAATTTTAGTTCCTTTAAGTGAAGTGTTTTATTAGACCTAGTGTGTCTCCCAAATAATCCACATTTTTTATTGTGAGCAAGGAATATTATATGGTACACATTTCTATTGATTAATTTCTCCTAACCTACGTCATGATAAAGAAATATTTTTCCTATTCAATGTTTGAAGACCTCTATTATTAGTTGAGAGGAATGAAATGGTTCTGGAATATTGATCTCTTGTTTGGATACCACCATTTGAGAGTTCACAAGGCTAATATTCTAAATTCAATATTTCTATGTGAATAAAGATACTATGAGATATATGAGATTCCTTTTCATGTGAATATTTCGCCTACTATTTTTATGGCTATTATAAATCAGACCATCCTGCAACAGATGGATATATTTTTTATTGTCTTTATCATTGAAAATATCAAATAATCTATTTCATTAGTGGGGAATGTAGTCTACTTGAGGATGGTCTTATAATTTTTTCTAGGGAACCCGTATTATGGTTAGATCTCAATGTTATTGTTTTGGATCTATTATGGTCACATTCTATGGACTGAGTGGAGAATGATTAAGTTATTTCTAGGGTTCCACCCAATTGTGTGTTAGATGTAGTGAATTTTCATGAAATGTTGGTGTACTACAAGAGGTTCAGGGAAGATTTCTCCGGTTTTAAATCACATATTACAGCTCTAATGTGGAAAGGGCAGTTGTTTACCAATTTTGGGCAGTTTTAGAGATCCTTTTAGTATTTGAGAATGAGGATGAAGAGTGATCCTTTTTTGAGGATACCAAAATAGGATATAGAATATATAGTGTATTATTATGCCTCTTGAGGAAGGATAAAGTGGTTTTTGATGTTGGAGAAAATCATTATTGTATAATATTTGTAGAAGTTGATGCCCCATGAGTAGAACTATGTTACATATAACCTTGAGTTTGTATCTGTAGTGTTTACACTGAGTATATGTAGATACTATCTTCTGGGGGAGAACACTTTTTTTTACTCAGACCATTATATTCTCATGTATGTCTTCATGAAAACAAACATTAACCTAATAAAAACGTTTTAGATTGAGTTTCAACAATACTATAATTTTGATGTGTTATATACTCAAGGTGTCGATAATTTTGTGTAATATACACTTAGGAAGATGTCTTATTCATTCCTAGTAGAGAATGAATCTGATAAGTATACTTACATATACCTTACCCTAATTTAGGATGAGGGTTCATAGTTTCATCCGTTGATGGCATTGAATCTTCATCTTCTATTATATGTGAGGGAGAATATGTTCAGTGATATTTACTTTGAGGTTATATGTGACCAGACATCTTCAGGATATTATTCAAATGTATTTTCTAATAAATTAAATCATGTCATCATTTTATTGGTATGTATAGTTTTTTAGGACATGATGTTGGATGAGTTGATGAGGGAGTTTATCAAATATACATTTTTTATCCATCCAAGAGTAAAGAAGATGTACTGAGACCTTGAGTGGAATTTTTTGTGGGTTGGAAATAAGTATAACATGACTATGTTTTCCACTTGGTGCCTCACATGTTAGTAGATGAATGCATAACACTAGGTTCTAATAGGTTTTTTATGCTCTAGAGATCCCATAGTAGAAATGGGGCAGTAGATCCATTGATATCAATATAGGTATTATGCTTGAAACAAAATTAATATACTCCATATGGGTAAAAGATGATTGACTATGGATTTCAGAGGACTTCCTTTCTATAAGAGAGATGTATTGGGTAGATATTTTTGGTTATATTGTACATGTTATATATCATATACCATTCTGGGGTTCCCTATATGATTGTCTCAAACCGTGATGTTTGATTCAAATCATAGTTGTAGATAGGAATGTTGGAGGAATTCATGACCCATATGAGGTTGTGTAAAACGTTTCACACCAAGATATATGGGAACAAAGAGCATACTATCTATGTGCTAGAGAATATTATAGGTCTTTCATGATAAACATTGGCCAATGATGGGATTATTATTTAACCATGGGGAATTTTACTTCTAATAATATATATCATTATACTATCAATATAGAATTGATAAAAGTATCTCATAGTAGACCCTACTAGTCAGCCTTATGCTGGAATAAAATCATGGAGGTATCACTTTTTAAGATAGATATGGTATAGGTGGAAATAGAGATAAGACATGCCTATCTGCGAGCATATGAGGACAGCTTAGGGCATGGAGAAATATTATGCAGATCGACGTCGTAGGTCCTTGGAGTTTGAGTCTGGAGACCACATTTTCCTAATATTATCTACACGATGAAGAGTTTGGAGATTTTTCCAATGACACTATCCATCCATAATGTTTATTAGGTTATTTTATATTTGCAGTGTGATGGAGAGTGTTCTTACCAAAATGCCTTACTTTTGTAGTTAGAGATGGTTCATGGCATCTTTGATGTGTTACTGTTAAAGAGATACATGCATGACCACAAACACTATATTGAATGGGCTGAGATACACCTTGAATATGTATCCACTTTCATAGAGTACTTGGTGGTGATCAAGGATTGTGTCAAAAGAAAAATTCATTGGTGAACCATTCACTTGGCTTGTGTTGAATAAATGTATGGGTTCATGCAAGAATCCACTAGGATTGGGAGACCCAAATTTGAGTTTAGTATCCCCACCATTTTATTAGATTTTTATTTTGAAGGATGAAATTATTTTAGAAGGGAATATTATAAAGACTTTATTTCCATCTAAGACTTTGAATATTATTAAAAAATATATGATGCTAGGAAAGGGGTTGGTGTCTGATTTCAAGACTAGTGAGCCTAGAATTTATTTTATAGAAACTATTATATATTTTTATATCATATATACCCATTTTCACATAAATAATGTGATATAACAAAAATATAATCTCATATTGGAAAAACACGTCCACTATTGAATAAAAAGTGTTTGATTTACCTTGGGAATTCCTTAATGTTGGTCGGTGGTCGAAAAAATCTTTTAGAATTCATGGAATGTGTATTTAATTAAATTGAATAATTCAATTTATTTATTTTATTTAAATATCCAAAATCTAAAATTATAATTCCAAGACGATTATAAAAAACATCTAGGGTTATCTCGATAAACAGTAATGGAGTAGAGAGTATTAGTGAATTTCATCATTAATGGATCAATATAGGATGACAATCGAAATCCAGATCAATGTGAATCGAGGTGCAACATATGCAATAGGTCATCAACATCACTGTAAAATAATTTCTTCATAGAATAACAATCTATTATTGGGGAATGAAGTTTATTATATTGGATTTACACCCTTTTGAATAAATAAATCATGTATTGATTTATGTTCTTTGATTTATGTTCTTTGATTTATGGTCTTTTCCAATCCTTATCACGATCCCAATTATAATAAAATAAATTGTTGACTTTATTTTATATTTTACTATACCACGAATCACACCTCAGATCCCCCCTTGAAATAATTGACCATGAATGATTGGAAATGAGGATTATAAATTTTTCTTGGCAATTATTCCCCCATTATTCATCCCATTCTTCCATGTTGGCATATATATTTGTTGTTTGAATTTTTTGGAGTGGGTTCGAGCATTATCGTACACCTGGATTTCAGGAAGTTGTGAGAAATAAAATTGTAATGGAAATTTGAATATGGAACATGATCCATTATGGGATTAGGGTGATTACAAGATGTATTAGGTATTTTTTGAGATGGAGAGAGTCAACATGATCAATGGGAAACATGAGGGATTTGTGTGGGAGAATCAGATTAAGGCTTTCCAGACACTAGAGGAAATGAAAATAATTGGACAATGGCATTATCCTAATTTTCAATTGGTTTAATGTGTTGAATAATTAGGGATCATGGTTGTATATATGGATCTTGGATATCCATGAAAAATATGAAATTAACTTAAAATAAATACTACATGTAATGTATTATGATTAATACAGGCCATGTAGTGACCCAGTTGTGGTGGATAATTTTTTAGGTGAGGTAAATATGACACATTTCGTTCGACCCCCACCCACTATGTGACTCAATGCTTATGGATAAATGTGTACTCTGGGAGTACACCATCACCAAAATGGAAATGAATATGCTATGTACTAGAACATGGTTATTTTACATTGTCTTGGACTTGAGAGAACATCAGGTCTCTAGTGGACAAGACTCATCATGTTGAACCCTTGCAAGTCATCCAGCAATACAAGTCTAGTTCACCTTGTACTGGTGAGGATTGGAATATATAATATAGTGGGGACACCCAACATTCCACATACATCATTTTTTTGAAAACATATACTTATCGTATTTACTTTGAATGTACATAGATTTTGGATTTTGAGTAATCTATTCTACAGGTGTTTCCCACTTATAACACGATAGTGGACTTTATAGTGTCATACAAGATATGATGCAAGATGTTTCTTGTATGATGATTCTTTATTTATTGTTTGATTATCATACTGATCAGACAATATCATCATAGATTGGTACCCCCTAGTGGACTAGGGTGTGTGTCCTCTACCTATTGGGTGGTACCCCCTCACGAACTAGGGTGTGGTACCACTACTCATTGAGTGGTACCCATTAAAGTAATAGGTTTTGGGACATTTATCTATATACTAAGAGCTTCCCTTGTAGGACATGGTTGTGGGCCCTCTACCTGGTGAGTGGTAACCCCTGATAGACTATGGTGTGGGTCCTCTTCCTATAGACTGGTAGCCCCATGATGTATTAGGGATTGGGTCATCATTCAAACTACTGGGTGGTACCCCCTAAGAGATAGGGCATGGCTACTCTATATATTTTCTGAGTAGTACACTTTAACAACCAATGGAATGGTTCATCTACTTGGATACATTCCCCCTCAGCTATATGGATAAGAGAAGATGTGTGTATTCCCAATAAAGATAATACTTCAGATAGAAATTGGAGATGATGGATGTCATTGATGGAAATATGTAGAATTATTAGATGACTATTGTGGTAGGCTGGGATTCGTTATATAGATCTCCTTTATCACTTATCAAGGAATAATTTATGAGAACATATATCCATATTGATTGGATTTTTTTTCACAAATGCTCTGTGTAATGTTGTCTAATTTTATCATTTCTATTATTTCTCAATCTTCAATTTTAGGTCGTCCAACTAGGAATGTGGACACTCAATATTTTTTATGGATTTTCCCACACATGTCAGGTGTATGAATATGAAAGACAAGTCAGAAATTATAATACAGGAGCATAGCGATACCCATTTGAATTTTACATTTTATGGTGGCTGGGGAATGGAGATTTATAGCATGGCTTTCTCTGCATTTACATTTCAAATTATTTTCTACTTTTGAGATCTTTTCTAAATGGTAATGTTCTTCTCCCCTTTCATTTTTTACTCAGTCATACTCAATTATATTACAAAAATATTGGTACATCCCAGGTTGTTACTCTTGATGTTTCTATATTTTATAATTATTCATCTTTACATCTAGAAGGATATATTTTCATGTATGTATTCAGGTACATAGGAATAGAACTCCCAATTTTATTTATGACTTTTAGTGCGGGTCACCAGCCCTTGGCCTATGAAGGCAGTCTTGGGGTAGATTTGGATCATCCATTGATTGGCCTGGTAGGCCTTGGTGGGTAGATTCGTAACTAGTGTCTAATAGGAATCATAAATACCCCCACCATAAAACATTTTCCCCTATAAATCAAAAATTATTATGTACTCATAAAGTGATAATGAAAATGTATCATTTTTAGTAGATAACTACCCCATAACATTTTTATACCCAATCCACACTGCTATAGTACATAGAGATGGAGAATCATTTTACTAGGTAGAAACATATTCTAATAATCAATAAAATGTACTGGTTTCTCCATATTAAAGGTATTAGGATCAAGATCATTTTCCTCAAAATCTATCATAATAGAAAGATCCAGTTGAATCATTTTCAGTTGAGATACATGAAACATATCTTGAATTGACATTAATTAATATGCTAATTCCAATTGATCTCCCACAATTCAAATATGTTTGAAACATGAAAAGGTATAATAAGAACTATTACCAACCAAATCATTATTATAACATGATGATATCCAAAATGAGGTAAAACCTGTTAAAAAACACGATCACCTACCTAAAAAACCAATGTTAATTGATGATGGTTTTTATAGGATTTCTTGTCACTCTGAGATATTGTTGACCTATTTTTAAAGAAACATAACCATTCCTATGATCTCGTAAATGATACATGGTCGAAAATAATACCATTCTCCCAGATACAGAAAAATTAGATATACATATTCACTCACACAATTCATTATATGTAACAATTTTAATTGATTTCTTATTGCTAATATTGTAGTAAAAATATACCAAAGGAAAATTATTTTCCCATGAACCGATGAATTCCATAATTACCTCCTAATATATATCCTCATGAATTTTACGGGATTTCTCGATCTAGACATTTATCTAAGGGTGATATGATTTATTAAATTTAGTTGACTTCCAATAAATTTTTTTATCCAATCTAAATTCCATATCTAAAATAACGAACTAAATAAGAAATGTTTAAAAAAGGAAAATAATAGAGATTCTTGATATATTTGATAGACATATTCCAAATATCTTTAACTATCACTATCTCCTTAATTTTATGGAATTTTATAGATTTATACGTCGATCAATAGTCAGCCAAATAAAAAATGTCTAGTTATGTTTCTATGGAAAACCATTAACGAAGTACACCTGTATTTCATCCCAAGTACATTCTACAATGGGAAAATGCTTCCACAAACATGTATTCATTAGGTGGTTTACCATCATCTTTAGGTAAGAAAGGAATTGTGACATAATGACAATAATTAACTAAATCATCCCCTACCACCATTAATAACATCTCAAATCATTAACATATTAACAATCATTGGATTCATGGTCCAAATATATTAATGTACACTATCCATTATATTTGTCCTCAATGATGTTGAAACTACCAATCGTCCTTGGATAGCAAATCTACCATCGAGAAATAGAGATGAAACATAGAAGGTCTACATACCATTAATATTTTTTCTAAAATAATGATAATTATTGAATATTTCTTGACAAAGACAAATATGATCCTTAAAACATGAATCATAATTTTCACAATGTAAAAACACATATTCATTATCCTCTTCTATATCCACCTTCATATCATGAAGAAAATATTTTCAAAGAACACTCGTTACTTATTATTTCAGATCTTGAGATGCTAAGTTCATTGAAAACACATCGATGACTACACTATATTTTTTGTGTATAAATGGAATATTAATAATAAAAGTATAAATATACTAAACCCATAACATCTATTGTACATTAAATTATATCTACAAAAATATATTATTTATGTTATTATGATCAAAATACATAATAAACTTACCATTGAAGATATACAAAAACCATGACTTAAGAGCATGAATCAATATGACCAAATAGAGATCAAGAATATGATTATTTTTCTCATGATTAAATGGTTCGTAAGATCCATATTCCACAACCATAACCCATAAATTAGAGATAATCGTAATCTAGTATCTGAGGAACAAATGAAAATCACAACCCAATCACGGTTCCAAAATAATTAGGACTAGAACCAAATTTGACCCTACTATAAGTTCCTTAACCAATCATTAACACTTTTCATAAAATTTTAATTTATCACCCTTACAGGATTACACTATAATAAGAGATTCAATCATTATTAATCATATAAAACAATTCCTTTAATATCATTCCAAACTCATGCAGCTCTAAATCTCAAAAACATTTCTTGGTTTCTACCTTGAAATCCCTGATAAGGTATTTTCATGATTTACTAATATTACCTTTAAGATATAACATGGATTATAGAATTAAATTATTGTGTCCTAGGCACATAATTAGTTTCCCATATATTTAATGTTATTTTAGTGTTATGAGAACAAATTATAAGATGACAAAAATTTTCTATCATGGGCTGGAATAATACAAAATATCATCCACAAAAACAATGATTAAAAAATCCAAAAACTGATGAAATATTGAATACATAATTCTTTTTAACACCTAGGGAGAATTAGTTAAAGAAAATAGAAAAATTAGATACTCATATTGCTAAAACATTATATCTTCTATGTTGATAATATAGTGTAAAGATCCTTGAAAAAAGATACATTTTCATAATAGACACCGTGTTATATTTTTCGTAATCAACACAAATCATAAGGCTTTAATACGACTTCTTTGAATTGAGAAATGTCAATGCGCACGGATTAATTCTTGGATGAAAAATTATTTTAGCCTTGAGATAATCAATAAAAAAATTATTTTATTTTTTCTCTATGAGTTTCATATCATAAAATGGTAAGGATATGGGACACATCCATCAATGTAGGTAAAAAGAATAATCATATTTCCTATTGGATGGTTACCTATAAAAATCATCATGAAATGAATTTTTTAGCCATTCGTAATGGTTGGATGTAGAAAAATTAATAGTTAGTTCTTGAAATCAAGAAACATCACTGAAAATTTGCATGAGATCACCCCATCCATGATAATAATATACTAGGAAATCCCATATCTAGGATCTATAGGACCCTAAATGAAATCAGTAACTCCATTATAATATATAAATTGAATGTGATGACAATCAAAAATGATCTTGGATTTAAAACTAAACATAAAATCCATTTATATTATTATTTCAAAGATAACATGATTGTGATCTAGGATATACAACACAACCTTTAAAATAAATAACACCCCTTCATCCCCATTAAAAAATATCCCATTGTATTTCATTCATCTATGAAATAAAATAACTTTCCCACATAATGGGTGAAGGAATTATAAAATGGAGACAAACAACTGTAATATGGTTTGTATAATACAAGGGAAGATCAACATATTCATTTATAGTAATCACTTTAGTATTATAGTGTCAAGAGGGTCATTAACTCAAAATCATTGATTATAATGATACTTAATTATAAAAAAGAACTATTACAACCCTTATTATTCCATTGAAATCACCCACAACATTTATACATTTAAAACCCACACATTAAAAATAGATTTTCCACATTCAAATCGCAAAGAATTCTAAGGGTCTTCAATTTCTATAATATACCATATAATTATAAATTAAGAAATGATCCACAAATGGAAGTAAAAGAATGATCAACACATGGATGAAAGCATATTCCAGATCACCATCGGATTGAAATAAGGACCTGGGTATCAACATTAAATCCCTGGGAAATTTTTTTCCATTAACCCAAAATAGAACATATATAATGAATATCAAGATAAATCAAAACCATGATGTGACAATAGATAGCTGAAGTCATCAATCAACATGATACCCACACCTTTACATGTGTTTTTATAAAAAAATGTCAAGATATTCCGAAATTCATATACATGGTGTGAGGTGATTTACCAATAGGATACCATAAAAAATATATAAATTTACTATCACCATGATAATATTAGTTATAGATTTTAAAAAACCATAAAATCATCCTTGGGTTATTTACTTTCAATTCAATCCATACTCAATTCAATAATAATGTGGAAAAATCTAGGAGGATACCATCATTTGAATACACTCCTCATAAAAAACATCATTTGGATTCTTCATTTCAAAACAATCCATATTCAATGAAATATGAATACAGAAATAAATATGAATGAAATATTTGATGCTAGTAATAAAAAACCATCATATAACAAGAGATATTCATTTGAGAAATAGAAGCATGAATGAATACCACCCTGAATAAAATAAAGCATAAATGAAAAAGATCAATATGGGATCAGGCCTATAGTAAGAAATAAATAATAATGATTAATATCACTAAGTCATCATGATGTATTTCGTAATGATACAGAGTCCTAAAAATTATATTAGTATCAGGAAAACCCTTTAGTTTCCATAATATAATGAGAGTGAATATGTATTCTCTAGTGGTTCCACACTCAATAATGTTTTAATATGTCCATAACCCAACACACCAATTCTGACTAAAGGGAAATTCTTTCTAAAAACATTCAATTAAATAATTTTCTCAATTTTATAAAAAAATTACACAAGTAAAACATCACTGCTCTCGTACTTAAAAAAAATTTAGATTCAAAACATATATTTGGATATTTTATTAAACCTAACCAGTGATTAATACATTTCTCAAATAAATACCCCTTTAGAACAATTTTCCAAATCGAGAATTATTCATTTTTCCAAAATATCCTCATGTATATAAAAAAATCATAAAAAAAAACAAGGGAAAAAATAAGAAAAAAATACATACCCATGTAATGAACTATTGTATAGAGACACCTACATCTCCAACAGTGAAAACATAGTCTAATTAAAATTTTGTGTGTGGAAATGATGAAATTATATCCACCAAAGACTAGATATTTAAGAAATGCAAATAATTACACATGATAATACCAATATCCTTCCATCAAAACACTTAAGAGATTAAAAACATCATGGATATAAACAAGATATCTTGAAATGTTAGGTTAAAATGTGTGTAAATTGTAAAATTAATTATAGATATCCACCATTACCAAAGGAAAATCACAAATGTATTCAAGGAAGAACCTTTTGAAGTATCAAGAAATTATTAGCCCAGGATAAATGAGTGATTAGTATGAAATTTGAGCTAAAAATCAATGGTATTAAGGAAATTATATAATTTTAAATTTCTACATGGTTTACATTATATGTCCTTATATATAGAAGAAAATTTGTGCCAAATGTTTTATTTATATTCTTGGTTGAAAACCAATGTATACAGTCAATTGGGAATAAATAAATAGATTGAAAAACAAGGTTAATGATTTGAAACTACCTATAAAACCAAACTATTTGATCCCCATGCTTTTCATACTAGGTTATATAGATAGAAAAACCATTCTCAAAAATTAAATAAATCCACTAGAAACAAAAAATTCATATGGATAGGTTAGTGCATGTTTAATACTAACCATTCACAAACCCTTCACATATCATATTTCTCCCAAATTCCCAAAATCTCTACCCCCAACTCTCGAATGACATCAGAACCATAAGATATATAAACTAAGAAAAAAAAAATAACATACATGTCTCTTGGAGTTTATAAAATAATTTTTTTGAACTAGAACCACTATGTAATAATATGTATGAGAAAAAAACTAGTTAACAACTAAATAATAGGATTTACTGAAAATAAAGAGAAAAGTCATAAAAAAGAATTTATGTTAAAATTATGTCTTTAAATATATATATACATATATTTTATATATAATAATAATAAATATAATTTTATTATATGATAGGTTGTAATTTATTTGACGAAGAATTAATCCAATGTATAGTTTTATTCTATAATCTAATTATTTATTAGTAATATTTTTTATTTTTTATTTTCATTAGATAAAATCATACATTATTTGTTCATAAATATATAATATTTTCTTATTTGATTTATATTTATATGGTTTTATAGTAATATATTTATTTTACCTATATTTCACTAAAAACACTGAATAAATGTTCATAAGAAAAGTTGACCAATTAATACATTATGGTTGGGAATATTTATCTTTTATATCCATATTATTTATATTCAAATAAAGTATGTTCATATATATATATATATAAATTTTGATATTTTCAATTTTATATAACATATAATTTCTATTAAATGTTTTAAAATGAATAATTCCATATTTTTATAATGAATGACTTTTTATGAAAGTTAAAAAGAATGTTTTTGAAATGTTTACCACATGACATACTTTTTACTACCCCCACGGTCATTATTTTTATCAATATTCATCTACAAGAAATAATGGGATTTAAAATAAAATAATATTCTAGATATCCTATTAATTTTTATTTAAAAAATGTTTTAAAAAGAAAATGATATTTTATTTCATTCAAAGTGGTTTTCTCAATACTTTATAATTGTGTTTTTCAAAAATGTTAAAATCTATTAATGATTATAAAGATTTAGTAGGTATATTCACAAATTTTACTATAAGCCTTATTTATATGGATGTATTATTATCATGTTTTCATATTAATTTACTAGGTAAAATATGGTAATTATATGGGCTTGTTTTTAAGTAAGATCTTTTATTACCAAGGAATATTGGTTATTTATGATATTTATATTCACTCTACTCATGTGATTAATTAATTTGAATTAGTAAGTGATGTGTATGATCAAATACTATATATCTCGTCGATGCATATATAGGTCTCTTTAGACAAACTAGTCATTATATTTGGAAAATTCATTATCTATTAATGTTTGATGCCTTTGAACGAGGCTGTAATAGTAATATTATGATTCTAAGCATTATGGATTCAATAATTATTCAACTATTTATTATTATCCATGTGATTATTTATATTACTATTTCATCCATTTATATATTCCCAACCATTTATAGTAATTATATATTATATTTTAATATTTTTTAACTCTTCCATATTATTCAAGCCATATATATTTGATTATATATTCGGATGTTTGATTTCATTTATTGAGTAGCTAAGATAAGTTAGGTATTTTTTCTTATCCCTATGGTGACCAAAATTGATATTTGAATGATTTTTTGGGAAATTAGATGAAATAATAATGTTATTAATGCTATTGAACTTTTATATATTTTTTTAATATAATCTAATAATCATTTATGCATATATTATATAGACAATATAAACCTATTTGATCATATGAGATGAATTAATTTATATCTTATGCTAATATAATAAATTAAACACTATATCTAGTTTACTAGTCTTAGAAATTCAATTTTTGGTACCAAAGTATTTTAACTGAATCACTGGGAATTAGATATAAAAGAACCTTTAAGAACATATTGAGAATATTATTATTATACTTAATATATTTTATAAAATCACAAGGACTATATTTCTTTCATATTAAACTTATAATTTAATATTCATTATATTATAAGTTAATCCTGTATATTCCATTGTTTAGAAATGGTATTTAGTTGAATTTACAGAAACTCCATCAATACCTATAACATATCTATGGATTTCCCAATTAATAATTCCACTACAATCAATGATCCAAGTTCAATTGATAAGTGTATTATAACTATACCATGATAGTTGACTAAAATCAAGACCAATAACCATTGTATTATAGACAAACATATTGATACCTAACATGGTGTAATAATTTTGAAATTATTAATGTGACAAAAACCTCTTCAATTAAATGGGAATTCTTCTCTATTAGTAGTTATTCAATGGAAAAAAATCCATAAAGATGGTATTTCCCTCTATGGAATATAATGAAAAATAATACATTTTGTTGTTGTTGTTTATAATCTAAAGCGAGATATTGATCAATGGTGGTTATTGATCCCAAAAAAAATGAGGAGTTAAAAGGGAAAGATTGAATTTTATTGAACACTATTGTTTTTATATTATTTTAAAAATAACATCATCCTGAGAAAATTGATGATATGAAAATAAAATTTCTCAATAAAATGAAAAATAATGTAGAACATTTCACTAAATATAATTATATCTTTAAAAAAATGAAAATAAAGTAAAATATTGTATATATAATTAAAAAATTAGTATTTGGTCCATTATTTCATGTGATAAGTCCTATCCTTTGAAGGGTATCATACTCAAATTCCATTATATATATGAATATATATTATTATGTTCAAAAAACATAGTAAGTCTCTACGTCATTTTTTACATGGTAAATAAAGAAAATATGTGGGTAGAAGATCACATTCTAAGATGAAAAATTCAAATAGGGAAAATGGGAAAAGAAATAATTGAAAATATCTATTTGTTTTGGAAACACACATGGTCGAATGTTATTGAAGGGACCAGGCTTTTGATTTATTTGTGGAGGGAGAACTCATCACGGTGATGTATTTAAGGTAAATAAATAATGTTCCAATGTTTAAGGATTAAAATATAAGGATATTGATGAATATTTGAATTTATTCTTCAAACAACAATTGAATTTTCCAATGAAAAAGGACAAGGAAGCAAGGCTAAGAATATTTGATCATTATAGGTAATGTTGATGTCACAAATAATGAGTTCTTATATACATTTATAATAAATTAAAATAGAATTGATGATTAATTTGATTTTATATCAAAAATATATTTTATATTATTAATTTTTGGAGATAACATTTTATTATCCATTGAATAATTGAGTAATGTTTTGGAAATAACGAAACTTTCTGTCAATCTTATTGCATTGGGGATATAACTAGTAGTCTCTATTCTGATGAATTTATATTCTATAGTTTCATACATTATTGATATTCCTATGATAACATTAAAATAATACTTATTATAAATTTGATTAAAAAATTTAATGTATAAAATTATTCCCAATAGAAATATAACATTGTTATTGAAGTGGATATATAAACCATTGTTCATAAAAGAGATAAATCATTAACTTAATATTTTATGAATTCACCTATAATATCTCATCTTAATCAAATTTTGGGATAATATTAATAGAATTTTTCATTTTTCGATGAAAAATTAATCCTAAGGATATAGTATTTACATATTATTCAAGAATATGATGATGAATTTCTTGAATAATTACCAGGAAAACCATCAGAGCATGATGATGAGTTTTCATTTGAATTCAAACTTGATAAAAAAGTGTTATCAAAGACTCTCTACATAATGTAACTTGTGGAGTTGTTTATTTATTTTTTGAAGTTTCTACATATGGTTTTTAATAAGAGTTTTATAAACACTAGTATTTCACTATGTTGAGAGCCTGTAATTTTTTTTAAAGAAGGTAATATATATGGGGTTATTCATTAATTATAGGAAGATTAATTCCATTACTATAAAGAATAAGTATCATGGTCAATGAATTGATGACTTATTAGATGAACTTAAAAGTTATCAATACGATTCAATTATAGATCATTGCTATGGTGATCATCAATTATAGGTTAATAATGATTATTTTCTGAAGAAAACATTTTTATGGGGCATGGACACTATATGTTTACAATAATAACCATTAGATTCAACAACACACATTCTTTTTTATAGATATTAGAAATAGAGTATTCAAGAATTATATTAATTTTTTTGGTAGATTTATTGATGATATCTTGATATAAATTAAAAATTTGAGGTGTATAAGAATATTTTGTGAATAATTATTGAGACTCTAAGAGAAATATAATTATACAATCAATTTAGAATGTATAAATTTTTCTCAAGGAATTTTATGTCCATTTATATATTTTCACTGAACATGGAATATATGATTATTCATAAATAAACATTTCTTTCAAGTATTTTCCAATACCAATGATTATTAATGATATTTGTAAATTCCATGGTTTATTAACATTCTCTCAAATGTTTTTCTCAGTATTTTCTCTGATTGGAAAACCGATTAACCACATTGACATGTAAAGGGAATAAATTAGTATGTTAAAATGAATGTGAAAAATGTTTTGAGGAGGTAAATAGGATATTGTTTAATAAACTATTATTAAAATTACCATCAGAAATGGAGTGATTACTAATAAAAAGGGATGTATAAAAGGGAAGGACTGGTTGTCTCCTTATACAAAATTATAGAGTGGGTGATTATTCACTAATTCAAATGAAAATAAATATATTGAAATATAAAACCCATGATATTGAGTTGGTAGATAAATTCATTGCATTGATGATATAGAATCACTATCTCTATGGGAATGTATGTGACATATATATGGACCAAAAAATTTTGATGTATATATTCCCTAAAAAATAGCTCTACTTGAGGTCAATAAAATTGTTAAAACTTCATAATGACTATGATTTTACTAAAAAATACAACCCTATACTTAAAAATATTTTCTTTTATGTATTGAGAACATGAAACCATAGATATATATCTATGATGAGTATTAACATGGATAATATAAATAGGAAGTTAGTAAATTGGGATATGGTATTTTTTCAAAAAAAGGAAGAGTCATTCCAATTTCGAAAAAAATTAAACTACTTTTATTGATGGAAAAGTGAAAGGTAGGAACCTTAATTGGGCGTAAAAAATGGTTTGATGGGAATTGTGTAGTCTAACCTTTTAATGTTGTGAGGGATGAGCCATGATTCCCGATGGGTTCACCATTATACACTGATGGAAAAGGAAATGACTGAGGAGAATTTGGTTTGGATCAATGGTTGATTATGATGGGTGAAATTTAATTCATAATAATTAACATCTGGTCACCATTTTTGTTCATATCAAAATATCCCAAAAGTTCCCACATCCATAAATGGGTAAATACTTACCTTCCAATGTCTGGTGGTCAGTTCAGGTTTTAGACCGAATAATGATTTGGAACTCACGTTGGTCAATATGATGAGAGGCTAGGATCATCATATCCTTTTAGGGGGGATTGTTTTTTTTACATTAGGACACTAATATAGATTTATGATATGTTCATTAATCTCTTCATAATACAGATACATGGCCATTTACTTCTATCAAAATGATCATAAGTTAAACCCTTTTATGTGAAGAATAATCGGATCTAATTTGTAAAACCATTGGTACATATATGAGTTTCTCAATCCACATATCAATAATAAGTAAATTTTTATATAAAATTGATACATAATTAGTCGATTCAAAATTTTGTTCCATGTGAGGAGGCAGTTAATATTTTGAGGAGGGGATTGAGCCACTATTCGTTGTCCAATGTATCGTATTTATAGTTGGAATCGAAACTCTCATAGATTCCTAAATACTGAAAATATTAACATCATTCATAAAGGAAATATATGTGGGAACACATGCAATATATATCAAATACAGTGTCTTGATGATAAGTTCTATGTATCCCCATTGTTTCAAGAATTAGGGTTACCATTTTTTGTTCACATCCTTGGGATTGGACCCAATTTAGATACTCTCCTATGAAGGAAATCATATCATGCACCTCATCGAGGATACACAAAAATGTTGGAATGGGTTGTAGAGATTAATTATATAAATGATATGGCCATTGAAAGTCCATGGTCCCATGTGAGACATCATGGTGTGAGAAGTAAGGGATACCAAATAATCAGTCTCGCTACATTTGGATTTAGGATTGTGTATTGGGACATCCCTTGGGATTTTCATTATGGATCATAAACCTTTAGAGGTAATATTATATATCCATGTTATTAATGAAATTGGAGATATAATAGTTCAGTTGTATTCACAGTTCCCTGGTGGATATGGTGTAATGATCATCCCAGGAGAATGATTGCTTCTTAATGGTTGAAATATCACAAACATGAGGTGACTCGCATTGAAGTTGATGACCATTCGGGGTCTGACCATTAGATGGAATCAAATGTATCCTGGTTATTGTAGGGATCAAATTTTCTTATAGATTAGTGGATTAGGAGTTACACACTGAGGATTCCCGTATATTTGGGGTAGGGAACATTATTCCTATGATCAAGTCACACACACTGACATCACCCTGCATGAATTATAAGATTTTTTAAATTCACCTATAATGTCTGATATATGCTCATTTTAGGAAAAAAGGGATGGACTACATTAATCTTACTATTTGTAGATGCATGAATTATGTGTTGGGACTACCCATTAGATAATTATAATGTGTATCAGGACAAAAAAAGTCATCCTACATATCATGGTAATATAAGGGATCATATTAATTGTAGTTTATTTGATCAGGTATTATATTCTAATGTTTCCCTTATATTAAGGTAAAAACATATTATGCCTCTAATACAGGCTTACACACTGAGGTTTCCCAAAAATAATTATTTGATTATTTCAAATCCCTAATCTGACAATTGAAATGCTTAATGAATGAAATAATGGAAGGAAAACAATCAGTTTCACTACTTGTGGATATAGGACCTATGTAATGGGTCTTTGAACTGGATTTTTATTATTGATATCGAGAATTTGTAAGGAATCCTACTTATCCTAGTAATGGTAGGAATTAGGGTACTCATAGATCATTTTTAGGGGCATACACACTAATATTTCCCTTTTTTGTGGATTGGACAAGGTCATCATGTCATGGGTTTCCTTATCAACCTGGCCTAGTTTTGTACCTTATGTGCATTGTTTGTGTTGATGATATTACTTGATTTCATCTAGAAAGTTAATAATATTTATCCCTTACTTGTCAAAAGACAATCACATGATACATTTGACATATATGAGTTTCATCACATAACATGGATGGAATATTTAATGTTTTTCATTTGATCATGGATGAATTTTCTCGAGGAAATCACAATACCTATTTGGATTCTCCATGAATCAATCACATGATCGTGACTACTATTCTTAGAGGGTGTCATGTGATCCATCTAAATTGTTTGTGTTTCATCATGAAATATTGAATAAAAGCTCGGAGGGAGTCATGAGAGTCAGTATGACATGCCTCAAATGTTGTCGTATGTCCAGGATAAATTTTCAAGGTTCAATCAAAAAATTATGGGTGAAGTCAAATAAGACAATGATAAATGTCTAGGGGATTTAAAAATATCCCAATATTATCCTATTTGGAATCAAAATTTTGAATTATTCTAGATGTCCTTTCTGTTTCTCTTCCACTATTTTGAATATGATGTTTTATTATCCATTTTTATGATTCAAATTTCTTAATAAATGAATTTTAAAATTTAAAGCCCTTGATTGCTGAGAAGAAGAACAAATTGAAAGGTCACAATTTATTAAATGGGCATATAACATAACACGCCAATATTTTAAAAGACACTATATTCAATATCATATACAACACAAAACAAAATTATTTTACCAACCAAGAAATATTAATATTATTTTGTCATTATTACATATCCATTGAATTAGAAGGTATAATTGAAGTAACAGAAAAATGAAATCTATATAACGTTACAAATCATAAAAAAATAACAAATTATTATTAAATTAACACATAACTTTTAGAAAATTAATTTTATTATTTAAAATATGTTATATTCCAAAATGCGTTGTAATGGATTTTTGAGAGAATTCAATAATTATTATGTTGAAAATTTTTATATATTATTTTATAAAACTAAATTCATTTTTTAAATCATCCAATCAAATTTATCATAGGATTAATTTTAGTGATTTCTGTGAAAGTAAATATTTTCTTATTAATACTGAAAAATAATAATTGTTATTGAAAACTATGTTTTTTTTCATGTTTCCATAGAGTATTTATATTCATCTAAATATTTTCTTGGGAATATATAAATTTTTAGCCTTTTTAACATTAATGTCAATTTATAATAATTTGATATTTTAATTAATTTCAGGAGTTACCATCCCCTCACTTATAGAAGGGAACCTCATATCCTTAATTTTTTCACATTTTTTCAGCCTTATAGATCTACCAAGAACTAAACCATTGTCATTCTAGCTTCCTCCAATAAAAAATATTGCTTCTAGTATTAACATAATCCTATTCATTCATTTCTTAATGTGTATGATAAAATTGGTTTCTCAACAAAGAGGTATAACCCCTAATCATGCATTTTCAATTTTATTTCTTATTCTACTTAAATGAAATTATTTGTATCTATTATAAAAGATTATATTAAATATATTTTATATAATGATTGTTTATTATGAGAATTTAAAAACTATCATCCTCCTTTTTCTATCATATATATAGTGAAAACATCACATATGTGTTTGTATGGATTACAATCTCCACATAGCCGTGCATTTATTTTTTCATCACAACTTTAAATTGTTTTTATAGGGATGAATTTAATAAAAAAATATATATTATTTTTTTATTTTAATATTATTTTGGTATTTTTAATTATTATTTACCTTTCATTCATTCTCTTCATTATGAAATGGAAACTAAGTTCATGAATTCATATGACTTATATTCTTTATGAACAACGTCACTCATTTTTTTATTTCAGAATTTTACAGATGATCATATATAATAAATATATTTCATTTTGGTATCATGATTAAAATTTTCTATATTATGTAATTATGATCCAAGTAAATGGACTAAAACTACCGAACAAAAATTCTCATGAAGTATGAAATAGTTAATACACATAAATGATGAAAATAATATAAAATTAATAACAAATGGGTATTAAAATGTTTTATGTTGATCATATATGATACTATATGTATGTAAATTATTTATTTATAAACTTATAATTAATTTAAATGTATTATTCTTCATTTTAGTGTGCATTCAATGATATCCATCCATTTCGTAAGGGATTTATGTTTCAATCTCATTTTAATCACGATAGTCTACGATTGAATTTACATTAAAGAAATTATATGATATTTAGCTAATAAAAAATCTTAATCTTTCTCATCCCATTATTAGTGAAGGAATTATCTACCAATAGTATAATAATCCACTATTTCTTAAGTAAAATGTGAAGGATTTTTTTATAGAAATGAATTTTATTTCATCTTTAGTCATGAATGTTTTTCATCTGAGTCCATGTGTTATTTAAAATTTTATCAAGAATATTTTACTATTATCTTGTGAATTTTTACATTAATTTTTCCCATTTATATTTTTTTAAATGCCCCAAAGGAATCACTATATTATTTATATAATGATGTACTTCTATCAATTTACATTTAATGTTAAAGAAATATTTGATTTAACACATACAACATGAACATAATTACATTCTGTAATGACCTCACTATGGTTTGATGCTTAAATAACAATTTTCTATGGTTCCTTACATGGAAAATAGTTAAATAAATATTTTAGAAACAATTATATTTTAATTATGGGGTTTAAAAGAGGAAATTAATTTTCATTAAAAAATATTCCATGCGATATTTTGAAGTAATTTTGGTCTATAATGACTTCATTTTACATTACATATGTATCACTAGTAATATTATTATATTATATCATCCTTATTATTTCTCTATAAGGTTTATTTTTATGATGATGCGATTTTTAGAAAACAAAATTTCTTTTCAATGGGTTATGTTATGATGACATTTTAAATGTTTTTATTTTCAAGTGGTGTATATTTGAATGAATTATGAATACGTGATGGGTGAGATTATTATATCACCCCAATTAATTGGGTAATTATTGATGTCTCATGAGATAATAATGATTGGACAAGGAAGTGATCCCAGTTTATTAAGGGACGCCTTCCACTATAAATGTCTTGGGAGTGAATTGTTACTAAATATGTGATGTAATAGGGAGTGAACCCAATCCATTATGATACTCTAGGTAGTGGACTTTCACTAATTAAATGAATGTATATTTTTATGTATATACCAATAACGTATATATTGTAAAAATGTTATTCTCTAATGTCTCTTGTTATTTTATTTATTTGTTATTCATGTCTATTTAACATCCATAATTTATTCCATTGTTTCATAAGTATAATATAAGTTATATTGTGTTTTTATTTTAAAAGGTTGTGATCATGTTCTAACACCCTTTTGATCATTTAATGTTCAAGTGATCATTTATGTTTCCAGAGTAAACCCTTACTGGGAATCGGAGCTCAGGTGTTCTTATGTTTTCATTCCCCATGTTATGGATAAATGTGTTAAGTAGTCTATGTATAAAATTATTACTATTTGGGAATATTTTATGGGATACGTTTATGATCATTCAATAAATAATATTATTTTGTGTCTAGTATACACAAACCCAAAACTTATATTATTCTAGTGTGGGAAATTATGATATATATTTTATATTTATATAATGAGATGTAATAATTGTGTCTGAAAAAGTATGGGTTCCTATAGTCCTAGTGGTTTTCGGTCATGGTATAATTATGTCAGATAGTGTGTTTTTAATGGAAATGGGGCTGAAAATTAGTTATGGTTTTCACATGTGGAAATGAAATGATATTTCATGAACATTTTTTTAATGTAGACTACATATATCATTTTTTAAAAGAGGAAACCTATGATACACTTTATTAGTTTTTATCCTAGGAAATGGTATGCTATCTAGGGGGAATTTTCATTAATTTGGATTTTCCTTTCATATAACACTGGATCATAATGACTATATATTTTTTTATTCATGTGGGGTGTCCATGTGGGGGAGAATTATATGGATATGTTGTTAGACATTAGACATATATATCCTTTGTATAAGGGTTTTTCATCTATTAGTACTTATGTTAATTTTATGAACCATAATGGGGTTTTATAATAGTAGTTTATTAAATAACCATGGGTATTTCATTAGAGGGTACTCCTTGAGGTCACATAGGCTTACTATATCTAACTATGTGGGATACCACTATAATAAAGGTCTATCTCTAATAACGAGACTACGAGTTGGATGTAGGAGGTTGGGATATATTTTCATATAATATAGAAAAGACATAATCACCATTTCACTTTAGCTATAATCATGTTATTTGGTTCAAAAAATTAGTGGTGGAAGTTATGAAAAATATATTTTGGTGTGTACATGATCAAACAGAATCAATTTCAAGAGTTATTTAGGAATTAATTCTTATCATATACTATTTTTCCCATTTAAAAGTATGATTTTATGATTTTTATATAGGTAATATATTTTAATTGAATATTTAATATTCATTTTATGGATATGATAAAATAGTTTAATAATGTCTTGTTTGATTAAAAGTTGAGCGCCAAAAATTTTTGGATCTTTTTTACAACCAAATACCTAATGTAGTTAAGAATATTTCCATTGAATTTATTTTTAATGATATTTTAAATGGATGATAATTGAGTATAATTTGATAATGAAAATAAGATATATCATTTAGAGTAACTATGATTTTGTTCCATGTAGTGAAATTTTCGTTTTAGGTTTTTTTTAAATAAATCCACGTTTAGGAAAGTACATAACACATGGTTACCTTTAAATTCCCATTTCTATAGTGTGGGAAGTTAATAACCATATTGTTAGTGTAATGGAATTTAAAATATTTCCCATGGTAGTATTGGTGATCACCATACATTTTCCCTTCTTTTTATTATTTTTAGAGTAGGTGTGGTTGGAGTGTGATAGTTGATATACTACAACATTACCATAACTGAATTCCCCAAAATCATTTTTGAATGTAGAAGCTAGAGAAGTGACCATTGTGACCAAACAAAATAGTGGTACTAGAAGTGTATATTATAGATAATTTCATGAAAACCTTCAACCAATGGGTACCTCTTTGTGGATGGAAATTAGAGAAGGGAGGTGGTGACTTCCCATGCCCCATCTCATGTACGACCTGGGTATGAGACTAGCATTGAGGGTATAGTAAACATGAATATGGGAGGGATTACCCAAAAATGGAACATGATGAAGAGAGATATTATATAGATAAACCAATCAATACTTTTTCATATATATATTTATTGAAATATCATTTAAAAACTTGTAATTCCATATTGTACTATAATAACAAAATGTAAAACTACAAAAACCAAAAGGCAAAGATGTCAGTGACCACAAAGCCTGAACAAATCCTCTAAAATCGTGAGTGAGGAATATACATCTTGTTCTTATGCCAACATAAACTAGTCTAAAAATAGTATATATATATATATATATAGGTAGGTTTCTTTACTTGGTATACTCAGTTGGTTACTCCTTGAATCCACTCATGGAAAAGATAAAGAAATAATGATAAGGAATAGTGAACAAAAGTGAAACTAACTCATCACCAAAATAGGAATATGTTGTTCCAATTTCAAAATTACAAACTCTCACCAAATATCATATAATATATCATATTATATTGTAATTATACATCATGGTTACCCTACTCCCACTTCCCTACTAGTTATTCGCTTTTCTACAATGTCACACATCTTGATCCTTACCTCTCTATAATAAGCTAGACTAAAGACACATGGGAAATGAATCAAAACAAGTACTTCATGCATCACATCAACCCATATTACAACACCAAATATAGTAAACATATATTTTTTAGGTTTCATATTATCTTGTATGATTTGTATCATACGTCGAGTATTAAACCTTAGTCCATCAAATTCCATACATAGAGTAATAACCTCATGCCATCACATCTTGTAAACTTCAAGACTATACTAATAATTTGGATACTACATCTTGTGAAACATTTGTGTGAATAAATGAAAAACATAATAGTAATTTACAAACATATATGGGGAAAATAACTAACATGTATACCAACACATGTAACTACCAAGAGAAGAGATTAGGGTTAGCGTGTAGTCATCCATGCATCCTCCCACCATGATGTATGGGAAAACAACCTCCAATCCTATATTGTGTGTTAGTCACCTTAACCTACATGTGTTGGATAGTGGATGAAATCAAATAATATATATAATATAAAATATCTCATGACCATACTATAGAAATAACATATCATTATACTCAAATGTAACTAATGTCACTCGAACTCCTAACTACCACTGATAATACTTGGAAACCTATACGAACATATGAATTAAAAAGAGAACGATTAATTAATTCTATAATATTTATCATTTTCATTCACTTAATTAATTTGTTATCTATTAAATTAACCATTAAAAATATTCTATATTACATTACATTAATCATCAGTTTAAACTCCATTCCCTTTAGCCATAATACAATCAGAGTGCATTGTTTCTCTAATATATCATACATTCATAAATTCATTTTCATCAACACCAAACTTTTTGGTTAAGAATTATATATTCATTAATATAATCCTAACATAATAGAGTTACTATATGATATCCATCAAACATTAACTTTTTTAAAACCATTATGGGCAGGGCCCTTCACATAAAATTAAGGAGGTCTAATGTAAGGGATACCCAGTTCATCTTCCCTAACAATGGTACCACATTCATTTCTGAGAGAAACCAACATGGAAAAAATAATACTTTGATCACCATTTGTAATATCATATTCCATTAACTCAACAACCTTGTTCCCCTCGCTCCCGGACTAAGTATGTTTCACCAACGGATCAAGAAGATGTTTGCATTTTCCCATGATGTTGGCAATATTCCAAGGATTTTGAATACTTCACTTCATTGAATTGTGGAGAATATATAGGTTTATTTCCAATGAATCCAAAATAATTTTGTGAAAATTTCATACCTTGAGACCTTTCAAAATTTCTGAATCATTTTCCATGAAATAATCTACCACCCCAAAGCCCTCACCGAAGGTCTAGATCACTACTCTTTGAGGGTCATTTACCACTACCCCCACCCCTATCATAAAACCAAAGTCACATAAACCATTAATATTGAGTTTTAGTATGCTACCTTGTGGGATCCACCTAACCCATCACCCATGTCTGATAATATTCAGCACGACTCTAGTAGAAGAAAGACCCACCATGAATATTCTTAACGATGCAGATGCCTCCCTAAATTTGACATAGTGGGCCAGACCAGCGCAGGTAACCCATGTTCTAATCACAATTTCAATGAATGAAAATAATGCCTCCCCATGATGGCTCCAGTTTCTTGCACTCCAGACTCTTAAACAACCACTAGTAAATAGGAATTCCATCACCTTCCATTTAGTAGCAATATTTTCGGCTCCTGGGAAACAAGAATGAAGAAATGATTATTTTATTCCCAACCACTCCATTGGAAGGCCTCACCCAAAGATCTACAAAAGAAATTTTCCCAGTAACTTGCAATGAAGAGGTGGTTTGATGATTATTCATTGTGATTAATAGATCACAAACATAAGTATGGAATTATGATCCTTTTTTTGAACATGTTCATCAGTATGGGTGGCTTGGATCCAACGACACCAATGAGGATGTTTTATTTAATTATATGGTCAATGCACCATTCATCTTAATTCCATAAATCTAGGATTCAATTAAATTGATTCACCATGTGGAATCCATTACCAAATAATTCACTCAATGTTGAGCCCGTAAATATAAGCATTTTCGGTTACTCATTTAGTTTGATGTTGTAAAAAATCTTAAGGTAGTTGGGTGAGATGATGGCCTGAATAAAATATATGAATCTAGTATCCTAGGATATGGAAATATTAGGGGTTGAGTATCTGGGGAAGACAACCATTTATCCAACATAGTTATCATTCAAAAAACTAATTTTGCAATAGCCGGTAGTCCATTTGGAGTTGTTTTGAAGCATTGGAATGTATTTTAAAATTTTGATCCAGAGCTTAGTGACCGTCCCTATTTCATGGACACCCTGATTCCCAAATCTATTATTCATGAACCTTTCACAATTTAGTTTATTCTCTATAAATTCCAGTGAATTTTTATCTTCCAAGCCCTACATTTCCCCTTTGAAACTACATATATTAATAACACCCTTAGAAATATCCCTGGCCAAATTATCCCATGATGTATAATAAAATATTCCATCATTGTGTGTGTCCCATATGATGGTCATCAAATTTTTTTAAATATTTTACAAAACAATCATTGGAACGTTGAACACTGAAATCACATGAATGGTAATCAGGGTTAGAACATAGTTAACTGTGGTGATGCACCCCCACCCCCGAAGAAAAGAACTGACTCTTAAAAAATATAATGTGGTCCATAATTTTACAAACAATTCTATCAAAGCGATGAATCCAAAACCTTACAGGTGAAATAAGAGATCATAGATAATCTATGGGAAATGATTTATTTGCATTCCCTATGTCTCCTCAATCACTTTCTCCCTTTATTACAAACAACATTTCAAAATAAACATACTACTCTTCCCCTGGTATATGGTTTGACCACTCAATCTGAAGTAAGCCTCCATTATCTTTTTAAATTTACTAATGTTCCACATGTTACCATTCCTAAAAAATATCATTTCATATGAAAAAATGTTAATTTATATTTCACTGGTATTGTATCAACCCTAAATGGGAAAAATATTCCACTATTTACTTTCTCCTCTATATATCTTCTAAGGTTATCATGAACCAAACAGAGGAGACTCGATGAAAGAGGATATCCCTATTGAAATCCACGATTGGGATTGAAAAACCCACTATGCTTCCCCAAAAAATATCTAGCAAACCACAGTGAGTTGAAGATTCAAAAAAATTTCCCACTTTCCTTATGGAGAATCACATATTCACCAACACTATAATAGCAACGTTATTTTCCATTTTTTCATTGGATTTGTGTACGTAAAATTTATTCACAACATTAGAACAATGAGATATAAAGTTGATATCCTCTACCCATTCATATAAAAACAAGATTTACAATTATGTAGACCTCCCCATGATAATTTCTTTTTGGATTTATGAGACCCATTAAGGAAGATGAATTGCAAGTATTCAACTGATAATATTTTCAAGGAACATAAAAAGGAAATTGCACATAATTATTGGTAATTGTTGGTTTAGAGAAGAGTGGTAATTCTGTTTAGGAATGAAAATTAAAGTGAATACATAAGAAACTCGAGGTATGTTACCCCGCTGAAAATATCATGAAAGGCTTGAACCAACTCCCCTTTAAAAATCTCCCACAATATTATGTAAAAAGACTTAGGAATACTATCTAGCCCTGGGGAACTCTTCGCATTAATGGCCCGAACTACCTCCCAAATATCATCAACAACCAACATTTTCTCAAAAGAAATATTAACCTCATTAGAAACCACCCATTAAAGATATTTGAATAAATCAGAATTCACCAAAGGAAACCCTTCATGCATAGAAGGATAATGAGGATATATTAATATTTTTAAATAAACATAATTCATACCTCCCACGACTTAAATTCCCTGATTAAAACAACCATCCTCCCTTAATATGTTTGTATCTGTTGCATGACTTATTTCTTTGATGTGGGACTAGAAGAAGGATATATTTTTATCTCCCTCTTGATGCCATGTTTTCCTAGGTCACTACAAGACAACCCTCTCATATTTTAAAAGTATGGTAACAGGATGGTTAAGAAAATCAACCGTGATACCAAAGCTCTCATCATCCAAATTTTCATCCTATCTTCTCTCAAGGTTCTCTATTTTATCTTTCATATCCTCCATATTAAACAAGTTATTGGGTATGTTGTAGTATTACAACAGGTCTTCTATAAGAATATTATTCTCTTTTTGTAAACACATCCATTTTTTGTATTGCATGGGCTTCATCCAATATGAGATCACAGTTGAATGAAAACTACTATCCTATTTCTATGGGTTGGACAATAATAAATGATCATATTTCACTGATAAAATCTCTTACCTAATGCACGGGGGAGATTGGGATGATAAATCATGCACCATATATTACACCCTTGAATTTGGAAAAGTTGATATTTCATGAATATTAGCGAGCCATCGGTCTAATCTACACTAGGTGCACCAGGAGAATCATTACCTATTGCACCTTGTAAATATATTTCCCAAAAAACTAAAATACAGCAAACCATTGTAGGTGGTTTAGGAAAAAAATTCCTAAAATTAATTTCTAGGAAAAATTTTACCTCTTTTTTTCTCTAAAGGATCATTAATGAAATTAATGTCTCCCTAGAATAACCATGCTAAATTCACCTGAATAATATTGTACATACAATTCCATAAGGATTCTATCTCCCTAGCATCAAATTTGGAATAGAAGACGAAAATATTCACCCATCGTGACCCCCATTGATCTTCGTAGATAAATATTGACTAGTAGCCTCCAACAGAACCACTGAAACACAAATCTGATAGAAAACCCAAATATGATGATTGATTGGTTCACCATGAAGAAATCCCCATAATCTAATCTAATCATAAAAACATGAATTTTTTATCCAATGTTGTTTATGTTCAAGTATTGGATCCTTGAACACCATTTGGTGACGATGCTCAAAAATAATGAAATTGGACTTACATTGTGCCTGCAGACTCTAGTTGTTCCAAATGATAATTGAAATAATTTAACATGAGGTCATCTAGACTTATCCTCAGACGATAAATGTTCTATAGAATATCTTGAATATAAATCTAATATTGTTTAGCATGGGTTCTGGTGAATACATTTCTAACTGGCGAATAATGGATAAGATCCTGCATATGAAATTCATCCAGAAAATGTAATAATGTATTGAAGCTGCTTGAATGAACCAATGAGGAACATACAATGGATTTTGATTCAGTTTGGAGAGACTTCAACTTTGATTCCGTAGAGACCAGTCCTTCCACATCAAAACTAGAAGGAGTTTGGGATACCCTCGAACTCGATGAGGACGATGACCCTGAATCATTCAAAATATTCCCCTTCATCCTCACACAAAACTCCCCATTTGAAAGAGTATATAAAGGAGGAAGCCACATAGGAGTAGAGCTCATACAGTCCAACTTTATAATAGGCTCTTCAACTAATTGAACACACCTTAAGATCATTCTCGAACTATTTAAAATACAAATAAGAGATGAGATTTTTCAATCCTTAGAAATTATACTAATTCAAGGAAATAGGTGAAGGGAATCATTAACTGGATCTTGAGGAAACTATAAATAAAACCCCAAACTAGAATGAGTAGAGGGAAGCTGATACAAGCTTATATTATTAATAGGTGTAGAGGGAGAATAATAAAAGATAGTTGTGACCCCCACTTCCTGGAAAAAGCATTCCACGAGGTTGAAGAAAAGTTGCACATGGTAGATCATCGCTGATTAGATATGGAAGGAAGATGAAAATTCGAATCCCCATACTTTATCTAGCACTCCGAATGAAAACATTTCATGGGAAAATGATGGTAAAAATGATAGGAAGAAAAGGAATGTACATTTAGTTGAAATATAGAGAAAAATTAAAAGAAGTAGGATAAGCCATGGGATGCGACCAATCATCCATCCCACCCAATCTGAGAGTCATAATTAATGGAAAATGATCATTATGGTCCAGATCGACTTATTTTTATGCCATATATGCATCCTCATGATGAGTGTTCTCTCGTTAGAACAAATAAAGACACCAACCGAGTTCTCGATCTCACATAGCATATAACAAATTTTAAATTGAAGGGGAAATCCCAGTAATGAGATCTAGAACACAACACTCGATAAATCCCAACCTATCTGATATTCCATCAACTATAGGAAATAATGAAAATGATGAGTTTCGATAAATCCGGGACAATAATACCATGCCATTATGATGTAATCACTAGAATACTAATAGGATAGAAACTAATCCCATTCAGAAACATAACTTTGGTAGGATGAGAAAAAATTTATGAATTCAAAAAATTCCTAAAAAAGATACTGATGAGGCTTTTCACAACAAAATATTTCATACAACATCCATTTTAGGATGTCTAATTCTTCCCAAAAGGAGGCCACTCAAACAGATATTAACAGAGTGCATCCTTCCATTGAATAAACTACATCTAGACGAACCACAGATGAGGAAACTCCCACTGTCTCGATGGAAGGACACTGATGAAAGAGAAAGGATTTGAAGTAAATTCTAGGTAGAATCCCCATATCTATGAAAAAAGATGGTACATCCTGAAAAACCTCAACATAGTGTGTCGGAGATAGAAAAGCATCACTGGACCTAAAACCTAGCGGCCCTGTTGCAGTGGAGGCTAGAAACCTAGAAGAAACGGTCGACCGATTTTGAGTGCTCAATGGCACATGAGGGGAATTCATTTCTGAATTAATTTTTCCACTATTAGATATTCATCATAAGCTACCATCAAAATGAAAAATTCAACCAAGAACATCTAGCTACCACATGTAATGGGGAAATTAATAAAGATGAAATAAGAAAATACTCATTTGACAATTAAATAGATACATTTCAAGTAATCACTCAACATTATCACATCATTATGTAAGCCGAGATTCAATAAATTTTATCATCTTCAATTCCATACCAATCAAACACATTACTATCACGAATTGTCTCTCCATCACAAGAATCAATGTTTCCCACATCATTGGGTCACCCCACCCAGATCACATTAGTCATCCTTATCATTCCTATCCCATAATCATGTAACACCGATTCCCCATACTAAAAACACACTACATAACAAATATCACATTGGGATCACATCACAAAAGATGATTAAGAAAAAAAGAATAAACAAAAGGTAATTCTTTGACCTAAAATAAGGAATCGATCATTCACCCATAAAAAATATCTCACAGCACCAAAATCATGACACTCATCCTTTAGAAGTAGGTGAACATCTCAATCAATATCAGTAAATCACAATCAAACAACCAGTTTTTGTTCCATATTGAAATAACTTATTAACTATTTTGAGGGTCAAACTCTGTTCAACCGAAGACATCAATCGATAACAAGTTGTGAAAGGTTATTCATGCTCTTAGAATTAAAACTAGTTTCCACAAAAATTGAGATGAACCATTCTCAATTAACATTCTATTTTATTTCAAAATATTCAACATGAATTATAATTACTAAGATTCAATAACAATAACATTATCTTGTAATAACTCATTTCATTAATCATGCATGTTGCATCAATTTTGTTCTCAACAAATTATTAGAAACACAATATTTAAACATGTGTCCTCTTTAATACTTAGTGAGAATTACAAATTAATTATGGTTTTATGTTCCAAATGTTTTTCCATCAAAAATAATAATAATATATAGAATATCACGACAATATTACAAGAATAACATAAATAGAACACTATATAGAAAATCAATTATAAAACAATTACCGTGGTAGAAATCCACAACATGCATTCCCTAAAACCAATTAAATATTAACCTAGTTTAATAATTATTTGTACATTTATATTTCTATCCAAAGGGCTAAACCATGATAAAATAATTATTTTACACAAATAAATAGAATAACCAATGAATCCCCAACATCAAATGTGTCAATTTTCCTTACACAATAACATACTGATATTGTAGTTCCTCATAACCCATCTGGTAAGAGATTAATCCCTCCAATGTATCCTTTCCACAAATGAACCATATAAACAATTACTAATTCATTCGAATGAAGGATTAAAAAATACATATATTGAAATGAAGAAGTATTAGGATCAATATCCATGAAATTTGAGAGAATATACAGAACCAATCATAGATCATCATAGATAGAAGATGAAAATCTGAGAATCGAACCCCATTGAAGGGTTTCTAAAATTCCAGAGAAGAGTATTTATAGCCACCAAGGGGTTGGGATAAAATTCATAGGGTTTTAAAAACCATTGGCAGTACAACATATAAATGAGTAATCCACAATATAATTTCACAGCATGAAACGATTTATACATCAGTAAACTAACGAGTTTTAAGTTACACTGAAGACATGTTGCCTCAAACCATTTGACATTGATTTAATATCATCATGAACCATCTCTTGAACCAAAATCTTGTAATACATGAACCTAATATTAATGATGATAAACCCAAATGTGTTTTATAATATCTATACTTCTAGACTTTAGTATTCAATAACCTCTAGATCCAATCTTGGTTTCCTCTGAGAGCCACTAGCATTGAATTCATGAAAAGGGTTGCACTTGTTAAAAATGGTCCCTTAAATTATATACCTATCAAAAGATTACGATCCTCGAGAATGAAAAACTAAACCCATATAGAAAATGATTAGGGGGTTATTTGAATAGCCACCCCAAGATATACCAATCAATAATCCATCCATCACAAGACTTGAACCACCTCATGAGATGAATTTTATGAAACCATAAATTTTTCAAAATAAATTCTTAACCATCTCATAGGTGATATACATTCGAAATGGTAGTAAATAAATAAAAATAAATATGATGAAACTTTCTCAAAAACCTAAATGACCAACATGCACAAACGAAACAACATTAAACAATATGAGCTGAACCTAAAATAATTTTTTGTACTGAGTGTGAATATGTGTCTCATGTACCTAGGTAATAACATCTATACAATCATTTTTTCACAATTCATAGTCTAGTAGAATATCATGCCTACATGACACCTTCTCCTAGCATTCATAGATCTGTACATGATACACGATAAGGGTCATATAATCTTCAACATAGATCACACCCCAATCGATTTCCTGAGGGTCATCGTGAATGTAATGACAGTCCTTTGAAATTAGAAAAATTTCTTGTGTCCAAATCATCTTCGGGATACGTTCTATCTGGTAAAGTACATCTTAAACATAATCCAATACCTCCAACTTCCCCTCAAACTGGGTAGAAATCATACTCCCATGAACAAATGTTCGATTCCCATGATGAGGATTCACCTTAAAAAACACAAGATCTCTAACATAAAACTATAAAATTCTCTAAAATGAAAAAAATATGATTTATGAAAATCTCGCACTACCTCCATGCATTCAGAAATTAACATTACTATCTCTATTATATTCTATATTTTCTCAGTCTAAAAATTTATACCTCTCCAACCCTAGTCTATCACAGGGTATAGAAAAATTATTATCAATAAAAATTTTCTAATACCACAATAAAAATGGTGGAGTGTAAAATATTATTATAAGAAAACACAACCATGGGTAGGTGTCTCATCCAAAAACGTAAAAAATCTAAGGAACAAGTGAAAATCATGACTTCAAGAGGTTGGATGGTCTGCTCTATTTTATCATCCATTTTTAAATAAAATTAGTGATTGGGAATAACTAAAACCAAATTCTTGCAAGTTACCTATCAATAAACTAGAGGTGAAATGGATATCCTAATTAGAGGTGATCATCCTCGGGAAATCATGGATTCTCTCCACCTCCTCTAAATACTACCACAATAAAACATCCACTGATCATGAATCCTTAATCATTATAATTTTGGATTATTTACCCATGTGATCCATAGTTATCCATTTATCATCACATCCTCCCTGAGTTCATGATAACTTGGTAATGATTTATAATAAGATTTCCTACCACATCCACTAGGGTTCAACTAATATATGGACTGAACCATTGAGAACATGATGCATGACCATCATCTTCAAGAAGGAAACAATCAGGAATCAGTCTCTATAATATCACACTTCAGACCAAGATGGAAAAAATGACCTAAAGAATCATTACCTCTTTTTCAAACTATGATTTACCAATAAAGGATAGTTATTGAACTCATGTACAACCATCCCACACATCACTAAAAGAACAAAGGGCCTTCACTAGAACAAGTAATGTTGTTGTATATACTCATACTAAACATTTAATGACTCATGTTTTGACCTGATGGACTTCATAATATTTGGGAAATTATTTCTAGAGAATGGCGTTTAGACGGGGTGGGAACCTAGGGCCTGGGGTGCATCAGTGTGGCGGTATTAAAAATAGTAAATATATTTTTTCACATGCATGAATTTTCTCTTAAAACATAAATAAATTTTATTTAGAGTCTCAAATTTTATTTTTTGAGACGTTGGTGGTGTCCGGAATGTCATTTTTACCTGAGAAAGGAACTATGCTTGTTTGCATCGTGATGTTTGGTCAGAGGTGAGTTGAAGGGTTTTTTTACCATGAAATAATTAATTAAATGATAATTTAATTAATTAAAATAACCAAATAATAAATACTATCACCTAATCCCGATGTTTTGGACACACAACAGTAGAGGAAAAACTCATCCTCCCCTCCTCTTCTCACCTTTGGTTTTGAACAAAACTACCACTAAATTGAAGCAATGAGGTGTGGTTGATCTCTATTTCTAAAGTAGATCATGAACATGTCGAGAACTGGAATGTTATGCAAATAAATATTGATCCAAATATTACGAATTCAACCAATGAGGTATGAGGATTTTATTTTTGGGTCCTGATACCTTTTTATGCATTTTTTTAATGATCTATGTCCCAAATACAATTTCTATTGATCCATGTTTGGTAGATCTTTGAATTTTGGGGAAGAGTGGGGGAAAATCAGGGCATTTGGTAGGTAATTCCTAATTGTAATTCCCTTTTAAACAACATGTATTTCAGTAAAAAAATATTTGTATCTATTCTTTTTCTGGGAATATGGACATTTAGGACTACATGACATGAATGGTTATTACACGCCAAGTTTTTCCATGAACCATGTGACCATGGGATAATGATTGGTTTAGCCATGTGAAAATACATGAATCTGTACTAACACACAACTATGATACATGAACATGGGTGCTGTTACATGGACATGGGTTAACTACACAAGAAGGTGTCCATTTATTGAAACACATTGTGTAGTATGGGATACACAATATCCAAGGGACACAGCCAGATGGTATGTGTAGAAGAAAAACACAGACAGGGGATATGAGAGGAGGTAAATTGCATGTACCTCCTCTACATGGCATGTAACCCTACATTGGATAGAACCTATGTGGACAAGATACACGTGCATGTCATTGGGTGAGCTCACATAATGGGTGTGCCCCGATGCACACCATGTACTACTAGGAGATCATCTGGGGATATTTTTCCTTCAATATCTCTTTATATGGGGATCAGATTCAGGCTTCTTAGTGTTCTATAATGATAATTTTACTATGTGGGATGTGATGGCGGCCTCCATTATGGATTAAGAGATACCTGGTGTCGTAAAACTATAAGGACTCTTGTGGAGTGGTACTGATCCAATTTTGGAGATTAGTGTGGTTCGTATGGAGAGACGCCATGACCATTAACCCCAAATGGACTAGGTTGTGGGATTTCCTTAAGTCTCTACATAGGTGGAGATGGGACTCCCCACATAATTTGAATGTATTGTTTGCCTTTGGGAATTGTCCTCCATGTCTGTTACTCCCCTGATGGACTAGGATGTGTGTTTTCTCGTGACATTCATAAAGGTAGAGTATGTGCTCATCAGTTGGGCTAGGTAGTGTGTCCTCTATCCATGGGGTCAACACTCCCCTATTGGACCATGGAATAGGTCCTCCATATATGACGTATAGATAGAGTGATTACTCCCATGGAATACTTGGGTGTGATTCCTATATTATAGGAGTGGGTGATCCCCTATCATTCCAGTGCGTGGGTCCTCCATACATGTTGAGCTAGCAGAGTTGGTACTCCCCTACCATGTCAGGGAGCAGGTCCCCAAGCCCGGGGTCGGTACTCCCCTATCGTGATAGGGTGTAGGTCCCCCATATTAAATGATTTGGATGATTTGGTACTCCACTATCCTACTAGGCTGCAGGTGCTCTAGTAAATGAATGGTACTCCCCTATCGAGTTAGAGATTGAGTCCTTTATTTACGATGTGGAACTCCCTTATCAAATCCAGATGCAGGTCCTTCATGAGTAGTACACCCCTATTGTATCAGGGTGTGGGCCCCCACAAATGGAGTATTATTACACATATCTGAGAAGAAGATAGGAGAAGAACCTCCATTGGGATTGGAGATCCCTGGGGGTGTGGGATACTATTACAAGGGGAGGGACAATACACTAGATAGGAACATTACCTATATAGGGGTTAAGTATCCCTCAACAAACAGAGGTATGAGCCACTCCTTACAATATCAATAGAGGTTTCACGAGTTTTATAGGAGTAGTACACCCTTGATGGTGGGGCAATGGTGAGGTGTGAGTCCTTATGTTTTATCTTAATAGAGAGCATGCACATAGTGCATAGTACATAGCAGTACTCCCTCAACTGTTTTTAGTGGTGAGGGGTGGGCCTCTTCCCATGGTTTTCATTAGATTTCATTGGGTGAGAGGTAATGATGATATGATATATGGTACTGTTCAAAAGAGATGGACCTTGTAAGATGTTCCTAATGGATCACATTCTCTTAAATGTACCATTAGGAATGGTAGAGTTGTTCTAGATGGAGTGCATCTCTCGGATAGGTGCCATATGTGAGGATGGATCTCATGGAGTGTTTTATCCTATTTTTATGTAGGGATAGATCCTACAAATAGAATCTGATTTCTAGCCATGAATGTGGAATCTTAGGAGACATAGTCTTTTAAGAAGAGTATATTTGGGTGGTTTTTGTGTGTCATTGGGGTGTTATCACATGATGGGGTTGAAACCCCAGGAAGACTGGGATGACTGTTCATGTATAGCTAGGGATTGTTCAAAATGAAGTTTCTCTATCGATTGGTTTTCCATATTTCTAGGAAGAGTGTACTATTTCATTTTACTTTCCCCATTTTTCATTTTTGATTTTTTGGACTCTAAATGAGTATTTTTATACTCAAACCTCCATGGGATTTACCCGCACATGTTTTGTGTCTTGTGCAGACAACATCAATTTAAAAAGTGACAAAAAATGACCTAAGGTAGGTAGAGGATAATTAGATAGATAGAACGAGGTGTTTACTGAAGCATGGCTGAGGAGATTTCTAGAAGATGCAGTTGAAAGTGATCCCCTCCTTCTGAGAAAGTTGGGTAGTTTTACTATACCTATTTTTTGGGAATGGTTTTTCTAATTCATTTAAATTCATCTGATGTACACTGATAGTGGTAGAAAAATGTATGAATGCATTGGTTGCCTTTGGATTTTTTAACATTTCATCATTTTGTGATCTTTGATATGTGTGTGTTCCTACAGGTACATAATAAATATCTCCCATATTTTTCATATTCCTTATTGGTGTCAGTAACCATCCCTAAGCCTATTAGAGGCTAGTTTGGGAATTATGTGGCAGGCCCCATAATGTTTGTTTGTGACAGAGAGTTATCTAAGGTGGTTAATTCCTTAATATATCTATAGTTTTTTGATCTTGGTTACAGTTTCATAGTGATAGTTTTAGGAATATTCAGGTTTGGGTCCTAAGATAGAGGTTCCATTGTTGGTGTAGTTGCCAACATAACCATTCACAATGTCTCTGATAACCTGTTTTTTGACTTACTAAATTAGTAAATTGGAAACTGGGAAATAAATGGTACATGAATCATATAGGAATGGGTTTGAGATTGTTCTGTCCTTCTCTAGTGATCTCCCTATGTCGAGTCTTTGACAGTGGTACGTTAGGGTTCAATTTTTATCTTCCTCTTTGAAGAGTGTAAAATATGATTCTACAACATGATTGTGATAATGATCGTCTCGATTATAAAAAGTCAAAGTATTGCACTCCTTCTAAGGAAATACCCTTAGATGGTGTACTAGAGGGGACCCCACCCATAGTGAAACAGGTTTTTCTAGGATTTCATAATGAGGATGCATGTAGGAAGAGTGCACTATAAGAGTTCTATAGGTAGAGACATCTAATGTACTGGGGTGATCCGGACCTCTAGGAAGTAGATGAATTCCTTGAGGCAGTCACATGAGTTTTTTTGAATAGTAATAAAAACTCATGATCCAATGGTGGTCCTAGGGAAAATCCTTCAGTAGGCTTAAGTTGGGTCATGGTTGAGTTGGGTGATATAGTCTCTTGACAAGCCAACACTCCCTTGTGATGAGTTCAAGCAGCTCTTTAGTGAGGGGTTTTACCAAGACATGTTCAGATCAGTGTGTATCTAAGAGATTCATTTACTTCTATAGTGTAGTTTGATAGTTGTATAATTTTCAGTGAGGTTCACAGAATTTTCGTGAAACTACATGGATGTGGTTCAAGATCTATTATTCAAAGCACAGACCTTCGAGCAAGGATTATGTTGGGATATTAGGGAATCTGTGATTCTTCACTGCATTCCCACCTACACTAAAGTGCTAGAGCGAGCTCTAGTGGAGGAAATTTTCCTGGATGAGGAACATGTGGATATGACCTACATTAAAGAAGCTTCTTGACATGGTGTATTAGGAGGAGGATCTAGAAGATCATAAAGAGATGGCAGTAAGATCTATGTATTTCCACCACCACCCCAAGGTGGTCCGTGCTAGGCTCGTGGAGTAGTAGGATGTGGGAGAGGACAGTTTCCCACTGTATAGGATTTTAAACCGGATTCTCCAAGGATGAGAAGAGGCATGACTTATTTCATTTATACATTCTGCAGAAAAAAATTTAGACACTATTATGGGTACCCTTATTATTCTGATCCTGCATGAGGTTTACCCTGGTCAACATGGGGTTTTGGTATAACTCTGTGTTAGTCATTTATACAGAGGGCCCAATAATAAAAAATGTGTGTTTGGGAATCCCTTTGTTTTTCATTAGTATTTTCATGTGTTTGGCATCATATTTGTATGTGAAACACTCATGGAGGATGTGGTGAAGTTTGACATAACTTTGAAATCAAGAGGAAGGGGGACACTTTAGACACGGAGATGCATTTTTCTAACATGGTCAGAACAAGGTTGGTGAGTAAGTGAAACCCAATTTAGGAAATATTGATATGTGGTGGATGAGTTCCATAGACTAGTCTATCCAATATGAGGCTAAAAAATTATGTTTCATAGCAGTTTCGGGCCTAGCAGGCATATTTTTCATACTCGACACCTTTATCATGGAATCATTTAGAGAAATAGATCCTTGCTTAGAATCATTTAGTTTTAGTAGAGTTAGAATCTGTGATGTTTATATAGCGTGGATTGGTAACCTATAATCCATAATCAACTAGGACTTCACTATTGGGTGTGGAAGTGTTTCTTTTATGATGATCAATTTTGTAGCTGGAGATTTGTAAAAGAAGGGCCTGGTAAGACCCAATGTTTACTCTTGAGAATCACTGTTCCATTCATGAATACCATCACATGTTCAGAATCATCCTTGAATGAAAAATTCTTATGTAGGATATTGTATAATCCTTCCAGGGGTGGATGTGATCTTTAGGGTTCTGTTAGTATCTGTGTTAGGTGATTGAGGTGGTGTACTGCTAGACCCCATGATTAGAGATGTATGATGGGGATGGTGTTTTCCCACCTGTCTTAGTGAAGGAGACATGTTCCCACATGATTCATTATGTTTTCCTTTTATAAGATCAACATAAGAGTTTGTTAATCTTGTTTGTTCTACTATGTGTGTGCTTGTAAGAAGAACATGAACCCTTACTGAGCTCATTGGCATGGGAGTCCAATGCAGAGCCTAGATAGATATCTTGTATATAGGATGTGGGGGCCTGAGGAGCCTCATTGCATAGAATTTTAAAATATTAAATATATTTTGTCACATGCTTGCGTTATATTTTGAAATGTAAATAACTCCTATTTAGAGTCTCAGATTGGATTATTGAGACTACAATTGATTCTGGTATGTCGTGTTTACCCTAGGTGCAACCAAATGTTGTTAGTGACATTACTTTTTTTTTCAAAGGAGTGTTGGTGGATTATTGTATGGGTAAAATGATAATATTACTAATTAGAATAACATAAACATAAATACCCTCACCCCTCCCCACGTTTTGGATGCACCTCTCCTCCTCTCCCTTTTGGAAACAAACGACACTGCCACCGAATTGATTAAAAGAGGTGTCATTGATCATTTTTATGGAATAAGTTCATTATAATATCATGAACTAGAAATATACATGCATCATTCTATAGCCAAATAATCGGTATTTCTCAAACGAGGTAGATTAAATTGAGTTTTTGGTCCCAATCCTTATATTTATGAATTTTTTTAAGGTTCTAGACCCCAAATACAATTTATATTGATCCATTATAAGTAAATATATGATTATTGGGGATGAATGGGGATAATAATGTCATTTTTTATGAAATTATTGATAGGAACTACCATCTACATGGTGATTAGTTTGGTGACACATGTTGTGTATCTATTCCTATCATAAAGGATGAACATTTGGGACTGTAAGCCATGAATTGTGGTTACAAGTATTGTGGTTCCCTAAACTATGTGTCCATGGGACATGGAATGGGTTATCAATTTGAAAATAAATTGTCATTTACTAACACACTACCAAGATACATGGATATAGGGTTTGAAACAAAGACATGACAAAAATACAGGGGCATGTGTCTGATTATCTGAACATGCTAGGTTCTATGGGATACCCAACGAGTGAGGGACATGGTTGAACAACAGTTGTAGAAGAGGAACATGGAAAATGACTATGAAAGGGAAACTTCATGTACCCACTATACATGTTTTGGAACCCTACATGTGTTGGAACCTGTGTGTAACCGATACATGAGTAGGTGCTCTAGTGATCCCACATGTCGTGCGTCCCCTGATGAACGCCAAGTACTACTAAGAGATCCTCTAGGGATGATTCACCTTTCATATCTCCTTCAATGGGACATAGATTCAAGCTTGTGAGTAGTTTATCCTAAACATTTTTTCTACATATGATGCAATGATGGCTTTTAAGATGGTTTTTGAGAAATGAGGTGGTGTATATCGAGCATGAAGATTGTGGAGTGGTACTAAGATGATGTTGGTGATCTGTGTGGTTCATATAGAGTGATGCTATGATGGTTACTCCCCTGATATGCTAGTGATAATGTTTTTCTTTACCTTTATAATAATGAGTAGATAGGACACCCCATGTCGTGGGAATGGTTTCGTTACATTTGGGTAGTTTCTTTTGGTGGTTTTACTCCCCTGATGGACTAGGGTAAGGGTTTCATCGTGACATTCGTGAATGGTGGAGTAGGTACTCCCATATTTAACAAGGGTGATGACCCTCTTTCTATGGTTTAGTACTCCCCTGTAGGACCATCATGTGGGTACTCTATATATTACGTATATATAGAGTGGGAAATCCACTGTTGCACCACTATGATAGTCCTCTATTCTAGGAGTCTGTACTCCATTTTCGTTCTTGGACATGGGTCCCCCATATTTGTTGAGTTGGAATTGTAGGTACTCCTCTGACATTTCAGGGAGTGGGTCCCTAATTATGGCATATATACTCTCTTATTTTCATACAGTGTGTGTCCCCTATGGTAAACATGCAAAAAAAATGGTACTACCCTATCCTACCGGGGTTCGTGTCCTCTAGTCACTAAGTGGTACTCCCCTACCGAGTATGGGTGTGGGTCCCCGATTTATGAAGTGGTACTCACCTATCATATCAGGGTGTAAGTACATCATGCATTTTACTCCATTATTGGATTAGGGAATTGGTCATCAATTATTTAGTACTCCCTCCATCTCAGATTACCAACGGGTTGCAGGTCCTCTATTGGGATTGGATCTCCCTCAACTGTTGGAAACATTTACAAGGTGTTGGACCATCCAAAGTATGTGAATGATACCTAGATAGGGGTTAGTTCTCCCTCTATAAAAAATGCATCAAGACACTCTTTATAAGATAAAAAAAGGTTTTGTGGGTTAGTTATGAACAATAATCCATTGGTTGTGGGGTAGTGATGAGGTGTGAGTCCTTCTATTCTCTCTTGATATTGAGGATTAATGTCGTGCATAGTATGGAGAAGTGATCCCTCAATTGTTTTAATTGGTGATTGGTGGTCCTATTCACATGGGATTCATTATCTATAGTGGGCATAAGTTTAATTTTATTGGACCTCTAGTTCTAGGCACTAGATTCAAAACTTTTAAGAAGTTCATGATGGATCATGTTCTCTCAGACGTACCATTATGAATGGTATAGTTCTTCCCAACATAGTTCATCTCTTAGATGGGTTCAATTTAGTTTTATTGAGCTCTTGGAGTGTGTTCTCCTTGATTTCAGTAGGTTTCGATCCTATGATGTAAAACCAATTGCTGGCTATGAGGAAGGAACCTCACAAGACTTAGTATCAGAGATGAGTATATCAGGGTTATTTTTAGGAGTCATTGTGATGTCATCAAATGTTGGGGTTAAAACCCCCAGTTAGACCGAGTTATATTTTCATGTATTGAAGATGACGGTTTGAGTTGTAGTTTCTCTATTGATTGGGTTCCCTCTGGATATATCGAGTAGAATTTTGTGTTTTAGTTTCTCCCTTTTTCTTTTGGGGTATTTGGGGAATCTAATGAGTATTTTTATACTCACCATGCATGTGCTTTTCCAGCACATGTTTTTTGTTTTGTACACGCCACATTCCTTTCAACGAAGTAAATAGAGGTTCTAATGCATAAAGATCTTAGGTATCTAGACAAGACTAGGTGGTTATCGGAGCATGGATGAGTAGTTTTACAATAGTTGATGTTGATAGTGGTCACTTTTTTTGAGTAGGTTGGGAAATTTTATAGTTTTTAATAAGTGGTTTTAATTTTTCACTTTTATGATTTTAGTAATTGTTTACTATTGTTGTGGGATATAGATGTATGCAGGAGTTAGTTTTCTTTTTTTACATTTTAGCATTTTTTGGTCTTGGATATGTGTGCTTATGTACAGGTACATAGGCAATGTATCCATGTTAGTGATATGAGTTATCTATGCTATTCTCCAACCATTATCCTAATAGAGGATGTCTTGGGGAGTTGTAGCATGGATCTCATTAGGTCATGTCATGATAAAACATCCAAGGAATTACTAAAAATAACTCATTCCCTCCAGATCTCCTGCTTAGAATCCCCAACCTTGGACTCCTCCACCTACTAAACCAATGATAACTACACTAAAATATGTAAAATAAAATATCTAACTCCATATACTACCATAAATAGATGCATTGTTGAGTGTTCTTCTGTCACACTCCAATAATCTTCACATTCATAAATGACATCATCAGATGAATTCATGATCAGCGAATCTGCCCCAATAGTTACCATTACTCATGTATAAAAAATATCTATGTCCCAATCTGGTGATAATTCTATCCAACTACATTAATGAAAGTTAAATTAAAGCTGGTAAAATACATACACCATTCTATTTTAGTCACTAGTAACTAAAAAAAATTTCATGATGAGGTAAGCTCACCCAAAATAAAAATTACCATTTATATTGCAAACTCAAAATTATGGGTAGTATAGTTATGGACATTGGGATGTAAATATTGATACCCATAATTAAAATGATATCTTCAAAATCAGAAAAAACTGAATTCATGATGTAAAACATCCAAAAACCTCTAACAAATCTTCTTTTTCTTGCTATCAAATAACGTGAGGACTGACCAACTTCTCCTTCAAGTACTAAATAGCTATCTAAAACTTTTTTATCAACAAGAAGACCACATCATTTCTGGTCAACGTTTTTAGATGAGTCAAAAACTTAGATAAATATGATACGAATGTCATGTAATAGCCCATAAGACGAAGTAATCTCTACCCAAATAAAACATACTTAGGATATTCCTAAGATACAGTGGCCTCTATCATGAAAGGATTTACAACTACTTCCTCCTAGGACACACCATTTCCCATGAAATAGACTTTTCAAGCTCAAGATCATAATTTAGAATATTCTTGAATGACTGAACTTGATAAAGAACTCTAAGAAATGGCCCACATATTCTTTTCATGGCCCTCTATAGAAACTAAGTACACAATTATACCATCGATCAAAACCACTAGGATCATATGTATGAACTCTCTGGAAAAATCATTCATAAACCCCATGAACATTGATTGAGAGTTTTTCTCACCAAGAAACATTAAAATGAACTCGTAAATACCATGATGATAACAAAAGGATGTATTCTAAATATTCCCATCCTCCAACCATGTCTAATGTTATCCCATACACAAATTGATCTTTGGTAACCAACATTTTAATTAAAATTATTTAATAAATCATCAACATGTCGAATATGATAGAGCTTCATCACCATCACATAGATCAACTGATGATAATCGATATAAAGACACAACATTTTGTTAGCCTTATTCACGAAAAAATATAGTACAACCCCAGGGGATACACATGACCAAAAAACCTCACCGTAATAAATATTTAGGCTATAATCATATCTCTCACAACATAAAAGGTTTTATCTTTTATGGGTATATCGATATTTAAGACACACCTAGTATCGAAGCATAGTGCATAAGGATACTCAAATAGATCATGATTTACCAAATTATGGAACTCCCCGATAAAAGGGTAAGAAGCTCTAGGAATATGGATGCCTTTACTCTAAAATAAAGAAACTCTTCTCAGAACAGTTCTCACAACATCTATAATGAGATTTCTAACTCCTCACAATCGCTATGTAACAAGAACCACCATTAGCTTCCTACTCCACACATCATTGTCACATATAATGAAGCTATGTACTAGGTCTAGACATAGATCTAACTGAAAGAAATTTCAAAATCATCCAAACATTACTCATTGGATTAATCTGAAAGGGAATTTCCATATATATTTGGACTCTAGAACTGGAACTCTTAGGCTTTCCTCATCCATGTTTCATCACCATCATCCACTAATCTATGGTGATCTGTTGGCGCATCTTACTAGATATCATCAACACAAAATTTAGGGGGATGTTGAAAAAGATCCATATCTACAAATGAAACAAACTATTAGAGATCCTAAACCAATAATATGATATATTTAACATTAATTAATAAACATTTGTTTTCCTATTAGTATTTTTTCAGAAACCATATTCAACCCATTTCAAACATAGGTGAAAAGAAGAATTATTCATGACACATTCATAGGTTTACAACTTGAAACTAGTATCACATTATTTAGTTGTCTCAAATTACATGATTTTTGATGAATCATATTATAGGGGTCCTAAATACCCATATCTTATACAATCTATCCTTTCTATATGTCTTTCTAATCTCAGAAAACACTATTTCACATCAAACCCACATATCCACACATATTCCTAAATCCAAACTAAATCATATTCCACAACCTAATCCTCTAATACCACTCTATAAGGATCCCTCTACCAAATTATAATTCTCATGGGAAAAAATTTGGGGTGATAGATAGTGACTACTTAATTCTTGCTTCCTATAGGCCCTAAGTGGGAGACTAGTTCTTAGGGTTTGAAAACATGAATATCGTATGAATTATGATCTAACAGAACATATAGAGGATAGATATATGAAATATAAAATTATAAACCACTTTTAATACATACTAATAATAATTCCATAATTTAATACATGTAATACCATACAATACTATAACAAACGAAATTAAAAATGGAAGTTCCAAAAGGTAAAGACTAAAGTAACCATGAATTCAAAATAACTATTCCAATCCTATGATGTTTTAAAATTTATCCTAATCTCCAAATTAATATATATGACCAAAAAATTAGTTTATATGTATGTATGGTGATTATAATAGTATACATAGTATAATCCTCTCAAAATCCTATCATAAAAAAATACAACAATATTATACCAAATAGAAGTGAACAACAGTGAATCTTACTCAACACCTAAACAAGTATACAAGGTTCCTGACCTCATCATGTTTTACTCTCACCATTTATCAGATTGAAGAGAAATAATATATTAGCGAAACATCAAAGGTACCCTTCTCCCAATTCTCCACTTGTTTTCTACATTGTACTAACATCAAGGGTCACGAGTCAACTCCCTTCAAAATAACGTCATCCGAAGACACATGGGAATGGAATCCAAAAATTTACCTCATGTATCACATCATCACATGGTCCTATGTCAAATATCTATATATAATAACCATATTTTTTTAGGAGTCACAACATCTATACGAAGTGTATCATACATCGCATCTTATACCTCACGAAATCAAATCCAATATGCCACGTTATTACATCAGGCCATCACAACCTATACACATCATACTTATAATAATCATTTGGATACAATTTATAGGGATACACATGCGTGAATAAGAAAAATCAATCACATACCTCTCTATACATATATGAAAAATCTACCCACCATGCATAAAACCAGAAGTATCTACCATGATAAAAGAGATAGATTAGAGGGGATAATCATATGTTCATCCTCCCACTAGGATGTTGGGGAAATCATCCTCCCAGAATCAACTTGGTGTTTGTTACCCTAACTAACATGGGAGAAAAGTGTATGAAATCACAAAATATACAGGATATAATATTTCTCAATAACACACTCTATAAGTAACCCGGTGTTAGACTCAATTGTTCATAATGTCGCTCTACGTCATGGAAACCACTGCTAAGACTAGATAAACTATAAAAACACAAGCATTTAAAAGAGCTGTATTAATTAATTATTTCCTTTTTAACACTTTCTATAAATTAATAAATTAATTATCCATTAAATAAACCATTATCATTATACCACATTTCATTACATTAATAATTAGAGTAAACTTTGTACCCTCCTAAAATAATCCGGACTGAGTCTAACGTTTAACAAGTTTATCATCATTTTGTCATTTTCATTACTTCAACACCAACCCCATGGGTTTATAATTATTTATTCATTGTTAGAATCGTTAAATAATCGTGGTACTCTAGGATAACCATCCTATGATATCACTATGAGGGAACACAGACCTATTCATATCCACCTTCCAATGTCATTTGGTAATGAAATGAAGATAAAATAAGAAACACATCAGTCGAGCATTAAAAAATTAATTTAAATAAAAAATCCTAGTTTATAAAATAAATGGTTATGCCAATATTCACCCCACTCCACCATCTCCAGCGCCATTAGAGACACTAGAATTCATATCTTGGTACATTTCTCCAATATGTTGGTCCATTGTTGCAATATCATAAAGACCTCTCGACCCACCACACTGCATCCATCAGATGCTTGTATAACATTTGGGCCTCCCTGCACCATATCACATCACATACTGATTTATACATATATTGGAAATCAAAATACCACTAGAAAAAATTAATCAAGATCATATAATTAAAATCAATTTCAACAAACTGTTAGAAGAAACATTCTGAATTGACAAGCCTTTGTTATTTCAACATTATCAATAATAATTTTCATGTTTAAAATTATTAAAAAATTATATTTTCATGGAAGAACACAATTTGTTAAGCATGTACATTTCATCATTTCGATTACCATCAGATAATAATAAACAATAGATTCAAATAATCCTATTATTTAATTCATAATCCAATTAATAAATTAATTTAGCATTTAAAATAATTATAAATTTACATAGATAACAATATTCTAATCCATAACATGATAATACATGCTAATGATCATAATGTATAGAACATTCTATCCCCAAATCTAGAGTCAAAATATAATTGTGGTAGAAAGAAACCACATTTGATCGCTACATCTGATAATTTATTTATATTTTTTAATAATTAAAAGATTATTTAAATTACCCATAAAAGGGACAAAACATGATAATATTATAATTAATATAATATAAATACGAAAATCAATGAATCCCATACCTCAATGGTGGAAGCATTCTTCACATGAGAATGAAGCAACTTCATATATCCTGATGACCACTACCACTAAGGATGCATCCTTCCAAGGTAACCACCCCATAACCATACCATCCATAGACCATGAAAGATACATTATAATGAAGAAGAGAAACCACTTTCACATGGAATGAAGAAGAAGGTGGATCCTGGTCAAATAATCATGAGAGAATAGGTAAAACATAACTCTAATCCCTAATGATCAAAGATAGAAAGCCACAAATCAATCCCATCAAAGTGTTCCATAACATCTGAAGAGAGGGTCACTAGATTCTGGAGGTTTGTAAGCAATCTTTACTATTTGATAAAATATATAGAACTAAAGGATATAAATTTATAATGCACAAGGAATTTTTACAATGTGAAATCTTTCACATAATTAAAGTATTTAGTTTAATGGATCATTGAAAAACCTTCCAACTCAGACCAAAAAACTCTAATTTAATTCACGCAATGAATCACCCCATGAACTAGCCTAACAAAATCTATGTACAATGCATTCACCCAATGAATCCCGTATATGTCTTGAATTTTCTATACATCCATCTTTTACAATCTAAACACTTTAAGAACCTCTCTTATCCACCTATTCTCACCACTTTATTAGTAAATATTTCAAAGGTTGTACTACATTTTTTGTAACACCCCAATCTTCCACGGAACTCTTCTCTTTGAATAATACAGTAGCGTGTGTTGTACGCAATTTCGAGTTCTAACACACACCACGACCAATCCAATTAGCCGTTACGAATAGTAATAACCAATTTTTGAAATTTTATACATTTTATCTTTCAAAATGGACTTAATTTTTTAATTCGGAATATCGAAATTAGCCTAGGGTGAAATTTTGGTATCTTTCTGAAAACATTCAATTTTTGATGAATAGTGAAAAACCCTGAGTTATAGTTTAAAACTGAATTTTTATTTAAATAGTTATTTATTTCATTTAAATTTAATTAAGGTAAAAATAGATACATAATACCTATATAATTTCAATGTAATTCATTGGAGTTAGTTTAGAATAATTATATATATATATAAATTTTATTGAACTTTCACCGTTTTTTACCCACCCCCTATGAGAATTTGCAAATTCACATAAAACATAATTTTACCACTTCTGTGAGTGGAATTTAGAAATTCCGAGAGACACGGTTAATATCAAAAATTAAAATGTGGTTAAATAAGATAAAAATAATTTTTGGTGAATAGTAACTTTTTAGTTTTATTTATCTCAGTTAAAAGTAAATATAGTAATTAAGGGTAAAAATGATATTAATATTACCCTAAAACATGTCATAATTCTATTGGACAAGTGTATACTGACCAAAAACAATGTTAGGAATAAAATATTATCATTTTGGTCCACTTGGATTAGATTAGGACACTTATTATTATTTAATTCAAAGAAGAGTTAAAAAAGTTAAAATCAATGTTTAATTACTAAAACATTTATAATATAGGGTTATTCATAAGATAAATTATATTTTAAATATTCATTATAAAGATAAAATTATTACCTAGATAATGGTATTTTATTTATAATTTTTAGACATTAAATAATTTAATTTTTTTATGACGCAATGGTAATGCAGTAATTACCTAATTAATGAAATATTAAAATAATTGATATTATAAATATCCCAATAAATGTAATTTGAGACTTTTTATGAATTAAAATAATTTTATAGGTTAATATGACATGTTATTATTTATTTAATTATTTTTGTTTGAAGTAATAATTCTGTTTTGATTTTCACAAAAATCAAATACCAAATAGTGTCAAAATTGACATAAAAGAGTTTTTTAAAACAAATATTATATTATTAATTAATATGGTATTTCTAAAAATCTATATCTCGTCCAAAGGACTTATATCATGATAGGTGTATCATTAATGGACCACTTGGGGGTCGCTTGGATGTATATTGAATGTTTATTAAATATATAATATAAAAATACAAAGTGACATGCTAAATGTCAAACTAATTAACTAAGAGTTAAAATTAAAAGATATGGTTAATATAATGACCCAAACCTGTCTAAAATATATTGGTTGAAAGGATTGCGACCCCTCCCCACATTATACTAGGAATAATACTCTTTTGATCCATTAGAAACAGAATATTAATTTATTATAAATTAATACTTTAATTTTTTCCTAAAGATCCCCTCCTCCCCCTTATAAAAGGACACCCCTTCTATCCAATTATTCATACCATAAAAGCCTATTGGTTCAGCCAAACTCTGCCCAAATACCCTCCCAAATATACTCCCTTAATCCTAGACACCTTCCTTCCATCAGAAAGCCAACCCAAGCACCCCTTTTGATCAAATCAAAAGTAAGAACCAGAAGAAGAGGTAATGTTTTCACCACCCTCTTTCAAGTTCCTTTCTTCTTCAACTTCTTCTTTATTTTTTATTTCCATTATAAAATAATAACTCCAGTATCTTCTATATACTATGATGTTATTATAAATATGGTTCAACCATATTCATTATTCTATCCATCCTTTGAATGACATGTCACCATACGTGCGTACGTAAGGCTTACCGTCTCCACGTCGTGGTGTAATTGTTATTCAAAAAATTATTATTTGGATGGGTATGATAAGGATGTGTAATTGATGAAAATAATAAATATAACATGATAATGATTCTGTATATATAATATACCATCCAATTATATATTATTTTAATATCAAAAGAATGATATTGTCGCTCGTGCGTACGTACGGACTACCGTCTCCACAAATGCGATGAGATTCATTCCCCATCATATCCATACAAGTCTAATTCTCATTTGATGATTAAAAATAATGTTTAAGTACTTGAGATCATTATTTATATGAATAATATACAACCTATCCATAACAAATAAGACTTATTTAAAAAAACATATAAAATAAAATGAGTAAGTTAACACCCAAAGGGACGATATTACTAAGATATTATTAAAAAAGAAATTTTAAAAGATCATATATGATATCATATTAATGTATATGATTATTTTATAATTTAATAACAATTATTTTACCATTATAAAGGAGGTTAAACTACCCTTGACGAAGTAAAAGTACAAGGTAATGGTTTATTTCACAATCTCTTCATTATCTGAGGTTCTTTATATGTAATTATCTACTGGGACCTCTTTATCATCCACATCCATGTTTCTTAAAAATGTATTTCAAATAATTCTTACTATTTTAAACACTATGGGTTAAATTAATTTATACTCTTGTTTGAATTTTTATAAGAAGCTTATAAAGGAATCATTCTGTCGTTTTCAAAATAAGGTCCTTTTTAACCTTTTCGACAACATTAAAGTAAGAATGTTTTTTAACATATACGGCATGTGCGGCTATTTTCCGCCATTATAAAATCGTCGAAGCTTACCTTACAAGCTTATAAGAATATTTTCAAAGTAAATGTTTTCTTTAATAATAATGTGACTTTTAAATGATTTCAAAAAAGAAGATATTTCTCTCAAATAGTTTTTATTTCATCTATGTCAACATCCTTTGATGGATTTTAAGATTATTTATTGTTGATTAATTATGATACAAAAATTCCATATTTTATTTAAGTTTTCGTGATATTTTTGAATGTGGATGTGTTATTTTTATACCATTAATGGTTTATGGAGAAATTATTGACATTTCGTATGCTATTTTTATTACTAATGGTTATGTTATGTTTAAACCAGTTCATATGAGGAATGCATTGGACTTAATAAGTGATGGGTGGAGCCTGCTATAACTCCTCAATGCATCGGTAGGTCTAATGAGACAAACTGGTGTCTTGTCAAAAGGCCTTGACAAAATCGTATTTGTAGTCTTAGCACAAGGCCTTGATTATGTGATAATGGTAGTTTGACATTATTCATTCCATCATTATGAATGTGGTTATTGAAATTACATGTGATTATTCGACTAGTAGAATATCCATATGAATAAGTAAATAGAATTATTTCATTTTATTTTTTCCATATTATGCTGAAGTTCATGTTTGAAAAGGCTTTTGTTTTAGTTATACATTGCCTTAAATGTTTATGCTTATTTATGAATGTTTCCGCTATATTGTTATCCTTACTGGGCATTTGAGCTCACCCCTTTCTATGTTTTATTTTTTCCAAGATGTGAATAAGTATTTTATGAATTACCTGCATGGATAGTATAAGAGGATATGAGTATGGACACAAGTTGTTGTTGCAGTTTTTCAATTTATGATGTAATGTAAACTTCATGAATGTATCTAGTGATTCCAAGGCTACTAAACTAATCGGCCTTTCGAGACTTGATTTTTTGTGATCATTCCAATGTTATGTTATAATGCACTGACTATGAGTAACTAGGGTCCGGGCATTACATATATCTTTTCCATTAATGATGTCCTTAAAAAATACATGACTAGAGATGATGCAGAGGAAGTATATAGGGATAATGATGGGGAGGAGAATGAAGAGGGAACCACTTATCTATATAATATCAATAATTTAAGGGAATTGAGGTGGTTTAATAAATTATTCCTATTTCCAAAAACTCTATATTATATTTACTTATACATATAAAATGTATTAATTTATTACCCCTCCCTAGTATATGGGAAAACATCAATTAGAGTTTTCTAGATGGTTTTGGAACTTATTACCCCTATTGGTTATGAGTTGTTGTTGGAAGAGGTGTGTAGTTATATGATGGTTATAGGAAGAGAACAATTACCTATGAGATCATACTTATTATTGATATGAACAAATAATGTTATAAATGGAAAGTATTTTCCACAAAATATAAAATACTATTTAAATCATTATTTATGGATGGTTATTTTCTCTTACTAGGATACTGATTGATTGTAATATACTCAAAAATAGTATTTTGATGTTAGAGATGGATTGAGTCAATGACTATTATGTTTAAATTTGAGTTTTTAATTCCTTGTTCATCTGATATGGATATGGGGATGTTTTCATAAATTTTCAATGCTATTGTATATGTGGTCCTATAATAGGTTATAATATAACCTTTAATATAATAGATTGAGTATAAAATTGAGCTTAATCAATGTTTTTCTCTAATTATAATAGTATCTTTTCTTTTTGAACTAGTGAATCATGGGTGTTTTAAGATAAAAATTTTGGATTATGATTGGGAGTATTTATTCTATATAGTATGTATTCATGGACCACTTTGTTATTATTTTTATTTGATAGGATCATAAGACTATATATTAACCACATATATTTGAATCAATATATATTGAGAAAGAACTATACTACTACAAGGATATGCTATTTATTTATCTAGTTAAAGGGGATACATTTTTCAATATTTTATATCAATCCATGATATTAATATATGAGGGTTATGTATAATGAAACACATAGTATATATTCTTGATATCAATAATGAAATATTGTGTTTATAATAATATCATCCAAAGTTATCAATTCACTAAATACCTTTTTGAATATTTTAAATAAAATGTTTCAATCCTACCATCATGATTTTATTCTTTATTAAAGGTATTTTCAATTACATAAAGAAATAGGATGATCATGAAGTTTATCACAAGATGTTGTTAGGGTATCTCATAATGATTAAATTAATAGACAAAGTTTCTAAGAGTCTATTATGGGAAAAAAATATGTTTATTTTTATGGTCATTTCATTTGATAGCATGTTGTAGCAGTCAATACTGTGAAGTTGAACTGGATTTGTTTATGAAACCCATTAAATTTTGTTTATGAAATACATTTTTTAGGATTCCATACTTATTATAGGATGTTCAAAAATGTGTTTTCTCAAATTTTGACACCATTGAGGTAATTATATAAGAGAGGGAATGTTTTTATTAGAAATGTGAATTGAATTATACATTTAAAATTTTATGGATAATTTTACTATTAATCATATTCATTGATTAACTATGGATGGTATCCCATATTATGTAAAATATAATGCATCTCATTAATGGTTTTGATGTTTCAGGGTATAAGAGAGGAATTCATTTATTATGGTTCTAAAAAATTACTTCTTCATGGATGTAGGTATTCAACCAATGATTTAGGGATTGTTTCTATAGTGTTTTAACTTAATCATTTGAGGCATTATTTTTTTATAGATCTATTTCTTGTTTATGCAGAACATAAGTTAGGAGGGTATTTTTTCATACCATGAGTAGAATTTCTATTACTAAATGAGGTTTAAATATCACTCGGATTATAATTTATACATTATATATTCCATTTGAATGGAAAATTTGGTTGATAATGATTTCAGTCAAATGTATTATGATGAGGATTCTTATTAAGCATGAGAGAAATAGAAATCAATGGTGAATTTTACACCCCTTAAACAATGTCTGTAAAAAAATTGAAGAATGATAGTATCTTTATCAAATAGATATCACATATCCATTGGTGTTGTAGATAAAGTATTCTTAAAAGAAATAATTTTGAGGATGAAGTGTATGTGGACTAGATTTTGAATCGTGATGTTTTGTATGTATTGCCTAAAGAAAATGAATAATGAGTATCTAGTATTGGAATTTATTCATTATTCATAGTATTTTGAAAATTTTTGTCCTTAAGTTTCGCATTTATTATTTGATAGTAAATCATGGAGTTTCATTGATTTATCAATCTGAAGATGATGTTTTGGGTCTTTATACTGAAGAAGGAAATATCTAATTTTGTTTCAAGATGTGTTCAGTGGTAGTAGGATAAAGCCACATATATCAACTTTTAGGAGGTCTTATATCATTTTAGGAACCCAAGTGATAGTGGGATGACATTTACATTGTCAATATTAATGTTTTTCTTTGTACCCTTAATATGATTAATATTATTGGGATTATTATGGATCAATTAATGATGTCATATCATTTTCTATAGCTATGAAAATTAACATGTTATATAGTTTGGTGAATACTTATATGATGGGGATTGTGAAGTATTATTTTATTCTAAGAATGATAGTATATTATAATGATACATGTTTTACATAAAAAATATTGGATTCATTGAATGTTTTGTGTCCGATAATCATTTTTATATGTGTTTTTATAATTACATCACCCTATCATTACTTAATTACATATTTCTTGGATTTATTCATTCACCAAATCTTCAAATATAAGTTATTTTATTTTACACATGTTATTAAAAATTATTCAAGGTTTTTATTTTCTATAATATTATTTATATATTATTTTGGAACTTTTGACATTTTATGTTTGAATAATATCGTTTTCATTGAATTTTTCATGTGAAATGAATCCATGAAATCATAAATATGGTTTTCCCATTTAGAAGATCCATATATATTGGTTATATATTGAGATAAATTACTATAAATTTATTTCCTAGGATTTTATTATAAATATAATACTTTTATATTTGTTTTCTTCAACTTTCAAAACTATGAGTCGGTGTGTAGTTGTCCATATTTTTTCTCTGAAGGTGCAGATGATTTTCAATTATACAACAACTTTTTGCAAAACAATTTCCATTACAGTTCAATGAAATCATGATCTAATGAAATGAAAATTGGGAAATTATTATTCAGATGTATATTTAAGGGGTTTATCGACAGTAATTTAAACAATAATTATAGTTGATATTATTAATTATGTGTTCTAAAAAATATCTGTTGTTATGTTATTGTTCGGATTCTCTATAATTTTATAGAATATATTTGTTTTGTTATATCAATGAAAAATCACAAAATATATCTCATAATTTAATAATTATTATTGAGTTTAAAATCATATAAATTTACTATAATTAATTAAACTAGTTGGAAGGCTGAAATTTTCATCAAGAGTCCCTAAAAATTAAAAACAATATCGGCAATATTTTGGTTATATTGTCATTATATTTTAGATCTTTTTTGTCAATATTTTTTGATGATATCATTATCTACAGACGGCATATTAAATAGTTTTTAAATCAGTTTAAATGAATATTAAAATACATAAATTTAATTCAATGGTACTGATTGCTGAGTATACTGGTTTTATGGTCTATAAATTCACCGGATAATAAGATGTCCAATAGATTTTAAAAATTTTGGTTCATAAGTATTCTCTTACATGAGAATTGTCTTACATATAAATATTATCCTATGTCAAATAGGCTTCTGAAATTTTTTTCTACGTAGATAATTTTGGCTATGTCAAAACTCTCTTATATAATTATTTCAATTATTTAAATTTGGAAATGAGGATTTGGACACATATAATCTAATATGTGGATGGTCATATATATGGATTCTGATCTGTGAGTTTGGTCACATGAATATGAATCACATGGAATATACTATTCAACACAACACCACATTGAGAAATTTAAATCATGAATAAAAAATATATAAATCATCCAATCAAACAATAAGTCAAATTGGATATATATGGGCAATACATTCATAAGGATTCAAAATGGTGGAGTGCAAAAAAATGAATAAATCACTCATTTATATTATATCACCTAGAATTGTGTACTAAATAAGAGGTTTTGAAGATGTAGTGCCTAGAATCATAAAAAAAAACTAATCTGTGGATATAATAAAAAATATGGTATAACATGAACTAGATAACACATTCATCATAATCCATAATTTTGCAGCATGTATCACACATTATTTTCATGTACTCTATAATAATATGAGATACATGTCGTACATGTTAAAAAATATAACTATTGAACATTACTCATGATCATTAAAGTTAAAACAACTAAATATATCCATAAATTAATTTCACACATCACATCTCCAATTTTTTGTTTTTATATGAGATGTGTAAGAACTTCATTTTATTCATATAATTTGTTTAGTCGAGTATTTAGAGAGAGAAAAATATCCCCACAACACCATATTCATTCCACAATATATGTTTTTATATAATGTAAAGTATAATAATCACATGAATAATTATTCACTCTCCCTAAATCATAGACATTGGATTATATGAAGGAAGATTTTTTATTTGAACTAGAATAATGGTTTGATAGTACCGCCTACCATGCCTTTAGTCATATAGATCAACATTCCTAAATATATGTCAATAGGAATTGATTAATATGAAATAAATGGTATTCTTATGTAAGATAAAATATTTTTTTAATGATTTATAAAATTCTCATGTCATGATACATAATTTTAGAATTTTTGACTAAAGTCTATGCTTGTAGAGCTTATTATGATTCTTGTTTCACTATTTTACTACTATTTTGATATTTCAATTAACTGAAAATGTATTTTGAATATTCTATAACGTTTATCATTTTTCTTTTAATTCTAATATTCAGGAAATGATATAAGAATATGTTTCAATTATTTTGATTCAAAATCAAGTGACTTCTATGATAAGAATACTTTAAAATCACATTACCTTCAAGTGAAAAGATATAACAGATATTTATAATACTAATTATTCTACCTATAATGATTGAATTTTTAGAGTATATAATGATTTTATTTTTATGATCAGATTTATACTTAATTTTATTTATCATAATTAGATTAGTATAAATGATGAAATAAGATAGACTATTGGCCCTATTGGACTATAAAAAATCTAACTATATCGAAGAGAAAATATAATCTTTAATCGATTATTTTTTATTGTTATTAACATCATATAAAATAATAATAAAACATTCTAAAAATATATTAAGGATAAATTATATTAGGGGTGCATTTATTGATGATAAAATTAATGATTTTATTGAATATTATTAATTTATTTTTTAATAGATTTTAATCTTAATGGGTAGAGAATATAATTATATATATGTCAATTTTGTTTTAAAGATAATTATATATTATTTGACTACAAATAAAAATAAGTGAATTTTTTTTGATAAAGAATTCATAATTTATACATCATTTAAATATATTGATATGTTGGTTGACATTAGTGAAGAGTGAATCAGATTACATAGTTATCACAGTACTCTATTAAAGTTTGGAATAATGTTAAAGAATGAAAAAAGGAAATGAATAATTAATTGAGTATTTAATATCTATTATTATACAACTTTTGAATCGAAATAAGGACTAAAATATAACCTATGAGAAAAAGTAACATAATCTTTTATCTTATTGATTAAATAATGAAACCTTAATTATTATTGAATAACTTTTTCTAATTTAGTGCCAGAATGAATATATTCTTCATCTATGAGTTACTACTACCAAGGTATAATAAATTTTTCCACCTTTCTCCCATCATACCATTTATATTGAATGTAAAATATTTTTATTTGGTGTTTTTTTGAATTATAAGCCTCTTATACTATGTTTTCAAAGATAGTGGTAAAATCATAATAACAAGTGATTTCAACTAGAAAAAATGTTTGGAAGTCTACAAGAAAAGGACTGGTTCAAGAAAAATTAGCATGATCACAGTGAGTGTATGATTCTGACCTTGATTGGAGGTACGTCAATGTTGAGATTTTTTTGTTTAAATAAAAATTGATCTATAAAATGAATTTGTTAATACGGGTCTAGGATGCATTGGGGATGTCCTAAGGGTTTATGATAAGAAAGGACAAATATATTGAAAAAAAGGTTGCATCACAGTGTTGACACATGGTTAGTACTAACCATGTGACTGGCCAAGGAAACCATGTTTCAAGACCTCCTCACAAACAATTAATGGATCCTAGGCCATGGAAGGTTTGAAAAATAGTGAGGGTGCTTACAAGAGGTCGTGTTCCTTAGACACTATTGGATAGTGGGATCCACATGGTTGGTGCAATGTTTGGCTATCAATGCGGCCAAACCATGAGGCCCATAAAATCTAGGAATATTCTATTTCTGCCTCCCAAGAATAAATTTATCTTCATCAATATTTCACCCCAATTGAAATCCTCCATCATGGGTGACTAAATGAAGCCCCCATACTCCATGGGTTATTTTCCATTGATTCGTTGTAATTTTTAGTGTTGTTTATAGAGATATAATGATACGTGTATGTATTGATCTTTGTTTCCTATCATTTACAAGAAGAGGATTTGTGTGTGATTTCCTCTCCATTTTATGTATATGTACTTCACTTTACCACCATATTCCAATATTTTTATTTGAAGGATTTTTTATTTTGAATAAAGGGCCAAGATTAAGTGGGAATATTCCAATTTAAATGTGGTAGGTGGTCTTAAATATTTTTTTCATCACGTTGATATCCCATATGTGTAAGTTGATTTTCAATGTACTTATTTTTTGGATTTTGTTAATTTGGATAAGGAAAGTAATTTGGTCCATAATGTGAGGTGAGAAACCACCTTTTTATCTCTACTTGGTCTATTGATTATTCGAAATGAGACATTGAGATACATATGGGGTATTACAACACATGGAAAAGTTACAATGAATTTTTAAACATTGAGATAAAGAGATCCTAAAATATAATGAGTTATGATGGTTAAATGTTTTTATGGGTTTGGTTAAAATGGGAAAATAAAATGATTATGTGTTATTTTTGTGAAATTTTTAAGGGGATTTTGAAATTGTTATAATGATTGTGTATTGTATTTGAGCACATTATGGTTTAAAATAAAAATATGATATTTTGAAATAAGGAAATGTTTTAGAATTTTGTGTTGTCCTCATGGTGATTAAAAATTGTTTTCATTTATAGATTTCAAAAAGTTGATTTATAATGAGGGAGTGATTCCCCATATTTAAATGTCATAATGATTTTTTGAAATTTTTGTGAATGGAAATAAAATCCATGGTTAATGGTTTAGTTCTTCAAATATAAACACCGATATATCAAAGAGATGTTGTCGAGATTATTTAAAATGAGTATTTTGATTTTATTGTGTCATGAATTGTGAAATGAAATTGATGTTAATTATTGTCCTGTTGTTAATAGAACATAATTTATTGTTTTTAATAACGGTCTATGAGTTTAATAGGTTATGATTTGTTAGTGGTATATGTGATAAATGGGTTCAATCATGTAAATGAAAAATGTGTTAAATTATTAAAGTAGAATGTTCACAAGGAATAGTGTAATTGTTTGGGTTAGGATGTAATACTGAGGTTCAATTTTCCTCTCTTATGGATTCAGTCTCCTTGTTTAGGTTGGGTTGGATTGATTCTCCAAATACCATTGATGTTTCATTTGAGTAAGGTTGTCAAAATGAGGATTTATGCTCCTAACTAAGGCACTCTATTTCTAGTTTGGGGTGGGATAGACTGATGGTATATAGCCATCGAGGTGTTGCATTATTTTGGTTATCAGATTGGGGATCTATGCTCCCAATCATATATATAATGGCATAGTTTGGGATATCTGAGTGAGGACCTACTCATCCCAACCGAATGTTCCTTGCTTCATTACAATATTGAGGATCCGAGGTAAGTTAGTTAATTGGATTTTTTACAAAAGTCCCCATGTGATAAAAAGTATTTAGCCCCTTATACTAAGGATTATTCCTTCAGTATGTCCATATGTAATCTATATATTTGGTTGACATTAAGGAACCAAAGGGTAAAACTGGTTAAACATTAATTGTATAAATGTGATACCTAGTACTTTTTTTAGACTATTGGTTTTTGGTACTTTTATAACCTATATACACTATGGTCCAGACTAGTTATTGATTTAAACACCATTGGTGTAACGTCCTGGTTCTGGAACCCGCCCAAAGGTGCCTCGTACCTGGTTGGTCACTTGTCCTTTAGAAAATTTCATCAAATTCCAGAGGCTACCGACTAGAAGTGAGGGACTTGGGTGTGATAGTGGGGAAACTATGCCCTCATTGGAAGAGTAACATAGCGGATGTAAAACAGATTTAAATAGTGGAAGCAGTAAAACATGCAATAAGTAAATAGTGGAATTAATAAACAACTAGATCACACACACACACAGATATATATATATATATGATGCATGATAGATATGTCTATAAAAGTAGTCAAAAAAGTCACAATGATATAAGCCGATACTAAGCCAAATTACAAAAGAAAATCAAGTAAATAGCTCCACAACATCTCAATGTTCAGCTTGGTCCCATGCTCTGCAGCTCTAACCAATCATGTCCCTAAAGTGGAAGGGAAATTTCCCTTGTCTATATCTGCATCAATATAATCTGTTTGGGCCCAAAAGCAAGTCCCAAACAAGGATTTAGACTAATCCCAGTAAGAAACCACCCAAATATCTATGCCTAATAGTCAGTGAATATATATGGTAGGCAATAAGGAAAGAGAAGCAGTAAACAAGGAAGTACTCAAAAGTAAACAATCCTAATGATTCAATGTATTCAATTTAATTGATCAACTAAGAAGATAATCACAAATCGGTAACCTTCCTTGAAGCACTCATAGCCTAACCCCTATGGTTCTACTAAACAAGTACAAGAAACCCTTTGGGAAGTACACACAGTCTAACCTCTCTACTTCAGCATAGCACAGACTCTCTGGGGATGCACCCACCGTCAATTCCCCCAATAGTCTCGCATCAATAACTAAAATGCTTTATAGGGAAGCACTCAAGGTCCAATTCCCCATGTGTATTGAATCAACGAACTACAGACACTCTGAGGAAGCACTTACGTCCATTCTCCCTCTGGTCTCACATAGTAATAGTAAAATAGACACACTAGGGAATCCCTCAGGGTCCATTCCCCCTATGGTCTACTACACAAAGATCCCACAACCTTGTGTAAGTCAATCGACCATAGAGATATATAACAGCCAAAGTATACCTCAAGAAATACTAGGGTAAATTGTCTACAGCATAACAACATGTCAGATAAGAAGACCACTCCATCCTATCTACATTGGGAAAAAGTAAAACACAGTATCCTGATAGGATAAGCGAGACCAAATGATCATAAACAAAACATGCATTGAAAAAAACATCCAAAGCATAGCAATTAACCCTATTCACATTCTTTAACCACTACTCAAGTATACAAGAATAGAAGGTGACCAACATGGATAAAACCGTAAACACGCAATTCCCCGAAAAAGGGTATTGGGACCTCTTTCACATTTAACTCAAAGTATATCTTCAGAAAGGCATAGACCACCTACCTAGAAGTTGTGAGAATTCTATACATGAATCTCAAGCCTTGATTTCTCCTAGAACAACATGGATCTAAAAAAAATTCTAAAATGTTTAACCAAATATAACTCTTTAAAGAAGATGAATATGGAAATGAAGCTCTATTAGAAGGAATATCTTACCATGGAGATCCCAACACAATTGATGATAGTTGAATCGGAGAACAGATGCTCAATCAGGGCTCATTAAAAGATCGGTGCCATATGGGCGCTCTTGGTCGAAAAAGGTGAATAAAAAGATAATTCTTCCAATTAGACATGACACCAGTCCATTTAATAAAATAAAAAAAGTCCATGGCATGTACATTATAAGTACATGGCATGTACTTGCCCTTATCAGCCCCTACATTAGACGATCTCTAGGTCACCCCCCACATTTGTGTGCTCGGCCATTTCACGGCCAGTACACAGCTTCGTGCTGCAAAATAGTACACATTGTGTGCATATATGTACATGGTGTGTACTTAAAAAAATTATAGAAACTACTCTTTTTCTAAAAAACACCAAAAAAGTGAAAATCATACCTGAAAATAATATCTGGGTTCCTAATAACTTCCCCCTTTAAAGTAATTCGTCCCTGAATTTCCCTAGAAACGAGGCATAGAAGAATAATCCTAAAAAAGGTTCATGTCATTGTGATCGTACATCGGCCTCCCACTCTAATGTCTCGTCCTATACTCTCCTGTGCTTCCATATCACTCGTACCAGAGGAACAAACCAGCCATAGAGAACCTTTGCACTTCAATCAAAAATCTGGATAGGATACTCCCCGAATGAGTGGTCCACGTCCAACGCAACCTCTTAAATTTGAAAAACATGAGATGGGTCTGAGAAGTAATGTTGACGATGATAAGTTTGGAAGACATCATGCATATCCCAATACCTCGGAGATAACTGCAACCGAAAGGAAACTAAAAATACTCTCTCTAACATCTCAAATGGCCCGACATATCTCGGTGAAAAATTACCATGCCTCCTAATCCTCCTATGTCCCATCCACGGTGTGACATGCAAGAAAACCTAATCTCCTACATCAAACTTCAGAGGTCTTCTCTGTCGATCAACATAAGACTTTTGTCGTGACTGTGTAGTAGTCATCCTCTTTCGAATCAACTCTATCTGCTCTATGGTCTCCTAGACTAGTCGAGGTCCTAACATTGCTGTCTCTCCTGCCTCCAGCCAGCTAAAGGGTGATCGACATGGCCTACCGTACAAAGCCTCATAAGCTGCCATCTGAATAGTTTAATAAACACTATTATTTTAGGTAAACTCCACAAGATGTATGTGCTTCTCCCAAGAACCTCCAAAATCGAGGATGCATGCTAGGAGCATGTCCTCAAGAACTTGAATAGTACGCTTGGACTGGCCATCTGTCTGGGGATGGTAAGTTGTACTCAATAGTACCTATGTACCCAAATCCCACTGAAGTCCCTGCCAGAGCTTAGAAGTAAAACACACATCCCTATCTGAAACAATGGAGTGTGGAACCCCATGTAAACACAAAATCTCTTTGATGTACAACCTTCCAAGATCATCAACACTAATGGTCTCTTTGATAATAAAAAAGTGAGAAACCATCATGAGTCTGTCAATGACAACCCAAGTTGCATCATTCCCTTGAGGCGACCTTGGTAAACCCATCTTGAAGTCCATCACGACATAATTCCTTTTCAAATCATGAATGGGTAATTGTTACCAATGTCTTGTTGGTCGTTGATGCTCCACATTCACTTTCTGACAGGTGGAACACCTCAAGACTAACCCTGCTATATCTCTCTTCATACCTAGACAAAAATACTGATGATGTAGATCATGATACATCTTTGTGACACCAGGATGAATTTCCCAAACAGAGGAATAAAGGTCTTGCATAAGCTCCTCGCGTATGTCTGCTGGCACCCAAACACATCCATCATAACATAAGATCTCATCCCCACCTACTATCCATACAAGAATAGTGTCCTCTCCTGAAACACTCTCTTGTAGGACTAGGCCTTCAGAATTTGATAGTTTCATCATTCGCACTCGATCATGTAGAGTAGAGGTAACCACTAAATAAGATTGAAATGTATGCCCCTGTATGTCGTGCACCTACAAATGCATCTCAAAGAACTGATCCATAAGTTTACACTCACTGGTGCCCTCCTGAACTGCATGTATCTGAGTCATCCTGTTCAACGCATCGGGCACAGTGTTGCCTTTCCTAGGCTTATAGGCAAGCTCAAAGTAAAAAAGATTAAAGGTACTCAACCCCCCTTCGCTGTCTCAAATTCATGTCACACTGAGTGAAGATATACTTGAGAATTTTTCGGTTGGTGAAAACCAAAAAATTCTCTCCCAGTAGGTAGTGTCTCTAACTACATAAATCATGAACAACTACAACCAGGTCGATATCATGTGTCAGGTAGTTCGTCTCATGTGGCCTCAACTATCGAGACCCGTATGCAACAACCCCTTCTCCCAACATAAGAACTGATACGAGCCTGATGCCTGATTCATCACCGTACATAGTATAGCTCCTGCCTGGCTTTGGAAAGACTAGTATCATTGTTGAAGTCAGCATCCTTTTCAGCTCCTTAATGGCTTACTAGCAAGAATCAAACCACAAGTACTTCACACCCTTCTTAGTGAGGTCCATCAGTGGTTCTGCTAAGCATGAAAAGTCCTATATGAAACGTATTTAGTAACCAGCCATCCATGGAAAATATCATACCTCAAATACATTATTTGGATTCTCCCAAAAAAACTACCACTCTCGCTTTCTCAAGTTCTACTAATACTCTTGTCTATGAGATAACATGACCAAAGAAGTGAATATGGTCCATCAAAAAATAGCATTTAGAGAGCATATCATATAACGAAATATCTCTTAGTGTACACAACACGATGTCAAGATGTGTGACATGGTCATGTTATGTGTGAGAGTACCCCAAGATATCATCCACTAAGACTATCATGAAAGAATCCAAGTATGTATGGAACAATCGGTTCATCAGTGCCATGAAGACTATAGGTGCGTTTGCGTGACTGAACGGCATAACCACATACTCATACAAACCATACCTACTCCATAAGTCTATAAGTGGTATATTAGATGGTATAACGTTCAACGGATGGTAACCATATCTCAATTCAATCTTTGAGAACACCCGGACTCCTCAATCCAGATCAAGGAGATCATCAATCCTCGGTAAAGGATATCGGTTATTGGCCATCAAATAGTTCAAATTATAGTAATCCAAACAAAGTCTGAGGGTACCATTAATCTTCTTAGAAAATAGGATAGGCGAACCCCATGCAGAAGTACTGGGTTAGATTAAACCCTTTTCTTGAAACTCCTCCAACTATTCGTGAGCTCCAGCATCTCGGGTGTAGCGATCCTATAAGGAGGAATGGACACTGGTGTCATTCCAGGCACAAGCTCGTTAGAAAATTCCACCTCTCTTTCCGAAGGAAAACATGAAAATTAATTTAGAAAGAAATATCTAAAATGATCCACCACTGAAGAAAATTCTATCTGTGAAGTCCCCTGGATATCCCGATAGAGGCTAGTAATCATGGTTGTAACTCCTCCCAACCCATGATGCTCAAGTCCCACTCTGCTCACATGGACATCCCACTCTCCCTTATGAAGTAATAATCCACCCTCTAGTGATGTGAAACTCACCCTATATAGATAGAAATATATAACTGCTTGGAAGGGAACTAACCAGTCTATTCTGAGAATGACATTATAGCCTTTAATATCATGGAAATAAAGGTCCCATAAGGAGTTACCCCCACCAAACTTTAGAGGGATCTCATTGCAGTGTCGTACACTAGTTGTTAATTTCCCCAACGGTGTGTCAAGTGTCATGATCATAGTAGAAGATCAGATATAGAGCTCAAGGCCCTCCATAAAAGGGACAGATATAAAGCTATGGGAAGCCCATGTATCGAAAAGATCAGAATCTAAAACTAAGGCAACTAGAATTGTACCTCAAACTGTAGAGGATTATAGATCCTACTCCTACTGGGCCTCTGCCACTGCAAAATTCTGACCTGTACCGCGACCCTATGTCCCTGCCTGGCCACTCTAAGCTGATCCAACCTACTGTCACTAAAATTATGGTTACTGGTAACCATGGGCATGACCTCCACCTTGACCTGAATGGCCGAAAGAACTCAAGTTCCCTAACTAATGAGAAACCAGTGGTGTTGTTCCACAATGAGGGGTCATAAAAGAACTCCTGTCACCAACTTCTAGTGAGAAGATCTGATAGAAGTGCTAAAGATTACCCATCTTGCCGCGTGATCGACACTCCACTGGGTCTCTCGAGCAATGTGGTCTCATATGAACTCTCTTCTCGCACTCGTAGCATATGACCTGGCTACCAGAAGAAGTGTCCCACCTCTTTAGATCCCCATGCATAGTCTCCCTGTGGTGCTTCCGACTATCAATACGAGGGATACCAACTCTGGATGTCGAGTCTCCCTAGCTCACAGCTACAAAATCCCACAAATTGCACTTCCTATTTAGCGCTTGGTTGACTATAGAGGTAGTGGAAGTCAAACGGATGATGTTCACCTAAGATTACATGGAATGCCTAAGAACATCCTCAAACTTCCTTGCTAGAAATTACTCATCCCCTCCTATAATAGGCTTGAAGTGATGCAGATTTGGGAATCGAGAAGAATACCCCATAACATAATGAGTACCCTACTCCAAACTCAGGAACTCTCAGGCTCAAATGGTCCTCAAAGTATTAGGGGTAGAAGTTGTTATAGAAGGCACAGTGGAACTCATCCCATTCCATAACCTGCTGGCATCCAGCTTGTGAGATCACATCCCACCATCTCTTGGACGAATCCCAAAGCATGTACATAGTGAGATTCACCCTCCACCCTGGAGGTGTATTTAGATGGTCAAAGATAGAAATCATGGCTTCTAATCGTGACTCTGAAGTCTGAGGTCCTCCATCTCCTTTGAAGGTGGAAGGATTATACTACTGGAAAACCCGCGTCAACTCTGCCATAGATGGAGTAGGATGTAGTATTCCATGGAAGTTCTGCATGAACCTTATAAAGACCTCTCAGAACATTGCATCAGCACCTCTGTCCAGAATGACGGCTAGAGCCAATATTGGCATAACTAGAGGATCAGATGGTAGTCCCTAATCAGCCATTTCCAGCGTCTAATCACTACCCTATAACATGCGGGCAAGCGGAGGGCATCTCGGTGGCCAGACTATGCAAGGTCAAGCACACACCTTAGATAAATATTATCCATTACTGAAAACTAGAAGTGTAAGAAATGAATAGGAGAATGAAAGCATTCATGATTTTAAAATAGGGATACAAAGCATGTATAATGACTACATTGCGTGTTCCATTATGCCTTAACATGGGTGTCTACTTTTTCCAACCCAAGTCATGTAACACCCCAAACACATGACATGTTGTCCTAACACACAATGTGTACTTAAATACTCTTTCCATGCGTGAGATCTTCTATACGGCTATTCCACACTGTTCTCCTAAAACAAGATTACACGTTGTGTTAGTGCCAAAAAATACGTTTAATGGATGAACCTCACTGACCTGTGTTGTTAGTTACATGGCCGGTCAAACGGCTGACGCTACATGGTGTGTTGTTTCTAGACACGACGTGCACTAGAAGGATTTCAATGACCCATGTTGTTTGTTACACTGTAGGAATCAAGGGAAACACTACACAGAATGATCATGCTTGACATAGTGCGTATAACCTATGTTTTTATCAGTTCATGTCACTAGCCACACGGTGGACACATGTTCCAAGAAACACGACATGTACATCCAGTATACGACATATCCCACCAAAGATTTCTGAACCCCTTCTCTTCCCACATAGTTAGTGACACAGTTAGAGACTATACAACATGTATATACCATACACAGCGTGTACTCAAGAAAATCATTTCCTTCCCAAACAGAAGGACACATGGATTGAATTCATCATTACACGCCACTCATTTAGGGTTCTTCCGGATATTAATCCTCAAGAAACTACTCCAGAACCCATAAAAACATTAAAACAAACAATAATGTTTAAAATTCCAGTATGTGGGGGTACATACTCCCCATGAATCGAAGCTTGGAATCTTATACACGTTTTACATAAACTTAATTGAGCAATGATCCACTAAATTCTGGTCCATGAGGTCCCATAACACCTCAAGAACCAAATATTGGCATTCATTTAAATGAAACCTTACAAAATTTAATACCCTATGAAAATTAGGCATTCTATCAAGGCATATATCACAACAATATGCATATATAACACAATATCCATCACAACAACATGCAATCACAAGGGAAACCTAAATGGTATGGCATGAATGCATGAAATGTGATCTCTAGAAAGAGAATATATGATGCATGAGATGGAATACCCTCATATCATCAGGTTGCAAAATTAATTTAACCTTAATAATATCTACCATAATAGCACAAAACATGTGAATCACCCAATGGTGAAATCAAATCCACTGTAAAATTTCAAGACCATAAAAATTGCAATAATGTGGTAGATTGGATTTTCCATGTACACCGGTTATCTACTCTTGGGAACAACTTATTACCAAGTACCTATTTTCTTCAAATCTCTATCTATAGGCTCCAAACAGTAAGTCAAAAAGAAAATAATTCCTCTGGTACCACATTGTAACGTCCCGGTTCCCGAAGCCACCTAGAGGTGCCCCATACCTAGTTGGTCACATGGCCTCAAACGCATTTCCCTGAACGCTAATGGCTGCAAACTTATAGCATGGTACACGAGTGTGATAGTTAGGAAACTATGCCCTCATTGGTATAGTAACATAGAGAATGTAAAATAGATAGCAATAACAGAAGCAGTAAACATGAAATAGGTAAATAGTAGAATTAATAAACAACTAGAGTAGACACACACACACACACATATATATTATGAATGGTAAATATGTCTAGGAAATAATCCAAACAAATCACAATGCTGGAATATAATACTAAACCATCATACAAAAGAAAATCAAGTAAACAGCTTCACATCAGCGCAAGCCTCAGCTTGGTCCCATACCCTCTAGCTCCAAGCAGTCAAGTCCCTGAAGCAGAAGGGCGCTGGACCTTGTCTATACATGCAACAATATTATTTGTTTGGGCCCAAAAGCATGATACAAACAGGTTGTGAGATTAATCCCAGTAGGCATCCACCTAAATATCTGTTCCTAACATTCAGTGAATATATATGGAAGGAAATAACCAAGGAAAAGTAGTAAACAAGGAAGTACTCATAAGTAAACAAAAATACAATTTCAATGCATTCAATTTCATTTATCATGTAAGAAGATAATCAAAAACAAGTAACCCTCTGAGAAGTAATCATATCCTTACCCCTCTGGTCCTTCCAAACATGTTCATACAATCCTCTTGGAAGTACACACACTCTAACCTCTGTTGTTCAGCATAACACAGACTCTATGAGGAAGCACTCATCGTCAGTACCCCCTATAGTCTCATATTAGTAACTAAAAGACACTCTAGGGAAGAAATCAATGTCCAATTCCCCCTATGGCCCACACCGAGTAACTACAAACACTCTCAGAAAGAACTTACATCCATTCCTCCTATGGTCTCGTATCATAACAGTAAAACAAACACTCTAGGGAAACCCTCAATGTCCATTCCCCCTATGGTCTACGACTCCAGGTTCCCACAACCCTATTAATTTCAATCAAGCACAACTATATATAATTTCCAACATATACCTAAATAACTACATGGATAAATAGTCTACAACATAACAACATGTTAGATAAAAGGATCAATCCATCCTATCAGTACTTTGAAAAAGGAAAACATAGCAACCTAATAGGATAAGCAAGAACAAATGGTCCTAAACAATACATGCATTTGAAAACACTTATAAAGCATAGAAATTAACCCTATTCACATTCAATTAACCCCATCTCATGCATATAGGCATAACATGAAACTAACAGGTCTGAAAATGTAAACACGCAATACCCCGAACAAGTGTATTCAGAACGTCTGCACATATAACTCAAATAATATCTATGAAAAGGCACAAACCACCTACTTATACATTGTTAGATCTCTATATGTGAATATCAAGACTTCATTCGCCTAAAAATTTCATAGATCTAAAAAATGTCTAAAACATTTAACTGATGAAACTCTTGAAAGAGGAGGAATCAGGAAACGAAACACTTGAAGAAGGAAGAGCTTGTTGTGGTGATCCCAATGCCATTGACATCGGTCAAATCATACAATGGATGCTAGATCAGGGGCTCCAAAAACGATCGGTGTCATACGGGTGCTCTCGAATGAAGAAGGTAAAGAAGAAGATACTTCTTCCAATTAGACGTTACCCTGGTCCATTTAATGAAATAAAAATAAAGTACACGGCGTATAATTTATAAGTACATGGAGTGAACTTTCACTTACTGTCCCCCACATTAGACTGTCTCTAGGTCACAACACATGGTTGTGTGCTTCGTTGTAACATGGTAAGAACACGGCTACGTGCGGCCAATGAGTACACGACGTGTACATCAAAAAATTCCATAAACTCCTCTTTTTCTCAAAAACACCAGAAAAGATAAAAACATACCTAAACAAGAGATTTAGGTTCTTACACTGGGTGGTGGGATACTAAATTATTCTCAAACCTTGATCAAGACACCATAGGACATAGGAACACAAGAATATACTACATGTTTCTAATGATAAGTATAGGATATGGACCTGTTGTATGTTTTATGCATTCACTAATTTTTATGAGCATGGTAGGTCAATACTGGTTTGGGTTTTGAGTTCGTTTGTTCAATCATTTGGTATTTTTTGGTTTTAAATTTTTTTATATGAAATCCTGAAATATAGGGAATTCAACATATTATTATTACATGGTATACATGGTCACTGATTGGATTTTATATTTCTTTTCAATTTATGGTTCTGATTTGTTCCTTTATTAGTTGAAATATTTATCATATAGTATTACATTGATAAATAGTTATATTCTCCCATTCATATTTCTGTAAACCCACCCCAATATTCATTGACCTATGACATACAAGTAAGAATGCCTAGGTTCAAGTGGCCACCCAGTTTAGGGAACCACATATAGTGGATAGCATGATGGGGATGTCACAAAGTGGTATCCAATGCAGTATATTTTTTCATTCTAATTGAATAATTGTTGATAAGAGACTAGTATCTTGTGATGATTTGTAATGAGCTCATGTCTGAGTTCATGAAGCACCATGTGTGAGGGAAAACAAAAGTGTATATAGGTGTGAAATGACATACTATTTTATTCTTTTATTGTTAGTTGACACTTCCAACTTTATTGGAACACTTGGATGTGGTTTTATTTATTAATGAGGTTTTATCTCTTGGAAAAGTATAAAATGAGAGGGTTTTTGAATTCATGCATCATTCTAAGAACATAATACTGATATTTCAACATTATTTTCCCTACAATTGATAGTTATTTTGGATTCACATGTTAGTATAGTACATTTTTTCTATTATATAATATTTTTGGCATTTCCTTGAATTTTGTTTATTGAAAATGGTTAAAAATATAGATTTTAATAAAGTTTTATTTTCTAAAATTTGTGTTAATAATTTTTTTAAAAGTCACAAATCTTGGGTTTTCAAAAGGAAACTTTTTTAAATATGATTCATGATGTTTTAAATAATATAATTTCAATTAGAAAAGAATGGGAATATATAATTTTTAGTGACATTGGGAATGGGTATCCTTAGTTTTGTGATCAGACTCTGTGTATGAGAAGTTTGGGGATTGAACGTGCCCTAGTTCATGACTGTATGAGTGGTGCTTTTACCCTAGAGTGGGGTTTTGGATCATAAAATTTATTTATGTGTGTGGGTCTCCTTGGTGTGAAAACTAATTTAATATTTTCCTTGGGTGCATTAGAAACGTAGTGTTTTGGAACGGTAAAAGAAGTGCCTCATGTGTGAAAAAAGTTGTTTGAGGTTTGTTGTTTTGGACCTAGTGGTAGTGATAGTAGTATATTATTGATGTGAATCATATTTAGGTAGTGGATTCATTTTACCTCTTGGGTGAACAGTGATAGGGTTCGGCTAGGTTTCTCCTAATTTTCGGGTGAATATGGGACATGTGGACATTTTGTGCCTTGGTAGCAGTGCACCTAGACTGATATCTAGTGACACTTTATCCCAATAGACTTAGTGGGATATTAAATGTTTCGGAATTAGAACATGAGATGTGGTTATGTGTTGGTGTATTTTGGAAATATAAGATATTCATGAGGGAGTTCATCCCAATGTTGTTGCATCATTGGATTGTGAAGAATATGTGGTTGCTTTATGGGTGGAATCGATGCACAGTATGTTCCATCATGTTTTGTAAAAACTGAATGGTTAGGTTGTGGTTTCTTTCTTAGAGAGTCATCTGATTTCTTATGGTTGGTTTTATGGGTAGTTTTGAATAAGGAAGAATCATTTTAGAACCCTGTCTTATGGACTTGGTGGAATTTTGTGTAGAAATTGATGATTATCTTTGGTAGATAGTGAATCGTTTACCAAATCATGGATGGACACATTTTTGTAGAAGTGACACCCAGGGTGAGTGTGGTCACATTTATGAAATTTATTTTAAAAATGGTTTAGTTTTCGGATGAGAATGGAGAAAAACCCTCGAGTCCAATGAGGCTATAGGAATTTTAGACCTGATAAAATGAACAAGTGGTCATTTGGTCTTATCTCCAGTGATGTTGGAATCTTGTGATTTAAAAATGGGATTAGGGTGTGGATGAAGGAATGTGTGTGACGTCAAGGGTTATGACAAGGTCCTGATGTTGGAATTTTTTGCTAAGGAAATATTCCCTTTGGAATGGGTGAACAACTAGCTCTGGTTATGTGCCTATTGTTTTTTGAGAAACCAAAGGGGAAGGCATGGTTATACGTGAAACTGTTGGTTTTGGATCATTTTTATGGATCATTGTGAATCTTTTGTGAGTCACTAGGGTTGTGTTGGGTGAACATGAGTGGGGAAATATCTATGGTTCCCACAGTAATGTTTGGTCATGACTATTTGAGAGAGGTTTGTGATGAGGTGGTGAGTCTTGGTTTGGAATCACATTCATGTTGTGGTGTTTTAGTATTGATGTGATATCGGTAGGTAGTGAAGCCCACAACATTCATTGGATTAATATCTCCCTATGTTGAAAGGTTTCATCGATAATGGATACTTTTTTTGGCATTCTTTATGAATTCATAGAATAATTATATCTTGGTACAATCAATCCAAATATCTTGACATCATCATGGGTATGCTGAAAGATCTCCATATTAATTACTAAATACATAAAAGTGTTTTGGTTCGATATGATTACTCATAAATGATAAACTAAAGGTTTTATATATGTCGAACCATATTATAGGGATTACACCATTGACCAATTATGAGAGAGTTCCTCAGAATGGGTCAGATATCGATGAATGTTGGGGGTGTTATTCATGGAATCCATGAAAAAAAAGGGAGTGATATTTTTTCTCTCTATTGGATGATGGACATCCATTTCCCAGTTTTAGATTTTATATTTTAATCGAAGACTAAGCCACAATAGTTGTATTTATTTAGTAGAATGTGGTGAAATGATACTCCTATGTTGTGGACTAGTTTTCAATTCATGGATGTGTGGAGAAGGTCATGGAGTGGACGTAGACCAATCCTAATTTCAATTAGAATCCTATGGGGAAAATGGTTGGATTCCTCAGGAAATGAAATGTGTGCTTTGGATGTTGTGATTGCTTGAGTAAAATGTTCAATTTGAGCTTGTGGTGGTGATAAATGATATTTAATATGTATGTGTCAGTGTTTTTGTTTTTGTTGGGCATGAAAATACCTGAAAATGTTTTATAGAAAGTTAGTATGGTTATTATATCCACATTTTATGAATTTAAAAACTATTATAGGTTCTATATATAATTGAGGCATGCCTTATGTGATAAGGCACCATGGTTAGCTGAAAATGGTAGCTTATCAATTGTGGATGATGGTTATTTTTTGAATAATGCATGTGGAGATGGTCTCAAGTGATATACTAAATGAAATTTGAATGGTAGGTTATGGACATCCTCTAGTTTGGGGTTTAATGGAATGTGTGTTTCAGTAATTGAGGAAAACATAATAGAGTTCAAATTGTTCATAGCCTGTAAATGGATAGTTTATGAATGTTCTTTCCAGTTAGTTTCAATGACAATTTTGGATATATATGTTGTGTTGATCACTCATGTATGTTTTGGGAATGGGGAGTTGGAAAACATACTAGCTAGGTTTTGGAAGTGGATTTGAGATTCTAGTGGTCTTATTTTAATATTAGAGTTCCCAAAACCAGAATATGGTGGTGGTGAGATAAGATGTATGGTGGGGAGGACCATAGTTAGTAAGTGGTCAGTTGATGATGTGACTAGTGTTTGGGGTCGATGGTATTGGGTGAGCTCCATCATGGTGTTTGATATTGAAAATGATCATCATATCAGGTTTCAATTGGTTGAATACCATAAGATGAAGGGTATGCTAGGGTTGTGTTTCATATGATCGATCTAGGGTTATGCTTTTGGGCCCCGATTTATGGATTGGTTTAAGATAGGAAATGTGGTTGGGAGATTTGGTTTCCTTCACTTACCATGATCATGGGTCACCCATAGAATTGTGAAAAATCGTTAAGATGTACCCAAGATATATGGATCATGAGTTGTGGAGTGGATTGGACTGAAGGTAAGGTAATGGGATCTCCTGGTGTATTGTAGTACATTTTGGTTCCCTATGTGTGGTGGTTCAAAGATATTTCTTCAACAGTTCAATTTTGTGTGATGTTTTAAGGATTTATATGATATGGGTGCATCATTATAGAGCATTATGTTTGTGGTTATGGATCACAACAGAAAATTCTTTGGTGTTGGAATTTTTCTTTGGTTCTAGTGTGGTGATGAAATGGCCATGTACAAGAAGAAACTGAGGATTTGGAGGATTATAGGTGGTCCCATGGCCATATATTTTTTCATGTTCACATAGTGATGCTTAGAAATTATGTATCAAGGAGGATCCATTATAAGGTTGGGAGGTTGTAGAAGTCTTAACAAGCATGTAGGTACATCCAAATTTCTATTTTTTTGTTAAACATTCCATATTGTGGATAATGAAGTGGTTCTTGTGTGTATATAATGTTTCGGGTTGTCTCATGGGTTTAACACATGAAAGTACAAGTAAAGGGTCCAAACATGGTGCAACACATGGTTGGCTAATGGTTATTACTAATCGTACGCCTATCTAGGGAAACCGTGATGCTAGAACTACTCTCAGATAAAGACTAAAACACAGGGACCCCACATGTGATTATACTTTGAATCTTATGAGTTTTGTGCTTTGTTTAGTGAAAATCAATGTGATGGGAAAGTCTTCATCTTCAATTCCTCAAATTATATGGAATAAGATCTGTGTGGGTTTTTATCTCCGTTCGATATCCTAAAACCTATCATTTTCAATATATTCTATTTTTTGGACTTGGATGTTGTTTGATTTCAAATAAAGGACCAATATTAAGCTAGCGATTTCGAACAGAAATGAGTTTGGTGGTCTTAATGTTTTCCCATAGTCAAGATGTCTTATATGTGTATGTGGTTGTTCCAATGAACTAATTTTATAAGTTTTTTTTTGACTTTGACTAAGGAAAGAAATTTGGGCTACAGTGTGAGCTGTGAAACCCATTTTACGGTCCCTATTAGGTATATTATTATTTTATATAGGACTTAATTATACACATGGGGTATTCCAACCATCGAAAATTGGGAGTTTAATGAGTAAAATTTGAGATAATTAAATTGTAAAAATGAATGATTTATGATAGTTAAATTTGATTTGGGGTATAGTTAAAAAGTGGAAATTGAAATGACATTTTTAATGATTTTTGAAATGTCTAGGGGGATTTTGAAATGGTTTGAATTATTCTAATTGGATTTGATCACGTTTTGTGATTAAAATATTAATATGATTTTTTGAGGGACTAAAATAATTTCAAGCAAGGTGTTGGACACATGGTGATTTAGAATGTGGTTTTCTTTATAGATTTCAAAAAATTATTTGAAATGAGGATGTTGTTCCATTTTTTTGGAATATCTTATAATTATTATTTGAAATGGTTTTGAATGTAACATAATTCCTTGGGACATGGTTTTTATTGACAAAGAGGAAGCATCATAGATTAAACGGATGTCATAAAATTTATTTCGAATCTAAATTTTGATTTTTTTGTTATCATTTATTGTGGAATGAAATTTATATTAATTTTTTATAGTTGTTAATATGGATTAAATGTGTGTTTTGTACGATGTTATATGTGTTTAATGAGTTATGGTGTTTATATGATAAATGTTTCAAATGGGATAAGGAACAGACTTATTAAATGTGTTAAATGGCTAATGTAGAATGTGCACACACATTTGTGGAATTTGTTGAGTTATAATGTCAGAATGAGGTTACATACTCCTAAATTATGGACAAAGGATCTAGATTTAGGTTTAGTCGAGCTGATGATCCTGATCCAACTACTCTATATTACGAGTTTAGTTTCAGACTAAGTTTCAATGCTCATAACTCATGGACTGAAGATCCCAATTGGGTTCGTCACGGTTGATGTTCTAGTTCCACCAATGTGTTTCTTGGAATCAAATGTTCGATTGGTGAACTATGCTCCCAAATTTATGAATAATGGAATGGTTAGGGATATTTGTATTAGGATTTATGCTTCCCAACCACATGGTCATTGAATAACTACAATGATGATGATCCTTGGTATGTTCATTAACTGTTTCTATTTATCAAACATCCCCTGTGACTAAATGTATGTATCCCTTTCCTAAAAGTTCCAATTTTATTTTCAAAACACTTTTATGGAAATGTGATATCACAAATAGTAAAAACAACAAGTACCATAGAATATGGATGAAACATTAAAATCTAATTTCAACTGATTCGTCACACTATCCATAATTAATTTCCAATGAAGGTATCCTGAATTAGTAGCCAGATCATCCTTCATGAGATCATCGAACTAATAATAAATTTTTTCCCAAAATTGGGTGTACTCATCCATATTAATTTTCACTATATTAAAACCCCTTACTAGTATATGTTCATGCTTGTTAATATACTCTGTCTTCCCTTAATTGGTATCCCGTAATGTAATTCTAATAGACATGCGACCAATATCCTCCTGTGAGGCATTAATAGTAAAAAAATATTCAAACATAACCTCCTCTGAGTGTACAATAAGATCCCACATTCGTACCTCTTTGGATGTCTCTAGTTTCTAGACATTGGACTCATGCATAAGATCAGACAGAACATAGGAGCTCTTATATTAGGTGTGCTCAACCACCATAGGTTCCTCTTGAGGCCCATTAGTATATCCCATCATGTCATCTGTCTTATTTTCATTGACTATAAAATGACCTTAAAATAGGATCTACTCCTATATACTGTTAAGATATATGTTCATCCCCTTATGCCTATTTTTATTAGAATATCTAGTCTCTTTAGGATTCATAATAATGTAATAGTTATTTTAACCATTAGGTATGTCTTTTTTCCTTAGTAATGTTTCTTATAGAATCCTTATTTCCTCTATTCCCCTTTTTCCTCCTAGGATTATGAGTCCCTTTTACAAAAAATCCCAACACTAACATCTGAATCTGGGTATGATGGTTTATTTCTTACCTCTTCCCATGAGAAACCTTATCCATCATAAGAAGCCTCACCTAGTGTTAATGCTGATGGGCCCTGAACCAATCCTTATGCTGACATACATTAAAATAGGTTTCCTAGCATAATACATGGCATGATATTCCTAGGTACAATTCAATTGGTAGTAACCTAAACATCCCATGTGGCCAACATGTCCTGAGTTGATCATCCACAACACCCATTTAAATAAGTATCAAGATAGACACATCTAGAGAATTTCTAGGGCTAGTAACTACCCCAGAATCATGTAGTCCATCAATGGTAATGGTTTTATTTCTAGAACACATAGAATATTCATAGAAGTGGGATCTAAAGCCCCATTCCACCCTTAACCTAAGTTCATTATACCTAATTATAATTTCTAGATCATGTTTGAATCAGAAAAATAACATCCCCAACTTTTGGATTGTTCTGCCTTGGACAAACCCCGTTATGAAAAGAAGCCACTAGCTTTATGAATATATCAAAAGTCCACATCCCATAATTATCCATGAGTTCCCGAACATTTTCAACAGGACATAGAAACCCCTAATTTAACTTTTGTAGGTTTTTAACATACATACAATATTCCATCAGGCGACCAAGACACTTATAGGAAGAGCATAAATCCAACCACTTTTTAAATTGAACCATTTTCTGTATTGAAACACTTCCCCATCCAAAATCTTGACATAGTCAACTGGTACTCTGGAAATGTCAACCAAGAAAAAAATTATTGGGGAGATTGGATGGAAAGCCTCATGATTTCGACTTCCAGATCATAAATACCAACCCATACGATTCTAGAGCATATGATGAATTGAAGTATTTTGGAACCAAAGGGGAAGATGAAGAAAAACTTGTTAATTGGTAATTTTTAAAATAAAAAACCTATTTATTTTGTTTCATGGTTTGCTTATAGTACATTTATTACCTTCATACACTATTTTATAGATTGGCTATTTCATCAGACTTAATTTGTAGTGGCCTAATGAGTTTTACTAACACCCTTCATGGGTCTCCTTAGAACATGGGTACCCATGCAGATGCTACTTTTTTCTAGGTATATAATCACGACTAAGAACTGGTGAATGCTTCATGAATGAGATATTTTGTCAGAGAATGGATGTTCTGGACTATGATAGAGCTCGTGTCCATTTGTGGGATTATAAGGCAATTTATGTCACAACTTGAACTCCTAGATTCAGGGCTAAAATCATTAAAATAACATTTCGAGATTTGATTATGATAAGGGGTTCCATTTTTTCCATCCAAAACTTACAATAGAAAAATTAAAAATTGGATCACTTACATCCTTTTGGAACTTTATGGATTATGGTTTTTTAGAGTTTGTATGAACTCGTAAATATAAAATTCACAAGACATTAATTATGAATTTCTCTAAATTGACATATCTTTTAATTTTTAAAATAATATATAATCGTCATTTATATTAAATCCCTTCTAGGAATAATTCATTCATCCTAATTATTTATAACTCCAAGAAGTGAGAATATAAGATGGTTGAGTTCAAATACACAATAAGGGTAAAATAAGAGCTAATAATTTAATTTCATCAATGATATTAGGAATAAGATAAGGGTATAAGGACAAAATCAATGTTCATGAGTATAACACATGAATATTCATAACCATATATACCTAGATCCTCAAAATAACATAGTGTAAGTCATTGACAATTAAAATATACATAAGAATTAATAATCACGTTCCATGTGATATCAATCTAGATAAAATTAAACATCTAAATGTAATGACCTGACCCAAGTTACCTAGAGACGGTGGATTATTTTAATACATTGGCATGATTACAAGGAATCAAGTCCCAAAGGACCTATCAGTTTAATAGTATTGGAAAATAGATTACATACATGAATATTACATTACATTTTATAACATAAAAAACAACATAAATAATCCTTTATGAATGCAATTATTCCCTTGGCTTAACCCTACATATTAATCACAATATACTTCTTGGAATCCTTGGAAAAATAAAACACAGAAAGGGGTGAGCTCAGATGCTCAGTAAGGATAAAAAATACAATGGAAACTTTCATAAATAAGAATAAACATTTAAGGAAATGTATAACTAAAACAAATGCCTTTCAAACTTGAAATTCAGCATAATATGGAAAAAATAAAATGAATTAATTCCATTTACTTATTCACATAGATATTCTACTATTCTAATAATCACATGAAATATCAATAACCATTTTCATAATGATGGATTGCATAATGCCAGACTATCATAACCACATAGTCAAGGCCTTATGCAAAGACTACAAATAAGATTTTGTCAAGGCCTTGTTCCAAGACACTAGTTTGTCTCATGAGACCTACCGATGCATCAAGGAGCTATAACAGGCTCCACCCATCACTTATTAAGTCCAATGCATTCATCATATGAATAGGTTTAAACATAACATAAACATTTGTATTATAACTATCATACGAAATGTATATACTTTTTTCATAAACCATGAATGGTATAAAATAACACATTCACAATCAAACCAATAACAAAATCGTCATTAGAATATGGAAGTTTTGTATCATAATAAATAAACTAAAAATAAGCTTAAAATCTATCAAAGGATGTTGACATAGATAAAATCAAAACTATTTGAGAGAAATATCCATTTTTCATGAAAACATTTAAAAGTAACACAATTTAGAAAGGAATACATTTAGAGACATTTTTTTTGAATCAAAGTGTCCCATACCACTTTGAAACTTTTTAAAGTAATTAACATTTTAAAAACATTCATGTCCATATAAATAAATCCATAAAAACCATTTTGAAGACAAGGATATTAATGAGAAAGATTTAGAGGAATAAATATTTAAGACATTTGAAATTATGTTTTAGTAAAAAATTCCCTTAAAATAATCCCTTTGAAAACACTTTCATGAAACATATACATGGATGATAAATATGTCCCAGTAGATACATATGTAAAAACAACCTCAGATAATAAAGAGATTGTGAAATTAAACCTTACCAATTTGGTAACTTATGAAACATACACCCCATGAAAGAGGTATCATACAATAAATATGTAAATAAACATAAATTAAATTTTATTACACAAATAATACAATTATGGGCAGTACATACTCCACATAAAAGGTAATAGTGGCAATATGGAATGAATCTTTCGGGGTTAAGGAGTGAGATGAAAACCCCTTACCATGCACTTTCCTTTAGTCGAGGGTACGTTTAACCTTCTATATGAATACTACAGTATGTTATTAAATTATACCAGAACCATATTAATATTTATGATATCATACATTATTCTTTTATGAATTTATACTACAAATTTAATAATAATTTCCTTGTTATATTAATATTTCGGGTAATAATCGCTTTCTTTATCGTACATGTTTTAACTTGTTACTCTTGATTGTATCACATAGATCATGATTTAAATACTTCCAGAATATAAAAAATGATTTATATATCATATATATTTAGAATATAAATATGTATAATAGATGTATATATAAAATGGAAAACACCATTTATGGAGACGGTAGTCCGTACGTACGCATAAACGCTATTTTCATTTTCATATAGTATTGAACGGAAGTAAGTGAATAAGATATATGTAAGTACATAAATACATACATATATAAATATATATATCTCAAGTTGCATTATTATGTCATATATTACATACTTATAAATAATATATATTTTTATAATCATCGATGAATGGTGAACTTGAAAATGAATCTCATCGCGTCGTGGAGACGGTAATCTGTACGTACGCATGAGCAAAAATATTATTCATTTGATATTAAAATAATATATAATTGGATGATATATCATATATACATAATCATTATCATGTTATATTTATTATTTACATTAATTAAATATCATTATTATACCCATCCAAATAATAGTGTATTGAATAACAATTACCCCACGACGTGGAGACGATAGGTCGTACGTATGCACGTATGGTGACATGTCATTCAAAGGATGGATATAATAATGAATATGGTTATACCATATTTATAATAAAATCACAGTATATATAAGATACTGGAGTTATTATTTTAGAATGTAAATAACAAATAAAGAACAAGTTAAAGAAGAACGGAACTTGATGGAGGGTGGTGAAAACATTACCTCTTCTTAGTGTTCTTCCTATTGATTTGATCAAAAGGGCTCCATAGGTTCTCTTTATAATCACAATAATGAATATATGTTGAAAGGAGGATATTTTATAGGGTATTTGGGCAGGTTTTGGCCGAACCAAAAGTCTTTGATGGTATGAAGAATTGGTTAGAAGTGGTGTCCTTTTATAAGGGGGGGAGGGGCTCTTCAGGAAAAACTTAAAGTATTAATTTATAATAAATTTATATTCAGTTTATAATGGATCAAAAGTATATTATTAAAAGTATAATGTGGGTATGGGTTGAAATAATTTCAACCAATAGATTTTATACAGGTTTGGGTCATTATATTAACCTTATCTTTTTTATTTAACTCATAGTTAAATAGTTTGACATTTACCATGTATCTTTGTATTTTTATATTATATAGTCAATAAACATACTATAAATATCCAAGAAACCCCAAAGTGGTCCCTTAATAATACACCTATCATTATATAAGTCCTTTTTCTGAGACTTATATTTTTATGAATATAATATCAATTAATAATATAATATTTGTTTTAAAAAATCAATTTTTTAAATTTTGACAATATTTAATAATTGATTTTTTTAAAGTCATAAAAACTTTATTAATGTGAAGAAAATTAATTTAAGACATAATAACATGTTATTTGAACCAATACAATTCTTGTATAGCATCAAAGCTTTCAAATTATATTTTTTTTAAAATTTATAATACCAATTATTTGATTCATTCATTAATAAGAAAAATACTGCATTGTTATTGTGTCATAGATAAATTTAATTATTCAAAGTATAAAAATTATAAATAAAATATATTAATACAGAAAATATTTTTATCTTTCTAATGAATATTTATAGTCGAAAATATAACATACATAACGCTATGTAATTTTTTTTTTCTAAGAGATAAATGCTTATGTCATTTTTGCATTTACTCTAACTTAATTATTATAAAGTGTCATTATCACTTACAAGTGGCTCCATGGGGTCCCAAAATCGACCAAATATTCCCATGTTCGGAAATGTATCAACCAATATGGTTAGGACACGTTTTAGGGTAATTTAATATTATTATAATATTAATTTTTTACCCTTATTTACCGGATTTACCATTTAAACATGGTAAATAAAATATTTACCAAAGTAATTATTAAAAATGTCTAAAAATAAAAGTTACCTATTTACACAATTTGGAAATCATGATTCTAAATATGGAGTCCATTTTTCTAAATTCAACCACAGAAGTGGCATAAATTAATTTAAAATTAACTTCCGTTGTCAAAACAAAAAGCGTGTTTTATGAAATAATAACTATCAGACGATTGACACTTGTTTATGTCTGATTTAAATGAGAAATTATGTCCAATGACCAAAATTGTGTTAAATGGTAATAATATATTCTAAATATACTTTAAAACCACTCAAATTCATAATTTATCACTATTAATTATTTCGATTAAAAAGTTGTTTTTAATTAAAATTTAGTAATTTTCACTATTCATCAAAATATAAAAGTTATCCGAAAAGTACCAAAATTTCACCCAAGGATAATTTTGATATTCCAAATCCAAAAATGATGTGAATTTTGAGAGATAAATATTATAAAATTTTAAAAAGTGGGTATTACTATTCATAACGACTACTTTGATTGGTCGCGGTGTGTTAAAATCTCGAAGTTGCGTACAACACACGATACTATATTATTCAAAGAGAAGCATACAGTGGAAGCTTGGGGTGTTACATTCTCCCCTCCTTCAATAAATTGTGTCCTCTCAATTTATGATTGGTATTGGAATGTTGGGGTTGACATTTCATAATATTTTAGTTGAAATCCAACATCAAAAAATGGATTAATGAGACCTCTATTTAAAATAAAGAGTGGTAAGTATAAAGGTTACTGAAAATAACACATACTAGGGTTCCATGTAGGAAAACAAGGATATTGAAGATAAATATAACCATCAATATCTGATTGAGAGTGGTAGAGAACATGACTATGAAAAGGTCAATAATCACAAAGCAATAAATTTGTGATGATCTAAGGTACCATCTTGGACAACATTTTTGTTCTAATTCATTTTCTTAATGTTGAGGAAGTTATTTATGAGATTGGATAAGATCATAAGAAGATATAATTACTATTTAATTAGAGTTTTATCTATCAATAAATTTATACCACAAAATCATCTGTCACTCCAAAACATAATACAACTGAAAATTAATCGTATAGGGTTCCAAATATAATGAATTTATAATTCACATATCAGACCCTTTATAAAAAAAGAAACTTCATTATACCATCTATGAATTTCATGTAGTCCAGTGATAGGCAATATATCCCAATCGCAATATGGTTGTGTGTTCTATTCCTACAGCTTTGTCCGGCGTGATGGGTTGTCACACGGTCTACGTTCGGTCCTTTTATAAAAATCCCAAAATAACCTTTCAAACTTAATCCATTCCAACCTTCAGACTTTTCCAAAAATAATTCTATCCAAACTCTCAGTCCAAAATTTATAATGAAGTTAAACACATTGAAGATTTTGTTTTCCATGTAATTACATGTGAACACCTTCATCATGTATTATTACCATAAAAGCTTTATTGATCACATTAATGCTCCCCTATTCCTTATAGAATACTAGATATATTCCTTATATCAATTTTTTTTGAATATTACAACAATAATGAAATAAACAGATTATTAACCAGTTCCAATGAAGTCAATGATATCCAATATAATTTATCCAAATCAACCATCTCTTATTCCAAAATCACTAACTCTTTATCAAGACCATATTAAGGATTACTATTCTATCACCCATGTATTTTACAAAATGTGTAGCTTACTATAAAGTCACATTTTGTAGAACCATATAATCTCAATTACTCAATAAATTTGTACTGTAGTACTATCCTTATTTATCTCCATAATTCATATAACTAGTATATTATTGATAAAAAACTCAAATGAAACAATCCTATAATAACAATATATAAACACTAGTCATTCTTCTTCATTTGAGGTAGTATCATAACTTGATTATTATCCAATAGCATCATTTGGGGCATACTCTAATGATTTGGATATTGGTTCATGTAGTGTCCAAAATCCTTACAGATGAATCATTTTACATTTGAAACCTTTTTCATACCCTTGCAGTCACGTACTTGGTGTCCTTTTTCTCCACACTTATAAAAAACTCCCATTCCCTTCAGGCAAGTTCCAGGGTGTTTATTTCCACAGTTATCACATATGGGAAAATTATTCTTTTCCCTCTTCCCTTTATCCATATTTCTCTCTTCCATCCTATTCTTCTCTTGATTCCCTTCTAAATTTTGGATTAATATGATGAATGATATGACCCTTCTTACTCTTTGGATCATATGTATTGCTAGAGTTCTCATTCCTTATACTCAGTGCCATTTCTAAATAATGGCATACACTAGGTTAGTTTATGAATAGCAATGCATAATTCCAAACATGTAAAATACCTAACATAAATTGAAAAGAATATGCATATAATCTATAATCATAAAATGTATTATTTGAGAAAGTATTACTCCTAAATCCTCCATAATGGATTTTAATGAAAATGTGAATTTTCCTAAGAATATCCCCCGGGAGTGTCGTAACCAAGAGTGTAGCATGGACCGTTGTCGTGCACCAGTTCTCGTATGAGTCTAGATCAAATCAGTGTTTTTGGGTTTTACCCCTAGGTACATCTGTTCCAGAGCCGCCTATACCTGCTCGTATCCAGACAGGGATATACTTCTTTGAAAACTCACAGAATCTCTACAGTACCAAAATTCTATGAAGTTATTCTATACTAATCCCCAAAGTATATCTTAGGTTAATGTTCTCTAATCAGAGTTTAACTAAATCTATTTCCAAGGTTGTTGCTAAAGTTCCTTTGATACCAACTGTAACTCCTAGACCCCAGTTACGCAGAGTCGATGAATTGTTTTAAAACATTGGCATGATTACAATGAATCAAGTCCCAAAGGACTGATTGGTTTATAAGTCTTGGAAAATAGATTAAATACATGAATGTTACATTAAATTTTATAACATACAAAACAACATAAATAATCCATTATAAACTCCATTATTCTCTTGGATTAACCCTGCATATCAATCACAATATACTTTGTGAAATCCTAGGAAAAATAAAACATAGAAAGGGATGATCTCAGATGCTCAGTAAGGATTAAAATACAGCGTAAACTTTCATAAATAAGCATAAACAGTTAAGGCAATGTATAACTAAAACAAAAGCCTTTTAAACTTGAAATTCAGCATAATATGGAAAAAATAAAATGAGGTAATTCCATTTACTTATTCAAATGTATATTCTACTAGTCTAATAATCACATGCAATATCAATAACCATTTTCATAATGATGGAATGCATAATGCCAGACTATCATAACCACATAGTCAAGGCCTTGTGCCAAGACTACAAATAATATTTTTTTAAAGGACTTGTGCAAAGACACTAGTTTGTCTCATGAGACCTACCGATGCACCGAGGAGCTATAGTGGGATCCACCCATCACTTATTAAGTCCAATGCATTCCTCATATGAACAAGATTAAACATAACATAAACATTCGTATTAAAACCAGCATATGAAATTTCAATAAATTTTCCATAAACAATTAATGGTATAAAAATAATACATTCACAGTCAAACATATCACAAAACCGTAAATACAATATGGAAGTTTTGTATCATAATAAATCAACTTCAAATAAGCTTAAAATCCTTCAAAGGATTTTGACATAGATGAAATCAAAACTATTTGAGAGAAATATCCCTTTTCATGAAAACATTTAAAAGTCAAACAATTTATAAAGGAAGACATTTAAATACATTTTTTTTGAATCAAAGTGTCCCATACCACTTTGAATCTTTTAATAGTAATTATCATTTTAAAAACATTCATATCCACATAAATAAATCCTTAAAACCCATTTTGAAGACATGGATATTAATGAGAAAGATTTAGAGGAATAAATATTTAAAACATTTGAAATGACGTTTTTGTAAAAAATTACCTTAAAATAATCCCTTTGAAAACTATTTCATGAAACATGGAAATGGATAATAAATATGTCCCAGTAGATACTTACGTAAAAACAACCTCGGATAATAAAGAGATTGTGAAATTAACCTTTACAAATTTGGTAGCTTACGAAACATACAACCCATGAAAGAGGTATCATACAATTAATGTGTAAGTACACATAAATTAAAGTTTATTACACAATGAATACAATTATGGGTAGTACATACAGCACAAAAAAGGTAATAATGGCAATATGGCACGAATCTCACGAGAATAAAGAGTGAGATGAAAACCCCTTACCTTGCACTTTACATTAGTTGAGGGTGCGTTTAACCTCCTGTATAAAGACTATAGTATGTTATGAATCAATACCAAAACCATATTAATATTTATGATATCATACATTATTCATTTATGACTTTATACTACCCATTTAATAATAATTTCAATGTTATATTTATATTTTGGGTAATAATCGCTTTCTTTATTATACGTGTATTAACTTGTAACTATTGATTGTATCACTTAGATCATGATTTAAATACTTCCAGAATATAAAAAATGATTTATATATCATGTATATTTAGAATATAAATATGTATAATAGACGTATATATGAAATGGAAAACACAGTTTATGGAGACGGTAGTCCGTACGTACGCATAAACGTTGTTTCCGTTTTCATATAGTATTAAACGAAAGTAAGTGAATAAGATATACGTAAGTACAGAAATACTTATATATAAAAATATATATATCACCAGTATCATTATTATGTCATATATTACATACTTATTAGTAATATATATTTTTATAATCATCGATGAATGGTGAAGTTAGAAATGAATCAAATCACGCCGTGGAGATGGTAATCTGTACGTACGCACGAGCGACAATATAATTTGTTTGATATTAAAATAATATATAATTGGATGGTGTATAATATATACAGAATCATTATCATATTATATTTATTATTTACATGAATTACACATTATTATTATACCCATACAAATAATAGTGTATTGAATAACAGTTACACCACGACGTGGAGACGGTAGGCCGTACGTACACACGTATGATGAAATTTCATTCAAAGGATGGGTAGAATACTGAATATGGTTGTACCATATTTATAATAACATCATATTATATAGAAGATAATGGATTTATTATTTTCAAATTGAAATAACAAATAAATAAGAAGTTTAAGAATAATGTAACTTGAAAGAGGGTGGTCAAAACATTACCTCTTCTTCGGGTTCTTCCTTTTGATTTGATCAAAAGGGCTCCTTAGGTTGGCTTTATGATCAAACTAAGGCCTCTAGGTTGAAGGGAGGATAGTTGAGAGGGTATTTGGGTAGTGTTTGGCCAAACCAAAAGGCTTCAAAGTTATGAATAATTGGTTATAAGTGGTGTCCTTTTATAACGGGGAGGAGGGGATCTTTAGGAAAAACTTAATGTATTAATTTATAATAAATTGATATTAGGTTTATAATGGCTCCAAAGTGGATTATTAAAAGTCTAAGGTGGGTATGGGTCAAAATCTATTCAACCAATAGATTTTAGACTGCTTTGGGTAATTATATTAACCTTATCTTTTTATTTTACTCTTAGTTAAATTGTTTGACATTTACCACGTCTCATTGTATTTTTATATTATGTAGTCAATAAACATACTATAAACTTCCAAATGACCCCCAAGTGGTACATTAATAATACATATATCATTATATAAGTCCTTTTTCTGAACCTTATGTCCCGACCCACCTTCACCAAAAAGAGTGAAGGGACTGCAGATTGCTAGGACCTTCCTTCTTTAAGTTGAAGGAGAGATAATGACCACCAAAACCCGCCTTCAATAGGTCCCGGAGTGGCAAAAAGCACCAAGGGTATATAATCTCACACAAAATTGAAGACATTACCCTTTTTATTTTTATAGGATGGAGATATAAGATAGCAACCCAAACAATACCAAAGATGAAAGTAATGGTAAAGCTAAAAATAACTCGTTCCCATATGCATGTTCAAAAGTAAATGATACAAGTTACAAAAACTCAAATGGTAAAGTACCAAGAAAAAGAAAAATGACAACAGAGACTGCCCCAAGGTCCAAGCTAGTATGGTCCCACACGATCGCTGAAGTCCTCCTGGAAACTTGAAAGCAGTTTTATATACGTAGGGTGAGCATACAAGTATACTCAGTAGGGAAAACGAAAAGCTCTCGTGTACAAGTGGAGATGCATTCTAATGCCCTATGAGAAAAGAAAAAAAAAACACCTAGAAAGGGAAAATATCCACCCAAGCCTCACCAAGGCACACTTACCAAATAATGGAAGTCAAGTAAAATATAGTAATAGAAAATTTATATTTGGGTACCCCGCACCACTTTCCCAATGGTTATTGAAGACAACCTATGCGTCGAACCAATCCCGCCATTATCACCGTAGTCCCACAGCCAAACCCCACCTGCAGACACCCATGCCATAACCTCACCATAGTCCTACTGCCAAACCCCTCCCATACACACCTAGGTCATAACCTCTACTGGAACTCCCAAAGACACCTGGGCCAGAACTACTACTACCACGCCCGAAGACACCTGGGCCTCACCCCAAAGACACTTGGGAAACAACCTACCCGCAGACACCTAGGCCAACCACCACAACTACCATGCCTGATGATTCTTGTGCTAATAATGGTCTTCAGGCCATCAGAGCCTGCCCGAAGAGTCTTGGGCTATTCAGGAAAGGGAGTAGAACAAGAGATAATAACCGGCCACTCCTAGGAGTGTTGGAAAAAACACCCTCCCCCATGAAATGGGTGTGTTCAGCACTAATGTTCTCATCATTGGTGGGGTGCGAATAAGAAACCTAAAAGCTACAAATATATGTGTAGGTAAAAAACACTCATCCCAACCTAGGGGTTATAAAACCTAAGCACAACCACCCTTTTTACTATTCATTCACAAAATAAGCCACGTCACTCACGGCCAAGTCGCAACTAATCCCAAAAACCAATTCCCCATTTAAAAAATTCTTGTTTTTTGTGTTCAAGTGATCCCATTTAGGTGAATTCTGCACTACCGGGCAACTAACAGGCATAAAAACAAGCCAGGAAAAGAGAAACAGCCAAACAACAATTTAAACATTCAAACTCAGTTCTCTTGTAAGGTTACAACAACAAAAGGGGATTAGTGAGATCCCTCAAAGTACTGGAACCCAATGAAAACCTCACAAAAAGGGATAAGTGAGATACCTCAAAGTACTGGAAACAAACCAAACCCCGAGACACAACCCCATGTCCCCCAAACCAAGAACCAACAATTTCTCAACAATAGAGGATCCCACAAGAGTTCGTGCCACAGTAGAGCAACCACACAACTTTAGATTCACAACAAACATACGTACCACAACGGAGGATCCCATCCTCACCCACATCACCCCATAGGAAATCAAACATAACAACATGGCTACTACCAAAACAAAATAGGGAAACATCCAGGTTCAACACATCATTCATTAGGTTCTTTTATCTATTTGTTAACCGGGGTGATCACACATGGTTTCTTGTTTTTCTAGACGTCCATTTAACCAGATGAGTTTAAGTAATTAACCAAATTCCATGTTAAGTCATTTAATCAACACAGAATACATGCTTCATTAGTGCTCAAGGAAATACCACCAACAACCATGATTTTCAGTGAGCATAGGCCAGCACAATTCACAACACATATCAACATAAAAGAGTACAACAGAACATCGATCACACCAACCCTTCATTTTATAAAGGTCGGTTCATTATCTTTATTAAGTTTGGTTTCATCAATTCCCATAGATTCAAATGCCTACCCACCCCGGATGATACACAGAAATGATAGATGAAGGAAAAATCCCTACTTGATTGATCAAAGATCAAAGTTTTTCTCCACGCGCCAAGAACAGGGAAAAGCGCGACTTGGAGGGGAGGAATTATGTGGCCTCCAAGGGGTATAGAAAGCTCTAGCAGAGGCACACCACAATCCATGGGAAGAAGGGTCTCTAGGTGCACTAGGGGGAAGAATGTAGCCGACCAAAAGGAAGAAGAGGAAAAAAGGAACTTCCAGTGTGATATATAGATAAGATCCTGTTGTTACGGGTTATGGGAATTTTGAACGCCTAGAAAGTCAGATCGTGGTTTCCCACGTGGTTTGGCAGTTACGCATGATAGAATTAAGTTTCTATTTAATATCCCCCATTGGGGAGGTTTCTTGGGATTTTTTGGAATTAATTACGGTATTTAAATGGATTTGAAAGGGGTAAAATAATTAATTTATGTCAAAAATTACATTGCAGGAGTGGGACTGGAAAAAGAAAATGGAGGGCTGGATGAGGACACGGTGCCACCGTCACGGTGCCACCGTCACGGTGCCACTATTTTTGTGGAGCCTTATTTTGGAAAAATAATGGGCCAGGAGGGTTTGGGACCATACATTAGATACCTCTCAAACTATTCTCGCCATCGAGAATCAAAACAAACCAGAAGAAAAGAGAGGGTCCGAATAACCACCTCAAAAGATACCTCTTAGAAGTGAACCTCATCGTCATCTAGAAAAACCTCTCCCTTAAGAAACCAGGCGACACACAAGGGTGAAACTACCCAGTTATATGTGTGGGGGAGTCTCTTCCTCCATATCAAGATACTATCCTATTTGGGCGGCACTGACTCACCCACATGGGTTTAATCGCATCCACCTTAATGCGTCTTGATTAGGGATCGGGTCCCCCATCCCCATAGCCAGGACTTTTCACACACATTCAGAGAATAAGGAAAACCACATATTTCATAGCCAACAAGGTAATGCGTTCTGTCACAAACATGTACAAAATAGAATTGCAAAAAACTCAAAACAACTCTCGGTACTAGGCGTGCATTTGTGCTTCCTGTTCCCAGTTACATTCCATGGGCCCACCATGCCTCCACAACACACGAACCATAAGAATGGTGTAACACCCCGAGCTTCCATGATACGCTTTTCATTCAATAATGCAATAGCTTTCATTGTACGCAAGTTCGAGATTCTAACACACCGTGACCAATCAAAATAGCCATTATGAATAGTAATAACCACTTTTTGAAAGTATATATATTTTATATTTCAAAATGGACTTCATTTTTGGAATCGGAATATAAAAATTAGTCTATGTTGAATTTTTGGTATTTTTCTGAGAACTTCCAATTTTTTATGAATAGTGAAAAATACTTAAAAACAAATTTTTTAATCAAAAAAATTTATAGTGATAAATTATACTATTGAGTGGTTTTAAAGTATAATTATAATATATTTTTACCATTTTATCCAATTGTGGTCATTAGAATGAATTTCACTTTGAAATTGGACATAAACAATTGTCAATCTTTTGAAATATATTGTTTCTTAAAAACACGCTATTTATTGTGACAAAGGGAATTAATTATAAAATTAATTAATGAAAATTATATTTTTGGAATTTTTTAAAATAGACATAATTTTTGAATTCGGAATATCAATTATAGCTTAGGGTTAAATTTTGGCATTGTTCTGAAAAACTTCAATTTTTGATGAATAGTGAAACCACTAAGTGGTAGTTAAAAAACTGATTTTTCGTTTAAATGAAACATTACCACTTCTGTGATTTGATTTTCAAAAATCCGACATATATGGTTTTCATTAGAAATTAAAATGTGGTTCAATGGGATTAAAATAATTTTTTGGTGAATAGTAACTTTTATGTTTAATTAATCGCGATTAAAGGTAATTTGTGAAATTTAAGGTAAAAATGATATTATAAAAGTATGAAAATACCTTTAAACTTGTACTAAACTTATTGTATGAGTCATGGCCTACCAAGAAAATCCATGGGTCAACTTGGGGACCCCATGGAGCCACTTTGGTAGGAAAATGACATTAAAAACATTTTATTTAATGTTAAAATAAAAATGTCACAAACATGAGTTGTTTTACTAAAAAATTTTTTAAATGGGGTTATACAAGTCATATTTTTGACTATAAATATTAATTAGAAATATAAAAAGATTTCCTACATCATGATATTCGTTTTATAATTTTTAGACATTAAATAAATTAAATTATTTATGACACCATGATGATGCAGCGATTACCTCATTAATTAACGATTTTAATAAAATGGAAGGATAATGTAAAATATAATAATTAAACTTGTACAAAGCCTATTGGATGAGTAGATTTAGAACCCTTATCACCTTATCCTCGATATATATAAGTGTGGGACCTTTAAAATCCGAAACTCATTATATAATAAAGTAACATTTCATGACTTTCCAAGAGTGCCCCTCCTCTCCTCTTATAAAAGGCCCCCACCACTACCACCTTACTCACACCTTCAAAGCCTTTTGGCTTGGCCAACCTCTGCCCAAATACTCTGTCAACTTCCCTATATTACTCCTAGAATCTTCACCTTGGGAATAATTCTTCCCAAGGAAGCCTTTGAGCTCAAATCAAAAAGAGTTACCCGTTTTAAAGGTAGTGTTTTCTCTTGTGTTCTTATGTTTTATTTTGATTCTACAACCCCCTAAAATCTTTTTATTAATTTCTTTTATAACAGAACCAATATCCTAAATATACTAGGATGTTGTTATAAGAAGGAATCTATCTACACTTACACACACCTACATCTAATGGATAAAGAACATACTGTTTCTGTGGATGAAGAATTTCTGCCTCACGAAACGATGATTGTTCAAAACTCATATAACACCTTCATAGGTGGCCATTAAGATGTCACTATATTTATATATGATATATAATATGTTTATTTTTTCCTTAAGCTATTGTATTTTTCATTTATGGAATACCGTTATGGTTTCCATTATGGGTAAACGCGATATTTTCATTTTAGGAAGTGCGGACTACCGCCCCTTCAAAGTGATTTGAATCGTTAATTCCATATGTGGGATGTATAATGGATGGATTAAATGGTATTATAAATTATATTATACTTGAATTATGTTATAAATTTATATAATTATAACTTCACTCCATTAAATACAAAATAGAAATGAAAGTAGCGTTCATGAGTACGTACGACTTACCGTCTCCATGAACGGTGCATTTCATTTCTTACCTCTAAATGATATGTAATATTATAAATGAATGTATATACTGGATATATATGATGTATATGATATCTACATCATGAATATAATTATGGATATTATGGATATTTTACCACATGAACAAATTGTAATTATAAGAAGTTTATTTTTGACTCAAGTACCAAAGATTGACAAAACGAACGTTATTAACTTAAATAATTACATAATGTTCATAACATGGTAATAAGTGATATAAAAGGAATAATGAACATGAAAAGGTTCTTAAAAAAGTATAAATTAACTCTAGTTTATTATTCAGGAGGTTAAAGAGCGGTCAAGTCAAGTCAGACATGAGGTAAGGGAACTTCTTAACCCAATTTCCATTATTTAGGTTAATCTCCTACTTTCAAATTATGTAATGATATTATTATGTCCTATCTGGTATTTATAATTTCTTTATGTGTACTTATAGTGAATACACATAATAGATCTATTTTATTTAAAAAAAAATGATATTTTTAAGGTACATCGTCTCAATCTCCTTTCATTGAGGCATATTTGGTTTTATACACAACTTTCTTTTATACGATGTATAAACCCCTTTGACTTTTACGTTTATTCAAAAGGAATCTTTTTATATGAATAGTTTTACTAAATGACAAAAAGGAATGTTTTTTTTGTTGTACGTATGCGGCAACAAAGACTTCTCTGCCGCCGTGACCATTATTTGAGTTTCGACTTCCTCTACAAACCATAACTTTTTTTAAATGAAAAATAATTAGAAAGTTTTAATTTTATTTTATTTTGGTATTGAAAATGGTTTTGAAAGTGTTTTTATTATATCAATGTGTTGTATTGATATCTTGTGATTGAAATGTGTAAATTATATGTTTCCTTTATGCATATTTTATGTGATATGATTATGTTATGGTTTATGATATGTTTAAACCTGTTCATATGAGGAATGCATTGGACTTAATAAGTGACGGGTGGAGCCCGATATAGCTCCTCGATGCATCGGAAGGTCTCATGATACAAAATAGTGTCTTGGCACGTGGCCTTGAAAAAATATTATTTGTAGTCTTGGCACGAGGCCTTAGATACGTGGTTATGATAGTCTGGCATTATGCATTCCGTCATTATGAAAGTGGTTATTGATATTGCATGTGATTATTCGACCAGTATAATATCAATGTGAATAAGTAAATGTCATTATATCCTTTTACTTTTTCCATATTATGTTGAAGTTCAAGTTTAAAAGGCTTTTGTTTTAGTTATACATTGCCTTAGATGTTTGTGTTTAGTTATGAAAGCTTCCGCTATATTGTTATCCTTACTGAGCATCTGAGCTCACCCCTTTCAATGTTTTAATTTTTCTAGGATGTGATGAAGTATATTATGAATGACCTGTAGGGATAGTATGAGGGGATATGAAGACAAGATGTTTTTTTAGTTTTGTTTTACTTAATGATGTAATGTAAGACTTATGAATGTATCTAGTGTCTCTAAGACTACTAAACTAATCGGTCTTTCGAGACTTGTTCTTTTGTGATCATGCCAATGTTACACAATAACGCACCGACTCTAGTTAACTGGGGTCGGGGCGTTACAGTTGGTATCAGAGGTAGTTTAGTACTATCCTTGGAAGTTAGATTTAGCTAAAATCTGATTAGAGAACATATACCTATGATACAATTTGAGGATTAGTATAGAAGAACTTCCTAGAATTTTGGTATTATAGATATTTTATGAGTTTTCCAAGCAATACATCCCTGTCTGGATACGTGCTGGTAGAGGCGGCTCTTGGACAGATGTACCTAGGGGTAAAACCCAAAAACACCGCTTTAAGCTAGACTCGAACGGGAACTGGTGCACGAAAATGGGCCTTGCTGCACTCTTGGTTACGACACTCTCAGGGGATATGCTTAGGATAATTATCATTTTCTTTACAAACCACTATGAAGGGTTATGAGTATTAAATTCCTCAAAGAAAACATTTTTATGATTATGGATTATATCCATAAATAGTTCAATTAATGTTAAGTGTTTTACAAGTATGTAATTTTGTATTTTGATTCATAAAATAATCTCGTTTATGCCATTGTTTAGAAATGGTGCCCAGTGGAAGGTATGGAAACCGTATCAATGCACACACTTAGTGTAGGGATTTCCCTCCTTCTCAAGATAATTATAGTGGAGCTGGTGATACAACTGGTGATGATCATCTTATCACCATACTAGGACAACTCACTCAGGTTATGAATAATAACCTTACTCATATGGAGCACCCTGATCCACAACGTGGAGGATCTATGTTAGACCTATTCATGAGGAAAAAACCACAAAAATTTAATGGGGGTAAAAATCCATTAGTAGTTGAGCAATGGATAAACTCTTTAGAGAAAATATTCCACTCTTTGGGGAGTAGCGAAAGGGAGAAAGTTGTCATGGCAGTTTACCGCCTCACTGGAGATGCCGATCAATGGTGGTCACTGATTCAAAACACAAAGGAAGATGAAGAAGTATGAAGTATGGAATGGAGGGAGTTTAAGGAAATTTTCTTAGAAAAATACTTTCCTTATAACCATCGAGCAGATATGGAAAGGCAATTTCTGAGTCTGAGGCAGAAGGAGTATGAGAATGTTGCAAAGTATGAGGCTAACTTTACAAGGTTAGCGAGGCATGCTGCAGATTATATACGTAACCCAAGAAGTAAGATTGATTGTTTCTTTGATGGGTTAAAACCATTTCTCCGTCGAGCATTAGTCTCAAAAACCTTCTCGTCGTATGAAGATACAGTCTCGTGTGCTATCAAGACAGAAAAGGAATTCTCTAAATCTTATGATAATAAAGTAAAGCAAGAGAAGAAGAGAACGGCGGAACAAGAGACAGATAAAGGAAAAAATGGAAAGAAATATTTTCCATTATGCGATAATTGTGGGAAGAATCACCCCGGTACTTGACTAAAAGGAATGGGAGTTTGTTATAAATGTAGAGAAAAAGGTCACCAGGCTCGTGATTGCAAGGGAAAGAAAGAGGCTATCAATTTTGAATGCTACAATTGTTGGGAAATGGGGCATTATGCAAATGAATGTCCTAAGCGTCAGGGAACCTTACCTCCGAAAAGGCCAAGGGATCAAGGACAATCTTATGCTGTTACTACAGTTGAAGTTGAATAATTAATGTATTGGTGCCTTTGGAAACAAGGATTATATTCTGGTTATAAGAATAATGTGATATATATAAGTATTGTACTGTAGTACTTGTTGTTTTCATTAAGGTTTTAATATGATGAAGGTAATCATATTTTTAGTATGTGACAATAAGAGAAACTTTACTTTGATTGGGGAATCTGATGTTACAATTGATTTTGGAATTTAGAGACCTTTTAGAGAAAGTCTGGGTAGAGGTATTTTGGATAACTATAAAGGTTGGAATGGATTAAGTTTAACTTTGGATAGTATTGTTTAAGGTTAAAAAATTTCTGAAGATTACTTTCGGAATATTATCATACTATATTTTTAGGAAAAGGACAACCTGCAGGTCGTGGGATAACCCATCACGTCGGACAAAGCTGCAGGAATCGAACCCACATCCATAGTGTGAATGGCCTTTATTATCCACCACTAGCCTACAGGAAGTCCCTGGTTATTACAAAAATTTTTCCTAATCTAAATGGTATGTGTTAATATTTGGAACCTTATACAATTATTATAAATAGAATATTTTTGTATTCTATTACCTTTTAGAGTGAAAGATGGATTTGTGGTAAAAATTTATTAAAGAATGAAAGCCTACATTCCAAGTATGTATATTCCCTTACGTTCTTAGTAAATCTCCTAAATAAATTCCTAAACATTATAAAAGGTAACTTAAAACAAAAACGTTGCCGGTTAACTTTTCCAACTGGGGATTCAATGACCGTTTAACTAATCACAAGTTTGTGATTTTCTTGTGGTTAACTTTCTCCTAATCATTTTTTATACAACTCTCTATCAGACCTTGATGGTTTGTTTTTCTTCTATATCCATATTTTCATATAATCCTAGTATGGGCTATCTCAGGTGACCTTTGTACTTATCTTTATATCTTTTAAAGTTATATTTTTATTAACCTTATTTCAGATTTGGGTTTTCCACAAAGGTATTTCCTATCTTCAACCTTTTATTTTCAAAGAAAAATTTCAAATTGTGAGGACGCAATTTATTGAAGGATGGGAGAATGTAACACCCCGAGCTTCCACAATATGCTTCTCTTTCAATAATGCAATAGCGTGCATTGTACGCAAGTTCAAGATTCTAACACACCGCGACCAATCAAAATAGCCATTATGAATAGTAATACCCATTTTTTGAAATTATATATATTTTATATTTCAAAATGGACTTCATTTTTGGAATAAAATTATCGAAATTATCCTATTTTGAATTTTTGGTATTTTTCTGAGAACTTCCAATTTTTTATGAATAGTGAAAAATACTTAAAAACAACTTTTTTAATAAAAATAATTTATAGTGATAAATTATACTATTGAGTGGTTTTAAAGTATAATTAGAATATATTTTTACCATTTTATCCAATGGTGGTCATTATAATTAATTTCACTTTGAAATTGGACATAAACAATTGTCAATCTTTTGATATATATTGTTTCTTAAAAACACGCTATTTATTGTGACAACGGGAATTAATTATAAAATTAATTAATGCAACTAATATTTTTAGAATGTTTTAAAATAGAAATTATTTTTGAATTCAGAATATCAATTATAGCTTAGGGTGAAATTTTGGCATTGTTCTGAAAAACTTCAATTTTTTATGAATAGTGAAACCACTAAGTGGTAGTTAAAAAACTGATTTTTCGTTTAAATGAAACATTACCACTTCTGTGATTTGATTTTCAAAAATCCGACATACATGGTTGTCATTATGAAGTAAAATGTGGTTCAATGAGATTAAAATAATTTTTTGGTGAATAGTAACTTTCAAGTTTAATTAATCGCGATTAAAGGTAATTAGTGAAATTTAAGGTAAAAATGATATTATAAAAATATGAAAATACATTTACACTTGTCATACACTTATTGGATGAGTCATGGCCGACCAAGACAATCCATGGGTCAACTTGGGGACCACATGGAGCCACTTTGGTAGGAAAAGGACATTAAAAACTTTTTATTTAATGTTAAAATAAAAATGTCACAAACATGAGTTGTTTTACTAAAATAATTTTTAAATGGGGTTATACAAGTCATATTTTTTACTATAAATATTAATTATAAATCTAAAAATATTTCCTACATCATGATATTTGTTTCATAATTTTTAGACATTATATAAATTAAATTATTTATGACACCATGATGATGCAGCAATTACCTCATTAATTAACGATTTTAATAAAATGGAAGGATAATGTAGAATCTAAGAATTAAACTTTTCCAAAGCCTATTGGATGAGTAGATTTAGAAACCTTATCACCTTATCCTAAAAATATATAAGTGTGGGACCTTTAAAATCCGAGACTCATTATATAATATAGTAACATTTCATGACTTTCCAAGAGTGCCCCTCCTCTCCTCTTATAAAAGGCCCCCACCACTACCACCTTACTCACACATTAAAAGCCTTTTGGCTCGGCCAACCTCTGCCCAAATACTCTCTCAACTTCCCTCTATTGCTCCTAGAAGCCTAACTTTGGGCAGAAGTCTTCCCAAGGAAGCCTTTGAGCTCAAATCAAAAAGCGTTACCCGTTTTAAAGGTAGTGTTTTCTCTTATGTTCTTATGTTTTATTTTGCTTCTCCAACCCCCTAAAATATTTTTATTCATTTATTTTGTAACAGCACTAGTATCCTCAATATACTACTATGTTTTTATAATAAGTATTCGAGCTACACTTACACACACCTACATCTAATGGTTAAAGAACATACTGTTTCTGTGGATGGATAATTTCTGCCTCACGAAACGATGATTGTTCAACACTCATATAACACCTTCAAAGGTGGCCATTAAGATGTAACTATATTTATATATGATATATAATATTTATATGTTTTCTTTAAGCTTCTGTATTTTTCATTTATGACATACCTTTATGGTTTCCATTATGGGTAAACGCGATATTTTCATTTTAGGAAGTGTGGACTACCGCCCCCTCAAAGTGATTTGAATCGTTAATGCCATATGTGGGATGTATAAAGGATGGAGTAAATGGTATTATACATTATATTATATTGGAATTATATTATAACTTTATATAATTATAACTTCGTTCCATTAAATACAAAATAGAAATGAAAGTAGCGTTCATGCGTACGTACGACTTACCGTCTCCATGAACAGTGCATTTCATTTCTTACCTCTAAATGTTATGTAATATTATAAATGAATGTATATACTGGATATATATGATGTATATGATATCTACATCAAGAATATAATTATGGATATAATTTACATTTTACCACATGAACAACTTGTAATTATAAGAAGTTTATTTTTGACTCAAGTACCAATGATTGACAAAACGACCGTTATTAACTTAAATAATTACATAATGTTCATAACATGGTAATAAGTGATATAAAAGGAATAATGAACATTAAAAGGTTCTTAAGAAAGTATAAATTAACTCTAGTTTATTATTCAGGAGGTTAAAGAACGGTCGAGTCAAGTCGGACTCGAGGTAAGGGAACTTCTTAACCCAATTTCCATTATTTAGGTTAATCTCCTACTTTCAAATTATGTAATGATATTATTATGTCCTATATTGTATTTGTACTTTCTTTATGTGTAATTATAGTGAATACCCATAATATATCTATTTTATTTTAAAAAAAATGATCTTTGTAAGGGACATCGTCTCAATCTCCTTTTATTGAGGCATATTTGGTTTTATACACAACTTTCTTTTATACGGTGTATAAACTCCTTTGACTTTTAAGTTTATTCAAAAGGAATATTTTTATATGAAGAGTTTTGCTAAATGAAAAAAAGGAATGTTTTTTTGTCGTACATATGCGGTGACAATGACTTCTCCACCGTCGTGACCATTATTTGAGTTTCGGCTTCCTCTACAAACCATAACTTTTTTTAAATGAAAAATAATTAGGAAGTTTTAATTTTATTTTATTTTTGTATTGAAAATGGTTTTGAAAGTGTTTTTATTATATCAATGTGTTGTATTGATATCTTATGATTTAAATGTGGAAATTTTATGTTTCCTTTATGCATATTTTATGTGATATGATTATGTTATGGTTTATGATATGTTTAAACCTGTTCATATGAGGAATGAATTGGACTTAATAAGTGACAGGTGGAGCCCGCTATAGCTCCTCGATGCATCAGAAGGTCTCATGAGACAAACTAGTGTCTTGGCATGACGCCTTGACAAAATCTTATTTGTAGTCTTGGCACGAGGCCTTGGCTACGTGGTTATGATAGTCTGGCATTATGCATTCCATCATTATGAAAGTGGTTATTGATATTGCATGTGATTATTCGACTAGTAGAATATCCATGTGAATAAGTAAATGACATTATCTCATTTTACTTTTTCCATATTATGTTGAAGTTCAAGTTTAAAAGGATTTTGTTTTAGTTATACATTTCCTTAGATGTTTGTGTTTATTTATGAAAGCTTCCACTATATTGTTATCCTTACTGAGCATCTGAGCTCACCCCTTTCAATGTTTTAATTTTTCCAGGATGTGATGAAGTATATTATGAATGACCTGCAGGGATAGTATGAGGGGATATGAATACATGATGTTTTTTTAGTTTTGTTTTACTTTATGATTTAATGTAATACTTATGAATGTATCTAGTGTTTCCAAGACTACTAAACTAACCGGTCTTTCAAGACTTGATATTTTGTGATCATGCCAATGTTACGCAATAATGCAGTGATTCTGGGTAACTGGGGTCGGGGCATTACAAATGGTCCGTCCACAGAGTATTTTCTCCTCATGACCCTCGACCATCACTGGTATTTTCACAAGGGTCACGCCAAAAGGAGGGAAGGGACACCAGATTTCCAGGACCTTCCTTATTTAAATTGAAGGAGAGATAATGACCCGTGAAACCCGCCTTCAACTGGTCCCGGAGTGGTGACTAGCACCAAGGGTATTTAATCTCACAAAAAAAGGAAGGCATTACCCTTTTTATTTGTATATGATCGAGAGATAATATTGAAACCCCAACAATACCAAAGTTGAAAGTAAAGGCAATGCCAAAAATAACTCATTCCCATATACATGTTCAACAGTAAATGATACAAGACACAAAAACTCCAAAGGTAAAGTACCAAGAAAAAGAAAAATGACAACAGTAACTGCCCCATGGTCCGAGCTAGTATGGTTCTGCATGATCCCTGAAGTTCTCTTGGAAACCTGAAAGAAACTTTATATACGTAGGGTGAGAATACAAGTATACTCAGAAGGGAAAACCAAAATATCTCGTGTACAAGTGGAGAGGCATTCTAATGCCCTATGAGAAATGAAAATCCAAAACACCTAGCAAGGTAAACTATCCACCCAAGCCTCACCAAGGCACACTCCCCAAATAACGCAAGAAAAGTAAAGTATAGTAATAGCACATCTATATTTGGGTACCCCACGCAACTTTTACACTAGTTATTAAAGACATCCTATGCGTCAAACCAATCCCTCCAGACCAAGGAAACTACAAACCTCTTCCACGTTCTTGGGTGCTTCCCATGAAACAACTGCCTCAACCTTCGATGGGTCCACTGCTATCCATTGCTCGGACACCACGTGCCCAAGGAAGTGCACTTCTCACGTCATGAACTTGCACATGGACAACATCCAATAGAGTTGGTGTCATCGGAGGACCTCTAAAATTGTTCTCAAGTACTCGGCGTGATCCTCCTCTGATCTTGAGTAGATCAAGATGTCGTCAATAAACAGGACTACGAACAAGTATAGATATTCTCTGAAGATGGATTTCATGAGCCCCATGAACACAGCTGGAGCGTTCGTGACGCCGAACGACATGACCACAAACTCAAAGTGCCCATATCTGCACCTGAAGGCCATCTTTGAGATGTCTCCCTCTTTCACCCTCAGCTGGTGATATCCTGACCACAGGTCAATCTTCGAGAACCAACCTGCTCCCCTCAGTTATTCAAAGAGATCGTCTATCCTAGGGAGAGGGTAGCGATTCTTAACCGTCACCTGATTCAGTCTTAGTTAGTCTATACGCAACCTAATACCACTATCTTCCTTCTTCGAGAACAATACTAGAGCACCCCACGGTGATGCACTTGGTTGAACAAAACCCTTCTTCATCAGATCATCAATCTGAATCCACAACTGTCGTAGCTCCGAAGGTGCCATCCGATAGGGGTCCATCGAAATCGGATGAGAATTAGGATGTAAGTCTATCCCAAATTCGATGTCACGTCAAGGGGGTAGATTTGTCACATATTCATGGAAGACGTCCATAAAATCACTGAAGACCCCTTGAACTTCTACCATCTTTGCATCCACTGACTCCACTGATAGCTCAGCTAATAAAGAGAAGAGGGGTTCCCCTCGCTTGCTGCTCCCCTAGAAACTCTGCTCGCCGATGAAAGTCAGCCGTCGGCCACCCATGTGTGAAAACAAAACCCTTATTCAGAAGTATTCAATGAAGTCACATAGAAATAACAACCAGTCAATGCCTATGATGGAATCGTATGGCTGTATCTACAAAAATAGAAGATCCCTGACTGACTGATGTGGCCCTATCATCAGTCTGCATCCTTGACAAACATTCAACAAGTCGGTCTGACCTCCGACTGGTGTGCTCAACACTAGGGGCACTAGAAGTCTCTCAGCATCTAAACCCATAGCATGGGCCAGATTGGGTGTAACAAAGGAGTGCGAAGCTTCTGTATCAAACAAGGAATATGCAATGGTACTAAACAAGCTGATCGTACCTCGAATGACCTCTGGCCCTACTGGAACTGCTGCCTCCGCGGTGTGAAAATTCCCACACCCAACTCCTCTTCTTCTCGGCTTTCATCCACCTCCCAAACCACGCTCGGGTCGAGGTCCCTGAGGAGCGGCCTGAGGTCAGCCTCCTCCTGCAACGTTGGCCCTTGGTGGAGCAGGAGCCCGCTTCCCCTGTTGCTGCAGCTGAAAGGTCCTACCTGTGAACTGCTGCTGCTGAGGTGGGTGTTGGACCTTCCCTACCCCACCATACTGTACTCTATCTGGGCACTGGTTTTGAAGGTGCCCATGGTTGCCACAGACAAAGCACCTTGGTCCCGGGCCCGAAGGGAAAGGGCGAGGACCAGGAGATTGGAACTGGAACTGTTGTGGCCTGCTCCCTGCTGGTCGGAACCTAGAGGGCCCTGATGCTGGAGGCCTGCTGCTGGCATCCTTCCACTTTGAAGAGCCCAACTGGATTCCCTTTCATGACACACCTCCCAATGTGTGCATCCTCTCCACCACTTCAGCCTTCTTCTGCACCTCTAAGTATGTCGGTAGTGTGAAGGGAGAAACAATGTACTGAAGAGAAGGTCAGAGTGCCTCTTCTAAACATCTCGCCCGAGACTCCTCATCCGGAAAGAGGTCGAGAGAAAAGCAAAGGAGATCCTTGAACACGATCCCCAACTCTCTCACTAACATACTCCCCTACTAGATGGAGAGTATCTCCTGCCTCTTCTCGGCGTTTGTTGTGGAAGAGAGGAATTCTGCTCGGAACTCCTTCTTGAAGTCAGCCCACACAACCTCAGTCTCGCTCTTCTCTCCATGATAAAGCATCCACCACTGACGCAATACTCCTCACATCTGGATGATGGCCATAGGAACCCAGTACTCTTTCGGAGACCAAATCAGGCCGAAATCTATCACTAGTTCCTCGAGCTAGCTCTCTGTCTCCATATCCGAGGTGATGCCCTCGTACTTTCCGAGGGTATATCGTTGAAAGGATCGATGCATCTTCTGCCACTGATCATCCTCCTCCTCTCGGTCGGTCCTCTGCCGATCGGCCAAGTCCACGTTCTGGGCCTCGATCGCCCGCACTACTTGTGGTCGCCTCCCAGGTACCATAGCTGCACGGTAAACAATGAATGCCTAAGCCCGAGTAGTGTAGAATATTGTTCTTAAATTTTCTTAGATTTCTTTATTTATTTTGAATCATCAAGATACCCATGAAACATAAGAACCCAAGTCATTATGATGCATGTACCTTTCCTAGGGTCTCTACCCAATAATTAGTGTAGCCTCACTTGGTCGTTAGGTAGGTCCATAGTCCTTGAATCGGATCACGAGGGGCCCTAAAATCCCATGTCCTAGCAGGTCTTCCATATCCTAATTCACGCACCTAGGTCACACAACACTATTTCTATACCACCCCATGAAATCCTTACTGTGCCTAACTCCAGACCCCATACTACCTCCCAACCTCCCCTTTGATACCATTCTATAATGACCCGCCTTCACCAATACGAGGGATGGGAAAACATATTTTCAGGCCCTTCCTTCTTTACGTTGAAGGAGAGATAATGACCCCTAAAACTCGCCTTCAATAGGTCCCAGAGTGGTGACCAACACCAAGGGTATAGAATCTCACAGAAAATGGAATTCATTACCCATATTATTTTTATAGGATCGGGAGATAAGATAGAAACCCAACAATAACAAAACTGAAAGTAAAGGTAAAGCAAAAAATACACCGTTCCCATATGCATGTTCAACAGTAAATGATACATGCCACAAAAACTCCAAAGGTAAAGTACCAAGAAAAAGGAAAATGACAACAACAACTGCCCCAAGTTCCGAGCTTGTACGGTCTCGCACGATCCATGAAGTCCTCCTGGAAACCTGAAAGCAGTTTTATATATGTAGGGTGAGCATACAAGTATACTCAGTAGGGAAAACCAAAAGCTCTCGTGTACAAGTGAAGAGGAATTTTAATGCCCTGTGAGAAAAGAAAAACCAAAACACCTAGCAAGGGAAACTATCCACCCAATCCTCACCAAGGCACACTCCCTAAATAACGCAAGTCATGTAAAGTATAGTAATAGCACATCGATATTTGGGTACCCCACGCCACTTTCCCACTAGTTATTGAAGACATGCTATGCGTTGAACCAATCCTGCCATTCTCACCATAGTCCCATAGCCAAACCCACCCGCAGACACCTGGTCCATAACCTCACCATAGTCCCACTGCCAAACCCTTCCCGCACACACCTGGGCCATAACCTCTACTACCACGCTCGAAGACACCTGGTCCAGAACAACTGCTGCCATGCCCGAAGACACCTGGGCCTCATCCTGAAGACACTTTGGAAACAACCTGCCCGCAGACACCAGGGCCAACAACCACAACTACCCTACCCGATGATTCTTGGTCTAATAATGGACTTCAGGCCATCACACCCTTCCAAAAGAGTCTTGGGATATTCGGGAAAGGGAGAAGAAAAGGAGATAATAACAATACACTCTTAGGAGTGTTGGAAAAAAAAATCCTCCCCCATGAAATGCGTGTGTTCGGCACTAAAGTGCTCAAATTGGTTGGGGCACAAATAAGAAACATGAAATCTAGAGATATATGTATAGGTAACAAACACTTATCCAAACCTAGGGGTTCCAAAACCTAAGCACAACCACCCTTGTTACTATTCAATCACAAAACAAGCCACATAACTCACAACCAAGTCACAACTCATCCCAAAAACCAATTCCTCATTTAAACCATTCTTGATTTCATGTTCAAGCGATCCCATTTAGGTGAATTTTGCACTACCGGGAAACTAACAGGCATAAACACAAGCCAAGAAACAGCCAGACAACAATTTAAGCTTTCACACCCAGTTCTCTTTTAAAGTTACAACAAAAAAAGGGGATTAGTGATATCCCTCAAAGTATTGGAACCCAAAGAAAACCCCAAAAAAGGGATACGGGAGATCCCTCAAAGTACTAGAAACAAAGAAAACCCCAAGACACAGCCCTAGGTCCCCCAAAACAGGAACCAACGATTTCTCAACAATAGAGGATCCCACCTGAGTTCGTGTCACAGCAGAGCAACCACACGGCTTTAGATTCAAAACCAACATCTGTACTACAATGGAGGATCCCATCATCACCCACATCACCCCATAGGAAATCAAACAGAACAACATGCTTACTACCAAAATAGAGTAGGGAAACATCCAGGTTCAACACATCATTCATTAGGTTCTTTTCTCAGTTTGTTAACCGGGGTGATCACACAAGGATTCTTGTTTTACTGAATGTCCATTTAACCAACCGAGTTTAAGTGATTAACCATATTCCATATTAAGTCATTTAATCATAACAGAAGACATGGTTCATTAGTGCACCATGAAAGACCACCAACAGACATGAGTTTTAGTGAGTATAGGCCCGCGCAATTCACAACACATATCAACATAAAAGAGTACAACAGAACATCGATCACACCCCCCTTCATTATTTAAATGTCCATTCATTATCTTCATTAAGTTTTGTGGCATCAGTTCCCAAAGAGACAAAAGCATACCCACCCCGCACGATACATAGAAAGGAGAGACGAAGGAAGAATCCCTATATTATTAATCAAATATTTATGTTTTTCTTTACACGCCAAGAATATGGGAAAGCGTGACTTGCAGGGGTGGAATTCCGTGGACTCTAAGGGGTGCAGAAAGCTCTAGGAGAGGCACACCACAAGCCACGAGAAGAAGGGACTCCAGGAACACCAGGGGGAGAAAGATGCCGGCCAAAATGAAGAAGAGGAAAAAAGGAACTTACCATGCGATATACAGATAATATCTCGTTGTTACGGGATATGGTAATTTTGAACGCCTGGAAAGTCGGATCGCGATTTCCCATGTGGTTGGGCAGTTACGCACGATGGAATTAAGTTGTTATTTAATATCCCCCATAGGGGAGGTTTCTTGGGATTTTTAGGAATTAATTATGGGATTTAAATGTCCTTGAAAGGGGTAAAATAATTAATTTACGTCAAAAATTTTGTTGTTGGAGCGAGATTGGAAAAAGAAAATGGAGGGCCGGGTGAGGACACGGTGCCACCGTCACGGTGTCGGCCACATGGTGCCACTGTTTTGGTGGAGCATTATTTTGGAAAATTAATGGTCCAGGAGAGTCTGGGCCATTACACCTTATATTTTTAGGAATATAATATCAATTAATAATATAATATTTGTTTTAAAAAATCATTTATGTCAATTTTGACAATATTTATTAATTGATTTTTTTAAAGTCTTAAAAACTTTATTAATTCGAACCAAATTAATTTAAGCAATAATAACATGTCATTTTAACCAATAAAATTCTTCGATGGCATCAAAACATTCAAATTATATTTATTTTAACATTTATAATACCAATTATTTGATTTTCTCATAAAAAAGGAAAATACTGCATCATTATTATGTCATAAATAAATTAAATTATTCGATGTCTAAAATTTTTAAATAAAATACCATTATATAGGAAATATTTTTATCATTATAATTAATTATTATAGTCGAAAATATAACATATATAACCTTATGTAAATATTGTTTTTCTAAAAGATATATGCTTATGTCAGTTTTGCATTTACTTTAACTTAATTATTATAAAGTGTCATTATCACTTACAAGTGGCTTCATGGGGTCCCAAAATCAAACCAAATATTTCCATGGTCGGACATGTATCAAAAAATAGGGTTAGGACACGTTTTTGGGTAATTTAATATTATAATAATATTATTTTTTTACCCTTATTTATCGGATTTACCCTTTAACCATGGAAAATAAAATATTACCAAAGTAATTATTCAAAATGTCTAAAAATAAAAGTTACCTATTCACAAAATTTGGACCACATGATTCTAAATATGGAATCCATTTTTCTAAATTCAAAACACAGAAGTGGCTGAAATTAATTTAAAATTAATTTCCGCTGTCAAAACAAAAAGTGTGTTTTTAAGAAATAATAACTATCAAAAGGTTGACACTTGTTTATGTCCGGTTTAAATGTGAAATTACGTCCAATGACAAACATTGTATAAAATGGTAATAATATATTCTATATATATTTTAAAACCCCTCAAATTCATAATTTATCACTATTAATTATTTTTATTAAAAAAGTTGTTTTTAACTAAAATTTAGTAATTTTCACTATTCATCAAAATATAAAAGTTATCAAAAAAGTACCAAAATTTCACCCTAAGCTAATTTCGATATTCCGAATCCAAAAATGAATTCCATTTTTAGAGATAAAATTTTTAAAATTTCTAAACGTGGATATTACTATTTATAATGGCTACTTTGATTGGTCGCGGTGTGTTAGAATCTCGAAATTGCGTACAACACACGCTACTGTATTATTCAAAGAGAAGCGTACCGTGGAAGCTTGGGGTGTTAAAATAAACCAATATATAATAGAGATATAAAATATTTGTACCTTGGAACATCATCTCATAGAACCCTTACACACATATTATAGATATCTTATAAATCAAAATCTTTATATGGAGAAAATAAAATATAATTCTATGGATAACATAATAATTACTCAATTAATTAGAATGATATCATAGTGCACAATTCTTATTCTCCATAATGGGGTCGCCATGTTCTATTTGGGTCCACAAATAATTTAAAATTTCCTAGTACCACAATATGAATAATTCACATAGATAATTATATTAAGAATAACTCATTGAAAAAATATTTATTCTTTTTTAGAGAATGATTATGCCATGGTAATGAATCATTTTTTATAACAACCTATTTAAAAAAAACATAATATATCTAGAGGAACAAATAGGATAGAATCAATACAAAATATCCAAAGTGGTGGATATGTAAAAACATGGTTTGATGAAATTTATGAATTTAAATACCATTAAAATATTATTGAAAACAGTTTTGAGGAATATATACTTTTAGTTTTAAAAATAACTTTTTTAACCATGTATAATATTCAAATATATTTCCAGGAAATCCCAAATATTAAAAAATATCAATTTCTATAATATTAAAAAAAACTATCCTTAGAAAACCTTTTAACTTATAATTGAATCTTCAAATAAATGACGTGTTGGATGGAGGATTAATCTGTACAAGAAAAACAAATTAAAAGAACATTACTTTTTTTTACCGTAAAAACAATCTAAAAGTTCATTTATTTAAAGGGAGTGGGAATATTTCATTGAAAAAAATATATATTTAATGTGGGAAAAATTTTAATTTACAAATCATTTTAAAATTTATTCAAAAATATTATAAATTTTTATAAAACATGGTTTTTGATGAAAAAAATATTTCTTACCGAAGAGATATAGATATTCAGATTTTTAAAAAAATGATTTATAAATTATTGTAAGTACCAACGTGATGAAAAATGTTACTATTACACTAAAGTATCATGAATAACTTGAGTTATAAATAAATCATGATAATTATAATATGATAACAATAGGGACATAATTTTACATAGTCTTGATAAATGACGAGATTGTACTAAAAGACTCTTACCACCTTGGAATCATTGAATCGTAATCCCCAAAAAGAATATCATAAAATTAAACATAAAAAATCATGATAATAATTAGATTATTGATATTAAATTTCAATGTAGATGTATATACGTCATAAAATAAAATTGTTTTACCACATAACAACTGTCTAAAAGAAGGAAAATTGTGACACAAATTCATTACCAGTTTGGAAACATTGACACTATTAACCCCCTAAAGAGAGATTCTAAATTGATATGTAATTTAACATAAATTTAATTATAGGATTTATATAATAAATTCATTATTATTATAAAAACCCAAAAAAATAATTATTGAATAAGGAATATATCACAAATGAATAAAATTAAAATGAGAAAAACCTTACCTTGAATATGATTCATAAAAATTATTCATTATCTTCCTTATTAATAATGTTTTGATAATTATTTAATTACATTATATACTTTTATAAGTTTTTATTAATTTTATTTCACTTATAAAAAATTTATATATTATTACGTAGTCAATTAATTTTATGTTTGATGTTTTGACCATATTTGGCTTATGTGCAAAACTAACATTTGTAGGTCAAAAAACGTCAATGTGGTCATTATTTAAAAATAGCCATAGTAATAATCCTGAAATAATTATAATATATATATCAATAATAATCCAAAAATAAACCATGAAATATTATTATGAAAAATGAACCAATGTTCCCCTCATAGAGACGGTTGGTCTTACACATGCATGAGTATAGTTTCAATATATCAAGGAACGTTATAGAAAAAAGGTAAGTAAATTCATTTGTATAGAATTATCATCATATAAAAAAATATATTAATTAATTATAAATAATTAAATTTATCATTAACTTGATTTGGTGATTAAAAAAATGAATCACATTGCTTCGAGGAGGTGGTAGTCCACACATCCCCAAACCACATTATCACTTTTTCAGTGTGTGAAATGACAAGATTAATATGATATATTATATTACAGATAATATAATTATGTAATTAATAAGATAATTATTACATTAATGTCATATATATTCATTAGAGTCATCATCATTACCTTCCATGTAACACATTAGTGAAAAAAATCACAATACTTCATGAGGTGGTAGTCTGTCGTTCACATGAGTGATGTAATCATATCCCAAAAAATATGAAATTTAAAATAGTTATATATGATATAATGAACATGGTGGTATAAATATGTTATATGTATAAAAAATATAAAATATAATTACTATTCCCATAATTATTCCCAACCATGATATGTGGTAAATAAAAAAATAATGACATCATTTTGTGAGGTGGTAGTCCAACATTCAAATGATTGATGATTTCTTAAGCCATATGATGGAAGAATGTTTGTTTTTAGGTTGTAAAAATAACATAACAAAATATCAATATATTTAGGATAATATTTTGTTTATAAATATATGTTATAATAATATTTTATTTTTGTGTATAATGAAATTAAATTGAAACACTCATTGGAGAACATTACCTCTTCTACGGGTATCTCTATTTCGTTTCCAGCAAAGGAAATTCTTGGTTAGATTTATATTGAAATCAATTATTCTAGTAATAGAGTATAGAAGTTTAAGAGTGATATATTCATTTATTATTAAATAAAAAGTTCATTATAATTGAAAATATAGGGGTATAGGTGGGGTCCTTTTACATGAGAGGTTGGTGGAACTCTAGTAATTTTTTGAAAGAGTAAATCCTATGCTTGTTTTTATCATGTGATGTTGATAAAATAATAAAACCCAATATATATGATAAGGTATAAGGTAAAAATATGGATAATAAATGGGTTTAGAAAAATTTTCTAAGTCATTTTACCCCATAAGTTTAATGGTTAACCACTAAGTAAACTTATTTTTTCATTAATCGCTATAATTAATTTTATTTATTTTCACTAATCACTTTTTTTAAAAAAAATATTTAAACATATTAGAAATTAAAATATATTATTATTCCTAATATTGAATCCATTTTTAAAATTCAATTCAATTAAGTGGGAAAATATAATGTAATATTAGTCTTGCAAACTTAGTGATACAACATGATTTTAAAAAGGGTACTTTAAAAAAAAGATTATCCAATTTTTACTATATGTCTAAAAACAATCCTTTAATTAAAATAAATTAATATTTAATGATATATATTCTATAAATTTCATTCAAAATATTCCCTATTAGTGATTATTTTATTTAATTATCATGTAGAAGAATTATGCATTTTAAAACCTTGTTTAGAAAAACCCATATTTATATCCAAAATAACTTATTCTAAAAAACATAATGGTGATAAAAATTAGTTATGTGGATTATATATAACATATGTTACATGAAAAAATATCCTAAACATATATGTAATTCTAAATTTCATAATTTATTGAATATTCATTTTTGAAATATGTGTCCCATTAAAATACCAGAAAACAAAAATTTCTAAAATTATACTATTTTATGAAAAAAAATTATTTATCATGTATTTAAAATAGATAAGAAGATTTTAAACAGTATATAGAATATATTATAAATAAATTTCATTAATATATTTCAGAATTATTTATTTTTTCAATTTTTTGGTATGAAATAACATTTTGTGCATTAAGCTAGTTTTTCAGAAGAAAAAAATCCTTGCATTTTTTAAAATGTTATATATTAATTTCTATGTGACTGTTTACCAATGAATTAACAATATATACTTGTGTAAAAAATATTTTATTAATTATGTTAGTCATATTCATACCTATGATTCCAACAGCTAGATTATAATAATAATATATATCATGGGTCTTTTATGTTTGGTGTTTCATGTTGAATATGTTACTAAATATAAAAAACTCATGGTTGCATGTAAGACAAGATAATCTAATTTCTAAAAGTAATAAAATATTACCTTAATTTTTATGTGTCTTTTATGCTCCCAAATAAAATTTTATTATTTTAAAATATTAGGGTGTTACATCTTCCCCCCCAATAATTTTCTTCCTCACAATTTCGAGATTAACTCGGTAATCAATGGCTGTACAATTGATTTTTTTTAAAATCCATATTTAAAAAAGGGTTTATAAGACAACCACTTTATAATAGAGAAATGAAAATTAAAAATTCAGATGTAATAACACATAAAATGAATTATTTGTAGGATAAAATAGTTGGGAATTGATAAAAAGCATAAACACTACTACATAATAATCCTTTAACAATGCTACAATAGGCATTTATCTGTACTAAAAAAGAACTAACTACCGCAATGCTGTTAAATGGTATATGATGTAATTAGTTCAAAAAATGAGTTGATAAAGGATAAATTCCTTCATTCTATAAAATTAACAATAAATAACCTCTTTTCAACAATTTTTTTAGATCTATTAAAGGATTCCATTATCGGTACTACTAAATATGTTATAAAAGGAAACATTTCACACTATAGCTAGAAAAATGATAAAGGTTTCATTTGTAAGTGTATTTAATAACACTGCTAAAGGGAAATACTACAATTTGATGTTATATCTCATTGTATCTCTAGAAATAAGTAACATTGTAGTGTGTTAAAACATCACACCGCATCACCGGAGACAGCCACTAAAATTAGAAATACTAGATAAAAATACAAAATTTAAACGAAATAAAAGTTACAACACAACTAAAAAAATATTATAAAGAAAACTACTTCACATATTAGTAATTTTAAGCCACCCCTTATCAAACTAAATAACGAACTAGTATATGAAAATTATTCTTATGTCAGTAATAATATAAATAAATTAATTAAATATAAAGTGTTAAATTAATACAAAAATTATGTCATACCTAGAGAACTCAATATAATATTACATTTTCGGTTAATTTTTTCAAGTCACGCCTTTTGTTGTTCATCTTCAAGAATTATCTTGGTGAAAATAAATAAATAATTCTAATTTAAAAATTATAATGAAATTAACTATGTAATAGTGTATATAACGAAGAGAAAACAATCTAGGCTCATTTTCTCTATTTTTGTGATATGACTCATATTTTAAAATAAATGAAACATATATATTGAAATGGAAAACTTTTACCATTATTAGTCACACCATGTATTGAATTTATGTATCTATGATTCCCACCCATCCTAAATGACATATGCTTCATTGTCTTAATGTATCCAAATAACATAATATGTTTCCTCAGTTTTGGGTATTCCACTTGTGTTTCTTACTTAAATGACAATTTAAACAAGAAAATAACACAATATTCATATAGGTAGAATCATGTGCAGGTTTGATGATTGAATTATTCGCAGACATGACAAAAAAATTAAAAATAATTTTCCCAATTTCTCAAAACAATCCTCAAACATTTCCTAAGTTTTTAGTTAGTGACAGTTTTTTGAATTAAAATTTCAATTTTAAATATATAATGAAGATTTTGTCTCATTCCAAACACATCATGTATTGTATTGAAATGAGTCTAGTTCATTAAAATCTCAAATGAATTCTGGACCATTTTCCAAAAGTATCAAAATAATCAAAATGTGTCTTCTAGTTTTTGCGTATTCCAACTGTCTTTTAATAAAATTAATATATATTTTGAATAAAAAGACTCACATGGAGTCATACCAGTGATAGATTGTGGTATAAAGGATTAATACATGTCCCAAATGTCATATGGATCATTTTAAAAATGTATAAAAACAATCAAATTCATTTAATTGGTTTTGAGTATGCCCCTTGTGTTTTTCACTAAAATTTAATTTTAAAATAAAAACATGTGATTTGAGTCATATTTGTTGAAACATGGGTGTGTTTTATTTGATACTGATTCCAACAACTCACAAATTAATTATGAATCATTTTCTGAAATTTTTAAATAAAAACATGTTTTTCGTCATTCATTAATATGTGACACTTTTTTATTAAAATATCAATTCTTAAACGATAATTGATAAATTGAGTCATAGAGGTCCAATAATGTATAAAATTGAAGAATAACCTATTTATACCTACCAAAAATGAAATAAGGATCACTTTCATAATTTACAATATTAATATGAAACTGTTTTCACAATTTTGATAATGTTAGTTGTTTTTTTAACAAAAATTAATATCAATATTGAGTAGAAAGGAACACTATGTATTATACCAGTCACGACATGTAATTTATTGTGGCTTGGATGATTACTACATACCCAAAATTAATTATGGATAATGTTTTGAATGTATAAAAATAATCTCAAATTGTTTCCTCGATTGTGGGTATGCTACATGTTTTTTAGAAAAATTGACAATTTAATATAGAAACATGCACATTGAGTAATAAAGATCGGGTCATGTGTGGATTGATGTGAGACTAATTACTACCCATCATAAATTAATTATGATTGTTTTCAAAAATAATCAAGACAATATGAAAATGTTTTATTTATTTTCAGTGAGTGAAACATTTTTTATTATAATGTCAATTCAATACTCATAAGAGAAACATTGAGTACTAGAGTACACATCCTGTATAAAATTGACTTGAAAATAATTCTACAAGTCAAAAATTATTCATGTATTATTTTACTAAATTACCAATAAAATATGAATTTTTTTCCTTATGTTTGAGTATGTTTGTTGAAATTTTTACTTAAATTAATCTGAATTTGAAGAGAGTTAGATTGTGGGGTAGTGGGAGTTATCTGATGGTGCACTATGTTTGGTTTAGGGTTTCTCAGAATTTATTTCCCACACTTCTTTGGTTTCACTCATATTGATAGAGTTGTTCTTGGAAGCACACTTCAAGCAGGTGAAGTGGCTATCCTTGCATCGACCAGATCAAGTTGATCTATGCCCAGTGCCTCTTATATAGTTGAAGGAGGTACAAAGGATGATGTGACCTTTGATGGTACTCAACCTTATGTGGTTGGTGTCAATGTTCCTTGATATACGGTGGCTAGACTGACTGGGATCTGATGTGGCTCTATAGCGGCGACCAGTATTTCACCTAACAAATTTGTTCTGGTCAACCTATCATTGGTGACTACTAGAGGAATTGTAGGCTCTTTTGACCCTCTATTGGCAAATGGTAGAGGTGTAGGGGCTTGATCCAACATGGATGTAATGAAATCAGGTTATATGGAGGTGTTTTATTGTGATGTGGGGATGGATATGGCTATTGGATTTGATGGATCTCAGAGTGTCGAAATGGGAATGTCGAAGAAGACTGAATGAGGAGATTCACTAGAACCTGATAGAGACTCTAGGAGAAGTCATTTTACACATCTGAAGGATGTGATTCCAGATCATATTTTATGGCCCGGTGATATTGGTCGTGTTGTTTGTTTCAAAGAATAAATCATTGATAGATTTATTATTTGAAAATTTTCAATCATTTCTATGATGGTCCTACCATTAGGTGGGAATAATTGGAAAGTAGATTACTTTGTTAAAAATCTTACTTATATTTGGAATTCATCGAATTTAAAATGCATACCCATAGGTAGGGTATTCTTCCACATTGAATTTTCTTTTTAGGAGATAGAGAAGTAGGGCTTCAGTGATTAGATCAATCGCTTTAAATCCAGGTATGATATTAATTCATGAATAGTATTTATAGTTTACTCCATTTCTATTAAAAAACTCATTCCCAAGTATAGATTAAAATTATTCCTCTCAATGGGATTTTATGGCATCCCAATATTATTTTTGACATTTCTTCTATTGTTGGTATTAAAATGAAATAGATAGATCCACCAAGATGGAAAATAACATGAATTTTTCTAGGGTTCTATTATTAGTTTTTGTAAGAATGTTCTTAATTAACCATATAGATCTGCCAGCATGGGATTAAGATATCCATCTCAAAGATTAATATGACATACATCCCCATTTTTGCATGGATTGTCAAACAATCGGTCACATCAAATAGAAATTCCACAATATGAAATTTTCTCATTTTTATCTAAAAAATGGAATCATGAGACTTCTAGAATGATAAAATTGAAGGTGAAAAATAAATTAGATAATGGTGTTGGTTATCTTACCACCAACTCTCAACACAATTAGAAATTATCTGGTCCTAGATTGGTTGAGAAAGTCGAGGTTACTGCAACTTTTGATACTGTTCATGCTTCTATTGATTCTTCACTAGACATCCTTGCGCGATCTCATTCAGATCAAGGTTTTATATATCTAGTGTCTTATAATCAAAAATCTATATAGGATTATGACATAAATCATATTTATAATAAGTATCATGTTGATTTTAATAAGAAAATTCAGAAAATAATTGTGTCTTCCTGGATTTCTGAGAGGTGGGGAAATATATCTATTGATGAGGGTGTGAGAAACACCCCCTAAAGACATCGGGCAGTGGTGGTCATGCTTCTTTTCAATATTTATTTTTATATTTCAAGTCAATGGTGACTGATAGTGAGTGTTTCACTCTCTCACCTTCAATTAGAAGGCCACAATGGGACTCCTCTAGTATACCACAAACTGCATCCACCAGATCTTCCTCTAAGGTGTCAGAGCTTTACAATTTAAATATTCCAAAGATATTCAGTCAAGGTAAATTTCAATATGGATGGTTAACTGCTACTTATTCTGATTATGGCGATGATATGGATTATTATGTTCTTTAACATGTTTGACTTTTTTATTTCGAATGAGGAAAATCTCTTTGATTGACAACACATATCCCTTTACTAATCTCTATTTTTATTTCTTAAATAAATGGTCAAAATCTATTCATCTATATGAACTTTTCTTGTAATGTGAATTTTTATTAAAAAGGCACACATGGGGTCATACTGGTCACACCATGCATCAAGTTGTGGTTTGGTTGATTCCTAAACATCCCAAATGACATATGGAACTATTTTAAAGTATCAAAATAATCCAAATGTGTTTTCATGTTTTTGACTATGCCACAAGTGTTATTACAAAATTTTATATTAAAAAAGTAATATTTTACTTTGATTCTTATAGGTAGCATTGTGTGTGGGATTGATATGATACTAATTCTTACATCTCACAAATAAATTATGAATCCTTTTCCTAAATTATAATGAATATCTGAGTGTGTTATCTTGGTTTTTAGTGAGTGAAATGTTTTTTGTATTGAAACGTCAATTTTCCAATGATGACAAACACTTTGAGTACTACTAGGAACATTGTGAATTGTATTATGGTTTTATTCATTCCTACATGTAAAAAATGACATATGGTTCATTTTAATAAAGTAACAAAATAATATGAATGAATTTTCTTGGGTTTTCAGTGTGTAAATGGTCCTTTATACTAAAATTATTTTCAATATCAAAACAATCTGAATGGATTATCTAGTTGATGATGAAATCAAGAAAAAATCATAATTATTTCATCATAAAAATGTTATTGACCCTATTATAATTTATTGTTTATTGAGATGATGAAGAGTTTTTTATTGATTAGCTTGTGAACTTGGATAAGTTTACATAATTAATGTTCATATGCCTAATGAATGTTACTTATATAGATTTCAAAATCATTTTTGATATGATATCATTCATTTATTGATTATAAAATCACTTACAAAATTTCCCCACCTAAAAAATTGAAACCATTGTATTTTTAATTTCTAATAATTTAAGATGTAGTCATTAATTTTTTGAAGATTTGGATCAAGCTATGAGATTCTTTTTTAAAGGTGAGTCCACATAGAAATTTTGTGATTCACGATTTACATTAATGTGTGTTTATCCTTTTCTTGAAATTATTCCTAAGGTGGTTTATTTTCATTTGATGTCCTATTTCCATTGAAACTATCCCTCCCTGATTATCATGATCTCTTGATGTTGGTTGTCCACTAATTGTTCTCTCATACAACATCTATCACTGGTGGTTGATTAAACACATATTTATTCAAATAGTTAATTTGGATTACATAACTATTAGAGGATCTCGTTGGAGTTGTATGACCCTCATGTGACTTTTTTCTCTACTATTATGTCATTTTCATTTTGGTGTAGAGATGTCATGAGTAAGAAATTGTATCTATTTTATTTTTGTTATTTAGTTTGTTATTGGGGAGGGGATTATATCACACATCAGTAATATTTGACACTACATTTAATTTTATATTTGAAATTATAGGCTTTGATAATCAATTAGAAAAAATAAGCAGTGAGTGTTTTATTTATGAAAAAATTAATCATATTAAATTCCTGTATAAAATCACTTATACAAGTGGTGGAAGCTTTTTTTCAACAATTCACCTAAAACACTATCACAATGGATATTATCTTAAGTGAAAATATTCATTCCCACTTGTCAATATTTTTTTTTAAAATCAATAATTCTATGATCATTATTCTACTCCATTTCCCAAAAAAATTATTGTGTGCAAGATAGTTCTTTGTATCCTCCTTCACATTGGTCTTAAACATGGTCTCCTCTTATACTTCCCATGCACCATGGTCTCTGAATCCAAATCTTCCCCCTCTTTTACCTCCTTCACTACCTCTATGTCCTCTATTTCCTAATAATTTTTTCTTTCTGTAAGGAAGGGTTTTTAAAAAACTTATTTCCCCTATTATACTTCTCCTTATGAAATAGAAAAAAAATAAAATGAAAGCATTCAAGGGCTAATTCATCCCAAACCAATTTTAATTCTAAGGTCATAAAAAGTAATATATCACAATCATATTAGGTAATAACCTAAAAAAATTCCATATATTCTAACAATGATTATTTCACCCACTCATTTCTAAAAAAAATTACATCAATTTTGTTTATGATGGTTTTTGGAAATATTTATAGTACTAAAAATATATATACAAACAAATGATTAGGAAATATGTTTAATTAAATTATAATTAACTTTGGAAATTACCTTTTATGGGTGTTGGTCTTTTCATGCTTAATGAACTCTGTCATTAATTTTTAAACACAATATCCACAGTTTATACCATTACATTTCCTCATACATTGCATAAATATTGACAAAAATATGTAAATTGTTTTGAAATGTTATTATAGATAAATATTTTTAATCTACCTTAATTTTTTCCATTTGTATTAATTAGAGTGATTTTTCTTGTTAGAAAATGACTTCATTCCTTGATTTAGAATATATTTAGAGACCGACATATCATAACAAATTTATTGTTTAAATTGAAACTGAATCATATCATTATAATTTTATCTATAACAATATTGATTTCTATGTATTAAATATTTACAATACACTTCATGTGTGGTCATTTGGTTTGATATTCATACATTGGATACAAAAATTAAATATTTAGTGTATCAAAATTGAATACAATCCATATCTAGAGTTTCATAAAAACACCAAAACATATAAGTAATGAAAAAATTGATAATATAATTTCTGTGATTAAATTTCAGAGTTTTACATCAGTATTGTATGAATCAGAAATAGTCTTTTATCTAATATTTAATGATCAACCACTTCGAGTAAATTAACTTTTTTCTTGTGAATTTATTCCTTACCCAAATTATTCATTCTATTGATATTATACTATGATTAATGATTCAATATTGTTATTCACATTATTCTCCATTTCTGTAGTAGTAATATAAACACCAGTTGAAAATATTAATAGTTAATAACACTAGTAAACATATACCTTACTATTTGGAAAAATGTATTTTGAAATGTACCTTATATAAGTATTGAAAACTAAGATTCCCAAACATTCATGATTGGGAATATTAGTAATATACCCAAGACAAATATATTCCATTATGAATGTTCCATATATTTCGTATTCCTATGGATCATAAGAGATATTTGAATCATTTAATTTAGACTCTACAATATTTTTTAATGATAATAAAAGCTTCTCTGGAACTGTTTGAAAGAGGGTACTCTTAGAAGGCCTTATTGATTTGTTGGTCGATTCACAAAAATTATTAAAGCTGATAATTTGTGTCCCCATTGTTTTATCCATATTTAATTTCATACCTCACTTTATTCCTTTTTTCATAAACCATTTTGGGGTTATTATATGAAAGATAAATTTCTGAATACATACCCCATGTATATTTACTATATTATATGGCTATTCTATGAAATATCCAATTTCATAATTGACCATTGTAATATTAGGATCAATATATGGAACAAGAAACTTGCAATTCTACACATGATCTACCTGAATCCCCAAACTCAATTGACATTTTGAGAGGTATTAATGGTGTATCTTGTCTCTAGAGATATTATACACTATACCCATCACAATAAGGTGGTGTGTGGGTGTAGACCTATTGAAATCACAAACAATTCTACCATGTATAATTTTAGTAATATAATGTTATTTTTATTTTTTGATTCAAATTAAAGAGATAATGAAATGAAAAATTGACTTCCTCGGGTTGGGTATGCAGTTGGGGGTATGACTAGCCTCAAAGAAGTTGAGATGATTCTGTTGATTTGTAGATCATTATTCCTCCACTGGTTCACATTAATATTTTCTCAAACATTGATTTTCCAAACCAGATAAAAAAATAATTTCTTGTAGTGAGTCTATTTGTTTCTTCACTCGTCTCATCATATTATATGTATCTTCATGTGGTTTTCAATTCTCGTTATATATTTGAGTAGAGACTCCAATACCAAATCCTCTACATGATAATATTTTATATCCACTTCAAACCTATAGAAAATAGTTTTTTTCTCATACAGTCCCTGCTAATTATTATGTCTAAACCATATAAAAACATGAACATAAATAGATTTTTTTATTTAATACTATTATAAATTGAACAAATTTACAATTATTTCATTCATATACACATTTTACATATTTTTTTATGTTTTTGTCAAAACATTTACCATCCATTTTTATATTAGCCTCCCTCTATAGAACATGATAGATGATATATGTTGTTAAGCTACATATATACAAAGGAACATATGTTGTTTCATATCAAACAATGACACATTAATTTTTTATTTATAATACATACTAATTTATTCTATAATGAAGTGTTCTTCATACTTAATCTATGATTGGGTTACATTATTTCTGATTCATGTTAATTATTTTCAGTACTCTTTTGTTATTTTAAAAACTAATAATTTTGAATTAGTCTAGATAAAATAAGTAATTATAAATAATATATTGTCAAAAATAACTCCCCTGAAATGATTTATCATTGTATTGATTGATGAATGATTTCAATGTTTCATCCTTTATAATGCTTCCATAACTAACTGTTGGGTTGGGATTTACATTCTGCACAACATTCTCATGATGTAAATTCATAAGAATAGACTTGAAGCCTCGATGGGATTTTCATGAAGTAATAAAGATAATTTTATTACAGTAATATTCTAAAGTAAATGATCTTTGAAAGGAATAGTGAAAATTAAATCAATTATTGATTATATAAATTTTCTGTAAAATGGAAATTGAATATCATAAAATTAATGTTATTTCATTCCAATGGATTTATTTTTATACAGGTTGTACATGGAACCATGAATCAATATCAATCAGAACTATCATCTTCATTTTGATCCAAACATAACTAATGCACATTGACATGTTGAGGTCTATCAGTTGGAAATGGTTGATTTAGACCAAACTCAAATTTTTATACACTGAATACTTTCCTGGATAATTTTATTCAATAATTTGATTCTACATAATTTTTTTTCATAAACACGTTTTGATCCCCTAATAATTCCTTAGTATCATCATCAACAAACAGTTCTTCCTCAGGATTGGTAAAATCATAATGTGTATAAGAAATTATCTGCCTGAGTAGTCATATATTTAATATAAATTCAATAATAATAGCATAAACATGGATAAATTATCTGACAAGGGTCACATGTGTGTTCTATTAATGTAAAGACCACGATTTTTTCCATGTATTTTTTTAATTAAATGGAAATATTACGAGTCCGCGAAAATTGACGGTGTGGGATTCCAAGGCATGAAGTGCCCGAAATGAATTTTAGAACTTTTTTCAGGTACATTCAGTAATCATGTGAGCGGGATTTTGTAACATTTTGAACAAGTGCTCAGAATTGAAATCTGTGGACACCGTTGAACTCACAACACCTGTACTCTCTTAAGGAGCCTTCACCTCGACCGTTGTAGGTCGAGGGTGGAAGTTAGTTTTTCTGTTTTTCATGGAAGAAGAAAAATAAAATAATTAACATTTTATTTTCCTTTTTGAAACCTCCTTTTTGAATTATGGAGGTGGGGACCACCCGAACATGAAACCTCCTTTTTGAATTTTAGTGCTGAGGACCACCCGAAGCCCTCATTAATGTGGGAAAATTCCTTGAAATCCTCCCATTCAATTGTGCCAATGTGAATTCAATTAAATGTGCCATTAAATTGTGCCAATGTGAATTCAATTAAATGTTCCATTCAATTGTTCCAATTTAATTAAATTTAATGTTCCATTTAATTATGCCAACATTAATTTTTCAATATAACCAAATTATTTTTGACAACCTTAATTAATTTGATTAACCTATTTTAATATATGTTGGCTCCTAATTTTCTGGTTATAAGTCAATGGAAAAGGTGAGTTGGGAGAACCCTGGAGAACTGAGAAGATCTTTCTCCAATGAAGAACCACTCCCCCCCTATTAAGAACAAGGAACTAACCTTGAGACCGGATCAGAAGCATCTTGCAGAAGCGACGAACGTCGACATTCTTCATCATCTACGTCTTTCTTCCTCGTGACACCTCCAATAAACAATTTATGTAGGGGGTTTTCACTTTGAATTTATTCTATTGAATCTTCATATCCTAAATTCATGATGTTGATGGCCAAATGAACATGGCCATCATCCCGCACATTAAACTTGATTCTCTTCCTTTTATTTCTTCATGCGTTCTTCGTGCGTTCTTCCACCCTCTACTTTTTATTGGTGCTGGAAATATGGATTTTTTTGTTGAGAGCGATATATGGACATGAATACCCCAACAAAAGGATTGTGAATATGAAATAATATAATGTTTTGGTCTTAGAAAAAATCCACAATGGCTCATGGAAGAAGGGGACGACCGACACCAGGCCGACCACAAGGAAGAAAGGGCGGCGATCGTCCACACCGCAAGTTTAAGAGGAGACTGAGGCCCATCGGCCGTGGTGGAGAAGGATGTCGGTCGACAACTAGCTGACCGCTTGGCGGAGCAGCGGCATGAGTCTGCTCTGCTGGTGGACCATGAGTTCGCGGCGGAGGCGGACGACAGACGACACCCGACCGGCCGTAGGTGGAATGCGGCGATGTCGCACCATTGGGAGAAAGAACGGTCGGCCGTTCCGGCCGAACGAGGTGCCCCGTACGCGACCGCCAAGTGGTCCCACGTGCTAGACATGCCACATAGTGAGCTACACTGTGGGTCGCAATGCGAGGCCGCATCGCGTGCCGCACCACGAGCTGCCCAGCAGGTTGTGCTAATAGGTCACGCCCTTCACAGGCCGGACCGGGATGCCCCCTATGCAGGATGATCCAGACCACAACCTAGAAGGTCAGGCCCACCGAGGCCCAGGCCATCCGAGATGGACCCGGACCGGGATTGGAGACCTTTTCAGACCGAACCTAGGCCCATCTGGACCAAGTATTAGATTTTTGGCTAAAACATTACAACCAAGCGTATGTTTGACGAACCATCTACGACACCAAAATACTTGGATTGAGACAGTCCTTTTTATATAATCGAATTGAGTTTTGGATATGTTTTAAGTATGGTTGGGTTGGATCGGACCCTGAATCTAACCGGGCCATCGGAGTCGGAATGCTAATAATTTACCGACCTAGCGTCTGATTGATGCACCATCTGTTGCATCGGGTCCCTTTTGATGTGTCAAAACATTGGGATACTTGTTTTTGGAACTTCGGGGTGGTTGAGTTATGACCTATGTCTTGGGGACAATATCTCCCAAACATGATATGTACGGAACCCTACAACTGGCTGAGACTTGACGACTGCAGACCGTTTCAACTCGGAGTGACTCGACTTCCCCAATGGGGAGTTCCATTATGTGAGCGGTAGACCCATAGTGTGGAGTTCCTTTGTGTGACGTGGAAAACCCACAATACTCAGTAGGAGGAGTACCCCTACAATCTATGAGGGGAGAACCTCTGTGTGACGTGACAAACCCACAATGGGGAGCGACTCTGTGTGACGCAGTAGACCCACAATACATGACAGGTGGAGTACCTCAACAGTCCAAAGATTGTGGAATGCACCTCTATGTGACACGGTAGGCCCACTGTGATTGATTGAGGATGAGTTCAACAACATCCAAGGTGTTCAGAATGTTACTTGTTTCTATCCCTAGAAAATCATGTGGCTGGCTATCAGCTTCCATATCGATCCTATATGGGTCAACAACATAATTATGTTCCACTGATTTATATAACTGGTGTGAGATGAGTCTTTATTTTTTTGATATTATTTGCTTCGTGGAACAGTTAGGCTCTGGTCATTTGAGTTGGGCCTCGTGTTTCATCATGATTGAGATGGGTTTACTCGACAACTTAGCTATATGTATAGGCATATACCTAAGTTGGGTTTTCAATTATTTCCATGTTTTGAGGAATATACTTTGTGGATTTTATGAGACCTTTGAGGGTCTTGGGGTCCATACTGAGTATCGTTATACTCACCCCTACACGGGCTACGCCCAGACCCTATTGTGTTTGGTGTAGAAAATGGACAACACTGACTAAGGAAGAGGGTACCGGGATTTGAGGTAGCTCAGAGGTGGAAAATATATGAGGCATACTACAAAGATGACATTTTGAAAGTTGTACCTTCCATTAAAGTAGGAGTCCTTTGCGGGTATTCAAAGGATCTGAACTTAGTTTTACTTGTATATTCCATTTTTTCTTTTACTTTTCACTTGGCCTTGTATTTTGGAATATTTTACTTTCTATATAGACCTTTTTTACTATGTAGTTTTACTTTTTGCATGTATCCTGCCTTCTGAATAGTTGTATGAGTTAAAGGTTATAAAGGCGATGCCTTCCCGTTTTTAGGGAATATGCCTTTCGATGCTAGTCTCTAGCCCCTGGCCTATGGAAGGTCTGCTTGGGGTAGTCACAACATGGGCCACAGTAGACGGGTCATGACAAATTGGTATCAGAGGAGTTTGGTTCTACTGATGAACTAGAACTCTGATCTTTTCATTATGTCAATAGTGTTATGTTTTATGGGTGTGGTTTTCAGTTCGGGGAGTCTAGTGATTGTGCGGCGGCGGGCATATCCATACACCAGGACCCTAAATTCTGATTTCCGACGCAGCACACAAAAACACTGATAGCCTGTTTGTTTTTTCAAAAGTTTGTGATCTCTTTGATTCAGCTCACCATGTATAAACATAATGACCATGGGGTACCTATTTCTTTTTAGGATTCCTCCATGTATATTTCCATCCAGGTTTTAGGTTAGAGTATGTGATGATATCACACTAATCGTCGAGTCTTCGGTACAGGGCCCCCGTACAACAGTTGTACCGCTGGGTGGTGTACCAGCTATGCCACTACCCATTGGGCAGCCGATGCCACTAGCCCTAGAAGTAGAGGGTGCACACTGCTTGAGCGCTTTGCATGAGTTCCTGCGCTAGTGGCCACATATGTTCTGGGGCGTGACAGATCCAAAAACGGCTGAGGATTGGATGGAGGATGTGGTTAGAGTCTTTTGATTGGTACAGACACCGACTGATCTCATATTGATCCTTGCTGCCATCCTTCTTCAGGATGCAGTGGGAAGATGGTGGAGCTTGATGCTCCTCATTCACGATGAGTTCACTATCATTTGGGTGGTCTTCGGGAGCCTTTTCAGGGCAGAGTTCATCCCAGATACCCTACGCTCATTACGTATATAGGATCTTCTCCACTTGCAGTAGGGTAGCATGATTGTGGCTCAGTATTCAATGAGGTTCACAGACCTCTCATGGTACACCATTGACATGGTACATAACCCTTTCTTTAGAGCTCAGACCTTTGAGCAGGGGATCAAACGGGAGATTAGAGCATCGATGGTTTCTCTTAGCATCTCGACGCAGGTGTATTTTTTAGAGCGAGCAATTTTTGTGTAGAGTTTCCTTGCTGAGCTTTCTAGGGAAGGGAGACCCACCACCAGATGACACATAGTAGAGTCATCAGTGGATGGAAGCAGACAGATGACGTAATGGTCCAAGAGTACCAGACCAATAGGCGGACGACCAAGGGATACATGGTCGGTGGTGTGAGGCCTTCGAGGTAGAGTAGGACAGGTGAGAGACACACATTGTTACACATACATCGTTCATGGTCTCATGGATAACGAATGCCCAACCCACCGTACCGACGACTGGAAGATGATCAAGGGGCCACCGAGGAAGAGACATAGGTTCGATCGTGGAGGTCCATAGGCTGGAGGTTGATGTGGCAGAGGATTAAGTCGTGTAGCAGGTGGGGGAAACATTTTGAGGTTCTACCGCTGCCACTGCCAGGTGGTCCACCCCGACCACAGGGAGATAGAAGAAAGGGACGCGCTCAGCTCTAGGTAGCTAAGGCCTATGACCACGACACTCCAGAGAATATTAGAGGTATGATCTGTGTCTACTCCAGCTTAGCTGTAGTACTTATAGACACAGGTTCCAGTCACTCATTTATTTTATGGCCCTCGTTCGGTACTCGCATATTCCGATGGAGCGGTTGGCACTATACTTATGGCTAGAGACACCTATGGAAGCGGATTTTATGGTTACACATTGGTTTCAGTAGTGTTAGCTTTCTATTGGAGGTGAGAGATTCGGCTGGGATCTCTTAGTAGCAGCGTCGAGGCCTTATGACGTCATCTTGGATATGGAGTAGTTTTCCATAATCCATGCTAATATCTACTGTATTAGGCACAATTTGTGGTGTGTTTTTATGTATGGGACCAGGTTTTCCTTCACCATCGAGAAGAGAACCTTTGTAGCACAAGATGGACTTACCCGGAGGAGGGTACAACCGACCACACATCAGTTGGGAAGCCTTACCCTCAAAGCGGTTGATGTTGAGAGTCTAAGTTATCCTATAGTGGTGGACCATTATGCTGATGTTTTCCCCGATGATGTTCTGGGTCTACCTCTTCACTGAGTGGTGGATTTTTACATCGACATGTACCCCGGTATGACACCGATTTCTTCCCCAGCATATCGGATGGCTCCTGTGGAGCTTGGAGAGTCGTGAGTACAGTTGGAGTACTTGCAGAGCAAGGGGTTCATTAGGCCAAGTGTTTCCCCTTGGGCAGCCCCGATTTTGTTCATCAAGAAGGCAGATGGGTGTTCGAGACTCTATGTGGACTATCTGTGCCTGAACCAGGTGACCATGAAGAACTAGTACGCAATTCTAAGGATTGATGATCTCTTTGATCTGCTGAAGGGAGCATGATGGTTTTCGAAGATAGTTCTCAGATCAGGTTATCACCAGCTCTGGGTATGGGACGTGGATATGTAGAAGATGGCCTTCAGATGTTAGTATGTCCATTATGAGTTCTTTTTTATGCCTTTTGGTATGGCCAATGCCCCAGCAGTGTTCATGGGACTCGGGAACATGATCTTCTAGCTATACCTCGATCACTTTGTGGTCATCTTCATCAACGGCATCCTGATATACTCAGAGATGGAGGAGGGTCATTCATATCATTTGCAGATAGTTCTGGACATAATTCTAGATCCCCAGCATTATGGTAATCTCTCAAAGTGCCAGTTTTGGATACGAGAGGTCCACTTTTTGGGAAATGTTATCTCGAAGGCTAGAGTTGCAGTGGATCCATTAATGATTGAGGTTGTACTAGCTTGGGAGCCACCCAGGAACGTGACAGAGGTGTGGAGTTTCCTAGGTTTGGCGGGTTCTACTAAAGGTTTTTTCCTGACATTTCCAGAGCTATAACACCCTTATTTGTGTTCACAAAGATGGGGAAACCCTTCATGTGGTCAAAGAGATGCCAAAGAAGTTTCCAGGAGATGAGGTAGATACTAATGAGTTCCCCCATCTTGAGGATACTGGAGTATGGAATTGGGTACATAGTCTACTGCGACGCAATAGGGAATGGGCTTGGATGCATCCTAATGCATGGGCGAGCGGTGATCGCGTATGGTTCTCAACATCTGAGTCCGCATGAGTAGAACTACTCTACCCATGACCTAGAGATAGCATGAGTGCTCTTCTCCTTGAAGATGAGACGACATTACTTGATGGGCGAAAGTTTTACAGTCTACTCTAATCACAAGAGACTTAGGTATATATTCTCTCAGAAGTACATGAACCTGAGATAGTGGCATTGGCTTGAGTTCCTACAGGACTATGTCTTTGAGATATTCTATACTCTTGTTAAGGGGAATGTAGTAGTAGATTCACTCAGAAAAATATCTGGTATACAATTGCTGAGTGAAGCGACGGAACAACTAGCCTCTTAGTAGATATCCTATGTGGATCAAGATGAGGTAGCTTATCTTCAGTCTCTGACAGTCACTACCCCACTCCATCAGTGAGTCCGGGAGGCATAGCTTGCGGATATAGACTGCGAGGCTCGATGTTCTCAAATATCCATAGGACATGCACCTGATGGATTTTCTAAAGGATGGTAGAACATCATCCTATTCAGATGGCGTACTATGGAAGAAGTAACACATATGGAGGAAGTGTTGATGGATTTCTATATGTCCCCACTAGAGGTACATATTAGAGTGGATAAGATGTACTAGGACCTCTGGCATCAGTAATGGTGGCCGGGAATGAAGAAGGTAGTGGCAGAGTTTATCTCTTGGTACCTCATGTGTCAGCAAGTGAAGGCAAAGAATCAGGTTCCAGCAGGCTTATTTCATCCATTAATGGTGCCAGAGGCGAAGTGGGATGGAATTTCCCAGGACATCATGATGGAACTTCCACACATGTCCAGGAGTCATGATTCTATCTGGATGATCATTGACCAACTCACCAAGTCGGGCCACTTTCTACCTATTATAGAGGAGGAATCAGTAGAGAGATTAGGAAGACTCTATGTGCATGAAATTGTACGGCTTTATAAAGTGACATCTATGATTGTATCTGATCGTGACACACATTTTACTTCTTGTCTATAAAAGGGGTTGCAAAAGGCATTCGGGACATAACTTCATTTGAGCACCACCTTCCTCCCTCAGAATTATGGTCAGACGAAGTGAACCATATAGACCCTCGAGGATATGCTACGTGCTTGTGTCCATGATTTTGGCCACAGCTGAGAGGATCACATACCATTGGTGGAGTTTGCTTAAAACAACATAAATCACCCCACTATCGACATGGAACCATTCCAAGTGTTGTATGTACAACCTTGCAGATCACCACTGTGCTGGACTGACCCAGGGGAGATATCACTCATGGGACTTGAGATAGTACCGGCTATCATGGAAAAGGTGCAGATCATCCAGGAGTGGATGAAGACTGCCCAGAGCAGGAAGAAATCCTATACTGATAGGAGATGAAGACCTATAGAGTTTGAGAAAGGTTACCATGTCTTTCTACAGGTATCACCTTGACGAGGATTGTAGATATTTGGCCAGGGAGGAAAGTTATCTCCGAGGATCATCAGAAATTTTTAGGTCCTCAGTAGAGTTGGCGAGGTGGATTAACTCTTAGATATTCTACCTCAGTTTCACAGGGTGCACACCGTTTTCCACGTATCCCAGCTGAGGAGATATGTTCAAGATCCATCTCATGTCATCGACCATGGAGAGCTAGACATCGATGATGGGGTAACGTTTACGGAGGTTTCAGTAGAGATTGATGATCGATCGGAGTGGGTCCTTCACAGGCGGTCGATACCTCTAGTGCACGTTCACTGCCAGCATGAAAACCTCCAGGAGAGCACATGGGAGCAGGAAGCTCAAATACATGCTCAGTTCCCCCTCTTGTTTACCTAATATATGTTTTGACTTTTAGGGATGAAATGCCCTGAGGTGGGGGGAATGTAAAGACCCATATTTTTTCATGTAATTATTTTAATTATATAGTAATATTATGAGTCCGTGAAAATTAACATCACATGATTCCAAGGTACGGAGCGACCAGAATGAATTTCTAAACATTTTTTCAGATACATTTAGTAAACGTGCGAGCGAGATTTTGTAACTTTGAAACAGTGCTTAGAATTGAAATCTGAGGACACTATTGAACTCGTAGCACCAGTATTCGCATAAAAAGACCTTCACCTCGCCCGTAGTAGGTCGAGAGTGGATGTTAGTATTTTGGTTTTTCATCGAATATGAAAAATAAAATAATTAACTTTTTCATTTTCTTTTTCACACATATTTTTTGATTTATGGAGGAGGGTACCACCATATCTTGAAACCTCCTTTTTTAATTTTAGTGGTAGGGACCACCTAGACCATTCTTTAATTGTGGGGAAATTCCTTGGAATCCTCCCATTCAATTGTGCCAATGTGAATTCAATTTAACGTGTCATTCAATTATGACAACGTGAATTAAATTTAATTTGCCATTCAATTGTTCAAAATGTAATTCAATTTAATGTTCCAAATAATTGTGCCAAATTTAATGTTCTAACATAAAAAAATTAGTTGTGCCAACCTTAATTAATTTTATAAACCTATTTTAATATACGTTGGATCCTCATTTCCTAGTTGTAAATCCTTGGAAAAAGGGAGTAGGGAGATCTTTGGAGAACCGGTTAGAACTTTCTCCAATGAAACCCCCCCAATGAATAACGAGGAACTGGCCCCGAGCCTGGATTAGAAGCATCTTGCAGAAGTGACGAACACTGATGTTCTTCGTCGAATACCCCTTTCTTCCTCGCACCACCTCCAATTACCAATTGAGTTAGGGGGTTTACACGTTGAATTTATTTTAATGAATCTTGATATCCTAAATTCACAATGAAGTTATCAAAATGAACAAGGCCATCGTCTAGCACATTAACCTTTATTCTCTTCCTTTTGTTTCTTTTCACGTTATTCATGCGTTCTTCAACTCCCAAATTATTATTGGCACTGGAAATATCGAGTTCTGCTAAGTGAGATATATGGACGCGAAGACCTCAACACATGGATCACGAATATGCGATCGTATAATTTTTTGGTGTTGGAAAAAAGATACAGTGGCTCGTGGACGAAGGAGACTGCTAGGATCCAGCCGGCCACAAGGATGGAAGGGCGGCGCGCATCCACACCGCTAGATGAAGAGGAGGTCGCAGCCCGTCAACCGCTGTGGTCCAAGATTGCAGCCGGAAACCGGAAGCCCGCATGGTAGAGTGGCAGCGCGCGTTTTCACCGATGGTGGAGTAGGATCCCACAACCGCTTAGCCTCGGCGGATGTGGACGAAGGCCGACATACAATCAACTGCAAGTGGATAAATGCACCATCGTGCCACTGGATGGAAGACCGGTAAGCCATTCCGACCGGCTGAGGCACACCGTGCGGGACCGAAGAGCGGTCTTGTGTGCTAGCAAGGCCGCATAGCAAGCCACACAATGGGGCTGCACCGCAGGCTGCACCGCAGGGCCTCACCACGGGCCGCACCATGGGCCGCACCATGCGGACGCACCGCGTGGTCGCACCCCAAGCCGCACCGTGGGCCTCACCACGAGCTGCCTAGTGGGCCGCGCTAATGGGCCGCACCCTTCGAGTTCCAATCCGCCCACTAAACTAGACGGGCCAGACCATATCCCAGCGGGCTGGGTCCACCGCGGTCCAGGCCATCCAGGCCCATCCCGGACTGGGTCGACCTGATCGGGTCAGACCTGACCCGGGTCCAATATTACATTTTGGGCCATAACTTGAGGACCAGGGGTCCGTTTGATGAATCGTCTACTACACCAGAATCCTTTGATCAAGATGGTCCTTTATATATACTCTACTTGAGTTTTGGATAAGGTTGGAGTACAGACAAGTTGGATTAGATGACGAATCCAACCGGGCCCTCGAAGCGGAAACACTACTAACTTACAGACCAGGCGTCTGATTGTCGTAATGTCTGTTGTGTTGGGTCCCTTTTGACGTGACAGACCTTTCAGTTACTTTTTCGTGGATATTCGGGACAGTTGTGATATGAACTATGTCTTGGTGAGCGGTTCTCCCAAATGAGATATGTACGGAACCCTGCAACTGGCTATGACTTGACCACTACTGACCGTTTCAACTCGGAGTGAATCGACTAGCCCAGTGGGGAGTGACTTTGTGTGACGTGACAGACCCATGGTGGGAGAACCTTTTTGTGATGCAGAAGACCCATGGTATTTGATAGGAGGAGTACCTCATTAGGGAACGAGGGGGATCTCCTCTGTGTGACGCGGCAGACCCACAGTTGGGAGCACCCTTGTGTGACGCAACAGACCCATGGCACTCGATAGGAGGGGTACCTCAGCATTCCAAGGTTAGTGGTAATTTCCTATGTGTGACGCGGAATGCCCACTGTACTCTATATAAGAGGAGTTCTGTAGCAGCCGAGGTATTCAGAATGTTACTTGTTACTATCCCTAGAGAATCATGTGGCTGGCTATCAGCTTCCTTAGCGATCCTATGTGGGTCAGCTTCATAATTCAGTTCCTATGAGTTGTATACCTAGTGTGAGATGAGTCTTTATCTTTATGATATTATTTCATTCATGGAACAGTTGGTCTTTGGGCTTTTGAGTTGGGCCTCATGTTTCCTCATGTTTGAGAGGGGATTACTCGACAATCCCTCAAAGATAACCATCACATGTACTTATTGAATCCAAATCATGAAATTGTTATATCATGTTAATTTTTCATAGGATGTGAATTTTAAATATGGGGAATTATTAAATTAATGGTTCTATTAGGAAATAACCACACAATGGGTTCCACAAAACAATAGATAAACCTCACTTCTGAAGATCAAAAATAACAATAAACATGGACAAAAATGTCACATCACGCTCACCATATCCCTTGGTGAATCACTAACAAGTCTATAGTAACTCACATTCATACATATATAATATAACACTTGAATAAGGCCTTTAAAATTATAATATATGAAACAAAAATTATCACACCCACACATGTATTTCTTTTAGAAAATTACAGAAATCATACATTGAGAAGTATATTAAAAATCATTTCAAAAAATCCCAACTGATTATTCAAAGAAAACATTGTAAGGAATGTTTTGATTCAGAAATCTAAAAAACATTAGTTACATATTATGTTTAATACAAAAATCTTCAAAAAAATTAATCTATAAAGAATATTATTATACATGTAAATAAATAACTAAAAAATCAGTAAAAATGAATACAAAGACGAAAATGAAGATTACTAAATAAAAGTCACAAATGTTTTCCATTTAAAAAAAATTCGTATGTCTAGAAAATGGCTATTTATAAATATTTATTTTTCATTTTAAAATATAATGTTTTTTAAAATAATATTTTTTTCCAATTACAGAAAAATAATTGGATGAATATATTTATCCTATAGACATATAAATATATTATGAAGAATTTTATAATAATAATAAAATTTCAAATACATATAAAAACTATAACTAATCAGATATCTTAAAAGTAAAATTATTTATTCAAATTATAAAAATGTACAATCATATAAATGTTTTTATTATTTCTTGTATATTATATAATAACTTTTTAGGATTCTATATAAACCATGTTTTTTCAAACCTAACATAAATAAAGACTATTACTTATAATTTCTAAAACTTATGTGTATCCCATATATACTCTTAACCAACTCATATTAAAAAATAAACAGAATGAAATTATTATTATGGATTCTAACAAAGTATATTTCAAAAAAATAATTCACTTTCTATCACAACATACCACCTACCACAATGTAATCAACAGTGACACATTTCCATTTAAGTGGATTGAATTTATCAATTCATTTATGGTAAAAATTATTTTTATCATACCTATAATATAATTTTACTAAAAAACAATAAATTTTATAATGTTTCACATAATTTAAACATAGAACCTTTCATAATTCCTTCACATGTAATATTATCATTTCATTATATAATAATACATTCATCATGTGAAATTTAATTCAGTTTTATATTCATAATGAGTATGAACAAAAATTAGTAATGAATTGAAAGAATGTACAATGGATCCTCCATAAAATTCTATCATTTTTTGATATAGGAAAAAATCCATTTATATGTTCATCTATAACACCTATAAAACACAAATTATCTAATATTAATTATTGAAAAATACATAGCTATAATTCTAGGATATTTTATGAAGATTAATTTCTCAATAGATACACATATTCCTAATTAACATTATTTTCTTAAAAAAAATTCATCTTCATGTGAATTCCATACTGTGGAAACAATATTCAAAAATAAAAAACAACACTATCTAAAAGGTAATAAGTAATAATAAATGAAACATCAAGAAAATCACCATCAATTATAAATGTGGATAGAGATGTATTTCATAGTGGTCTTGTATAATGAATGTATTAGTTTACAAATCAGTATGGGGCATTGTTTTCCTATAGTTATGTGAATGAGATAGAGATTTGTGACAAGAACGCTCAATCATGACTGAGAACAATTCCAAAATGAAAACCATGAAACCCAAACAAGTAGTCAATGATTGAAGAATATAATAAAATAACATACCACAGATTCTAGTCTTGATTCTTCATAGGGAACGTAGAGGAGCATCCCCATTAGGAATAGAGTTCCCTAAGAGTTTGTGAATCACGACTGAACGAGTCCCGGTTATAGTTTTTTTAAAAATATCTAAGACACTTTAATCAACGCTTCAAAAAAAGCACTAATAACGAAACCTTTTACCAGTGCTTAATTGATTTTCAATGGCAAAAGGAATCACTATTAGCCCTAAAACATCAGCATTGATAAAAGATTTATTAATATAATTATAAATAAAAAATTTAAATATATTAATGACATTATATATATATATTATAAATTTATAATTATTTAAATATATAATTATTAAATTTAATTACATTAATAATTCTTTAAAAATTATATAATTATTTAAAATTGTAAATATATAATTTTATAAATATTGTAAATATAAATTTATAGCTATATTTAAATTTATTTATTTATAATTAATTATTTAGAATGATCAATATATTTATATCATTATATATATTTATATAACTTGATATATAATAAATGTAGATAAATTTAAATATATTAAATATAATCAGTATTTAAAAATATTTATTACAATTATATAATTTTAAATATGTTTATATCATTATAAAGTTTTATATAATTATATATATTATATATATTTATTTTTTATAATTTAAACATTATTTAAATATATAATTAATTATTTATAAATATATTAATAATTCTTTAAACAATAATATTTATATATTTATAAAATTATATATATATATATATATCCCCCACGGTGCAGATCTGTGGGAGCCACTCTTATAGGTATGAGAGAGGTCTCAAGTCCAAGTCTCACCAAGTACATCAACATGTTGTTTTTTTGCATGCGATTCTTTCAAATGTAAACCTTTTTCCCTAAATAAAACAAGGGTTTAGCATAAACATATATATTGTCCATTCTTTATTGATATAGATTTATAATTACTTTCTAATTATTAAAGTATATCTAATTACTTATTTATAATTATACAGAGTAATTAATCAAAAATTATATTTATATATTTATAATAATTATAAATTTATAAATTTATAAATATAGTAAATATACATTTTCATATATATTTATTTATAAATATTTATATAAAAATATATCATTTACATTCAAAATGAATATGTAATCTTAAAAACAAGCATTTTAAATATGGGTGAGATTGAATAATTAAAAATGGGTAGTCATTAAAAATATTGACAAAATGTATATGTTTTATTGACTAAATAAAATTTAATGATAGATTATGGATAAATACATCGATGTAATGTTTAATACATATTGAATATACTAAATCAAATTAACTAAATATATATAAATATAAATTGAAAAAATGATTAAATTCAAAAATAAAACAAAAAAAAATTAAAAATGAATAAATAATAACTAACTGTAATAATATAAAAAATAAATATATAAAATTCATTGATTTAATAAATAATATATTAAATGTATCAAGTTATAATGAAATAATGAAATATAATAAAAATTGAATAAATTACATTAATATTAGGTGTATGTGTTTCAATATAAGATTTCATAAATTGCATAAATATTTTTGTGTCTACATTGTATTTAAAAATTCATTAATTATGCTTGGGTTTGTGAAATCAATGTAACAAATGATGTTTGTTATATGTTAAATTGAAAGATCAATCGAAATTAATAATGAATACGACATTACTATTTTTTAGGTGTTAGATTTTATTATTTTTCAATATATTTATATTTAATATATATTACTTTTTTTATTTATTATGTATATATATATATATCAATTATACATATTAATTTATATTAATAAATTTTTTATTAATAAATTGTTAAATAATATTGTAATTTATTAATTTTTTTAATATTAGAATTTATTAAATTTTAATTTTAATTATTATTAAAATTTGTTCAATTTAGATGAATATATTTAATATATATTATTTATTAATATATATATATATATATAATTTATTCAATTTTGTCAATAATTATTTATATAATAAAATGTTTAATATTTTTCTTAATTGACACATTTTAATTTTTATTTTCATAATTAATTCTTTTTATTCAGTTTACATATCTATATATCTAAAATATAATATTTCTAATATTTATAATTTCTACATATGTATTTTCTTTTTATTATTTTTTTCAATTATAATTTAATTAATAAAATTATTATATTTTTTTTAATATTTTATTTGTTTAACCGTTTCATTTCATTATAGACCATTTTTATATATAAAAGACTACTAATAATCGGTTCCCTTAATCAGTGAATATAATCAAGTGTTGATAAAGTGTATCATTTAACAGTTATTTTTTAGCATTGATAATGTTCAACTTTGTTTGTGCATTTTTAGTGCAGGTAATGGTCAATTCTTTTAAATGCCTATTTTGTATAAGAAAAATAATTATAGATAGTTATTGGGGTCATTGATCACCAACAAGTGAACAATTAATTTAATCTTAAGGGCCTCAAAACAAAAAATATGTACTGATCAACAATACCATCTGTTCTTTAGAAATGAGGTTACTAAGAAATAATTTTTTTCAAGATCATTTTCCTGTAGTTAATGAATTCTATTATCGAATAAACATAGATAATATTGAAATATGATGAAATAAATAGTATAATATTTTCCTATAATCAGATTCCACCACAATCTCATCATTTTCTCCAAATTATGCGCATTCAATATGAATATTTAATTCATGAACCACAAAAATAAAAATTTAGAAACCACACAACCATAAAAGGGAAAAATATATTCCCATATTAATAAAAAATATCTAAAATAAAAATGGTTATTCTTTTATATTAAAATTTCCCAAAGGAAAAACCTTCATATGATACAATAATATTATAAATTGAATATAATTAATCAATGTTCAAACCATTTTATTCCAAAAAACAGATATCCATAAAATTCTAATAACCTTTTCTAACTAAGTTCTAAACCCAAGGATTAAAAGGATTGGATCATATATATTTCAAATATAAATAAACCACTATTCCTCAAATAAAATTCCATTTTTTCGAAATAAAAATAATCAATACCTATAAAAATGTCATACTATAAAGGTGATCAATAAGGCTAATGGTAGGAATTATACCCTTTTCACCCTTCAGTTGTGGGATCAAGACCCTCATCCTTGCCAGATGTGATTTTTTGTCACTTGGACTTATGGTTGTCAATTTCTCCTTAAAGACGAAATGAAAATAATTCCTCCCTAAGGAACAATTCATGTCGATCCTAGGGGTTACAAATACCCAATACCACATATATTTCCCCCCAAATTTCATTAATAAACTCAAAAAATTTATAACATTTTACCCTAAAATGGGGTGTCTAGGACTTTGAAAATATGATGACCTGTAATCTTATAGACATGTGACGGAGTCAATAATACTAAAGATAACCTAACAAGAAAAAATTTTAATATCTAATTTTGTCTAAATCAACCATTGATACCAACTGTAATAGAAAAAAACCCACACTCTTGGATTTGGCGGTGAAAACATGAACATTACATTTCAGGTTTTGATTCCAATAAGGGAGACCAATTTTTTCCAACTAATCCTTACAAAATTAAATGTAAAAATTTGTTCACATACATAATAGATGGAATATTTTATTTATAGGTTTATATAATTAAGAAAAAATCATTCTTAAAAAATTCACATGACTTTAAATAGTTATTTCTCCAACCTAACCAAGAGTTCATTTTCCATAATATAAACATAATCTTCATCTATATGAATCCCTTTTAGTCTTAATTCATTCATCATTATAATTTATTTAGTGTGGAAGATTAAACATAATAAGGGTGAGATGAAATGATCATTAAGGGTAGAATAAGAATTAGCAATTGAATGTCATCAATACAATAGTAAGAGCATAAGGGTATGATGAAATAATCAATGTGCATGTGTATAAAATAAAAATATTCCTACCCATCAATAAGTGGATCTTCAATAATGAAAACATGAAATAAAGCTTTAAAGAAGGAAATAGTAATAAGAATTAATAATTATGTGAAATGTTATATCAATCTCGATCAAATGGAACATCGTAGACCCATTGAAATAATAGATATATCATATTGTTATTTTAGAAAATCATCTCATAGAACACTTATATAACACTTATAGAATCCTTAAAAATTGTAATAGCCATATGGAAACTTCCTATATAATTATCCAAACAACATAATCATCACCCAATGTATTAGAGCTCTATTTCGGAACACCCATTGAATAACCTATAATAGGATCAAACAGTGTTATCTGGGTGTACCCATCATTCATAATATACATAAGCCACAAATTTAATAAAGAACCTAGGGAATTAGGTTCATCATTACACCTTGAAATGACTATTATTATTTTCAGAACATGATTAACTTGTGGAAATAAATTAGGGTCCATAATAATATCATTTAATCAAATACAATCTATCTAGATAAATAAAGAAGGCAGTATCAATAGTAAATACCCCTACTGGAGGTTAATTAATAACATCAGTTCTTACTATTGATGAATGTAAGTACCATTAAAATATTATTAAAAAAATACTTTCGTAGAAGATAATTTTAGTTTAGAAAATAATTTTTTAAAATATAAATCATTTTAAAAAAAATTTCATTGAAAAAAACACTTTTTAAAAAAATTAAATTTCTAATATATGAAGAAACTTTTTTCCCATAAAAATAACATTTTAAAATTACCTATATAAATCAACTCAATTATATTCCTCATGGTAGGTATGTCTATATATTCCATACAACTTAAAAGAACATTCCATTTACACTATTTAACGATAGAAAACAACCTTGACCAGAAAGTGACAACATCATTCCATTGGAAAACCATTTTTAATCAAAAATTTAGAAAACACTTTATTGAATAATTCAATATAAAATGGTTAATTTTTTTTAAAAAAACATTTATATAAAACATGGGTTTAGAAGAAAATAGATTTCTGATCGAAAAGATAAACAAAGTCGTAATTTCAAAAAAATAATTTTCTAAATTATATTTCATAATAAATATTTGATAATGGTACAATTAAATTTAAAAAAGAGTATATTGTGTAGAAGATAAATCATGATAGTTATATGATTCCAAATGTAGAGATTTAATCATACACAGTCCTAATAAAAAAAGAGATTGGAAAGAAAGTGTCATACCACTTTGGTAACATTAAATCATAATCCCCATGAAGAAATAACATTCAAAGAAACATATTATATCCTGAGAATAAGGATACACATGATATAACATTTCACATAAGAAGTAAACACAACTCATAAAATTATAATGGTTTTTAACATAAAAAAATATCTCAATGATTGAAAATTATGACCAAAATCTATTACCTATTTGATAAACTCTAATCCCCAACAATGAGTGATCCACAAATAGATACGATAATCCCCATAATCTTATGTTAAATAATAACAAAATAAATTCCAGTGGAAAATATACACCATAAATGAAAAATAAGTGGTGAATTTGTAATATATCTCATAAAAATAAATATGAGATGATAAAAATCCATACCTTGAGTCTGATTTATCAAACTTGTTATTTAATTAAAATAATAATAAACTTAAGTTTATTATTTATTTTTGTTAAAACCTTTTCTATGTTTATTATAACTTTTATTTCACTTGTTAACATGTTATATATAACAACATAATGAATTATATTTATTTCATAATTTATAACCATATTCGGCTTTTGGGTCAAAACTAACTTTGGTAGGGAGACACATGTCAATGAGGTCATTATTTTAACATATCTATAATAATAACCATGAAATAATTTTCATTTATATATATAAATTATACTCTATAAATTAATCATAAATTGTTACTACAAAAATTGAAACAAAATTATGATTATAGAGACGGTAGGTCTTTTGTACACATGAGTAACGTTCCCATTTTTCAATGATAATTATGGAAAGAAGATAAATAATACTTGTAACAAATCAGTTTTTAGGGTGGTAACGATCCATGTGTTACTATTGAAGAACTATCTTTTTATTTTAATAATTTAATCTAAAGTATAAGGAATTATTCATGAAGTTCAGGGGTTCATTTAGAGAGTATAGATCTATAAAATGGGATGATAGGCATTGTTGTACGGTTTGCTAATACATAGGTAAAAATGTGTGGATCAACTATGTGAGATACCAAGATCATAGGTTGAGACACATTGAATTTCTAAAATAATGCAAGCAGTTATGATTTCTCCTAAGGGGCTTCATGATCTATTTAAATGGGTATTTCACACATTTTGTTCCTAGTTAGGAAAACCCTATTCCTGGCTCGAGCGAGGTTCCACCTTAAGAGGTGTGGGGTGCACTGTTGGCACATGGTTGGGATAACCATGTGGCCAAACTTTGTAACCATCTAAATGAATTTAAAATTAATATTCTCCATGTTATTTTTTAATCCCTCAACCTCCTTTCTCAACCTCCAACTGATAGCTCCCACACATGAGATCTCATCCTATTATCCATATAGGGATTGTCATCCCTCCTTTATACTTCCTCTGATTCCTTTATCATTGAGTAATTTTTTAATGATTTGGGTAATCAATTTAATCCCCTTCCTTATTCATTACAATTTTCTTTTTCTATAATTACCTATTTTAGTTCGACCCAATTTCCTCTATTTTTAGGGAATTATATGATTTATTCAATATATTCCCTTAGCTTTATTCAATTTCAAAAAATAGAAAAGTGGTATTATATGAAACCGAGGATGGTGGTATAGATTCATTACTTATGTATAAAATTTTTTATATGGTTATTTTATGAAATGTGCCATAATTTTCAGGTGATTCATTCAAAAAATTAATGGATTAAAATAAATGATTCCCTATGAATAACAAGACTGTACTTGAGTTTAATCCCTAGTTCGTTGATTAACTTATCATGAGCAACCCCATGGGTTTTTAATAGTTTAATAATCATAAATACCTTTCCGTATCTTTTGAAAACACCCCTTAAGGTGTGTTTTACTATTAATAAATTCATTAAATTAAATAATTGAATTAAGATGATGGGTAGAAATGGGTTATTTCCTTAAACCTTGTTCTTTATGATTTATTCCTATTGTTTATACATGTTTCATCATGACTAGAACTTAATTGCTTTTCCAATGATATTTATATTTAATATAATGTTTTGAATATTAATTTTAGTATGCATATATTTTCATGCCTTGTGGATGATATGAGATCATGAATTATTTTCATTACTTTATTATGAGTTGATATCATATGTGGGTGTCAATTTAAGAATTTTTTGGATATGATCACCATTAGATGTGGTATAGTGGTTGGATGTCTTACGAGCCAGACATCACATTCATTGGATGTGATCTCTGAATGGTTTAGTTGTTCCCATGAGTGTCATTGATTGCCTTAAATATGAATTATGGACATGATCACAAGAATTATGGTTACACAATGCCTTAGGTGACACTCGGTCCCCTATGTGAGATACCTAGGATAGGCATATAGTTTATGCTTGCACCATTTCAACATTGATGTGAGTGAAACACTTTTGGACTTTCTTGAATATTATCTATAATATTGGATATTTCGGTATCTCCTACAATGACCATTGGGATACCATTATGTATCCCCTCATATGCTATCCAATTTTCATGACTATATATTATGGTTGATTTTCATAGATTACATGTGATGTCTTTTTATTAAATTCTGAAAATGATTAATTGATTCCCTTTGGTCACATCCACCATGCCAAATCACATTCTTGAGGTTGGTCTATACTTGATGAGTTATTTATGATGACAAATATACACACCTTAACACCTTTATACAGGTCCCCTTGGTTTAGAGACAAATGTCATAGGCTGAAGCAGGTAGTGGAAGTCAGGTATCTGGTTAGAACTCAATTCATCATTTTTTTATTTATTTCATTAAATTTATTATTTATTATAATGCTATTTAGTTTATATTTCGTGGGATGGATTGAACTAGAAACTGTTGGATGTGGCCTACTAAGTATATCTCACATGACGTTGGGCCACCTTTGGTAACCAAGAAGACTTCATGATTGTAGGTATTGATAAAGGGATGTGAAAATATTTTTATTCTTAGTTTTGAGTTCTAGGATAGTGAATAGATGGAAGGGATTGATCATATACATGTGATGCTAGTAGATACTTCCTTTTGTCATTATTTTATATTGTATAACATGGGGTATATTCTTGTCTCCCTTGATCAATTTTACCTTATTTATGTAATACTACATGACATGATCATCACCAACATTTCTATATCTATTTATTATTTAACTTCTCCATATCATTTTTATTTCATTGATTATTATTATTCTTCTATTTTAATGTTTTTATTAATACATTTTTTATTTCTTATTTAACATTTTATGATGTTCTTCACTCTTATCTATGATGAAATAGTCTCCCCATTGACGCAACCTAGTCCTTTTCTAGAAGTCGGATTCCTCCTATGTAATGATTGGGATGTTTGAGGTCATGTGTCCCACCCTATCTGGGCACCACTATGTGTATTCTTGGGCGGGATGCTTCAAATTATTATTAGTTACCTTTATCCTTTTTTCATACTGTTTGAGTTTAAGAGGTAGACTATGAAAAAAGGGATGTTAGCAATTATACTATGCATGGGAGCATCTAAACCACTTATCTAGGAAACCCCTAATTACCTTCGATGGGTTAATTCTATTATAGGTTGTCCTTGCTTCAGTTTCATTGACTTCATCATTGGGTGATAAACATGTACTGTGTTGTTTCAATTATCGATTTAGTTTTTATCGTTCTTCTACCATAGCATGAAGATATGATGGAATATTAATTGATGATTCAAACTAGGATCCATTGGAATAAATTTAATTCTTTGTATCATGTCATATATACTTTCTATGTTTGAAACATATTTTTCATGTTTTTGTTGTGTTTTCTTGTTTGTTATGTGTTTTACAGTTCTAGTATATTAATAGGGATGATTTTTTGGCCTAATTAATTTTCCAACATCAATATAAAAGATTTTTCCCACATATATTTATGTAGAAACCATAATAAAAAAAATCATACATTATTGAGGCATGATCCATTGGTTTTATAGGATCATATATTAGTCAGTTTTATGGATGAATTATAATGGAAATATATTAGACAATTACTTCTAAAAAATGGAAATGGAAGTTCATTCAATAAAATCACAATACATTACCAATTATATCCTGACATCAAATATAAAAGTTACATCACTGTCACATAATCTACCAATTTCAATTTATAATGAGTATGATCTTTTATAAATATGAAATATCTTATGTAATTATCCTAATTGAGATATCATCATCTATATATGTAATTAAATATTCAATTATATATTGTTTTTAAATATATGGGTATAGATAAATTTTAATTCATTATACAATTTAATGTGGTTTTCCCTATTCACCTTTCCTCCAATGGCCCGAAGGTCTTCATTTTTATTGATTTTTGACAATCCACCTTCCAAGGGGTGAGGTGGAACCCTTACAAGGCCCGTAGGCGTAAGTATTACATGAACTATAGGCCATAGAGGAATTCATTTTTCCATAGTCTTCAAACATTACATAAAACCCAGACTAACTACTTAGAACTGCTCCTCCCCATCATCTTCATCGTGAAATCAGCTCTCCACCTTCGCATGGATGTTCGGCTAGGCATTCTCATGCATGCACGGGCTTGTCCCGATGGCAGGTGCCATACCCTCTCATTATTGAATTCTCTTTAGCTTCTATTGTGGTGAAATATCCTTGCTCATCCTCCATGTAATGATAGTTCCTCGTAGGTCATCTTGTTTTCATCAGCACTTAAGGTGGCTCAGAGGCCTTGAGGTGGCCCGAAGGCCTTACTGACCCAAAAGTCCGGGTGGCCTGAAGTCCTTAAATGACTCAGGAACCAAATCGGTGGCCCGAAGGCCCAAACGGGGGCATATTCCTGGCTGCTATAGTGCCAAACAGTACCTGCTACATTTCCTGCTACAGTACCTGCTATAGTACTGCACAGTTCCCACTACAATACCTCCTACTGTACAACTACAATACTACTAAAGTACATGCAAATAATGTCTCTGCTTGGATTTGATCCTGGGTCTCTCGGATGCACTTGTAGAGTCCTTACCAACTGGGCTAAGGCTCATGTGCCTATTGACCTTTCATTTTGCAATACATATATCATAACCCATTACATGAAGGTATGAGACCGTGATCCTAATATGATCTAGTAGTGGGTAGTAGGATATGCCACATGACCCTTTTGTGACCTTTATTGTCATCTAGGCTAGACTCTGGCAGGATGGTGACTATTTTCACATTCTTATATAAAGGATTTATAACTATAAATTCTTGTTATTAGTTTTACTATGAATTATAAATCTCATGTAAGGTGTGTTCATGAAAATTTTAGAGTTATGCCACCATGAAATCCTCACATTTTTTGATAATAAAGTAGCGATGTGCTTGCTTTAGAGGTAGTGGGCCCTAATATAACTATAATACCTCATGTTGGGAAATAAAAGGAACCTCATTTTGATACAACACTAGGAACCAATAATGAATTCCATGATATCTTCCTCATCTTTATACAGTTTGTTCAGGGTTCCCCCAACCATCCCCTACCATGGAAAAGATAACTCAGGAGTTCCAGTAGCATCATCCTCCCACCTTCTTATGGGATGGAGGACATCAAGATACCGAATAGTATCCAATGACAATGGAATAGATGTTAAAAAAACATTAGATTTCTCTATAGAAGAGGTTTAAGCTCTCAGCCTATAAATATTGTGGCTCTGCTAAACATTGGTGGGATGTCTTCACTTAGGATGTTTGTTACCTAGGTGCGGTCTGGGAAGACTTCAAGATATCCTTTTATGGTCAGTTCATTCCGTATATGAGGATAGAAGACAATTACCGGGATTATATTCTACTTCATACGACCATAATTTCCATTTTTTATTATTATTATCATTTCAATGAGCTTAAAATTTTTATCCTTCTAATATAGGAGATGATTTGAAAACTACAAGAAAATTTGAGGGAAGGCTTCTCTACACCATCCAATAATAGGTTCACATCACTTAGTTTTATATTATTTTATAAATATTGAAAAATAGCATTATTTTATTTTGTAATTTGAGAGAATATGGCATTGCATTCCATATAAATTTATTTCCTAGATGGGGAGATAGTTTTATGGAATCTAAAAGCATCATTTTAATGTTGCACATAGGGGAAGAACCATCTAGTTTACATGCACCAATAGTTTTGTGGTGTGTTAATTTTTTGGGTGTCCATGACATAAGAAGCCCCAATTTATGGGGAACACAATTGAGTGATGATCTGGTCAGATGATGGGTCACCATTACCACTTATTCTGATAACTTATTCTAGCATCTAATGAGAGGGGATAGATACTGAATCATCTTTTATGTAAAGAAACCTCAACTCCACTTTAGGCATGGAGTTAGTTTTATACCTACCTATCAAGCATAATTGATTGCCTTGGATGATGTATTCAGGCCTTGGAGTCTCAACATCAATAGAGTTGATCAACCCAAGATAGTCATAAATAATCTCAGGGCTGTAGTTTCATCAATATCTATGCAATGAATACTATTCATGAGGATCAGAGTCCTAAGACATAAATTATATGAGGTTCTATATTGGTATCCTCATCATTAGATTATTACATTTTTATTTGTTTTAATTACACTAAATTCTATATATTTTCCACTATGGTATGTATGGGACTTATAATTGATCATTTCAATGATGTGATGAGTCTTGATACACTATTAGGGGTCATATTAGGGGTTATATACTAGTTTAAGGTGTGACACTTGACATTGGTGGGTACCTATTTTGGTGCAGTTTCTTAAATCTTGAGATGAAAGGTTTAGACGTCATTCTCTATATGGACTGGATTTTCCATTATTATTCCCATTTGGATCACTATCACTAGAAGGTGTATTTTACATTACATAAGGGAAGAAAGTATATTAATAATGTAAAATGGGATATCCAGCCTTATCAAACAAAACCTGAGCATTAATGGATAATTAATCTGATATACTGGAAGGATAATAACTTTAAGAGCGATCAGTCAATGCATCTTTTAGAATTCCATCCAATAGTGGGTCATTTATGGGGTGTTTTCCCTAAAAATTCATCTTCCATAACTTTTGATAGATTTGTAGAGTTATGTATAGATATTTTTCAAGGTTCAAAACCTATGTTCATTCTACTGAATAGAATTTAACATAATGATAACTATTAACTATTGAGTCACCATCAAGACTTAGGGATAAGGGCTTAGTTCAACCTAGTACTTCATCATGGTGTTCAACAATAATTTTCACTATGTAGAATGATGGTAAAATTTGATTGTGAATGGATAATAAATGGTTGAAGCATCATATAGCAATGAACTTGTATCTACATCCACATATAGGTGACCTCTACAACCAAATCCGAGGAGTAAATATTTTCATGATGTATTACTTGAGGTTTGGATACCATGAGGTTCATGTGAGTTCATCTATCATACAACATGCATCATTCCAATGTATGCATGACATGTATGAGTTTCTTGATATTCCATTGGGCTTCAAGAACACATCATTAGTATTTATGGCTCTTTTGAATCATGTTTTCTATTCTAATGTTGATTCGATTGTGGTGGTATTAGTAGATGAAATCTTAGTGTATTCTTGCATAAGAAACCACCATGAAAAAAAACAAGATATTTTGATAAATACATTGATAGAGAACAAAGTATATGAAAATATCATCAAATTTCAATTCCTTATCAATATGTTTCACTTATTTTTTCATATCATTTCATAGGGATGTGTATTGGTTGATCATAAGAAAGTGAGAGCCATTGTTTCTTGGGGGTAACCAATGAATGTTTTTTGAAATACATAGTTTCATGGGACTATCTAGAAATTAAAGGAGATTCATCCAACAATTAACATTATTAGCATCTCATATTATGGGATTGACTAAGATGGGTGTGACTATTTTGTAGTCTAAATCATAAGAGATAGAATTTCTATATTTTAAAGGGAGGATACCCTCATCAAAAATCCAGATTCTACAAAATCAATGTTGATGTTGAAAAACATTCTATGATGCTTCATAAATTAATCTTAGAATAGTTTTGATGCTGCATGATCAGGTTGTGGCATATAGGTCACATAAATTAAGACCTCCTATGTGGAATTATTCTATTCACAACCTCAAGTTAGGGTTCATGGTTCATGATATATTCTCGTGGTGTAATTATATTATGGGGTAGATATTTATTTTTTACATAGATCAAAAAATCATCAAATGCATATCTCTATAGTGAGACTTGATACTATGGTTTTGTGGGAGGGTTTATTACCGAAATTTATTCAACATTGTGCTTTATTATACAATTGGTAAGGGTGATATCGTGGTTGAGAACCTAAGCATTAGGACTCATACGAAATACACCTCAGAGGTCAATAGTTAATTGTAGTTGATGGATTCGTTTTTCAAATGTTCACATGGAGGTTTAGGAACAACACAAGCGTCCTATTTTAACAGATCTAACATTGACTTCCTCTCTTATAGATTGGCTGTGTATGAGATAGCTATCAGATCCCAAAGACATAATTTTGAGGGGGATTTTATCAGTTGAAAACCAACCACTTGATTGGGTCATCGATGTGAATGAGATACTACTCTTTCCATGGCCTTGTTTGGGTTTCTTCTAAGATACATGCAAAGTTTATGCGGGAAACTCACACCTCTGTTCATGCAGTTCACCTTGGTCTTACCAATATGTAAAAAGATATACATCATTCGTATTGGTATCAATTTATGAAGAGGCATATTACCAGTTTTATCACATGGTACTCCACATGATATTATGTGAAATATTATCACTAGAGAATTACAATAATTATACAGCCTATATCTATTCTTTATTGGAAATGGAATGATTTAACATCCAAAAATCTGACACTCTACCTCAGGGCCATAAATGGCTGGTTATAAGACATTGTGAACACCTCCTCATATTCTAGAGTCTGAAAACTTGTAGTATGGGTGTGAAATGTATATTTGGTAGACTATACCTACTGGTATGAGGTGTCATAGTAGTATAAAATAAACTATACAAATAATAAAAATAAATTTATACACATAGAAAAAAACAATAGTAAGATCAAACTAAACAATCCAATTCATAAAATGTAATAATTTAAGGACATATTGAATGTAATTAATTGTAATTCGTGAAAAATTACAATTAAGATACTACCAGACTCAAATAAAGACTCAAAATTCCATGATATCTAACCCCTTGTTGGTCCCACATCCAAACTTCATCACATTTATAATGTAAGAAATCAATAGCATGGTCCTATTTCATTTTCACAACTGTAATCCACATAGTCTTCTCAGGTTCCCAATGGAATCTGGAAATGTTTGTTATTAAAATCATTATGTTGACACCACTGTGTCTAAAATAATATCTTTAGTAATATTATTATTCAATAAATGGTAAAAATATATATTAATCAATTAAAATATTAATAAAACTCAAAAACATAATTTGAAAACATGTTGGAATATCTATGATAATTTATTAAGGCCACACCAACCATAGCCATAAACCATAGTGAAATAACCTTCTTGAAAACCATATCAGAATATCTATGATCATGTCTTATGACAATTCTAAATACCGCCACAAAACCATGAAAAAATAACCTCCTTCAGCACCACGTTCAAATATCTTAGGAATGTCTTACAACCATTCCAACCACAACCCCATTACCATTGTATAGTTCAAAAAATATAATTAAATTCCCTATAATCATTTCAAATTCTTGTCAAATAATAATTATTATTTCATCATGGGACTATACAGAGATCGTTCCCAATAAGCATTAGAGCATGAGACTAGACTGATCCAGATCAATATATGAATTACTATATATATGTGTGCATGTTTTAAGTTGAAGCTAGATATATTATCATTTAAACATATATCACAAGTCCTATAATACATTAGGGATTTCATAATATCAAATCATATATCTCAATGGATAATTATGAAAATTACCGTTTTTCTATCATGTTCCACTGTTAATTAAATCACAATTGATTAACAATCATAAAAATAATAAATGAAATGAAAATTTGGGAATTTATATCATGAAATTACCTAAGGTCTCATGTAATGCTAAAAACACCTTAAACCATTAGACAATACAATTATATTAATAGTTCTCTCACCCAAAGGGTAAACAAGAGCCAAGTAAGAAGAAAAATAAAATCAATTGACTTTAAGGAATAATTACATTCATTATTTAATTTACCTGGGTGCACACTTTGTTGGATAAATAAATCATACATCCCAAAAATTTGAGCCATTTTTTCCTAAAAAATTCTCTCAACATGAATCCTCTTCAGTTTTCCCAATCTTTCTCAGAGCACAAGACTATCATTATTCAAACAAAAAACATCAAAAATAGAAACAATACCAAAATAAAATTCAATGGAAAAATTATAGAGACAAATACCTAGAAGGAGAAGGGATCATAAAACCTCACCACCATATAAGTGATTGACTTTGATATGTTCATTGTGTCTATGTGAGGTCTTAGAGAACATGTATCCCCATTTTGTTCACATATCATACTATCTCTCCCATGTCTCATCCTAAAACCTACATTTTCAATACAATATAACCAATAATATATTCCTCCCTTGAATATAGATCTCACTATGATCCACAACATGAATATGATGCACCACAAATTAATCATCTTCATAATGATAAAGGTTTTCTATTTCTATAACATGGTAATGGTCTGAATTTTATCTCCATCGTTGCGACACATGAAACATGTTGTTCATGGAATTTTATTTCGATGTAAGCACTAAATCGTACACCACTAGAATTACCCTTTCCAATATCTCAAATGGCCCCACACTCTTTGGTTCTCTATTTCTATGTTTCCTGATATGATGTTTCCCCAAACTAGGTGACACAAGAATGAAAACACAATGACTAACCTTGAATTATGGTGTATATCTCTGATGGTCAATAAATAATTTTTCTCTCTCTATGTGGACATAAACAACTATATTATCAACAGAACTTTCTCAAATTTCTATTTCACGAGAATTTGATCATCAATAGCTAGTTCACCTACCTTAATCCAACGTAAGGAGAAAAACATGACCTTCTATAAATGCCTTAAAATTTTCAATTCAGATCAATTCATGGAATATATTATTATATGTAAACTCCATGAGTTCCATTTTTTCTTCCCATGAACCACCAAAATCCAAAACATAGACTCATAATAGGTCCTCCAAAACATGAAGTGTCCTCTTAGATTGACCATCAATCTGTATATGATATACTACGCTAAAAATATGCAATCCCAGATCCTTATGAATACACTTCCAGAAACATTATATGAAACAATGATCAATTTTTTAAATGGTAATCCTCATAGAACCATGATACATAACCACCTATCACATGAAAATTCTTCTAGTATCATTTAATGTGAATGTTTCCCTGAGAGGAAAGAAGTTATCTACCTTTTTAGTCAATCCACAACAACCCATATAGATTCATTATTATGGGTTTCCATAGGCAGTCCTATCATAAAATTCCTTGTGGCATCATCCCAATTTCACTCATGAATGGGGAAATTATTCAATTTACTTGATAGTATTTGACTATTAATTTTCACCTAAAAAAATTGAAGCATATAGCGATGAATCATTCCACCAACTTCTTCAAAACAAACACCCAATAATTTAAAAATACATCATGAAACCTATTTGTTAAACCATGATGCACGGTCTATCATGAAGTATGAAAATATCTTATCATCTCCTGGTGAAACACTATAAAAACCTATACTAAGACAATGAAAATAAGAGTATTAACACCACTATGATACCATCTTGATGGTGTCTCCCTAGTATATAATTTGTCTCTCAGAACAGATCCTTAAATACTAGAAAACTACTTAGTCTTAATCAATTCCAAATGCACTGGTACAATAGTTTCTGAAGTAAGAGCTACCAATCCCTGAGACTCATGATCATAAAAATTCATATATTGAAAAATATTATTATCCTCCACTTATTAGTAGACTCCCATACCACCTCTTTCTATTTCATTTAGATCAGGGCTTTAGCAATGTTATTTCCCTTACATAGTCTATATGATAATTCAATGTCAAAATACTTTTGATACTTGACCCACCTACTCTTCCAATGGTTCTTGTCTCGATAAGAAATGATGTACTTGAATATCTTGTGATCCATGTATAACCAAAAAATTTCACCCAGGAGATAATTTATCCAATATATCATGTAATATACCACTGCTTCTAGCTATAGATCCTGAGTAGTATGATTCCTCACATGTGGTCTTATCTTCCTAGATCCAAAAGAAACAAATTGAGCATCTTTGATTATAACTCCCCTAACTCTAATATTGAATTTGTGACATTACATGGTATATGATTTACCTATAATAGGTAATGTAAGGATTGGTGATGACATCAACCAAACTTTTAGCTCCTAGAATGATCAATTGCAATCATCAGACCAAACAATCTTCACCCCTTTCATGGTTTTCATAGGTATTTTGTTCTTCCAAATGGGGTAAATCATGGATAATGAATCGATAATAACCAGATAAACCTGAAAATATAATAATATAAAATATGTAATTGGGATATTCCTAAGATTCCAAAAGTCACAAATTCTATATGGGCCCACTAACACACCATACTCAAAGATGACATGGACTAATAATTGAACAATCTTAATCTTGAAACTGTATTTGGTTAGATTCATGTTAATTCAATGATCTCTAAATGTACCCTAGGACATGTCAAGTTGGTTGGAATGATCATCTTCTAACATTGAGTACACTAATATATTTTTGATAAAAACCAAAAAAACATGTTTAGAAATGGAAGAAAAATCCCAGTCATTAAGGCCATGAATATCGACAATGCATTAATCAACACATGTAGGATCACTACGAATTCGTACAATCCATACCTCCTCCTAAAAGTTGTACGAGGTATGGTCAATGGTATCAAACTTAATTGGTGGTATCCTAATATCAAAATATATAATGGAACCTCTGAATAGTTTGAAAAGATATTTAATGTATGGAAGGGTATACTTGTTCTTGACTATCATCTGGTTCAACCACTGATAATCCACACATAAGCACAAAGACCAATTAGGCACCTTGTAGATGAGAAGGGCAAACGACTAAGGATTTTACTAGTACATATTAATCCCGTATATTCTAGATCTTCCAATACACCTTTCAAATCATTATTCTCTACCCGTGCCATTCTATATGGCAAGATAGAAATTAGCTCATCTCCCGACACCAAATCAATCATGAAATTGATCTCTTGATTTAAAAATAATCCATATAACACATCCAAAAATACATAATGAAAATGATCTACCACTGGTGGAAAATAGTACGGCTACATTGAAACAACATGAAGATCATGACTGAATATCTGAGCCATAATACAATCCAATATTCACTGAATTGGTCACTCACAACTAGCCTGAAGATCTTATTATCCTTTGTGAAAATAGATACCTACACCAACAAATATAAATTTTAAAATCCAAATATAATATTATATATGAGAATTTTTAAAAGCTCTCCAATCCATAATAAGAATCATGTTGAACCCTTTTATTTCAAGCATAAATGGATCAAAAAGAAATGGTAACAACCAATCTATATAAAACACACTTAGAATCATTTGATATTATATGAACTCACTCACAATAGTGATTCAATGGTAAAATAAATATCTAAGAATTAATAATCCAATCACAAAACATTTTAGAAAAGATAATAATGAAAAAATTGTAATAATCCATTATCAAACAATACACAGGCTAAGGTAGCTAATACAGTAGTCGTACCTATGATGGAGGATAGTATTAAATCCAAGTTAACCAGAGTTTTATATATATTGAGTAGTATAATTACCCGTCTTCAAAGGGATTCAGTTGGACTACCCTGATATATTTTTATTTATGGGTACTTCTTCCAATCATCTAGGGTAACACATCGCCTACCTCACATAAATGGCCAGTGGAACTCTAGCTACCAGCTAGTACATGGGTAGCTGGTTCCCTTCCTGAATTAGGTTATTTTAATGATACCCTTTCACTAGAATACTTAGGAAATTTCGTGTCTACCCACTAATAATGAACTAGACCTTTAAAGATGTGACACTAAACAATAGGGTAATGTAATACCCAAGACTTTTATAAGAAATATTTTGTTTTTATTTTATATAAATCATCAAAGAAATCTTTCACTACACACAACACTATCTTGGCTTTCTTTACATGCAATTACGACCTTCCTTGATAGTTTGCGTCGTACGCAATATCGAGTTTCACTAAACAACGATATGCTATTAAAATATTATTAAAACTAGCCGTTATGAATAGTAATACCCACTTTTTGAAATTTTGTAATTTTTATTTTTTAAAAAAGACTTCGTTTTTGGATTCAGAATATCGAAATTAGTCTATGGTGAAATTTTGGTATTTTTCTGAAAAATTTCAATTTTTGATGAATAGTAAAAACACTGGGTTACTATTTAAAACCCGACTTTTTATTTAAATAATTATTTATTTTATTTAAATTTATTTTAGGTCAAAATTGATACATAATTCCTATATAAGTTCAATGTAATTCATTCGAGTCATTTTATAATAATTTTAGATATATAAAAATTTTATTGAACTTTTGACCGTCTTTTACCCACCTCCTAGGAGAATTTTCAAATTTACATAAAACATAATTTTACCGCTTCTGTGAATGAAATTTCAGAAATCTGAGAGACAAGGTTGATGTCAGTAAGTAAAATGTGGTTCAATGAGATGAAAATAATTTTTGGTGAATAGTAACTTTTTACTTTTTTTACCACGGTTAAAAGTAAATAGGGTAATTAAGGGTAAAACTGATATTATTATTACCCTAACACATGTCCTAATTCTATTTGGTAAGTTTAAATCGACCAAGAAAAACCTTAGGAATAAAATATGACCATTTAGGCCTACTTGGATTAGATTAGGACATTAATTATTAATTTATTTAAAGAAGGGTTAAAATAGTTAAAATCAATGTTTAATAAGTAAATAATTTTTAATATAGGGTTATACATAAGATAAATTCAACTATAAATATTCATTTGAAATATAAATAGATTTCCTAAATAACCGTATTTTATTTTTAATTTTTAGACATTAAATAATTTAATTTATTTATGACACAAAGATGATGCAGTAATTATCTTATTAATGAAATATTGACATAATTGATGTTATAAATACCCAAATAAATGTAATTTGAGACTTTTTATGAATTACACTAATTTTCTAGGTTACTATGACATGTTATTATTGATTTAATTTACTTTTTTCGAACTAATAATTCTGTTATGATTTTTACAAAAATCAGTTACTAAATAGTGTCAAAATTGACATAAAATTATTTTTAAAACAAATATTATATTATTAATTATTATATTATTTATAAAAATATAAGGTTCTGAAAAATGACTTATATAAGGTTATATATATTAATAATAAACAACTTGGGGTTCTTTTGGCTCATTATTGGAAGTTTATTAACCATATAGTGTAAGAACACAAAAAGATATGGTAAAAGTAAAATTATCTAACTTAAAGTTTAATCTAAATGATAAGGTTAAAATAGTAAACTAAACTTGTAAAAATTATATTTTATGAGAGGATTCCGACCTATCCCCACCTTAGCTTCTAAATAAATCAATTTTGAGCTATTTAAAACTGAATATGGCTTTATAATAAAATAATATTTTTAGTTTTTCCAAAGGGGCCTCTCTCCTCCCTTATAAAAGGGCACCTCGTCCCTCTCTTCCTCACACCACATTGAGCCTTAAATCTCAGCCAACACCTTCCAATTTCACCTCTCCACTTCCCTAGAAACATCCTAGAGGTCCAGGTCTTCTTCAAAGACCAATTTTAGTTCCCTAAAAGGAGGTCTCAAAGAAGTACTTCAAAGAAGAGGTAATGTCCGTTACCGATTCTTTCAACTTTATTTCTTCTTACACTTATTCTTCTTTAGTTATTTCATTATGAATTAATAACATCAGTATCACTCATATATTTATATGTTATTATATGTATGAAAAAACCCTATTTCACCATCTATCCATCATACGGAAAACGAAATCACCACGCGTGCGTATGTACGGAATACCGTCTCCACGCCGTGGTGTAATCTATTTTCCACCACCACCTTACTTGGATGGGTATAATGGTGTAAATAATGAATATATATGATTATTGTAAAGTGATATTGATTCTGAAATAGTATACATACACTCCAATACAATTACACGATCATGGGAACGATATCATCGCTCGTGCGTACGTACGAAATACCGTCTCCCCGATGTGATGCGACTCATTCTACATGATTTTCATTGAATAATGATTACATAAATGAATTGAGTGAATAAATATGATATATATATTACACTAATACCATTATGGAAATGAGGTATCTATAACCTAAAAAGAAGAATATGAATTTATTCGACAAAACATGCATAATAACAAAAAGTAATAAATACCCGAACAACAAGTATCAATGAAATATTACTAATAATAAGCTAATAATATGACCATATATTATATCATAACAATGATTATTATTCTGGAATAAGTCAATGACATTATTTAAATCATTATACAGGAGGTTCAGACACTTATGAAGAAAATCGGACCTAAGGTAAGGGCAATATCACAATCTCATTTTTATCTGAGATTGTTTATACTTTGGAATTTACTGGGGTGTATTTTATCATCCACATACATGTTTCCTCAATATTTAATATTATTTCCATCCACCTACAATTTTTTAAATCCAATTTTACCCTTTGGTGAGTTTTTAGTAAAAGATATGAAAGTAATCTTTTGTCGTTTTTCGTACGAGGTACTTTTTGACTTTTCCGACAAAAGTACGAGAAGAATGTTTTTTTAAATTATACAGTATGAATGGATTTTTAAAACATTATTTCCAAGAAGATTACTCTACAAGTTTTCAATTTTATTTGTAATCAACTTATTTTAGTATAGAATTGTATGACATGTTAAGAAAGGAAAAGTGTTTTTGAAGTAGAATGGATATTTTCCTCAAGAATGGAGTTCACGTGTTTTATCAAAATTATTTTATATCTAAGATAATAAAGGGTTCTGTTTCTATCCCTATTATTACATTGATTTGATTATGTTGTGATGGAATTATTTTTATGAATTCTTTTATCTTATATGAATTTTTTTATGATGTCACAATGTTAAGAATCCCATTTTTATTACATGGGTTATGAAATGATGTATGATTTTATAATTTTGTGGCACACATAAGAATGGTATAATTATGATATGAGTGGGACCTATATCTCCCTCCAATTCATTGGGTAAATATTTTATATCTCATGAGTTAGACATGGCTGGAACGACAGGTTAAACCGGTTCATTGAAACAGGACTGAAACGAGGAATGAACTCGGTTCCGAAATGGACTTTGTCCACTAAGATATTCTTGGAAATGAGTCTTGACTAATAAGAAATGATTCTCTATGATTATATGTGTATTAAACAAAGCTTCATGTTTTAAGTTATGATTATTGTGATTACATTTCACTGCCATGATTTATCCCATGTTATGAAATTTTGATCTTTTTTACAGGGTAAGATTTCCAAAATGTTATGTTCTTATGAATATGATGTGATTGATATTTCTTTTGTTTACCCTTACTGAGCATTTGAGATCACCCTTTTGTATGTTTTATTTCCCTAGGTCAGGAAGAAGGTTATTTTGTAAGATATGCCAAAAGGGACTATAGATATGATGAAATAAATGGGAGACAGTGTAGACACTTTATGAACCAGTTGTTTATGTTTCCCAGTTTCTAAAGACACTATACCTATACGGTCCATTCATGGTTTTTCTATATGTTGTAATAAGTGTACTTCAATTTTGAAGTACTAAAAATGTATGTAAAGTATGGGTCATTATAGTTGGTATCAGAGGAAAGGTATAGTCAACCTTTGGAAACTAGGATGTGAAAGCCTTAGTAAGAATCCTAAGGATAAGTCTAAGCATAGAACACAATCTTAGTGTTTTAGAAATGGCCATGAATAACCTAGGATAAGTCCTTAAGTGTGAAATTTTATTCTTGATTATGTGGTTTTCCTATTATAATTAGTGCTTCTCACACTATTATTCTTGGTTTTAGTCAATGGCTGGAACCCGAATGAACCATGTTAATGTGGAATGCGACGGGCAATGCAATTATTGTCCCCCTAAGCAACCAAATGTTATGGGAGCTGGAATGCAAAATCTTGTATCCATGCTCACACAACTTTCTCAAGTTATGAATCATACATGACTTCCAAACGAGCAAAGGAAGGAGCAAAATTCTGTTGAATCCTTTATGAGACAGCGTCCACCTTCATTCAGCGGGTCTACTGATCCATTAGTTGCTGAACAATGGATCAGTACCACTGAAAAGATATTTTTAGTTCTTCAATTTTATGAACATGATAAATTCATCTTAGCAGTGTATCATTTGGAAGGTGATGCTGATAAATGGTGGAATCTTATCAAGATTACAAGGACAAGAGATGAAATTGAGTCCATATAATGGGACGAGTTCAAGAACTTATTTTTCAATAAGTACTTCCCTCGTATTCTCCGAAAAAATATGGAGAAGGGGTTTCTTGAACCAAAGAAAAAGGATAATGAATCTGTTGGTACCTATGAATTTTTTTTACAATACTTGCAATGTACGCTTCTGGTATTATTTTCCAACCTGAGAGTAAGATCGATCGATTCATTAGTGGCTTAAAACCAAGTCTTCGAAGGGAGTTAGCCATAAGGGACTTCAATAGCTATGAGGAAATCGTTTGATGTGCTCTCAAAGTTGAGATGGAGATTGGAGTAACCCATCAGTCATATGGTTTGGATAAGATGAGGAAAATGGAATTCAAAGAAAAATCTAAAGAGCACACTGAAAAGAAGATGAGTTTTCCCTTATGCTCAAAGTGTGGAAAGAAACATGGAGGGAGTTTTCTTAAAGGGAAAAGTAAATGTTTCAAATGTGTAAAGGAAGGTCATCAGGCATTTGAATGCAGCAATGATGGGAAGAAGATGTCTAGTGATCCGAACAATGAAAAGGATACACAGAGTGCACCTCCTTCACTTCAATGTTACAAGTTCAAGGAAATGGGGAATTATGCCAATCAATGCCCTAATCCAATGGTTGTTGATGATGATCTATGTCAACAAACTCTTAAGGCTAAAGACAAAGGAAAGTCACATGAAATTTCTATCAGTGATGTGGAGTACGATAACGAAGTGGTGAAAGGTACACTTACCATCCACTCTAAAGTAGAAAATATTTTATTTGATTCTTGATCCACCCACTCCTTTATTTCTGAAGAATTTTCTAAGGGTAACACTATATTACCTCAACAATTAGATGTTGAGTTGGCTGTGAAAACCCCTAATGGCACAACAGTCGCATCAAAAGTTTATAATTCTTCTCCGATTGAAGTTTGTGGGAAAGTGCTTCCTGAAAATCTTGTGATCCATCCTATAGTAAAATTTGATGTGATTCTTGGCATGGATTGGATTTCTCTATATGGAGCTCATATCAATTTCCAAGGAAGGGAAGTCACATTTCATATTCCAGATCAATCTCTGATCGTCTATCGATGAAAGGATGAACATAACCTTCCAATGGAAATTTCTTCCATCTTATGGGTCTTGATTCCACTAAATGAAGGTTATTTATCTCAAATGGTTGGTGAGAAATTCACGATTAAAAATATTCCCATTGTGCGGGAGTTTGATGATGTCTTTCCAGAGGAATTTCCGGGTCTTCCACCAAATCGTGAAGTTTAGTTTTCAATAGAACTCGTACCGGGTGCTTTACCTATTTCAAAGACACCTTATAGAATGGCCCCAATTGAGTTGCATGAATTAAAGAAGCAACTCCAAGATAATTTTGATAAGGGGTTCATACGCCCTAGTGCGTCACCTTGGGGATCACCTGTTCTATTTGTTAAGAAGAAAGATGGATTAATGAGACTCTGCATTGATTATCGAGAACTTAACAAGATCACTATCAAGAACAAATATCCTCTCCCGTGCATTGATGACTTATTTGTCCAACTACACGGAGCTCAATACTTTTCCAAGATTGATCTTCATTCAGGGTATCATCAATTAAGGGTCAAAAGGGAGGATATGCCAAAGACGGCTTTCCGTACAAGGTATGGACACTATGAATTTATAGTGATGCCATTTGGTCTTACTAATGCCCCTGCTATCTTCATGGATCTGATGAATAGAGTCTTTAGAGACTATCTTGATCAGTTTGTGGTAGTCTTTATAGACAATATTCTTGTATATTCAAAGAGAAAGGAAGAACATGAAGATCACTTGAGAATTATATTGAAAACCCTGAGAAAGGAGAAGCTTTATGCCAAATTTACCAAGTTTGAATTTTGGCTTCAAAAATTTTTATTTTTGGGTCACATAATCTCAAAATAGGGGATATCTATGGATCCGGCAAAAACATAGGTTATAGAAAGATGGTCGAGACCAACAACAGTAACTGAGATCCGAAGTTTTCTTGGTTTCGCTGGATATTATCGATGTTTTGTGAAAGATTTTTCACGATTATCTAATACACTCACCAGGTTGACTCGGAAAGGAGTTAAGTTTGTTTGGACAGAGGAATGTGAAGAGAATTTCAAGGAGTTGAAAAGAAGGTTATCCAATGCACCTGTGATCACACTGCCTTGTAGTGGAGAAAGGTTTGTGATATATAGTGATGTATCCAAGAAGGGATTGGGGTGTGTTCTTATGAAAAATGATATGGTGATAGCTTATGACTCACAACAGTTGAAAATCCATGAGCAAAATTACCCAACTCATGATTTGGAGTTAGCTGCGGTAATATTTGCATTAAAGATTTGGAGGCATTATCTTTATGGAGAAAGGTGTGACATTTATACTGATCCTAAAAGTTTTAAGTATATTCTCACACAGAAGGAGCTCAATATGCGCCATAGAAGATGGTTGGAGATGATTAAGGATTACGACTGATCAATTAATTACCACCCTGGGAAAGCAAATAAGGTGGAAGATGCATTAAGTCGACAAGACCATGCCAATTTATCCATGATGAGGATCACCAAAGATCCAATATTTATGGATTTACAAAGGATGGATCTTGGAATTATAATGAAAGGGGAAAAATCGTATCTTTCTCAAATGAATGTTCCACCATCTATACATGTTATGATTAAAGAGGCACGGAAAGAAGATGTAGAGTTACAAAAGATGGTGTGAAATGTTCCTGAATTCAACCTTGATTGTGATGGGATAATAAAGTTCAGGAATCGGGTTTGTGTTCCTCCCATCGCCAAATTAAAGGAGCTGCTGGATGAGCCTCATAGTTCTTCATTCTCTATTCATCTTGGAAGCACGAAGATGTATAGGGAACTGAAAGAGTACTTCTGGTGGGATGGAATGAAAAGAGATGTTGCTGAATATGTCTCTCGATGCTTGGTTTTTCAGCAAGATAAAGCTGAGAAACAGAAGTCTATGGGGTTGTTACAACCATTACCCATACCAGAATAGAAATGGGAAAACATCACTATAGACTTTTTCACAGGACTTCCTAAAATATCCAAAGGCAATAATGCTATCTGGGTCATAATTGATCGTTTTACAAAGTCTACACACTTCATTTTTATTAGAGAGGATTTCACTCTGGATCAGCTTGCCAGGATATATGTAAAGGAAGTGGTAAGATTGCATGGAGTACCACTTTCTATTATATCTGAATGGGATCCGGGGTTTACCTCAATGTTCTGGAGAAGACTTCAGTATACTCTTGATACAGAGTCGAGTTTCATCATTTCTTATCATCCTCAGACAGACGGTCATTCTGAGAGGACAATTCAAACTCTAGAAGATATATTGAGAGCTTGCTCTATGGATTTCAAAGGTGGTTGGGATCAACACCTACCTTTGGTGGAATTTTCTTATAATAATAACTTTCACTCTATTATTCAGATTGCGCCTTATGAAGCTCTCTATTGAAAGAAATGCAGGACTCCAACTTTCTGGGATGAAGTTGGGGAAAGAAAGCTATTAGGACATGATCTTGTTGATGAGATAGCAGAAAAGGTCCGATCTATTCAACAACACATAAGAGCAGCTCAGAGTCGACAAAAAAGTTATGCCGACAACCGAAGAAAAGACTTAGAGTTTGAAGTGGGTGATAATGTGTTCTTATGAATATCTCCTTGGAAGAGAGTAATGATATTTGGAAAGAAGGAAAGATGAGCCCTAGGTATATCGGTCCTTTCGAAATACTGGATCTTGTTGGGAAGGTAGCATACCGATTGGCGCTTCCACCAAATCTCTCTCAAGTTCATGATGTGTTCCATGTATCTCTTCTGAGAAAGTACATACCTTATCCTTTAAATGTACTCAGCTCAGAAGTTGCACCGTTGGAACAAGATCTTTCTTATGAAGAACAGCCGATAGAGATTCTCGATCGTAGTGAACAAGTCCTACGGAACAAGACCACTTGCTTGGTGAAAGTTTTATGGAGGAACCACCAATTAGAATAAGCTACATGGGAGCTTTAGGATATGATGATGGAGAGGTATCCTCATCTATTTGTTACAAGTGACGAATTTCGAGGGCGAAATTCATTTTAAGGGGGGTAGAATATAACACCCGAGACTTTTATAAGAAATATTTTGTTTTTATTTTATATAAATCATCAAAGGAATCTTTCACTACACACAATACTAGCTTGGATTGCTTTACATGCAATTGCGACCTTCCTTTATAGCTTGCGTCGTACGCAATACCGAGTTTCACTAAACAACGATATGCTATTAAAATATTATTAAAACTAGCCGTTATGAATAGTAATACCCACTTTTTGAAATTTTGTAATTTTTATTTTTCAAAATAGACTTTGTTTTTGGATTCGGAATATCGAAATTAGTCTATGGTGAAATTTTGGTATTTTTCTGAAAACCTTCAAATTTTGATGAATAGTGAAAACACTGGGTTACTATTTAAAAACAGACTTTTTATTTAAATAATTATTTATTTTATTTAAATTTATTTTAGGTAAAAATTGATACATAATACCTATATAAGTTCAATGTAATTCATTAGAGTCATTTTATAATAATTTTAGATATATAATTTTTTTTGACCTTTTGACCGTCTTTTACCCACCTCCTAAGAGAATTTGAAAATTTACATAAAACTTAATTTTACTGCTTCTGTGAGTGGAATTTCAAAAATCCGAGAGACACGGTTGATGTCAGTAAGTAAAATGTGGTTCAATGAGCTGAAAATAATTTTTTGTGAATAGTAACTTTTTACTTTTTTTTACCACGGTTAAAAGTAAATAGGGTAATTAAGGGTAAAAATGATATTATTATTACCCTAAAACATGTCCTAATTCTATTGGGTAAGTATAATTCGACCAAAAACAACCTTAGGAATAAAATATGGCCATTTAGGCCTACTTGGATTAGATTAGGACATTTATTATTAATTTATTTAAAGAAGGGTTAAAATAGTTAAAATCAATGTTTAATAAGTAAATAATTTTTAATATAGGGTTATACATAAGATAAATTCGACTATAAGTATTAATTAGAAAGATAATAATATTTACAACATAATGGTATTTTATTTGTAATTTTTAGACCTTAAATAATTTAATTTATTTATGACACAAAGATGATGAAGTAATTATCTTATTAATGAAATATTCATATAATTGATGTTATAAATACCCAAATCAATGTAATTTGAGACTTTTTATGAATTACAATAATTGTTTTAGGTTAATATGACATATTTTTGTTTATTTAATTAACTTTTTTCGAACTAATCATTCTGTTATGATTTTTACAAAAATCAATTACTAAATAGTGTCAAAATTGACATAAAATAGTTTTTAAAACAAATATTATATTATTAATTGTTATTTTATTCCTAAAAATATAAGGTTATGCCAAATGACTTAGATAAGATTATATATATTAATAATAAAAAACTTGGGGTTCGTTTGACTTGTTATAGTAAGCTTATTAACCTTATAGTGTAAGAACACAAAAAGACACGGTAAAAGTAAAATTATCTAACTTAAAGTTAAATCTAAATGATAAGGTTAAAATAGTAAACTAAACTTGTCAAAATTCTATTGTATGAGAGGATTTCGACCAATCCCCACCTTAGATTCAAAATAAATCAATTTGGAGCTATTTAAAACCGAATATGGCTTTATAATAAAATAATATTTTTAGTTTTTCCAAAGGAGCCCCTCTCCTCCCTTATAAAAGTGCACCTCCTCCCTATCTTCCTCACACCACATTGAGCCTTAAACCTCAGACAACCCCTGAAAATTTCTCCTCTCCACTTCCCTAGAAACATCCTAGAGGTCCTGGTCTTCTTCAAAGACCAATTTTAGTGCCCTAAAAGGAGGTCTCAAAGAAGCGCTTCAAAGAAGAGGTAATATCCGTTACCGATTCTTTCAACTTTATTTCTTCTTCCACTTATTCTTATTTAGTTGTTTCATTATGAATTAATAAAATCAGTATCACTAATATACTGATATGTTATTATATGTATGAAACAACCCTATTTCACCATCTATCCATCCTACGGAAAACGAAATCACCGCGCGTGCGTACGTACGAAATACCGTCTCCACGCAGTGGTGTAATCTATTTTCCACCACCACCTTACTTGGATGGGTATAATTGTGTAAATAATGAATATATATGATTATATTAAAGTGATATTTATTCTTAAATAGTATACATACACTCCAATACAATTCCACGATCATGGGGACGATATCATCGCTCGTGCGTACGTATAGAATACCGTCTCCATGATGTGATTCGACTCAATCTACATAATTTTCATTGCATAATGATTACATAAATGAATTGAGTGAATAAATATGATATATATCACACTAATACCATTCTTTAAATGAGGTATCTATAACCTAAAAAGAAGAATAAGAATTTATTTGACAAAACACGCATATGAACAAAAAGTAATAAACACCCGAATAACAAGTAGCAATGAAATATTACTAATAATAAGCTAATAATATGATCATATATGATATCATAACAATGAGTATGATTCAGGAATATGTCAATGAAATTATTTTAATCATTATACAAGAGGTTCGTACACTTACGAAGCAAATCAGACCTAAGGTAAGGGAAATATCACAATCTCATTTTTATCCGAGATTGTTTATACTTTGGAATTTACTGGGGTGTATTTTATCATCCACATCAATGTTTCCTCAATATTTAATATTATTTCAATCCACCTACAATTTTTTAAATCCAATTTTACCCTTCTGTGAGTTTTTAGTTAAAGATATGAAAGGAATCTTTTGTCATTTTTCGTACGAGGTGCTTTTTGAATTTTCTGACAAAAGTACGAGAAGAATGTTTTTTAACTTATACGGCATGAATGGATTTTTAAAACATTATTTCCAAGAAGCTTACTTTACAAGTTTTCATGTTTATATTTAATCAACTTCTTTTAGTTTAGAATTATATGACATGTTAAGAAAGTAAAAGTGTTTTTGAAGTAGAAAGGATATTTTCCTCAAGAATGGAGTTCAAGTGTTTTATCAAAATTATTTTCCATATAAGATAATAAAGGGTTCTTTTTATATCCCTATTATTACATTTATTTGATTATGTTGTGATGGGATTATTTTTATGAATTCCTTTATCTTATATGAATTGTTTTATGATGTCATGATGTTTAAGAATCCCATTTTTATTACATGGGTTATGCAATGATGTATGATTTTATGATTTTGTGGCACACATAAGAATGGTATAATTATGAGATGGGTGGGACCTATATCTCCCTCCAATGCATTGGGTAAAGATTTTATATCTCATGAGATAGACATGGCTGGAATGGCAGGTTAAACCGGTTCAGTGAAGTAGGACTGAAACGAGGAATGAACTCAGTTCAGAAATGGACTTTGTCCACTAAGATCATCTTGGAAATGAGTATTGACTAATAATAAATTATTCTCTATGATTATGTGTGTATGCCACAAAGCTTCATGTTTTAAGTTTTGATTATTTTTATTACATTTCACTACCATGATTTATCCCATGTTATGATATTTTGATCTCTTTTGCAGGGTAAGATTTCCACAATGTTATGTTCTTATGAATATTATGTGATTGATATTTCTTTTGTTTTCCCTTACTGAGCATTTGAGCTCACCCTTTTGTATGTTTTCTTTCCCCAGGTCAAGAAGAATGTTATTAAGTAAGATATGCCAAAAGGGACTATAGATATGATAAAATAAATGGGAGACAATGTAGACGCTTTATGGACCAGTTGTTTATGTTTCCCAGTTTCTAAAGACACTATACCTATACGGTCCTTTCATGGTTTTGTTATATGATGTAATAAGTGTACTTCAATTTTGATGTACAAACAATGTATTTAAAGTATGGGTAGTTATAGGTAAGGAAACTACGATAGATTGTGGCCAATCATTCCACCCTGATAACCTGTAAAAGAACAATTTCTTAAGATGGATGTGCACTGGACTATCTACTCTACCCACTTATAATAAGGTTGTATCTATAATTTCGGTTCTTCTTACAACTCAATTAATATCTCATATATTTCTTTCCAAAAATAGAAACACCACTGGTCAGGGACTCTCTCATATTCCCTTCTATAAGGGGAGCATGGATTATCTTATTCACAGAGTTACATAAGTGAAAAATATTTACATTCAACATGATCTCATAGAGAAGACCATCCTAAAAATTCCTCACCATGTATATCTCATTAACTTCCAAAGATTGCAAAAAGCAATGTATTTTAGTGAAACAACTTACTTATTCCTTCATCAACATTCCCTCCTACCTCAGATGCATTATCTCTAAATATTTTTCATCCCTCAATGTATCGAGATAGAAATGGATATGGGACTTCATCTCAAAGTCTATCCATGATTACTTTTCATGCTTCATATCTTCCTCCAGCATATCCCACCAACTCTTGGAAGATCCATGAAGAATATATATATAATGTTGTACCCTTCTATTCATGGGTGTCACAAGATTATTGATGATCATATCGATAGACATAACCCATAACATGAAAATATGGGTTCCCCCATCCCTAGTAAACATTAGATATTGTTGCAGTTGACACACACTAGTCTACACAAAAATTTATAAATGGAATGAACAATATTCCTTTTTAGGGATCTCATGACCCTCATGAAGCTACTGCAATGCTGAACATCCATTTGATCTATAGGAACAACAAGAATCCCCTGTTTAATTGCATTAATAGCATGCTAATTTCCACTCTCCTAATGCTCTTGTTGAATATGATGATGAGTAATTTTCAATATAAGTGAAATTTATACCCTAGAGAACATTCTATAATATGGTCAACCTAATCATGTGACTACAACAGATAACCACTAACTCTTAAAGTCTCTAAACATGGCTTACATGTTTTTTAGCATGAAATGATAACTCATAGTCCTTTATCTAGTGAAAAATATATATCATATCATAGTTTAGTAGGAATATATATATATCATACGATAGAATAGATATACCCCAATGAAAGAAAAATATTGTCAATATATCCAAATGTCCCTATTATGATTCATGTATTATCATCTTGTCCCATAACCAGAAAAGAGTAAAAATAATAAGAAATAGAGACATCTTAAATTGATAACCTCACACAATATGTGAATTGACCGAGGTAAAGTAACATCAACTATAGCAGTCAAACAGTTTTAAAAAAAACAACCCAATGGACTTGGAATTTCTCATGTACATTTGTTAGAAACTTCCATGCACAAGTTCATTACCACATCCTGACATATAGAGACACTATCCCTTTTCACATTTTATTAAATGATTTTAAGAATAATTATCCATCAAATTAAAATCCAAGGATCGTAAAGTATAGTGTCATTGGATGATTATGTACATAAACTAAAAAAGGAAGTTTGTTAAATCGTGTTTATTTTAATAATCCATAAAGAGATCCAAAAATCCATTTATTTCATGTATCATCATATGATTACCTAGGGAATACATGAACAAATTGGTTGAGCTAAAAATCCCAGTATGGGTATAAACCTTAGATCATATAAAAGTACATGGGTTCAAAGGGATAACATGATGAAATAAAAGGAATAAGACATGATTAAACATAAATAATCATACCATTTATTGTATAGGGACCTATAACCATGGAATTATAAGAATGTGTAAAAAACAACCAACATAACATAAGCAAGAGTTAAGGATATCTACCAAGATAATTTCTAATTATAGGAAAAGTCACATAAAGGAATCAAGTTCACTCCCTATCCCAATGTGACATATCATGTGACAAAATATTACCCAATTCATTGGATAGTAATCTAGGAACGCCCATAATAATATGTTAATTCATATGAGTTCCACATGAAAAATCAAGCATAAGGGTTACCCATTAAAATAATTGTGTTTCATAACGGTGTAATAAGGCATAACAAATGGGAATTTCATAATAGGTTCCATAAAAGAATTAATTTACATAATACATGGACATTAATAAAAAAATTTAGGCATAAAACAATATATGATATATTAAAATGATGATAAACCATGGATAAGAGTGTTTAAGAATCTTCATAAATGAGCCACTTAGTGCGGGTCAAGGGAATAAATTAATGAAACTTCTAAAATAGAAAAGGAATAACTTTTTTTATATAAAAGTAATAAACCATGATAGTTTTTCATGTATAAATTAATTATTTTATAAAAAAAATGATGGCTTATAATAGATTATGGAGTGCACACAAAAACTGGTGAGAAATCAAGAAGTTGCCTTTATTTGGGCTTCTTTATCAGGAATAATTGAGATGAGAACCTTATTAAAACATGTATTTCCTTGTCAAAGAAGGATGTGATGATATGAATTAAATATTTTGGAACATATAAAAATATTTTTGAATAATTTTATAAAAAATAGAAGATTTTCACTGGCATAAAGAGAGGGAAAACGTAATCTAGATGAAAAAGTGAGGGTTCAGAGGAAATCCCTTACCTAATGTATGAATATGTTCTAAACATGATATTAATGTCTTAGATAATCAAATTATATCTATTAGTTATTTAATTCATAACCTTTTATACAATTTTTTGATTAATTATATTTTTAATAATTCATTCATGGTCATCTAGGTTACTTATAAGATACAATTTCATCATTCCAGATAGTTTGATTCTGTTCTTTTCATGATTGGTTCACTTTTATAAATGTACGAGATATTGTGGAAAAATAAATAGATATACACAATTTAATTTATATGTTACTAATGAAAATATAAAACATTATATATATATATATATATATATATATATTTTATTTTATTATTAGTTTTGAGGATGAATCATTAGATAAAATATTCATGATAATCGTTTTGATTATTTTGATGGGTTTTCGATCATCACAAACTAGTTTTTTTAATTATTAATTTCTATGTATAAAATATTGTTTTAAAACATAAAAGGGTTTATAACATAAATTTCTAAAAATTTAACTACATTTATAACAGTTTTATTTCTACCACTATAGGTGGTTAAAGAAAAAAAATCTTTTCATCCTCGAAGGTGATAAATCAACACCTCACGGACGATTTTTTAATTTTTAGAATAAAATGTAGATCATAAGAGACATGGTGGTGGATTTTCCATTAACAAAATATTTTTATAGAATATATATGTTACTGGAGTTACCATGAATTATTGGATGGAGGATGTGAGGAGTGTGTTGAAAAATAAAATAAAGATAAAATAAAATAATGAAAGTGAAAGATGATTTTAGGTCTTAAATTATTATTCATGAGAACATAATTTGGGAAATTGGATTTCTGTTTTTTTGTTGAGACCATGAATTATTGGATGTGGAGAAGAGAATAGTGATTATTATTGGGTATAAATTAAAAAATCAGCATGATTAATTTTAGTGGGTATAAGACGTGGTTATAGTTGGTATTTATAGAGGAGGAGATGTGTGTTTTATCATTATTGTACTCATTAGTTTATTATTTTGTCTCATGAATATAAATAATTTAAACCCTATAAATAAATATATTAAAATAGTGAATGATAATTCTAGATATTGGGCTTACCACTTCCTTACATCAACCATGAAAAACATTCATGTATTTATCTTTTATCATATATTATCATATATAACTATTAAAAAACATTAATTTATTTTAGAAAAATAAATATAAATCACCCATACCATTTTTAGAACTGTATAATTAAAAAACGGATTTTTTTTAAAATAAATTTCTAAATATGATAAATTTTATTTTTAATTAAAATAACCATTTAATTTAAAATTTTAAAGTTTTAATTTATAAATTATTTTGTAACACATTGAGGAATTAATTTAGGTATCATAAAATATTCAAATAATAATAAAATATAATATTTATCTATTAATCTACTTTATCAAATTTTTTTTTCTCCTAAATCATTATATTAATTATAAAATTATAAATAAATTTTTATTTTTCCAAAAAATATGAAAACATAATTTATAATTTTTAAATCTTTTATTAACTTACACTGTGATATAATGATATAATATTTTCATTTAAAAGATACAAAAATTATGTTTGTACTTTAATGGGTGATGTTGCTATTCAATTGGCCAGTTTACAATTCATATTACTATTCTGAAGGGAAAGTTACTATCATATTTTTACATCTTCATTAATATCTTGAAAATACCCTTATTTCATTTTATATTCATTTATAAATATTGTATTGTATTTTCAATGTGATTTTTTATGATTTATAAAACATAACATAACAATAACATAGTGATTTTATTGGAAAAAAAATTTAGGTTATCACATTCTTACACAATTATGAATTTTTTCCCTTGAAATTTAATTTCACTAACCATGTGGAAAATAGTGGAGGGTGCTTATCCTTTATCACTTCCTTTGGTTCCCATGTTTCTTCTTCATACATATGGTTCTTCCATAGTACATTTATAAGGCTAGTAGTTTTATTGTGTAGAATATTATCTCTATAATCCAATATCCTCACTGGATACACCTCATAAGAGATATCATTCTCCAATGAAGAACTCTATATTCAGTACATGTGAGGGATATTATATGTTCTTCTTCAATATAGATACATGGAATACATCGTGTACTTGAGACATGGTTTGTGGAAGTGATATTTGGTAGGAAACATCTCTAGCACACTGAATAATCTCAACGGGGATGATGTTCCTGGTACATAGCTTTCCTTTATTTTCAAATCATAGGATCATCTTTCATAAATATATGTGGAGGAATACCACGTCTCTATCATTAAAATCCAAGTCTCATCGATGATTTTATTCATAAATCTTATGATTAATTTTGGGATACTCAGATATGATATTAAATTGTTTTCACCTTTTCTACCATTTCATTGAGTATTTGTGGTCCTGAAAGCATACGTCCAATGAATTAATCCCATTAAACTATTGTTATGAATCTTTTTCAATAAAGGGATTCATAATGATCCATTAATATGCTAGATTGAAAAATATTTTTGTAGGAGAACTCGAACAGAGGTTGATGTTGGTCCTATCCACCCTTTATGTTTATATAACATTCTATCATACATTGTTCCAATGTCTAAATAGTTTTTTACAATTGTGCGTATATTTAAGGATGATAGTCCATATTGATGTTCTACAATGTGTTTAGATCATGTTGGAGGCTTTTCCACAACTTTTTGTTGAATATAGGACATCTACCAGATAAATTCGATAGTGGTACTCTATTTATCCTTACAACTTATCTGATTTATATCTATGAATGTTGATCTAGTGATAAGTCCTCTTGAATTTGGATTAATTGAACCGTTTTTGTATGAAATTCCACTAGAAACCATATAACATTATTTCCTCTAAATGTTTTTTGAAACCCAGTGACAATGTCTATGGTGATTTTTTTCTCACATACATACTGGAATGGGTAATTTTTGCTTCATCCCATCAGACTTATTCCTTTTATCTATCACTTTCTTAAATACTGGAAACTGTTATGTATATTGAGTGATCTATTTCATCAAATTATCCCACCAATTGTGCTCTCAAAGATCTCAAGACGACTTTGTGCTCCCATTGTGAATATAAGAGGTTAGGCTACATGAATCATTCAAAATATATTTATTTATCACTTGATTTGATGGTATAGATAGTTGTGACCCAAATCTCATGACTCATTTTTCATCCATCTTAATCTCGATGGATTTAAAATTTCATAAAGATTACACTTATTATTGAATTTCTTCATCATTTCTTTTATCATCATTTATTTCCTCTATAAGGATTGGTTAAGAAATATTTTGATTAAATTTTTATGATGTTGATTCCATAATGATTCCCATGTCCAACATTTTTAGTTATGGGAATAGTGGATCCTTTTGAATTATGATCATTGATGAAGACTCATGATCCCTTCTACATAAAGCATCCCCCACATTATTTTCTTCACTAGGATGGTAATATATTGAGAATTCTTAATCCTTGATGAGATCCAACCATCCTCACTGGCATATATTGTCCTCATTTTTAAATATATATTTGGTGCTCCTATTATCATTATATATGTTACACATCTCCCATATAGATAATTTCGCAAGATTATCTATGAAAGGATCACAACTGCTAACTCCAGATAATATATGGGTTGTTTTTCTAATTAATTTTAATCTTACCTGAGGCATAGGATATCCCTTTATCATCTTTCATTAGTACACAACGTAATATCTTATTTGAGGCATCACTATTCACCATAATGAGTTCCTCACATGTTTGTAGTGTGAGAACTGATGCACTGATAAGCCTATTTTTCAAAACATTGATGAAGTCTTCCCATTTACCATACTAGAAAATTATTTCTAACTTCCAAGTAATATTTGTTATTTGTTTTTAAAATTGTGAGATGTTCTTCCCAAATCATCGATAATACCCTGCTAGACCATGGAAACTAATGATATCTATTATAGATTTTGGTCTATGCCACTCTTCGATTAAATATTCCATGGATGGGTCAACACATATTCCATTACTGATAATAACATTCACTACTAATGAGTCATCTTCTATCCAAATATCAAATTTAAAATACATTTCAAAATATTCCTCCCTTTGCAATTTCTTCAACCCTGTATCCAAATGATTCCCAAGTTCCTTCTTTCTCTTGGAAAATAGAAGAATATAGTCAATAAAGACAACCAAAAAAATTCAAGGTAATATCTGACGACTCTATTAATCAAATCCATTAATGTTGTTAGGGAACATGTGAGTCTGAAGGGAATCACTATGAACTCATTATGCAGATACATCATTTGAAAGGCACACTTGTAATAATCTTCCTTCCTTGCCTTTAATTGATGATATCCTGAACAAAATTCCACCTTTGAGAAATAAATGTCCCCACACAGTTCATTGAACAAGTCATCTATCCATGTATGCAAATAATTTTTATATATTGTGATTTTATTGAGATCATAGAAATTAATGAATATGGACAATTACCCTTCAATATTTTTGAAGAAGTTGACAACAACATCCCATGGTTTTGTACTCCCACATATAAAACCATTTTCAAGATTATATTATAACTACATATTTTGTTCTTCTGTCACAATAGATGCAATTCTATAATGTTTCTTTGATATATTAAAATATACATGAATAATTTTAGTTGAAAACTCAAACACACGATCAAGAGGAAGGCTAGGTAATTCATAAGGGAACACATTAGTGCAATCCCTCACAATGCGAAGTCCTTTGACCATGATCCTCTATATTTTCTCAATCATTTCATCTAGATATAATTTATTATAACGAAAAATATCCACAATTAATAAAATAAATATTATTTATATTCTTCATCCTCCTCAAACTTGTACAATATTGGAGGATACCTTAATATGTGAAGAGTGATCTCCATTTCTTAATAGTAGATGTTTTCTTTGAATAAATATAGTCAATTAATTCCCAATATAGCATAAATATCCACCAAAGGAAGTTAAACATGATTAACTAGGAATTTTAATCCTCAAAAAATAAATGGGGAAGAGTTATACTATTTAGATACAATAATTTCCCCATTTTCTATTTTTATAGTAAAATCATCCTCCATATTTTGAGATGGTTTTGAATTGTTCTATTAAAGACACAAGATACGAAAGAATACATAGATCAAGAATAAAATAGTAAATTTTCTATTCTTAAATTAAGAACCATCATTCGTATCACCATTTCATTGTCATTATCCACCTTAGTAGTTGTGATTACATATTTCCTTCATTGTTTCCATAGAGGCTATTATTGTTGATTGCCTCAAAAAACAGTTGCCTTAGGAAAATTGATTGAATATTTCCCACATTCCTTGCATTGTAAATGACCCACTAAATGATATTTTTTGACCTTAAACTTATTTTCTTCATCCAAATTATTGGGGATTTTCAGATCCCTTTAGTATTAGTTTTATATATTCCTATTTTCCCAAATTTGAAGCAACTCTAAGATACATTTAGGCCTTTTCCATGATGATTCTCCTCACACTCTTTATATGTGGGATATTGTGTTCTATTTCCATCATGGGATTTAGCAATTGATCCACCCATATTAAACTCAATTTTCAACATTTTAACTCTTATATCGTGATACCACTGAAATTATATAATATTCATGTCATCCTTGAGGGTATAATGTATAATTTCATCAATGACTTCAAAGTCTCTAATCACCAATTATTTTCATATAATCAGATTTAGTTCACTAAAAAAGAGATCCAATATGAATTTGGTGTTAAAGAAAAAGACTATATGTATCGTGCAAGCCTTGTGATGTTTTTTTCAACACCCCAATATAATTATTATTCTTTTTCTTCAGACCAAGTAACTCCATCTCCATTTTAAGATAGAGAGTTATGGAAAATTATTTATTGAAAAATATTTTCTTGAAATATTCAAATTAAATATAATAAATTTCTAAATTTCCATTAAAATTTAGATTAGTGTTCACCATTGATCATCTTAGCAATAAAAATGATAGATCTACAACAAAAATTTCTCTTCATCAACGTTCTAGAGGATAAAGAATATCTTTTCTATGGTGTTAATCCACAATTCTTCAATAAGTGTATGGAAAGATCCACTGAACATAAGAGGAATTTTTCTCATAAAATATTCAAATGAAACATTACCATTCATAGGTGAATGAAAGGGTTACATGTGATTTATGTTATTATTAATAACATGATCTAGTTGACCATGTTATGTGTTGAACTTTTGAGTGCATGTACCCATCATATTTGTAATTCCACTTGGGAAATCATCACATTTCTAATCACAACTTACTGTTGGAGTGGGTCCTCATATTTTCAACCATTAAGTATGAAAAAATTACAATTAGGAGGTATGAATATTTACCTAATAATCATATAAAAATAAAAGAATTAACATTTAAGGTTATACATGTAAATGAAAAATACTATACTAAATTGTGATACCCTATGTTTCAACCATATTTACCCATTGTTATAGAATTATGCTTAGGATTTTTTATAAACTGATATTGTTAAAATATTTTAAAAAGAACTAGTCCTTTATTTGATACCAACAACAGTGATGCTACCCTTTCACAGATTTATTACATGATTATAAGAATAATTAACCATCAAATTACAAGCTAAGGATTATAATTTCTGGTTTATTTGGTAGATTAGTTATACAAATTGAAACTCGAAAATAGAATTCAACATATTTATTTTTATATTCCATAATGATCTCATAACTTATATAGAGCTCTTACATATGTTTATATTAAGATTGTTAATATATGAACAATGGGGTGAGATAAAAATCCAAATAAGGGTGTTATCATATGACTAATGAAATGTTCATGGGTTAGAATGGATACAATGATGACATAAAATGGGATAGAACATGAATATATATAAGGATGTATAACATTTTTAGCATTGTTACATGTAATTAGGGAATCAAAGGGATATGAAAAAACACATAACATGACATAATCAGGAGTCAAGGCTAACTACCAAGAACATTGGACATGGCATACAATGTCCCATAAAGGCATCAGGTTCACTCAGTATGCCAATATTAAATTTATAGTGGATAAAAATTAACCAATTAATTTGATTACTATCTTGGTACACCCATCGTATCATGATCATGCAATTTTGAGCCCAATATATAATCAAGGGTAAGGGATTCCCATGGAATTTATTGTGTATCATAACCAACTAATAAGGCATAACAAATGTTGTATCATAATAGTTTTTCGTAAAATATTAGATTTAAATCAAAAATAGAAATACAAATGGATAATTATTACCATGATATGTGATCCCAAAATAATTGAAACCATATAAAAATTGAGTTTAATAAATTTTAGAAAGAGCCACTTAGTGTGCTTTAAGGGAAAATTTTCAGGATGATTTTAAAACTATAAAAGACTCATTTTTTATAAAAAATATATAAACCAATATTGTTTTTCATGAATAACTGAATTATTTCATAAAAAATTTGTGTAAGAACTTATTATGGAGTTCACTGGAAAATGTGTGTGAAATTGAAAATTTTTCCTTTATTCAAGATTACTATTCGGGAAGAATTGAGAAGAGAACCTTATTAATAAAAGTATTTCTCCATAAACTGAGGATGTACAGATCTAGATACATTATTTAATATCATATAAATATATTTCATAATAAGTATATAAAATTAAATAAGTGTTACATTGGGTAAATGAGAGAAACAATGTAACCCAATGGAAGAAAATGAGGGTTACATGGAAATCCATTACCTTTTGTACAAATGTGTTCTACACCAGAACCTAATGTTCTAGATAATAAAAATAAATACATTAGATAATAATAAATTCTATAATTATTTGATTTGGTATAATTTTGTTATGTTCATTAATGTTCTTTTTGATAAGTTATAAGATATAATTTCATTGTTTAGGAGTGATTGTTTCTTTTATTTTCATGATTGGATCACTTATATAAATGTTTGAAAGGTTATGTAAAATAGGACTAAATATCTAGAATTTATTTTATAGGTTATTAATTAATATCCAAAATATTAAATAGATATATAATTTATTTTGTTATTTTGGGTGAGGGTGAATCATTAGATCAAACACTAGGGATAATCAGTTATATTATTTTTCGGTTTTTTATATCATCACAAACTAGTTTGGAATATTTATTTATTATTGTGTATAAAACATAGTTTCAGAACATAATTTTTTAAAAAATACATTTTACAATATTTAACAACAATTTTAACGGATCTATGTCTAGTATTAATGGAAGTAATATAAAATGAATAAATTTCACCCTCAAAAGTGTTAAATCAATATCTTGTAGACAATATTCTCATCTTTTGAATAAATTTTAGAGGAGAAGAGTCTTTATTGTCTATTTTACATTATAATATTAAAATTTTAATATATATAACAAAATGAAATTATCATTCATGTTTTTATAGAGGAGGTGAGGATAGTATTATAAATGGGATGAATGTGAAAATAAAATAAAGAAAATGAGAGAGGATTTTACCTCTTGAATTATTTTCCATGATAAAATACTTAGGGAAATTGGTTTAGGTATTTTATTAACACCTTAAACTATTAGAATTTGGGAATATAATTGGCAATATGATTGGTTATAAATTTTACAATCTTAATGGATTAAGTGGTCTGAGGAGAATAGGTTTGGAGGTGGTGGTATTTCTAGTGGAGAACAATGGTGTTTTCTCATTATTTTATTCATTAGTTTATTATCTTGGTTTATGATTATGAATATTATGATCCTCATCACAAAATATATTGTAATAATGAACGGTATTTCATGATTTTGGGCTTAAATTAGCCTTACATCAACAATGATTCAAAAGATCATGTATTTGTCTTTAATTATAAATTTTCATATTTTATTATTGAATAAAAATATTGTTTTTTGAGAAAAATACCAATATTAAATCATAACACTTATTTGAATTTAAGAGTCTAAAAATTATCTTAATTGTACAAAAATATTTTATAGATAAGTGAAATTAAATTTTTAATTAAAATCATCATGTATTTGAATTTTTTTTAAATTAAAACTGATTTTATAATACATTAAAAAATTAATTAAGGTATCATAAAATTATATTATAATCATAAGGAAAAAAATTATTAATTTATGAATCAATTTAATGAAAAAAAAATTATTTTAAATAATTATATTATTTATAAAATTTAAAAAACATTTATTTTTCAAAAAAATACAAATACATAATTTAACATTTGAAATCATTTATTGAATTCTACTTTTATTTAACTATATCATATTTTCATTTACAATATAACTAAACATTATATATACATCAATCATTGGGGATACTATTATATTGTTCTGTTTACATTTCATGTAACTGTTCCAGAAGGTCATATTTCTATTATATTGTTATAGGTTTCATAATTTAAAGAAATACCAATATTTCATTCATGATTCATTAGTAATGTTTTTATTGTGTTCTCAATAATATTATATGTGATTTATACTATATACAAAATTGTAATAATGGAATTTTCATTGAAAAAATTTCTGGTCGTTACACGAAACATTCTAGTCTCCTTTCTACTTTACCCAAAAAACGACATGAAATAAAATAAAACATTATTTGACGCAAATTTTTAATGTACTGTGATACGTGACACTCGCATTTGGCCAAAATGGGTTCGTTATGAGACGTCACATTTGCCTCCCCATAATATATAGGTTATCGACTAGCAGTGAAGTTATGAAATGTATAGTTGCGAGACTATACCCCCTAGTATGAAGTGTCAACGAAGTAAAAGATAAACCATACAAATGATGAAAATAAAATTGTATATATAAGAGAGAAATAATAATATACAACTAAATTATAACTCCTTGACCCAAAAAGCCAAGTGCAAGTTCATTATTTTATTACATTATCATGATTACAAGGAATCAAATCTCGATGTAATGATCATTTTATATGTATTGGAATTATATTTTACATACATGATAACCATAATACATTGTGAAAATATAAATTATAAACATGATTCAAAGTAAAATAATATAAACGACATCCATGAATTATTATTCAAAGATTTATTCATCATAATATGGGGGAAGGAAATTTAATAATGGGGAGCTCAAATGATAAGTAAGGATATGTAGAGTGCAAGAAATAATAAATCCATGAGAATAAATAAATGTGGAAAGGTAAATAACTTATTAAACATTCCATTAATATAACTAGATATGGATTATTCAATATGGAAACGAAAAAATATGAAACATATTGCCTTAAATCAGGAAGACGAAAATTTATGGAATCCATAAATATATCAATGAAAATAATCATGGATGAATAATAACTAAAATATATATAAAGATAATGAATTTTAATTTAAATTTATATCTATGTCACATGAGGACCTATATTGTCAATATCCATGAACATTGCATTTCATTTCTTATCTCCAAATGTTATGTAGTGTTATAAATACACATATATATATATAGAATATTTATAATATATATGATATCTAAATCATGAATATCATTATGGTGATAATGGAATCTTGACCACAGGGACAACTTGTAATTATAAGGTGTTCATTTTTTACTCATGTACCAAATATCGAAAAAAACGACCATTATTAACTTAAATGATTACCTAATGTTTATAACACGGTAATAAGTGATATAAAAGAAATAATAAACTTTAAAAGGGTTATTAATCAAGTATAAATTAACTTATGTTTATTATTTGGGAATAACAAGGAATAAACAAGTCATGTCAGACACGAGTTTATCAGTTTTTTATCTCACTTTTAATTCCATGAGATTTCCATTGTTCGCCACTTATCTATTTCATGTAGTGTATTGTGTACTACCATTTGATATATATTATCATGATTCTATTTATATTCATGTTATTATATAATTTAATTGGTGGTTATTAACTTTTGGTCATATGACTCGATTGATTATAATGTGGAAAGGGGTTTTCATCTCACATTTTATTCCCATGCTATTCATGCTATATTGCCACTATTTTCCTTTTGTGTGGGTTATGTACTGGCCATGATTTAATTAATTATATAATACACTTAAATTAATGGGTATTTACACCATCATTGTATTATTTGTCTATCATGATGTGTATGTTTCGTAAGTTACCAAATCGTTAAGGGAACCTTTCACCCTCTACTTTTTAAAATACTTCTTTTGGAATGTCTATTAATTTACATCTTCTTATATTGGGATATGTTTTTCTATATACTTATTACAGTAAATTTTATATCCATGTGATGTGATACCATATTCTCCCTCATCAATTCATTTTCTATATTTTATGGTGACACAGTTAGGCTGTCAAATTTATGTAAGGGAACTTCTTCACCCAATTTAAATTATTTGGGTTAAACTTATACTTCTTCATTATGTCATTCTATAAATATGTGTGAATAAACTCTGATTGTTTTACAATTAATATCCAATTATATGGAGTGTATTATTATTTGTCACATTTTATAATGTAATTGATTTATCTTTAATCTAAGGATATAGTTTTTATAAGGGATTTGGTCTCAATTTACATTCCATTGTGGCTTCATTGTTGTTATGAAACAATTCAATCTTATGTGTTGTATATAATGTCCTTTGGAATATTATATCATGAATCCCTTTATTACCATGATATTATAAAGTTATGATTAAATTATATTCCTCAATTATTTGTATTCAAGGGTCTCTCATTTTGTTATAAACACTTTTACTAAAATATAATTTTAAATGTTTTAATGATTTATTCTTATAAAAATTTCTTATTAATGTCCATGTTTTCAAAATGGGTTTTAAGATTTATTTTTATGGACATTAATGTTTTAAAATGATAATTCATTTAAAAGCATCAATTTTGTGTGGAACACTTTGATTCATAAGTCACGTTATTAAATGTTTTAAATGGTTTTCAAAAAGATTTGATGAGGCATTGTTTATTTCAATATCCTGATTTGATATATTGTGATTGGAATTTGGAAATTTTATCTTTCCATAATGTTCGTGTTATGTGTTATGAATATGATATGGTTATTAAGCATTATTTACATATACGAGTGGTTCTGTGATAAACCTAGGGTGGGTGAGCCCGAGATAAATCCCCAATGCATTGGGTTATGTGAAAGAGGTAAACGTTAATGTTTCTCCTAAGATATTTAGGGAATATTCTATGGTGGATATACCAAATTTGACTCCCTATGTATCTATGATATCTAAAATTTAAGTATGTTATGAATTCCATAAGTTAAATTTATGATTTATGATTTATTTATGTTATTCATAAATTATATTATTTCATGAGGTATGTTATAATTGAAAAGTATGGTTTCATTGAATTGTAATTATTTATGGGATAATGTTTCTTTTAATTATTTTCTAACCCTTAATGAGCTTTTTATGATCATACCATGTTTTGAAATGTTTTTCAAAGGACATAATGATGAATAGGGTCAAGGATGAGATCAAGGAAAGGTCATGCAGTCTAAAACATGGGACTAGAAATGTATATTTTTTCAGGAGTTTTTATTTTATTAAAAATGGATACTTGGTAGTTGTGTCTATATGTAATATTCAAGTTGTTATGTAATATTTATGGCCTAATTCTATAAAAATCTAAACTTCAAGAGATACTCAATGGGATTTATTAACATAATTCAAGATTTTGTAATGTTTAAGGTTGGGTCCTAATAGATATTCTGGGATTAAAAGATGTGATGATGCATTTTATTTTGAATCATCAATTTATTCATTATCAAAGAGAATGTATGGAATTTATATGTAAATTACATGTCACAAATTTTTATGGATATAAGTTGATATTGTATTTATATATTTTTGAAATGGATATTTATGACATAATAAAAAGTATGGATTGGTAGATTATTTTCAATGATAAAAAATATTTTAATACCCGAAGGGTTAGTTTTACGACTGATGATAGTGCCAAGAATCTCTTTAATGGAGACCGAAATGTAATGGTTGGTGCAACGGGTCTTCTTATAACCATCAGTTGAAACCATCTTGTACTAGTTGTATGTTTTACCTTTTTAATCAGTTAATGAGATCAATAATAGTGGGTTTTCAGTTTTTTTGATAAATTTTTGGTTGTTTTTTGGATAATTTAATAGGGATTCTACCCCCAAGAGAAGTGGAGTTTAAGATTTTTCACTTACTAGGGAAAATTCCACCCTCACTTGCATCGTACTATATGGAACCAATGGATTTAATTTAGTCAAATGTCTATTTGGTGGATTTGGAAGTAAAATCATTCATTTGTCATAGCAGCAATCTGTTTTCATCTTCGATCATGATTGTAAAAAAGGCTAATCGAACTCTTCATTTATGTTAGGAATATTATAATCCTAACCAAGTTATGATAAAGAATCGATAGCCAAATAAAAAGTTTATTGATATATTAAATAAATTTATGGGATCACAATGGTTCTATAAAATTTAATTTCGATCATGATATTAGTAATTGTGGGTTTCGAAGAAGAAACTTTCCCAAACAATCATTTGGAGTATGTATGGTCATTATAGATATCATGTTATGTATTTTAATGTTACCAATTCACCAATCGAATTTACCAAATTGAGGAATCAGATATTTCAAATGTATCTAGATTTTTTTGTTGTGGTGTTTTTGGATGAGATATTAGCGTATTAAATGATAGGTACATATAATGGGAAACACTTCGAGACAATGTTTGGAATCTTGGGGGATCACTAGTTGTATTCCAAATATTAAAAAGTGTGATTATCAGATATAATATTTTCCTATACTTGGTTATGTAATCACTTAAATTGGAGTTTCCTTGAATATGTAAAATTTAAAGGATTATTTTCTCTAGAAAGTAATCAAATTAATGTATTTGATATACAATATTTCCTGTGAATAACTGGTAATTATATATGTTTTTTTTGATTTTTCAGGACTAGATTCACCAATGACAGATTTGACAAGAAAAAATGCTCCATTTAAATTTAATGATGGATTTGAAAAGTCTTTTCAAGTGAATAATTGTGGTCTTACATAATCCCCAATATTGGTTTTTCCATAATAAAGATAAGGGTCTGTCATGTATTGGGATGCTTCAAGATCAGGGTTGCGATGAGTTCTCATACAAGGAGATCATGGGGTTTATTAATCTCAAGGATGGTATGGTATCTGGAGAATTAATACCAAACAAATGATTTGGAGTTAGCCATCATTTTCAATACTTTGAAGAACTAGTGTCATTACCTCTTTGGTGAGTAATTAATGGTGTTTACAGATGATAAAATATTGAAACACATTTTCTCCCAAATATACATGAATTTGAGATAAATAACATGGATAGAGTGTCTCTAAATGATTGACTCTAAATTTATGTATGAAATGGGTTAGGTAAATATGGTGGTAGATGAATTAAGTCAAAAGTTGTATGCTCAGTTGGAAATGAAGATTTAGACCAATAAAAATAATTACAGTTTTAGCATATATGAACTTGTTTTGTGAATAATGGGTTAGAGTTGAGTTTTTCATTCCATTTCATTGATTATATATTTTTTGAAGATGGATAAAGATGTGTAGAAATCCAATTCAAATTGTTTTTCTATAAGATAAAAAAACAATGGTGGGGAAACCATTGGGTAATAGAATATGTATAGGACATTAGTGTTGGGATTACAACATCAGATGGTCATACCTATGGATTCTCATGAATAAAATATTCATGAACACCACTATTTGAGATTGTTGGTTCATCCATGAATACAAAAGATGTATAATACATTGAAATAAATGTTTTGGGGGGTCAGCATGAAAAGTAATGTGGATGAGTTTTTTCAATATGCCTCACCTATTTGGATGTTATGGAAGAGAACCAGTGGCCAGTGATTATGTTGTTTCATATATATATATTGTAAATGGGATTTCATAACCAAGGATATTGTGATAGGTCTCCGAAGAACAGTTGTGAAACATGATTCTATATGGATTATAGTGAATTTCCTCACAATGTCTGCTCATTTGATCCCCATTCAGAAATCTCATCCATTGAGTACATGTTTAAAATATATATTTGATTATTTGTAAAGATGTATGGTGTAATCATATAAACAGTATTAGACCGAGATATGAGGTTTATGTATTGTTTCTGGAAATCTTTAAAACAAGACCTTGGGACATAGTTGACAATTATTATGGAATATCATCCTCAGTCTGATGGATAATCTAAAATGAAAATACAAATTTTGGAATAAATTTATTGGGACTATGAATTAGATTTTTGTTTCTCCTGGGAAAAGAACACAACATTTTTTGAATTCTCATATAAAAATAGCTACATGTACTTGAAACATATTGCTAATTTTGAAAAAAAGTTATCGGAGTCCTTATCACTCCCCACATTTTTGGGTGGAAACATGTTAGACATCACTAGTTGGGCATATACTTGTACAATTGAAAATAGATAAGTTTAAATAGATCATAAAGAGGATGGAGAAGGATATGTTTCACCAGAAACCATATTCAGATCACCCTTGATGGTTTTTGTCATTCAAGGTGACTGATCATGTGTTATTGCGAATCTCTTCAAGGATTGGGAAATGTCATTTTGGAAATCAGGGAATGTTATGTCATTTATATATAGTATATTTTAATATAAATGAATGGGTTTGTGAGGTTGAATATTGGTTGGATTTCCCCCCAGGCTGTAGTTAAGTGCCCAATGTGTTTTCTTATATCTCAGTTGAAAAAGTAACAACCTAAACCCGAGAATGTGATTCAATGGGGTCACATTGACCCATAACTGGATGCTTCCTTGGTACATGTGCTAGTGTGGTTGGAAGATTGGAAAGATAAAGCATTTCTTTGGAAAATTATCAATATAGTGCGGGATTTGTGGCAACATGGTGAAATTCATGAAGAAATATAGGAATATGAGAAGGAAATTCTCTAGAAATGGCTCGAAATATTTTTTGATAATAGAAGTTTTCTAATTTTTGGGGAAGGAAATTCCAATGGTGGGTAGAATGTATCACATAGTGTTTTAGGTATATACACCTTTATTTATGTTTTTAATATGTAATGAGTTTCGGTGATGTTTGTGAAGGTTTGGAGGACGGTTGGATGTATTTTGGGGATTTTGTTGAGGTTAATGGTGTGGTCATGGTTTTTATAAAACTTGAACCGTCTATATAAAACCCAAAAAAATGAAATAGAGGCTACTGGGTAGGTAAATTTTCAGGTCCATGGTTTTGAAAAACTATATGACCACTTGGGAGAAAAAACACTTTTTTGGAATGTAAAGATTTATCATGTTTGGTGCATAAATTTTCTGACATTGTGGGCCATCTGTGTGACAGACTTATTCAGGTAGAGGACTATGCATGGTTTGTGAATTGTTTTCCTAACTGTGTGAGCTAAACATGCATGGAAAAAGCCTGATCTCAAAATTCTGGTTATCCCCCAATTTATACCATTATCCCCCTTTTTCCTATATTACAACCCTAAATTAGTTTCATCCTCTTCTAATGGATGTAGAGACTCATCCATTTGATCTGTTGGTGATTCATCATGCATTGAATCCCAAAGTCATTGGAAAATATATATTCTTTATGGTATTTTTATATATCCTCATATTCTCTATACTTTATTCATTTATCCACTCTATTGGGGATAGATATATATTATTTTTTCCAATCATGATGATAATTTTTTGTGTTTTTAATTGTGAATGAGGACTGAAGTAGCTTTTAATGTTTTAAAATGTTTTGTTAATGAATATATACAATTCTAAATTTTATACATAGTTTTTTTAGGTTTATTCAGTCATGAATCATATTATTATAAATTTTATGATTTGATTAAAATTAGTATAATTTCTTTTATTTTATATTCAAATATCTGTGAAACGATTGGTAGAAAACTTTATTATTTATGGTTTGTGAAATTTTGGAATTTTTGTGAAATGTAAATTGTTGAATACTTTTAAAATTATGAATTTAAAAATGATTTTTTGGATTAATTCATCAAAATGGGTTTGTGGAATTTTTTTCAATAAATGTTTTCAATTGAATTGGTTTAGAAAAATTGGTTTGATATTCTTTTGGAATAATTGGTTGGCGTATGTTCATTTTCATTTATATGACCATGTGGAAGGGGGAATGTTCCATCGGTGAAATGGTATATGGTTACCTTTTTACAACATAGAAGATCATTGAGGGAACACTCGTGAGTATCGAATTTTCCAATGGTAATACATGTGTGGTTATCTGTATATGTTTAATTGAAGGTTTATGTCAATGAGAACATTTAGAATGGTTTTAAATAATATTTTATTTACATTCCTTGAAAAAATTGGATTTTTTGTAAAACTATTTATATTCTATATAAACAATTATGAATGGTTTTATATATATTATTTTCATATAACTTTGAAGCATGTACTATTTTGGTTGCATGATTAGGGAATTCATTTTTAGAAATCCTACTAATTTTCATTAATCCCTCTTGAATTTTCACTTTATTTCTTTTGCATATATAGTATTTTAAGAAACAAGTAAAGGAAGAGTATCCTATTTCATTATTGAAGAATATTGTAATTTTTATTAGTGATTATTTTGTTGGATCTTGGATCTTATAGGGAGTTATGGAGTTAGTGACTTTGATCATTTGATATTTGTTCGTTTTCTTCATCTTTTTACTCTAATACATTTTGGATTTTTTATAGTTTGTATTTTTTTTTGGAATTACATTGAGTTGTATTACATTTTTATAATGCATAATATAATATTTTTTGGTTATGGTATGATTATTTGTGTTCTTTTAAAAAGTTAAAATCCTACCCCAATTTTTTGGAATCCCCTGGCATTTATTTCGAGCCTTTGGTGTCTTGGGGATGTTGCCTATATCCTGGCAACAATTTCTTATCGACTAAAACCAATAAAGAGGCGTAGGATGTTATAGTAAAAATTTTGGTCTCATAATAATAATAGAATTTCAGTACATTAAATATACTATGTTCATTTTTATGTCAAATAGAACACATTTATAGTATCCATAATAAAATATTAATTGAAAGAGATTGGGTAAGACCACTACCTCTTCTTCGGGATACATTCTTTAGATCATTTCCTATGGAACCTTGGGTGGGTGTTTTTTGGGAGAAAAAACCACAAAATCATGGATAAGGGTTTTTAAAGTTGGAATAAGAATGTGTTTTTGAGATAGGATTCTCAATTTAATATATATAGGAGATGTAAGTGGTGTCTTTTTATAATGGAGATAAGGGATACACATGGAATTATAAAAAATATTAAAATATAACTATGTAATACTAAGAAAACTGATTCCAAATGGACATATATAATAATTTACGGTTTTATACTATCTAAATATCATCAACTATTAAAATTTTTATAGGTTTATGGTGTATTTTAGAACATATATTTTGGTTTAACACCATAGTCAACCTATTTAATCCATATGTATAGTAACATCTTCATCTCTATTAAGGGGTTTTAGTCTAACATATAAGGTAAAATTTGGATAATAAAAGAAATATAGAAGAAATTATTTACTATATATTACCACCTGTATTATGTAAATAATTTAATAATGTTTAATGAATTAAATAAGATAATATTTTCTAAAATTTCAATTATTATCAATCATGAGACTATGTATTTATTTTTGGTCAAAAAACATAAATAAAAAGTTTTATTTCAAATTTAAACAATAAAAATATCTGTAATATTTTATATTTATCCCCTAAATTTAGTTATTATAGTAAATTACCCAATTTTTATTACATTTAATATTTTTTGAATCAATTATTTTATTTTTTCTTTAGTTGAATAAATACGGTACAATTTTTAAATTAGTATTTAATGTAATTATATAACACTAAAAAATTATAAATCAATTACCCACATGAAAATAATTTTATTTTTCTCAAAATAAAAAAAAATATTATTTAACAACATTTTTTCCCTATGTAAATTTATGAGAGATATTTTAAAATTAGATAGAGATATTTTTAATATTTATTTCCATTGAAAACTCGATTGGTCATATTTACTGATTGGTGTCCTATAAAAATTACATATTGAGCCTATGGTGATATGGGTGAAATTTAAACTATAAATTATTAATTTTAATGGAAAACAATGATTTAAGACATAGTTTTAACCTATATTTACATGATATATTATTTAATATGGTGGAATTTTTACTATGGGTGTTATTCATAATGCCTAAAAATAAAAGAGACCCTTTTACCAAACATGAACCTCCATATTATGAATAGTTTGTACATTTTATCAAATTAGATACCAAAAATTTTAAAACATTATTTTAAAATAAGTAAAAACAATGTTATGTAAATAGTGTTTAGAAATATAATTTTTCTAGGTATAAAAGAGCATTAATTCTTATCACATGAATAGTGAAATTATTAGAAGATTGTAAAAAAATATTATTGAATATATAAAAAATCATTTTCAATATAATAATTTACCAATAGTGATTATATGAATTTATTAATATAAAAACTATTTTTTCTCATAATTTTATTTCATAAAAACAATTCCTTTACTATAAATTTGATTTTATTTTGATTTCTAATCAATTGAAAACCAGTGAATTTTTTTATAAGCATCTATGCAAAATAATTTTAAAATTTTCATTATTTCTATCCATAATGGCCAATTTAATGGCTATGTTAAAATGATATACAGTATTGTGGTTCATTTATATTTTGGGATGTGTGTATCACAAGCCATCATGAGGATTCAAATTATTTTAAAAAAGAAATATATCATAAAATCTCCAGGTGTCACATTCTACCCTCTGATAAATTTTTCCAAAAACTTCCTAGATAATTTTATCCTGAAATTATTTTGGATATTCTACACCATTAATTCTTTAGGATCCCAAATCTCCCGTTAATCACCACAACCCTATAATCCTAGATCTAGTGATTATATTACATTTGAAACCTTATAAGGAATAAAATCTGGAAGATCAAAATGTTAAATAGTTTTAGAAAACTATATTTCATATATTTTCCCCATTTTAAATTTTCAAAAGAAAATTAAACATAATGTATAACAATATCAATAAATCATTATACTTGAAAACTCATTAATAGATCCATGTATCTTAGCCAGGGAAAGGGAAAATAAGGGCGAGATAATATTCCCAGAATGGTTTAATTACAATTGAATCAATCATGAATGAATATCAAATAATTATTATTTAAATGTAAATAAATGAACACTCATTGCATTTAAATAACAGGATAAGATATAAGGAATATGGAAAGGTAAATAGCTGAACATAAATACTATTTAATAAATAAAATTAGATTGAAATGAAACCATAGTAAAAACTCATAGATAATATTAAATGGATTTTAAATGTTGATAATTATTAATTATCATATTCCATGTTTCCCAGGCACATGATACCTTGACATTCATGATATATTCTCTAGTAAATTCAAAACTACAACTAAAAAACCCATTTGATTTTGAAAACTAATTCATCACATGAGACTACTGATTCATTAAGGTGATATAATTAACTAATTCCCACCCATGATTTTAGATCCAAAAAATAACCCACATATAAAATAATATATTTATTAATTCTTATTGTGATAAAATATTTATATTGAGTTAAGAATACATATTTATCTATCTTTCCTAGTTAATCAGATAACATTTACTATAAAAAACGTACGTAAAAATGATATATGTTTTAGGATATAATCATATATATCAGTCAATAATATTTATATTTAGTATAAATTTAATTTCAATCTAAAAATGATCAGAAAAAGTTATTTTTTTCAAGATAATTTTAACCATCACAAAAGAATGTGAGATTTCACAATTACAATTATCAACTATAAATTTTTAAATCAAATCCCGATGGAAAAAATTATATAAACGGAAACACAAAATTCCATGATGAATTAAATATTCACGTAATTACATGTCTAAGGGGTAGTATGCACACTACATAAAATTGAATTTGTGTATAATAATAAATTGGTCTCAATTGAATGTAAATTGATACGAAATCACTTACCTTACTCTTTCCTTGGGGAGAACAATATTTAAAATAATTAAAAAATTTGAATCTTGTTAATAATTTTTAAAATAACCATATTCTTATTTATAATACAATATATGATCCTTTAATAATAACTTATTAGATGTTTTTTTAATAATATTTAATGATTTTCATTATTTTGTGCGTTAACTACCTCGTCTTTTTAATATGTTTTGAATTGTTATTTTTTATTACTATTATATAGATCTTGATATAATCATCTCATAAATTTAAAAATTATTTCAATATCATAACGATTTTATATATATTTATTTATATCAATCCATAAAACTTAGTATGAGGAAATGGAATTCACATTTCATTGAGGTCGTAAGTTGTACATAAGCATGGACATTGATTCCATTTTCTTATCGTATTAAAAAAAAGGAAAGAAATAAGTATATATGTATATTATTATCAAATTAGCATCTTATGTCATATATATAAAATTTTAGAGGAAATTTCTTAAATCATTCCATGTAATGTGTTGATGAATCACATCGCTTTGAGAGTCGGTAGTCCATTGTACACACCAACGATATTAATATAATCTCTCAAAAAATGGAATGTATCAATGTATGTGTTATATAATAGTAAAATAACTAAAATACCATTATAAATATAATATATATAATATATAAATAGTGTATACATTGTTCTTCCGAACCATGAAGTGTGTTATGGAAATAAAAAACAACATTGGTTCACCTGGCGGTAGTCTGCCTTACACACGAACAATGATTGTGTATCCAATTTTATGGAAGTGTGTGATGTTTTCAGAATTTCCCTTAACAAAAATAAATTTTTATATTTAATATTCTTATTTTTTATATAATCATTATATAATAATAATTAAATATGGTGGATAAAGAAGTAAAATATAGATACACATTTGTGAATGTTACATCTTCATTGGGTAACTACATTGTATTGAACCAAATACCTTAAATAGATGGATTTATCCCAAAGTGGGGATACTAGGATTAAGGGATGGAATTTTGGAGTTTATTTTGGTAGGTTTTTTATGAGAAAAATTTCATTAAATGTGTTGAGATAGGGGAATAGTTGACTCCATTTTAATATTAGAGGTGACAGAAAAACTTATAAATTTCAAAAAATGTAACAACTATTGGGAGGTCTCTAATACATAATTTGACTCCAATAATGAATATTTTTAGATAAAATACGTAATCTGATTAAAACAATTTCAATAAAATTGGTTTTGGAAACTATTTTAAGTCTTTTTTCCCTAATGATAATGTTTCTTCCTTTAGTAAACTTTTTTTTCTCTTAATCATTGTAATTAAAGTTAACTATTCTCAATATTTTTATGGAAAAAATTAATTAGACATTATTATTAATTTTATATTATTATTATTAAAAATATTTAATCAATTTTTCCCAATTTAAATCATATAAGTAGACTAGATTAAATTAAAATTATTCCCATAGTTGTGTCTAGGAAATGAGTTTTTAAAGTGAGAATGTTCAAACATTTACTATGTTTTCATATATTAATTCAATAAAAAAATGATTCAAATGACATAAATTGAATTAATATATGTATTAGTTTTATATTTTTACATTAAAACCAAATAAAATGTAATTTATAATTGTAAATATTCTATATGAAATGTTTTTTTTAAATTAAATTTCAATATATTTCACGATTCATCAAAAAATGAAACTTATCAGAAAAATACCAAAATGTTTCCCTAAAAAATATGGAATTTATTATTTCATAAATTTATATTTTTTTATTTAAAATATATCATTTTTTCTAAATTTATTTTTAAAACAAGTGTTCTATTAAAAGGTGAAAAACTACTTTTAAAGGAATAGAGATTTTTACTACATAAAATTTGATTAATTCATATCTTATGCATATAAAATATATTGGATTGATGCCAAAAAAGTTTATTTATTATATAATATATAAATTTATCTAATATCATTCACTAATTGTAATTAATTTAATTTATTAAGATGAATTTTCTTTGGTTTCAAAATAATAGTTTTTATAATGTCATTTAAATTATATTCATTTGGTTTTTATACTCATTTCTAAATAATTTTAATAAATTGATTCGGAGATATATTTTCTCAATATATTTAATCCAATTAATAACCTCTATTTTAATCTCATAGTATATAATTTTTATTTTATGTAAAATTATTAATAGTAGTCAGTAAAAAACAGTCTTTCGTGTAATGCACAACACTAATGAAAGTCGTTGATGCGTGTAATAAAATATAACTCTGTATTAAATGAATTGAATGATATAATTAATATTTAGTTTATTTATAAAATTAAATATATTTTTAATGTATGATGATGTTATATTACATTTTACTCTAATTGTTTCATGTCATAAACACTTTCAAATACAATATTCTTAATCATGAATTTCAGAGTGTCACATTTTTCCTACAGTAAATTAATTGTGTCCTCAAAATATGAGCAATATTATTTTCATAATGATTTTGAATTTCGGATAAACAATTTTCCAAAAACCAACATCGAAAAATTGTTAATAAAACATATTCTTAAAAATAAATGATGACAAGCACAAAAGTCAAGTGCAATAAAATATAACTAGGTTTCAAAATTGGTTAAAATTAATGGAAAGTAAAAAATATGGACTTATACGAATAGTGTAAATAATTATAGGGAGTGATTGAGGTCATTGATACAATGAAAGTGGGTGATAAATGGAAATTTTTGGTGGCGAAAACCATAAATATATGAGGATTTAAAAGACCACCATTCAACAAAAATAATGGTATTACGATTTTATTTATTTTAAGACTACTTTTCAAGAGTTGAGTAATTATTTCACTCTAAATGAATATTAGCATATATAAATAATTAATAAATTTATTTTTTATAAGAACAATATTATTCTTTGGTTATGACTTAAACTATTTCATCTTCATATATTAACAATGGTTGTTAATTATGGCTAATTGGTATATTAATTTCTAAACCATCATCTAAAGATCAACTTAAATCATTTCATAAATGTTTATCCTTTTGTACCTTATAAAATACCAAGATCCAAAACATTATAAGGTCATGAAATTTTCAAAATGAAAATATCATTAGTCATGAAAATACAAAGTATCATTTCAAAATCACATACCAAAAATGTGAATACATTCATCATGTTTTCTCTTGAAACACGGTAATAACAAGAATTACCATACATCTATATTGAAAACATGCATTCTTCTATATTCTATAATTAAAAAATATATTATCATATATATTCATTAAATACAAAAAAATATGTTAACTCCATAAATTATAGCATCAACCACTTGGTAAATAAATCATTAATCAGTTCCAAGGTAGTCTATTCTATCCAATTGAATTTTTTCATATCAATTATCTCTTCATCCCAACCCCATTATTTTAACATTAGGAACACATTAGGGGTTAAAATTCCATCATTCATATGTTTTCCAATAAGTTCAACTTATCCCTGAATAAGTTTTCTTTGTACCATTCAATATATACTCTCTATATCTTTAATGAAATATTTATTCAATACAATCAAAATATATTACACCATACATATAACTAACACATCAATGATAAAATAAACCATGGAATTAATCCATTAATAAAAAAAATAATATTAATCAATCCTCCTCTTATGTGGTAGTAGGGTATGATGGATCGTGATCCATTATCCTCTTTTGAGGTTTATTCTATTAACGCTTGAGACATTGATTTGTGTAGTGTCCCACATTATTGTAGTTGAACCACTATACATTGGGATCTTGTTTCATAACCTTAAAATCAAAAGCATGGTGGCCCTTCTCTCCACAGTTATAACAAACTCATATTCCTTTCAAGAATGTACCAAGGTATTTCCTTCCCCAATTATAACATGTGGGGAAATACATTCCCTTCTTTCCTTTATCCATTTTTCTCGTCCATTCATTCCTTCTCATTCCACCCATTGTAACTATAATTCTTAGACACATATTTCTTATTTTAATTATCATATGTTACTATATTATCATCTAATGTAAATGTTTGTATGGGTACTTCCCATTTATTTTTTTATTAAACCCATCATATATACTATCATTATTAATTTTTTGTATTATTTTAATTAATTTGGTTCACATTCGTACTTATAGAATACATTTCTAAAATATGAAATAGACTACATTAGATCATAACATTATGAGACATAATTAACAATCCCAAAACTATTGGAATACATAGCATAAAATAAAAAAATATGCACTGATACTGTCATAAATATATACCTAGATTCTTTGGGATGTCTTTTATATTTATCCTCAAAGAATATCATATGTTATTGTTTTCTAATCTATGTTTTCCTAAATCATGTTTACAATGTTTCTAGTAAACTTCATTTGATACAAATTATTATATCTATGAACCTAGAATCCAAAATTCATTTCTATACATTACTACATTGGCGTTATTATAAGGAGTCAAATCCAGAAGTACCAACAAGTTTTTCAAGGGAAAAAAATATGATGGTGATGATCAACATGATGAAGATACTGATTTTTGTGAGATCCTAACATCCATGGAATTATTAATAGTTAATAATTAATAGCATGTCATAGAAATTATTTGTTCCATAAGGAATAATCTTGATGAATGAATTTGGGAAAACATTCTATTAGTACATTCCTAATATTAAAGGTAACATATTTTTATTTGTCATTTAAATTTTTAAGTTTCAAAAAATGTTAGATAATATAACTTTATTCTATTGTTAAAACATGTATTAAATCTGATAAGTAAAAATATTGGTCTATATTAGTTTAGATTTGTTTATTTTACCTTGTTTACGATTATATATGTTATATATTTATTAATTTTGGTTAAATACAATTAATTTAAATCTAATATGTTAAAAAATATTATTAATTTTTGTAAAAATATGTTTTATTAGGTTAGACCGGTTTTAAAATTCCTACACTGATATTGGATTGGTTTTCATTCTAATAGAATTCATATATCATTAATATTGTTAATATTGTAGTTAAAAATAACAAAAATGAATAAAAATGTGTTATGTTTCAGTTTTCTTTGTGTTTCAAAATTTTTCAATATTTATTTACATTATTATTTTAATTGGGGAATTTTTAAATTTGTGTACTAAATGTTTTTTTTCTTGGATGCGAAGGATAATGAAAATTCACTCTATTGATCATCCACATACATCTAGAGATGAGCTTCGTGATCATACTTGTGGGGAGGAACATTCACATGCCCCTCTTGATGATCCCCCATCATATTCCTATACTCCCGTAGTAAAAAATAAGAGTTCCACTGTTGGTAAATGTGGAATCCCATGATTAACAAAATTTTCACTTTATCATAGCTAGAACCTGGGGATAGTGGGAGAAATTGATGACAACAATATTCTAACATGTCTCAATGAATAACAATTAAAAATATTTGTATCAACTCAGGGAAAAAAATAAGTAATTTTTATAATGAATGGAGAAGTATAGAAAAATCAACAATATCTCAGTTGTGGGATACCATTTAGGTATGATCTTTTTACATTAATTTACTAATCTTGATATGTTTGTAGTATAATATTTTTCCATCTTATTATCAAATGGAATTTTATTTACTTAAAATTGGAAGAGGTAGGGGAAAATTTTTATCGATGGATTATAGGATATAAAGGGATTTAATTTCAACCCTTACATATGATTTTATTTATTTAAATAGGAAATATGAAAATAGAATTCATTTATAACCTTTTATAGGAGAAGAAACATTGAAATAATTTGTTGAAAGTTGAAGAAAAGATGCATTTTTGTAACTTCAATGTAATATTTTATAATTTTTCTTATATTAATGATATTATTAATGATTTCATAATAATTTCTTGATGATTTATAATTTTTAATTTAAAAATTAAGGATATCTCATCATGAGATCCAATATAGAAATATATACTATTATTATTTATCTCAGGGAGGGTATACATTATTGGAAGGAAAATTTATAGTGGAAAATTTACAAAAACATAGAGTTGATTCATGATATAGAGAGGTTAACCAAACACCCCTCCAAATATAGACATGAAAAATGGAAGAGGGCTCATATGATGAAAAGTGGAAATATCATATGGAAGAATTGGGGGTCATAATTGATATGATTGTAGTATGTTTTTTATTTATTTATGTTAAATAAATTCATCATATAATTAGAATAATTATAGAATTTTTCAAATAATTTATACCAAATTACATAGAGGAGTAGAGAAAACATAGGGTATTTGTATCTAAAGGAAGGATAAATAATTTATCTTCAGAATTAGGAAATCTTGAACACCCGGGTTTTGTATGAGGGTACCTAGTGGGTGTATCCATAAGAAAAGTGTTACCAAATTCTTCAACTAGTTCAAATGAGGTTTTTATAAAGAAAATAGAATATTTGAAGGGTGATGTTCAAAAAAATAATACAATGATAGAGGAAATGATCTGAGCATCTGTATAGTCAATGTTTACATACATGTAATGACAATTTTATACATTTTCTCTCACTCCCCCTCCACTAACAACACCCACTACCCCACCTCTACCTGCAGACCCTGTTATTTATCCTCCACCACTGCCTATAGACCCCATTTTTATCCTACTACTACACCCACTCCTCCACCTCTACCAACATACAGTATTTGGATCCCATTCCTATACCCCTCCTCCATAGATTCCTGGTTATTGCGAGTTGTCTGTTGATGATCCTCACATTCATATTGTTCCATATGGGATGATATATTATATAGGAGATAAAATTATTATTCAAAAGTTATTGATATAGAAGAATAGTGTCACTGTACTAGATATTATATATATTTCAACTAGAGTACATTTACATATAAATTAGGTGAGGATAGTTGTACAAATTATCATCCACATTTTAGTTTGTCCATCTAGACATTTGTGGCATATAACCATAATGGTATGTGTATGTTTTATCAATTATTTCATTTTTACTATTTTTTTTAAAAATTTAAAGATAATATATTCATCTATTTGTTTATAAGAATAAATTAATGGTAAATATATATAGTATATCCAACAACAATATCAAATAGCTATGACTTGAGATACAATTTTTTATTATTATTTACATATTGTCTAGAAATTCATATTTTTTGGTGGGTGTTTAAACATCTCCAATGGAATATCATGTATGTGGGTGTGAAATAAATGTCAGTATTTTTAAAATGATATCATGGAGCTTGTTATTGGAGATAAGTTGGGAATCAATGTGATGAAAGTTTTAACAATGTAAGCCTAAACATAAATCATTCCTCATGATAAATTAATTAAAAATTTATACATACTTCTATATTGTATTACGTGTCTTTAAAAAATGTATGAGGATAATGAAAAGATATATAAGTGTGGATTTATGGAGACACATTTGATTTCACCTAAAAAAACATATTAACTGGGTATTAAGGAATTGTTTAAATTTATAAAATATTTGAACAGAATTTAATTGCAGAGTGCTGGATATTTCTTTATGTTGATATTTATGAAACATATATCTCCCAAAGTGTTATATATTTTTTAACATAATAAAAACTAACATTAATTTCTATATTATATAGTGACCATTGGATGTTAGATTATTTTTTTTCCAATAGAGAATACACATTATTAGATATGCTCTATCTATGGTTATGTGGGAAGAAATTTTAAGAACATGTTTGAAAAGTAAGTTTTAATTTCCTAATAATTGTTTATATTATAATTAATTTTAAATTTATTTCATTCATATTATTTTAAAATTGGGGATGGGATTTAATTCTAAAACCACCGAGAAAAAACACCCCAATATCAAATATACAAAAGAATTGGTGAATTTACATTTATAATTTGTACATTTTGGATATATTACATAAAAATGTTATTTTAAACTGAAAAAATAATTTAAAAAACATCAGAAAAAAGGTTTAATTAATGTAGATATTGTGTGTTAATACTTTTGTATGAAATAATTTCAAATGGAACCATTGAAAAGATCAACCATGATAGATTTCTTTATAAAGTATTCGTTAATATTTAATTTCTATTATTAATTATACATATTAACTACCTTCCTTTTAATTGTTATCTTTTGATGACTCTAACCCATATAGTGCACATGAGCTCATAGAGTTTCAAATGGAATGGGAAAAGCATTTTACAGGTTTGATTAGACTTTATTTTTATAGTTAAAATTGGTTTTTTGAATATTGTAATTGTAAATGTTTTTTGTGGTTAATTTAGTTGAATTTATGTTTGTTTTTAGTTAATATTTTAATTTGTGAATGATTTAACTATGAATGTGTAATTTTTCATTTGTTTATACATGTTTACACTTCCATATATATTTTTATGGTTTGGTCAGCATTGGAGAGGAAGGGTTAAATGAAATGTCTAAAAAAAATCTGATTTTATTTTAAAACTGACATTAAAAATATATTCATTCATTATTTTCCATCGGTTTTTATGAACAGACATGTTATATGGTTTTTTACATTTATTATAAAATAATAGACATAAAAACCCATCCTCACAAAGCCTGTTCACGTCAGTTCATTATTAACTGATGTAAAAAAGGATTCGGGATGGTTGTTTCCCCCAACTTTTTTATATAACCAACATGGTATGTGATGTTTTACATTTGTTATCTAATAGCAAATGTAAAACCCCTATATCATAAAGAATTTTCATATCTGTCAAGTAAACAACAGATGTAATATATGATATTTTTGGCCAGTTATTTAGTAACCGACATAAAAAACTATTCAATTTTAGATTTATAACATCATTGTTTTTAATCAATGTTATAGAAAATATTTATAACCTCGCCTTAAATAAAGATATTTAAAAATTATGTAAAAAATCAAAAAACTGACGTTTTAAATCAATTTTTCAAAAGTGGTACTATTATAGGTGAAGTCTTCAAAAGGAAAGTATTGATCCCACAAATATGAATTTCAGGTGAGACCAATATCAATATGTATTTTATTTTTTAGAAAATCCTTTCATAATTACATTTAGTTTTAATATGTTAAGAGGTGATTAAAATATGCTCTTTATTATGAGCCTTCTGATGACTTTTCAATTATTTTAAGGTAAATGATGGAACATTATTTGGAATAATTGAATGAGTTGAACGTTGACTCTTAAAATTTCATTAATATAGATTCTTTACATGTATTATATAGTTACATCATCTCTTATTGTAGGGAATGTGATTATTTAGTAAGGTGTCATCAATAACCCATATTTAATCATTCATTCAAGAATCCTTTTCTAATCATGTGAAAAATATCCATGTAATGTAAATGTATTTTCACATAGTAATATATAGTGGTTTCATTAATATTTTTGGATTATGTCCCTTTTTTCATTTACATATTGAAAAAATAATAATAATGACACATTGTCATTAATTTCATGCTTCTTATTATCAAACAAGAAATGATCAACAAAATCTCTATACATCTTGGTTCCAATGGGTGCATAGATAAATTCAAGTTATAAGGATAAATTTATATTTCCTTTTTTATCTCACCTATATATTGAACAAATAACATATTTATAATCTTAAAAAATCTAAATATATATATGAACTATTCCTATTTCTTTTCATTCATGGAAATTTTTTTTCTGTTGAAAATTCTCATCATCAGGCTATGAAATTTTTATCGATTTTACTAATTATAAATTGGGGTTTTTCAAAAAGAAGTGTTGTTTCTCCTTCATTAATAATTCCTAGATCCATAATTAATAAATATATTCATTTAGGATTCTATTCATTCTTAATTATTTTCCGGACACTGTGATATTTATAGCTCAATGAATCCACCTACTTATTTCCCTTACCTTTGTAGGCGTTTATTTAGAAATCATAGAATTTTTGTCGCTTAATCCATCACCTTTGCCTCATGTTGATCTCCTTTTTGGAAAATGTTTATTTAATACTATTTTGATCCATATATATCTCAAATTTTCCCCATATGGATAATATAACAATATGGTTTAAGAAAATATTACATATACAATCACAAAATAATGGGTTGGATTGTTTAATTCATGAGGCTTTAACTGACATGATATATATTCAAGAACATTGTCATTATATATAATGACACACTCAGGTACCCTTTTATATTCATATCTATATATTGAAAATCCATCATTTGTAGTTTTTAGATTGAATATTAAATCATTCACCAATCTATTCATCAATTCCCAGGAATAATCACCACACTCCATTTTTCTTATAAATATATCCCAAATTTGAGTAATTGTTGTTAATTTATTAGAAAATAAGGAAAATTGTGGAACAAATTACTCATAGTAACCTTGATAACCAATAAAAATACATACCTATGTTATGTTTGTTGGTATAAGGTTTTCCTAGATTTTTTTTATTTGTTGATTAAAAGGAGATTCTATCCATGAAGAAAATATAGAGAAGAAAAGGAAAATTATAAAACCAGAATCCATAATTTTAGAATTTATTGAATAATTATTTTCCCCTATGTGTATCATGATTGATACAAAAGTGATTTTCATTATGATCATATATTTTATCATACAAAATTGTATCATCAATAAATACCAAAAATAATTATCATGATATTCCTTAAGTAATATACTCAGTTGATCCCTTAAAATTGAAGGTGTGTAAGCCAACCTAAATGGCCTTATCATGAACTATTAATTTCCATACCTCATTATAATTATTTTCATTAGAATATTATCCTTCTATACTAGTAATTGATGATAACCATAATAGAGAAAATTTATTGAAAATATTGAGAATAATGATGTTGACTGAATAAGTAGATGGAACGAGGATTTTCTTATGTAGATATTATATATTTTTATGTTAATATTCCATACATTACTCAAAATAAAGCCTAGGGAGCATAATAGTTTAGTTCCATTAGAAACATGAATCATAATATTTTTATCTTTATGAAATTAATTCAATATCTCCCACAAAGATCATATCCTTTAGTACTCTTCAAAAAAATGTCCTATATAAAACATTCATCATAAGGTGGGAAAAAATAAACCTATGAAAGGGTATGCTCAGATGCTCAGTAAGGGTAATCAAGGGAGATATATAGGATTAACATGAACTTAAGGGTATGAGAGCACGATCATAACATATGATAACCATACCCATCATATCAAATGCCATAATCACGAGTCATGGAATTAATTTTTTTAGTTCGTATGTCATTAATCATAGCTACATTAATGAACTTGAGCCCTGAGAGGAAACAATTTTCTAAGACATTTATTTGTGACATAAAAATTATCTTCTAGAACTATTAACATGTAAAAATATATATAGGTTCTCTCGTTATATTAATTACATGTAATTAACCCTTTATATAGAATTATGTATATGCAAGCTATTCTAGGGAAAACATTATGGACATGAAATATAGGTTTGTGATAAAAATTATTGACAAAAAAATAATTCTATAAAAAAAATTTATAAATGAGTAATAGGTCCATGCATAACATCGTGAACATGTCATATGTATCATGCATAACATTTAGAACATGTAATCATGTTCATCGATAACATTTTGAACATGTAGTCAGGTTCACACACAATATATTTTCGCATTAATTATTAATCATTAAATAATTCAATATAGGTAGATTTAGGTCCCACCACTCTTATAATTATAACCATATTTTTGAGTTCTTTAAGACTAGAAGGATTTCACTAGATTATAACACAAGAAATGAATTGGTATTCATTAACATTTCCTCATATCATAACCTATAAAAATTTGTAGTTTTCATAATGATTAAATCATTTCAGCATAGAATAACCCCTAAAAAAGAGTGTGTTTAATAATTATTTTATCAAGGTATAACCCATGGAAGAGAGAGGGGTTTTATTAAAAAACATCCCATAATAAAAATAAACCATTCAAAGAAAGATAATAATGTTTATTTTTTATTATATCTCTACTATGGTATAGGAAATGTCATCGTGTGTCATCATAGCTATAAAATTATATTCATTGATAATTTAAAATGTTTCTAGAAGAAAATAATGGTTTCTTGTTTAAAAAAACATTTAAATAATAAAAAATTTGGATTTTTTATTCAAAACAACATTGAAAACATATAAATCATGATTTAATTAAAATATTGGTAATTATTGTGGGATGTTTTATTCATGTTGTACATGTTAAAACAAATATTTATTAAACATTATTTGATAAAATGAAGTATTGTTTATAATATGATAAGACGATTCCATTGAATTTTTTTTTTAAAATTTCAAAAATGGGTAAAATATTATTTTAAAAATAGTTTGATAAAAATAGAAAAAATTAAATTATTTTTTAGAAATAATAATTTTATAAGAAAACGGAATTCTAACGAAAGAGGGAAAAAAGTTGGATTTCATAAAAAAATTCTTGATTATTTTATCTACCAAAGAGTGGGAAATAGTACTATAAAATCATCAATAACTATAGGATATGAAAATTCATGAATTCTTGGATCGATGGATGATAATATTTTATCATTTGAAAGATAATCATAACATTCCCTATAAATGATGGGATAATAACTTAAAACCATTACATCTTTTTTAAAATTAAATGATAAGACCCATGAAGTAATTGTAACACCATGATATTTTAAAATAAAACAAATATATTTGATACTATAATGGAAATTCAATATTATGCTCATTATGTATTACAGTTGGCTTGATATTTTTATGTTCATCAGTGTATCCAACACAAACACCAAACTTAAATAACCTATGACATATATTACCTCTATAACCTAAATATTAAATTTTAAGGTTTTAATATATCTTAGAACATTATAAAATAATATATATATATATATATATCTTAATCAATATAAATTATTGGTAAATTTTTAGTAAGTAGTCAACAAATATTTAGTAAATTGGTTTGTTCTTTCAAAAATTTGTTTTCTTCAAAAATGTTTTAGATTTCATTTCATGAAATAAAATTAAAAACATGTTTTTTTAAATTATAATAAAATGATTTTATAAAATTGAATTCATTTCTGGAATCAGAATATAAAAATTTAATTTGGGTGTAATTTTCCAGTTTTTGAGAAAATATATTTCTTTTAGTCAATAGTGAAACATATTGGTTTTTGTAAAGATTATTTTTCTATCTTATATATTTTAAGAGTCCAAATATTTTATAAATTGGTTATAAAGATAAAAATGATTTATTTATTTTATCTTTTATCTAATTAATTAATTTTTTATCAATTTTTTTTTGGTTTTCATATAAGTTTCTTTTTGGGTTCAAAGTTGGGTATTATTCTAAAAACTGTTTTCAAATGCATAATGCTGATTTTTTTTATTATTTAAAATAATACCTAATTAGGACTATATTAAATGAAATTTATAATTTATATATCATTATATATTATTTTAGTTTAAAACAATTATTATTATTCTTCATAGAGTTAATATTGAATCATCTTTTCTAAAAAAAATCTTTTTAAAAACTCATTGTCTCGCAGAATCTGTAGGGTTAATATAAAATAAAATTTTATGGATTATATTAATTTATTTTTAAAAATTAATATTCAATATTGAATAATTATATTTTATAATAATACCAACTTCATATTTAACCAATGTGATCTGTGGTAACAATTAAAAATAATTATTACAATTTAGGTAAAAACCTGTTTACATAGTGGATAAATATAAAATATTATGTTTAAAAATGAACAAAAACATGTTTGAAACTTTGTGGATAGCCATATTTTAAACATATAACTTATATTATAATTAATGGGCCACTATTGGGGACCGGTTTCATGAAGAAAACGTTGGTGGAATTTTACCTTTCAAAAAATTACAAGTGTGCCACTCAACCCACTTATAAAAGGCATTCCACCCTCCTTCCTTCTACACATATCTAAATTAATTTTTTTCATAAAAAAACCAACAAAAATTACCTTAAAAATACCTACAATCATCTTATAATCCTTATTTGGGGTATAAATTCATCAAATTACCATTTATTGTAATCTAAAATTAGTTAGATGAAGAATATATAACATTCTTAAACAAGCATTTTTTATTTCCTTCTTTCCCCAAACCCTAAAATTATTATTATACACAGATGATATAATAATTATATTATCATACATATATTTTGATGTTTTTATGTTAATGATCCAACCTAAAACAACACAAACATCCGTCAAATGGGTTGCAAAATCGTTATTCATGTTTATGGCGAACTACCACCAGTGAAAATGATTTTATTTGTTTTTTCAATTCCACATCGCCTCGTTGAATATTATGATGGATATAAATTATTTATATTATATTTTTAACAACAATATACCAATATATTCACTATATTACATATAAACTTTTACATTCTATACCGTAGGGATGTGATAATGTCGCTCTTTTTTACTACAGAACACCGCCTCACGAAGCGATGTGATTTTTTTTCACAAACGTGTTACATTGAGGGTAATAATATTAAATATATTAAATATATGTGATATAAAATAAATATTAATTACATTCATGAAATATTTATCATTACATAAATACAGTATATTATTTTTATTTTTACCATTTCACTCACTGGAAAAAATGATAATGTTGTTTGTGGACGTCTGGACTACATTATCCTCGACGTGATGTGATTAATTTTTTCCCCACAACATAAAACATGCAATATGAAATTATATATAATTAAATAATATGGTAAATTTTATGTTATTTTTTGGAAAGAAAACATATTACTTTAGTTCTTTTCATTATGATCACTGAAAAATGTAAATGTCACTCATGCATACGTATGACCTTTCATCTCAATGATTGTAATATTGTTTCATTTTTCATAACCATCATCCATAATGGGTTTTAAAATTAAAATTTAAGTATTAATATTTTCATTAATTAATTATTATTATTATGGATATGATTAAATAATGACATGTTTGACCATAGTCAACCCACTTATGTCATTTTTGACACATAAGACAAATATTGTAAAAACTTATTATGTAAATATCATCGATTAAGCAATGTAATATAAAATAATCATTAGTGAAATAGATATAATAAAAATCAAAAAGTTTATTATTAATGTAATTAAGTAAAATCAGTTTACTATTCATGAAGATAAAGAGACATGTGACAAGTTAGACTCAATGTAAGGGTTTTCTCATCTAATATTTATTTCTATGAGATAAACGACATACTTGCTGATTATTTATGTTTTTTGGTTTATATGCATAAAATTAATTTACTTTTTTATTCTTATATATATATTTATTTAGATTTATATACACATTTTATGATTTATTTTCCTTGTGGTTTACTGTTTTGACATTACCAAGGTAGCAATGGATTTATTTCACTATTCTCCTTCTTTGAGACATTTGTTATATTATACATATATCTTCTTTTATGAGGTGTATTTACATATAAATTGACATGTTATATCATTTATATCATTATTCTCATCATATTCAATATTTCGCATAATTTTAATCTTTTATGGTGATTACGATTCTATGTTACAAACATGGTATGATTATTTTGTTACAAAATCATTGTTTGCCTATAATTTTAGTGATAAATTCTTAGATGTTGAAGTATTATAGTCATCATGAATTATATTACAATCTTTTTTTCATTATATTTTCAAATAGTACTTCCATTTTACACACTTTTTACATATTCTTGTTGAGAAAATTTTCTTTTAAAAATTCCACCTTCGATTATCCCTTTCATTATAAATCTGTTTTCCTCCAAAACCATGTTTACTAAAAATGTTTTCAAAATTGTTTATGTTATATATAAAATGATTTATCAAAATTTTACCAATGTTTTCTTTTTAGAAAAATTATATGTAATATTATTTTTACATTCCAAATAAGGATCTTCTCTAACATTTTTAGAATTAGAAAAAAACATTTACACCATATATGAAATTACCAGGTGACACGACCTTCCTTTATTTATAGCATACATTAAAAATAAAAAATATTTTTAGTGAATTATTTTCATAATATAATATAAATTAATTTTATTAACTTATTCTGAATTAAATTGTTTTCAAGATGATTTATGTTTTAAAAATTATACTGTTAAAATGAAGAGATTATTTTCCTAAATATTTTTTAATGGTCATTTAATTGTATTTACATTCATCCACATAAAAACATTTTTGTTACATATCCTCTACTAGGGATATTTGTTATTGATAAAATACTAATTATTTTTCTTGATAAAATAATTTTTTTTAATGATATTTTTATTAATTGTTTTCCTTTGAATGGATTAATACAGCTTCAAGGAGATTGTAAGGGAACCGTGTGTATTTAAGAAAGGTTAATTATGTTATAAAAGGAACAATGATTGTTTATATAGGTTTTATGATAAAATTTCTATGAAATTTATTAATTTATTGGTCCTTGTAAATATTATATGATGGGGAAAGCAAGATGGAACCAGGTGATCACATTACAATATATATTATTGGGTGACCTTGATTGAACATTGAGATCCCATTATAGCTTATACGATGTGCTGGACCAGATTGCGTTAGATGAAAAAATTAGAGATTATATGATTAGTGTTATTAGATATAGATTAAATTCATTGGGAAATGATTTTATATGAAATTTTCTATATTTTTATTCTAATTAAAAGGGGTTTGAAAGGGTTTTATGAATATGATCTTCTATATTACTAAAAAGGATTTTAAATTTTTATATGGGTTTATAATGTTTCTTCTGATCAACACTAATATCACATGGGTTATGATTAATTATTTTTATGAATATATATTATTTTCCATGTTTTAATATTTGATGATCCATATAGTGATGTGTATGTGTTCTTTTCCCATCCTCTCATGCACTGTGATTATTTCCCCCTACCCTTATTCACTTATCTTTACCGTTGATGACATTACATTTCTAATTATTATGTCTACCATTACTTTACATTTGATATCACCCTTTATATGTATCTATATCCCCATGCTTTAAAGATTAAGCTTGTAATAATTATTTCATGAAAGGATTCCATATGGTTGATGTTTATGATATAATGTGAAATAAGAATGGATGAGTATAACAGGAGATGATTTTCATATTTATGATCCAGTTGTTTATGAATACAGGTTGATATAATTTGGTACTAATTATATAAAACTCTAACCTAAAGAGTTACATGGATCTGTATGTGATCTCATATTTCATTTGATGTTTTATGTTTTGATATGGATGAAAAATTCAACTTATTTGTTATCAAAGATGAAAATATAATTTAATGAATTTAGCACTAGATCTGAGATTGTGGGTTTGAGGCTTTTATAGTTGGTAAAAGAGAGTGGTTTAATTTTTTTTGTAGATAATGATGTTTTCATTTGAGGTTTTACTAAGATTTAGGAATACTATCAATGGTCTATAATATTAAGGATGGTCATATGTTCAATTTCTAAGACACACCATTTGATATTTTAGCAACTAATTTTTTTAGTTAGTTGATGAAAATTTGGCAGATTTGATGTTGTTATGGGTTACTTGTAACCACAAGGATCAAACTAAATTCTTCTTTTGGGAGGAATGCTTCTCATGATTAAAGAAATATAGGAAAACCCAAAGGCAGGGAGGAAATAAATCACATCCGACAAGGCCATGGGGCTTGGACACACAACCAATATCTGATGAGGATATATAACCTACCATTGGTCTACAAGATTTTCTCATTAGTATAAAATTTTTATTGGTGAATTTTAACATTATTTGGGAAACATAAGTGATTATATTTGATAAATCACAGTAGATTTATCTTGGAAGACTATGAAATAAAATAATATTAATCTTTGGGATTATAAGCTTCTAAAAAAATTCTTAAATAAATTTAAGGATAGTTACTTGTGTAATTATTATTTTTGAACATTAGGTATTGATATTTCAAAATTAATGTATTATGTTTTATCCATTTTTTGAGTTATCATAGAATGTAAAAAATATATTTATTTTTTATGATGTTTAAAGGTATGAGGAATAACTTGTTATCCAATTTATGGTTATGTGGTCTTCAAAAATTTATTTTAGTTATAGAGTGAAGAAAAATTAAACTATAATACTCATCATTTAGAGAAAATTGTTAGATTTTTAGGGAAATTGTATAAGGAAAGGAATTATACATGACAAGTATGTACATGCCACTATGATTTTAGTCATGATTGTGAAAACAATTCTTCAAATATTTGAAAAATATCCTGAAAAAAATTATTATCCTAGTAACATCAATTCTTATGAACCAATGAAGTTTTCAATCATCCACAATTTATGTTTTTTATGTCCTTCAAATTCTATTGATCATTCACTTTCTTTTCATTAATGACCTCAACAAATCTGTATGATTATTTACAATTTTCCACTATTCCTAACTATGTAATATTATTTAGAATCACATTTATATTACATATGAACATATTCACAAAAATATCTCTATTATTAATATTATTCTTTTCAACATATTATGATGTGGTTTTACAACAAAAGTATTTTCAAATATCAAACCATTGATTTGGGAGATAATGTTCAGATTAAAGCGGTGAAATTTATCAATGGGGAGGGTGGTTGTAACACCAAAATATTTAAAAACAATATAACTGTATTTTATATCATAAATGACACATAATGTTTTTCCGTATAGTGATAAACTCATCCATGATATTCTTGTTATTGATTCCATCTTTAACACACCACACTAAACCAAAACACCACTTGATATATATTACCATTATAGAAATTACATTAAATTAGTGGGTATGAAGAGTATTAACTATATAATAATATATATATACATATATAAATTTATTACAAAATATAAATTATTGATAAATGTCTTTTAGATAATCAATCAATTGTTAGGAATTTTATTTTGTTATTCACATATATGTTTACTTCGAAAATTATTTTAATTACTTTACATGAAAAAATATTATAAATTTTTTTTGAACATATATAATATATATTTTATAAAATTAACATAATATTTTTAATTGGAATACCAAAATTTCCATTTTTTGAAATTTTGTGATTTTTTGGAAAATATTGATGTTTCTGTGATTAGTGAAAACCCCCTAGTTTTTATAAAAACCATTTCTTTTAAAGTAATTTAAGTGTCCCAATATGTTTTTAATATGATTTAATGTAATATATTTATTATTTACTTCATATTTAATTCACATAATTAATTTTTAATCAAATTTATGTTGGTTTTTATAATAATATTTTTTGGGTAAAAATGATGGTTTTTATAAAAACTATTCAAAAATGCATAATGTTTCAAAATTTTAACTAATTAAAATAATACCGAATGGGGAACATTTTAAATGAAAAATATACATTCTATATATTAAAAATATATTTTTTTTCATCCACCAATTATTATTATTCATCATTTTAATATAGATTCATTTTTTATAAACAAATATTATTCCTAAAAACCTTTTGTATCACCAAAACTCATAGATTGATATTAAATTTAAATATTCTACTTGTTTGAATTGATTTTGAGAAACTAAATTAAATATTTATAATAATAATATATAATTTATAATAAGTCCAATATATTTTTTCTCTATTGTGACTAGTGAAATCCATTAAAATTACGTATAACAATTAAGTATAAATCGATATTACTTAGTAGTTAAATTTGGAATTTAATGACTACAAATGGCCCAAAAATTGTCTAAAACCCATCTTACGAATTTATGTAAATCTTATATCCTCTATTATCTTCAATTAACAAACCATTTTTCTTTTTTACCTAAAAAACAAGTGTGGAAGTCAATATTTCAAAAATTACAAGTGTGTCATGCACCCCACTAATAAATGGCCACCCCTCTCTTTCCATATTCACACTTCTCGATTAACTTATATCATATAATACCATAAAAAAATTACCATTATAACTACACTTATAAAAGAAGCCTTATTTTTTATATAAATTTATACATGAATGGCCTTTGGATCAAACCAAAAGGAGTTACCCGAAGAATGTGCAATGTTCATCAAAAGCATTTTTAGCTAATTTCATTATCCACCCAATTAAATTATTATTAAATAATTATGACTTACTAAAAATATATTATTAAAAATAATTATATTTTTTATGTTATTTTTATAACCTACAACCACACAAACTTCCATCATATGGGTTATAAAATCATTATTCATGTGTACAGCGGACAACCACCACACGAAATGATGTCATTTATTTTTCCATTATAGCCTTTTATGATTGGTTATTATGACATGTATATTCTTTTTATATGATAATTATATCATAGATATACAAATATATAATTTATATCATATGTACCCATGGAAATTCCATATCCTGTGGGATACGATAACATCGCTAGTGTGTATGGTGGACTGCCACCTCACGAAGCAATGTGATTTATTTTTCCCAACCACATTACATATATGGTAATAAGGGTAAATATAATAAATATATGTGATGTAAATGAAATATTTATGATATTAATGACATATTTTTTTACACTATAATTTTAATTTATAATTTTTTTTCCTTTTCACTTACTGGAAAAAAATAATACCATCATTTGTGAACCTGTTGACTACCACCTCATCGAAGCGTAATGATTATTATATTTTACCACAAAATAAAAAAACTATATAAAATTTCATATAATTAAATATTATTTGTATTATTATATTTTTATCATTCTATAAATAAAAAATACCACTTAACTTCTATCCATAATTATCATTGACAAATGGAATCATTACTCTTGCCTAGGTATGGCCTACCATTTCTATGATCATAAGGTGGGTTCATTTTAAATCAAAATATTTCATAATGGGATTGATATTTATAATATATATATATAGAAGATAATTATTTCATTAATAAAATTCCGAATATTTTTAAATAATGAACTCTTTTTCCATAATCAACCTACCTAAGTCATTTTTCACACACAAACCGAATATGGTCCAAACATCATACATATAATTAATAAATAATTTAATTTTATATAAATTGATAACAAGTGAAAGGTAAGTAATATAAATTTTAACAACATTCTTATGAAATTAAAAATTTAAAGGAATTTTATAATTCATGATGATAAAGACACACTTGATAGGTCAGACTTAAGGTAATGATTTTATCGTCTGAATTTTATTTCTATGAGATATATTCCATATTCACCAATTATTTGTGTTATTTGTTTCATATAATAACAATTCATTAATTTTAATATTATTATTCATAAATTTATAGGAATATATATATATATATATATATATATCCATTTTCTGATCTAAACTTCCTTGGGATTATGGTTTCAATGTTTCCAAAGCAGTAAGGGGATTTCTTCAAAATATTTCTTCTTTGAGAAGTAAGTTATGTTATAAAACCATAATATATTATGAGGTTAATACAATTAACCTTTTAAATTTTATATAATAAATGTACTTATTTTCATGATAATATACATTTCATTTAAATTTATTTATTAATAGGTGTTATGATTCAATGTTACAAAAGTGTTAACAGTCTTTTGTTACAATCTCTTCATTTATTGAGAGTACTTTTTTTTATTGATACGATTCTTGGACAATGTCTATATTGATATATTATTATGTTATAAACCAATCACATGGGGTTCTCTTATAGACCAATCTATGTTGGTTACATTATTAACCAAGAATTGGTGGTTCCATGATAAACCAAGGATGGGTGGTTATAATATTTACCATGCATGGTTTGGTATGTTATATCCCTGTAATTCATTGTGTACTATTTAGATGGACTTCAACCATATTAGTTATAATAATAATATGATGTTATGTGAAGATAATGTTTCAAGATACCAATATAGTTAATCTATAATTTATATGGGATTACTATATTTCCTTGGATTAAGCTTAACGTCTCATGACTCTTGATTACTAATTTTGAAAAAAACCTTTATTATAACCTTATTAAATGTTATAAATTTTCATGATATATTTATTTTTGTGTAATAAATTTATTATGTTATGATCATACACATTCATTAGGTCATCCCACACATATTATCTCTTTACGATCAATGATGACATTAAATTGTTATTACCTGTATTTACCCTTACTAAGAATTTGGGATGACCAATATTACATTTTTTCCTCCATGTTAACGAGAATTATTTTGAAATAATCATGTCTTTAATGGTTACATGTCGATGATGTTGGTAGTCTAATATAAAATATGAAATGTTGCGTATAGTGTTAAATATACACCCTAGATTTCATGTGTAAAATTTATGTAATAGTAAATCATAATTATCTAAACTAATTAATAAAATCACTTTTCTAAAATTTAAGTGATACAATATTGAACCATTGATTTTGTTCATGTTTAGTGGTAAAAATGGAATTCATTCATCAGTATCAAAGCCAGAAATGAAAGGATTATTTTTTCAACACTAGATGCAAGAGTGTGTGTATAAATCTAATATAATAACATTTTAGTTGAAAATAAAGATGTAAAATTTTAAACGAACCACGAATGAAATGATTGGTAATGATGCTTTTAAATTTTGTTTATGAAATATATTATAATAAAACATTCAATTCATAAATTTTTTAAAATGTCAAACATACCATATTAAGAAAATAAAATGATATATTTTATTAATTTCATCGTAAAAATACATATATCGATAATTTTTTTTATAATTCATTATATAATATTAAATAAAATTGTAAATTAAAGGAATATATTGCCATGGAATAGAAAATTTATCAATTTAATGAAGAAACATGTTTTGTTTTTGATAAAATAATTATATCAATATCACAAATATTTAAAGAAAAGAAAAGGAAATGAAAACATTTAATTTATATAAATAACTATAAGATAATAAAATAAATTGTTTTTAAAAAATAAAGTTCAAATAAATCCCCCAACGAGGACATAGACATAGACACTCTTGAATAATAGTGCCATTGTGAAATAAAATATGACCTCAGGTTCGAATTCATTCATTTGTTTCTAATTTTTTATAATAAATATTTATTTATTATAATAATACTTTTTAAGAATAATCATATATATCATACTATGTTTAATTTTATTATAATATATTATTTCCGATTAATTAATAATTCATTTTCAATTTACTATTTCTGGTATTAATTAAATTTTTCATATATATTTGTTTTTTTGAACATATTAATTTAAATATGGTTCTACCACATTAAAAATTATAACCATGATATTAATATCATATATATTCATTATATATTTATTAATACTAATCTATAAATCAGAGAAATAGAAAAATGAGGTACATTGTATATGGAGAGGGAAGATCGTATATACCCATGAATGATTTTTTCACTTTTTAATGGGTGGAATGGTAGACAAGTGAATAATAATTATCCTTTATCAAATTAATTTTATATCATATATATATATATAATAAATTCATTAAATCAATTCATATTACTGACTTTGTAATGCAGAAACAAAACATTAATGAAATTGCTTCATGGATGAGGCAATCCACACATGCGCATGAGTGATATTATCATTCTCAAATTGATTTATTGGTAAAAGTTTGATATTATTTTTTTCTTTATGTATAAACATTTTACATATCCATAAAATGAGGTGATGAAAAATGAATTATATCTCTATGTTGAGACAATAAGTTATACATACATTGGAGCACTACTTTCACATTATTTTTTATAAAAATATTGTGGAAAACTATTTTTCATAACCATAATAGCATATCAATATATTGAGTATAGTTATGTTTTTAATTTATAATACATAGAACATATTTATATGATTTAAAAGAATAAATAAACTGAAATATTTATAAGTCATATACTTATCACTTCTTGAGAATAACCCTTTTAGATCATCTCTTAACAAACATAAGGCTTGTCTTTTAGGGAGGCCAAAACATCCAAAACATATCTGAGGATTTTTTAAGGGAAATTTTTAGAGAATTTTCTTTCTCAATTTGATGTAAGTAAGTGATAGAAGGGGTGTAAGTTTATAAGGGATTGAGAAGACATCCAATGAATCATCAAAAATATTAAAACCTAACTAAGACATTTTAAAGAAAAATGATTCCAAATGGACATAGATTTGATAATTCTATAGGATAATGTTAAAATATCACAATCCAATAAACATTAAAAAGATTAATGTTGTTTATTGAACTTTATTTTTTTGATTGACCTCTTAGTTAACCAATTTTGACATTAACCGTGATAACAAATTTTTCACTCCTAGGTGGTTAATAATTTACTTATGTTGTAAAAATTGAAGAATAAATGGGTAAGGGATACAGATTTAGATAATATATTATCCCAATTAATCATTCAATTATTTCATAGATTTAAAAAAATTAAAAAAAATATAATTTACATAAAATGATGTTATTGTCATATATTACACTATTCGTTTAATACAACTTCAAAAACATCACTAAAATGTTTTAATTCGAATATAAACATTAAAATATCACATAGAAGTTATATATATTTATAATTTTACATAATACATTAAATCACCCAAATTGTGTTACTTTTCATATATTAAAAGTCAATTATTTTATTTTTCCATTAATTGAATAAATAAATTGTTAGTGTTTCATAAGAATATATGGTAATTATATAATGAATAAAACATATAAATAAATTACCATAATAAAAATAATATAACCACTCTAAAAATAAAAATCTATAAAATTCCCAAATTTATTTTGTAACTATGTGAACATGTAAGATATATTTGAAAGTAATTGAGTGATATTTTGTATTTTTCATTGCTTTAAAAAATATATGTATCAATTTAATTGAAAATTATCAATTAATAAATAATATTTAGACCCTAAGGTGATATTTTTCTAATTAAAATCAACCATTAGGGATTTATATTGAAAATTGAGACCAAAACACATAGTTTTAACATAGATTAACATGATTTAACCATTACCATGGTGATAAATTTTACCACAGTTACTACTAATAATTCCCATAAACTATTGTCCTAATTTTTAATCTTTTTATTAAAAACATGGAATATATTTTATAAAATAAAATAATTACATATGGTATAAATTAAATAGAATATAATTATGAAAAACATGACTAAAAATTATTTTTGAAAAATGTGGTTTCGGGCATAAAATTGGATTTAATCTAATTCTCGGAATTGAAAAAAAATAATTGATTTTTGAAACATATGATTCGATATTTAATCTATATGTTTTATTAAAATCATTAAACCATATGTATTTATTTATTTTATTAATTTAACCAAACATTTATTCATTAAAAATAAGTTTCTCAGAAAAAACTTCTCTTTTATATTCAAATGGTTTTTTATTTCTAATCATTTGATAACCAATGAATTTATTTTATAAGTGTGTAAACCATATAAATTTTAAAATTTAATAACTCATAAGATCCTGACCATTTTTTATCCATCTCGGGTGTGTTTTCAGGTACTTTTTAAAGTTATTATATACCTTTGTTTTGGATTAGTGGCTTGGGGTTCATTTGGGTGAACTGTTATGGAAAACTATCAGATTTTGGGATGTTAACATTTTCCACACAGTTTGAAAAACCATTCCACCAAACCCTACAACCATGTGAATCTAGATAGGGACCTCCACCTGGTTTTTTCATGGATTGAAAAACTGTGCAACAAAACGGTGCCAACTGTGAAAACCTGGACAGAGAGGTCTATACCATTGGTGCATATTTTTCCCTAACCATGTGCCTCTACACAGGAAACTGTGTCCATATAATTCAATATCCTAAAATCTATTTTGAAACCACATGAACCCACCCATGACTCCAATATTTTTACCTTGGATTAGGTTTGAAATAATATAGGTGTTCCTATAGCCATTTGTAGGGATTACAATGTGATCCGAACACCGTTCGTCGAGATTGAAAGCATGTATTGAATATCATACCTCTTCCCAGTAAGTGCATTTCATTCAGTTACTTCTCATGTTCACTCCTATGTCTTTCTTTGATCTTTTCATGGAATATCTCCACCGTTTTCATTGATTTCAATATATGAGTTGATATATAGATCTAGGATTGTATATCATGAACTATATATTAACGATCTTGGCTACATTGATCTTAATTTTGGTTTATGTATTTATATCTAGAGCCCGATCAACTCCATCGTGCCCCTCAGAATTTGGGTATTTCTTTTTGGCTATCTTCCATTAATAAACCGAGGTAGGTGGTCAAAATTTAACTCCCATAGTCGAGGATTTGATATGTGACATTGAATTTATGAATTTCAAGATTCCCATGATAATATTTTTCTTAAATTGGAGTAATTAGGATTGTAGAACTGAATTGTGATTGCCTTGGGGAATAATAGATAATTTAATCATGGAAACAATGAAGGGGGGGGGGGGGTTCCAAAATATATATTTGTTTTCGATATTGGGTATGGGTAGATATATTATAATTGAGATATTGAATTGATTGTGTTAAGATAATTAATTTGGGGGAATTAATTATGAAGTGATGTTTGGATATGTATGATAATTAATTGTGAGAATTTATTATATTCCATGATGTTTTCTAAAGATAATTACTTTTGGGAATTAATTATGTACCATGATGTTGAACATTGGTAATAAATTGTGATAATTAATTATGACATGTTGAGATTTAATAGGGAAAATTAATTGTGAAGAATCAATTTTGGAATGAATATTTTGTTGATAGATTAATTAATTGATGAATTACTTAATGGGTTATATACTTAGAAAATTTTTGAGTTAACTAATTGCCTTTAAATGTTTAAATCGTCATTGGAATAAAAATGGAATGATGCGGAAAATTCATTTGAATTAATGTATAATTAAATGAGTGAGATTTTTGTGGTTCTTGACATGGTATTTTAGACCGATTAAAATCTTGGATTTGGACATGGCATACCTCCCTAATAGTTATCCAAGATAGAGATTAATGGGTTTTAGGAATAATGACCTACGCCGAATGAGATTATGGAGTGCTGGGCATGACGACCGACACCAAATGAGATTTAGAGTGATATGCATGGTTACATACATTTAAGTAAATTCGGGGTGCTTTTCATGACAATTTACACCAAATGGTTAATAATATTTAATTATTGTTAATAAAGGAAACATGAATTGAATAATAGCATAATCTGATGATTTAATATTAAAAGAAAATTTGATAACTATTTAATTATGCATTGTATTTATTGCTTCATAATTCAATATGCATAATATTTTGACATCACTAATTTTAGACACCATTGAAAGTGTCCTACCGAGTTATACTCACACCCAATTTGGGTTACCTGATCGACACCCAAGTAGACATATTTTTTGTAGGCCATGATAAGGTTAATGCCCTGGAATAGGTTTCTATTTGGGACTAGAGAATGGGAGGGGGAACAAGACATGGTTCAAAACTCTCTTGGGAGACATTTTGTGTTTAATTTTAGTTTCATTTTAGACACATGACACTTTCATTGTCATTTAATGTTATTTCCTTATTATTGAGTATTGTATTTTCTTGTTTGACTATCATATGACATGGTATTGTTATGGTGACTAATATGCTTCGGCACATAGTTATTGTGGAACCTTCCATTGGTGTTTTGATTTTGATTAAATAGGGTATAGTCTCCCAAAGACTTATTTACCAGTCCCTTGCTACTAGTCGGCCCCCTCTGGCGTATGGGGAGGTGTGCTTGAGGGAATGTGGCCAACCAGCTCGGTGCACAATTTAGTGGTACCCGGGTTGGTATGTCACAAAGTGGTATCATAGGATTTTTCTTTTCATTATTCTTATTTTTTATATACCGTTTTGAGGAAGGTATACATGAGACTAGGAATATTCAAGTCTTGTTAACGAGCTCGTGCATGGGTGTTTATAACCCATGTATGGGGGAGAATCTGAGTAATCAGGGTGGGATTGTTGTGATTGATGTTTGTAATTACAGTTGGATATTATTTCACCTTGGTTGATTCAATTATTGTTTGATGTGATATTTCTTATTAATGTTATTGAATATTTTATTGTGGAAAAATGTTCCAGGATAGTTGAGTCTGCATGCATCATTCTAGGCACTCAGGGTTGTTGTGACATGCATCATTCTAGGTACTCACAGGAAAATAGGTTTTGGGTAAGCTGTTGAAATTGAAATATTTTTCCTTGTTTTTTTATTGAAATAATGATGCAAATTGAGAATAAATTAGTTTCTAATGAGATCCTTGGTTGAATAAATGAGTTTGATTAATTCATTAATTTTTTAAATAATTAATTTAAGATAATGTGAATAATTAATCATTGAATTAACTGAAAGAGCTCATATTTCCATATTTTTTACATATGTTTTTAAATGATTTAATCCCTTACCATTAATTTATTTGATCTTAATTGTATCATTTTATGACTTTTTGTTAGATTTGATCTTTTGTGTGAAAAGTGGTTAATTCTAGACCTTAAATAGTTTTATGTTACCTCTGTATTTTGAGTATAACTCCTAAAATATTCATCCAATTACTATTATTCATTTTTTTAGGATTACATGATTTTTGGGCTACATATAAGTATTCTATAACCAAATCCAATTATAACTCCAACATGCCAAACAAAATCGGTCAATATGAACACTTATTCTAGGCTGCAGAATAGACCATGACTCATTCAATGAAAATATATCTTGATACAGAATACCAAATTGGATTCTTTCAGATGGGTTCAAAAGAAAATTCATTGAGGATGCTTCAAATTAGTTTTCATGAGTAAATGATATCATTTATGTCGTGTTTAAACCAGTCAATGTATGGTTTGTGGAATAGTGATTGGCGGCCATAAAAAGTCATGTCTACTAATTCGGCCTTAACTCATTCCCCACAGATCAAAATTCCTTGAAACTACATGGGTAGATGACCAACTCTATTACTCACCTCTTATAAGATGGGATATCAGCTGTATTTGATAAGATAGAGGGAGAACCGAAGCTACCCTTCTGACGGAAAGATTTCGAAGGAGAAAAACACATTTGTTTTTTATTTTCACTTATTTCTTCATTTTATTTTTGTAATTCCTTAATCTTCCTCATTATTCTCAATTACCCTTAACATGGTTGGGTAAGTACATGAGGTGATTGGGGAGTTATGTTTTTATATTTTTAATGCTTTGAGTTCTTACATTTAATTGAATAAAAATTATATCTCTTCAGCAAAGTTGATTCAAATTATAAAAATAGTATTTATTATATTATGAAATCGTATTCTATTTTATATTATATTGTTATTATTGCTTTGATAAATTATCATTTTTCTCCCTCAATTAAATTAGGGTCTATATTAGAAATAATATGATCTGTGCTTAGTGGTGAAATACATGGAAATCACTAGTACATGTTCAAGGGGTGGTGAATATTCATGATTGTTTGGATAAACTATACCCGATAAAGAATTGCCAATGATAATATGGGGTATTTAGTAAAACTCTATCAAACACCAGATGAATTGTATACCAATATATAATTTTTTTATGTTCTATTCTTATCATTAATATTTATCCATTGAAGTGAGTTGAAGTTACTATGGAATCTCACTTAAATCAACTTAGTAGGAGATGATTGAATAAAATGGAACAAGGATATTATTATAATTATAAAACTGACCCCAACATGATCATACATCTCCTAAAATAGTTTTTAAATCACTTTAATTCCATATTTGTCTTGAATACCATCATTAATTTCTTTTTTGTTCTATTTTTCTATTTGATATCAAAACTAAACAATTTAAAAAACACCTAACTTTTTCTATAATTAAGAAGTGAAAAACAATTTTGTGTGCACTCCTTATTGGGAGACAACATAGGTTAACCACTATAAAATATTTTAACATAGTAAATAATTATTTTTTCCACAACCCATGACATACATTTTTCCAAACATGGCGCCGTTGTGGGGAGGTAGTTCCTCAAAACACAAAAACAAAAATACACTCTTGATTGACTCGTAGTTCATAGAACCCCATAATTGAATTTGATCTTGAAATTGATAGTACAATAACCAAAATGATAAAACCAAATTTTCAAATATATTTTGAGGAAATCCACCTCACGAATTCATGTGATACTTTCAGTGATCACTCTAAACCTACATTAATGGATAATAATCCCAACCAAACTTTGTGTGATCTATTCAGACCTCATTTTCCTAATCAAAATAACCAACTCACTATATTTGACATAGAAAATTATTTTTAACTATCCATTAATATGAATCAAGTTCTACAAATATTTCATGGTCTTGCAGGTGAACACACAAATTGACACATCCAAGAGTTTACCTATGTCTGCTCCAACTTCAAATCCCGTGGAGTCGCATAAGAGAAAATAATGTGGAGGGAATTACCCTTATCACTTAAGGTATAAGCTAAATAATGGATGTAAAATCTCCAACCAAGGGATATAAAATATTGGTAATATCTCAAAAAAATCTTCTTACTGATATTGTTCCCTACATCTAGGAGTAGAGCAATTAAAAAAGATATTTATGTCATACATCAATCGACTGGAGAGACTCTCAACGAATACTAGGAACGTTTCAAGAAACTCTGTGCAAGATGCCCACCCCATGAAATGGACGAGAACTAATTTCTTGTGTTATTATACAATGGATTGCACTAAAATGAACACAATTTACTAAATGCCTCATCTTTAAGAGCCTTGATCGACAAGTCACCAGCAGATGCCAGAGGCCTGATTGAGATGACTGTGCAAAACTCACATCAATTCGAAACTAGAGGAAGGAGAACTAGAGTCATCCATGAGGTAATAACTTTTGATTCATCCTCACCATTACATTATGCAACAATGATGTAAATTACAAGTGTGATGAGACAACTATTTGTGTACAAAGTGATAGAATAACAAGGCCCGAATCAGGTATGTGGTTTATGCTCTTCTAGTTATCATTGTACTGATCAATGTTCAGAAGTGAACGGGACTAAAAGTTGTTCAGCTGCCTATCAAGAAAGGAAATTCCAGTCAAATATTCCACATCTACCCCAACAAGGATATGGATTCCAATATAAACAGGATATTCATCCATTTCAAAATCAATACCAGAATCCTTTACAATTAAAAAAAACCTTTAAACTTTTATACTAGCAGAAACCATATGAACAAACTTCAAGATTCTCTCTTAGGAACAACCATGAAATAGACATTGATGATCTAAAGAAGATGCTGAAAAGTTTAGATTATAAATTTGATAGCCTTATGGATATTCTAACCAAGAATCATGGAAAACTGCCAGCACAAACAGTTTTAAATCCCAAGGAAAGAATGAACATCATAACAAAAAAAAGTTTAAAAGTACTAATGTCACCTGAAAAAAGTGAGGATAATGATTCTAAGAAACCTACTGAAGAATAACACATCCATCCAAATTAAGGAGACTAGAACAACAAAGGAGAAAAAAATCAGTTTTAGTAAGAAACAACAGAAACACCATGAAAAAACCAATAATGGTAGAGGAAGGATATCCAAACACCATTATCATCTGAATTAGTTGAGTCGAAGAAGGTTTAAGAATGAAGACTTAAAAAAAATAGGAAACTTTTTATAAATTAGAGATCAAAATCCCACTACTAGAATCAATTAGAAAAATCCCTAATTTTGAAATTTTTTTGTAGGAGTTGTGCACAAAAAGAAGGCGGTTGGTTAGAAATGAGACAATGAGATTAGGATGATGTATCTCATCACTAATCACACCAATGATACCAAACAAAATTCAAGATCCATGTACATTCTCTATTCCTTGAACTATTGGGTCTTTATATTTTATTGACGCACTATGTGATCTAGGAGCTTCAGTAAATGTTATTCATCATGAACTATTTTCATCCTTGCTGATCGGATAACTAAAACCAACTCGAGCGATGGTCTAATTAGAAAACAGATCCACTATTTTTTCAGTTGGAGTTATAGATGATGTAATCATTGGGGTAATTGCATTGATCTTTCTAGAATACTTGTACGTTCTTACCATGGAAGAAGATAGATCTCCATGCCACTCTCCCATAAATCTAGGGAGACCCTTCTTAAAAAAATCAAAGACTATCATCAACGTCTATGAAAAATCTCTCACAATGGAACGTGGAGATAGTACAGTGCACTTCATCATTCCTAATGTAATGAAACATCCTTGCAGTAGTCACCCACTTTATACGATCTCTCATGAAGAACGTTTATAAACAATTGATGATTCGGGTATGCTTCATGAACTTTTATCATTAGGAGAACATTTTCATTTAAAAATTCAAATTCCCATGAACTTGAAAATGCTAAACCCATGTTAGAAAAAGAGGTAAAATATGACTTTTTTGAAGAATTATTGAATGAAAATGTGATGATTTCAGAGATTATAGTCTTAGAAATAGGATACCTTAATTCAATTTCATCCCATGAAAACTCCCCATGGATGGAACGTAAGACATTGAAATGTTATTATAAGTACTATTACCAAATGGAAAGAGAGATATTTTTTGTAATAATTTCAAATAAACTATCCCATTCAGAAGAGGAAATTTTAATTGACCAACTCAAAAGAAATGTCCAAGATGTAGGATGGACTTTAGGTGATATACCCAGAATCAATCCCAAGTTATGCTTTCATAGAATATTTTTAGAATGTTATTCCTGACTAGTTATAAAACCTCAGAGAAGACTTAATTTCACAATCATGGATGTTGTTAAGAAAGATATAGAGAAATTTCTAGCAAACGAAATAATTTTCCCAATCCCTATTTCTTAATGGGTTATCCCCATTCATGTAGTCCTAAAGAAAACTGAACTAACAGCTGTCAAAAATGAATGAAATGAATTGATCCTCATAAGAGTACAAAATAGTTTGGAGAGTGTGTGTAGATTATAGGAATCTATATAAAGGTTCACGAAAAGGCCACTTCCCCATTCTGTTCATCGATCAAATGCTAGTAATGTTAGCTGAAAAAACCCATTACTATTTTTAGATTGATTTTCATGATACTTATTGTACCAATTGCACCAAAATACAAGGGTAAAACGATATTCACCCAGCCGTTTTATACATTCACCTACAAAAGGATGAATTTTTGGCTATGAAACACCCCAGGTACATTTCAACTGTGTATGTTGAGTGTATTCTCAGATCATATTGAGGACTTCTTGGAGTTATTTCTTGATTATTTCACACTTTTTTGGAAAATCATTTGATGATTTCATATGATATTTCAAAAAAAATATAATCAAGCATTCAAATGAATATTTTTTAAAATTTTGAAAAATTTCATTTTATGGATAAAGAGGTAATTGTGTTGGGGCACATAATTTCAAAAAAAGGGATAAAGGTAGATAAATGGATAGATGAAGTAATAAATTCCTTTCCATATCCAACTTGTCTAAAACATGTTAGATCCATTTTTGGACATGCATGATTTTAATTAATATTAATCAAATATTTTAATAAGATTTATCACCCTCTATCAAGATTAATTCTAAAAGATATTGACTTTAATATTGATTATGCATGCAGAAAGTAAATTGATGAACTAAAGAATAGGTTCATCACAACTCCAATATTGCAACCACCCAACTGGGATTACCCTTTTGAGTTTCATTGTGATGCATCCAACCAAGTAGTGGGAGCTTCTCCATCACAAAGAATTGATAAAAAGCGTCATATCATATCCTATGAATCAAAAACCTTGGATCCATCAAAAATCAATTACACAACCACCGAGAAAGAGTTCCTTGTAGTTGTCTTTGCAATAGATAAATTCTGATCATATCTTCTTGGAACTAAAGTAGTTGTTTTTTCTGATCATGTAGCACTCAGGTATTTAATGAGAAAGAAATATGCAAATCCAAGGCTAGTGAGATGGATGCTACTCTAACAAGAGTTCAATTAGAAAATTAAAAATAAAAAGGGGACTTAAAATCATGTGGTAAATCATCAAAGTCAACTACCCCACACTGTTGAAGGAGAAATTCCAAATCCGAACCCACTTAATGATGAGATTCTAAGAGAAAAAATCTAAATCATCAATAGTGAATTTCCATGGTATGTCAATATGGTCAATTGTTTGGTAACATATCAAGTCCCATCTCATTTAAATTCCCACCAAATTCAAAAGTTGAAATCTAAATCTAGATATTACATTTCAGATGAACTATTTCTTTGGAAGATTTTCATAACCATATAATAAGATGATGTTTTCCTGAAACTAAAATTAATTCTATCTTTGATTTTTATCACATATTTTCCTGTGGAGGCCACTTGGACATCAAAGGACAACAAGGAAGGTTTTTGAATATGGACTTTTTTGGCCCACCCTTTTTAATGATGCTCATGAATTTTTTAATTGGGGTGAAAAATGTCAGTTTTCTGGAAATATTTCCAAGGGAAAATAAAGTATCCAATAGCCAATTATTTTTTATAAAATTTTTGAAGTTTTTTGAATATATTTTATTTTCCCTTTCCCAATTTCATTTGGAAATTATAATATCTTGCCTCCTGATGTTTTTTTTACAAATGGGTGGAAGAAAAATCCATCAAGACTGATGATGCTGAAGTTGTTTGTGATTTTGTCAGGAATAACATATTTTGTAGGTTTAGAGTGCCTAGAAAATAATTTGTGATCAAAAAACTAACATTTGAAATAGAATAATGGAGGAATTTTTGATGAAATTTGGGGTGCATCATAAAACATCAACTCCCTATCATCCATAGACTAATGGTCAAGATGAAGTGTCCAATATGTAAATCAAAGGAATTTTATAAAAGACTATTAATCCAAATAGAAAGGATTAAAACCAATGGAAGACACGTTATTGGATTACAAGACATACTACAAACCCCCGATTGGAATGAGTCCCTATAATTTTATTTATAGGAAAAGCCATCATCTACCTATGGAATTGGAAGATAAAGAATACTGGGCTGTGAGGAAGAAAAATTTGGATCATGAATGTGGTAGGAAGGAGAAAAGTTTAGCATTGTAGGAGCTAGATGAAATTAGTTCAGAAGATATTTGAAACTCCAGTATTTATAAATAACGAACATGAGTGGCTCATGACAAGTTGATCAAAATTAAAAACAACCGTCATGAGGACATGGTTATATTATTCAACTCTTGACTCGAGCTGATGCCAGGTAAACTTCATTCCAGATAAGATGATCCATTCATAGTTACTCATGCATATCCTTTTGGTACTATACAGATTGTGAAGGATAGAGAGCAGAATCCATTCACTACTAATGGCCATCGGTGGAAGAAATTCCTTGGGACCATACTGTCAGAGCCAGTAGAGGAGATCACACACTTCAAACCCATTTATCAATAAATCCATTAGGTTTATCATATCTTTACCACTTTATATATTTCTATGATTCCATTTAAAATATAATTACATATTCAATATAATTGAATTCATTGGGGAAACTACGTCATTTAAGTGTGGGGAGGAAACCTTTACAGATTAGTATTTTAAATTGTGTGTTTTTCAAATTTTTGTGTATTTCTGAAGCTTTGGAGATGAAAAGTTTATCATAACATATTTTGAAACCCATGTCAATGTGTGAAATCATTTATCCCAAGAAATTGAGAAAAAATGAATGGTGAAATTGACATTGTTTCAAGTTCTAATATTTTGAAATTTTATAAAAATTACTCTAATTTTTTAAATCCCATGCCACAATTCACTATCTTTGTATTTTAAATCACTTGCTTGGGAGGCTTATGAACCTAATTTTAATATTATTTTCATTCACATAACTTCCTTAGGGACCCATAACATGCTTCATTTAACCCTAATTTCATTTATTCCGATCAATACATGAGGTTTTGAGGTACATATGTTTTAAATGATTTTGGCATTTCTATGTTATTAAAGCCCTATATGATATGAATCCTTTTTATAATCTCCCACCTTTTACATTTAATCCCTGTATCCCATAGAATCCATGAACATCCTATTAGGTTAGCCACATCACAATCCAATTTTCCCAATCTAACCAGCTCCTCAAGTGATGTTGCATAATCAAGTTAAACTTTTGTGTGGGGGAGGTTGAATTGTGTTGTTCTACCTCATTTTGATATACATTGGATATAAAATAAAATGTTTATGAGATGTTATTGTAGATATAGAAATAATTTTTTTGGAAGCTGTGACATTTCTGGAGCTTTCATACATGAGAAGTTGTGGCTTTCTGGAGCTTCTAATGAAAAAAAAACATTGTGCCTTTTCCAGAGCATTCAAAAAAATCATGTTTGAGAAGATTGAAACTATGGCTGGTAAAATGATGAATGGAGTAAAAAATCACTGATTTTTCATGCTAGTGGAGCTTATTTTCTACCGAGGGAATTGAGTAGGATACCATATTTAAGTTTAAATTAGAATAATGCAATTTTTATTCCGAAAGAGAAAAATACTCCTAATTTTGACTCAGAATTTTTAACATCAAAATCAAACCAACCTAAAGCCACATAATAACCTTGAAAATTCCTCAAGATAAAAATATTTCATTGAATCAAATCTGGTCAAGATTTGGGAATTTATCAAGCCTATGATGACCCTTGCATGAGTATTGGATGAGAAAGACATTCTTGAAAAATTAAAATTTGTGTGATGAGAGAAAATACAAGTGAGGTGAGTGTTTTATTGCATGGGAGGAGAAATGAAGTGGAATATTATTTAATGATACAAATTCTAAGATTGAAATAATTTTTGTTCATTAGTCATGATATTTTTTTTCTTGGTGGGAAATCTTTGGATCCAATGCATATGTGTTTTAATTTGCTTTGATTTGATTTTGATGTTTACTTTTCCAGGAATCCAAGTGCTAAGTGTAGGGGAATTGACATAGCTCATATTTTCATATTTTAAAATATTTATTTAAATTATTTAATTAATTACCATTATTAATTTGATCTTATTTGCATAATTTTATGAATTTTGGTGAGTTTTGATCTTAAGTGTGAAAAGTGGTTAATTCTAGACATTTAACAGCATTATGTTACCTTTTTATTTCGATCATAACTCCGGAAATATTCATCCAATTCATGTGATCCATTTTTTAGGATTAAATGATTCATGGGATACATATAAGTATTATGGAGTGAGAGTCAATTAAGACTCTAACATGCCAAAAAAATTGGTCAATGTGAACACTTATTCTGACCGACAGAATATAAAATGACTCATTCAATGATCTCTATCTCTAGATACAGACTACCAAATTGGATTATTCTAGATGGGATAAAAATCCATCTCGACATGGTAGATTAAAATTAATTTTAATAGATACATGACTTCATTTAATCCTCTCTTAATCCAGTCAAATTATGGTTGGTGGAATAGTAATTGGCATCCAAAATTTTCAGGTCTACTAAATCAGAAATAACACATTCCATACAGCTCAAAAAGAATTGAAACATGGTAGGTATGTGTCCAACTACATTCCTCACCTCCAATAAGATGTTAAATCATCCTGATTCGACAAGATAGTGTGATAACCCTTGTTATCATTATGACGAATAGATTCTGGAGGAGAAAAAACATTGTTCGTTCATTTCACTTATTTCATCATTTTATTTTTGTAATGCCATCATCTTTCTTATCATTATCAATTACCCTTACCATGGTTTGGTAAAATATGGGGTGATTGGGGAGGGAAGGTTTAATATTTGTAATTCTTTGAGTTCATACATTTGATTGAGTAAAAACTATCTCTCTTCTACGAAGTTGATTTCAAATTCTAAAAATAGTATTTATTATCTAATGTGATCTTATTTGGTTTTCTGTTCTATTATTATTTCTACTTTGATAAATGATCAATTTTTTCCCTCCAATAGGTTCTGGTCTATATTCGATAGAATAAGATCAATGCACAGTTTTGAAGTACTTGGAGATTTCTATTATATGTGGGTGGGGTGGGGAATATTCATGATTATTTGGATAAACAATACCCAATTGGGAATTTTCTATGATAATTGGGGGTATTCACAACAAATCTATAACACATTTGAAGAAATGTGGACCAAACTAGATTTTTTTTAAGGATAATTTTTAAAATAACCATTTAACCAAATATATGAGATGAAGTAATTATGTAATCTCACATAAATATACATAGTATAAGAGGATTGAATAAAATGGAACAAGGTTGTATTGTAATTATAAAATTGACCCCAACTAGATCTCATATCTCATTAAATTGTTTTTAAATCACTTTCATTCCATATTTTTCTTTAATATCTTCCTTAATTTCTACATTTGTTCTGTTTCTCTCTTGGATTTCAAAACCAAACAATTTCAAAAACACCTAACTTTATTTCTAATTAAAAAGTGAAAAACTATTTTCTGTACACTCATCATCGAAAGACAACCTATATTAACCACTATACAGTATTTTAACTTAGTAAATTATTTTTTTAGCACACCCCATGATAGGAACCTGTCATTAATCAATGAGAATGTTTTTACCCCTATTAAACAAGACCTAGGAGTAGGATGGTTAAGGGTAGTGATAAGGCTACGATGATGACCATTTGAGGAGAAAAGGGGGAAAAGGACATGTTGAAACTTGTTGTGTTAGTTTATCTTTATAAATAAATGTTATAAGGTTTACATATGAGACCTAATACATTTTTTTTGGATTTGTAGAGATATTTCTCTTTAACGCATGTTGAGGGAGAGACTGAGGTGTAAGTCCTAGAACAATCTTCCATAATGGGATATTGAGGCACCATTTGTGAAATAAGGGGAGGAAGGGAAATAGTTATGATTGAAATTTTCTCATTTCATTCAATTCAGGGGGAACCATGGCAGGTTCAAAAAAGAATGTCGGAGTTGACAACAGAGTTTCAGCTGCAACACCCACCTACTTTTACAAGAGAGGGTGGATCTGAGGGAGTTTAATTCAGTATTTAATCCATAGAGATGATACTTGACCATTTTTATAATCCATCTAGGAGGATGGTGAAGTTGTATTCTTATATGGTATGGGGTTCAACGAAGCACTTGTGGGGCATTCAGGTACGATTTGGACAGACTGATGACATGTTATTGAAGGACTTTCTGGAGAAGATCATCTAGAAATTATAACCAAAGACACTGAGGTAAGAGAAGTATTCAGAGTTTATGCATATGACTCTAGGATGTAGGAACATAATAGGAAACTTTGGACGTTTCATTAATTTAAAAAATTTCCCCATATTTGGTGGTAGATGAGTCATTTTTAGAGAAAATGATTTCAGGATGGACTTAGTTGTGAAATCAATTCCCAGTTAAATATAAATAGGATAAATAAATTCTCATAAGTGTTAAATCAGTATCTCATTTTAGAGGGAAACCAGAAATAGGAATCCAATACTAGATAGGAAGCTGTCAGAGGACAATCAGGGATTGTGCCTTTCAAGAGCAGGAAGCACCGTTATGGGAACCTCAGTCGGGATAGTGGGATACATGTTTGAAAGTCATGATGAATAGTTGCACCGGATCATACTGAAGGGAATTTATACATGTGCAGTAGGTATAGACACTGTCATAGACATTATTATCAACCACAAGTGGAGTGCCAGTTTCAGGAAAAATGGGTATCCTACAGAAGTTCTGCTGGAAGCAGTGGCTGGCTGGTGCTGAGGGAAAAGCTTCTGAAAGTCGGAGTGTGCGAAGGGGGTGTTCTACACCATATTGTTCTAGAATATGTAACTCTACAAGATGAGGTTGTGGATGTGTTGTACATGGTGCTTCAAGGTATGAGTTCCCATAATAGTAGAGTGGTGCTACTCGAGGGAATCAGACGACACCACTGGGAAGGTGGGTATGACAGTTACATGTATTACAACCTACACTTGTAGTGAACATGGAGGGTACATCGATAGTGATAGGATGAGTTCGAGTTGATTTTAATTTAGCTACTTCCTTTTTTAATACTTGTATCTATCATTCCTTTATATCTTTAAATCAGGTTATGGGTTTGAGCTTGGAGGTGGAGTCTATAAGAGGGATGATGAATACTGATACATAGTTGGGAACACGGTCTAGGGATATCTATTTCTGCAAGAGATGTTATCTAGATATTGGAGTGTATAATTTTATTGTCATATCTATGACCTTGATATAATAGTCTTCAACTGGATTATGGGTATAGATAGGCTAGTAGCATTTTGAGCACAAATAGATTGTCACCAGAGGAGAGTGGCATTTGTATCTCTAGAGGGTGACCAGTATGTTAATCTTGGATAATGGGATATCCATAAATCCTGATCAAGTTAAATTACTCATCCACTGGGGAATCCCATATCCAATTTTTATAGTCATTTTATGAATTATGGGAGTGGTCGAAAATATGTCCTTCAACTAGTAGTAGAACTATTTTAGTAGGTCTTTCCTAATGAATTTTAGGGTGGCGACCTGAGACAGATTTAGAAATCACTACTAAGCTCGTGCCGCGAGCTGAGCCGTTATATATTCCACATTATAGAATGGAACTAAGGGAGCTTCAAGATCTCAAAAAGAATTTGGTGGAGTTGGAGGATAATGGGTTTATCAATCCAAGTACGTCCCCTTTGGGATCACATATCTTGTTTTCTAAAAATGATGACAGGAGATTATGCTTGTGTGTTGATTACCTGAAGATGAATAAATTTACCGTGAAGATCCAATATCATCTTCCTTGTATCGATTATCTATTATACAAGCTCAATGGGACTTGTGTGTTCCCCAATATTGATTTGAGATGAGGGCGTCATCAGGTAAGAGTTATTACCTCTAATATACCACGAAATGCTTTCAAAAGTAGGTATGGAATTTATAATTTTGTTGTAATTAAATTTGGGAAGACAAATTCTCTAGTAGTATTTATGGCCTTCATGAACTAGATCTCTCATCCATACATAGACCATTTTTTTGTGTTGTTTGTGGATGAAATATTTGTGTACTCTAAGACTCGTGATGATCATTCCCATCATTGTGACATCATCCGGGGTACACTTAGAGAGAATCAACAATACGCCAAGCTATCTAAATATCAGTTTTGGATTGATAGGGTACACTTTTTGGGGAATATCATCTCAGAAGAAGGTGTGTTATAGGACCCAGAAAAAGTGTAGGCAGTGATTTATTGGGATCATCCCAAGAATGTTTTTGATATCTGATGCTTTGTTGGATTAACTGGATATTACATGAGGTTCATTCAGGACTTTTACCAACTGGCAATAATGTTTTTAGGTTTGACAAAGAATGGGTTAATGTTTGATTAGACATAAGTATGTGATAATGTTTTCTCGGAGATAAATATACACATGAAATCAATGTCTATTTTTATCTTACATGAGTTGGGTGAGGAGTTCATGGTGTATTTTTATGCTTCTGTGATTGTACTCAGAGTTTTATTGATGCAAGGTGATCAAGTAGATTCTTACGTGTCTCGGTAGCTGGGGCCACATGAAGTAAGTTACACAACGCATGAACTCGAGTTGGGAGAAGTGTTTTATGCTCTTAAGTGTTGGTGAAAGTATCCTTTCGGTGAAAAGATTACAGTTTTTACAGATCAATAAATCTGATGTATATCTTTTCACTGTGAGACATGAATCGTTGGTAGCAAAGATGGGTAGAGTATATGAGGTCCTTCAATTTTGAATTGGAATGCACACCCAAATAGGGGAATATTGTGGTGGGTGTGTTGAATAGGAAGACTATGAATCATTTTGTACATGGGTTGAGTGAAAAGTGGATGATAATGACCTTAATATCGGAAATGCATGTGGTAGTTCAGGAGAGTCATGAAAGGATGTCTTTGGATTCAATAGCAATGTGGTCTACACTCTTAAAAAGGATCGAGAACAGACAGTTTGAGGATCTAGAGTTTTTAGCCTTACTATAGAGCCTAGAAGTTGAGGAGACACCTATATAATTGATAGTATATGAGGATGATATAATCTACGTAAAAAATAGGGTTGTTGTGCCTATGAGTATGTGAGAGGAACTCATTTGATAATTTCATTATTGAAGGTGGGCGGTACATACTGGGGTGGAAAAAATATGTCATGAACTATGATGATAGTTTTGGTATCCCTATATGAAAAAGGACATAATCGGGTTTGTAACAAGTGTTTCAATTGTCAACAGTATTAGGAAAACCATCAACGACTTAGAGGCCTCTTGCATCTGTTACCTATTACGAAATGGAAGTGGGATGAGGCGACTAAATATTTCGTGGTTGGACATACAAAGACTCTTAGGAATAATGATTCTATTTGGGTCATTGTGTATCGAATAATGAAGGTAGCACAATTTCGTCCTATCAGAGAAACCATTACAATAGAATAGTTTGGTGAACTGTTCGTATGAGAGATAGTTCATTTAAATGGGTTTCCACAAAAAAATAGTTTCAAATCGAAATTCACAATTTTCGTCAAACTTATGGAAGGGCTTATTGAAGGATCTTAGTACGCATGTTTTTTTATGTATGACCTACCACACTCATAACGATGGGTAGTCATAGTGTACCATTCATGTGATGGAGGTTATCTGGAGAGCATGTGTGCTTGACTTCTAGGGTATTTGGGAGAAGAACATGGAATTAGTTGAGTTCACATATCAAATAAATTATCATGAAACTATACAGATGGAAATATTTGAGGGACTTTATGGAAGACCTTGTAGATCACTGCTATGTTGTTTAGAGGCGGGTGATTCCAAAATGTTAGGATCGAGTCTCTTTCAAGAGACATCAGAGTAGGTTCAGTTGATTCTGAAACATATGGCTATGACTCAGATTAGGCAGAAGTCATATGCTGATAGAAGAAGATGACCCCTAATGTTTACAGATTGTGATCGTGTATTCATTCATATTTTTCCTAGATCAGTTAACTATAAGATATTGAGGTAGGGAATGTTTAGTGGCCTGGTTTGTAGGATTGTTTGAATTGATAGAGAGAATTGGGTCGTTGGCATACTTATTGGAACTTCTATATAAATTCATTGCTATTCATGACGGTTTACATGTGTCACAACTAAAGTGGTATCACCCTGAGCCATGTTGTGTGGTTGATGTGGAAGAGGGTGATCTCGAGATAGATTCATCCTCCGAGGAGCATCTAATATGTGTGCTAGGTCACATTGAAAAGGTGTTATTGGGAAAAACAATTATGTTAGTTCATGTGTCATGAAAACATGGAAGTGTTCAATGGGAAACAAGGGAATATGAATTTTACATGAGGGAATAAGGGCCTAGTATTATTGACTCTGAATCGTAGAGAAATTTGAGAGTGCAGCTCTAGGATGAGATTTTATAAGGTGTGGATATTATAAGTTCCTATCCATTTCTGGAGTAATTTCTAGTGCATTTTTTGGTAATTTTTGTTATCTTTATGTAAATTTGTTGTAGAGTAGTTCCTTGGGGTGCATTTTGATGATATTTTATGGAAATCTATAGTGCATTGGGTTGTGCACGGTTTGTGCTCAGTTTGACATACCATGCAACCACACCATTCCATGTGTGAAAAACTAGATAGAGAGGTCTCCATGGTTTTCACCCAACTTAAAAAACAATGCGACCAAATCGTGACAATCATGAATTCTCTGTAGACAGTTCTGCATGGTTGGTTCACATTTTTCCTTAACCACATGCATCTTCCCAAAAACCTTACACGTAGAATTTAATATCTCAAAATAAATTTTAGAACAACCCAAAATTCCGAGACTCCAATAATTAAACCATGTCTCAGGTTTGAAAAATTATTGATGTTCATATATCCTTTTAGAGGGATTCCACGGGATCAGGACAACATTCATTAAGATCAAAATCCAGGAATGAAGATCCTCTCTCTTCTAGGTATGTGTATTTTATCCTATTACTTCTCTCATTCAATCCTCTATTATTACTTAATCTTTTCATTGAATATATCCACCATTTTAATGGATCAAATCCTATGAGTTGACATCTAGATCTAGGATTGTGGAGATAAATCTAGATATTCAATATCATGATGCCATTGATCTTAATTCTGGTTTAGGGATTTAGAACTAGATCATGATCAATGTAGTTGCACCACTCAGATTTTTGGGATTTTCATTGGGTTAACATCCATCAGTATACCAAGGTAGGTGGTCTAAATCAAACTACCATTGTCATGGATTTGATATTTGAGTGTTATTTTATGAATTTTTATCTTCCCTTGATAATTCATTTCTTAATTAGAGTAATTAGGAATGTGGAATTGAATTGTGATTGCCTTGGTGATTAATTAATAATTGAATCATAGAACAAACGAAGGGGGGTTACCAAATAGATATTTTTCTAGGATATTGGTTATGGGTTGTGATATTGTAATTGTGATTTAAATTGATTGTGTTAAGATAACTAATTATGGGAACTAATTATGAAATTATGTTTAACTATGTAAGATAATTAAATGTGAGAATTAATTTTGTGCTATGATGTTGTCCAAAAATAATTAATCAATTAATTATGTTCAATGATATTGATCAAAGATAACTAATTTTGATAATTAATTATGAAAATTTGGTATTTTATATGGAAAATAAATTGTGATAAATTAATTATGGAATGACAATTGCGTTGAGATATTAATTAATTGGTGAATTAATTTATGAGTTATGTGCTTAGTAAAATTCCAATTTAACTAATTTCCATTGAAATGTTTAAATAATTGTTGGATTATTAATGATATGATGTGGAATATTCTTGTGAATTATTAAATGAATAAATGGATGAGATTTTTGTGGTGTTTTACCTAATGTTCTTTACTGATTATAATTTTGGAATTGGACATGGAGTTCCTCCACAATAATTATCCAAGCATGAGATTATGGGGTTCAAGGCATAAAGACCTACACTAAATGGGATTATTGGGTTCTAGACATGAAGAACCACACTGAATGAGATATTGAGTGATAGTCCTTGATACCTACACTTAATGATATTTTGGATGGTTGGCATGATGACCTACACCAAATGATTAATAGTAATGAATGATGATTCATATGGGAAACATGAATGGAAATAATGCCTAATGTAATGATTAAAGATTAAATGACAATGTGATAACTATTTATTTATGAATTGTATTTATATCCTCATAAAACTCCATGAAATATATTTTGACTGGAATCGTTTTAGACACCATTGGTGGTGGCCTACTAAGTTGTACCCACACCATATTGGGCCACCAGAACGGCACCCGATTAGACTTTGTTGTGGCCAGATAAGATAAGCGCAAGGCCCCAAGATAGGTTTATATTTGGGATTGGAGCATGGGAGAGGGAACCAGAGATGGTTCAGAACCCACTTGGTAGTTTTTGGGTCTTTAAATTTAGTTTCATTGTAGAAACATGACACTGGCATTGTCATAGCATGCTTTACCTTCCAGTTCATTATTGTATTTTCTTGTTTAACTATCATATGACATGGTATTGTTTTGTTCATTAATATGCTTCTGAACATGGTTATTGTTTTTTCTTATGTTGGTGTTTTGATTCAGATAAAATATTTTATAGCATCCCCATGACTGATTTACTAGACCCTCGCTGCTAGTCAGTACCCACTGGCGTATGGGTAGGCACGCATGGGGGCATGTGGCCAATTGGCTCGGGGCACAGTTTAGTGGTACCCGGGTTGGGATGTCACACTCTTATTCATACCCATCATTTTTTAGAATATTATTTAGAGTTATACTAAATTATTGTTTTAATACTTAGGGATTCATGTATCACAATATCTCAAAGAGATTAAATTTATTTAACAAAATAAATTTATCATAAAATATTAGGTTGTTACACACATAGTATTAATAAATAATTAAATAATATTTCATGATGAAACCAACCATTATTAGATAAATATATATTATTAATTTAATTACATTAATGTTACTAATTTTAACGTACATTAATGTTGTTTCTAGGGAACCAACTCCAATAAACTCTAATATACACTAGAACCCACTCCTCACAGCATTCCAAGCATTATATTTTATATGAAATTATTTTATATTATATGAAAAATAAATATTCAATTGGTTTACCATAATTTCCTATGTTGAAATACTACTCATCCTGACATTATCCTTCTTTCAAAAATCCATCAATAAGTAATAATTCTGTAGTATTTTCATCATACATTGATGTATCCTTTTCTCCATTATGAGAATCAATATTTTAGTATTATAAAAATGAAATATAATATGATAACCAATGTTAATAACCAAATCATTCCCTGGGAGGAATTTATAGATCAATGCTTCATCTATCGTTGCATTATAAACATCCATATACTAATATTCCACTATAGGTTTTGTGAAAACAAGCCACACTGAAATCTTTAAACACACAACTCCTTTACTGAGACTAAAGAAATATCCTATATTAGAATTCAAATTTTTCTATTATATTTATAATATAGAATTAATATTAAATCTAATAAATATATTATAATTTCACTATATACAAGGAACATATCCTTTATACACATCATATACTTAAGGATAGGCTTAACAACATTAAATTTTGTTCTTATTGTTCATCATGATATATAACTATAATGCTTAAGAAATATATTATATCAATATTGGTATAAATAATTTCATTAATGATGGATTATATCGCATAATGAAATGTGTTCCTACTCATTATATCTCTCGTATATTGTGTCGGAGGTCTCATATTCATTAAGATATGTATATAATTTAACACGAGAGCCAATCATCTACTAGAATGTTCTATACTAAATATAATTGATATATAGTAAATTTATATAAATTTTCAATGTCTAATTATAATCATAGATCTATCATGAATGACCATTATCATAGTAATGTAGGCTGCTACACCAATGACTATTATGGAGAATCCCTTATTTAACTAGTCATTATCTTACATTAATACTAGTATTTCATATTCAAAAATTAATTTTTAATCATAATATGATACTAACAATATGACCACAATATAAATAGAAAACTTATAACACATGGGTAATAATCTTTCTTTATAGAACAAAAATCACTTATGGTTTCATCAAATTGAATATTCTATAACCTAGCTGATTGATACAATCCCCAATTGATATATACAACTTATATATCTTATTGGAATTTATTTTATTCATAAAACCGTCAGGATTATTCATATAGACATATTCTTAAAATATATTGTTGATGGAAGATATTTTTATGTCCATATATCAAATCCCATAATCATGGAAAGATTCTATATGAATAAATTTCTTAATGATTTTAAACATTATAGCTAGATAAGTGGATTAACCATGTCCAATGCTCTAATATTATATATTCCTTTTATTCACTAGTGATACTTTTTATGAACTCACATTACCTTTCATATAAATTTTTCTCTTGAATACCCTTTTCACCTAACCAGGTTTCTATTTATTGGAGAATCAACCAATACCAAAACATAGTTCCTATAGAGGAAATACATATTAGAATTCATGGATTCATTCCATATTGTATGTTATATTCTTTAGACATCCTTCCTATAGTAAATAGGGTTATTATTTTCAAACCATAATGATTCTCCATCCCTGAAGTCTATAAAACCATATCATTCAGGTCATCTGACCTCTATAGTGCTCCAATAGAGTACATTTGTTTCATGAACATCCTATTACATGGTGAATTAGGGAATATGTTCCTAAAAACTCTTGGGAATCATGAGCATAAATATATACAAAATTGATATTTCTACAAGTTTCTCTATTGAATATTTTCTGCCTCTATTGAATAATAAGAGTCTTGTTGAATATATTTCTTTTATCTAAAGGGTTTAATATCAAATTTAATTTAGTTTATTTGGGATATCATTTTTCGATAAACATCATTATTTGGGGTATATTTTCTTTCCTGATAAGTCCATTCCAAATTCCACGTATCCTTATGTGGGTGATTTAACTAATATATTTTCTTTATCATTCCATAATTGGTATGAGATATTATTTTCTTTATTTTATTTTGGAATCGATTCAGTGGGAATATTTCATTTCATAATACAAATCCCTAAAAGAATAATTGAAAATCAATATATCTCATCATCAAACATGCCTTTTTTTATAAAGGTACAATTCCATATTTCACTAAAATAATTTCATAGTGGTTTATATGGAGTATTGAGTTGAGTTAATATCCTATACTCCCAAATATGGTCAACCTCTTTGTTATGATATTCAACACCTTGACAAAATAAATGTTTCTTAATCATATTTATAAGTCGATTATCTACATAATTCTTCAATTATTCTAATTTCTTTAAATACTCATATGTATACCTCATTAACAGGCATAAAAATGTCCACTGATATCAATAATGAATGTAATGAAGAGACAATACCCATATTACTATTCTACTAGAGAAATTCCTCACACATTAGTATGTATCAATTCTATAATCCTTGAATACCTTTTATCATTCCCATAATCATTTGACATCTAATTTTTTATTATAAACAAGCCTAAAATATATCTAATGGTATTATATTAGATGAGTTTAATAATCATATTTATATTCCTTTATCAAATGATACTCGATTACATGAAAATGAAGGTTATGTCAATGTTGATGTGAAATTTGTTGTTCAAACTAGATTCATTATTTATATTCAATACTTGAATTTTTTTAATTTATTGAAATCATTTTTTTAGTTGTTCCCTTCCATAAAATTTATTTTTATAAATGTATAATTATTTATTTCAAAATATAAAAATAAATCCCATCATGGAAATGAATGAAACAGATATGATGTTTATTATAGCACCAGGAACATAATAATATTTCTTAAAAACCAATATAATCCATTCTTTCAATTTGAGGGGGTAGTCTTCAATTAAAAGAGCTTCAAGCCTTGATTTATTTGTAGTATATAATTCCACTTATCCTCATTTAGTAATTTTAAATCTACATGTTTCTTATATTTAAATAAAGACGTGAGACCGAAATGTTAATCTAAAACCCAATGAGTATATGTATAATTATTTCAATCAATAATGTTGGATCCTAATCTATCCTCTTGGTTCATTAAAAGGCATATTTTATTCTTTGAATGGATCATCGTTCCATATAAAAAAATCCTAAATCATTATACATTATCTATCATTATATCATCATTTTATAAGATGGTTGGTTCTTATAATCCTTATACTTTTAATGTTTTTTGGTCCCCTTTACATTATTCTTACTTTTATTAACCATGAATACAATATATTTTCCATTCCTTATGTCCATTTCAATATATAAAATCAATGTAATATGTATCGAGAGAGACTTCTCAATATTTATCATATTATAATTAACCATGAAACTAGATAATTAATTATTAGGTGTGGATAAAATTATATTTGGGTGCAACTCATTATGTTTTTTAAATCCCATTATGTCTAAGAAATCAACTTATCCAATAATCTTGATACATGTGACCTAGATGATGAAAACTATCCAACTATGATCTAATTTTTTTATTTTAGATCTCATATATATCTCAACACACCATATATTAATAAATATCATGATGACAAGGAAGGATTATATATGTATCCATACAGTTTTATTTTTAAAGGATCTCATCAGTCGTGGATAACAGTATGAATTATTTGGAATCACTGGTGTTAACCAAATGTTTTATATAAGGAGATAGTTCTTCCTTAGTAGCCTTTTTACTTAGTACCCTATGAATAGAATATTTATTATTGATTATTCACACAATTAAATATATATAATTGTATTATTACATAATAAATAAATATATATTATATTCCACAAACTAGTAAATAAATATCTATTAAATATTAATGTATAATAATAAATTAATATTTATTACATTTTGAAAAAACCAAAATAAATAAATTTTATATATCCATGTAATTAAATAAATAATTACATAGAAAATAAATATTTTCTATATATTCAAATCAAATATATATTTTATCAAGTAACTGGTGATTGAATTTTTATGATCAAACTAACAGAGAATAATTATTAACTCACATGTGGGAATAATATTTATTCAACATGTTAAATTCTTATATAATTTATATGATGTTTCAAAAAAATTCGTGTGTGACCCTCTAGGTCCCTTTCTCAGTGGAATTTGGTAACAACACATAAATTTGAAAGCAATAATCTAGTAACATGTTAAGAAACCCATATAGAATGAATTTAATACCATAATAACATAAAACCTCATATTAATGTACACTGTGTAATATAATGCATTTATCTAAATATACCTAATACTGTATGTTGAATGATTGTGTCATTAACTTATGTGCATAATGTCTTTTTAATTGAAAATCCAAAAATGAACTTTCTAATTATACAATCATGTCCTTAGATATAATTGGATAGTTCGATTCTAATAATATTTTATTAGATATCAAATTATTTTCTTGAATATAATGGAATAACATTCATCACATTATTCATTAATACATTATATTTTGTGATTCACCCCACATACCTAGCATTACTATCAATATATACAATCATTTTTTATAAAAGGACATCATAGAATGTGACTCATAATATCTAATAATAGTTATAAATAATTCTAATTATCATTATACACATTTTCATAAAGAAACATCTACTGAAGGATATAAATTTTTATTTATTACTAGTGGTTCAGGTTCTCATATTCGCCTTTATTGAGATTACCATGGATTAAAAAAATGGATAATATGTATCTAGAACCTATAAAAACTCTACCCCCAATAGTATGTATATTCAGTTTCATTAAAATAATATCAACCAAACATAGAAAATAAAATTAATATTAATTTAATGAATCTTCTAGGTTCTCAACATATATGGAAAATCCAATAAACTTTTAGTGAGTCAAATAATCATAATAAATAAGTACATAATATGTTATTGTAGATGAATAAATGTGATGTTATGAATATTTTCTAATTATTAAAAACCATGAATACAAGTAAACATTATGTACATAAAATTTTATTCTATTAAACTCAATAAAACATATATAATTTTATTCTAGTAATAAATGATAGATAGGATTTGTAGACATTCATAAATATTCTAATTTTCAGTCCTAATCTAATGTGGCCTCTCCAATTCTAACATTAAATCATAAAACTACCCATACATCCATAAAATTAGTTTATAATCCCAGGATGCTTCAAAATACTCTTAATCTATTTTTTAAAGAAAATATACTCTACTTCTTGTTAGTCTATATTAAAAAACATTCACCTAAAAATAAAGTTCCACTAGAAATATAGTTTTAACCATACTAGTTCCCTTCCCATTATATATCTGTGAAACCTTGAAAACTCAATTCTAAATTTATTACATTTACAAAAAAATAATTTAGTATACCATTGACATGTTCAGTGATTATATTTTATTCCATCATTCTACACTCATTAGAATCACTCTAATATCCAATGTAAAGTGTCAAATTTTATATTACCTTATATCTTAATGTTCATAGAAAAATAAAACATATAATGTTTTTTTAAATATTTCACATTCACATAGGTTATTGGTTTATCTATAATAAGTTTAGTACTATTTATTATATGTCTTTTGACATTTTTAGAATCCCTCATTCCGAATATCCTCAACAATTCATTTTCTTATTTTTTATTTAATAAAAAGACAACTTCATTATTTTATAAAATCTATAATCCCAAAAAGAATCTCATTTATTCAACATTATTATAAAAAATGCATATTTATCTTCTTTGAAAACACATATGAGGTATAAAACATTTCACTAGTGAATATTATGTCATCAATATATAAAATTAAAATTAATGTTCTCCAGAAAATCTATTATACATAAAGGATATTATAAAATATTCATTTAATGAATTTAATTTCATTTTGAAAACTATCTGATATAGAGTTCCAGGATCAAAGAGATACTTTTGGTCCATATAAATCCATCACCAATTTGAATACAATTCTTCCATCACCCTCTAGATTCACATATTATATTTGATCAATCTAAATTTATTATTCGTGGTCTATATTAAAAACATTGACTTCTCATCCATTTAAAATAACTTATTGGGAATGTTTTTTGAAATAGTAGTAAGAATTTTAAAAACCCCTTGTCATTACCCTTTTATACAATTATTCTCAAAGTGATTTCATTCTATCTATGAATTCCCTAATCACACAAGTCATTAATTTTTTTCTTAAAACATAATCATTTTAATTTAATTTGTTTTAGAAATGCATCATTGTACCTATCTCAATCTTTTTAGGTCTTAGTATAGCTTCCCATGTATAATTAATTTCAATCATACAGAGGTCATCATTAATTGAATTAATACACAACATCTTCTTAACTATAACTGAAACTAATTTTCTCACAACATATGAATTAAATGAATTTTGATTTTAAAAAATAACCTTATTATTCTTTTACTATAATTTTTTTTCAGGGTTATTATTTGAATAATCATGTCTCTCAAATATAGAATATCTTGAATGTACATATATTTTCATTTATAAAAAATTTATTTTCTCTAAATCTTCCTCTAATTTCACAATTAATTTATACTATTTCTTAATATTCATTACATAAAAATAGTCAGATAATTATTGACTCCTTTTATTCCACTATCAGTATCACCTTCCATGAAGAATAATATCCCATGAATATTATTTCACCAGTAATATCTTTAAACAATACCATATAGAAATTTTATATCATTATGTAACAAATAATAACAATCCATTTAAAATGTTTTAACAATGGAATTATCCTGTTCAACATTTCATATAGTGTCATGTGACTTTTGAGTGCTGAGATATGCCTTGTTTTTATGTTTATAGAAATTTAAACAACATCCCTCCATATAAATTTTGAAATTTTTGGTTTAATTTGTAGGGTTCTACACATGTAAACCTAACTTTTATCTATTATTTATGATACATAATTTTTTGGTTTTTATGTAGAACTGTATTTTTGTTTAATTTCTCTATTTTCAAGATATAATTCAAAATCATTATAGGTTTACTCTTTTACATTGTCAAATCAGAACTTCTTGATATAGGATCCATGATATTTTTAAATATTTCTTCTCAAGATTTTCAAAAATTATATAACATCTTAATTTCCCATTCAAAATATTACATTGGTTATCCACGTGTTGTCATCAATGAATTTATTGACATATAGAACCCATATATAATATTGTTTACTCATTATACTATAAAAATTGAATAAATGTATTCATGTGGCCATGTAGAATATATTTCCACTATTATATTGCTAAACTTTTCTATTTTTCTTCTATATATTCCTTTACATATGAAATCAATTTTTATTTTATTTTGGGTATGTCTCTTGCCAGTTCATAATTTGATATTATACATATATTCCTTTGACCATGGTTCTCAGTCAACTTGTTCTAATTTTTTTCCAATTTTTTCTACACAAACATGCATAATTTATTGGAGGACCAATTTTGAACAAATTAACACATGTCTTATCACCAATAATGATGACTCTTACATCCTTTTAATTCCAGATTATGCATTAATTTTTAGTAAAAAAATTTATTTCTACTATCGCATCTCTAGATCTTGTTTAAAATATTAGTTTTAATCCCATTAGCATAGAAAAAATATTATAATTTAATCCATTGAGTTTCTATCATAGTAGATCCCACTCATTTGATTTCAAATATTTGTCAATATAAAATGTCATTTTACCAATATCATGATCTTTAATATTCTTAAAATGTTTTTTACACCTATCATTTATGAAGAAAACCCAATTTTTAAAATCATTGGTTTACCTTTATAAAATTCTTACATTGAATATACTACAATGAGAGTTCTTTTTCAGAATCATGTTTCCTTTTTTAGCATATGTGGATTTCCCAATTATATTTTTTAACCACTCACAATGAAAACATTGGTCACACCATCCATATATTTATTTTATATGCTTATTCTTACTCAATGTATCAATACTTATTTAATTTATTATCATGGATTTATTTATCTTCATCATCTTAGATTTTGTTCATTGTTATCTCTATTTCTCCCCCATGATTAATTCTAAATACAATGAAATCACTTGTTATACCAAAAAGATTATGATTATATCCTACATATAAAACTTTATAAAGAATATCCAATAAATTTTGATCTTATATATCAATAATTATTCTTTTCAAAAATAAATTATTACTGGTCAGTCTATTATTATTCATTATTTTATCATGGGGAGGCATAATTGGATGATACCATATCATTATATTTTAATGTGTAATATGTTTTATCATTACTCTTATTAGAACAAATATATCTCAATTTAAAATTTCAACTTTCACTATTAATAAGAATAGGTTAATTTTATGATTTTTTTGGAAACAATATAATATTCCCATTTGAGATGACTGGATTGATAACCTGTGATGATTCATCTTTTATTTATATATTATTATTATAGTCTTATAATATGTTTTTCATTTAATTCACATATTGAAGACAATATGATTATTTAAAATTTATCTCTTTATCCACCAATCTTATTTTATGTTTTAGATCTATTACCACTTTATCTTACACAACAACTTTCAAAATGATTTTTTACCTCATTAATATAACAATTCATTATTTTGATGAGAAATTATATTCCTTTATTTTTATTCTGGTTTTCATTTTTCAGATTCCCAACATCATTCATCTGTTTAGTTTTATTATTAAGATGTTAATCATGTTCATATTTCATCATATATGACATATATATTATTTCACCTACATCTTCTTAACTACATAATGATTCTTCTATTCATCCAACATAATCGATTAAAATAGAACATTTTTTATGGCCTCTTATTCTAATGTATACTAGAAGTGGAATGGCCTTCCAATTTATTTTTCATTACATTTATTCTCTTTCATCTAGGAAAATTTATCTTAATAAAAAAAATTAATACTGTTATAATGCTATTTACTCATTTTATTTTCTAAAGACTATCTACTAGTTTATCAACTTCATACTAAAAACTTTTATCTTTTGAATAGTTTATAGAACCATGTAATATTTCACCATACATTAATTGTTATAAAAAACTATTATTTGACATTTTAAATTTTTCTTTATTGAATTTTTATTGATAAGAGACATGATTCACTTATAGTGAAAATCCTTTCCTTTTTCTTCAAAAACATATCTAAAAGCATTATATTTTTTATCATTAATTTTGAGATTTCTCATAGATTAAAATAAAATCACATCATTGATTTCTTCTGATTTATATATCCATTATCCTCACATATAAAATACAATTATTGGGAAATTTTTATTGGTTAATTTCTTATCTATCATCCAATCATGAAATTTTAGTGTCCCACATTTAAGGAAAATTTATAATCACATTTTTACATTTGTGAAGACTTCAAAACAATATCTATATCATAATATATTATTGAATCAGAACTAAAAAATGAGGCTAGTACTACAGAACTATAGCCATGGTTTTAAAACCGTGGATATATGTCAGTTATCGTGGCATATAGCCACGGTTTCTAGAACTGTGGAAATAAGTTGTGGCTATACCCATGGTTTTGTGGCATATAACCACAATTCTAAAACTATGGCTATATGACACTTTTTTCAATGGCCAATTTCCACGGTTTTTCAAAACCGTGGCTATAGGGTTCACGTGCTTTGGTGAGAAGACCTACTACCACGATTTTGTGGATATTTCCACAGTTTATATTAATATATATATATATATCATAACATATATATATATATATATATACCAGTAATTTCGCTCAGTGTAATGGTAAGTATGCTGGTTCGTAGAGCAAAGGTGCAAGGATCGAAACCTTCTAGTGAAATTTTGTATTTAGGCTATTTCCAGGGTTTACCATGGTTGTATCTTCCTATTGCCTCAGTTTAAACCATGGACATAGGTCAACTACCACTGTGGAAATTTTTAAGACCTATCACCAGGGTTTTCAAAACCGTTTCCACAGGAAACTATTGACCTGGTTAAAACTATAGAAACAGGTTGAGACATAATTCCATGGCAATAGCAGCCACGGTATCCCAAAACCATATTCATAGCCTAAGGCCACAGTTTTGGTTCCTATTTCCATCGCTTTGAACAATGGGAATAAGACTTTTTTCAGTTGTGAATATTTCTTTCACAATTATAAAATATTAATCGATGTGTTATCCTTCATCCATTTTTATATCATGTAATATTTTTCTCGATATCTTTTTGTTTTCTTTCTTTAACATTGACATTTCATAAATAATTTCTTTAAATAGTATCCCAAATTTCCTTTTTTGATTCAATATTTTTTTTAAAAAAATTTCCAAAAATATACATGAAAATGGAATTCAAATAGTTTTCATAAAAATAAAAATTCATATTATAAGATAATGAAATTAAAAAACATATATAAATTCATGGAAAACCAATAATAACTAAAATAAAAAACTGTAGTTCAGGTAACAAACAATATTGATTTTTTTTATTTTTATAGACCAGGTAATTTTCTCCATTAAAAATGAAGAAAAAATTCTAATGAAAAAAAATTCTATTTATAGTAACATTAGGGTCATACTAATGTAAAACATGTATAAAATTATACATATTTATGTGACTCAAGAATTTGTGGACACCTATGTAGTGAGGGTGGAATCAATGGTTATACATTTTAAAATAGATTCCTTTATAAATTAATCATTTTGATCCATTAATATACAATATATTTAAATATTAATCACCACATAACCTAAATAAAATATAAATGAATGAATGATATGGAATTAAAAAATTGCATGGATTGTCTCAAATGGGGGTACCTACTCCCTTTTGTGAATGGGATAGTTTCAGTCACAAATTTTATAGTATAATGAATCATTGATTACATATTTTTTAAGACGTATAATCCTCTACTTATGTGTAGAATTTGACATGCTACATCTTTTTGACATGTATTTCTATGCTAGTTGAGTAGGATTATATGCTAGTCCATGATGCTTTAGAAACCATTGAAATTGATCCTCATCTTGATCCATTAGAAAAATATAATAATAATGTTCTCACCACTCAAAAAACATAAACCTATTATATTCATGGTCGATCCCAAATAATCCAACCTATCAAACATCTTACATATCATCAATGATCTACATCTCAATATTTATTCATTGAATAGTTAAAATCAAAAGTATTTATTTATCCCTAATAAAAAACTAGATTTTGAATCCATTTATCCTACCAAACATCTCACTTTATCATGAACTCTAATCCAGTAACCTTAATGGGAAATATCATAATAATATATAATAAGGTAAATTAAAAAATCAGTTCAATATATCATTCTAGAATATTATCTCAATATATAATATGGTTTCAATCCAGCATTAACTCCATAAAATTAACTAACCATGTGGGTTTATTCCCATGATCCTCATCACTATTTATATAATTACCCATTTTTTCATTTTTATGAAAATCTATTTAAATATGTAAAATAATGAAATGAATTTTCAACAAATTTCTCCAGATATGATCACTATGATAATTTTTATAAAAATTTTATTTTAAAATTCCAAAAATATTCAAACAATTATCACTATGATTTAGATAATTTCCAAACTCCACTTGAATCACAACACTATCTTCGATTGGGGAATTGTTGAATTCGTGAATTTCACTACATCATCCCTTTTTAGTCAGGAAATATCATTTGAATTTTGAAATTATTAAAAATAATTTATATCTAATATTTTCATGTTCAAATAGAAACTCATGTTTTTTATGACATTATAAATCTTATGAAATACAAGAATAAGTCTGAAAATTGAGAATTACATAATATAATGAGTTGGGATATGTCGTACAAATTTTGGAAAATTGTCTTATAACCTATTCATTTTAAAAATATTACAATTCATTATAAATAATTCTTCTTTCTAAAAAATCCCATCACATATCCCAAAATAATTATATTTATCTAGAAAGTATTTTTTTTACCATAAAAATATTATTTATCTTAAAAAAAATTATACACATCTATATAATTTTATTTTTTTAAATAAAGTCTTAAGATTGTAAATGAAGTCTTGTGAGAACTTTATAAGTGTTAAAAAAATATCTATTAATATTAAGGAGTATCAATGAGTATAAAAAACTAATTTTAACTCATAAAAAGTTTCATTCCTTTTTCAAATATTGGATATGAGAATACAGTGTGTGACCTTTTTGGAATTCCCATATTTCTAGAAACTTATTCTCCTTAAAATTTTCTTCTAAGACTATGAGATTCAATAATTTCGGAAGTACTCACAAAAACATATCAAATTAAATTAGAGCACATCCCTTAATGTAATGAAATATAAAAATCATTCCTAGAAAATTTAACATATTATTGAAGTATTCTATGTGATAAAATCATGGTTTTTTAAATTCATTCAATAATTCACCCTAGATCATTTAGTCAAGACATAATTAAGACAATTAAGTGAACAATTTTAGTGATGTGGAGAGTAAATACCTTATATCTAATTGTGTTTCTATTAATTTATATATTTGTGTATCATTATTGTCTAAACATATATCAAAGGTACTTTATATGTTTCTTGACCATTATGGTTGGTGATGTTGAATACATTCCCGATGTTTGATTGAAATTTAAAATTTATGACTATTTATGTGATAACGGTGTGGGATAATGATTCATTGTAATAATTATATTTAATTTCATGATGATGTATATAAAAACTCACTCTATATTGGATATGTATGATATGTGGTTGTTGTGGGAGAGGTTTTGGAGAAAAGAGTTCATCCCAATGGACTCCGGATAATAATGTGAGTGACCCTAAAGTTGTAAAGCTATCTGGTAAATTGAAATTATTTTAATAAGGGTCCATAATGTTTGACCCATAGAAAACCAGTTTCAATCACTATATTTGTTAAGTATAAAAACCAAATAATATGAATTTTATAGTGATTTATAGTTTATGGACTACTATATAGTGGTGAGGATGTTATAGTGTGTTCCATTTGTTGTAAAACTACATATCGATGGAGATATGAGAGATAATTCCTTATGATTGGAAGTCACCATAGTGGAAGTCGTCTTTTAGTGAGGATGTCATGGTTTGGAATCTTCATATTTCTTCCTCGTGGTTAGTGTTTGATGATTAATGCTTGTGTGTTATTTAATATATAGAAAAATTCATTAATAATCTTAATTCACATGAACACATGAGTGATCTCAAGATAAACCTATGATGTATATTTATATGCTATCTCATGAATTATATTTACTATTTTATAGATTTTCATAATATATTTGGTCATGGGTTTTTGAATCATAATCTATAGACAAGGGAGACATTGTTCTAAAGTAGAATTACATTATTCCTTTTGTGAGGTATAGAAGAGGTGTTAGAATTATTTTTCTATTTAATAATAAAGAATGATATTTATGACATTATAATAATTGATATTAATTAGTCAAATATTTTATTGTGATATAAATTTTATAATACATATTGATATAGTGTTTATTATTTATAAATGATAATTTCATTTATATGCGTGTGAAGTTATACCCTTAGACATATTGTCCAATCTAAGTCTTATTCAAAGTGGGATTTGGGTGACATTATTCAATATAATTCCACATATATATAATCATAATGGATGTTTTTCATGAAAGATCATTAGTAAAGGAAGGTTAAATTCTCATATAATATATTTAAAGGTATGGGTTCATGAATTATGTAATACCATGTCAGGATGTTTAAGTATATTAAACATTGAATGATTGAACTTATAGGGTAATCAATAGATTTCATATAACATAACATATATATATATATATAAGTAATTGGTATGAAATTTATTTTTTCAAATTATAGTAATATCTCCAATTCATTTAAATACTACAAATTTTTTTTTGATGTTTAGGAGGAGTTAATTTTATATCACTGAATGATAGAACAGACAGCTAGTGAGCCTTATAGAAGTTATTTTAAGAGTTTTAGTGATAAAATTTGCTATTCGACATTTATTTCAAATAAAATAACATAGATATCATATAAGGGGCTGAAATATTTCCTTAAATAAGTTATGAAACTAAAGGAAATTGGTATTTATTTATAGTGTGTTTACTGTGAGGTATAAATCATTAGTGGTAAACACTTTTCCTTATTCATCCTTATGTATCCATGATCTAATAGGTTCATTTATGTGATTAATTTAGGGATGATATTTTATCATTGATGAATTGAATCTATAACCTATAAGGGACATTAGATATTCAATATACATGTTATGGTATACATGATTATGGAGTTATTTTATCAATATATTCCATTATTTTTTCAATTTATTGACTGAAAAATCCTCTAAATATTACCAGTTAGAGAGGGGATTATTCCCTAAAATTCAATTCTAGTTTACCACATTCACATCGAGGAAATATATGAATGTGAAAGAGAATTATTTTTTTTATAAATATATTAAAAAGATTGGTAAATATTTTAAAAAAAGAATAATAGAATTTGGATTTACGGTGGATTTAAGGGATGAGTTCAAATTTATCTAGGATATTGGAATTTTGGTATGCGAATTTACCTCTATTATATTATCATCTTTTAATAGATGTTTTTCATATTAATTACGTAAAAATTTGAATGTTAGGTATCACTTCTCTTTTTTAATTACATTATTATAAAGTGGTTTGTGTAGTTTACAGAATAACATTGACTTTACATCCTACCTACATGAATAATAACCTCAACCATTTCATTCATAGTAGGATCAATAATTTATTATAAAAATAATGGAAATTGTTTTATATATGGTTCAGTTGAAAAATTATCCTTAATATGAAGGTTCAATAATTATATATATGTTAGAAGGAGGTAATTAGGATGAGAGAGAAATATAATGTATTTTTTATGGAAAATATAGTGGAAGTTTAATATTTCGAATGGCACGAGGTGTTGTGAGGTATGATTTATATATAATCAAATCTTTCATCTATTTTTTTTGTAAATGGGTACTATAATTATTTCATCATACTATATAGTGATAGGGATTATAATTATAAATATAAATTTTACTATGTTTTATTGACAAATCTATATAGGTATAATGTTAGTTGAGGTTATTTTTAGTAACTAAGGGGTTTAAGTTGATGGTGGGAGAAAATCATGTATAAATGGACGTGTTATTAATTTGAATAAAATTGTATATTATCATTATTTTTGTGAATTGGTAGTGTTAAAAAATTTTATTATTCATATTATTACCATATAATGGTGATGTTTTCAATCTAGAGGGGAATTTAATTCTTTATCTTAGTTAAATCAATAAATAAATGGTTTCATAAGGTATTGATTCCCAATAGATCAAATTTCTTATTTTTTTATTAATTTACATATATAAATAATATTTGGATGATATTTTATAGGGGGTTATAAATTTAATTAATTACTTTTGGAAGAAAATATGAATTTAAATTCATAATATGAAACTTAATTTATTATAGAATTTTATATTTAAACATTTATTATTTTAATGGAATCATAAAATTTAAATATTTTTGAGTTTAAAAAATTGAGGCATTAAAATGATTATTAGCTGAAATAAATTATTATGAATAATTGTTTACCTTTATTTCCATAATATTTCATTTTTATAATAGTGAATATATTTTTGCATTTACGTTTTTTCTACAAATGATTAAATAAATTAGATATGGTAATGAATTGATATTATTTACTAATGATTGAATATTTATATGACTAGTTAAGAGGGAAAATCTAATTATTAAATATTTAATACTGATCGGTATATCATTCAATCAGGGTGAAGTATATATACATCCATGAAATTTATTTTTGTTGAATGCATGGACAAATTATATTCTTTGTGATTGTTTTTCAGGTTACTAATGCTTAAATATTATATATTTTGTCTATACATTCAGTGTTGAAAATATACATTGATCAATTATTTATAGTTCATATCAATGATACTATTTTTTATTAAATGATGAAAGAGAAACATATAAAATCAGTTGATGTCCACATTGATATTAATCATGAATAATTAGTTATTTACATATATAATGAAATAATATTATTTATGTTGTCTGTTCCATTCCAAAATAATGTTATCTTTGAACATGGTTGTGTGTTCGATCCAACTAAAATAATGATGGTTAAATATTATAATCCATCGGGGAAGGTTTGAAAATTATTTTATTTTATCAATATAGAAGGGAATTATTAGAGTTTTTTTTATAATGTTATAGAGCAGTGGAATCACATACGACTTTTACAAACAAAATTCATTGATTTGATAATATTGAGTTTTGTCTTGTATCCATTAAAAACATAGTGAAATGGTTGACCATTGCATCCATATTATGGTTATAATGGGAGGTTTTACCTTTTTTGGTTTGTAGTAACGATTTACCCAAGGATTAGGATGTGTGTAATTGTAAAAATATTGTTAATACAATATATGGGTCTAGATATTTAATTTATCCTTAATTAAACTAATATACCCATGATCTTGATCTTTTATAAAAATTACGTTAATAAAATTAATGGTGTAGTGATTTATATAGTGATAAATTCATTATTTATATGAATTATATGATCGTATAGAATATGTTTTCCATAAAATAATTTAATTTAATATAGAAGGATTTTTGGAGTTTCTATAGACTATGAATATGATATAATATATAACCAATAATGAGTATTATGGTAGATGGTGCCTTGAATATACAGTGTCATAGTTAGATTTTACATCAATTGACTGAGGAATTACAGAATACGAAACAATTATAGGATTTCTATCTTGATATCATTGTGGTTAAAATATTATTATTTCATTATCATAAGATGAAAATATTTTTATTCGTAAAAACCATGTTATATTAACTACATTATGATCATGATATTGGTATGGTTGGGTTTTATTATGTAGGTTGTTACACCAGTAGGATATGTTGAAAGAGGGGGACATTAAATCAATTTCCAATGTTCGTTATCTATCGGAATTCATATTCAAGAAAATGTGTTATGAGAATTTTATATCTTAATATTATTTGTGTATTAGATAGAGATAAATATTTATTTGATTGTTCATAAAATATATTGGTCGTTAGAAAATAAGATGTCAACAACTGTGTATGTGGGTAAAGATATTTCTTATGATCTAGTAAGTGTAGAATAATAGGTACCCACTGAATTGATATAACTATTGATCACACCACTATAGAAGTGAGAATATATATTTATATCTACATATACATCATGAATGGTATATCACATACATATAAAATTTAAAATGTTATTTGATTATTTTTTTCAGATTAAAAAAGCTATCTCTTCTCTTACTAATGAAGGAGTGTACAATTTTTTTTTTAATTTTTCTCATATATGGGTCATGAAACCCTTAATTTTCTATTGATCATCTAAGATTATTTTATTGGTTCTTTATTTTCTTTTAATATATTAGTTGTGGAAGTTATTTTACAATAATTTTAGTGCCATTTTATTCCATAGAACACAAAATAGCAAGGTTGTTCAATAAAATATATGTCTTAATATAAAAAAGATATCTTTTTAGATAGTGATGCATATTATTGGTGTGAGATATATTGAGGTATAGTGCAATAACTAAGAGTAATTCGAAATGGGAGTCCTAGATAAGAATTAATGATCTATAATTAATATTTTTATTTAATTATTTATTCATATAATGAAAGTTTTTTATTTTTTTTATTAATGGTATATTATGAATATGGTTTCTAAGGATAAAATGTTTAAAAAAAGTAATACATTTATAGTGCAGTGATTTTTTTCAAAGATTCATTTAATTTTGGACAGTCATTTAAATCATTTGAAATTGAATTAGGGAATATGAAATTGTTATGATATTATTATTTAATTTTTAGTGTAATAATATTATCAAAATTGGATATTCAATTTAGGGTATTAGATAGTTTATAATCCATGTAACTTAGGGAAGAGGATATATGTCATAGAAAGTTACAATGTCAACATGTATAGTTAAATATTGTTGTCAAAACAACTCTTTCATAAAATTATATATTTTAAATAATATATTTTTAATTGTTTGGAAAAAATAAATAAATTGCATAATTATGGAATCAATGAAATTTTGGAAATTTTGAAGAATATTTTTAAATAACTATCCATGTTATTAGGGGATATTCCTTACGAATAAAATTTTAAAATATATAATATCCTAAATCCCAAATATAACACTTATAATGATCATTAAATCATAATCCTTTATTTTCCAGGTTATATAGGGTAAAATAGAATGGCCACATTTTAATTTTAATATATTATTGGTATTCATAATCTATTGAATATCTACAAGAATATATGTACTTATATATCAATTATTATTTTAAAACTCTCATCTCTCTATCCTAAGAAATTTTAAAAATAGGATTTTAGTATTGGGAGATGTGGATCTTGGAAACTAAATGGGATGTATTTTTTTAGGATGGAAATATCTACCCCTAATCTCAATTTTATTGACTTGGTTAAATTGGATGTGATAGTTATAGGTTTGGTAGGATCATTATTTATATTATGATATATGGTCATAAATCTTCTATATTATTAGAATTTAATTTGTGATAAATGGGTTGGGGAATATATCTATAATATTTTAAATCCCATATGATTGAAAATTTATATTATGTTTGTGATGAATAATAATTGAAAATATTTGATAAATAATTTAATAAAAAGAAATAGATAAGAAAAAAAGATTTTTTTTCAAATGATGTGAGTAATTTTGTGACCTAGATCATTGTCCCTAATGTAATCTACCACATGAACTTATTCCTTCCTCCCCATATGTAGGAGGATACCGATTACTAGAGTGGTCATAAATGGAATGATTGCGATTCTATTTCCTAATTACCAGATTACCATTTTTCCCATTAAAAATAGAAGAAATAAAAATAAATGGAATAATGGAAGATAACATATAATAAGTAGTAATAGTATCATCTCAATAAATATCATGACAACATATTTTACTCATTAAATCATGTCAAAAGGGATCAACCAATGCAACAGATCAATATATAACATGAAAAAAGAATAAAAAATTTATATGATGTGACTTCGCAAAATAATACCGAAAATATCTTGGTATCACCTTAATCAAAGTATTCTAGAACATAATTATCATCCTTCTATAGGTACCCTACCACTGGCTGGATCATAGTCCCTAATGTCTACTCATGCACTGAAATTCACATACTGGATATGAGAATAAACACAGTAGGAAACACACAATGGGACCTTAGTATAAGTGTTACATATGTATATATGTGGATAAATTGAAGAAACTATATAAGTAAATAATCATTAATACCTTAAGGGTCATCCATCATTGACGAGGCTACCAAGAAGCTCCCACCATGCCTTATTGGGATCCTTGTTAGAAGGAAGTATCTGTCCACACATAAATATCAAGTAAAACACACTGAATGCCCCTTATTTTTACAGACATGAACTCATTAAGTACATAAACCCATTACTTATAAATAATTGGGGGTAACACAACGAAAAATTTAACCATATCATCTCATCTATGGGGGTCAAATCACATTAAAATTTAAACATTGTCACTAATGTTACAAATGAATATTTATATAAAATATGAAATATTTCATATCTCAATTCAAAAAAAGCAAGGGAACTGATCAACCATGCTCCTACATGTGATTGCCCTAGAATGAACCTCCATATCTAGTGAAAAATGTAATCATTAAATATTTTTCTTGATATCAATAAACCTAACCTAATTTCAAAACCATCGAATCATATAACATAAAACTAAAACATTGGATCGCTTAAATTTCAAAGGATCTTTTAGGATTACAGTTTTATAGGATTATGAAAACTTAATATATATCATTTATTATACAAAAATCTATATTTTTTTTCCATATTCACTAAATATAGAATATTAATCGATACTATTCACTATTTTTTACATTTTAATTAGTATAAATATAAAAAAGATTTTAAATATTGTGTAAGCACATAATTATTATGTTAGGTGTTTTAAAAAAAGGTGAAATAATTTATCTTTTAATATGAAATATAAATTCTTTTAAATACATTTCATTTTATATTAAATATTTTTATTAAAATGAAACTTTTAACATAATATTCACTAGAAAAAAATTGTTTTAAAATTCCGTAATCATATATTATTTTAAAAAAAACTAAAGGAAATTATATTTTTAAAACCATTTTATTTTAAAGATATTTGATACTTTAAATTAAATACATATATCTAATTTAATATATCATAATAGTACATATGAAAATAATATCCCATTATAGAATATAATGATACTTGTAAAAAATTATAAAAAAATTGTGGCCACTATATATAATGATGGTGTAAGAATAACTATTAGACAAAATTCCAGTGAGGTAGTGGAATCATTCCCCATTCCTTATCATCATCTCCAATACACATATCCTATAATTTAAGTAAAACTTTTTTTTATAACATCCTTTCTCATTATAAAGACATTCAAAATAATCCTTCATAATATTATTATATATATATAATTTATTTAAAAGGAGTAAAATAATTACATATTTAATAAACATTACAGAATTTCATTAATGATGATTCATTACATTCATAATGATTATAAATAATCTAAACATTCATTGGTAACATTGGATAATTAAATTTAAAAATTGAATTTTATAACATATATGGAATGTTAATGTGAAATAAATTGAATTGAAAGAAATACATATAATCAAGAATCACATCCATTAAATAAAAATTTCATTTTAACAAAAAAATAAAAAATTTAAATTTTTCAACAAAATAATAAAATTAGAAAAAAAACTCATATAAAAATGGGTTTTCAAACCATAAAATATATGTTTATTGAAAATAAATCTCCCAGTTGACGATGAGAAATAATTGAAAACACTTTTATAAGAGAAATATCTTTTTATTAGACCATATTTGTTTTGAAAATATAAAAATTATTTGAATAAATAGAATAAAATATTATACCAATGATTCTTATACAAGAAAAGGGTTTTAATGAATTTAGGAATAGTACATTTGAAAAATAATAGTTTTTTCTTAAATAAGGTTTTTGGAAAAATATGTTTTTCATAAAAACTTCTTACATTACAATAATTTCAAAAAATGATGATTTATTCAGATGTATAATTTTGATAGAACCTAAGGAAACTTATAGATTATCCCTTTCCATGAAGTTAGTAATTCCATGAATAGATAAAAACTATCTCAATATATTTCTTACAAAAAAATTTAATGTAATAAGGATATCTTAAGGATCAATTGGATATCTATTATTGACAGGGATGATTAACTAATATTATGATGAATTTCATCATTTTACCATATTTTAATATAATAGATTGATTGAAAAAGAACTTATTAATGGTGACCTCAAATAAATATATATCTTTTAGGGAGGTCATAATTTCACAGGAAACTATACAACATTGTGAAATGATTTTATTCAAGTAAATAAATAATTATTTTTTATCATAAATAAAGTCCCATGATTATGCTTAATTGTACCTAAACTTGTCATCAATTTTTCTTCTAAAATATTTGGTAAAATAAAAAACATTAATATTTCATGAAGGATGAGGTTATATTTACTTATAGAAAATTCTTAAAAATGTTTTCATTCTACGATGACATAAAAATAATAATATATAAATACAATTGTTCATAATTTTTTCATATTCCACTAATTTGATATTTTTTTAAAAAATATTGGCATGTTAATAGATATAATATATATATGTATATATACTTCCAATTTATCTAAATTTTTATATTTATAGAAGAAGATAAAATGGTATTAGTGTAAAATTTGAGGGTGATGTCATACCTTTATGTGGATTTAAAATTAGTTTTTCATTGGGTTTAAACTCGCTAAATGACACTAATATAAACCATTTTAAGTATGATTTACCATTAATTGAGTTTTTTTACCCTTATGTAGGCTTGGATATTTTTTATAACCCTTACAAATGATTTGAAGACCCTTGTGTTGGGTCTGTGTGAAATAGATCACCCATACATATGTGTATTGCTTCCTTTATATAGCCTTGTAAAAGTGTTGAATATTCTTAAATAGCCTATGAATTGTTTGTGTTACCCTTACATGAGTCCTGCTAGAAACCTTATTTATTGGTATTTACCCTTAAATAGTGTTAAAAACTAAAACTCTACACCAATGTGAGAATTCGCACACCGTTACATAGTGGCACAATGACCTTTTTGGGAGTACATACTACCCATACGCAAGTTTTGAATTCCCATAATGACCATTATGAAACTTAGGTGTATGCATAAGTGATATTATTCATAAGATTACATGAGTAAAACATGAACTTTTAGAATGTTTAGTAACTTACATATTACCGTAACAAGGAAATGGATATAGGCAGTTTCCATTACACGGATGAGAACCTAACTTTATTCAATTAGGGGGAGTATGGATATACTCTAATGTAGTATTTTGAATAACTTTAGTAAGCACATGGAAACACCTCTTACCCATAAATAACTAAATATATAATATATGTACACTTAAACATCCCATTAAAATAGGTTCTACCTTTACACAGGTTTATCTTTTTACACAAAGTATATTTTTATGTATTAAATTTTATAATTTTAATCTTTTAAATGATGAAATATTATAATTCTTATAATTAATTTATATTATTGGAAAATTTATTATCATATTAATATAATTTATCTATAATAATATCATATATATATATATATATATATATGTTCAGATTACTAATTTCTTTATCAAAAATATATATATTTTCTATACTTATAATTATACTCACATAGAATTTTATTTGTTGAAAATTCTTATAAGTAATAATATAACTAAAATATCAATATACATGAATCAATATAAAATTTTATTTATAATTTAATTTATATTATTCTATAAACAATATTTTACTATTGTTAAAATGATAATATTCATTCTAATGATATCAATTAACTTTATATACATGTATCAATAGTCGTCTTTTTTATTTCAAAACAAAAACAATTTTATTTATGAATAAATTCTGATAAGATTAGATATTAAATATATATTTATTAATAAAAAATATATTCATATTATTTATTGTTAAATAAAATAAATATTTTTAGTCTTTTAATTTTATAAATTTTATTGTTAAAATATATATCATCAAAATTTTATGTTATTTAAAAAAACTAAATTTTTAAACAGATTAATTACATTAAAATATATATTTATTACTATTAATCTATAAAATAAGACATTTATTAAACCATTATTTTAAAATAAAATAATTCTATATTTATTGGGATATTATATTCTAAAACTATTGAATAAAAATTTTCCCTCAAAATTTTAAATATAAAATTTTAATTTTTTAATTATCCTCAATAACATTAACATCAAATATCAAATAAACCAAATTGATTATTATTAAATTTATTATTATATAAATAAAATAAAAAATATATTTATCAAATAAACTCATCACTGAAACACATAATTTTCAAGAGTCTTCCAAGGGGCGCCTATTCTGTAATCCCTCTAGCTTGCGTCCACTTGGCCAGGGGCTGGAGACTAGGACCCAATAGGCATATCACTAACATAGGATTCCATAGCCTAAGAACCTATACATATACATATATCTCCAAGCCTATATAAATCTTTAATGTAAAAAGACAAACAACCGATAAATCATACCTCTAAATCATGTAACCATAGTATAAGAGGATATAAAGGAATGTTGACTTGTCTAAATACAAGACTACCAAAAAGTGTCTAAAAACACAAGTCCATCCTGAAATTAAGTACATGGACTGCTATCAAAAATCATCAAGAGAATACCTTGGTATTTTTGGTCTCACAAAGCATCGTCTCATCCATACCTTCCAAGGACTCAATCAAAAGGTTGATCATATGAAGAAGACCCGAGAAATTTGGGAAAAGCTCCAGCAGGGCTGAGTGTAATAAAACTTTGTCGGAGACCTCAAAATACAAAATCATATAACAAAAGAAATATATTCATTTCTACATATCTATAAAATCTAATATTCATATGACAATAATATATATATATATATATATATATATATATATATATACTCAACAAATACACATAGTCTATAGCTAAGTCACAACTGTAGTATACTGGCATAGGATTCCAGCACAAAGATTCCGCAAATTATTCATGCAAGAGAACACAATCATGAGTTTGGAACTACATATGATGTCTGAATGAGAGTTATTTCCCATGATGTGTCATAATAAAATTGATAATGTCAATAATCTTATGAGAATATGATAAACATATGAGTATCACATCCCACTCTATGGGGTGATTCAAATAAATCAATTAACCCTCTATGTTGAGGATCAATGCCCATGTAGTGTTTGTCACAAAGATAATAAGAACTAAACCTAGGTTATTAGGATGAATATAAGATCTCACATTGGTCTTCTCAGAGGTATTCCAATGAATCTATCCACGAAATTCCTACTCAAGGGTTCTTGGACCTAGGAGTAGGAGATGACCCCTTACCTACCCTCAGGGAAAGGATAAATGGAATGTAACCTAATGAAACTTATACAAGATACGAAGTAAAAGGCATCTATTACATGTATAAAAAATTACATGGTGTGTATTTGGGGTCACATTTCATATCCCGTGACCCCAAGCCTTTCCCATATAAGTATCCCATGTCATCAAACCATGCTCGTGTAGTAGTACATGGTGAATAGGATTCCCATTTAGTTTACCTGTGTTCCAGTACATAGCTTCATACCGTGTACATGTGTTTGTGTACCAGTACATGGATTTTCCCATGTACATGGTCCTTGATATATCAGTGTAGGGGAGTACACACTGTATAGGCTTCCCTAGTATTGTACCTAAGGTCTGTGTAACAATCGGGTATATATTGAGTCTTTTGAGACGTACCTCATTCCGTGTGACTAGGGTCGCATGTTGTGTGATAATTTACTTTCTATTGAAACCCTATCCACTATAAATTTCTCCCTTCATGGTATTTATATATTAAATACACACTATGTAGCATGGTATATTTTATAAATCCAAATATATTATCTATTTGTCTTCCTCATCACTTAAACCTCCTTTATCGATGTGTCTTTCTGGGAAGCTCAAGGGGAGGCCTCAAATGATCCATTTCATCAATAGAAAATGTGTTCCAACCATCAAATATTCATCAAAAATTGATCCAAGTGTTGTTCTTCATTGTGCGTTAAGAACATGAAATTCAGAATCCACTATAATTTGATTCATTTTTTACTTCTATCGTCACACGAGAGTCATGTTGTGTTGATCCCAGATCTATAATATCATATCATTGTTCCTAAAAATGGGTTCCCTGTTATCGATTGATCTATATTTTTCATTCCTTGGCCCAAATGGGGAATGCCGACGATGAACGTAGAATAGGGGAGATAAACACAAGAACAATATAGGTGGATGAACCTCAATCAATTTTCGTGTTGATCTCGATCCAATTTCATAAGAACAATAAATGAATAATTAAAAAATTGTATCACAATGACAATTTCATTAATTAATCCCCAAATAAACCTATCCCTCAAATATTCACGATCTATATATCAATCTGTTGGTCAGTTTAACCATTTACATCATAAGAAAAAAGAATAGGGGAAAGTAAAACAATCATAAATATACCCTACCTCAAATAGGATTTATTGTCGATGAATAATGGGGTTGTTCCATGATCATTGTTGAGATCCTTTTAATTCTTTGTGTTCTAATCTTCAATCAATGATCTGACAGTCATTATCCTGAGATAAATCCTCCAAATCTCAATCCATGTGCCCTTTTCTTGTTCCAAGGTTTTATAGATAACCCTAATATTTTTTCGTAACCTTATATTTAAAAGAAGAATTTTTAGGCCATTGTGTCACTACATTATCAAAACAACAAAAATATTTTAATTAATTTTTTTTAATTCTACTCTCATGTTGGATTTTCCACAAAGGCCCCACAGAAACTATTATTAAGTCAGGCCTAGGGTAAATGTGATATTTTGAATCCAATAATTCCCTCTAATTTATGATCTAGTCTCCATGTTAAAATTTATCCCAATTTTTTTCTAGAAAAATATATGAGTGTGATACATAATCTATTAACCATATTTCAAACATTTATTTGGGGAACAATAGGCCTTAAAATGTCATCGCATCCCCTAGTCTTGAAAATAATCCATATAATATCTAAAAATAATTACCAGAATATATAATACATTAAGATACTAAAAATAGGGATTTTATGCCACAAATTTCATCCAAATAAATATAAACTATAGTAACATGATCTCTCAATAACCAAAAAATATCATCAGTCACATAATGACTTATCTAGAAAATTATAATAATAAAAAACACTCCTTAAATACATTCAATGTAATATCCAATGTTATGTAAACTCAGATTTGATACCGACAGTGGTATCCTTGAACCAAACATCTAGATCTAGTGATAATGATATAACCACAATTTTTTTGGCTTGATTCCAATAAACATCGTCCAATTTAAATACCTCAAAATCATTTAACAAAAAAATAAAATAATTGACCACATACATAATTAATGATATTTTTGGTTTATAGTATTTCAAGAATAGAAAACCATAATTAATATCATAATCTATAGAAAAATTATACAAAATCTTATCTGGCTTCACATGTGATGGACTCTTAATCAAGACCATTCACCATTAATAATCAAAACATCCCTATACTATAGAAAATAATTTCAATACATGGGATGAAATCAAAATTGATGGGTAAGGGGTTTTAAAACACAAATTATAATCATTAAAATTTTAAATTGATATTAAAATTCATTGATAAAAATTTAATTCTATATAAATTATTTTGAGAAAAATATATCATTTGATAAAATACATAATTTTTCATTACAAAGAATTTTTTGTTTTCAAAATCCATATTAAGAGAATTTTTTTTTAAAAATTTAAATGAACTTTTATTTGAAAAAAAAACATTTAATCTCATGATATAATATCCCTTAAAATAAACCCTTATTTATCATTTCATACATCAAAATAAAACTTCTAAAATTATATATCTTTTTAGAATAGAATGAAACTTAGGGAACATTAAGAAAAATATTTTTTCCATAGGGGATATTTAAGGGCTAAACATAAATTCATAGAAAAACGTACCATTTATGTATTGATATCACTTCCCATTAGTCTACATCCTAACCAAAACCCAAGTGACAATTTATAAATGAAAAAAATTTAGTGGAATATTTTATCATTATTAATCCATTAAAAAAAACCTTTCAAAAATTCCAAATAAATGTAATTTATATTTAAAGTGTAAAATAAATAAATAAATATTAAACATAATAAAATTTATTTAAATAATATTCTTTAATTTCTTAATTATTTGAAGCAGTCTAAGAATCCATGCATTAAACCTAGATGATAAATGTAAAAAAAATTCATAACATATATTTAATATCATTGATAAATATAATGCATTTCCATACAATAAATATAATAATGAATGAAATCCAAAAATTTAAAGCTAATTTTCCAAATAAAATGAAAACATTGTATTTCCCTAAAATTGACCTTGATATCAGAAAACATAACACCATTAAAAATAGGTTTTTGAAACCCTAAAATATAAATTCATTGAAAATAAATTTCTCTTATGACTATGTAACAGAATTAAATACACTTTTTAAGAGAAAAATAATTAAATAATCATAATTTTTCATTTTAAAATAACAGCATACTCAAAAATATTAATAAAAATAAATTAAAAATTACCCTCTGAAATAAAAGGTGCACAATTAACATAAAATTATATTTTTTTATAAAAATTGCGTTTGTACAATATAAAAGGGTTTTAATGAAATAAATTATTAATAAAAAAATTTCCCTTGAAAGAATTTCACAATCTTGATGATTTATTCATAAGGATCACATTGATATAATGATGGGACCCTTTGTTGGAATCCCATTACTCGAAGAGAGACTTACCATGAACAATCACACACTCACTCTATATGAAATTTTTTCTTGCAATAGTAGTTCACGAAATAAGGTTATCTCTAATAGAACTTAGATATTTACTATTCAAAGCTAATATTAACCCTTATAAATCCAATTCTAAATTTCATAATCATATTTTAATGTATTAAATTGATTAGATAAGATCTTATTAGAGTTATCCTCATATAATTATATAGCTTCTATCGATATCTAAATTTCTCGTAACAATAAGCTACACCAGGAATTACTTATCTCCATGTTATAAAAAAAATATAAAACAATCCATAGGAATCAATTACCAAAATTATTCTAATATCCATCCTGAATTTATATTCTAATTTTTTAATAAAATATATTATAAACCCCAAACATGGATCTCCCATGGAGGATGAGCTTCTTTTAACTTACAAAATAAGATATAAAATGTTTCTATTACATGCAGAGATAAAAAAAGTTTTATAAATGTTGATATTCATAATTGTGTTTTATTTCACTAATTTCATCTTTTTTATCAAAAAAATTATCTTGTAAAACCATACGACAATGAAATATATTAACATCAACTTTTTCTACAATTTCCACATGATAAAGAAGAGGGCATGATGGTATGTTTAAATATTATAATTATCGTTTACCTTTACTTGGATTTAAGTTTACCTTTACATATATTTTAAAACCCAATATGTAACCCTTATACATAAACTTTTATATTTATTTTACCCTTATGTTATTTTTGGGTTCCCTTTCACAAGCTATTGTTTTTTCCCATTTCTCTTATATAATTTTTATAGACACTTATGTAAGTGATTTATCAAACATCTTACACTTATGTGAGTCTATATCTTTATTTATGTAAACTTGGTAATGTGTAGAATACCTTTCCATTGTATGTGAATTGGTGTGTTACTCTTTCATGATTCATTTAGTACCCATACATAGTGTTAATGACCCTTATTCCTTATTTAAAACTATAACTCTACACTTATGTATGAGTTTTCTTACTCTTATGCAGTAGAATAGTTACCCTGAATAAGCACAACCTACCCTTAAAAAACCTATAAAGTACCTAAATGACCATTATAAAACATGGTCTTACCCTTAAGGGATATTCTTATAGTCCTTAAATGAGCATATCATGGCCTTTACATATGTTTCTGAACTCATGGGATACCTTTATATAAATGATATAGGTGGTTAAATTTACATAGATGAGAACATACATTTATTCATACTAAGGGAGTTTAGATATACCCATAAAAAGCCCTTATAATACCATTACACCTCATAAGAAACAACTCATAACCTTATTAAACTATATTAAAAAAGTATGTACCCGTATTCGACCCTTTAAAAATGTTAAACAATTATGTGGCTTTATCTTTTCAGAAAAAAAATATATTGATATATATTAATTTTTTTAAATTTAATCTTGCAAACTATGAAATATTCTAATTATTATATTTCATTTATTATAGTAATATATTTAAAAATATATAATTATTATTTCTCAATAATTATTATATATATATATGTTTACCAATAAAACATTTTGATTTCAAAAATATATTTATTTTTATATTATTATAATTTATACCTTGTCTAATTTTTATTTATGTTCTTTTTTTATATGTTATAATAACATTAAAATATTAATATAAATAAATGATATTGATATTTTAATAACAACAATATTTATATTATTCAAGAAATATTGATTCAATATTTTTAAACTTCTTATATTCATCATAAACATTATGATAATTTTTATATCTGTATGTTAATAATCATCCCTTTAATTTCAGGAAAAAAAATATTATGTATAAGTATATATTATGAAGTTCTATAATATTTTTTGTTACCTTCTGTTTAATAAAAATATATCCATTTTTTTCATATAAAATAATAAAAATATAGTTAAGGAAGTATTTTTATAACATCAATATTTTAAAATAACATAATCCAAATTTTATATTGTTTAATGAAAATAATTTGATTTTGAAAAAATGAGTTTATGTGGATGAAAATAAAATATTTTTTTAAAATATGATAAAATAAATTTAATAAATATTTATTTTAATTGAAAAATCTATATTAATTCATTGGATATTTCACTTCTAATTTACAAAAAAAATTATCCTGAAATGAACAATTATGGATCATTTAAGGTCAAATTTCCCAGGTAAAGAACCTTAATATCACCCATGAATATATGTCTAATTCACAATTTAACTATTTCATAACCCATCACTTCCCACTAAAGGTTTAAACTTGTCGAAACTATATAATTTTTACATTTTATTACCTTAATAAAAATTTTCAAAGTCCTGCACAAATGCACAGCCTAATGCAATTTGAAACCTGAAACATAATAAAAAATCTCTAAAATTAAAATTACTTCCTACTTCAAGCATAATGAAGATAAATCACAAAGAACAACCATCCGAAATAATCCCTATACTAATAATTCCTAATTTTCCCTCCAAAATTCCTATATTAACGTTTTTAGATGGTAAATAATAAATAAATGGTGGGTGATGAATTTAAGGCATAAATGGGATTAGAATCAATAAACATTGTCCCTTGAAAGAATTGATACTTCCAACACCTATGAGTTGAGAAGAAGGGAGATAATATCATAATTGAGTTGCCTCCCACATCACCTAGTTTGAGCAACAGTCAAGGATCTAGAGTGGGAAAATTAATTTATTTGGGGAAAAATATTCAGTTTCCCCCAATTAAAATAGTATCATTACCTGGTCATGTTTTGAACCCAATCGGTAGCCCCATATCTTGCAGTTAGCCAGAGGTTTGCAATTCTATTGAAATTTTTCACTTTGTAACCCTCACATGTCACAATAAAATCTACTATAGGCTATATTATGTTAGGTAAAAGCGTAGAAGAATTTCCCATAACCATATCTTGATCCCATTTAAACACATTAAACCAAAAAAAAAAACGTTCATGATACTACATAATAAGTTAAATTGAAACATAACATTACATTAATTTAGATAGGCATTACAAACTCCACCATTAAGGACATCTCATCCCTAAGAAGCATCTCTAGGGGTCTTGGATTAAAATCACTAGTAACTACAAAAACATATCATACTCCTACTACCACGTCTTACCTTGGGTCTTCCGATACTTCCATAACACTTAGACAGAGATGCAATATATTCTTACACATTACATATACACTTTTGTTTATAATTCTCACTTGGAATTCATTAATTATTTTATGTTAGTGAAAACATTACTACATGTAATTCAAAATATCAATCCATTCCACAACCTCAAATTGGAAAATATACTATAGTGTGAGATTCCAATGCTTTATCATATAAAAATTCCCTATCAATGGTGATAATAAAAAAACACATAGTCACCCAAAATGAACTCTAAAGTTCACTACCTTTTGTTTGCATATGATTTTTGCCTTCTCTATGTGGTAACTGACTACTTATGAATGAACTGCACTCACACTATGGTTTCCTATAATAAAAATCATTCAACCACAAAATACTCATCCTCCAATGACAAATATAACACATGGACTCATGGTCTATTATATAGATCCTCAGAGGGATCCATCTGAATTAAATCATTATAGTTTTTGTTATGATTTGACTTTTCCAAGGCCAGATGGTCATCCCGATTTATTTAAAACAAAGAAATACCTTCCCTAAGCATATCCACTAATACGAATATTGTCATATCTGACTGTTCATCCATATGATGGTGATGAGTTGTACTCATATTTATATTAGATCATATTTCCTTCTATAGACACTTCTATAATCTTGATTTAATGTGTACATCTTTATCTAATACTATTTTTAGAGGAACACTATGTTACAAAACTATCTCCCTCAAATATAACTTTCTTAAATCATACAAATACCAGTTCTTTTAAATATAAGTGAAATGTGAAATAATCATTAACTAATTGACTTTAACCAATTCTACATTACAGATCCTCGATGTAGTGGGAAGTCTTGAGATGAATTCCACAATCACCTCAATCCCATTTCAATAATAGAACTTCATAATGATGATTAAAACAACCAGATCACTAGTTCTATACCATTAACTTATAATTTGTAAAGAATAAAAGAATTAAAAACCATATTATCTTTTAATATAAATGATTGTAAAAAATACTTCTTCATTATTTGAATCATCTTATTCAATCACAGTTTCATCGACATACATGAGGTACGAGAATCCCTTATCAACCATTCCATCATCGATATGGGAACCACTACTTTACAATTTATATACAATGCATCATCTCTATCAGGGGTATAAATAAAGGTGAGTTCATCCCCCAAAATTCATTACCACTTTATATAAAAATATGAGTCATCTATCTATCTAGACTACACAAGGTCCCTGATTGAAGAGGTGATTTTAAATGGAGTGTAGTCTAACACATCTCAATACACTAAGACATCCATATACCATTTAACAATTATCATTATCTGTTTTTGGTTTGTAAAAGTGTATGATCCCACATCCATGGTCTTGCTACCCATTTTGTTGGAAACAACATTCCCCTTTCCAAATAAATATGTCTTCTTGATGTTGAATGTCTATAGATACTAAATCTTTATTATGAGAATGTATATAACGAAATATACTATAATGTTTATAATAAAAACCCCTAACCAAAGAGATAGTTGAAAAAACATTTTAATGAATAATCCATGATAGACAGGTTTAACTCATGGTTGGGCTAGTTAAGCTCATGAGGCCATATATAATGAGACCCTTAAGAAACCACTTGATATTTATGAATCAAAATAGTTCCCTATATAGATTCTGAGGCATCAAAAAAATTATATAATTGATCTTATATTCTAATGAAGTTATAATCAGAGCTGAGATAAACCTATTCATTAGTTCAAAAAACACTCCTCTCACCTACAAGTCCATTCAACCTTGGCTCCCATTTTGGTTAACCCAAACAATGGTTCTTCGATGTGAGATAATTAATGGATGAAATAACTATAATTACTAGTAAAAAATTAAAATTTTGATCTTGGATGCATTTTCGGGTTGACTTCAATGTGTCATTGTCTCTACTTTCACTCACGTAACCTAGATTTATACCTCTAATATTACATAACTAAAAATGCACACAACCTAAATCCAAATGTTACACATAAAATACAAGGATTAAAACTTATGTGGATGGGGTAAACTATATAAGATCTTTGGTATCTCAACATTTTATTCCTAGTTCTATGATTATTCCATGATTTCATCAATAGTGATAATAATTAATGATTTTGGATATGGATGAATAAGTTATTTCATGAGTTCCTGGAATACTATTAGTGAATTGGTTTATATAAATGTAATAACGATATACTCATACAAGTTATAACATATACTAAAAATAATTATTAGTAAATCCCCTAACATAACCCATGATTGCTAATAACCAAATTGTAGATCAATCAAGGAAAACTATGGGCACCCCTTAGTTGGTTGAATAGATCATCCATCCAAAAAAAGGATATGAGTCCGTCACTATAACCTAGTTCATATCAAAATAATCGAGGAATAAACTCATGCAGTATCCACCTCCTTGGAGAATAAAACTTGATCTACTAAAGTATAGACACTTAGGAAGATGTAGCTATTTATCTAAAGACCCTCAAGTTTTACTTCATCTCTTTGATCTTATTTGGTGCCATTAAATATGGTGGCATAGATATAGACTATGTACCCAGTATGAGATCAATATTATTCTTAATACACCACTCTAAATAAAACCAAAATAAATTATTAGAAAACACATCACTAAACCAAACCATCACCGGGGGAAATTGGTGGAAGAATCACCTAGTTTGTAGTAAGAACCATTATCTCCACCTATATTATAATAAATCATAGCCAGATAAAATATTGTCCCTACCTTCTTGAATTTTCATCTCATTTCCACCATGAGAATAATATTTTTTATGGCAGGTAAAATATGCCTTCATATCCTTGTAATTAATTTGATCCTGGCGTCGTGTTTTCCAATCCATCCTAAAAATGACTTTAAATTTATCCATATATAAGAATATGAAATTCCAAAAATCCATAGAGACAATGACCTCTTCGGTACATGTGATAAATATTTAACAACAATATATTCTCTTCCCAATAGGCTTTTCAATGGGAAAAACCAAGGGTAAAATATAAATTCAATAGTAAATCAGACACGAATCTGAAAAAATAATGGAATATTAAGATCTCATGTTAAAAATTACAACCAAAAGCATCGAGGTAATGAAATACATACCTAAAACTATTAGTGAGACCACAGATCAATCACCTTGAACCTACTACAAATTTCAACCATGACATACCATAGATCCTCATCATTTCCACGATGGCCCTAACTCATCTTGGACACTAAAACCATAGGTGTATAATATGGTGTCTACCCCAAAAACTCTCATCCAGCCACATGGTCTTATTAACATGAAATAACCTGAATATCCTAGGGGTATCCTTCTATCCAAGACCTTGTGGAATGTGTCTACTAAAGCCTCTACCAAAACCCTATTGGGAGAGACTAAAACAAAAACATGATATATTTCCCATTATATCACCGGTATTGATCTCCTGAAAGTAACAAGTAAAAATAACATTTTAATCTCCGGTCTATCAATAATGAAAAACATGGGAGGGTTCCCTTATGGGGAAATATGAGATTAAAATCCATCCTACCCTGAAAAACTATCATTTCCCAAGGGAATCTCCCCAAATCTCTGGAGCATACCATGGGATGTGGTACCAATAGTCCCCACTTATAAGGCCTCCACATGGACCCTTAACGGGGGGTGGTATACCTAATATGTTGTCTTATTATAGGACCTTCTCAACTAAATTAACCTTTTGAACAATATAGAAATATTATGATAAGAAAAATGTCATTAAATTATGCCTATCCTCTAGAAGTAGAATGATCTCAATCATCCAAGAAAATGAATCCTCATTTTAGGACAATATATGTGAAAAACAAATAAACTCCAAAAATAAAATCCTACATTCCTCCATAGATGTCTCCCCTAATAGATCTCAATGAACACTTTTGATGTCTATCAAATGATAGAATATATAGAAAAATTCCTAGAAAATGACATCCCTAAAATTATCATATGACATATCCTCATGTATTCATTCCTCAGTTAGAAAGACCAACCATTTTTGGTCATGAAAATCTAGAATATACTCTACCAAAATCACTAAAAAAAATTCTAGCCTCTAAAGAATCTCAAATATTACCTAAAGAATCATGATCCTATCCATGGTATCCTGAGGATAACCGCTACACTATAATACTGGATGATGATACATAAAAATGTATCATGTAAAATCTAGTATGATTGAACATCCCTGAGGGGAACCTCCAACTCCAAGAAACATGATGTCGAAAAAACCAAGAAGAAGAGTCTCTACTACCTGGATTTTTGGATAATCACATGGGGCATGCTCAATATGAACATCATGGATGTATAGAAGTATAGTTGGGGGATTCCAAAAATTGATAGCATCCTTACCCTAGTACTAATCTAGTACTATGATCCAACAATTATGTAGTATTATTTGAAATTCCAAAACTCCCTCTACAAAATAAACTCAACATCTAAGAGACTGAATATTTCTAATCTATTAATAGGTTCCATTTTATACAAAGACACTAACGGAAAAAACCTATTGTTCTTTCCACAACAACATCACATAAGATTATTAGGACATACATAAGTCTTATTCCCAAGTCTCTCACACAATCTTGTAAATCGTAATCAATTAACTGAATTATTAGTTTGATCAGGTCAAATTAATTAAATATAAAAAATGAATTATTTGGTAGAACACATAATAAATTTTTACTATAATTTTATTAATTAAAACCCAACTCTATTAGAAGAACCCAATCATATGACATGTGACCCAAAAAACCTAAACATGATTCATAAACTCACTCCCTATTCACAATCGGTCCCAGCGAAAATCTCATAAATCATAAATGCATAATAATACTTGGTGAATGGTACAAAATTGTATCATTATATTAAATAAAATAAACCGTTATTCCCATGTGACTATTATTTTAGCTATATAATATTTTTTCCTGAATAATAACATGATCTTACCCATGTTCCAATGATCACATCTCTAAAATACTTATAACAAACTATTGTGTAAATAAAGGGGGATTTGATGCCATTTTGTGATGCCCGAACATAGAACATCGGTACTATGTCAAGAAAGAACTTGGTATTACTCATGCTTCAATATATTCACAAGTATTTTAACTACTAGTGACATATTTAATGACACCCTAGGGAGACTTTGCCACCAGTTTTAGATAACCGTCATCCAAATGAAATAGTTGAAGAAATAATAATAAATTTAATAATCGCAGATCATGTATCACTGGTAATAGTATCATCAACTCTTGTTATATTAATGAGGAAAATATTACTTGGTACACAATTTCAAAATATATCATCACATAAATAAGATCAATATATACAGGGGAAAAATAATTAAAATACTAAATGGTGAATCTCTAAAAAATACCGTAAATCGTTTCCTCATATTAATAAAATCCCACCCACTAGAACATATTCATCAATATATAATTGGTCTATTTCCCTTGGATGGACCCATGATAATAAATATGGTATTTTAATAAAACATTCATATTTGGTGAAAGAATAAATCCATTAGGATAGAGAAAATGAGCACATATTATGAGTGAACAAGATTTAATTAGTTTATTTAATCAATGGTACTAAATAAATAAATAAAATTTAAATACATATAGGGTCATCATATGTTGGCCATGCCACAATGAATTACCAACCATGCTTGCATTTGCTGCATGGAATAATAAAGTTCCCATCATAAACTCAAAAACCAATAAAACACATGATCTTAATATTACCTCTAATGAATAGACTCATGAAGAACATAAGAACCATACCTTCTCACTCAATGGATGTTACATCAAGAATAACCATCCCATTACTTTCCATTCAAGGGAGCTCACATCATCCCCCATGTAACACTGTATCACCCATGTTGCACATATACATCACTTGGAAATATGGTATATTACTCATTATATGTTTTCATAAGTAAGGGAACTGATCACTTGAGTCCCAACCAAATTTTCCAAGATATTCTAGACTGAAATGATCCCAGATGGATCCTTTAATGTCACATATCATAGGTGGTCCTCAATAAAATCACCAATAATCCAATGTGTAGTCCTAACAATAAATTAATCATGCTCATTTCTTCCGGTATAAAGTAGTAACCACATCTAAATGGGCCTACCTAGTAACATTGGTGCCTCAATTTGTGTTCTCACTAGGCTACATGCACAACAACACATAATTCAGGGAATATAACTTTGTATGAATGTTATAAAATGGTATATATTTTCTATCAAAATTGTGATGAAGCTCAATTTCCAATAATCACCACCCAAATCAATCCCAAAAAAACCCTAAATAATAACCAATATTCACATATAATTGTTTTATAAGGATTACAAATAAATATAATAATAAAGAATAATGAGTGGGTTTAGTGAAATTAGACATGAATAAAGAGATCACCATAATGAATGGAACATAAAATTCTAAATATATGAGGAATATGGAGCTATACTCACCAATGAGAATTCCCCTACATTGAAATTTTCAATAAAGAGTCCAGGGATATAATGGGAGAATAAAAAAGTAAATTTAGAAGAAATTATGAACATTCCCTTTAAAAAATCATAACAACCAAGTCATTTCCTGACCCACATGGGTTACACCATGACCTAATGCAGAAAGGATGATTGAAGTTATTCCCAATCCTATCATGCTAAAAACCGCATAAGTCATAGAGTGAGTGAATTAATTATATTGTGTGTTAGTTGCAACGAAAATAAATTTTATTAGAACCCACTCTCAATTCATTATAAAAACCTCAGACTACCAAAACCCCTAAAAATTAATTATAATAAATTTAATTTAAATGTTACTCACATTGAATTTCGAGTGGATTTACAATGTGGTTGATTTTACTCATATAAAATAATATATTTAGTTATTTATAAATATATAATAATTATGAAATAAAATTTTCTAGAATGTTTTATTTTAATTTAATTAATTATTAACATGGGGAATATGATAATTAAAAAAGGAAATTAAAATTTTGAGTTAATTTTTTTATTATGGTAATGATTTATATAAAAATCCGAAAATAATATTATTATCATTATATTATGAAGTGTTGAAGGAAAAATAATTACACCAAAATGATGAAATATTGTTTTTATTTATACTAATGATTATTGATTAATATTAATGATTATATTCTATTTTTTATTTTATTTTCGTTGTGAAATTATTATTTATTACTAAAGTGAATTTTTTATTTTGAAATGTTTATCTATACTGATTAGGGATGGTAAATATTTAATTGTTTTGTTTTTTTTTCAATCCTAATATAAGAAAATTTCCTACTAGTTTTCTTGTTAATTATTACATAATAATAATTATATTAAATTAATTAGATAAGAGATATATAATTTTAGTTAATGGGGTGGATGTGAAATGAATTGTGTAATATAGTATTAATTTATGATGATGCCCAAAATCGGTAGACATCAATGAGGTTGTGTTAATTATAAATGTAATTGTTCTATTTTGTGTGTGTATATATATATATATTGTTTTTATTGTTGATAATGTATAGTATACATTATATAATTTTTGTCCGTATAGTTCATTACTTATATAATTTTAATGGATTTATCTATATAGTCATTGACATGTTGTTGTTATAAATGTGGGAACATTTTTTATTTGTAAGATGAATTATTTTGGTATTTTGTAGTAGTGGGTTGTTGGTTTAGGTTGAAGAGATATATGTGAAACTGTTGGTTGTTAACATGAGGAAAATAATGAGTTTAATATTTATATTTAGAGGGATTATATGTTTGATGTATGTTTGGGGTTGATTTGATGACTATATCTTTATTTAGATATATGTATAGTTTTATGTATATCATTCATGGATGAATTATATTCCTTTAATCACATGGATAGTTGATGGTTAGAGGATGGACCAATTGATTATATTTCTATAATCACCATTAATTATATATATATATTGATTTTTTTATCATGTCTATTTTGAGGGCGTGGTGGGTAGATCTTTCTCAAGAATATAGAGACATAATAAGAGTATTATTGTTGAATTTTTTTTATGTTGGGTTATAATAGGATCTTGTATGGTGGTTTTTAGGTTTTTTCATCATTTTTATAGTGTGATAAATTTTATGATATATTCATTCATAGTTATTTTCAATAATTACTGAAATATTTTTTTCCCATATGTGACATATTACCTTTATTTTATGGGTTAGAATGTTATGGGTGATATGTATGATTCACGTATGTTTATCCCCCTAGGGTTTATTTCCACACCTCAGCCTATTGGAGATATACTCAGAGGATATACTTGGAATTGATTATTACACATGATAGGATTCTAGTGTAACTAGTTCATGTCATTAAATTTATAGATTGAACTAAAATTTATTTTTATACCAATATAATTTAACATTAATGAAAATAATTATATGTAGTGGATTTATATATACAAATAATGTCATTTGAGAGTTGGTAAGGATATATTTTTTGTATCCCTTAAATATTGTATAAAAATGATGTCTTTAAATTTTATATCTTATAAGTGAAATTAAGATATTTTCATAATATTATAAAAAAATAATTTTTCATAAGAGGTAATACCGTATAATTGTTTAAGTAATAATTTTTTTTAAAATATTATTTCCATTATATCATTGTAGAAATATATAATTATATTAAAAATATTAAATTTAATTAACATCGATTAAACAAATCATAAATAATTAATTTTATAATAATAATTCAATATCTCTATAGAATGTTATTGTGATTTATCCTAGTGTAGTAGGTTTATCAAAAAAAATTAAATCAATATCCATTCTCAAGTCTTTCCTCATCTAGTGTTCCTCCATCACTTGTGTATGTTGAAATTTTTAGGTTTTTATATCCATTAAAATGACCAAATGTAGTGAAATAAACTCATATATCCTAATATCTATTAGTATTAAATTACATAAATATATAAATAACAAATGAAAAACATTTCTTCCACATTAAGCAAGATTTATCATCAAAATATTTATTTTTGTGGAGATCACATAGAAAATTCAACTCTCTTATTCCTCATAAGGTATCACAAGTCTTTTGAATCACCTATATCTGTGGATGAACATTCTTATACTCACTTAACTTATAAAATAAAAAAAAAGTTATAAAGGCATTAATAATAGAAACAAAATCATCTTGATATTTATGGGATATATACACACATAAATATGGTATGAAACAAAATCAGATTATAGTGTCCCATCAATAGTTTAACAATAATATTGAAGTCACATCATAAGAATCTACATTGTTGATGATAATGTGTGAAATTAATTTCCAACATAATTGGATTTGTTATTTATTAATCCACACTCAATAATCCACCAGTTATATTAAAATCTCATAATATTTATACAAAACATCACACAGTATGTGAATCTATCCATAATTATCTTAAAACCATTATTAATACGCACTCTCTCAATTTAATAGAAATTATTTATACCAAAATATATTTATTATTCCATATCATAATTATGTTACCCTCAATAATACATATATTTATTTATCACATGTATACATTTAAATTATTATTATCTATGACACCATCCAATTTACTATTATTTGAATATTTCAATGTAGTTAAAAATAACACATACATTCTTATTTCATGAAAATATACTTAAAAAATTTAAAAAATAAAATTCATTTTAATAGTCTATGTTTATGAGAACATAAAATGATACAAAACTATATATGGTCATGAATTTCCTTTGTAAAATTCAATAGAGGAACCATATGTCATATTTTTAGTATAGAAGGGATCTTATAAGGGATATGAAATTCCAACCATGTGATAAGAAACATACCCAACCACTAATAGATTTTTTTCAACCTCAAGGATGTAACAATATTATTATCAATGTGATAATATTTATATTTGAAATAATTTGTTAAACTCAAATAATAATGATTTATAAAAATAATACACCCCTAAGTATATCAATAGAAATTTATATAACATTTTATGTGATAAATTTGTTACATTATTCTAGATAGTAAGTCACTAATTATTATACCACAAGACTTATGTATATCACATATGATAATATAATCATGAAAAACATAACCTATCTATAACGCCCCGACCCTAGTTACCCAGAGTCAGTGCATTATTACATAACATTAGCATGATCACCAAAGATCAAGTCTCTAAAGACCGATTAGTCTAGTAGCCTTGGAAATACAAGATACATTCATAAGATTCACATTAAATTATAAAATGAAAAATTAAAACAAAATAGTCTCCATATGACAAACTCATGTCTCTTAGACTATCCCTTCAGGTCACTCATAATATACTTTTTTGCATCCTAGAAAAAATAAAACATAGAAAGGGGTGAGCTCAGATGCTCTGTAAGGATAACAATATAATAGAAACTTTCATAAATAGGCATAAAAATTTAACCCAATTTATAAAACTAAAACAAAAGCATTTTAAAATTGAACTTCAGCATAAAATGACAAAGAAAAAATAAAATAATGTCATTTACTTACTCAGATGGGTATTCTACTTGTCGAATTTTCACATGCAATATCAATGGCCACTTTCATAATGATGGAATTCATAATGCCAGACTTCATAACCACATAGTCAAAGGCTTTTGCAAATACAATAAATATTATTGACTCAAGGCCTTGTTCCAAGACACTAGTTTGTCTCTTGAGACCTTCCGATCCATCGAGGAGCTATAGCAGGCTCCACCCGTCACTTACTAAGTCCAATGCATTCCTCATTAGAAAAGGTTTAAACATAACATAAATATTCTGATTAAAACTAGAATATTAAATGTCAATACATTATCCATAAACAATTAATGGTGTAAAAATAACACGTCCATTTTTCAAACATATCAAAAAACCATCAATACAATATGGATACTTTGTATCATAATAATTCAACTTCAAATAAGCTTAAAATCCCTGAAAGGATATTGACATAGATGAAATCAAAAACATCTGTTAGAGAAATATCCCTTTCTATTTTGAAATAATTTAAGAAAACATTTATTTTTAAAATATTCTTTTAATATTTTAAGGGAAGCTTCAATGATGTTATAACGGTGGAAAATAGTCACACCCATTGTATAAGTTAAAAAAGACATTCTTACCTTAATTTTGTCGAAAAGGTTATAAATGACCTGGTTTGGAAAACGATGGAAATATTCCATTATAAACATCTTATTAGAGCTAAACAAGGGTATAAATTCCATTAAACCATAATCTATAATATAGTAAGAATGTTTTGAAATACATTTTTACAAAACATGGACGTGAATGATAAATAGGTCCTAGTAGATAATTACATATAAACAACCTCAGATAATAAAGAGATTGTGAAATTAACCCTTACCTTGTACTTTTCCTTGGCCGATGGTGGTTAACCTCCTGCATAATGGTTAAATAATTGTTATTAAATTATATAAGAATAATATACATTAATATGATATCATATATGAACTTTTAACATTTCTTTGTTAATAATATCATTGTATTATCGTTGTTTCAGTTGTTAACATATTCATTTTTCTTTATATTCGTTGTTATGTGAGTCATATTTTTTACTGATGGGATGCATCATATTCATATCCAGAATGATATCAAATATTTAAACATTATTTTTAATCATAAAATTAAAATTAGTCTTGAATGGATACGATGGGGAATGAATCTCATCGCGTTCGTGGATACGGTAATCCATATGTACGCACGAGCGACAATATCATTCTTTTGATATTAAAATATTATATAATTGGATGATATATCATATATACAGAATCATTATCATATTATATTTATTATTTACATAAATTAAACATAATTAATATAACCATCCAAAATAATAATGTATTGAATAAAAATTACACCACGATGTGGAGACGGTAATCCGTACGTATGCACGTATGATGACATGTCATTCAAATAATGGATATAATATTTAAAATGGTTGTACCATATTCATAATAACATAACAGTATATAAAAGATATTGGGGATATTATTTTATAATCGAAACAACAAAGAAAGAGGAAGTTGGAGAAGAAAGTAATTTGAAAGAGGTGATGAAATATTTACCTCTTCTTCAGGTTATTCCTTTTGATTTAATCTAAAGGGCTCCATAGGTTGGCTTTATGAATAAATTAAGGCCTCTAAGATTAATTTAGGATAGTTGAGAAGCTATTTTGGTAGGGGTTGGCCGATCCAAATGTATTTGAAGGTTTGAATTAATGAAAAGGGGGATGCCCTTTTAGAAGAGGGGTGAGGGGCACCTTAGGAAAATCTAGAAATATTATTTTATAATAAAATCATTTTCGGTTTCAAATGGATCCAAAATGAATTATTTAAAAAATAATGTGGGTATGGGTCTAAAAACACTCATACAATATGTTTTTGACAGGTCTGGGTCACCATATTAACATTATCTTTTAGATTTAACTCTTAGTTAAATAGTTTGACATTTACCATGTCTCTTTTTTATTTTTATATTATATGGTTGATAAACATACTATAAAAATCCAATAGAACCTCAAGTGGTTCATTAATGATATATATAATATTATTTAAGACCTTTGGATGATCCTTAGATTCTTAATAAATGGAATATAAATTAATAATATAATATTTGTTTTAAAAACTCTTTTATGTCAATTTTTACACTATTTGGAATTTTGTTTTTTCTAAATTCATAACAGCATTATTTCTTCAAAAACAATTCATCTAACCAACCCTAACATGTCATATTAACCCATAAAATAAGATGAATTCAAAAAAAAATTATCAAATTACATTTATTTGGATATTTATAATATTAATTATTTTAATATTTAATTAATTATGTAATTACTGCATCATCATTGTGTCATAGATAAATTAAATTATTTAATTTCTAAAAAATATAAATAAAATACCATTATGTAGGAAATATTTTTATTTTTATAATTAATATTTATAGTAGAATTTATCTTATGTGCAAGCCTATATTAAAAATGTTTTAGTTATTAAACTTTGAATTTAACACTTTTAACTTCTCTTTGAATTAAAAAATAATAAATGTCCCAATCTAATCCGAGTTGACCAAAGAGGTTCATATTTTATTCTGAAGGTTGTTTTTTGGCCAAATAATACTTATCTAATAGAATTATGACATGTGTTTGGGTAATAATAATATCATTTTTACCCATAATTACCCTATTAAACTTTAATCGCGGTAAATAAAAGTCCAAAGTTACTATTCACCAAAAACAACTTTCATCTTATTGAACCACATTTTACTTACTAAGGTTAATAGTGTCTCTCAGATTTTTTAAATTCAACTCATAGAAGTTGTAGAATTGTGTTTTATGCAAATTTTCATATACTCATTGGAGGTGGGTAAAAGACGGTAAAAAGTTCAATTAAATTTTTATATATCTAAAATTATTATAAAATGAATACAATGAATTATTTTGAATATATATTGGTACAATGTATCTATTTTTACCTAAAATAAATTTATGTAAAATAAATAATCATTTAAATAAAATGTCGGTTTTAATAAAAAACTCAGTGTTTTTCACTATTCATCAAAAAATGAAGTTTCACAGAAAAATACCAAAAATTCAACACAAGATATATTTGATATTCTGAATTGAAAAATGATGTCAATTTTACCATATTAAAAACATATAATTTTCATTTATTAATTTAAAATTAATTCTTGTTGTCAAAATAAATTGCATGTTTTTAAGAAATAATAACTATCAAAATATTTACACTTGTTTATGTCCAATTTCAAAATAAAATTACATACAATGACCATCATTGGACTAAATGGTAAAAATATAGTCTAATTATAATTCTAAACCATTAAAACTTATAATTCATCAATATAAATTGTTTTGATTAAAAAAGTTGTTTTCAGTTAAAATATATTATTTTTCACTATTCACCCAAATATGAAAGTTATCTGAAAAATACCAAAAATTTATTGAAACTAAATTATTATGTCCTGATCCTAAAGAAAAAGTTTATTTTTACAAATTGAATATATAAAAGTTTCAAATATTGGATTTAAAAATGGTTATTTATTAAAAGGTGGTAAAATTGAATTTTTTAAAAATAATTCTTTTATATGAAGAAAACGAATTTGTTCTTACAATATGTCTAAGAAAATCATAATAAGGATTATAAAATTATAAGGATTATATGAAGTTAAATATTCATTTAATATTATTCATAACCGCTATTGAACAGTTAGATTGGTACGTCATGGTGCTCTTGAACTCAGTGTTGCGTGTAATGCTAGTTATTGCATTACTTTGAAGAAATAACGCACTGTGAAATCTTTGGGTGTTACATTCTTCCCTACTTCAATAAATTTATTCCACACAATTTGAAATTTTTCTTAGAAAATAAAAGGATGAAAATAAAAAATACCTTAGTGGGAAAACCCACATCGAAAATTGGGTTACTAAAATTTAGTCTTAATAAGAAGAAAAGGGGAATGAAAAAGCCACCACCAAATTATGATCTCGATTAGGAGAACATTGGTGGAAATTAGAGACACACAATTGAAGGAAATATGAAATATTTATAGGGAGTAATTGAGTTCATTAGTCACAAACAATTGTAGAATTTAGGGCCTCAAATCCATCAATCTATCATGATTTAAAATATCATTGGTTTAACAAAACATAATGTATTAGGATAACACATTTTTAGTTTTAAGATCCCTTACCTAAAGTTTATGAATTAATTTCTTCATATAATATGAGAAGAAAAAAATATACTTGACTAGCAGAGTTCCATACTTTAACTAATTTCTACCACAAACTCATCTTTCACTCTAAAAGATAATAGATCTTAAAAAATATTCTATTTATCCTATTCATATGGGGTTCCAAAAAACTGAATTTATAATTAACCTATCTGACCCTTTAAAAAAATAAACTACATTATAGAATCCTAGTATTTGACGTAGTCCAGTGGTAGGCAATAAATCCTAATCGCTCTATTGTTGTGGGTTCGATTCCCGTAGCTTTGTCTGACGCGACAGGCTATCACACGGTCTGCGTGTTGTCCTTTTTATAAAAATCCAAAAATAACCTTTACAATAGTATCCAATTTCAAACATATACCACTCCAACCATTAGACTTATCCAAAATACTTCTATCCAAACTCAGAGTCCAAAATTTATAAGTAAGTCAAACATAATGAGGATCCTTTTTTCCACATAATAACATGTGAACACCTTCATCATGTGTTATTTTAAAACATGGTAACTCCTTGAATTACCATAAAACCTTATTTATTACATTCATACTCCCTTATCCTTTATATAATACTGGATATATTCCTTATATACAAAAATATTTAATATTCCAACAATGATGAAATAAACAAACTATTATCCAGTTCCAAGGAAGTCAAGAATAACCAATATAATTTATCCAAATCAATCAGGTATGATTCCAAAATCAAAAACTCACTATTAGAACCATATTATGGTTTATTGTTCTCTCAAACATATATTTTCCAAAAATTTAACCTGTTATTGAGTCACTTTTCTTGGTTCCAACCAATCTCAAGTCCTTAATTAAATAGTACTACAGTCCACTCCTTATATACTCTATAATTATTATAACATGTACATCATTAATACAATACTCAAATGACACAATAAATTAATAAAAATGTAAGAAATCTAATCATTCCTCTTCATATTTGATAGTATCATAACTATATTATTATCCAATATCATCATTTGGGGATACTCTAATGATTTGGACATTGATTCGTGTAGTGTCCCAACTCCTTGTAGATGAAGCATTGTACATTTAAATCTTTTTTCTTACCCTTACAATCACATACTTGGTGTCCTTTTTCTCCACACATATAACAAACTCTCATTCCCTTAAATCATTTACCAAGGTAATTCATTCCACAGTTATCACATATGGGAAAATCTTTCTTTTCCCTTTTCCCTTTATCCATATTTCCCTCTTCCATCCTTTTCTTCTCTTTCTTCCCTTTAAATCCACAGGACTTAGATAATTATTACTTATCTTATAAACAAATGATACTATTTATTCATATTTTGAGAATACATGGGAGAATATTTACCTTCTAAATGTTGTCTTAATACCATGAAAGATCTGACCATTCTTACTCTTTGGATCATATGTATTGCAGGAGTTCACATTCCATCTACTGGGCGCCATTTCTAAACAATGGCATAATCTAGATTAGTTTATGAATTGAAATACATTAATCCAAACATGTAAACACTTAAAATAAATTGAACATTTTATAGATATAATCCATAATCATAAAAATTATTTCTTTGGGAAAGTATATACTCATAAACCATTCATAATGGTTTATAATGAAAATAGGAATTATCCTAAGCATATCCCCTGACAGTGTCATTACCAAGAGTGTAGTAAGGCCCATTGTCGTGCACCAGTTCCCGTTCGAGTCAAGATCAAAGTGGTGGTTTTGGGTTTTTCCCTTAGGTACATCAGTGCCAGAGTCGCCTCTACCTGCTCATATCTAGACAGGGATGTATTGCATGGAAAACTAACAAAATCTCTACAATAACAAAATTTTATAAATTTCTTCCTTACTAATCATGAATGTCTATCATAGGGGAATGTACTCTAATTAGAGTTTATCTAAATCATGATTACAAGGTTTGTACTATACTTCCTCTTATACCAATTGTAATGCCCCGACCCTAGTTACCCAGAGTTGGTGCATTATTACATAACATTGGCATGATCACAAAAGATCAAGTCTTGAAAGACCGATTTGTTTAGAAGCCTTGGAAATATTAAATACATTCATAAGATTCAAATTACATTATAAAATGAAAAACTACGAGAACATAGTCTCCATATTCCAAACTCATGTCTCTTAGACTATCCCTGAAGGTCAGTGATAATATACTTCTTCGCGTCCTGGGAAAGATAAAACATAGAAAGGGTTGAGATGAGATGCTCAGTAGGGATAAAAATATAACAAAAACTTTCATAAATATGATTAAACATTTAAGGCATTTTATAAAACTAAAACAAAATGATTTTAAACATGAACTTTAGCATAATATGGCAAAGATAAAATAAAATATTTCAATTTACTTACTCACATGTGTATTCTACTAGTCGATTAATCACATGTAATATCACTATCCACTTTCATAATGATGGAATGCATAATACAAGACTTCATAACCACATAGTCAAGGCCTTGTGCCATAACTAAAAATAAGATTTTGTCGAGGCCTTGTGCTAAGACACTAGTTTGTCTCATGAGACCAACCAATGCATCGTGGAGCTATAGCAGGCTCCACCCGTCACTTACTAAGCCCAATGCATTCCTCATATGAAATGGTTTAAACAAAACATAAACATTCATATTAAAACTAGCATACAAAATGTCAATAATTTATCCATAAACCATGAATTGTGTATAAATAACACATCCAAAATCAAACATATCACAAAACCTTCAATACAATATAGAATTTTTGTATCACAATAGATCAACTTCAAATAATCTTAAAATCTCTCAAAGGATGTTGACATAGATGAAATCAAAACATTTTTTAGAGAAATATCTCTTTCTATTTTGAATTCATTTATGAAAACATTTATTTTGAAACTCTTCTTATAAGCTTGTAAAGGAAGTTTCAACGATGTTATAATGGCGGAAAGTAGCCATAAGCACCGTATAAGTTAAATAAGAAATTCTTACCATAATTTTTTCAAAAAGATAATAAAGGGACTTATTTTTAAAACAACAGAAAGATTACATTATAAACATGTTATAATATTCAAACAATGGTATAAATGAATTTCAGCCGTTGTCTGTAAAATAGTGATAAATTTTTGAAATACATTTTTAAGAAAATGGATCTCGATGATTAAGAGGTCCCATTAGATAATTACAAATAAAAAACCTCGAATAATGAAGATATTGTGAAATTAACCCTTACCTTGTACTTATCCTAGGTCGAGGGTAGGTTAACCTGCTGTATAATGGTGAAATAATTGTTATTAAATTATACAAGAATCATATACATTAATAAGATAACATATATGATCTTTTAACATTTATTTGTTAAATTTATCTTAGTATTATAGTTGTTTCGGGTGTTAACGGATTCATTTTCCTTTATATTCATTGTTATGTGAGTCATTGTTTAACACCCCAAACTTCTACGGTACACTTCTCTTTGAATAATGCAATAGCGTGTGTTGTACGCAACATCGAGTTCTAACATAGCACAACCAATCAAACTAGCCATTATGAATAGTAATACCCACTTTTTGGAATTTATAAATTTTTTTTTCAAAATGGACTCCATTTTTGGATTCAGAATATCAAAATTAGCCTAGGGTGAATTTTTGGTTTTTTTCTGAAAAACTTCATTTTTTGATGAATAGTGAAACGACTTAGTGGTAGTTAAAAAAACTGAATTTTTCATAAAACTTAATTTTACCGCTTCTGTGAGTGGAATTTCAAAAATCTGAGAGACACGGTTAATATCAAGGACTAAAATGTGGTTCATTGAGATGAAAATAATTTTTTGCTGAATAGTAACTTTTTACTTTTATTTACCATGGTTAAAAGTAAATAGGGTAATTAAGGGTACAAATGATATTAATATTACCCTAACACATGTCCTAATTCTATTGGATAAGATTAATTCTACCAAAAATAAACCTTAAGAGTAAAATATTATCATTTAGGTCCACTTGGATTAGATTAGAACATTTATTATTATTTAATTCAAAGAAGAGTTGAAAGAGTTAAAATCAAGGTTTATTTACTAAATCATTTTTAATATAGGGTTAAACATAAGATAAATTCGATTGTAAATATTCATTAATAATCTAAAACTATTTCTTACATAATGATATTTTATTTATAATTTTTAGAATTTAAATAATTTAATTTATTTATGACACAATGATGATGCACTAATTACCATAATAGTAAAAAATTAGAATAATTGATATTATAAATACCCAAATAAATGTAATTTGAGACTTTTTATAAAAAAAATAATTTTTTCGGATAATATGACATGTTAGGATTGATTTAATAAACTTTTTTTGAAGTAATCATTCTGTTATAATTTTTACAAAAATCAATTATTGAATAGTGTAAAATTGAAATAAAAGTGTTTTTAAAACAAATATTATATTATTAATTGATATTAAATTCCTAAAAATATAAGGATCAGCCAAGAGACTTATATAATGATAGGTGTATCATTAATGGACCACTTTAGGGTCGCTTGGATGTATATAGTAAGTTTATTAACCATATAATATAAAAATACAAAGAGACATTGTAAAAGTGAAACAAATTAACTAAGAGATAATACATAAATATAAGGTTAATATTGTAACCCAAACCTGTCTAAATCATATTGGTTGAGTGGTTTTCGACCTATACCCACCTTAACCTTTAAATAATTCACTTTGGAGCCATTACAAACCGAATATGAATTTATTATAAAATAATAGTTCTAACTTTTCCAAAGGTGCCCCTCACACTCTTATAAAAGGGAACTCCCCCTTCTCATTAATTCACACCTTCAAAGCCATTTGGCTCGGCCAAAATCTGACCAAATACTCTCTTGACCTCACTCACTTCATCCTAGATGCCATCCTTTAGTCAGAAAGCCTACCTATGGAGACCTTTTGATCATAATCAAAAGGAAGAACCCGAAGAAGAGGTAATGATTTCACCACCATTTTTCAAGTTCCTTTCGTCTTCCACTTCTTCTTTATTTTTTATTACCATTCTAATATAATAACTAAAGTATCTTCTATATACTTTGATGTTATTATAAATATGGTACAATCATATTCAGTATTCTATCCATCCTTTGAATAACATGTCACCATATGTGCGTACGTACGGCTTACCGTCTTCACGTCGTGGTGTAATTGTTATTCAATAAATTATTATTTGGATGGGTATAATAATGATGTTTAATTCATGTAAATAATATATATAACAAGATAATGATTCTTTATAAATGATATACCATACAATTAAATATTATTTTAATATCAAAAGAATGATATTGTCGCTCGTGCGTACGTACGGACTACCGTCTCCACGAATGCGATGAGATTCATTCCCCATCGTATCCATTCAAGTCTAATTCTCATTTGATGATTAATAATAGTATCTCAGGACTTAATATCATTCTGGATATGAATAATATACAACCTATCCATAAAAAACATGACTTACATAACAAAACATATAAAAGAAAATGAGTAAGTTAACACCCGAAACGACGATAATTCTAAAATATTATTAACAAAGAAAAGTTAAAAGATCATATATGATATAATTTAATATATATGATTCATTTATAATTTAATAAAAATTATTTCACCATTATACAGGAGTTTAAACTACCCCTACCAAGGAAAAGTACAAGGTAAGGGTTTATTTCGCAATCTCTTCATTATCCGAGGTTGTTTATACGTAATAATCTACTGAGATGTCTTTATCATCCACATCCATGTTTCTTAAAAATGTATTTCAAAACATTCTTGCTATTTTACAGAATATGGGTTAAATTCATTTATACCCTTTTTTGACGTTTTATAAGAAGTTTATAAAGGAATCTTTCTGTCGTTTTCCAAACAAGGCGCTTTTTAACCTTTTCTATAAAATTAAGGTAAGAATGTTTTTTTACTTATACAGCGGGTGCGGCTGTTTTCTGCTGTAATAAAATCTTCGAAGCTTCCCTTATAATTTTATAAGAATATTTTCAAAGAAAATGTTTTATTTTATAGTTATATGACTCTTAAATGATTTCAAAATAGAAAGAGATATTACTCTAAAACGTGTTTTGATTTCATCTATGTCAACATCCTTTGATAGATTTTAAGCTTATTTGAAGTTGATTTATTATGATACAAAACTTATATATTGTATTGAAGGTTTTGTGATATGTTTGACTATGGATGTGTTATTTTTATACCATTCATGGTTTATGGATGAAGTATTAAATTTCGTAATCTAGTTTTAATACGAATGTTTATGTTATGTTTAAACCTTTTCATATGGGAATGCATTGGACTTAATATGTGACAGGTGGAGCCCACTATAGCTCCTCGATGCATCGGTAGGTCTCATGAGACAAAGTAGTGTCTTGGCACAAGGAATTGGAAAAATCTTATTTGTAGTCTTGGCACTAGGCCTTGGCTATGTGGTTATGATAGTTTGGAATTATGCATTCCATCATTATGAAAGTGGTTATTGATATTGCATGTGATTATTCGATTAGTTGAATATCCATGTGAATAGGTAAATGACATTATTTCATTTTATTTTTTCCATACTAGGTTGAAGTTAAAGTTTAAAAGTATTTTTTTAGTTATACATTCCCTTAAATTTTTATTCTTATTTATGAAAGTTTCCGCAATATTGTTATCCTTACTGGGAATTTGAGCTCACCCCTTTTCAATGTTTTATTTTTCCCAGGATGTAAAGAAGTAAATTATGAATGACCTGCAAGGATAATATGAGGGGATAAGAGTGTAGACTATGGAGACTATGTTGTTGTAGTTTTCATTTTAATGATGTAATGTAAAACTTTATGAATATATCTATTGTTTCTAAGGCTACTAAACTAATCGGTCTTTCGAGATTTGATCTTTCTTGTGATCATGACAATGTTATGTAATAATACACCGACTCTTGGTAACTGGGGTCAGGGCATTACAGTTGGTATCAGAGGAAGTTTATTACAAACCTTGGAAGCTATATTTAGATAAACTCTAATTAGAGCACATAGATTTAAGATTTACTTTGAGGATTAGTATAGAAGAACTTCCTAGAATTTTGGTATTGTAGAGATTTTGTTAGTTTTCTGAGAAATAAATCCATGTCTGGATACGAGTAGGTATATGTGGATTTGGAACAGATGTACCTATGAGAAAAACCCGAAAACACCGCTTTGAGCTAGACTCGAACGGGAACTCGTGCACGACAACGGGCCTTGCTGCACTCTTGGTTACGACACTCCTGGGGGATATGCTTAGGATAACTCTCATTTTCTTTAAAAATCATTATGAAGGGTTTATGAGTATATAAATCCTCAAAGAAAACATTTTTATGATTATGGATTATATCCATAAATAGTTCAATTTATGTTAAGTGTTTTATAAGTACAGAATAATGTATTTTGATTCATAAATTGATCTAGTTTATGCCATTGTTTAGAATTGGTTCCTAGTGGAAGAAATGGAAACCGTATCAATTCACGCACTCCATATAGGGATTTCCCTCCTACTCAAGATAATTATAGTGGAGCTGGTGATCCAACTGGTGCCGATCAACTAATCACTATACTAGGACAACTCACTCAGGTTATTAATAATAACCTTTCCTGTATGGAGCACCCTGATCCACAGCGTGGAGGATCAATGTTAGATCGCTTCATGAGGCAGAAACCACCAAAATTCAATGGGAGTACACATCCATTAGTAGCTGAGCAATGGATAAGTTCCCTAGAAAAAAAAATTTCAGGCATTGGGAAGTAGTGAAAGGGAAAAAGTTATCATGGCCGTTTACCGCCACACTGGAGATGCTGATCAATGGTGGTCATTGATTAAAAACACGAAGGAAGATGATAAAGTATCAAATATGAAATAGATGGAGTTCAAAGATCTGTTTTTAGAAAAATACATTCCTCGTGACCATCGAGCAGATATGGAAAGACAATTTCTAAGTCTGAGACAAAAGGAGGATGATAATGTCACAAAGAATGAGGATAACTTTACAAGGTTAGCAAGGTATGATGGAGATTATATACGTAACTCAAGAAGTAATATTGATCATTTTTTTGATGGGTTAAAACCATTTCTCCGTCGAGCATTAGTCTTAGAATATTTTTCATCGTACGAAGACATTGTCTCATGTGCTATCAAGAATGAAAAGGAATTATCTAAGTCTTATGACTTTAAAGCAAAGAAAGAGAAGAAGGGATCTGCTGATCAATCTGGGAATAGAAATAAGGGGAAGAAGGAAAGGTTGAATATCCATCCTGTGGTAAATGTGGGAAGAAACACCCTGGTACTTGCTTGAAGGAAACGAGAGTCCGTTACAAGTGTGGTGAAAAAGGACACCAAAGGGTAGAAGGAATCTACCGATGTTCAGTGATACAATTGCAGGGAGATACGACATTATGCAAATGAATGTCCTAAGTGTTAGGGGAACTTACCTTGGAAAAGGGAAAGGGATCAAGGCCAAGCTTATGCTATCACTACTCTGAGGAAGAAGCTCCGAAAGACGTGGTGGAAGGTAATTTAATGGTTTCTTCAAGTTTAGAAAATGCATTATTTTATTCTGGATCATCTCATTGTTTCATATCTTCCCAGTTTTCTAAGAAAATTAGATATTTCCAATTTTATTTAACAAGGGAGTTGTCAGTTAAAACTCCTAAGGGATGTATCATTGCAACAAGGTTTTGTGAATCAGTCCCCATTAAAGCACACAAATGTTATTTATCCACTGATCTCATTGTCATAGCTACGATTGAGTTTGATATAATCCTCGGTATGGATTGGCTTTCGGACCATTATACAAATATTTATTGTAAGAATAAATATGTTACGATTTTTGATTATGATGATAAGGAACACCTTATCTTTAGAGAAGAATTTTCACCACCTAATTCTTATCTAGATCTACCCCCAGTAGCTCAACTAAATTCAATTATTGGGGAGGAAGAGGATGAAATTACATTGGGTGAGGAAAGTAATATTCAAATAGAGGATTTACCTGTTGTGAAAGAATATGTAGATGTGTTTCCGGAAGATTTACCTGGAAATCCTCCAGAACGAGAAGTTGAGTTTTCCATTGATTTAATTCCTGGATCAAGGCCTATATCGAAGGCCCCTTATAGAATGGACACTATAGAATTAGTTGAACTAAAGAAACAACTAGAGGAATTGAGTAATAAGGGATTTATTCTCCCTAATGTTTCTCCATGTGGATCCCCTGTTCTTTTTTTTAAAAAAGATGGATCTATGAGGTTATGTATCGACTATAGGGAGATCAATACTATAACAATAAAGAACAAGTATCCCCTACCTTGCATTGATTATTTATTTTACCAACTTCATAGAGCTCAATACTTTTCAAAGATTGACCTTCGATCTGGATACCATCAATTGTATGTGAAGAAGGAAGACATTCCGAAGACAGCATTTTGAACCAGGTACGGGCATTACGAGTTTACAGTAATGCCTTTTGGATTGACTAATGCACCCTCTATATTCATGGATATGAAGAATAGAGTTTTCAAGGAATATCTCGATGAATATTTCGTGGTATTTATTGATGATATATTGTTATACTCCAAAAGCTACGAAGATCATGAAAATCACTTGTGTGTTATCCTGAATACTCTGAGAAGACATGAATTATATGGGAAGTTTAGAAAATGCGAATTTTGGCTTTAGGATATTTCTTTTCTTGCCCATATTGTCTCAAAAGATGGAATCTCTATTGATCCTTCTAAGACCACGACAATCCAAGAATGGCCAGCACCTACGAGTATAACTGAGGTACGCAGTTTTATTAGTTTGGCAGGTTATTATTGACGTTTCGTCCAGAATTTTGCCCGATTGGCTAACCCATTAAAGAAGCTCACACGTAAAGGGGTTAAATTTGTTTGGACAAAAGAGTGTGAAGAATATTTCGAAGAACTGAAGTGAATATTAGTCAATTATTATATATTTACTCTACCATTGGGGAATGATGGGTTCGTTATTTATAGTGACTCATCGAGGAAAGAAATTGGTTGTGTTCTTATGTAGAATAATAGGGTTATTTCCTATGCATCACGACAGTTGAAAATTCATGAACAAAACTATTATACTCATGATATCGAGTTAGCAGCGGTGATCTTTTCTTTGAAGATATGGAGGCACTACCTCTATGGTGAAAAATTTGAGATTTGTACTGATCACAAGAGTTTGAGGTATATTTTCTCACAAAAAGAACTCAACATGAGTAAAATGAGATGGCTTGAATTACTCAAGGATTATTATTGTACAATACACTACCACCCGGGGAAAGCAAACAAGGTGGCATATGCTTTGAGTAGAAAAAACCATGGAGTTTTGAACAATATGAGAATTGAAAGGGATCCAATTTTCATGGATCTAGTGCAGATGGACATGGGAATAACCATGGAAGGTGAAACATCATTGCTTTTTCAAATGGTTTCCAACCATCTTTACTAGAAAGGAGTAAGATTTCTCAGACCGATGATGAAGAATTTCAAAAGAATATTAATGTTGTGAATGATGGGAGATTGAGAGACTTTGTGTATGAAGAAGGAATTTTGAAATATGGGAAGAGGATTTGTGTTCCCAATATACCTGATCTAAAAAGGTAATTGCAGGATGATGCTCATAGTTACAATTTCTCTATACACCCTGGGAGCACCAAAATGTATAGAGATTTGAGGGAACATTTTTGGTGGGAAAACATGAAGAGGGATATTTCAGATTTTGTGTCAAGATGTATGGTTTGTCAACAAGTGAAAGCTGGAAGGCAACAGCCTGGTGGAGTATTGTAACCTCTTCCCATACCTGAGTGGAAATGGGATAATATTACGATGGACTTTGTCATGGGGCTACCAATGAATCCTAGAAGTAACGATGAAATATGGGTCATTGTTGATCGTCTTACCAAGTCAGCACATTTTCATGCTATAAGGGAAGATTTACCACTTGAACGACTAACAAGACTATTTATTAATGAACTTGTGAGACTTCATGGAGTACCCCTATCGATTGTTTCTGATCGTGATCCCCATTTTACTTCAAGATTCTGGAAAATTCTTCAGAAATCAATGGATAGTGAACTTCATTTGAGCACTACCTACCACCCTAAAATAGATGGACAATCAGAACGAACTATTCAAACCTTAGAAGACATGTTGAGATCCTACTCACTTGACTTTCAGGGTATGTGGGATTAATATTTACCTCTGGTAGAATTTTCCTATAACAATAGCTTCCATTTGAGTATTCATATGGCACCATATGAAGTTTTATACAGAATGAGATGTCGCACACCAACCTGTTGGGATGACGTTGGTGAAAGAAAACTTGTAGGCCCAGAACTAGTGGAGGAAACGATGGAAAAGGTGAAGGTAATCCAAAACCATATCAAAGCAGCCCAAAGTAGAAAGAAGAGCTATGTCGATAATCGAAGGAAGGAATTGGAATTTCATGTTGGTGATCATGTTTTCCTGAAGGTATCTCCATAGAAGGGAGTCATACGTTTTGGTAAAAAAGGTAAATTGAGTCCCAGGTACATCAAACCTTTCAAAATTCTAGAACGAATTGGGGTTGTAGCTTTGATTGGAAATGCCGCCAAGTCTCTCTAAAGTTCACGATGTGTTCCACATATCTCTGTTGAGGAAATACATGCCTGACCCAATGCATGTACTCACTTATGAGGAATTAAAACTGGAACCCGATCTGTCTTATTGCGAAGAGCCCTTCAAGATTCTTGATACGAGAGAACAAGTACTGGGAAACCAGAAATCTCGTCTGGTAAAAGTTTTGTGGAGAAACAATAAGATGGAAGAGGCAACGTGGGAACCCGAGGAACTTATGATGAAGAACCACCCAAGTCTTTTCATGAGGTAGTATTATAGAAATTTCGAGGACGAAATTATTTGAAAAAGGGGAGAATGTAAAACCCCAAGCTTCTACGGTACGCTTCTCTTTGAATAATGCAATAGCCTGTGTTGTATGCAACATTGAGTTCTAACACACCACAACCAATCAAACTAGACGTTATGAATAGTAATACCCACTTTTTGAAATTGATAAATTTTATTTTTCAAAATGAACTTCATTTTTGGATTTGGAATATTGAAATTAGCCTAGGGTGAATTTTTGGTATTTTTCTGAAAAACTTCATTTTTCGATGAATGGTGAAACCACTAAGTGGTAGTTAAAAAAACTGAATTTTACATATGAGATAATTTTACCACTTCTGTGAGTGGAATTTCGAAAATCTGAGAGGAACAATTAATATCAAGGTCTAAAATGTGGTTTATTTTACCACGATTAAAAGTAAATAGGGTAATTAAGGGTAACAATGATATTAATATTACCCTAAAACATGTCCCAATTATATTGGATAAGCTTAATTCGACCAAAAACAACCTTAGGAATAATATATTATCATTTAGGTCCACTTGGATTAGATTATGACATTTATTATTATTTAATTCAAAGAAGAGTTAAAAGAGTTAAAATCAAGGTTTATTTACTAAAACATTTTTAATATATGGTTAAACATAATATAAATTCGATTTTAAATATTCATTAATAATATAATATGATTTCCTACATAATGATATTTTATTTATAATTTTTAGACATTAAAAAAGTTAATTAATTTATGACACAATGATGATGCAGTAATTACCATAATAGTGAAAAATTAGAATAATTGATATTATAAATACCCAAATAAATGTAATTTGACACTTTTTATAAATATCAATACTTTTATAGGATAATATGACATGTTAGGATTGATTTAATTAACCTTTTTTGAAGTAATCATTCTGTTATGAGTTTTACAAAAATAAATCATTGAATAGTGTCAAAAGTGACATAAAAGAGTTTTTAAAACAAATATTATATTATTAATTGATATTAAATTCCTAAATATTTAAGGTTCGTCCAAGAGACTCATATCATGATAGGTGTATCACTAATGGACCACTTGGGGGTATCGTGGATGTATACAATAAGTTTATTAACCATATAATATAAAAATACAAAAAGACATTGTAAAAGTGAAACTAATTAACTAAGAGTTAATACTTAAATATAAGGTTAATATTATTACCCAAACCTGTCTAAATCCTATTGGTTCCATGTTTTTCGACCTATACACACCTTAACCTTTAAATAATACACTTTTTAGCCATTAGAAACCGAATATTAATTTATTATAAAATAACATTTCTAACTTTTCCGAAGGTGCCCCTCACCCCTCTTATAAAAGGGCACTCCCCCTTCTCATTAATTCACACCTTCAAATCCATTTTTCTTGGCCAAACTCTGCCAAAATACTCTCTCAACTTCCCTCACTTCATCCTAGAGGCCTTCATTTAGTCAGAAATCCTACCTAAGGAGCCCTTTTGATCAAATCAAAAGGAAGAACCCGAATAAGAGATAATGATTTCACCACCCTTTTTTCAAGTTCCTTTCTTCTTCCACTTATTCTTTCTTTTTTATTACCATTATAAAATAATAAATCTGGTATCTTATATATATTGTGATGTTATTATAAATATGGTATAATCATATTCAGTATTCTATCCATCCTTTGAATAACATGTCACCATACGTGCGTGCGTACGGCTTACCGTCTTCACGTCGTGTTGTAATTGTTATTCAATAAATTATTATTTGGATGGGTATAATAATGATGTTTAATTCATGTAAATAATAAATATAACATGAAAATTATTATGTATATATGATATACCATAAAATTATATATTATTTTAATATCAAAAGGATGATATTGTCGCTCGTGTGTACGTACGGACTACCGTCTCCACGAACGCGATGAGATTCATTTCCCATCGTATCCATTCAAGTATAATTCTCATTTGATGATTAATAATAGTATTCAAAGAATTAATATAATTCTGGATATGAATAAGATACAACCTATCCATAACAAACATTTCTTACATAACAAAACATATAAAAGAAAATGAGTAAGTTAACACCCGAAACGACGATAATTCTAAACTATTATTAACAAAGCAATGTTAAAAGATCATATATGATATCATATTATTATATATGATTATTGTATAATTTAATAACAATTATTTTACCATTATAAAGGATGTTAACCTACCCCAACAAAGGAAAAGTGAAAGGTAATGGTTTATTTCTCAATCTCTTCATTATCTGAGGTTGTTTATACGTAATAATCTACTGGGATCTCTTTATCATCCACATCCATGTTTCTTAAAATTTTTTTTCAAAACATTCTTAATATTTTATAGAATATGAGTTAAAGTCATTTATACCCTTTTTTTACTTTTTATAATAAGTTTATAAAGGAATTTTCTATCTTTTTTCAAACAAGGCTCTTTTTAACCTTTTCGACAAAATTAAGGTAAGAATGTTTTTTTAACTTATATGGCTGGTGCGGCTGTTTTCCGCAATTATAAAATCGTCGAAGATTACCTTACAGTATTATAAGATTATTTTCAAAGAAAATGTTCTATTTTATAGATATATGACTCTTAAATGATTTCAAAATAGAAATAGATATTTCTCTAAAAAGAGTTTTGATTTCATCTATGTCAATATCCTTTGATGGATTTTAAGCTTATTTGAAGTTTATTTATTATGATACAAAACTTCTATATTGTATTGAAGGTTTTGTGATATTTTTGATTGTGGATGTGTTATTTTTATACCATTCATGGTTTATGGATGAAGTTTTTACATTTCATATGCTACTTTTAATACAAATGTTTATGTTATGTTTAAACCTTTTCATATGGGAATGCATTGGACTTAATATGTGATGGGTGGAGCCCGCTATAGCTCCTAGATGCATTGGTAGGTCTAATGAGACAAACTAGTGTCTTGGCACAAGGCCTTGGAAAAATCTTATTTGTAGTCTTGGCACGAGGCCTTGGCTGTGTGGTTATGATAGTCTGACATTATGCATTTCATCATTATGAAAGTGGTTATTGATATTGCATGTGATTATTCGACTAGTAGAATATCAATACGAATAAGTAAATGGAATTATTTCATTTTATTTTTGCCATACTATGTTGAAGTTCAAGTTTAAAAGGATTTTTTTAGTTATGCATTGCCTTAAATTTTTATTCTTATTTATCAAAGATTCTGCTATATTGTTATCCTTACTAGGCATTTGAGCTCACCCCTTTTCTATGTTTTACTTTTCCCAGGATGTGAAGAGGTAAATTATGAACGACCTTCAAGGATAATATGAGGGGATAAGAGTGTAGAATATGGAGACTATGTTGTTGTAGTTTTCATTTTTATGATGTAATGTAAAACGTTATGAATATATCTATTGTGTCCAAGGCTACTAAACTAATCGGTCTTTCGAGATTTGATCTTTCTTGTGATCATGCCAATGTTATGAAATAATGCACCGACTCTGGGTAATTGGGGTCGGGGTGTTACAGTTGGTATCAGAGAATGTTTAGTACAAACCTTGGAAGCTATATTTATATTAACTCTAATTAGAGCACATAGATTTAAGATGGACTTTGAGGATTAGTATAGAAGAACTTCCTAGAATTCTGGTATTGTAGAGATTTTGTTAGTTTTCTAAGAAATAAATCCATGTCTGGATACGAGTAGGTATAGGCGGCTTTGGCACCGATGTGCCTAGGGGTAAAACCCAAAAACACCTCTTTGAGCTAGACTTGAATGGGAACTAGTGCACGACAACGGGCCTTGCTGCACTCTTGGTTACGACACTCCCGGGGGATATGCTTAGGATAACCCTCATTTTCTTTACAAATCATTATGAATGGTTTATGAGTATATACAACCTCAAAGAGATCATTTTTATGATTATGGATTATATCCATAAATAGTTCAATTTATGTAAAGTGTTTTATAAGTAGGGAATTATGTATTTTCATTCCTAAACTAATCTAGTTTATTCCATTGTTTAGAATTGGCACCTAGTGGATGAAATGGAAACCGTATCAATGCACGAACTCCATGTAGGGATTTCCCTCCTACTCAAGATAATTATAGTGGAGCTGGTGATGCAACTGGTGTCGATCAACTAATCACCATACTGGGAAAACTCACTCAGGTTATGAATAATAACCTTACCCGTATGGAGCACCCTGATCCACACCGTGGAGGATCAATTTTAGATCGCTTCATGAGGTAGAAACCACCAACATTGAATGGGAGTAAAAATCCATTAGTAGCTGAGCAATGGATAAGTTCCTAGAGAAAATATTTCAGGATTTGTTAACTAGTGAAAGGAAAAAAGTTATCATGGCCGTTTACCGCCACACTGGAGATGCCGATCAATGGTGGTCATTTATTAAAAACATGAAGGATAATGATCAAGTATCAAATATGTAATGGAGGGAGTTCAAAGATCTGTTTTAAGAAAAATACTTTCCTCGTGACCATCGAGTAGATATGGAAAGACAATTTTTGAGTCTCAGACAAAAGGATGATGATAATGTCACAAAGTATAAGGCTAACTTTACAAGGTTATCAAGGTATGATGGAGATTATATACGTAACCCAAGAAGTAAGATTGATCATTTCTTTGATGGGTTAAAACCATTTCTCCGTCGAGCATTAGTCTCACAATATTGTTCATCGTACGAAGACATTGTCTCATGTGCTATAAAGATTGAAAAGGAATTCTCTAAGTCTTATGACATTAAAGCAAAGAAAGAGAAGAAGGGACCTGCTGATCAATATGGGAATGGAAATAAGGGGAAGAAGGAAAGGTTGAATATCCATCCAGTGGTAAATGTGGGAAGAAACACCCTGGTACTTGCTTGAAGGAAACGAGAGTCTGTTACAAGTGTCGTGAAAAAGGCCACCAAGCTCGTGATTGAAAATGGAAGAAGGAAGATATCGATGTTCAGTGCTATAATTGCAGGAAGATAGTACATTATGCAAATGAATTTCCTATGTTTCATGGGAACTTACCTCAGAAAAGGCTAAGGGATCATGGCCAAGCTTATGCTATCACTACTGCTGAGGTAGAAGCTCCGAAAGACGTGGTGGCAGGTAATTTAATGGTTTCTTCAAGTTTATAAAATGCATTATTTAATTTTGGATCATCGCATTGTTTCATATCTTCCCAATTTTCTAAGAAAATTGGATATTTCCAAATTGATTTAACAAGGGAGTTGTCAGTTAAAACACCTAAGGGATGTATCATTGCAACAAAGTTTTGTGAATTAGTCCCCATTAGAGAACATAAATGTTATTTATCTACTGATCTCATCGTCATACCTATGATTTAGTTTGATATAATCCTCAGTATAGATTGGATTTCAGACCATGATACGAATATTTATTGTAAGAAGAAATATGTTACGCTTTTTGAAGTTGATGAAAAGGAACACCTTATCTTTAGAGAAAAATTGTCACCACATAATTCTTATCTAGATCCACCCCCAGTAGCTCAACTAAATTCAATTATTGGGGAGGAAGAGGATGAAATTACATTGGGTGAGGAAAGGAATATTCAAATAGAGGATATACCTATTGTGAAATAAAATGTAGATGTGTTTCCAGAAGATTTACTTGGACATCCTCCAGAATGAGAAGTTGAGTTTTCTATTGATTTAATTCCTGGATCAAGGCCTATATCGAAGACCCCTTATAAAATGGACACTATAGAATTAGTTGAACTAAAGAAACAACCAGAGGAATTGATTAATAAGGTATTTATTCGCCCAAGTGTTTATCCATGGGGATCCCCTGTTCTTTTTGTTAAAAAAAGATGGATCTATGAGGTTATGTATCAAATACATGGAGATCAATGCTACAACAATAAAGAACAAGTATACCCTACCTCACATTCATGTTTTATTTGACCAACTTCATGGAGCTCAATACTTTTCAAAGATTGACCTTCGATCTGGATACCATCAGTTGTGTGTGAAGAAGGAAGACATTCTGAAGACATCATTTCGAACCAGGTATGGGCATTACGAGTTTACAGTAATGCCTTTTGGATTGATTAATGCACCCTCTGTATTCATGGATCTGATGAATAGAGTTTTCAAGGAATATCATGATGAATTTTTGGTGTTATTTATTGATGATATATTGGTATACTCCAAAAGCTACTAAGATCAGGAAAATCAATTGCGCATTATCCTGAAGACTCTGAGAAGACATGAATTATATGGGAACTTTAGAAAATGTGAATTATGGCTTAGGGATATTTATTTTCTTGGCCATATTGTCTCTAAAGAGGGAATCTCTATTGATCCTTCTAATTCCAAGGCAATCCAAGAATGGCCAGCACCTACGAGTATAACTGAGGTACACAGTTTTATTGGTTTCTTAGGTTATTATCGACGTTTCGTCCAGAATTTTTCCCGATTAGCTAACCCATTAATGAATCTCACATGTAAAGGGGTTAAATTTGTTTGGAAAAAAGAGTGTGAAGAATGTTTTGAAGAACTGAATAGAATATTAGTCAATTATCCTGTATTGAATCTACCATCGGGGAATTATGGGTTCGTTATTTATAGTGATTCATCGAAGAAAGGACTTGGTTGTGTTCTTATGAAGAATGATAGGGTTATTGCCTATGCATCACGGCAGTTGAAAATAAATGAACAAAACTATCCTAATCATGATCTTTAGTTGGCAGTGGTGATCTTTGCATTGAAGATATGGAGGCACTACCTCTATGGTGAAAAATGTGAGATTTATACTGATCAAAAGAGTTTGAAGTATATTTTCTCACAAAAAGAACTCAACACGAGGCAAATAAGATGGCTTGAATTACTCAAGTATTATGATTGTACGATACACTACCACCCGGGGAAAGCAAACAAGGTGGCAGATGCTTTAACCAGAAAAGACCATGGAGTTTTGAACAATATGAGAATTTAAAGGGATCCAATTTTCATGGATCTAGTGCAGATGGACATGGGAATAACCATGGAAGGTGAAACATCATTTCTTTTTTAAATGGTTTCCAAACCATCTTTACTAGAAAGGATTAAGAGTTCTCAGTCCGATGATGAAGAATTTAAAAAGAATATTAAAGATGTGAATGATGGGAGATTGAGAGACTTTGTGTATAAAGAAGGAATTTTGAAATTCGGGAAGAGGCTTTGTGTTCCCGATATACCTGATCTAAAAAGGTAATTATTAGATGATGCTCATAGTTCCAATTTCTCTATACACCCTGGGAGCACCAAAATGTATAGATATTTGAAGGAGTATTTTTGGTGGGACAATATGAAGAGGGAGATTTCCGATTTTGTGTCAAGATGTATGGTTTGTCAACAAGTGAAAGGTGGAAGGCAACATCCTGGTGGAGTATTGCAACCTCTTCCCATACCTGAGTGGAAATGGGATAATATTACGATTGACTTTGTCATGGGGCTACCAATGAATCCTAGAAGGAAAGATGTAATATGGGTCATTGTTGATCGTCTTACCAAGTCATCACATTTTCTTGTTATAAGGGAAGATTAACCACTTGAACGACTAGCAAGACTATTTATTAATGAACTTGCGAGACTTCATGGAGTACCCCTATCGATTGTTTCTGATCGTGATCCCCGTTTTACTTCAAGATTCTGGAAAAGTCTTCATAAATCCATGGATACTAAACTTCATTTGAGCACTGCCTACCACCCTCAAACAGATGGACAATCAAAATAAACTATTCAAACGTTAGAAGACATGTTGAGATCCTACTCACTTGACTTTCAGGGTATGTGGGATCAATATTTACCTATGGTAGAATTTTCCTATAACAATAGCTTCCATTTGAGTATTCATAGGGCACCATATAAAGCGTTATACAGAAATAGATGTCGCACACCAACCTGTTGGGATGACATTGGTGAAATAAAACTTGTAGGCCCAGAACTGGTGGAGGAAACGATGGAAAAGGTGAAGGTAATCTAAGACCATATCAAAGTAGCCCAAGTAGGAAAAAGAGCTATGCTGTTAATCGAAGGAAGGATTTGGAATTTCATGTTGGTGATCATGTTTTCCTGAAGGTATCTCCATGGAAGGGAGTCATACGTTTTGGTAAGAAAGGTAAATTGAGTCCCAGGTACATCGGACCTTTCAAAATTCTAGAACAAATTGGGGCTGTAGCTTACCGATTGGGAATTCCGCCAAGTCTCTCCAAAGTTCACGATGTGTTCCACGTATCTCTGTTGAGGAAATACACGCCTAACCTAATGCATGTACTCACCTATGAGGAATTAAAATTGGAACCCAATCTGTCTTATTGCGAAGAGCCCATCAAGATTCTTGATATGAGAGAACAAGTACTGAGAAACCGGACAACTCGTCTGGTAAAAGTCTTGTGGAGAAACAATAAGATGGAAGAGGCAATGTGGGAACCCGAGGAACTTATGATGAAGAACCACCCGAGTCTTTTCATGCGGTAGTATTCTAGAAATTTCAAGGACGAAATTATTTGAAGGAGGGGAGAATGTAAAACCCCAAGCCTCTACGGTACGCTTCTCTTTGAATAATGCAATAGCGTGTGTTGTACGCAACATCGAGTTCTAACACACCACAACAAATCAAACTAGCCTTTATGAATAGTAATACCCACTTTTTGAAATTTATAAATTATTTTTTTTAAAATGGACTTCATTTTTGGATTCGGAATATCGAAATTAACCTAGGGTGAATTTTTGGTATTTTTCTGAAAAACTTCATTTTTTGATGAATGGTGAAACCACTAAGTGGTAGTTAAAAAAACTGAATTTTTCATAAAACATAATTTTACCACTTCTGTGAGTGGAATTTCGAAAATCTGAGAGACACAGTTAATATCAAGGACTAAAATTTGGTTCATTGAGATGAAAATAATTTTTGGTGAATAATAACTTTTTACTTTTATTTACCACTGTTAAAAGTAAATAGGGTAATTAAGGGTAAAAATGATATTAATATTACCAAAACACATGTCCTAATTCTATTGGATAAGCTTAATTCGACCAAAACAAACCTTAGGTATAAAATATTATCATTTAGGTCCATTTGGATTAGATTAGGACAATTATTATTATTTAATTCAAAGAAGAGTTAAAAGAGTTAAAATAAAGGTTTATTTACTAAAACATTTTTAATATAGGGTTAAACATAAGATACATTCGATTGTAAATATTCATTAAAAATATAATAAGATTTCCTACATAATTATATTTTATTTATAATTTTTATACATTAAAAAATTAATTAATTTATGACACAGTGATGATGCAGTAATTACCATAATAGTGAAAAATTAGAATAATTGATATTATAAATACCCAAATAAATGTAATTTGAGACTTTTTATAAATACCAATATCTTTCAGGGATAATATGACATGTTAGGATTGATTTAATTAACTTTTTTCGAAGTAATCATTCTGTTATGAGTTTTACGAAAATAAATTATTGAATATTGTCAAAAGTGACATAAAAGAGTTTTTAAAACAAATATTATATTATTAATTGATATTAAATTCCTAAAAATGTAAGGTTCATCCAAGAGACTTATATCATTATAGGTGTATCATTAATGGACCACTTTCGGGTCTCTTGGATGTATATAGTAAGTTTATTAACCATATAATATAAAAATACATAGAGACATTGTAAAAGTGAAACTAATTAACTAAGAGTTAATACTTAAATATAAGGTTAATATTGTAACCCAAACCTATCTAAATCCTATTGGTTCAGTGGTTTTCGACCTATCCACCCCTTAAAATTTAAATAATCCACTTTGGAGCCATTATAAACCGAATATTAATTTATTATAAAATAATATTTCTAACTTTTCCGAAGGTGCCCCTCACCCCTTTTATAAAAGGGCACTCCCCCTTCTCATTAATTCACACCTTCAAAGCCATTTTTATTGGCCAAAATCTGCCCAAATACTCTCTAAACTTCCCTCACTTCATTATATAGGCCTTTCTTTAGTCAGAAATCCTACTTAAGGAGCCCTTTTGATCAAATAAAAAAGAAGAACCCGAAGAAGAGATAATGATTTCACCACCCTTTTTTCAAGTTCCTTTCTTCTTTCACTTCTTCTTTATTTTTTATTACCATTCTAAAATAATAACACCAGTATATTATATATACTGTGATGTTATTATGAATATGGTACAATCATATTCAGTATTTTATCCATCCTTTGAATAACATGTCACCTTACGTGCGTGCGTACGGCTTACCGTCTTCACGTCGTGGTGTAATTGTTATTCAATAAATTATTATTTGGATGGGTATAATAATGATGTGTAATTAATGTAAATAATAAATATAACATGATAATGATTCTTTATATATGATATACCATACAATTATATATTATTTTAATATCAAAAGGATGATATTGTCGCTCGTGCGTACGTACGGACTACCGTCTCCACGAATGCAATGAGATTAATTTCCCATCGTATCAATTCAAGTATAATTCTCCTTTGATGATTAATAATAGTATCCAAGGAATTAATATCATTCTGGATATGAATAAGATACAACCTATCCATAACAAACATGGCTTACATAACAAGACATATAAAACAAAATGAGTAAGTTAACACCCGGAACGACGATAATTCTAAAATATTATTAACAAAGAAATGTTAAAAGATCATATATGATATCATATTAATATATATGATTCTTGTATAATTTAATAACAATTATTTCACCATTATACATGAGGTTATCCTACCCCAACCAAGGAAAAGTACAAGGTAATGGTTTATTTCTCAATCTCTTCATTATCCGAGGTTGTTTATACGTAATAATCTACTGGGATCTCTTTATCATCCACATCAATGTTTCTTAAAAATGTATTTCAAAACATTCTTAATATTTTATAGAATATGGGTTAAAGTCATTTATACCCTTGTTTTAATTTTTATAAAAAGTTTATAAAGGAATTTTCTGTCGTTTTCCAAACAAGGCTCTTTTTAACCTTTTTAACAAAATTAAGGTAAGAATGTTTTTTTAACTTATACGGTGGGTGAGGCTATTTTTCACCATTACAAAATCGTCTAATATTCCCTTACAAGCTTATAAGAATATTTTCAAAGAAAATGTTCTATTTTATAGATATATGACTCTTAAATGATTTCAAAATATAAATAGATATTTCTTTAAAAAGAGTTTTGATTTCATCTATGTCAATATCCTTTGATGGATTTTAAGCTTATTTGATGTTGATTTATTATGGTACAAAACTTATATATTGTATTGAAGGTTTTGTGATATGTTTGACTGTGGATGTGTTATTTTTATACCATTCATGGTTTATGGATGATGTATTTACATTTCGTATGCTAATTTTAATACGAATGTTTATGTTGTGTCTAAACCTTTTCATATGGGAATGCATTAGACTTAATATGTGACAGGTGTAGCCCGCTATAGCTCCTCGATGCATTGGTAGGTCTTATGAGACAAACTAGTGTCTTGGCACAAGGCCTTGGAAAAATCTTATTTGTAGTCTTAGCACGAGGCCTTGGCTATGTGGTTATGATAGTATGGCATTATGCATTCCATCATTATGAAAGTGGGTATTGATATTGCGTGTGATTATTCGATTAGTAGAATATACATGTGAATAAGTAAATTGAATTATTTTATTTTATTCTTGCCACACTATGTTGAATTTCAAGTTTAAAAGGCTTTTGTTTTAGTTATATATTGCCTTAAATGTTTATTCTTATTTATGAAAGGTTCCGCTATATTGTTATCCTTACTGGGCATTTGAGCTCACCCCTTTTATATGTTTTATTTTTCCCAGGATGTGAAGAGGTAAATTATGAATGACCTGCAAGGATAATATGAGGGGATAAGAGTGTAGAATATGGAGACTATGTTGTTGTAGTTTTCATTTTTATGATGTAATGTAAAACTTTATGAATATATATATTGTTTTTAAGGCTACTAAACTAATCGGTCTTTCGAGATTTGATCTTTCTTGTGATCATGCCAATGTTATGTAATAATGCAACGAATCTGGGTAACTGGGGTCGGGGCGTTATAGTTGGTATCAGAGGAAGTTTAGAACAAACCTTGGAATCTAGATTTAGATAAACACTGATTAGAGCACATAGATTTAAGATGGACTTTGAGGATTATTATACAAGAACTTCTTAGAATTTTGGTACTATAGAGATTTTGTTAGTTTTCCGAGAAATACATCCCTGTCTGGATACGAGCAGGTAGAGGCAGTTCTGGCACAGATGTACCTAGGGGTAAAACCCGAAAACACCGCTTTGAGCTAGACTCGAACGGGAACTGGTGCACGACAACGGGCCTTTCTGCACTCTTGGTTACGACACTCCCGGTCGATATGCTTAGTATAACTCTTATTTTCATTACAAATCATTATAAAGGGTTTATGAGTATATACTTCCTCAAAGAAATCATTTTTATCATTATGGATTATATCCATAAATAGTTCAATTTATGTTAAGTGTTTTATAAGTATGGAATTATGTATTTTAATTCATAAACTGATATAGTTTATGCCATTGTTTAGAAATGGCACCTAGTGGAAGAAATGGAAACTATATCAATGCACACACTCCATGTAGGGATTTCCCTCCTGCTCAAGATAATTATAGTGGAGCTGGTGATGCAACTGGTGCCGATCAACTAATCACCATACTGAGACAACTCACTCAGGTTATGAATATTAACCTTACCCATATGGAGCACCCTGATCCACAACGTGGAGGATCAATGTTAGATCACTTCATGAGGTAGAAACCACCAACATTCAATGGGAGTACAAATCCATTAGAAGTTGAGCAATGGATAAGTTCCCTATAGAAAATATTTCAGGCTTTGGGATGTAGTGAAAGGGAAAAAGTTATCATGGCAGTTTACCACCTCACTGGAGATGCTGATCAATGGTGGTCATTGATTCAAAACATGAATGAATATGATCAAGTATCAAATATGGAAGGGAGGGAGTTCAAAGATCTGTTTTAAAAAAAAACTTTCCTTTTGACCATCGAGCAGATATGGAAAGACAATTTCTGAGTCTGAGACAAAAGGAGGATGAGAATGTCACAAAGTATGAGGATAAATTTACAAGGTTAGCAAGGCATGCTGAAGATTATATAAGTAACCCAAGAAGTAATATTAACCGTTTCTTTGATGGGTTAAAACCATTTATCCATCGAGCATTAGTCTCACAATCCTTTTCATCGTACGAAGACATTGTCTCATGTGCTATTAAGACAGAAAAGGAATTATCTAAGTCTTATGACTTTAAAGAAAAGCAAGAGAAGAAGAGATCTACTGATCAATCTGGGAATGGAAATAAGGGGAAGAAGGGAAAGGTTGAATATCCATCCTGTGGTAAATGTGGGAAGAAACTCCCCAGTACTTGCTTGAAGGGAACGAGAGTCTGTTACAAGTGTGGTGAAAAATTCCACCAAGCTCGTGATTGCAAAGGGAAGAAGGAAGCTACCGATGTTCAGTGCTACAATTGCAGGGAGATGGGACATTATGCAAATGAATTTCCTAAGTGTCAGGGGAACTTAGCTCAGAAAATGACAAGGGATCAATGCTAAGCTTATGTTATCACTACTGCTGAGGTAGAATCTCCTAAAGACGTGGTGGCAGGTAATTTAATGGTTTCCTCAAGTTTAGAAAATGCATTATTTGATTCTGGATCATCGCATTGTTTCAAATCTTCCCAGTTTTCTAAGAAAATTAGATATTTCCAATTTGATTTAACAAGGCAGTTGTCAGTTAAAACTCCTAAGGGAAGTATCATTGCAACAGGGTTTTGTGAATCAGTCCTCATTACATGACATAAATGTTCTTTATCCGCTGATCTCATTGTCATACCTATGATTGAGTTTGATATAATCCTCAGTATGGATTGGCTTTTGGACCATGATGCAAAGAATTATTTTAAGAAGAAGGAGGTTACGATTTTTGATGATGATGATAAAGAACACCTTATCTTTAGAGCAAAATCGCCACCACCTAATTCTTATCTAGATCCACCCCTAGTAGCTCAAATAAATTCAATTATTGGTGAGGAAGAGGATGAAATTACAGTGGGTGAGGAAAGGAATGTTCAAATAGAGGATGTACCTGTTGTGAATGAATATGTAGATGTGTTTTTGGAAGATTTACCTGGACATCCTCCAGAACGAGAAGTTTAGTTTTCCATTGATTTAATTCCTGGATCAAGGCCTATATCGAAGAACCCTTATAGAATGGCCACTATAGAATTAGTTGAACTAAATAAACAACTAGAGTAATTGAGTAATAAAGGATTTATTCTCCCTAGTGTTTCTCCATGGGGAGCCCCTATTCTTTTTGTTAAAAAGAAAGATGGATCTATGAGGTTATGTATCCACTACAGGGAGATCAATGCTATAAAAATAAAGAACAAGTATCCCCTACCTCTCATTGATGATTTATTCAACCAACTTCATGGATTCAATACTTTTAAAAAATTGACCTTTGATCTGGATACCATCAGTTGTGTGTGAAGAAGGAAGACATTCCGAAGACAGCATTTCGAACCAGGTATGGGCATTACAAGTATACAGTAATGCCTTTTGGATTGACTAATGCACCCTATGTATTCAAGGATCTGATTAATAGAGTTTTCAAGGAATATCTCGATGAATTTGTGTTGTTATTTATTAATGATATATTGGTATACTCCAAAAGCTACGAAGATCATGAAAATCACTTGCGCATTATCGTGAAGACTCTGAGAAGACATGAATTATATGGGAAGTTTAGCAAGTGTGAATTCAGGTTTTAGGAGATTTCTTTTCTTGGACATATTGTCTCTAAAGATGGAATCTCTGTTGATCCTTCTAAGACCAAGGCAATCCAAGAATGGCCAGCACCTACGAGTATAATTGAGGTACGTAGTTTTATTGGTTTGGAAGGTTATTATAGACGTTTTGTCCAGAATTATGCCCGACTGGCTAACCCATTAATGAAGCTCACACATAAAGGGGTTAAATTTGTTTGGACAAAAGAGTGTCAAGAATGTTTCGAAGAACTGAAGAGAATATTAGTCAATGCTCCTATATTTACTCTACCATCTGGGAATTATGGGTTCGTTATTTATAGTGATGCATCAAAGAAATGACTTGGTTGTGTTCTTATGCAGAATGATAGGGTTATTTCTTATGCATCACGATAGTTGAAAATTCATGAACAAAAATATCCTACTCATGATCTCGAGTTGGAAGTGGTGATCATTACTTTGAAGATATGGAGGCACTACCTCTATGGTGATAAATGTGAGATTTATACTGATCACAAGAGTTTGAAATATATTTTCTCACGAAAAGAACTCAACATGAGGCAAAGGAGATGGCTTTAATTACTCAAGGATTATGGTTGTATGAAACACTACCACCCGGGGAATGTAAACAAGGTGGAAGATGCTTTGAGCAGAAAAGACCATGGATTTTTGAACCATATTATAATTGAAAGGGATCCAATTTTCATGGATCTAGTGAAGATGGAAATGAGAATAACCATGGAAGGTGAAACATCAGTTCTTTTTCAAATGGTTGCCAAACCATCTTTACTAGAAAGGATTAAGAGTTATCAGACCGACGATGAAGAATTTCAAAAGAAGATTAAAGCTGTGAATTATGGGAGATTGAGATACTTTGTGTATGAAGACAGAATTTTGAAATTCGGGAAGAGGCTTTGTGTTCCCGATATACCTGATCTAAAAAGGGAATTGCTGGATGATGCTCATTGTTCCAATTTCTCTATACACCCTGGGAGCACCAAAATGTATAGATATTTGAAGTAATATTTTTGGTTGGACAACATGAAGAGGGAGATTGCCGATTTTGTGTCAGGATGTATGGTTTTTCAACAAGTGAAAGCTGGAAGGCAACAGCCTGGTGGAGTATTGAAACATCTTCCCATACCTTAGTGCAAATGGGATAATATTACGATGGACTTTGTCATGGGGCTAATAAAGACTCCTAGAAGGAACAATGAAATATGTGTCATTGTTGATCTTCTTAACAAGTCAGTACATTTTCTTGCTATAAGGGAAGATTTACCACTTGAACGAATAGAAATACTATATATTAATGAAGTTGTGAGACTTTATGGAGTACCCCTATTGATTTTTTCTGATCGTGATCCCCATTTTACTTCAAGATTCTGGAAAAGTCTTCAGAAATCCTTGGATACTGAACATAATTTGAGCACTGCCTACCACCCTCAAATAGATGGACAATCAGAACGAACTATTCAAACCTTAGAAGACATGTTGAGATCTTGCTCACATGACTTTCAGGGTATGTGGGATCAATATTTACCTCTGGTAGATTTTTCCTATAACAAAAGCTTCCATTCGAGTATTCATATGGAACCATATGAAGCGTTATACGTAAAGAGATGTCGTACACCAACCTGTTGGGATGACGTTGGTGAAAGAAAACTTGTAGGCCCAGAACTGGTGGAGTAAACGATGGAAAAGGTGAAGGTAATCCAAAACCATATCAAAGCACCCCAATGTAGGCAGAAGAGCTATGCCGATAATCGAAGGAAGGATTTGAAATTTCAAGTCGGTGATCATGTTTTCCTGAAGGTATCTCCATAGAATGGAGTCATATGTTTTAGTAGGAAAGGTAAATTGAGTCCAAGGTACATCGGACCTTTCGAAATTCTAGAACGAATTGGGGCTGTAGCTTACCGATTGACAATGCCGCCAAGTCTCTCCGAAGTTCACGATGTGTTCCACGTATCTCTATTGAGGAAATACATGCCTGTCCAAATGCATGTAATCACATATAAGGAATTAAAAATGGAACATGATCTGTCTTATTTCGAAGAGCCCGTCAAGATTCTTGATACGAGAGAACAACTACTGAGAAACCAGACAACTCGTCTGGTAAAAGTCTTATGGATAAACCATAAGATGGAAGAGGCAACGTGGGAACCTAAGGAACTTATGATGAAGAACCACCCGAGTCTTTTCATGCGGTAGTATTCTAGAAATTTCTATAATGAAATTATTTGAAGGAGGGGAGAATGTAACACCCCAAGCTTCTATGGTATGCTTCTCTTTGAATAATGCAATAGCGTGTGTTGTACGCAACATCGAGTTCTAACACACCACAACCAATCAAACTAGCCGTTATGAATAGTAATACCCACTTTTAGAAATTTTTAAATTTTATTTTTCAAAATGGACTTCATTTTTGGATTCATAATATCAAAATTATCCTAGGGTTAATTTTTGGTATTTTTCTGAAAAACTTCATTTTTTGATGAATAGTGAAACCACTAAGTGGTAGTTAAAAAAACTGAATTTTTCATAAAACATAATTTTACCGCTTTTGTGAGTGGAATTTAGAAAATCCAAGAGACATGTTTAATATCAAGGGCTAAAATTTGGTTCATTGGGATGAAAATAATTTTTGATGAATAGTAACTTTTTACTTTTATTTACCACGATTAAAAGTAAATAGGGTAATTAAGGGTAAAAATGATATTAATATTAACCTAAAACATGTCCCAATTCTATTGGATAAGCTTAATTATACCAAAAACAACTTTAGGAGTAAAATATTATCATTTAGGTCCACTTGGATTAGATTAGGACATTTATTATTATTTAATTCAAAGAAGAGTTAACAGAGTTAAAATCAAGGTTTATTTACTAAAACATTTTTAATATAGGGTTACACATAAGATAAATTCGATTGTAAATATTCATTAAAAATATAAAACGATTTCATACATAATGATATTTTATTTATAATTTTTAGACATTAAATAATTTAATTTATTTATGACACAATGATGATGTAGTAATTACCATAATAGTGAAAAATTAGAATAATTGATATTATAAATACCCAAATAAATGTAATTTGATACTTTTTATAAATACCAATAATTTTCTAGGATAATATGACATGTAAAGATTTATTTAATTTACTTTTTTCTAAGTAAACATTCGGTTGTGATTTTTACAAAAATCAATTATTGAATAGTGTCAAAATTGACATAAAAGTGTTTTTAAAAAAAATATTATATTATTAATTGATATTAAATTCATAAAAATATAAGGTCCGGCCAAGAGACTTATATCATGGTAGGTTTATCATTAATGGACCACTTGGGGGTCGCTTGGATGTATATAGTAAGTTTATTAACCATATAATATAAAAATACAAAGAGACATTGTAAAAGTGAAACTAATTAACTAAGAGTTATTACTTAAAGATACAGTTAATATTGTAACCCAAACCTGTATAAATCCTTTTGGTTGAGTGGTTTTACACCTATCCCCACCTTAACCTTTAAATAATCTACTTTTGAGCCATTAGAAACCGAATATGAATTTATTATAAAATAATATTTCTAACTTTTCTAAAGGTGCCCCTCACCCCTCTTATAAAAGGGAACTCCCCTTCTCATTAATTGACACCTTCAAAGCCATTTGGCTCGGCCAAAATCTGTCCAAATACTCTCTAAACTTCCCAAAATTCATCCTAGAGGCCTTATGTTATTCAGAAAGCCTACCTAAGGAGCCCTTTTGATCAAATCAAAAGGAAGAACCCGGAGAAGAGGTAATGATTTCACCACCCTTTTTTCAAGTTCCTTTCTTCTTCCACTTATTCTTTCTTTTTTATTACCATTATAAAATAATAACTACAGTATCGTAAATATACTGTGATGTTATTATAAATAAGGTACAATCATATTCAGTATTCTATCCATCCTTTGAATAACATGTCACAATACGTGCGTACGTACGGCTTACCGTCTTCACGTCGTGGTGTAATTGTTATTCAATAAATTATTATTTTTATGGGTATAATAATGATGTGTAAATCATGTAACTAATAGATATAACATGATAATTATTTTTTATATATTATATACCATACAATTATATATTATTTTAATATCAAAAGAATGACATTGTCGCTCGTGCGTACGTACAGACTACCGTCTCCACGAACGCGACGAGATTCATTCCCCATCGTATCCATTCAAGTATAATTATCATTTGATGATTAATAATAGTATCTAAGGACATAATATCATTATGGATATGAATAATATACAACCTATCAATAACAAACATGGCTTACATAACAAAATATATAAACTAAAATGAGTATGTTAACACCCGAAACGACGATAATTCTAAAATATTATTAACAATGTAATGTTAAAAGATAATATATGATATCATATTAATATATATGATTCTTGTATAATTTAATAACAATTATTTAACCATTATACAGGAGTTTAACCTACCCCAACCAAGGAAAAGTACAAGGTAAGGGTTTATTTCGCAATCTCATCATTATCCGAGGTTGTTTATACGTAATAATCTACTAGGATCTCTTTATCATCCACATCCATGTTTCTTAAAAATGTATTTCAAAACATTCTTACTATTTTACAGAATATGGTTTAAATTCATTTATACGATATTTTGACTTTTTATAATAATTCTATAAAGGAATCATTTTGTCGTTTTACAAACAAGGCACTTTTTAACCTTTTCGACAAAATTAAGGTAAGAATGTTTTTTTTAACTTATACGACGTGTGCGGCTTTTTTCCACCCTTATAAAATCGTCAAAGCTTCCCTTACAAACTTATAAGAATATTTTCAAAGAAAATTTTCTATTTTATAGATATATGACTCTTAAATGATTTCAAAATAGAAAGAGATATTTCTCTAAAAAGAGTTTTGATTTCATCTATGTCAATATCCTTTGATAAATTTTAAGCTTATTTGAAGTTGATTTATTATGATACAAAACTTCTATATTGTATTGAAGGTTTTGTGATATGTTTGACTGTGGATGTGTTATTTTCATACCATTCATGGTTTATGGATGAATTATTTACATTTTGTATTCTAGTTTTAATATGAATGTCTATGTTATGTTTAAACCTTTTCGTATGGGAATGCATTGGACTTAATATGTGACGGGTGGAGCCCGCTATAACTCCTCAATGCATCGGTAGGTCTCATGAGACAAACTAGTGTCTTGGCACAGGGCCTTGGAAAAATCTTATTTGTAGTCTTGGAACGAGGCCTTGGATATGTGGTTATGATAGTCTATCATTATGCATTCCATCATTATGAAAGTGGTTATTGATATTGCATGTGATTATTCGATTAGTATAATTTCCATGTGAATAAGTAAATGGAATTATTTTATTTTATTTTTTCCATACTATGTTGAATTTCAAGTTTAAGAGGATTTTTTTAGTTATACATTTCCTTAAATGTTTATTATTATTTATGAAAGTTTTTGCTATAATGTTATCCTTACTGGGCATTTGATCTCACCCATTTTCTTTGTTTTATTTTTCCTAGGAAGTGAAGAAGTAAATTATGAATGACCTGGAAGGATAATATGAAGGGATAAGAGTGTAGACTATAGAGACTATGTTGTTTTAGTTTTCATTTTTATGATATAATGTAAAACTTTATGAATATATCTATTGTTTCCAAGGCTACTAAACTAATCTGTCTTTCAAGATTTGATCTTTCTTGTGATCATTCCAATGTTATGCAATAATGAAGAGACTCTGGGTAACTATGGTGGGGCGTTACACATTTTTTTAATGGATAGAATGTATCTTATTCATATCCAGAATGATATCACATCTATAAACATTATTGTTAATCATTAAATGAAAATCAGTCTTGAATGGATATTATGGGAAATGAATCTCATCACGTTCGTGGAGAAGGAAATATGTACGTACACACGACTGAAAATATCATTCTTTTGATATAAAAATAATATATAATTGGAATTTATATCATATATACAGAATCATTATCATATTATATTAATTATTTACATCAATTACACATCATTATTATACCCATCCAAAATAATAATATATTTAATAACAATTACACCACGACGATGAGACGATAATCTGTATGTACGCACGTATAGTGAAATTTCATTAAAAGGATGGATAGAATAATTAATATGGTTGTACCATATTCATAATAACTTCACGGTATATAGAATATACTAGATTTATTATTTTGGAATCAAAACATCAAAATAAGAGGAAGTGGAAGAAGAAAGGAACTTGAAAGAGGTGATGAAATATTTACCTCTTATTTGAGTTCTTCCTTTTGATTTGATCAAAAGGGATCCTTAGGATGGGGTTATGAGTAAATTAAGGCCTCTAAGATGAAGTTATGACATTTTAGAAGGTATTTTGGCAGGTATTGGCAGTTCCAAATGGCTTTTATGGTGTGAATTAGAGAGTAGGGGGAGTGCCCTTTTATAAGAGGGGTGAGGGGAACCTTATGAAAATCTAGAAATATTATTTTATAATAAAATTATTTTCGGTTTCTAATTGATAAAAAATGAATTATTTAACTGATAAGGTGGGGATGAGTCTAAAATAACTCAACCAATATGTTTTAGACAGTTTTGGGTCACTATATGAACTTTTTCTTTTAGATTTAACTCTTAGTTAAATAGTTTGACATTTTCCATGTCTCTTTGTATTTTTATATTATATAAAATAATATAAAATTCAAAGACAACCTCAAGTGGTTATTTAATGACATATATAATATCATTTATAACCTTTGGCCAAACCCTATATTTTCAGGAAAAGAATATCAATTAATAATATAATATTTGTTTTAAAAACACTTTTATATCAATTTTGACATTGTTTGAAATTTTGTTTTTTCTAAATTTATAATAGCATTATTACTTTGAAAACAATTCATCTATCCAACCCTAATATGTCATATTAATCTATCAAATTAGTGGAATTCATAAAAAATCTCAAATAACATTTATTTCGATATTTATAATATCAATTATTTTAAAATTTCATTAATTAAGTAATTACATCATCATTATTGTGTCATAAATAAATTAAATTATTTAATGTCTAAAAATTATAAATAAAATACCATTATGTTTGAAATCATTTTATCTTTCTAATAAATATTTATAGTCGATTTTATCTTATGTGTAATCCTATATTAATAATGGTTTAGTTATTAAACATTGAATTTAACACTTTTAACTCTTCTTTGAATTAAATAATAATAAATGTCCTAATCTAATCCAAGTGGACCAAAGCGATTCATGTTTTATTCCTAATGTTGTTTTTGGTCGAATTATATTTATCCAATATAATTAGTACATGTTTTAGGGTAATAATAATATCATTTTTACCCTTAATTACCCTATTTACCTTTAACCGTGGTAAATAAATTCAAAAGATACTGTTCACCAAAAATAATTTTCATATTATTGAACAACAGTTTACTAATTGAGGTTAACCATGTCTCTTTTGATATTTTAAATTCAACTCACAGATGCAGTAAAATTATGTTTTATGCAAATTTTCAAATACTCCTACGAGGTTGGTAAAAGACGATAAAAAGTTTAATAAAACTTTTATATATCTAAACTATATTATAAAATGACTCCAATAAATGATTATTAACATATATATGTATTATGAATCTATTTTTACCTAAAAATAATTTTAGTAAAATAAATATTTATTTAAATAAAAATTTGGTTTTAACCAATAACTCTGTGTTTTTCTCTATTTATCAAAAATTGATGTTTCTTAAAAAAATACCAAAAATACAGCCTAAGCTATATTTGATATTCCGAATTCAAAAATGATGTCTATTTTACCAAATTAAAAACATTTATGTTGTATTAATTAATTTAAAATTAATTCCCATTGTCAAAACAAATAGCATTTTTTAAGAAATAATAACTATCAAAATATTTACACTTGTTTATGTCCAATTTCAAAGTAAAATTATTTACAATGACCATCATTAGATTAAATTGTAAAAATATAATCTAATTATAATTCAAACCATTAAAATTTATAATTCAACAATATAAATTTTTTTGATTAAAAATGTTGTTTTCAGTTAAAATAGAGTATTTTTAACTATTCACCCAAATATGAAAGTTATCAGAAAAACACAAAAAATTTATTAAAACTAAATTCGTATGTTTAGATTCTAAAGATGAAGTTTATTTTGTGAAATTGAATATATAAAAGTTTCAAATATTGAATTTAAAAATTGTTCGAAATTAAAAGGCAGTAAAATTGCATTTTTGAAAAATATTTCTTTTATCTAAAAAAATGAATTTGTTCTTACATTATGTCTAAGAAAATCATAATAAAGATTCTAAAATTATAAGGATTATATAAAGTTCCATATTCAGTTAATATTATTCATAACCGCTTTTGAACGACTAGATTGGTAAGTCATGGTGCGCTTGAACTTAGTGTTTCTTGTAGTGCAAGTAATTGGATTACTTTGAAGAAATAACATACTATGAAATCTTGGGGTGTTACACTATTAGTATAAATAATAATCCCGCATGATGATAACTAAATAGTGAAAACATAATCTCACAAGTTGAGAGGATTTTATCACTTCATTATCTTGTAAATTATTCATTTCACATTAATGAATAAAAAAGATATTTTCCTTATTTCCCAAAGATATCACGTTTAATTAAAATAAAAATTGATTCTTAAAAATCATAAACCCCTAAGAATATCAATGAAAATCAGAATAACATTCTTTGGGATATAATTTGTTAGCTCAATCATGTTATAAATTCATAAATCGTTTTCTCAAGAAAATATTTTATAACAAATATGATACTCTACTAATGAAACTACTATCATATCATTACAAACAATAATAATCCATGATTAAAACTAATTCGTGAGAACTTAATCTCTTAAGTTGATAGGATTTTATGACATCATTGTCATGTAAAATATGAAGTGCACATGAATTAATAAAAAATAAATATTTTCCTTTTTAGAAAATGATAGTACATTCATTTAAAACAATATTTCTATTTATTCACCCATTTATCTAATACCATTTGAGAAGACAAATACCCTCATGTTTTACTTGAGTTAATCATTTTTTCTGTGGATCTACTACATTTTTCACTACAACCCCAAAATTGACTGATATATCACATCTCACAATGATTTTCTGAATGGTATAGAATATAAGAAGTATGGGTTATGTTCCTTTACGAGATAGAAGATGTAAAAAATAAAAAATCACACTATTTTTATAATAATTGTTCTCCAAAACTCTATATTTTTTAGGTAAAACACTATGACCAAAGATGATAATATTGATCCGAACATTGTTTTATACACCAAAAATATCTATATACAATTTCTCCATTTCTAGTATTTGTAGTTTTATTATTTGGAACACTTATAACAAATATATCCACCACTAAGGTAAAATTAAAATTTATATTATTATCATGAATCCTTCATTAGAGTTTAGAATTTAACTTTAGTGTAACCATTCATAATGATAAATTATTTACCACTAATGATGATGAAAAAATTATTATGTTCTAATCATGTACATGTGTTTGTCTTTTATTTTAATCTAGGTAATCTTTCTATTATTTTATTTCTATATACTTGTTAAGATCAAATAATAAGAGTTTTTGTGTTTGGAAAACATCATAGAATTGAAAATTGATCTAATTTCATAAACATTTAGTATATTATTCATGTATTTCATTTGTAATAAATTAGATAGAACTTGATCCCATACAAAATCACAGAATATAACCCATGCAAAGGGACATTTTTTTGATTGAATGAGAAAAATATTTATAAATTTAATAATGTATTATGATTAACAAAAATCAAGAAGAAAAATTGAGATATCTCTATATATCTTCATACCTATTACGTGGGATAATTTACCGATTTATTTTATTGAGAATCATTTTCCTAACCATTTCAAAATACATTAAAGTATTGATATCATTATTGATAAGTAAATTTTTAATCATAATGAATTCTATAAATACACTATCACTAAAAAAAATAGTCATCAGTACACAATATTTATCTTAATTTTTTACGAAACCAAGAACATCATAAATATTATCAAACTATAAGTTCAATATTTAAAGAGTTTTCATCATTGCTCTAATGGACTATTTCAAATTAAATAACATGAAACCATAATTTGGACCATCAAAACTATACAATTATATCTTATACACATCTATAGAAAAACTATCATTGAGTAAATTAGATTTTAAATCCTTTTTATATTTCATATAATTTTTAATGATTTTTATATGAACTAATATTTAAATACACTTTATCCTTCATAATGTTAAAATTATTTCCTCATGTAGAATACCAATTATTTCATTATATTCCTTTCCCCCAAGAGATCATTTTATGTAGACTCACTTCTGTACATGTTCCCTTCATTATAAAAATCCCACAAGAACCCTATAGGACCACACTTCATGTATTTACGTCAAGTTTCAAACATTATTAGTGTACATGGAATCCATTTAAGATATTAAAATCTTTATCCATATATAAGAATAAGAACAATTAATAGATCCATGATAGGTATAGATTTATATTTTTTGAATTTCTTTTCACCATTAATTTCATTAAAAATCCACATACATTATGATCTTTATAAACCCCTCAACCCCTTCAAGGTTCATTTGTTAGAATATTTGAATCTACTTCCACAACCTATTATATAATCTAAGGACATTATATATGAAGAACTATTGCTATTTTTTATTTTGAACATATGTTTAACTATCCCCCCCCACTTACTCTTAGAGTGATACATTACTTCTTACTGAAAATAAAATTATGATCCATAATTACCTTATTATTAGTAGTATTATAGATAAAACATTACATTACATCCTTCTTAAAACCAATAAAAATGAATTTTTCTTATTTTTGGAAATTTTTATATAAAAACATATGTCATAAATATACATCACAGAACAATTTTCTAATTAGAAAAATATGATTTATCTAATTTCATATCACATATTGTATCATTGTAAATGGTTTAGTTTCAATAGTAATGATTAAACATTTTTATTTCCAGAAAATATCTTCATAATGATATATGAAGGCCATAATAACTCATCATTGGTCTAACCAATACATATAAGGTTTTCTTAAGTATTCAAAAACAATATTACATTTCTTTATTAGTTAGTACATGATTTTGGAAATAATTCCAAAAAACTTTCAAATGATAAATTAATCAATGGATCAATTATTCTCCAACCTAACATGATCTAAGAATGTTAATACTTTTATAGAGTGTATTTCCGTAAAAAAAATTAATATATTCAAATTTTAGAATATTTAAACCTCATGTTTTATAATAAACACATAACCATACTTGGTGAATTACTTTGTAAATTTTATAAAGTATATATTCCCACAACATGAATGATTTCTATTTAGTTATTATATATCTAAATATATTTGGTCTAATAACTCATTAGAACTGTCTCTTTTTTTACTAAAAGGTTATATATTAATTTATCAAAATAATTAAAATTAATATGTATTTAATTATACATAATTGATTAATATTAATCAACTATTGGTAATGAGGAGAAATGGGTACATAAATCTCGATAATCATATCCAAGCACTAAAAATATCCAACCATGTTCCCTGATTAACAGGGGATATAAACTGGTAATATGTGAGAAAAAATGGTTTGGTGAAAAACATAAAATGAAAGTAAATAAAAAAATGGATGATAAATGAATTTATATATAAAAAATGTTTTTTTATAAACTATCAATGTCTGAAACATATAGATAATATGAAATAGTTTAATACCCCAAGAAGAATAAAGTTATAAAATTGAACTCATAATAATAATTAAAAAAATCAATTCCTTAGCCACAACACCTCTTTCAACTTCGTTTTCATGGATGAATGGATCAACAATGAAATATTTTATTATCTGTATCATAGAAAATTCTACCAAAATAGACTTCATAATAAAGATGAATGGGATGAGTATTATCCAAATTGGATTTACCCATTTCTTCGAAAAAATCCTATGCATGTGGCATAGAAGTCGAAGTCAATGTTTACTATAAATATATATAAATAATTTTTAAAAACCATTCAATAATTTTTTTTTCAAAGAATAAATAAGGTTAAAATAATTTTTAGGGAAATATCTGATGATGAATTAATCATATATCAAAAGAAACTATCCTATAAAGGAATAATAATCATATATAAACCCCAATTTAATGAAAATAAACCTATATAAAAAATATTAAATTATTAAAATAACTCCATTATAGAAAAATCTATGAATACCATGGATTATTTTGATTTGTAATAACCCCAATAAAATATACTAGTTAGAAATTTAATTTATACTATGGAGAACCACAATCTATCTGGTTCAAGTGTATAGATAATGTTATTTCCTGAATATACACCCCATGTTTGACCATTGCACTATCAACATAGAGCACCATACCCAAAAAAAAATCCCCATTCATGTACTAATTTATATTTTCAAATTACATACCTCTCCATATTTCTAAAAACAATAACACACAAATGGAAATATAATTACATTATTTAAAAATATCAGAAACCATTTTTCATAGACAATTTCCAACAAATATTAACAATAAAATTATAAACCATTGAAATAATATCTTAAATAATATTTATATATCTTAAAAAAACAAAAAAAATATTAGAAATCATTTGATAAAATAATAATTTAATTATCCTTTCAAAATATCTAAAAAACACATATTTGATAATTTTAAAAGGTTAACATAAAAACCCTTATTACACTATAAATAATTATTGGAAAATAAATAATTAATCAAATGGAAATTTATTTATTTATATTTAAAATTCTATATAAACAGTAATTATAAAATTATTTGTTAAAAATTCATGTGACTAATATCCATAAATAAGAATTATTTAGAGCCACCAACCTAATTATGATTTCGATTAAATTTTCATCCATCCATTACTGGTAAAATACTAATCAATATCATCAATATTTCATTATAAATTCAATACTGAAAAATCATAAAAAAACATGACCTCTTATATCAAATGTTATAAAATCCTTTTTGGAATTAGCATGGCCCTGATCAACTCTCCGCATAAGGGTGCACAACATCCAAGGATTTCAATTAACCCCGTAAAATATACAACTACCCTATGTAAATATATTTTAAACATTTATATAATAATATATTGATGAATTATAATTCTATATTACATATAATAGCCCAAATTCCAAAATCTAATGACGATTTCCAAATGTTATAAAACCTTAATCTAACTCATAAAATATAAGAATGTAAGGAATAAGTGTTTCATCACACAAACATTGTAGTACCCCTGGTTTCTTGAATATAACCTTACATTTTCCATTTAAATTTTATATATTTTAAGGTTGATGGATGAATATTTTGAGAAGCATTTAATTTGTTTTGGTCCCAAATGAGAAGCGCACAGGACGGACACAGTTTTTCCAAACTGTGCGGAATTCCTTGTAGAAACTATGTGAAGCTGCAGATTTTGGACAATATCTTTAGAAAGGTGTGCAAACAGTTAGGTAGACCATGCGAGGAGTTCATGAGGGGTGATATGTAAGATAGTATATAACACATGGTTTTCACATGGTTTGCCTAACCGTTTGGACTAACTGTGAGCAGGTTATAATACACTTCTTTAAAAAGTGAATCTAGCTTGGCCTTGCCTTTAATCAACTCAAATTTTCCCCAAACTAGCTCTAAATTAGTATTTTTATTCTCATAAGGAAAAATATGATTCTCCCTTCAAAATTGAGGCAAAACAAAGGCTTCCCTTGGTGATTCAAAGACATATTTTTGAGTTATTTGACTGTTCTTCATCGTTCTTGATCGGTTTCAATGATATACTTGGATCTACTTCTCCCCTATTCCTAGTTTATTATATAAACATCAATTATAGGTATATATAAGATATTTAGTGACAAAAATGTTTAAATTTCTTATTTATCATGGTAGGAGAAGTTATTTATGGAGGTTTTGTGGAGAATCGACCCTGTTTTCTTGAGTGATCTTCATCCGTTTTCAGTTTTCATCATAATTATTGAGGTAGGTGGCTTCACTCAAGATTTATCAGTGTAGAAATTTATGTAATGATTTAAAATTGAATATATTATGTTTAATAGATTTTTAATTGGTTATTTCATAATTTTTGGAAAACATATTTAGTGACAGTTTCATGGATTGTGGAAATTTCAAAAATTGGGGTTCTTTTATAAAGTGTTTGATTCAATATTTTTAAATGTGGATTTTGATTATGTAATTTCTAGAATTGTGGAACTTGCGATTTGATGAAAATGTATCAGTAAAAAGTTTTTTTTTTGTTGAAATTAAATGATTTTTTTGAAAAGGAATGTTTCATGATTTTCAATAACAGAATGAGTTTATTGAATTGGTTTAACCCACTAGGATTTGGCAAGGGTTGTGGTGTGCGATCATATTAATTGGGATGGATAATTGCATGAAGGGCCCAAATCTAAGGTTTGGGATGAATATGGTTCAGATGTACTCCTATAAAAGTTTTCCAATAATTGATGGTTTAGTGGATGGATAACTCACTGCTCGTGAGTATAGGGAGTATATTGATGCATGTATGGATGGGTGTATGGTTAAGGTAAAAAGAATGGGTATTAAACATTGTTAATGATACATGGTTTTAAATCCATTTTGGGTTGTTTTTATTGAAATGTGACTTACTAGAAGTTGGTTAAAAATAGAACTTGTTTACATTTGGTTTTAAATGGTTTTGAGAATTGTTTATATTTTTTTATAAAATATATTTGAGAATTTTATATATTATCTGTGTTGTATTAAAATTGGTAAATTTTCTAACCTAGATTGGTCAGTTGGGAATTCATTAGGGAATGTCTGGTGAGTTTTATAATCACACATGCATTAGCACTTTTGTGCTTTTGAATATTCTAACTTCTAGTACATGGCAAAAGGAAACACATCACATGTATTTAGCACCACCTCGAGATACTTGAGCTGTTTGGTGATGTTGGGGCATGGAGCTTGTAGAAAATGGAGTCTTGTGGTTGTCTTGGACTTCTTTTAGTTACCTTGAATTTTTTACTTTGATTGTTTCTTTGTCTTTTGTAGTGGTACACTTGGTTATGTTTTGGTTACATAAAAAGTTGTTGATTTTACTTTCTTATTTCAAGCATCATATGGTGTTTGGTTGTTCATGGTGGTTGGTTAATGGTTTTATTTCATATAAGTAAAATCATCCCCAAAATATATTTAAAACCATTCAGAATTATTTTCTAGCATTTGGAATCTAGGGGATGTCGCATAAGGAATAATAATGATTCATTGTATTCTCTGGCCAATGGGAATAAGTTGGTTACTAAAAATGGTATACACTTGGTCGATCCTTGTTGAATAAGTAGTCATTAGTTTTATTGGGCCTAGAGTTGAATGTCATTCTTGTCTATTCTTTAGGTTGTGATTATAGAAATGATTACTATTATTGGGACATGAAACGTAGAGCATAAAAATGTGTAGTTATCCTTTTTATGTGTAACATCACGTTACCAAGCATTTGGGTATATAATTTTTTTTGAGATAGTTATAGGATGATGGAAATCCCATTGTGATGAGTTTATCCATTGAGATAAGAATGATATGAATTTGAGGAATGAAATACAACTAAGATTTCATATTTTATTTTAGAGAAATGAAATATGATGTCTTGTATTGTGTTGATTTTGGAACAATGCAGAAATGTTTTTCTAATGAAATATTTTTAAAATAGTACAAATAACGAATTTTGAAAATGGTTTGATTTACAAAGGAAAGAATGAAATATTTCAAAATATTGTTAGATACGGGAATGGTTGATTTTGGAAAACAATTTTGTGTTACTTGATGTGATATAATTATAAACTCTAAGACATCACTCACTAGAGAGTGTGACATATAGAGTTTGTTGTTGGATTGGAAAATGTCTCCTAGTTGGGATTGTAGAAACCAACCAAAAGAAGATGTATAGAATATTGTTGTACTTGAGCCATAGGTAAACCAAGATCTCATTCATAGTATCATTCAATAATTTAAAGCTATATATATGGGGAAATAAAGGGATGATACAATGCCTGTGCATCATTCCATCTAGTTCATTACGAAGAATACACCCATATAATAGGGTGATTTTGAACCCAAAAAGCCGGATGTGTGGATGAACACGATGAATCATATATTTGATTTCATTGGCACACAATTAGAGTTGAAAGTAAAGATGTAAAATTATATTCTCAAGGATCATGCATGTTATCTGTATGTTATAGCTATGAAATCTAAAAAAAAATTAGGACTAATTTTGGAGGATTTGTTGGATTTGTTTAATAATCAATTCTATAAACATACGTTCAGGATCTAGATAACAACCTACTTCTTCCCACTAAAGTAGGATATTCTCTATATAAAAAAATATGGGGCTACATTCACACATTTAGTGATAATTTCATAAGAGGATTCTTTAACTTCATCCTTGAAGGAACACATAATCAAATTAGGGCTGAGGATAGAGATTTGATCACATATTATGGTTCTCTTTATTATGGATTTTACATATATAGTGAAAAGAGAGACAGTGGATGAATGTGACATCTCAGGATCATTGGGAGGATGAATTATGATGATACCTATAAAAAATGGTGGTGATATTAATGCAGGGTGAATGAAAAATATGGACACCTATATCCAAGGAAGGATCCGGAATCAAAGTGAAACAGCTGGATTATTGAACCTTCCTCCATGACCCAAGTAAAAAGTAGGTTGTTTTGAATGAGGTTTTCTTGAACACATGGAGTGAGATTGTACATCACTACATAGGGCATTCAATTAGTACAATCCAATGGGGAATATTCAGCATTACTGTTACAGTTCTCTGAGGCCATGTGGTCAAGACACAACTCAGGTGTCTCTAACATCTTATACTTTGACCAGACATGGATAGAAATATTAGACTCATTAGCAAAACAGAGCTATCTATTGTGATTCTAAGAACCCCATAACTCCTTATCCAGGGAAATATCAGCAAGAATATAAGGATCAAAAGTTTAGTGATGAAGAAGTTATATAGAGGTGATCGTATGATTGTAGATGATCAGGCTGAACTATCAATGTTGGGAGGTATGATTATTTTAATTATACCCTTATGCATGTGCTTTATGGTACTGGTTCATCGCATTCCTTAATATCTTCTCAATCTATTCATTTTATATGTTTAAAACTTGATAACATGCCTTCTGTGTTAAAACTTTAAACCCCTCTCGATGAAAGAGAATTTCTATGATAGTGTTAAGAATCTATTTAATAGACAAAGAATTGTAAAAACTAGGGTAATGATTCTGGTGGAACCAATAGTGGGAAAGATATATTAACATTTGGTGGAATTTACATTATCATCAATGGAAAGGATTGATGATAGTAGTTTTCTAGTAGTTTAGGATCAATTTCGCGATGTCTTTCCTGAAAACTTCTTAGGATTACCACCTATAAGGGAAGTGGAGTTTACAAATGATCTATTTATGGGGACAATTATTATTTTTCTTCCTCCATATAGGATGGAACAAATAGAGTTGAGGGAACTAAAATTTTCATTAGAGGAGCATGAAATCAATTGATTCATTCAGCCGAGAATGAGTCTATGGGAAGCACTAGTCTTGTTTGTAATGAAATCAGATGAAAATACAGGGATTTGTGTTTATTATCATATGATTATCTAAGTAATGATAATGAATAGATATCAACTTACATGAATTGATGGTCTATTTGATCAATTTATGGGTTCTCAATGGTTCTATAAAATTGAATTTTGATCAGGATATCATCAATTGCACGTTTATAAGAAAGATATTCTGAATACATCTTTTAGAATAAAATATGGACACTATGAAAATGTAGTCATTCCATTAAGTATTACTAATGCCGTAGTGGTATTTATAGAATTGATGAACCATTTATTTTAGATATATCAATAATATTTTGTTGTGGTTTTTGAGGATTACATATTTTTTTATTCATGGAAAAAGGTTCAAAAATGAGAAAAACATGAAGATTCTATTGGAAATCATGGAAGACCATCGATTGTATGCCAAATTGTCAAAGCGTGGTTTTTTGATACAATATGTATGCATTCTAAGCCATTTAATTTCTAAACAAGGCATTTATGTCAATTTAGAGATGATAGAAGTTGTTATCTATTGGACAACCCTGAATAATTTCTATTTGATGTGATGTTTTCTTATTTTAGCTGTTTATTACCGACGCATAATGTGTGGCATCTCATGAATAGATTTTCTTATAAAAGCATTAATAAAGAAGAATATACCATTCTGATGGGCTGCGGAATGTGATTATTCTTTTCAAGATTTTAATATCCATCTTACATTAGCACCTATCTTTATTTTTTCAGGATCAGGACTGGGGTATGCGGTGTATAGTGATGCTTCAGGATTTGGGTTGGGATGTGTTCTCATGCAAAAATACCATGTGTTTTCTTATGGTTCAAGGTAGTTAAGAGTTAAGGAGATGAATTACCCAACACACAATTTTTCTTTAGAGGCTCATATCCATGATTTGAATACGTGTCATCATTATCTCATTGGTGGTAAATTTACTCCCTTCAAGGACCACAAAATCATGTAACACAATTTCTCACAATGGGATTTGAACATAATGAAAACGAGAAAGATGTAGTATCTCAATTTTTTTTGACATTGACTTGATATATAAACTAGGTAAAGGTAATTTGGTGGAAGATGCATTAAGTACAAATTAATTTGGTCAGTTGGAAAAATAATCTTTAGATGAAAGGAAGTTGATGTTGGTCATAGCCAAAAGGCATGTGGAATGTGAAGACTGACGCAATTTTCTATTTCTTTCAGTATTCATGGTACATGATTTGTTGAAGATGGTTAAAGAGGCACAAACATATGATGTATAATTCTTGGTTATGATTTGAAAACTCTATGGTGGGGAGACCATTTAGGGGTGGAAACATGATAGTTGTTTAGTGTTGTGGTTCAGATATTTTCTTTCCATACCTATGGTTTATCAACAAAACATCATCAAACCTTCTACCATTCAAAATGGGATATACATCCGGGAATATAAAAGATGTATAAGGTACTGAAAGAACATTTTTTGTGGACTATTATGAAAAAAAATTGGTTGAGTTCATTTAAAAGTGCATAACTTGTTAGCTAGTTAGGGAAGAGCATCAGCGACCGGTGAGAATGTTACAGTATTTACCAATCCTAATGTGGAAATCAGAGTAGGTATCGATGAATATTGTTATAGCTCCCCTAAGAATAGTTTAGAATCATGATGGAATATGGGTTATAGTGAATCAGCTTACCATGTAAGTCTGTTTTATCCCGATTTGTGAAACTCATATAGTGGATAATTTCTCCAAATAATATATTCAAGAAGTGGTAAAGAGACATGGTTTACCAGTTTCAATCATTTCATATATATATGTGAGTTTCATAACTCATTTCTGGAAATCCTTTTAGCAATCCCTTAAGATTTAGTTGACTATGAATATGGTGTATCATCCTCAGATTGATAGGAACTCCCAAATAACAATAGAAGCATTGGAATAAATAATGGGGGATTCTGTAATGGATTTTTGGTGGTTTATGGGAAGAGAATTCACCCTTTGTTGAGTTATCATGTAATAACAGCTATCAGACCTCAAAACATATGGTTCCATTCAGCTCTTTTTATGGGATTCCTTTTTTTTCTCCACTGTTTTTTGTGGAAACATATGAGACTTCCCTAGTTTGTCCAAGGATTGTCCATGAAATAATGTAGAAGATTAAATTGATAACTAAGTGGATAGAAATGTCTTAGAGTTGTCAGAAATATTATGTGTATCATCACCGGATAGTGTTTCCATTTTCGGTGAGTGATCATGTGTTCTTGAGAATATAAACAATGGTGGGATAGTGTCATTTTTGGAAGCAGTGAATATTATCTCTTTGATATATTAGCCTTTTAGAGATTCTAGAACATGTTAGAGAGGAGGAATATTGTTTGGAACATCCACCAAAATTTAGTTTGGTGCATAATTTGATCCATGTATATCAGTTGGAAAAGTATCATCTTGATCCATACAATGTGATCTGATGTGATCACTTTGACCTAGAGATGGATACATCATTGGAACATATCCTGGTATGGACTATGGATAGGAAATTGAAAGTATTGTGTGGAAAAACCATCAGTATATTGTGGGTTTTATGGAAATATAGTCAGATTTAGGGAAATATTTGGGATAACAATCAGGAAATGAAAAAGCAATGTTCAGAACTCTTTTAGTGAAACTTGGGCTTTTTTACTTTCTAATGATGGAAAGACAAATGGTGGGAAGTATTTAGTACACAAAATTTCTAGTCTTCAACCCTTATGTTTTTATATTTTGATAATGTGTAAGGGTGTTGTATGGGAGAGTTTGGTAAATGTTAAATATGTTGTGGGGCTAAATGAGAGGTCCACGAGATTCATACATTATGTCCAAACCATGCTGAAATCCTAGTAGAAACTATGAGAAGTTATATATTATGGACATTATAGTTAGAATATTGTGAACATAGTTAGTGAAACCATGTTATGAGGACATGCATGGGGGATCCGTAAGGTAGCATCTAACACAATTTTAGCACATCGTTTTCCTAACTATGCAAACTAACCATGTGCGCGTAAAAAACCATCTCATTAAAAAGTGGATCTAGGTTGGACATTCCAATAATCCAATATTCTTTCATAAACTAGCTATAACATAGGATTTGTTCACTCTTAAGGCCTTATAAATTTCTACAATCAATCCAGTGGAAATTCTATGGTTTCCCTTGATGATTCAATGTTAGATTCTTGAAATATGTGATCATTATTCATCATTCTTGATCAGTTTCTTAGATATACTTAGATATAATTCTTCTATATTATATGGTTTTTAGATATATAACCTTTTGGGGTAGATATAAGATGTCTAATTCCATATTTGTTCATATTTTTTCTTTATCACGATAGGAGGTGAGATCTATGGCAGTTTCATTGAGAATCGACCTAGTTTTTTTTTGAGTATTCTTCATTTGTTTTCAGGTTTTTTCAAAATGGTTGAGGAAAGTCGCTTCACTCTTGATTCATATTTATAGAACTAAATGGAATTAATTAAAATTGATATCATAGGCTCACTATATTTTGAATTGGATATTTGAGAATTTTTGGAAAACCTCTTTAGTGGTGGTTTGATGAAATGTGGAGATATGGAAAACTGGTGTTCTTGAATAATGTGATTGAATCTTGTTTATAAAAAGTAGATCATAAATAAGGATTTTATGGAATTATTTCACATTAGTTTGATGATAATTTATTTAATTAATGTATTTTTCTATGGAAATGAAATGTTTTGGTTAATTAGATTTATTTATTATTTTTTAAAGGATTGGGTTTATTGAATTTGTTGAACATAGTTGTATTTGGCATGGTTTGTGGTATGTTTTGATAGGAATTGGTATAGATAAGTCCATGAATAACCCCCATCAAAAGGTTGGTATGTATATGGGTAATAAGTAACCCCATCAATGTGGTCCACTAAGTTAAGTCTTGGTGGAAGGATAACTCACTACTCATGAGTATAGGGAGTTTCAGGTTTCCGGAATGGTTGCATCTGTGGTTAAGGGGAATGGAATGGGTATGCCAAATCATTAATGAGAAACAGTTTTAATTCCACGTTTGGTTATTTTTCTGTAAATGATATTTTCTATAATTATTTTAAAAATATAACTTGTTCATATTTAATTTTAAATGTATTTGAGTCTAGTCTATATATAGTTATAAACTATTTTGTAAAATTGTACTAAATAAACTATTTTATATATATGTTTCTAACAATTCTACCCCAGTGGTTTGATTAGGGAAGTAATTGGTGAATACCTACTGAGTTGTATACTCTCCCCTTCATTTGAAATTTGTGGTTTTTACTGATTCTATCTTTAGAGACATGGGAAAAGGAAATGTATAGCACATACTTAGCACCACATTATGATACATGGGTCTTTTGGTGATGTTGGAGCAAATATCTTATTGAGAATGGAGTCTTGGGGTTGTCTTAGAGTAATTGTAGTTATCTTATTCTATTTACATTGATATTTTCATTGTCTTTCATTTTGTTACAGTCAATTTTTTTTTTGTGATAAAATAATTTTTTGATTTGTCTTTCTTAATTCATGCATCATATGGTATTTTTTCATTGTTGTTGGTTAATGGTTTTATTTCTTCAAATCCAAATCATCCCTAATATTTATTTGAATCCATTAGGAATTTATTTCCAGCCTTTGGCATCTTAGGGATTTCTCTTAAGGTCTAGTAATGATTCATTTTATTCTCAAGACAGTGGGATTAAGTGGGTAATAACAAACATGTTATTATAAGCACAAAATAATTAATATAAATACATTAAAACACTCTATACCTCAAATAGTGGTTTTTCTAACTAATACATAATAGTATGATAACTATTTATTCCTTAATTATAGTTGGGGATCTCAAGGGAGATGAACTAAAATAAATGATTTGAATTTAAAAAATGGAGCTAACAATCATCTAGATATATATCACCATTCTCTCTACCATAAATTTGACATGAAATCTTTCCCAAAATGAAGTCAACACTCTAATTTTCGTCATAATTTCCTCCCCCTATCTCCATTAATTCAAATTTTTCTTTATTTATATTCTCATTTCATAATATTCTATATCAAATCATCTATTAATGCATAATTTTAAAATATAATATCATCATTAGACATATACAATTACATCAATATAAAACATCAATGTTCATTTCATTAAATAATAATCCAAACATAAAATTAATCTCATGTTAATGAAACCCACATTAAACCCACAACAGATGTAAATAGTTAAATGAATTAATCTTCCCCTAATAATATTCTAACAAAATTTACATTATGTAAATATAACTCCAAGCCAATGTATCCAAATTGATTTACATAATAATGTCCATGGTGTATTTCTACCAGTAAACATATCTTTATTTTCAAAATTTAATATTTAACCAAGATATTTATTTGTTATACATTATATTATAAAATCCTTAAAATATATTAAATATTAAATTTTCCAAATGATATACCATAATCACTAGTCAAAAGATAATATCATTTAAATAATTCACATAAATTATTTATATACTCCTAACTAACATTCAACAAATGGTATGGGAAATAAATCATTCTATTAGTGACATGATATGTAGCAGGATAATCCTTTGGGATTTCGGTCCACATGCTAGGCCTTCAGACCACTTGCCCATTAGGATATGTAATGGTCATTAAGAAAATATACCTTCAAGGAATCATATACAATAAAATGGTTTTAGTTGGTGTTTTTAATTCTTTTAGGAGGTATGTTTCTCAACCCATCTGGGTGTCTAGATTTGTGTGATGGATGATTTCATGTAATTTCCTCTACCAATAATAAAATATGGTCAATATTATCAAATATTTCTACCATTTTACCACTATAAAATCTAATTAAACAATTAATTTAAACTAATTATCACAAATAAATTAAAAATATATATTTCATATCATAATAAAAATATATTTAAAAACAAACTGATTATTTATTTCCTCAAAAATTCCACATTCAAAGTAATAATTTAATGTCAACAAAATATCCCTGAACCACCAACTAATAATGTGAAAATTAAATATTCATTTCACTTATTTATAAATTCTATTATCTCATCATTTTAAATGAGTGTTTTATATTTATGTATGAGATCCTCTTTCATATTACAATTTTCATTAGTAAATAACTCATTAATCATTCAAATCAATTAGTCCTTATTTTTTAATTAATAATGAAGTAAAATGTTTAATTTCCAATAGAAATTCCCAAAGAAAATACTAATTGGATTTTCTAAGAGCATTACTACTCAACTCATATATCTAAATCGAACCCTTATAATATATCTATAATATATATATATATTCTAATAAAATAAAAAAATATTGACATTATGTGTGTTGCACCAACTATATCTATAGGTTCACTGAATTAGATTCTCTTTTATATTCCTAAGGGGAAAATGAAAATTATTTGTTGTATATGATTTTTCTACAATGAAAATTTTAATATATATATCATTCTGGATATTTCAGGTACACTGAGTTGGGGGGTTAATCGGTGTACCCAAATTTTATTGGTTTTTAAGTTCATTAAATTAACCACTCTTATTGTTAACCCAATAATAGGATTAAAAGGATAGGATAAATTCATACACACTTCATCCATAACATCAAATTAATGTATGAATTGAAAAAAAGAACCAAAACATAAAATATTTACAAGATTTGGATTTAATATAATACCATACTCCTATCAATCATCAGATATTTTAGATTCATTGATTCTCTTATCACTATTAAATTATAGTAATCATAAGTGAATTTATAAGAGAAACACAATGGTTGGTAAGGTATCATCCAAATCCCAAAGACTTGGATAAAACATTATTTCTATGTTTATAACATTTTTGATACATGACCTATTAATTACTCAATGTCATTGTTTATATTACCACCACAAACTCTTTATGTTTTTTATGGATGTTTAGAACAAGCCTTCAACGACCAAAAATATGAGCAACAATGTTGTATGCAATTTAGAAATGTTCCCCTTTTACCAATATTAATGATGATTTAATAAAGAAATAAATAAAAAATAATATCTCTTTTATTCTCAACAATGGTCTCAAAAATTATTACATTAACAATCATAACATTTTTAGAACCATCCAATCAATATCCTTCTTCTTTAGTACACAAATACACTTGATTTCATTTGGACATGACCTTATTCAATTGGTTTTATATTATTTATTCATAATCATTAGTGCATAAAAGTTATTAATTAATTATACAAATTTTCTATAATTTTTTCTTGAATATATATTCATGAAATTATAGATGGTTAATATTTCTTATTAAGTACCACCATCAGGTTATTTTTTTCTCCCCATTATATTAAATGATCTATGTGATTATATATTTAATTAACATAACTATTAAGTAATTAAATATCCTAAAATATCCTATAATTTTAATTTTTAATATCATTCAATATAAGGATTATATGTTTTTATTATAAATCTCACAAACACTTGATATCTAATTCATGTGTGAAATTTGTTTAATTATACCCTCATCATCTACATTGATCACACAATAAATATTATTATTTTAAATTGACTCAATAAACCCTTAAATTAATTCTTGTTTCTATGAAATGTTTTATTGAAATGTATCATGTTTAATGGAGAAACTACACTTCATCATTTAAAAAACAAAATTTTGATCTATATACTATAGAACAACTTCCACAAATCTTAGTAAGAATCACTATCTATTTAACAATTATCCCTAGGAATTTCAAATAAAATGTATCATATAATCTTATTATATGGTTAATCACACTGCTAAAATATATATATTAAAATCGAGTATAATTTTTGAGAATTTGTGTTGTATTGATCAATTTTGAGACTCTGATTTTCTCATTTTCACTCTATTTACTCACTTATAATGCATATCATGAACGAATTAAAATTAAAAAATTACAGAGACATAATATTTTATAAGGTATTATACATAATCATTATATGATTATATACCATATTTTTTCTGCAATTTCTCATGGAGTATAGTATTCATGATTGTTGTATTGATGCTCCCATTAAACAACTAGATGATTCCAGAACACTTATTCTACTTCTAAGTGGTTCACACCTCATGTTAAGATATTCTGTTTTTTAGCATGAATACATCATTTATTATCTTTGATTAATGGTTCAACAAACAATTATTGGTATCTCATAGGATAGATTTCTCCATGTGGAATCTCAAAGCACCGTCATCATTTTGTATGATAGGTTGACCACTCTCACAATATCATTGTATTTTTTCATATGTTATCATATTTATCTGGTTGTAGGTTATTATTTGTGAGAAATATCGAATTATTACAGTATAATTGATGATCATGGTCAATCCACCTACTATATTGGTTATCTCTCATAGTTTACAATGAATATATATAACTAATATGATTCCCTTCATGTGGTATACTAGACAACATTAGGCCACTTACATTTCATAATGTGTTATGTTAAACTAGATAATTCATTTATTATTATCTTTTTATGGTCTCTCTATTGCATTTATTATTAAACATCATGTTGTTTTTACATTGGTCATATCTTCACACATCATTAATTCTCATCAAAGATGGGTTTCGGGTTGATCCATTTCTATCTTGTAGTGGCTTTAATTTCTCAGGTGGTAGGTTCATATAATTCATGGGATGTGGTAAATTCATCACAACACATACAATATATTATCAAAAATATTTTTGGTTGATTAAATAGTTTTTGTATAACTCTTCCCATAACAACAAATCCTACTTATAAAAAGTAGATTACAATTTTAAGGCTAAAGAAGTGTTGGATCATCAGTGATTTGATGACCAATATTTTATGTATAAAATTTATATTATATAAATAGTAAATTATGCTTCACAAATACCTTATAGATTATTATATGGTCTATACACGACATAATAATATTTAACCCTGCATCATCCTCTAAGACATAGCACAAATTTTAGCTTCTTAATACAATCACCTACATGAGTCCTGGGTTGTGCCTCCCTTCGCTTACCCATTTTCACCCCTACCCTAAATTTTATGGACCTTTTCCTTTGGGTGAATATGATTTAAATTTCTATTCACCAAGAATAGATATTTGAATTACATGGGCTAGAAAATAGGTAAACCTAGTTCCCATAAAATCAGCTGCAACACCTGGGACATATGGTTGTCCTAGTAATTTGTTTGGGAAAATCAATATTTTACTCAGTAAAATAATAAGTATTCCAAATTCAATTTTTCTAGAATTATGGGGATCCATCCATTCAAATATTTTTTTTATCTTAAATAATTTTTTAAATAATTCTTCTTGAAAAAATAATATATTTTATTGGACACACACACATATCATCATAAATTTTTCAATAATGTATTGTCTCTATTAATAAATTTTATGGATATTAAAAGAATAATACAATAAATTTTCAGCTATTTCTCAATGTTAATTTTTTTATATATTCATTGTATTATATTGATTTTGTATCCCTAATTATTTTTCAATTTCTAATGATTTAACCTCTAATTATTCAAATGTATTAAAAAACACATAGAAAACATTGATTTAACAACATGTTAATAATTATTGATAACAAATACAACGTTTTACATGATCTTTTCATCTATATTTTTTCAATACCACAAGTAAAATAATGTTAGTATATGTGCCTTATTTTATCCCTGTGATTCATAGTTAATATAATGGATTATACGAGTTTAAATATCAATGAATCTTCTCCTTATTAATCATTACAATAGTCTAATTCATAAATACTAATTTAAAATCATTAAATATAGTTTATAGCCCAATTAAAATATGTGAGAAGGATATAACTAAACATAACATTAATCAAGATCTATTGGTTGGTCCGCTCAATGTCTACATGGAAAAACATAGTTTATAAAACAATAGATACTTTTTCAAGACATAAAGATGTTCTATTAAAATTTTATTACATGATATCACTTATAAATATCTCAATATAAGGGTTTTTAGTATTTTTAACCAGATATGTAAATCAAGAATATATATGAACAAAAAATAAGAAAAAAATTAAGAATAAAATAACCCTTTATCGTAAATTTTTCATCAACAAACACTCCAACTATATAGATATAGTTAATATAATCAATAGTGGAATGAAAAGTGGAACTGAATATATCAACCTTATAAATCTATATAGCAAGCCCAAATTTCAATATTCAATGTAGATTTTGTATTTTGATAGCTCCTATTCATATTTTCCCCCTTAAGGTATCCACTCTATTTTACCATCCTTATATAACTAGTATACCATGATTAGAAATATTATCATGTAGTCATGTAATGAAAACCTCATCTACCTCACATTTATTTTATTGCCTTCAATTAAATTACATTTCAAATATGAAAACCCTTAATTTTAATAGATATATATTATATCCTTGTACATGAATATTAATTAAAAAACATAAAAAATCCATGCCAGAATCTTATTGGTCTAGTGTCTTTGGAACATGAAATAATAAACAGTTGGTTTATAAAATATCTACATCATCTCTCGTTTATTTACTCATAACTACCTCCCTTTTAAGAATTTTATACTATATATTTTTCTATATATCCAAGGGAAAAGAAATAATAGAAAGGGTGATATTAAATTCTCAGTAAAGGAAAACAAAGGGATATATCATAATATGATCATAAGGGTATAATAACATGAAAATATTATTTGGACGTTATACCCTACATATAAATATTCAAAATATTGAGTCATGAAATAAATATTTGTAGTTCATAATACATGAATCTTAATGTCACATGATTCATAAAAGAATAAAATTTGAATAATACATAGAATTATGGAATACAAATAACCATATAGAATAATTTCATTAGTATTCAAGGCTCATTTCCAACACTAAAATATTTTAATGGGTTTAATAACTACACTAACATAGTGGACATTGTCCCTTACCAGACTGGGTTCACTCCCTATTCCATAAATATCTTTCTGAACCCTGTTTACTCCCCATTCTAGACATGTCTATCTCAGGATAATTAAATCATCACCCAATGCATTTTATGGAGATATGAGTCTCACTCATTAAATAATGAAACCATTTGTGTTCCCAAAAAAATAAAAACATCATCATATCAATACCCAAGAAATTAAATGGGTTTCATCCACATTTCAACATTGCATAACCCATAGAGAAGTAAAAGGATTAAAAAATGTCGTGCACCATAAATATAAGGAATATAAGGAATGAATAAGGAAGTAATACTTCTATCATATCACTAGAAAATCTTTGGTAATTTCAAATAATGTTGTCTTATATGGAATTTTTTACAATGACTTGAAATAATTCATGAAAAAAATAAAATATCCATTTTGAAAACATACTTTTTGTAATAACGTTAAATTACAAAGAATCATATTTTATTTGAAGATATATTTTAGTATTATTCTATTGGAAGCTACAAATAATAAATAAATCATGATGTTATGAAAATAACCACTTTTTAAAAATGAAAAAAAATTATTCCGTTCAATTTTTTTTTCAAAAAAGTGAAAAAGTACCTTGTTTGGAAAAATGATAAAAATATTCCATTAAAACAATTTTAAAAAAAATTACACATAGGAAAATATGAATCTAAATTTTATTTGGATAATATTGAAAGAAATTTTCAATACATTATTTAAGAAACATGTACATGAAATAAAAATAATCCCCAATGGATATTTATATATAAACATTCTTCAATAATGATGAGATTTTGAAATAAACCATTACCACAAGTCTTGAATTTTTTTCACATTCAAAGTTATTTGAAAATAAATATTGATTTATTATACATTTATTCCATAACCATATTTATTTTATAACATGTATTATTTATATAAAAAATCTCATCAATAATTTATTAATAATTTTTTGTTAACATCATTATTTTTGTGGATAACCACTTTTTTCTTGAAGCATATTTCAGTTTAGTGGTATTAGAACTCATACTCTGATATTTTCTCAAAATATAAATGTTTTGAATCATGGTATAAAAATAATATATGATAATAGTATTAATTTCTATAATAATTCATATAATATAGAAAAAAATAATTACAACATTCATGATGATGTTAGGCCTTATGTATGCATGAATGTTATTTTCATTTTTCAATATATCAAATAAAAGGCAGCTAAATAATAATTCATATTTAAAGAAACATTGTTATATAATATATATCATATACATTCATTAAACCTATAATAGAACCCAACCATAAAAATGGCCAGGATGTATTAATAGTATCGATACATGGAGATTGTTAGCCGTGCATACGCACAAGTGATACTTTCAATACTTTTTATGGGAAAGATGGTTTATAATGGTGTTTTAATAATAATTATAACCTATAATAATTTTTATTATATATGTTTGATTATTTTGTGATGAACATATTATATTTATAAGATTTGAAGATAAATACAAAGAGAAAATGACCGGTTAGAGAGATTACCTCTTATTTGAATCATCTTCGTTGGATATACTTTAAAGGGATATTGGGTTAATCTATTGACACAAAAACACCATAAAATCTTTACAGAGAAATATATAATATAAATATATGGATTATGTCTAATATAGAAGTATCCTTATTTTTAAAAAAATGATCGATAGTTTCCCTTTGATAATTGATTAGTGGTTCACTTTTATATTATCTCAAAAGAATAAATTATTATAAATTAATTTTTATCTAAATACCACCAAATGGATTTGGATTAGAAGATAATATAATATAATGTTTTATTATCATCATTCAATTGATTATAAAAATGTTTTAGTCATATTTTATATCTTATCATTTTGATTAAACCATGGTTAACATGATTTAATATTAACGAGGAGAATAATGATTTTAATATTATATGGTTGTAATTTTTACATATATGTTTGTAAATAGGATGATAAATTAAAAAATTATGACATTATATATTATACAATTATCAAATTTAATTTTTTTGTTTTTAAGGTTCTTTAAATAATTTAATAATATATTTATCACATAAAATATATTTATTATCATTTTTGATAATATTCCATACATGGAATTAAAAAAAAACATTTAAAATTAATAAATATATTTAATTAAATACCTAAAAAGTGAATATAAATTTCAGAATTTTTTGATAACCTTAAATATCTCAAATTATTTTACTTTTGAAATTTATAATATGATTTACATTATTTTTTTTGTTAATTGTATAATTATTGCATCTGCTTTGTGTACGAATTTATGGTATTTATATAATTTCTAATAATTATAAATATTTTAACATTATGAATATAATTATTTTATGTTTCTGAATAATATTAATCATTGTGAGTCTCTTGTAGTTAACACAATATTAAAAATATTATAATTATTAAAAATAGGAGTGTGGCCTTTTGTCACGTTAATTGATTTTAATAATATCTAAGTAATTTTCGTTGAAAAGCGTCCAATAAATAAATAAATTTATAACCTTAGCTATTAAGGATAAAATTAAATTCATCCAAGAATAAATTTTATGAATTGATATGGCCTTATAACTTATTTTTTATCCATAACACGTTTTTCACTCTAACAAGGTAATACTAATTACCATAGTTACAAATCAAATTGACTAAATACACATTTGTCTTAATTACCAAATTTTGAACCTCATGTTTGTAAATATTTAATTAATTTAATCTATTAAAAACTTATAAATATCTTAAAATAATTTTTTTTGTAATTGCAAAAAATGTTTCAGATACAGATTTTTTGGACAACTGCATTTTTAAGCATAAAACTGGATTTATTCTTATCTTAATCCTATAAAAATATTTTTTTATTGTTTCTAAATTTAAATAATATAAATAATTGAAAAATATCATTAAAATTGTTCGCCAATGTTAATTTAATATATTTATCTAAAATTCATGTCATGAATAAAACTATTTTTCATAAAAACAACACTTTTGTTTTTATTTTAATTTTTCGGACTATTTAATAACTAATAAATTTATTTTTTAAATTAGTAGATCACATTTTTATTAATTATTTAATTAATAATATTAATTCTCACCAATATAATGGATATGAGATAATGGAAAATTAGTATTTTAATAATATTATGGGGTTCATTCAAAATTGATGTTGTGTGAAATGAAAACTGTCACTGAAATTAAAATAATTATAGAACATTATTTAATAAAAATATTGAATTGTTACACTCTAACAACCATAATATGAATTTGAACATAAAAATTCATCACTCATATTCTATTAAATGATAAAACTTATTCCTCATTAAATCATTAGGTTCCCATGTAGCTTCCTCAAATCAGTGGTTTCACAATAAAACATTAACTAAGAAGGTGGTCTTATTTCAAAAAAAATTATCTCTATTATCCATATTCTCTCCTAATTTTTCTTCATATGAAATATAATTCTCCTACAGTGTGATCTATGATTTAATTACTTGTGAAGAATCTTGTATGTACTTCATGAGGAGATATATATGGAACAAATCATGAACATGAGAGATATTCAGTGGATGTTTAAATTAATAAGTTACATTAACCACGAAATCAAGAATTTAAAATGGTCTAATACATCTAAGTCATAGTTTCCCCTTATTTACAAATCTCATTAATGTCTTCCAATGAGGACTTCATGGGAACCATTTTTCACCGAATTCAAACTCTATAACCTTTTAAATATTCTCAGTATACCATTTTTTCGACCTCAAGCTACTATTATGTGTTGTTGCATGGATCTCACCATCACTGACATTTCCTCACCCAGATCTACTCTCAATAGATTTATTTTTCTAACAATATTCAAGCATGTTAGATTTCTTCAACTCTTACCATATAGGTATTAATAATGATCCATATTAATTCTAGAGAGAATACTATTATTGAACGAAAAAATATACCAATAGAAAGTGTTGATCCCTGCCTCATTTTAAATCTATAGGGAAATATCTCAATATCTATTCTAGAGTTTTAATGGTCCTCTTAGACTAACTATTTTTTTATGATGACATTATGTAATGAAACATAAATCTATATGTAGAGTCTACTAAATACTTCTCTATAATATCAAGGTAAACGTTAGATCCCAATAAAATATAACAGAAAGTCATACTCCCTGAAATCTTTCAACATTTTATATATATATTTAGGAAATATGATCCTGAAATAAATATTCAATAATATAAATAAAGTGTGCTTCCTTATTAAGGCTATCGACTATAACCCATATATCATTTTGACCTTTATACATTTTGGGGAGTCCAACAAAAAATTACCATGTGTTTTTTCCCATTTCTATTTTGGTATGGGTAATGGTTGTAACATCACTATAGCCTTAAATATATTGTCTATTGATTTCTATCATATCATTATCTGAGAAAGAAACTCTCTAATATCTCTTTTCATTTCATCTCACAACAAATATTATTTTATGTCTCTATAAATCACTGTACATTGTTGATAAATAAATAATGATGATCTATGAGCCTCATTGAATAGATCCTTCAATAATTTTTTTGTGGTAGGGACACAAACATGGTTGCTAAAGATTATTATTCCATCACAATAAATTCTGAACACATAAACATTTCTCACATTCTTTTGCATCTCTGCATCTTCCTTATATGGCTCTGTAATATTTATTTTAATAGATGGTTGAAAATTAATTTTATCCAAATAATAGTTCTCCCATTCCATTAATATTTCCATTTCTATCCATTGTTAATTCATAAATAATATATCTTTTGTGATCATCATCATAGAGATGTTCGTATGATCCTTTTAGCTCAAATCATATTCCATACTGTTCTTTTTCCTATAGTGGTAAAGTATTGAGCAGTCACAATCATTAATCATCTCTAATCATCTTCTCGAGTGCAGATTCATCTACTTAGTTGGGAACATATACATTATGATTTTTTGATCAGAATATATTACACACTTTTCTACATAAATATAATTCCTCCATATCATTAATGAAATGATTATCGCAGCTAACTCAAAATTTTGAGTAGAATTTTTTTTATCATGATGCATTAGTTTTCATGATGCATAAACTAAAACGATGAAAATTTTCCAAATAATTCATCATGATCTCTTCTTATATGAATAACTATATATCACATAACCTTCTCCACTACTGTGAAGTGCAAGAATATGGTCACTAATGAGCCGTATTTTTAGTACCTGAATATTTTCATCATATTAATTTTTCTAAATTAACATCACACCAATCCAAGTTTACTTATTGAATCGATAGGATAGTTTAGAGAAATTATCTAAATATCATTAATAATATTCACTGAAGCTCTGAAAACTTCATATCTCAGTCACCATTATTGGACTTGGACAATTTTCAATAACTTATATCTTTAATGGTTCTAAAAATACTAACTTTATTGAGATTATGTGACCCAAAAATAAATCATTATGAAACCAAAATTTAAAAAAGGTAAATTTTTCATAAATATTATCATTTCTGAGGGTCTTCAATAAAATTATCAAATTGTATTTTTTCCCTTCCTTTCTCATTAAATGTAGAATAATATCATCATTAATGACTTCTAAAAACTAATTAATATGGTCTCTAATGACTCTATTCCACAAATCCATGAGAATATAGGGGGAGTTAGAAATACCAAAAGGGATTAATATTAATTCCTTATGTCCATACCTCACAAGGAATTACACTTTTATTATATATTATTTCTTAACCCTCAATTGGAAATATCTAGAATGAAAATAATTCTAGGAATAATATTAAGCTCTCTATATTTGATCAAACGAGCATACAATATAGAGGACATGATACATGTTCTGGATAATAATATTGATATGATATTGATTTAACCCCCCTCACAAATCCTCCACACTCTGGTAAAAAAATGGTTTGTTATTAGACATCATATATTAGTCCTTGTAATCTAGAGTCTGTCGACTAGCAGTATGGATGTGAAATATATATTGGGGATAATTTTCCCTAACTAAAAAGTTTCATCATAATTTAAATAATCCATAGAAAAATTAAATAAAATTATCAAACTGAATAACTAATAAATAATAATAGGAATAATGTAATGATGATCTGGAATGTAAATAAATGTCAAGCTAGAAAAATAAAATTAGAAGACTATTAGACTCAACGAAGACTCTACAGTCTCAGGTACCAACCCCATATTGGTCCCACCTATATACTCTAGCACATCCTTCAAGGGAAAAAATTATGAGGTCATTTACCCTTGTCCAAATCTGCATCCACATAATTATCTTGGGTACCAAATGGTGACCCGTATACGGTGGGAGTATAAATTAGGTTGTTGATTACACTGTGCTCAAACAAACAAGTCTGGTAATAAGTGTATTCCACAAATTGATAAACATTTGTATTAATTAATTAAATAATTAATAATTTCCAAAAACAACTTGCTTCGTCTCCATGATGGAATATTTTTGAGCTTGTATTATAACCATAAAAACCACAAACATATCACCATGGTAAACTAACCTTCCTTGAAACCATTATAAAATACCTCTATGGATGTCCAAAGACCATTCCAACCACAGCCATATAAACATGGTATAGTCATGAGAATCTGGTTTTCATCCCAATAATACATAAAACATTCAGGTCAAATCTTTATAAGCATTACATCATGGGACTAGGATGATCCATCTCAATATAAGCATTACATCATGGGAGTAGGCTGATCCTGTCAATATCAACATTACAAAATAAAATTGTGAATATATCAAGGAAAATCCCAATATATAATCATTTAATTAGGGAACACAAGTCTTTTATATTACATTGGTGTGCAAATATCTCATCACAAATATCAATGTTTAATTATACAAATTACTATTTTTATTTCTTATACCATGTTAATTTATATCACCATTAATTAACAATCAGAAAAATATGCAATAATCCCTAACATAGGGACTCTATGTCATGAAATCACTTAAGGTATCAGATCATGATAAACATGCTTTAAGCCTTTAGACAATTCAAAAATATTTATTGTTTACTCACCCAAAGGGTACGTATAATGTAGGTCAAAAGCCAATTGAATCCAAAAAACTACAATAAATAAAAAAATTCATTATTTAATTTATTTGGGTTGCACATTACATTGGATCAATCAAAATTTTGTATATAATTGGAAATTAATTCATCTATATGGTTAATATTTAGAGTCCATACCATTAAATAGGTATCTTACAATGATTCTAATGTAAAATCCCATAAGGAAGAAGGTGACGATGGTCGCAAAGTGGTTCATATATCAAAAATGATCAAGATCAAAATCCAAAATTATCATGGTTTAAGGATTCAACCTCATCTGTTGGAGAATCAAGGGAGTAAATAGAGAAACTATAAAAACTTACTAGGTATCTAATGCGTTATAGGGATGTATAGAATGACGGTTAGAACTCCAAAACACATCTGGAAGGTGTCCTGGTGTGTAGAGAAGAATGATGCAGTGAATCTAAATTAAAATTAAACAACATAATATAAATTAAAATATAAGGTTGTTAAATTAGACAATGTGTAATTTAGTTACTTTCCATGTAAATGTTATTAATGGAATATGGAGAAAGTCATGTCACCTCAGATTATTTTATTAAAAAATGTAAAAATTACACGATGTGTAATTTATAAACACTTTGTTTAATTTTTCTGAAAGATCGTTTTTCAATATTCTTTCCATGTGAATAACCCAAAAACACTTTAAATAATTAAAAATTACCAAGAACCCATGAAAAACATAACCAATTTTTCTATACACCATTAATTCAGATAAACATACATCATTGGACCTTAGGTCATATTACCCAACTAATCACTCCACATGGATCCTCTCTAGTGTTCCCAAGTTTCCTCAGAACATAATAGTGTATTTATTAAAATGAAAGGTACATCTATGTAAAATGGTCACCAATGTCTAAATATGAAGCAAACAAAACCTAAATGAAATGTTATCAAAAATCTCAGAGAGAGATATGCCTAGAAAATTGTGGATCATAAAACCTAAACATCATATAATAGCTCATCCCCAAGCTTCTCCAACAATCATTACAAAGTCTCATCCAAATTTATTTTTCATTGTGTTCACATATCAGACTCCCACTCCCATGTCTCATTCTAAAATCTCTCATGCATCCATCACATTTGATCTAATGGTATAGTCCTACCCTGAATTGATTTCTCACTTTGATCCACAACCCATATTAGATTATCCTTTAAATAAGTAGCAACACAACGATCCACATCTAATATATATATCAAATGAGAAGGATTTGAATGGTATCTCTATAGTTTTGCCACATGTAACACATAATTCATTCCATTATAGAGTTTTAGAATGGCTAAATGGTAGACCAATAGAAAAATAATTTCGACTATATAAAATATCCCAAAAAACATGGGTTCTAAATTTCCCTATTTCCAATAATGGATTTTTTTCAATTTACATCACACTAAAAAGGAAAAAAATTATGAAAATCCACAACTTCCATAGGCCATCGTCAATGGCCAGTATAAGATTTCTCCCCACTCTGTATGGTGACCAACAACTATCTGATCAAATGAACTTTCTTAGATGACTCATATATGATACTTGGCCCAAAAAGTGTTTACTGACCTCCCTTCATCCAAAAAAGAGGAAAACTGTATGGTATACCATAAAAACCCTCAAATGGATCCATTCAGATTAATTAATATAATATATTATTATATGAATACTCCATATGTTCCCTATGTTTCCCCCATGAAGCACGAAAATTCAAAACACAGGATCTTTACATATACTCTAAATCCAAAATAGTCCACTTGTATTGACCATCATTGTGAAGATGATAAAATTTTCCCAATATAACCCACCATATCAGAGCCTTCTCAATTCCCTTATAGTAATGTGACTTGAAACGTAGTTATATTTCTGAAATGAATCTCCTTGGAACCCCATGCTGAAGAACCACCTCATGCATGAAAATATTACATGAATCATCAACTATAAAGATCTCCCTGATAGGTATGAACTAGGATAACTTCATTAGTTGATCCAAAATAACCAATATATCATCACTATTATAGGTTTTCAAGGGTAATCCTACCACAAAATCTAAAGGGACATCATCTGATTTCCTCTCATGTATTGGGAGATGCTACAAAAGCCATAATGGCACTAGATGCTTAGATTTCACCTAACGATGGGTGAAGGATCTAACCACAAACCTTGCAAGATATTTCTTTATTCTAGGACACTAGTACTATTTTCATAGATCAAGAAACATCTTTTTAAACTAGGATTAACCTCCCATATACAACCATGGAACTCCCACATCATTGCCTCATGTAAGCTCATAATAACTAATACTAATCATTATAATAGAAAATAATTATCACTTTCAAGAGGTCATCTTGATTGTATCTCCCCACCATATTAGTAGTCTCATAGAACTATCCCATCTAAATTAGAATACATCTTTGTGTTAATTTGGTCCAAAAGAATGGGTATAAAATATGTAGAAGTTAGAGATACCCAACCATTAGACATATAATCATCTAGGTTCATGTCATCAAAGAGGTCATCCATATTCCACTATTCACAAGACTCTCTCAATAACTCCTTCATTGTCAGCTCAAAACATTATGAATGAATCCTCCCATTCCCAGTGTATACAAAAAATAATTTTCAAAATACAACCGATTCTCGACCTACCTCCTCTTCTGAAGGTTTAGGTCTCACAAAAAAAAATACTAGATGATCTTATGATTCGTGTATACAAAAAACCTCTAAACCATGAGATAGTGTCCCCAACATCTCAAGGAATATACTAATTCTTATAACTATGGATATTGACTATGGTAATTCCTCTTATACAGTCTTAGTTTTCTGGAGGCATAAGAAACCACTCGATAGTTCTACAATAGAACCACTAAGATGACAAATCTAGATTCATCATAGTAAAAGGTATATTATTTGCTATACACATGTAAGGTGATTATAGTAGCTAATCTAATCCCACCACTCAACTCATAAAATTTCTCTCTCAATCCTCTAACCAAAAAAAATTCACCCATTTCTTATTCACTGAAGTAATTGGTGCTGTCAAATTGGAGAAATCAGGAATGAAGGACTAATAATAACTTTCCAAACCTACAATTATCTAAATCTCAATGAATTATTAGGTTGTTACCATTATATTATGTATACAACATTCTTTATTTCCACTGACACTCCTTCCTCTAATATGACATCGCCCATGAAGTAAAATTTATTAATTTGTAATCTACATTTCATTACCTTATAATAAATTTGATGGTATCTCAATATACTGAAGACTATATCATGAATTTTTGTGGTGATCATCTACGGACTATGACTACGCTATGATAACATCACCCAAAACCGTCACAAACTAGATTTGAAGAGGATGAGTGATCTTATTCATCAAGGCCATTATTACCGCATGTGCATTGGTCAACCCAAATAGAATCACTATGAATTCATGTAAGACATACCTACTCCTAAAATTATTTTGGCTTATTACTATTCGTATAAACCTTAAATTGTGTTAACATGATCACAAATCAATCTTAGTGAAGAACAAACACCCTCTCAACCAATTAACTTATCACCAATGTGTGGATGAGTATATCAGTTCTTGACCTTCATCTTGTTCAACCATTGATAATCCATACATATATGTAAGGACCCATCACCATTCCTGGATAATAGAAAAAATTACCCCAATGAGATTTACTAGGTCATATGAATCCTTTTTATTATAGATCTTTCATATGAATGTTCAAATAAAGATGCTCTACTAGTGAAATTCTATAAGGTGGGATATAAAATGGCTATTCTCTTAGAACAAACAAAATTGTGAACATGATCTCTCACTCATGAGGAAACCCATAGAAATCATCATGAAAACATTTTAGAAATGGTCTGGCACCAGAGGAAAGGAATCATACTACATTCCACCATCATCTAGTGAAAGGAAAGTTATATGATCCTTGATACAATCCAATCTAAATTGAATTAGACCCACACAACTTAACTGAAGGCCACTCTCACCCTGGTGAAAAAGATTCATCATTCTGGAGATATAAAGGTAACTCCTATTTCATAATAGTTGATATGATCCTCATATAGAACTAGCACATCCATAGGAGGAATCAATTCAAATAATCCCATTTCTATCACAAATTAATCCCAAAATAAATATTAACCATCCATATCTAGAGAAATAACCCTGAATCATTCGATATTTTCTAACTGATATCCCAATAGTGTGTTTTTGGTCAAAGAACCATCCATGATTTTTATATCTAGGACCAAATCATTTTCAAAAAATACAAAATAAAAAACAATGTGATTTTCTTTATTTGGGGTACTATATCCCCTATCATGGAATAAATGGACTGTGTAACTTCATCTAACATCATGATGAGCAATATCTAATCCCCATCCATACTTAGGTTCATTTTTGATCCCCTTAAATTATTCTTATATAGAATGCTCATACCAAACCTCTGAAGACATCCCATTCTTCCAGAGATATGAAATTCAATTTTTGGGTAAGAACCCTGAGTGATATTGTTTCTTAACATGCCACACCAATAGCACTGGAATAGAACACAATCCAGAGATGTTTATCCACTCCCCTGACTACTCTTACAACTATTACCTCAGAGGAAACATTAATAGTGGATCTTCATAGTACCCGATAATGATCTCCCCATTCAAACTATTGAAACACCTCGGTCACTGCTTAGGGCCTCTCATGGATATAATTATTTGTTGAGTGTATGGTTTATCACGTACTCAAAAGTAATCTGAAAAATATTTTCACCTGTAACCTAGTCTTGTAATGAATACCATCCTTGAAATGTCTCACCATGCACATAAAATCAGTTTCTAATGATACCTCAAATCACATTAGGTTGGTGAAATGTCTAACATAGTTGACCAATGGCATCCCCGCCAATGTTATATTCATTAACCCATGATATTTTTTATCCCTCAACATCTTGGGATATAAATGGTTTAATAACATCATATTTATGTCCTTACATGATATATCATCTTGTTTCCCATCATCCTCCAAAATATACCACAAATTCTTGGATGGTCCACAATGCATATTTGTAACAAGATTCCCCCTAATTTTTGCAAGTATCTCGGTGTAATTTATGATTTTAGAGAATGAATCAATCTAGAACTTGGATTCATATATTCAACCATACCATGTGAATGTCAATAGATTCTATAGTTGAAACTCTATTGTCAAATTATTCATTTAATGTATTGTATGAACAGTCTCCCTTTACATTGATCACGTGACTCTCATGAATCCATCATGAAGCTGAACATCAATTTGATCCCTATGATCTTTAGGAAGATCTAGTTCACCTGTATTTGGGGCATGCTGATTTCCACTCTCTTCATAATCATGTGGAAGATGTTAAAGAGGCATTTTACCTACAAGAAAAATGCACATATAGAGAACAATCTAGAAACCAGGTCAACCTCAACATGTGACAACAGTACAAAATAACTTACTCATAGTCTCTCTAAACATGGAGTACATGTAGTTTTTATGATATTTAAATTCATTTAATTTTTAAATTGTAACATATATCTCTTATCACAGTAGAAAAAGGGTATATATGCCATGAATATAGATATGTCTCTATCTCAAACAATGCATGAAAATATATACCCCAACTTGCATTTAATGATGCATTAAAACTCATCTCACATCATATCAGGAGATGATTAGAGACCTCATAAATAAAAAACATCATAAAAAATTAACCTCACACAACATGTGAATCACCCAAGGTGAAATAACATCAACTATAACAATGAAACATTAAAAACAAAAATCACATCCCTAGAAACTAGGATTTCCCCCACACATGGGATAGCTACTCCCATGAACAAGATCAATACAAAGTCCTAAAACACCATATTTTCTATTAAAACATTACAAAACTATAAAGAAGAAGAAAATAAAATATACCCCTATAATACAACGTTGTTACATTCCCCAATCTATCACTCTATCACATGTGAAAAAATGGTTGGTTACGAGACCTCAATCCCACCTCCATATATGACAAATCAAATCCATTAATGGAATATGTGTTAGATTTATAGTGGGGAAACTATACCCCCACATATAAAGTTTCATCATAGTATAAATAATCTATATAAATGAATGTAATCAACGTATAGAAAAAAGTATAAACCAAAAATAAAATCCAATTGAAGAATCATTAAATAATAATTGGAATAGTGTAATAATGTGTTGGAATGCAACTTAATGTCATGCTATAAATAATAAAACTAAAAGAAAATATGTCCCAATAATGACTCAATAGTCCCAAGCCCTGAACCCCATATCGGTACCACCTCTAAAATCCATCTCATCTAGTAAGCACACAATCAACAACAAGTTCATTTCATCCTGTCCAAACTATAATCCATGTAATCTAATTAGGTTTCAAATGGAATCTTGAATAGGGTGTGAGTATAACTCATTAGGTCGACACCACATGTTCTAAAAAAACTACTTAGATAATATGTGTATTAAATAAAGTGATAAATCAGTGTATAAATTAATTATACAATTAATAAAATACTTCAATAACCTACTTTAGCTCCATGATGGAATATCTTTAAGAATTTATTATAAACATGAAAACCTCGAACATATAACCATGGTAAAATAACTGTCTTCAGCACCATGACAAAATATCTTAGATCATGTCTTATGACCATGCTTAACACAACCATAACGCCATTATAGAGTCACAATAATCTGGTCAAGGCCCTTTAATAATTTGAATATCCTAGTCAAATCCATATATGCATTACAGAATAGTACTGTGAAGATCCCTATAAATATAAGAATTAGAGCATGGGATTGAGAAAATACCACTCAATATCTACATAAAAATAGAATTGTTTTCATGTTCTAGGGATATGCCTGATGTATAGGCATTTCATCATGGAACACATGTGCATTAATTACATGAATATCATAATATCACATCATAAATATCACCGGTTATTTCTGTGAATTACAACTTATATTTTATATACCACTTTCATTTATATGAAAATTGATTATTAGTTAGAACAATAATAAATAATCCACAAATCAGAGAATCTATATCAAGAAATTACCTATGGTTTCATATCATGCTAAACAAACATTAAGATATTATCCATTTAAATTATATTCATGGTTAAATCACCCAATGTGTATCCATAATCCAAGACAAAAGATAAATGGAACCAACTAAATATATAGAATAATACCATTAATTATTTAATTAATTTGGGTGTGTGTTGCATTGGAACAATCACAATATTGCATATACATGGCAGTTATCATACCATTAGGGTTAAGATTTATTCATTGTACCTTTAACTGATGATCCAAGAAAGCATTAAATGGAAAACTCCAATGAGGAAGAAGGTGTGTATAATTTCAATGTGGTTCCTATAACAACACTTTTCATGATAAAAACCAAATATGCATGAAGTCATAGGATTTCACAACAATGGTATGGTAACCAAGGGAGGGAAAGGAGTAACAAGACCAAAACAACTTACTAGGGTTCAAAATTATTATGAGGACATCCATAGGGAAGGTTGGAAATCCAAAATTTCTTGGATGGTTCCTAGGGTTGAGTGGAGAAGGTTTCAGTGAATTATAGTGAAAAATCAAGTGGTCATCGTACATTAAAATTGTTTTTTTGGGAATTACATGAAATAAACATTATTTACATCATCAAGTAAATAGTGCTTAATAAATATGTTAAAAAATTGACCCCAATGGATATTTTATTAAAAACAACCCAATGTTACATAGTGTGTTTTCCAATTACATGGTTTGTGAATGTTTTGAGTGTGTTTTTGGTGCCAATTATATTTGTAAACAACCCAAACCAAAATTAAAGCATCTCAACTTACACATAACCAACAAAGCACTTAACCATTTTTTCAAAACTCCATTAATTTAGATAAACATACATATATGGACTTTCAGTAATTTTCTTATATAGTGATCTCCACGTGAGTCCCCTTTGGTTTTCTCTACCTTCCACAAAACCTAGGAATGATTTTATTTAAATGATATGAATACATGATTGAACACATACACCAAGGATTAAAGATGATAAAAACTTACCTAAATGAAATGTTAAGGCAAAATTAAAGAGGGACATTCCTAGAAGAAGGCGGGATCTTTCATCAATAATCCATGCAAAGTCACATTGATCTATATTGATTCTCAACAAAGTTGAAAAATTACACCCTAAGGTAATTCACAAGGGTGAATGAATTCCTTATCAATATTCCCCATGTTTTGCATCATCAATTCAAGAAACTCAAATGGTTACATTCTATAAGGATTAATTGAAATTGGAATATCACCTCATGTGAGTTCTATTGAAAACACACCTTCACAATTTGGTGGAAGACCTGGAAATTATTCATGGAAGGAATAAAAAATCTCTAGTATTATAGGTATATTGATAAGTTTATGTTTATCCCCAACTATATAAGATAGACAAACCTCGTTCATAGTAATCATAACTCTCAATATGGGGGTAATTTTTATTGAAAGTTCATTTTTATCCTTGAATTAATCGATGATCATAGGTTCACTCAAAATATGAAATGTGACATACATTTTATTATAAATAGAAATGATCTCTATATAGAGAAATCCTATACTTCAAAATAATCACATTGAATTAAAATAATGGAAAATTGAATGATTTTCAATTTGGGAATTCCAATAATCTTCAACTAAATAAGAATTAGAAAATTTACATGTTACCATTGTACTGTTAAGAGATTTCACAGCTATATCATCATCTAATCATTGAGTTGTTGTGGTTATACCCTTAGAAAATTGTTTAGTAATAAAATAGTTTGTGGATCAAGAATAAAATAATACATTATCTATTTTTGAGTGGATGTTTTGAGTACCTTTCACCAAATAATTTTCATAATCCACATTTTTAATAGTGCTCACATGAGGCTTTTATTTTTCATTTTCATTAAGAGGTTTATAAAAAATATCAGCAACATTATCCCTCAAATTGGTGAATTGGTTACCATAATTACCATTTTCCTAACACATAATGAATTTATGTGTGGGTTTTCACTGTTTGGTGCCTTCTATCTATTCACATCATTAGATAACATTTCAATATCAAATTGATAGTATATTTCCTTATGACCTCATTTTTCCAACATAACACATTGAATGGTCCCATTCAGATGATTTCTTCCCTTTTTAATTCTACATATTGAGAATAAAGGAATGATCTTCTTATTTTCTCATTGGATTTTATATTTTCATATAAATTTCATTTTTTTACATTTTATCATACCCATGATATTGGGGCGCAAATACAACCTGCATTTACACTTTGATGACACTTTGAAAATTTTCATCATAGATAGTGAATTCCCTTGTAGATAACACCCTTTGATGACTTGGTTTTAGAGACATTAGAATCAACCAACCATACATTCAGGTTAGAGGACTTTTTAGATTTGTACCTCGTAGATCTTTTAAAATGTTCTTTGTAGGTTAAAAAATATTCATTTACATTTTTCATTAACTCATGGAACATTTTCCAATTTTTTTAAATGGAATACAAGTGATGTACATATTTATAAAAAATATCTGTTTCTGATGCTTTCTCCGGGGCGCATGCATCCGTCTTCTTGGGGTGCGATAGGCGTGGATTTTGTGTTGCCCCAAATTCCCGCATTCCAAAGGCGAGTGGCATCCGTTCCTTATTTAGGTATGTCTTCTCCTTGATTGAAACAAGATTATGGGATGTCTGTTCCTCCTTCTGAGGATTTCTCCTCAGAACTCGTCACCTAGTCCGGGTCTCCCTCATAGATTTAATATGTTGTTCGTGAAACTCTTCCCAGTTCCATGTTTCCATGGACGCCAGTTAATTACACTGATTCTTTTAGGACATTACAAAGGGTCCAATTAGGGTAGCAACCTTCAGTCGGGGAGTAGTCACGTCGAGGCATCATTAACGTGTCTGAATGCTGGGGGATTGGCGTGTATGTCTTTTGTCCCTTATTATAGGGATTCTCAAGGGTGCGGAAGCTTGAGGCATCCCACTTTGAGCACGGGGAATCATATGCCATAGGCATGTATCTGAGGTTTTCTTTAGCTTCCCATGATTAACACAGGGTATGACACAAGTTTAACATCCAACGGAGACGAATCAGCCTGATCAGAACTCTAGCTGTAGTGGATCAGATTGAGGAATCTCCCTTGAGGGAACGCCGATATCGGATCCAACCCGTTGGCAGCTTCCCGAATGTTGTGGAGGGTAATGAGGTGGCATGATCACACTGGGATGTGGCGGCCCATGACTGAATCTGTATGGATGATGGAGAGTTGCATGGAATGAAAGAGGAATGAAATGGAACCGTCGTGGAGATGGCGGTGGTGATGGGCTTGAGTCTCGAAGAGACTTCCAATGTATCCCCGTGGTAGGGAATCAAAGTCCATGTAGTTCGGTTGGTGAGAACCAACCTGATGGGGTTCAGAGCGACTCGGTGGTGGGCTTGAACCTCAGGGGGGCTTCCTATGTACCATGCCTTGACATGGATCAAAGACCATGTAGTTCAGAATGGACGTCGGTGAACCGACATTAAGAAGGACCTTGGTCTAATGGGTGTTGGTCTTGAACCTCGTGAGGTTTTCTACGTACAATGCCTTGACATGGATCAAAGTCCTCGTAGTTCAGGTTGGTGCGACACAAGACTGACGTGAAGGTGTACCTTGGTCCGATGGGTATTGGGCTTGAACCTCGTGAAGTTTCCTACGTACCATGCCTTGACATGGATCAAAGACTCTATAGATCATAAGGGATGTGGGTGCCAGAAAACTGACGTGAAGAAGGACCTTGGTCCGATGGGTGAAGGGATTGAACCATGTGAGGCTTCCTACGTACCATGCCTTAGCATGGATCAAAGTCCACATATTTTGGTAAAGGGGTTGTTGAACTGACATGATGGAGTGTCAGAACAACTGGATAATTATATCACAATAGATTACCGCTTTATTGGGTCACAACGGCTTACCGCTGGATTGGGGTGTGCTTTAATATCATGCGGGACAGGGGCGTGTCGGAGAACCGATGTGAAAAAGGACCTTGGTCCAGGTGGACGGTGGGCTTGAACCTAATGAAGGCTTCCTACGTACTAGGCCTTGACATGGATCAAAGACCATGTAGTTCATGTGACAAATGGGGGCTTGGAACACCGACATGGAGACGGTTGGGGCCAAAGATTATTGGGTTTTAACCTCAGGGAGGCTTTCTATGTACCATGCCTTGACATGGATCAAAGTCCTCATAGTTCAGGTAGGGTTTTTCTGGAAAACTAACGTGAAGGTGAACCAGTGGGTCCATTGTTGGTGGGCTTGAACCTCGTGAGGCTTCCTACATACCATGACTTGACATGGATCAATGTCCTCGTAGTTCGGGTATACAGTTTAACGTCATGCTAGATGAGGGCATACCGTTTAACGTCATTCTAGACGAGGGCATACAGTTTAACATCATGCTGGAAGAGGGCATACAGTTTATCGTCATGGTGGATGAGGGCATACAGTTTAACGTCATTCTAGACGAGAGTAAATATTTTAACGTCATGCTGGACGAGGTCATTTCCATGTTCGATGCATACTCTAAGCCCACATGAGTCATGCTCGATGTGAGAAACAAGAGGCAATAGAGACCTGATGATCACATTGTGAAGGGTGCGTCCGTGAGAAGCGAGGAGGGGCTTACGCGTTAGGCGGCCCATGGTATTGGGACTTACTCCAGGATGGAGGCCCGAGAGCAACAAAGCACAGAGGGAGAGGGATTTGGGACCGAAGGGAGGAAGTTCATCATTCCCTAACATGCCCTCCATTTGACCCTAGTGGTGAGGAAGTAAGGAGGTTCATGGGTGATACCTTCCGTAATAGGGGCTAGGGGGCTTACACCATGGAGGCTGCCCTTCCCCGCGGACATACGCCACTCCCGAAAGGAGGATATCATCCCCTGTGGGGACTAGAGGGCTTAAATAATTTTCGAGCGGGGGGGACCCTGCGTGCGAGGCACGGGGTTGGGTCACAGTTTAACGTCATGTGTTGAGGAGAAGGTTCATGGCAGTTTAATGTCCTGCAGCTTGGACAAGGTGGGTTTACTCCACACCCCTAGGAATTACATGACCGATACCCTCTGATCCTTGTGGGAGAGAAGGCACTGGCAAGGCCGTGTATAAGGGGGGTCACAGAGAGAACCATCGAGGTGTCCACATTAGCGTGGCTATGCAGAGAAGCAATAGGCATTAGTGTGCCTATGTGAAGAAGCATTAGGCGAAGCAACACTATGGGTGGTGTCATCTAGGGGAATTTGAAGTCACATCGTGAAAACCTAGAGGGTCGCATAGGAAGAGGAATTTCCAAGCAATGGGGTCCAAAGGTATGGGCCTTACGGAGCTTGGTTACTTTGCGTAGTGGAGAGAACTTGCGAAGGGGTGTGCTTTAGGAAGTGGAGTGCCTTGGACTTATCATGGGACAAAGATGTGAGAGGGAGATTCTTCGTGAAGTGGAAGGGTGTTCGCGGAGCACTGCCTCGCAAAGCAGAGGTGCCTCGCGAAGCAAGGTGATGCGAAACAGTGTGCTTCACGAAGTACAGTGACCCTGCCTTGGAATGTGGATCGCGTGTACATGATGGGTGTTTCATGAATCATAAATGCCCCGCAACTGCCTGGGTTCCCTTGGGAATCTCCTTCCTTCGCGAATTCCCTTAGGCTTCGCGAAGGGCATCCCTCTCGGAAGAGGGGCTCAATACGAGACAAGGCGAAGGCCTCTCATGAAGCAAAAATACATCACGGAGCTCATGATTCCAAGAGCGAAGAGTGCTTTGCGATTTTGGAGTTGAGAAGCCGAAAGGTCAGATTATCCATCCCTAGAGCTTAGGGGGAGCTCGGTATTTATAGGAATGGGGTTCCACGAAGTAGAGCTCACGCGGCGCGAAGGGGGCGGTGGTTGCTTCGCGGCGGGTTGCGAACATCAAGCAAGTTCGCAGAGGGTTACCGCCTCCTTGGTTTCGCGGAAGGCTCACGAACGTTAGGGCGTTCATGGAGCGTGACCGCCCCTAGTGGTTCGCAGAGGGCTCGCAAACTTCAGGGGGTTTGTGGAGCGTTACCGCCTCTAGTGGTTCGCGGTGGGCTCGTGAACATCAGGGGTTTCACGGAGCGTTACTACCTCTGGTGGTTCGCGGCGGCCGTGTTGCTTGGGGTGCTCCGCATTGGGGCTTCGTGAGGAAGAGCGCGGGGCCACTTTTTTCTTCATTCTTTTCATCCAATATTTTGGTGCCAACAAATTCCCCCCTCAGACATGGAGCCACGGAGGGACCAGGGGTCGAAGTCTAAGGGAAATCACCAAAATTATCGGCGGTTCGCGGTGCTGACTTGTGAAGAAGGCGCGTGAGGCGTGCAGGGGCCGCGCGATCTGGATGCACCACGAAGCTCCATGTGGGATGGACGCACCGTGAAGCTCTGGGGTCGCCACCTATAAATAGGGGACTGTCCTCTCTTGTCTTTTTCCTTCATTGAATCTTTGTCCTTTTGTGCTCTCGATTCGCGAAGCTCCGCGTCCTCCGCATCTGCTCACCGCAAATCGAGCTTCACGGCGAACTGCGAGTCTCTGACTCTGCGACTGTGCCAAGAGAATGTTTTCTTGCAAGTCGAGGTTAGGCCCCATGTCTTGTCTTTGCGACCGATCTTCACGAGATATCTTTGCGAACAATCTTCATGACCCGACCCAGAATTTTTCTGAGTTCTGAAACCGCAATGGCCCATCAAGAAGCTGTGCTGGGGGTGCTCACAGACGCCGCCCAGAGGGATGAGATCGCCAACTGTCTGGGCCTAGGGGAGCTAGTCTGAATCCACTCGGACCATAATTCTTTGACATACCTACTATCAGAGAGCCAAAAGAAATATTCGTTGTGCAAGAATCCGCCCTTGTATGGATTTGGGATAAGGGATGATAGCTTCATTCCTGAGGCGAGCAGGGACGAACCAGCTTACTGGTTCAGGAGCACGCCATGCCAGCGTCAATGGTTCAGGGCGGTCGATGGTCACATGCGGGAGGACTTTATATCTATCACCGCTGACTTTCTGTACAACCATGTGAACAACATTTATGGGAATCCACTAAAACCAGAGACGTCCCCTCCCATGTACTGCACCATATTGAAGGCCGCTTTGTGGGATTCGAAGAAGGGGTGGTCCGATGAGTGGGACATGTGCTAGGGAGACAACTTCACCAACAACTAGGCACGGGCCTACTAGGTAGGTGCCTCATGCGAGGAGTTTGGGGCCGAGGTGTGGAGAGTGGGTTTGTACGAGGTGGCATGTTCCTCGGAATTCCACATTTATCAACCGAAGCAGCTGATACCGGAGCTGTTGAGCAGATGGTCATCTAGGACCAACACTTTTCACCTACACCATGGGGAGGATGGCATCAGTCTGTGGGATTTCCATTAGATCTCAGGGGGTCCTGATCTTGGGGGCCATGTATGATGAGTTCCTCCCCGTCATGAACACGTGGGAGGATCCAGAGGAGATGATGCTGCTGGCATTGTCACTAATGGCACTGGTCCTCGGAGAGGACAAGGAGGCGATGAGAGATTTCCACATTAATAAGTTTTTCAAGAAGTTCCTGAACTTCCCGGAGGATCGAGAGTTCCCTCTGAGGACTAAAACTTGTCTGAAGGGGGCTCAACAGGGAAATGAGAACTTGTATTGGTGACTCTTGGAGGATAGCCAATGGAAGACCTGGGGTTTCAGTGTCAGCACTGAACAATAACCGATAGTCTGGATGGAGGCATTTTTCGAGGCCCTTATCTGCGGTTGGATCCTACTGACGAGGGATACCAACATGGGGGGTGCGGCCCAGCTCGTTCATCATGGAATCCATGTTGGCTACAGGACAGCAGGTCAATCTGGGATTCCAATGCTTGCCCAGTTTTATAGGATGCTGCGGCACGTTAGCGAGGGCAAGAAGCCACCGAGGATATGCAGGCTCTTCCACCTTCTGTATGGGTAGATCGCAGCACAAATCATGGGGTTTACGAATATCCAAACCCCATCTTTCCACCGGGGTCTAACATTCGTCCATCCATTCTGAATGCGGCCGAGAGATTTCCATTCAAACTAACTGTATCGATGGTGCTGAACTAGTTGTGGAAGGCGGACGAATTTAACTTCCACCAATTTCCATTGCTGATGGGACTATTCACCGATGACGGTCAGGGAATGGAAGAACACCAAGCTTTTTTACTGGCCTTTCTAGGTGGAGTTTTGGTGGCACCGGTGGACCATGACCGCTCTGCGAGACATACACCCCACACTGGTTCGCGAGGAAATTCTGTTTCTTGCAGCGGCTAACCCCGCAGGTTTACTGGTAGGTGCGTCATGAGGAGCACCCATGTGTAATGAGGTAGTTGTGGCCCATGTTCACATGGGAAGACGGGAAAATGTGAATTGCATTGCCGTTGTCCACTACCGCCTTCAGACTAGTGAAGGAGTATCCCATCAGCTGGGAGGTAGCTTATTCAGGGGAAATACTGAAGCAGCCAACCATTAGAGCCAGTGATAGCGGGCCTCTCCTATCCCGAGGTCGGGGTTGGAGGGAAGCAAGGGCCTCTCGTAGTGGCGGGGCTGCCGTGGCAGCGAGACCTGCACCAGCTGAGGGCATGGTAGCAGCGGCGGATCTGACAGCAGTAGTGGACCCGCTGATTCTGGAAGAGCAATGCCATTCAGATGGGTGGCCGTCGAGAGATTCTGTAGGATATCCACCCAGGCTCTGGGGAAGTGGCTGCACCATATTGACATGCCAGAGGATGTTTTTTTTTTCCGGAGTCCTTGGAAATTTGTGACATCAACCACCAATTCCTCAGCCCGCCCGAGATGTGGGGACACCTGAACCATCTTGGGATGGTTATACCGGGTATAGGCCCTATTCGGGTTGGTTTCACAGTGTCTCAGGTGGAGGTAGAACAATATCTGGGTGAGCTGGAGGTCTTTGTCCATTCCAGTGGTGCCTCATGTCCAATGACAGACCGGGTAAGGGTACTGCTGGATCAGATGGTTCCCCCGTAGCTGTCGGCCACCGAATTGAGAGAGTGCTTCCCTCTGCCGGAATAATCAGATGAATCCCTTGGGGAAGAAGAGGCCAGCGGAGGGAGATCATTGGAGGAAGGTGAATTCCGAGATCAAGACTCGGATTCCGATGATTTCGCGGAGACTCTCGAGGTAACATCCCAAGTTTCATCCCTCAGGATCTACTCCCGGGTCATCATGGATTTCTTACCAACATCTGAACCGTGCAGGAGGAACTTTTACACAGACATCGCTTTCACCCCTTGGCGAGTGATGATGCAGGACCTTCAGAACCTGCACCTGCGGCTGCGTCCAGTTCTGTGTCTGGTGATGTTAGAGCACCCGAGGTGGCTCCTCCAGAATCTCCAGACCTTCCAACAATATACGGAGGGCCACGCCTCGAGGTTCCACAAGAATCTTCCTAGGAGAATCACCAGAAGTTCGATCCCTGTAAGTCTTCTCCACTGAATTATTTTCTTGGCATATTTAGATCGTTCAAACTGACGTTCATGCCTTTCCCTGTCGCGTGCAGTTCTACGACTGGCATGGGCCGCTGCGGCGAGGCTGGTCGGGATGTCCGGTGGCATCCCTCCTAGGGGCATGCCGGTGATCGTGGAGATAGTTATCCCACCTTCCCGAGCTACATCACTCCCTATAATTGGTGGGACCACCAGTAGGGTCATGCCCGAGGTTATTGAGGTGGAGTCCGACGATGAGAATCGACCAGCCAAACCAACTCCCGTCACGGCTGCGCCGACGCCAGATGTCGCACCAGATGCAACTCCATATTTAGATCATGCTGATGATTTCTTGCGGGCGTATCCCGCATACGAGCCTGTCAATCATGTGGATTGGGACGAAATGGCCTCTGATGAAGAAGACAACAAAATATTCCACCGCCGATCATGGAAGCTAATCACGCGCTTCATCAATGACACCCCCAAGCACAATGGCTGAATGAAATGGACAGACTTCGCTCGCGGTTGTGCGAACTGTGTGCTGGGGGAGTGGATTCCCAACATCATCATATGCTAATCGAAAATATCATGGCAGAGATGATCCAAGAGTATGATTGCGGGCTCAGTATGGGATGGTAGCGGAGGAAGGCGGCAAATATCAAGAAGCTCCAAGAGGCTGAAAATGAGGTCCAACAGCTACAGGCCTGGGCTGATGAACACTCTGCCTCTCTCAATGCACAATATGAGCTGATATCGCGATTGATGGCCCAGCTGGCAAAGACAGAAGAGCGTATGAGGAAGGCTTCCAGAGAGATGGTTGCCATTCAAGATGACATATAGAGGGTCTGAGTTGAGTCTGATTAACTGCGCCTCATCTATGTTGAGGAGCGAGAGCTGAGTCGGCAACATAAATTCCTGGATGCCACAAGTCAAAGGGTGGTGGAGCTGCAATGCTCTTTTAACGGGGTCAATCCGTCCATGGGGGGAGTTGACCCCCGGGTACTGTAATGATTATAAACCCTTAAATGTACTTTTGTGATATAATTTTTTTGAATGTCGTAGCATGCATGAGTTCCGTTGTTTGCACTGGTTCATTGCATCCTTATAATGTTTGCGGAATGTCCAGCAACAATTCCCTAAGCTCACGTGGGCCGAACCCTATGTGAGAAACAAGATATAGTCACCTCATCGTCCCATATGAACATAAGAGTGTAAACCAAGCTTTGAGAATCTGAGGTTTGAATAACCGGTCCAGATTTTCGTAAATAGGGGATACCTAACTATAGAAGGGGGTTCTAAGCACAGCCGAATTACCGTTTTTCCGGCGTGCTCTTGCGCACGAACGGTGCAACACCAGGGGCGCTGAAATCAGTCCGAATAGGTGGGAATGGGAAGTGTGAATCACGATACCCAAGATTCGGAACATTGTGAGGGTGGCGTGACAATAAAAGACAACTGTTAACTGTGTCAGAAAAAACAGTATCATTGCTGCGTTAGCCTGAAATGGAGATAACAAATGAGGGCTGACCATTGACCATGTTCGAAACATGGGGACCACCTCATATATCGTCGATTAGTTTTCCGAAATGTTGGCCCAGGATAGAAGGCAGACCATAGGTCTAGCATCCATACTATTAGGGGGTCCCTCCAAACATGAATAGTCTTCTGGAATGTTGGCCCAGGACAGCAGGAAGACCATAGGTTGGGCATCCATACTGTTATGGGGTTCCTCTAGACATGAAAGGGGATGAGAGTCCGAATAATGGGCACACGAAGCGTGAAATGTGGAGTGATGGTTTGTCTGAACAGAATCCAACACTCACGAAATTACACCACTGTGGTGGGAGTACGCCAGATGGGAGCTTCGGTTTGATCAGGGATCATTCTTTTGTTTTTAGACAAGGCCTCTCTAGTGAGGTGGTCTGTCACTTTCCAATGTCGTCTTGGGGCATACTGAACTTGTTCAGGGAAGATTTATAGTTACACGGTCCCCTATGAGGGGTCCTTCCATGGGGTCGGAAAGGGGAAGAATAGGATATACGATTCTTGTGGGTTGGAACCTAGGTAAAATACTAGGGTGTCTCTATGTATCCCATGAGGATGCAAATCAAGCCACACGTAGTTCTAGAAGCATAGTTTAACATCATGTAGGATGATAAGAAGCCTGGTTATGTCGGTACACATCCTACCCAAAACTACTAAGCCCACGTGAGTCGTGCTCGATGTTGGAAACAAGAAGTAATGGGGGACTTTCCTAGCACAGGAAGGGGCATGTTAGGGTGAAGGGATGCTCGGTAAATACCAGCCCAATGATGCTAACATGTCCACATGGTGCACCCAGATACATGAAGAGGTAGAGCCAAATATGTCGGAATTACACTTGAACAAGAGGAGGTGGAAATGTTTGAATCATGACGCTCGAGATTTGGATCACAATGATGGAAGCGTGACGATATAGGGTAACTATTGACCATGGTGGAAATGCATCATCTGTATCAAATTATCCTAGAATGGGGATAGAAAAATGATGGTCGACCGTTGACCATGATCGAAATACAAGACCATGTTACAAATGTTGTCAGAGATCTGTAGAGATGTTGTCCTGAAACAATTGGAGAGCCCTTAGGCCCATCATCCATAGAGATCCATTAATCCTAGAATCCATGTCGTCCGAGGGTCCTTTTGGATGTGTAAGAGGATGAGGATCCAAATAGAGAGCTCACAAATCTTGGTCATGGAATGAGGGGAATGTCCCCATGAAAATCCCACACTTCGGGCACTTTTTCAAAACATAAATGAATACAACAATGAGACGTATTAGATAGAGGGAGCCGAGTCATTTCCCTTAGGGAGATCTAAGTTTAGGGTCGTAGAATTCGTACCATGGGTGGGAGGAAACACAAGAGGAACGTGGCGGGTAATTACGAAAAACCCAACATGAATGGGAACCGGGGATGTGTATGGTGCGGTGAACAACCATACATGAATGAGGACATAATCCCATAACACACCGCACAACCCTCTTGAGAGAGGTTTTAGGTCAAGGGACCGAAAACGAGAGTTGAGCTGGGCCTGAGCAAAGTGAAAAGGCGTTCCTATATACACCATGGGGATGGGGATAAAGCTGCACATAGTTCTTGAAAGGGTCCTAGTTTAAAGTCCTAGAACTCGGACCATGAATGGGTAGGGAGAGAAGGGGACGCACAGTAAGGTGGTTAAGAAACCCAACGTGAACGAGGACATAATCCATACTTACCGTGTGTTCTCTGGGGAAGTGCTCGAGTCAGGGGACCAAAAACGAAAGTTAGGTTGGGCCAGTAGGGAAGTTCCTGGGCGCTCCTACGTATCTCATAAGGATGAGAATCAAGCCATATGTAGTTTTGGGAAGTTGAAAGGGGCACGCGGGTCTGGACCTCGCACCAAGAGAAGCGGCATTTGATAAATCTTGTTTGTCCTTTGAGGTGAGTAGTTCTTTTTTGTGAAGAGACATCCCTAGGGTAACAAGCCCTGGTGTGACCACAAGAATCAAGCCATAATGGGCGTTGATAAATGTCATTGCATGTGACCATTACCCAACGTGATGTCCCCTATGATGGGTTATCACAATGAAATTCCATTTTTTGTCGTGCGGCCAGGACGATAATGTCACAGTTTAGGGTCATGTGATAGGACCCAATATGAATTTTAACGTCATGCAGTGCAGACATAACAGAGATGATGCTAGGCGGGGTATGTGTACGTTACCATGCAACATAACATATGCGAATGGGGACATAATCCCACACCACACCATACGCAGTTCCGAGATAGGAACCTCGGGCCAAGGGCCCCAATTAAGGGAAAAAAGGAAACAGGCAGGAGAAACTAGCTCCCAACTGAGCTGGACCCGAAAATGAGACGTCGGGGTGACCTACGTATCTCATAGGGATGAGGATCGAGCCACACATATCCTTTAATGAAGATCTTAGTTTATGGTCTTAGTGCTCGGACCGTGGGAGCCCCGAAGGACACCGTATTGCAGTTTTATCCCCCCGAAGTACAAAGTTGCACTGAGGGATGGTGCCAAGAGTGTCGATATTCCACATGCATATGATGGGGTGGAACATAATTTGAATCATGAAACCAACATTCAAGGCCTGGAGGAGCTGGTGTGATGACAGAGGATTACTGTTGACCATGTTCTCAATACAGCATCTTGTCGCGTTAGCCTGAAATGGGGACAAAAAAATGAGCATCGACCGCTGACCATATTCGCAACACGGGATTTGTATCATTTTTTTGTCTGAAACCCTTGGGGGTGTTGTCCCGTAACGGTAGGGGAGCCCTTGGGCATTATATCCAGGCCATTCATGGGGGTCCCTTTGGGTATGAAAGATGATTAAATCTCGTATGAAGGGAAACAAGAAGCTTGAAAAGTGGAAGGGACTTGACCATGTTGAATCTGACACTCTTGGAACTAGACCAGAGTACTCTTAACACATGGGAAAACCAAAACAAGGGGTTGAGGGACTCAACCCGAGGGTGACCAAGAGATGGAAGATTCCCGGGATAAGGGGGCATTATTCCAAAAACCATGTATCATACCCATATATCCCCCTCTTAGAGAGGGACGGGCCAAGGGGCCTAGGTAACCGGGAGATTGAATATCTCCAATAAATGGGGCTGGACCCGAAGTATAGATATTCGGGTGTTCCTACGTATCCCATAGATATGAGAATCAAGACAAACATATTTCTTGAGGGTTCCTTTTAATGTCGTGCGAGACAGGAAATAGGAGGGCCAATTCTTAGAACTGGGTGCGCATGGTGAAGCTATTGAAAATCTGACGTGAATGAGGACATGATCCCACATCACACCACTCAGTCCATTAGTCAGGGTCCCGAAGGCAGGATAGAAGAGACAAATTATCTGAACTCAAGATGGACCCAAGGACAAGAGGTATATGAGTTCCTACGTATCCCATGAGGATGGGAATAAATCCAGACGTAGTTCTTAAGAGATCATAGTTTATGGTCTTAGATTTTGAACTGTGGATGAACGACACTTTCCATGCAAGAGTAGGCCTCGACCCGATCCATAATCCCACGTGAGTAAAACTCAGCGTGGGAAACAAGGGAGGAAGATCCTTATCAGAATACCCGGAACGTACATCAAGGGGAAGTGGGTGAAGAGCCCCGAAGGACACCTTTAACACAACTTTGTTCCCCTAATGCGCAGATGCGCACTGAGGAATAGTATCAAGAGTTTCGAATCACTACATGGACATGATGAGGTGGAGAAGGATGTGAATAATGTAACCGACATTTTGGGATTAATGGGGTTGGCGTGGTGATGGAGGATTAATGATGACAGTGGTGGGAAAGCAGTACCTACATCGCATTAGCCTAAAATGGGAACAACAAACATGCATCAACCGCTGACCATATTCGCAATGCGGGATTTTTATCGATTTTTTGTCCGAAACCCTCAGGGGCGTTGGCCCATAATGGTAGGAGAGCCCCTGGACGTGGTATCCAGGCCGTTCATGGGGGTCCCCTTGGGTGTGAAAGATAGTGAAAGACCTGATTAAGGGAAACACGAAGCCTAAAAAGTGGGTGCAGACGTGTCCAAGTAGAGTCCGAAATTCCAGGTAACTAAACTTGAGTACCCTTAGGCACATTGGTGAACCGTAGAAAAGGGTCAGCGAAGTGGCTCAGGAGGGAGAGGTACATGAACTGGTCCTTACAAGTCTGGCGTGGACGAGGAAATTGTAGAGACCCGAAGCTTGGCGTACATGGACATTACATTACTTTTGCAGAATACTTAATACATAACAAAAACAGACACACAAGGATCGTAAGAGTTTAATGTCTTTGGAAACTTGGAACATAATCTTCTAATCGTGGTGAAAGATCTTCAACATCTCCCATAAAGATCTTCCCTTTTTTTCTTACCTAAAATCTTTCTTTATATCCTAGGGAAAAGAAAACATAAAAAGGGTTAGCTCAAATGATCAGTAAGGGTAAGCATGGGTAAAATAAAACATACCATATACATTTGAACCTAAAAACATGAACATAATGTTTAAACATAAAAAAACATGAGCAAAGACATAAAACATAGAAGTCTGTAAGGCATAGATCATAAAGAAACATTAAGAATGATAAAATAGCATGGGAATAAAACATGTAATTTTGGAAACCATTAAGCACATGATATGATTTCTATATTAGCCAAGGAATTGCTTCCAAGACCATATTAGTGGACAAAGTCCCTTTATGAATCGAGTTCACTACTCGTTCCAGTCCTGTATTACTGAATTGGTTTAACTTGCCGTTCCAGCCATGTCTATGTCATGAGATATAAATCTTTACCCAATGCATTGGAGGTAGATATAGTTCCAACCCATCTCATAATAAAATCATTCTTACTTGTGCCACAAAATAAACTTGAAACATTCATCATAACCCAAAGAATAAAATGGGTTTCATAAACATCATCCCATCATCACAAAATCCATATAAAACAAATGGATATATCAACATAAGAAAAGTGAAACCATGTAAATCATAGAGACATGATACTTGAAACATACAAATGTATAATAATGTCATCTTAGATGAAAATGGTTTTGATAATACACTTGAAATGAATTCTTGAGGAAAATATCCCTTTTTCGTCAAAATCATTTTCTTTTCAAAAAATGTCATGAAATTTTAGAAGAAAAGGTTTTTGTTGAAAATAGTCATGAAATATTTTGGAGTAAGATTCATGAAAATAAGGCTTTATAAAACCTTAAAAATCCTTTCATGCCGTATACGTTAAAAAAACATTCTTCTCGTACTTTTGTCGGAAAAGTCAAAAAGTACCTTATAGGGTAAATAAAAGAAAGATTCCATCCATACCATGGGGTAAAAGTAAAAATGGGTAAAAAGGAATTTAAACATACATAAAAACACTATTATAAAACATGGACATGGATGATAACAATAACCCCAGTAAATACTTACGTATAAGCAATCTCGGATAAAAAAATTGAGATTTGCAAAATTATCCCTTACCTTAGGTCCGATATGCTTCATACATTTCCGAACCTCCTGTATAATGATTTAAATAATGTCATTGACTTATTAAAGAATCATATTCATTGTTATGATATCATATATGGTTCACTTATGACTTTATATTACCCGTTCTTTTGTAAGTTCCATGTTAAATCAGCGTTTTGGGTTAAATCGTTTTATTTATCGTAAGTGTTTGGACATGTTGTTCTTGATATTATTAATTATATCCTGATTTACTTAATTCCAGAATGTAAAACATGATTTAAATATAATATATATTTCAGTATATACATATATATATATGATAGATCGATTAAATGAAATGAAATACACCGTTCATGGAGACGGTTGGCCGTACGTACGCATGAATGCTGTTTTCATTTCCTTATTGAATTGAATGAAATTAAGTAGATGATATACATATATAAAAACATAAATCCAGTATCATTATTATGTCATATATTTAATGATTACATATTATATTTACTTTATAATCATTCATGAATGGTTAACATGGAGAATGAATCTCATCGCGTCGTGGAGACGGTAGTCCGTACGTACGCACGAGCGATGATATCATTCCCATGTTCGCGGAATTGTGTTGGAGTGTATGTATACTATTTCAGAATCAAATAACTTTACAATAATCATATATAGTTATTATTTACACCATTATACCCATCCAAGTAAGGTGGTCGTGGAAAATAGATTACACCACAGTGTGGAAACGGTATTCTATACGTACGCACGCGCGGCGATTTAGTTTTCTGTAGGATGGATAGATGGTGAAATAGGGTTGTTTCATACTTATAATAACATAAAAGTATATGAGTGATACTGATGTTATTAATTCATAATGAAACAACTAAAGAAGAATAAGTAGAAGATGAAATAAAGTTGAAAGAATCGGTAACGGACATTACCTCTTCTTTGAATCGCCTCTTTGAGACCTTCTCTTAAGGCACCAAAATTGGACTTTGAAGAAGACCAGTAACTGTAGGATGTTTCTAGGGAAGTGAAAAAGATAATTTGGCAGGGTTTGGCCGAGCTTGAAGGCACAAAGTGGTGTGAAGAAGAGAGGGAGGAGGTGTCCTTTTATACGGGAGGAGAGGGGCACCATTGGAAATCTTAAAAATATTAATTTATAATAATTCTAACCCCACTTAAAAACCTTCAAAAATGACTCATATTCAAATATTAGATGAGATAGGGTTGTAATTGCATCATAAAATAAAATTTAGACATGTTATGAATTTATTTTAAACATTATCAACTTGATTTATCCTTATTTAATCAATTTAATTTTATTTGTGGTAATAAAATTCTAAATTTTAAATTATAAAAAATCATTACATAATTGTTGTGAATTGTCAATAATTGGATAATTTATTACATTTTAGACTATATAAATTTAAATTTATAATTTTTAAATATTTTTGTGATTTTTAAACAATTTTATAATATGTTATTTTTATAACATAACAATAGTGTCAATTTTGACACTATTCATTTATTTGAATTTAAATAAAAAATATAAAGAAGATATGTTCGAACTAAAAGATTTAATAGATTCATAAAAGGTCATATGTATCTATAAAATTAGTGGATCACATTAAATAGTTCATATAATATTTATTTTATTATTTTTAAAACCATTTATTTGGTTTATCTCTTGATAAAATAATTACTACATCATTTTTGTATAATTATTTAATATACTTATTTGTTGCATAAAAATTAAAAATAAAATCCTATGATGAAGATAAATCTATTATCGTTCATAATAATACTTTTAATCTAATTTATCATCTTAAAATCATAATATTTAAATTGTTATATTTATTAAATTATGAAGGTGACAACTTTGGAATTATTTAAAATAAAATAATATAAGTGTCATAATCACATTTATAAGGCTAAAAACGGTTATATATTACGTCATTGTATGATTATGGTATATATATACACTACCAATAAGTTTTGGTCAGGTTTGTGGGCCTTTTAATGGGTATTATTATTTCAATAAAAACTATATTACTGATTTTTCACTTAATAAATAATTTCTGCATCATTAATGTATCACCATTAATGACAATTATTTAATCCCTAAAAATTCAAAATAAATTATCATTATGTAGATAATTGTATTAGATTTCTGGAGAATATTCATTTTCGATATTTTATGATGTTTATCACTAAATTAAAATTATTATACTTATAAGATTTAAGAGAGTGACATGTTGTCACTTTCTTTGGTTTTAATAATAATTAAGTTATTTTAATGGAAAAAAGTCCATTAAATGATTCTAATCTGACCCTTAGGTTATATGGGTAGACTTTTAGTCATCCAATAGTATTTTGACAGGTGTTAGGGTAATTTTATAATCTTATATTTACCCTTAATTATTCGATTTACATTTAACTATGGTAAATAAAATTTACCGTAGTTACTATTCATAATTCCCAAAAATAAAAAGTATCTTATTAACATAATTTGGACCCACTGATTCCAAATATGGAATCCATTTTTCCGAATTCAATACACAAAAGTTTCAGAAATTAAATTAAAAGTAATCCCGTTGTCGAAAGAAAACGGGTTTTTGTTTAAAACATTGCAAAAGATTGAATTGATTCAACCTACGAATTCAAGGTAAAATCAATTATAATTACATACATTATATTAAATGGTAAAAATATATTCTATTTATACTTTAAAACCATTCAACATTATAATTTAACCATATAAATTATTATGATGAAAAAAGTTGTTTTTAATTAAAATTTAGCGTGTTTTTACTATTCATTAAAATATGAAAGTTATCGGAAAAATATCAAAACTGTATACAATTTAAATTTTTATATCATGATTAAAAAGAATAATTTTATTTTGTCAAATTGAACTTATAAACATGTAAAAAACTAGATTTAATGAGGGTGCGCCATTAAAAGGAGGCAAAACTGCATTTTTTTGAAAAATACTTATTTTACCCGAAAAATTTATTTTGTTCACATACGATGTTCTAGAAAATATGTAAGATGAAATAATAGTGTTATAACATTCAAAATTTAGTTAATACTATTCATAACGGCTGGTTCATAATAATATTATAACCATATATCATTGTTTAGTGAAACCCGGTATTGCGTACAACACACGCTATTGAGGAAGGTCGCGATTGCGTGTAATGAAAGCCAAGTCAGGGTTGCGTGTGGTGCAAGACTCCTTTGTTGTTGCGTATAACAAAATCCAACCATATTTCATTTATACATTGAATATATATATACACACTCAATGTTGCGTAGAATAACTTCTATCAAATGAACTTGAAATTGTGTATAACACGATCCAAGAATTGTGTTGCGTATACTGCAATATAATACGGTGTTGTGTATAACACAAGATAATCTTGGTGTATCATAAAACACATGAAATAAAATAAATTAAAAAGAATACTTATCATAAAATCTCAGGGTGTTACATTCTACCCCCCTTAAAATGAATTTCTCCCTCAAAATTCGTCAGGGGTTATAAATGGTTTGTTACTTGAGAATTTCTTTCATAGAAACCCACATCATAAAAAAGAATTCCAAAACCAATATTTAAAAACTAAGTATGAAACGTAATGTTTACCCAAATAAACTAATCACTAGGTTTCCACATAGGTGAAAATAAGGATATGGAAGAGAAATCTTACCATCATGTTCTGATGGAGAGTGGTAGAGAACATGGCTATGGAAAAATCCATAAATCACAATTCCATAGATTTGCGATGATATAAGGCACCATCTGATTCATCAGACATAAGGGCACTAGGACAACATTTTTGGTTTTCAGGATCATTTCCCTAAAGTTGATGAAATTGGAAATAGAATAAATACTTTCGTGATTTTGGTACAGTCTCACCATTGTTCGTTCTTTGGAAAATTTCCAGTTCATCTCTTAAAGAAATGAAGTTAAATTTGTCATTTGTGAAGTGTTAGCAGCTCATGTGATAGAATGATGGGTCATTCCATTCTGTCTCAAACAAAAGGTTATAAAAGTTATCAAAAATACATAAGTCCATCTATAGTGAGATTAATCATATATGGTTCCTAAAATGGACTTATAATTCATATATCATACTGATTAATATAATAAAACTAGTTTCTACTAAACAGGGACTTCTTATAGGCCAGTGGTAGGTGATAAAGGCCAGCCGCACTTCGGTTGTGGGTTCGATTCCCACAGCCTTGTCCGACGCGATGGGTTGTCGCCCGTCCTGCAGGTTGTCCTTTTTCTAAAACTACATTACTATAACATCCCATCAATAATATCGAAACAAGTTCTATCCTTAAATAATACTAACTTATGTCCAACATAATCCATTCCAATCTTTAAACTTATCTAAAATACTTCGGTCCAAGCTCATAGTATAAAGAAAATGATTACTTGAAATGTCACATAACAATCACGTGAATTCCATCATTTATCCCCCATATATCATAAGATATATCTTGTTGGTCAAATTAAAAACATGTGAATACCTTAATCATGTAATCTCTTGAAAAATGAATACCCATTTAACCTTAGTGAAAACATGAATGCTGTCAAAAGTTAACTCTTTCCACATACCAAAATCCCAAAATTTCTATATACTCAAACCTTGATATCACTTTGTCCTTATTTTAGTCATGAGATAATGATTAATATCATATTATTTTCTCCTTATACCTTCCATATACACATTTCATCTGCTTTCCAAAAATATTTGAATCACTTTTCATTGTTATCGGTACCATAAAATTATTGAAAACCACAATAGACTAATACAAAAATACCATAAAAGTACCTCAACAACATTATTCTTGAATACCAATACATAAACACTTCAATCCATCCTCTTCAATTATTTTCCTGGAATAAGTCCTTCCTTGATTTAGAAGTATCTTTTTAGGTTAGGGCATTGAGTTGGGTAATTCCCATGTTCTCCACAAATAAGACATAAAACTCCATAACAGTATGTCACTCTATGACCCTTTTCTCCACACAGATAACATCTGTCCCTCCATTTGAGGTATTCCTCAAGGTTCTTCTTCCCTTTTTTAGAAATCTCAATCTTCCTTTCTTTATGCTCCTCAACATGTGAACATGCATAAAAGTCTATCTTCCTCTTATTTGATTAATTATGCATACCACTAAAATTCACCTTGTTAATCATATATCACGATGACTAATTCAGCATAGTCACAATATCTTTCTCTCTAGGCATTAACAAATTTTGTTTCTCATAGTCACCAATTTTTCCATTGGATTCAATGTTTACCGAATTCCTTCTGGTTCCCTCCATTGACTAAAACACAAAAAGAATTCTGTGAGAGGCAAAAATCATACAAGAAAAATAACATAATAAAGGGGAGTACCTTCGACATCTAACATCTTAGGTTTAATTCTAAGATCGTTAGCGCAATTCGATGAATATAACCTATATGTATACTTAACCTTAGGGACATCCCTAGACATACCTTAGAAATATCTCTAGGGATCTCACTAACATTTTCACATCCTATTTTCCAAAGGTTGACTAAACCATTCCTCTGATACCAACTATAGAGACCCAAAGCTTGACGTACATGGACATTACATTACTTTTGTGGAATACTTAATACATAACAAAAACAAACACACAAGGACCGTAATAGTTTAGTGTCTTTGGAAACTTGGAACATAATCTTCTAATCGTGGTGAATGATCTTCAACATCTCCCATAAAGATCTTCCCTTTTTTTCTTACCTAAAACCTTTCATTATATGTTGGGGAAACGACTACATAAAAAGGGTGAGATCAAATTCTCAGTAAGGGTAAGCATGGGTAAAATAAAACATACCATATACATTTGAACCTAAAAACATTAACATAATGTTTAAACATCAAAAAACTTGAGCAAAGATATAAAACATAGAAGTCCGTAAGGCATAGATCATAAAGAAACATTAATAATGATAAAATATCATGGGAATAAAACATGTAATTGTTGCAACCATTAAGCACATGATATGATTTCCATATTAGCCAAGGCATTGCTTCCAAGACCATCTTAGTGGACAAAGTCCCTTTCTAAATCGAGTTCACTCCTCGTTCCAGTCCTGTATTACTGAACCGGTTTAACATACCATTCCAGCGATGTCTATCTCATGAGATATAAATCTTTACCCAATGCATTGGAGGGAGATATAGGTCTCACCCATCTCATAATGAAATCATTATTACTTGTGCCACAAAATAAACTTGAAACATTAATCATAACCCAAAGAATAAAATGGGTTTCATAAACATCATCCCATCATCACATAATCCATACAAAACAAATGGATATATCAACATAAGAAAAGTGAAACCATGTAAATCATAGAGAAATGATACTTGAAACATACACATGTATAATAATGTCATATTAGATGAAAATGGTTTTGATAATACACTTGAAATGAATTCTTGAGGAAAATATCCTTTTTTCGTCAAAATCATTTTCTTTTCACAAAATGTCATGAAATTTTAGAAGAAAAGGTTTTTGTTGAAAATAGTCATGAAATATTTTGGAGAAATCTTCATGAAAATAAGGCTTTATAAAACCTTAAAAATCCTTTCATGCCATATATGTTAAAAAAACATTCTTCTCGTACTTTTTTCGGAAAAGTCAAAAAGTACCTTGTAGGGTAAATAAAAGAAAGATTCCTTCCATACCATGGGGTAAAAGTCAAAATGGGTTAAAATGACTTTAAAAATACATAAAAACACTTTTATAAAACATGGACATGGATGATAATAATAACCCCATTAAATACTTACGTATAAGCAATCCCGGATAAAAAAATGAGATTTTGCAAAATTATCCCTTACCTTAGGTCCGATATGCTTTGTACGTTTCCGAACCTCCTGTATAATGATTTAAATAATGTCATTGTCTTATTATAGAATCATATTCATTGTTAGGATATCATATATGGTTCACTTATGACTTTATATTACCCGTTATTTTGTAAGTTCCATGTTAAAGCAGCGTTTTGGGTTAAATCGTTTTATTTATCGTAAGTGTTTGGACTTGTTATTCTTGATATTATTACTTATATCCTGATTTACTTAATTCCAGAATGTAAAAAATTATTTACATATAATACATATTTCAGTATATACATATATATATATATGATAGATCGATTAAATGAAATGAAATACACCGTTCATGGAGATGGTAGGTCGTACGTACGCATGAATGCTGTTTTCGTTTCCTTATAGAATTGAATGAAATTAAGTAGAATACATACATATATATACACATAACTCCAGTATCATTATTATGTCATATATTTTATGATTACTTATTATATTCACTTTATAATCATTCATGAATGGTTAACATGGAGAATGAATCTAATCGCGTCGTGGAGACGGTAGTCCGTACGTACGTACGAGCGATGATATCATTCCCATGTTCATTGAATTGTATTGGAGTGTATGTTTACTATTTCAGAATCAATATTACTTTACAATAATCATATATAGTTATTATTTACACCATTATACCCATCCAAGTAAGGTGGTGGTGGAAAATAGATTACACCACGGCGTGGAGACGATATTACGTACGTACGCACGCGCGGTGATTTAGTTTTCCATAGGATGGATAGATGGTGAAATAGGGTTGTTTCATAATTATAATAACATATCAATATATTAGTGATACTGATGTTATTACTTAATAATAAAACAACTAAATAAGAAGAAGTAGAATAAGAAATAAAGTTGAAAGAATCAGTAACGGACATTACCTCTTCTTTGAAGCGCCTCTTTGAGACCTTCTCTTAGGGCACCAAAATTGGTCTTTGAAGAATACCAATACCTTTAGGATGTTTCTATGGAAGTGGAGAAGAGAATTTGGCAGGGGTTGGCCGTTCTTGAAGGCTCAATGTTGTGTGAGGAAGAGAGGGAGGAGGTGTCCTTTTATAAGGGAGGAGAGGGGCACCTTTGGAAATCTTAAAAATATTAATTTATAATAAATCTAACCCCAATTAAAAACCTCCAAAAATGACTCATATTCGAATATTAGATGCGATAGGGCTGTAATATCATCATCCAATAAAATTTAGACATGTTAGTAATTTAGTTTAAACATTATCAACTTGATTTATCCTTATTTAATCAATTTAATTTTATTTGTGGTAATAACATTCTAAATTTTAAATTATAAAAAATAATTACTTATTTGTTGTGAATTTTCCATAATTGTATACTTTATAACATTTTATACTATATAAATTTAAATTTATAATTTTTAAATATTTTTGTGATTTTTAAATAATTTTATAATATGTTATTTTTATAACATAACAATAGTGTCAATTTTGACACTATTCATTTATTTGAATTTAAATAAAATATATACAGAAGATATGTTCGAAATAAAAGCATTAATAGATTAATAAAAGGTCATATGTATCCAGAAAATTAGTGGAGAACATTAAATAGTTCATATAATATTTATTTTATTATTTTTGAATCCATTTATTTGGTTTATCTCTTAATAAAATAATTACTACAAAATTTTTGTATAATTATTTAATATACTTATTTATTGCATAAAAATTAAAAATAAAATCCTATGATGAAGATAAATCTATTATCTTTCAAAATTATACTTTTACTCTAATTTATCATCTTAAAATCACAATATTTAAATTGTTATATTTATTAAATTATGAAGGTGACAACTTTGGCATCATTTAAATTAAAATAATATAAGTGTCATAATCACATTTATAAGACCAAAACGGGTATATATTAGGTCCTTGTATTCTTATGGTATATATATACACTAAAAATAAGTTTTTTCCAGGTTTGTGTGCCTTTTAAAAGGTATTATTATTTCAATAAAAACTATATTACTGATTTTTCACTTAATAAATAATTTCTGCATCATTAATGTATCACCATTAATGACAATTATTTAATCCCTAAAAATTCTAAATAAATTATCATGATGTAGATAATTTTATTATCTTTCTGTATACTATTCATGTTCTATGTTTTATGATGTTTATCAGTAAATTAAAATTATTATACTTATAATATTTAAGAGAGTGACATGTTGTCACTTTCTTTAGTTTTAATAATAATTAAGTTATTTTCATGGACAAAAGTCCATTAAATGATTCTAATCCGCCCCTTAGGTGATATGGGTCGACTTTTAGTCATCCAATAGGATTTTGACAGGTGTTAGGGTAATTTTAAAATCTTATATTTACCCTTAATTACTCGATTTACCTTTAACTATGATAAATAAAATTTACCGTACTTACTATTCATAATGCTCAAAAATAAAAAGTAGATTATTAACATAATTTAGACCCAATTATTCCAAATATGGAATCCATTTTTCCAAATTCAATACACAAAATTTTCAGAAATTAAATTAAAATTAATCCCATTGTCAAAAGAAAACGGGTTTTTGTTTAAAACATTGCAAAAGATTGAATTGATTTAACCTACGAATTCAAGGTAAAATCAATGCTAATGACATAAATTATATTAAATGATAAAAATATATTCTATTTATACTTTAAAACCATTCAATATTATAATTTAACCATATAAATTATTACGATGAAAAAAGTTTTTTTAATTAAAATTTAGCGTGTTTTTACTATTCATTAAAATATGAAAGTTATCGGAAAAATATCAAAACTGTATACAATTTAAATTTTTATATCCTGATTAAAAATAATAATTTTATTTTGTCAAATTGAACTTATAAACATGTCAAAAACTTGATTTAATGAGGGTGCTCCATTAAAAGGAGGCAAAACTGCATTTTTTGAAAAATACTTATTTTACCCGAAAAATTTATTTTGTTCACATACTATGTTCTAGAAAATATGTAAGATGAAATAATAGTGTTATAACATTCAAAATTTAGTTAATACTATTCATAACGGCTAGTTCATAATAATATTATAACTATATATCATTGTTTAGTGAAACCCGGTATTGCGTACAACACACGCTATCGAGGAAGGTCGCGATTGCGTGTAATGAAAGCCAAGTCAGGGTTGCGTGTAGTGAAAGACTCCTTTGTTGTTGCGTATAACAAAATCCAACCATATTTAATTTATACATTTAATATATATATATATACACTCAATGTTGCGTAGAATAACTTCTATCAAATGAACTTGAAATTGTGTATAACACGATCCAAGAATTGTGTTGCATATACTGCAAGCTAATACAGTGTTGCGTATAGCACAATATAATCTTGGTGTATCATAAAACACATGAAATCAAATAAATTAAAAAGAATACTTAACATAAAATCTCGGGGTGTTACAGACATAGTCTCGCAACACGCTATATACTCCTCTCTCCGGGGAAGGTTAGGCCAAAGGGACAAGGTGGGATGGAGATTTTCAGAAGATGGGGCTGGACCCGAAGCTTGGAAATTTGGGTGGTCCTACATATCCCATAAGTATGGGAATAAAGCCACACGTAGTTATAGATGATACCCAGGGTCAGGATACCCTAATGAGGATGTGTACGGCGCGACGAGTAACCCGACGTGAATGAGGACATAATCCCGCACCACACCGCACAGTCCCGTAGGAAAGAACCTGGGCCAGGGGGACCGAAAAGCCAAAGGGGCCTGATATTTGGGTTTTGGATAGGAAGGCCTAGCCTACTCGAAGTTTAACATATTGTTTTAAGGACGAAGGTCGGGGAATAGGGCTCCCTGGACAGAGGAGGTGTATGGTATGTTGAACAAACCGACATGAATGTGGACATAATCCCGCACCACACCGTAAATTCTGGGTAAGAACTTGGGATATGGCCCGAAAAGGCCAAGAGGCATAAGGCTTGGGCCTCGGTAAGGGAATATGTACGACATGGAAAGTAACCTGACGTCAATGAGGAAATAATCCCACACCACTTTGTACCCTCCCTATAAAAGAATCGGGGTCTTGCTCCCGACCATTGGCACCACCCAGAGGGATGTTTGTCTCTTTAGGATGGGGCAGAACGAATCACTGCACTCGATGTTTGGGATATCTTGGGGTGGACCTGAAGATCAGGGACACTATTGACCATGTTCGAAACATAGAATCCTTGTGGAGACTTGATATGGGAGCAACAAATGAGCGTCAACTGCTGACCATGTTTGAAACACGGGACTTGTATCGGATTTTTGCTCGACATCCTCGAGGACGTTGGCCCGAAATGGTAACAGGGCCCTTAGGCCGAGCATCCATAACATTCAGGGGCCCTTATGGATGAGGAAAGTGATAGAATCCCAGTCAAGGAGTGGGTGAAGCATAGTTGTATGCATCTTAAAAAGAGGCAAACATCTCCAGGGAAGGGGATGTATAGCCGGGTCGAGGCTTGCTCGACATAAGTTGGGGAAAAAGTGTGCACCCTGCCATATATCATGTCCTGAGGGGAAGATTTTGGATTTTGGGCTGGGCCAACAGACAAAGTGTCTGGGAGTTCCTATGTATCCCATAAGGATGGGAATCAATCCATATGTAGTTCTAGAACACCATGAAGTTTAACGTCGTGCGGTGAGGACGTGGGAGGATAGATGAACGGAAGGGGGAACATGGTGCGACCCTTATAATCCTTGTATGAGCGGGGCTAAAGAAGCCTACTCTTCATCATGAGAGGACCCTCCAAGGAAACTATACCAAGGGGGACAGTCAAAGGGGAGAGTTCGGGGCTGGGCTGAAGAAGAGACATCTAAGCGTTCCTACGTATCCCATTAGAATGGGAATCAAGCCATACGTAGTTCTAGAAGGCCATGCAGTTTACCATCGTGCGGGATGAAGAGATGTGCCTCATCTAGGGATATGTATGGTACGACGGGTAACCCGACGTGAATGAGGACATAATCCCACACCACACCATACAATCCTGTAAGATAGTCTGACTCGTGGAAGGCCAAGGGGCCTGAGGCTAAGCCTCGGTCAAGAAGGCATGACCAGCTTGCAGTTTATCGTCTTATTGTGAGGGAGAAGGAGATCTTAGTTTAAGGTCATAGAGCTCGGACCATTTTTCCATTTATTATCATGTAGGATGATACTGATTAGTTTAACGTCATGATGGACGATGATGTAGTTTCACGTTGTGCATGACGATGTTGCAGTTTAAGGTCATGTAGGACTAGGTGCAGTTTACGATCATGCGGGACCAAGGTGCAGTTTAAGGTCGAGCAGGACCAAGTTGCAGTTTAAGGTCATGCAGGACTGGGGGCAGTTTAAGGTCATGTGGAATCAAGGTGAAGTTTAAGGTCGTGCAGGACAAAGGGTCTCAGGCAAAGTATTTCTTAAGGAACTTGGCGTTGGTGGGAGGACTTATGCGCTCACCATCCATGGTCACCAAGGAGTATGCTCCATTGGGGTAAACCTTTTGAATGACGTAAGTTCCTTTCTATTTGGGCTCATGCTTGAGTGATTTCCTTCCAGGGATCATTGGTGCTTGGAGGGCCAATACTAGGTAGCCTTGTAGAAAAGAGCGAACACGAAACTTCTTGTTTAAGGCTCTGGCTATCTTATTCAGATGCCTTTCTAGATTGTACAGGGCACAGAGCCTGTTATCGTCCAGTGCTTCCAATTCAGCTAGACGGATATCAGCCACCTTATCTGCCGACTGCTGGTCATAGACTGCAGTTCGTAAAGATTTTAGCTGGATCTCGATGGGTAGGACGACCTCATCCCTATACACCATGGAATATGGAGTCACCTGGGTGGAATTGCGAGTCGTTGTCCGATAATCCCAGAGGGTGTTGGGGAGCTTGTCCGACCAACTCTTCTTGTTCTTACCAACCATTTTCTACATAATTTTAGAGAGGGTTTTGTTGAATTATTTGATCTACCCATTTGCTTGTGCATGATAGAGAGAGGTATGGTTCTAACGGATATTGTACTTGGCGTACAATTTCTTCAGCTCAGCTGCTCAGAAGTAGGATCCGTTATCGGTGAGGACAGCGTGAGGGGCTCCAAACTGTTGGATGATATTGGAGCTTATGAAATCAAAAATGGAAAGGTCCTTGACCAATTTGAGTGGAAATGCCTCCGCCCACTTGGAGAAGAAATATGTAGCAGTCAGGATGAACCTACAATGATGAGCTATCGCCGGGGGATATGGTCCCACGACATCGAGTCCCCACACTGCAAATGGCCAAGGGTACTTGGTGGAGTGGAGAGGCTCTGGAGGCCAATGCTGGAAGTTAGCATGAACTTGGAATGCGTGGCATCTCTTGGAAAACTCAATACAATCATAGATCATTGAGGGCCAGAAGTACCCCAACCTCCGGATCGGATGGGACAGCTTGGGCCCAGCTTGGTGGGCACCGAAGGAACCGGCATGAACCACTTGAATGACATGGGAAATATCGACTCCTTGAATGAAACAGAGGAGACAACCATCGAAGCCCCGCTTATAGAGGATCCACTCAAGGCTGGGACCACTCTGGAGGGTAAATTACAGTGTGCGGTGTTGGATTAGCTCGTGCTTGGCCCGATCATCCGGGAGGCAACCATTTTGGAGATACTCTACAAAATGTGCCATCTAGTAGGGAGTGGCCTCAACCACTACATCTAATGAACCTGGGATCCCTGACGTGGAGGGTCTGGAGGTAAGGTGGCCTACCCATAAGTCGTCGTCATCCTATGGGGTGATGACGACGATGACTCTCCGGTGTGCCACATGTGTGATCAAATCATCCTGCTCGGGTTCTCCGAGTGATGCAGCTAAGCCGGACAAAGAGTCTGCTCGACCGTTATGTGATCGAGGGACATGGGTAACCTCTGGTCGAGAAGGAAACTGGGCCATTAGATGGAGGGTACACTCCAGTAATGGCACAAGCTCCGGCTTCCTGACAACATAATCGCCATTAACCTGCTTGATGACTAGTTAAGAATACCCCTTAACATGCAGATGGGGCACATCAATCTCAAGGGCCAGCTCGAGGCCAGTGATGAGAGCCTGATACTCTGCCTCATTGTTGGTGCAGCCTTCTGACAACATGAATGAGTATGGCAGAACGGCTTGTGCCGGGGTGATGAAGACGATACCCAGACCCACTCTGTTGAGCATAGGATCGTTGAGCCTCCTACCAGTGGGGCTCCAGGAGGCACCATCGAAGTGTATTTTCAAGCATGATATGGCATGATCGACTAAGAGGATTGCCTCATCAAGAAAGTCCAGGTCCAGGGATTGATCCACGGAGGTTGGATGGGAATCTAGGAAGTCTTCCAATGCATGTACCTTAATGGCCTTCTGAGGCACAAACCTGATGTCGAAATGTTGGAGGATCACCACCCACCGCGCTAGTTGGCTAGTCAACATAGGGAAGTTCGGGATGTACTACAGTGGGTCTATCCGAGAGACCAACTGTACCTCATGGTGCTGCAGGTAATGCCACAATTTTTGTATGGCGAACACGAGCGCAAAGAAGCTCTTTTCGATGGGGGAGTATCCGGTCTCTGTATCAAGGAGCACGGAGCTGAGATAGTAGAGGCTATTCTCTGTTCCCTCATTGTTCTTCTGGGTGAGAAGTGCGCTGAGGGACCATTCCAGAGCGGTCACATAGAGGACCAACGGCTTTCCGGAGATGGGTGGCATCAAGACCAGTGGTTGGAGCAGACACTGCTTGATTTCCTCGAAGGAGGTCTGACACTCTTCATCCCATCCATACGTGGAGCCTTTCTTCATGAGCCAGGAAAAGGGCTTACACTTGCCGGCCAGATTTGCAATGAATCAGCGTATATAGGCTAAGTGGCCTTGGAGACCTCGAAGCTCTTGAATATTTCTCAGGGGAGGAATTTAGATGATGGCCTTGATCTTATTTGGGTCGATCTTAATGCCTTGTTATCTAAAAAAAAGACAAGAAACATGCCGAAGGTGACCCCGAAGGCACACTTCAGCGGGTTCATCTTTAGGTGGTGGGAATGGAAGAAGCCAAACACTTTCTCAAGGTACTTGATATGGTCTTGGCATTAGTGAGATTTGACCACCAGATCATCCATGTAGCATTCCACCAATGACCCGAGAATCGGCTTGAATATGTGATGCATGACCCGCTCATAGGTGTCACCTGCATTATTCAAGCCAAAGGGAATAACCTGGTAACAAAAAGTACCTTGGGGATCCCTGAAGGTAGTTGACTCCTCATCCTCGGGGGCCATCCAGATCTGGTTGTACCCGGAATACCCATCCATGAAGGCGAGGGCTTGAAACCTGGTCATGGCATCAATCAACAACTCTGTCACTGGGAGGGGAAAATCATCCTTCAGACGGTGGCAGTTGAGGTCATGGAAGCCGATGCAGAATCTGATCTGCCTGTTTTTCTTCCTGACTGGCACGATGTTGGCAAGCCACCTGGGGTACTAAACTTCCTCGATGAAGTTGTCTTTGATGAGCTCATCAACTTCAGCCTCAACCATGGCAATGTGAGAAGGGTGCATCTTTCTGGGAGGCTTCTTGAACCTACGATGGTTTTTCAGGAGACCAAGGCAGTGGATGGCTACCTAGGGATCTAGTCCTGGAATCTCTTCTTAACTCCAGGAAAACATGTCACAATGCTATTTGAGAAAGTACACGTACTATTGCTGCTCCTCGAGGGGCATGGTAGCACTAATCAATGTGGGTCTCAGATCTACCTCGCTACCAGGGTTCACCTATACCAGTTCATCGACCGTGGTAGAGACGCCTTCTTCAAAGGATGTGGGAGCATCCTCCAGATCCTATTCTCCACCTGTGGAGGGATCTTCCATGGGGGGAGCTACTTCTAAGTTATCAAACCCTGATGGGTGGCTGGTGCCATCTTGGGCGGCAGTGGTCATCATATCAAGAGACTCATGCGCTACTGAGATCATAGCGATGAAGGTAGTTGATCCAATCCCATCTGGTCTTCGGCCGAAGGGGCCACGCTTGATGACATCAAAGAAGTAGTGACGCGTCGGCCTGATCCAGTTGATTCCAGACCGACTGAAGAGACACGTATGACGTACCGCCCTTTCCATGAGCCTGCCATCCCAATACTGTATAGGGGTAGGAGGTTATGGGATCACTTGAGCCTGGTTGGTGTAGGAGTATGAGGTGATTTTCTACCGTCGCTTGGACATAGGAACATGCCTTCCTCTTGTACCTGAAACAACAAAACACTGCCCCATTTTGGGGTTCGTGGCCTCCAACCGATGGATCGGGAAGATGTAGGCGTCGTCCGTACTTACCTAGGGATCACTTGTGACTGAGGCGAGTTCATCCTCACTAGCCATAATTTGCTTATCCTTGCTCTTGTAGTAGTCGACGTCCAGGTAGCGGGCTTCACAAGAGGCGGAAGGAGACACATCTCCTTGGAGCACGCCTAATTGACCATTGAGGGAGTATTTGAGGCATTGGTGATATAAAGAAGGGACCACTGCATGTAGATGGAGCCATGGCCTTCCCATAAATGTGTTGTACGCGGTGTCCTGGGAGATGACCTTGAACTTGGTGCTGGAAATTAGCCCACCAAACTGGGTCTTCATGCAGATCTTGCCGACCGGGGATTTCTCAGTCCTATCATATCCCTAGATTCGGAGGTCGGAGGGAGTTAAATCATACTCAAAAAAACCCAGTTTTTTCAAAGTCTGAGTTGGGATTAGGTTAATCCCATAACCCGTGTCAAAAAGATAGCGGCAGACTTCCACGCCATTGAACACGCCAGTGTCATACAGTGGGAGAATATTCCCATGTTTGGGAGGGTCTTCATCTTCACAGGGTAATGAGATAACTGCATAGAATTCGGAATTCTCAACTTCTTCAGCGTGGAAGGCTTGTGCAGCTGCTACCTCCGTCTCAAACTGGAGGGGGCTCCTTATGCCTCAGAAGTTCCTCATGCATTTTAGACGATAGGAGAAGAGCCTCAAGGATAGAGATCCTTACTGTAATGCCGTCAAGGTGCTTCAGAACATCATACCTCTATGACAAACGCGAAACTCTGCTTACAGGTGGTCACTCTGCAATTAGAAGCATGACGGGCCCTGTCGGCTGAACCGATGGCTGGCTGGTACTGGGTACATCCCGCTGCCTGCTAGTTGACACCTGAAGAGTAGCTTCCAGATGAGGACTGGACAATTAAGATTGTTATGTAGTAGGGCAAGACTGGCTGTGGTACAGACGAGACATCTCTACCAGATCTAATAGCACAAACGACGGTGGAGGTAGATCTGAGGTCACCCGATGAGGTTTTGCGTGCTGAGATCTACGCTGGGCCGGCTGTCTGGTTTCAGTGGCGTGCATGGCCTGACGGAAAGCACCCACTGACATTCCTCGATGACCCATGGGTTGTGGTTCCACTGACATTGACATCAGATGGGGATGTTGGGGAGGCTCGCCTGGTGTCCCCCCTCGTCGGGAGTCATATAGGGATTTACTTGCTTCATGGTATTAACTGAAGCGTACCCCTGACTGTCGCTCGAAGAGTCATTCATCACTGGGTGGATACTTGGAGGAATACCCATCTCAAGGGGGATTAAATCACCAAGAGTGCGGGATGACGACGACAGTGGTGGAGCGTGTTGCTTCTTCTTGCGTCATCGCTGCTTTCCCTTCTGGGAAGAGGCCGACTGAGATGATGATGCAGAGGTACTGGTCGCATCTTATGGAGGCTCTAGATGATTCAGGCATGCTTGAGTGATACCATGGGCACGGGCGACGGTTTTACGGGCCATCCAGTCCTCATACTTCTTGGACCCATGGATGGGAACCTGGTGACACTCGCCTTCATCGTCGCTACCACTTTTGGACCCTACGAAGACACCTGCCACTTGTGTCGGGGTCGTGCGAAACCTGGCTATGTTGTTTTTGACCAGGTCTTAGAGATAGTCTTTAAACACATAGCACTGGTTGAGGGTGTTCCTTAGAATCCGATGATAGGGGCAGTAGTTGGGGCGATCGGTGAGATTCGCCTCTGCCGGCCTTCTGCACTCAGTTAAATGCACAATCCCCTACGGTAGGGAACTTCGGAAGTAACCGGGGACCTGATTCTCGTTGAATGAGTAAGTATGGTGCCTTATTTCCGAATTAGGGGCCATGGGAGCCTGGACCTGACGAGGGGCCAGATGGAACTGCTGAGGAGGCGGAGCCTGATTGTCCCGCCTAAACGGTGGTGGAACATTGCGCTGGGGAACCTGTCGGTTCTGAGGCGGTCACTGCTGGGCAAGAGCCTGTGCTTGAGGTGGAGGGCCTCTGTGAGGTTGTAGAGCCGGTGCCACTGGCAGTAATTCTAGCTTTTTGGGGGCTTCTATTTAGGCCACCGTGGCAGGCTCTTCTCTGGAATTCCTCCTTTCTGGGATCACATGGGGAAACAGACGTGCCTGACTAGCCTGTTGTAGAGCTTCCTCGAGGCGCTGAGCCTTATCTGAGAAGTCCTCGAACCCTCTGGGGTAGTTCTGGGTGATCAGGGAAGGGACCAGTTCTGTTCTAAAATTCCATACGCACATGTTCAGTAATTTCTCCTAATTCAGTGACATGTCGAGGGAGTATGTGAGCCCCTTCCACCGGGGCGATGAAGTCTGCGACTTGCTCATCATGACTTTTTTTGCACTTGAAGAGGTCTGCGATACTGGTCTTTCACGTGGTGGAGTTGATCTGGTATAGGAATTTCTGGCAGAGATCCTCCCATCCGGTCACCAATCCGTTAGGGAGCTAGTTGTACCAGAAAAATGTAGGGCCCTCCAATGGTTGCACAAAACATCGGAGCTTGGTGAATTCCTATTATGTCGGGGTCCCCAACATGGGGCCACACATAGAAGAAAAATGATCCATCTGCTGCGGCGGGTCCCCAGTCCTATTAAAGGGCAGGAAATTGGGATTCCAAAAACCCGAAGGTGCAGGCATATCATCCACCCATGCAGGATATGGCTTTCCATCTGGTGGGACTACCACCTACCATGTTTCCAATGCCTCGAGGCGGGCGATGAGTGCCGCTATAGGATCATCCGGGTGGGGTTCCTATCCTGACGGGGATACCTAAATACAAGTGCGTTTCTGGGCTCTTTGACACAGTAAATGGCTTCAATGGATCATGGTGAGACTGGAAGAACAGCCGTTGGGGTGGCTGGGGGAACCCGGGCTGGATTACTTGGATTGCCTTGCCGTTCAGGAGGGTTCGGCGAGACGTATCGCTCCCTCTTGTCTTTAGTTCTGGATTCTGCCCTGTCTACGGGAGTAGCATGATCAGGGTTGCCTGGAGGCGTCTCACTGGGGGGAAGTTGTTCTTGCCTTTGCTGCCCCGAGCTGGGATCACAATAGTCGGGTCACCTCTCCATAGCTCGCTCGGCTAAGAGTTCGTAGACCAGCCTCTTCTACTCAGCAAGTTTTTGGTGCAACGCGGCCTTCTCAGGGTCTTCTTCTGTCTTCTATATTGAGGTGGACATGTTGGTGTGTTTGACGGTTCCGAAATGCTCTTCACCCTTACCGGCATTTCAGCTGGGTACCAGCGACTCGGTCGGAACTGGGAGGCCTAGAAGTTTCCTCTGATGGTAAGAAATCCTCCCTGATGGGTCCAACAATGATTGTACACCCTCAGGGGGTAAGTCTCCATCGAGAAACACCTGCTCATCTTCCTTGTCCACTATGTCAACCATGTGTACCGCAACCCTTCTTGGGGGCATGTCCTCAATGTCGCACAATGAATCGGGTTGCCGCCGTATAGGTCTGAAGAGGAGGGCGACATATTGTCCCCAGCCATGGAATTTCACATGGGGGTAGTAACACTCGAGACTTTTATGTGAAATATTTTGTTTTTATGTTATATAAATAATCAAAGGAATCTTTCACTACACACAACACTAGCTTGGCTTGCTTTACACGCAACCGCGGCCTTCCTCGATAGCTTGCGTCGTATGCAATACCGAGTTTCACTAAACAATGATATGCTATTAAAATATTATTAAAACTAGCTGTTATGAATAGTAATAACCAATTTTTGAAATTTTATAAATTTTATTTTTCAAAATGGACTTCATTTTTGAACTAGGAATATTGAAAATAGCCAAGGGTGAAATTTTGGTATTTTTATGAAAACTTTCAATTTTTGATGAATAGTGAAACTACTAAGTGGATGTTAAAAAAAACTGAATTTTTCATAAAACTTAATTTTACCCCTCCTGTGAGTGGAATTTCAAAAATCCAAGAGACACGGTTGATGTCAGTAAGTAAAATGTGGTTCAATGAGATGAAAATAATTTTTTGGTGAATAGTAACTTTTTACTTTTTTTTACCACGGTTAAATGTAAATAGGGTAATTAAGGGTAAAAATGATATTATTATTACCCTAACACATGTCCTAATTCTATTGTACAAGTGTAATTCGACCAAAAACAAACTTAGGATTAAAATATGACCATTTAGGCCCACTTGGATTAGATTAGGACATTTATTATTAATTTATTTAAAGAAGGGTTAAAATAGTTAAAATCAAAGTTTAATAACTAAATCATTTTTAATATGGGGTTATACATAAGAAAAATTTGACTATGAATATTAATTATAAAGATAAAAATATTTCATACATAATGGTATTTTATTTGTAATTTTTAAGCATTAAATAATTTAATTTATTTATGACACAACGATGATGCATAAATTATCTTATTAATGAAATATTGACATAATTGATGTTATAAATACCCAAATAAATATAATTTGAGACTTTTTATGAATTCCACTAATTTTATATGTTAATATGACATGTTAGTATTTAGTTAATTAAATTTTTTCGAACTTATTATTCTGTTATGATTTTCACAAAAATCAATTACTAAATAGTGTCAAAATTGACATAAAATAGTTTTTAAAACAAATATTATATTATTAATTGTTATTTTATTTCTAAAAATATAAGGTTCGGCCAAATTACTTAGATAAGGTTATATATATTAATAATAAACAACTTGGGGTTCTTTTGGCTTGATATAGTATGTTTATTAACCATATAGTATAAGAACACAAGAAGACATGGTAAAAGTAAAATTATTTAACTTAATGTTAAATCTAAATGATAAGGTTAAAATAGGAACCTAAACTTGTCTAAATTATATTGGATGAGAGGATTTCGACCCATCCCCACTTTAGCCTCTAAATAAATCAATTTGGAGTATTTAAAACCGAAATTTACTTTATAATAAAATAATATTTTTAGTTATTCCAAAGGTGCCCCTCTCCTCCCTTATAAAAGGGAACCTCCTCTCTCTCTTCCTCACACCACTTTGAGCCTTCAATCTTGGTCAACCCCTGTCATTTTCTCCTCTCCACTTCCCTAGAGACATCCTAGAGGTCCTGGGCTTCTTCAATGACCAATTTTAGTGCCCTAAAAGGAGGTCTCAAAGAAGCACTTCAAAGAAGAGGTAATATCCATTACCGATCCTTTCCAATTTATTTCTTCTTCAAATTCTTCTTCTCTAGTTGTTTCATTATGAAGTAATAACATCAGTATCACTCATATACTGATATGTTATTATAAGTATGAAACAAACCTATTTAACCATCTGTTCATCCTACGGAAAATGAAATCACCGCGCGTGCGTACGTACAGAATAACGCCTCCACGCCGTGGTGTAATCTATTTTCCACCACCACCTTACTTGGATGGGTATAATGGTGTAAATAATGACTATATATGACTATTATAAATTTATATTGATTCTTAAATAGTATACATACACTCCAATACAATTCCACGATCATAGGAACGATATCATCACTCGTGCGTATGTACGGAATACCGTCTCCACGATGTGATGCGACTCGTTCTACATGATCTTCATTTCATAATGATTATATAAATGAATTGAATGAAATAATATGATATATATTACACTAATAACATTCTGTAAATGAGGTATCTATAACCTAAAGAGAAGAATAATAATTTATTCCACAAAACACGAATAAGAACAAAAAGTTATAAACACCCGAATAACAAGTAGCAATGAAATATTACTACTAAGAAGCTAAGAATATGACCATATATGATATCATAAAAATAAGTATGATTCTGGAATAAGTAAATAACATTATTTAAATCATTATATAGGAGGTTCGGGCACTTACAAAGCAAGTCGGACCTAAGGTAAGGGAAAATATCACAATCTCATTTTTATCCGAGATTGGTTATACTTTGGTATTTACTGGGGTGTATTTTATCATCCACATCCATGTTTCCTCAATATGTAATATTTATATCCTTATAAAATAGTTTATATCCAATTTTACCCTTCGGCGAGTTTTTAGTAAAAGATATGAATGGAATCTTTTGTCGTTTTTCGTACGAGGTACTTTTTTGACTTTTCCGAAAAAAGTACGAAGAATGTTTTTTTAACTAATACGACATGAATGGATTTTTAAAACACTATTTCCAAGAAGATTACATTACAAGTTTTCAAGTTTATTTTTAATCAACTTCTTTTAGTTTATAATTGTATGACATGTCAAGAAAGGAAAAGTGTTTTTGAAGCAAAAAGGATATTTTCCTCAAGAATGGAGTTCAAGTGTTTTATCAAAATTATTTTCCATCTAAGATAATAAAGGGTTTTGTTTCTATCCCTATTATTACATTGATTTGATTATGTTGTGATGGAATTATATTTATGAATTCCTTTATCTTATATGAATTGTTTTATTATGTCACGATGTTTAAGATTCCCATTATTACTACATGGGTTATGCTATGATGTATGGTTTATGATTTTGTGGCACACATAAGAATGGTATTATTATGAGATGGATGGGACCTATATCTCCCTCCAATGCATTGGGTAAAGATTTTATATCTCATGAGATAGACATGGCTGGAACGGTAGGTTATACCGGTTCAGTGAAACAGGACTGAAACGAGGGTGACTCGGTTGAGAAATGGACTTTGTCCACTAAGATAGTCTTGGCAATGAGTCTTGACTAATAAGAAATAATTCTATATGATTATGTGTGTATTCCATAATGTTTCAGGTTTTAAGTTAGGATTATTGGGATTACATTTCACTTCTATTATTTATCCCATGTTATGATATTATGATCTCTTTTGCAGGATAAGATTTCCAAAAGTTATGTTCTTATGTATATGATGTGATTGATATTTCTCTTGTTTACCCTTACTGAGCATTTGAGCTCATCCTTTTGTATGTTTTATTTCCCCAGGTCAGGAAGAAGGTTATTATGTAGAATATGCCAAAAAGGGACTCTAGATATGATGAAATAAATGGGAGGAAAAGTAGATGCTTTATGAACCAGTTGTTTATGTTTCCCAGTTTCTAAAGACACTATACCTATACAATCCTTTCTTAGTTTTGTTATATGTTGTAATAAGTGTGCTTCAATTCTGAAGTAATAACAATGTATGTAAATTATGGGTCGTTATAGTTGGTATCAGAGGAAAGGTATAGTCAACCTTTGGAAACTAGGATGCAAAAGCCTTAGTAAGAACCCTAAGGATAAGTCTAAGCATAGAACACAATCTTTGTGTTTTAGAAATGGCTATGAATAAACTAGGATAAGACCTTAAGTGTGAAATTTTATTCTTGATTATGTTGTTTTCCTATTATAATTAGTGTTGCTCACACTATTCTTCTTGGTTTTAGTCAATGGCTGGAACCCGAAGGAACCGTGTTAATGCGGAATGCAACGGGCAATGCAATGATTGTCCCCCTGAGCAACCAAACGTTATGGGAGCTGGAATGAAAAATCTTGTAGCCATGCTCACACATCTTTCTCAGTCTATGAATCATGCAGGACTTCCAAACGAGCAAAGGAAGGAGCAACATTCTGTTGAATCCTTCATGAGACATCGTCCACCTTCATTCAGCGGGTCTACTGATCCATTAGTTGCTGGAAAATGGATTAGTACTACTGAAAAGATATTTTCAGTTCTTCAATGTTCTGAGCATGATAAAGTCATCCTAGCAGTGTATCGTTTGGAGGGTGATGCTGATCAATGGTGGAATATTATTAAGAATATGAGGCAAAGGGATGAAATTGAGTCCATGGAATGGGACAAGTTCAAGAACTTATTTTTCAATAAGTACTTCCCTCGCATTCTCCGAAAAAATATGGAGAAATAGTTTCTTGAACTGAAGCAAAAGGATGATGAATCTGTTGGTACCTATGAAGCAAATTTTACAAGACTTTCAAGGTACGCTTCTGGTATTATTATCCAACCTGAGAGTAAGATCGATCGATTTTTTAGTGGCTTAAAACCAAGTCTTCGAAGGGCCTTAGCCATAAGGGACTTCAATATCTACGAGAAAATCGTTCGATGTGCTCTCAAAGTTGAGATGGAGATTGGAGTAACCCATCAATCATATGGGTTTGATAAGAAGAGGAAAATGGAATTCAAAGGAAAATCTAAAGAGCACACTGAAAAGAAGATGAGCTTTCCCTTATTCACAAAGTGTGGAAAGAAACATGGAGGGAGTTGTCTTAAAGGGACAACTAAATGTTTCAAATGTGGAAAGGAAGGTCATCGGGCATTTGAATACCGCGATGATGGGAAGAAGATGTCCAATGATGCAAACAAAGGACAGGATACATAGAATGAAACTACTACACTTCAATGTTTCAAGTGCAAGGAGACGGGGCATTATGCCAATCAATGCCCAAATCCAAGGGTTTATGATGATGGTCGACGTCAACAACCTCTTAAGGCTAAAGACAAAGGAAAGTCACATGAAATTTCTATCAGCGATGTGGAGTACGATAATGATGTGGTGAAAGGTACACTTAACATCCACTCTAAATTAGCAAATGTTTTATTTGATTCTGGATCCACCCACTCCTTTATTTCTGAAGAATTTTCTAAGGATATCACCTTATTACCTCAACAGTTAGATGTTGAGTTAGCTGTGACAACCCCTAATGGCACAACAGTCGCATCAAAAGTTTATAATTCTTCTCTGATTGAAGTTTGTGGGAAAGTGCTTCCTGCAAATCTTGTGATCCTTCCTATAGTGAAATTTGATGTGATTCTTGGCATGGATTGGCTTTCTCTACATGGAGCTCATATCAATTGCCAAAGAAGGGAAGTCACATTTCATATTCCAGATCAATCTATGATCGTTTATCGATGCAAGGATGAACATAACCTTCCAGTGGAAATTTATCCCATTTTATGGGTATTGATTCCACTAAATGAAGGTTATTTATCGCAAATGGTTGGTGAGAAACTCATGATTAAGAATATTCCCATTGTACTGGAGTTTGATGATGTCTTTCCGGAGGAATTACCGGGTCTTCCACCGAATCGTGAAGTTGAGTTTTCAATAGAACTCGTACCGGGTGCTTTGCCTATTTCAAAGACACCTTATAGAATGGCCCCAATTGAGTTGTAGGAATTGAAGAAGCAACTCCAAGAGAATATTGATAAGGGGTTCATACGCCCTAGTGCGTCACCTTGGGGAGCACCTATTCTGTTTGTTAAGAAGAAAGATGGATCAATGAGACTCTGAATTTATTATCGAGAACGTAACAATATCACTATCAAGAACAAATATCATCTCCCACGCATTGATGACCTATTTGACCAACTACGTGGATCTCAATACTTTTCCAAGATTGATCTTCGTTCAGGGTATCATCAATTAAGGGTCAAACGGGAGGATATAACAAAGATGGCTTTCCGTACAAGGTATGGACACTATGAATTTATAGTGATGCCATTTGGTCTTACTAATGCCCCTGCTATCTTCATGGATCTGATGAATAGAGTCTTTAGAGACTATCTTGATCAGTTTGTGGTAGTCTTTATAGATGATATTCTTGTCTATTCAAAGAGAAAGGAAGAACATGAAGATCACTTGAGAATTATATTGAAGACCCTGAGAAAGGAGAAGCTTTATGCCAAATTTACCACGTGTGAATTTTGGCTTCAAAAAGTTTCTTTTTTGGGTCACATATTCTCAAAAGAGGGGATATTTATGGATCCAGCAAAAACAGAGGTTATCGAAAGATGGTCAAGAACAAAAACATTAACTGAGATCCGAAGTTTTCTTGGTTTGGCTGGATATTATTGACGTTTTGTGAAAGATTTTTCACGATTATCTAATCCACTCACCAAGTTGACTCGAAAAGGAGTTTAGTTTGTATGGACGGAGGAATGTGTAGAGAATTTCAAGGAGTTGAAAAGAAGGTTATCCAGTGCACCTGTGCTCACACTGCCTTGTAGTGGAGAAAGGTTTGTGATCTACAGTGATGCATCCAAGAAGGGATTGGGGTGTGTTCTTATGAAAAATGATATGGTGATAGCTTATGCCTCACGACAGTTGAAAATACATGAGCAAAATTACCCAACTCATGATTTGGAGTTATCTGCGGTAATCTTTGAATTAAATATTTGGAGGCATTACCTTTATGGTGAATGGTGTGATATTTATACTCATCATAAATGTTTAAAGTATATTTTCACACAAAAGGAGCTGAATATGCGCCAAAGAAGATTTTTGGAGCTGATTAAGGATTATGACTGCCCAATCCATTACCACCCTGGGAAAGAAAACAAGGTGGAAGATGCATTAAGTCGACAAGACCATGCTAGTTTATCCATGATGAGGATCACAAAAGATCCAATATTTATGGATTTACAAAGGATGGATCTTGGAATTATAATGGAAGGGGAAAAATCTTATCTTTCTCAAATGAATGTTCAACCATATATACATGTGAAGATTAAAGAGGCACAGAAAGAAGATGTCGAGTTACAAAAGAAGGTGAGAAATGTTCCTGAATTCAACCTTGATTGTGATGGGATAATAAAGTTCAGGAATCAGGTTTGTGTTCCTCCCATCCCCGAATTAAAGAAGGAGCTGCTGGATGAGGCTCATAGTTCTTCATTATCTATTCATCCTAGAAGCACGAAGATGTATAGGGACCTGAAAGAGTACTTCTGGTGGGATGGCATGAAAAGAGATGTTGCTGAATATGTCTCTCGATGCTTGGTTTGTCAGCAAGTTAAAGGTGAGAGACAGAGGTCTAAGGGGATGTTACAACCATTACCCATACCCGAATAAAAATGAGAAAACATCACTATGGACATTGTCACAGGACTTCCTAAAACATCCAAAGGAAATAATGCTATCTGGGTCATAATTGATCATCTTACAAAGTCTGAAAACTTCATCGCTATTAGAGAGGATTTCTCTCTGGATCAACTTTCCAGGATATATGTAAAGGAAGTGGTAAGATTTCATGGACTACCACTTTATATTATATCTGATCGGGATCCGAGATTTACCTCGAAGTTCTGGCGAAGTCTTCAGCATACTCTGGATACAGAGTTGAGTTTCAGCACTGCTTATCATCCTCAGACAGACGGTCAGTCTGAGAGAACAATTCAAACTCTAGAAGATATGTTGAGAGCTTTCTCTATGGATTTCAAAGGTGGTTGGGATCAACACCTACCTTTGGTGGAATTTTCTTATAATAATAGCTTTCACTCCAGTATTCAGATGGCTTCTTATGAAGCTCTTTATGGAAAGAAATGCCGGACTCCAACTTGCTGGGATGAAGTTGGGGAAAGAAATCTATTAGGACCTGATCTCGTTGATGAAATGGCAGAAAAGGTCAGATCTATTCAACAACACATAAGAGCAGCTCAGAGTCGATAGAAAAGTTATGCCGACAGCCGAAGAAAAGACCTAGAGTTTGAAGTGGGCGATAAAGTGTTCTTAAGGATATCTCCCCGGAAGAGAGTCATGAGATTTGGAAAGAAGGAGAAGTTGAACCCTAGATATATCGGTCCTTTCGAAATACTGGATCGTGTTGGGAAGGTAGCTTACCGATTGGAGCTTCCACCGAATCTCTCTCAAGTTCACGATGTGTTCCATGTATCTCTCCTGAGAAAGTACATACCTGATCCTTCACATGTACTTAGCTCAGAAGTTGTACCGCCGGAGCAAGATCTTTCTTATGAAGAACAACCGATAGAGATTCTAGATCGTAGTGAAAAATTCCTACAAAACAAGACCACTCGATTGGTGAAAGTTATATGGAGGAACCACCAATTAGAAGAAGCTACATGGGAGCTTGAGGATATGATGAGGGAGAGGTATCCTCATCTGTTTGTTACAAAGTGACGAATTTCGAGGGCGAAATTAATTTTAAGGGGGGTAGAATGTAACACCTGAGACTTTTATGTGAAATATTTTGTTTTTATGTTATATAAATCATCAAAGGAATCTTTCACTACACACAACACTAGATTGGCTTGCCTTACACGCAACCACGACCTTCCTTGATAGCTTGCATCGTACGTAATACCGAGTTTCACTAAACAATGATATGCTATTAAAATATTATTAAAACTAGCCGTTATGAATAGTAATAACCAATTTTTGAAATTTTATAAATTTTATTTTTCAAAATGGACTTCATTTTTGAACTCGGAATATCGAAATTAGCCTAAGGTGAATTTTTGGTATTTTTCTGAAAACTTTCAATTTTTGATGAATAGTGAAACTACTAAGTGGTTGTTAAAAAAAACTGAATTTTTCATAAAAGTTAATTTTACCGCTTCTGTGAGTGGAATTTCAAAAATCCGAGAGACACGGTTGATGTTAGTAAGTAAAATGTGGTTCAATGAGATGAAAATAATTTTTTGGTGAATAGTAACTTTTTACTTTTTTTTTACCACGGTTAAAAGTAAATAGGGTAATTAAGGGTAAAAATGATATTATTATTACCCTAAAACATGTCCTAATTCTATTGGACAAGTGTAATTCGACCAAAAACAAACTTAGGAATAAAATATGACCATTTAGGCCCACTTGGATTAGATTAGGACATTTATTATTAATTTATTTAAAGAAGGGTTAAAATAGTTAAAATCAAAGTTTAATAACTAAATCATTTTTAATATGGGGTTATACATAAGATAAATTAGACAATAAATATTCATTAGAAAGCTAAATATATTTCCTACATAATGGTATTTTATTTGTAATTTTTAGACATTAAATAATTTAATTTATTTATGACACAACGATGATGCAGAAATTATCTTATTAATGAAATATTGAAATAATTGATGTTATAAATACCCAAATAAATATAATTTGAGTCTTTTTATGAATTAAACTAATTTTCTAGGTTAATATGACATGTTAGTATTGATTTAATTAACTTTTATTGAACTTATAATTCTGTTATGATTTTCACAAAAATCAATTACTAAATAGTGTCAAAATTGACATAAAATAGTTTTTAAAACAAATATTATATTATTAATTGTTATTTTATTCCTAAAAATCTAAGGTTCGGCCAAATGACTTAGATAAGGTTATATATATTAATAATAAACAACTTGGGGTTCGTTTGTCTTGATATAGTATGTTTATTAACCTTATAGTATAAGAACACAAGAAGACATGGTAAAAGTAAAATTATTTAACTTAATGTTAAATCTAAATGATAAGGTTAAAATAGGAACCTAAACTTGTCTAAATTTTATTGTATGAGAGGATTTAGACCCATACCCACCTTATCCTCGAAATAAATCAATTTGAATCTATTTAAAACTGAACTTGACTTTATAATAAAATAATATTTTTTGTTATTCCAAAGGTGCCCCTCTCCTCCCTTATAAAAGGGCACCTCCTCCCTCTCTTCCTCACACCACTTTGAGCCTTCATGCTCGGACAACCCCTGCCATTTTCTCCTCTCCACTTCCCTAGAGACATCCTAGAGGTCCTGGTCTTCTTCAAAGACCAATTTTAGTGCCCTAAAAGGAGGTCTCAAAGAAGCACTTCAAAGAAGAGGTAATATCCATTACCGATCCTTTCCAATTTCTTTCTTCTTAAAATTCTTCTTCTTTAGTTGTTTCATTATGAAGTAATAACATCAGTATCATTCATATACTGATAAGTTATTATAAGTATGAAACAAACCTATTTAACCATCTATCCATCCTATGGAAAATGAAATCACCGCGCGTGCGTACGTACGGAATACCGTCTCCACGCCGTGGTGTAATCTATTTTCCACCACCACCTTACTTGGATGGGTATAATGGTGTAAATAATGACTATATATGACTATTATAAATTTATATTGATTATGAAATAGTATACATACACTCTAATACAATTCCACGATCATAGGAATGATATCATCACTCGTGCGTACGTACGGAATACCGTCTCCACGATGTGATGCGACTCGTTCTACATGATCTTCATTTCATAATGATTATATAAATGAATTGAATGAATTAATATGATATATATTACACTAATACCATTATGGAAATGAGGTATCTATAACCTAAAGAGAAGAATACGAATTTATTCGACAAAACACGCATAAGAACAAAAAGTTATAAACACCCGAATAACAAGTAGCAATGAAATATTACTACTAAGAAGCTAAGAATATAACAATATATGATATCATAAAAATAAGTATGATGCTGGAATAAGTCAATAACATTATTTCAATCATTATACAGGAGGTTCAGACACTTACAAATCAAGTCAGACCTAAGGTAAGGGAAAATATCACAATCTCATTTTTATCCGAGATTGTTTATACTTTGGTATTTACTAGGGTGTATTTTATAATCCACATCCATGTTTCATCAATATGTAATATTTATATCCTTATACAATAGTTTATATCCAATTTTACCCTTCGGTGAGTTTTTAGTAAAAGATATGAAAGGAATCTTTTGTCATTTTTCGTACGAGTTACTTTTTTACTTTTCCGACAAAAGTACGAAGAATGTTTTTTTAACTTATACGGCATGAATGGATTTTTAAAACATTATTTATAAGAAGCTTCCTTTACATGTTTTCAAGTTTATTTTAAATAAACTTCTTTTAGTTTATAATTGTACGACATGTTAGGAAAGGAAAAGTGTTTTTGAAGCAGAAAAGATATTTTCCTCAAGAATGGAGTTCAAGTGTTTTATCAAAATTATTTTCCATCTAAGATAATAAAGGGTTTTGTTTCTATCCCTATTATTACATTGATTTGATTATGTTGTGATGGAATTATATTTTTTAATTCATTTTTCTTATATGAATTGTTTTATGATGTCACGATGTTTTAGATTCCCATTTTTACTACATGGGTTATGCTATGATGTATGGTTTATGATTTTGTGGAACACATAAGAATGGTATCATTATGAGATGGGTGGGACCTATATATCCCTCCAATGTATTGGGTAAAGATTTTATATCTCATGAGACAGACATGGCTGGAATGGTAGGTTATACCGGTTCAGTGAAACAGGACTGAAACGAGGGTGACTCGGTTCAGAAATGGACTTTGTCCACTAAGATAGTTTTGGAAATGAGTCTTGACTAATAAGAAATGATTCTCTATGATTATGTGTGTATGCCACAAAGTTTCAGGTTTATGTTATGATTAGTGGGATTATATTTCACTTCTATGATTTATCCCATGTTATGATATTATGATCACTTTTGCAGGATAAGATTTCCAAAAGTTATGTTCTTATGTATATGATGTGATTGATATTTCTTTTGTTTACCCTTACTGAGCATTTGAGCTCACCATTTTGTATGTTTTATTTCCCCAGGTCAGGAAGAAGGTTATTAAGTAGAATATGCCAAAAAGGGACTCTAGATATGATGAAATAAATGGGAGGCAAAGTAGATGCTTAATGAACCAGTTGTTTATGTTTCCCAGTTTCTAAAGACACTATACCTATACGATCCTTTCTGGGTTTTGTTATATGTTATAATAAGTGTGCTTCAATTCTAAAGTAATAACAATATATGTAAAGTATGGGTCATTATAGGGGTAGCTTCCCTGATGATTTTGCGGAGTACCTTGAAACTATGAACGCATTTTTGTTGGAGGGTGCACTGGAGACCTGGTGACTCAGGGCGCTGGGGCACGGGGAGTGTGGCCAAATCGACCAGACGACATTGATCGCCAATTTCCTTGAATTTCACTTAGCTTATAGGGTACAACACCTGTTGATAGTGAGGAAGAAAGTGTGTCACCCATATGGTTTGACTGAAGCATTCGATTTCCTCCGGGGTGAGGGATTCCGGCGCACAAAAGTTCGAGGCTGCCACCGGCCAGAACTTCTCTGGGATGTGGTCTCCTGCGAGAATGTTACAGAAGCTTTTGGGTTCAGATTCAGTGTCTGGACCCATATTTCCCCACTATTTAACTGGAGGTGGCTGAGGAACCGGTAGTGGTACTGAGGTGGACCACTGGGATAGTAAACTGGGCAGGAGAGAATACGGCGAACGAGCCTACTAGCCGTCGAATTCTGGGCCATCCTCCGAAGAGTGCGGTGACCTGACCACAATGTCGCGAAACGACGACCTGATAGCCACAACCTCTGGTGCATGGATTGTAGTTACCGTCGACGGGCCCCACTATTGATCAACCATTATCTGTCCCCAAAATAGCTCTACGTGATCTCTAGTTGAGGTAGAGGGCGCTTCTGGTGACGACGGTGGTGACTGCACTGTCGGAACCTGTGGGATTCCCACAATTTCCTTCTCCTGGATTTACCTGTGAAGAGAGGTGGGAATCCGGTGGACTTCACATTCTGGAAGGATGAGGCTGACACACCTTGTTCTTTCCCCAGTCCTTGATGTGGAGGAACGAGGGGAGGGTTCCAATGCCGAGTCACATTCTGCTTCATAATCCGATAAGCGGGATAGTTTGATCTCCTAACGAGCTTTCCCAAGATTATTCTTGTGGCGTCGACGACCTGTCCTCCTGCCCCTAGATGGATCTTCTAGAAAAGGTTGATTCTTGACATGTAGTCTTGGGGTCGTGCTGGAGCCATGGCGGAGCAGACTTCCGCTTGACACAACCGGGGTGCAAGGGGCACCGGGGAAAATTTCGAAGGGAACATGGGGAGGACCTCAATGAACAGCACCTAAGCGGGAGAAACCTCCGTTGGAACCGGCGGGAGCATGGGGAGGACCTCCATGCTTGGTGCGGGTGGAGCGTGGTTGACCTTCACCCCTTTGGCTGATAGGGAGGGGAGGACTGTCGCCAACTATGGAGAGGACATAGAGAAGATCCCCAAGTTGGAGAGGGACCGGATGGGCAATTCCTTCACATCGACAGTTGGGGTAAGGAGGAGGAATTCAATACCCAATGTGGTGGGCACAGGAAAGGGTTTCGTGCCGAGTGTTGCTGCAAAAAGGTAGGTCTTCATTCAGGTAGGGGGTAGCACGGGGCATACCTCTATGCCGAACTTTGGAGAAGGGAAGGCCCATGATCTATGGAGTGGTTGTACTGAGAGGGCCTTCGTACGGGGTGACATCACCATAGATTGGTTCACAGCGATCACCACTCGGGCCTGCGAACCGAAGAGTCAACCCAGCCAGCCCGTGGGGTGGTTGGGGCCTCAATCGTAGTTGGGAATAGAAGTGCCCCTAATCAGTGTGTGCAGGGGATTCATGATATACGCTGGTGGTGGCTCGATCCACAGTAGCTATAGACGTAGAAGCCCCCTGGCGGGTTCCCTTAGCTCGGGCCCAACGCTGGCATTGGGTCAGGCGAGCCGATGCGGGTGGTGCAGGGGCATAGACTACCTGCGACTCTGGTAACGCCGAATGGTGGCGTTGACGCAGCCGAGTGGGGGCCCTTTCATGGATTCCCTAAATTGAGACCCTGATCGGGCTGAGCCATACATCACCCACCTCATCAGCGTAAGATAGGGAGTCATCAAGGCATTCCAAGGACAGGCTCTCGAAATGATTGAATGTTGGGGTGGGGAGCAGGGGACCCCTGTGCGGCCCTCAAGGGCGGCATTGACGGTGGGGCCTAGATGCCTCCATGTCCAGGCGGGCCATATACCAGGTTTGGATTATGCCCTCCTCCTCGTAATGGCGTACAAGGTCATTAATCACCCTTAGTTGGATGACTTCCGATGGAGAGAGGGGGAGTGGGCACCCCACACTCGTGGATCCAGACGTCATTGTGGCAGAAGTGGAGCCACGCAGAGCGGCTGTCCGGGTATTTCTCCTGCCCCTACGTAGGCGGGTGGGTGGCAATCGTGTTCCTCTAGCAGCAACCTAATTCCTGAGAAGCAGGGAGATTAACTCATCAGCACTGTGAGGAAAAGTAATCGACAACCAGTTCCCCAACACCATTCCGTCTTCCGTGGCCGGTAAGAGGGATCCATGCCGACAACGTTGCAGAATGGAATGCCCCACGTTCTACTACCCCATCTTCTGGTGAGTTTCACGCCAGACCCGCTATTTTCTTGGAAGGACCCGGCGCCAGATATCTGGATCTGGTGACACGTCAATCTACTGATGTCTCGAGCACTACTAATCTCTACATTGAGGAGAAGACTTTCACGTCGGGTTCACCATTTCTGTTTCTGATGCTTTTTCTGGGGCGTTCGTGCCTATCTTCTTGGGGTATGACATGCACAACTTTTGTGTTGCCCCGCATTCCCTCTTTCCAAAGGTGGGCGACATCAATTTCTTATTCAGTGACGTCTGCTCCATGATCGAAATAGGATGATGGGATGTTGGTTCCTCGTTCTTTGGATTCCTCCTCAGAACTCATCACCTAGTCTGAGTCTCCCTCATAGATTTAATACGTTGTTCGTGAAACTCTTCCCAGTGCCATTTTTTTATGGACGCCGGTTAATTTCACAGCTTCTGTCAGGATATTCTAAAGGGTCTGGTTAGGGAAGTAACCTTCAGTTGGGGGAGTAGTCACGTCGAGGCATCATTAACGTGTCTGAACACTGGGGGATTGGCATGTCTGTCTTTTTTCCCTTATTATAGGGCTTCTCGAGGGCGCAGATGCCCGAGGCATCCCACATCGAGTGCGGGGAATCATATGCCATAGGCATGTATCTGAAGTTTTCCTCATCTTCCCATGTTTTACACAGGGTATGCCGCAAGTTTAACATCCAATGGAGATGGATCGGCCTGATCCGAACACTAGCTGGAGTGGATCAAATTGAGGAATCCCCCTTAAGGGAATTTCGATATCGAAGCCAAACCATGGGCAGCTTCTCGAATGATGTGTAGGAGAATGAGGTGGAATAATCTCACCGGGATGTGGCGGCCTGGGTAAGAATCAGGATGGATGATGGAGAGTTTCATGGAATGAATGAGGAATGAAATGGAGCCATCATGGAGATGGCAGTGGTGATGGGCTTGAGTCTCGAAGAGACTTCCTATGTATCCCTGTGTCAGGGTATCAATGTCAACATAGTTCGGTTGGTGAGAACCGATGTGATGGGGGTCAGAGCGACTGGGTGGTGGGCTTGTACCTCAGGGGGGATTCCTATGTACCATTCCTTGACATGGATCAAAGACCACATAGTTCAGAATGGATGCCGGTGAACCGATGTGAAGAAGGACCTTGGTCCAATGGGTTTTGGGCTTAAACCTCATGTGGTTTCCTATGTACCATGCCTTAACATGGATCAAAGTTGCCCTAGTTTTGGTTGGTGCACTGGAAGACCGACATGAAGGTGGACCTTGGTCTGATGGGTATTGGGCTTTAACCTCGTGAGGTTTCCTACGTACCGTGCCTTGACATGGATCAAAGACTTCGTAGTTCTTAAGGGATATGGGTGTTGGAGAACCGATGTGAAGAGGGACCTTGGTCCAATGGGTAACGGGCTTGAACCTTGTGAGCCTTCCTACGTACCATGTTTTAGAATGGACCAAAGTCCACATAGTTCGGGAATGGGGCTACTGAACTGACACGATGGAGTGTCGAAACAACTGGATAATAGGGTCACAACAGTTTACTGCTGGATTGGGTCACAACGGCAAACTGATGGATTGGGGTGTGGTTTAACGTCATGCGGGACAGGGGAGTGTGGGAGAACCGACGTGAAAAAGTACCTTGGTCCAGGTGGACGGTGGTCTTGAACCCCAGGAAGGCTTCCTACGTACCATGCCTTGACATGGATCAATGACCACATAGTTCAGGTGAAAAATGGGGGCTTGCCACACCGACACAGAGACTGTCGAGGCCAATGATTGTGGGGTTTGAACCTAAGGGAGGCTTCCTACGCACCATGCCTTGAAATGGATCAATGTACTCGTAGTTTAGGTAGGGTTTTTTTCCGGCTAACCGACGTGAAGGTGAACCCGTGGGTCCAATGGTGGTGGGATTGAACCTCATGAGGCTTCCTTTGTACCATGCCTTGACATGGATCAAAGTTCTCGTAGTTCGGGTATACAGTTTAACATCATGCTGGACGAGGGCATACAGTTTAACGTCATTCTGGATGAGTTCATACAGTTTAACGTCATGCTGGACGTGGGCATATAGTTTAACGTCTTGCTGGATGAGGGAATTTCCATGGTCGATGCTTACTCTAAGCCCACGTGAGTCATGCTCGGTGTGAGAAACAAGAGGCAGCATAGACCTGACAAACACGTCACGAAGGGTGCATCCGTGAGAAGCGAGGAGGGGCTTATGCATTAGGCGGCCCATGATGTTGGGACATACTCCAGGATGGAGGCCCGAGAGCAAAAAAGCGTAGAGGGAGATGGATTTGGGACTGAAGGCAGGAAGTTCTTCATTCCCTATCATGCCCTACATTTGTCCTTGGTGGTGAGGAAGTACGGAGGTGCATGGGTTCTACCTTCCCCAAGAGGGGCCAGGGGGCTTACACCAAGGCGACTGCCCTTCCCCGCGGACATACGACACTCTTGGAAGGAGGATATCATCCCCTGTGGGGATCATAGGGCGTAAAGAATGTCCGAGACGGGTGGACCTGGAATGCGAGGCACGGGGTTGGGTCATAGTTTAACATCATTTTTTGAGGATGAGGTGCTTGGCAGGTTAACGTCCTGAAGCTCAGACGAGATGGGTTTACTCCACACCCCTAGGACTTACATGAACCATACCCTATGCTCCTTGTGGGATGGAAGGCACCGACAAGGCTGTGTAGAAGGGGGGTCGTAGTGCGAACAATCGAGGGGGTCCATGTTAGTGTGGCTATGTGGAGAAGCAATAGCCATTAACATACCTACAAGAAGAAGCATTAGGCAAAGAAATGCTATGGGTGATGTCATGCAGGGGACTTTGAAGTCACATCGTGCAAACCTAGAGGGTCGCACGAGAAGAGGAATTTCCAAGCAAAGGGGTCGAAAGGCAGGGGCCTTGCAGATCTTGGTTTCTTTGCATAGTGGAGAGCACTTGCAAAGGGGTGTGATTCGCGAAGTGGAGTGACTTGGCCTTAGCATGGGGTAGAGATGCAAGTGGGAGGGGCATCGTGAAGTGGAAGGGTGTTCGTGGAGCACTGCCTCGCGAAGAAGAGGTGTCTCGCAAAGCAAGGTGTTGTGAAGCAGTGTGCTTCGCAAAGTACAGTGATCCTACCTTGGCATGTTGATCACATGTACAATATGGGTGTTTTGCGAAGCATAAATGCCCCACAACTGCCCGGGTTCTCTTGGGAATCCCCTTCCTTCGCGAATGCCCTTAAGATTCGTGAAGGGAATCCGTCTCAGAAGAGGGGATCAAGACGAGACAAGGTGAAGGCCTCTCATGAAGCAAAAATACCTCATGGAGTTCATGATTCCCAGAGCAAAGAGTGCATCGCAATTTGGGAGTTGAGAATCCCAAAGGTTGGATTGTCCATCCCTAGAGCTCAGGGGGAGCTCGGTATTCATATTCAAGGGGCGCCGTGAAGCAGAGATCACACGGCGTGAAGGTGGAGACGATTGCTTCGCAGTGAGTCGCGAATGTCAACTGGGTTTGCGGAGGGTTACCACCTCATTTTCTTCACAGCGGGCTCGTGAAAATCCGGGCGTTCGCGGAGCGTTAATGCCACTAGTGGTTCGCGGAGCGTTACTACCTCTGGTGGTTCGCGGCGGCTACGTTGCTTGGGGTGCTCCGCATCGGGGCTTCACAAGGAACAGCACGAGGCCTCTTTTTTCTTCGTTCTTTTCATCCAATATTTTGGCACCAACAATATCATCAACTCATCCCTTTCTATATAGTGAATTTAATCTGGTTTCCTTGTATTATTGGTAAGAGTCCTCCATTAACATGCTTCACCATCCAAATGATTGATAAAGAAAATGAAATTCTCATGTTCAAAAAATTTTATAACATAAAATATCTTTTCAGTGGTACTGATCTATTTCTCCTAAACTAGTATATAATAATACACACTAAAATAATTTTGATTTTGTGTCATGAATGATGTAGAGCCCCAACCAATCTTTCCACTTGAAAAGTTCTCATGAATGTTTTCAACTAAGCCTCCGGTGTGCCTCACCAGATTCATAAGGATGACCACTAGTAATGAGGGTGAAAATATGTGATATTAGATAGAGTTTACCCTATATTTATGATAATAAATATAGTTATTATATAAATATATTAGTGTAAAAATGGCTAAAATCAAGGGGATAGAAATCCAACCTAACAGATGCAGTAGCATAAAATAGTGGAAGCATAAGAAGATATGAGCAATAAATAAATAGTTTTTCCAAAGATACCATTTATAGAAGCATGAGTACATGTCGATTAAAAATATACAATTAGTAAAAAAGGGTCACCCATGGTAGACCATATCTTCATATACATATATGAAATCCCAAATAAAGAATATTGAAAAGACAAAACCAAAAAAATTAAGGACACTACATACTTACTTCACATCCATCCCAATCTAAATATATCAACAATAGCACCAAGGTCCTACTACTAAACCTCAATAATTACCTTATCAAAAAATTATAAAATATAAACACATCATGAATGGACCATGTGGGGTGTGAGAAAAATATCATTAGGACACAACCAACATGTACATAACTCAAATATATTTTAAAGCAAGTGTATCTTAAAGTAATTTAAATGGAACATGAACATCACATGAATAACATTAGTCCCTTGTGTTTGGTGACACAGAGAAGCAATTTCCAACTTGGTACATCACTTGTATAACAGCAGTGGATAAGATCCTTATAAAATACCAAGGCATCCTATTAGGAGAAAAACACTATGGGAACCTTTAGGATCCACCTATAAAATATTCACTCTTCACCTCTTGCAATCAATCATGCACAAACATCCAAAAGGCCCAACCATGTAAAAAATACTAGGTCCCTCAGACCCCTTCTTGAAAGCTAATGTAATCTTGAAGACATCAATGGATCCTCACCATCTCTATGGATTTCTACGAAAAAAACATCCAACTATACTTATAGTCAAATCTATCCAATTAAGAATCTAATGGAGGAGACTACCCACATGAGAGGTCAAAAAAGCTTATCATTTGAGTGATATCTGTTTTCAAAAGACATCAATTGCACGACAGCCAACACGATGAGATAAAATAACTAAAAAAATACCACAACTAAATTATTCATTCACATAATTACCCTAAATATTTTTTTTCATCCCAATGGTCAACAACATTTAATGTCACTTGATTCATTCCCATACCATTATTACCTCATCACCACAATCTATCAACCATGTCAACCAATAAGTGATGAAAATCACCCACTGTATATGGACCTATCCAAACATAATGACCAACATCACCTCAATCCATATCGTCATAACCATCTCAATCCTTTGGTCATCCCCACCAATTTACCACAAAAAAATCACAATAAATATAACGATTTCAATTTAGATAAATATAATCTCAGGTCCTAATATTCGAAAGGTATCATGCATCTCAATAGGATTGATCCATTTATATTAATGTAAGATCATTCTTATATGCAACTCATCTGGTTTATTTATAAATTAAAATAAGATAATTAAATTCAAAGGGTTACTCTTAGATAACCCAATTGCGTGCTCAATAATAAAAAAAACACGAGGGAAATAAATGATAACGATTTGAACATCCTAAGTCATGATATTAGATTTTTGATTGACTGAAATCAGCCTCTAACTAGAAATGATATAGAATAAATTACTATTTTATTAAAAATCCTTGAAAATATGGTAAAATGGATAACAACAATTTTTAACTACATTTGGTTAGAGAAAAAATGTTGGGAATAAATGGGATTTAAAGACTTAATAATTTGGTTCCAATGTGTCCAATGGATTGACAAATTGAGATCTGATGAAGGGTGTGGCTTATGTCCTAGATGAAGGATGAAATGGGAGAGTACCGCCTATAGTGCACATGGGGGATTGGAAAAGAGGTGAAAAGAATGAAAAACATGATAAGGGTAAAAGATTAATTTCACCCCAATTAATGACTAGTATGGTTTGGCTATGTGGTTTGGATTACTGCGCACCAACCATGTGCCACCCATTCTCTAGGTACCACACCTGACACGGTTGGCCAAAATAGTTTTCCAAACCATGTGGAATTATTATTGAGCCTTTCATAAAAACTAAATAATTCCCTACATTGTTGTTATCCCAATACTTCTTGGTTTTTCAAAGTCCATCCAAATAGAATGGATGGTCTCACAGTTAGACATGGGAGGCTTTATAGTTTTTTCAACCATGTACCTCCTTCTTCGAACCCTAAAAAGATGGTTCTTTAGCCTTTGAAACACCCTAAACCCACTCCAAACCCTGAAGAAAATACTAACTGTCAAAACCCATCCAAATACAAGGCCTTTAGTTAATATAATCTCTTGAATTTTGTTTTTTATAATCGTGAACAAAATTTGTTCCAACCACCAAATCAAAAAATAAAAACTGATTGAGGATTTTGACCTACTCAAAATTTCAAGGATGTTAGAGTCTACCCAAATTAACATATATCACCCTTGATACATGATGAAATAACCAAAGATGGTACCAAAGATACCCACCTATGTAAAATCAACTGATTCTACCACATTCATAAGATAAAGGTTAACTCTCTAAAGGAGCTATGGACCATTGGAGTTAGCTACCCCGATCACTTTATGGCCCATAACTAAAATAATTTGAGGTTACTCTATCCATCCTTAGACTAAAAAGTTTTTCCATGATGCATCATTACTCCAAAACCCTGTCAGGTGCTCATGTTATTACCATGTCACATCTAATACCCATCAAGTACTATATATAATTAGATCCTCACATCGTTCCCATGCCACACATGGAACATATGTCATCTGGAATCAAACCATAAGTCCAGGATTATTCATCTCAAAAGATGCTCAAAATTTCATGTGCCACATCTAGAACACAAAAAATAACGCATCATGTCGATACCAATATACCAAAATTCATCAAGGAAAACTATATCATATTAATTACCATAATTAATCATGGTGACATAGACCACATATATATATCAATATTATTTTTCTTATTCATTTTGAACCCCTTACCTAAAAACTGGTTAACCAAAAAACATACATATATTTCACCTCATGAACCCAAAACCTGAAATTACATACAAAAGGGGCATACAAAAAATAAAAATACCCCAATCAAGCCTATAGAATAACTCTTATTATTTTCAGATACATGATTTACTCTACACCACGAGTCTCCAAAATGTGAACCTATATTAGATCCTAATAACTTGAGGCCCATACTCCATTTAGAGCTACACCATCTACATGACACTGACCCCACTATTGGGTCTCACTGTCTCCACTAGGACCTCTAAGTGTAGTTGAATCTCATCTTTTATATCTTGGTATCACTCATAATAAAACCATAGATCCCAAAGTCTTCCCCAATCCCAAGTACTATTCATATAATAATTCATCCTAAAAAATTTCTTGAGATTGTTGATATAGATTCATTCTCCACATTTCTTTAGATCATTATTGAACAGACTCTGCACGTGTCCAATGTTCCCACACTAGAAGGGCACTATTGAAGAGCCACTCCCTATTGTTCTTCTTGAGTCTCTATCCAAGATTTCCTTATATGACTCCTCATGGACTCAATTCTTGAAATATGAATAAAGACCACTGTAACAAATGTGACATTATCAATGAAATCGAGTATGACAGATCTGTCAGATTTCACTTGTCTAACAGTGCCAGTTTCAGCTTCTCTTAAAATGGTTCTAATATAAAGATATTTACCAACATATTTATGGTGTATTTTATACCATACTCAAGATGATTTTTTCTCATGATTTCATCATGATCTATACCATGGGTGAATCAATAAAAGTTAGTGAAATTAGATGCATTTTCTATGATGGGAATGTCATCTTATTGTATGATCAAGAACTCAAAACCTATCTCTACCCTTAACATCCCTATAGGGAATTTCTCAAATAATATGATAAAAAATTAATTTAATTCCAGTCCCTTTTTTATACATTCCTGATTCTACCTGTCCAACTAGCACATTATCGGTCCTCTAGGCATGTAAGTAGCTAGATTCACCCTACAGACTAAGGGTGTCTCAATCTCCTGACTAATGGTTTGCAATGACTCAATCCAATTCTACCCTAGCTTTGGTAAAACCTCATCATGATACAATAGTGGGTGTTATGACTAGAACTCCCTCTTTAGGTATTCCATTGATGGATCCCCCCTCTATGCTCCATTGACAATACCATGAATGACATGTAATAGGCTCTCCCTAAGATGCTCATCAAGATACAGACCCAAATCATTCAAATCATGGAGCGTTCCCACCAGTAATCAATCTCGTACCTATGAATCATGATCTCTTCATCCCTTAGTGGACTCATCTAGACCCTTCGACGTCTAATCACATTCATGCTCAGACGACATCAAATCACTACCTAATTGATTATCTATTAGAAGCCACCATGGTGGAAACCCACAAAATCACATGAAAAATGGACTTATGGACCCTCACCTACCCATATAAGTGTTATGTGTCAAAAGTAACCCAACCACCTTCCCACTGCCTACACATATCAATGTTAGACATCAAGTATCATCTTGACTCATTGAACCACAACGTCCAATAACTATGATATAAATTACATAATATCGAATGCAGTTGAGTATAATTCCACAAAAGAGAAGAAATGCATGAAAACACTGTTTATATTCCTTCTTTGACATTTTAAAAATATCCCCAATCATCATCCATGATAACTCTAATAATATACAATACCATATAAATATATATATATATATCACATTCATATAGCCATATCATATATCATAACACACATATACCATTGAAACTACATGAATCAGTTGGCTGAGTGGAATTCAACCAAAGAGAGGTTAAGAAAGAAAATAGTATTTAGATTCCCTTATTGACATAGTAATCATCCCATGACCTATTTGTGAAATACAGGTTCATAATGATGATCCCAATAAATTTATCACATGAACATAGATATATATATATATATATATTATCCTATGCTCTTATCAAGAAATCATAAACAATTATCAATTACCATATCAATCCAGGGGTCCATATCTCCTCCATTTCCATAGAGTTCCATGGGGTAAAAATCATAATATATGACAATAACACCCAAGTGTGCCACATGAGTTTGAAATCAAATCAACTATTAAAATATAAAAAAAAAATCCCCAGTAGGAAATATTGTTTTCCCACCATGCATGGGGTTGCAGGAACCCCAACACGACTTGTGTATCGAGTTCTAACTATATCCTAATATGTGATCTACCATAAATCATATAGTAAAATTAACTAAATATAAAATAATCTACCACCATTTTTAGTCAACTGAATGCTGTCACTAATTCCCAATCACAGGCTACTCCAATACCACTTATAACACCACGAACCCCCTTTCCACTGAAATGGATCTCAGTTCATGTTGACCACTATGTCATTGGCGTATCTCCAAATACACCAATGGACATAAAATATAAATGATAAAGTAAATAAATGTAAATATGGGGGTTATTCCCTCTGGCGGTGACTATAATTATGGACTGTAGATAAATATTTGATTAGAAGAAAGACAAAAAATATAGGTCAAGTAATCCACTATAGAAAAAGTAGTAAAATAAAATACAATAAGCATAAATAGACAGTATAAATAAATAAATAATGAAAATTATGATTCTAGTTTTATAAAACTTCATACACATCCACTCATACAAGAGAATGAGTAAAAAGGGCCGCATGTGGCTAACTATATCATTATATACATATAAACATTATGAAATAAAATAAGACTACAAATTTCAACTCTAGTTGATGCTAGAACGTATGAGGTCCATTTCCATTCCTCTCATGCTAAAAAGATCAAAATAATCTCAATGGTATATCTCTCATACTCGAACACTTTCATGATTATTGAATCCTAAATTTTACATGCACCCTGAATGTCTAGTGTACGGTGTTAGAATACTCATAGTAGAACACCACCAACGTCTTCCTAACATACATTTATGATAAAGAAGGTGTATCTAGAAATAAATAAAACAACACATAAATAATATTCTTCCCCCATTCTTAGAATCCACTAGGATGTTGTTACCTTCTTCGTTCAATGTTGTAATAATTCTATTAAAGTGTATCCTTATCATAAATCCTCAATGTATCCTTTGAAAAAATCTCCCCAATTGAACCCTCAAATTAAAATAGTAAAAGTATCTAGAGGAACCTTGTTCCGTATATATTTTATCAACGTCCAATAAGGCATGACCAAATAATAATTAAATGTTCCCTTAGACCCCTACCGGAATGAAATTGTCAGTATGAAGCCAAAAATCTAGAGATGTAGTGATGTTTTTCCTCCCAATAGTTAACATTATACTCTCAAAACCCAACATCCCGAGGAACAACAATATCAATCCTCCCAAATAATCCTTACCTAACAGACTCAATAGATAACGAGCATCATCCCCCGACCGATATTTTCAACACCATTAACTGAATGATCCTCACTATCACCGTGGACTTCTATGGAATCTAAATCCAACCATAATGATGGTCAACACCATCATTAGTTTCATATTACAATGATCTATACCCACATGATTAGTCAAAAAAACTTCATAATTTGAGTCCTATCTGTGTAAACAATACTGAAACACTATGTTGGAAAATCATGGGGAGTTTCAATCACCAATAAAGTACCTAATCCATGACATCCAAGAAACCCATTCCCTAGTGACCATGTCATTCATCACGATGTTTAACACCATCCAATTTCACATTAGGTGAGTCCAAATCCTGATAAACTTGTGAGCTCATCCAAATGACATAGTAACCGAAAAAGTGATCAAATTCATAAAAATTATCAGGTCTAATCCCAACATGATGACCAATGTTTCCTACATACATATTGTCATTACTATCTCAATCCTTTAGAAAGTTATGTTATATTATTGTGGAACCATTTCTATCAATATAATTAAATTAATTTAAATAAATATACAAACACAACCAAATATTCTGACTGTCTGAATCCCCTCACCAATGTAAAATAGTTTTTATTCTATTATAGGTATTCCCATATTCATCTCACATAGTAAAATTATTAATTAAAATATGAGAATTAAATTCTTAGGTTCACTCTAAGTCAACCGAATAGGACACTCAAGAACACTCCCCCAAAACATGAGGTAAATAAGAGATAAATCTTGGAACTACCTACCATATACCTATATATTTCCTCTCATCTGATTTCATCCTCAAACACAATCTATTTAATGAGATATACAGATCGCATGAATTTAGTGTTTTGTATGGAGAGATAAAAGATAATTGGAAGCAATGGGACTTTCAAACATACCAATTCATTTCTCGCATGACTGATGAATTGATGAATTGATCGTGGAAAGATGGTGTGGTTAAGATCTAATAAGGATAAAGAAATTAGGTATTTCCCCTATTTTGCATGTGTGTGGGGAAGAAACCTAGAGGAAGAAATAAAATGGGAGTTGGGGAAGAAGTTAATTTTTCCTCAATTAATGATTCACACGGTTTGGATAATCATGAAACAATAAATGTTGCACCCAAATTCTAAATAACCCACCATTTATGGTTATAACATACATTTTCCAAATCCATTTTTCTATTGTGTGTGATCCTGTACAAAAAACAAAAAACTCCATGAACTATCGTGCACTACTAGTTACACGGTTTGTCGAACTGTGTCCAAATCCAAAGGAGGGATGAATAGTTAAACCTCGGAGGCTTCATTGTTTTATTAAACAATTCCCCTCTTTCTATGTACCCTTAAAAGATGATTCATATACCTCTAATTCACCCGAAAGGGACTAGAATCACCAAGGTAATTTCTGATCCTTAAACCCCATCTAATATCAATGCCTTAGGTCTTGAAAAATCATGGATTTTGGTTCCGATAATCAAGAAATATGTTGGTCCAACCACAAAACCCTAAAACATAAAACGGGTTATGGATTTGGACATGATCCAAAATCCTATGACATTAAAAATTACTCCACCAAGTATTGTTCTCTCTTTTTATCTCTTAGAATTCTATCATGATTTATATCATGATAACATTGCGTGAGAATATAATCAATATTTTTCACCCCTTCTCCTGTAACATTAGGTTTCTCAATAGGATACTCATTTCATCCCTCATCACATTAATACTTAATATTGTTCCTTTGGGTTCCATCCGTTGAATAAAATAGAAAATAATAGTATGAGAAACAGTAATCATAGTAGGAAAACCACATATTCATGTAAAATAAATTATAAAATTTTAATATATGACATATTAGGATTAATAATTGGTTATTTATGATCATTAAAAAAATTAAAGGATTGTATCCTATGCATAGACTTATCATCAATAGTCATATTAAGTATTCTCATCCTAGTTTCCAAATTTTAACTAATCCATTCTCAAATACCTACTTTAATTTCACATTGTTCTCAACCGTATATATATATATATAATTTTTAGATGAATATTTATTACATAGCATAAAAAAACTATTCCAAAACCATAAAAGTCTACTATCTTTTGAATCAAGGAATCATAAACAACTTGTTAATAATATATATACATCGTCTCCCACTAATTTCCATATAAATAACTCACTTTTAGGAATAGTATACTTAATACATTTTTCATATCCTGGTGAACAAAAAATAAGAAATGATATACTCAGATGCTCAATAAAGGTATATAAGGGAGATATTAAAGAATCCATAATCCTAATATAAGAATAAGGGTAAAAAATGAGAACATAACATTTTCAAATTATACCCTATAGATCAATGATCAAAATCACAGGTCATGCAATAAATCTTGGTAGTTGATAAGATCTAAACCGAAGAGGTACAAGATCCATAAATTAATAAAATTCGTATAAGTCTTAGATTTGTGGAGTACACATAAGCACAAGAAAATAATTTCATTAGTATTCATTCCCCTTATACAATAGTATTATATTGGAATGAGTTCCCACCATAAAACATCATTATGGAAAAGTCCCATACTAAATTGGGTGTCATCCCAATTCTAACCATTTCTTACTGAACTGGGTTAACTCACTATTCTAGTCATATTCATGTCATGAGATATTAATATTTAAAATGTGAATTGGTGGGAGATATAGGTCCTACTATTACCATAATGAAAATCATACATATGTGTTCCAAAATAACATACAAAAGTTATCATATGAGAACCCATGAAAGGAAATGGGTTTTATAAACATTTCTTCATTGTAAAACCCATAAAATAGTAATGGAATTACTCAACATCATGCCATAATAAACATAAACCATATAGAGAAGGAATAAGAATGGTATATATGGATAATATCCCAAGAAAATACTAAGTATCATAATTTTTTTTGTCATAGATGTAAAAATATTTTTAAATATAACTTAAATGAATTTTTAGGAAAATATGTTTTCCATTTTGATAAAATGAAATGTCACACAATTACAAATGAAAAAAAATTGTTTTAAAAGAACCCTATAGTATTATATAGGAAGCATTAAATATTTAATAAGTCATGAATGATGGAAATCCCTCTAATAACATGTATATCAAAATGATATTGGTTACATATGTTTTTGTAAAACTCACTAAGTGACTTTTTTGAAAAAATGATAAAAATATTCCATTCAAACTATTTTGTAAAATTTTAAAGATGGGGAAAAATGAAAACAATTAAATTTAGTATAATTGAAAAAAATTAAAACATATTTTAGAATCAACGATAGTGTAGAACAATATCCCCCATCAGAAAAATAATTGTAAACAACCATGAATAATGATGTAATTGTGAAATAAACCATTACCAGATCTTATTATTTCATTTATTCATGTTAAATAGTCTTGTAAAATAATTATGAATTTATTAGAAATTTTTTCCATAATATTAATTATATAATATCATTTATTTTTATTTATAACAACGTTTTATACATTTTCTATATTTTGTTTTATTAAAATCATAATTCTGTGTGATAACTGCTTTTTCTTCCAATCTGTTTTTGGTTCGGTTTTCATAGTCTGTATACTTTGTACTAGGTATCATAATTTCCAAAGTTGTAATAATATAATAAAAATAATAAATAATAATTATAGACATGTTAATATTGATTCATCAAAAATATAAATAAAAAATGGATTACATTATTCATGGAGACGGTAGGTCGTACGTCCGCATGAATAGTGTTTTCATGTTTTAATTTATAGAATAAAGGAAAGATAAATAAAAATGTATTTCCAAAATCATTAATATATTATATATATCATACATTTTTCTGAAAACCGCCATATTACCCATCCAAAACATATGTTGATGAAAATGGATTTTATCTCTACATGGAGACGGTAAGCCATACATACGAACGAGTGATACATTCACTTTTTGATTATTGGGAAAGAGAGTATATAATGGTGTTTCATGATCATAATATCATATCATAATCTTATATGTAATTATTTTTTTTAATCAAGAAAAACAACATATAATTATAGGTGTAATGGATAGGTATTAATAGAAAATGATTGGTTAGAGCGATTCTCTCTTCTTAAAAATGTGTTCTTTATATCTCATCGAAAGCTCTCTAGAGTTAGTATTTTGAGAATAAAACCACATATAGAATTTTTATAGGGAACTACAGAATATAAATTTTAAGAGTGTGTTATGACATATAAGGATTAAATTTGTGTAATGATATGAGATAGGAGGTTCCCTTTTATAAGTGAGATGAGGGTTTTTTTCTGGATCTCTTAACAAATAAAATTATAATAAATTGATTTTATATCCATATACCACAAAATTGTCATTAATATAAATATATGATGATATAATGTTTTAATATCATCATCCAATATATTTTAGACATGTTTGGGGATATTTTAGACAATATAATATTGATTTATCATTAGTTAACCAATTTTAATTATGTCTATGTTATATAAAGTTCAATACTATAAGATTGTAATTTTTACTTATATGTTTTCAATTTGATTATAAATGTTCAATTTTTGATAATTTATACCATATCATAATCAATTTTCAATTTTTATTTTTTTATTATTTTTAAATAATTTAATAAAATGTTAATAAAATAATATCTATATTTTCAAATTTGATATTATTTTGTACTTTTGGTTTCAAAACATCAATAAAACATGTAAAAATAAACCCAACCATTTTATTATTTAGTTAAAATTAAATTAAATCTATATAATTCTTGGATCACCATTAATATCTCAAATTATTTTACATCTAAAATTTTGAATATAATTTATTTAATTTTTCTATTATATCAATAATTAATACATTTTCATTTTGTAAAAATTTAGGGTAATTAATTAATTATTAAAAATTATAAATTAATTTCCACGAACAATATAAATCATTCATATTTCAAAATAATATTTATAGTTTATCATATCTCTTGGATAACCACATATTAAAAATATTATACTCATTAAAAATAAGAGTGTTACATTTTGTTTCATTCTTTGATTTTAATAATATCTAAGTCATTTTCATGGAAAAGATTCCATTAAATAAAAAAATTTAGAAACTTATTTGTTAAGTGTCAAATTAACATCATCCACTAATTAATAGGATGATATTATATGGCCTTATAACAAATTTCTACTTTGGATTAAACCATTTACCTCTTACTGATGTAATAATGTTTACCGAAATTAAAAATTCATAATGAAAACAAAAAAAGGGGGAAAATTACCAAATTTAAAAATCATGATTATAAATTTTTAATTAATTTTATCTTATAAAATATCAATAAATTTAAAAATTATTTTAAATGTAACTATGAAAAATGTGGGAAAAATAGTTTTTTTGGGAAATTAAAATTTATTCATCAAACTTGATTTATTGTAAACATTATCATAGAAATTTTTTTGAATGTTTAATTTATTCATGACATAAATTAAATATAAATTCAAAAAATTCATTCATCAATATTAATTTAATATATTTTTATAAAATCCATTCAATTAATAAAATATTATTTTAGAAAAACATCACTTTTATTTTAATATAATTTTTGTTTTAATTTTAAATCAATTGATAACTAATGAATTAAGTTTATAAATTAAAAGACCATATATTTTTCATTACGTCGTTATTAATATTCATTACTTCAAATCTAATGCTTATGAGATTATAGATACATAATAATTTAATAATATGATGTGGTTTATTTAAATCGATGTTGTGTGTAACACAATTTATTGGAGAAATAAAATTATTTAAAGAAAAATGTATTATAAAAATATAGGGGTTATAAATTCTACCCCAATAAAAAGAATTTCAAAATCAAAATTATTTACTATGATAACAAAATAGGAGTATAGACATACATTCTCACATCCTTGTTTTCCAATGTAGTTTCCTCAAATCAGTTCCTTTTCCGTAAAACATTAATCAAGACAGTGATCACATTTTATAGAACATTCACTCTATGATCTAGATTCTCTATAAGTATTTCTTAACAAGAATGATATTTCTTTAGTGGTACAATATTTGATTATATTACAAGTGAAAATCAAGTATGATCTTCCCCTGTATACATACATAGAACATATCATTAACATTTGAGGGATTTAGTGTAAGAACCAATTGATAAGATATTGTACCAATATGATAAATAATTTAAAATTGATTGATATAACTAGGGATTAACTTTCACTTACTTAGAAATATAATCACTAATATCAAAGGAGATATTCTATGGAATTCTATATCACCCACTTCAAATTCTAAATCTTTTCAATGATTTCTTGTGTAATTTTTTTTCGACTATAAGTTTCTCTTATTTTCTGTTGAATGAATGTAACATTTAATGAAATTTCCTCAACTAGATCAGGTCCCAATAGCTTTATTTCCCCACCATTATTCCAACATGTTGGATTTTTTTACTTCTTACAATAGAGGTATTCATAAGGAGCCATCTGAATGATGTTGTAAAAATTATTATTGTTTCAAAATTCTACCAATAGAAGGACCTGATCCCAACCTCCTTTAAAATCCATAGATAAATATCTCAACATGTCTTCTATAGTTTCAAATTATCTCTTAGAATTTCCTATATAAGTATGGAAATAAATTAGAAATCATAAACTTTTATCCATATTATGCGGAAAATACCATGAGAACATCGAGGTAAACCACAACTCTTGATCAGAAACAAGAGAAAGTGGAGTTCCATGAAATCATACAACTTATTAAATATCGTGGACTATTGATATAGAGGGAAATATTCTCTAATATGAATTTAGTGTTCTGACTTCATAATATGATCAATTATATACCATATATCCTTATGTTCTATAGATGTTTTAGAGAGTCTAATTGAATAATCCATGGTGATGTTTTCCCATTTTGGCTCTAGTTTGGGTAATGGTTGTATCATCTCTTTAGAATTTTTTCTCTTATATTTAACATGATTAAATATAAATCAATGAAAAACAAATTATGCAATAACTGTTTTCATTTCATCTCTCTACTTGTACACTTTCAATTATGTATACATCTTTATACTTCTTGGATGGATAAAGAAGGATATATTATGGGCCTTATCCATTAGATCCTTTAAAATGGTATTGAAGGGAAACAAAAATGATTCATAAACATTTTTATTTAATTAAAATCAATTTTGAACATAGAATCACTTATCACCTTTTTCTGCAGTTACACAACTTTATTTTCTGCCTCATTAATAATCACTTTAATACATGGTTGAACATTGATTGATGTAGATAAGAGTGGTTCCCACCATTAATATTTCTATGTCCATCCATTGTATGTCCCAAAATATAATTTCTTTTATCATCCTTATCAATGATAATCTATCATAATCCTTTTAGGTCAAATGATCTTCCAACTTGTTCTCTTTTCTAGGGTGGTAATTGGTTAAGTAGTCATAATCATTAATCAAATCCAACTATGTTCTTTGGAACATATTCAACTCCTTCAATTTTTATATATCACTTAACATTTTGTTCTTAGTATATATATCACACATTTATCCATTAAGATAATTCATCCATATCATTAATGACTTCATTACCATATGTAACTCTAAACCATGAGTTGTGTAATTTTTCTCATGAAGACTCAGTTTTGTGGAATAATTAATAACCATGTCATTTTTAATAAAAACTAATACCCATCCCTTCTTAGATTTATCAATATATATTACACACACTTATCTACAACAATGTTATTTAAACATATTCATTCTCATTAACCATATCTATGTTATCGTAAAATTTATTCACATTCATTAATCCAATAGAACTTTATACAGTTCCGATTTATCATAGTTAGTGAATTGGATAGTAGAGAGAAATAATCCAAAAACCACTAATGATATCAAGGAAAACCTAGAAAACATCAAAAATCATTCGTAGTTGTTAGTCTAGTCCAATATTCAATAACATTGGTCTTTGATCGATCCATAGATACACCCTCTCCAAATATTTTGTGACCCAAAAATGAAAATTTAGAAAGTCCAAATTCACACTGTAATTTTTCATAATTATTATTCTTTATTTGAGTATTTATTATATTCCTCAATTTATATCCATGCTATTAAATTATTATTGAATATACAATAATATCTGCAATAATGATAATGAAAAAATAATCATGGTAGTCTCTAAATAATATATTCATTAAATCTGTGAATATAGAGGGGTCATTAGACAATAAGGCATAAATATAAATTCAATTTTTTTGTACCATGTATGGAATGTCACTTGAGTATAAATTCCATATTAAGCTTAAATAGATGATATCCATAATAATGATAAATTTTGGAAATGTATAAAGCTCAATATAGTAGTTAAAATAAGTCATCAATATAAGGAATATGATAGTTTTTCTTCATAATAATTTATTTAAGTTCTTAATAATAAATGAAAAGCCACATTGATCCGTAATACGTATTAACAAATAGAATAGTTGAACCCCAAGATTATGAAATAGGGAAAATAAATCCATTATCAATATTCTCTGGGAGTTTCATCATTAATTGATTCATCTCAAAATTGGTTCATTGTATATGGAGTCTTTGAAAAATGCTTAGAACCAGGTATTAGTTATATTGAATACTCAACTTCATGATTTGGTGGAAGACCAAAAAATTATTTCAAAAAGACAAAATCAAAATCATGTAAGATAGGTTCTTCTATAATGATATGTTTCTCCTAAAAAATTTAAGATTTATAACCTTACATTATAGAAATAAATACAAACATGATTGAGGTAATTTTCATTGGATATTCATATTCATACTTGCTTCAATATATTATCATAGGATTATTTGGAATATAAAATGTGATTTCCCTTACATGGAAATTGATATGATCTCCCTATAATGAAAAAAATCTAATCCCAGAATCAAATCAAATTAAAAAAAAATGAATAATCATATAATTTTTTGAAAGAATTATCCAACAAATTTCAACCGAATAAGAATTGTAAACTTGATATGTGACTGTTTTTCCATTATGAATTTTCACAGCTTACTAAAAATATAATCATTGGGATGATATGGTGATACCCATAGAAAATTCATTATAAATTACAGAGTGGGTGGATCTAGAATTAAATAAAGAATTTTTTGTTTTATATTGGATTGTATGGATACCTTTCAAAATATCTTTATCGTACTCTACATTTCCAATACTAATCACATGATATTTTACATTTTCTTTGGAAAAAATAGGCAACTAGAAGTTGCTATGATTTTTAACACTTATATTTATGAATTATTAAGAATAATTACCATTTTTCTTAAACATGAAACATTAATGTGTGGTTGTGTATTTTTTTCATCCTTATCTATATCTCATTATTAGCTATATTTTTCCCTTCACATTTTCAGTCAACTTCCCGGTAACCTTATTTACCAAACATAATAGATTTACTAGTACCCTAAAGTATACTTCTCTATGTTTACATCCACAAATTGATCATAAATGAAATATCCCCTACTTTTATCAATAGTTTTTAGATTTTACTTTGAATTCTAAACATCATTTCTTATTTATCCCAATAGATTGATGCATAACTAGAACCTAAATATTCACCTTGATGAAATATAAATAAATTTCTTCATAGCTATTAAAGAACCTTATGGATAACACTCTAAGTATATATGATTATATATAACTGAAGAAACAATAAAACATACTTTCAGGTCAGATAACAATACTAGAAGTGTACCTCACAAGTCTACTAAACCTTTCTATTTAGATTCCTAGAGATTCAACATCCTTTTACATTAATTAACTGTAATATTTATTCATTACTTTATGAATAATATTATGAAATTACATGCTGAAAATATATTCTTGAATTCATCCCATTTCGTGGATTCAATTTCACCATGTTTCATTGTATTCTTGATATATTTCCACCATTAATCGTCCCAACCATCCAAATAATAAAAAAACAAATTAAATTTATCATGTTTTTAACATTTGAGAATAAAAAATATCATCTCAGTGGTACTGATCCATTTCTTATCCACTTTTGTACTGTAATATCCACTAATAAATGTTGGAAACTACCTCATGAAGGACTCAACATAATGGTGTTCCCTTCTTAACTCATTTTTAAGTCTATCATGATTCACAACATTAGAATTTTTTTAATATGAAACATAATTTTGTATTCCTACTCCCATAATATTATGTTTCTATAGAGTAAAATGTTACTATGCCCCATTACATTCAGCATAGAATCAGTTCTTTCACGTTCCATACATTGTCAAAAACCAATAAAATATAATGTAAGAAACACTAATCACATTTGGAAACTATATTATCATGGTAAATTAAGTATAAATTTTCAATCTAGGAAATATTAGGTTTAATACTAGTTTATTTATGACCATTACAAAAATTCTTAGACTATAACCTATATATTGACTTATCCATAGGGTTTATAATATGTTTTTCAACCTAATTTCCGATGGATAATTAAAAATTTCTCAGATACCAACTCTAATGAAACATTATTTTCATACATAGATATTACATTCTTTTAGATGAATATCCACTACATTGCATAAAAAAATCCACACCAAAACCTTATAAGTCTATTATATTTTGAAACTTGGAATCATAAAAAACTGGTTCATATATATCTATATCAAGTCCCACTTATTTAAAAATAACTATCTCCCTTTTTCGATTATCATATTTGGTACCGTTCTTAATATCACAGGGATAAGAAACATAAGAAAGGGTGACCACAAATTCTCAGTAAAGTTAAAATGTGGAGATATCTGTGATTTCATACTAATAATATGATCATAAGGGTCTATGATCATGAAAAAACATTTTTAAATTTTGACCTTAATATCAATGGTCAAAATCATGAGTCATGAACGAAATCTTAGTAGTTCATAAGTCATTCATAGCAATGGAACATGAGAAATAAAATAATAACATTAGCATACGAGATAGAATTATGGCATACACATAATAATATAAACTCATTCCCTTAGTATTCAAGGATCATTGGAAATAATACCACATTATAATGGGTTCACTCCATAAACAATCATAGTGGACATAGTCCCATACTAAAATAGGTTTTCTTATGTTCTAGATGTGTCTTACTGAATCAGGATTACTTCCCTTTACATCTTCATATACCTCATGAGATATAAATCATTAACCTATTCATTGGAGGGTGGTATATGTCCCAAAAATCATGAATTGAAAACCACACACATGGGTGAAAAAGAAAATAACACATTAATCATATTATAAACCATGATAATAAATGGGTTTCATGAGCACGTAATCATTTCATAACCCATGGTAATGAAACATGATTCAAGAAAAATAAATACACCGTAAACATAATCTATCTAGTGAAAGAAATAATGGTGGTATACATAGTTCACATCACCATAAAATAAAAAGTGACATAAAATAATGTTGTCTTAGATTGAAAGATATTTTGAAATATCACATGAAATAATTCATGAGGAAAATATCTATACTATTTTTAAAACATTTTTTAAAATGTCACGTAATTAAAAAGTGAAAAAATTATTTGAAATTAACCTTGTAATATTTTATAGGAATATTCAAAAAAAATTAAGGAATATTTATTAAGGTAAAATAATATCATGTCATGTATTTTAAAAAACCATAATTTTATATTTTTTTGGACAAGAGAAAATATAACTTGTTTTGAAAAATTATAAAAACATTTCATTCAGAATTATTTTTCAAAATTTAAACATGGGTAAAAAATTATTTCAATTTTATTTAGAGAATTGAAAAAATAATTTTTAAATAATTTTTAGGAAATTTTTTCCTGAAATATAAGTATTCCCTAGTAGACACATAAATGTAAACAATCTCAAAATAATGATGAGATTGTGAAATAAACCCTAACCAAAAGACTATCATTTCATTATTAACATTTAGACTCCTTATATAATTAATATGGATTTATTATAAATTTATTTAATATCCATAGTTATATCATACCATGTATTGTTTATTAATAATATATTATCACCTATTTCTTGAGAATTAGTTATAAAAAAATTATGGTAATAACTTTATTATCTTCCAAGAATCTTGCATTTTGGCAGCCTTGGTCTTATAATTTTATCTATGTATCATTATATCAAAATTTATAATCATTTTATAAAATTAATATATAATAATTATATAAATTTTGATAATCAGTCATATAATGTGGATACATTTATTAATGAATTACACCTTTCATGGTGATGGTAGGTTTTACGTATGCATGAATGTTGTTTTCATCTGTTGATTTATGGAATCAATGAAAGGTAAATAATAATTAAATTTTCAAAAAACAATTATATCATATATATCATATATAATCATTAAATGAATCGTGATACCCATTTATAAAATATGGTGATGAAAAATGAATTGTATTTCTCTGTGGTGATTATATGCCATATATACATATGACCTATATATTAACTTATCATTTGATGTGAAATAGTGTATATTATGGTTTTTTTAATAATATTAATAAATATTAAGAATATTTAGGATATTTAAGTTATCATTTATTGATAAACATCATATATTTATTGGAGGTAAGTTGAAGTAGAAATAGAAAGTGATCAGTTAGAGCGTTTACCTATTCCATGAAACGTCTCCCTTGTATCAACTCTAAAGGGATCTAGGGTTGATATTTTGAGGATACAATCACCTATAGAATGAGTCTAGGGAATTTTAATGGGGACATTGGAAAAGTATGGTTGATATATAAGGTTCCATGTGGTGCAAATAATTGAGGGGGAGGTTCCCTTTCATAAATAAGGTGACAAGAAATTATAATACATTAAATTTCTATCAAATTCCACAAAATGGACATGGGATATAAAATATGATAAGGTAAGGTTGTAATCTCTAAAAAAATAGTTTCTTTACAAGTTTTGGTGTTATTCTGAACCATATCATTTTGATTGACCCCTAGTAAGCCTATTTTAATTTTAACTACGATAACAAATTTTTTAATATTATAAGGTTATAATTTTCTATATATTATTCCAATAGGAAAATAAGTTTCCAATTTCAGATACAGTTTAACATATAATATTCAATTTTCATTTTCATAATATTTTTTTGGGTTTTTAAAAATAATAATATATTATTATTATAAAATATCTTTATTGACACTTTAAATACTATTACAAACATTGAATTTTAAAAACATGAAGACAATATTTAAAATTAATAAAAATTATTATATCGCTAAAAATATAAGAAAATTTTTATAAATACAATATCAAATAAAACTTTTCAACTAATTTTAGTTTTAATATTTTTTAATATCATTTATTTTATTTTATCTTAGTCTAATAATTATGAATTCCGCATTGTATTTACATTTAGGGAAATTATTCAATATCTAAAAATTGTAAATAAATTACCATGCTAAAAATAATTATTAGATATTTCAAATGAATATTTATATTCCATCAGAACTTCCTATTAACCCTATTTCCGAAATATTATAATTAATAAAAATAAGAGTTTGACATTTTGACACATTCAATGATTTAAATAAAATTTAAGTCGTATTCAAGGGCATGTTTCCATTAGATAAAATTATTTATAACCTTAGGTTTAATGGATAGAATTAAATTCCATAAATGATAAATCCTATTAAACATTATGGGCTTATAATTTATTTTAAATATGAATTAACATGTTTTACACTTAATAGAGGTACTGAATTTTACCATAGTTACTATTATTGTACACCAAATATATAAAAGGGATTAACTTCTAAATTTTACCCACATATTTAAAAACATTAAATTAATTTTATCTAATTAAATCACTATAAATATCATGAATTATTTTTAACTTAATTGTGCAAAATTTTTCAAACACTACTTTTTTAGGGAAAAAATACATTTTAAGAATTAAACTGTAATTATTATTGTCATGTGATTTGAAAATATTTTATTATTTTCTCAAAAAATATAAAATAAATATTGAATAATTTTCATTAAAATAATTCACCAATAATTATTTATTACATTGATTTAATATTCATTGCACACATAAAACATATTTTTCAAATGTCACTTTTAATTTAATATATTTATTATTTAAAATTCTATTTATTTGATAATTGAGGAATTCAATTTATAAATTAATAGACCGTTTTTTGTAATATTGTTATTACTATACAACGCTTCAAATATAATGACAAGGAGATAATGGACACATAATATTTTAATATTATTATGTTGTTCATTTAAATTAGATGTCACTTGCAACACAAAATATTAATGAAATAAAACCACATAAAGATAAGTATTTAAAAAAAATCATGTTGTTACATATAAAATAATAGAACTTAAGGGAATAAAGTGATGGGGGTTATTATATACTTTAATAATAATAGATGGGATTTGACATTTATCTCAATCAAAGATCTGGTATATTTGATTATATGAAGTATCAAGACCTCCTCATGCTATCACTTCCTTGAAAATTTTTATTTTGAACCACTCTTGGAAGAATGATCTTATCCACTGAGTCATATATATTTTTAGTTGAAAAGGTCATATTAATATAAAAAACTATATCAACATGGTATTATTTATATTCCAAAAATCTTATAACCTCTTCTAATAGCTCGTGTCTGATGATTAGTTTATCATTAAAAATTTGATCATCCTTTTTTTCAGTGTGGACTTTTTATTTACAAATATTGTTTCTATTCTTGATGTATATATTATTTTCCATTGTATCTATTTTTAAAGAATTAATTTAATACATAAAAAATACCTATGATCATATTTCTTACATTCTCTACACACATTGTCTTCCTTTTTTATTATACCTGTTTTTAAAATCCTCTAAAATTAATTATGTTAAATGTTTAACACTAATACAATCCTGGAATATCTCTCTTAGATGAATTCATTTAATTAATTTATCTTGATATACTTTAATTTTTTATACATTATCATATTTTGTGGTCCCATTATTTGGATAGTTTTATCATATTAAAAGCTTATCATTATCACTTTTCTAACACCATGATCATCAATCCTATTGGAAATTGTCTTCTTCAATAATTTATTTTAGGTGATTCCAAAGGAAAAATCAACTAGTTTTTGATTATTCTATCCTAAAATGTAATAATTGTTTTATAATCAATGTGGATGTTGTTTTATATTGGTTCATGAAAATTTTATTCATAAAAATCAACATATATATTATAGAAATAACAGATGTTATATAATATTTTAAATTTATTCTTTCTAGATAGGTCATCAATTTGATATAATATTTTATTATCTGAAGTAGTTTCTCTCCATTATATGGATTTATATATGTTTACTTATGTATAATATAGTCTATAATAAGTTTAAATTATTAGAATAATCAATAGGCCTATGGACAAATCTCCAAAAACACCAGAATCTTCCAATTAATATGTTTATTTTTAATGTAAATGAAATTTTACAATTATCTCCAGATTATTTATTATGTTTTCGAATACTAACTTTTTGGGATCCATTTTTGAGTTCAGATCATTATAAAATTTATCAAATACACCAAACGCTTTTTGGGGGATCTTTTGTCATTTAAATTCTTCCAAATTTGTACAATATTTATCCATTAACCTATATTTTCTGATAAAATAGATTCAGTGTAAACTAACATAATAGTGTAGTTTCTTACCTTCTTACCTGAACTAGATGTGAATTATTCATTATTTGATATTTGGTATTTATTGAAAAAAAATTAGATTATTTTTGAATAGCATATATTTTTTATGAATGTGTGACTATATCACCTTTTTCATAAACTTGAGAAGTCCATGTTTTAGTAGTTTCATGTTTTTTTATTCTAACCTCAACACATGTCATGCTTTGAACATATTTTAAATCCTAAATATATCTAAACAAGAATTCCAAATCTCCATATATATTATAAATTTTATAATTATTCATCTACATTGATTCATAATTTAAATTAACTACATCAATAAAGGAATTGCACCTTCTAAATTTCATAAATATTGAACCTTAGAATTTATTAATTTCCACTTCAAGTTGTTCATTGTCATCAAGAAGATACATGAAAAAATAAAGTACATGTTAAATCAAATAATTGGGAACATTATTCATATTCCTTACAAATTTAGTGTAGTTACCTTAAATATTTTTAATAGAATATTCATATAGTATTATAGTGTAACACCCTGATATTTTAGGAATGGAAACTAAATTTGATTCCTGATTTGATATGAAATACTGAGTTTAAATTATCTTGATGATATATATATATATATATCTTAAAAACATACTGCTAAATTGGTAGGTATGAATAATATTATCTAATATATGATATTAATATATATATATATATATATATATATCACTAAATTTACTACTCAATTTATATTATTGATACATTTTTAATATATAATGATTGAATTTTTTTATAGGGTAATTTTATTCATCAAAAAAATTCATAAAAATCGATTTCAATTGGTTTTAATGGTGTGATTTTACAATTAATTTTCAAATCATTTAGAGAATTTATTTTATAAAATTCAAATAGTTTTTTAAAATTGTATTATTAAAATATTATATGGGTGAATTTTTTGTATTTTTCAAAAAATATTGATTTTTAATGAATACAGAAAAATACTAATTTTGGTAAAAATTACATTTTATTTTCCATAAATTAATAATTTTAAATGTCAAAGAATATTTTGAATTCATTTTAAAGTAATGAAAATATATTTTATTAAATATTTTTCACTTAATTTTATTTTAATAAACGTTATATTTGATATTAGTACATGTTTGTCTTTGGGATTAAAAATGTAATTTCTCTAGAAACTAGTTTAAAATACTTTATGTTTCTCTTTTTTAATTAATTAAAACCCATAAATGTGGATTAATTAAAAAAATATAGATTATAGATAAATATTTATTTATATAATACATGAATTCCTGTTAGTTATAGATTTAATATAAAATCATCATTTCCCTGAAAATTACAATTTTAGAAAACCCACTTTTTCATCGTGTCTACGAGTTTAATTTTAACATAACTTTTTCAAATTATGTCTATTTAATTTTATAATATTGTATAAGTATTTGGAATAATAATAATTTAGATTTTCTAAAAACTTGAAAATAATTTCTTAACATAATGAATAACAAAAAAATTTACAGCGGATTAGGTGATAATCAGTTTACCATGTGATAAAACTAAAAAGATAAGTTTTAAAATTACCTAATAACATATCTAAATTAAATTTTAGGGACATAGTTTAATAATATAGTGTATTTTATTTTTTTTACATACCCATTTTTTATCCTTCCATCATCTGAAAAAAATGGTTACACAATTTTCAGTTCAAAAATGACTACTATGACCCTAACCTCGCTTCTAAAAGGATACCCCACATCTTCTATTATTCATAACATAAAAACTATTTTATTTAGAAAATTCCAAATAATAATAACTTCAAAACGTTCATTCTCTCATATTTTATTCAATTGTTTAGTTATAAAACCTTTCTATAAATAATTTAGTTATAATGCTAATGTGGCGGTCCTAGAATAGGTAAAATTCCAATGAATGCATTTTTATTTTATTTCTCTTTACACCTACCAAAAATATCGTTCATTTATGATATTATAAAAACAAAAATATATCGCAAACACTTCTATTATTTTATGTTAATGTACTATTTATTAATATTCTTCTATTATATGGGAAATAATAATATCCCTCATGTGTATAGAAGACTACTACCTTGAAAACCAATGTGACTTGTTTTCCATTAACACCTCTCACAATAGTGTATGATGATGGATTTAAATTATATATATATATTTATTAATAATGACATAATTATAATTATATTTTCAATATATCATATATTATTTTTTTACTCTCTATTATGTAGTTGATGCGATAATGCTTCTCATGTGTGTAGTGGACTACTGCCTCGCTTAGAGATATGATTTATTTTTCATTAACGCATTACATAACATTAATTTTGAATAAATATAATTAATATTTACGATATAAATGAATTAATTAGGATATTAATAACATAATTATTATTATGAAAAGTTAATATGCCATTTTCTTTCTTAGGTTTTCATTATCATAAAATAATGACGTCGTTTATGTATGATTGGACTACATCCTTCAAAAAGCGATGTGACTCTGTTTTCATCACCACACCACATAGATGATAAAAAATATTGAATTTAAATAAATTATTTTGTAATTATGATATTATAATCATTACCTAATGTGAAAATTTTTACTACCACCTTTCCAAAAAGAACATTAAAAAATAGATACATTACTCAAGCAAACATACAAACAGCCATCTCCATGATCATAATTTACATAATTTCCCAAAAAATATTCATGATTAGTCTTAAATGTATAGTTTATTTATATTTATGATAAATATTAAATTATTATTATTCTATATGTTTTTAAATAATGAAATAATTGACCAAAGACATCACATTGAATCCATTTTGAAAAAATTAACCGAATGTCCTCAAAACACCATACATGGACTAAACTTATTTAATATTCAACTATTTCATTAAAAATAAATAAATTAAATTATTTTTGTATAAAATATTAAACCCTTAAAATATTGTTAACAAAAATAATAATTTAGGTTAGCTTGTTATATAAAAGTTAAATTGAATTCATTGAATTTCTGGACTCGAGGTAAGGAATTCTCGTCTCACTTTTTGTTTTTGTGAGATATATTTCATATTCACATAATATTTTTTGTAGTGTCTATACTACCCATGATTATATATTATGATTATATTCATAAATATTATTTGGATTTAGAAATTCATGTTAGGTTCTCTCTATTCATGGGCATTTCAAGCAAAGATTACCAAAGTCATAAAGGACTTTATCTCATTTTTCATTAATTGATATACTTTGTAATATTACACACCAAACATATTTCATGAGTTGTACGCACCTCCTATTTGAAATTTTATAACATAGAAATCATTATTTTAATCATATTTAATGTATCATTTGAATTTATTCTTTCATAGGTCTTATTATTAAAGAGTACTATAGTGGAAATGAATTTATGTTATAATCTTATTTATTTAAGTATTGTAAATGCTCAAGTTTCATTAGAGGAAATAATATGATATTATTTTCCTAAACCACTTATATTTCATTCACCTCTGTTTATTAATTTTATTTAAATGTTTAATTTTTATTTCCTCCCATATTGATTTATTAAGCATCAAAAAGATGTTTTATGTGATAATAATCATGTATTTTATTTAATATCGTTCGTTATTATATTGCATATCTAAAATTTCAAATAAGTTTTCAAAAATGACCTTTCTAAAAATAAATGAATTCATAAAAAAATTTACATTTTTTTGAGCAAGTAATTAATTAATTTGAAACTAAATTTCTAAACATTTTCCAACTGAGTGACTTCTGACTCTCTTATACATAATTATTTTAAAAGAATTTTTATTTTTAATATTTAAAATATGAATATTTCTTCCCACTATCATGACCATTATGTTCATTTGACCATCCTTTTTATATTTCAAAATATTTTTTAAAACAAAAATATTTTCCCTATATTTTTTTATTTGTAGTTTTAGAAACTAGTTTTCAAAATATGAATGTTATTTTCCTAAAACTATATTTTTATTTATATTTTAATATTTTTTAATTTTATCAGCATAAAAAACACTTATTTTTATATATTCATCAATAGGGATATGTTTTAATGATACCTTCCTCATTAATTCTCTAGATGTATTAATATATTTTCAATGATATTGTTATGGAACACATTAATTTTCATTACATTTATCAAGTTTAAAAGAGATTATTATAGAACTAGTTTATTTTCAATGGGTTAATGATTTTTAAGGAGTTTTTATAGTTCTCTTTTATTTTCAAAGGGATAATTATTTTTTAAAATAGAATAAAGGTTGTTTCAATTATTTTCCGATGATGTGAATTATCTATGTAATTTACTCATGATATGGTTCATGGAAATTATTTATAATTATATGTAGTTTCATTATAAACCATGGACTGTGGTTCCATTATAAACCAATAATATGAGGGTACATTAATAACTTAGGATTGGTAGTTTTTTGGTAAATAATGTATCGGTGGGTTCATTAGAGCCCACCGATGAATTTGGTACTCTAAAGATGAAAGTCTACCATATTTCTTATTATATTTGTAAGAGTGATATGATGATAAAATTTCTAAGATACAAATACATTTTATATATTTTTCACACAGTTTTATAAAGTATCATTTGATAAAAATTGATATCATATGGACTATTATTAATGATTCTAGGGAGTATTTTATTTTTTGAAGACTAATTATATGTATTTATGGATGATGATATATGTAATAATTGTTATTAATATTCTTCTATTATACTCATAGAATTTTATTATTTCATCATAATATTATTCTTTTCTTATTCCCCCTGATAAAATTAAATTTTTAATGCTTATATTTATCCTTACAGAGGGATTGAGTTCACTATTCATATTATTAATTTTCCTAGGATATTATGATTGTGGTTAAATTAATTATGTATAGATTTTTTTATAAGGATGATAATGATGAACTAACAAATAATATGAAAAGATTGTTATAGTGAAAACTATGTTCATCATTATAACTGAGATGTTTTTCAATCCATGATGTTAAATGTTTCTTACTAATACTCTAAAACTCTAAAACATAAAGGTAATTGATAATGAAAGTGACCCGTTATTTTATTTTTATATTTTACTTTTCAGATGGTTGAAATTATATCACCTCTTTGTTATCAATGTGAGATATGTAATTTTTTTTGTTTTTACAACTTGATCTATGGGTGTTTTTTCAAGGTAGTTATAGTTGGTATCAATGGAATAGTTTATATAAAATTTTGGAATATGAATTTTTTATGTGATGTTATATTAATAGTTACAAATAACATATTTTTTATATAAGATTAGGTATGATCATGATTTAATTTTTTATACAGGCCTTTGATCATTTAAGCGATGAGATCATAATGTGATTAATGAAATTTTGGGAGACATTTATTATATTGAAGTATATATAAATAATTGGTTTAATTTTAATTATGAATTAAAATTTTCATTACATAACTTTTAGGTATTGATAACATTTAGGGTTCAAATGAACATTTATATTACGATAATTATGGGAACACAAGTTTTATAATATAGATATTCATGGGATTAAAAATTGGTTTGGTTAGTAATGGATTAATGTTATTTAAAATGGATATCACCATATTTTTGGTTTTCAAATATGAAATCTATGAGATAAAATTTGATTATAAATCAATTTTTAATTTTTATGTCATTTATGGTTGATATAATTTGAACATTGGGTATTAATCTTAAATTTTAGAGGCTAATGTATTAATTCATCATATGATGGTTTCATCATTTTGGTAATCGTCATTCCATGTGTCAAAAAAATGTTTATTTGGTAATATCTAGAGATAGGTGTAATAGATTAATCATCTCTTTTATTTGTATGTGGTTATTTAAAGTATGATTTTAGTGCTTCAAGAATGAAAAATTATAATCTCTAATACTCATCATATGAAGAAAAATATTTAATTGTTTTTAAAATGTATAAAAGGTAGAAATTATTCTCATCAAGTAATCATATTTAATTATCAAATTAATATTGATTTTAAAGTAATTCTTCACATATATGGATTGAAATTGGAAACAAAATTTTTTCTACTTACCATCATTTCTGATGATATTCATAACCTTTTCACACCACATTGGATTATGGAAATGTGGTCATTGTCTTCTTATTTAAGATTCATTCTCCCATGGTGAATAATCATTATCATGCCATAATATTATTTTGGAATTATTATTTTCTTACATGTCCAAATATTAACTTCCCACCTATGATATCATATTTGTAAACCATTTATCTGTAATTACATATGAGATTTTAAGTCCTTTTCTCTCATGTTAAGAGGATATATTTTTAACATTTCTTATAATTTCAGTATCCAATATAATTAATTATCAAATTTTAATCATTTTATTATAAAGATAATGTTATAATTTTAAGTAAAAATAATATTAAAATCTAGAGGATTTCTAACCCCATTATTTTAAAAAATAATACTATTTTCAATAGCTTATTGGACACACAACACCAAGCTTATACAACCCACGATATATAGAACCATTATAACCAAGCCATTAAATTGGTGCGTATTAATAACATTAAATACATTATGATATATATATATATGTCCTCAATCGAATTATTTATAATTGTTTTAGTGAAAAATCAATCAATTTTCTAGTAATGTAATTTTATACTTAAAAATTATATTTTCATCAAAATTAATTTTAATTTATTTTTAATGAGAAATGTTATAATTAATTATTGGAACAATTAAAAAATGTATTAAATTGATTAAAATTAATTTTTTAAATAGTAATATCAATACTTAATATAGGCACTCATTCTATATTTTTTAGAAAATATTGATTTTTAACTGAATAATAAAAAATTACATTTTTTGTAAAAATATCATTTCTTCCCAATTAATTAAGACATTTAAAATTCCCATTTTGTTATTAATAAGATTTAAAATAATATAATTATAATTTAAAAATATATAACACTATTAATTTATTTTTAATCAACTTCATTTAGTATTTTAATATTAGTACGTCTTTGGGTTTAAAAATAGCATTTTTCAGAAAACCGTTTTAATGTGATCAATGTTTCTCCTTTTAAATTAATTTAAAAAAACTAAATGAGGAATAACATAAATTAAATTTTATGATTATATATCAATATAAATAAATCTATATTTATTAATTAATTTTTATTAGTCATAGAGTTAATATAAAATTTTATTTTCTTTGAAAAATAAACTTCTTGAAAACCTTCTTTTTGGTCACATTAACATGATTTATTCTGAATTAAAATTTCCCAATTATGGGAAATTATTTGGGTAAATATATTACATATTTGGAATAAAAATAGTTTATAATTTATAATAAGGTCAACTTACTTATTTAAAATAATTTATATTGAATAAAGTAAAAAAAATATTGTGGTTAAGGTGATAATGTGTTTATCAGAGGTTAAATTAAAATGATATGGGTCATAATGAAAAAAACATGTATAAAACTATTTTATGGCCATATATAGAACATTTAATTTCTATTTATATATATTACTCAATATAGGACCCGTTTTCATTTGAAAATTGCTGGTACACCTTTTTCTTTTCAAAAATTACACGTGTGTCACCCACCCACCTATAAAAAGAAACCCCTCTCCTTTTTTCTTTAATTCATAAAAAACAAATTTAATACATTACCATATGAAATAGATTCACAACATCCATAACTTAATATTTAATACCTGTTTTGGTCAGATTTTTATTCTTGGAATTCTTTATGTATAATCTAAAAGTGGTGGTCTGAGAAGAGGTAAAATTCCTAACTACGTGTTTTTGTTTTATTTCATCTTCCACCCCTTAAGATAACAAAAATTTATTATTATATAATATAACAACAATATCCCATATACATATATGTTTTTATGTATTGATCAGGATTTTTATTTTTTCTATATTCCCTTAATTTAGAATTGATATCATAGCTTGGGTGTGTGGAGGACCACCACCTCAGAAACTAATGTCACATGTTTTCCATAAAAACATACCGTAGTTGGGTATAAAAATGGATTAATATTATATATATATATATATAATATTATTAGAATTAATATATAAATTTTTTAATTATATCATATATATCTTTTTTACATTCTATTCTTTAAGAGATATGATAATATCACCTGTGTGTGCGGTGGACTACTTCCTCGATAAGCGATGTGATTCATTTTTCACTAACTATTTAAATGGATGGTAATAAGGATAATAAAAATCAATATATTTGATAAAAATGACAAATTTATGATATTAGTACATATTTATCATTATTATTAGATAACATATTTTTTTTCTTTTATACCTTTTTTTCAATCATCGAAAAAATGATAATGTTTTTACGTATAAGTGGACAACTGCCTTCACGAATAGATTTGATTCTATTTTCATAAAAATGCCACATATATGATACATATAATTATATTTATTGAAATAGTATCATATATTTTTTAATATAATCATTTCATAAGGATAATAAATTACCTTCTATCTTTCCAAAACAATCATTACGAAATGGACACGTTGCCCATGCATACAATGACATACCATCTCCATGATATTAATGCTCTTAACTTTTATGAAGGCCCATTCCAAAATATTTATTAAAAGTGTTTTATTTTTAAATTTAAAAATTATTTCATTAATATTTTTCATGATATATTGAAATAATGAAATCCTTGACTATGCAAAAACACATAGAATCCATTTTTAAATAATAAAACGAACATCCTCAAAACCCCAGACGTGCACATAAAATGTTAAATCATTATATTGTCCAATAATAATACAAACACTAATTAGTTATTATGTATTAAAACATAAAAATTTTATTAATAAATAAATAAATTATTTAATCATATTATATAGGATATAAAGGTAATGTATATGAGGTATGGACTCGAGGTAAGGGTTTCCCAACTCACTTTAATTTATATTAGAAATATTCAATATTTTCCACTTTTTTGTGGTGTATATAAATAAAATTAATGAATTTCATGTTTTATTTTGTGAAAATCAATTTAATTCAAAAATATATATGTTGTTAAATCTTCTAAGTGGGTTTTGATCCAATGCTTACCAAAGAAGTACGTGACTTCTTATCAATTTCCCTTTATTGAGTAATATTGTAATGTTATAACCCTATTTATTTTTTATGAGTTATATCTATAAAGAATTTTAAATATAATTTAGTGAAACTATTTATTATTATTATATTAAATTTATTATTGGATGTTATTTTTCATGGATCTTAAATTGAAGAATAAAAAAATGGAAAAGGAATTATGATACATTTTCCTTCTATTTGGGATAGTTTATGTTAATGTTTCTTTTTGACAAAATAATATAATATATTTTTTTAAGGAACACATATTTTATTATATTATGGTTACTAATGTTATTAACATTTTCAAATTCTGTTACCCCTATTTAATTTATGAAAAATCAAGATATTTTATTGTATGTGATATTGGTCTTGTATTTTCTCTTAGATGATGTATCATTACCCTCCATATCAATGTTTTTTTACAATTTTTAAAATTTTCATTTATAAATATAAATGATTATATATTCCAATTTTACATGCTATTTGACCTGATATTAAAATTTTTTGAATGGATTTTTCTTAACGTTTTCATAATGAGTCACTTTTGACTCCATTTAACAATCTGTTTTGAAAAGAATGTTTATTTTTAACATTTACAACAACAATGCATTTTTCTACTATCAAGGACATTATTTTTTTTGTAGAATCCTCTATAAATTTCCAATTTAATTATAAAAGGAAAATTTATTCACAATATTTGGTGAGTTTTTATATCTTAAAAGTGATCTTCAAAATAAAAATGTTATATACTGAAAAAAATATTGTCTTTTTATAATACCATCATTTACTAACATTAACGGTCCACTGATAATTATACCCCATTGGGGATATGTTTTAAAGATATCATCATATTATTTTCTCTATATGGACTAATTTAGTTGGAATGATATTGTTAGGTGACACATTTATTTTCCACTGGAAAGTCATGTTTCAAAGAGATTGTTATGGAAGCTGTTTATTTTACATGATTTAATCATGTTTCAAAGAAAATGTAATGGAACATGTTTATTTTCCATGGGTTGATCATGTTCTTAAAGGAATAAGATTATTTAAATGGTTTTCTGAGAAATGAATAATCTATTTACTTTATTCATGATACAATACATGGACATTATTTATAATGATGGGTGCTTCTGTTCTAAACAAAGGATAGGTGGTTACACTATTTAGCAAGGATAGGAGTTTCATTGATAATCCAATGATATGTCGGTACATTATAGAAATATAATTCACTGGATACTCTAGAGATGGATGTTTACCATATTGATTTTTCTATTTGTAATATTGATATGATTAGAATATTTCCATGATACCAATAAAATGTATATATTAAATCTATGTGATTATAATGTTTCCTTTGATCATGATTGAAAATACATGGATCAGGATTATTGATTTGTATGACTCTAGAATTTCATAAATCCTTATTACATGTTTTCATGTTTGATTATCTAGGTATTAATAGGAATGAATATTCTCATGTTATAATAATGCACCTTGATTAGGTTATCATACAGTGATTCTATTATTATTCTAACTGATGACATTCAATTGTTAATTATTATGTTAATAAATAATAAGAATTTGAGCTCACTCTTCATATGTTTAATTTCCCCAGGTTACAAGGATTAATATTGAAACAATTATGTCTAGAAATAATTCAATTGGATGATGAAGATTTAGTAAAGTGGAATATGAAAATAGGTGTACAGGTGGAGTTGATGTTTGTCTTTATGAACTAGTTTTTTATGAATCCATGATTTTAAGAGTTATCCTAATTATCTAAAACAATATACCTAAAATGTTATTTATACTTTAAATGATACTATAAATAATGTAAATATTTTTTGTTTTGTATTGATAGAACTTGGTCACCATTATCGGTATATAAGAAAAAATGTACATTTTTTGTTTTTTAGAACTAGATTTGCGAGTTTGAGATCTGGGTTTTGATATGTAGGTAACATTTCTTCTTGAATTCTCTCTAAGTATAATTTTCTATTCTTATTATTTTTCTACCATAATCGTGTTATCCTTCTATTTGATCATTTAGTAGCTTACTGATAAAACTATAGGTTTTTATTCTTCTAAAATATTGTAGGCTATCAATATTTTTGAATCTCACAATCAATCATTCTAGTTTATTGGTTATCTCTAATAGTAATCTCTTTTAAATTATGTTTGATTTTATTCCCTTCATGTCGCTAGTTAGACGCCATTTTCTTACTCACATTTCTTCATCTGGTGTGTTTTCATATTACAGTCAAATTGAAATTCATCATACAATCACTCATATTTTCATTACATCAACTGTGGATTCCCACTTAATGTTTTCAATATGAATATGGAAATATAGTTGATTCATTTTTCATCACACGGTGTCTTTAATGTCTTATGGGTTAGGTTCTTGTTGTTCATAGTATGTGGTAGATTCATAAAAATAAACGCAATAACATGGATTGAATATTTACAATCATTCAAAAAATTTGTGTCCAATTTTTTTCTCATAGTTAGTGACCCCATGTAGTCGAAGAAGGTGATGATGTTGAATTTTAGGCAGGGTTGGTTCATAGTGATTAGATAGATCATATTCAATGTGCATTATTTAATGACGATCAAATATAATGTGTGCTCTATAGATTCCATAATGATGTTTTATGGGTTTATATTATGATTAATAAAATTCAATATTGAATCATTATAACCATCATGGAACTAGGTTTTTCTCTAGGATACACTGACACACAAGATTCATGGTTTTTCCTCACATTATTGACCCACTAGCACCCATATATACCTTTTTAGGCCCCTCTTCCTTCCAAGATCATAAAACCCCAATATTTTATGGTATTTCCCTTTTTAATTTAATCTTCTCTATATATTATGTTTCACACAACACCGTGCTTAAGTTAACAATGATATACAATTAAATATCATTATATTAACAAAACCTTCTAATGGGAATCTCTCTAGCTTTTAATGACACAAATATTTGTACACTAAATTTTAGAAATTTAATAAAACTTATTCTTAAAAATTCACTGCATTTTATAATTCATAATTTAAAAATTAACATAGGAATAATTTGTAGTACTTTTTTTGAGAAGATTTATTTTTTGATGAATAGTGAAAAATACATCATTGTAGTTAAAAGATACATTTTTTGTTTAAATAATTATTATATATTAAATTTATTTTATTGTTAAAATAGATCAATAATTTATATATTAGTTCAGTGTAGTTTATTCTAATTTATATATATATATATATATATATATATATTATATAAAAACTTATTCAAATTTTAAATGTCTCTTTTTCCTGTCTTCTAGGCACATCTATGGGATTAGTGTTAAACATAATTTAGATAATCCTATTATTTGAATTTTAAATTATGTATATACATGGTTTCCATAAGTATTATATTTATATTATAATAGGACAATCTTAGTAATTTTTTATACAGTGATTACTAAATTTTTTAAATTTTTAATTTTCACGATTAGGAGTAAATAAATTTTAAATAATATTATAGTATTATAACGATACCCTAAAAATTTTCATTATTTCATTAGGTTAGTGGGTTTGACCAAAATAAAACATACATTGAAATTATGAACATTTTGAGCCACTTAAGTAAGAATAATACATTTATAATATTTTATTTAAAGATAAGTTAAAAGTCTCATACTCACATTTTTATAACTATATCATTTTGTATAGAGATATAAACAATATAAAACCAACATTAAATTATCATTTGAAACATAAAATGTTTATCAACATCATGATAATTTATTCATAAGGTTTTCATGATAAATAATAAACATAAATGACGACACAAGGATGATTTATAATTGTTTAATTAATTGAACAATCAAATAAAATAAATTAAAAATATTAATATAAATATATTTTAAGAAATTTAATTTCATACATGATTTTTATTGATGAATTGGACAAGTTATTAATGTTTTAAAAGCCTTATTTTGAATTTATCTTTTTTTGTGAAAAATTTATATTATAATTAATTTTTGATCATTTAAAAAATTTATATGATAAAAATAACATAATTTTTTAAATCATAATATCAATCTTTATTTTGGGTGAAATTTCGTGATTTTTTAGAAAATGTTGATTTTTATTGAATAAAAAGATACTGATTTTTTTTAAAAAATTAATTTATTCTAAATTAATATAATAATTTAAAATAGAAATGATGGATTTAGTATGATCTCAATTGATATAATATTGAAATTATAAATCAAAACATTTTTAACAAATGGCAATTTTTCTTCGAAAACTTCACATCTTGTGTGCGAGATTAATTTTAAATTAAAACCTCCGACTTATGTGAATGGAATTTAGAAAAAAGTATTACATCATTGGAATAATAATAGTTTATATTCTATATTAAGGTGAAATTTATTTTTTTTACCAAAAAAGGACAATGACAATTGTAAAAATTATTTACCATGGTAAAGGTAAAAATCGAATTATTGGTGGTTAGACTAACACAAAATGTGTTAAATGGCCTAAAATTTGTTCTGATATATATTGTATAGAAATATTTATACATTCTAACTGATATTATATATTATTTTACCTCATTTGATACTTGTGACTTGAAGAAAAATGTGTGTGTATTTCATTCTTTTCAAAACATTAAAATGTGGCACTCACCTCAATTATTAAAGGTCACAAATCTCCTACTCTCTTCAAACCTTCAAAACCCCTTTGTTGGGATAATAAAAAAAATTATCTCCACTCATACTATAAACTATTTTTAGCTTAAATCCATCTGTGGAAGGCCTTTGGAATAGATCAAATAATATCACCCAATGAATACATATTGTTATTCAACGATCATATTTATTTTATTTCTTCCACCACCACTTAATTACATTAAAAAATCATTATATAATAACCATAGTGTCTTATATATAATTATATATTGATATGTAAATTTTATAAAACTTATAAATCTTTTATGTTGTCAGATGGGTTATGAAATCATCTATCCTGTGTATGGAGGACTGCCTCCTGAAAAACCAATGTCATTCCTTTTTGCATTACAACATATCATAGTTGGGAATGTTGATGGATATAAAGTATAAATATGATATTTATAACATAGTTTTCATATTGAGTAATTATAACATATATAACTTTTTAATTTCCATTTTGTCGGAAATACGATAACATCGTTCATGTGTACGGTGGACCACCACTTTATGTAGAGATGTGGTTTGTTTTCTCTATATCATTAAATGGAAGTAAATAAGGGTAAATATAATGAATTTGTGTGATATTAATGGATTAATTGGTATATTAATATCATATTTATCATTCTGAAAATATTATATAACATTTTCTTTTTATATAGTGAAAAATTATAACATCGTTCTTCCAAATGTGGACTATCGCCTTCAAGAAGTGATGTGACACTGATTTCATCACCACATCCTATGGATGGTATATATATAGTAATATATAAAGTAATATTATGTTATATATTATATTATTATCATTATTTAATGATAAAATATTAGTCACAACCTTTATATAATGATCATTGAAAAATTTAAACGTTAAACATGTGTACGTATAGCCTAACATCTCTACAGTAACATAGTCCATTCTTCATAACCATATTACATGATTGGATATAAAATTTTATTTTTTTTATAAAAATATGGTAATTTGTTCATTATTTGTATTCTATAAATGATTTAATTGTATAATATTTAAAGGAACATGATATTTGATTATGAAATTTTCCTGAGAAAACAAGGCGATTGACAACCGAAAAAATGTATATAATGAATGACTATTAACGAGATGGATAAAATATGTTATTAAACAGTAATATATTATAATATCTATATTTTTTTATAGGTTAATAAAATTTTTAAAACCACTATAAAATATTTTTATCCATGTTTGAAAAAAAGAAATCGTAATGTAAGGGATCTTAAATCAATTTCATTTTATTGAGACATATTTTAATGTTATTAACATAATTTCTTTTATATAGTGTATATATTACCCATATTTAATATAAAATCTTGAATAATGGACAATTAATGATTTTATATGTTTCCATATGAATTTATTTATCAATGGGGGTTTGAATTAAAAGTTACCATGTGATATATAGTTTCATAAGTCAATTTCTATTATCTAAATTATATTACTTCATAAACACATTTAATGTTATATGATTATAGGTGAACAAACATCTTATTATATCATGTTTAATTTACATGTGTTTTATATGTATTTATTATTGATACAGATAATATTTTCATTTATTAAAATACAAATAAATTTTTTGACAATTGTAAGGGTTCATTTTAAAATCTCATTCTAATAGAGATTTCTTATTCATGATTCTATATTGAGGGAAATTAATTGACCATTTTCTGAGAAACCAAATTAATTTTTTTCTCTCTATTTATAAATTATATTATCATATATTATTACTAATTTCAATTATTTGTACAATAAAATCATTGTGAATTTTTTTAATAAATTAATACTTTATTTATCCCTTTAGTTAAAAATAAGTTTCCTTCAAAAGAAATTAAAAAAATGTTTTAAATAATGTTTCTAACCATTTAAAAAGTTTTAATAAATTCATTTTCACATTCTTTTGGCTTTTTAGTAAAAAAATCATATAAATATTTATTTCATTTTCTTAATAATGACCATTTGTAATTTACCGAATTGGTGAATGAAATATATGTTCTGTCATGTGTGGAATAAACAAAATTTATAGCCTTAGAGTTCAATCGAATGTTTTAAAACATCATATATATGTTTCAAGTATTACATTAAAAAAAAATTTATTCAAAATATTTTGTTATATGTTATTTTTAAAATGTTATTATTAAAATAAAATTGTTCGGAATGTTTTTAAATATCTTTTATGGTATATGTATTCATCAATGACAAAAACACGTTATTATCACTCTAGTGGGTATATATTATATTTGTCTAATCCTTATTATTTATATGGATGGATTAATATTGTTACAACGAGATTATTGTTGACCACATTTCTTTTTTACAAGTTACTCTTATTTCAAAGATATTGTTATGGAACTCATTTTTTTTCACTGGTTAATCATTTTTCATTTAGATTAACATGATACCCATATATTTTCCAGGGGTAATCATGTTATAAAAGAAATAAAGATTCTTAAAGAGTATTAACATGAAAATAAGATCTATATAAATTATTCATATTTTTTCTTGGACATTATATATGGTCAGTGCATCGAGATAGCATCGGGTGATCCCACTGTAGTTTACATGATGGGTGCACCAAGATAGTGTTGAGTGAGCCTGATATATCATATATGCTGGGTTCATCTAGATATAACACCAATGCATTAGGTAAGGATTATTATCTCTAGAAAATTTTATTAGAAGTCAATAGTGTGGTTTTTCTAATTTCAAGGGATTTATAAGAGTTCTGTAATTGTTTTATGAAAATGAATTCCCAATATACCAACGAATTTTTTTATGATTTCCATGAGTTTATACTATTTTCTTTGATTATGATAAATATCACATGTCTCTAGATTATTGATTCTTATGAATCATTCTTTTATTGAAGCCTCATTTTATGTTTCACGATTGAAGATTTAGATATTGATTGGTATGATCTATTTTATGATTCAAAAACGAACTCTGATTATTTCATAACATCCATATATTCTTCTTCTACTCCCTAAATACATTTAATTGTTAATGATTATGTTTAACCTTACTTTTCATTTGAACTCACACTTCTTATGTTTCCTTTTCCAAAAGTTATCAATTATTATGCTGAATGAAATATGTATATAAGTTTTTCATATGGATGATATTGATAGCCTAATATGGAAAATGAATAGCTGGGTATAGTGGGAAAGATTCACTCATAAATTCATTGGATTTTTATGTAATATTTTTCCTTAATGATATAAAAGTATAAAACTAAAATTTCCTTGATAATATATGTGATTCAATATTTAATTTCAATATTTTTATTTGTGGATGGCATAAATTGGGTAACCATAATAGGTATCAAGGAAAACTATGAATATTTTATGTTTTCAGCAATGAATTAGGGAGTGTGGGTTATGGGATGTCATATAAGGAATCTTGAATTATCATAACTACTATATATTGTATTATTTATATAATAAATTTATAATTATTTATCATATTATCAATCCAAATAAACAATCCATTTTTGTAGAATAAAAAAATATAATAATAATAGAAATAAAAAAAGATTATTTTTTTATAATAAGATATATGAATTAAATTTTTATTTATGATTGTAACATAGTATTGGGTTTCAATTATATATTAAATATACTATGAATATATAGACAATATCTTCATAGATACAAGTAAAAAACTCTTCCAATTTACAACATTTATACATACATTTATTTTCATTGATTTACTTATATTTAAGATTCTATATACATAATCATGAATGTGTTATGCATATCTGGTATAAAATTACCATTATTAGAACTAGTTAAATCATTTTATATATTGATCACGTCCTTATGTACTATATTTTTATCCGCTATAACACATCTCAATTTCATATACCATCATATTAAACTATAGATATAACATAAAACAGATATCAGATAAATCTATTCATTAGCCATTGCATAAAATTTAACAAGACAAATTTATTATGTTATTATTTAAGTTTTATATAAAATAAATAAGTAATTTTAGTAACCATACTCCCTCTAAAATGATGAAAACTATCATCATATATATTATGGGTCCAAGATTTATATATCATCAAATGTTTAGTTTTTTATACTTCTACCATTAATTAAATACATAGGTAGAAAATCATCTAAATAGTATCATTTATGAAATATATATGTATAAGTGGGAAAATTATTTTCACATCTCATCATATGAGTTATCCTTCCTCGAATTCACTAGGTTCCAATTCCTAATAGTTTCAATCCACTATGTGTTATCTAATGAAAAAATTGGCAATCAGTTCCTCATACAATTATTGTATCCCATACCAAACACAACATACATACAGGAATCAATGGTGATCCAATTTTGGCATGACATGCATAATTGAAATATCAATGTATTATCATGAGTATAATATTAAAAGAATATGAAACGTACTTCTTTAACATATCTTCATAGTCTCTTAATTTTCATATAAATATCATTTATAATATTTCAACTCCTAAAATAAATCTATTTATGTTACATATTAAAAAATTAAAATCTAACTATAAATAAAAATATACTTCTATAGATTAAGAATAACATATTTGAATTTTTTTCATAAAATGGTTTAAATTTTTTTTAAAAAAAATCATAATAAATGTAATGGTATGTTACATGGCCAACCCCTTAATTTAATAATGAATCCTAATGTCTTAGGATTGAATGATGTCCAACTCAATGACCAAGTGAACATAAATATATACTAATTATATACCATATTTTAAATAAGATTGTATAACACAATATGTATAAGAATAATGAAACAATTTCATTATGTTTGTAACGAAATATAAAAACACACTCTAGGCTGAACAAAACTAAATCCCAATACCATATGCACCACATTCCAATACATATATATATCACTCATCATGGAAAACATCATCTAATTTTTTTTATTCTTATAGAATGATCCTAGAAATAATTTCCCCACTGATAATATTTTATAACCTTAAATGGGTAGTGAATTACACATTATAAAATTTACATTTGGTTTTTTTATGTATAAAATATAATAAAATTAGTTTTCAACGATTTTTTGTTGTTATTAATTTGATAAATTTATTATGTTTTGAGTACATTAGGATGACCAAATGAAGCCAAAAAATTAATACATAAAGATAACTTGGTTTTAATTGAGTTAAAATTTTTAATCAAGTAAAAAACAAATATACCCCATTATCCAAGCTTTATCTTCACAATAGTAATTTTATGGAGATATCATAGAAATAGTCCATAAAATCCTATAGATAAGGGTATCCACAACCAATAAAATCACTAGACACTTTAGAAATTCCTTTTCCACACCAATTATGTTCTAGTTTCATCCACGTGTTAATAACATAAGATGATTATGGATATATTTGTCTAGATTTTGTTTATTTCGAGATGCACACAAATTATAAGGCCACATCCTTAAACATTACATAATCTTGGGTTATTTTAAGAATTCGCATTGAGGATCTTTTCAGGTTTAGAGTTTTAGAGAATTAGATCAAAAATCATGCATTACATTCCACTTTTAAACAAGGTGGTTACATCAAAGAAAGTATTCATTTTTTCCACCAAAGGAAACATATTTAAAATAAAACATTGTTTCTCTCATGAATCTTCCAAAACACGATCATCACATCATGTACTTTTCCTTTGATATGTGAAAACCATTTCAGAAACATGGGATGAGCATAAAAATCTTAGAAAGGGATATAAAAGTACAAAAAGAGAAAATTAGTCCATGTATACATAAGAATCAATGAAATCATACTTTAGTCATAAAACATGAGAAATTTAACATAACTCATGAAATAATAAGATTTATGAATAACTCATATAAATCATAAGACATAAAGGTAACTTGAGGCATTCCTAACATTCTTACATAGGGAGTAACCCTAATAGTTATGTTTGGAATACCCATCATAGTATATTCCCTAAATATTTTCAGAGAAACCTTAGCGTTTAACTCTGTCATGTTACCCAATGAATTGGAGAGATATCCTGGGCTCACCCTCCCTTAGTTTATCATAGAACCACCCGACTTCATAAACAATGCCCAAGAACCATAACATAATCGTATCACATAAAACATGCATACAGGAAACATAATATTTCCACATTTCAATCACAAGATATCAATACAACACATTGATATAATCAAAACATTATCAATACCATTTTCAATACCAAAATAAAATAAAAGTAAAACATGGTATTTATTTTTCATTTAAAAAACATATGGCTTGTAGAGGAAGCTGGAACTCAAATAATTATCACGGTGGCGGAGAAGTCGTTGTCACCACATACGTAAGGAAAAAACATTCCCTTTTTTCATTAAGTAAAATGCTTCATGTAAATAGATTACTTTTTATGAAATTAAAAGTCCAAAGTGATTATTATATAGCTAATAAAAGAAGGTCGTATATAAATTGAAGTATGCCTCAATGAAAAGAGATTGAGACGAAGTCCCTTACCTCAAGTCCGACTTTTTCTCCTTCATTATTTATATTCCTATATAATAAACTTAAGTCAATTTATAATTTCTTAAAGACTTCATTTACTGTTTATTATTCAATTAATATCCCATAGTATCATGTTATAATAATTAGTTAATTATGAGAGTTCATATCATATGTTTTTTTGACGTTCGGTACATGAGTGAAAAATGAACCTGTTTAAAAAGAATTGACCATATAGTTATAAGTACATCATCCCCAGAATGGTATTAATGATTTAAATATCAAATATATCTAGTATATATTTAATTTATACTATTCCATAACAGTCGGAGATAAAAAAAATGAAATGTACCATTCATGGAGACGGTAGGCCGTACGTACGCATGAATGCTACTTTAATTTCTTTTTCATATTAAAGGAGTTAAAAATAAATGACAAATATATATTATTATTCCATAATAATATATATGCTATATAGGTAACATAATATCATTAATTACATTCATTATAAATTCCATGTTTGGAATGAACGAGTCACATCACTTGAGGGGGCGGTAGTCTACACTTCCTCAGATGAAATTATCGTAGTTCCACAACATGAAAAACATTAAGATGTGATTTAACAAATAAAATTCAGAAGCATATAGAAAAAATAAATACCATATATATAACATATAAATACAGCGACATCATAATGGCCACCATGATAGGTGTTAAAAGAAGATTGAACAATCATCATTTCGTGAGGCAATAATTCGCCACCCAAAAAAACAGTATGTTTTTTAACCATTAGACGGAGGTGTGTGTAAGGGTAGGTAGAATCCTTATAATAACATAATCTAAGTATATTGAGGATACTGGAGTTATTATGGGAACAAATAATAGGAATATTGTGGTGAGTGAAGAAGGAAAATAAAAGGAAGAAACTCGAGAGAAGACATTACCTCTAAATCGGGTAACTCTTTTTGATTTGAGCCAAAGGCTTCCTTGAAAGACTTATTTCAAAAAGTGAGGCTTCTAGGAGTAATATAGGGATTTAGAGAGATAATATGAGCAGAGGTTGTACTATCCAAGGGATTTAGAGGTTTGGGTAAGGGGGTAGAGGTGGGGTCCTATTATAAGAGGGAGGATGGTCACTTTTGGAAAGTCATGAAATGTTACTTTATTATTAAATTATTTTCAGATTTTAAAGGTCAAACAATGAAATATTTTAAGTATAAGGTGATAAGTATTATAAATCCACCCATAAAATAGGTTTTTTACAAGTTTATGTATTATATTTTACATTATATTTTCAATTTATTTAAATCGTTTATTAATGAGGTAATCACTGCATCATCATGGTGTCATAAATAAATTTATTTATTTAATTTCTAAAAATTTTAAAAAAAATACCATGATATAGGAAATATGTTTAGATTTAAAATGACTATTTATAGTCTAAGATATAATTTATTTAAACAAAATTAAAATTGTTTTACTTAGGATATACAAACCTTTGTTATATTTCTCTTCTTTTTAAAAAATAATGTCATAAATGTCACTATTACACCCATGTGACACCATGGGCCCTCATGGTCTGTAAAAACCATCCCAGGTTCGTCCATGACTCAAAAAAGTTGATTTAGACACATGTTGGGGTCATTTTATATTATTATGATATTATTTTATTACCCTTAACTACCCTATTACTAATTAATAACGATAATTAAAGTTAATTATCGTCGTTACAATTCATAATGTCCAAAAACAAGAGTCATAATTACATAATTTGGACCCTATGAATCCAAATATGAAATCCATTTTACCAAATTATAAATATAGAAAATGTATTAATTAATTTAAAAATAATTTCCATTTTCAAAACAAATAGTGTGTTCTTAAGAAACAATATCTATCAAAAGATTGACAGTTGTCTATGTCCAATTTCAAAGTGAAATTATTTTCAATGACCACCATTGAATTAAATGGTAAAAATATATTATATTTAAACTTTAAAACTAATTAAAAGGACCATCTATCTATATAATTAAATTTGATGAAAAAGCAGTTTTGAAGTATAATGCAGTATTTTTCACTATTCATGAAAAATGAACATTGTCAGAGAAATATCAAAAATTTATCCAAAGTAAATTTCAATGTCCCAATTATAATGAAATTTTTTATTTTGAAAAATAAAGCTTATAAAATTTTTAATATTTGGATTTGAAAATTGTTTTCCATCAAAAGGTGGTAAAACAATCTTTTAAAAATATTAGAGTATTCTATGCCTAAGATTGGATTTATTCTTATTTTAAGCCTCTAAAACACTATATAATTCGTAAATTGACATAGAAATGAAAATATATTATTATTTAATTAATTGGGATGTTACATCCTTCCCCCTTTTAGGAAATTGCATCCCTGCAATTTATTTACTTATCGAATAAGTGGGGGTATTTATCCCTCAATGCATTTTCAGATTCCCATGTTGCCTTTTCAACTATATTGTTTTTCCATAGAACCTTTACTTGATGAATCACCTTATTCCACAAAACTTTCTCCCTGTGGTCAAAAATCTGGACCAGTTGTTCCTCATAAGATAAATTCTCTTACAACTGAACTACCTTTGGACTCAAAACATGAGATGGATCTGGCATGTACTTCCTTAAAATTGAAACGTGAAAAAATTATGTACCTAAGATAAACTCGGAGGTAAAGACACTCGGTATGCAACTGATCCTACTCTCTCAATAATATCATATGGTCTAATGAACCCTGGACTCAGCTTTCCTTTCTTACCAAATCACGTCACACTTTTCCATCGTGAAAATTTAAGGAAGACATGATCAGCTACCTTAAAAGAGAGATCCTTCCTCATGTTGTCTGCATAATTTTTCTGCCTGCTCTAAGCTGTTCTCATGTGTTTCTGTATCCGATGAACTTTTTGTTCCAAATCTTCTACCAATTCTGGTTCAATCAACTTCCTTTCACCTACTTCAGCCCAAAAATCTGGAGTTCCACACTACTTCCAATATAATACCACAATTGGTGCAATATTTATACCTGAATGAAAACTGTTATTATAAGAAAACTCAACCAATGAAAGATGTTGGTCCCAAATTCCTTGATAATCCATCGAACAAGCACACAACATATCATCCAATGTATGAATTGTTCATTTTGACTACCCATCTGATTGAGGATGAAAAGAAGTACTAAAATTTAATTCTGTACCCAATGACTTCTGAAGGCATTTCCAAAAGTTAGAAGTGAACTTGGGATCATGATAAGATACAATAGAGAGGGGAACTCCATGTAACCTGAATATCTCTTTAAAATACAATTGAGAAAGTTGATCTAGGGAAAAAATATCTCATATAGCAAGGAAATAAGAAGATTTAGTCAAGCGATCAATAATAACCCAGATTGCATTATTACCTCGAGGTGTCTTCGGTAATCCCACAACGAAGTCCATGGACATATTCTCTCAATTCCATTCTGTCACTGGTAAAGGCTGCATCATCCCATTCAGTAATTGACACTCTGCAATAACCTGTTGACATGTCAAACACTTCACATTAAATTCAGCAATATCTCTTTTCATTCCATCCCACCAGTAATACTCCCAAAGATCTCTATACATCTTATTACTACCTAGATGAACTGAAAATGGACAACTATGAGATTCACATAACAACTCTCTGTTCAACTGTGAATCACAAGGCACACACAATATCTTCCCAAATCTGAAAACACAATCATTATCAATGTTGAATTCAGGAAACATACCCTTCTGAACCAGCTTTAACTTTTTCTACAACTCACTGTCTTGCTTCTGTGCTTTCTTAATTCTGTCTGATAGAGAATATTTCACTGATACCTAAAAAAATAGAACAATTTCATGCACCAAAAAATTCCAAACCAAAATTCATCAAATCCTTAACCAAAAGACCATGTTCCAAACGTAACATGGTCAATGATTGATTACTTTTTCGACTCAAATCATCTTCCACTTTATTTTCTTTTCCTGGGTGGTAGTGAATCGTGCAACCATAATCCTTGATTAATTATAGCCATATCCTCTGTCTCATGTTCAATTATTTCTGAGTGAATATATACTTTAAAATTTTGTGATCAGTATATATTTCACACTTTACACCATACAAATGATGCCTCCAAAATTTTAAAGTGAAAAAATAGCAGCTAATTCCAAATCATAGGTAGAGTAATTTATCTCATCAGTTTTCAAATGATGTGAACCATAAGCAATTACCTGATCATTTGGAATTAGGATGCAACCAAGTCCTTTCAATGAAGAATCACTATTGATAACAAACATACCATTCCTAGAAGGTAGTTCCAATATTGGAGCATTCACCAATCTTCTTTTCAATTCGTAAAAACAATCATCACATTCTTTTGTCCAGATAAACATAAAACCCTTCCGAGTTAGCTTAGTCAATGGGCTGGACAACCGTGATTTTTTTTTAAAAAACCATATGTAATAGCCTGCCAAACCAAGAAAACTATGAATCTCAGTTATATTTGTGGGTCTTTTCCATTCTTCAACAACCTTTGTTTTTGAAGGATCAATAGTTATTCCATCTTTAGAAACAGTGTGACCAAGGAAAGAAATTTGATGCAACCAAAACTCACACTTACTAAATTTCCAATACAATATATTTTCTTTTATGTTTTTCAAAATAATCTTTAAAATACATTCATGATCCTCTTTACCTTTAGAAAACACCAAAATATCATCAATGAAAACAACAACAAACTTATCCAAAAACTCATGGAAATTTATATTCTAAAGGTTCATCAATACAGCAGGGGAATTGGTTAACCCAAAAGGCATAACTACAAATTCATAATGGCCATGTCTTGTACGAAACAAGGTCTTCGAAATATCTGGTCCCTTTACCTTCAACTGATGGTTCCCCGATCTCAAGTCAATCTTTGAAATATACTGAGCTCCCTGGAGCTGATCAAACAAATCATCGTTACGAGAAAAAGGATATTTGTTCTTAATAGAGATGTTATTCAAGGCTCTATAATCAATGCAGAGTCTCATTGAACCATCTTTCTTTTTAACAAATAATACATGATCACCCCAGGGTGATGTGCTAGGTCGAATGAAACCATTCCCTAACAAATCATGAAATTTCTCCTTCAACTCTAAAAGTTCAATTTGTGCCATTCGATAACAGGTTTTTGAAATTGGATTAGCATTAGGAACTATGTCAACAGTAAATTCAACAACCCGATCTGGTATTATTCCAGGAATCTCATTAGAAAAAACATCAGGATACTCATTTACCACTGGATCATCATTAATATGAACGATTCCTTTTTTTTTCAACAATATGTGAAAGGTAACATTAATTTTCATTTTTTACAAGTTTTTCAGCCTCTTGATATGTTATCAATAGTAAGGGTTAATTCTTGTACACAAACTGAAAGTCTTTATGAAAAGAAACTTCTTTATCTCTACAATAAATTTTAGATTGGTAAATAGAGAGCCAATCCATACCTAGGATAACATCACACTCTTCTAGAGGTAAAACAATAAGGTTTTCAAGTAGGTTCTTTCCACGGATAAGGATAGGAAGATACTTATAAATTCATTTTTCCACAACATTTCCCCTAGGTGTTTTTACCAAAAGTTCAGGAGTCAATTATTGAGATGGAATTCCTAATTTTCTAGAAAATTTTTCAGAGATAAAATATTGTGTAGACCATGAATCAAAAAAAAACATTGGAATAATCTAAAAAAACAAACCAAGTACCCGATACCACTTCATTTGATGGCCCAAAATCTGATAAAGTAGTTGAAAATTATTTCACTACACATTTCCGCTTGTAGTTAGACTGATTCCCATCATTCGTTCTCTTTGTCGAACACTTGTTTTCATAATGACCCATCTCATTGCAATTGAAACATTTCACTAACTGTAAATCAAATTTGGTCTTACCATTACCCTGATCTTTTCCAGTGTAATCACGAGCCTTATCTCCCATATTACCACATCGGAAGCACTTTCCAGAATTCAAAAGACATTTCCCTTCATTAATTTTACTGCATTTATCACAAACTACAAACTTAGTTTCCTTACCATCAATACTTTTTGAAGGATTATTCACTTTCTCCTGCCACCTCGGTCTCTTAATCTGTTGGTTTTCATAGAACTGTTGATCATCAGAAAACTCCATTTCCACCTTTTCAGCACATCAAACAATGTTTTCATAACTTTTGAACACATAAGAATCTAATACACTTCGATATTTTGTCTTTAATATCGATTAAAAAATGATTGATTATACTATCATGGTCTCTGATAAAATTTGGAGCATACCTTGCCAATCGAGTGAACTTTTTTTCATAAGAAGCCACTGAGTCGTCCTCTTGCCTAAATTCCAAGAATTGTTTTTCCATCCTAAGTCGAAAATCCTTAGTAAAATATTTCTCAATAAACATACCTTTGAATTAATCTCTGTCAAGAGCATCAATCTCATCAGGGTCCATGATATTTTTAACCATCGAACACCACTGATCTGCTTCACCCTCCAAATGGTAAACAACAAGACTAACATTTTGATTTTTTGAACACCCCCATGACATTAAAAATATTATCGAGTGCTTTAATCCACCCTTCAGCTAGCACAGGGTCATATGATCCTCTAAATGAATGGGGATGTTGCCTCATGAAATGTTACACCACTAACATGTTCCTCTGCGGTTTATCTAGCTGATCTCGTGCATGGATAACACCACCATTTATCGCTTGGGCCAACTGCACTATTACTACAACAAACTGCTCAGTTCAAATTCTGAACATATCAGGATGCTGATTTGGAAGGTCATTTCCTTCTGTATGCCTTCCTAGCACTGCTTCCCTATTTCAACTATGGAAAACCATTCTGAACAAACATGTCTTAGATGAAGCAACATGGTAAACTTCAAATACTATATCATTTCAATTTGACCATAATGTAAAAAAATATTTTTGAATAATTATTTAATAGAATTGAAACTTCTAAAGTTATCTTAACCGACCTCTAATACCATGTATATGGCCCAAGCCATAAACATTACTTAATCTTAGGTTATTTAAAGAATTCAAATTGAGGATCTTTTCAGGTTTAGTGTTTTAGAGAATTAGATCATTAATCTTGGATTATATTCTACACTAAAACAAGGTGGTTACATCAAAGAAAATATTCATTTTTTCAACCAAAGGAAACATATTTAAAATAAAACATGGTTTCTTTAATGACACTTCCTCGACACTATCATCACAACATGTATGTCTATGTTGACATGTGAAAAACATTTCAAAAACATGGTATGATCATAAAAATCTCCGAAAGTGATATAAAAATACGGAAAGAAAACATTAGTTTATGTATACATAAGAATCAATGAAATCATAATTTACTCATAAACCATAATCACTTTAACATAACTCATGAAATCATATGATTTAATAAAAACTCATAGAAATCATAATACATAATGGTAACATGAAGAATTCATAACATTCTTACGTAGGGAGTAACCCTCATGGTTACGTTTGGAATACCCATCATAGTATATTCCCTAAATCTCTTTGGAGAAACCATAGTGTTTAACTCCTTTGAGTTACCCAATTCATTGGAGAGCTATCCCATGCTCACCCACCCGACATCATAAACAATGCCAAAGAACTATAACATAATCGTATCACATAAAACATGCATAAAGGAAACATAACATTTCCACATTTCAATCACAAGTTATCAATACAACACATTGATAGAATGAAAACATTATCAAAACCATTTTCAATGCCAAAATATATTAAAATTAAAACATGGTATTTATTTTTAATTTAAAAATGTTATGTCTTGTAGAATAAGCCGACACTCTAATAATGGTCACGGCGGCAGAGAATTCATTGTCACCACATACGTAAGACAAAAACATTCCCTTTTGTCGTTTAGTAAAACGCTTCATGTGAAAAGATTCATTTTTATTGAAATTAAAACTCAAAAGGGTTTATTATACAACTAATAAAATAAGGTTGTATATAAATTGATGTATGCCTCAATGAAAAGAGATTGATATGAAGTCCCTTACCTCACGTCCGACTTGTTCTCGTTCGTTCTTTATATTCCTGAATAATAAACATAGGTCAATTTATAATTTCTTAAGGACTTCCTTTATAGTTTATTATTAAATTCATATACCATATTATCATGTTATAATAATTAGTTAATTATGTGATTTCATATCATATGTTTTGTCGATGTTCGATAAATGAGTCAGAAATGAACTTGTTTGAAAAGAATTGCACATGTAGTTATAAGTACATCATCTCCAGAATGGTATTAATGATTTAAATATCATATATATCCAGTATATATTCATTTTATACTATACCATAACATTTAGAGATAAAAAAAAATAAAATTTACCGTTCATGGAGACGATTGGCCCTATGCATGGATGAACGCTAATTTCATTTCTTTGTCACATTAAAGGAATTAAAAATAAATGAGATATATATATATATATATATTATAATTACATTATAATATATATGTTATATAGATAACATAATTTCCTTAATTTCATTCTTTATAAATTCCTTGTTTGGAATGATCGAGTCACATCACTTGAGGGGGCGGTAGTCCACACTTCCTCAGATTAAATTATTGCAGTTCCACAGCATGAAAAACATAACGATGTGATTTAAAAAATAAAATTAAAAAGAATATAGAAAAAATAGATACCATATATATCACATATAAATATAGTTAAATCATAATGGCCACCATTAGAGGTGTTAAATTAATATTGAATAATCATCGTTTCGTGAGGCATTAATTCACCACCGACAGAAACAATATGTTCTTTAACCATTAGATGGAGGTGTGTGTAAGTGTAGGTAGAATAATTATCATAAAAACATCCTATTATATTAAGGATACTTTTTTTTATTATGGGATCAAATAATAAGAAGATAGTGGTGAGTTAAGAAAGAAAATAAAAGTAATAAACTCGAGAGAAGACATTACCCCTAGATCGGGTAACTCTTTTTTATTTGTGTCAAAGGATTCCTTGAAAAACTTATACCCCAAAGTGAGGCTTATAGAAGTAATAGAGGGATGTGGAGAGATAATATGAGCAGAGTTTGGACAATCCAAGGACTTGAGAGGTATGGGTAAGGGGGTAGACGTGGGGGCCTTTTAGAAGAGGGAGGATGGTCACTTTTGGAAAGTCTTGAAATGTTACTTCATTATAAAATTCTTTTCGGATTTTAAAGGTCACAAAATGATATTTTTTGAGGATAAGGTGATATGGGTTCGAAATCCACAGATCCAATAGGTTTTCAACAATTTTATGTTATAGATTTAACCTTATCTTTTTATTTTATTTAAATTGTTCATTAATGAGGTAATAACTGCATCATCATGGTGTCATAAATAAATTTATTTATTTAATGTCTAAAATTTATAAAAAAATTACCATGATTTATGAAATCTTTTTATGTTTAAAATGACTATTTATAATTTAAGTGATCATTTATGTAAGAAAAATTAAAATTATTTTAATTAGGATATACAAACCTTTGTTATATTTCTCTTCCTTTTAAAAAATAATGTTCCAAATGTCACTATTACACCCATGTGACTCCATGGGCACTCAAGTTCGGTAAAAATTTTCCCATGGTCAGACATGAATCAAAAAAGAGTATTTCACCACATTTTGGGGTCATTTTATATTATTATGATATTATCTTATTACCATTAACTACCTGATTACTAATTAATCGCGATAATTGAAGATAATTACCGTCGTTACTCTTCATAATGTTCAAAAACAAAAGAGTCTTAATTAAATAATATATACCTTATGATTCCAAATATGGATTCCATTTTACCAAATTCCAAACATATAAATTTTCAGTAATTAATTTAAAAATAATTCTCGTTGTTAAAAAATATAGAATTTTTTAAGAAACAATATCTATCAAAAGATTGACACTTGTTTATATCCAATTTCAAAGTGAAATTAAATCAAATGACCAAAATTGAATTAAATGGTAAAAATATATTCTAATTAAACTTTTAAACCAATAAAAAGGACAATCTATCTATATAATTAAATTAGATTAAAAGGCAGTTTTGGAGTAAAATGCAGTATTTTTCACTAATCATTAAAAATGAACATTGTATGAAAAATACCAAAATTTATCCAAAGTAAATTTAAATGTCCCAATTATAAAAAAATAGTTTATTTTGAAAAATATATCTTATAAAATTTTCAATAGTTAGATTTAAAAATGGTTTTCCATCAAAAAGAGATAAAATAATCTTTTAAAAATATTAGAGTATTATATGCCTATGATTGGATTTATTCTCATTTTAAGCCCATAAAACACTATATAATTCATAAATAGGCATAGATATAAAAATATATTATTATTTACATACTTGATATGTTACATAAATGATATATGAAATAATTTATTTTCTTGTGTTTTATTAATTATATTAGCAAGGATATAAAATTTACAACATTTTGTTCTATGTTTTTTCTTTTAATGATGGTGGTGACCTCTAAAAAGTAATATATACATTATAATTTTCATTATAATTAATATAACTGTAAAGGGTGGATTATCATGTTTTTTATCTTCAATATGTTAATGGTGTTGATATTTGTGGATCTTATTTTTTTTATTTTAGATTTTTTACTCATGATTATCTGAGGATGACCCATATATTAATATTTTTATATCTTATAGTATGCATGTTATATTTGTGATAAGTGGGTCCCAATTATTAGTTTTTAATGTCAATATATACCTTATCCATTTTTTCTCACCACATTTTAGGATTTGACATATGATTTTTTAAATATTAAAAATTATGGGATTATATATATATTTATAGTATATTTATATACATTTATTAATTTTATTTTTAAATAGAGCATATTATGACTGTGGAAAGAATGTTTGGTGAGGGATAATGTCCCCAAACAATTTATTTTAAACCGTTATGGTTTGGTCTAATCCTCTAGAGACTATAATATTTTTTGGAGGCTTTGGGCTGGTTAGATTGTAGAATTCTAGTATTTCGGTGTCCACTTGTAGCAAATAACACCACATAAAAGTTAAATTTCCATAAAAAATGAGTTTTAAAACCACATGAATTTTTAAGTTAAATTCAATTGTAAAAATTTATTAATTATGAATAATCCAAATAGTATTGACCCCATATGTTAATCTTGTAGTTTCATTTTTAAAATAATCAGCTACAGTTCTATAGCTATATTTTATCATTTTTATAAATTGAAAACTAAATTCCCTAAAAAATTACATAATGATTTCATTAATTGATCATTTACATATTTTAATTTTTTTCAATATCTAAAATAGCATATATCTATTTTTTTTAAAACCATTTTAGATATTATGTTAATTGCAAAAAAATCATTTATAATTTAACATATCATTTCTCATTTAAAATTTTCACATGTATATTTATATAAAATCAATAATTTATCTATAAACATATAGATAGATATCAAAATATTCCATATATTTTCTTATTTTCATCATACCAATGAGTTATATGTACTCTCCTTTAGTAAAAATTAAAAATAAATTTCCTTTCATTGAATTAAATTATTCATAATGATCTATTTTTAAAATTAATTATCTAAGGGAAATAAAAAATTACAAATTACAAATATTTTTCTCCCTTTATTATTTTATTTATAATATAAATTATAAATATTAGAAAAATAAATTCAATACATTCTAATGCATAATCAAAAAAATACAATAAAAACAAAAAAGTTATCTCTCATTTATTAAATGTGAAACCAAAACCATAAAACATAGAATATATATTAAACATTCATAACAACATGTTTACAACATAGAACAATATAAAATGAATTATTTATAAACACAAAACATATTTTATGTATGAAAAAACAAGGGAAACTTATTTTTTTAGATTACATAATATTAAAATTCGAAGAAAAAATTAAAAACCTATTCAAATCTGTAGATTCAAAAATAAAACCATATTTCATTACTACATTAATATAGCATAACATTTTAAATGAAATATAATTTAAATTCTATAATATATATATATATATATATATGAATGTATTAATAATACAAAATGGGATAATTGAGTTATTTATTTTAAATGTAATTAGAGATCATATGTCTAAAATAAAACATTAAAATAAAACAAGAATTTCTCAAAGTCATTCATTTTTTTATTAATGAAACATATTTTATGTAATTATTAAAAAAGAAAATTTGTACATACATAAACAATGATACAAACACACACACATATATATATTAATATATATATCATTAAAATAAATAACAAAATTATTATTAATTTTTCATAATATATCATAAATAAGATGATTTAAAGAATGTATATACAATTTTTAGATGTTTATTATCAACTTATAAATATTTTATTTGACTGTAAATATTTTATATATATCCTAAATAATAAAATCATAATTAATATAAAATATGAATTTTAAAAATTATATTAATACATAAAAAATAATAATTTTATGAATTTAAAAACCCAATCCAAACATTTTTCAAAAACATAGAAAAATTATTATCCTAAAAACATATATTTCTTTAAAAAGTGGGACAAAATAAAAATTTAGTAATTAAAACATTAAAGAAAATGATTTCTACCAATATATTTTTTAATTATTGTAAAAAATGTTGTTTTTCTATAAAGAAAATAAATATAATCTATGGATGGGAATAACATTCCAACCCTAAAATATAAAATAAAAATAAAAATTAAATTTAAATAGAGAATATTTAACATAGTTTAGTTTTTTTTCATTAAATATACTATTTTGGTTTTTGGATTGAATAAGGTGTCAAACAAAACAACACTTGTTAAAACAAATCAAGCCTATTTCAAAATTCATTATTTTTTTATTATATTTAATCTCATTTTAAAATATGTAGAGTTTGATATACACTAATCCATTATAGGTACCTTACCTATATTCACTATATATTCCTTCTTTGTATCTCCATCTTCTTTCCAATACCCCCTAATTGAATCTGATTCCCTCTCCCTATGTTATATCCTCTTCATTTTGATTTCACCCCCAATTTATTCCCATCAATTCTTTTTTCTGCCTCACATCCTTACCCAATCAGTCCCAAAATATGATTGATACAACTTTTTGAATAAATATCTATGAATTAATATTATATTTTGACACTATGGAATCCATTCTCCAACTATGTGACTTCTATAATCCAATCCCCACAATAGACCCAGCTACTCCCTACTGCCAACATCACAACTTACTTTTCTAGGTGTAGTGTCCACATTTTTTTATTAGCAAATTTTTTTAAAAAACTCTTATGATACCAAATATATAAATTTTATATCAATGATCCCTTTATTTATTTCTGGGGGAATTTGGAGATTATTCTTGTTACCTAGAAAATAGGTTTCAATAATTTTTATAATATCTGTATATGTGTACTGATTTTCTTTTGTCGGTAAAAAATAAATATTTTTGTTTGTTCGTGGGGTGTTTTATCTTATATTTCATGTTTCCAATGTTGATGATCTTCCTACTATTTGTACTAATTAATTACATTTGGGGTGATCTAACAACATTCTAGTAGATATTGAATCTATAACTATGAGGTTCAATATCAAGAGAATGATTGTAATGTTTTTTATGTCAATTCTATGGGAGTTTTTTTCATTACCCTAAATGAGTTAAATTTTATATTATTGATTATGTTATTGCATATTTTCCATGGGTAATATTTAGGATTTTATCCATGGATTTGTTTTGTTTCTTATATTCTAGTTGATAAAAATAGAAACTTATTTTTATTATAATAATTTTTTTATTACTATCATATTATTTTAATTATATTGTAATACATTAACTTATAAATAAAACATAATATTTTATTTTTACCCTTTTATTTTAATTTCCTTATTATCACTTTAATAAATTAATGTTTTTATCCAAACTGGGTTTGAGGGTTTTTGAAATACTTCTATTTTTAATAGACTTATCTTATATCGTTTATATTATTATTTCCAAAACATAAAATTCAAGGGATTAATAATTAATACTAAAAATAATAAATATTAAATTTTAGGTTAGAATAATATAATTACTCATATAGAGGTATATTCATACTATATTTATTGATTCTTTTTCAAGAATATAAAACCTTAAGAACTAATTTATTTTTTCCAAAAAAATGTGTACCTTTGTCTATAAATTTTCAAAAAACAAAATTCCTTAAAATAAACTTTCTCAATTTAGCTTTACAATTTTTTATTACTTTACATATATAACTATTTTAGAAATTAATTTATAAACTAAAATCTCTTTGATAAATTACAAATTATAAAACATTAAATGTTATAAATCTTAAAATGTAAATTTGAACATTTAATCCTAAAATAAAATATATTATATTTAAAACCATGAATCATAAATTATTAATTTATAATATCTTAAACTCTAAATCATGAAGTTTTACACATGAAAGATTTATCATTTATTATCATTCATAAATACTGATCCATTAACCTGAAAATTAATTGATTAAATATATTTTATCAGAATAACCAAAAAATTATTCAAAAAATTATAATTTCTTAGAATATACATAATAGATGTATTTTGAGGGTTTTGTTTTTAAAATCATGTGTTTTGAGCAGTTTCTTTTTTGGGTCATCTTCTCCTTTGGTAGTAGATGGATTTAATTATTTTTGTTTATACTAAAAAAAGGTTAGTTTGTAATCTGAACCAAACCAACCCATACATTAATGGTTTATAAAGTTTCAATTCTATTTCAATTCAATAATAAATGGTTTGTGTATTATATATAAAAATATAACCAAAATGTGTAGTTTGGTTTGGTTTTATTGAAAATAATATATAACCAATCTGTTTTCTAACCTATAAAGAATACATGAATAGTGTCTAAAACATATTGTATGGCTTCCGCACACTATCCACATTTAAAAGGGGTAAATAGAGCACTAGTGTACCATGTGAAATTCCAATTCCATGGAGAGACATAGAGGCTACATCCTATTAATTCAAGTCATTACCCTAATTATTGTGAGATAGAACCCTGGATCATGAACCCTGAATTAATGCAGACCAAACTGCATATTATTGAAAAATTTATCAATTTCAAAACTATGAAGAACAAATTATGTGGTATAATTTTATAATATCATACAATGAAGTTAAATAAATTGTAGGAAGTGATTATACTAATAAACTATCACCCTCACTAAATTAAAAAACTAAAACTAAACAACGAGTGACCAAATTGAATCGAAATAAACCCTAGAAAAAATCATAGTACCCCAATAAAATATTCAAAATGACCTTATAGATGGGTTTATCCAGGGAACACAATATTTGGGGGTTCCCTTTACCACCACATCACTAACTCCATAAAAAAATATTATCTTATTAATATTAATATTTTATAATTTTTTGAGAAACTATTAATATTAAAAATTTTATTTTTAAATGTCACGTTTTTGATAATTTTTGAAGAATGTTTCTAAATATAATCTTATGTATCATTGATATATTTATATTAGGTGTTGAAATAGATTATCTTCTTTTTTTTTCTCAAAACCAAAAAACCATTTAATAGTAGTTTTTTTCAGATTGAATGATTTCTTAACAACTAATATAAAGTTTTTATTAGATAGTATTGTGATGGATATTTTTTTATTATAAGAATGACTGGATAAATCTAAAAAAATACAAAACATAACATTTTACAAGAAAAATAACACCACAAAACAAATTATTATAAATAAAGGACCCTCAAAACAAACGTAAGCTGTACGGTTCACGAAATAAAATATTTTTATTAATGTATATTTTAATGAGATGAAAATTTTTTAATCATAAAATTTTACATTAAATATATCCTTATTTTGATTGTAAATAAATTTATGAGGTTTTATATATAAAAGATTTTTATTTAGAGTTTAATTTAGTAGAAATTAAAATTTTATGGTTGAATATTTTAGATTGTATATCAACGCTTTATGGTTTCAAAAACAAAATTTATTATTTTGGATTTTTGAAATTAATTTTTTATAATGTAAAAAAGATTTAATAGTTAATAGTTTATATATTAATAATTTGTCTTTTTTTTACAGAAGATTATTAATGGAATTTAAATTTAAATTATGAAAGAATCTATTTAATGTTCATAATTTATTGAAAATTGATGGAAAATTGTAAATTTTTTGAATAAAATCAAATAGAAACTAAGCTATCATATTATTTCAACATAAGAAAATATTTCAATAAAAATATACATATATATGAGTAAGTGCCTTCTTCTCAATTATCCTATCATATTCTAAATTTTTGGAATTATCTTTTAAGACCTATTAAGGTATGATCTTGAATGAATAAAAAACACTATCAGATATGCCTATAGAGAAAAAATAACAAAGAATGATTAAAAATCTATAAGACCATGTTTGAGTTATAAAACATGAATTTATTGAAAGGAAAAGAGTTAAATGAAATGAAAATAAATAAATTTTTGATATTTTTTTTGATTTGAAATTGAAAATATTAAAATATAATTAATATAAAATTATAGTAATAAATAAATGGTCATAATAATTAAACAACTATCTCTTTTTGATTGATTAATCCCACCAAAAAGATAAAATAAAAAATCCCTTGGATCAAATTCACAACATTCCACTCAAGAAATGTAAATATATAAACCCACCATTATAAAACAACCATAGAAATGACCAATATCAAAATAAACATTATAAGAATTTATCATATCTTAAACATCAGACATTTGTTTCAAATAACAGTAGACATGATTCTAGATTGCATCAAGAGTATATTATGGAGACCTAAAAATTGAAATCTATTTGCATTGGAAACAGGTGTAGTGACTATATTTTTTTCTTGTAAAACATTAGAATATATTATAGAATGTTTTTTAATCTAGGAGTTGAGTCAGTGTGGTATTCTAATGTCTAGGGTGGATCAGTGTTCATATAAAAATATATTAAATATATTATATCATGTACATTATCTTTTTATGAAATAGTGTAATATCATCCAATTAGGGTCTTGGAAGGGAAATTAGATAACCCCATTATATATAAAATTTGGGTTTTATCAAAGGCATGACATATCCTTTTTACATATCTAGTGTCTAGATTAAATGAAATTGTGATAATATTAATAATTAGGTATACTTATTTGTTTTTGGTTTGTTAAATATAAGAAACCAAGATTCTACTCTATTTAATCCTGATTATGGAAAATCCGATGTGATATAAACATGATTTTAGGCATTTTAAATTATCCATATGTGAAACTTGTGACAAACGACAATATATAATGGGTTGACGATTTGTGAGGAATGAAATTAACGGATCACAAAAATGATAGGGATGTTGAACTATTATTTATTATTGATCCATACAAAAATAAGGTGGGATGTTTTATTATTTTCATTTAATACCTTATTTTCATATTCCATCATTAATTTGAATTAATCCACATAAAAACATTCTTCAGTGGTTGAATATTGATTTGATATTAAGGATTCCTTACCATAGAAATTGTGTTTTCCATTATTTAATATTCATTTCAGTTCATTGGTTTCAAGCTAATGGGTTGATGTCAACCTGAATAGTTGTTGATATTTTTTCTCATTTTATTTCTTTATTTTATCCACATGTTCTTTGTACAACCATCGATGATATTTATTTTCTCAAAAACTTGATTAATAGACACATAATGATGATTTAAATTCCTAACATTGGTGAAAATGATCATTTTTATATGTTAGGATCTAATAATAAGAGTATTTTTGATGTTCTACATGGTGTGATGGGACATTAGATGTGTATCGATAGTAGATTAGGTGTTCACTATTTGTGAGTTTTATTGTTCAGAGTAGCGGTAAATGGGACCCAACCATGATTATATCTGGTAGCCAAAATCCATTAACCTGCAATGGATCAAGCATGGTATGCCTTGAATTTTATTCTTCTAATGTGGGGGTATTGGAGGAAGAAATTTCATGGGAGAGAAACATTGAATGAGAATGATTTTTTTGGAAAATATGAATATAAATTTTGTATACTATGAAGGATACATGTTGTGTAATCCCCTTACTGTAGTGGATAGGTTTTCAGGAAAATAAAATTTCATACACGAAGTACCCCCCATACATGTCATGTGGCCTGTGGCTAGAGGATTGATATATTACCCTAGGTATACTAGCACAGGAATCTCCCTGGGACATTGGAAAAACCCTAGTACACAAGAACATTATAGAACCCACAAATGTCCAGAACAACCCGACATAGCTAGAGTACACATGTACAAATCATGTACACTAGTTTGGCTGGAGTACATAGGCATGGTATGAAGTTAACAGGTATGGGATAAGGTACCCAAGCGTGGGATAGAGTACACAACCTGTCTTGGGGAAGTTAAGAAACATATTGTATAACCATTACACATCATATACTTTTTCAATGGAAGTTTTATTTCCTTGTTCACATCAGTGTAAACCTGTATATATATGGTGTGTTCCCTTGACCGTCATAATAATGGTATAGTGAAGAATCATATTGTGTCATGAAGTCAATATATGTGGCCTGAAGTGTGATCCTATATCATTTAAATCATTCCTCTGAGGGTCTAGAATCACATCACCCATGTATCTTGTAGTTTAATCCCCTTTCTAGATGGTTATCTATGTTCGAGCGTGTACTTATTCATTGTGAAGGGAAATTTACATGACTTCACTGATAATGAATATCATTGATAGAAGACTCATGGTGTCACGACCCGTCCTCGGGGCCCATGTCGTTACTACCCCAAGCCCGCCTTGCATAGGTCAGAGGTTGGTGACTAGCGCTAAAGGCGTAAATCCCGATAACTGGGAAGGTATTTACTTTATAAAAGTAAACAAAACACTATAGAGTACAAGTTAAAGTAAAACACTAAGTACAATAGAAGTGCTGAAAGGTAAATGGGCCAGAATACAAACCCAAATTAAAGTACAACTACAACTGAACAAAGTACAATAGGGAAAGACAACAGCTGGAATAAAGGAAGCATCTCCTGGGTCGTTCTCCTCGAATCCTACCTGAAGGGTAGGTACAGATGGCGCAGCTCCTAGATCGTCCACCACAGATCCTACCTGAAGGGTAGGTATAGATATCCTCCACAACGCTCTTGCCCGTCAACCTCCTCCGTGTGTCATCTCTCCGTGAAGTCCACCTCCAGATACTGAATCGTCGTGTAGTCCACCTCCGGGTACCGTCCAGTCCTCGAACACTCGGCCTCCGTCAGCACTGCCCGTCGTCTGCAACCAACACAACGAGGTGCGGGCATATCCCGTGTAGGGGTGAGTATAACGATACTCAGTAGGGAGCCCAAGACCCTCAAGGTCTCACTAAAACCAACAAGGATAACCACAAAGAATATCTCAACAGATAACCTCTACTCAGGTATATGCCCATGCATATACCTAAGTTATCAAGTAACCCATCTTGATCATGAGGAAAACACCAAGATCATGAAATCAACGGATAACCACTACCCAGGTATATGCCCATACATATACCCAAGTTATCAAGTGACCCTTCTCAATCATGAGGTAAACAAAAAGGTCAAAAGTCTCAGCTCAAACCAGGATTTTCATTATCGAAACCTTACCTGCTGAAGAGCCCCATCTCTGGAGTGTACAGTGGCCCTTTCACAACTCCGAGGTACTGCTCACTATTCCAAGTCTCTGAGGTACTCCTCCTGTCGAGTACCGCGGGTTTGCTGCCAAATACTGGGCGCTTTGTCCGCTATGGGTCTGCCGCCAAATACCGGGCGCTCCCCCTAATAGCATACATAGGTACTCCTCCGGTCGAGTACCACGGGTCTGCTGCCAACTAACAGGCGCTCCGTCCGCTGTGGGTCTACCGCCAAATACCGGGTGCTCCATCCACTGGGCTAGTCGACTCACTCCAAGTCGAGTCGGTCAAGCAGTCATCAGGTCTCATTCGTCTACACGGTCTCCGTACTCCATACGCTCGTCTTTGGGAGGGTCTACTCCATGAGCTACAGGTCGATAATCCAAGTATCACAAAGTCCCACGAAAAATTATTTCAAATGACTACCTCTTCATAGGGGTCTCAACGCAACAGATGGCGCGTCAATCAGACGTCCGGTCTATGAGTTATTAGCCTTCCCTTCCTAGGTGCCTAGTTGGTTTCGTGAGCGAACCAACCCGGCCGTATCTCAATTGTACCCCGAACTCTCATAGTTTATACTCATAGGGACCGTTTCTCAACGTGATCACCAACGCCGCTGATGGTTCGTCAAACAGACGTCTGGTCTAAAAGATAACAGCTTTTCCGTTCCAAGGGCCCGGTTGGATTTCAGGTACAATCCAACATGGCCACTATCCAACAGCAACCAAAACGCGGGAGAAGTATTCCAAAACTTCCTTCTCATCAAGAGGAATCCAACGAGACAGACGGAGCGTCAATCGGACGGCCGGTCTATGAGTTATTGGATTTTTCGTTCTAGGGGCCCGGTTGGTTTCATGAGAGAACCAACCCGAACGCACTCCGATGGCATCCAAAACTCGAGCAGAGTAAGCCAAAAGATTCATCTCACTTATAGTAATCCCACAAAGTCGATTACACATCAATCGGACGTCCGAAGCTCAAGATATAAGTGTTTCCGCTCCGAGGGCCTGGTTGGTTTCGTATCCGAACCAACCCGGCCGAACACAAAGTACTCTGAAACCTTGAGTGCGATATACTGAAACGACCGTCTCGTTCCAAGGATCTCTACGCAACTGATGGTGCATCGATCGGAGGTCCGTATCCCAAGATATGGGCAAAAGACCAAAGAGGGTTTGAAAATGGGGGGTATGGGCCTGGACCGACCCGGCCCGACCCCCCCAGGGTCGGCCCGAACCGGGGCGACCCGACCCGTGTCCGACCCGGATGGGCCTGGCCCGGCCGGCTCGGTCTGGCCCGACCGGCCTGCCGCGGCTCGGCCATCGCGGCCGAGCGGAAGCTGCGGGCGGGGTGCGCGGATCCCCCCCTGCCGCTGATTGAAGCCGGCGGTGAACCGCCGTCGCCGCTGCATTCCACGGACCACCGAACGCGCTCCGGTGGTCCGTTTCTCCTGCCGTCTTCGCCAACGGTCCTCCCGGGAACCGACCTTCAATGCGAAGGGATTCAAATGCCATAGCAGCCTGCTTCGTCATCGTCCGTCGATCCGCACATCGATAAACAAGCTGCAGAGGGTTGACGGGCTGTGTTTGTTCAGCCCGCGCCCTCCGCGTTAGGTGTTATCAATTGGAAAATAATAAACACATGATTTTAATCATTGAAGAGGGTATAATTTATCCAAATAAATTATATGAACACCTAGAAATCAAATACCCTTGCACGAGAGTTTAAAATTTGAATGCACGACGTGACGATGTCGCACATACTTGCCGCTCAATCCCACGCGGCGTGACGATGTCGCACAGCCTTGCCGCTCGATCCCGCGTGGTGCGACGACACCGCGTCAATTTCATTCGATCCACAACAACAAGAAAAACAATAAGGGAGGGGGACGACCGTGTTTGTGCGGTCTGGCCTCCTCCCGTTAACTGATATCATGCGGTCCAAATATCACGGATAAAAGACGGAAGAGAATCACGTAAGGAAAAATCACGTAAACCCCCAACCTCGGTTTCAAGAGCGGAGTCAAAGAAAGAGGATTCGAAGAAATTGATGGAGATTTTCCAAGATGGAACGTCATCTCCCTTCCTTTGATGTGGGAAGAAGAACGAAGGGTGGCGCGTCGCGGGTATGGCGTCGCGGTAAACGATCTCCTAGGGCTCGGCGTTCTTCGTTGGAAATCGTTCGTTCTTCGCGTTATTAATCGAAGATGATGAAGATGATCTCTAAGCTCCTTGACTTCTTTTTCCCCCACGTCCTCTCCAGTAATAAAGGAACTAACCCAAAATAAATTAATCCATGATTAATTTATTAACTCAACCTGGCTTTTGAAATTCAAGTGTTTGAATTTCAAAAACTCACATTAAACTCACTACATTAATGCCATAAGTTATTAACTTAAGTTATCAATATTAATGGTGAGTTGAGGGGGTTAAAGGATATGAAGGGGTGGGGTTCGTGTGGGCCCCACCACCCTCATAACCTCCCAAGGGAGGTTGGGTAGTTACCCAACTTCCATCCAAAGGATTAAACACTTAGAGTAAGATAAAAATTGTTGTTAATTTATAAATTAAACTTCCACAATTTTTATCATCTTATCTCGTGAAAACACAACTCCAGAAATGGCGTTCCTAAGAAATTACTGGCGCTACGGTTCCATCGGTGCCCTCGGAATTCGATTCCGATCACCGGTTCAAAAGTTAGAAAAACCCGCTCATCCGTTCACTGAACGTACCCGAGCCAAATTTCGGAAAATGATTCCGGGCACACCGGGCCTCAGAATCAGGCGCTGTCAGAAACTGCGTTCTTGTAAAATTACAAAGAAAATTAAGAAAAAAATTTCCTTGAAATTTCCGGGTCTTTTCATTACTCCCACCTCAGGGCTTTACGTCCCCGTAAAGCTTCAATCACAAACTAGGGACATAAAAGCGGTATTGAGCATGCATCTAAGCCTCCCGCTCTCATGTGATCACCTGGAGGTTCCCATACTGCCAGTGAAAGCACACCCAAGGAATCGTCCATCCTCATAGGATCCACTCCTGTCGATCCTCAATTCCCACTGGAACCTCCGTGAAAGTCACCCCATCGCCAAAGTCCAGCTCACCATGTCGATGATATGCGAAGGGTCGAACACGTATCTCCTCAGTTGAGATATGTGGAAGTCGTCGTGCACCTGGTGCAACTGAGGTGGATGCGTCAAGCAGTAAACCACTTCGCGTACCCAGTTGAGGACCTAAGAAGGTCCACTGAACCTCCGGGATAATTTTTCGCCTTGGCCACATCTCCGTAAACCTCGTCGAGGTGAAACCCGTATAAGGATGTGATCGTCATCCTCGAACTCTAGAGGCCTCCAAGTCATGTCAGCATAAGGCTTCTGTCGGCCATGTGCTGTCCTCATCCACTCTTGGATGACCTGGACCTTCTCTAGTCTCACAAGAGCTATTATGATTTCTTCTTTTCCGATAAGAGAAATCCAGTCTCATCCCCTGGATGAACCACATTCATTGCCTAATACAGTCAATCCTGACATGAATGATGCATTCATGCCATGGATAACGTCGTAAGGCCTCGACGTAACTACCAAGATATCCAACTGTCACTCTCACCTCCAAGGGTTGAGTCACACTATCGGCATCAGTGTGAGGTCACCAGGTCTCCTCTAGTAGAAATCTCGAAAGTGAGGGTTAAGTTAACAGTTTTAACCGGGACCACTCTGTATCAACCAAACAAAAGGACAAGAAAGAAAACATCACAAAGATAAGTGTCTTTTTATTATTGCATCTCATAGTACAAATACACGAAGCATTAAAAAAAATCAACAAAACTAGAAGCAACATGATCAATAGCCTCCAGGTCTGGAGCTAGTCCCGCTCCTGTCCATCTTCTTCCGGAGCTCCATGACCATAGGCCTCAGCTGCCTGAAGCTGAGCTCTCCCATGTCCTCCTGTCCCCTACGGTCAGCCCTAATCGAACCTCTGCCTCTGGCTAGGAGGTTCTTCATTTAACTGCTGGTCATCTGCATGGCGGGTCGGACAGTCACGTGCCATGTGACCAATTCCTCCACAGGAGTAACACTGTCCACTCTCGACACGTCTAGCTCTGACTCCACCCTGGTTTCCCTGCACAACTGAACCTGAGTCGTGCAGTCGGCCACCGGTAGGTCTGGTCCTCTTGGACCTCTACGTCATCTGTCTACTTCCTGCTACAGAAGACTCTACCGCAAGCCGGCTAGTGGTGGGTCCTGCTGCTGGAGACTACTCAGCAAGGAAACTCTACACTAAGAGGGCTCTCTCCAACACCCCTATCTGCGTCAGAAAGCTGTGAGAAACAACAGAAGCTCCAATCTCTCGCCTGAGCCCCTTCTCGAAGGTTTGAGCCCTGAAGAATGGGTCCCGTACCATATATGTGGATTAACACGAGAGGTCTGTGAACCTCGCTGAATACTGTTCCACTATCATGCTTCCCGGACGCAGCTAAAGTAGATCCTGTATACGCACCACTCGAAGGGTGGCTGGTACAAACTCTACCCGGAACAGGCTCTCGAAGTCTGCCCAAAGAAGTGTCACCTCTTCATGCATCTGGAGCATCAGACTCCACCATCTTCCTGCTACTTCCTGAAGAATACTGGCAACAAGGATCACCATGAAGTCTACCGGTGTCCCCACTAGCCTGAGCACTCTCACCACAGCCTCCAACCAATCCTCAGCTTCCTGCGGGTCCGTCTCTCCATGGAACCTGGGTGGCCTCTGGTGCTGGAACTCGTGCAGTGCGCTCAAGCGACGCACACCCTCTGCTGCTAGGGCTGGTGGCATCGGTGGCCCAACGGGTATTAGTACCGCTGGTGCCTCCGCTGGTGCCTCAACTGGAATAGAGCCATGTACTGAGGCCACGTCGCTCGGCGGGCTGTCAGTACGAACAACTCTCGGGGCTCTAGCTGGTCGTCTACGGGGAGGCATCCTGAAAGAAACAAACATGACACGGTCAAAAGGCTTATACCTGGTGAGATGACCTAATTTGAGCTGACATTTAAAAACTTCTGGAAACACACACGCAATCAGTGTTTTCATGCACAAAGTCGTAAATCAGTTATCAGGGTCCTGGTGTATGAATACGTCGGCCGCCCGCACCAAAACTGGACTCCCTAAACTGAAAACCAAACTCGGTACTCTTAACACTATTGCTTCACAGAAAGAAAAATATCAGAGTTATTAGTTTTGCGGTAGAACCGACTCCTCTGATACCAATTTTTCATGACCCATCCTCGGGGCCCGTGCCGTGACTACCCCAAGCCCGCCTTCCATAGGCCAGGGGTTGGCAACTAGCGCCAAAGGGGTAAATACCGAAAACTGGGAAGGCATTGCCTTTATAAAAGTTAACAAAACACTACAGAGTACAAGCATAAGTAAAACACTAAGTACAAGAGAAGTGCTGAAAGGTAAATTGGCCAGAATACAAACCCAAATTAAAGTACAACTACAACTGAACAAAGTACAATAGTAAAAGACAACAGCTGGAAGAAAGGAAGCAGCTCTTGGGTCGTCCTTCTCGGATCCTACCTGAAGGGTAGGTACAAATGGCGCAGCTCCTGTATCGTCCACCACGGATCCTACCTGAAGGGTAGGTACAGATAGCCTCCACAACGTTCTCGCCCGTCAACCTCCTCCATGTGTCGTCTCACCGTGAAGTCCACCTCTAGATACTGACTCATCGTGTAGTCCACCTCCGGGTACCGTCCAGTCCTCGAACAATCGGCCTCCATCAACACTACCTGTCGCCTGAAACCAACACAACGAGGTGCGGGCATAGACCGTGTAGAGGTGAGTATAATGATACTCAGTAGGGACCTCGAGACCCTCAAGGTCTCACTAAAACCAACAAAGATAACCACAAAGAAGATCTCAACAGATAACCTCTACTTAGGTATATGCCCATGCATATATCTAAGTTATCATGTAACCCATATCGATCATGAGGAAAAAACCAAGATAATGAAATCAACAGATAACCACTACCCAGGTATATTCCCATACATATACCCAAGTTATCAAGTGACCCATCTCAATCATGAGGTAAACACAAAGGTCAAAAGTCTCAGCTCAAACCAGGATTTTCATTATCGAAACCTTAACTGCTGAAGAGCCCCGTCTCTGGAGTGTACAGTATTCCTGTCATGACTCTGAGGTACTTCTCACTAATCCAAGTCTCTAAGGTACTCCTCTTGTCGAGTACCGCGGGTCTGCTGCCAAATACTGGGCGCTCCATCCGCTGTGGGTTTGCTGCCAAATACCGGGCACTCCCCCTAATAGCCTACAGAGGTACTCCTTCGATCGAGTACCGCGGGTCTACTGCCAACTACCAAGTGCTCCATCCGTTGTGGATCTACCGCCAAATACCGGGCGCTCCGTCCACTGGGCTAGTCGACTCACTCCAAGTCGAGTCCGTGAAAAAGCCATCAGGTCTCAGTCGTCTACACGGTCTCCGTACTCCATACGTTCGTCTTCAGGAGGGTCCGCTCCACGAGCTACAGGTCAATACTCCAAGTATCACAAAGTCCCACAAAGAAGTATCTCAAAGGACCGCCTCGTCATAGGGGTCTCAACGCAACAGACGGCGCGTCAATCGGACTCCCGGTCTGTGAGTTATTAGCCATTCCGTCTAGGGGCCCGGTTGGTTTCGTGAGTGAACCAACCCGGTCGTATCTCAACTGTACCCCGAACTCTCATAGGGTATACTCATAGGGACCTTTTCTCAAGGTGATCACCAACGTCGCTGAAGGTTCGTCAAACTGACGTCTGGTCTGAAAGATAACAGTTTTTCCGTTCCAAGGGCCTGGTTGGATTTCAGGTACAATCCAACATGACCACTATCCAACAGCAACCAAAACTCAGGCGAAGTATGCCAAAAGTTCCTTCTCATCAGGAGGAATCCAACGAGACAGACGGTGCGTCAATCGGACGCCCGATCTGTGAGTTATTGGCTTTTTCGTTCTAGGGGCTTGGTTGGTTTCATGAGCGAACCAACCCGACCGCACTCCGATGGCATTCGAAACTTGAGCAGAGTAATCCAAAAGATTCGTCTCACTTAGAGGAATCCAACAAAGTCGACTGCACATCAATCGGACGTCCGGAGCTCAAGATATAAGCGTTTCCGCTCCGAGGGCCCGATTGGTTTCGTATCCGAACCAACCCGGCCGAACCCAAAGTATTTCTAAACCTTGAGTGCGATATACCAAAACGAACATCTCGTTCCAAGGATCTCTACGCAACTGACAGTGCGTCGATAGGAGGTCCGTAGCCCACGATATGCGCAAAATACCAAAGAGGGTCCGAAAACGGGGGGTCTGGGCCCGGACCGACCCGGCCCGGCCGGCGCGGCCCGGCCCGGCCATCCAGCCGCGGCTCGGCCAGCGCGGCCGAGTGGAAGCCACGGGCGGGGTACGTGGATCCCCCCCTTTCCGCTGATTGAAGCCGGTGGTGAACAGCCGCCACCAGCCTTCCAGCGGCGCGCCAGCGTGGCACGCCGCCACTGCCTTCTGCGGACCACCGGACGCGCTCCGGTGGTCCGTTTCTCCTGCCGTCTTCGCCAACGGTCCTCCCGGGACCCTAACTTCACTAAGAAGGGATTCAAATGCCATAGATTCCTGCTTCATCGTCGTCCGTCGATCCTCACATCGATAAACAAGCTGCGGAGGGTTGACGAGCTGTGTTTGTTCGGCCCGCGCCCTCCGCATTAGGTGTTATCAATTGGAAAATAATAAACACATGATTTTAATCATTGATGAAGGTATAATTTATCCAACTAAATTATACGAACACCTTGCAATCGAATACCCATGCATGAAAGTTTAAAATTTGAATGCGCGGTGTGACAATGTCGCGCATACTTGCCGCTCGATCCCGCACGGCGTGACGATGTCGTGCATCCTTGCCGCTCGATCCCACGCGTTGCGACGACACCACGTCAATTTCATTCGATCTGCAACAACAAGAAAAATAATAAGGGAGGGGGATGGCCATGTTTGTGCGGTCCGACCTCCTCCCGTTAACTGATATCATGCGGTCCAACTATCGCGGATAAAAGACGGATGAGAATAACGTAAGGAAAAATCACGTAAACCCCCTACCTCGATTTCAAGAGCAGAGTCTCGGAAAGAGGATTCGAAGACGTTGATGGAGATTTTCCGAGATGGAACTTCGTCTCCCTTCCTTTGACGTGGGAAGAAGAATGAAGGGTGGCGTGTCACGGGTATGGCATCATGGTAAACGGTCTCCGAGGGCTCGGCGTTCTTCGTTGGAAATCGTTCGTTCTTCGCATTCTTCATCGAAGATGAAGAAGATGATCTCTAAGCTCCTTGCCTTCTTTTCCCCCCCAAGTACTCTCCAGAAAAAAAGGAACTAACCCAAAATAAACTAAGCCACACTTAATTTATTAACTCAACATGTCTTTTTAAATTCAAGTGTTTGAATTTCAAAAACTCACATTAACCTCACTACATTAATGTCATAAGTTATTAAGTTAAGTTAACAATATTAATGTAGAGTTGGGGGGGTTAGAGGATATGAAGGGGTGGGGTTCGTGTGGGCCCCACCACACTCATAACCTGCCAAGGGAGGTTGGGTAGTTACCCAACTTCCATCCAAAGGATTAAACACTTAGAGTAAGATAAATATTTGTTGTTAATTTATAAATTAAACATCCACAATTTTTATCATCTTCTCTCGTGAAAACAAAACTCCGGAAATGGTGTTCCTAAGCAATTATCGGCGCTACGGTTCCATCGGTTCCCTCAGAATTCGATTCTGAGCACCGGTTCAAAAGTTAAAAAAACCCACTCTTCTATTCACTGAACGTACCTGAGCCAAACTTCGGAAAATGATTTCGGGCACACCGGGCCTCGGAATCAGGCGCCGTCAGAAACTGCATTCTTGTAAAATTCCAATGAAAATTAAGAAAAAATTTTCCTTGAAATTTCCAGGTCTTTACGCATGGAGTGAATTCTCTCAGATAAAAAATATCTTAAAGCCTCAAACAGACATAAATTTGTCCCTCTAGGGTTTCGAGTCCTTCTATAATACTCCAGTGTTGGATATAAATGTATAAATGAATTTTGGTATCTTTTTTATTTTACCATTAATATCATTTGGGTATTTTTAGATGTGTACATGAGTACATGTACATTAGGATAAAGCCTCTCATGTTTGTGATATGCCTACATGAATCTGGTCTTTAGCCCATGGCCAATTAGAGGCTGTTTTGGGGAGTCACACATGGCTTGCTATCATCTAGGATGACCCAACTAGGCCAGTCATTGAAAGAGTGGTACTGGTGAATGAAATCTAGCCACCAGAGGATGGTTATTTTCTAGCTATGAGGGTTGGTTTGGGTATTATAGAAACCATGTTAAAGTGATTTATGTTCAGCTATCGGGTTAGGGAGTCTAGTGAGGGTGCAATTACTTACATATCCACATAACAAGACTCTAATATCATAAAATTAACTCAATAAATAAAGGAACTGGTTGTCGGAAAATCATTAGTACATGTATCATATAAGAATGGGAATTTTTACATGTACTTATTGATTCAAATCCTCAAATATTCTCTTTAATTGTCATACCTCATAGCATTTATGACGTCTCTTGGACGACAAACATCAATGACTCCTAACCTAGCTAGGTAAGATAATCCATCTAGTAGTGAGGCTTCAGTACATGGTCAAGTATAATAGGTGGTACCTCCAGGTATTTTCTGGTCTTACCACCACTCATCATTCCCCATGAATCATTTTAATATATTGTTTAATGTGTTCATAGGATGAGCACACATCATGAGTTTTAGAGAAGTAACCTATCAAGTTTTAGGGAATGCTAGACCCCTAGATGATGAGGAATTGCATATGGTAATTGGGTGACTTTTCATCCTAGTGAAGCCACCTCCATATTTTTTGGTGGTTCTAGTAGTGAAACTTTTTCATGAATCTGTAGAGAAATGGTGGATTCTTGTATCTTAAATGTATTATTAGTTGATTATTTCATGGATATAGTTTGATCGTATCATCAGAGGAGAGTTAAACCTATTTATGTGGTTATAAGTAGTCATCCAAGAGTATTTGGACATGTATTAGGGTAGGATAATAGTTTTATATTATTCCTTTTTGTTCACTAAAATATCATGATACTCCATGGATGTTTCTCATGGTGTTTTTCCTAATAATGTATCATCTAGTGTGCCCTCCGTAGGGATATTAGGGATATAGTGATATATCAAATAATTACTACTTATTAATGAGTAATTGAGTGACCATTTTTTATGAATATATTTAAGGGGGGTCATTCACTAATAGATGGTTCTAGTAGTAGGAACCCTTGAGTTAAGACTTCTGTATATGGTAACTAACGTCTGATATAGTGATCCAGGTGAGTTTGGAATTTAAATACAGTATCTTAGTAGAGAGGCTCTATAGTTCAGGACTCTCAAGATAGTTCTATTAAGCTGAGGGGGTGAGGGGATATTATTAAAACTTTTTGTGACATCTCACAAGGGATTGAAGAACCCTTAATCCAGTTGATAGTTATATAGTAAATAGGCCATCTGGTAAGAGGCATTGGTAAATGAAAGGATGTATATAGGGTGTTAGACATAGTAGATGATATAAATGAATAGTAGGTGGTCACTGGTGATTTAATTTGTTTGCACCACCAATCTTATTTGGTTCATGGTAGGATTATAGAGATGATTTTCAAGAATGTGGATTGCTATAGGGAATGGATTCCTCTGAACCAGTGGAACTAAGGATGATTCAAGTTATGAATTTATTCTTCACTAAATTAGTAGTAAAATTGATCGAAACTTGTGTAGCCACTCTTTTCTTTTCACATCTATTTTTTAGATCGATATATTCTTGTTGATCCCTAATCTTGAACCTTTTGGTTGGTTATCCATATTTTTAGAGATTCAATGATCACATGGCTCTTTTGAAAGTGTAACCTTGCTTGGTACGGGATATATTCCATTAAGATTGTTTCATAGTGGCGATGACGTCTAATGATTTCATTATAGTTAGAGACTGACTCTCAATAGTTTGTGAATAGATTTAATATTTAAGATGGAGGAAGTAGTATTTATGAATAGATGGGATGTGGTTTTACTTTAGGATTGAGAAGGATACATAGGGTGATTTGGATGGGCTCATATTCAGACAGATTCAACTAATTACTCACTAGTTGGATAGTATTACCCAGGGAGTAGCAAATGTTGTGATACTTCATCATTCTATAGTGTTTATGGATAGTTTGGATATATTACTTGAGGTTGATTCAAGATTACATCCCCGGTAATAGATTTCATAACTCATATAAGTACACCTATGGACTAACTTGATATCTTTGACAAAAAATTTTATGGCTCCCATAGGGCTTTTAGAGATTATGTTCCAGTTTGATGAATTGTATAGGAAGAGATTTTTTAGATCTGGGGTTTCCCATAGGCATCCCAAGTGTTTTTCTATAGTAAAGAAGATGGGATATGAGTTTATTTATGTATTTCAATATCTTGAATCAAGTTACTGTCAAGAATAAGTATCCACTACTGAGTTTGATGACTTCTTCGACCAATTGAAATTGGTGAGGTTGTTCTCAAAGATTGACCTATTATTTGGCTACCACCAACTCTTAGTTTAGGATGATAATATAACTAGTAATGTGTTCTGATACTTCTATTTTCAATAAATTTACTTGGTGATTCCATTTGAAATCTTGAACACCCCATCATTGTTTATGAGACTCATAACCCAAATCATTCATCCCTTCTTAGACCGGTTTGTGGTAGTCTTCATCAACGACATACTAGTGAAGAAAATATTTGAGGACAAGCATGTGATACATTTGATTATGGTTCCAGATATACATTTAGGGAATGATATTTATGGGAAGCACTGAAAGGTTAATCTTTGGTTTTGAGTGGTCCACGTACAAGGAAATTTCATCATAGAAAAGGGAGCAGAAATGGACCTTGTAAAGGTCAACCTAGTTCCTTCACGGGTTCCTCCAAATAATGTCCTATAGGTGTTGAGATTATTTAGGATAGATGGCTAATATTAATAATTAATACCATATTTTTCTATTATTATATTACCCTTGTTATTTTTTACCCAACATGGGTAGTATTTTATGATGATAGATAGGTTACACCATGGCTTACAAAGTTTCAGTTGCTGTGGATGACCACCACAATTGTAGGAATAATTTAGAAGGGTGTTAAGTATGAATTATTATGTGATTACTCCTTAACCGAGATACTTTATTTTCTTATGTAAAAAAATGTAGTGATTGTTTATGGGTCCCATTATTTATGATTATTTGACTATAACTACAAAACTTGCAATCTCGAGCTGGTAGTGGTGGTATTCTCTTTTAAGGTGTGGTGACACTACCTTATGGGTGAGTGGTTTATCACCTATTATTGACAGAAGTTCCCAAAGTATATCATTTAACAGAATGGTATTACAATCAATAATTGTAGGTATGTAGATTTACTCTAGGATTTTGGTAAGGATGTAGTCTATACTCTCAGAAAGGGGAATTTTCCAACAAATTATTTTAGTAGGAAATCTTTTAATTAGTTGTTGAGAGAGTAATTGAAGTAGTTTTCCACATTAAGGTAGTCCATAGTGGACAAGGATGGTGTATCTCAACTCCATTCAATGGATGTTACCTATTTGATCACAAATTGTGTTTGGGAGTCCCACTTTATAGATAATGACTTTGATACATAATATTTTCATTTATACATGGTGTGTTCTATATATGAATGTTTTGATATTGGGGATCATGTAATCGTCTTTTATGGCATACCATGGTGACAAGGATGTGGAGAGAATAGTTTTTAATGATTTTCATATATAAAACAAAGTGGTATATCTAGGATTAAAAATGATGTGCCATTACCATCAACATCAAATCTGGTATTAAAAGATGTTAAACTATGAATATGAGTCTGTTTATCAATTCCCCACATATTAGTTGGAGAAGGATGACCAATAGGTTCTGTTGGGTTTGGATCAACCAATTATGTTGTTAGTATATAAGTGGTATGGTATCTATATTGACATCATAGTTTGGATTCCACAATCACTTAGAGTTCATGATCCTATGTTGATGATCATATGTCAACTCGCCATGTGGTCCCACATCCAACCCATCCAAGAGAAGGGTTTAATAGACAACTTCAAATTCCATTATCTGCAGGAGATAGTTTTTCTTCACATAGTTTCATTTATGGTAATTTCAGACTTTGATTCTCTCTTCATATCATTATTATGAATAGGATAACATGAGAAATTTGGGAACATATGTATTTAACCATGGAATTTCACCACTACAACGATATCCAGACTAATCAGACTATTCATGTTTTGGAGGATAATATTTGGTATTTCCTGATGATCATTTTTTATAGTTGGCAGGATAGCTTACATTTAATAGAGATAATAGATAACAATATTTTTCACTCCACTATTGGTATAGAATCATTTGAGGCCATGAATGGGAGTTCATAGATGTCATAACTATATAGGATGAATCCGCGAGAGACCACACTCATGTCCCTAGAGTTGGTGTAAGAGATTACAATGAAGGTGTAGATAACGCATGACTAGATGGGGACTTACCAGAGCTGTTAGATGTCTTATACGGACAAATGATGGAGGCCTATGGAGTTTATAATAGGAGACCATTTTTTAAATGTATCTCCTCATTGATAATTGTATATATTTTTCTAGTCAATAATTATTTTTCTAGATTCATTATCCCTTTCAAGATAATGTGTAGTGTTTGAATGGTGACATGCTAATTATCTCTACTACCATAGTTAGATCGAGTACATGATTTCATCCACATGTCAATGTTATGGAGGTGTGCAAAGGACCTCTATCATGTTATCGACTATGGTGTTATGGACATCAAGGATATAGAAACTTTTATGAAGTATCATATAAATATTGGGGAATTAATTGAAAAGATCCATCATGGGATGGATAATCCTTTAGTATGAGTCTAGTGGATGAACAAGTTTCTATAATATATAACATGGAAGTGGGAGAACAAGATGAAAGTATTGTATCCTCAATGTTTTTAAAAGGGGTTTTTTATATTTTAGATAAAAATACTTGAGGAGGGTAGAGTTTAATGACTCTATTTATCTCTGGTAAATTTTTTGAATATTGTAAATAATGTCTTTGATTGTATGTGTCGAATCAGTGTTGGATTCTAGAGCCAAGGGAGCATCATGTGTGCACTATATTTCTAAAATAATAAAATAAATATCTAAAAGGGAATCAGAAATGAAATTTTTGTCTGAAGTTAATTCCATAATGGGGGTTTTATCCAAGGAACGAAATAATTATTTCATTATCGAATGTATAACTTAATTGTAAATGGGATATAAAAAATAAATAAAATTAATTAATTATTAATATCTTATTAAATGTCCCAAAACCATTTTTTCACCTCAATTTAGAAATATATATAGAAAATTCTTATGGTCATCTTCATAATCCTAGGGATTTTAGAGGATTCATTTTAGGATACCCTTAATGAACATCAATGGATCATGGGTTGAAGATCAGTGAGGCAAAATGTGTGTGGATTTAATAAATAAATGTTGATAATAATTGTTCATCATCAATGATCAATCAAAACATGAGTTTTTATGATTTATTATGTTTGTAAAATCTCATATACTTGTATTCCACATTGAACATGAATCAATCCTTATAGAAAATTGATTTTTCAATCGAATGTTGATTTATTCTAGATGAATTTTTCTCCCAAAAATTATGTTTTCTTAGTCATTTATTATTCCTCTTTATTTTTCATTTTCAATTCAATGGATTGATTCCAACAAAAAAATGTATGTGGTTCATTCCTTATGAATTGTTGTTTTTCTCCTTGTTCTTGAGGTGATAATCATTAGTATTTATTTAGTCTTCAGTACAATGAATACCCAAAAATTTATTATTGCACTTTTGATTTTTACTGTAATAGATAATTTTTATTTATTTTTATATGATATCAATATAAATAATTAGATGTGATGTGGGGTGATGTGAGATCAATGAAGGATTGGTTAAATATGAGGTGTTCTTCATTCATGGGTTTCAGTATATGATGGAGGAGGATGATAAGTTTAAAACACGAGAATATCGGGTGGTTGGAATGTATCCACTAGCATGAAATCAGGCATGGTAATCCACAAATGTATTTTACAAATGATGATTCATGGTGAAACTAGTTCAGGCTATAGTTTTGGTAAGTCATGTTGAATAGACATGACATTCTATAAAAATCTAATATACGCTACATGTACTATGGATAAAACATATCATTTAATTTCTTGGTATTGATGGGTAAATTTTTGTGAATATAAAATACCCCAATTGATGTATAACACCTATATAAAACACAACACCCATGTATGTGAGATTGGTGTCTACTCATTGGTATATAGGCATGGTCAGAACTATGGTACATGGGAATGATCTTGGTATACAGGAACAACCATGTACCTGGACAAAACCAAAGCACCCAGACATAGATAGTGTAACCAAGAATGTAGAGAGGACATGAGAAAGACTAGTGAACACATTCCATGGATGAAGTACATAGTCATGGGCAGAAGTACATGGCTACATGCCAAAGTACACATGAATCCCTGCAGTAGTGAAGAAATATTTTTATATAGAGTACCACCATGTACATATTTAGGGCATTTTGAGGACCTCAGTATCTTCAGTGAAGAACTATATCTGTAAGGTGTTTTCCCTTGGTCTATCCTTATGATGATACAGTAATGTGTCGCATCATAAGCATGTGATTTTATCCCATATACATGATTAGTCTTGGATAGAGTATTAAATCCAGTTTTGAGGCACATAGTGTGATCCTATATCATTTACGTCATCCTAAGGTTGTGTTAGTAATCACATGGCATGAACCAAAATATTTCATCCCCTACCTTACATGTTATCATTATTAGTGCAGGTAATCACCCATAGGACTTGGGTGAGAGGTCATATATTTTTATAAATGTATTTAGAGTCTTATCATGTGATTATTAATTGAAATTTCAAAGAATAATGACATATTATAAGTAGTGGATGTGATGTTAGAAGCCTATTTTGGTGAGTTCCCTAGTATGAACATTACCTTTCATCCTTGAGTGGAATTCTAGGTTGTTGTTTCCATTATGACCTTACTGTGATACATATTTTCTATATTGAGTGTATATGAGTTATTATTTTTATGTCACATAATCCAATTGACCTATATTTGTGATGATGAGTTTAAAATTATCTTTATGTTTTTTATTTTTTGTTTTTAGAGTGTTCTACTATGTATGTATACACTTAAACATGTATATTCTTTAATAACATATGTATTTTCTTATGAAGGGAATATGATATTAAATGGATTCCTAGGTGGATGAGGAGTAGTTGGTTCATAGTTGGTATATATAAATAGTGGTATATATATGATGTTTCATTTTATGAATCATCAACCTTCATTGCATGTGTGACTTTTTTATATATTTATCGGGACTATATTTGGCTGTTTATGCTTTCGAGCAGTTTTTTCCTACCCTAACCCTTCGTATAGTTTTGTGCATGATTTTTTGTATCAGTTTTATTTTACCTTTTATAATAGTCTGATTATTTTGATATTATTTAATGTGTTATATTACATTAGGATAAGGCCTTACATTTCTAAGATATGTCAACTTTAAATTGGTTGTCTTACCCTATCTAATTGGATGTGGGATTGGTGTGTCACACTTAGCTTACCATCGGTTAGGTGAGCCCTTATGGGTTGGTTCATGATACATGAAACCCAAAACACCACACCCCAAAAATGATCAATAATCCAAGACACCAATTGAAGCTAGAAAATACCATGATTTTACATGAAAATATAGAAACCTATTTTTGTTATGTTCATTCAAATCATTATCAACTTCCACCATAAAAAATAATGTAAAATTAATATGAAATTTATTTATATTTTATCCCAATATACTTTTCAACATTTATAATAATATGAAAATATTGTTCAATTTAACTACAAGAGTTGGATTGGGATGTTGATGATGGAATGTAGTGTCTATGGGGCTAGAGTTGGGAGGTTTTTTAGTTAGAGAGACTACCCCGTTGTTCATATGTATAATATTTTTTCATAATTTTTTTTATGGGAACACTAGTCGATGTGTATGGGTTATAATTGGAATGGGAAGGATCTTAGTATGGGATATGGATTCATATTAGAGTAGAAATGGATTGTAACGGATAGAAAGATCAGATAAGAAAGGATTGGAGGGGATTAGGGTTATTTTGGCTTCTGGGGTTATGTATCTCAATGATTATCATTATTAATGATGATTTTACTAGTTTTGGTTCTTTTACATTGGTATTTGGTTTCATTATATATAGTGATCTTTGTGATGTACGACTTACATATCCTTAATCCAAGACTATGTTGTATATTTTAAAAATAAGATTTATATTAGTGATCTCAATTCCTTCTAAATCATGTGGAAAAGGTATGATATTTTTGATTAGGATGCATTTCAATTACATATAGTAGAATATAATTACATATGTGATTATTTATGCTTTTGGTTCTGGAGTTCTTTCATTTAGGTTCTGGTTGTGTTTACTCTAGTTCTCCATTTTTCATTTTCTTTTTTAGTTCATCTATTTAAGATGAATTAAGAATTAGTTTATTTAAATAACTTGTTTTTTGGTCCCCGTTCAGGTATGGTTTGAGAGTTTAAGGTCTATGTGGGGTCTCCATGATTTTTGAGTCATGTGGAACACTAATAATGATTAATTGTGCAATAGAATTTGTGATTCTCTTGTTATCACCTTTTATCTATTGGTTTGGGTGTTGTGATATTCATGGTTCCATCTCCAATTATTTCATAGTGGTAGGTGATGGTGGGCCTCCAACAATATGTGATAATGTAAGAACCATGATGTGACAGTAAAATATCATAGGGATGATGGATGTTTCCTTTGATCCACAACAGTGACTCTATTTTATATATTGTCTCATTTCCATGAATATACATTTCTAAACATTTATATTTCCACATTCAATTTACTTTAATTTTATATAAAATAAATTTTAGAATCAATAATTTTATAATGAACATATTCATTAATGAAATTTTAGTTTACTATAGTTTCAATTTAGTCATTATTTATTGATTTTTTTTTCAATTTTTATTTTTAATAATAGAATTATGTAACCATTATTAAGTATACCATGTCTCGATACATTTAAAATTCAGTTTAATATAATTATTATTGTTGAATAGATTTTAAAATTATCTTCTATTATATCTAAATAGTATTTTTGTCTATATTTTGGTTATTTCCTTTTTAACCATACCAATTCTTGAAAAAATAAATTGATAAAAATGAAAAAATAGTGTTTGAATCAAAAATTTATGAAAATTATTTTTAACAGTTCCACACAAATATATTGATTAAGAATTTTTCTCACTTATGTAACTACCTTTTTAAATATTGTGTTTCAATATAACCACTTTATTCACATCCTTGAAAAATATATTTTTCAAACATCCATAATTGTAATTCATTTAGAATATTTGTATGTAATTTTTTTAGCATGAATAAAATTATAAATTTAGTTTAAAAGGAAATTAAAATTTAAAATAAATGTCATTCATTAAAATTATATACTAATTCCAAAAAAAATTCTAATTCCCAAAGCATTAATGGGAATCATAAACGTATAATAATTTATAGTTTAATTCCAAAATAAATAATAATAATAATATTCCTAATGTGATATATATTATGGTGTCATCCATTTTTAACTATTTTAATATAAGAAATTATGAATATGAATATAGTAATTTTGAATAATATTTTTAACGAAAACATTCTCACATGCATTTTTTATTTAATCTTTTAGAATGTTCAAAAACATAACCACTACCCATTCAATTAATAAATTTATTCCTTTTCAGAACAAGAACTCCTCTATTAAATCAATAAGGTTCACAAATCATCAAGTGATGTAATATATTTAGAAAATAGAAATTATATTTTTTTTCTCCTGAAAATATCAATGAACATTCCATTGTATTTCAAAAAAAAATCATTCTTGAAATCATGATACATTCTTGGATAAAGTGACTTAATAGTTACATTTCTCATTGGAATTTTTGTATTGGTATTTGATGTCTATTTTTTGTTTTCATTATTTTTTTGTTCAAAATTGTTATTCGTATTTAACTTATAAAAAATAATACATATAATATATTTTGTTATTTTATTTATGTTTTTTACAATAGATTTTTATCATAGGTTCATTTTATATTATTTATTCCATTTTCATATTGTTATATTATAAACAATTTATCTAAAAAAATTTCTTCTATAAACCTAATAAAATATATCAGTTCCTTAATGTACTTACATATCATCACTTGAAAAATTATCTGTCTATCATTAAAAAATAATAATAAGTATTTCAATAACATTTATTTGGTAGTTATACAATAATATTTAAAATATTCATCTACAGACATTCATTATGTATTTTCTGAACAATTTTATTTTTTATAATCTATATTAGTTTTAATATTTTCATCGCTTCTACATATTTATTTGAACACATTCTATTTTTAATATTCATTTATTTATTTTATACCTAATATTACTATATTTTTGTTCCCTTCATACAGTAACAGTTATACAATTTATAGATATTACCAGTTTTATTTAATGTTATCTATTTCATATATGGTAATCTACTTTCAATTATTCAATTAATTTATACCATTTTTGTACATTATTCAATATAGTGTTATCCTTATTGTTTTCCTAGTAAATAAATTCCATTAACTCATAAATGACACAATACCATAATCACATACATTAAAATATATAATTGAAAATTATTTGTGTTAAACTTATTCTTATGTCTCTTTCTATATATTATATCAGTCAAACTATTTCATTCTTATAGATTATTAATTTATAAAATGAATCACAAAATTAACAACCTATTTAATAATTTGTTTCATTATATTCTATTTATTAAATTTATTTAGAAATATTTATAAAAAAACTACATGCAGCTGGATTCATTGATATTTTAACATTCAATCATGAATAAATGATTTAAATTAGAAGAAAATATAGAATGAAATACTAATTTCATATAAAATATTCTCATTAATTGTTTAATCACAATTATTGTGAGATTATTTTTTTTACAGGTGAAAATTATTATATAGAGAAAAAGGATAACATGAGTCTGAAGGGTATATTCTAATTACCATCTTTATCATAAAGAGGGATAAAATCAGCCGACAGATCATTCTGTCTCTTTATTGTGAGATTAATTTAGGAACATTCATATTTCATAAAAATAATTATATATTTTTTACATAAATACGTCTTCTTTGAAGTAATTTTTTCTGTTTCCTTATGATGTCATATTATTTCATATAAAAACATTCAATGATACTATTATTATTGATATATTTTTTTAGTTGATAACATTTTTCAGTTTTACACATTATTAAGCAGAACATGATCATATCTATACCATAAGATCCATTTATTATGTTAAATTTCACAAAATTAATTCTTTGAAGTATTTAAAAACATATTTAAATGGAATAATCTCATTTATAATGTTGCATTTTCATAGTTTTTTTTGAAAATACATGTCAATTCTATATAAAAACCTTCATTTATATAGAATAATTATTCAAAATGTATCTAATTAACTATATTATACACAAAAGAAAACAATTTCACTACACTAGAAATATTTTTCATTTTTAAGTATTAAAATCCAATTTCATTTAAATTCCACTAAAACATATTTTGTATGTTTACTATAAGTGATTATTTTTAAATTTTATCCATTTATTCTATTATAAGGTGTCTCTTCTGAAGAAAATTATCACATAAGTGGAATCAACAATAGATCATCACCATTGGTTTACCAAATAGAACATAAACATATCCTCTACTATATAATCAACCATTAAATTATAATAATATGATATAAATTTTATTTTATTAAACATTTGACTAAATAAATGATTAAAAAAGATAAATAATGTATATAATTATGAACTTTAATTTATTTAATATGATTTCTAGAAATTGTTTCCATTTCTCTGTTCTATCCTCTAATATTTTATACAAAATGATTATTTTTTAGAAGAAACTATTATTTCAACATGTCCCTCCAAGGCCCGCATTTCTAGTGGAAGGAAAGGTTCCAAATTACCATGCCCACCTCTAATAAGGTAGGTGTTGAAGATAAGATCTCTGTAGTAATAAAAAAATTGAAGGAATTTTTCTAAAAAACAAATACACATCCATACATGTGACTCCAGGAAAAAGTGTAGTAAAATAATAAGAGGTAGTAACATAAATATTATAACATTAATGAAATTAAATATATTGAGTACATTATAGTATGACAACATAAACCAATAATGGGTCACGATACACACAAACTAAAAATATAACTCACAACTAGAAAATGACTGAAATAGATGAAATATGAAGGCAAATCAACTCTAAATCTCCATATCTGGCCACCATATAGTGTCAATGCACCCAAGTATCACAAATATCCACTTATGTGTACATTGATATTCCTTTAATTTTCAAAAGACGTGTCTTATGATCTTTAATTCCATCTATGGGGTGATTATATGCATATCATATTGAACATGTTGAAAACCATAGAGGAAAAAATAGAATGAAACCATTGATTTCAAATCATACCATAATAATAGAGAATAAAAAACCCAATATAAAGTCTAATTAAGAAAAATATATGAGAGAAAGAGAGGGGTTATCCATATCCACGACCCTATAAAGGAAAATTACTCCTCCAGCAAGGCTAAATGTCAACCTATGATGTTAATCATCTCATTTTTATATCCATGAAATCCATGTGTAGAGCCCTTAACATTCTACTTCTCCACATCCTATAGGGGAATAATATCAATTACAAGACCCACTCCCTAGTTTTTCGGAGGGTACCACTAGGAAGATAGAGGATCCAATACCTTGTATGATAGTGGGATGATACTCGGTATATAGTGGAAACATATTGTATTATCATTGTGGGAGGGTGACAGTCAATCAATAGAAGACCAACACCCTACTGTGATAGTGGAGAGTCACTCTATAGTTATCATAAGGCCCAAACATTAAACATTACTTAATCTTGAGTTATTACAAGATTACAAATTGAGGATCTTTTCAGGTTTAGAGTTTTATAGAATTATATCATAAAACATGCATTACATTCCACATTTAAACAAAGTGGTTACATAAAAGATAATATTCATTTTTCCCATCAATGGAAACATATTTAAAATAAAACATGGATTATTTCTTGACACTTCCTTGACACTATCATCATATCATGTACCCTTCCATTGACCTGTGAAAAACATTTCAAAAACTTGGGATTAGCATAAAAAGCTCAGTAAGGGATATAAAAATATGGAAAGGAAACATGAGTACATGTATACACAAGAATCAATGAAATCATACTCTACTCATAAAACATATGCACTTTAACGTACCTCATAAAATCATGAATAAATACTATAAATCATAATACATAAAGGTATCTTGAGGCATTCATAACATTCTTACGTAGAGTGTAACCCTCTTGGTTACGTTTGGAATACCCATCACAGTATATTCCATAAATCTCTTCAGAGAAACCTCAACGTTTAACCCCTTCGCATTACCCAATTCATTTGAGAGCTATATTGGGCTCAACCGCCTTTAGTTTATCACGGAACCACCCATCTTCATAATAATGCCCAAGAACCATAACATAATCGTATCACATAAAACATGCATAAAGGAAACATATCATTTCCACTTTTCAATCACAAGATATCAATACAACACATTGATATAAAAACAGTATGAAAACCAATTTCAATACCAAAATAAAATAAAATTAAAACATGGTATTTATTTTTCATTTAAAAAAAGTATGGCTTGTAGAGGAATCCGAAACTCAAATAATGCTCACGGCAGCGGAGAACACGTTGTCACCGCATACGTTCGACAAAAACATTCCGTTTTGTCGTTTAGTAAAACGCTTCGTATAAAAAGATTCCTTTTGGATAAACATAAATGTCAAAGGGGTTTATACACCGTATAAAATAAAGTTGTGTATAAAACAAAAATATGCCTCAATGAATGGAGATTGAGACGAAGTCCCATACCTCGGGTTTGACTTGACTCGATCATTATTTAACCTCCCGAATAATAAACTTGAGTTAATTTCTAATTGATTAAGAACCTTTTTCAAGTTCATTGTTCCTTTTATATCACTTATTTCCATGTCATGACCACTATGTAACTATTTAAGTTAATAACGGTCGTTTTAATGATCATTGGTACTTGAGTAAAAATAATAAACTCTTTATAATTACACGTTGTTCGTGTATCCATTATATCTAGAGTTATACTCATGATTTAGATATCATATATATATCATATATATCCAGTGTATACATGCATTTATAATATTACATAACGTTTAGAGGTAAGAAATGAAATGCACCGTTCATGGAGATGGTAAGCCGTACGTACGCATGAACGTTACTTTCATTTCTATTTCATATTTTATGGAATGGAATCATAATGATATAAAGGTATATTATAATTCCAGTATAATATAATATATAAAATCATTAATTACATCATTTATACATCCCACATATGGCATTAACTAATCAAATCACTTTGAGGGGGCGGTAGTCCGCACTTCCTAAAATGAAGATATTGCGTTTACCCATAATGGAAACCATAAAGGTATTCCATAAATGAAAAATAAAGAAGCTTAAGTAAAAAATAATAATATTATATATCATATATAAATATAGTGTCATCTTAATGGCGGCCTTTGAAGGTGTTAAAAGAATATTGAACAATCATCATTTCGTGAGGCAGAAATTCTCCATCCACGGAAACAATATGTTCTTTAACCATTATATGTAGGTGTGTGTAAGTGTATCTCGAATACTTCTTATAAAAACATCATAGTATATGGAAGATACTGGTTTTGTTACAAAATAAATGAATAAAAAGAGTTTAGAGGGTTGGAGAAGCAAAATAAAACATAAGAACACAAGAGAAAACACTACCTTTAAAATGGGCAACTCTTTTTGATTTGAGCTCAAAGGCTTCCTTGGGAAGACTTCTGCCCAAAGTGAGGCTTCAAGGAGTAATATAGGGATGTGGAGAGACAATGTTTGCAGGGTTTCGATTAGCCAAAGGCTTTGAAAGTGTGGGTAAGGTGGTAGAGGTGGGGGCCTTTTATAAGAGGAGAGGAGGGGCACTCTTGGAAAGTAAAGAAATGTTACTTTATTTTAAAACAAGTTTCGGATTTAAAAGGTCCCACATTGATATAATTCGAGGATAAGGTGATAAGGTTTCGAAATATAACCATCTAATAGGTCTTTGACAAGTTCATGTTATAGTTTTAACATTATCTTTTCATTTTATTTAAATCCTTTATTAATGAGGTAATCGCTGCATCATCATGGTGTCCAAAATAATTAAATTTATTTAATGTCTAAAAGTTATAAAAAAAATAATATGATGTAGTAAATATTTTTAGAATTTCAATTCCAATTTATAGTCAAAAATCTTAATTGTATAACCCCATGTAAAAATTGTTTTAGTAAAACAACTCATGTTTGTGTCATTTTTAGTTTAACATTAAATTAAAAGATATTAATGTCATTTTCCTACCAAAGTGGCTCCATGGGGTCCCCAAGTTGACCCATGTATTGTCTTTGTCGGCCATGACACATCCAATAAGGGTAGGACATGTGTCTAGGTCATTTCATATTATTAAAACATTATTTTTACCTTAAACTACACTAATTACCTCTAATCGCGATTAAAAACATAAAAGTTACTATTCACAAAAAAATTATTTTAATCCCATTGAACCACATTTTAATTATTAATGAAAACCATGTATGTCGGATTTTTTAAATTCAAAACACAGAGGTGGTAAATTTTCATTTAAACGAAAAATCACTTTTTATAAGTACCACTTAGTGGTTTCACTATTCATCAAAAATTGAAGTTTTCTAGAAAAATACAAAAACTTCACCCTAAGCTATATTGGATATTACGAATTCAAAAATGATGTCTATTTTACAAAATTCAAAACATATATGTTACATTAATTAATTTAATAATTAATTCCCGCTGTCAGAGAAAATATCATCTTTTTATGAAACACAAATATCAAAAGATTGATACTAGTTTAAGTCCAATTTCAAAGTGAAATTAATTCCAACGACCACTATTTGATTAAATAGTAAAATATATTCTAATTGAACTTTAAAACCAATTAAAAATATAATCTAACCATACAATTAAATTAGATGAAAAAGTAGTTTTGATGTAAAATGCAGTATTTTTCACTATTCATTAAAAAATGAACTTTATCGGAAAAATACCAAAAATTCACACAAAGTAAATTTTGAGGTTCCAATCATAAAGAATAAGTTTATTTTGACAAACATAGCTTATAAAAATTTCAAAAGATAGTTTTAAAAATGGTTTTCCATCAAAAGGCAGTAAATAAATCTTTTAAAAATATTAGTGTATTCCATGCTTAAGATTGGATTTATTTTCATTTTAATCCTCTAAAAAACTATCTAATTCATTAATAGACATAGATAAAAATATCTATTATTCATTACTTACTTGGGATGTTACATACTTCCCCCCTTTAGAAAATTGCATCCCCGCAATTTATTCACTTATCAAAATAAGTGGGGGTATTTATCCCTCATAGCATTTTCAGATTCCCATGTTTCCTCTTCAATCATGTGGTTTTTTCACAAATACTTTACCTGATGAATCACATTATTCTGTAACACTTTCTCCCTATGGTCAAGAATCTGTACTGGTTGTTCCTCATAAGATAGGTTCTCTTCCAGCTGAACTACCTCTGGACTCAAAACATGAGATGGATCTGGCATATACATTCTCAACATCAGAACATGAAAAACATTGTGTACCTGAGATAAACTCAGAGGTAAAGCCACTCGGTAAGAAACCGATCCCACTCTCTCTAGAATTTCATATGGTCCAATGAACCTTGATCTCAGCTTTCCTTTCTTACCAAATTGCATCACACTTTTTCATGGTGAGACATTGAGAAAAACATGATCACCTACCTCCAAAGTTAGATCCTTCCTCCTGTTGTCCACATAACTCTTCTGCCTACTCTGAGCTGTTCTCATGTGTTTCTGTATCAGCTGAACTTTTTCTGCCAACTCTTCTACCAATTCTAGTCCCATCAACTTCCTTTCACCCACTTCATCCTAAAAAGGTGGAGTTCAACACTGCTTCCCATATAACGCCTCAAATGGTGCCATCTATATACTGGAATGAAAACTGTTATTATATGAAAATTCAACCAAAGAAAGATGTTGGTCCCAACTTCCCTAATAATCCATCGAACAAGCACATAGCATATCCTCCCATGTCTGTATTGTTTGTTCTGACTGCCCATCTGACTGAGGATGAAAACCTGTACTAAAATTTAATTCAGTACCCAATGACTTCTGAAGTCCTTTCCAAAAGTTAGAAGTGACTCTAGGATCACGGTCAAATAAAATGGAGAGAGGAACTCCATGTAACCTGACTGTCTCTTTAAGATAAAAATGGGAAAGTTGATCTAGGGAAAAAGTATCCCGTATAGCATGGAAATGAGCAGATTTAGTCAACCGATCAACAATAACCCAGATTGCATTATTACCTCGAGGTGTCTTCGGCAATCCCACAATGAAGTCCATGGATATATTTTCCCATTTCCACTCTGGCACTGGTAAAGGCTGAAGCATCCCTTTTGGTAACTACCGCTCTGCTTTAACCTATTGACAAGTCAAACACTTCATAGTAAAATCAGCAATATCTCTTTTCATCCCTTCCAACTAGTAATACTCCCGCAGATCTCTTTACATCTTAGTACTATCCGGATGAACTGAAAACAAAGAACTATGAGCTTCACATAACAACTCTCTCTTCAACTGTGAATCACAAGGCACACATAATCTCTTCCCAAATCTCAAAAAACAATCATTATAAATGATGAATTTAGGAAATTTACCTTTCTGAACCAGCTCTACCTTTTTCTACAACTCACTGTCTTGCTTCTGTGCTTGCTTATTTCTGTCTGATAGAGAAGATTTCACTGATACCTGAAACAAAATAGAAGAACATCCTGTACCAACAACTTCTATGCCAAATTTCATCAAATCCTTAACCAATGGATCACGTTCCAAATGCAACATTGTTAATGAATCATTATTTTTTTGACTCAAAGCATCAACCACTTTATTTGCTTTTCCCGGATGGTAATGAATTGTACAATCATAATCCTTGATTAATTATAGTCATCTCCTCTGTGTCATGTTTAATTCTTTCTGAGTGAATATATACTTTAAACTTTTGTGATCGGTATATATTTCACACTTTACTCCATGAAAATGATGCCTCCAAATTTTTAAAGCAAAAACTACAGCAGCTAATTCCAAATCATGTGTAGGGTATTTTACCTCATGAGTTTTCAACTATCGTGAAGAATAAGAAATTACCTGATCATTCTGCATTAGGACACAACCAAGTCCTTTAAATAAAGCATCACTATAGATAACAAACTCACCATTCCTGGAAGGTAGTTCCAAAACTGGAGGATTCACCAATCTTCTTTTTAATTCCTGAAAACAATCATCACATTCTTTTGTCCAGATACACTTAACACCCTTTCGAGTTAGCTTAGTCATTGTACTAGATAACCGTGAAAAATTTCTATCAAACCTTCGGTAATGGCCTGCCAAACCATGGAAACTATGAATCTCTGTAATATTTGTGGGTCTTGACCATTCTTCAACAACCTTTTTTTTGCAGGATCAACAGTTATCCCTTCTTTAGAAACAATGTGACCAAGGAACGAAATTTGTTGCAACCAAAACTCACACATTCTGAATTTCCCATACAATTTTTTTTTATTTTAAGGTTTAAAAAATATCCCTTAAATTTCTATTATGCTCCTCTTTAATTTTAGAAAACACCAAAATATCATCAATGAAAACCACCAAAAACTTATCCAAGAACTCATGAAAAATTCTATTCATTAATTCCATGAATACAGCAGGTGCATTGGTTAGCCCAAAAGGAATTACTACAAATTCATAATGGCCACATCTTGTACGAAACACAGTCTTCGGAACATCTGCTTCCTTTACCTTCAGCTGATGTTACCCCAATCTCAGGTCAATCTTTGACAAATACTTAGCTCCCTGGAGCTGATCAAACAAATCATCGATATGAGGAAAAGGATATTTGTTCTTAACAGTGATATTATTTAAGGCTCTACAATCAATGCAAAGTCTCATTGAACCATCATTCTTTTTAACAAATAAAATAGGAGCACCCAATGGTGATGTGCTAGGTCAAATGAAACCTTTCTCCAAAAAATCTTGCAATTGCTCATTCAACCCTAAAAGTTCAATTTGAGCCATTTGATAAGGGGGTTCTGAAATTGGCTTAGCATCAGGAACTAAGTCAACAGTAAATTCAACTTCCCGATCTGGTATTATTCCAGGAAACTCATCAGGAAAAACAACAGGATACTCATTTACCACTAGCACATCATTAATCTGAACAGTTCCTTTGTTTTCAACAATATGTGCAAGGTAACTTTCATTTCCATATTTTAGAAGTTTTTCGGCCTCTTGATATGTTATCAACAATAAGAGTTCATTCTTGTACACAAACTGAAAGTCTTTCTGAAAAGAAACATCTTTAGCTCTACAGTCAATATTAGCATGGTAAATAGAGAGCCAATCCATACCCAGGATAACATCAAACTCTACTAGAGGTAAAACAATAAGGTTCGCAAGTAGGTTCTTTCAACAGATAAGGATAGGAAGATTCTTATAAATTATTTTTTCCTCAACATTTCCCCCAGGTGTTTTTACCAAAATTTTAGGAGTCATTTCTTGAGATGGTATTCCAATTTTACTAGAAAAGTTTTCAGAGAAGAAAGAATGTGTAGACCCTGAATCAAACAACACACTGGCATAATCTGAAAAAACAAACAAAGTACCTGATACAACTTCATTTGATGGCCCGACATCTGCTGAAGTAGTTGAAAAGGATTTCACCACCCCTTTCTACTTGTAGTCTAACTGCTTCCCATCACTCAAGCTCTTTATTGGACACTCGTTTGCATAGTGACCCATCTCATTTCACTTAAAACATTTTACTAACTGTAAATCAAATTTGATCTTACCTTAACCTTGATCATTTTCAGTGCAATCACGAGCCTTATGTCCCATCTTATCACATCGGTAGCACTTTCTAGAATTCAGAAGACATTCCCCATCATGCCTTTTACCACATTTATCACAAACTAGAAACCTATTTTTCTTACCATTAGACTTTTTTGAAGAATTATTTCCTTTCTCCTGCCACCTCGGTCTCTTCTTCTGTTTGTTGTTATAGAAAAATTGATCATCAGAAAACTCCATTTCCACCTTCTCAGCATATCGAACAATATTTTCATAACTTTTGAACTCACGAGAAGCTAATTCCCTTCGATATTTTGGCCTTAATCCTGAGTAAAAATGATTGATTTTACTATCAAGTTCTCTGATAAAATTTAGAGCATACCTTGCCAATCGAGTGAACCTTTCTTCATAGGCAGCCACTGAGTCTTCCTCTTGCCTCAATTCCAGGAATTGTTTTTCCATCCTAAGTCGAACAGCCTTAGGAAAATACTTCTCAAGAAACATACATTTGAATTCATCCTAGCCGAGAACATAAATCTCATCAGCGTCCCTGATATTTTTAACCATCGACCACCACTGACCTGCTTCACCCTCCAAATGGTAAATAACAAGACTAACCTTTTGATTGTCTGAACACCCCATGACATCGAAAATCTTCTCTAGTGCTTTAATACATCCTTTAGCTAGCACATGGTCTGATTATCCTCTGAATTATGGGGGTGTTGCCTCATGAAATGTTCCACCACTGACATGTTCCTCTGCGGTTGATCTGGCTGATGTCGTGCATGGATACCACCACCATTTATCGCTTGAGTCAGCTGCGCCATTACTGTAAAAAACTATTCAGTTCCAATTCCGACCATCTTGAGATGTTGATTCGGAAGGTTATTTCCTTCTGTATGCCTTTCTAGCACTGCTTCCCTTTTTCCTCTACGGAAAACCATTCTGAACAAAAATGTCTTAGATGAAGCAACATGGTAGTCTTCAAATGCTATATCATTTCAATTTGACCATAAAAAAATATTTTTGGATAATCATTTGATAGAATTATAACTCCTAAATCTATCTAAACCTCCCTCTAATACCAACTATAAGGCCCCAGTCTTAAACCTCACTTAATCTTGAGTTATTATAAGATTACACATTGAGGATCCTTTCAGGTTTAGGCTTTTAGGGAATTAGATCATAAAACTTGCATTACATTCCACATTTAAACAAAGTGGTTACATAAAAGATAGTATTCATTTTTCCCATCAATGGAAACACATTTAAAATAAAACATGGATTTTTTTCTTGACACTTCCTTGACACTATCATCATGTCATGTACCCTTCCCTTGACCTGTGAAAAACATTTCAAAAACTTGGGATGAGCATAAAAAGCTCAGTAAGGGATATAAAAATTTGGAAAGGAAACATGAGTACATGTATACAAAAGAATAAATGAAATCATACTCAACTCATAAAACATAAGCACTTTAACATACCTCATCAAATCATGAATAAATCACAGAAATTATAAGACATAAAGGTAACTTGAGGCATTCATAACATTCTTACGTAGGGAGTAACCCTCTTGGTTATGTTTGGAATACCCATCACAGTATATTCTTTAAATCTCTTCGGATAAACCTCAACGTTTAACCCCTTTGCATTACCCAATGCATTGGAGAGCTATATTGGGCTCACCCGCCCTTAGTTTATCATGGAACCACCCGTCTTCATAATAATGCCCAAGAACCGTAACATAATTGTATCACATAAAACATGTATAAAGGAAACATAACATTTCCACTTTTCAATCACAAGATATCAATACAACACACTGATATAAAAACATTATGAAAACCATTTTCAATACCAAAATAAAATGAAATTAAAACATGGTATTTATTTTTCATTTAAAAAAAAAGTATGGCTTGTAGAGGAACCCAAAACTCAAATAATGGTCACAGCGGCGAAGAAGTCATTGTCGCTGCATACGTACGACAAAAACATTCCCTTTTGTCGTTTAGTAAAACACTTCATATAAAAATATTCCTTTTGGATAAACGTACAAGTCAAAGGGGTTTATACACTGTATAAAAGAAGGTTTTGTATAAAACAAAAATATGCCACAATGAAAGGAGATTGAGACGATGTCCCATACCTCGGATCCGACTTGAATCGATCGTTCTTTAACCTCCTGAATAATAAACTTGAGTCAATTTCTACTTGATTAAAAACCTTTTTCAAGTTCATTATTCCTTTTATATCACTTATTACCCTGACATGAACACTATGTAACTATTTAAGTTAATAACGGCCGTTTTAACGATCATTGGTACTTGAGTAAAAAAAATAAACTCTTTATAATTACATGTTGTTCATGTATCCATTATATCCAGAGTTATACTCATGATGTAGATATCATATATATCATAAATATCCAGTATATACATGCATTTATAATATTACATAACGTTATAGGTAAGAAATGAAATGCACCGTTCACGGAGACGATAAGCCGTACGTACGCATGAATGCTACTTTGATTTCTATTTTTTATTTTATGGAATAGAATAATAATGATATAATGGTATATTATAATTATAGTATAATATCATATATAAAATCATTAATTACATCCTTTTTACATCCCAAATATTGCATTAACGAATCAAATCACTTTGAGGGGGCGGTAGTCCGCACTTTCTAAAATGATGATATCACGTTTACCCATAATGGAAAACATAAAGGTATTCCATAAATGAAAATTACAGAAGCTTAAGTAAAAAATAAACATATTATATATCATATATAAATATAGTTTCATCTTAATGGACACCTTTGAAGGTGTTAAATGAATATTGAACAATCATCATTTCGTGAGGCAGAAATTCACCATCCACGGAAACAGTATGTTCTTTAACCATTAGATGTAGGTGTGTGTAATTTTATCTCAAATACTTCTTATAAAAACATCCTAGTATATGGAAGATACTGGTTTTGTTACAAAAGAAATTAATAAAAAGAGTTTATAGGGTTGGAGAAGCAAAATAAAACATAAGAACACAAGAGAAAACACTACCTTTAAAACAGGTAGCTCTTTTTGATTTGAGCTCAAAGGCTTCCTTAGGAAGACTTCTACCCAAATTGAGGCTTCAAGGAGTAATAGAGGGATGTGGAGAGACAAAATGGGCAGGGTTTGGTTGATCCAAAGGCTTTGGAAGTGTGGGTAAGATGGTAGAGGTGGGGGCCTTTTATAAGAGGAGAGGAGAGGCACTCTTGGAAAGTAAAGAAATGTTACTTTATTTTAAAATGAGTTTCAGATTTAAAAGGTCCCAAATTGATATAATTAGAGGATAAGGTGATAAGGGTTCAAAATATACCCATCCAATAGGTCTTTGACAAGTGTAAGTTATATTTTTAACATTATCTTTTCATTTTATTTAAATCTTTTATTAATGAGGTAATCGCTGCATCATCATGGTGTCATAAATAATTTAATTTATTTAATGTCTAAAAATTATAAAAAAAATACTATGATGTAGGAAATCTTTTTAGATTTCCAATTACTATTTATAGTAAAAAATATGACTTGTATAACCCCATTTAAAAATTGTTTTAGTAAAACAACTCATGTTTGTGTCATTTTTACTTTAACATTAAATTAAAAGATATTAATGTCATTTTCCTACCAAAGTGGCTCCATGGGGTCCCCAAGTTGACCAATGGATTTTCTTGGTCGGAAACGACACATCCAATAAGGTTAGGACATGTTTATATGTCATTTCATATTATTAAAACATTAGTTTTACCTTAAACTACACTAATTACCTCTAATCGCGATTAAAAACATAAAAGTTACTTTTCAAAAAAAATTATTTTAATCCCATTGAACCACATTTTACTTTTTAATGAAAAAAATGTATGTCGGATTTTTGAAATTCAAAAAACAGAGGTGGTAAAATTTCATTTAAACGAAAAATCAGTTTTTATAAGTACCACTTAGTGGTTTCACTATTCATCAAAAATTGATGTTTTCCAGAAAAATACCAAAACGTCACCCTAAGATATATTTGATATTCTGAATTCAAATATGATGTCTATTTTACAAAATTCAAAACATATAAGTTACTTTAATTAATTTAATAATTAATTCCCGATGTCAGAGCAAATAACGTCTTTTTATGAAACAATAAGTATCAAAAGATTGACACTAGTTTAAGTCCCATTTCAAAGTGAAATTAATTCCAACGACCACTATTGGATTAAATGGTAAAAATATATTCTAATTTCACTTTAAAACCAAATAAAAAAATAATCTAACCATATAATTAAATTAGATGAAAAAGCAGTTTTGATGTAAAATGCAGTATTTTTCACTATTCATTAAAAAAATGAACTTTATAGGAAAAATACCAAAAATTCACAAAAAGTAAATTTTGATGTCCCAATCATAAATAATAAGTTTATTTTGACAAACATAGCTTGTAAAATTGTCAAAAGATAGATTTAAAAATGGGTTTCCATCAAAAGGTAGTAAAACAATCTTTTAAAAATATTAGTGTATTCCATGCTTAAGATTGGATTTATTTTCATTTTAAGCCTCTAAAACACTATCTAATTAATTAATAGGCATAGATAAAAATATCTATTATTCATTACTTACTTGGGATGTTACAGATATAGAAACCATTCCCTAATATGGTTGGGAGGATCTAATTGGTAAATAGAGGACACAGACCCTTGTATTATAGGGGGTTGCACTAATTAAATATTATATTGATCCAATAATCTTGAAAATAGTATTTCATTATTTTTAATATAAATATCCATTAATACAAACCAAGGATAAAAAATATCATGACCTGTACCCCAGGGCCCATGCCGTGATTACCCCAAGCCCGCCTTCCACAGTCCAGGGGCTGGCGACTAGCACGAAAAGGCATATTCCCTATAATTGGTAAGGAATTTCCTTTATAACCTATAAAAACGCACAACCAAGCACACAAAAAGATATAAACATTTGTCAACTATATAGAAAAATGAGTGCTGAAATTAAAAAAGGGACTGAAATACAAGCCCAACAGTAATATTACAAGTACAACTGAAACTCAATACAACAGAATAAAAAGGAAGGAAACTACTGGGTCATCCTTTGAGGTTCCTACCTGAAAGGTAGGTAAAGATCGCCTCCTCATCACTCCAAATCCGCCCGTCTCCTCTGCGTACCATCACACCATATGGTCCACCTCCGGGCCCAGTCTAGCCATGGTACCCTCAGCCTCGATCAGGGTTGTCCATCGTCTGCACCAAACACAACAAGGTGTGAGCATAGCTCGTGTAGGGTGAGTATAACAATACTCAATAAGGACCCCCAGAACCTCAAGGTCTCACAAAATCTACCAAGGATAAACCACAAGTCATGAAATCAACTGACAACCCAACTTAGGTATATGCCCATACATATACTTAATTTATCAAGTATACCCATATCAATCATGAGGAAACACATATTCCAACTCAAAATCCCAAAGATCCACTATTCCACAAAGGAAGGAATGCCACAAAGGTAAGTACCACACAGGTAATACACGCAAACTAATACCACAAAGGTAAGTACCACATAGGTACGCCACACAGAAGAATACCACAAAGGTACTGAATCAGCTCACACCAGGTATTTCGTAGGTACAGTAGTAGAGATGATTAGATGTAACTATTGAATCATCTTACTCTGTTAAGAGGTATACCCACAAAGGATCCCTAATCATCATAAAATTCACGTAGAATCTCTAGACCCTGACCCACATAGGATCGCTCGTTGCTAACCCATAGAGGATCGCTCGGTGCTTACCCACACAGGATCGCTCGGTGCTGACCCACACAAGATCGCTCGGTGCTGACCCACACAAAATAGATAGGTGCTGACCCACACATGATCTCTGGGTGCTGACCCATATAGGATCACTATGCATTCATCACATCACATCCAGCTACTGGGTTCCCACACTAAACTTTCCCGTCTTCGGGAGGGTCCTATCCTCAAGCACAGGTCGATACTCCTACTATTCTGAAGTATCACGAAGAAGTATCCCAAAGGTCCGCCGTGTAATAGGGGTCCCAATATAATTGACACTGCGTCAATTGGACTCCCGGTCTGTATGTTATTAGGCTTTTAGTCCCAAGGTCCTGGTTGTATTCATGCTCGATCCAACCTGAATGTATCCCAAATTTATCCAAATCTCAAGTGGGGTATACCAAAGGGACCGTCTCGCTCCATGTTTTACAATGCCGTTGACGTTTTGTCAAACGGAAGACTGGTGCCAAAGTTATGGCCGATAGAGAGAAATACTTGTAGCAAGTCCGGGTCTGGTTCAACCTGGTCGGACCAACCCGGACCCACCCGGCTTGGGCCGACCCAACCCTGTTTGCTTGACATGACCAGCTGGGTTCGGCCCGGCCTGTGCTAGGGGGCATGGGGCATGCGGAGAGGCGCAAGGCCATGAGGGCGTCGCGGAGGCCGTGAGGGCAGCGTAGAGGCCGTGGGGGCAGTGAGGCCACGGGTTACCACAGAGGGCCACGGGGGCATGAGGCTGCGGAACGGTGGAGGCCACAGGGGTTGTGGAGGACTGCAGACAGCATGGCCAAGGTGGCCATGAGGGATGCCGGGCAGTGAGGTCGCGAGTGCCACGAGGCCGCGAGATGGTGAAGGTCGCGAGGGCTGCGAGGTCGTGGGACGGCGTAGGCCACAGGGCGGAAGAGGGGAACGAGGTAGTGAGGCCGCGGAGATGACAGTGGGATATGAGGCGGCAGGTCCGTGGGGTCCGTGAGGATGCGGGACAGCAGAGGCCGCGGGGTGGCGGCCCGCCGTGGCTGCCCGTGATGCACGGTCATGCGCCTTGTCTTCACCGGCGACCGGCTAGACCCGCCGTCCTCCGTTTTTCGCCTTCATCGTGGCCATCCGTGGGGTGGGCAACGGTTCTTGAGTTCCACCATTGCCAAATTCCAGTAAGGTTTCCGTCACCATCGCAAAGAACACACAAAATAACCATAAGGTTTGTGGAGAGGTCGGGCCATGTTTTTTTGGCCCGTACCCTCCGCATTATGGCGGTAGCAAGCAGCTCTTGGGAATTGATTCAATGTGAGAGGAAAAAAATAACATTGATCAATTTAAAACACACCCCTACCACGTAGGTTTGTTTTTTTGTTGTGAGAGAGAAGTCAAAGATTTCGACGTTCATCGTGCCCGCCACACGCCTCCAATCCAAAGCTCGTTCATCGAATAAATGCTCTTCGATGGAGGTGGTTCTTCGTTGGATAAGTGTTCTTTGTGGAAGATGTTCTTCATTGGATAAGTGTAATCCTCCCAAAAGTTATCCCCTTCTCCTTTTCCAACTCTTTTCCGCCAATCCCCACCAAAAAATAAATTGCCAACATAATAGAATATGTTATCTATTTAGTTTTTTGGAATAATTTAAAATTGGCATAATTAATTAATTGATAAGTTGGCATAATTAATCAAAGGTGGTTGTACACTTAAAGTGGGAGAAGTTCAAGTGGCTTCCCCGCATTTAAGAGGGAGTTTAACAGTTTCTCCCATTATGAGGGTTCTGGTGGCCCCACCTTTAGGAATTCAAAATTGGCGGGTTTTAGGCTCAGGTGGTCTCCACCACCATAACCCATGTGGGAAGTTTCTAAAATTAAAATGTAAGAATTTTTTATTTTATTTTATTCTTTCATGAAAAACACATAAAATAACATTCATCCTTGACCAAATATTTTCGAGGTGAAAGTCTCCTTAAGCGAATATAGGCGCTGCGGGTTGAAAGCTGTCCTCATATTTCAATTATGAGCACTGGTTCAAAATTTCCAAAAACCTGCTGGCATATTTACTAAACCTACCTGAAAAAAAAGTTCAGAAATAAATTCAGGGCACTCCGAGTCTCGGAATCACACGTCGTCAATTTTTTCGGACTCATACAATTACCATTTAATTACAAAAATTACATGGAATTTTCGGGTCTATACATTCTCCCCACCTCAGGGCTTTACATCCCCGTAATCCAAAACTCAAAACTAGGAAAAAAGTGGGGGTACTGAGCATGAATATGAACCTCCCGCTCCCATGTGCTGTCTTGGAGGTTCTCGTACTGCCAACGGACATGCACCAGATGTATCAACCGCCCACAAAGGACCCAATCCTATTGATATTCAATCTCAACTGGAACCTCCATAAAAGTCGCACCATCGTCGACATCCATCTCTCCATGGTCGATGACATTGGAATGGTCATGCATGTATCTCCTCATTTGGGATAAGTGGAAGATGTCGTGCACCCGGTGCAACTGAGGTCGAAGAGCTAAGTAGTAACCCACCTCACCAACTTTGATGAGGACCTGGAAGGGTCCGATGAACCTTATAGATAACTTTTGACCTCATCCAAATCTTTATAAACCTCATCATGGTGAGACCTATATAAAGACATGGTCACTATCCTCAAACTGTAGAGGTCTCCATCTCCTATTTGTATAGGACTTCTATATACTCTGTGCTGTCTTCATCCACTCTTGGATGGTCTGCACTTTCTTTGTGGTAGCCCATACCATCTTAGTCCCAGTAGCGTTGACTCCTCTTGGTCAGTTCATCACAAAGGTGATATGCATGTTCACCCTTAAAATGCCTCAATAGGTTTCATCCCAATGGTGGAGTGATAGATATTGTTGCATGAAAACTCCACCAAGGGCAAGTGATCCTATCAGCTACGACTGAAGTCGAGGACGCAAGCACGTAGCATGTCCTCGAGGGTATGAATTGTCTACTCAGTCTGACCATCCATCTGAGGATGGAAGGTGGTTCTCAAACAAAGCTGCATCCTAAAAGCCTCCAGCACAAATAGGCGTCCCATGCTCTCTACTAAACCCTGCTCTCTGATTGGTTGGAAGTGGGATGACATGGTGAGTCGGTCGAAGGTTAGCTAGATAGAGTCATGACCTCAGGATATACATGGATGTCCTATCATGAAGACCATGGATAACCCATCAAACTTCCACTCTGGGACCTCCAAAAGTTAATCCAAGCCTACTGGTACCTAATGCTCTTTCTTCACTTGCTAACAAGTGATTCACTGAGAGACAAACTCTGCTACTGATTTCTTAATTCCCAGCCACCAGTGTTATCTTCGGAGATCCTGGAACATCTTCACCACTCTTTGATGTACCGCTAGAGGTGATGTGTGGAACTCCCTCAACACTTCCTCTTGATGTAACATTCGTAACATGGTAGATCTCTAAAGAGGATGACGTGATCCCCACCTTTAGAAAATCCATCAGGTGCATGTCCTGGGGATATCTGACCACGTCAAGTCTCGTAGTCAGTGTCCCCATGCTGCGCCTCCCTGACATGCTTATGGAGTGGGGGAGTGACTGTACGAGACTGAATAAAAAATGCTCTATTTCAATCCAAAAAAGATATCTGTAAAGTTTCCACCTACTCCATCGCCTCACCTAGAAGAAGTATACCGGTTCTCCTACTGATTGGATCTGCAACAACATTCCCCTTCACAAGAGTATCAACTATCTCAATGTCATAGTCCTGGAGGAACTCAGGCCAATGTCGTTGTCTCAGGATCAGGTCCTTCTGAGAGAATATATTCCTGAGACTATTGTGATCTGAGTAGACTATAATACGTTCACCCATCAGATAGTGTCGTCACATATTCAAGGATAATACCACTACTGACTACTCCAGGTCATGGGTAGCATAGTTCTTCTCATGTTTTCTTAGCTTTCAAGAACCATATGTGATCACTGCTTTCTCTTTCATCAGGACACATCCAAGCCCGGTCCCTGATGTGTTGTAGTAGTTTACATACCCTACGATCTCCTCTGGAAGCCTCAAAATAGGGGCACTATTAAGCCTTTGCCTTAGCTCCTGAAAACTATGTTGGCATCTCTTCGACCACACGAAAGGTTTCCCCTTCTTCTTCAGTGGTAATAGAGGTTATGCAACTCTATAGATATTTAGAACAATCCTCTGGTATTATCCAACCAATCCCAGGAAACTTTGTACCTCCGTCACACTCCTAGGTTGCTCCCAAGAAAGTACCACCTCAATCTTTGTTGGATCTAAAGCTACCGCCTTCGATATGACATGTCCTATAAAGTGAACCTCTCAGATCCAGAACTGGCAGTTTGAGAGCTAACCATAAACCTGTTGATCTCGGTTTGTGTCCAATACAGCCTACAAATGATAGGCATGCTCCACAATAGTAGTTGAGTAGATCAGAATGTCGTCAATGAAGACTACTACAACGTGATCAAGGTATGGATGAATGATCCTGTTCATAAGTCCCATGAACACTTCTGGAGCATTGGTTACACAGAATGGAATACCCATGAACTCATAATGTTCGTACCGATATCTGAATGTCGTCTTCTGTACATCCTTATCTCGTACTCTGAGCTGGTGATTTCTTGATCAGAGGTCTATATTCAACAACCACTATGCTCCCTTCAACTGATCAAAGAGGTCGTCAATCCTCAAAAGTGGGTACTTTTTTTTCACGGTCACCTTGTTTAGGCACCAATAGTGAACACAAAGTTTCAAGTTCCCATCCTCCTTCTTGGAAAACAAAATCGGGGCTGCCCAAGGAGAAACACTTGGCCTAATGAACCCTTTCCCCTGTAACTCCCCCAGTTATACCCGCAGCTCATGAAGCTCCACGGGAGCCATACGATACGCTGTTGTAGATATCAATGCAGTCCCGGGGTATAAGTCAATGTAAAATTACACCTCTCTACCAAGAGGATGACCCAGAACATCAGCAGGGAAAACATCTGCAAACTGGTCCACCACTACTAGATAACTCGAACTCTCCACATAAACTACTCCAAGGGTAAGTCTAGCTAGATGATAAGTGATAGGTTTCAATCTCCTCTGGGTAAGTCCATCCTGTGATTTAAAGGCTCCCTTCTTGTTGGTGAAGGTCAATCTGGTCCCATCCATACGAACATACCACACTTTGTTCCTAATACAGTCTATCTGAGAATGGAATATATATAACCCATATGATATCCAAAGGCATCGATGCCGCTACTAGGAGATCTTAGTCGAAGTTGTCGCCACCTACAATAATCTCACACTATCAGCACCGGTGTGTAATCATCGATTCCACTCCCATAAGAGTCTCTATCCATAAAGATCGAGAAAACAACTCCGTCAAAATCTCCGAAATCTGTAAGAGGGCAATCGAAATAAAAAGAATGACTAGAACTTGTGTCTATAAGTAAAACAACTATTGTGGAGTAGACACAGATCGTACCTTATATCATCTCTGGAGATCCATGGTCATAGGGCTCTACTTCCTGGAGCTGAGCTCGCCCATGTACTCCTACTCCCTGTGGTCGGGGTGGACCACATGAGGGTGGTGGAAATAACATCTGAAATTGTCGCCCAACACCAGTTTCACGGCCTTCTCCTCTACCATGTCCTCCTACTCCCTGTGTACCTCCTCGGTCGAACCTCTATCCTTGCTTGGTCGGTCATTAGACCATCTGCTGATTATCCATATGGCGGTTCGGACAGTCACGATCCATGTGACCCTGCCCACCGTAGGTGTAACAGTACCCACTCCTGGAAATACTAGCTGCGAAAGACTCTACTACATGAAGTTCGAGGGTGGGTCTCATTGCTGGTGACTGCTCAGTGAGAAAAATATCCACTAAGAGGGCTCTCTCTAACACCCCCACATGCGTCGGGATGCTAAGAGAAATCATCAAAGCCCTGATCTCTCACCTAATCCCCTGCTCGAAGGTCAAGGCCTTGAAGAATGGTTCCCGCACCATATCATTGGTGTAGCGTGAGAGGTCAAGGAACCTAACAGAATACTGAGATACAGTCCTGCTTCCCTACTACAGATGAAGAAACTCCTGTATGAACACTGCACAAAGAGTCATTGGGACAAAATCTGCCCAAAACAGGCTCTCGAAGTCCACCAAGAAAAGATTCACCTCGTCATGATCCAGGAGAATCAAGATCCACCATCTTCCTACTACTTTATATAGAAGATCGGCTTAAAGGATCACTATCAGATCGAATGATGTCCCTACTAGTCAGAAGACTCTAACCACAGTCTCCATCCAATCCTCATCCATATGTGGGTCCGTCTCTCCCCTGAACCAGGGTGGACTATGGCACTGGAACCCAAGAAACACACTCAAGCGGTGTGCACCCTCTACTTCTAGGGCTAGTGGCATCGGTGGCTCAATGGGTAATGGTACCTCTAGTGCCTCTGATGGTACTTCTACTGGATGAGGGCCCTATGCCAAGGCCTCATCTCTTAGTGGGCTGTCAGTGTGTAATATATCAGGTTCCGTAGCTGGCTGTCTGCATTGTAGAATCCTGAAAAGAAACAGGTGTTCCACGGTCTATAAGTTATACCTGGTGAGCTGACTCAGAAGATCAAAAAGAAAAATTTTGAAAACACACATGCAATAAGTTTTTTTGTGCACCGAGTCAGAAATCAGAAGTAAGGGTGCTGGTGTATGGATATGTCGGCAACCGAACCAACACTGTATTCCCTAAACTGATAAACACACTCAATACACTTAACACTATTTCTATTAAAAAATGATCAGAGACCTATTTTCTACGGTAGAACTGACCCCATTGATTCCAATTTTTCAAGACCCGTCCCCCAGGGCCCATGCCGTGACTACCCCACGACCACCTTCAATAGGCCAGGGGCTAGCGACGAGCACAGAAGGGCGTATTCCATATAACTAGGAAGGAATCTCCCTTATAACTTGTAAACACACGCAACCAAGAACACATCAAGATACGAACACAATTCAACTGTATAGAAAAAAGAGTGCTCAAAGTAAAAAAGGGTTCGGAATACAAGCCCAACAATAATAGTACAATTACAACTGACACACAATACAACTGAAGGAAAAGGAAGGAAACTACCAGGTCATCCTCCGTGGTTCCTACCTGAAAGGTAGGTACATATCGACTCCTCAGCACTCCATGTCCTCTTGTCTCCTCTACATACTGTCATGCCATATGGTCCACCTCTAGGCCCTATCTACCCTGGTACCCTTAGCCTCGATAAGTGATGTCTGTCGTCTGCACCAAACAAAACAACGTACGGGCATAACCCGTGCATGGGTGAGTATAACAATTCTCAGTAGGGACCCCAAGACCCTAAAGGTCTCACAAAATCCACCAAGGATAAACCACAAGGCATTAAATCAACTAACAACATTACTTAGCTATATGCCCATACATATACCAAAGTTATCAGGTATACCCATCCCAATCATGAGGAAACACAGAGTCCAACTCAAAATCCCAAAGCTCAACTATTCCAAAAATGAAGGAACAACACGAATGTAAGTACCAAACAGGTACACCACACATAAGAATACCATAAAGTAAAGTACCACACAGGTACGCCACATAGAAAAGTACCACAAAGGTACTGACTCAGCTCCCACCAAATATTAATTAGCTACAGTAGTATACATGATTAGATGTATCTACGGAATCATCTTACTCTTTTATGAGGCAGTCTGACGAAGGATCCCTAATCATCATCAGACCCACATAGGATCTCTAGGTTCTGATCCACACATGATCTCTCTGTGATGACCACCACATGATTGCTCGGTGCTGACCCACACAGGATCACTCCGTGCTAACCCACACAGGATTTATCGGTGGTGACCCACACAGGATCACATAGTGCTGACCCACACATGATCGCTCGGTACTGACCCACATAGGATTGCTAGGTGCTGACCCACACAAGGTCCCACGGTGCTAACCCACAGTGGATCGCTATTCATTCATCACGTCACAACTAGCTACTGCTTTCCCACACTAAACTCTCTCATCTCCAGGAGGGTCCGCTCCTCATGCATTGTTCGATACTCCAACTGTAACTAAGTCCCACGAAGAATTATTCCAAATTAATTCCATGTAATAGGGGTCTCAACACAAAAGACGATGCATCAATCGGACACCATGTCTGTAATTTATTAACCTTTTCATTCCGAGGGCCCGGTTGGATTTGTGATCGATCCAACCTGATCATATCCAAACATTATCTAAATATCAAGTGGGGTATTCCAAAGGGACTGTCTCGCTCCAAGGTTTATAGCGTCGTTGACATATTTTCAAACAGACGCCTGGTGCCAAATTTATTGCCCATAGAGCGTAAAGCTCGTAGGTGGTTCGGGTCCGGTCTGACCCAGTCTGACCCAACCCGGTTTGGGTCGACCCGACCTTTTTGGTCCGGCCCGGCCCGCGCTAGGTCTGGCCAGGCCTTCCGGGTCCGGTGTGGCCCGCGCTGGGTGGTGCGAGGGTCATGGATCGGTTTGAGGATGTGTGGGCGGCGCAGAGGCCGCGAGGGAAGCACGAAGGCCGCGAGGGCGGCATAGAGGCTGTGAGGGAAGCGAGGCCGTAGGGGCCATGAGTCCGTGAGATGGCGAGGCCAAGGGGGCCACAATGGGACACGGACAGCGAGGCCACTAGTTTCATGGGTTGGAAAAGGCTGCCAGGCAGTGAGGCTGCGAGACGGTGGTGGCCGCGAGGGGGTGAGTCCACGAGGGCGGCGGATGGCCACTAGGCAGTGAGGCCGCCAAGGCCACGAGGCTGTGGGATGGTGGAGGCCACAGGGAGGCGGTCTGCCAGAGCATGTTGTGTGGCGCGGTTGTGCACCGTGTCTCTACTGGTGACCAACTTGATCGGCCTCCCTCTGTTTGTCACCTTCGTCTCAACTGGTCGTGGTGCTGGTCAGGGTTCTCGAGTTCCACCAGTGTGAAACACCAGAACCGTTCACCATCACCATCGCGAAGAACACACAAAAGAACCATAAGGGTTTTAGATGGGTTTTCCCATGCTAGTTTGGCTCGTACCCTCCATGTTAGGGTGATAGCAAGCGGCTCAAGGGGAACAATTCAATGTTAGAGGGAAAAAATAATGTTGATCAATTTAAAACGCACCCCTACATCATAGTTTTGTTGTTGTGTTGCGAGAGAGAAGTCGAAGATGTCGACATTTGTCACACCTGCCACATGCCTCCGATCCAAAGCTCATTCGTCGGATACACGCTCTTCGATGGAGGAGGTTCTTCATTGGAGAATCATTCATTGTGGAATAACTTCTTCGTTGGAGAAGTGTAATCATTTCAAATTTTCTCCTCTTCCCTTCTGCCAAATCCTTTCCCGCAATCCCCAACAAAAATGAAATAACCAACATAATAGAATATGTTATCTATTTAGTTTGTTGGCATAATATCAAATTGGATTAATTATTTGATTGATTAGTTTGTCTAATTAATGAAAGGGGAGTCACAATTAAAGTGGGGGATGTTCATGAGGCTTCCAAACATTTAAGAGGGAGTTTTATAGTTTCTCCCATTATGAGGGTTCAGGTGGCCCCACCTTTAGGAATTCAAAATTGGGGGGTTTTAGGCTCAGGTGGTCCCCACCACCATAACCCATGTGGTAGGTTTGTAAAATAAAAATGTTTGACATTTTTATTTTATTTTATTCGTTAATGAAAAATAAAAAAACTGCCTTTCATCCTCGACCAACTGTCATCGAGGTGAAAGTCTCCTTAAGCGAATACAGTCACAATGAGTTCAACGGTGTCCTCATATTTCAATTCCGAGCACCAGTTCAAAAGTTAAAAAAACCCACCCACACATTTACTAAAGGTACCCAAAAAGAATTTGGAAATACATTCCGGGCACTCCGGGCCTCAAAATCATGCACCATCAATTTTTACATACTCTTAAAATTCCCATTTAATTAAAAATGTTACATGGAATTTCTGAGTCTTTACAAAAATTTCTTAGTATATTTAGAATAAATGTTTCATAAAACACTAAATTTAAACTAAAAGAAAATGAATATATTTTATTCTACATAATGTGATCCAAAATCAATTTGATCTCCTAAAACATAACAGATAACCTATGAGATATAGTAGAAAAAGAGGAGAGATAAAACGCTAGTAACGGAATAAAATCATAATAACACATATCATTAAATTCACAAGTATAACATTACATTATAAAATATAGGGCCTAATACTAATCAAATTGAACCATAACCTAACAAACGTGGTATCATATGGCCAGAGAATCATATGAAATGTGGTATAATCATATTGCATGATATAAACATGATAAAATGATATTTTCCTATATAATATCACATGGTGTAAAATGATTCATAACATGTTAGGTTTACTCCCTATTCCAAAACATGGATCCTCATGAGAAAAATGTTATTCCCAATGCATTGGAAAATAATCCTGGAGAACACATCAAAACATTTTAATAATTTATTTAATCCACAAATGGAATTAAATCATAAGGAGTAAACATATGAATTATCCATTGAACGAAAACAAGTTGAATAACCTTTCTTCCTATCATAATTAAAGGAAGTTTCATACCAAAATAAATTTAGAGGATAGATATATTCCTCTAATAGGCCCTGATCTTAGAACTATATGGATACCACCATGATCCATCCCCTATCAAATAAGGGATTAGGAATCTATTCAACTTATATAGTTTCTTATAATTCTATCTTAATCCCATTCCCTAACAACTATTATTTTATTAAGTTCCCTGAAATTGTTCTTAGCATGAATGTTCCAGATCTATTTTAAGGGTTTCCTCATCATTCCATTTTTGACCTTGTAGTTCACTAAGGCTTTAGCTCTCATAAACCTATCTTTGGTGAATATCTTCACACATTATCACCATTAAATTCATTCTTTCAACAGGTATGTTTTACGTTCTTGGGATTTATAGGAGTGTGTGAAGGATGTTATTCTAGAAATGATTTATATCATGATAAATTTCACTTCAACATATGACATAATTTATTAATTGTATAGACATCCTCAATGTTAAAATCTATTCCATTTCTTCCTCATTAAATGGAATTATGATTTTCATATGAAGCGGGATTCTACCCCCACAGTGTTGTGGGTTCTTTTTTTATGATCTCCATCTTCCTTTCCAAAATATGTCAATAATATTCATTCTAGGGAAAATGGTATGTCAATTTCTGTGTGCATTAGGTTGAATAAACTTGATTTTTCACCCTATTTCCACTTGTATATGTGTTGAAGAATATTTTTCAAATCCACCGATTGAGTGGATTTGTATTGGGGTTTGATATGAGATTCAATGTCAAAAAAAGGTGGTCTTCTAATAATCAATGGTATGTTTCTCTACTTACAAGAATATGGGACACATGGTTTTATAATTTAGATGTAGTCATATGGAGCATCATGATTATAATCGTAACCACACTAGTCATTTGGTTCTTAATGATTCAATCAACCCTATCCCTATTCATAAAAAAAGAAGACAGATAAATTTTGATCCAAGGGTAAGGTACATTTTATCCAATTTTTTGAGGGTATTGGTAGATTCCATGTAGAAATAATTGGTTCCAGGTGAGTGTTCTATTACCTCACAGTAACCCTGCCTCTTTAGCTAATGTGGTTATGGCTGGAGTTACTGGAAAGGTTCAAGATCTTGTCCAATTTGTTGTTGCTAGAAATGATAGCTTTAACACTCAAGCTAGATCCAGGGAGCATTATAAAAATTAGGACTTTTATAGTCTGAATTCAATATTGACTCCAACATAGGGGTCTCCTTGTCAAGAATATTCACAAATTTCTTTGGATCATTGAGGCCATTTCAATGAGCCTTCCCAAAGGGTGGTATTTATAATTGATATTTGGTGTTGTGTGTTAGTGATCTAACCCCACTCGAAGTAGGATATGTTGGGTATGAAGGTTACACTGGGAAACACCTTATTAGTGGAAGTATAGATAATAACAAATATGAAAAAAAATCTTATTTTAAATCATATTCTACAAAGCCCATGTAACCAAAACATGTAGAAGAGTACCTTCGGTCCCCTTTAAATAATGTCCAGATAACCCTTGTCTTTTCAGATGGGTTCATCCAGCATGTGAGGAGATCATATATATTGAAGTATTAATGTAACCTTCCTATACCTCAAGTCACATGATATTATAGAATCTATACATCCCCTCAAAAGATATTTTTAAACAATGTTGACTCCCCCAAGGATAGTGTCATGGAAGAAGACCAGCCCAAGTGTAGAAGTATTTCTCTCATATTACCTGATGAAATTAATCCTAAGGATAAAAGCTTGAAACTGAAAATTAAATGATATACTTGTGGTGATTCATGTATGTCTATCCAGATAGGGGAATAATATCATATCAGTATATTTAAACAACTTCCTATTCTTGTGAGTTTTAAAATAAGAATATTATTTATATAGACAACACTCACCAGCTTCTCCAACATTCTATTAAAGAGATTTTAGAGGAGTCCTCCCAAATTAATGTATCAAAGGAGGATTTGAATATAATTTTTTAAATATTGTTGGGAGTTTATTGGAAAAAGAAAAAACCTCTTGGATCAATACACACAATAATATTTTGATCTATGGATTTAACATGGTAAATTATTCCTAGAGTAAATTTTATAGAAATAAGAAAAGACAGAATACCACATTAAGGATCTCAATAAGGACAATACTACTATGAATAAAACCTCAATTTAATGGAATGGATATCAGTTAAACCATTCCAACACTATTTAATTTTTCTTAAATGATCATATTTTATTGTATTTGGATAGAGGTATTTTTTTATATCTTGACTTTTCATGGGTTCACCCTTTTCCTTAAAGGTGATTCTAAAATAAAAAAAATCAAATTTACTAGTTAAGGAATTTGAGAAATTAATATATGTATTGTATTACCACATAATTTCTAGGAAAAATATTTTAGGAATATATAATAGAGACATGTATACATAATTTAAAGTAAATACATAAGGTCAAGGGTTGTCATTATTGATAAAAATGACTTTAAAATATGAAATTAATTAATTTTGAGGGAAAATACCAGATTCAATTTCAAATCTATTTTTAAAAATAATAAAAAGTTTTCAAAATATAACAGAAAAAACATTTATTACAAAGAACCATGGAATCTTATAAATTAATTTCCAAAGTATTTACTACTCAGAAAAACATTTAATTTTTTATATATTGTATGAGTCTAAAATCAATTATTTAATACTATTGAAAAAATGATAAAAAGTTCATCATTTAGAAAATAGAATGAATAACCCTTTTAAACAATTTTTTAAAAAGTAAAAATTAGAAAAAATTCAATAAATTATTATGAGAATATTGAAAAAATTCATGAAAACATTTTTATAAAATGTACATTTAAAATAAAAATGATTCTTAGACTAAGAGAGAAATAATGTCAACTTTTATTAAATCCATTTTTTAATAATTTTAAGTAACTAAGTGAAATATATGTTAATATTATTTTAAAATATCATGAATAATAATTAGATAGGTATATATATTTTTTTAATATATAAATATCAAAAAACCCACTATGTTGTGAATATGACATATTCCTCGTTGAATTGATTGTGAGATAATTAATCACTTAGCTCGAGTCTAGATTTTTCATATATGTGCATTATCTCTAATAAAATAAAAATTTATAAATCATATATTTTTCTTATTATATGTTTCCCACATTAATCTTTTATATATAAATCATTTAATTCGTTTATTTTAATGATGTATTTAATTACTACTCAGTTATTTTGTTGAGGGCATTTTGAAGACAATCATTTCATAGTTTCAAAACATAATTTTTTTGTTGGCCTCTATCAAAGTGGTCACCATTCTATATTCTCCATTATAATAAAAATTCGATAAATATCTTCTTTAAACATCAATTATTTATTTTGGAAAAAAACTATATAATATTGTCATGAAAAATTAACTTGTTATAACAATGGAGATGGTAAATCCTACAAATGCATGAGTAAAATTTATATTTTTAAATGATACTAATATATAGAAGGAATGTTTAAATTTATCATTAATAATTTATAATTATATAATAAATATCATATTATATTATTAAATACACTTATAAATATCATCCTTGTGTTGTTGTTAAAAATGAATTATATCACTTTCTGAGCAGGTAGTGTGTTGTACACCAGAACAATGGTAGTCTCCCATACATACATTAAAAACAAATATAGGTCTTCTGTAAGTTATTTAAATATATATACTAATACCATTAATCTTATTTTTAAAAAATATGAATCATATCACATCTTGAGGAGGTATTCCTTCGTACACAAAAATGGTGTTTTTGATTTTCATTTGACGGAAGAAAAGATAGATGGAAGTTATTAAATTAAACTACAAACATCTCATTATTTTTTGGATACATATTTTATTATATCAATTTTATGATGAGTGATTTTAGGGGGGGGGGGAAGAATAAATAAAATAAATATTCTCATTTTGGAACGATACCTCTTCCTGAGACCACCTCTTTAGGATTAAACCTAAAGACTCCCTATCTTGGATTTATAATCAAATAAAGACTTATAATAATTAATTACAGATCTAAATATGTTACTATTATAGTTAATTTCAAATACAAAAATATTTATAAGTGATTAAATAAGAGATGAGGATGATTCCTTTTATAACTAGGGGAGATGACGACCTTGAATTTTTTGAAATGGAAAAGCTATAACCATGATTTGAATAATCCAAAAGGAATAAAATTTAATCACTTTCAAAAAAAATGTATGATATAATGTCTAAATTTATCTGATAAATAGTATTTGGATATGTTTTTAGTTCATTTAAACCCTTATTTGTTTTTCATCCCCTGGTAAACTGGTTTTAACCATAAGAGTGATAATTAAGATATATTGTATTTAATATTCATTAAAAATAGTAATTCTGAACATATTAAATATTGATAATTATGTTAATTCAAAAAAATCAATATATTTTTCATAATTAAAATCATAGAAGTTTTAGAGTTTAATTTAATATTAAAACCACATATACTATGAAAAAACGGGTTCTCAATGAAAATTTTATGTATGCAAAAACGTTTTTACATCAAAATTAAACATAAACTTTTGTGTAATGACATATTTTTTTTAACAATAATATAATAGAAAAAATTTCACATTTACAAAAATATAAAAAATAAATATAATTTTTGAATTCTTTAAATGAAATGGTTTTTTTCAATAATTTTTAGCATTTTTCACCATTCATCAAGAAATTAATCTTTTTAGAAAATTCTCAAGAATTTATATAATATAATTTTAAAATGATGCATTCGAAATTTGTTTAATTTTATCAAATAAATGGTATAAATTTTATGAAAACCACCTTTATGATTTTTTCATTAAAAGTAATAAAATTCATTTTGGGAGAATACATTTTTCTGAGAATAAAAATGATTTTTTTAAAAATAAATTCTTTATTTAAAAATTATTTATTAAAAAACATACTATGAGTACGAAATTTATATATATTTCATAATAAATTTGATCCTATTTATACAAACCAATTTAATTTCTAGGTTATAATTGTCTTATTCAATTAAAAATATTTCATGGTTCATTTAGGCTCATGGTTTTTTGTCTCAACCACTTTTGGACATTGTTTTCTTTTTATAAATCATAGGGTTTTACATTATAACCCCCTGAACAATTATTTCTTATCAATTTTATTGTTTTCATAGTAATCAGTTTTTGACATTTGAAAATTAATTTTTGGAAATCCCACATTGTAAAAACTGTTATTAAAATATCCTCTTCAAATAGGTAAAAGAAATTATGAAGGTAATTATAAGTAAAAAAAGACATTGAATTCGTATATGAATACAATTGGTGGGATGTGAATCGTGGATTTGGAAATATGATCTATTAAGTAGTTAACTCTTTATCTTTTTTAAGGGAGAAGAGACCATCGATTATTCAAAAATGAGTACATTTTTTATTTCATGATCCTTTTATTTTGAGGGAAACTTTTCTCAGGTAGAATAATAAAATAATGAAATATACTTACATTGAATGAAAAATATAATTCATTAAAAAAATTCACCATAATCTCACATGTTTCACCAAATGAGGACTATTCAATAATAATCCCATACGCATGAAGTACTGAAATTAACTTCTAATGTATCATATTACTACTTGAAATCAAATAATTATTCTGCTATTATCTGTAGAAAATATCCAAGTCTATAAATCCCTAATATAAGGTAATATAATTCACTAAATGAATACACCTTAATATTAATATCATTATCCAAAGATAAACTAAAATTTTCCAATAACTAAATAACCCAATATCCCAAATAATATCAACATTCAATAATTTAATTGTCATCATCCTAATTAATCATAAATACTAAATCACATGTTATATTTAAGGGTTATGTATAAATCTACCAAATTACAAATGTCCCACAATACCATTAATCATATAAAAATCCTAAAAAGATCAAAATATTTGATCCTAAAATATTTTTCCAAAGTTAACTTAATATGAAACCATAAAACAGCATAAGAAAAAAAATGTCTTACCGACTCATTCATCACCTATTATAGTGGAAGAAGTTTCACCCTTACCATACTTTGGATAATGGTTCAAGACCCAGGGCCTTTTCAGATATGCTGAGTTGTCACCTATCATGTGGATTTTTTAAGAAATATATATTAATATAATTCCTATAATATTCCCATAATTCGATTAACATCCTAAAAATAAAATTATCTGTCAAATGATTTTAATTCCATTACGGTTTTCAATAAAACTTATTTTTTTTACATAATAAAATTACCATAACTAACTATAATTACATTAAAATAAAAAATATATAAAACATTTCCTTTTCCTAAATCACATTTTTGTCCATAATGTATCACATTACAATTATGTCACCATTCTAGGTCAATAGTACCATTCAACATATTCATGAACATCCTAAAAGAAAACTAATTCATAATAATATTGGGATGTTACATGATTCTTATAAATAAAATATCATTGATAAAAAATTCCTCAAAATCATGATTACTGAGATCCCATACCGAAACACTTCAATCATTCCACTATATTGAGTATCATAACATAATCCATTAGGAATTAATCATTGGATTAACGAATTGACTCAGATAATGATCAATTTCCTAATATCTATGAAATAGAACTATTAATGGAATATTAGTTTTAATATTATTTCACTATGACTTGTTATCAAGACTCATAATGTTTATTCTACAACTAGATACATTTTTCTATACTTTTTCACACATAAATCATCTTCTGTTCCATTATGGGATATTTAATGGTTCCTTGTCCAACATTCTTTACAAGAAGAATATTGAACATTATTTTATTAATCATATTTAATGGTTGAACATCAATGGGACTCAATATTTCACTTTACTGGTTTTTTAAGACAAACTATGTACTATTTATTAATCATAATTCAAGACATCTCATCTAGAATGGTCAAAATTTATTTAACTTCCATTTTAGTTACGTTATTAATATTATATTATAAATCATTACCATTCCAATAAAATTTTTTGTTCGAATGATATTTCTTATTTATCTACATGAACTAAGAAACAAAAAAATTGAGGGTATATTAACATATAAAATGGAAACTAATAGATCTACAAGGAAAAAATATTTTTTGACTAGAAATATTTTTTTGACTCATGTGTATCTAGGTTTCAATACAGTTTCTCCATTTTAATGGCTCCTATTAGGTTTTCCAGCATAACAACTTCTTCATGTCATCTATAATGGTTCATAATGATTTTTTTAAACATTAGATTTGATGAAATATATATTTTAAAAAAATTAACATTTTTATATTTTTTGTTACACATGAAAATGATATTATATATTATTACAGGAAACACTAATTCTATCTTTTGTTACATACCAAACATAGTTTACCTTGCATTACACTCAACAATGAGTTTAAAAGAAACATGACATAATATAAAAATATTATTATTTAATTTCATTGTTTTTACCTAGCCATTAAAATGGAGTGTATGAATATGATTATATAAATTTGGAAAATATATGTCTAAAAAAGTATATAAATTTACTAATTTAGTGAAAATTAAATAAAAATTTTATACTTGAGCAATTTGAAAAAATATGTATTTTTTTAAAAAAAATTGTTAAACAATTTGTTTTAAGTCAACATGTTAAAAAAATATTTTTTAATGAAAATATTAATGAAATATATTTATTTTTTATTAATTAAATTTTTTATCGTTAATCTTATGAGATTTCTAAACAAAATGTATAAATAAATGCAATTTTACAATTACAAACTATATTTTTCTAAAAATCAGTTTTCTCTCCATTTACGCACATATTTTAAAATTATCCTTTTCCATTTAAAAAAAATATTATTTCCTAATATAAATTAATATTTGAAATAATTATGTAAATAATAGCATGGTGTGAAGTTTTGAGAATTTTTGGAAAAGGTAAATTTTTTGATGGAGAGATAAAAATAATTGTTTAGATAAAAAATTCTTATTTCTTTAAAAGAAATTAAATATATGAAATATATTTCAATATATTATTAAAGATAAATATATATTAAAATATTATATCTATTAATATTATTTAATCCAATGTAATTGATTTCAAATTTTATGTTGATATAAATACATTTTAATCTTTCGAACATTTTTCATTGGAAAACTGCTTTCCTGTCGCGCCTGCAGGGTTAATTTTAAATTTAAATTTTCATCTTATATGAATATTATTTTCAAATATGTATTTTATATTTAGAATCAAAAATAATTATATTATATAATAAGGAAAGCTTATTTTTCTCCATAATTAATACATAAAATATTAAAAATTATTTTCCACGATAATGGTAAAAATGGGTTTACTGAGGATTAAACTAAAAGAATATTTGGTAACATAACCTAGAAATTTTTCCAACACCTATTTTATGGAAATATATACATATAATCCAATATAATTATTCATAATGTCTCATTTTGGAAAAAATTTTAATGTGAATTATGTGGTTACACCATTTTCTTTTCAAAAATTATAAGTGTGCCTCTCACCACACTTATAAATTTCTACCCCCTCTTCTCTCCTCTTCACAAATCCAAAAACATTTTCATCAAAAAAATACCTAACAAAATTTCCTCATTAGTTACAGCCCCACATCCTTTAAGACTTATTAATATCTAAAATCATCTCTATGAAGGATTTTGGTTAATCCTAAAGAGGTTGTCTGAAAATGATGTAATGTTTTGGACAATGTTTTTTTGTTTTAATTAATATTTTAACTCCTTTAAATATTTTTAAAATATGATAAAATAATTATATTAGTATACTCTATATAGTAATATTTCTTTGTGTTAATTTAATAAACTATATGCACCTACACATCCATCAAATTTGATAAGAAATCATTATTCTGGTCCATGCTGGACTACCACCTCGCGAACCAATTTTTTTATAGTTTCATATCCACCTAAAAAATATAAATATAATCTTGGATTTAATTCTAATATTTGATATATTAGATATTTTTATACCTATGTATTATAATAACCCATATATCTTGTTAACTCCAAACCAATTGGAGAATAATAACGACTCTTGTTTCTATGGTAGGCTACCACCTAAAGAACTCGTCTGATGTGTTTTTCATTTCTATATTACCCCAAAGAGTATAAGGATATAAAAAATTAATATATACTATACATTTAAATATTCTTATTTTATAATTATATTTTATAAAACATATTACATTTTATTTTTTAGGGGATATGACAATTCCATTCGTTTGTTTGGTGGACTACAACCTCACAAAACAATGTGATCCATTTTTATCTAATACTCTGAATGGAAGGTAATTATGAATGAATTGAGGAATATATGATATATATATATATATATATATGAAATAAAAATTATTATATAATGTTAAAATAATATTTACCTTTATTTTATTTTAACATTCATGAAAATGGAAGCAACATTCATATGTATGTACGACCTACCGTCTCCATGATTGGTGTATTACATTTTATATATCTAAATTTTATAGATTAGTATAAATAAATATATAAAGAATATATATATATATATATGATATTTATATCACCGATAAAATTATTGAAATCATGGAACCATAATCTCTAAAAAATGACCAAAAAAACTAAAACATACATGAAAAACGAATCATTTATTATCTCAAATGTAATTTTTATAAGGAATTATTAATAAATGGGTAATAAAATATCATAATTAAATCATATATGGAATTAAATATATAAATATAGTTAAATAATATAATTATAATAATCTAATATTTTTTATACATGTTTTTTTAATGTGTATGGAGGAATTTGGGACTTGTGGTATTGGGTTTTTTTCACTATTTATATCTGATAGATACCATCCATATGCACAATTTATTCATTTTTTGTTGTGTATATACTAACAAATAATATTTTTTATGATGAATCCCATAAAAATTATGTTATTTAAATATTTATTTAAGGATCTCTCTTTCTTTTATTCGTCAAATTAAAAGGTCACCAAATTGGTGTGGGGTTTTGTTTCTAAATTTTACATAATTGTTATAATGAGGTGTATAGACGTTCCTTTTTAACATGTAATATCACGAATTTATTTATTCTTATTTTATTTTATGATTAAATTAATTTTATTATTTCAATTGGTTTTTGATTCATTGTTTCTAATGTGGTAAGGGTTTTATGATACAATCACATCGTTTATCAGGATTGTTAATGTTGATTCTTCCTATGAGAATATATTATGACCCATATCTCAGTAAACTCATGAATTTTTCTATACACTATTTATCTAATGAGACTAAATTTTCTCCCTTCATTTCCTTCCAAATATTTAATAAATAGTTTAAAATTTTGGTTTTATGAAAAATTATTGTTAATTGTCTCTTCAATCGAAAACCATTTTTCTTCTTAGTCAATGAATTCTAACAAAAATAAGAAAATGTTTTAAAAATATCCAATAGATCTATTATTTTCATTTTTACCCTTATACATTTTATTATGTTTTTTTAAAATGAATCGTCGTGTCATTTTCAAAAAAAATATCATTTAGATTTTACCAAAAATGTGAAAGGAATATTTGTCTTAACATGTTTGGAATGAAATCTAAGAACCCAGCCTCATAAAATAAATATTATAATAATTTGAAATATATAAATAAATTTATTTTACAAATTAGATATCTATTTTATGGTTTTATATAATTATGTCCCAACATATATAGAGTAAATGTAGCATCCCTGGTAATTAACAAAATATGATATTTTCATGCTTTTTAACATTTTTGATTTAAATATTAATTTAACATTAAAGGGGATTCTTTTTTCATTGGAGTACCATATACGCAACAACAGGTTTCATTGAAATCTTACGTTTCACACAACGTTGAGTTATACTGAAAAATATTAATATAATATTATTATTTTAAAATGGTAGTTAATGCCTAGCTGTTGTAATAGCATGAATAAACATAACTAAATAAAATATGATTATAAAAGTTATTTAAATGTTTTTACATTTATTCAATAAATTTTATAGGCTTATAATAAGAAAGAATCAAATTTTAAGCATAAACACTCTAACATTCTTTAAAGGGTCGATTTACCACCTTTTGATGGAGAAACATTTTTAAATCTAGTTTTTGTCACTTTTATATGTTATATTTGACAAAATAATATTCTTCTTCATAATTGTGACATCAAAATTTAATTTGGATGAAATTTTGGTATATTTTGGATAATTTTCATTTTTTATGAATAGTGAAAAAATTATCATTTTAATTAAAAACTACCTTTTAATCTAATTTATTTTTATAGTTAGATTATTATTTTAATAGGGTTGAAAGTATAATTGAATTATTATTTTTTCATTTAATCCAATTTTGTTCATCAGAAGTAATTTTATTCTTAAATTGGACATAATGAAAAGTAAATCTTTTGATAGTTATTATTTATTAAAAACACGCTTTTTGTTTTGACAACGATAATTAATTTTAAATTAACTTCTCACACATCTGTGTATTGAATTTGGAAAAATAGATTATATATTTTTAATCATGAGGTTTATATTGTGTGAATAGGTAATTTTACTTTTATACATGATGAATATTTTCTTTAGTAAATATTTTATTTTCCATGGTTAAAAGATAAATCTGTTATATAACGGTAGAAAAATAAAAATATTATAATTTTAAATTACCATAAAAGGTGTCCTAATCCTATTTTCTGATACATGTCTGACCATTGGTATCCTTGGTTTAATTTTTGAACCCCATGGAGCCACTTTGGTGAGAAAATGACACTTTATATTAATTAATTGAAAGTAACGAAAAAATTACCTAAACATATATCTTTTAGTAAATCAATTTTTACATGGTGTTATATAACTAATCTCTCAAACTATAAATATTAATTTTAAAGATAAAAAGATTTCATATATAATGGAATTTTATTTATAACTATTAGGCATCAAATAAATAAAATTATTTTTGACACAACAATGATGTAGTGATTACCTTATTAATAAAAGATTTAAATAAATTATATTATAAAATTTGAAAAACTATCTAAGAATTGTCCAATTAGTGTTGGATTATTTTATTTCAAACAATAGTCATCTTATCTTCTAATTTAATGAGTTTTTCACCTTTTGAAACCGAAATTTATTATATAATAAAATAATGTTTTCAAACTTTCCTAAACAGTCCCTCCTCTATCTTTTGAAAATCCATCACCTCTAACCCATTACTCAAACCTCTCAAGCCCCTTGGATCATCAAACCACTACCCAAATAATCTCTCAAGATCCATATCTTCTACCTATAAGCCTTACCTAAGGCATAAATCAATTCAATAAAGCCTTTTGGTTAAAACCAATGGGAGTTTCTAGATTTAAAGGTAACATCATCTCTTAAGTTCTTTTCTTTTATTTTACTTCTCCAACCCCCAAAACACTTTTAATTTTTTAATTTTATAACCACACGAGTATACCTAATATACAATGTTGTTTTATGAAAATTATTCTAAATACACTTACATGCACCACCATCTAATGGGTAATGAACATAATGTTTCTGTGGACGGTGAACTATAGCCTCACGAAATGAAGCTTGTTAAATATTATACTACCACCTCTTATGGAGGCCATTAAGATAGAACTATATTTATATTTGATATATATTATATTTATATTGTCTTTATACATATTTATTTTTTATTTATATCATAACATTATGGTTTCCATAATTGTTAAATACGGTAATTTTATTTGAGAAAGTGTGGACTATCGCCCCCTCAAAATGATATGACTCATTCATTCCATGCATGGAATTTATAACAGATGTAATTACTGAAATTATATATATGATATTATACTAGAATTATAATATACCTATGTATCATTATTTTTTTTCATTTCAATTAAATATGAAATTTAAATGAAAGTAGCATTCATGTGTACGTACGACTTACCATCTCCATTAACAGTGTATTTCATTTCATATCTCCAAATGTTATGTACTATTATAAATACATATATATACTGTTTATATATGATATATTTGATATCTAATTCGTTAATATTATTCTGGAAATAATGGGGTTTTTACAACATGGAAAACATTAATTATAAGAAGTTCATTTTTGTCTCAAGTACCAAATATTAACAAAATGATCGTTATTAACTAAAATGATGATATGATGTTTATAACATGGTAATAAGTGATATGAAAGGAATAATAAACCTGAAAAGTTTCTGAAAAAAATTAAATTTACTATGGTTTATTATTCAGAATATTAATTAATAAACTGTTCAAGTCAGACTCGTGGTTAGAGACTTAGTCTCAATCACTTTCATTGAGGCATGTTTTGACATATACATGGATTTATTTTATATGGTGTATAAACCCCTTTGAATATTTGTTTTATTCAAATGGAATCTTTTTCTATGATAAATTTTAGTAAACAACAAAAATTGATGTTTCTTTTTAACGTGGTGGTGACAATGACCTTTCTGATACTGTGAGTATTATTTGATCTTCATCTTCTATAACAAGTCATAGTTTTTTTAAAGGAAAATAAACATCATATTCACTTTTTAAATATTTTGGTATTGAAAATTGTTTGAGAAAGAATTTATTATTTCAAAATCTTAAAAGGATGTATGGTTATTGCAATGTGGAAATGTTATATTTCTGTTATTCTTGTTTTATATGTTATAAATATTTTATGTTTCTTGGGAATTTTTTATGTATATCGGTGGTTCTATGATAAACCTAGGGTGGGTGAGCCCGAGATAGATTTCCAAAGCATTGGGTAATGTGATGGAGGTAAATATTATTGTTTCTCTTAAAATATTTACAAAATATACAATGATGGGTATTTCAAACGTAACTCCCTATGTAGCTAAGATAGATACAATGTATGTATGATACAGATGACACAAGTTACCTTTATGATTTATGATTTATATATTTTATTCATAAATATTATGATTTCATTAGGTTTTTTAAAGATTTTATGCATGGTTTGTATTGTAGTACAAATGTTTTATTTATTTATCTTATAATCCTTACTGATCTTTTTATGCTCATCATAAGTTTTATAAATGTTTTTCATAGGACATGAAGATTAATATGGTCAAGGATGGGATCTAAGAAAAGTCATGTTGTCTAAAACATGTAACTAGACATGACTCTTTTTTCAAGTGTTTTTATTTTATGAAATAAATAGATACCGAGTGGAAGTTTCTACAAGTAATATTCAAGTTGTTATATATATGTTATGACCTAATTATCTAAAGATCTAAACCTGAAAAGATCCTCAAAGTTAATTATTAACATAATTCAAGATTATGTAATGTTTAAGGAAAGGACCTTAAAGTTTTTATCAAATGTTAGTTTAGATAACATTAGGTGTTATAATATTGTTAAATTAATGTCCATTTATTAAATTATGGTCAAATATAAATGATATAGCATTTACAGATTCCCATGTGGCTTCACCTAGGATATTTTAATGTTTATAATTGTATTCCACATGGTAAACAACGTAGATATGATGGGATGACATCAAGAGAAAGATAACCATCCAAATCATAAACCCGCGATGGTCAGAATAAGAACTGAGTAATTTGCCACAGTGATGTCACAGTTGATTCAGGCTATAAATGGTGGTGTTATCCATGCACGAGATCATCTAGATCAACCATAGTGAAACATGTTAGTTGTCAAGCATTTCATGAGGCAATATCCCCCATCATTTAAAGGATCATCTGACTTTGTGCTAGAAGAAGGGTAAATTAAAGAACTGGTGAAGATTTTTGATGTCACAGGGTGTTTAAAATTGTCACAACCCGTCCTCGGGACCCATGCCATGACTACCCCAAGCCCGCCTTCCATAGGCCTGGGGTTGGCGACTAGCACCAAAGGCGTAAAACCTAATAACTGGGAAGGAATTTCCTTTATAAAAGAAAACAAAACATCACAGAGTACAAGTGGAAGTAATACACTAAGAAAAAAAGAAAGTGCTGAAAAGTAAGTGGGCCAGAATACAAACCCAACTGAAAGTATAGCTACAACTGAATGAAATTACAACAGAAAAGGTAATGAAATCAACGGATAACCACTACCCAGATATATGCCCATACATATATCTAAGTTATCAAGTGACCCATCTTAAACATGAGGAAACACAAAGGTTATGAAATCAACGGATAACCACTACCTAGATATATTCCCATACATATACCTAAGTTATCAAGTTACCCATCTCAAACATGAGGAAACACAAAGGTCATAGACTTAACTCAAACCAGGATTTTCTTTATCGAAACCGTAACTGCTGAAGAGCCCCATCTCTAGAGTGTACAATGATCCTATCACGAATTCGAGGTACTGCTCACAAACCTAGGACTGCTGAGGTACTCCACCTGTCGAGTACCACGGGTCAACCACCCAAACACAGTAGTGCTTCTTGCCGGGGTCTGCCACCCAAACACAGTAGTACATCCCCCCTAACAGCCTGCAGAGGTACTCTCCGGATGAGTACCGCGGGTCTGCACCCAAACTCAGTAGTTCTCTATCCGCTATGGGTCTACAGCCAAACAAAGTAGTGCTCCGTCCAATGGGCTAGTCGACTCACTCCAAGTCGAGTCATTCAAGTAGTCGTCTGGTCTCAGCCGGCTACACGGTCTCCGTACTCCGTACGCTCATCTCTGGGAGGGTCCGGTCCACGAGCTACTAGGCGATACTCCAAGAATCACAAAGTCCCATGAAGAATTATCTCAAAAGACCGCCTCGTCATAGGGGTCTCAATGCAATAGACGACGCGTCAATCGGACGCTCGGTCTGTGAGTTATTAGCCTTTTCGTCCCAGGGCCCCCGTTGGTTTCATGTGCGAACCAACCCGGCCGTATCTCCCCTATACCCTGAACTCTCATAGGTTATACTCATAGGGACCGTTTCTCAACGAGATCACTAACGCCGCTGATGGTTAGTCAAACGGACGTCCGGTTTGAAAGTTATCATCTTTTCCGTCCCAAGGGCCCGGTTGGATTACAAGTTCAATACAACCCGGCCACTATCCCACTGTGTCCAAAACTCAAAAGATGTATTCCAAAAGTTTTGTCTCATCAAGATGAATCCAACAAAGTCGACGACACATCAATCGGACGTCCGAAGCTCAAGTTATAAGCATTACCGCACCGAGGGCCCGGTTGATTTCGGGTTCGAACCAACCCGACCATACCCAAAATTCTTCAAACCCTTGCGTGTAATATACCGAAACGACCGTATTAATCCAAGGATCGTATCGCAGCTGAAGGTGCGTCGATCATAGGTCTGTAGCCAATGATATGGGCATTTGAACAAAAACTTCCTGAGAATAGGGGGTTCGGCCCCGGACCGACCCGGCCCGCGACCCCCTGTGTCGGCCCGAACTGGGTCGACCAAAACCGGGTCCGGGTCCAGCCCAATAGGGCGCGGCTCGGTACGGTGGCCGTAGCCTGACCCCGCCGGCGCGGCCCGGCCCGGCCTGGCGTGCTTGCGCGATCGCGTGGCCAGCTTGGTGAGCCGAGCTGAGTGGATATGGGGGCAGGTGCGTGCCCCCCTGATTGAAGCCACGACGCCCGCGTGGGGGCCGCTCTCTGCCAACGACTTGGTGCTGGCCACCGCTTCTCCCTCGGTCCCGTGCGGCCGCGGGACCTACCCCTGTCGCCGCAGCTTCATCCGCGGCAGACCTTCCTAGCGGCGCGCCGGGCGCCACCGCCTCCTGGCGGCCGGTGACGCTGGGCCGACGTAGCGCGCCGGACGGGCCTTCCGCGAGCCACCGAATGTGCTCCGGTGGTCCATTTTGCCTTCCGTTTTCGCCGACGATCCTCCCGGGACCTACCCTTCAGTGCTAAGCCTTCAAAACACCACTTCAGCCCGTTCCGTCAACGCTCGATGATCCGCCATCAATTAAACAATCTGCGGAGCCTTTGAAATGCGGCAACGGTGCAGCGCGATGGCGTCACGCTTCTTCTCCCGTTCTTCATTGTTTCCGCGTGGTGCCGCTGAACCGTGCCACCTTTTCTCATGTCGCAACAAGAAAAATCATAAAAAGGGGGAAGAGGGTCGGCCATGTTCATGCAGTCCGACCTCCTCCCATTATTACGGTAACAGGCGGCTCAACGACTATCAACAAATTAATCAAGACTACGGATATAATACAAATAAATTAAACCAAACCTCCTACCTTGATGGAATAGTTAAATGAAGGTTTTTCACAGAATTGAACGTCACAGAAGAAGGCGTCGTGGAATAGGGTTCCGTACTCGCTTGATGGAGATCGTCCGAGGTGGGGTGGTGTCTCTCACCGGCTGCGGAGAGGAGTAGAAAGTCACGTCGTCTTTCGTTGGGGTTGGCATTCTTCGTCAGAGAGTGGCGTTCTTCCCGTTCTTCAACGTGGAAGATGAACTTCTTCAGAGGAAGATTGCTCCCTCTCTCAAAAAACCAACACCACGAAACAACCCCCAAATAAAATAAGTGTTATGCTTATTTTATTATAACACGCCATGCATTTAAAATTCAAATGCTTAACTCCCAAATTAAATGGCATGATTTAATGTGAAAGGAAGTCACATCATTTAATACATGGCAGTTTAAAGGGTAAGAGTTATGGGGGGTTAGAGAATTTGAAGGGGTGGAGTTCATGTGGGCCCCACCACGCTCTTAACCTCTCATCGGTAGTTCCCCAACTTCCACTCAAAGGATATAACCACTTAAAAAGAAATAAAATTGTAGCTCAATTTTATTTTTACCTTCCACAATTTTTAACATCTCCTCCCGAGCAAACGCAACCCCAAAAAAGGTTTTCATAAGCAATTATTGGCGCTGCGGTTTCATTGGTGCCCTTGGATTTCAATTCCGAGCATCAGATCAAAAGTTAGTAAAACCCGCTCATTCGTTCACTGAACGTACCTGAGCTAAACTTTGGAAAATGATTTTGGGCACACCGGGCCTCGGAATCAGGTTCCGTCAGAAACTGCGTTATTGTAAAATTGCAAAAAAATGAAGAAAAAATTTCCCATTAATTTTATGGGTCTTTACATCACTCCCACCTTAGGGATTTACGTCCCCATAAAGATATATCAAAAACTAGGGAAAAAAATTTGGGTACTATGCACGCATCTGAGCCTCCCACTCCCAAGTGCTCTCCTGGAGGTTCTCATGCTTCCATCTGATGCATAATAGAGGTATCGACCGTCCACATAGGACCCGCTCCTGTCGATCCCCGATCTCCATCGGGACCTCCGAAAATGTCTCCCATCATCAATGTCCTGCTACCCATGGTCAATGGTATGCGTCAGATCAAGCACGTATCTCCTCAGTTGAGATGCATGGAATACATCGTGCACCCTGTGCAATTGAGGTGGAATGGTCAAGTGGTAAACCACCACGCCTACCCAGCTGAGGACCTAGAAAGTTCCGTTGAACCTCGGAGATATCTCGCTGCCTCAGCTACATCTCCGTAAACCTCATTGAGGTGAGACCCGTATAAGGACGTGATTGTCATCCTTCAACTCTAGAGGTCTCCCTTTCATGATTAGAACTGAAACTCAAAACTCCTGCTGCCACGTGCGTGAAGTTGGCTGACTCAAGAGTGATCAGCTACACCTTCCTATGCATGATTCCAACCTGTGCTGCCTGAGTTTTCCTTTTCGCCGACCAAGGAAAACCCCATCCCAACGTTGTAGATAAACCACAACTTTTTTTCCTAATACAGTCAATACGTGTATTAACTGTGGATCCAATCCATACTCAGACCAACATCGTAAGGCATCGATCCTGCCAACAAGAGATTCCAACCGAAACTCTCGCCTCGTGGGTCAGATCACACTGTCTGCGTAAGTGTGATTATCAAGTCTCCTCCCAAGGTATCTCCAGATGTGAGGGTCAAGTCAATGGCTTCCCAGAAACTCTAGGTTTGGGACAAGATTCGTGGAAGGAAGGAATGATTCATATCTACATCTGTTACTACATCAACTAGTAGTGGACACAGAAATTCCCTAGAATCATTCTTAGAGCCATTGGGTCATACTCCTTGACCACATGCAGCTACTCTCTTCCTCTGCCCTCCAGCTCCCTGAGCCTAGCGGGGACTACCAAGGAGGGTGATTGTAACATGTCGAAAAGTACACCACCCCATGCTGCTCTCCTAGATCTGCTTCCACGCCTACTGCTCTGCAGATTCATATTTCCTTGACACTTCCTCTTCTTCAAACCTTTTACATGTCCAAGTCTCTGAGACTGACACTAGTTTGCATCTTCCCACTACTAACATTCACTGGCTATAACCGATCAACCAAAGAACGTTCAACCACAAAGGTTCTCTCTAGCACCCTAACATAAGTAGGAATGCATAGAGGAAAGAGTGCTTACTCAGATATTCATTAAACACACCTCGCTCTGAGGTATGAGCTCTAAAACACTGATCATATTGTAGTCATCAAGTACCAAGAATGATTGGTATGCCCCGAAGAATTCTCACCTACCGACATGTCGTCTTGTCGAAGTTGTATAAGCTCTAGAAAACTCTCAGCCACTTCCCCATGCCAGTCCTCAACCGCCTGTGAGTCAGGCTCACCTCAGAACATGAGGGTATCTGATGTTGTAACATGTGTAAGGCAGTAAGTCTACAAGTGTCACATACCGGTACCGCCGGTTGTAACTGCTGACCAATAGGTAGTGATGTAAAGCTGACACACTACCCTAAGGCACTATCTCATGCACCGGTCCACGTACCGAAGCCTCATCACTATGCGAACCATCCTCATGGTCACTCACTAGAAAACACTAGTAGCCAAGTCTACCATCCACTCCACTGGTGTCTCATCTAGGCGGAAAACTCTAGCAACCGCCTCCAGCCAGTCCTCTGCTCTCTGGGAATCTGCCTCGCCTCGTAACCTCAGAGGCCTCTACTGCTGGAACTCGTGCATCGCGCTCTGCCAGTGTGCACCGTCCACTAGTACGACTAGTGGAATCTGCTTCCAAATAGGTAGTGGTGCTGCTGGTACACCACCCAAGGGTTCCAACATAGAAAGAGGGCCATGCACCGAAGCCTCCTCGCTCGGTGATCCGTCATCGAGTACTCTCTCGGAAACTACAAATGACTGTCTGCGTGGAGACATCCTGAACAGATGCGACACGGTCAACGATTTATACCTGGTGAGCTGACCTGGTTTGATCTAACTTTAAAACTATGGAAACACAAATGCAATTAGTGTTTTCATGCACAAAGTCGGAAATCAGAAGTCAGGGTGCTGGTGTACGGATACGTCGGCCACCGCACCACCACTGGACTCCCTGAACTGAAGACCACACTCGGTACCCTTAACACTATTGGTTCACATAGAAAAAGATCAGAGTCCTTAGTTCTGCAGTAGAACCGGACTCCTCTGATACCAATTTGTCACGACCCATTTTCGGGACCTGTGCCGTGACTAACCCAAGCCCCCTTCCACAGGCCAGGGGCTGGCGACTAGCACCAAAGGCGTAAAACCCGATATCTGGGAAGGAATTTCCTTTATGAAAGAAAACAAAACGTCACAGAGTACAAGATAAAGTAATACACTAAGAAAAAAAGAAAGTGATGAAAAATAATTGGGCCAGAATACAAACCCAACTGAATGTACAACTACAACTGAACGAAAGTAAAACAAAAAAAGAAAAATAGCTGGAAGAACGGAAGCAGCTCCTGGGTCGTCCTCCTCGGATCTTACCTGAAGGGTAGGTACAGATAGCACAGCTCTTAGATAGTCCACCACAGATCCTACCTGAACGGTAGATACAGAGAGCCTCTACAACACTCTCGCCCATCAACCTCCTCTGAGTTTCGTCTCGTCATGAAGTCCACCACGCTTCCGCTACTGACTCGTCGTGAGGTCCACCTCCGGGTACCATCCAGTCCTCGAACACTCGGCCTCTGTCAGCGCTGCCCAACATCTGCAACCAACACAACGAGGTGCAGGCATAGCCCGTGCAGGGGTGAGTATACGATACTCAGTAGGGACCCCGAGACCCTCAAGGTCTCACTAAATCTAACAAGTTTAACCACAAAGTGGGATCTCAATAGATAACCCTTACTTAGGTATAAGCTCATACTTATACCTAAGTTATCAAGTAACCCATCTCAAACACGAGGGAACACAAAAGATATGAAATAAACAGATAACCACTACCCAGATATATGTCCATACATATACCTAAGTTATCAAGTGACCCATCTCAAACATGAGGAAACACAAAGGTTATGAAATCAACGGATATCCACTACCTAGATATATGCCCATACATATAACTAAGTTATCTAGTGACCCATCTCAAACATGAGGAAACACAAAGTTCAAAGGCTCAACTCAAACAAGTATTTTAATTATCGAAACCGTAACTACTGAAAAGACCCATCTCTAGAGTGTACAGTGATCGAGTCACGACTCTGAGGTACTGCTCACTAACCTAGGACTGTTGAGGTACCCCTCCTGTCGAGTACCATGGGTCAGCTACCCAAACATAGTAGTGCTTCACGCCGGGGTCTGCCACCCAAACACAGTAGTACATCCCCCCTAATAGCCTACAGATGTTCTCTCCGGATGAGTACCGTGAGTCTGCACCCAAACTCAGTAGTGCTCCGTCCGCTATGGGTCTCCACCCAAACAAAGTAGTTCTCCATCCACTAAGCTAGTCGACTCACTCCAAGTTGAGTCAGTCAAGCAGTTGTCAGGTCTCAGCTAGCTACACGGTCTCCGTACTCTGTACACTCGTCTCTGGGAGGGTCCGCTCCATGAGCTACTGGTCGATACTCCAAGTATCACAAAGTCCCACGAAGAAGTATTGTAACACCCCGAGATTTTATGAAAAATATTCTTTTCAATTTCATTAATATCCTGTGTTGAACGCTACACTAAAAGGAGCTTGCACAACATGCATCCCTGACTTGCCTTGAATTACACGCAATCACGACCTTCCTCGATAGCGTGTGTAATACGAAATACCGAGTTTCACTAAATGAGATATTATTATAATATTATTATGAACTAGCCATAATGAATAGTAATGCCCACTTTTTGAAATTATATAAATTTTATCTTTCAAAATGGACTTCATTTTTGGATTCGGAATATCGGAATTATCTTAGTGTGAAATTTTGGTACTTTTCGGATAACTTTCATATTCTGATGAATAGTGAAAATTACTAAATTTTAATTAAAAACAACTTTTTAATCGAAATAATTAATAGTGATAAATTATTAATTTTAGTGGTTTTAATGTATATTTAGAATATATTTTTATAATTTAATATAATTTTGGTCATTGGATGTAATTTCACATTTAAACTAGACATAAACAAGTGTCAATCTTTTGATAGGTATTATCTCTTAAAAACACGCTATTTGTTTTGACGACGAGAATTAGTTTTTAAATTAGTTATTGTAACTGATATGTTTTGAATTTGGTAAAATAGACATCATTTTTGAATTCATAATATCAAATATATCTTAGGCCTAATTTTTGGTATTTTTCTGGAAACTTTCATTTTTTGATGAATACTGAAACCACTAAGTGGTAGTTAGAAAAACTGAATTTTTCATAAAACTTAATTTTACCGCTTTTGTGAGTGGAATTTCGAAAATCCGAGAGACATGGTTAATATAAAGGACTAAAATGTAGTTCAATGAGATGAAAATAATTTTTGGTGAATAGTAACTTTTTACTTTTTTTTACCACGGTTAAAAGTAAATAGGGTAATTATGGTTAAAATTATATTATTATTACCCTAACACATGTCCTAATTCTATTGTATATGTGTAATTCGACCAAAAACAACCTTAGGAATAAAATTTGACCATTTAGGACCACTTGGATTAAATTAGGACATTTAATATTAATTTATTTAATGAAGGGTCAAAATAGTTAAAATCAAAGTTTAATAAGTAAACCATTTTTAATATAGGGTTATACATAAGATAAATTCGACTATAAATATTAATTAGAAAGATAAATAGATTTCCTACATAATTATAGTTTATTTTTAATTTTTAGACTTTAAATAGTTTAATTTATTTATGATACAATGATGATGAATAAATTATCTTATTAATGAAACATTGACATAATTGATGTTATAAATACCCAAATAAATGTAATTTGAGACATTTTCTGAATTCCAATAATTTTATATGTTAATATGACATGTTAGTATTGATTTAATTAATTTTTTTAGAACTAATAATTCTGTTATGATTTACAAAAAAAATAAATTACCAAATAGTGTCAAAATTGACATAAAATAGTTTTTACAACAAATATTATATTATTAATTGTTATTATATTCCTAAAAATATAAGGTTCATCCAAATAACTTATATAATGTTATATATATTAATAATAAACAACTTGGGGTTCGTTTGGCTTGTTATAGTAAGTTTATTAACCTTATAGTGTACGAACACAAAAAGACACGGTAAAAGTAAAATTATCTAACTTAAAGTTAAATCTAAATGATAAGGTTAAAATAGTGAAATAAACTTGTCCAAATTCTATTGGATGAGATGATTTCTAACCATCCCCACCTTATCTTATATATAAATAAATTTGGAGATATTTAAAACTTTATATGGCTTTATAATGAAATAATATTTTTTGTTTTTCCAAAGGTGCCCCTCTCCTCCCTTATAAAAGGGCACCTCCTCCCTCTCTTCCTCACACCACTTTGAGCCTTAATGATCAGCCAAACCCTGCAAAATTCTCTTATCCACTTCCATAGATACATCCTAGAGGTTCTGGTCTTCTTCAAAGTCCAATTTTAGTGCCCTAAGTGGAGGTCTCAAAGAGGCGCTTCAAAGAAGAGGTAATGTCCGTTACCGATTCTTTCAACTTTATTTCTTCTTCCACTTCTTCTTCTTTAGTTGTTTCATTATCAAGTAACAAAATCAGTATCACTCATATACTGATATGTAGTTATAATTATGAAACAACCCTATTTCACCATCTATCCGTCCTACGGAAAATGAAATCACCGCACGTGCGTACGTACGGAATACCGTCTCCACGCCGTGGTGTAATATATTTCCACCACCACCTTACTTGGATGGGTATAATGGTGAAAATAAATAACTATATAAGATTATTTTAAAGTATTATTTACTATTTAATAGTATACATACACTCTAATAAAATTCCACGATCATGGGAACAATATCATCACTCGTGCGTACGTACGGAATACCGTCTCCTCGACGCGATGAGATTCATTCTCAGTGATTAACCATTCATAAATGATTATAAAGTATATATAATAAGTAATTATGAAATATATGACATAATAATGATACTGGATTTATGTATATATATATGTATGTCATCCAATTAATTCCATTCAATTCAATGAGGAAACGAAAACAACGTTCGTACGTACGTACGGCCTACCGTCTCCAGGAACGGTGTATTTATTTCCATTTATCGATCTATTATATATATGTATATTCTGAATATATATTATATATAAATCATGTTTTATATTCTGGAATTAAGTAATCGTGATCTATGTAATCATATGAATAATTACAAGTCAAAACACGGACGACAAATGAAACGATTTTACCCAAAACACTCTTTAACATGGAATTTACAAAAGAACGGGTAATATAATGTCACAAGTGAACCATATATGATATCATAACAATGAATATGATTCTTTAATAAGTCAATGACTTTATTTAAATCATTATACATGAGGTTCGGATACGTACGAAGCATATCAGACCTAAGGTAAGGGATAATTTTGCAAATCTCATTTTTATCCGAGATTGCTTATTCGTAAGTATTTACTGGGGTTATTTATATCATCCATGTCCATGTTTTATAAAAGTGTTTTGATGTATGTTTAAAGTCCTTTTTACCCATTTTTGACTTTTACTACATGGTATGTAAGGAATCCTTCTTTTATTTACTTTACGAGGCACTTTTTGACTTTTCCGGCAAAAGTACGAGAAGAATGTTTTTTTAAACTTATACGGCATGAAAGGGTTTTTACGGTTTTATAAAGCATTATTTTCATGAAGCTTACTCCAAAATATTTCATGACTATTTTCAACAAAACCCTTTTCTTTTAAAATTGCATTACATTTTGTGAAAATAAATGATTTTGAAGAAAAAAGGATATTTTCCTCAAGAATTCATTTCAAGTGTTTTATCAAAACCATTTTCATCTAAGATGACATTATTTCACATGTGTATGTTTCAAGTATCATGTCTCTATGATTTACATGGTTTCAATTTTCTTATTATGAAATTATATCCGTTTCTTTTATATGGATTATGTGATGATGGGATGATGTTTATAAATCCCATTTTATTTGTTGGGTTATTATGAATGACTTATGTTTATTTTTTGGCACAAGTAAGAATGATTTAATTATGATATGGGTGGGACCTATATCTCCCTCCAATGAATTGGGTAAAGATTTATATCTCATGAGATAGACATGGCTGGAAAATCATGTTAAACTGGTTCAGTAATACAGGACTGGAATGAGGAGTGAACTCGATTCAGAAAGGGACTTTGTCCACTAAGAAGGTCTTGGCAGCAATGCATTGGATACTATGGAAATCATATCATGTTCTTAATGGTTGCCACAATTACATGTTTTATTCCTATGCTATTTTATCATGATTGATGTTCCCTTATGATATATTCCTTACGTTCTTCAAAGATTCATGTCTTTGCTCAAGATTTTTATGTTTAGATTTTATGTTAAAGTTTTTGCATTCAAATGTTTATGGATTGTTTTATGTTCTCTATGTTTACCCTTAATGGGCATTTGAGCTCACCCCTTTTATGTTTTCTTTACTCCGGGATATAAAGAAAGGTTTTAGGTTAGAAAAAAAGGGAAGATCTTTATAGGAGATGTTGAAGATCTTTCACCAAGATTAGAAGATTATGTTCCAAGTTTCCGAAGGCACTAAACTATTACGGTCCTTGTGTGTCTATTTTTGTTATGTATTAAGTATTCCGCAAAATTAATGTAATGTCCATGTACGTCAAGCTTCAGGTCTCTACAGTTGGTATCAGAGGAAAGGTTTAGTCAACCTTTGGAAACTAGGATGCGAGAACTTTAGTGAGATCCCTAGAGATATTCCTAAAGTATGTCTAGGGATGTCCCTAAGGTTAAGTATAAGTATAGTTTATAGTCCTAGAATTACGGTAACAATCTTATAATTAAACCTAAGATGTTAGATATTGAGGGTACTCCCCCTTTATTATGTTGTTTTCCTTAGCATGATTTTTACCTCTCACACTATTTTTTTTGGGTTTTAGACGATGGCTGGAACCCGAAGGAACCGTGTTGATCAATGCAATGGACAATGCAATGATTGTCCTCCTGAACAAACAAATGTTATGGGATATGGAGTGCAATATCTTATTTCTATACTTTCACAAGCTATGAATCATTCTGGACTCCCAAATGAGCAGAGAAGGGAACAATATTCTATTGAGTACTTCATGAGGCGACGTCCACCTTTTTTCAGTGGGTCTTCTAATCCACTTGTTGCTGAACAATGGATTAGTACCACTGAAATGATATTTTTAGTTCTTCAATGTTCTGAACATGATATAGTCATCTTAGCATTACATCGTTTGGAAGGTGAAGCAGATCAATGGTGGAATCTTATCAAGAATACGAGGCCAAGAGATGAAATTGAGTCCATGAAATGGGACGAGTTCAAGAACTTATTTTTCAATAAGTACTTCCCTCATATTCTTCGAACAAAGATGGAAAATGAGTTTCTTGATCTAAAGCAAAAGGATGATGAATCTGTTGGTGTATACGAATCGAATTTTAAAAGGCTTGAAAAGTATGCATTTGGCTTTATCATCCAACCTGAATGTAAAGTTGATCGATTCTTCAGTGGCTCAAAACCAAATCTTCGAAGGGCATTAGCTATAAGAGACTTCATTAGCTATGAAGAAATTGTGCGTCGTGCTATTAAGGTAGAAATGGAATTTGTGCTAGATATCCATCTCATGATTTTGACACGAAACGAAAGATGGAGTTCAAGGAGAAATCTCAGAATAATGGTGAAAAGAAGATTAATGTTTCCTTATGCTCAAAGTGTGGAAAGAAGCATGGTGGATATTGTCTTAGAGGGACTAGAAAATGTTTTAAGTGTGGAAAAGATGGTCATCGAGCAGCTAAGTGTTGAAGTAATGGAAAAACGGTTTCTAATGATGTGAATAAAGAAAAGACTGCAGAGAACGCACCACCAACACTTCAATGCTTCAAGTGCAAGGAAATGGGGCATTATGCTAATAAATGCCCTAATCCAGGGGTTAGTGATGATCAACATGAGAAACCACATAAGGCAAAGGACAAAGGGAAGTCACATGCGATCACTATTGGCGATGTTGAATATGAAAACGATGTGGTGTAATGATTAAGTGTTTATGTAATGGGATTCCCAAATAATGTTTTATATAGTATCGTGGAATATTGGAATATTTATGTATTGGTCTATTGTGGTTTTCAATAATTTTATGGTATCGGTAACCATGGAAAGTGATTGAGATATTTTTGGAAAAAAGATGATATACGCATAATGAAGGGAAAAGGAGAATATGAAATGTTTTACAGTATTCATAAGCTCATGACTGATATAAGGAAATAGTTATATCATGGTTTGAGGTTTTGGTATGTGAAAAGAGTTAACTTTTCACAGCACTCATGTTTTCACTAAGATTCAATGGGTATTCATTTTTTCAATAGAATACATGATTAAGGCCTTTGAATGTTTTGAATGTGACCAACAAGACATATCTCATGATATATGGGGATCAACGATGGTATTAACATGCTAGTTGTATAAACTCCTTGGTAATCATTTTCACTATAATATGAGATTGGATAGCAGTATTTTGGATAAGCCTAAAGATTGGAATGGATTATGTTGGAAATAAGTTATTATTTTTTAAGGATAGAAGTTTTTTCGATATTATTTATGGGATGTTATAGTAACATAGTTTTAGAAAAAGGACAACCTGCAGGATGGGCGACAACCCATCGCGTCGGACAAGGCTGTGGGAATCGAACCTACAACCGAAGTCCGACTGGCATTTATCGACTACCACTGGCCTACAGGAAGTCCCTGTTTAGTAGAAACTAGTTTTATTATATTAATAAGTATGATATATGATGTATAAGTCCATTTTAGGAACCATATATGATTAATCTCACTATAGATGGACTTATGTATTTTTTGATAACTTTTCTAACCTTTTGATTGAGATAGATGGAATGACCCATCATTCTATCACATGATCTGCTAACACATCATGAATGACAAATTCAACTTCATTTTTTAAGAGATGAAGTGGAAATCTTCCAAAGAATGACCAACGGCGAGACTGTACCAAAATCACGAAAGTATTTCTTCTAATTCCAATTTCATCATCCTTAGGGAAATGATCTTGAAAACCAAAAATGCTGTCCTAGTGCTCTTATATCCGATGAATCAGATGTTACCTTAGATCGTCACAAATTTATGGCTTTGTGATTGTTGGATTTTTCATAGCCATGTTCTCTACCACTCTCTATCAGAACTTGATGGTTAGATTTTTCTTCCATATCCATATTTTCACCTATGTTCTACTGCGTGGAAACCCAGTGATGAGTTAATTTGGGTAACCGTTACGTTTCATACTTTAGTTTTTAAATCCAAGTTTTGGTAATCCTTTTTACAATGTGGGTTTCTATTAAAGAAACTTTCGAGTAGTAAACCATTTATAACCCCGACGAATTTCGAGGGTGAAATTCATTTTAAGGGGGGTAGAATGTAACACCCCGAGATTTTATGAAAAATATTCTTTTCAATTTCATTAATGTCTTTTGTTGTATGCTACACCAAAAGAGTCTCGCACAACACACATCCCTGACTTGCCTTGCATTACATGCAATCACTAGCTTCCTCGATAGCGTGTGTAGTACGCAATACCGAGTTTCACTAAACGAGATATTATTATAATATTATTATGAACTATCCGTAATGAATAGTAATACCCACATTTTGAAATTTTATAAAATTTATCTTTCAAAATAGACATAATTTTAGGATTCGGAATATCGGAATTAGCTTAGGGTAAAATTTTGGTACTTTTCGGATAACTTTCATATTCTGATGAATAGTGAAAATTACTAAATTTCAATTGAAAACAACTTTTTTAATCAAAATAATTAATAGTGATAAATTATTAATTTGAGTGGTTTTAAAGTATATTTAAAATATTTTTTTACAATTTAATACAATGTTGGTCATTGGATGTAATTTCACATTTAAACCAGACATAAACAAGTGTCAATCTTTTGATAGTTATTATCTCTTAAAAACACGCTATTTGTTTTGAGGACGGGAATTAATTTTTAAATTAGTTAATGTAACTGATATGTTTTGAATTTTGTAAAATAAACATCGTTTTTGAATTCATAATATCAAATATAGCTTAGGCCTAAATTTTGGTATTTTTCTGGAAACTTTCATTTTTTGATGAATAGTGAAACCACTAAGTGGTAGTTAAAAAAACAGAATTTTTCATAAAACTTAATTTTACCGCTTCCGTGAGTGGAATTTCAAAAATTTGAGAGACACGGTTTATAACATGGACTAAAATGTGGTTCAATGAGATGAAAATAATTTTTTGTGAATAGTAACTTTTTACTTTTTTTACCATAGTTAAAAGTAAATAGGGTAATTAAGGGTAAAAATGATCTTATTATTACCCTAACACATGTAGTAATTCTATTGGATAAGTGTAATTCGACCAAAAACAACCATAGGAATAAAATATGACCATTTAGGCCCACATGGATTAGATTAGGATATTTGATATTAATTTATTTAAAGAACGGTTAAAATAGTTAAAATCAATGTTTAATAAGTAAATCATTTTTGATATAGGGTTATACATAATTTAAATTCGACTATAAATATTAATTATAAATCCAAAAATATTTCCTACATAATTATATTTTATTAGTAATTTTTAGACTTTAAATAATTTAATTTATTTATGATACAATGATGATGCAGTAATTATCTTATTAATGAAATATTGATATAATTGATGTTATAAATACCCAAATAAATGTAATTTGAGACTTTTTATGAATTAAAATAATTTTATATGTTAATATGACATTTTTTAATTGCTTTAATTAATTTTTTATCAAACTAATCATTCTGTTATGATTTACACAAAAATCAATTACCCAATAGTGTCAAAATTGACATAAAATATTTTTTTAAAAAAATATTATATTATTAATTGTTATTATATTCATAAAAACCTAAGGTTCGGCTAAATGACTTAGAAAAGGTTATATATATTAATAATATACAACTTGGGGTTCGTTTGGCTTGTTATAGTACGTTTATTAACTTTATAGTGTAAGAACACAAAAAGACACGGTAAAAGTAAAATTATCTAACATAAAGTTAAATCTAAATGATAAGGTTACAATATTAAACTAAACTTGTCCAAATTCTATTAGATGAGAGGATTTCTACCAATCCCTACCTTAGATTCAAAATAAATCAATTTGGAGCTATTTAAAACCGAATATGGCTTTATAATAAAATAATATTTTTTGTTTTTCCAAAGGTGCCCCTCTCCTCCCTTATAAAAGGGCACCTCCTCCGTCTCTTCCTCACACCAAATTGATCCTTCAAGCTCGGACGACCCCTTCCAAATTCTCTTATCCACTTCTATAGAAACATCCTAGAGGTTCGGGTCTTTTTCAAAGACTAATTTTAGTGCCCTAAGAGGAGGTCTCAAAGAGGCGCTTCAAAGAAGAGGTAATGTCCGTTACCCATTCTTTCAACTTTCTTTCTTCTTCCACTTCTTCTTCTTTAGTTGTTTCATTATGAAGTAATAACATCAGTATAACTCATATAATTATATTTTATTATAAGTATGAAACAACCCTATTTCACCATCTATCCATCCAACGGAAAATGAAATCACCGCGCGTGCGTATGTACGGAATACCGTCTCCACACCGTGGTGTAATCTATTTTCCACCACCACTTTACTTCGATGGATATAATGGTGAAAATAAATAACTATATATGATTATTGTAAAGTATTATTGACTCTTTAATAGTTTACATACACTCCAATAAAATTCCATGATCATGGGAATGATATCATCGCTCGTGCGTACGTACGGAATACCGTCTTCATGACGCGATGAGATTCATTCTCAATGATTAACCATTCATAAATGATTATAAAGTATATATAATAAGTAATCATGAAATATATTACATAATAATGATACTGGATTTATGTATATATATATGTATGTAATCTAATTAATTCCATTCAACTCAATGAGGAAACGAAAACAACGTTCATGCGTACGTACGACCTACCATCTCCATGAATGATGTATTTCTTTCCATTTATCGATATATTATATATATGTATATTATAAATATATATTATATATAAATCATGTTTTATATTTTGGAATTATGTAACCGTGATCTAAGTAATCATATGATTAATTACAAGTCAAAACACGGATGACAAATGAAATGATTTTACCCAAAACACACTTTAACATGGAATTTACAAAAGAACGGGTAATATAAAGTCACAAGTGAACTATATATGATATCTTAACAATGAATATGATTCTGTAATAAGTCAATGACATTATTTAAATCATTATACAGGATGTTCGGAGATGTACGAAGCATATCGGACCTAAGGTAAGGGATAATTTTGAAAATCTCATTTTTATCCGAGATTGCTTATTCGTAAGTAGTTACTAGGGTTATTTATATCATCCATGTCCATGTTTTATAAAAGTGTTTTCATGTATTTTTAAAGTCCTTTTTACCCATTTTTGACTTTAACTACATGGTATGTAAGGAATCTTTCTTTTGTTTATTTTACGAGTACTTTTTGACTTTTCTGGCAAAAGTACGAGAAGAATGTTTTTTTAACTTATACGGCATGAAAGAGTTTATACGGTTTTATAAAGCCTTATTTTCATGTAGCTTACTCCAAAATATTTCATGACTATTTTCAACAAAACCCTTTTCTTTTAAAATTTCATGACATTTTATGAAAATAAAATGATTTTGAAGAAAAAGGATATTTTCCTCAAGAATTCATTTCAAGTGTTTTATCAAAACCATTTTCATCTAAGATGAAATTATTTCACATGTGTATGTTTCAAGTATCATGTCTCTATGATTTACATGGTTTAAATTTTCTTATTATAAAATTATATCCATTTCTTTTTTATGGATTATGTGATGATGGGATGATGTTTATGAAACCCATTTTATTTGTTGGGTTATTATGAATGATGTATGTTTATTTTGTGGCACAAGTAAGAATGATTTCATTATGAGTTGGGTGGGACCTATATTTCCCTCCAATGCATTGGGTAAAGATTTATATCTCATGAGATATACATGGCCGGAATGGAAAGTTAAACCGATTCAGTAATACAGGACTGGAATGAGGTGTGAACTCGATTCCAAAAGGGACGTTGTCCACTAAGATGGTCTTTGCAGCAATGCCTTGGCGACTATGGAAATAATATCATGTGCTTAATGGTCTCCACAATTAAATGTTTTATTCCCATGCTATTTTATCATGATTTATGTTCCCTTATGATATATTCCTTACATACTTCCAAGATTCATGTCTTTGCTCAAGATTTTGATGTTTAGATTTTATGTTCAAGTTTTTGCAGTCAAATGTTTATGGATTGTTTTATGTTCTCTACTTTTACCCTTATTGGGAATTTGAGCTCACCCCTTTTATGTTTTATTTTCCTCAGGATATAAAGAAAGGTTTTAGGTAAGAAAAAAAGGGAAGATCTTTATGGGAGATGTTGGAGATCTTTCACCAAGATTAGAAGATTATGTTCCAAGTTTCGAAAGGCACTAATCTATTATGGTCCTTGTGTGTCTGTTTTTGTTATGTATTAAGTATTCCGAAAAAGTAATTTAATGTTCATGTACGTCAAGCTTCGGGTCTCTACAAGTATCTCAATGGACCTCCTCTTCATAGGGGTCTCAACGCAACAGACGACACATCAATCGGACGCCTGGTCTGTGAGTTATTAGCTTTTTCGTCCTAGGGGCCCGGTTGGTTTCATGTGCGAACCAACCCGTCCGTATCTCAAATGTACCCCGAACTCTCATAGGGTATACTAATAGGGACCGTTTCTCAACGAGATCACCAACGCCGCTGACGTTTTGTCAAACGGACGTCCGGTTTGAAAGTTATCAGCTTTTCCATTCCAGGGGCCCGGTTGGATTACAGGTTCAATCCAACCCGGCCACTATCCAACTGCATCCAAAACTCTGGAAAAGTATTCCAAAATTGCCTTCTCATCAAGATGAATCCAGCAACGTCGACGACACATCAATCAGACGTCCGAAGCTCATGTTATAAGCATTACCACTCTGAGGGCCCGGTTGGTTTCGGGTTCGAACCAACCTAGTCGTACCCAAAGTTCTACGAATCATTGAGTGTAATATACTGAAACAATCGCCTCGATCCAAGGATCACATGCGGTGCGTCGATTGGAGGTCCGTATCCCAAGATATGAGCGTTTGAACAAAAACTGCCCAAGAATAGGGGGTTCGGCCCCAGACCGACCCGGCCTGAGACCCCCTGGGTCAGCCTGAACCGGGTCCGGGTCCGGCCCAATAGGGCGCGGCCTGGCCCGGGGGGCATGGCCTGGCCCCGCTGGTGCAGCCCGGGCCAGCCTGGGTGCGGCGCGGCCTGACTTGGGCGTGGCCCGACCCGGCCTGGGATTCTCGTGCGGTCACGTGGCCAGCTTGGTGAGCCGAGCTGAGTGGACAGGGGGGGGGAGGCGCGCGCCCCCTGATTGAATCCGCGGCCCCCATGTGGGGGCCGCTCCCTGACAACGATGCGGCGCTAGCCGCCGCTTCTCCCTCGGCCCTGCCCGTCCATGGGACCACCGCCTTCCATCGCGGGGTCATCTGCGGCAGACCGTCCTGGAGGCGCGCCAGGCGCCGCCGCCTCGTGGCGGCCGACCAATGCCGGCAACCGGCAGGGCCTTCCGCGGACCACCGGACGTGCTCTGGTGGTCCGTTTTGCTTGCCGTTTTCACCAGCGGTCCTCCTGGGACTTACCCTTCACTACTAAGCCTTCAAAACACCACTGCGGCCCGTTCCGTCAATGCCCAACGATCCACCGTCAATTAAACGATCTGCGGAGCCTTCGAAATGCCGCAACGGCGTGGCGCGATGGCACTACGCTTCTTCGCCCGTTTTTCATTGTTTCCACGCGGTGCCGCTGCACCGCGCCGCCTTTGCTCATGCCACAACAAGAACAATCAAAAAAATGGGGAGGAGGGTCGGCCTTGTTTGTGCAGGCCGAACTCCTTCCATTATTACGATAACATGCGGCTCAACGACTATCAACAAATTAATCAAGACCTAGGATATAATCCAAATAAATTAAACCAAACCCCCTACCTTGATGGAATCATTGAACGAAGGTTCATCACGGAATTGAACATCATGAAAGAAGGCGTCGCGGAAGAGGGTTCCGTACACGCTTGACAGAGATCGTCTGAGGTGGGGCGACATCTCTCACCGGCTGCGGAGATGAGTAGAATGTCACGTTGTCTTTCTTTGGGGTTGGAGTTCTTCATCAGAGAGTGGCATTCTTCACATTCTTTAACGTGGAAGATGAACTTCTTCAGAGGAAGATTTCTCCCTCTCTCAAAAACCCAACACCATGAAACAACCCCCAAATAAAATAAGTGTTATGCTTATTTTATTATAACATGCCATGCATTTAAAATTTAAATGCTTACTCCCAAATTAAATGGAATTATTTAATGTGAAATGAAGTCACATCATTTAATACATGGGGGTTTAAAGGGGAAGAGTTATGGGGGGTTAGAGAATTTGAAGGGGTGGAGTTCGTGTGGGCCCCACCACCCTTTTAACCTCTAATGGGTAGTTCCCCAACTTCCACTCCAAGGATATAACCACTTAAAAAGAAAGAAAATTGTAGCTCAATTTTATTTTTACCTTCCACAATGTTTAACATCTCCTCTCGAACAAACACAACCCCAGAAAATGTGTTCTTACACAATTATCAGCACTGCAGTTTCATCGGTGCCCTCAGATTTCAATTCCGAGCACTGGATCAAAAGTTAGGAAAACCCGCTCGTTCATTCCCTGAACATACCCAAGATAAACTTCGGAAAATGATTCAGGGAAAATCGGGCCTCTGAATTAGGTGCCGTAAGAAACTATGTTCTTGTAAAATCCCAAAGAATATTAAGAAAAAATTTCCCAAGAATTTTACAGGTCTTTTCATTACTCTCATCTCAGGGCTTTACGTCCCCGTAAAGATATATCATAAACTAGGGAAACAAATGTGGGTACTGTGCACGCATCTGAGCCTCCCGCTCCCATGTGCTCTCATGGAGGTTCCCATGCTGCCATCTGATGCATACTAGAGGTATCGACCATCCACGTAGGACCCGCTCTTGTGGATCCTCGATCTCCACCGGGACCTTCGAAAATGTCGCCCCATCATCAATGTCCAGCTCCCCATGGTCGATGGTATACGTCGGATCAAGCACATATCTCCTCAGTTGAGATACGTGGAAGACATCGTGCACCCAGTGCAACTGAGGTGGAAAGGTAAAGCGGTAAACCACCACGCCTACCCAGCTGAGGACCTAGAAAGGTTCATTGAACCTCAGAGATATCTCTCCACCTCGGATACATCTCCGTAAACCTTGTCGAGGTGAGACCTATATAAGGACGCGATTGTCATCCTCAAACTCTAGAGGTCTCCCTTTCCTGATTATAACTGAAACTCAAAACTTCTGCTACCACATGGGTGAAGTTGGCCGACTGAAGAGTGATCGGCTACACCTTCCTATAAATGATTCCAACCTGTGCTGTCTGGGTTTTCCTTTTCTCCAACCAAGGAAAACCCCATCCCAACATTGTAGATAAACCACAACCTTTTTTCCTAATATAGTCAATCCGTGTATGAACTTTGGATCCAATCCATTCTCAGACCAACATCGTAAGGCCTCGACGCTGCCACCAAGAGATTCCAACCGAAACTCTCGCCTCGTGGGTCAGATCACAGTATCGGCATAAGTGTGATTATCGAGTCTCCTCCCAAGGTTTCTCTAGACGTGAGGGTTAAGTCTACGGCTTGCCAGAAACTCTAGGTCTAGGACAAGATTCGTGGAAGGAATGATTCATATCTACGTCTGTTACTACGACAGCTAGTAGTGGACACAAACTGTCCCTAGAATCATTCTTAGAGCCATTGGTTCATACTCCTTGACCGCATGCAGCCACTCTCTTCCCCTTCCCTCCATCTCCCTGAGCCTAGCGGGGAATACAATGGAGGGTGATTGTAACATGTCGAAAAGTACACCACCCCATACTGCTCTCCTAGCTCTGCTTCCACGTCTGCTGCTCTGCAGATTCATCTTTCCTTGACACTTCCTCTTCTTGAAACATTTTACACATCCAAGTCTCTGAGACTAACACTAGTTTGCATCTTCCCACTGCTAACATTCACTGGCTATAACTGATCAGCCAAAGAACGTTCAACCACAAAGGTTCTCTCTAGCACCCTAACATAAGTTGGAATGCATAGAGGAAAGAGTGATTACTTGGATATCCATTAAACACACCTCAATCTGAGGTCCTATCTCTAAATCACTGATCATATTGTAGTCATCAAGTACCAAGAATTATTGGTATGCCCTGATGAATTATCAGCTACCGACATGTCGTCCTTCCGAAGTTGTATAAGCTCTAGAAAACTCTCAGCCACTTCTTCAAGGCAGTCCTTAGCCGCCTGTGAGTCGGGATCGCCTCGGAACTTGAGGGTATCTGATGTTGGAACACGTGTAAGGCAGTAAGTCTACAAGTGTCACATACCGGTACCGCCAGTTGTAACTGCTGACCAATAGGTAGTGATGTAAAGCTGATACACTACCTGAAGGAACTATCTCAGGCATCGGTCCATGTATCGAAGCCTAATCACTATGCGGACCATCCTCAAGGTCACTCACTGGAAAAAACTAGTAGCCAAGTCTACTATCCACTCCACTAGTGTCTCAGCTAGGTAGAAAACTCTAGCAATCGCCTCAAGCCAGTTCTCTACTGTCTGGGAATCTGCCTCGCCTCGTAACCTCGAAGGCCTCTACTGCTGGAACTCGTGCATCGCGCTCTACCAGCGTGCACCATCCACTAGTACGACTGGTGGAATCTGCTGCCCAACAGGTGGTGGTGTTACTGGTACACCACCCAAGGGTGCCAACAAAGAAAGAGGGCCCTGCACCGGAGCCTCATCGCTTGGTGAGCCGTCATCGACTACTCTCTCAGAAACTCCAACTGACTATCTACGTGGAGACATCCTGAACAGATGCGACACGGTCAACGATTTATACCTGGTGAGCTGACCTGGTTTGAGCTGACTTTAAAACTTTGGAAACACACACGCAATCAGTGTTTTCATGCACAAAGTCAGAAATCAGAAGTCAGGTTCCTAGTGTACGGATACGTCGGCTGCCGCACCAACACTGGACTCCCTGAACTGAAGACCACACATGATACCCTTAACACTATTGCTTCACATAGAAAAATATCAGAGTCCTTAGTTCTGTGGTAGAACCGAACTCCTCTGAAACCAATTTTTCATGACCCATCCTCGGGACCTGTGCCGTGACTACCCCATGCCTGCCTTCCATAGGCCAGGGGCTGGCGACTAGCACCAAAGGCGTAAAACCCAATATCTGGGAAGGAATTGCCTTTATAAAAGAAAACAAAACATCACAGAGTACAAGTGGAAGTAATACACTAAGAACAAAAGAAAGTGCCGAAAAGTAAGTGGGCCAGAATACAAATCCATCTGAAAGTACAGCTACAACTGAACGAAAGTACAACAGAAAAAGACAAACAGCTGGAAGAAAGGAAGAAGCTCCTGGGTCATCCTCCTTGGATCCTACCTGAAGGGTAGGTACAGATAGCGCAACTCCTGGATCGTCCACCACAGATCATACCTGAACGGTAGGTACATATAGTCTCCACAACGCTCTCTCCCATCAACCTCATCCGAGTGTCGTCTCGTCATGAAGTCCACCACGCTTCCGCTACTAACTCGTCGAGAGGTCCACCTCCGGGTACCGCCCAGTCCTCAAACACTCAGCCTCTGTCAGCAATGCCCGATGTCTACAACCAACACAACGAGGTGCGAGCATAGCCCATACAGGGGTGAGTATATGATACTCAGTAGGGACCCCGAGACCCTCAAGGCTCACTAAATCCAACAATGTTAACCACAAAGTAGGATCTCAACAGATAGCCCATACTTAGGTATAAGCCCATACTTATACCTAATATATCAAGTAACCCATCTCAAACATGCGGAAACACAAATGTTTTGAAATCAATGGATAACCACTACCTAGATATATACCCATACATATACCTAAGTTATCAAGTGACCCATCGCAAACATGTGGAAACACAAAGGTTATGAAAACAAAGGATAACCACTACCTAGATATATGCCCATACATATACCTAAGTTTTCAAGTGACCCATCTCAAACATGAGGAAACACAAAGGTCATAGACTTAGCTCAAACCAAGACTTTCATTATCGAAACCGTAACTTCTGAAGAGCCCCATCTCTGGAGTGTACAGTGATCCTGTCACGATTCTAAGGTACTACTCACTAACCTAGAACTGCTGAGGTACTCCTCATGTTGTGTACCGCGGGTTAGCCACCAAAACACAGCAGTGCTTCCCGCCGGGGTCTGCCACCCAAACACAGTAGTGCATCCCCCCTAATAGCCTGCAGAGGTACTCTCCAGACGAGTACTGTAGGTCTGCACCCAAACTCAGTAGTGCTCCGTCCCCCATGGGTATGCACCCAAACAAATTAGTGCTCCGTCCACTGGGCTAGTCGACTCACTCCAAGTCGAGTCGGTCAAGCAGTCGTCAGGTCTCAGCCGGCTACACGGTCTCCGTACTCCGTACGATCGTCTCCGGGAGGGTCCTCTCCATGAGCTACTGGTCAATACTCCAAGTATCACAAAATCCAACGAAGAAGTATCTCAAAGGACTGCCTCGTCATAGGGGTCTCAATGCAACAGACAGCGCGTCAATCAGACGCCTGGTCTGTGAGTTATTAGCCTTCTCGTCCCAGGGGCCCGGTTGATTTCGTGTGCGAACCAACCCGGCTGTATCTCAACTATACCCCGAACTCTTATAGGGTATACTCATAGGGACCGTTTCTCAACGAGATCACCAACGCCGCTGACGGTTCGTTAAACAGACATCCGGTTTGAAAGTTATCGGCTTTTCCGTTCTAGGGGCCCGGTTGGATTACGGGTTCAATCCATCCCAGAAACTATCCAGCTGCATCCAAAACTCAGGATAAGTATGCAAGAAGTTCCGTCTCATCATGAGGAATCCAACAAAGTCGACGACACATCAATCAAACGTTCGGAGCTCAAGTTATAAGCGTTACCGCTCCGAGGGCCCGGTTGGTTTCGGGTTCGAACCAACCCGGCTGTACTCAAAGTTCTCCGAAACCTTGAGTGTAATATACCAAAATGACCGTCTAGATCCAAGGATCGCAGCTCAGCTGACGGTGCATCGATCGGAGTTCTATAGCTCATGATATGGGTGTTTTAACAAAAATTGCCCGAGAATATGGGGTTCGGCCCCGGACCGACCTGGCCCGAGCCCCCTGGGTCGGCCCGATCCGGTTCGACCCGAAATGGGTCCAGGTTCAGCCCAATAGGGCATGGCCCGGCCCGGCCTAGGCGGCCCGGCCTGGCACGCTCGAGCGGTCGCATGGCCAGCTCGACGAGCCGAACTAAGCAGACATGGGGGGAGGTGCGCCAGGTCGGGCCGCCGTCAACGCCCGACGATCCGTCGTCAACTAAAAGATTTTCAGAGCCTTCAAAATGCCACAACGATGCGGCGCGATGGCTCCGCGCTTCTTCGCCCGTTCTTCATTGTTTCCGCGCGGTGTCGCTGCACCGCCCCGCCTTTGCTCATGCCGCAACAAGAACAATCATAAAAAGGGGGAGGAGGGTCGGCCTTGTTTGTGCGGTCCAACCTCCTCCCGTTATTACGATAACAGGCGGCTCAACGACTATCAACAAATTAATCAAGACCGAGGATATAATCCACCTAAATTAAACCAAACCCCCTACCTTTATGGAATCGTTGAACGAAGGTTCATCGCGGAATTGAACATCGCGGAAGAAGGCGTCGCGGAAGAGGGTTCCGTACACGCTTGATGGAGATCATCCGAGGTGGGGCGACATCTCTCTCCGGCTGCAGAGAGGAGTATAAAGTCATGTCATCTTTCTTTGGTGTTGGAGTTCTTCGTCGAAGAGTGGCATTCTTCACGTTCATCAATGTGGAAGATGAACTTCTTCAGAGGAAGATTGATCCCTCTCTCAAAAACCCAACACCATGAAACAACCCCCAAATAAAATAAGTGTTATGCTTATTTTATTATAACATGCCATGCATTTAAAATTCAAATGCTTAAATCCCAAATTAAATGGCATCATTTAATGTGGAAGGAAGTCACATAATTTAAGACATGGGGGTTTAAAGGGGAAGAGTTATGGGGGGTTAGAGAATTTGGAGGGGTGGAGTTCGTATGGGCCCCACCACCCTCTTAACCTCCCATGGGTAGTTCCCCAACTTCCACTCAAAGGATATAACCACTTAAAAAGATATACAATTGTAGCTCAATTTTATTTTTACCTTCCACAATTTTTAACATCCCCTCTCTAGCAAACACAACCCCAGAAAAGGTGTTCTTAAGCAATTATCGGCGCTGCGGTTTCATCGGTGCCCTCAGATTTCAATTATGAGCACCGAATCAAATGTTAGGAAAACCCGCTTGTTTGTTCACTGAAAGTACCCGAGCTAAACTTAGAAAAATGATTCTTGGCACACCGGGCCTTGGAATTAGATGCCGTGAAGAAAATGCATTCTTGTAAAATCCCAAAGAAAATTAAGAAAAAATTTCCCTTGAATTTTACGGGTCTTTATAAGAATATCCATAGGTTAGTCTAACAATTTACTATTTTGAATGTGTAGCCGATCAGTGGTGGTTGATGGTGAAAAATATCTGGGATAGTGAGGATATTTATGTTCTTCATTGTGATGGATTCAAAGGAATGGTTCTTGAGAAATATTTTCCTAAGATGGTTCATCTTAGGATGGAAAAAAATTCTTGGAATTGAGGTAGGATGTTGACTCAGTGGATACTTATGAAGAAAAATTTACTTGAATAGAAAGGTATACTCCAAATTTCATATGATATATTGATAGTAAAATCAACCATTTTTAGTCAGGATTATTTCCAATATATCAAAGTGATTTAGCTTCTCGTGATTTCAAAAGTTATGAAAAACTTTTTCTACTTGTAGAGAATGTGTAAATGTTTATTTTCTATGATCAGGTGTTCATTGAAAAAAAAAACAGAATAATAGGTCGAGGTGGGAGACGAAAGGGAAGAAATATACAAAAAGTTCAGATGGTAAGAAACATAAGTTTACATTTTTGTGAAAATAGTGGTAAAAAGCATGTGGGAGTGACTTATGAATTCTGTTAAGTGCTACTTATGTGGTAAAATGGGGAATAAGGCCTATGATTTCATTAAAAAGATATGGGTAATAGTAATATTAAATATGATTTATTTTCTGTAAAATGTTTTAAGTGTAATGAAATGGGTCATTATTCAAATGAGTGTCCAACAAAGAACTCAACTCTAGATATGTATCTTGACTACAAGAATATAGGGGTGGGGAAATATTTGTAACTACTTTAGTATATGTTGGTCCATCAAATGAAATAGTATCAGGTACACTATTTGTTGATTCAGATATGCCAATGTGTTGTTTGATTCAGGGTCTACACACTCTGTCATTTCTGAGACGTTTTCTAGTAAATTGGGAATTTCACCTTAAAATAAGAATCCCAAACTTATGGTAAAAACACTGGGAGGAAATGTTGTGACAAAAATAAATAATATTAACCTCAATGTACTTGTGTTTATAAATACTCTTCCAGTATACCTTATTGGTTTTCTTCTAGTATAGTTTCTTGTTATTTTGGGTATAGATTGGATTTATGTTTATCTTAATAGTTTTCCTATAAAGATAAAGAGAATTCTTTTCAAAAATAATTTTAGTATCTGTAAGATAATGAACCCTTACATTTGATAACATATCAAGAAGATGTGAAACTAATAAAAGATGAAAATTAACATTACCTTGCACATGTTTTCGAAAACATAGAAACTATTCGGATTAATAATGTTCTATTGGTAAATGAGTATCTTGTTGTTTTTTCTGATGAGTTTCCTAGTATAATACCTAATCGAGAAGTTTAATTTACTGTTAACCTATTTTTGAAGCTAAACCAATTTCAAAACCCATTATCGAATGGCTCAAATTTAACTATTAGAGTTAAAAAATAAACTATAGGAGTTATTAAATAATGGTTTCATTAGATATATCACATCTTCATGGGGTGCTTCTATCTTGTTTTTAAAAAGAAATATGGTTCAATGATACATTTCATTGATTATAGAGCCTTGAATAACTTCATTGTTAAGAACAATTATTCTTTGCCTCATATAGATGACTTGTTTGATTTGCCTTAGGGAGCTCTGTATTTTTCAAAGATTGACTTGAGATTGAGGAACCATGAGTTGAAATAAAAAGAGTAATACATTCTGAAGACTACGTTTCATACAAGATATAGATATTATGAATTTTTAGTTATGCCATTTGGGTTAACCAATTCACCTGTTGTATTCACAGATCTTATGAATAGAATTTTCCATGAGTTCTTGGATAAGATTATGGTTTTATTCATTGAATATATTTTGGTTTTTTTTTAAAAATTAATGATGAACATGAAATTCATTTAAGGGTTGTTTGGAAAACCTTAAAAGAAAATAATCTGTATGGGAAAATCATCAAGTGTGAGTTTTAGTTTCAAAAAATTTCTTTCCATGGTCGCATTGTTTCAAAAAAATGGAATAACTTTTGATCATGCTAAAACAAAAGTTGTTGAATATTGGCTAAGACCTACCAATATCACTGAGATCTGTAGTATTCCTTGTTAGAAGGTCATTACCAGAGGTTTGTGTAAACAATTCAACGGTTATCAAGACAACTGACTATGTTAACATGTTAAGGTGTTATGTTTGTTTGGACAAAAGAAAGTGATTATTGTTTTAAGTAATTGAATACAATATGGGTGAAATATCTAGTTTTGTAACTACCTTCTAGAAATGGTGAGTTTTTATTTAACAATGATGCTTCGTTGAATGGACTAGGTTGTGTCCTACTGTTGAATGATCAGGTAATTTCGTATGCTTTACGTTAGTTAAAACAACATGATTCAAATTATCTTACATGTGATTTGAATTAGCTTTTGTTGTTTTTACATTAAAAATTTGAAGGCATCATCTATAAGAAGTAAAATGTGAAATATATACTGACAACAAAAGTTTAATTATATATATACTCAGAAAGAATTGAACAGGAGACATAGGAGATGGCTATAATTAATCAATGATTATGAGTGCACGATCCATTACCATCTAGTAAAGGAAAATAAAGTGGTCGATGCTTTGAGTAGATAGAGTAATTATACATTAACCATTTATTTTTGGAACAAAATTCATTTATTAATGATTTGATAAACTTTTTCATAGAAGTTGTTGGTGCATGAAATCCCACTATTTTGTTTCAGGTGTCAGTGAAATCATCTCTATTAGACAGAATTAAGAAATCACATAAAGAAGACAGTGAGTTACAGAAAAATGTATAGTTGGTTTAGAAGGGTAAGTTGCCTTCTTTTAACATTGATAATTATTGTATTTTGATATTTGGAAAGAGTTTATGTGTGCCTTGTTATTCACAGTTGATGAATGAGTTGTTATGTGAAGATCATAGTTCTCCTTTTTTTGGTTCATCATTGCAGTACTAAGATGTGCAGAGATCTTCAAGAGTATTAATGGTGGGATGGAATGAAAAGAGGTATTGCTGAAATTACTATGAAGTGTTAGAATTTTCAATAGGTTAATGTAGATCTGTTGTTACAGAAAGGGATGCTTCATTATGTACTACTGAGAGAGTGGAAATGGGAAAATATATCCATGGACTTTATTGTTGGATTAGATAATAAATCATGAGATAATAATGAAATCTGGGTTGTTGTTGATCGATTGACTAATCTTCTCATTTACTTTCTATTTGAGATACCTTTTCTCTATATCAACTTTCTCAGTTGTATGTTAAAGAGATATTAGGGTTTCATGGAGTTCCCCTCTCCATTTTATCTGATTGTGTTACAAGTTTACTTCTAACTTTTGGAAAGGCCTTCATAACTCATTCAGAGTTGAATTAAATTTTAGTATAGATTTCCAGCCTCAATTAGATGGGCAGTCAGAATGATCAATTCAGACCTTGAATGATATGCTATGTGCTTGTTCAATGGATTACCAAGGAATTTGGGACAAAAATTATTTTGGTTAAATTTTCTTATAATAACAGTTTTCTTTCTAGTATACAAATGGATCAATTTGAGGTACACTAATGGAAAAGTAGGCTATACCAACGGTTTATAACTGTTGGTATAGGCTGGAAAACCATTGGTATAGGGTATACCAACGGTTTTCCAAACCGTTGGCCAGTTAGCCGTGAGGAAAGCCCTATAACAACGGTTTCATTTAAACTGTTGGTATAGGTGTTTGAGAATTCTTGGAAACTCTTTACCAACGGTTCAAAACCGTTGGTAAAGCTTTTCCTAGAGCTGCTGCACAACATCCCCCAGAATCCCTCCAGAAGCCCTACCATACACATGCATAAAAAAACAGTGCGCAACAGCCCTCCAGTATACCCTCCACTATACGCCTGCATAAAAAATATCACAAAAGCCACATACAGACATCAAACAGTATAAAAACACCTAAAATAGCCCAAAAAAACACATATGACAACAATCATCCAGTGGTAATTCACCTCACCCATCAAATTCTAATAGGCAGAATAGTTTGATAAATATATATTATAGTTGAATAAGACATTCAAATTGACTCAAATCCCATTTTTTTTGTGATACTAGGTTTGGGTATGTAATGATTTGTGATGAATTTTGCATTGAACTTGTATTGTTTATAATATATGGTGAAAAGATATTTTCTTAGGAGTCTCGTTACTTATGACCCCATGAGTGAAACTACCCAACTCATGAAAAAGAGTTTGCGACTATAGTTGATGAGTGTAAATTTAAGTTGTATTCACTTAAAATGATTTACTTTTGAAATAAAAGAGAGACTTTGAGTGGTGTCATCCACACCGCGCCTCGAATTGAGGCGGAGTTGACTCGTACACGTCAAAAATGACCCATGGATACATGTCCTAAAGTATCAACAGTATCCAAATGTCTTTGGTCTATTTTCCGTATGCCAGTTGTTGTTTTAACTTAAACTGTTGTCCATTTCAAGGAAAAGTGACACACTTTGAGTGGTGCCAGCCACACCGCGCCTTGTATTGAGGCGGGGTTGACTCGTACACATTGCAAATGACCCATGGATAATTTTCCTAATGTTTCAATAGAATCCGAAAGCATTTGGTCGGTTTTCCATATGTCGTTTTTTACTTAAAAGCGCATCCATTTTAAACAAAAGAAAGACACTTTGAGTGGTCTCGGACACACCGGACCACGAATTGAGGCAAGCTTGACTCGTACACGTCACATATGACCCATGGACCATTGTCCTAAAGTTCCAATAGAATCCGAATGCATTGGGTCGATTTTCCGTATGCCAGTTGTTGTTTTCACTTAAAATCATGTTCATTTCAAATAAAAGTTAGACACTTTGAGTGGTGTCGGCCACACCGCACCTTGGATTGAGGTGGGGTTGACTCGTACATGTCACAAATGACCAATGATTACATGTCCTAAAGTACCAACAGTATCCGACTGCGTTTGGTCAGTTTTCCGTATGTGGTTTTTTTTACTTAAAAGCGCATCCATTTTAAACAAAAGAAAGACACTTTGAGTGGTCCCGGCCACACCGGCCCTCGGATTGAGGCAGGGTTGACTCGTACACGTCACATATGACCCATGGATACATGTCCTAATGTATAAATATTATCCTAATACCTTTGGTCCATTTTCCATATGCTAGTTGTTTTAACTTAAACCGTTGTCCATTTCAAAGAATAGTGACAAACTTTGAGTGGTCCCAGCCACAAAGGCCCTCAGATTGAGGCGGGGTTGACTCGTACACATCACATATGACCCATGTATCGTTTTCCTAATGTTTCAACAGAATCCGAATGTGTTTGGTTGATTTTCCGTATGCCAGTTGTTGTTTTCACTTAAAATCCTATCCATTTCAAATAAAAGTTAGACACTTTGAGTGGTTTCGGACACACCGCGCCTCATATTGAGGTGGGGTTGACTCGTACAGGTCACAAATGACTCATAAATCATTTTCGTAAAGTTTAAACAGAATCCGAAAGTGTTTGGTCGATTTTCCGTATGTCGTTTTTTTTACTTAAAAGCACATCCATTTTAAACAAAAAGAAAGACACTTTGAGTTGTACCGACCACACCGGCCCTCAGATTGAGGCGGGGTTGACTCTTTCACGTCACATATGACCCATGTATCGTTTTCCTACAGTTTCAATAGAATCCAAATGCATTTGGTTGGTTTTCCGTATGTCAGTTGTTGTTTTAACTTAAACTGTTGTCCATTTCAAAGAAATGATAGACACTTTGGGTGGTACCGGCCACACTGCACCTCAGATTGAGGCGGGGTTGACTCGTACACGTCACATATGACCCATGGATCGTTTTCCTATAGTTTAAACAGAATTCGAATGCGTTTGGTCAGTTTTCCGTATGTCAGTTGTTATTTTAACATAAATTGTTGTCCATTTCAAAGAAATGTTAGACACTTTGAGTGGTTCCAGCCACACTGCGCCTCATATTGAGGCAGGGTTGACTCTTACACATCACAAATGACCCATGGATACATGTCCTAAAGTATCAATAGTATCCGAGTGTGTTTGGTCAGTTTTCCATATGTGGTTTTTTTACTTAAAATCGCATCCATTTTAAACAAAAGAAAGACACTTTGAGTGGTACCGGCCACACCAGCCCTCGGATTGAGGCGGGGTTGACTCATACACGTCACATATGACCCATGGATCGTTGTCCTATAGTTTCACCAGAATCGGAATGCGTTTGGTCAGTTTTCCGTATGTCAGTTGTTGTTTTAATTTAAACTGTTGTCCATTTCAAAGAAAAGTTAGACACTTTGAGTGGTGCCGACCACACCGCGCCTCAGATTGAGGCGGGGTTGACTCGTACACGTCAAAAATGACCCATGGATACATTTCCTAATTTATAAATAGTATTCGAGTGCGTTTGGTAAGTTTTCCATATGTGGTTTTTTTACATAAAAGCACATCCATTTTAAACAAAAGAAAGACACTTTGAGTGGTCCCAGCCACACTGGACCTCGGATTGAGGCGGGGTTGACTTGTACACGTCACATATGACCCATAGATACATTTCCTAAAGTATCAACAATATCTGAATGCCTTTGGTCGGTTTTCCGTATGCCAGTTGTTGTTTTCATTTAAATCCTGTCCATTTCAAATAAAAGTTTGACACTTTGAGTGGTGCCGGCCAAACCGTGCCTCGGATTGAGGCAGGGTTGACTCTTACACGCCAAAAATGACCCATGGATACATGTCCTAAAGTATCAACAGTATCTGAATGCGTTTGGTCCGTTTTCCGTATGTGGTTTTTTTACTTAAAAGCGCATCCATTTTAAACAAATGAAAGACACTTTGAGTGGTACCGGCCACAACGGCCCTTGGATTGAGGTGGGGTTGACTCGTACACATCACATATGACCCATGGATCGTTGTCCTATAGTTTAAACAGAATCAGAATGCGTATTGTTTGTTTTCCGTATGCCAGTTTTTGTTTTCACTTAAAATCCTCTCCATTTCAAATAAAAGTTAGACACTTTGAGTGGTGCCGGCCACACCGCGCCTCGGATTGAGGCAGGGTTGACTTGTACACGTCACATATGACCCGTGGATACATTTCCTAAAGTATCAATAGTATCCGAATGCGTTTGGTCCATTTTACGTATGTGGTTTTTTTACTTAAAAGCACATCCATTTTTAACAAAAGAAAGACACTTTGAGTGGTACCAGCCACACCGGACCTCGGATTGAGGTGGGGTTGACTCGTACATGTCACATATGACCCATGGATCATTGTTCTATTGTTTAAATAGAATCCGAATGTGTTTGGTCTGTTTTTCGTATGTCAGTTGTTGTTTTCACTTAAAATCCTGTCCATTTCAAATAAAAGTTAGACACTTTGAGTGGTGCCGGCCACACCGTGCCTCGGATTGAGGCGGGGTTGACTCGTACACATCACATATGACCCATGGATACATGTCCTAAAGTATCAATAGAATCCGAATGTGTTTGGTCCATTTTCCGTATGTGGTTTTTTTACTTAAAAGCGCATCCATTTTAAACAAAAGAAAGACACTTTGAGTGGTACCGGCCACACCGGCCCTCGAATTGAGGCAGGGTTGACTCGTACACGTCAAATATGACCCATGGATCATTTTCATATAGTTTAAACAGAATCCGAATGCGATTGGTCTGTTTTCCGTATGCCAGTTGTTGTTTTCACTTAAAATCCTGTCCATTTCAAAGAAAAGTTAGACACATTGAGTGGTGCCGGCCACACCACATCTCAGATTGAGGCGGGGTTGACTCGTACACGTCACATATGACCCATGGATCGTTTTCCTAAAGTTTTAACAGAATCTAAATGCATTTGGTCAGTTTTCCATATGTGATTTTTTACTTAAAAGCGCATCCATTTTAAACAAAAGAAAGAATCTTTGAGTGGTACCAGCACACCGGCCCTCGGATTGAGGTGAGGTTGACTCGTACACGTCACATATGACCCATGGATCTTTTTCCTATAGTTTAAACAGAATCCGAATGCGTTTGGTCTGTTTTCCGTATGCCAGTTGTTGTTTTCACTTAAAATCCTGTCCACTTAAAATAAAAGTTAGACACTTTGAGTGGTGCTGGCCACACCGCACCTCGGATTGAGGTGAGGTTGACTTGTACATGTCTCATATGACCCATGGATACATGTTCTAAAGTATGAATAATATTCGAATGCGTTTGGTCTATTTTCCGTATGTGGTTTTTTTACTTAAAAGCGAAACCATTTTAAACAAAAGAAAGACACTTTGAGTGGTACCGGCCACACCGGCCCTTGGATTGAGGCGGTGTTGACTCGTACACATCACATATGACCCATGGATCATTGTACTATAGTTTAAAAAGAATCCGAATGCGTTTCGTCTATTTTCAGTATGCTAGTTGTTGTTTTCACTTAAAATCCTGTCCATTTCAAATAAAAGTTAGACACTTTGAGTGGTGCCGACCACTATATCAAAGCACATTTTCCATATCATTTTCCACATGCATAAACATGAAATACATTGCTAACTAATAAGCTAAGTAAAAAAAATAGAAAAATGAGTATCACAGTACCAAGGAATACGAAAGGTCTAGGCAGTAGACTAATCATACAATAAGAATCAAGTGCAAAAAACAGAATCCGAATGCAACGTCCCTATGAAGCAGAGGAAAACCACAAAGTGGAAAACCATGTTCAAAAATAAAGAGTTATACAGAATTCAAAAATGTAATGGATCAATCTGCCTCTGATCACCATCACCATCACCACTATCATCATCAGCCTCATCCTCGCCACCATCTCTGTCCCTGTCGTCATCCTCGTCATCGTCCCCATGCTCATCGTCGGCCTCATCCTCGTCCTCGGCATCATCCTCGCCCTCGGCCCCATCCTCGCCCTTGGCCCCATCCTCGCCCTCGTCCACATCCTCATCCTCACCCTCTTCCTCTTCAGCATCTTCGTCATCACCAGGAACATCATCATCTCGATCGCCACTAGAGCTGCTTCCTGGTGCATTGGATGATGCACCAATCGATGACATAAATGTATGACAAGCCGTACTAGCCTCTGGTGGAAGTGATGAAGATAATGCTTTCATCAATTTCATAAATTCTCTGTCTCTTGTTTGAACTTGTACTTCCAACTCTGTGACCCTTTTATCAGACTGTCTTGCATGCTCCTTGACCTGTTCTAACTCGGTGGTATAAGAATGGATACCTGGATATGACCAATACCTCGCCGGGACTATATTCTTACCAGGTCGGCAGCGTACTCGACCAGAGTGCTTATCTCCCAAAACCTGATATAAATGATCGTGTGGACCAAAATTGTCAGGCTCCTGGGCATCAAGAGCCTATAAAGCAGCCTGTAAAAATTTTTAATAGATTATTAAATTCCAAATTAGATATTAAACTTTGAAATAAACAAATTAAAACTTACAATCTTCTCTTGGGTCGGTTCATTTACCGCAGTTCCATATTTTTTTATTCTACTCGAGCAAAACAATTTTTCTCGTGGGATACGTCCTTCAATATTCATTTTGTGCTTCTGTAATAACACTGAAACAATATAAAGTGAAAGTATAATCATATATTCATTATTCAATAAATCACATAATTTAAGTAGGATCCACTAAAAAGGGAAAGTCCTAAATAAAAATTATAAACAACTATATCGTACATGCTGCCTCTCATGATCTTCCATAGTTGTGCGCCCCAAAGTGTGGAGGTATTTCCTTGAATCAATGTTTTTTTTTGTTTTTTTCAGAAGATTCCTAAATAATGATTAATAATTAATAAGATTATATTAATGGAAAATATGAAAACACTCATTTAAATAACTCAAATGAGATTAATACCTTAAATTTGGCAGTCTCCCAATGGGTAATCATTTGGCGATATTGCTCTATCGGGCAGTCATCCACGATAGGTAATGTCTCTAACTCCGTGCCCACTCTATCACACCAGCCAACATAGAGCTCATGCTTATAAGCTCGCCAAAGCTCTCCTAGCTCTTTTAAATGCACTGGTCGTGCACCTTCACCATCAGGGAAGTTAAACTGAAGCTGAAACCAAATTGATTAGTTCATTTAAATAAAAAAATATACTACATTAAATCCAATAGATTTTTTACCCATATTTGTGACCACACGTTATCCTTGACTTCGGGTGGCAGATGTCTCCAAGAGAGAGGGCTGACCAGAATGATATCGGAGTATTTGGCTTGCGTCGCCAAAAAACCCCGACATTGCTGCCCAGATTTCTCAATCATTTGTCCATCAACATTGTATTCAACCATCAACTGTGTCTGGCGGTTCCATACTGCACACAAGCGAGTACTCCCCCTCCCCCGCCTCCTATCTGTAGATGAATCTGTTATTAAAGAAAAATAATATCAATACAAGTTATAATAACAATAAATTTTGGTATAAAAATTTGATAGAGTTATATAAATATACCTGTGGTAGTCAGATCAATGGGTGAAAAAGTTGAAGGAATATCCTGTACAGGTGGAGTGTCCCTCAGTGTATGCTCCTAATCCACATACTGTGTCGCACCAAGAGTCGAAGAAGGTGGAATATAATAGCCTGGAGATAATGAACTAGAAGCAAAAGATGATGGCATAGACGTCTGGCCAGCTGGTAGTGTAAACATCGGAGGTCTAAATATCTCATATGTCCCTGAAGACACGCCAGGATCAAAATAGGGCGTAGAAGATATGTCTGTGGTAGTGGGTCATCTAACTCTTTCCCCACGAGCCCTCGTACAACCGGCCTCAGTACCGGGACCACTAGATGATCGTCCATCTCTAACACCACCGCCCTCCTACCACAAACCTCTCTACTGGTAGAAATATCAGGCTCCTTGTCACATATCTGTCGTCTAGGGGGTGGATCTTGAAAAAAAGTTTGACAGAAAAGTAAACACATGATATTATAAGTTATTGAAATATTTATAATTTGAAATAAAATACTCACAACAGGGATGAGTGGAGGAACACCCATCTCTACCATGCGACGATTATTATCTGTCATCTTTTTCCGCCGCCTCTCTTCAATGGGTGTCATTTCCTGCAATGAAAACAAATATAGAAGTAATTAGAAACAGATAACTAATGTGTAACCCAAAAAACAAAATATAGAAAAACCATTATGATAAAAAGAACATAATGAAATAGAATATTTATGGTGTTATGAAGGTAAGTACTAGGATATACACTCTGAATGATGTAGGTGAAACATGTAGGTGAGAACACAACAGTATGATTCTATATATTTCCCACCACAACTTCGGGTTCACATTCAACTCTGAAAATTGAGCTGTTGGGGTAATCATAAGTAATAAAAGGATTGCTTCAAATTGCAATAGGGATAGTGTCAACTTCGTCATCACCATCATCAAAAACATGTCTGGGATTTACTTCATTAATTACACTGAATTTAGGATGACGATGATCTTTGACATAAAAAAATTGTTTCACCATTGATGCCAATACATATGGTTCATCAGTGGAAAGAGTGCGAGTCATGTCAATAACTCAAAATCCACAATCATCAATAAAGGTGCCTTGCCTCGTCATTGAATCAAACCATTGACATTTCATCATCGTGACTCGACCATGTGAGTAATAATCCAAAATTATTATTTTCTCCACGACACCATAATAAGAAACATTTTTAGAACGAGGTCTAGTGTCCGATGAACTGGCATAATAGTCTTTTGTGGCAGTTAACATAACACCATTATGCTGTGTTCTCATGTTTCTTGCTCGTTCAGTGATAATAAATTTGTATCCATTGATCACAAGTGATTTACAAGCACGAACCATGGTATTAGGACAAAAATCCAATGCTCTTATTTCCTCAGAAACAGAGTCTGTAGGCAAACTCGATACCTGAAATATAAACAAATAGAAAACTTAATTAAATATTATTTTTATTTAGTTATTACAGATATATTTTTACCTTCAATTTCAACCAAGCAGAAACCCTTTGCTATGAAAAGTCTCCTTCTTTCTCAAAGATAAAGAACGATGATTTCTATATATCAATTCTTTTATGTTCCCTGTAGATAAAAATAATAATAGTTTAACAAATATTTAAAATTACAAGAGATAAGATAATAGATACAAGTACAGTTAACTTACTTGATATACTCATCGAACAAATCACAATTGAACAACACTGTGCGATGTGCCATCTCTCGCTCTTCAAGGCATAATGTTGTCAATGTATATGATCCCGAAATTCCTCCTGTCTAAGGAAGTGATGGAAAAATGGGTTCAATTTTCCCATACTATTCTTCTTCATTTCTCATTGGTCTGCTTATTCTCATAGTATGATTAGACAAATACATTGATCAGAAATCCATACATTCTTGAGCCAAGTAACCGTTCACAATAGAACCTTTAGGATAATTCCTGTTCCGAACATTTGAATTCAATGTGCACATGTTTCTTTCAGTTGGATACATCCAACGGAAAGCAACGGGTCCTCCAAGAAGTATTTTGGTCGGAAGATGGACATTCAGATGCAACATGCATGTAAAAAATGATGGAGGGAATATTTTCTCTAACTCACACAAAATTAATGGTGTCTCTGCCAACAGTTTTTTGCACGAGGTATTTGGAAAACCTCTTAGCAAAAGGATCTCTAAACAAATAGCAAAACCGAATAACTGAGACTCTAACATTATTGGACAAGATATGACAGGTTTCTATTGGAATCAACTCATGCAAAAGGACGTGATAATCATGAGTCTTCAAAGATTTCAACTTCAACTCTTTTCTGTTGACCCGTTTTGATATATTGATTGAATATCCATCAGGAACTTTAATAGTATCTAGAACTTCCAGAAATTGATTTTTTTCAGCAGGAGTCATCACATAAGAAGCACATGGAACTTTCCATTTATTTTCACTGATACAGAAAGGATGCAATTCTGGTCTGATCCCCCAATCTACCAAGTCGCTTCGAGATCGTAAATCATCTTTTGTCTTCCCCTTGACATTTAGAAGAATCGAAAGAAACATTTCACATATATTCTTTTCAATGTGCATTACGTCTAAGCAATGACGTAACAAGTTGGTTGACCAATATGACAACTCAACGAATATACTCTTCTTCTTCCAATTGTAACAGGTATCATTGGAAACATTTTTCCCCTTTATATATTTCATTACACTCTTCCCAAATGAATAACTGAAATCTTTCAATTCATTAAGCACATCAGTTCCAGACATACGCTGAGGTGGATCGTCATTCTCCATGGTATTGTCAAATCTTTGATGATTGTTTCTATATGGATGGTTCATTGGAAATAATCGTAGATGTCCCATAAAACTAAAACTACGACGATATTTCAGTCTTCTCGATCGATTATTCTTCATACAAACAGGACATGAAAATTTTCCTTTTGTGCTCCATCCAGACATCATTGCATAAGCAGGAAAATCATTGATAGTCCACATAAGTGCAGCACGCATCTGAAATATGTCTTTCAAACATGCATCATATGTGGTCACACCCACATCCAAAATAAGTTTCAACTCTTTTATTAAAGGTTTCATGTATACATCTATATCATTGCTTGGATCAGAAGGGCCAGATATCAGTATACTGAAGAAAGTGTAATAAATTTTCATACACAACCAAGGGGGAAGGTTATAAATGTGTATGCAAACCGGCCATGTGCTGTGCGAAGTAAGCGTCTGCCCAAATGGATTAAAACTGTCACATGAAAGACCCAGTCTCACATTACGCACGTCAGCTGCAAATTCAGGATATCGAGCATCAAATCTCTGCCATGAAAATCCATCTACAGGGTGAACCAACTCTTCATTATTCTTTTTTCACTCGGTGTCATGCCATCACATTTTTACAGATATTTCATCAGACATGAAAAGGTTTTGTAATCTGGGGATCAATGGAAAGTGACACATTACTTTTTGTGGCAAACGAGATGGTGTTCCATCATCATTTGGCTTCCATCCAGAGGTTCCACATTTTATACAATCATTTCTTTCAGCAGTTTCCTCCCAAAATAAGCTGCAATCATTCGGGCAAGCATGAATTTTTTTTGACAATCCATGTTCATCAACCAACTTCCATGCCATATAGTGGTTTGAGGGAATATCTGCATCATCTAGAAGTAAGTCCTTCAAGAAGGTAAGAATGTAATCAATTTCAGTACTTGAAATCCCATACATAGTTTTCCCATGAAACAATCAGATTAAAAATTACAACTTTTTCATTTTATCACATTTTCGATATACTGGAGTCATCGCAGCATCATTCAATTTTTTCACCCTATCAACATCATCATTTTCATTGGACGCATCATGTGTGCTTGTATCGAAATACTGTTGTCTGGACATCCTTTCCTTCTCATGATGTCAAATAAATGGAAACCGATCATATATCAAACTCTCCAATTCAGTCCTATCATTTGGATCATCAACATTTTGAGATTCCATTTTCTCTCCATTGTGATACCACACACAATAGTTTGTTTGGAAACCATATTTGGTTATATGATAGCTAACTTCTTCACGGCCCAACCAAGGTCTTCCAACACAATTAAAACATGGGCAGTGTATGCGACCACTATCTGAAGCCTTGTCAAATGAAAAATCTAGGAAGCTTTTCAAATTATTTTGAAAATAGGTTGAAATCCGATCAGTTTAGTACATCCAACTTCTATCCATTCTGTAAAAAAATCGCAATAAGTCATTTCAAAGCAATTCAATAATATTAAAGTTTAATCAAAAAAATATTTACGTAAATGACAATTGTTTACTCTATATAAAAGAATAACTAACACATTACTCTATATGAGAATCATATTAAGAAATACAACAAAATACAGTGTATATAAGAAAATAAGATACAAAATTTCTAATGCCTATATTCAAGGATTGACCAGTAAGATATTGGAAGTGGATCAAGGAATACATAATCCTTAAGGGTCTTGTTGGGTGTATATGAGTTTTATACTTTAAATTCTTCAAGTAGATTAGGATGAGGAGTAGGATGAGGATCATGGGAGTGGCAGGGCTGTCCAAGGGGGGTGTGGCGTGTCCAGGTGGGGTGCGGGGTGTCTAGGTGGTGGTGGGGCCGTCCGGGGGGTCAGAGGTGTCCAGGGGGTGGGGGGCTGTCTAGGGGGTCGGGGTGTCCAGGTGGGCGGGCTGTCCGTGGGGGTGGTCAGGTTGTCCAAGGGGGTCGGGGTGTATAGGTATATTTATATGAAAAGAATACTCCCACAATAATCATGCAGCCCTGTCATTAGTCTAAACCCCTAGAACACATAAAAGATGCTACTATGGACATTTACTAAAATATTTAACACCATCCGAATGAAAATACACTCTAAATATAGTTTGAGAGGATATAATGGTGTGTGTGATAAAAATGATATTAAATTAATTTAAATGAATATGGAACAAATGAGGGTTTATAATACACTAAGAGTACCTCAAACAATCCAAAACCACTATAGCACCACATATTCAACTTCATGAAACAGGACTTGGAAATCTTACCTACGTCTTTACTGATGACCACCTAATTGGAACACTCTATTTATGGTTCTTAAACACAAGGAACAAACAATGTTTGGTCTCTACCAACTCAATCACCCCCTTGTAGATCATAATCTCGTTTCCCCTTATACTAAAATGGTCTCAGTGGAAGCTACTATTAATACCGGACCTAAATCATTCATTCTCCATAAAACAATGATCAAAGAACCATTAGAGGTATCACTCATATAACCACAACCATTTTTATCTATGATGTAACAAAATTCACAAGAATAACTTTTATTCAATAACCTTTTGGTATATAATGTGCATCAACAATGGTTCAATTATATTGTCCATCACATTCCAATTTATTATTCACCCATAATTGATAAAAATTGAACATTGACTTTCATTTAATTACAACCATCATATTTTATTTAATTCTTAACAAGCATAGAAGCCTGGAAATTGGAATCTAATAACTTTGATTAGTCCCCAAAACTTTTTAATAAATTTAACATGAAAAATAAAACACTTTGAAATCTAAATAATCACTATGAAGTAAAATGAGATTGTAATTCTATTGCACAAGTAAAAACACTCAACGATGGAATATATGAAAAGAATATTACTATAAATTATTAAAACAAGATAATAAAGTAACAGTGAATGTTAAAACTAAACATGTGATTGAATTTTATAACATGTAATAAAAATTTCTTGGTAATAAAACATGAAAGGCACATCAAAAAATTAGACAACTGTATAATGCAATCTATATGGGCTGGAATATGCATGGAATGTAAATAAATAACGGAAACATAAATTGGGATGGAACAGAAATTTGGCTGGAATATGAGAATAGAAATTGGTCTCATCCCACATCAAAATCGAAACTAAAAACTAAGAAAATACCTCATACTTGGATGAGATGGAGGAAGAGAACCCGAAGAACCTCCAAAATCGCCTCCAAAATCGCCCAAGCACTCCCGTTTAGGGCTCTGGATCGCGAATGGGAGAGAGGATCAGCTACTTCCAATTTGGGGGAAAGTTTTCCCAATGGTTTTTAAAAACCGTTGGTATATAACTCCATCCCAAACCTATACCAATAGTTCAATGAGAACCATTGGTAAAAGGTCACCCAAATCCCACTTTTCCCAACGGTTCTCATTGAACCGTTGTTAAAAACACCCCTATACCAACGGTTGTGATGAACCGTTGGTAAAAGCTTCCAAAAAACCATCTATACCAACAGTTATCAGAAACCGTTGGTATAGATGGATATTCCCAATGGCTTAGTAAACCGTTAGGATATAAGTTTTGGGAAAACTCTGTTTTCCAGTAGTGGTAGTATATGGAAAGTGGTTTCGAACCCCATCTTTTTTGGGATGAAGAATGTGAAAGAAATTTGATGGGAAAGTATTGGTAGAAGAGATGGCAGAAAAAGTTCAATGGAGTCATAAAAACGTGAGAACTTCTTAGAGCATGCAGAACAGTTATGTGTATAACTATGAAAAACCATATGGTTGAGGTGGAAACATAGGAATCTGAAAATGATATGAGAGATAAATACCCCCTTTTATTTGATAAGTGAATAAAACTGCGAGGACACATTTTCCAATAGGGGGAAGGATGTAACATTCTAGGTAAATACTAAAATATGATATTTTCATACTTATTAATATTTTTTAATTAAATATTAATTTTACTTTAAAGTGGTTGCTGTGTTCGATGGCATACCCAATACACAACAACGGGTTTCTTTGAAATCATATGTTGCACACAACGTTGATTTGTAATGAAAAATAATAATATTATATTATTATTTTAAATAGTAGCTAGAATCTAGCCGTTGTAATGGAAGGAATGAACATTACTAACTACAATATGATTATACTTGTTTTTTAACTTTTTTACATTTATTCATTATGTTTTAAAGGCTTAAAATAATAAAAAATCCAATTTTAATCATAATTACTCTAATATTCTTTAAAGGGTTTATTTAGCACCTTTTGATGGAGAACCCTTTTTAAATATACATTTTGATACTTTTATATGTTCTATTTGAAAAAATAATATTATTCCATAGAATAAAAAAAATAAAATTTTACTTCGAATGATATTTTGGTGTTTTTATGATAATGTTCTTTTTTTATGAATCATGAAAAATACAGCATTTTAATTCAACACTACCTTTTAATAAAATTATATTATATAGTTAAAATATTCTTTTAATTGGTTTTAAAGTTTAATTTCGATTATATTTTTTCTATTTAATCCAATTTTGACCATTGAATCTAATTTCACTCTTAAATTGAACATAAACAAAGGTAAATCTTTTAATAGTTATTATTTCTTAAAAACACGCTTTTTTGTTTTGACCACAGGAATTAATTTTATATTAATTTCTACCACTTCTGCATTTTGAATTTGGAAAAAACGATTCCATATTTTGAATTCTAAGTTTTAAATTGTGTGAATAGGTAAATTTTAGTTTTAGACATTATGAATATTTACATCAGTAAATATATTTTTTACAATGGTAAAAAAGTAAATCAGGTAAATAAGGGTAAAAAATAATATTATAATAATATTAAATTGGTCTAACACATGTCCTAATCCTATTGGAAGAAACATGTCCGACCATTGGCATCCTTGGGTCAACATAGGGACCCCATGGAGCCACTAAAGAGTGATAATGACACTTTATATTAATTAATTTCATTTAAAGACAAAAATAACATAAATATATATCTTTTAATAAATAAATTTTTACATGGGGTTATATAAGATGTATATTAGACTAAAAATATTCATTTGAAATATTTAAATATTTATTACAGCATGGTATTTTATTTAAAAATTTTATACATCAAATAAATAAAATTATTTATGACACAATGATGATACAATAATTACCTAATTCATAAATGATTTAAATAAATGCAATTATAAAATTGAAGAAACTATCGAAAACCTGTCCAATTTTTATTGGATGATTTTATTTAGAAAAATAGTCAATATATCTTTCAATGTAAATTATTTTGGACATTTTTAATCCAAAAATCAGTTTATATTAAAATAATGTTTTCAAACATTCTTAAAGAGACCCTTTAGCCCCTTATAAAAATCCATCTCCTCTAACCATTTACACACAGCTCTCAAGCAACTTGCCTTGACCAAAATCATCCCAAATAAGATCTTAAGATCCCTCTATTCTACCTACAAGCCTCATCCTAGGCATAATGCACCTTAACAAACCATTTGGTTCAAACCAAAGAGAGTTACTCGATTTAAAGGTAATGTATTATCTTAAGTTATTTTCATTTATTTTACTTCTCCAACCCCCTAAACTCTATTTATTACTTTCTTTTATAAAAAGAGTTGTATCATCAATATAATAGGTTTTTTATGATATGTATTTGAAATACACTTACACACACCTCCATATAATGGGTAAAAAATATATTGTTTCTGCGGACGGCGAACTAGTGCCTTTTGAAATGTTGATTGTTCAATCTTCTCCTACCACCTCTTATAGTGGCCATTAAGATGAAAATGAATTTATATGTGTTATATATAATATTTATATTGTCTATATTCTTTTTTATTTTTCATCTATAACATACATTTATGGTTTCCATAATGTATAAATAGGACAATTTCATTTAAGGAAGTGAAGAGTACTACCCCCTCAAAGTGATATGACTTGTTCAAGCCATACATGGAACGTATAACGAATGATGTTAACGAAATTATATATGATATTATACTGGAATTATAATATACCTATGTATCATTATTGTTTCATTTCAATTAAATGTAAAATATAAATGAATGTAGCGTTCATGATTACATACGGCTTACCGTCTCCATGACCGGTGCATTTCATTTCTTGTCGCAAAATTTTAAGTACTATTATAAATACATATATATACTAGATATATATGATATATATGATATGTAATTCATAAATATAATTCTTATATAATGTAATTTTGACCACATAGACAAATTTAATTATAAAAAGTTCATTTTTGTATCATGTACCAAATATCGACAAAACAACTGTTATTAACTTAAATGATTATATAATGTTTAAAACCTGGTAATAAGTGATATAAATGGAATAATACTCCTGAAAAAGGTTCTGAAGCAAGTATAAAATAACTTTAGTTTATTATATAAGATATTAAAGAATGAAAAGGTCATGTTGGACATGATGTAAGGGACTTCATATCAATCACCATTCATTGAGGCATATTTTCATTTATTCCTGACTTTCTTTTATATGGTGTATAAAACCCATTGAATTTTTAATTTATTAAAAGGGTATATTTTTCTACGAAGAGTTTTACTAAACTACAAAAATGAATTTTTCTTTTTAACGTACGCGGTGAAAAAGACATTTCCACCTCCATGAGTATTATTTGATCTTTGGCTTCCTTAATAAGATGTAGTGTTTTTTGATGAATATAAATACCATATACCATTTTATGTATTTTTTTTATTGAAAATGATTTTGAGAAATCATTGATTATTTCAATATTATTAAATTATTTATTTTCATTTAAATTAGAAAATTTTATATTTAGTTTATGCTTTATTTATGGGTTATAAATATGTTATGGTTTATGGGAATTGTTTGCGTATATTGGTGGTTTCGTGATAAACCTTGGGTGGGTGAGCCCGAGATAGCTCTCTAATGCATTGAGTGATGTGATGGAGGTAAAGGTTATTGTATCTCTTAATAGATTTAGGGAATATTCTATGATGGGTATTACAAATGAAACTCCCTTTGTTGCTGTAATAGGTACAATGTATGTATGATATGGATGACACATGTTACCTTTATGATTTATGATTTCTATGTGTTATTCATAAATCTTATGATTTCATGAGGTATGTTAATGATATTATGATTGGTATGTATTAAAGGACTAGTGTTTTCTTTATTTTTTTATAATACTTACTAGGTTTTTTATACTCATCCCAAGTTTTTGAAATGTTTTTCACAGGACATAAAGAAAAATATGGTCAGGGATGGGATCATGGAAAAGTCATGATGTCTAAAACCTGGAACTATACATGAATCTTTTTTCCATGAGTTTTTATTTTATGTAGAAATGGATACTAGGTAGAAGTGTCTACATGTAATATTCACGTTGTTATTTATATGTTATTACATAATTCTCTAAATCTCTAAACCTGAAAAGATCCTTAATGTAAATTATTAACGCAATTCAACATCATGTAATGTTTAAGGTTGGGTCCTTATAGTAAAAACATATATTACTAGTGGAAACATACTCCCATTATCCATGTTTCCCACCTACCATTTTTTTAAATAAAATATGTTTTCTTTTCATGAAATATCATCACAAATTTGTTCTTTACCTCATCATTTTCGTTATTATGCCTAAATATTATATGATATAATATTTTACTAACCCTAGGATTAGTACAAGAAGCTCTGTAAGGGTCATAAAATTAAAGAAATGAATCATTATTCAATAAATACTTAAAAAAATTTCATTTTAAAACAAATAGTTGGGCTCAAAATATTCTATTTATACCAAAGAAATCACATTTTTTGAGTGATTTACATAACACATTCTTAAGAAATATTAAAAAAATTAAATAGCATTCTTTGGAAACATGATAATTTGAGGAAATAAATATCAAAAATTTATATGTAAAAGTAAAAAATTATTTCCCCTGAACATAAATTCAATATATTTTTTTCAAAATATATGATATTTCCATAAAAACGTAGTAAGAAAAAATAAATTAAATAGTTAACATGGGAAATCATTTTTTATGATACATACATATCATATATCCCACTTTCCTTTCATATGATGTTATCCTCATAGATACCTTGATATACCACCCATGGTTATAACTTAATATATAAATCATAGATACACTTGGAACTACAATCATGGTCAACTTCCAAAATAAACATACCAAATGCATTGGATGGATATCAAATACCCACACATATTTGTATTATAATAGAATCGGACATCATCATAAAAATTCCTAATAACCATAACATAATCATTAAACATGAATTACTTCCTCATAAAAAACATTCCATGAGGAAAATTACATACATTAATATAATAAAGTGAATATAGAAATCAAAATAATTTCTTTGAAAATAACCATGAAATATTGTAATTGAATATTTACTTATTTAAGGTTTCATGAAAGTGGGAAAATCCACTAATTTTTTATAATTTGAAAAAAAAAATTAATTTTGAAAAAATAAATATTAAAAAGTTTTTTAATGAAATTACATTTCATAAAACCATTAAAATAGTCATTTTATAGAACATATGGGAAAAATTAATGAATTTCTTTTTTAAAATAATTCATGTACATATAAATAAATTCATAAAAATAGTTTTGAAAACTTGAAAATAAAAGATAAAGATTTAATAAATAAAAATTTAAAACATTTGAGTTGTGGGTTTTTAGTTAGAGTCTATGACCATTAGTCTCACTTGACTAGTATTCTATTTTTCTTCCTTTTCTTCGAAAAAAAAAACTTATATACAAGACACATTAATATAACAAAAGATAGTGTTATTACAAAAATAAGGCCTCTATAATTAGAAGAGGAATTTTTCAAATGGATTTTAGAAGTTCATTTCTGAACAAAATGGTTATGAAGTTTAATGAAATGACAAGAATAAGTGTCCATTTATAAGAGATGGGATGTGTACTATTGAAAGTTCTCAAAATGACAAATTAATATAAAATAAAATTCATTACTAAATGTCTTACAAGTGATTTATTTCATAGAAAAAAATATCATGGGATTAAAGGTATTCATAAAATATTTTTCTCACAAATTTATGTTACAATCTTACCCATATAATTTTTTATAAACCCTTATTTAACCACGTAAACTCTTAACATGAAAACATAGATTTTTACTCTTTGAGGGTAAATATTGTTTATATAAAATTCCAAATGACCCATAATTGGATCATGGATGATATTTTAAACCTTATCCTAATATATTTATTAAATTTAAGATATTTATAAATTTTATATATTTTATATAAATATAATTTATTTTAATATATCATTACTGTCAATTCTCACACTATTCATCATAATAAAAACTAAAAAAATCACTATAACTAGATAACTTTAATCACAATATTTTAATGTATCCATAAAATGTAAAATAAATATGAAAAAAGTAACATTAATTATCTCATATTATACTTATATTAATATTTTTAATTTAATTTATAGGAATTTTTTTATTAATTAAATAATTACTGTATTAGTATTGTAATAGAATTTAAGGTAATTATTTATTATATAAAAAATAAGAAAAAATAATGGGGGTGAAGATAAGTATATTATAATTAAAAATAATATTCATATTTGAACATTTCTTCTCGATAACAACATATTCGAAATATTATACTTATTAAAAACAAGAGTGCGACATGTTTGACATTTATTTAAATAAAATATTATAAATGTAAAAATATAAAACAATCAGCCATGAATGGTCATAGAACCAAAAAAAATAATGATAATTTACTAATATTACTCATCGAATCAAATTGGGGAATGTTTTAGTTCCATTTTCATGTCATTATCATATTATTTTTACATTTAATTACTCGATTGAACCTTTACAATTGTAAAAAATGTTACTATAGTTACAATTTTTTTTGAAAACATATTTAACCAATTCAATAAATTTAGATCGCCAAATTAATAATATGGAAACATTTTTTCTAAAATTCTATACTTATAAATCTAACCATTTAATTTAAAATTAAATCCTAAAAACACAATTAAAAATAGTTTTTCGGAAATATTCATTTCTAAAATTTAAAATGATTTTATAATAAATTAAATAATAAAATAAATTTTAAAACCTATATTTTTATTTTATTATATCAAAATAACAAATTATTTTTTAAAACTGTTATAAAATATGTTTTTTATTGTTAAATACTTGAAAAAAATCAATAAAATTTTATATTCTTAACTTTTAATTGAAAACTATAACTTCTCAAAAAAAATATCAATGTTTCACTACAATATAATTTTGATATGTTGATTCAAAAAAAGATATTTATTTAAGAAAATAAAATTTCAAAAATTTCTAGAAAATAAATTTATTTTTCTCTTAAAAATAAATAAGAAATCATTCTTGGATAAAGTGTATTTGAAGAATAAAACGTCTTTATTAAAATTAAGAGATTAATTTTCAATGCATCAATTAATAAATTATTTTTCAGTAGAAACATTTTATATTTCATAATTCATATAATACTTTTCATTCTTGACATGTTAACATCTATGCTATATTGTTCACATAATAAAAATTATTTTTTCGTTCGTTTAAGCTGAGAATTTATTATCATGTACACTATAGAACATAGTATTTATTTTTAAGAACATGTGATATTACATTATCCATACCTTAAATTTAATCAAAATTTTTTTGAATTAGGGATTGGTAACTAAGGTTTTATTTTCCAAATATCTTTGTTGAAATCCCACATTAGAAAAATTATTGATAAAACCTCCACTTTAAAATAATGGAATGGAAGTATGAAGGTCATAAAGAATAACTCATAAATATGTTTACATGTATGGAAACATAGAAATGGATGTGAAAATATAACTCCCATGTAATGATATATAGTGATAAAGAACATGATTATGAGAAAATAAACAATCTAAAAACCATAAATTGTTTACTGGTTAAAAGGTTATTGATTTCTCGATAAGAAATATAAATGAATATTGTTTTCTAGTCCTTTCCCTAATGTTGTGAAATTCATTTACTACCTATAGTGACAACATATGAAACTATAATTTCATTAAAATTAGATTTTAATCCTTTTATAAATCCTAACCTCAAAATCAACTTTTTCTCCATATAATGATAATTATTTTTTCATGCCACTAGAATCAACTTCCACTAATCATGAATACCATAAAAGGATAACATGCTATTCCTCTTGTCATCATTCATTAACAACTACCAAAATGTTTATAAAAAGATTAGTTAATTCAAAAGAAACGATAAACAATTATATCCTGGAAACTAGTTTAATATAAAAACTCATCAATAATCACCAAATTCAATCTTACTTAATTCAAAAAAATTATTTCAGATTAATCACAATATTACTGAATAAGATTAAAACCCAAACATTCTAAAGGATTTTATCAAATATTAATCAAAGATAATTTTAATATTTATCCTTAAATAAAATCCATTACTATAATAACAAATATTACCTACCCAAATCAGGTAATATCCAAGATATTCTAATCATTTTAATACATCATAATATCAAAAACCAAATAGTTCAACCTTTATTCATCATATGAAATCTCAGAGTGTTCTGTATACATTATTCTTATAATGCATTTCAAAACTATAGTGATCTTAATCCAAAATAAAATTGGTTTCTTAACCTCAAAATAAATCACCAAACCCATGGTACTCTATATGATAAATCATATGTTCTCAAAATCAACATATTCTTTATCCACCAAATCGTTTAATTAAAAATCCTACTCATCGGGAATTCAAGTAGTCTAGTGTTAGGTGATATACCCTTTTCTCCCTTAGTTTATGGGTTCAAGTTCTACATCCTTACCATATTCAATGAGTTTTCACATCGTCTATGGGATGTCTTATTCTAAAACATTATAATTCCTATAAAAATCAAAAAAACATATGAAAAAATATAGAGAATAAAATTAATAGATTAAGTAAATGTTTAAACATCTAAGGTTATCTCATACATTACATTATATATCATGAAAATTAATAACCCAGATTTACGATTAAAAAATAAATACCCTCAATATTTTCTTTTTTCACTTAAACATTTAATAACTTAGTACCTAAAATGTATTTTAATGAAATTGGTATTCTGATCAAATATGAATTATAAACCCATTATGGGATAAAAACTTTTAATATAACCTCACCTAAAAGCAACCTAATCTCTAAAATAATATAACCTCTACCATGATACAAATTTTAAGGACACCACCTTAAACAATACATATTCTTGTTACCTTAAAACTAGAAATCACTTTATTTTCCCAATGTTATTTTAGGTTCTGTGTTTAGATAATTAGGCTATAACTCATACAAAGTAAACCAATACATTAAAAGTAGACACTTACACTCAGTATCCATTTTCTCCACCAAACCAATTTTTTTATATAAAAAATGTTTAATTTTCAATTTATATCTGAATATATTTGATTTTGAAAGCATCTTTTTCTTTACGCTTCCTTTAAATGTTAAGAATTATTTTTTTAAAAAATAATGATCACAAAAAACTAAGTAAGGGACATAAAAAAAATGAATGAAACATTAGTCCATAAATAATATAAAGTTACTTTTTAAAATATAAATCTAGGAATCAATATAAAAAAATAAATTGCTTAGAAATTAAATTTTCTTGCCAAAGATTTCAATAAAAACTTTTAAAAAAATCATAAGGGAGAAAATAAATTTATATACATTTCCTGGAAATATTTATAAAATCATGAGAACATTTCAACAAAGATATAATTTAATATAACATATATTTTTACCTTTATCATAAATACGATATCTTACATTGTGAAAATTGAGATTTATGGATAAACATGGAATGAATAAATAAATATTATAGGTAACTTTGGGGATCTTATTCTTATCACACATAATTATGATGTATCCCTCACCAGTAACATATAATGTAACCCTCTCAGATACTATGAAATAACAGTAATGGTTATATTTTTATGTAACCATATCAATTACCCTTGAAATAACCATCATTGTCAACATCCAATATAATCATACTAAATGAATTGGGGAGATATCCCAAACCCACGAATCATTGGTTTATAATAGAACTGACCATTATTGTGAAAATAAAAATGAACCACAACATAATCAAGAAACATGAATGATTTCATCATAAAAACAATCATTGTGGAAAATTACTTCTTTTAATATAATACTACAAATAAAAAAGGAAAAAATCATTGAAAATACCTATATAAGATTTTAAAGGACTATTAAATGAATTAAGGTGCCATGAGAGTGGAAAAATATGCTAATGTTGTATAAGATAAAACCCATTACCTTTGAATTATGTAAAAACATGCATTAAAATGTCTTTTTCTGAATATATTCTCTTATTATAAACCCATAAAAGGATTCTTATTTTAAAAAATTTGTGAGAAATTTGAAAACTACCTTTATAAAACATTCATGTCTATATAAATATATTCATAAAAATAATTTTCAAAACATGAACATTATGCTGACCATGAAGTAACATAAATGGATATTATATTACTTTAGATGAATATTTAGTAAATTTAGAAAATACATGATCAAGGACCATAGTAGTTTAGTTTCTTTAGAAACATAGAAACAAAATATTCTATATTGGTGAAAGATATTCTACATCTCTACTAATGATATCCACATTTATTAATTATACCTAAAACCATTTATCATAATATTGGGAAAGAAACATGATAAAGGAGTGAGATTATATTTTTAGTAATTTGTAAATGAAGTAAATGCGTAATAATAACATGAAAATGGTTATGGAACATGATCATAACATTTGAATATGGTAACCTGCATATTATAGATCATAATAAATATTGGTAGTTGATAATACTTAGTCCATAATAGAATTAATATAATAAGTCATGAAAGCCTAACATAGGAATAATACATATAATTTTTGGCATTCACATTGGTTTATAATGTTGGGAACATGTATAAGTAGAAATAGGTTCAATAATTATGTTTAGGAAATGAAATCATCACCCTCCATCAACTTGTGGACAAGCGACTAGATCGATACATAAAATTGTGAACATGTATTTAGTTTCACACATGACATTGTGAACATGTAATCATTTTCACACATAAATATATGTATATACAACCCGGTCCATTCCTAACATTTTGAACATGTAATAAGGTTCGCTCATAACATTGTTAACATGTAATCATGTTCATGCGTGAACTTATGGATATTCTTCAAGGTTCATGCATAAAATTTTGAACATATAAGCAAGGTCATGCATAAAAAAATCATCCACACAGGTGCCAGAAGATAATATAACATTTAGAATATCATGGCCCATAAAATAAGATGGTTTCAATAAACATAAAATCATAACCCATGAAATAAAATGGGCAACAATTATATTTTATAACATCATAACCTATGGAAAAGTTATTGGATTCATATTCATTTCATAAAATCATAAACCTATGATAAGAGGTCTGTTTCAAAAGAATATAACCCAATGAATAGAAATAGTTTTCATAAGTATAGTTCCATCAAATCAAAAAAACTTTAACATAGAATATGAATCGATCCTTTGGATCATTTCTTATAAGGTATTTATTAACATCAACAGATTTATTCATAGATAGAAAATAAATTGAAAACATATTTTTAAAACATTTATTAAAGATAATATCCTTTATTCTTTGAAATTTTCTTTTTTAAAGAATAAATTTTGTTTGAAATCAATTTTCATTGATATTAATTTAACAAATTAGAATGAAAGATTGAAATAATTTTGAAAAATCTTTTCCATGGTAGCATGTAAAAGAAGGCTAACAATGTTATAAAACCACTTTCCTTGAAAACATATAAAATAATATTCAAAACATTTTTAAACCCATTTTCATTGAAAACTCTATAAAAACATATAAAGAAATCATGAAAACTATTTGAAAACCATTTCATTGAAAATAAATTTAAAAAAATATAATAAATGACTTTTAAACCATAAATAAATTTTAAAATACATTTTCATTTGAAATGATCTTAAAATATCATTGGAAAACATTTTATAAATTTTTAAAACATGTTTTTTGTAACAAAATATATTTCTAAATGAATAGATAAATATTGTCATATTTTCTTAAACACATTTTCATAATTATATTATGTACAAAATAGTGGAAAATGTTACTAATAGATCAATATTAACTTAATTAATTGAGTATAAGGAAACTCTTGTGTGTTCTTGATATATGTATCATAAGGTTTTATCAATGTAAGCCTAAACATAAATGATATCAAAAAGTAACGAGATTATCTCAATAAACTCTTATAACATGGTAACATGCGATCATACTCTCCCTGTGTTTTGGTAACATTTCCTTTTCTTATGAGGCTTCACCCCCGGTCTAATTTGGGAAGTGTAGTCTGGACTTCCTCATTGGGCTAGATCACTCTACCATTTCCTTAGCAGGTCATTTGGGATATGGATGATTTGAAGGGATGCCAACATCAGGAGGGACCATGCTTACATGGGATCGCCGAGTGTCTAGCTTAGGGATGGTGGTTGTTGTTGTTGCATGTATGTGGTAGTTCCTGATCTCTTCAGTTTCTGTTTGGGATTGTTTGGATGTCTTGTTGGACCTTTTGGTTTCTCACTTTTTCCACAAAAGTGATTCCTTAATAAAAAAAATAATTGTCAGTTAGTCAGTCAGTAATACATGATATAAATATAATTTATATTCAGTATATTTTTATTATAATAATCTATATAATATATAAGTAGGAAATGAAATACATCATTCATTGAAACAGTAAATCATAGGTACGAATGAATATTGTTTCCGTTTTTTATTCATATTAAATGAAAGAAGGAAAATGAAATATATGTATGTATGTATGTAATATCATTGAATTAGAATTACAAATTTGTATATATAATATAATTTTACAAAACTTATCCGTAGTACATTCCTTTTAGCGTGTGAAAAAATCACATCGCTTTGAGGGAGCAATTGTGCACACTTCCTCAAATGAAATTATCGCATTTACACAGAATGGAAAATAAAAAATATATGTGTTTTAAAAGGAAAAAACAAGACTAAATATATAAAAAATATAATATATAACATATATAATCATATTTTCAATTATATGTTCTGCCATAGGAGGCTGAAAAAGAAAATGAATAATCATCATTTAGTGAAGCGATAGTTCATCATACTCGTAAACAACATGTTTGTTTCCCCTTAGATAGATGTGTGTGTAATTTTAGGTTAAAACATATAATTAAAACATACATGTATATTTATGATACTTTTATTTATAAGATAATGGAAAAAATAGATTGGATGGGAGGGGAATGAAAATAGAATAAATAATCTTGAGAGAAGGTGTTACGTTTTAATCGAGAAACTCCTTTTGGTTTATACAGAAAGGATTCATTTCTAGGAGTAATGGAGGAATTTTGGGAGCTTCTTTATGTAGATTATGGGTGTGATAACCGGCTTGATATGTGTGTGGATGTTAGGAGATGTGAGGCCTTCTATAGTGGAGGAGGAGTGACACTCTTGTATATATTTGAAGAGAGAATTCCAAACATATTTCTAGGATGAAAATGGATCTTGTAATGAACAAAAATTGATAAAATAGCGTTTTATATCTATATATTTCAATAAAATGGATCTTTAACAAGTGTATAAGTCGTTTTGTGTCAAAAACATAAGATTTAGTCCTTACATAAGTATAATTTTACCTTAACCACTGTAACTAATTTTAATTACATTCATAAATATTGTTGGTTAAAAAATATGTTGACCATATTAGACATTAAATATTATTATAATTAAAAATATTAAATAAATTTATTTAAATTAAAATCATATAGTTGGTCGATGATAATTTAAATTTTATCCTGCTGCTGGAATGACATTACGAGTTTTTAATGTAAAATACATTAAAAATATTTCTATATTTTTATATCATATATCATTTTAAAATTGTTTAAAATTATATAAATTAGATTAATTAAAGAAATTATTATCTAATTAAAATTTTAATGAAATTTAAAATATAATTTAACACTATCAATAAATAAAATTAAAATGAAATTTGGAATTAAAATCCAGTATTTTTAACTATTCATTGAAAATTGAAACATTATAGAAAATTACTAAACATTTATAAAAACTTAATTTTTATGTTTTGACTTCAAATATGAATTTTATTTTAAAATATTATATCTATAAAAGTTTCTAAAATTTTATTTAAAATGGTCTCCCCTTAAAAGGTGGTAAAATTACCGTTATAAAATAAGTTTCTTATGCATAACATTGGGTTTCTTTTTATCTTAATTATCAATTGTAATTAATTTTATTTTTTTATGTCAAATAAGCTTTGTGACTAAAAAATAATAATACTTTCATTTATATTAAATTGGTTTTCATATTTATTTACAATAAATTGGTAACCTATAAATTTATATTATTTTTTTGTAAGACATGTATTTTCATAAATTAGTTAATACTATTCATAAACTCTAATTTTATGTCTAGGATATATCATAGTTTTTTAGATAATTTTGTGTGAATACCAAACATACCAGTATTTGTATTTTATTAAGAAAATAGGCTTTTAAGGAAAAAGTGGGAAACCAGTCTAGACACAATTAGATAATCAAACGAAAACATAAGTTATAGACATATATTATAATTTTAGTTTAATCATTTTAGAAACCTTATGTATTTGGAGACTCCATTGAAGAGTGGTGACATTTTCACCCAGATCATCTTTAATAAGGTCTGCAATGTTGTATGCCTTCTTGTCCCATGTTTGGTAGAGCTCTTAAACATTAATTTTCATGATGTTTATTCCATGTGCCAATGTGATAAAAAAATTTTGACCGAATTTTCCTAATCCTCATTAAGGAATGAATGGATATGCCTCCCTTACAATCTTTCAAACTCCTATTGCGTAGCATCGACTGGAAGTTCCTTCTCTATGAATTCTTGGTTATAGTTGATGGTGGTATCAAAGTCCTCACACTCCGACATTTCTTAACCACTTAGGGCATCAACAGGTTCTGCAATTTCATTTTCTACATTCTCCAGATCAATTTCAATGGATTTACCTTCTTGTGAATCCATCTTCATAGGTGTCTCAACCTCCACTGCTTACTGAAGCCTTTATACATTCTAGTGGTGTTGTTGTCTACGATTTTTGAAACCTTTGGATATAGCCATCCTTTTATTGAGGATCATGTAAGAGGGGGACTACATAGATTAGAATAATATTTTCTTATAAACAGCCTTTATGAGTTCTTAATAAACCCATTTGAATCTAAAATATCTTTCATCCCTTTCCTTGAAGAGGATATAAGCTATTTCTCCACAATTCTCATTTCCTTGAACTCGGTAGGGGAATCTGAAGCAGAGTCTATATCCTCTTGAGAATCCTCCCATATAAGGGGTTCTTTTCAGTGGAAACCACTTCATCCCCTTCCCCAAAAGCCTCAAACTCATACTCCCCTAGCATTGTACAATGATTTTTATATTTTCTACGTAAAAGATGAAGTTTTTCAGCAGCAAGAGGTATAGCAGCCTCTCTGACCTCTCATGAAATATCCCTTCCCATGAAGTCCATTCCAACTATCTTATTCTCAGCACCCTACACTTGATATCCACTAATGACTGATTCCACCATATCTATAAATAAGTAGGGGCTAGAGGAACTCGGGCAAGCCCAATGCTCATCTCTTGGAACCATGTTCGTGATTCTAAAAATCAATTTTTAATCTGTCAAAACCCTCTTACACCTCAGGTTTTGTGGGGCCCATATGCTTATATTTCTAGATACCTAGGGGAAAAAATATCATCATTGGATAGCCTCTACTTATTCTAAGTGATTGGAGGATGAAAAATCAGCCCTGTTCTTAGAGGATATACCTTAAAGACATTTCACTGTTAATCCTGTATGGGTATAATATCTTCCTTAGAGGGAGGAATCTCTAGAGAATTTTTAAACTCCTTCACATTGATTGGCTCCTCATGAACCGAGGAAGCTACAATTATCAAAATCCAAGAAGGAATAAAATTACCTCTATGATGAAATATCTAGTCAGAGTGTCCTTAGAGGAAGTAGGAGGAGCAATGATGAGTCCACGACTCGGAAATAACCTACGGGTTAACCCTATATACACCAACAATCACAATATAAAAAAACACTACGTGGGTTTATTTATATTGACCTCTACAAAGATTATATGTTCAATGGGGTGGAAAACATCTTTGGTCCTAGATTTTGTAACCAAGCATTATCATCCATGATTCCCTTGCATCCAAAATGTTGAAGTATTTTGTAAAGAGAGAGGAAAACCTGGATGAAAAACCCAAATCTCCATTTTCTCCAGGTTGCACTTCAACTAAAAATCAAAGGGCCAATGAAGGATGAAGAAATGATTTTTGATAACAAAGCACGTACCACTTGACCATAAATGAGCTGGGTCTTCATTAGAGGAAAAGAAAAGAATTATTTGTCGAGAGTCGAGCAAACTGACGACCGTGCAATGGTGAAGTCCCCTCTGGGTGTGGAAGAATCTATCGACTATATCCAAAAACGTCCTCTACTGACCAAATTGAGTAACTAATGTAAGGTTGTGGAAGGAAGAATCCTTTGAAAAACACCATAGGGGAAATCAAAAGATAAGTGGCTCTAATAGAAATTTCAGGAACCTTTGGGGCCAACTCAATACCTGGGTTGACATGGAGTAACCCTAGGATGGTGAATAGAACAAATCAAAGGGAAAGGTGAGTGCAAGAAGATATGATGAATCAATTACCCCCCCCCCCCTAAGAGGGAAGGATACGATGGATCAACATGTCCGGGAGAAACCCTTGGGCACCCAGAGTGAACCCATCTAAGTTGAATACTTTATTATTACTTTCAATAATAAAATTTTATTGATACACTATTTTTGGTAAAAATCAGTCCTGTATGTCACAAAAAAATCATGGAAATCATTGTTGTGTGTAATGAATGATAAAATCAATGTTCAATGTAGGGAAATCAAAAATTTACGTTTCATAGAGGGCATAATTAAATTTGGGAATCATATAACACCATCCAATCATAGTATTTTAATATAAAATAACCCATTTCTGGTGTTGTGTGAAATGATAAATATCAAATAGATTAAATTAAATTGTAAAAACATCTCAAAATATCCAGGTGTTAGATTCTATATCCCTGATAACAAATTTCTCCATTGATATTCATACATTTTAGAAAATGTATAATACTTGAAATTTTCATTCATAGAAAACCACATCATAAAAATTAATACAAAAACACCCATTAAAAAGTGAAAGATAGTAACAAGTGGTTTTTTGAAATTACAAATAACTTGGATTCAACATATGAGAACATTAGTTGGATGTAAAAACAAGGAAATGGAATAAAAATATATCTATCAAGTTATAATGTAGAGATATATAGAGCGAGGTCAAGATAAAGATAACCATTAGAAATCCATAAACCTGGGATGAACTAAGGGACCATTTAATTCATCATAAACGGAGGTAGTACGATAAAATTTTTGGTTACTAGATATTTTCCCCCTAATGTTAATGATTTTTCATGAAATGATATACTTTCAGGATTTCCGGACTACTTCACACTTTGTTTCTACTTGATATACATAACTAGTTTATACAAAAAGGAAGGTGAATTTTTCAGTCTCAAAGTACTATTAGATTATTAGAGACATGATATGACATCCCATATTTCTTCAGTTTTCATAAAAATACTTTTTCTATAATATATTGTTCAATATTCATAAATCCTCATGTGGTTAGAAAATAATTTAGTCTCATATACATCATATAAAGATATACTTATTAATTCCGTAAATGGTTAATCTTATTACTCTTCTGAAAGATAAAAATACAACAAAAATTATAATGAAGTTGTATAATCATATTTATATTGATCCTCTATATATAGAAAATGTATCTCTTAGTTTTCACATTCCATACATGTGAATTAAATCAAAATATATTCTCTTGAAACATGGTAATATCCCATATTAAAATATAAACTTTACGAAAAAAATGAAATATTAATTATTCAAAAGGATAATGGATATATTCCATAAATCTAATAAGTTGTGATCATCATCCATGATGACGTAAAATACATTGTAAACTAATAAATAATCAAATCTATGGTAATCAGTGCTATCAGATTTACAGTATAAAAATTAATAATCTCTTTATACAAGTGAAATACAATTTTCTCAACATCATGATCACATTAACAGTTACCTCCTCTTAATTAAAATAACACATTTCAATTTCATTATCACCATTAGACATATCCATTTAAATACATAAGGAAAACACATACTGAAAATACTTATATTTTTTATGATTCATATAACATAATCATTGAATTCCAAAACATAAGTTCTTAATTTTTCCAACATTATTCATAAATCATTAAGAAGGATTCATTAAATTATTCATTAGTACCGCTTTCCTATAATATGAAATACGAATTATTTCAAAAGGTTCCTCAACCTAAATTTAATCATTATACTTATGTTTAAAGTAAACAATACTGTAATAACATCACAAACCATTCACATTTCATTTACTGTCTCATTATCTTTATAAGTATAACGAATACTAATTCCAACATTCTAATTCTCTTTATGATATTTCCATATTTTAAATACATTAAAACAATTCTCATTCATTCAATATATGAAACATTAAAGGTTAACCCTGTTCCATCTAGTTCTCTCTATTTAATAAATCCATATTGTAGAGTGTGAGAAATATTTATCATATCTATATACCATATATTCATGGAAATTTACTTATTGGGTTCTTAAAAAATGGATAGTGCTTCTTTAATCTATGAAAGCTTTCATTTATCAAAGTGTATTCATATTCGTCATCAATTTAAATCCTTTATGATAATTCATGAAGAGTTTTGCGAATTCCCAAAGCATATCCCCTGGGTGTGTCATACCTATTGTGTTGTAAGGGATGATGTCATGTACCAGATTACCCTATGTCAGTCCTGAAACATATTGTTAGATTTTCTACCCCATGTTACATTGGTTCCAGAGCCACGTCAACTTGTATTATCAAGACAAGGATGTATTTCAAGGAAACCACACACTCTATTATTTTCCAAAATTCTAGTACATTTTGTTAAATGTTTACTCACCCTTATACTTATCGGTGGAAACATCCCAATACAAATCCTTATAAATATACCTAGGAATCTCACTAATTATTTCACATCCTAGTTTCAAGGGTTGACAAAACCTTTACTCTGATTCTAACTATATTGACCTAGGAATAACGTACAAGGAAATTAAATAATTTTTTATAAATATTCAGTTCCTTAAAAAAATAAATGCTTAAGGACCATAATGGTTTAGTGTATTTGGAAAAATGGAATCAAAATACTATATCCTTATGAAGTATCTTAAAAAATTCCCATAAAGAACTAAACCATTATTATGTCTACTGAAAACATTTCTTCCAAAACTGTAGAAATGAAACATAATAAATAGGTGTGATCAGATGATAAGTAAAGGGTAAATAATGTAAATGAATAAGAATAAAATGAAAAAAGGGTATGGAACTTGACCATAACGTTTTATGATCAAACCCAACATATTGGAGATCATAATAAATATTGTAAGTTAATAAGACAAGGATTATAAGAAAATTAAGTGTATATTTCACGAAATCATAACATAGGAATAAGACATGAAACTTGTTGAATGTATATTTTTTATAACATTGTGAACATATATAAGTAGAATAAAGTTAAATAATAATGTTAAAGACATGAAATTAGGGCCCTATATCAACTTATGGACATGAGTCCAGGTCCATGAATAACATTTTGAATGTGTAACCAGGATCACACATAACCATAAGGACATGAAACTAGTTCCATGCATACAATTGTGAACATATAATCACATTCACACATATCATTTTGAACATGTAATCTTGATCACACATAATCATATGAACATTAACCCCTGTCCATTCATAACATTGTGAACATGTAATAAGTTTCACTCATACCATTGTGAACATGTAATCAAGTTCATGCATAAACTTATGGATATGAACCCATGTCCATTCATAACATTATGAACATATAATCAGGATCACATCTAAAATTTATACTCAGGATTCATCAACCATTTTCTAATTCATTAGGGGGAGATATAGGTCACACCCATCTCATAATAAAATCATTCATATATGGGACACAAGATAATAAAATATTCATCATTTCATTACCCATAAAAATAGATGGGTTCAATAAAAAAAATAATGAAATAATATGGGCATAATTAATGTTAAATCACATAATAGCCTTTTGAAAAATATAGGTTTCATAATAATTTCATCCAATCATAAGTTGTGAAAAGATGTGGGTTTTAATAGAATATAATCTTTGGAAGTAAAATTGGTTCCATAAGAATAATTCAATTAAAACACAAACCATTAAAGATAGAATATTAATGGATACTTTGGATTATTTTCTAGAATATATTGATTAACATCAATGTCTATCAACTTATATGGAAAATAACTTTGAAATATATTCTCAAAACATTTCTTAGAGAAAAAATCATTTCTTATATAAAAAATGTATTTTAAAATCATAGAAGGTTTTTGAAATCTGTTTTTGTTAAAATAAACTGAAACTTATAAAGAATGATTGAAATAATTTAAAAACAGCTTCCAAGGAACATGGAAAATAACCTTGAATTTTTTTTCCAAAAAGTGTTTTCTTGAAATATTATAAAATATTTTTCAAAATATTTTTATGTCTTTTTTCATTGAAAATAATTCGAAAACATATAAAGAAATATTGAAACTGTTTTGAAATCCATTTTAGTGAAAATAAATTATAAAAATTATAAATAAATATGTTTAACCTATAAAACATTTTTTAAACACTATTTATTTGATAATTATCATCATATATAATTTAAAAAAATTCAAAACTATATTTAAAAAAAATTGTTTTTGTAATAAAACAGATTTCCGACTAAAGTAATAAATACGTTCATATATTCTTAAAACATTTTCATAAATATCCTAAGTACTAATGATGGGAAGTTTTTACTAATACAGGGATATATGATGAAAAAAGAGGATAACAAAAATCATGAATGTTATTGAGAGATTTATCAATAGTTTTCATCAAAGTATGCATAAGCATAAACAATCTTGGAAGGTGATGAGATTGTCTCAATAAACTCTTATAACATGGTAACATGAGGTCATACTCTCCATGTAAGAAAATAAAATAAAATAATTATTAAAAGATCATGAAAATTAGGAATTAAGTTATATTAAATATTAATTTGAATAATATACACCTCGAAAAAAAATTTAGGTTCTTAACAAAAGACGAGTTTCAAAGAAGGAAAATTGAGACCAATCTATTTTACCGATTTCAAATATTTTGGAATGTAAACCCCATAGAAGAAAGATAATAAAATGGATATATGAATACCAATAAATTTAATTATAATATAAATATAATACTATCAGGGTATGTACATACACCTCACAAAAGGAAGGAGTGGATAACATAGCATATATCTCATGGAAATAAAAAGTGAGATGAAATCCCATAACCTTGTGTTTTGACACTCCTTGTACTCATAAAATATTACTTTATAAAAAATGTTAGTATATTATAAATATTTTAAAATAAATATTCATATATCTAATACCGTATATAGTTTTATTATTAGAATATATTAATTGTTTGTTAGCAAAATTATGTTAAGGTTTCACTTTGGGAAATATTGGTTTTGTTCTTCACATGTGTCTTAATTTGGTATATCTTTGGTCCTTATACTTATATCATGATGCCAAAATGAAGAATGATATAAATATAATTTATATTAATTCTATTATTATTATTATAATATATATAATATATAATTATTAAATTTAATATATCATACATAAGGATTGCAGGTTTTATGTACGCATGAACATTGTTTATGTTTTTATCGTCGTGTTGATAGAAAGAAAGAAAATTAAATATATTTATATATGTATATAATATAATTAATGTACCATTAAAATGTTGTATATATCATATAATTTCACTAATCCCATCATTAATACATTCCATGTTGTTTGTGAACGAATCACATGCTTGAGGGGGAGGTATTCCAAACATCCTCAAAAAAATTAACTTATTTCCACCAAATTGAATTTAAAAAATATAAGTTCAATAAAACTACAAAAATGATAAAATACATAAGGAATATAATATATAAAATATAGAATCATTGTTTTCATCATAATTTCTTCCATGAGAGGCATTAAAAGAAAAAATGATCAATCAACTTTTTTGAAGCAGCAGTTTTCTATACACGTAAATAGTATGTTCATTACCCATTTGATGGAGGTGTGTGTAACTATTGGTTTGAAAATTAGAATATGAAAATTATATTATATTTAGTATATTTTTTTTTACAACCATGGAATAATGAGAGTGTAGGGGTGGGGAATTAAAATTACAGAATGATGTTTAAGAGAAGTTGTTACACCTTAATCAGGTAAAACACTTTGGTTTCTACAAAAAAGGATTTTTTGGAATAATTTACTCTCAAGAAGTGGAATCTTGGAGGAATTAAGGGTGAAGAACATTTTTGGTGTTTTTTGGACAAGGTTTTGTATTTTTTGACAACAAATATTTTTTTTGAAGAATGTTTTTGAGTTTTAGAAAGTTCAAGTTGCTGGTTGTAGAAGATTTTCTTAAAGATGATGTTGTTGTTGAATAAGAATTCAGATGTTAGGAAAGTATCTCAAACATTCTTAACCAAATCAGACCATTCTTTGATGATCTTAATGTTCCCAAAGATCATGAGAAGTTTCATGAAAAAATATGTTGAAGAAATGGTGGAGATGGTTGATGACTTTCTCTAAGAAAAATTCTGAGAAACATCATAACCTTATTTTTGAACCTGAAAACCAGAACCTGTTTTTAGAACCTAATTCATGAGAACACTAAAACCTGATTTCTGAACCTAAAAACCATATCCTATTTTCTAAACCTGAATTTTGAGAAAACTAGTACCTGATTTCTGAACATGAAAACCAGAACCTGTTTTCAGAACCGAATTCTTGAGAAAACCCGAACCTGATTTTTGAGTATTTCAAAACTTCATTTCTAAAAATTTCAGAACCTAATTTCTGAGTAATTTAGAACCTGATTTCGGAACAATTCAAAACCAGATTTTTGATCAATTCGGAAACTGATTTCTAAGTAATTCAAAACCTGATTTCTGAACAATTTTGAACATGATTTCTGAGTAATTTGGAACATGATTTATGAACAATTCGGAACCTGATTTCTGTGTAATTCGGAACATGATTTCCTAACAATTCAGAACTTTATTTTTTCATAATTTAGAACCTGGTTTATACACAATTCAGAACCTAATTTATGATTAATTTAGAACCTGATTTATGAACAACTTGGAAACTAATTTCTACACAATTAGGAACAAGTTTTATGAGTATGTTTCTAAGAAAATTAGAACTGAGATCCAACTTTATCATTCTAAGAAATATATGAAGAGTTCAAGAAAGAAAACCCTAATTTAAACATTGCGTAAATCTCATAGAAATTAAAGGAGATTTTAATAAGTCAATTATTGAAGATTAAATGCATGATATTTTGAGAGTTTTTTAGATTTGAGGAATCATGAATGATTTTCTAGATTTTCACCATTGTTTTCTATGTTTCCTAAAAATATGTACTCATATAATTCCCTTAGATGCAACTTTTACACATGCAGAAAAGGTGGAGCGCTGGAAAATTCAAAGTGAAAAGTTCTTACTATCTTGAAGAAGTTTTCTTAAGTGTCTGAGAAGAAGGTAATCAGAATCATCTTACCTTGCTAAGAATATCAGGATTATCTTGGAGAATTTTCCTTGATTTTTTAGTATAAGGAAATCGAAACCATCATTACCTTACTAAAAAGACCGGTTTCTGAAAATAAGATTCAAGAAAACTGGACTGAATATTCGGAGTGCGAATTTGTGGTGGTGCTTCAACAAAGTTCTTATTAATGTGTTCGGATCATTTTTTCTTTATGAAAACTTTGTAAACTAGTGGGAGTCAGTATAATGTTCCATATATAGATATAGATGGTCTCTAACAGTAGTTGGAACATTATGTATTCAATTATTTATTATAGGGGATTTCCATAGACCCACGGGAGTGGCAGTGGGAAGGACGTAGGTTCTCTTATTGAGTCCAACCCTTTTATATCTTGTGTGTATTCCATAATTTGTCTTTCTGGAATGATTGAGTTTCTTGCTAATGGTTGATATGGAAATAAATCTTAATGGGTTTAAAGGGTTATGATTCTTAATGTTTTGAAACATATGAAAAGTTTAACTACTGATTCAACCTCCCTTCTCAGTTGTTATTCGATCCTTGGAAATTTATGTGGTATTATAGGAAGGTTCCCTTGTTGAATCATTATCATGGATAATATCAATTTTGTCAATAGTAGAGGATTTCCGATATTCAATGGGAAGAACTATTATGGATGAAAAAATAAGATGATTCCTTATCTCCTATCTATTGTCTTGGATGTTTTTTAGGATGCCACTATTGGTTTTCCCCCTATTGAGAAAGACTCCCCCTTGACAACTACTGATAAAAAGAACATATAAGTTGATGAAAAGGCATGCAATTTGATAATTATTTCCTTTTCAAATAATGTTTATCAAAATGTGACGGGTCTAAAATATTCCAAAAGTATGTGGGACAAGTGTGAGAGAGTTTTTGAAGGGAAAACTAATGTTAATGAAGAAAAGCTATAGATCTGGCGAAGTATGTATATAGATATCTGAATGAGAGATGATGAAACAATTGACGAATACTTCAACAGATAGAATGAAATTGTTTGCAACATCATGGGGTTTGGAGATGTTTTGGAAAACTCAACAATTGTGAAGAAACTTATGAGAAAGTTTCCAGATATATTTGATTCTAAAATTTCATCTTTAGAAGATAAGGATGATTTATCTCTTGATGATCTGCATAACATACTTGTTTCTTATGAATTGCAGAAATATGCAATCTCTATGAAAAAGTTGAAAGATGTAATAACTTTGGAAGCTATGAGAAACATGAAAATCCAAAATGATGATGAAACAAATCCGTGTGATCCCGATGATAAGTAATATGACGAGTCGAATGAAAAAATCATCCCTCTTATATACAAGATCTGTTGAAGAGGAAGTGGAAAGTATGGATGGAAACTTTCTCTCAAATGTTTTGAGTGTCGAGGAATCTAACACTCTTCTATGAATTTCTTTAAGAAGAAATTTTGAGAATATCAAGATGTTTCTGATGATAATCCTCTATGGAAGGAGAATAACCAGAATGAAAAATAATTTAAGACTTCGAAAAAATTCACGAAGAAGTTTTATATAATGAAAATATGAATGTTGATCAAGAAGGTTGAATCGGAATCATCTGAAAATGATTCCTTGGAAATTGAAAGTAAATAAATATCCAGAACCTTCATTGAAAAAGTTGAGAAAGAAAATGTCTCTTTGAAGAGTGGAGAGGGTGGTGAAGACTCTTACAGATAATATTATATAAGATATGGGAATCATCAATGTATTTATCAAAACAAATCCCTCAAGAATGAAATTCGTGTGATGAAGAAGAATCATGAAGAAGTTCATGATGGAAGTAAAGATGTCACCAATAATGAAGATGAATACACTCAAGAAATTTTATGTTACAAACATAGAATTTATGAATAGGGAAAAATGATTGAATATCTTATCAAGAATTTTGAAACTGGAGAAGAAGAGGTCAACAAGTTTCAATCAAAATTTATTGAGTCTAAAAATACCCGAAGGAAAATTAATGAAAAATTCAATAATGCAAATAAAGTAAAATCTGAGACATCCAAAACTGTTGAGAAGGCTTACCATGAGAATAGGGTAAAATCTTCTCCTATCAAAAATAATGATTTATCTGATTCTTCTAACATTTCATGTTATTGAAAAATTACTAATAATGCTTTGGTGGAGAAAGGATGTGAGAAATCTTTCAATCCAAACAAAGTTGAAAATTCACTAAAAAGAAGAGATGGGCTACATCAGGAGTTCTCTTGAGATGAAAGAAGTTATAAACCTCAACAATGTTTCTATAAAGAATGATCATTCTTTAATATAAAATCAATATTTTAGGGCTACTGTAGGTGCTGAAGAATATATGGTCATAGAGCTTATAAATTTTGGTACAATTTATCTCTACTCGGAAGAAGTTTTGAGGAAAGTGGAATAAATATTGAAATATTAATGGATAACTTTTTGTACTCACAAAAAGTTGAAAAGGTAAATTCTCAAGATGACAGAAAAATTCCATCAAATAATTAATTTGAATGTTTTGAAGAAGTTTTTGGAAGATGTGATCATTCTGGTCATCATGACAAAATATATATGTCAATCCTTTTAGAACTTGTTTCATATGATAAGAAAGAAAAGAATGAGAAAAATAAGAAGGTTTATGAGGGAGATTTTTTTGTTAAGTAGACTTTAAAATAAAGTAAGAGGAACAAACCATGGATTCTTCATAGTGGTTATTCATCACACATGACAGGTGATATAAAAATCTTGGAACATGTTGAAATTCCTAATGGAGAAGCAGTTGCTTTTCGAAATGACAGTTCCATAAAAATTAAGGGAATCAGAATGGCAGAAAATTGAAGCAGATAAACTAAAATCTAAGGAAGCTTTTCTTGTTGCTGGGTTAAAACATAACATACATAGTGTAAGTCAACATTGTGCTGTTGGAAAATAATTTATCTACAAAACTGATTCTTGTGTCATGAAAAGTGTGAAAAATGGAAAAGTGATTACAAAAGGAGAACGAACTAGTGGGAATCTCTTTCAAATTAGATAATCCAATAACTCTTGTTATTTGAGTACTAAAGATGAAAACAAGTTCTCGCACTGAAGACTTGGCCACCTTGGGCAAAAGAACATGAGTAATCTTTCTAAAGTTGATGTTTTTCAGAATTTTCTAGAACTAAAAATAAATGATGAAGATGTTTTTATTACTTCCTAGAAAAGAAATATGACTATCAAAAGTCATAAAAGAGTTTAGATTAAATCTAAAAAACTGCTTGATCTTATTCATTATGATTTGTGTGGGACAATGAGACATCAATCAAAAAAGAAGATTTATAATTTATCACTTTTATTGATGATTTTAGTTGGATGACAAAAATCATGTTAATGAAGCTTAAGTTAGAGGCTATTGAAATGTTTAAATTCTTCAAAAAATATGTTGAGAAATACATGGGGGTTTTCATAAAGAACTTGATAACATAAAATTGTTCCAAATTCACAACTAATTCTTTTAAAACATATCTAACGAAGCATGGTATCATACGTTATTATAGTTCTCCTTATACTCCACAAAAAAATGGAGTAGCATAAAGGAATAATTCAATCCTGGTGGAAATGGAATGAAGTATGTTATAAGAATAAGAAATTTCAAAATTATTTTGGAGGGAATCTATTAGTACTACTGTACATGTTCAAAATAGATGCTTTTTGAGACCAGAAACCGACATGACTCTTTAGGAGATGTGGTATAACAAAAAACCTTCTTTGAAATAGTTTAGTTTTTTTGGAAGTCCAAGCTTCCTCAAAATCAAAAATCCGGACTAAGGAAAGTTTGATGAGAAAGCTGATGATGGAATATTTGTGGGTTATTCACCAAATGGAAGAAGTTACAAATTCTGGAAATTTTTTTTACAGAATTCGGTGGACTTATTTGATGTGAAGGTAACTTAAAATCCATGTTCCTTCACAAATTATTTTAAAAATACTGAGGAAGAAAAATCATAGAATCCCCAAAAAAGTGAAAGTGACATAGATGAGTAACATGGGAAAGAAAGTGATGTTGGGAAAGAAAATGTATGTTTTCCTACCTTACGAAAACATGTTGAAACTGAAAATATTGTTGGCCTTCAGAAGGATCTAGTTCAAACTAGAAGGAAGTTGATATTAGAAAATCAGAATTCACATATCTCAAAAGTTGAACCATAATCAGTTTTAGAATCTATTCAAAATAATGAATGGGTGGATACTATAAATTAAGAAATATATCAGATTGAGAAGAATGAAACCTAGGAATGTGTTCCAAGACCCTCAAATAAAAATGTTATCAGAAGAAAGTGTCTTTAGAAAAATAAATTGAATGAGCATGGAGAAGTTACAAGAAACAAAGAAAGTCTTGTGTGTAAAGGATATGCACAGGTGGAAGGTGTGGATTTTGATGAAACATTATTCCCTATTGCAAGGTTGGAAACCATTTGAATGTTTCTTGTAGTGGCTGCTCATCAGAATTACAAGTTTTATCAGATAGATGTAAATTCAGCTTTCTTAAATGGTGAAATTAATTAAGAAGTTTACATTGAACAACCTCATGGGTTTTTACTTAATGATGATGAAAAAAAGTATGAAATTTGAAGAAATCTTTGTATGCGCTGAAACAAGATCCATGAGAATGGTATTCAAAGCTTTAAAATTCATTGAGGAAGATAAACTTTTTTGAAGGAAATTTTGATTGCAACTTGTATGTTAAAGATGTTGACTCCAGAACATTAATTGTTATTGTTTATGTGGATAATATAATTTTCTCTAGAGATGAAGAAGAGGTTTTTGAAGAGTTTTCTGATGAGATGATTGAAAATTTTAAATTCTCAATGTTGGGAGAATTAACATTCTTCCTTGGATTAAAATTTCAACAAAAATAAAACTAAATTTTATTATCCCAAGAAAAGTAGGCCAAGGAATTGTTAAAGATGTTTGGGATGGAATAATCAAAAGAAGTTTCGACTCTTATCTCATTGAGAACAAAGCTAATCAAAGATGAATCAGGGAATGTGTGAATCATAAAGACTTTCGAAAGATGATAATAAATCTTCTTTATCTTATAGCTTCAAGGCCTGATGTTTCTTATGTTGTGACTCTATGTTTATAGTATCAAATTAATAAAAAATAATCATACATGTTGCAAGCTAAGAGGATTCTGAAATATGTTAGTGGAACAACTTTACATGGGCTGTTATATAAGAGAAACAATGAGATTAAGTTTCATGGTTATACTGATGCTAATTGGGTTGGTGATTGTAATGATAGAAAATCAAGATTTGGAGGACCATTTTTCTAAGGGGAATGATGGGTGAGTTGGCACAATAAGAAACAAAGATTAGTAACTTTATGAATAGCTGGATCTGAATATGTTGCAGCTACTCAGGCTTGTACTCAAATGATGTGGATGAAGGTTCAGCTTGAAGATTAGAAAGTGCAAGTTACTAAACCTTTGAAGATACTCTATGATAAACAATGTGCCATTGATCTTTCTAAGAATCATGTTCAACATTAAACATCAAATCACATTGATATAAATTATCACTTTTTAAAAGACAAATATGATACTGGGGAAGTAATGATTGAATATATTTCTTCAATGTATTAGATTATTGATATTTTTATAAAAGAAATGAATGGAAAGGTTTGTTGATATGAGGTGGAAACTCCATGTTCATCCTCCTCCTGTAACTTCATAAAACACATAAATAAGTTCCCCCACCATGCTTTGGATTATGTTAACAAAGGGGGAGAGTAAGTAACAATGTTTACTTGGATTTATTTTATTAATATAAAGCTATGGTTATCATATAATGAGGGATAGAGAAAGAAAAATTAGAGATGAAAAGAAAAGTGAGGTAGAGAATGATAGTAGATGAAAGGGCATTTGGACTAAGGTGAAGTTTATCCTTACATGAAAGTAAAATTTTCTTCTAAACTAGGGATGTAAATCAATCAAAAACATTACTTCGTCTAGTAGTGTAGTGTCAGGACACTCTCTTTTTGAGAAAGGATATGTTTTGGTAATGTTCAAGAACTTGAGATGTGATGTTTTTTTAGAGGTGAAAATTTGTTAACAAGGATTTCCATCAAATAAAATGGGGAGATAGAAGATACTCTATGGTGTTTTTTTGGAATTGTTTTGTATTTGTTGAAAAATAATCTTTCTCTTGAAGATTGTTTTTGAGTTTTAGAATTTTTAGGTTGATGTTGCTGAAAATTTTCATAAAGAGAATGTTGTTGAAGAATAAGAAGTCAGAAGTTAGGAATGTGTCTCAAACATTCATTACCAAATTAGATGATTATTTTATTATCATAATGATCTAACATATCATGAAATGTTTCATGATAAAATCTTTTGATGAAATGGTTTAGAGTTTTGAAAACTTTCTCTATAAAAAATTATGATAAAATTCAGAACCAAATTTTTAAATCTAAAAATTAGAACCTATTTTCAGAACCTGATTCCTGAGAATACCAGAACCTGATTTTTGAACATGAAAACTGTAACCTATTTTTGAAACCTGATTCCTGAGAAAACTAGAACCTGGTTTTTTATCCTAAAAACCAGAACCTGTCTTCGGAACATGATTCCTATGAAAACCAGAACCTGATTTCTAAGTAATTCGCAACCTGAATTCCGAACAATTCGAAACTAGGTATCTAAAAAAACAGGAACTAGATTTCTGAGTAATTTAGAACCTAATTTCTGAACAATTTGGAAACTGAATTCGGAGAAATTTTCAACCTAATTTCAAATAATTTGGAACCTAATTTCTGAGTAATTCGGAACATGATTTATAAATAATTTGGAACCTAGTTTCTATATAATTCGGAACCTGATTTCTTTACCATTCGAACCTGATATCTGAGTAATTCATCATCTGATTTCTGAGCAATTTGGATCCTAATTTTGGCACAATTCCGAAAATATTTTATGAGCATGTCTCTGAGAAAATCCGAACCAAGATCCAACTTTATCATTCTGAGAAATATATGAAGAGTTCAAGAAGGAAAACTGGAATTTAAACATCGCGTAAACCAAGGAGAAATTTAAGGAGATTTGAAGAAGTCAAAGATTGAAAATTAAATGCATGTGATTTGGGGATTTTTTTTAAATTTGAGGAAGCATGAAATAATATCAATATTACGGCCTTTTGTTTCTATGTTACCTATAAATATGTCCTCAGATCATTCTCTAAGATGCATGTTTTACAAATGTGGAAAAGGAAGAGAACTGGAGAATTCAAATTAAAAAGTTACTACTATCATGAATAATTTTTCTTGAGTTCTTGAGAAGAAGAGAATCATAATCATCGTACTTTTCTAAAAAAACAGGTATTATCTTGAAGAAGTTTTCTTGAGTTTTTAGTAGAAGGAAATCAGAACCATCATTACCTTGCATAGAAGACCAGTTTTAGAAAATCGGATTCATGAATACTGGACTAAAGATTCGGAATGATCATTTGTGGAGAAGCTTCAAAAAAGTTCTTATTATTGTGTTTGGATCTTTTTTTATAATAAAACATTATAAACTGACAAGATTCAGTATAATCTTTCATATCAGGAGATAGAAGGTGTCTAAAAGGAGTTGGCACAAGTTTTATTCAGTTCTTTATTATAGTGGACTTCCTTAGACAAACAGAAGTGGAAATGGAAAGGATGTAGGTTCTCTTATTGAGGTCGAACCTTGTATATCTTATGTGAATTTATTGCATTATCATTCTTTCATTCTTGAGTTTCTTGCTAAATTTTTATAAGGAAATAAATATTAACAGGTTTCAAGGGTTTTGTTTCTTAATGTTTTGAAAATTATAAATGTATAACAACTAATTCAACCCCCTTCTCAATTTTTATTGGGTCATTAAAACTTCACAGGGATGTTGGGATATTATTTCATTTAATTTTTGGTGAGAAAATTCCCTTTATTGGTGTGTGTAATTGGGAGGAGTGGAAGCCTTTGTATAGTGAAGGAGTGGAACTCTTGTAAATATTTTAAAAGAAAACTCCACAAAAAATTTTATGTTGAAATTGGATCCATTAATGGACCAAATTAGATGAAGGGGGAATAAGGTTTGAATATTTAAAGCTAATGTATCTTGTACAAGTGTATAGGTCATTTTGAGTCATAAATAAAATGTTTATTCCTTACTTAATCTTAATGTTACATTAATAGATGTAATTAATTTTAATTACGTTCAATAATATTTTTTTAAATAAAAATAATTTTACCAGATTAGAAAGTAGAAATTTTTTTTTCCAAATATATAGAACATTTTTTCAAATTCTATTTATTGAAGTTGAAGAAGTTAATTTAAAATCAATCCCCCTGGCTAGATTAAAATATATATTTTTAATGTAAAAATGATCAAACGTTTTCTTTGTTTTAATATACAATATAAATGTAAAATTGGTTAAAATTACATAAAATATATTAATTGATAAAACTATTATCTAATTAAAAATTTAATCCAATTTAAAATATAGTTCATCCATATAATAAATTGAATGAAAAAGATGTTTTGAAAATAAATACAGTATTTTTAACTACTTATTACAAAATGAAACCATATAGTAAAATAAAAAATATATACCTTAACTAATTTTTTTCAACCAAATTTAATTATTATTTTGAAATATTTATTAAATAAAAGTTCTAAAAAAAATTATTTAATGTATTCTTTCCCTTAAATGTTTGTAAAACAACCTTTATAAAAAAGTTTCTTATGCAAAAAATTCGGTTTGTTCTTAAAATATGTCTATAGAATATATTTGATAAATATAAAAAATATTTGATTCAATATATAACTTATATATTACATTAATATCACTTTTTAATTGAAATTAATTTAATTTATTATGTTAAAACAACTTTCTGGCTATAAAAATAATAATATCTTCCTTTATATTAAATCTGTTTTAATATTAATTTCTAATTAATTGTTAACCTATAAATTCAGCTTATATTTTTGTAAACAATATATTTTCATAAATATGTCAATAATATTAATAACCATTAATTTTACAGCTATTTTAAAACCTATTATTTTAAATAATGTCATTTTAATGATATTATATTGTTTGTTAAAAATTTGTAATGTGTGTTATGAAAGCCATCGAGGTAATTCACTATTGCATGTATCATAAGAAAACATCAGAGTTTTATGTAAATAAATATTGAATTTATTTCTCATGTCATGAATGATTTACTTGGTGTTGTGTATAATGAAAGAAAACATGGTTCTTTAATATTAAATAAACTATTTTTCGTGTTGTGTGAAATGAAAATCATCAAAAATAATAAAATAAAATGAAAAAAATTATTCAAAAAATACCGCGGTGTTACATACATGAAATATAAATAAATAGAAAATAAATTTTTAAAAAAATTTAAAGGATAATTTTTATTTAAAAAATCTCTTACATTTAGTCTAACTCATCATGTACGATCTTCATCATCCTTTTCATCAAACAACCTCCTTTTCTTAACACCTTACAACAAATAATGTTGGGGGTATGCCTGAAATAAGAGATCTAAAATGATTAAAGGAATTATAAGAAGTGACATGTGTATGACATGGATGAACAAAAATTTTTTAACTATGAATAAATGAGAAGAATATGTTTCCTTTTAGATGAGAGGGGAGGTGTAATATTGGAATTTCTCAAAATATTAAATGAATGTAAATGAAAGTCGAATTACAAAATAATTTAAAGTGATCTATTTATATGATAATATAATTACGGTTTTAAATCCTCTCATCCAAAAATTATTTCAAAATTTTAGTTCATATTCATTCCCTTATAATTTATCTTTAACCGATATTACACCCCATTAACTCTTACCATAACAACATTTATTTTTACTCTTCGACGGTAATAATTATAAAAATAATATTCTAAAACATGCCTAAATGGATCGTGGTTGATACTTCCAACCTTATCATACTAGTTTGGATAAATTCAATTTTTTTTACATTTTAAATCATTTAATAAATTATTATTTATTTTAAAATTTAATTATTGTTAATTTTGATATTATTCATTACGTTGACATTTAATAATATCACAACAACATGATTAACTTGAACAAAATAGTCTAATATTTACCTAAAATTTTAATAGAATATATAAATTTGTTTATTTCATTAATTAAAAAATTTATATTTATATTAATAATTTTAATATCCATTATATAATTTTTTATTTAATTAAATACACGATGCATCGTTTTTGGGAAAGAATTTAAGGTAATTATTTAATTTATAAAAATTAAAAATAAATTACCACATCAAACATAAAAAATATTATATTGAATAATTCTTTCATAGTTTGAAATATCTTCTGTATAACACCATATTTAAAATATTATTATTATTAAAAACAACAATATAACATGTTTTTCTTTAGATAAAATTATATAATGCTAATAATCTAATCCTTGTGTCCATAAATGGTCATAAAACCAAATCTAGAATTATTATGGATAAATATTAATCATCCAAAAAATATAAATATGTTACAGTTGTTTTCAAGTTCATATCATTTTGAATTTCCCCATAATTACAGGATTTACCCTTTACCATGGTAATAAAATTTACTAATGTTACAAATAAAACATAACAAAAAAGTGACATATTTACAAAATTTGGACCTCTAGATTCCAAATATATGATCAATTTTTCATAATTCAATACAAAAAATTTATAGCATTTATTTTAAAAATAAATTAGCAGAACGTAACGAAAAAATTTTTTTTAGAGAATTGTCATTTTTATACATAAAATGTTTTTATAACATATTAGTGTATAAAATAATTTAAGTAATGGTATTTTTATAAATAAAATTAATAAAATTAAATTTTAAAAGAATTTCATTATATAATTATATTTTTTAAATATGTGGAAAGATAATTAAATTTATAATAAAAATTTGTGTTTCTAAAAGATTGTTGAAAAGTAAAACTTTTATAAAAATTCTAAAAATTTAACTATGATAAAATTTTGATAAAATGATATAAAAATGATATTTAATTAATTAACGAAATTTTATTTATGATAATTAAATTTATTATATTATTCACCCACAAAATCAATAAATTTCACTCATGAAGAATATGTATTTGAAGAATAAAATGACTTAACTAAATTTAGTTAATTAATTTAATAATAAATAAATATTAAATTAATAATTATTAGTAACATTTTATATTTCATAATTCAGTTAATACTATTCATTACCTATAATTTAAGGGATAGGTTATTATAGCCACATAATTGAAATATTTAGTTGTATGTTTAAGCTCAGAGTTGTGTATCCTGTACAATATCGAACATTATTTCCTTTTAAAAAATCAATATATTACGAGAACGGTATCTTTCTCTATCATAACCCACTAATTTTTAATTATTTATTTATAATAATCAATTATTAGTTGTAATAATTTTTTTTTAAAAATAATGTCTTAAAAGGTGTTATTCATAGTGAAAAGGCTATTTTCCTTAAAAAATGTTTGTAGAGGTGTTTCAAAATCATTTTCCATCTGTGTTGACATTGTTTGTTGTTGACTATGTTTTACTAGGGATATGATATTAGGAAAACATTATTATTCTTTCTCCAATTGGTTTATTTTTACAATGATAATTTTTTAATTTCATTTCTTGTCCATGGTTCTTAACATGATAAAAATATTATGAAACTTGGTTATTTTTCAATGTCTTCTTCTTTGATGAATGATGAAATAATTGAGTAACAAATTTGTTTTCAAAATTTTGTGTTATAATTAAATTTTTATGAAACCTGTTTATTTTCATTTTTCTAAAGTGATGAATGTTTTTGGATCATTTGTAAAAATAATATTTATAATTTTAATCATATGATAGGTGATAGCTATATCGTCCTCCAATATATTGGGTAAATTTGAAAAACTCATGAGTAAATATACTACAATGACCCTAATTATAAGTTCAAAATGTTATGTATGAACCTTATGACATGTTCACAATGTTATTCATGAACCTAATATCATGTTCATAGTGTTATTCAGTCACCAATGTTCTATGTCAAAAAGGTTAATCATGGACCTTGATTCATGCCCATAAGTATATATGAGTTCTTGATTTAAGTTCTATAACATATTTAGTGTTCATATTTCTATTTATACATGTTCAAAATGTTATATGCTTATTTTTATTTCATATATCTATGTATTATTCCAATATTTTGTTCTCATGGATCATGTTATATGATTCTTTTATGATTCATGTAATATGAAGTACCAATATTTATTCAATGAAAAAAGATTTTTATCTTGGATATATAGGGTATAGTTTTCATATTTTATTATCATGTTCTCAAACCCTTATACTAAAGTTCTATTTATATATTTCCCATGTTTACCCTTACTATGAATCGATGCTCTGCCTTTTTTATGTTTCCCTTCCTAGGTTATGTAGAATGGATTTATGTTCTGTGTAATAATGAACATTTTAAAAGTGGATGATCTATATCGATATGCTTAAGATATTTTAGTAAATAATAAGGTTATAGACCTAGTGTATAATGGCACTAATCCTTTATGGTCATTGGTCATGAATGTTTTAAATGTAATTAATATTCATTTATTGATATATAAAATATATGTATGGGTTGTTTGGGTATCTACTTTTGTAGTAATAGGAAATGTTTAGTTATCCTTTATAAACTAATATGAGAAAGATTAATTGAGACATCTAAGTATATGGCTATGGTTAATTCAAAGGGTGTTTTAAATTATAGGAAATATTACTAGAATTATTGTGATGGATTGAGAGAGTGTTTTCAAAGAAATTACATCCATGTTTAGATGCTACTTGTTGATGGGGATCTAGAATAGAGGTACCAAGGGGTAATAACCCGAAAAGGGTATATGGAGCTAGAATCGACACTCACTTGGTGCACAATAATTAGAATTTCTCCACAATTATTTTGAAAGTCCTAGATATAATCTTTGGAAATTTAAAAACTCATTACAAACCATCGTGAAGGGTTTAAATATTGACATTGTTAAACCGATGGTGAAATAAATTGAAAATATAGAATAATGATTTAGATATTCAATAATATATTTTTCATGATTAGGTGGTTTCCCACTACAATTATTGTTGTTCACATTATGATTTTTTGTTTTATAGAGTGGTAGAAACTACAAAAACCGGATTAAAATTGAATGTGATAGACAATGAGTAAATGGGAAATAAAATGGGATGATTACTATAGTGAAGGATATCGTCAATATTCTTAATGAGTTATCATGATATATGATTGAAAACTTTCACATTAACTAACTCTTAGACTCACTAAATAGGATAACGATAGAGTTAATTGAAATTTCATTTGGTGTTGACCATGGATGAAATAAGATTTGGTTTTATATATATAATGAAAGTCAGAAGAATCACTCTACATAATGTATCAAATGAATGAGAAGATGAATTATTTATAGAAAATGATAGATAGTGATTTATTTATGAGGAAAAACTAAAAGTTTAATTAATTAAATTTATGATAATAATTGTATCTATAAGGAATCATTGTTAGGTTAATTTAATATATGTGGGATGTATGGGAATTATAAAAATTTCATTCATAGTGGAATGATTATGTAAAGAATCTGCAAGGTTTTATGTGTAATATTTAAATTACTAATGATGAAGATACTATGAAAGGAATATTGAAAGTATGGATTATTATAATATTATTTTTCATGTTAAATGTAATAATCATGATGAAATTAAGGTTGACTATTTTTAATACATGATCCATATTTCATATTGTAGTAAAGAGGTGTTAAAATATAAGATATTGAAACATAGTCACCAGTTTAAAAATTAAGAGGAATTATTAAAGTGTTTTTATACTAAAATTCAAGAATTATATTATATGAATCGTGAAATATATAATTATTATTCTATAGATGTTTTTTGTTATTGATTTTAATGATTATTTTGAATAATGTTGATGGACATGAAAATTCATTTAATGAAAATGTGATATTTCATGTAAAAACATGATTAAGGGAAAGATAAACATTTATATGTTCCTGATATTGAGATAACGAAGTTGGGATAAATAGATGATGGGTATGAATAATGTATGATTGAAATTTGTGAATTCCTTGGAATTGATTAATGATTTGGTAACAAAATATTTTATGTTTTCATTGAAGTTGTTTATAACATTGTCATATTGATCGAATATATAAAATAGTTTGTGGTGTTAATCATGGAATTAGGAATTGTATATTTTTTCATTTAGGTTTTAAATGTATTTAAAAAACTTCAATAAAATATTTCACTATCTTATTCCCATATTTTCTATGTGATAATTAAGTACTAATTTATAATATTGGGGGGATTAATGTTACATTTATTTTACTAAATATACTGACCTTATATGTAAATTTACTATTTTGGAAGGCTTGTATGGCTGACCATTTATGGAAAGGTTTAAGTAAAAATGTGGATTTTCATTTTCTGATTAATTTATTATTTAACTGTACAAAGATTTATGTATATTGGATGACTTATGTTAACAAATTTGATATGATGATAACTATAGAATGATGGAATAACATGTCATTCTGTTATGGATCATGTGATATCTTAGTACTTCAGGCATAAAAACATCATTATTTCATGGAATAAGACATTATTGGTAAATTGGTCAAAGCACCAAACAATAATGAAATTATTTTAATGATATAAAATAAATCTATGACTTAAGTATATAAGTACCTTATATTTTTGTGATCATATCCATATAGTATCCTATCTATTATAATTTATACCAAAACAATCTGATGTACATTATTTATTCCATATGTCCCCCCTCAGGAAGTACACACCCAACCAAACACATATAGTAAAATCATAGTTCATACTAAAACAACATTATCATTCTTATGAGGAACAACCATAGAGATTCTGGTTCATATATAGTATGTTATAAAAAACAATACCACTCTTATTTTGAATTATTTCTTATCAAACCACAATCATCATGAAGAAACAGGGGAACCAATGTTTTTAATAAAGATTAACTATCCTATGTTTTTATTAATAAAGTTATAAATTTTATGGTTGAAATTAATTTTAATGGGGTTATACTGTAATAGACTAATTTTTTTTAAATATATATATATATATATTCAAATAAATTAAATCATTAAGATATTTCCAGTCTCATACAACACTAAATTTATCATGTGACACATGAAATATTGAGTTTAGGATATGTTACACACAACACAGAGTTTATGTAACACCCCAAGATTTTATGAGAAAGATTATTTTTTTATTTATTTGATGTATTGTGTTGTATGCTACACCAAAATTTTCTTTCTCTATATGCAACACCGTATTAGCTTGCAGTATACACAACACTATTCTTGGCTCGTGATACACACTATTTCAAGTTCGTTTGGTAGAAATTATTTTATGAAACATTGATTATAGACTTTTATCAAGGTACAAATGAATTAAGTTTGGATTAAGTTATACGCAACCCCAAAGAAATATTTCACTACACGTAACACTCATTGGGCTTGCGATACACGCAAGAGGGACCTTCCTCGATAGCTTACATGGTACGCAATACTGAGTTTCGCTAAACAATGACATATTATTATTATGAACTAGATGTTATAAATATTATTAACCAAATTTAAAATTTTATAACATTATCATTCATCTTACTCATTTTCTATACCATGGTATGAGAACAAAATCAATTTTTTTGTACAAAAGAGCTATTTTTAAAAAAATGCAATTTTTTTTGCCTTTTGATGGAACACCCATTTTTAATCTAATGTTTGAAATGTTTATAAGTTAAATTGGACAAAATAAACTAATTATTTTTAATCATGATATAAAAATTTACTTTTGATAAATTTTTCATATTTTTCAGATATCTTCCATATTTTGATGAATAGTAAAAATACGCTAAATTTTACTTAAAAACATCTTTTTTTCATCCGGATAATTTATATGATTAAATTATAATATTGAATGGTTTTAAATTATAAATAGAATATGTTTTTACCATTTAATATATTGTATCTCATTATCATTAATTTTACATTAAATTAATAGCTAAAAACATTTCAATATTTTGCAATGTTTTAAACAAAACCCCTTTTTTTACAATGGAGTTAATATTAAATTATTTACCGAAACATATGAGTCTTGAATTTGGAAAAATGGATTCCATTTTTTGAATCAGTAGATCCAAATTATGCTAGTAGGCTACTTTTATTTTTAGATATTATGAATAGTAACTATGGTAAATTTTATTTACCATATTTAAAGGTAAATTAGGTAATTAAGGGTAAAAATAATATTATAAAATTACCATAAAACTTGTAATAATATAATTGGATGATTATATTTAATCCTAAAATATACTTGGGTCAAAATGGTATCTATTGGAACCCACTTGGATGATATTGAGACATTTAATTTATTTTATTTAAAGGAATGTGAAATATGTCTCACTCAAAGGATAAATAATTAAAGTATTTTTAATATAAGGTTATATAGAATATAAATTAGATTATAAACACTCATTTTAAAGATAAAATGTTTTTATTTATCGTGGTAATTTATTTGTAATTTTATAATTACTTTAATAGCTTATACATTAATGATGCAGAAATTATTTATTTAGAGAAAAATCATTAATATAGTTTTTATTAAAGTAATATAATCCATAAAAAAGACAAAAAACATGACCAAAACCTATTGGTCGAGTATACATAACCTATAAGCATCAAAATTTCTACTTGTGTACCATTTGGATCCGTAAAAAAGAGATTATGACATTTATATTATTTTTTTAAATGATGTCAAACTTTTCACCTTCATAATTTAATAAAGATAACATTTTAAAAGATGGGTGTTTTAGATGATAAATGAGACTAAAAGTATTCTTAAGAAAGATATTAGATTTATCTTCATCAATGTATTTTTTTTAATTTTTATACAACAAAGAAGTATATTTAATAATTATACAAAAATGTTGCAGTAATTATCTTACTATAGGAAATATCAAATAAATGATATTAAAAATATTAAAATAAATATTATATGAACTAATTAAGGTTATGCACGAATTTTATATATTAAGAAAACATTTTAGGAATCTATTAAATATTTTTAATTGAATATTTATTCCGTGTGGATTTATTTTAAATTCAAATAATTGAATAGTGTCAAAATTGACACTATTGATATTTTATAAAAATAACATATTTATAAATTGTTTAAAAATACAAAAAATACATGAAATTTACAAATTAAAAACTATATGTTGGAAAATTTAATAATGTATCTAAATATGTTCAATTCACAACACATAAGTAAGTATTTATAAAAATTTAAAATTTATATTATTATTACCCCAAAAACAATTAAATAGATTAAATATGGATAAATCAAAATGATAAGGTTGAAAATAAATTAAAATTTTTTTAAATTTTTTTAGTTGATGAGATTACAAACCTATCCCATCTCATCTTCAAATTTGAGTCATTTTTTGTGGCGTTTATGTGGGGTTTGAGTTTATTATTAATTAATATTTTGGAGGATTCCAAAAGTGCCCATCTCCTCTCTTATAAAAAGGAACCTCCTACCTTTTCACTTCACTCCATTTTGACTTTTCAAACTTGGTAAAACCCAGTAAAGTTCTCCTATCCACTTCCTTGGAAACATACTAGTGGTCCTCGTCTTCTTAAAATACCAACTTTAGTGTCCTAAGATGAGGTTTAGAAGAGGCATGTCTAAGAAGAGGTAATATCCTTTCCCGATTCTTTCAAACTTCTTTCTTCTTCTAATTCCTCTATATGAGTTGTTTGATTATTAAGTAATAAATCAAGTATCACTTTTATACTAATATTTAACTATGAATATGAAACTACCATATTCCATCTTTTATACATCCTATGAAAAATAAAATCACCACGCGTGCGTACGTTCGGCTTACCGTCTCCATGCCGTGGTGTAATATTTTTATCATCACCAACGTACTTGGATGTGTATAATGATAGGAGAAATAGCTATATGTGATTATTTTAAATTTATAATGATTCTGAAATATTATACACCATACACTTCAATACAATTCCACAATCATGGGAATGATATCGTCGCTCGTGCGTACGTACGGTCTACCGTCTCCACGATGTTAAATGATTCGTTCTACATGATATTAATTGAATAATGATAATATAAATGAATTGAATGAATTAATATGATATAGATTTCAGTAATACATCCTTTTTAATGATATAACTATAACCTTAAAAGAAGAATACGAATTTCATCGATAAAACATTTGTAATAATATAAAATAGTTAACACCCGAATAACAAGTAACAATTAAATGTTACTAATAACCCGATAAGAATACGACCATATATGATATAATAAAAATTAATATGATTCTGGAAGAATTTAATAACCTTATTTCAATCATTATACAGGATATTCACATATGTACAAAGCAATCAGACCTAAAGCAAGGGATAATTATTCAAATCTCGTTCTTATCCAAGATTATTTATTCGTAAGTATTTAATGGGGTTTTATTTATCATTAATATCTATGTTTTATAAAAAATGTTTTCTAAAAGATTTTACTATTATTCCATGTGTTTTTAAATTTTTGATTACCTCTTTTTTACTTTTACTATGTGGTATGGAAGTAATATTTCATTTGTTTACCAAACAAGGTAGTTATTAACATTTCCAAAAAATGTACGAGGAGAATGTTTTTTTAAACATATATGGTGTGAACAGTTTTTTACAATTTCATAACACATTATTTACATAAGTCTTCCTCTACCAGATATTAGGATTATTTTCAACAAAATTATTTTCTTTTAAAATTACATGTCATTTTGAGAAAAGAATATTATTTGAAAGAAGAAATGATATTTTCCTCAAGAATTCATTTCAAGTGTTTTATCTAAACTATTTTCCATCTATGATAACATTATTTAATATGTTTATGTTTCAAGTATAATGTCTCTATTATTTACATGGTTTGAATTTTTTTATGATGAAATTATATCTATTTTTATATATGGATTATGTTATGATTGAATGATGTTTATGAAACCCATTTTATTTGTTGGGTTATGATGAATGATTTATGTTTATTTTGTGGAACAAGAAAGAATGATTTCATTATGAGATGGGTGGGGCCATTATCTCCCTACAATGAATTGGGTAATGATTTATATCTCATTATATATACATGGCTGGAACGACAAGTAAATCTAGTTTAGTAAATCATGGCTGGAACGGCAGGTAAAACCGATTTAGTAATGGACTTTGTCCACTATGATGATCTTGGTAGCACTATATTGGATACTATGTAAATAATATCATGTGCTTAATGGTTTTCAACAATTACATGTTTTATCCCCATTATATTTTATAATGATTTATGTTCCTTTATGATCTATTCCTTAATTACAACCATGATTTATTTCACGACACAAGATTTTTATTTTTAAACATTATGTTCATGTTTTTATGTTCAAATGTGTATGGTTTGTTTTATTTTCTCCATTCTTACCATTACTGAGCATTTGAACCCACCCTTTTTTATTTTTTCTTTTCCCCATGATTTAAAAAAGGGTTTTAGGTAATAAAACAAAAGGTGATGATATTTATGGGAGACATTGAAGCACATTCACCATGATTAGAAAATTATGATCCGAGTATCAAAATACACTAAACTAATACGGTCCTTGGGCATCTGTTTTTTTATGTATTATTTATTTCAAAAAATTAATGTAATATCCATGTACATCAAACTTTTCTCTCTACATTTTATCTAGTGTTACACGTAATATTTAATTTAAATGAAATGTGACATACTATTAAAATAATAATATTTAATGCGATATTTATCACATAGCTCTTGTAATGTAGGTTATTAAGAAAATTAAATATGTTATGAAAATATGTAGTTCAGACATGTATATTAAATGAAATTTTATTTATCAAATGATTAAAAATGAAAATATGTGCCACATGAATATAAAGAGAATCTTTTTCTGTAAAACAATCTGTTAACAAATGGGCCTTACAAAAAAAACTTTTTATAAATTTTATTAATTAAATTGTTATATTAAATTTTATTAAGAAGTTTGACATTCATATTATCAATTTTTAGGACCAAATATTTGAATAATTCCAATTTTAAGCTTAAAACTACATTTTTATAAAAATAAGTTTTGTTACCTTTTTCAAAGTTATATTAAAATAAATTTGACCACATTTAAAAAACTTATTTCAAAAAAAATAATTAATTTTCCATATAATAATTTCAACATTATCTTTTTGTGAATTTGTTGAAATTTTCTGAAAGGATATATTTTTTTATTAATAGTGAATAATATATGTTTTAATTATGATATGTTATTCCTATTAATGAATTTTTTAAAAATATTTTTTTTATTTGTATAAAAAATAATAATTCATATATATATATATATTAATCCAATTTAAGACATTTTAATTGATTCAAAATTATATTTTTATGTATTTGTTTTAAAACTTTTGAACATTTTCTCTTTGGAAAACCGATTTCTCATTGAGTTTATTGGATTAAATTTGAATTTAATGGTTTCACATATATTAATGGAATTTTGAAAAATGAATTATATATTTTCAATTAGAATAATTAATATTATGTAATAAGTTTAAACTATTTTTTATGATAATGAATACTACAAAATTGTTAAAATTATTTACCACGGTTAAATCAAAAATGGGTTTACATTTGAGTTAAACTAAAATGATAAAGGGGAAAATGACAAACAAAATTGCCCAAATCCCATATTATGGACATATTTAAACCTTATAACATTTAATTCTTGTTAATTGTCCATTTTGGAGCATTGTTACATGTGTAAAATGTGGTTACAACAATTTATTTTCAAAAATTACAATTGTTCCACTCACCTAACATATAAAAGTCGACACCCTCCCATATCCACATCACACATCGATTTTTTTAATATTATACCTAAAAATATTATTCAATAAATCCCTCCATATATTTTCTATGTATTGGTAACATTATAAATCTAATATTGGAAGGATTTAGGTTAAACCAAATGTGGTTTTCCAAATAAGAGGAAATTTTTTTAAGTATGCATTCTTATTTCTCTTCTTCTTAAAACTCATTAAAATATTTACAAATATTATAAAATAATTAAAAATAATATATATATATATATATATATTTGTTAATTCTATTGTCTATTTCCATCCCCAATTCAATCAAATGGGATATAAAATATTCATTTGTGTGTACAATGTACTACTACCTCATGAACCGATGTTATTCATTTTATGTCACCACCTCTCAAGGAAGGATACAATGATTGATTTATTGTTTATATATTATATTTAATATAATATTATATATTTGTATTAAAATAATACATTTACCTTCTTACCTCTCAACTCATTAGGAAACAATAACATTGTTCGCCTGTATGGAGGACTACCGCCTCATGAATCAATGAGATATGTTTTTCATTTATAATTTAATTCGATTGTAATAAGGATTTATTAAAATAATATATATATATATGTTATAGTTAACATATTTATATTTATATAATTATGATATATAATATATCCTCTTTATTTCTATTCTGTGGGGGATATGACAACATCATTCATTTGTATGTCAGACTACTACCTTGCAAAATGATGTGGATCATTTTAAATAATTCTATAAATGGATGATAATTAGGGTAAATTTAATGAATATATGTAATATAAATGACATAGAACAATTTATGTAATGGTAATATATTATTTACCATTCATTCAATTTAACTGTCGAGAAAATGGAAACAACATTCATACATACATATAACCTACTGTCTTAATGAATGATGTATATAATTTTATATCTATAAAATTTATTTGTTACTATAAATATATTTATTATGAATATATAATATTTTTATATCATATAGGATATTTTATATCAAATGTACCTATGATAATTTTAATATGAAAAAAATACCAAACTAAAACATACCTAAAAACCAACGATGTTATTAGTGAAAACTTAATTTAAAAAATTAATTAATAATAAACATGTAATAAATGGTCATGTAAATCATATGCTTTAGGATATATATATATATATGGTTCATAAATATATTTATAAAAAACTTATATTTATTATACATGGTGATCGAAGGATTTTGAAGGAAGTCGATATGTATGGTAAGATATATTCATATCACTTTTTATATCTGTGAGATAAATTCCATATGCACCACTAATTATGTATCTGTATTTTATATATTTCACATAAATTTAATTTATGATGATTATCATGTAAATTATTTATATTTAAATATCCATCTATGGATCTCTCATTGAAAAGGTTTACGCTTTTAAATATACAAAATAGGTTAGAGTTTTTGACTCAATTATCCTTCTTTGAGATATATGTTGTGTTATGAAAATAACTTCATTTATGAGGTGTGTGAACAATACCCATTAACTTTTAATATAATTATTATATTTAATATCATCGTATTTTATGTTCTATTTTATTTTATTATTTATCAGGGCTTATGATTCAACGTTTACAAAGTGCTAAGGGTTTTATGATACAATCTCATCATATATTGGGATTGTTTTCATTTATGATTCTGATGAGGAAATATGATGGTCCATCTCTAAATGAAATAATTATTTTTGTTCTAATATAGTTATTTCATGATATTACATGTTTTCCCAACATATTTCTATCATTATGTGTGTAACATCTCGACCCCACTTACCCAGAGTTAGTGCATAATTACATAACATTGGCATGATAAAAAAAGATCAAGTCTTGAAAGACTGATTAGTTTTGTAGTCGTAGAAATACTAGATACATTCATAAGGTTTACATTACATCGTAAAATGGAAAACTACAACAACATTGTTTCCGTAGACAACACTAAGATCTCATAGACTATCCCTGCAGGTAAGTCATAATATATTTCTTCGCATCCAGGGAAAAATAAAACATATAAAGGGGTGAGCTCAGATGCTCAGTAAGGATAACAATACTGTGGAAACATTCATAAATAAGCATAAAATTTAAGGCAATGTATAAGACTAAAACAATATCCTTTTAAACTAGAAATTCAGAATAATATGGAAAATATAAGATAAAATAATTCCATTTACATACTCACAGGGATATTCTACTAGTTGACTAATCACATACAATACCAATATCCAGTTTCATAATGATGGAATTCATAATTCCAGACTTTCATAACCACATAGTCAATGCCTTATGCCAATAATAAAAATAAGATTTTGTCAAGGCCTTGTTCCAATACACTAGTTTGTCTCATGATACCTGCCAATGCATCAAGGGGATATAGTGGGCTCCACCCATCGCTTACTATGTCCAATGCATTCCTCATATGAAATGGTTTAAACATTACATAAACATTCATAATAAACTAGCATATGAAATGTCATTAATTTATCCATAGAACATGAATGGTATAAAAATAACACATCCACAGTCAAACATATCAAAAATCCTTAAATACAATATGGACGTTTTTTATCATAATAAATCGACTTCAAATAAACATAAAATCCTTCAAAGGATGTAGACAAAGAAGAATTCAAAACCTTTTTAGAGAAATATCTCTTTTTATTTTGAAATCATTTAAAAGTAATGTAATTATAAAAGAAAGCATTTTTTTTTGAAAATATTCTTATTTTATTGTAAGGGATGCTTTGATGATGTCATAATGGTGGAAAATAGACACACCCGCCGTATAAGTTAAAAAAAGACATTCATACCTTAACATTATCGAAATGGTTATAAAGGACTTTTTTTGAAAAACGAGGGAATGTTTCCATTATAAACATCTTATAAAATTCAAACAAGGGTATAAATGACATTAAACCATAGTCTATAAAATAGTAAGAATTTTTTGAAATACATTTTAAAGAATCATGGATGTGGATGATAAAGAGGTCCTAGAAGATACATATGTAAAAACAACCTCAGATAATAATGAGATTTTAAAATTAACCCTTACCTTGTACTTTTCCTTGGTTGAGGTTAGGATAACCTCCTGTTTAATGGTGAAATAATTGTTACTAAATTATACAACAATCATATACATTAATATGATATCATATATGATCTTTTAACATTGTTTTCTTAATAATATCTTTGTATTATATTTGTTTCGATTGTTAATGGATTTATTTTTATTTATATTATTTGTTATGTGAGTCATATTTGTTATAAATGGGATGTATCTTATTCATATACAAAATTATTTCGAGTCTTTAAAAAATATTTTTAATCCTCTAATGAAAATTATTCTGGAATGGATACGATGGGGAACAAATCTCATCACGTTCTTGGAGACAGTAATCCGTACGTATGCACGAGCGACAATATCATTATTTTGATATTAAAATAATTTATAATTGGATGGTATATCATATACACAGAATCATTATCATGTTATATTTATTATTTACATCAATTAAACATCATTATTATACCCATCCAAATAATAATGTATTGAATAAAAATTACACCACGACGTGGAGACGGTAAGCCGTACGTACACACGTATGGTGACATTTCATTCAATGGATAGATAGAATAATTAATATGGTTGTACAATATTTATAATAACATCATATTATATATAGTATACTGGATTTATTATTTTATAATGGAAACAACAAATAAAGAGGAAGTGGAAGAAGAAAGGAATTTGAAAGAGGTGATGAAATATTTACATCTTCTTTGGGTTCTTCCTTTTGATTTGATCAGAAGGGCTCTATAGGTTTCCTTACTAACTAAATTAAGGCCTCTAGTTTGAATGTAGGACATTTTAGAGTGTATTTGAGAAGGGGTTGTCGGAACCAAATGGATTTTAAGGTGTGAATATGAGATAAGGAGAAGTTCCCTTTTTTAAGAGGGTGAGGGGCACCTTAAGAAAATCTAGAAATATTATTTTATAATAAAATCATTTTCGGTTTATAATGGCTCCAAAGTGGATTATATAAAGGATAAGGTGGGGATGGGTCGAAAACCACTCAACCAATAGGTTTTAGATAGGTTTGGGTCACTATATTATCTTTATCTTTTAGATTTAACTTTTAGTTAAATAGTTTGACATTTACCATGTCTCTTTGTATTTTTTATTATATGGTTAATAAACGTACTATATACTTCTAAGAGAACCCCAAGTGGTTCATTAATGATACAAGTATCATTATATAAGTCTCTTGTCCTAACATTATTTGTTTAGTAATATAATATCAATTAATAATATAATATTCGTTTTAAAAACTCTTTTATGTCAACATTGACTTTATTTGGTATTTTGTTTTTTCTAAAGTTATAACACCATTATTACTTTGAAAACAATTAATCTAACCAACCATAATATGTCATATTAACGTAGAAAATTAGTGGCATTCATAAAAAGTCACAAATTACAATTATTTGGATATTTTTAATATGAATTAGTTAAATATTTCATTAATTAGGTAATTACTACATCATCATTGTGTCATAAATAAATTAAATTATTTACTGTCTAAAAAATACAAATAAAAACACATTATGTAGGAAATATTTTTATCTTTCTAATTATAATTTATAGTTGAATTTATCTTATTTTTAACCCTATATTAAAAATGTTTCAGTTATTAAACATTGATTTTAACTCTTTTGAATCTTCTATGATTCAAATAATAATAAATGTCTTAATCTAATCCAAGTGGACCAAATAGGTTCATATTTTATTACTAAGGTTTTTGGTTTAATTATACTTATCCAATAGAATTAGGAAATGTGTTTGGGTACAAATAATATCATTTTTATCCTTAATTACCCTATTCACTTTTCACCGTGGTAAATAAAAGTAAAAGGTTACAATTCACCAAAAATTATTTTCATCTTATTGAACCAAATTTTACTTAATGATATCAACTGTGTCTTTTTTATTTTTGAAATTCAACTCACAGAAGTGGTAAAATTATGTGTTATGTAAATTTGGAAATGTCCCTAGGAGGTGGGTAAACGATGGTTAAAAGTTCAATAAAATTTTTATATATCTAAAATTATTATACAATGACTCCAATGAATTAAATTGAACTTATATAGGTATTATGTATCTATTTTGACCTAAAATAAATTTAAATAAAAATAAATAATTATTTGAATAAAAAGTCAATTTTAACCAATAACTCAGTGTTTTTCACTATTCATCAAAAATTAATGTTTCTCAGAAAAATACAAAAAATTCAGCCTAAGCTATATTTAATATTCTGAATTCAGAAATTACGTCTATTTTAAAATATTCAAAACATATAAATTGCATTAATTAATTTAAAATTAATTCCCATTGTCAAAACAAATAGCATTTTTTAAATCAACAATATCTACCAAAAGATTAGCACTTGTTTGTGTCCAATTTCAAAGTGAAATTAATTATAATGACCTAAATTTTATTAAATGATAATAATATAATATAATTATACTTAAAAACCAATCAAATGCATAATTTAAAACTATAAATTATTTTGATTAAAAAATTTGATTTTAATTAAAATTTTGTATTTTTCACTATTTTCCAAAATATGAATGTTATCAGAAAAATAAAAAAAATTATCAAAACTAAATTTTTATGTCCTGATTCAAAATAAGTAGTTTATTTTGTCAAATTGAATATATAAATTTTTCAAATAATGGATTTAAAAAGGGTTCTCCATGAAAATGCGGTAAAATTGCCTTTTCGAAAAAATACCTCCTTTATCTAAAAAATTAAATTTTTTCTTATATTATGTCTAATAGACACATAATATTGATGTTAAAATTATAAGGAGTGTATAAAATTCAAAATGCAGTTAATACTATTCATAACCTCTTTAGAATGACTAGTTTGGTATGTCATGGTGTGTTTGAACTCGGTGTTGCGTGTAGTGCAAGTTATTGAATTACATTGAAAAATTAACGTACTATGAAAGCTTGGGGTGTTACAATGTGCTCAATATATCAAAATAATATTTTTTTTAAGAAAAATAATTATTCTAAAATGATTATTCTTCCATGTAACTATTCTTTGAAATGTTATAATTTTTTTTAAAAAACCGTCATAATATATATTAAATTATATTTTACCCATTTATTATAATTACAACTTTCATTAAATGTAATATTTATATCATTTTGAAAAAAATACATGTGTGGATTTTTCTAAAAATATAAAAAAAATATGTGTTCTAACATGTACCTCATGCACATTATTTTCTTCCATCATGGGAAACTAATTTTTTAAATATTCTTTTATAAGATTCTTTTTTTAAAAACAATTTTATTTTGAAATTTTTTAAATGTTATTAAATTTTTTTAATATGGAAAGCCAATTTTCATCTATATATGTTCCAAGTGATTGTTCAAAATTATTTTCCATTTTTGATTTTATCCTTTGATGTAACTTATCCTTTATTATGGATATGATATAAGGATAAAATTATTCTTAGATCTATAGGTAGTTTATTTTTATGATGAAAATGCATTTATGAAACCTATTTCTCTTCCATTTTTCATAGCATGATAAAATTATTAAGAAACCCACTTCTTTTTTCATAGGTTATGGTTTGAGGAAATAATGAAATGGTTAGGATACACACACACAAACACACACAAACACACATATATATTTAAAGGTTATGTTATGAAGAAATGTTTATGAAACACATTTATTTTCGTGGGTTCTAATATGATGAAATTGTTATGGTATTTTGGAATATATATATATATATATATATATTATTATTTGTGTTACGGGTAGGACCTATATTACTATTTAATGAATTACATAAATATGGATTACTCATGAGTAAACATGTTATGCATGAACCAGATTACATGTTTACAATGTTATTTGTGAACATAATTACATGTTCACAATTTTATGTGTGAAAATGATTAAATGTTCATATTTTTATGATTAGACATGGATTTCATGCCCCTAAGGTCATGTGTGGGTGTGGTTACATGTCCATATGTTTAGGAAAGGATGTGATTTAATGTAATTAACTTAATAATTGAAGAAGTTTATATTTATAAATGTTAACAATTTTATATGCTTATGGGTATAAAACATATATATGTCCTATATTCTTGTGGCGCATGTTATTTGACTCCATTATGATTAATGTCTTGTAAACTACCAATTATTTTCATGACTTAGTACATTGTTCATTGATACGTATGGTATGGTTTTAAGATGTTGTGATCATGTTCTCATAGCCTTATACTCTCATGATTTTTATTTATTTCTCATGTTTAACCATACTAAACATTGAATCTATCTAATTTTTATGATCCATTTATTATTTAAAGAAAAAAAAGTAAGTAGGGTACATTTATAATTTTTTCAAAAGGGGAATATATTTTATGGGGAATGATGGATTTTTTTGACTATATAAAAATATTATGAACCTGGTCTCTAAATGAACTAATCCATTATGGTACTTAGGGGTGTATTTGGGAGATGTAATTTGTAAACATCTATTTATATGTGATATCTATGTATGAGTTGTTTTAGCCTCTACAGTTTTTGAAATTCTAAAACATGTCCCCAGGGAGCGTCATACCAGGTACGCAACAAGGATCGTCGTCTTGCACTAGTTGACCTTCGAGTCCATGTCAATGAACCATTTTCATTGTTATTATCCCTGTGTACAAGAATTATACATCCATATCCACTTACTGAATTCCAATATAGATTTAATTTCTTAGAAACCACTCACTCAATCCGTCACAAAATTTTTAGTATTTTTTTCAATAATTTGACTTATCCATAGACATATCCCTAGGGTTAACACTCTATTATTCTAGTAAAAATCACAAAAATAAATAGAACATCCTATGTACCCCACTACAGTGACCCAATCCTTTTACAAATATTCTTTCATGATTTTTAACAAACATATTTATTAATATAATAACTAGGATTGAATATGCCTAGTTTCTTTGGATGACTATATTTATAAAATCGTAAAGTGAGACAAGAAATAAAATAACTTTATTTTTTCTACATAATGAGATCCTAAATTCCATTTGAGCTTCTAATATTTCCTATGGTAACCTAAATAATACATATATAAATGGTGTAAGCTAAAATCCCAAGTAAGGGAATAACAAGACAAAAAAACATAAAATAGGAGTCAAAATTATAACCTATTATCATAAAAGAGAAGGATCAAGAGTAATCACATGGGGAAATAACATAAATAACATGGTATAATAAGATCCTTAAATTATAAGAAATTTTAAATAAACATATAACATGAAATTAACATTACTCAAGGCTAACTCCTTAGACAATATCACTTTGGAGAAAAGGACTGTTAATACTTTAGATTTACTCCCAAATCTCATACATGATCCCTCATGAGACTAAATATATACCAAATATATTCATGATTTATATAAGAACAATCACCATAACATTTTAATGATTTATTTTTTTAACATAATAAAATCAATTAAAATGTATAAACATAATAATTACCAAAGGAAATGGAATGGGGTTTATAATCATTCCTCGCAACATAATCAAAATAAATTTAATAAAACTTTCATTTGTTAAATGATTGTAAGGAATGTATTAACCAGTGAGAGTAAGGTTGAATAAGATAGTTATATATATTAGAGATATTAATAAATAATTTGGAGAAATACATTACATAAATGTTTTTCTTCATTAATTAAAATAACATTAAAATATTTCATATAAGACTTTTGAGAAAAATACCCTTTTCAGTTTGAAATAAATTCTTCGTAATATGAAAATAATGAAAATATTTCCAGAAAAATTTAAAAAACCATGGGAACATATATAGTAATAATTATATAATTGAGTGGTCATAATGGTGGGTAATTTCATACATTCTGTATAAGATAAAAAATAATTTTTTTAACACAGTTCTAAAAAACATAAAATGTGCATCCTTCAATAAATTACAAGAAAATCAATTTCAAACCATTATTTTAAAATTCAAAAATGGGAGACGATTTAATTAATATATCATTTGGAATATTCTAAATAAATTTTTAATTTTTTTATAAAATGTGGATATGGAAGAAAAATTATTTTTTACCAAAGAGAGAAATAATCATATATTTTTTAAAAAACATTTTTCCAATCATTTTAAGTACCAAAAAGAGTAAAAATGTAATATTAAATGAAATTTTCATGGATACATATAGGAGAATAAAATATATTAGGTTAATGATTGAAATATTCAAACAATTCACCAAAGTAGACATAAACAAAAATAATATTGAACAATTATGACTTTTTGAAATATACCATTACCACTATGGTATCTTTTGAGTCATTACCGCTACAAAATAATTAACATCAAATGAATCTTTTAATAATTTTAAGATAATAATATCAATGATATTAAATTTAATGTTAAATTATATTAACCACATAAAATAAATAAGTGGAGAATATGAAATATCTCTCTTAGATATAAAAATGAGATGAGAAATCCCTTATCTCGATTCCAAACTTATCATGTATGTCCTTTATTTTTTGTATAAAAAAATATATCATTAATTTTTTACCTAATATCATTTTTAATTTTTAATGAATTATACCAAATATATTTAATTAACTATTTTAATTGTATATTTAATTGTGTATTTAATTATTTCTACATCGTGTGTCTTGAGAATAGTTTGTTTATAATATCAAAACATAATCCGTATGTTAATCATGGTAGAAGGGATAATTATTAAATAAAATTTAGAATAATAATAATGAAATAATTATCATTTTTATACATTTGTTATAATTTTAAAACAACATATAAAATAAGAATATTAAAAATGAATTACAATACAATCATTAAGATGGATAAGATCTACATATTCATGACTAACATTTTCCATTTTTCAACGATCAATATAGATTTAACGTAAGTTTTATTTATTATTTCCATATAAATATGTATATCATAAAATAAAAATATTTATTTAAATACACATACTTTTACCCCAACTATATTAAATACCTAGATAGGGAGATTAATCAAGGTATGACATATTAAAACAATTCCCCTTCAGATCTTGTTTCATTTTTGAATAAAATGTTAATCTCTCTCCTCCCATTGTAATTTAAAAGAAGAAATAAAAGCATAACAAGGCCATAAAAAAATTAAATGGTTACCCCAAACTAGGCTATGTATAAGGACCATAAAATGTAAAAGTTCATATTTATGAAATCCACAAAACTGAACTGTTGTTACAATGTTCATAGTAGACTCACTATCCCTCCTAATTTACAACCCATCCCAATTTGAAATCTCACTGCTATCCCAACTAAGGTGTACACACTTATCATTTAGATAATTCTATTTTTATCAATTCAATAAATATGTTTTAAACCACAATTTATGTTTAATTAATTTCCCTTTTTATCCATATAATGAATTACACTTTACCACATATTATTTGGGAAATCCCTTTTTAAAACATTCGTGATGGTGAAAACTTTCGTGAAGCACTAACAGCCTTCAAAAAATATCCAAATCCTTCAAAATAATATATTAATTTAGTGAATCCCGCAGTTTTCATGTTGGTAACCACGTTCACGATGTTCTTCAGTTAATCATAATTATCATTTGTGAAGCACATCAGTTTCTTGAAGCTCATTTATCATTCATGAATCTCAATAAATCTATGATGATAATAACATTTAGATTAAATACATAGAGACCGCACACATAATTTCATTATGAATTTTTTAACATGAACAACCTTCTTGAATCTCCATCATGAATTAAAAGTTGTTGGATTTGCATTAAGTCTTCATATGTTATTTCTATGGGTTAGTGGATGCCTACTTATTAGTATTGGCTCCCATTTCCAAAGAAATTATATGAGTCATCAACTTCTCACGGACGTCTATGAAACTTTTCTATTACCTATATGTCTTTATGAAGAAACTAATAAATTTTCCATTCATGATGCTTCTCATAAATGTGGAGATTTATCACCGTTCCATCACACCCTCATGATCCTTGAAACCTTCATAACACCAGCTGGCTTCGCAAATCTCAACATCTTCAAAAAACCCCATTATTCCTGAAATTAATTTCTTTTCCTTAATTTTGTATATAATTCAGGGAAACCCGTATTTTTTAAGCTCATTTCATCCTTTAAATTTTTAACCCATTTTTTCAAACACTGTGAAATACTACAAGATTTTACACAATATGTTTTTCACCACCTCTAGAAAACCCATTCATTTTTCATGGGTATTTTTTAACATACTTAGTAAATAATCAATATAGAACTTCTTAACATTCTTTGAAAACTATCTTCTTCCACATAAACAGCTAACCAATACAACTACAATCAACTATGTGTGATTTTTTCCCAACAATATCTCCATTTGGGTTGGTTGAAAGATCATCACATTTCAATATAATGTTAAAGATACTTCAATATTCAACAAAACAAAACTTTATTTGAGTAATATGGTTATAAATGGTTTTCTCACCTCACACTCTAAGCACACATGATCCATTCTACACATGAGAGATAAGATTGTATTGAAATTTCATCAATGAATCACTTCATTCTAGAACCACTCATCAACTCTCATCACGAAACCCATATGGTCATGATATATAACTATTTATTGGATATATTTAGAAACATAATATATAAATTTCATCCTATATCAATGGTAGCACTATCACATTCTCCCCTATTTTGATAAATATAAAATCTCTCCCATTTTCATTGAATCCAATTGGAAATCATATAGGGATGTAACCTATTTTTAGAACAAATATATTGTCTTTAGGAAAAACAAAAAATACATAGGGGATATAGTGCCCCACATCCACACTCATTCCAGAGTGGGGAGTGTAACCAGATCCGAGATCCGGTCAATGATTATCAAATTCCTCTTTCGTTGGTGAGTTCATTAAAACATCTTCATCTAATAGTTTTTTAACCACATACTCCTACTTCACAAGCCCATGCTCTACCTCCTCCTAGAAAAAATGATACTCGGTTTCAATGTTATTTTTACTTGAGTGATATACACGATTTTTTTAACGATTTATAGAAAATTAATTATCAAAATGGACGCTAAATTGAGACTTAACGTTAACTTTCATATCATCATGTTGTATCTTTATCAACATTAACTCAATTCAATCTAGTTTAGATGTAATATATTCAACATATGTGGTTCTCAATGGAATGGAATACTACATATTTCATAAATAAGATATAAAAAATCCTACAAGATATAATGCACCACCTGACATTGATTTTCTATCACCTGTTTATCCATCCCAATTTTCATAATTATAACCAAATATCTCGTGCAAATATTTTTCATCATAAAACAATCCAAAATCCATTTTTCAATTAATAAACTAATATAATCTTTTTGACTACACATATTTTTATTTAATTATAATTTATTTGATAGAATGGAACATGGAATGTGTCCAAAACAATATCTGGTTGTGTCACGGTTATATACAATAAGAATATGATGATCACCCTATATTTTGTCACATTAACTTCTTTTTCTTCATCATCGCGAGATTGTTTCATTCGAGTAGCTGCCAGATTTTTCATATCCTTGTAATTAAAAATTTAAAATATATTCAATTACTCCTAAAAGTATTTATATTGTGAAATAAATTATCCATTCATTCCTTATGTCGCATGTGATCTAAGAAAAAAAAGTTTAGTTCATTATTCATTGACATTTCAAACACAGATTTCATAAATTTGATGAACAGTTTCCACTACATATTATCTAATACACAAATAATTATTTCATCTACATACACCAGAACCATTATCTATCGATTCCTATCATTATTTACATAGATATTGTAATAACCTCAACAATTATAAATACCATGATTTTTCAAAAATTGATATTGTCTTGCAAAACCATTCATTTGGTTACTAAATCAACCCTTATAGAGCCTCTCTCTACCGAAAAAATCTATACTCATATTTATGAATTATATTTCCATTTGGATGATCAATATAAACTTATTTGTCTACAACACCATTAATAAACACTATATTGACATCCATTAAGGAAAATTTGAACCTTCTTTAAATTGTGATGGGGAAGAATAATCAGACTGTCTCTGCCCTCACAATAGGTGAAACTGTTTCATCAACATAGATATCCTCTTGTTGAGAATAACCATTACACACAAGTTGTGATTTGTTTCCTATAATAGTACCATATAAATTCATCTTATTTATAATGTCCAATTTAGTCTAGATCAAATTTTTTATGTGGGTCTCGAAAAAATATCCCATGTGTGATTATTCTCAATTTTTCAAGGACTTCATTCATAGCCTGAACCCTATTTTCATATCAAGATACATCCATAATAAATTTAGGCTGTACCTGTGATAGGAGATATGTCTACTATAAATTCTTCACTATCTATGTTTAAAATGAAACTTATTGGTAACCAATTATATTTTCCTATCAATTTCATCTATACTCCTTTGATTTCAAGTAGATATATATTTTACTTCTTCCTCATCATCATCAATATCTAATTTAAAAAAATGACTTCTACTCCCCATGAGATTCATTCCAACTCCTATATGTAATCACTAAACAAATCATAATGATATTGAATATTATCTTCATTCTCTACTACAATGAAATCGTTTGCATTAAACTACTATTCCCAACCTCTGTTTGAAGCATTTATATTTTTTTCTTTTTCCTAGATATCAGCGAAACATCCCCTTAACAACACCTGATCCAAATTTCCTATCTTTTTCCTTATTGAGAATAAAAAAATGCTTATAAATATTCAAATATATCTCAATGTTGGATTATTTCATTACCACATATCGTATGTAAGCCTTTATTCATTATAACCTAAAAAATACCTATTGGATAGGTAGACTTATGTCAAGATTTCTTCTTTCTAGAATTTATTTGGAAGGTCCTTTTCAATTAGCATTATTTTGTCAATGTTGTTTATGATCTGATTAATTCTCTCAAAAAACAACCTTTTGTATGATTTATCACTAAAAAAGCATGATGCATTATCTTGTGTCTCTTGATATATTCTCCTCCATGGATATATTTAAATTACGTACAATTATCAATTTGAAATAATAGAATCCTCTACCCAAGAATATTTTATGTTTTGATGTAGACCTTTTACAACCATGAAATCAACACACCTCTTATCATTTCGCCCAAATATGGACTTTCCTAAGAAAAAAATCATCAATCCATCATCATTTAAATATTTGAAAACACATGACTTGTCATATTTGATTCATGTAACAAGATCATTTTTCCCATCATATGGGATGTCAACCCCCTATCAATGATCCATACACTAGCATGATCTAATTCTTTATAAGAAATATTTATACTTCTTCAGGGTTATCTCTTTTATTTTTTCTCTATGTCACTGACTGCATACCTATTTTGGATTGATGTTCTTGATCCTCCTCATAGTATGATGGACCAAAATCATATTGTAGGGATGAAATCAATTGTTCATTTTCAACTCTATCAATGATTTATTGAGATACTACCTATAAACACTTTTATTCTGCTTCATCACATTCTTTAGCATTATGGATGAGAAATATATGGCCATGTGTCTGAATCCTCTCCCACAAAAATTGTGACCATCAAAATCATTTTAGGAGTATTTAACTCCACGAGGGAACATTTTTTCTCCTATATAAATTGGAAACATTTTGATATAGATCATAAATTTTGATAATGTCCCATCATTGCACAATAATAACACATTATATGTGGTGTAATATTATCCAATATTTTAGGATTGGTTCTTTATTTTGTTTTATTAATCATCTGATTCGGATTTTCAACCAAATAAATTTTAAACCTTAGGGTTGGAGATTATGGTCTAACATCAATCACCGTAACATTTTATTCATGATCAAGACCCATACCAATCTAATCATTCAGATTTGACCGACACATTTTTTTTCATCCTCTATGTTTCACTTCCATATTTTATATCACTTGTGTAATATTCTTTTCTAATGTCATACTAGGATTCAAGTGTCTCCCCAAATCATCTAACATTATTCATATGTTGAAAATTTAATCTTCATGTTCTTCGATATGTTTTATTTTATCTTTTCCAATGATAGTCAAACCATTAATTTATCTTTTATATTTGTCAATTATGAAATTTTACTCAAAAACGTTGTTTTGAGTTCTTCAATATTAAAGACATGATATTTTCAATTTCATTATACAACTAATACTTCTATTAATCCTAATGATTCTTATAATGTTTGTAATCATGAAAAAAATCTATTTTATTTCTTCATATTGAATATCTAGACACTTATCTTCTCAAGCACAGATTCTAACTCAACCTGGAGATCAACTCTTCCTTCAACATCTTCATCATCATTGCACTTTCTTCTTTTGAATGGGAGATACCTACATCTTCTAGCATATAATTTTTCAATGATACTTAAAATTATACATATCTCCAACCTGATATTATTTTTAATTACCATTTCTTTATAAAATAATATTTTTCTTTTTGAATAAATTTCTATTAAAATTTTTCAAACCTTTCACATTGGTTGAAGACTTCTTCCAGGGTATTTTGAGTTTATCCTCATCATCATATTGAAAATTATTTGGGAACATTTCTACAATATTTCCCCCCATTCCAAATTTTTGAAATTCATGTGTAATATTACCTTTGAAATTATCTTTTCATGTTTGTAAATTTGTTAAAAAGGACAAAACTTAATTTGTTTCATATAATTCTGAAAAAATAATCATTAGTGAGACATTTTATTTAATTCAATGAAACATCCTTGGAAATCCATTTTTCCATAGACTTGGTATCTTCATTTCTCACCTCGTATGCAACAATAGTATTATGGAATATATAAAATGTAAACTATTTAAGATCATTATATTCTAAAATAGAGACTTTTGAATTTAATGAAGGTTTAATTATTCTCAAGATGTGCTTAAAAATCATTACAACTTAGATAATTTAACTGATACCACACATGTCTTCAAAAATAACATTTATGCAGTCAAAGAATGCATCAATATATTCCATAGGGTGCATTCTCGGATCCTCACAAATTTTCCATAGAACTTGATGATTTTCATATTTAATTTTTGAGTCACCCTTATAAATATTTAACAACAAGTATGTGATGTCTTAAATATTTTCACCTTCATGTATATTTTTTTGGATTGGGAAACACCTAAATCATTGACTCCATTTGTGTCATCATCCAATTTTGTTCAACCATCATTTGATGAATCACCACTATCAACATTGTCCACAATACCACACATCTCTAATTTGAATTCATTCATTTCTAAAAATTGGAAGTAGTTTTATATATGATACTACCATAAAAAGAACATTTCCACCAAATATAGGAATCCCTTAATGATTGACAACCAACATTGAAACCCCTTACTCAGAAACACTGAAATTAAATTTTGGATCTCATAAATATTGTTATCTCAAAATGGATAAATACAATAAGAGGGTGTGGGGTTGAATTTGGGTATGACAGATTAAAACTACTAACACATCAGATCTATTTTTTTTTCTTGATCAAAATGTTATTCTCTCTCTTTATTGTAATTTTTTTATCAAAAATAAATACATTCATGAGACCCATCAATTTTATTAGGTTCCTCCTAAATGGGCTATATCCAAGGACTATACAAAATAAAAGTCATTATGTACCAAGTCTATTACTGTGAAATGTTGTTATATTGTTCATAGAGGACTCACTATCCCTCCTAGTTTAAAACGAATCATTATATTTGAAAACTAATGTCTACTGACTATCCCTTATTGTTTGTTATTCTCTCTCAACTAAATTTTGCTCATTGTTCCTTCTGATGATTCTCTATTTGATTGCATGAATCAATATGTTTTACACAAAAAAAAATCACCATTATGTTCTTTTTTAATCTTCCATGTTAATAACACCTTACCATATATTTAATAGTAAATCCATTCAAAGTAATTTTGTGATACACGCTAATTTTGTGAAGCTCGTACAACCTTTGAAAAACAACCCAATTCTTCACAATAATATATAACCTTAGCGAACCCCCAAAATTTCCTGTAGATCAAAACTTTTAAAAATATCACCACATTCATGATTCACAGACAGCCTTCATAAAGATCCCTAAATTCATAAAGCTCACCTAGCCTTCACATATCTCAACACTTGCATGAATCTCACTTAGAAATCATGAATCTCAACACCTTCATGATGCATACAAAATATGGTAAGATAATATAGCCCTTTAAATGTTTATTTAATTGAGAAATTTTTCTCAAGAATAACCTTTATGAATCACATTAGATAATTCAGAGACAATTTTTTATTTTTGCACCTCATATTTATTGAGGGGTATAGGTTTATTTATTTTCCTTGCCTCCTATTCAAGAATATTCCATCCTTATTAGTAAATTTTAAAGAATTTATTCAAAATTTTCACAAATTTGTTTTATTAATATAGAATATAGGAAATTTCCCATTAATTAATATTCTTAGAGTCTTGGAGATTTAATATAATTCTATTGTGCATTTCTTAACCTTTAAACCACTGTGACCTCAGTAGCCTTCGTGAATCTAAACATCTTTGTAAAAATACAGTCATCATGAAATTCATATATCTTCCACAATTTTTCGATAAATTTGGTGAAATAAAACTCTCATAAGTATAGAATCACCCTCCAGATTTTGTGCAACAAAATTTTTGAAAACATTGGGAAAGAGAAACCCCTTGTATACACAATTTTCTATACCATATTCGAGAAACCATTGTTTTTTCTTGGGTCTTTTTCAACAAACCTTGTCATAAACCATGGTATAAATTCACAAATAACCTTGACCACCTAATTATTCAAAAAAATAATAATAATCCCATGAATAATTCATGTTACTTTCACGTATTTTTTCCAACACATATATACACCATCCTTGAGATACAGTAATTAAAAAGAATCGCATCTCTTCGTGAGGTAGTAGCATTCCATATACAAGAATGAGGTTATTGTTTTTAAATAGTGGGGATGAAATACTAAATTGATATATTACTTTTATAGATTGATAAATATTCCTTTAATATCATATATTAATATTAAATCCATCATCATGCATATTCATGAGTGTAAATGATGGAAAAAAATGAATTATGTTTGAGAGGTAGTGGTATGTCATACACATGAAGGATGGTTTCATTTATCATTTCACGTAATATAAGATGCATTTATTTTATAAAATTAACATAATAACTTCTTTGTATAGCGGACACAATGGTTTTTTAATGTCATTGTGATTAAGTAATATTTGAAGGATCTGGAAGAAGTAAAACAAAGATTCTATTCTATGAATGATACACCTTCCTTAGACCACCTATTCTGGATTATACCTCATTCAACCTATATTGTAATTATGAAAAAAATGCCTCATGGATATTTGGATGGATGTTAGGATGGTATTTGGGTAGGTCTCATCCAAATTACAAGGCCATTTATGTATCATTTTCATACCATATAAGATATATGTTGTAAAAATGGACAAAAAATATGATTTGTACATATATTTAGGTCCTTTTAACCCTTAACCTTTTAGATTAACCCCCCACTAAATATGTTTAATCCTTAACTGTAGTAAATAATTTTTACCTTCTTTACAACTCAATAAGAAAAAAAAATTGACATTATTATATAATATAAATTATGTTGATTATAAATATCTAATCCATTTTTAAAAATTAAATTCATATAAGTGATATAATTTAATTAAAAATTAATCTCACATATTCAATAAAAAAATATTTTTCAAAATAAAACGTTTATATAAATATTAAAAGTGTGTATATAAAAATTCTCCATAAAATTGATTTTAATAAGCGAAATTGGATACATTATAATATAATTGAACTAATTTTAATGTTAAAAACATTGTAAAAATATATATTTTCAAATATTTAAAATATGAAAATATTAAAAACTATCATAATTTTTCACTATTCATCAAAAAATTATTCTTTTTTGAATGTTATCCAAATATAACTCTAAGATAATATTGACATGATGACTTATATTAATTAATTTTGTCTAATCAAATAATTTTTTTAAAAGTTTTGAAAATTAATTATAATATTTTCTCACAAAAATAAATAAAATTATTTTTGAAGAAAACATTTTTTTTGTATAATAATAATTTCATTATTATAAATTGAATAAATATTTCCAAGGAATTTAATAATAAAATAATATTGTGTATAAACTTTATATATATTTCAAAAATTATTTAATACAATCCCTTCCTTCCAATTTAACATCAGGTCTCTGACTTTCATATTTAAATAATAATATCTCATGGTTTGTTTAGGATCGGTGTAGCATGTCACATGTTATATCAAAAATATATTTTTTAAACAAATCTTGGTTTTGAAGATATAATAATAATGATATGGTTTTGTAGGGGGTGTTAATCTATAGATAGAGGACCCACATCCTGATGAAATAGTAGTGTACCACATGATTGATAGAGGATTAATGCCCTTATATTAATAGAGGGTACCACTACATTTGTGTAGTGAATTTAGGAGAACCATTCCCAAGTGTTATTGGGGGTTTCCTAACATGAGAGATCTATAATTATCCCACTTGGTCATTTCTTTCGATCAAGAATCACCTCAAGAAGTATATCCCTTGTAACATCTCATGTCTCATTTCAAATTATGCTATAAAGGCTATCATCCAATTCTATTAGGAAGACTACTTAGGATAGGCTACTCATGGGATAATGTCCAAGCCCCAAATGAGGAGATATTAATGGTATAAGAGTATGGGGTAGGTTCATGATATATACCATGGTCACAAAATGTGTACCCTCATTGAGACACCTAGTTGTGTCCTTGATTTCACATAGTTTGGTTAGCCATGTAGCACTACACGACATGTATACATGGTACACAATGTGTATTGTCAACCTGAGGCCATACTATGCCTTTTATCTCATGCATGTGTACATATGGTTATGCTAATGTATGTTAGGTTATTCCAATATTTTTATTCATGTTCATGCCCACAAAAATATGATGTACACGCTGAGCCACTAAGCACCGAGTCACATGGTGAATATGGTCCACATATTAAATTTGATACATATATTTTATATAACCCTAAATTTTGTATCTTGGAAACTACATTGAATGTATTATTCATAATACATGTATTGTAGTTGGTCTTCTCACCAAAAAAAGGATGGCTTCATGTGCAACAATGTCCATTGATCCCACTAAAAACCCTTTCATTTAAACACCTTATATTAATGAAGGTCATCACCGACGGTCGATCTCCAGACCCAAATGGATGGATATCAAAAATTAGTTCACCCCCATATGATACATCATGCCTCTCATCACTACTATTGATCCTAAATCCGTGGACTAATCACTCACTACCTAAAACCAATACCAATAAATCATTAAATCAACATCATGTACTTCGTGTATAGAAACAACATGATTCTGAGAGTTCGATCTCACTTGAACCTGCCTCGGTGATCTCAAACCATGACCCCATGGTCAAATGATGGAGAATATAAATAAAGGTTGATATTAAATAAAAATAATAAATTAAATATTTTCATTGGATTATGCAATCTTGAGAAACAACCATGATGATGTAGTAACAAGTTTCAGTATCTGATGAAAAAATTGAAAATAACATTATCAAGTTTTAATTTTCAAATATTGGGCATCAAGAAATAATGAAAAACACAAAAAAATATAATCAGATAAATAATTCATGCTCTAAACAATCAAAATGGTGAAAAATGTTTGATTAATTTGATTTACATCAATTATATATTTATCATTTCTGAATATAACATTTTCTAGTGATGAGGAATATATCCCTATTCACTACATGCATCTCAATTCACCATGATATGATTTTCAATATACATATTTGGGTTTTTCCGTGCCAACAAAAAATGATCCTCCTCTAAAATCGTTGTTGTGTAATGTGACTAGCCTTGGGAATTAGCAGTTGAATCACATTTATAGAGGGAGGAATAGGTTAACTCATTCAAATAAAAAAATAAAATATTTTCTTCATTTTATAAAATGTACGATAAAACTATAATCTCGCAAATAACATCACATGTGGGACAACATAAGGTCGTACAAATTGTAAACCCCATGTTTCAGAATCAACTTTTGTCTCAAATTTCCAATGATATTCCCCAAAAAATGTGGAATCCATTTTTTTCAAAACAATGTTCTTCAGTTCATTTGAAATATATTAATTTTTTTAATATATTAATTTTTGGGACTTCAGTCACCCAAACCCCACATAAACCACGAGAATAAATCATGATTTATACATAGAAACATTCAAAGTATAAAATATGATGAAATATGTGTGGTTACATTATCCCTTCATTCAAGGATTTCCCCTCAAAATAACAAGATGTACAGAAAGGGGATGTTTTGAGTCTTCATCTATCTCTCATTTTACCACGAGACATCCAGTATGCATCCATTCCACCAATTAATAGAAAACAATGGAATTTCATGTCCATGTAGGATCATCTCCTACTAATACTTGATCTCCACTAGGTACTCCACAAAGGAGGCTCTATATTTCATATCCATCTCACCCTAGTCAATAAAATGAATTATATCCTGCATGTATATGCTCAGATACAACACAAGGACGACATAATATTTCTATTCTAGTTGTGGGGGATATGTGAGGAGGTATGAAACCTCGACATTCCTCTATAGGAACTTTAATATCCCAATTAATCATATATATAGATTAACTACATAAAATATATTTCAATAAAGATTTACCTAAGAGTATAGTGTTCTAAAATATCAAAATTACCACACATATGAAAATGAATCCATATCTTTAGAATGATAACTACTGTTGAAAACTCTAGGGTTTTAGTAGCACAGTTATCCTCATAGGGACTCAAATCCCTCACCAATATATGATAACTACATTTCCCTATTTGAACATGAAACCAATACTGGATCCATAGGCATCCCAAAAAACTTTGTACGCAACTCCTGCCATTGGTCCTTTCAACTTGGAATCATTGGTAAGCTTCAACCTTATCTCCTCGAAGGCTCCATAACACTAATATTACACCCCAATCTTCTACGGTATTCTTTTCTTTGAATAATACAATAGTGTGTGTTGTACACAACTTCGAGTTCTAACACAGACCACAACCAATCAAACTAGCCGTTATGAATAGTAATACCCAATTTTTAAAATGTTATAAATTTTATCTTTCAAAATAAAATTCATATTTGGATTCGGAATATCTAAATTAGTCTAGGGTAAATTTTTGGTATGTTTCTGAAAACTTTCTATTTTAGATGAATAGTGAAAAAACACTGACTTATAGTTTAAAAATGAATTTTTTATTTAAATAATTATTAATTTTATTTAAATTTAATTAAGGTAAAAATAGATACATAATACCTATATAAGTTCAATGTAATTCAATGGAGTTAGTTTAGAATAATTATATATATATATAAATTTTATTGAACTTTTCACCGTCTTTTACCCACCTCCTAGGAGAATTTGGAAATTCACGTAAAACATAATTTTACCGCTTCTATGAGTGGAATTTAGAAAATACAAGATACACAGTTAATATAATGGAGTAAAATGTGGTTCAATAAGTTAAAAATAATTTTTTTGTGAATAGTAACTTTTTACTTTTATTTACCACGGTTAAAAGTAAATAGTGTAATTAAGGGTAAAAATGATTTTAATATTACCCTAACACATGTTTTAACTCTATTGGACAAGTGTATCTTGACCAAAAAAACCTTAGGAATAAAATATTGTCATTTAGGTACACTTTTATTTTATTAGGACATTAATTATTATTTAATTCAAAGAAGAGTTAAAAGAGTTAAAATCAAAGTTTAATAACTAAAACATTTTTAATATAGGGTTATACATAAGATAAATTAGATTATAAATATTCCTTATAAATATACAACTATATAATACATAATGGTAATTTATTTATAATTTTTAGACATTAAATAATTTAATTTATTTATTACACAATGGTGATGCAGTAATAACCTAATTAATGAAATATTAAGATAATTGACATTATAAATACCCAAATAAATTTAATTTTAAACTTTTTATGAATTAAATTAATTTTCTATGTTAGTATTACATATTAATATTGGTTATATGATTTTTTTAGGAAGTAATAATGCTGTTATAAATTTATCAAAAACAAAATACCCAATAGTGTCAACATTGTCCTTAAAGAGTTTTTAAAAAAATATTATATTATTAATTGATATTATATTCCTAAAAATATAAGTTTCAGCCAAAGGACTTATATCATTATATTTGTATCATTAATGGACCACTTGGGGGTTTCATAGATGTATATAGTATGTTAATTAACTAAATAATATAAAAATACATCGTGACATGGTTATTGTCAAACTAATTAACTAAGAGTTAAAACTAAAAAATAAGGTTAATATAATGACCCAAACCTATATAAAATATATTGGATGAAATTATTTCGACCCATCCACACCTTATACTATTAATAATCCACTTTGGAGCCATTAGAAACCGAATATGAATTTATTATAAATTAATACTTTAAGTTTTTCCTAAAGAGCCCCTCCTCCCCCTTATAATAGAACAACACTTATAAATAATTCTTTATACCTTAAAAGCCTTTTGGTTCGGACAAAACCTGCCCAAAAATTCTCTCAACATCCCTGAAATCAACCTAGAGGCCTTATTTTGATCAGAAAACCAACATAAGGATCCCTTTTGATCAAATCAAAAGGAAGAACCTAAAGAAGAGGTGATGTTTTCACCACCCTCTTTCAAGTTCCTTTATTCTTAAACTTCTTCTTTCTTGGTTATTTCCATTCTAAAATAACAACTAAAGTATCTCATATATAATTTAGGTTATTATAAATATGTTAAAACCATAATTAGTATTCTCTCCATCCCTTTAATGACATGTCACCATATGTGCATACGTACGGATTACCGTCTCCACGTCGTGGTGTAATTGTTATTCAATACATTATTATTTGGAAGGGTATAATAATTATGTGTAATTCATGTAAATAATAAATATAACATGATAATTATTCTTTATATATGATAAAAATTCCAATTATATATTATTTTAATATCAAAAGATAGATATTGTCACTCGTGCGTACGTACGGACTACCGTCTCCACGAACGCGATGAGATTCATTCTGCATCGTATCAATTCAAGAATAATTTTCATTTGATGGCTAAAAATAATGTTTAAAGACTTAATATCATTCTGGATATGAATAAGATACAACCTATCCATAATAAACATGGCTTACATAACAAATTATATAAAGGAAAACAAATCAGTTAACACCAGAAACAATGATAATACAAAGATATTACTAATAAAGCAATGATAAAAGATCATATATGATATCATATTAATGTATATGATTCTTGAATAATTTAATAACCATTATTTCACAATTATATAGGAGGTTAACCTACCCTCAACCAAGGAAAATTACAAGGTAAGGGTTTATTTCACAGTCTCTTCATTATCCGAGGTTGTTTGTATATATTATCTACTGGGACCCCTTTATCATCCACATCCATTTTTTCATAATAATATTCCAAAAAAATTAATACTACTTACTTGACTATGGTTCAAAGTCATTTATACCCTTATTTGACCTTATTTGTTTTGAAAGGAATCTTTCTGTCATTTTCCAAACAGGGTACTTTTTAACCTTTTCGACAGAATTAAGGTAAGAATGTATTTATTAACTTATACGGTAGGTGCGGCTATTTTCTGTCATTATAAAATCGTCAAATCTTCCCATAAAATCTTATAAGAATATTTCCAGAGTAAATGTTTTAATTATGTGACTTTTAAATGATTTAAAAAAAGTTATATTTTTCTCAAATATTTTTGATTTCATCTATGTCAACATCCTTTGATGGATTTTAAGCTTATTTGAAGTTGATTTATAATGATACAATTATTCCATATTGTATTGAAGTTTTTGCGATATGTTTGACTTTGGATGTGTTATTTTTATACCATTCATGGTTTATGAAGTAGGTATTGACATTTCATATGCTAGTTTTAATACGAATGTTTATGTTATGTTTAAACTTGTTCATATGAGGAATGCATTGGATATAATAAGTGATGGGTGGAGCCCACTATAACGCCTCGATGCATCAGTAGGTATCATGAGACAAACTAGTGTCTTGGAACAAGGCCTTGAAAAAAATCTTATTTGTATTCTTTGCACAAGGCCTTGACTATGTGGTTATGATAGACTGGCATTACGCATTCCATCATTATAAAAGTGGTTTTTGATGTTGCATGTGATTATTAGACTAGTAGAATATCCATGTTAATAAGTAAATGGAATTATTTCATTTTATTTCTGTCATATTATGCTGATGTTCAAGTTTAAAAGGCTTTTTTTAGTTATACATTCCCATAAATGTTTATGATTATTTATGAAAGTTTTAGCTATATTGTTATCCTTACTGGGCATTTGAGCTCACCCCTTTCTATGTTTTATTTTTCCCAAGATGTGAATAAGTATTTTATGAATGAACTTCTGGGATAGTATATGGGGATATGAGTATGGACACAAGATGTTGATGTAGTTTTTCACTTTATGATGTAATGTAGACTTTATGAGTGTATCTAGTGATTCTAATTCTATTAAACTAATCGCCCTTTCGAGACATGATCTTTTGTGATCATGACAATGTTATGTAATAATGCACCAACTCTGGGTAACTGGGGTCGGGTGTTACAGTTGGTATCAGAGAAAGTTTAGTACAAACTTTGGGAGCTATATTTAGATAAACTATGATTAGAGCACATAGAACTGAGATGGACTTTGAGGATTAGTATAGAAGAACTTCCTAGATTTTTTGTATTTTAGAGATTTTGTGAGTTTTCCAAGAAATAAATACCCGTATGGATATGAGCTGGTAGAGGCGGCTCTGGCAAAGATGTACCTAGGGGTAAAACCCGAAAACACCGCTTTGAGCTAGACTCGAACGGGAACTAGTGCACGAAAACGGGCCTTGCTGCACTCTTGGTTAAGACACTCTTGGGGGATATGCTTAGGATAATTCTAATTTTATTTACAATCCATTATGAATGGTTTATAAGTATATACTTCCTCAAATAAAACATTTTTATGATTATGGATTATATCCATAAATAGTTCAATTTATGTTACATGTTTTACAAGTATGGAATTATGTATTTTGATGCATAAACTAATCTTGTTTATGCTATTGTTTAGAAATGACACCTAGGGGAATAAATGGAAACCGTATCAATGCACGCACTCCATGTAGGGATTTCCAACCTGCTCAAGATAATTATAGTGGAGCTGGTGATGTAACTGGTGCTGATCAGCTAATCACTGTACTGGGACAACTCACTCAGGATATGAATAATAACCTTACCCATATGGGGCACCCTGATCCGTAGTATGGATGCTCATGTTTAGATCTCTTCATGAGAAAAAAACCACCAAAATTCAATGGGTGTACAAATCCCTTAGTTGGTGAGCAATGGATAAATTCCTTAGAGAAATTATTTCATACCTTGGGGAGTAGTGAAAGGGAAAATGTTATCATGGTAGTTTACCACCTCACTGGAGATGCTGATCAATGGTGGTCATTGATTCAAAACATGAAGGAAGGTGATGAAGTATTAAATATGGAATGGGGAGAGATCAAAGAGATTTTCTTATAAAAATACTTACCTCATGACCATCGAGAAGATATGGAAAGGAAATTTATAAGTCTGAGACAAACGGAGGATGAGAATGTCGCAATGTATGAAGCTACCTTTACAAGGTTAGTGAGGCTTGCAACAGATTATATACATAACCCGAGGAGTAAGATTGATCATTTATTTGATGGGTTAAAACCATTTATTCATCGAGCATTAGTCTCACAATCAATCTATTCATACAAAGATATTGTCTCATGTGCTATCATAATAGAAAATGAATTCCTTAAGTATTACGACTTTAAAGCAATGCAAGAGAAGTAGAGATATGCCGATCACTCGGGAAATAGAAATAAGTGGATGAAGGGAAACGTTAAATATCAATCCTGCAGTAAATGTGGGAAGAATCACCTCGGTACTTGCTTGAAGGTAATGGGTGTCTGTTACAAGTGTGGTGAGAAAGGCCACCAAGCTCGTGATTGCAAAGGGAAGAAAGAAGCTACCGATGTTCAGTGTTACAATTTCAGTGAGATGGGAAATTATGCAAATGAATGTGATAAGCATCAGGGAAACTTACCTCAGATAAGGACAAGGGATAAGGCCAAGCTTATTCTATCACTACTGCTGAGGTAGAATCTCCTAAAGACCTGTTGGTAGGTAATTTAATGGTTTCCTCATGTTTAGAAAATGCATTATTTGATTCTGAATCATCACATTGTTTCATATCTTCACAGTTTGCTAAGAAAATTAGATATTTCCAATTAGATTTAACAAGGGAGTTTTCAGTTAAAACTCATAAGGGAAGTATCATTACTAGAAAGTTATATGAATCAGTTCCCATTAGAGGACATAAATGTTCTTTATCTATTGATCTCATCATCATAAATATGATAGAGTTTGATATAATCTTTGTTATGGATTGGATTTTGGACTATGATGCAATGATTTTTTGTAATAAGAAGGAGATTATGATTTTTGACGATGATGACAAGGTACACCTTATCTTTTGAGCAAAATCACCACCACCTAATTCTTATCTAGATCCACCCCCAATAGCTCAAATAAATTTAATTATTGGGGAGAAAGAGAATGAAATAAATTTGGGTGAGGAAAGGAATGTCCAAATAGAGGATGTACCTATTGTGAATGAATATGTTGATGTTTTTTCCAGGGGATTTACTTGCACATCCTCCAGAATGAGAAATTGAGTTTTCCATTGATTTAATTTCTGGATCATGGCTCATATCGAAGACCCCTTATAGAATGGAAACTGTGTAATTAGTGGAACTAAAGAAAAAACTAGAGGAATTGAGTAATAAAGGATTTATTCACCCCGAGTGTTTCTCCATGGGGATCCCCGATCCCTTTTTAAGAAGAAAGATGGATCTATGAGGTTATGTATCGACTACAAGGAGATGAATGCTATAACAATAAAGAGAAAGTATCTCCTACCTCGCATTGATGATTTATTTGACCAACTGTATGGAGGTCAATACTTTTCAAAGATTGACCTTCGATCTGGATACCATCAGTTGTGTGTGAAGAAAGAAGACATTCCGAAGACAGCATTTCAAACCAGGTACGAGCATTACGAGTTTACAGTAATGCATTTTGGGATGATTAATGCACCGTCTATTTTCATGGATCTAATGAAAATAGTTTTCAAGGAATATCTTGATGATTTTTTATTAGTATTTATTGATGATATCTTGGTATAATTCAAAATCCACGAAGATCATGAAAATCACTTGCGCATTATCTTGAAGACTCTTAGAATACATGAATTATATGGGATGTTTAGCAAGTGTGAATTGTAGCTTCAGGAAATTTCTTTTCATGGCCATATTGTCTTTAAGGATGGAATCCTTGTTGATCCTTCTAAGAAAAGAGCAATCCAAGAATGGAAAACACCTACGAGTATAACTATGTTATTCAGTTTTATTGGTTTAGTAGTTTATTATTGAAATTTCATCCATAATTTTTCCCGATTGGCTAACCCATTAACGAAGCTCACACGTAAAGGGGTTAAATTTTTTTGGACAAAAGATTGTGAAGAATGTTTTGAAGAACTAAAGATAAGATTAGTCAATGATCTTATATTGAATCTACCATCGTGTAATGATGGGTTCATTATTTATAGTGATGCATTGAAGAAAGTACTTGGTTGTGTCCTTATGCATAATGATAGAGTTATTGCCTATGCATCACGACAGCTGAAAATTCATGAGAAAAACTATCCTACTCTTGATCTTGAGTTAGCTGCTGTAATCTTTGCTTTGAAGATATGGAGACATTATCTCTATGGTGAAAAATGTGAGATTTATACTGATCTCAATATATTGAAGTATATTTTCTCACAGAAAGAACTCAACATGAGGCAAAGGAGATGGCTTGAACAACTCAAGGATTATGATTGCACGATACCCTACCACCCAGGGAAGGAAAATAAGGTGTAAGATGCTTTCAGTAGAAAAATGATGGAGTTTTGAATAAGATAAGAGTTGAAAAGGATCCTATACACATGGATCTAGTAAAGATGGATATGAGAATCACCATGGAAGGTGAAACATCAATGCCTTTTCAAATGGTTTCCAAACCATCTTTACAAGAAAGGATAAAGAGTTATCATACCGATGAAGAAGAGTTTCAAAAGAAGATTAAAGCTGTGAATGGTGAGAGATTGAGTGAATTTGTGTATGAATATGGAATTTTGAAATTTGGGAAGATACTTTGTGTACCCAATATATTTGATCTAAAAAGAGAATTGATGGATGATGCTCATAGTTCCAATTTCTCTATACACCCTAGGAGAACCAAAATGTATACGTATTTGAAGGAACATTTTTGGTGGGACAACATGAAGAGGGAGATTGCTGATTTTGTGTCAAGATGTATGGTTTTTCAAAAAGTGAAACCAGGAAGGCAACAACCTGGTGGAGTATTTCAACCTCTTCCCATAACTGAGTGGAAATGGGATAATATCACCATGGTAATTGTCATGAGACTACCAAAGACTCCTAGATGGAATGATGAAATATGAGTCATTGTTGATTGTCTTACCAAGTCAGCACATTTTCATTCTATAAGAGATGATCTACCACTTGAACGTCTAGCAAGGCTATATATTAATGATGTTGTGAGACTTCATGGAGTACCCCTGTCAACTGTTTCTGATCGTGATCCCCGTTTTACTTCAAGATTCTGGAAAAGTCTTTAGAAATCCCTAGATACTGAACTTCATTTGAGATCTTCCTACCACCCTAAAATATATGGACAATCAGAATGGACTATTAAAACCTTAGAAGAAATGTTGAGATCTTTCTCACTTGAATTTCAGGGTATGTGGGATCAATATTCACCTATGGTGGAATTTTCCTATAACAATAGCTTCCATTCAAGTATTCGGATGGCACCATATGAAGCATTATACGGAAAGAGATGTCGCACACCAACCTGTTGGGATGACGTTGGTGAAAGAAAACTTGTAGGCTCAGAACTGGTGGAGGAAATGATGAAAAATATGAAGGTCATCCAAAACCACATCAAAGCAGCTCCAAGTAGGCAGAAGAGCTATGCCGATAACCAAAGGAAAAATTTTGAATTTCAGGTAGGAGATCATATTTTCTTAAAGGTAACTCAATAGAAGGGAGTCATACGTTTCAGTAAGAAAGGTAAATTAAGTCCCAGGTACATCGTACCTTTCGAAATTCTAGAATGAATTGGGGTTGTAGCTTAACGTTTGGCAATGACGCCAAATCTCTCCAATGTTCACGATGTGTTCCACGTATCACTGTTGAGAAAATACATGCCTGACCCAACGCATGTACTCACCTCCGAGGAATTAGAACTGGAACCCGATCTGTCTTATTGTGAAGATCCTGTCAGTATTCTTGATTCCAAATAACAAGTGTTGAGAAACCGGACAAATCGACTGTTAAAATTTCTATGGAGAAACCATAAAATGGAAGAGGAAACGTGAGAACCTGAGGAACTTATGATGAAGAATCACCTGATTATTTTTATGCATTAATATTATAGAAATTTCGAGGACAAAATTATTTGAATGAGGGTAGAATGTAACACCCCAAGCTTCTACGGTACGCTTCTCTTTGAATAATACAATAGCGTGTGTTGTACGCAACTTCGAGTTCTAACACACACCAAAACCAATCAAACATGCCATTATGAATAGTAATACCATCTTTTTGAAATTTTATAAATTTTATCAATTAAAATGGAATTCATATTTGGATTAAGAATATCGAAATTATCCTAGGGTGAATTTTTGGTATTTTTCTGAAAACTTTCAATTATTGATAAATAGTGAAAAACACTGAGTTATAGTTTAAAAAAAATTATATAAAAAATTATGTATTTCATTTAAATTTAGTTAAGTTCAAAATTGATACATAATACATATATAAGTACAATGTAATTCATTGGAGTTAGTATAGAATAATTTTGGATATAAAAAAATTTATTGGACTTTTCACCTTCTTTTACCCACCTCCTAGGAGAATTTGAAAATTCACATAAAACTTATTTTTACCACTTCTGTGAGTGGAATTTAGAAAATACAAGAGACACGGTTAATATCAAGGATTAAAATTCTGTTCAATAAGATAAAAATAATTTTTGGTGAATATTAACTTTTTATTTTTATTTACCACTATTAAAAGTAAATCGGGTAATTATGGGTAAACATTATATTAATATTACCCTAAAACATTTCTTTATTCTATTGGACAAGTGTATCTCGACCAAAAACATCCTTAGGAATAAAATATTATCATTTCGGTCCACTTGGATTAGATTAGGACATTTATTATTATTTAATTGAAAGAAGAGTTTAAAGAGTTAAAATCAATGTTTACTAACTAAAACATTTTTAATATAGGGTTATACATAAGATAAATTAAATTATCAATATTAATTAGAAAGATAAAAATATTTCCTATATATTTGTATTTTATTTATAATTTTTATAAATTAAATTATTTAATTTATTTACGACATAATGGTGATGTAATAATTACCTAATTAATGAAATATTAAGATAATTGATATTATAAATACCAAAATAAATGTAATTTGAAACATTTTATGAATTAAATTAATTTTCTCGGTTAATATGACATATTAAGATTGGTTATATGAAATGTTTTCTAAGTAATAATGATGTTATAAATTTATCAAAAAAAATACCCAATAGTGTCAAAATTGACATAAAAGATTTGTTAAAACAAACATTATATTATTAATTGATATTCTATTCCTAAAAATATATGTTTCGGCCAAAGGACTTATATCATGATAGGTGTATCATTAATGGACCACTTGGGGGTCACTTGTATGTATATAGTATGTTTCTTAACAATATAATATAAAAAACAATGTGACATGGTAAATGTCAAACTAATTAACTAAGAGTTAAAACTAAAAGATAAGGTTAATATAATAACCCAAACCTATCTAAAATCTATTTGTTGAAATTATTTCGACCCATCCCCACCTTATACTTTGAATAATCCACTTTGGAGACATTAGAAACCGAATATGAATTTATTATAAATTAATTCATTATGTTTTTCTTAAAGATCCCCTCCCCCCCCTTATAAAAGAACACCACTTCTAACCAATTATTCATACCTTCAAAGCCTTTTTGATCAGCCAACCCCTTCCCAAATATTCTCTCAACTTCCTTGAATTCAACCTAGAGGCCTTCATTTGGTCAGAAAGCCAGCCTATGGAGCCCTTTTGATCAAATCAAAAGGAAGAACCCGAAGAAGATGTAATGTTTTCACAAAACTCATTCAAGTTCTTTTCTTCTTAAACTTATTCATTCTTTATTAGTTCCATTCTTAAATAATAACTCCAGTATATCTTATATACTGTGAGGTTATTATAAATATGGTACAACCATATTCAGTATTCTCTCCATCCCTTGAATGACATGTCACCATACGGGCTTACGTACGACTTACCGTGACATTCCTTCCAAGGTTGATCCTTTCATTTCCCTTGAGCCCTCTTCGATTGGTACAAAGTACTTTTAAGAATTTCGAATACCTTGGAATTTGCTTAATGGATTCAAGTAGAGTAATGTTGATCTCCACATGCTTGAATGTATCCAAAACCTTCTTTTTCATTGCTTCTTCAGCCATCTTCATGGTTTGAACAACCTTGTTGGGAAATGGAAGGGGTTTAGGAGGAACATCATCAATCTTTTTCTTACCTTTATCTTTCTCCTTGGATTGCACATCAGTTGGTTTGGAATGCAGATGCTCTAGAGTTGAGTTGAATCCCGGTGGAATGGTAGGTATAGATGTATCGTTCATTTACTTCCCACTTCTCAATGAGATGTCACTGACATTCCTCTTTGGATTTGGAGTGGGTTGGGAAGGTAGATTTCCAGAATTCTTACTTACAAGTTCATGGTGGGCGGTGGCAATTTGGCTAATTTGAGTCTTCAACTCCCTCAACTCCGAACCTTGACTCTTAAGTTCATTCTATTGATTAAGAACAATTTTCTTCAATAGATCATCAGTGTTAGAATCTACCTTGGGTGGGGGATTCTCTTGTTGTTGGCTTGTTGATGTTTGAGCTTAAAATATCCTTTGGGGTTGTTGGAAACCCTGCTGGTAAGGCGGAGGGTGCTGGATGTTTTGTTGAAAAGGGTGCCTTTGTTGTTGTCCAGATCCATACCTCATGTATGATTGATCCTTCCACCCTTGGTTGTATGTTGGAGAAAATGAATCAAACTCCTTTTGGGGATATGGTTGTTGTTGCTACTGAAATGGTCTCCCAGGGAATACTGTTGCACAATCCTCTGTCTGTTGTATTTGTGGGAAACAGCCAGTTGGATGGCTTGTCTCAGTGCAAATTCCACAAGGCCTTGAAGGAATGGGTTGGGATGTCTTTTGAGCCAAAGAAATCCACCTCACCATAGTGTTCAATTCTTCCAACTTCGTATCAATCAAATGACTTTCAAGAGAAGAATTACTTACCTGATGTACTCCCCTGACATGTGGTGTACCTCTATCGCCAAATTGTTGGGAGTTTTGGGCCATTTTGTCGATAAATGGTCGTGCAGATACTGGTGTCTTTTCCACCAATGCTCCTCCAGCAACTGCATTCACCATGCTTCTCTCCATAGGTGTGAGTCCTTCATAAAAGTACTGAATGAGTAATTTCTCACTGATTTGGTGATGTGGGCAGCTTGCACACAACTTATTGAATCACTCCCAATACTCATACATTGACTCCCCTTGTACTTTCTTGATCCTAGAGATCTCCTTATGAATGTAAGTGGTCCTCGATGCTGGAAAAAATCTCTGAAAGAAAAGATGTTTCAAATCGTTCCAACATGTTACATCTTCAGGCTGTAAATAGTACATCCAATCCTTTGCAGCTCCATCAGGTGAAAATGGGAATGCTATTAATTTGATTTGATCTTAAGAAATATTTCTAGGTTTTAGGGTTGAGAAAACCACATTAAACTCTTTAAAATGTTTATTGGGATCCTCACCAGAGAGGCCATGAAACTTTGGAATAAGTGAATTAACCCAGATTTTAGTTCAAAGTTTGATTCGAGATTTGGGTATGCAATACAATTTGGTTGATAATTACTATCAGGTGTATCATATTATCGAATGGTTCTATTTAGCTCATTGTTATTATTTCCATCCATTGGTTCTTCTTTTATATTTGAATTTGAATAGCTTCCAATTTCAATGTTTCCAGAAGAGAGGAATTCACTAACTGGTTGAATATTGAAACTTCTCGTAGACTGAGAATGTCTGATTCGTGCCCTAAGGCTGCGTTAAATCTCAGGGTCAAGATCTAATAGATCTTCGGAAATAGTTTAGTTCAAAAATAAAATAAAAATTAAAAGAAAGAATGTGGACCATGGTAAAATAGAATTGAAAAGATTGAGTTGATGGTCCAAAAAGAAAAGAAGAGGATGAAAAAAATGAAAACACGAGAAAGGGGAAAGATAGAAAACAGAGGTGAAAAAAATTATAAAATGAAAAATAAAAGAAATACCTATAAATGGTTGAATAAATTACTTGCTTTCCCGGAAATGGATCCAATTTGATACAGCGCTGTCGTGGGTGCCCTCAAATGATTAGTGTGATTTTGGGGTACTTAGGTGCAGCAGAGTGGCTGACCAAGGTCGTCTCTCAATGGAGGAAGTGAATTTAACAAATTATTAAAGGTATTGTAAAAAAAATAGAATAGAATAAAAACACCACATTAAAGGATTGTGGTTTGTTATAGTTTATGAATCTAGAAGAATTTTGTTGGAATAATATTGTATATTCTTGTAACACCCCGAGCTTCCACGATACGCTTCTCATTCAATAATACAATAGCTTGCATTGTACGCAACTTCGAGTTCTAAAACATCGCGACAAATCAAAGTAGCCGTTATGAATAGTAATAACCACTTTTTAAAATTATAGAAATTTTATATTTCAAAATGGACTTCATTTTTGTATTCGTAATATCGAAATTATCCTAAGTTGAATTTTTTGTAACTTTCTGAGAACTTCCAATTTTTTATGAATAGTGAAAAATACATAAAACAACTTTTTTAATAAAAATAATTAATTGTCATAAATTATACTATTTAGTGGTTTTAAAGTATAATTAGAATATATTTTTACCATTTTATCCAATGGTGGTCATTAGAATTAATTTAACATTGAAAATGGACATAAACAATTGCCAATCTTTTGATATAAATTGTTTCTTAAAAACACGCTATTTTTTGTGACAGCGGGAATTAATTATAAAATTAATTAATGCAACTAATATGTTTGGAATTTTGTAAAATAGACATCATTTTTCAATTCGGAATATCAATTATAGCTTAGGGTGAAATTTTGGCCTTATTCTGAAAAACTTCAATTTTTGATGAATAGTGAAACCACTAAGTGGTTGTTAAATAACTGATTTTTCGTTTAAATGAAATATTACCACTTCTGTGAATTGATTTTCAAAAATCCGACATACATGGTTGTCATAAAGAAGTAAAATGTGGTTCAATGGGATAAAAATAATTTTTTGGTGAATAGTAACTTATTAAGTTCTTAATCGCGATTAGTGGTAATTAGGGTAGTTTAAGGTATAAATAATACTTTAATAATATTAAATGACCTAGACACATGTCCCAACCTCATTGGTTGTGTCATGGCCGACCAAGACAAGCCATGGCCTAACTTGGGGACCCCATGGATCCACTTTTGTTGGGAAATAACATAAATTACTTTTTATTTAATGTTAAAGTGAAAATGACACTAACATAAAGTGTTTTACTAAAACAATTTTTAAGTAGGGTTACACAAGTCCAAATTTTGATTATAAATAGTCATTGGAAATATAAAAAGATTTCCTATATCATAGTATTTTTTTTATAATTTTTAGACATTAAATAAATTTAATTATTTATGACATAATAATGATGCAGCGATGACATCATTATTTGACGATTTAAATAAAATGGAAAGGTAATATAAAATCTATGAACTACACATGGCCAAAACCAATTGGATGAGTGGATTTCGATGCCTTATCACCTTATCCACGAATTCTATCAATGTGGGACCTTTTAAAACCGAAACACATTTTCAAATAATGTAATGTTCCTTTACTTTCCAAAAGTGCCCTTCCTCTCCTCTTATAAAAGGCCCCCACCTCTACCTCATTTCACACACTCTTCAAGCCATTGGCTCGGCCAACCCCTGCCCATTTGCTCTCTCCACATCCCTCTCCTCATCCTAGAGGATTCCCTTTGGGCAGAATCCTTTCAAAGGAAGCCTTTAGGCTCAACTCAAAAGGAGTTACACTTTTTAAGGTAATTCATTCTCTCATGTTCTTTTGTTTTATTTTGCTTCTCCAACCCCCTAAACTCTTTTTATTTACTTCTTTTGTAACAACACCAGTATCTTAAATATACTAGGATGTTGTTATAAGATTTATTTGAGCTACACTTCCACACAACTACATCAAATGGTTAAAGAACATAAGGTTTCCGTGGATGGCGAAATTCTGCCTCCCGAAACGATGATTGTTCAACACTCATTTAACACCTTCAAAGGTGGCCATTATGATGTCACTATTTTTATATATGATATATAATATGTTTATGTTTTCCTTAAGCTTCTGTTTTTTTCATTTTGGGCATACCTTTATGGTTTCCATTATGGGTAAAACACGATATCTTCATTTTAGGAAGCGCGGACTACCGCCCCCTGAAAGTGATTTGATTCGTTAATACCATATGTGGGATGTGTGAAGGATAAAGTTAATGATATTATATATGTTATTATACTGGAATTATAATATACTCTCATATCATTATGATTCCATTCCAGAAAATATGAAATAGAAATGGAAGTAGCGTTCATGCGTACGTACGGCTTACCGTCTCCATGAACGGTGCATTTCATTTCTTACCTCTAAATGTGATGTAATATTATAAATGAATGTATGTACTGGATATATATGACATATAAGATATCTACATCATGAATACCATTCTGGATATAATGAACCTTTGACCAAATTAACAACATGTAAGTGTAAGAAGCCTATTTTTGACTTAAGAACCAAATACCGACAAAATGAACATTATTAACTTAAATAATTACATAATGTTCATATCATTGTAATAAGTGATATAATAAGGATAATGAAGTTGAAAATGGTTCTTAATAAGGTATATATTAACTCTAGTTTATTATTCAGGAGGTTAAAGAACGGTTGAGTCAAGTCAGACACGAGGTAAGGGAATTTCTTAACCCAACTTCCATTCTTTGGGTTAATCTCCTACTTTCAAATTATGTCATGATATTATTATGTTGTATATTGTATTTATACTTTCTTTATGTGTACATATAGTGAATACACATAATAGATATATTTTATTTAAAAATGATCTTTTTAAGGGACTTCGTCTCAATCTCCATTCATTGAGGCATATTTTGTTTTATACACAAATTTCTTTTATACAGTGTATAAACCCCTTTGACTTTTACGTTTATTCAAAAGGAATCTTTTTTATACGAAGCGTTTTACTAAACGACAAAAAGGGAATGTTTTTATTTCCGTACTTATGCGGCGACAACGACTTCTCCACCGCCGTGACCATTATTTGAGTTTCGGCTTCCTCTACAAGCCATCATTTTTTTAATGAAAAATAAATACAAAGTTTTAACTTTCTTTTATTTTGGTATTAAAAATGGTTTTGAAAGCGTTTTTATTGATATCTTGTGATTGAAATATGGAAATGTTATGTTTCCTTTATGCATGTTTTATGTGATACAATTATGTTATGGTTTATGATATGTTTAAACCTATTCATATGAGGAATGCATTGGACTTAATAAGTGACGGGTGGAGCCCGCTATAGCTCCTCGATGCATCGGCAGGTCTCATGAGACAAACTAGTGTCTTGGCACAAGGCCTTGACAAAATCTTATTTGTGGTCTTGGCACGAGGCCTTGACTACGTGGTTATGATAGTCTGGCATTATGCATTCCATCATTATGAAAGTGGTTATTGATATTGCATGTGATTATTCGACCAGTAGAATATCCATGTGAAGAAGTAAATGGCATTATCTCATTTTACTTTTGCCATATTATGTTGAAGTTCATGTTTAAAAGGCTTTTGTTTTATTTATACATTGCCTTAATTGTTAATGATTATTTATGAAAGCTTCCGCATCATTGTTATCCTTACTGAGCATCTGAGCTCACCCCTTTCAATGTTTTAATATTTTCCAGGATGTGAAGAAGTATTTTATGAATGACCTGCAGGGATAGTCAGAAGAGGATATGAGTGTGGACTATGGAGACTTTGTTATTGTAGTTTTTCACTTTATGATGTAATGTAACGTTTACGAATGTATCTAGTGTTTCCAAGGCTAATAAACTAATCGGTCTTTCGAGACTTGATCCTTTGTGATCATGCCAATGTTACGAAGTAATGCACCGACTCTGGGTAGCTGGGGTCGGGGCGTTACAGTTGGTATCAGAGGCAGTTTAGTACTAACCTTGGAAGCTAGATTTAGATAAACTCTGATTAGAGCACATAGCCCGAAGATAGACTTTGAGGATTAGTATAGAAGAACTTCCTAGAATTTTGGTATTATAGAGATGTTATGAGTTTTCCGAGCAATACATCCCTGTCTGGATACGAGCAGGTAGAGGCGGCTCTGGCACAGATGTACCTAGGGGTAAAACCCGAAAACACCGCTTTGAGCTAGACTCGAACGGGAACTGGTGCACGACAACGGGCCTTGCTGCACTCTTGGTTACGACACTCCCGGGGGATATGCTTAAGATAATTCTCATTTTCTTTACAAACCACTATGAACGGTTATGAGTATATACTTTCTCAAATAAAACCTTTTTATGATTATGGATTATATCCATAAATAGTTCAATTTATGTTAAGTATTATACAAGTATGGAATTATGTATTTTGATTCATAAACTAATCTGGTTTATGCCATTGTTTAGAAATGGCGCCTAGTAGAAGGAATGGAAACTGTATCAATGCACGAACTCCGTGTAGGGATTGCCCTCCTGCTCAAGATAATTATTGTGGACCTGGAGAGACAACTGGTGCTGATCAACTTATTACCATACTGGGACAACTCACGCAGGTTATGAATAACAACCTTACTCGTATGGAGCACCCTGATCCGCAACGTGGAGGATCAATGCTAGATCGTTTCATGAGGCAACAACCACCAACCTTTAATGGGAGTACAAATCCTATAGTAGCTGAGCAATGGATAAATTCCTTAGAGAAAATATTCCATGCCTTGGGGAGTAGTGAAAGGGAGAAGGTTGTCATGGCAGTTTACCGCCTCACTGGAGATGCCGATCAGTGGTGGTCGCTGATTCAAAACACAAAGGAAGATGATGACATATCGAATATGGAATGGAGGGAGTTCAAAGAGCTTTTCTTAGAAAAATACTTTCCTCGTGACCATCGAGCAGATATGGAAAGGCAATTTCTGAGTCTGAGGCAGAAGGAGGATGAGAATGTCGCAAAGTATGAGGCTAACTTTACAAGGTTAGCAAGGTATGCTGCAGATTACATACGTAACCCAAGGAGTAAGATTGATCGTTTCTTTGATGGGTTAAAACCATTTCTCCGTCGAGCTTTGGTATCACAATCCTTCTCATCATACGAAGATATTGTCTCGTGTGCTATCAAGACAGAAAAGGAATTCTCTAAGTCTTATGACAACAAAGTAAAGCAAGAGAAGAAGAGAACGGTGGAACAAGAGACAGATAAAGGGAAAAAGGGAAAGAAGGATTTTCCAGTATGTGATAATTGTGGGAAGAATCACCCTGGTACTTGCCTAAAAGGAATGGGAGTTTGTTATAAATGTGGAGAAAAGGGTCACCAGGCTCGTGATTTCAAGGGAAAGAAAGAGGCTGTCAAAGTTGAATGCTACAATTGTAGAGAAATGGGTCATTATGCAAATGAATGTCCTAAGCGTCAAGGAAACTTACCTCAGAAAAGGCCAAGGGATCAAGGACAATCTTATGCTATTACTACAGTTGAAGCAGAATAACTAATGTATTAGTGCTTTTGGACTCATGGATTATATTCTGGTTATTAGAATAATGTGATCTATATAAGGATTGTACTGCAGTACTTTTTGATTTCAGTAAGGTTTTAATATGATTAAGGTAATCATATTTTTAGTATGTGACAATAAGAGAAACTTTTCTTTGTTTGGGGAATCTGATGTTACAATTGATTTTGGAATTTAGAGACCTTTTAGAGAAAGTCTGGATGAAGGTATTTTGGACAACTATAAAGGTTGGAGTGGATTAAGTTGAACCATGGATAGTATTGTTTAAGGTTAAAAAATTGATGAAGATTATTTTTGGAGTATTATAATACTATAGTTTTAGGAAAAGGACAACCTGCAGGGTGGGGCATAAACCGTCGCGTCGGACAAAGCTGTAGGAATCGAACCCACAATCAAAGTGCGACAGGCCTTTATTTCCTACCACTAGCCTACAGAAAGTCCCTGGTTATTACAAAATAATTTTACTAATCTAAATGGTATGTGTTAACCTTTGGTACCTTATACAATTAGGATAAATAGAATATTTTTGAGTTCTGTTACCATTTGGAGTAAAAGATGGGTTTGTGGTAAAAATTCATTAATGAATGAAAGTATACATAACAAGTATGTATATTCCCTTACGTTCTTAGTAAATCTCCTAAATAAAATCCTCAACATTATAAAAGGTAACTTAAAACAAAAATCTTGTCGGTTAACTTTTCCAACTAGGGATTCAATGACCGTTTAACCAATCACAAGTTTGTGATTTTCTTGTGGTTAAACTTTCTCCTAATCCTGTTTTCTATAACTCCCCATCAGACCTTGATGGTTTGTTTCTCCTCCATATCCATATTTTCATAGAATCCTATAATGGGCTATATCGGGTGACCTTTGTACTTATCCTGCTTTCTTTTAATGTTATATATTTATTAACCTTATTTTCGATGTGGGTTTTCCTCAAAGGTATTTTCTCTTTTCAACCTTTTATTTTCCAAGAAAAATTTCAAATTGCGAGGACGCAATTTATTGAAGGAGGGGAGAATGTAACACCCCGAGCTTCCACGATACGCTTCTCATTCAATAATACAATAGCTTGCATTGTACGCAACTTCGAGTTCTAAAACATCGCGACAAATCAAAGTAGCCGTTATGAATAGTAATAACCACTTTTTAAAATTATAGAAATTTTATATTTTAAAATGGACTTCATTTTTGTATTCGTAATATCGAAATTATCCTAAGTTGAATTTTTTGTAACTTTCTGAGAACTTCCAATTTTGTATGAATAGTGAAAAATACATAAAACAACTTTTTTAATAAAAATAATTAATTGTCATAAATTATACTATTTAGTGGTTTTAAAGTATAATTAGAATATATTTTTACCATTTTATCCAATGGTGGTCATTAGAATTAATTTAACATTGAAAATGGACATAAACAATTGCCAATCTTTTGATATAAATTGTTTCTTAAAAACACGCTATTTTTTGTGACAGCGGGAATTAATTATAAAATTAATTAATGCAACTAATATGTTTGGAATTTTGTAAAATAGACATCATTTTTCAATTCGGAATATCAATTATAGCTTAGGGTGAAATTTTGGCCTTATTCTGAAAAACTTCAATTTTTGATGAATAGTGAAACCACTAAGTGGTTGTTAAATAACTGATTTTTCGTTTAAATGAAATATTACCACTTCTGTGAATTGATTTTCAAAAATCCGACATACATGGTTGTCATAAAGAAGTAAAATGTGGTTCAATGGGATAAAAATAATTTTTTGGTGAATAGTAACTTATTAAGTTCTTAATCGCGATTAGTGGTAATTATGGTAGTTTAAGGTATAAATAATACTTTAATAATATTAAATGACCTAGACACATGTCCCAACCTCATTGGTTGTGTCATGGCCGACCAAGAAAAGCCATGTCCTAACTTGGGGACCCCATGGATCCACTTTTGTTGGGAAATAACATAAATTACTTTTTATTTAATGTTAAAGTGAAAATGACACTAACATAAAGTGTTTTACTAAAACAATTTTTAAGTAGGGTTACACAAGTCCAAATTTTGATTATAAATAGTCATTGGAAAGATAAAAAGATTTCCTATATCATAGTATTTTTTTTATAATTTTTAGAAATTAAATAAATTTAATTATTTATGACATAATAATGATGCAGCGATGACATCATTATTTGACGATTTAAATAAAATGGAAAGGTAATATAAAATCTATGAACTACACATGTCCAAAACCAATTGGATGAGTGGATTTAGATGCCTTATCACCTTATCCACGAATTCTATCAATGTGGGACCTTTTAAAACCGAAACACATTTTCAAATAATGTAATGTTCCTTTACTTTCCAAAAGTGCCCTTCCTCTCCTCTTATAAAAGGCCCCCACCTCTACCTCATTTCACACACTCTTCAAGCCATTGGCTCGGCCAACCCCTGCCCATTTGCTCTCTCCACATCCCTCTCCTCATCCTAGAGGATTCCCTTTGGGCAGAATCCTTTCAAAGGAAGCCTTTAGGCTCAACTCAAAAGGAGTTACACTTTTTAAGGTAATTCATTCTCTCATGTTCTTTTGTTTTATTTTGCTTCTCCAACCCCCTAAACTCTTTTTATTTACTTCTTTTGTAACAACACCAGTATCTTAAATATACTAGGATGTTGTTATAAGATTTATTTGAGCTACACTTCCACACAACTACATCAAATGGTTAAAGAACATAAGGTTTCCGTGGATGGCGAAATTCTGCCTCCCGAAACGATGATTGTTCAACACTCATTTAACACCTTCAAAGGTGGCCATTATGATGTCACTATTTTTATATATGATATATAATATGTTTATGTTTTCCTTAAGCTTCTGTTTTTTTCATTTTGGGCATACCTTTATGGTTTCCATTATGGGTAAAACACGATATCTTCATTTTAGGAAGCGCGGACTACCGCCCCCTGAAAGTGATTTGATTCGTTAATACCATATGTGGGATGTGTGAAGGATAAAGTTAATGATATTATATATGTTATTATACTGGAATTATAATATACTCTCATATCATTATGATTCCATTCCAGAAAATATGAAATAGAAATGGAAGTAGCGTTCATGCGTACGTACGGCTTACCGTCTCCATGAACGGTGCATTTCATTTCTTACCTCTAAATGTGATGTAATATTATAAATGAATGTATGTACTGGATATATATGACATATACGATATCTACATCATGAATACCATTCTGGATATAATGAACCTTTGACCAAATTAACAACATGTAAGTGTAAGAAGCCTATTTTTGACTTAAGAACCAAATACCGACAAAATGAACATTATTAACTTAAATAATTACATAATGTTCATATCATTGTAATAAGTGATATAATAAGGATAATGAAGTTGAAAATGGTTCTTAATAAGGTATATATTAACTCTAGTTTATTATTCAGGAGGTTAAAGAACGGTTGAGTCAAGTCAGACACGAGGTAAGGGAATTTCTTAACCCAACTTCCATTCTTTGGGTTAATCTCCTACTTTCAAATTATGTCATGATATTATTATGTTGTATATTGTATTTATACTTTCTTTATGTGTACATATAGTGAATACACATAATAGATATATTTTATTTAAAAATGATCTTTTTAAGGGACTTCGTCTCAATCTCCATTCATTGAGGCATATTTTGTTTTATACACAAATTTCTTTTATACAGTGTATAAACCCCTTTGACTTTTACGTTTATTCAAAAGGAATCTTTTTTATACGAAGCGTTTTACTAAACGACAAAAAGGGAATGTTTTTATTTCCGTACTTATGCGGTGACAACGACTTCTCCACCGCCGTGACCATTATTTGAGTTTCGGCTTCCTCTACAAGCCATCATTTTTTTAATGAAAAATAAATACAAAGTTTTAACTTTCTTTTATTTTGGTATTAAAAATGGTTTTGAAAGCGTTTTTATTGATATCTTGTGATTGAAATATGGAAATGTTATGTTTCCTTTATGCATGTTTTATGTGATACAATTATGTTATGGTTTATGATATGTTTAAACCTATTCATATGAGGAATGCATTGGACTTAATAAGTGACGGGTGGAGCCCGCTATAGCTCCTCGATGCATCGGCAGGTCTCATGAGACAAACTAGTGTCTTGGCACAAGGCCTTGACAAAATCTTATTTGTGGTCTTGGCACGAGGCCTTGACTACGTGGTTATGATAGTCTGGCATTATGCATTCCATCATTATGAAAGTGGTTATTGATATTGCATGTGATTATTCGACCAGTAGAATATCCATGTGAAGAAGTAAATGGCATTATCTCATTTTACTTTTGCCATATTATGTTGAAGTTCATGTTTAAAAGGCTTTTGTTTTATTTATACATTGCCTTAATTGTTAATGATTATTTATGAAAGCTTCCGCATCATTGTTATCCTTACTGAGCATCTGAGCTCACCCCTTTCAATGTTTTAATATTTTCCAGGATGTGAAGAAGTATTTTATGAATGACCTGCAGGGATAGTCAGAAGAGGATATGAGTGTGGACTATGGAGACTTTGTTATTGTAGTTTTTCACTTTATGATGTAATGTAACGTTTACGAATGTATCTAGTGTTTCCAAGGCTACTAAACTAATCGGTCTTTCGAGACTTGATCCTTTGTGATCATGCCAATGTTACGAAGTAATGCACCGACTCTGGGTAGCTGGGGTCGGGGCGTTACAATTCTTTTGTTTTTAGTTTTGAAATGAATTTCAATTAAAATGACACAACAAGAAGATGTTTTTTTAGAAATCTATTTTAAAAGGAATAATCGATCTAAATCTACATCTTCATTCACTTATTAATCATTATCATTTAAATCATTATGCACATAATTATGATCCTCTAATTTGTTATCCCTCAAACCATACTAGAGTTAACATAACCACATAGATGAAATTACTTAAACCCTAGGCTAGCTTCGGAACACGCAATCGCAGCACCCTGCATTGATTGTTGTTCTAAGGATAGATTATGGTCAGTGGTTAATTAGAGAACATATACATTCTGGAAATGAGGATTAATTGTGTTTAGGGATTATATTTGAACTCTACAAATTTATCTCGTGTGCTCTTGTATTACCGATTAACACTGCGCTCTCACAATTTACACAAAACCTTGACCTCACGTGTTTTGTATTAATTGTTAAATTGCTTTCTTAGTTTATTTTAATTTAAAAACACAATTCATGGATTATATTATGTGAATTATAGTATCTCATTTATTCAATATAAATTAATAAAGAAGGATAGAGGTCGATCGATTACTAAAAAGTACTACTCTTCCATGGGTGCTATAATCATCGTAGAAGCGTTTTGCATGTGCAATGGTTTATAATGGGTGTAACCCAATAACTATTCTACTCAAGAAATCTAGACCAAATAGTAATATTAATAGAATAAGAAATTTAAACAAAATATAAGAAGAGAGAAGAAATAAAAGAAGAACAAAGATGTTTATTACACAAACAAAATTATTACAACATGAAGGAGAAGAAGAAGGCTTCGTCGAAGGGATCCTTGCTTCAAGAGCTACCCTTATTGAAATGGTTGTATAATTGGAGTGGATCAACTTATTCTCTGACCTAAACTTTCCAATGAACGTCCCAACCCCTGAAAATGAGAAAAACTCCAATTTAAAGAGGGGAGGGGAGGATAGGTTACAAGTTGTTTCAAGTGTAAATGTGGAAATTCGGCCAAATATTTTATTCCATATTCCACCGCCCATTTGACAACCAAAACGCATGAATTGGCCGGCCTTCTAGAAGGATAATATGTGCGGATATGGGTCCTCTATATCCTATAAACGTTTGGGCTTAATCCATGCCCATATTTAGGAGTTATGGCCGAAATACAGAAGCGTCTCCATTCTGGCGAGTCCAGCCCAACTTTGACTTCATGGCCCATTTACAACAACCACATGCACTCTTTAGCTCTAGTGTCCTGATTTAAAGTTTTAGATAATTAATTTAGGAACACTTTTACAAAATTTCAAATTCCAATAATAAATATACAAATATATATCTTTGCAATACTACAATAAACTATAAAGGGTAAAACTAGAATTTTAATCAAATATTCAAATGAATGATCTAATCCCAAATACTTTCTAATTAAACATATTTAACACAATGTGAGGAAATTATATCATTCATTATCAGTAAAATATTCAATAAAATAGTGTTTTATCAATAATTAACAAGGGGAATTGATAAAAATCAATGAGTTCATGAACCAAAATTAATAACTGATCTTACAATATCCCCACATTATTATATCTTATCCTCGACGTATAACCATGATCATTAATTAACTTCAATAATGGAAATACATGGCCACTAGGATCACATGTGGAATTCCTACACCATTGTTTCTAGAAAAATATTACCTATTTTCCAAATAACATAAACTGGATGAACATATTTTCTATGAATACTCTTCTTAATATCGTGAATTATATGAACCATATGCTACTCAAATGATTCACATGTATCAAAGTAAATATCACCAAAAATAAGTTAATGACATGTATTGGGAAAAGTAAACATAATATTTGGTATATTTTAGATCTCATTAATTTTACTGAATCTCTATAGAAGATTTATTTTTTATTCCGTTAGCCTGACCATCTCTATAATATCGAATAACCCCACATATCAGGGTTCCAACATGCCCCACCTCTATATGATATTGTTTACCAAACTTGGTGGCTCAAAAAAACACCCAATCCCCTATATCAAACTCCATGGGTTGATGTCACTTATTTTAATGTGATTCTTTCCTACTCTAAACCATATATGTAATATTCTTGTATAACAATATCCATTACACATGCCTATAGCCAACACAATGGTTAATTACATATCCATACATAAAAATACTTGTAATATTTGTAAAATTAATTATTTTATTACTATTTATTGGAAAATTCCATGATATCCGAATAGATATACTAATAATTACAAAAATCTAATACACACATCATCAAAACGACCTCTAACACCTAAAAGTCTATGTGAACTATCGATCTGTGGGTGGTATGGTATACTAAAATGAACATGACTAAATAATTTATTATATAACACATGAAATAAATATAATGTAAATTAAAATAAATATTTGATAGAAAATATATAAGGTATTTCATGTAGTTATAAGATATCTCAAACATACATCCTTCATATATCACCAACCATAATGATATCATATATTAGTAGAAAATGGGAGACCCCATTAACAAATCCATGATTAACCTTAATGGATCATATTCTTGGTAATAATTTTTGAATATGTAATAAATTTATTGGGAAGATCATCCCATTTGCACTGTACTGTATGTAAGGACCACATGAGACCATTGTTATGATGATGCTTCAACATCAACTGCGGACAGGTGCAAAACCATATAATGATCCATTAGATCTACATCATTAAGCCTAACCTAAAATAATGATAATTGAGATAACATTAATAATTAATTGATCAATGGGAGTTCCAAATTAGTTATATTATGTGTCTCCATCTTGAACTCCTTCAACATTTCGATAGATACCAAGACATGGCTATAAATATAAATGATCTTATCCTCATCTATAGCCCATGGATGGGGTAACTCCACTAAATTAATTCTTTCCTTTAGAAAATGATTATCTTTATATGAAATGTATCATATTTTTACATGATGAAAAAAATTAACCATATATATATTCCAATATATCTAGATAAGGATGAAAATCCAGATGTATCTCATCAAAATTTGATATCAGCTGCTAATAATTACTTGATAGTAAAAAACATGAGGTTATTTCACCCATATATAATCATATGAAACTATATTACCCATCCATGTTGTATAATATTTCTCAAGGTCAAAATATGTCAGATACTCAACCTACCATAAATTATGGATGTTATGTCCCCATTGTGTACGTATTTACCTCAAAGGCATATGGTTCATATAAGCGAAAAATCATTCTACTAAGGGATGGCGATGAAATTACATCAGGTCATGCAATATTTATTCTCACGGTATATTTTATATGGTAATTAAATTTTTTAGGCCTAAACTACCAAGAACAAATATTTCTAAACTCATCTCCCTAAATCATGATTTCACTTAGCCCAATACTTGATGCATTTAGGGCACAGAATTTGTATAACTAATGATATTAATAAATTATTATTATTATGGAATTAATTCCCATAATATTATAGAAAAATGAATATTACCCCTTTTTTAGTCTTACCTATTAGTTGTTCCAAAAATAAGGAAATTCATTTACAAAAATATGTTGATATCCTTATCATCTAATGAATCTCTAAACATCAAAATAATTTGTGGTATGCTCCCAAGAATCCTCAAACAAAACCCTTTCAATTTCAACATACATGCATTAATTTGATATGATATTACCTGATAAGTGTAATTATTTGATCAAAAACTTGTCATATTTAGGGTTTTTTTAAAACCTATACACCCATTTTTTTAACAAAATGATTTCTTGGTTTCATTTTTGGTCCTCCCTCATAATTCAATAAAAAACGATATCATCTAGAAAAACTAGCATGAAATGATATTGGTAAGGATGAATGAATATGTTCATCAAGTCCATTATCACTATTGGTTCCCCCATTATTCTGAGAACAAGTGATAAACCTTACTATAATACCCTCTCAAACTGGTACATGATGTGAGCCATAATGTACCTAAAGGGAATTCCGAATCCGAACGAGACAGTTTCTATCACTCCAGCATCAACAAAAAGTTAATGAAACAAATTAATCCAACATAATGTATGTATAAATACCTATATATGGAATGAAGAAAATTGAAACACACATGAATATATATTTCATAATAGATATGGATAAACTCAAGAGATAAAAATATAATGGTATAAATACAATCTTCAAAATAAAATTTGATATAAAAAAATTCACTACATTTGATAGAGCAGGAAACCCCCAAAAATCACACCACTTAGTCCCTAGAATTAGCTGGCATAAAACCTTTCCTCCTAACTCATGAATCATTCCTTCGCCTACATCAATTTCCATAAAACGGTCAATGCAATGCCGAAGGTGTGAGTAGGGTGTGAGATAACATGTTTAATAGGATCCGACTAGAAAGTTACATAATATGTCTCCATTTAAATAACTAAATAATCCTTGTTTTAAATAACACATGACATGATAAGTAGTAAATGTTTTTTCTATAAATAACATGGTTAATATTTACCTTTTCCAGACATTCCTAGATAAACATAGGTATATCAATTTCAATCAAAATTTATATTCAAATTTCTCAAAATCCAAATCATAAATATAAATATTATATATTATAGATGAAATAATAGGTAAATATCACTATAGAAAACAAAATTTTAGGCTAGTTGACAAATTATATGATAAAAATGAATAGTTCACCAAATTTCTTTAGAACAAATTCATAAGAAGTAGAGGAAATGTCCATGAGTGAACCCCCCCTAAATGTTAGGAAATTTTAACTAGAACAATGAGAAAAATTAGAACTGAAAATATCCATGAGAAAACACCCTCAAAGTAATTTGGATTATGGAACTAAGTTAAACCTTCCCCCTATGAACTATAGACTTCCAATGTGCTACATTTTATAAACCAGTAAACGTAATTGAAAATACACCTAGATCATTTAATAAATCTAGGTGAAATATAAATTTTATTTGAAATACATTTTTCACTAAAAAAATCATACAAATTTTATATATTATTATATTTATAAAATATATGAGATATAAATTTCATCCAAAATAGGCTAGTGATGGAACCGCCTACCTCAAATGTCACGTCATACATGATCACAATGGGATCCAACAACAATAAGAAAGAAAACCATGATAATGGATGACCATGAACCAATATAGACATCTCAATATTAATTCAATTAAATAAGTGATACAATACATTATAATAAAAAATAAATACCTTAATAAATCACACCCACATTAACACAATCAACCAAGGAAAAGACCCCATTGAATGAGATATCACAATGGATCTAGAAATTAATATCAAGAAACAACACCAAAAATTACATAATATGATAATGAAACATAATGATGATACAATAATTTGAGAAACGAAGAAGAAGTATGTAATTCTCAACCAGTGAAATTAAATCCAACAAAAATGGTGATAAAATGCTAAACGAATCAATCCATTCCAAACATAAGCTCAAGAAAAACCTAGAGATGATCCCTAGGTCAAGTGAATTTATTTTTGTGGACACATATATGAAAAGAAACAATGTGGGAGACTAAATTCAAATATAACTAAGGATACCTGATTTGATACCATTTTACATGTTATGAAATCTATAGGGATTAAGTATACTAAAAAACTGATCCAATTTTATTAAAACATGAATTTTATCATTATATGTTTTATAGATATTACATTATGTGTACTACATTCATGTTGGGTACATTTTTCACAAATTATCTCTGTAGACCAAGTAAATGTTTTATAATCAAACTAATCTTGTTTAAGAACAAAATAAATAGTAGAAAATGCATATTCATACATGAAAACCCATACCAACCTGGGAATTCCCTATATCATTATAGAACCATGTAAATCAACTAACACACATTTACCTGAACTATATTATTTTAAACAAACAAATCCCCAAACATTATGTCATTTTTCCTAGTAACCATTATCTATCATAAGGAGGCCAAACAAGCACCCAATTCAATGAAAATAAAATGAAAATATGATAAAATTACTTCAATGTGTGTATTATGATGTTAAAAACTCCCCACCTTAATAAATTATATCGCTAAGATGTCATGTGGAAGAATGAGGTATACTAAATAGAATAGGCCAGTTATAAAACATCATTGACTAAAATTACCATGTATTTTGATTATAATATCCATTCCACTATATCATAACCAACTAAATCTAATTCCCATGAAATACATTAACATCAGATTCTATGATTTCTACTGATTAATCTATAACAAAAACATTTTTCTAAAACTCAATCTTTTCCAATCTCAAAACATTGGATAGTTATAGATGAAATTTCATGATGTTGGATATTTTGAAAACAACTAATAGGTGTATCAACTGAATTGAAAATTACAAATAGTAAAAAAACATTCCTATGTTGCCAGATGAATTCATATAGTCTAAAAAATATCAAAGAAAACAATCCCTATATACCAATAATATGGTGACCCAACTGAGGAGCAAAATTTAATATTACTTATTTACCAGTTGAAATATCTGATGGATTATGGCTTTGATCCATGAAATATTTCTTTCTAATATTTTCCATAATAATACTCTGATATATATACTGAATTTTTGTAGAAATCTCCTAAACCAAACTTTTTCCCACCAGAGAAGCTTTTCCCACCTCTCTCTATGAAGGAGGTGATAATAATAGATAATGAATAATGTCGTGAATGTGTGAATTCATATTGGATACACATATCTTTTTTTATAAGAATACTCAAGAAGCCCCATATTTCGATCCCATGATCCCCCAAAATCCAAGACCCAATAAAAGAGGATATTCTCCTCAAGCTGAATAGAATGATCCATCTGACCATCTATATGTGAATGACAATCTATATTCAGACTGAAATGATTTCCCATCACCTATTAGTTACTTGTATTGAACCTCAACATAAACTAATAATCTTTGTCTAAACAAATAGCTTAATGAACCCCATGTAATGTCAAAACTACATAAACATTCAACATGCCATGATCATCAACTATAGTGGTGCCTCATATCAAAATGAAATGAGCTAACATTTTCAAAAGACCAGTCAACAAAAATATAGAATCTCTCCCTTGTGGATTCCAGGGTAATACAATAACACATTCCAAGGATATCACCTCCCATTTCTATGATATAACAGGATGATAATGGAGAAAACAAAAATGTTTCACATCCTCTTCTTTTACATGTTGGAAACAATAACTATAATACTAAAAATCATAAACTGAATTCCTCATACATGAACACCAGAATCACCATCTCATTTCAAAATAGATATTAGTAGTATCAGAATGAATGTACCATAAATATCTATAATTTCTGAAAAAATCAAAGATACTCCCTGATATTGGAACAAAAAACCAGTCGAAAAAATGGAGTATGCCATATAAATAGAGAGACCATATAGAAATAGTCTCCCCAACTTATTGGGTTTCAATAATTCCTATAAACTAAAAATCCTAATAAAAACACTATAAATAGACTCATCTAGATATTATGTAAATAAAAAACTATTCAAAAACATATCTGAAATGTCCCCTTGGGAATCTATATATAACAGAGAAAAAATAGTTATAAGGATGCACTATTCCATTCAATCAAAAAATGATTGTGATGACACATTCCTACAAAGAGAGTCTACAACAAAATTCCTCTTACCAAGGTGTAGGCAATACTGAATTCAAAAATATTACGTTATTCCTCACACCACCTTGGACAAATATTCAAGACATTTTGAGATACGATATATCTCAGAAAAACATTTTAGAAGATACTATTGAAAATTCTCAAAAAAAAACTTCCCACATGGGAGAGAATGCATAATTGTGGAAGTATCTAAATCATGAATGGGGTAATTATTATCATGCTTCTGATGATAAATAGATCCATAAGAGAGAACTGGATCATCTTTTAAATCATACAAACCAAACCCATGACATAATAATCACACAAAACCACATATCTGTTATCGTGAATACGTAATATTAGAGTAAGATCTAATTTTATAATTTTTGTTCAATACTGAAAAGAAGACTGAAAATTTGAATCCCATATTAGTTTCACCCCTTCATATTAAGATAATATTATTATGACATCATCATTGAGATATACTTGATGAACTGTCTATAGTATCCAATTAGACCATGTAAGATCTAAATCTAAGTGATATTATGTTACTCATCCCATTACAAAACTACCTTCACCTTCTCCGAAATAACTAATCATCAATGAACAAATATCACAATGCATAAGAAAATCAATTTTTGATTCCTGAAATTAATTTTTAGAATATTTCCATTCAAACAGCATCACTTCATGATTTCCAAAACAAAACATAAATTGTTCTCATTATCATTATTGGATATTGAATAAACAAAAATAACATCTATAAAACTAAAAAAACATTATCGATATAATAAAAGAATATATGATTCATCAATACATTAAAAAATGCACGAGTGTAAGTAAGACCAAAAAACATCATAAGATTTTCATAATAATGATTCTTAATAATGAAATATTTATTCAGTATTTCACACTCCCAAACTCTATGTATATGATAACCCAACTAATGATTGATCTTAAAAAGTAGGCATTACCTCTTCAACTAATCAAACAAGTAAACCACATGAGTCCAAGGATAGTAGTTCTAAACCATTAACTTGTTGAACATCAAATAGTCAAAGAAAATTCAATGTGAACTATCTTCATTATTAACAAAGTAATCTTGGTGTTCAAAATGAAAAATACTAGGTAAATCAAAAAACATCCACATCTGATTTTTCAACTTAATATTGAGATAATATAGATCCACTAGTTCAACATGATATGAAGGTACCAATAGAAAATTATTATCTAAAACCAGGTTGATCGTAAAATCCATTTACATATTTATAGAAATCCAATGGAAATATTATTCAAAAATATCTGTAATTTAAGAAAATATGATTTGAACATCATAAAATGAAGTAATTTAGCCAGGTTATATTAATATAGAAGAGAAAAAACTATTTATCTTTAGGATATAATATCATATATGATAATTCCTCTCATCGCACATCATTAAAACTCCTCTAGAACCCATTAACCAAAAGAAAAAACATGAAAATGAAAATAATATATATACACATAATGAGTTACATGACCATCCATCCAAATAAAGTTTTAAAAAATATCCATAACCTAAATAAGAAATTACCATAGGAAATCTACACAAGTGACTGATAGTGATCAAGGAAACCAAAATACCACATCATTATTCTACACAAGAACTATTTTTAACACCCTTAAAAATGGAATGAGTTTTTTTGGATGTATAATATATATATATATATTAATTGGAAAAATAAATATTAAAAAATGAAACCACGAATCAATTATAAATAATGATGGTACCTTTCACTATCATTAGACCCGCACCTACGTCTTTGGTAAACACATCTACTATGTAAAGGTGCTTCAATGCTATATATGATGGATGTATCTCGATAGACTTTGAATTACATGAATCTTCCATGTTATAATTTGGGGTTTATGAACCCTAACCATTTCATTGTGTATAAATATCCTATTAGAATCGATAAATATGAAAATAATAACCACCACAAAAGATCATACTATCAGGTGAAGGATAAGAATATCTAGTGTCTCCAACCATTCGAGGACAATAAAAAGTTTTATGTACAATGCTAGATGTATGTGGATGTATAAAAGTGTAATTCATTCTATGGTCAACCTCCACAACACCTATGATGATCCGAATACAAGATCTATTTCCAGGGAGTGCCAATGAACCTTTTACTATGTGGAACAGAAGAGGTGGAATATCCCACCATTCATTCCATATCCATTTCATCCATAATTTCCTTGTCTACTATCACTACATAATTCAAAACCATCATTATACATACCATCTATCAAATATATAATCAAATACCATCCAAGTACTTATGATATTTCAGCAGGCCATTCCTTACCACCTCTAATAGAAAATTAACCAGCTCAGTAAAATGATTGTTGTATATTGACACCAAAAAATCTCCCTTATAAAAAAATTTAACTCCAAAGACTGGTCAGTATTAATAGACTCAAGAAAAAACTTGTTGAAGATGAGCTTCTTAAAACCCATCCAATCCATGCCAACATGGATATCTATATACACCTTGGAATCCCCCCAATAATTTTAGGGACCTTCAAGTATGAAATGTTTACTATTAAATTTGATACTAGCATGTGTTTCGAGGAAGATAGTGGATTGATAAATCTAGTCAACCCAATCCTCCCCATCTTGAGGTTCATTTCTACTTTTATTGGATAGTTTCTTCTAACTGGAAAACATTCTTGATCGATAATCATCTCATAAATATCATGTCTATATCTCAACATATTCCTTATGAGATTACAATACATTATGGTTGGTAACATAATCTTCATGCAAGACGTAATTGATAATATTATGGTCTTGGGGAAGATTCCCTGTTAGATTATCAGCTACACCCTCCCAAGGAACTCATTGAACACACCATTGAGAAATACTTCTACACAATAAGAAATAATAAATGATTAGTACACACAATAATAATATTTTGAAATAGAAAATAACTTATGAAATATATTAACATTAAAATCTAATAATGTGAGTGACATATCCCAACATCCAATCATAGCATGTTTTTCATTGCTGCATGCGATAGATAGAAAGTCATCGTGACATGTATGATTTTGTTCCCAAGAATAAAAATAATTTTAATTTATGAAAAACATTAATTCATAGGATTGAATATTAATACACTACTTATCATATCATGACTGTGCTTCGATGTGAAATTGTATTAGAGAATTTCTTAAGAAAAGTAGTCTCACTAAAATGTGTTAGTAGTTCCCCAATATGTTTGAATTGGGATGTGTTGTGACACTATTCTTTAATATATGTTCCATAGATATACATTATCATTTGAGAGACACAAATGTAATAGGATATCAGGGGTGGAGACTCATAGGGCATTGAGGCACCTTATCATGGTGTACTCCATTGGTAATATCTACTATGGATATTATGAGAATGAGGCACACATCTTGGAAATCCACATTTCTATGTGTCATTATACGTCCCAATCTAAGGATGTTTGTATTGGTCCTTAGTCATTAAGATTATTATTAGTGGATATTATGAGTTGCGTACTTTGATGTATTTACAAAAACCAGGATGATAGATGTTCAAGGAAAGGTAGGATATGTTGCGTGCATCAAGATTAAAATTTAATTAATGAATAATGTGAATGTATTTGTCCCTTCTTTCAAGTAATGGAAGTTAGAAACTCATGCCCTTTATGGAAATGATACATCATTAGTAATTACACGACCTTGAGGTTATATAGGAAATTTCAATTTCTATAATTTCTGCAGAAGAGATATCGAGAATATAGGATGATGGAACTGACATGAAACCAATATTATTAGACATATTGTGGTAAAGAGATTACAGTACACGGTAATAATTCGTATGAGGATACATGTCATGTGGCATTAACATATTTCACTATGGATTCCTTGTCTTCTTTTGTGATGCTAAATGTAATGGACCAGACCTCCCCACTTCATTACATTGTGAAAACATGTTTTTGAGGTGTTCTGGGTTGTCATGCAAGATCATTTCAATTGTTTTTCAAAATTTAGTTTTTTCAACTATAGCATGTGTAATGGTGAGTAGTCTACTGGCATGTGGTGATGATAGGTCACCAGATTGGAATCACACTGGTGAATTTCAATTATGAGATGCTAACTGGTGGACAAGACTATATATCTCGAATGGTGAGTCCCCAAATGATGACTCAACCACTTATTGCTCAACCATTGATGAGTTTCATGGTGAGTCACTGATGATAGGTCACGAGCGTTGACTCCCAATAGTACATTTTCGAATAGTGACTCATCCAATGGTGATTCATCCAAAAATTTAGTTGTACTGTGTTGATTCATATAATAGTATTTCACATAATGGTGATTCATCCAATGGTTTTCCCTCCATTGGTAATTCAATTCCATAGATTGACAAATTTCTATTTTTTCCTATTTTTTCCATTTTCTCCCATTTCAGGCTTTATTTGAATTAAAAATGGTTTTAAACCATATTTATGTAATTTCCCATCCATCTAAGGGGATGTAAATTATATATTTAAATTCCTAATATCCTGGAAGATTTTATAAAGTCAAAATGCATGGTCTATATTGTGATTTGGGTTTGATGGATTTTGGAACCATTTGTTTTGTTGATATAGGATCTTATATTTCTAAATAGCATAACCATTATTCCTTATTTTAATACATTTAACCTTTTTAATGATCATACATAGAACCTCTCTTCCCTGAAGGATCATGCATTGTGTTGTGGCTGTCTTATCACATTTCCCGGGATGACTTTTCTTACTGCATGTGCACTCCCTGTTTTGGGAGGAAGGAGGAATTAGTGATTCTTTGAGGTAAGTATACCTAAATCTATCTATTTTATATGTATCATTCAGGGTGTGTTTATGAATTCACTCTTGTGAAAGATAGTTTAATACCACGTTAATAAGTAAATATAAATGTGATTAAATATCAACATGTGGGGTTGGGGATAAGTGAATTGTTTTTTTCTTTGTTATATGATGATATTGTGGTATTTATAGGCTATTTTCATACCTAAAATCATTTACCTTGATTGTATTTCGGTGTAAACCTATGATGTCATGTAATGTATCATTTTTGATTGTGTGTTAAATGGATGTATATATTCAATATATGAATCACATATATTCGGTTAAGTAAATTGGTTATCAAGAAATGAACTTATGATGTGATCCCCCATGAACATAAAAAGTGAACTTAAAAAAAATAAGAAATGTAAATATGGATGTTTTTCATTTTTTGGTTGTTTTTATAGATATTGAGGTTATATTTGTCTGTGGGGTGGAATTAGTTCTGTAATGGAATCTCATGTTTAGAGATTGATTGATTGTGAGAAGGATGGGAAGTGTTGTGTAGTGAGACTGCAACCAGTAGATTTTTTTGCTACCTGGTGTGTTGTTTTTGTGATTCTAGGTTGCAGATGGTTGTTATATGAGGAGTACATTGGTATGGATTTTTATTTTATTTCATTTTATTATGGTTGAGATGGATATTTGGGCATATTGTTTTTGAAAACTGATGATGGATTTGGAGGGAATTGGTGTCAAAAGGAGGTGAAATATAATAAGAGTTACTAAATTGTGGTACTTTTCCTCTGTGTAGTTTATTATATGTGGCTTGATGAATTTTTTTCATTTAGTTGTCTGGGAAAGGAAGGAATGAATTAATGTATTTCTTATTAAAAAATACTTTTGATTAATTGTGTTGGTTGGTGTTATGAATAAAATAGAATTTTATTCATTAGAATTTTATTTTGAGGTAGATGTATAGGTAGTATTTTGGGATGGTTATTTTTTAAGGAAAACCCATAGTTGGTCTGAGTGTTTAATGCCTATATAAATAGTTATACTTCCTTGTGATTTATATTCTCACCCCATCTTAGTTGATAAATTTTTTTGAACACCCCCATTTTCATGGGGGAGGGTGTTTTGTCCAAATATCCTACTAAGATGATGGATGGGTGGTTTTTAGATATTCCCATAAAAATATTATAGGAATTCTTATACCAATACACTTTCGGTAGGTTGTGGTGTAGTTGTGAGGCCCATGTGTATGCAGGTGATGGGTGCATTCCCAGGTGTCTATGATATGATATGTGATGTGCATTCATATGTGACTTTGGGATGAGGTATGGTTGTGGAAAAGGTGTCTACGGGCAGGATGTGGTATGGTTGTGGCCCATGTGTATATGGGTGGTAAGTGGTGAGCATTGTTTGATGATGTCTCAGGACGACCTCTGAGGCCATCTGTTTTCAGGGGGGTTTTGACATGGGGCTTGGTGAAGAGTGTGGAAGCCCCATTACATTTTCTATTAGGGTATGAGTAGTAAATAGATGGGATGTTTTGTGTCATACCAATGCATTGATGTGATTATAATAATACATTACATGACATTATTTTATTTATGAGAATTCCTCTGTGATGTTGGGGTGACTATTATCCCCTATTAGATGCTGTTAGTTTCTGCAGTTCTACAAAAGGGGGATTTGTATACTTCCTCCTCTTATGAATGAGACATATTGGTTTTTTCTTACAGTGTATACTTGTATTCTCACCCAAAATTTATAAAAATTTATTCCAGATTCTATTAGGACTATATAGATCATTCTGTACATTAATACCTTAGACATCAGGGTTGGTTTCTATGTCAATGCATAGCTTTGTTTATTTGGTATATAATATGGAATTTTATTATATTTCTAGCAGTTTTAATTGAAAACATGATTGTGGTGTATATTTTGTTTCACATAATATATTTCATGGTGTTTTGATGTTGTTTTATATTAAATCACAATCATGGTGACTATAAAAGTGGTAATGGACACCATTTTGGGAGATTTGTATACCCATGGAGCTAGTTTCCAACTCGGGGCCTACTAAAGGCGGGAATCGGGGGTCATTATCTCTCTTTCTCTATATCCATCTTAGGAGGGGAATCATTAAATAGATGGAGTCATGACATAATGTCATCGAAGGTGGTGGATAAGAGATAAGAAGTATTTTGGTGTTAGTAACATTGATGATTGCATGGGATAATAGGGAAAAAATGTCACGTGATCCTGGCGTGTGACATATGAAAGGGGTGACTGACTAGGACATTGGTTTTTATCCCCCCCCCCATAGATGATTTGATGCCAGGACTGTAATCCAACCAAAAGACCATGTAAGGGTACATAGTTTGCAGAGTACAAGCCCGAAAAATTTGACATGAATCATAATGAATTATAATTTTTTTAATTTGGTGTCTAGTTAAATATAAAATAAGTAAATATTTGAAATGAAGCTTTAATAAAATTCCATACTCCTTGGGATTAAGTATTTTTGTTTTACCTATTTCAAAAAAGGTACCTAGACATCGTCAGTGTGTAATTTAGGAAGTGGATTCTCAATAGTTTTACCCAGTTGATTGACAAAGGTTGGATTACGTAGAGGAGGATGATTAGTGGAATATTATTCTACGTGATTTCTATTGGAAAACTCTAGGAATGAACGATGGTAATATTTTTGACATGGATGTGGAGAGTTGTATTGGGGATCCTTTGATCACCTTCGGCATGATCATGGGTTAGATAGAGTATTGGGTTCTATCGGCAGGGAGTCAGATGCATGGATTTGTGCATAAGTGGTGGAAGTTGTACCTAGAGGAGTGGAAGGAGGCTGTTGTTTTTTGTGTCGATTTCGAGAAGGATTTTCATGAACAATTCAGTTCGCTGATCATGAGGGATGAGAGATGGAAGGAGTTACTCTCCCTAAAAAAATGAAGTATTTTATTATCAGTGTTGTAGAACCTAATCAATGATTTCATTCATTTTTTCCTAGATCACTTTCCAGATGAGGAGGCTCATGAGATCCACCTAGTTGAGGCACTTAATCCTTCTCTCTTTTACGTGGGCCCCCCTTCAACTTACCAATGTACATGGATATCCGGAAGGAGGAAGAGGTACTTGGGAAGATGTACTCAGGAGTAATTATACTATAATAGGGTATACAAAATGATTATTCTATGGGAAAGTCTACTTAACACTGGTATCAAGTGTTAGTGCCTTATATGTTTCGATCATTGTGGAGTTGACCTCAGTAGTTCTCATTTTTACCTTCAAGTCCACTTGATTTAACTAGGAACACGGGATCGATATGTTTTTCTTGTGGATCCCATGAGCATATTAAGAGTCATTGTCTATCAGCCATTCAAGCTCAGTATGGTGGATGTGGGTAGGCCCAACACCCGGCCCAAGTGCAGTTTTAGTAGGGCAGTTTTAGCAGTATGTACAATAGGCTCATGCTCCACTGAGGGGATACAGTGTAGGTTCAGATGAACATCAGGGTATTTCATAGCGACTTTGACAAGGGAATGGTCATAAATGTGTTCGTAAGTAGAGGATCATAGGTTCTAGGTGTGGCTAGTTGCACACTACAGTGTTATTAGTTTCAGTAGGGCGAAAGATTGTTTGAGGTATGATCAGTTTGTTTTGTAACCAATCTTTATCTTTTTTTGATTTAGGAGTATTACATTCATTCATTTCAACCAGTCCAGTCTATTCTCTAGTACTTGACTTAGATAGGCTTTATGTTTTCCAGGTGATGAGTATTCCAATTGGTCCTTATAATAGATTTTTTTATGTATGACGGTGATGTACATTAATGATGTAACAAAATAAATATACTAGGGACCTTTTCATTCTGAATATTAAACCAAATGATATCATTCTTGGCATCGTATAGTTTTATTCTATGAATTCTATTATCATATGCTTCTAGAAGATAGTCAAGTATGAGGTGTGGTTTTTGAGCATATTGATTTCATAAGTGAGAAGAGTTTTGATATTGGAAGTCAGCGTGTGGAGCTGATTCATTCCTCATTAGATGATCTATAAGTGGAAATAGTGGATGTTGAGATGGATGAGGTTCCCAACGTTTTGGGGGAGTTAATTAATTTCTTATAGAATGAGGTTGTGACTATACCCCCTTGACGTGATGTTAAGTTTAGGATAGACTGACAACCTGGTGCTTGTATGATTTCGATGGATCCTTATATGATGATACCTTATAAGTTACAGGAGTCGAGGATTCAGATAGATGATCTAATGCTAAAGGGTTTTATCTGGCCGGGTGTATCATTGTGGGGTGCTATAGTCTTTTTGAAAAATTAGTGGATTGCGTTATGAGGTTGTACATAGACTATCGGTGGTTGCATCTGGTGATGGTCAAGAATTATTACCCCCCTCCCCCGGATATATGATCTTTTTGACCATCTGAGAGGAGACTATTCATTTTCAAAGATCAATATATGGTATGGATATCACATGTTGAGGGTAAAGGAAAATGATATCATGAAGATTTCTTTCAGATGTAGGTATGGGAATGTCATGTTTAAATTCATGCCATTCATTGTCAAAAAATTCACCTACCATGTTCATGGGGATTATGAACTCAATTCTACAAGAGTATCTTGAATGTTTCATCATCGTATTCATTAATTATATCTTAGTCTATTTGTACATAGATGAGGAGCATACCGAGCATCTCAGGACCATCTTGGGGTGTTCGTCGTCACTACCAGCTTCATGGGAAGCTATCCAAGTGTATTTTATGGACACACTAGGTGCATTGTGATGGATATTTGGAATCACAACATGGTTTAAATGTTGACCCATTAAAGGTCAATGTAGTGTTTTCATGGTCAACAACTAACAATTTAAAAGTGGTCCATAGTTTCCTTTGTCTGTAAGGATATTAAATGATCTTTTTACTCGATTTATCTAGTGTTCCTACTTCGTTGGTAGTTATAACTGGGGTGGGCCATGATTTAGTGTGTAGTGAGATGTTCTAGGTAGATTTTGTCTATCTGAAGGATAAATTGGTTAGTGCTATAGTGTTTAAGTTTCTAGAGGAATGGGTGAGGTATTATGTGTTCTTAAACACTTATAGTATGGGATTAGGATTCATGCTGATGTAGCAATGGGAAGATATCTCTTATGAGTCAAGGTAGTTACGTACCCATGAATGTAACTATTCCACCAATGATTTGGATCAAGAATCAGTACTATTTTCACTAATTTTGTGGTGAAATTACATAAATGGGGAGCACATTGTAGTCAACATAGATCACAAGAGCTTGTGGTTTATCTTTTCCAAACAAATTATGAAATTCTGATAGTGAATTATTATGGAGGTTCTTCAGGAATATTATTTTGATATCTTGAAAACCTCATGTAACAAGAATATTTTGGCCAATTATGTGTGGATGAAATCATATATTTTGGGTGTTTTGGAATCCATAGAAGCAAATAAGGTGATATATATGTTTTCCACCTTACACTTAGATTCAATAATGGTTAAAACAAGAAGTTTTATGTTTCATGTGATAGTTAATTATTCCCTAATATTGAAGGTGGATGGGTCTCAATGAGGATACTTGGATGTATAGGTGATATAGGATCGCATTGACCAAGGTGATGCTCTAGTGGGATTGTCAGAGGATGGATAAAATTAGATGTTGTTCTCGGCGAGGATGTTTGTTCATTGGCGATGTGCAAGGGAGTCCTCTTTGAGTTCCATATCATACCATTAGTGGTACAGTAGTGAGTTTCTATTTTTTTCCATTATTTGAGGATGTATTTTTGGTTGCACAAGATGAAACGAACAAGGGTGGAGTTTTGTGATAAGTAAATAGTGTTCTATCTGGTGAAGGATGAGCACTGTTTTCTCGGTTCTTTGTTACTGCCCCTTGATGTCACTATTTGTAAATGAGATGAAATGTTGATGGATTTTCCTCAACATTTTCAAGGGATTATGGAGGCTTCAATTCCATATTGGTAGTTATAGATCGACTAATGAAATTATCCATTTCAATAGTGATAAAGGACTTGAGTGTTGTGGATTACATTTCTAGGAAGTATGTGGACGAGGTGTTGGGGATTCATGGAGTTACGAGATCCATTTTCTTGGATCCCGATGAATGTTTTAACTCACATTTCTTGTGGGGATTGGAGGATTCTTTGGGCACATAGTTATGCCTTACCACTTCCTGAAAACCTCAAATGGGTGGGAAAACATAGTGGACCATCTAGACGTTGGAGGAAATGTTGGGTCCATGTGCCCTAGACATGGTAATTAATGGGTGTGACACTTTACCATTATATTGGTCTTTTACAATCATATAAATAAAAATTATAATGGAATGGAGTAGTTTTAATTATTGTATGGAAGACTGGTTCAATATCATTTGTGGTGGAAATGGTTGGAGAGATAGCTGCTGTTGGTACTGAGGTGGTATGGAGAATGATAGAGAAGTTCCCGAGTTTTGTTGAGAGGTTGGAGGATTAAAATGACCAATAACAAACAAATTATGATCAATGGATGATCCCCTAGATGTTCTAGGTTTGGGACCATGTATTCTAGAAGGTTTACCATCAATGTGGAATGTAGAGGTTTTGAAGAGGGAGTGATATTTCTTTTTTATTCATCATACCCTTTGAGGTGTTGGGGTGAGTTGGTGAGTTTTGATACCAGTTAGCACAACAACCATAGTTGGAAGGGATTTAGGATATATTTCTTGTCTATCCTCTTCACATGTAACTTCACGATGACTCCCATGTAATTGACTTGGGACCATTGGACCTCAAAGATGACACGATCTTCATGGAGTGGTCAGAAGAGATCCTAGATCGTTTGAAGAAGGTGTTTTTTCTAGATGGGCCATTCCTTTATATCTTGTTTTATGGAGGATGAGAGTTTTATAAGAGAGTTATTGCGATTGATAAGCACATATTCAGGCGTAGTACCCATGGTTTATTTGATATTTTCCTTATTCAGTTTTCTTTGGAATTTAATGGTTAAACCTTCTTTATTTTGATATGAGTTGTTTCCTATTTCATTAATGTGTGATAAATTATCGACATTTTAAATGGAGATAAACTGAATATTAATCTAGACTAATTAATTTATTTGTGATTAAACACCTACAGGTTAATCAGGGCATCCTAGAGTGGATAGTATCTTGACATGATGAACAAGATTATCTAGTTCATGTGTTTGAACAGTGTGGTTATTCTGCTTGTGTTGTGTGTAATTAGGTCGATTGGGTAAGTATATTTCTGGGGAGGTATTCTTGTATGTTGAGGATTCCCTATAGAATTCAAAAATCACATTGTTTTTTATCATTGAACATTGGTTTAGTGAGTTGGTAATGATGTTTCAATCATATCTAGATCTTGTAGAGGTGTATCATGGGGTGGTTATTAAAACACCTATTTTTCATATGGGATAGGTTTTAGATTCTAAAGTATAAAAATAATTTTAGAGGTATCAGTGTTAATTGTACATTCTATTCCAGTTCATTATTGTTCTAAAATCTAATGTTAGAGGTGTTATAAGATGTCTTGGTGGATCATTCCAAGAGTTTTTTAAAATCCATATTTTCGAATTTTATCTCTTCTAATGGTTAGCCATCCATCGGGAGGTGGACCGAGTAGGTCTCCAGTGGTGACTCACACTGGTGAATCTCAACAGTGAGACTCAGATGGTGGGACATGATAGTAGGTCACCAAAATTGACTCATCCATCAGTGGCTCATCCACAGGTTAGACGCAATGTTGAGTCACTGAAATGAGGTCACCAGTGGTGAATCATCTAAGAGTTACTCATCCAATGGTGACTCATCCAATAACTATTTATCCAATGTTGAGTCTTCCAATGGTAGGTCACCTAACCGTGATTCCTCCAACAGTAGGTCATCAGGGAGTAATTGATTTTCATAGTTTGTCAATTTTATAGTTTTGCCAAATTTTTCTACTATCTCCCATTTAACATTTTACATGATGTTAAATTAGTTATAAACCAAATTTAAGTATTTTTGAAAATTTTTAAAAGGGTATAAATTTATCATAAAATTCTATACACTAAGGAGAATTTTATATAGTCAAAATTCATGGTCTTGATCGCGATCTGGAAATGATGGATTTGGAAACTGTTTCATCCCTTGATATAGGTTATAGACTTTATAAAGGTGAGAAAATTTGATTCTTGTATGTATCCCTTTACCCTTTATATCACAATTAACAAAAACATTCTTACATGAGTGATCATGGGTTTCAATATTTCATTTAGACCATGTTTCACTACAGGCTTTATCCTACAACATGTGGACCACCTATTTCGGGTGTAATAAAGAATTTTTGATCATCTGTTCTTAGAGGCAGGGATCCCTTCATCTTTACTTTATATGTGTATCATGTGGGGTGGGTATATAAATATTATCATGTTAAATTTATTAGGAAAACAAGATAATAAACATAACTAAATTTTTATAAATATCTACAAGTAGAGCATGGGAAACGTGACATGTTTTCCTCTTTGTTATCTATTGATATTTTGATCTATATCGGCTATATACATACTAAAAATTGAATCCATTGGAGGTCATTGTTTTGACACATATGAAGGGTGGTGATGTATTTTTGTATATGATGTGTTTCAAAAATTTATATATACAATTGATTAACCCCATTTATTTGGTTCCATAAATGGATTCCCCATGATCGAACTCATTCTTTGATCACACCAGAACATAAAAGGTGGAATTAACAAATGGGAACATAGATTAATCGAGATGTTATACCTTCTATGGTTGTTTTGTGCTACTGTTGAGGGATATAATTTTTTTTGGTTGGTTCGTGTTGTGTAATGGAATATCAAGTTGAGATATTGATTTATTGTGGAACATATGATCATTTTTGTGCACTGTGACTGCAACCTATTTGTGTTTTGTTAGTGTTGTTGGGTGTGGGGTATTTGTGCATTAGGGTTTCCGATCATAATGATAATGGGAGTTAATTGAATATTTTGTGAGTTGTTTTCCATTTTGGTGTGGCTGAGATTGTAAATATGGACAATGATTTTGAAAAATGAATAAATTTGCGGTTTTCGTGGGAGGCAAATAGAGAGAAAATACGAATTCAGTTTTTTTATTACAGTTATTTTTCTGTATGATGTTAATGTTTTTTGTAATGTTATATGATGTGTTTTGTAGCTTTCTATGTAGTGTTGTAATGAATAAATGGATTTATTAATAAATAATGATAACCAGTTAATTGAGTTGGTTGGGGTTATGAATTGAATTATGGAATGTTGTGTAGTTTTTCATATAGTGGTAGCAGCAAAGGTGGTTTTGTGGGATGATTGTTTTGTCTAAAAAACACATAGGTTTGGATGATTGATTGATACCTATATATATAGTTTTACTACTTTTTTATTTATATAATCACCCTAACATATTTGAGTAAAATGTGACAAAAACCCCCAATGTCATTGGGGTGTCATTTCCCAACATCTCAGTGGGAGGATGGATGGCTAGTTATTGTATATTCCCTGCTCACTCTTTTTGAAATTGGTAGCCCAAGGATCTTTATGTATGGTGTGGTGTGGGTGTGATGACCATGTGATTATGGGTGTGGTTTAATTTCCCAGATGTATCTGTCAAGAGATCTGGTGTGATTTTCGAGGTGTATTTGGGATGAGGTATGGTTGTCGCACAGGTTACTATAGGTGGGATGTGTAATGGTTGTGGCCTAGGTGTCATTGTGTTGGTTACAGAAAGAATCATATTCCCATGTTTTGGGACTATCAATGAGGCCATGGTGTGTCTGGGATGGTTGTGCCATGGGGTTTGTGGAAGAGTTTGGAATCATGAAAATGATTTTTGTCAGGGTATGAGAATTTAACTAGTGGGAAGAGGTGTTGGGTATAGAAATATAGATATTCTTATTATATAACCATACATTACTTGTGTTATTTTATAAGAATTTCTTGGCGTGGTTAGTGTTTCTAGTATCTAATGTAATGTGTTTTTTTGTTTTGACATTTTTATCACACAAGAAATAGTATGATTCCTCTAATTTTGTATGAGAGACCATAGATTTCTCAACTGAGTATAATTGTATTCTCTCACTATGTATATAAAATTGATTTAATGTTTTCAGGAGGACGATATAGAACATGATGTGAATTAATATCTCAAACATTGGGGATGGATGTTTTGTTTCTTCTTAGGTTTGTTCTTTTGGTACATATATTGGAGTTTTTTTGTATTTATTACTATTTTGTTTGAATACAAGTATATGTGGTGGATTTAGGTTTACGCTATATATTTTATAGAGTTTTTTAGGTGTATTAATCTTATATCCTAATCTTGGTTACTATAAATAGGGTAGTGCCTCTCATTTTGGGAGATTTATATACCCTTGGTGTCGGTCACCACCCTAGGGCCTACTGAAGGCTAGATACATAGGTCATTATCTCTCCTTATCTATTTCCATCTCTGGGGGAAATTTATGGATGGAAGGGGTTGTGACACTAACCTTTTACTTTGGGATGATTCAGATAATGACACTATGAAAGATTCCTAGAGGTTCAGACACGATGAGTGTCAAAAAACATAGTAATATTATATATTATTATTTAAAGGATTGAATAAATATTATAAAATTATGTTCTTGAATAACTATTCATATATTCTTGATCACATTTATTCCTTCACTAGTTTTTATGAGAGAATATATTCTGAACATAATATTTAATAAAGATATATTTTTATTTAGTGAATATAATATTTATTTATTTATTGGATAATTATGCAGTGATATATACTTAATAAATATATGGACAATATTCAATGACTGATAAATATTGTGGATATGTTCGGGGTGGAAATTAATGGTCCTTTGAGAAATGGGAATATTGAATATTTTTTTATTATATATTATTTATTTTAAATTTTATTGTTCAACAAATTTCCAGAAATGGTAATATTACTATAATTATTTGACATGGGATTTTGGTAGGAATAATTAAATAATAATAGTACTTGGGAAATTAGTTTATTTAAACCCTACCAATACAAATACCTAATTATGTTATATTAACATTGGACTATTAGGTTGTGAACAACCTATTTAGAGAAAATATCTCAAGATTATATATCTCTATTATCCAAGAATGAACTAAATAAAGGAGAGAAATCCTCCTCCATTGGATCAAGGATAATTCTTTGGTTGTGGTTCTTGAGGATATAAAACTTATAAAATGAAAGAGCAATGATCTTCCATGCAAGCACTCAGAGACTCCTTTGGAAATGAATAGAGATTTTTTAGAACATTTGTGGATCACCTAAAGAAGACTTCTATGTGTGTTTTCTACAATGAAACTTTGTATCCATGAAGATCTATAATCGTCCACATCAACAATGAAATAATTCCATACAATTAACTCCTTATCTAAATAAATTAATTATAAAAAATATGTGGGGATCTCTTATCTCTCTGTCCCGACGAAATTCTTATTTGCCTATTTCATTGACTAAATTTTGTGGATCATGATGTTCAATGTCGTATATATATTTTATTGATAACTGATTATTGAAAAAAAAATTTGGCATCACCCACCACACCCGTTCACTACACCCAGAACCAACAAGTGGAATATGAGGGGGCACATAATTGTATATAGTTAGTTAATATCATTTTTCATATATTCATATATGATTTATTTTATCTATTAATTTATAATGTTTCTTCTATTTTGAATTAAGAGATATTATTCTACCTCATTCCTTTCTCATATATTTAATAGAGAGATTTAATTTTATCATTGAAAGCATCATGAGGAACTCAGTCCGAGGTGCCAAGGTTTTCGGCCAGACCAAACAAGTCTACATTAAATATAACAAGAGTTACATGTCATATAATCATGGTCAATTCACCAAGAGTTAATTTAAAAAAACTACATAATCTGTTTGTACTAATGACATGCGGTGTAGTTTATCCATACAACCCATGTTTACCAGGACATACTAGCACTTGTTCAGATGGACTACACACTATGTGTCCCCTTAGACATGGCGTGTAGTCCCTTTGGTTCAGATATGGGCCACCCATGTATTTCATGGACTACCTGACCAGTGACCATGTAACATGGAGTTTAAAAGGCATGTGGCATATTGGACATGACCTGTACTCCGATTTTTCTATGGCACGGACTACTCATCGAATCCATAAAAATGTTTATTAATTAGACTAAGCGAGGTGTACATGTAATGTAAGGTAAATCTACATGTTGTGTATTTATACAAAGTTATAGATATTTAAAATTTATTTATGATACAATATAAACCTTGAGATAAGTCCTAGGGTGTGGTCTAAAATATGGTACACTCTATGTATCTAATTTAATATATATATATATATATATATATTTGATTTTCTAATATATGTGTAATGTTCAGATATTCATTTCATGTATGAGTCATATTAAATGTTGTCACTCTATGTTCATTGAATAATAACATGTGATTGAAAACAATCACATAATTCTTATAATCATTCATGATGACTCATCATGAATGTATGTGACATATAATTTAATCCATATGTCAAAATAGTAAAATAGTATACTAGTATAACACATGTTATGTATATTTGGAAGAGTATTCACTGTGTTACCTCCTAGGTAAAGGTTCTATTAACTATTAAATTTAAATTAACATATTTAATATTGTTAAACTTATAATGGATAAGAATATAATGTATATTACTATAAGGATTAATATAAAATAATTCATTAATTCAAGATAATAATTAATTGATTCAAACCGGATTTATTTTAAACATGAAATATTAGATACCTAATGCTAGTTTTATTAAATATTGAGTAAATGGAATGCATGTGGATGATCATGAGCTATACCAGACCATTTTTATGTGATTGGTTTCATTTAATTTATTACTAAATTAAATTATTGGCATGTGTTCATTATTTCTTAATTATTATATAGGGCATGTGTTCCCATGGTATATTTTTTGCATCCCCTTTTTTCCCTCACCAACAAGTGAGTAAAAGGAATATGTAATTGATGGATCTACAATGCTATTCTAAGTAGTCCAAGTTATGAGCTAAAGAGAAACTAATCCATGGATATACAAAGGTGGATGGGTGGAAATATTTAAATATGAACCTTAATTGGATTAATGTATTTCTCCCCTATGTCAACGGTTATTTTATCAACCATAAGGAAAAAACATTATAAAATTACTATAATCACACCCTTTATTTTATTTCTATCAGTTTCATGGTAATTTAATTATGGTTTTCTTGGTATGAACAGAAAATTAATGAATTAACAATAATTCACGATGGAACTAAAATAAACCATCTTTTGTATAAATATTATCTTAGGAATGGTTCATCACTTATGTAATCCAACATATTATTAACAATAATGTAATAAAGATACAAATTGGAAACAAAAATATAATGTTTAAATTCACTCAATAAAATATTATGCCATTATAGCCTTCTATTACATTAGTTAGAATCAAACCATTATTCAATGTTCTTGATCAGACAATGTTGGGATGTATTCAATTATTAGGGATATCTAACAACATGTTTTTTGTTAACCAAACACGTTTAAAATCAATGGATGAGTTCTAAAGAAGGACTTGGTGTAACCGGGAGGAAAATGTTGTGGAAATAAAAATTAATGATTCCAAGATTTGTGAGTCCACATTACATATCAAGGAACCTATAGTTAATGCAGTTTTAATTTATAATTCATAACAAAAGCCATTTAAGTCACAAAAAAAAGTATTTTGGGAAATGAGAAGGGTAATATGGTTCCATTCCACATAAATTAATAAAAAACATGATACTACAATGCCATCAATGACAGTTATAAGGTATCAATAAAATAGTGGGTGGATAATAAATATAATAATTGTTTTTTTTAATTTAACATATAATATAAAAAACTATACCTATCTTATTTTGTAAAAATAGTAATATAATGAAATTCATCATATAATTATGATACATACTTGAGATGTAAAACATTCTCACTGGAAACAATTTTTTGGAGAAGAAAAGGTGCATATGGTTCATCCTCCTCCATTAAAAGAAATTTTATGTGTGGGAAGAACCATAACTAGTTAAACCATGAAATTATTAATGTGATGATGAATTATCTTACTATGTGAAACATATTAATTATGTTACAAATGATCAGTACATTAAGAAATGATCCACATCTAATGTTCTATTGGAAAAAAACAAGTATATGAAAGCTTATAACATGATGTCTTAACATTGAGAGGACTATCAAGAGAAGGTGATACAATAGAGGTATGAGAGCTCCAATTATTTTTTCACAACTAATCATAGAGAATCTACACCAGTTGGGACTCATGTAGTTTTGATTATTGACTACATTGAATTCATGGACATCATAGGGATTAAATTCCATGATGATTTGTGTTAATATCTCATCCATTCATCACTTCAAATAACTTCTCTAACATTACTATTATTTAATATATGTTACCAAGTGAGAAGGGTATTTTGAAACATCTGAACTTGATTATCTACGTGGATAAGGACATGTGGTTTGATAAACCCATGGTCCTTTGGGTGTACACGAAATAGAAGAACAAGGAAAAGTGTCCAATGACTTATAAAAGTCTAAATCTCATGAGAACCATCCTCAAAATAATAAAAAGGTGCAAAGGAAGGGAAATGGAAAAGTGGAAATATGGTTTTTATGTGGAATTTGATCCCACCTAAAGAGAAACTGCACCCATAGGAAAGGGAATGCTAAAGGTTCATTCAATATAGATTGAAATCATTCGATTTCTACACATTTTCTATTATATACAGCTTGTAGTAATCACATCTATATACAAATGTTGAAACGTTATAGATTTCAAATGGTTTCTAGAGTATAGGTGCATTTAAGACCTTCCAATAGTGTGAGGATGGATAATCTTTCCATTTGTTACTACCTCCTCAAATTTCTCACATGATTGATTTTTGATTTAATAGAATGTTATTATGTAACGATAGTTATGTACAATATAATTTAAATTTCTTTTTTATGCATATATTATTTTATATAGAAACATAGAAATAATCCATGTTTCCTTTATAAGGAAAACATATGTTATGGTATTGTTTATTTTAAGAATGGAATTTATTTTGTAAATTATAAAAACCATGTTTTGGAAATTGAAAATGAATCCAGTTTATAGGACTCTAATAACAATAATTTATAAAATCACTCTCTTGGTTATGTAAACAAGACGAGTTTGACAATGCTTCTTAAATATGAATATTTAAACTCTTCAAAGCTAAAACCACATGATAGAATTCATGCTTGTTTACAATTAAAAACGACCAAACTACTATTTTGTGAAGATGATTTAAGTGACACAGAACATATAGGAATGATAAACTCTAATTTGAGTGTAAAATTTATAGTATAAAATAGAGGTAGATATTCTTGCTTTATAACTTTTACTAATTAATTTAGTTTCTTTTTTTCTATATAACAATTTTTTGACCAATTTCTCTAAAAAATTAATGGAATTCATTATTGACATAGAGAATAATCTTGGTAATAAGATAAAGAAGTTTTGATCAGAAATAGGTGGAGAGTATCATAATGAAGAATTCATCAACATTATATGGGAGTTTGGAATTCATTCTCAACTTCCTACACATTATACACCATAATAAAATGGTTTAGTGAAATAAGGAATCATTCCTTGTTAGACATGGTTTTTTTGATTATGAGTCATGCTGATCTTCCATTATCCATTTGGGGAAATGTAAAAAATCTATAGTATATACATTAATCAGAGTACCAAATAAAGATTAAATTTTAATTCCATTCAAGTTATATTGTGGGAATAATCCCATTTTATCTCATTAAAATGCATGGGGTAACGAGGTGTTTGTTAAGGCATTTTTAGGAAACAAACTAACTCACCGAGGAACGAATTGTATCTTTAATATGTATCTCAAGTGAACAAAGGGATAAAACCTGAACAATATGTCATACAAGACAATGAATATTTTTTTTCAATATTTCCTTCTAGAGAGTGATAACATCCTAAAAATGTTTGGGGGATAAAATTTTACTTAGAAGAATTCGATGCTTAGGAAACACAAGAGTAGTTACAAGAATAGATTCTTGAAGTCCACGTAGAAGAAAATGTTTTTGAAAACAGAAGTACTATGTAGGAGTGTGAGAGAGGCAAGAGATCTATAAATATAGTTTTTTTGGTCACTGAGGATGGTGACTCATAAATAGATGAAAATGATGATCTTCATCCTATAGGGGGATATAGATAGCTCAAAAGCTACATAATGGCTGTAAGCTATGAATTATGAGATGGAATCCATTTTGCATAACCATTATTGGGTTCAGTTCGATGTTCCAATGAATGTATATCCTATTTGATAGAAATGTTTATTAAATATGTAACTTGGAAGAGAAGGTAAAGTTTGTACCAATAAATCACTTGTAGATGATAAAGGTTTTAAACCATTTCATAGAATTTAATACGATGAAATGTATTCACCTATTTACATGATTAAATCCATAAAAATAATAATTTATATAGAAGTGTATGATGATGAAGATATTTGGTAAATGGATGTCAAAACATCCTAGCATAAAAGGAAGCTTCAAGATGATGTCTATATGACATAATCATATGGGGTTCTGACCCTAGGTGATACCAAATGGATTTGAAAGTTTCAAATATCCATTTATGGATTGAAGCCATAATCCAGGCCATGGAATATTTGATTTAATGAATATATAAAATAATTTTTTTCACTAAAAAAATGTTATACCTATGTTTATAATATGTTTATTAGTAGTGTGGTCATTTTACTAGTAGTATGATATGGTGAAATATTACTTATTGGAAGAGACATATGTGTCATACAATTTGTTAAGTACTGGCTGAACATGTGACTCCACATGATGGACCTATGTGAATAATCTAATATTATAAATAATAAGATCACTCATTGTAGATACAAGAGTCCACTTGAACTAAACCAAATTAGATTCATCGACCAAATAATAATGATATTTAGTATGGAATAATCCAATAGGGGATTGGTTCCAATGTCATATGGATTAAATCTTCCTAAAAAATGTGTCCTCGTACACACCAATAGAAATAGAGAATTTTAATAACCAATATTATTTGATGATAGGATGAATCATGTTTTACATGTTATGTTCTAGACAAGATGTTTCTTATACACATAATATGGTGTGAAGATATCAAGTAGATCTAAGATAACATCATTCTACTATTGTTAATGTTATCTTCAAGTGTCTTGATAGAACTAAAGATACGATTATGGTGTACGGAGAATTCAATGATCAGGTTAGTAGGGGTTATATAGATTCTATTTTTCAAACAGATCAAAATCATATAAAGATTCAATTTTGTTAGGCTTGATGAATGAACAGAGGATCTATGAGCTAAACGAGTTTAAAGAAGACAATTTTCACTAATTCTATAATGGAGTCTGGGTATTTATTAGCTTGTGATGTTTTCAAGGAATCCATTATGATTACAAATTTTTTCTATGAGCTTGATGTGGTATATAAAATTAAATCCCATATTGTATTGTATTCTGATTATAATGAAATGGTGGGTATAACAAAATAGACGAGGTCGAACCAACATAAATGCCTCTATCATTAGAATCATGAGTATCTTGTGAGATCAAGCATACTGATAGTTATTAGAAGATGTCTCCCGTTATAGTGATTGTCTATAGGAGTCAGTTCCCTAGAAAAATATTTATTTTACATCATTATAAACATGTTTTAATCTCATTGAATCTTAAAAAACTACGTGTCAAATAGTGATTCTTATTTTGTGTGACATCGAATGAGATAGTGGTCTAAGAGTATTTGTCACACTAAATGGTCATAATAGTTCCCTACTATGATAATAACCCATAAGTGTAATGTCAATATTATTGAATAAATTTTATATATCCATATGATATAATTTTGGGGACATAAATGATAAGTGCTATCAAGGGTGGGTGATCATCGAACATTGGGGCCCTTTATCATGGAATACACCGTTAATAATATCAAGTATGTATATTATGCGAATAGTACATGCCATTATGAAATCAACATTTCAATGTGTCATTGAATGATCCTTTCTAGTAGAGTGTTTATAGTTATATATACATTAATATTATTATTACTGTAAATTACGTGGCACATACTTTATTGGATTTATGAAAACAATTAAACAATATGTTCAAGGTGTGATAGAATACATTTGCTGAACCATGAGTAATATTGTATTAATGAATAATTTTTTAAAGGATTTATCCCTTATATTTATTAAGAAATGATAATATCTCTCTAAATTTTATGGGAATGATATAGCCTAAATAAATCCATGGACATGGTGATCTATATGCATGTTCTATTTCCAAAATTCAAATAAATTTATATCAAGTATATATGTTAATGGAATGAGCATGGAACCTACTTAGTTTTAGATATTGTGATAATAAATTATATTACACAGTATTAGTTCCTATGTGGTGACATTTCATTATGGAATTAACATCATTTTCTCTATGTGAATGGATGTGTTCTCAGATTCAAACCCTTTACTTTAAGATTCTTCTCCTAATGTAACTAATATTGGGACCTTGAGGGTCACAAACTATGTGTATCTAGAATCTTAATTAAATAATATATTATTATTTAATTGTTTGAATAAATATTATTCTCGTATGTGGTATAGTAATTATTCATGTATTATTGATCACATTTATTCAATCACAATTTATTTAAGAGAATATATTTTGATTGTAATATTTAAAAAAATATTCATTTCCTCTTTTTCGAATATAATATTTACTTATTAATTTTAGAATAATGGAGTGATATTTATGTAATAAATAAGTAGACATTCATCAAGGCCTGATAAATATTGAAAATGAATTGAAGAAATAAGTTTATGGTCTAGTGATAAATGATAATATTAAATTTCATTTAATTAAATAATATTTAATATTAATTTTCATGATCAGCTCATGTTGAGAAACTATAATATTATAATTAGTATTTTAATGAGACTATCTAGGGTTAGAATATAAATAAGGGTACTTGTGAAATTATATTATTTTATCATAATAAATAAAAATGCCCAATTATGTTATTTTCTCATTAGACTATTTGGTTGTGCACAATGAATTTGAAGAAATCCGCTGAATCATAGGGATCTCTATTACACATGAAATATCTCATGAAGAGAGAGAAATCCTGATCCATGAGAACAAGGATAACACATTGGAATTCGTTCTCAATGAAATCAATGGATGACAATGCAAGTTGAGGTATGATCCATGAGAGAACCTTGAAACACCTTTGGAGTTGTCTGGAGATTTTTAAAAAACATATAGATTAGTGATAGATGAAATCTACACTTGGATAATATAACTCAATGATGTGGAATTTCAAAATTTTCACCCGAAACATCAATAATGAAATAATTTATTAATGGAAATTCTTTATCTAAATAAAATAATTAAAAACAATTTGTGTTGATCTCACCTCTCTCAGTTCTAGCACAATTCTTCTTTTTTATTCTTTTAATCAATTACATGGATTAGTGGGTTTATCATATTATAGATCATAAATTTCTCATTGATTACAGAAAAAATAATATTTGATCCCCTCTTATTGGTAATATCTACTATTTCTAGAACCTACATGATCTACCTCTCTAGACCCAAAAATTTTATACTCAATATAAAAATGTCCCTATAAAATAATCTTTAGGACATACCCACTACGATACGAATTTGAGGTGAACATGAGATGAATACACTCTCAAACCGGTACCCTACCTAATATGTCATGATGTTGAATTTCATTTCCAATTTCTATGAGATTACGTTTTTCAGCTAGTAAGAAACAAAATACGAACTAAATGTATACACATCACTTAAGGGGTGTGTTGGGTGTGATCTAATATGCTTTGTAGGATCCCACCTAGGTGTTCTATAAAACATCTTTGTACAAAAACCTAAATTATTCCCATTCAATGAAAAATATGGAATGATTATAATTATATCATTTTTATCAAAAAATTGTTAAATCGTTTCTTTTTCCAACAACTGAAAATCAAATACATATACATAAATTTCTTTAATGATTTCCAATAGCACATATCAATATACAAATCATGGGGATCACAATTAAATTCAATAAACCCAAAATTTTTGTAATTGATTCTAAGGAACTCAAAATGTCAATCTTAAAAACTACTCATCCATCAAAAATGAATATTGAATGAAAACTACTTTTAACACATTCCCATTAAGAATAGGAACACACCTTGAGTTAACTACCCCAAAATATTTAATATCATGTCCACAAAAATTTGTACAATGAATAATATGATGTCCATATGAGAAAACCTCTATATAGTAATATGGATGATGAACCAAATCTAACCCTTTTAACCATGTACCAAAGGATTTCTATGTGCTCATTTCATAAATCATTTATATGATTTTCAAATATCAATTTGTATAGGTCTCTAAAATCTAGGGAAGATATAAATTTTATCACAAATCCATTTACCCAAACAAGAAATTATTCCATGTTTATTAACAATTCAATTTATAATAAATATGAGAAACATTGTTCGTCCATCCAAAGAAAGTGACAGATCTTCCTACCTTAAATCTCAGGTCTCACATGACCTCAATGGGATTCACTAGTAAGAAGGAATACAATAATGAAAACCTACATCCTATATGTAATATACAAATATAAAAATTGATTCAATTTAAAAAATATTTATAAACTAATAGAAAATAAAACATACGTCGTGATTGCACACCCTATACACCACAACCAAAAATCTAATTGACCATAAGAATGAGGTAACATAATATATCCTAAGGGGAATAATGATTGACATTAGCAAATATAAAATGGGTATGATAAAACAATGCAGTGATACTTATGAGATCAATGAAATGAGGAAAAAGGAATGATTTTTCATATGGAGACTCAAAATCCAACCAAAATGGTGCTCAAAACCATAAAATTCAATCAAGATCAAACCTATATTCCCAAAATAACTATTTTTGAGCCGTATCTTGAGATCCAAGAGGGATTCATAAATGTGGATGAAAAATTACATTGATGAATCACCCAAAAATATAACCTATTGATATTTATATGATGTGTAACCCCTATTCATATCATATAATTCTTGGGGCCCATGTACGCTAAAAAATATAATCTTTTTTTAAAATGAACTCATAGCATTAGACATCATCTAACCAATACACTATGTGTACTCCATTAATGCTATGTTCATAGTCTATGAATCAGGTCTCGAGACCATGTGAATGTGGTGTATCCCATATACATACCATTTAATATATAATAAAAATATAGAAAATGTATATTCCTACATAAAGCCCCCAATCCATCCCTATCATTTTCTATTCTAAATTAAAACCCCATAAAGATATCAATAAAATTATACTTGGACTCTATAAATTCAAAAAATCCTACATTTCAAAAAGTTGTGTCATTATTATCATCAATTGTTCTACATGAATGCATGTACCAAGGGACTCATAATTAAATAAAAAAAATGTGAAATAGAATTAAAATACCTAATAGTGGGTAATAGGATGTTGAAAAACATCATTGGACACACATAAGGGGTGAATATTCATTAGAATGATGTGTGTGGTATATCATAGGGCCTCACTGTAACTTGGTTATACCCCTACCTTAGTTTAATCAATGAGAAGATTCCCGAATATATAATTTGTTATATGATATTATAAATACATTTTAGTATATATTTCTTCATACTAGAAAACTCATTTAACTCTTGATAGTCTTCACAAAACTGAAAGTTTCCACCATCCTTCACCAGAATGTGGTCATGAGATTCCCAAGGTGATGTACTAGATAAGATGAACCCCATGGCCACTTTTTTTTCTTAATGTCACTATACATGAAAAAATAAATCTGATGTGGTGGGGAAAACAGAGGCTCAACATCTGACACAATATATAAGGTGAAATCCACCCCCATCTCGATTGGATATATGGATAAATCTTTTGTAATGATGTCTAAAATTTGGTCCAATAAGATATTGTTTACTATTGATCACCACCTCCACCATCTATCATAAATATAAAAAACTAGATTGAAAAACAAATGAGACTTGCTGTCAAAGATCCTCTTGAATCTCCATTGATTCTCAATATCCCTTGTGAATAGAACTGGAACATTCATGTGTCACAATGGCCTCCCATAAACAATTCAAATATACCCGATATCAAACTGGAACCAATCAATTGATCCATATAAATAGTTCAAACCATACCATATAAAACAAAATAACTTTACATTTGAACTAATGACCAATATTCCAAAGAACACACAATATATAATGAAAAAATAATTGTTGTCAAACTCCCAATGGGCTGTTGATAGAAATATCCCAAAAATAATAAAAAAAATATTACCCCAGAATATCCACCCAATTAGTGGACATGAAAGAGTTATCAAATTTAATGATAAAAAGTGAAAAATATAAATTCAAGGCCACTAGATTCATACATATCAATTTAAAAGTCCCCACATAGTAATCTATTAAATACATATGCACTATATTTTTGATCTATGATCCTCGAAACTATATTATATCCAGAGTCGCTATAAAATTTATACCTAGCTGGTTGTACAAGAAATTACATTATGCCCCACTTCCACCACCTTTTATATTTGGCTCAGTTTAACTATAATTCCACACTATCCATGTAGTACTAGATACAACATTGAAGCCATAAACTGGCCCATTGGTTGTTTCACTGGGTGACTATTTTATTTTAAAAACACTTTTGATGTCCCATATTCTCATAGGAAGAGTCCCAAGTATGTATCTGGTAACAAATACAATGGTATAGAACTAAACTACCACATTTCTATATACAATCATACTACCCCACCGAAAAGTATAAGCCCCAATACTCTACTAAGACCATTAAAAGAATAGTTAGTACCACCCTGAAATACACTATCAGTTGGTGCTACCTTCACGTGGACTTGAATCTCAAAGACGTCTTTTCAAAATCAAGGCCCATATCATAATCTCAATCAAATTATTCAATTTTAATATGGTCACCTAGACAATATATCTATCCAAATTATATCCTAGATTTTTATTTCCCTATAAAAATCATTCATATCCCTAAATGGAGTAATCCTCTATAACATTGAAAACTAATAAGTATACTTGATAATATATATTCTCCCTAGCTGAAGGTGTATAAAATCCCCTGCCTTATCAGACTAATGGTTCTTGGGTAATAAGTTTCCAATGAATTTAATATGTAAATCCTTCCATAACATACTCAGATAATGAAAAATAGGAATATAATGCCCCAAGATCTCCTATCATAAGCTTGAATAATATAGGTAGTATGCTTCACACTCTTACTAGTGGTTGTCTTTAGCTATACAATGATCATATGACAAGAATATATACAAGTATCTTCTATGTGAAACCCTCCACTGAGAATGTTGGTAGATGACACAATTAAAAATTTTGATTTAACACATTCATCTTGAGGAAACCATGATGTGAATCTCACTCCATTGAATACATCATTTGATGTAAAACATACTTAAGTTAAGAGTCAATACCCTAGCCCTACTGTACATGTCAATTATGCCTCAAACATGAGTGATGAGCATCATTTACACCTTGGTTATCAGTAAGTAGTCGATGATAAGACATTTATCTAAAAATGTAAAGTAATTACCTAGAAGAAACTTCTAAAATAGTATATTATATCAAAGAATGATATTTTTGATAATTATACTATCAAAAACTAAATATTAGAGATATAACACTAGCTCCAAATACCCTCTCTAGGAAAATGTCACACATAACAATAAGTATTAGTGAATGAGTAATATATCCATTTGTCCCTTATTTGATAAAATCATCTAGATCCGGTCTATTGGTTGGTTGGGAAATTAACGAACATCCAACATACAATAATATTATTTACAAGATGGTAGAATTCTAATTTCTAAATAATGGAAGTACAATCATTATAGTATATTCATAGGAATCCTCACTCTCTTCTTGAATAGCCACATGACCCAAAACCCCATTGTCAGACATTAAAGGAAAAAAGAAGTCATTTTGATATAAATTAATGTGTATGTACCAGAAAGATATTTTGGGACATAAATGTTTTTTCATTCCATTATTACCCCACATACTATTATATATTATTTATATTGATTGATAATATTATAATTTTATTTGACAATAAATTTATTTTACAATCATGAAGATGGAACATGTGATGATCATTTTTTTTGAAAAGATTGAGGACAAATCGTTGTTCTATTGACACTGAGTTAATTACTAATACATCCTTCACAAAATATACTATATTTCAAAAATATAATATTAATTCAATTTATAAATTATTATAATTATTCGTGTTTATATCTGATTTAAATGAAATGTGTTGTTCCATGAATGTTTTATTTTACACGTATATGGGGACAAAATATTTTATACATATAGAGTGATAATGGTATGAATTTTTTTCTCTTTCAAAATATGAAACAAGTTATAAATTTCATACATATTCACTAAATACCATTTTAGTAATATCCATGAATTTTTTCTGAAAATAATATAGTTCAAATTATATAGTTTGTAGTTTGAATATATGCACAAAAGACATTCTCATTTTTCTAAGAATGATGGAATGTTAGATAATCATTATTTCCTTCACATAATAAGATTTAAATATAATAATAATATGGATTTTATTATATTATAATGTGTAAATTTATTTTAGGGATAATTATATACAATAATGAATATTATGAAGTAATTATTACAAATATTAGTAATTAGATAATTCTTTTGTAGGATATCTTGAAAAATAATTATTCATTAAAATTCCATTGATAAATGGCATTGAAAAATTTGTATGCGGTTCTTTGGGAATTATAATTTGAAGAGTTTCTGGATGAATTTAGATTATCAGATTATTAAATGGGGTCATGGAAGTCCCCTTATATAGGATAGGGTAGTGAAGCATTTTCAATAATATAAATTAACAGTAACAAATCAAGGAATGTGAGTCCAAAATTTGGAAATAATAGTTGTTTTATGGGAAATGGGTTCAAAAAAACCTCACAACTAATTTGGAAATATGGTTTGAGTAATTTTAGGTTGTCTATTATTTTTTTTAACTTTTACAGCAATTTAATTTTACAATGGTAGGTAATTTATTTATCCATGCTAATTCATTTGAATGAATAAAATTAAAATAAACATACTTCCATAATGTGAAAATTATGATTAAAAATCATAACATAATTTTATATAATTAAATATTCATGGTATAAAAAATTTAACTCTATATTATTTCACATTATTCATACATATATTTTTTAAAATGTCTGTATTTTTAAATATAAAAACTATTTTTTTTCATGACCCATCCACCGAGGCCCATGTCATGACTACCCCATGCTTGCATCATAAAGTCCAGGGGCTAGTGACTAGCACTGAAGGCATAAACCACCATGTGGTACGTATTTTCATGAGGGAATGTACGCACAGTCATCCCCAACCAAGTCCCACACACTGAAAAGGAAACAAGTATCACAAAAACTGAGTATAGTACAATTACAATTAATTCATGTGCATCAAAATACAAACCCAAAAAAAGAACCGACAACATCCAAGTAAAAAAAGAAATCTCTGATGGACATCCACATACAACCCCAAATGACCATGAGAGTAGTGTGTCTACAAAAATAAAAAACATAACGTCATTTAATCTTGATCCTACTGGGCCCCACCTGGACTAAGGCCACCAAGTTCACTATTGTAGTGTCTGTTGGTCCCGTCTCCCTGAGAACCTCTGGGACCCGGTCCACCAATGTCTCTTTCAAAACACTGATTTCTTACATGGGACATGACATGAGTGGGTGGAGCCCATGAAGGGGAGAGTAATGCGATACTTAATAGGGAACACAAAACTAAAAGAAAATACCACACAACAATCCTCAAAGTAAAGCATGAAGCACTAGACAAATCACATAAGGTATAAATTTTTGGTAGTGATATAAGGGTAATCTGTCACATCATCATAGACCTTAGCTACGGGAGAACTCATACTCTATCAATTACAATGTTCCAACTAAGTCACACTGATGTGATTCACACTATCCTTGGATATCTTTGTTATACCTCCTCATCATGTATCGTGGGCCTGCAATGTCATAAATAGGTTCTTCCCAATAATCGTGGCCAACCGAGATACTCCTCCAAATCGGGTATCATGGGCCAACAAAGTCACATAGAAGATTTTCCCACCATGGTCCAGAAAATTCACACATAAGTGTTTCCCACTATGCTAGAGTTGAGCCAAATGATTTCGAAAGCCAAAAGTCTTCATGTATTTTCCAATAACATGGTTCTGTACATAAAATTCCATGTAGAACCACTCCCTGAGCCATTTGTCGCATCTCAACATCACTGAAATCCTCATCATGGTATGCCAAAATATCCACCTCACAGAGAGGGTCCAAACACTGCAAATGTCTCATCAATCGGACATATGGTGTGAATGGTACAAGTGTTTTAGTAAACATGGGGCATGTTATGTGCATGCCGTAGTCCAACCCGGTCGGACCAACCCGACCAACCCTGCCCTTGGGTCCCACATACCCTAGATAAATTTCCATCGATACGACCTGACCTGGTTCGAGGCAGGGTCGGTTCTATCCGACATGTCCAATGGGCCAGGCCCTAATGGGCCTCACTAGACTCACCCTACATTGGCCTTGTGTCCATCCTTTCAGGTCTGCATGTGACCCATTCTTGTCCAGAAAAACCCAAATGGCACGAATCTATCCTATCGGTGTGGGTTCGGACCACTAGGCATGGTTTGGGAACAGCAGCACGGGTCTGGCCAGCTGGACCGCGGGTTCGGCCCGCTTGGTGCAGGACCAGCCCACCCCTCTTGTTGGCAGAGTGGCCCCCCAACCTGAATATTGGCAGCATGTGTATCTAGTGGTGAGCATCTAAGATGTGGCAGCCATCCACATCCCCTACCTGCTATCTTCGTTGACACAGGGCCTTCCTCCTACCGTGGTCAAATGACTTTGGCTGCCAGCTTTTCTAGGTTGCCCGGATGTGGGCCACCCCTCCAGACGGATCCCACTAGGCACCACATCACCCCACCTGGCACTGCATCCCATAGTTGTTGTCGCAGCCTCATAGTGATGAATATCTCCAATGGGCACGATGCCATCCTCCACCAGTGGTCGACGATGCGGGTCACCACAGACTGTTCCTTTAGCAGGCCACCAGAAGTTTTCTAGTGGTCCGTTTTCCATTCTGTCAGTGTATAAGATATCCAGGTAACATTCTATTTATAGTGAATGTCGCAAACCATGCTTCCTAATGATTCAGATGTATTGACATTGTGAACACATGTAGTAGAGGGGGACTGGTCCTTGTCCATGTTGTCCCATGCCCTCTATGTTAGATGTTTATAATCATGGGAGGTCATGGGGTTTTAGTCCAATCAATAAATTATAATTTCAACCATGATTAATGAAAATCCAAATAAAAAGTTTCCCTCCTGCAAAAATGCATGATTTTTGGATCAAAAATATTCATGGTTTCATCAAATATAGTAATTTATAGAATAATAAATGGGAATGATCTTGCAGAAATTAAACCTCTTCCTATTTGACATTCATTTCAGCAGTGTTACATCATCAAGGTTTCAAGATGTTGACATCGTTCATCACTTCTGGCTCTATTCTAAGAGGTGTGTCAAATATTTTTCATTTTTTATATTCATTTTTCATTTTTTATTGGAGAGGAAGTATATATGGGGTTTATCCAAGAATCCTCACTATTTAATTCCTTGTTACCCAAATGCGCCAACCAAAAAAAAGGAAACGTGTCATAGGGTTTATGTTACACGTCGTCATCATGTCATTACACTATTTCTCTAATGAAATAACATCATTATTATGCATCATCAATGTGTCGATACAATGTGAGTTGACGAGCCTTTAATGAAAATCATCAATGTTCTTTGTTAATGCAGTACAACATCTCCAAATACCTCTCAATTAATTGGAAAATAAAATAAAATAACATTTTCATGTTATGTTATTATTTTTAGAAAAGTATGATAATTAACATTTCAGTGAAAATCAAGTGGACCGGAGTTACATTCATTTATGGAGAATCACGGCATTCTGAAGTCATCGGTGCCTTTGGATTTTTGATCTGATCACTAGTTCAACTATTAGAAAAAATATCTTGTACATTATCTTATGTGGACTAAAAAAGTTAAAAATTCTATTTTAGACTCACAGGGCCTCGGAATAATGTGTCATCAAAGCATGTGGTCTCAGAATAATTTCATATAAAATAAAAAATACACAGATTTTCAGAGACATTATATTCTCCCCTCTTAAGGATTCGTGTCCCTGAAATCCAAAATAATAACTATCTAAAAGATGAGGGTACTCAGCACAAATCATAGCCTCCCACTCCCATGTGCTATCATAGAGATTATTGAGCTACCACCGAACACTCAACAGAGGATTCTACTACCCATGTAGGACCTTCTCCTTTGGATTCTCTATATCTACTAGAAACACCACAAACGTCTCACCATTTTCAATTCCCAGATCACCCTAGTAGATGACGTGTGATGGATCATAAACCTTCCTCCCCGCATGTGACACATGGAAAACAACATGCACCTGGTTCTTCTATGGGGGAAGATCTAGGCATTATTCCCACTCGCCAACTCTTCTTAGGATATGAAAATGTCTGACGATCCTCGAAGATAGCTTTCCACCTCGGTCAAATCACAGCAATCCCCAACAGGGTGCGACCCGAAGGAATAAGTGGTCTCCCTCATCAAACTCCACAGGTATCCATCTCTTGTCACGATAAGACTCATGCTTACTTTATGCAGTCCTCATCCACTCTTCAATTATCTACACATTCTCGATGGTTGATTGTATCAACTCTAGAAAAATGAGTTCCAACTCCACTATGTTTTTTCTACAATTGTGTGATCTAAAAGGTTGCTTGTACAAGGCCTCAAATGAGGCCATGCCAATGGTGGAGTGATATAGGTTGTTGTATGAATTCTCAACTAGTGGTAGGTGGTCCTCCCAACTGTGACCAAAATCTAGAATGAAAGAATGTATCATGTCATATATTGTTTGTATAGTTCAGTCTGTCTAACAGTCCATCTGGGGATGAAAATCAATGCTTGAGTACACCTGTATCCCGAATACCTCATGTATTCCTCATCAAAATTGGGATATAATGTGAGGGTCATGATCTGAGATGATCATTATAGTCACCATGTGAAGCTGCACATTATCCTGGATGTAGAGGTACCTCAATCCCTCTAACAGTCCCTATCCCAGATGGGTAGGAAGTTAGACGACATGGTGATTTGGTCATCAATCACCCAAATAGAGTCACGGCCCCTGGATGTATTTCATAACAACCTCACAAATTCCATCGAGATTCCATACCATTTCCACTTGGGTACTATGAGTGGTTGTGCCTAGCATACTAGAACTTGTTTCTTGGCCTTCAATTGCTGAAAAGTGATGCATCCAAAAACCAACTTGGCAACCACTTTCTTCATCCTCGACCACCAGTACTAACGTTGGAGGTCCTAGTAAATCTTATCCACTCCAGGATGTAATTACATGAGGGATATATCAAACTCCTTCAACATCTATTAAGACAACTTCACTGGCACTACGTCGCACCCTCTAAAAAGGCCTATGTGCTCACCACCAATCGAAAATTCATCACGAGCCTCTCCTAAGGATAACTGAGCACATCATGCAACGCAGTCAACATCCTCCAGTTGTTCCTTCCTAACTCTCTCTAAGAGTGGGGTGTTACTCTCATTGACTAAAGGTAGTTAGCTCATCCATCATCCATAAAAGATATCTGTATCACAACCAACTCCTCTGTTGCCTCACTCAATAGTTGGTAACTAGTCCTCCTACTAATCATGTCTTCCATTGTATTTTCCATTCTAGGTGAATAGACTATCTCAAAGACATAGTCCTAATGAAAATATATCCATTTTCGATATCTCAGGTTCAGGTTCTTCAAGGAAAAGATATACATAAGAATCTTGTGATTGGAGTAAACCGTAAATCGTTCACCCATCATGTAGTGTCGCTGCATCTTCATGGAAAATAATATTGCTGCTAATTCTTGGTCAGGGGTTGAATTGTTATGCTCTTTCTGCCTCAACTTTCATGATCCATAGGGGATCACTCCTCTCTCTTGCATCAGTACACAACCCAGTCCAGTACCTGATTCATTACAGTATACTACATAACCAGTTCCCTCTTCTAGTATTCTTAAGACACGGGGCAGTAGTCAGTCTCTTCCTTAGCTCCTAGATACAGTGCTAACATTTCACTATTCGTATTAAGGGTTTCCATTATATTTCCAAGATGATAAGGGTGATACTACTCTGAAAAAGTTTGGAATAGACCTATGATAGTAACCAGCCATACCAAAAATCTATTACCCTGAGTCACGCTCCACAGTGGCTCCCATGCATGAAATGCCTCTATATTTTCTATATATACTGCAACTCCATCCTCAAAGATCATGCTTCCTATAAAGTGGACCTCATGTATCAAAAACTAACACATCGAGATCATACCATAAAGGTTGTTCTCTCGGAGTGTATCCAAGACTATCTAATAGTGTGTAGCATGATCCCCCTCTAACACCGAGTACACCATGTTTCCAATCAATGATGAACACAAAACCCATTCAAGGTAAGGTAAGATAATCATGTTCATTATGTCCCATGAACATAGTTGGGGCATTGGTCAGGATGAAAGGCATCAACTGACACTCGTAGTGGCCATACCAACAGGTGATGGCTATCTTTATTACATCCTCATCCTATACATGAAGCTGGTGATAGCCTGATATGAGGTCTAATTTTGAAAACTAGTTATGCCCTTCAACTAGTTGAATAGATCATCAATACTATGTTGTGGATACCTATTTTTTAGGGCCACCTACTTCTGGTGCTGAAATTCCACGTAAAACCTCAAATTACTATCATCCTTCATATAGAAAATCACTAGGGCTGCCCATGGTGAAACATTTGGCCTTACGAACCCCTTCTCCGGCTAGTCCCCTTGCATTACCCTCAGCTCGAGAAGCTCTATGGGATACATCTGTTATGTAGATGTGGATACCGGTTCCATACAGGGGTAAATGTTGAGGAAGAAGTCTTCCACTCAAAGAGGATGTAGTCACAGAACATCCTCATGAAAAATATCATTGTACTCATCTACCACTACATGAAATCATGGACTCCTCTCATCCACTGCACCAAGGGTAAGGCTATCCAATTTGTGAGTGATCAGATGCACACTCCTATGAGAAATTCTGTCAGGAGATGTAAGTGTTTTCATCTTGCTGGTGAAGGAAAATGTGGTCATATCTACGTAGACATATCAAAATTTATGCCTAAAACAATCGATTTATGAATGTAATGTGGATAACTAGTCCATACCCAAGATGACGTCAAAATGCCTTGTCGCCGCTACTATGAGACCACATGTGAAACTCTTTCCTCCTCAAGTAATCTCACACTACTGGCACCAGTGTGTAATCCTTGAATCCCCTCCTATAGTAGTATCTAGCCTAAATGATCGAGCCAATAGCTCCACCGTAATCTCTGAGTTCCGAATTAGAGTCACCGAAAGGAAGGAGTGACTAGAACCTATGTCTATAAAAATTGTAGTTATGGTGGAGAAGACATAGATCATACAATGGATCATTTCTGAATCGCATTGGTTATAAGCCTCCGCTTCCTGATGCAATTCTCGCCCATATTTTTTGGCTCCCTGAGGTCAGGATGTACCACCTGGGGTTGTGGTAGTAATAGCTCAAACTGTCTCCCGCCGCATGCTTCTTGGTATGATTCCATGCCACATCCACCACCCTACAAACATAATTTCTTGAATCTATTCCTATTCCTTGGATTCCCCTTAACCATCTATTGGTCATCTGTACGGCTGGTCGGGCAGTCACAAGCCATTTGTCCCTAGCCACCGCACATGAATCACTGCTTGTCTTCCTGCTGACTCCCTCTGGACTGGTGGCCCTATACGGCCGACCCTGAGTCTTGGTGTCATCCTCGGAAATACAGGTCCCACTTGGGCCCCTACGTCTACTATATTTCCCCTACCAAAGACTCTACCACCGAAGTCTACTGGTAGCTCTAGCTTCGGGTGCCTATTCCACCCAGAATCTCTATATAAAAAGGGATATCTACCAGACCCTAGCATGAGTAGGGATGGTCAGAGGAAACACTGACTCCCATATCTCGCTCTTGATTCCCTACTCAATTGTTTGAGTCCTAAATAAAGGGTATTGGGCTATAGCTGTCGAGTAGAGAGAAATCATGGTGAACCTCACGGATTACTCAAGAAACATCTTTCTACCATATTTTAATTCAACCAACTAATGAATCCACACATAGATCATGGTCATAGTAAAAATTCCTCCTAGAAAAGCCACTCGATGTATTCCCAGGCGTGGGATACCTCATCGTGCGTTTGGGTGGTCAAGCTCTACCATCTCCCTGTCGAACCCTATAGAAGGACCATTGTCATGATTTACATCTGGTTAGGTGATGTCCTCACTAAGAGGATGACCATAGTCACTGCCTCTAGCATGTCCTTAGTGGCATGAGGATATATCTTTCTCCTAATCCTAGGAGGTCTCTGTCACTGGAAATCATGGTGGGTACTGATTTTTCACACATCCTCTGCCGGAACAACCAGCGTTAGATGTTTTCCATCTGGTGATGGTAGCCCTAGTTCACCACCCTATGGGGACATCAATAGAACTTTTCCCTGAATGGATGCCTTGTTTCTAGGTGGGCTACCCTCACGACCACGTATCAGGATCCTATTTTGTCATCCACATTGAGGTATCATTAGATATATCATATCATACCATAGTCAAAAGGTTATGACTTGTGAGATTACTTTTTTAAAAAATAACATAAGGAGAAACTTATGAAACCATTGTTTTCATGTGTAGAGCTGAAAAATAGAATTGATGTTCATGACGTATAGATATGTTGGTTGCTGCACTAACACTGGAATACCCATATATCGAAGTCGTTCTCGAAACACTTAAAATGGTTTCAAAAAAAGAACACAAATTCCTGGTATTTTAGGTAGGATCAACAACCCTTTGATTCCACTTTTTCATGACCCTTCCCCCGAGGCTTTTCTGTGACAACCCCAATCTCGTATCCCAAAGGCCAAGTGATGGAAACATGTGCCGAAGGCATATACTAGCATGTGGGATTCATTTTCATAAGTATCAGTACACACATATATGCCCAACCAAGTCACATACAAAGAATAGAAAACAAATATCACTAAAAAAGTGCAGAATACATGTACAACTAATAAAAGTGGTCCAGATTAAAAACAAAACAAATGAGATGAAAATGGAAAAGTATTAAAAAGAATCTATGATGTCCCTCACCAGAAAATCCCACCTGATCATGAGGGTGGTGTAGAAACTGAATCCTAAGTATAACATAATATCCACCCAATCCTACTAGGTCTTTCTTGGTCCTTCTCCACCAAGTCCAACATCATAGTTTCCATCGTTCCGGTGTCCTTGAGCACCCTTGGGCCCCGTTCCACCAAATTTTATGTCCAAACATTGATCGCATGAACGGGACACGACACGAGGGGGTGGATCCCTTATAGGGCTGAGTAATGCAATACATAGTACTGATCCCAAAATAAAGAGGAATGATCACATAGAAATCCTCAATGTAATTCAAAAAACACAAGACAACTCACCCCATTTATACATTTAGGGTAGTGATAGAATAATCATTAGTATCATTATCGAACACCTCAGAAGGAAGTGAAATCCTCCTATATCAAGTATTATGGACCTACCAAGTCACACAGATGTTATTCTAACTAACCATGGACAAATGTTTTACACCTCTTCCTCGCATAATGTGGACAAGCAAAGTCACATAGAAGTTCTTCCCAATAATCATGGTCTACTAAGGTACTCTTCCTTGTATCGTATCGAGGGCTTGAAAAGTCGCAAAAAAGTTCTTCCAAACATAGGCAAGAAATGTCACACACATGTGCTTCCCACTTTTCTATAGTAGAGAGACACAAAGTCGAATGTCAGCAGTCTTAAAATCTCAGCCATCCGCAGGGTTCTGTACGTATTGTGCCTTCGATAACTGATCCTCAAGCCATTCATCGCATATAAACATCAATGAAATAATACATAGGGAATTCCAAAAGATCTACGTCTTCGAAAGGGTCCCTTAATTGCAAAAGGATCATCAATTCGAAACGCATTTTACAAGATACAAGCATTCAGTGAAACATTTGGGTCAGTTGCATCTGGGCTCCGTCCAACCTAGTCAAAGCATCCCAACCAACCTAGACTGGGGATCCCACATGATCCCTATTAAATTTGTCATGCTAAACCTTACCCGTTTCTAGTTTGGTTCAGTCTATTCTGGCCTAACCAGTTGGCCAGGCCCCATGGGCCTCATTGGACACATACAGGTTTGGATGAGGGTCCATCCTGCCGAGTCACCCTATGACCCTGTCTTGTCTGGCCCAGCCTGCTGGCCCGGGTTTTCCCTACGCCACTGGCTAGGGCCGCAACCTGTTGGCTAGTGACATGTCTTGCAAGCCCGATGACCGGATGCATGAGTGGCTGGTGGTGAAAACATGGGACGTGGCAAGCAGCCGCATCCCCTCCCTGTTGGCCCTGTGGATGCAGAGCCTTCCTCCTACCACGGTCAAATGGCCACAGTTTCTAGCTCGTCTGGGTGGCCCAGATGTGGGCCACCACTTCTTGTAGCGCCTTCCTAGTGTTGCATCACCCCGCTGATGCTGTGGCCAAATTGGTGTGGCCTCCTACTGTCGTTGCATGCCACAATTCTACGCTCGCACCCGCCACCTTGAGCCACTAACTTCCACTAGAGGTTTCATTAGGGGGACACCGAAGTGGATTTGGTGGTCTGTTTTCTTTTGTGCTAGCACCTACAGTCTCTACTGAATATTTTCTTTTTCACGATGTTCTAAAATCTAGCTTTCCATCAGTTTGGATGTTTGGTCAAAAAGAAAACACGCGATGGATTGGATCGGTCATTGTTCATGTTGGCATGCACCCTTCTTGTTAGATGTTTATAATCATGAGAGGTCCAAGGATTTAAATCCAATCAAAAAATGATAATTTCTACCGCGGTTAATGAAAATCCACAAAAAATATACCCTCCCAAATAAATGCCCGATTCGTGGATCAACTAGTTCGTGTCTTGATTCGCGTTGGTCATTTTTATAATATGAATGTGGAAAAAATTCACTAATTAAATCAATACATCTTTGACATATTTTTCCAAATCATTACATCCTATAGTTATTGAGGCATTGACATTGATCATCGTATTGGGGTCCGTGCTTCGACGTGCATCAAAGACGTTTGATATTCATTGTCATTTGTCATTCATTGTTGTAGAGAATGTTCTTAGGAGGCTTGTCAGAGTATCCTCACAGTTTAATTATTCATTATACCAACTCATTAACAAAAATAAAATAAAAACATACCACAACATATCGAATACGTTGCGACATCCTGTTGTTACGTTGTTTCTTTTTTGAAACAACACTGCTATTATGTGTCATTAAAGCATCGTTACGCTATGATTTAACGATTCATTAATGAGACTCATCAATGCAATGTGTTGCTACACTACAGTGTCTCCACCACCGCACAACAGATGATAAAAGAAATTAAAATCACTTTTTAATGTATTTTTATAATGTTTTGAAATGTCTGAATATTAAATTTCACATTCTGACCTTGCCAGCAAAAGATAAGTCTCTCCTAAGATAATCCCAGTGTTCTGAATTCCACAGTGCCCTTATATTTTCGATCCGACCACTAGTTCGAAAGTTATAAAACCTAGACATTTTTTTACTTAAGTGAGCTAAAAAGTTCAAAATCACAATAAATGATCCTCGAGACTTGGTATCACATGTCGTCAAAGTGTGTGTTCTAGAAATAATTTCATAGAATTTAAAAAAATTAATGTAATTACCTTTACATTAAATTTTTTTTGATAGAATAAAATATTAAATTGATTTTCCTAAATTTAATTTCATTTTAAATGAAAATAATAAATTTCATGCACATTTTTTTAAATAAAAAACTATTATCCTTCATATTAATATTTAACTAACATAAAAGATGTTTAAATTTTTATATTGGACTAAAATATTACATACGATTTAAATGGATAAATATATTTTTTCAAAATCAAGCATAATATTATTTTATTCAAAATTTATGTCCATAAATAATCATTTTTTTGAGATCAATTCATTCTAATTTAGTGTGTCGTCTTTACATTATCATAATTTCATTAAAGATAATGTATTGGTAGAAATACTACTTTCCATTTTCCACATAAAAATAAAAATATTATGATGAAAAAAAATTAATCCTTCTATAATATTATTATATTAAACCAAAAATTGGAGTCCCTTTTGTAAAATTATAATTATAAAATTTAATAATTTTACTATTAATGGAATTTAAAAGTATAATGAAAATTATTTTTATAAGAAAATAGAACATTGAAATATTACTTTTTTTATATTCATATTTCTGATCAATTTATTATATATTTAGTGTTAACATATAGTTTCTATTTAAATTATATTTTATCAACATTTATCTTTAATATACATAGTTCCAAAAAATAAAAATTTGTATCACATTAATATTGAATTTTTGAGAAATTTTTTTAGCGTTATATGATTTTATTAGATTTTTGGTTCATTAAATAAGATTTATCAATGAATTGTATTGTAATTTAACATTATATTAATTTAATGGTGAAATGATAAATGTATAAAATATTATAATTATATTAAAATGAAATAAAATATTTATAATTACATGTTCATATCATCCTAATAGTTATATACATTGCCTATCTATATTCTCGTGTAAGACTTAAGGATATGATAATCATTGGTTGGAATCGTGGATGGTTATTCCTCTAGCATGGATCCTATAGAAATTAAAAAAAGATTAAATTTATCATGTAAATGATTTCTATAATATTATTATTACTCATGATTAGATTTTTCTTAGTATAGTGAAAACACAACTAAATCTTCCACCCTTCTAAGATCTGAGAAATATGAATTATTATGAATAATTCTACTACATGATGTTATTACATTTCATTTTCTAAAAAAAATCATTATACATTTACATTATTGTATTGATTAATTTTTCATCTATGTTCTAATGATAAATTAATTTTAATTAAATTTATCATAGTGTTTTTAGATCAATTTTACATGAAAAACAAGAAATTCAGAAAACTATTTCTTTTATAGGAAATTAGTATTAAAATATTGGTGCGTTACACATGTTTCCTCTATAGTGATGGGATTAACAAATGCATGCCTTTTTGGGTTTTTTCAATTCCCCTATGAGTATTAAGACACGATGGATGCCAATAAAGGATATTGAACCATCCTTTATTGGAAGAAATATTCATGTTGGGCTATGATAATTGAATGTATTAAAGGGGATATGTTTTGTTACAATACCATTCTATATTTAAAGGATAAAGATATTATGTATACATGGGAATTGTATGACATGGAGGATTAGATTGAACAATATGATGATATTTGGAAGTGTGATGAAGTGATAAAAATATTTATCATGATGACTGAATACATATAAAGGTGGGGTGTCTAGATCATCAATTACATGGAGATCCTTGATATTTATTTTTATGGGTTTCTGGATTTGAAAAGGTTGGAACAAAGTGTCTTTGATACACCATAGGTTGAAGATTAAGAGAAGTAATTGTGTATGGATCATAAGATATTTTATTGAAATAAACATACTTGCACAATATAATGTAATAAGATAAGATTTCACAAGATATGTTGCGGAAAAGTAAAATATTGAGATCCATTATGATGAAAAAGAAACGCTATTATAAGATATTTTTAGGTACTTTTGGAATAGGATTTTACATTGTAATGTTGTTAAGCGATATATAATAATTATTACTGATTTTTTGAATGGTAAATTTTTTTTCTCGCATTTAGGAAATTATAGTTTCATGTATGTCTAACATGGACTATATATGGGTATTATAGAGAGTAGGATAAGGGTGATATGGAATCTAGGTGAGGTTCATATGGAAAGGATATCATATATATTTTATAACATGGTTTTTTTGTATTCCTATAGAAAAATAAAATTATTTGAAATAAAAAATATGTTTTATTTGCATCATGTTGTTTCACTTGCACCATGAAGCACTCTGGAAAGACACTATCTAAGGTTAATTTGATATAGGCGCATTGTCATCATAGTTTTCTTAAACAAATCTATGATTTTTGACATTGATAGAGTTTATAGATAGTTCCAATCTGTGGGTCTATATGATATAATTATTTTTTTAATGAGTGTAAATAGGATGTTAAATCCAAATTTTGGGGATCTTAGTTGAATGGATGTTGATTAAAAATACTTTCATTACACATTAGTTATTCATATGTTGGTATTTTGAAAGGGGGTTGAGTAGCAGATTTTAATAATATTTTTTGATAGAGGGTTGTGAATTTCCACTGAACTCAAAGTCAAAAAATATTAATATATGAAACACATATCATTTGCAGTATTTTTATTAATAATTTTCACTAGTAATTGAGGTATAATTGAAATAATTGAAGGAAATATTTTATATATTCATCGAGGTTGTGAAAATAATGTGAGAAACAATATTCAATTCAAAGTATTGTTTGTGTGGATATTAATGAAGTTATAGTGTCTTTGACAAATAACAGTGGTTTGATGATAGATTTCTCTCTCTGTCTCCCAATCTCATGTTTCCTCTATGTAATTAAGGATTTTTATTCTAGTTATTTCCATGAAATTGTTGTAATTTACTTTTTTTATAATTATAAAATATTAATTCAATTATGTTTTTTATTCTATTTTTCTTTGATTATTGGATCATCCACGTATTTTGAACTATGAATAATGAATGTGTAATTTCATAGAGGATTTTGATTTGTATTAAAGGTGGTGTTCATTTTATGTTTTATTTATTTTCCACCAGTGAATTATGATTTTTAATTTTCATTATATAAAGAATAAATATTATCACATTCCAAAATCACTTAGCGATATCTTTTAAAATTAAGGGTTGAAACATTCTCTGATGGAGGGGATTTGGAATGTATGAGCTAACATAAAATAACATCTATATTTAGAAATAGAACATGACATACATAGGTTGGTTTTATTTACTAAACCAAATAGATTTGTGGGCTTTGGTTTAATTATATTATGTCGACTATGAAATTATAGTGTATTCTTATATCCCCCTAACTAGTATCTTGATTGATCTCACAATTAGAGTTGAATGATATTAATAATGTGATATTGTCATTGAAAATTAGATCCATTATCATTGTTCTCACTTTCATCATTTATCTAATTTAAATTATGATTTTTAACATATTTTATTTTGGTTAAATTTGTTTTAACTAGTAATTTAGTCTCACAGTTATAAATGCCTAACAATTAGATTTGATATCATATATAAGATTCCAGGATTCTCATGGGATATGTCAAATACATTCAAATTATTAAATTTTTTATAGTAATCATTGAGGTGGAAATATATATTCTATACATTTATAGACCATTTATATTAATGAAATATCCATGAACTATCTTGTATTTGGCACTATTATATGAGAAAAACAGAAACTATTAATGGTTAACATATTGGTTGATTAAGTCACGCATTTTCATTCCGGATATATATTCCAAATATTAGTTTATTATTATTTATTTTTAACCTTTTTCAATTTTAAATTCTTGTTGTTCAGGGTAGTGTATATGAGAAAATAATATTGGGTCAATTATTATACGTAACTACATGGGTACACATATATCCTAGAGGAGCCATAAATATGTTGGAACAAAAATATGAATACTGTAAACATAAATAAAGATATAGTTATTATGATTCTTAAGAGTATATTGAACTCCAAAAAAATCATGTACTAACACCCATTATCACTATGGATATGCTCTTTCATTTGGAACCATCAAGGAGGCACTGAGGTGGAATAGTTTTAAAATGAAGCACCTTTATTCAAAATTCCCCCACATCTACATTTTTAATGAAATTTAATGAAAACTATATTGGAGTTAAATTACTATAGTTGGATGTTAAAATATGTGTAATATATATAGGATCATTCCTAGCTTCCTAGATACTAAGAAGTGTAATCCAATAACATAGGTGTAATTGTAATATTTTTTATTCTATTGTGACAAACTCATTATCACCTATTATTATAGGGAATATAGAGAGAGACACAAATAGAGGAGTATTTTTTAGGATGATATATTATTAGTAGAATATGATGATCTAACATCATTACTATTCATGAAATGATAAGTGAAACCAAACATGGTGGATATTATTGAATAAATTGTGATATAAAGAAAGAGGAGTAGTTTAAAGATTGAGAAATAATAAAAATTAATGCAGAAATATGTTTATGGATTGCTGAAGTAGTTAGTGAAGTAATATAACACTCTTAAATAATTGAAACCCCACATATGGGACATGGAGATCTGTAGTAAGAACTACTGAAGTAGAATTAATTTTTTACATCTGAGGAATAAGAACCTAAATTTCCAGATGTTGTATAAGAGTATATCACTATAAATTTTTTTATACTATAATTCCATATCCTTAAACATTACATAATAATGGGTTAATTAAATACTTCACAATCATTATCTTTTCAAGTTTAGAGGTTTACAGAATTAATCCATAACTATTACGTAACAACTGATATATTTCCCTGTAGACCCTACTTCTCAATATCCATTTTTCACAAGATAAAACATTTAAAAAAATGATTTATTTTTTAAAATGATAAAATATTCATAACATTATTCATGAATACATTATTTATATCACACTTTTTTAAACCTAATGGAAGACATTTGAAAACTTGTGATGATCTCAAAATGATATATATGGGATATATAATAATAAATAAAACTGTATGTCTGCGAATCATTTAAAAAACATCGAAACATTTTTACAAAACCATCCATTTCACCCATAAAACATCAAATAATTATCTTAAATATGAAAATAATAATACTTCTATAAAACTAATTGAAATCATAAATCATAAATTTAACATGTGGAATCTATATCATTTTTACATTTTTTCTTACACAACTACATAGGGAGTAGCCATCACAGTTACATTTTGAATACCCATTATAATATATTCCCTAAATATCATAGGTGAATACATATATTTTTTACTCCGAAAAATTACCCAATTCATTTGAGATATTTCATTTTATCACCTTCCATTATTTTATAATTGATCCAACCATATAAATAATAATTTCCATAGAACCATAACATAATTACAACACATAAAACATCAAAAAAGGTAAAAAAATTCACTTTGAAAAAACTAAAGGGCCCCATCCTTAAACATTAAATAATTTATAGTTAAGTCAACATTTCAAATTTAGGATGTTTTTAGGATTATTGTAGTATAGAATTAGTATATATCAATTCAATAATAGGCCCAGATATTAGATGTGGTCTCTTACACAGGGTATCCACTTTTTCCAAAAAAGTAGACCCTTTTAACAAAAGATGATTTTTTTTCTTGGTAAAAAATTCTTGACTTATTCCATTGAATTAACCATCCTTATACCCTGTTAAAAACATTTCAAAACTTTTGGATGGTCGTAAAAAATCAGTAAGGAATACAAATAAGGAATAAACACATTAGCCCATGAATATTTAAAACCCATCAAATCATTTTCATAAAATCATACTTTTCACCCATAAAACAGAAAATAATTAACGTAAATCATGTAATCATAGGATTACTAAAAAACCCCATAAATATCATAAAAACGAAATGAAACTTGTTGCATCCATATCATACATATGTTGTAGATTCCATAACATGAAATGGAGTAACCATCATGTTTATGTTTGTAATACCCATCATAGTATATTCTCAAAATCATTTAAGAGAAAACTTATTGTTTACCTCCATCACATTACCATGTTATTAGTGAGATATCATGGAATCACCCTCTATAGGTTTATAATGAAACCACACATATTTTTTTATCATGTAACCACCCATTGAATTCCTAAGTACCATTACTTAATCACAACACATAAACCAAGAATAATAGAAAAAACCTCCCCACTTTGAAATCACATTTCATCATTACAAGACGCACACCCATAAATGTGAAAAGTTATTTAAAAAAGGTATAATTTTAAATTAAACACAATTAAATAATAGATAAATTAAATTAATAAATCCCATTATTTACATTTATATATAAAAAACATTGATAATTATTGAAATAATTAATCCCATTTTAAAACAGAATAAAAAGAGTTTTACGGAACATTAATAAACCAAAGTGTCACATTATGCATTGAAACATTAGAAAGAATGTAAACCTTAATTAATTCATTTCCATTTATATTTTTTATTAAAATCATTTTGTAAACATGGAGTTGAAAAATAATTATTTAGAAGAATAGATCTTTATAACATTTAAAACAATGTTTTAGATAAAGAGTACTTTAAAATTTTTAAAATTTAAATTATATTCCACATGAATGTAGAAAGTCGTAAAGATCATTAAATATAATTATTATAGATATAATATGGATATTTAATGTTAATGTGGATTTATATACACATTATATAGAAATAAAGGTGTATATCGTTAAGAAATGTCTCAATGAACTGAGATTGAGAAAATGTCCCTTAAAAAGACTATATCCATATATTAAGAATAAATCAATGAAATAATGAACTTTGAAAAATAAAAATACACAATATATAAGTATATATTCAGTTTAAAACAATAATTTGTCATTCACAGCATATTCCTAGAAATACAAAACCAATGACATGAAATTTAACTGAATGAATAGAGATTGGGATACGATTTCCCATTCAAATATCATTATTTCAAAAATATATAAAGATTATGTGTATTCAATATTAATACACATAAATAATTTATAAATAAAATATATTATAAAAAATTTCATTTCTCACATAATAATTGTACTGTATAATCAATAAGTATAAGATTAACCTAATCGATGGAAATTTGGTAAAGATGTTCCCTTACAATGTTCGTATAAATGACGTAATAATATATCAGTGGGGTTATTATGTGTAGAAATAGTATATCAACCAATATTAAAGTTTAAAAGATAATATAAATAAATAAATAGTGATTTCACACATGACCATGGAATAATATAATCAATGAATTATGCATAAAACCCAATGAGTAGAAATTGAGTTTATAAATTTCCTTACCATGAGTCCAACTTCTATCATTGATTCTTTAATTTCCAGAATAATAAAAACAGGTTAATTTATACTTTCTTTATATCCTTTTTATAGTTTATTATTCTTTTTATATCACTTATTAAAATGTTATAACAGTTAATTAATTATTTGTGTTCATATCGAATGTTTTGTCGATGTTTGGAACTTGAATAAAAAATGAAGTTGTACTGATTAAAATATTCCATGTGTTCATAATTACATAATATATAGAACTATATTAATTATATATATATAAATATATCATAGATTTCTAGTATATATGTATTTTAGAATAGTCCATAACATTTGTAGATATGAACTGAAATGAACCATTCATTGAGATGTTAGGTTGTATGTATATATAATCACAACTTTTATTTATTTTTCATATTAAAAGAATCAAAACTAACTGAAAATAGGTATAAAATAATTCAATTATAATATATATCTTATATCTTTTACATAAATTTCATACATCCATCTTTTATACATTCCATGTATGGCATGGATGAGTCATTTCACTTTCAGGGGCTAGTAGTACAGAGTTTCTCCAATAAAATTATAGTATTTACACATTATAGAAAAAATAAAGTTATGTTTTAAATAAATTATATAACAAATGGTAAAATAAAATAAATATCATATATAAATAATTTTCCCTAATAATGGTTAGAATGAGAGGTGGTATGAGTAAATTGTATAATCTTCGTTATGTGAGGCAGTAGTTCTCCACACACCGAAACAATATATTCTATATACATTAGATGGTGGTGTTTGTAAGTGTAATTAAAATAAATAGAATAATAATATAATATAATATTTATGACACTATTGTTGTTAAAAATAATGTAATAATGAGATATTTTGGAGTGGAGAAGGAAAATAATTGAAAATATCTTTAGAGAAGATGTTACCTCAAAATTGGGTAACTTATTTTCATTTGATCCCAAAGGATTCATTATGTTTTCTTCATGTAATGCTAATTATTATTGGAGAATGGGATGTATGTTTGGAGATTATTTAATCATATTTTTGGACTATCCAAGGGTCTTGAGTGCTGTGAGTAAGATGGTCGAGGTGGTGGCCTTTTATTAGAGGGATGTGGGGATCTTTAGAAATGTCATGAAAAATTATTTTATTATAAATTTATTTTCAAATTATAATACATAAACATTGATATATTAATATATTATGATAAGTTAGGGTCTAAATCCTCTTAATCAATAGGTTTTAGACAATATTAGATCACAATATTATAATTATCGCTTAGAATTAACCGTTAGTTAAAAATATATACTCTTACGATGTTTTCTTGAAGTTTTACACTATATGGTTAATATAGTTATTATAAAATGTTAATAAAACAATATAATGAACCTTAAGTACATTTTTAAATTTATATATGTTATTTATACTAAAGATTTATTTTTATAACTATTGTATCATTTAATAATTTTTTTAAAACTAATTTATGTCAATTTTGACACTATTTAGTAATGGATTTTTAAAGTCATAAAAAATTAATTACATAGAAAAAAGTAATTAACTCATTCATAACATGTCATTTCCATTCTAAAAATTATTTTATGGAATCAAAATATTAATATTATATTTATTTTAGTCTTTCTAAAATAATTTATTTGAAAATTTCATTAACAAGATAATCACGACATCATCATTGTGACATAAATAAATTTATTAATAAATAGCCAAAAAATATTTAATATATTTATATTTATAAAGAATAATTATAGTCAAAAATATAAATAATCTAACCCCACCTTAAATTTTTTTAGTAAAAAGATACGTGTTTATGTAATAATACCCTTTACTTTAAATTAATTATTATAAAATTTCATTGTCTCACTTGAGTTCCTCCATGAGGGCCTTAAATTTAGCCAATGATTATCATGGTTGGAAATATATCATCCAATAATATTAAGTCACGTTTTGACGTGACTTAATATTATCATAATATTAATGTTTACCGTTATTTACCTGATTTACCATTTATCGATGGTAAATAAAAATATTTATAGTTGTTACAATTCATAATGTCCAAAAATAAAAGGTAAATAATTTCTAAATTTGGTTCTTCTGATTGAAAATATGGAATCCATTTTTCTAAATTCAAAACACTGATATTTCTTTAATTAATTTTAAAATTAATTGCCCTAGTCAAAACAAGAATGCATGTTTTTAAAAGTTAAAGCACTGCAATATATAGATATATTTTATCATATGAATTCAATATAAAATTAATTAGAATCACCTATATTAAAATAAATATTAAAATAAATTATATTTTTAATTTAAATTGATAAAATAACGTGATTTAACCTTATAATTTATCTTGATGGTAAAACAGGTTTTCAATTAAATTTTAGCATATTTTTATTATTGATGAAAATAGAATAGTTATCAGAAAAATAACTAATACACATCCAAAATAAATTTTTATGTTACGATTATAAGGAAAAGTTTATTTCATCAAATATAAAATACAATGTTGTTAAAAAATATCTTTAAAATGTGCTCACCATCAAAATGCGGTAGAATTTCATTTTTAGAAAAATAATTATTTAACCCGAAAAATTGATTTTGTTATTATGTCTGGTCTAGAAAATACATATATTAAATTTGAAACATTATTTTAGATTAATATGTAATTAATATTATCTATCAATTGTGATACTATTATTTTATAAAAAATATTCATATTTAAAATGTTTTTTTTAAAAACATCCTACAATTTCAAATTGTATTTACTTTCATTATAAGTTAATTTCGTAAGATAAAATTCATTATATAAACATGTGTAAAACATATGTTCAATATTATGTTGAGTCTATTAATTCATTTAGTTCCAATGTATTGGTTAAAGCTGTAACATCTAAATAATAATATTTAGTTTTTCGTTTATGCTCGATATAGAGTATCATATACACTATAGAACATAGTGTTTCATTCTCATAAATTGGGATGTTATAGTCACTATATATCATTTAAAGATATGTATATAATAAAAAAATTCATAAAAAATACAAAAATACATAAAAATGTAAACTGGTATTTTTTTTGTTCTCTATGCATTATGCCGTGTAGAGGAAGCCAAATATAAAGTACTCACTATAGTGGTATGAAATTCGTTGTCGTTGTATACATTTAAAAACATTTATTTTTTCACTTAACAAAAATGTTCATATTGAAATATTCCATTTCAAAACATTTTAATGAGATAAGAAGTCATATGGGATTATTATACAACGTATAATAAAAGGTGGTGAATAAAATTAAAATATGTCTCAATTAAAGGTGATTGAGATGAATTATCTTACCTCAAGTATGACATATCACATACATTTTTTACATTATTTAACAATAAATATAGGTTTATTTATACGTGTTTGAGAAAATTTCTAAAGATTATTATTCCCATTATATAACATATTCATAAATTTATAAAAATTACGTAATTATTTTTTTTCATGTCGAATGTTTGGTCAATATTTGGTTATTGAGTTAAAAATGAACTTGGTAGGATTTATATTTGTCCACGTGGTCATAATTATGTCATATCCATAGTAATATTTAGGACTTAACTATCAATATATTAAATTCATTAATCTTTTTTATCAAACAATTAATTATGGTTAAATAAAACGAAAAACGTTGTAATCAATCAGAAGGTAGGCCATACGTATGCCCATGTAATGTTTTCATTTTACATTGATCATTTTTAGAAATATTGTAATTATTATTTAATCATTAACTAATTATAATAAAAAAATTAATATAATATTAATTATTTAAATATACATATATATATTATAATTTTTTTGTAGTGAATAAAAACAAATCACATCGCTTCATGGCAGTGATTGTTCACATGTATGCGTGAATGATGTTATAATTTTTATGTTACTAGAAAATAATAACATTGTTGATAAGTTATTATAATATAATGATTAATATGTCTAGAAAATTTAAGATGAAAATTAATTCCCTCTTTACGATTCTTTTTGGGAGATGGTAATGAGAAGGGAACTATATCGGTTTGGGAGGCGATTGTCCGCTGTACACCAAAAGGAAAAGTTCATTTCCCAAAAGATGAAATTATAGATGGATTTAAATTGTTATATTAAACTAATAAAATCTTATTATATTTAATATATATTATTTATTATTTTATCATTGTTTAATAATATTTTTAGAAAGATAAAGAAGAATCAAAATATAAATACATAATTTAAAAGTTACATTTTCTTCCGATGGTAACCTTTGTTAACAAATTTACATCATTAAGGGGGTGTTTTTTACATAAATTAAATCACCAATAATTTGGGGAGGTATTATATTAATTTTATTGTGTAGTTATATACCAATACAAATGGGTTTTTAATTAGTTTGGATTACATAAGAATAGTTCCTTTTTTAAAGAGTGGAAATGAAATACTAGAATTATAATAAATTTTTAAAATAATATAAATTCATTTTATATTCAAAAAATTTCAAGGATTAAAATTTAAAATATAGGATGAATATGGGTCTAAATAACTTTATCCAAAAAAATTAGACATTTTTTATATATACATTAATCCCTAACTATAAGTAGTAGCAATTTTAACTATGGTCGTTTTATTAAGAAATATTACAATTTGAGAGTTAAAATAATTCCCATAACATGTTAAATGACCAATTAAAGTGTAATTAAATATACTTTCAGATTTATCTAACCCTTTTGTCCAAAACATATATTTTTAGAAATTTTATATCATTTATTTAAATATTATATATTTTAAGACATGAACTCTGTCAATTTTGACACTATTAATAACCTAATTTTTTTTACAAAGAATAAAAAATTATTCCAAATAAAAACATACATTAAAATATCAATGACATTGTTAATTAGTTTTTAAAATTCATGTATGGAATAAAATATTTAAAAATATATTTATTTTATTTTTATTAAGGTCATTTATTTGATTCTTCCTTTAACAAATGTAGAGACCCAAATCTTGACGTACATAGACATTACATTACTTTTTCAGAATATCTAATACATAACAAAAATAGAAACCAAAGGATCGTAATAGTTTAGTGTCTTTGGAAACATGGAATATATACTTCTAATCATGTCGAAAGATCTTCAACATCTCCCAAAACGATCTTCCCCTTTTTATTTCCTTACCTAAAACATTTCTTTTAATCCTCGGGGAAAAGAAAACATAAAAAGGGTGAGACCAAATTCTCAATATGGGTAATAATGGAGAAAATAAAGCAAACCATATACATTTGAACTTAAAAACATGAACATAATGTTTAAACATCAAGATCTTCAGCAATGACATAAAATATGGCAGTACATAAGGAATAGATCATAATGGAACATCAATCATAATAAAATAGCATGGGAATAAAACTTGTAATTGTGGAAAAACATTAATCGCATGATATGATTTCCATAGTAGCCAAGGCATTGCTGCCAAGACCATCTTAGTGGACAAAGTCCCTTACTGAACCGGGTTTACTTGCCGTTCCAGCCCGGTATTACTGAACCACATTTACATGACGGTCTACCCATGTCTATCTCATGAGATATAAATCTTTAACCAATGAATTGAAGGGAGATATAGGTCCCACCCATATCATAATGAAATCATTCTTACGTGTGCCATAACATAAACATAAATCATTCATCATAACCCAATGAATAAAATGGTTTTCATAAACATCATTCCATCATAACGTAATCCATATAAAACAAATTGATACCATTTCATCATAAGAAAAATTAAACCATGTAAATCATAGAGACATTATACTTGAAACATAATCATACTAAATAATGTCATCTTAGATGTAAAATAGTTTTGAAAAAACACTTGAAATGAGTTCTTGAGGAAAACATCCTTTTATCTTCAAAATCATTTTATTTTCACAAAATACCATGCAATTTTAAAAGAAAATGATTTTTTTGAAAATAATAATAAAATATTTTAGAGTGATATTATAGAAAATAACGCTTTATGAAACCGTAAAAATCTTTTCATGCCGTATAAGTTAAAAAAACATTCTCCTCGTACTTTGTTCTGAAAAGTCAAAAAGTACCACATATGCTAAAAAAAGAAAGATTCCTTCCATAACACAAATTAAAAGTCAAAGAGGGTGTAAAAATGACTTTAAAAATACATGGAAGAATATGAAGCACTTTATGAAAAACATTTTATGGATATGGATGAAATATATACCGCAGTAAATACTTACGTATAAGCAATCTCGGATAAAAACGATATTGGAAAAGTTATCCCTTACCTTATGTCTGATATGCTTCATATGTTTCTGAAACACCAGTATAATTATTTAAATAATGTCATAGACTTATTAAAGAATCATATTCATTGATATAATATCATATATGGTTCACTTATGACTTTATATTACCCATTCTTTTGTAAATTCCATGTTAAAGAACCGTTTTGGGAAAAATCGTTTCATTTATCGTACATGTTTTGACTTGTTGTTCTTGATATTATTACTTATATCATGATTTAATTAATTCATGAATGTAAAACATGATTTATATTAATTTATATTCAGCATATAAATACATATGATAGATAAATAAATGGAATGAAATACACCGTTCATGGAGACAGTAGGTCGTACGTATGAATGAATGCTATTTTCATTTCCTTATTGAGTTGAATGGAATTAAGTAAATGAAACATATATGTACACAAATACAGTATCATTATTATGTAATATATTTCATTATTATTTATTATATATATAATTTATAATTATACTTGAATGGATAATCATGGAAAATGAATCTCATCGCGTTCGTGGAGACGATAGTACGTACGTACGCACGAGCGATGATATTGTTCCCATAATTATTTAATAGAATTGGAGTGAATGATTTAATATCTCAGAATCTGTATGATGTTATAATAACCATATATAGTTATTCTTTACACCATTATCCCCATCAAAGTAAGGTGGTGGTGGAAAAACAGATTACACCACAGCGTGGAGACGGTATTCTGTACGTACGCACGCGCAGTGATTTCATTTTCCGTAGGATGGATAGAAGCTGATATGGGGTTGTTTAATTTTTATAATAACATATCAGTATATTAGTGATACTTATGTTATTTCAATATAATGAAACAACTAAATAAGAATAGGTTTATGAAGTATGAAACTTGAAATAATCGGTAGAAGAGATTACCACTTATTCTATACACCTCCTTTAATCTTCTTCATAGGGCACTAGGGTTGGACTTTTTAGAAGACCAGAACCTCTATGATATAACTAGATAGGTTGAAAAGAGTAATGTTTAGGGTTTGTATGAGCTCCAATTCTCAAATGGGTGTGAGGAGAAGTGGTAAGGGGTGTCCTTTGTATAAGGGAGGAGAGGGGCACCTTTGGAAACATAAGAAATATTAATTTATAATAAATTCAACCCCACATTAAAACCTCCAAAAATGACTCAAATCATATTATTAGATGATATTTGGATGTAATCGCATCATCCAATAAAATGTAGACATGTTGAGATTTTATTTTAAACATTATCAACTTGATTTATCCTTATTTAATCTATTTAATTTTATTTGTGGTAATAAGATTCTAATTTTTAAATTGTTATAAATAATTACATATGTGTTTTGAATTATCCAAAATTTGAAAATTTAAGAAATTGTAGACAATATAAATTTTCATTTATAATTTTTAAATATTTTTGGTATTATTAAACAATTTTATATTATGTTATTTTTATAAAATAACAATAGTGTCAATTTTAACACTATTCATTTATTTGAATTTAAATAAAATCCAAACAGAATATATGTTCAAAATAAAATATTTATTAGATTCATAAATGTCATATTTGTCTATAAAATTCTTGTATCACATTAAATAGTTCATATAATATTTATTTTAATATTTTTAATACCATTTATTTGATATTTCTCTTAATAAAATAATTACTACATCATTTTTGTATAATTATTTACTATAATAATTTGTTTCATAAAAATTATAAATAAAATACTATGATGAATATAAATCTTATTTATTTAATAATAATAATTTTAATTGAATTTATCATCTTAAAATCACAAACTATAAATTGTTATATTTATTAAATTATGAAGGTGACAACTTTGGAATCATTTAAAATAATATAATATAAGTGTCATAATCGCGTTTATAAGGATCCAAATGGTCAACAATTTGGTTAGTGGATGATTACGGTTTATATATACACTTCAAATAAGTTTTTCTCAGATTTTTGTGCCTTTTGATATGTATTACTATTTCAATAAGAACTATATTATTGATTTTTCACAAAATAAATAATTCCTGCATCATTAATGTATAAGATAATAAGGTAATTAAATAACTCTTAAAAATTACAAATAAATTTACATGAAAAATAAAAACATTTTATATTTCAAATGTGTATTTATAACCGAATTTATATTCTGTATAACCTTAAATTAAAAATACTTTATTTATTAAAGTTTGAGTGAGATGTATTTCACATTCCTTTAAATAAAATAAACTAAAGGTCTTAATTAAATACAAGTGGGTTACATTAGATTAAATTTTGACCCAAGTATTATTTATGGAAAAATATAATCATCCAATTATATTAAGACATGTTTTAGGGTAATTTTATAATATTATATTTACCCTTAATTACCCGATTTACCTTTAACTATGCAAATAAAATTTACAGTAGTTATTATTCATAATGCCTAAAAATAAAAAATATATTATTAACATAATTTGAAACTAATAATTGCAAATATGGAATCCATTATTCCAAATTCAAATCACAGAAGTTGCATAAATTAATTTAAAAATAATCCCGCTGTTAAGAAAATGAGTTTTAAAAGTTAAAATATTGTAAAAGATTAAAATGATTTTACCTATGAATTCACTGTAAAATCGATGCTAATGACATAAATTATATTAAATGGTAGAAATATATTCTATTTTTACTTTAAAACAACTCAATATTATAATTTAATCACATAAATTATTACGATGAAAAAAATTGATTTTAATTAAAATATAGCGTGTTTTCACTATTCATTAAAATATGAAAGTTATCAGAATAATATGAAAAATTTATCCAAAGTAAATTTTTATATCATGATTCCAGAAAAGAATTTAATTTTGTCAAAGTGAACTTATAAACATGTCAAAAACTCTATTTAATGTGGTTGCGCCATCAAAAGGCGGCATAACTGTATTTTTTTTAAAAATTCTTATTTTACTCAAACAATTTATTTTGTTCTCAAACAATGTTCTAGAAAATGTGTAAGATGAATAATAATGATATAAAATTCAAAATTTAGTTAATAATATTCATAATGGCTATTTCATAATAATATTATTACAATATATCGTTGTTTAGTGAAACCCGATATTGCGTACAACACATGCTATCGAGAAAGGTCGCGATAGCATGTAATGCAAGCCATGTCATGGTTGTGTGTAGTACAAGACTCTTTTTTTGTTGTTTATAATAGAATACAACCATATTTAATTTATATATTTAATATATATATATACACACACAAACACTAAATGTTGCGTAGAATAACTACTATCAAACGAACTTGAAATTGTGTATAACACAATCCAAGAGTAGTGTTCCGAATACTGCCAGCTAATACGGTGTTGTGTATAGCACACGATAATCATGGTGTAGCATACTATAAAAGATATTAAAGAAATTAAAAGGAATATATCTCATAAAATATCGGGGTGTTACATTCTACCCCCCATAAAATGAATTTCGCCCTCAAAATTCTTCGGGGTTATAAATGCTTTATTACATGAGAGTTTCTTTCATAGAAACCCACATCGTAAAATGGAATAAAAAAGCTTATATTTAAAAACTAATGTATGAAACATAATGGATACCCAAATTAACTAATCCCTGGGTTCCCACATAGGATAACATAGGTGAAAATATGGATATGAAAGAGAAATCTCACCATCAAGTTCTAATGGATAGTGGTAGAGGACATGGCTATGATAAAGCCAGAAATTACAAAGAGATAAATTTATGATGATTTAAGGTTCCATCTGATTCATCGGATATAAGGACACTAAGACAACACTTTTTTTTTGTTTTCAAGATCATTTCCTTAATGTTGAAGAATTGTTGAATTAAAAGAAATACCTACTAGATTTTGTTATAATCTTAATGTTGTTTATGCCTTGAAAAATTTCCACATTATCTCTTAAAGAAATGAAGTTGAATTTGTCTTCCGTGAAGTGTTAGCAGATCATGCAATATAATGATAGGTCATTCAATTAGTACCAAACAAAAGGATAACGAAAGTTATTAAATATACATAAGTCCATCTATAGTGAGATTAATCATATATGATTCCTAAAATTGACTTATACTTCATATATCATAACACTTAATAAATTAAAACTAATTTATACTAACCAGGGCCTTCCTATAGGCTAGTGGTAGGAGATAAAGGCCTGTCACACTTCGGGTGTGGGTTCGATTCCCACAGCCTTTTCCGACGCGGTGGGTTGTCGTTCGTCCTACAGGTTGTCCTTTTTTCTAAAACTACACTATTATAACATTACATAAATTATATCGAAAAAAAAGTTCTAGCCTTAAACAATATGATCTTATGTCTAATATTCATTCCAATCATTAGGCCTATCCAAAATACTTTTTTCCAAGCTCATTGTACAATGAAAAAAATTACTTGAATTGTCATCTACCGAGCATATGAATACCATAATTTATCTCTCATATATCACAAGATATATCTTGTTGATCGCATTCCAATCATGTGAATACCATAATCTTGTATTCTATTACAACATGAATTACCATAGAACCTTAGTGAAAACATGAATGCTATCAAAATTTATCTCTTTCCACATACCAATGTCCCAAAAATTCTTTATACTCAAACCATGATATCTCTTTGTCCTTATATTAGTCACGAGCTCATGAATACTATCAAAAATATTATTTTATCTTTATCCCTTCATTATGTGCATATCATATGCTTTCCAAAAATATTTCAATCACATTACGGATGCCATATTCTTATGGAAAACCACAATGGACCAATACATATATATTCCAATATACCATAAAAGTACCTCAACAACATTATTCTTGAATACCAATACATAAACACTTCAATCCATCATATTCAATGATTGTCATGGAATTAGTCCTTACTTGATTTAGAAGTGACCTCTTAGGTCAGGGCATTGAGTTGGGTAATGCCTATATTCTCCACAGATAAGACATTGAACTCCATAATATTCTGTCTCTCTATGACCCTTCTCTCCACACAGATAACATCATCCCCTCCATTTGATGTATTCATCAAGGTTCTTATTCCCTTATTTAGAAATCTCAATCTTCCATTCTTTATGCTCCTCAACATGTGAACATTAATAAAAGTACGTCTTCCTCTTATTTGATGAATTATTAATACCAATAACTCTCACCTTGTAAATCATATATCACGATGACTGATTCGACATAATCACAAAATCTTTCTTTCTAGCCATTACACAATTTCATTGCTCATAGTCACCAATTTTTCCATTGGATTCAATTTTGACCCAATTCTTTCTGCTTCCCTCCATTGACTAAAACCAAAATCCATGTTGTAAGAAACAGTTCAAATAATAGGGAACCACATAATAATAAAAATTCACTTATGGGATGTCTAACTTGTCACACATTCTTTAATCTAGGACACCATAGTTTTACCCTAGGTTATTCATGATCGTCAACATAATTCTAGGACTGTAAACTATAGTTATACTAAACCATAGGTACATCCTTAGACACACCTTAGAAATATATCTAGGGATATCACTAATATTTTCGAATCCTAGTTTCCAATGGTGAATTAAACCTTTCCTCTAACACCAACTGTAGAGACCCAAATCTTGACGTATATAGACATTACATTACTTTTTCGGAATATCTAATACATAACAAAAATAGACACGAAATGACCGTAATAGTATAGTGTCTTTGGAAACTTGGAATATAAACTTCTAATCATGTTGAAAGATCTTCGACAACTCCCATAACGATCTTACCCTTTTTGTTTCCTTACCTAAAACCTTTATTTTAATCATGGGGGTAAAGAAAACATAAAAAGGGTGAGCCCAAATGATCACTAAGGTTAATAATGGATAAAATAAAACAAAACATATACATTTGAACTTATAAATATGAACATAATGTTTAAACATCAAGATCTTGAGCAATGTCATAAAACATGGCAGTACGTAAGGCATATATCATAATGGAACATCAATAATGATAAAATAGAATGGGAATACAACTTGAAATTGTGGAAAAACATTAATCACATGATATGAGTTCCATAGTATCCAAGGCATTGTGGACAAGACCATCTTAGTGGACAAAGTCCCTTACTGAACCGGGTTTACTTGTCGTTCCAGCCCTTATTACTGAACCGAATTTACATGACATTTTAGCCATGTCTATCTCATGAGATATAAATCTTTACCCAATGCATTGAAGTGAGATATAGGTCCCACCCATCTCATAATTAAATCATCCTTACGTGTGCCACAACATAAACATAAATCATTCACCATAACCCAAAGAATAAAATGGGGTTCATAAACATCATCCCCTCATAACATAATCAATATAAAAAAATGGATATCATTTAATCATAAGAAAAATGAAACCATTTAAATCATATAGACATTATACTTGAAAAATAATCATACTAAATAATTTCATCTTAGACGGAAAATAGTTTTGACAAAATACTTGAAATGAATTCTTGAGGAAAATATCCTTTCTTCTTCAAAATCATTTTCTTTTCACAAAATGCCATGAAATTTTAAAAGAAATGGATTTAGTTGAAAATAATCATGAAATGTTGTAGAGTAAGCATCTTTAAAATAATGCGTTATGAAACTGTAAAAATCTGTTCATGCCGTATAAGTTAAAAAAAAATTCTCCTCATACTTTGTTCAGAAAATTCAAAATGTACCATGTATGCGAAACAAAAGAAAGATTCCTTCCATAACACAAATTAAAAGTCAAAGAAGGGGTAAAAATGACTTTAAAAATATATGAAAGAATATTAAACACTTTATAAAAAACATTTTATGGACATTGACGAAATATATAACCCAGTAAATACTTACGTATAAGCAATCTCAGATAAAAACGAGATTGGAAAAGTTATCCCTTACCTTATGTCCGATATGCTTCGTATGTTTCTGAAACTCCTGTATAATGATTTAAATAATGTAATTGACTTATTAAATAATCATATTCATTATTATGATATCATATATTGTTCACTTATGACTTTATATTACCTGATCTTTTGTTAATTCCATGTTAAAGCACCGTTTTGGGTAAAATCGTTTCATTTATAGTACGTGTTTCGACATGTGGTTCTTGATATTATTACTTATATCCTGATTTACATAATTCCAGAATTTAAAAAATGATTTATATTAATATATATTCAGAATATATATATATATGATAGATCAATAAATGGAATGAAATACACCGTTCATGGAGACGGTAGGCCGTACGTACGCATGAATGCTATTTTTGTTTCCTTATTGAGTTGAATGGAATTAAGTAAATGAAAAATATATGTACATTAATAAAGTATAATTATTATGTAATTTCTTTCATGATTATTTATTATATATATACTTTATAATTATACTTGAATGGTTAATCATAGAAAATGAATCTCATCGCGTTCGTGGAGACGGTAGTATGTACATACGCACAAGCGATGATATTGTTCCCATAATTATTTAATAGAATTGGAGTAAATGATATAATATCTCAGAATTAGTACGATGTTATAATAACCATATATAGTTATTTCATACCCCATTATACCCATCCAAGTAAGGTGGTGGTGGAAAAATAGATCGCACAGCAGCGTGGAGACGGTATTCCGTACGTAGGTACGCGCGGTGATTTCATTTTCCGTAGGATGGATAAGAGGTGAAATGGGATTGTTTAATATTTATTATAACATATAAGTATATTAGATATACTTATGTTATTACAATATAATTAAACAATTAAATAAGAAGAGGTTTAAGAAGAATGAAACTTGAAATAATTGGTAGAAGAGATTACCTCTTATTCGACACACCTCCTTTAAACTTCTTCTTAGGGAACTAGGGTTGGTCTTTTAGGAAGAAAAAAACCTCTATGATATATCTATATAGGTTGAGAAGAGTAATTGATAGAGTTTGGTGGAGCTTCAAGGCTCAAATGGGTGAGAGGAGAAGTGGGAAGGGGTGCCCTTTTTATAAGGGAGGAGAGGGGCATCTTTGGAAACATAAGAAATATTAATTTATAATAACATCAACCCCACATAAAAACCTCAAAAAATGACTCAAATCTAATGATTAGATTAGATTGGGTTGTAATAACATCAACCAGTAAAATGTAGACATGTTTGGAATTTATTTTAAACTTTATGAACTTGATTTATCCTTATTTAGTCTATTTAACTTAATTTGTGGTAATAAGATTCTAATTTTTGAATTCTAATAAATAATTACTTATGTGTTTTGAATTGTCCAAAATTGGATTATTTATGACATTGTAGATCATATAAATTTTAATTTATACTTTTTAAATATTTTTGGTATTTTTAATCAATTTTATATTATGTTATTTTTATAAAATAACAATAGTGTGAATTTTAACACTATTCATTTATTTGAATTTAAATAAAAAACACACAGAATATATGTTCGAAATAAAATATTTATTAGATTCATAAAATTTTAAATTTATCTATTAAATTTTTGGATAACATTAAAGAGTTCATATAATATTTATTTTGATATTTTTAATACCATTTATTTGATATTTCTCTTAATAAAATAATTACTACATAGTTTTTGTATAATTATATAATATAATTATTTGTTTCAAAAAAAAATAAAAAAATACTATGATGATGATAAATCTCATATATTTCATAATAATACTTTTAATAGAATTTATAATCTTAAAATCACAACATGTAAATTGTTATATTTAATAAATTATGAAGGTGACAACTTTGGAATCATTTAAAATAATATAATATAAGTGTCATAATCGCCTTTATAAGGATCCAAATGGTCACAAATTATGATAGTGGATGATTAGGGTTTATATATACACTACTAATACGTTTGGTTTAGATTTATAGGCCTTTTGTTATGTATTACTATTTCAATAAAAACTATATTATTGATTTTTCACAAAATAAACAATTTCTGCATCATTAATGAATAAGATAATAAGGTAATTAATAACTCTTAAAAATTACAAATAAATTTCCATTATAAATAAAAAGATTTTATCTTTAAAATGAGTTTTTATAACCAAATTTATATTCTTTATATCCTTATATTAAAAATACTATAATTATTAAAGTTTGAGTGAGACATATTTCACTTTCTTTTAAATAAAATAAACTAAAGGTCTAAATTAAATAAAAGTGGGTTCCACTAGATTCAATTTAGACCCAAGTATGATTTAAGGAAAAATATAATCATCCAGTTATATTAAGAAAACTGTTAGGGTAATTTTATAATATTAATTTACCCTTAATTACCTGATTTACCTTTAACTATGGTAAAAAAAATATACAATAGCTACTATTTGTAATGCCGAAAAATAAAAAGTATCTTACTAACATAATTTGGACCTACGGATTCCAAATATAGAATCCCTTATTCCAATTTCAAATCACAGAAGTTGCAAAAATTAATTTAAAATTAATCGTGCTGTTAAGAAAACTAGTTTTAAAAGTTAAAATATTGCAAAATATTAAAATGATTTTACCATTGAATTCAATGTAAAATCGATGCTAATGACTTATATTATATGAAATGGTAAAAATATATTCTATTTTTACTTTAAAACCATTATAAATTATAATTTAACCATATAAAGTTTTACGATGAAAAAATTTGTTTTTAATTAAAATATAGCGCACTTTTACTATTCATTAAAATATGGAAGTTATCAGAATAATATGAAAAATTTATCCAAAGTAAATTTTTACATCCTGATTCCAAAGAAGAATTTAATTTTGTCAAGATTCACTTATAAAAATGGAAAAAACTTGATTTAAAGTTGGTGTGCCATCAAAAGGGGGAAAATCTGCATTTTTTGAAAAATACTTATTTTACTCAAAAAAATTATTTTGTTCTCACACGATGTTCTAGAAAATGTGTAAGATGAATAATAATGACATAACATTCAAAATGTAGTTAATACTATTCATAACGGCTAGTTCATAATAATATTACAACAATATATCGTTGTTTAGTGAAACCTGATATTGCGTATAACACATGCTATCGAGAAAGGTCACGATTGCATGCAATGCAAGGCAAGTCATGGTTGCATGTAGTGCAAGACTCCTTTGTTGTTGCATATAATAAAATCAACCACATTTCATTTCTATATTGAATATATATATACACAAACACACACACTCAATGTTGCATAAAATAACTACTATCAAAGGAACTTGAAATTGTGCGTAACACAATCCAAGAATAGTGTTCCGAATACTTCCATCTAATACAGTGTTGCATATAGCGCAAAATAATCTGGGTTTAGAATACAATAGAAGATATGAAAGAAATTTAAAATAATATATCTCATAAAATCTTAGGGTGTTACATTCTACCCCCCTTAAAATGAATTTCTCCCTCGAAATTCTTCGGGGTTATAAATGTTTTATTACATGAGAGTTTCTTTCAGTGAAAACCACATCGTAAAAAGGAATACAAAAACTTATCTTTAAAAACTAAATAATGAAATGTAACAGTTACCCAAATTAACTAATCACTGGGTTCCCACATTGGATAACATAGGTGAAAATATGGATATGGAAGAGAAATCTGACCATCAAGTTCTGATGGAGAGTGGTAGAGGACATGGCTATGATAAAGCCAATAGTCAAAAAGCCATAAATTTGTGATGATTTAAGGTACCATATGATTCATCGGATATAAGGACACTAGTACAGCATATTTTTGTTTTCAAGATCATTTCCCTAAATTTGAAGAATTGTTTAATTAAAAGAAATACTTATTTGATTTTGTTACAATCTTACTGTTGTTTGTTCCTTGAACAATTTCCACATTATCTCTTAAAGAAATGAAGTTGAATTTTTCTTCCGTGAAGTGTTAGTAGATCATGAGATAGAATGATAGGTCATTCCATCTGTCTCAAACAAAAGGATAACGAAAGTTATTAAATATACATAAGTCTATCTATAGTGAGATTAATAATATATGGTTCCAAAAATGGACTTATACTTCATATATCATACCAATTAATAAATTAAAACTAATTTATTCTAACCAGGGACTTCCTGTAGGCCAGTGGTAGGTGATAAAGGCATGTCACACTTCGGGTGTGGCTTCAATTCCCACTACCTTGTCCGACACGATGGGTTTTCGCTCATCCTGCAGGTTGTCCTTTTTTCTAAAACTACACTATTATAACATTACAAAAATTATATAGAAAAAAAGTTCTAGCCTTAAACAATACGATATAATGTCTGACTTAATTCATTCTAATCTTTAGGCTTATCTAAAATACTTTTTTCCAAGATCATAGTAAAAGAAAAAAATTACTAGAACTGTCATCTACCGAGCATGTGAATACCATCATTTATCCCTCATATATCACAAGATATATCTTGTAGATCACATTGCAAACATGTGAATACCTTAATCTTGTATTCTCTTGTAACGTGAATTACCATAGAACCTTAGTGAAAACATGAATGCTGTCAAAAGCTATCTCTTTCCACATACCAAAATCCCAAAAATTCTTTATACTCAAACCATGATATCACTTTGTCCTTCTATTAGTCATGAGCTCATGAATACTATCAAACAAATTATTTTCTCTTTATCCCTTCATTATGCACATATCCAAAAATATTTCAATCACTTTTCATGGTTACCGATGCCATATTCTTATGGAAAACCACAATGGGAAAATACATATATATTTCAATATACCATAAAAGTACCTCAACAACATTATTCTTGAATACCAATACATAAACACTTTAATCCATCATATTTAATGATTGTTATGGAATTAGTCCTTCCTTGATTTAAAATTATCCCCTTAGGTCAAGGCATGGAGTTGGGTAATGTCCATGTTCTCCACAGATAATACATTGAACTCCGTAACAATATGTCTCTCTATTACCCTTCTCTCGAGACAGATAAAATATTCCCCTCCATTTGATGTATTCATCAAGGTTCTTCTTCCTTTATTTAGAAATCTCAATCTTCCTCTATTTATTCTCCTCAACATGAGAACATTCATAAAAGTCCATCTTCCTCTTATTTGAAGAATTATGAATACCACTGATGTTCACCTTGTAAATCATATATCGCGATGACTGATTCGACATAATCACAAAATATTTCTTTCTAGGAATTACGCAATTTCATTGCTCATAATCACCAATTTTTCCATTGGATTCAATGTTGACCCAATTCCTTCTGGTTCCCTCCAATGACTAAAACCAAAATCCATGGTGTAATAAATAGTTAAAATAATGGGGAACCACATAATCATAAAAATTTACTTATGGGATGTCTAACTTATAACACATTCTATAATCTAGGACACCTTAGGTTCACCCTAGGTTATTCATGATCGTCAACATAATTCTAGGACTGTAAACTAGAGTTATACTAAACCATAAGGACATCCTTAGACATACCTTTGAAATATATCTAGGGATATCACTAAAGTTTTCGAATCCTAGTTTATAATGGTTAATTAAACCTTTTCTCTGAGGCCAACTGTAGAGACCCAAGGCATGACGTATATAGACATTACATTACATTTGCAGAATATTTAATACATAACAAAAAAAGACACCAAAGGACCGTAATAGTTTAGTGTCTTTGGAAATTTTTAATATAAACTTCTAATCATGTTGAAAGATCTTCAACATCTCCCATGACGATCTTCCCCTTTTTGTTTCCTTACCTAAAACCTTTCTTTTAATCCTAGGGGAAAAGAAAACAAAAAAAGGGTGAGATCAAATGCTCAGTAAGGGTAAGCATGGATAAAATAAAACAATCCATATACATTTGAACTTAAAAACATGAACATAATGTTTAAACATCAAGATCTTGAGCAATGACATAAAACATGGCAGTATGTAAGGAATATATCATAATGGAACATCAATCATGATAATATATCATGGGAATAAAACTTGTAATTGTGGAAAAACATTAAGCACATGATATGATTTCTATAGTAGCCAAGGCATTGCTACCAAGACCATCTTTGTTGACAATGTCCCTTACAGAACTGGGTTTACTTGTCGTTCTCGCCCTGTATTACTGAACCATATTTACTTTTTTTTCAGCCATGTCTATCTAATGAGATATAAATATTCACCCAATGCATTAGAGGGAGATATAGTTCCCACCCATCTCATAATGAAATCATTCTTACGTGTGCCACAACATAAACATAAATCATTCATCATAACCCAAAGAATAAAATGGATTTCATAAACTTCAACCCATAATAATATAATCCATATAAAAAATGGATATAATTTCATCAAAAGAAAAACGAAACCATATAAATCATAGATAAATTATACTTGAAACATAATCATACTAAATAATGTCATCTTAGATGGAAAATAGTTTTGAAACAACACTTGAAATGAATTATTGAGGAAAATATCCTTTCTTCTTCAACATCATTTTCTTTACAAAAAATGCCATGAAATTTTAAAAGAAAAGTATTTTGTTGAAAATAATCATGAAATATTGTAGAGTAAACTTCTTGAAAATAATGCGTTATGAAACCGTAAAAATCCGTTCATGCTGTACAATTTAAAAAAACATTCTCCTCGTACTTTTGTTAGAAAAGTCAAAAAGTACCACGTATGGTAAACAAAAAAAGATTCCTTCCATAACACAAATTAAAAGTAAAAGAGGGGGTAAATATGACTTTAAAAATACATGGAATAATGTTAAAAACTTTATGAAAAACATTTTATGGACATGGACAAAATATATACCTCAGTAAATACTTACGTATAAGAAATCTCGGATAAAAACGAGATTCGAAAAGTTATCTCTTACACTATGTCTGATATGCTTCGTATGTTTCCAAACCTCCTATATAATGATTTAAATAGTGTCATTGACTTATTAATGAATTATATTAATTGTTATGATATCATATATGGTTCACTTATGACTTTATATTACCCGTTCTTTTGTAAATTCCATGTTAAAGCACCGTTTTGGGTAAAATCGTTTCATTTATCGTACATGTTTCGACTTGATGTTCATGATATTATTACTTATATCCTGATTTAATTAATTCATGAATGTAAAACATTATTTATATATAATATATATTGAGCATATAAATATATATGACAGATCAATAAATGGAATGAAATTCACCGTTCATGGAGACGGGAGGTCGTACGTACACATGAACGCTATTTTCGTTTCCTTATTGAGTTGAATGGAATGATGTAAATGAAACATATATGTGAATAAATACATTATAATTATTATGTAATATCTTTCATGATTATTTATTATATATATACTTTATAATTATACATTAATTGTTAATCCTGGAATATGAATTTCATCGAGTTCGTGGAGACGGTAGTCCGTACGTACGCACGAGAGATGATATCGTTTCCATAATTATTTAACAGAATTGGAGTGAATGATAAAAAATCTCAGAATTAGTATGATGTTATAATAACCATATATAGTTTTTCTTTACAACAGTATACCCATCCATGTAAGGTGGTGGTGGAAAAACAGATTACACCACGGTGTGGAGATGGTATTTCGTACGTACGCATGTGTGGTGATTCCATTTTCCGTAGGATGGATAGAAGGAAAAATGGGGTTGTTTCATATTTATAATAACATATCAGTATATTATTTATATTTATGTTGTTAAAATATAATGAAAAAACTAAATAAGAAGAAGTTAGAGAAGAAAGAAGCTTGAATGAATTGGTAGAAGAGATTACCTATTATTTGACACACCTCCTTTAAACTTCTTCTTAGGGCACTAGGGTTGGTCTTTTGAGAAGAATAGAACCTCTATGATATAAATATATAGGTTGAGAAGAGGAATGGGAGGGTTTTTTCAAGATTCAATGCTAAAATTTTTGTGAGGAGAAGTGGGAAGGGGTTCCCTTTTTATAAGGGAGGAGAGGGAAACCTTTGGAAACATAAGAAATATTAATTTATAATAAATTCAACCCCACATAAAAACCTTCAAAAATGACTCAAATACGAAGATTAGACAAGATAGGGTGGTAATATATTAAAAAAATAAAATTTAGACATGTTGGGAATTTATTTTAAACATTATCAACTTGATTTATCATTATTTAATCTATTTAATTTTATTTGTGGTAATAAGATTCTAATTTTTAAATTGTTATAAATAATTAATTACGTGTTTTAAATAGGCCAAAAGTGGATAATTTATGACATTTTAGACAATATAAATTTTAATATATAATTTATCAATATTTTTGGGATTTTTAATCAATTTTATATTATGTTATTTTTATTAAATAACAATAGTGTCAATTTTGACACTATTCATTTATTTGAATTTAAATAAAATCCACAAAGAAGATATGTTATAAATAAAATATTTAATAGATTCATAACATGTCATATTTATATATAAAATTAGTGTATCACATTAAATAGTTCATATAATATTTATTTTAATATTTTTAAAACCATTTATTTGATATTTCTCTTAAGAATATAATTACTATACCATTTTTGTATAATTATTTAATATACTTATTTGTTTCATAAAAATTAAAACTATTATAATATGATGAAGATAAATCTCATAGATTTCATAATAATAATTTCACTAGAATTTATCATCTTAAAATAACATCATGTAAATTGTTATATTTATTAAATTATGAAGGTGACAACTTTGGAATCATTAAAAATAAAATAATTTAAGTTTCATAATAACTTTCATAAGGATCAAAATGGACAAAAATTATGCCAGTGGATGATTAGGGTTTATATATACACTACCAATAAGCTTTTTTTATATTTTTAGGCCATTTGATATGTATTACTATTTCAATAAAAACAATATTATTGATTTTTCAGTACATATGAAATTTCTGCATCATTAATGTATAAGATAATTAGGTAAATAAATAAGTCTTAAAAATTACAAATAAATTACCATGATAAATAAGAACATTTTATATTTCAAATGAGTATTTATAACTGAATTTATATTCTGTGTAACCTTATATTAAAAATACATTAATTTTTAAAGTTTGAGTGAGACATATTTCACATTCCTTTAAATAAAATAAACTAAAGGTCTTAATTAAATAAAAGTGGGTTCCATTAGATTCAATTTTGACCCAAGTATAATTTAGGGTAAAATATAATCATCCAATTATATTAATACAAGTGTTAGAGTAATTTTATAATAATATATTTACCCTTAATTACCCGATTTACCTTTAACTATGGTAAATAAAATTAATCGTAATTATTATTCATAATTCCTAAAAATAAAAAGTTTCTTATTAACATAATTTGGACCTACTGATTCCAAATATGAAATACATTTTTTCAAATTCAAATCATATAAGTTTCATAAATTAATTTAAAATTAATCCCACTGTTAAGAAAACGTGTTTTAAAAGTTAAAATACTGCAAAAGATTGAAATGATTTTACCTATGAATTCAATGTAAAATCGATGCTAATGAATTAAATTATATTAAATGGTAAAAATATATTATATTTTTACTTTAAAACCATTAAATATAACATTTTATCCATATAAATTATTAAGATGAAAAAAGTTGTTTTTAATTAAAATATAGCGAGTTTTTACTATTCATTAAAATATGAAAGTTTTCAGAATAATATGAAAAATTTATCCAAAGTAATTTTTTTATCCTAATTCCAAACAAGAATTTGTTTTTCTCAAATTGAACTTATAAACATGTAAAAAGAAGATTTAAAGTGGTTTCACCATCAAAATGAGGCAAAACTGCTTTTTTTGAAAAATACTTATTTTACTCAAAAAAATTATTTTTTTCTCACACGATGTTCTAGAAAACATGTAAGATGAAAAATAATGTTATAACATTAAAAATTTAGTTAATACTATTCATAACAACTAGTTCATAATAATATTATAACAATATATCGTTGTTTAGTGAAACCTGGTATTGCGTACAACACACACTATCGAGAAAGGTCGTGATTGCGTGTAACACAAACCAAGTCAGAGTTGCGTGTAGTGAAAGACTCCTTTTTTGTTGCATATAACAGAATCCAACCATATTTCATTTATACATTTAATATATATATATATACACACACTCAATGTTGCGTAGAATACCTACTATCAAACGAACTTGAAATTGTGTGTAACACAATCCATGAATAGTGTTGCGTATACTACAAGCTAATATGGTGTTGCATATAGCGCATGATAATCTTGGTGTAGCGTACAATAAAATATATTAAAGAAATTAAAAATTATACATCTCATAAAATCTCAGGGTGTTATAATAAATCTACCACTACATCGACATTATATCAAAATTAAATTTAATTATTCATTGTCTCAAAATTATAAATAAATTATCCGGACCTATATAATATTTTTATATATCAATGGAAGTTTATATATGAACATATCACTTATATTACCCCATATTAAAATCATAATGTGACAAAAAAATGAATATTTCATCATTGTTTTTACATTAATTAAAATGTTATAAATTTCATAGTCAAACACTATTAGGAAAAACACAAAAAATTAAACCCAACCATTTTTGGTCAACAATAACTCATCAAAAAAATATTATTACATGTTTAGTGTAGTTTTATATTATTATATTATTATTTTTACACATAATTACCTAATTTACCTTTAACTATGGTAAATAAATTACAAATGTTACAATTACCTATTAATTAATTTGACCCTATTATATAAACATTTTCAGACCTTTTACATCCATTTATATCAATTTTACAAAAAAATATCACTGAAGTGACTAAAAATTATTTTTAAATAAATCATGATAACGAATTGAGGAATCAAGTTTTTAACGTAAGAACATTCAAATGTTCTTAATGTATTTATAACCAATTTTAATTTGAAATTGATTAAAATAAGCTCCATTGGATTAAATTATTAAAACATTATCGAAATACAATTAAAAATTAGTAAGAATATATCATAATATATAAATAAATTAGAATAAATAGTCATTTTAAATAAAAACACAATATTTTTCTCATTTTATTAAAATATGAACCTGGTCAAAATTACCAAATATTCAACCTACGTATATTTTTAGGTGCCATTACAAAATAAGAAGTTTTTTTTTCAAATATAAAATATACATGTGTAATCAATATAGGGAAAATGGGTTCTCCATCAAAAGGTGTCAACAATGAATTTTTAGAAAAATTCTTCTTTTATCTGTAAACAAGAATTTATTCTTATTTAATGTGTAGGAAACACATTATATGAATTTTAATCCTTATATTGACTTAATATGTCATATATTTAAACCAAAAAATTGATTTTATTATTTTATAAAAAAATCATATTTAAATAAAAACACAACTTTTATAATCATATTGCATTTAGATCCATTCAATGTTAATTTGGTTACCAATTAATAATATTTTAAGAATGTGTAAACCATGTATTAATAATTTTGATAAAATTGGTCATTCCCTCCATTCTAATTGATATATGATAATTACTATTTAAAATTATAATTTTACAATTTACTATTTTATTAGTATAACACTATCTTGCATGTAACATAAGATTTCTGGGAAACCCATCATTATGTGTTGGGTACACTATCATACATATAATCTCACTAAGGTAAAATTACTATCTAATTGATAAATATTAATAAATATGAAAAAAATTTACTCTAAAATTAAATGGGATGTTACAACCTTCCCCCCTTTTGAAATTTTATCCCCACAACTTTAAATTTTCTCTCATTAACTATTGTTTCACTTTTCAAAATTACTTAATTAAAATTGCATATCCAAAAAATTGTAAATAAAACATCAACATTAAAAGAAACAAAGGAGAATACGATGGTCGCCTATGATGACCCATACTATGTTTCCATGTATGTAATCATGTACATGAATGAAAAAACGTTACTCTCAAAGACTAATAGAGAGTGATAGTGGAAAAAATCATAGGAATGTTATCTTTCATAAACCATAAATATGTGTTGGGTAAAAAGGCTATTTTTAAAACTAACTGGAAAACATTTTTTTAGATCTGTTTAATATAATTTATTTATTTATTCACTTTATAGACTAATATCTATTGGAAACATTGTTAAGTTACAAGTTGAGTTTTATCCATTAATCAAAGTCCACCACAAAATAATCTATTTTCCCAAAAAATGAGTATTAAAGATGAATATTTCATTCCTGAAGAATTAGAATCAACTTATATAGAATTACATAGTATAAAAAAAGATTATGTATAAATTTTTACAATATTTAAACTATATCCAAACCCAAAATGGATAGAATTAGATATCATTATTCATTAAATTTATTAAACCTTTATATGATAAAAAACTACATTAATTTCCAAAATTCATCAATGATAACTAATTCTCAACATAGACCATTCCATAAATATCTTTTCATTATATTCATCAATATAATCAAATCAATATTTGTAGAAAAACATATAATAATGGATTACATTATCTTCTCTGAAATAATTAAACATTTATATCCATATAACATAAATAACTCTTAATGTATCATATAAAAGAGTAATTAACCAAATCACATATTATACTATATAGGTTAATCATTCCAATAAATAACCCAAACCTCAATATTTCATTAATAATAGCATACATTCTTCCAAAACAATATTCAACCATTCCCTCTAAAAAAATCAAATAGTATTATATTTTCTTTGATCATATAATTTCCAAAATCGGTGAACTTATTCCAAAATAACATTTATCAATTTATTCCCTAATCAGTTTCCAATACCATGGATATCTATTTTATAAAACATAAGATGTAAAAATAAACATATTCTTACTGAATCCTCTACTTTATCTAAAAAGTAAAATCAATACAATATAGGACTTTACGTAGTCTAATGGTGGGAAATAAAGCCTTATTGCCCTTCGTTTGTGTGTTCGATTCTTGTAGCCCTGTCCGGCACGATTGGTTTTTCACCCTTCTGGTGGGTTTTCATTTTCTAAAATGACATAATAATTATAAAAGTCCAAAAATATGATAAAATCATCAAAATTAACAATTTTATGACTTAACCTCAATGTTTATCTCATACCATTCATTTTTAATTAAAAAATTTAATAACTCATAATTACTTAAAAATAAAGGATCATATAAACCCCAAAGGTTACTTATAAAATTATAATTTTTTCCAAAAAGTTATGATAATTCCTCCCCAAATATCATTTTTTCATAACAAACATCATGGTTAAAAAATAATCTTCGGAATTAATCACATCATCAAAATATAATTCATAATTTTTATCATTTCATCCTCCATAGATGCAACATTATATTCGAATTCCTAAAATGAAGACATCGAAATCATCTAACAGTCATCATGTTCCCTTTATAAATATTTTCCATCATATACCATAATATATATATCATAAATAGAAAATTAGGCATCATGTCCTAATATTAAATATTGTCAAAACATGAGTCATGAAATAGACCATAATTTTCATATTTCATTTGTAGTTTCCACATCGTTAATTGTAATGGAATTGGATTTGGGTAAAGATATATTTATATGGTCCTACTGATCCCATTCCTGAAACTACTTCACATGAAATCTACTTTCATAATGAACTGACTCCCCACATTAAAACATTAGATTGATAACTTGAGAAAAACATACATTCCCTTCATTGAGTGACCTGAACACATCCTCTTTCCGATATAGGTTATTGCTCTCTATCCTTCATTACAACATCTATAACATCCTTCTGAAAATTTAAAAATTCCAATAGGATATTATTCCCCAGTAATTGACACATATGTTATTGATTATAGATAACATTATGATCATGATTACCAAAAACTCTACATGTATTTGTTTCCCTTAATTACAAATAATTATAAAAATCACAATGGTTCAAATTATTGATCATTACTCTTAATAGTTGATTTAGAATACCAATTAGAGTTCTTAATTCATATCCCATTTAATGTTCTTTCTTATTCAAATAAACACCACATTTTCCTTCAATTCCATTATAACCTTCTATCTGTCTTGATATAGCCATTTTATACGACAAAATATGTTATTGTGAGTAAAAAACATATAAAATTTGGTTAGGAAGGTATACAGTAAGATATCATTAGTCATTTTACCTGAAACTCATTTAATTTATTTGAAATATTAATAACTCTTCCTTCCAATCTATCAATTCATGTTACATAAAACATCTAACTTATTCATAAATAACACCCTATTTCCAAATGTTATCTAAACTGACCATTGATACCAACTATAAGGCCCCATCCTCAAACATTACATAATCTTGATCTAAGTCAATAATTCATATTGATTATCATTTCAGGTTTAATGTTTTGGAGAATTAGGACATAACTATTACATAACAACTAAAATATTTCAAAGTATACACCAATACTTACTATATATTTATCACAAGATTAAACTCAATAATACATTATTTTAGTATTTATTGATATAAATATTCAAAAAATTCATGTTTACTTAATAATTTACCTTACCTATCCCTATAAACTGTGGAATAATGTTAAAAAATATGGTATGATCACGAATATCTTAGCAAGGGATAAAAATTAATAAATTAAACCATTAGTCCCTGAATATTTTAAACTCTTGAAAGTATATCAAAAAAATTTTACTTTCCACCCATAAAACACAATCCCATTATATTTCCTCATGAAATCATTTTATTCCTATAAAACAAATTATAATCATTAATAATAATGGTATATTTTGGCATCTATATCATTCTTGTATTGTAGCTATCATAACTATATAGGGAGTAATCTTCATGATTACATTTGGAATACCCATCAATGTATATTACCTAAATCTTCTAGGAAAACTGTATCCTATAAATCCATCTCATTACCTAATGTAATAGAAAGTCATAACGGGCTCACCACCCTTTTATTTACAAGGATACACCGGTAAAAATAATCAAATTACATGAACCATAGAAAAATCATAACACCTAAAACATGCATAATGGAAAAACATCGTTTCAAATTTGCAATGAAAAGATATTTTTTAAAGATATTCATATAATAAAACAATTATTAAATCCATTTTCAATACAAAAATACATTAAAAGTTATAATGTTATATATTTTTCTTTTAAATAGATTTCGGCTTATAGAAAAACCAAATATCACAAAATAGTCACAGTGACCGAAATGTCATTACCACTATATACATTAAAAACAAATAAATTATCATTTATTAAATAAATTATTATAAAATTATTATGTCTTAATAAAATTCAATGAAATTAAAATGAAATGGGGTGGATTTTGAACCAAATAAATTTTTTTGGTGAATTACATAAATATATGCCTCATTATAAGAATATTGATACAATTTCCCTAACCTAGAGTTTGAATTGTCTCATAAATTCATTATATTCTGAAATAATATACATAGGATAATTTATAAATTATTGAGAACAAATTTCATTTTAATTATTCCCTTCTTATAACTTATTTCTATTTTTATAATAATTACTTAATTGCTTATGTTCACTTCAGATTGTTTGTCAATATTCAGTACTTGGGTCAAAAAATGAACTTGGAATTAGTTGAATTTTATCAATTAAGTCATAAGTCTATCATAACCATAATAATATTCATGAAATATTGATCACTTTATTAGAGTAATTAATCATTTTAATGAAACCATTATTTTTTATTTTGGAAAAATAACAATGTTATAATCAAGGAGAATGTAGGTTGTACATACTCATGAATAACATTTCCATTTTTCAATGATCATTATGGAAAAAAAGTTAATTATTTTTTTAAATATCAATACTTTTAATAAAATAATTAATATCATATTTATCATTTATATATTCTTATATATATTGAACAAGTTATGTAGTGAATTAAAATGAATCACATCACTTCGTGGAGGGGATAGTTCACATGAACGCCCGAACAAAGTTATCATTTTTATGTGCATAACATGTAAGATCATTATTGATATATTATTAACATATAATGATTAAAATTTCATGTATATCACATATAGAACATTAATTTCATCATTAGCACTAGTCATGAGAGACGATTATGATAACAGAACTATATCGGTTGGAGTGGCAGCAATCCGCCATACAAATGAATGTAATGTTCATTTCCCATTAGATGTAATTGGAGATGGATTTAGTTGTTGATATCAACATATTAATATCTATTTATAATTATGGAACTGTATTTATTATTCCATCATGTTTGTGGAGGATTTGATGGAATATAAAGAAGAAAAAACTAGAAAAACATAATTAAAATTTTTACCTTTACTTTGGGTGGTAACTTCTCTTAACAAATTTACACCTCTAAAGAGGGTGTTATGCATAAAATAAGGCTTAAAAATGTGAAGAAGTATTATATTAATGGGTTTATATAGATATTAGATCACCCAAAATGTTTTTTATGTGTATCTAATAGATAATAATATTTCCACTGTATGGGATAGGGTAGGGGCACTCATGGAATTATAAAAGTATAAAATTAATATATATTCATTTTTTATTCAAAATTGGTGCACATTTATTGTGTCAGATATAGAAATATGATGGGTCGTAATCACTTCATTCCAAATAAAAATAGATTTTTTTATATTAATAAATCCTAACCTGTATGTTTTAATTATTTTAAATTATACGGTTTTATTAAGTAATTTACAATTTGAGGGTTAAAATAATGACCACAACTTGTTCAATGACCAATTAAAGAGTCATTAATGATATTTATATACATATATCAAAATTTTTAATAATAACGTATTTTTATAAATTTTATAAATGTAATTTAATATTTAATATTTTAAAATATGAATTATGTTAATTTTTACAATATAATTTACATGATTTTTTTAGAAAATCATAAAAACGTGATTACATAGAAAAACCAACATTAACATATCAATATAATGTCAAATATATCCATAAAATTTGTCGATGAAATCAAATATTTCAGTTTATATTTATTTAGATTTTAATAATATCCTTTATTTTATTATTCTTTTAATAAATATATTACTCAATTATCATTATGTCATATTTAAATTTATATTTTTAATTTGTTTAAAATTTTAAACAAATTTTATTGAAGTATATAATATTGATATAAATATGTGTTTACTATGTATAGTAGAATATATCACTTATAAAACACCATATTAAAATTGTATTAGTTATAAGAGACACGATTATGATATCTTTGTTGTTAACTTAAATAAAATGTTATAAATGTCATAATCACAACCTAGTGTTTCACAAAGTCATACTTTTCAACCCATGTATTATATTGGCCAAAAATAACTAATCCTAATATATTAAGAAAACTGTATGGTTAGTTTAATATTATTATAATATTATTTATAGCATTAATTTCCCCATTTACCATTAAATGTGGAAAAAAAATTCAAAAATTATGATTTTCCAAAAATCATGTTGATTCTATTGGATAAATTTTTTCATATGTTTTAAAACAATGTATATCCATTTTTCAAAATTCAATTGATAGAAGTGAAAGATTAATTTTAAATAAATATTTTTGACGGATCGAGGAATTGAGTATTTCAAGTAAAAACGTTCAAAAGATAATAATGTATTTAAATCCAATTAAGATTTGAAATTGATTAAAATGAACTAAATTGGATTATATTATTAAAACATAATATAAATATACATTATAACTTATTAAAATGATATCTACCAATATATATAAAATATATGAAAACTAATTTTTGAATTAATACCTAATAATTTTTACCATTCATTAAAATGTAACACCCCAACATTTTATAGTAAGTTATTTTCTTTAATATAATTCAATAGCTTGCGCTACATAAAACACTGAGTTTAAGCGCACCACAACATACCAATATAGCCACTAAAAGAGGTTATGAATATTAATAATTTCATTTTGAATTATATATACTCCATATAGTTTTAATATCCAAAATTATGTGTTTCATAGACATAATATAAGAACAAATTCAAATTTGTAGATAAAATAAGTATTTTTTCAAAAAAAGAGATGTTACCGCCTTTTAATGGAAAACCCTTTTTAAATAAATTATTTTACACTTTTATATATTCAATTTAAAAAAATATACGTCTTCTTTATAATCATGAGATAAAAATTAATTTGGATATATTTTTGGTTCTTTTCTGATAACTTTCATATTTTGATGAATAATGAAAAATAGTAAATTTTAATTGAAAAAAACATTTTTCAACAAAATTATTTATTTTATTAAATTATACATTTGAATGATTTTGTGTTATAATTATATTATATTTTTATCATTTAATCCAATTTTTTCCATTGCAAGTAATTTTTCATTTAACTTGGACAAAAAAGCATATCAATCTATTGATAGTTTTTATTTCTCAATAACCCGCATTCTGGTATTGAAAAAGGGAATATTTTTTAAATTAATTAATGAAACAAATATATTTTTAATTTGGTAAAATAGACATCATTTTGGAATTTGTAATATTGAAATTAGCTATGGATTAATTTTATGTATTTTAATAACAACATTCAATTTTTGATGAATAGTGAAAACACTACAATTTGTTTAAAGCCGACTTTTAATTTAAATAATTATTTTCAATTTAAATTTAATTTAATGTCAAAATAGTTTTATTATACTTATATAATTCCAAATTAATTCAATGATTTCATTTTATAATAATATTAGATTTCTATAATGTTATTGAACTTTTTATCGTCTTTTACCCACTTTCTTGGCATATTTGAAAATTTGAAAAAAAACATAATTTTACCACTTTTTTGCATTGAATTTCAAAATATAAAAGAGGAATGGTTGAAATCATTATGTTTAATGTGATTCCATAGTATGAAAATATTTTTTTGGTGAATAATAACTTTAGAATTCTATTTACCACTGATAAAAGTATATCAGCTAATTAAAGCTAAAAATGATATTATAATTACTCTAACACCTGTAGTAATTCTATTTGATAAGTTTATTTTGACTGAAACTCACATTAGGATTAAAATATGATCCTTTTTTATCTAGTTGGATTATATTATGACATTTATTATATTTTATTTAAAAAAGATTTAAAAGTGTTAAATTCTATGATTAATAACTAAAACATTTTTAATATAGGGATAACCATAATATAAATTAATCTATAAAAATTAATAATAAATATAAAAAAATTTACTAAATCATTGTATTTTTATTATCAATTTTGTACTTTATATAATAAAATTTTGGTATGACTCAATGACGATGCAGTAATTACATTATTAATGAATGACTAAAATAATTGATGTTAAAAATATAAAATTAAATGAAAATTGAAACATTTTATGTCATCCAAAAATTTTATTGGTTAATAATTTATGTACGGGTTGATGAAATGTATTTTTTATAATAAAAATTATCTTTATGACTTTCACAAAAACAAAATACTAAAGTTTCAAAATTTACATAAATGAGTATTTAAAAGTAATACTATTTTATTAAATTATATAACAGTTCAAAAAATATACAGCTAGTAAAAATGGCTTATATAATGATATAATGACAATAATGAACCACTTGAGGTTCTCTTGGATTTTTATAGTAATTTTATTAACCATATAATAAAAAAGTACAAGAAGACGTGTTAAATGTTAAACTATATAACTAAGAGTTAAATAAAACATATAAGATTAATATGGTGACCTAAACATGCCTAAAACGTATTTTTTTGATTTATTTTTTACCCACACACACTTTATAATCAATATAAATCCATTTTGAGATATTAGAAACCAAAAATGAGTTTATAATAAAATAATATTACATGATTTTTTAAAGAGACCCTTACCTCTCTTTTAAAAGGGTACTTACCCTTCTATTAATTTCAAACCTCCAAATCCTTTTTACAAGGCCAAAACTAGGTCAAATATCTTCCCAACTACACTCACATCATCCTAGAGGCGTAATATTAATCAGAAATCCAAACTATGGAGCCCTTTTGTTCAAATCAAAATGAAGAACCTGAAGTAGAGGTTATTACTTCATCACCTCTTTTAATGTCCTTTTCTTTTTCCACTTGCTCTTTCTTTTTTTATTCCACACTAAAATAATAAATCTATTACCTTATACATAATGAGATGTTATTATAAATATTTTACAACCATATTCATTATTCTATTCATCCTATGAATGAAAAAGTCACCATACATGCGTACGTACAACTTACCGTTTCAACATAGTGGTGTGGTTTGTTATTCAACAATTCATTATTTGGATGGGTATAATAATGATTATAATTGATGTAAATAATAAATATAACTTGTTAATGATTCTGTATATATAATATACCATCCAATTACATACTATTTCACCCCTAATAGAGTGATCTGGTTTCTTGGTCGTACGTACAGCTTACTATCTCCACAACAAGATGAAATTTCTTATCCCTTCGTAAACATTCAAGAATAATTTTCAGTTGAAGATTAAAAATACAGTTTAATTACATAATATAATTCTGTATATTAATCAAATAAATCCTATCCATAACAAACATGGCATATGTAACAAAACATATTAAAGAAAACGAGTCAGTTAACATCATAAAGAATTATACTACAGAAATATCATTAACAAAGAAATATTAGAAGATCATATATGATATCATATATATGTTTTTGGTTAATTTATAATTTAATATCAATGATTTCACCATTACATAGGTGGTTAACCAACCCTCGACTAAGGAAAAGTATAAGGTAGTGGGTTTAGATCTCAATTTTAATCCCGTGAGATTCGTGCTATATTTTCCACTATTTCTTTTAGTGTGGTGTATGTACTTTCCATGATTGTATTCTTTTGGTAAAATACATTAATTTATGGGTATTTACATATTCATTGGTTATCCTTCTTTCATGGTCATAAGTCACAAAATTAGTAAGGGAATTTCTAATTTAGATTTCCACTCAATGGGTTTTACGCAAACATCATTGATTATTTTACTTCAAGATTATGTGTGAACTCACTATATATTTATTTTTGTAGTAATATCAACTCCCCTTTTGTTGATATAAATTTAATACACATAATCTCTCCATTGATAAATTCTATAGTCATTGATATGATCTTGATAAGAGTAATCATAACTGAATTTTCATTCCTCGAGTTAAACATCTAAGTCATTAGTGTCATTTTTATAAGATTTTATGTGAATGTCCTCTGATACATTTACACAGAATATATAATAATATAGGGTGTATCTATATTTTTCACACATAATTATGTCATTTATTTATCCTTTACCTAAATATACGGTCATTATAAGTTATTTCATTTCAATTTACATTCCCTTGAGACTTCTTTGTTGTTTTGCACCAATTCATGTTTATATAGTGTATATACTATAATTTGACTTAGTATATCTTGAATACCATCATTTTCATGATATAATAATTTTTTTATTTCCTCAATTATTGGTATTCAAGCGTCACTCATTTGGTTAGGAATTCTAACTAAAATATCACTTTAAATGTGTTAAAACATTATTCTTCTAAATCATTATGATTAATGTGTATGTATTAAAATTGGTGTTAAAGATTTTTTATATGGATTTGAATGTTTAAAAATTAAAATTCCTTTTTTAAATTTCAAATTATTATGTTACACTTGGATTCAAAACCCTATTTCAAATTACATCTTGATAAATAGTGAGACTTTTAATTATGTTCAAGAAAAAAAGGGACATTTCTCTCAAATAGTATTACTGATTATTTTCATCTATGTCAATATCCATAATTATTCTTGATTGAGGTTGATTTATTATTGTAAAATCTTATATATTGTATTTAATGAGTTATGTTTGATTGTGTATGTGCCATTTATATACCATTCATGGTATGTGGTTAAAATATTGAAATTTCATATTCTTGTTTTAATAAAAAGGTTTTGATTATATTTCACCCTTTCCATATAAGTAATGAATTGAACATAGTTTGTAATAGATGAGGTCTGATATAGCCCCTCGATGCATCGGTTGGTCTCAAGAGACCAACTAGTGTCCTGTTACAATGCCTTGAAGAAATCATTATTGGTATTCATGCCACAAGGTCTTGACTATGTGGTTATGATGTCGGGCATTATGCATTCAATCATTATGAATTTTTCTATTTATATTACATGGGATTATTCTACTAGAATAATATCCATGTGAATAATTATATGGAATTATTTTATTTATCAATTACACATTATTCCGAAGTATAATTTTAAAAGACATGTGTTTTAGTCTTATACGTTGCCTTAAATGTTTATATTTTCTTATGATATTTTCTGCTATATTGTTATCCATTCTGTGAATCTGAGCCCACCCCTTTATTATGCTTTATTTTTTCCAATATGTGAAGAACTATATTATAATTTAAATGCAGAAATAGGATATAGTATATGAGTGTGTTTAAAGGAGACAAAATGTTGATGTTTTTTCATTTAATAATTTAATGCAAATATTATGTATGTATCTAGTACTTCCAAGGCTACTAAACTAATAGTCATTTCAAGAAATATTCTCTTTTGATCATGAAAATGTATTGTAATAATGCACCGACTCTGGATAACTAGGGTTAGGGCGTTACAATTGGTATCAGAGAGAGATTAGTACAAACCATGGAAACTCTAATTAGAAAAACACTGATTAGAAATTATTACGTTAAGATAGAATTTGAGGATTCATATAGAAAACATCCTAGAATTTTGGAAATGTTGATATTTATGAATTTTAAATAAAATACATCCCTATCTGGATATGTGAATATAGAGGCATCTCTGGAATAAAAGTATCTAGGTGAAAACCCTAAAAACACCACTTTGAGCTGGACTCAAACAGAAACTGGTACACAACAACAGCCGTGCATCAATATTTTTCATGACACTCCTAGTGGATATGCTTATGATAAATCAAATTTTCCTTACAAATAGATTTGATGTATTTTAATATAATATGATAATTAATAAACTTGTTTCGTCCTAAGGTGTATTATATTAAAAATAATGTGTCATGATATTCTATAAATGACGTTATGACTTTTTTACTCACATTATTCTTGCTAGTTTTAGTAAATTGATGGATTCCATGAAAGTCATTGTAACATTGATCATGATGTACAAGGTGGGTATGATGGTGGAAATGAGAAACTAAATTTAATTTTGATAGGTGTAAAATTTTTTTTGTTCATTCTGAAGAAAGTTTCAAAATATATGATCAACAAAATATAGATTAACCAACTCCCAAACTCAACAAAGAAAAGAAAGGCACATAATGATAATAGCTCCAGCAGTGGAGACCATAGAGAAAAAAAGCTCAATTTTAGTCATGCATGAAATGTGGAAGAAGACACCCTCAAAAATATATCAATAGAATAATGAAATTCTTTATATGTGGGAAAGAAAGACATAAAGTAATGAATTACCATGGAAAAATGAAGAGTACTATGGAAAAAAATAAAAATGGCCCTAAAAATCCATTTTCAATCATTTTCCTTAAATGTAGGAGACCTGGGCATTACCCGATTCAATGCCCCATTTAGTAGGATAACCACGAGGCCATGGAGGAACATATGGGGAAACAATTGGATGGTAAAATGATTAAATGTATTAATGTTCTTTTTTTATGAGATTTCATTAGAAGTCTTACCTTTTGTATGTGAAACCCAAAATTTTGATATGTGAAATTGATATTTGAGGAAAATTTATCATTTATTTTATGGATATATTTACAAAGAACCATTTGAGTTTATTTGATCTTTGAATATGATACATTTATAGGTTACTAATTTTTGGGATGAAAATGCGAGGTATGAGATAACATTTGTGGTTAAATTATGTTTGGGTTATTTTGAGGAATTAATTTCATTTTTGGAATGATATAAAATATATTTTTTGAAAACTGATTACAATCAGACCGTGTGACAACCCGTCGCGTCGGACCAAGATATGGGAATCGAACCCACAACTGAAATGTGACATACATTTATCACACACCACTGGACTATGTGTAGTCCCTGGTTATTGTGAGTACTTATTTTTAGTTAAATTATTTTATTTATCAATAATAAGTTGATTTAAGATCTTATGTTTTATAAAATTGATAACCTTAGTATAGGAAAATTATTTCATGATTATGTGTCACATGTTATTTTGAAGGACGTTTTCTCTGTTTGGAACACTATATATCTAAGGAAAATAGAATAATGTGGGATTTAATTTGAGGAGTAATGGTGGATTTTAATTTTGGATGAATCTATATTTTTTATATAGATTCAGGTTATTAATGGAAATTATTAACCTTTTATAGAGAATATGTCATTTGGATAATTTTATTTTAGTGTGATACTTTAAGAGTAGTTGATGATATTTGAATATAAATGTTATTATTTACTATGAAAGTCTATGTGATTAAATTCTTATATTTTTTTGGGTTCAAATCATAGTTTGGATTATATTAAAGGATTTTAAGGAAAATTGTTTATCAAATGGCCTTTATTGTACATTGGTTATTGTTTGATTAATTTTGAAAATTGAGATTAGTATTTATTTCTATAAAACATTATCCATTTTTGGGATCATCTCATCATGAATTAACTATTTTGGTTTTAGTTAATATTTAAAGACAAGAGAAATATATAGTTCATCCTTTGTAAATTATTGAATTCATTAGATGTAGACTATAGTGCTTCATTTGTACCCAAAAAATCATGAATACGCATCATTTGGAGAAAAGAGGAATTAGTGGTAGAATATTATTAAAGGATGAAACTCTAAATGAAAAGTAAGTATATCTCTTTCTGTTCTTAGATAAATCCAAAATAAATTCTTCAAATTTTTGAAATGCATCTTAAAAAAATGTTGTATGTTTACTATTCCATCTGGGAAACTAATGACTATTTGAACCATCACATGTTGGTGTTTTTATTACTGTAAACATACTCTTGATCATGTTTCTATCACTCTCAATCAGAACATGACACATATTTTATCTTTCATATCCATTTTTTCATACACGTAATCCTAGTATGGGTTATCTTGGGTGACATTTGTACCTCTCATTCTTTCTTAAAAAGTGAAATTTTTATTGAATAACTTTCTGATGTGAGGCATTCAATGATGTTCCCAAGACCAATTTTAAAATTTCAGGGACACAATTTCCAAAAGGTGAGAAAATATAACACCCCAAGATTTCATAGTATACTATTTTCTTTAAATTTATTCAATAGCTTATTCATCACACAACACCTAGTTCGAGCATAACACAACATACCAAACAATCCATTCAAAAGTAGTTATGAATAGTATTAACTAAATTTGGAACATTATAAACTCAATATAATTTTAACATACATATTATGTGTTTCATAGACATAATAGAAGAACGAATTCAATTTTTTTTATAAAAGAATAGTTTTTCAAAAAATACATTTTTATCACCATTTAATGGAGGACCCTTTTTAAATCCAATATTTGACACTTTTAAATATTCTCTCTTACAAAATAAACCTTTTCATTAGAATCGGGACAAATAATTTAGTTTTTATAAATTTTTGGTACATTTCTAATAACTTTCATATTTTGATGAATAGTGAAAACTACTAAATTTTAAATGAATTTTTTTAATCAAGATAAATTATACTATTAATTTATAAATTAGAATAGTTTTAAAGTATAATTAGATTATATTTTTACCATTTAATTTAATTTTGGTCATTAGAAGTAATTTTACTTTTAACGTGGTCAAAAACGTATAACAATCTCTTGATATTTATTACTTCTCAAAAACCAACTTTCTTGTTTTGACAACGAGAACATTTTTAAATTAATTAATAAAAATTATATGTTTTTAATTTTTTAAAATAGACATAATTTTTGAATTTGGAAGATCAAAATTAGCTTTGGGGGAATTTTTTGTATTTTTCTAAAAATATTCAATATTTTATAAATAGTTAAAAACACTATGTTATTGTTTAAAACGAAATTTTTATTTAAATAATTATTTTTGATTTTTATTTATTTTATATTAAAAATATATAAATAATACCTATATTATTATTATTTATTTCATTTATGACATTTATAATAATTTTAGATATATAAAAATTTACTAATCTTTTTACCGTATTTTACCTACCTTCTTAGGCACATTAGAAAAATTGCATAAAACATAATTTTACTTCTTTTATGAATTGGATTTCAAAAAATTCAAGAGTCACAGTTGAGATCAGTATGTAAAATGTGGATCAATAGGATGAAAATAATTTTTTTTCTGTGAATAGTAACATATGAATATTATTTACCTCAATTAAAAGTAAATAGGGTAATTATGGGTAAATATGATATTATAATTATCAAAACACATGTCATAATTCTATTATATTAGTTTATTTAGACCATAATAATCCTTAGGAAGAAATATTACCCTTTTTACCCATTTGGATTATATTTGGATATATATTTTATTTTATTTAAAGAAGAGTTAAAAGTGATAAATTCAATGATTAATGACTAAAACAAATTTAATATAGGGATAAAAATAATATAAATTAGAAATAAAAATATTAATTAGAACTATAAATAGATATAATACTTTATGGTATTTTATTTATAATATTTAGACATTTAAAAAATAAATTTAATTATGATAGAATAGTGATGTAGTAATTACCTTATTAATCAATGACTAAAATAATTGATGTTATAAATATTAAAATAAATGAAAATTGAACCATTTGATGCCATCCACAAATTTTATAGGTTAATATGTCATTTTAGGGTTGAATAAATATAATGTTTTTTAAGAAATAACATAGTTATGACTTTCACAAAAACCAAATATAAAATAGTTTCAAAATTGACATAAATTGGTTTTTAAAACAAATACATTTTTATTAAATTATATAATAGTCCAAAAAATATAGGGTTTTGAAAAACGACATATATAATGATATATATGTCATTAATGAACCATATTATGTTCTCTTATAGATTAAATGTACGTTTATAAACCATGTAATATAAAAATATAAGAAGACTTGTTAAATGTTAAACTATTTAACAAAGCGTTAAATCTAAAAGATAATGTTAATAATGAAGACTAAACATTTATAAAACCTATTGGATGAGATTTTTTATACCCATATACACCTAATCCTTGAAATAAATTAATTCTTAGATATTAGAAACCAAAAATGAGTTTATAATAAAATAAAATTTCAAGATTTTCCTAAAGTGACCCTCACATATCTTATAAAAAGGTGCTTCCACTTATCTAAATTTTGCATCTCTAAATCCTTTTCTATCAGCCAAAACCTACTCAATTATCTTCCAAACTACTGTAAATTCAACCTAGAGGCCTTAATTTTATCATAAATCTAATCTATGGAGCCCTTTTGTTCAAATCAAAAGGTGGAACCGGAAGAAGAAGTAATTACTTCATCCCTCTTTCAAACTTCATTTCTTTTTCAACCTCCTCTTTCATTGTTGATTCCATAATAAAATTATAACTCTAGTGACTTCTACATACTGATATGTTCTTATAAATATGGTAGAACCATATTCATTATTCTATCCATTCTATGAATGACAAAGTCACCATACGTATGTACGTACGACTTACCATCTCTACTTCGTGGTGTAGTTTGTTAGTGAATACGTCATTATTTTGATATGGATAATAATGAGTATAACTAATTTAAATAATGAATATAACATTTTAATTATTCTTTATATATAATATACCATCAAATTACATATTATTTCACAACTAATAGAATGATTGTGTTTCTCATGCGTACGTATGACTTACCGTTTACATGACGTGATGAAATTCTCTTTCCCATCATAACCATTCAAGAAATATTTTCATTTTATGATTAAAAATAATTTTTTAGAACATAATATTATTCTAGATGTGAATCAAATAAATCCTATACATAAAAAATATTTCTTACGTAATAAAACATATCAAGGAAAACAAATGACTTAACACAAAAAACAATTATAATACTAGAATATAGTTAACATTGAACTTTTAGAATATTATATATGATATCATATTTATATCTGTGGTTATTGTATAATTTAATAAAAATTATTTCCACATTATACTGGAGGTTAAACTACCCAGGACTAAGAAAATGTACAAGGTAAGGGGTATTCATCACACTTTTATTCCCGTGAGATTCATGATTTATTTTCCACTCTTTGTTTTTGTGTGGTGTATGTACTGCTCATGATTGTATAATTTGTGTAATATACATTAATTTAAGGGTATAGATATTTATTTTATGATTTTTCATTCATGGGGGTATACTTCATAAGTTAACAAATCGGTAATAGAATTTCTAATTTCAATTTCCACGCATTGGGTTTTACACAAACCTCATTGGTTATTTTAATCTATAATTATGTGTGAAATCACTATTTATTTATTTATGTAGTAATTTGAACTCCCCATTTGTGTGGATAAACATTTAAAACACATAATCACTCCCTTGATAAATTCTCAAGTCATCGATATGAACTTTATTAGAGTAATTTTTACTCAATTTCTATTCATCGAGTTAGACATCCAAGTCATTAGTGTTGTTTTTAAAAAAAACATGTGTGGATATCGTCATATTGATTTACACTGAGTATACAATCATATTGAGTGTATTTATATTTTTCACACATAATTATTTCATTGATATATCCTTAACCTTAGCATATCGTCTTCATAATGGATTTTATCTCAATTTACATTCCATTGAGACTTCATTGTTATTATGCACCAATTCACTTGTATATAGTGTATATATTTTCATTTATCCTATTTTATCATGAATACCAATGTTTTTATTTCATCATTTATTTAAATTCAAGCATCTCTCCTTTAGATAAGAACTCTAAAAAATATATCATTTTAAATGTTTGAAAGATTTATTCTTCCAAATCATTCTCATTATAGTCTATGATTTAACAATGATGTTAAGGATATCTTTATAGGTATATAATTTTTTTAAAATTACAATTACTTTTAAATGTTTCAAATTGCTAAGGTACACATTGATTAAATAATCTGTTTTAAACATCTTCTTGATAAATAATAATACTTTTAAAATTTTTCAAGAAAAAGTTGATATTTCTCTCAAATAGTTTTAATAATTATTTTAATATATGTCAATATCATTCATTATTCTTGATTGAGGTTGTTTTATTATAGTAATGTCGTCCATATTGTATTGAATGAGTTATGTTTTACTGTGAATGTGCTATTTGTACCATTCATGTGTTGGGGTTAATATATTGAAATTTTGTATTCTAGTTTTGATATGAATGATTAAATTAGGTTTCACCCTTTTAATATGAGGAATACATTGGACATATTAAATCACTAGAGGGGCCCACTATAGCCTCTCGATGCATTTGTAGTTATCATGAGACAAACTAGTGCCTTAGAAGATGGGCTTGACAAAAATTTTATTTGTAGTCTCGACATAAGGCTCTGACTATGTGGTTATGATGTATGATATTATGAATTCCATCATTATGAAATTATCTACGGTTATTACATGTCATTATTCAACAAGTATAATATCCATGTGAATATGTAAATTGAATTATTTGATTGATATTTTCCACATTATGATAATGTTTATGTTTAAAAGGATTGTGTTTTAGTCTTATACATTTCCTTAAATGTTTGGGTATTCTTATGATAGTTTCTGCTATATTTTTATCCTTACTGAGCATCTGACCTTGCCCCATTCTTATGTTTTATTTTCCCCAGGATGTGAAGAATTATATTATGATTGAGCTGCAAGAATAGGATAAGGTATATGAGTGTGTTAAAAGGGGACGCAATGTTGTAATTTTTTCATTTCATAATGCAATGTAAAACTTATGTATGTATCTAGTAATTCCATGGACACTAAACTAATCAGTCATTTGAGACATGATCACTTGTGGTAAAAAAAATGTTATTTAACCATTCACCGACACTGTGTAACTAGGGTCAAGTCATCACAAAAATATGAATTCTATCAGAAAAAACCAAAAATTCAATGATAGTAATTTTTTATATTGTAATTATAAAGAACAAGATTATTTTTTCGAAAATAATATATAATATTTTCAAAAACTAGATTTAAAATCAATTTTCCATCAAAAGGTGGTAAAACTGGTTTTTTATAAAATTAATAATTTTTCATTAAAATTGAATTTTCTATTATATAATGTCTATAAAAAACATATAATAAATTTGAAACATCATATTGAATTAATATTTCATTAATTTAATCCATCTAGAGTTATTTTATTATTATATAAAAATAATTATCCACAATTATATAAAAATACATCCTTACTATTCAAAGGGTTTTTAGTTTCATTTCATGATAATTCTGTAAACAATGATTAAATAAATAAACATGTGTAAACCATAATTTAATTACTTGGTAAAAAAATTCATTCCATCAATTCAAACAAATATTTTTTAACTGTCAATCAGTATAATAATATCACATTACATTATTTTTTCGGTATAACTCAATCTAGCATGCATCATACTATTTCAGAGAAACCCATTGTTTTGTGCTAGGTACACTATCAGAAATAGCTCCCCCTTAATGTAAAATTATAATATAATTCATAAATATTAATAACTTATAAAAAAATTATTTCTTAAATACCTAGGAATTTAGATAGAGTTATTAGGGAATTCACATAAACTGAATAAGAAAATGATAATATCTACAGTAAATTCACGGGTATTCTTAATAAATATTATCTAACATAATATGTTGAGAATGAAATGGAATTTATAGGACTAGATAAATTTATTGATGTGGAAGATCATAGAATGCATAAAAAAGGAAGAGAAACTACTAAAATACCTAAAATACATCAAAATAAATTAATGATGATGGATATAAAAAAATCATGTAGAATCAATACATAATGATTTCTATACTTGTTAATGATGGATAAATTTAAAAATTAGATAAAGAAAAAAAGGGAAATATAATTATTTTTTTATGTGTTGTCAATAATATATGAATTTTTTAAAGAAGTGGAAATTTATTGAATAAAAATAAGAATTCCTTTTAAAATTTCCAAATTCTTCATAGTATTAAATTAAATTAGTGTAATATAGATTGAGACAGTATACTACTAACGATGTACGGAGTCATCTCGGGCCCATTTTCAGGTTTTTTAAGTAAATTTGTTTTGGAGTTGTGTATTGGGTGTGTTTTGGAGAGTTTTTAAGAAAAATTAATGTACAAAGGATGTGCAATGTTTGTACACGGTTTGACAAATCATTCAACCCTAGGAATTTAAAAATATGCATGGTTAAAGCATATTGTGATAATCCATGTGGTTGTTTAGGAGTAACTGTGCCAACCTAGATAGAGTGTTCCACGGAGATGGAAAACTGTTTACCCTAGTCATGTGCCCCTACCTAAGATACCATGCATACTGGTTTTTATTACCCAAGAATTAGTTTTTAAATCACCTGAACCCCTGAAAACAATATTATTTAACCAAGGTTAGGCCATAAAAAATTATAGGAAATCTAGGAGCATTAAAAAGGGATTACTTTTCCATTCGATCATTGTGTATTGACATCCAAATCCCATATTTATGGTCTTCCCTCTTCCTGGTAAGTTGATTTAATCCCATTGATTCTTTAGTTCTTTTTTATAACATTATTTGATATTTTCATTAAAGATCTCCACTATTTCCATAGGTATAAACCTACCTGTTGTGATCTATATCTAGGTTTTCAGATCTAGATATATAGTTTCACTATCTTCATGTCATTGATAATAATTTTTGGTTTAGCGATTTAGATTCAGATCTTGAACAACATCGTTGGGGTGCTGATATTTTTTGGATTTTCTTGGGGAACTCATCCATCAACGAACCGAGGTAGGTGGTCTAAATCAAACTCCAATAGTCATGGGATTAATATGTATATTTTAGATTATTTATTTATTAAAATCCCTTGATAATTATTTTCCTAAATTACAGTAATTAGGATTGTGGAATTGACTTGTGGTTTCATTGGTTAATAAATGGATGATTAAACCGTAGGGATAAGAGGATTTCAAAAATGATGATTGATTTTGGGAATTTTTTGGGATTTGGGATATTATATTTGAGATTTTAATTGTGGTTGTTTTTGAGATAAATAATAATTGGATATTTATTATGAGATGATGTTATGATATGTGTGATAATTAATTATGAAATAATTATGTTACATGATGTTGGTAAGGATAATTAATTTTGAGTTTAATTATTTCAAGTAAGGATTTGGTTTGGATATTTAATTTTGGAGATTTAATTATGGAATAGTAGTTGTGTTGAGTAATTAATTAATTGTTGAATTAATTATTTATTTGTATACATAGGTAATTATTTTGTTAACTGGTGGTCTTTGATTTTTTTAACTAATCATTTGATTAGTAAGAGAATGATGTGGTTAATTATGGTGAATTAATAACTTATATTAATGATTGATAATGTTGGTACTAGACATGGTGTTTTAGACAAATTGATATGTTGGGGCATGATACATGGTATTTTATTCAAATAGATGAAAAAATTGCTTCTGAGGTCGATTGGAAGACATGGAAATCTATGCCGATTCAGAAAGAGGGCTGTTATACATGGTGATATAAATCGATTAATATTTTGAGTTTTTGATGAGGAGTTCCACTCCATGCTAATGATAATTATGAAATTGTGATTAGAATTAGTGACATGCATTAAACCCAAGTTTAAATTGACATGTAATGGTTAAATTAATATGTGATAACTACTTAACTATGCATTGTATTTATTTATTTATAGAGTTGTATACACTATATTTTGGCTGTACATGTTTTATATATTGTTTGTGGTGGATTAATAAGTCTTAATGACATCTTATTCATGCCACTTGATCAGAACCCAATAATAACTTTTTTTATAGGACAAAGGGAAGGCCCAGAGATCGTTTTTTGTTTGGGAATGGAGCATGGGTGAGTGAACAAGACATGGTTTGGTACTAATTTTGGAGTCATTTTGCATTGATTTTCAGTTTCATTATAGTCACAGGACACATTCATTGTCATATAATTCTTTCCCATTTTAGTTGATTATTTTATTTCTAAATTTTACTATCATGTGACTTGGTATTGATCTGGTCCTTTATATGATTCACAACCAGTTTATTGTTTTTTTGGTCCATTGGTGTTTTACTCTGATAAACGAGGCTATACTCTCTCTGTGACTGAATTATCAAAACCTCATGTCCAGTTAGCACCCTCTAGCATATCAAGAAATGTTCTTGATGTATTGTGACCAACCAGATCGGGGAATTGTTTAGTGTCACCTGGGTTGGGACGTTATAATGTGGTGTCAAAGGAGTTTTCTTTCATTATTATTATGTTGTATTAATATTTTTGGAGAGGTAGAAATGAATCTGGGAAGATTTAGGGAATGGTAATGAGAACATTCATGGGTCTTGAAAAACAACGTACGAGGGAAAATCATGGAACTTAGGGTGGGATTGTTGTGATTGTTGTTTTTTAGTACAATTGGATAGTATTGCACCTTTGGTGACACACTTGTTGTGTGATGTGATAACTATTTTTTAGAATTGTTCATTATATATTCATGGCCTAAAGTGGATTGAGATTTGAGTCTTTATGGATCATTCAAGGCACTCATGGTTATTGTGACTTTCATTATTTTAGGCACTCACTGAAAAATGGTTTATGCATATGTTGTTTAACATAAAATATTTTTTTTGGCCGAGGGAATTGATAATGTTTTATAACATGAGTTTAGATATATTGAAAAAATATTCTAATTGATAATAATTGGGTATACAAATTTGAAACATGTTAATGAAAAGGTGATTACCCTTATTAACCATGACCTAGGAGTAGGATGGTTAAGGGTAGTGACAGTACCTCGGTGTTTACCGTAGAAATGGAAAATGGACTTAATAAAATTGGTATTGATTATGTTTTCCTATTAATTAAATGATATTAGGTAGTGTCATGATACATAAGACGCGAGTTTCGAATTGTAGAGAATATTCCTACATGATGCATAATGAGATGGAAACCGATGGGTATGGCTCAGAATGAACATACAGACTGGGAACATGAGGCACTGTCTGTGAAAGCATTGGTGGAGGGGGGATGTTCTAAAATAACTATTCCTATTTCATAAAATTCATGGATAGAGGAAAAAAGTGGGTTCTTAAAATCACATATGAGTTGACAATGGAGTTTCAAATATATTAACCTCCAATTTTACAATAGAGGGTGGTCCTGAGGTTAATGAATTATGGATTGAATCTATATAGAGGATACATTATCTTTTGGAGGCTTTGAGATAGAGGAGGGTCAATTGGATACCTATATGCATTGGGGTCAATGAAGCGATGATGTGACATCAGGTATGATCTGGACTGACTGATCATTTGTTATGGAAGGTCATTCTGGAGATGTTATTAGAACACATCTATCTGAAGACACTGAGATAGGATAAGGATTCAAAGTTGATGAACATACATTGGGAAGCATGTACATAGTGTCTAATGCCGCAATTTTCACATATTTTCTGTGTTTTTCTACATCTTTGGTGGAAGGACACAACCCCATTTTCCCGAATCTGGTGCCTTATTTTATTACTCTGTCATGTTAACAATGAATTTTCATCCTGAGGGACCATGTATTTTAGTATATTTTAGAATCATGGTACATAAATAAGTTAAACCTTACATTTTTAATAGAAAACAACACTAATTTTCATTCCTCCTAGATTATGCTTGAAAATCATTCATAATTTACTTTGTTATATCCTGAGAAAATGGAACATATGAAAGGTGTGAGCTAAAAGTCTCAATAAGAGTTCACAATTAAATGTAAGATAACATAAACAATATACATGGTATGTAATTGAGAACACATGCCTTTAAAGAATAATCCTTAACATAATATTGGAGGAATATGAGCAGAGTAAATAATAACATAATAAAACATAATCATGGGTATTATACTAGACAAATAACCATATAAACATTCAATTACTAGCTTCATATTGAGTGAATTTCATATGTCAGACTTTCTGAAACATTTTTTCAAGGCCTTGAGAATGACGTCTAAAAATAATTAAGGCCCTGGCCAAAACCATATATCAAAATGGGAAAGGCCTTGGCCTATTACAAATCTATTTGTATCATGAGACCTACTAATGCATCGAGGAGCTATATTAGGCCCCACCCTTCACATAATATGTCAATTAAATTTCTCATATGATTGGGGGTAAACATAATAAACATATACATTCCTATTGAAACTAACATATGAAATGAATTTAACATTACCCAAAAATTAAAAATTAACACTAACCATTTGAAGTAATATGTTGAATGGTTTCAATACATCACATGCACAATAAAAATTTTCATAAAACATGCAATTTAATACGGTAAATTACATCATAAATGATTAATCCTATTAATACATAATAATCAACAAGTGTTTTTAAATAGATGGAAATAATCTTATAAAACCAATATGTAATTCATGAGAAAAAATACTATGTTATTCTAAAATTAATATTTATTTTGGAAAACATTTGTATGAAACCATAACATAAGTAATATAGTATTTTCATAATAAAATGAATGATTATTAAATGATAATGGTTTCTAAAAACAGATTACATAGTGCAGTTATGTTACGTTCATGAACATAATGTCCTAGAATATGAAATTATTCTTATTAATAACATATTTCAGAACCTATTAGACATGTATTTAGTTTATCATAATTATTTTCAGTTTATATATTTTCATATTGATATGTTATTATATTGCATTTCGTCATTCTGGGGTGTTAATTTTCTTTATTTTCATCATCGGTTAACTTGTTCTTAAGTAATGGATTTCATGTGGAATGGATGAAAATATAAAAAATTTAAATTGCATATTATAAATTAAAAAATAGTTAATGGTCATTTCTATCATTTGTTTACATGGAATATGGATGAATCATTATATGAAAATCACCTTGATTATTTGGCGGTACTTGGATTATTATGAACTAGTTTTGTCATAAAAATTATTAATATGTAAATATACTAGTTCATGAATATTATTTAGGTTAAAATACAAATATTATAATCTTGTAAAACTAAAAAAATGGTTTCATGACCTGTATTGATGGAGAAATTGAAGAAATAAACTTCATCATCCATAAAGGTAATAAATTGGAACGTCATGGACATTGATTTTGATTATAAAAATGAAATGTAAGGAGTATGAATATTGATGAAGGTTCATCCATTCACATGATATAATTATAGTATATAGATGGTAATGTAGTTATCTTGGTCATTTGGAAAGAGGAGTTGAGGATAGAATATCAAATGAAGATAAATTAAAATGAAACTAAAGGAAAAATGGTTGCTTTACCTATTAAAAAACTCTCCTTGAGAATATCATTAATGGAAGAAGTTTTGGTCTTTTAGAAAGACCAATAGATTACTAGATATAGGGAGTGACTAGGGAAGGGTCATTAGGTGGAACATTGAGAAGATTCATGTCATAGATGAATGAAGAGAAGATGGAGTGAGGGGGGTTATAGTGGAAAAGAGGAGTGAATTTGGAATATTTTATACATTATTTTATTAATTCCCTCAAGACAACCAATAGTGTGGGTTTATGTTACCCCTAATATTAATAAGTTCATGTCAGTTTGAACCAAGTGGCCTTGCATCAATCATGATGTCATAAATTGTGTATTTAACTGATAATTTGTATATATTCTATTTTACCATATTTCACTGTTCAAATAAATCAAGAATTTAAGGAAAATCCAAAAAAATAACCACTACCATTTTTGGAAATCTAGAATTAAAAAATGAACTGATTTTTTCCAAAAATAACTTTATAAATATTATTAATTAAATTTTTAAATAAAATCATTGTTAATTCAAAAAATAACAATTTTAAAGGTATAAATAGTATTATATTACATTGAAAAGTTAATTAAGAACTCATTATCTTATTTCCTTAAGAAAACAAAATAAGATCATTATTTACTATTCATAAGGGTTATATTACAATTCATATTACTATTCATAAGGGTATGTTACTATTCACCAAAAATCAAGTTTGTTCTATCAAACTTCATATAAATAATTGATCAGAACACTAGATGACTGTTATTCATAATTCAAAACATAGTAGGGGAAAGTTTTTGTTTAATGGATTGATTATAAAATTCACTCAATATTTATTTTCAAATCCTTGGGGTGTTACATTCTCCGCACATTATAGAAATTTCTTCCTCGAAATTCAAGAAATGTTATCTAAAATGATTCATGTATGTCTTCAAAAAACGCTCCTTAAGCTCCCACGATTCTTCCAATATCATATAGTTCATCTAAATAACCTTTACAATATGATTCGTCTAATTTCTCATTACAAGTTCTCTGGTATCATGAATCATGATACGCTATCCACAATAAGATAGATGAGGTTCAAGTTCTATTTATACATAGGTGAGTAAAAGTGTTTGGTCTGGAATTTTTTCCCTTATCATTAACATGAGGAACACATTGTGAACTTTGGAGAGACATTGAGTTGTTGAAAAATGGTAAGATACGACTCCAATTCGGTCCAAATTTTCAAAAGGTTTGATTTTCTGGGACAAAATTTTCCCTTCTAACCGAATTGTATAATACCCTTACATGGATATACCTTTTAGAAAAGATCTTATATTTATTGAAATCCCAAATACCTCCTTTGGTTACCAACATATTTATTTTTCCTACATTTAGCTGTTTTGATATGGTTTTGGATAATCTTCAGCTTTTTCATTGTTTTCACAACATGTTATGGGCCTACGAGGTTTTGTTCACACAAATCATCCCTGCAAGATGGTGTACATCATCTCTTTATGTATAACGCTTTATATGGTTCCATATGAATACTTGAAATTATGATATAGTTATAGGAAACTTTTACAAGAGTTAAATACTAATCCCACATACCTTGAATGTCATGTCACTAAGACCTAAACTTTCCTTCCAAATATTGAATTTTATGTTCTGATTGCCCATCAGTTTGTGGGTGGTATATCATTCAAAACTATAGATCAGTATCTAGGGCCTTCTAAATAATTTTCCTTAATTGTGATTTAAAACTAGGATCATGATAAAAACAATTGATAATGGTACACCATGAAGTCTTATAACTTCTTTAATATATAGTCTTATAAATTGCTATATTGTTAAATTTTCTCTTATAGAAAATAATGTGATGATTTTGTAAGATGGTCAACAATGACCATATCAAATCATTCATTCATGGAAACTTAGATATCCCCAAGACAACTTTCATTGCAATATCATCCCACTTCTACATTGTAATAGGAAAGGTTTTCATGACTCATCTAGGATGTCATCTTCTTGCCTTCACCAATTGAAAAACAAAACATCTCAACACATGATCATAAATATCCCACATCATTTTTACTCAAAAAATGTTCCTTTATATCTCTATACTTGATTGTGCTACTAGAGTATGTAGTGAAATTAGATCTATGATCATCGTCCAATAGTTTCCTCTTTAGCTCAGGAAAAGCGGGATCACAAAGGCTCATTCCTAATTTCAAAATTTCACATTTATATATGAATTCAATGAAATTCATATCATTTAAAGAATTAATTTTATTTTGAAACTCCTCATAATCAGCCTAAGAATATTTTTTCCTTTATAGTAATGATTTTTTGGCAACCATTTGAAATAGTATTGATCTGTTACCCTCTTGATGATTCCCATATCCATCTTTACTAGATCAATGAACAAAGGACCCCTTTCCACACTAATCTTGTTCAGAATTCTATGGACCTTTATAATCAAGGAGTCTTCCACCTTATTTCCCTTCCATGAGTGTTAGTGTATTGTGAAATTATAATCCTTGAGTATATCAATCCATCTCCTTTGTCTCATGTTGAGTTCTTTCTATGAGAATATATATTTCAAACTCATATGATCTGTATATATCAAACATTCTTTCCCGAATAGGTAATGACTCCAAATAATTTGAGAAAATATTACCTCTACTAACTCAAGATCATGTGTTGGATAGTTTGGTTCATTAATATTTAGTTTCCTATATGCATGGGCAATCACTCTATCATTATGAATACAAACACAACCAAGTCCATTGTTTTATATATCGACAAAGATCACAAATCCATCATTCCCTAAAGGTAGAGTCAATATATTATAATTCAATAATCATGTGTTAAATTCTTTAAAACATTTTTCACATTACTTTTTCCATATGAACATAACCCCTTTTCTTGTAATCTTGGTCGTTGGGTTTGATAAATAGGTGATGTTCTTAAAGAAACACTGATGATAATCTGTTAAACAAAAAAACATTGTACCTCATTTGTAACACCCCAAGTATATAAAGGATATGACATATTTATATTTATCTATATTTGTGAATGAAGTGTTAGTATTAAATTAATGGGAACACTATGCTCGATGGCTTACCCAATACGCAACAATGAGTTTCTTTGAAATCTTACATTGCACTCTAATAATAAAATAACATTATTTTAAATGGTAGTTAACGCCTAGCCATTGTAATAGCGGTAAAGAACGGAACTAACTACAAAATGATTATATATGTTTGTAAAATATTTTTACTTTCATAATATAAATGTTAGAGGCATAAAATGAAAATGAATCCAATTTTAAGCATAAATCTTCTAATATTCACTAAAAGGTCGAACTATCACCTTTTGATGGAGAACCCTCTTTAAATATAGTTTTGATCACTATTATACATTATATTAGACCAAATAAAATTCTTCTTTAGAATCAGGATATCAATATTTACTTTGTGTAAATTTTTTGGTATTTTTCCGATAAAGTTAAATTTTTTAATGATTAGTGAAAAATATTGTATTTTAACTCAAAACCTCTTTTTAATCTAATTTATTTATATGATTAGATTATCTTTTAAATTGGATTTAAAGTGAAATTATAATATATTTTTACCATTTAATCCAATAGTGGTCATTGGCATTAATTTCACTTTGAAATTGGACTTAAACTGGTGTCAATCTTTTGATTTATATTGGTTCATAAAAACACGATATTTGTTCTAACAGTGGGAATTAAATATTAAATTAATTAATGTAACTTATATGTTTTGAATTTTTTAAAATATAAATCATTTCTGAATTCGAAATATCAAATATAGATTAGGGTGATTTTTTGGCATTTTTCTGAAAAACGTCAATTTTTTCATGAATAGTGAAACCGCTAATTGGTAGTTAAAGAAACTGATTTTTCATTTAAATGAAACATTACCACTTCTGTGATTTGATTTTTAAAAATCCAACATACATGGTTTTCATTAGGAATTAAAATGTGGTTCAATGAGATTAAAATAATTTTTGGTGAATAGTAACTTTTATGTTTTATTAATCGCGATTAAAGGTAATTAGTGTAATTTAAGATAAAAATAATGTTTTAATAATACTAAATGACCTAGACACATATCCTAACCTCATTGGATGTGTCATGGCCGACCAAAAAAATCCATGGGTCAACTTGGGGACCCCATGGAGCCACTTTGGTAGGAAAATGACATTAATATCTTTTTATTTAATGTTAAAATTAAAATGTCACAAACATGTGTTGTTTTACTAAAACAATTTTTACATGGGGTTATACAAGTCATATTTTGGACTATAAATATTAATTATAAAGATAAAAATATTTCCTACATCATGATATTTTTTTATAATTTTTAGACATTATATAAATTAAATTATTTATGACACCATGATGATACATCGATTACCTCATTATTTAACGATTTAAATAAAATGAAAAGATAATGTAAAATCTTAGACCAAAACATGTAAAAAAACTATTGGATGGGTGTATTTCAAATTCTTATCACCTTATCCTTTAAATATTTAATTTTTTGACCTTTAACATCCGAAAAGCATTTTATAATAAAGTAACAATTTATAACTTTTCAAGAGTGCCCCTCCTCTCCTCTTATAAAAGGCCTCCACCTCTACCTCCTTACCCACACCTCTCAAGCCTTTGGCTCGGCCAACCCCTGCCCATTTCATCTTTAAAAATACCTCTATTCATCATTTAAGCCTCACCTTTGGGAAGAATCTATTCTATGTAAGTCTTTGAGCTCAAATCAAGAAGAGTTACCTGATTTTAAGGTAACGTCTTCACTTGTGTTCTTTTGTTTTATTTTGCTTCTCCAAACCTTTAACTCTTTTTATTCCCTTACTTTGTAGAAAAAACAGTATATTAAATATACTAGGATGTTTTTATGTTAAGGATTCTAGCTACACTTACACAAACCTTCGTCTAATGGTTAAAGATCATACTGTTTCTTTGGTTGGTGAATTTCTGACTCACGAAACGATGATTGTTCAATATTCTTTTAACACCTTTAATGGTGGCCATTATGATGTAACTATATTTTATATATGATATATATGGTATTTATGATTTCTATACGCTTCTGAATTTTATATTTAAAACATGACTTTATGCTTTTCATGTTGTGCAAATGCGATAATTTCATACGAGGAAGTGTGGACTACCACCCCCTAAAGTTATGTAACTCATTCATGCAATGCATGGAATGTATAAAGAATGAAATTAATGAACATATGTAACCTATATAACATATATGTTATACTGGAATTATAATATATATATATCTCAATTATTTTTAATTCCATTAATATGAAAATGAAATGAAAGTAGCGTTCAAGCGTACGTACGACCTACCGTCTCCATGAATGGTGAATTTCATTTATTTTTATCTCCAAATGTTATATAATAGTATAAAATTAATATTTACTGGATATATATGTTATTTAAATCATTAATACTATTCTGGAGATGATTTACTTATAACTACATGGACAATCATTTTCAAACAAGTTCATTTTTGACTCATGTACCAAACATCGACAAAAATGTCTGATATGAACTCACATTATTAACCAATTATTATGACATTATAATATGTGATATGAGCGGAATAATAATCTTTAAAAGTGGTCCTTAATCAATTATAAATATACAAGTGTTTATTATTCCGGAATATTAAGAAACAAACAAGACAAGTAAGACTTGATGTAAGGGATCCTACCCCTCTATTTCTTTTTAAATACACTCTTTTATATCATTCCTTTTAAGCTCATCATTATTATTATTGGGATGTTATTTTATATTACTCTTACTGTAATTTTTATGTTAATATGATAAGATACCCTATTTTCATTCATCGATAGATTTTTTAAGTTTTGAGTGGCGCCATTAGGCTGCCGAATTTTCGTAAGGGATCCTACCTCTCTCTTTATTTTTAATTACTCTTGTTATGTCACTTATTTTATGCTCCTATTTGTTATGTTGGGGGATATTATTTTATATTCCTCTTTCTGTATATTTTATTTTAATATGATGAGATACCCTATTTGATCTCATCGATCCATTTTGGATGTTTTGAGTGGCGTCGTTAGGCTGCCGAATTTTCGTAAGAGATCCAACCTCTCTCTTTCTTTTTAAGTACTCTATTTTATGTCATTTCTTTTAAGCTCATATTTCTTATGTTTGGTGATGTTCTTTTATATTCTTCGTAATTTACTTTTTAAGTACATATTATTAGATACCCTATTTGATCTCATAAATCCATTTTTGGAAGTTTTAAGTGGCGCTGTTAGGCTGTCGAGTTTTCGTAAGGGATTTTTCATCTTACTTTTATTCCCGTGACATTTACACTATGTTTGCCACTATTTCCTTTTAGTGGTGTATTTACTGCCCATTATTATAAACTTTGTGTAGTATAATTTCATTTATGGGTATTTACATCTTCATTGTATGACCCTTCTTCCATGGGGTGTACGTTTCGAAAGTTACCCAACTCGGTAAGGGAACCTTTCACCCTCCTCTTTTTAAAATACTTCTTTTGTTATGTCTTTTAATTTACATCTTATTATGTTGGGATATGTTATTGTATATCCTTATTGATGTAAAGTTTTTTTTCAAGTGATGAGATACCATTCACTCTCTCATCGACCAATTTTCTGAATTTTTAAGTGACGCCGTTAGGCTGTCGAATTTTTACAAGGGAACGTCATAACCCAATGTCCATTTCTTTGGGTTCAACTTTTACTTATTGAACATGTCATCCTATGAATATGTGTGAATGACCTATGATTGTTTCACACTTAGTATCCACTTATATTGGGTGTATTTATATTTCTCACACATAATTATGTGATAGATTTATCCTTAATTTAAGAATACCATCTTTATAATGGATTTCATCTCAATTTACATTTCCATTGAGACTTCATTGTTGTTAAGCACCAATTCACTCTTATATGGTGTGTATACCGTCCTCTGACATATTTTATCATGAATCCCTTTATTCTCATGATATTATAAAGTCAGGATTAAATGTTATTCCGTAATTATTTGTATTCAAGAGTCTCTAATTTTGTTAAAAACTCTTTAACAAAAATATCATTTTAAATGTTTTAATAATTTATTATTCTAAATCATTATCTTTAATGTCCATGTTTTCAAAATGGTTTTCATTATTTATTTATATGGAAATTAATGTTTTAAAAATATAATTCCATTAAATGCTTCAAAGTAGTATGGGACACTTTGATTAAAAAATCTCTTTTAAATGGTTTTTGAAAATGGATTGATTAATTCAATATCTTGGAATTAATTATTGTGAATGCAAATAAAATTTTGTTGTTGAAATGTTTATATTTTCAATATTTTAAGTTTAATGATGGTACTTGGACATTTTATGGGTGGTTACGTCATAAACCATAAGACGGGTTGTGCCATGAATACCTGGACGGGTGGTTACGTTATAACCTCCAATGCATTGGGTATGGAAGTCAGCCGTATGGCTATTCCAATAAGTATGTGTGGAAGTCGACCATATGGTTTTTCCGTTTAAGTATGTTTATGTCCCAAGTTACCTTTATATGTTATTTGATCGTTATATGGGTTTTATGGTAATCTTTTGGTTACAAAAGGTTAAGTAATGATCTTTTATTCAGTGAAGAGTATTTACTACTTCATAAAGGTGAAAAGTATTACTTTGATAAAGTATTCATGGTTTACTTGTTGTTTTGAAAAAACTATCATTTTTCCTTCTTTGTGTATCCTTTACTGAGATTTTTATGCTAACCCCAAGTTTTTTTGAAATGTTTTTTCCCATGAAATAATGTGGAATAGGGTCAAGGATGGGATCAAGGAAAGACAAGCTATATAAAACATGGAAGTAGACATGTTTATTTTTAAGAGATTTTATTTTACGGAAACATAGTAGAAGTGTCTACTTTGTAATATTTTGAGATGTAATAGTTATGTCCTAATTCTCTAAAACTCTATACCTGAAATGATACCCAATGTGAATTATTCATTTAATTTAATATTAAGTAAAGTTTAAGGCCAGGGCCTTATAGTTGGTATCAAAGGTCGGTTTAGATAACTTTAGAGGTTAGGGTATTCTATAAGAAAAAGTGACATTACCATAATGGTTAGGATTTCAAAAAGAGTCCTAGTTTTAGATAAAGTGAATTAGTAAGTATATCTTATTGTTTATCTTCCTCATTAGTACATGATGGTTTTGTTGATATACTCATACTGACATTTTTGGATTTAGTAAATGGATGGATCTAGTAGGCACCAAAGTGACAATGGGTTTGAAGGGAACTTTGGTGGCTCTCTGATTAAGAGACTGGATGAAATGGGGGATTCAATGAGAAATCTCATGGTTATTCAAAAACATCTATCAGGAGTCATGATCAACCACTTGATCCTTGGTGAGTTCTCTAATGAATCATGTACGAGAGAACCAACTCGATGTGAAGGTTCATGTAATAATTATAAAGGTATCCATTAGGGTTTATAGGATCCTTACTTTTGAGGTAATTATGGGTTACTATATGTTATGATGGAAAATGAAAGGCATGAAATAAAATTGAGGTTAAATTATGTTATGGTTATTTTTGATGATTTTATCTCTTTTTGGGGAATGATTTTAGAATTATATAGTTTGGAAAAAAAGGACAACACGCAGACCGTGTGACAACCCGTTGCATCGGACAAAGCTGCGGGAATCGAACCCACAACCAAGGTGCGACTTGTATTTATCGCCTACAACTGGACTACGTAAAGTCCCTGGTTATTTTGACTATTTCTTTTTTAGTTAGATGATTTTATGAATCAAGAGTAAGTTGATTTTGGGTTATCTATGGAAATTATTGACCTATCATGGAGAATATATGATTAGGTTAATTAATTTTCAGTATGAGACTTTAAGAGTAACTGATGTTATTTGGAGATAAATGTTATGGTTTATCATGGAAGACTATGTGATTAAATCCTTCATAGATTTGAGTTTTAGTATTAGTTTTGATTACTTTGTAGAATTTTATGGACAAATGTTTATTAAATGGTCTTTGTTGAACTTTGGGTATTGTTTGAAATTTTTGGAGATTAAGAATAGATTTTTTTATAAAGGATTATCCTTTTTGGGTATTATCTAATCTCATACTAACCTTTTTGGTTTTAGTTTCGGTTAAGGTCTAAAGACATGGGAAGTATATAGTTCTCTTTTGTGGATTAGGTGATTCACTAAAAGTTGATTATAGCACTCTTAATGTGAACAGGTCATCCTAAATACTCATCTTTTGGAGAAAATATGAGTTCGTGTAATAAATCTAGTAAAAGTTGAAAGTCAACACGACAAGTACGTGTGTTTCCTTATGATTTAGTTAAGCTCATACATAAATTCCTCAATGAAAAGTAACTTAAAAACAAAAATGTTGTATGTTAACTTTTCCTACTGGGGAATCGAATACCGTTTAACCCACCACAAGTTTGTGATTTTCTGGTGGTTAACTTTCTCCTAAACATGTTTTGTATCACTCTCCCTCAGAACATGACCCTTTGCTTTTTCTTCCATATCCATGTTTTCCTATATGGAATCCTAGTATGGGTTAACTCGGGTGACCTTTGTACTTCTCTTTCTTACATTTAAAGTGATTGTTTTACTGACTCTTGTTCCGATATGGGACTTTCAATGATGTTTCTGTGCCCAATTTTAAAATTGGGAGGACGCAATTCCCAAAAGGGGGAAGGATGTAACACACAAGGTAAATAAAGAATATGACATTTTTATATTTATCTATATTTTTGAATAAAGTATTAATATTACTTTAAATGGAACACTATGCTCGATGGCGTACCCTATAAGCAACAACGAGTTTCTTTGAAATCTTACGCTGCACCCTAATAATAAAATTATATTATTTTAAATGGTAGTTAACACCTAGACATTGTAATGGCGGGAAAGAATGAAACTAACTAAAAAATGATTATATATGTCTGTAAATGATTTTTACATCCATCCAATAAATGTTAGAGGCGTAAAATGCAAATGAGTCCAATTTTAAGCATAAATCTTCTAATATTCACTAAAAGGTCGAACTATCACCTTTTGATGGGGAACCCTCTTTAAATATAATTTTGATCACTCTTATACATTATATTGGACCAAATAAAATTCTTCTTCAGAATCAGGACATCAAAATTTACTTTGTGTAAATTTTTGGAATTTTTCCGATAAAGTTCATTTTTTAATGAATAGTGAAAATGTTGTATTTTAACTCAAAATATCTTTTAAATATAATTTATTTATATGATTATATTATCTTTTTAATCGGTTATAAAGTGAAATTAGAATATATTTTTACTATTTAATCCAATAGTGGTCATTGGAATTAATTTCACTTTGAAATTGGACTTAAACTAGTGTCAATCTTTTGATATATATTGTTTCATAAAAACATGTGATTTGTCCTGAAAGTGGGAATTAATTATTAAATTAATTAATGCAACTTATATGTTTTGAATTTTGTAAAATAGAAATCATTTTTGAATTTGGAATATCAAATATATCTTAGTGTGAATTTTTGGCATTTTTCTGAAAAACATCAATTTTTGATGAATAGTGAAACCACTAAGTGGTAGTTAAAGAAACAGATTTTGCGTTTAAATGAAACATTACCACTTATGTGATTTTATTTTTAAAAATCTGACATACATGAGTGTCATTAGGAAGTAACATGTGGTTCAATGTGATTAAAATAATATTTGGTGAATAGTAACTTTTAAGTTTTATTAATCGTGATTAAAGGTAATTAGTGTAGTTTAAGGTAAAAATAATGTTTCAATAATATGAAATGACCTAGAAATAGGTCCTACCCTCATTGGATGTTTCATGGACGACCAAAACAATCCATGGGTCAACTTGGGGACCCCATGGAGCCACTTTGGTGGAAAAAATGACATTAATATCTTTTTATTTAATGTTAAAATTAAAATGTCACATACATGTGTTGTTTTACTAAAACAATTTTTACATGTAGTTAAAAAAGTCATATTTTTGACTATAAAGATTAATTAGAAATATAAAACGGTTTCCTACATCATGATATTTTTTTATAATTTTTAGACATTAAATAAATTGAATTATTAATGATACCATGATGATACAGCGATTACCACATTATTTAATAATTTAAATAAAATGAAAACATAATGTAATATCTTAGACCAAAACATTTCAAAAACCTATTTGATGGGTGTACTTTTAACTCTTATCACCTTATCCTAGAAATATAAAATTTTTGGACCTTTAAAATCCGAAAGGAATTTTATAATAAAGTAACATTTTATAACTTTCCAAGAGTGCCCCTCCTCTCCTCTTATAAAAGGCCACCACCTATACCACCTTACCCACACCTATCGAGAATTTGTATTGGAAAAAACCTTCCCATTTCATCTCTCCAGGTCCCTCTCTTCATCATTGAAGCCTCACCTTTGGGAAGAATCCTTTCCAAGGAAGCCTTTGAGCTCAAATCAAGAAGAGTTACCCTATTTTAAGGTAATGTTTTCACTTGTGTTCTGTTGTTTTATTTTGCTTCTCAAACCCTCTAAACCCGTTCTATTCATTTATTTTGTAACAACACCATCATATTCAATATACTAGGATTTTCTTATGTGATTTATTCGAGCTAAACTTACACACACCTTCGTCTAATGGTTAAAGAACATACTATTTCTATGGTTGGAGAATTTCTGCCTCACAAAACGATGATTGTTCAATCTTCATTTAACATCTTTAATGGTGGCCATTATGATATCACATTTTTATATATATGATATATGGTATTTATGTTTTCTATATGCTTCTGAATTTTATATTTAAAACATGCCTTTATGATTTTCATGTTGTGCAAATGCGATAATTTCATACGACAAAGTGTGGACTACTGCCCCCTCAAGTGATGAGACTCGTTAATGAAATACATGGAATGTATAAAGAAAGAAATTAATGAACATACGTGACCTATATAACATATATATTATACTGTAATTATAATATATATATATCTCAATTATTTTTAATTCCATTAATATGAAAAAGAAATGAAAGTAGCGTTCATGCGTACGTACGACCTACCGTCTCCATGAACGGTGCATTTAATTTCTTTTAATCTTAAAATGTTATGGATTAGTATAAAAACAATATTTACTGGATATATATGATATTTAAATCATTAATACTATTCTGGAGATGATTTACTTATAACTACATGGACAATCATTTTCAAACAAGTTCATTTTTGACTCATGTACCAAACATCGACAAAAACGTCTGATATGAGCTCACATTATATACCAATTATTATAACATAATAATATGTGATATGAACTGAATAATAATATTTAAAAGAGGTCCTTAATCAATTATAAATTGACCAATGTTGATTATTCAGTAATATAAATAAACGAACAAGACAAGTCATACTTGAGGTAAGGGATCCTACCCCTCTCTTTCTTTTTAAATACACTCTTTTATGTCATTCTTTTTAAGATCATATTTATTATGATTTGGATGTTATTTTATATTACTCTCACTGTAATTTTTATGTTCATATGATAAGAGACCCTATTTTATTTCATCAATCCATTTTGGATGTTTTGAGTGGCGCGGTTAGGCTGCCGAATTTTTGTAAGGGATCCTACCTCTCTCTTTATTTTTAAGTACTCTTGTTATGTCACTTAATTTATGCTCCTCTTTGTTGTGTTGGGGGATGTTATTTTATATTACCCTTTCTATAAATTATATTTTAATATGATGATATACCCTATTTGATATCATCAATACATTTTGGACGTTTTGAGTGGCACCGTTAGGCTACCGAATTTTCATAAGAGATCCAACCTCTCTCTTTCTTTTTAAGTACTCTCTTTTATGTCATTTCTTTTAAGATCATATTTCATATGTTTGGGGATGTTCTTTTATATTCCTCATAATGTAATTTTTATTTTCATATTATGATAAACCCTATTTGATCTCATAAATCCATTTCTGGAAGTTTTAAGTGGCGCTGTTAGGCTGCCGAGTTTTCGTAAGGAATTTTTCATCTCACTTTTATTCCCGTGACATTTATGCTACATTTTCCACTATTTCCATTGAGGTGTGTATGTAATGCCCATTATTATACACTCTGTGTAGTATAATTTCATTTATGGGTATTTACATCTTCATTTTATGACCCTTCTTCCATAGGGTGTACGTTTCGAAAGTTACCCAACTCGGTAAGGGAAACTTTCACCCTCCTCTTTTTAAAATACTTCTTTTGTTATGTCTTTTAATTTACATCTTATTATGTTGGGATATTTTATTCTATATCCTTATTGATGTAAAGTTTTTTTCCATGTGATGAGATACCATTCACTCTCTCATCGACTAATTTTCTATATTTTGAAGTGACGTCGTTAGGCTGTCGAATTTTTATAAGGGAACGTCTTAACCCAATGTCGATTTCTTTGGGTTTAACTTGTAATTCTTGAACATGTCATCCTATGAATATGCGTTAATGAGATATTATTGTTTAACACTTAATATCCACTTATATTGGGTGTATTTATATTTCTCACACATAATTATGTGATATATTTATCCTTAATTTAAGGATACCATCTTTATAATGGATTTCATCTCAATTTACATTTCCGTTGAGACCTCATTGTTGTTATGCACCAATTCACTATTATAAGGTGTGTATACTTTCCTTTGACATATTATATCCTGAATAATTTTATTCTCATGATATTATAAAGTTAGTATTAAATGTTATTCCAGAATTATTTGTATTCAAGAGTCACCCAATTTGTTAAAAACTCTTTAACAAAAATATCGTTTTAAATGTTTTAAAGATTTATTATTCTAAATCATTATCTTTAATGTCCATGTTTTCAAAATGGTTTTCAGTATTTATTTATATGGAAATTAAGGTTTTAAAATTATAATTCCATTAAATTCTTCAATGTGGTATGGGACACTTTGATTCAAAAATCTATTTTAAATGGTTTTTGAAAATGGATTGATTAATTAAATATCTTGGAATTACTTATTGTGAATGAAAATGAAATGTTGTTGTTTAAATGCTTATATTTTCAGTATTTTATGTGTAATTATGGTACTTGGACATTTTATGGGTTGTTACATGATAAACCATATGACGGGTGGTGCCGTGAATACCAGGATGGGTGGTTACGTTATAACCTCCAGTGCATTGGGTATGGAAGTCGGCCGTATGGCTATTACATTAAGTATGTGTGGAAGTCGACCGTATGGTTATTCCATTCAAGTATGTTTATGTCCCAAGTTACCTTTATATGTTATGTGATAGTTATATGGGTTTTATGGTAATATTTTGGTTACAAAAGGGTAAGTAATGATCTTTTATTCAGTGAAGAGTATTTACTACTTCATAAAAGTCAAAAGTATTTATTTGATGAACTGTTCTTGGTTTACATGTTGTTTTGAAAAAACTAACAGTTTTCCTTCTTTGCGTATCCTTTACCGAGCTTTTTATGCTCACCCCAAGATGTTTGAAATTTTTTTCACAGGAAATAATGTGGAATAGGTTCAAGTTTGGGATCAAGGAAGGACATGCTATCTAAAACATGGAACTAGACATGTTTCTTTTTAAGAGTTTTTATTTTATGGAAACTTAGTAAAAGTGACTACTTTGTAATCTTTTGAGATGTAATAGTTATATCCTAATTCTCTAAAACTCTAAACATAAAAAGATCTGCAATGTGAAATATTCATTTAATTCAATATTAAGTAAAGTTTAAGGTCGGGGCCTTATATCATTAATGTTATTTGGAGTAGGCCATTGTTATATAGCCTTTGTCTTCGTAGGATCTACAGATATTCCATCCTTAGATACAATGTTGCTATAAATGAAACTCATTGTAGCCAAAAATCAAACTTGAAAAACATACCATAGAATTCATTTCTTCCCAGAGTCTTCAGAATAGTGTGCATGTGATTTTCATGATCTTTATAGGTTTTAGAGTATACCAGAATAAAATCAATAAACACCACAAAAAATTCATCAATATATTCTTTGAAATATTTGTTAATTAGATCCATAAAAAAATATGGTGCATTATTTAGTCCAAAAAAATTACTATAAACTCGTAATTCGTGTACCTGGTTCGGAATGATATTTTTGGAATGTCTTCCTTCCTCTAAATCTACTTATGATATCTAAATAAAATATCGATATTCAGAAAATATTGGGATCCATGAAGTTGATCAAATAAATAATCAATGTGAGGTAGGGTATACTTTTTCCTTATTTTTATAACATTGATCTTCCTATAGTCAATGAAAAACCTTATAAAACTATCATTATTCTTAATGAAAATAACTAGGTCTCCCTATAGAAAAATGATAGGGAGAATAACTCCATTATCAATCAATTCCTATAGTTTTTTCTTTAGTTCCACTAAGTCTATAGTTTCCATTCTGTATGGGGTCATTATTATGGGCCTTGAACTAGGAATTATGTCAATGGAAAACTCAATTTCCCACTCTAAAAGATTTCTAGGAAAGTCCTATGTAAAGCCGTCAATATATTCATTCTCAACAGGTACATATTATTTTTGAACATTATTTTCCTCACCCATAGTTATTTCATTCCCTTCATCCCCAATAATTGGATTCAGTAGAGCTTCTAGGGGTGGATCTAGATGAGAATCCGATGATGATGTTTCAGCTCTAAAGATAAGAAAATCCTTATCGTCAACAAAAATTGTAACCTCATTCTTCTTAAAATAAATTTTTGTATCACGATCTAGAAGCCAATCCATACCATGGATTATATCAAATTAAATCATGGGATTGACAATAATATCAGCAGATAAATCCTTTATATTTTATAATGGTTATCGATTCACAAAACATTGTTTCAGTGATACTTCTCTTAATTTTGTTAATTGAGAACTCCCATAAAACGTCAAATTTAAAATATCAAATTTTTATGGAAAAATAGGATGATATGAAAAAATGTGATGATCCAGAATCAAATAAATCATTAGGAAATTTTTATGAAACTATTAATTTACCTTTCATGATATAATTTGGAACATCAACCTCTACAATTGAGATTAGATAAGCTTGTCCCTTCTCCCAGAGACTTTTCTATTGCATGTTTCCTTGATGCATTGTAAAATCATAGAATTGTGTCCCATCTCATGAAAATTATAGAATTTAACATTAATGGATTCTTTCATCCCCTTTCATTCACAAGCAATGTGGCCTTTTTCAACATCTGTAGCATACACTTTTTTCATTTAATCAAGCACAAGGGATTTTATTTCCAATATAGTCACAATGGGTAAATTTAACTCTTCCCTTTTTTCATGTTTCTAAATTTCCCTTCCCATTGTTTTTAACATTCCTCTTCTTCTCTTGCGTTCACTTATAGTCATAAGACATAGATAATTATTTTTCAATCTTGATATCACACGAAACAATATCTTAATATAATGAGAAACTGTGGGAGACCACATCCCACCAGAGTAATGTATTTAGGCCATTAAATAATTGATCACTTTTCCTCGTTGGATTATTTACGTAGTCCAGAACATATCGTGCTAGCCTAGTGAAGTTAGGTTTATACTTTTCAACATTATAATCTTCCTTTTCCATAGATTCAAGAATTGCATCTCTATATATCTTAGCTTATAATGAAGAAAGAATTTATCTAAGAAGATTTCCTTAATGTATCTCTGTTCAGTCTATTATTTTTCTTCCTCCTTTGTGATTTGGATTAATGAACCCCACTAATCCAAATCTCTTGATAGACGATATACTTCCATGAAAAACTTCTCTCATTCATTACATCCCATAAAAATAATTTTCTTCTCTAGGGAACATATCCATTGATCACCTACAAATGGGTTGGTAGTCCCATTGAACGATAGATGCTGGTGTCATATAAAGTGATCCAACATAGCTCTACCACATGGTGGATATAGATGATGAATAATGGTAAGGTTATTATTTATAACCGGAGTAGGTATTCCCAATATATTTAAAAGGTACTCAGAACCAGCCACAACACTAGAGCCAACATTATTATCTTGCATCGGAGGGAAATCCCTATAGTGTACAGACATGTTTGTGTAGTTTCCATTCATTCCATTAGGATCCATTTCTATATAATGGCATTCACTTGATTATGGTATGAATAATAATGTATAATATTATCATAACATAATATTTTTCATAAATTGATATCATACACAAGGCTAATCCCATAATAAAAAATGGAATCTTTGAGGATATATTAACATTTAAATTCTTCATAATGTCTTGAAAGGAAAATTTGAATTATCTTTACCATATCTACTAGGAGTATCAATACCAACAGTTCTTCAAGGCCCATTTTTGTGTACCAAGATACATCGGGTCATGCCCGAAACTCTTTCTCGGAGTATTCACTCCTAGGTACATTGGTTCCAAAGAAACCTCTACCTGTTTGTATCCACCTAGGGATGTATTTGTTGATAGATCCACTTATCTATTCCTGATAAAAATATCAAGATGTAAATTTATTTTTTTCCTTAAATACTACCTTAGGTCTTTGTTCCCTAATTTACATTTTTTAACCTAGTTTCCATGTTTTCTACTAAACTTCCACTGATACAAACTGTAAGGACATTATCCCAATTTCCCAGATCTGGTGCCTTATTTTATTACATTAGCAAGTAAACAATGAATTTTCATCTCGATGGACAAAGTAGTTTACTAGATTTTTGGTACAATATACATAAATAAGTTGAACATTATATCTTTAATTAAAACAACACTAATTTTTTCCTTTTAAAATATCCAAGCCTCATAGGTTATGCTTTCATGTCATTCTTAATTTACTTATTCATTTCCTGAGAAAATTATTCATTACTACGGGGTGATCACAAACTCTTAGTAATAATAATTAATACAACTTTAGGTAACATAAACATTATATATGTTGAATATTCGAAAACATATGCCTTTAAAAAATAAAATGAACATGATATAAAAGGAATATGAGCTATGTAAATAATTCCATGATAAAACATAATCATGCGTAATCTACTAGTATAATAACCACATGAAAATTCAATTACTATCATCATAATGACGTATGTACATATGTCAGACATTATGAAACATTTTGTCATGGCCTTTTCCAGGACTTCCCAAAAATGATTTAGGCATCGGCCAACCATATATCAATATGGGAAAGGCCTCACCCAATTCCACGTCTATTTGTCTCATGAGACCTACTAATTAATCAAGGGGATATAGCGGGCCCCACTTATCTCATAAAAAGTCCAATGTATTCCTCATATGATCAGGGATAAACATAATAAACGCATACATTCATATTGAAACAAACATATGAAATGCATCTAACATTCCCCAAACATTAAACATAAACACAAACCATTCAATGTAATATGATGAATGGTTTCATGAAATGACATACACAATAAAACTAGTCATGTAACGTCCAATTAAATTACGTAGATTATATCATAAATGATTAATCTTAATAATACATAAGTGTCAACAAGATTTTTGAAACAGACAAAGATTCTCTAATAAAACCATTATGTAATTCTTGTTAATAATACTCTTTTATTTTAAAAAGAAGATTTATTTTGGAAAAGTGATTGCATGAAACAAGAACTGAATTAAAACATTATTTTAAAAATAAAATTAATGATTTTAGAAATATAATTGATTCCAAAACCAGATTAAATATTTACCTTGAAAATATATAATAATATTAGATATTCCCTTACATCGGGCTTCTATTTTGGAAACAGTTTTGAATGTTTCATTTAAAATGTTAAACTATAAAAAAATAAGAAAGGATTATTATTTGTTTACATATATTGTACACTCTAACTGAATTTATAAGGAGTAAATAATAATACATAATAATTTCATTGAGGTAATTATACAATGAATGGTAACCATATGAAAATGGAAGTTCGGGTGGAAAAGCCTACACTTTAAGTCATGTTGTGTTCCACTCTTGTAATTAATTTCCCGGAAGATAAAATCATACATATAAATAAATTATTTCAGAACATATTAGACATGTATATATTTTATCATAATTATTTTTAGTTCATTTATTCTCTTATTGATAAGTTAATATATTGAATTCTGTTATTCTAGGGTGCTCATTTTCATTATTTTTTGGATAGATTCACTGGTTCTTAATTAATAGAATTCACTTATCAGGGATTTAAATATCCATATTTTAAATTCAATATTATTTATTAACATCCCAAAGTTTTAATGGTCATTTATAGAATTTTGTTACATGGAATAAGGATGATTCATTAGATGACAAACACTTCGATTATTTGACACAATTTGGATTATTACGAACTAGTTTTGTCATAAAAATTAATTATATGTACATATAATTGGTCTGGAATATTAATTATTTTAAAATAATTATATTATAGTATTTTTCAACCATAAAAATGGTATCATTACTAGTAATGATGGAGAAATTGAATAAAAAAACAACATCGTCCATGAAGGATATAAATTGGAACCCCATGGATGATGACTTTGTTTATAAAAATAAAAGGGAGGGAGTAATAATATTGAAGATGGTTCTTCCATTCACATGATATAATTATAGTATATAGATTATACTAGAGTTATCAGGGTCATTTGGACATAGGATGTAGGGATTGGATAACAAAAGAAGATAAATTAAAATGAAACAAAATGAAAAAGAAGGGTTCCTTACCTCTTCAAATAACCTCCTTGATAATCTCCTTAAGGGAGGGGTTTTGGTATTATGGACAGGCCAAGAGATTCTTTGATATGGGAGTGACTAGGTAAGGGTTATTGGGTAGAACATTTATATAAGGCCCCTACCTTAAAACATACTTAATATTGAATTAAATGAATAATTCACATTGAGGATCTTTTCAGGTTTAGAGTTATAGAGAATTAGGACATAACTATTACATCTCAAAAGATTACAAAGTAGAAACTTCTTCTAAGTTTCCATAAAATAAAAACTCTTAAAAAGAAACATGTCTTGTTCCATGTTTTAGGTAGCATGACTTTCCCTTGATCCCATCCTTGACCCTATTCCATGTTAAGTCCTGTGAAAAACATTTCAAAAACTTGGGATGAGCATAAAAAGCTCAGTAAGGGATACACAAAGAATGAAAACTGTTAGTTTTTCAAAACAACAAGTAAACCATGTATACTTTAACAATGTAATACTTTTCACCTTTTTGAAGTATTAAAAACTCTTCACTGAATAAAAGTTCATTACTTACCCTTCTGTAACCAAAAGATTACCAAAAAAACCCATATAAAGATAACATAACATATAAAGGTAACTTGGGACATAAACATAATTATGTGGAATAACCATAAGGTCGACTTCCACACATATCACTTAATGGAATAGCCATTTGGCCAACTTCCATACATACTTAACGGAATAGCCATACGGCCGACTTCCATACCCAATGCATTGGAGGTTATAACGTAACCACCCGTCCTGGTATTCACGGCACCACCCGTCATATGGTTTATCACGTAACCACCCGTAAAATGTCCAAGTACCATCATTACACATAAAATATTGAAAATACAAACATTTCAATAACAAAATTTCATTTCCAATCGAAATAAGTAATTCCAAGATATTGAATTAATCAATCCATTTTCAAAAATCATTTAAAAGAGATTTTTGAATCAATGTGTCCCATACCACTTTGACGCTTTTATTCGAATTATAATTTTAAAACATTAATGTCCATATAACTAAATACAAAAAACCATTTTAAAAACATGGACATTAAAGATAAAGATTTAGAATAATAAATCTTTAAAATATTTAAAACGATATTTTTGTTAAAAAGTTTTTAACAAAATGAGAGACTTTTGAATACAAATAATAGCGGAATAACATTTAATCCGAACATTATAATATCATGAGAATAAAGTGATTCATGATATAATATGTCAAAGGACAGTATACACACCATATAAGAGTGAATTGGTGCATGAAAACAATGAAGTCTCAAAAGAAATGTAAAATGAGATGAAATCCATCATAAAGAAGGTATCCTTAAATTAAAGATAAATCAATCTCATAAATATGTGTGAAAAATATAAATACACCCAATATAAGTGGATATTAAGTGTAAAACAATCAAAGGTTATTCAGACATATTCAAAGGATGACATATTCAATAACTACATGTTGAACCCAAAGAAATCGAAATTGGGTTAAGAAGTTCCCTTGGTAAAATTCGACAGCCTAACGTCGTCACATAAAATTTTACAAAAAGGGTTGATGAGAGAGATAAAGGGGATCTCATCACTTGGAAATAAAATTTACATAAATAAGGATATAGAAGAACATATCCGAACATAATATTATGTGAATTAAAAGACATTACAAAAGAAGTCTTTTAAAAAGAGGAGGGTGAAAGGTTCCCTTACCGACTTGGGTAACTTTCGAAACGTACACCCCATTGAAGAAGGGCCCTACAATGAATATGTAAGTACACATAAATGAAATTATATTACACAAAGAGTATAATAATGGGAATTGCATACACCACTCAAAGGAAATGGTGGAAAATGTAGCATAAATCTCACGGAAATAAAAGTGAGATGAAAAATCCCTTATGAAAACTCGGCAGCCTAACGGCTCCACTTAAAACATCCAAAAATGGATTGATGAGATAAAATAGAGTATCTAATAATATTACAATAAAATTTACAGAAAGAGGAATAGAAAAGAACATCCCCATCATAACAAAGAGGAGCTTAAAGGAAGTGACATAAATGAGAGTACTTAAAAAAAGAGAGGTTAGATCTCTTACAAAAATTCGGCAGCCTAAAGGCGCCACTCAAAACTTCCAAAATGGATTCATGAGACAAAATAGTGTCTCTCACCATATTAACATAAAAAATTACAGTAGGAGTAATAAAAATGAACATCCCAATCAAAATAATTATGATCTTAAAAGGCATGACATTAAAGAGTGTACATAAAAAGAAAGAGAGGAGTAAGATCCCTTACCTCAGGTCCGACTTGACTCGATTGTCCTTTAATCTCCTGAATAATAAAATTGAGTTAATTTATACTTCCTTAAGAACCTTTTTCAATTTCATTATTACTTTTATATCACTTATTACCATGTCATAGACATTATGTAATCATTTAAGTTAATAATGTTTTTTTTGTCGATACTTGGTTCTTAAGTCGAAAGTGGACTTCTTACAATTACATGTTGTTCGTGTGGTCAAAGGTTAATTATATCCAGAATTGTATTAATCATGTATATATCATATATATCATATATATCCAGTATATTCATGCATTTATAATATTACATAACATTTAGAGTTAAGAAATTAAATGCACCGTTCATGGAGACGGTAAGCCGTACGTACGCATGAACGCTACTTCCATTTCTATTTCATATTTAATGGAATTAAAACATAATTATACATAATAGTATTTTAATTCCAGTATAGTATAGTATATAATATCATTAAATATATCCTTTATATGTACCACATATGGTATTAAGGAATCAAATCACTTTGAGGGGGCGGTAGTCCGCACTTCCTTAAATGAAGATATCGCGTTTACCCATAATGGAAACCATAAAGGTATGACATAAATGAAAAATAAAGAATCTTAAGTAAAACATAGACATATTAGATATCATATATAAATATAGTTTCATCTTATTGTCTACCTTTGAAGGTGTTAGAATAATGTTGAACAATCATCGTTTCGGGAGGCAGAAATTCGCCATCCACGGAAACAGTATGTTCTTTAACCATTAGATGTAGGTGTGTGTAAGTGTAGCTCGAAACCTTCTTATAACAACATCCTATTATATTTAAGATACTGTATTTGTTACAAAATAAAATAATAAAAAGAGTTTAGGGGGTTGGAGAAGCAAAATAAAACAAAAGGACTCAAGCGAAGACATTACCTTAAAATCGGGTAACTTTCATTGATTTGAGCTCAAAGGCTTTCTTGGAAAGGATTCTACCCAAAGGGAGGCTTCAAGGAGTTATAGAAGGATGTGGAGAGACAAAATGGGCAGGGTTTGGCCGAGCCAAAGGGCTTTTAAGTGTCGGTATAGAGGTAGAGGTGGGGGCCTTTTATAAGAGGAGAGGAGGGGCACTCTTGGAAAGTAAGCAAATGTTACTTTATTTGGAAATGAGTTTCGGATTTAAAAGGTCCCACATTGATATAATTCGTGTATAAGGTGATAATGTTTTGAAATCCACCCATCCAATAGTTGTTGGACATGTTAGTTCTTATATATTACATTATCATTCCATTTTATTTAAATCGTTAGATAATGTGGTCATCGCTTCATCATCATGATTTCATAAATAATATAATTTATTTAATGTCTAAAAATTAAAATAAAAATACTATGATGTAGGAAATCTATTTATCTTTACAATGAATATTTATAGTCAAAAATCTGACTTGTATAACCCCACGTAAAAATGGTTTTAGTAAAACATATCATGTTTGTGTCATTTTTACTTTATCAATAAATAAAAAGGTATTTATGTCATTTTCCAACCAATGTGGCTCCATGGGGTCCCCAAGTTGACCCATGGATTTTATTGATCGGCCATGACACATCCAATGAGTTCAGGACATGTGTCTAGGTCATTTCATTTTATTGAAACATTATTCTTACCATAAACTACACTAATTACCTCTAATCACGATTAAAAACTTAATAAGTTACTATTCACCAAAAAATTATTTTCATCTCATTGAACCTCATTTTACTTCTTAATGACAACCATGTATGTCGGATTTTTAAAATTTAAAACACAAAGTTGGAAAAATTTCATTTAAACGGAAAATCAGTTTTTATAAGTACCACTTAGTGGTTTCACTATTCATCAAAAATTGAAGTTTTTCAGAAAATTACCAAACATTCACCCTAAGATATATTTGATATTCCGAATTAAAAAGTGATGTCTATTTTACAAAATTCAAAACATATAAGCTGCATTAATTAATTTAATAATTAATTCCCGCTATCAAAACAAATAGCGTGTTATTATGAAACAAAATGTATCAAAAGATTGACACTAGTTTAAGTCCGATTTCAAAGTGAAATTAATTCCATCGACCACTATTGGATTAAATGGTAAAAATATATTATAATTTCACTTTAAAACCAATTGAAAGGATAATATAATCATATAAATAAAATAGATTAAAAAGAGGTTTTGAATTAAAATACAACATTTTTCATTATTCATTAAAAATTGAACTTTTTCGGAAAAATACCAAAAAATTACAGTAAGTAAATTTTGATGTCCAGATTCTAAAGAAGAATTTTATTTTGTCAAATATAACACATAAAATTGTCAAAAAGTGGATCTAAAAGAGGTTCGTCATCAAAAGGTGGTTAATCGACCTTTTAAAGAATATTAGAATGTTTACGCTTAAAATTGGATTCATTCGCATTTTTAATCCTCTAAAATTTATTGTAAAAAGTAAAAATATTTGACAAACATATATAATCATTTCGTAGTTAGTTCTGTTCATTCCTGCCATTACAACGGCTAGGTGTTAACTACCATTTAAAATAATAGTATTTTATTAATAGAGTGCAACGTAAGATTCCCAAGAAACTCGTTGTTGCGTATTGGGTATGCCATCGAGCATAGCATCCCATTTAAAGTAATATTAATATTTGATTCACAAATATGGATAAATATAAAGATGTCATATTCTTTATTTACCTGGGGTGTTACATCCTTCCCCCCTTTTGGGAATTGCGTCCTTGAAATTTTAAAATTGGGCTTGGAAACATCCTTGAAAGTCCCACATCAGAACAAGAGTCGGTAAAACAATCACATTAAAATAAAGAAAGATAAGTACAAAGGTCACCCGAGTTAACCCATACTAGGATTCCAAGTATGAAAATATAGACATGGAGGAAAAAACAAAGGGTCATGTTCTAATGGAGAGTGATAGAAAACATGTTTAGGAGAAAGTTAACCACAAGAAAATCACAAACTTGTGATGGGTTAAACGGTATTTGATTCCCCAATAGGAAAACTTAATAGACAACATTTTGTTTTAGGTTACTTTTTATTGAGTAATTTATTAATAAGGAAACATAATCACTTATCATGTTGACTTTCAACTTTTACACAAACTCATATTTTTTCCAAAAGACGAGTATTTAGGAAGACTTGTTCACATTAAGAGTACTATAATCAACTTCTAGAGAATCACCTAATCCAAAAAAGAGAACTATATACTTCCCATGTCTTTAGACCAAAACCAAAACAAAAAAGGCAAGTACCAGATCAGATAATCCAGAAAAGGATAACCCCTTATAAAAATAATATCTATTCTTAATCTCCAAAATTTGTCTAACAAAACCCAAAGTTCACCAAGGACCATTCGATAATCAATTTGTCTATAAAATTATTCAAAGTAAACTAAACTAAGATTGAAACCCAAATATTTGAGGGATTTAGTCACACATTCTTCCAAGTTAAATTGTATCATTTATCTCCAAACAACATCAGTTGCTCTTAATTTCTCGTATTGAAAAGTAATTAACCTAATAACATATCCTCCATGATAGGTTAATAAATATCCATAGATAACCCAAAATCAACTTACTCTTAATTCATAAAATCATTTAACTAAAAAGAATCAGTCAAACTAACCAGGGACTTCACGTATTCCAGTGGTAGGCGATAAATACCAGTTTCACTTTGGTTGTGGGTTCGATTCCCGTTGCTTTGTCCGATGCGACGGGTTGTCACATGGTCTGCATGTCGTCCTTTTTATAAAACTTCAAAAATAACCCTAACATGTTTTAACCTCAATCGTTTCCTTATACCTTTAATTTTCATCCGAATTCATTATTATCTCAACATCTTAATTCTTGAAGTCTTATTTCACCACCATAAGATAAAATAAAACAATTCCCAAAATGAATAACATTGTACCTTGATCATGGCGTCCACTTGGTTTCATCGTCATCTTGCTCACGTAGGTAGAGGTCCCATGCATTATAACAATGATTTAGAGATCCTTCAAAATCATTTGCTTCCTCCATCCAAATGCACCTCGTACAACATGGGTCATATGGGTGTCCACAGAAAAACAGTTTTGGAAAATAATCATGTATGACATATAACTCCAAAACATCTGATAAAACATGATTTCTATAAAATAGTCGGACCTAAATTGAGTTGAAACTTTCTATTATTGGTCCTTTTAAAAAACCATAAGTATGTGATGTGACACTATATTTTAAAATCAAATATAAATAGGTTGCGCAAGGATCTCCTTCCTCATCACCATTTTTAAAATCATAACATGCTTCAAATTCTTGTGATAAGGTAAAATATTTGAAAATACCTTGATAATATTTACCTTTCTTGAAAATATGATAATATTGTGAGAATAGTATTTGTCTAAAAACAACCCATGATCCACGATGATAACGAGGTATAGTTGAGGTGTTTGATATCTCAAACAACTGCTTGCAAGTGAGTTGTATGCTAGAAAAAGTTTCACAATCATCCGAAGATGACTTTGCAATAATTATTGCAAGCATGTCATCAGGAAGAGATAGGAATGTTGTTTGAGATCCTTCTCCTTCCATTCGTAACTGACATTACTTGACCTGAAAAAAATGTTATAAAATAAAAAATTTAACTGAAATAATAGATATAGGGACTAATCATGTGTCTCAAAAGAACTCCTAATTCCTAAAGTTGTCTAAACCAACCTTTGATACCAACTATAAGGCCCCGACCTTAAACCTTACATAATATTGAATTAAATGAATAAATCACATTGATGATCTTTTCAGGTTTAGAGTTTTAGAGAATTAGGACATAACTATTACATCTCAAAAGATTAAAAAGTAGAAACTTCTACTAAGTTTCCATAAAATAAAAACTCTTAAAAAGAAACATGTCTAGTTCCATGTTTTAGGTAGCATGACTTTCCCTTGATCCCATCCTTGACCATATTCCACGTTAAGTCCTGTGAAAAACATTTTAAAAACTTGGGATGAGCATAAAAAGCTCAGTAAGGGATACACAAAGAATGAAAACTGTTAGTTTTTCAAAACAACAAGTAAACCATGTATACTTTGACCAAGTAATACTTTTCACCTTTTCTAAGTAGTAAAAACTCTTCACTGAATAAAAGTTCATTACTTACCCTTCTGTAACCAAAAGATTACCAAAAAACCCATATAAATATCACATAACATATAAAGGTAACTTGGGACATAAACATACTTAAGTGGAATAACCATAAGGTCGACTTCCACACATATCACTTAATGGAATAGCCATTCGGACAACTTCCATACATACATAATGGAATAGCCATACGACTGACTTCCATACCCAATGCATTGGAGGTTATAACATAACCACCCGTCCTGGTATTCACGGCACCACCCGTCATATGGTTTATCACGTAACCACCCGTAAAATGTCCAAGTACCATCATTACACATAAAATATTGAAAATATAAACATTTCAAAAACAACATTTATTTTCCAATCAAAATAAGTAATTCCAAGATATTGAATTAATCAATCCATTTTCAAAAATCATTTAAAAGAGGGTTTTGAATCAATGTGTCCCATACCACTTTGAAGATTTTATTGGAATTATAATTTTAAAAAATTAATGTCCATATTACTAAATACAAAAAACCATTTTGAAAACATGGAAATTAAAGATAAAGATTTATAATAATAAATCTTTAAAACATTTAAAACCATATTTTTGTTAAAGAGTTTTTAACAAAATGAGAGACTCTTGAATACAAATAATAGCGGAATAACATTTAATCCGAACTTTATAATATCATGATTATAAATGGATTCATGATATAATATTTCAACGGACAGTATACACACCATATAAGAGTGAATTGGTACATGACAATAATGAAGTCTCAAAAGAAATGTAAAATTAGATGAAATCCATTATAAAGAAGGTATCCTTAAATTAAGGATAAATCAATCTCATAATTATGGTGACAAATATAAATACACCAAATATAAGTGGATATTAAGTGTAAAACAATCAATGGTTATTCACACATATTCAAAGGATGACATATTCAATAACTACATGTTGAACCCAAAGAAATCGAAATTGGGTTAAGAAGTTCCCTTGGTAAAATTCGACAGCCTAACGGCGTCACATAAAATTTTACAAAAAGGGTTGATGAGAGAGATAAAGGGGATATAATCACTTGGACATAAAATTTACATAAATAAGGATATATAAGAACATATCCCAACATAATAGTATGTGAATTAAAAGACATAACAAAAGAAGTCTTTTAAAAGGAGGAGGGTGAAAGGTTCCCTTACCGACTTGGGTAACTTTCGAAACGTAAACCCCATTGAATAAGGGTCATACAATGAATATGTATGTACCAATAAATGAAATTATATTAGAAAAAGAGTATAATAATGGGAATTACATACACCACTCAACGGAAATGGTGGAAAATGTAGCATAAATCTCACGGGAATAAAAGTGAGATGAAAAATCTCTTACGAAAACTCGGCAGCCTAACAGCACCACATAAAACATCCAAAAATAGATTAATGAGATCAAATAGAGTATCTCATCATATTACAATAAAATTTAAATAAATATGAATAGAAAATAACATCCCCATCATAATAAATAGAAGCTTAAAGGAAGTGACATAAATGAGAGTACTTAAAAAAAGAGAGGTTAGATCTCTTAGGAAAATTCGGCAGCCTAACGGTGCCACTAAAAACTTCCAAAATGGAATGATGAGAGAAAATAGGGTCTCTCACCATATAAAAATAAAACTTACTGTATTATTAATATAAATTAACATCCCAATCATAATAATGATGATCTTAAAAGGAATGACATAAAAGAGTGTACTTAAAAATAAAGAGAGGAGTAATATCCCTTACCTCTCGTCCGACTTGACTCGATCGTCCTTTAATCTCATGAATAATAAACATGAGTTAATTTATACTTCCTTAAGAACCTTTTTCAAGTTCATTATTCCTTTTATATCACTTATTACCATGTCATAGAAATTATGTAATCATTTAAGTTAATAATGTTTGTTTTGTCGATACTTAGTTCTTAAGTCGAAAGTGGACTTCTTACAATTACATGTTGTTCGTGTGGTCAAAGGTTCATTATATCCAGAATTGTATTCATAATGTATATATCATATATATCATATATATCCAGTATATTCATGCATTTATAATATTACATAACATTTAGAGTTAAGAAATTAAATGCACCGTTCATGGAGACGGTGAGCCGTACGTACGCATGAACGCTACTTCAATTTCTATTTCATATTTAATGGAATTAAAAAATAATGATACATAATAGTATTTTAATTCCAGTATGGTATCATATATAATATCATTAAATATATCCTTTATATGTACCACATATGGTATTAAGGAATAAAATCACTTTGAGGGGGCGGTAGTCCGCACTTCCTTAAATGAAGATATCGCGTTTACCCATAATGGAAACCGTAAAGTTATGCCATAAACGAAAAATACAGAAGCTTAATTAAAACATAAACATATTATATATCATATATAAATATAGTTTCATCTTAATGTCCACCTTTTAAGGTGTTATAAGAATGTTGAACAATCATCGTTTCAGGAGGCAGAAATTCACCATCCACGGAAACAATATGTTCTTTAACTATTAGATGTAGGTGTGTGTAAGTGTATCTCGAAACAATCTTATAACAAAATCCTAGTATATTGAAGATACTGTATTTTTTACAAAATAAAAGAATAAAAAGAGTTTAGGGGGTTGGAGTAGCAAAATAAAACAAAAGGACTCAAGCGAAGACATTACCTTAAAATCAGGTAACTTCCTTTGATTTGAGATCAAAGGCTTCCTTGGAAAGGATTATTCCCAAAGTGAGGCTTCAAGGAGTTATAGAGGGATGTGGAGAGAAAAAATGGGCAGGGGTTGGACGAGCCAAAGGGTTTTTAAGTGTGGGTAAGGAGGTAGAGGTGGGGGCCTTTTATAAGAGGAGAGGAAGGGAACTCTTGGAAAGTAAGGAAATGTTACTTTATTTGAAAATGAGTTTCGGATTTAAAAGGTCCCACATTGACATAATTAGTGAATAAGGTGATAATGGTTTGAAATCCACCCATCCAATAGTTTTTGGACATGTGTAGGTATTAGATATTACATTATGTTTCAATTTTATTTAAATAGTTAGATAATGAGGTCATCACTACATCATCATTATGTCATAAATAATTTAATTTATTTAATGTCAAAAAATTATAAAAAAAATACTATGATGTATGAAATCGTTTTAGCTTCCCAATTAATATTTATAGTCAAAATTCGGACTTGTATAACCCTATGTAAAAATTGTTTTAGCAAAACATCTCATGTTTGTGTCATTTTTACTTTATCATTAAATAAAAAGGTATTTATGTCATTTTCCAACCAAAGTGGATCCATGGGGTCCCCAAGTTGACCCATGGAATTTATTGGTCGGCCATGACACATCCAATGAGGGTAGGACATGTGTCTATGTCATTTCATTTTATTAAAACATTATTCTTACCTTAAACTACACTAATTACCTCTAATCGCAATTAAAAACATAATAAGTTACTATTCACCAAAAAATCATTTTAATCCCATTGAACCAAATTTTACTTCTTAATGACAACCATGTATGTTGGATTTTTGAAATTCAAAACAAAAAGGTGGAAAAATTTCATTTAAACGGAAAATCAGTTTTTATAATTACCACTTAGTGGTTTCACTATTCCTAAAAAATTGATGTTTTTCAGAAAATTACCAAAAATTCACCCTAAGCTATATTTGATATTCCGAATTCAAAAATGATGTATATTTTAAAAAATTCAAAACATATAAGTTGAATTAATTAATTTAATAACTAATTCCTACTGTCAAAACAAATAGCATGTTTTTATGAAACAAAATGTATCAAAAGATTGACACTAGTTTAAGTCCGATTTCAAAGTGAAATTAATTCCATCGACGACTATTGGATTAAATGGTAAAAAGATATATTATAATTTCACTTTAAAACAAATTCAAAAGATAATCTAATCATATAAATAAATTATATTAAAAAGAGGTTTTGAATTAAAATACAACATTTTTCACTATTCATTAAAAATTGGACTTTTTCAGAAAAATACCAAAAATGTAAAAAAAGTAAATTTTGATGTCCCGATTCTAATGAAGAATTTTATTTTGTCAAATATAACACATAAAATTGTCAAAAAGTGCATTTAATGGAGGTTCGCCATCAAAAGGCGGTTAATCGACCTTTTACAGAATATTAGAATGTTTACGCTTAAAATTGGATTCATTCGCATTTTTAATCCTCTAACATTTATTGTAAAAAGTAAAAATATTTGAGAAACATATATAATCATTTGGTAGTTAGTTTGGTTCATTCCCTCCATTACAACGGCTAGGCGTTAACTACCATTTAAAATAATATTATTTTATTATTAGAGTGCAACGTAAGATTCCCAAGAAACTCGTTGTTGCATATTGGGTACGCCATCGAGCATAGCATCCTCTTTAAAGTAATATTAATATTTGATTCACAAATATGGATAAATATAAATATTTCATATTCTTTATTTACCTGGGGTGTTACAATTTATGAGCTTTACCTATTAAGAGAGTGAAGGTAAAATTGAGTGGGGGGGGTTATAGTGGACGAGATGAGTGAATTTTGATTATTTTATTCGTTATTTTATTAATTCCATCAAGACAACCAGTATTGCTGGTTCATGTAACCCCTAATCGTAGTAAGTTCATGTGTGTTCATACCATGTTCCCTTGAATCAATCATTATGTAATAAATAGTATACTTATCTGATAATTTGTGTATACGGTATTTTACCATATTTCACTATTCATAAAAAATTTATGAATTTAAAAAAAATATGGAAAAATCACCCCTACCGTTTTCTACATGCTGAATTCAAAAATGAACTCCATTTTTAAAAAATAATTTCATAAATGTTATTAATTTAATTTTTAAATAAAATTATAGTTAATTCGAAATATAAAAATTTAAATGGTATATATTAGTTTTATATCACATTGAAAAATAATTACAATCTCATTATCTTGTTACCATAAGAAAAAATAATATCATTATTTACTATTCATAAGTGGCATAGTACTATTCTTTTTTACTATTCATAAGGTTATCTTACTATTCACCAGAAATCATATTTGTTCTATCAGACTCTAAATGACTTTCTGATCACAACTCTAGATGACCGTTTTTTGAAATTCAAAACATGGTCGATGAAAAGTTGTGTTTAATTGATAGATTATAAAATGTGTTCAATATTTATTTTCAAATCCTTTGAGTGTTACATTTGGAAGAAGATGTGGATACTTCAGAAAAATAGATTTCAGGACAAACCTAATTGTGAAATTAATTCCTATGTGCATATTATTAGGCTAAATAAGTTCTTAGAAGTGGTGAATCATGCTCTAATTTAGAAGGGGAACATGATGGATGATTCTAGTACTTAAAAGGTAGTTCTAACTTGTTGATCGGGATGTGCAGTTTCAGATAGTAGTAAGCGCAATTAAAAGATTCTTAGTCAGGATATTGGATAGTAAAGTGGACAATCCAACAGAATATTTTCTCATGATATTACTCCAGTGATTTTCCACCATTGTTGTAACTAGGGACACTACTGCAGACCTTTTCCTTGACCACCATTGGAGTTCTTATTTGGTGGAAAGATGGTAAAACTATAAAAGTTTTACAGATTTCATTGACAGGATGGTGTTCAGGGAGAAATTGTGCCGAGTCAAATAGTTAGAAGTGAATCTTCTACTCCTTATAGGTTTGGAAGAGGGGGTTATACTGGTATAGGATGTATAGTTAGTATATGTGATGCTTCAGAGTATGATTACCAGTATCATAATATTTGTGTTACTCAAGGGAGTTAGAATGTGCCACAAGGGAGAGGGGAAGGACAGTTACATTTGGTTCTCCCTACACTCATTGAGAGAGAGTTTCGAACATCAGCAGTGAGAGGTACTATTCTAGTAGCATAAACTTTAAGTAGTTATTTGTATGATATTGGTTTATCTAATTCCTTTACATATGAAAATATTGTAATGGTTTTAGCCTAGAGGTGTATTCTGTAAGTGGAGTACTGAATAGTGATACACTGTTGGGAACACAGTCTAGAGATATCTGTCTATGTAAGGTATTTTCAGTAGAGTTTAAAGAGTATAATTTTCTTTGGGATCTTTATATGCATGATATTAATGGCTTTGAGATGATTATGGGTATTGAATGATGAGTCACATAACATTACCACATAGATTATTATCAAAGGAAAGTGATTTTTGTCTCTCATAAGGGAGACTAGTATGTTCATCGTGGCGAGTGCGATATCTAGGTGATCTATGTAGGGATAATTAATTAGAAACTTAGAGAGATCCCAGTCTAACATTCTTGTATTTTAATTAATGATGAGAGTGGTAGTAAAGGCATCCTTCCACATGTTGTTGAATTTTTCCGTGATTTCTTACATGAAGACATATTGGGGTTGCCATGAGAGTGACATGTGGAATTCACTATTGATATCATGATGTGGGTTGTTCCAGTATCTACTCCAACTTTTAGAGTCAGAAAAACTATGTTTCTAGAACTCATGACTCAGTTTTAGGATAAAAGGGATAAGGGGTTTATCCGTCCTTGTACGTCACCTTGGGGATCTCATGTGTTGTTTCCAAATAAGGTTGAAGAGAGTTTACATTTGTGTAATGATTACGGAAAGCTAAAAAAAAATTACTTTGAAGAACTAATTTCAAATTCCATGTATCGATGATCTATTTAACTAGATAATGGGAGAAACTATGTTCTGAATTATTTATATGGGATTAGGGTATCGTAATGTGAGAGTTAAGAATTATGATATAATGAGGACTTCATTCTAGAGTAGGTATGAACATTATTGTATTTTTTTGATGTTGCTTGGGTTGACAAAATCTCAAGGAGTTTTTAGGCCCTTGATGAACATGATCTTTCATCTATACCAATATCAGTTTGTTGTGGTTTTCATGGATGACATCTTGGTGTACTCTAACACTCATGATGAACCAGACCAAGATCTTGAAATCATACTATGTACTCTGAGAGAGAATCTGTTATACTTCTAGCTATCAAAGTGTTAGTTTTGGACATACGCGGTATATTTTTTAGGGAAAATATTCTTGGACGGAGGTGTGTAAGTGGAAGTAGAAAATGTGCACGAAGTGGTTTCATGAGAGTACCCCATTCTCGTTTTTGATATCCAAAGAATTTTTATTCTAATTGGATATTATAGTAAGTTCATCAGATAATTTTCAATATTTGATGTTCCACTTTAGGGGTTGAAAAGGAAATGGATAAATATTAAATCTATAGAATCATGTGATAATTCCTTCCGAGAGTTGATGAAACACTTGACATCAATACCAATTTTGATTATAACTAATAAGGTGAGGAGTACATGATGTATTGTGATGTTTCTTGGATAGGAATCAAAGTTGAGTTGATGCAATGTGAACGAGTCATTGCTTATGGGTCATGATAGTTGATGGCACATGAACTGAATTACCTCATGCACAACCTCAAGTTAGTAGTGGTGGTTTACGATATTAGGTGTCGGACACACTATCTTTTGGGTGAAAAGTCTACAGTTTTTACAGATCACTAAAACATGAAGTACATCATATCAAAGATTGAATTGAATCTTCAGTATTGAATATGGGTAGAGTATATGCAGTCCTATTATTTTGAGCTGGAATACATGACTAGAATGATGAATAGTTTGGATAATGCCTTGATAATGAAAAATAATACTAAATTGGTACATGAGTAGAGCTTGGTGTGGAAAATGATGATGTTGCTGGTGGAAATGAATATTTTGGTTTAGGAGAGTCAAGATAAAATTAGAATAGTTTTAGAAGTAGTAATTTATTCACTTCTGAGAAGGATTAAGACATGAATTATGGGGATCATTATTGCATAGCCTTGAGGGAATTCCTTGTAGGAGGAGACACACCTTTAGACTGGATGAAATATGAGGTTGAGATGATGCCTGTGAAAAATTGGGTTAGTGTGTCTTTGAGTATGCCATATGAACTCATTGGAGAATGTTATGCCTTGATGTGGGTGGTACAACCTGAGGTGAAAAAAATTTCCATGACATATGACGACAGTTTTGGTGGACATGAAGAAAAAATGAGGTAGGAGGTTCTGTGGCGAGATGTTTCACCTATCTTCAGGTTATGGAAGAGAACCAAAGACCTAGTGGTCTATTACAATTGTTTTATATTCTGTAATGAATGTGGGATGACATAACTCTAGATTTTGTGAAAGTTCCTCCAAATATTATTATGATAAATGATTTTTTGGGCAATTTGTGGTTTGACTAACAAATGTAGAACATTTCCTGCTTATCATATAAACCATCATTGTGGAACAGTGGGGGGAAATGTATGTTCTTGAGATAGTCCTTTTGAATGGGGTTCCATAGACTAATGTTTCAGATCATGAATGGTATTCCATAGACTAACGTTTCCAGTAGTGTACGTCGAGGTCGAAGTGCAGGCACCACAAGCCCTAGTTTGCGCGTGTTACTGTGAAATGCAACTTTTTCACTGGCTATCCGTTTTGGAAAAATGGGTAGTCCATCTCTTGTGACTTTTTCCATATGGATCGCAACGGTGTGACCGGTTTGGTTAATCGGTGTCGTTTGAAGTATGGCCAGGTTGGATCAAACACAAATCCAACCGGGCCCTCAGCACTAAAATGCCTATAACTTAAAGATTGGGCTTCTGATTGACACACAGTCTGTCGTGTTGAAACCCTTATGACATTTTGTTCCGTCGGGTTGCTCGCTTGTGGAACTTCGGGGAGGTTGAGGAATGACCAATAACTGGAGGAGCAGAACTAGGTCATTTCTCTTAGTGAGAATTAGGATGGCTACTCCCTTAACGACTCAAGGCGCGTGTTTTCCCATACTCCCCTACTCCGGTAGATATGGGAATCCCCACCTCATGAGTGAAGGTTCGTTTTCCTCTAAGATGGTCTCGAGGATTCTTAAATTCCCGAGATGGGGGCTTGGTGGCGTGACACGACCGTTAAGTGTTATTTAGCGCCTCCCCGAGATTCTTATTTCGGATGGCACGAGCACATCTGGAGTGCATTTTAGGCATCGTCAGTGGCGTTGTGACCCTAGCGTCGAGACGAAGTCATCCATGGTGGTTTAAAGCATTGAATCCGGAGTTGAGGAATGGGCACATGGGTCGTCATTCAAACTCCATACAGCGTTTGTGACTTTTTCATCAGACATCCGTTTGGGGTTAATGAATAGTCCATTTAACGAGTTTCTCTGAGATAATCGCAGTGGAACAGTTCTCCCGATTTTTTTGGGGTCTGCGGTGTGGGCCCCACGAGACACCGTATGGGCATAAAGCAGTGTTGAATAACTTTTTTGTCGGGAGTCCATTTCAATCGAGTTAATAGTCTATCTCGATTGTTTTTCATTGAGGATTGCAAAGATGTAATCTTTTTGGGAGTGCAGAGCCACATTTGAGATCTTAGTAAATGTGGAAACATGAAAGGGTGTTGGTCGGAGGTTCCTTTGATGGAATCCGAACCAACACACAGTAGAGATGTTAGTGACACCCCGTGATGGAACGGGCAATTCGGAGTTATCAGAATAGTTCAGGGTATACCCTCTAGCGGGGCTGGACAGTGGGTTACTCGCCGACCATATGGTTTAGCCCTCAGTGTGGCTGGGTAGTGGGTTTCCTGTTGACCTTAGGGTTTACCCTCCAGCGGGGCTAGGCAGTGGGTTCCCGTTGACTTTAGGGTTTACCCTCCAGTGTGGGTGGGAAGTGGGTTACCTGTTGACCTTAGGGTTTTCCCTCCATCTGGGCTAGGGAGTGGGTTACCTGATGACCTCTTAGGTTTTACCCTCCAGCTGGGTTGGGCAGTGGGTTACCCGACGACCTCTTAGGGTTTACCCTCCAGCTGGGCTGGGTGGTGGGTTAGCTGATGACCTATTAGGGTTTACTCTCCAGTTGGGTTGGGCAGTGGGTTACCTGATGACCTCTTAGATTTTACCCTACAGCTGGGCTGGGCAGTGGGTTACCTGAAAACTTCTTTGAGACTCATCTCTTTCTATGAGGCTAGTCAGTGACTTTTCTCTGTGATTACCAGAGCGGGACCCTTGGTTGTATGGTTCAGCAATAAGACAACTTTGACGTGCGAGACTTTTGGTCATCAGTGATGGATATCCATATAACTATTGGCATCTTTTCCTAGGCTGATCTTGAAGATTGAGATCCCCTTACACACTTGTTTAGGATTCTTGTTTAGCATATATATACATACACCCCACTATTGTTTCTACTCCTTGGGTTCAGTTACTCTATTTCTAGGAGGGGCAAAGACGCACGGGGTATGCCACATGCTTTCCATGTCTAGCTCCTCTTGGTTGGATGAGTATACCATCTTGCTATATATAGTGAAGACTCGATGAGAATTTTGTCTTCTCACCATTTCTAGCTCCTTACATCTAGACGATTCTTCATCCTTTCACTTATTAGGTTGATCTGCACTCTATTTACTATACTCTATTTGTTCACTCTTGTCGTACCTTGTTCTATCTTACTTCTCTTCTCTTCAGTACATCTCTTGCGGCTCCCTCGAGCCTTAGGGGCTTCCTACTGAGTATTCTTATACTCAACCCTTCTTGGTCTTTTCCCGTATTTGGTGTGCCCTTGAAGATGACTAACAGGTTGATCATGGCATCAGAGGAGCTTCAGGATACGGGGTGCTTGGACCACATGTGGTGGTCGTAGCTTGGGATTCAGGAGTTGGACTCTTCCAACTATTTTACATTTTCACCTTTTGCCGGGTTGTGGCACTTTTCTAGTTGGGTGTGTATATTTTCCCCTTTCACTTTCACCATTACCTTTCTCTTACTTGTACTGTTAGAGGTCGATGCATTTTTTTTCCTATTTTATAGTAGTGTGGAAGTTTTTTCCCTTCTTTTTCTCTGCACTTTTGCATTGAGTTAGCTGCGTGTGTGTGTACAGGTTCTTAAGAAAAGGCTTCCCCGAGTTTTTTGTGCCTTTGGTGCTGGTCGCCAGCCCCTGGCCTATGGAGGCAGGTTTGGGGTAGGTGCGGTTCTTGCCCTCGTACGGGTCTGGTCATGAGAGAGTGGTATCGAAGGTTGTTCGACCCTTGGGAAGTTGTTCGTATGTTTCCCTAAAATGGTATTGGTTGGGTGTAGGGAGAAAGTGTCGATGTGTCTCGAGAGTGGCTCTCAGGCCAGGGAGTCCTTTGATGGTACGGGCGACCGACGTATCTATTCACTAGGACCCTGATTACCCACTTGTTGACTCGGCACCCTAAGACACCTATTGCAGGGAACAATGGTGCATGCATCATGTAAGATTTAGTATTTGACTGTCCTTCTCTAGTCATCTCCCCTTCATTGTTGATATATATTGATATTCTCATCCAACCGTGGAACTCCTTAATAACATTCAGGATGTCTCCGTGACGAAAGTCATCCCGGATACATGCTACGGTTCATTGTGACGATTCCATGAGCGATGAGAGATCAGTTTAGGACCCATCATGTGAGCCCATTTCTCCAGGTGGGAAGGTAGTAAAACCCCTACCTGTTGAAAAGAATACTTCCCCAGTAGAGATGAATGAGGACGTGTGTAATTTTGGCGCACTTTACGAGTTCCAGCATCAGAGACAACTGAGGTTCCCTAGTAAGCCATTCACTCGGACAATAGAGGATTGTCTAGTCTCTGGTCTGTTGGTCTGTAATGGTAGTTTCTGGGAACAGACGTTTGAGCGGGGAATCTGTAGAGAGATCTATGTTATTATAGTGCCCTTGTGCATCCCCACCTGTGTCTAGGTGCGAGAGTAGGCCCTAGTGGTAGAAAGCTTCCTGTCATGCCATATAGCCAGTTGTGATAGTAAGAGTCATAGATCTGAGACGTCTACTACAACTAGTAGATGCAAGACAATGAAATATCAATGTAGGAGATCTTATCATGATCAATCATAGGCATGTGTTCATATGAGGCCCATACAACGTAGAGGAATCATGGTGGAAGAATATCTCAGACATGTGCACTCAAGTTGTGGTTGTGTAGGAGATTCCCATAGCGCTAAGTGTGAGAAGTCCTAGACTAACCTGGTGCGGGATGTTTTAGAGAAGTTAACTTCCTTGTACCTAACCATGGTAGAACAGGAGGGTACAACTTTTCTTCAGTCAATGGTGTTAAATCCTTCGCCTCTTGAGCGTGTAAGAGAGTCTCAGTTGTGTTTCATCGACTGTGAAATCCTGTGTTACCAGATATCCTTATGTGTTTCACCATATTTATATTCTAAAGGAGGTAATCATGATACTCTATCCTAGTTACAAACATTGATTCTAGTTGTGACATGTGATGTAGAGGTTCGGTCGAGGAGAAAAACTTTCCCTCGAGTTCTATCAAGTCGTTTGAGATTGTGCAAGGATATGGCAAGGTTTCATATCACATTGACTTATCCCAAATGGTTGGAGTGGGTATACGATGCCTTACATGTTTTGCAACTAAGGAGATACATGTGTTTTCCTACACATGTCATCAACTCATGAATTCCTTTTGAGGGTGGACCACCCCTTTGGTCCACATTCTTTGGCAGCACAGAAACGAACAAGCTTCCCAAGGAGCGGGAGAGCTAAGTGTGGTCTCTGTATCCCAAGTGCTTTCCCTAGTTTTTCTTTTCGAGGATGAAATTCTTGAATGAGGGAATAATTTAGAGACCCTATTTTTGGACTAATAAGACTTTGAAATATTTATAAGAATATTTCCAAAGCTAGGCGCTGAGACGACATGCAATTCCGAGCCTCGGTGTGCCCTGAATTAATTTTATAAAAATGGTATTTGTTTTTATATTACACATGGATGGTTAACTAATGAAAACAAAATATATCTTAAATAGTTGATTAGATCAGAAATCTGAGACAACGGTTGGGTCCGGAATGTGGTGTTCCCCCTAGAAGCGAGAAAAAATTAGACAGCGCGGGATGTTCGGACCCCTCGCTCTTTGGCTGTGTATTAAATGGATAAATTAAACAATTAATTTATTCATTTAATAGATAAAACCCAAATATCTCTTGAACAGGGACTCATATTAAAAATCTGAGACCACCGATGAGTTCAGAACATAGGTTTTACCCTAGAAACGAGATATAACTTTTGTTGGTGTCGAGTGTTCGTCTTTTCCGCCATTGTGGGAAAATAATTAAATAAGTAAATAATTATTTATATAATTATTTGATTAAAATCTCTTTTAAACTATAAGGAGTTTATAAATATGTGGCTTTAAGGGTTTGGCATCTTAATTCAGTTTGGTTAATGATGAAAACTCATCTCCTATCCTCTGTGTTGACGAACAACAAAGAATGAATGACGAGACTTCGGATCCAGGCGGATCGAAGCGCAACGAACGCAACAGAGTTTGAAGAATGCATTATTCACCAAAAATCGATCCAATCTATAGGTAATACTCAGCTTTGCTATCTTTATGCCTCTAATTGAACATTGAGCATGTTGATAATTGAATCTTCAATCTATTCCCACTTGTGCGATCCCTAAAATTGAAATAAAATGTTTTTAATCAGTTTATAAATTATTACTGTTCTTTGTTCATCCATATAAGGGTAATGAGTCAAGGCTAATCCGAAAAATAATCAATATTAATTGTCGAATTTATTAATCATACTTTGCACTCCGTTCTTCCTTCGTTCATGGCCATATTTTCTTGTGGTCGATGGTTCATCAAAACCACACAACAAATTGATGTGAAACCAATCCTCGGTACATTCATATACAAATTTATGTTCGCAATACTGTTTAACAATTGTTTGGAAAAAAATTGAGGACAGATCTAAGTGTTTCAAAACTCGGTTTGGTGAGACGGAGGTGCGACACTCAGATTGCGATTCCTGAGCAGATTGGTGGTGGTCAGGATTCAATGACAAGGTAGCGTTGGTGGAAGACCAGGGGAACAATGGCATAGAAGGCCACATCAGGGAGTTCTAGGCATGGCGGCGTGAGACCCGGACAATGAAGGTTGGCCGGTATATGTGGTAGATGGCTGGAGGGCAGCGTCCAGGAGGTGTAGGAGCAGGGTGATTTCCATGACGTCATTAGAAGAATCATTGTGCTCGGATCGGTGGGTGAAAGTTAAGGTTAGTAAGAGGCCACATGCGTGAGTATCATGGGATACGTATTTAATTGGTGGTTGGAGAGATGAATTAAAAAATATAAATGATAATAAAAAAAGAAAATAAATGATAAATGTGGGTGATTTGGGGTTGAGTCTTGGAAATTTGAAGAGAGAAGAAAAGAATATAAAAATGAACTAAATAATAAAAGAAAAATGATTTGTAAATGGGAATTCGAGGTGGGTGGATGATAAAACAAAATTTTATTGAATATTTCATTGATAATAAATAATATAATTTCCTCACCTTGTGGTTAATATGTTCAATTAGAAAGTATTTGGGAATAGATCATTCATTTGAATATTTGATGAAAATTCCAGTTTTACCATTTCAAAATCACTATAGTATTTCGATCATAAATTTTTTATTTGAATTATTTGAACTTATTATTTTGTAAATTTGTTACTTAAATCATGGGATAAAACTTTTATTCAGGACACTAGATCAAAATAATGCATTTGGATGGATTAATTGGGCTATAAATTCAAAGGAGGGCTGGACACGCCAGAATGGATAAGCTTCTATATTTGGGCCATAACTCCTTCATTTTTGATTGGGTTGATCCCAACGTTTTAGAGGAGATAGATGACCCATATCTTCATATATTATCCTTCTGGAAGAAGAGCAGATTCATGCGTTTTGGCGGTAAAATGGGCGGTGCAAGTTGGAATAAAATATTTGGCCGAATTTCCACATTCACACTTGAAACCACTTATAACCTTTCCTCCCCTCCCCTCTATAAATTTGGGTTTTTATCATTTTTAAGGGTGGGGACGTGAATTGTGAAGTTGAGGTAATAGGATAAGATGATCCAATCCAATTATCCAACCATTTCAATATGGGTAGCTCTTGAAGCAAGAATCCCTTCGACGAATCCTTCTTCTTCTCCGTCGTGTTGTAATGATTTTGTTTGTGTAATAAATTTCTTTTTACTTCTATTATTTCGTCTCTTTTCTTCTATTTTATTAAAATTTCTTCTTGTCTTAATATTCCTATTTGGTATGGAATTCTTGTGTAGAAGCTTTATTGGGTTATACCCATTATAAACCGTTGTGAACGCAATTCTCTTTTACGATGATTACGCCACCCATGGAATAATAGTCATTTAGTAATCAATCTATATCATACCTTATATGTTCATTTATTTTGAATAAATTATATACTGTAATTCACATAATATGATAAATTAATTGAGTTTTTAATTTAATTGAAACTATGAAAACAGTTGAACAATTAACACAAAAACACGTGAGGATAAGATTTTGTGTAAATTGTGATAGTGCGAACTTAATCGGTTATAAAAAACCATACAGGATCAATTTGTAGTGTTCAAATATAATCCCTGAACTCAATTAATTATAATTTCTAGCGGGTAAATGTTCCATCATTTACCGCTGAACATAATCTAATCTTATAACATCAATCAAAGCAGGGTGTTGCGATTGCATGTTCCGATGTTAGCTTAGGGTTAAATTCTCTTCATCTTCGTGGTAATGTTAATTCTCATAGGGTTCACGATTTAAAAAATTAAGATATCATAATTAAGTGAATTTTAATTTAAATGATAATGATTAAAAATATATTTAATAGGTATAGTTATATCGATTATGCCTTTTAAAATATTTTCTAAAAAAACATCTTCTTGTTTTGTCATTTTAATCGAAATTCTTTCCAAAACAAAAAACAAAAAAATACAATCTTCTTCCCGAAAACTTATTCTAGATTTATAAACTATAACCGACACCCATACTTTCAAGTAGTGTTTTCATTCAATTTTATTTTATTTTTAGAATACCTCTAATTTTTTTTAATTCACTTCCCCCTTTGAGATACGACATTGGTTAGCCACTCTGCTACATCTAAGTGCCCCAAAATCACAGTAATCATTTGAGGGCACCCACAACAGTGCTCTTTCAAATTGGCACCGTTTCCGGGGAGGCAAGTAATTATTTAAACCAATTAGAGATATTTATTTTATTTCAAATTTTATTCTCTTCCACTATTCTTTCTTCCTTCTTTACCCAATCTGATTTTTTTCTTTTTGAAATATTTTCTTCTACTTCTTTTTGGACCATCAACTCAAAATTATTATTTTTATTTTACTATGGTCAAATTTCATTCATTTAATTTTTATTTGATTTATGACATGAACTAATCTCAAAGATCTCTCAGATCTTGACCCTATGATTGAACGTAATCTTAGCGCTCGAATCATACATTCTTAGTCTACGGGAAGTTTCAATATTCAACCAGTTAGAGAATTCCTCCACTTTTAGAACATTGAAATTTGAAGCAATTAAAATTCAACCATAAAACAAGAACCGATGGATGAAACTAATGGAAATGAACTTTATAGAACCATTCGAGAATTAGAATCACCTGATATTATCTATCAACCAAATTGTATTGCCTACCCAAATCTCGAATCGGACAATAAACTAAAATCTGGGTTAATTCACTTAATTTAAATGTTTCATGGCATCTCTGGTGAGGATCCCAATAAAAATTTGAAAGAATTTAATGTGGTTTTCTCAACCCTAAAAACTATAAATGTCTCTGAAGATCAAATCGAATTAAGAGCATTCCCATTTTCACTTGATGGAGCTTCAAAGGATTGGATGTAGTATTTACAGCCTGAAGATGTAACATGTTGGAACGATTTGAAACATCTTTTCTTGCAGAGATTTTTTCCAGCATCGAGGACCACTTCCATTCATATGGAGATATTTGGGATTAAGCAAGCCCAAGGGGAGTAAATGTATGAGTACTGGGAACGATTCAAGAAGTTGTGTGCAAGCCACCCACATCACCAAATTAGTGAGGAAATCCTCATCCAATACTTTTACGAAGGACTCACACCTATGGAGAAGAGAATGGTGGATGTTTCAACTAGAGGAGCATTAATGGAAAAGAAACCAGTATCTACACATGTGTTGATCGAAAAAATGGCCAAAACACCCAACAATTTGGCGATTGCGGTACACCACATGTCACGGAATACATCAGGTAAGTCCGTCTTGTCTAGAAAGTAATTTGATTGATACCAAGTTGGATGAGTTGAAAACTATGGTGAGGAATATTTCTTTGGATCAAAAGACATCCCAACCAACTCCTTCAAGGCCTCGAGGCATTTACACTAAGGCTATCCACCCAAATGACTGTTACCCCCAACTACAAGAAAAAAAGATTGTGCAGCAGTATTCCCTGGGAGACCATATCAGCAACAACAACAAACACATCCCCAAGAGATGTATGAATCCTTTCCACCAACATTAAACCAAGGGTGGAAGGATCAATCCGACATGAAGTATGGCTCTGGGAAACAAGAAAGGCTCCATTTTCAACCAAACATCCAACAGACTCCACATTACCAACAAGGTTTCCAACAAACCCAAGAGATTCGAAGATAGAACACCAACAAGTCAGAAACAAGGGAATCCCCAAGAAATGGTAAACTCTAACACTGATGATATTTTGAAAAAAATTGTTCTTATTGAACAAAATAACTTGAAGAGTCCATGTTCAGAGTTGAGGGAGTTGAAAACTCAAATGAGCTAGATTGCCACTGAACTCCATGAAGTGGTAAATAAGAATTCTGGAAATCTTCCTTCCCAACCTACTCCCAATCCAAAGGGGAATGTCAGTGCCATTACATTGAGAAGTGGGAAGAAAAAACAACTGATGCTTCTCCACCTATCATTCCAACAGGACTCACCTCAACTCTGGAGAAGCGCCATTCCAAAAAAACTGATTAGAAACCCAAGGAGAAAGGTGAAGTTAAGAAAAAGATTGATGATGTTCCTCTTAAACCTCTTCCCTTTCCAAATAAAGTTGTTCAAACCAAGAATATGGCTGAATAGGTGATGAAAAAAGAGGTTTTGGACACATTCAATCATGTTTATATCAACATCCCTCTACTTGAAGCCAATTAACAAATCCTAAGGTATGCCAAATTCTTAAAAGAACTCTGCACTAATCGAAGAGGGCTCAAGGGAAATGAGAGGATCAACCTTGGAAGAAATGTCTCAACACTCATTACACCAACTCTAGCAATGCCAACAAAGTGAAAGGATCCCGAGACATTCACCATCCCATGTACCATAGGGGAGTTTCACTTTTTTGATGCACTTTGTGATTTGGGAGCTTCCATAAATGAGATGCCTCACTCTGTATTCTCTTCTTTGCAGGTCGGTGAGCTGAAACCGACTAGAGTAGTTGTGCAGTTGGTGAATAGAGTTACAACATATCCAGCGAGAGTCCTTGAGGATGTATTTGTCCAGGCAAGATATATGATATTTCCAGCAGATTTATTTGTGCTTAACATGGAGGATGATCAGGTAAGCTCTCATGCCCCCATTATCTTAGGTAGACCTTCCTCAAAACTGCAAAAAATATCATAAATGTCAATGAGGGTACACTTTCCATGGAATTTGGTGATGAAGTTGTGATATTTAATATTATGGATTCCATGAAGTTCCCCTCAGAGGATCATTCTGAATTTTTTATCTCCCATTTTGAACCAATAAATAAAAACCCCATGGAATTTGATTGTCCTATGCTTAGGGAGATTATGAGTATTGGTTCTAGTTTGATGTCTAAGATTACTTCCAAGCCTATTTCTAATGCACAAGGCTCTCTAAGATTTGATTTTGAAATGGAATCATATTTTGATATTGATAATGTGACCTCTTGTTATGACATCGATATTGAGTACGCTGATGGATTTGATTCTTTATTCTCTGATTTTGATGATGTATATTCTGATACAAATGCTCTTTGCGCACATATTTCAGTTCCTTCTATGTATCCATCCATACACCTCCCCCCCCCCTACGCTAGAACTCAAGCCATTTACACCAAATCTCAAATACTCATACTTGTTATGTGGTGAGAAATTACCTGTTATCATTGCTAACAAACTCCCTTTTGAACATGAAGAATTTTTTTGAATCTTTTGAGGGAGAAAAGTAGGGAAATCGGGTGGACCTTGGCTGACATATAAGGTATTACCCCCTCTATTTTCATGCATAGGATTCTTTTAGAGGATGGGGCTAAACCAGTGAGGCAACCACAAAGGAGACTCAATCCAACCCTTCTGGAGGTTGTTAAAAAAGAGGATGAAAAATTGCATGAGGTAGGTATAATCTATCCCATTTCATATTCTCAGTGGGTAAGTCTTATGCCGGATGTGCCTAAGAAAAGTGGTGTTACTATTTCTAAAAATGAGAAAGTTGAGTTAGTTCCAATGAGGGTGAAAAATAGTTGGCGCGTGTGTATTGATTATAGGAAACTAAAACAATCTACTCGCAAGGACCATTTCCCCCAACCATTTATTGATCAGATGCTTGATAGACTTGCATGGAAAACACATTATAGTTTCTTGGATGGATTTTCTGGATATTTTCAGGTTCCTATTGCTCCATAGGATCAGGAGAATACAACATTCACTTGTCCTTTCAGTATGTTTGCCTACCAAAAGATGCCATTTGGACTTTGCAACGCCCTAGGTACCTTCCAGAGATGCATGGTGAGTATTTTTTCTGCTTTTATTGAGACCCGCATGAAGGTATTTATGGATGATTTTATAGTGTATGGGTCTTTATTTAATGAACTTCTATGTAGTTTGAGAAAGGTGTTGAATCGTTGTATTGAGAAGAATCTGGTCCTAAACTTTAAAATGTGTCATTTCATGGCAGAGCATGACATTGTCTTAGGGCATGTAGTGTCAAAACATGGGATAGAGGTTGATATATCTAAGGTAGATATTATTTCATCATTTCCATATCCTTCATGTGTGCGTGATTTCAGATCATTCTTAGGGAATGCAAGATTTTATTGTCTCTTCATCAAATATTTTAGTAATATTTCTCTTCCTATGTCATGATTACTCCAAAAGGATTATGATTTTGTGTTTGGTGATTCTTTTAGGACATCCTTTGAGGAGCTAAATAAGTGTCTAACCACTCCACTGATCATATATCCCCCATAATGGGTGATTCTTTTTGAGATTATGTGTGATGCCTCCAACTTAGCGGTTCGAGCCGTTTTATCTCAGAGGGTGGAGGGAAATCCCCATGTTATCGCCTATGCATTGAGGACACTGGGTTTAACCCAATCAAATTACACAACCACAGAAAAGGAGTTTCTTTCTATTCTATTCTCTTTTGATAAATTCTATTCATATTTATTGGCCTCTAATGTAGTTATTTTACTGACCATGTAGCTCTGAGGTACCTATTAAAGAAGCTAGATGCAAAGCCCAGGCTGATCCGTTGGATGCTCCTTCTTCAAGAGTTTGACATCGAGATAAAGGACAAGAAGGGGTTAGGGAATTTGGTGGAAGAACACACGAGTAGGCTTACTCACACACTAGAGGGTGAAACATTGGACAAAGTACCACTTCGGGACATTTTCCCCGATGAGCACCTCTATACCATCTTAGGAACGCATCCTTGGTATGATGATTTAGTTAATTACATTGTTTCCTCTGAAATCCTAGTAAATTTGAAGATGCATCAAGTCCAAAAATAACAAAGTGATTCTAGTTTTTATGTGTGGGATGATCCTTACCTCAGGTAGATGTGTAGTGACCAAGTCATTAGGAGGTGTGTTCCCGATCATGATTTGAGTCTGTTTTTCATTTCTGTCATACACTTGCTTGTGGTGGACACTTCAGACCCCAACGTACTTATAGAAAATTCATATACTTTGGATTATATTGGCCTAGCTTATTCTATGATTCTCATGTGTTTTAAAGTCATGCACTCGTTTCCATCACACTAGAAACATGTCAAGGAGACATGAGATGCCCAAACAACCCATTTTATTATGTGAGATTTTTGATGTTTGGGGAATTGATTTTATGGGCCCTTTTCCTAGTTCATTTAGTTTCTTATATATCCTTTTTTCTGTCGATTATGTGAGTAAATGGGTGGAGTCCATGGCCACCAGGACTGAAGATTCTCATGTTGTAGTGGATTTTTTCAAGGCTCAAATTTTCTGCAGGTTTGGAGTACCAAAGGCCATCATCAGTGACCAAGGGACACACTTTTTCAATAGGAATTTTGCTTCCCTCCTTCGAAATTATGGGGTGACAAACAAAAAATCAACACCATACCACCCCCAAACAAATGGCTAGGCTGAGTGTAGAGACCCGAAGCTTGACGTACACAGATATTACATTACTTTTTCGGAATACTTAATACATAACAAAAAGAGACACACAAGGACCGTAATAGTTTAGTGTCTTTGGAATCTTGGAACGTAATCTTCTAATTGTGGTAAATGATTTTCAACATCTCCCATAAAGATCTTCCACTTTTTGTTTCCTTACCTAAAACCTTTCTTTTAATCCTGGGGGAAAATAAAACATAAAAATAGTGAGCTCAAATGCTCAGTAAGGGTAAGAATGGATAAAATAAAATATACCATATACATTTGAACTTTAAAACAGGAACATAATGTTTAAACATCAAAAGCTTGAGAAATGGCATAGAACATGGAAGTACGTAAGGCATAGATCATAAAGAAACATTAAGAATGATAAAATATCATGGGAATAAAACATGTAATTGTGGAATCCATTAAACACATGTAATGATTTCCATAGTATCCAAGGCATTGCTGCCAAGACCATCTTAGTGGACAAAGTCCCTTTCTGAATCGAGTTCAATCCTCGTTCCAGTCCTGTATTACTGAACAGGTTTAACCTGCCGTTCCAGCCATGTCTATCTCATGAGATATAAATCTTTACCCAATACATTGGAGGGAGATATAGGTCCCACCCATCTCCTAATGAAATCATTCTTTCGTGTGCCACAAAATCATAAATCATACATCATAGCATAACCCATGTAATAAAATGGGATTCTTAAACATCATTCCATCATAACATAATCCATAAAAATTTGATATCATTTCATCATAAGAAAATTGGAACCATTTAAATCATAGAGACATATTACTTGAAACATACACATATGAAATAATGTCATCTTAGATGGAAAATAGTTTTAAAAAAACACTTGAAATGTATTCTTGAGGAAAATATCCTTTCTTCTTTAAAGTCATTTTATTTTCACAAAATTACATTAAATTTTAAAAGAAAAGGGGTTTGTTGAAAATAATCATTCAATCTTGTAGAGGAAGCTTCTTGAAAATGAGGCGTTATGAAACCGTAAAAATCCGTTCACGCCTTATAAGTTAAAATTAACATTCTCCTCGTACTTTTGTCGGAAAAGTCAAAAAGTACCTTATATGGTAACCAAAGGAAAGATTCCACTCATACAATGTGGTAAAAAGTTAATAAAGGGTAAAATGACTTTAAAAATTCATGGAAGAATAGTTAACAATTTATGAAAACATATTTATAAAACATGGCCATGGATGATAAACGTAACCCCAGTAAATACTTACGAATAAGCAATCTTGGATAAAAATGAGATTGAAAATTTATCCCTTACCTTTGGTCTGATATGCTTCGTACGTATCCAAACCTCCTGTATAATGATTTAAATAATGTCATTGACTTATTACAGAATCATATTCATTGTTATAATATCATATATGGTTCACTTACAACTTTATATTACATGTTCTTTTGTAAATTCATGTTAAAGTAGCGTTTTGGGTAAAATCGTTTCATTTGTCGTTCATGTTTTGACTTGTAATTATTCATATGATTACATAGATCATGATTAATTACATCCAAAATGTAAAAAATGATTTATATATAATATATATTCAGAATATATATATAATGGATCGATAAATGGAAAGAAATACACCGTTCATGGAGACGGTAGGTCGTACGTACGCATGAACGCTGTTTTCGTTTCCTTATTGAATTGAATGGAATTAAGTAGATGACATAAATATATATATAAATAAATCAAGTAGAATTATTATGTCATATATTTCATGATTACTTATTATATATACTTTATAATCAACCTTGAATGGTTATCATGGAGAGTGAATCTCATCGCGTCGTGGAGACGGTATTCCGTACGTACACACGAGCGATGATATCATTCCCATGATCGTGGAATTATATTAAAGTGTATTTATAATATTAAAGAATCAATATCACTTTAAAATAATCATATATAATCATTAATTTTACCATTATACCTATCCATGTAAGGTGGTGGTGGAAATTAGATTACACCACGACGTGGAGACAGTATTCCGTACGTACGCACGCGCGGTGATTTCATTTTCTCTAGGATGGATAGATGGTGAGATGTGGTTGTTTCATACTTATAATAACATATCAGTATATTATTGATACTGATGTTATTATCTCATAATGAAACAACTAAAAAATAAGAAGTGGAAGAAGAAATAATGTTGAAAGAATCGTTAACAGACATTACCTCTTCTTTGAGGCGCCTCTTTGAGACCTCATCTTAGGGTACTAAAATTTGTCTTTGAAGAAGACCAGGACCTCTAGGATGTTTCTAGGGAAGTGAAGAAGATAATTTGGCAGGTTTTTGTTGAGCTTGAAGGCTCAATGTTGTGTGAGTAAGAGAGGGAGAAGGTGCCCTTTTATAAGGGAGGAGAGGGGCACCTTTGGAATATCTAAAACTATTATTTTATTATAAATTCATATTCGGTTTTTTATAGATCCAAATTTATTTATTGAGAAGATAAGGTGGGGATGTGTCGAAATCCTCTCATAAAATAGAATTTAGACAAGTTTAGGTTATTATATTAACCTTAACGTTTAGTTTTAACTCTTAGTTAATTAGATTGACATTTACCATGTCACTTTGTATTTTTATATTATATAGTTAATAAACTTACCATATAAATACAAGATACCCCCAAGTGGTCCATTAATGATACACCTATGAAGATATAAGTATCTGGTCAGAACCTTAGATTTATAGGAATATAATAACAATTAAAAAAATAATCTTTGTTTTAAAAACTATTTTATGTCAATTTTGACACTATTTGGTAATTGATTTTTTTGAAAATCATAACAAAATTATTAGTTAGAAAAAAGTTAATTAAATCAATAATAAAATGTCATATTAACATATAAAATTATTTTAATTCATAAAAAGTCTCAAATTACATTTATTTGGGTTTTTATAATATCAATTATGTCAATATTTCATTAATAAGATTATTACTGCATCATCATTATGTCATAAATAAATTAAATTATTTTAAGTCTAAAAATTACAAATAAAATACCATTATGTAGGAAATAATTTTATCTTTCTAATGAATATTTATAGTCGAATTTATCTTATGTATAACCCTATATTAAAAATGATTTAGTGATTAAACTTTGATTTTAACTATTTTATACCTTCTTTAAATAAATTAATAATAAATGTCCCAATCAAATCCAAGTGGGACTAAATGGTCATATTTGATTCCTAAGGTTGTTTCTGGCCGAATTACACTTATCCAATATAATTAGTACATGTGTTAGGGTAATAATAATATCATATTTACCCTTAATTACCCTATTTACTTTTAACCGTGGTAAAAAAAAGGTAAAAAGTTACTCTTCACCAAATTTATTTTCATCTCGTTGAACCAAATTTTAGTCATTGATATTAACCGTGTCTCTTGTATTTTCTAAATTCTACTCACAGAAGCGGTAAAATTATGTTTTATTAAAATTTCAGTTTTTTTAACTACCACTTAGTGGTTTCACTATTCATCAAAAAATAAAACTTTCCAGAAAAATACCAAAAATTATGCCTAAGCTATATTTGAAATTATGAATTAAAAAATTATGTCTATTTTACCAAATTCAAAACATATTAGTTGCATTAATTAATTTAAGAATTAATTCCCGTCGTCAAAACAAATACCGTGTTCTTAAGAGATAATAACTATCAAAAGATTGACAGTTGTTTATGTCTGGTTTAAATGTGAAATTACATCTAATGACCAACATTGTATTAAATTGTAAAAATATATTCTAAATATAATTTAAAACCACTAAAATTAATAATTTATCAAAATTAATTATTTCGATTAAAAAAGTTGTTATTAATTAAAATTTAGTAATTTTCACTATTCATCAGAATATGAAAGTTATCCGAAAAGTACCAAAATTTCACCCTAAGCTAATTTTGATTTTCCGAATCCAAAAATGAAGTCCATTTTGAAAGATAAAATTTATAAAATTTTAAAAAGTGGGTATTGCAATTCATAACAGCTAGTTCATAATAATATTATAATAATATCTCGTTTAGTGAAACTCAGTATTGCGTATTACACACGCTATCGAGGAAGGTTGTGATTGCATGTAATTCAAGGCAATTTAGGGATGTGTGTTGTGAAATCTCCTTTTGGTGTAGCTTACATAACAAGACATCAATGAAATTAAAAGAATATTTTTCATAAAATCTCGGGGTGTTACACTAAGGTTTCAAATCGTGTGTTGAAACAAATATTGGAGAAAATCGTGCATCCAAATAGGATGAATTGGAGGAAGCGCTTGGATGATGCGTTGTGGGCTTATAGAACAGAATACAATACCCTCATTGGTATTTCCCCACTTCATATTGTTTTTGGGAAAGCATGTCATCTCCCTATTGATGTCGAGCATCATACATATTAGGCTATAAAGAAATGAAACATGGATTTGGCCCAAGCTGGAATTCAAAGGAAGATGCAAATTCGAGAGCTTGAGGAGATTTGACTGTCATCATATGAGAACTCAAGGCTCTACAATAAAATATCAAAAGAATTTCATGATAAAATGATCCAGAAAAGGGAGTTTCATGTTGGAGAGAAAGTCATACTCTACAGTTCAAGACTGAAGTTGATGCCTGGTAAGTTGCATTCCAGATGGTTAGGTCATTATGTTGTGTCTAATGTTTTTCCTTATGGTTCAGTGAAGATCACACAAGAGGACAATGGAAATATATTTACAGTCAATGGGAAACGTTTGAAGAAATACATTGAGGGACTTCCTACCGATGCAGTTGATTTCATCAAACTGGATGACCCCATCATCACTTGAGAATATCAGGCTGTTCCTAACCCTTTCACTTTTATATTACTTTTCCTAAATAAAATTATGCATTTCATGTTCACATAAAATCTCATGGTATCACATAGAGTACAATGAAATATTTTATGTTTGGGGGAGGTAACCTTTATAGTTTAAAATTTTCTTTTGTTGTCAGTTTAAAAAAATTGTGTGTTTTCAAAAATTTTGCATGTTTCTTTATTATTTTTTGTGTGTTTTTTTAAAAAAATTGAGCTGAAATTATTATCATTTCCATTTTTGAAGCTTGTTTCAATGATTAAACCAATTTATTCCATGAAACTGAGCATAAATGAATGCTGAAAATGACTATGTTTCAATTTCATTTCTTTGGGAATTTCATGACAAGTACTCTGATTTTTGAATCCCATTCTACATCTCACTATCTTTATCATTGAAATTACTTTCCTATGAGGATTCTGAACCAGTTTTTTCATATTATTTTCATTCACCTCACTTCTTGAGAGAACCAAACCATTCTTGATTTAATCGGAATTTTATTTATTTCTGTCAAAACTTGAGGGTATGAGATACATTTGTTTTTAAAGGATTGAGGCATTTATTTGTTTTTAAATATCCCTTTTAAAGATAATCCTTTTTATTCAGGCCTACCGTGTACATTTAATCCTTATAACCCGTAGAACCCATGAATATCCTATTATGTTAGCTACATTACATTCCAATTTTCCCTATCCATCTTACTCTTGAAGTAAAATTGCATAATCTAAATAAACATAAGTGTGGGGGAAGGTGTCGTTGTGTTGTGATACCTCAATTGGGGATACTTTAGGAGGAACATAAAATGATGAAGAGATGATCTTTCTTTGATTAAAAAAACATTTTGTTGAAACTTGTGCCTTTTATGGAGCTTTTAGGATTAGTGAAGCTGTGCCTTTCTAGAGCTTCTATAAAAGGAAGAAAGTTGTTCCTTTTCTGGAGCTTTCAAGAAAAATATTGTTTGATAAGATTGGAATTTTTTCTGCTGAAATAATGATGGATGCTAAATTTCATTGATTTTTCATACTGATGGGGATGACTTGCTACTGTGGTGAGTGAGGAGGAGACCATACTTGAGTGAAAACTGGAATAATGTTATTTCAATTCAAAAAGAGCCAAGCCCTCCTCATTCGGCCTCATAATATTTCAACATCTAAATACTACCAACCAAAAGCCACAGAACAACCCTGAAAATTCCTCATGATAAACATATGTCCTTGTATCATAATTAAGTCAATGTTAATTTAAATGATAATGGTTAATAATAGAGTGAGTAGGTAGAGTTAGATAGATTACGCCTTTTAAAATATTTTGTAAAAAACATCTTCTTGTTGTGTCATTTTAATCAAAATTCATTTCAAAACAAAAAAAACATACAATCTTCTTCCAGCAAACTTCTTCTAGATTTATAAACTATAACTGTAACACCCCAGGTAAATGAAGAATATTACATCTTTATATTTATCCATATTTGTGAATAAAGTTTTAATATTAATTTAAAGTGGACGATATGCTTGATGGCTTACCCAATATGCAACAATGAGTTCCTTTGAAATCTTACATTGCACTATAATAATAAAATAATATTATTCTAAATGGTAGTTAACGCCTAGCCATTGTAATGGAGGGAATGAACAGAACTAACTAGAAAATGATTATACATGTTTTTCAAATATTATTACTTTTTACAATAAATGTTAGAGGATTAAAAATGTGAATGAATTCAATTTTAAGCATAAACATTTTAATATTCTTTAGAAGGTCGATTAACCGCCTTTTGATGGTGAACATTTTTTAAATCCACTTTTTGACAATTTTATGTGTTATTTTGACAAAATAAAATTCTTCTTTAGAATCGAGACATCAAAATTTACTTTGTGCAAATTTTTGGTATCTTTCCGATAAAGTTCATTTTTTAATGAATAGTGAAAAATGTTGTATTTTAATTCAAAACCTCTTTTTAATCTAATTTATTTATATCATTAGATTATCTTTTGAATTGTTTTTAAATTAAAATTAGAATATGTTTTTACCATTTAATCCAATAGTGGTCATTGTAATTCATTTCAATTTGAAATTGGACTTAAACTAGTGTCAATCTTTTAATAGATATTGTTTCTTAAAAACATGCTATTTGTTTTGGTAGCGGGAATTAATTATTAAATTAATTAGTGCAACTTATATGTTTTGAATTTTTTAAAATAGACAACATTTTTGAGTTTGGAATATCAAATATAGATTAGGGTGAATTTTTGGTATTTTTCTGAAAAACTTCAATTTTTGATGAATAGTGAAACAACTAAGTTGTAGTTAAAGAAACTGATTTTTCGTTTAAATGAAACTTTTCCACCTCTGTGTTTTGAATTTCAAAAATCTGACATAGATGGTTTTCATTAGGAAGTAAAATGTGGTTCAATGGGATTAAAATAATTTTTTTGATGAATAGTAACTTTTATGTTCTTAATCGCGATTGGAGGTAATTAGTGTAATTTAAGGTAAAAATAATGTTTTAATAATGTGAAATGACCTAGACACATGTCCTAACATCATTGGATGTGTCATGGCCGACCAATAAAATCCATGGGTCAACTTGGGGATCCCATTGAGCCACTTTGGTTGGAAAATAACTTAAATAACGTTTTATTTAAAGTTAAAATAAAAATGTCACAAGCCTGAGATGTTTCAATAAAACAATTTTTAAATGGGGTTATACAAGTCATATTTTTGAGTATAAGTATTCATTTGAAATATAAAAATATTTCTGACATCATGATATTTTTTTATAATTTTTAGACATTAAATAAATTAAATTATGTATGACATCATGATGATGCAGCGATTACCTCATTAATAAAGGATTTAAATAAAATGAAAAGATAATGTTAAAACTATAACATAAACTTGTAAAAAACCTATTTTATGAGTATATTTAGAACCCTTAACACCTTATCCTCGAAATAAATCAATGTGGGACCTTTAAAATCCGAAACTCATTTGAAAATAAAGTAACATTTCTTTACTTTCCAAGAGTGCCCCTCCTCTCCTCTTATAAAAGGCCCCCACCTCTACCACCTTACACACACCTTTCAAGCCTTTGGATCAGCCAAACCCTACTTATTTTGCCTCTACACATCCCTATATTACTCCTAGGAGCCTCACTTTTGGAAGAAGTCTTCTCAAGAAAGCCTTTGAGCTCAAATCAAAGAGAGTTACCCGATTTTAAGGTAATGTCTTCACTTGTGTTCTTTTGTTTTATTTTTCTTCTCCAACCCCCTAAACTATTTTTATTCATTTATTTTGTAACAAATCCAGTATCTTCAATATAATAGGATGTTTTTATAAGAATAATTCGAGATACACTTACACACACCAACATCTAATGGTTAAAGAACATACTATTTCTGTGAATGACGAGTTTCTGCCTCACGAAACGATGATTGTTCCACACTGATATAAAACCTTCAAAGGTGTCCATTAATATGTCACTATATTTATATATGATATATAATATGTATATGTTTTACTTAAGCTTCTTTATTTTTCTCTTTTGTCATACCTTTATGGTTTCCATTGTGGGTAAACACGATAATTTCATTTTAGGAAGTGCGGACTACCGCCCCCTCAAAGTGATTTGATTCGTTAATGCCATATGTGGGATGTATAAAGGATAGATTTAAATTTATTATATATTATTTATGTTAAAAATAAATTATGAATATAATTATGGAATTAAGATATACATACCACTCATTTAGTTTTAATTCCATTAATATGACAAAGAAATGAAAGTAGCGTTCATGCGTACGTACGACTTACTGTCTCCATGAACGGTGCATTTCATTTCTTACCTATAAATGATTATGTAATATTATAAATACATGTATATTATGGATATATATGATATATATGATATAAAAATCATGAATATCATTCTGGATATAATGAACCTTTGACCACATGAACAACATGTAATTGTAAGAAGTCCACTTTCGACTTAAGAACCAAATATCGACAAAATAAACATTATTAACTTAAATGATTACATAATGATTATAACATGGAAATAAGGGATATAAAAGGAATAATGAACTTGAAAAAGGTTATTAAGAAATTAGAAATTAACTCAAGCTTTTTATTCAGGATGTTAAAGAACGATCGAGTCAAGTCGGGCCCGAGGTAAAGGATCTGACCCCTCTCTTTCTTTTAAAGTACACTCTTTTATGTAATTCCTTTTAATCTCATATTTCTTATGATTGAGAAGTTCTTTTATATTAATAATACTGTACTTTTAATGTTCATATTATGAGAGACCCTATTTTATCTCATCAATCCATTTTGGAAGTTTTGATTGGCACCGTTAGGCTGCTGAATTTTCGTTAGAGATCCGACCTCTCTCTCTCTTTTTAAGTGCTCTCCTTTATGTAACTTATTTTAAGCTCCTATTTGTTATGTTGGGAGATGTTATTTTATATCCCTCTTGCTGTAAATTTTATGTTAATATGATGAGATACCCTATTTGATCTCATAAATCCATTTTTGGATGTTTTAAGTGGCGTTGTTAGGCTACCGAGTTTTCGTAAGGGATTTTTCATCTCACTTGTATTCCCGTGAGATTCATGCTACATTTGCCAATATTTCCTTTTGAGTGGTTTATGTACTCTCCATTATTCTATTATTTGTGTAACATACTTTCGTTTATGAGTATTTACATCAATTTTTTATAGTCCTTCTTTCATGGGGTGTACGTTTAGAAAGTTACCCAAATCGGTAAGGGAACCTTTCACCCTCCTCTTTTTAAAAGACTTATTTTGTTATGTCTTTTAATTTTCATCTTATTATGTGGGGATATGTTATTATATATCCTTATTGTCGTAAAATTAATTTCCAAGTGATGAGATACCCTTTATCTCTCTCATCAACTCTTTTTCTAAAATTTGATGTGACGTCGTTAGGCTGTCAAGGGAACTTCTTAACCGAATTTCGATTTCTTTGGGTTCAACATGTAGTTATTGAATACGTCATCCTTTGAATTTCTCTGAATTACCTTTGATTTTTTTACACTTAATATCCACTTATATTGGGTGTATTTATATTTGTCACACATAATTATGAGATTGATTTATCCTTAATTTAAGGATACCTTATTTATAGGGGATTTCATCTCATTTTACATTTCTATTGAGACATCATTGTTGTTATGAACCAATTCACTCCTATATGGTGTATATACTATCCTTTGGAATATTATATCATGAATTCCTTTATTCTCATGATAATTATAATGTTCTGATTAAATGTTATTCCTCAATTATTGTATTCAAGTGTCTCTCATTTTGTGAAAAAACCTTTAACTAAAATATGGTTTTAAATGTTTTAATGATTTATTATTATAAATATTTCTCATTAATATCCATGTTTTCAAAATGGTTTTAAGGATTTATTTATATGAATATTGATTGTTTAAAATTTTGAAACCTTCAAAGTGGTATGGGACACTTTGATTTAAAGATCTCTTTATTAAATGTTTTAAATGGTTTCGAAAATGGTTTTTAGAATGGATTTATTATTTCAATATCTTAAAATGTTATATTGTTATTGAAATATGGGAATATTATATTTCCTTTATGCTTAATTTATGTTATATGATTATGTTATGGTTCTTGGGCATTGTTTATAAAGATGGGTGGTTCCGTGATAAACTAAGGGCGAGTGAGCCCGATATAGCTCTCCAATGCATTGGGTAACACGAAGGGGTTAAATGTTAAGGTTTATCCGAAGAGATTTAGGGAATATACTATGATGGGTATTCCCAACGTAACCAAGTGGGTTACTCCCTACGTAAGAATGTTATGAATGCCTCAAGTTACATCTATGTATTATGATTTCTATGATTTATTCATTATTTTATGGGGTATGTTAAAGTGCTTATGTTTTATGGGTAAAGTATGATTTCATTCTTATGTATACATGTACTCATGTTTCCTTTCCATATTTTTATATCCCTTACTAAGCTTTTTCTGCTCATCCCATGTTTTTGAAATGTTTTTCATAGGTCAAGGGAAATGTACATGATATGATGATAGTGTCAAGGAAGTGTCAAGAAAGAATCCATGTTTTGTTTTAAATATGTTTCCGTTGATGGGGAAAATGAGTACTATCTTTTATGTAACCACTTTGTTTAAATGTGGAATGTAATTTATGATTTATGATCTAATTCTCTAAAACTCTAAACCTGAAAAGATCCTCAATGTGAATTATCCATTGAATTCTATATTAAGTAAGGTTTAAGGCTGGGGCCTTATAGTTGGTATCAGAGGCCGGTTAAGATAACTTTAGAGGTAAGGGTATTATTTAAGAATAATTGACATTACAATAATGGTTAGGATTTCAGAAAGAGTCCTAGTTTTAGAAAAAGTGAATGAGTAAGTATATCTTAGTGTTTACCTTCCTCATTATTACATGATGGTTTTGTTGATATAATCACACTGAAATTTCTATTTTTAGTGGATGGATGGATCTAGCAGGCACGAAAGAGACAACAGGTTTGAAGGAAACTGTGGTGGTTCTCTGATTAAGATACTAGATAAAATGGGAGATTCAATGAGGAAACTCATGGTTATTCTAAACCAACTATCAAGGAGTCATGATCAACCACTTGAACCTTGATATGATCTGTAATGCATCATGTACGAGATGACCAATCTATGTGGATGTTCAGGTAATAATTATAAAGGTAACCATTAGAGTTTATATGATCCTTACTTTTGAGGTAATTATGGGATATTATATGTTATGATGGAAAATGAAAGGCATGAGATAAACTTGATGTTAAAATATGTTATGATTATTTTTGAATATTTTATCTCGTTTTGGGGAATTTTTTAAGAATTATATAGTTTTGGAAAAAAGACAACACACAGACCGTGTGACAACCTATTGCGTCGGAAAAAGCTGCGGGAATCGAACCCACAACCAAAGTGCGACTGGTATTTATCGCCTACCACTGGACTACGTGAAGTCCCGGGTTAGTTTGACTAATTCTTTTTAGTTAGATGATTTTAGGAATCAAAATTAAGTTTATTTTGGGTTATCTATGGAAATGATTAACCTATCATCGAGGATATGTGATTAGGTTAATTACGTTTCAATATGAGAATTTAAGAGCAACTGATGTTATTTGGAGATAAAAGTTAATTTGTACCTTGGAAGACTATGTGACTAAATCCATCAAATATTTGGGTTTCAATCTTAGTTTGGTTTACTTTGAAGAATTTTATGAACAAATTGTTTATCAAATGGTCCTCGTTGAACTTTGGGTTTTGTTGGACAAATATTGGAGATTAAGAATAGATTTTTTTTATAAGGGGTTATCCTTTTCTGGATTATCTGATCTTGTACTATCCATTTTGGTTTCAGTTTTGGTTAAGTCTAAAGACATGGGAATTATATAGTTCTCTTTTTTGGATTAGGTGATTCTCTAGAAGTTGATTATAGTGAACAAGTCTTCCTAAATACTCATCTTTTGGAGAAAATATGAGTTTGTGTAAGAAATATAATAAAAGTCGAAATTCAACATGATAAGTAATTATGTCTGCTTATGAATAAATTCCTCAATAAACATTAACTTAAAACAAAAATGTTTTATATTAACTTTTCCTACTGGGAAATCGAATACCGTTTAACCCATCACAAGTTTGTGATTTTCTTGTGGTTAACTTTCTCCTAAACATGTTTTCTATCACTCTCCATCAGAACATGACCCTATGTCTTCTCCTCCATGTCCATGTTTTCCTACATGGAATCCTAGTATGGGTTAACTCGGGTGACCTATGTACTTCTATTTCGTTATTTTAAAGTGACTGTTTTACCGACTCTTGTTCTGATGTTGGACTTTCAAGGATGTTTCCGAGCCCAATTTTAAAATTGTGAGGACGCAATTCCCAAAAGGGGGGAAGGATGTAACACCCCAGGTAAATAAAAAATATGACATCTTTATATTTATCCCTGTTTTTGAATAAAATGTTAATATTAATTTAAAGGGGATTCTATACTTGATGGCTTACCCAATACGCAACAATGAGTTCCTTTGAAATCTTACGTTGCACTATAATAATAAAATAATATTATTCTAAATGGTAGTTAACGCCTAGCCGTTGTAATGGAGGGAATGAACAGAACTAACTAAAAAATGATTATATATGTTTGTCAAATATTTTTACTTTTTACAATAAATGTTAGAGGATTAAAAATGTGAATGAATTCAATTTTAAGCGTAAACATTCTAATATTCTTTAGAAGGTCGATTAACCGCCTTTTGATGGAGAACATCTTTTAAATCCCCTTTTTGACAATTTTATGTGTTATATTTGACAAAATAAAATTCTTCTTTAGAATCGAGACATCAAAATTTACATTGTGTAAATTTTTGGTATATTTCCGATAAAGTTCATTTTTTAATGAATAGTGGAAAATGTTGTATTTTAATTCATGACCTCTTTTTAACATAATTTATTTATATGATTAGATTATCTTTTGAATTGTTTTCAAAGTAAAATTAGAATATATTTTTACCATTTAATCCAATAGTGGTCATTGGAATTAATTTCACTTTGAAATTGGACTTAAACTAGTGTCAATCTTTTAATAGATATTGTTTCTTAAAAACACGCTATTTGTTTTGACAGCTGGAATTAATTATTAAATTAATTAATGTAACTTATATTTTTTGAATTTTGTAAACTAGACATCATTTTTGAGTTCGGAATATCAAATATAGCTTAGGATGAATTTTTTTGTATTTTGCTGAAAAACGTCAATTTTTGATGAATAGTGAAACAACTAAGTGGTAGTTAAAGAAACTGATTTTTCATTTAAATGAAACTTTTCCACCTCTATGTTTTGAATTTCAAAAATCCGATATACATGGTTGTCATTAGGAAGTAAAATGTGGTTCAATGGGATTAAAATTAGTTTTTGGTGAATAGTAACTTTTATGTTCTTAATCGTGATTAGAGGTAATTAGTGTAATTTAAGGTAAAAATAATGTTTTAATAGTGTGAAATGACCTAGACACATGTCCTACTCTCATTGTATGTGTCATGGACGACCAATAAAATCCATGGGTCAACTTGGGGACCCCATGGAGCCACTTTTTTTGGAAAATGACATAAATAACTTTTTATTTAAAGTTAAAATAAAAATGTCACAAGCATGAGATGTTTCAATAAAACAATTTTTAAATGGGGTTATACAAGTCTTATTTTTGACTATAAATATTCATTATAAAGATAAAAAGATTTCCGACATCATGATATTTTTTTGATAATTTTTAGACATTAAATAAATTAATGTATGTATGACATCAGGATGACGCATCGATTACCTCATTCATAAAGGATTTAAATAAAATGAAAAGATAATGTTAAAACTATAACTTAAACTTGTGAAAAACCTATTGGATGAGTATATTTCGAACCCTTAACACCTTATCCTATAAATACCTCAATTTGGGACCTTTAAAATCCGAAACTCATTTGAAAATAAATTAACATTGCTTTACTTTCCAAGAGTGCCCCTCCTCTCCTCTTAAAAAAGGCCCCCACCTCTACCACCTTACACACACCATTCAAGCCCTTGTCTCGGCCAAAAACTTCTCATTTTGTCTCTACACATCCCTATCTTACTCCTAGAAGCATCACTTTTGTCATAAGTCTTCCCAAGGAAGCCTTTGAGCTCAAATCAAAAAGAGTTACCCGATTTTAAGGTAATGTCTTCACTTGTGTTCTTTTGTTTTATTTTGCTTCTCCAACCCCCTAAAATCTTTTTATTAATTTATTTTGTAACAACTACAGTATCATAAATATACTAGGATGTTGTTATAAGAAGAATTATAGCTACACTTACACACACCAACATCTAATGGTTAAAGAACATACTGTTTCTGTGAATGACGAATTTCTGCCTCACGAAACGATGATTGTTCATCACTGATATAACACCTTCAAAGGTGGCCATTAAGATGTCACTATATTTATATATGATATATAATATGCTTATGTTTTACTTAAGCTTCTGTATTTTTCTTTTTTGGCATACCTTTTTGGTTTCCATTGTGGGTAAACACGATAATTTCATTTTAGGAAGTGCGGACTACCGCCCCCACAAAGTGATTTGATTCGTTAATGCCATATGTGGGATGTATAAAGGATGGATTTAAAGTTATTATATATGATTTATGTTACATATAAATGATGAATATAATTCTGGAATTAAGATATACATACCTCTCATTTAGTTTTAATTTCATTAATATGACATAAAAATGAAAGTAGCGTTCATGGGTACGTACGGCTTACCGTCTCCATGAACGGTGAATTTCATTTCTTACCTCTAAATGATTATTTAATATTATAAATACATGTATATTCTGGATATATATGATATATATGATATCCAAATCATGAATATCATTTTGGATATAATGAACCTTTGACCACACGAACAACATGTTATTGTAAGAAGTCCACTTTCGACTTAAGAACCAAATATCGACAAAACAAACATTATTAACTTAAATTATTACATAATGTTTATAACATGGAAATAAGGGATATAAAAGGAATAATGAACTTGAAAAAGTTTCTTAAGCAAGTATAAATTTACTCAAGTTTATTATTCAGGACGTTAAAGAACGATCGAGTCAAGTCGGACCCGAGGTAAGGGATCTGACCCCTCTCTTTTAAAGTACCCTCTTTTATGTCATTCCTTTTAAGCTCATATTTCTTTTGATTGGGATGTTATTTTATATTAATCTTACTGTAATTTTTATGTTCATATGATGAGAGACCCTATTTTCTCTCATCAATCCATTTTGGAAGTTTTGATTGGCGCCGTTAGGCTGCCGAATTTTCATAAGAGATCCAACCTCTCTCTTTCTTTTTAAGTACTCTACTTTATGTCACTTCTTTTAAGCTCATCTTTGTTATGTTGGGAGATGTTATTTTATATCCCTCTTGCTGTAAATTTTATTTTAATATGGTGAGAGACCCTATTTGATCTCATTAATCCATTTTTTGGATGTTTTAAGTGGCACCGTTAGGCTACCGAGTTTTCGTAAGGGATTTTTCATCTCAATTTTATTCCCGTGAGATTCAAGCTACATTTGCCAATATTTCCTTTTGAGTGGTGTATGTACTCTCCATTATTCTACTCTTTGTGTAACATACTATTGATTATGAGTATTTACATCAATGTTGTATAGTCTTTCTTTCATGGGGTGTACGTTTCGAAAGTTACCCAAATCGATAAGGGAACCTTTCACCCTCCTCTTTTTGAAAGACTTCTTTTGTTATGTATTTTAATTTTTATCTTATTATGTGGGGATATGTTATTATATATCCTTATTGTCATAAATTTTATGTCCAAGTGATGAGGTACCCTTTATCTCTCTCATCAACTCTTTTTCTAAAATTTGATGTGACGCCGTTAGGCTGTCAAGGGAACTTCTTAACCCAATTTCGATTTCTTTGAGTTCAACATGTAGTTATTGAATATGTCATCCTTTGAATATGTGTGAATGACCTGTGATTGTTTTACACTAAATATCCTCTTATATTGGGTGTATTTATATTTTTCACACATAATTATGAGATTGATTTATCCTTAATTTAAGGATACCTTCTTTACATGGGATTTCATCTCATTTTACATTTCTATTTAGTCTTCATTGTTGTTATGCATAAATTCACTCTTATATGGTGTATATACTATACTTTGGAATATAATATCAGGAATTCCTTTATTCTCGTGATAATTATAACGTTCTGATTAAATGTTATTCCTCAATTTTTGTATTCAAGTGTCTCTTATTTTGTTAACAACACTTTAACTAAAATATGGTTTTAAATGTTTTAATGATTTATTCTTATAAATATTTCTCATTAATATCCATGTTTTCAAAATGGTTTTAAGGATTTATTTATATGGATATTAATGGTTTAAAATATTAAAACCTTCAAAGTGTTATGGGACACTTTGATTTAAAGATCTCTTTATTAAATTATTTAAATGGTTTCGAAAATGGTTTTTAGAATGGATTTCTTATTTCAATAGATTAAAATGTTATATTGTTATTGCAATATGGGAATGTTATATTTCCTTTATGCTTAAGTTATGTGCTATGATTATGTTATGGTTCATGGGTATTGTTTATGAAGACGTGTGGTTCCGTGATAAACTAAGGGCGGGTGAGCCCGATATAGATCTCCAATGCATTGGGTAACGCGAAGGGGTTAAACGTTAAGGTTTCTCCGAAGAGATTTAGTGAATATACTATGATGGGTATTCCAAATGTAACCATGAGGGTTACTCCCTACGTAAGAATGTTATGAATGCCTCAAGTTACCTCTATGTCTTATGATTTCTATGATTTATTCATGAATTTATGGGGTATGTTAAAGTGATTATGCTTTATGGGTAAAGTATGATTTCATTCTTATGTATACATGTACTCATGTTTCCTTTCCATATTTTTATATCCATTACTAAGATTTTTATGCTCATCCCATGTTTTTGAAATGTTTTTCACAGGTCAAGGGAAAGGTACAAGATATGATGACAGTGTCAAGGAAGTGTCAAGAAAGAATCCCTGTTTTGTTTTAAATATGTTTCCGTTGGTTGGGGAAAACGAGTACTATCTTTTATGTAACCACTTTGTTTAAATGTGGAATGCAATTCATGATTTATGATCTAATTCTCTAAAACTCTAAACCTAAAAAGATCCTCAATGTGAATTATCCATTTAATTCAATATTAAGTAAGGTTTAAGGCTAGGGCCTTATAATAACCAACCCCCATCATTTCCCATAGTGTTTTCATTATCTTTTATTTTATTTTTATAATACCTCTAAAAAGTTGTTTTAATTCACTTCCTCCTTTGAGAGATGACCTTGGTCAGCCACTCGCCTACACCTAAGTACCCCAAAATCACACTAATCATTTGAGGGCGCCCACGAAATTGCTCTTTCAGTAGTGCGTACATGGTGTGTGAAGAAGAAAAAGGCATGGTGTTGAATACACATAATAATAATAATAATAAAATATTATTATTATTAATTTTGTGGGGGAAAGAGTTATATTGTAAAGAGAAATAGTTTAAAGGAAATAAATTAAATTTTAAACTAATAAAAATACAGATAGAATCCCATGAATTGGTGATGTGCCCAAATTGGAGAGATGTTGGGCGTGACTTGGGATATTTGAAATAAATAAATTAAAAATAACAATATAATAGTCATATTATTATTTTTGTAGATAAAACATGTATTTGATTGTATCTTATTCGTGCGACCTCAATTTTATGAACCGTCTGCGGTAGTGCGACCCAGGCTTCGAGATGGAATTTATGAGTCCAATATTTGATGTCTTTTTCGGGTTTTCAGACCGGGTACCCAAAGCGCTCGGAAAATAATATATTTAATAATATTATTAAATCCGTGACCCACCATAACTCATGCATGTTACATCATACTGACTTGAAATAAGTTCTTATGTGATCCTATCTTTAATACGGTTGATTCAAGTCTAATGTTTGATACTAAATTCTGGTTTGTGGATTGGGTCCATGAAACATCCAATATTATTATTATTATTATTGTGGGATCTTGTATCTGACATATCTCCCTTATACGGTGTCAGAATGACGAACCGTCTATGACTTTGCGACCCTAAAATTTAGACGAATGCTTCAAGACCAATTTTGGATATTTACGTTAAGGTCAAAGCACAGGCCCCACAAGGCCCAGTTTGTGGGTGTTGCGGTGAAATGAAACTTTTTTACTGACTATCCATTTTGGACAAATGGGTAGTCCATCTCGTGTGTTTTTTTCCATATGAATCGCAACCGTGCGACCAGTTTGGTTAACCGGTGTCATTTGAAGTACGACCGGGCTGGATCAAACACAAATCCAACTGGGCCCTCAGCACTAAAATTCCTGTAACTTACAGACCGGGCATCCGATTGACGCACCATATGTCGTGTTGGAACCCTTATGACATGGTGGTCCTTCGAGTTACTCCCATTTAGAACTTCTTGGTGGTTGAGGTAGGACCGATAACTAGAGGAGTAGAACCAGGGTGTTTCTCTTAGTGAGAATTAGGATGGCTACTCCCTTGACGACTCAAGGCACAAGTATTCCTTACTCGCCTGCTCCGGTAGAGACAAGACTCCCCACCTCGAGAGTGCAGGTTCGTTTTCCTCTTAGATGGTCTCGGCGGTGCGACACACCCATTAACTGTTATTTAGCACCTCGCTGAGATTCTTATTGCAGATGGCGCGAGCATATCCAGAGTCCGTTTTAGGCACCATCAGCAGCGTTATGACCCTAGTGTTCAGATGAAGTCATCTGGGGTGGTTTCATATATTGAATTCGGGGTTGAGGTGTGGGCCCATGGGCCGTCATTCAAGTTGCATGCAGCGGTTGCGACATTTTCATCAGACATCCATTCAGGGTGAATGAATAGTCGATTTTGCGTGTTTCTCAAAAAGCATCACAATGGAACAGTTTTCCCAACCTTTTTCTGGAACGAAGTTTGGGCTCTAAGAGATGCCGTTTGGTCATAAATAAGCGTTGAATAACTTTTTCATCGGGAGTCTGTTTCAAGCGAGTAAATAGTTTATCTCACGTGTTTTTCTGCGAGGATTGCAATGGTGTAATCTATTTGGGCATACAAAGCCTCATTTGAGATCTTATTAAATCTGGAAACCGGAATGGGCATTGGTCAGAGGTTCCCTTAATGCACTCCGAACCAACGCATGGTTGTGATGTTAGTGACACCCAGTGATGGCTTGGGCAGTGCAGAGTTATCAGACCAGTTCCGGGTTTACCCTCAAGCGGGACTGGGAAGTGGGTTACCCATTGACCTTAGGGTTTACCCTCCAGCGGGGCTGGGCAGTGGGTTACCCGTTGACCTTAGGGTTTACCCTCCAGCTGGACTGGGCAATGGGTTACCTGAAAAACTCTTAGGGTTTACCCTCTAACTGGGCTGGGTAGTGGGTTACCCGACGACCTCTTAGGGTTTACCCTCGATATGGGATTTTCAGTGGGTTACCCAATGACCTCTTAGGGTTTTCCCTCCAGTTGGTCACAGAAGTGGGTTACCCGATGAACTCTTAGGGTTTAACCTCCAGCTGGGTTAGGTAGTGGGTTATCCGATGACTTCTTTCAGAATCAACCCTTTCTATGAGGCTAGTTAGTGTCTTTTCTCCATGATTATCGGAGGGAGACCCTTGGTTGTACGGTTCAGCGATGAGACATCTTTGACATGCGATACTTTTGGGCATCAGTGATGGATATCCTTATATATTTTGGCAAATTTTCCTGGGCTGAGCTTGAAGATATAGACCCCCTTACACTCTCATTTGGGTTTCTTATTGATCATATATATACATACACCATAATTTTGTTCCCACTCCTTGGTTTCAGTTACTCTCTTTCGAGGAGGGGAGACGACGCGTGGGGTATGCCACGTGCTTTCCATGTCTAGCTCCTCTTGGTTGGATGAGTCTACTCTCTTAATATAGGAAGCGAAGTCTCGAAGAGATGTTTGTCTTCTCACCATTTCTAACTCCTTACGTCTGGACGAGTCTTCTTTATTTCTCTTGTTGGGTTGAGCTACACTCTATTTACTGTACTCTTTTTGTTCAATCTTTGTCGTACCTTGTTGTCTCTTACTCATCTCCTCTTCATTACATATCTTGCTGCTCCCTCGAGCCTTCGGGGTATCCTACTGAGTATTGTTATACTTATCCCTTATTGGGCTTTTCTCGCATTTGGCGTGCCATTGCAGACGATGAACATATTGATCGTGATATCAGTGGAGCTTCGGGATACGGGGTGCTTGGACGGCCTGCGTTGGTCGTAGCTTGGGATTCAGGAGTGGGACTCTTCCAGCTATTTTACTTTTTCACCTGTTTCTGGGTTGTGTCACTTTTCTAGTTGGTTGTGTATTTTTTCCACTTTCCCTTTCAGCTTTACCTTTCTTGTACTTGTACTGTTTGAGGTCGATGCATTTTTTAATTCGGTTCTCTTTTTTATATTAGTGTGGAACCAGGATTCCTTCTTCTTATCCGTAATTTTTCATTGAGTTAGCTATGTGTGTGTGTATAGATTCTTAGGAAAAGGCCTCCCCGAGTGTTTTTTTGCCTTCGACGCTAGTCTCCAACACCTGGCTTATGGAGGTGGGCTTGGGGTAGTTGCGGTTAGAGCCCTTATACGGGCCGAGTCATGAAAATCCTACTAAAATAATGGATTTGAGTGGAACCATTATATAATTTCATTGAATGGTATGAGTTAAATTAATAAGTGTCATCTAATATGGATATTACATTGAAATATATTTTAAAAACAATTCATAATTAATATATTCATTCTTCCTTTCAAAATTTACTTTAAAATATAAAACCATTTGAAAACCATTTTCATTAAAAATCATAAAATGAAGCATCAAGTCCATTTTAAACCATTTTTTGAACATCTATTTAGGTAAATATTAAATAATACTTTTTATAAAAGAAAAGAGTGCTTCTGAGGATTTATTGAGTATAAATTTGTACATGTCATAAGAAGAAAAAAAGAACATTTCTTTTGTATTGTATAAAAGGATATAAGATTTCTATATTCATAATGAGAGAACAAGATTCCATTGAAAAATTTTGTAAAATAAATAAAGGGTTAAATTTTATTTTATTTATTACAAGATATTAGTAGAATATTCATTGAATAACTTTTTATAAAACATGGGTTTTAAGGAAAATAGATTTTTGATCGAAGAGTGGGAAACGCCAGACATTCATAAAATAAAAAAGACCTTATTAACTATCTTATGAATAAATGATTAAACAATGGTACCAATACTATAATATATTATTAATAAACATATGAGATGAAAATTAATGGATGTCATGAGAGATGGAACATAAGAATTAATTAAAGTAATTATAAGTGACATCAATCACGAAAAGCCATGATATTGTCCCACTAAACTCTTGTATCTTTATAATAAGGGATTAAAAACACCATCAAATAAAATAAAATAAAATTTGGCTTAAAGTATCATGTAAATAATTATACAAATTATAGAACATTTAAAATGAAGGTATATACCACAAAAAATGTGTTTAGGCGCATAAAAAAACATTTGTCTCAAAGAAGGCAAATTGAGACAATACACATTTATGGATTTGGTATCTTTTGAAACACTAACTCTAGGACTAAAATTTTGTAAAAAGGATATATTAATACCCATAAATTTAGGTATAATATATAAATAATAAAATCATGGTATGTACATACCCCACACAAAAGGAAAAAGTGGCAAACATACCGTGTATCTCATGAGAATAAAAAGTGAGATGATATCCCCTTACATCATGTCTTGAATATCACCATACTCATAAAATATTATGTTATAATACATATAAGTATATTATTCCTAATTTTTATTATAATAACATTATATATAATACAATATATGGATTGCGTATTTCCTTATATTACCCATTGGTTAACAATACTTTGTTAATGTTTCACTTCTGGTAATTTTTGCATAATTATTCACATGTGACTTAATTTGTTATATCGTTGGTCCTTATACATATATAATGACTTAATAATGTATTAAATGATATTAATATATAGTATATATATTATATTTTTATTATAATATTCTATATAATTTCTTTGTATGAAATAAGATACATTGTTCATGGAGATGGTAAGTCGTATGTACGCATGAATGCTATTTCTATTTTTATTATCACATTGAATGATTGAATGAAAATGATATATATGTATATGTATATATAATTATTGAAGTATCATTATGATATAATATATATTATATATATAATCTAAAACCTTCTTCAATTAAATCTATGTAATGTATAAATGAATCATATCTCTTTGAGGTGGTGCTTATCTGAAGTTCCTCAAATGAAATTATCATATTTACGTAGAATGGAAAGAATAATGGTATGTTTTAAAAAAAAATTAAAAAAAATTAGTTAAAAATATAACATATATCATTTTTAAATAGTGTTTCTATGATATGTTCCACCATGATAATAATTATTGTAAAATTTAACAACCATTGTTTTGTGAGGCAGTAGTTCACCATACACAAAAATAGAATGTTTATAACCAATTAGATGGAAGTTTGTGTATGTTTAAGTTGAACCATCTAGATAAAAAATAATTAAATATTTATGATACTTTTTTATCTAATCATATAATAATGTTATTTGGATATTTGGAGAAGGAAAATAAATTAATGGACTTGAGAAGAGACGATGCCTCTAAATCGGGTAACTCATATTGGATTTTCCCAGAAGGATTATTTGGTTGGCCTTATACCCAAGGTATGGATTATTATAGGAATTTTTCATTAATTTGAGGGTTATTTTGTAGGTTATGGTTGTTTATAAGCATTTTGGGAGGTGTGAGGATTGGGATGAGTTGATGGGCTTTTATACGGAAGGAAACATGCTAACTGGGAATTTAAATAAATAACATAATCTTTCATGTGTTTCTACCTAATGAACCATATAAAAAAATAATGTATGGATTATTGAAGAAATATAGATAAAAAATTATTTTCTTATTAATGTATTGATCATTTGGGACCTTAATTTTAATGTATTTTCCCAAATTATTCTTAGTTTGGCCTTAATCACTGTGATTAATTTTAATCACTTATATTATTAATTTTATTCAAACAAAGAGATAGTTTTTATTAGACTCTAAATATTATTCATGAAAAAAATTTATATGTTGGGTTTTAAAAACTAAAATAAAAAAAGTTGAAAAATATATTTTAATGATAATCGTGCAGATGAGATGAAATAATGAATTTTTAATGTAGATAAATGTTCAATAGATTGTTATGATTTATATTCAATTTGAATGTGATATTGATTCTAATGAGTAAAATTATTTAATTATATGTAATATTTATCTAATTTGACCTTATAAAAAATTTATAATTTCATTTAACATGAATTATCAATTAAAAAATCAAGTTTTTTATTAAATAGCGGTATATTTTACTATTCAACAACAAAATGATGTTTTCAAGAAAAATCACAAAAATTCACCATAGGATAATTTTTAAATTATGATGTCATAAATGATGTTTATTTTATAAAATTAAACTTCATCATTTTTCTAAAATTAATGTTATTATTAATTGTGATTCATTCAAGAATGTAATATTTTTATACATAAATAATACATTACCAAAAATTATATATTTCTATCTCAATATAATAAATTTATATAAATCAATTAAAAAGATATTATAATTTTTTTATTAATATTCATAAATCTATGATTAATGGATATGTTATTTTTAAATATTAAAAAATATAATAAACTTTTTCTTTGTAGAAACATTGTATTGTGTGTACCATACGCCAAGTCAGAGATGCGTGTAGTTCATGGAAATTCAATTTTGCGTATAGCGCATGCAAAGTCAGTTTTCTATGTAGCATAATCCATGTATGTATTGAATGTAGTGCATGATTATCATGGTATTTCATATAATATATGCCTAAAATAGTGATTCAATTTAAAATAAACAATCATTAGTGTTTCATGAAATCCAAAAAAAATAAAAAAGAATAAATTAATTTGAAAAATAAATTCACCAAATCATGGGGTGTTTCATTATTAATTAAAACCTCATCACCCATGTGTATTTTTTCCTCATGATTAATATTCCCATGTCATGGAATTTAATCATTTTCGTTCATGTAAAGTATCCTTTGTTATTTTTTTCTTGTTTATGGTGTATCACTAATTAAGGGGTGTAATTACCTTGTGATAGTGGATATCAATAACCATGTTGTTGTTCCATTCTCATTTTTAGAATATTAAATATGTGATGTATGAGATTTGGTACATAATTTTATTTTATGAGAAATCATATGTTATCCATGATTTATCTATTTGGATTCAGTATGTATAATACCTAGTAAATGATGGAATATAGTAATAAAATATATTGTCTATGGTAGTAGTAATTGCATGTGTTCTTCCTCATTGGTTATAATATTCCTATAGTTTTACATGATATTGTATTATCTATGGTTATTTTGTTGACATGTTTGTTATCCCTATATTAACATAATAATTCCATGAAAAAAATGAAAAGTAATGTAATGATGATAATTATTTTTTTTGATAAATAATCAATGAGGCATGTTTTAAAAATATGTTATTTTTTATAATTTGTAGAAATCAATTGAGTTTTGAAGAATGTTTTATAGCATTTATTCATCCATTTTATAATGAAATTTGATAAATAACCTAAATTTGGAAATTAGACTTGTTTACAATAACAAAATACATTTTAAATGATTCTTTATTTGTATAAATTTAATGACATTGAATGTAATTATTGAAAGAATTGTTGAAATATTTTAGATATTTTAATAGTCGATGGATATGTTTACCCATAGTTGTATCCAATGATAATTTTATTGGATAATTCAATATGAAATAAAATTTATTTTTTGATAGAGAGAAATATGTGGTAAGGACTTTTCATGTTAGTATGGTGGAAGAATTCCACGGGCTTTAGACTAAGTGATCCAATTTTCTATATGAGCCACAAATAGATGTTGGATGATGAGATATGAGGAGGAAATCTTATATATTGTGGAAAAAATTGATTCTCATAATAGTGATATACATGGTGATATGCATAATGGTGTCATGAATAGATATATTTTTGGGGGAATGGGTCGAAGTGGTAACATTATAGTGTTGTTTTTATTGATGTGATTCATTCTTGTTAATGCCTTTATAAAGGGCCATATGGCCAAATTTATTCATTATTTTCATTCCTTTACTCACTTATTAAAAGCATATAAGATATTTTTTCTGGGTATTTATGGTATCATAGGTTATGTTATATATTCTTATAAATATTGAATAAAAAATTTATAAATTTTTTAAACTTAGGGATGATGTGTGTTGGAATTCTAAAAAGGTGTTAAAGTTGGGAAACCATAGACTTTGTTAGTATATTCATAAATGGAATTGGATTAACTCAGACGGTTAATAATATGTAATTTGGAGTAATTTAATTGACGAATAATGAATTAATTAATTTAAAATGAAATTATTAATGAAATTAAAATAATTTAATAATGGAAATTTATTGTGTACATGCAAATAGGATATATAGACCTTAGTAATGGTAGTAAAATATCATAGTGATGATAGTTTCAGTTGTGCCTAGGTCTAATTTAATTCCAATAGTGTGGTCGTTAAATATATTATACCATGTCTGTTTCATAATTCAGACAATATGCCACCCATATTGGTAGGGAGACTGAGACATAGTGGACTATTGGAGTGTATTTTCAAAAAAAAAATCTGAGTTGGTAAGTGGAAATGGTTGACTACACCATATAGAACTACACTCTTCTCCTATTAGTATTCTATACTAATACTCATGTTTATTTTCATTAGGAATATATGTTGGTATAAGGTTGTCATGGATTTTGTTTATTTCACACACATATATTGTAATGAACCAACCCAGTTTTACCACAAACCCAATGCCCGGCCCATTCCATTACATAACCGAGGGGCGTTCTCCTGCACTACGAACGGACAACAAGCACCTAGGCATTGAAAAAGAAAATATTGGGAATGATTTCTCCCAACCTGATCAAACTCATTGTCAAATATGTACTAAACAAAAAACGAATACTAGAAGATGAAAAAGATATATATAGATATATATATATTCTATAACTCTAAATATAATGTGGAAACATACAATGAAAAAAGTTACTAAAATTTCCAAAGGAAAAGTCCAACTGCAGAGCACCGAAGAAAAATAGATACTCTAAACAACGGTACAGAAAAAATCTGACCATCTTACCACCTCCTACCAAACCAGCTGACACAAAAATCATCACTTCAATATGTCACCTTCCCTTTCACTTCACAAGAAGAAAAAAGGCCTGCATATGATCGAATATGTTCACTTGGTGGGATCTAACAAGCTCAATAGGATACCACCTAGGTGTTACATAAAAAAACTATGTATAAAAATTATTGAATGCTCATTTTATGTAAAAAATTAATGATAAACAGTAAAGTAGTTTTTTAGAAAACATGGTAAACAATTCCCTTTTTGTACATTTATAGATAAAATAAGGTATTTAATTATCCAATAACATTTTCCGTATAATTTTTACGAATAAGAAACATGTATATTTAGATGAACTTGAAAATCAAATACATACATAAAAATATCAAAAGTATGAAAACACCAAGGATTATTAGCCAATGAGCCCATACCCGAGTAGTAAGGTCTCCCGCTTATCATACAAGAGACTCAGGTTAAAAACCATATGGAGGATAATTTCGAGGTTACTATAGTAGTACTACTGCAGCACTGTAGAAGTACTGTAGCAGGTACTGTTTGGTACTGTGTAGTCGGAACTAATCAGCTGATTTGGCCCTTCGGGCCACTGGTTTGGGCCTACCAGTCTCAGGGCCTTTGGGTCCTCAATGGCCTTTGGGCCCCACAGACAATGGATTAGCCTTGTTCACATAGATTAGGCCCCGAAAGTGGATCAAAGAAAAGAGTAGTAGTCACTAGATCAAAGCTAACTAGATTGGAAGAATGAGAGGGTATGGAAACTGCATTCAGGACCAGGCACCATTCCACATTGTATGGGGAAATTCTAGCCAATTAGAAATGCATGGTGGGGAGCTAACCGATGAATGATGCAAAATCTATGGAGGGTCAGTTCTAATGGGTTGGGCATATGAGTCATTTAATGGACATATTATTCATTTGGGCCTTCCGCTCATATATTAGCCTTCGGGTCCTGTCATACATTGTTCCATGGCCCTACGAGTCATGTAAGGGTTCCCCTTCTACCATTAAATGGGTGATTATCCCTAATAAAAATAAATATAAGTGATTCGGCCCATTCGGGACAAGTAATAATACATTTCCAGGCTACAAACTACTCATACCACAATTATCAAGTGTATAAAGCAGTTCATAGAAGAAAGGGCCATGGATGAATATAAATACCCCCTGAGTAAACCCCCCCAAAAAATTTCAATATTATTCCCCAATTGAAACATTCCTTGGAAATAGAGGAATGAATGAAGAAAAAAATCCTTATTGTTACCCAAATAATGGACGATGGGCCAGTGTTTAACCTTCCACCAATGAATCCAAGGAAACCCTTATGGTATTTTAAAATTTTCATTTCAATTATATGAAATACATTTCAAAACCATAAAATTTTTTATTTCAATTCATTGAAAATACCCATTTTCAATTTCATTTATTAATCACTGGGAATAAACCATTTTCACTGAAATATTATCTCAACAAACACTATATAGTCATGTGAAACATTAATTATGAATCCATTTTTAAAAAACAAAACAATCCCTTGTCATAGGCCTGAGATAGAACCACCTAAGTCAAAACATTGGTGTTCACATTACTGTAATGGAATAAAAAATCCATGAAAATGAAAAACATCAATGAAATACCCAGATTCAAATTCAAACATCATAGGATTTATCCAATTTAGAAGACATGGCTTCTATAGCAATGAAAACCACCATATACATGATGAAAAAATGTCCGTCAGACCACAACTAACCATCAAACAACCTCTGGAACAAGATCTCACAACCGATCCGGAAGAAATGAAGGATAATAACAATATTAACCCAAATAGATCTGTACATGCCACCCAATGGTAATATTGTGATCCAAGGAAATGAAGAAGCAGTAAAAAGACCTACTAGTTGAAACACATCGATACTAAAATAGAGATAAAATGTAAAATGGTTTGCTCTATAAGGGAAGATGTCTTCAAACAATGCCTCGGAGAGACCTGGGTCAAGGATGATGAAGTCTGGAATGATATGACCCAGAAAAACATCAAACCACGTGTTTTAAAATAGGACGTGTGTAATGGAACGAGCCTCTCTAGTCATTTACATTGTGGAAATGTGGTTTTAGATGTGTTTTGGGAGGTCAGGGTGGCTTGGGGGTGCATTTGGGTGGACTTTTAAGGAAGATTAAAGGGAAATAGATTTCGCACGATTAGCACACTGTTTACCTAAACCAGGCGGTCAAACTGTGCGAGGTTGGTGTTGGAGGCAATGGATAATGCAAAATTAGTGCACAATTTATCTAACCATATAGCCTAACTGTGCGAGGATTGTTTGATGAGGAAGTAGGGACCGCACAGTTAGTGCACGGTCTGTCTAACCGTGTGAGAAAACCATGCAGGCACTTAAATTAGATCCTAAAATTGTGAATCTAACTCGTTTTTGCCTCTACCTTGCTCGTTTAAGCCCCTAAGAATCCATAACTCGGGAATAACCTTCCTTGAAGGTAGGAGAACCTCTACCAGGAATTTTGGAGGCGATCCAAAGGCCCCTCTTGGCGAATTGAAGCCGGTTTCATAAGGTATGTGATCATTCATGTTTGGTTCTTATATCTACTTAGATCTCCTCCTCTTCTATCGGTTTCTTAGAACTATGCCTGTTATGGGTATATCTAAGTGTGTGGTTACCAAATATGATGAGTTTGGTCTTGATCTTTCTAGGAGAAGAGATCTATGGAGGATTCTGGAGAATCAACACGGATTTCTTGTGCGTTCTTCGTTTGTTGTGGTTTTCATCAAAAACCCTTGAGGTAGGGGAATCGTTGCTTCTCTTTCTTCTATGTGAAACATAGGGTTATCTTGTTAAATCCCCCTAGATTACAAAGGGAATTGACTTAATAAATAATTTAAACTGGATAATGAAATTGTATTGATTGTACTTTATTGCCTCTTTTTTTGCAAGATAGTGTGGTATCTATGCTTTCTTTGCTTAGCTGTTGTTCTTGATGGGAATTGGTAAAGAACATAAACCGAGACTAATTGATAATTGTTGGGCTAAAGATAAAGAGGAATGAAAAAGAATAATGTTCCTGTTGTAATTTGATGTTAATCAAATTTTCATAGTAAGCATGTATAATCATTTGTGATAGCTTACTGGTTAGGTTCCCAATTTTGGAACAAACAGATTATAAATATGTTAATTCAATATGGTTTAAAGATTTGATTGTTTGAAAATTCCTTGAAGGGCTCTGAGTTACCCTCTTTATTGTTAAAGGGACAAGAGCCCAATTGATGTGATGTTTTCTTTCCTACTTCTTGTGCTGTGATGTGATCCTGGATGGTTGTTGTGATATGTGGGGGCATAGAGGCCTTTTGGTTGTGGCAGCAGATGACACCTAGAGTGGAGAGATGCATCGATTTATGCATGTTGGTGTCGGGGAGGACACCAGGGACTATGGAATGGGTTGGATGTGATTGTTGGATGCTTTTGGGTTCTTTGAATGTTTATCTGCTTTACGTTACCCCACTGGTCAAGGCAGCTGGTCTTGCTTACCCTTCTTTCGAAAGAGGCGATGACACGCGGGGTATGCCATGTGCTATCCATGTTTAGCTTCTAAAGGGAGAATGGGTCTATGGTCTTGAAATAGGTGGAAAATACTCGACGGGTAGTACATCTACTCACCATGTTGAGCTCCCTTGTGTTAGTAGAATATAATTCTTTTCTAGAATGCCTGGGAATATGGGAAAGTGTTTCTGTAATGAATGTTTGAACAAATGGTGTTGACTCATGGGGTTGGTGTTCGCTGAAACATAATGAACAATTGACTTTGGGTATGATGATAATGAAATTTAATGTGGATTTGATCATGGATAATTAATGTTTAAAGAATTAATTAACCTACCGTGGAATTGATAAAAAGGTAATGAGTTAATCTAATAAAGCTCTTTAAATGGTTGTGTGATTAAAGGATACCTAGTCTTAGAAGTGTCATCCTGAAGCCCGAGAGACGTTATATGCAGTTGTTTCTAATACTAGGTTATGCCCATAGTGTGGTTGTGAGTTATAATATATTCTATACTTTTTGTGTTTCTATACGCTACTCCACCCTGTCAGTAAGGACAAATAACACCCCGGGGATTCTAAGACCTGGGGGGTGTTTTCCCCAACATTCTGGAGGGAGGATAAATTGATGACTACCCCCTTCGGCCCCTCTCTCTTATCTTGGTAGATACTTGTTCCATTAGACACATCGATTAGTTTTCCCCGTATATATGTGTAGAGGGCTGTAATGGCTTGTGGTTATTCACACACATATATTCTAGATATAGTATCCTATGGACTACTATAGGTGTAACGAGTATAGCCTGTGGTGACTTGAGGATCCTTACACGGTGTATGGTCTGTAATGGCTTGAGGTATAATACCCGGCGTATGATACACGTTATGCGAGCTGTGGTGGCTCCTAGAAACTACCTAGTTACTTTTGGTTTTGAGGATGGTGTGGTGCTTCACCCAAGTGTTTGCAGGCAAGACTTTGTGGTGCACAAGGTGTAGATTGTGGTGCTTCACCTAGGTGTCTCCAGGAAAGCCTTTTTGTAGAGAGATGCTCAGGACGTGCGACGTTGGGGCAAAGCGGAAAACCAGAGGAGAAGTAGTAGCGGGGTACCCTTGATATTCTTTATTATATGCTATATTCTTGAATGAATTACTTGGTGAGAGTAGCCATGGTGAGACTGGGAACATAGTATACCTGTTAGGTGATGAGCTAGTTTCAATTGTTGTTCACTGTGCTTTAGCATGATTTCTTTACCTTTGCACAATAGGCTTTGGGGAGGATCCTGCTGATTATACTGTTATACTCACCCTACATATATACAAACTATTTTTCAGGACACTTGGAGGAGGTTGAGGATCAAGCCAGTTTCTACTAACTTGGGGTTGCAGGAGCTATTCAGGGTTGTGGTTGCAGCTGTATTACATTCTTTTGTGTACTTGTAGTTTTTTCACTTTCAGTTGGAGTACTTTCTCATGGTATTGCATATGTGCATTTGGTTTTCTTTTATATTTCAGTTCTGAGTTGGATTTGGTTGGTGTCTATCTTATCTCTCTTTTCCGCATGTGTTCTCTTAGAGGGTAATGCCTCCCATCTATGTTTTTATTATACCCTCGGTGCTAGTCTCCAACCCGGGGCCTACAGGAGGCGGGACTCAGGGGTCATTATCTCCCTTCTCACATTTCCGGCCCAAGAGGGGTACACTTTGTGGGGAGGGGGTCATGATAGAGTGGTATCAGAGCTATGGTTGAGGGATAGGATGGATTTCAGAGTTATTCACATGTGAGGTTGCATGGGTTGGTAGGGAAACACTGTCATTCTTATTTAGCTAGTGAGGTAAACACTGGAGACCGACTGAGACATAGGGGTTTAGGGCCCCCTATGATCTGATGCACGAACCTTTAAGTTTACAATGGCTACTAAACAAGGTGATACTAGTTTTAGGGTAGAGACCTAGTAAACGACCATGAATCATTATTATTTATGCCTGTGTTTGAATGGTTAGACCTTGGTATAGGAGAACATAAAATGAATAAAATAAAATAATTAATTAATTAATGTTGAGTATCCCATATTCCAGGTTTTGGAGCTCTAACGGTTTTTTATTTTACAGTTATGGCTCCAGGTCGACGTCCTCGTCATGTTTGCACAGAAAATGTCCAGCAGGCTATTCTAGTAGATCGTCGCAGGGTAGAGGTTGAGGATGAAGACACTTGGAGGATGACACTTCGAGAGTTTCAGTGCCAGGGTCTGCAGAAGTACGAGGGATCCATTTCAGATGAGGTCACAGAATACTAGTTGGAGGAGGTCAAGATAGGCTTTAGTTCGATCCATGCTTAGAAGGAGCACTCGGTGTCCTCAGCCGGGCCAATGCTGCGTGGAGCAGCGAGGAATTGGTGGTTCTTGTACCTCGGGGTTTTTGAAGAATCATCGATCCCATGGGAGGAGTTCCGAGACAAGTTTAGAGTTGAGTTCCTTTCTTCGACTGCAAAGGCTTCTAGTCGCCAGGAGCTTCTTACCCATCGACAGGGGAACTCCACTGTTCGAGAGTGTGGAATTCATTTCCAGAACCTTTTACGATATGATTCGGACCTGTTACTAGATGAGGAGTCAAGGGAGAGGCATTTCAAGGAGGCTTTTCATCCAGAGATCCAATGCCAGGTCACCCCATTTATGCTGAAGACATATCTTGAGGTGCTAGAAAGGGTAGAGGCTGTTGAGAGGACTTTGTCCAGGACAAGATCATCATTAGAGGGGTATCGTCATGATCCCTCATGAAGAAAGGCAATGGTCTAGGGTTCCCTGTTTTCAGGGTAGAAGAGTTTTCATTCAGCCGGGGGTAGGTCCCAGCCCATTACGTCTCGTTTCTCCAGCGGTAGAAACTCTCAAGCCTATGCCAAGGGATCAGACGCTTGTTTTTCTTGTGGTGGTCATGGTCATCAGTAGCAGGAGTGCCTGCAATTTCAGAGAGGCCATCGTGCACCAGGTGTTATGCTTCAGGTTCCTTCGTTGAGGTAGCTCTAGCCGAGGAAGAAGAAACCAATTGCACCAGCTTTAGATTAGCAGAGGGTAGATGGGGTAGGTAGAGGACAACCCCATGACGCATTCCATCCTCAGAGAGTAGATTTCGGCCATGGTGGTGGTCATCATCAGGGTTATAGAGGCCGTGGAGGAGGTCATGGTCGGCTTCATTCTCTTGCATTTCCAGCACCAGACAATCCAGACGTTGTTCGAGGCACCCTTTGCTTGTTTTCTACCTTGGTGTATGCCTTGTTTCACTCAGGAGAAACACACTACTTCGTATCACCTTCCTTTGTCCATGCTTTGGGACTTGAGGTAGAGAGGTTTCCAGTGCCCTTGGCGTTGACTATGCCAGTTGGTGGTTGAGCTGACTTGTTTGAAGTATGTAGAGACTGTGAGCTAGTGTTGGGGAAACACCGCTCTTGGGGAGATTTCCTATGTTTATGAATACAATCATATGATGTCATCCTCGACATGGATTGGTTGTATTCGGTGCAAGCTATCGTGGATTTCTTTAGGAAGAAGTTCATTTTCCTTGGTGCGGATGGAGAGCAAGTGGTGTTTGTTGGTGGGCGAGATCCTCAAATGGGTCATATGCACATTTAATCCTTATCATCAATGATGGCCGAGATGATTCTTATTTCATCAGAGGTTCAACAATTAGTGTTTCCTCAGGTCGTAGAGGAGTACCCTGATTTCTTTCCAAAAGAGGTTATAGCCTTACCCCCTCGACGAGAGATTGAGTTCAGAATCGAGCTATAGCCTGGAGCATCTCCTATTTCTATGTCTCTGTAACACCCCGAGACTTTATGAAAAATATTATTTTTAATGTCTTGTGTTGTAAGCTACACCAAAATTATCTTGTGATATATGCAACACCGTATTTTCTTGTAATATACGCAACACTACTTGTGACTCGCGTTGCACACTATTTCATGTTCATTTTGTAGAAACTATTATACACAACATTATGTATAGATTTTGTTTAATGTATAAATGAAATAAGTTTTGATTATGTTATACGCAACACCAAACAGAGCTTTCACTACACGTAGCCCTGAATTGACTTTCATTACTCGCAATAAGGACCTTACTCGATAGTGTGTGTAGTACGCAATACCGAGTTTCACTAAACGAGATATTATTATAATATTTTTATGAACTAGCCGTTATGAATAGTGATACCATTTTTTGAAATTTTAAAAATTTTATCTTTCAAAATGGACATCATTTTGGGATTTGGAATACTGAACTTAGCTTAGGGTGAAAATTTGGTACTTTTTGGATAACTTACATATTCTGATGAATAGTGAAAATTACTAAATTTTAATTAAAAATAACTTTTTTAATCAAAATAATTAATAGTGATAAATTATTAATTTGAGTGGTTTTAAAGTATATTTAGAATATATTTTTACAATTTAATACAATTTTTGTCATTGGATGTAATTTTACATTTAAATCGGACATAAACAGGTGTCAATCTTTTGATAGTTATTATCTCTTAAAAACACGCTATTTGTTTTGACGACGAGAAATAAATTTTTTTAAATTAGTTAATGTAACTGATATGTTTTGTATTTGGAAAAAATAGACATCATTTTTGAATTCATGATATCTAATATAGCTTAGGCCTAATTTTTGGTATCTTTCTGGAAACTTTAATTTTTTGATGAATAGTTAAACCACTAAGTGGTAGTTAAAAAACTGAATTTTTCATAAAACTTAATTTTACCGCTTCTATGAGTGGAATTTCGAAAATCCGAGAGACACAGTTAATATCAAGGACAAAAATGTGGTTCAATGAGATGAAAATAATTTTTGGCGAATAGTAACATTTTACTTTTTTTTAGCACGGTTAAAAGTAAATAGGGTAATTAAGGGTAAAAATGATATTATTATTACCCTAACACATGTCCTAATTCTGTTGGATAAGTGTAATTTGACAAAAAAAACCTTAGGAATAAAATATGACCATTTAGGCCCACTTGGATTAGATTAGGACATTTATTATTAATTTATTTAAAGAAGGGTTAAAATAATTAAAATCAAAGTTTAATAACTAAATAATTTTTAATATAGGGTTATACATAAGATAAATCCGACTATAAATATTCATTAGAACGATAAAACTATTTCCTACATAACGGTAGTTTATTTTTAATTTTTAGACTTAAAATAATTTAATTTATTTATGACACAATGATGATGCAATAATTATCTTATTAATGAAATATTGACATAATTGATGTTACAAATATCCAAATAAATGTAATTTGAGACTTTTTATGAATTCCAATAATTTTCAATGTTAATATGACATGTTAGTATTTATTTAATTTACTTTGTTCTAACTAATCATTCTGTTATGATTTTCACAAAAATCAATTACCAAATAGTGTCAAAATTGACATAAAATAGTTTTAAAAAAAAATATTATATTATTAATTGTTATTATATTCATAAAAATATATGGTTCTACAAAAATACTTATATCATGATATGTGTGTCATTAATGGACCACTTGGGGGTCACTTGTATGTATATGGTAAGTTTATTAACTATATAATATAAAAATACAAAGTGACATGGTAAATGCCAATCTAATTAACTAAGAGTTAAAACTAAACGACAAGGTTAATATAATGACCTAAACATGTCTAAATTCTATTGGATGATAGGATTTAGACCCATTCCCACCTTATATTCTAAATAAATCAATTTGGAGCTATTAATAACCGAATATGTCTTTATAATAAAATAATATTTTTAGTTTTTCCAAAGGTGCCCCTCTCCTCCCTTATAAAAGGGCACCTCCTCCCTCTCTTCCTCACACCACATTGAGCCTTCAATCTCGGCCAAACCCTGCCAAATTATTTTCTCAACTTCCCTAGAAACATTCTAGAGGTCCTGGTATTCTTCAAAGACCAATTTTAGTGCCCTAAGAGGAGGTCTCAAAGAGGCACTTCAAAGAAGAGGTAATGTCTGTTACCGATTCTTTCAACTTTATTTCTTCTTCCACTTCTTCTTCTTTAGTTGTTTAATTATAAAGTAATAACATCATTATAAATCATATAATTATATGTTATTATAATTATGAAACAACCCTATTTCACCATCTATCCATCCTACGGAAAATGAAATCACCACGCGTGCGTACGTACGAAATACCATCTCCACACTGTGGTGAAATCTATTTTTTCCACCAACACCTTACATGGATGGATATAATGGTGTAAAGAATAACTATATATGGTTATTATAACACCATACTGATTATGATATATTATACCATCTACTCCAATTATATTAAATAATTATGGGAACGATATCATCGCTCGTGCGTACGTATGGACTGCCGTCTCCCCGACGCAATGAGATTCATTCTCCATGTTAACCATACATGAATGATCATAAAGTTTATATAATGAATAATAATGAAATTTATGAAATAATAATGATACTGGATTTATGTATATATATATATATATGTCATCTATTTAGTTTCATTCAATTCAATAAGGAAACGAAAGCTGCGTTCATGCGTACGTACGACCTACCGTCTCCATGAACGGTGTATTTCATTCCTTTTATCGATCTATAATATATATATGTATATGATGAATATATATTATATATAAATCATGTTTTACATTATGGAATTATGTAAATCAGGATATAATTAATAATATCAAGAATGAAAAGTCAAAACACATACGATAAATGAAATGATTTTACCCAAAATGCTGCTTTAACATGGAATTTACAAAAGAACGGGTAATATAAAGTCATAAGTGAAACATATATGATATCATAACAATTAATATGATTCTGTAATATGTTAATGACATTATTTAAATAATTATACAGGAGGTTCGGATACGTACGAAGCATATCGGACCTAAGGTAAGGGATAAATATTCCAATCTCATTCTTATCCGAGATTGCTTATTCGTAAGTATTTACTGGGCTTATTGTTATTATCCATAAACATGTTTTATAAAAATGTTTTCATGTATCTTTAAATCCTTTTTACTCATTTTTTACTTTTACTACATGGTATGTAAGGAATCTTTCTTTTGTTTATGTTACAAGGTACTTTTTTGACTTTTCTGGGAAAAGTACGAGAAGAATGTGTTTTAACGTATACTGCATGAAAGGATATTTATGGTTTTATAAAGACTTATTTTTCTGAAGATTCCTCTAAAATATTTCATGACTATTTTGAACAAAATAATTTTCTTTTAAAATTTCATGACATTTTGTGAAAGGAGAATGATTTTGAAGAAGAAAGGATATTTTCCTCAAGAATTTATTTCAAGTGTTTTATCAAAACCATTTTTCATCTAAGATGACATTATTTCATATGTGTATGTTCCAAGTATCATGTCTCTATGATTTACATGGTTTCAATTTTCTTATTATGAAATGATATCCAATTATTTTATATGGATTATTTGATGATGGGATGATATTTATGAAACCCATTTTATTTATTGGGTTATTATGAATTATGTATGTTTATTTTGTGGCACACGAAAGAATGATTTCATTATGAGATGGGTGGGACATATATCTCCCTCCAATTAATTGGGTAGAGATTTATATCTCATGAGATAGACATGGCCAGAACGGAAAGTTAAACGGGTTCAGTAATATAGGACTGGAACGAGGAGTGAACTCGATTCAGAAAGGGACTTTGTCCACTAAGATGGTCTTGGAATCAATGACTTGGCTACTATGTAAATAATATCATGTTCTTAATGGTTTCCACAATTACATGTTTTATTCCCATGCTATTTTATCAGGATTGATGTTCCTTTATGATATATTCCTTACGTAATTCCACAATTTATGTCTTTTCTCAAGATTTTGATGTTTAAATTTCATGTTCAAGTTTGTGCTTACAAATGTTTATGGATTGTTTTATGTTATCTATGTTTTCCCTTACTGAGAATTTGAGCTCACCATTTTGTATGTTTTCATTCCCCAGGAAATAATGAAAGGTTTTATGTAAGGAAACAAAAAGGGGAAGATTGTTATGGCAGTTGTTGAAGATTTTTCAACACGATTAGAAGTTTATATTCCGAGTTTCCAATGACACTAAACTATTATGGTCCTTGTGTGTTTGTTTTTGTTATGTATTAATTATTCCGAAAAAGTAATGTAATGTCCATGTACGTCAAGCTTCGGGTCCATTACAGTTGGTATCAGAGGAAAGGTTTGGTTTACCTTTGGAAACTAGGATGCGAAAACTTTAGTGAGATCCCTATAGATATTTCTAAGGTATGTCTATGGATGTCCCTAAGGTTAAGTATACGTATAAGTTATAGTCCTAGAATTGTGCTAACAATCATAGAATTTAACCTAAGATGTTAGATATTGAGGGTACTCCCCCTTTACAATGTTGTTTTCCCTAGCATGATTTTTTCCTCTCACACTATTCTTTTTGGGTTTTAGACGATGGTTGGAACCCGAAGGAACTGTGTTGATCAATGCAATGGAAAATGCAATGATTGTCCTCCTGAACAAACAAATGTTATGGGAGATGGAGTGAAAAATATTATTCATATACTCACAAAATATATGAATCATTATGGACTTCCAAATGAGCATAAAAGGGAAAAATATTCCATTGAGTCCTTCATGAGGCAACACCCACCTTCTTTCAGTGGGTCTTCTGATCCACTTGTTATTGAGCAATGGATTAGTACCACTGAAAAGATATTTTCAGTTCTTCAATGTTCTGAACATGATAAAGTCATCTTTGCAGTATATGGTTTGGAAGGTGAACCTGATCAATGGTGGAATCTTATTAAGAATACAAGGCCAAGAGATTAAATTGAGTCCATGGAATGGGACGAGTTCAAGAACTTATTTTTCAACAAGTACTTCCCTCGTATTATTCGAACAAAGATGGAGAAGGAGTTTCTTGATCTAAATCAAAAGGATGATGAATTTGTTGGTGTATACGAAGCGAATATTACAAGGCTTCCAAGGTATGCATCTGGCTTTATCATCCAACCTGAAAGTAAAGTTGTTCGATTCATCAGTGGCTTAAAACAAAATCTTCGAAGGGCATTGGCTATAAGAGACTTCAGAAGATATGAAGAAATTGTGCGTTGTGCTATCAAGGTAGAAAGGGATGTTGGTGTTACTTACCCATCTCATGGTTTTGACAAGAAACGAAAGATGGAGTTCAAGGAGAAATCTCAGAATAGTGGTTAAAAGAAGATGAATGTTTCCTTATGCTCAAAGTGCAGAAAGAAGCATGGTGGAGATTGTCTTAAAGGGACTAGAAAATGTTTTAAATGTGGATAATAAGGTCATCAAGCGGCTGAGTGTTGATGTAATGGAAAAAGGGTTGCTAATGATGTGAATAAAGAAAAGACTACAGAGAACGTACCACCAACACTTCAATGCTTCAAATTCAAGGAAATGGGGCATTATGCTAATAAATGCCCTAATCAAAGGGTTATTGATGATCGAAATGAGCAACCACTTAAGGCAAAGGACAAAGGGAAGTCACATGCGATCACTATTGGAGATGTTGAATATGACAATGATGTGGTGGAATGATTAATTGTTTGTGTAATGGGATTCCAAAATAATGTTGTATATAGTATCATGGAATATTGGAATATTTATGCATTGGTATATTGTGGTTTTCAATAATTTTATGGTGCCGTTAACCATGGAAAGTGATTGAGATATTTTTGGAACAAAAGATGATATGAACATAATGAAGGGATAAGGAGAAAATTAAATGTTTGACAGTATTCATGAGCTCATGACTAATATAAGGAGAAGGTTATATCATGGTTTGAGTATATAGAATATTTGGATTTTGGTATGTGGAAAGAGTTAACTTTTGATAGCATTCATGTTTTCACTAAGGTTTAATGGGTATTCATTTTTCAAGAGAATACATGATTAAGGTATTCACATGATTGGAATGTGTCCAACAAGATATGTGGCAGATAAATGATGGTATTCACATGCTTGGTTGATGACATTTCATGTAATCATTTTCTTTATACTATGAGCTTGGACCGAAGTATTTTAGATAAGCCTAAAGATTGGAATGGATTATGTTGGACATAAGTTATTATTGTTTAAGGATATAACTTTTTTCGATGTTATTGATGGGATGTTATAGTACTGTATTTTTAGAAAAAGGACAACCTGCAGGACGTGCGACAGCCCATCGCGTTGGACAAGGCTGTGGGAATCGAACCCACAACCGAAGTGCGACTGGCCTTTATCACCTACCACTGGCCTACAGGAAGTCCCTGTTTAGTAGAAACTAGTTTTTTTATATTAAGCAGAATGATATATGAAGTATAAGTCCATTTTAGGAACCATATATGATTAATCTCACCATAGATTGACTTATGTATTTTTGATAACTTTTATAACCTTTTGTTTGAGACAGATGGAATGACCTATCATTCTATCAGATGATCTGCTAACACTTCACAAATGACAAATTCAACTTCATTTCATTAAGAGGTGAAGTGGAAATTGTCCAAAGAACGACCAACGGTGAGATAGTACCAAAATCACGAATGTATTTATTCTAATTCCAATTTCATCAACTTTAGGGAAATGATCTTGAAAACCAAAAATGTTACCTAGTGCCATTATATTGATGAATCAGATGGTACCTTATATCATCACAAATCTATGGCTTTGTCATTGATGGATTTTTCATAGCCATGTTCTCTACCACTGTCCATCAGAACATGATGGTTAGATTTTTCTTCCATATCCATATTTTCACCTATGTTCTTCTACGTGGAAACCCAGTGATGAGTTAATTTGGGTAACCGTTACGTTCCATACATTAGTTTTTAAAGCCATGTTTTGGTATTCCTATTTACGATATGGGTTTCTATTAATGAAACTTTCAAGTAGTAAACCATTTAAAACCCTGACGAATTTTGAGGGCGAAATTCCTTTTAAGGGGGGTAGAATGTAACACCCCGAGACTTTATGAAAAATATTCTTTTTAATGTCTTGTGTTGTATGCTACACCAATGTTATCTTGTAATATACGCAACACCGTATTTTCTTGCAGTATATGCAACACTATTTTTGGCTCGCGTTACACACAATTTCATGTTCGTTTTGTAGAAACTATTATACGCAACATTATATATATATTTTGTATAATGTATAAATAAAATAAGTTTTGATTATGTTATATGCAACACCAAACAGAGATTTCACTACACGTAGCCCTGAATTGGCTTGCATTACATGCAATAAAGACCTTCCTCGATAGCGTGTGTAGTACGCAATACCAAGTTTCACTAAACGAGATATTATTATAATATTATTATGAACTAGCCGTTATGAATAGTAATACCCAATTTTTGAAATTTTATAAATTTTATCTTTCAAAATGGACTTCATTTTTGGATTTGGAATATCGAAATTAGCTTAGGGTGAAATTTTTGTACTTTTTGGATAACTTTCATATTCTGATGAATAGTGAATATTACTAAATTTTAATTAAAAACAACTTTTTTAATCAAAATAATTAATAGTGATAAATTATTAATTTGAGTGGTTTTAAATTATATTTAGAATATATTTTTACAATTTAATACAATATTGGTCATTGGATGTAATTTCACATTTAAACAGGACATAAACAAGTGTCAATATTTTGATAGTTATTATCTCCTAAAAACACGATATTTGTATTGACGACGGTAATTAATTTTAAAAATTAGTAAATGTAACTGATATGTTTTGAATTTGGTAAAATAGAAATCATTTATTAATTCATAATATCAAATATAGCTTAGACCTAATTTTTGGTATCTTTCTGGAAACATTCATTTTTTGTTGAATAGTGAAACCACTAAGTGGTAGTTAAAAAACTGAATTTTTCATAAAACTTAATTTTACCGCTTCTGTGAGTGGAATTTCAAAAATCCGAGAGACACGGTTAATATCAAGGACTAAAATGTGGTTCAATGAGATGAAAATATTTTTGGGTGAATAGTAACTTTTTACTTCTTTTTACCACGGTTAAAAGTAAATAGGGTAATTAAGGGTAAAAATGACATTATTATTACCCTACCACATGTCCTAATTCTATTGGATAAGTGTAATTCGGCAAAAAACAACCTTAGGAATAAAATATGACCATTTAGGCCCACTTGGATTAGATTATTATATTTATTATTAATTTATTTAAAGAGGGGTTAAAATAGTTAAAATCAATGTTTAATAACTAAATAATATTTAATATAGGGTTATACATAAGATAAAGTCGACTATAAATATTCATTAGAAAGATAAAAGGATTTCCTACGTAATGGTATTTTATTTGTAATTTTTCGACTTAAAATAATTTAATTTATGTATGACACAATGATGATGTAGTAATTATCTTATTAATGAAATATTGACATAATTGATGTTATAAATACCCAAATAAATGTAATTTGAGACTTTTATGAATTCCAATAATTGTATATGTTAATATGACATGTTAGTATTGATGTAATTAACTTTTTTCGAACTAATCATTCTGTTATAATTTTTACAAAAATCAATTACCAAATAATGTCAAAATTGACATAAAATAGTTTTTGAAACAAATATTATATTATTAATTGTTATATAATTCATACAAATCTAAGGTTTGTCCAAGATACTTATATCACGATAGGTGTTCCATTAATGGACCACTTGGGGGTCGCTTGAATGTATATGGTATGTTTATTAACTATATAATATAAAAATATAAAGTGACATGGTAAATGTCAATCTAATTAACTAAGAGTTAAAACTAAACGATAAGGTTACTACAATGACCTAAACTTGTATAAATTCTATTGGATGAGAGGATTTCGACCCACCCCCAACTTAGATTAGAAATAAATCATTTTGGAGCTATTAAAAACCGAATAGGACTTTATAATAAAATAATATTTTTAGTTTTTCCTAAGGTGCCCCTCTCCTCCCTTATAAAAGGGCACCTCCTCCCTCTCTTCCTCAGACCACTTTGAGCTTTCAAGCTCGGCCAACCCATACCACATTATCTTCTCCATTTCCCTAGAAACATATTAGAGGTCCTGGTCTGCTTCAAAGAACAATTTTAGTTCCCTAAGAGGAGGTCTCAAAGAGGCATTTCAAAGAAGAGGTAATGTCCGTTACCGATTCTTTCAACTTTATTACTTCTTCCACTTATTCTTCTTTAGTTGTTTCATTATTAAGTAATAACATCAGTATAAATCATATACTGATACGTTATTATAAGTATAAAACAACCCCATTTCACCATCTATCCATCATACGGAAAATGAAATCACCATGCGTGCGTACATACAGAATACAGTCTCCACGCCGTGGTGAAATCTATTTTTCCACCAACACCTTACATGGAAGGGTATAATGGTGTAAATAATAAATACATATGGTTATTATAACATCATACTTATTCTGATATATAATACCATCTACTCCAATTCTATTCAATAATTATGGGAACGATATCATCGCTCATGCGTACGTACGGACTACAATCTCCACGACGCGATGAGATTCATTCTCCATGTTAACAATACATGAATGATCATAAAGTTTATATAATGAATAATAATGAAATTTATGAAATAATAATTATAATGGATTTATTTATATATATATTTATTTATTTCATCTATTTGTTTTCATTCAATTCAATAAGGAAATGAAAACAGCGTTCATGCGTACATACGGCCTACCGTCTCCATGAACGGTGTATTTCATTCCTTTTATCGATCTATAATATATATATGTATGTGATGAATATATATTATATATAAATCATGTTTTACATTCTATAATTATGTAAATCAGGATATAATTAATAATATCAAGAATGAAAAGTCAAAACACATACGATAAATGAAATGATTTTACCTAAAATGATGCTTTAACATGGAATTTACAAAAGAACGGGTAATATAAAGTCATAAGTGAAACATATATGATATCATAACAGTGAATATTATTCTGTAATAAGTCAATGAAATTATTTAAATCATTATACAGGAGGTTCAGATACATATGAAGCATATCAGACCTAAGGTAAGGGATAAATATTCCAATCTCATTCTTATCCGAGATTGTTTATTCGTAAGTATTTACTGGGGTTATTGTTATTATCCATGTACATGTTTTATAAAAATGTTTTCATGTATTTTTAATTTCCTTTTTACCCATTTTTGACATTTACTACATGGTATTTAAGGAATCTTTCTTTCGTTTACGTTATGAGGTACTTTTTTGACTTTTCCGGCAAAAGTACGAGAAGAATGTTTTTTTAACGTATACCGCATGAAATGATTTTTACGGTTTTATAAAGACTTATTTTTATGAAGAATCCTCTAAAATATTTCAAGAATATTTTCAACAAAATCCGTTTCTTTTAAAATTGGATGACATTTTGTGAAAAGAGAATGATTTTGAAGAAGAAAAGATATTTTCCTCAAGAATTCATTTCAAGTGCTTTATCAAAACCATTTTTCATCTAAGATGAAATTATTTCATATGTGTATGTTCCAAGTATCACGTCTCTATGATTTACATGGTTTCACTTTTCTTATTATGAAATGATATCCATTTATTTTATATGGATTATTTGATGATGGGATGATGTTTATGAAACCCATTTTATTTATTGGGTTATTATGAATAATGTATGTTTGTTTTGTGGCACATGAAAAACTGATTTAATTATGAGATGGGGGGACCTATATCTCCCTCCAATGCATTGGGTAAAGATTTATATCTCATTAGATAGACATGTCTGGAACGACAAGTTAAACTGGTTCAGTAATACTGGACTGGAATGAGGAGTGAACTCGATTCAGAAAGGGACTTTGTCCACTAAGATGGTATTGGCAGCAATGCCTAGTCTACTATGGAAATCATATCATGTGATGAATGGTTTCCACAATTACATGTTTTATTCCCATGATATTTTATCATGGTTGATGTTCCTTTATGATATATTCCTTACGTACTTCCACGATTTATGTCTTTGCACAAGATTTTGATGTTTAAATTTCATGTTCAAGTTTGTGCTTCCAAATGTTTATGGATTGTTTTATGTTATCTATGTTTGACCTTAATCAGAATTTGAGCTCACCCTTTTGTATGTTTTCTTTCCCCAGGAAATAAAGAAAGGTTTTAGGTAAGGAAACAAAAAGGGGAAGATCGTTATGGGAGTTGTTGAATATTTTTCAACATGATTAGATGTTTATATTCTGAGTTTCCAAAGACACTAAACTATTATGGTCCTTGTGTGTCTGTTTTTGTTATGTATTAAGTATTCCGCAAAAGTAACGTAATGTCCATGTACGTCAAGATTTGGGTCCGTTACAGTCTCCATATAGGATGGCCCCTTCTGAGTTGTGAGAGCTATGTATACAGCTTGATGGTCTGTTGCAGTGCGGTTTTGTTCGGCCAAGTGTGTCACCATGGGGTGCACCAGTTTTGTTTGTGAAGAAGGCTAATGGCAGTTTGCGGCAGTGTGTCGATTATCGTTGCTTAAACAAAGTGACAATAAAGAATCTCTATCCTCTTCCATGGATTGATGACTTATTCGATCAACTGAAGGGTGCAAGTTGGTTCTCAAAGATTGACTTGCGGTCGGGATATCATCAGATGCATGTGAAGGATGATGATATTCCGAAGACTACTTTATAATTTCATCATGGGCATTATGAGTTCATTGTAATGCCGTTCGGCGTGACGAATGCTCCACCTATATTCATGGGATTGATGAATGCTATGTTCCGTCAGTTCTTGGATAAGTTTGTGATGGTTTTCATCGACGACATCCTTGTGTACTCCACATCTGAGGAGGAGCATGCATAGCATCTACGAGCCGTCTTGGGAGTCCTTCATCAACATCATCTATTTGGGAAGTTGTCGAAGTGTGAGTTTTGGCCTTGATAAGTCCGTTTCATGGGGCATGTTGTGCCGCAATAGAGAGTAGTTGTGGATCCATCGAATATAGAAGCAGTTGGGTCTTGGGCAGCCCCCAAGACAATGTCAGAGGTGTAATGTTTCCTTGGTCTCACGGGCTACTACAGGCGGTTCGTATCCAATTTCTCATGAGTTGAAACTCCTCTGACAACTTTGACCAGGAATGATCATGCATTTATATGGAATGATCAGTGTCAGGAAGCTTTCGAGTATCTAATGGATAAGGTAGTAAGTTCTCCAGTCCTTTGTCTTCCAGTAGAGGGAGTTCAGTTTGATTTCTTATGTGATGCTTCACATCTGGGGTTGGGCTTTGTTCTCATGCAGTAGAGGTCAATTGTTTCTTATGGGCCTCTGCGGTTATGGCCCCACGAACGAAAATATTACACCCATGATCTTGAGTTGGAAGCCGTGGTGTTTTCTCTGAAGTCATGGAGAAATTACCTCATTGGTGAGCACTTTGTGGTTCTCACCGATCATAAGAGTTTGAGGTATGTTTTCTCCCAGTGTGACTTGAACTTGAGAAAGCGGTGGTGGATGGAGTTCTTACAGGAATACGATTTTGAAATATCGTATACACCTGGAAACGGGAATGTTGTAGCTGATGCGCTGAGCCGAATGTCACATAGTGATGTTGTGTGTGAATCTGGTTATTCCTAGAGAATAATGGAAGAACTGTCAGCATTACATCTTCATATGGGAGAATTTGGGGCTAGAGGTTGTCTTTTTCAGATGATGGTACAATCATCCTTGGTGCAGAAGGTGGAAGATTCGCAGTTTGGAGATGTTGAGGTGGAGGTCTTTAGAGACTGAGTTTTTTGTGGTGAGGCCCCTTATGGTTAGTCTGAGGATGAACAACACTGAGTGTTGTATCATGGAAGGATTTTTGTTCCTTTGATGATGCGTGATACGGTCCTCAGAGAGTTCCATAGTTCGCCTTTAGCGGTACAACCTGGTGTGATAAAGATGTACCGATCCTTGAGGAGTCAGTTTTGGTGTCCTGTACTAAAGCGTGCAGTTGCGGAGTTTGTGTCTTGATGTTTAGTCTGCAAGAAGGTGAAGGCTGCAAACCGTGTTCCAGGTGGTTTTCTGCATCCATTAGATATTACTCAGTGAAAGTGGGAGTACATCTCAATGGAATTCATTACTGGTTTACCTCAAGCTCCGGGAGGACATGATGCTATTTGGGTGGTAGTATATCGTTTATCAAAATCGGCCCACTTTATAGAAATCAAGGAGTCAAGATCAGTGGATGTTTTTTCAAGGCAGTATCTAGAGGATGTGGTGAGACTTCATGGAGTCCCTAGGACGATCATTTCTGATCGATATCCTCGTTTTTCCTCCAGGGCGTGGAGAGGTCTCCCACATGCTTTTGGTTCTCAACTATGCCTTATCACTGTTTTCATCCCCAAACGGATGGTCAGACAGAGCGAACCATCCAGACTCTTGAAGACATGTTACGCTCTTATGTTCTTGATTTTGGAGGTTCGTGGAAGAGGAACTTACCCTTGGTGGAGTTCGCTTACAATAATAGTTTTCACTCCACCATCGGTATGGCGTCGTTTGAAGCCTTGTATGGCTGGCCATGCCATTCCCCGTTGTGCTGGACTGGGGTCAAAGAGTCGGCAATTCTCGGACCAGAACTAGTGCAGAATACAATAGAGATGGTTCAGGTGAATTGTGAGAGGATGAAGATAGTGCAAGATCATCAGAAATCATATGTCGATCAAATAATGAGACCCATAGAGTTTAATGTTAGGGATCATGTGTTTCTGAAGGTGACTCCTAGTCGTGGGAAGTGAAGGTTTGGTCATGGAAGCAAGCTTTCTCCCCAGTTTATTGGGCCTTTCGCGGTGTTAGCTCGTGTTAGAGCTGTGGCATATCGCGTATCACTTTTCCCACAGATGAGTCGAATACATAATGTTTTCCATGTATCACAGCTCCGTCGTTATCTTCATGATGGCTATCACATCATCGATTGGGGAGAGATCTATGTTGATGATGATGCAACCTTTGAGGAGAGACCTACGGAGATACAAGACCACAAGGAGAAGGCGTTTCATAGACATTCTATTCCTTTAGATCGTGTCTTGTGGCGACACGGTGGCTTGAAGGAGAGTACTTGGGAACGTGAGTCACCGATACGTGCTCAGTACCCAGAGTTGTTCGATGTTTAACTGTTTTTGGGTTTTGATGTAACTAATGTGGTTGTGCAACTTTCATGTTTATGAGATAGTTCCAATTATTTCTTTTGTGGCTAGCTCTCTTTTGAGAGGTATCTTGATGGGTGGTTGTTCAGACCCTCACTACTACAAACACGGCCTTTATCAGCGCTCAAAAAAAGCACTGATAAAAGTACCCCTTTATCAGCGCTTTTTTAGCACTGATAAAGGGGTCCTATATCAACGCTTCCTTTATCAGCGCTCTCGTTTTAGCGCTGATATAGTGCCCTTTTATCAGCGCTTTTAAAAAAGTGCTGATAAAAGTTAAAAAAAATTAAAAAAATTTAAAAAAATTTAAAAAATACTGCCAATCGGGGGGGGGGGGGCTTTTATAGCGCTTGAACCCCCCCTTTTACAGTGCTTTTCGGCCCCTATACAACACCCCATGCACCCCACGCACCCCCTCCACCCTTTAACAGCGCTTGCTCCAATATTCCCCATGCGCGCGCACCCCTACCTCCACCAGGATTTGAACTCGAGACCTCCCCCCTACGCGCCTAAGCCCTTACCACTACTCTATTTTGTTTTTCTTTCCAATTCAAGATATCTCTATATATATATATTTATATATTTAGTTATATTTATTCATATAGTAATATACATTTATATTAATATATATATATAGTTATATTATAATATATATATAGTTATATTATAATATATATAGTAATATTAATATATATATATATATAGTGGTATTAATATATATCTATATCTATATATATATATATTTATTTAGTTATATTTATTCGTATAGTAATATATATTTTTATTAATATATATATAGTTATATTAACATATATATATTTATATTAACATATATATAGTTGTATTAACATATATATAGTTATATTAACATATATATAGTTATATGAATATATATTTATATAGTTATATTAATATATATATAGTGATATTAATATATATATTCATGGTGAAATTAATATATATATTTATTGTAATACTAATATATATATATGTAGTTATATTAATATATATATATATAGTTATTAGATTAATATATATATAGTTAGATTAATATATATATATAGTTAGATTAATATATAGGTATATAAATATTCATATATTGGTATTTTAAATAAAATGGATATTAGTTATTATTTAGATAAATCTAATATATTATATATGTAAATATGTTTCATTATTTATTTAAAAACTTTAATTTTTAGGTGTGAATATATAAAAAATATGTACAAATAGTTATATATTTGATTATAAATAGCAGTTCATTATAAAAAAGGGTGAAATTTCAAAGACATAATATCAATATGAATGTAATACCTTGGAATAAATTCAGTCCCCACCAAGAAATGCCAATAATACCCCCTTAAACGAGTTTGAAAATCCACAAAATGTTAAAAAATCTGGGTACCCCGACAAAAAACTCAGTTTTGGAGGCCTTCTGGGCCTCTTTTGTCCTTGAAAAACGCTTGACTGGGGTGCCCCCGAGTCACAGCGACGTAGATCTCATCGCATGATTCGATTTGATATGTGGTAGAGCTCAAACGGACACCCAGATCAAAAGTTATGGCCGTTTGAAGTTTGAGTTGCGTTTTCAACATATTTTGGATCTTTTTTTAATTTTTTTAATTTTTTTAGTCCTCAAATTGTTATTAAATGACTATTACTCCATAATGATTATCAAATTATTAATTAAAAATATTTTTTTAATTTTTTAAGAAGTCATTTTCATTAAATATCTTATATATTAAGTATAATAAGTGTAAATGTACATTTATACTTATTTAAAATATATTTAAAAATTATAGATTATATTTATATAACTATATAACTATATTTATATATTAATATATTAATATATTTTTATTTTTTTTTGAAGCCGACCCTTTATCAGCGCTAAAAAAAGCGCTGATAAAGGCCCCACTTTATCAGCGCTACTAAGCAAGCGCTGATAAAGGGGGGACCTTTATCAGCGCTAGTAAGAAAGCGCTGATAAAGGGGGGCGCTGCGAAAAACTGTTTTTGTGGTAGTGCCTGTTTCGTTTTCTCTCTAGGTGGGTTTTGGATTCTCGAGGATGAGAATGTTTTAAGAGGTATCTGATGTAATGGCCTGGACCTCTCCAGTCCTTTACATTGTGGGAATGTGGTGTTAGAGGTGTTGTGGGAGGTCAGTGTGGCTTGGGGGTGCATTTGGGTGGACTTTTAAGGAAGATTAAAGGGAAATAGCTTTAACATGGTTAGCGCACGGTTTGCCTAAATCGTGTGGCCAAACCCTGCGAGGTTGGTGTTGGAGGCAGTGGATAACGCACGATTAGCACATAGTTTTTCTAACCGTGTGGCCTAACCGTGCAAGGAGTGTTTGACGAGGTAGTAGATACCACATCATTAGCGCATGGTTTGTCTAACCGTTCGAGAAAACCGTGCAGGCACATAAATTAGATCCTAAAATTGTAGATCTAACTCGTTTTTGCCTCTAACTTGTTCATTTAAGACCCTAAGAGGCCATAACTCAGGATTACCCTTCCTTGAAGGTAGGAGAACCTATTCCATGTGTTTTGGAGGCGATCCGAAGTCCCCTTTTGGAAAATCGCAGCCGGTTTCTTAAGGTATGTGATCGTTCATGTTTAGATCTTAGATCTACTTAGATCTCCTCCTCCTCTTCTCTCGGTTTCTTATATCTACTCCCATTATTGGTAGATCTATGTGTGTGGTTACCAAATATGATGATTTTGGTCTTGATATTTCTAAGAGAAGATATCTAAGGAGGATTCTGGAGAATCAACCCAGCTTTCTTGTGTGTTCTTCATGTGTAGGGGTTTTTGTCAAAAACCCTTGAGGTAGGGGATTCGTTGCTTCTCTTTCTTTTAAATGAAACTATAGGGTTAGCATGTTTAATCCCCATGGATGACAAAGGGAATTGACTTAGTAAATATTTTGAACCAGATAATGAAATTGTATCGATCGTATGTTATTGCCTCTTGTTTTGCTAGATAGTGTGATATATATGGTTGCTTTGATTAGGTTTTGTTCTTGATTTAAATTGGTAAAGAATGTAAACTGGTACTAATTGATAATTGTTGGGTTAAAGATAAATGGGCATGAAAATGAATCCGGTTCTTGTTGTAATTTGATATTAATTAAATTGGCATAGTAAGAATGCATAATCATTTGTGGTAGCATACTGGTTAGGTTCCTAATTTTGGAACCAATGGATTATAAATCTGTTAATTCAATATGGTTTAAAGATTTTACTGTTTGATAATTCCATGAAGGGTTTTGAGTTACCCTCTTGATTGTTAAAGGGACAAGATCCCAATTTATGTGATGTTTTCTTTCCCGCTTCTTGTGTTGTGATGTGATCCTGGATGGTTGTTGTGATATGTGGGGGCATAGAGGCCTTTTGGTTGTGGCAGTGGATGACACATAGAGTGGTGAAATGCATCGGTTTATGCATGTGGGTGTCGGGGAGGACACCAGGGATGATGGAATGGGTTGGATGTGATTGTTGGATGCTTGCGGGTTCTTTGATTGTTTATCTACATTAATTTTCCCCACTGCTCAATGCAGCTAGTCTTGCTTACCCTTCTTCCGAAAGAGGTAAAGACACATGGGGTATGCCACGTGCTTTCCATGTTTAGCTTCTCAAGGGAGAATGGGTCTATGCTCTTGCTATAGGTGGCAAAGACTCGATGGGTAGTAGATCTACTCACCGTGTTGAGCCCCCTTGTGTTAGTAGCATAGAATGATTTTCTAGAATGCCTGGAAATATGGGAAAGTGTTTCTGTAATGAATTTCTGAATAAAAGGTGTTGACCCAAGGGGTTGGTGTTCGCTGAAACAGAATGATGAGGTTGTAATATTTTGAAGGAATAATTGACTTTGGGTATGATACTAATGAAATTTAATGTGGATTTGTTCATGGTTAATTAATGTTTAATGAATTAATTAACATACAATGGAATTGATAAAAAGGGAATGAAGTAATCTGATAATGCTCTTTAATTGTTGTGTACATATCGGATACCTAGTCTTAGAAGTGGCAGCCCTGAGTCCGAGATACGTTAGCGAAAGTTGTGTCTAAGACTAGGTTATGCCCATAGTGTGGTTGTGAGTTATAATATAATCTGAAATTTTTGTGTTTCTATACGCTACTCTACCATGTCAGTAAGTGCAACTGACACCCCAGGGATTCTGATCCCTAGGTGGGGGGGGGGGGGGTGTTTTCCCCAACATTCTGGTGGGAGGATGAATTGATGACTACCCCCTTTGGGCCCACTCTCTTCTCTTGGTAGATACTTATGCCATTACGCACATCGATTAGTTTTCCCCATATATGTGTGTAGAGGGATTTAATGGCTTGTGGTTATTCAAAAACATATATTCTAGATATAGAATCCTATGAACTACTATAGGTGTAACGTGTATAGGTTTTGATGTCTTGAGGATCCTTACTTGGTGTATGGGCTGTAATGGATTGAGGTATAATAACTGACATATGATACGTGTTATGCGAGCTGTGGTGGATCTAAAAAACTACCTGGTTACTTTTGGTAGTGAGGATGGTGTGGTGCTTTTCCCAGGTGTCTACATGCAATCCTTTGTGGTGCACGAGGTCTAGATTGTGGTTCTTTGCCCAGGTGTCTGCGGGCAAGACATTTTGGAGAGAGATGCTTAGGACGTGCGACGTTGTTGCAAAGCGGAAAACTAGTGGGGAAGTAGTAGTGGGGTACCCTTGATATTCTTTATTATATGATATATTCTTGAATGCGTTACTTGGTGAGAGTAGCCATGGTGAGGTTGGGAACTTAGTATACCTATTAGGTGAAGAGTCAGTTTCACTTGTTGTTCAATGTGCTTTAGCATGCTTTCTTTACCTTTGCACAAGAGGCTTCAGGGAGTATCCTACTGAGTATACTGTTATACTCACCCTACATATATACAAACTATTTTTTAGGTCACATGGAGTAGGTTGTAGATCAAGCCGGTTTCTACTAATATGGGGTTGCAGGAGCTGTTCTTGTTTGTGGTTGCAGCTTTTTTACTTTATTTTGGGTAATTGTAGTTTTTCCCCTTTCAGTTGTAGTATTTTTTCATGGCATATGTGCATTTGGGTTTCTTTTATATTTCAGTTCTGAGATGGAGTTGGTTGGTGTCTATCTTATCTCTCTCTTCTGCATGTGTTCTCTTAGAGGGTAATGCCTCCCATATGCGTGTTTATTATACCCTCGGTGCTAGTCGCCAACCCGGGGCCTACTGGAGGCGGGACTCAGGGGTCATTATATCCCTTCTCACATTGCTTTCCCAGGAGGGGTACACTTTGTGGGGAGGGGGTCATGACAACATGGGCCATTTCACACTATGAAACTCCCATTCAAGGAATGACGTCCATGATGGATTAGTATGCTAGAATCCACATCACATCATATTATAAATATGTTATTTAAACGATTGTCGACATGAAAGTATTTTACATCTTGTGTAATATTTCATAGAATGAATCCCCTTTCATGGATTCTACCAGCACAAATTACATGGATTTTAACATAGTTACATGTCATGAATTCTTTCTACGTTCTATAGAAAAGGATTGTTAAGGTTGAAAGTCCAAAAATCTATGTATTAACTATTATAGGTATCCTCCCAATCTGAAAATAGAAGAAAAATATGATGAGGATTACAGTGTTTATGACAAAGCAGTAACAAGATGTTAAAAACATGGATTTATAATAAATTTCATCACTACAAGAAATCAGAGTATTGGCGACGGGTTATTTGCGACGGGATCCCGTCACAAATAATCCGTCGCGAAAAATAGCACCACAATTAAAACTATTAGCGACGAGACCGTCGCTAATATATTTAATTGCGACAAGAAAGATTATCGTCACGAATACTTCTCGGGTTATTTTTAAAAAACATATTTGCGACGGGCCCGTCGCAAATACCATTTGTGACGGGCTCCTATTCCCACCACAAATACCTTTTCGAAAAACCATATTTGCGACGGGCCGTCGCAAATACATTTTGCGACAGGCCTCTTTTCCCGCCACAAATAGTTATTTCGAAATAACTTTTTGTGACGGGCCTGACGCAATTACCTTTTGCGACAGATCCTTATTCTCATCGTAAATAAGTATAAAAAAAATAAAAAAAATGAAATAATAATATAATAAAAAAACACAATTTTAAAAACAATAATAAAATCATAATTCAATCAAATATTAAAATAAAAAATAATTCCAATATTTAAAACATTATAATTAATTATAATTTTAAATATATTTAAAATTATTAATATAATAAAATATGAAAAATATTCAAAAAATATTAACAATCATATTAATACAATAATATAAAAAATATAATATTATATAATATAATAATGTTATTATTACCATTAATATTTATGAAAATCTATTATTAATGTTATTAAAATAATTAATATATGAAAATTATCAATATTTGCAAAAACGAATATATAAAAAGACATTAAAAAAATAATACTAAAAATAAATCATTATTTTTTTAAATAATAAATCATAATTTTTTATCAATATTTGCAACAAAAAAATTTTAAAAAATAATAAAATTATAAGAGTAATATTATTATTAATAAAATAAACAAAAATTAAAAAAATAATACTAATAATAAATAATAAACTATTAAAAATAAAAATGAATTATATAATGCAACATTGACACCAATATAAAAAATACAGAAACTATAAATAGAAAATGATTCATATTTTGAATTCAAAAAACATTATAACATCAAAATAAATCACTGGTCTGAATGAGGGGGGGGGGGATCTGGAGGATCTGGAGGAGCTGGTGGAGGAAACTCTATCCCTAATGAAAAAGTCAGAGGACGCATGTACTCCATCTACTCCTGATGCTTCTACTGCCATCGACTCATCTGCTCCTCGTACTCCTGCTGCTGTCATCGGCGCTCCTCCTTATGCTGCTGCTGCTGCTGACACATATTCTCCTTCTCCATACGAAGACTCTCTATCAGCTCAGTCTGTGATCTCAACTGATCCTTATACTCTGATGCAGAAGATGATGCACGAGCTCCTCTCGAGTTGGACGCCGACATCGAAGCACTACCATAATAAGCCGCAGGAGTCAACTGAGAGCTGATACCAACTACTCGGCCCCTCTCGAAGCCATACTGGGTAGCCTACATCCATGCGGTGTCATCCAAATGATGGCCACTGGTCTGATCAGATGTCTCATCCTGACCCTCAGCCTGGGTCTGTGACGTCGCGACCTCATATGACTCCTTCAGTTGCAATTTGAAATTAAAATTTCGAATATATTATATGCAGTTAATTTTCAAACTGAAAAACAAATAATACTGACCACAATCTGACGCTAGCGATCATCTCTAACCTCCCTAGTAACTAGATCACTATACATCTTCCGATATACGTCGTACTCCATAATACTGGGCTTCTCGACAGCTTATGTGAATATAAAATAAACTGTTAATATTTAAATTTATATAAAATATTTTTTAAAAATGTACATACTAGATGCTGTCTATGCATACTGAATGTACGACTCCCAGCTCAATGAGTCACCTCCTATCTCCGCCGATTTTTCCTCCCCAATGATGATCTCTTCTGAAAGCCACTACTCAACCAGTGTGAACATAATCCATCCCATATGTGGGATGAAATGTACTCTGGTCGGTGGGATCTACAGGACTCATCAAACATGGTCACTCCAACTTTTTTCAATGTCATTTTTCTTAAATTGTGTAAAAACTGACGTAATCGCTGATGCATCACCACCTCCCATACCTCATGGATGGCGTCATGCATGGTATCATCGATTGGATACCATAAACCCTACAAATAATTTACAATATCAAGTTATAAATGAAATAAATTTAAAAATAAAAATTATTTATTTACGTACCAACCAATGTCTGAACATGGCTTACTGCACATCAACGGGAATCTGTTCCCACGTGGTCCATGGCTGAGATAAATAGTTGAACAAAATAGCACTGCCCTGTCTGACTGCTATATGTAGAAAACTGTAAAACAAATAATCGAAAATTTATTATGTAAATAAATTAATGAAATCTTACTAAAATGTACAGGTTATCATACCTCCGTGTGCGTGGATCGAACTCAAGATGCGGACGTCGCTCGGGGATGGGGCCAGGGATCATCAGTCATGCAAGACCATGCCCCCTACACGTACTCCCTAAAGTGCCAGTAGGCTGAGGGTCAGATGATCCGAAATCATCCTCATCCAAAGGTAGGTCAGCCTCCGACAACTGACAAAATTTCTCATCGTTCATCTGATACAGAAAATGAATGTTGTTAGAAAGTAATTAAAAAATATTATTATATGTACATATATATATAAGGTATGATTATATATAACTATCATTGAATTGTATTAATGTCCACCTTCATCATCATCTTCATATTCGACGATGTCATCTTCATATTCCTCCTCAATATCATCGATATCCATTTGAGTTTCAGTTCCATCATCTCTTACCATTTCAAATTCATTTGTGACATCATTGACATCATCGTCACCATCAAATATTAATTTTGGGATGTCATCATCGATACTCATGTTTCATTGTGAAAAAGATGGATTTTGAGTAGTCACTTGAAAAACCTCAATTCCTTGCACTTCAGTGAAACAATCTTCACTTTGAGAAAACTGATTGTCTCGAATTTTGATTTTTATTATGCTCCACTAATCACTCAGGTCTCTTGACGTAGCACAATACTTTTCATAATAAACTTGATTTTCCTATTGAGCCAGTAAAAATGGTTCATTTACTACTAGAAGACTTTTATATTTAATATCAATGATTCCATTAGTAGGATGAACATGAACTCCTCTATCAGTATCCAACCACCAAAATTTGAACATCGTTATGTAATGATGTCCTAGATAACAAAGTTCAATAATTTCATCAAGCATTCCATAAAAGTTAACATCATTTTCTCTATGATGAGATCCTCTCAAACAAATTCCACTATTCATTGTTTTTTTTGATTCCCCATATGCATGTCTATGAAATCGAAATCCATTCATCACATATGCATTATAAGATTTAACCAATTTGGATGGTGGGTTACTCAATATACAAAGACGTTTGTTAATTTTATCAGCATGTTGAGACACCTGAAAATTTGTAAAATAATTATCAATATAATAAACAATAAATTGAATGAGATGTTAAAACATTAAGAATTTATTTTAGCAGTTTTTGAAACCACAGAGAAATTTTTTTCTATCGTCGTTCTTCGAGAGTAGCTGCTGTAATTTGTTGAAGTTGTTCCTTGATATAATTATAATATAACCTAAAAAAATAAAGTTACATATTGTAACATAAATGATATAACAAGTGATACAAGCACTTACAGTACAAATGGTGTCATCTCTTCAAAGTTGAGAAGAACATACATATGAGATCTGTGATGTTCATCATCCGAAAGCCATCGTTAATGAACTCCACCGAAACCAAACTCTAACTGAATAAAAACTGATAATTGATTATTCATTCCATCATCAACATTCCCCTCGTTCCGTCCCATGAAATTTTGTTTTGAGGGATACTCAGATTCAAAATAGTGAGAGCATAAAAAAGATATTTCTTCTTACAAATAACCTTCAGCAATTGATCTTTCAACAGATGCTTTGTTACATAATTTTTTTTCAACTTCTGCATGCATCTTTCGAATGGGTTCATCCATCGAAATTGAACTGGACCTCCACACTTTGATTCATGTGGAAAATTTAATATGAAATGTTCCATTGAGTCAAAGAAAGATGGCAGAAATACTTTTTCTAGTTTACATATAATTAAAACAACATCTTCTTCAAGTTTTCGTAGAACATCGTAATCTGTTTTCGCTACACAAATGTCTCGAAGAAAATATAACATTTCTGTTATTGAATCCCAAATCATGGAATTCAAAATTCCACTTAATCCAATTAGCATAAGTCTTTCCATTATAACATGACAATCATGACTTTTTAATCCTCTAATATAACCATTCTTTACACATCTAACCAAATTGGAATCACAGCCATCTGGAAGTCTCAAATCTGCAATCCCCTGACAAAATAACAAGCGACTTTCTTTTAATAGTGTATAAGTTTCTTTTTACATCATTAACCTTTGTGTTCTGACATTCTCAAACAGTTCGAGTTCTGGGTGCCTGCAAATTTGGGCAAGATCTAATCGTGCCTTTACATTATCTTTGATCTTACCATGTGTATCCGAAACTGTATGAAATAAATTATCAAAATAGTTTATCTCAATATACATAACATTTAGCATGTGGCGGACCAACAAATCAGACTAATATGGAAAATACCAAAAAATGCTCCGTTTTCTCCAATTGTGTTCTTTCCCAATGCCAGAAATTTTCTATTGGTTTATTGTGGGTCCAAATGTGATGGGAGGTAATGAAAATACAACTAATTTTAACTCCGTACCTGATAGAATTTTATGAGGTCCATCCCTTTCAATTGTACCTTTTCTAAAATGGGATTTGTTCCTCTGAAAAGGATGATCATTTGGAAGAAATCTGTGATGACAGTCAAAATAACAAGGTTCTTTTCCATGAAAAATCATAAATGATTTGTTCTCTCCAATATAGTAAGGACATGATTTCAGTCCATGTGTACTCCGGCCAGATAACATTCCATATGTCGTGAAGTCACTAATTGTCCACACCAATGCTGCTCTTAGTATTAAATTCTGTTTCGCAGCAACATCATATGTATTGACACCAGTACTCCACAATAAATTCAATTCATCAATAAATGGTTTCAAATATACATCAATATTCTTTTTCGGATGTCCTAGGATTAATAAGGTGAAAAAGATATAGGGCTCCATCATCAACATCCATGGAGGAAAACTATACGGATTTATAAAGACAGGACAACATGAATACTGACTACCATAATATTCAAACGGATAGAAACCATCAGTGGAAAGACCCAGTCACACGTTTTGATCTTCTAAAGAAAATGAAGGATTCACTCTGTAAAAATGTTTCCATGAATCACTATCAGCTGGATGATTCAAGATTTTACTGATTGAAATATTCGTTTTGTGCCCTAACATCATTATCGCTCTTTTCTTAGACATGAATAAAAGATGCAGTCTGGATGTAAGCGGAAAATATCTCAACTGTTTTACAGGAACCAAGCCAGAATTCCCATGTTGAGCTTCCTTATACCTCGATTGCCCACATGTGGGAAAACTATCCAATGACTCATTTTTACCAGAATATGAAATTCAATCATTTGAACATGCATGAATATTCTGACAAATAAGTCCCAAATTCTGAACCAGCCTCTTACTCTCATAGTAATTTGTAAGAAAAACATTTCCTTCGGTTAATAGTGTTTTATCCAAAGAAAATATCTGATCAAAACAGTTGTTTGACATTTCATTATCTGATTTGATAGCCATAAATTTTTCAACTGCTTCTAACTTGCTTATCTTGCAACCGGGATATAATGCATCCTCAGCTGACATCATAAACTCATAAAATTCAGATTGTGCCAACTCAAGAGTTGAATTAATATCATCCCGATTTTCAGTATGTTGAACAGATGGACCTGCAACATCATGTACTAAATTTTGAAACCATGATGGATCCGGAATAATGTTAGTATCAACTTCTCTGGAACTACGTTCACCATGTTGATACCAAAAAACATAATCTGGTTGAAAACCAAAATGCAAGTGATGTCCCTCAACTTTATCAAATCTGTCAAAAGTTCTCAGTGCACATTTTTACATTGAAATTTTATTGTTCCTTCTGAAACAAATTCTGGATTTAATGATGCAAATGATAATAAAGTATTTACCCCCTCAATATATATAGGATTTAAACCAAAATTTTTTGGATTTCTCCATTGATTTATCCATACACGGTATTCTAATAATGGCTGTTGATGACTTCGTTGTTCCATATTTTTCTACAAAACATTAAAACATTACTGATTTTGAATAATTTGATATTAGATAAATTCCCAAAAAGATATGATATTATAATAACTTCTTAATAATTACCACTATTTAGAAGTGAAAAAATTTTCAGTGAAATTACTGCTAATTACTTCTAATTATTGGTAATTATCGGTAATTATTACTAATTATTGGTAATTATCAACAATTAGTACTAATTATTAGTAATTACTGATAATTATTCACAACATTATCTGATCTATTCTTAACATGTTCAAATCTTAAAGGGTCTTTAATATTTAGGTCATGCTCAATAAAAGATTGTGTCAGCTGTGTACAATGTAAACTCTATAATTGTACTTTCATGGTTGATCACCTCACAAGAAACGTTTCAATAAGATGACCCAAGTCATGTCGTTCACGCCTCTATGAATCATATCGCATTACCGTTTACATAGATCATTTTCCTTAAAAAATTAATCCCTTAAATTTTCAAGGAACTATGGTATGTAAAGGGTCATGTGATATGATTCTTATAGATGAGAAAGAAATGACTCAGATCATCTTATTGCAACGCTACTTACGAGGTGATCAACCAAGCAAGGACAATTATAGAGTTCACCTTAGACACGGTTGACGCAAAATTTTTATTGAACATGACCTAAATATTAATATTATTATTTCATAAATATTAATCATATAACAATAACATATGTCACTAATTATATACTAATTACATACAAATTATATACTAATTATATACTAATTATGTTACTAATTAGTAATGGGAAGATATGCAGAGACCATGTGATTAACCCCTCATTCAATGGGAAAGAAAACGTGATTGACCACTCATCCACCTCAATTCACTTTTCATCTATGTGTTGATGCCTAACAGGAATCTTCTATCTCCACATGTAATATTCACATTCACTAGCAGGTTGATTTTGATAGTGAATGCAAATATTACATGTGGGGACAAAAGTTTCCTGTGAAGCGTCAACACATAGATGAAAAGAGAATTGAGTTGAATGAGTGGTCAATCACGTTTGCTTTTCCATTGAATGAGTGGGTAATCACATTTTTTGCTAATCACGTTTGTTTCTAATCACATTTGTTTCAAATCACGTTTTTTGCTAATAACCTTTGTTGCTAAGGACTTTGTTGCTAATGACTTTTTTTCTAATGAGTTTGTTGCTAATGAGTTTGTTGCTAATTAGTTTGTTGCTAATTAGTTTGTCGATAATTATTTTGTTTCTAATTAGTTTTTTTCTAATTAGTTTGTTGCTAATTATTTTTTTTCTAATTAGTTTGTTGCTAATTAGTTTGTTGCTAATTAGTTTGTTGCTAATTATTCTCATCACTTGCTAATTATTCTAATCACTGGATAATTATTCTAATCACTTGCTATTTTTTCTAACCACATGATAATTATTTTAATCACTTGATAATTATTTTAATTATTTTCTAATTATTTTAATTATTTGCTAATTATTTTAATTGTTTGAATTATTTTGCTATTTATTTTAATTGCTAATTATTTTAATTATTTGCTAATTATTTTAATTAGTTGCTATTTATTTTAATTATTTGCTAATTATTTTAATCACCTGCTAATTATTTTAATCACTTTCTAGTTATTTTAATAACTTTCTAATTATTTTAAACACTTGATAATTATTTTAATCATTTGATAATTATTTTAATCACTTGCTATTTTTTTAATCACTTGCTAATTATTTTAATCATTTGCAAATTATTTTTATCACTTGATTATTATTTTAATCACTTTCTAATTATTTTAATCACTTGCTAATTATTTTAATCACTTGAACTAATTAACTATTGATTTTAATTCCTAATTATTTGAATTAAATAGTTATTTATTTTATTTGATAATTATTTTAATTATTTTCTAATTATTTTAATTAATTATTTGAAATAAATCACTATATATTTTAATTATTTGTTAATTATTTGAATAAATCTAATGCTATTTATTTTAATTCCAAATTATTTGAATTAAATCGCTATTTATTTTATTTGATAATTATATTAATTATTTTTTAATTATTTTAATTAATTATTTGAATTAAATCTCTACTTATTTTAATTAGTTTCTAAATATTAGAATAAATCTAATTAAATCGCTATTTATTTTAATTTCAAATTATTTTAATTATTTGCTAATTATTTTAATTATTTGCTAATTTTTTAATTACTTGCTAATTATTTTAATTATTTGAATTAAATTGATATTTATTTTAATTATTTGCTAATTATTTTAACTCTTTGATAATTATTTTAATTATTTTCTAGTTATTTTAATTATTTCTAATTATTTTAATTATTTGCTAATTATTTTAATTATTTGATAATTATTTTACTTATTTGCTAATTATTTTAATTATTTGAATATTATTTTAATCATTTTCTAATTATTTTAAATATTTGAATAAAATTTCTATTTATTTTAATTATTTTCTAATTATTTGAATAAATCTCCTTATTTTAATTATTTGCAAATTATTTTAATTATTTGAAAATTATTTTAATTATTTGCAAATAATTTTAATTATTTTCCAATTATTTTAATTATTTGAACATTTCTAATTAAATCTCATTATTATCAAATAAATATCCCCCGAGAGTGTCGAACCAAGAATGCAGCAAGACACATTGTCGTGTACCAGGATACCCCGTGTCAAGCCCGGAACTCCTTGTTAGTGTTTTCACTCCTAGGTACATCTGTGCCAGAGCCGCCTCTACTTTTTCGAATCCAGAAAAGGATTTATTTGATTGATAAACCAAAAACTATACTTAACTACTAATTATACCGAATCACTCAAAACTAATTATTACTAATTATTTATAATTATTTATAACAATATCATTTTATTAATAAAAATAAATATAAATAATAAATTAATTGAAATCTAATTTAATTAAAACAACAATTAAAATTAATATAAAAAAATGAAATAAATATAAAATTAAATAAAACGTAGATACCATTGAAATCTTGAAGATATGGACCCCTTTGATTGCCTTCCGACGCTCTCACCAAAAGAATCGATTTTTTTTTTGCTTAAAACTAAAGCTTCAAGAAGAAGAGTGGAGAGGATGAAAATTTGGATGTTTTCAAAACTGAAATGGATGGGGGTATATATAGGTTAACTCAATTGCGACAGGATTATTTGCTATGGTTTACCCGTCGCAAATGCCTACCGCCCGCATTAATTATGGTCGGTGTTTAAAAAGGATTTTTCAACGGGAACCTTCGCAAATACTTATATGCCGACATAACATTAGCGATGAGCGGAGTTTCCCGTCACAAATGCCCTGACGCGGTATAAACTATTTTCGACAGGTAAATCCTCCGTCGCTATTTTTTACTTATTTACGACGGGGCCCGTCGTAAATGCTCGCCGCTCACATTAATTACGGTCGGTCTTTAAAAAAGCTTTTGCGACGGGAACCGTCGCAAATACTTACCTGCTGACATATCTTTAGCGATGGGCGGAGTTTCCCGTCGCAAATACCCTGACGCGGTAAATACTATTTGCGGCAGGTAAATCTGCGGTCACAAATAGTATTTACCGCGTCAAGGTATTTGCGACGGGGACTAGCCTCCCGTCGCAAATAATATTCCTGTGTTTGGCGTGAAATCCATGCCAAACCTATTTCTACGGTGACATTGTCGCCGTCAGAAATGATCAATTATTTGTGACGGGAATATTTCCCGTTGCAGATAACCCGTCGCAACAAACCCTTTTTCGCATAGTGCATCCCCATGAAGTCATGTGGATGATGTAATCCCTAAAAAATATGAGGCCACTGCTCCCTCATCAACAAATCATACTCCCATGTCACATGATAATCTGATCCCTATAATAATGTAACTATGAATAACATAATATAATTCCATTGCAAGGATTTTAGATGAGATTCAACAATCTCAACAGGATTCTCCAAAATATAAACATCTTGTAAAATCTCAATTTTATTCCAACTAAGAATATTAGCGGGATCATGATGATATTTCTCAAGTTGAGACATGTGGAAAACTTCATGAGTACATGTAAAATGAACCAGAAATTCTAACCGATATGAAACTTTTCCAATACACCATGTGACCTCAAATGGTCCAACATATCATAGATCATTATTTACATACAATCAACATCTATGGTGACCCAAACAAGGGAGAACAATCATGGAGAACTAGTCAACTAACGAAAACTCCAATGTTCGGCACCACCAATCCTCAAATAATGTTTTTCGACTCTATGCAGTTATCAGACATCAACATGCATCCTGAATCATTGAAAATGTCTCCTAAACCAAATGTAGTGCTACTATGGATACTTTTCCCACATCAACCCAATAAGTATGTGATATGACCGGGATTCTAGGCAATGCCTCAATGGTAGTCATTATGATTGAAGAATGATAACTATAGTTTTGAACAAAATAAACTAGTTCGAGATAGTTATATACTAATCCTACAAAATACATGACACATGTGCAAATCTTGTACTCTAAAATATAAATCACATGCTCCATATAACCATCTTTCTGTGATGGTATGCTCTAATTAACATTATCTGAGTACCCATTAGCTATTGAATACTCCTCCAGATCCTTGACGTAAACCTAGGATCCCTATCTAAAACAACAATAGAAGAAATACCATGTAACCTTAAATTATATTTCATATATATTCTAATTATATATAAAACTATTTTGGTGTCTACTATTGGAATTAAACGAGCGTACATAATTAAATGATAAAAAATAGCTCACATAGCATTATTCCATCAGGAAGTTCATGGTGATCCAAAAAATTAACTGGGTATGTCATCCCACTTAATAAAGGGCATCGAAAGAGGATGTAAAAAAGTAGAAAGTTTCATGTTGTCTGCCTTTATCTGATGGAAAGTGTAATTTTGAGGTACAATCTCTGCAAAATCATGTTTCATAATCAGCCAACAAAATAGCCACCACATGTCATAGTACATCTTTTAGTAGCTCAAAGAACAACCCATGAAGAGATGTGACTAATTAACAAGACTAATATTATTACAATTACTGGAATGACATTCCTTTTACCGAAGAGAAGCATACCATTTGAATAATTCTACCAACCCGAAATGGTCTCCCCACCTCAAATACATTCATGAGTATTATGAAAATAAATATATTATTGTTGGGATAATTAGATAAATTCTATATGAGATGAAGATAAATGAACACTAGTAAAAAACATGCCTAAAACATTGTGTTGAGCACCTAGGTGTAACTAAGTAAAAATTCCCATATGGTTCCACTAATCCTTCAATTCCATAAAATCCTATGATTGTACAGTCCTTATAAGAGTATCTGTAATGAAATTTCCCTTCCCAGGGGTGTAGGTGATACTGAATTCAAATTTCATAATGTTTTCTTCCAATCACCTCTTCCATAGATTCAAGTACTTATTAGAAAAGATACAACTCAGAAATTTATGATAAAAAAGATAGTGACAATTTCCCCCAAAAAATAGTGCCACCAACATTTAAGTGCATGCATGACTGTGAAAATATCTAAATCATGTTTGGGTTAATTATTTTCTTGTTGATGAATATTACAAGGGTCGTATGATACCACGTGGTCACACAACATAATCACGCATCCCAAACTAGCACCCGAAGCATTGGAATACTACATGTACCCCTTACTATGAACTAGTAAGATCAAAATAGTAGTCTATGTGAACTTCCATTTCAATTCATCGAAATCATACAGACACTTCACATCCCATGTGAATTTCTCCCTCTTCCTCGTAAGACCAGTCAAAGGAGATTCCCTCTTAGATAAATCCTTGATGAAAACATATTAGTATCCCTCAAGGCCAAGGAAGCTGGGTATCTCAAATTCATTTTATGGTTCCTTATAAGAATAATCAATTACCTTATCTAGATCAATAAATAATTCATGTTCTTAAATTTTTTTCCCTAAGAACATCACTTCATTAATCCAAATACTACATTTCAAAATAATTCCTTATTAATTGTGTAATCTCAAAATTTTGAGAACCAAACACATATTGTTCTTTTGGTCATGTTTGGATTTCGTATAATTAAGAATATGATCCAAAAACACTACCACAAAAGTATTATGATATCAGTTTAATATCTAATTCATCAAAGAAATAAAACTATTGGAACATTACTTAAACATAAATTCATCAAAATATATTCCTAATGAACATACCTACTCCTGAAATCTGTCTTTGGTATATCAAACTCTTGAACTCTGAGTTGATGATAACCCAATCAAATATTGATCATTGAAAACCACTTTTTCGGTTTTAAATAATCAAACACATCATACACATGAGGCATAAGATATTTTTTATTAAAAATTTCCATGAATAACTTCTGATAATCCACACATAACTGATGTGAACCTTCCACTTTCTTGGAAAAGAGCATAGGGGCTTCCCAAGGTGAAACACTATGGTGAATGAAACCCTTTTTCAATAGGTTTTCCAATTGTTTCTTGATATAATTCATCCACATGGGTTCAATAATATAAGAAGGTAACAATATCGTCTGCATACTTGGTATATGGTCAATCGTATAATATATATATTTCTTTGAAATTAGACTGAATAATTTTTTACGGAGAATTTCAGAGAAGTCTCGAACAATAAAGAGAAATTCACCGACATGGGAGATGTCATAATGTTTAAAAACAAGGTCATTCATAAATTTATAGTTCTTTATGAGGGAAGTCCAGTCATGACCTTGCCTCGGGTTCCACTCCCCCCAAAACACACGAGGGCTCCCATTGGAAACAAGAAATGAACAATTATGATGATAAAAATAAACATCTTCTCATTGAGAAATGTGACAATATATAAAGATGATGATGTATAACATATCATGGAATGAAATTGAATATCCCAAACCATCTCTATGTTGGGTATCATTAATGAAAATGAAAGAGACCAAAACCCATTATATTTACTCTTTCCAAGAGCTGTCCTGAAATACATTATAATGGAAATAATATCCATAGGATGTTTATGAACATAAACTAAAAATAATGATATAAAAGAGTGGGATTCACCAGTAGTGAATAATAAAATTACTACAGTTGATGAAAAAAGGAAAATACATCTCACTGATGCTGCACCTGTATGAAATTTATATTGAAACTCATCTACTGGGTTAAAATACTTCACTAATATGGAATTTTTTTGGAGCCCTATATTATTTAATGAATCTAACATCACCTCAATATCCGTTGGATCAAACGAAACATGGCCTTAATTAAGGGTATTCATAGCATGTCAAAAATACTATAAATGACAAACACATCTACAAATATTTAACATCATTGTTGGAATATGAAATGAATTTTTTATATGTCTACCTATTTAAAACTAATAGAGACTCAAGGGTACATTACCCACTATAACATATAGTGTAGAGGTGGATCGCTATTGAGAACCACCTCCACAACTTATGCAACGATCTTGTCACTTCATCTTCTTCTATTGTGTGCCACTAAAGCTGCCACTTAATGGAGGAGAAGAGGTAGAAAATACATCCTTTCCAAACATACTAATTTCATTCATCATATTTTTGTATACCATCTTCACATATGTAGATAGTATCAATATTAAACCTTGGGATCTGATATCCAGTCGAAATACATAAAGATATTTCAGAGCCTTAAACTAGACATTCTACACCACGCCTGGGGTAAAATGGGCAAGCTCATCAAAATGATTGGATTATGTTTACATTAAATGCTCTATCTATTGAAAAGTTTGGATGTAAAAAGAAATATTAAACAGTAGAGACTCTGGGAAAATAACTGTAAAAAAAGGTTTTGAAACACTTCCAATCCAAGTCCACGTTTCTATCAGCCTAGACCATAGAATCCCACCATCACATGCTAGACCCCTAGATTCTAAATACTACATAATTCACCATACTGTTCTCAAGTATCTCTAGTGTGTTGAATAATTGATTGATCCTATCAAGAAATTCGACTACATTTTTTATGTTCTCTCATTCCTTTAAGGTAAAGTGGTTTCTCACTTAAAAATCACGTGATCTCTCTTCCCCCTCCATCTCTTTGATGTACATCAACCACTACATTATGACCATGTGGAACATCATAACCAACTAAAAATAATTACCATACGATTTTTTTAAATGAAATTAGGAACCATATGTTTGTTCCCTTTGGGAGCATCAATTGTACCTTCCTAAAGACCATGTTCCCAACTTCTCGGAGGCATACTAATGCACATAAAAATGTAATAACTCCCAGACAACAGAACACATCTCACTACAAACAAAAAAACATACAATGGAAAAATATTATTTAATATACAAAACTAAGAACTAGATACACACAACCCAAAATCTCGTCACACATATGTCTTGCCTCAATAATATCTAGATGGGCACTTATCGTAACACACTACTCAAGTCATGACAATTATATCTCCTGTCTAATAGATGACCAAAGACAAGGAATCTTGAAGAAATGTCCTCCTTTAATACCAAATTGTAACGAATTAAACCAGGTTTAACTCAAAAAGAGAACCCTTCCCATTACATTACACACTATATGGGTGTTCTCAATGCCACGGTCTGGCAACAAACTCCCGAGAATTGAACTATAAAACATATGGAATGTTTTTTCCCAACCTGATCAAAAACAAGGAATATATTTAAAAATCAAAAAGGAACACTACTAGAGAACAAGATATATATATCTATATATATGAAATAAATATAAAAATATGGTGGATATAAAACAAAAAAAGACACTAAATATTCTAATAGAATATCCAACTACAATGGACCCATGAGAAACAGGTACTCCAAACGATTTCTTCGATAAACTCCAATTGTATCACCAACATTACTAAACTAGATGACGCAAAACTAACCACCTCACTATGATACCGTGAATTTCCATGTACTAGATGAAAAAAAACGGTCTATGCACCATCAAAGTGGTGGGTAGGGTGTGAGTTAATAGGCTCGGTAGGATCCCACATAGATGTTCTATAAAAATCCTCAATATAAAAATTCTTGTATACCGATTTTATGTAAAAACATGAAATGATGAAAAAAAATTTATTTTTTATATAAAAAATAGTAAAATTTTCCCATTTTCCTTGTTTCTATATAAAATCACATATATATATATATATATTAAAATACATTTTACAAAAGAAATTTTATAAGAAGACAATTGAAAATCTAGAATAACTCATAAATACAACCAATACAAGATACAATCATATGTATCACAACACTAAGGAATACTACTACTACATGTCTCAGGCTTCTCATTCCATATTAATAAATTTCCCAAACTAAAATGTATAACAACATGCCAAGAAAGTAGATTCATAACAAATGATTACCCCCCCAATGTCAATATTGTCCTGCTAAAATAACATTCATAGAAAACGAAGGAAATCCCTAGGAAAAATATCCTTTATAAAAAAAATACTATTGATGATGGCCACAAGCTAATCCATCCACATAAGTACCCAAGGAAACCCATTATTTGTTTTTCACATTTCATTTCAATTCTTTGGAATAAATTTCCAAACCATTTAAAATTTCATTTAAGTGCCTAATAAATTCCTCATTTCCATCCCATTTAGCAATAACCAGTGAAAAATAAATTTTCATTGAAAAATATTACCAACATACAGAAAAAAACCTAAAAATATTTCAATATGAATCAATTTGTATTGAAATATAACAAATTATGTTATCCTCTTCTCTATATGGAACCAAATAACCCAAAACATGGGTTGTACACGCCCCTAATGGAATCCAAAATCATTGAAACCCATCTGTAAAAATAGGTTCCCAGTGAAAGCACAGACACTATGCCATAACATGGTCGTTGAGTCCTGGCCTGCTAGGTACCACCAGTTGCCCCGAAGTCACGTGGTCTCAACCCTAGGTCCCACCCACATGCCTGAAAAGGTCATCTGACTAATGATTGTCCCCACATGCCAACACATGTCCTTTCTAGTGTGGGTTTTCCTCACTCACACACACCCTAGAGAACAACCCAAAAGGTCACCCATATTGATCACTAATCATGGCCAAGCACACTTAAATGTGGAGTTCTAATCATGTAGACTCTTGAAAAAGAAGGTTCACCTTATTGACGTGATTTATTTCATTTAGCCATTGAACACTTTATCATTTGGGGGGTGTTACAATCCCCCCCACCCCCATTTTAGAGCACAACGTCCTCGTTGTGGGCCCTACATCTCAACCTAGGCAGTGCACTACACTTAAGTACAAGTACCACCTCTGATACCAAATGTAACAACTGGGTCCTGGTGACAACACAGACAACACACCTTAACATGGACATCAGGTCTTGGCCTGCCCGGTACCACCAGTAGCCTAACAGACACGTGGTCCCCACCCTTGGGCCCACCCACTTGCCGGAATGGGTCATCAGACTAATGACTGTCCCCACATTCCAACACATGTCCTTTCCAATGTGCTTCAACCTCACTCACACACACCCTGGGAAACTTACCATAACATCACCCATCCTGACCACTAATCCAGGCCAAGCACACATAACTGTTGAATTCTAATCAGGTAGACTCCCAAAAAGGAAGGTGCACCCTATTGACATTATTCATATCATTTAGTTATTTATCCCTTTATCATTAGGGGGTGTTACCCCATCAACATACATAAAGGCTCAATAATCAAATCCCAAGTTGTTTTGATTGATCTAATTTAGAAATCATGGGATCAAAAGGAATGTAAATATTCACATACCTCATGAATGGATATCCACCAAACCATAACTAACCATGGAAAGAACTGCTAAAAAAGATCACTCAAACAGATTTTCAATATACCAAGAAAAAACACCATCTTAACCTATATGGATATGAAGAATCCACCCAATGGAGATATTATGATTGAAGGAAATGGAGAAGTAGGAATATGACATACCTGCAAAGATGCAATGAAACTACACCATAGATCAGATCAGACGTCAAATGGATCGATTCGGAAAAAATGATGTCTTCATAAAATTCCTTGGAGTGACCATATGTTTAGGAGGAAGGATTCATGAAATAAATGACCGGGAAAAACATCCATTAGAATTTTTTTAAAATTAGATGTGGACCATTTCAAAACATTAACCATCCATTCACACCGTGATGTCTATGCTGGATAAGTACACTGAAAACCCCATCACCTTAGATAAAAAATCTATTATTTAAAACATTCAAGACATGAGACAAAAATTCACAATGTGTAATATTTCATAGTGTTAATCCCATTTCACATCATGTTCCCAGTAGAAATAATTGGCCGTTTAACCCAGTTAAACAATGTGAAATATTTATATGTTCTACGGAAAAAGATGATTAATGTTCAAAGTCAAAAAATATATATCTTGACCAATATAGTTATCTTACCAATATCATATTAGGGAGAACCATGATGAGGTTAAGTGTGAACCTGATAAAATATTAATAAGATATTACATATATCTTTGGATATATTTTCCAAAAGGTTATAATAGGTATGATGTGTGTGTCATGTGATTGAATAAAGTACAATAATGAATTATGTGATGCGATGTATTGAGGTACCATACATGAAGTACAATAATCAATATGTGGGTTGTGGTGGATATATAAACCCACCATTTAACTATATAGTCATTAGGAGGGGATGAAAGGAATATGTTATGAATGTTATGACAAATTAGCCTATTTTTTGAGTGATGGATTATTTTAGAGTGATGTGGGTCAAGATTTAAAATGATGGTATAATGTCAAAAACATGTGGTGAAGTTTCATTCGGGCTCCATAATTGAATTAATATAATAAATGATCTCTTTTTTTGTGTTATTTTGTCAAAGATAACGACAGTGGATCTTTGAAAATAACATGGATGTTATAGTGATAATATAGTTTTATATATTGTTCATTATATTTAGTATAATTTAATTATTTTTCCATGAGAGGCTGTAGTGAGAATCATACATATAATAGTCATTATCCTCATCATACAGATTTATAGGGTTTTTTTTCATATTTTCAAGAGATGGATTGATGTCAGGTTTGATATTACCAAGTTTTATTCCTTTGTATGTTTAACGGGTCTCATGTCCATTCACAATATTATATTTTGCTACATGTTGCAACATTTAATTTATCTTAATTATGTATATAACTACATGCATGTAATTGGGAAATTCTTTTTACCCTTGTGTGGGAAGGAGTTAATTGGTTGTCTAATCTTATCTCACATTCTTCACTTTCAATTACAGGGTAAAACCACTAATCTATGTGTATGTTTTACCTTCGATTATTATCTCATTCCCACGGAATAATTGTTGTCTAATTAATGTAGTTACTATTTACTATATCTATTGTCATCCCAATATGTGTATCTTTATGTGGAGGGGTTTGTGATAGAGTGGTGTTAATGGTTGGATGAAGGATATGATAGAGTTTGGTGTCATTCACAAATTAGGACTACATTATTTTGTAGTTAAATAGAGTAAAATAAGTATTTTATGAAATGTAAATATGGGAGACTGACTAAGTCACATGTATTTATACACAACTGAGATCAAATGCATAAACCATTATGATTACATATCCTACTATGAGAAGTGGTACTGGTTGTTGGGTATATACTTAGAAAAAAATGATGCATAATTCTTATTAATGATTTTGTTAAAAATGGGTAGACCTTGGGATTAAGTTAAAAAATACCTAAAATAATTATCAAATTTCCAATATTACATATACAAGGATTAGGAGTCCATAATATTATGTTATTTCATGAATATGGCTCTAGGATACCATCCTTATCAGGTTTGATACAGAGATGTCCATCAGGATGACCTAGTAGATATCAGGATAGTTGAGTCCAATGAAGATGAAAGTTGGAGGAATATACTACAATATTTTCATTAATATAGTGTGTATACATGTTAAATCTCTATTTTAGACTCTTTGATAGGATACAAGTTAGAAGATGTAGTGATAAAATTTATTTTTATTAGTAATTAGAATAAGCATGATGATTCGTTGGTCATGAAAATTAATTGAGGAGTAGTTAGGGGATGTTGGATCTTATTGATAATGTATTATGAAGAGTCATAGGTACCATGGGAAAATTTTATGAACTAATTATGAGAATGGTTTCTTTTGTATCCTAGAAGGAACATAGTTTCATAACACTCCAAGATTTTGTGAATTATTATTATTTAATTAATTTATTATTTTTGATATTTTTCATTTCATGCAACGATGTAGATAGTTTATTTTATATTAAATCACTATCATTTTAATGAATTATTTGACACAAAAATATATCCATTAAATACACACAATAAATAAATGGAATTTGTGACACAAAATACATTCATGGATTTTTCTACATGCAATACTTACAAGGTTCGCACTACACACAAAATGAACATGGCATACGTCATCGGAAACACCGAGTTTCTATGATGAATTATTTTATTATATTTTTAAATAATTAAAGTATCACATAGACATAAAAATATTGATATGAATAACAATATCTATATTTAAAATTTCATTATAATGGTTTTAATGAAATAAAACCTATTCATAATGAACATTATAATTTTGGTAGTGTCCATTTTCAATTTAGTAATATCATTTTTTTGAATGATCCTCTGACAATAATATCAATAATTTTAGACACATTTATAAATTTATATTGATAAAATAAACATAATTTTTAAATTAATTATATATAAATTATCCTGAGGTTATTTATTTGGATTTTTTTGAGAAGATTCATTTTTTTATGAATAGTGAAAAATAACACATTATAATTTAAAACTATTTTATTGTTTATATAATTTTTAATGTTATATGATATTATAAATTTTTTATGGTAACATTCGATAAATATTACATCTATTAATACAATTTAATTCATTAAATTAAGTTAGAAATTGAAATTTAAAATACAATCTTAACACACATTTGATCATTTTTATACTTCAAAAACTCGTTATCTCATCTCATTTGTGGGATTAGCAATAATTTTAATTTTTACACTTGTAGGATTTAATTTTTTTAAAAAATAAATTATAAAAATTTTCAGGTATAATATATAGTTTCTAATAAAAAAATGTTATTTTTTTAATAAAATTATGTGTAAAAGTTTTTTAAATTAATCATAGAGATTAAAGCCAGATGAACATTAAATAGGGACTAAAACATAATATTAAGTACCTAAATGATCTATCCACGTTTACAATACCCATTATATATTCATATTTCTCCAATACACCTATCATTATTGAGTTTTTTTAATTTTTATGTATTTTTATAAGTATGAACAAGGGTACACCAAAATTATTTCTAATAATTCCATGTGACTCATTTTCCTTCCATATAAAAGGACACCACCTCAACCCATTCAATGCACCTCTAAAAACACCTATGATTAGATAATACCTTTGAAATAATATTACCAATAATTATTTGTTACTTCTATAATCATTCCCTTGGTTTTAAGAAAATTCAAGGAAGCCTTTTTGTACAAACCATACGGGGTTACCAGTTTAAGTTGTAACATCTCTTCTCAAGTCCATTGAATTATATTCCTTCTCCTTTTCATCAATATATCTTGATTTTATGACTATATAATAACAAAATTAACCTAAATATACTATTTTTTTGTTATGTAAATGGTTCAACATGCCCTTACACACACCTCTATGTAATGTCTAACAAACAAATTGTTTTTTGTACGTTGAACTACATCCCCACAAAATAATTATTATTAATTTATACATTATGACCTATCATCAATGAAAATATGATTGAAAATATATTTATATATGACATATATTATATTTATAATGTATTATTCTTATTTAATATTTAATTAAAACATACCTTTATTCTTTCCATCTTATGAAAATATGATAATTTAGTTTGAGGAAGTATGGACTACAACCCTCCCAAAGCGATATGATTCATTCATACACTACATGTATTATATTAAGGATAGTTTTATGGTATTTATACAATATATATTATACCATAAAGAAAGCTGTAATAATTGAATATACATATACATATATTTCAATTTCATTCTTTTTTTAAAAAGGACATGAAAATCGAAAACAAAGTTCATCAGTACATACGGCTTAACTCCTTTTCATTTCATACTACTATATTCAATAGATAAATATAAAACACATATAATGGATAAAAATGATATTTATATCATTTTATAAATTATGGAATCATTATATATGTATAAGTTCCAATGATATAATAAATTAAGACACATGAGAAGAATAAAGAGAATATTACACAAAGTGAAAGCATAATGTAGGATCTTTGACAATAGAGGAATATAAAGTAATAATCAAACTATATATAGTATAATATATAATAATATTCTTCCTTATAACATTTATAATCAACTTATATTTATTATACATGAATCTTGTAAGATTATGAGAAGTTTCATAATAGATTGTAATGGGATTTCATCTAAATTTTTATTACCATGAGATACATTATATGTTCACCACCCATTCCTTTAGTGTGGTGTAGACAATAACAATGAGTTTATTCTATGTATATTATAGCTCAATTTTTGGGAATCCGAAAATCCCTTTAAGAACTTTTATTAATAATGTCTAAGATTCAAATGTCACCAAATTTGTAAAAATGTTTTGTCTCAATTTCCCTTATTTGAGACTAATGTTTTGTTTTGATCATAAAATCATTTTTAAGTGTATATACATCTATTTTATAAGTTATATAACTAATTTAATTATATCAATAAATTTTTAATCATCCTTTGATTTCAATATCTTACACGGATAATAGGATCCCATGTCACTATATTACATGTGTTTATTAAGACAATCACATTGCTTATCTTTATTGTTTATGATTATGCTTTGATTGATAAATTATTATGTTCCATCTTTCATGAAACTAATTAATTATAGTATCATTTGGTTATTAATTAAATATTCATATAGAGTTACCATTTTCTACTAATTGGTACATATTATGGTTAACAATGAGTTTTTATGAATATCTTACATTAACCTCTCTTCAATCAGAAATCAGTATTCCTTTTAATCAATGTTTTAAAAAAAGTGATTCCATAAATTTTATTCTAATAACCTGTCATCATTAAAATAAATTTTTATACTTTTTATCTTTTAAATTTTTTTTGAAAAAAAATTCTTTTCTCTTTCTGAATAAGGATATTTTCAATCCATTTTACTAATGGAAAGGAATGTTCTTTTTTCCTCATTAAACTTGTATGGATTTATCCGTCATTAATCCACTAATGAATTAATCTCATGTTTAAAGGAAAATCCTTAATAATTTCTTCATAAAAGTTATTTTCAAATAATTGTTTTTCAAAATCATTTCATGATCTTTTTTACATTATCATGTAAAATGGTTTTCAAGAGTTTTTATATTTTAAAGATCCAAATTCAAAAAATAATGGATATTTAACTCAATAAATATTTCTAAAATATAAATCCATGTTATTTCCATATAATGTGTTATCCTTTGAAGATACTGATTCCATTATAAGATGTGATCTAATGGTTCCATTTATATCCTTTAAATTAATTGTTTATTCTTAATGTCATGGTATTTATGAAACCTATTTCACTTCCATGGGTTATATGGTTTTGAAAATCCATTTATTTTCCACATGTTATATGTTAATGAAAACCTGTTTTATTACATCGGTAATATAATTTGTATACCTGTTTCTTTTCATGATATAATCATTAATTAAATTATTATGAAGCCTAATTTTTTTATAGGTTAAGATGTGATCAAATTTTAAGGATACCCATTTAGTTTCAGGGGTAATGATTCAAGGTTTATAGTACACATCTCATTTTGAGGGTGATGATATGATGAATTTTTTTTGTGGAACATGAATGTATGATTTCTTTATGTGATAGTGGGTACAGATATCATCCTCTAATTCATTGGGTAATGAAAAGTTTTATATGAGTTAAAAGGTTACACATGTTTTAACCCAATCACAAAAAATAGGGTACATGGGTTGTTTCCCATTCCTTAATGAAAGGTGGTACAAGAGTTGCCGACCAAGCATAAGAATAAGAATGTACATGGGTTGTAGCCCAAGAAAAATAATAATCATGGTACATGGATTATAAAAAAATATTTTATACAATAAGTTACATGGTTTCTAGAATATTCCTAAAATGAAAAAAGGTACACAGTTTATAGAATGAGCCAGAAAACAATTAGGTACATAGGTTGTATCCAATGTCTAAATGTAAGAGGGAGCCTGGGTTTTTATCCATAGCATGTAGTTGGTAAATGTGTTATATAGAAATCCTATAATGTTCTAATGTTATTTTTAGGTATCAATTATATATATTTCTCTATTTCTATATGTATTACATACAACATATGATATATCCATTCATTATGATATCATGGATTATGATATTTATTTCCTTATGACTGATGAACTACCATGCTTTATGCCATGATTCATGTATATGAACATTGATATGGAGTGTATGATAATCATATGTTATTATAATGTTCAATAACATTATTTCATGTTATTCTTATTCCTTTATTTTATTTACCGTTACTCAGAATATGTTCTCGCACCTTTCTTATGTTTCTTTTCTCTAATATGTGAAGAACAATTTTCTATAGAAGTACTAAAGCTAGAGATCTTTATGGGAGATATTGAAGATCTTCCACCTGGATATTATATTATGTTTCCTTGTTTTCAAATACACTAAACTATTATGGTCCTCAAGCATTTTTTTTAATGTACTAAATATTCCTCTAAATCGATGTAATATCCATGTATACCATTCTTAGATCTATATAGATGGTACCAAATAAAATGTATAGTCATCATTTGGAAACAAGGACGATCATACTTTAGTGAGATCCATTTGTATAAATTTAAATAAATTTCTAGGGGTGTATCTGAAGATAAGTATACAGATGAGTCAACGTTTAGGAAAATAACAAAGAATTTTGATGATGGATTGAGTGAGTGGTTTCTAAGAAATACATTCATGCATGTATTGTAAATGTTGATGTGGATCTGTCCTAGATATAACTAGTGCTTAAAACTCCAACAATATGTTTTTTTCCAGACTTGAGGTAATCTGGTTCATAGTAACTGGCCTTGCAATACATCTAGTCTAACACTCCCGATAGATATTATTTGTAGAGTCACAAAATATTCATAAAGAATCAAGAATGATTTATATAGAAGTTGGATATTAATAACCGTGGTTAAACCAAGCATGTATTATATTAAGGAAGGTTTCATGATTCAGTCATCCAATTAGTAAATATTTTCCTGATTATGTGGGTTTTAGGATAAGAAATGATGATACAATATTTCTTGGTTTTAGATAATAGTGGAGACCATATGAAACATGTTTAACATTTATTCTAATGGAATATATTCTGATTATGAGAAAATAATTTGGGCAATGATTGAATATAATGATATTTCAATTATTCCAAATATGATATCATGATATGTGATTAACAATGTGATCATTAGTGATATTACTAACACATTTCATAAGAGAAATATAGACATTTCTAAAGTAAAAATTATAAAGGGAATAGGGGAAAAAGATTATTATTCTAACATGTTAAAAATAACAGAAAAATAATTTTTAGTTAAACCTCAAATAGTGGGGAAGATGTTATCTATATCAGAAAAAGGGTCATAAAGTAATGAATTTTTCTAGATTTCAATGTATCATTTGTCGATAAAATGGGATTTACCAAAATCAATTACTAAACATAAAAATACACTTCAAATAAAAGAAATTCCCAATTCCATACCAACCACTAAGGTTTATGTGTAGATGTATTTATGTATTTTGATCTAAGAATTACAAATCGGTAATTATTTAATGATTATTCAATTTTTTTTCTATGGACATTCGTAAATATGTTAAATAGTTACAATGGACCCTTCAACAATTTCTTGATTTAAAGACCCTTCAACAATTTCTTGATTCACTTCCCCTACCCCAAATCCAAAGGTCGGTTCTTCAATTAATTCATGAGAGGATTGTGGGAAACTAGGAACTCCACATAAGGGTTTGGAAGGTACAATTGGTGTAGGGATGAGTTCCTCATAAGTATTAATGCATTGTTGTTCTAATCTCAAAGATGATACCTTGGAACTCATTATATCCATTTGATTTCAAAAAATTTCAAGAAATGATTGACAAACAGATAGGATGGGATGTTGAACATTATGGACTTCACTAAGATTAGACTCTCCAATCGACCTTGAGAGGGAATGAAACTGATCATTTAAACATTCAATATCCCATTGATTGTACGTCTCATCGGGTGCGGGGTAATCATTCAAGGGTTGATCAAATAAATTTTCCAATTTAGAGGTTTCCCAATATTTAATTTCCATTGGATTCACGCATGAGTTTCTGACATGGTGATTTTTAAGATACTCTATTGGAGAATACAGAAAGTTGGATTCTAGATTCTCAAGATACACACAAATAGAAAGGGGGAAAATATAAGAGAGATGGGGGTGAGAATAGAGAAAGTGGGGTGAGAAAAGAAGGTTTTTGTCTAAGGAACTTACGTGGTCCCCGACAATGGCGCCAAAATTTTGTTGTGCCCAAATTTACCCTACAGGTATGTGGTCGTTATAGTACATGTAGGGGTCAAATCCCCAGGGACCAAAGAAGAAACCAAGAGAGACTTTGATTTTGGAAGGATTTGGCTATGGAGTGGCCAACTATTTGGATTGATTTGATTTTAATAACTACTAATTTATTCCAAAGAAAATAAATTAAAACATAAAATTACTTAGTCTAAAACAATTAATGGAGATGAGTTGATCCTAAGTTGTTACTAGTGTTAGATTGGATGCATTTATTTTCTTATAACATTCGTTTCACTAATTCAAGATGTATCCAAAAAAATGATATAATTCCTCAACATAATTCACCAATTTAATCCCTACACCATTTCAAGTCTAATCACCAATGCACTTGTAGGATAAATTTAATGATCACTCCAATGAATTGGATCGCACTAGCACTCGAAATTTGTCATTGTTAAAGATGGTGAAGACGAAGAAGAAAATAAATCATCAAATGGAAATATTAAAGTAATAAAATGATTACAGAAATTAAGATCATAAAATAACATCCAATCTAACCCATACAACTCCCTAGGACCAACCCATAAGTGTTTAGCCCTCCACTGATTCTATGATCCTAAAGGAAGTGGAAAGGAGACTCATAGGGGCAGAATTGAAGAAGCAAAAACAACAACAACAACAATGAACACTCCACCGTTGTGTGAATAAATTCACAAGTGCTAGAGTGAATAAATTCACACCTTAAAGCAACAATATCAATGTGATAATAAGAAGAAAAGAAAAAGAGGAAATGAATAACTTTTATTAAGAACTAATGTGATTCAAACAACTTACATGAGAATGATGAACAATTACAACACCAAATGGACAACATAACATTATAATGAAACAAATCACCCAAGATCCCTAAATCCTCCACCACTACTAACTTAAATAGAAAAAATGAAGTCTTGGATGATCCCCCAACATCCCATGTGCCTTCAATTAATTGTGTTGGGGAAAGGTGGGTGGAACATTAATGTTGAGAGACTTTTCCACTTCTTGCCCCGAAGTTGCAGCCAGCTTGCATCCACCGTAAAGACGTGCGTAAAGGAACATCTAAAAGGCTGAATAAGAGTGGGCCATAGAAGACGTAATGAAGCCCCTGATGTCTCAGATAATTTGTAAAATGTAAGCCCAAAATAATAAACTGTTCGATAGATATGATAAATATAGTGGGTTTTTTTCTGGGCCACAGAATCTGGCCCAGAATAGAATCTTCAAATTGGGCCGCCTTAATCACCACAATTGAGGACGAATTAGAACTTTATATAGTAGCATTATTTGATCATATATATGTATTCTAGTCTACCATGAATTTTGGGCTTCATTGGGACTATATTGTGGGCCCCACATTCCCATCGGTGGGATTATATCCAATCTGCCTTCTCTAGAATTGTTTCTTTTCATCGCCAAATATCCCCATCATCATTTATGAATAATCTATTGATCCCTGAATGAATAATGTTAATATTTATGTTTATATCCATTTAAAAAAATATCAAATTAAAATATCTATAATTAAATTCTTTAAATTCCGATGAAACATTGGGCCTAAATTGGTGCATATTTGGCATGAAGTGCACAGATGAAGAGAATGGATGTTCAAAATTAAAATCCACTAACTCAGGCCCATAAGATAAAAAATTAACATTTAATACCCTTAAAATGTAATCAAAATATGTGTTTATATTGGCTAATCACACCCCCCAACTTTAGTTTTGCTAGTCCCGAGAAAAATATATCTCACAAAAATGAAATTTGAATGACCTTTTCCAAAAACATTTTAATACACATTTCTCAGCCAAAGATCACATACCAAACAATTATGAAACCCATCAAAATCATTTAAAACAAACTATTTCTATAAGCATATCTCAAGCCCAAGACCATTCCTTTGTTCAAATTCATTTCCATATTTCATCCAAATTCAATTAAGCATGATGAAGTGTTGTGTGTCATAATAGACATGGGGGTTCATTTTCATTCGAGGGAGAAAAGATGGAAGCCCTAGGAGAAATAAAATTTTTATAATAAGATGAGTAATCATTTTTTATTTTTATTTTTTTTGGTGTTTTTTTCAATTTTGCCAAGGTAATTGAAATTGAACTCAATCAAGTCAACCCATGTAGCAAGGCTTTGCCAATGACTCCCAAGCTCAAAGACCTTAGGGAACCAAATGAAGCTCACATACTCAGGAATCATCTCGAGTTAACTCAATCAAAAACAAATTAAAATTACCACAAATAGAGATAAAATGCCCAACATTGGGCCAGAAAACTATGGAGTCATGATCCTCAAGTGCAGAAATCCACACATTAGGACAATTCATTGCTCTACGTGCAATTGATTTTTTTGAATACTCATGTTAAATTTAAAATGGTCGCCAATACTATGCTATTTATTATGGGTCCCCAAGAACTAAAACTAAAACCCCACAATCTAGAGGACGTGCATTGTGTTTTTTTAAATAGATGAAAATATAACGGTGAAAAATCACATCGGACAACTGCACTTTCGAATATCTATGCACATGAATATAAAGTTGCTTTAAAATCAGAATCAAGTCATGCAAAATTATTTGATATCCAATTTCAGAGTTTGGAATGTGTGTTATCATGTTCGATTTTAATGTAATTTTTCCTTCCACACATTTTCATCTCCCCCCTAACTTGGAATAACATTGTCCCCAGTGTTTAAATAATTGAAACATAGAAGGGGTAGAATAGAAGTTCAATGAAGACATTGAAAATGAAAATTATGGAATGAAGTCACCCGGTGGTTGATGTTAAAATTGCATTCCCATGTATCCCTTCAGTTCTGGTTTGTCTCCCAATGGCTTGGACGGTTGTGACCATCTTTTCCTAATGACCTATGACAAGCCTTTAATTTTTTTCTAATATATATAATTTTTTTTGTATTTTTTTACCTATAAAACGTACAAATAACATAAACTGATGATACATTGTCTTCTCTTAAATTTCTAGGTAAGGTATTACTCAGGGATCACACCGCGTGACACGGATGAATACGGTGCTCCCCTTTCATACCCATCCTTACTCATAAAAGAAGAACAGGTCAACAATCTATTTTTTTAAATACCTACAAAAAAATAAAATAAAATAAATTAAACTAATGATACATTGTATTCTTTATATTTTCTGGGTATGGTATTACTCAGGGATCGCACCGCGTGACACAGATGAATACAGTGCTCCCCTTTCATCCCCATCCATACTCATAAAAGAAGAACATGTCAACAGTTTAAGGTAGAATAAAATTATATCAAAATGATCCACTAATCTTATTTGAAATATAAAGTTGATTAAAATAACAAAATTATTGGAAACTTGAAAACCACGGGTTGCCTCCTGTGCAACACTTAATTTAACTTCTTTAGCTCGACATGAACGCCCCAACTTAGCCAATTCCAACTTTAAAAATTTTAATGACCTCGTCTTTCTCCACTTCAACATGATTGAGAATGCGTATCCCTTGTGGTTGGTAAGAAGATTTGGAATTTAATTCTTGAACAATCCTATTTTTTAAAATGAATGGAAAAATCCAAGGAATATCAGAAATGGTTGATCTTTTTTCTTCTGCAGTCTTTCTTAATAAATCAAAGATCAACCCCCATTTTTGGGTTTCAGGAGATAAATGAACGAAACCCCCAAGATCTTGAGTAACTCAAATTATAGGGTACTCGAGTGGGGAAGGAAGGACAATGATTTTGATCTTGGTTTGGATAGGACATTTAGACACATGTTGAGAATTTGAATCCAACTCAGTTTCATTTTCCAAAAAAATTGTTTCATTTTGAACAGAAGATTCAACCAAAAAATTGTTAGGAATGGGCATGGACTCAATGTTTTTGATTTCTATCAGTGGGTCAGTGATTGATGTTTTTGAAAAATCATCAATATAGTTACACTTAGGAGACTCAATCCACGATGTCAAATTCCCCTCTTGTGAATACATGAAATAAATTTCCTCTTGATTTAAAGACCCTTCAACAATTTCTTGATTCACTTCCCCTACCCCAAATACAAAGGTCGGTTCTTAAATTAATTCATGAGAGGATTGTGGGAAACTAGACCATCCACATAAGGTTTTGGAAGGTACAATTGGTGTAGGGATGAGTTCCTCAGAAGTATTAATGCATTGTAGTTCTAATCTCAAAGATGATACCTCAGAACTCATTATATCCATTTGATTACAAAAATTTTCAAGAAATGATTGACGAAAAGAAAGGATGGGATGTTGAACATTATGTACTTCACTAAGATTAGACTCTCCAATCATCCTTGAGAGGGAAGGAAACTGATCACTTAAACATTCATTACCCCATTGATTGTACGTCTCATCAGGTGAGGGGTAATCATTCAAGGGTTGATCAAAGAAATTTTCCAATTTAGAGGTTTTCCAATATTGAATTTCCATTGGATTCATGCATGAGTTTCTAACATGGTGATTTTGAAGATACTCTGTTGGAGAATACTTAAAGTTGGATTCTATATTCTCAAGATACACACACACAGAAAGGGGGAAAAGATAAGAGAGATGGTGGTGAGAATAGAGAAAGTGGGGTGAGAAAAGGAGGTTTTTGTCTAAGGAACGTACTTGGTCCCCGGTTACGGTGCCAAAATTTGGTTGTGCCCAAATTTACCCTACAGGTATGCGATCGTTGTTGTACAGGTAGGGGCCGAATCCACAGGGACCAAAGAAGAAACCAAGAGACACTTTGATTTTGGAAGGATTTGGCTATGGAGTGGCCAACTATTTGGATTGATTTGATTTTAATAACTGCTGATTTAATATAAAGAAAATAAATTAAAACATATAATTACTTAATCTAAAACAATTAATGGAGATGGGTTGATCCTATGTTGTTACTAGGGTAAGATTGGATGCATTTATTTTCTTATAACATTCGTTTCACTAATTCAAGATGTAGCAAAAAAATGATATAATTACTCAACCTCATTGACCAATTTAATCCCTACACCATTCCAAGTCTAATAACCAATTCACTTGTATGATCAATTTAATGATCACTCCAATGAATTGGATCGCACTAGCACTCGAAATGTGTCATTGTTAATGTTGGTGAAGACGAAGAAGAAAATAAATCATCAAATGGAAATCTTAAAGCAATGAAATGATTATAGAAATTAAGATCATAAAATACCATCCAATATGACCCATGAAACTCCCAAGGACCAACCCATAAGGGTTTATCCCTCCATTGATTCTATGATCTCAAAGGAAGCGGAAAGCAGACTCATAGGGGCAGAATTGAAGAAGAAAAACACAACAACAACAACAATGATCACTCCTCCGTTGTGTGAATAAATTCACAAGTGATGGTGTGAATAAATTCAAACCTTAAAGAAAAAGTATCAAGGTGATAGTAAGATGAAAATAAAAATTGGAAATGAATAACTTTTATTAAGAACTAATGTGATTCAAACAACTTACATGAGAATGAAGAACAATTACAACATCAAATGGACATCATAACATTATAATGAAAAAAATCACCCAAGATCCCTAAATCCTCCACCACTACTGTATTAAATAGGAAAACATTAAGTCTTGGCCGAGCCCCCAACATCCCATGTTCCTTCAATTAAATGTGTTGGGGAATGGTGTGTGGAATATTAATGTTGAGAGACTTCCACTTTTTGCCCCGAAGTTGCAGCCAGCTTGCATCCACCGACAAGAAGTGCCTAAAGGAACTTCTATAAGGCCGAATTAGAGTGGGCCATAGAATACTTAAATGAATCCCCCGATGTCTCCGAACTTCCTGTAAACGTTAAGACCAAAATAATAAACCGTTCGCGAGATATGATAAATATAGTGGGATTTTTTTCTGGGCTGCAGAATCTGGCCCAGAATTGAATCTTCAAATTGGCCAGCCTTAATCACCACCATTGAGGACGAATTAACACTGAATCTAGAAGAATTATTTGTTCCTATATATGTATTCTAGTCTACCATGAATTTTGGGATTCATTGGGCCTGTATTGTGGGCCCCACATTCCCATCAGTGGGATTATATCGAATCTGCCTTCTCCAGAATTATTTCTTTTCATCGCCAAATATCCCCATCATCATTTATGAATACTCCATTGATCCCTGAATGAAAAATTTTCATATTTATGCTTATATCCATTTAAAAAAATATCAAAATAAAATATGGATAATAATATTCTTTAAAATCAGATGAAACATTGGGCCTAAATTGGTGCATATTAGGCATGAAGCGCACAAATGATGAGAATGGATGTTCAAAATTAAAATCCACTAACTCAGGCCCATAAGCTCAAAAATTAACATTTAATACCCTTAAAATGTAATCAAAATATGTGTTTCTATTGTCTAATCAACCAAGCCTGTCATAAATAAGGCACATTTATTGTAGCCTAGCCTTAAAGAAATATGAAACAAGGGTTGTATCCCAATCATGAAATCAATTTGGTACAAGGTTTGTAGACCATGCCTAAAAGTTTGAAAGAACATGGGTTGTTTTCCCAATCCCACATCTATTACACATATCATAGCGAATGCCTACTAGGTTATAAAGGACTTGGTAGGTTTCGTTAACATTAAAATTTTAATTCATTTATATAGGTAAATTTTTTTATGTCTTATCCCATTGTTACGATTTCATGACTTGTGTTAATTTTTTTATTATGATATGATAAATTCCAAAAAATATTCCACGATTTATGTATATAACATGTGATATGAATTTTATGATCTACAAATTCTATACTCAAGTTACATACACATGGGTTCATGAAATGCATACACATTTCCTTTAATTACCCTTACTAAGAATCTGAGCTCACCATGTTCTTATGTTTCCTTACCCTAGGTTATAAAGAATGCTTTTTTTGTAGATGTTCTAAATTTTGAAATATTTATGGGATTTTCTAAAGATCTTCTATCAATATATTATATTTTTTTTCCATCTTCCCAACATCACTAAACCATAACACTCCTCGGGCATGTATATTGGTGATATATTAAATATTCATCTAAAATAATTAAAATTAAATGAATGTTAAGACTGGCTCAAAATAAGTTTCTAGGAATTTGTTATCTTTTAAGATGATGGTTCCAGCATGTGGTAATTTATGATTTTTTTCTAAAACATTCTTTGTTATTCATAAGACCAAATTCAAGAAATGGAGGGCAATGTATGGAATTTTGATGAGGTGGTTAATCAATGATCCAGTTTTGGGTCAACCTTTTTATGAAGAAACATATATTGAGACGCCTGAATGCGTGGGTGTTGTTGAGATATTTCTGGACAAAAAAGAATCATTTTTAAATGGGTGTTTATTGTGTTCGATGAATTGATGTTCATGTGTTTGGGGTTCAAATTATCCTCGAGAGAATCAAATTAAGTATTTTTATTATATGCTTCAAACCTCATCTTATCGTTCTTACACTAGTATAAAAATTATTTTAGCATTGCTCTTGTAACGTCAGTTTAGTATATGTGACATTATAATAGTATGTAATTAATATTTTGGGGTTGGTTCTTTTAATAACTGAAGCTGAAAATATAATGAAATAAATTATTGTCGTCGGTTTAATAGAAAATAGAGAACCGAAATTTTGAATAATATTTTTGGAATCGGTTTATACTAAAATCACCACCAAAAATATTATGGAGAATATATCTTGGGTTGGATTTAATAAAAACAATGTAAAATATATAAAAATATATATTTTCTGTGTTGTTTTTTCGTATAACGAATTCTAAAAAATTATTAAATTTATATATCGTCAGTTATAGTAAAAACTGATGCTTAAACTTTGTTAAAATCCATAACATTGAAAACTTATTCTGAGTGTTTCATGTTGATTCAATATCCCAAAGAGAAGGATGTTTTGATTCCTACTGAATCCCTTATGAATGATTTTATTATTGTGTTTTAGCGTGTTAAATCATATTTTCATGATTTCTTGTAATCAATCCTTCATTCATCCAAGATTTAGGTTTATATTACATCTCTTTAGCATTTATATGATTGATTTGCATGCAGATCATAATTTCTTATGCTCTTTTTTGTTTTTCATTGTTCTTCAAATATTATAATTTTTCTATAGAGTGTTTTTTAAAACATCTCAGGATTCCTATCTCATTCGAGCCAAACAACGATTGGAGGTTTGTTGTAGTTTTTTTATTGATTTTTATATTTTGAATATGTTATAATCATTTGTTTTAATTTACGTAGAATAATATAATTCAATATATGTTGTCTATATTCAGGATCAATCTTCCAGTGTACAACACCTATATATATATATGTTGTTTGTAAAAAACATTACGATAAATTCTTTATTTTTTAGTTATAAATTCAATTTACTCAATTTTTTAAATGTTTAAATTTCAATTTTAAATATTTTTCTATTTTAATGTTTGTGTTGTTATATTAACTATTTATCTATTGGGATTATTTAATGGTTTTGTTTAAGGTTATAAATTAGAAGAATATTTATTTATCTTTTAACGAATATAGGAAAAACTATAGTAGTGTTGTTTGATAGTTGTTTTAATAAATCTATGTAAACATGAAAGAATTATATTTATTCTTTACCATGGTCGTCAAGAATTTTTTATAATTAATTAATTAATAAAAATAAATACCTTGAGTAATTTGTTATTTATTTTATTCCTTTTAATTATAATTGATCTCTCGCCTGATCTGATATTTTTTTATTTTATTTTTTTTCTGTTTAAAATCTTTCTATTCATAGATATATTTTTAAATGATTATATGTTATATATATATATATATGTATATATATGTTTATATATATGTGTATATATGTTGATCAAAATTAGTTAAAATTTTTAGTTTTTGATTCTAAAAGAATTATCTACTTTTGGATTAGTGACACATCATGAAAAATAAATACCTCAAGTAAATTAGATTTTATTTTATTCATAATAGTAATAAATATTTACTGTATGAGTAAAAATAATTTTTATTTTATGTTTTTATGAATAAAATTTATCTATTTATAAATAATTTTCAATATGATTATATGTTTTAATATATTATGTAATTAAATTATGATCACTTGTATTGAATGGATCTTAATTGGATAAACTTGAAAACTATAAAAAATGAGTATGAAAAGGTATTTGATGATTTATAAAAAATTTCAAAACATATTATTCAAAACTAGGATATGATTTTTTGTCCATGTGTGAGTTTTTGAATATGAGAATGTAAAAGTCTAGAGAAATCAAGGATCATCTCATTTGTAATGGTTTTAGCCTTAATTATACACGTTGTATCTGGAATGGTGAAATCACTATAAATTCAACATCTAATATTGACAAAAATATTCATGATGACACAAATTATTGTATTTAATAATTAGTTCATGATTAATGTGTTTATAAAATTTAAAATATAACTATTGTTAAATTATTGTATGTAGATTATTAAAAACTAATATTCACTGGTTGTTAATATACACTATTATCAATATTTTGGAGATTGGTTAACTTGAATGAAAAAATGGTTGGTGTGATAATGGTTTTTACAACATACATGAGAATTTCAAAGAGCTACTTCTAAAAAAAATGGTATTCTGAATTCCAATTATGAGGTGACAAAAATTTTATTCCCAATGGTATTGGGGTAAAAAAAGATACATGTTTTCCCCAATGATTTTGTGTTGTATATGACATAATATTAATTTTTAACAAAATGTTCTACTTGTGGAAAATTTCACTATAATATGGATGAAAAAGTCAATACAGATTCATTCAAATTTATTGAAATTTAAACTCAATATAATTAAAATAATTTCTTCAAAATATCCATTCATATAATTGCAATAAAATAACTTATATTTATTCTCATGCACTAAAAACCGATCACCAACAAAAACTATTTGGTAACTTCTAATAATTCATTAGTTGAAGTGTCTATTATAAAATTTAATTCATGATTTTTTTTAAGATGACATTCAAATGAATTCATCTTTGATGGTAAATTATGCCACTATGCTTCTCATCATAATGGAAGAGATTTGATAAACAATTTCCGGATTTTCGATGTGATGATAGGTATTTTAGAATGGAAGTGTGCTCAGATGAAATGAATCCATATAAAATACTAAGTTTACAACATAGTTCATGGCCTATTTTGTTGGGTTTTTAAAACTTATCCCCATATATATGTATGAATAAAAAAATTATGACGAGTTTGATGGTTTCTGGAAAAACCTATACTATAAATGATAAATATGTGTTTCTTTCACCATTGTTTGATGATTTAAAACATCTATTGAATGCATGTGATAATGTTTTTGATGCATACATGAAATATAATTTTCATTTGTGATAAATGATAATGTTCAGTATTAATGACTTTGTGGAATATAGAATCTTATATGGAAATTGGGTTAAAGTACATACAGAATTTCCAATTTTTTAGAAGAGACTTCATAATATCAATTGAAGAATAAAAGAAATACAACATACCTGGGACACAAAATATTTTTGCTAATTGGTCATCCTTACCATTGATTGAAAATTTCATTTTACTATTTACATGAATACAATCCTCCCCCACCACCCTTTTTAATTGAAGAATATTTCAACATAGTGAAAAAAATTGATTCCACATTTTTAATGAAATTTTTTATGGTCATCAAAAAAATAATATGAAGAAACAATATATTTTTTGAACTACATTATTGGATATTTTTAGAGATAAAACATAATATTGATGTCATGCATGTTGAGAAAAATATATGTGACAGTTTGATTGGATTTTATTATAAATAATAATAATGAAAAAAAGACGGATTTAAATCTAGATTGGAATTGATAGTAAGGAGAATAAGTTTGGAGTTAACTCTCACTATGAATATAAATATAACATATTTACTTCATGATTTTCACACATTAACAAATATTGGTAGGTGGAATTGTTTTAGTTTCTATATGGTATAAAAGTACGCAGTCTATATTCTCCAAATGTTAATAATTTAATGCTAGTGAATAAATGAAAATTAATAGGAATAAAATATCCGGACTATCATTTATTTATGAAACTATTTCCCTTGGTCACATTATGTGATATATTTTTGGTAGATATCAGAAATAATATATCTAGGTTATGTAATTTTTCAAATCCATTTGTATAGTTTTTATTGATCCGAATTTGATAGATGATTTGGAAATTGGAGCTTCACTTATGCTTTTTTAACTAAAAATGTTTTTTATTCCTACATTTTATTGATATAATGGATAGTTTGGGGATTAATCAAGTTCATGAGATAAGAATATGTGTGCCTCTTAATTTACGTAGGATGTATCATTTGAATTGTATATGAAAATATTAAAGGGGTATGCAGAAAATCCATATCTATCGGAGCCATCTATTGTTCATAAATATGTATTGAGTAATGTGGTTGAGTTTTATATTGAATATTTTTGTTAATTAAATCATAATGGTCTCCCTAAATCTAGAAATTTGAAATTTTATAGTGAATGTAGAGGGATTCGAGGAATAAAGGTAATGTTCATTCCATAGGATGATGTGATGTAGGAACATTTATAAAGTTTGAACAACATAGATGATGGTCAATTATATATAACCTAAAATATTGTTGAATTAAAGAGATGATATCCGCAAATAAATGAAAATTGGTTGATGAGTGAGCATAAAAATACATTTGTTTTTTGGTTTAAATAGAATGTGATGACATATATATCTATATCAAGAACAATTAAATCGATAGAAGGGGGACCATAAATTAATGTGATAATGAGATCTAGTTTTGATATTAATGTGTACACATTTTACACAAAAAAGGTTGTATGACCTTATTAAACTTCAAAATAGTTGTGTGATAGTTATATCATAAGTCGTACATTTTTTCATGTCATAAGGATAAAAACCCAATTTCAACTTCATCAAAAAAAAATTGATGTTCATGATGATATATGTCAAATAGATTATTTTTTTTTGAGTTAATGTGTTTAATTTTAATTATATTGATTGTAATAGTTGTTTAAAACATGATGATTTCACATTTACACAAGTTGATTTCAAAATATATAATTACAATGAGGATCCATTTACCACAGAGAGACATTAAAAGAAGATATTTTAGGTCATTATTCTATAGAATGATCAGTGGGCGGCAATTTTTCATAGAAAATATAAAATTTAGTTGATGAGAATGATTAATATGTTGTTTATGATTTAGATGAGTCATTTTCATCTATTACGTGATTTTCTGTTGAATATAAATAACTATATTGTATACATAGTTTATGCAGTATGTAATGATCTTGATGAAGGAATGTGAGAAAACACTCATTTAGTATCATAATTTTATTGGTAATTATTTATGTTTTTCGTCATCTAAAAAGAATAAAAAATTGTGATTTTTACTTATTTTTTCATCATTTTTATTAAATATTAACTTTTAAAATGATATACAGGTACCCAAAATTTCATTACACTTTCATATGTCAATGTAAAATACAGATATAGTGGACCAATTACTGTGTTATATCTATATTTTCATACTGTAAAATATTCAATAATATACTTATTTACTACACGAAATCATTAAATTTACAAAAAAAAATTCCAAACTACAGATGCATCCACAGTCGATGAGACTTCTCTTGTTACCATAGACAAATCAAATTCACAAGTCAGTAAATGTGGTATTACATGTTTACCAAAATTATCACTTGATCATAATGATGACATACTACATATTCATTTAAATGATATTAATAATTAAACTAGACCAAATGTAGTTTTCTAAGTCATTTATATAACATTACAGATCCATTATAGGATTAGTATTTTATATCCTAATTGGATGTCCTTGGATATGTTATCGAATCATTATCATTGGGATGCAGTGACAATAAAATATCTCAACTGAATTTTTTATCCTTTTATTTAATATTATATATTTTAATTATAATAGTTAATTTATTAAATTACATATGACATTCAATTTTTAGGAAACAAAAAGAATTATGAAAAGACATCTCTCTTTAGAGGTTGTTCGATGGAGAGATTTAAATCAAAATTGAGAAAAAATTATGTTATTGGAAATAAATATTTTGAAAACCCATACACTATATATCAGTTTATTGATGTTGATATATGGATGAAATTTTTTGACATCCATGAGGAAGAAAAATTTATGGTATGATTATTAATTTATATTATAAAATTTATTATACATTTATCTAATTACTTATTAGTTTATTTTTTATACAACAAGACTCATGTAGATCTAATCAATAGATAAAATTAAAATTTGAATAAACACATAATTTATATCATGAAGGGTATGAGTTATTAGAGTATAAAATGATTGATGTAAAATTTGATGCATTTAGAGCATGAAGTAGTACTAGTTTAGAAGAAATCCAATTTGGTCCTCTAGCTCATCCCGCACTCCATGAAAAATGGATAAGGGCGAGAAGAATGAAAAATTAAAAGTATCTTACAAAGGAAATAATTGAGGTAGATGATAAAATTGTATGTATACGTTATTTATTAGTCATAAATGTTTTCTATTTTATGAATTATAAATAAAAATATAACATTATTATTTTTCATTTTAGGAAAATGATACACATGGAACTTTTATTCCTATGGGTTGGAAGACTATCCTCACCACTACTATTGTAAATGAATAACAATAGAAATATGTTAGAGTATATTAGGAAGGTTTAGGAATTTAAAATGTTTTTTGTCTGAGTAAGAAATAAGATTACCCAATAATAGAATCATTAAAAGGAGATATTAATGAGATGAAATAGTTTAGTTTTATCAAATTCTAGAAGTTGTGTCACATGCTTTGTTTGAACAAATGATAAGATAGTTATATTCTATAAAACCTTCCCCGCCATCCTAGAATGGTAAACTGGTTGTGAATCCTCTATAGGAAACCCAACTGGACTACCCTTCCCATCCTACATACATTGATTCTCCACTCCTCTCTCAAATCAAACTGTATAATATGAGTTGTTTATTGAAGACCCTCATATACAAATTGTTGCGATGAGAGTAATTATTTTTTTGGAAATTATGTACATCACTAACATAAAATTATTAGTCAAGATAGTGTATCAGTACATGATATTATTAATTCTAATGCTATGCTACCATTACTATCAACTAGATCACCATATTTGGTGATTGTCTAGGTCATATTTCACTTTTTACAACTAGTCTTCTTGGTTTTATTTCATAGGAGGTATGATTATGTTTAAATATGAATTACATATGATTAAAAATATTAAATATGAGGATTATGTTTATTTCATATGAGATATGAATATGATTAAAAATTAAATATTATTTTTTCTTTAATTTAACATAAATAGGATTATCCGACATAAAATAAAATTCACAAATTAAAAAAACGTTCAGGAACAGTCAATAGTAAAATCATATCATATTTCTTATGGGATACAAAATATTATCTCAAGATAATTCTTCCATGAATTATATCTATGAGTTTATGATGATGTATGATATATGTGGAAGATACAATCCATTGATATTACTCAATAATGATATCATTAATGTAGTTGATTTTAATGAGATCAGCAAAAATGCGCAATTTTTTTTTCCATATATGTAAATTGAGGTTTGATTTTTTATTTCATTAATAATTGATTGTTTTAATTGATAAACTATATTTCCTTTTTAAATTTGGCATCTAGACATGACTCCTGTAAAAAATAAAATCACATGGAATTACGATTTTTAAGATCTAGTATACATTTCCATGGATGTACAATATGCGAAGAATGCTAATAGAGTTTCATATATATGTGAGAGACAATCACAGATAGAGACTAGATGTTTATTTTTTCAATTTAATTATAAGTATGAACAATACATTAATTATGATCTAATGATAATTATAATGTCATTATTTGTGAACATTTTGTATTTTAGGTTTAATTGGATGTTATGCATATTTTTCCGATGTGAATCCACAATATATTGGTTTTTATTATTTTGAGGGCATGTTCATAAATGATTTTCCACCATTTAGGATATATATATTTTTGTTTTTTATAATCCCATTATGTTAAATTATAATTTAGTATATTCTTATTATTAGTTTACATATAAGAAAATAATATTCATGGAAAAAATTTAACAAATAACAATTGTTGAAAAAGAAACCAAATGCAATCCAATATGTAGATATAAAGGTAATTAAATAATATATGATCTTTAATTTAGATGTTTTTGAAATATATATATATATATTTTGTTTTTTATTATATTTTTATAGTTTAATAACCACAATTTCATTGTCAAAAAAGACATGTTTAATGTTGTTATTATGTTCTATGATCCATGTTCGAGAAAATCATTATTAGGGTAACTACTAAATTTGATATGGTTAGTTATATAATATTTTTTAAATTATATATCATAGTATTATTTTTTTAAATCTCATAGTATTAAATATTAATATAGACATTCATTTACTAAGTGACTTATACTCAAATTGACCTAACACATCTTCGATCATTGTTTGTGAACTATTTCACAAGAATGAATATGATTTGAGGTATGTATATTCTAATGATTGTGAATAATGTTAAATTTTATTAAAAACATGTTTTCAATAAACATATTCTATCTATTTAATAGCTGTTTGAACCTAATAGTATCAAATGAATTTTTCAACATTAACCAATAGTGGTCATGTGTTAAATTTCAGGTTTCTATGTTTTACTTCTACATTAAAATAAAATACGTAGATTATTTTTTGATTAACTATATAAATAAATGATTGTTTTTATAGTTTCATAGTCAATAATAAATGATGTCTAATTGTTGTATACAATGTTTTTTATTATAGGGATTTGGATTATTCTAAAAATTTAATATTCTAATTTTCATATAACAAAAATTTCATCATCAGTTTTCATAAAAACCCATGATGAAACATTTTTTAAAAGTATGAGGTTTTGGGAATCAATTTCTAACAAACCGACCTGGAAAACCAACCATTGCTTGATTTTTAGCATCATTTTTTTATAAAAACTGACGAAGAAAATAGGGATTTCATGTTAGTTTATTGGATAAAATTAATGCGTAAAACCAAACAGTATCCATTTCATTATAGGTTTTTGAAAACCGAAAATGAAGATGCCTATTTTTTTACATTTCCTTTATACCTCTGTTAAAAAACAATGTCAACTATTTAAAAAATACAATACGAAAAACATTTTTCATCTAGATTAATGGGGTTTGTGGTTCTCAATCCTTTTTTATTGTACCAGATTAGAGTTTTTCTTATGGTCAACAAGGTCATCAGTGGTGATAGTGCTTCAATATTACATGGGGGAAAATGTAGTATGTTTTATACAAGTTGTTTTAATGTATAAGTTGTTCCATTCAACAAAAATTATAAGGATGTTCCAACATGGGATCAATATACAAGAAATGATGTTTAAAGATGATAGCATCGAGGTGATCCCCATACCCAATGAGAATAGTGTAGATATGATGATGGTCATCTTGAGGGTTACAGTGGTTATAATGTTTGTCATGGAATGCTTCATGCTCTATCATTATCAACTTTGGGTGACACAAGCATCATTTATGGAAGCTTTTTTTGGTTTTCTACATGGTTAATTCCTAGTTTAATTTAGGAGATACACACTACATCTTATGAACATCCATATTAAATGTTTTTGGACTTGGAGTAGATAGTTTTATATTTCCCTTAACATTGAAAACACTAGATGGTGGTTGAGAATATCAATATGAATTATGTACATATTGAGATACAGTACAGGGGAAGCACCACATTTGGGGTGACTTTATATGTTTATGTGTCCAAACTTACTACATCATCCTTGGTATGGATGGGATTAATTTGGTGTATAATGTGGTTGATTTTTTTGAATTCAGGTTTTATAATAGGACTCTTCTATAGATTCGTTTATGTTATATGGTTTCCAATACCATTAGATGGTTTAGAAGAATCTTCCATCCATTTCTTCCATGATGGCTGATGTAATGGTGATGTTGTTAGAGGTTCAACCTAGGGTGTTTATCATGGTTGTGTAAGAGTATAATGATGTTATTTATTGAGATGGTTTTGGATACCACCCTCAATGAGTAGTCAAATTTGGTATTAATCAGTAGTTAGCATCGTGTCTGATGTCAATGTCAACATTTAAGATAGTGCATTTATATTTTTATGATATATAAGTACAAATCATTTTTATATTATATTTTTATTTATAAAATTTATATGTTTATAAATATATTTTTATATGATTGTTTGTTTTAATATATTCAGTAATTAAATTATGATCACTTGAATTGAATGGATCATAAGTGGATAAATTTACAAACCGCCAGAAATAAATAAAAAATGTATTTGATGATTTATAATAAATTTCAAAACATATTATTAAAAACAATGATTTGATTTTATGTCCCTTGGTGAAGTGTATGAATATGAGAATGTAAAATTCTATAGAAATCATGGATCATCTTATTTGCAACGGTGTTAGCCTTAATTGTACACGTTGTATCTGGCATGGTAAAATTACTGTAAATTACACATCTAATGTTGACGAAAATATTCATGATGACAAAAAGGATTGTATTGAAGAATTAGTTCATTATTTATATGTTGAGATAATTAAAAAGAAAACAAATATTAAATGATTGTATTTAGATACATAAAAACCAATATTCCCTAGTTTAAAATATACAGTGTTATTAGTAGTTTTGAGATTGGTTAACTAGAATGAAAAAATGGTTGGTGTGATAATGGTTTTTACAACATATATGAGCATTTGAAAGAGCTACTTCCAGAAAGAAATGGGATTCCAAAATCCAATTATTAGGGGACAAAAATAATATTCCCAATGGTATAGGGGTATAATAAGAAACCTATTTTCCCCAATGGTTGTGTGTTGTATAAGAAAGAATATTAATTTTTACCAAAATGATCTACATGTTGAAAATCACACTATAAGATTGATTCCAAATTCAAATTAGATTCTTTCAAATGTGTTGACATTTAACCTCAAGAAAAATATAATAATTTATTCCAAATATACCTTCAAATAATTAAAATAAATTAGCTCTAATATATTCTTATGTACTATAATCCAATGAACAAATAATTTTTTTCATAACATCCAATAATTCTTCGTTTTAAGTCTCTATTTTAAAATTTAATTGACGCAAAATTTTTAAGATGTCATTCAGATGAATTAATCATTGAGGGTAAATTATTCCACTCTATTGACTTATCACAATGGAAGAGATTTGATAAACAATTTCATAATTTTGGATGTGATAATAGAAATCATAGAATGGGAGTGTGTTCAGATGAAATGAATCCATATCAAAGCCTAAGTAGCCAACATAGTTAATGGCCTATTTTTTGGGTTGATTAAAACTTATCACCATAGATATGTACGTATAAAACAAACTTATAATGAGATTGATGATTTAAGGACCAAAATATTCTGGAAATGATATCTATGTGTATCTTTCACCGTTGGTTGATGATTTAAAAAATTCTATTGAAGTCATGTGTTAATGTATTTAACGCATACATGAAAGTGAATACTCTTTTCTATTATATGATAAAGATCTATATAAATGAAATTATGGAATATGGAAACTTAACTAGAAACTGAGTTAAAGGACATATAAAATGTCCAATTTTTGAAGAAGTGACTTTATATTATCAATTGCAGAATAAATGAAATACAATGTACCTAGGACACAAATTATTTTTGCCAATTTTTCATCCTTATTATTGATTGAAAATGGAATTTTACTATTTACATGAATACAATATTCCCCCACCACCATTTTTTGTTGAAGACTATTTCAATATGGTGAAAACTATTGATTCCACATTTTTAATTAAATGTTGTTTTGGTATTGAAAATACTATTTTCATGAAATAATATATTTTTTGAACTACCTTATTTGATATTTTTAGAGATAAAACATAATATTGATGTAATGCATGTTGAGAAAAATATATATGACAGTTTTATTGGAACATTATTAAACATAATATTAATAAAAAAAGGTTGATCGAATTCTTGATTGGAATTGATAGTTACGGTATTATGTTTGGAGTTGTCTCCCACTATGAATAGAAATATAAAATATTCACCTTAAGCTTGTCACACATTAACAAATTGTGAGAAGTTGAATTTTTTCTGTGTCTATATGGTATAAAATACCTAGTATATATTCTTCAACTGTTAATAATTTCATGTTAATAAAGGGAAGAAAATTAATTGGAATAAAGTATTAGTATTATCATGAATTTATGAAACAAGTACTACCTGTCAGACAATGTGATTTTTTTTGAGTTGTCAGAATGAATATCTCTAGGTTATGTAATTTTTTGAAATCCATTTGTACCAAAGTTATTGATCCGAATTTTATATTTGAGTTGGAAATTGAATTTTCTTTTATGATTTTTTCACTAGAAAGGTATTTTTTCATATAGTTTTTTATATAATTGAACATTTGGAGATTCATCTAGTTCATGGGAGAAGACTATGTGCACTTGTTAATTTACGTTGGATGTATCCATTGAATTGTATCTGAAAATATTAAATGTGTATGTTGAAAGTCATTATTTACCAGAGTCCTTTATTATTCATAAATATGTATCGAATGATGTGACTAAGTAATTTATTGATTATTATTATTAAGTAGATCATATTGGTCTCCCTATATCTTGACATTCAACATTTTACAGTGAATATAGAAGGATTTGAGGAACAAAGGTAATGTTCATTCCTCATGATGATGCGATGAAGGATCATTTATATAGTTTGAACAACATAGATGATGTTCAATAATATATATCACAAATATTGATGAATTAAAGAGATTTTATCCATAATGAAATGAAAATTCGTTGATGATGGAGAATAAAAATACATTTGTTTTTTAGTTTAAAGGGAATTTGATAACATATATATCTATATCAAGAACAATTAAATGGATGGAAGGGGGAGCATAAATTAATGTGATAACATGAACTAGTTTTGAAATTAATGTGTACAAATTTAACACAAAAAATATTGTATGACCTTATTCCTCTTGGTGTGGTAGTTATCGCTGAAGTCATGCATTTTTTCCAGTGAAAAATATAAAAACCCAACTTCTACTTCGTCAATCAAATTTGGAGTTTCCAATGACATATGTCAAAAAGATTATATTATTTTGAGTCAATGTGTTTAATTATATTTCAGTTGATAGTAATAGTTGTTTATCACATGAAGACAACACATTTACAAAAAAAATTGATTTCAAATATATAATTACAATGAGGATCCAATTACCATGGAGAAACCTGAAAAGAATACATTTTATGTCATTGATCAATAAAATGATCATTGGGTTGTCATTTTTCAAGGAAAATTTACAATTTGGTTGATGAGAATTATTCTAATGATGTTATTCATTTACATGAGTCATTTTCTTCTATTAATTGATTTTCGGTTGATTATAAATAAATACAACGTAGAAATAATACATGTATTATGTAATGAACATGATGATGGAATATGAGAAAACACTAATTTAGTATCCGAATTTTTCTGTTAATTATTTATATTTTGTTTCTTTTTTTAAAAGAAATTAAAAAGAGATACTTTTTAACTTATTTTTTCATCCATGTTTCTAAATATTCACTTTTTTATTGATATAAAGGTACCCAAAATTTCATTACACTTTCTTATGTCAATGTCAAATTCAGAGATTGTGGACCAATTATCGAGGTATATTTAATTTTTCATATTGTTAAATATTCAATAATATACTTATTTACTATATGAAATCATTAAATTAACAATATTTTTTTCTTATGAACTACAGTTGCATCCTCAGTGGAGGAGGATTCTCTTGTTACTATAGAGAAATCTAGTTCGCAAGTTAGAAAACGCAGCATTACACGATTACCAAAACTATCAGTTGATCATAAATATGATCAAGTACATATTCATTTTGTTGATAATAATAATTAAACTGGCCCAAATTTTGTTTAGTGTATCATATATATATCATAACAGACCTATTGCAGGATTAGTATTTTATATCCTGATTGAAAGTCCTTGGACAGGTTATCGATTCATCATCATTGGTAAGCATTGATGGTAAAATATCTCAACTAAATTTCTTTATCCTTTTTAAGTATTAAATATTTTAAATGAAATAATTAATTTATTCAATTACAGATGACATTCATTTTTTTGGAAAAAGTATTATTAAAAGTCATCTCTCTTTAGAGGTGGTTCGAAGCAGATATTTACATCAGTACAGGAAAAAATTATGTTATTGGAAATAAATGTTTTGAAAACCCATACCTTACATATCAGTTTATTGATGTAGATATATGGATTAAAAATTTTCACATCTATCATCAAGAAAAATTTAAGGTATGATTATTGTATTATATTTTAAAATATATTATGTATTTATTTAATTACATATTAGTTTATTATTTATATAACATGAATCAAAATATCTAATCATCAGATACAATTGAAAAATATATATCCTCATAATTTTTATCATGGAGGGTATGCATCATTAGAGTATAAATTGATTTATGTAAAACTGGAAGCATTCATAGCTTGATGTAGTAGTGGTTTAGAAGAGGTCCAGTTCGGCCATCCAGCTCATCCCACAATCCATGAAAAATGGATACAGGCGAGAAGAAAGAAAAATTAAAATTTTCTTATTAAGGAATCAATTGATGAAACTGATAAATTTGTAGGTAAATATTATTTATTAATTGTGAAGTTTTCTATTTTATGAATTATAAACACTAATATAACTTTTAAAATTATCATTTTAAGAAAATGATTCACATGGAACTTTTATTCCTAAGGGTATAAAGGACAACCTAGCCACTACATTAGGATATGAAGAACACCCAGAATATGTTAGATTATATTAATAAGGTTTTAGTATTTGGAATTTTTTTGTCTCAGTAAGAAATAAAAATTCCCAAAAATAAAATCATTAAAAGGAGATATGAAAGATATGAAATAGTCTAGGTTGATAAAATTTTTTACAGTCATGTAACATTCTTTGTTAGAACACATGATAAGACAATAAAAGTCTAAAAAACATTCCCAGCCTTCCTAAGCATCCCAGCATGGTCAACTAGTTGTGAATCCTATATATACAACCAAACTGTACTACAATGCCAATCCTACCTAATTTGATCCTCCACTCTTCTCTTGGACTAAACTGTATAATGTGAGTTGTTTTCTGAAGATCCTCATATACATATTGATGTGATGAGACTGATTATTTTTTTTTGGAAATTATGTATATCACCAGCCTATGAAGATGAGTCATGATAGAGTATCTGTACATGGTATTATTAATTATAATGCTCCGCTACCATTACTAAAAAGGAGATCATCATAATTGGGGATTGTCTGGGTCTTATTTAACTTTTTCAAACTAGTCTTTTTTGTTTATTTAATTGGGGTATGAATTTTTTAAAATATAAATTACATATGATTGAAAATTAAATAATATTATTTCATTAATTTAGCATAAATAGGATTATCTGACAGAAAAACAAATTTCACAAATTAAAAATACATTCAGAAATTGTCAATTATAAATTATTCTCATATTTCTTATGGGATACAAAAAATATCCCAGGATTATTCTTCCTTGAATTATATCTTGGAGTTTAAGATGATGTGTGATATATGTAGAAGATATTATCCATTGATATTACTTCATAAAGATATCATGCATCTATTTTATTTAAAAGTGATCAGCATTAACATGTTACGAATCCATATATGTAAATTGACGTTTGATTTTTTATTTCATTAATAATAGATTGTTTTAATTGACTAACTATATTTCATTTTTAAATTATGTATCTACACATGACTTCTTTAAATAATTAAATCACATGGAATTATAAATTTTTAGATCATCTATACATTTCCATGGAAGTGCAATATGCGAAGAATGCTAAAAGAGTTTCATATATATTTGAGAGACAATCACAGATGGAGACTGGATGTTGGTTTTTTCCATTTCATTATAAGTAAGAACAAAACATTAATTTTGAACTCATGATCATTATAATCTCATTAAGTGTGAACTTTTTTTATTTTATGGGAAATTTAATGTTAGGCATATTTTTCCCATGTGAATCCACATTATATTGGTTTTCCTTATTTTGAGGGCATGTTTATAAAAGATTTTCCACCATTTAAGTTAGGTATGTTTTTTGATTTTATAAGCTCATTATATTAAATTATAATTTAGTATATTTTTATTATTAGTTAATATATATGAAAATAAAATTCATGGAAAAATTAAACAGATAACACATGTAAAAAAACCAAATGCAATCCAATATGTGGATATAAGGGGGATTAATTAATATATGAGATTGAATTTAGGATTTTTTGGATATATATATATATTGGTTTTTATTATAATGTTATAGTTTTATAACCATATTTTCATCATCAACAAATACATGTTGAATGTTGTTATTATGAACTACGATCCATGTTTGAGAAAATCATAACCAGGGTAACTACTAAATTTGATAAGGTTAGTTATATTAATTTTTTTCTATTATCTATCATTGTATTCTTTTTTTAAAGATCTTAACATTAAATTTTAAGGTATAAATTCAATGATAATGTGTATTATATCAAAATTGAACTTACGTATCTTTGATCATTGTTTGTAAACTATTTATTAAGTTTCAATATGATTTGAGTTTTGTATATTCTAATGATTATGAATAATATTACATTTTCTTAATAACATGTGTTCAAAAACTTATTATTTTTATTTAATTGGTTTTTGAACATAATAATATCAAATGAATTTTTAAACATTAACCAACAGTGTTCATGTGGTAAATTTTAGGTATTAGTGTTTTAATTCTATATTAAAATACAAATGCGTAGATTATTTTTTGATTAAATAAATAAAACTATGTATGTTTTTATAGTTTCATAGTCAATAATAATTGATGTTTAATTGTTGTATACTATGTTTTTATTATAGGGATATTGATTATTCTGAAAATGTAATATTCTAAATTTCTTATAACAAAAATTTCATCCTCAGTTTTCATAAAAAGCCCCACTGAAACATGAATAAAAAATATGAGGTTTTGTTCATCGATTTATAATAAAACGAATTGGAAAACCATCCATCACTCGATTTTCGGAATCATTTTTTCATAAATAGTGATGTAGAAAATTGGGATTTCATGTCAGTTTATTTGTTAAAATTAATGCGTAAAACCAAGACAGTATCATATTCAATGTAGTTTTTTGGAAAACCGACACCGAAGAAGCATGTTTATTACATTTCCATTATAGTATTTTGTTAAGAAACAATGTCAACTATTTAAAAAATATAATATGAAATCCATTTTTCCTCTATATTTATTGGTTTTTTGGGACTCAAACCTATTTTTATTCTACCATATTAGAGTTTTTCATATGGTGAACAAGGTCATCAGTGGCGATAGTGTTTCGATATTAAATGCTGGAAACATTTAGTGCGATTTATACAAGTGGATGTAATATATAAGTAGTTTCATTCAAAAAATAGTATAAGGATGTTCCTACCTATGATCAACATATAAGAGATGTGGTTGAAAGATGAGATCATCGAGATGATCCCCACACCCAATGAGAATAGTGTAGATATGGGGATGGTCATCCTGAGGGTTATAGTGGTTATAGAGTAGCTCATGGAAATCTTCATGCTCTATCATTATCATCTTTGGCTGACACAAACATCATTTATAGAAACTTTTTTTTGTTTTCAACTTTGTTAATGCCTTGTTTGATTTAGGATATACACAGTACATCTTATGACCTACCATATTCCATGATTTTGTTCTTGGAGTAGAGAGTTTTATATTTCCTTTATCATTGACTAAACTAGATGGAAGTAGAGATTACAAAAAATAAATTACGTAGATATTGTGATATAATACTAAGGATGCACCACACTTACGGAGACATTATATGTTTATTTGTCCAAACCTACTATGTCATCCCTTGTATGGATTGAATTTATTTGGTATATAATGTGGTTGATTTTTTAGGATGCAGGTTTTATAATATGATACATCTATAGATTCATTTATGTTTTATTGTGTCCTATACCATTTGATGGTTTGGTGGAATCATCCATCCATTTCATCCATGAGGGATGAAGTAATGGAGATGTTGTCAAAGGTTCATCCTATGGTGTTTATCATGGCTATGTAAGAGTAAAATGATGTTATTTATTGAGAAGGTTGTGGATAACATCATCAATGAGAAGTCAAATTTCGTATTGATCTATAGTTAGAAATGTGATTGATGTCAATGTATCAATTTAAGATTGTGCCTTTATATTATTTAGATCTGTGAGAACAACTCAATTAACTATTTTAGGGAGTAATTTTTCGCCAAGTGTGTCACATTGAGATCCACTAGTTTTCTATAAGATGATGGTTGGGGGTATTATATCTTTTAATTTATTATTATCGAAAAAATTATGTGATAGTAAAGATAAAATATCATCTTCATGGATTAATGATATTATTGGTTTGCTGAAATTAGAAATTTGGTTATTGAATATCAATTTTTGGTTATGATATCATCAGTTGAAGGAAAATGAAATTGAAGTTGGAAATAATTTTTTTTATCGATATTGGAATTATGAGTAACATTTAACTTCATTAGTTATGAATAACAGTGTAATCATGTTCATGGGTTTAATGAATGTAGTTTTCACTGTGTTTTTGGATCATTTCATAGAGTTTTTCACCGAAAACATTCTTTGGTACATCACATATAATGATGAGAATGCATTGAATTTAAGAATTGATTTAGGTGTTCGTCATCATTAGAATCGATTCTATATGTTATGAATCTATTATTTATAGGATCATGATGTCCTTTTCATTTGGTACGATGATTCCTAATATGGAGTATATGTCATTAATTTAATGATTGAGGAATCCATTTAATTGGAAACCCCCATGATAGTCACATATGGGTAAATTTTACTTAGTCATGTAGGATAATATATTTGGTTATTTAAATTTTTTTATCAATTTAAATCTACCTTGACAATTTGGAACAAAAATGTTTAGCTTTTCAAGTTGAATGATAAGTGTTATGTTTTTTTCGAGTACATAGATTTTATTTTTGTCAGTGTTAATTCTTGGTATTTTCTAAATGATGAGGTTTATTTTCTGGTATTCTATGAATCATCGTCTACTAGTTTAGGATTTTTCTGATGTATCATAGATTGATTTTCTCATTTTAGTATCAAATATTATGTCTCAAAAAATATAAATATGCAACCCCCAATCTTGAGTTGGTAGAGGTCATGTTTTCCTTCATGTTGTGGTGGTATTAACTGACTAACTGAAAATTAAATTTTTATTTCAAAATCATTTTTTGTAACACCGCAAGCTTTCACGGAACGCTTCTCTTTGATTAATGCAATAGCGTGTGTTATACGCAACTTCGAGTTCTAACACACCACAACCAATATAATAGCTATTAGTAATAGTAATACCCACCTTTTGAAATTTTATACATTTTATCCATTCAAAATGAACTTCATTTTTGGATTCGGAATATCAAAATTAGCTTAGGGTGAAATTTTGGTACTTTTTGGATAACTTTCATATTTTGATAAATAGTGAAAAATACTAAATTTAAATGAAAAACATCTTTTTTAATCGAAATAATTAATAGTGATAAATTACGAATTTGAGTAGTTTTAAAGTATATTAAGAATATATTTTTACTATTTAACACAATTTTGGTCATTGGACATAATTTCACATTTAAACTGGACATAAGTAAGTGTCAATCTTTTGATAGTTATTATTTCTTAAAAATACACTATTTTTTTGACAACGAGAATTAATTTAAATTAATTAATGACACTTATATGTTTTGAATATGGTAAAATAGACATCATTTTGGAATTCATAATATCAAATATATCTTAGGCCGATTTTTGGGTATTTTTCGTAGAAACATCAATTTTTTATGAATAGTGAAGAACACTGAATTATTGGTTAAAACGGATTTTTTATTTAAATATTTATTTATTTATTTAAATTAATTTATGTCAAAATAGATACATAATACTTATATAAGATCATTGTAATTCATTGGAGTCAGTTTATAATAATTTTAGATATATAAAAATTTTATTGAACATTTCACCGTCTTTTACCCACCTCCTATAGGCTTTTGCAAATTCACATAAAACATAATTTTACCTCTTCTGTGAGATAAATTTCAAAAATCCGAGAGACACATTTAATATAAAGGAGTAAAATATGGTTCAATGAGATGAAAATAATTTTTGGTGAATAATAACTTTTTTACTATTATTTACCACGACTAAAAGTAAATAGGGAAATTAAGGGTAAAAATGATATTAATATTACACTCACACATGTCCTAATTCTATTGGAAAAGTTTATGTCGACCAAAAACAACCTTAGGAATAAAATATTATCATTTAGGTCCACTTGGATTAGATTAGGACATTTATTATTATTTAATTAAAAGAAGAGTTAAAAGAGTTAAAATCAAAGTTTAATAACTACGACATTTTTAATATAGTATTTTACATAAGATAAATTCTATTATAAATATTAATTAGAAATATAAAAAATATTTCCTACATCATGGTATTTTATTTATAATTTTTAGACATTAAATAAATAAATTTATTTATGACACAATGATGATGCATTAATTACCTTTTTTCATGAAAGAATCAAATAAATGGTATTATAAATATAAATATAAATATAATTTCAATGTTTTAATGACATCCACGAATTTTCTAGGTGAATATGACATGTTATTATTGATTCAAAGTATTTTTTTTTGAAGTAATAATGTTGTTATTATTTTAACAAAAGTCAAATACCAAATAGTGTCAAAATTGACATAAAATAGTTTAAAAAAAATATTATATTATTAATTGATATAATGGTCCTCAAAATCTAAGGTTCAGCAAAAAGACTTATATAATAATATATATGACATTAATGAACCAATTGGGGTTCTATTGGCAGTATATAGTATGTTTAATAACCATATATTGTAATAATACAAGAAGAAACGGTAAAAGTTAAATTATTTAACCAAGAGTTAAATCTAAATGATAATGTTAAAATGGTAGCCTAAACTTGTCTAAAACATATTGGTTGAGTTGTTTTAGACATATCCCCACCTTATTCTTTAAATAATAAACTTTGGAGCCATTATAAACTGAATATGAATTTATTATAAAATAATATTTTAAGTTTTTCCTAAGGTGCCCCTCACCCCTCTTATAAAAAGGCTCTCCCCCTTCTCTCTAATTAACACCTTCTAATCCATTTGGCTCAGCCAAGCCCTGACCAAATACCCTATAAAATATCCTCCATTAATCCTATAGGAATTGGTTTGATTTGAAAGCCAACTTAAGGAGCCCTTTTGATCAAATCAAAAAGAAGAACCCGAAGAAGAGGTAATGATTTCACCACCCTCTTTCATGTTCCTTTCTTCTTCCACTTCTTTTTTCTTTGTTGTTTCCATTATAAAATAATAAATCCATTATATTATATATACTGTGGTATTATTATAATTATGGTACAACCAAATTCATTATTCTATCCACCATTTAAATGACATGTCACCATACGTGCATACGTACGGCTTACCGTCTCCACGTCGTGGTGTAATTGTTATTCAATACACTATTATTTTGATGGGTATAATAATGATGTGTATTTGATGTAAATAATAAATATAACACTATAATTATTCTGTATATATTATATACCATCCAATTATATATTATATTAATATCAAAAGAATAATATTTTCACTCGTGTGTATGTAAGAATTGCCGTCTCCCCGACGCGATGAGATTCATTTCCATGTTCACCATTAATCGACGATTATAAAAATATATATTACTGATAAGAATGTAATATATGACATAATAATGCTACTGGATATATATATATATGTAGATATATAAGTATTTATGTACTTACATATATCTTATTCACTTACTTCCGTTCAATACTATATGAAAACGAAAACATCGTTTATTCGTACGTACGGACTACCGTTTCCATAAATAGTGTTTTCCATTTCATATATACGTCTATTATAAATTTTAATATTCTAAATATATATGATAAATAAATCATGTTTTATATTCTGTAAGTATTTAAATCATGATCTAAGTGATACAATCAACAGTATCAAGTTAAAACACGTATGATTAAAAAAGGAATTATTACCCGAAATATTAATATAAAATGGAAATTATTAATAAATGGGTTGTATAATGTCATAAATGTATAATGTATGATATCATAAATTTTAATATGTTTCGGGTATAATTGAATAAAAAACTATTGTCTTCATAGAGGAGGCTAAACGTACCCTCAACTAAAGGAAAGTGCAAGGTAAGGGGTCTTCATCTCACTACTTATTCCCGTGCGATTCGTCCAATTTTGCCACAATTACATTTTGTGTGGTGTTTGTACTGAACATTATTGTATTCATTGTGTAATACACTTTAATTTATGTGTATTTACATATTAATTTTTCGATACCTCTTTCATGGGGTGTATGTTTCGTAAGTTACCTAATTGGTACGAGTTAATTCCTCAATCTCATTAATATCCGAGATTGTTTATGTGTAAGTATTTACTGGGACATTTTTATCATCCATGTCCATTTTTCATAAAAATTATTTCAAAATAAATATTTTAAGGATTTTTGAAAGTTACTCTTTATCAAGATCAGAATTTTAAATGTTTTAAAGATTTATCATTCTAAATATTTTTAATTAATGTCAATGTTTTCAAAATGATCTTACAGATTTATTTATACGGACAAGAATTTTTTGAAATGATACTTCTTTTCAAAAGTTTCAATGTGGTATTGTACACGTTTATTCAATAATATCGTTAAATTACGTCCTTTATAAATGTGTGAATTTTCAATTATTTCAAAAAAAGAGATATTTAACTCAAATAGTTTTTATTTCATCTATGTCAACATCCTTTGATAAACTTTACACCTGTTTGAAGTTGATTTATTAGGATAAAATATTCTATATTTTATTTAAGGTTTTGTGATATTTTTTTACTATGGATGAGTTATTTTGATGCCATTAATTTTTTATGATTAATGTTTTGGAATTTCATATGATAGTTTTAATATGAATGTTTATGTTATATTTCATCCTCTTCTTAAGATGAATGTGTTGGACTAGTATGTTCCGGGTTGGGGACCAGTAAAAGTAAGCCCTCTGGGTTGGGGTCCGGTTACAGCAGACCCTCCGGGTTGGTGTCCGATTATTAGAGGCACTCCGGGTTGGTGTCCGGTTATTAGAGGCACTCTGGGATGATGTCTGGTTATTAGAGGCACTCCGGGTCGGACTCCGGTTATAGAGGCTCTCCGGGATGGAGTCTAGTTACAGAGGCTCTCCGAGTTGGGTTCCAGTTACAGTTATCCCTTAGGTCTTGGCAGAAGGTCTTGACATAGAAATTAAAGTTTGGAATTATGCATTTCCATCGTTATGAAAGTGGTTATTGATATTACATGTGATTATTTGACTAGTAGAATATCCATGTAATGGAGTAAATGGAATTATTTCATTTTATTTTATCCATATTATGATGAATTTCAAGTTTAAGGGGCTTTTGTTTTAGTTATACATTGCCTTAAATGTTTATGCTTATTTATGAAAGTTTCTTCTACATTGTTATCCTTACTGAGCATCTGATGTCACCCCTTTCTATGTTTTATTTTTTCCCAGGATTCCAAGAAGTGTATTGTGATTGATATGCAGGGTTATGTCAAGGGAATAATGGCACTGATAAAGGATTATTTATTTTGTTTTGTTATAAAGTGTAATGTAACATTCATGTATGTAATATATTTTCCAAGACTGTTAAACTGATTTGTCCTTCAGGACTTGATTCCTTGTAATCATGCCAACGTATTAAAATAATGCACAGACTTTGGGTAACTAGGGTCGGGGCATTACAGTTGGTATCAGAGGAACTTTTTCAATAACCTTGGAAACTTGATTTAGATAAACTTTGATTAGAGAACATCGCCCTAAGATAGATTTTGAGGATTAGTATAGAAGAACTTCCTAGAATTTTGGTATTGCAGAGATTTTGTGAGTATTCTAAGAAATACATCCCTGTCTGGATATGAGAAGGCAGAGACAGCTCTGGCACATATGTACCTAGGGGTAAAACCCCAAAACACCGCTTTGATCCAGACTCGAACATGAACTGGTGCATAAAAATGGGCTTTACTGCACTCTTGGTTAAGACACTCCTGGGAGATATGCTTAGGATAATTCTCATTTTCCTTACAAACCATTATGATGGTCTTATTAGTATATATTTACTCAATGAAAACATTTTTATGATTATGTATTATATCCATAAACATTTTAATTTATGTTAAGTTTTTTACAAGTTCAGGATTAGGTATTTCTATTCATACACTAATATAGTGTATGCCATTGTTTAGAAATGGCAACCAGTAGAAGGAATGAGAACTCCAGCAATACACATGATCCAAAGAGTAACAGAGATCATATCTTTCATGGACCTCAGCCAAAATTTAGAAGGGAAACAGTATCCCATGTATTATCATCATATGAAGAAATACTATCATGTGTTGATAACATAAGTAATGAATTCTCGGATTCCTATGGCTTTGAAGGGAATCCAGAGAAGGAAAGGAAGGTAGAGAGAAGGATAGATGAAGGGAAGAAGGTAATGAAGGATTTTCCCATATGTGATAACTGTGGAAAGAATCACCTTGGAAAATTTTTGAAGGGAATGAGAGTGTGTTATAACTATGGAGAAAAAGGACACCAAGTTCGTGACTACAAGTGTAAGAAAAAGGTTTCAAAAGTACAATGCTTCATTTGTAAGAAGTTTGGACACTATGTGAACTAATGTCCCAGTCATCAGACTATGCCGCAAATGATGCTATTGCATAATAATCAAGTTATGATAGTTCCACAAATTAAGAGGAATGACTAGTGTTATTATTTTGGAATTATTTCATTTAAGTGTTGTATCAATGATGTTCTTGAAATAAATAAGGATTGTACATCAGTACTATTTCACTGAGGATTTGAGACTTTATGGTACTAAGAAAAGTGACTCTACAACGAGTTAAATTTTTTGGAAAATACATGGTTTAAGGAATGATAAACCTTAATATGGTCCTAATATTGAGGTACTGGTTTTGGAATAAGATATGCTTGATTTGGGTAAATTATATTTGATATTCATGACTGCCTTGAAACTGATTAAAGATTTGTATATTCCATCATTTTTGGAGTTTACCACATTTTTTGATGGACGAAGTATATCGAGTATTCTATAAGGAATAAGGGATCCGGAATGTAGTCAGTATTTTTTTATTTTAATTCAGGATGTTTCAGTGTTTTAAAAGAATACAGGATGAATGTATTGACATGCTATTACGAGGTAAAAAGGATATTCATTATGTTTAACCTTCATATAAATTTTGGACTGAGAGTTTACAGAAGTATTTTGGATAATTATAAAGGATGGAATGGATTATGTTTGAAACGTTATTTTTGGATTTTTATAAAAGGACAACACGCAGACCGTGTGACGACCCGACGCGTCGGAAAAAAGATGTGGGAATCAAACCCACAATCATAGTAAAACTGGGATTTATCGCCTATCACTGGACTATGTGAAGTTCCTGGATGGTATAATGTAGTTTTTTAAAGGGTCTGATAGGTGAATTATAAATTCATTATATTTGGAACCCTGTACGATTAGGATAAATACAGTATTTCTGAGTTGTATTATGTTTTGGGGTGAAAGATGAATTTGTGGTAGAAATTTATTAATGGATAGAACTCTAATTATAATGTAAGTATATCTCCTTATGATATTATCCAATCTCATAAATAAATTCCTCAACATTAATAAAATGAACTTAGAATAAAAATGTTGTCCTAGATGATACCTTAGATAATCACAAATTTATGGCTTTGGGATTGTTGGCCTTTTCATAGAAATGTTCTCTACCACTATCCATCAGATATTGAGGGTTAGATTTATCTTCCATATCCATATTATCTTACATGGATCCCTAGTATGTGTTATTTTCGGTAACCTTCATACTTACCACTCTTTATTTTAAATAGAGGCCTCATTAATCCATTTTTCGATGTGGGATTTCAACTATGATATTTTCAAATGTCAACCCCATGTTTCCAATACCGAGCATAAATTGCGAGGATGCAATTTATTGAAGGATAAGATAATGTAACACCCCAAGATTTCATGGTTAGCTTCTATTTGAATAATACAATAGCGTGTGTTATACGCAACTTCGAGTTCTAGCACACCACAACCAATCATACTAGCCATCAAGAATAGTAATACCCACTTTTTGAAATTTTATATATTTTTTCTATCAAAATGAACTTCATTTTTGGATTCGGAATATCGAAATTAGCTTAGGGTGAAATTTTGGTACTTTTCGGACAACTTTCATATTTTGATGAATAGTGAAAATTACTAAATTTTACTTAAAAACAACTTTTTTAATCGAAACAATTAATAGTGATAAATTATGATTTTTTTGGTTTCAAAGTATATTTAGAATATATTTTTACCATTTAACACAATTTTGGTCATTGGACATAATTTCAAAATTAAACTGGACATAAGTAATTGTCAATCTTTTGATAATTATTATTTCTTAAAAACACGCTATTTGTTTTGACGACGGGAATTAATTCAAATTAATTATTGAAACTTATATGTTTTGAATTTGGTAAAATTGACAGAAAATTTTAATTCATAATATCAAATACAGCTTAGGCCGAATTTTTGGTATTTTTCTGAGAAACATCAATTTTTGATGAATAGTGAAAAACACTGTGTTATTGGTTAAACCCGATTTTTTTATTTTAATAATTATTTATTTTATTTAAATTAATTTATTTCAAAATAGATACATAATACTTATATAATATCATTGTAATTCATTGGAGTCAGTTTATAATAATTTTAGATATATAAAAATTTTATTGAACTTTTCACCGGCTTTTACCCACCTCATAGGAGCTTTTCTAAATTCACATAAAACATAGTTTTACTGTTTATGTGAGCTGAATTTTGAAAATCCGAGAGATGCGGTTAATATCAAGGAGTAAAATGTGGTTCTATGAGATGAAAATAATGTTTTCTGAATAGTAACTTTTTTACTTTTATTTACCACGGTTAAAAGTAAATAGGGTAATTAAGGGTAAAAATGATATTAATATTACACTCACACATGTCCTAATTCTATTGGACAAGTTTATCTCGACCAAAAACAACCTTAGGAATAAAATATTATCATTTAGGTCCACTTGGATTAGATTAGGTCATTTATTATTATTTAATTAAAAGAAGAGTTAAAAGAGTTAAAATCAAAGTTTAATAACTACGACATTTTTAATATAGTCTTTTACATAAGATAAATTCTATTATAAATATTAATTAGAAATATAAAAATATTTCCTACATCATGGTATTTTATTTATAATTTTTAGACATTAAATAAATAAATTTATTTATGACACAATGATGATGCAGTAATTACCTTTTTCATGAAAGAATCAAATAAATGGTATTATAAATATAAATATAAATATAATTTCATTGTTTTAATGACATCCACTAATTTCTAGGTGAATATGACATGTTATTACTGATTCAAATTATTTTTTTTTGAAGTAATAATGTTGTTATTATTTTAACAAAAATCAAATACCAAATAGTGTCAAAATTGACATAAAATAGTTTAAAAAAAAAATATTATATTATTAATTGATATAATGGTCATCAAAATCTAAGGTTCAGCAAAAATACTTATATAATAATATATATGACATTAATGAACCAATTGGGGATCTATTGGCAGTATATAGTATGTTTATTAACAATATATTGTAATAATACAAGAAGACACGGTAAAAGTTAAATTATTTAACCTAGAGTTAAATCTAAATGATAATGTTAAAATGGTAGCCTAAACTTGTCTAAAACATATTGGTTGAGTTGTTTTAGACTTATCCCCACCTTATTCTATAAATAATAAACTTTGGAGCCATTATAAACTGAATATGAATTTATTATAAAATAATATTTTATGTTTTTCCTAAGGTACCCCTCACCCCTCTTATAAAAGGGCACTCCCCCTTCTCTCTAATTCACGCCTTCTAATCCATTTGGCTCAGCCAAGCCCTGCCAAAATACCCTATAAAATATCCTCCATTAATCCTAGCGGCATTAGTTTGGTTTGAAAGCCAACTTAAGGATCCCTTTTGATCAAATAAAAAAGAAGAACCCGAAGAAGAGGTAATGATTTCACCACCCTCTTTCATGTTCCTTTCTTCTTCCACTTCTTTTTTCTTTGTTGTTTCCATTATAAAATAATAAATCTAGTATATTCTATATACTGTGGTATTATTATAAATATGGTACAACCAAATTCATTATTCTATCCACCATTTGAATGACATGTCACCATACGTGCGAACGTATGGCTTACCGTCTCCACGTCGTGGTGTAATTGTTATTCAATACACTATTATTTGGATGGGTATAATAAGGATGTGTATTTGATGTAAATAATAAATGTAACACTATAATTATTCTGTATATATTAGATACCATCCAATTATATATTATATTAATATCAAAAGAATTATATTTTCGCTCGTGTGTATGTAAGAATTACCGCCTCCCCGACGCGATGAGATTCATTTCCATGTTCACCATTAATCGACGATTATAAAATTATATATTACTGATAAGAATGTAATATATGACATAATAATGCTACTAGAGATATATATATTTATATATATAATTATTTATGTACTTACATATATCTTATTCACTTACTTCCGTTCAATACTATATGAAAATGGAAACATCGTTTATTCGTACGTACGGACTACCGTTTCCATAAATAGTGTTTTCCATTTCATATATACGTCTATTATAAATTTTTATATTCTAAATATATATGATAAATAAATCAAGTTTTATATTCTGTAAGTATTTAAATCATGATCAATGTGATACAATCAACAGTAACAAGTTAAAACACGTATGATAAAAAAAGCGATTATTACCCGAAATATTAATATTAAATGGAAATTATTATTAAATGGGTTGTATAATGTCATAAATGTATAATGTATGATATCATAAATTTTAATATGTTTCGGGTATAATTGATTAAAAAACTATTGTCTTCATAGAGGAGGCTAAACGTACCATCAACTAAAGGAAAGTGCAAGGTAAGGGGTTTTCATCTCACTAATTATTCCCGTGCGATTCGTCCCATATTGCCACAATTACATTTTGTGTGGTGTTTGTACTGAACATTATTATATTCATTGTTTAATACACTTTAATTTATGTGTATTTACATATTAATTTTTTGATACCTCTTTCATGGGGTGTATGTTTCGTAAGTTACCTAATTGGTACAAGTTAATTCCTCAATCTCATTATTATCCGAGATTGTTTATGTGTAAGTATTTACCGGGACATTTTTATCATCCATGTCCATTTTTCATAAAAATTATTTCAAAATAAATATTTTAAGGATTTGTGAAAGTTACTCTTTATCAAGATCAGAATTTTAAATGTTTTAATGATTTATCTTTCTAAATATTTTTAATTAATGTCAATGTTTTCAAAATGATCTTACAGATTTATTTATATGGACAAGAATTTATTGAAATGATATTTCTTTTCAAAAGTTTCAATGTGGTATTGTACACGTTTATTCAATAATATCTTTAAATTAATTCCTTTATAAATGTGTGAATTTTCAATTATTTCAAAAGAAGAGATATTTACCTCAAATAGTTTTGATTTCATCTATGTCAACATCCTTTGATAAATTTTACACCTGTTTGAAGTTGATTTATTATGATAAAAATATTCCATATTTTATTTAAGGTTTTGTGATATTTTTTACTATGGATGAGTTATTTTTATGCCATTAATTTTTTATGATTAATGTTTTGGAATTTCATATGATAGTTTTAATATGAATGTTTATGTTATATTCCATTCTCTTCTTAAGATGAATGTGTTGGACTAGTATGTTCCGGGTTGGGGACCAGTAAAAGTAAGCCCTCTGGGTTGGGGTCCGGTTACAGCAGACCCTCCGGGTTGGTGTCCGATTATTAGAGGCACTCCGGGTTGGTGTCCGGTTATTAGAGGCACTCTGGGATGGTGTCTGGTTATTAGAGGCACTCCGGGTCGGACTCCGGTTATAGAGGCTCTCCGGGATGGAGTCCAGTTACAGAGGCTCTCTGGGTTGGGTTCCAGTTACAGTTATCCCTTAGGTATTTGCACGAGGTCTTGACACAGAAATTAAAGTTTGGAATTATGCATTTCCATCATTATGAAAGTGGTTATTGATATTACATGTGATTATTCGACTAGTAGAATATCCATGTAATGGAGTAAATGGAATTATTTCATTTTATTTTATCCATATTATGATGAATTTCAAGTTTAAAGGGCTTTTGTTTTAGTTATACATTGCCTTAAATGTTTATTCTTATTTATGAAAGTTTCTTCTATATTGTTATCCTTACTGAGCATCTGATCTCACCGCTTTCTATGATTTATTTTTTTCCCAGGATTCCAAGAAGTGTATTGTGATTGATATGCAGGGTTATGTCCGGGGAATAATGGCACTGATAAAGGATTATTTATTTTGTTTTGTTATAAAGTGTAATGTAACATTCATGTATGTAATCTATTTTCCAAGACTGTTAAACTAATTGGTCCTTCAGGACTTGATTCCTTGTAATCATGCCAACGTATTAAAATAATGCGCAGACTTTGGGTAACTAGGGTTGGGGCATTACAGTTGGTATCAGAGGAACTTTTTCAATAACCTTGGAAACTAGATTTAGATAAACTTTGATTAGAGAACATCGCCCTAAGATAGACTTTGAGGATTAGTATAGAAGAACTTCCTAGAATTTTGGTATTGCAGAGATTTTGTGAGTATTCCAAGAAATACATCCCTGTCTGGATATGAGAAGGCAGAGACAGCTCTGGAACATATGTACCTAGGGGTAAAACCCAAAAACACCGCTTTGAGCCAGACTCGAACTTGAACTGGTGCATAAAAATGGGCCTTACTGCACTCTTGGTTAAGACACTCCTTGGGGATATGCTTAGGATAATTCTCATTTTCTTTACAAACCATTATGAAGGTCTTATTAGTATATATTTACTCAATGAAAACATTTTTATGATTATGTATTATATCCATAATCTTTTTAATTTATGTTAAGTTTTTTACAAGTTCAGGAATATGTATTTCTATTCATACACTAATATAGTGTATGCCATTGATTAGAAATGGAAACCAGTAGAAGGAATGAGAACACCAGCAATACACATGATCCAAAGAGTAACAGAGATCATATCTTTCATGGACCTCAGCCAGAATTTAGAAGGGAAACAGTATCCCATGTATTATCATCATATGAAGAAATACTATCATGTGTTGAAAAGATAAGTAATGAATTCTCGGATTCCTATGGCTCTGAAGGGAATCCAGAGAAGGAAAGGACGGTAGAGAGAAGGACAGATAAAGGGAAGAAGGTAATGAAGGATTTTCCCATATGTGATAACTGTGGAAAGAATCACCTTGGAAAATTTTTGGAAATTTTTTGAAGGGAATGAGAGTGTGTTATAACTATGGAGAAAAAGGACACCAAGTACGTGACTGCAAGTATAAGAAAAAGGTTTCAAAAGTACAATGCTTCATTTGTAAGAAGTTTGGACACTATGTGAACTAATGTCCCAGTCATCAGACTATGCCGCAGATGATGCTATTGCATAATAATCAAGTTATGATACTTCCACAAATGAAGAGGAATGACTAGTGTTATTATTTTGGAATTATTTCATTTAAGTGTTGTCTCAATGATGTTCTTGAAATAAATAAGGATTGTACTGCAGTACTATTTCACTGAGGATTTGAGACTTTATGGTACTAAGAAAAGTGACTCTACAACGAGTTAAATTTTTTGGAAAATACATGGTTTAAGGAATGATAAACCTTAATATGGTCCAAATATTGAGATACTGGTTTTGGAATAAGATATGCTTGATTTGGGTAAATTATATTGGATATTCATGACTGCCTTGAAACTGATTAAAGATTTGTATATTCCATCATTTTTGGAGTTTACCACATTTTTTGATGGACGAAGTATATCGAGTATTCTATAAGGAATAAGGGATCCGGAATGTAATCAGTATTGTTTTATTTTAATTTACGATGTTTCAGTGTTTTAAAAGAATACAGGATGAAGGTATTGACATGCTATTACGAGGTAAAAAGGATATTCATTATGTTTGACCTTCATATAAATTTTGGACTGAGAGTTTACAGAATTATTTTGGATAATTCTAAAGGATGGAATGGATTATGTTTGAAACGTTATTTTTGGATTTTTATAAAAGGACAACACGCAGACCGTGTGACGACCCGACGTGTCGGAAAAAAGCTGTGGGAATCGAACCCACAATCATGGTGAAACTAGGATTTATCGCCTATCACTGGACTATGTGAAGTTCCTGGATGGTATAATGTAGTTTTTTAAAGGGTCTGATATGTGAATTATAAATTCATTATATTTGGAACCCTATACGATTTGGATAAATATAGTATTTTTGAGTTGTATTATGTTTTGGGGTGAAAGATAAATTTGTGGTAGAAATTTATTAATGGATAAAACTCTAATTATAATGTAAGTATATCTCCTTATGATATTATCCAATCTCATAAATAAATTCCTCAACATTAATAAAATGAACTTAGAATAAAAATGTTGTCCTAGATGATACCTTAGATAATCACAAATTTATGGCTTTGGGATTGTTGGCATTTTCATAGAAATGTTCTCTACCACTATACATCAGATATTGATGGTTAGATTTCTCTTCAATTTCCATATTATCTTACATGGATCCCTAGTATGTGTTATTTTCGGTAACCTTCATACTTACCACTCTTTATTTTAAATAGAGGCCTCATTAATCCATTTTTCGATGTGGGATTTCAACTATGATATTTTCAAATGTCAACCCCATGTTTCCAATACCGAGCATAAATTGCGAGGACGCAATTTATTGAAGGATGAGATAATGTAACACCCCAAGCTTTCATGGTTATCTTCTCTTTGAATAATACAATAGCGTGTGTTATACGCAACTTCGAGTTCTAACACACCACAACCAATCATACTAGCCGTCAAGAATAGTAATACCCACTTTTTGAAATTTTATACATTTTTTCTATCAAAATGAACTTCATTTTTGGATTCGGAATATCGAAATTAGCTTAGGGTGAAATTTTGGTACTTTTCGGATAACTTTCATATTTTGATGAATAGTGAAAATTAATAAATTTTACTTAAAAACAACTTTTTTAATCGAAACAATTAATAGTGATAAATTATGATTTTTTGGTTTTAAAGTATATTTAGAATATATTTTTACCATTTAACAAAATTTTGGTCATTGGACATAATTTCAAAATTAAACTGGACATAAGTAATTGTCAATCTTTTGATAGTTATTATTTCATAAAAACACGCTATTTGTTTTGACAACGGGAATTAATTCAAATTAATTAATGAAACTTATATGTTTTGAATTTGGTAAAATAGACAAAAATTTTTAATTCATAATATCAAATATAGCTTAGGCCGAATTTTTGGTATTTTTCTGAGAAACATCAATTTTTGATGAATAGTGAAAAACACTGAGTTATTGGTTAAACCCGAATTTTTTATTTAAATAATTTTTTATTTTATTTAAATTAATTTATTTCAAAATAGATACTTAATACTTATATAATATCATTATAATTCATTGGAGTCAGTTTATTATAATTTTAGATATAAAAAAATTTTATTGAACTTTTCACTGGCTTTTACCCACCTCATAGGAGCTTTTGTAAATTCACATAAAACATAGTTTTACCATTTATTTGAGATGAATTTTGAAAATCCGAGATATGCGGTTAATATCAAGGAGTAAAATGTGTTTCAATGAGATGAAAATAATTTTTTTGTGAATAGTAACTTTTTTACTTTAATTTACCACGGTTAAAAGTAAATATGGTAATTAAGGGTAAAAATGATATTAATATTACACTCACACATGTCCTAATTCTATTGGACAAGTTTATCTCGACCAAAAAAACCTTAGGAATAAAATATTATCATTTAGGTCCACTTGGATTAGATTAGGACATTTATTATTATTTAATTCAAAGAAGAGTTAAAATAGTTAAAATCAATGTTTAATAACTAAAACATTTTTAATATAGGGTTTCACATAAGATAAATTAGATTATAAATATTCATTATAAAGTTAAAAATATTTCATACACTATGTTATTTTATTTATAATTTTTAGAAATTAAATATATAAATTTATTTATGACACAATGATGATGTGTTAATTACCTTATTCCTGAAAGAATCAAATAAATGGTATTATAAATATTAAAATAAAAATAATTTCAAAGTTTTAATGACATACAAGAATTTTATAGGTGAATATGACATGTTATTATTTATTAAAAGTATTTTTTTTGAAGTAATCATGTTGTTATTAGTTTAACAAAAAACAAATACCAAATAGTGTCAAAATTGACATAAAATAGTTTTTAGAACAAATATTATATTATTAATTGACATAATGGTCCTAAAAATCTAAGGTTTGGTCAAAAGACTTATATAATAATATATATCAAATTAATGAACCAATTTTGGTTCTATTGGCATTATATAGTATGTTTATTAACCATATATTGTAAGATTACAAGAAGACACTATAAAAGTTAAATTATTTAACTTAGAGTTAAATCATAATGATAAGGTTAAAATGGTAACCTAAAATTGGCTTAAACCTATTGGTTGAGTTTTTTTCAACCTATCCCTACCTTTTACTTTAAATAATCAACTTTGGATCCATTAGAAACCGAATATGAATTTATTATAAAATAATATTTTATGTTTTTTCTAAGGTGCCCCTCACCTCCCTTATAAAAGGGAACTCCCCCTTCTCTCTCATTCACACCTTCTATGCCATTTGGCTCAGACAAACCCTTCCCAAATACCCTCTCAAATATCCTCCATTATTCCTAGAGGCCTTAGTTTTATTACAAATCCAACTTAAAGAGTCCTTTTGATCAAATCAAAAGGAAGAACCCGAAGAAGAGGTAATGATTTCACCACCCTCTTTGAAGTTCCTTTTTTTCTTCCACATCCTTTTTATTTGTTGTTTCCATTATAAATTAATAACTTCATCATATTATATATACTGTAATGTTATAATAATTATGGTACAACGAAATTCATTATTCTATCCACCATTTGAATGACATGTCACCATATGTGCGTACGTACGACTTACCGTCTCCACGTCGTGGTGTAATTGTTATTCAATACATTATTATTTGGATGAGAATAATAAAGATGTTTATTTGATGTAAATAATAAATAAAACATGATAATAATTCTGTATATAATATATAAAATCCAATTATATATTATGTTAATATCAAAAGAATGATATTTTCGGTCGTGCGTACGTACGAATTACCATCTCCACGACGCAATGAGATTCATTTCCAAGTTCACCATTCATCAACGATTATAAAAATATATATTACTAATAAGTATTTAATATATGACATAATAATTTTACTAGATATATATATATTTATATATATAAGTATTTATGTACTTATATATATCTTATTCACTTACTTTCATTCAATACTATATGAAAACGGAAACAACGTTTATGCCTACGTACAGACTACCGTCTCCATAATCTATGTTTTCCATTTCATATATATGTCTATTATAAATTTTATATTCTAAATATACATGATAAATAAATCATGTTTGATATTTTGGAAGTATTTAAATCATGATCTATGTGATACAGTCAAGAGTAACAAGTTAAAACACGTACGATAAAAAAAGTGATTATTACCTGAAATATTAATATAACATGGATATTTTTATTAAATGGGTAGTATAAAGTCATAAATGAATAATGTATGATATCATAAATATTAATATGGTTATGGTATAATTTAATAACATACTATAGTGTTCATACAGGAGGCTAAACATACCCTCGACTAAAGGAAAGTGCAAGTTTAGGGGTTTTCATCTCACTCCTTATTCCCGTGAGATTCGTCCCATATTGCCACTATTACCATTTTTGTGGTGTATGTACTGCCCATTATTGTATTCATTTTTTAATACACTTTAATTCATGTGTATTTACATATTAATTGGTTGATACCTCTTTCATGGGGTGTATGTTTCGTAAGTTACCAAATTGGTATGAGTTAGTTCCTCAATCTCATTATTATCCGAGATTATTTATGTGTAAGTATTTACTGGGACATTTTTATCATCCATGTCCATTTTTCATAAAAAAGATTTCAAAATAAATATTTTAAGGATTTTTGAAAGTTACTCTTTATCATGATCAGAATTTTAAATGTTTTAAGGATTTATCTTTCTAAATATTTTTAATTAATGTCCATGTTTTCAAAATGATTTTAATGATTTATTTATATGGAAATGAATGTTTTGAAATGATATTTCTTTTCCAAATTTTCAAAGTGCTATAGGAAACATTGATTCAATAATCTCTTTTATATTACTTCCTTTATAAAAGTTTGACTTTTCAATTATTTCAAAAAATAGATATTTCCCCTAAATAGTTTTGATTTCATCTATGTCAACATCCTTTGATAAATTTTAAACTTGTTTGAAGTTGATTAATTATGATAAAAATATTCCTTATTGTATTTATGGTTTTGGGATACGTTTAACTATAGATGAGTTAATTTTATTCCATTAATGGTATATGATTAATGTTTTGGCATTTCATATACTAGTTTTAATACGAATGTTTATGTTATATTTCATCATCTTCTTAAGATGAATGTGTTGGAATAGTATGTTATGGGTTGGGGATCGGTAAAAGTAAGCCCTCCTGGTTTTGGTCTGGTTACAGCAGACCCTCCGGATTGGTGTTCGGTTATTGGAGGCACTCTGGGTTGGTGTCCAGTTGTTAGATGCCCTTCGGGTTGGTGTTCGATTAATAGAGGCACTCCAGGATGGTGTCCGGTTATTAGAGGAACTCCGGGTTGGAGTCCGGTTATAGAGGCTCTCCAGGATGGAGTCCAATTACAGAGGCTCTCCGGGTTGGGTTCTGGTTATAGTTATCCCTTAGGTCTTGGCACGAGGTCTTGACACAGAAATTAATGTTCCGCATTATGCATTTCCATCGTTATGAAAGTGGTTATTAATATTACTTGTGATTATTCGACTATTAGAATATCCATGTGAATAAGTAAATGGAATTATTTCATTTTATTTTTTCCATATTATGATAAAGTTACAGTTTAAAAGGCTTTTTTTAGTTATACATTACCTTCAATGTTTATAATTATTTATGAATGTTTTTGCTATATTGTTATCCTTACTGAGCATCTGAGCTCACCCCTTTATATGTTTAATTTTTTCCCAGGATTCAAAGAAGTGTATTTTGATTGATATACAGGGTTAAGCCAAGGGAATAATGGTGTTCATAAAGGATTATTTATGTTGTTTTGTTATAAAGTGTAATGTAACATTCATGTATGTAATATATTTTCCAAGACTGCTAAACTGATCGGTCCTTCGGGACTTGATTACTTGTAATCATGCCAATGTACTAAAATAATTAATCAACTCTGGGTAACTAGGGTTGGGGCGTTACAGTTTGTATCAGAGGAATTTTATCAATAAAATTGGAAACTATATTTAGATAAACTCTGATTAGAGAACATCACCCTAAGATAGACTTTGATGATTAGTATAGAAGAACTTCCTAGAATTTTGGTATTGTAGAGATTTTGTCAGTTTTCTAAGTAATACATCCCAGTATGGATACGAGTAGGTAGAGGCGGCTCTAGAACAGATGTACCTAGGGGTAAAACCCGAAAACACCGCTTTAAGCCATACTCGAACGAGAATTGGTGCACGACAACGGGCCTTGCTGTACTCCTGGTTACGAAACTCCAGAGGGATATTCTTAGGATAATTCCTATTTTCTTTACAAACAATTATGAATGGATTATGAGTATATACTTACTCAATGAAAAAAAATTTATGATTATGGACTATATCCATAAACATTTTAATTTATGTTAAGTGTTTTACAAGTTCAGGATTAGGTTTTTCTATTCATAAACTAATCTAGTGTATTCCATTGTTTAGAAATGGCACCCAGTAGAAGGAATGAGAACTCCCACAATACGCATGATCCAAAGAGTAAAATAGATCATATGTTTCAAGGTCCTATGCCAGAATTTAGAAGGTAAATAGTTTCCCATGTATTATCACCATATGAAGAAATAGTATCATGTGTTGATAAGATAAGTAAAGAATTCTCGGAGTCCTATGGCTTTGAAGGGAAGCCAGAGAAGAAAAGGATAGTAGAGAGAAGGACAGATAAAGAGAAGTAGGTAAAGAAGGATTTTCCGATATGTGATAACTGTGGAAAGAATCACCTTGGAAAATGATTGAAGGGAATGAGAGTATGTTATAAGTGTGTAGAAAAAATACACCAAGTGCGTGACAACAAGTGTAAGAAAAAGGTTTCATATGTACAATGCTTCATCTGTAAGGAGTTTGGACACTCCGTGAACCAATGTCCCAGTAATCAGACAATACCTCAAAAGATGTTATTGGATAATAATAAAGTTATGATACTACCACAAATGAAGAGGAATGACTAGTGTTCTTATTTTAGAATTATTTCATTTATGTTTTGTATCAATGATGTTTTGGAAACAAATAAGGATTGTACTGCAATACTATTTAATTGAGGATTTGAGATTTTATTGTACTACGAAAAGTGACCGTACAGCGAGTTAAACTTTTTGGAAATTACATGGTTGGAGGGAAGATAAACCTTAATATGGTCCTAATATTGAGGTACTAGTTTTGGAATAAGATATGGTTGATTTGGGTAAATTATATTGGATATTCTTGACTGCCTTAAAACTGATTAAAGATTTGTATATTCCATCATTGTAGGAGTTTACTACATTTTGGGATGGATGAAGTATTTCCAGTACTCTATAAGGAATAAGGGAGAATGAATGTAATAAATATGGTTTTATGGTAATTTAGGATGTTTAAATGTTTTAAAAGAATACATATTGACAGTATTCACATGCTATTACGGGGTAAAAAGAATCTACATTATGATTACCTTTCATATAAATTTTGGACTGAGAGTTTACCGAAGTATTTCGGATAAGTCTAAAGGTTGGAATTTATTAGGTTTGAAAGGTTATTTTTGGATTTTTATAAAAGGACAACACACAGACCATGTGAAGACCCGTCGCGTTGGAAAAAGCTGTGGGAATCGAACCCACAACCATAGTGCAATTGGGATTTATCTCCTATCACTGGACTACATGAAGTTCCTAGGTGGTAAAATGTAGTTTTTTTAAAGGGTCAGATATGTGTATTATAAATTCATTATATTGGGAACCATATATGATTTGGATAAATAGTGTATTTTTTGAGTTGTATTACGTTTTGGGGTGAAAGATGAGTTTGTGGAAGAAATTTATTAATGGATAAAACTATAATTATAAAGTAAGTATATCTCCTTATTATCTTAGCCAATCTCATAAATAAATTCCTCAACATTAAGAAATGGAACATAGAATAAAAATGTTGTCCTAGATGATACCTTAGATCATAAAAAATATATGGCTTTGGGATTGTTGTCCTTTTCATAGGCATGTTCTCTACCAATCTCCATCAGATATTGATGGTTATATTTCTCTTCCATATCCAAATTTTCCTACATGGAACCCTAATATGTTTTATTTTTGGTAACCTTCATACTTACCACTCATTATTTTAAATAGAGGTCTCATTAATCCATTTTTCGATGTGGGATTTCAACTATGATATTTTCAAATGTCAACCCCAAGTTTCCAATACTGATCATAAATTGTGAGGATGCAATTTATTAAAAGAGGGGAGAATGTAACACCCCAAGGTTTCATGGTACACTTCTCTTTGAATAATACAATAGCGTGTGTTATACCCAACTTCAAGTTCTAACACAGGACAACCAATCATATTAGCCGTTAAGAATATTAATACCCATTTTTTTGAAGTTTTATACATTTTATATTTCAAAATGAACTACATTTTTGGATTCGGAATATCGAAATTAGCATAGGGTGAAATTTTGGTACTTTTTCGGATAACTTTCATATTTTGATGAATAGTGAAAATTACTAAATTTTAATTAAAAACAACTTTTTTAATAGAAATAATTAATATTGATAAATTATGAATTTGAGTGGTTTTAAAGTATATTTAGAATATATTTTTACTATTTAACACAATGTTGGTAATTGGACATAATTTCACATTTAAACTGGACATAAGTAAGTGTCAATCTTTTGATAGTTATTATTTCTCAAAAAAACTCTCTTTGTTTTGACAAAGATAATTAATTTAAATTAATTAATGAAACTTATATGTTTTGAATTTTTTAAAATAGACATCATTTTTGAATTCATAATATCAAATATTGCTTAGGCCGAATTTTTGGTATTTTTCTGAGAAACATCAATTTTTGATGTATAGTGAAAAACACTGAGTTATTAGTTAAACCGATTTTTTTATTTAAATAATTATTTATTTTATATAAAGTAATTTATATCAAAATAGATACATAATACTGATATAAGATCAGTGTAATTCATTGGAGTCAGTTTATAATAATTTTAGATATATACAAATTTTATTGAACTTTTCACGCCTTTTACGCACCTCCTAAGAGCTTTTGCAAATTCACATAAAACTTAATATTACCGCTTCTGTGAGCTGAATTTTGAAAATTAGAGAGACACGGTTAATATCAAGAAGTAAAATTTGGTTCAATGAGATGAAAATAATTTTTCATGAATAGTAACCTTTTACTTTTATTTACCACGGTTAAAAGTAAATAGGGTAATTAAGGTTAAAAATAATATTAATATTACACTCACACATGTCGTAATTCTGTTGGACAAGTTTTTCTCGACCAAAAACAACCTTAGGAATAAGATATTATCATTTAGGTCCAGTTGGATTAGACTAGGACATTTATTATTATTAGTTCAATGAAGAGTTAAAAGAGTTAAAATCCAAGTTTAATAACTAAAACATTTTTAATATAGGGTTTTACATAAGATAAATTCGATTATAAATATTATTAGATATATAAAAAGATTTAATACATCATGATATTTTATTTATAATATTTATAAATTATATAAATAATTTTATTTATGACACAATGATGATGCAATAATTACCTTATTCCTAAAAGATTCAAATTAATGGTATTATAAATACTAAAATAAATATAATTTCAAAGTTTTAATGACATCCACAAATTTTTTAGTTGAATATTACATGTTATTATTGATTCAATATATTTTTTTAAGTAATCATGTTGTTATTATTTTAACAAAAACAAATAACAAATAGTGTCAACATTGACATAAAATAGTTTTTAAAACAAATATTATATTATTAATTGAAATAATGGTTCTAAAAATATAAGGTTCGGCCAAAAAACATATATAATAATATATATGACATTAATCAACCAATTGGGGTTCGATTGTCAGTATACAGTATGTTTATTAACCATATAGTTTAAGAATACAAGAAGACACCGTAAAAGTTATATTATTTAAATTAGAGTTAAATCTAAATGATAAGGTTAAAATGGTAACCTAAAATTTCCTAAAACCTATTGGTTGAGTTGTTTTCGACCTATCCCCACCTTATAATTTAAATAATCATCTTTAGATCCATTAGAAACCGAATATGAATTTATTATAAAATAATATTTTATGTTTTTTCTAAGCTGTCCCTCACCCCTCTTATAAAAGGGAACTCCCCCTTCTCCCTAATTCACACCTTTTAAGACATTTGGCTCAGTCATCCCCTTCCCGAATACCCTCTAAAATATCCTTTTTAATCCTAGAGGCCCTATTTTGATCAGAAAGCAATCCTAAGGAGGCATTTTGATCAAATCAAAAGGAAGAACCCAAAGAAGATGTAATGATTTCACCACCCTCTTCCAAGTTCCTTTCTTCTTCCACTTCCTTTATTCATTGTTGTTTCCATTATAAAATAATAACTCCAGTATATTCTATATACTGTGATGTTATTATAACTATGGTACAACCAAATTCATCATTCTATCCACCATTTGAATGACATGTCACCATACGTGCGTACGTACAGCTTATCATCTCCACGTCGTGGTGTAATTGTTATTCAATACATTATTTTTTGGATGGGTATAATAATGATGTGTATTTGATGTAAATAATAAATATATCATGATAATTATTCTCTATATTTTATATACCATCCAATTATATATTATATTAATATGAAAAGAATGATATTTTCGATCGTGTGTACGTACGAATTACCGTTTCCACGACGCGATGGGATTCATTTCCAAGTTCACCATTAATCGATGATTATAAAAATATATATCACTAATAAGTATGTAATATATGACCTAATAATTCTACTAGAGAGATATATATTTATATATATAAGTATTTATGTACTTACATATATCTTATTCACTTACTTTCATTCAATACTATATGAATACAGAAACAACGTTTATGCGTATGTACGGACTACCGTCTCGAAAAACGGTGTTTTCCATTTCATATTTACATATATTATAAAGTTTTATATTCTAAATATATATGATAATAAATCATATTTTATATCTTGGAAGTATTAAAATCATGATCTAAGTGATACAATCAAGAGTAACAAGTTAAAACACGTACGATAAAGAAAGCGATTATTACCCGAAATATTAATATAACATAGAAATTATTCTTAAATTTGTTGTATAAAGTCATAAATGAATAATGTATGATATGATAAATATTAATATGGTTCTGGTATAATTTAATAAAATTCTATACTCATCATACAGGAGGCTAAAGGTACCCTCGACTAAATGAAAGTGCAAGGTAAGGGGGTTTCATCTCACTACTTATTCCTGTGCGATTCGTCCCATATTGCCACTATTACATTTTGTGTGGTGTATGTACTGCCTATTATTTTATTCATTGTGTAATAAAATTTAATTTATGTGTATTTACATATTAATTTTTTGATACCTCTTTCATGGGGTGTATGTTTCATAAGTTACCAAATTGGTAAAAGTTAATTCCTCAATCTCATTATTATCCGAGATTGTTTATGTGTAAGTATTTACTGGGACATTTTTATCATCCATGTCCTTTTTTCATAACAATGATTTCAAAATAAATATTTTAAGGATTTGTGAAAGTTACTCTTTATCAATATCAGAATTTTAAATGTTTTAAATATTTATCTTTCTAAATATTTTTAATTAATGTCCATGGTTTCAAAATGATTATAAAGATTTATTTATATTGACATGAATGTTATGAAATGAAATTTCATTTCAATAGTTTCAATGTTGTATGGGAAAATTTAATTCAATAATCTCTTTTAAAGTACTTCTTTTATAAATGTGTGACTTTTCAATTATTTCAAAAAAAGAGATATTTCTCTCAAATAGTTTTTATTTCATCTATGTCAACATCCGTTGATAAATTTTACACTTTTTTGAAGTTGATATATTATGATACAAATCTTCCATATTGTATTTAAGGTTTTGTGATATGTTTGACTAAGGATGAGTTATTTTTATGCCAGTAATGGTTTATGATTAATGTTTTGAAATTTCGTATGCTAGTTTTAATAAGAATGTTTATGTTATATTTCATCCTCTTCTTAAGATGAATGTGTTGGACTAGTATGTTCTGGGTTGGGGACCCGTAAAAGTAATCCCTTCGGGTTGGGGTCCGGTTAAAGAAGACCCTCTGAGTTGGTTTCTGGTTATTAGAGGCACTCCGGGTTGGTGTCTGGTTATTAGAGGCACTCCGTGTTGGTGTCCGGTTATTAGAGGCACTCTGGGTTGGTGTTTTGTTATTAATGGCACTCTGGGTTGGAGTTCGGTTACAGAGGCTCTCTGGGATGGAGTCCGGTTACAGAGGCTCTCCGGGTTGGGTTCCGGTTACAATTATCCCTTAGGTCTTGGCATGAGGTCTTGACACAAAAACTAAAGTTCGGCAGTATGCATTTCCATCATTATGAAAGTGGTTATTGATATTACATTTGATTATTCTAATAGTAGAATATCCATTTGAATAATTAAATGGAATCATTTCATTTTATTTTTTCTATATTATACTGAAGTTCATGTTTAAAAGGCTTTTGTTTTAGTTATACATTTCTTTAAATGTTTATGCTTATTTATAAAAGTTTCCTCTATATTGTTATCCTTACTGAGCATCTGAGCTCACCCCATTCTATGTTTTATTTTTTCTCAGGATTCCAAGAAGTGTATTGTGATTGATATGCAGTGTTAATCCAAGGGAATAATGGCATTCATAAACTATTATTTATGTTGTTTTTTTATAATGTGTAATATAACATTCATGTATGCAATTTATTTACCAAGACTACTAAACCGATCGGTCCTTTGGGACCAGATTCGTTGTAATCATGACAATGTATTAAAGTAATGCACTGACTCTGGGTAACTGGGGTCAGGGCGTTACAATTTTGAGGAAAAAGTGGAAAACCGGAACGACATCAAAGACATAATGAACAACCATGCCTCCGTGGTCCAGGACCATCAAGAAAAAATTCACTCCAATTCTAGAAATACATGAACTTGGGAAAATTAATACCGATGAAATTAAAATAATATTATGAATCCAAAAATTAATATAAAAGATAATGGTAAGGATATAGCTTGTTTTATATTAATAAAGTCATACAATGATTCCCTTCACGGATTTGGACATTCTTATAATGTGATTGAATAACTCTCACTGATGCATGTGGATATGGAATAGGTTGGAAGAATAGGATCTCATTTTTTGGTTCAAATAGAGTCATTCATTGCACAATTGGTGGTGGAGTACCAACTATGATATTTTTAGGTTGAGGTTAAGAGAGTCTATATTTTTTTGATTCCCCTGATGGTTAGTATAATGATGAACAACACAGGGAGTTATTTCAGTAGAGTATTTTTATTTCATGGGAGATACACGATAGGTTTCTCAATGAGTTTAATAGCTCAGCATTTCAGATATAACATGGTGTGACTGTGTTATTCCGATCTCTGACATGGATATTTTGGTTCCTTGGGTTGAAACATTCAATTGTTTTGTTTTGGTCTCGATGCATAGTCAACCAGATGTTGATGGATGAGAATTTAATTATCAATGTTTTATGGAGGTGTCTTATATTTTGATGTGTAAGTGGGATAAAATATTAAAGGTTATCATTATTAGTTAACTAAAATTTTAGAGAATCATTGATAGTCTATGGAGTATAGTTGATCAATATATTATGTCATCCCACATTATAGCAATTGGGTAGCCATGATAAGTGTAGATTTTTTGATGTAGTACTTATAGAAGGTGGTGAAACACCATAGATTCCCAAAGAAAATCATATCATCTTGCGAGAATGGAATTACCATTAATGTATGGAGGGGTATTTAATATGAATTTATCTCTTAGTTATGCCATACTGATAATTTTATTTTATATGAAGATGATCATATAGAACAATATATCTAGGCTCTTGAAGACAATTTTCAATTTTGGGTCTTAGGATTTAGGGGTTCATGGATGTGGAACCATCACCATTTCAAGACTGTATACAATATTAAATTTTTAATCCACCATTTTTGTATATCCATTTGGATCCTTTTAGGAATAACAATTAAATTCGTATTTCTATTAGACTAGGGCCATTGAGTCTGCAATTGTGGGGATAAAATATGTGAGGAGAATAAAATAGACTATTTATGTGATTTTTGAGAGTATGGTGGCAGTAAAATATCATTTTTACATTTATGATGATCATAGGGGGAACAATATCGAGGTTTAAAATGATGATCATGTGTTCTTAACCAAGAATCATTGTCACGGGTAATGAATTTTTTTTTCATGGGATTAATAATTTTCACTAGTTTTCTATGTGTTTTGATATGTTTTTACATTTTTGAATCATGAAATATTATATAAAACATACAAAAAAGATAATCCAGATATATGATGAATTCCATTTTTCACAACTCTAGATTTACCTTAATTTTGATCCACATGTCATTGATTGGGGTATTATTGATGTTGAAAATGATGTGGTCTTCATTGAGTGGCCTATAGTGGTCCATGATTTTGCAGAGAATATATTTTTTAGTCGTGTTATTCCCTTTTTTATTAAATATGGTTGAATAGTGGCTTGACTGAGATCATCTATGAATTTGAATCACAAAAACCTTTTTAACTGACTATGATATTTAATATTTATCTCATCCATTTTATTGTTTCTCATTTTCTGGGTGTTGATCTTATTCTAATTTATTGAATTGGTTTATCTTATTCAAATTATTAATGAATTATAACTCTAGTTTTTGAGTGCTTTCCCATGGAAGACTATTTAAGGGATAAATTATTTTTTTATGATTTATTATTTTCTACCTATGAGTCTGGTGGTTAATCTCTTATGTCGGTGAGATATTTTTTTTATATCATGGGGTGGATATTAGGATGATTTTTTTCTCAAATATTCTACTTTGTGTTTTTTTTAAATTATACTATATGTTAATTATTTGATAGGTATTTACTGTAAGGGTGTGGATACATTAACCCCATTCTATTTTGAGTTTTATGCTTGGGAGGTTCTAATATAAAATCAATGGAGGATTTGGGGGATGATACAAGTGCCGCTACCATTTTACATAGATGTGTTATTACAGATTGGGTTGAACCATAAGCCCAATCACTGTGGTATGGAAAACTCAGCAATAGTGGAGGGTCTTGGGAGAAGGAATCTGAATGTACATATATTTTTTAAATAGGTATGGAATGGGTGAGTTATGCACTGTAAGACGGATAAGTTCTACGGGGTGGAGAGTCTTGCTGGGTCATAGGGGTTTAGTTATGTTATAACCATTTTAATGATTCTAGATAGTAGATAGAGGCTACAAAATTGATTTTATTCCATGTAATTCAGTTTTACAATGTTGGTTTTTTTACTTTCATATATTCCATCAAATATATTTTATGATCTATATTATATCGGGAATTGTGATACAAATAAACTAGATTGACCATGCATGTTATAATGTGTTCCCTTCCATTGTGTTGTATTCATTACATTTTCATCCAATTATGTAGCATGGTGTCTAGTATTTCACCCTACATTCATGTTTAATAGAATTCCTATAAATATAAAAACCCTGATATGACCATGATTTACCCTACACATTCTCTCAAGGACCATAGGATACTAATGTAACTACTTGATGACCATTCAATCACCTTTAAATTAGATTCAACACCTTCCTTATATATATATATATCAATCTATGGTTATCTAAGGGGATTCATTCTTCTTTTTATATTATTTCTTCTTTTATTAGTCTGTTATCTTCTTGTTACTTTATCAATATTATCTTCATTTGATCTCCATAATTCTAATAGAGTTTACCTTTTATCAATTGGCATGTTTTTGGTGAGATGTTCTTAGTGGTATGTAGACTCCCTTTGGGATTGGAGATCAATATTACCATTCTAATTCAATTAATATTTGATGAAAATTGAATCATTGAAATAGATTATTCATTTTTTTAAATGAAATCATGAAACTAAAATGGATTATCTACTTTTGTGGTAATGTAATTAGCCCTAAAAATGGATGGACCATATCAAGGAAAAAAATAATTTATGGTAACATCAACTACATGTGTTCCTCCAACTTGATAATTTTTTCATATTTATTTACATTATTATGTCACATATATGTTTCTTATTTGTTATATTTTTTTTATGCTTGGACAAACAAGTTATTGAAATTTCATTGATAACATAATTCTTGTAATTATTTTCCATGTTTAATAAATAATTATTTTTTCTTATTATTTGATTGAAGTCAAATGAGTCTTGATGCAAGTTATTTTGAAAATTTTCATGCGTGTGTTAATATATTTGGATACAGAACATGAAGATAAAAATTATTATTGATTAAAACATTAAAAAAATATAAATGAGATGGTATTCCTATATAAATAATGAAATTGAAGTTATAATTCGATGGATTTCATAATCATTTTTTTTATTTTAGTAGATGAGGAAATAAGATATTAATAATTGTATCATATGATAATTTTATTGTATAATTTATGATTTAATAAGAAAAATTATAAATATAATTGTTTTAGGATAATAGATCATATTAAATTATGATGGATAAATCATTTCTGTCTAATAATTAACGAGTCTTTGTGTATATAAAATCAAAATCCATTATTTTAAGGGATTATATTTCCCTAGTAACTTTTTTGGGTTCTGTATAACATTTGTTTTTCTCTAGACATGATACTTTCAATGAAATATGATGTTTGTCACAGATGGTTATTGGATGATGATATATGGGTAGGGCCCTAGAGTTTTATGAATTAGACGATTCCTAAGATTGTGAGATGCATGGTTATATGAATGATGGTGTCTGGGATGGAACTAGATGATGTGTGGATTTTCCATTATTTCTCATAATGTTGTGATGGATTATTTATAATATTTTTCATATGACATAGATATATTGGTTTCATATATATATATATATATCAGTCTCCAATACTTTAGGTAGAATGTTTTGCATAGTTATACATAGTTATGCTATCCTAGATTATTTCCTTTTGTACATATGATTATGGAATAATAATAAATTGTAATAACTTATTCATCCCATGGTGTTACTGTTTGTTGGAATTATGAAAACTTGTCAATCATAAGAAAACACATACCCAGTTAGATTACACCTAGAGGGATCATACATTACTTAGATATTTAAAAAAAATATTGGATGTAATATCAATTAATTGATATATATATTAATTAATGTATAATAATGTTATTTATGAAAATAAAATAATTTAATATCACATTTTGACTGATCGTGTGCATATAATATAGATAGTACTTTGTAGCGGTATCCATGTTTTTGTGTGATGATTTCTACAGTGGACATAGAACTACATTAATGCCAATAGTTTTTTAGATACATTATATCCTGTTTGATTTGTGATTTTATACACAACCCCATGCATTTCATCATGGTGAGTAAAACCCAGTGGACACAAGGAGGGTGTTTTTACCAACATCTTTTTCATTGAGGGATGAATGTATGGCTTCCCCCTATGGATTTTATCATTTCTCTGTGTAGTATCATGTGTAGGTAAACACATTGGTTATATTAAAATATATATGAGACTAATGGTTTGTAATAATTTTTTTTATTTCAAAAACATATACCATAAGATAAGTATCCACATTGTTGTTATGGATATGTTGTGTATGAGATATTATGTCATCATGTACACTAATCAATGTATAAACTCTGATGGATTGAGGTAAAATAAAAAATTTATAATAAAAAATGTTCATGTTGTGTTGGATCCCAAAAATACCCAGGTTTTATATAGAGATGAAGATGGAATGATGTTAGTATGTGATATATGTTGTTCATTTTTTGATACATTTCCATAGGTGTCCATTGTCTATATTATTTTAGGGAGGGATATTTTATGATGTACAACATTGGGGTGGATAGAAAAAAATGGAAAAGTGGTAGTGGGGTAACATTTTTTTTAATATACTATTTTATCTCTTGTATACATTACTTGGTAAGTCATATCCATGGTTTGTTTCAAAAAATAGAATACATTCTTAGGGGATGAGTTAGTTCCAATTATTTACCATTGGTAGATAATAATATTTCATTATCTTTTACATGTGAGGTACCAAGGACTAACCAATATATTACAATGGTTTTTATCAACCAATATATATATATATATATATATATATATATATATATATATTATTTTCATAATTATAAGGTTTGTGATTGGGATGGATATTTTTAAATAATGGTTGATTAGGAGCTGTCTATGCATAATGGATTCAAAGAAGATTATATTTTTGTACTTTTATTTCCCTTTTAATTATTATAGTTTTTTATTACATTATATTCATGTATTGGGGACATTTATTTTTACATTTTCTATGAGGTAGTTTAATGGGGTTCTTTTATTATCTACCATTCTTCATGATCGTATAATGTTTAATGTATCCTATACATTCTTTTATGGCACTGGTTCTTTTCTCCACCCCATGTTCTATTAGTGGAAATATTTTAGTTGAAAATATCCCTATTCTCTAAATTCCATAAAAATATGTGTATCATTTGGCACAATGGGTTATGATGTGAAACATAAAAGTGTAATCATTACAACACATAAAAGAACAAGTTTGTCTCATGGGACCTACCAATGCATTAAAATGAAACATAATTATCATAGCTCTCATAACATAATATGTCCAATACACTATAATTTGTGGAGAATTACTAAAAAATTAATATCAAAATATTCACTATTAAAACCTATACATAGCGATGGCTAATATTTGATAACTATACAATTTGAAATAATTGATATATATTTATAATTGTATGCCTATTAAATGAGAAAATATGTGTATCTAGGTTGACATACCAAATATTCATAAAAACTATTTGATATAATGAATTTAGTCAATTTTACCCTTATAATAAGAATTATGACAAAAAAACTAGAGAATGATACATTTATGGTGTATTTCTATCAATTTTATTGAGTCATTATCATTAATATTTTTTAATTGTTAGAGACTATAGTGAAGATTGAAAATTTTATCCCCTGATCAAAATCATGGATAGAGTAAAACTCTTATATTGGATATTTAAATTGAAAACACTATAAAATTTTCACAAACTTACTTGTTTTATATGAATATTTACGAATTAATCCAATTCATATCCCCTGGAAGTTTCATACTATACATAGAGTTATAACTATTTGTTTTTAACAATATAAATAATGAGTTAAAATATGTACATTCTTTTTTATTGTAATTACCATCGATGTGAACGTGATATAGACATCGTATCCAATTGTAATATCTATAAATAATTTTCATCCTTTGGAGATCAAACACTATTTACTTAAATAAATATATAGTTTTTTCATATTTTAATATTTAGTATTTTGGGTTATGCTAATTTTATATCATTATATTTATTTATGACTATTATATAATGAGAGAAATGGTGATCTCCCATTGACACTATGATAATAAAATTATAATAATAGACTATTGTAAGATATCACATTAAAATGAAAATAAATTGGAATAAATTACACAAATAAAAGATAATAACATTATGGGGAACCATCTATAGAAAAAAGATCAATTTAAAAAACAACTATAATTGGATGGGATATGTAGTGTAACATTCAAAATATAAAATTCCATTTAATTAAAATAAAATAAATACATCAAAATAAATAATTATTTTTATTATAAAACATTGATTGAAGTTGAATTTGAAACATGAATATTAGAATTGATTACCTTGAGTTGTAGATTATTTACTCTTCACAAGAACACAATATACCATTATAAACTTTGAAGATATAATTTTGAGATAGAATATTATAGTAGAACAATTCCTAATAATTTTTGAGGGACGATAAATGAAGGTATCATTGTGAATTTATAGTAAATAATGGGGTTTTACTATAAAAAAATTTCTATTAGATTATAGGTTTTAAAAAAATTATAGCATTAGCATGGTTTTAGCTAAAAAAATTTACATATAAGGTATGTTTTTTAAATTTAAAATTTAAAAAAAGAAGTCCATTAAAAATAATTATTTTAAAATTGGATAATATTTTTATATATACATATGTTATTATAAAATAATAAAATATACACTATCATATGTATACTACCTTACAAGTATGGGAAATTAATTTTTATTCCTTAAAAACATAACTTCTAAGAATGATGAATTATTGATTGATAATTAATTTATGTTGAATATTATTATAATTTATGTTAATTATTGTGTCATAAAAATTTTTATATTCATACAATATTATACTTATAGATCAAAAGTAAGATTATCTTATAAAATTATGAAATATTTACTATGTGATTATTTCAATGTATTATTATAAAATTTAAAATAATTTTTATGAAAATATTTAAATATATATGTGAAATATAAATAATAAATAAAAGTAATTTTTAAATTCAAAATCCAGAATTGTTCCCCTAAAAAATATTCCATTTTTTATTTTGTGAATCACAAGAGTAATTATATTAGGGCTCATCATTATATTTACATATATAACTATTACTAATATGATTATGAAAAGTTTTTTTGTACTATTATTAAAATTTATTAAACATGTAATTTCAATATAATATATTTTATTATATTTATATTTAGATTTATAAGTAAAATATTTTATTTTCCCTTAGGCCACAATTTATGTGATGGAATGTTTATTTTTTATAGTAGAAAATTATGGTTTACATTTTCACGAAATTTAAAAAATTTATCCTACAAATTTGGTGTTTGAATAATACTAAGAAAAAATGACATTAATTCATCCTCATTACATCACCATACATACATATTTCCTTTTAGAATTTTTGATTCTCTAAAATAACATTCACGAGTCATGTTGTGTGATTCCCAAACACTAACTCTCTAATTTTAAATTTTTTGAAAGGATGATCATTATGTTAAAGGCCATGCTCAGAGTATATTTAATTTTAAATTATTACATGTATATGATATGGGATGTACTTTTACATAATTGTAATATTCATGAATCAAAAAACCATTATGATTTTTACTATCAAATAAATATTGTAATCTTTTGATATAATTCTCTCTAAATTATAATAATACCCAACATACCAGATAAATTTCTTCTATTTCCCAAAAAACCTTATAAATACATTATATGTTTATTAATTCTAGATGATATGATCATATACTTGAAAATATGAGTCCTTAATAGTATTATTATAATAGATTTCATGTTATCAATAATCTTTGTAGATATTACTATTAATATTTCACACATTCTCAATTGAATCTTCAATGTTGTTTGGACTGACATTCCTATATTCGTTAATGTCATCCCAAAAGGATGGAGTAAGATTTGGTTTCTTTAAATGTCTACATTTAGTGATATTTTTATTAATTAATTGAAGATATAATGAAACATGAATTCCACCAGGTGTAGTCATCTATTTAATATTTAATAGTTGTCCAGTGAGAATGATCTTGAAATTTCATATGTATATTATTTTGGTTTTTTATAGATCATGTTACATTGGGTATGTTTGGTGCTTATCATTTGATGAAATGAACAGAAAACATCTCATACGTTCATATTTCCAACCACATTCATTATTTCAATAAACTCACTTTTACAATAACCCTTATTTCTATTGGACGATTTATAGTCTCATTATTTGAAGAAACTCACTTTTCCAATTACACTTTTTTCATTTTTGAGTTTTTTCAATATTTGTGTGGAAGAGTCTTGTGAGCCCAATGCAATGTCAAAATGTTTAATGTGTGCACTGAGGGAAAATTTCAAAACATGGAATAATCTTATGATCATTTTTATAGAATCTTATAAATCGAAGGCTACCCCCACTAAAGACTTATAAATTTTATACAAATATTGGGTTCCTCTACCACACAAAAGTCATGTGTACATAAGAGAAGTAGAGTAAGAAACATTAATGAAAAGTGTTCCATTAATCTAAAATGACCAAGTGAAGATTGTTTCATGGATTCCCGAATGATAATGTGTTCTTACAACATAAGGGTTGTGTGAAATCTATCATTAATTAAAAATCACAAATGTAGTGTGCAAGGGGTAGGTGTTGTTTTCAAGTGACATTGTGTGCTTCTAGTGAGTTATGATTATCTGGTTTGTTTGTTATGTATTTTAATGTGTATCCATTTAATGTTTTGATTCAAGTAGTGTCTTATTCGGGAGAGAGAAAAATTCTTCAATGCCAATATTTTGATGATACCTTCATGTTGATAAGCTTAGTAAGACTTCACCCACATCAATGAGAGTGGGGTTGTCAACAGAAGTGTTCTGATGGACACAATGTGAAATCCCTAAAATCATTTGAATGCAATGTTCTGGGCATAGATTGACCATTTATACACTCTTGTACTCCAAAAATATTGAAAATATGCAGATTTAGGTACGACTGAAAGACACTCGGCATATGCTCCTTAGTCATTCCCTTAGTTGTGAACCAAATAAAATTATTGTTTATATCTATTTTCATATGAATATTTTTTTTACTAAAATACTCAAAATGACAGTTTTAACAAGTTCCTACAAAAAAGGAAACACGATCTGTCCCTTTTGAAGAAAAAATTAACTCATATATTAACCCCTCCCCTCTCATGTTTTTGTGGGGACCATCATATATTTCTATAAAATTTAATAAATTAGTGTCTTATGGGAAACCCCCATTATAGTCATAATTGTTTTATGGAAATAATTTTTTTAAATAATTTTTTATATTCTTTTTTAATTATTTATTAAAAAAATAATTAATTTTATTATAATTTATAGATATATATATAATATTTTTATAATATAGTAAACCCTATTAATTATTAACATTCCAATGGCTAGTTGGTGATGTTTTTGTTGAAATAAAAATATGTTGGTGTTCGTTTAAGATCATATTTTGTGAAATGTTAGCCAAAAAATATGTATTTTTATAAACAAACCATATCATTCAATATTATGATCTTACATGACCCAATTATAGGTCAACAAGTTTAAAAAATTATAATTGTTTTTTTTTTCAAAAATCATATATATGAATTAGTTAATCTAAAAAAACTATATATCATTGTAATATTTGTTAATGAATATGGTACCTTAATAAAATATTTTATTTAAATGTTAATAGAAACTCCACTCTTATTTATAATATATGAAACACCAATCTGTTTTAGACTGTTTAATATTAATTAATTTTTATCTATTTGATTACTTTTGATGTATAATACTCCAATCATGAGTTAGTTATAATTTATTAAAATATAAAATGAAATACATTATTAGATTGTTAAATGAAATCAATAAGATAAAATAATGTTTTTAAAAATTGGAAAATCATTTATGAAAATATCAATACTTATTTCGAATCATATTTTGAACAGACTTGTTAAATAATAATAATTTTTAAAAAATGAACACTCTTAAGGAAAGATATAAATATAATTTATTTATTTATTGAAACATTATCTAAGAAAATAATGTAATGTTATCAATGATATAAATATGTAATTTTATATAATAATATCACAACAAATAATTTTGGAATAGTAGTTTTTATATTTTAGAAAATCATTTTACTAATTATATATGTTTTTATTAAAATCATAATCCCATTTTTTAAGTACTATATATATTAATTTTTTTTAGTTACTAGAAAAAATTGATCAATCATATAGTTACTATAATATTACTATAAATAATGATATCATTCTTTAAAGGTGAAGAAAATATTTATTATATAATTATTTTCAAGTGAGTAACATGATTTAATGAAAATAAAATAAATTTATCATAATTTGTGAATGAATATAATGAATTATGTAGAATACATATTAAAGAAATGAAATTCATAAATTTATTGTTACTATACATTTATTAACTATTCATTTTACTCATAGAAATTAATTTTTTAGCAAAATTACTCACTCATTATTGCTTAATTTTAGAATTTATTTATTCCAAATTTAAGAATTTAATTTGAAAAATTTGTTTCATTATTTTAAATCAATTGGTAAAAATTATCTAAATTGGGAAATTAATATTTTTTCATAATGAATACAATCTGAAATAAATGTTCAATAAAATGTGATAGGACAGAAAGGTTAAAATCATGATAAATTAATGATAAAACGGAAAATATAACTGACAATGACATGAAATAACATTGTTCGACCCCAAACTTGTCACCTGAGATGGCCAATGAAAAGGCCAACGAGGCGATCAAGATATTCTAGGGCCAGAAAATAGTGTTAAGCCTCAACGTTCATACTATTGTGAATTATTTATCCCATTATGCACTACTATAAAAAATGAGACTTATCACAAAACATAAATATGATAAGTCTTTAATCACTGAATGAAATATATGCATCAAAAGATCCAAATACATCTTTCAGGGAACAAAATAGAAAACTAAAACAAAATAAAATCCAACTGCAACTAACATGATCTTCATGTGACCTCTTTTTCAGCACCATCTATGATATTATCCCAGAACATATGTGTGAGTAAAAAAAGATATCCTTAAAAACATATCGGTTCTACCGACATCGAGCAGTACAAGTATGGTGTGGTTATAAAATATGTGAGTTGGTATGCACCGTATAATATATACATGTCATTTCTCAAACGAGTAGATAAATTTTATTTCTAAATAACTTTATGGAAAATTGGGTTTGTAAAATTTAAAGAGTGAAATTTTTATTTTTTTTATTTTATTCACCAATTTGAAATACAAATAAAAAATGAAATAAATAATGTAAGGATTGTATAATATAAATTTATAGAAACACTAAAAAAACCAAGTAATATCAAATAAATATAAAAAAGAAATAATTAGTACAATTGAATGAGAAAATACTAAAAAACTGTGAAAACAATGTGTTGTAACACAAATTATGAACATAAATAGATGTATCCATGGGAGTTTTATGAACATCCAAATCATAAATCCATACACATAATCAATTAGGACCCACATGATGACATATATAAAGACTAAATATTAAATAAACAACATATATTATATAAACCATCCCCCCCAATGGAAATTACCTCCTGGCCTATCCTCTATACATGCAGTGTTTTAATTCATTTAATCAGTTCTAGAAATAAATCACCACTGAAACCTCTGGATGACATTTAGGATTCACATGATAATAGGTTAAAAGTTATTTAAGTGGACATCACATGCTTAAAAATATAAATCAGTCATATATTCCTTAATGTGTGCCTTGCCTAATCAATGACCCCATCTATGCGAAGGAAATCTCATCAGAAAGATGACCATAGGGGTTCCCATCATTTATAGAACAGTCCAAAATATTCAATTGTCCCTATATAACATATCATTTTTTTCCAAATCATCACAATGTAAAAAAAATTCCTCAACATTTCTAAATCAAAAACCAATTTCAAAACTATGTTGAACCACTATTTATTGCATAAATATGTCAAATGATCCATTTATATCTTTTTTTATCTAAATCATACATTAGGGTTTAGAATATGGTAAGATTTAGAAAATATATTTTAATACTATCTTTTATTTCTTATAGAATCAAAAAATCATATTATAGTAAAAATTAGGAGTTATCAGAAAACACATTTGGAATTTATATTGTATGTAAAGAGATGGAAGAAGGTTATTTTGATAATTGGGTTCATGTTGGACATTGATTTTGGAATAAAATTTATATGGGTATGTTACCATCCTTATATTACCCTTTGACATATGTATATGACCAAATGAAATGGTATATATATGGTTATCCATAAAAAAACCATTATTTTATTTTAGTTTGTCACAATTATACTTATATACCATCACAAGGATCCAAAGATGAGAATAAACCATCATGAGGCATCACAAACAAATATAAAACTACTTTCACATAAAAACCAAGCTGAAAGAAAAACCATGGTCAAAAGATGTTTCAAAATTACTCAATTTATTTTTTAAATGCCAATTTTAATTTTATCAAACACCATGTACACATAAATATACAAACATAACTAAGGAATAAATAGTAAACCATATTTTAGTCTAATTACCAATGATAAATTTAAAAATAATCATACTAATGGACCACAAGAATTAATAAAAATTTCAAGAACATTTATGAAGTCAGAATAAATTAATTAAATCATTTGGAACAAAAATAAATGGATACACCTTCATCAATGACATGAATATTTGATGAACCACTAGGAGAAGGATGAAATAACCCAATGAAATCAACTACACACCCTAGAATTAAATAATTCAACCCACATTTTCAAACTATCTCCTAAGGATTTAGACATAGGGGAAACACAGAAAGCGGGAAAATTTGAAGAATATTGGATGGAAATAAGAGGTGAAAATTGTCCAAAAATATAGATAATCATACATAATTGGAAGGAGGTGAAAGAATAATAATAGGATAAAAATGGCGACGGGTTTGGGACCCCCTTCAAGAGACTAGGATGACTTGGGGAGGAGAAACAAAAATTGCATTTAAAAATAACATCATTGTAATAATGGAAACTAATGGATTTAATAATCTAGGTATGTTTCATTATTTAGTCACATGGTTTCACAAACGATGCTCTATCCATGCACACCCTACTAGAATTATGTGATAGTCACATGCTATAGATGCATGATTTCCAAAAATGTGACCATATAGGAATTATAGATCTATAATAAGGATACTTCCCCTTGAATTCATCCCACATAGTTCCTACTAACCATGTGTACGATTTGAATTATACCTCATACACCCCCAAAATGAATCTATATTGCTCATTTGGCTCGCAAATTTTAGTAAAATAATCCCCAAACCATGAAATAGAATACATATATGATAAAAAAAATATAATCACATTCTTCCTCCACCTGAAGAATATTTTCTCAGAAGACTATACACACTATCCATGAACAAGTCCAAAAAAACATTGAAACTCAAAAAATAAAAAGACCTCAAAGGGTATTCTACATGACCCTCAATGATATGATATAACACTATAAAAAAGAAATATAATATAACATATAAAATATAAAACTACGGTCAGGTTTGTAAAAATCACCCATCTATAAAAACAGTATGTACCCATAATGTCACCAAGATAATAAATGAAAAAACCCCAAACTCAAAACTAAATGAGGTCAAATGAAACCATTATCGTTTTTGTGACATTTATAATACACAATCTACACCTAGAGAACACTATAGGACACCACCTGAAGATCCATGGTGAGTCTCCCTACTATTTAAAATTCACACATTACATATCAACATTAGAACTGCCAGTATGAGGGGAAATATCATGAATGAAAATCAAACTGAAAATTGATCCAAACCATTATTCACCAGTCATATATTATAGGAAAATCATCAAAATAATAAATCTAGGGCCCAAAAAATGATCAAAAAAGATGTACCCATCTTATTTCATAACACAATCCACAAAAAAACATTATATAGGCGAACAAGATTTTATTAATAAAAATGGATTTCAAAAAACAAAGAAACATTCAACAGGTGAACTAAAACCATATCCACTTCCACATTAGATGAAATATATGGTTCATCACCCCAACACCCAACTTTTATTAGCAGTATGAAAATATTCACTCTAGGACCTAAAGTTGTGGCCCTTGTGTTCTGAATAATATTCTTCCCAATAATATGAAGTGGGAAACCGCAAATTACCTCATCCATTTCTTATAAAATTATATAATGAACTAATCTAGATAACACAAATATCCACAATGTCCACATGCCTTAAGAAAAATACTGAAATTCGACCTCGAATTCCTGAACTAACAACACTATAGGCACATGAGTTACATGTAAAATGAATAAGGGGATGGAACCAAAAATTGAGACTTCTCAGAAACTGTTTCTCCTAGTAAACACTTTAAACAATAAGGTTATAATTTATGAGAAAAGATATAAACTTTGATGCAAACTACTATAGTTAGTTCTATGAGAACCCAATTATATAGAAACCATTCCTCCCATAGAATCCAAAACAGAAATTCAAGATATGAGTGAACTCGTGGACTAATATTCATAAGAATACCTAAAAAATGGTTAGAAATTTAAGGTCATCAATATAAGTTATATCTATAAAAAAAGAAACCATATCTTTGAAATGATTAACCCTGTTTTTAATTGTCAATTTATTATTTTTAAACTCAAGATGTTGGAAAGATTCTTCGACTTCAACTCCTCATTTATGATCACTGAGTCAAAAGTGGTCTTATGGATTTCAAAAGACATTCCATATTTCAATGATTATGGGACGATCATCGAACACATATCCAAACTCAGTCCCCCAATCAATCATAGAATATATTATACCCTCACACTATCAAGATGTAATAAATAATTGAAAAAAAAAATCAACTTACTTGATCCACTCAATAGACACTAACAATCCTATATCACCATGAAAACTAGAAATTAATGAGAAGAACATGAACCTTACACCCCACTAGGTGTCTTGGTATGTATAAAGAATGGAAGGGTCTTATTGGAAACAACTAGGACCATTCTAGGGGGGATTATATAAATAAAATAAAGATAAAAACTGAAACAAAACCCCACCAGACTTCAATAAAATAACCTCAAAATCGGAGACACCAATATCATTAAATAATCATAAAAAATCATATTACCCTTCAAAAAGACACTATATCAACCCTAAATTCAAAACCATTTTATTCCATAGTATACTTCAAATACCCAAACCACTATTTAAATAATATTTTAAATACCCAATCTAATATTTAAAATAAAAAAATTATCAAAAATCATTTTCAAAATGCAAATTTTCATTCAAATTTAATATATACAGTCTAAAATAAAACAAAAATATAACTTACAATAAAAATCATGATGAATATAAATATTGGACATGCATTACCTAGAAACATGGTTTATCACACCATGTGTTATAGATGCTCTAACCCCTGAATTAATATTGAACAATAAACATAGTCTTCTTATGGGTCACTACTCCATGTGATTTCACTTTCTAGTTAAATTTCTCCTTGTTTATCATTCCCCATATCCCAATCCAAACAAGAAATAATGACATGTACCCAAAAAAATTAATCAAAATACTCTAGTAGGAGACTAATTCTAGAAACTCAAGGATTACAATGACTAATGCTTTTCTAAACTCTTTCCACCACCACATCTCTAGATTTGATAGTCTGATATCAAATCTACCTAACAACCAAAATATAAAAGTCTCCAGTGATAATATTTTCTATCATAAAAAATCACGGGATAACTCTGTACCGGTCACCTGATCCATCTCGTTAATTATAAAAATAGGAATTCCAAATCGTATGGGGATAAAAACAAATATTAGTCATCAAATATCATAAGATTTGGTATGATTTAGCTCATAATTATCAACATTAATAAAACTGTATTGAGAACACATAACACATAGACGAATATAATGATCATAAAATGATTAAAATTTATAAATGGATCCATATACAACTGAAACCTACATCATACCGTTTTGACATATTGGTCACCACTCTCTATGAAACCTATCAATTACACTGGCTATCCAAAATAAATAATGAGCCTACATGTTATCTAATCTATACCTATGTCGTGGGACACCTGTCTTGTGGGAGAATAAAACAACCCTGAAGGAAAAACCAATATAATCCATAAATTTCCTTTATCCAAAAAATACATATATTCAATATTAAAATATATTGTGGTAAAATATATTTCTTCATATTTAAATAGTGAAATATATATTTATATTTTAAGAACCATATTTAAAATTTATTTCCAAACTGAAATAATATCTAGAATAATGTATAATGGAAAGGTAATAAAATACTAAATATATAAATTACGGTATATAAATTAAATTCATAAATTTTGAAAATTGGTATATGATAATGTAGAATAATACAAACAGTGTATGTAACAAAATTTCTATAACTGAAAAAAGGAATATAGACATATGTAATCTTTGGAGTTTTTTAAACAAACCTACAATAAATCCTTTCAATATATTGGATCAAAACTTACCACCTATATATAGTGAAATATTATCTTCATTAACAGACCTGTTGATAAAAAAATATTTACTCATGGAAAATATGACATACCCATCCTCTATTAAAGGGGGTTATATACAATATTATCAGGACTATAAAGAAATCATCATTCGACCCTCTAGATGCCTTCCATAAATCCCATGATAATTGTATAATGGATAATCAGTAGTTATTTAAATTATATTAAAAAACATTACTCGATGATTCCTCTTTTCATTCCTTGACAAATGCCTGATTTTATCAATGTGAAGTCCCTCACATCAACAAAACAAACCTTTTGAGTATGATCATACATAGATAAAAATAGTCCCATTAGAGGACACACATCATATGAGTTTAATATCTATTTTAAAAACATCACAATGTACCAACCATAAATCAACCTTTCTAAATCCAAAAAAACATTAACACCAAGTTGACCACTATTTATGCTTAAAATATTTTAAACTTGTCTTTAATGTCAGGTGGTATCCTAATAATACATCACAGTGCCTAAAATTATATATATTAAAAACATATTTTAAAACCAACATTGTGGTTATTTAAAAATCTAAAATCGATTTAGGTGAAAAATTTAAATTATTAGAAAATCCCTTTGGAAGATTGAGTGGAAATAAAGAGATTGAAGAATAGTGTTTTGAAAACTGGGTAAATGTTATTAATTTAACAATAATTCCATTTATATGTCTGTGTTCCTATCAATAATTGAACCCTTTTAAAATATGGATATTTCCACATCCAATAAAATATACATGGTATAATAGTAATTTTCCCAAGGTTCCAGTTTAAATAATCACAATAACAATTAAAACCTACAAAAAAGTCCACACAGGAGCACAAAATGTAATGAGGTATCATAAGAATGAATAAAGTGTAATGAAATATAAAAACAACCTACCAAAACCCAAATAATAAAAATAAAACATTAATAAAATACTCAATTTCATTTTTAATGGAAAATTTTCATTAGTACAATGAGATTGTATACATGTATATATAGAAAGAATTAATAAAATCCATTCAATAACCAATTTTCATCATATCACCCATATGAAACTCCATAAAAATAATTATATCATACCACATGCATTAATTACACATTTAAAATCTTTTTAACAAGGCTCAAGCATAAAATTAAATTATTTGGAAATGAAATGAACATAAACATTCACCCCAATGACAAGTTAATATGAAAAAACATCGAGAGAAGGTAGAACAAATATCGTGAAGCAATCTAAAGAACCTAAAATCAATGAAATCAACCTATAATTTACAATACTAATAATATTGTTCATCAAATGATAAAAAACATGATGAGGTTCAAGAGAAATAATGGATTATGTAAGTAAATCGATAAATTTGACCATAAATCCAAATCAAATCACATATATTTTAAGGACTATCATCAATGAAGAAATGTGGGCCATGTGAGGAGAATCTTGGAGATCCCTTCATGATCCTAAAATTAGGTGGCATAGGAGAACCATAGTTTGGGGTTAAAAATAGTTGGGGTAAATTGTAAACTCTTTTTTAATAATATGGTTAAGGCACATAGTATAAAGACATGATTTAATAAATTGTGTGTCAGTTTTGAATACCTTACTATAAATAAGGGACACACACCTTGTCTAGCCACACAATGTGGGAAACGGTGTACCAAACATTAAGATAATTTCTATCAAAATAAAATAGCCCCTTATATTTTTTTAGTATGGTTTACACTAACAATTCGTAGTGAATACTCTTTAACATAGACACCCGCACTGGGCAACATGTTTACTCATTTTTCTACTATTTTTTGGACTGAATCATGTGTAGACCATATAATAAAAATCATGAATCATAAAAATGAACATGAAACAATCCATGACATCATCAAACAGATAGTTACCCCAAAAAATAGGCACAATAGCTATTAAAACACTCAAAAACAAATTAAATCCTCCAATACAAAATCAATTTTCATCAGTAACTCAACTTGATACTCATCGAATGATTAAACACTACGAAATAACTAATAATATTGACAACATTAATAAAAGACAATAGGGTTTATGGTGTGGAATTTAAACTTTTATGAACACAATTAGATTAATGAATTAGGATCCTATGTCATCATAAATTATAAATTTAACAAATATTATTCACTTTTCCATAAAGTTGACCTTCTTTTATTGTATAATATTGAATAACTACAAGTATTCCACTCCCCTAAATTATAAAATGACACCTATACTCCGTTATTATTCACACCATCTTGTTCCACATAGTGCACCAAATGTTTATCAAAACATATTATCAACATCAATATCCATGTTAATGAGGTTTTGGTTTTATTAAAATAAATACTCAAGGGTACATATAAAGTTATAAAAATGATGTTTTGGAAAATTGGAACAACTCATTAACAAGTGTATTAACACTAATTTTTTCATCTAAATTATTCAAATATTATAATATAATTCATATATAAAAACATTAATATATTTTTTACTGAAATTTTAGAATGTATATGATATAAACATTTTATATATCTCTTTCAATCAATTAGATAAATTCAATTTTATCTTACATATATACGGACTACCATCTCCCAAAGTGATGTATTTAATTTCTATCTCAACCATTGATGACTACTTATTATGAATTATTTAAGGCATATAAGTTATTATTATATTATAATTATAATTTCTAATGAAATAATATTATTACCTTATTACATTTCCATCCTTTAGAAATTGATAAAAACTCTCATGAATTCGCGATGACTATCACGTCCTTAATATGAGGTTATTGATTTCTCATTCATGATTCACATGGATAGTAATAAGGATATATTTAATGAATATATAATTATCTTATTAATATTATTATAAATATATTAAAATTTATTTTTATTTATATTAAATTATATTCTATAATGAAAAATTAAAATATTAGTCATTCTATTGTATGAACTACCATCTCCACAGAGTGATGTAATTCATGTTACATCACTAAAATATATAAAACTGTGTAAAAAATAAAAATTTTAATTAAAATAACACTTATATAATGAATAAAATTCTAAATAATCTTAAATATGTATCAGGGTTTAAGGATCTGAACCACTGAACCAGAAAAATTATGGAAAATAGAACCATGAACATCTAAAACAGTGAATTTAACAAATAGATAAATAATAAAAATGTTATAATATGTTATATGTGAATAGTATATAATATGATAAATTTTCATATTAATACATTATATATTGATGAAATATACAAATTTACAAGATTGGAGGTTCATATAATGGATAAATAAATTAAATACATTTGGTATGTGTTTCACATATAACTTTTATATATGAGATATAATTTCTATATTAACAACTTTTTATTTAATATGTTGTGTATACCTTCCATAAATGTATTTTATGAATAATTACATGAAATTATATATTTATATAAATACATTTAATTTTTTCTCTTTTAATATGTTTTGATTATGATATTACCAATACGGTAATGTCTCTTTATCTAAATTTGGTTTTATAATGACATGTTCTATATCATTCACCTATTTCAGATAATATTTTGTAAATACTACCCATTATAAATATATATATAATTATTCATATAACTTTTATTTTATAAAATAATTGATGTTATTAATTTCTATTTAATTATTATTGAAAATTTACAATCATATTAAGCGTTTATGTTAGAATCACATTTATTTTTTGGATTATCTATATTATACTTCCATTGATGAAAATTATATGATACTTATCTTATAAATATCAATTTTTTTATTCTAATTATGAAATAAAATTAAATTAAATGTTTAATTATTTCATTATAACATGCACGAAATAGAAATGAATTGAGAAAATGTTTATAAGAAAATAAAACCATATCTTTCGTCTTTGGTTTGTGAACTTTTTATTCCAGGTAAATGATCATTAAAATGATTTCAAAGTATTTTTTAAATAGAATTATTACTTTTCTATTCATATTAGACTATATTTGACTTTATATCTAATGGTTTTAAAATGAAAATGTCACAATATTTTATAAACAAGTTATTTATGTCATTTTAATAAAATATTGAATGGAATGATTGTTATTATGATTACCCAAATAAATGGCATTTTCTATCTCTATAGAAGATATTTTATTTTCTGATTCCATTATATTTTTCAAAATTTATTTTCAATTAAAATATTTTTTTCAATATTCCATAAATTTTAGTTTAACGATACAAAAGAAATAGAATATCATCCCATTATTTCAATTAGGTGTACCATTTCTATTTTGTAGGTACATTCATCCATTCCAATAACCAAGATAATTCTTATTCATAACAGGGAATATGTTCTAATGATTTAAACCACATTATTTCTATATGTTTTGTAAAATGATGATGCTTTTTGGAATGTTTTTATGAATCAATTTTCCAATTCAATTCAATTAGTTTATGATTCAATATTGATTATTTTTTTAACACCATCAGACTCATTTAAATGGATTGATCATGATTAAGAAATGTGTAAATTTTGATGATATAGATTTCTTTTCCATGGGTTATTCAATTATCAAAAAATGAACATTTTCATAATATTTTAAAACACCTGTGTATGGATTTCGTCACATGATGTGTGGCCCAAGATTTATATATCACTCTGGTTTTTTTTAAAAATTTATATGTTAATAGATAATATGGATTAAAATGGGGTGTCAACCATATTTAATATGGTACATTTTCTGCTTTGATAGTCATGCATGTGAGCATTGACTAAGGAAATTATGGAATAGATAGTGAATCCATTCCACTCTTGGGATCTTCCCACTATGAAAATAATGGATGTTAGCCATGATTAAAGAATTTAATTGAATTGTGGGTGAACTCAATCCAATATGGGACTCTGTCTACAATGATAGTCCTGAAACTGATCCATGATTACGGAAATGATTTTATATGATTATATATATTAAACAAAAACAAATATCATACACTATGATATGTTCTACTTGATATGGATTGAATATTAATGATTTCATACTCTTTTGAATTATTTCTTTACATCTAAAAAGTATTTATGAAATGAATCATGATTAATGTTCTATATCTAATAGAGAATGTCTTCCATAAGTTATGATCATGTTCTCATACCATTAAACATTTATTATGTTCAAGTATGATCATTGATTGATATCCCATATTTTTTTTACCATATTTAGTATTCGAGCTCAAACTTTATTATATTTTATTTTCACTTTTTAATGAAAAATGATATATATATCTTATGAATAAGAATGTTTCAATGTGATAATATCTTTGTGGGAGATACTAAATATCATTCAAAAAATATGTTTGTTATGTATCTTGTATAAAAAATAAAATAACCCATTATTATATTGGGGAATTAATTATAGTATGATGTATTGAATAATCATCTAAAATAATATGAAATAAATTTATAATATACATGGGTCTCCATGGCGTGTATTAGAGTATAGTTAGTTATTTATGAATATTATTACTAAAAAATCACTTGAAACCCTTGGGATATTTATTAGAATTAAATATTACATTCATGTTTTAGTAATTTGAATAAAATGTATTATCATATAAATTAAGTTCTTATTTAGATCTAATTTATTTTTTAAGTGATAATAAATAAATACATGTTGGGGCAATAGCCTTTATAAGGATGGTTAGGTAATAACTTTTTCTTCACCATGTCAATGAAAATGTCACTTAACCATAATCATGGTTTGACATCCTTATGAGATATTAATTAATTAATTTATATTCTATTTATGAAACATTTGAAAAAGTAGAGGATATAATCTATAAAAGAATTATTGAAATGAATGTGATTTTGTCTCAAAATGATGTGTTGTATAATTATAATAATGTGTTATAAATTAAGTTATCTATGGAGTGATTTTAATTATTATATTATTTATGTATTTTAAAAATGATACTAACACTATTATTTATGATATTAGTCAATTTATGGAACTAAAATGAACCAAATTAGCAATTAGAGTGATGGATAGTGTAGTGGATGTTTGGATGATAAATAAAAGTATACCAGAGATAGTGAAAAAACTAATTTGGTTGCACCTATCTAAATATCTTGAATTAAAATAAAACCACAAAAAACATGATTGTTTCCTAAGTCACCAAACAAGATAAAAATGTCTTTTTATGGTATTTTATTTCATAATGATCATTAATGTATGAAGATATGACCTCCTTCATGTCAATAATGATAAATAAAGCACACAAGTAAATGTATTATTGGAATATGAATATGTCTAAAATATGGAAAGTATATGCATCATAAAAATATATTACCACTATATAAATTTTGTGAAATGTGTCATTAAGATCTTAAGAATGTTGTCTTAGTATGGTTATATGGTGAAGAATAATGGTGAAAAATATAATCATTATGAATCATTGTTATAGTGATTCTAATTATTATTGTTTGAAATATTTCCATATTGGGATAGATTAATGTTAGGATATGTTTAATTTTTTTATTATAAAACATATATATTGTGTAATAATATAGAAAAACATGGTTAATTATTAATGATTAATGTTGAATGATTTTAGTGTCATCATATATTATTTCAAGAGTAAGGGTGTAGTGGTATATTAAATACTAGCACACAAATTTATGTATGATCATATGATTAATGAAATAGATTCCATTTTGGTTCTGTATATAATGAGAGTTCTTTGGAGATTATTATTGGGATTTAATATATGATTGACATAATTAATACCCATATGTTTATGTTGTGTTTCATTATAAATGTTATTTGCAGAATATGAATTTAATATTTCGTACTTATAAGTTGAATGGTATTTGTTAAATTTAGTTGTTTACATAAACATTTATGCTAATGTAATTATGGTGAATTATGTTAGAAGGGATTTAAATTTTGGTAACACATATGTTCCATAATTGATTTTCTGGCAGTGTTATTAAAGTTGTTTTTGAAAAAAAAAATCTTTTTTGGGAACATTTTGTATTTTCTGTAAAAAATGTTGTACAATAATATTAGAGTTAATTTTAGGAACAAAGTTTGTCTTATTTTTTGGAAGATTATGTGATTTTATTGTGGAATTATGGCTATTTATGTTTTTATGGAAAATACATGTATAATTTAGAGATCAAAATATTATGGATTATTTATTTTTTATATGCTATTATGAGTGATTAAATATAAATAAATCTATATAGAATAAGTGAATATGTTTTTCATATTATTTTTTTTTGTTTTGAAATAGATCATGAATATTTTAATGAGTTTTATGGTTAGTTATTTAAGAAATTAATTATTCCCAATAATGGGTTTTGTTATTGGGGTTTTGGATATTTATATATTAATATTTCACAATTTTTTACATTATAATAACATTTTTTCTAAAAATTATATTTTCAGTTATTTTTAAAAAATATGATAAATACATTTTCAACCATTTATGGAAATTGTGGTCTTCAAAAAGTTTAATCAATTAAAGTGTGAATGAAAAATTAATGTTGAATATTCAATTATTATAGTAACAAGTGAAAATGAAGTGAAAACTGATAGGAATGAAAATGAATTAAGAAATTACAATTAGGATAGGGTAATAAGCCACCTATATATACATTCTCATATTATCTATTTTGTGGTTCAAAATATCTCATGACAATATAGTGGTAGGAAAATCTATTGAGTATTTAATGGAAAATATCTATAAAATATCAATATATTATTTTTAAATCATATTATCAACTATATGTAATAAAATGTTACATACATGGAATTAAGAGTTATTAAAAAATTATATGTTTCCTTATCTTAAAAAAATTAATTTCATTTTAAAAATTACATTTTTTATGTGGAATAAATTATATTTAATTTTATTTAGGTATACTTTTCTTCAACACAATGTATTTTTTTTTGATTTTTTTAATAAATAGAATACTATAAATTATATAAATTAATTGGATTGAATTTATTTTAATGGGGACAAAATGAAACACCCCAAAATTCCATATTTTTATCATTAATAATTTTGATTTATTTGATATATTGTGATTCAAGAAACACCGATCAAAATAAATTAAAATATAAAATGAAATTTTTTATTACATATTTAAATTAAATTGATACTATAAATTAATTTTATAGAAAATAATTTCAAATTCATGTTAGGAAATAACAATAATTCATGATAATCTATTTTTAAACTAATTTATTAAATTATGGATTATTTTCATCTTTAATATTTTTTATCTATTATATAAATAAACATTATTTATATATTTTTGTAATAATAAATAAAATTAATTATTTATATCCTTAAAATATTCATGAAATTATCAATAATAATAGAATAATAATTCTTATTAAAATATAAATGGTTTGTTTGAAATATCAATGTTATATATATATATATATATATTTGTTTTTTTGTAAATTATAATTATAATTATTTTTTGTTATTTAAACTAAAGAATATAATTATTATTACGAAAATAAACATTAATGATAATTCATACATTTATTACCAAATAGTTATAAATACATATAAAACCAAGTAATGTTTTTGTTAGTATATTTTTAAAAACAAAATTTATGTGTAAAATGTATTTTATTCATAATAAGATAATATAATCCAATTAATTATTTACTTGAAATTTATTTTTTGAATATATTTTAAAATAAATTATATTACATTTCTCTAATGATTATTACAAGGTAAATAATTAAAATATGTTCATATTATTCATAAATAATTAATTTTCCAAAACATTATATTCAACAGCTTTTGTAGTATTGATTTATAAATAATTTCCACCAATTATTGTAATATATTTTGATAAAAATAATTTCTATATTTTAAATAATCATGTATAAAATTTTTATATAAGAAGATATTTTTTTGGTTAGAATAGATTATAGTTGTTTAAAAATCATCCATATAATGGAAAAGGATAATAGTTTTAATGAGGTGTTTAAAAAAACTGATAATTGTTAATAGAAGCTAAAAAATCAATAAATATTATTCTTTAAAATTATTATAATCCAATATAAATAAAACAGCATCATTCATCTAATTTGTTTCCCCTTTTCCAGGAATCTGATCTTGTATTATTGTATGGGTTAAAATAAATTTTATGATTTTTTAGTATGATTTATTATTATATATATATGATGTTATTTACATACGAATTATTTCACAATGATAACATATTTTCCACCAACCTACATTCCCAGCTTTTGGAAAATGATAACTTTTCTCATGTGTATGTTTGGAATTCCACATAATCATTACTAATTTATAATTGAAATATGTAATTATAAAGATATATTTAATGAATATTAATGATTTTTTTGTAATTATTATTGTTTTTTCAAAATATGTTATTATTTAACTTTCTTATTTTTTTATTCTTTTGATTTTGAAGACATCACTCCTGGATAATTATGGACTACCATCTCCAAATAATGATGTATTTAATTTATCATCACTATATCTATAAATATTGAAATAAATTTATAAAATGATGAAATTTAATATTTATATCATTATTAATGTCTTATATATGATGAATATATGAACACGATTGTTTTATGTAAATAACTGAACTCAAGCATGCATGATAAAAGGGATAATTCAAATATAGAAAAATAATTTTACTTCATAAATATTATTAAACCAGTGATAATACACTATAATTGAAATATATTATGTATGATATGTATAAAAACAATTTTAGTATACAATAATAAATAATAATAAATATTAGACGTAAGGTTTAGAGTTTGTATGAATAAATATTTTGACATGAGTTATGGGTGGCTCTTCTAACTTTTTTTTAGAAATATGTAATATTAAATAATTGATTTATTTTGTTATACATAAAATGAATATATTTTGAGATTAATTTCCTGAAAACATTTTCATTTAAATATCCATGTAATGTTCTCCCTTCTATTAGATTCTAATTTCGTGATTAAAAATTATATTAGCGTTCTTCATCTAAATTATGTTTCACGAGACATATATCATGTTGTTCACCTGTTTTTATTTATATGATGAATATTAAACATAATATATATATATATATATATACATATCTTTAATTTATTTATATTCATTTTATTTACTGTTATATTTATTTTATTTTGTTCATGGTACATATTAATGAAAATTTACTGAAGTAGTTTTGGTTAATTATAAAATCAGGTTAATTTTACAGAATTATTATATTATATTTCCATTAATAGAGATTATAAGATCCACATATATTATAAAATATATATTTTATTCTTTTTTATTTATTTATAGGTTATTTATGTTTTTTCTATTAACATCTCTTTTTTTACAAAAAACCATCATGGAAATATTGTTATGGAAATTTGACCCCATTTATCTTCCCTAGCCCCAAAACTATTTCCATTTCCTATAATGTTTTTAAATAATTTTAATTTTTAGGATATAATTACATTTTATTGTAATGATTTTCCATAAATTAATTTATATTAAACGTTATAAGAAATTATAATTTCATAATTGCTTCCAAACTGGACAAATTTTTATTATAATTTTTTAATGTAATCATTATTTAAATGTTTAATTAATGACTAAATTTTACCACATTAATAATTTTCCATTCATCAAAATATTTATTTACATCTTACAATTATTATTTTCAATTAAAAATGTTATCTCAATTTTTTGGATTTTTTTCATTGATAAAAACTCATAATGGAAACATTATTTTCTACTATTTTCAATGAAATTATCAAAATCTCTTTTAATACTATATTTTATCCATATATACATTATTTAATGTTTCTTATGATACATTGTAAATATTTTTGAATGATAACTTCAATCATATTTAATGAACTAATTATGATGACTATGTATTGAAAATGTTTTTATGAACCTTGTTTCCTTCCAGGGTTCAATAATGCTATAATGAAATAATGAATGTTTTTATTATTACATAGACATCCATTTTCTAGATGGACTATAAATATTTTATGGAAAAATATTTATGAAATTCATTTCTTTTCTATGGGTTATAAAATTATGGAACATGAATGTTTTTAGTCTTTTTAAATGCTTATTTATGTTTTTTTACAATGTCATTTGTGGACATAAACTATATTGCCCTACAATATTTTTGGTAACACTAATAACTCATGAGATTAGATGTACTAGAATAGGGTGTCCAACAAATTTATTATGGTATTATTTCCAATTTAATAGTCATTACTCTGATTGATAACTACGTAATCAATGGAATAAGGCGTAAACTCAATCCACTATTGGACTACGTCCACTAAATTTTTTTTTTGCAGGGGAACATGGAAAAGGATGTTAATGGAATGGGGAGTGAATTCAATCCTCTATAAGACATTAACCACTAATTTAGTATTATAATTGATGCTTAATAATGGAAATTATTTCTGGTAATTATTTTTATTATTCAAAAATATGTCTTATGTTGCTACATATTATCATTTATCATTACTAATTATTTATGACTCAACACTCTTTTGAATAATGTATTTATTTATCAAATATTCATAAGCATTGATTCAGGGTTAAGAATCTGTGATCGAATTGGTATGGAATTCATAAGTTATAATCCATTTCTCATAGAATTATCGTTATCTTATTCACAATAATGATCAATGACTAATATGTCATATGATTATTATTATTGAAAATTATTCCATAATCATTATTACGTTCCCATTTCTTAGGTTATGATGAGAGGTTTTAAATATGGTATGTTTAAGAGGGGTTTATGTGAGAAGACCATTTTGGGTGATATTTAAGATATCCCATATGCTTTATTCATTATGTATATATTCTCTAATGGAAGTAAAACATAATTATTCTGTAGAGGGTATTATTATATTATATATTTAATAGTAATATAAAATTATTTAATATTTATTTGTCAAATTTTTTGGCTGACTAAATAATTCCATGAAAATAATTTTCTTTAAGACAATGTTAAAACATACTAATATTTCAATATATCTCATTCACCATTTTAATAATTAAAAATAACCATAAATTTAAAATACTATAATTATTTTACTTATAGTTTATCAATACATAATTAATAAAAAAAATTATGACGATAATCCTTGAATAATCTATTCATTATATTGGTAAAAAATGATGGTGTATTATTTTCCCACATGGAGTTACTTTGAACATATAATTCCCTTATCATATATTAAAATTAAAATATGATATATCAACCTTGATGGGTATAATTTGAAGATAACTGGAACGTAAATCTATCTCTTGGAAGAATTGAGTTCATTAATGTTCATAAAATAGACCATAGATCATAGAAAAAAAATTAATTTTCTTTTATAGTATTTTAATTTTATGCTATATAATTGAAGAACCTCCTCATTAACCCATCCTTATTATTCATAAAATAATTTGGATTCTTCCTAATGCGATGCATGAGGGAATACAATTCCCATTCAACATAATTATTGAATTACATTCTGAAAATATAACTACTTCACCAGAGAAAATATATAGGAATGCATAAAAAAAATTATGTTTCTTCCATGATAATATTTGTAGAGAATTGAATATAATAGTATGGTGGATATAAAAGTACTTTATCAATAAATTCATCATGATAAATCATAAAAATAGATACATCATATATTATAAAGACACCCTTTTCATTCATTTATTTATCCTCAATATTATTTTTTGTTCGATTATCCAACGAAGGATGTTTGGATCAAGAATAATGAAATAAACACCATCTATTAAAAATATTATATTCTAGAAATGAAGAATATAGTTTTATCTCATTATAGTAACATTTATAATTATGATTTTAGATCCATCCATTTTAGGGATAAAAGAAATGTCGATCTTTGGTATTACCACAAAATTTTCAACTAAAGTATATCTCGACGTTTTATAAATTATAAAATAATCCACATCTATTTCATTACTGTTTACACTAACAGTATGTGATATAAAATCATTTTTTAATTCATCAGGGCTGATTTAATTATATTATAAAAAAAGTATTGATATAAAAATTTCAGTGATATAGAACTATATAATGCATTAGATAACGTAGATTTTATGATCAATGTACCTCCATTGTCATCATTTAGGATATAAACATCCACGTTTGTAGTTTTATAACTACATCCTTTCTCCAATGACAACTTATATTCTATGGTCCATTAATTCAGAGGGATTAAATATAACATGGTTTCATCTACTAAAAATTAAATAATTTTCAACTATAATATTCTCTTCATAAATAATTCATTCAATTTCAGGATATAATTTAAAACAAAAAAATTATAGAAATATCCCACTTTGTACTTGAAAATATTTAGGTTCTTCTTCCATCAGTTATTAATATTTTGAAATCAACCCTTCCTTTATTTTACCTCACCAACATTCTCTATATTTGGGGACTAAGTGGCCCATTCCCTTTCAGTATATATATAACATTTAAATTTTATTGTGAATTAATTATTGATCTTGATATATCATGCCATTATCACCTCATATCATGAAACTGTTTGAGAAAAAAATTTATTTTATGAAATTGAATAAAATCTATAAAATTGGTGATTATTATTATTTCATATATTACATTTATAATCCACTAAATATCCGAGAACTCTTAAAAATATATCAACATAGTATGAAAAGGCTTCTTTTTTATTTTATTTTTGTCTTATCCTTCTATATGATTAGTTTTTAGATTCCTCTTGTTTAATAATCCATGGGGGAATAGAGGTGGAGAAAGTGATTTATGAGGTTTTATTAGAGTCTAGAATGATGACTTTTCCATAATAGCGATACTATGATATAAAATGGGAATATAGATTGTCTTGGTTATAGGTTTTGCGGCATGTTTATATATTATAATATTCAGATCTATTTCTACTGTGGTCTTAGAATTTTCAAAAAAAATTTTGTAGTTAATTTGGTGACTCAATAACGAAAATTACATTACTCTCCATTATAGATGGTGTGTTACTAAAGATTTTTCCCTTATATAGAATAGAGAATTCATAAATTCTATAGTAGAGGGTGTTGTAAAACAACGTTCCATAGAGGTTATCTCTGTTATATTTGGGTACCATTGAAATACACCGGTTACTAGATTTGGTACTTTTTATGTTCATCCAGTATAAAAAAGGAACCCTAAAATTGGATTGTAATTTTCACGTTTTCACATCAGGTTGAGGATAGGCTAGTCATATAAGTGTTGAGGAAATAATGCTATAGATATTTCAACGCCAACAACCCAACATTATGTGTCACAATAGTGAATGATTTTCTTCATATCATGGAAGGAGGTTTTATTGTTCAACAAGATGTTTTTGTCTTCATGGACCATTATATGGGGTGTGGTGTGGAAACAATCAATATTTCTAAATAAGGTTTTAGGAAAACAATTTATGGGGGATGTAGACATTTTTAATGCATCTATTCCTGACCACCATTCTAGTGATAGGACCACAAGCATAGTGGGAGTTGGTAAACTAGGGTAGATGTATTTTGGGATTCCTTTAAAATTATGGGATAGTGATTTTGTGGTTTGATTTTCATTATTTTCATTAAAACTCTAATCAATCCATTACACTCTATTAATCAAAAATCAACATCCTTTGAGAGTATAAAGACCATTGAACATCAAATCAATTTCTTGTGGATCATTTTACTCCCCCCCCTCATATATTCGTCTTCTGTGTTCTCATTCCATAATGAGGTTCATTGTAGAGATGACCCTCAATTTGGGGTAAATAATACCATATTAATTGATAGTTAATAGCAATATATAGGTTTCAATGTGGTATCCATTGTTTTCTAAAGTAATTGAAATTTCTTCCCCTTAGGATTAGAGAACAATGAACATATAATATAGGGATTTAATTCATTTTCTATCATTTCTTATCTGAATGTGTGAACATGTAAATAATTGATTTCATTGTGTAATAGTGAAATAGTCCTAAATAATTATAATAATCGTGTTAATGAATGAATTATAAGGGATATAATTTTTTCATTGGGAGATTCATTGTATTTAATGAATCTTTATTTTCAATTTAGTGTCCTATATTTATTATGATATTGTTTTTTAGCCTGATAATGATAAATGAAATATTATAAAATTACAAAATATGGAATGATTAAAAGAAAAATTAGTTTAAAATATGAAATTAATTGTTATCCTTACTAAAATATTTTTAATATTTATTAACTTGTTGATGTATGTATTTGGTTTATTATTATCTAATTTGTGATATTTTTAAATTTCATTGGTTGTTGAAACGAATTTATAATCATTCGGTTAATTGTGTATGTTAATAATTTTTTTTACTGAAGATAATTATTTTGGGATGAAAAATATGATTTTTTATTTTCAAATACATCAGTGTAATGGGTTTATTCCCCATTAACATTCAATATTGAAAATTATTTTCATTCATTATTTATCGGATCTCTGATAATAAATCAATTTTTAAATTAAGCAAAAATCGTGTGTATTTATCAATAAATTATATGGTTACTTAGGTCAACAGTTTATTATGATGTAGTGATGGTACTGAGGAATTGTTTATTGAAATGATGTTAAGGATGAAACCAGGTTAGTTAAATGATATCAGAGTTTTGATTTATTTTTCTTTTTTCTTTTTTTCTATTAACTGTATTTTGATACATGTTAAATAATTTAAACCCTGATATGGAGGATTTATTACATATAGAACATGATTTTTCAATAAAAAATATAATATATTATAAACTGTAGTGCCTTATAGTGAATTATTTTATTAAACTAGAATATGTAACTATTTTATTGATTAACAGAGAGTGATTTATAATTTATATGAAATGATATATAAAATTTTGAAGCATGATGTTTTTATGAATGTATAAAATAGAGATTTTAGATACTACTAGGAGATGTATGGTTAATGTGAGAAGGTAATTTCATATTGGGTCTAAGGATATGAAATTTATATAACTATGGTTGTTCGTGAAATATTATATATATTTTAGGGATAAATATTCTACACCAAATGAGTTAGTATGGAAACAAACACCCAATTTGATTGGGTATGTTCTGCCAAATAGTCAGGATAATGAACTCATGGGCTTCTTACTATACCCTCTGTACTCTCTTTGGATATATTATAATGTATGTGCATATTCGAGATGTGATGTCTTACAATATAGGTTCTAGACACATGTTTTATGTGAAAATTCTCAGCTAACTACACATCTAAGTGAAGATTTTATGTGACTATGGTTTTATTATATAATTGTATCAAGATGTGTTGGCAATTATTGGTCATCAATGTGTATTGAGGTGAAGGGGCTTGAGGTATACTCCATGGTACACAGACTATAGTAGATGCCAAAATTTTTATATTTATAGTATGTAATAATAATATTGAGGATGCTGTGAGATACATGAGCTTTATTATTAAATTTTGATGTAATGTTCTATGACTACAAATGAAGATTCACTGGATGTATAAGTATATGGTGTGATCCATTGTTACTTGGGAGAATAAAATAATTGGGGATTATGAAATTAGGTACCTTCCATATATATATATATACATATATATATCTGTTTTGATATGGTTAATATGATTTATATGTGTTACATTTTTAAAGATCCATGACAATGAAGTGATATAGTTTTACATATTATGTATCATGTTGGTTTCATTTGTTTTTTCATATTCATTTTATACAATTCATTCTTCTATTCCCACATGAGGTTTTGGGATCATCATAAAGAGTATACTTGTTTGGTAATGGAAATGGATCAAGAGACTTTAGAGTTTTTGGTACATCATAAAGGTTCTGAAAATGGATCAAGAGACTTCAGGGATTGTTTGGAACATTAAACCTCTTATTTCGGAGGAATAAAATGGGATGAATGTTTAGTAGAAACTATCCCACATCACCCACATTGTTAGATAAACCATAAAGTGTTCCATATGGATCCATAGATTGGATGAAAAATTCTACACATTATTTTTCTAACCTTGGAATGAATCCCATAAGTGGTATGTTACATTGGAAAAGTAGAAGTAATGTACAGAGCATGGTTGGAAAAACTGTTCTCTCCAAACCATGTGAGACAATTTCATTGGATACTAGTTGGTGAATGATTTAGCCATCCTATTGTCCAAATTTTATGCCTCATTAAAAATTGAGTGAACAAAACAAATTCCCCTTATTTCCTTAAATCAATAAATCATCTTCCCTTTCTCTCCCATGTACAACAAAGATCAATCTATTTTCTCATTAGGAGTTCCTCCTCCTTTTTGAAGAAAGTGTTCTTTAATATATTTTTATCAGAACTATGATTGTTACACCGTTGGTCACATTGGATACCTCTTGGTAACTATTATATTACGGTATCTTATTTTTTTTGGATTTTCTCATTATCTATAACGTGATCCACATGTAGCCTATTATTCCAATTTTTAGTGAATTAATCTATTCTTACATTTCTTTCTAATCTGAAACTGACCATGGGTTGATAATATTAAATTAATTTATTATAGGAATAAGGCAGGTGGGGTAGTAATTTTCCATGAATGATTAAATTTGTTTTATATGATATACGGTTGTTCACTATTCAATTCATTCACAAGAATTTCTATAAAATATGTTTAACATTTTATTCTAATTGAGTAATGTTTTGATACACACAAAAAGTACTCTTTATTTTAGAGAGAATTTCAACATCATTAGTTTCCTCTCATTTAGTTGTTTTGAATTAAATTACATCATTAATATGAATAATGATTAACAAACCACCTCTTATGTGGGTTGGTTTGAAGTTCACTAGGTATTTCCTAACATTTCTTTATTAAATGATTTAAATACTATTACCTTACAATAATTGTAATTATAAAAGTATATTTAGTGATTGTAAAATGGTTAATCATGTTTTTGATCATGGAAATTCACTCACACTCATATTGGATGTTGGGAATGGTGTCTTATAATGTTCACATAAAAGATGGACATAATGTTCCGTGATCCCTTTCGTTAGATGATGTTCATGGTGACTCACCCCACTATCTCATTTTTGACATGAATATTCTCCCCACTGTCTAATGGGATGATCTTGATGTATCATGTTATAATTACATTTGGGGCTAGTAACAATTAAGGTTATTATCTCTCATTGCACAATTCTTGGACAATTAAGTTTCATCTCAGGTCTAGTATAAACCTAGTGTCAAGGTATATGCCTAGATATTTCCTCGTACATATAGTTAATATAAATATGTAAATATTATCTATAGATAAATTTAAATTTTTTTAAATAGTAATATAAAATTATACATATTTCATCTTATGAAAATTTTGGTAATGTCTTACAGGTGTACTATATGAACCCGAGCAGAAAAATATTTAGATTTTGAAATTTTCTATTTTCTATTGTACATGTACAATATTATTCTATTTACACTCAATAGACTTTTCTAGACACCATTGGTGGAGACCTACTGAGTTTAACTCATACGGATCCAAGGCCTCCCATAGATCCCAAGAATAATATATGATTGTAATTTTGAATAATTTTTTTAAAAAAAAACACAATGATTGCCTCATATTCCAATTTTCATTCATCAACATTCCATGAATTTATTTTTTAAATGAATCATCATATGGCATTATTATTTATATAGTTTCATTGATGTTTATACCTCCATTGTTTATTATTGTCCTTATTTCATATATATTATTAGTTTTCTTTTATAATTCCTCTATTTGTAATCTATGTTAATATATGTTGTTGTAATATGTTATAAGGGTATAATACCGCCATCATACCACCATAGACCATCAATTATAGTATGTATACTCTCCATTTTGCGGAGGTGAAATTGAGTTCATGATACCCACCGGCTCAGGGAATCGTTTTAGTGGATCTCAGGTATGATTGATATAATGATGTATGAAAGAATGTTTCTTTTGCATTGGTATTAATATTTAGGTATTAGACTGGAGACTACGAACATGTAAAAATTTGATAATCAGCTTATTCTAGGATGTTGAAAACCCACTAACATGTAACTGACACATTTCCTAGAGTGGGTTTTTACTATTCTGTTTTGTATTTGTTATAGTTTTACTGATTTCTTCATTGGGTTAATCAAGTGTTTGTGATTTCACTGTTGTTGATATTTTTAGAATGGATGTATGTACCCCATGGACAGGTATTTAAAGTATGTATCATCTCATGCATCGTTCTAGGAACTTATTGATTAGTATTTAATGCATTTTTACACACCATATTTATCTTTTTTCATGTAGTTTTTGTATTACAAGTTACAGGTATGAGTGCCTATATTATTATATATATAAATATACTATTTTTTCTTCTAGGTATAAAACTATGAGATTAAATAATATTCATCTATAATTTTAAACAGTTCATTCTAGTACTGATTGGTGATGATACCTTTTTTAACCAATTATACATTGTATGAGTCATTTATCATTATGTCAATGGGTTTATAAAACATTTGACATGATATCATTAATTACAATGTAAATTTATAAAGCAAATAATTATCTATATTCACAATAGTAATTCACATAATCATTGATTTTTTACATGAAATAATCAATCCAAATACAAAATTTAAAGGCCATGAAATAATTACATTACATTCCAATTTTAATTTTTTAATAGTATGAACATAATAAAATATTAATTTCAATATACAGAACAAGAACATGTTATATATATCAAAGTGTATAAAATTAAAATAAATTATACCATTAAATAATGGTTTCTATTAAATGAGAATTTAAATTATAATTTCATGGGTGTTTCACCCTTTAAAATGAAATTGACACTAGTGATACAGGGAAAATAGTCATGAGATATGGGACCAAGGCCCAAGCCCGGCCATCATTGTGTGTAGTTATGAGCGACTATTATAATTATTATGGAATGTTACTGAATTAAATTATAACCCAGAAATTTATTATGGTGTTGTAAGAGAGGTTTGAATTTTTTAATGTGAATTACATATACGTATCCTATTATGTATATGTGATTATTTTTAGAGAAAAATATTTTACAAGGCATGAATTTAGAATATTATATCATGCCACTATGAGTAAATATAGTCAATTTACAAGAGGTCAGTGAAGACCATTCCTTGGAGGTGGTGGGCACTAATAAAATAGTGTTACCTCCCATAGTTCCTCCCATTAAAAAACCTATTATTCAGGATTTTTGCACAGAAAAAACCATAAGTTATTTCTATGTATTATTTAGTCTATTAAATGAGTTGTTATTCCTACCACCACATTGGTAGAGTTGGATATAGAATTCTAGAATCATCACACACATGTAATTTTCTGTGACTATTTCTATCCACATGTTGAGACATGCCTAGAAGTATAAAAAATAGTTTTACATGATTCTATAATGGAATAACGGGATTTCATGACCCAATCATTCCAACATAAAAATATGAAATATAGGTACTTAAAAATAGTTTTACACGATAATTTATTTTTAGATGCATTGAGGGAGGATTGATCTATAGTTTTTGGAAAGATCGACTGGGAATTGGGTAACCATCAGGTGCATTTCTTGTCTTTGGATATACTACATACACAATCCCAAATTCAGTAATGTTTTTATCAATACCGGGTTATACCATTTGGACATATGAATGAAACCACAATACTAATGAACATAATGAATTGGGTTTTCCACTTGTATCTATTTTCATTTTTGGTAGTATTTGAATATAATATCGTGGATTATTCTAATACTGAAAGATACCATCCCAAAAATCATGTGATGAAGAAGAATAGAGTGAAGGATAAGAAAAAATATGACAGTATCACTAAATAACACCTTTGTAATAACAATGTCCACTTCTTGGGACATATCAACTCAGATAGTGGAGTATATGTTGATCTAATAAATTTTAGTGTTTTAATATCCTAAGAGAAACCTAAGAATGGATTTTATATACAGAGCTTCAAAGGTATAGATGGGTATTAAGGATTCTTCATCAAGGACTTTTCATTCCCATAAGCACCACATATGGGCTCTACTACTATGTGTTTGAAGTTCATATGAGAATCTGATTGTGAAATGGATTTTGTTGAATTGAATGGTAGGATGAATTCAACATCGATATAAATTTTACATGTTCATGAAAGAGGATATAATGTTTCAAATGATGCATTATGAATTATTATGTGTGTGGTAGTTATGTTGGAGGATTTAGTACTTGTGTTTTGGAATCATTAGTTGAGACCATATGAGTGTAATTTTCTAACACACGACGTTATCCCTGGAGCAGTCGGTCATTCCTTACATTTTTTGATACATTATCTTATTTAATATAATATTATAGTGTTTACAAACCACAAGCACTCAAATATATCTTTATTTACTTTTTTAATCTTATACAAGGAATATGGTTTGAGTAACTTCAGTATTTTGAGATTGATCTTACCATCATTGCTTGAGAGGGAATTATGACAGTTGGTGTGATTATATTAAAAAAACCAAAACAATCAACTCTATAAGAGATTAATGAATAGAATTTAAAAGAAATATATTTTGAGATGAATTATGAGTTTTAAGAGAGTCATGAATGGACTTTTATTTGATCATTTACATGTTACCTTTTCAGTTCTAGGATAGGTAGAAGAGAAGATCCTAATGGTTTGGTTATGTAGGAAATTATTTATTTAGAGGATATTTCTCTAGATTTATATATTGATAGAGATAATATCATTCTTATACATGGGTGTATCTAGGATCCAATAATAATGTGATAGGAGGTTATGTTAGGATCCCATGCTTCTCTGAAAGAAGTGAACCCTGGTATCTCCATGGTGTATTGTGATATGTGTCATCAGTATTGGTGGGGTGGGAAGAAATATCATACCACTATAATGATCACCAATTGATCCACCTATAAATAAGTGA